>OX392463.1:169147937-174147937 GCA_947623515.1 Neoascia interrupta | reverse complement strand
TGAATTTACTGCGTTTGAATTCAAGTTGTCAAAGCAACGTTGGCGCGATGCAGCTTTGTGGCTTAGCCTTTATGTTGTTATTTTGGCTTTCCAAAATGAACAAAAAAAATTAATAGTTGCTGGTTTCTGTAGTGGGCTCAGGTCAATATTGTTATGTGGCGACAAGAACTAAAACAACACGCAGGAGTCGCTGAATGCACCCATCGATTTACTTCTACCCAACTGTCATTCCAGTCATCTGACAGCAGCTGTCGAATTTCGAACCTTGGAATTCAGCCTCCCCTTGGAATTCAATTTCCCCTCCTTGGAATTCAGCGAAAGAGTACCAATGGAAAATTACCAAAAGGGAAGTATGGAACGTACTAGAAGGTGCTTAATTTTGTACGGGACAGTTATATTTCAAACGTTGACTTGTGAAAATCGGTAAAAAAGTAAAAAGTGATTGAATTGAAATAAAGTGTTGAAGTCTAAGTAGTAAAGTTGAATAACAGTGTGATTTGAATTTAAATAAGTTTATTTGATAATAAAGTGTTTCATATTGAAATTATAAAAGTGAAATTGAGTTTTATTTGGCGAACTCCAGGCAAGAATATTACAATATTGACAACTACTTGTAATAACTAGAGAGGTCGCCGACAAATTGCTACAATCAAAACAATTAATTTTTAAACAATTGATTTTTTCCATCATTATTATTATTTATTTTATGATCACAGGGCATATCACGAAATCTGGGAACTTATACTCGTAAACAGAGTTTGCATAATTTAGGATCATGACATACGTGAACGAATAAAACGAAACAACACTTTAGTTGCCCGATAGGGGCATTGTTAGGCAATTGCCTTCATATGCACAAAGAGGCAGCGATTGTCAAGAGTAAGCCTTGGTTTAATTTCCGCCCTGGTGTCGTTGTCTTAACTTATAGAGGAACACAGGTACATATACAGACCACAAATCACAGAACACAAGATTATGCCACATTGAGAAAAAACAGTACACCTACTGCGTTGCTCGTCATTACATGCCAATCAAAACAAATTGCTGATCTGTGATTGGCAAACACAGATTGTTGTGTAAGCAAACGGGCTTTTTTAGGCCAGAGACGCGCGGCGACAGAAAAACGCGCGACTAATTGCAGTCCGGCTAGAAGCATAAGCGTTTATATTGTAGAAAACACACGACTGCGGCTGAGGCAATTAGTCGCGAGACTCGATTTGCGACAATTTCCCACTTAACGACACTTTAAAACCGCACGACAAAAAATTTAATTTTTTTTTTTTTCAACGATGAAAATTACAATTTTCACCACAATTCATACGAACCGCACAGAAAATTATTGTTTGTGCACTTTTTTTACCACAACAAGCTTTCAAACTCTTTTTTTTCCCAACTTGAACATTAAATTTTCATCAAAACTGACAAGAGCCGCACGAAAAATTATTATTCGTGAGTTGAGTATTATTGCTGCAAAAACCCCCGCTGTTTTTTGTCGCCGTGTGTCTCTGGCCTTACATGCAGTCAAAGAGACAGTTCCATCCCATGACGTCAGATTTACAGTTAGGTCTGTCAAACAAATGTCATATCAAACGCGTGCCATAATCTTTATATTCTTTCATTCATGGGTAGAGACAAAGTCCCTAACTAAAGTTGTGTTGTCACAAGGAACAGAAACAGAAACAGAATTTCATACATTAGCAACGCAAAAAGCATTCAGCGAATTTAGGTTTCAGTTGCTAAAGCCGCGTTGTCACAAACGCAACGTAAAACAGGAACAGAAACAGAATCTCATACAATAGCAACTGAAACCTAATTTCGCTGAATGCTTTTTGCGTTGCCAATGTATGATATTCTGTTTCTGTTCCTTGTGGGTGGTAACGCGGCTTAATGTATGGGATTCTGTTTCTGTTTTACGTTGCTTCTGGCAACGCGGCTTAAGAGAGACCAAGAAAGCACAGCCTTCCGACAAACACGTCATTCTCGGGTTGTCTCGGATTAGCTTTCTCAGGTCTCAAACTATGAAAAGAATTTAAAAAAAACGTGAGTATTTTAAGGCTTTTGCTGACTTAAATTATATTAATGTCAGTTTAGAGCCTTTTACTTTATGACATGACATTTTCTGAATTTGTACAAATCGCAAATGTTTCTACCAGAAGTTAAAACTGGAGCGAAATCATCAGTTTAAGAGAATATCGTGCCTTGCACAAAAAAAGGAAATTGTCACAATAATTTTCTATCAAAAAATAAATGCACTTTTGTGAATAGATAGATAAAAAGAGTGTCACAGTTAATTGTTTTTGATGCTGACAGAAAAGTCAAGCTAGAATTCATATTTGCTTCCTTTAAGGAGAATATGTTTCATCACGAGATCTGATATGGGTGGCGCCAAGAAAAGGAGGACTTCCATAAGCCTTCTTGCCGATAATCATGGACATGTATGATGGAACAAATACAAGAGTGTGGCTCGAGATGGGACACAACATGACAGAAAAACGCGCGATTTTCAGCAGCAACCATACTCAACACACGAACAATAATTTTCCGTGCGGTTCCTGTCAGTTTTGGAGAAAAATTTAATTTGCATTGTTTACAAGTTTTTTGAGGTAAACTTAGCACACAAACACTCATTTTCGGGGTAGAAAAAGTAGTTATTTATTTTACTTTTATTGGCCCATGTTCATAGTTGTTCTTTAAATCCGAGTCTTAATAAACTTAGGTCTAAAGTTATCATACAGCTTTGTAGTTTGTCTACACCGAGCACTAATCGTCGATTGATATAAATCTTTATTAAATCCTTTACAAATCACGCGATTTACCATACAAATTTAAATCCTCTCGGCAAGCGATTAAAAATTAATCCTCTCATAAACCCCATTCACCCTATTCACAAACCTTTTTCTGCACGTTTGTAACAGTTGGAGAATCAAAAAAGGAAACTGAAACTGTCCCTGTACGACAGATCTGTCACAAGTACGTTTTCTATTGTGATTTTTACAGCGAAAATCGGAACGGAAATGACATCGCCGCTCTCTTTTGAGAGCCAAAATGACAGAAACAGAGTTTTCGTGTCAAATTAATCCTATATTTGTCCGATGGAGCCACTTTGGGATTTATTTTAATCGTCTCCTGTTAATCTTCTTTTAATTATTGGTGGAGACATAAATCCTAAAGTGGCTCCATCGGACAAATATAGGACTAATTTGACATGAAAACTCTGTTTCTGTCATTTTGGCTCTCAAAAGAGAGTGGCGATGTCACTTCCCAGGAGCGAAAAACGTGCTTGTGACAGATCCGTCGCACAGGAACAGTAGAGGATTTAATAATTTATATTAATCGAGAACTAGTGCTCTGTGGAGACATGGTATTGAATGAGTGATTCTATGAGAGATTTATGTCAGAAAATGACATTTTAACCTAATTTTCATATGCTCGCCTCCTTTCATAAGTAAAACATTGTCAAAAGGCTGAGTGACGAAAAAACAGAAAGAAATGTTTTTGGTGTGGACACACATGTTGCGATTTCTTGATATTTCTTTGTGCTTATGTTACAAACATTTCTGGAACACTTCTTTATCCTAAAATGCTGAATATTTGTTTATGTTTATATTTTTTTATGGTATTTGGCAGAGCAAAACACAACTTTAACATACCTCTTGCCTATGTGACTAACGTACGACCTGAGTTTTTCATTAAGAAAATGAGTTAAATACGTCTATGAATAGCTTAAACTCCAGTTTGGCTTAGTAACAGCAAAGCAAAAGCCTATCAAACATCTAAGAATAGGACCCATTGACTCTTATTTACTTTATTTCATAAAAAGATGTGCTAAAAAAATATATTTCTAAGCCTTATTTGGTTTGGCCTATCGAGTCTCGATACTATTTGTCGTAGCCGTAGTCGTGTGTTGTCTATTATTTAAACGCTTGTGCTTCAAGTCGGACTGCAATAAGTCACGCGGTTTTCTGTCGCCGTGTCAAGGACACACGGACACACCTTAGATGTGATTCCAGACTCACTTATGAGTTCCCAATTAAACTCGGTGTATAAAAGGTAGGCGTCCTAAGTCCTTTGCCTTTGATTGTAGTTCTTGATCGTCTGCTTGAAGGAAAACTGACGGACCCGAAATTACATCATTTATTAGTCGCTGACGATGGGGCCATCATAAGTGAAGATCATCATTATATGTACATACCTGCAGCGCGGACTTGATATATGGGTGCATATTTTGGTGGAATCGTATGAGCCAAAAGCAGACACAGTACCTGAGCACTCCACCATCTTCTGTGACCCAAAAAAGTCTTCTTAGCTGAAAGGAAGGCTCTACACTGCAGTTGTGCGTTCGGCGCTTACACATGGTTCACAATGTTGGACAGCTTAAAAGAAATATGAGATCAAATTAACGGCAGCAGCTGAGATGAAGATGCTTCGCATGACAGCAGGAGTAAGCGAAATAGAATAAGAAGTTCGAAGATCCGAGGAAACCCCCATGTAAAAGAACTTATCTCCAGGAAATTGGAGCACGATCGGCTCAGTTGGTTTTTTGCACGTTCAAAGGAGAGATCCTACGAACTCCGTCAAAAAGGCAAAGTTAATCAACATTCCACTGCAATCGCAAAAAAGAGGAAGGCCTTCAATATTCATGGATCACACAAATGCAACGACAACAGCATTTATTTGGCCTCAGTGACGAAGAGATCCAAAACGGGGTGGCCTGCCGGTATATTCTGAGGTCAAATTGGCGTACCCCATGAGCGAATGCAGTAGATTGGGAGGGTTAGGATCAGATATGGCAGACTAGAATGCGCCAGGTAATCTCCTCGATTAACTACGCGTTTAATAACCGGGTGAAAACACTTAAGGTCGTGAAAAGAGCCGAAAGTATAGCGTATGAGCAAAATCAATCAGTTCGAAATTTAATAAAACACAAATCGCGATGCGTCTACAGCCTTGCAATTTTAAAAAAGCAATTTGAATTGACAATTCGGTGGTTTGTTGACATTGCAAACTTCGTTTTGACGTCTAATTGCTACGTCTGCTACGTTTAACTACTATAACTATAACAACTACTAAAACTACATTAACTACCTCATTTATTTAGCAGACGTAAAAAACGTAGGAAATCAAAAAAAGTCACATTTCTGGTTAGGATCCATCACTTCAGGTCATAAGCTCGCGCCTAAAAGAAGAAGAGGATAAATTGAGTCGTTAGAAAAATGTCAATGCCTTTTTTTCGGCCTGAATGCAACCTTTCGATGTTTTTTTTTATTTTCCACGTAAAATGCAGCGCGATGACCGATGACAGCAAAATCGAAAAGCAAAATGTCAACTCATTTGCACCGCAAAACCACGAAAAACTCTTCTGTGAGAAACGTTTGTCCCAAGAATCGACTGAAGTTTTTAGCACATTTTCTGATTTTTCCTTTTGATTATCTCTACGTACAAGCACCATGAGTGAAAACGCAGGAAATTGGTGTTCAATCGAAAGTGATCCAGGCGTTTTTACCGAGTTAATACGCGAGTTTGGTAAGTGATTTCAAACACACTGACATACCGGCCTAACCGCGTCTGTCCTCCATCCAGACTATGTGCCACTAATTCAATTTTCGTTTTGCAGGTTGCGAAGGCGTTCAAGTCGAAGAAATCTGGAGCTTGGACTCGGATTCCTTTAAGAATCTCGAGCCCATTCATGGTCTAATATTTTTATTCAAATGGGTGCAAGACGATGAGCCATCCGGTGCCATTGTTTCCGACCATAGAACCGAGAAGATTTTCTTCGCCAAGCAAGTAATAAACAATGCGTGTGCCACTCAAGCTATTTTAAGTATTCTGCTTAATTGCAACGACGAGGATATTAAACTTGGCGAGACACTAACCAATTTCAAGGTGAGTGAAATATATTTATCAGGTCACATTTTTTTCGAGGTGATTTTGTATTCTGATCAAAAACGAACGGAGAAGACTTGGTGATAATTACAAGGCCATGGTTCTCGAGTGTCTAATAATCTGTTTTTTACTCTAATTATTGGTTGCTCTGTTCGTTCGGATTTTGTATCAATTTGTGGTTGGATATGCGCTGCAAATAATAAAGATCTTTTCTGGAAAGTGCCAATGACAAAGAGAATCGATAGTTTTCTCTAGTTGTTGTCCTGAACTAGGCTTAGCATATTTCCGAGGCTGTACTTTCTTTATCTTTATAGAAGAGTGCTAAAATCACTTCCCATTGTGGTCGCTTTTCAGTTGGTTTGTACGACGCATATTCCGTGCACCGATGCTCTTCAAATGCCGACCAAGCAAAGGTCTTGCCTCCTAACAGAAAAAGATTCTTTGAAGAGCGGAGCTGTGCGGTGCGCCACAGTGTGAAGAACATATTAAAACAATTTAAGTTAATTTACTAAAATAGTATGTACTGCTTAAGTTGCGTTGTCACAAGGAACAGGAACAGAAACTCAACGCAAAAAGCATTGAGGGAATTTAGGTTTCAGTTGCTTATGTATGGGATTCTGTTTCTGTTCCTGTTTTGCGTTGCTTATGACAACGCGGCTTTAAAAATGCATATTACCTCTGAGGTGAGGTTTGTACGTAAGCACAAACCACTTGAACCACCCTTCGTTTCGATAAAAATTTAAGGCCCGTTTGCACCAACTGCTCAAAAAACTATTTCTTTGCCAAGTCATTCTTATGGTTTATGTTTTACTTAAATTTAAGTTCTTTGCACCAACATTTTATAATTATTCCTACCTAAGTACAACTTATCTGAAAATCGACAGCAACTTCACTTGTTTTTTCTTTCATTATTGACATTAAAGTCAATTGGAATCAATCAAAACATGAAAAAAAAAAATTTGGTCAAAAATTCGGTTTATTTTGTCGTCGACAATTTGCAAGCAAGAAAATGGATTAACCTCGTGTGTTATTTTATATAACCGCTCTTTATCAGCCTGTGGATCGCGTTACAATAGAACTGCGTTTCGATATCGTCCCAAAGGCTGCTGACAATTTCCCCGCTCTGTGCAAACACGAAAAAAGATTCGGCTTCAAGATGTGCCAAGGAAGTGATTTTCATGTACCAAGTCATGTACGGCTTACTACGCCGGAGGTCTGGGTTCGAAAAAAAAAGAATTGCTCTTTTTCACGGTCCCCACCTCCGCGAGGGTCTGACAAACCCTCCGGGAATATCATTTGTCTTGAAAAACTTCTCAAAGAGCCGTTCGGGCTCGGCAAAAAATTGTAGGTCCCCTTGTATGTAAAGAAATTAACACACCAGCATACATTCTTGAGAAGTTGGCCCTGGTTCACCTCGAGCTGTTGCGCCACTCTATTTATTTATTTTTAAGTCATGTCACTTCACCTTGAAGACACCAAACCCGGGATGTTGTCAATGGTCAAGGCCGGTTTTCAATCAATGGATCGCAACTTTTTATCACCACCTTCCAGACAGCGTGGTTGGACAACTGTCACGTTGTCCCCGGTAAAGTGGTCGATATGGATAATTTACTCTTATGGCAGCCAATCGGGCAAGACAAGCAAGAAAATTGTTGTTTACTTAACTTCTAAAAAAAAATCTTGCTACAATAAAGAACACTCAGGATTTACCTACTTTCTTTCTTATTGCTTTTTGTTTACCCTGGTATAACTAAAATCGAGAAGGTCAAAGTACCAAATCATGCACTTTGCAGAGCTTAGCATAGACATGGCGAGGAAATTGGGTTTTTGCAAGTTCTTGAGCCTCCAATTCATTTTCGAAATCTTCCAGGGGTGGAATCGGCGAAGGTGATTTATGATAAGTGATGTCACAGTTCACAAAAATTTGTTTGCGTAAAATGTGATCATCACAATTTTCTTGTGACAGCTCCCGATCAATCACCGTCAAAATCAGCTGGTCACCAGTTTTCCAACTTTTATGTCGAAATAGAACGAAAATCCCACTCAAGTTCTGCCAAAAGATTGTGTTGCCCATAATAGACTTAAGCAAACGATTTGAAAATCTTATGAAATTTCACTGTGAACGTCTCCAGTATCACATTGCCTTGAAAATTTAATAGCTTGTCTACACCGAGCACTAATCGTCTTTATTAAATCCTCCGTAAGATCCGTATAAATCTTTATTAAATCCTCTACAAATCACGCGATGGTAAATACAAATTTAAATCCTCTCGGCAAGCGATTAAAAATAAATCCTCTCATAAATCCCATTCACCCTATTCACAAATCTATTTTCTGCACCTTTGTAACAGTTTCAGAATCAAAAAAAGAAACTAAAACTGTCCCTGTGCGACAGATCTGTTACAAGTACGTTTTCTATTGTAACTTTTACTGAGGAAATCGTTTTTCGCTCCTGGGAAATGCCATCGCCACTCTCTTTTGAGAGCCAAAATGACAGAAACAGAGCTTTTGTGTCAAATTAATCCTATATTTGTCCGATGGAGCCACATTAGGGTTTTTTTTTTAATCGTCTCCCGCTAATCTTCTTTTAATTCTCGGTGGAGACATAGTATAAGTCTATTATGGGCAGCACAGCCTTTTGGCAGAACTTGAGTGGGATTTTCGTGGTGTTTCGACATTCGATTAATCCAGCTTAAGCCTATTATAATTAAGCCTTTATTTCGCTACGGGCTCTGTGACAACCCCCATTAAAATTATTGCTTGTCAAATTTTACATAATGTGGTACACTTTTTTATTGATTTCAAATCTGTTGTTTTATTGTTTGGCGCAATTTAAGTTTCGTTCCTGCAATTTTAGACCATATTACATGGTACACTTATCAACGACTTTTTCTCCTGTTTCTTTTCGATTAATTTTTGCTTAAAAAACTGTCATAAGTGTACTTGTTTTCGAAAACATCTTAAGTTGGGTTGAATTCATTTGGTTGTGTCAAATTTAGTTGATATAATTTTATTGGCCTAAAGCGATTGGTTAAAGCGATTTTACTAGCAATATCGTTCCACTCAGACAACTTACAAGCCGGGCACAATGTGTGTCTGTGTCTGTCGCTGTGTCTCGGCACAATTTTCACCTAAAATCAGAGATACAGCGAGATACACATTGTGGCGCTATATACGTGTTCCCGTAAGCTGAACTGCGAGACACAGCCACAGACACAGATACTCATTGTGCCCCAGCTATTAGTGTTTCGAGCTCATCTCTGAAACCATTTACTACCACCATTTACGGGCTTGAAAAGCCCGCTATGGTATTTCTTAAAATTTAGAAGATGGGATGTACCTGCTATTAATTTCAAAATTATGCCTATAACCATTTGGAGATAGAGAGGGGGGGGGGACATACGTTTTTTTTAACTTTTTTAAATTCCAAATCCATAAAATTACTGTAAATTTTTCAAATGAAGCTACTTTTTTTTTAATATTTCAACTCCCTGAACTAGCATTTATTTTAGTTCTGTAAACGGTAAAACATGCTGTTTTTTTATTTTAATTAAAAAGCTAACCGAACGTATCGTTGCTTATATTGGGGATCAGTCCCTATGGCAAAGCCATACAAAGTTAAATTTATGGCAATATTATTCTCAATTAATATTGAAAAGTGAAAAATCACAACAATTTACAATGCTACAACATTATAATAATGACGAGTCCTAGGATGATTTCAAACGCTGCCATGCGAACATCGTCAGGAACCTTTACATTATAATGATGCTGACATTAAGTGACAACTCTTCCTTCGGTTCCCCATAAGAGAATTATAATTTTTCATAAAATGCTTTCGTCATTGTCTTCCTTGTTTCTTAAGTTTGCAGTCGGTAGCTCGGAGTATTGGTGTTGTTGTAGCAGCTACTCCAAAGATGCTGTAAATAGACCAAAGAATGTGGCTTTCGTCTGCAGGTTGGTTGGATTTGCTGCACAGTTGAACAGGTGCCTGGTGTCATGTGGACCATTACCGCAGTCAAGGCAAATGTCTGCGATAGACGGGTCGAGGCGGTTCACGTAATTGTTCAAGGTGCGGCACCAACCGGAGCGTAACTGGGCCAGGGTAGTCCTTGTCTTGCGCGGTAGACTGCGCTCCTCATCGGCAATGGGTGGTGGTCGACCTCCGAGCACTATGTTGGGGCGAAAGCTATCTGTGGTGTTGGACACGGTGGAACGGTGTATGCTCGATAAGGATACCTTGTAGGTTTGTCTGGGTGCTCCGCGTACGAGCTGACATCATTTTTGTATGTTAGTAGTCCCTTGCGTATGGCACGGGGTGGTTGTGGCGCCGTTGTGGTTTCGAGAGCATGGTGTTGTGGTCTCTTACTGGCAACAGCTTCGTCTCGGTGTGGAGGTGATCTTGATGGGACATCAGGTGACATTCAGTGATAGTCCTCATTGCTGCATTTTGGCAGGACTGAAGATGCTGCCAGATTGTGTCGCTAAGTTGTGCTGTCCAAATTGGAGCGGCATAGTTTAGCACGGAGCGTCCAATGGCCTTGTAGGTTGCGAGTAGGGTCTCTTTCTTCATCCCCCAGGAGCTGCCAGCTATGTATTTGAGAATATTGTTCCGAGTTCTGAGGCGGTTCCTGACGTTCGCTGCATGGGTGGAAAAAGTCAGCATGTTGGCAAAGATGACGCCAAGAAGTTTCGGATGATTTGTGGTAGGGATGCGACGGCCTGTGATGTTGATATCCACAGCTAGCTTAACTTCCCTTGTCCAGGTTGTAAAAAGGGTAGCTGATGATTTTTCGGCCGACAGTTGGAGGTTGCGGTCAATGAAAATTTTTTCCAGAGCCGGGAGGTAGTGGTTCAGCTCTGTGCATAGTCTGGATACGTTGGGACCAGTGGTGAGAATGGTGCAGTCGTCCGCATATGTAACAATATTTATTCCGTGTGGTGGCAAGGGTAGTTTGGAGATGTAGAAGTTGAAGAGGAGTGGCGAGAGAACGCCTCCTTGTGGTACTCCTTGTTTGACCCTTCTGTATTGGTAGCCATTCTTGTGTGCTTTGATACTGTTTGTTGCTTTTATTTGTTTTTCAAATGCTTATTCTCTTATTGGGAACCGTAGAAGAGTTGTCACTTAATGTCAGCATCATGCCATTTTTATTATTTCGTTTTTGAATAGGCTTAGAAAAACTTGAAAACGTCAATTTTAAAATTTTTAAGCAGTTATTTTTTAAGCGTTAGCTTGTCTTGTAAACGTTTTATGAATTTTTTCGTTACCATAAGATAAAAAAAAGTGTTAAAAAAATTGTTTTTGAAAATGCTTTAAAGTTTTCGAGTCAAATGTCGCAAGTTTTTGAATATTTGATTCCGCTAAACAGTTTTCCTTAAAGTTTCAGAAGATTTTCAGAAAATGATTGATATAATTTATTAATTAAAATAAATAATAATTAAATAATATACCTATGCGTGGTATAAGGGGGGGGGGGCATCCGTTTTTATACACTACCCAGGATATATTGAGTTTAATGCAGTATAGTTTGTAACGCAGTGAAATAATCACCCTAGACAAGTTTAGGCAATGTCCGTCCGTCCGTATGTTAACAAGTTTTAGGTCTTAAATGTTAAGCTTGAGTCTTGAAATTTGGTGATTGAGTCGAAATCCTGTTCTACAGATCAAGTTTGACAATTATTAAAATCTGACTACAAGCCTAAAAATTATATTAAAAATTTTAGGTATATAATTTCTACAGATATTAGCATATATTAGCATTGGCAAACTTTTTTGTATACATATTATATGTCTCCGCCTACTTTTGTGGCCGTGGCTTTAAAAAAGTGTTGTATTTAGTTAAAAAGTTTTACTCCGAAGTGTATGCAATCACTATAGTAAGCCATTCAAAAGCTATATTTTTACATCCCGCTCACTCTCTGGAGGCGTGGCAGTTTTTTTTCCTAGGTATGGTAGCGTATTTTTCGCAATCTGTCGCAGATACACACAGTTGCACTCTCCAACTTTTTTTAGTTTTAACCTTATAAAACGACAATTTGGCTTTTGGCTCGTTTACATAAACTAGGAAAACCCAGCTATTAAAATTTGACCGCATTCTATAAAAAGGTTAAGATAAGTTATCTTATTTAAAGTTTTATACGTGGCTAGAAAGACTTAATCCACCTGCCATAAGCCTCTTGATTTTTTTCTTAACCTTGGAATGTTCATACTTAACCCATTTGGTTATGTGTACATTTATATGTTAACATTTAAGATTTATTTTATTTTATGCTTTATGGAAATCAGCAGCACTAATAATATGCAATGACTCTATTAAATCATCCAAGCGTACACGATTTAACCATCATACCGTCTTAAGTAGTATTATGAAGCTGTAAGGTTTTTACTTTTTCATTCAATGTAGTTTTTGCATTTTCCTCAGCCGAGAAGCTTTAATCATTTCTTAAAATATCTGCCTAGATCCGCTAACTCTCAAGCCAGCGCTCATTGCATAAGCTCTCTCACTATTCTGCTTAGTGTACATCTATTAAAAAACGTGCTTTCCTCAGCCCTTATTCGGATTCAAAATTTTGATGGTTCAAACATGAATAATAGCATTGGAACTCACAGATTGCGAAAACCCGTTTGTAAATGTGAAAAAACCACCCACCTGTGTTCGAGCCAACACTACCTACCTTTTTACAATTAGTTTTTTCTTTATTGCATCAACATTTAAAAATTATGTAAATATTTATTTTTTATGTATTTGTTTTTTAAATCTGCAGGAATTCTGCCAGTTTTTCGATCCTTACAACAAAGGCCTTACGTTGAGCAACGCCTCTCAAATTCGTAGCGTGCACAATTCATTTGCCAGGCAAACACTTTTCGAAATAGACTCAAAAAATGAGAACAAGGACGAAGATGTTTTCCATTTTATTGGTTACATTCCTATTGATGGTCGCCTATACGAGTTGGATGGCTTGAAAGAAGGTCCTATCGACCTGGGTGCAGTATCATCATCACAGAACTGGATCGATGTGGTCCGCCCCATCATTGAAAAGCGAATGCAAAAGTACAGCGAGGGGGAAATTCACTTTAACCTTATGGCCATCGTTTCCGATAGACAAATGATTTATCAGAAACAAATCGATAAATTACTGAACGAAGGGGATGATGCCATGGAAACAGATGACAAACAAGTGGAATTGGCTAGACTGAGATCGTTGGTGGAAGATGAAAGCGCTAAACGTAAACGTTACAAGGTATTTTATTGAAAAAAAAAATGACTTTTTTGGTAGTGAAACGATTTTTTCTCTCTCATAGATTGAAAACATTCGACGTAAGCATAACTATTTGCCCTTCATTGTGGAACTCTTAAAGATGCTCGGCGAACAAGGTCAATTAACTCCGCTATATGAGAAAGCCAAGCAACGAGCTATGGAACGGGAAACTTCAAGTACCACTAAAACAAAATCATAAGCGCATTTATTGTTTAGGTATTTAATTGAATGTATTGCGTGAATTATCGATATTAAACAATATTTTTTATTCATCGTTAAAAACGACTATAATATTTTAATTTAATGCAAGTCAACCCTCAAGTGGTAAGTTGCCCTTTTACTATCCATTCAGACTTTTTTCAAAACGGTTAGAATGGCTTACAAACGAGTGGCTTACAAACTGATTTTCAGCTTCTGTGAAAATTAAAAATCTTATAAGAAAGAAACTCTGAAAGGAGTTAATTAAATAAGGAATTAGTTGCGACGAACACGAAAAAAATACGGCAACATTAATTTAAGCAGCTCCAATATTACAGGCAAAGCACGTGATTTGTCTCGTCGAAGAAATCTGAAAGTATAAGTGAACAAGGTAGACTTAAAAGCGGAACTTATCTGCACTTTAAGGGATCAAAGTCATTGGCAACAACTGTTTTTCAAAGCATTCTTTAGACCCGTGGAATAGCATTCAGAAAGCCTTAGCCTTTTCTTTAAGAAACGCGTTAAGTTGTTAAGTTTCTCTGATTTTCTGCGAAGGACGTAGAACTAACCATGTACCAGCTCTCAAGCTATGAAATATGTTAAAAAAGCGGTACCAAAACCTAATTTTATCTACTGTCTCTCAGTCGTCAAAATCAGCTGATTGTCAAAAAGCCAGTACAACTTCTCATGGCATTTTCGGTTGGTCGTCCTGGCGCCTCCGGGAGACTTCTGGACTCTCCTGAAACTGTTTTCTTGGACTCGGTTGACGGTTCCTCTTCTGGATAGAAGAGAAATTTGCTTCTGGTTTTGAATCCAGAATCAAAACCAAAAGCACGCACACAATTAAACATGTGTCAATGTCAAGTTGGATAAATGTCATTTGTCCCCTGTTGAATAACTATTGCTTCACAAATACAACGCTAGACACACTTCAAAATCAAGAAAAACGTGTTTGGCTGTTCGGAGAGAAGCTCCAATCCGGGAGAAGAACGCCCTGATCCGGAATCGCCAACCGAAAAGGCCATCAGTGTCTTTGATTTTTCAGTCTCTTTGGGGGTGGGACCATGAAAAAACTGCTATTGTCCCCGTCGGGATTCGAACTCAGGATTTCGTGCATAGTAGTCCCATGGCGGCGGCGCCAACACCCCATACATGTACCCGCTCTCAAGCTATGTGATATGTTAAAAATTATCTACTGTTTTTCAGCCGTCTAAATCAGCTGATTGTCAAAAATCCAGCAAAACTTCTCAGTGTGTTTGATTTTTCAGTCCCTCCGGAGGTGGGACGATGACAAAAACTGTTATTGTCCCCGTGCGTCGGGATTCGAACTCAGGATTTCGTGCATAGTAGTCTTATAAGAAATCCAGATATAAACATCTAGTAGAACATTTGACTAAGTGACTTCCTTCAAGGAAGTTCTGCACATTTGAGAAAGAGTTCTGCACATTTGAGAAACATGTGCAGAACTCTTACGCCAACACCAGAGGCACAATCTTTCAAAAGTCCGTACAATTAGTCGCATACGCTGACGAGATTGACGTAATCCGAAGAACACAGCGAGATGTCAGTAAATAAGTCAATAAAAACGTCAGAAGACATAGCCAGCGTCGACGTCTTGGACAAAACATCACCGTAGATAGCTATAACTTTGAGATAGCTAAAAAAAACTTGGTCTACCTGGGTTTCGCCATAAATTCAATCAACAAAAAATCAACAACAAAATCAAACGAAGGCTTACTTTCACCAATCGCTGCTTTTTTGGGCTAAGAAGGCAATTAAGAAGTAAAGCCCTCGCTCGAACGCGTTAAGAGTCCATTTATAAGACCCTAATCAGCCGAGTCCTGCTTTACAGAGCAGAAGCATGGAGCTTGTCAAGACAGATGAAAACGCTTTAGGCTGTTTCGAGAGCTAAATCCTTCCGTTAATTTAAGGTTATTTTTGGTCATTAAGATCATTTCTGTATAGACGGAGTTTGGAAGAGGAGATAAATATAACTCGAACTGTACAACAGAGTTCACAGCAGTACCGACTTTGCCAGAAGCGTCAAGACAGCGGCTGCGATGACAGAGCGGATGGGCACCAAAGACCCGGCCCGGTAAATCCTTGAATCCGCAACGCAGGGATGGCGCAGTAGAGAAGCACTGAGACGCAAGTGGAGCTTGTGGCAAAGCTTGATGGTCCACCCCGGGCTATAGCGCCGCCTAAAGTAAGTAAGTCGGACAGGTACCTTGGGTATACCCGGCACTTAATTTATCTTAACTTCTTTGATAAGGGAAACTTCTTTCATGAGCAACAGGCTTTATATTGAACTCTTCCCTAATTTTACAGCCCTTAACTATAGAAGAACACAGTTAACTGAGGTGCCAATCTTCAACAGGAATCTCGAAATCTATAAAAAAAAATTTGAGAGTCTTATTCTTAACTCGAAGAATAGGCAAACGCTTCCCTGACTATAACAAACTGGTTGGCCAAGAACTTTAAGGTGCAGTTCAATTATGCGCTAAGTGGCTTAAAAAACTTCTCCAAGTCTTCTGCTAAAAATGTAATGCGGACGAAAACATCACTATCGGTTAACATAGTTTCGATAGGTCGATGTCATAGTCAACTGAACCTTGAAAACAAAGAAGCGGTTTCCATGTTGGGCGCCATTTTTATGCGACAGTTTAATTCGGCGCGTTCTAATTTGCTAAAAGCCTACCAATAACTAAAAGAGCCCTTCCATGAAATTATCTAAGTTTTACCAACTGACTAAATGCAAGCATTCACAAGAGCGGCATTGAAAATGTAGTTCAAAACTTTTTTTTTAAGTTAATGGGGAATTAGCCCAACAAATTTGGATTTCGGGGATGTTAAATCAGAACCGAGTTTTTAATTAACTAATTTATGCGGGCCTTACCACGGTTTAACTTGCCAAACTTGGGAGATTAACTGAGGGCTAAATCTGAAGAGCAATTAGAACGGTTAGAAATTCAAAAACGTTGAGGAGCTTTCAATTCGTTTCCTTTAATGCGACTTTAGCAATATTTCGTTGGGCGAAACTCTTATAAAGCGTCCTTACACAAAATGAAAGCCGCAAAATTAACAACAATCCTTCCCTGTGGGCAGTTCAATAAAAGCTGTCATGGCTGTAAGTAGAGCTCATAAAGTCACTCATTTATTGATATTGTTTTTCTATTGACATGAATAAATATATTTTATAATTTTTTTTTTGACACTTGTTGTTCTATTTTACTTTTATTCATTTATTAATTTTTATATAATATATATATATATATATAATTTACACTGTTATATAATAATATAATAATCGTATTGTAAAGTAGGAATTACATGTTAATCATTTATTTGTTGCTGTTATTGTTGTTATCTTGTTGTTACACTGCCATATAATGCAATATGACAACATTTTTATTTATTTTTATTCTGTTTTAGTTTGATGATTTGATTTTTTTATTTTTCATGTGGTTCTTGTGAATTTTCTATAATAATTTTAATAATAATAATAATATCTATAATTAAATTTTTTATGTAAATATAGTTTTACCAGTATTTGATTTTTAATTTTCCTTTTCAGTTGCTCTTCTTACATAAAAAATTTCCACAAAATTTGATTTTTTTTTTAAATACTTATAGAACTCTATAAGAGGTAACAGAAACAACATAGAGCATTCAATAACAACGAGAATTGTAAAAAGAACAAAAAGACATAAAAAAAGAGAATTTCTAACGCCCAAAAATGTGAATGAATTAATTTAATAAAATAAAATGTGCTAAATGCGTGAGAATATTTTTTTTAAATAGATGTATCAAAAGACTCAACCAGTGATGTTAGTTAAATTCTGCTTACCATAAGAATTTTTTAGTTTAAGTCGAGTTAATCACTATCGCGTGTCAGTCCATTTTGTACCAAGTCAATTTTGCCGTTTTAAGTAAATTTTGGACCAATGTTAAAGCTAATTACATTAGTAGATTGGTTGGTTCTACTTAAAGAACGATTAACCTTGACAGAGCCGATAATCTTGCACAGGCTAAGTCCTTGATTAATTTATTATAGGAAGAACTTTATCAAGGTTAAAAGCAGAGTTAACGCAGCACTACAAAACTGAAAATTAATAATATGGCCATAAATTTATTTTCAATACCGGACATCACTTAAGAAAAAAGATGGTTAGGCAAAAAAAGGAACATTTGTTGAGTTCGTTTCACAACAATGAGTCATGTCAAGTCTGAATTCTGGAAAACATATAAGCCCTCATAAAGGGTTTCCTGAACTAACCTGGGGTGAGTTTACGTCCAAAGAATATTAACAAATGAGTGTAGTTTTCCAGAACTCAGATCTTATGCTGATACAAATTATTTTATGTAAGGCAGTTAATTGACAAGCTTCTGTAATAAATTTATAATTTTCTTTTGTCGATTTTTAAGACATTTTAATGCCTAAATGATTTTTTTAACCCATGTTACCCTTAAAAAATTATATTTGCCTTTTTTCTGCGATTGGTCACAAGTTAATGTTGATCGATTAACGAAAACGCCTGGAGGGTTCTGTACTTACTCTGTACCTACTTAAATGTTCCCATTTTAAGCCCTCGGCTTTTGATATATTCTTCATAGAATATTTCATAAGCCGCCGCGCCGCTTTCATACTATGCTCCATCGGCAATCTAGACAAACAGGATTTAGTTGACACGAGCGCTCGTTTTTTAACCATTTTCTCTCTGATGTGGGGATGACATTTCCCAGGAGTGGTAATAAATTTTCGTTGTAATAATCTCAGTTTCAGTTTGCTTTTTTCAGTAATGAAACTATTACCTTGTTTATCCTACAAAATGAATCGAATTGAATTGTAACAGTTTTGACTCACACCGATTCCACTGCCATGTTTATGCGCGAACCGCGTGAACAATTCAAGTAGCTTCAAATTAACCGGTTTGAAAATTAGTTTTGATTTTATGTCAAACTCGAACAATTTACGACAAAAATTCAAAAGTCAATCGATTCAAACCGATTCAACCGTCTATGCGCATTCTGGAGTCGGTTTTAATTTGATAATTCCGATTTGAAAATCGGTTGTGTGTAAAGCGTTTCGAACACTTAAATCCGGTTTTCGGTTTTCGTGAATTCGATATCGTTTAAAGCGATTTAAAGCGTCGGATAAACGGGGTATATGTATTATAAAAGGCAAACTTTTTTTTCTTAGGCAATATCATTACAAATTTCATTTTATTGCTAAGTTTCATTAACCTTTTCGGCTATCATATTTTTCAAAATAAAGAAATCGAACCAATTTTTTTTACGCCTTTATAAAAATGCGAGGTTTTATTTTTCTAGACCTTAGCTTTCCAGAATTATAAGAAGTGCAGACGGACCTTGGGAAAAGCTAGTTCAAGGTGACCTGGGACGGTTTTGAATGGGGGTAAAGACTACCAAAAATTGGAATTTTAATCTTTTGTGTTAAAATTGTCTGCAGCTTTCTGTGATATGGTGAGTTTATTTGAAGTAGTCACCCCAATCACGCAAGTTGTATACACGAGAGTCACATACAAGCTTGCTCGTATTTCGTTATTATGAAACTGAGAGTCACTACGAACATACTCGTACGCTTATGAGTTTCATGTCAAAAAGAAAAGCGCATACCATCGCGTGCGGTATCCGGTTCACATCGGTAATTATGCAAGTGCCTGTTTTCATTTGGTTTATCCTAACCTTATGTGTCAGAATTACTATGGTGAGGGGAAGCGCCTGGGTGGTGGCCACCGTTCAACCTCAGTTTTATTTTGAGAAATAAATTTTGGGTTAGGTTAGGATAAACCAAATGAAAACAGGCACCAAGTCGTATTTAGTCGTTTTTTCAACGGATCTAGTCGTGTTTTCTTCACTTGACATTTTAAAAGTGACTTCAAGTGAACCCTATCAAAAACATGAAAACCAACAGGTTTTTTTTTTAAATATTTTTATATCGATATGTTACTGGACAATTCCTTTAAAATATTTGAAAACATTGGCTATGGTATTGCTAAAGTAAAATAGTTTTCAGCGCTTGTTTGGCATGCTCCTTTAGCGAAGAAATGGAGCACAGCCAGCAACTTCAAAATTGGTGCCACTGACGTTGTGTGTACTCTTTTCAAAATGGTCTTACTTCTTCCAAAAGTTGTTTTATTGTATTTTTGGGAACTCGAAAAAAATGAATAAAACTGCAATTATTTTCTTGAGTTGGAAATTTGTTTGAAATTTTAACTTTAAGAACACACCATGCATTCGGCAAATTTATTGAAATAAACTATCTCTGGTGGCTCTGTGAATATTTGCCAACCGTTGTGTTGGTTCCTCCACATAAATGCGGTCATCAAAAAATAGATCGATTGAATTGATTCTCCTTTTTTTGTTGTTCAATTTGATATCTTACATAAATCACCGCACCTTTCAAGCTTGCTTTAATTTTTTACATCTGAAATTTTGACACTTCTTGTGCATTTGAAGTGCAATGAAACGCTTTGCTGCCCGGCTGCAACTGTGATGGAGTCGTATTCAACGCATACGACTTGCATAATCGCAAAACAAATTCGATACGATACGAGTACGAGTCAAGGTGAATTTTTGTCTACGACTTGCGTAATCGGGGTGAGTGTAACCGGTTGAGTTATAGCTCCACATATAAGTTTAAGACTGGTTCTGAGGACTTAAAATTCTTAGTCTCTTTTTAAGTTATTCGAGATAGTTTTAACTCTGCATAGAAATGTTAATAGTCCACAAATTTTATTTGGCATACATCTTGCCTAGTTCAACCAAAATTTGGGACAGGACTCTCGAAGCGAATTTTTATTCTTCATTTGGTTAGGCCTTTGTGTTGTGGTTGCCAAACTATAATTATGCTCTTTCTAGAAGCAAAGAGCTGTTGAAATATTACATTACGGTTTTCTGGAAATACATATCTAGATTCTAGCAAGAGCCAAACAATTTTACACATTTAGTTGAAGCTTCTCTGTGCTTTGAGAATTTTTTAAAATTTAAAAAAAAACGGATGGATATGAATCGAACTGTATGAATTTCGAAATACATATGAATTTCAACCGGTCGTTGATTGAAAAACGTGACGTCTGTTTCACAGCGCGTTTTTGAGTGCTAGCGTTTCCTTTCAAAAGCCCGCTTGGTTGCTCGAAGCCACTCTATTAATTTATCAATTTGCGGCCGAGTTCGCGTGCGAAATTGAATTATAACGTGGATTAATACCTCCAAGCAATTCCAAAATACATTTTGGGGATATATTTTTACAGAAAACGATCGACCAGCTTATGTTCAAGCTTGTGATCTTCACGTCAGTTATTAATTAAATAATTTTTGTTTTGCACCAATTAGAATAGAGAGAGAGAGAGCTCAAAGATGTCAAAACGCAATATCAGCTTAAATAGCCAGAGTTTGCAGCGAGTTTTTGCGAGATAAGTCTTCGGTTTATTGCTAGTTATGGCTCCAGCGACTTATTTCCTCGAGGATGAATTTTCCACACAAATCAATAAAAAAACACGGAGCGGTCCGTCGATTTTTTTTGGAGGCTTAGAGTACAAGTTATTGCTACTTAATTTATTAAAATAAAGCAATGATTTGATTATTGCGAATTTATCTGTTTTAGCATTACAGTGTAGTAAAAAAACGGGAGATTTCTGACTATTTGCCCGATTTTTGGGTTTAAGATTCTTAAAAATATTCTTTCATTAATTTTTAGGTAGGTACTGTTATAATTTTCTTTTAAGTCTTCTATTTTTATTTCAATTTGAGGTACACAAATTTTTATACAAACGCAAGGTGACAAATATTTTCTTTTGATTCTTTTTTTGGTAAAAAAAAACTGAAAAAAAATGACAGCCGAGTTTTTTGATTTCAAAATTTTTGCATATTTTGGCGTATTTTCGCGCCTCAAGTGGTTTATGCTTGCGTGAAATTAAGTTCATTAAATAGAAACAACTCCGAAGTAATAGGCATTTTTCTTTGCACTAACATTTTAGTAAATCAGTTTAAATGATTTTACGCGATTATTTCGAGGTAAAAATTGTGTAATATTTCAGCCCTCCTACGGCTGTAACGCTTTTGAGCCCAAAAAAATTGTCTGTCTGATATTTTTTTCGGAACGGTGTATATTACCATTACCAAGATAGTGGGGGGAGGAACTTTGCGATTTTTTAGCTTTCTTCTGCATTTTTGGATTTAAAATCCATAAAACGACTATTAAAAAAAAATTTTTAAGTACCGTTATGTTTTTTTTTAATTCTCAAGTACTTTGTGCTAGCACTGGCTATTTTTCCCAATTCTCTGGGCACCGATTTTTTAGTTATCGGTTATGAATGCGGGTTTTTAAGTTTGCTCTTTAAACCGTTCCGAGATTTTAAAGTTAGAAGCGTAATTTTCGAAAGACCTTGAAAATTTTAGAATTCTCTTTATGCGTTTCATATAAATATAAACCTAATTTTATTCTAATTGGTACTACCGTTAAGATACCAGAATATTTTGAAAAATAATTTTTAAATATTTTTGAAGTTTTCGGGCTAAAAATCCGCTAATATATTCCCAGAATCCGCTAAATATTCGAAAATTTCCATAGTTTTTTCGAAAATTAGAAATAATTTCTGATATGTGCCTTTTTTCAAATTTTTTAGCTTTATATCATCGGAGATAGTGGTGGGGACAAAACTTTTTTCACGGCTTTTTTTTTCGAAAATACGTCAAGGCCGCACTTTTAAAATAGTTTAACCAAAACTTGATTTAAGCCTTTGCTGCGGTTACTATGTTTGCCGAATACCGACTTTTTTAATAAAGTTATGGCCTTAAACACGTTGCAAACGGGCACATCCTTTTTCCATTTAAGGGCAGTTCGCTAAAAACTGGTAATTTTTCAACAGTTTTTTTTATTGATTTTGTTAGTCCATTGGCCACCCTATACTATTTAAGGCTCTCCCAAACTGCTTCACATCGACCCATTGCAATTTTTTTTTTCTGGTTGCAACCATTCAAACAATACGTATGAAGGACTCTAATTTCAGTCAGTTATTTAAGAGGTTTACCTTACTCAGCGAAAGTGAGTTGCTGGTTGCCTTAAATATATTGTTTAAACATTTGGAGAGAAGATAGATTTCTTGCCTATTGGTTCGTTCGTCTTATGATGACACAATGTTATTTAAGGAGAGTTTGTCAGTCCATCTGATAGAATTTTGAAAATGTCACGACGTGTGTTTAAACCCAAGCCCTTCTACACGGTAGTCTGCGCCACATAATAACTCCGGTTCTCACTGAAAAACTACCATTCAAGGTCTCTTAAGTGAATGACGTAGTTCCAAGGCCTTCGTATTGATTGATCAGGATAATGCCGGATGTCATTTATCACCAAGACTTCCTAGAGCTTAGATTAAACTCTGTGCATTTATTCGAAACAAAGGTTTGTTATCTTATACAATCGAGGTATACTAAGCCTTTGTAACGGGTGATTTTTTAGCTGGTTTGGTTTTGGCAACACTGGTTTTGACAGCTGACGTGTGTTTAGTACCTTGTGTCACTGTCAAACAGCTTCAGTTTGGTTTGCAATTTAACCATGGATCGTCTTACAAATGAACAACGCTTGCAAATTATTGAATTTTACTATCAAAATTCGTGCTCGGTTCGAAATGTTCATCGGGCGCTGCTTCCATTTTAAGGTCGGCATTCTCGACCTTCTGAGCAGTCTATTCGGAAGATTGTGACCAAATTTCGCACCAAATTTACTTTGTTGGACATTAAACCACCAACACGTTTACGTACTGTTCGTAGTGAAGAAAATATTGCGGCCGTATCAGCTAGTGTGACAGAAGACCGCGAAATGTCGATTCGGCGCCGTTCCCAGCAGTTAGGCCTTTGTTACAGCACTACGTGGAATGCCAAAATTGGACTTAGCGGATGGGCTACCTGAGACGCAGCCGCGGTCAACATTTGCATGAAATTATCTTTAAACATTAAATTGCAAGGTTCAAACTATCGATTTAAATAAATATTTCATTATTTTTTTCGAATTTTTTGTGTTTTTTTTAAAAAAAGTTCTCAACCTTTTAAAAAATTACCCGTTATGTTCGTATAGTAGCCGACATTGGAACCTTAAGGACATGCGATCGAGGCCGATTGTTGGTCACATGTTTTCCGCATTTAAATTAAATACCCCCCGGTAATGACATGCTCTAAAAAATGCGTTTCGTCGGAACCTCACCCATGACTTATCAATGAACAAGCGAAGGCATTTGATTATACGCAATTTTCCTCCTGGTGATCGAAGGTTACCGACGCATAAAAAGATTTTCAAGACAGAATGAGGCGCGAAGCTCAGCAAATTATTTTTTTACAAACTTGCACAGTAAGCAGCTTTGTTTAAACAATTTAAAATTTTATCAACAGCAGTAATGAGAACGATGACTTTCATTAAGTAGACAAGTAAGGTTGGGGAACGTGCATGTGGGTAACTGCTCAGTGTACTTTCTTTTGACATTAGGGTGGGTTAGGGAAATAGCGTCACCTCTTGAGTAATTGTAACAGGCACAACTAACTAGAGTTGATTTGCATTGGAATTAATACAACCAAAGGTTAAACAAAATTGTTAACTGATCCAAGGCATTAACATAAAAAGTAATGCTTTTCGAAACCGATGTTATTATTACAATAAATTTACCTATTCTTGTTCAGTCGGGCTAAAGTCATAACAATAATGTATGTAGGTATTAGCTTAGTTTTTGAATACTTTATTTTTAAAATACTATGTATTTACAAGTACTGTTATGTGATGTGCAATTATTGTTGGTTGGATGAGCGTATTAGTCAGTATTTCAACATAATAAATCAGTCTAAAAAATATCCTTAAACAATACAAAAATGAACATACAAGAAGACTAATAAAAAGCCAATAATTTTTTCCTAATCATGAATAAATGCAAAATACAAATATAAATTCTATAAAAAATTTCCCAAAATAAAACAATCAAGCTTTACAATAATTATTCTGGTAAAATAACATTTGCATGTGATGCCCTGCAACATTATAAAAATGCCTAAGTAGAGATTTATTTATTCGAGACTTTTGTTATATAATAAAAAACATCTACACAAATTATTTTACCTATTGAATGCTCTATGGATTTGATACAAAACAGATTCGACAATAATAGAGTTCTTTTGTAACAAACAGTTGTTAAAAAATTAATAAAACATAATAATAAAGTGCTTGCAATACAGTTGATTTAGTGCAGCAATAGTTGAGTTGCATTTCTATATAAGTATATTAATTAATTGCTTTTTCTTTATATTCGTTTTTAAAACGAAACTATAATCTCAATACAAGTAAACATAAATTTGTAATGCTTTGCTAAATACGTGTAGAAATAAACATTCAACAAAATAAACATTTTAAAATGTAAATAATTTTAACTAAGATTTATGTGGGGATTTGGGAGGGCGATGGCAATTACAATTACAGATTGAATTTAATTAGTAACGAAAACGAAATTATCCTAGTTTAAAATTAATTAAAATACAGGCGATATTTTCAATAAAATTAACAAGCAAACATTTTGTAAAACAAATTAATACAATTATGCGTGTGTTTAAGAGAGAGAGAGAGAGTGTGTGTGGTGTGTGAGTAAGATATAAAATGCCATTAAATGTTTTATAATTTAAAAAATTTAGAATAATGATTGCGTTAGCGCTTAATTAACAATGACATATTTATAAAATAAAATAAAACATATTTAAAGAATAAGAATACTTTGCGCGCGCCTTTTAGGCCTCATTTAGTTTTGTTTTTACTCCTGGTGTTTATGTTATAGTGTGTAGTATTATGTCCATCTTAAGAATGAAATAATGATTCTATTTTGTTGTTATGACTTACATGATGTAAAATAAATATTTGTGGTTTGTATATATTTTTTTTTTGTTTTTGTCATTTTGCTCGTTTGATTCCTTACAATTTTACTTCTTTAGAACTTACAATTAGCTTTAATTTCAAAGACACAACAGTTTCTGGTCCAGTCCCAGGAAATACTTTTTTTTTTTTTGGGGCAACACGCACATTGATGACGACGACCCTTAATGATTTAACACACTGCAATCAAATCAACGTGACCATTGATTGAAATTGTTAAGATGCTAGACTTTCGCGGTGCGCCTGTTTTGCTGCCTCAGTACTTTCTCTGTGCACTGTAAGTAGATCAATTCATATTTTCACTTTTATTTAAAGCTAACAAGTTGGTCAGAAGAGAGTATTGAAATGTTTACCTGCAGCATGCATACGATTGTACAGATTCTTTTTCTTCTTCTTGAGAATTACATCCAAATTGTATCCATCTGCTGTGATTCTAAAATTGAGAGACAAAAAAAGAATTTAAAAAGATGGGTCGGTATTGTATTGTGTGATTTGGTTTGGGTTTAGGTTAAAAGGTGCTCAACACAAAGAAGTGTTCAGTTATTAGCTGAACATTTCTCCCCTTTTTTCGAAAATAGTTTTCTCAAGTTGTCAAACAAAAGTAAAACAAAAACTGTTTTTAAATTCCAGAAGCCAAATTTTTTTTATCCTAGTTTTTTCTATCCAATTCATCAAAAACTTATCGAGAAAAAATCGCAAGAGGTTTTTTTTTCAATATTCCAAGCAGCTGCTCTAGAATTGGCTAATTTTCATAAATTCTGTGAGCACAGGTTTTTGGAAAAAACAGTACAGCTTCAACTTTTTGCTACAGCTATGCAGACTCGATTACAATATTTGACCACATTTTTTAGTTTTTTTACTGACAGAGGTCTAAATATCTTGAAAAACATTTATCCATATATTTAGTACATATTTTTTACTAAAAGATCCGACAATATTGTCAGATCTGGCAATTCACTGAAGATAGCTTACGCATTGTTGTAAATAAACTTCGAAAAACTTTTTCACACACATTTTTTCATGCATTTTTGCGACCATTTTATCGAAAAGCGTTAAAAATCATTATCTTAACTCTTGTTTAGCAACTCTTTGAATTGCTTTATAAGTGTATTCAAAATCAAGCGTGATTCAATGCATGGCAGTGCGTATTTTCAATTCTTGATTTCTCAAAAACCTTTTAATATTTTCAAAAGATTTAATTTTTCTATAAAAATTTAACGTTAACTTGACCTAAGTTTAAGTTTTTGGGGTTTTGCCTAAAAAACTTTTGGAAGTAAGTACTAACAAAATAACTCAGCCATTTTCACTTTTGGCTAAAGCGAAATTTCAAACTGACAACATAGCGATACCATAAGAGGTAAATTTTTCTTTTTTGGACGGATTGCTAAAAATCGGTAAGGCTTTTATAAATGCACGTTGTATAGCGCACGAACTTTAGTTGCTCATGATGAGTGTGCGTTTCCTTACTCTGGTAAAGACATAAAAAGGGGGTATTTTCTAAAAAATCTGGATCGGGACAGAACCCCGCAAACTGAATTCTCGAGCACTCACAATTCCGATAATTATATTATGAACATTTTCTTTATATATAACAGTGGAATGCTGCTCCAGTGGCAATGGTTCTCCCTGCAACCTCCTTTCTTGTTTATAGTTAATTTAGAATATTGAAGCTAAATACTCTGTTGTTTACATTATTGCTTTTTTTTGTAAAGGCATAACACTTGCGGGGTTGAGCCTTAGTGATTCTCTCCAGGATTTTCTTGTTCAATACTAGCTCAGCATTGCTGTGTTGCGTGGGAACTTTTGATCTTCTCTCTCCTTCATTTATTTTCATTTTAATTATAGTTATAGTCCCTTGATTGCGAGCTTATTGTTAAAAAAACGAAAGAATTTACCGAGGAAAATTTACCGTCTGTAACGTACTGTGGTATACCCAAGTCCTGTTCTCCTTTCTATTCCTATTCTCCTTTTGATTCCTACTCTCCTTTTCATTCCTATTCTCCTTTTCATTCCTATTCTCCTTTTCATTCCTATTCTCCTTTTCATTCCTATTCTCCTTTTCATTCCTATTCTCTTTTTCATTCCTATTCTCCTTTTCATTCCTATTCTCCTTTTCATTCCTATTCTCCTTTTCATTCCTATTCTCCTTTCTATTCCTATTCTCCTTTCTATTCCTATTCTCCTTTCTAGTCCTACTCTCCTTTCTAGTCCTACTCTCCTTTCTATTCCTACTCTCCTTTCTATTCTTACTCTCCTTTCTATTCCTACTCTCCTTTCTATTCCTACTCTCCTTTCTATTCCTACTCTCCTTTCTATTCCTACTCTCCTTTCTATTCCTACTCTCCTTTCTATTTCTATTCTCCTTTTCATTTCTATTCTCCTTTCTATTCCTATTCTCCTTTTGATTCCTATTCTCCTTTTCATTCCTATTCTCCTTTCCATTCCTATTCTCCTTTTCATTCCTTTTCTCCTTTTCATTCCTATTCTCCTTTTCATTCCTATTCTCCTTTCCATTCCTATTCTTCTTTTCATTCCTATTCTCCTTTTCATTCCTATTCTCCTTTCCATTCCTATTCTCCTTTTCATTCCTATTCTCCTTTTCATTCCTATTCTCCTTTTCACTCTTATTCTCCTTTTTATTCCTATTCTCCTTTTCATTCCTATTCTCCTTTCCATTCCTATTCTCCTTTTCATTCCTATTCTCCTTTTCATTCCTATTCTCCTTTTCACTCTTATTCTCCTTTTTATTCCTATTCTCCTTTCCATTCCTATTCTTCTTTTCATTCCTATTCTCCTTTTCATTCCTATTCTCCTTTTTATTCCTATTCTCCTTTTCATTCCTATTCTCCTTTTCATTCCTATTCTCCTTTTTATTTCTATTCTCCTTTTCATTTCTATTCTCCTTTCTATTCCTATTCTCCTTTTGATTCCTATTCTCCTTTTCATTCCTATTCTCCTTTCCATTCCTATTCTCCTTTTCATTCCTTTTCTCCTTTTCATTCCTATTCTCCTTTTCATTCCTATTCTCCTTTCCATTCCTATTCTTCTTTTCATTCCTATTCTCCTTTTCATTCCTATTCTCCTTTTTATTCCTATTCTCCTTTTCATTCCTATTCTCCTTTTCATTCCTATTCTCCTTTCCATTCCTATTCTCCTTTTCATTCCTATTCTCCTTTTCATTCCTATTCTCCTTTTCACTCTTATTCTCCTTTTTATTCCTATTCTCCTTTTCATTCCTATTCTCCTTTTCATTCCTATTCTCCTTTTCATTATTATTCTCCTTTTCATTCCTATTCTACTTTTCATTCCTATTCTCCTTTTCATTCCTATTCTTCTTTCCATTCCTATATTTTTCCCCTTCCATCCATTCTCCTCATGTATCAATAATTAACTAAAAAATAGTATTTTATTCCTTCCTTATAAAGTTTTTTGATTTTGTTTTAAAAGGGGTGTGGCATGTCCTGCTCCTTCAACTAAAATGGTTGCGGCTAAAATGTACGTAAAAGTGTAATTTTTTGTTTCAAATTCAATAATTTTGCAAAACCGACCTCTAAAGGTAGGCGTGGTCAAAAACTTTGTACTTTACTTATGTACTAAATTATATTTCCTATTCTTAAAAGTAAGGCCCAAAGCCGTCGACATCCATGTTTTTCTGGAAAATTGAAGGTTTTTCTTAAAACATGCCTCTTAATGTGGGTGCGGCCCAAACCTTTGAGTGAACAAAATGTAGAACTAAGTATTTTCTGCATAATATATTAAGTAACATTTTTTTGTTCGCGAACAAAACTACTGAATAGATTGCATTTGCAGGATAACTCTTTAAATCGAGGGGCGGTACTGATTTTATTTTTATTTCTTAAGTCTTATACCATGTCTCCACCGAGCACTAATCGTCGATTAATATAAATCTTTATTAAATCCTCTACAAATCACACAATTTACCATACAAATTTAAATTCTCTCGCCAAGCGATTAAAAATAAATCCGCCCATAAATCCCATTCAACCTATTCACAAACCTATTTTCTGTACCTTTGTAACAGTTTGAGAATCAAAAAAGGAAACTGAAATTGTCCCTGTACGAAAAATCTGTCACAAGTACGTTTTTTATTGTGACTTTTACTGAGGAAATCGTTTTCGCTGCTTGGAAATGACATCGCCACTCTCTTTTGAGAGCCAAAATGACAGAAACAGAGTTTTCGTGTCAAATTAATCCTATATTTGTCCGATGGAGTCACTTTGGGATTTATTTTAATCGTCTCCCGCTAATCTTCTTTAAATCATCGGTGGAGACATAGTCTTACAATCATTAGGAGATGCTTAGTGTTGAATTTCAGATTTTACGTTTTGAAGTTTTGAAGACACTGGAGGTAGTTGCACATTTAAACCGAATGTGGGCGTGTCTGTGGGCACATTACGTACAAAATTGATTTCTAGCTCAGAATTTAGGGCCTAAAAATTGGTGACAAACGAACGGACATGGTTCATTCGACTCAGAATTCGGCCCGATCATATGCCCTTAAGGTCTTGGGGGTCGCTCGTTATTATTTCTTTATGTTACATTTTCGCCTGTATCAAACTTATTATACGTCATTACTGTGGAATAGGTTATAAAAACATCAAGAAAACTTTCATAGAAACTCTCATCCACGGACATAAAAAAATCAGGTCTACATACAAGCTTCAATTATACTAGCTAGGACTATATCTTTTAGTATTGCCATTATCTGTTTTCACCGAGCTACTTACACTACCCCGAACTAGCACTACACTACTAGTACTTTTTACAATAATTAACAATTAACAATAACAACAATTACAATAATTTTCATGAAATTACTTACTTTTCAATACGATTTAGACCAAGTACATCTTTGAAAGCCAAATATATTTTGTTTAGTGTGAGGTTCGGTAGTCCCTGCCCCAAATATCTAACAAATTTAAGTTGTTCTGACTTGGGTAGCCCGCTCTCATGGAAATCCAAAAAGGCTCTGTGATCGGTGATCTTATACTCCTGTGAATACAAAAAAAAGAACTTGATAATTTTAAAAAATTTTAAATGTCTTCACATCAATATTTGTAAAATTATCCTCGCAATTTGTTAAAAAAAAATTAATAATTTCTTGGTGTTTTTAAAATAAAATTTTGTGGTTTGATTTCTTTGCTCACATTGCAAAACTTGATGAAATTTTCGATGACTATGTATTTTTCGTAATAGGTTACACTTTGATTACTCTGAATACCGAACTGTTTTAGGAGTTCCTGCTTTTTGGGTGGCAAACGTGTGATGTGCGTACAGACACCATCTTCGATCCTATGGGTTTCGTGAACATCAAAGTTTTCATATATCACTAATCGTTCTAATACTTTAGGCATTTCTGATTTCACAACAACTGCACCATTGTTATTCTGAACTGGGAACTCTGAACCATCGTTGGATTGGCTTTGTGTTGTGAGGCTTTTAAGATCTGCAAAAAGGGAGAGATGATTCACTTAGAATGAAATGTTTGAATTGGGACTCTGGATACGAGCTACTCATGCAAATTACTCAAATTTAACTAAAGTTTGTGTGTAGGTTTAGATACTAAAAGTTCATGCGATAAAAGGCTGCTGTTGTACAAAAGTAAGGAGCTCAGGACACTAGGTTTGGAACGTAGGGAATACAGGATTAAAAAGTGAGCAACTTATTTATATTGTTAGAGTACCTACCAACTGATAATTACAAAGTAAAAGGAAACAATTTACACAACAAATATGCATATTTTCTATTGACAATATGTACAAGTTTTAATAATAATTTGTTAATATTTTAAGGTTAGTTAAACTTCTCCTAAAATTTATCTTACCAAAAAATTGTGCATCTTCTTGTTGGAATCAATGTAATTTTGCCTATGAGGCAACCTTTTCTGTTGTTACCATAAAATGGCAGGACATTAACATGGTGAAAGGCTTACTTTTTTAATAAACCTGTTAACCAGTTATCTGGCCACAACTTCCCAATAGAACCCTGTCAGAGTTCGTACACTCCTGATTTAGGGCCGAACATTGAAACTATCCCCAAGCAATAAAAGGCAGATGTTACTGCGATCCTGGAGTAGTTTAGGTGATTTGTGACTATCAAATATTCTGACAATCACTACGATTACACAAAGATTTGAGCCTGCATAAGGCGATCACCATTCATAAGGAATAACAAATCTTAGTCGAAATAATCCCTTGAGTTGTGAGGTTAGAGCAATAAGCTATTTTTTTCTTACCCTTGATATAACAAATGCTTAAAGATTGCTTTCTAAGTTTATGCAATAAAAACAATCGACGACAAAGTATAATAAAATGATGTGTCCTCGTTTTTTATGTAATTAGTTTTTAGTTCTCAGCTGAACGAATCATCTTGGCCGATTACAAGAAAAATTGCTATGATAAAGGTATTACAACATCAGCAAGATATGTTCTCATACACCTACCGACGAGGTTGAAGACCCCGTCAAAGTTCTATTGCGTCTTGGGCAAAGCCAACTTTATGGAAAGCCACTCGGTTATAAAAAAAATACGGAAACGAATAACATCGGATTCCGACTAGCAAGCAGTCTTTTTTATAAATATTGGTAAACACGGGTTCCCTCATAAAAGGATCGACACAGCAACTTGGGTATATCCGAACGGTTAAAAGCGAAGAGAAGCTGATTGACGGAACGCTTGTCAAACATCCTGGATGTGAGAAAATTCAAAGGGGCAAACAGAGACTTTTTCTTCGTAGTAGTCCGATGTCAGAAAGCTGCAGTCACAATCGATTCGGGGGTATATGACAATGGATGCTTGCGTACATTTGAAATACTCAGATCCCACAAGGCTGTAAAATCTAGGCTGTAAAATCGAAGTTTTACAGCCTAGGTGCATTTTAGGAAGCAATTCTAGCAACTGATTAAAGGATATTACTGTAAGGGTGAGCGCGTGCAGAAAACTTCACGCCAGATGATGAGTTAATTCGGTCCAACATAGGACCATCACAACCTGTTGGCGCATTTACGGTCTTTAGTCTTATCTTTTCAGAGCTGACGACAATGCTCTGGAAGTAACCAAGCTAAAGAAAGCTAAAAAATAGCCGGGTACCAAAACTGAAAAATTAACAATGATCCAAAAATTAAGGTGACTAAGAATCAACTGTTCACCAGAAAGATTAAGAAGTTCGGGCAAAGGCTGTAGTACTTTTGGATTTTTGTGTAAAATACGAAAAATTGTGTTATATCCTCCGTTCCTATACACTCGTTTGCAATGGAGTTCCAGCAGCCAGTTCCGTAGACAAACACACATCTCGCAACGCATTTTGCTGCCAGCTCCACGCTTCCAGATTGCGTATTGTCTCCACCTGTACTTGGGCGCGTCGAGAGCATAATGGGACAATTTCATGTTCGCACTCGTTAGTTAAAAAAGAATTTAAGGATCTCAGCAGGGTTGGGGTCAAACTTCTTTTTACAAAACTCTACTTTACTTTTTTCTGGAAATGCAACTCTTGCATTTAGAATTTAAGGATCTCAGCAGGTTCGGGTCAAAATTCTGTTTTACTTTTTTCTGGAAATGTAACTCTAGTCTGTTACCTTTGCTTTACTTTAAAAAAGTCAAAATTTTGTTTAAACCAGTGAGTAAGTGCTACAGTGTGTACGCAGAAGTTACAGTCCGTAAAACGGACCGTTGAATACCCCATCCTATCCCACATTGTAAAATGCTGATGGCATAGTTATTTTTTGACATTTTATAAGTAATGCAAACTTCGAAAGGGGGCGTGATCCAACCGCCCTAATTACAAACTATTAATTATAAGATATTTCCACAGATATTTCCAAGTTACACCTAATTGTACGTAAAAATGCAATTTTTTGGTTCAAATTCAATATTTTTGAAAAATCGACCCCTAAAAAGGGGCGTGGCTAAAAACTTCATATGAACGAACTCTGGACGGAAGTATTTTTTACCTAACCTGATACTTTTTTTGTTTCATGCTTTCTTAAATTAGGCTCAAGGGCAGTCGAAATTAAGTTTTTCTGGAAAATTTTAGGTTTTTCTTCAATTCTGCCTCCAAATGTGGGCGTGGCCCAAAGTCTTGCATGAGCAAAATGTGAAACTAAGCGTTTTCTACATAAAATATTCAGCAAATTTTTTTTCTATTTCGAGCAAAAATACTGAGTAAACTGCATTTGAAATTACCCTTAAAATAGATGCCACGCCCACTAGAGGAGGTTTACCAATTAAATTTGTCTGTTTTGTGTCTTATATTCTCTAAGAGATGCTAAATGCCAAATTTCAGCCTTTTAGAACGTCTTACAGTTTTAAGGCCTAAAAACATGTGACATACAGACGGACGGACGGACGGACATGGCTCATTCGATTCAGAATTCGGTCTCGATCATATGCCCATAAGGTCTTGGGGGTCTACCATTATTATTTCACCGTGTTAAAAACTATGTGACAAACTTAATATACCTCCTATCCTATGGGATGGGGTATAAAAAGCAGAATAAGTAGAAATTTCTTGCTAAAGTCAGAATTTTGTAAGAATTTTTTTTTTTCGAAAAGCAGAATTATGACCCGCACCCATCTCAGCATTCAAAAATTTTCTGGTACATATGGATTATACCCGTCGTTTGAAAAGAAGTTCTTCACTTAAAAATAAAACCCAAAATTAAAAAAAAAAAAATCGAAATCTTTGTTTAGGATCGGTTCTACTACTCAGGTCTCTTTTCGAGAATATGGTGTACAGCATTTGCCTAGCCCGTCCATTATACCTAGACCAACCGAGTTACAATCAAGATCGGTAAAGAGCACGCCGCCGACCCATTTAATGCCAAAAAGGATTTAGAAAAAGGTGTTGGCGCAGAGCTTCTGCGGTTTAAAAGATTGCAGAGGTTCAAACTTTTAGAAAAGCTCGTATAATTAGTGAGTATTGGGACAGAAGCAGCTAATATGTGCCTAGATGCTAACAAGGGCAAAATCAATTACATACTATCAACCAGAAGACACACTCAACACCGACGTCTTGGACAAAAGACAGTTTTAACTTTAAGTGGTTAGCGACTTTGACTACCTGTGTTGTTTCGCTAAGAATTCGGACAAACACACCACCACTAAATCAAACGAAGGTTAACGCTTACCAATCGCTTCTTTATTGGGCTAAGAGGGCAATTGAGTGGCAAAGCCGTTTCTCGAGCAAATAAAGTATCCATTTATATGGATTCATGTCGCTCTTATCGCTCCAGTCCTGCTTTAACGAGCCATGCATTCTGTCAAAGGTGGATTAAAACGCTTTGTTTTCCTGTGCAGTGACAGCGACCTAGCCAGAAAATATAGAATACAACGGCTGCGATGGTTGGCTCATCTGATCCACCCTGCAGCGATGGCGCATCGGAGGGGCCACAGCAAACTTCGCGTGCAACCAAAGTCCAACTACCGCGGACTAAAGCGCTACTGGAAGTATGTCCTTAAAAAAGGCACCATGAAAAGGATGACAAGTTTTCAGATTATGCAATATTGTGAATCGCGAAAACTCCGTATGACAAAAAAACAAGGCGTTTTGCTGTGAAAACAATTAGGGTTTTCACAGCAAAACGTCTACAAGTGATTACGGCATATCTTACCGAAAAGTGGAATCTTTCCTTGCATCTTCATTTTGAAAGCAAGATTGTTGCACTAAATATGTAAGGCCATACGACCGAGTTAAGCATCAAACCCGAAAAAAATCCTCGATGTTTTGGACAGCCCGCAGTTTATAAAATAAACGCTAGGGTTTCGCAGGGTTTTGTTTTGCCTGCGAGGTGCTTCCTCAACGGATTCAAAGGGAAAGATTAAAAAACTGATTGATATAAAAAAAAAACATCAATATTCCAGTGAGCCAGAACACCGACGCAATGTCTCGTGCCAGTCACTGTTTAATCATTTTTCTAATTGCTCCGGCTCTTAAGGTATTCGATAATTTACTCGCCAAAAACCGAATGTAAATCAGTTCACTAAAGCCGCGTTGTTACAAGCAACGTAAAACAGGAACAGAAACAGAATCCCACACATTAGCAACTGAAACCGAAATTCGCTGAATGCTTTTTGCGTGGCTAATGTATGAAATTCTGTTTCTGTTCCTGTTCCTTGTGACAACGCGGCTTAAGCGACCGAGCCTAATTTCAGTCGTAAAGTTAAGTAAAAAGTTTTTTTTTTTAAGTCAAGCGTCCTGTCATAATCAAAGATGAGGTGCTGCTGAAAAGGGGGAGATGTTGAAGCTGGAGCCGGAGTCAAATTCCGTGGTGGATTTGGACGTGACTCTCGCCCACAAGTTTTAACGTTACAGCGAAACCCCAATAAACGTTTGTAGTTACAAGGACGATGGTTTCAGTTTGTAATCGCTAGCGACGATGTATTGGCTTCAATTCTTTTGGGTTTCTAAGTTTAAGCCAACCACCGTTTGTTTTTGTTTTTATTTAACGGATCGTAGAAAGCGTGTAAACGACCTTGAAAAGGTAAAATAAGAGTTTGAAACTGAATCTGCCATAAAACAGTGCGAAATCGCTGAAAAAATCGGCAGAAACAGAAAATCACCAATGGCAATAATTTAGAGGGAGGAACTCAGTTTAGAACCGCTTTAATTTCCAACGATTTTCTGCCTGAATCAGGAATGACTGAAGTGTTTATGCAAGTTGGGTACGTTTCGAGTTTCTTATAATTGATTCATTTTCTTAGAAATAGTTTTACGACGGACGAGTCTTATTGTTCTGGCGCCGAAGGTAAAGCATTTTGATAAATATTGTTGGATTTATTTTAGCCTGGCGACAAGTATTTTGTCAATTTAGTTTGAATTATTTTACGTTCTGGATAATAAAAATTATAACGCAGAGATAACCAAAAAATGTGCTCAAGTGTGTTATAAAATTCAAAACAGAGTAGGTACTCTGAGCACACTCGGATCAGTGAACGCTCTGAGTGCTCAAGCTCTATTCGTTGATCTACTCTGAACTAAAAAAAAAAAAAACTTTGACGAGCTTAAGCCGCGTTGTCACAAGCAACGTAAAATGGGAACAGAATCCCATACATTAGCAACTGAAACCTAAATTCGCTGAACGCTCATTGCGTTGCTAATGTATGAAATTCTGTTTCTGTTCCTGTTCCTTGCTACACCGCGGCTTTAATATATAAAAATTTTCTATGGATTTTGTTTCGGATAGTTTCGTGTTGCTCATTTCTACCGAAACAATCAACCTTTTGTCTTGGCCGATGCCTCGACGAAGTTTGCCGTTACATTTTGAGAAGTTGCCTTTATTAAAAAAATTTAATGTAACACTTGTGAAAGCAACAAGAAAATCAACATGTGACGAGTAACAACACTTCAAAAGTCTTAGTTAAGTCACTGTCCAGTCCAGCTTGCATTTCGCCCTGTAGTTAAAAATGTAGATTTCTTTCAAGACTGCAAAGTTAGGCCAGTAAAGGTTCTTGCTAAGTTTTTAATGGCTTGAACACTACCTGAGGGTTGATGCTAGCGTAAAACTACATGGCTAAACAACAATCAACAAATAGTTGTCCTAATTGTAGTTTAAAATTTCTTTAACAAATAGTTTTAGCGTCGTCATCGCTATTTCATTATTCGATTTTTATTTTATGTAAGATAACAAAAATGCAAAAATTACTTCCAACATGTTTCCGTAGTTGCTTTGAGCATCCTTTCCTGAACTATATAAAACAGAATTGTTGTTTTAATGACCATTTTTCGTGAATCATTTATGGGATCCACTCTTATTAGTAGCAAGTATTATACCAAAGCAGTATTCCGAATCAATAGACAGTGAACCATTTGTAATCAAATATTGCTTCACAACTAAAACCAACAACTCCAAACTGCAAACAAAAAACCTTAAAAAAAACACGGAAATGTTTGACAATAATAAATCATTTACTACAGTCCTGAATGGTGTTCGAAAAAAAAAAAATTTATCATCTTCCCTGTTTCACATTGCTTACACGAAAAATAAGATTCATTGAAATTGAGTTAATTCAATTTCAAGAAATTTGAAGCGTTTTTTTTTTCTATTTTTAGAATGAAATGATTCATTTTTATTTATTGCAATTTTATCGAGAGCGAATATGACTTTAACATTCCACCTGAAATACAGTGAAAGTAAAATGCATATTCTATTCTGATACCGTCACCTTGTTTTTTTTTATTCTTTTTCTTTATGAAGAAGAATTACCTTTAGAAAAAGTATTCCTGGCAAAAATAAAAAGTATCAAAAATGTTTAATGCGTTCAGGAAATAAAATGTAAAACAAAGTTCCAATTACAAAGGCATGCGGCATTCATTTTATTTGTCAGGGAATTCTTAGTATATTTATAAAAAAGAATGGGTTTTTTTTATATATAATTATGGTAACTAATTTTAAAAGTCTTTTGCATAGATAAATTTGAGTATATAATATTTTGTATATGTAAATTATTTTAAGAACAAAGCACAATATTTAATTTCGATTGCTGGTTCATTATTGCATTAATTTGAAGGCTCACACGAAGATTGTGGTGGTGTGGTTGGAATTGGCGATTTGGGATTGCCTGCGTGAGAGAAAATAATTGCATTTCAGATCATTTGGGTCACATTTTGAAATCACAGAGGAAAGCTACTTCACCACAACCATTTTTTTTTTTACTAATGTTATGACTAGCCACGTTATAAAAGTTCTACACGGAACAGACTGTTCTGAATTTTTACGAGTTAGGACTGGTATTAGTATATTACTAAGGCGAAAATATTATTTTATTTTGAACTTTGTTTACTGGTTCACATTGAGCCTGTCCTACATCGAAATACTTTTTGTTTTGAAACAATTATTTCTATAGGTCTAGCACAGATGGTTACTCCACGAGCATTTTAGTCTTTTCATAACAAATCTATGCGAACGCGATTATCGCAAACGTCAGCGCTCATCAAAAGTGTCAAGATTCTAATACTATTACTACGTTTATTCGTTATTAACTACATTCAAGCTTTACTTAAATTTGCCGTCAATGAGTTAATTTGTCGAGGGTGTCGGTTTCCCTAAGATACTTTAAGAGCAAGTTGTCGAAAAAGTTAGTTTAAAAATATAACAAAGGAGTATGAACACTGAAACAACTTTGCCAATTCGGACCGGCAAATTAAAAAGCCACTAATGACAAATGATAATCTCGGAGGGTTTTCCTGGTCCTCGGAAAGATGAAGCCGCAAACTAAACTTTTATTGCCCTGATCGAGACTCGAGTTCGGGAGCTGGTTCTCCGAAGCACGAAAAACTTACCCCTGCAGCCAAAAATGTGGGTAGTACCCTCAGACAACATAATGTTCTTAACAGGAATAAAACTTATTCACAAACAGTCACAAAACCAACGTGACTTCAATGGACCGTGGTCTAAGAGCGTGTAAAAACAAAAAAAAAAACGTTTTAGTTTTTTCGTGTTACTCATACGGTGGGGAGGATATTTCTGCGATCCAGTAAAGGTGTCAGCATTCAATTTAGTAAGATGTCAACATTAATTACAGCTGCTGTAAAAGTTGCATATATGTATTGGAACGTTGAATTGTCGGGAATATGGCTGAGGTAAAAATTTGTTAGTCCTACACCGAAAAGTGGCCGTTGCTTTAAGGCACATAGCAAGAAAATACACGTCGAAGATACATATTAGCCTTCAAAACGCATCACCTGACATTGAAAAAAAAAAAAAATCCGTCGGAGAGTCATTTTATGAGCTACTGATAGTGGCTAGGCTTCATTCTATCCCAAGCATTTTTCTGTCAAATTGACTTCGAAGAGACAGAGAGAAGTGGATAAAAGATAAAATACTGTCACCTTGTTTTAGTTACAGCATTAGCAATTAGATTTTTGTGCTTTGATGCTGTAGATTTGTTTTTAAAAGTTTGCTCTCTTATAGGAAACCGTACGGAGAATTTTGCCACTTAATATTAAAATAATAATAATGTAAAGGAGCCTGATGATTAATATATTATCACGTTTCCATGCAATAGTTGAGTAGTCAAGGAGTCGAATCTCGATCCGCGTCTCCGCACACACCGAGTCGAGTAGTCGAGGCAAAATAGGTTTGAAATGCAGTTCAACAGTTATTTTTGCTTAGACGCTACTAGTGCTGGTTAGAAATCGATATTATTTATTTCTGATAGTATTGATAGTTTTGGGGTAAAAAGTTGTTACTATCGATATTTTTACTAAACTTAAAAAAAAAACTTTCCTGTAAGGTACAAAGCCTTTTGAGTACTAAAAATCTGATTGTTTGAATACGGAAGAACGGACATGGCTAGTTCCACTCGGTGATCGATCCTAATATTCAGTTCTATGTCTCCAACAGCCATAAAACTGCGCTTATCGCCTCGATTAGCGATAGGCGTATAAAGAAGCCGAAGTGGCTATACCCGAATAACACAACCTTAATTTGACACCAGCAGCACAATTTTTCTGTCATTTTGGCTCCCAAAAATGAGTGAAGATGACATATACCAATAGCGAATAAAGCTTCCCGTTGTAAAAAATTTTAAGAGAAAACCCATTTGTGACAGTTCTGTATCTCACGGACAGTTTTCGTTTCCTTTTTCAAGACCCAAACTGGTATAATGGTGTGAAAAAAAAGAAGTTAAAAGTCGCATAAAAGGTAAAAATAAAACGATAAAAGTTTGTGCAAAGGTTAAATTGTAACTAGGAGGAAATTCACTTTTAAATACTTGCGAGAGGATTTGAATTTGCATTGTTAATCATGTGATTTGTAGAGTATTTAATGAAGACTTATATCCCAAACTAACTATCGAAACTATCGATAGTTGCTTTAATATGTAGTGTCTTAAAACTATCGATGTGTGCTATAGTTTTTATTTTTTACTATCGACAGACAATCGACAGACAATCGACCAACACTATTTGCTGTCAATTCGACTCCTCGACTCGCATTTCTATGCATAATTTCGACTCGACTCAGCTCACAAAGCGTATTCGAGTCGACTCAAACCGCGTTTCCATATTATCTTGAATAATAATTTTATTTGTTACAAAAACAGTTCGTGAAAAATGTCAGAAGTAAAGTGATGCGACATGCCACATTGGCGTTATAAAGCTTGCAAAAGAAGCTCTAACAATTCATACGAAAGGCAGCTTGAATTGATTTAATATGCATTCGATATTAAAAATAGATTCTGGCATAATATCTTAGAGTTTTGAAGTGTTTATCAGTGTTTCAATAGACCAAGGATCGTACTTTTTCAAATGGAAAAGTAATTCTCCGAAGTTTCGTCGATTACTTGAGCTCAAAATATGTTACCAAGTTTTTTTCATAATTTACATTTTGAGTTGTTGAAAAACCTTGTTCAAATATAAACAAATACTTAGAGGTATGTTTAATATTTAGCAGAAATTATAAACATAACCTTTGAGAAAGTCGACAGGTAATCGACGAAAAGTCGAAAAAAAAATGGAATAGAAGATTTTTCTATTTTCCGCATTAATCAAACAGCGAAAGAAAGCCGGAAAGCCCATTATATCCACTACTTATTTTGTTCTTATATTGCTCCAAGCAAAAAGTCATAATATAAATTTATCAATGTGTCCACACCAAGTTGCCTTTGCTTAAATACCTTTAAACATAAACAAGGTTTCGTGTAAAATATGTTTACTCTCTCTTCTTTTAGTTTTAGTATGTTAAAAGAAGAGAGCTATTTTGGGAAAAGCATACAAATATTAAAATTGATTTGATTTCTCCCGAGTCATACTAATATTTACAAAAAGATATTTTCGTTAAAAAAAAAAATCCCCACATAAATATGTATTCAATGTTTTTTAACGTCGTCGGACATTATCATTATTCTCCTCTGAAAAACCTCAAATCAGTCTGGAACCAGAATTTTTCGTTATCAAACCGACGCGTCAGCCTTTTAACCACTGTCTGCTATTTAGAAAAGTTTAATGAGAAAACACTACCCACGTTTAAACACAGATCAGGATTACGCAAAATGGTCAAGTGTAGCCACACATATTTAAATCGGTGATTAAATTGTGGTTAAGGAGATCTGTTTCAGCGAGATGCAAGTTTTCGTATATAAGAGCGATTTTAGTTTAAGTTTGGTTTAAACTGCAGACTTTGGCAGAAATAGCACGAAATTTCAGCAATCATCAGGTCTGATTTCTCTCGATGAGTCTAATTTAAATTTATTTCACAACGAAGGAGAAATACGAAACTCCGTCAATGAACGTACCTATGTAACTACGAGCTCCTCTAGCCGGCACAGCTAAACAAAACTGAGACATAAGTAGGCGAGCGAAAATGGTATGCGACCTCAACCTTGCCATACAAAACTGGAGGCCGCTAAGTAGAGACAGAGTTTTCTAGAGCAGCTTTTAGCTTGAGGCCCAGGGTCACATTCACATAAGACTGTAGCATTACCTAAATAAATGTGTTTTTTTTTCTAACAACTGACATTGCTTAAGCCAACATCTTGTTATAACTCATTCGCGACAGCGACATTACAAAAACTATACTGCGAAATAAATAAAATTTCGAAGGATGCAATCGCAATGTATCTGTATGAGGCAGATTTTCCGAAATCTTGGGAAACCGGACATTACGCCAGCTTCGAAAACTGAGGACATTCTTGTCTTACAAACCAGAATTTTTGCAGCAAATAGTTCAAGGCCCTTTCTTCAAGGCAACGAAGTATCGTGGTGGCAGACAAACCCACAGAAACTCAGTGCATAAATACGATAGTTCTGGAAGAGATTCGGGAAGCATGCGAAAGTTTAGCGTTTTAAAGAGCCCCAAACATAACACTTAAAAATCCTAATTTTTAGGGGTTATTGGAGGTCACCTTCCCTCTTCTGAAGGAAACTGATCTTGCTTGTTTTATTTTTTATTTTTATTTTTACTGGACTTGTTCTATCCTAGCGTTACCGATAACAAATTTGAGAATGCTTGCGTTTTGTCGGGTTAAGGCTGTTGTTTTGATTTCAAAGGTATTTATTCTCAAGACAACATTTTAAGTTTAATTTAAGCTTATGTAAGCATTTGTCATCATTACATTAAGTTCATTTTCCCTTGTTGCAATAATTATCGAATCTCAAGTTGTTGTTCCTACCATTTACTTTGATTACCCGCCTACGCTTCTCCAAGTGACTCTTAGAGTACATATTAAACAGAACTGGTGAGAAAACCCAACCTTGCCGTACACCTATTAGAATTTCTATTTCCTCCGACCTAGATCATATACGTTCACGCATGCTTTTTTGTTTCGATTTAACGATTGAATTAAGATGCAGTCTTTGTCTTCGGTTCACACTGTCACAAACAGGTCTTTCTTGATGTAAGTATTAATGTTTACAGACTAAATGCTTCACCCACTGTTGTAAATATTACGAACAAATATTTATGTTGAAGCCTTTTCAAAGGCTTTCTCGTAGTCAATGAAATAGGAGTTGAATAAATGCCAATTAATGAATATATGACAAGCAAAAACAAAACTATAAGCCAACAAGAACTCGCATACGCATTCGTGACGTCAGTGAAGCCTTCGTGACTCATGAGTATTGGGACGAAAGCGCCGAATATGCGTTTAGCATTCAACTAGGGCAAAAACACCGACGTCTTGGACAAACAACCACCATCGGCAGCATAGACCATGACACCTACGCTTAAATCAAACGAGGATAACTATTGCCAATCGCTATTTCTTCGGGCTAAAGGCAATCGAGTAGCAAAGCCCTGCGGCTGCGATGGCTGGGTCATAATGAGCGGATGGACACCAACGCCTCGGCCCGGAAAATCTTCAAATCCACCCCGCAGAGACGGTGCAATAGAGGAGCACTGAGACTCAGGCGGCTTGCCCAAGACGAAGACCTCACTCAACTTCGCGTGCAAAACTGGAGACAGCTAGCTGGAAACAGAGCTGGCTGGCGAAGTTTGTTGGCTAAGGCCCAGGTCCACCCCGGACTGTAGCGCCACATTAATTAAGTAAGCAAGAACTTCACACTTTTTAGAATTGTTCTTTTTTGCAGGGCTTAGAAATGTGAATTTTAGCCACCATTTTCGAATTTTCACGCTCCAGTATATTTTATTCAAAAGTTCAGTTACCACTGTAATGTTGTTGCCCTGTATCAGCTTGACTATTTCAGAAGTGCCATGTAGGCCACAGGGCCTTTTTTCCACAGGGCTCATTGGTTCTACTTTTCATTGGCTGATATCTTAAGAAAAACTCAAGAAAGGATTCGTCTTTATATAACTTCGTCTCATAACTTCACTGTTCATAATATCGGTAGTTCAAGAAACCGAAAATTGGTAGCACGTCTTTAAAGTTGGCGCACTAGCGAAGCTTTAGTGAAGCAGTTGGGCTTAAGAAAAGACATATTAGGTGTGTTCCCGTACCTGTCCTAAACTACACAAAACGACCCAAAGCTACGAAAAATAGTTAAATCCTGTTCCCGTACACGGTTTTTGTGAAGCTTTGGACAGAAGAGAGAGCAAAAATGAGAGTATGAAATTTCACGAACAATTAAACAAATAATTTAAGTTTTATTTGTTTAATTGTTTGTTGTTTTATTATTTTTATTTAAATTTTATAAATAAACAATTAAAAAATAAATCATAGAAATCTGATTTATCATAAAAATTAACTGGTACCTAATTTTTCTGAAAAAGTTAAATTTGTCAATGGGTTTGTTCGATCGTTGCCCGTTCGAAAAGCCCATTTCGTTTTTCCGACGTTTTGTCGATTAGTTGTTGGCTTCCTCAAGGATTGTTTATAAATTCACCTAAAATTGTCGCTCTAATTATTTTTTAATATTTTTTATAAAATAATATTGGAAAAACTTGTTAAAATTTTAAAGAAAAATACTTCGACTGTCATATTGGATGAATTAATGATAAGTGCCACTGAAAAAGTCGCCAAACAATCGAAAAAACGTCGGGAAAAAATTAAATATAATTTTGTTTTTTTACATTTAAAAAACAATGACGGCAAAGGCGAATAAAAATTCTATGAAGTTCAAGTACTGGCGGCTTATTGACGTGTATGTGAGAGAGCTGATTGGTGATAACTATTTATCAAAATCACAGCATGCATACATGAGAAGCAGATCGGTTGACACTGCACTACTAGAAAAATCCTTGGAACACAAGTACACTTTGGGTGCCTTTCTAGACATAGAGGGGGCGTTTAATAACATTGAGGCAGACGCGATACGCGCGCAGCTTGATAACGCCCACCTAGATAGCAGTCTATGCGACTGGATCGGGCTCATGTTAAGCACACGAAAGATAAAATGCTACCTAGGCGAAGTATGCAGCAGACGAAACGTCAGCAGAGAAACACCGCAGGGAGGTGTCCTATCTCCGCTCATATGGATCCTGGTAATGGACGAATTGCTAAAAACCCTGGAGAGGGAAGGCTTCATTGTGAGCGCATACGCAGACGATGTAGCAATCCTGATCCCAGGTTAACTCCCATCAATCCTCAGTTGAAAAATGGGTTGAGGGTCGAGGACTGGGAATAAACCCCTCTAAGACGGAAGTTGTGTTGTTTACAAGGAAAAGGGCAGTTCCATCCTTCAGCAACCCAAGAATGGGGGGACTGGAGTTACCGTTATCCAAATCGGTAAGATACCTGGGCGTCATATTAGACTCCAAACTCAGCTGGAGGGATAATATAGAAGATCGTGTCAAGCGGGCGTACGTGGCACTATACGATTGCCGCAGAACATTCGGAAGCATGTGGGGACTGCAACCAAACATGGTACACTGGATGTATATAGCGGTGGTAAGACCCATCTTAACTTACGGTGCAGTTGTATGGTGGAAGGCTACGGAAAGAAAGTGTCATCTCTCTAGCCTCACCAAAGTTCAAAGGGCAGCCTGCATGGGTATAACAGGGTCCCTAAGGACCACACCCACCGCGGCACTGGAGGTACTACTCAACCTAATCTCCTTGGACATATACTGCAGCAGCAAGGCAGCTAAAAGAGCTGTTCGCCTAAGGGCATCCGGACTGTGGTCCTCAAGATCTTATGGACACACCTCTGTGGAAAATCAATGGGCTGCCTCCACAGATACCCCAGTCACGGATTACCTCCCTATGACATTCGCCTTCAACAGGAGATTCGCTACCAGAAAACCTGAAAGAGGTGAATGGGAAGATAAGACCATTACAGGAGATGACGAGATCGCCGTATATACCGACGGTTCTAAGATGGACGTCGGAACCGGTGCGGGCATCTTCTGTGGAGATTTGGGTCTAGGTAATTAATCACGACTGCAGCATTTTTCAGGCGGAGCTGGCAGCCATAATCGAAGCTGCCTCCGAGCTAAAGAAACACAGCCCCGCAAACAAGACCATCACCATATACTCTGATAGCCAAGCGGCAATTAAAGCCTTGGAATCAGACGTGGTGAAGTCAAGGGCTGTGAAACTATACAGGGAAATTCTGGACGAGTTATCACTTGGCAACACTGTAACTGTGTGTTGGGTGCCAGGTCACACCGATATATCGGGAAACGAAGAAGCGGACAAGCTTGCGAATTTTGGGTCTGGAATGAATGCATCTCTAGCCCTCAAATCTATAAGAGTCCCGCTGAGTTCGATAGCACGTAGGATAGAAACTGAATCCTTGAGTAGAACCAACCTACGTTGGACAGAACTTGATACGTGCAGACACACAAGGGAGCTATGGCCAGCGGTAAGCAAAAAGAGATCACTATTTTTGATCGGACTAGCCCGCAGAAACATCCGAGTACTCACGGGAATCCTCACGGGGCACTGCGCTGTGGGTCTACACGCTGAGCGGCTAGGCATACCGCATAACGATTACTGCAGAAGCTGCAGGGACGTTGAAGAAATTGAATCTGTTCGTCACCTGCTCTGCGAATGCCCAGCCCTAAACAGCATCAGGCGTAGTATCCTCGGCAGCTACTTCTTCAACGAGCTCGAAGATCTAAATAATGTAGATCTAAAGGACCTCCTAAGATTTGTATACAAATCCGGATGGGTCCAAGAGGGCGGAACTCTGAGCTTCTAACAGCGGTCTATTTCTGTTTTCGTTCCAGGTATAAAGAAGGTTCCCAATGGACACAATGGACTCAACTGCTGGTCTAAGTGAAGCCGTGAAGGGCATCCATCAACCTAATCTAACCTAAGTACTGGTCCAAGCAAACAATCATAATAAAGCTTTTAAAGCATTTCTGAAATCAACCAACTTTCTGATAAGTTTTCTTAATTTTCTGTTTCTATTTTGAGTAAGAATCTTATACAAACTATTAGAAAACGTTAAGAAAAAAGATTTATGAAATCGGTAAAGCCATTGTCAAGTTATAGCAGGACCAAGGAAAATAGGGAAGCATCTTTATACACATAGATTTTCTTGATTTTTCTTTACGTGAGAACCTTTTGAAAAGTCTGGAAGCGCCAAACACGGAATTAAAAGTGACAAAAATTTATCAAAACACAAAAAAATTTATCAAATTTATCATAAAGAAGAAAATTAAGTTAATTTTTTCTGATTTTATAGCTCATAATGCGTATTGCGTAGATGTTAGATATGCAAGGAACCTTTCCTTTCCTTGTATACAAAGTAACACTTGAATGTATTTATATGATTTACAGATTTTTAATTATTGGTAGCTCAACGCCCTTGAAAACTAATGATTTCATGCGTTGACCACTGGTGGTCAATAGTTAAACCTTAACCGACCCACGTAGAACCAACTTTGCGTTTTTTTATAAAAATGTCAGTGAGAAGAGATTTTTTCTTATGTAAGATTAAGCAAGGCCTTTGATTCAAAGGTCTCATTGCGTCTTTACAACTTAAGTTCTAATTAAACCTCAGATTGAGATTTTTAAATTTTTTTTACATGTTAAGAAAAAACTATTTGATACGAGGAAACTAAACGGAATGGATTATTAATAACAACTTATTCAAGGTACATTTTAAGGAGTGGTTCAAGCTACTGTTAGACTGCTTAATTAACAAGCCATGCAATTGGGAGTTTTGTAAGCAATATACAAAAAAAAAAACGGCTTAGAACGGGAATAACCAAAGTTCATGCAGGAAAAAAAAAATGACAGTACTTACCAGCTGTGGCTTTAGATAGGAAGCGCTTGGTCTTGTCCAGAATGTATTGCAAGTTATAGCCATCTTTCTCGTAACTAAAAAAATCAAGAAATTATCATTATTAGCAGGGTTTAGCAATGAGGGCTTTTCTCCACGAGCCCGTATTATGGCGCGACAATTGTCCACCTCGCTCGTGGAAATATGCCCCTACAAATCCATCTCTCGTTTGACTTACGTTTCAGTTCGCTTGGTGCAGAAGAGATTTTTGAAATTGCTGTAAATGCAAAAGAGCGTAAACGAAGGCAACCCCTGACCCAGGTATCTGGCAAATTTGATTTGCTCCGGCTTGTTCATTCCACTTTGATTGAGGGCCAAAAACGGTCGATGGTCAGTGACATCGTATTCCTGTGTGAATGAAGAATAAATTAATTGAAAATATTAAAAATATCCCAAAAGCCCTTAGCCCCAAGCCCCAAAATGAGGTTCACACATCAAGCCAAAAACGCATTTCCACATGAGCACTTTAAAAATCGATATTTTGTGTGAACATGTACCGTTGCCACTCTCACATGAAATATGAAACATACAAATTTTCCTTCATGTTTACATAATTCTCAAGACGTATGTATGTAGGAATACTTAATGGCTTAGGGGTGTGAGCGTCGACTGGGGGGGTGGGTGGATGGGTGGCTGTATGGGGTGTGATTATAGTGGGGAGTATGTATGGCATTTGATTATGCATTCCGTTTACACACGTACTTGGCAAAATTTGATAAAGTTCTCCACGACTATTGATTTGTCGGCCAGAGTCATTTGGCCCGTGAACCGGACGCCCAGCTGCTTCAGCGTGTCCTTCTTCTTGACGGGCAGCTTGTTCATATGCTGGAAGATGCCCTCCTCGACCTTGTGTGCTGGATGAACTTCAAAGTTATCCTTAATACTAAAGTTAACTAACGGTTTGGAAGCATTGCTTTGATTATTGTTATTGTTGGAGTTGTCACTGCCCGCCGACTCGGAAGAGATGTTCGAGTTGCTGGCGTTCAGGTGTACGCCAGCAAAGGCGCCCATCGGGTCACAGGAAGACTCGTTTGAATTGTTGCTGGTCTGGTGTTGAAGGTCGAACAGGTTGTGCTTGGAATCGTGGTCAAAGGTGTCGATGTCCAGCGAGGAACGGTTCAGTGGGGTTGCGGTGGCTGCGGCCGCAGCCAGGGGTGTACCAGTGCGATGGCTGTGTGGTGTCATTGATGTACTACTATCTAAGTCAATTAGGTTACTATTGGAGCAGGGCGTTGCTGCTACTGCGGCGGCCGCGCCCGGCGTGTGTGGATGGTTCGACTGCGACTCCTCGCCATAGTCGCCCGAGTGGCGCAGATATTTCAGGAATTCAAAGGACCCATCAAAGTGGTGGTGATTGGAAGTGTTCTGTGGCTGCTGCTGCGAGTTCTGGTGATGGTGATGCGGATTACTGTGGTCTGCTGGACCGGCAGGACCTACACCACCTGGTGTGGTGCAGGCTGCCGCCGTAGGCGTGTGCGAGCTGTGCCATCGCGCCGTGGGCTGGTGGCCAAATGTCTGCGGGTTGGAAGGGACACTTTGTTGTGGGTGCACCGGGTGCTGTTGCTGAGTCGGATGATAGCCGTGCTGGTGGTGATAGCCTTGTGCTGGATGGTGGTGCTGCTGCTGATGGTTGTCGCCGTTCACATACACCGAACTGTCGCCATTCACACTCATGCCACTGTTCATGCCCGAGCTGTTGCTATAGCTGCCGTTGCTGCTGCTACCACCACCAAACATCTGAAAGTCGTCCATAGACTGCACCTTGTTCTCGCCATTGCTTAGATACTTGGCGAATTCCGATGGATCGTTCAAGGAGTCCAGGAAGAATGAACTGAAATTGCTCGATATGCACGACATTTTCGTCCACTTTGTGGCCTAGTCTCAAAGCAGCATTAAAACGGTAAATTCACACGTTCACAGTTTAAAAAATAATAAAAATCACTAGACCCCGTCGAGGATAGGTGTATCCCTGCAGCAGATTTTATTTATTTTTGGTCTTCACACGACCAAGTTTCCCTTTTTGCTGCTGGTGGTGAGATGGAGAAATAGAAATCCGAAATCCACTCGACGTCGTCGTCGCCTTTTCTTGATGACCTCCTCTTCGTTCTTCCTTTTATGCGATATCAAGTTTTCCGATAAATTTCTTGTTCCTTTTTGATCAGAAAATTTTCGTTGGTTCGTTTGCTTTCTTCTCGCGTCGTCGATTGGCCTTTCTGGCCCCCGATTTTTTTTGTGTAGTTTTTCCTTTTTTGTTTAATTTTATGAATAGAAATTTATTTAAAATTTAACCCCATATGCTTCTCTTTTTCGCTCTCCCAAGTGCATCGTCGAAGTCGTCGTCGTCGTCGTCGCCGTAGTCTTGCAACACTCGCGTACCAAAAAAAAATTTATTTGTTTCCGTCGTGTTTCTCCTCCTTGGCCGATGCTGTTCCCTGTTCGTATTCCTTTCCTTGTGCGGCAGTGGCACTCTTTTCTCTTTGTGGCGCTGGTTCTTCTCCTTCTTTTCTTTGGCTTTTCTTCGCTTGGTGCTGCTGCTGGTGCTTCCTTCGCCTTCCAAGTATTTTATCTTGTTCTCTTTGCGTTTGCCTGAAAAAACGATTTTCGCCGAGCGACCTCCTTGCTCGATGGGCTCTTCTTTCTTTTATTTTTTTTTGTTGCTGGTTTTCGCGTTAGTTTCGATTGTGGTATGGGGGGTAATACTGTGTGGTTAACGTAATCATAATTCAATTTACACCTAATTTTTCAATTAATCTTAATTATGAACTTAATTAGGAAACAATCCGAGAGCAAAAAAACAGTTTACTTTCCACCGCCCGTAGAAACGTCGCGCACGTACACTGCGAAACAGTCAACCGAAATTTTCTTTTACACTGCCACACACAGCGTGGCACAGGCACACACGTATCGGTGTGTGGTGTCGAAATCGAAGGGGAAATGAAACGCCAAAAGAGAAAATTGTACTGTGCAACAGGGGTGCGACAGCATGAGGCAATCGCTGCGTTTGCACAATTGTACTAGATGGTAAAGAAAGCGAATAGATTTGCACACGACTTAATTTTTTAGGGTGTTTCTATTGCACATAAAACAGCGATAAAAGCTAGAACCAGATTGCACCAGCGGTTGGTTCATATTTCTAGCTCGAAATTTAAGGCCTAAAAATCGGTGACATACGGACGGACACGACTTAAGCCGCGTTGTCACAAGCAACGCAAGACAGGAACAAAAACAGAATCCCATACATTAGCAACTGAAACCAAAATTCGTTAAATGTTTTTTGCGTTGCTTATGTATAAAATTCTGTTTCTGTTCCTGTTTCTGTTCCTTGTGACACCGCGGCTTTATTCGACTCAGAATCGATCATATGGGCTTATGCCTTTTTTACACCGAAAACAGAATCTAGATTCTGAGCAATTCGATTTCGAAATCGAATTGACCCTTTCACACTGCGAAAATAATCTAGATTTTGTTGACTTTTCGATCAGTTGAACATCAACTGTTCAGTTTTTCTTAGTTGTCATAAGTTAAACAGCTTCAGATAAGTAAAAAAACAATTGTAGATAACTAAAGAAGCACTGGAAAATACATAAAAATCACCGCACAATTGAATATTATAAAAAAAACGAAAATGTTTCTCCTTTTTATTTTATAAACAAACTTCATCGGTCGCCATGTCTTCTTTTGATTGAATTCAAAATTTCAAAATTCTTTTATTTTCCTATGATTCCCACAAAATCGAATACAATCTATTACATTTGTATTCGATTTTGTGGGAATCTAGATTCTGAATTCTACAAAAATGTATGGAAATTCTAATAGATTTCAATTAGATTTGGGATTTTTTTCTCTGAATCTAGATTCTGAATTGGTGTGAAAAGGGTATTAAGGTCTTGAGGGTCTATCGTTATTATTTCTCTGTCACATTTCGCTTTTCCATTTATGCGCAAGATTATGATCTGATGTGATGGTTCATAACCCTCTCACTCTACTGCATTCCTAATGGTCTGCTTGTGGGGTTCGCCGATTGGACCCCAGGATACACCGTCATACCACCTGGTTTTGGATATCTTCGTCATGAGGCCAAATAAATGCTGTTGTCATTAGATTTTGGGTGATCCATGAATGCTTAGGCCTTCCTCTCTTTTCCGATTGCGCTGGAATGTTGATTGACATTACCTTTTTGACGGAGTTCGTAGGATCTCTCCTTTGAACGTGGCAATGCCAACTGAGCGGATCTTGCTCCATTTTCGTGGAGATAGGTTCTTTTACATGGAAGCTCCCTCGCATCTTCGTACTTTTTATTCTATCTCGTTTTGTTACTCCTGTTGTCATGAGAAGCATCGTCATCTCAGCTCCCGTTAATTTGGTTTCATATTTCTTATACGCTGTCCAACATTGCGAACCATATGTAAGCGCCGGACGCACAACTGTGGTGTAAAGCCTTCCTTTCAGCTTAGAGGGCATTTTTCGGTCACGGAAGATGGCGGAGTTTTCTCGCCACTTCATCCACAGAGCGATTAAGCCTTAAGCCCAATAAATCCGTTGCGTCCGTCATGCTGAAGTACACAACTGACAACTGGGTTAAATATACTCGTTCTTATGGGAAGCGGCCCATAGAAAAACTTCGTGACGCTTCGTCGCTTCCCATAAAGCCGCATTGTATGGGAATTCAGAGAATTTAGGTTTCAGTTGCTAATGTATGGGATTCTGTTTCTGTTCCTGTTTTACGTTGCTTGTGACAACGCGGCTTAAGAAGGAGACGATTAAAAATAAATCGCAAAGTGGCTCCACGGGACAAACATGGGATTTATTCGACACGAACGCTTTGTTTCTGTCATTTTGGCTCTCAAAAGAGCGAGGCGATGTCATTTCCCAGGAGTGAAAAACGAGCGAAAATGCACTTGTGACAGACATATCGTCCAGCGACAGTTTCAATTTCCTTTTTTGATTCTCAAACTGTTACAAAGATGCCGAAAATAGGTTTGTGAATAGGGTAGATGGGATTTAAAGAAGGATTTATTTTCAATCGCTTACCAAGAGGATTTAAATTTCTATGGTAAATTGCGTGATTTGCAGAGGAATTAATAAAGATTCATATTAATCGCGGATTAGTGTCCGGTGGAGATATGGTATAACATATTCCAATCCTGTGGAATAGGGTATAAGAAAATTATACTTTTGAACGGTGCCTACTTTGGGTGGATACAAAATGCTTTGACAAGTAAAATGTCACTGATGTTCAAACTCAAAGACTTTTGACAGCTTTGGCGACCGCATTTATTTACATTAACAACAGAAAAATATTTTTTTTGTTTTTTACAATAAAAACTACATTATGAAGTTCGTTATCGACAACGTTAGTAAATCTTCAGGAAGACTTGGACACTTGCTTCATCGCAATACGGGGTCTTCCTTCAAGACTCCCCTACTAATTCAGTGTACAAAGGTGAGTCGTGATAGAGCACATGCAACAAAGCCCAAACATGATCTACCTACCTTAGGGAGGAAGCATTCCCCATCTTAGCCATGAGGTCTTCAAATACCTCACAAATGATACACAGATATTGCTCCTTTCCCTGTCGACAGTGGCTCACATGACAGAGGCTTTAAAAGTGTTTGGCAAAGGAGTTGCCACGTTTGTGGGCTATGCAAATGCATCAACCATTCTAACCATCAGAGACGTGTGTGAGACAACACCTCCTGGGCACAACGACAAGGATAAGATTCCACTATTTACCCGTCGGGGAAAGGAGCCCATTTCACCCGAACAGTAAGTTGTGCTTCCATTCGTTTTGGATTGGTGAAAATTGTGTGCTTCCCAGGTATATGCAAATGGTTGAAGCCATATGCCCGGACATCTACGTGGGACTCTGTGACGCGGACACCAATGAAGACTGTTCCAAGAAGAGAGTTCAAAAGTCCGTCGACCGAACCGAGGATTTCTTCAATAACTGCTACGAAATGCACAAAAAGTCGGAAAAGCTCTCGTCCAGTTCGACTATATTTGGTGAGTAGGAGCTCGTGGTTATGTACGTCTTTTCGCATTTGACCTCCCACTCAGCCCCCATTGTCGGTGGATACAACAAGTTTGCGCGAACCCTGTCGATCAAGAACGCCAAAGGAAAGTCTGAGGTGGGTGGCTACATCCTTGAAGGATTCCACAATAACGGACTGAGTGCTACGACGGTTAATGGGGAATCCCTCCTCGATGTCGTTTCCCATTGCAACGGCGAACTTGGTGCGGAGAAACCAAAAGTTATGACAGGTGCCTACAGTCCTTTGGTAGTAGCTGAACTCATCCGCCTGGACGTGGATATCTTTGATACGTCGTACGCCTACGTGGCGGCGGTCAACTTCAAAGCGCTCACCTTTAACTTCAACTTGTCGTCAACAGAGGAACGTAAGCCTTTTTTAGACATAACCGACGAAGGGTAAGTGCGCCAAAACATTCAAATGAGTTTTACGATTAAGACCGTAATTTTTAGACTTAAAGAAGACTTTACACCATTCCTGGATGGCTGCCAATGCACAGCATGTAAGCAGCACACCAGAGCCTACGTCCACCATTTGTACAACACTAGGGAGCTCCTCGGACCGATACTGCTTATGATGTGAGTTAAGTCTCTCTGAAATCATTGGAATCTATTTGAATTACCGTTTTAGTCACAACATTCACCACTACATGGAGTTCTTCGCTGCTATAAGGTCAGCTATCGCAGACGACTCACTGCCAAAAATGATTGAATTACTGAAAAGCCAGGGAACCCAAGAAGACGTCGTCGACTACAGCATTACAGAGCTGCCCAAGCAGAGCAGCAAAAACGACGATAAGCGAGCTATGTTCAAATCTATGGCGACGTGATAAGAGTTGATTCCAACTTTTATTGCAATTTGTGCAGGACTATAGTCATAGTTTGCTTAGATACTTGTATATTAAAGTGTATACCTTTCCACTTTCTTTTGTTATCTTCTCCAGAACTCTCGCCTCCGTAAGCGAGTCGTAGAGTTGCAAGTCTGTAAGCAAAACACACTTAAAAAAATGTAACAAAGCTGGACAGAAATTACCTCCAACCGGAATGTATCCACTAAACTCACAGAATGCTACATTGAATGTGGCCAAGTCCTTAATGACGCAGTGCTCCTCGCGAGCAAAGACAAATAATTTAAGCCTCTTTGTGCTGTGCTTCCTGTCGGGTGTAATGAAGACGTTGTGCGGTATATCATGTCGGCATAGGAACTCGATGAAGTCATATACTGACTGCACTGCCAATAGCTTGTTGCTATCATCTATTAAGAAGCAAATTGCCTCTGTTGGCATCAAAGGGTCCAGACGATATACCTGTCCTTCACCAAGAGCTATCACATCCTGGAAGTATTCAAATACTGATGTCGGAGGGTCTTTCTATCACAAAAGGTCTTACCGCAGTGTCGATATACAAATCGTAATCGATCAACATTACGTGAAGGTGGAGGTGGTTGACAGATGCCAGAGCTCCAGGACTATTGTAGCCGATGCGAAATCCCCGCTCATCGATTGACAGTAGGAAATCAACGGAAAACTCAATGCAGTTCTTGGTGATTCTCTGGGGTTGGAGCCTCTGCAGGTCGGGGCATATCAGCGAATGATAGACCGTTAGGGGACTTTGGTTTACGATAAAGGAGACTACTGAATCTCGGTACTGGATGTCTAGAAGCTTCTCTTGGGGTTTGATTTTGCTGAAATTGAATTTGTCGCTGTCAAAAGCTGGATTAAGAGAGTCGATGGCTTGGGGAACTCGTCGCAATTTGCTTCGATCTGGATTAAGCTGTGAAAATTTTTAAGAACATTGAGTATTGTATAGGTAGGATAGTTTAAGGCTTAAAGTTTTATGAACGAGCCTAGAAAATCGACCCAGCACTGCATAATTTCTGTGAACAGAAACTATTAACTTCTAACTTTGAAAACATTAGAAAACGTTTGACTTTAAAGCAAATACAGAAAACCAGTATAAATTAGTTCACAAATTTAAAAAAACGGAATTTCTTCACCCGGTATCTAAAACCACGCTTCCGGTTACAGTACAGGTCACACAAAGCGACAAACCAACTCCTGAAATGTACACAACAGTCAGGGTTTCAGGATATCCCTCTTTGAAGGAGTTATTTGTAAAAGAATACAAATCCATGTAAAAAAAAAACCCCTTAAGAAATAAAATTAGGTCTATACTCGTATGTGAACTACTTTTTGACTTACCTCCCCCCGAAACTTATATTGACCTTCCAACCATTTGTTGTTCAAAACGTTCAAATTATATTGGAAAACCCCAGGCTCCGATTCAAGCTGTTTCCATTGATCCTTTATTATCTTAAGGTATTTTTCGCCTTTCATAATGTTTTCAATGCACCTTACATTCAGAAAATTAAAGTTGAAAAGAGTTCGCGTCCCTACTTTTGAACAGGTTCTTTTCTTTCTTTTGCCTGTTTGACATTGACATTAGAAGACAAGACAGCTGACATTTAACCGTAGAACCACAGTGATGTAGCTGTGGCGGTAGTAGTAGCGGTAGTAAGAGCTGTCAAAAGTTAAAACACATGTATTCAGTGTATTGCGCATTATTTCAGTGTGTCTGTGGCTGTAGCGCGTAGCTGTGGCGGTAGTAAGAGTTGGATAACTTTTAACTTTCGTAGCGCTACACGGTTGACAGCGCTACACGGTGGACAGTTCAATACAAGTTAAGTAAACAATGGAGGAAAAGGACGTCGAAAAGTTTACAGAGATGGTTAAATCTAAAGAAATTTTATGGAATTTGTGTCATTCGTTGTACAAAAATATTAAATCTAGTTCAAATTAACTCAGAGTATCGGCCATTGTTTATAAACGAGGTTTTTGTTCGACATAGCCGCGCTACACCATTGTGTTCAATTTTTTTCCGTACTGCGCCATATGGCTCCGCGGCTGTACTACGTACTACTGCTACATACCACCGCTACGGGCATTGTGGTCCCACGGTAATGCACGTGACAGTTCGTTCATAAAGATGCAAACACAAGGCCACAGAACTAATGGCGTATTCTTTTGAACACCGAACTGCTAACCGAGCTGTCAAATAATTTTCCGAGTTCGCGACAAATCCAGCGTGGTGAACACTAGGTTTCATTGTGTACAGAACGACAAATCCTTCACCGGTGCAGTCATTACGTTAAGTCTCAAATTGCTTTGACTTTATTTTGTTTACTTTTTTTTTTTTATTTCGTAGCGTTGTTTTTGTTGGCGTCGGTTTTTTGCACTTGGTACTTAAAATGAATTTTGTGGGCTTTGTCTTTCTGATATTAAGTATTTTTGTATCGATTTCATACAACTTCAGTAGCGTTGTAAAAAATAACGAATGAAAATTGGGTCGAAACGTCACTTCACATACACAATCACAGCTTTACCCAGCCCATAAATTACTGAATAACTAGATATTCAACTTCGGACAAGTAAAAGCTTTGCCTACAAGCTGAAATTGATGGATTTACCCATTCTGCGACATTTGCTTACAAATGTGAGTAAAATCATGAATTTGTGATTTCCATGCGATTTCGTTTTGCAGCTTTTGCATCAGCTGATCGCGTAAGGTAAATTGTTGTTGTATCTTCTTACACGTATTCACAGACACGGAAATTTAAGGCTTTAAAAAAGCTTTAAAGCCTTATAAAAAACGTAAGCAAATGGGTGTTGGAGGGTAATAGGGACGCAAGTTGAATATCCAGTTATTCAGTAATTTTTGACCCAACCTCCACCGTCAAATACGACAGTGGCGAAAATTCGAGTTCGGTGTCGACACCGAACAAAAGAACATTTACATGAACACGATTCCGTTCAGTTGTTCGAGAAGAGATCAGCTTTTTTCTGTATTCCATTTCACGACTCGGTGTTGAAAGGAATGCGCCATTATTTCGACAATTGACCGTACGGTTTTCTGCCGCAAACATAATTCAGCACACGAATAATTTATTGTAACCAATAATTTAGCTTGCAATAATTTCTGATAATTTCATGCCAATTACTGTCATTTTCATCGTAGAAATTTTTTTTACATCATTTTGGCCATGCTGCTCGAAAGGGGAGCAAGTTGACAAACTGTCACAGATGAAATTGTTTTAAAAACTGTCGTAGACATCAATTTTCGCACAATTTGTTGCCATGTGTCCCTGAACTTGAAATAACTTGTTATACGATTTTCACACATCTTTTGGCCATGATACAAAAAATGCAAGATATGCTCGATCTTTTCGAGTCTTTAAAATTGATGCCGGATTTTACAGGAAATCTGAAGAGCAAAGTGCAATGCAGAATTGTTTTATCGTTTTTAGAACTATGAATTAAAAAAAACTACATGACCGGACAAGTATTATTGTTATAAAAAAACATTAATGAGAAAAAGAAAGATCTTTTCGAGTCTTTAAAATTGATGCCGGATTTTACAGGAAATCTGAAGAGCAAAGTGCAATGCAGAATTGTTTTATCGTTTTTAGAACTATGAATAAAAAAAACTACATGACCGGACAAGTATTATTGTTATAAAAAAACATTAATGAGAAAAAGAAATATATTTCTTTACAAGATTTTGGACTAATAAAAATCGAAAAAAAACGTCCCACAATCATACATCGATAGCAATTTGTATAACTTTTAATGTTAAAAAGCTGTTTTTTAAATAAAGATTGTATTTTAGGATCAGAAATATAAATAAATGTTATAGAATTGATAAATTCAAGAATAAAAAGTAAATAAAATCATAACTTGAAAAAAAAAAACCTTTTACTTTCCGAATTCGGCACCAATTTTAAGCTGTCAAACCATGCCATTGAGATTGTACCATGCCATAAATTACTGAGTAACTAGATATTCAACTTGCGTTCCTCTAGCCCTCCAACACCCATTTGTTTACCTTTTTTTTATAAAGCCTCCAAAGCTTTACCTTACGCGATCAGCTGACTTAAAAAAAATCCAAAACGAAATTGTATACAGCTGACGAAGTGACAAATTTATATAATGCCTCCACTGGGCACTAATCGCCGATTAATATAAATCTTTATTAAATCCTTTTCGAATCAAGCGACTTACCATACAAATTCAAATCCTCTCGGCAAGCAACTAATAATAAATCCTCTCATAAATCCCATTCACCCTATTCACAAACCTATTTTCAGCACTTTTGTAATAGTTTGAGAATCAAAAAAGGAAACTGAAACTGTCCCTGCACGACATATAGTCACAAGAACGTTTTCTATTGTGATTTTTACAGCTGAATCGTTTTTCGCTTCTCGGAAATGACATCGCCACTCTGTTTTGCGAGCCAAAATGACAGAAACAAAGTGTTCGCGTCAAATTAATCCTATATTTGTCCGGTGTAACCACTTTGGGATTAATTAGTAATCTAGTTTCCAAAAGTTTACCATACCACATTTGATCTTTGGGTAAAGACCACATTTGTTCTTTTCTTGATTTTATATTTTTAATCGTCTCCCGCTAATCCTCTTTTAGTTGCCAGTGGAAACATAGTTTTACGCACACTTGTAAACAATATATATGGACTGCTAGTACCTACTCATCTTTATTTCGTAGGTAGAAGCTCGCGCTGTTTGGTACCCGTGCTAAATAAACTAGCTTTCTAAAATCTAGTCCAATTTTTACTAGCATCTATTTATTCTGTAATTTATTACCATGCTTTTGGCAAAAACGATTCCTTTGCAATAGCTGACTGGGCATGTATGTTACAGTTCGTTTATAAAGCTGCAAACACAAGAAAGCAACATTTAGGCCTGAGACACATGACAACAGAAATTTTGTGTGACAAATAACCTTAAGTTTTTCTGCTGCAAACATGCTCAGATTACGACAAATAATAAATTGGACTTGCAGTTTCTGACAATTTTGATGCCAACTAATATTTATATTAATTTAAAAGCTAACCGAACGTATCGTTGCTTATATTGGAAAGCGGCTACTATGGCAAAGCCATACAAAATTACATTTTATATTGAAAAGTGAAAAATTACAACAATTTTGTTGTAACCCTTAAAGTTTTTGTCTCTAGCTTACCTTTTGCGCTTCAGCGCCAGCTGAATATAAACGCATGTTTTGACTGGTATCCACAAGAATCTGCTTTTAGTGTTTAAACTCTTACTTAAGAGTACATTTTTTTTCATCCCTCTCCATCAAAAGAACACACCAAGGACCAACCAACTTCTCATTGAGTTTTTCAAGTTTTCTCGATTTTGCTTTTTTAGTTTACCATGCCAAAACCCAATTTGCTAAAATTTAGCAACGCGAAAGCTGACCTGTCTAGTTTAATCGCAGTCGATCAAGAATTTATTTAAGATCTCACGTATCAGGTCACACGCAAAATTAAGAATCCCCCAGAAAGATTATAAATAAATTCTAAGCCGACTGAGATTAAGACCAGCCATCCGCCCAGATTTGGAATAGGTGATTCAAAATTTTGGTGAATCAAAAATTTCTACTAAGAAACGTGACAGTATTAAAGTTATATAGTCGGAGAGCTGATGAACATTTTTTTTACTGATTTCAAAAAAATTTTCACCTTCAGTCATTTCACGTCGACTTCTTTATCGCCAAGGGGGTACCTCGTTACCTTACGAACGTAGAAGAACGCTTTGATCTCTGTTCAGATCACTCGGCAGTTCTTTTGAAAATCGGCGGAAGTCTAGCGAAAAAGAATAGAGCGCCTAGATTAACTAACAACAACACCGACTGGGACGGCTTTAGAAAATACTGAAAAGAAAACATAGCTTTAAATGTACCGCTCAAAACGCCACTTGAAATAGAAGACGAAATAGAAAAACTCGGGAGAGTTATTCAGAGCGCTGCGAGAAATAACACTTCTTTTCGGCGGTCCGAATTATCGAACCGCGGAACAATATATCCGCGAGAAATAGAAGAGCTAATATGCGAAAAGAGGAGAGCGCGCAAGAGATGGCAACGTTTGCGAGCACCCCCGGATAAGACCATCTTGAACCACCTTTCTAAGAAACTGAAGCACGAACTTCAAGATTTTAAAAGTCGCGAGACTACTGCTTACCTCGAAAGTTTGACTGCCGATAAAGGTTCGAACTACTCTCTTTGGAAAGCAGTCAAGTCCGTTAAGAAGCCTAAAGCACACTCTGCACCATTAAGAAAAGCCAACGGCGAATGGGCAAGAGAAGACAAAGAAAAAGCGGATTTATTTGCAGATTAGCTAGAAGAAACATTCAAACCGTTTGACGGGGAACCGTTGGTCGAGGAGCTCAATCCTTATGCGGTACAAGATAATTATAGAATAAAAACCGTGTCATTGGCTGAACTTCGTCAAACGATAAATAATCTGAAAAACAACAAAGCCCCTGGCTACGACTTAATTACTAGCGAAATTCTAAAGGAGCTACCGAAAAAAGCTTTGGTCAAGCTACTCTATATCATTAACGCCTCTATTAGAATTTTATACGTTCCAAGGCAATGGAAAGTGGCCGAGGTCATAATGGTTCCGAATCCAGGAAAATGTCCGAACGACAAAAAGTCATCCTCAGGTATTCGAGAAACTGTTGCTTAAAAGGTTGCAAGGCAACCAATCATTGAAGAAAGACGATTGATTCCGGATCACCAATTCGGATTTAGGAAAAAGCATTCAACAATCGACCAGGTCTATCGAATAACAAACGAAATCGAAAAAGCTCTGGAAGCGAAAAGATATGCACTAGCGCTTTTCTTCTTTTCTTTTCTAAGGCTAAACTTACCAGAAAAACTCTATAGAGTCTTAGAGTCTTACCTTGAAGACAGAATCTTTCGCGTAAGGTACGGAGTTGAGTGAGTTCTCGGAATTCAAAGAGATAAATGCCGGTGTCCCGCAAGGAAGCGTTCTCAGCCCAATATTATTTTTGCTTTATACAAGAGACATTCCGCACGATGAGGGAACAATTTTAGCTACGTTCGCAGACAACACTGCTATTCTCGCTATTGATACGACAGTTGAATTATCAACAGGGAAACTCCAGCGCGCTTTAGACAAAATATGCGACTGGACGAAGAGCTGGCGAGTCGTCCTTAACGAGACTAAGTCAACGCATGCTAACTTTACTTCGAAAAAGATAAAGAACAAACCTTTATTCATTAACTCGGTACAAATCCCGTACTCAAATGAAGCGAAATATCTAGGAATGACTCTAGACGCAAAACTTAAATGGAAGCCGCACGTTAAAAAGAAACGCGACGAGCTCGAAATCAAGTTAAGAGAAATGAATTGGCTTATCGGAAGATTTTCGAAACCAAGCATATATAACAAACTGCTTTTGTATAAGCAAGTTCTAAAACCATCTTGGACGTACGGTATACAATTATGGGGTTGTACTAAACCAAGCAATATATCTATTTTAGAAACTTTTCAAAATATGACACGCAGAGCAATCGTTAATGCTCCATGGTACATAAGAAATAGCAGTCTACACCGAGATCTAGGAATCGCAACCATGTCTGACGAGGTAACAAACTTTGCTCGCAAACTTGGTACTCGTCTTCGCGGACACTGCAACAATGAAATTATCTGAACTTTGGATCAGACAAATCTTACGCGCCGACTACAACGAATGAGACCTTCATAAAGTGGTTGTTCTGAGTGAGAAGATTACAAAAATAACACTCTGCCGCCTGGTACCGGGGGCCTGTGGGAGATGCACCGTCTTAAAGTTGCACAAAAAAATAAGAAAGTTAACCCGTGCGAACCTAAAATTTCGTATTAACCATCAAGTAGCGATTCCAAGTCATAAAAAATAAAATCATATCGGTAGCCCTCTCGTAGTGGGCGTGGCAAAGATTTAAAAAATACTTATTCAAATGCATTTTATGCAATATTTTTGTTGAAAATCGAAAAAAAATTTGACTCAATATATTATATAGAAAACATCCAGTTCTACAGTTTCTTTACAAAAAGTTTTTTACATAAAGTAATTTAATTTAACCTTAATTTTTTTAGAAAATCATTTATTTTAAGCCTAATTTAGAATAAGAATAAGAAAGAATAAGAAATAAATTTTACAATACAAGTTAGACCAGACCTCATTCTACATTTCATTCATACGAAGTTTTGGGCCACGCCCATTTTTATAGGCCGATTTTACATAAAATTAAATTTAAAGCAAAAAATGCATTTTTGTGTGCATTTGCAAGCATCTCCCAGAGGCCCCGTTACCAGGCGGCAGAATGTTATTTTTGTGATCTTCTCACTCAGGACAAAAAAATCGTGAAGGTTAGAAAGTTGTTGAAATCAGTAAAAAAAAAATGTCATCAGCTCTTAGACTATTACTAGTCATTTTTTTTTGTGCTTTAGCGGAGCACTTAGTCAACTCTACCAACAGCTCATGTTTTCGTCTTACTGTTTACGTCGCTTTGCTTCTTCGTCTAAAAGCAAAGCTTAACTTTAATACAATTCTACATCCACCCTTTTTTATTACTGTCACTCTTCTAATCTGTAAAAAATTTATATATAATAAACTAATTTTAATAAATTCAAAGTTGAAACCAGGGGGTTGGGGATATTACTCAGCTCGTTAAAATATTGACACTTGCACTTTTCTTATTTTGAGCAAATGTATTTTTAAAGACGTCGTACTTCCGATTAAATGAAAACTCTTTAACTTATGATCGAATAACCCACTAATTATGTACAGACGTCACATGACAAGTTGACAAGACAATGTATTCAGTTTGCGAAGAAGTGAAAGTAAAGCTTGACGCTAGGGTATAACGTTAAGAGAGCAATTGCTTTAACATTGTCAAAGTACCGATGCTTAAAACCAAACTACAGATGTAGCTTCCCCCAAATAGTGTATTTTACCACCTCCTTTTAACTAAAGTCTACCACTCCTGCTCACAAGAAATTTAAGCCAACCTAACTGCTGCTGCACCAGTTGGCCACAACGTAACTGCTGCACCAGTTGGCCACAGTGTTTGTTCGCGTTCGCCGCGTTAGTTTGAAATTTCAAGAGCTAAAAGGTTTTTTTTTTCGTTGAAATTACATTATTATGGCATCTAGGGTCGTGATTGCATTTGGATTCTTACTCGCACTTGGATTTGTTGCGTCTGTTCAAATTCAAGTAAGTTTAACTGGGGAGATAAAAAGTTTTGTTTAAAAAAATTTGGAGAATTTCAAAATATATTCAATCGGTTAAAACATATTTGTTCGCTGATATTTTTTGAAAAATTCTTAAATAAATTTTGACAATTTGCAATAAACTTGTTTCATTTGAACATTCGATTGACATATCTAACCCGACATATGACAATGTACGCGTGGTATTGGTTACAAATTAGCAGTATAACATTTTGTTTATAAGCGCCACACTTAAAGTACATTGCGTTTAATCACACAAAGGCAAAGATCGAAAAAGGCACACCTAACATTCACTTCTGACCCAAAACTCCCGCCAAATACTGCCGCGGGTCTTTAAGTAATTCAGCTCAACCAACACTGTGATCTGAAACAAGTTGAAAATGAATGAGATTAGTGAACTCTTTTCCAGTATGCTGCATAATGTAACGACATTGCAATATGTTACTATTACTATGCTTTTTCTATCATTCTCATTTGGACCGGTTTCAATGATAAAGTTGTGCGGTTGAACTATATTATGTAATAATGTTGCGTGCTGTGAGTAATAGGTGTATTACCGCAATATACATTCAGGAAATTTTAACAAATATTTACCCACGTAATTTTAAAACAATTTTTTGAATCAAAATATAACTAATCTAAGTAGCCGAACGTTAACAAGGTTTATGTTTAATAATTTATGGGTGTTCGATCGACAAACACAGCAATTAAAACAAATGTTGTGCAGTCACTCATATTTTTTTTAGATTTTTTTTTGCTTTGTCTTCAAAAAGTCACAAAATTCATAGTCGCAAAAAACCGTTACTTATTCTATAAGATCATCTTTGACGATACTTTACGGTTGGTCTTTTAGAAGAGTCCAGGAGCATTCTTAACGCTTCTACAACTAGTGTTTTTTTGGCACTTGCTTGACAGCTAAAAATTTTAAGTTTTTTCATCGAAAACCGTCTTTGCATCGACAGTCAAAAACATCATAATGCTGTTAGGGACAGACGTAGTAGTATTAAATCATATTAAATCACTTTTCATATCACAATAGGGATGTTTGTTGCTTGTAAATATCAATGACATTTAAGCTGTCAATAGTTTATGAGGAACAAGTGGGCAACTTGAAGTTGGTTTCGCTGCGGTTTTTAACTAAATAATACATTTTAAATACAAAATTTACAAATAAAAATGACAAATTACAAATGCAAAGAAAGACTATACAAATACAAATTTTACAAATACACAAAACTCTGGTACGAGGTACTTTGCGCTGTTTGAGGCTCTATCAGTTCACGTACGACAAATTTATACAGCAATACTGTGCGTCATACCTTTTTGTCCTTTCGATTGTTTCCTATCGTTAACAGGCTTGTGAATAAAACGTTTCAACAATTGTTTCGTGTAATTGTTTACATAAAAACTGCAATTTTGTGAATTGTCTGTCTTATAGACGCTTTAAATTCTGCAGCCAACAACAATAATAATTTTATCAACATGTCAGTAAACTGACACTGCAACAAAAGTCAAACCAATATTCATTCCTAAGATATGTTTAGTTCGTGTTAACCTCAGCTGAGGGCTTGACCCGGCGCCATAAGTTTAGGGTGTCATTCTGAAAATGTCAAGAATTGTGATAGAAATAAAATTTAAATTTTCGAAAACATAGGTTCTCCGATGGATACCCTAGGGCGCCAAATAACACCACAGAGTAAACTTTTTTTAAGTTCTACGTTCACTGTTTTGTATTCAACGACAGCACCTGTGGCGCCTTATTGCAGCACTCTGAAGTTTCACCCTGTGTTTCGCCCTGGGGTTTCACTTAAATATAATTGATTTTTCTTTGAAAATTAGTAAATTTTTTATATAGCCTAAGGCTTATCGCACAGTAGCAATTTTTTGATGCATCAATAGTTCACTCACAATCCACGAAAATCCACGCTCACGTGAGCAACTTTTCTAAATCGCAAAGGTTTACCTTCATACAAACCCACAAAAAATTATTTAAATGTTTGCTCTCTAAAATGTCGCCGAAGTAAAAGGAATTAAAGAGTTTCATGGCAGCTTTAGAAAATTAAGCTGCTCTTAAAAAAGTCATTTATGACAACAAGCAACCAAAAAATCTGTGGCAAAACACTTTTTGAAAGTTGCCCCAAACTGGTTTCATTTCGGTTGCGCATGTGGGCGCATTCCCATAAAAGCTCATACACAAAAAGGCAATCAAATCGTTGCGTGACTAAAAATGTCATGTGTGCGATAAGTCTTAAATTACAATTAGTTAAATATCTGTATGTTTACCTTGCAGACTTTTGGCAGCTTGTACCATCCTGAAAAACCTCTAGAGCAAAAGCGCAGAGAGGAAAAGCAAGATTTTAGTAAAATTCCCGGAGTTCCTGGTGTGGATTATCCTCTTTTGCATGAAGTACCACATACAAACTTTGATTGCGGCAAAGTGCCAGCCTTGCCCGGAATGTATGCTAATGTAGAAACTGGTTGTCAGGTAAGGTTTGAAACGAAAGACTTTTCGGCACGGCTAAATTATATATACACCGCAGGCCTACCATGTTTGTCACGATGGCAGGGAAGGCCATCAAGGAGCATCTTTTCTGTGCACAAACGGAACTATTTTTAACCAAAAGGAATTTGCTTGTGATTGGTGGTACAATGTCAACTGCGCTGAAGCTATTAGTTATTACAGGTTCGTATTCTTGTTTAATTATTGTATTTTCTATTTGCTAAATTTAAAATTATTAATAAATTACTACACGACAACAAGAAAGGATTATTTCCAATAATCATATAATTTAAGGGGCTGAGATTTTGGGAAACAAATTTATTTTGCGCAAATTTTAATAATTACCTTCTTGAAACTATTTAAGGCGTGGGCCACACGACTACGATTTTCTGCCGAATACATATATGCCATATCTACGTGGCACACGATTTAAAACGATTCGTGCAATTCTTGTCCAAAATTTTTTTCAAACATTTTGCCGTTAATTCATCACATATTTCCGTGCGATTCCTGTAAATTTTTTATCTTCCTGAAAATCTTTATCTTTAAGAATAAAGTTTTCAAATTTCTGTTGTGCCGAAGTCTGTAAAAATTTTCGCGAACGAAATCTGTGGGCAAATTTTCGTCTTCTATAAAAACGCTTGAGCATCGCTAGCTGAACGATAATAATTTGACGCACGATTTCAGTCGGCGTGTTTTCCCGGGTTGAAGGGCAAATTCTATAGAATAGACGTGATGAAGTTCACAACTCAAAACTTTAGGAATAAAAAAAATTTATTTTCCTTTTCACAATGAGAAATAAAAATTGCTGCTCTTGTTTCAGTAGAAAATGACATTTCTTCCTGGTTTTTAATGATAGTTGAGAAAGTTGATCTGATTAGCCCAGGGGCTAATTTTTCGGTACCAAATCATACGACCTTCGGAGCTAAACTAATGTTACCTCTAGAATTTAGTTTATCAGTCACTTTTGATCTGGGCTAGCATCGGCGTAGCCTCGGGTTAAGCTCGTAATAAACTCTGGAGAACAGATTCAACCTCTTCTCCAATTTTTTGTTGCATATTAAATGTCAGTTGCCACGTTTTTTTGTGAAACACTATGCTTAAGCAGAGTTTGGGGGAAAACTCGAACTTTTTTGTCTAGTTTTACTATGAAAAGGCACAGTTGGAAGAATTAAATGATTTCAAGAGTCGAAGATTTCGATAAATCAATTTTTGCAGTTAAATTTGCACCAAAAAACTGTTCCCTGGGTTAGTTGCAAACTTTAGCCCGTGATTAGCTTATGACTTTGGCTTAAATAAAGACTTAGGAAAGAAAAACTTTCACTAAGGCGCGGGCGCCTATATCTTCTCTTTAACGTTTTCGGTTACCAGGAGTTCAAAGTCGTAGTAGCCAGTACATATACGTCGAGAGTAATTTTAGAATTTAAGCTAAATTCAACATTTCAACCTAAATGTTCAGCGTTTCGCCATTTATTTTTCAGGATTTATAAATTTTGAACTTCCGTTCAATGCTGAATTTCGCCTGGGCATTTGAAAGTTTGTCGAATTAAACCAACCTCTCAAACTTCCGAATCTCTTATTTTTAAGAGAACTCAAGGCAGTGATCAGAAAATACTTAAACAAAACATTTGTGATTTGACATAAATCGATGAAAATGTTCTGGGACGTATTTCAAAACAAAAAATCAGCAAGTAATAACGACAATTTCAGCTGTATGGAGTACTTGATGATTCAGATTTTGACCCCGATTGTCATTTGAAACGCTGAAACTCCAGTATGAACGGCAAAATTCGATTTCGAAATTTTTTCACTAAATTCAAAATTAAGGGGTCGGCGTAAATGTAGTATAATTCCAAATAAATGTAGGTAGCTCATTAAAACACTTATTGTTTTAGACCTGATTGTTGAAAAAACCGCATTGATCCTGGCTTGGGGTTCATCCGCTGAACGTTCTCTCGGCACCCTCAAAATTAATTTCTATACGATCAAGGCATTTCGAACACAACATTCGAAATGCCTGAAGCGTTGCTCTATTTATTTCGTTTTTTTTTGTAAATCTTTGCAAACTAAGTCCAAGGTTAACTGGTTTACAACACAAATATTAAATAATTCATTTTTTTAAGTTAATCTGTTACATTCTTTTACTTTTTTGTTTTTCTCTTTCAGCTTGAATGCCGATCCCGCTCATAATCCGTATACTCCAAAGAAGAAGCTTGAGGATCAATTCTTAATTCATGCTTAAGTACGTGCGTTATAAATTTACTCATCAGCCCTATTTAATTTAATAAACTAAGTAAAAATGTTTATTTCATTATTTTTACCCGCACCTTGCCAAAGTCGCACGAATTTCATTGCATAATACTCGTTTTAACATAAATTTGAAAGATTAAAATAAAATTGTACCGAAATTTAATTTTTCCCAAAACTCAAAATAAAAGACATAAAAAAATGTATTTACTTGAAATTGGGATTTTAGTCTATACAAGACAATTTTAACCAGTAAGGGTCGGGTTTTCAGTGCCGATTTAAGCCCAGCTTAAACCAAGAGCTGTTAATCCCTTCCCAAAATGAATCTGGAGTAAACACAGCGAGCAGTTTTTCAGTGCAGAGTTAACTCCGTCAGTAAAATTGTCAAAATCGTCGACTCTTGAAATTAGACTCTCGAAATTATTAACTCTCCCAGCTCTCATTTCACATGGAAAAACCCAAGAAAAGAAGTTCGAGTCATTTTCAGATGCCATTTTTCACAGAAGTTCAAAGAAGTTCATACTGTTTACCAGAGTTAATCCGAGATTAACTCACCGAATTTGGCGAGTTAAGACAAGATTTATTCCGGATCAATATTGACTGAAAAATTACTTTCTGGGGCTTCTCTCAGTTTAACTCAGAAACTTGGGTAATCTCACACTGAAAAACTGGTCCTTTATAGGTGGCACGGAATCGACGCGACGTTAATGTTAAGGGGGGAAATGTTAACAAGGGGGGAAAGTGCAACAGTGCGTATGTAAAAGATTAAGTCCATCTGCGACGAATTGAAAAATATCCTACCCTATATAAAAAAGAAATGCCACGCCTTCAAAAAGTGGGCGGGATAAAAAATATTACATTTAGACGCTTTATGCAATGCCGTTACATCAATTTTGGAACGAAAACTCTGCGTGTAATAAAAAATACACTTTTTTTAACCACACCCACGAAAGTGTGGGCGGAGACATTTAGTTTGCTTATAAAATATGTAGCGAATGTGCATACCTACAGTTTTTGTAATAGAATATTTTTTCAAATTTCATTTAAAATAAAGTGGAATTTTTATTTAAAACTTTTTAAAAAGTAGGCGTGGTCAAATGTTGTGATAAAACTTTTTTCGGTCGCCTTAAAGACAATTCCAAAGCATGGACGGATATGGCTGTCGGTCTCGAGCATATCTTTAAAAGGTCTCAGGGGTCTACGGTGATTTAATATCTGCGTTAGAAACTATGCATTAAACTTAATATGCCCTGGGTAGGGTATAATTGTTTTGTTCTCATTCTGCTTAAATGTTTTAGTAGAGTTATGAAGTTGAGTATTCAAGTACATATTGTTCACTGATTCTCTAAATTCACGATCAAATGAAAACACTGCAAATATCTAAACTAAAAGGTTGCGTATCTGCCACAGTGTGCCAGTAGTTTTTCAATGATTGTCACTAATTTTTCAGTGCAGAATTTGTCATGGGTCGAACCAGGATTTGGTGATCCGGGATATCCAAAAAATAATTTGGCGTCAATGTCAACTATTTTATTGTTTTTTCTACTTTTGTTTTGGGTCAAGCATGAAATCCATATGCACTTAGTGTTCGCGTTAAGTATAGATTTTTAAAAGCGAAGAAATGGTGATTGGGAACTGGAACTGAATGAGTTCAGTTCGGCCTTCTTTGGGTAAACTGACTTAAACTCTTAAGGCCCGGTTTTTCAGTACTAAGTTAAGCTCAGATTAAACTATGTTCTCTTAGTCCCGTAACAAAGCCAATCTGGAGTTAACCCAGCGAGCAGCTTTTCAGTGCAGAGTTAATTCCGTGAGCAAAGTTGTCAAAATCTTTGACTCTCGAAATTATTGACTCTCCCAACTCTCAATTTACATAGAAATACACAGGAAAAGAAGTTCGAGTTGTTCTCAGATGTCACAAATGTAAAAATACATAAAACAACTGTCATTCTACACAGAAAAAACATTCAAAGAAGTTCATACTGTTCACCAGAGTTTATCCGGGATGAACTCACCAAATTTGGCGAGTTAAGCCGAGATTAACCTCGGATCTAGATTAACTAAAAAACTCATTTCTGGGGTTAATCTAAGTTTAACTCGGAAACTCGGATGATCTCCCACTGAAAAATTGGCCCTAAGAGGAGTAATTTTTTTTAAACCCACCACGCAGGGAGGGCGCGACTCAGGTGACTCAGGTGGGGTGGCGCACGCAAAAAACTGAATACGCCTAGCTGGAACCAGAACTGTCTGGTTTTAACTGGCCGGATAAAACCACAACCCTAAGTTTCAGTAGAGCCTAGGGTACGGTTGGGTTGATGTGGCTCTCGGATTTGAGAATGCAGCACACTAAGACCTATTAAGGGCAACGGTATAACACTCGCTGAATAACATCGTAAGCTAAGCGCGAGGGACTGAGTTGGTCGTGTTCAGGTCACAAAAGTCAGGTTCAGGTCATATTAAAGATAAATCTGATGTGAAGATTTTATTTCGGGAGAAAATGGGACATGGTCAGTAAGGCAAAGAGTGGTCTATTCGATTCAGCTCCTTTTTCCTAACAGGGCCTTTAATATTTCATTCATTTCCATAATGTCACAAATCACAAAAATTCGCCTGCGTAAACTGTGATCGTCACAATTTTCTTGGAGCAGCTGTAACGAACACCTCCCTACTCCTATTTTGGTATAGTAGCAGAGGAAGCCTTGGTTTTAAAGCTCTGTGTTCCCCTACCACACCCTGACCTACCCATGGAACCGAAAGTTACAGGACAGTTCGGCCCGTCCGGGCAGAGGTGCGATAGAGGTGTCCCGATCTGTAAGCCGCCACAGGCCTGCTTGTGGTTGCGCAAACTAGCTCGTCGTTGGGGTGGGTTCTTGCGACTCAGAAACGGGACGGTGTTACGGTTATTTCAGGCCTAGAAACACAGCATAATAAAAAGATCAAAAGTCGGATAGGTGTTATAGCCGACAGTAAGAAAACAAAACCAAAAAAAATAAACAAAATGATGGGAACCCGAATGTCTTGCCAGATGCACTGCTCAGAATTATTTAAACGGAGAAAAAAAGGGACAAAGGTGATCTTGTCCGTGGAGTAACCCTCCCTCCGTATACCAATCGGTATACGCCATGGTTGCAACGTCTCCATTTTGGTTGCAACCCCAAAAGCGATTAGGAAGAGCTAATTTTACTAAGCCTCCCTTCTTATTGGCCACCGTAGACCATGTTGATTAACATACGCTCACATCCTACAAGAACGATATTTCACAGCTCCATATCTCTGAAACTAATCAGCTGAAATACTATCTGTAAATCTAAAAATCTCTCCATGACCTCAAAATGCAAAACTACAGACGTGACGGGGTTGGGAAATAACAAATCCCAAAAATAAACTTCATTTATTGATACTCAAGAAAAGGTTATAAAAATTAAAAAAATTAAATATGTATCTACTTAACAAACTGGAAAATGTACGGTGTACCATTTACAAGAAAGAATAAAATTACAAAATTAAATACAATTAATCAAATTAAAATCAAATACAAATTTGATTGAAACTGCATTATATATAATTAACTAAATTAACTACAAAGATATTAACTGAAAATTAAGATTTGAATAATATCAAAAGCTCTTTAATTGACAAAAATTAACCAATCGAAAACTAGGTTCGTGTCAATAAAACAAAACGTATTTTTATTTTAAATCATTATTCGCGATGAAACTAATATTTTGGAAACTATCCAAAATTTAAATGACAAGCTTTATGCCTCAAAAAAAATATTTTAACCCGAAGAAAATATGGCGAACGTTCAAATTCAATAATTTCAATGTGAAGTAAAAAAAAAGATAGTAATTTAAAATGACTCACCAAAATTAAGATCCCAGATGAATGTTGTGCACAGCATCCTCTCGAATATTTGTCGATTAAATCACTGAAAATTTTTTGTAGCAAATAAAAAAAATTATTAATTTGAACGGGCCTAACAAAAAAAATCTTTGCGATTTTCTTTAAACGCACAACTTGTTTCTTTTACTTTTAATTTCCTTGTATCAAAATTCCTAAAAATATCCTAAATATTTTTCACTTTTATCTAACCAAAAAAAAAAAAATTGCTTTTCAAAATTATCTGTTCTTTAAATTAAGTAAGTCTTTTTATATGTCTCTTATAAAAGCACTGGGAAAAAGGGAACAGGTAACAGGTTAATTTATGAACCCAGGCGCTGAGTGTCGGTGGAGAATGGTGAAATTCCGTTGGAACCATTGGACCGTGTTGCTGGAGGTAGATGAAATGATGATAGCGCAGGTGGATAGCGGCTTGAACGGGCACTCTCTCTTCAACGTGGTGAATACAGGTGTGGGGTGCCTTACCGTATGGCAAAGAGAACAGGCCAGCGAAGCTCTTTTTTTTCGGGATAAACTGATCGCTGCTGATCAATGAACGATCGGTGAATTATCCGAATCGTGGCAAAAGAAATGCTGGGGATTTATATATATGGCTCGCTGGGTAGAGTCTTCTCTCTACAGACGGTTCCCTTGTAGGAAAGGGGGTCTTATCGGTCTTCTGTGTCGTGTGGGTATTTTTTTTTTTTTTTCCAAGGACTGGGGCGTTATGGTCGGGGACGTGGGGACGTGATTAATAAATGATATGAGCGGGGTGGTTCGCGTTTTTACTTTTTTAATTAAAATTATTGTTTTTTTTATGTATGAACTCTTTCACTAGGTTTTGATTTTTCGCTTTATGTATAGGGCACTGTTCATGCAAATTTCACTTGAGGTTAATTTTGTTCGTCGATGTTTAGAGTTTTTTTTTTGAAATGGTGTAGTTTCTTTAATTAAATTGTTTTCTTATGAAGGAATAAAACTTTCACTTCAGCGATCGAAGTAGCGAAAATCAAGGAAAATTTGCGAATATACTTTGAAAATTGGAGTTCTAGACTGTACATGTACAGTCGGTTCAATAAAAACTTTAAACTTTTCAACGCGATACCCGACACGTCAGCAGACTGTGCTGCTTCCGACTTGCTGCCAATCCAAACACTCACTAACCAAGCTTGTGCATTTGGCTATAGGCTTGGCTCGGTTGGCCTTGAATTTTGGGTTTTTCCAGTTTGTCGCATGATTACCAAAATTTTCCATCGTCCGACCAGAACGGTGTATCTCTCTTCTTCCGTTGCCATGGCACTTGGTTCTACAAAAGGACCCCCCTCTACCGAGCCCTTGACGAATAGTTCACAGAGTTCATAGCAGCTATGGTCAGAGAGCTGATGGTAAAAGTTAACTGCTCCTGGCTTCGGAGTTGGGGAAAGTTAAGGTTAGGGGAGATTGGGTCTAAATGCTAGTCTGATAGTGTTAAGTGGCAAGGGAATTTTTTTTCGATTTTTAAGTTCTTCTATTATTATAAATTAATAAGTCAAAAAGGGTTTCCTACAAAACTTATCAACGGCTCGAAGTTCTGCGAGAGAGGATGATAAGAGAAGAAACCTTTAACGCGTTTGTATGTAACTTTTCTGCGTTGTCGGTCCTCATCTATATCTGGAGTCTCATGCACACGCTGAGCTAGCCACTATTTTCACTAAACAGCCAGAAAAAAAATTAAATCTCACAAAAACTTAGCGCTTTAAATCTTTTGAGTGAACAACTGTTTCGTGGCCAATCGCATCTTTAACTTTATAAAGGTTATTTCCTATCGTCTTAAGAACTGTAACTCTAGTAAACTTCGGGCACAGTTTTGCGTTGAGATGTTTTGCTGCATCGCTAGCGATAAAATTTCTCTTGTATATTTGTTCGCCCACCTGAAAATTAACAATACGACTACGCAGGTTATACGTTGCCTCGTATTGCTTGTGTGCCTTCTCTAACGAGTCCTTTAGATAACAATGCAGTATGTTCATTTTATCTGGTTTACTAAGCCAGTTAAGTTCCGAGTTGTTCAATGCATTTAATTCTTTTAAGAGTCGGTAATCTTTTCCATGTTCAATCATTCGTTGTCCGAATAGAGCTTCATAGGGCGACATTGCTATTGCCGAGTGAATTGAAGTTCGAAGGGCACAACCGATTGAGGAAAGATTAGCATCCCAGTTGGTTTGTTTTGGATCGATATAGGCGCGGATCGACTAGAGAATCGAACGGTTCACTCGTTCACTCGCATTAGCCTGCGGGGAATAAATGGCGGTTCGATAATGTTTGATGCCGAAAGCTTCCAACATTTTACCAAACTCTTTGCTAAGGAACTGAGTACCATTATCTGAAAGAATGCTCTCTGGGACTCCAAATAAAAAGAAAATCTCCTCCCTCAGGAATTTTATGACAGTATCAGCAGTCGCTCTTTTAAGGGGTTTAATCAAGACAAACTTTGTCAGCTGGTCTAGGGCAATCACTATTTGTGTGTTTCCACTCTTTGAACGGGGATAAGGACCAAGAAAATCCACGTATACGTGTTGAAATGGCCTTTCCACAACAAAGGCTTTACCCATTTCAGACCGCAATGTGGTGTTAGGAGCTTTTGATGTTTTACACGTTTCACAGTCACCTACAAACGCTTTAACCTGAGACGCCATGTTTGGCCAAAAAAATTGTTGACGCAGGCGGTAAAGGGTTTTGGCGACGCCTCCATGCGAGGACCTCGGTGGGCAATGAGCCAGAGAGATTAACTGACCAGTCAACACACTAGGCACCCAAAGTTTCCAGGCTAGATCATCCTGAATTGGATTACCTGTACAGTGGCTGACCCTCTTGTACACGAAATTATCTGAGACTTGAAGGTCAGGTAGCTGTTCTTGTTGCTCTTTGATGTGATCAATGATTCTGCGGTATTCTTCCGACTGAAAGCTCGGGTCCGCAAGGTCTATATGAAGCACATCATAGGATTGTCCTGACGTCGAGTCCGCCAGCTGCAACGCATCCACCTCATGCACTCGTGAGAGAACGTCAGGCACTATGTGTTGCGTGCCTTTGCGGTGCTCGATGTCAAAGACAAATCCCTGTAATTTAAGGCTCCAGCGCGCCAGTCTGTCAGTGGGATCTCTCAGGTTCATCAACCACTTCAGGCTCGCATGGTCTGTAACGATCTTAAACTTGTGGCCTTCTACATAGGGTCTAAACTTCTTAATACCTTTAGCCGCTGCCAGACACTCACGCTCAGTTACTGTGTATTTGCGTTGAGCCGCAGTCAGTTTCTTCGAATAAAAATATATCGGACGTTCAACTCCGTCTTCATCCTCCTGACATAGGACACAGCCTATTCCGGTGGCTGATGCATCACATAGAATGATGAATTCTTTACCGTAGTCAGGGTTCACCAAGACGGGAGCTGACGTCAATTGTGTTTTAATGGTATTAAAGGACTCAGTTGCTTGCTCAGTGAAAGTGAACTTAACTCCTTTTTTTAAGGTGTCAGTTATAGATGATGCTAATGAAGAAAAATCCTTGACGAACCTCCTATACCATCCAGCCATTCCAAGGAATCTCCTTACTTGCCTGGGAGATGTTGGTATAGGGAAATCGACAATTGCGGAAATTTTTGATGGATCGGTCTTTAGGCATCCATCTGAAATAATGTATCCCAGATACTGAAGCTCTTTAAAGCAAAATTTCGACTTCTCAACATTTATCGTTAAGCCAGCCTCCAAAAGTCTTTTGGCAACTATCGCAAGGATCTGCAGGTGTTCTTCGAAAGTACGTGATGTGATTAATAAATCGTCAAGATAGACAAAAACTCGGGTTCTCAACTCGTGCGGTATCACTTTGTCCATTAATTTGGACATGGACTGAGGAGCATTGCAAAGCCCAAAGGGCATCACTTTAAAATGGTATAGTGGTCTTCCAGGGATGGTAAATGCTGTCTTTTCCCGAGAACCTTCCCCCAGCGGTATTTGCCAGAAGGCATCTTTCAGATCCACACTAGATATATAGTGTGTTTCTGAAAGTCCTCCTAACAAAGCGTCGATAAATGGAAGTGGATACGCAAGCTTTTTGGTAACCTTGTTCAATTTCCGAGAGTCTAGACACAGGCGGACTTTTCCCGGTTTCCGCACAAGCACGACAGGCGAGCTCCATGCGCTATCACTCTCTTCAATGACTCCCAATTTAAGCATGCGATCCACCTCAGCATACACAAGCGCTTGTATCGCTGGAGACAAGGGAAAATGACGCTGTTTAATGGGTTCAGCATCCCCAGTATCAATGGAATGCTCCATTAAATGCGTTTTTCCCAGTCCCAACTTCGAAAAAGAGGGAAACTGTTTGACAACAGCCTCGAGTTTCAGGGACTCCGCAGCTGTTAAGGAGTGAGCTTTCTTCAGAACGTCTGTTTTAGTAGTTTCGGTGAGTTTAGTTGGGCACAACTCAGATATGATATCTGGAGCTAGCCTAAACTCTTTCCAAAAATCTATTCCCAAATACAATTTCTGTTTGAGTGAAGGTACAACGTATAACTCAATCTCGGAGGTTTTATCTTTGAAGGTTATTTGGGCCAGCACCTTGCCTACGATGGCCTGTTTTTGACCATCGGCGGTCGAAACCGACGAGGAATATTTCTTCAACTGTATTTTATTATCCTTCAAAAATTCTAAACCACCGGATCCAAGACAACTAATGGCTGCCCCACTGTCGAGTAAACCGAGATATTCTTGTCCAAAGAGGTTTACTGTGACATAGGGACGAGGATCAGCGGAGGAACCGTGCAAAGTGGTGGATGATATTGCGAAATGTTGCTTTCTCTTCTCCTTGAATTTTTGTCTAAGGTTTTGCACTTGTTGTGAAACTGGGGTACCAAAAATTCGGTTTCGCGCCTCATAGTACTGCATTTGTCGTTCGTGCAGAGACTTTCTGGGCAGAGAAGGCGTAGAGGGAACAAAATCACTAGCAGCTGGTGGTAAGTCAGGTTGTTTAAGTATTGTAATTTCTTTTTCTTTCAGGGGTTCAAAATCTAATTGTCCGGGTTGGCTTCCGTCGAACAACTCTCCCCGGTGTGAGGGCTGCTCTTTTGGCGGTTTCCCGTACATCTGTCACATCTGGGTGTCGTCGTATTCTCGCGGCCGCATCGGTAGCAAAAGAGAGCACGTTGCGGGTCTGGGCAGTCATGGAACGAATGTCCCAAAACCTTGCAGTTCCAACATTTTAGTTTAACCGATTCAAGTTTTTGCAGTTCGTAGGCCTCTATTTGAGATGAGAGTTCATTTGTGGGTGCTGAAATCTCGTTGATGTGTCGCCGTGGCCAGTTCGGAGCTTGTGGTAGCGGTGCTCTAGACCTGGGCATATCAGAACCATGGAAATATTTCTCAACCGTTCTGCACACATAAACCATTTCGGATATGCTGTGGGTATTAAAGGTTATCAGCAGCTCTCCTATACGGCGTCGAACATTTTGCTTAATAATCTCTATAAGCTCTCGGTTGGGTTTTGGCACGCGTAATCTAGAATTCAGTTGTAGTAAGTCCGAGTAAAAATCGTCAAAGCTTTCATTCGCCAATTGCTTGCGTTCTGACATCTTCCTCGACAATTCGGAATCTGTTTCCAGACTTCGGTATTGCTCAATCAGTGCAAGTCGAAGGGTGGACCAGGTAGCTGCGGGGTTTCCTTTTAAAAACATCCAATACCAGGATTCCACTTGACCACCTACAAAGTGGTGAAAATTATGCAGTATATCGTCCCAAGTGACATTATAACTTTCTTTAACTCTCTCGAGGCGAAAGAGGAAATCATCAACAGTTATCTGCTTATTGTCGAACTTAATTCCCCACTTGTGGTAGTTCGTGTATCTGGTAGAAGAATGCGAAGGCGAAGGAAGTTCTGAAGGCATATCAGGTCTTGGCGATGGATCATTTAGATTCATCTGGCTCAACTGAGCCAAAAAATTATCCACGTTAGACCCACGAGCCATATTCACAGGGTACACATGCTCATTACCAGGAACATCGGGTCTGGCTGTTGGATTTGGTGGTTTGTTGAACGTCTGAGAACGATTAACTTGATATTCTTCATTTAAAGGAGCCGGAGTTGTAACCGCAGATAGCCCACGAGCAGACGGAGGCTCAGGTTGAACAACTGGCATTAGGGAAGAAATGGATTCACGCACTATCGTAGCCATTTCTTCGCGAAGGGTTAATCGATTTTTTTCGAATTCTTGCTGAATGAATCTCATATTATCAGCCCGTTGGAGACCAACAGTAGCCGTGACTACTTCTTGCACATAGTGCTCAAATTGTTCACCATCGCTAGAAGCTGGAGAAGCAGTATTATTTGTGCCACTAATGTTGGCAGCCGCCGGGGCATGAACATCGGCAGAAACGAGTTGAGACCCACCTGTATATTTTGAGCTTGAAGGTCTTCCACCCGCTAAGGAGTAATTGGCGTTTTGGTTAAGAGCCGACATGTTACCACTTAAAGAAAAATTTCGTGGGTCCCTTGGAGGGAAACGCAAATTGTAACTGCTCTGAATTTTATTTTGTTGGGGCTTACTGCGCCTAGACATCCTTGTCGCAGGAGACCCAAACTAATATTAAAATGACTAAAAAAACTTCAAAATTTATTTGTTCAAGAAAGTCAATTAAAGGGAATAATGTACTGTACACCAGTACCCAAAAAGATATACCACAAAAGCAAAAAAAAAATATATAAACCAAAAGAAGCTCAATGTAAGGCTTAAACCAAAAAAAAAAAAAAAAAAAAAAATACAAAAAGCATCAAAATCTCGAAAAAAAACTAAATAACAATTCTACTAATTTCTGATCATAAACTTCGGATGTGGCGTGTTAACAACAAAACAAGTCTACGGCAGATTTGCAGAAACAGCGAATATTGACAAGTGAACGCTTGCGTAGCAACAGCCATAAGTCGGTACTCACCAACTTATCGGACTACGAATGCGTCAATTCACAATTTCTCCGTGTAACGTGTGTACTTAGAAGGATTTATCAACTGAAGTAGGCAACTTAAAGCAACGGACGTAGATCAGGACTTCTTCACTAATCTACCGGACTTTAATTTTCGCAGTTTGTTGATTAGGTGCATTCCCTTTTACTAGGTATCCTATGCATCAGACGAATTTGCAGAGTCTGCTCAATTCCGGCCATAGGAAAATAGCTAAGGTACTCTTCACCAATAGATTTTACTTCTTAACATCGAAGCAACAGCCGAAGGCATTAAAACAAATCTCTTACCTTCCGGACAACTATGAAAGAAGCAATAAATCAGGATGTTATTTTGATAAGTAACAGAACATCTAACTCGAGCAGGCACCAATAAAGCGGTGACAAAAAAAAATTTAAAACATTCGGGCCCCACGTTGGGCGCCACCTGTAACGAACACCTCCCTACTCCTATTTTGGTATAGTAGCAGAGGAAGCCTTGGTTTTAAAGCTCTGTGTTCCCCTACCACACCCTGACCTACCCATGGAACCGAAAGTTACAGGACAGTTCGGCCCGTCCGGGCAGAGGTGCGATAGAGGTGTCCCGATCTGTAAGCCGCCACAGGCCTGCTTGTGGTTGCGCAAACTAGCTCGTCGTTGGGGTGGGTTCTTGCGACTCAGAAACGGGACGGTGTTACGGTTATTTCAGGCCTAGAAACACAGCATAATAAAAAGATCAAAAGTCGGATAGGTGTTATAGCCGACAGTAAGAAAACAAAACCAAAAAAAATAAACAAAATGATGGGAACCCGAATGTCTTGCCAGATGCACTGCTCAGAATTATTTAAACGGAGAAAAAAAGGGACAAAGGTGATCTTGTCCGTGGAGTAACCCTCCCTCCGTATACCAATCGGTATACGCCATGGTTGCAACGTCTCCATTTTGGTTGCAACCCCAAAAGCGATTAGGAAGAGCTAATTTTACTAAGCCTCCCTTCTTATTGGCCACCGTAGACCATGTTGATTAACATACGCTCACATCCTACAAGAACGATATTTCACAGCTCCATATCTCTGAAACTAATCAGCTGAAATACTATCTGTAAATCTAAAAATCTCTCCATGACCTCAAAATGCAAAACTACAGACGTGACGGGGTTGGGAAATAACAAATCCCAAAAATAAACTTCATTTATTGATACTCAAGAAAAGGTTATAAAAATTAAAAAAATTAAATATGTATCTACTTAACAAACTGGAAAATGTACGGTGTACCATTTACAAGAAAGAATAAAATTACAAAATTAAATACAATTAATCAAATTAAAATCAAATACAAATTTGATTGAAACTGCATTATATATAATTAACTAAATTAACTACAAAGATATTAACTGAAAATTAAGATTTGAATAATATCAAAAGCTCTTTAATTGACAAAAATTAACCAATCGAAAACTAGGTTCGTGTCAATAAAACAAAACGTATTTTTATTTTAAATCATTATTCGCGATGAAACTAATATTTTGGAAACTATCCAAAATTTAAATGACAAGCTTTATGCCTCAAAAAAAATATTTTAACCCGAAGAAAATATGGCGAACGTTCAAATTCAATAATTTCAATGTGAAGTAAAAAAAAAGATAGTAATTTAAAATGACTCACCAAAATTAAGATCCCAGATGAATGTTGTGCACAGCATCCTCTCGAATATTTGTCGATTAAATCACTGAAAATTTTTTGTAGCAAATAAAAAAAATTATTAATTTGAACGGGCCTAACAAAAAAAATCTTTGCGATTTTCTTTAAACGCACAACTTGTTTCTTTTACTTTTAATTTCCTTGTATCAAAATTCCTAAAAATATCCTAAATATTTTTCACTTTTATCTAACCAAAAAAAAAAAAAATTGCTTTTCAAAATTATCTGTTCTTTAAATTAAGTAAGTCTTTTTATATGTCTCTTATAAAAGCACTGGGAAAAAGGGAACAGGTAACAGGTTAATTTATGAACCCAGGCGCTGAGTGTCGGTGGAGAATGGTGAAATTCCGTTGGAACCATTGGACCGTGTTGCTGGAGGTAGATGAAATGATGATAGCGCAGGTGGATAGCGGCTTGAACGGGCACTCTCTCTTCAACGTGGTGAATACAGGTGTGGGGTGCCTTACCGTATGGCAAAGAGAACAGGCCAGCGAAGCTCTTTTTTTTCGGGATAAACTGATCGCTGCTGATCAATGAACGATCGGTGAATTATCCGAATCGTGGCAAAAGAAATGCTGGGGATTTATATATATGGCTCGCTGGGTAGAGTCTTCTCTCTACAGACGGTTCCCTTGTAGGAAAGGGGGTCTTATCGGTCTTCTGTGTCGTGTGGGTATTTTTTTTTTTTTTTTCCAAGGACTGGGGCGTTATGGTCGGGGACGTGGGGACGTGATTAATAAATGATATGAGCGGGGTGGTTCGCGTTTTTACTTTTTTAATTAAAATTATTGTTTTTTTTATGTATGAACTCTTTCACTAGGTTTTGATTTTTCGCTTTATGTATAGGGCACTGTTCATGCAAATTTCACTTGAGGTTAATTTTGTTCGTCGATGTTTAGAGTTTTTTTTTTGAAATGGTGTAGTTTCTTTAATTAAATTGTTTTCTTATGAAGGAATAAAACTTTCACTTCAGCGATCGAAGTAGCGAAAATCAAGGAAAATTTGCGAATATACTTTGAAAATTGGAGTTCTAGACTGTACATGTACAGTCGGTTCAATAAAAACTTTAAACTTTTCAACGCGATACCCGACACGTCAGCAGACTGTGCTGCTTCCGACTTGCTGCCAATCCAAACACTCACTAACCAAGCTTGTGCATTTGGCTATAGGCTTGGCTCGGTTGGCCTTGAATTTTGGGTTTTTCCAGTTTGTCGCATGATTACCAAAATTTTCCATCGTCCGACCAGAACGGTGTATCTCTCTTCTTCCGTTGCCATGGCACTTGGTTCTACAAAAGGAACCCCCTCTACCGAGCCCTTGACGAATAGTTCACAGAGTTCATAGCAGCTATGGTCAGAGAGCTGATGGTAAAAGTTAACTGCTCCTGGCTTCGGAGTTGGGGAAAGTTAAGGTTAGGGGAGATTGGGTCTAAATGCTAGTCTGATAGTGTTAAGTGGCAAGGGAATTTTTTTTCGATTTTTAAGTTCTTCTATTATTATAAATTAATAAGTCAAAAAGGGTTTCCTACACAGCTGAAGATAAATCCCCGTCAAAATCAACTGGTTCACAGTTTTCAAGCTTTCTGGTTAGTTGTTTTTTTGCCTATACTTAGGCATACTATCTGCATGCACAAGAAAAAAAGTTCTTACCTCACAAGCCTACAAAGCAAGCAACGATTCGGAAAAAATTTTATACCCGACCCGGGGTATATTAAGTTTGATGTATAGTTTGTAACGCAGTGAAATAATCACCGTAGACCCCTAAGACCTTTTAGAGATATGAATAGGACCGTCAGGAGAATCGATTAAGCCATGTCCGTCCGTCCGTCCGTATGTAAACAACTCTTAGGCCTTAAATTTTAAGGTAGAGATCTGAAATTTGGTGGGTTGTCTGGAAGTCCAGAACCCACCAAATTGGGGTCTGGAAGTCCAGTCCTTTAGATCAAGTTTGAAAATTAGCTGAATCCGCCTGTAGACACGCCCACTACAGGCCTGTATGTGCGGCCATCTCTAATTTTATAAAATACTATTTCCAAATTTTAGCTATGTTACAATGATGCTAGCGCATTCATTTTTGGTATGGAATATTGCCTTGTAATTTTCTTTAAAGTAGCGAAAAAGTAGCCAAAAAAGTTTGGCCTTGTGATTGAGCACGCCTACTTTTTAAAAGGATTTAGGCTTAAAATGACAGTTTTTCAATAAATTTATATGAAATTCGACAAAAAATTTTATGACAAAAGTTGTAGATATTAGCATTTTCTACTTTTATGTATATAGAAGTATGTGCCGTTGCCCACTTTTGGGCAACCACTGGGCGTGGCGTTAAAAAAAGTGAGTTTTAGGCCGAAATGTATGGCATGCAAAATGTGTGGTATACAACCACATAGAATAAGCTTTCAACAGTTATATTTTTATATTCCACCCCCTTTTTGGAGGCGCGGCAGTTTTTTTTTTGGTATGGTCGGGTATTTTGCAATCCGTCGTAGATGGACTGAAGCTTTTACATACGCACTATTGCACTTTCACACTTGATTTTGATCACTTTAAGCAGACGGATTATTTTCTTTGATCACATCGCCTTAGCCGATTCTACCCTAGGATCCATTTAAGGGTAGAGAGTTTCTGTCTGGTGGAACTTTTGAGTGGAACCTATGAGTTTTTTCACCCAGATAACTTTTTAAGCTTTGTGTGAAATGTTTGTGCCAACGACTTTTCCTCCGCTGCTGCTATACGCTGTGCAATGCAGTTTCTGCTTCTATTCTACGTGTTCTGTGATTTTCATGAGGTGGTTTTCATCAATCACTTCTCAGACATTTACATCGATGAGCATCCCACGTCATCTTTAGGTAACTTGAGCATTAATTAAGACAGGCTTATCAATTAATAGGCATTCGCCAAGGTGTTGCTCTCCCTGCTTTGGGATGGATATCACCCGGAATGCTCTTCAAGCTCTGGGAACATAGCATAGCCTAAAACAGGGCAAGTAAACATTTTTCCACAATGGAATGATCATTCCCCCTGGAGCATTGTTGTTGCCTTGAGGGGAACAAAGTTATTGATCGCTGAGACCAACATTGTCCCTGATCTTTTCTTCCTCTATCCTTCTCTGACAGCCCTATGTTACTATGTTTTATTACCCTTGTACGTCGGTGCTATTGACTTCCGAGCAGATCCAGCGTTTTCTTACGTGATGCGGTTCTTCCTCGGGTCTTCCTTGCTAAAGGTGCTTTGGAGGGGACTTTCCTCAGCCGAAATACTTTAGTATTAGTTGCGAATGATTCGCAAAAGTTCTTCCATAAATTTTTCACAACCTTTTACAAGTTTCCGTTTGAATCTTCAGCTTTTGATGAGCTCCGCAATCTTTCAATTCCACTACGTATGCTGTAATGGCATTGCTTAAATTCACCAGAAAAGTATTAGCACCTGTCCTTTAAGGTTTTTTCTTTCTATTGGAGCCATGTTTAGTCTGAGTTTGCATATAGAAACCTACGTAGACTTTTTCATCTGGCAAGATTGAGAGAGTAGATCCAATTTGTTGGCACTTAGCACAAGTGAATGTTGAATTGCTCTGAAATCACCTAAAGAGATGATTGCCAGTCTAAGGCTACTTAAGTAGTTAGCAGAGACTGTTTCTAGGCAGTTTATGGCCGCTTGGCTTTCCGATAACAAAGCATCCAGTCTAATTTTTCAAGCCACGTCTTCCACTTGAAATACACAGCAATGATTAAGGAAAGAGAGAGACTAAGTCACTGCTTGACCTTATCACTGTTTTTTGAGCCATCAGTGTAGAAGGTAAGATTATCACAGGAGGATCTAGAGGGGATGGTGCTTCGTCAGTTTTAGACAAACTAAATAAAAACTGTATTTCTATGGGCGATTTTGGATGCATTTAGTATTGCGGAGTGGTCTATCTTGGTAGTGATCCACTAAGCGGTCGCTTTTGATCTAAGAAGTCGTGGCAGTCTGCGTTTTGCTAGGAATGATGTCAAGAGGCATAAGGTCCAGCAAAATTTCCAGTGCTGCAAAGGTGCTTGTTAAGTTTCTTGGTTTACCTCTTTTTCTTAGGCAGTCCAACAAAAAACCGTTCAAAATGTTTTAAAACTATTTTGAATAAAAACAATCCATGGATTCAATCAAACTTTTTTGAAGTCTCCAACGCAAAGAGATAGTAAACAGAAACACCACATAGGTATGCCAAATAAGGCCGATTGTGAACTTGAGTTTTTTGAAGAGTCCATCACTCACTGAAGTGTTAATTTATAGCAACTTCAAAAAAATGTGTGCAAAAAAAAAAAAAAAACCAAGGCATGAAAGTAGCATATTTTTATTATTTACATACAAAAACTTAACAGCAAGGTTGTTACTTTAACTCTACAATGGTTTGACGTAATATATTAGCTCTATACAGACATCTGTTTAAGTGAACAATGACAATATTTAAACAACATAAAAAAAAAATTATAATTTAATTTTAATAGATATGAACTCCACCGCAGGCATAGCATGTGTGCGCAGCTTACATACATACGACAGATTCGCGTATGCTTCAGTCAAGACTCCTATTCTTCTTTGACGGTTTCTTCTCCGGTTTGGATTTGTAAGTCCCTCTCGAACCGTCAATTTGGAAGCCATTGAATAGACTATCGAACTCGTTGAAAAGCTGCAAACAAAAGGTGTATGATCCAACAAAAATTTATTTTAAAATTCGTTTTGAATACTCACGTGTGAGGGCTCAAAACTTTGCTCGAATTGATCGCCCGAAAGTGTGCTCAGCGGATCGTTCAGCAAGTTAAGCGTTTGTGCTTGCGGCTTGATTATTTTAATTTTGTCAGATCCACTTCCGGAGGTCTTACTGTAGGGCGATAAGTAGAAAAATGCTGCAATCATAGAAAACATTAAATAATGAAAGACCGTTATGCAACACGATGGTAGCCTTAGTATACATTTTTTCTTAGGCTGAAATTTTGGTTGATTCAGGAGCGGATTTTGAATATGGAGTTGCCTGTAGACTGGATACTGGGGAATCTTTGAGGGCGTTCGTGCTGGGTAGTCGTGAACCTGTGGATACAGATAGGTTGTTTCCACCGATGGTGGTGAGTTGAAGAAATACCGCCCCTCGTTGGGCGTGTACCGTCCATCGGAGCTGAGTGCTACCTTGAAAACAGATCTCGTTTGCTTATTGAGAAATGGGTAGACCTGTTGGGAAGATATTTGAGTAGCTTTTATCATTTGAAATGAACGTTGACAATACTTGGGGATTCCGCTGTTCTAGTACAATGCCGTCTGGTATCGCAATGCCTTCCTTTTGTAGGCGGTTGAGAAAAAGTCGATCTGTTTGGAAGGCAGTGTCGGGAATTTTACCACCAGCGTGCGGAAGAACCTGCTCGCGATAAATCTGTCGTTTCTGAAAGTAGATAGATTATTCGGGAGTCAATAAAGAATTTAAGAAGTTGGTATTCGAACTATATTTTATGTTGATTTGTTCGGTGATGGTTGTTCGGTGAAGGCTTTAGGAAATGTAGGGTGTTACCCTAGTGATTCACGTCAGCTCTGCTGATTTAACATCCTCATAGTTAAATGAGGGAGTGGGGTGCCGTGGCGTAGTGGTTAGTATGTATGCTTACTGCGCCAGAGGTCTACCATCGTCAGCTAAAAAAAAAGACTCGTCCTTTTTCACGGTCCCGACCTCCTCGAGGGTCTGACAAGCCCACCGAGAGTATCACTTGTCTTGAAAAACTTCTCAAAGTGCCGTTCGCAATCGGCAAAAAATTGTAGGTCCCCTTGTATGTGAAAAAATTAACACACACAGCATACATTGTTTAGAAGTTGGACCTGGTTCACCTCGAGCTATTGCGCCACTCTATTTTTTTTTAGTTAAATGAGGGAACTGGTCTGGCCTGTCCGTTTTTTGCAGCGGGAAGGCGCTGCTGCAAGTTGGCGGTCATTTAGTCGACTCATCGCCTACAAAGAATACAATTTAAGGGGCGACATACCGTTTTTTAGCGCTTGAGCTTCTGGACTTTCTTATTTCTTTAGTCTGTTCTCAGAGCTCACAAAATGTATATAACAGTGAACCAGAAAATACTGCCCACTAGTAGATTTTGAGAAAAAGGGGCAGGATGACAACATTTCATACTGAACTTTCAGTTATAATAAGTTAATAAGTGAAAGTAGAAATATACAGATGGAACAAGAGGTTTATTCGATGAAATTACCCCCACGCCCTTAAAATGCACCAAATATGGCGCGCTCAGTGCAATTGATGTGATTGTCAAAAACTAAAGCCTTCAACCCATTGCGTATGTCGCGTTGAAGTTCATAGCTGACAGCTCAGTTAAATACTCATGTTCTTATGGGAAGTGACGTAAGTCATGCGCCTCTCTATGAGCCGCTTTCCATAAGAACGTGTGCATTCAATTTAGTTGTCAGTTGCATACTTCAACGTGACGGTCACATCGGATTCATTAGCCTTAAGTGCAAGCCTCAGAATTTTTTTATTAAGCAAGCGCCAAAAGGCGCACTGAAGTATGAAGCTATGGAGACAAAAAAAAAATTCACAAAAAAAAAAAAATGATGTGTCAAATTTTTAAAAGCACTAAACTTTCTGCCCCGACAACGAGCTAATCCTCAGGGATTTTTAGTGCTGCCATAGTTCACCATAGTCCTAACATGAAATAAACTGTAGATTATACTGGGTTGTTTTCTTCGCTTCATCAAACGTAGAACTGCGAAGAGAGTGCGCTTTATGGTGCCATTTGGCGCACTAGGGCATGCATCGAATAAACTTAATTATTTAACACTTATCGAAGCACATATAGCGCTCCATTGCTTGTCAGTCAAGTTCACAAATGTCAAAAATATTTGACGTACGACATCAAACCGAAGAATTCTTATTATCTTCCGATTTATGGTTTTTTCGATTGGTAGTCCAAAAGCGTCCAGAACCATCCAGCAGGGTTCTCCTGAAACCGTTTAGTTGGCACTCGTCTGACAGTTGCTCTTTTGAAAAAAAGAGAAGTTTGCTTCTGGCCTCGAATCCAGAATCAAAGCAAGAAGCTTACATACAATCATACAACACATGTGTTAAGAAAAGATGTGGCGAAATGTGATTTCGCTTTTGTAGTAGCTTTTGTTTTACTAATACAACCCCAGATAAACTTCAAAATCCAGAAAAACGTGTTTGGCTGTTCGGTTGAAATCTCGAATCAAAGCTCTCTTGGTCGTTCTTGCCTGCTAAACTTCTCAAAATAACTTCTCAACCTGAAATATTTTTCCCTTTGCTCTCTAAAATGTTGGCAGCTGTGAAGAAATTAAAAAGTTTCTTGTCGGCACAGCGGTCAAACATAAATAAATCTGAAAACGAGAAACCAAAATACCTGTGTCAAAACCAAGATTTAAAAGTTGCTCCAAACTGGTTTCGTGTCGGTTTCCACATTTCAAAAAATGTGGAAACATTCGCCTGACTTTGAAATTACCACATGGCTAAGGAAGTATACTGCCAGACCCAAGCGCGAATAAAAGTTTTTGATTCAAGCTTTAAGCCGGGCATCTTCTCAGATAGACTTTCGTCTGCTATCTACTACTCCCCAAAAGTCAGCTTAGGCATTTACCAATCCCCACATGCAAACTATTGCTAAAACTTGATGCAACAAAAAGAGCAAACCTTAGATGAACAAGTGGCAGTACTTGCCTGGCGACTAAGCTGGACCTTAAATGCTCGTAAAGTTTGATTAGCTTTTGGAGATCGCACATATGAGTAAACATGCAAGGCTTGGTGTTTATTCGAGCCTTGCATGCTTGTTAATTGGTGCTTTTGCTCGAGCTTTATGAATGAGGAGGAGGGAGAGAACAAACTTAAAATTTTCTGGAGACTTTGGAGACTTTTGGAGACTTTTCCTACAATGCTCTAAGGTCTAAATGATCGAAACACGACCAGCCTAGTACGTCTCACAGGCTTCATTAGTAGCTCACAAAGATTCAAAGATTTGATCTAGCCTTGGTAGGAGCTTTATAGGTCTAAGTGTGTTGGTTTTATAAAATTCGACAGCCATTTCAACCTTACCTTACCTAACCTAAGTATAGAGCATTCCAAGGTGGAGTGAATATCATTGAAAGATCCCACTGGAGAACAGCAGTGGGATACATGGATGGCCCCGAGGGTGCTTATCCTCTATTTTGTGCGCTTAGGACAACAGGCGACCTCCGATTTTAAGATAAACTTCCTGAGGTTATACGGGTAGACATCATCATGGTCGGCCTACTATCCCTTTTGCTCGTGGATACAAAAATTCATTCGACTTATTTCTGCCACTTGGACAGTGCCAGAAGTTATCAGCTCTTAAATGAGGGATGTTGTGATGATGACATGGGTCTACATAGTGAATCCTTTTTAGAAAATAAGACGCTATGTATGAGATTCCTTGTGGATGAAGAACATCCCAAGAATACGTGCGACGTCGAGCAATATGGTTAAGACGGATGCCGAATACATACCCATTTTCGCCTGTAAAACAACACAAATTTAAGGGTGCGTTCAAAAGTGCAGCATTTTTGAGAAGGCCCGGACTTATATGACAAAAGGGAAGGCTCCGAGTCTCCCGTGCAATGAATACAAACTTCACCAAGCTAAAAGAGAAACGATCTCATGTCCTCAGGGACACTTTCCACAAAACGTTGGGGGCTAGAGAGCTAGAAAATGGCTAGAGAATAGAGAAATAGAGCTACAATATTTTAGGATGTTTTAGGATATTCTTGATGTTCAAATCTAAGAAGTCAAAACAATAACGCGCAGAGTTCTGAAGCGCAAAGATTGTATATCTGTCTTAGCAATTTTAAACCATGATCTATGAAGCGAACCATAGTTAAACTGAGGGACAGTGTAGAATACCCGTTTGGATTGACTAGACCGCACCCTCATAAGCTTGGGAAGATTAGCGTCTAAGAGCTCCAATCCAGCCATTTGTCATCAACTTCTCCCAACTAAAAGCTTAATGCATACATCAAATGCGGTATAGCACCGTTCTTTATGTATAGCCTCATACTTAACATGAACGACGGAGGCGAAAAATCGGACATTAGAGTATAAGTGACTCGTCTTTACTCCACTCTCTGTGCTTTTCAGGTAGTAATCCAAAATTTCCGAATACGTGGAGAACTTTTAGTATACAAAATTTCACCTCTCAATGCAATGGCCTCTTTTAGAGAGAAAGAAGTCATACTGCGCTTCTTATAGCATGTTTCCACTGCACATTAATCCGCGATTAATAAATATTTTCAGCTAATCTCCCACAACTCTCCCCAACTTCGAGTTCCATCATTTTAATTTAAACTTTATCGTCAAGAGATTATAAAATTAATACCGTATTTCGTCCGACGCGATTAATATAAACTTTTAACCTATCTTAAATGATTCGTGAGATTTACCATACACATTTAAATCCTCTTGGCAAGTAAATAAAAAAAAATCTCTCCTTAATCTCATTTACCTTTTTCACTAACCTCTTTTATTCCACTTTAAACCATTTTCAAATGCCAAAACAATAGTTTGAGACTTGAAAAAACAAACTAGCACTGTCCCTGTATTATAGATCTGTCACAAATTCATTTTGTATTGGGATTTTTACAACGGAATTGTTTTCTTTTGAGAGCCAAAGTGACAAAAGAAGAGTGCTCGTTAGAATTAATTCTGTTTGCCTGGTGAACACACTCAGGGATTTGTTTTTAATCGATTCCCTCTAGTCGTAGTATTAAGGCCCATAGCCACAGTACAAATCTCCTTATTAATCTCATTTAGCCTTTTTATACCCCATCCCATAGGATAGGAGGTATATTAAGTTTGATTCATAGTTTGCAACATAGAGAAATAATCACCGTAGACCCCAAGACCTTAAGGGCATATGATCGAGACCGAATTGTAAGTCGAATGAGCCATGTCCGTCCGTCCGTCCGTCCGCCTTTCGGTAGTTTTTAGGCCTTAAATTTTGAGCTAGGAAAACTTGATATCTGTTCTTTCTAGGTCCCGAAGCAGTACAAGTGTAAACATTTTTGAAATGCGCCCACTGACACGCCCACTTTACTCAATAGCATGAAAAATCAAAGTTGTCGCAGGAAGCTGAAATTTGGTATGCGATATCCTCGCTTAAGTGTATTGTGATTGGCATTTAAAAAAAAGCAAATACCGTCCCCTTGAAGGCGTGGTCATACTTAATATGCATTCTAATAAACGGTTTTTATTTGTTGTATTTGCTTTAAATCCAAAAAACTTGCACTATAAAATGTTCAGATATGTGCGTAAGCTATCAACTCAAGTGAATAAATTTTCGCCACGCCCAGTTTTGGGGGCGTTTTTATGCAGTCAACACGTGTATACCACTTCTGATAAAAAAATAAACAAAAATCCGATGTTGTTGAGAAGGGGTGGATGTAACGCCCCTTCCTTAGGGAGAAGCTGAAACTTAACAACCAAGATTTATGACACAATTCGGAGCTTGACAGTGGTCAATTGGGATGGGGTATTCAACGATTCGCCTAAGCGGATTGTAACCCTCCCACTAGTTACATATGCACCTCTTTTAAAGCATTTTTAGCACGCCTTTGTAACAATTCGAGACTTCGAAAAGGAAAGAGAAATTTCAACATTTAAACTCCACTCAACGACTTAACGCAAAAATAGGGGGACCTGTATGGCTTAGTTGTCATCATAATTGTTATAATTTACTTAACAAGACATGTTGGCAAAAAATAAAAAATAAAAAGACGGTTGGTTGGACCTGGAATCGAGTCGGTAATAGGTTCTACCATCTGCACCACAGCCCACTTCCATCTCGGGTGTCCAAATAGCCTACATGCTCTCTCTGCATATACATATATATAATGCACATATGCCAACAATATGGAAACAGTTTTTATAATAATTATTTTTTTTCTTTTTTTTTGTGCCAACTTCGTTAACCTTTGCTGAAAAGCTTAGAGAGACTGGTTGAGCTGCGCGTGCGCAATGTTGCTCTTCGTTTGCACCCTCTTTCTGAGATGCAACACGCTTATCAGCGCGGAAAGTCTGCGAAACTGCGCTTCAAAACCTTGTTCGTAGGATTGAATGTGCTCTTGACCAGAAGGAGTACGTGCTGGGCGTTTTCGTCGATATTGAGGCTGCTTTTGATAACGCGACGTTTGATTGCATGTGTAACTCAGCCAAACAACATGGTGTAGATCAAACATAAGTTCGATGGATTAGGGTAATGCTTATGAACAGGACGCTGATAACCAAAGCAGATTGTGGCAAGTGCATCATAACTGGTGTAAACAAGGGCTGCCCGCAAGGTGGTGTTCTGTCTCCCCTTTTATGGTGCATGGTGGTAGACTCTGTCCTATCGGCTCTTTACCTTCCTGGAACCTACACACAAGACTACGCAGATGATGTCGCCGTTCTTTCTGTCGGCTATAACCTAGGGACTGTGTGCTCTCAGGCGCAGAGATCCCTAGACTTGATCTATGATTGGTGCACTAGGAATGGGCTTTCAGTGAATTCTCTTAAAACTACGGTTGTTCTCTTTGCGAGAAGGAGAAATGTCACTGGTCTGACTCAACTCGTTCTTAAAGGTGTCACTATCCCGATATCCGATGAAGTCAAATATTTGGGAGTAATCCTTGATAGAAAACTTCTTTGGTCCAAGCATGTTGACTCCAAAACCGAAAAAGCATTGTCCACCTTCTGGCACCGCAGAGGCGCTTTTGGCAAGACATGGGGCTTATCTCCGAAAAGGGTCCTCTGGATCTATACGGCCATGGTAAGACCATGGCCACTCTTCTCATAGGCATCGGTTGTTTGGGGGAGCAGGCTTTCGCGGAAACGTGTTACTGCCTCTTTTGCCAAACTCCAAAGAACGGCTTGTCTTGGCTGCACAGGGCCCTTCCCTAGCACGCCGGGCTCTGCTCTAGATGCTTTGATGAGCCTCCCCCCCCTTGATATATTTATCATGGGGTGTACGCTGAAAACCATCTTTTGCTTAAAGAGAATTGGAACTTTGAAGAAGTTGTTCGAGAATTGTCCTTCGACCCCTGTCTTATGGACATGCCCTCTGACGCAATGACCCCAGAAATCCTTTTGCGACTACCAAGTCAACTTTCCTCAGGTAATGGAATGGCTTCGGCCAGACTATGAGCCAGGGAAAGTATGCCATCGTATTTTCACAGATGGCTCCAAAACCGGACAGCGGTCTGGTGCTGGAGTCTTTGTGGAATATGCGTCTGTCTTCCAAGCGGAGATTTTCGCTATCCTAATGGATATGCGCTCTATTATGACTAACAGGTGGAGCGCAAGAAGCATATGCGTTTGCAGTGACAGCCAAGCCGCTTTAAATGCGTTGCTCAACCCTCTTACCTCGTCCAAGATAGTGCTCGAACTCAAGAAATCATTGAATTTAGTCGGAATGCTAGCTGCAGTGAATCTTGTTTGGGTTCTAGGTCACACTGGTATCCAGGGAAATAAGATCTCTGATAAGCTGGCCAAGCTAGGCTCAGAAGAGGTTTTCTCAGGATCTGAACCTGCCATAGGTCTGCCTGTATCTGTTGTTACGTCTGCCATTGATACATGGGTTTCTCGTGAGCACAGGGCTCGCTGGCGTGACTGCAATGGGTGCAGACACACTAAACGACTACGCCCGGACATTTGCGAGGGGTCAGCGTCTTTTCTTCTATCTCTTAGGAGAATCGATTGCAGACTTCTTGTAGGCGTCCTTACCAGCCACCAAGCTTTTGCTAGGCACTTGAATGTGTTAGGCTTAAGCGAAACCACCACCTGTCCTGCCTGCGGAGAGGACGACGATACAGCGGAACTTTTCCTTTGTAGTTGCCCTGCCTTTGCTCGCATCAGGTGGTGGATCTTTGGGGCTGACGTGGTGAGTGCCAAACACCTAAGCTCTTCATCACCGAAGCTCCTTCTCAACTTTCTTCGAAAGACGGGTAATCTAAATACATTAATGTAAGGTGTCTTCATGGTAGTATAATGGACCAGTAGTTGTGTCTGAGTGCTCCATCGGATAGTAGCAACCTCCAACAAAAACGTATGAAAAAAACGTATAGTTAACCTTATTTGAGATTTATTTTAAATTTTCTATCACTTTTTTCCAGCAAATGTATCACCGCTTTAAAAGGTAGCTTTGGGGTTGACTGCATTTATACTGACTTCCCAAGGCGTTTGATCAGATTTCTCATGAAATTATTGTGTTTAAACTGGTATCGCATGGCTTTCCATCTAATTTTATTTCTTGGAATTCATCCTACCCTCATTCCAGAACGTACCAAGTGATATTTAGGGGTTCACTTTCAAGTAAATTTTCGACCCTCTCAGGCGTTCCTCAGGGTACAGTTTGTAACGTAGTGAAAAGACTATGTCCGATCATCTCAAATTTTTAAAAATACTTTTTTCAAATTTCAGTAATGTTACAATGGTGTAAGCGCACTAATTTTTGGTATGTAACATTGTCTTGTATTTGTCCTTGAGCTTGGAGAAAAAGTTTTTACTTTACATTGACCACGCCCTCTTTTTAAGGGATTTTAACTTAAAATTACTGTTTTTCAATGAAATTTGACAAAAAATTACATGACAAAAGTTGTAGATTTCCAACTACAAGGCATTTTCTAACTTTTTTGTGTATATAGTACATGCCTTCGCCCACTTAACTCAGTTAAATTAAGAAGTTATGTCTGCGAAGACCCCAAAAATAACAAGAACCAGACAACGTTTAGTAGTATTAATAAACTACACGTTTTTCGTCAACCATTTTACAGCGTAGTTTTTCAGGTAGATACCTGAATAATGAAAGATGAAATTCCGTTGAAGTGCGCTACAAACTCTTCTTTTCATTTTAAATACGGAATTTTCTACTTAGAACCTTTTTTCTACATTGCGGTCAAATTCTGACAGCTTGTAAACTTGTAAAAAAGTTGTTTTTTCTCGACGGCTATAGTTCCACAAAGACCAAACTAAAGTCACGACTTTTCGTCTTAAAGTCAACAAAATGTCTTAGTTCAAAAGAATTTAATATCACTGTCAGTGGTTTTGTATTAGGGAGATGAAAGATAATTGCAACTCCTCCTTGTTTGTCAAATCAAATAAAAATTGCTTTTTTGTATTTGCCGACGTTTTGTCATTATTTTTTAGTATGGTTGTATAAAAAAGGGTTTCTCACATTCCTTTTTGACGTTTTTTAAATATAGGGTAATGTATAATAAAAAATTTACAAACAATATTATATACATGATGTAACTTATGTATTTATATTTATGCATTTGCTTTTTTTTAATTATGTTTTTGTAATCCATACATACGTGAACGGTCCTCTCTGTCAAAGCTGAAACGGAAGCAACAGCTACCATCACGATGAAAATCCTCGTAAACATATTTATTCGCACTATGGGCACTTATTTCACGAATTCGCTTAGAGCTTCAGTCCACGGTGTGTCTCGATTAATTATACTTTCAAAAAGGGAATGTAAATGATAATTGCTTATAGTTTTAAGCACAACAATTGTCTTTCACCCGAATTCACTTTCTAACACGACCTCTAACTGATTGCGAAAAAGTTGCCCAATCGTAATTAACTATTCCTTTGAGAGCAAGTCCAAGACGTGCGATCATAAATCACCCTCAAGTCACCCACAGGAATCTTAACCGCGCGTCAAGAATCTATCTGTATTTCAACACACTAGTTCGATGGTAAAACTGTGGTTCTATGCAAGATTTTCTCACCACGAGAAAAGAAGACCGACAACGCGTAGGCACCTCACATAAATCTGCTAAACAATAAATTTAACTAAGATTCACAGGTGAGTCGTTAAATCCACAACACGACGGCGCGATAGTAAAACAATAACTGAGCAAATATCGCGCAGATGGTAGCAGTTTGTGCAATGTCAAACTCCGGACACGGCACACGATGCTTTGAGTCTTTCCTAAACCATCACCACCGCCATCGCCATCGAATCAATCCATCTGATTGGCATACCTGAGGGTTAAGCAATGCCATCAACATAATAATAACCACGCTTAAGGTAGCACATGGCACATGAGCAGGCTAACGATGATGCTCGGCCCAACAGATGGAGCACAAAGCCATACAATATTTTTGAAGTGGTGAGCGTTTAGATCTAAGCGAGATAGATTCAATGGGGGATATCATTCATCCGACTTGCCTAGAGATCATCTCTTTAAGAGGATAGGGTATGTATAGGTTCAAAAAGTAGAGTAGTAGGCAGGTAAATGTTAGCAGCTATGGTTGTGACAGTTAATTTTGAATCTGATTTACATATATACATTAAGCATTGGGGCAATGTGGTGCGATTTTTTTTTTATTAAAATATATATCAAATTACGATAATACGGATTGTCTAATCCAAATCAAATTAGCTGCTGTGTTAACAGTTTTATTCATGCAAATATTAAGTAGGTGTGTAAATATACCAACATATTATTTATGTAGATTGCAAGCTTATGGTTTAATAAGAGGCTGAGGTGGACTCTGGGTAGAGGTAGGTTAGGTTAGGTTAGGTTGAAGTGGCTGTCGGATCCAAAAAAACCAACACACTTAGACCTATGTAGGTCCATTGTGATACCACGCGGATCTGACTCTATTGCCTACTCGTTGAACCATTTCGAGCTATTAATGAAGCGCTAGAGACGTTTCGGGTCAGTCGTGCTGAGATCACTGAGATCATTATAGAAGAAAGCTCCAATGTGAAGATTTCGGTTCTTGGAAAGAGCGGGGCATGTACAGAGAAGGTGGAGAGTGGTCTCTTCTTCCTCCTCATCCATGCAGCTCCTGCAAAAGTCGTTGGAATAGACACCAAGCCTTGTCGCATGTTTGCCTATCAGACAGTGTCCTGTAATGACACCGATTGTAGCAGTAATGTGCGATCTATTAAGAGCGATCAAACTCCTAGAGCGTTTAAGATCAAGCTTTGGCCAGATCTGTTTCGTCGCTAGACAGGTACTACCACTAGTCCATCTGAGATTTGTTCTTTCTATCGCATCCAGTTTAATCATGAGTTTACATGTCGAAATTGGAATGCCTACGGAGCCTTTATCGACAAAATTGGGAGGGTAGTTCCAAGTTTGGCGAGTTCGTCAGCCTTGCAGTTACCTGGAATGTCACTATGTCCTGGCACCCAGCACAGGAGAATGTTGAACTGCTCCGACATCTCCTTTAGAGATGAATGGCAGTCTAAGGCTACATTAGAGTTTATAGAGACCGATTTCAGGCAAAGGTTAGAAAGTTTTACCAAAGGATCAAAAGGTCCTGCCAAATGCATAAACTTCGAACTGAAGCCTGTAAGGACCATCAAGGGAACATCGTTGTAGAATCGCAGTCGGTGCTGAGGATTTGGAAAGACCACTTCTGCAGACTGTATAACGGCGAGGACGAACCAAATACCGCTGTCAGGCAGAACAAACCATTCAACCCGGGCGAAGACGTTACCGACGAAGCATACGAACGATACCGCCCACCCGACCTGGAGGAGGTGAAAGTAGCTGTGTCTAAGCTCAAGTGCAACAAAGCAGCCGGAGCAGACGGCCTAGCTGCCGAACTTTTTAAATCCGCTGGCGATGAGCTGGTTAGGAGCATGCACCAGCTCATCTGCAAGATATGGTCGGAAGAAAGCATGCCCGACGAATGGAACCTCAGCATTGTTTGCCCGATCCTGAAGAAAGGAGACCCTCTGAGTTGTGCCAACTACAGAGGCATAAGTCTTCTTAACATCGCATACAAGATCTTTTCTGCTGTACTGTGTGAACGCCTGAAGCCGTTTGTCAACAATCTGATAGGCACATATCAGTGTGGCTTTAGGCCAGGAAAGTCCACCATCGATCAAATATTCACACTGCGGCAGATCTTGGAGAAAACCCAGGAATTCCAAATCGATACACACCACCTCTTCATCGATTTCAAGGCCGCGTATGACAGCATCTATAGAGACGAGCTATATAGCGCAATGTCTAGTTTTGGCATCCCTGCCAAACTCGTCAGTCTGTGCAGGATGACGATGGAAAACTCACGCTGTTCCGTCAAGGTCGGCAAAGACCTCACCGACCCCTTTGATGTCAAAAAAGGATTTAGACAAGGCGACGCGCTGTCATGCGACTTCTTTAACATCATACTTGAGAGAATTGTGCAGAACTCTCGCGCCAACACCAGAGGTACAATCTTTCAAAAGTCCGTTCAACTACTTGCATACGCAGACGACATTGACATAATCGGTAGAACAAAGCGTGATGTCAGTGAAGCCTTCGTGAGTATTGGGACGGAAGCGGCGAATATGGGTTTAGCAGTCAATGAGGGCAAAACCAAGTATATGCTGTCATCAAGAAAAGACACCCAACACCGACGTCTTGGACAAAACATCACCATCGACAGCTATAACTTTGAGGTAGTTAGGGACTTTGTCTACCTGGGTTCCGCTATCAATTCAGACAATGACACCAGCGCTGAAATCAAACGAAGGATAACTCTTGCCAATCGCTGTTTCTTTGGGCTAAGAAGGCAATTGAGTAGCAAAGCCCTCTCTCGAGCAACTAAAGTGTCCATGTATAAGACCCTCATCATCCCAGTCCTGCTTTACGGTGCAGAAGCATGGACCCTGTCAAAGGCGGATGAAAACACTTTAGACTGCTTCGAGAGGAAAATTCTTCGGACGATTTACGGTCCCGTCTGCATAGACGGAGAGTGGAGGAGGAGATATAACATCGAACTGTACGGGCTTTACAGCGATACCGACCTAGCCAAAAGAGTCAAAACACAACGTCTACGATGGCTGGGTCATCTAGAGCGGATGGACACCAACGCCCCGGCCCGGAAAATCTCCGAATCCACACCGCAGGGACGACGCGGTAGAGGAGCACCGAGACTCAGGTGGCGCACGCAAGTGGAAGGGGACCTCAGCCAACTTCGCGTGCGAAACTGGAGACGGCTAGCTAGAGACAGAGCTGGCTGGCGAAGCTTGTTGGCTGAGGCCCAGGTCCACCCCGGACTGTAGCGCCACCTTAAGTAAGTAAGTAAGATTTCAGGCACTTGATGGCCGCTTGGCTGTCAGAAAATATGCGTATGTCCTTGGCGGATATAACATTTTTCTTAAGCCAGGACAAGACTTCCTTTATAGCCATAATTTCAGCTCGAAAAACACTGCAATGATCCGGGAGACGGAAAGAGAGACTTAGATTTAGTCGGTCTGAGAATACACCCCCGCCTACCCCATCATTTGTCTTCGATCCATCAGTGTAGAAGTGGATCGATTCACATTCCAGAGGCGCACAGTCCTCCCAGGAAGACCTGGGGGGGATCGTTGCCTGGAAGTTCCTGTCAAAATGTAATTGGGGTAAGGTGAGGTCCATGTTTCTAGAAGGGAATCTGAATGTGTTCAGAATAGCAGAGTGGCCTATCTCACTATTGGTCCACTGAGAGGTTGCTTTGAGGCGAGTAGCCGTGATGGCAGCAGTTTGTCTGCTGAAGATGTCAAGAGGAATTAGATGGAGCAGGATGTCTAGTGCTGCTGAGGCAGTGGTGCGGAGTGCTCCACTCATAGATAAGCAAGCTGACCTTTGGACCTTGCTTAGCTTATCACGATTTACCGCTTTATCCAAAACGGTCCACCAGACAGCTGTTCCATACGTCAGTATCGGCCTTACGACCGAGATATATAGCCAGTGGGTGAAACGGGGTTGAAGTCCCCACTTGTTGCCTTGCACATGCACTCCCAAAATCGGTGCAACTATCTCTAGTGCTTCCACCTGTATGACGTCGTAAGAGGCTGAAATTATTCAATTAGCATCTCTTCGTAATTGTAAGATATACAATGAGTAAAGGAACAAAGATAAAAAAGAACGTCGTCGAAAAACAGCAATTTCATCAGCGTTTTACAATATGGGATAGGATAGGATGGGGTGGGTATTCAACGGTCCGTTTTAGGGACTGAAACTCTTGCCTACATACTGGGAACTTGGCTATGCGAAAAATCGCTTGTAAGGCCTTAGCTTTTTGTTGTTTACATACGGACGGACGGACATCACTTAATCATATCTCCTGTCGGTCTCAATAATATTTCCATAATGTCTTGGGGATTTCTAAAAACCCCGGGCAAGTTAATAAAAGCTTAGGGAATTCAAGCTAATTTCATATTTATCTGCCCTACCTACCCAATGATATAAATACCGTATAGCAGATCCTAAGGATCTTTTAGACCAGCGATTCCCGATCTTTTTCGGTGGCGGAGCAATTTTAAAAGGAGATCTCGATGGCGGAGCACCAAAATGTTTTTCAAAATATGAAAAATATAACAACGATTTTAATATTTGTTTCAAATGTCTAGTAACACTTTTTTTTTAAATTTTATTTGTGGTAGACATAGAAAAAGGCTTTTTCAAAACTGAAATTCGCGGGAGACGATTAAAGAAAAATCCCCAAGTGTCTCCACTGGACAAACGTAAGATTAACTTAATACGAGTACTCTTCTGTTGTCGTTTTGGCTGGCTCGCCGAAGACAGTGACAATGACATTTCCCAGGAACAAAAAATTTATTTCGTTGTCAAAATTCCAACAATGTTTGAGACAGATCTATCATAAGTGATTAGTTTCTTTTTCCTTTCGCTATTCTTAAACTGGTTCTAAATATGGGCGAAAAACTTAAAAGTGGCAAGGCTAAAAGAGGAGATTATGGAGGAGAATTATTTTTAGTTACTCGCCAAGGGCTAAAATTTGCCCTTGGCGAGTAACTAAATAAATTACGCATTTGTGTCCGATGTAAACAAAGCACTTACTATTTAGTAATCTTACTACGATAAAGGGCGACCAGTTAAAGTAAGATTTGCTATCGAATTTTATCTTTTCTGATAAAGTTAAATTATGGAAATATGTGTATACCTGGCAATAAGCAAAGTTGTCGTTTCTTGGAATTGGTAAACTTATACGAGATTTACCAATGAGTAATAATTAGTCTTTAAATGTGCCCAGAAACGCCAACATCTGACTCCTCGGCTCCTTGAACAAACTCGCGTTTCCATGCATAATTTCGACTCGGCTCGTAGAGCATAGTCGAGCCGACTCAAACTGCGTTTTCATGCGATCGAAGTCGGGGGAAACGAAGACTCTGGGGAAACGCGAACGGATAATACCTAATAATTGTTTCGTTTTATCCAAAAAAATTTTGGATTCGGCCCAGGGATCCGAAACGATTTCTTTGCTTCTTGCCTTAATGTCCTCATATAAAATCTTTAATATTTGTATGCTTCTACGATCTTAGGGAAGCTAACTTTTTCGAAGCAACACTGTACAGATCTGCAGCAGCTTTCCTGAGGCGACAAGATTAAAACATTTACATTTACAAATATTTACGAGAAAGGATAACAATTTAATCCTTAACATACATAACTTCTCACACAAAACACAGTATTTATCTATCAGAAAAGATGTTACCTCAACCCTTATTGTAAGGCAGCCATCGATTCAAAACGTTCATTTCCTTATTTTTTGATCATGTGTTTTTTAATTTTTTTTTTTATTTATCTGTTCGCAGAGCACTTGATCAATGCTCGCGGAGCACCAAGTGCTCCGGGGAGCACACCTTGGGAACCGCTGTTTAGACTTTAAGAACGAGCTATGCAGGTCGGAGTTTTTCAGCTAGACAGCTGTATATTTGTAGCCACCCTTAATGCGCATGTCCATGTGAGAGTGAAACTACTGCGAGGCGAGTGGCTCTCGGGCTCTTAAGTCGTGAGAGGAAGTCGCAGAGACAGAGGACGAGTCGGGAAGTTGAGAGAAGAAAGTCAATCTCAGTTTCGGGACTCTCGAGTCTTGAGAGCATCCTGAGAGTTACTCGCAGTGGTTTTACTCTCAAGAAATCACTTTTATTTACTAGTAAAGTATTCCCACAACAATCTTGTATGTGCGAATACCTCTACTTTTTTATAAGCTTAAAAACTGTATGTTATGAACGCATTAGCAGGTTGATTTTAGCATGCAGCGCTGTTTTGTAACTGCCCAGAATTGGCCACACTCAGTTTTGAATTCGTTTTAACTTAAGAAAATCACACTTTTTCAATAAATGTACTTAAATAAGACTTAAAAAAAAATTAGCTTGACAAAATCCTCTTAGGGGAACCTCTTAGGAATCTCTTAGGAGTCACTGCTACTGCTCACAAGCAATGCTGCGTTCAAACATTTGCAAATAAAAATGCTGCTTTTTCGCAGAAAAACTTACTACTTTTTTAGGTTAAGTAAAAGGTAAAACCAGTGAGTAAGTGCTACAGTGTGTAGTGTACGCAGAAGTTTCAGTCCGTAAAATGGACCGTCGAATACCCCATATTTTAAAATACTGATGATTATTATTTTTTGACATTTTATAAGTAGCACAAACTTCGAAAGGGCCGTGGTCCAACCGCATGAAGGTCAGTCGAAATAACTTAATTTCTGAAAAATTGGACAAAGATACGCCCACAATCGGTCTAAATGTGCAACTACCTCCAGAGTTTTCAAAACTGTAAGACGTTCTAAAAGTCTGAAATTTGACATTTAGCGTCTCCTAATTAATATAAGACACAAAAAAGACAAATTTAATTGGTAAACCTCCTCTAGTGGGCGTGGCATATATTTTAAGGGTACATTTTTAAATGCAGTTTACTCAATATTTTTGCTCAAAATTGAAAAATGGCAAAAATAACAAAAGAAATGGTTATTTTTTTGGCATTTTAAAAGTAATGCAAACTTCGAAAAGGGGCGTGGTCCAACCGCCCCTAATGAGAAACCATATATATATCCAAGTTACACTTAAATGTACGTAAAAATGCAATTTTTTGGTCAAAATTCAATATTTTTGAAAAAAAAAACTTTATATGAACGAAATCTGGACTGAAGTCTCGTTTACCTAACCTGCTACTTTTTTTGTTTCATGCTTTCCTAAATTAGGCTCAAGGGCAGTCGAAATTAAGTTTTTCAGGCAAATTTTAGGTTTTTCTTCAATTCTGCCTCCAAATATGGGCGTGGCTCAAAGTCTTGCATGAATAAAATGTACAACTAAGCGTTTTATAGCGTAAATGTAGAACTAGCGAACATAAAATATTAAGCAAATTTTTTTTAATTTTGAGCAAAAATATTGAGTAAACTGCATTTAAAAATTTACCCTTAAAATAGATGCTACGCCCACTAGAGGAGGTTTACCAATTAAATTTGTCTTTTTTGTGTCTTATATTAATTAGGAGATGCTAAATGTCAAAGTTTAGCGTCTGAAATTTAGCGTAAAGAGGCTAAATGTCAGCCTTTTAGAACGTCTTACAGTTTTGAAAACTCTGGAGGTAGTTGCACATTTAGACCGATTGTGGGCATATCTTTGGGCGAATTTCAAAAATTTTCAGCACCCTATCTCAAAATTTGAGGCCTAAAAATATGTGACATACATACGGACGGACGGACGGACATGGCTCATTCGATTCAGAATTCGGTCTCGATCATATGCCCTTAAGGTCTTGGGGGTCTACCATTATTATTTCACCGTGTTACAAACTATGTGACAAACTTAATATATCTCCTATCCTATGGGATGGGGTATAAACGAGACTTAAGTCCAGATTTTGTTTATTTAAAGTTTTTAGCCACGCCCCCTTCTAAGTGTCGATTTTTCAAAAATATTGAATTTGGACCAAGAAATTGCATTTTTACGTACATTTAAGTGTAACTTGGATATATATGTGGTTTCTCATTAGAGGCGGTTGGACCACGCCCCTTTTCGAAGTTTGCATTACTTATAAAATGTCAAAAAATAACCATGTCATCAGCCTTTTACAATGTGGGATAGGATGGGGTATTCAACGGTAGCACTTACTCACTGGTTTTTAATTTGTGTATCTTACAATAAACTGGATATGATAGTTGTCAAATTTGGGGCTTTTAAGACGGCATACAATTTTGATCTGGTGGTAGTTGCACATTTACACCGATTGTGGACGTGTCTGTCGAGCTTAAAAGCTTCTTTAGAGCCAACTGAATATTTAAGACAATCTCTGCTGTGAAAAAGTAGAATAGGGGATTCCAACTCAACTGAGGAAAGGTTAAAATATGTATATTAGCTTTGTTTTATCACTGATGACTAGATTATATGATTCAAATCAGTGCCTTAGCAAATCCAAGTCATGATTGACATTTGCCACTAAGTCAAGAAAAGGAGCACTAGAATACGAGGAAGCAATGTTATCAGCAAATCCAGTTTTCTCACCTTTTAGTTGCGCGCAAAAGATTGAATTAATGTAAGCCGCATGAACAGCACAGGCCCAAGTACTGACCCCTGAGGAACACCAACTCTTATAGGTAGACGAACGCTAAAACAGTTAACTATCCTTACCCTTTGTTTTCTATCCTTGAGGTAAGAAGCAAACCATTTCAGGATAAAACTTCTAAAATCAGCTTTTTCCAAAATAGACAACAACAGTTCGTGATCCACAGTATCGAAAGCTTTCTTTATGTCTATAAGAAGTGCAGCTGTAAATTTTTTGTTATTTCAACTTTAATGGACATGACAACAGAAATTTGAGATTTGATAATTTTGAACCAGTTGGAGTTTTGACCCCAACCCGATCTAGGTATGATAATTTTTCAATTTTTTGGTAAAGGTACTTGTATACGCCTCCGCCCACTTTTGTAGACGTGGCTTCTAGAAATGTGATTTTTTGAGTTCAAACCCGTGAATTCATCCCAAAATATATGAAACCACCTTACATAGAGCAAATAAAAGTTTTGTTTTTTAACTTAACCTACCAAATACTATTTGAGTAACGGAAGCTTTTACATAAGTACTGTTACACTTTCCCACTTGTTTTTGTTTAAGCCAAGGCTTATGACTTTTACTTATACTTATGACTTTTTTTACTTTATCCAATCTCATTCTCCATAGTCGTATGCGGCGATGACGGTCTATGGCTCCGCAGAAATTCTAACTGCCTTCGTCTCTCTCAGTGGTTATTCTTGAAAAAGTTTATAGTTAGCATTGAGTTTTTCATAAATTGTGCGAAGTTTAACTGCCATAATATGTATGCTATTTGCTTAGTTAAGTTTTTTGCAAATTTTTTTAATTAATCATGCCCTAACGCTTTGTAGGTTGATTGATAAATCAATTTTTGTTTAATACCCGCAAGCAAAAAATTTATTAATTGCCTCTAAATCAGAGACCATCATCATTCAACCCACGAAGCGAGTCGAAATTGAAGAATACCCACTTAACGGTTTGGTTCCTGTTGTGAGCAGCAATCCAACGGCCTCTAGGTTCACCTGAATTAGAGAATGTATAGACAATTGATATTCAAAAGACCTGCCTCGTTTCAATCTCGACCGGAGCCACAGAAGAGGTGCTTTGCTAAGTTCATCATCTTAAACCTGACCTTTGATTTCAATTAATTCGAAGAGGAACACTTACACTTCGTTAGCAGGAAAAATAATTGCGTTTCTTTCCCCCCGTGTCACAGCCATGAAGGTACAAATAGAAAGGTCTATAAAAAACATCGGATGTAATCGACCGGGTTACGGGTTACACAATGACCAATAAATCTATATTAACGATTTTTTACTGCAATTAACTATCGAATACTCGACTTCGCACTTAAAAGGCATCTACACAAAATGAGACACACAACAGGTGTATCGATATGACCTTGACTTCGGGTGGTCTATTAAGATTGATGCAAAGCACTCGGGTGTCCGAAAATGTTTGCACAAATGTTCGCTTGTGGATGCTTGTCAATCCAATAAACCATTGACTGTTTTAACCAGACGTATGTAAATATTCATCAGAGCAAACACACAAACAGTTAAGCCGAGATTGAAAATATTTTCCGTAACTAATTGAGGATGGAACGTGGAGGCCCGTTAAGTAGTGTGTACAAATGTGGGGGCTCATATAATAACCACTATCAGCTTTAAACAATACAACTTTAATAAGTGACTATTTGCGCAATAACGTGACACAAAACAACTTAAGGCTTAAGTGGAACTTAACGGTGAACTGAAATTGAACAAGTTCAAATCAATTGAATGATCATTTTTAAGCAGGTTCATGGTGTGTCCAATAATTTTTGGATAGTTTATTGAGTTCAGTAAACTTTAGCATTATACAATATTGCCATTAAGGCAATGTAACCAGGTATTCGAACATGCATACATATGTATATATCTTATATATTGGTATATAGTGGATAGCACCATAAATATATATATGCATTCCAGTTTTTAATGGGGCATAGGGTTCCACTACGCTAGCGCGCCATAGCGTGCGATGTTTTTAGTGATGTGCCTTAGCTCGAACCATTCTTAAGTGTCCAGCATTCCTCCTACACAGTTCTGCGCCATGCTAGAACTACGCTCTAGGTCCAGGGTGAACTGGTGGGCAGTCGTTCTTGCGAGGCTGAATTCTTAAGGCGGTGGAATAAAGCTGGGTATTTTATTTACTCACCCTTTATGAAAGCAAAAATCAAGGAATGAGATAAGTCGATTGATGTTCAATGTTCAAGTTTCCTATAAATTTTCACGCTCGTTTTTGTAAGGTTAACTTTGACGTACCTGCCTAGACGTGGAAAATAAACTCTTGTTTAGGGCGTACAAACGTTCTGTAGATGCTAGTCAACTCTGACGGTGTATGGGGTTTTTTTTGTGCTGCGTTAGGAAACCTAAGCAAAGGATGAACTTGAACTGGCGGTCACCTAAATTTTTGGCGATGTTAAGTTGAGTTTTCGATGAAGGAATGTATTGGTCAAAGGAATGTATTGGAGTCCAACAAATGGTCATTGAGTCCAAAGGTATTTATTTTAGACAAGATAGCTCGATGCCAAACCCTGCCGAGTGCTTAAGAAATTTCAAGAACAAAAGCTTTCCTTTTACCCTGAAGATGCAAGGAACGGTTTCGATTTTCGGTGAGATAAGCGATCATCAAATCACCAGTGGAGTTATTGATAGGAAAGCCCTACTGTGGGTCATTATAGGAAGCTTTAGAGCACAAAAAACAAAAACACAAAGCACACAACACAAAACACAAATCGTAAGACATAGATGCAGTCATTGTGGAAAACATTCTTTGAAGTCATACTAAGAATTCAAGTGTAAATCCGCCTGGCTACGTCAAAGCAAATGGCTTAGTACGTAGACTGCCGGTCCCAAGCCCGGTAAAGGATGAGGGTTTGAGGCAACGGACTACGTCCAATCCTCAGTAAAGAACACTCATAAAGGAAGTTAACCTCCGTCAAACAAATCCCTAATCTAATGGTGGAACAGCAAGCGCCGAGGGATGCATGGCTAAGAGGGTGCTTAGTCTCGAGTTTGCGAACTTCGGATACCAGGCGACCTCCGATTTCAAGATAGCCTTCCTGTGGTTATACGGGTAGACCACTGGCGACTGACAATCCCGTTTACTCGTGGGAATCAAAATAGATTCAATAAAAAACAAAACAAAAGAGAATGATGCCTCTACAAATGCATCATCAACTAGGGATGTTGCAGAACACCCTGTCGGTGAAACCTCGGCTTTTGCCAATCGGGCAGAGCCAGGGATCATTGACTCTGACATGGGAGACGCCGATGAGAACTTGTCTCTTCTCAGCGAACCCTTGTCAGACACCAGCACTCTATGCAATAGCATATACTCTCGGATGAACTGCTATCCGATGAGGAAGGTGTATCCGCATCCTCGAGCAATGCTGCTCTAAATAAGACCGGATACATTCAATTCACGCCCGCAGAACAACGCAGATTTAAGCGTGCGCTAAAGAAGGGCAGGCCCGGATTTACGCAAAAGAGAAAGGAGCAGTAAAGAGTTCTGATGGAAAGCGTACGCGATCCGAGGACAACACCCCTCCCCAATCCGAAGCGAAACGAGCTTGTACAGGGAGAACAACCGCTGACAAAGTCTCCTATAGCAATATAGCGAGCCTTGTCAGTCTGGGCGTCGTACCGACCGATCTCGATCGCAATCCTCTCTCGAACGGACAAATGGTCCGAATTCAAGAGAGGATTTTAGACATCACGATTGAGTTGCGTGATGGAGAAGTGAAGCCAGCGTTCCGCGGTGCAACTTTCAAAGCCGGATGGCTAATGTTAGTCTGCGCGGACGCATCTACTGCAGAGTGGATGAAAACTAACTTCGCCAAGCTAAATCAGAAATGTGGGTTGGAAGTGATGCTAGTAGGTGAGAAAGATTTTCCGAAACCTCATATCATCAGAGCTTTCTTCCCACAAAGTACCGGGATAGCTAGCGATAGAATTCTAGCAATACTCGATGGCCAGAACAAAGACCTTAACACTAGAACGTGGAGAGTTCTGCAGAGATCAGATGTAAAAGACACCGCCCATCTGGTCCTAGCTATTAATAAAAGCGCTATGAAGCGGCTCATTGAGATGAAGGGCATGGTAGAATACCGTTTTGGATCCACTAAGCTCATCCTCAAAAGCTCGGACAAAGCAGCGTCCCAGAGCGCCAATACCGCCCCCCATAGCGAAGCTTCTACGTCAAAGGGGGTAGTAAGTGGCAAATTGAAAGAAACGGAGAAGGAAGCGGAAACAACCAGCGCTGCAGATGCGCTCGTTACCGCAAAATCGTCGTTCCAGCAGAACACCAAAGCTGGAGTTGGCACTACCCCCAACCCGAATCGCTTCAGGCCAACCGAGGGGCAACAGAAGCGGTGCCTCTCAACAGGGTGTCGTGCGACGTAGAGGCATACGTCGTCACGTATGCAAAACGCCCTGAAGACAGTCCTTGACTCCTGCTCTAGAGAAAACCTTTCAATAAACCCTAGTAAGGCTGTCATAGTTCCTTTCACAAAAAGAAGAAATATCAACTTAGGTTCAATTTCAATTAACGACAAAATCGTAATGAAGTCAAGTATCTGGGAATTATTCTAGACAAGGGACCTGGAACTCACATCTAAACAGCAAAATCACTAAAGCTTCCAACGCTTTATGGGCTTGTCGACGTATGTATGGCACCACATGGGGAATCTCTCCAAAGATTGCTCATTGGATCTACACTATGATGGTCAGGCCCATCATAACTTATGCTTCCATAGTATGGTGGACTAAGACCACCCAGCAGACCGCCATCCTAAAACTCAAAAAGGTACAGCGTCTTGCTTGCCTGGGTATATCAGGAGCTATGCGGACGTGCCCCACAGCTGCTATAGAAGCTATAATTGGGCTTACACCCCTGCGCATTTTTGTACAAAAAATGGCAATACGCAGAATGGCAAGTCAAAAAGTCAAGACAAGTTAATGAGTCAAGTCTTAGCGACCATCCGGACCTGCTTTCACTTTTCTCTGAACTCCCGGAACTTGAAATGCACTGCATGGTTACAGACCGCATACAAAAAACTTTATGCTTCAACAAAAGGTTCTCCACGGATATCCTTACTAGAGACGTATGGGTTAGCAATAACTCACCAAATAGCCAAAACGGCCTTAAGTGGTATACGGATGGTTCTAAAATGGGGTCGGGAGTGGGAGCCGGCGTGTACGGGCCGAACCTGAAATACACTATTGCGATGGGAAAATGTCCCAGTGTATTCCAGGCAGAACTCCACGCCATTCAAGAATGCGCCAGCCACGTATACATCTCTGTTATCATAGGTGCAAACATCCATATATGCACGGACAGTCAAGCAGCTATAAAAGCCCTTAGCTCGCACATCATTGACTCCAAATCAGTCATGCACTGCTTCAATACCCTACAGAAACTAAGTTCAAGAAACAAAACCAAACTGTGGTGGGTTCCTGGTCACGAAGGTATTGATGGTAACGAGAAAGCCGACAAATTAGCCAGAAAAGGCTCGGAAACCCCCTTTATGGGAGCTGAACCTTTCTGCCCACCCCCAAATCGGCAATTAACGAAGTTATAAAAAATTGGGAGCATACTAGATGTATCTCATATTGGGTGGACACCCCAGGCCTAAGACAGGCCAAACGGGCCATTCAGCCCTTCACAAACAATGCCAAGAGTTGCCTCAATCTAAACAGGCATGATTTTAAAAACCTTGTAGGTTACCTAACTGGGCACCACAGGTTTAGGTATCACCTCTTTAAAATCAAAATAGTTGACTCCTCTGAATGCCGACTTTGTTTTGAGGAAGACGAAAGCGCTGAACACATCCTATGTGAATGTCCAGCCCTAAATGGTGTTAGACGGACGTTTTTCTTCAGAGAACAACTGAGTTCGGAAGACATAAAGACCTCCTCTGCTAGTAGTGTTATCCATTTCGCACGGAAGATGAATGACCTACTAGCCTAACTATCCTGATGTTTCACGGCAGAAAAGATCTATTCAGGTCGAGGTGCCTTAGTTCGCAATAGGCGATTCAGGAATTTAAAAAAAAAAGAATTCAAGTAGATTTATATACCCGACCGAGGGTATATTAATTTTAATGCATAGTTTGTAACACATAACCATCGTAGACCCTTAAGACCTTATAGAGATATGATCGAGACCGACAGGTGAATCGATTAGCCCAATGGCCGTTTGTCCGTCCGTCCGTATGTGTGAAGGTCTTAGGTCTTCAAAATCAAGCTAGAGAGCTGTAACTTGGTACAAGGCTTGGTTCTTTTGTTGTATACAGACAAAGCGTGAAAATTGGCTCACTACTGGCTTCAATATGAGACAACCTATATTTCACATTTTCTTTCAAAATGCCTTTTGGTCAAGTTAGACAAGTCATAGGAACTTAAATTTTGGCCGAAGCAATATTGGCCCAAGACATTTAACAAGCTAAAAATTGGACCGCCCACAATATCGACCATGCCCACTTTTTTACATGTTAGATCTTTAAAACCCGATTTCTCGAAAAATTCACTCCAAATCGAAATTATATGACAAATATTAAAGATATTGCTTTTTGCTTAGTTCGCTCCATACAAAGTTTTGAGCGCCGCCCACTTTTAAGGGGCGTTTTTAGGAAAAAACTGTTTTTATTTTTTCAGAAATAATTTTCGCTTTTACCGTATTTTTTCATGATTCTAACGAAATTACAATTAATTGATTTTAATTTTTAGCCTATGCCCACTTTTGGGAGTGTGGCCTATACAAATAAGATATGAATTCGGGTCAAGAAACTTTTAGATTTGGTGCTACACGGCATTTAGGGTCGAGTATATAGAAGTTTGTCACAGACGAACTCTTGCACTTACTCACTTGTTTTCAATTCAATCACTTCAATTATGACTTTAACTTTAAGAAAAAAAAACAAGTGAATAGGTGCAAGAGTTCGTCTGTATCTAAATGCCCGACCATATTTACACAGAAACACCAAATATTGAGGTTTTGTGGACAGAATTCATTAATTGGAAGCTAATTGTGTGTATGGATCACGCCTCCAAATAATGGGCGTGGTCTATGAAGAAAATATTTCAAACTTATTTCGTTAGAAACGTGGAAAAAGAAGTGAAAAACGAAAATAAGAAACTAAAACAATTTTTTTTTAAAAAACGTCCGCTAGAAGTGGGTGGAGCTCAAGGCTATGTAAACTAAAGGTAAAGCAAACTAAGGGAATGCCAATATCTTCAATATTAATTTGTCATATAATATTATTTCGATTTACAGTGAATTTTAAGAGAAATAAAGATTTTTTAAGATAAAACACTGTAAAAGTGGGCATGGTCGATGGTGTGGGCAGTTCAATTTTCGTGGTGTTTAAGTTTTTTAGCCCCGATTTCTACACCCAAAATTTAAGTTTCTATGCCAAGTTGGTCAAAAGTCTTTTTAAATAAGATGTGAATAGGAGGCTGTTTCACATCGAAACCTATAGTGGGCGTGGCTGTCGGCAGATTTAACCAATTTTAACACTTTGTGCAACATAAGGCATATACCCTGGGTCAGGTATAAAAAATCAGCATTCAGTTTGAGGTACTGATTGAAGAAACCACTATCGGGAATCAAAGTTTTGAAGTCAAATGAATTCTATCTGGCTGCTCTGCTGCATTCAATTCAGTCACTGTGTTGGCATTCAACCAATCAAAAATTAAAAAAAAAAAAAATCAAAACATTGATTTTATTCAAAGACTTCAACTGAATTCAAGTAACTTAAAGAAATTGAATTCATTTCCTGACTTCAATGACTTCAAAGCCTTTAACTGCCTTCAAGTGACTTCAAAATATTTAATGCATTCACGGAATTTAAAGAATTAAAATGATTTTGACTAATTGTGTGTTTTCAGTGACTACACTGAATGCAGAACAGTCAAACAGATTTAATTCATTTGTCTTCAACACTTTGATTTAAGAATTATTGTATTCTTTTACAGTTCCGGCTCCGGTGAATGCGTTGCGTTGGTTGCGTTATACGTTGGGTGCATTGGCTGTTATATATATTGCTGTTATATCATGCGTTAGGAGCCCTTCTAGGATTCATTACATTTCGAGAGGCTGTGTCTCTGTTTGGTAAGCGTGTGATGCGTGCTTGAGCTTTTAAATCTGCCATAGATAATAGATCGGAGAATTTTTCACATGGACATTGCTAAAAAAGGAGAGTACGGAAAGGCAAAAGGGAAATGGTGTAGATGAGTTGGCTGTCTTATGTGCGTTTTAAAAGCTTGGTTCTTGACGTGCCTTGGACGCGTTGGGGCGGTTCGGATTCAAGCACATGTACGATTGTTCGCTCTAGATCTTTGAAACCTGTCCTATATGTCATATCAAGGAAGTGATTCTAAAGGGTTTATAAATCGGATTTGATTTTTTAGATGTCAATATACAATGGATGGGTTGCCGGCGTTGGGTGGGTGCGTAGGCTGCCAAAACGTTTGTGAAAGATATCACCATAGGGACCTCGTCTCTGGTATAAATATCATCACAAACAACAACGCTGAAATGAAATAATCAAAATGAATTAAATAATGAATTTTTTTTTTCGTTGTTAGGTAAAAACCTTCATAGAAATGAAAGAATTACTCTTGCCAACTGTGGATTTTTTGTAGGTTTCTAGAAGACAATTAAGTAGCCAAGCCCTCTGAAGACACGAAAGTTTTAATTTATTAGACCCTCATCATCCTAGTCTTGCTTTAGAGTGCGTCTCCACAGGTCAGCTTCCAGGACAGAAAAATCCAGGGTAGGTAGGAAGAAATATTTCTGGTGGGCAGATTATGGCCAGGTGATTCGAGTCGTCATGTCTATGCTGAACGAAACGGATGTGCGCTGTATCATTGGGATAGGCCTATTTAGGAGCCCTTAAAAAATTGAAAAGAATGCAAAGTCAAGTAAAAAAAACACCGTTTTTGGGTGAATCCTTTCTTAAAAAAGAGGACTCTTTACGATCTAGAGGAACATTTATTAAAAGATATTTTGTGGGGCATACAACTTTAATCCTTTTATGCACTAAATATCCTTTTCTTACGGTAACAATTTGTGCGTGGCAATGTAACTTTAAAACTAAAACCTTTTGCATGGACCTTTCATATCACTTTGCAAAATTGGCTCGATCACATCAAGCGGATGGTCGATGGACAACAACGCTTCAGCCAAGAGGGTCTTCGATTCCAAGCCTCCGGGCTCGAGAAGACCAGAAAGACCGTACCTCCGTTTTTAGGGACCAAGTCATCGTCGATATAAAAAGCGTTTAGACTGGACAATTATTGAAAGCATCGGAGTGCCCGGATTGCAGATGATGACAGTCTACTACTCTTATCAATGGTCTGTTTCACTTCGGTGTCGGTCCGGTAACTTAACAGCCTCGCACTGAATGCAAATAACTAGCATACACGAATATCAGCAAAGCTAATACTAACAAGTGGGAAAGTGCAACAGTTGGTATGCAAAAGCTTCAATCCATCTACGACGGATTGCAAAATACCCGACAATACCAAAAAGAAAACTGCCACACCTCCAAAAAGTGGGCGGGATATAAAATTATAACTGTTGAATGCTTTATACTAGGTGGTTGCATACATTTCGGACTAAAACTCCGCCTTTTTAACCAAAAAAATCACTTTTTTTAAGCCACGCCCACAAAAGTGGGCGGAGGCACACACAATATATACATAAAAGTTAGAAAATGCAGCTTTTCTACAATCTACAGCTTTTGGCATAAAATTTTTTGTCAAATTTCATATATATTTATTGAAAAACAGTCATTTTAAGCTAAAATCCCTTAAAAAGTGGGCGTGACCAATGAAAAAGCTAAAATTTTTTGGCTACCTTAAAGACAATTATAAGGCAATGTTACGTTGCCTTATAATTGTCTTTGTCCTAGCGCTATTGTAACATAGCTAAAATTTGCAAAATGTATTTTTTTAAATTAGAGATGGTCGCACATACAGGCCTGTAGTGGTCGTATCTGTGGGCGGATTCAGCTTATTTTCAAACTTGAATTGAACGGTTTGAAAGGAAATTTCTAATCCAATGAACAAAAGATTCGTCGACTCCAGATGCGTGCATTTTCGTCATGAGAGCCTGGCGCTAGACTCTGTCAAATGCTTTAGAATATCGAGCGCAATTAAAGTTTGTTGAAAAAGGGATCGCTGAATACGCCACCTTATTCCACAGTGTGAATTAATCCAACTGCACATTCCGACAAAACTTAAATTTCCAACAAAGTGGGCTTGGCATCAACTTCTATTGTCGACAAAACTTTGATCTGTGTTCTGCCTACATCCATTTCTTTTAAGCATGAGTGAGAACAGAAAACTATAAGCTTACTTCGCACTGAAAGAGCGTGTGGAAAGTAATTGTTGACAACGCCGATTCCTATCGCGCGCTTTCTCTTAGACTGAATGCAGAAAGAATCGAGTGGTATACTTATCAAAATAAGTACGAAAAACCACTGCGAGTCATTGTCAGTGAGCTCCACCCATCATGCTCAAAAGAAAACGTTGTAAAGGCCTTAAAATTATTGATGCCGTCAATATCATTAAAAAGGAAAAGCAACGCACGGAAGGAGAAAGAGACACTGTGATCAGACGCGGCCTTCCAGTTCTTATGCTCTCCTTTGAAAGAACTGAGAGCGTAAACGATATTTATAAAATAAAAATGATACTTAACATCAGGGATAAAATCGAACCCATGCGAAAGGGCAATAGACTGATACCACAGTGTAAGCGATGCCAAGAATTCAGGCACACAAGTGCCTACTGCCAAAAAGAACCACGTTGCGTGAAATGTGCCGGAAAACACCTGTCAACAGAGTGCAAGGTTGACATAAAGGCTCCAGCAGTTTGCGCCAATTGCCACGGAAACCACCCCGCGAACTATCGAGGATGCGAAGTAGCCATAGAGCTGCAAAAGGGACGAGAACCTCTTAAGGAAAATACTAGAGGTCAGAATCAAAGCCTAGGACGCCCAAAACCTGCTGAAACTCCTAAGCCAAAGACTCCAAAGACGCCAAAGCCGATCAAAAGTGGAAGATTGGCAAAGGAGGCGTCGACAAAAGGCGTAAAAGCTCCACAAAAGAGCGGCGCCAGTTCAAGTGCAGCGGAGAAACCACCACTGGTCGCACCGAAATCATACGCACAGGTTGCGGCAAACGAAAGCAAGACAAGATCGCCCACAACAGATGCAGTGTCTCAGATCCTCGCTGTAATCTTGGAGAAACTTGAGGATCAGACTAAAATCAACAAAGTTATATTTGACAAACTGAGCAAGCTCGAGTTTAAGCCTCGAAAAAATTACAAGAGAACATGAATATGAAACAGTTATTTAAAATACTAACATGGAATGCAAACGGCCTTCTGAATAAAATAGACGAACTAGAAGTATTTCTACGGAAAAACAATATTGATATTTGCATGATTACGGAAACTCACCTTAAAAACGGGTCTACACCCAAACTTAAAGGTTACAATGACTATCACGCACATCACCCTTCGCAAAATTCGAGAGGAGGATCCTCCCTCTACATTAAGAACTGCATAAAGCACTTCAAGAACACAGAAGTCAAGCTAGACTCTATGCAGATCAATTCAGTTTCTGTAAAAATTGACTGCTTAGATTATAACATTGCATCTTGTTATTTCCCGCCAGGATATAGACTGGTGGAAGACGATCTTGATCGTATGTATGACTTCATTGGGTCCAATTTTATCATTGGGGGTGACTTTAACGCGAAGCATACTTTTTGGGGCTCACGATGCAATTCAACAAGAGGCAGATTACTGTACAAAAATAGTATGAAGCGTGGGGTGGACTTTTTCTCCACGGGTAAGCCAACATATTGGCCAACCGATAGGAATAAAAAGCCTGACCTTGTCGATTTTTTCATCGCTAAAGGGTACCCCAAATACCTTACGCGAATTGAAGAGTGTTATGATCTTTGCTCAGACCACTCAGGAGTTATCTTGAAGATGGGTGGAAGACTGGCGAAAATAGAAAGAGCTCCTAGATTAGCTAGCAAAAACATGAACTGGGACGCTTTCAGAAAGGACTGTAAGGAGGGTGTTGGCTTGAATGTGTTATTGAAAACTCCTTTCGAGTTAGAAACCGCAGTTGACAAATTCATTGAAGCAATTCAGAGCGCTGTTTGGAACAACAATTCGTCCCAAAAGAACGCAGTTAGCACCGACGGGCATGTACGTAAAACATATCCGCTCGAAATCGAAGAATTGATTCGTGAAAAGAGAAGAGCGCGTAGGAGATGGCAAGGCACGAGGGCCCCCCCAGACAAAACCCTATTGAACCACCTCTCTAACAAACTGAAAGGAATGTTGCTAGATCTTAAAAATCGTGAGACCACTGAATACCTTGAAGGCTTGTCGGAGGATAGGAGCTCAAACCACTCGCTGTGGAAAGCAGTTAAGTATATCAAGAAACCTATAATCCACTCGGCACCAATAAAAAAAGCTAACGGCGAATGGGCAAGAGAAGACAAAGAGAAAGCGAATTTGTTTGCTGAACATTTAGAAGAAACATTCAAGCCTTTCGACGGTCCGCCGTCGGCTGACGTTCTAAACAACAACGGGGAACCTGATAGCTTTAGAATGAAAAAAGTTTCGTTAGTTGAACTCCGACAGACAATTAGCAAACTTAAAAATAATAAGGCCGCGGGTTACGACCTGATCACTGGCGAAATATTAAAAGAGCTACCAAAAAAGGCATTAGTCAAGCTACTTTATATGATAAACGCTTCTCTTAGACTTCTATACGTTCCAAGACAATGGAAAGTTGCTGAAGTCATTATGGTTCCTAAACCGGGGAAATGCGCAAATGATAAAAAATCTAGGCCCATATCGCTTCTGCCGATAATATCGAAAGTATTCGAGAAACTTCTGCTGAAGCGATTACAACCAATAATTGCAGTGAGACGCTTGATCCCGGATCATCAATTCGGTTTCAGAATTAACCATTCCACAATAGATCAAGTCTACAGAATAACGCATGAAATTGAAAAAGCCTTAGAAGGGAAAAAAATATGTTCAAGTGCTTTCCTCGACGTATCGCAAGCCTTCGACAAGGTATGGCACGAAGGCTTGAAATATAAGCTACGGCAAAACTTGCCGGAAGACATGTTTAAAATATTGGAAAATTATCTTGAAAGCAGACTCTTTCGTGTTAGGTGTAGTATGAATTCCACTTACAGAAGGGTTAACAATTTACCTCTGTTCATAAATTCTGCACAAATACCTTATGCAAATGAAGCGAAGTATCTAGGGATGACACTGGACGCTAAAGTTAGGTGGAAACCACACGTTAAGAAGAAGCGTGACGAGCTCGAGATTAGGCTCAGGGAAATGTTTTGGCTTATCGGAAGATTTTCGAAACTAAGCATATATAACAAACTGCTCTTGTACAGGCAGGTGTTAAAGCCGTCCTGGACATACGGTATACAACTTTGGGGTTGTACCAAGCCGAGCAACATGTCCATGTTGCAGACTTTCCAAAACAAGACACTAAGAGCAATTGTGAATGCTCCATGGTATATTAGGAATAGTGATATTTACAGAGATTTAGGAAAACAAACTTTGCTCCAAAGCTAAATGCTCGCCTTCATGTTCATTGCAACAATGAAATGATCAGTACTCTAAACGAGACTCTTAACGATGTAAACAACGAGCGACGACTACAAAGAATAAGACCCTTCGATCTAGCGATGTAGGGTGAAGCCGCATGAATGAACGGCTTAGTAGGTGCATTCACTGGAAAGCAACCTATCCAATGCGATCAACACTATGGAAGCGTAAACTACTTGTTAAGTTAACTTAGTTGTAGTCAAGAAGTATTATAAGAGAGCGAAAATTTACTACCATGAAGTGCGTTCTGGCAGTTTCATAGTGTCTCTCATAAATGGGTGGTTTTTTAGCACGTGGAAATCGGGCATAACCAATATCGGCTACTTCGGTATTATGCTATAGTGGGCGTATTGGTATCTTTGAAAGATTTTGGAGTTTTAGTCTCCGTCCATCCTAGTGTTCAAAAAAAAAAAAAAAAAAATTATTACTATTTATTAAACGTTAATAAATTACAGTTTAATTTAAAACTAATCTATAGCACTATAGCTACGAAGGCCTTCAGCTACCGATCTTTTAGAGATATAATCGAGACCGACAGGTGAATTGATTAAGCCATGTCCGACCGTCCGTCTGTCCACCCATCTGTTCGTATGCGTGAAGTTTTTAGGTCTTAAAAATTGGGCTAGAAAGCTGAATTTTGGAGAGTATTTTGGTTCTCATTTTGTTCAGACAAGTATGAAAATTGATGAAATTGGCCATGCCCACAATTGACTTCAATGCGAGACTACCTCTAATTCACATTTTATTTCAAATTCATTTTGGTCAAGTTCAGCGTAGGAGCTCAAATTTTGGTACAGGGCAATATTGGCTAGATGCCTTTAATAAGGCAAAAATTGGACCACCCACACCATCGACCATGCACACTTTTAAAATATAAGGATTTGAAAATCTGATTTCTCAGAAAATTCATTCTAAATCAAAAAAAAAAATGTATGACAAATATTAAAGATATAACGAATTGCTATATTTGTTACATACAAAGTATTGAGCTCCGCCCAGTTCTAGGGTACGTTTTTAGAAAAAAAAACTGTTTTTAAGAAATAATTTTCGATTTTTACACATTCTCTCATGATTTAAACGAGATAAGAATTAATTGATTTTAATTTTTAGCCCAAACCCATTTTGTGATTGGCAATATAAATAATTGATATACAGCACATGAATTAAGGCCAAAAAACTTTTGAGCTTGTGCTCGGTGGTAAATATGGGGGTATTTAGGAGTTCGTTACAGACGAATAACTCTTGCGCTAACCCACTTGTTATTCCTCTAATATTTTAAGGCCTCAAAACACATTAAGAATATACAAACACACAAAAGTTTTTAAAATAAACAATTTTCTTTTTATTAAAGTCGCTTTTTTTTAACAAATCTTACAATTCGTAAAAATGTGGACAGTTTAATTAACTCGGTGTTTTTGTTCTTTTTTTTGATTCCCAATAGATAAATGCAGCCACATTGCTTACAAAAATAGTCCTTTTTGTTACAAAAAAATATACTACAATTCTCTTTCATTTTTTAAAAATTAATAATAATGATAGCACATCAGAATAACTCAAACATATTTGCTAAAATAAATTACAAATGAGTTAACTAAATTTTACGCGAAAACCTAAAAACTATACAGAAGACACCAATCACTTAATTTACATCCACCTGCTTTGATAGGACGATAACTAGACAATATATTCTACATTGAAACACTAAAAAATAATTAAACACACTACAAGGGTCTTATGTTTCATTTAATACAGCTATACAGTGCATCTAACCAATTGTGTTAATATTGTACAATAAGTCATAGTTAACAAAGTAGTGCTTAAAGCATAGTGCATTGATGGTTTTTTTTTATTCATAGAGAGAGGCACTTGAAATTATACGAAAAAGAAATACTTATAAGAAGCACATTGTTAATTAAAGTTTATTTTTATATTTTTTTCTTTGACACGAACACTTGTTACATTTTTATACTTACAGATTTTTTTAATTTTGGTATTTATTCAAATCAAATCTTTATTTATTTGAAAATTTGAAAAAAAAAAACCTTAAATTTTTATATGTAAAACCTTTGTTTTTTTATTTTTAAGTAATAGTTTTGGGTTGCTATTGGGTCAGTGGAAATTATATTAATGGTTCTAATAAAATCCGCCTTTTTAATATAACGAAAGATGAAATGTTGCTTTAGCAACCCTATTTTACTTTTAAGAAAGACTTGATCGAACTTTAACAACATATTTTAACTTCTATCTGCTTGAAAGCCGAGTTTAGAAGATGTTAATTTCAGAATCAGCTCTTCGGACTAGAAAAATCGTCCGTCAATGCACAATGAAAGGGAAAACCTAGACTATTCCTTTGACTGCACAGTGACAGGATATAACAGACCTGCAAAACTTATGGGCTTGGTTGAACATCTACAATTTATACTTCACACCAAGTTTTAAGAAAATGAGAAAATTCTATTGACTAGCTTGTCATTACTCACAACAGTGAGTGTCAAAATAATCGTCGACGTTGTTTGAAACGGCGTCATGAAACTGCTATGACGACGGCATTTTGAATTGGCTGAGACATTGCCATTGGTTAAAACTCATTTGAGAACTCACCCGAGGTTCTCGCTCACTCTATCGCACTAATTATGAAGCAACCAAGACTTGTTGACAGGATTTCCCCCTAAAATTTTATGAATGATTAATGGCATGAATGGGAGAATAGAATGATATGGGCATGCGCATGTTGTCCCTTTCAATAGGCTGAGTTTGACGTTTGGCTGAAGTCAGTGGTATTTAACTGTCAAGTGTGTTATCTAAGCAAGAGTCCGCCCGTTTTCTCAACAGCATCTGGCCCCCGGTAAAAAAATACAAGGTATGCTCTATCTCATTTCTCTGTAACATATATGTAAATACCTACGCTGTATTGTTTTTTCAAATTGGCATTACATCATAAATGTCACCGGTTTTTTGAAGAATTCAAATTTTCTAAAGAGGTGGATACGTCAAAAATTTATTGACTATTATTTAATGTAAAATCTAAGAAGTTATAAAGTTTTATTGATTAGTTTAAGTAGAAAGTTTAAAAAAGAGCTGTGAACAGATGCTTTTTAAAAAAAAACTTTGATAAAACAAAAAAACTTGGCTCACTTATAGTTTTCACTGTATTATACCAAAGGCACTTTCTGTTTTGATATCTTTAGAAAAGTGTAAGATGGGATTTCGGGCTGATTGAAATACTTTTGTTTTAGCGTTTTTGTGGAGTGTGAATTTGCTTAGCTACCCTACTACATTGTGCTTTGTTCTCATCAAAAAATTTCATATTTTATTATGCTACGTTTCCACCAGCTATAAAACGTAAATTAGTAAGAGGAGATTGAAAATAAATCTCGCAGTGTTTTCACCGGAAGCACATAAGATTAGCATGACGCAAGCACGCTCTTTTACTTGTTGTAATTTTCAGTCTCAGACAGGAGTGTAACGATGACATATCTCAAGAGCGATTGCGGAGCATAAACTTATGCAACAAAGAGCAAAAGGCGTGCTAAAATTTTGAATGAGATGTCTTCCCGAGGAGATTTAAAATTGTATGATTATGCTGTTTCCACCCGTCATTAAACGGTGGTAAAGGAAAGAAATTAAAAAATCAATCTACAAGTGGTTTTCAACACAAGATTATCCCGACGCAAGCAATTTCCTTCAATATTGGCTTTCAAAAGAGCTTGATGATGACTTTTTCCAGGAGAGAAAAAAATTTCCGAGATAAAAAAGGCCCAATAGAACACATTTTAAATATTTTTGAAAAATGCGTCATACACCAGCTGTTTCCGTTTCCTCTTCCAAGTCAAAAACTGAGCAAGTAGTGTGTGAAATGGTCTGAAAGATGTTGAGGTAAAGATTTATTTTGATATTTTACCCGGGGAGATTTTAATTAATTTGGGTAATTTCGAGATTTATTCTTATTAAACTAAATAGCTAATTAGTGGACCCGTGAATTCATGGTATAAGCACCTTCTGGACACGTTTATTCGCGAGATCGAACCTGAACTGATGTGATTTACAAGAACAAAGCATTGATATGAATCATCGAACGCAACTTGTCGCAACCTTCCTGGTTGGTGACTAGTGGACTTGGTCACATTCGTCTAAATTAAATTGTAAATAATATAAATTTTGCGACTAACTTCTCGAACCCGCTAAAAATAATTGACAAAGTGTGCGACCAATTCAATTCTTCAAGTCCATGGCTAAAATTGGTCCAATGTCAGTTTTAACTCAAAAAAAATCTCTTCAAATCAGTTTTCTTGTCATTGAACAACTTTGTCACACTTATTCATTTTAAACCATTCAAAATCTGTTTAGCAAGCAACATGACATCAATTTGTAAACAACCTTTTTTCGCTTTGCAAAACAGGCAACTAATCTAACTCAAGAAATTAGTGTATGACAAAAAAAATAGGAGCAGTTACTAAACCTGTAAAATAGTCAAGTGATGTCTTTTTCTTATGTTTAAATAATAAGGCTTTAGTTAGGTATTATTTTTGTTTTTATGTGTATAATGCCATAATATCTTTAATAGCGCTCAATGAGCCAAATACAAGCGCAAACACTCCGAACGCGAATATCAGGATATTCTTCCACAGAATCCAGTTGCAGGTTCCGTATCCGGTTTCAAGATCCATAATTGTTTCAATCGCAGCCTAAAATAAGAAAGATTTTTTAGGAAACATAATTTTGAATTGGTCTTAATTAAAATACTTACGGGCATGATGAGACCAAGAATTGAAAAGCAGAAAGCACCAATGAGCCCCATGAAAGGAGCGATTGTGGGAACAGCAATTGCTAATACTACAGCAGCAACAACCAATACGGTTCTAAAATTAAAAAAAAAGTGTATTAGTTTGCGAAGATATGCAAGACCCAAGATATATAGATAGATACAAAAATATGCAAGAGTTTACACATCTTTTTCTACTGGTTAGTGTCAAAGTTTATCAATGTTAAGAAGCTTATACGAAATATTTTTTCGACGAAAATAAAGGTTAACAAAAACAAATGACAAGAACAACGATAACATTACTTAAACACTATAATATTAAGTCATTTTCTACGAAAAACTAAACATGTATTTATTTTAAATGTCCTTTCTATTTTAAGTGGCCTGTGATGTGTCCATCATGATGACTGTCTGTTTAACAATTCGCTCATCAGCGGTTAAACCAGAGCGGCAGCGTCAACGTGAGACTAGAAAAATCGTTTGTGAAACAATCAATTGTGACACAATGAAAGCGAGAAAACGCGACAAGTGTTTTGACTGCAAAGGACATAATACATTTGTTATATTTTTCGACCTTGAAACACATTTTCAGTTTATCCTTCTCTGCATATATTAACATAGAAAAAATTCTATTCAACGGCATGTCACAACAGCGGATGTCAAAATAATCGTCGAACTCGACGAGTCTCTTTTCGAAATTTCATTTCTAACAGCCAAAAAAATGTGTGTGATTCTTTGAAAAGAAAAATACGAGTAGCCTCTACTACATCTACCCCATCAAGGTGTTTCACAACATCGGCCATTTCGGAAAATTGAAAAAAAAAAAAAAAATACTCGATTATTGTTTTGGGCGTTTGATTGTTAAGTGCAAGTGGCTGTGAGGGAACTTTGTTTTTGTACCCCATCCCATAGGATAGGAGGTGACAAACTTAGTTGTCACATAGTCTGTAACACGGTGAAATAATAATGGTAGACCCCCAAGACCTTAAGGGCATATGGTCGAGACCGAATTCTGAATCGAATAAGCCATATCCGTCTGTCCGTCCGTCTGTATGTCACATGTTTTTAGGCCTTAAATTTTGAGCTAGGGTGCTGAAACTTCGTACGTAAGGTGCGCGTCATGCGAAGCAGTACAAGTGTAAAATTTTTGAAATTCGCCCAAAGACACGCCCACAATCGGTCTAAATGTACAACTACCTCCAGAGTTTTCAAAACTTTAAGACGTTCTAAAAGGCTGAAATTTGACATTTAGCGTCTCCTAATTAATATAAGACACAAAAAAGACAAATTTAATTGGTTAACCTCCTCTAGTGGGCGTGGCATCTATTTTAAGGGTAAATTTTTAAATGCAGTTTACTCAATATTTTTGCTAAAAATTGAAAAAATTTGCTTTTATGTATATTTTATGTAGAAAACGCTTATTTCCACATTTTGTTCATACAAGACTTTGGGCCCGCCCACATTTGGAGGCAGAATTGAAGAAAAACCTAAAATTTGCCTGAAAAACTTAATTTCGACTAGCCTTGAGCCTAATTTAGGAAAGCATGAAACAAAAAAAGTATCAGGTTAGGTTAACGAGCCTTCAGTCCAGATTTCGTTCATATATAAAGTTTTTAGCCAAGCCCCTTTTAAGGGTCGATTTTTCAAAAATATTGAATTTGGACCAAAAAATTGCATTTTTACGTACATTTAAGTGTAACTTGGATATATATGTGGTTTCTCATTAGGGGCGGTTGGACCACGCCCCTTTTCGAAGTTTGCATTACTTATAAAATGTCAAAAAATAACTATGTCATCATCATTTTACAATGTGGGATAGGATATGGTATTCAACGGTCTGTTTTACGGACTGTAACTTCTGCGTACACACTGTAGCACTTACTCACTGGTTATTTGATATATTTGCTTTGAATCCAAAAAACTTGCACTATAAAATGTTCAGATATGTGCGTAAGCTATCAACTCAAGTGAATAAATTTTCGGCACGCCCACTTTTGGGGGCGTTTTTAAGTATAAACCAAATTTTTAATATGAAAATGCAATCAACACGTGTATACCACTTCTGATAAAAAATATAAACAGAAATACGATGTTGTTGAGAAGGGGTGAATGCCACGCCCCTTTCTTAGGCAAAAGATTCTTAACTAAAATTAAACAACCAAGATTTATGACACAATTCGGAGCTTGACAGTGGTCAATTGGGATGGGGTATCCAACGATTCGCCTAAGCGGATTGTAACCCTCCCACTAGTTTTACTTTATTTTTAAGTGAAAAAAAATAGTAAAATTTTTGAAATACTCTTTTTTTGATAGCGAAATGTTAAAATAAAGTTAAAAAGTATTTCCCATTTCAGACTCAGCAGGAAAAATATCAATTGTCATTTTAGACAGAAAATATATATTTTCTTTGGCGAAAAATGAAAATTTAAGGAATTATCTTAAATATGAGATGGAATCGGCTAAGGTGATCGGTGGTGTTCAGATTTTGAGAAAATCAATCTGATCAAACAATATGTATACTCCGTCTGCGTATTGTGTTCACAAAAATATTCTTCCTAAAGCTTTATTTATGCTTATGATGTAAGACAATTTCTTTTCTTTGAATGCAGAAAGTTCACCTAAGTGTAGGCAAAATAAAACCAACTAACAAGAAAAATTGAAGACTGATGTTCAGCTGATTTTGACGATGATTGATCGAGGACTGTCACATAAAAGTTTTGATGATCACAGTCGACTATAATTTTTGTGATTGGTGACGGATTCTTGTGATTTGTGACATCACAGACCTTACAGATCTTGGGACGTGACTTATCACAGATCACCTTAACCGATTCCACCCCTGAATTCGTAAACCGTATCTTATCTCGATTTTATTTAAAAACTAGATTTCTCTTTAAATTTTCCAATTGTGTTTATTTCAATTTTTTTAATGCAAGGTTTTGTGCTCAAAAGTATGTTCAAAGCTAATCTCAATAAGTATCTACTGATCCACAAGACGAATTGAATCTAAACATTACCTATATAAAGAGAAAAACTCGATATTTTTGGGACACTGGTTAAAAATTTATGTTCATTGTGGTTTAGGGTGCGGTGGAAACACAGCCGAATGTTTTAGAATTGATAAACAACAAATGAAAAACTGTTCATAAAACTGCAGTCAATCCCAATTAACAATGACGCTGTACCAATTTTTTCGACAGCTGAAATCTCGCTTTTTTATTAGGCTTTAAAATATCAAATATGAAATCTGAAATCGTATTATATTCAGAAGAGCGACTGCCATACAAGTGACATTAAACGGAAATTTTATCCTTTTGTGGTTCAGTGCCTCACGAAGATTGTAGAATTCGTTCCAGTCTCGTTGATTTCCTCATCGTAAAGGGGTTCCCGCGTAGCACCGAGTTTTTTTAATGGCGTATTCTTTTGAACACCGAACTTCCACACCGAGCTGTTATATAATACTCGCTGCTCGCGACAATTCCAGCGTGGTGTACACTCGGTTTCATTGTGTACAGAACGACAAATACTGCACCGATGCAATCATCACGTTAAGTGACCAATTGCTTTGACATCATTTTGTTTACTTTTTTTTCATTTCGTATCGTGATTTTGTATGCTTCAGTTTTTTCGCTTTTTACTTTAAATGAATTTTGAAAGCTCTAAATTTGAGTTTTTAACGATTTCATACAATTTCAGTCGTGTTGTAAATAATCACGAATGAAAATCGAGTCGGAACATCACTTCACATACACAATCAAAGTTACACCCAGCCTCCACCGTCAAATACGACGGTGGCGTAATTTCGAGTTCGGTGTCGACACCGAACTAATTCGGAGCTCAAGAGAACATTTACATGAGCACGATTCCGTTCAGGTGTACGAAAAAAGAACAATTTTTTTCTGTATTCCACACCAGTTTCACGATTCGGTGTTGAAAAGAATACGCCATAAGTTTTCTCACATTAAATTATGCCGCGCAAGGAAGCGTGTCAGTATACGTAGCTTATTTTAATTGGTGCCGATGGGACGCATGCTTAAAGGCTCCTCTGGATTGAAATTGCCAGATTTCAGGTGAAAACTAAGCTAGATACGGTCACAGCCACCGATACTCATTGTGGCGCAGGCTTTAATGTTGAGTTAAAGTTTCAGGTTTGACACCTGCATATAGGTGGTTCTTGCAGATCTAGTAAATCGAACCCGAATGTTCAAACCGTGACCACGAACGTTGTAACACTTTCGAAACGTCGGGAAATAAATTAAAAGTGACGCGGTCAGTGCAAATTTTCCTCTCTTTGTAATAATGTCAAACAACCGCGAAAATGGTCTTAAATCTAACTTAACCGATTGCCGATAGCTAGGCTCTTTTTTTAAAATCGTGGTTGGCTAAAACGTGACATCTAGTGGCATAGAGCTGTAAACAAGATTTCATGTATGGGGGCGCTGTTATCTTAGCCATACTCAGTCAACTTTAGTTAACGTTTAATTTACGTGGAAAACTAATTTTGAAATAAACCTTTGACATAACTTTGAGATTTTAGACCGACCCGTAAAACAATCTTACCTCAGGACATAGTTAGCTAGGCGAGGTCTCTTTGTGAAGTTGTCCTTAATACCATCCCATGCGATCTCCAAGCAAACTGTGAATTGAAGACCAAAAGTACAATACACACCCAAGGCGATCAACACCTTAACCATTTGGGCAGGTCTGAAAAATGTAAAAAAAAAACAATTTAAAAAAATTCCAGAATTTTCGTGAAGTTTAAGCTTACAATTCATGAACGGGTAAATTTAGTGTAATACTTTCGGCTGTGTCGCTTCCATAGCGCAAATACCCCAAGAATCCAAGCAACGTATAAATAAGGGTAACACCTGTCATACCCTTTGACAGAACACCAAAAACTCCAACAAAATGCGTTGGTGTTTTCATGCTGTTCTCCAGCGGCATAATAACGCCGATAGCCTCCATAGCAAATATTGTTATGGCAAAGAACGCCGGCAACGTCGACAGCTGTACATATTCTCTCTCCTGAACTGATGGAAGCCCAATTGCCAGATAGTAGAATGTGATGGCAAGGCCGCAACCCATAAAGAAATTAGCAACCATTGAAATGGGCGCTAAGCTCTTTAGATTTGGCACCCATGTGAGGAGAATCAGGGGTACTAGCAATCCAGCGATCAGCAGTCGCCCACTTATGCTAACTCCAGTCCAATGTTCTAATACCTAAAAAAGTTAAAAACAAAAATTAGATATTTTTTTTTTTTAATTTGCAGTGGAGGCTAAGTAATGTACTTGTTGAAAATTCCTTGCAACAATGACGGCATACACAGAGCAGGTGCCAAAATATGTAAGAAACAAGCCGAATAGAATCAAAAACTTTGAAAATCCAGCTAGGCTCCGGATGCATTTTGGACCACCCTGAAATGCCTTTTCTGAGATTTCGGCAAAACTCATCTTTGATTTTTGCTCTTTGTAGTAGAGTCGATGTCCGCATTTTACCTAAAAATAAAAGAAGAAAAAAAGCGTTAAGAATTTAAAACTTAAACCGAGATTCGAAGTAGTAAAGAAAATGTAATACTCCCTACATTTTCTCATAAGGGAGCTCATATATGGAAATTAAATGAAAGCAAATTTACAAAATCAACGTGCACAGGGATGATACTGGGCTCGGAACTTCATACTGCCCAAGATAACGTCATATTAACGGGTCCCTCCGATAAAGCTCTCATAAGATTTGTCTTCGTGAAATTATGTGATCGAAGTCGGCAAATAAGTTGTTGATTAAACAAAGTTAAAATCTGTCATCGATATGAGGTAGTGCTATACCCCGTTGCTATTGAGTATAGACTTTTTTACTGTTTGTTTACTACTTAATTTAAAAATTATACTTATAAGTGCTTAACTACTTGAAAAATCACAATCTTTTTTTTTATTTATAGAGTGGAAAAAAAGTTATGGAAATTTCTTATCTGATATTTATATGCATAAATGTTTCCTTTAATCACACGAGAGAGATTACACTTTTCAGTCAGTAAGTTTTATGGCTTTTTAACGATAATAAAAATCTAAAGTGCGTACTTCGCGCATGTATAAAACAAGCTTGAACGGTTACTGGATAATAAATATTATATTGCCGCATGTTAGAATCTATGAGTGGAAAGATTTATTTTACGACACAAGATCGTTAGCTTTGCATTAAGGGGTTTAAGGGGTTTCCGTTTCGTCAATTTGAGCGGTTATGCTAAAATATGTAATAAATCCTTTGAATGGTGACAGCTGACACTTGGAGTAGGGGACAGATAAGCTTAAGACAAAAAGTTATGTTAATTCGTTGACCTCAGGAATCTGACCAGCAATCTACTAGAAACCTACGCCATGGGAACCGGAAACAATTAACTAACAAATCGGTAGTTGCAGGAATTTGCATGCGTTTTAAATTACAACCTAATTATTACCAAATAGCCTGACCAGAACAGCAGTTTTCTTATAGGACCGAAAAGCCGAAACGCCAAAAGGTTTGAGCGATGGAATTCACAGAGCAACCTGGCATTACCGTAGTATCTTCATCGAAAACCCAACAGGCGCTGTTCGACTCGAGGCACGCGTCAAATGCTTACTCCTTATAAGCGCTACCTAAACTTATTTAAAAAAGCCGATTCTTATGTCGTGTACCTACAAAGGGTTAAAAACCCGGCCGATTCCGCTATGCTTGTATCACTTTAGGCGACTCGCGCTAGTATGACTTCTAGTCTAAGAAATCTGCAACAAAGCAAATTTACAGACCAGAGAAAAGTCTCTGGCACCAGAACACATCTTCAGAGACTCTGAATAAATTGTCTTTCTGACAGTCACCCAAATGCAGGCAAACTGGCATTCCCTGTCAAAGCACTGAAGGAAACTGAAATCAAAATACATACACTGAAACTGTTCCGAGAAGTATGAAGGATGTTTTCAGCGGATTTAGCAGCAAAAGGTTAATTTCGAGGGCAGATTTGGCAGCCATGTTTCGGTGAAATCTGCCAAATCTACCCAGAAACTTTTGTCAGTCAGGACAAAAGTTGTTCCAGAAATACAACGACAGACAACTTGTAGAATCAAGGAAAACGTATTCGTCTCTTTGGCAAACAATCCTGATCCTGAATCGGAACGTTCTTCCGGATTTCCAACAGAACAGGCCATTAGTTATGGCCGTTAAAAAACAATCACGTCAGCGTCAAACCAAAGCGGTAGCAGCGTTAACCCGAGACCAGAAAAATCGTTTGTTAATACACAATGAAAGCGAGAATCCGCAACGACTGTTTTGACTACAATGCGAATTGGCGATTGTAGGCAGCCCCCCGGTGGAGAATAGAGGAATATGTAGAGACCTGCAACAACGTCACATTTCAAAAAATCCCCGAATTCATCAACCGGCTTTGATTTATTTGGCACTTTGGTGAAAAACAAACAAAAACTGACCAATCAAAATAAGGCGGGAAAACAGCATTAAAGTTTTTGTGGGTCAACAACAGTCAACATTTTCAATTTGACGTTGTTGCAGGTCTCTACATATTCTTCTACTGTTCACCAGGTATCGCATTCCGACTTTTCCAACCGCCAATAGACACTCCATATTTATTGGCGATTGAAGGTGGAGAATCGGCGATAGAAGGGAACCCCCTGCGGCGAATAGAGGAATATGTAGAGACCTGCAACAACGTCAGCTTTGAAAAACTTCCTAATTTCATCACCCGGTTTTGATATGTATATCAATAAAACTAAGGCGGGGAAAAGCTCTAGTCAGTCAACAAAAAGGTAAAATTTTCAGTTTGACGCTACTGCAGGTCTCTTCATATTTCTCGGTTGTTCACCACGTATCGAATTCTGACTTTTCTATTCGTCAATAAACTTAAAAAAAAAAATTAGAGTGTCATTGCTCATAATAAAGAAAAACAGAAGAATTGTCGACATCAGCAAGGCTTTTTGAGTTTTTTTGAAAAGGTTGAGTTGAGTGATATTTAGTGGAAACTGTGCACATTGTGTCCTTGTCCAAAAAACAGAATGCATGGTGGTCCCTCACGGTGGACTCCTTAAAAGTTTGTTAGCCAAATTTGATATCACTGGATTTGTAAGACCAATCAGCCAACATTCAAACGTCAAAGGTACGCAAAATCAGCCTCGTCATATCTCGTCATGCTTTCAACGAACTCGGCAATTTTTTTTCGGCTTAAATCCAAGGAGCTCAAAATTTCTGACCATAAGCAACGCCGTTTGCTTAGTAACTATACTTCGAAATGTTAGGGTGGGGACTCAAATTTTCCTTTGAGGCCGGCTGATTTTTGTTTGAATGGTAGTTTTAAGAGCCCACACCAAGTGATGTGGATTATGGTAAAGCGCTCACTGTCAGTGGCGAGCGCTACCGGATAGCTTATAGCTTTCTTATGACTTGTGGTTCTAAGGCTTATCGCATACATGACACTTTTAGTCACGCAACAATTGTGATTGCCAATTTGTGTCTTATAAGCTTGTATATGAATGCGCACACACGCGCAACTGACACGAAACCAGTTGGCGGCAACTTTTAAATCTGTTTTTGTCACAGCTTTTTTAGTTGCTTGTTGTCATTAATGACTTCTTTTTAACACATGCAACTTTGTTGTTGAATGATTTTTTAATTACTTGTTGTCATAAATGACTTTTTTTAACACATGCAACTTTGTTGTTGAATGCTGTCATGAAACTCTTTAATTTTTTTTCATTTCACTGCACTTAACACATGCAACTTTGTTGTTGAATGCTTTTTTAGTTGCTTGTTGTCATAAATGACTTTTTTTTTAACACATGCAACTTTGTTGTTGACAGCGTTCCATTTAATTCTTTAATTTTTTTTTTCATTTCACTGACATTTAAGACAGCAAAATGTTTAATATTTTATTAGGATTTGTGTGTGGTGAACCTTTGCGAATTAAAAAAGTTGCTCATGTGAGCGCTGTTTTCACAACGAAAGTCCCACTCAAGTTCTGGCAAAAGATTGTGTTGCCCATAATGGACTTAAGCAAACGATTTAAAAATCTTGTGAGATTTCACTGTGAACGTCTCAAGTATCACATTGCCTCGAAAATTTAAAATCAAATTTGAAAATCGTGTCACTTTTTCTTTAACTTTGGATGTTAATATTACCGAAACCGATTGTCAGGTCTAAAAAACGGTTTAACTTTTGAGGTCAGCGTACAATTCTTGGTATATTCCCTTCTTGCACGGACTTTTTGAAGCACGTTTAAAAATAAATATGGGCTTAAATATGACAATGAGTGAACTAATGACAAGCGAAAACTAAACTCTAAGCCAACACAAGTTAACGAAAACCTTACGAAACCCAGCATAAGGCTATTCGGGTCGCGGCATACGAATCGCGTGGAATGGGAAAATTCGGAAAGCCGACTTAAGCTCAATAAAGTCTATTATGGTTGGGCCTTAATAAGAGGACGACCGACGTGCAACACACAAGACGTCATGATTGTCATTTTGCGTTACCGATTCTCTCTCGGTTAGGTGATCTATCGCAGAGTTTTCTGGGACGTTTTCTTACAGTCTTATACAGTCTTATTCCCTTCAAAATTCTGTCTATTCTGCTTATTAAATCAAACTTTTGACTCTTTTGATGTTAAGCAATGGCAAAAATAAAAAACAGGCAAGTGACGTACGTCACATAATTTTTCGATTGATTTCTGATGCGTATTTGCGAAACTGTATATTAGACCCCGTTCTAATATGTCCGTCTTATTTCTTAATCTTTGTAATTTACAAAAGGCGTTATAGCCAACCGTACTTAATGACTCCACTAATCGAATGATCTATCCCTCTACTTCACATAATAATGACATTTTATCTCTCCACTTATACATTCAATACATTGCATTCTTATATATGTACATAGGTACTTGAAATAAGGTAATATATTGGTCAACCAAGAGTTGCCAACGTGCGTATACAACAATTTCGGTCTCTATAAGAACCTGTATATTATACTGAGCGGTCTGTTGTGTACTTTGACGTGACGGACGGAACAAACTCATTGGGCCAGACGCTTTAGTACAGAAAAATTATCTTCGATGTCACGGAATTCATCTACGAGCAAACCACCAGAATTGCCGCTGGCGCATCGCATTGGTTGATAAGAAGTTATGGACTCGACGAGTTCATGGACTCGACGACTGAACTGTTCAGTCTTTCGTGGCGAAGTTTTCTGCTCTCTCTTTATAAGAAAATGCATTGCAATAGGGGCAAAAAATGGAAAGTTCTTCAACAATCTTCGACCTATGCCGATTATTTTTTTACCTACCTACGGAAAGAACGTGACTAAATGACGCAAGAAAGAAACGCATGTTGGAAACATTGTGGGTTAATTAAAAAAACTTGCATGCATTGGCATATTGGTGTTACACCTGGAATTACTTCAAACTACCTATAAACTCAAAATGTAAGTGGAAGGTGGAAGCCGTAAGACATAAATACCAGCTCACACATAGGTTTTGAAATCAAGAAAGGTCACAATATCAATGCTTTCACACAGGTCAATTAGAAATTAAGCAGGAAAAGAAGGAATTAAATTGAATCATGAGCTCTTTGAATTTTTTCTGATGGCCTTTCAACGCGAATAATTAGACACTTAAGTTTACGGTGCGTAGGTCTCTGACGATTTTTCTGTATACATCGGAATATAGGGCAAGAGATTTCCCCTTAAAATTAATGAACAGAACTTACCAGAACATAAGCGCAGTGTGTGCAGATTAACGCTGTGAACATCGTTGTGAATATGCCCATGAATAGACCCGCGTACATAAAAGCTATTGGCATCGATAATATACCAGTTCCAAGGGCTGCCTTGAGAAGATGTGTAAGGGTTTCGTTGTCACTGAAAGTAAAACACTTTAAAGTTAAAAAAATATTCCACATTTCAAAAGGGTAAAAGGACTTACGTCGTTGCACTCTCCATTGTGAGGCGTTCCGCAAATGGGTCATAGCCTTTGCCATTTGCTTGTTCTGGATCTGCTGGTGACATTTTGTAGCTAAACATACAATTACAAGATTATAATAAAATATGTCAAAATTTTATCCTACATCTACTAACTGATAGCTTGTGCACCAACCTTGCAAGACCGCAATTAACTAAAGGTGATGGCTAGCCAAAAAACAACTTCAAACTCAAGCCATTGTTTTCGTTGAGCAGCACCAAACATCAAGTAGATTCTGTCAAGTCAGTAATATCAAATTTTTTGCATATGAACGCATTTAGGTAGTCCGAACAATTTGGTCGCTTAATTGCGTCAGAAATATTCAAAACGAAATGTATACGGCGGCGGCGGGTTCAAGAAGGTTGGCTGGGAGTTAAGATTTGTTTGATTGTAAACACCACCATGTCACTGTGCTATCTTGAGTTGCCTTTTCGGTTTCAAATAATATTCGAGGATCTAACACAGTCATGTAGAGGGAGGAATTTGAAATTCAATTCCTCAGATTGTAGAATTTTTTTACGTTGTTAGATATGTTTTGAGGTGGCCGAACTTTTGGTGTAGTATATTGAACAGTTGTATTTTGAGGATGAGTTGCTATAAGGCGATAATTAAAGAGCCCTGTGCGCCGGGAAGTTTCAAGTTCAAAACTCGATATCGTCTTCCAAGCACTCATGCATTTTTGCTTGGTGTTACTCGAAGGCTTATTTATTCGTTCTGAAACTTAAGCAGCCGTTTCTAGAGTCAAAAAGGAGGCACTTCTGACCAGATGTCGCATTGCCTCAAAGCAGCTGGTTGTTCTTCATTGTATTTACTTTATGGGGCCCGTGAAAATAAGTCAAATACTATTGGGAAACCTCTACGAAAGAAAGCAGGGATACTGGAAAATGGCTTCGTTTTACGCCATCTCTTGAGGTTTGAATCTGAGCAATTAATTATTGAACCTAAATATACCCAGACTTGATAAAGTATATAAATTCACACTATCCACCAAACAACTTGTCTAAATGTCTACGTTGATGAGTTTAGTCTCATTCCGACCATTGTAGAAATATTAGATTCCAAAAAAGGAAAATGATTTTCTGTTGGGACGTTTGACATTTTTTTGGACATTTTTAATGCCTTCAAAACATTTGGACCATTGTCCGTGGTACACTTTGATACACTTGATTTATCTGAATTTAAAACTGTCTCAAAATACTCAATGCTTAATTTATTTTAATTTTTATACCTTTTGACCATAGCTTGTTTCGTATCAAACCAAAAAACTTTTCCCTATTTCAACAAAATTTCCCTATAAAACGCTTTACAACCGCACTGAACGAACGGATACAAGATATAGAATGGTTTTTTTTTTATGGATCTTTTTCACTGATCTTTATAACGATCGAACTATATTCTTCATGAATTGATTTTTTCCAATCTGTAACGTGTGTGAGAAACTAATTATAAATTTTTAAAGTTCGAACATGTTATCGTTTTCGATTCATATATTTCTTATGGTTCGTGAAAACATCAATTAAAGAACGATATAGACCCGAATTTTCTAGTTCGGGAGTAATACTTTACGAAGCCTGAAAATATATCACTCAGTGCAGCAAAGCTAAGGTTACACGAGCAACAAAATAGCTTTTTCCGATTCCGGAATCCGAAAGAATGCATATGGAATAGAGTCTCATAGAAACCTTAAACAGGCAACAACAATTGTCTGGCTGTGTCGCTCCCATAAGACGAATATTTGAGATTTTATCTTATCTATTTAAGGTGACAAATCTGTCGCTCGTGTAGGGCGGCCTCATAGTCCGATAGGTAATATGTGTCTTTCGTTGGAGTTCCCCTTTCTCTATTTTTTTTTTTTCAAACTATATTTGAGAATATGTTCTGGTGTTTAGCCTTCTCTGTGGCTATGAATACTAGAGCCTTCCTTTTGTCCTCTAGACTGGTCCAGGTTGGCAAAGATATTTGATGATTAGAGGTGAGTTATTTGCGGGTCGGTTTATAAAACGATGTAATCAGCTGCAATACTTATTACAATGTTGAATCTATACTGCTTTCATGGGCGCAGCACCTTTAACGAGAGCGCCACTATCATGAAGTAGCTGCAGGCATTCGTCAATAGATTTCTCCAGAAAAAATAAAGATTTTTGGACCCCGAAATCACATGGCGTAAAATTGTGGACAAGGAAGGCAGGCAACTTAAGAATAATAGGGGAGAGCTCTATTGAATCATTGCTGGGAACACCACACGATTGTGGTATGAAGGCAGGGGGGAGGCTGTCTGATAATAAGTGGTTTTCCAAACATACTCAGGCTGTTTAACTTTGAAAATGGGGGCAAGTGGAGCAGGTTTCAAAAGTCCATGTAAAATGCAATAAACTCTCGGCTGTTTGACAACAAGCGCGTTATATCAAACCAGAGTGGCATCGTCAACGTGGGGCTACGAAACACGTATTTGCAAAATTTGTCGACAGAATTTGTTTTGTTTTTGTAAAGAATTTAAGAACTTTACATGTATAACAAATTTTAAGAACTTTACATGTATAAAAAATTCTGTCGACAGAATTTGTTACCTAGGTGAGGAAGAAGAAGAAAGCGTACAACACTTTCTCTGTTGCTGCCCGGCACTCGCGTCGTACAGGAAATCCATACTAGGCTCCTACTTCTACGACAGCTTAAGTGATCTTAATGAAACACCGATCAAAAAGCTATACTAAAATTTATTGAAAAGACTGGCTGGCTGTCATAGAATTCACGCCAAACTACTACCTTGGTCATATATACACGTGGCGGTACAGTGGTAAAGTTTATTTTGCAGAACAAGTTTGAATTAGCTTTAAAAAAATATATTCAGCAGTATATATATATTTTTAAAGCTTATTCAAACTTGAAAAAAAAAAGATATAGCAGTACCACTCACAGCAGCGAATGTCAAAATAATCGCCGACCTCGGCGATGTCTTTTTTAATATTTCGAAATTTCCGCATTTACATTGTGTTAGAAAACATTGATTTCGTAAGGCAAAACTCGTAAACGTAAGGCTTCTTTGCGAATTCCGCTTTAGTGCTGCCACACTGACTGCTGTCATCAAATGCAGTACCAGGTAAACTGGGTTATTGTCTTCGCTTCATCGAACGTAGAGCTGCGAAAAACGTGCGCTCTGCGTGCCATATGACGCACTAGGGCTTTCATCGAATGAACATATTGATTAAAATTGCAACTCGCCCAAGATTCTGGCTCGTTCTATATCGCGCTTGCTGTAAAGCAGCAATCTTTCAGTAACGTCTTTGGAAAGTCATTCGACACTTGTCAGCTGACAGGTTTCGCTTTAAAATTTGCTTCAACACCGTGTCGATGCTTTGTTGATCGCAAGCATGGTTGGAAGTGCGTCGAAATCAAACCGACAACTAAGTCAGATTTCTGATTAAAACCAGCGAGTAAGTGCTACAGTGTGTACGCAGAAGTTACAGTCCGTAAAACGGATCGTTGAATACCCCATCCTATCCCACATTGTAAAATGCTGATGGCAAAGTTGTTTTTTGACATTTTATAAGTAATGCAAATCACGAAAAGGGGCGTGGTGCAACCGCCCCTAATTACAAACTATTAATTATAAGATACTTCCACAGATATTTCCAAGTTACACTTAAATGTACGTAAAAATGCAATTTTTCAATTCAATATTTTTGAAAAATCGAACCCTAAAAGGGGGCGTGGCTAAAAACTTTATATAAACGAAATCTGGACTGAAGTCTCGTTTACCTATCCTGCTACTTTTTTTGTTTTATGCTTTCCTAAATTAGGCTCAAGGCCAGTCGAAATTAAGTTTTTCTGGAAAATTTTAGGTTTTTCTTCAATTCTGCCTCCAAATGTGGGCGTGGCCCAAAGTCTTGTATGAACAAAATTTAGAACTAAACGCTTTCTACATAAAATATTTTGCAATTTTTTTCAATTTCGAGCAAAAATATTGAGTAAACTGCATTTGAAACTTTACCCTTAAAATAGATGCCACGCCCACTGGAGGATGTTTACCAATTTAATTTGTCTTTTTTGTGTCTTACATTCATTAGGAGATGCTAAGTGTCAAATTTCAGCCTTTTAGAACGTCTTACAGTTATGAAAACTCTGGAGGTAGTTGCACATTTAGACCGATTGTGGGCGTGTCTTTGGGCGGATTTCAAAAATGATTACACTTGTACTGCTTCGCATGACGGCGAAGTTTCAGCGTACGAAGTTTCAGCACCCTAGCTCAAAATTTAAGGCCTAAAAACATGTGACATACAGACGGACGGACATGGCTCATTCGATTCAGAATTCGGTCTCGATCATATACCCTTAAGGTCTTGGGGGTCTACCATTATTATTTCACCGTGTTACAAACTATGTGACAAACTTAATATACCTCCTATCCTATGGGATGGGGTATAAAAACATCTGAGTGATGCCCCGAAATATTGCCTTAAGCTATTAATGTGGTTACGAAAGCACATCTTTTGATCAATAATAAGACCCAGGTATTTGAATTCCTTGACAGTCTCAATTTGAAAGCAGTTTTCACTGCAGTTTTGGTGGTCCCTAAATGTACTTTTGGTAGAGTTGGAGCTACAGAAGCAGCTCGACAACTTAAACTTTTGGCATTCAGGTGCATGGAAAACGACGTCAGCGTTGAAAGAGTTTTGCGCCGACAAACTGAAGAACATAATTTTGGTCTTCGAACTGATCACTAAATTGTGTAAGGAAAACCATGCTCTAAGCAGATCTATATCAGAATTTATGTCAGCAACTAGGTCCAGTGGGCTTGCAGAACTATAGGTTATGCCAATGTCATCTGCAAAAGCAGTAAGGCAGCCCTTAAATGCTTGTTGAAAAAGGGAGTTGATGTAAATCAGGAACAGAACTAGTCCCAAGACGGAGCCCTGAGGCACGCCTAAATTAACAACCTTGATTCCGCTTCTCACACTTTCAATCTTTACTCGCTGTGGCCTATTCTCCAGATACGACCTAAACCAATTTAGTATAAAGCCTCGAAAACCATAGTTTTCAATTTTTCCAAGCAGAATAGTATGATTTACCATATCAAACGCTTTTGTTATATCGACGAAAAGACTGGCTGTGTATTTTTTATCATCTAGACTGCTGAAAATTTGTGAACAAAAGTTGAGTAAAGCGTCCTCAGTACATTTACGCTTTTGAGACCCGAATTGTAGTGAGCTAAAAATAGAAGTTTTATTCAAAAAGCAAACAACTCTATTTTTCATTATTTTCTCAAAAACTTTAAGGCAGTAAGGAAATCGGTCTAAAGTTGCTTACGTCGTTAGCGGCACCTGAGGTATAATATCCGCACATTCAAGAGCTTCAGGGAAGACTCCGCCAAAGACGCTTTTATTGAATATATGTGCTAAGACATCAACAATAAAACATCCAATGCTCTGCAGCAACCGATTTGAAATCCCATCGATACCACAAGAATTTGAATTTTTCATAGTTCTTAAAGATCTCAAAAGCTCTAAGCCTGTTATAGGTTCAGAGAAAAATGTACCACTCTGAGTTGTGTGGCGACAAGTACACAAAAAAACTTGAGCTATGGTAATTGCAAATAGGAGGAACAATGTTGGCAAAGTAATTGTTGAAGACATCAGCAACTTCATCTCTGTTAGATACAATTCGGCCATTGCACTTTATCGTTGTAGGTTTTTTATTCGAACGCGGCTTATTTAGAAGGCTATTGACAAATTTCCATTCCCCTTTCAGATTTCCTTTATAAGCACTAAATTTAGATTTAAAAAAAAAGACTCACGACATTTTGGTATTTTACTTTCAACTTCCTGGCAAAGGCTTTTGTATTTGTTTTTAAGGTAGATGTAAATTGTTAGCAAAGAGGAAAAACTCGACAAAGGAAAAAGTTGTTGTGCAACAATTTTCCCTGTGACCACTACTGGGGCCAACAGGCACGGTGGATCGTATAGCTTAGCTAGATCTGATAACTGCTGCCTTTTAGTGACGGGTCCGTCTAGTGGCACTGCGTTGACTCGATATCCCAGGCAATCAGATTGACAGAACCAATAGATCCCAAGCGCCTTCGTGCCATGGTCCAGGTTGAGGTCATGACAAATTTCACGGTCCTCCACACAGCCGCCTTTTAGCCCTTGCAGGAATTCACTGGAATTGGAGTTCCATTTTCGAAGAACAAACCCTCCACGTTGCAAAAGCTCTTGAAGTTGACCTTGCAGTTCAATGGCTGCCTCAGATGTATCGGTACCATGGAGACAGTCATCCATATAAAAGGCTTCCTTGAGAACCTTGGATGCCTCTGGAAAGTCAGATTCCTCGTCTTTAGCCAATGTCTGAAGTATTTTAATAGTCACATAAGGAGAGCAATTCAAGCCATAAGTTACGGTCAGTAGTCTGAAAGCCGTCGTATTGCCATCTTTGTCCTTCCAAATAATACGTTGCATGTCCGCATCATCTCTCTTCACTAGAATCTGCCTATAACACTTTTCGATGTCGGCTAAGAATCCGATTCGGTAAATACGCCATTTCAAATTGATAGCAGTCAAGTCACTCTGAAGCTTAGGTCCCACGTGAAGGCAATCATTCAACGACACACCCGCTTTGCCTTTTCTTGCGGCGTTGAAAACTACCCGCAGCTTAGTTGACACGCTGGAATCCTTGTAAACGCCGTGGTGGGGGATATAACAACTTCTTTGCGGCTTGGCTTCCGCAAGTGGAACAGGCTCCATGTGTCCGAGGCTCAAATACTCATCCATAAATTCGTCATATAACTTCTTCATCTTGGGGTCCTTGTCCAACCGGGCTTGTTGATGGTGGAAAAGCTTAATAGCATCTAGCTTTGTTTCGCCAAGATTGACGTCCTTTTTGAATGGATATTATCACGTAACGCCCACTATCATTTCGCCGTACAGTGCGTTTAAAAAACTGTTCACAACAAAGCTCGTCTTGCGTCATCTTTGAGGAAGAATCTACTTCTTCGTGATCGTTGAATAGCCAAAGACTTTGCACTAGTTCACAGAGTTCAGTGGAAGTAGTGGCACACAAGCGTGTGTCCAGGTGAGGAGTTGTACGAGGAGGTGTGTCGGGCAAGCGTCCTAAAATCACCCATCCGAGATGAGTACGCTGTGCTACAGGAGCACTGATTGATTCTTGTTTGGTTTCACCAAGTAATAATGAACCATAGACGTCAGCTCCCAGAATGACGTCAACTTTCCCAGGTCTATTAAACTGCGGATCAGCCAACTCGAGATGCGACAACTCGCCAAAGTGCTCCAAATCACATCGCCATGCTGGCGTCAGATGTCCTAAACGTGGTAAAATCAGAGCTGTGCAGTTCATAACGAAGTCCGGTTCCCTGAGAGAACTAGTGGAAAATTCTACAAGACCTGTTGATGTACCAACAGTTGACCCACCCACTCCAGTAACAGGTACACAGAGCCGGTGCCGGCGTAGATGTAGTTGTTGTACAGCATACTCACTGATGAACGATGCTTGCGATCCGCTGTCCAAAAGCGGAAGGTGAAGGCAGTGACCGGTTGCTGATCGAACACCGATCTGCGCTGTAGCGAGCAATATAGACGGCAGCTGGACTGGATCCTTCCTCTGGATATCTGCGTTGTTGTTGCATTCCAGTTCTTCAGTGCGAGTATGGCTGCAGTTCACGCCGCTGGAAGCCGCTGGAAAGCTATCATGGAGCATGGTGTGGTGTTTTTGTCGGCACGTTTGACACGAATATGTTGATGGAGAACCTGCACCTTATTTTCTTAACCTTCTCGGTTCCACGTTTATTTCAAAACTCATTTTCTTATGTGTCACAATACATGTCAGTTCTGACAATTAGCAAGGGTTCCCACCTTCCAATTGTTAGAACTGTCATTTAAGTGCTGCCATCTCCTGAACAGTAGATGTTTCCTGGGCTCTTCTTACATTTGACTCAAAGCTTGTTTTTTTTGCCTATCAACAGGACCAGGTCTGGAGAAATCCAAGGCTTAAGTTTCTTACACGTTTTTTTTTAAATATTCTGGTAAAACTCGAGTTATCTACGTGATCTGTAAGACGCTTAAAAAAGATCTCATAAGACTTGGAAACCTCAGGCTCCACAAAAACATCACTCCAATCCTCAGCGCAAAGTAAAGATTTTAATTTTCGTAAGTCGATTTTTGTTGTCTCGTTACAAGGGTTTGAGTTTTGGATTTTGTTTTTGCATGCATCGACTAGTAAACCTGTCATAGAATGATCAGTGATGATCAGCCATGTCAAGTACACATTTTTCACAACTTTGAGCAGAAATGTAAGAGAAGCGACCGTATTTATGGTCTAAGCATCCGTCAGAGGTTAATCGCGTAGGTTTATTGATAAATGACTCCAGGCCATGGGATGCCAGTAATGCCAAGTAGGATTCGACAGTATCATTTTTGTCGAGAACGTTTATATTAAAATCGCCTAAAATAATAAGGTTTTTTGACTTTTCATCTTCAAGTAAATTAGAAAATTCTTCCAAAAACACCGAAATATCGTATTTGTGAAGACGATAAACACATAAAACCACAAAAGTTTTCTTGAACAAAACGAGGATAAATGTGTGCTGCACCTGCAATTTATGTATGCTACTATCTAAGTTATATGCCGGTTGCGATTCATTTTCAGCCTAGCTAGGTCCCCACAAAGTAAAACAGTTAAGTCGTGCTTAATTTATCAAGGTTTTAGTAAAACGTTCCATTCTTCTTTTGAGTAAGTAGGTGATGTTGATAAACCGGATTGTTGATCAAATTTCCAGAACACAAGTTTAAGTGTGCTACAAGAGGCCATCATAATCACGCACGTTCATTATCTTAACGATCTTCATATTCTTATGAAGTATTCTAATTTTTGTGACGAAATTACCTTTAAAATTTTTTTGCAGGTAAGAAATAAAAAAACTATTTCGTCATTACATTGGGGGAATGACAGGAATTAAGTCATATTGTGAAAATAAGATGATAATCAAAAAATTTAGCACATGCCACATAATGACAAGACAACTATTAAGAATCTAATGGCGAAACGTCATAAAAATAGAACACAAACAATTTGTTATTGTTCATCGATTTTTTTGTGTGAACAATAGTTTATCGCGTTTGTGTAGAAGATTATGACAGACTTTTGTGTCCTTGCATATTTTGCTTGAATTGTCATTAGGGTCTAATCATTTATAAATTGCATGCCGGATATCGCAATGATTTGCAAAATTTTTCGATAACATTAAATTAATTTCTATTGAACTTATAAATATTACACGAGGCTTCTGAAGCTTTTATACAGAGGTACTCCGATGACATAAACATTTCAAGTCTATCTCGAAGTAGTTTTTTTAAGTTTTGATAAGAACAAGCTCCAGGAAGGGTATAGTGTCCATCACTTTGACCTCTTTATCTGTTCGTTTCTGTCTCATCAGCTTTCAATGTTCACCACAATAACGTTCAATTTCAAAACTTAAAATATTAACACGTAATAGCCACAATAATATTCCAATTTTAAAACACTCAAGAATCTGAGAGATCTGACAGCCTGTTGCATTTCCTTTGTGTGTAGAAATTTATTTTAAGGAATGCTCGGAGAACCTTGTAAGCCATTAAGCAGCCTTTGAACTTTGTTTTTATGTGTTTGTCAGAGCAAAAAAATAAAAACATGCACTTGAAAAGATTACATCTGATAACATTCAATAATTTACCTTCACGAGTGCATAACAAAAATTTGTATATTACTATCTTACGTATAAGTACGGGTACTATTTACGCATTTCAGCGATGTTTTTGTAAACAACTTGTTGTTTAGGATTTTTTTTTCTAAACATTAAGGTGTCGAAAATAGTCTAGCCATAAATATTAAAAAAGAGCAGCAGAATGGAGGTATATTTTTAGGGTAGTTGAGGGGGCGTGCGTCGCAACAGAAAATCTAGAGAGCAAGAAAAATATCCTACACAGTAGGTCAAGCGCTAAATGGGTTATGTGAGGAAATCTGAAAGGCAGCCGCAAGACTGAAGTCGCCCATACGCCTGCCAAGAATGCCAATGGGTAATGATTACATTTTCAAATTTATTGCATTATAATTACACTATGGATTTTATGTGTTTTCAACGATTACAAGTTCAAGGCTTCTACGTTATTAAGCGCGCCAGAAAATATCTCGACGTAGATAAAATAAATATGGAAGGCAAGATAAATGCTTTATACTTAACTCAGGTAATCTAAGGCGAGGGCAGGAGGACAGGCATGTATACTACAGTGAATGTACTACTACAAATTTTGTGTAATACAAATGAAAAAACTGTCAGTTGAAGTTTTAAAATCACTTCGGATTTGTTTTTTCTAGAGACCTTTTTTTGCTTTCAAAGTGTACAAAGTTATTTGATGATACAACATGGCTTTGCGGCGTCTGCCATTTTAAAATAGGATAGAAAAAATTCAAGCAAATTTAGTACATTTTGTTTAAGTTTTAAAAAATATAACGCAAAAGAAAAAGTATAATTATTTCAAAGATAATAACAAATAGAATTTTGACAATGTAATTGAGGTCTATTAATACTTAAGTTATATTGATTGATTCTAACCAATATTTTTAACAAGTGTTTTATATATTTAAGGACTTTTAGTTTAGCTAAAACGAAAAAAGAGAAATTAAAAGGATGTGTCTTAGAAAAGGTAAAACATAGACAGTTTCTTTTGTTCAAGAATTCAAATTTTGACAATTTAGTTGAAGTCTACTGAAACTTTAAGTTATACTGTTAGATTCAACGTGTATCATATATATTTTTAGGGCTTTGAGTTTAGCTAAAACAAAAAAAAGGGAAATTAAATAGATAGTTCTGAGCTTGTCGCAGGAGATCTGGATTTTATTCAGATAGCTGTTGGTACAGTTTCCGAAACGCAATTGCTTCTCCCAAAAAGCTGATAAGCATTAAGCAAGTTCCAACCATATCCGCCGTTTAATAAAGAGAGACATTCCTCGAGTGAGGGAAGGCTTTTATCAAAGAATATTCTTCGAAACTCTTGAAGGATAGGACAAAGTGCTATGAGGTGAAAGGTGTCTTCATTCTGATTGCGGTTGCAAAGACTACAAAGAGGGTTGAGGTCATGCCGGTGCGGTCTATAGTTTAGCTCGAGCAATTGAGTGCGCGCTTTGAATATTAAGCATATATCGGAAACATTAAACCTGTCACAAAAATAGTTATCCCCATTCAATGAATGATTGAGAGGACTATAAAACGACCTTGTAAGGGAACCTCTAGCTCTGTTGGGGGACTCTTGAAGAAGCTTTTCATCTATAACCGAGAGGCAGTCAGAGAACATGTTGCGCCATTCATGAGAGTTTTCCACTGTCAGATGTAATCGACACCCATAGTTGAAAGTAAGCTCACCCCACTCCTTGAATGGTGAGGTATTTGCTTGCAGAGCAACCAAGAGAACTTTTCGTTGTAGATTATTGGTAGGTCTAAGCATGACTTTGACTAAATAATCCGCGTTCGATTTTGCATTCCTCAGGAAAACCTGGGGTAAGCCTGACTCCATATGAATTGCGTAATTCGGTGTTGAACGAGGGAGCCGGAAAATTCTTTTAAAGAAGAAACGCTGGATAGTTTCTACCTCATCGATCTTTTGGAGGCCGTAGACTTCACTGGCGTAACGAAAACAGCTGTTTATTACTGCATCGAAGACCTTAAATTTAGATGATAAGTCAACGTCTCTGTTTGTGAAGAACTGGTTCCACATACAATTTATAGCAACTTTAGCAGCTATTGTTCTCTCTTTTAGGTGAGGGCGAATATCTAGATTGTATTTCATTCGAAAACCCAAATACTTGAATTCGTTGACCACTTCAACTTTCTTTTTCCAATCTCCACCTCTTGCTCCTACTTGTTTGATGATGGTGCCTAAAAATCATAATTTTGGACTTTGAGGCGTTAATTTTCAGGTCCCAAATATCGCAATATTGCTTGAGCTTGTTAATAATGAGCTGAAGAGTAAGGGGGTTATCTGAAAAGACAACAAGATCATCAGCATAAATCAAAACTTTTATTAAAATATCTCCGAAATTTACAACATCATCGATGAACAAGGCAAAAAGGATTGGGCTCAAAATACAGCCTTGTGGAACACCAGAGTCCGTACGGAAGTTCGAGGATTTCCTATTGCCATCCCAAACTGCAGCAGAGTTAGAAGACAAGAGTTTTTCATAAATTCTGATAAATTTTGATGATAACCCTAAATTTGAGAATTTGTAAAGAAGAAGTCTTCTATTGACAGTGTCAAAAGCTGCTTTCAGGTCAACAAAAAAAAAGCGTACAGCTTTCTCTTTTTGTCAATAAAACGTTTTGCAACTGTTGTTAAAGTGAAAATCTGGTCTATGGTTGACAGGCCCCGTCGAAAACCGGCTTGAAATTCACTCAATACCTTATTCGCTTCCACCCACCTAATAAGCCTGTAGTAAAGCATTTGTGTGAACATTTTCCTAAGCGAGCTTAGTACAGAAATGCCTCTATAGTTTTCTGGCAAGTAAGGATCTCCTTTTTTGAAAATCACAAAGATTTTTGAACACAGGAAGCTTTTAGGGACAGTTTCCTTAAGAAGAATTTCATTGCAAAGCTCTTAAATATAGCTAAAGAATTCCGGGGTTGCATTTTTGTAGAACTCTGCGGGAATACCATCAGGGCCGGGCGATTTTTGGTTTTTCATTTTTTTTTAGTGCTGCTAATAGCTCCATAATTTTAAAGGCCGAGTCCATCTCGGGGACTATATAATTTGGTAGAGCAAAACTTATTATTTTTTGGTTTGAGTCCGGTAGTAGGAGCTTTTTAAAGTATGAGGCAAGCAAATCAATATTTATTACTGATGGAGCTTTATTGCACATACCAGCTACAAGACGAACGTTTTTCCAAAATGCCTTCGAGTCCTTACAGTGCAAGAGATTAGCTGCAGATTTTGTTGCATACATCGCTTTCTTTCTACGGCAAACTTTCTTGTAGAGCCTATTTGCTTGTAGGTAAAGATTTTTAAGGGAGATATTGTTAGTTTTTCTGAACAGATTTAAAAAAGAAAACGACTTTTGACGAAGTTTACTACAATCGGCGTCATACCAGGCAGCGGCTGATTTTTTCGCAATTGATATTGAGATAGCAGAGTCTCTAATTACACTGAAAACACCGCTTACAGCTTCGTCGATGGCGCCAGAACAAATCCTGGGTAGAATCCCGACTCGCTGCCTCAACCTGTTTCTAAAGAGATATGCTTTAGACGAAACCCATCTTAACCCATCAGTTATATTATGTTCAGGTTGAGCATTATTTATCGCTTGTTCGAACTCGCATGTTGTTAGAATTGGCAAATGGGGCGAGTAGCTAGCAGACAATACCTAGAAATCTTTCAATAACTCTAACCATTTTCCCTTAGTAAGGCAGAAGTCCACCACCTATAAGGATTTCTAATCTCCGTTAAATCCTCAGTTGACTCACTAGCTGTGTAGACTTAAAGCGGAAATTAGCCTAGGATCGACATTCATCAACGTCGGCGGGTCCATATAGAAGACTCTTACATGTTTTGTAAATCGAAAACTTGAAAGATAGCATTAAAATAGCAGTGGAATATCCAACTTATAACATCCCTCGAAGGTATTAAAAGTTGGTAAATATGGTGGAACATTTAGATACAAAGTTGTAGAGAGGATTTGAAATACTAGACGAATGTCTAGAAGAAGAATGTAGAAACTAAAAAACCTATTTCTAACTGGCATGACACGAACCTGCTACTTTCACTTATCGCGGGTACTGCCCTAACCAATTGAGCTACCGGTAACCGATTTTATCTCTATCCAATTTTAGTCAAGTGGGTAGCCATGCCGTAGGGGTCAGCTTGTGTGCTATCTACGCCGACGTCTGGGTTCAAATTCTACCTCTGCCATCTAAAAAAAGAACTGTTTCATGGACACTCGTTCTGTTTCAGCCCACCTCCGCTAGGGGCTGAGAGTAACATTTGTCTCGAAGAGCTTCTCAAAGTGCCGTTCGGATTGAAGGTCTCCTCGTTTGAATGTACATATTCACATGCTTTATCTGCATTAACTGTGCAGCAAGAACCTCAGATACGAGATAGAAGTGAGAGTTTGGTCTTTATTACTTTGTGACCGAGTTCTGCTACACGCAGTTCTCCGGCTGTCTTGGCTCATTGTAGTTATCTAAGACACATACTTGTTTTATACATATCTAAAAGTCTTCAGATTATTTCAGCCAGGGGTAAGAATTTATAGTGCTATACTAACAAAGCGTTCACGTTCATTATAAGAATTCCACATAGGTATAACGATATAACTACGTTGACCGAAACAAAGGGAAAAAATCCTAAACGTTGAGGCTATTCTGTTCACATTGTTCAAGACATGTAGTCTCAGTCTTCAATGCCACAATTTGGGCTCCGCATCTAAGCTTAACGGCCGCCGTTTACCATCATTGCATGGAAAGAATGGCAGCCGAGGGTGTCACAGTGTACCGAATTAAATTCTCATTTAAACAGCTACCGTTAACCATTATTGCATGTGAAGGATGACGTTCAAATGACGGCAGAGTATGCGACAGCATCCTCAACTTGTTGTCAACGTGGCCTATTCGGCAATGCTTGGGAAGTTATAACAGAACCATTTTTGCCTTTGCCTTGAGGGTTGCAGCAACGGCCGTACGTCAATGAAAATGTAACGCGTTTTGATATAGTTTTTTTGCCTGTCATCGGCAGCGTTGCGAAAATGACACAACACAACTTTCCACCATGTAAACAACTCAGAACGTGGGGTGCCGTGGCGTAGTGGTTAGTGTGTGTGCTTACTACGCCGGAGGTCTGGGCTCGAATCCTGCCATCGTCACCTAAAAAAAGACTTGTTCTTTTTCACGGTCCCCACCTCCGCGAGGGTTTGACAAGCCCTCCGAGAGTATTAATTGTCCTGAAAAACTTCTCAAAGTGCCGTTCGGATTCGGCAAAAAAATTGTAGGTCCCCTTGTATGTAAAGAAATTAACACACCAGCATACATTGTTGAGAAGTTGGCCCTAGTTCACCTCGAGCTGTTGCGCCACTCTATTTATTTTTATTTATTTAAACAACTCAGAACGTACCAACCTCCAATTCATGTCATAACTGACAGCTGACAAATAAATAAATATGAGAATCACCTAGCAAATCACCGTCTTTCTGTTCCCACCTGCACCTCGTTACAATTGGTGACAAGAATAGTCAAACTACACTACCACGTGCGCAACAAAATTATTTGATTTCATTTTTTACAGTGCAACTGAAATTAAAATAAAAGCATCATTAATAAGATCAAAAAGAATCAGTCAGCAAATCACCGTCCTTCTGTTCGCACCTCGTTACGACACTCCGATATAGAGACCAAGACATGAGTCAAGCAAGTGCACTAAATTGGCCGCACGTTTTTCGAGTCTTAGATTTTGTACTTGGAGTTGAAGTGAACGAATTATTTTTTTCTCAACAAAACTTGACTACCTGACGTTCCACAAATAAAATTTTTTTAATTACTCGATGCTAAAGAGTTTTTACGAGTAGAGTTTTGGCGACGTTAGCTTTAAAATTCCCTAATATAAGTTCACTTCGATTTTAAACTTAAAGGACAGCAAGGCCTTAGACAAATATATCACAAGAAAAAAGCATGCGGCAAATAACCACACGATTTTCTGCCGCGCGACGCGGTCATACTCGCAGCGCACAAATAATGTTTTCCCGTGCGCAAGAGAACGAGCGAAAGTCTCGGGCAAGTTGACAAAAGAATTTTGGTGGGCGATTCACAGTGCCGGTGTTATCGCCGTCTCGCACGCTGGTAAAAGTTAAAAAAACCTCGCCGGGGTCGACGAATGTTTTGACGCTGTTGAATAGGTTAACAGAAATCTACTTGGAAATTAATCTTTAAACAATTCAATTGACTATGTACCTTCACTTCTTAAGGGATGCTTGAGTCAAATTGCCAGTTTTATATCATGCTGTGTACCTATCTGATCTGCAAGCAGCTCTTAGAAACAAAAGAAATTAAAAAAGACACCGTTTTTCCCATGCCAAACATTATTTTATCGACCCTGTTTTATGGATAAATAGCCTATTGACCTAAATAGTCAGCACTTTTGATCGCGAATATTTTTGACTATATACACAATGGCAAATTGAGTTGAATTAAAATCCGAGACTGGGTCTATCATTTTACAAAAAAAAAAACTCTGGTATGAACAACCAAATCGTTTGATCTGCGACATCTAATGCAGACATCCAAATAAATCAATTAAGAGAATTCAATTCAATTAGGTCCACAATCTCGAAATTCTTGGAATGATCGCCGCCGCCAAAGTCTAACGCATGCAATTTATGATATCTCTTACAATAGAGGCCGACTCGTTAACATTTTCCACAATAAAGTGATGTTCATTGCTTTCAAAAAGAAAAAGAAACAGATCACCAACAGCCGAAAGCTCTTATTCTGTACAATTTAATAGTTTAATGGCCTCTCATGTCTTAATTCATTAAAAAAAGAAAATCACGACAAACCTCTGAGGTCATTTTTAATTATAACTGCGACCCAACAAAAATCTTTTGATATACTCGCCATTAATTTGTTAAAAAAAAAACGATGATTTAATTATTTTAATTGACAATAAAATTTTATATGGTGCACGAACTATCATTAGATATAAATTTATGTTTTAATTTAGTTCAAAATGTAATACTCACACAATGACCGCTTTTTTCCCCTCGGAAGGGAGGAACTGCTCCATTTCCTGCGGCACATTTTTGCCGCCACCATCCTATAAAAAAAATTTAGAATAATAAAAAAATGTTCGAAAAGTGTTTTGAAATGTTTTTTTTTTTTTTTAATTTTCAACTAAATAAAAGTTCAACTTACGGATATGTTCACCATGTTGCTGATTTTGTTTAAATTTAATGCTCTGGAGAAAAAAAGAGATAATAAATAATTAGATTATCTTAAATAATTTTAGTTTTAATTTAAAATGTACATTATTTACATTATATCAAAGTTTTGATATTTAGATTATCTTAATAATTGCATGATGATCTATTAAAGCGCTCCAATTAAGTAAATGAACGACAGACTTTATTTGACATTTGATTTAACAAAATGTTGTGAGGCTTCAGATAATATAAACAAAAATAACGATAACCTTCAAAAACCACCGCGTCGCTGTAATGTATGGGAATATGGCATCCGATTTGTCTGTAGAGAAAGACGACACCAAAGTGCATTGTGTTGTAGGATTTTTTTTGTGGTTATAAACAAGTAGATACTATCCAATTTCATAACCCATGCCATATAAATTTTTCGAAAACCTCTCTAAATCATTAGATAGAACAACTTAAGGTTGTAACTTTATTTGTTTCTGAACTCGTTTGTAAAGGTGGGTGTGCAATTTTTATTGTGAGAAACTGGAAATAATTTTGCCCTTGCCAGTAGTTAAAACATCAAATAAAGCATTTTTCTGTTAATTTTTTTTTAGAAGCAGTATTCAACATTAGAATTAGTAAAGTATTCAATATTAATATACAAAAGATGATGAATAAGTCATCTTTGAAGTTTTTATCGCACCCCTGGGAAAATGACCGAGCTTACACATGCTTTTGCTTGATTAACGATAATTGAACAAGTTTTTTTTTTACTTTTTCATAGGCCCTATGTTTCCACCGAAGACGATTAGTAATAAATCCCAAAGTGGTTCCACCAGACAAATATGGGATTGATTTTACATGGTACTCTTTTTCTGTCATTTTGGCTCTCAAAAAAGAGTATTTAATTTTTATTATATTTATTATATTTTTTTTTTTTTTTTATTTTTATATTATATATTATTTATATATTTTTATTTTTATTATATTTTTAGTATAAAAGTAGTATGTAATTTTTCAGATCGAAAAATGGTTTCCGTTGTAAAGATCTCAACAAAAATCGTAGTTATAACATATCTGTCATATGTGGACAGTTATGGCGTATTCTTTTCAACACTGAATCGTGAAACTGGTGTGGAATACAGAAAAAACTTGTTCTTTTCTCGTACAACTGAACGGAATCATGCTCATGTAAATGTTCTTTTGAACTCCGAATCAGTTCGGTGTCGACACCGAACGCGAATTTTCGCCACCGTCGTATTTCACGGTGGAGGCTGGGTGTAGCTTTGTTGATTGTGTATGTGTGACGTTTCGCCTCAATTTTCATTCATTATTTTTTGCAACGTGACTGAAATTGTATGAAATCTATAAAAAGTTACTAAATATAACAAGCTTAAGGCTATCAAAACTCTTTTTAAGTAAGAAGTACAAAAAACCGGCGCCAAAAAAATCACGCTACGAAATGAAAATAAAGTAAACAAAATTAAGTCAAAGCGATTTGACAGAAGTTAACGTGATGACTGCACCGGTGCAGTATTTATCGTTCTGTACACAATGAAACCGAGTGTACACTACGCTGGAATTGTCGCTAACACCGAGTATTATTTGACAGCTCGGTGTGGCAGTTCGGTGTTCAAAAGAATACGCCATTAAAGTGTCCTTTTTCGATTCTCAACTTGTTAAAAAGGAGTTCGAAAAGGGTTTAAAGTGGTTCGTAAAAATGTATGTATGGGATTTATGAGCGCATTTATTTTTAATCGCTTGCCGAAAAGATTTATTTGTGTGTTTAATCGCGTGTAAAATACAGGATTTAATGAGGATTTATATTAATTGCGGTTTAGTGCCCGGTGGAAACATGGCATTAAAAGGCTCATGATTTCAGGAAAAAAACAGAGAATAGAAAAATGTAATAAAATGAAACTCTCAAACTTAAAACACGAGGGGGCAAATTAAGAGTTGGCTTTGGGGGTCAAGTTTAGAACTGGAGAACTAAATCAGGTCTTTTAGTACTTAAAACGATTTTGCTTCAATTGAGCCTTTATAACTAATATCAATGCTTGCTTTTGGATCAAAAGCTGTTTGATCTTTAGTGCAACTACAAGGATTAGACTAAAGACATCTTTTTAACAAAGGGTCCCAGATATCGTCTGGAAATTTCGGTAAAAGGTAATTGGTTAGCTTAAAGTTTTTTGAAGTTTTATATTTCGTGTCATCTGTTCAGCTGTTCAGAAATCCACGGGTCGAAATTCAACGTATTTTTTCGCATTGAGCAAATCTTTAATTAAGTCACGGTTCTGCACCTGCACCCGGGCTCAACGAACAGAGGAGGATATGGAAGCTCTGGTTTCTCAGAAGAAAGAAGAAGGTAATTGCGAGAATTCGTCTGTAACGAACTTCTAAATACCCGGCCCTCTTTACCCATTAACACCAGATTTAAAATTTTTTGGTCTGTTTCATGTCAATTATTTGTATTGGCCACGCCCCTAAAAAAGGGCGTAGGCTGAAAGTTAAAATCAATTAACTCTAATTTCGTTGGAATCACGAGAAAATGCGTTAAAAGCGAATATTAATACTTAAAAAACCAGTTTTTTCCAAAAAAAACGCCCCCTAAAAGAGGGCGGAGTTCAATGTTTTGTATGCAACAAACTTAGCAAATGGTAATATCTTTAAAATTTGTCACATAATTTTTTTTTTCAATTTAGAATGAATTTCGCGAAAAATCAGGTTTTCAAAGATTTCAGATGTTAAAAGTGGGCATGGTCAATAGAGCGGGCGGTCCAATTTTTGTCTAATTAAAGGCTTCTGGTCGGTATTACTCTTCACCAAAATTTGAGTTCATATGTTTTATCTATCTTGACCAAAAGGCATTTCGAAATAATATGTAAATTTGAGGTTGTCTGACATTCAAGCCAATTGTGGTCGTGGCTGTGGGCGGATCTTCTCAATTTTCATACTTTGTCTGTACAAAATGAGAACCAAGCAACGCTGCAATTTTCAGTTTCCTAGATCAATTTTAAAGACCTCAGAACTGCATACATACGGACAGACGGACAAACGGACGGACGGACATGGCTTAATCGACTTATCTGTCGGTCTCGATCATATCTCTAAAAGGTCTACGGTGATTATTTCACTGTGTTACAAACTACGATTAAAATTAATTTGCCCTCGGTCGGGTATAAAAAAAGAGCATGAAAAGCACGAGGATGTAACAACGGGATTGTGGCTCTAAAGTTCTACCAAAGGCTCAAGAGATCCTGCCAAGGCAGAATCCCGCTGTCAGGTAGAATGAAACATTCAACGCGGGCAAAGAAGTCATCGACCAATACCAACGATATCCACCCAACCAAGATGAAGTGAAAGTCGCTTTGTAGCTGCCAGCTAGCTACAACCGTTTGGGTTGGGGTCAAAATTATTTTTTAAAAATTTCTTCTTTCGAAATTCTATTTTACGAAATTCTGGAAATGTTACTTGCTTTAGTTCAAACTTTGCTTTGCTTCAGATGAGTCAAAAGTTTGCTTAAAAAAAAGAGATTATTTTTTGAATTAGCAAAATTTTGAAAAATATAAATTCGAGCAGCTGAATTTCCAAAGCAGAATTATGACATACATTGCGGAAGATGTTGGAGACAACCCATATCGGTAGCCACCACCTTTATGACAGCATTTATAGAGACGACCCATATACTATAGCACAATGTCTAGTTTTGGCATCTTGGCCAACCTCGTCAGTCTCTGCGGGATGACGATGAAAAACTCACCCTGTTCCGTCCACACCGGTACCTTGCCGAGCCCTTTGATGTAAAAAAATGATTTGATTCCTTTTGAAAAAAGATTGGATTCTTCGTTTGATTTGAAGCGCTGAAATCAAACGAAGAATAGCTCTTGTTAATCGCTGTTTCTTTGGCCTAAGAAGGCTACTGAGTATAGCAAAGCGCTCTCTCGAGCAACTTAAGTGTTCATTATAACACCCTCATCATCCCAGTCCTGCTTTACGGTGCAGAACCGCATTGAACCTGTCAAAGGAGTCCATGGAGTAATGGAAGGATTTGGCATTTACTGTAGGTGTTTTACGATTTACTTCCTAGATCGTAAAGGGAGGGAATGATGGATTGTGTGGGTCATCAATTAGGCGTTTAGTCTATTTCACCCCGGAGAGTCTTGCTAAATCGTTTAGTAGATATTCGAAGAAGTATTCACTAAGAGCTTTTCTTCTCAAGGTCGATAGGGCGGAACACATGTACAGGACCATGGCCTCTTATCCATCTCTTGTCTCTGCAAATTTTAAAAAAATCGTTGAAGGGAGCATCAAGTCTTCTGATATGTCGCCCTACCATAGATAATGGTCTGTGAGAACCACAATTTTCTTCCTTAGATGAGTCTTCCTATCTATCCGGAGATGAGTCTCTGTGTTTTCCCACGATATAGCACTGGTCTGAGTCAATAAATTCAAATTTGAATCAATAAATTGAGTTCGAATTCTTCTTTGGCCTGATATTTTTGGCCCTGTTACGAAATAAAAGACTCGGTTAAGAAAACAAAGTGAGTCTTGCTTGAAGGCCTTAGGTTTTTTTTTTAACCTTCAACGAATATAGAGCGAACCCGGAAGTAGATCATATACTTGGTGACATTTTTAGATAAAGTTTAAGAACCAATCCAATAATGTTTTTAGGGATTCAATTCCAAATCAATCAAGAGTTCCGAGTCTCGCATAGCCACATCAAAACCAGACTCTGTGTGAATCAGATTTCAATGAAGTGATAAAAAAACGCCGACAAATCCCACGCAGCCAAATGTTTACAAAAATATGTTTTTTCTATACAAACATAAAAATACTACACATACAAAAAATGCTGATTTCATTGATGAACCCACTAAAAGTGTGCGAGGGACGAACTTATCAGTGTTATGTTAATTTCGTATCTGTACAAAGTATAGATAACTTTATCAAACTAAGTTTTTTTTGGTATGTTTTTTTTTCTGTTATCATTCCTTATGATAAAAAATAAACAAACCTAAAAAACACGACCTACTTAACACGGTTCAGATATTAATAGTATCTAGTTCGATATTTATATTTACGTAACAATGAACACGTTTACGAGAATTTGCGTGCTTGCGTGGAAGAGTGCAAAATTACTGATGGCTTCGATAGATACATACCTATAAATGAGTCATGTGGTTAATGTAAAATAAAATTACAAATTAAAAGGTGAGAGAGGTGTTTTGGTGTTGAGTTTCCCTTTTTTTTGCTGGTTCGTTCAAGGGAAAGTGTTTGTTTTATTAATAACACTTCGATTAGAAACACTCCCTTTATTGAGGAGGGCATCAGAGTGTCGTCATCGCCATCGAATGTTTTAATAAATTAAACTAAATACGCCGGCAGCACGAAATTTACATTAACTGCGTTTTAGCTGTGTTTTAATAGAATTAGCTAATATTTACATAGCGAAACCATCACCGTCGGAATGTTGAGGGTTATCAATTTTGTTACCTCTTAAAAAAGCCGATTACACGTCTGCGGTTTCGGCGGTAAGTTATTCGTCCGTACATATTCGGTCTAGACTAGAACAAGAGGGATTTTTTTTTGTTTGGAAAAGTTTTTAAATTGAATTTTACAATATTCAATCTTAAATATTATTTTACAGACTCTGTGGCTAGAAAAAAGCGCTCACGCCGCAATAATAAATTAACCAAGCTACTCTCGCCTATATAAGGTGGCGCGTTGCATTTTTTTTTAAATAATAAATAGTTAATTTTAAATAATAACAAAATACTATATGGTCTCCTATGGCTTGGCTTAAGTCGGTTTTACCTTTTCCTTTTATTCAAGTCAATAGGTTTTATTCACATAATTTTTTTCGTTGAACTTTCTATTGTTAGCGATGTTACTATTGGGCTCCCTTAAGACTTTAAATAAGAGCAAATGTCTCTCCAAAAAAGTCGACGAATAATGGACGAAACGTCAGAGGAATTAAAAGAATAAAAATTTTTTTTCGAATTTGACATAAAATTGTAGGTTACATAACCTTCCATCACTTTCAAAACTTTTTTAACTGAAACGATTTGCTTTTTGCGTTGTTTAGTGCAGGCTTTATACTAAGCTCTCAAGCTAGCGGAAATTAAACTATCAAAAACGCTGAGTTAATTAAGATTCTTTGTCCGCAATAAATGCAGATTTTTAAATGACGTTTTTATGTTTTTATTATAAAATGACGTTTTTATGTCAAACGGACTTAAGGCCGAAGCTTGTTTGTGAAGCTGCCCTAAGGCCTATGTCGCAATACTTAAATTGAAACACTTAAAAAGCAATGGGAGCTACCATGATGTTGCTTTGACCACCCGTGTTGTTACGTTATTTTGAAAAAGAAAGAAAGTTTTGAGAAAGAAAAAACTTCAACACGGTGGGTTTTTGCGTGCGTTTTGACGTTTTTGTGAAAGTGGGTGCTGCGGTGGCTTTTGTTCTCGTTAATTGGTTGGTATCGCGTCAGCATTTCAAAATTAATTACCAAACGAAATGTTGAAGCCAAGGCTTCATATTTGTGTTAAGAAACAATGAACTCGAAAACCTCAGGCCGGAGCAAAGCCAAAGCTTGTTTGTGACTCCAGCTTTAGGTTCACAGTGCATATTTTTCAATTGCTTTACGTTTTATAAAAGTTTGACGGTATTCCCTTTTTTAATTTTCTTACTGTCAAATTGTTCTAAAGCATGGCCTGCTGTTATGACGTATAATGGAGTGAAAAGTTACAATGCACAAAAAAATGCTAAACTACTTGATGGCGAAATTTTATGCAAAATATTGGCACTGTTAAACGAGTGCCAATAAAAGTTTCTCGTGCGAATTGGCAAAAAACAAACTTCGTTTTAAATTTTTGACAAAACGTATACCTATGTCACCCAAAAACATTAAAACAATAAGATTATGTAATTGGGGACATGCTGCCCCCATTCAACCCCCCTGCATGATTTTTTTTTTAGTTTCGCTTATGTTTCACTCAATTTTAAATCAATAGTCCACATATTAATTGCGGACTTGATATTTTAAGACTCTATTCAACAAAAGTTATAGTAACAAATAAGGGAGAGTTTTTGCTCAAAAGTGGCAGGATCTATTTTGGGTGATTTGAGGTTTTCACTTTTTTTTGTGATCTATCATTGTGTCAAATCACTGAAAGGTATTGGGTGATGTGACATTTTGCATTTTTGGGTGATTTAGTTTTAGGCGATTTAACGCTGAGCCTTAACAGGGGAGTCAAAAACGCTTTCGGACGCTTCTTAAAGACCAATCGCAAGGGCCATAAGCATAGCTTAATTTAGTCCTTCAATGCCTAGATTATCTTTAAGATACAGAGCTATAGACAATTTGATTATTATTACCTTAGTGCAAGTGTAAGATTATGATAATTGCAAATCCATTATCAAAAAAAACCCAATCCGGAATAAGCGTATAATGAATCGCAAAGCTAAAAATATTTTCTATAAACCAACTGACAAGCACTTGGCTATCTTTTGGGGCCTGCTTTAAAGTACAGATTTAAGCTCAGCTAAAACCAATATCTGTTAATCCCGGATTTTTTTTATTGATTCTCCAGCCTCTCACTTCACATAGAAAAACACAGAAAAAGAAGTTCGAGTCATTTTGCACAGAAACACGCAAAGCCACTGTTCACCAGAATTGATCCAAGATTAGCTCACAAAATTTTTAGTCCGCCCATCAATATCTGACGTCTTTCACATTTTTCGACCCACGGATACCAAACAAATCGTGTTCTTATGTTAAAAATTATTGCTGAATTGAGAGAAGATAGGTTTTTTAAAAATTAGCCAAAACATTTTTCTTTGTTCTTGAATGCGAACAAAGAAAAAGTGTTCGAATTTTTTCTTAAATTCGATAATTTTAAGTAATTCTTAATTGGCTGTTTCATCAGGGAGGATGCTTAGGTTGATTTTGCCTTTGGAGTGTTAAGTTTAACTGGTTCCCCAGGGATCGCGTGCCTTGTATCTATGTGGTCCTTTTCACCACACCCCGTCTAACCTAACCTAACGTAAGTAGCTTTTAGCACTTTATTTGAATGTATTTTGCTTGTGAGAACTCATGATAAAGTTAAGGTATAATAAAGTCAAGGCTAATCAAGCTCATGCGGTAGCAAATCCTCGTTTATTTATATTTTAAGGTCTATCTGCTCAAAATCATGTTTTACCTTATGACCTAAGCCTTATAATAGCTGTCGACTTGACGCCTAGCTTCTTAGAACATAAAACATTTTTATGTACATAGGTACCTTTCTAGCTTTGTGCTTTTGTTACTGGGCAATTCCATTCGTCACATCATGCGGGAACCACAAAGCAGCCTGGGCTTGGCCTCGGCTTGACATGGTTCAGACAGACGATTTCAGTGTTTCCTAACACAATGAAGCTCGGCTTCAAAATGTTGTTTGCAAAGAGAAAACGTAATGCTACGTAATGAGGCTCAGAACCCCAGCACGAGTTCAGATGTGCTGAACTTTTGCTTCGTGTGAAGCGAATGGGGGTTGATTTCGATTGCACACACGAAGTCAATCAGTCTGCCTTTGGCTATATTTGTATCAGTGTGTTGGTCATGCACGGACATGACGCAGAATATTTGAGTGTGTCCACATTTTGGGCCAAATTCCGTAATATTTATTTATTAGTTGGCCGTGAATGTTCCACATAATTATGTACACAGCTCTAGCTACCAGGGCTTTCGGCTGTGTGTGCGTATTTTTTAGTTTATCGTGGCATGCTTAGAGAATATAGTGACTTCCTAATAAAAGCTCTCTTTTGATGAGAGAAATGTCATTGCAAAGCCGGTTCAAAGCCCACACATCGTAGCGGGCGACGCCGAAGCCTGAGGCTGCTTTGTGGTCCCCGCTTTAATTCTTTGCTGATTTTCAGGATTGGAAATCGACTGGAAAACATCAGAAGGGACGCCATTTTGCCAAGACAATTTTCTGCATATTTTCAGCTATCTTCCAATCGGCGAAATAGGAAAGAAATTAGTCTGACGAATGTAGAAGCCATGTTATTGTTTGGTTTAAGCGCTACGGTTCGACTGGCTGTGTCCAAGGGATGGATCTCGAAAAAAGCAATGCGTTTTGACAAGACACATGAAAAAAGTTTGTTGAGTCTACATTTGGGCAGCACTTGTTTTGTTATAAAATTCACACTCTCCTATTTTTCTAGAAAATTCCCTTTCCTAATGCCAGTTGTACACGAACTAGACTCTAACTCATTCCGACTGTCTGCTCTTGTTATTTTACTGAAATCAGCAGGAAATTTGTTTATCAACTTAAAAACGTCACCATAAGCAAAAACACTGTTATAAGCACATCATAAAATCTAAAATTATAAAAGCACACTTGGTTGTTGTGTCCAGAAATAAAAACAAAATATGTGTGAGCTCTTTTGACCCTCGATTGTAACTGCGAGGAGTAAATGTGTGGGTAATGTTAATGTCTGCATAAACTAAAATATGTAGAACCTTTCAAACATCTTAAAATTTGCCTCGAAAGCAGAAAGTCGATAGTGTGCGCATTTAACCGTAGAACCACAGTGATGTAGCTGTAGCGGTAGTAAGAGCTGTCAGAAGTTAAAACACATGTTTTCAGTGTATTGCGCACACAATGTGTGTCTGTGGCGGAGGCGCGTAGCTGCGGCGGTAGTAAGAGTTGGCCAACTTTTAACTTTCGTAGCGCTACACGGTTGACAGTTCGATGCAAGCAAAGTAAACAATGGAGGAAAAGGACGTCGAAAAGTTAATTGAGATGGTTAAATCGAAAGAAATATTATGGAATTTGTGTCATCCGTTGTAAAAAAATATTGAATCTATCTCAACTAAACTCAGAGTCTCGGCCATTGTTTATAAACGAGGTTTTTGTTCGACATAGCCGCGCTACACCATTGTGTTAAATTTTTTTTTTTTCGTACTACGCCACTTGGCTCCGCGGCTGTACTACGTACTACTGCTACATACTACCGATACGGGCATTGTGGTCCTACGGTAACCCTGAAAATGTAAGTATAATTCCTTTTTTACAGATCGGTGACTCCGATCTTTCATTTTTTTTAATCAACCTTTCTTGAACGTTTTAATTATTGAGATAAGATGATAAACAATATAAAATATTGACTTTTACGGCTATCACTTCTGTTATCACATTATGGCTACAATATAAAAAGCACGTAAGTTAATTAAATCGAATTGAATTTGATAGGTTTGTATAGGTGGCATCATAACGAGGTTATTAGCTTCTAAAAATGAGCACATAAACGTGACTATAATAGGCACAAGTTTATTGTCCATGCGTTCATTTTTAAGATTATGCTATAAAAGTGGACGCAGAGCCACCAATGACTTCTGACATCGAGCTGTATCTAAGTACAAATGTTCACTGCTAAGCATACACGAGTTTATCTACGTCACTCTGGGGTACCATATAAAAATTCTTTACTTGTCCAATATGACCATTGGTTAGTACTAAATTGGCCTTTGAGGCATAAATTTATATAAAATTTAAGAGACAATCACGACTGATCAAGTCGAATTAACATAAGCACCAGTTTCGCATTTTTTCGGCACGTTTTTCTGTAGCAAATTTAAAAAAGATTCTTTAAGTGCCAATTTAAAAAGGTAGGTTCAGTACCTATAGAAAGCTGTTGTGTATTTCTCAGCTAAATTCATGAATGATAAGTTGTCAAATTTTGGTTAAGTAATAATAAGATTTTTTAACAGTCAAGTTTACTTATTCTTTGTGACCGTAGATTAAGACTCGGCGTTTTTCACCGCAGCGTCGTTTTATTTGGCGACGCGAAAATCGGTTTGGCGCCGCATCCAAAAAATGACGATATTTTTAGATTTTGGCGCTTTTACTTTTTCAACTAAAATCGCCATCATTTTTTTTTTTTTTAATTTTTACTAAAACCATATTTTTCATTGCTGTTTTCTTGCTGAATGGAACCATCGAGATCCCGCAATCATGAACGCACCCCAAAATCGACAATTTCGTTTCCTTTACATTCCCCAAAATGTACGTATTTAAAATAAAATTTATGTTTTTTGTTAAAATGACGAGTTTCGCAAAATAATTGATTTTTATGCTTTAAAAATGTTTAATGAAATTTTTTGTTAAATTTGGCGTTTTTTGGCGCTTTCTGTTTTACGCTTGGCGATTCGAGTGTTTAAAACCTGACAACCCTGATTGTAAGCAGTAAACCTCAGTGAAGCTTACGATAAGAAAAAACTGAAAAAAAAATCTTTCTGATGTTATACCATGTCTCCACCGGACACTTATCCCCGATTAATAAAATCTCTATTAATTCCTCTACAAACCACGCGATTTACAATACCCATTGAAATCCTCTCGGCAAGCGATTAAAAATAAATCCTCCTTTAAATCCCATTAAACCTATTCACAAACATATTTTCGGCATCTTTGTAACAGTTTGAGAATCAAAAAAGGAAACTGAGACTGTTCCTGTACAACAGATCTGTCACAAGTACGTTTTCTATTGCGAAAATAGTTTTTCGCTCCTGGGAAATGACATAGCAACGCTCTTTTGAGAGCCAAAATGAAAGAAACAGATCGTTCGTGTCAAATAAATCCCACATTTTTCCGGTGGAGACACTTTGCGATTTATTTTTAATCGTCTCTCGTTTATCGCCTTTTCGTTCGCGCCCCAAACAGAAACACAGATTCAGAGCTTAGACTGATGGCTGTTTCACAACAAGCGGGAGAGAACGAGCTAGTTTCGGGCGACTTGTCAAATTAAGTTCCATCAATGGCGTTGTATGGCACAATTCAGAATGACGGCGTTATCGCCGACTCGCACGCCAGCCGTTTAAAACGTTGAAAAACCTCGCTCGGAGGTCGGCGACTTTTTTGACATTAGCTGTTGTGAGTTAAATAATGCACATAAATAATTTTTTTTTAAGTTTATTCGAGCTGGCTGTGAAAAATAAGCCTTAAGCCGAGTTGTCACAAGGAACAGGAACTGAAACAGAAACAGAATCCCAAACATTAGCAACTGAAAACTAAACGGCGCCGTTTTTAGCAACTGAACCAGCAACTGAATCAGCGACGCAAAATCAACAACTCGAAAGGACTTGTTTCTGGAACAGAAAATCAAACGTTGCTGTTGCATAGCAACTCTTGTTTATATTTGAGCGAGCAACTGCTTTTCGTGAGCGGCTCTCCTTTGCTTTTAGCAAATGTCACCAGTTCGATTGTCAAATAATGTCAACATCTAATTTGATATATGCATAGTTTTTTTTTGCGGCTTTCGTGCGTGCAAGAAATGTTTAATGTTTGCAAGCAGCAACCATAAACAAATAAAATTATGTGCTTATATTATTAAAGATAGTAGCATTCAATTCAATTTTTGAGTATCTGTTGCCGCATATTTGCCGAACAAGTCGGAGTAGATTAGCGTAATTCCTTTTCATTTTCAACACTGCATTTGTGGCATGAGGCTACATTTCGGACCCATTTTGTGCGTATAGTCTCAGGTTGACTTTTGTATTGAAATTGAATCAATGATAAGGTTAAACTTTCACCCATCACACCAATTGCAACATAAAACTTAAAACAAAATAAAGCGAAAGTTTTTCGTTGTCAAAACCTTTTGCGATATGTCATAGGTTTCAATGACAGTTTTTTGAAAGCGTTCTCTGAGTTTATTTTCAGTTCCTGTTTCTGTTTTTTGTTGCAGCACCAGCAACTGAAACAGAAACAAAACCGGCGCCGTTTTCAGTTCAGTTTCGGTTTCTGTTTCAGTTCCTGTTCCTTGTGACAACGCGGCCTTACATGTTCAACAAAGTCGACAAAATTTGTAAATATACTTTTTCCTGTCCTTTTATTGTCTTTAAATAAAATATTTTCATAGTTTTACGTTGACGCTGTAGGTCTCGTTTGGTGGCTGTTTCACAACTAGCACGGCAGTGTCAAACCAGGACGTCTACGTCAACGAGAGACTAGAAAATTCGTTTCCTATTACACAATCAGTGACAAAACATAGCATATTTGTTGAATTTTGCCAACTTTATTACACATCTATGGTTAATGCTTCACACCAACTATTACCTTACAAAAAACTCTATTCAACAGCGTGTGACAACAAACAACAGCGAATGGCATAAAGGTTTTTCCATTTTTTCGAAAAGGCCGGTAGAAAAGTCAGTTCAGTTCAGTTGAATTGACTTTTTTTCACAAAAAAGGTATTTATCTAAAAATTTTTATTTCTAAAGCTAAATTGATTCGGCTTAAAGTTGTCTTCCAGGTTGACATAATATAAAATTTTCTAATACTTTTAAAAGTTTTCCTCTCAAAAGGATTTTCTATAGCGAAGTAAGTTCATAACATAACAGTAGTTTAATGACACATAACATAAAGTATATTTCAGCCTCGCCGGAGAGGAGTATTTTTTTCTTTCCTTCAAGCGGTCAATCTTTCTTAAGGGCCTCCCTAAGTATTTAAGTTAATAAAGTATGGCAAGTATGTCTCACGTTGGTAATATGGCTCACCACAATATTTTCTCCACAAAAAGGCGCATGTAGATAAAAACTAATTTGCTCCAAACTTGTACAAATCCTGACCACCCTTGGCCATGTCCAACAGTCAGTAGGTGGGCCATATTGGCCGCAATTTTTTAAATCCATGAGATGAGGTTCTTCTTAGTTTTGGTTTTAATATATTTTCCAAGTTTTCTGTTAAAGTTATATTAGGGCCTTGTTAGACTTAAATACAAACGATTTGGAGGAATACTAAAAAATAAACAAATGATTATTTCTAAGACTTACTATTTGATTTCAAAGAATATTAAGGGTGGGCCATATTTGCCGCCCCTATCTTAATTATTATTTTTGGCTCTTTTATTCAAGAGCAACAATTTCGAGCTCTAAGTAAAATTTGTCAAACTAGATAGGTATCTACATACAACAAAGGTTGGAAAATATAAAAACCGATTGTGAGTCATGCCAATAAATAGATAGCAAATTAATTTTTGTGCCACCTGTAAGCTCGCAATGATGCTGCTCTATTTTCGACGCTTGTCTTTTGATGGTAACACCAACCCCCAAAAAAATCAAATGCATTGCCACGCGGTCATTGAATCCTAATTTCTTAAACATTTTTCGAAGATACAAATTTTTTTAGGTATACAAAGCCAAAAAGTATTTATATTGTGTGTTTGGCATTTCTATTTATGTTTATGTGTATATATTATATACCTACGCACACATTTCCACGATAATGCATTGTGTGCTTAACCAAATCTAAATTTAGTTCACCAGACTCAACAGTGAGCCTGAGCATACATATCTGATTAGTCGAAATACATTCGAACAAAACCGACGAAAAAGTTATTTTTAACACTCTTGACAAATTGTCAATCAATTCTGAAACAGGGGCCGGGCACCCATCATTGTAAATTTTGTAGGTATATTTCTTGAATGAGTGTCTTCTTCAGCAAAAATTCATACAAATTGCATCAGCCGGTGTTAGAATACTTCAAACTAACATGTGTTCGATTTTTGATGGCATTCAAGAGAGAACCGTCTTCAAAAAAAAAAAAAAAATGCACACTTATACCTGCTCAGTGCTCATTCCCAAAAAATATGCCAAATGTGTGTTTAATCTATGTATTGCCTCACAACACAACCACCACAGTCTTATTACAAATAGAAAGATGTAGGTTCGAAATTAGATTTCTCATCCGAATCCAATAGATAACGAAAACTACACGGACGCAATGAAATTGGCGCCCAAAAGAAATTCCGCTAGATACTTTGCTATCGCTGCACGTGATGGAATGCTATGACTTCTTGAATAAAATTACTACACGGGTAAAAACTGTACTCGGTTTTCGTTTACTCTTGAAAATGCGAAAAACTCTCTTAACCCAATAGATCACGCAAAACCAAATGAGCAGCCAAGAGAACGGATAGTCAGTGTCACTCTTATAAGAACTCTCTTTGGTCATATTGGCGAATGGCGGGCGGGTTCCAATTTTAGGTTTCCTAAATAAAATAATAAGTCGTTTCGGTCGGCTTTGTGTACTTAAGGCCTTCACACACACCCTCAACATTATTCTATTGAATTGTTTGTAGTTTGATAAATTACATGACGATAATTGAAGTCAAACATAATTTGGCCTCAAAAAACTGATAAGCAAACCAAATTTCTAGCGATTTCGAAAGACTTATGAGGGTGCGTCACACTAAGGGTAGGTGTCGGTTTAGTCCTATCTACTTACCGCACGCTAGAGCTAGATAGTGTTTCACAGAAGCAGCACGATAACAAGATAATAATGTCCTATATTTGTGTATTTAATAATATTTATAGTAATACCCACCCGAGATAAGATAGATAACACCGTACCTCTACATGACATTGCAAATATGAAACATCCTTGCAAAGTTTCTTCAGAATGGTTACAGTGTGTAGGTATACTTTTGTCCTATCTTCACTATATTTTTCATCTGTGTATGTATAAGTGTTTACGCTCTTCTTGGAATCGAAAAAAAGATGCCGCGTTTCTTTTAAGGTTTTGCTTTTCTTGTTCGTCGTCATCGTCAGCGTTTTTGGAAATTCGGAGAGAGTATTTCATCAGCCATTTTCCAGTGGTCACGGCCACATGGCTTTGCAAGAATGATGACGTTTGGAATTTCTCTGACGTCATACTTTCATCAGCTTGTGAGTTTTACATTACTTTGCAAACAAAAAATTCGATTTTATTTTTAAGGATTGCCGCCCACACACGCAGTATATGCAAGCATGACTAATTCGGAAGTTAGGGAAGTGGAAAATTCATGATTGGTGAGAGAATAACTTTCGCATGGTTCCACGAGGTCGTGTTGTGAACGGAAAAGCCTACGATATATCTGCCATAGCATAATATATAGGTAGGTAGTATATATGGATACTTTCTAGGCATATATTTACCTATCTACACATAGTAAGAGTAACGTATGTAATCGGTGGTGGCCGGCATGGTGCAATGCATAGCTGAATCATACAATTGCCGATAGGAATGTTAATAAATTTGCAGTAACGAAACGAGTCCAAATTTAAATATCTTCATAAAAAACAATACGAAAAATACCTTAAATGTACCTTTAGGTGGCAGGCATTTTGGTATCTATAGAAACAAGACGAAGGTATAGTAAAAAAAAATAAAAACACTATCGAAGAAGGAAGATGGGTACCTACATAGGTATACGTATGGTACCTATATAGGTAGGTACCTATACCTACAACCACAAACATCATATTGATTGCAAGTGATAGTAGCTATACCTAGATAAATAGTTGGTAAAGCATTACTTACAGCCTGTAAGTAACTACAGGATATAAATCGGGAAAACATACACCTACCTACGTGCCTAACACCAATAAATGCCGATTCAGTTCCAGTCACATTGCTATTTAGAATCTTTTTGAATTGACGATTTAAATATGGGTGTATAGGTACCTCTAGGTACATATACTTAGAGAGTGATTTTTTAAAAGGTACAATTTTACATTTTCAATAAAATATTCATAGCGTTTATTTTTAATGAAATCTTTATTCTGGCACTTTGATTGGCTCATTAAATTTACTTTTCAAAGATAATTTTTTTGCTAGTGTTGACCAAAACTACGCTTTTAGATGATCTATTCGGATTCATTCAGGCCGATTTTTTACTACTTTTTCCAACATATTGGTAATTGGTACCAGCTGGTATTTCAGCTATGGCAGCATCAATATTGATTTCAAGTGTTGATATTGCAGTAGACTTCCAGATTTCGCAGACTTCGAAGTAGCGCCAAAGAAAAGGGTTTCAAGCTGAGCTTGATCACAATGATCTTAATAACTTGGAGGCCAATTCACTGCAGCGATTCTCAAAATTAATTGATCACAAAATTCAGTCCGCAGTTAAGTCACTGTTCTTGTTGGAGTCCGTTGGGAGCGGATCATAATTGTGCTTTTTTCGAAATTCTATTAACGATTGGAAAAGTCAGAATGCGATACCTGGTGGTCAAATTTGGAATATGTGAAGACCTATAACTGTCAACACAGATGGCGAAGTTGACAAACGTTTAAAGGTTTGACCTGCTTTCGGTGAATGAATTCTCGTATTGCCGTGTGAGATATTAACCTGATTTGTGAGTAAAATAGTTTCCCCTTTCACAAAAAGCAAATTAACAGGAAAATATCTTCCCGCAACAAATAATTTTCGTAGGTATTCGTTTGACAAATGGGATGACAGAAACAGCCAACCGTTGCCATGTATAGGTCTTCACATATTCCCAAATTATCCGCCAGGGGTAGTAAGCCTTCAATCGTCAATAATAAAATTCTGCATATTCTTCTTTTTAAGCAAACTTTTCACCTTTTTTGAAGTCGAGCTTGACGGGTTGATGCTTTTGTGGCATGATTGTGTGCGTGTTAAATTTCTTGCTTCTGGATTCCCGATCACGGTCAGAAACAAATACCTATCTCTTCTTTTCAGAAGAGAAACTGGCAAACAAGTGGAAGAAAAAAACACTTTCAGATGTGGCAAGACCGAAGGCTTCCGGACACTTCAGGATGACCAATCAAAAAGGCCATAAGTTTAAACCAGTTGTTAATGAATGAAACGCCATAGGCCCATTCTTTATTGAATTCCTTGGTTATTCACTAATCGAAAAACCAAAAAAAATCTCATAACTACTATTTAGGCTGGATTCACAAACAAGCTTTGACTCCTTAAATCTCCTTAATCCTTAAACCTCGGCTTAACGTTCACGAGTTCAATCATCAGATTTCAGAGTTTCCTAACACAATGCAACTTCGACTTTAACGTTTCGTTGGTGGCCGTAAAGAGAAAATGACGTTTGTTGAGCTTGATGGATTGACGCTTTTGTTTTATGATTGTGTGCGTGTTTTTTTTTTTTTTGTTTTGCTTCTGGATTCCCGATTTCGGCCGGAAATGGAAAACTGCTAAAAAACTGCTAAACGAGTGCCAAAAAAGGAGTTTCAGATATCTGACAGTTCAACTGCTGCGAACAAATCAAAACCAACCGTTTTAATGTAATCGTGTTGTGAACAATTATTTTTAGTAGTTTTACACATGTATGAAACCAAAAGAAGAAAGAAAAAACAACCTTTCCTGAAAAGAATGTATTTTTTTAAGGAAATGTCATTTCAAAGCAGATTCAAAGCGAAGACGAAGCTTGTTTGTGAATGCAGTTTTTATGGTCCCGAAATGGATTAAACTGTCCTGTTTAATGAGTACGAGTATTTTACGGTTTAAATCTCATATACTTTAATAAATAGCAGTGTATTTACGTTGTTAAAAACAGACCAGAGGTTGCTGATAAAGAAAAATCAAATACAAATTTATTAATAAAAATCTGAAGAATATCAACAGCGACTTTTTAAAGCGGGTACGCTGCTAAATATTAGTTTTCCCTATGTTACGATTAACGACTTCCTTAGGTGCTTAGGCTACGATTAATCATAAATCACTTCCGGGATGGTTGTCATACAAAGTCACAGATTTTCAACCACATACATATAAGAAGGCTGCTTTGTAGGTCCAGAATACAATACTGATGGCGGTAATTTCGTCAAGGCGAATAAGTAGGTACCGCTCAAAACCAAGTAAATAAAAACCAATCATTATGCAGCAGTCTTGAATCGAATTATGAAATGCACACAAAATCACGGAAGTTGCAAACTGCACAAACGGCTTTCGTGTTAGGGGGTGTCTATTTTATTGGTAATCGATTCATGTCCAACATAAGACAAGTGTAATGTATTATTTAGTATTGAAAGAGTTCAGAGGCGGGGACTTCGGGCCAATCAATGTTTTATAGTACCTAGCAAAATCTGTTTAGGCCGCACATGAAAAAAATAAATGCAATAAAAAGTTTTAGTGAGAAGCAAATACGGGTTTATCATTCTCAAATGTCTATTAAAACATTTTCTCAATTTTACCAAATAATTTTTAAACGGAAATAAAACAAAAATTTCCCCCATTGGTGCGATACGTTTTCGCCTGAATTCTGATAATATTAGGGTTGAAATATTACCACAACTCGGTGGTTGTCGAGATATATAAATACGATTGTGTTGTAAGCTTTGAAAGAATTTTTTTTTAATTTTATATTTTAAACAGGTAACATAATGCAAACAGTCGTAGACCTTAACAACCCAATGAGGGTTTGTATTTTCTATGTATTTTCAATATTTTTTTAGGCTCTCTGCAGCAGTTGCGTGACTCCAATTTGAAAATAATTATAGGGGCGCTGTCAAAATTATTGGACAACATACCAGACAGTCTATTTTCAACCTATGTAAACATGCTTTTGACAGGGGAGTTAATTTAACGTTCCCTTTACCACACATAAAAAACTGAAGGTAATTATGTCTGCTAGGTACACGTAGACATATTTCCTGTATTTAAAAAGTGAAAATAGCCCAAGATAATTGTTTTCAAACCAGAGTCGGTGCTTTGTTGATGGCTAGAATTTGATTTTGTGTTCGCTAGTTGACAAACCTTAAGGTCCGATTTAAAATCCTTAAGACAAATATGGTAGTTTTCTGCTGTAAACATATCTATGTCTATCTCTCTGTCTCTGTCTGACAGGCGCCGTCTGATATAGACTTAAATATAAAGCCCAATTAATCATATGAATCATATATATCACTTAAAGCACGATAAAGATTTCGTCATATTTCCGTTTATAAAATGACGAAATATTCAGCAAACATTCTAGGAATAAAGGAATGTTTGGGTGAAAGAGACCCCGCTACAACAATATTTCCTGTCGTTTCGGGTAGGGTGCCCATCTACTAATACACTTTTATTATTCATTACTAAAAATATTCTGTATTAATTTTGGTCTCTCTAGGCTAAAATTAGATCCAGTTTGAGAGTAAATCTGTTATATCCGTCATAATAAGTATAAAAATTAATCGAATTAAGAGGTGTGAAAACTCGTACGATAGGTGCTATTCGTCGGCGTGCGAATTATGACGTGAAACTTTCTTTTGTGTACTTTTGGTTTACAAAGAGACACACAAGCAACACAAACCTAAGTTTGAAAGTGTCTCATTACTTTGTGTTCCCAAGGCGAAGGCAGTGGTCAAGTGGTTTCATTTATTGACGCTTAAAGGTCCACCATTGATTTTAAAAATTCGCAAAACAGCTGTCATATTTGAAAGCTTAGCAAGATTATTTTTTGCGGATTCACTAATTTTTGTTAATGACATTCTTAGAATCCTTATAAAAAAGTTGAAAATGCTTTTTCCTAAGAATCAGGACTTAAGGAACTCTACAAAAACACCAGAGTGTAACATAAGAACTTTTTAAATGCGTTCAGTAACGTTTAAGCTACTCTGATGCACCAACTTACCGTGTCTATGAACATAGAGTCCCCAAGTAGGTTCTAAAAACAACTCAAGACTCAAATAACTCAATACCGAGACTTGTGGAAAAAAAAATGTCAAAGGCTTAAATTATCTAACCAACAAAAGGCCAGCAAACCAGAAATGTGATTTGTTTGACTTTTTAAAAACATTTTAAGAGCAGGTTATGTTTCGTAGCTTTTTTAATAAGAAAAAACTGGCCACGATTTTTAGCAACAAGAAGATAATCTTTAGCTCATTCCCATGCCGGTGTGTCGCTTTTTTTTTCTTGAAAAAGATCTTTTCTAGCAATAGTAATGAAATTATAAGAAAATAGCGAGAGGTGTCTACTTTTTGATTCTCATGCTTTAATAAATTTTTTAGTAGCCTTGAAGAAAGCAATGTTAACCAATGTCAAACACAAGAGGTGTCAAGAAAAATGTTTAAACAAAGAGTTAACTCTTACACGACTGTTCGTTTGCGTAAATTGAAGCTCGTTAAAGGGTAAAACAAGGCTCGAAAATATGCGACTTATAGATTTTTTTTCCTTTTCTTTTTCCTTCTATGTTTTTGGAAGAATTTTTGTTTTTTTTTGTTTGTTTTGTTTCCATGGGTGAAGAGTAATTTCAATCGAAAATAGCTCCCTTGAAATTCTTAGCTTTGTTAAAAAAAAACTTCCTTTAAAGAGAACTAAATTTTGCATAGGAAACAAAAGTGTAGATTTTCACAAAACATATAAAACGAAGAACAAATTGTTGAGTTTAAAGCTCGACAACAATCCGAAAAACATAAACTTTAACAACGAAAAGAAATAAAAAACAAGTGGGAAACTGCAACAGTGGGTATGCAAAAGCTTCAATCCATCTACGACGGTTTGCAAAATACCCGACCATGCCAAAAAGAAAACTGCCACGCCTCCAAAAAGTGGGCGGGATAAAAAAATATAACTGTTGAATGCTTTATACTAGGCGGTTGCATACATTTCGGACTAAAACTCGCCTTTTTAACTAAAAAAATCACTTTATTAACGTCACGCCCACAAAAGTGGGCGAAGGCACATACAATATATACATACAAGTTAGAAAATGCAAATATCTACAGCTTTTGTCATATGATTTTTTGTCAAATTTCATATAAATTTATTGAAAAACAGTCATTTTAAGCTAAAATCCCTTAAAAAGTAGGCGTGGCCAATGAAAAAGCTAAAAATTTTTGGCTACCTTAAAGACAATTATAAGGCAATGTTACGTACCAAAAATGAATGCGCTAGCGTCATTGTAACATAGCTAAAATTTGCAAAATGTATTTTTTTTAAAATAAGAGATGGTCGCACATACAGGCCTGTAGTGGGCGTGTTTGTGGGTGGATTCAGCTTATTTTCAAACTTGATCTGAAAGACTGGACTTCCAACCAACCCACAAAATGTCAGCTCTCTGCCTTAAAATTTAAGGCCTTAAAGTTGTTTACATACGTACGGACGGACATGGCTTAATCGATTCTGCTTTCGGTCCTATTCATATCTTTAAAAGGTCTTAGGGGTCTACGGTGATTATTTCACTGCGTTACAAACTATACATAAAACTAAATATACCCTGGATCGGGTATTTAAAGGATAAAAATCGGCTGTCATTACAGTGAGGGATATTATGCGTAAGGGAAAATGAGCTATCCACCAGAAAAATCTTGAAGTTTTGAGACGTTTTTGTCAAATATTTCTTCAGGCATAGAAGGTAAAGATGAAAAAGTTGTGCTTTTTTATCCTTGAAGGACATCCCGTTCATTCAAATTAATCCTTAAGAGAGCATGGATTGAACCCTTTTCTACAAATTTTTTGTTGAAGCCTATTTTGTTTGACATCGGTTTGGTTAACAAAAAAAAATGTGAGAATCGAAAAGTAGACACTTTTCCGCTGTTTCTTTAACCAGTAATTTATTAACAGAAATAAACTTGTTTTATGGAAGTTTTCGAAACACCGGCCTATGAATTGGCTAAGGAATTTCCAATTGTTGAAAAAACTTTACATGTTGAAACATTTGACATTAAGTTTAAGGTGATAAAGGGCTTCTAGATTCTGGCAAACAAGTATGTGTGGTAAATAAGTTGTATTCTTTACACATATGAAAGCCTTGTCTTTTTTACCTCTCAAATGCTATGTCAGTCCAGGAGGTAGTCATGTTCAAAAATATAAATCGACTTTCCGGAGCAAGATTTGAACCCACGATCTTAAATTAGCTGTACCCACTGCACCACAAAACCCGCTTTACATTGATTTACCATTTTAAATTTACCTACCATAAATGGAAACGACTATTACTCACGTTGTTTTTTGGTAAGGACTTTTAATCAAGACATGTTTTGCGCTTTAGAGCTTCTGATTATAGATTTTCATTACAAAACAGAGACATTTTCTCGTGTAAATATTTAGATTTTCATTGATTGCAAACAGTTGAAGGAAGCCTAGAAAAGTGTTTGTTTCGTTTACGAGTCTAACGTAGATGATGAAACACGTAACATATGCAAATATCTTAGTAGGTACTTACGTACTTAAAAATATATTCTTCTAATACCTACACAATATTATAACCGTACTCTGAACCCTCAGCTTGAATTGCATTTTCAAGCCTTAATTCATAAAATCCACCATCAAATTGATCGTTAAACCGGATTTCAACACTTAAAGTTCACTTCACAAAAGATGTGACTAAATTAAGTCATAAATATTCAAAATGCGCCTATTCATGTCAATATGACACCGCCTGTCATATCGTGTATAGTTGCATGTAATTAAGTTGAATGTAAACACGACAGTAGAGCTACTTTGCCGCTTTAATTATTTCAGTCATCGTTTTAAATTGAAGTTGCGTATGGCTAATAAAGGATATCCGGATATTTTTTCAACTTGAGAGGCGCTTCGAAATGTCATTCATATGAGAAAGACATGCCGGCATGGGAAAGACAAAATATCAGAAAAGTTTAATTTGCACCCTAACACGTGTTAAGTGAACCTTAAAGAGCCCGGCAGTATCTATACTATACTGACGTAGATATGATGAACAGAGGTTACACATAGGTACGAGAGAAGGTTTGGAAAGTAATGGAAGTGATGATTGATGACTGACGATGAGTTGACATGTTACGCCTTGAAATTTCATCAGCAAAAAGTAATTAGCGGCAAGCACTCGAAATTGAACGTCTTTTGACTCTTTCTAACTGATATCGTGCAATAAAGCTTGTAATTATTGAATCTATGAGTGTAAAATCCTCTCAACCTAACGTGTAAAATTAAATTAAATAAAATTAAGTACGAATATGAATACCTTCCCTGTTTGATAAAAAATTATGACTATTAAACTGAATGTCAACCGCACTTAAGTCAAGTTTAACAGTTTTTCTGCTAAAGAAATTACAACAAAATTATAATTTACGAACTTTTCGTGTAGGCATGGAGGTAGGCACATAAAAACGCACACAAGCAGGTGGGTACGCTGTCTAGAACATAAAAATATCTACCCACCTATAGCCGGCAGCTGAGATATATGGCCCCACCACAACCTTGAAATGTGCACTGTACAATCTTCTGCGCGAACTCCGCAATTTTGACGTCTTAACCCCGCACAGCAAAGACAAAAGACATTTCTTTAATCAGCTTGTGCATCTATCTATATAGCGGGCTCTTGTCAGTAATGTCAAATGCGTAGACACAAATTAATCAATGAAAGCACACCATTTCCCACCATGTTTCATTCTCGTACTGGAAATGGATGTCATGTGGGTTTTTCGCTGAAATGTCAACGTGTAAGGTGCTTCTTCATCTGGTTTATCGCTTGTTTTTTTCCTGCAGATAAGTATGTACCTATAGGTAGGTATAGTAGATACTCGAGTTAAGGCCACGAGAACATTACATCGTGTACAGTATGTACTTTACACCTTCCAATAATGCACAAGCCTACCTTTGGCGCACACATTTCGAGTGGAAAAAAATAGTATTCTTACATACCTGTCGCGTAACAAAAGTGACACAAAACCAAGACGAAAACACTCAGGGGACAGCAAGAAAAATTAATCGCCAATATGTATGTGAGAGGCTTAAATTAGACAGCAGCAGTGGTGCGGATGCACTCAAACCAAAAGATGGTAACCCCGGCAACTTAACGTTTCTTTTCAGTAAAATTAACATAAAAAAGGCATGAAAAAAAAACACCTCTGATCCGAATTGATTTTTTTTAACAAACGTGTCAACGTGAAGAGGAAACTTGTCGTAAGTGCACAACACCCTGTGCATTATTTTATAATTGAAAAACACTTTTAGAAATAAAGATTTTCTTGTTGGAAAACGAGAATATCAAAATATAGTAGGTACAGTGTGACCGGTAATTAAAAAAAAAACTTACATGAACAATGAATAATTATTCTTTTATTTTTGTATTAAATTCTATGTTTAATACGGGCACTAGGGAATCAACTATTTTATATGTAGTAAATTGTGGTTTTAATCAATAAAGCGAGTTCTTCCCATTACCGACAGAGACACTTTTCTTTTGCACAACACACGAGGCACAACGACCTAACACTTCAACGAGACCGACGCAAGTGAATGCTTGGAAATGTTAGCAACATTTGATTTTTATAATTTTGGCTTCTATTCTAATACCACGTCTAACTTGGTGGAAGCCTTCTGCTGGTGCTGTGGTTTTCTTTTGGGTGCTGCTTTGGCAGCGTTGGCAATTATGAAGAGAGTTTTCCTTGGCGTTCTCTTAAAACGACTATGTACGTTGTTATATGTATGCGTGCGTGCGTATACCTACCCTAATTGCATTAAGAAGAGAATGACGAACACCCGTGACGTCAGTATGGTATGGGCGTAGTACGGTACTAAGGCAACAGTACGGTAGGAGTTGACTATGCTTATTGTAAGCAACAGATGTATCATGTACATAAACCATTAACGAAATAAAGCAGAGGCTCTCAAATATTTAAGTGTGTGGTTGTAGCGCGCTGCCATACTGACTTTTTTCTCGTTTAAATTATAAATTTGCGTATATATTTTTTTAAGTGTCCTAACTCCGAATGGTGGTCAAAGGATAGACATGTGCACTCAAGAGGATACAAGCATCCACAGGTTTTCTAAACCCACCTCTGTCTATCAACTCCTACTCTCACCTCCCCGTGGTGAACACCGGGTGCCTAGTACCTCAACTGGAGATTGGGTTACAACCCCTTTGGAAGGTTGTTGGGGGTAGCAGACGAGAGAAGGGGGGGGGGGTGGGGGGAAGTGTTCCCAATAATGCACTTCTCCTTGCTTCCGGACGGCAGCGGAGGAGTTCCCCAGAAGGAATCAACGGTGGCGTCCATAGTTCCAGCCAGGCCGAACTACTTAGTGAGCACCTTATATGGGCTACTACGACGTATTCGGAGCTCAGGCCTATAAGGAGCGGGCTATCCGGCTCTCCGTCCTAAGAGCTAAACAAAGGATCTGGTCCTCCAGGTTGGGGGTCGTGCCTTCGAGGTGACTTCCCGGCCACGTAAAGAAACACCAGTCACGAAGCAGAAACAAGCCTCGGATTCGGACGGATTTACTGTTGACGACCAATGCAAACGAGCAGACAATGACACCAGCGCTAAAATCAAACGAAGGATAACTATTGCCAATCGCTGTTTTTTGGGCTAAGGAGGTAATTGAGTAGCAAAGCCCTCTCTCGAGCAACTAAAGTGTCCATGTATAAGACCCTCATCATCCCAGTCCTGCTTTACGGTGCAGAAGCATGGACCCTGTCAAAGGCGGATGAAAACACTTTAGGCTGCTTCGAGAGGAAAATTCTTCGGACGATTTACGGTCCCGTCTGCATAGACGGAGAGTGGAGGAGGAGATATAACATCGAACTGTACGGGCTGTGCAGCGATACCGACCTAGCCAACAGAGTCAAAACACAACGTCTACGATGGCTGGGTCATCTAGAGCGGATGGATACCAACGCCCCGGCCCGGAAAATCTTCGAATCCACACCGCAGGGATGTCGCGGTAGAGGAGCACCGAGACTCAGGTGGCGCACGCAAGTGGAAGGGGACCTCAGCCAACTTCGCGTGCGAAACTGGAGACGGCTAGCTAGAGACAGAGCTGGCTGGCGAAGCTTGTTTGCTGAGGCCCAGGTCCACCCCGGACTGTAGCGCCACCTTAAGTAAGTAAGTCCTAACTCCGAATACGTTAATTAAAATTGTCGTTCTAAAAAATTTTAAAAGTTGTTGTCTAAAATACAGAAATTTTTATGTTCCCAGAGGAGTCTTATTTTCTCATACCTACCTACCAAAAATTTTGCTGAAACCCTTTAGCTCCACGAGGGTTTCCACACTGGTGCTTTTTGGCGGGGTGAACGAAAAAATCCATTAAATCTGAACAACGAAATGCGGAGCAATAACATTTTGCCCATCTGTTTGAATAGAGCTCGGTAAGTTAAGAGGGTGTTGGCCTCAACCTATGAAGGCAACCTGTAAAGGATAAAAATTTTAATGAAAATATTATCTTAGTTAATTATCCTAAAATTCGAAGATTTCGAAGTATTGTTTGCATTATTCCCCACCGTTATGATGACGGCCTCTGCTAATGTAGTTGGTATTAATGATTCTTTTATTTTTGCTAAATGTTTTCTCAAACAGGTTGTAGCCTCAGAGAAACGTCAGTATTCCTAGGAATCTTAATGTTGAGCAGCTACTTCTCCGAGTGGAGCGATCGATTCTTCGTTGGTTTGGACACGTTGTTCGCATGCCCCCTGCCAGACTTCCTAGACAGGTCATGCTAGCCGAGATGCGAGCGCGTCGCCCCTCTGGTAGGCCAAGAAACAGGTGGTGCGATCAGGTAAAGAGCCTCTCTGAGTCCCGCCTGGGGATTGCGCCGGAGTCTCTTGAGTTGGTGGCGGAGGATCGAGAAAGATGGAAGGACCATTTAGCCACCCTCGCTCCGCGACCCTTTTAAAGGATAGGCGGCATTCGAAAATGATGATGATGATGATGGAGGTTGTAGCCTCTTATCACTTTAGTAGCCATAGCCAGTGATGAATTTTTGAGTATTTATACCCTACCTAAGGTATATTAAGTTAGATGTATAGTTTGTAACGCAGTGAAATAATCACCATAGAGATATGAATAGGACAGGAGAATCGACTAAGCCATGTCCATCCGTATGCAAACAAGCTTAAGGCCTTAAATTTTAAGCTAGAGAGCGGAAAGTTGGTGAGTGAGCTGGAAGTCTAATCTTTCAGATCAAGTATGAAAATTAGTTGAATCCGCCCATAGACACGCCCACTACAGGCCTGTGTTTGCGGCCATCTAAAATTTTTAAAAATGCTGTTTTCAAATTTTAGCTATGTTAAACTTCAGACGGACTGAAGTTTTTATATACGCACTGTTGCACTTTCCCACTTGTTTTGATATGGGTTGACGCTAAGACCACAAATGTTTTGGTCGATCGGCTTAGTCAATTTAGTGCACCTTGCAGTAAATCAACAAGTCTTCGTAAAAATTTGTCACGTACTATGAGCACTAGGTTGCAGCATTAACTTTTTTATTAAATGAGTCGCGGACCGAGGGCTGCTAAATCTTCCCAGCCTTCCCGGTACTCCAGGGGGTTTCGCACGAGGGGAACACAGCGCTCCTGGTAGGCCTAGATACAACGTTAGCATGGCCCTTTGTATTGCAAATGTCTTTATACAGAGAAAAGCAATGATATAACTAGCAGAGTATTTCAATAAAAACAAGTGAAAAAGTGCAAAGAATGAATAATCTAAAAGTTTTTTTTTTTGTTTGACCTAAATTCATATATTATTTCTATTGCCCATGCCCCCAAAAATGGTCGTAGGCTTAAAATTAAAATTAGTTAGTTGCAATATCATTAGAGTCATGAAAAAATGCATTAAGATCAAAAATTATTTCTAAAAAAAATCGTTTTTTCCTAAAAAAAAAACCCTAAAAGTAGGCGGAGCTCAAAACTTTGTATGTAACAAACTTAGCAAATAGTAATATCAATATAATTTTTTTTCTAAAAGTATTGTAAGTACAAAGCATGCTCTTCATGATATTTGCAAATCAGGTTGGATGAACGCCGAAACCTCCCAGAACAAAAGTGCCATCTTCAGATCAATTCGCAACATCAAAGCTTCGAAGATAAATGTACCTGAAATTCACATTTATGATGAGCATACTCCTCCTTGGCTGTTTCCTGAATATATAATAGATGTTTCCTTAAGTCAAAATTCAAAACAAAGCACACCAAATGAAGTTTTTAGACAAATGTTTGCTGAAATTATAGAAGCTGGCAATTTTGGTTGCGTTCTTTACACGGAGGCTTCCTATAGAGATGGAGTAACCGGATACTGCGTTTATAGGCTTGACAGTACAAACAACAGAGTCTTAATTCAACAAATTACGACCCGCGATCAAAATTCGTATACTGGGGAAGTAATGGCTCCAGTAGAAGCATTCAAATATGCCATGAATTTAACTGTTAAAACAGCTATTTGCGGTGACTCTCTTAGCTCAATTCTGGCCGTTAATAACAGCAAAAGCACTACACCAATTATTCGAGCTATAAGATCTTATCTCTGTTCAGAATGTCCACGGATCCATTTAATATGGTCACCGGGACACGTAGGGATTCCAGGAAATGAAAAGGCAGACACTGGGGCTCGCTATGCAATTAGAATGCCTTTAGAGTACAAAATACCACCATTTGCAAAATCTATATGGACTCACTCTTTAAGGCTTATTCAGGAGGAATTAGTAAATCGTTGATATAAATCAAAATCATTTCTGAGAACACACGAAATTGATTTATCACCTATAACCTATCATAAGGACTTAAGCCGAGCGCAAGCAGTTCAGATTTTAAGAATGAGACTGGGGCATACAATATTTAACAAATTGCATCTCTTTAAAAAAAGAAGACCCACCTTCATGTAACTTTTGCGGAGAACTTCTTACTGTTCAACATATTTTACAAAGCTGTCAAACAACAAAGGAACACTTCAGGGGAGATGTTACCAACCTCGCAGAGTTATTAGATCCTACAGTAGAACCCATTGAGTCAAAATTATTTCCTTTAATAGCAAAACATAAAGCTATAGTTTAAAATTTTATATCATTACCTTGATCTTTTAACTAATCCAATAATAAAATCACTAAATTTAAATATTCCTAATTTTGTAAAAAAAAATGTACCTATATATAAAAAAAATGTTTTATTTGTATTCGCCATATGGGCACAGAACCCCGGCGTTATATCCCGGACGATGTAAATTTATTTATATTGTGACCCTTGAAAATAAAATAAAATAAAATAAAATAAAATAAGTAATATCTTCAATATTTGTCATAAAATTTTTCTTCGATTTGGAGTGAATTTTGCGAGAAATCGAGTTTTTAAAAGTCTAACATTTTAAAAGTGGGCATGATCGATGGTGTGGGCGGTCCAACTTTTGCTATTCTAAATATTTTTGCCCAATATTGCTCTGCACCAAAATTTGAGTTCCTACTCCTTGTCTAACTTGACCAAAAGGCATTTTGAACCTTTGAAGGCAGTGGTGGGCATGACCATTGGCAGATTTAACCAATTTTCACATTTTGTCTGTGCAACAAAAAAACCAAGTCGTGTCCCAAGTTTCAGCTCTCTAGCACTATTTTGAAGACCTAAAACCTTCACACATACAGACGGACGGACATGGCTTAATCAATTCACCTGCCGGTTTCGATCGTATCTATTAAAGTTCTTAGGGATCTACGGTGATTATTTCACTGTGTTACAAACTATGCATTAAAATAATTTATAAATATACCCTGGGTTGGGTATAAAAACCATCTGGTATACTATATGCATCTAACTGTTTTCCATTCTATTTGCATATTGGAAGAGAAAAATTTTTTTAACATCCGGCCGACCTAAACCTGGATAGCAGACTCCAACCCTGGCCAAAATCCGTTCATTTTGAAACAAAGGTTCTGATTGTTGCCGGGTTTAGTCTGCGCTGGATATTGCTCATTTCCCATACCAGCCCCAACCGCGGAGGCGCCTAAATGTGGACCCCAGAAGGGAAACTTCGAAAGTTGCTTAAGCTGGCGGATCAGCCCTATGGATCAGACCATCATACTAAGACAAACCCTGCAAAACATCATCTTTTTGTCGCTTAAATTTTTTTTTTTTCCGTGGGTAGGAAAAACCTTCATAGGCACTACGAGGACCGGCCGCGCGTGCTCATAGTAGTGTGAGATTCTCACTCACTAAAAGAACTTCGTCAAAACAATCCGAAATTTGAAAAATAACAAAGCTCCAGGCTATGACCTAATTACTGGGGAAATTTTGAAGGAGCTACCGAAAAGAGCGTTAGTCAAGCTTCTCTACATCATAAACGCATCAATGAGAATTTCATACGTTCCACGGCAATGGAAAGTCGCAGAGGTAATAATGGTTCCGAAACCAGGGAAATGCCCGAACGACAAAAAATCATATAGACCGATTTCGCTTCTGCCGATTATATCTAAAGTCTTCGAGAAACTTGTGCTCAAACGACTGCAACCAATAATTGAAGAAAGACGATTGATTCCGGATCACCAATTCGGCTTTAGGGTCAAACATTCAACACTTGACCAGGTCTATCGAATAACTAATGAAATTGAGAAAGCCTTAGAAGCGAAAATGATATGTTCTACCGCTTTTCTTGACGTATCCCAAGCCTTTGATAAAGTTTGGCACGAAGGCCTAAAATATAAGCTACGGAAAGTTTTGCCGGAAAAAATGTATGAACTCTTAGAGTCTTATCTTGACAACAGACTATTTCGAGTGAGATACGGGAGCGAATACTCAGAATTCAAAGAAATACAAGCCGGCGTTCCACAAGGTAGCGTCCTCGGTCCAACACTGTTTTTACTTTTTACAAGAGATGTACCTCAAGTAGAGACAACGACTATAGCCACGTTCGCTGACGACACGGCTATCCTCGCTACGGATAAGACAGTCGAACAATCAACGGGAAAACTCCAACGCGCTTTGAATAAAATATGCGAATGGACAAAGGCCTGGCGAATCCTCCTAAATGAGACAAAATCAACGCATGTAAATTTTACTTACAAGAGGGTAATCAACTTACCTCTATTTATAAACTCGGTACAAATTCCGTACGCAAACGAGGCGAAATATTTAGGCATGACCCTAGACGCAAAACTTAAGTGGAAGCCACACGTTAAAAAGAAACGAGATGAACTTGAAATCAAGCTACGAGAACTGAATTGGCTTATCGGACGTTATTCGAAACTAAGCGTATATAACAAACTGCTATTGTATAAGCAAGTGCTAAAACCATCTTGGACGTACGGTATACAACTTTGGGGTTGTACCAAACCAAGCAACATATCTATTTTAGAAACTTTTCAGAATAAGACACTAAGAGCAATCGTAAATGCTCCATGGTATATAAGAAATAGCGATTTACATCGAGATCTAGGCATCGCAACCGTGACCGACGAAGTAAGAAACTTTGCTCGCAAACTTCACACTCGCCTTCACGGCCATTGCAACCACGAAATAATCCGAACTTTGGATCAGACAAATCTTGCACGCCGACTACAACGAACAAGACCGTTGGATCTAGCGTCGTAAGAGAAAACCGCACATAATGACGGTATTGCAGGTGCTTTCGTTGGAAGGTAGCCTGCCAAACGCGATTACTATACAGAAGCATGAACTACTTGTTAAGGAAACTTAGTCGTAGTCTTACAAAGATTGGGAGGTTTTTTAGTGAGTAAGAATCTCACACTACTATGAGCACGCGCGTTCGATTCTCATAGTGCCTATGAAGGTTTTTACCTACCCACGGAAAAAAAAAAAAAAAAAAAAAAAAAAAACTCACTAAAAAACCTCCCATTTTCCTTAACAAGTAGTTCAAGCTTCTGTAGTAATCGCGTGTGGCAGACTGCCTTCCAACGAAAGAACCTACTATACCGTCAAGTTATGCGGTTTCATCTTATGCTGCTAGATCCAACGGTCTCATTCGTTGTAGTCGGCGCGTAAGATTTGTCTGATCCAAAGTTCGGATAATTTTATTGTTGCAATGTCCGCAAAGTCGTGTACTAAGTTTGCGAGCAAAGTTTGCTACCTCATCAGTCACGGTTGCGATTCCAAGATCGCGGTGTAGACTGCTATTTCTTATGTACCATGGAGCATTAACAATTGCTCTGAGTGTCATATTTTGAAAAGTTTCTAAAATAGATATATTGCTTGGTTTAGTCTAACCCCAGAGCAAGTGCTAAAACCATCTTGGACGTACGGTATACAAGATGGTTTTAGCACTTGCTTATACAAAAGCAGTTAGTTATATATGCTTGGTTTCGAAAATCTTCCGATAAGCCAATTCATTTCTCTTAACTTGATTTCGAGCTCGTCGCGTTTCTTTTTAACGTGCGGCATCCATTTAAGTTTTGCGTCTAGAGTCATTCCTAGATATTCCGCTTCATTTGAGTACGGGATTTGTACCGAGTTAATGAATAAAGGTTTGTTGTTTATCTTTTTATAAGTAAAGTTAGCATGCGTTGACTTAGTCTCCTTAAGGACGACTCGCCAGCTCTTCGTCCAGTCGCATATTTTGTCTAAAGCGCGCTGAAGTTTCCCTGTTGATAATTCAATTGTCGTTTCAATAGCGAGTATAGCAGTGTCGTCAGCAAACGTAGCTAAAATTGTTCCCTCATCGTGGGGTATGTCTCTTGTATAAATCAAAAATAATATTGGGCCGAGAACGCTTCCTTGCGGGACACCGGCATTTATCTCTTTGAATTCCGAGTACTCATTTTCGTACCTTACGCGAAAGATTTCAAGGTGAGACTCTAAGACTCTATAGAGTTTTTCTGGAAAGTTTAGCCTTAGAAAAGAAAAGAAGAAAAGCGCTAGTACATATCTTTTTCGCTTCCAGATCTTTTTCGATTTCGTTTGTTATTCGATAGACCTGGTCGATTGTTGAATGCTTTTTTCTAAATCCGAATTGGTGATCCGGAATCAATCGTCTTTCTTCAATGATTGGTTGCAACCTTTTAAGCAATAGTTTCTCGAATACCTTAGATATTATCGGCAGTAGCGAAACAGGTCTGTATGACTTTTTGTCGTTCGGACATTTTCCTGGTTTCGGAACCATTATGACCTCGGCCACTTTCCATTGCCTTGGAACGTATAAAATTCTCATGGAGGCGTTAATGATATAGAGTAGCTTGACCAAAGCTTTTTTCGGTAGCTCCTTTAGAATTTCGCTAGTAATTAAGTCGTAGCCAGGTGCTTTGTTGTTCTTCAGATTATTTATCGTTTGACGAAGTTCAGCCAATGACACGGTTTTTATTCTATAATTATCTTGTACCGCATAAGGATTGAGCTCCTCGACCAACGGTTCCCCGTCAAACGGTTTGAATGTTTCTTCTGGGTAATCTGCAAATAAATCCGCTTTTTCTTTGTCTTCTCTCGCCCATTCGCCGTTGGCTTTTCTTAATGGCGCAGAGTGTGCTATAGGCTTCTTAATGGACTTCACTGCTTTCCAAAGAGAGTAGTTCAAACCTTTATCGGCAGTCAAACTTTCGAGGTAAGCAGTAGTCTCGCGACTTTTAAAGTCTTGAAGTTAGTGCTTCAGTTTGTTAGAAAGTTGGTTCAAGATGGTCTTATCCGGGGGTGCTCACGAACGTTGCCATCTTTAGCGCGCTCTCCTCTTTTCGCATACATATTAGCTCTTCTATTTCTTGTGGATATATTGTTCCGCTGTTCGATAGTTCGGATCTCCGAAAAGAAGTGTTATTCCACGCAGCGCTCTGAATAACTCTCACGAGTTTTTCTATTTCAAGTGGCGTTTTGAGTGGTACATTCAAAGCTATATTTTCGTTACAGTTTTTTCTAAAGCCGTCCCAGTCGGTATTATTGTTACCTAATCTAGGCGTTCTTTCCTTTTTCACTAGGCTTCCGCCGATTTTCAAAAGAACTGCCGAATGATCTGAACAGAGATCAAAGCGTTCTTCTACGTTTGTAAGGTAACGAGGTACCCCCTTGGCGATAAAGAAGTCGACGAGATCAGGTATTTGATTTCTGTCGGTTGGCCAATATGTTGGCTTTCCCGTCGATAAGAAGATCACGCCGCCTTTTTTTACTTGCTTTAAAGAGGGCTCTGCCTCTTGTTGAATTGCACCGTGAGACCCAAAAAGTATTTTTCGCGTTAAAGTCCCCGCCCATGATAATGTTTGACCCAAGTGAATCAAAGAGCAGGGCAAGATCTTCATCTGCCAGCCGATACTGCGGAGGAAAATAGCTCGTCGCTTTGTTGTAATTTATGTGACTTAATTTTACTGAGACTGAGGTTATTTGCATAGAGTCAAGCTCTATTTCTTCGTTTTTGGAGTGCTTAATGCAGTCTTTAATGTAGAGAGAGGATCCGCCTCTCGAATTTGTCGATTACATGATGACATAAATGCCAGCATTACTTAAGGGTCCTATGCTTCAGAGTTTTTCGCAAATAGCAGAACCGGTCAGATAGTGTCGTGCAGGGGCATATAGGTAAGGTACCATGTTTCACAAATTCTTGACGCAACTGTCTCTTACATGCACTTAATTGTGGCAGGGATGACAACGCTGGACGCAAGAAGGCACAACCCTAAACTGATGACTACAAAGGCTGGCAAACGCGGCGAATATCTCCGAGTCTTTTATTAGAGTCTTTTGAAGCGATGGAAGAACGAAGAACCAGCGTTAATTTTCTGTTTTATCAACAAACAAGCATTCGTTAACCGATGAGGATAAAATTTCACATTTGGTAGCAGATAGCAGCTTCGAGGTTCTTTTGGAGTTCACCTATAGCTTCAAGTAAACATCGACCACCCTAAAAACAACACCTACCCGGACTTTGGCTAAAATAACGTAAGAAGCGTTCATTATTGCGAAAGATTAAGAGTGCTGGAAAAAAGTACTTTTTTCTATTCAAAATTAGCTTAGATGATAATAAGGTATTTGTAAGTTTGAATTTAAAAAAAAGAACTTGCTAATTTCATTAACAAGTAAAAAAAATTGTAAGCTCTTCTCGTTATCATCGCGTTTTTTTTGCGAATACCTACTTATACCGATTTGATGGATGATGAAATTGAAGATGATAAATAAAGGTGAAAATTATATTTAACATTTAGCAAAAATTTGAAATCTTAAAAAGCTACGAGAAGTAATGCAAAATTAGTAATCCACAAAGAATAAGAATGATGGCGGCAGGAAAATTAGCTCATCAGGCTAAGCCAAGTCGATTAAAGCCAGGACTTAGCTTTGTTTTCCAAAAGTCTAACAGGAATTATAAATAAATGGAATTTTCTGGTTCCTTTCTCTTTTTTTCAAAAAAGTAGGAACCATGAGATAATTACTTAATTAAGGTGGCGCTATAGTCCGGGGTGGACCTGGGCCTCAGCCAACATGCTTCGCCAGCTAGCTCTGTCTCCAGCTCCGTCTCCAGTTTCACACGCGAAGTTGGCTGAGGTCCTCTTCCACTTGCGTGCGCCACCTGAGTCTTGATGCTCCTCTACTGCGCCGTCCCTCCGGGGTGGATTCGAAGATTTTCCGGGCCAGGGCGTTGGTGTCCATCCACAGGTACTATGAGATACTGCATATATTTTAGTGCCTTAAATACAAGGCCAAATTTTAAATGTCTTTGTAAAAAATGTCTTGTTTTTCAATCCTTTTAGCTCTAGATTTTGTGAATTTAAGTAAAGAAGATAAAACAGTCCAGACTTTTGAACATTGACATTTGATAGCGTATATATTGTTGAAACTAAAATTTTGTCAAATAAGGTGTCATTTACTCAGCATCGTCCCGCACACTTCACGCTTCAATATGACTTCCTTTAACTTGTTCTTGTGGAGTTTTCAGAAATCGAAAGTCCGTCGAACGGCCGTCAAAGGGTCAACATAACCTATGGCATTTGTCTAATTTTTGGTTTATGGGCCAGAGTTATGAAAAATTAGACATTTTGGTGAGCGGTACCCAGAAAAGCCGAAAATATGAATGATTTTATTTTTTATTTCCTCTTTAAACAATAATGGCATTAATAGGCCTTCAAAATACAAGGAAAATTTTGATGGTATCTCGCACACACTTTATTTTACATAAATTTAAAAACAGGAACCGCCTAATGAAAGATCTTGTTCAACGTGGATCACATTGTTCACAATTGATTTGACAAACATAATGAAATATTTCGGGGTCATTACCAAAATATTTAAACTTGCTCGAAATATAACTCGAAATTATAAGATGCATTCTTATTATACAACTATAAAATGTTCGTTATTGTGAAATAGAGTTTGCAGAAAAGATCTGGAGAATGAGGGCAGAAAGTAAAGAACATTAACGTACTGATTACCGGCCACAATTTCAAGCCTGTAAAACGCCTGTAAACTTTTGCAGGGTAATCTGTGATAAATCATTTGCTTTAAAGCTTTTTTTTAGTAGCGTCAATTTTGTATAAAAAAAAAGTTAGTGCAGTACATGGAAAAGTCGCAAATTTCAGCTGATAAAAGGCGCGTCTATGGCCGCATTGAAAACCGTTTTAAGCTTATTATAGGCAGTTGAGTTTCAAAGCAATTTTGGCATACCCTTCGCGTTCAATTAGTCTTATCGGAACCATTATAAGAGCGACCATTGTCAAGTTACATACGTTTCTACAAGTTACATAAAAAAATATTTTATTACACTTATTCATAAAAAAAGTAAATTATGATTTTAAATATATTTATTTAATTGTGATTCTGAAAGTCCAAGCTAGTTCAAGTTTATTTTTATCAATTAAATTCTTGGGTGGAAATTTAATGTGTACACTTGTTTTGTTAACTGCCCACTAAGAGAAAAAGAAAATTAAAATTTTTTGAATAAAGTTAAAATCTTAACTTATTACCTTAATTGAAGCATCAGGCAAACCAAGAAGAACAATTTTAGTTGACCCATCAACTTGCTCTCGTAGTGAGTACAAATCGATTTCATTATTATCGTATGGATATTCTAAGATTGTTGCAAAGACATTGAAACCACCCCTATTTGGCAGCGGCTTACATGTGTACCATACACCTGGTGTTTTCGTATCATTCTGATATACCCAAGGCATACTACCGTAGATAGCTTCTCCATTTATCTTAAGCCAATTGCCCATATCACGAAGTCTCTCTTCAAAAATTGGTAGAATCGTACCGTACTTGGTTGGGCCCACATTGACAAGGATATTGCCGCCACAACTGACAGTTGAAACGAGCTCTAAATTTTTTAAGAAAAAAATTTTATTCATATTTAGGAAAAAGAAAAAGGAAAAAGATCAAAGTTATGAAAAAGCTATGGGAGTAGCTACCTTTAATAAGTTCCTTAGATGTCATGTAATCGGCCAGTGTGCTATCAAAACGCTGACCCCAACTGCTCTTATCTAGAGTAAATGCATTTTCCCATTTATGGTCTTGCAGTACACCTTAAAATTAAAAAAAAAAAAAAATGATTAAAAATTATAAATAGTAAGGACTTAGGCGCATGCGTAACCAAAGCTTAAGCTCGTTATAGAATAAAAGAAAGTTTAGAATATAACTTGAATAATGCAGAGACTATTCACACCGCATCGTAAACTAAGTTTTTGGCAAAAATGTTGTACAAATTCGTTTAGTCATTCACACTTCTGAATGGGGACTAAGTTTTGTTTTTGTTTGTCAATAGTACATCAATTGCCATAATTTACTAAAGTGCTTTAAAACTCCTTTCTAAGAAGGCAATACATACAAGAATGTACTCTCACCTGAAAACTGAAAGCAGATTTAAGATCGGGCATTCGGTCACTTAAATATTAACATCTAAAGATGAGGCAAAAAAGACATTGTGTAAAGCAAAGTAATACTCGTGATGTTCACAGTGGTTTTAATAGAAACTAATAGAAACAAGGAGCTATGAAAGCAGATAACTTATAAAATATATAAGAATGGCAAAACTCACCGTTTTTTAATGAAGGTTGTGCGAGTTTAAGAAAAAACTTAGTTTATGATCCCGTGTGACAAGGCTAAAACCGTGCTATTTTGATGCTCACTTTAATTTCGTTATGTCATCTTAGTTGCTGTAGCATGTGCTTAGTTCATGGGAGGTCTGTGCTCAAGTCCTACCTCTGAGATCTAAAAAAAAGACTCGACCTTTTTCATGATCCCATCCTCGGCCGAGGTTTAACTAACCTCTCCGAGAGCAACATTGGTCTCGAAAAACTTCCCAAAGTGCCGCCGCCGTTTGGATTCGGCAAAAAATGTTAGGTTCCCTTCCCTTGTACGTAAAGACTTCCTACAAAAGACACAGCAGAAGTGAAAAGTTGACCCTGGTCCATCTCTAACCGTTGCACCGCTTGTTTTTTTTTTTCATCTTAACAGCCACATTCCAATCGTGAAAATCAGCAAATCACGAATCTGATGAATCTGTTCAAAAGCTTAGAAAAAGTAAAATCAAAATCTTTTATGTGTGGGGTTTGAGGGTAAACATTCTAAATAGTGGTACATGGAGCCTCAGTGCTCAGTGTTATAAAAATCGCAGGCCCGCGGAGCATATACTCTAAAGCTGCGGAGTGCAAATGACCGCGAGTCTGCGAAATGGCTAAAGCACTCATCGCGATGCTCACTGTCAAGCTGTTTTTGAGAGGGTGATCCGATGAGAGCTCGGCCAACAAGCCTGGAACGTCAAATTGCAGGGTAAAGCACCTGCTAAGGAAAATCAACTCGCTTCGGAAGGGCCCCCTACCTCAATTCCCACGTCCATGAGGACAAGGTCTCAAGACGGTCCCTCAAAAACTCCGCAGAAGGCCAAGAAATCCTTAACGGTGTCCAGGCCTTTCAGCGAGGTCGCGAAGGACCATCTGATCCTGGGTTTCATGAACCAGGGTGATGATGAGGGTAGGATGGACTCGGAGAACTGGAGACTCCTGAGGGCCGAGTTATCTTCAGGCAGTCTTCAGCACTGCCTGACCAATCCTACTTTGTCACCTCCAATCTTTATGGACGGGGGCTGGCTTATGACGGGTGTCAAGCTTCTGGCGTGAAGCAATGAGACCTCTGCTGACTACATCAGGGCAACGGTCTCTGGATCGGCGCTATATGCTAAAGGCCACTGTGCACAGCTAAAGGCCGGTAATTAAAGCAAATGGAAGGTTATTAATTTTGAGGAGCCAACTGATGCCGGGCGATAAATTTCATTACTATTCAACCCGGAACCTATTGCACCCTTGGCTGCAAGAGTTTTTAAGTTTTTCACATGAAGGTTTCAGAGAGGGCTGGTAAAGCCACGTAAAACAGAAAAAGAAACAGAGTCCCATGGCCATAAATAAGCAACTGAAGCCTAAATTCGCTGAATACTATTTCTGTTCCTTGTGACAACGCAGCTTTAGTCAGTTTCTGGTCCAGCTGAGTAATCGGCTGGCCCGTCCCAAGAAAGGCTTCCGGAGGAGCAGATAGGTGGTAAGCAAGCAATTCTCTAATTCGGAGGAATTCGACGCCACAGTTGTAGAGAAGTCCATAACAATAGCAATGATGCTACAGATTAATTTACACTACTCGAAAGCAGCATCTGCAAATCTTTTGCTTTGCCTCCAAGAAGGTGGAGAAGACATCGCCCTCATCCAAGAGGCCTGGGTTCTTGCGATGACCATACTCACACAATAGCTGGACTGAGGGATAGAGACTATGACCACTTTCTAAGCAAAAGTACGAGGTGAAGCCAGGACCTGAAGGTGAAGCCATTTGAAAAGCATCAGCATGCATGCCCTACGATGCGACAGGGCCCAGACAAGATTATCGAAGATTTGCGAAGATTATCCGCAACACTATTAGCCAGGCCAAGAAGGATAAACATCCTCTCTCTCCAGACAGCAACGATTATATAATAGCCACTAACCTCATTATTTTTAACAAGGGTCAGATCTCACTTTTATCACCAGAAACAGCAAGGAAGTTATTGATGCGACCTTCGTCACGAGCTCCCCTAAGATAACCTTCAACAACTGGATGGTATCAAGAGATGTGTCATTCTTCGACCATCACCTAATACATTTCGGTACATTGACATGAAATTTCCCCAAAAGTCCGTCTTCAGAAACCCGCAGAAGAACTTACTGGGGCACCTACAACACAATGTTGATAAGTCATCTTGAAAACCTTACTCCTACTCAGCCGCTATTACCACCTAATGGTGGGTGGGCACACTGAGGCAATGAATCAAGCTCTCTGCAAAGCCTGCCATATCATCAGACACAAAATTTGAGGTAGGCCCTCATGGTGGGACGCCGAAATTAGCAGATTTCGAAGAGAGAGAAGAAAACGCTTTAGGGTAGGGACCAAGTCGATTGGGACCTTTATAAAAGCAGTACCAGGAAGTTTCAGACAGAGATATCAGGGAAATCACTTTGGCATCTTTTCTGCGAAAAAATAGAGAAAACTGGCGATTCATCCAGGATCAGGAAGATCCTATCCAAATTTCTAGTCATTCTTTGCTACATCAAAAAGCCAGATGGAAACTGCACCACGTCCAGTAATTAAACTATGGTCCTTCTTATAGACACCCACTTTCCTGGCAACAAAGCAGAGATAAAGTACTCTGAAGTTAACCACAAAATACAGAACTTGACAGAACTTGATACGTGCAGACACACAAGGGAGCTATGGCCAGCGGTAAGCAAAAAGAGATCACTATTTTTGATCGTACTAGCCCGCAGGAACATCCGAGTACTCACGGGAATCCTCACGGGGCACTGCGGTGTGGGTCTACACGCTGAGCGGCTAGGCATACCGCATAACGATTACTGCAGAAGCTGCAGGGACGTTGAAGAAATTGAATCTGTTCGTCACCTGCTCTGCGAATGCCCAGCCCTAAACAGCATCAGGCGTAGTATCCTCGGCAGCTACTTCTTCAACGAGCTCGAAGATCTAAATAATGTAGATCTAAAGGACCTCCTAAGATTTGTATACAAATCCGGATGGGTCCAAGAGGGCCGAACTCTGAGCTTCTAACAGCGGTCTATTTCTGTTTTCGTTCCAGTTATTAAGAAGGTTCCCAATGGACACAATGGACCCAACTGCTGGTCTAAGTGAAGCCGTGACTATTGTCAAAAGGGCATCCATCAACCTAACCTATCAACCTAACCTAACCACAAAATAGTTCAATACATTGTACCCAAGGATGTTTTTACACCCAAAAAGATACAGAGGGTAGTGCGTAGCTTCCTTCCATACAAATCACCTGGACTCAATGTCATATTACCGGTGGATATTACCGGTGGATATTCCAAGACCTCCAGCAAGGTCTTGGAATATCCACTGAGTCCTTGGCTCCACACTTTTTGTAGGAGTTGCCTAAACTTTAGCTATACCTACCCCCAAATCCTGGAGGGAGGCCAAAGTAGTGTTCATACCAAAAGCTAGTATGATCTCCCACACGACTCCTAAAGACTTTCGCCCGATCAGCCTGTCTCTCACTGGCTCAACCCAGCCTTCATTACGCTTTGCGGGTAGATCCTTAACCAATCCCTAATCAATCAGCCATTGATTGGTGTCCTTGATGACTAGACTATTTCACTGGAGCTATTTCTTGAATGGCCTTATGTCTCTTTACAGAACAGGGTTCGATTTTATTTATGACAGGTGAGTCATTTTCCAATCGTGGAAAGCGGCAAGGCATTGATCTGAAGAATGACAACGACAACTTTAATTTTTCATATACTAATAAGTAAAGTTAGCGTGCTAGTGGGCGGGCTTCAAAGTTTTTTTACACTTGAACTGCTTCGGAGGCTGAAAAGAACAGCTTTCAAGCTTCCACTTTTAAGCTCAAAACTTAAGCCCAAAAAACTACCGACGAACAAACAGACAGACGGACGGACATGGCTAATTTCACTTATAATTCGGTCAGCATTATTTCTACTTGTTACAAACAATGAATCAAACTTATCAAATATACCTACTTTCCTATAGGATGCGGTATAAAAATAATTCTGGGGTTAACTCGAGCTTTACTCCGAAACTTTGATGGCCTGCAACTAGATAATTGGGCCCTATAAAGACAGTGCATAAAATGCTCCCAGTTTCTTATAGTGGTCTAAATATGGCGGTGTATTTGAATATTTTTCACTTACCGGGGTTGTATCGATCGGAACAAGTGCGGAAATCTCCATGAAGGCAGTTCGTTGCAAGGCCCCAACGATCGTTTGTTACCACAGTATCTCGAACCGGACTGTCGTTATATAGCCTGCATGCGGAAGAAACTACAGTTTTGATGTTTTCCCTTATAGTAAGTAGTTCCAAATTACTTACCAAGCAATAAATTCTGTTGAATTCCAGTATTGTGGAGGAGCTTCCCAGTCACCATCCGACCATATTACTTCAGGAAGATATTGAGTAACTAGTTCGTGTAACTCAGGCAGCATTTTATCTTGAACGTAGGTGTCTTCCAGAAACACCCTGAGCTTGTCTTGAACGTACATCCGATTAAACCACTCAAACAGAGAATAGTACAAGCCGAATTTCATTGACGTCTTTTGTCTAATTGCCGTAGATAGCTCGCCTGACAGTATCAAAATTTGAATAACAAAACTACATACATATACACAAGAATTTACAATCTTACCGATAATATCAATTCCTGGGCCGACATCGTATGAATTCCAACTGAACGAACGGGTCGACGGCCACAAAGCGAACCCATCGTGATGCTTGCTCGTAAGCACTACGTATCTACAGAAAGTTAAACTGAATACATAACACTTCGGGATAGATACTATACAAATTCTAATACCTAGCTCCACTGTCTTGGAATAGGAGTGCCCATTGCGTGGCATTGAACAGCTCCGCAGTGAAATCTTTAGCGAACTCCTGATATGTAAATCCAGGTTGATAATTGTTCTTCATGAAATCAATGTAGGATGGAATTTTTTGGCCTGTAATCAGATTAATCATATAGTTCGGATGTGAAAACGGCTTGGGTCTGGCCAGTACCTTGCCAGTTGGTCCAAAACCATTCTGAGCCATAGCTCGGCACAGAATACACCCCCCAATGGAGGAATATTCCAACCTTGGCTTCGTCATACCAATGGGGCAGAGGCCTTTTGTCCAAGCTATCCCATGTAGGTTCATATTTTGGTCTGATCACATTATCGCACTTTTTGCCGGTACAATCAGCTTTGTAGTCTGCCAGAGCACCGACGACGAGTAAATAGAGAAAAACAAATGACGCTGCAACTATGCCCGACGAGCGAGTCATGACTTAATCGACAGAAGATTGAATTGAAACTAATCAGCAATGCTCTGTTTGTCAGTCTAATCGGTCAATTTTGCCGGAGAGCTAAAGCTGAGCTAGAGTAAAGTATCTGGAAGTAAACATTTGGTTCCTATTCTTTCTATCTCGCTGTCCACTGGTGTGTGCTCTTCACGAGAAGATACTTTTCTCTTGTATCTGGGAATGCAACAAATTTTTTTGTACACTTGCTGATGTAGGCAGACTGTATACCTACATCTTCGAACACTGAAGTGGGTCGGATGCAACCAGGCGTGTACCTATACCTCACAGCTGTACTTTGTTAATCAGATAAGTTCCTTCTGCCACATTATTATTTACAATTATTCAATACCTTTACTATTGGCTTTGGCACTTGAAACCAATACTACGGCTGAAAAAATTACCTTTTGAAAAATCACATTTTCTTTTGATTTTGTAATATTTATGCCTGGGGTTCGTCGAAGAATACTCAATTTCACTTTTTATTGCACAACGAATTATTTAATTTAAAATACAACATTTACTTAGGATCAAACACAAACCGTATTATCAACACTTAATTACGCCTTGACCTCTTTTAACTTTTGCCTTTGATGTTCTTTTTTCAACTATTTAGTATGAGCCTAACAACAAATTTCTTGATCCAGACTAGACCGAGGAAGGGCCTTAACCGGATGTCATTAGGATTCCTTTGGTTGTCTCTGATGAATAGTGGACATTTTACCATCTACATGCAGGAAAATTTTGCACTGCATATTTTTAGGAGGCGTCAGATGTATAAATAGTCGCCGGCATCACATTACACTATTCCCTTCCTAGTTTGGTGCGTCCCGAAAAAACCCGATCACCATTGCTTCCGTCATTACGATTTAGGCGATCCACATGGATAACTTTTATTTTCGGTATTTGTATTCGTTGGATTCGGAACACGACATCATTGGTATGGGACCCTCTCAGCCCTGCTACATCCTGGGCGATTTTTCGGACTACTTCAGCAGGTGGTCTGAGGCTTTTGCGATCCCAAACCAAAAACCTAAGACCGTTGTCGATCAGATAGTGGACCACTGGGTCTGCGGGTTTGGTATGCCTATGGAGCTAAATTTCGACTGAAGACACAATATTCCCGACTGAAGACACAGACCACGCCGCTTCACTCACAGTCGGATGGCATAGTGGAATGCTTTAACAAGACCTTGAAGAGTGGATGAGAATGAACGGGTTTGGGATCGGCGAATTCGTTTATTTATAATGGCCTCCCAGAATGGAAGGAATTTGGAACTCGCTTCCAAGTTTTATTTGGGCGGACTGCCAGACTTGCCAGTTTGCTGAAATTCGGATAAGGTCCTCTTCGTATGTTGGGTTTTACCACTGAAAACATAACATACGAACCTAAGAGAAAGGATTAAAAGCATTCACCAGAGAACCGGAAGTAATATTAAAATTGCGAGTGACCGCATAAAGTTCATGTACGTAGGCAACAGCATTCGAATTAAACGAGGGAAATCTGGTATTGCTCTAAAATCTATATCGTAAAATGGGAAAATCGCCAAAGCTGCAGCAAGACTGGTATGGCCCTACTAAGTAGTTACGCGAATAAATAATGTCGTCTCCCGAATTCAACGAGGACCAAAAGCGGAGATAAAAGTTGTCCATGTCTACATCATTACCGCGGAAGCAATGATGACAAACTTGTGACAAATTTGACAAACGGGAAGAACAAAACTAAGAGGGGGGCAATGTGATGTGGCCTAAATCGCTACCATGGAAGCAATGATGACAAACTTGCTCAGGAAGAACAAAACTAAAAGGGGGACAGTGTAATCTGGCGACAAGAGGTAAAATAAATACATGATTCGGTGAATGTACCAATCGATTTACTTTGCGAACACACCCGCTCGATGCACTAGACGAAGACACACGTGAATGAAAGAAAATAAAGATTACGACACGTGTTTGCTATGACATCTGTTCGACAGACCTAAAGGCCCAACCATAATAGACTTTGGTGAGCTTAAGTCGGCTTTCCGAATTGTCCCATTACACGCGATTCGTATGCCACGATCATAATAGCCTTATGCTGGGTTTCGTAAGGTTTTCGTTAACTTGTGTTGGCTTAGAGTTTTGTTTTTGCTTGTCATTAGTTCACTTATTGTCATATTTATTTTTAAACGTGTGTCAAAAAATCCGTGAAAGAAGGGAATCTACCAAGAATTGTACGCTGACCTCAAAAGTTTAAACGTATTTTAGATTTGACAATCGGTTTCGGAGATATTAACATCCAAAGTTGTAGAAAAAGTGACATAATTTTCAAATTTGATTTAAAATTTTCAAGACAATGTGATGCTCGAGACGTTCAAAGTGAAATCTCACAAGATTTTCAAAGATTTGCTTATTTAAGTTTATAATGGGCAACACAATTTTTGGCAGAACTTGAGTGGGATTTTCGTTGCATTTCGACATAAGATTAATCCCGCTCAAGTCTATTAAGTTTGGGCCTTAACTGTAAGTCAGACTTCATAGGATTGAACGGTCACTTTCTGCGCGTGTAAAAAAGTCCGTCCGCTTACACAACAATCTCTGGCCAATACAGGTCATCAATCTGTTTTGCTTCGAAACCGATGAGAATTCAACTCAGAGTGCACATTTTTCTCTAAGTGGCATAATCTTATGTTTCAAGATTTATGAGAGACCACTAGAGACACTTGTCAATCCAGGAGGCAGCTGACAGCAAACTGACGTACGAAGTTCGAATTTCAATATTGAATTTCCCTTCCAATGGAAAAGTACCAGTGGAAAAATACCAACGGAAAAAAAATACCAACGGGGAAATGTAGAAAGTGCTAGAAACTGCTGAATTCGTATAATTACACGGATGAAAGGCTCGGACAAGACAGTATACATATTGGAACCGTTGAGTTGTGAAAATAGAGAGTAAGGGTCTGATCATAGCTATCATCGGATTGCTTCATTGAAAAATTTGTTTTCATGTTTTTAGACGTTTGATCAAACAATGTTGGCTGTTATTGGTATTAAAATGAAGCTTATAAGTTCCAGAATTTTTTCCGTAACAAAAATACATAAATTATGTTCAAACTTTTATGTAAGCTCGCTTTTACTAATTCACTGACAGAGATCGATTTCAAGGACCAGCTGATTTTGATTTGTGTTTTCGCGACAAAATCGTTCCACTGAAAAGCATTCCATTCTCTGTCTATTCTCAACTGTCAGTTTTCCTTTCACTGATCAACTCTAACCTCAAACGCCTGTCGCTGTTTGTTGGCACTGACAGAAATTTTCAATGATTGCTATGAATGACTTGTCAGAAAACCGAAGACATTGTTCCACTGATTTGTTCCAACCTTAAGTAAAACACGTGTTGAATTCTCAGTAGCAAAGTTAAAATAAGCGTGATTTGATTTTAAATAAGTTTTGTTTGATAATAAAAGAGTTTTATTGTGTAATTATAAAAGTGTAAATGAGTTTTATTCGATGAACCCCCAGCCAAAATAAAGCAATATAAATTTGTATGGTAAATATCTAAATTTAAGCGAGATTAGTTGACGATTAATTATAATCGCGGATTAATGTCCGGTGGAGACATAGTATAATCTAAAAAGGTTAACGTCTCACGTCTTTTTAATGAAATTCTCTAAGTCCAAGTCCATCTTTTTAGCTTCTCCTTTTCTGTATCTTATTTCCCTTCCATTATTTCGCGTTTCCTGATTGTCGTTTTTAATTCTGGATCTTTTGGCTTGCAACATTTTTAGATCTTTTCTTCAACAATACTTTTAAATATTTTCCTGTAGGATCTCTTTTACCACACTTTAATGGCTTAAACTTGCTCGGTAGGATATACGCGTTTCACTTAAGCTTGGCTTAGGCCAAACCAACCATGACTCATTCATAAGCATATTCAAATAATCCCATTCCGATGCAGTAGTTATTGGCTACGGCGCGGCGTTTCGAGCCACAGTTAGCTTTTTGAAGACCATGCCTGTCGTTCCTGAGCCACGGTTTCTCTCACACAAGAACTCGGACTAACCAAGCTCTTCAAGGTACACTACCAAAGAGTTGGCAATTCATTTGATACCCTCAGGTTTGTGGGAAAACTAGTGTTTAAGCTGGGTCTAAGCGTCCTGACAGTCCGCCATCCTCCAGTGAATATGTTTGGAAGAATAGAGGGAGTTTAAATAGATGAAGAGAGAGAGAGCGAGGCCCAAATTGTGAATGTGAAGTTGTCTGAATTTTGCTAACAGCAAACGATCCAGCAAATGCCTTGTCAAATAAAAAATTTCGCGTGGGCATTATCCCAGTGGTCGGTCTACCAGATGTTCGCTATACCTAGGAGTCAAAAACCATGCCGTCAGTTATTGCATGCCTTAATTGATCTCCTCCTTTAAGAACAGTGGCACTAGTTCAACATCAATCAAGTGACTTCCTTTATTGACCAAAGAAATTATTCCCTTTTTTGCTGCGTTTTACACAACTGTTTCGAGCATCTCGAAGGATAGCGATCATTTCATGACAATTGTTTACCTCGTCAATGGTTTATTTAAAGTTATTGCATGCCTAAGTGGCAACACTGCCAAAATGCCATCAGAGACGCCGCCTCTGAAGTGATGGGTTTCACACGGCGACCACAACGAAACCCCTGGTTTGACGATGAATGCCGGCAAGAACATGCAGCTAAACAGGAAACATACAAAGCAGCGCTGCACAGAAGGACTAGAGCTGCTCGCAAGCTCTACGAGCAGAGGAGGAGAGAGGAGCACCGGCTTCTCCGAAGGAAAAAGAGAGAGCACGAGAAGCGCGCGGTTGAAGAGATAGAGAGATGTTACAACAGGAATGAGGTTAGAAAGTCTTACCAAAGGATCAAAAGGTCCTGCCAAGGGTATAAACTTCGAACTGAAGCCTGTAAGGACCATCAAGGGAACATCGTTGTAGAATCGCAGTCGGTGCTGAGGATTTGGAAAGACCACTTCTGCAGACTGTATAACGGCGAGGACGAACCAAATACCGCTGTCAGGCAGAACGAACCATTCAACCCGGGCGAAGACGTTACCGACGAAGCATACGAACGATACCGCCCACCCGACCTGGAGGAGGTGAAAGTAGCTGTGTCTAAGCTCAAGTGCAACAAAGCAGCCGGAGCAGCCGGCCTAGCTGCCGAACATTTTAAATCCGCTGGCGATGAGCTGGTTAGGAGCATGCACCAGCTCATCTGCAAGATATGGTCGGAAGAAAGCATGCCCGACGGATGGAACCTCAGAATTGTTTGCCCGATCCTGAAGAAAGGAGACCCTCTGAGTTGTGCCAACTATAGGGGCATAAGTCTTCTAAACATCACATACAAGATCTTTTCTGCTGTACTGTGTGAACGCCTGAAGCCGTTTGTCAACAATCTGATAGGCACATATCAGTGTGGCTTTAGGCCAGGAAAGTCCACCATCGATCAAATATTCACACTGCGGCAGATCTTGGAGAAAACCCAGGAATTCCAAATCGATACACACCACCTCTTCATCGATTTCAAGGCCGCGTATGACAGCATCTATAGAGATGAGCTTTATAGCGCAATGTCTAGTTTTGGCATCCCTGCCAAACTCGTCAGTCTGTGCAGGATGATGATGGAAAATTCACGCTGTTCCGTCAAGGTCGGCAAAGACCTCACCGACCCCTTTGATGTCAAAAAAGGATTTAGACAAGGCGACGCGCTGTCATGCGACTTCTTTAACATCATACTTGAGAGATTTGTGCAGAACTCTCGCGCCAACACCAGAGGCACAATCTTTCAAAAGTCCGTTCAACTACTCGCATACGCAGACGACATTGACATAATCGGTAGAACAAAGCGTGATGTCAGTGAAGCCTTCGTGAGTATTGGGACGTAAGCGGCGAATATGGGTTTAGCAGTCAATGAGGGCAAAACCAAGTATATGCTGTCATCAAGAAAAGACACCCAACACCGACGTCTTGGACAAAACATCACCATCGACAGCTTTAACTGAGGTAGTTAGGGACTTTGTCTACCTGGGTTCCGCTATCAATTCAGACAATGACACCAGCGCTGAAATCAAACGAAGGATAACTCTTGCCAATCGCTGTTTCTTTGGGCTAAGGAGGCAATTGAGTAGCAAAGCCCTCTCTCGAGCAACTAAAGTGTCCATGTATAAGATCCTCATCATCCCAGTCCTGCTTTACGGTGCAGAAGCATGGACCCTGTCAAAGGCGGATGAAAACACTTTAGGCTGCTTCGAGAGGAAAATTCTTCGGACGATTTACGGTCCCGTCTGCATAGACGGAGAGTGGAGGAGGAGATATAACATCGAACTGTACGGGCTACAGCGATACCGACCTAGCCAAAAGAGTCAAAACACAACGTCTACGATGGCTGGGTCATCTAGAGCGGATGGACACCAACGCCCCGGCCCGGAAAATCTTCGAATCCACACCGCAGGGACGACGCGGTAGAGGAGCACCGAGACTCAGGTGGCGCACGCAAGTGGAAGGGGACCTCAGCCGACTTCGCGTGCGAAACTGGAGACGGCTAGCTAGAGACAGAGCTGGCTGGCGAAGCTTGTTGGCTGAGGCCCAGGTCCACCCCGGACTGTAGCGCCACCTTAAGTAAGTAAGTAAGTAAGCATGCCTTAATTAATCTCCTCCTTTAAGAACAGTGGGACTAGTTCAACATCAATCAAGTGACTAGCTCAACTTCTTTATTGCCCAAAGACATTCTGCCTTTTTTTCCGCGTTTTCCAGGACTTTTTCGAGCGTCTCAAAGATATAAGGATGATTTCAGGGGAAATGTTTTCCTTAATAATGGTTCAAGACTTACTGGTGTGCAGTTTACTTTGCAACAGGTCTATAGTGTTACAAAAACAAGCTTGAAGGGTTTAAAAATTGGACTTCTTGGTAGAGTGTCATTTTTGGATATTACGCAACATTTTCGTTGCAAAAACTTTAATGCTTTAAAAACTTTCGCTTTTCGAAACCATTAACCGAAATAAAAATAAATTCTTGGCCTTACTCTAGGGAAATGTACGTGTCGTCTATACAAGTGACCATAGGTGCTCTTAACAGACAGAATGGACAGGATGTTTCTCTTAACACTTCATATGGGAGGACATTACACTGTCCTTAAAAAAAACACGCACAGCTTTCGAATACAAAATGAGTTGTTTTATTAAACTTGTAGAATTGAGAAAAATGACTGATATATAAATATTTTGGAACTTAAATACTAAAAAAGAGAAACCTACGTATGCAAAAACATTTAGCAAAATATGAAATAAAAAAAAAAAACTATTTTAAATATTTCTAATTGATAATTAATTACTTTGACTGAATAACACTGATAAATCAACTCTGTAAACGGAATGAGTAATCATAAAAAAGATCAACTGTATTGTATTAACTGAGTTAACTGGTCTATTGCATGAGTTTATTGTTTGTGTGAGTGTGTACTGCATTATACGGAACTTTAATTGTATTTTTCTAAAGTATGAGAGTAGTTTGTATTGTAGTTGTAGTTTGTATGGACGAGTGATGATGATGAGTTGGCAGAGAATTGTTACTTTTTATCGTGGAGCCATTCGATGGCTTCTTGCTTTGGATCGTGCTGTTAACCAGAGGTTAGCTTAGGGCCTCAGGTACCTTAGCCGTCAGTTGTGCTCGGGCGGGGTTCGGAAAATTTGAATCCAATCCGAAACGCGCAAGCGGAAGTACTCTGACTTGGTTTGCATCCAGACGCGGTACTGGTGCGGAATGAATTCGATAAGCTTTTCGGCTATCTCTGGGTTCTTAAACATGATTATGTAGATTATGAAAATATTAAGCGCCAAGAGGGCGAAAAATGTAAATATTGTCCTCAGGGCTGTACTCGATTTTCGGCGGGTGTTGCTGCCCGCTGCGGGGCCAGCACCCTCGACTTTTGATTTTGCCAACTTTACGCTGGCATTTGGTTTGGGTGAAGCATTTTCTTCTTTTGATTTTTTGGTCTTGGTTTTTGATTTTTTTGTCTTTTTTGCTTTTGGGCTCTCAGCTGTCTTTGTTGTTGCCTCGTCGACAGCCTCTACGGGTACTTCATTTTCTTGGTCGAATTTCTCTTTGGCCTTTTCTACTTCTTCTTGAATTCTGGCCATACACTTTACCTAAAACGAAAAGGAATTGAGAGAACTTTGTGCTTCGTGCCGATTGATGACTTACCGTGTTCCTGGCGGATTGACTGCACTCCTTGGCTGTCAGACATAATCCCACTACTTTGGCCAAAGCAGGCGTTAAAGGGTTTGCTTTCAAGTCTAAATATCTAGAAATAGCAAAAAATATGTAAGTCTTTTAGATAAGAAAGGAGTGGCAGTCTTTACCTTAAATTGGTCAAATTGCCAAAACTAAGCGGCAAGTGCTCCAACTTATTATTGTACAAGTCTAAGTGTCTTAGGTTACGGAGGTTTCCAAAGTCTTCTGGTAGATATTTTATTTGATTCCTGCTCAAATCAAGCCTTGTTAAATTGACGAGGGTAGCGAAATTCTTCTGCAAAGAAAGTTGTTTACTGGGGCAAACTTTAAGCACTTGGCGAAAAAAATTACCCCCAAGGACATCAACCGGTTGTTGGAGAGATCCAAGATAGTGACGCGCTTGAACGAAGCCTGAAAGAGAAAACATTTCGTCAGCTGAAAATAAGTCTCTGTATCGCATAAAACTAAAAGAACAATTTATGTACATCAATGCGCTTGTTGCAAAAGCAGTAGATGCAGTCCGCAGGTGTGATAGCAGGACTGAAAGTCTTGAAAGATGGCCGTAGCGATCTTCGGTACCCTGTGAAATGCTTAGGCTGATTTTTTCGGATCAGTACTAACTAAAGCTTTGGAAAGAACATTTCTCATCGGTATTGAATCATGCTTTGCCTTATTGATGTGACCCAAGGCAAAATGAGTAAGGAAGGGACAACATCAGATCGCTAAAGAAGTCAACAGGACTAGACGGAATAAGCGGAGATAATCCAAGCACCACCAACGCCGTCGGCGTATTTTTGGGCCCACTAAAGGAGCCAGTACGGGTGGCAGGTCTTTTTCCCGAAATCTATTCAGTGTAAAAACTAGAGGAGTCATCTGCGTCTTCCTGGATGGCCAAAAACCAAAAAGAACTATTTTGTAGCAACTAAAAGCCGGTCTTTCATGGGCTTGAGAAGAAGCGGCGCACATTGTTTGCCTTACGATATTTTAGAAATGGAATGTTTTTGCCATCGCCACACCTTAAGGCTGTAATTGTTCCGCTGATGTGGGGCAAAGTACCAAATTGAAAAATCAATAAGTTTGTGGTGAAACTGGATTTTCAATCAATTAAAACTCGATAGTTTTACAGAAGTTTAAAGTAGAGTGGGAATATTAATTAAGAAAATAATATAACAAAGTTCATTATTAAGTTCTCAAGAATGCAAAAAAGCAGCCTCGAGCATCACCCTCGCAGATTTCTTTGAAAACGAAACCAATTTGCAGTCGCAAGACAGTTTGACCCAATTAGAACAACAATTAAAAAAACACTTAATTTTTGCACACTTTATAAATCAAAATAAAAATAATGAAAATTAATAAAACTCACAATATCTCGGACGGGGACTTCAGTCAGCTCCGACAAACTCAAATCGATGGAATTGTCCTGAACACGATCCTTGACATTAACTTTTGTTTTCTCAATTTTTGGCATTATTTTAGATATTCTAAAAACACGGGATTTGGGAAGGAATTGATTAAAGGTGGAGTTTTTTTTTCCGAAACAAATTGGATTGGGAATGTTTTTGTTTGATCCTTTGTTCCTTAAATGGGAAAAAAAAAGGATTTGAAGGTCAAGGATTTGTTTGTTTATCGCAAAAAAAGCGTGTCTCCTGCGGTTGGCAGTATTGAGTAAACACGTACGCCGGGAAAAGTCACATCAGTTGACAAGTGTAGCAAATGACACTTAGACAGGGTTGCTATCGAGAATTTTTAGTACAAGAAGGTGGCTCAATTCAGGGCTCTAATCGCTTAAGTGCCTGTTCTCATTTGGTTGATCCTAACCTGATGCGTCAGAATTACTATGGTGAGGGGAAGCGCCAGTGTGGTGGCCACCGTTCAACCTCCGTTTTATTTTGAGAAATAAAATTTGGGTTAGGTAAGGATCAACCAAATGAAAACAGGCACTTAGTGTCTGGCCACTACACTGGCGCTTCCCCTCACCCTAGTAATTCTGACACATCAGGTTAGGATAAACCAAATAAAAACAGACACTAAGGTAAAAACGATTTAACGACGCCGTTTCGACGATGGAACTACTTCATGTAAACACCAAAATACAAAAATCGTTCAAAAGATTGAACGAGCGTCGTTTTTGCTTGTTTCCCCAAACTAATTTAGGTGTCATATTTCCTCGATCAAGCGATTCGATTGAGTGATAGCAATTTTGCAATCGTTTTGTAATTTTTTGTTATATTTTCTTGATTTCAAAGCTATAAGCTTTTGTTTTTTGCTTAGAAACTGAGACATAATCGCAAGCTTTACCCTGAATACACTAACATTAATAATGTGGTGATAAAAATTAAGAAAAAAACCAAAATAATTCGAAACTACTATGCGGTTTAGGCCGCGTTGTCACAAGGAACAGGAACAGAAACAGAAACAGAATTTCATACATTAGCAACGCAAAAAGCATCCAGCGAATTTAGGTTTCAGTTGCTAATGTATGGGATTCTGTTTCTGTTCCTGTTTTACGTTGCTTGTGACAACGCGGCTTTACCGAGCATCATGTTACCTTGAAAATTGAATTTTAAAGTTTCGGGAAACGTCACTTTTCACTTCAACTTTCGATTTGAATACCTTAGAAACCGAAGTTCTTAGTTAAATTTTGGTTGAAGATTTGAGTTCGCTCTATATTCTTTGGTATATTAACTTCTCTTGCGAGTCCTTTAAATAAATAAGGGATTTTTAAATGACAATTCGCGTTGCTTGACGCTTTCTTTTACTATTTTGAGTTTTTTTTTTAGAGTTTTGCAGTACTTTTCAAACTGTTGGAATTAAAGACGACGAACAATTCGACTAAACGATGCTAATGTTGTGTTAAAAAATTCAATCTTAAAACGATATAGTTTCGTTTCATCGTTTCGACGACAGTATTCCGGAAAATTAAGCGATTAGAGCCCATATTCTATTTTTATGAAACTAAATAATAGATCATAATGGGTGCGCTTCTTTATTCGTTCCAACTATTTTGGCCGAAATATCTGCTGTTTTTTATTTACTAATCCACGGTGTCACAAGAACAGGAACAGAAACAAAAACAGAGTTTCATACATTAGCAACGCAAAAAGCATTCAGCGAATTTAGGTTTCAGTTGCTAATGCATGGGATTCTGTTTCTGCTCCTGTTTTACGTTGCTTGTGCTGAAATAATAAATAAAAGACAGCGGCGTTTCTTTATTTGCTCAGAATATGCGGAATTTGGAAGTGGGGTGCCGTGGCATACTGGTTAGTATGTGTGCTTACTACGCCAGAGTTCTGGGTTCGAATCCTGCCAATGTCACGATGGTTTGACAATCCCTCTGAGAGTATCAATTGTCTTGAAAAGTTTTTCAAAAGGCCGTTCGGATTCGGCAAAAAAGTGTAGGTCCCCTCGTATGTAAAGAAATCAACACACACAGCATACATTGTTGAGAAGTTGGCCCTGGTTCACATCGAGCTTTTGCGCCACTCTATTTACTTACTATTTAAGCCGCGTTGTCACAAGAAACGTAAAACAGGAACAGAAACAGAATCTCATACATGCGGAATTCATTCTTTCCTCGTACTATCTCCCAAGATAATACAAATTAGATCGATCGGAATATTCCAACTTCGCATTCAACCTTTTCCATTCCTTCTACGGAATGAATAAAGAATTATTAAATTTCTCTGAAACCGCGTTGTCACAAGGAACAGAAACAAAATTTCATACAATATCAACAGAAACGGCGCTATGCAACAGCAACACCAACGTTTGGTTGTCTGTTCCAGAAACAAGTCCTCCGGTGCCGTTTCTGTTGCTAATGTATGAGATTCTGTTCCTATTCCTCGTGACAATGCGCCTAAATGCAAAATGCGAGCATTGAATTCAATTGGCAATCGCAATTAAATTCCAGCATCAGCATTTTCACAAATCGTGACATTTCCAGACTTTTCATAAACATAGTTTTTGGTGGTTTTATTTAGCTTCAAATATGCAGAATGTTTTTTTTGGTATATGTATGCCATTTCGTGTTTATATGGCATATTTGCAGTTTCAATATGCAAAAAAAAGGAACTAAATTGTTTCATTTCTGTTATTTGAACTCCGTGCTGAAACTCCGGATTGCCAGCTACACTCAAATCAAAACCCTAAACTTTTGCATATAAACGAAGCTTTTGGTTGGGTTTTCCATTATTTCCTTTAACTCAGCTACGAAAAATAGAAAAATTCTATTTCTTGTGCAAAATTGAGCATTTTAAACAAATTTTATTTATTTAGGGCGGTATTCACGAAGCAATCTTAAATCAAGTTTAAATTTAAGTAGCTCTTATTTTCAAATTTTTGCTCTGTATTCACCAAACTCTAATAGGTTGCTGTCTATGATGAATTCGAATATGCGAAAAAGAGGTTTTCGAAATCTTTTTCGAACTTTGGTTGTTGTTAAAATGTTTAAAAAAAATGTAAACAGACTATTTTGGACTGTTTTCGTTGTCTCAATTTATTTACAAAAGGAATAAGTAACATCTTCGTGGAACACCTATAAGGTTTGCCCTACAAATATTGTTGTAAGACAAGGTGACGTTTGACTAAATCTGTTATTTTTCAGACTGCTTATCATTTCGATTATCATTATACAGATCGCGGTTAAACTCAAAATGGCGCTCAAGAATTTTGCTCATTTAAAAGGACACGAGGTCTTGAAATGAATGAAGTATGAACAAGGTGTGAAGTATGAACAAGGTTGAGGGTTACAAAAAAAAGAGGAACACCAAGATGAACGTTGCTCATTTAACAATCCTTCGTCTGCAGGCACCAAATATTAACCTACCTTTTTGGAAAAACCGAAACGCTAAATAAATAAAATAAATAAAAAAAATAGTACACGAATAAATTTTCAGGCTTTGTATTTAAAAACTTTTTATTTCCTGGAGTCGTGAAGTGAAACCTAATAAAAGCTTGATTGAAATGTTCGTATCACAAGTCACAGTTGGTAACGAATTTTCGAACAAAATACCGCTCACAACTTAATAGTGGGTATGACTACTCGTAAGTCTTATGAGCGCTCATAAACTGACTCTAAAAACTGTTGGTGCATAGACTTAAGCCGCGTTGTCACAAGCAACGTAAAACAGGAACAGAAACAGAATCTCATACATTAGCAACTGAAACCTAAATTCGCTGAATGTTTTTTGCGTTGCTAATGTATGAAATTCTGTTTCTGTTCCTGTTTCTGTTCCTTGTGACACCGCGGCTTAACTTGTCTCGTAATCACAAATTACTTAATGAATTAGATATTCAACTAGACTGGAAAGCCGGGGGGCCTACAAGCTGTTGCCTTGGTAATGCCTGGAAATCCATGCATACTCTCACATTTTGTCAATGTATTCCATACTTGAAGAGATTCACCACGAAGTTCAAGTGATTCACCACGAAATCATGGCGGAATCAGCTTTTTGCTCCGTCTACCGGAGAAAAATTGTAACGAATTCCAATATCTGGAAGTCGCAGTTTGGGATCGTGTTACATGAATGTTGCTTTCCGTGAGAACTTAAAATAATTTTTACCGTAATCGGATTTGAGTTTTATGTACATTTAACCTCTAATAAATACAAACGAAACATAAAAAGTTCATATAAAATTTAGTATCAGCAATACTTAATTCCCTTTAGGGTTTATTCTTACGACAAGTTTAAGTTTTAAGTTATCACAACTTTGAAGGCAAAAAAAATCTTCCAGAAATAAATAAACGCAAAAAACCTGTATCAAAATACACAAGCGTGTGATTACCAATACTGCAAGCTACCGACTGCAAACTTAAGAAACAAGGAAGACAATGATAAAAGAATTTTATGAAAAATTAAAATACTGCTGCAGTTTTTTGGTCTTTCTCTCCATTTCTCTCCAGTTTAAAAAAAAAAAAAAACTAGAGGGAGGATTACAATCCGCCTAGGCGAATCATTGGATATCCCATCCCAATTGACCACTGTCAAGCTCCAAAATGCGTAAAAAATCTTGGTTGTTAAATTTCAGTTTCTATCAACTTTAATTGTGTTACTAATTTGTCAGTGAAGAATCTTCTTTTTTTTAAAAAGGGACGTGGAATCAACCCCTTTTCAATAACATAAACTTTTTTTTCATATTTTTTATCAGATGCAGTATACACGTATTGATTGCAGTTTTATATTCAAAATTTCATTTTTTACTTAAAAACGCCCCAAAAAGTGGGCGTGGCAAAAATTTATTTATTTGAGTTGATAGCTTACGCACATACCTGAATATTTTATAGTGCAAGTTTTTTGGATTTAAAGCAAATACATCAAATAAAAGCCGTTTATTAGAATGCATATTAAATATGACCACGCCTACAGGGGGTGGATTTCGGGTGGGGGGCGGTTTTTTTTTAAATACATGTCAGTGGGCGAATTTCAAAATATTTTACAATTGTATTGTTTCGAGACCTAGAAAGATGGGGTATAAAAACAAAAAAAAATCATATGGCCAATTGTTGTTTAAGCACTTTCTTAAGAAAATTCTTACAAACACATTGATACAAGAAAAAGATCAGAACCGTTTTCGGACAAAATAACTTAAATAAATAAATAAAAATCGAAAGCCTTTTCCTAAGATGGAAGTTTTCTCGATTGTTTCCTAACTGTTGCTCTTGTTTTGCTGAATAACTTATATTTTCTGCATTCCTACATAATTAAAAACTGAACATCAATAACACATGAACGATTCTGGAGAAAAGAAAAGCCCAACTGCGTAATAATAATAATAAGCGTCTCACACGCATTCACCGTCGCAAAACCGAAAAGCATAAACAACAAATAAACAAATAGGTTTTGGGGGAAAGGGGACGCACAAGTTGAATATTTAGTTATTAAGTAATTTGTGAATCGAACTATATTGAAAAAAAGACCAAATTCGTAAAAATATCCAATTACGTCATAAACATTCCAGTATTTCCAGGCACATTCAAATGAACTAAATTTTACGATTTTGTAGTCTCAATGTAGGCTCATCCCAAGTGTGGGCAAAATTAAAACAGAATTGTCATTTTGACTTTAATGACTTGTGTGTTATCTTTTATGACTTTTTTAAGATATGTATTTAAATTTTTCAAATGTCAGTGTGAAATTCACCTCGCTATTTTGGCGGGCTCTCAAATTTTTGTTTACTTTTCTCACACGTATTCACCGACACGGAACTCAAAACAATAGCAACAAATAAACAAATGGGTTTTGGGGGAAAGGGGACGCTTAAGTTGAATATCTAGTTATTAAGTAACTTGTGATATATATTCGGAGCTGTATCCGGAACAAAATAAATTAAAATTCGTGTATCATCACAAATTACTTAATAACTAGATATTCAACTGATGCGTCCCCTTCCCCCCAAAACCCATTTGTTTATTTGTTGTTGTTGTTGTTTTGAGTTTCATGTCTGTGAATACGTGTGAGCCAGGTAAACAAAAATTTGAAGGCCCGCCAAAAAAGCGAGGTGAGTTTCAGTTTGACATTTCAAAAATCGAAAAGTTTTCAAAAAAAGTAGACATGGAAGAAAGAATAATTGTAAGATTTGTGGTAATAATATTTTGGTAGCCAATTATTCATTTTGTTTTCTTTAGCGAAAAGATTTGGCCCAAAAAGAAACCTAAGAGTTCAACAAAAAAATACGCCAAAGAAAAGACCAAGCCATTATAAACTATGAAAATAGTTGAGGGTGCGCATCAACAACTAAAATGAAACGAGTATCGGACTTTATTTCCTTTTTGGACGGTCAAACCGATAAATATGTATATGGGAATTACGATGACAAAGCTATAGTTACTCCTTTTTTTGTGTGTGCATCGGTAGGCACATGCATTTATATAATGATATTTTTTTAAAAATAAAACGAGAACTTTGTAGAAGACATGATACGGAACCTTCATTCTTTTTTTCTCACAGTCTTTACTCAAAAAACCAAAGGTTCACCAAGGGTCTTCGTCACCTCCGCAGTCGGTTTAGTTAAGATTTGTTAAATCTCAGAAAAACTTTCTGACAACTATCACTACCACCTGCCACAAAGTGATGTGAATTCCTTTAAACCCTTGAAGCGGTCCAACCTAGTAAGTATCCAAAAGCATTTTTTTGTATAGTAAGTATGTGCACAATTTTTAAAACGAGTCTAAAAACAATTTAAGTAAACGTTATCACGGCACTAAAACTCTTATATTTGCATTAAAAACACAACAAATTCCACTTGGACATACGGTTACTTGTTTGAACCTAAATAATGTAGGTATAAACCCACATCACGTTTCATGATAACAAACTTTTAACCTCCGGTGTTGAACAAACAATCATTTTTTGTTTTTTTTTCTGTGCCGTTTGTGGCTGAGGCCGTGGAATGCTTTTTAATGGCAGCTGGTGCGCTATGGACTTTTTGGCAATTACATACTCCTTCGGGATACCGCTGCCACCTGACGCCAAGTGGTTCCTGACACTCAGGCTAGAGCAAAGGCGGACTAATGCGCCCACGAATCTATTGATAAACTATTTTTGAAGATTAAATATACATACATACATATCTAAGATAGTACTTACCAATTTTTAATTCGTCGTCTAGGATGGGACCTTTAGTGATAATTGCCATTAATTTTCTTCTCTATTTGCATTAATGCACCCTCCTCTTTGGCTAAAAAGTCAAGCAATAATGTAATTTACAATCAATTCCAAACTTTCCCGATCAAAAATAATAAAACGAATAATTTCAGGCATAGTGTCAAAATGACAATTGTTTATTATCGTTTTGCCCACACTTGGCCATTTTGCTAACGGTGAGTATGCATTGAAACAAAAAAATCGTAAAAATTTAGTATATTGTAAAACGCATGGAATATTGGAATATTTATGACGTAATTGGTTATTATTACGTAGATGGTTCCTTTTTTAAACTAATTCTGGTGTTACAAAAAAAAAAAATCATAGTTCGTATGCACAAATATGCTGATGATTATAATGTTAAAGAAAGTCTTTTATGTAAAGAAACATCGGATTTTTTAAAACTATAAAAAACAGTTACAAGGAAATTATTTTAATTATTAAAATGAAATAAATATTTTTCTGGACATGTCTATCGGTTCTGGACGAATGTAAAATAGAAAATGCTAAAACTTTCCAAATTGAAAATATAAGAAGGTTTATCTAAGGCATTTATTACAGCTATCATTGGATTGCGTTAGTGAAACTGTATGTCGGAATACGCAGCAGTCCTAATACCCTTTTCACACCAAATCAGAACCTAAATTCAGGGTAAAAAGTCCCAAATCCAATCGAAATCTATTAGATTTCCCATACTTTTTTAGAATTCAGAATCTAGATTCCCACAAGATCGGATACAAATATAATAGATTGTATTCGATTTTGTGGGAATCATAGGAAAATAAAAGCAAATACACTTTTTTAATTCAATCAAAAGAAGACATGACAGCCGATGAAGTTTGTTGATAAAATAATAAGTATAAATATTTTTTTTTTTTTTTAACTATTTAATTGTGCGGTTGTTTTCATGTATTCTCCAGTGCTTCTTTAGTTATTTTTTAGTTACAATTGTTTTTTACTTATTTGAAGCTGTTTAACTTGTGACAACTGTGAAAAATTGGATGGTTGGTGTTCAACTGATTGAAAAGTCAACAAACTCTAGATTATTTTCGCAGTGTGAAAGGGTCGATTGGATTTTAAAATCAGAATCTAGATTCTGGCTTCGGTGTGAAAACGTTTTAAGCTTTTGGTATGTAGATATAGGCTCTGGTTTTTATATCTTATACCCTCTTCACCCCGAAACAGAATCTATATTCAGAGTAAAAACTCCCAAATCTAATATTAGTAGAATTTAGACCAATCCTAAGTCACAAATCTTTCGTTGTGAGATGATTCGTAAGTTTTTTCAGTGCTTGTTAAGTTATCTACAATTGTTTTTTACTTGTTTAAAACAATTTTACTTATGGCAACTGTAAAAAATTGGACCGCTGGTGTTCAATTGACCGGAAGGTTAACGAAATCAAGATTATTTTCGCAGTATGAAAGCATCAATGCGACTTTGAAATCGAATTTCTCTGATTCAAGATTCTGGCGCAGTGTGGAAACGGTATAAGTAAATTAGGTGAAATTGGTTGTTCGACAAGTTCAACGTCAGTCGCCCTAATGGAGGCTTAAATTCGACCATTCTGACATCACATATGTTCTTAGATGAGACGCATTCGACAAACAAAAAAAGTTCGGTGGTATCGATTTACATTAGTCAGTAGTGATAATGATTCAATTATTTTGAATTAACTAATGCATATTTTATTACAAATATTTAATTTTTTCCCCATTTTATGTTTTGTGAGTATTTATCTAAGACTTTATGTACATAACACTCGCACCCGATTTTAGTAAAAATTATTTTACGTACTCAAGCAAAGCAATATCAATGTAACACGACCCATTATGGAGCAACTTCCAGATATTGGAATTGGTTACCAATTTTGTCCGGTAGACGGAGTAAAAAGCGGATTTTTCGAGGATCCGCCATGTTTTCGTGGTGAATCACTTGAACTTCGTGGTCAATCTCTTCAAGTAGGGAATACATTGATAAATTGTAAGAGTATGCGTAGATTTCCAGGCATTGCCATGGGAACAGCTTGTAGGCCCCCCGGCTTTCCAGTCTAGTTGAATATCTAATTAATTCAGTAATTTGTGGTATCATTGAATGCGATCTTCAGTTCAGGGAACTAGGATATGTTGTCATTTTTAGCAACTGTCAAATGTCAAGCACATGCAGCTCATCAAAACAAAAAACAACAACCGAAACCTCTTGCAAAATGGGAAAACCAAAACAAAAAACTCAACAAAATAAAAATAAAAGTCATGAAAAACTGGGAAACAAGAAAAAATATGTTGAGAAGGGTTTCAAAAACAATCCAAACTTCAAAAGCAAAAGGCCACAAGCTCAAATGGTAAGTTAAATTATCCAGCAATAAAATCCAAAATGTTTGGATTGTGTGTAGTTTCTTTAATATTCGAAAACATTGTATAGATAGGAAGTGTGTATGTTATTTTTTAATACAGATTTCTAAAGTTGAGGTTCCGATAATGGGGAATGGTAGGTCCTACTTTGTTCTTCTTTAGTTGGCCCTTCAGTCCAAGGAGGAATCAGTGTGGGAAACAAAGATTTGACTCATAAATTTGAACATTTGCCTACGTGCTTCTTATGGTGCTGCAGGCTTCAACCCTATACAATTCAGAGTCCTTACACTTAGTTCTAAAAACAGAACTTGACCATCTAAGCGAAGTCAGTGCTTGGCTGATCTCTCACCTTTCCTGCTTTCTTACAACAAATTTAACTCTATTCATAGCGGTTTTCGTTAATTAGTCCTGCTTTTGAATAAGAGATGCAAATGCCCTTAGCCCACGTTTGTCCCTAATATAAGAATTTGGCACAATGAGAGTGTTGGCTGCATGCGTTGCATTGATGAGAGGCGCGTTAAAGAAACCGGCTATTTTGCAAATAATAAGAATCGGAAAATATTGTCACCTTCTTCCTTATTATCTTTCGTACTCCTGGCAAACACGGCAAGCTCTATGTGGCAGCCTAAAATTCTTAAAAGGGTCTACAGTTTCATCAGTAGGAACGAAGACGTAGTATACAGGATTACTTTTTGGAATACCGATTTTGTGCGGATCACTGACGGGATTATTTACTGGTTCAGAATCAATCGGGCAATATGCCGTAAAATGATTTTTACGGCAGGTTGTACGTACAATCATGGCTATCCTTACCTTACCTTAAATTTATGAGCTTGGATGAGGGTTGGAATGAAAATGGACATGAGAACTAGGATCTTGTCTTCTAAACTAAGCTCACCTTTTATGCTGTGTGCTCGAAATCGAACAAAGTGATTTCTTTTAACAGGTGCACAGTACTTAAACGTCGTTCTCTTTTTAAAAGTTTCCTAACAGAAGTAAGATTAGACTCTGTTTCACTAGACAGTTACAATACTGGCCGCTCAAAGTAGCAAAGTTGGCAAACATCATCCTCGTACGAATTCTCATCTCGCGGAGAAGAAGAAATGACACTGCAAACATTTTCAACCAAATTGCTAATCGAGAAGAAATTAATTAATACCAATTTTTTAATCCATCAATTTACCTACATATTTTTTTAATACTAGGATGTACGGAGCGAGGCTTTCACTTCAAAATCTTCAAAAGATGCCAATATGCAACATTATAGCAGGTCAGGTACTTAATACCGAAGTAACCGATATTGGCTCTGCTCGATTTTTACGTGCAAAAAAGCCACCTTTTATGAGAGACACTATAACTGCCAGAACGCGTAGTGCTACATAGCATGTCATATTGGTAAATTTTCGTTCTCATTATTCTTCTTGACTACAACTAAGTTAACTTAACAAGTAGCTTACGCTTCCGTAGGGTCTATCACGTTGGGTAGGTTGCTATCCAGTGAATGCACCTACTTAAACCGTCAGTTCGTGCAGCTGATGTCGAAGGTCGAATGGTCTTGTTCTTTGTAGTCGTCGCTCGTTGTATGTATCGTTAAGAGTTTCGTTAGGAGTACGGATTATTTCACTGTTGTAATGAACATGAAGACGAGCACAAGCTTTCGAGCAAAGTTTGTTACTTTTTCTTACACAGTAGCTATTCCTAAAACTGTGAGTATCTATTCCTACCATGGACCGACCATTCATAATTGCTCTAAGTGTCTTGTTTGATGGATAAAAATTAATGTCTTGGATAAAAATGAATGTCTTGTAACTGATTTCAAGACATTCATTGCAGATGTTTATTATATATGCTTAATTTTGAAAATCTTTCTATAGCCAATACATTTGTCTTTTTCGAGCTCGTCACGCTTCTTTTAAACGTATGTTTTCCACCTGAGTTTAGCGTCTAGGGTCATTCCTTAATATTTCGCTTCGTTTACATAAGGTATCTGATGTACAGAGTTTATGAACCGTGGTAAATTGCTAACCCTTCTGTTCGTAAAATTAACATGTGTTGGGTTGTTCTCGTTGACATCGATTCGCCAAGTCTTCGTCTAGACACAAATTCTGTCCAATGCCTTTTGGAGGCTTCTCGTGGATGACTCGACTGATTCACCTGTTGCCAGGAAAGCCGTGTCGTCCGCAAACGTGGCCATAACTGTCTGATCATCTTGAGGCATGTCTCTTGTGTAGAGCAGAAGCAAGGTCGGGTGGAGGACACTTCCCTGGGGTACATAAGCTCGAATTTGCTTGAAATTCATGTATTCAGTACCACACCTAACACAAAAGAGTTTGCTTTCAAGATAGTTTTTCGATATTCTATACATATCTTCTGGCAAGGTTTGTTATGGCCTATACTTCAAGCCTTCGTGCCATACCTTGTCGAAGGCAGAAGCGTTACGGGCCTATAAGATATTTTGTCATTTAAACATTTCCCCGGTTTTAGAACCATTATGACTTAAGCAACTTTCCATTGCCTTGGAACGCATAAAACTCTTACGGCGTATTCTTTTGAACACCGAATTGCCACCCCGAGCTGTCAAATAATACTCGGTGCTCGCGACAATGCCAGTGTACACTCGGTTTCATTGTGTAAAGAACGACAAATACTGCACCGGTGAACTCATCACGTTAAGTGTCAAATTATTTTGACTTCATTTTCTTTAATTTTTTAATTTCGTGCAGTGATTTTGTTGCCGTCGGTTTTTTGTACTTTTTACTTAAAATTAATTTTGATAGCTTTGAGTTTGAGATATTTATTTATTTTTTATCGATTTCATACAATTCCAATCGCTTTGTAAAAAATTACGAATGAAAATTGAGTCGAAACGTCACCTCACATACACAATCAAAGCTACACCCACCCTCCACTGTCAAATACGACGGTGGCGAAATTTCGAGTTCGGTGTCGACACTGAACTAATTCGAAGTTCAAAAGAACATTTGCATGAGCACGATTCCGTTCAGGTGTACGTCAAAAGAACAATTTTTTTCTGTATTCCACACCAGTTTCACGATTCGTTGAAAAGAATTCGCCATAAGAGAAGGACTAATGCCTTCAGCCCAATGGATCCGTTGCACCCGTCAAAGAAGAACACAACTGACAACTCAGTGAAATACACGCGTTCTTATGGGAAGCGACGTACGTCACGTACGTCACGAAATTCTTCTATGGGCCGCTTCCCATAAGAACGTGTATTTTTAACTCAGTTGACAGTTGTGTACTTTATCGTGACAGATGCAACGGATTCATTGGGCTGAAGGCTTAAGACCCTTTTTTCATTCTAAAGCTATCAGGTTCCGCGTTGTTGTTTTGAAAGTCAGCCAACGGCAGACAATCGTTGGCTTGAATGTTTTTTCTAAAATCTAAATGTTCGGCAAACGAATTCGCTCTTAAACATAGAATTATTCTAAAAATTTGAAAAAAATGATAGCAATGTACTTAAGTGTTCCAAATGGCATATGCAGCGATAGCGGTAACCAAAGGGATTTTTCCTTTTTAACAGGTGACAATTCAATGTTTACATTTTGAGCTGGTGGTCAAGTAAACGAAAATTAGGTTTGTTTCCGTACCAGTCCTAAACTACACAAAACGACCCAAACCTAGGAAAAATAGCCAAATCCTGTTCCCGTACACAGTTTTTGTGTAGCTTTGGACAGGAGAGAGAGCAGAAATCAAAGTTTGAAATTTCCCCACCCCTCGAAATTTAGCCCAAGAAATTTCTTTGGGCAGAATAGACCTTTTACCACGGCTGCTAAAATCTGACGTCTTTCACATTTATCGACGGCGGGATGCCAAGCAAATCGCGTATTTATATGAGAAAACTCAATAGTTTCTGTAGAAGTGCGAATTAGTAATAAACTACTCAAGCTAGAGTGTGCCGACAAGGAAAGAAGTTATTGTGCTTGGCATTCCGCGATTTGCTTGGCATCCCGCGGTCGAAAAATGTGAAAAACGTCAGATTTTGACAGCCATGGTAAAAGCTCTATTTTTGGTGCACAAAGCGTTCCCTTACTTTTGGTCAGTTTTTCCCCCACTGAGAGATTTTCACGCCCGCTCCTTTAAATGAGGAAGTCTGAACAAAATGCTACCGAAATAAGGGAACACACCTATTGTTGCTTTTACGTGGGAGTTTTTAGCAGATCGAGGAACAAAAGTGAGTATATTTTAATAAAATTTAGCTAAAAGTTTTTTTTTTTTGCTCCGTGAGTAGGAAAAACTTTCATAGGCACTACGAGGACCAGCCGCGCATTCTTCATAGTAGTGTGAGATTCCTACTCACTAAGAATCTCTTATTTAATCTCTAAACTATATCTAAATTAATCACTCTAATTTAAACATTAAAGTGAAAATAAAAAAATAAACCTGATTAATTTTTTCCTTGTACTTTTGAATAAGTTCATCTTTCGAAGTAACTCACTCAACTCTTCTGGCGTTTCCATTTCAGCGATGTTTTCGCACATTTTGCGTAGCGCCAGTTAAATTACTGCTCTTTGTCGTCTGCTTTTTTATTTGCCGCTTTTGGGTCATCGCAAAGCGTTTAAGTCATACTACTTTTAGTGTTCTTTTTTTATACAGGGTGTTTCAGTAAAGGTGTGACAGGGCGTGTAGGTTGGGTCGAGACAAGAAAAAAATTGTATGGGAGGGGGGTCTATTTTCCCCCGTTTAGCCGGGAGAATTTTTCTTAAAACTGAAAAGAAAATATTAAAAAGCAATGGTAACACTGACTTTTTCAAGATATACCTTCTTCTAAAGCCAGAAATCTCTTCTTTTATTTTGCTTTTAAATAAAGCTGTTTAAATTAATTATTCCTTTTTTCTCACTGATTGGGAAAATACTCCGACTTGAGTTTCGAAGAGAGAGAAATGGAACAAAGACCGAAAAACTGCAACAGTATTATAATTTTTTATAAAATGTTTTCATCATTGTCTTCCTTGCTTCTTAAGTTTGCAGTCGGAAGCTCGCAGTATTGGTAGCCACACTTGTGTGTTTTGTTACTGGTTGTTGCTTTTATTTATTTTTCAAATACTTGTTTTCTTATGGGAAACCGTAGGAAGAGTTGTCACTTAATGTCAGCATCATTGTAATATAAAGGTTCCCGACGATGTTGAACGGGAATGTTAACAATTTTTTTCCAACAGTTGCCAGGGACATAAGAGCAATAACTTAAAATGTCACAAAATTCCTTCTCTTTTACAGGACAAACCGAGACCATCAAAGCCAAACAAGCAAGAAGAACAAAAAAGAATTTTCTTGGAACAGAAAAATCAAGCGAAAATCCAAAAAGAGGCCAAAATAGCAGAGTACAAGAAGAAGCGTTTGGAAAAAACAAAGGTCATAAGCAAGAAGACGTCCAGAGGCCAACCACTGATGAAGAACAGGATAGAATACCTTTTGCAGCAGATACAAGAAAGCAAACGAAACTAACACCTGCTGAAAGCTGCCGCAATAAAACACTCTGTAAAAAACTAAAAAATAAAACTTCAATCCCGTTTTTCAATCAAAGGACTCAGTTAATTTTAATTTTCAATCGAACAATCGTTTATCAAAATTTCCTCGAAGAAAACATAATTTTTATTTTTGCTCTTTTATAAAAAAAAATCTATTGGCACCTTTTCACCAAAGTAAAATGGCACAAAATTTCCTGTACATGTTCGAATTTGTGGTCGACGATCTCCTAATCACCCGACCAAATGCGTGTGCACCCGAGGAGTACCCAACATGCTGCGAGCTAACTTTTCGTTCGCACGTCTATGTTTCTATTTGCGACAAAGAATTCGGCGGTTGCATAGAGACGGCCAGCAAAGGTGGAAAGTGCTGCCTGTTCTCTCTGGAAACGCCGGTAAAGAAGGCCGACAAGTTGCAGCTGCATGTGTTCAAGAAACGCAACGACAAATGCAAATTCCTTGTAGGCGCTACGGAGATAGCAGTATACAGGATATTTGAAAAAGTCACGAATGATTTTTATGTGAAGAACCCCAACTGGGATGCGCATCTCAAGGATCCGAAAGCCGAGCCAAAGCCTAGGGGCTCGAAGAAAGACAGCGGAGTGATCGACAATGACTGCGGTGCGGCCAAGACCGTTGTGCGTAAGGAGGAAGTCTGTCCGACGTATGAGTTGCATAAAAAGCTTTTGGCTTTGTCGAACTTGAGTGGCGGGATGCAAACGGGCAATATCGTTTTGATCATGCGTCTGGCATGTATGGGACCTACAATTGTTTCACCATTCCCCTTCAATGGGCAATCAACGCCTCCACTGTGTTGCCCCAAGGCGAAGGTCTCGTGTAAAAAGGAAGATGTGCAAGATACTGTCGTGTGCAAACGCTATTTCAGCACGAATCCGCAAAAGGGCTGTCCTTGTGTCGATTGCGAGGACGAATGTGATAGAGGTGAGTGATGAAGAAGTCCTGAAGGTCTTTACAAAATTTGTTGGCTTTCTAAATTAGATAAAATATATATTTTTTTAATTGTGCCACTCAAGTTATCTAATCCTCATGTCACCTCAGCTGACTATGGTAGAAAGAGGATTGAAGCACTCGCCACAGGAATATAGAATATGCATGGCATGATATTGGTGGACGCCAAATCTCTCTTGCTGTCCCTATTTTAGAGGAATCTTAAGAGGGTCTGTTTAAGGAGAAGTTAATCTATCTTAAAATTCTAAATATGATATATAAAATTGTCAGTCTCAATTAGTTTAAAAGCTTACGTTAAAGATGCAAACATTTTTGCTATTAAACTAAGCCCCAATCTCGCAGAGATTGGCATTTTTTTTAAATAACTGAATCGGGACACTAAAACATTATTAAAGGATCTTACAAGGATCTCCTTTGTAGCTTACAAGGGCTATCTTCTCGGTTTTCCAGTTCTCATTCGCATTAGTACTTCTTTTGCTTTTTCTCTAATCTTTCTCAGATCATCAGTATTTTAGGACTTTTAAAAAGTTAAGCTTACTAAGTCGCTTCTTAAACCAAATGTATAACGGTAAAAACTGCCCAGTAACACCCTTTCTTTTTCATTATCAACAGAAATGAAAAAAAGATGCAAAAAGAGCTGCCCTCGGGTGTGCAGCCCACCTCGTGGTTGTCCCTGCCCGGAGAGTGACGAGGAATCTGAGAGAGGTAAGTACCCAATTTTTGTACAATTAAGCACAGAACGTACCCTTGATAGTCCGTTATCTAAAAAGTGAGCTACCCTTGAACTAGTTGCTCGGTTAATTGCTAACGCATAAGTTAGGTGTAAGGGAACGTTCTATGTTCTTCTTTTATTTTGCAACTGCTCTCTGAACTTAATCTGCGCTTGAATAAACCCTCTATACACTAACTCAGTTGAAGTTACGTTGACTAGTTTTTAACTATTGAAGAACAAATAGAACAGATCCCCAAGACATAAAAATTTATGATTAATGCTTTTTGACTTCTGAGAGACCGACTGGTATTAAGAAAAGGCCACATTCGTCGGTCCGCCTATACATCTGTCACATCATTAAGCCCCATAAGAACTCCACCCTTGGGAGTTTTGAGTCGGTTGATTAATATTTATCGGTAGCGCTTTTCGTGATGGTGATAATACCACCAATATTACCGTTGACCCTTAGTCCTTTTAGGGATATGGTAGGGACGAACAGGCGTATTCAGCATTATCTAGGCTTTAGGCTTTATAGGCTTTAAATTTTAAAAATTTTTAATTATTAACCTTAACAGGTGAGAATCGAAAGTTGAGCCGAAAATCCTGGTCTACACTTTATGATTGAAAATTATTAAAATCTACCCACGACAAATGCCCCAATGAAAAATGGCCCCAAAATGAGAAAGAAAAATAGCCCGAAAAATTTACGGGAACGGCAACAACAACGAAAATTTATCAAATTGGGGCCATTTATCTTTTTTTTCACGCCAATGCAACATTTTCCAAACTAAAAATTAAAAATTGCCCAAATTTTTAAGAACGATGGGTATTTTACAAAAACTTAAAACGACATAATTCCGCGTAGATAAAAATGAAATTTTATCAACATTTTTTGGGGCGATTTTTCATTAATTTGTGGGTGATTTTGGGGCTATTTTTAATTTTCAGTTTGGGAAATTTTTCATTGGGGCATAATTTCGGGGGTGCCGTGGCGTAGTGGTTAGTGTGTGCTTACTACGCTAGAGGTCTGGGTGAAAATCCTGCCATTGCCAAGTAAAAAAAGACTTGTTCTTTTTCACGGTCCCCACCTTCGCGAGGGTCTGACAAGCCCTCCGAGAGTACCATATATCTTGATTAACTTCTCAAGGCGCCGTTCGGATTCGCCAAAAAATTGTAGGTCCCCTTGTATGTGCAGAAATTAACACACACAGCATACATTGTTGAGAAGTTGGCCCTGGTTCACCTCGAACTGTTCCGCCACTCTATAAAAATATATAATTTCATAATATAATATAGAAATTTGATATTTGGAATCTCGTGGATCGTGGTAGTAATTAATGGCCCTGGTTATTGTCCTTCCGTATGTCAATCAGTTTTAGGCCTGACATTTTGAGATGAAATGAAATATGCCAAAAAAGGAAAAACAAAGCGTTATGGGATTTTGAAACATGTTGATGGGATTTCGGTCTAGAAAGGCAGTATTAGACCAACGTGATCAACATCAACGAGCAGGTTAGGTATCGACATTTACATTTATAATTCGGTTGCAGTTTGTACGGCAACTATTTCGACAGGTTTAATCCACATCACCAACACATCATCCTTCTCAACAGCAACATAAAGGCTTGTTCACCAAGCAGCCTGGGCTTCGGCTCTGTCGCGTTACGATACGTCGTTTTTGAACCGACTTTCCAATGACATTGCGTTCATGGAGAGAGAGAGGTTTTATTAATGCCGCCACTACGTTCTCGAAGTACACCACAATTAATTTAAAAATACGCATGCACAGCCCTGGTAGCATAGTACTAAGCTGTGTACTAAGCTGTGCTCATAGTTATGTGAAACATTCATGTCTTTCAATTCAATTATTAAATACTTAATAATTAATATACGTAATTTACCCCTGAAATGTAAAATGTGACAATACGGCAGTATTAGAACTCCTTCAGAAAAATATATTTCATATATGTACTTGGTTTACTTTGATTTCCTTTCTACGTGTGTTTTATATCGGCTTTGTGCACTATGGCCCGGTTTTTCAGTACTAAGTTAAGCTCAGCTTAAACTAAGATCTCTTAATTCCGTAACAAAACGAATCTGGAGTTAACCCTGCGACCTGTTTTTCAGTGCAGAGTTAACTCTGACAAAGTCATTAAAGTTATCAAAATCTTTGATTCTCGAAATTGTTGGCTCTCCCAACTCTCACTTTACATAGAAAAACTCAAGAATAGAAGTTCCAGTTATTCTAAGATGTAATTTTTCACAAGAACACGCAAGTCAACAGCTATTCCACACAGAAAAAGCATTCAAATAAGTTCCTACTGTTCTTCAGAGTTGGTCCGAGATTAACTCAACAAATTTGGCGAGCTAAGCCGAGATTAACCCAAGATCTGAGTTCACTGAAAAACCTATTTCTGGGGTAAATCTCAGTTTAACTCAGAAAATCGGATGATCTCGCATTGTGTTAAGTTCAGCTCAAACCAGAATCTGTTAATCCCGTCAGCTCTCACTTCCCATAGAAAAACACAGAAAAAGAAGTTCGAGTTATTCTCAGATCTCCTTTTTTTTATAGAAACACGCAAATCAACTGCCATTCAACACAGAAAAAAAAACATTCAAAGAAGTCCATCCTGTTCACCAGAGTTGATTCGAGATTAACTCACCAAATTTGGCGAGTTAAGCCGAGATTCACTCCAGATCCAAGTTCACTGAAAAACTAATTTCTGGGGTTAATCTCAGTTTAACTCGAAAACTCTGATGATCTCAGACTGAATATAATCGCACCCAAAACTTTGAAAAACTTATTCGAATAAAATCTCTAGCGCAGCTTTTACGCAATTTTAAAAGTATTTTACACTTTTCACACCGAGCCAGAATCTAGATTCTGCTAAACTCGATTTCAAAATCGAATTTACGCCGCTTTCACACTGCGAAAACAAGCTAAATACCGTTGACGTTTCAGTTTATTGAACACCAGCCGTCTAATTTCTCTCATACCCCGTTTATTCGACACTTCAAATCGCTGCGAGCGATATCAAATTCACGAAAACCGATAGCATAATACACTTTATGAAACCGATTCAAGTATTCGAATCGCTTTACGCATCATCATCATCATCATCATTTTCGAATGCCGCTTATCCTTTAAAAGGGTCGCGGATCGAGGGTGGCCAAATGGTCTTTCCATCATTCTCGATCCTCCGCCACCAACTCAAAGGACTTCGGCGCAATCCCCAGGCGGGACTCAGAGATGTTCTTTACCTGATCCCACCACCTGTTTCTTGGCCTACCAGGGTGGCAACGCGCTCGCATCTCAGCCAGCATGACCTGTCTAGGAAGTCTGTCGGGGAGCATGCGAACAACGCGTCCAAAACATCGAAGAATCGATCGCTCCACTCGGAGAAGTAGCTGCTCAGCAGCACCAAGTCAAAATGAGGGTTTAGGTGGAAACTCTACAAATCGGCAACGGCACCAACTCGAAATTGGCACATGGAATCGCTTTACGCAAACCGATTTTAAAATCGGTATCATCAAATTCAAACCGACTCCGAAATGCACATAGACAGTTGAATTGAATTGAATCTATAGGTGCGAGTATAAAACCCACTTGTTCTACGACCTAAAAGATCTATTGATCTAGGTTTTTAGAGCTATCTTTACAAATCTGATAACCTCCCTCGATGGGATGTTTTCATAGTCTTTCCCTGTTAAATTGGATATCCCAGTAATTTTAAATCTGTGGAGAGCAAGTGCAGGACACTCTATCAAAAGGTGTTCCATAGTTTCTTTTGTTTCTCCACAGTGTCTACAGAATTCAGTGCTGCTGTGGCCTAATTTGGATAGGTGATAGTTACATGCTGCATGTCCAGTGAGAGCTCCACATAACAATCTAAGATCGGATCTGTTGAGTTCTAGGGCTTCCTTAGCTCTTTTTGGGGTTGTACCGGAGGAATTTTTTGGAGTGTTTGAGGCCTTCCAGATTATTCCACTTTTGTAGACATATGCTGATAGTCCAGTTTTTAATTTGGTGATAAATGTCTGTGGGGTGCCGTGGCGTAGTGGTTAGTGTGTGTGCTTACTACGCCGAAGGTCTGGGTTCGAATCCTGCCATCGTTACCTGAAAAAAAGACTTGTTCTTTTTCACGGTCCCCACCTCCGCGAGGGTTTGACAAGCCCTCCGAGAATATCAATTGTCTTGAAAAACTTCTCAAAGTGCCGTTCGGATTCGGCAAAAAATTGTAGGTCACCTTGTATGTAAAGAAATTAGCACACCAGCATACATTGTTGAGAAGTTGGCTCTGGTTCACCTCGAGCTGTTGCGCCACTCTATTTTTTTTTTTTTTAGATTAATGTCTGCCTTAGTGAAACCAAAGAGGGGAAAAGGCCCTATAAAAGGAATCTCAGCTCCCCTTGGGCTTGAATGTCGGCTTTTTCATTACCCTCATAGTTTTCGTGTTCCGGCACCCAAATCAGCTTCACATTGTTTTTGGTACTAGCCAGTTTATTTACAATCTAGTGACATTCCCAAACAGCCTTGGAGTCATGTCTGCCGCTCCTTAGAGCTTTTAGGACTGCCTGGCTGTCCGAGAATAGTGAGATCTTCACATTTTTGAGATTTCTATTACAAAGGCAATGGGCTGCTTCGTTAATCGCAAAGAGTTCGGCTTGAAAAATTGTGGCTTCTTTACAGAGAGGTTTGTGTTTATGACACCTCGGTCCTACTATACCAGCCCCAACTCCACTGCTTGACTTCGACCCGTCCGTGTACCACTTTTGGGCGTCGTCATTTAGCCAATGTGGATTCCATTCCTCTCTTTTTGGGATTAAGATTTTGTAGTTTTTGCTAAAGCTTACAATAGGGATGATAAACGCTGAAAAACGTCAGTTCCCTGACCAGATCCACTTTCTTCAGTATCTCTAGATGCCCTTGTAGATTTCCTTCTTTGTGTGTATATTTGCGTTGAAGACTAATAGCCTGTCTTGCTGCTTCTGCCTGAACAGCTGTATGTAATGGTGGAAGGTTTAGGAGGACTTCCATACCAGCTGTGGGAGTGGTTCGCATAGCTCCTGTGGTACAGATGCACGCTAGCCTTTGCAGTTTGTTTAGCTTTGCTATGACTGTCCGCTGCTCACACTTTTTCCACCATATGACAGCGCCGTAGAAAATAATTGGCCTGATCATTTGAGTATAGACCCACAGGCTCATTTTGGGATTGAGTCCCCATGTTTTACCAACGAGCTGTTTTAAGGTCCATAAAGCTTTCGTAGCTTTTTTGCATATTGAATTTAAATGTGGATTCCAGGTGAGTTTGTTGTCTACAGTAATCCCTAGAAACTTAACCTCTTCACTGGTTGTAAGAGGAATATCTTTAATTTAGACAGTTGAATCGGTTTGAATCGATTGACTTTTGAATTTTTGTCACAAATTGTTCGCATTCGACACAAAAGTAAAACTAATTTTCAAACCGGTTTATTTGAAACGACTTGATTAGTTTGCGCATAAACATAAACATGCCACATGGAATCGATGTGAGTCAAAACGGTTACAATTCAATTCGATTCATTTTGTCAGTTAAACAAGGTAACAGTTGCCTCAAGTTAAATAGTTTAAAATAATTCGACACAAAAGATTAGATCTAGATTTTATGGGAATCTAGATTCTGAATTCTACAAATGTATGGAAGACTTAATAGATTTGAACTGGATTTGGGACTTTTTACACACAATCTGGAGTCTGATCGGTGGGAAAACGGTATAATATTTATTATTAGTGGGCTTTTGTTTGACTATGCTTGAACCTCTTTGTTCTGTTCAACTCAAAGTGGAAAAATTGTGCAGAAAATAGTGTTTCAAGAAGCAATTTAATATTAATTTATTGTGTATTATTTCAAAAATATTTAATAAATATTTCTCAAATTTGGCCCGCCCTACCAGCCAAACCATTCATCAAAATGAAATAGTCTTTTCGTTTTCTGGAGCTATAAACATTTGTTATAATAGAGTGGCGCAACAGCTCGAGGTGAACCAGGCCAACTTCTCAACAATGTATGCTGGTGTTAATTTCTTTACATACAAGGGGCCCTACAATTTTTTGCCTTGAGAAGTTTTTCAAGACAAATGATACTCTCGGAGGGCTTGTCAGACCCTCGCGGAGGTGGGGGCCGTGAAAAAGAAAAAGTCATTTTTTTTTCAGGTGACGATGGCAGGATTCGAACCCAGACCTCCGGCGTAGTAAGCACACACACTAACCACTACGCCACGGCACCCCACGTAGCAAACATTTGTTAACTCAGTGAATTCAAAAGTTTTGCATCATAGCACAACCCTCAAAATAAATTTAGTGGCCCGTTTACTTATGCTGAAACGGGCCACTGTGCGTCGTGGATGATACACATAGTATTTAACAATTTTAGAGAGTGCACCTAAAGACCTAATCGTCTCGCAGACCTACATCCCTGATCGACTTTTTGTTTGTGAAGAGCCAAAGCTTGGTTAGAAAGATGTGCTTCACTAGTAGTCATATGATGTAGGCAGGCGCACCACCTTGTGGTGCCTACGGTAGAAACCACCTCTAGTGGTTAGGCTTAAATTACCTTATCCTTGTCCCTATGTCGTATTACATTAAAATCACCGAACCATGTAATCCTAGCACCTAATGTTAAGACTGAAATGATACTTTGAGGTTATAAGTTTTTTATTCGAACTCCGTTCTGCTGATGGCTTTCCCTCTGACTAAGGCTTTTAAGGCTTAGCTGCCGAGGTTTGATTTGAGTATACTACTTGTACTATTCCTTATGTCGATTTGCTCTTGGAATATATTTCTTTAATTGAGCTTCAAAGTTAAGACTCTATTTTTCACAACTTTTTTAGTTTTTATCAAATTAGATTAGTTTAATCCTTCAAACTTTCCGACTTTTGCCAACTCATATAAATTAGAACTAAATATAAAACTTGAAATGAGTGGCAAAATCTTATTTTCATCAGCTAAAAACGTGTTACTTAACAACAGCTTTTGAGTCGATAGGTCGATAGCATAGCAGTTAAGCCCCTTGTTATCTAAATTAATTTTTCTAAAGGTCTTTACTTAATTGCGCATTTTATCGTTATAGCTAAGGCAAAGGCGCTCCAACAGTTGAAACACCTCGTGAAAAAGTATGGGCCACCTCAATAGTAAGAACTCGACGTACAGGAAAAAAAAAAAAATGCAAAATTGTAGTAAAAATTCGAACGAAAATTTTAAGGGTATGTTCTATCTTGTACATAACACCCACTCCTTTCTCAACTCATAAGAAAAAAAATCCTTTTTCAGGCGAAGAAGAAGAAGGATCCGAAAAAGAGATGAAACCCTGTATCATATGCCCTAGGAAACCCGAATATGGTCCAGAAAAATACGACGAATTCGAGGCGAATTTAAACGGAAGTGGTCTTACGATACGTGTCCTTAATGACTGTCATATAGTCGAGGATGTTTTCGACTTGGAACACGATGATTTAAGTGACAATTATTGTACGAACAAGACCAAGAAGCAAGGCAACCAATCTTATATGTGTGGCGATATCTGCGAACTAGCTAAAACGTGCTCTGCAGTCCGTAATCAAATCGAAAAACGAACAGGAGGCAAAATTCCGAACAGCAAATCTATACCAGTCATCCGCGGCAATATAAAGTACTCTGGAAACGATTTATGCTGCTGTGACAATGTGAACATTCCGTTGCTAAATAAATTACCGCCGTCAAAAACTGTGGACGCATATCGCAAGACTCCCAATGACATTCGAAATTGTTGCCTTCAGGTCAAGCCGAACGATATAGACAACACATTACGTGGCATAAATGCGACTGCAAGGAAGAAAGGAATAGAGGTGAGTTTGCTTGCATGTGCGTCTACATCTGATCCTATAAAAGTAGTGCGACTACTTTCCCACTCTATTATGTCATAGCTACAAAAAAAAGAGCAATGACAGAGCCACTATCGTAAGATTCGTTTAGCTCTGTCCATTTTCTGACAGGTATCGCTTTGCCCAAAGGTACTTATGTGCCCCTGCTGGCATTGCCACAGTTGGTTTCAATGACAACATATTATTCCATTCATTAGTTGTCAAATTTAAGCCCATACTTATTTATAAAGGTGCTTTAAAAGATCCATATAAGGTTAGGACATTTCAAGAATCTTACGCTGATGGGAATCTTACAGATGGGACATTGGGTTTCGCAGCTCTTTACATCCAAAGTTGAGACAAAAATGATTCTTTGCAAATTTAATTTAAATTTCTCAAGGCAATTTAAGATTCGTGACTGTCACAGTCATTTTGAGCGAAAACTACAAAAAAACTGGGGTTTTGAAAACAGAAGATTTACAACAAAATTATATGGGAAAACTTATGTTTTTGAAGCAAAGTTTTCGCGTGTTTTCACGAAAATACAGTTTTGGGTTCGGTGTGTAGAGGACATTAAACTTATGGCGTATTCTTTTGAACACCGAACTGCCGCACCAAGCTGTCAAATAATACTCGGTGTTTGCGACAGTTCCAGCGTGGTGTATACTCGGTTTCATTGTGTACAGAACGACAAATGCTGCACCGGCGCAGTCATCACGTTAAGTGTCCAATTGGTTTGACTTCATTTTGTTTACTTTTTTGTATTTGGTAGAGTTATTTTGTTGGCATCGGTTTTTTTTACTTTTTACTTAAAATGAATTTTGATAACTTTAAATTTGAGATATTTGATAAGTTTTTATCGATTTCATACAATTTCAGTCGCATTGTAAAAAATTACGAATGAAAATTGAGTCGAAACGTCACTTCACATAAACAATCAAAGCTACACCCAGTCTCCACCGTCAAATAAGTCGGTGGTGAAATTTCGAGTTCGACACCGAACAAATTCGGAGTACAAAAGAACACTTACATGAGCACGATTCCGTTCAGGTTACGAGAAAAGGACAATTTGTTTCTGTATTCCACACCAGTTTCGACACACCACCTAGTCTGTGTTGAAAAGAATCCGCCATTGAACTCAAACACATTAGATTTGCTTGGCATCCCTAGTCCCTGAAAAGACGTCAGATTTTGGCAGCCGTACTTATAGCGTTTTTCATTGAAGATTTGCTTTTTCTGTCAAAAGATTTGATCTTTTTCGATTTCGTATGTTTCATTGAAAATAAAACAGCAATTCTAGATCAATTCTCATCACGAAAGATGAGGTTTCCCGATCTTGGGAGATTTGATCTGAACTCACTTACACGTGCAAACATTTCTACTGTCAAACGCCAAATCGAAGCAATTTTATTTGTTTCGAATTAATGTGCGGACGTGTTTGTTGGGTGTGTGCAATTTATTCTAGCGCCAAATGGGGAAACATCTTTTTTTGAAACAAGTTTCAATGAAAAACGCTATAAGAGGTCTATCGACGACTGAAGGTTTACCCACTTTAACATCTGTGTTGACAGTTAGCTATAAGTCCTTACATATTCTAAATTTGACCACCAGGTATCGCATTCTGACTTTTCCAATCATCAATATAGTGCCCAACAGTTCTGTCATAGAATTACCGATTGTGCTGCTATTTGGTACTGGTGGTGAGTTGTAAAAGCAGTATTTCCCATTGAATTTCCCATTGACAGTGTTTCCAAATTTGCCTACGGGTACAAAACAGCGCGAGTTTTTACTCGCTTGAATGGGACCATCATGAGACCATAGCAGTCCATAGATATTATGTCAATGGTTCAACCCTTTTCGAATACCTTTTGAACAGCTTATAAATAAATAAATAGAGTGGCGCAACAGCTCGAGTTGAACCAGGGCCAACTTCTCAACAATGTATGCTGGTGTGTTAATTTCTTAACATACAAGGGGACCTACAATTTTTTGCCGAATCCGAACGGCACTTTGAGAAGTTTTTCAAGACAAATGATACTCTCGGAGGGCTTGTCAGACCCTCGCGGAGGTGGGGACCGTGAAAAGAACAAATCTTTTTTTTTTGGTGACGATGGCAGGATTCGAACCCAGACCTCCGGCGTAGTAAGCACACACACTAACCACTACGCCACGGCACCCCACCTTTTGAACAGCTTGAGAATCGAAAAAGGACAATGGAACTGTCCACGTATGACAGATCTGTCAAAATAACGGTTTCTATTGGGATGCTTACAAGGGAAATCCTTTTTCGCTCATGGAAAATGACATGCGCCACTCTCTTTTGAGAGCCAAAATGACAGAAAAAGGGGCGCGCATGTCAAATATAGCATAGTAAATATAACAGTCTGGTGGAACCACTTTGGGATTTATTATTAAACGTCTTCCGCTAATCCTCGTATCATTGCCGGTGGAAACTTAGTATTAAATGGTGAGAAGCTGTTAATAGCCCAGGAAATATCTTTTCCTCGGAAATAATCGAAATAATATTGTTCTCTGGTGCAGGTTGTACTTGCCAAGGCTCCTTAGGCTCCTTACTAGTATATGAGTATTACTGAAACCGGAGAAGTGAGTGAGGAGATTTAACTGGGTTTTACTGAATACGAGACTTAGCATGCAATGTCCATAGCCTTTTCGAAAGTCATTTTCTTTGCCTCCAGTTCTTTTATTGCAACTGTGCTTTCTTCGGGTTTGTTTTTTCGAGTTTTTTCTATAGGACTTGGCAAATTTGGTTTAGTGGTCACGGCCTCGAGCGTCAAGGAGAAGTCTGGAGATCTATTTGTGGTCTGCGAGTGACCTTAAAGCTTTCATTGTTTGTTATTATGCCAAATCTAGAACTTCTTCCCACCCGATGTTTGTTTCGGAACTCGGAAAACCAAGGGTTTGGGTCGTGCCCCTATTACACACAGATAGGTTGGTAGTTAAAAGAAAATCAAAAAGTGGCTCATTTCTTTCAGTATCCTCCGAGCTCCCTCAGACTGTAAACCTTGCGTGGGCGTCACAGGCCATAAGTAGTTTGTCTTATCCTGTTATAGCGGTACGTGATTTGGCTCGCATACTCCACTTTAACCACCGCTAAATCGTCCAAGCTAAGATCGGGACATGGAAAAAATTTTAAAAATGTTTTTAAGCGAGTATGCAAGTTCTAGGCTCACCTGTGGCCTGATATTTGAAAAATTGTAACGGGCCTCTCACCAAGGGCTGCAGGATAATGCCGATGTTCCGATTTTCCCGACCTAAGGAAAACCAGCAGATTTAAAGGAGGCACACATTGAGTTTACTTAGCTTAATCTTTATGACTTTCAGCATATCCGTTTGTGGGTTCTCGGCAGCGATCGATAGGACCTCTAAAAACTTTTCGCTACTGGCGATATCCACATCGTATTCGGAGTCCGGTGAACGGAATAAATTAACTTAACATGCCTTATGCCAAACCTGAGCTTATGAGCTGCCTTCTCAAGAACAGCCAAGCACTCGTTGTTGATCAGCAGCAGGAAAGACTGGGTAATTTGTTAGGGTTCCTTAGCCTTAATGGCGGACCAGTCTTCTCGGAATGTTATAAGCTGGTACAGGCTTGAGCTTCAAGCTATGACAGGCGTGCGTCGCTTTCCTTGACAACACACTTAATAAGGAAATTCTTTGAGAATATGTTGGCATTTTTGAATACCCAATATCCCCTAACAATCTCGGAGTCGGAGGATTCAAAATCTGAAAGAGGTCCTCCTTTATTTGTCATAACATGCTCTATAACTATGTGGGAAAGTTTGGCCTCAATCTTACGCCTCGGCTATGGATTTTCCACTAGTAGAAACCTCATCCATTCGCGGAGTTGATCACTGATCAACCGGAAAAATCCCCCGAATATTCGCGTTGGGACCCCACTGATGGCTATCGACGTTCCAGGTTTAGATGTGGTTTTGTCTGCTGTACCTACAGCGAACTTGCTTTTCTTTGGGGCCGGGCATTGTGAGGGCTCATCTAGAGACCTATTGTGCTTCTCTGCTAGCTTTGGTTTATTTTCCAGGCGATCGCTGTTCTCGTCTATGATTGGCTGGCGCTTGTTTTTGTCTCTACCAGGTCTTAATCGTGGCTTGAGTATGTGGGGAACCGTAACTTTGACGGAAAAATTCAGGTTACGGTCTTCAAATTTCCTACAAAAAAGACTAAACACTTTGCTCGTAAAAGTAACCCTTTTGGAGATATTTCAGTCTAATGATATGGAAATGTCAATGTCAACTTTGTGTCGCTTTAGCCCTCGGTAATATTATTTTTCAACATCACAAAATAAATTTAAATCTTCTCGAAAATGGTTTATGTCACTTTTCTGTAGTAAATTCTTATACAAAGCTATAATTTGGCCATTAAAAGTTTTTCTGTGAAAGTTACCGTTACTAACTTTATAATAATAATAATTATATAAAGTTTTTTATAATAATGATAATCTTTAAAAAAAATTTCGTCGACCCTTGACTTATTTCAAAATCTACTGAGAAATTGAGATGTTTTCGCATTGAAAAACCAGTGAGTAGGAATTAAGGTGTTTTCCAATAGCTGATGGAGCTTACGCATTTTATTAAACCTTTAGTATTAAAAATTTACTAGGTCATACCTTCCGACCTTAAAACTTTTCCTCATTTCTTACAAAAATCTAATGCTATACAATTTTTAGGTCTGTTACAAAAGTTGCGAAGATCCAGACACTGATGTCTTCCTAGTGCGTCTTGGTAAGAAAAAGCCATCGCAAAGCAAGAAGAGCACCATAGAAATAGAACTGCGAACTCCCAAAGAACCCTCACACTGTCGTATTCAAAAGATCACAAAGGAAACCCAAGTGGAAGAATCTATTCTCGATGCGAATCTTCCAAAGAAGAAAAAGGGTAAAAAGGGTAAAAAGGGAAAAAAGAAATAATTTTTGACGAGCCTTCAACAATGCACAGTCATAATAAAGTTTTTAAATAAAACGCATTTCTGTCTTAAGTTTTTCATTTATACAATTTATTTTCTGGATTTCGCCATAGTGGGATTAGGGAACTTTTGCTGATGGTCAGAGAGAGCCCCTTTCTCCTCCACTGCTGCGAGCATCCTATTACATTTTGATTTGGCGACCAAATGTCTTAATTTTCAGAAGATGCATTGTGTTTCCACCTTAAGATGACAAAAGACTGAAAGATGGAACCCACGCATCGACTTGCTGACCGAACACAACCACCCATTGAACTGTCATTCCACTTCAAGGCAGCTGATAGCAAACTAACATTCGATATTCGAATTGCGAAATTTCCCCTCCAGTAAAAAGTAGTAATGGAAAAATACCAAAGAAATTTCGACAGCTTGTGTCATTTTTATTGCTGGGCCTTACGAGATAGTTGTATTAAAGTCTTTGAGTTGTGAACATCGAGAGATAAAGTAAAAACTGATTGAATTGAAAAGTTTTTAATAAACGAAGAGCGATTGCGGATAACAAAATAATCTTAAATTTCAAATTTTACTTTTTTATTTGTTAGTTTTTTAAACGTACGTTTTAGATAAGGTTATAGTAGATATAGCATATAGGTTTAAAGAAATGAACTACACTTGCGTGCGAAAAAATCAGCACACCCCGTTGGCATCGATTTGGAAAACAATAATTTAAAAACAAAGTAAACTGGTACTATACTCGAATGAGTCTAAAATGACACTTCACTGAAACGATAGACAGAGAAGAGTGTGCCGAAGAGCGCGAGAGTCATTACTCAGGCTTGCATTGAGGAATGAGAAGCATTGCGTTTGAAGTGAAGAAGGTTCGTGGACTTTTAGGGGTTGCATTTATTCCTGGTCGGCGTCTGTTGTCCGGGTTAGGATCGGCCGAATTTAAACCTGGCAGCTAGGTATAAAATGCATCCGCCCTCCCCCCCCCCAACCATGAAAAGAAAACGAAAACAGCCTCGGATATTTGCTGATCCTGGTAATCCAAGGCACCCTTTGGAGTTAGGCCTGAGGGGTGTCAGCATGCGAGCGCTTGGTAGTCGGAAGGTCCCGCTAGGCATCCGACCGGGTTTAACCCGAAGAAGTTACGAGCAGCCCGTCAATGGTGCCACTATCCATTACGGGGGGCGGAGGGGGACAGCGCCAAGTCAAAATGAGGGCTTAGGTGGAAACTCTACAAATCGACAACAGCACCAACTCAAAATTGGCACGTGGAATGTCTCGTCACTAACGAGGAAGGAACTTGAACTGGTTGAGGAGGCCAAAAAGTATCAGCTCGATGCAACTGGCATCTCCTCAACTAAGTGGAAGGGTTCTGCAACCAAAGACTTCGATGATGGGTGAAAGCTCTCTTGGTCTGGCGTCCCGAATCACATAGGCGCGTGTGGGGATACTCCAAGCCCCCGGTTGTCAGAAAATGTATTCGATGTCATTCCGCTAGGGGGAAGGATTCTGATCTTAAAGCTTAAGCTTGAACGATCGACTCTGGCTCTGGTTCAGGTTTACGCACCAAATTGAGAGTCAGAGTATGAGTCCTTTTTGAACGAAGTTGATGCTGCCAGACAGAGTGGCAGAAATGGACTTCTTTCTCCTGATGGGTGACTTCAATGCACATGTGGGTACAGACGACAGTACTTGAAGCTCAAGGCAATGGGTAAATAGAGGGTGTTAAATGGCTAACACGTGTCATTAAGGTGGCCTGGGATAGCGGGAAGGCACCTAGCGATTGCACAGGAGTTATAGTGTCCATTTTCAAAAAAGGGAACAGGAGAGATTGCGCCAACTATAGGGGCACATCTCTCTTGAGTCTTCCGGGAAAAGTATTCGCGAAGGTGTTGGAAACGCGTTCCAGAGCTGTAATCGAGACTTTGTTACGGGAAGAACAGTGCGGCTTTCGGCCTGGCAGAGGCAGGCACAACCGACCAGCTTTTTACTCTGAAGGTTATTCTTGAGAAGGCCTGGGAATATGCCAAACCGGTCTATGCGTGTTTTGTAGATCTGGAAAAGGCGTATGACCGAGTCCCTCGGGATACACTGTGGAGAGTTTTGCAGGACTATGCGCTGAGCTTCTGAGAGCCCTTCAGTCTTTGTATGGAAACTGCAGAAGCTGTGTACGGATAAATGGCGTCAAATCCCGTCCTTTTGATGTGCGCGTTGGACTTCGCCAGGGCTGTGTTCTGTCGCCGCTCCTTTTCATAGCATATATGGACTGGATGGTGAAGCGCAGTCTAGGCGAGCAATGTTTCGAATTGGCTGGCATCAGGATGAGTCATCTGCTTTTCGCAGATGATTTGGCCATCCTTGCATCATCCAAAGAGGAACTTCATCGAGCACTGGATAGGTTTGCAGCCGTCGGTGGTGAGCGTGAACAAATCGGAAGTGATGGTTGTTTCCCGAACTCCTGTGCAGTGTACCCTGCACATAAATGGAGTTCCATTAAAACAGGTGGAGAAGCTTAAGTATCTCGGGGTCACGAAAGATGGGAGGAGTGATACTGAGTTGTCCTGTAGAATTGGCCAAGCAGGAGCAATAGTAAAGAAACTGCGCCGGCCGGTCATCAGGAAAGCTGAGCTTGGAGTGAAAGCAAAGATCTCAGTTTTTAATTCACTGTTCGTTCCGACCCCCTCATCTATGGTCATGAAATTTGGGTAATGACCGAAAGAATTAGATCGCGGGTACAAGCTGCCGAAATGAGATTCCTGGGGTGCGTTGCTGGTGTTACTCTAAGGGACAGAGTGAGAAACGTCAGTATTCGTGGGAATCTTAATGTGTTGAGCAGCTCCTTCTCCGAGTGGAGCGATCGATTCTTCGATGGTTTGGACACGTTGTTCGCATGCCTCCTGACAGACTTCCTAAAGAACCTCTCTCCCGCATGGGGATTGCGCCGATTCGAACCCAGACCTCCGGCGTCAGAGGCACACACACTAACCACTGCGCCACGGCACCCAATTTTTCAATGATATTGTGCGCAAATAGTGTCGTTGACTCATACAGTTTTGACACTGGAATTTTCTAGAAATATTTAAATTAGTGCTGTAAAGTTGATACTTCTAACTAATGCGATCGAGAACTTTTAAAAACATCCGAGAACTCCGATACCATGTCGGTTAGTGATGTAGAAAAGAGCGAATAAATGAACAAAATTCGTTGGAAAAACTATCCAGAAACAACTTACGGTACAAAGGGTTGTTTTCGAAGGAAAATCCCTCACTGCACCCCACAATCTGTTGACAGTGGTTTCCACGAAACGATTACACCCAGCCTTCATTAGTTTCCAGGTAAACTTTTTTGGGTAGGTCCCTAACCAACCAATTCGTGACTTTCGGAATAGGCTTAACGATACTGGTTGTCTCAATATTTTCACCTGAATCGGGGGGCCATCATTTAAGGTCATTACTTTAGTAGGAATTAAGGTCCTTGGGCTGGTATCTCCGGTCTTACGAAAAGTGATATTACAATGGATCCCCTTTGGGACACATATTTGCCCTGTCGAGTGGGGACAGTCACGGTCATCTAACGTGCTTCCTTACTTAAGGTGACGCTACAGCAGTTCGGGGTGGACCTGGACTTCTGGACCTTTGCCCACATTTGCCGCTTCTAAATACTCACGGAGGCTTTACTGACGTCATGATGTGTTTTTCCGATTATGTCAATGTTGTAGTTATCATCGGTACATTTTTGATTCCTGTGAAACTTTGCCGGAAATATGCCCGGGCTGTTCCCCATCGTTATGGTAAGCTTCGACTCGTACTCGATAGCTGTCGATTTCGTATATTCGAAGCAGCATTTGTCACCCGTTGCGACAGTTTTACACCATTCGTATGCCAATTAAAGCCGCTTTGCGAAGCCGTTGGTGTTTAGCCGTAGCAGGTAAAGGTTATTCTGTGTGGAGAGTCTCTCGTCACAGCATGCAGTTCTACGCAAAACAGGCCAAGTTCCGACATTCCCAAGTATCAAGCCAGTTGTATTTCCTGCATTAATCTGCCTAATATGCCTAAGGTACTTTAAAGCCCTTCAAAAGCACCTACAGCTACAAATATTCCTTACTCTTAAACAAGCCCTACCTATATAGGAAGAAGAAGAAAAATGCCAAAGATGTTAAAAAAGATGCACAATCCCGACAATGTACTTGTTTTCTTCCAAAAAAGGAGAGTTTCTTGACGATCCATTTCCGCTTCCTGCTTGTAGGAATGCAACAGAACTCTCCGCAAAAAAATTCTCAATATCCCACGACTGTTGCTCATTATAAAACAAATGAGCCATAAACTCCAATCTTTACGGTCGAGCTTTATGACTTCTCTTCTTTTACTTAATATCCTATTGCATTTCCAGATTTACACAATTGATTGAACCGTTTGGGTTTGCATAAATTCAAACGTTACGCCAATCAAGCTGCATTCACTTGGCATGAATTAGTTTTAAAAGCTTTTGATTAAAATAACAACACATACGACATTACAACAAAAGACTGTGCCCGGCTGCACTGCGTGAACAGATATCGCCGCTGCGCATCGTGTCGTCCAAGATGCTGCATCAAGTCCACATTCCAGTCCGCAGATACTCCCAGGCGATGTACTACGCGGTCAGGTACACACCACGATTGTTAACATTTGCGCCGTGGCTAGCATCGATCGCCACTGCGAGACCATTTCACCAGCTTAGTGTTCCAACGGCTTTCTGACGCTCAACATGCCGCGAACCATGCTTTAGAAACCAAAAAACTGATAGTAGTGAAACGGCGCTGGTCAGATCCAAACGAAGTCCGCAGTTGTCTCGCTGGTTACACGAAACAGGTGACTCGTGTACACCAAACAGAGAAGCCATAGATACTTCTGTGCCGTGGTATTGGTTGTTATTTCTTCTTTTTATCGCCCGCGGCCGCCGCCAGCCCGATCAAAGCCGAAGTGCAGACGAAAAGTAACTTTGAAAACCGGAATACAGATCAGCCGCAGAGATACGCGCAAATATAGCAATCCGATCGCGCATCCGTCGACAAGTCCAACAAAGCTTTATACTCGCGGTGGTGTTTTGAGCTTTCGGCTAGAAATTTTATCATAACAAGCCCCGGCTTGAGGAGGCTCTTGAAGCTTGTGATAAATCCCCAAGTTCAATTATTATTGATCGTTTTATATTGTTTTGTTGTATCGAAAAGAGAAAAAGTACCGCATCTATTTAGGATGCATAATGAAATTGAAAAGACGTAAAAATTTTCTGCCACGGAAGTTTCGATGTTTAAATTAGAAAGTGAGCGAAGGACTTTCGCAAATCGTTAATATCCGTTTAATTTACGATAATTTAAAACAGTTCACATTTTTATTTGTTTATATTAATTTATTGTGCCAAAAGAGAAGATGAATCGATTATTCACTCTCGGCTTTCTTTTGCTTGTGTCGATCACGACGGCGAATAGTGGGAGTAATTTGCGGTACAAAAATGGTAAGTGATTTCTTAAACGTCATTCCCTATATGAAAATTAAAATTTCACAAAAAAGGACTCGATCTGAACCGGATATAAGAATGATTTAAACATTCCTTGGGGCGTTTAAAATCCATCAACCGGCTTGTATACAGGGGTCACTGTACTTTCGAGTTCCTTTTGTTGACCGTGTTTTCATTACGCGCATGCAGTGACCAGTGAGTGTTACGCATGAGCATACAAGTTTTCCATAAGCTTTGACGAAAGGGAAATGAGAGCAGTTTCGACGATCGGCCAGGTGTAAAGCATGGTGTTACACCGGAAAGTGTTGCAATGAATCAGTGGCATAGGCAGTCTGCAAGTTTGAAAATTTCCAGTTTTTCCTGAACCAAAGAGGAAAAAAAAAATTCAACTTGTTCATGAAGGATAAGAGCATTTTTTTAAATGGACCCGAAGTATCTACTCGAAGTGATAAGTTGACTTAAGTTGTTTAGTTTTGAAGATTGTGCAAACACCTTCAGCATATGCCAGTGGCTGATAGCTCCAATGGGTGGACTTGTACTTGTACTAAGTGCGTACGACGCTTTGCGAGGTGGGTTCCTTTTTCCAGTTCGACGCGTCAAGCAGGGTAATGCAACCTAAGCCTGACAAGTTAACAGCTTGATAGTAGGTCGGTTATTAATTTGGTTAGTATTGAAACTTTCACGATTAAAAACAAAATTATTTATGGGTAAAGAAATACTATGACTGGCTTGGCAGGATTTAAAAGAGGTTTGTTGTAAGATCAAATAGTAAAGGTCCATGTCAAGTTTTTTGTCGATTTTCTGCTAGAGTTACACGTGTCCTAACGAGATTGAGGAGAATATTATCGGGACTTGAATTTAGAGCTCACGATTGTCTGTCCGCGAGTTGTAAATGGGCCGACTTCAGATGCATTTTAACCCTTTGAAGCTCTTTGAAAAATTTCAAAAATTTCCTCTTATCCGACTGCTCATCATACAATTTTTTATAAGAGAACTTTCACTCGTCTGTACCATGTCCTCCGCAGGTTCTGATACCAAAGTGCAAAGACCGCCAATATGATTTTGGCAAAAAAAGTACATAATGCCTACAACTTTCTCTTTATAAAGTTTAGCAGATGCTTTAAACTTTATAAAGTTTAAAGCATACCATACGAACCATACACAAAACAGTTTCAGCTTTGTGCTCAAGCTTATGTTCCATTGAAGTGTGTACGTGACGTGTATGTTCTCGATGAGAATGTTTATGTATATGGAATGGGTTGGGGTAAAAATTCTGGAAATGCAACTTTGATAAAGCGACGCACGCAGTGAAATATGCGTGAAAGGTGCGTGCCGCTCATTATAAACCCCCTGCCTGTTTCTTTTTTATACCCTACCGAAGGTATATTAAGTTTTATGTATAGTTTGTGACCGTAGATTCCTAAGACATTTAGAGATAGGTTTAAATGAGACCGACAGGAGAATCGATTAAACCATGTCCTTTCGTCCATTCTTCCGTAGGAAAACAACTTTTAGGCCTTAAATATTAAGCAAGAGAGCTGAAAGTTCAGCCCTTCATATCAATTTTATAAATTAGTTGATTCCGCCCACAGACACGCCCACTTAAGGCCTATTATGAGCAACCATTTTTTTTTTAAATACTTTTTTCCAAACTTTAGCAATGCTACAATGACGCTAACGCACTAAATACATACAAAGAATGTGACATTACTTTCTAGTTGTCTTTGGGGTAGCAGAAAAATTTAGCCCACGCCTACTTTTTAAGGATTTTTAACTTAAAATGACAAATTGTCATTTTACAAAAATTGTAGATATAAGCATTTTCTAACTTTTTTGTATATAAGTATATGCCTCCGCCCACTTTTGTGGGCATGGCTTTAAAAAAGTGATCTTTTTAGTTAAAAAAGCGCAGTGTTCGTATAAAATGTATGCAACCACCTAGCATAAAGCATTCAACAGTTATATTTTTACATGCAGCCCACTTTTGGGAGGCGTGGCAGTTCCTTTTTTGGAAAGGTAGGGTATTTTGCAATCTCTCACATTTTCCCACTTGGTACCTTGCTGCTTTACTTTAAAAGAGTCAAAACTTAGCTTAAACTAGTGGGACATTACAATCCTCTAAGGCGAATCGTTTGGTACCCAATCCCAATTGACCACTGTCAAGCTCCGTCATTGCGTCATAAATCTTGGTTGCTAAATTTCAGTTTCTATTAACTTTAATTGTGTTTAGAACTTGTTAGTTAAGAATCTTCTTCCTTAAAAAAGGGGCATGACATCAACCCCTTTTCAATAACATCTTATTTATCAGAAGTGGTACACACTTGTTGATTGCATTTCCATGTTAAAAATTTGGTTTATACTTATAAATGCCCCTAAAAGTGGGCTTGGCAAAAATTTATTCATTTTTGTTGATAGCTAACGCAAATAGCTGAATATTTTATGTGTGCGATATAAAATCTAGAATAAGCTGAATTTTATTGCTTAAGTCAGAAACCTGAAAAGAAGAAATTCGAAAATAGAATTTTTCGGAAGAAGCGGAGTTTTCAAAAGCATAATTTCGAAAGCAGAAGTATGAACCGCTCCCGCATGGAGTTTTACCCGTCATTGAACTGTTTTCTACAAAACACCATTGTATGACTTCTAGACTCAATGACAGGCACAATGACATATCAACCAAAAAGGAAAAATGTCAAATCACCCAAAATTGATATAATCACTCTTGGAAGAATTCGCACAAATTTATTAGAATAATTTTTGTTGATAGAGTTTTAAAAAATCCATGGTCTCGATAAAAAAGACACTAAGAAATACAGTATACCCCAGGGAGGACATAAAGAAGCTTAACCTGCTATACCGAGAAAACAATATTCTTAAGGCCGATTTTACAGTGCTTACTTTTGTAAAACTCTTGTTCAGTACGCTTCAATACTCAGGCTCCGATTCAGTGCCGCTAACGATTTTCGATATTAGCCGTGAGCTCCTTGAAAATGCTGTAAATAATTTTATTTTATAATTTTTTTAATATTTAAATTAAATCTTTCAGTGTGTTGTGTCGGCTTTTTATACCCCTAGGATAGGAGGTACATAAAGTTGGATTCATAGTTTGTAACATAGTGAAATAATCACTGTAGACCCCCAAGACCTTAAGGGTATATAATCGAATTGTTAGTCGAATGAGTAATGTCCTTCCGTCCGTCGGCCTGTCTGTCGGTAGTTTTAAGGTCTTAAATTTTAAGCTGGGATTTTAAAACGAAGCAGTACAAGTGCAGTGTAAGTATCCCGAAGCAGTACAAGTGCAAATTCAAAATCCGCCCACTGACACGCCCACTTTACTGTAACTATAAAATTGTCGTAGGAAGCTCAAATTTGGTATGCAGTATTGCAGCATTGGAAAAATTTTCAATGGTTGAATAAAAACCTAATTTTTGACATAAAAATGCATTTAACACAAGCAAATCACTATTTTGGTCTTTTGGATGATATATTTGAACAAAGACTACAGTGCTGTTAAAAAGGGGTCGATGCCACGCTTCCTTTTTACAAAAGGAGATTTTCAACTAATAAATGCGATTCTGAGCTTGACAGGGAAAGGCGGATCGTAACCCGCCCATTAGTTAATTTTACATTAATTGTTGTTACATTGATGTGCCTTAAAAAAAGAGTGACTTGGATTTCATTTTGTGGACCAATGTTGTATCACCGATGTGACTTACATAAGTTTGCGATAAAAAAGACCTGCAAGAATTAAGTCATACATAGAGCGGCTCGTCGGCTTATTTTGAAGGCTTATTTTTTGATTTGCATATAAAACAAGTGAGTAAGTGCAAGCTTTTGTCTGTGACAAACTTCAATATACCCGACCCTATATACCACGTAACACCAAATCTTAAAGTTTCTTGGCCCGAATTCATATATTATTTGTATAGGCCACGCCCCCAAAAGGGGGCATGGGCTAAAAATAAAAATTAATTAATTGTCATTTCGTTAGAATCATGAGAAAAATCGGTAAAAGCGAAAATTGTTTCAGAAAAAACAGTTTTTTCCTTTAAACGCCCCTTAAAAGTGGGCGGAGCTCAAAACTTTGTATGGAGTAAACTTAGCAAATAGTAATATCTACGATATTTGTCATATAATTTTTTTCGATTTGGAGTGAACTTTCCGTGAAATCGGGGTTTTAAAGATCTAATATGTTCGATATTGTGGGCGGTCCAATTTCTTAAAGGCCAATATTATTCAGTACCAAAATTGAAATTCTTATGCCTTGTCTAACTTGATCAAAAGGCATTTTGAAAGAAAACGTAATATAGAGGTTGTCTCACATTGAAGCCAGTAGTGGGCGTGGCCGTTAAGCCAATTTTCACATTTTGTCTGTGCAACAGAAGAACCAAGCAATATACCAAGTTTCAGCTCTCTAGCTTTATTTTGAAGACCTAAAACCTTCACACATACAGTTTAATCGATTTACATGTCGGTCTCGATCATGTCTCTAAAAGGTCTTTAGGATCTACGATGGTTATTTCACTGTGTTACAAACTATGCATTAAAATTAATATACCATCGGTCGGATATAATGATGTTTAGTATATTTGCGACTTTGTTTTTCTTTTAGTGACGATTTTGGACTTTATGGGATTTTTTCAAGCGCATCTCGATAACTCAATTGTTTCGCATATATGCATAGTATTTATAAAATATTTGGAGTTCAATTTTAAGAAGACATATGCATAAGAACTGTGTATACGAGTTATTAAAGCGTTTTAAATTCTTAAAAAAATATTTTTCCATTAATTTTACTCTAGGTACTGTTAATTTTTTTTGCTAGTCTACTTTACTTATATCTGTCGAATCATAAGTTTAGGTACTCAAATTTTTATTGAAACGCAGGATGGCGTTTGGATGTAAAAAATTGGATGTAAAAAAAATAACTATGCCATCAGCATTTTACAATGTGGGATAGGATGGGCTATTCAACGGTCCGTTTTACGGACTGGAACTTCTGCGTACACACTGTAGCATTTACTCACTGGTTTCTAATACTCAAAGCACGGATTTTTTATTTGTGGCTATCGGTTATAAAATTGAGTTTTTTCACCTTTCAGTATTTCTTTTTTAAACCTTTTTAGAACATTTTAAGTTAGAAACGCCATTTTTGAAAGATCTTAAAAGTTTTAAAATTCACTTTAAACTTTTTATACACAAAACCAAATTCCATTATTATCGGTACCACCGTTATGACAAAGTTTGATTTTAGCTTTTGCTTAGCCTTTGGCTGACTTATAATGTTAGCCCAATATTGACTTATTAAATAAAGTGATAAAAAGGTTATGACCTTAAACACGTTGAAAATGGGTATATATCTATTTTTCATTCCTTATTTCTCAAAAAATTTTCAGTATTTTGTAAAAATTCAATTTTATTATGGAAATCCAATACGTTTTTAGTGCATGTGGACGGATAGACGGACGGACAACGGAGTGATACCATAAGAGGTCCTTTTTCCATTTTGGGCGGACCGCTAAAAAGTGTACGTATATGGAAACGTAATTTCCTCCAGAGTGCGTGAAATTTCAGAATCTACAGGGTGCTTCCTAATTCTATGCTAATACTTTGGGATATTATTCTTGGGTATGATTGAAGAAAAAAATGGTTCCATAGCATATGCCTATCTCTAATTTTGATATCATTTATTGGGGATTTAAGAAAACACCTACTTTGAGGTACCTTGACCCAGACTAACACGAATGTCTCCGCTAATACTTACAACAGGAACTTAACTTAAGATTTAAATTGTAGAAGAAATAGTACGTCTTTTAATTGTTTCAAAAAAAATTGATGGCTTTTTTAACTTTCGACATATTTGCTCTTAAGTCGGATCCTTTTTTCCTGCTCATGTAATTTTTTGACTTTGGAGTCACAATTTTGCAAAAAATGTGTTATAAACATATCGGTACATTTTTTTTGTGGTGAACATAAAAATACTTAACAAAAATTGCTGCAACAAGGTACCTGTAAAGCGCACAGATTTAACGATACTTGGGAAAAGTCGTAACAGGTAAAAATAAGAAAAATTATTTTCACGAAGCCGCGGTAGGTATAAGTTGGAAATATGATTTATTACCTACTTTTATAACCGCAGTTGACAATAAGCACAATTTTTTGACTACGTATTTATAATTTACGTAGGTTTTTAGAGAATGCATTTTTATTAAACTACCCGATAAACCGTAATTCCCTTACCGTTTTTCTGTTAAATCTCAAAAAGGATTAAGTTTCGGATGGGCGGCGCCTAGTTTGAAAATTTACCTAACCAAAATTGTATAAAAGGTTAGAAAACCAAATTAAATCCATCAGTTTAATTTTTGAAGCCGAGGTTACACAGCAGTTGTTTAGAAACCCTACTTGAAATGGCATCTTTTTCAAACGCGGATATTATCTACGTTTATGGGATGTGCAACGGGAGCTCTAGTAGAGCACGGCAAGGATACCATTAGCTCTATCCTAATCGAAGAAACCCTAATCCTCGTGTATTTAGAAATTTGTTTCGAAGGCTTCGGGAAACGGGATCTGTTTTAACAAGACGACCTAACCCAGGAGTTTCACCAGGAAGAGTTGCGATTGATGCAAAAATACTGGAAGCTGTTACAAATGATCCATCAATGAGCATCAGGCGCTTATCTTTGCGATTCATATTTTCAACAAAATGGAGCCCCAGCCCACTACGGTCTGGGTTTTAGTTAATAGTTATAGGTTAGTTATAGGGTCATAGTTAAGAATTGGCTGAACGGGCTCTAGCATGCATACAAAATGGGGACACGTTAAGCTGATTGGTCACCTTAATAAAAAAAAAGTAAATTATAAACCAAACACAGCATTTTTATTCCGAATAATGGGAATTAAAAACTGTGAATCGACTTTTTCTTAATTTTCAATGCAACGGCTTTTCCCCAGTATCGCAAAATCTGTGCGTTTTTAAGGTATCGTTTTGCAGCAGATTTTGTTAAGTATTGTTAGGTTCACCAGGAAAAAAATTTAACGATATTTTTATAACGTATTTTTTGCAAAAATGTGACTCCAAAGTAAAAAAAATGCCATGGGTACGAAAAGAGGATCCGACTTAAGAGCAAATATTTCGAAAGTTAAAAAAGCCATAATTTTTATTTTAACACAGTTAAAAAAAAATACTATTTCTTCTAAAATCTTAATGCTAAATTAAGTTTCTGTTGTAAGTGTTAGCGGAGATATTTGTGTTAGTATGGGTCAAGTTACCTCAAAGTAGGTGTTTTCTTAAATTTCCAATAAATGATATAAAAATTAGAGGTAGGCCTATGCTGTCGAAAAATTTTTTTCTTCAATCATACCTAAGTATTGAAGTATCCCAAAGTATTGGCATCGAATTAGGAAACACCCTGTATACTTCAGTTTTGCCTGTGAAATAAGCTTTAAATGCCAAGGAAACTCAAAGACTGTTTGAAGTCTACTAATTTATTAAAAAAATGACTGAGAAAATTGCGTGATAGAAAAATTTACGAAAATCTTAAGAGTAGTTACTCAAAATTTACTCACAAAAATTTTCTTCTCCCTTTTCACTTGACGGTCAGTAATGATCTCATCCTCAAGTCCATTCACTTTATGCACGCCTTATTGGGTTTACTTGGAGTAAAAGGATCCATTCGCTTTACGCATCAGGTTGAGTAATTGTCGGAGAAGAGGTGGTGTCGACCCTACTATCGACCCTACGGCTATGACGACTGATGCCTGCTTACCACCTAGTACGTCGAGACCGGTTATCTAATCTTGACTGGTGGTCCGTAAGTATATTCCACTATGCTGATCTGCACCTTTCTTACTTGTCCATCATTGATGACTGTTCAATCCAATACTTATTCCTTGCACTAGAATTCGCGCGGGGGCGAGTTGGAGTCTACTATGACGACGCTACCAACTTCTATTGGCATTGCAGGTCCACCCACTCTTCTTCTTTTTTGGCCAGATGCGTAAAATATTCCTTGAGCCATCCCTTATAAAAGCAGAATAAGCATAATTTTATTGCTTAAGTTAAAATATTGAAAAGCAGAATTTTGAAAGCAAAACTTTAAAAGTAGAATTAAGACTCACTCCCGTCCTTGTCGATTCCTGAGAAAGAGAATGGTCGACTTAATGCAGCAAGTGAAAGAGTTTAGTGAAAGAATTTTCATATCAAGTTGCTAATTGAACGTTGGCCTTAACAATGTTGGTTATTCGTAATTACTTCCCTCGCGCAGCTCGCATTTTATCCAATTTTTTTGTTGGAGTTCGCTGACAAACGTCCCAGATTGTTGTTGATGATGATTAAACATGTGTGCTGTAATCACGGGAGTAGGATAGGCATTTTACCTTGATAGTCCGCTGCACATGTTGTATCAATCTTTCCGAATGACCGCAACACCTCGTTCGCATCAATATACGGGGATATCTTGTACAGATAGCGCTGCTTTTGTCGACTATCTTCTTAGTGGCATTATCGCTGAGCTTCAGTATTTCCTCGAGGTGCATATCTGGTTCACTTTGCCGATTAAATCAATTCGTGGGTTCCTTGGACAAAGGCGGATGAAAACACTTTAGGCTGCTTTGAGAGGAAAATTCTTCGGACGATTAACGGTCCCGTCTGCATATACGGAGAGTGGAGGAGAAGATATAACATCGAACTGTACTGGCTGTACAGCGACACCGACCTAACCAGAAGAGTCTAAATACAACGTCTACGGTGGCTGCGTCATCTAGAGCGGATGGACATCAACGAAAAAACAAGCGAAAACGTAAACATGTGAACGTCGTAACAGCCTTAACCATGTTATCAAAATGTTTGACATCCATGACGACTTCGAATTTCACCATATGGACGAACAGATATACATAGTCGGATTTCTTCTTCTGCAGTTATGGTTGCAGCACTGTCAGGAGACCACTTACCGAGAGCCACGAAAAATTGGGTCAAGTAAACCAACGGGTAGCTGCTTCTACCATTTTGTAGCCTCATCTACAATGTTGATCTTTGATGGCCCTTTTCTGCACTCCAGGACTCTATTCTATAATATTTCAGCAATCCGGAAACTTACGAACTGCCTACTGCTCTTGTTTCTATGATTCGCACGCGACCAGCTCAAAACTATATGCTTGTGTCTGGACCGCAATCGATATTGCCTCTGAGTTTCCTTCGACGATCGTGTCTGCCTCTGCGGGCTGCACTCGCCATATTCAAGCCTTTTTCTCCAGTCGTAGTATTGAAACCCGTTTTAGTGACGCCATCTACTGGCATTTACAATTGCATGCAATCGCCTACACAGACAGACTGGATCACTGCATGCGAGAGGAAAAGCCTTTGTGAAGAAATACGCCCCCCCCAAACCTTTAAGAAACTTTCGGAACCTTCGCAGATTGGTTTTACACATTGGATGTGTGATATTTTCCTGGGTGCTGTTGCTCTTGTACGCGCGCCCGTTTTTCTTGCGCTTACCCATCATATGCTTACTGGATTGGTGCTTGAGTGCCCTATTATTTTCCCTCCTAGTTGCAGGTGTTTTATAGAAAGTCTAATGTCTGAGTCGTACCTTAGCTTGACATAGGAGATTTTAGATATACCAATTAAGTGATGTCCAAATGCAGGCTTATTTGTATGCAATTAGATAAATTGAGCAAAAAACATGTTTATTTACAACACTCCTTTTAAAGAGTGAACTACTCCAAAGGACCTATTTTTTTTAACTGAACACTGCATGCGTGAAACATGCTTTTCAAAACGTCTTTTCCTGTTATTACAGTTCTCAGCAGTTCCACCCAAACTGCTACATGGCTTCTCTCGTTTTTGCCTCTGATCTTTTTCCCTGCGTTAAAAAATTAAAGCAGTCCACCTAACCTAAGTAAGTCCTTGAATGGAAGAAAATTAAAAAAAGAAAGCATATAGTAGAGAAGAAAGTATATTCTTAAGTGTTTTCATAATTTAAACAGTGGTGACCTGTTCAAATGATTTAAGAAAATATTTTTTTTTTTTTTAAATCATTTCTCTTTTAAAGGCTCAAAGGATTTTTGTTATCTGTGGGCAAAATTGGCCAATTTGATATGAACGCAAGACATTCATGACTCCTTATTGTAACCGCGTCTACTCCTTATTGAAAAATTTCGTGTTTTTCTGAGAACGAATCACTAACTACGATTTTTTCGCGCTAAGTTATCAACTTACTGGTCCAATAATATCACTGTTTCAACTTATTTATAAAATAAGAAGATATAAGACTTCCTGTTCCAATAGAATTAGTTTTCTGACTCATCTTGGCTTAAAGCAACCACACTATGCCATCCAGCTACCTCACGCGAGGCACAAAGTGCTTTTTATCCTTAAACCTTAAATTAGTTTGTGATATTCAAATGTAAATCATCCATTTACATTTTTAGCTCTCGTTAACTCTCACGTCATATTCTGGTCACACCTTTGAAGATCACTAATTTCTATGGATGCAAAAAGCTGCATATCTAAAAACCACTTCAACAATATTCCAGTTTGATGACGAACTTGATTGTGATGCTGTTTAGGTTCAACCCCCAATCGTGTTTGGCATAACAAGTAGCTTCCTAAAAAAAAAAAACTCCCCAGGTTACAAAGATGTTTTACGCACTAATTTTGTATCTTTAAAGATTAACAATTTTGTTATTGTTCACAAATGAAATAAGTCTGCATAATCTAAACTAGTTTCGCCTATTTTAAGACACATTTTTCTTCTTCCCAAGAGATTATTTTAATTCATTTAGGTTAAACTTGATTTTCTTAATTAAAATTTTTAGCCGAGCAGGAATTCTTGAAATATTTTTATACCCTACGCAGACGCACATTGTACAAGTTCAACACACTTTAATAGGCTGGGCTGAATTAATACGAATAGCATTGAAATATCACATCGCCAGATACTGATCGTTGACTTTAATGAAGGTATTTCGCGAACCGATATGGCACTAGAATCGCACTTAACTTTAATTATTTGCCAATTTAAAGTTAAACATTTTTTAGGGAAATGTTAAAAATAGTTCGAGGATCGGTGCTCGATCATGGGTAAATTTTGTTCGCAGTCACTACTGAAATTTTTTTTAGTTCCTCGCAATAGTGGTTTGCATCAAGACTGGTTTAACTGATCTTCTTTATCCGATTACGAGCTTTATACCCATGCACGCATGCGGCATCTTTATTGGCAGAAAACTCACCAATTCGGTCCAAGACTGACTCTGTTGCTGCGAGGCTTCAAATCATATTCAGCTTGCGGAAGTTTCTTCCTGATCAAATCAGGAAGCCTTGCCAATTTGCGTGCTTAACCTTTGCCATTAAAAGGTTCTTAAAAAAATTTATAGCTTCCAGCCAGATCACCACCAAATTCCATTCTCTTAGAGTAGACTAATCAACATTCACCCAAGCGAATGCGTATGCCTAGAACAAAACATAGAGGTAGAAACAAAGTAAGATTGTGAAGGTCGTCATAAGATTTTAGGCCAAGGCCAAAGAAGACATTATATTTATGGCCTATGCCCATTTGTCTCATCCTACACTTGAACTCTTTTAAATTGTGCGGGTATTTACGAGCCTAATGATAGTAAAGACTGATGGCATACTCAACTGTGGTTTAATAGCCATTGGAGTCAATCAATTTGAAATTTTTGTTTGAATTAATTTATTGGCTGGATCGTTTACAACGGCACCAACTTGTGTATGAAGATCGCTTCTTTTGAAATATTTCGTAGCAATTAGTGAAGTTGCTGACATTCCACTCAAACTTAACCCAGATATTTAAACTAGGAAAATTGATGATTCAAAAACAAGTGATGCTAAAGATGTTTTTCTTACCAGAGTTTGTAATTAACTTGTCGATCAGCTGTTGGTACATACTTCTAAAGAACTTAAGCGTCTACTACTTTGTTGTTTTATTACAACTTTTTTTAAGATTTTTGTTTTCGCCAGCGGCACATGCGCAACCACAAATACTTTTTGCGATAAAGTGTTTGCAGTCACGCTTTCATTGCATTATAAAAGCCACATGTCAGTTATGTTATAAGGACACTTTTCAAGGTTTCTTAGTTTGGCCGTAACGTAATTATCGCCTCATCATTTTCTTACCGATCTTTCGATCTTGATCTCAACAAACAGTCACCAGCTGTGATTCTTTAGATGCTATCCCCAGATGGGTTGAAGAAAAGTCTTTGGCTTAGCCACCTCATTTAAGGGTCTACTTCCTGATGATGGCATTTACGGCCAGTTGAACAAGAATTTAAGGGTCCACACGACATATGAAAAACATGTATATCCGAGGAAGTAGCTGTTAAGCGTTTCACACTTAAAGCTCAGCATTATTCTTCCCATCTGAATCATATATTTAAAAAAGCCTCGTGACTTTCAGACATCTCCGAGTTTTTTTTTCGAACTCCATTAAAATGTGCCAACTACTACTTCCAATTTGTTCACCTTGAGTCTAGTTTCACCCTTAACATAGACAAAGAACCTACTTAGGGCTCTCGTTCCCATTCCTCAAAAATCAGCTTCCTCAGGAGAGAGTCTTGATCAAGGTTAAGTTACGTAAGTAGATTAAGGTTTCGCAGCTGTTTCGCCAGCGCACGTAGAACGAAGAACAGGTCAATCGCAGGATATTAAAATCTGATTGTCAAAGCTGCTTTTTCAATGTTGAGATCTTCTCAACATGTTCAAGTGGAAGTGGAAAGTGTTCAAGTGGAAAAATTCGTCTGTGTTACGGTGGCTGCAACTACGTCTTCAAGTACAGGCGGGATCATGCGCAATCAAGGAGATGTAAGGAAAGGTCCCACTTTGCGGTAAGATATGCCATCAGATCACAAGTGGACCCTTTGTACGAAAACCCTATTACTGGTCTTTAAGGTGTTTTCGTGATTGAAGATATTTTAAAAGCTGATAATAATTAATAAGCGTTTCCCATGACCTTTATAGACAGGGGGGTAACTTCAATCGGACGATAGCTAGAGGGTGAAGAAGAATCCTATTTTTTAGGGACGGGGTGGACAAAATGCTATTTTTCATCTCTTCGGCAAAAAAAACCTGAGGGATAGGACCGATGTCAAAGCTTTAAAAATTGTTTTGCGTGGAAGAACACCTCATCAGAACAATCGGGATTATTTCACCTGGACTAGCGAATTCGTGAATATTGGTATCGTTAAATACCCACTTTTTTTGCTTCAGGGAACCTGAGCAACGCTTATTTGGTGAGGTTTCGTTTCTTAAGCTTTTTATATGTGAGCGAGCGTCTCAGGACGACGTCTCTCAAGGCTTGATTCCCCAACGTAAGAGATGATGTACTTGTTCGGAACGAATAAAACTAAGAGGGAGGCAATGTGATGTTGCGACAAGACGTAAAAACACATGCAGGTGTCGCTGAATGCACCCATCAATTCACTTTACGAACACACCTAACTGTGCTCGACAGCAAACTGACGTCCGAAGTTCGAATTTCGATATTGAATCCCCTTCCAATGGAAAAGTGCCAGTGAAAAAATACGAATAGAAAATTACCAAAGCTTCACTTCAGCAGCTTCTAGAACATCACAGAAATTGCTTGAAGGTGCTGACATTGTATAAATACACAGATGACAGGCGCGTACAAGAGACTTTGACTTGTGAATATCGAGAGTAAAGTAAAAGTGATTGAATTGAAATAAAGTGCTGAATTTTAAGTAGCGGAGTTGAATTCTATGATGAATATAGTGTTGGATTGTGTAATTATAAAAGTGAATTTGAGTTTTGTTCGACGAACCCCAGAAAAAAAACATTACATTACTTTCGAACACTTTTGTAAATTTCGAACATCGCGTGAGAAAAAAGCCGCAACATGACGCAAAAACCATACGACGAAGCGTCAAATTTGACACCAGCATAATATTTGTGGTAAAAAGCATCCAAATGGTAATGAGAGTCTCGCACATTAGCAAAACAATGGCTTCACATAGCATTACTGTAATGGGCTATCCACTTAAGGTGAACTGCGAATAAAAGATTCATTTCAAGTTCAATGTTGGTGAATGTACTTGAAAAATTATGACGAAACCGCTGAAGATTTTGACTTTTACTTTCACACGAGTAACTTAGTTTGAATATCAGCAAACACTTATGCTCAATCATAAAAGGTTCTCAATTCTCGGTTTATGAACGTGCGCTTCCGGTGGAGCTTACTTGCTGAAGGTGAATCTGCCATCAGGTAATCAAAAACCCATCGGCCAAGCAAACGCGCAAAAGATGGGTTTTATTTGATAAACATCAACTTGGGCAAGTCAAAAGAGCGTCCACTTGGTTGCCGAACCTTACTGTCTGATTGTGTTTTGATGAAGTGTATTTGGTGGTTATATAATAGTATTTGCACAAGTAATTCACAATGTTTTTCAAGCAAATAGAAGCTATGGAAATATCTGTTTAACGATCGTGTGTACTGGTGCCTAATTACGGTTCGGAATCATAATGTACCACATGTGTCTGTTGAAGCTTTGAGGTATCCCCTAAAATTTTGTTTTCTTTGTTTTATAAAAAATTTCTAAAAACTGGATGAGTAATTAAAATTCATGTCTTTATCTGGCTGCAGATTTGTTAAGACCGTATTGACATGATAAAACTATGAGCGTCATACACGTATCTGAACTTTGCATTTGATGGTGGTAAAAAAGATGACATTTATGACAGGATATGTTAGAAAACAGATGTTTTTTGTCTGATTATAAGACAAAGAGTTTTCAATATAGGGACTTTAGGAATATTGATTATAATTCCTTGATCCATGATTTAGGTAGCACCAATTGGGATCCCATTTATAGCTTATCCGCCGTCAACGACCAAGTTTATTTCTTGCAAGAGGAAATTGAGTTCCTGTATAATAAGCATGTGCCTCTAAAAGCTACGACCATGAAGCGTTCATCAAATCCATGGTTTTCGTATGAAATAAAGCAAGCTATTAAAAAACGTGATATTGCTTTTAACCGATGGAAGCGTTACAAACTACAAGAATTCAAAGCCGTATACCGCAGTTTGCGAAATCTTGTCGTTTCTAAAATAAGAACGGCTAAAGTCAAGTATTACGATGCGAAGGTTGATACCTCACTTCCTGGTTCGGAACTATGGAAGAACTTGCGTCAATTAGGAGAATATCGATCTTGAGCAGCTGAACAAAAATTTGTTAGCTAGTCTAGGTCAAGTGGTATATTAGGCGAAGTAGCACGCGAACCTCTAGCCTCTATTGGAATTGACTGCTTCCAATTTTTAAGACTGCGTGATGAGGATGTTGTGCAATCGATCTTAAGTGTCAAGTCCAACGCGACTGGTCTCGATGGGTTAAATCCTAAGTTTATCAAGCTCATACTACCATTCATTCGTTACTCACCTATGTTTTCAAAACGATACTAACCACTTGTGAGTTTCCGCTGTCTTGGAAAAAGGTTAAAATTGTCCCAGTTCCTAAAAAGAAAAATTATACCATCAACGACTACAGGCCGATCGCTATTCTGCCCTCTTTGTCTAAGGTATTTGAAAAGTCTCTCCTATGTCAAATGCGACCAGTCAGGGTTCCGTTCTAAGCGAAGCTGTAGGTCTGTACTTCTTTGGTATCTGAGCAGATTCGTAGTGTCCTTGATGAGAAGGAAGTTACATTTCTTACACTGCTGGACTTTACGAACGCTTTCGACACTGTTAACCATTATTTGCTTCATCTTAAACTTATTAGGGAGTTTTGGTTCTCGACGAGCTCGGCTAAGCTTATCAAATCGTATCTTTCAGACAGATCGCAATCTATTGTTATCGAAAGGAAAACTTCTAGCTTTCTTCCTGTGCCCGCTGGAGTTCCGCAGGGATCTATATTGGGACCTTTACTTTTTCTCATGTACGTAAATGAGCTGCCATCCGTTGTAAAACATTGAAAGGTCCATATGTTCGCTGATGACCTGCAGTTGCATATTTCTTGTCCTATTAGGAATGCTGATCAATATGTAAGAAAAATGAATGAAGATCTAGAGGGTATTTGTGCTTGATCCGGTAAAAACGGTCTCAATTTGAACTCTTCTAAGTCACAAGCTATGGCCATATTTCGATCCAAACTCAACTCAGCCACTCTGCCCCTGTCACCATGGGCAACACAGTGATTGGATATGTTGACACTGCACGGAATCTGGGCCTTATATTCAACAACACTTTAGCTAGGTCCGACCACGTTGACTTAGCAGTAGGAAAAATTTATGGGAGCCTCCGCTTCCTCTGGCTAACTGCTAAGCTTTTACCTGTAAAGACTAAAATGATGCTCGCAAAGACTTTGCTTCTCCCTGTTCTCCTCCATGGCTGCGAAATTTTTTGCAATCCTGATTCTCGCAGTAGAAGAAAATTGAATGTTGCCTTCAACTCCATCGCCAGCTTCATTTTTAATTTGCGACGCTTCGATCACATCTCGGAGCATGCAAAGCAAATTGTTGGTTGTACATTTAATAACTTTCTCAAATTTTGGCATCTGCGCAACCTGGTTATTTATTTGCTAGACTCACATTTGCTCAATCCATTAGGTCACATATTTCATATTTCAATACAACCAAGATATTCCTGTCTAACTTCTGAATGCCAGTTTTTCGTCTACGCAACTCGCCTATGGAATTCCCTACCAATTAATGTAAGAAGAATTGGATATGCAAGACAATATAAGATATTTTCTTAATGTGTTAGCTTACTCATCCAAATAAATTGAATTGAATTGAATTAGACAAATCCTGGAAAAGATCAATGAATTTCAAGCGAGACACACTTTCTTTTCATCTGCTTTAATGCGGCATAGGACCAAGTTATCGCGGATGCCAGAGCGCTAGGTCTGAACAATTGGAAGCATCGTGCCCAGATTGCAGAGGATGAAAGGCTACTGTGAAACAGGTTCATGCTCTCTATGGGTCGGGAGTCCTATAACTAAGTAAGGAAGTATGTGGGGAACAACGTATTTTTTTGGACCAGCTATGTCAGAGACGACTCGAGGTTCATACGATTGTGGGGATTTTCACAGCTTTCGTTCAACTTACCTGACTTAACTTGACATTTGATGTCGCAAATACGCAGCTCTCGACACCCACTTTGAAGTGCTTGACAGGTCTGGGGACTTCGGGCGTCAAAAATAAATGCTTCACTCACACGCACTGCGGGGAAGGAGGATGAGTGATCCGTGGATAAGACCCTTCCTTTGTCAAGCACTCGACAAATCTTTGATTTGATCAGAATGGGAGAGATCGTTTCGATCATTTTCGCTTTACTTGGATTCGGAAGAGATAACTAATGGAGCAAAAGTAAAATAAACTGCTTCACCTAGAAGAACCGCATTTATAGGAGGTAATATTTACACGGAGAATCTTTACACGGCTTTGGCAACGAAACCTAATGACTATTTATAACCGTCGAGGAACTCGAAATTTCTCGAAAAATTTGAGGGAAATTTATTTTGGGCAATCAAACCAGACGATGGGGAATGTTGCAATAAGTTTGTTTTTCGTCTGTTGAATCGGGCAGTAAATGCTCTTTTGGGAAGTTAAATTATTATTAGTGAATCGAATCTAAGTGAATCTAAAGCGGCTACTGGAAATGGAGCATATGTTCCTTAGACCAGGTAATAGAGTTGTGCCAAGTAAATGAGCATCGCCTAGTGCAGGGTCGGTTCCTTCGAACCTTTTAAGAGCCCCGTGTCATTTACAAAAAATAACCATGTTTGTAGTGCCTTTAGCGTGCCAACATGTTGTCTTGACGTTTTCTAATAACGTTTTTCTATCGCACAGAAAACAAATATTAATAGTACATTCACACCAGCACTTTAATACAAAATTTTGTCAAAAAATTCCAAAATCCATTTTTGCTGTTTATATTGGAGTTTCAGCGTTTCAAATGACAATCGGGGTCAAAATCTGAAATATCAAGTGCAAAAATTCAGTAAATTCCATTCAGCGAAAATTGTCGTTATTAATTGCTAATGTTTTTTGTTTTAAAATACGTCCCAGAGCACTTTTATCGATTTATGTCAATTTACAGACGATTTGTTTGAGTATTTTGATTGTCAATGTCGCTGTCGATGTCGAAGTGGTTAATCTGTTTCTCGCATTACAAATAAGAGAATCGGAAGTTTCCGAGGTTTATTCAATTCGACAAACTTCAAAATGCCAGGATAAATTCAATATTTATCTAAAATTTAACATTTATAAATCCTGAAAAATATGTGGCGAAACGCTGAACATATAGGGTAAAAAGGGTAAAATAATGAATTTAACTTAAATGCTGAAATTTGGCGCGGTGTAAATGTACTATAACGTAGGAAGATTAAAAGTTAGTCCCAACGTGTTTTCACCGGATAGGAGGCATCCTGTAGTGTAAAATGGCAACGTCAAGTCGTCACGTCACGTCTTCTGCGCCTGCGCTTCTCCTTGTACACTTCAGTTTCTTTTGCTCCCGGGCAACTCAGAATCAAAAATTATTAAACTCAAATTTAATTACCACCGATTTTTTTAAATCTACGAAACGAAAAAACTCAAAAACAGAAAAACAAAACGTGGAATATGTTGATGGGATTTTGGTCCACAAAGTCAATAGTACCAACTGGATCAATATTAGCAGGTCAATCACATACACATCAACAGCAAAGTCAACCGTTCTGCACATCGCTTTACACAGCACAACAACCACGGCTGAGTTGCCCTCTAAGCAAATTTCCGAGTCAATTTTTCTGAAACCGATTTGACTTGTTTCTAACTCTAGCCTCTAAAAAATGTTTTTGTTTCATGTTCATTATGCTCACACTCACACACATATGCTGCCACAAATACTCAACGGCATCGGTCATCGTACATCTAGGCATTCATTTTTACCTCGAATCTTATGTTCCGTCGTTACGCAGTCTTTCTCACTCGTTGTATGATAAACCCAGAGTTTAATTAAGTATTTGTTTGAGTTCTGTGGTTCTTGCGATTTCAAATAAAGTTAAGTGTTTTGAATCGCATGTACCACAGAATTGATAATGCTTTTTGTGCAATGTTTTTTCATGTGCAGAGACATTGCAGATTTGAGAATAACCTATAAAAAAGCGAGTATTTCACAAAACAAAGTCAAAACTGAGCTAGAATTTTTAAACCAAACTAACACCAAAGAACGGTGTCAAAATTGAGTCAAATTAATGAATCAAAACTAACACCGAACAAAGGTGTCAAAATGGAGTCAGATTTTTGAAAACGGTGTTAACAATTTTTCAATCTAGGAACTTCAAATTGACTTAAAACTGACACTAAAATTTGACACCAATTTGACATTACGCATGGAGTGGAGACTTAATTTTTGAGTCAATTTTAACACCGCGTGCTTAGAGGGTGATGATGCCCAGCTGTCAAAAAAGGGTGTTTTTTTATTTGTTTCATTAGAAAACGAAGAGAAAATGTAGAATTGTAAACTGTTTGATTTGATGCTATGTCACGAAGCTGCATTGCCGTTTGCTTTGTACCGTTACGTGGCCTTTGTTCTACAACCGCGTTTAAAATACATCATTCGAAAAGACGATTGAAAACAACAGAAAGTGACAACTATTCAACAAAACCGCAAACCACCGCAAAAGTAAAAAATGCCAGTTTCACAGAAACGACAAAACGCATTTTCGCAAATGCTTTCTCAAAACTTTTCGTAAAAAAACGCAACGACCATTGAATTTAATGTGTTTGAATTTAAGTTGTCGCAATGCAGCTTTGTAACATAACCTTTATTCTTTAAGAAATCATGTGTGGAGAGATTTATTACGCGAATAATTTGTAATCTCTTCCTGAAGAGATTCGTATGATTAAAATACGAATTCGTGAATAAGAGGGAATTCCGCGAAGATTTGTCTTAATCACGGATTAGTGTTCGGTGGAAACACTTAATAATCTCGACAAAGACAGTTTATGCTGCCCCTCAATGGTGCAATCGGGTGACGTGCCGACAATATTTCGTCGCGTGTCAATTGTTCGCCATCGCTGATCTAGTGGAATCAGTTCATAAAAATTTTTCTTTGCAAAAAGAACAGATATTGAAACAATGGCAGGGAATGTCAAAGATGTGGGCAAGTAGGCCATCAGGGGGAGAGTAGTTTGGAGCGCGTGCTCCAAACTACATCAGTAGTAAATTTGGAGCACACGTTCCGCTCAAAATGTAAAAGGGCAGTCAGATATAAGGTTTATAAGACGAAGACGTGAACATTAACCGTTTCCAAAAATAAAGGGTATATACTACAGGTTCAATTTATCGATAGATGAGTCAATCAAGCCGGTGCAAAAACCTTTGTGTCTTTTTGCGACGGCATTGATGGAGAACGTAACCTAGAGGAGGCAGTTAAAGATGACATCATCGAACCCATGATCATCGTTTTCAAGAAACGGGAAGACATCCGACTATGTGTCGATAAAGCCGCACTCCGGGAAAACTACCCACTAGCTACATTTGAATCCTTCATGAGTCAAACTCAAGGTTGCTAAATGTAAGAAAAGTGAAAGGTTTGAAGTAAAGCAAAAGTAAAAAAAAAACAGGCAGGGGGGCTGCAGTGAGGCGACACACATTCCAAACATGTTTTACTTTGTCGCTTTGTAAAAGTGGCATTTCTAGAATTTTGTAAAAGGTATCTTGACCCGGACAGAATTTTTTCAACCCGAATCCTGATGAACTGTTAAAGGCCATGGAGAATGAACGCATAATTTTGAGCGCATTTGCCGGCGATCGGATCGAGGGTCGGGGACTGGGAATAACTCCAACAAAGATGAAAGTCTTGTTGTTTACCAGGAAACACTTGAAACTGCCCCAACCATCAGGACACCAAGAAAAGGGCAATCAAGCTACCGTTATCCAAACCAATTTAACGCCCAGATGCCTGTCCTTATCGCAGAGGTCAGATCAAGCTTGGTTGGATCTGACTACTATCTGTTACTAATTGAGTACAGGAGACTGTTGTTTAAAGTTAGCTCAGCTCCTTAAATCTTCCAAAGGACAATGGTAGGAACTTTTCGTAATGCCCTGAACTATTTAGGTGATCTTATTGTTTATGAACTAACGGAAAGAGAGTAGGACAGGAAACTGGGCGCAGTTTTAAACATTCTCAAGGACATGAACCTTCCACTCAACGAACCGAAAAGGTAAGCTTTGCCTTAGTTTGGGCTGTAGAGTAGGATGCTTTTATTACTATTTCGCAGGAAAAACTTTTGAGCTATCCATTTACTTAAGATGGATAGCCAACTCGCGGCAAGAGTTCTCTTTTTGCTGTCATGCTGTCATGTTAGTCCTTAAAGCCAATCAAAAGTTTCATTATAGAAAAGTTGATGTGCATGTCAGTCAATTGGTTTATTCCAGAATTTGCCTCAGCGTGAAAATTTGATCTATGGAATTGAACCATATATTTCCCCGTCTTTTTTTTTAAAAAATATGTTACGAAAAGTACTATAGTTTCTAGGATTAGCCTTAACAAATGCCAAAGTATACAAACTTAACCCCTTTATGCAACTAACCAAAAGTGACGTGATGTCTAAAGCCTAATGTCTGCGATAATAATGACGGCTGATACTTCATTTAAATGTGATGTGATCTCAAGTATGATGAAGTGTGATGTGTTCAAGTGTGAATTTTTCAAGTGCTCATTAAACAACTGTCCTTATCTCAAAAGACTTGATGTCAAAAAGTTTTCTTATTTCTCCAGCATGAGAAATCGGGGAACTAGCTAAAAAAAAGTTGTCTCTACTCAACTTCAAAGTTGCAATGAAGTAATCACAAAACGTGTCGCATCTTAGCGGGCAGGGTGCGTTCGAAATTTAAATTAGCTCAAGTTTATTTAAATTTCGCCCAGTTACATCTGGTAGACTGTTTCACTCTAACCAAATACGTATAATTTTCTGTTTCCTAATTTAAGCCACCGAATGATAGATTACTTTGGTTAAAAAACAAACGCAAACTTTAGCTGACGCAATTTTACTACTTTTCGATTCGCGGAATAACGCATTTATTAGTAATCTCTTATGGGTAATCGATATACAATTTGGGGCGACCTTATATCTGACAAGGTCTCGAAAAACAATTATGTGTAATTAAGTAGGTACGAACTAACACAAAATAGTTTTCGATTTTGAAAAACCACAAATTTGAGAAGTCCTCAAGCGACCACTACTAAAGAGAAAAATTTTACAATTTCATAGTGCACCTGCTGTCCAAACCACAAAAACTGTGTTACTGTGTGGTAGTCTACCTTAACCTCGTCATATGCGTAATATGACAGCCTGGCGAACATCAATCAATTTAAAACTAACGCGTGGTAGGTTGCAAATGCGAAAATTAAAAGTGCCTATAGGGCAGATTGTGATTGTAGTAGAATGATGCTCCCATGCGGTGACAGAAGAGCTTTAATTTTGACATTTTTATTGACAGCTAAGTAGTAAAACTTATGATTCCGCATTCTTTTGAGGCAACTTTTGAAAATGAATAGAAGGAACATTATAGAGTATCAAATTTATTATAGGTGAAGATTATTGTCGAGTTTGGCTTTTTAGAATTGTTCCATAGGCCAAAAGATTTGTTTTCATTTCCAAGGTAATGATACTTACTCTTCCCACTTAGATTATAGTATCATGACAAAGTATCATTTTGCGATTTATTTTGGCACAAGAAATCCCCCAACATTGAAGAAACCAATAAAACTTCATTCATGTTTATTTTGTTCGACTCCCTGTCAGGCAACAATATAAAACATATTTTGCCAAGCTTTTTGCCTGCAGATGAGAGATGAGACAAAGGTAATACTAGTTTTATACAACATTCTTATGGCAGATATTTATTGCTAATTTTGTTCGTGGGTAGCAATAATTTTATATAATTTGTGCCGTTACTTTCCATGCTGAGTATAATTCGATCTAACTGCAGTTGTGTTTTTTTTTCTTTATATAAAAAAAAAGCAAAAATGACTTCATAGTTTGAGTGTTTTATTCTTTAGTGTGTTTAGAAAGGTATTATTATTATTATTATTAAGTTGGGTTTTGCACTGCGACCTGTTGGGCTATTGTAGCCCCTACCTAGCCTTGGAGGGGTTACTTCCCTCAAAGGAGCTCCCCTCATACTATAATTCATTACTTAATTATACCGAGGGTATAATTGCTTATCCTTATATCACATTCTCTAGTCCAGTTTCACGAAGGAATCTGAGAATGAGAAAGGGTCCAAGGTGGGTATCTCTCTGTCTGGTATCTGGTATTGGCCCAGACATTTCATTCTCTTGTGGTTCAGAGCCCCACAGGATTGCAAAATGTGTTCCGGAGTTTCGCTAGCCTCATCACAAAATCTGCAAGAGGGTTCCTCCGTTACACCAATTTTCCTTAAGTGTTCCCTGAGGTAACGATCCCCCGTTAGGAACCCTGTGAGAATGCGTAGATTATTTTTTATTAAGGCCGATGCATGCTTTGAATCTTCTCTGGTTATAGTTCCCCAGAAGTTTCTTTGCTTTCCTAAGACCTTGAAGGCTTTCCCACATCTGAGCTCGGTTTGCCTTCTCTGTTTTCCTGAATTCTTCCCTTAGGGTGTGTTCCCCTATCCCGCAGAAAGGTTCAGGTCCTATGCTCTTCGTCTTGCCAAGGAGTCCGCTGCTTCGTTCCCCTCTATTCCAACATGGCCAGGTACCCAGTATAGGGTCACTTTATTGACCTTACCCAGATCATTAAGCTTGTGTAGGCAGTCCCATACAAGTTTGGACCTGACTATCTGGGCCTTTAGCGCCTTAATGGCTGCCTGGCTGTCGGACATTATTGCTATATCGTAATTCGTGTAATTTCTGTCAAGTCTTAATTAAACACATCTGTCTAAAGCGTATATTTCCACCTGGAAGATGCTGGTGTATTTACCCATGGATTCGAAGTATTTTGTTCTTGGTCCAAATACACTGCACTAGTTCCCCAGTTCCATCATCATTTTTTGACCCATCTGTATACCATTTGATGGTGCTGTTGCTCAGTCTATATGTTGTGGATTCATTGCTCCAGCTCTTTTTGGTGCTGAGCTTTACGATGAAGTTGTTTTCGAAGCTAATTTCCTTAAACTGTCATCCTTAGGGATAGCCAGGAGGGGGAGTTTATCGAGAAGTGCGTCAAATTCCTTCGACCCAATGCACCTCTATCTCCCAGTCCCCTCTTTAGCCATCCTGAGGATTGTTTTCCTAGCCGTTTTCTCAACCACGATGTGTAGTGATGTCAGTTCCAAAAGCACTTCAATGGTTGCGGTCGGGGACACGTTCGCATAGCCCCGGTTATGCAGAGGCATGCCAGTCTTTGCACTCTGTTAAGTGTTTCTCTCGTTGTGCTCAGGCTTGTTCGTTTTGCCCATGCCGTAATGATCCGTAAGTAATCATCAGTCTCACTAGACTTATGCTGCCTTGCTGCATCCCCAAGACTTACCCGAAAGGCTTCTGCATATCATAAGAGCACGATTAGCTTTTCTGGAGATCTCTTCTGTGTGCGCCTTCCAGATGAGTTTACTCTCTAGGGTTAAACCTAAATATTTTACCTCTTTGACTGGCATCAGTGTCGTGCCCGATAGTCTTATAGGTTTCCTTTGAGTATTTCTTTTCCTTGTAAATGGTACTATGATTGTCTTAGCCAGGTTAAAGATTAAGCCCGGCTGTGTTGCACCATTTTTGGACAGTTTTGAGTTCTCCTTGAATAATTTCACAGTATAGTATTAATTTCCCCGGGCAATTAATACTATATTATCAGCATATGCCTGACAGCTGATGCTTTCTTGGTTAATGTATCAAGTAGTTCATCCACAACTAGGCTCCACATGAGTGGTGACAAAATTCCTCCTTGTGGGTGCCCTCTTGTTGTGCTGATAATTTCCTGCGATGTATGCGTCTCCACTGATCTTGTGCTCAGCAGTTCCTGCACCCATCTGGCAACTGTACTATTTACTCCCTTCCTCGCCTGATGGTTTCGTGTGACGTATTGTCAAATGCCCCCTCGATATCTAGGAAGGCACAGATTACTGTCTCTTTGGTGTCAAGAGCATTTTGGATAATTTTCGTTAACTGAGATAGAGCGGTCTCGGTAGATCTGCCCGCTCTGTACGCATGCTGGCGGTGGTGAAGAGGGAAGTTTTTTAGCACTTCTTCTCTTAGGTAATTGTCCACTGTTTTTTCCATTGTTTTTAAAAGAAACGATGTTAAGCTGATCTGGTCTATAGGACTTAGGTTGCGTTGGGTCTTTTTTCCCCACTTTTGGAATAAATACAACCTTTGCCCGTCTCCACTGGTTCGGTATGTATCCCAGGGCAAGACTACTTTTTGCTTTTCTTACCAAGTGTGGGAGAAGCATTTCTTGCCCATTTTGTAATAGGGCTGGTGAGATGACGTCTACACCTGGTCACTTGAAAGGTTGAAAGGAGCTTATTGCATACTCTAGTCGGCCTCTAGAGCAAAAGGCTTTTGCTATATGCCAGTCTTTCCTCCGAGGTCTCGACGTGTTGGTCCTGCTCCAGACATAGGTGTCAGGAGAGCTTCCAGGGAAATGAGTTTCTAAGAGCAGCAGTGCTCTCTGTTCCTCACACTGAAAAAAAGTTTGTAGGTAATATTGAAAAATTTTTTTTGTCAAAATTCAACATAAGCAAATTGTTGATTTAGCAATGAAATTGTCATTTTAAGCAAATTTTAATCCATTTAAATAAGCTTTTTGTCAACTTGGCAAAATATTTAGTAACATAGCTTTTTTATTACATCAGTAAATGATTTTTTCATTATGACAGAACGTTTGTGTTGAATGAAACAATTTTGCGTCGATTTTCTAAAACAAGAAAGAAAATTAGGTTTTGTACAAAACAACCAAAACTTTGTTCGAACAACAAAAGCTTTTCTTGAAGTTGTTATCAGAACAACAAAATTTAGACTGTCAATTTAACAAGACCGTTGTCAATATGAAAAATTTACTTTTGTCAGTTTTTTCCCTTCTTTCTTGAAGTAACTTCTTGGCACACAATGTTTTGTAACAACAACGGCCGCGCGATTCAATGAGCTCGTCTTTGCTGTAGCAGTGTAGAAGAAAACTCTCGGTTCGATTCCTGACGGGGGCAATCGTAATTAAAAAAAAACATTGGCAGTGAACACTTTTAAGTCAATATACGTAAAATAAGTAAGAAGTATTAGTGTTCGCAATTATTTTTTTTTAATTCCCAACAAAATTTTTGCTGTATATGTTTGGAAGGCACGGTGATCCGGACCAAAACGGGAACGGAGGGAGCTTGTTCGACTTTTGCTGTGCTTATGCCTTGTCCATCATGAATAACTTTTTCCCACACAAAGACATTCACAAATACACTTACCGGCAAAGTCTAAATCTGAGGTCTTTGAATGATTTCTTTGTGGTACAATCGTGTGTTCAAAAAATGATTTGTGATGTTTGCGTTTTGGAGGAGATGAGCTGTCAACTGATCACCACCTAGTGATGTGCAATTTCCGCTTTAACGGTAGTATTTCTTTCCCAAAACGAAAAGAAGATGGCTTATCCTGACACCAACCATTTCGAAAGATTCCCCACCAAGACTGCGTTTCACCATCCAGAGGCAATAGGACACAGCCCTGGCGAAGTCCAACGTACACACCAATAGGGTGGGATTTGAAGCCATTTTTTCCAAACACAGCTTCTGCAGTTCCCATACAAAGACTGAATGGCTCTCAGAGTCTCACTTAGAGCATTAGTCCTGCAAAACCTTCTAGAGTTTATGCCGAGGAACCCGATCACAGGCCTATTTCAAATGTACAAAACACGCGTAGACCGGTTAGGCCTATTTCCAGGCCTTCTCAAGAATAACCTTCAGAGTAAAAAACTGATCCGTTGTGCTTCTGCCAGACCGAAAATCACACTGCTCTGCCTGCAACAAAGGTAGGTTACAGCTCTGGAGTGCGATTCCAACACCTTCGCGAATAGTTTTCCCAGAAGACTTAAGCCTAAGAGAAATATACCCCTATAGTAAAAGTAATCTCTCTTGGCCCCTTTATTGAAAATGGGCACTATAACTCCTGTTTGCCAATCGCTAGGTGCTTTTTTCCCAGGCCAGCTTAATGACACGTATTAGCCATTTAACACCTTCTTCACCCATATCCTTGAGCATTTCTGGCCAGATTTCATCAACACCAGCAGACTTAGCCACTTTTAGCGATGTAATCATGGCAGTGACTTCATCTACTGTACTACTGGACTATTCTCCGCCCCAATCTCGTCAGCAAGGGGATTGCCATCTTGGGGATTGAGCAGCTCTGAAAAGTGCTCGCTCCATCTGCGTAAGATGTCGATTTCATTTGAAAGAAGTGTACCATCCTAGATTTAAGCCCTTGAATTTAACTTCCCTCCTCTGAGCTAGCGAATAGTCTGCCAAAATGTTTGGTTTGCCGAAAATTGGAAGTTCTTCGCGCCCTTAATTTACAGGGCTCTCTCTTCTCTCTGATGGCTTCTTGAACTCTAGGAGTCTTATATCACGCAGTTCTCTTCTCACATCAGCCATACCAAGCCGCTTCACTCGGCAAACATTTCCTGCAGAGGCAATGATTGCCGACCAAAACAGCTGCCATTCTTTCTCTACATTTAAAAGGCTTCTCTACATTTGAAATATGTTCAAACTTCTCCGAAACGTGCCGAGCTAATCGCTCTATGCAATCAGGTTCGCCATCCTGTAACTTTTCCCACCGTGTACGGGTGACCCCGTCTTGGTTTTCGCCTGGGTGGCAAAGGAATACTGTCGCTAGCGCAATTTGCCTTAGGGGCTGTTTTAAGACAAATCTTGCGTGGCTCATACAAATAATTGACTGAAAACGTTTGATTGAAAATCAAAATAAGCTGGAAAAGTATAAAATTTTTGGAAAATTTTATTTTAAACTATACAGTTAATGTGATATCTAGATCCACTGCTATACATATATACTGCTATATTGCGCTTGAAGATTTTGAAATTTGGCATTCAAACCTTCTTTCAAAATCGTTTGCTGTCCACAGTTAAGAAACGCAGTTCCAAATAGTCATGCAGGGTTCGAATCTTACTTACTTAAGGTGGCGCTACAGTCCGGGTGGACCTGGACCTCAGCCAACAAACTTCGCCAGCCAGCTCTGTCTCGAGCAAGCCGTCTCCAGTTTCGCACGCGAAGTTGGCTGCGGTCCCCATCCACTTGCGTGCGCCACCTGAGTCTCGGTGCTCCTCCACCGCGCCGTCCCTGCGGTGTGAATTCGAAGATTTTCCGGTCCGGGGTGTTGGTGTCCATCCGCTCTAGATGACCCAGCCATCGTAGACATTGTGTTTTGACTCTTTTGGCTAGGTCGGTATCGCTGTACAGCCCGTACAGTTCGATGTTTTATCTCCTCCTCCACTCTCCGTCTATGCAGACGGGACCGTAAATCGTCCGAAGAATTTTTCTCTCAAAGCAGCCTAAAGTGTTTTCATCCGCCTTTGACAGGGTCCATGCTTCTGCACCGTAAAGCAGGACTGGGATGATGAGGGTCTTATACATGGACACTTTAGTTGCTCGAGAGAGGGCTTTGCTACTCAATTGCCTCCTTAGTCCAAAGAAACAGCGATTGGCAAGAGTCATCCTTCGTTTGATTTCAGCGCTGGTGTCATTGTCTGAATTTATATCGGAGCCCAGGTAGACAAAGTCCCTAACTACCTCAAAGTTATAGCTGTCGATGGTGATGTTTTGTCCAAGACGTCGGTGTTGGGTGTCTTTTCTTGATGACAGCATATACTTGGTTTTGCCCGCATTGACTGCTAAACCCATATTCGCCGCTTCCGTCCTAATACTCACGAAGGCTTCACTGACATCACGCTTTGTTCTACCGATTATATCAATGTCGTCTGCGTATGCGAGTAGTTGAACGGACTTTTGAAAGATTGTGCCTCTGGTGTTGGCGCGAGAGTTCTGCACAATTCTCTCAAGTATGATGTTAAAGAAGTCGCATGACAGCGCGTCGCCTTCTCTAATTCCTTTTTTGACATCAAAGGGGTCGGTGAGGTCTTTGCCGACCTTGACGGAACAGCGTGAATTTTCCATCGTCACCCTGTACAGACTGATGGGTTTGGCAGGGATGCCAAAACTAGACATTGCGCTATATAGCTCGTCTCTATAGATGCTGTCATACGCGGCCTTGTAATCGATGAAGAGGTGGTGTGTATCGATTTGGAATTCCTGGGTTTTCTCCAAGATCTGCCACAATGTGAATATTTGATCGATGGTGGACTTTCCTGGCCTAAAGCCACACTGATATGTGCCTATCAGATTGTTGCCAAACGGCTTCAGGCGTTCACACAGTACAGCAGAAAAGATCTTGTATGCGATGCTAAGAAGACTTATGCCCCTGTAGTTGGCACAACTCAGAGCGTCTTCTTTCTTCAGGATCGGGCAAACAATGCTGAGGTTCCATTCGTCGGGCATGCTTTCTTCCGACCATATCTTGCAGATGAGCTGGTGCATGCTCCTAACCAGCTCATCGCCAGCGGATTTAAAAAGTTCGGCAGCTAGGCCGTCTGCTCCGGCTGCTTTGTTGCACTTGAGCTTAGACACAGCTACTTTCATCTCCTCCAGGTCGGGTGGGCGGTATCGTTCGTATGCTTCGTCGGTAACGTCTTCGCCCGGGTTGAATGGTTCGTTCTGCCTGACAGCGGTATTTGGTTCGTCCTCGCCGTTATACAGTCTGCAGAAGTAGTCTTTCCAAATCCTCAGCAGGGTTCGAATCATTTGAAATATTTGCCCGTGATGGTGTTCACCTCAGTTTAAATCCGAAGCTCTAATAACCACGGACTAAACACTTGCGTATTACTAGTCTAACTTTGGAAAAAAAGGTTTGCTTATTAGTTTATTCTATAATATCAAATTGTTCTATGTACAGTACAAAATGTCTCTCGCATGATATTGTGAATATCTTGCATTAAAGACAACACAGAGCAAAACGAATTCACAAAAGATCGGGAATAAGTTATTAAAAAACATTTCTCCTCAGGATTTTAAAAGTTAAATTGACACTTTAAAACTTAAATTGATCAGAGAAGTTGTGTCATGTGAAATAAGCTGGTACCACGATTATGTACAGCCACGAAAAAAACAACTCCTTGAGCGGCTAGCTTACGCTCACTTTAATTACATTTTCCTTCCATGCATGCAATAAGGCTTTAAATTTTGTTTGTCACAGTCGAATTTGTTGACAAGCTGACAGCCAACATGCGAAGCTGTCAGAACGAAAAGTTTAATTTACTGCACCAAGACCTGCTAAGAGCATTTCCTTTTATTTTACATAAGCCCTTTCGGTTTTATATTTAAAAAAAACGAAAGTTTCTACAAAAAATGGTTTCACCATTTCAGTGCAATGACATTTCATGTGGAAATTAACAAAATTTTTTGACAGAATGTGGACGTACCCTTGGCCAACTAATTTTGCAGGGCAATAAAAAGTAAAATTATGAAGCTCGAAACTTTTTTTATGAGCCATTTCTGGACGCGAAACTTTCGTGCGAAAAACGTGTTCAATTAGATACCATCTACCACAAAGATAATAATAATTGTACGACTGTCATAACCTAAGTACCTATGCTACCATTAACTACCTTCCTAGTTTCATTCAAACATTGTATAACAAAGCTAACGTCGCTTTCAATCCTTGACACAATTTTTGATTTCATATTTTTATTTCTTTCACCGCGTCCAAGTCCGAGTCGATTTAATCCGAACTCGCAGATAATAATAATTACATTAATTCATACTCCAGAGAGCTCTTATTGGGATCATCGAATCTGCACGATTGTTGTACCATAACGACACGACATGTACCCTTCCAGCTGAGACGACAACGCGACGTGGGTGCTAAAAGTATTATTTTTGACATTTCGTAAGAAGCCGATCACCGATCGCGATGATAAATGCGTTTGTCTCTAGCACACCGTTAGGGGTAATCATAGCCACACATGACTCGATAAATATTTGAACAAATTACAGACTCCTCAATCACACAGGGTGCTTGAGAAGGTTACGGATGAGTACGAAATTGTACAGAAGAAAACACCTGCTAATGGGGCAATTAAAAGTCAAAATTTTGAGCACTCTAACCTGGGATGGATCGCAGGCATAGCGCACACTTTGAAGACGAATTACCCACAGATTGTAGGTGGTCGGGTACTTGCGGCAAGCAGGGGGTATAGGGCGCATGTTGTTTTGTGAAAGTATCTTTAGCTGTGCGTTTGCTCTGGAAAATCATTTGAGTTTGATTCAACTATGAGTGGCTTTAGTATGTATGGTTATGGTTTGATGTGTTTAAAATTATGTTATTGGACTGGTGGCGGCGGCGGCCTCGACTGTGCTTGCTTGCACTCCTTTAAGAGAAAGTCAATCTTTCGTAATGGATAAAATGTGTACCGCGGTTATCACATAACAATACTTCCATCATACTATGGAACGGTGTTGTTTGAAAGCCAATCTCATGATGCAGCAACTTGCATTGCAGCACGATGGTATGCAGGCATATCTCAGCATCATATGGTCGGACATTGCTCCAGAGCGAGTGCAGCTGTCTTCTTTCGAACCAGATCTGATACTCTGGTTTGTTGCGAATTTATTGCAAATCTCATCGTAAAACTATCTGCTAACTATCTAGGTCTATTGCGAAAGACTTTTATTTGTGTAAACAACACCATTTTAGACGTAAAACACGTTGATGTTCAACGAAAGTTTATTACAATCTCAAGACTCGTCTCATTTTTCTTACTGACACTCTGATACTGGTTCGAATCTTGCAACAGGCGGAATTTTTTTTTCTATCTTGCCATCGTGCATCAGGAGTGGGTGCTTTTAAACCGATCCCAGATTAAACGAGAGTGACGCTTAGTTAGATAAGTAGGTTGGATGTCATACTAAGCTCCAAACTTTTTGTTATGGATTTTATCTATTATAATGGCTTGGAAACAATGAACCTTTAGATAAGGCACTTGAAGACATTCCTTACTGCCGAAAGTGACGGAAATAAAACTGTTTAGGGCAGGATAACAGGAGACTTCTGAGCCATGTTAACATTGGTTTTTGGTCCGTTTTTATGTTTAATTTGAAAAGACAATTATTAGTGTCTAAAAATGTAAAACTTTTGTGATCGAGACCGATAATTACTCTGAGCGATCATGATTATTTTCATAGTCCATCATAATGAAAGGCTCTGCGAGGTTGTATACTTCGGTGCTTTTGATCCATTATCTTGTAACTGAGGCTGATTTAAAAATGAGTATTAAGGGAAAAAATGTGGTTGGCATAAAAATCCCGTAAGCTGAAACTTGGAAAATCTGAAATCTCGAAGACCAGCCAGAGTCTCGAAATTTATATACACAATGTTATGCGATGTCTCCACCGAACAGTAATCTACGATATAAGTCTTAAGGCTTTCGCGGTTGTTAATTGACATGACAAGAAACTTTTCGGATTAACCGCGTTAGTAACTATTTTTAATGAGTACAATTGTTGCATTGAGCGTGGTCGCCGGGAAACATGTCCAACTTGAGCGAAACGTTCGGGGTGAGTCTAGTATTGTACTCATTAAAAATAGTTACTAACGCGGTTAATCCGAAGAGTTTCTTGTCAAGTAATCTAGATCTTGGGAAATGTTATCATCACTCTCTTTTATGGAGCCAAAGTGACAAAAAATCTGCTCGTGCCAAATTATTTTAATTTTTGTCCAGTGGAGACACTTCGGGATCTATTTTTAATCGTCTCCCGCTAATTGCAGTTTTTAGAGATACGCAGTATAAACTGCATTGTGTTTCGGAATTTCAACCTATCGAAATATTTTTGGAATTTTGACTTGATTTTCGGTTTTCGTCACACTCTTTTGAATGCAAAATGACAAAAAATGTGCTCGTGTTAAATAAATTTTATTTTTGGCACAGTGGGAACACTTCGCGATTTATTTTTAATCATCACCGGCTTACTGCAGTCTTATGTATACCTTTATTACTTATGTTTTTTTTTTTTTATAATGCACTCGCGAATATAAGGCATTGGGTACCCTTTTTAATGTTACACATCTCACGAGCGGAAAGGATTAGAAGAAGAGGAAAAGGAGGAGAGGTACCGGTGCATTCTTGTTTTGAACAGTTGCAAGTTGTATTGCGCAGGAAAGATTGACCGTGGGAGAACATTCCACATTCGCGTTGTACGGCTTATGAAAGAACCTCTAAACTTTACTGTACGTCCGAAGGTGGGCTCGAGGGTAAACTGATGTGCATTCGATCTTTGGCGAGTATTACGGTGGAACGTCTTAAGGGCGGAATGCAATTGGCTATTTCGATGGAACATTGTTCGTGAAAAAAGCGATAAAATAAGATAAGATACATTACGACGATGTTCTAATGAGTCAAAAGACTTCGCAATGTTTTTGCGCGTTTTTGTATCCTATGTAGCAAGTGCAGTGCTGATTTTGGAGCACCAGCCCAGACATGGGAATTATATTCCAACTTGGGGCGAATATATGCCTTATATAAAATAGCCAAATCAGAGGGGGTGAAATACTTCTTGCATCTTTTAAGGAAGCCTAGGCATTTCGCAGCGTTCTTGGCGACGTCGAATATGTGGTCATTCCAACTAAGGTTGTTATTGACACACATACCGAGAATGGAAAGCGTTTCGGCTTCGTCGATGCAAGTGCCATTCATGGATAATGGCTGGGTGATTCGGTTTTGCTTCAACGACAGAAGACAGCATTGAGTTTTAGAAGCATTAAACTCCACTCTGTTTCGAGATCCCCATGATACAATGCTGTTAAGGTCAGAGTTTAATGAGTTTGCCATACGCTGCCGTTTCAATTCAACGTCCGAAGAGCAGGGGCGCGGAACCGAATATGAGAACGAATGAACGAATATGAGAAACTGAGGTTACTGTCATCAGCAAAAGAGTGGATTGGATTAGTTGTAGCAGACAGGAGATCATTAATGAAAATGAGAAAGAGTGTCGGAGACAAAACAGAGCCCTGGGGAACCCCAGCGTTAATTTTATGAACTGCGGACTTGAAGCCATCCAAAACAACTTGAATTGAACGGTTCGAAAGGTATCTAATCCACTAATCCACTGAATAAGAGATTCGTCGCCAAATGCACGCATTTTCGACAAGAGAGCTTGGTGCCAAACTCTGTCAAACACTTTTGAAATATCAAGCGCAACAATCTTGCTTTCACCTAGAAAATGCAAGGAATGATTCCACTTTTCAGTGAGATATGCCATCAAATCACCAGTGGACCTTTTGCTACGAAAACCCTATTGCCGGTCATTAAGAAGTTTTCGTGTTTCAAGATATTTCATAAGCTGATAATTAATCAGCGTTTCTATGACCTTAGAAAGAAGGGAAGTAAGTGCAATTGGACGATAGCTAGAGGGAGAAGAAGAATCGCCTTTTTAGGGACGGGCTGGACAAATGCTGTTTTCCATCTACTCGGAAAGAGACCTGAGGAGTAGGACCGATGAAAAAGCTTACACAATGGTTTTGCCAGCGCGGAAGAACACCTCTTCAGAACAATCGGGAATATTCCATCTGGACCAGCGGATTTGTGAATGTTTAGATCTCGAAGTACTCTTTTGACTGCACGAGCGCGAAAGTGAATTTGTCCCATGCTATATTCGACGCGCTCAAGTGTAGGCGTGGACATTGCAGAATCAGGGAGCATGGAGCTAGCAGCGAAATGCGCTTCAAGTAGATTCGCTTTGTCTAGAGAGGTGACAGCTGGAATGTCATTGTAAACGAGTGTTGGGATGGAAGATGAGGCACAGTTTTTGACATTTTTGACGAAAGACCAAAAGTTTTTACTACCCTTGGGACAATGTAGTATTTTCTGCCTCAGCTTTTGGTCGTATTGGAATTTAACACGGCGAATATGAGCATTACAATCATTTCTGGCTTGTTTAAACTTTTTTCGGTTTACCTGTGATGGGTTGGCCTTGTAGGACCGAAAACAAAACTCCTTTAACCTAATCGCCTCTTTACAGCTCGAGTCAAACCACGAGTTCTCCTTTGGTTTGATACTCTTAATCCTGTAAGGGATAAAGGATCTAATACCAAGGAGAATGGTGTAAGTTATCATATCAGCAGCAGCATCTACGTTGTCATCGAGAAAGCACAAAGACCAGTTAAAACGACCGAAGAAGTTATTAACGCCGTCCCAGTTGGCTTTCTCGTACCGCCACACTGTTCTTTTTGGAGTTATTTCCTTATTAGGTTGACTACCCAATAGGAACGTGGCTGATATGACGCAGTGGTCTGACGAGCCTAGAGGAGACAGTACATTCACTGAGTACTTATCGGGATGGGAGGTAAGAAACAAATCCAGAGTGTTGGCGGAATGATTGTTAATGTCGGGTATCCGTGTAGGCTCGTTTACAAGTTGCGTTAGGTTATTTAACGCGGCAAAGATCTCAACATACCTTCCTTCGGGTGTTGTCTGACCAGAATGTCGAAGCCACTTAGAATTGTGAATATTGAAATCGCCCTTTATTATGTATGTATGACCTTTAAGTTATGTATGCCCTTTATTATGTATACCTTTACACAGTATAACCTTAATTGTTCATTGCTTGACGTTTCGGAATTTCGTTAAATAAGAAATATTTGGAATATTTAATTTTTGGTATTGTTGGTTTTTAACTTTTCGGTACATTATGTTTTCAGGACTTTGAATTCTCGGAAAATGCCTGAATTCCAAAATATTTGAATGAATTTGAAGCGATACTTATCATATTGTGCAATTGGTTTCAATCGCAGATTGGATCAATCATGCCACCTGGTGTATTTTCGAGTAATCAACAAACATAAAGTAAGATCATTAAGATTCAAAGGAGATCTTGTGGATATAATCTTTCTTAATAAGGATATGAAGGAATCTTTGAGCACAAAATCCCAGCGCGAATAGTTCTTGCACGCGCGAACGAGTTCGGTAAGTCACACTCAGATCCTCATTACCCAGGTCTCACTTGATGAGAGGACACTTGGATCACCAACATTCGCCGAAAATCATATCGAGCCGCATCGTCATTGATTGCGATTATACCAACAATCAGGACTTTCGGATGAGTGATGCTGTTTCACAACCAACTCACTAGGACTAGAAAACCAGCAGAACCTTAGCGAAACTGAGCAAAGAAAGCTTCCATACGCTTTGGACTTCCTGTAAAGCATGTCGACAGGAGGTGACATGCCTACTGCCTGTCGCTCACAGGAGGCAAGCCGGAAGGGAGAGTAGAGCTCGGCGTGTTCGATAAATCCATCGAAATCTGTCGTGACAATCTACAGCCAGTCGGGACTTCGATCGGAGGCTTTAAAACCGGTGGAAGTGGAGTGCCGCAAAACGCGGAGAGTTCGATTGCAGAAATTGCAAAAACCTCAAAGGATTCACATACATCGAGTACGATTTTGGAGTCAGACAGAGGCTTCTGACTCTTCGTAAGTAAGAGTGCTACCACTGACTCTGTTATTGGACAAGACAGAGTCTGTACTGTCTTTGCCAAACCTTGAAAATCGGACGCCGGCAAGCCAATATGCAGCAACGACTCTGTTGTTGCATACTGCGTACGCCAAAGAGAATAATCATCAGGCGACTACAGGAAGCTAGTAAAAAGGTCTGCAAGACGGCACTCCCCTCCGGTAGTAGGAAGGCAGGCAAAAAAACAAAAAGACGCTCGCGAATTTCGTCAAGGAAAGCTTTCGGGTTGCAGTAGCGGACTTCGAGAACCATGGTTCGTCTATGGGAAAATGAAGGGTCTAGAACTCTAGAGAATGACGATTTAGAAGCTTATATCATACCAGGAAAGTAAAAAGTAATTTTAAAACATGCATTGGGGCTACAAAAAGATTAAAGTCAGGCTTTAAACCACTCACAGCAACGAGGATCAGTCAACGCCGAAATGCGAGCGACGTAAATAATGACTTCACTCATTTTCTCATAAGCCTACAATGCCTGATGACTCGGTAGACAATCCATCAGCACAGGATGCACTAAGACTAGATCCTTGGCTTCGTAATGCATTTCCGAAAAGTGGGACCTCATCTTCGGCTGTGATACACTGATGACTTTTGAATTGACTTTGTGAATATAACTTGGAAAAAAGTCTACTCTTATTAAATATCATCATCATCATTTTCGAATGCCGCTTATCCTTTAAAAGGGTTGCGGAGCGAGGGTGGCTTAATGGTCCTTCCATCTTTCTCGATCCTCCGCCACCAACTCAAGAGACTCCGGCGCAATCCTCAGGCGGGACTCAGAGAGGGTCTTTGCCTGATCCCACCACCTGTTTCTTGGCCTACCAGGGGGGCGACGCGCTCGCATCTCGGCTAGCATGACCTGTCTAGGAAGTCTGTCAGAAGACATGCGAACTACGTGTCCAAGCCATCGAAGAATCGAACGCTCCACTCGGAGAAGTAGCTGCTCAACATCAAGATTCCCACGAATACTGACGTTTCTCATTCTATCCCTTAGAGTAACACCAGCAACGCAGGAATCTTATTTCGGCAGCTTGTACCCGCGATCTAATTCTTTCGGTCATTACCCAAATTTCATGACCATAGATAAGGGTCGGAACGAACACTGAATTAGAAACTGAGATCTTTGCTTTCACTGCAAGCTAAACTTTCCTGATGACCGACCGGCGCAGTTCCTTTACTATTGCTCCAGCTTGGCCAATTCTACAGGACAACTCAGTATCACTCCTCCCATCTTTCGTGAAAAAGACCCCGAGATACTTAAACTTCTCCACCTGTTTTAATGGAACTCCATTTATGTGCAGGGTATACTGCACAGGAGTTCGGGAAACAACCATCACTTCCGATGTGTTTACGTTTACTTTCATGCCAGCATCACCACAGACGGCTGCAAACCTATCCAGTGCTCGATGAAGTTCCTCTTTAGATGATGCAAGGATGGCCAAATCATCTGCAAAAAGCAGATGGCTCATCCTGATGCCAGCCAATTCAAAACATTGCTCGCCTAGACTGCGCTTCACCATCCAGTCCATATATGCTATGAAAAGAAGCGGCGACAGAACACAGCCCTGGCGAAGTCCAACGCCGCACATCAAAAGGACGGGAGTTGACGCCATTTATCCGTACACAGCTTCTGCAGTTTCCATACAACGACTTTATGGCTCTCAGAAGAGGCCCACTCAGCGCATAGTCCTGCAAAACTCTCCACAGTGTTTCCCGAGGGACTCGGTCATACGCCTTTTCCAGATCTACAAACACTCATAGACCGGTTTGGCATATTTCCAGGCCATCTCAAGAATAACCTTCAGAGAAAAAAGCTGGTCGGTTGTGCCTCTGCCAGGCCGAAAGCCGCACTGTTCTTCCCGTAACAAAGGCTCGATTACAGCTCTGGAACGCCTTTCCAACACCTTCGCGAATACTTTTCCCGGAAGACTCAAGAGAGATATGCCCCTATAGTTGGCGCAATCTCTCCTGTTCCCTTTTTTGAAATTGAAAACTATAACTCCCGTTTGCCAATCGCTACGTGCCTTCCCAGGCCACCTTAATGACGCGTGTAAGCCTTGAGCATTTCTGGCCGGATTTCATCAACTCCAGCAGACTTGCCAACTTTTAGCGATTTAATCGCTTTAGTGACTTCGTCTACTGTGGGACTATTCTCTGCCCTTATTTCGTCAGCGGAATGCCATCTTCAGTGCCCTGTTGGGGGTTGGGAAACTCCGAAAAGTGCCCTCTCCATCTGCGGAATGCCATCTTCAGTGCCCTGTTGGGGGTTGGAAAACTCCGAAAAGTGCCCTCTCCATCTGCGCAAGACATCGCTCTCATTTGAAAGAAGTGTACCGTCCTTGGATTTAACCCCTTGAATGATATTCAACTTCCTTCCTCTGAGCCGGGGAATGGGCTGCCAAAATATCTTGTTTGCAGATCTGTAATCGTGCTCCAACTTCTCGCCGAACTTTTTCCATGACTGTTCTTTGGCTGTTCTGACTGCCAGATTGGAAGTCCTTCGCGCCTCATTGTACCGGGCTCGAAAAGTTGAGTTTCTACATTGCCTTCACGCAATGTAGGCTCTCTTCTTCTCTCTAATGGCTTCTTGAACTCCAGGCGTTTTAAACCAAGCAGTTCTTTTCTCACCACCAGCCGCTACCCCAAGCCGCTTCACTCCACAAAAATTTCCTGCAGAGGCAATCACTGCCGATAAAAACAGCTGCCATTCCTCCTCTACATTCAAAAGGTCAGTTGAAATTTGTTCAAACTTCTCCGAAACATGCTGTGCAAAGCGCTCTCTGAAATCAGAGTCAGCATCCAGCAACCTTTCCCACCGTATGCGGGTCACCAGTTTTAGTTTTCGCCTGGGTGGCAAAGCAATACTGTCACTGAAGTTGACAACTCAGCTCCCCTAAAAACTAGAACGTCACAAATCATTCTTTAAACGCACGATGGTACAACAAAGAAATCAATCAGTGACTTCTGATTTAAACTGTGCTTGTACCATGTGTATTTGTGAATGTCTTTGTGTGGGAAAAAGGTGTTCATGTTGGACAAGCCATATGCACACCAAAAGTCCAACAACTTCCCTCCGTTCCTGTTTTGATCCGGGTCACCGTGCCTCCCGATCACACTCCTCCAAGTATTGTAATCCGTACCCACATGTGCATTCAAATCACCCATCAGGAGAAAGAAGTCCATTTTAGCCACTCTGTCCAGGGCAACATCAACTTCGTTCAAAAAGGACTCATACTCTGACTCTCGATTTGGTGCATAAACCTGAACCAGAGCCAGAGTCGATCGTTCAAGCTTAAGCTTTTCGATCAGAATCCTTCCCCCTAGCGAAATGACATCGAATACATTTTCTGCCAACCGGGGGCTTGTGAGTATCCCCACACCCGCCTGTGCAGTCATGTGATTTGGGATGCCAGACCAGAAGAGCTTCCACCCATCATCGAAGTCTTTGGTTCCAGAACCCTTCCACTTAGTTGAGGAGATGCCAGTTGCATCGAGCTGATACTTTTTGGCCTCCTCAACCAGTTCAAGTTCCTTCCTCTTTAGCGACGAGACATTCCACGTGTCAATTTTGAGTTGGTGCCGTTGTCGATTTGTAGAGTTTCCACCTAAGCCCTCATTTTGACTTGGCGCTGTCCCCCTCCGGCCCCCGTAATGGATAGCGGCACCATTGACGGGCTGCTCGTAACTTCTTCGGGTTAAACCCGGTCGGATGCCGAGCGGGACCTTCCGACCACCAAGCGCTCGCATGCTGACACCCCTCTTATTAGATTTGCGTAACGAATCCACATATTTGTGGCAAGAAATAGAAAAAGGTACTCGACGTCCCGTTGTGCTGTAACTTTAGCTTGCTCTCTTTTAGAAAATTGAAGAAAAATTGAAAAAAATTGAAGAAAAAGTCCATGCCTGCTACGTACCGATACCCAAGAACACTGAACGGAGGTATTTCAGTGCGAGATAGGCTTTGCAAAATAAAGTTGCAAGAACATCTAGTAGTAACAACGAAGGACATCGATTATCTCGCCACAAAACTTTCTAGGACTCTGCACAATGAATACGGTAAAGCATCCTGAGTGAAGAGGAAGAGTAATATTCATCCCTCTAGTAGAGATATCAAGCCACACGACTGCCAAAGGACTTTAGGCCCATCAGCCTGTCGCCTATTCTAGAAAAGCTTTTCGATATGCGCATTCACAACCGAATTGACGCCCTTTTTTGAAATCAACAGTCCACCATGCAGCACCCTTAAGGTAAGAGTGTTGAAACAGGGCTGCACAAAGTAGTCATAGTGTGATTGAAAAATCACTTCAAGACAACGAATTTCCACTGCCGCATTTCTTGACATTAAAGGTGCTTTTAGAAATATCATGACCTGCACAATTAAACGACATTTAGAAAATCCTTACATTGACCTGCTTAACAATTATAGAGTAATCCAGGCATTCATAGGTGACAACGTTAAAAAAAACTACTTCCAGAGACGCACCATAAGGACTGGTCAACTCACCTCTCCTATGGGTACTAGAAGTCAATGAAGTACTTATAAGACTGAGCGTGGAAGGGGATTCCCGCGGTGGCTTACGCCGGTGATGTTGTTATAATGGTTAAAGGGAAGTTCCCACTCACTATAACGGAACTAAGAGAAAGCTATAGCGAGACTTATTTTGTTGGCAAAGCAATGCCGTTTGGGTGTTAAGCCTCTCAAAACCGTCCTAGTAGCTCATAGCATAATGCAAGACTCTGTTAGGTTCGAAGCCACAACAAAGCGATGTGATCATCCCAGCTTCATCAATCCAATTCACCTAAGCCAATCTATGGGGAAGTTACATCCAATCTGTGCTAAGTTCAAAATTTACATAAAATTGGTCTATTAGAAGTAACCCTTCCGAAAGCCTTTGCTTGAGCAGCTAGAGTATTTTTATTTCCAGAACGTCTATCGAACCTTCTTTGAAGCAGATCCCCCCAGAGTTGAAATATGGGCTTGGCACCACTTCTGGCGCAGTTTTGTGGTTTGAAAACATTGCTACTCGTAATCAGAATTAAATGCTGGCGTGGCTTAGGGCCGGTTTTTTAGTGCTAGATCATCCGACTTTCCGAGTTAAACTGAGATTAACCCCCGAAATGAGTTTTTCAGTGAACTTACATCTGGGGTTAATATCGGCTTAACTCGACAAATTTGGTGAGTTAATCTCGGATCAACTCTGGAAAACAGTATGTATTTCTTTAAATGTTTTTTCTGTGTGGAATGGCAGTTGACTTCCGTGTTTCTGTCAAAAATGACATCTAAAAATAACTCGAACTTCTTTTCCTGTGTTTTTCTATGTGTAGTGAGAGTTGGAAGAGTCAATAAATTCCTGAGTGGAAAATTTCGACAACTTTCTTGACGGAATTAACTCTGCACTGAAAAACTGTTTGCTGGGTTAACTCCAGATTTGTTTTCTTACGGGATTAACAGAGCTTGGTTTAAGCTGGTCTTAACTGAAGCTGGTCTGCACTGAAAAACCAGGCCCGACTAGACTAGATTTGAAAGCTTGTAAACTCTGTTTGATTCCATTTAGAATTCATGACGAATAATTGCCTATGGCGCAACTTTTATTTCTTCGAAGTGTCTTTATGTTAACATTGAGAGAAAAAACGAATGCTTTTAATCTTTCAAAGCTGTAGTTGAGACATTTTTGGTGGCACTTAGCAGAACATCGAATACTCCTATAATATTCCCATCTTTTTAAGAAGAATATTAATTTTTTAACTCACTTAACTCACAGCAAATCGTGACACGCTTTTATTATAAACATTTTTTTTTTTTTATAAAATGCAAATTCTTAAAGTGTGCAGACAATGGATTCTTATGAATATTTTCTAAGGTCTTTATCCGTTCAGTGTGGTTTTCATAAATTTTGCATTAATGCACGCTTAATCCATTGTCAAGATTGAAAATTCCATTTTGAGGTTTGGTCGGAGGTCGTCTTTTCGAAGTGCGAGTCGGCTTAAGAGGCTCAGTCATGTGCAATTATGCAAATATAATCAGAAATATCCATCAGTTTTAAGAAGTTGCAAATCTAGTTTTTTTTGTTTAAAAATTTGTTAGTGATTATCTCAAAACTAGCAGAAAAACAATGTTTAATGAACATGCATATTTAATAAAATATAAATTTTTATCTTACAGGTGTACAGCTGGACCAATCAGAGATTGAACGTCAAAACAGAATCACAAAGCAAATCTTTGCAAACTATTTAGAACGACATTTGTTTCCATTTCGAAAAGTCAATCAAAGAATTCCGACTATCGATGATATACTTCCCAAGACTGTCCTGGAACAACATACCAGTCCTATCGCCGCACACAGTCGTACAAATCGAAGGCAGAGCCCCAATAGGAACTCATCCGAGTATGAGGAAAACCCATACAGGTTAAGCGATGAGGATGACGACGATGAGGAGCAAGAGATAGCTGACACTAGGGAAGGCGATGATGAGTCTTTGCAGAGTGTAGAGTCCGAGCAATTCGATCAGTACTACAGGGATTTGTTCGAAAGTGATCCAAGTGAAAATGAGATTGATAGTGGTAAGTGTGGACTTAATGGACTTGACTTTTACAAAAACATCTTTTTTTTCTGAAATTGGTTATAACTTTTGGTCATAATTTTAAATTTATTGTTAGTTTGACGTCTTGTCATGCGAGCGATTGAAAACCAAGACAAAGTGTCAATTTACTTAGAGCTTATCGATTTTATTGCTGCGCCTTCATCTTTCACCCACACCTAGAGTTTACTTCATTCAGTTACTAGGTAAGCAAGGAAAACTAAAGCAGAGAAAATAAAAAAGAAAACAACAAAAAATACTCTCACTTCCAATGTGAACTTCAATGCGCATGCGTCAACAGCTCAAATCAAAAAAAAAATCAAGATTGTCTCGCTATATTGTTGCGGCTGTTGATTCCAGTAGTGATGCGTGATAATTTATTTGACGTATTCAATTCGTCGAATTGTTGCTTCATGAAGCTCGTGGAAAATTACTTTATGTGTTTGAAAGATGTGAGGGTGTAACATGTGGCATTTGAGACATGATAAAAGCACCAACTACTTTTCCCTTTCACTTGTAGTCTAAGAGCTAGCGACAAAAATATTTTATTTCATGCTGTTGGTTTTTTATGTGCAATAATTGTTATGCACAGAGAACAAGAAGATTGCTTAAGGACTGAATTTTCAGCTTACGTAAGGCAGAAACTAGTAAGGTGGTCGAATTTGGACAAAGAATAAATCGTGTGATCGTAGCTCGATTGACATTACTTTCGGTGTCCTGACCACTGAAATCGCCTTTTTCCTGGTAAACAACAAAACTTGCAATGTAGATGGCGTTTCATTCCCAGTCCTTGACCGTCGACCCAGTTACCGATAAACGGATTGCCTCATCGTCTGCATATGCGCTCACAATGAAGTGTTCCTTCGCTTAGGCCTTCAACAGTTCATCCATTAAGGATCCACTTGATCGGTGAGACGAACCCTCCTTGTGGTATGCCATTTCTGATTTTCCGCCTGGCGCATACTTCAACAAGGTAACTATTGACCCTTTGTGTCCCCGATCCAGTAAGCTGTCAAGATGAGCATTTCTACAGCTGCTCTGAATCGCGTCTGTTGTTGGATGCTTCCTCTTAGTCTGAAAACGAACGCAGGGTATGTGCCTGGGCCCTGCTCCTCACTAATGCTTAGAGCCTGGATCATTTCTTCCTTGAATTTCCTCCGAGAGCCCTGTGTGACATACTGTGTAAAACGGGAAGTGGGTTCCCGTAAGCCTATTTAGCGTTTTCTCATGTGATTTGGTCAAGTCGCTGTCCGGTCTTCCTTCCATGAAGTTAACTTTCTACCGGAACACTTCAGTTGTAGTTTCTAGTTGGCGAATTTGCAAGGTTCCATCTAGAGCTTGAATTCTTGCTGAGCTTGGCTTTCTTCGAGTTCTGCCAGGGTGGGCGTTTATTTTCTCTCTTGTGCCGTTAATATGACAGGATTTTTCGAAGGTGCTTAGAGCACAGCGCGCCGTGCCGTAATTTATTCGATTGGGTGGTTAGATCTTTCTCTGGGCAGGGGATAGCTGTCTCCTGTAGTTCCCTGTTGAACTTCTTACAGTTTTTAAAACTTTCCTGACCTGAGAGCCTGCCTAGCTTGGCAATCCGCTTAAGGTTACATCAAATATTGCTTCCTCCTCATTCCCTGTAAAAAATAAGGTGGGGTCACTTTCCCTTTTATGTACAAGAGGGTTAATTTCTGACCTAGAGGCTATCATGGGATTTGATACCACAACCTAAGACTAAGTTTTTTTTTACCTTATTCGACCGCTGTTACAAAGCGTCTTCATAGATTCCAGAGGTAACGAGGTTCTGCCTCCTTAAGGCATGTAGATCAACGCTATTGTGAAGTTCTTATTCGTCCCCCTAACCTGAACCACGCAAGGTTAGAAATATGTGAACGTTTTTGTTTGCCACGAAACAAGTTCTCGCCTTACCTTTTTCCTTTTCCTGGTACACATTAAAATTGTTCGACCCTAACCTAAAACCAAGGATCTAACCCTAGTCCAACCTTTTTGAGCCAAGATTTCTGGGATAGATCTAGCTGCTCCCTCTCAGAGACTAACTTTAGTTTGGCTGGTGGCACCCTTACTCTAACGAAGTTTTGTTTGGACTACTTTCGTCGTTCCCTGTAGTTTCTGCCTCCATGATAGGGTCTGAATGCCTTTGGAAGTTCGCCTAAGCAACTAAAGCAACTGAAATGTAATTTTACCATAGCAGCAAAAATATAACATAAAATGCTTGTCTGCTTTTACCTTTCCGGGCATCTCGTCAAAGGCCATAACATAGCCCTAGGCAAGGTGTCTCGGCTCTTTCTCGTCGACGATTTCCCGATCCCGCATCGGTCATCTTTCCCATCTCTGGACTGACTTGTCTTTCCTTTGTCCTATTTGCGACATTCCCTATGGGGACCCTATACCAAAGCTCTACTCCGTCAACTACCGGTTTGTGAATTTATTTGATGTCCGGTCCTTAAAATTGCATTGCATTCAATTCAATCATTTCTTTATTCAATCATCAAATCAATGTAGGTGTTGCTTTAGAGGTGCCTTGAGATCTAATCCTGTCGCAGGTCCGCGGGGCGCTAGTACCTGTGTTTTTCAGAATGCAGCCGATGATAGCTGCCCGATAACAGAGGACCTGCTCAATATTTCTGCCGAATTTCACACTGTACTGCCCGCTTGGACGCCAAGATCCACTATAAAAAGCTGCAGAGGATTCTCCGTCACCTCCCTGTACTGGCCCGGCAAGTGTATTTTGATTACTGGGACTCTCCATGTATAAACGCTTAATTTAACCTTCTTTGGTCATTAGCATCATCATCATCATTTTCCGTGACCGCTTATCCTTAGAAGAGTCGCAGAGCCAGAGTGGCTAAATGGTCCCTTCATCTTTCCCGATCTTCCGCCATCAAATCCAGAGGCACAGGCGCGATCCCCAGACTGGTTTTGGAGATGTTCCTTACCTGAGCCCACTACCTGTTTCTTGGCCTACCAGGCGGGCGACGCGCTTGCATCTCGGCTAACATTGCCTGTCTAGGAAGTCTGTCGGGGGGCATGCGAGCAACGTGTCCAAACCATCGAAGAATTGATCGTGAGAAGCAACAATACTGACATTTCTCAGTCTATCCCTAAGAGTAACAGCAGCAACGGACCTCAGAAATCTCACTTCGGCAGCGATATAATTCTTCTTTGGTCTCCTTGAATTCCAATGACCTCGTTCTCTTCGAGGAAACCCCTCCTTTCTTTGCATTGTGGCATTGCTTTTCAGCAACCCGCTCTTGCCCGGTCTGTCTGTGATTTTAGGTTGCTGCGCAAGCGGGAAAATTCTGACCTGAGCAATAAAATTTTCCTTTTTATGCCTTTTAGGCAAGCTTTAACTCTTTCGAAACAAAGAAAGGTAAAAAAGAAACAAGAGAGGAGGATTGCAGAGGGGCGGCACGCCCTGTAAAAGTGGCATTTCCAAAATTTCGTAGCACAGAATTTTGAAAAGCGGAACTTTGCAAAAATAATTTTGACCCTCTTGAATCTGGCAAAAGACCTTCTTTTGGCTGCGAGGGATGTCCTAGTACTAGTAGCAGCATCACCTCGGCCTTCCAGACATGCCTTATTTTCCGTCCGCGTCCCAAGCAGACCGCGCTGTCTTGTGCGGTGATGGAAGATAGTTCCTTCCTATAGAGAGAAGATTTTTCGTTGGCTGTCAAGATGACAGATACATACGTGCTTTGGCTTTTTGAATAAACTCTTTCTCCCTAGGCCAGGAGTTAGCCTTATTTTCCGTCCGCGTCCTAAGCAGACCACGAGGTCTTGTGCGGTAATGGAAGATAGTTTCGTCCTAGAGAGAGAAGATTTTTCGTTGGCTGTCAAGATAACATATTTACATACGAGCTTTGGCTTTCTGAATAATCTCTTTCTCCCTAGGCCGGTAGGGTGTCGTCCGTACGTTCGGCACTTAACGTGCCCTCTCTACGTCCTTGTTTTATATTTTTGTTTATTGATTTAATTTTATTTCCACGGGAAGGGACGAGAAGGGTGATTCGACCCAGCAGAGCGACTATGCTGTGGTAAGGCTTTGGTACTTACACAGGTCATCGCCGAGGTACCTGAGGGTCCTCGTAAGAGGGCTGGTTTAACACTCAACCATGCACCCTTCGGCATTGTTTGCAGATTTGCAATATACTCACACTACCACTGGAGTCAGGTTTTGCGGAACTTAGTTCGTCGCTCGACAATCGATCAAAGCTGGGTGAAACTCAACGACGTAAGCCTCTACACCAGCGTCATTGAAAACGGGGCTTTGGATGAGTTGCGCTCACCACACGTCACTTTGATGCATGCCATGATGCTTTTTACCATCTTTAGCCCGTATAAGTTCCTTCTCCGTGAGCTCTTATACATTCCATGTGCCTTTTTAGAGTTGATGATATATTGTCGATTACTAACATTTCAAAGTCCATTTAGGGATTTACTATCCCTGTCCCGTTTTGCCTTCCGTAATAAGTGCCACCACTGCTTCAACGTCTACGTTTTTGTTGGAGGTTAGGTAAGGTTAGGTTGATGGATGCCCTTTTGACAATAGTCACGGCTTCACTTAGACCAGCAGTTGGGTCCATTGTGTCCATTGGGAACCTTCTTAATACCTGGAACAAAAACAGAAATAGACCGCCGTTAGAAGCTCAGAGTTCCGCCCTCTTGGACCCATCCGGATTTGTATACTAATCTTAGGAGGGCCTTTAGATCTACATTATTTAGATCTTCGAGCTCGTTAAAAGAGTTACTGCCGAGGATACTACGCCTGACACTATTTAGGGCTGGGCATTCGCAGAGCAGGTGACGAACAGATTCAATTTCTTCAACGTCCTGCAGCTTCTGCAGTAATCGTTATGCGGTTTGCCTAGCCGCTCAGCGTGTAGACCCACACGCAGTGCCCCGTGAAGATTCCCGTGAGTACTCGGATGTTCCTGCGGGCTAGTCCGATCAAAAATAGTGATCTCTTTTTGCTTACCGCTGGCCATAGCTCCCTTGTGTGTCTGCACGTATCAAGTTCTGTCCAACGTAGGTTGGTTCTACTCAAGGATTCAGTTTCTATCCTACGTGCTATCGAACTCAGCGGGACTCTTATAGATTTGAGGGCTAGAGATGTATTCATTCCAGACCCAAATCTCGCAAGCTTGTCCGCTTCTTCGTTTCCCGATATATCGTTGTGACCTGGCACCCAACACACAGTTACAGTGTTGCCAAGTGATAGCTCGTCCAGAATTTCCTTGCATAGTTTCACAGCCCTTGACTTCACCACGTCTGATTCCAAGGCTTTAAGTGCCGCTTGGCTATCAGAGTATATGGTGATGGTCTTGTTTGCAGGGCCGTGTTTCTTCAGCTCGGAGGTAGCTTGCATTATGGCTGCCAGCTCCGCCTGAAAAATGCTGCATTCGCCATTAATTCGAAAAGATTTACCTAGTCCCAGAGCTGCACAGAAGATGCCCGCACCTGCTCCGAGGTCCATCTTAGAACCGTCGGTATATACGGCGATCTCGTCATCTCCTGTAATGGTCTCATCTTCCTATTCATCCCTTTCAGGTATTCTGGTAGCGAATCTCCTACTGAAAGAGGAGGTTGCTACTATCCGATGGAGCACTCAGACACAACTACTGGCCCATTTTACTACCATGCAGACACCTTACATTAATGTATTAAGTTTAAAAAGATGAGAAGGAGCTTCAGCGATGAAGAGCTTAGATGTTCGGCACTCACCACGTCAGCCCCAAGGATCCGCCACTTGATGCGAGCAAAGGCAGGGCAACTACAAAGGAAGTGTTCCGCTGTATCGTCGTCCTCTCCACAGGCAGGACAGGTGGTGGTTTCGCTTAAGCCTAACACATTCAAGTGTCAAGCAAAAGCTTGGTGGCCGGTAAGGACGCCTACGTGAAGTCTGCATTCGATTCTCCTAAGAGATAGAAGAAAAGACGCTGACCCCTCGCAGATATCCGGGCGTAGTCGTTTAGTCTGTCTGCACCCATTGCAGTCGCGCCAACGAGCTCTGTGCTCATGAGAAACCCAAGTATCAATGGCAAATCACCATTGTAGTTGCTCTAAATATCTTATCCTAATTCCCATAGGATACTGAGTTTGTCATTCCGTACACTCAAACCGTTCAAGCTAACTTTCCAAAAGTGCATCGGACTACAGAACATTGCCCAAGCTGAGTTCTTATTATCTTCATGCTTGAGACAGGAGTGCATTTAATGCGGTTGCTGGTCATGACTATGCTTTTTCGCAAAAAAAAAAATCTGTCTCCAAAATTCTGGTCTTTTTTCATGGGAGGGAGAATTCTAGTACTTTCAACTTTCCAGGACATTCTTATTCACGCAGTTGCTGTCGGTGCTTGATTGTGCCCAACACAATGCGATCTTTCAATATGATCATATAAGTCGCAATCAAATTTCTTCCTTAAGCTTAGTAAACACTCAAGCCTGGGGTGTGGTGCTATGCTCATGACAATGCAAGCCAGAGTCCAAAGCATCAGACGTTAATATATGTACATCTTTCCGTTCGTTGCATATGACGAAATTAAGCTACCTAATATGAAGGAGACTTACAAGCAAGTCATACACATTACACAAATATACAAATTATGACTCAAATAACTGCAAGTGGAATTCGCTCGATGACTTTTCAATGAGTTTTTCATTGAAAATCTGTGTCACTGAGAATACATGCGCCTCTGAATCAAAACTATTTGTACAACGGTTGCCCTTGGACGACAAAGCGCATTAGAGTATCTTAAATCTGTATCTGCCATCAGAAGCGAACACAAAATTAGAACAGATCGTGGCTCTACCAGTAACATAGAAACTCCACGCCGAATGGCCAAGACACCAGCATCCCAAATAGTTAAACTTCCAACCAGCGATCAGTCACCACAGCCATAATTACCTGCGAGCGCTCGCACTAAGTATCTCACTTTGTTCGATTACGACATACGTTTAAAATTTGCGGTTAGTGTTGCCAAGGCCGCTCTTCAGGTTGGTAAAACTTCTATCCGGCACAGAGTACCGTTTATAGGTTTTATAAAGATCGTTGATGATGCTGATCACCCATCAGCACTTTCTCTTTCCGAGAAATATTGATTTCTCGCCATCATCGAGATGGAGAGCCCGAAGTACCTACTATACCTATAATTCCAAACCATAATTAATTGAATTTTATTTGCTCGGATATTAATTACGAAAACCACGAGCATGTAACGATCTCTCGCATAACGTTTGAAGTTCAAGTGCTGAGCTATTTGCATTTTGCTGTTTTGATCGAGTATAATATTGAAGGCGAAACAAACTTTATATTTAGCACTTGAGTAATTATTAAGTGAACCAGCAAATGACTCGCGCTCCAGCCGACACCTTTGTTTACAATTGTTTTTTTTTTTTCTGATGGTAAAAAAATATTTAAGCGCAAGAAACGTAGCCTTGAATATGTGCATAAGATTGAAGTTGCATAACAATTTCGTTTATTCGTGTACGAGTATTGGGCAATTGTGGTAATGGGCGTGAACGTCTTTATTGGTCATTTCAATTTACTGCCTTATGCGAGTATGATTGTTTGTGCTTGCAACAGCTGCTAAGATTCAGGTTCGCGAGATACAGGCGGCAAGGACTGTCAGTTCTACAAGGTCCCGAAACAGTGGGCGACTTGTGCGATGCGATGGATGATGTACATAACATTCCAATTAAGTCTTAACTTAAGAATGCACTTAAAAACATTCCGAAAAACCTTTGTGCGGAATATTTCTCTCCTTTTGACTCAGCTTGATTGAACTCAGACCATGTAGGAAGAGTGTCACTTGCAGCGTGGGGCTTGTATTCGCCTTTTAACTATTTTTTTATCTTTAAATTTGAGGCAGAAAATTTTAGACTGCCATGGGTAGAAAAAACTTTTATTCTTTTTATTTCTTATACTCAATTGTAAAAAACTGTGTCTCATCTTCGTTACTCACACTCGTTTACAATAGCATCTCAGCTGTCACCTTTTTGGACATGGCAAATCTACTTGAGCACATTTTGCTGCTAGCTTCACAGCTACCACCTTCTGCGATATCCCCGCAGAAAAGTGGAACCACTTCTCGCACCTTCTAGTGAATGCAAGCTTGTTGCGTTTGATATTTCTGACGCATATTTGGGGGAGTAGGCTCTCTCAAAAATGAGTGCATTTGAAATCGATTTTTTTTTATTCATTAGATTAGAAATTTCCTTTCGAACTGATCAATCCAAATGGTATTGGACGGTTTCAAGTCTGATGTCCAGCATATAAGTTCTGCGGTATTCCCCACGTTTCAGTTTTATCTCCAACAGCTCTTTCTACCTTTAAATGATCTCTGGGTCTGCTACATTTAATCCAATTTATTCTTTCACTGATGACAGATATCTCAGTTTTTGATATTTTTTCTGGGTTCTTCGTCCTTGCTCTGCGGACGAGGAAATGGCATGGCTGCGTATGTACAACTCTTTAAACTCTGACTCAATGGAATGATCACATACTTATTCGACGACGCGTGGCCAAAAATGCTGCGAAATATCTAGGATTCCTCAAAAGATATACGAAATATTTCACCCCTCTGATTTGGCTGCTTTATATAAGCCTAAATCCGCCCCAACCTGGAATACGATTCTGATGTCTGATGTAGGAAAAATGAATTTTTATGAAAAAATTTAGTTTTATGAAAATGTATAAAAATATGGAAAAGTTTTTGAAAAATGAAGAGTTGAAAATAGATGCCGTTATCACAGTGCAAAGTATCTGCAAGTGAACCAGCTGCTGAAGTTATATTTTTCCTTCAGAAATGCACATGAACACGGGTTCCCCCTTTTATTAAATAACACTCCAGTGTTACTTGAAGAAATCATATGAAAAGAATCACACGGTCAGAAATCATCAAAAATTTCAAGGAAAATTATAGCGACTTTTAAAGTTTCAAAAACTTTTGAAAAACATGGAAACATTTTCAAAAACAATTTTCAAAACCATTTATGCTCGGTTTCACAGTGCAAGTTTAAAGTCCGTTTAGGGACATTCAAAGTTTAAACTGACGTTCAAAACAAAAAAGTTTTTTCCAGTGCTAGTTTAAACCTAAACGAGAGTTTATATACGGCAGTTAAACTTGAACGCCCGCTGTTGATGGTTTAAACTTCCGTTTAAACTGACGCATTTTTGGAACGACGGCGACGTTTGATGAAAACGGGAATGAAGTTTTTTTCAAAAATACTGTTAACGTCATAAGTATCACGTTGCCTTGAGAATTTCAAAATAAATTTGCGAAAAATATCACATTTGTCTCAACTTTGGATGAAAATATCCCCGTAACAGAATTCCCGATCCGAGATCGGCTCGTAGTTTTAAGAAGAGCGTACAATTTTTCATGTTTTCCTTCTTTTCACGGATTCTTAAAAGCAATTTGAAAAATAAATATGGGCTGAGATATGACAATTGATGTTTAAAGTGGCCTACAAAACTAACGAAAAACAATAACTGGAAGTTTAGCTAAACGCTCGATCAATTTTCGCTCGATCAATCAGTGAGAAACACCAATGGTTTAAGCACTGAGTTTAAACTTTCGTGAAAGTTTAACTAATCCTAAGTTTAAACTTTCACAGTGAAACCGAGCATAAGTTTCTTAAGAGTAACAGCGATCTTGTTCAAATTTGGATAAAGTATAAAGCGTAAGAAAAACATAATAAATAATTTTAAATTATCTTCTTCTAACCTAAGTTTTTCTATACTTATTTAAAAAACGAAGTAAAAAAAGACCGTCAATTACGACGTCATACACGAAGTCCCCGCGCCGGTAAGATTTTTTTTTTAAGGTTTAGCGCACAATTCTTGCCTAATTTTTACATAAAAGTTGTTTGCGACTTTTTGTTCTTCTTTTCTTTTAATGACAATTTCTGAGTTTAATTTCCAAACGCATCTCGATAGCTCATTTGTGTTCCTAGTATAATATTTCGATAAGATCTATGTATACGAGTTCTTAAATCCTGCTATTACTGCAATGGTAGTAAATAAAGCGGGACAGCTTTGACTACATACCCGATTTTTTGATTTGGAAAATTATTCTCTCATTAATTGTGAGGTAGGTACTGTTTATACCCCATCCCATAGGATAGGAGGTATATTAAGTTTGTCACATAGTTTGTAACACGGTGAAATAATAATGGTAGACCACCAAGACCTTAAAGACATATGATCGAGACCGAACTCTGAATCGAATGAGCCATGTCCGTCCGTCCGTCTGTATGTCACATGTTTTTAGGCCTTAAATTTTGAGCTAGGGTGCTGACGTCGTACGTAAGGTCCGCGTCATGTGAAGCAGTACAAGTGTAAACATTTTTGAAATTCGCCCAAAGACACGCCCACAATCGGTCTAAATGTGCAACTACCTCCAGAATTTTCAAAACTGTAAGACGTTCTAAAAGGCTGAAATTTAACATTTAGCATCTCGTAATAAATGATACACACAAAAAAGAAAAATTTAATCGGTAAACCTCCTCTAGTGGGCGTGGCATCTATTTTAAAAGTAAATTTTCAAATGCAGTTTACTCAATTTTTTTGCTCAAAATTGAAAAAAAAAATGCTTAATATTTTATGTAGAAAACGCTTAGTTCTACATTTTGTTCATGCAAGACTTTGGGCCACGCCCTTATTTGGAGGCAGAATTGAAGAAAAACCTAAAACTTGCTTGAAAAACTTAATTTCGACTAGCCTTGAGCCTAATTTAGGAAAGCATGAAACAAAAAAAGTAGCAGGTTAGGTAAACGAGACTTCAGTCTAGATTTCGTTCATATAAAGTTTTTAGCCACGCCCCCTTTTGAGGGTCGGTTGTTAAAAAATATTGAATTTGGAACAAAAAATTGCATATTTACGTACATTTAAGTGTTACTTCGATATATATGTGGTTTCTCATTAGGGGCGGTTGGACCACGCCCCTTTTCGAAGTTTGCATTACTTAACCATGTCATCAGGATTTTTCAATGTGGGATAGGATATGGGGTATTCAACGGTCCGTTTTAGGGACTGTAACTTCTGAGTACACACTGTAGCACTTACTCACTGGTTTTATTTTTCTTTTAGTCTTCTATTCTTATTTGAGGCGAATTTTAAGTATACGTACTCAAATTTTTATCGAAACGCAGGGCTAACTTAACATTTTGAGCTGCTACTCAAGTGTCTTCCTGCGACAATTTTCGGTGGGCGGATTTTAAAAAAGTTTACGCTTGTTTAAAATCCGCCCACCGAAAATTGTTTACGCTTCGCGACCTAGAAACCCCAGATATCAAGTTTCAAAATCCTATTTTCAAATTTAAGGCCTAAAAACTACCGACCGACAGGCTGACGGACGAATAAGGCTCATTCGTCTTACAATTTGGTCTCGATGATATGCCCTTAAGGTCTTGGGGGTCTACGGTGATTATTTCTAAAAAAAAAACTAGCGGGTTTGAAATAGAAAATGGTCTCCAAGATGTTGTTTAAAAAAGTTGACTGAGTAATATTATGCTTTAAGCAAATATATGGAAATTTCTAGTTCACTTATCTTATATCAATGCTAAGCCTTACATTACATTTATAATAAAGATTTGACTAAGAAAACAGCAATTAACTTATTTAAGTTTTTTTAAAGACAAAAATATAAAAAACAAGTGTAAAAGTGCAAAAGTGCGTATGCAAAAGCATCTACGATGGACTGCAAAATACCCGACCATACAAAAAAAGACTGCCACGCCTCGAAAAAGGGGGCGGGATATAAAAATATAACTGTTAAATGCTTTATACTAGGTGGCTGCATAGCATACATTTCGGTCTAAAACTCCGCCTTTTTAACTAAAAAAATCACTTTTTTTGACACCACGTCCACAGAATTTGGCAGAGGCATACACAATTGAACACAAAAGTTAGCAAATGCTAATATCTACAACTTTTGTCATGAAATTGTTTGTCAAATTTTATATATATTTACTAGCTGACTCGACAGACGTTGTCCTGTCCAAGCTTTTAGTTTTCTTTTCGAACTGGAATGAAAATAGATTATATAGATAGATTGAAAACAGTCATTTTAAGCTAGAATCCCTTAAAAAGTGGGCAAGGTCAATGAAAAGGCCAACATTTTTCGGCTACTTCAAAGAGAATTACAAGGCAATGTTACATACCAAAAATGAATGCGCTAGCGCCATTGTAACATAGTTAAAATTTGGAAAAAGTATTTTTTTTTAAATCAGAGATGGTCGCACATACAGGCCTGTAGTGGGCGTGTTTGTGGGCGGATTCAGCTTATTTTCAAACTTGATCTGGAAGACTGGACTTCCAACCAACCCACACAATTTCAGCTCTCTGCCTTAAAATTTAAGGCCTAAAAGTTGTTTACATACGTACGGACGGACGGACGGACGGACATGGTTAAATCGATTTTCCTGTCGGTCGCATTCGTATCTCTAAAAGGTCTTAGGGGTCTACGGTGATTATTTCACTGCGTTAGAAACTATACATCAAACCCAATATACCATGGGTCGAGTGTAAAAATTAAGTAAACCTTTCTTGGCAGTCCATCCAAAAATGCAACAACGACCTATTACAAATTACGTTTAAATTCTAAACGGAAAGTCGTAGAAAGACACAATTTGGTATGCTTTTAAGCTCCGAAATTTGACAAAAATTAGACTAGAGCTCCAAAAGCTTAGTTTTGAAAATACTGTTTTTTTAATACATTTTCCAAAAAAAATCGCAAAAATGAAAATCATGTGCCATCCCTCCCTTATCTCTGGTGCTATTTGGACTAATAATTTGGAAAAAGTCTCAGAAATTGTAAAAAAAATTACGGAAAACTTTAGTTATTTTTAAAGATTCAAGAACTTCTGAGATTTGGCTTGAAAACATAAAATCATTTTCCAAAAAATAAATTTATAACTACTTTTCTAGTATCTTAACGGCAACGAAAAACTTGTTCAAAGTTGTGTAAGTATTAGAAAAGATATGTGATTTCGAATTTTTTAAAATCCTTGTTTCCAAGCCAAGTTTTTCTAAGCCTATTGAAAATGCCTAGCAAAAAACTGCATAATTTATGAGAATTAGTCAAAACTAGAGTATTGAAAACACGTCTTGCGCATTTGACAAAAATTCAGCTGTTTTAAAGATTAGAAATTAAAAAAAAATGTTAAAAAAAAGAACTCCCTCTACCTCCTAAACGGAAGCAGATATGATTTTAAAATATACAATGAACATTTTCTATTTTTAAAAGATCGAAGAAAAACTATAGCAAAGCTTTAATATTCAAAAACTTCCACGATTTGACTCTTACTCAAAAGCATTAAAAAAAAATTAGAAATTATGGTTTTACACCTAAGTTGTTCTAAGTCTTTTAAGTAAGGTAAAAAAACAGAAACAGTAAAACTTTTTCTTAAAAATTTTTTCATATAGAGTTTAAAAAACACCCAATGCCAGTGCAGGTTGTTGAAAAATTTGAAAAAATATAAAAACTAAATACATAGTAAATGTTCACCTGGCCGCGTTTGAAATGATCATAGGACTAACCATTATTATGATGTTTGTAGAATTGTAAACTGTAATTTTTCCCTTTTCAACATTAAATACAATTTTGCATGACTTTTGCATACGGGCCACTCCCAACTATAAGCAATGATACGTTCGGTTAGCTTTCTAATTAAAAACATATTAGTTTTATGTATTTCAAATTAAAAAAAAAAAGTTTAAAAAATTGTGTGCCCCTTCTGAGCATAATTTTGAAATAATTAACGGGCACAGACCATTTTCTAAAACTCAAAAAAAAAACGTGAGATTGAAATAGAAAATGCTTTCAGAGTTTTGCTTGAAAATACTTTAGTTGTCGGAGTGAAGCAATACGGATTTCGGTTTTGGATTCAAACAGAGTTCGACCAAAGAAGTTTTCTATCAAGGAATACTTGAAAAAATTTGATACTTGAAAAAATCAAGGGTCTGTGACCATTAAATGTTAAAATACGTAGCACATCACAAGCGGTGAAAGTTTTTAGATTTTTAGTAATAGATTTCCAAACTTAATTGGCGGGTTAATCTGGTTTAGGTAGGATCTTTAACTTCAGTGTAAAATAATGTTTTTTTTCCTATCGTGAGAAACTGTGGCGTATACGTAACATTTCTTTCTCTTCACCTTAAATGTAAGCAAAAAAAGTTAAATTAAAAAAAAATGTGTATCCCATTGCATAAAAAGCAGAGATGGCAGAAATGTGATTTTTTTTATTTCCTACGGTTTTTACGTCTGCTACATTAATTAAGTAGTTCATGTAGTTAAATGTAGTTACAGTATTTAAACCAAGCAGACGTGGCAATTAGACGTCAAAATGACCTTTGCAATGTGAACGCAACCTCCGAATTGTCAATTCAAATTGCTTTTTCAAATTGCGGGGCTGTAGACGCATCGCCACTTGTCTTTTATTATACCCGACCCAGGGTATATTAAGTTTGATGCATAGTTTGTAACGCAGTGAAATAATCATCGTAGACCCCTAAGACCTTTTAGAGATATGAATGGGACCGACAGGAGAATCGATTAAACCATGTCCGCCCGTCCGTATGTGAACAACTTTTAGGCCTTAAATTTTAAGGCAGAGAGCTGAAATTTTGCGGGTTGGTTGGAAGTCCAGTCCTTCAGATCAAGTTTGAAAATAAGTTGAATCCGCTTACAGACACGCCCACTACAGGCCTGTATGTGCGACCATCTCTAATTTAAAAAAAATCTTTTTGCAAATTTTAGCTATGTTACAATGGCGCTAGCGCATACTTTTTTGGTACGTAACATTGCCTAATAATTGTCTTTAAGGTAGTCAAAAAATTTTTAGCTTTTTTATTGGCCACGCCCACTTTTTAAGGGATTTTAGCTTAAAATGACAGTTTTTCAATAAATATTTAAGAAATTTGACAAAAATTTAAAAGACAAAAACTGTAGATATTAGCATTTTCTAACTTTTTTGTTTATATTGTATGTGCCTCCGCCTACTTTTGTGGGCGTGGCGTTAAAAAAAGTGATTTTTTTAGTTAAAAAGGCGGAGTTTTAGGCCGAAATGTATGTAAAGCATTCAACAGTTATATTTTTATATCCCGCCCACTTTTTGGAGGCGTGGCAGTTTTCCTTTTGGTATGGTCAGGTATTTTGCAATTCGTCGTAGATCGATTGAGGCTTATGCATACCCACTGTTGCACTTTCCCACTTGTTAAATTTGGAACTGATTGATTTTGTTCATACGCTACACATTCGGCTCTTTTCACGACCTTCAGTGTTTTCACCCGGTTAATATTCTTTAATTCTTTTGGAAATCTAACTTTTTGACGGGTAACAAATGTAGGTAGTTAATGACACAAATCAGAAGCGTAGTTTACCTGGCGTATTCTATTCTGCCATCTCTGATTAAAAGTCACTGTTTTTTAAAGCTTCGACTCGTAAACATGTCTAAATTCATACCTGCTCTCATAATGCACACAAAAAGCAATAACCTGCTAACTAAAAAAAATAAACAAAAGTTTTCTTCCTAATCTGGTTTCTCTAAGCTAGTCCTTGATCTCTGGAAGTGGTAAAACTTATAACGGTAAATGCTAGGCTAATGTGTGTGTTTTGTTGCACCCAATGAGTTTCTCAATAATTTTATATTTCAAGTTCAAGAAATCGGCGTCGTCAAACTGCAACACGATCGACACCCAAATGAATCATGATCGTCATATGTCCCAAAGTGTGTTTCAATACCAAAAAATCACAGAAAACAAAACGGTTTACTTTTAATATTTTTTTTTGTCTGTCTGTTTTGTCTGTAGCTTATAAAATAATGTTTTAGCGACTTGATTTAAGGTTAAATTAAATTGAGATTTACCTGGACTAGACACACACGCAACCTTCTATGTGTGATATAACCGTGTTGTTATGCAATTTAATAGAGATATCGAAATTCGTCTGTATGAACTCGTATCCTATGTGAACCTCCATGTATGTATGTATGTGTGCACTAAAGTTCATCGACTTAACATTAACTTTGACTTTTGTCATATCGACTTTGTTCTATGTATGAAATATTTTGCCTTGAATTCCTTAATAAGACAAATCAATAAAAATAAGTTGAAAACCTGCATAGGTGAGACGAACCATAAAAAACTAGTTTTTATTTCTTTTTTTTTTACTTTTATTCAAATCAATTTGGGAAGATTTTCGTTTTTTATTTCTCACTTTGTTTTAGTTTTTTTTTTTTTTGTTCGTGTTTGTGCTTCCGAGCTCAATATGTAATTCACTGAGACTAAATTATGCTAAAAATCACAATAGAAATGATTTTCCAAGAAAATAAGACAAAAAAAAAACAATAAATAAATTGATGAAAGCGAATTCCGAGAATTGGCAGGTTGCAAAAAAAAAAAATAATGCTTAGCAACTCGGCCTGCGGAAATTAAACGATGCTGCGGTTTTAGGAGAGTTTTTGACTTCATTTCTTTGGAAAATGATTTTGTGTCTTATAAAATTTATTCGCAAAGAGTATTAAGTGGTTTTGACTTTGCGCCCTTTAGAACAAGAAGTGTATAACTTTGCTGACATGTCTGAAAGGTGTTAAGGGCCTAAAGGACTGTTTCCTTTAAGCGAAATGCAATTTTGGCTACTTTTTGTTTTATCTGGACGCATTAAGAAATGGAAGATGAAATAATGAACGAATTACCTTTATTATGTAACGTGTTTTTTGCTACCAGTCCGATTTAATAATTGGTCGCTCTTGTCTAGACCAATTCTCGATATCCACTACTTAAAAACTTATTCAAAAACGATAAAATCAAAAGCCAGTTGCAAGTCGCATGCAAACATTCTATAATCATAACGCATCAATTATTCCTCTAGAATGCGATTAAAGAATAATATTAAGGGGTCATCAATAAAAAACCGGTTATCCAGAGTCGCTCTTTTACAGAGAACCTAGAGTCATAATGAAAAGATGCATTATAAATAAATCAATAGAAATCTGCATTAAATATGAATGAAAATGAAGTATACGACAACTGGTACTCTGCACGAGTGGTGCATATTTGCATAATTTCAACCCACACTTTATGCACCTGCCTGTTTACATCTGGTTCTGTAAACATTTACAAAATTTTAATATAAAAGAATTGAGCAAAAGTAAAAAATAGGAATTTAATAGCTCGTTGTCGCCCTTGCACTTAACGTCCCTGTACTTTAAAAGAAGGCATTTTAGTTTAATTTCTAATTTAATAATTTCATTTTGATGTTATACACCCAAATGCATCAGCCTTGAGTTTTGACTATGCCTATTATAAACCAGTGAGTAAGTGCTACAGTGTGTACGCAGAAGTTACAGTCCGTAAAACGGACCGTTGAATACCCCATCCTATCCCACATTGTAAAATGCTGATGGCATAGCTATTTTTTGACATTTTATAAGTAATGCAAACTTCGAAAAGGGGCGTGGTCCAGCCGCCCCTAATTACAAACTATTAATTATAATATATTTCCACAGATATTTCCAAGTTACACTTAAATGTACGTAAAAATGCTATTTTTTGGTTCAAATTCAATATATTTGAAAAATCGACCCCGAAATCTGGACTGAAGTCTCGTTTACCTAACCCGCTACTTTTTTAGTTTCAGGCTTTCCTAAATTAGGCTCAAGACCAGTTGAAATTAAGTTTTTCTGGAAAATTTTAGGTTTTTCTTCGATTCTGCCTCCAAATGTTAGCGTGGCTCAAAGTCTTGTATGAGCAAAAATATTGAGTAAACTGCATTTAAAAATTTACCCTTAAAATAGATACCACGCCCACTAGAGGAGGTTTACCAATTAAATTTGTCTATTTTGAGTCTAACATTCATCAGGAGATGCTAAATGTCAAATTTCAGCCTTTAAGTACGTCCTACAGTTTTGAAAACTCTGGAGGTAGCTGCACATTTAGACCGATTGTGGGCTTGTCTTTGGGCGGATTTCAAAATTTTACACTTGTACTGCTTCGCATGACGTAGACCTCACGTACGAATTTTCAGCACCCTAGCTCAAAATTTAAGGCTTAAAAACTATTGACATACAGACGGACGGACGGACATGGCTCATTCGATTCAGAATTCGGTCTCGATCATATGCTCTTAAGGTTTTGGGGGTCTACCATTATTATTTCACCGTGTTACAAACTATGTGACAAACTTAATGTACCTCCTATCCTATGCGATGGGGTATAAAAAACATCCTCATCTTAGATACCTTTGCCTTGTGGTAAGGCACAAACAGATCCACTCTATAGAAAACCAATTGACAATTCCTTTGGTATGTTATTACTGCAGTCCCACAGCAAGTCTCAGTGTACTTCGCCCCTGGGTTATTTATGTTATTTTTTGGAAGAAATTTCAACAAGGCTTCCTGTTGCAGGTCCTATAGAGGTTGTTACTTGTATAAGGCTTACTCTTGCAGGCTTTACCGAAACTGTTGCAGAACATATCTCCGAAATAAATAAAGAAAAAAATCTTTCCCTGGGTGGGGCTTGGACCGCGGTCCTCGTTTACCACAGGCAAGCACTCATCCACTAGGCTCGTCTTATCTTTTAAAGGAGCCTTTAAGCATAGAAGCTTTTCAGTATATAAGACGGCGCTGTGGCTTGTGTATCGGTATCGAACTACTGTTCAAGAAGTTTGCAGGCGTGTCCGTCCGTCTGTCTGTATGTCTCATGTTTTCAGGCCTCACATTTTGAGCTCGGAAATTGAAACTTTATATCTGTTCTTTCTAGGTCCCGAAGCAGTACAAGTGTTTAAGAAAACTGCCCATTGGCACACCCACTCTATTTTAAAGCATAAAAAATCAAAGTTGTCGTTAAACGTTGAAATTCGCTATGCTGTATCCTTGCTCATGTGTATTGTGGTTGGTATTTAAAACCAGTGAGTAATTGCTTAAGCCACGCCCCTAAACGTGGGCCTGGGCTAAAAATTAAAATCAATCAATTGGAATTTCGTAAGAATCATGACAAAATGCGTTAAAACCGAACATTATCGAAAAAATACCGTTTTTTCCCCTTAAAACGCCCCCTCAAAACTTTGTATGGACGAAGCTTAGCAAAAAGTAATATCCTCAATATTTGCAATAAAATTTGTGTTTTATTTGGAGTGAACTTTCCGAGAAATCGGGTTTTTAAAGATATAACATGTTAAAATCAGTCTTTAGCTAGCGGGACTTTTATTAAATTAAATAAAAATAAATAGAGTGGCGCAACAGCTCGAGGTGAACCTGGGCCAACTTCTCAACATGTATGCTCTGTGTCTTAATTTCTTCACATACAAGGGGACCTACATTTTTTTTGCAAATCCGAACGGCACTTTTGAGAAGTTTTTCAAGTCAAATGATACTCTCGGAGGGCTTGTCAGACCCTCGCGGGACTTTTATTGATGCATGGAAATATTCGCTCATAACCCCAATCTATAAGAGTGGTAAAAAAGACCTAATAAATAAACAAATTATAGGCCTGTTACCAAACTCTCTATATTATTCCTAAAATTTTGGACCGACTAGTAAAGAATCGAATGGTGTTTATTTTGAGTGGTTTCACAAGTGATTACCAGCATGGTTTTTGGAAAGGCCGATTGACTTGCTCAAATCTTGTTCAGTTCACAAACTTCTGCTTAAATTCCATTTAAAATCACAAGCATGTACACGTAGTGTACACTGATTTCGTGAAAGCATTTAGTAGGATTAACTTGCACATCCTAGTAAAAAAGCTTAAGTGTTATGGATGCTTTGGTCCTCTACTCACATGGTTTATGTCGTATCTTTTTGGAAGGAAACAATTTGTTTCGATCGCAAGCTTATTTTCAAAAGAAATTAATGCCGCTTCTGGTGTCCCGGAAGGTAGCCACCTTGGACCTATACTTTTCATTATTTTTATAAGCGATATGCCAAATATTCTGGCGTTGTGTTCTTGCCTTCTATATGCGGATGACGTAAAGGTTTTTGGATCTATTTCTGGCATCAATGCCGGTCGGCTTTTCCAGAATGATTTGGATGCTTTTTTGGCATGGTGACTGAACGACCTTCATCTCAATATAAACAAATGTTCATCGATGTTTTTTAGTAGATTCGAAAATGCACTTATTCCTGCTTATGTGCTAGGAGCCCAAGAACTTATCGTTGTAGAAGAAAATAAATATCTAGGAGTCGTTTTTGACAGTAAATTGAAATTTGATCTCCATATCAACAAAATTATGTCGAAGGCTAGTTCTGCTCTGGGATTTTTAAAAAGAAACTCTTCGGACTTAAGGATCGTTATACACTTAAAGCCATCGTAACACACTTAATCGTTATACACTTAAAACCTTCTTTCTTTAATATGTATATATGCAATGCACCCCAAAGGCCTCTTAGACCTAGGCCTCTGTTATTTGTCGTTCATCAGTCCACCTTATATGGAGCGAATGAGCCAGTTACTTTTTGCTGTAGACTATTTAATCTTGCATATGATCAGCTTGATATTGCGTTACCCAGAAGTAGATTTATACTATGTCTCCACCGATGATTAAAAGAAGATTAGTGGGAGACGATTAAAATAAATCCCAAAGTGGCTCCATCGGACAAATATAGGATTAATTTGACACGAAAACTCTGTTTCTGTCATTTTGGCTCTCAAAAGAGAGTGGCGATGTCATTTCCAAGGAGCAAACGAAAACAAAAGAAAACGTTCTTGTGCCAGATTTTTCGTACAAAGACAGTATCAGTTTCCTTTTTTGATTCTCAAACTGTTACAAAGGTGCAGAAAATAGGTTTGTGAATAGGGTGAATGGGATCTATGAAAGGATTTATTTTAAATCGCTTGCCGAGAGGACTTAAGTTTGTATAGTAATTCGCGTGATTTGTAGAGGATTTAATAAGAATTTATATTAATCGACGATTAGTGCTCGGTGGAGACATGGTATTAAGGAACTAGCATTGTTAGTATTAATATTAACATTGTATCTACTTATTTATTTATTTTCAATCGGTCTTTTGAAATTGTAGATCTAAATAAATAAATAAATAAAAGTGGGCATGGTCGATATTGTGGGCGGGCCGTTAGGTTTTTGGCCGTTATTGTTCTATACCAAAACTTGAGTTCTTACGCTTTGTCTAACTTGACCAAAAGGCATTTTGAAAGAAAATGAAATAGAGGTGGTCTTACATAAAAGCCAGTAGTGGGCGTGGCCGTTGGCGGCCTTAACAAATTTTACGTTTTGTCTGTACAAAATAAGAACCAAGATACACTCCAAGTTTGAGCGTCCTACGGACAGACGGACATAGCTTAATCGGTTCACCTGTCGGTCTCGATCATGTCTCTTAAAGGTCTTAGGAGTCTACGGTGATTATTTCAGTGTGTTACAAAATATGCATTTAAATAAATATACCCTGGGTCGGGGATAAAAACCTCGTCAACTGTGATTCGATCTTGCAACCTATGGTTTGAGAGTGGAGTGACAGTTCCACACGGTTGTTTGCTCGGATGCTGTTTGCTTTTTGTTGTATTGAAGAAAAATCTTGATTTAAATTCTGGTCTTGAACCTGGGTCCTCGAGACCAGCTAAACGGAGATCGTACCGATAAGGCTATTGCCTGATATAGATGAATGTACGCAGACATTGCATAACTTGCTTGACTTTTGTGATTTATTTGCAAAATATATAGCATTCAAAAGTATATTATCTACTCTTTATCTATTATATCTAAATGTGAATAAGAAAAAAATTTAGCACATTAGCTTCTAGATTTCGTTCCTACAAAATTTTTGGCCACGCCCATGTTTAGAGGTAGATATTACGAAATTGTTGAAATTTACCCATAAAATTCCATTTTTGGCATCGAATTAAAGAGTAATTGTTCAAATGCAATTAATTCAATATTTTCGTTCCAAATCGAAAATTTTTTTCGAAATATTTCATGTAGAAAATAATAACTTGTACATTTGGTTCATACTAAGTTTTGGGCCACACCCACATTTAGAGGCATAATTCCATAAAAACCTATAAATTTTTCAGAAAAACATGGATTTAGACTGCTTTATAGCTTTACTAAGTATAGAATAAGAAATAAAATTTACGACATAAAGAACACCGGATACTATTTAAGATTTCGTTCATACAAAGTTTTCGGCCACGCCCATCTGTAGAGGTCAATTTCACAAAATTATTGAATTTGAACCAAAAAATTACAGTTTTACGTACATTTTAGGCGCAAACTTGGATATTTCTGTGCTAATATTGATTTTCGGCCACGCCCCTTTTAAAAAAAAAATTAACAAAAACTTAAAAGGAAGGATTTTTTTTCTATTTAAAATGATGCATAGATAGTAACGGGGCGGGGATGGAAAACAAGAAAATAATAGAATGAAAAGTAGAATAGAAATGAAAAGGAGAATAGAAATAGGAATAGGGTATGCTGCGATCCGTTTCAGACGTACCGAAGCTATTATATACGCACTGTTGCACTTACTCACTGGTTTTGTGTGTGTATAAGCAAGAGTTACAATTCCTTTAATGGACCGTTAAATACCGTTAAATACCCCATCCTACCTCACATTGTGAAATGCTGGTGTTATTTTTATTTTGAGTATTATTATGAAAATTAACGAAAGTAATTCCTTTTATTCTTATAGCTGTTTAAAAGGGAGCGTGGTCTGCCCACCTCTTATAACAAACTATGATTATTGGCATAAATATTTCCAAGTAAGGCTTAAATGCACGCAAAAATCTAATTTTTTGGTTTAAATTCAGTTTTTTTTTTTGTAAAATCGATCCTTCAAAGGAGGTGTGGCCAAAAACTTTGCATGAATGAAATCTAGAATACTGTCTGGTTTACCTTATGTGCTTCGATTTTTTCGAAGTTCGATTCATGTAACATAGAGAAATAATCACCGTCGGCCCCGAAGACCTTAAGGGCATATGACCGAGACCGAATAGTAAGTCGAATGGACCATGTCCGTCCGTCCGTGTGTCGGTAGTTTTTAGGCCTAAAATTTTGAGCTAGGACCTTAAAGCTTAATATCTCTTGTCTCTAGGTCCCGAAGCAGTACAAGTGTAAATAGTTTAAATATTTTTAAAATCCGCCCGCTGACACGCCCACTTTACTTATTAGTAAAAAAAGTTGTCGGAGGAAGCTGAAATGTGATATGCGTTATCCTCGCTTAAATGTATTGTGATTTTCCTTTCGAAAAAAAAACAAAAACCGCTCCAGGTGGGCGTGGTCATATATAATTTGCATTCTAATAAACAGTTTTTACTCGATATATTTGCTTAAAAAAAAACTTGCACTATAAAATATTCAGATAAGCTATTAACTGAAATAAATAAATGTTTGCCACGCCCACTTTTGGCGGTGTTTTTGAGTATAAACCAAATTTTTAATATGAAAATGCAATCAACACATGTAAACCACTTCTGATAAAAAAAAATGAGCAAAAAAAACGATCTTATTGAAAGAAAGTTGATACCACGCCCCTTTTTTAAGGAAGAAGATTCTTAACTAACAAGTTCTAAATATAATTAAAGTTAATAGAAACTGAAATTTTACCACCAAGTTTTATGAGGCAATTCGGAGCTTGACAGTGGTCAATTGGGATGAGGTATCTATCCAACGATTCGCCTATAAGCGGATTGTAACTTTCCCACTAGTTTTCTTCACAAATCGTTGAGAATTTTCGATTGTCTACTTTCAAAGGTGACAGGTCAGACAATTATAAATTGACATCACCTATTCAGCCTACAAAATCAAGGAAAACACTCCTCGAAATCCCAGGTGCACTACAACCAAGTACATTTCCACTTTCCCGACCTCGATCGTGATTGAGATAGTGATAATCCTTATTGATCGGCATTCGCATAAATCAACTCCCCCGAAAAACCTACAGTGCATTCCAATCATTCGTACATGCAATAATGAAGCTTGTCCTTTAACTTCCCAGAAGCCATATAAATTTTTCGTTATCTCAAGTTTCAACAAGTTTTTGCGCCTTCAAGTCCGAAGGGAACAATTAATAATTTATATTCAGATTGCTGCATCCAAAGGCTGTTCGAATGACACGAGAAAAACAACCCCTGCAAAGAGGAATGCAATCTCGTCAATTTCATATTGTCATGACATTGTTTTATAAGAATTGTAATACCTGCAACAATATGGTAATTAAGAAAACAATATGCATTCTTTTTGTGAGAGATGTCTTAACAAGAACCATGTAACTCGTCCTTGACATTCTCACATTGGTATAATAATTCATTCAGCGACACGTAACTCCATTTAAATTCCTATTCCCATCGCCGAAGATCCAATGGGCCCCTACAATACTCGTATATAATTATTGCCCTTCGTAAGCATTCAATTAATTTTTTAGCTCCTGCCATACTCTTATACAGCGTTGCGCAAATTTTTGGCAATTAATTGAATGGAGAAGGCATCCGCAGCAAAAAACCTCTTGGAAACAGCAATATACAATTGAGACCCTCTTGTACCTGTAAGGCTTTTTGCTATCTCGAGATCAAGACAAACATAACAATGGTTTGAGTAACAGTTTCGCAGTAAACAATCCGCAATGTGCCACTTTGGAGGAGTCGAAAAGGTGTTTAAGGTGTATAATAGGCCAAAAAAAAAAAAACAAAAATACAGTCACCTCTGCAGTATTTCATCGCGTGAAACCAGCTCTGACCTAGGCTTCAGATGCGCTAGTACTTCTAAGTGCTGCCAACTTTCATTGAGAGCGACAACAGTATTGTGGTCCCCGAGTAGACGTATTTATTTTCGCATTCGCCATTGTAAGTCAATACGCAAGATCGTATATCAGTCAGACACGAGTTTGCATCTCCCCCGCATATACGTAAGCTGCTATGCGAGCCCCCACCAGATACGACTGCGTGATATGAAGATACGACCAGCAAAAGCTGCTAATTGCCGAAACTGGCGTCCACCACACAATGTGCGAGTATCTTCTGCGAGAGCAGCATCCACATCCACAACCAGGTCTTGGGACTCATAAACCGGATTGCCAACCATATACAGCTTGCTAGCTCCAGCTGGCCTTTGGCTGATCTGCTTGACTGGTAGAGTATGGAAGTTAAGTCTGGTCTGATGGTGCTGCCGCCACCAAGGGAACCACCTCGCCTATGGCCAGATGCAAAGACCCATCTACCTTCTATCTCTCTTTGGTGGTTTGGTTTTTCTCCCGTGTGCGCAGCGGCAGCGGCGGCGGCGGCGGCGTATCTAAACTACACACAACTCTCGGGTGTCGCGTAGCCGTGTGTCCCCCATACTTACCTGCAGCCACAAGAAGTCAGTTCTTCACTAGCGGTCAATTCAAGCGCACATGCCAATATCAACTTTCGATTTCATAACGACTTTCGGTTTCACTCTCCTGTTACAGTTCAGTTCGGCTCTCTCGTGCGGGCCGTGTCGTCGTCGTTGTCGTTTTACTTTCATCAAGTGAGGCTAGAGCTTACCAGTTGGATAGTTTATCTGGGATCGAGCTTGAACCAGGATACCGCGGGAAATGAAAATCTCATGATAGTGCGCATTGTCGAACGGTCTTCGTAATACTGGTCGCTTTAACTTGGCATCACTTGAATTAGTTTCGAGTCTATTTATTTTTTGAATTTTCTTTTTTTTAAATTTGTGCAAACGGTTCTCGATCAAAATGCAAAAGTATCTGTTGGTTGCTGTGATAAGTTTACACCTGATAGGAGGATATGCGGTGTCGCCTGCGTCCAAGTCGACCGGACCCTCAGGAGGTAAACGATTGCGCAAGGGTATGACTTCGGTCCATGCGTGATGCATATTCCAACAAATGCACTTGGATGTAGTCATACAATTTTTTTTTTTGTTAACAAAATATACAAAATTTTAAACAATTGGCTGGCCAAAAAATAATTAATTAAAAAAATATTAAAAATGCTTCGCTTTCTCTTTGAATAAAATCGGTGATGTAGTGTTGTTATAATTTTATTATGTGTACACATATTTGTATCTCTTACTTTTTTTTCAAGTTTTGTTTAAGTTTCCGGTTTTGATTATTGGTAGTCTTTCGACAACAAAGTGTGCACTGTGGATGGGGTAATTTTTTTTTTTTTGGTTTTCATTCATGTGATGCTTCTTGTGCAACTTCTGCATATTTTAAGAGATGAAGTTATCTGCATCTGTCGGTTGTAGATTGGGCGACTCGATGACAATCAATATGCATCTGAAACACAGCGGATTAAGTGGCATAGAAGCATTTAAGATATACTCGTTTCGAAATGGCCCCAATTGGAATGCGGATTATTTAATTCGTCTGACGTATGATTTTTATTGAAATATCTTGTCTATGAAATGTGTGTTTATCGAAGTGTCTGTGACGGTGTTTGTTGGCAGAATGCTGGCGTTCTAATGGGTCATTTGCACACTTATGAATTTTCTATTGAAACATGCTTTTCTAGTGACATTCTTATATTTATGCTAATGGCTGATTTAAGTGGGTTCTGAGTATGGGGAGTCTGGATGTCTAGGTTTTCACCTTACTACAAGAAAAGGGACTAACGCAATGTTACCACTTTTCTCGCTCTTGAACATAATGGTCAAAAGATTTCCTAGTTAAAAGCATGTGTTAGTAAAGTAGATGTCATTCAATCTGTCAAATAATTAAGAAAATCAATATAATCAACTGTCTGTCAAAATAATGATAGATTTCTAATTCTTTAATAATGGTGAAAAATGTTGGTTCCTTAATTGAGATTCGTCGATCGTCTTGGTTAATTATGTCCATAATTTACAAAAAGTCAGTCAAAAACTGTCAACTGTCAGTTGCTGCATAAAATATGTCATTTGGTAGGGAAACTTTCAGGATTTTTTTTGTATTCTTTGAATTCCCTCCACGACTGGAAATGGAAGCTACAAAATCTCTTTAAGCCAAGAACTAAGGCCTAAGGAGCAGTTATGAGCTCTTTTCAAATCGTTGAATCTAATAATCTATTTTTCCTTTTCTCTTCCCAAAAAAACTGTGCAATAGAAACACAACAGTCAATGTTTCGACAGCTCACGATTTACTTGTTTTTATTGTGTTTTCGCTGTGCTACATACTTAATTTACGCTACAGAGCCAAAAGTCCAGGGGAAAAATGGCTTAAGTCCGCTCAAAACGATTTTGAGAAAAACGGGAAATAAACGTCTCCACCACCATATTTGGCGATAATTTTAAAAAACTGTTATTGTTATTTAAAAAAATTAAAAAACAATATCGGATAGTTCTTAAGAAAAATAAAGGGTCCGCCAAATAACTTTTTTTTTAAAATGCTACGAGTATAAAAAAAAACTACTGAATATTTTCTCAAATTTCTTTTTTTATTTGAAAGTACAATCCTTCCGGTTAGTAATGGAAAAATAATTTAATTCAAATGGCTGCCTCGGCTGGCAATGCAGTAGCCTACACGATCGTCCAATTTTTAAGCACATTTTAAGCGCATGTATTTAACCAATGGCTTCACGAATGTTGTCCTTTAAAGCGTCAATTGTCTCTAGCTTATCGGCGTAACACTTTACGGCACCCCACAAATAATAGTCCAACCACGTCCAAATCGCAGCTCCGAGGTGGCCAAACGACATCAGCTCTGCGGCTGATAATGCAATCTTCAAAAACAGGGCGCAAAACATCAAGTGTAGCTTCGGCTGTGTGGCACGTAGCGCCGTCCTGTTGAAACCAAATGTTGCCAATATCCTCCTTTTCAATTTTTTTGAACAAAAATTCGTTCAACATCGCCCGATAACGATCGCCATTGACTGTAACGGCCACTCCTTGCTCATTTTCGAAGAAAAATGGCCCAATTATGCCTCTGGACCAAAATCCGCACCAAACAGTGACTCATTTTTTGTTTATCGGCTTTTCAATGTATGCGTGCGGGCTTTCTGTGCCCCAAATGCGACAATTTTGCTTGTTTACACACCCGCCAAGTTCAAAATGAGCTTTATCTGAAAAGAGGATTTTTTGGCAAAATCGGGCATGAAATGTCGCAATATTTCCCAGCGTTGTTCAAGCCTATACACAACCATATTCGTTCAGCGGAAGAATAAAACTAATTATCTGTCAAATTAGATATGAGCTAAGTGTTACCGTTCACGAAATAAGCACTAATTGAAAAAAAAACGTTAGATGGCGGGCCCCCTTTAAGATCTAAGTTTAAGATTTTAGTTTGACAAAAAATGGACTACAGTCGTTTTCCCCCTGGACCCTTCGAATATTCAGGCAAGTCAGAATACTTCCGGATTCCGCTAAGCCACCAACTGAAAACTCAATTACAATAAAATACTTTTCAGTTGTGCGATTTCTCCCCTCTACCATCAATTTTATGTGATGATATCGGAACTGTCAGATTGACAGCTTAAAGCTTGCTTAGATCTCAGCTCTACATATTTTGAATGTGTTTAAGCTTTCTGCACAGCGAAGCTTTTGGAATGCAAACAATGGAACAAAGGGGCGATATCACTTTCGCACATTAGAAGGACTTCACAAAGAAGACCTTAACTATTGTTCCTTTACGGTTAAGTCAAACCTGGCAATTTCCTACCGTTGGGTTACTCAAGATTATTTTGAACTTAAAAGCTTTTCACTAAACATATACTCTGCCGGTTTCTTGCTATATACATAGAAGACTAATGAAAAAATAATAGAGCCGATGTTCATACCAAACGGTATCAACCGACAATAAAATGGGGACTCCCAGGAGACGATTAAAAATAAATCGCTAAGGGGCTTCACCAGGCAAATATATGATTAATTTGTCACGGACATTCTTTTTCTGGCATTATGGTTGTCAAAATGGAGTGACAATTTTATTTTCGAAGAGCGAAAAAATAATTCCGTTGTAAAAATCCTAATACGAAACGTATTTGACAAAACCTGTCATACAGGAGCAGGTTTTGCTCATTTTATAAGTCACCAATGGTTATAAGGGCGTTTGTAAACGGTTTAAAGTGACATAAAATAGGTTGGTGCAAAAAATGAATGAGTATATTTATTTTTTATTACTTGCCGAGTGGATTAAAATTTTAATGTTAAATCGCATGATTTGCAGGGAATTAAATGAAGATTTGTACTAATCGCGGATGAACATGTGGTTTTACCCTCTTACTGATGTAGTTACCTCAAATCAACAAACTTATTCTGATGAGATTTTCAAAACGACTGTTTGCGAAACTTTTGCAGGCAAGGAACTTCATTTACAGAGGGTTTGTTAGGCCCTTGTTGAGATAGACCCCTAAAATGTGAAATGGTAGTCGCACAACGCACACAGCCACTGTTACATCAAGCCCAAATAATTTGTAAAAAGACGAGGGTCTATAGTGTTATTCAATAAGGAGAGTTAGATATTGAAGTGGCATAAGCTGTGTGTGAAACATGCACAAAATTTTCCCAAAAAAAGGCTCATGTAGGCCAACTATCAAAATACACTACGTCGCCGTAAAAAAAGATTTTTCCGACAAAATTGGGTTTCTTTTCCAAATTATTTATCGAACTGCACGTCCAGATAGAAATTGGGGTTAATTATATCTTTTATCAAACGTGTAACTTGCCGTGGAAAACTGGCAAGATTTGACAAGTGTAACGAAAAAAGAAGAAGAAGAGCTCGGGAAAAAAAGCGCCATATAAAATGAAATAAGGACCAAGATCTTGGGCTCTATTTCATAATAAAATACAACCCCTATATTGGATCCCCCATTATGTATTCAAAATTTGTATATACCCGATCGCGCACCTAACCTAAATCGAATAGTGAGCTAAATCAATCGGGTTGCGTACAATTAAACGGTGCAAAGAATAATGTGCCGAAATTATTTCAATTGACCAAATGTTTTTGTACCAAATGATTTTCGTGCGACCAAAATTTGAAACAGAAAATTCTGAACTTTCCCAAAGTTAATACGACCTTTTTAGTATTCGTCAATGCTTCGTTGTTCGAAATACTCATTGTGCGCCCAAAATTTGAGTCAGACAATTTTGAACTTTCCCAAGGGTAATAAAAACTTTTTCTCATTCGTGAAAAATGTGAAAAATGTTACTTCATCCTCCATCATTCACTCGTATGCAATGGCGTTCTAATTGTCAATTCCCGAGTGAAAGCCAATCTACATGCTCCCAGTTGGTGCGATATCGCGCCCCCGTACTTGAGTTTGAACAATTTTCGAACTCGTATACATCAGTGGGTACTTAAGGGTCTCTTAATTCAAAAACCCATACGGTCATATAGAAACTCCCGATTGTTTCAAACCACAAATGAATGGCAATTGAATAGCTGAAACCCAAAGGGGGCTGATTGTTCGCCTTGTGCACACCGCACCTAGGGAACTATTTATCCTTCGTGTGCCTAGCATGATAAGCTTTTCGCAAGCTGAGCAGTTTCCCCTCCGTCGACTTCAATGCCACTCTATTGAACACTCTCTACTTTTTAATTCTAAGGGTTTTTCACCCTTATACTTCGCTATGTAGTGCAGCGTGCACGCTGCTTTGATAAATACTTATCGCCAATCACCTCTGATGTACACGTCGATACGTGGCTCTGTCATCTTGAGCATGAACGAAGACAAGCTTATGGGTCGATAGTCGTTCGTAATGGTGTGGTACTCGGACTTCCCTGCCAGCTCTGGGGAAGCCTTAAGCGGGACTTAATATGTTAACTTAAGTTAACATATCTCCGTGGAAGGTATAGTTTCCGCGGATTATTATATTATTATATATTTATATTATTATTTTCTTTGAAGTTCCAAAAAACTTGCGCTATAAAATGTTCAGATATGAATGAAAACTATCAACTGAAATAAATAAATTTTTGCAACGCCCACTTTTGGGGGCGTTTTTAAGTATAAACCAAATTTTTAATGTGAAAATGCAATCAACACGTGTATATCACTTCTGATAAAAAATATAAACAAAAAAACGATGTAATTGAAAAGGGGTGGATGCCACGCCCCTTTTTAAGGGTTAAGATTTTTTAACTGAGAAATTCTTAATACAGTTGAAGTTAATAGAAACTGAAATTTAACAACTAAGATTTATGACACAATTCGGAGCTTGAAAGTGGTCAATTGGGATGGGGTATCCAACGATTCGCCTAACCCTCCGACTAGTTGGAGAATAATTTGTCGAATATTATCAAAGCTCTAGTGCTTTGAGGAGAAAATGGAGTTGTTCGCTCAAGGAAACATTTTTCCATCAGTCATAGCCCTGATCCTCCTCCGAGAGCCCTTTGTTATTGTGTCGTCATCCTGTGTGTCAAAGTGGGCATCCGTCAGGGTTCCTTTGTGTGTTGTCCAACCCTCATCTGTCTTCCTAAGCGAAGACATCGGTATTGGCTTTCTCAATCGGGATGCTTCAGTTGTGGTTGATTCACCGTTATTCTTCCAAAAATTTCCACTGGTTTGGTCCTGAATTTAATCTCTTTTTTCAGGATTCATACGCTCTAGTTCTAGGTCTTCAATTCGAAGGGCCTTTCTTTTGCCATGATCGATCTTTTGAGCTCAGTGATCTTAGAGTTCCACCAGGCACTTCTTTCCTCCTGTGCTTCGGGCAGGTTTTTTCGAAGGAGCTTAAAGATGCCCCGGTAACGTATTCAACTGTATCGTCTTTCTCTTGTTCGGCGGTGAGATCTCTGTATGGACAAGGTCTGACAAACATCTTCCTCTGTATAGTTCCTTATTAACTCGTCCAAGTCTGCTCTCTCGAATAAGACTTTACCGTCCTTGCATCCTGCGGCAGGGCTTACAATATGCATGCTCACACCACCTCTGGAGTCTTTTTTGGCAGAACCTAGGTCGTCACTCCCCAGCGGACCTTACCCGGCTAAAAAAAACCGCAACCTAAGCTATAGATTAAGGGAAGATTTTTATTAGTCTTTGTCTAATAAACCCAGTGTACGCGACCATGTTAATCTTTGCAAATATGTGCGGCTCTAACTCGGTAAAAGCCTGCATTCAGATTGCGTTCTGGTTGCAGAAAATTGTGTCGATGTAAGCATGAAATTTCACAGCATTTGAACACTGTCTAAACAAGTGGAAAAGTGCAACAGTGGGTATGCAAAAGCTTCAATCAATCTACGACGGATCGCAAAATACCCGACCATACCAAAAAGAAAACTGCCACGCCTCCAAAAAGTAGGCGGGATATAAAAAAAACTGTTGAATGCTTTATACTAGGTGGTTGCATACATTTCGGACTAAAACTAGGCCTTTTTATCTAAAAAAATCACTTTTTTTAAGCCACGCCCACAAAAGTGGGCGGAAGCACATACAATATATACATAAAAGTTAGAAAATGCTAATATCTACAGCTTTTGTCATATAATTTTTTGTCAAATTTCATATATATTTATTGAGAAACAGTCATTTTTAAGCTAAAATCCCTTAAAAAGTGGTCAATGAAAAAGCTAAATTTTTTTGGCTACCTTAAAGACAATTTTAAGGCAATGTTACGTACCAAAAATAAATGCGTTAGCGCCATTGTTACATAGCTAAAATTTGCAATATGTATTTTTTTAAATAAGAGATAATCGCACATACAGGCCTGTAGTGGGCGTGTCTGTGGGCGGATTCAGCTTTATTTCTAACTTGATCTGAAGGACTGGACTTCCAACCAACCCACAAAATTTTAGCTCTCTGCCTTAAAATTTAAGGCCTAAAAGTTGTTTACATACGACGGACGGACGGACGGACATGGCTTAATCGATTCTCCTGTCGGTCCCATTCATATCTCTAAAACGTCTTAGGGGTCTACGGTGATTATTTCACTGCGTTACAAACTATACATCAAACTTAATATACCCTGGATCGGGTACAAAAAGACGCATATTTCTATGCGAGTTTGCGGTGACCGCATGGTAACCAAATCCACATATGTCGCCCTCGAAAATAAAATAGAAAACCACAGACTCGTTTCTTCTGCAAGTTGCGAAAATGTGTTCAAAAACTCACATGCATGCGAAAAAGCTCTAGAATTAACATCACCTTTCCAACCTGTCATAACTCATATCACTCATGCTTTGCTGGACGCATGCAACACACTTAAAAATCCTATAGGCCATCCGAAATTTAGCAGCTACCCGTCCAAATCTGGTCGTGGACATTCAATCAGTTTTGGTAATTAACTTCTTGCAAAACACCGGCAGCAACAACTCGAGCATACCACTCCTGGGTATCACTGGTATAAGGCTAAACTTGTGCTCACATTGAACGGCAGGCTTACGAATGTTACATGTATATGCATAACACTATAATGTCTCAACCAACCGCCTTGTCTGTCATACTTTATAAATAATTAAAAATCTGAAAGTATCATGAGCTAATGAAAGGCAAGAATTTCACAAAATCATCGGGCAAAAAAGCGCACATGTCAACCTGAAGCTATAATAGCATTTTCCCCATTATGTGGGCTACAGGCAGGTCTTTGTCCGGGCTATTCCATATGAATATGGAAGCCAACATTCCAGAAACTTCGTGATGTACAAACGAATAGCAGATCAAATTAATTCAAGACACAATTTACAATTTTTAATAGCATGCACCGACACCCTGTATGCGGACCTCATGCGGAATTCATGACAGAAAAAACTAAAGAAATAGATCAGTTGAGCGTCATGCAAACTTGGTCAGATCAAGAACAATACGTTGCTGAATGCAATCAAGCAAAAACTTAAAGACACGAAGGCAGCAGGAATTTCTTTGTCTTATACTTTTGTTACAACTTCAAGGTAATAGATGCCGTAAACATCGCCGCCGCGCCGTGCGAAGTGATACGCTTAAGAGAGGCTTTAGAGTTTAATAATGGTCGCATGTGTTTTGACCTTGGCACACTAAGACCGATTTGATTTACAGATTTTTTTCATAAATTTTATTTTTCGCAGCATTGATTTATTAATGCTTTACCAATTCACAACAATTTATTGGGGAATCATGTCATGTTCATAATTTTACAAAAAAAAAAATTCTCACCTTCATTTGTTGTGGTTAAAAGTATTTTCAACTTTTTAAGGCTTCCTTAAGAAGTGTCAGGCTTTCAACTTTTATTAATTTTTTTATTGCTTACTTTCAAGTTCCTTATTTGTATTTTTCTTTGACAGCCAACAACTTAATCGTGTAGACCTTCAACTTGAGCATTTCTCGATTGTCAAGTTCCGCATGGAAAAAGGGTTGACGACCATTAAATTTATCGCGCCTTAAATAGCTTGTTGGTGTCTCCTTTAAAGTACGAGCAATTCGACCTTCAGAAGAGATAATTTTTTACACAGAATTCAGGAAATCGCTAGGTGGTTACTTGTTTACTGATGGATTCAGGAAATTCTTATTGCAACCAATGTGTATTCACATTTTTGTACCTTTTAAGTAGCTCACTTGAGTAACAAGATAATGCAACTTTTCGGATGAAAAGAGACAACCGATATAGTGAGAAGATTCACCTTTTTACACCCTACCCATGGTATAATAATTTTAATGCATAGTTTGTAGCACAGTGAAATAATGACCGTAGACCCCTAAGACCTTTTAAAGATTTGATTGATACCGGGGAATTGATTAAGCCATATCTGTCCGTATGCTCTGTGTGAAGTAAAAAACTTGAAACCTGGAGTGTAGCTTGGTGCTCCTGGAGTAGCATTTCTTTCCCGTTTTGTAATAAAGCTGGTGTCAATGCTGTCTACACATTGGTGACTTAAAACGTTGAAAGGAGCTTATTGGCCATTCTAATCGGCCCCTAGAGCAAATGACCTTCACTGTTTGATGTATTGGTTGCGCTCCAGGCATAATAGTCAGGCGACCTTATGGGTAAATGAGTTTCTTAGAACAGCAGTGCCCTCTTCTGTTCCTCATTCCTCGGTAAAGCTTCCATCCATTTTCTTGAGAGGCGTAGGTACTCCATTTGGTTTTGCAAGAGTCTTGCTCTTGTGTAGTCTTAATGCAGAGGGAGAGCTAGTTATAGGTTAGGTAAGGTTGGGTGGTTGTCCCCGCTGGGCAGGGAAACACTTAGACCAAAGGAGGTCCATTGTAACACCATTAGTAGGACCGGAGCTACCATCAGCCCGAGGACCTAAATGATGACTACCTGATTAGGTGGGAGGGGTCTGGGCAACCAGTGAAGGTATAAACCTGTACCAAGGGTCACCAATCAAATTTTGATTGGTTGAGACATACCCGAGGGTAATGAGGGCTGGGGGTAACCGTTTCGGTGTGAACCGCTGTCAGCAGAGTTGAGAGGGGGCCTATGAGAGCTAGTTATTATCTCTCAGAATTTTCTGAAGCTTTTTCTTTTACCTTCAGAAAATTTTTTTCAAAACTAAGACCTCTTAAAACGGATCTTAAATTCGAGAGGTTATTCCTCCCCCAATGGCGCTTGTTAACATTTTCGAGTACGCCTAGAGGACAACTTCTTTCAAACGCATTCGTGATGACTTTTGTGATGCCCTCTGCTGCGTTCTCTAAACATGGTTCCTTAATAAGCACTAGACCCCGGTTTTGGGTAGTTATCATCTTCGGTATGTAGGCCGAAGCCGCAATAGCTGGATGGATTTTCATTTGAGCGACGCTGATTTTATTGGCAGCAGTCATTGAGCTAAATGCTCGTTTGAGGCATGTGTCCATCCACTGTCAACGACTTTTCCTTGTCAATTAAATCACGATCGAGATCGACCATGGTCTGTCGTAGTACACCCACATTTGATGAGAGTGAGCCCTCCGAGAGGGCATATACTCATCCTCCCTATGAACCGTCGGTTCAGCAGTAGGTGCTGGTATTTTCCCACTTTTGGCAAATCCGCAACTGAGCAGATAGATAGCTCAGTTGCGGATTTGCTGACCTAGAAAGTTGGATATTCAAGGTGTTCATCGGTCCAGCACTCTCCCAATTGCTGCGGCTGGTTTCGTTCCATTCTATTTCTGCAGCTTGGGTGAAACTTATTTTGAAAATTCCAACGTACCAGTGTTGAATGTATATGTTAACATTCCGTTCTTGTAATGTATGCCTTTGACGTTGATCTTGTGCTCCCATCCTATCGCCATCTCTGTGACAATGGCATTCTCGGATGCTTTGAGCTCCTTGCGGAATCGAGTATTTCCTGTGGATATCCTACCGGAAATACCACAATCCGTTTTGCTTTCACCGAATCAGCCTGCCAGCTTTTGCCGTTTTCACAGCATAGCTTCTCGCAGCCTTCACGACAGTGCCTTTCAGAGATTTCGCCTTTGATATTTCCGACTCGCTTGATGTGAGACCTTGAAGACCTCGTGTCGTGAAGCTTCTGCTCCTCTTGTCCACCGGTGTGGTGCCCGGTTCCGGCTGAACTTTAAGTTCTTCTCCTTTGATTCTCCTCTTAAATGTAAAGACATTCATTTCCCCTCTATTCATAAATGGCCATCCAGTCCTCTCTAAGAGGATCATGCCTCAAATCCGATTGTCCAGATGGCAGCATTTTAGGGAATCGCTTCCTGCCTCACCGCCTAGCAGAGGACTAGGAAGTTCGGGTTGTGCTTGGCATCTCTAACCTATGCTCTCCAGTCACCTTTACGACTGAGTCGGCTAGAGCTTGGTTCACCTGGTTTCTTTCTCTCTAAAGCACTCTGGCCTGGTTTAAGGGTATTTGAAATCTTTTGGCTAGCGCTTAGTGCTGCTGCCTGGAACCACGCCCCGGACTGGACGAGGGCTTCTCAAGATCATAACCACTTAGATCCTGTTCCATCGAGCTATTGATCTTATTGGTTTGAACTTTCAGAAAGAACGGTAACATCATGTGTGTCTTGCAGATAATTTTATTTAGTCCAATTTGACGCACTCTTCACAATATGCTTTGGTTATCAGTTTCCGTTCAATTGCATTGCTTAAATTTACTGAACAAATGTTGTCGGACTGAGCTCTATATACTGTCAAAGGTCGTGTTATCAAAAGCGCCCTCAATATCGACGAAAACCCCCAGCACGCACCCCTTCCGGTCAGTCTTGGCAACAATGTTTTGAAGAGCAGTTTTGCAGGATTTTCCGCGGTGCTAAGAGTGTTGCATCTCAGAAAAAGGATGCGTCCGAAGAGCAACCTTGCGTACATTCAGCTTAAACAGTCTTCCAAACTTTTGAGCAAGATAAATACAGGCTTATGGGTCTATAATTTTTGACTAGATTAGTCAAACTTACTAAGTTTTGGTGCGAGCATGGTCAAATAGTTACTGATTTTTAACAATTCACCAAAGGGAATGTAAGCTAAGCCCAGGCTTGCAGTGAATATTCTTTGCAGCGTGTGCATCGGCAGACTTAAATTTGGTGCAGCAAAACTGCGCAAACTCCATGTCATGTGAACCACGTGATTTGAAATTCTCAAAATATACAATTTCATATTTCAGGACGTCCGTTGCCTAATTTATGTCATACAGCTTTAAAAAAATTTGCTGCCTAAAAAAAGGGAAATGCAAATAGCCTTCATGTGACAGATCTGTCACAATTTTTTTTTTATTGTAATGGTTAATTGTCATCATTACTCCCTTTTGAGATCCAATATGACAACAAGAGTGTGATTGCGTCACGAAAACGTCAAGTTATTATAATTGTCCATTGCAAGCCCTTTGAGGCATATTTTAAATCTGCTTTTACTAATCTCCATTTTCTTACCAGTGGAAACATAGCAAAACGTTCTTGTGGTGAAGTTTTAAGTGTCCGGTGGATACATGGGAAATTTGATGGCTTGCTATGAGCCTGGAGTATAGCATTAAACTGCATTGAGAATGACCATTGCTAGACGAATCCATGGCGCAACCTTTAGTAACGAAAATGTTTTAAAGTTTTAACTATGTTTTTAAGCTTCCATTCATGAAAGAATTGTGCTTTTTATGGAACATTAATTTCTATATAGCCTAGCTCGCCTGCTTTTGAATTCTAGCCTAATAAGGTACTTTTATGACCGGCTATTTACTGACTATTGATACTAAGAGGCTTAAAATTTAGTCTCTATAAAGCTCGTTTCATGAGAACCATCCGCTGAACCAAATTTGCAAATTGAATTCATAACGAAAACAAAATCATAAATAAGAAACCTCGCATAAATTATGCAAATATAAATACTTTGCCTATTTGATGGCCTGTCTTGTCTATAATTATGTTCTTGTCATAATAAAAGTTGCAAACCCACATTTTTTTTTTAATTTAAAAAATACCTGAGAATTTAGTACCTTAAGGTTATGCGGCAAAATACATAAACCTGTCGGAAGTCATCACCTTAACACATCTTCATTATAATTAATTGACTGCTAATTTAATACCTTTTGGCACAATGAATTCAAGGAAACCCAGTTGCCCATTCTTAACCCATGAAATCGGCCTAATGCCAAAATTAAATTTTATACAGCTTTTTTCTATTGTATTGTAACCTAAAATTTTGGAATACTCCTAAAAAGCTATTTTTAAAATTCTAGTTTTCGATTTTGCTTAATTAGACTTTTAAATTAGTATAATTCTTGTGAAGATTGCTTCATAAAATCATAGTAAGGAAACAAGATTAAAGATTACAATATGAAATATAAAAATAACTTGTTCTAATAGTAACGAAAAGTTGTATATTTAAAAGAGACAAGGTCTTCCTTTGTTGAATGTTTGACGCAAAAGTTATGTTGGGTCGATTGTACGCATATTTCAAAATAATTAAAAGATTAATGCAATCAGTCTGGGGACCTGTTCCTGTTTTACATTGACGTCAGAGCTGTCTTGTATCATAGCCAAAATATTTATTTAAAAAAAAAAACTTCTCTCCTTTTTTCCTTCCTTCCTTCATAAAAAAAACAAGGAAAACAATGCAGATTTAATCGTCAGAAAGGATGCCTCCGGGTTGTATATCAACTTTAGTTGGTAGCTCTTTTACCACTTCAGAGAGGCTTCCTACTTATGCCTTTGCTTCTCTAAATGTTTGGAATCACCCAAACGTAGACTTCTGGAACTTCTCGTTCTTTAAGTGTGACAGGATTTCATTTGTCAGAGTTGTCTATTGAATTTTTTTTAAATCAACCATTCAACCTTCATCCAAAGTTCAAGGATTGTGAAGGTCCTTAAATATTTGTATTGCAGCAACGTTTGATTTAACCACCACCATTCTCATTAAAGAATCAAATTCCGAGTCAAGTGGACCATGTCCGCCGTCCAGATGCTTAAAATTTTAAGGGCTTAAATTCAAACTTTGAGTTGAATATTCAATAAAGGTTAGAAAACATTTTTGAATTAAACTTAATTCTCCATTCTGTTTTTTTCATAGAAGGTTTTAGGCCACGCCCATTTTTTTAAAACAGCATTTAACTTTCAACAGGCTTCAATATAACAGCCATCTGCTCGCGTTTGCTACTTTTAAAATATCGTTTTCGAAAATGCTTTTAGTGCTGTGCATTCATCAGGATCTTCAGGGCTCGGTTTATTCACCTGAGTTTTGAGACTCCCTATTGCGTTTCTTTTTCCGGAATAGTTATAGTAATAGGAATAGGAATTGGAATAGGAATAGGAATAGGAATAGGTATTGGAATGGGAAAGGGAATAGGAATTGGAATAGGAATAGGAATGGGAATGGGAATAGAAATCGGAATGTACATTCATCACGATCTTCAGGGCTCGGTTTATTCACCTTAATTTTGAGACTCCCTATGGCGTTTCTTTTTCCGGAATAGTTATAGTAATAGGAATAGGAATTGGAATAGGAATAGGAATAGGTATTGGAATGGGAATAGGAATTGGAATAGGAATATGAATAGGAAAAGGAATAGTATTAGCAATAGAAATAGGTGTTTGGAAGCTGCACCTATATGAAAACTTTACAACTTTCGCTGCTTTGTATTAATTTCACAAAAAACCTTCAGTAATAGGAATAAGAATAGGAAAAAAGGAAAAGAAATGGAAAAGGAAAAGAAAAAGGAAAAGGAAAAGGAAAAGGAAAAGGAAAAGGAAAAGGAAAAGGAAAAGGAAAAGGAAAAGGAAAAGGAAAAGGAAAAGGAAAAGGAAAGGGAATAAGAACAGCAACAGGAACACAGGAACAGTAATGCGAACACAAACACGAAAGGGAAAAGGAAAAGGAATAGTGAACGGAATAGGAACAGGAACAGGAACAGGAACAGAAATGCGAATACGAATTCAAATACCAGCACGACTGCGAGGACCCGAACCAATACGAATACCAATACGAATACGTAAACGAATACGAAAACGAATACGAATACGAATGCGAATACGAATACGAATACGAATACGAAAACGAATACGAATACGAATGTGAATACAAAGAGAAATAGAAAAAGAAATATTATCCAGAAAAAAATACAAATAGAAGAATTCCATAAATATAAAGCTTTTATCGACGACCTATTGCCAGTCAATTTTAAAGAGTTTTTTGTTATGAACTTGCTACAATGGCATTGCTGTCATCCGTCTGTGGATTGCAAGATCCATAAGATGCATAAGAATAGCAGATGCACAATTTTTATGGCTATTCTTGTGCTCCCAAGAAAGTGATCCTCGAGCAGAAGTTTTGAGGAGTCTTTGAAAAAGACATCTCCGAGAAAGCACTGCTTGAACTCTTTTCGTCTGTAATGAGTCTTACTTAAAAGTTGTCCCAAAAGTTTTTTAACGATCATCATTTAGGTTTTCTTGGCTCTTTGTTTAACTCCGTCTATCGTTCATCTTCTCATAGTAATTCTCGTTACCAAATCTTACAGCTTTTTTTGCCCCACTTCTGGCTGGTCGTTTTGCAGAGCTTTACAAATTAATATGGGACAATTTCGTTAAGATGAAAGCTCAGAGATACGGTTATAGATTTTTTTTTGTGAGGCGGTTTACTAGATTATTTCAAAAATTCGACTCAGATTTGAAAATTCTTCAAAGCCCTTAGCCCTTTGAAGAAAAATAAAAGACGAACGATTTCGGTTGCTGCTGTCCCATAGTACACTGTGGGGGCTAATCTCTCAGCAAATTATGAGGACCTTCCTTAAATTTGGGCATCGTTTTACTTGTCATTGAATTACTCTCGGCGGTGCTTCGATGTCATCACAGAAAAGTTAGCTGGGGTAATAATCATGACTACCATCTACATGTTCCTCCATAGAGACACGCTAATGAGGATACTGGTAGATTCCTTGAGAACACTGTAGACAGTTTAATTCTTTTTAAAAGATAACTTTGGCTGATCTATGAAAATGTTGAGTCATTTTATTGGGTCTGTGTGAAATAAAAGTTCCTTATGAGCCAGACATGCACCGAATGTAAGATACCCTTTCTTTATGACAAAAAACTTTTCGGATTAGCCGGGAAACTATTTCCCGGTGACCATGCTCAATGCAACTTGAGCGAAACGTTTGGGGTGAGTCCAGTATTGTACTCATTAAAAATAGTTATTAACGCGGCTAATCCGTAAAGTTTCTTGTCATGTCAATTAACAACCGCGAAAGCCTTAAAACTTATGCCCTATCTTTAGCTTACAATTAGCTCAATGGAGTGATAGTATGTAACCAACTGAATAATTGGCTACAGGTAGCCAAAGCCTTCAGAATTATTACATTCAACCACCACCTTGGGCGTCGCTTGGTGCAGAGAAGTCATAAAAGGCCTCCATGCTTCTCATCAAGCTGCATTTTCTAAGGATTGCAAAAATCTTTATCAACCTACAGCCTAAAGCCCCTAGCCCAATGTATCCGCTGCCTCCGTCATATTGAAGTACACAACTGACAATTCAGCTGAATACACATGTTCTGATGGAAAGTGGCCTATAGAAATAGTGCGTGACGTACACAACTTCTCAAAGAACGTGTGTATCTAACTGTTGTATCAGTTGTGTACTTCAACGTGACGGAGGCAACTGATTCATTGGGCTAGATGCTTGAGTTAAGAGCTTTAAACATGCATAGCTTTGCTTAGCGGAAATACTGAAATGCTTCCAGACAAACAAAATGTTTACCAGCTTGCAAGACCTTAAACCTATACTAATCGAAATATGAGAAATTATCAAATTCGAAAATAGGACTAACCAAAACCGCACTTCTGAACTCCATGACTAATACTGCTAACAATTCACTTAAACAGTTTTTTTTTTCTTGTCTAATTTTCTTTTGCAGATTGTCCAAACTGTGTGGACGAAACGCAATATTCAAATAAATGGACAATGCCGCTTCTAAAGCTGGGCGAAAAACGCTACTATCTGGGTATCTTCTTCAAGGTAAGCAACATTCCGTGCAGTTCACTCGTATGTTTTTTTCAATTTATAAATTAAGCATCGTACCGATATGAAAGCGGTTCTTGTTGTGTTGGCGGGTGTGGACCAAAGCGTTGGCAACAAACGTGTTATATAAAAAAAAAAACTCTCAGCTCCATTCAACTTCAACACCGGTATCTGAAGAATGATAATAATATTGAAATTAAGATTATGGTGCAGGCAGCTAGCGCGACTCCTTTGTAAGGCTGTTGCGCGCGGTAAAGTTCAGGGGCACTCATTCGATTAGTATCTTACGATGTAATGGAATTTGTTCCACTAATGATGTTTGATTGAGTTGCACAATCAGCCAGTGCATCGGATGTTTTCAGTATTCAAATCATATCAAGACACGACCACATGTCAAGACACATGGAATTCTGTGAAGTTCTACATAAGATGGGTATCTATAAATTAAATTTGAATTACTTTGACGCTTTGTGGTAGATTGACTGCTAAACCATAGTCTTATGGCTACAGGTTTCAATGATTTTCAAAAAGGTCAACGATGAAACTGTAAAAAATATAAATTTATTGGAGTTAAGCCAGATAAATAGTCACACCTTAACTTTGTCCATCTGACAGATTAATGAAAAATATCGATTTCAAAATTAAAATGAATTGAGAGATTAAAATTAACAAGAAACCATCACCCACCAGGGGTTTTTTTCGGAAACATTTATTTAGGAGCTGCGCGTTTGGATGAAGTAAAAGCAGATGGTTTCTTTGGACATGATTTCGATGTTACAGGGTACATGCAACGCAATGGTTAACGAGTATTTTGTGAGGCGCTTTACTGTGCATTCAGTGATCTTTGAGAACAGTGCATCCAAAAGGAGAAACTTGGTTACATGTTTATTCATCCCACTGGCGTTCAATAGATATAGAGCATCAAGCCAGTGGGAAACCTTTTTTACGACTTTTAACTATTTATAAAAGTTGCATTCTCTTCCACCTTAAAACGTTTCAAAGCTTACCTTAACTTACCCATGATGTTAAGTGGCAAGATCGGCCTTGGTTGTATTTTAGGTTGACTATGGCAAGTAGGTAGTAGGTACCTACTTTCTCAGTAGGTATAGACCATCCGAGACCGGCAACCAATGGTCTACCTACTGAAAAAGTTGTAGTTCCAAAAACTAATCCAATTTTTGTTGTAGGAACAAGGTTTAATGTGCACGACTGTTTTTATTTCATTAAAAGACTACACAGAGACAAACTACAGAATTTATCCAGGGAACCTAGGTCGTCTTTAATCCAATTGTAATCGAAAACGTACACCACATTCGACGCATTCAATCGAGTACCCCAAATTGTCCTACAAGTGCTAAGAAGTTTTCCGGTCTTATACAAGAAGCTAGAAATCGTTTGCAGTATTCTTCAACCTTTTGAATTGAATGTAAAAGGTGCGAGTGTAAACCCCACTTGTACTGCGACCTAAAAGATCTATTTTACCCCATTTTTTTTAATCTAGAGTTTTAGGGCTTTCATAGCCTCCCTAGATGGGATGTTGCTATTGTCATTCTTTGTTAAATTGGGTTTCCCAGTAATTTTAAATCTATGCAAAGCTTCAGCTTTCGATCTCATAAGACCCAATGTAATGTCGCTCGTGGAAAAAGATCCTTAATCTTCAACAAACCACCCACAAATCTCGATATTTACCAAAAATGGCATATTAAATCTTCTCAGAAAGAGATTTAGACCATTTTTCCACCGAACATTAATCCACAAATAAAATTATGACTTATATAAGTCTTCAACTGAAAATAAATAAATAAATAGAGTGGCGCAACAGCATGATTAGAACCAGGATCAACCCTCAACCATATTTGTGTGTTGATTCTTCACATAAAAGGACCTTCAATTTTTTGCTGAATTCAAACGGCACTTCACCAATCGCTCAGTTGTCTCTGGCTTATCGGCGTAACACCTATCTTTTACGGCACTCCACAAATAACAGTCCAACGGTGTCAAATCGCAGCTCCGAGGTGGCCTAACGACATCAGCTCTGCAGCTGATAATGCGATCTTCAAAACCAGTGAGTATACCTAAGTGCTACAGTGTGTACGCAGAAGTTGAATACCCCATCCTATCCCACATTGTAAAATGCTGATGGCATAGTTATTTTTTGGCATTTTATAAGTAATGTAAGCTTCGAAAAGGGGCGTCGTCCAACCGCCCCTAATTACAAACTATTAATTGAAAGATATTTCCACAGATATTTCCAAGTTACACTTGAATGTACGTAAAAATGCAATTTTTATACCTGACCCAGGGTATATTAAGTTTGATGTATAGTTTGTAACGTAGTGAAATAATCACCGTAGACCCCTAAAACCTTTCAGAGATATGAATGGACCGACAGGGGAATCGATTAAGCCATGTCCGTCCGTCGGTCCATCCGTCCGTCCGTATGTAAACAACTTTTAGGCCTTAAATTTTAAGGCAGAGGCAGAAGTTTGAAAATAAGCTGAATCCGCCCACAGACACGCCCAGTACAGGCCTGTATGTGCGACCATCTCTAATTTAAAAAAATACATTTTGCAAATTTTAGCTATGTTACAATGGCGCTGGCGCATTCATTTTTGGTACGTAACATTGTCTTATAATTATCTTTAAGGAAGCCAAAATAGTTTAGCTTTTTCATTGACCACGCCCACTTTTTAAGGTATTTTAGCATAAAGTGACAGTTTTTCAATAAATGTATATGAAATTTGACAAAAAATTATATGAAAAAAGCTGTAGATATTAGCATTCTCTAACTTTTATGTATATATACCCACTTTTATATATGCCCACTTTTGTGGGCGTGGCGTTAAAAAAAGTGATTTTTTTAGTTAAAAAGGCGGAGTTTTAGGCCGAAATGTATGCAACCACCTAGTTTAACGCATACAACAGTTGCCCGCCCACTAGAGGAGGTTTACCAATTAAATTTGTCTTTTTTGTGTCTTATATTCACTAAGAAATGCTAAATGTCAAATTTCAGCCTTTTAGAACGTCTTACAGTTTTGAAAAATCTGGAGGTAGTTGCATATTTAGACCGATTGTGGGCGTGTCTTTGGACGGATTTCAAAAATTTTTACACTTGTACTGCTTTGCATGACGTGCACCTGACGTACGAGTAGTTTCAGCACCCTAGCTCAAAATTTAAGGCCTAAAAACATGTGACATACAGACGGACGGACGGACGGACATGGCTCATTCGATTCAGAATTCGGTCTCGATCATATGCCCTTGAGGTCTTGGGGGTCTACCATTATTATTTCACCGTGTTACAAACTATGTGACAAACTTAATATACCTTCTATCCTATGGGATGGGGTATAAACAGGGCGCTAAAATCGAGTGTAGCTTCGGCAGTTGAACCTAAATGTTGCCAATATCTTCCTCTTCAATTTTTGTGAACAAAAATTCGTTCAACATGACCCGATAACGATCGCCATTGACTATAACGGCCACTCTTGCGGGAAGAAAAATGGCCCAATTATGCTTCTGGACCAAAATCCGCACCATCAGTGACTCGTTTTGGGTGTCTCGGCTTTTCAATGTATGCGTGCGGGTTCTCTGACCCGCCAAGATCAAAATGACCTTCATCTGAAAAGATGATTTTTTTTGGCAAAATCGGCATCTTCTCTAAGTCGATCGCAGGCCCACTTAGCGAAGCGAAAACGCATTGGATGGTCAGTTGGCTTCAACTCCTGAACCAAGTGGACTTTGTATGGCGTCATACCAAGGTCTTTAGGCAAAATTCGTCTCAATGATGTCTCCGAAATGTTCAATTGTTGAGAACGACGGTGAATTGATGTTGATGGCGCTTCACGCACACTTTCTATTTTTGGCTTTTCACGCTTTGGTTAATCAATAAGGATGTCAGTTTTTTTCACTTTTTTCACAAGATAACGAATATACGGAGCTGACGGTGCTTCTCTTCTTCCAAAATCCGTACGCAATTTTCGCACACATTCTGCAACATTACAATGATTTTCAAAGTAATGTCGCAATATTTCCCAGGGTTCAAGCGTATACACAACCATATTCGTTCAGCGGAAAAATAAAACTAATTATCTGTCAAATCAGACATGAGCTAAGTGGTAAGTGTTCCCATTCACGAAATAAGCACTAGTTGAAAAAAAACGTTGCCTGAGCCGGACCCTTTACATGCTACTCTCGGTGGGCTTGTTAGACCTTCGCGGAAATAGAGAAAGAGAGCGTAGTAAGCACACACATTGACGACTGTGCCACAGCACCCCTATGCATTCAACTTATCTCCTACAAAACCCGAGATTCAACATACAAATTTTTGAATTTGCTTTGAACACCTTTATAGCAGTTTGAGACTAAAAGGATAAAGAGGAAATCAGTCGCCTATATGTTTTTTCCATAAATTGACTTTTCTTACGCTCCTGGGAAATGTCGTTGTCGTCATATTTTGGGAAAGAAAATGGCGATAAAAAAAGCTTACGTCGAATTAATCTTATGTTTGTAGGGTATTAATACTTCGAGATTGAATTTTAATCTTGTTTCACTGATCTCGATATTATGAATGGCGAAAACATAACAAAAACACCATGTCTCCACCGGACACTAATCCGCGACTAAGCTTAATATTCATTAAATCCCCTACAAGTCACGCGATTTGCCAAACAAATTTAAATTCGCTCGGCAAGTAATTAAAGTCACGCGATTTACACAACAAATTTAAATTCTCCCGGCAAGTAATTAAAAATTAATCTCCTTATAAATGTCATTAAGATTAACCCTTTGCACAAACATTCCTTTAAACCAATTTAAACCGAGTTCGCACACGTTTATATATAACAGATTGCGACTTGAAAAGGGAAACTTAAACGATCCCTGTATGACAGATCTGTCACAAACTTGTGTTCTGTTGGGGTTTATTCAACGAAGTATATTTTTCTGTATTCGGGGAAATGTTATCGTCACTATCAAGAGTATGCTCGTGTCAAATTCATTCTATGCTTGTTCGGTGGAGCCTCGTCGGAATTTTTTTTAAATCGTCTCTTGCTTATCGCAGTTTTATCGCTGGTGAAAACATAGTATAAAGCCGCGTTGTCACAAGCAACGTAAAACAGGAACAGAAACAGAATCGCATACATTAGCAACTGAAACTTAAATTCGCTGAATGCTTTTTGCGTTGCTTATGTATGAAATTCTGTTTCTGTTTCTATTCCTGTTCCTTGTGACACCGCGGCTTAAGATAGAAACACTTCGAGATTTAATTTTAATCTTCTTTCATTATTCTTAGTTTTATGACAGGCGCATGGTACTATCATAAAATCAAGTCTCGCTCACTCTTCCCACACACCTCTTTTTAAACCATAAACTCTTTCCATAAACCTTTATAGCAGTTGGAGGCTTGCAAAGGTGAAAATCAAAACACCCTCGTGTGTATGGCAGATCTCTGACAAATATCTGTGCTTTTGAGATTTTTTAAACTGAACTCTTTTTCCCACCTTTGAAATATCATCGTAACCCTCTGTTGTAAGCAAAAAACGACAATAAGACAGTTCTTACGTCAAGTTGCAGGTAGTCGTCATGTTTATGGCCGTTTTAGTAAAAAATCCGCAAGAGAACAATTCGATCCGGGATAGTGACCAAACAAATAAGTACATTTCCTTTAAAATGAAACAAAAGCTTTGCTAAGTCAAACACGATATTTTCTGTAAAATTCTGCTCTAAAAAATTCTGCCTTCTTAAAATCCTATTTCAAATTATTCTGCTCTTCAGAATTCTGCTTCTCAAAATTCTGTTTTACAAAATTCTGGAAATGCAACTTTGACAAAGCGACACAATGAAATATGTGTGTAAGCCCTCTTACCATTGTTTCACTTAAAAAAGGCAAAAGTTTGCTTAAAAAAGTAGAATTAACTGAATTTTATTGCCTGTGTCAGAATTTTAAAAAAGCAGATTCTTTTTCCATTAAGAAAAGCTTTAAAAAGCAGAATTATGTCCCTTGAAGGGTACCAGGTTCTTTCTCGTGCCTCAGCTGTTATAGCTGAAAGGAAGCATATATAGGCAAGTCTGGAAGTCCCAATCAAGTTAATACGAGGCAAAACTTAAAAAAAAAACTTGCATTTTTTAAATGTCGCTGTGCGAAAATAAAACACCTGTCAAAGTGTTTCATAACTTTGCGCCTTTTGACGCATTAGAGAAATTAAATCTTCAGCAGCAAATCTTGATAACTTATCTTAGCTCATCCTTAGCTCAATATTAGCTTCCGCAGGTGCTGCGCATGCTTCCAAAAAATTATTTTCCTGCCACCAACTTTATGGGCTTGGCCAGAAAAGAGTAAAAAAAGGGGAAAATAAATACCAAAATACTCGTATACCTATCGTAAATGGTGCGATAGAGATCGTGTCTACAAAAAAGGTTGGTCTAATTTAATTTTACACTCGAACGGAACTAACATGGGGTTTATGTGATCAAAGTTCACGGAAATACGTTTTACGCCATTTTAGGCGTCTGACACATGAGACTCATGCCTAAACCTAACAGTTCATCATGATTTAATATTAGAAAAAAATAAACGTCAATTGTTAACTGTCATATGTTTCAAATCCTTTTACAGAAATTTGAAATTTCAGTTTTCTTTGCTTGACAGTATGCAGTTTTTGTCGTCGAAGTCGTTGCCCCTACACAGTAATGCGGATTTCGAATGGTCTAATCTTTAATGACAGCTAACTAAAATGACGATTCAAATTTATTTCGAACACCTTACTGATTAATTGGTTAATGTTTTATTAAAATGATGAAAGTGTAAACACACTGCTCTCTATATTGTTGTTAAAATTTACCATCTGCATATCGATATCGCGAAAGCAAAGCCAGATTTCGCCGATATGACATAATAACAAGAATAAATTAACTGCTAATGTAAATTATATTGTTTATGCATGCATAAGCATAAAAGTTAAATGAAAATATTTTATTGCAAAGTTTTTTTTAAAATTATCGATGGAAAAAAACCAGAAAAACGCCATGTGTCAAATAGCAATGCATGTGTCATCAAAACGTCATCGCACACGTTTATTATGAGAGTAAACCGTTATTCGATTTTATGATGAGATCAACCAACTAAAACTCCGGGAAGAAATTTATGACTCGATTGAGCTAAGTCGCTTGTTTTCAAAAGCTTTACAGTGACAGAACATCTGAATGTTGTTCTGCAAACGTCAACAAAGTTTAAGTTTAACTTGAGTTAGTTCCCCATTTTTCCAGAATTAGCTATATTTTGTAGATCAAGGCTGTGATCTTAGCCGTTGATCATTTTAGGCTTTGGAAATCCATATAGCAGGAATAGAGTTTCCCTCAAGCTATAATAGGTGATGGAGTGTGGATATTTTTCTCTGGGGGTGCACATGCAGGTGCCTATCCAAAGCTAAACATTCACGATGCTTGTCTTTTAAAGTTGAAGTCGACTTTCCGGATTTAGTGGACGACGGCTCAGGTATTTAATGATTATACTCGCATACATCTTTTTGCCCGAGGATATTAATACACCTATAATTATTAATATAGTCAATGACAGCAAAATATCATATTGCAATTTTCGCCATCAGTCACGGGTAGGGTATCTCCATTTCCCACAGTATTTTTATACATGAATTAACGGGTTCTTCCGCTCATAATAAGCGGGTTTTTGGTTTTATAGAAAACCTCAAAAATGCCATAGACATCAATCGCTCGACAAGGTCATCTAGGTGATTAGTATGCCGTCAACTGGACTCCCAAGATGAGAATGAATACATGTTCTTAATTAAAAATACTGAAAACGTCACATCTGACAATCTGCTGAATATGTATGTTGTTGGATATATCATATTTTTACCGTTAAAATTAACAATCATTGTTCGAAACAAAGACAATTTACTAATTAAGAAGTAATTTAATAAGCATTTACGTCTCATGAGATAAGTTTAACGCAAACAGTCTTATCTCTCGGTTAATTAATTAAATTTCACATGACATTTTGGCAAAATCATTATCAATCAATGTCTATAATGCTGCATGCTTCTTAACTGGTATAAACGACGAGTGTAGCTTTAGCTAATTCCTTTTCGATGGGAACAAGTTTAGCGAATATAACCCACTAAAAAATTATTATGGTGCCTAACGGTGAATTCAATTTAAATGTGAAGACTGAAGAGTGTTGCTAAGTAACGTCTGGGTTATGTAATTTCCCTGGTGCACTGCACGGGCACACACGCCCGACAAGAGTTATTGCAAATCAATTGGTCTACTAATTAATACATCAGGACATTTCCCAATCGGATATTTTTATCGAAACGTGCTCAATTTGCAAAAGTGGGCTGTTTACTTTTTGTGTCTAGGGAATTTTTCAAAATTCTTAACATGCCATTTTCTTTAGGATTTCTACGCATTTTAAAGCTCCATACCTGCCGCTGTAGCAAATGAGATTAATTTGAAGTGAAAGGATAGATTATGTGGATCAGAAAAAACACGATTTTAAATGCAGTGTAATAAAATAAAAATTCTTTTTATCAATTTGGTGAACTGGGTGTGACCTTTTCTGCTTGCATAGTTGTATTAATATTATATAAGGCAAAATTATTAAGAATTTAAGTATTAAATTAATTAAGCAATTACAAAGTATGGCGTAGTTGACATGCCGGCATTTCCCGCACGCTGCCGGCCATTTCGAAAAATTTAAAAACTAGTGGGCGTGTTACGATCCGCTTAGGCGAATCATTGGCTATTCTCCATTCAATTGACCCCTGTCAAGCTTCAAATAGCCAAATGTCAAAAATGACAATCTCCGTCCGTAAAAAGGGGATCAACACCTTTTCAGTAATATTGTAGTTATTGTTCCAATATATTGTCCAGATGAGGTTTGCATGTGCTAAGTATATTTTTATATCAAAAAGTAGGTTTTTATTCTAGTACGCCCCTAAAAGTGGGCGTGGTGAATGTTTTATGAATAAGTTGAAAATATACAGAAATATGTAAACATATTATGCTGGATGAAAATATCATTGCATGTATAAACATCGTTTATTAAACTGAAAATTAAATGCGACCACGCCCTAAGGGGGCGTTTTTAGATTTTTTTTTGAAATGCCAATCTCAAGACATTTTCAAATGCCAATCTCAAACGGCAAAGATACTGCATACCAAATTTTAGCGCCCTACATCAAATTTGTTTTTTCATGCTAATCAGTAGAGTGGGCGTGTCAGTGGGCTGATTTCGAAAATTTTTACACTTGTACTGCTTCGGGGGCCAGAAAGAACCTTATTTATAATTTTGAGCTTCAAAGTTATCAAGTTTGAAGCTCAAAATTTTTGGCTAAAAAACTACCGACACACGGACGGACGGACATGGCTCATTCGACTTAAAATTCAGGCTCGATTATATGCCCTTAAGATCTTGGGGTTGTGATTATTTTTTATGTTACATTCTATGAACTTAATGTACCTCCTTCCCTATGGGATGGGGTATAGAAACTCACCGAGGCTAGCGATTTTTTTGACATTCGGTGAGTTGAGTTGTAACACTTTTGAATACTTACTGTTTCCTTTTCAAACTTATTCGAACACCCTGTAAAGAATGTTACAAAGTCGACATATTTGCAGTCGAAACAGTTGTCACGGTTTCTCGCTTTTATTGTGTATTGACAAGCGAGTTTTCTAGTCTCACTCTTACGCTGTCGCTCTGGTTAGACACTAACACGCGTGTTGTAAGCCGCCCCAGTCAGTAAAAAGCGCCCCCTCCTTATTCGCTAGGCTTCTGCCGATTGTCAAAAGCACTACCAAGTGATCTAAGCAGAGATCATAGCATTGGTTTTCGTGAGGTAACGAGTGACCCCTTTAACGATTTAAAAGTCGACGAACTAGGTATTTTGTTCGTGCCAGGTGGCCAGTACGTTGGCTTCCCCAGCGAAAAGACTGCTCCGTAATGGCTTCACAGTAATTGTATTGTAGCCGGAATTCATACCCCCTTTTTTCTTTAATTCTTTCCGCTCGCGATATGTATTTTAAGGGAAGTAATAACTCCTTGATCGCGAGCTTCCGTTGTAAGGAACTGTTTTGTCTAAGTTGGTGAGACTTCGACCGACCTGTATAGAGTACGAGCCGAATAGAGTAGTTGACACTAATGCTTCCTTGTGCCGCCCAACGATCAATTACAGAAAAGAAAGCATGCCCGACGAATGAAACCTCAACCTCAGCATTGTTTGCCCAATCCTGAAGAAAGGAGACCCTCTGAGTCTCCTGTGCGAGAACATGGCATACAAGATCTTTTCTGCTGCCTGAAGCTAGTTGTCAACAATATGATAGGCACATATCAGTGTGGCTTTAGGACAGGAAAGTCCACCATCGATCAAATATTCACACTGCAGCAGATCTTGGCGAAAACCCAGGAATTCCAAATCGATACACACCACCTTTTCATCGATTTTAAGGCCGCGTATGACAGCATCTATAGAGACGAGCTATATAGCGCAATGTCTAGTTTTGGCATCCCTGGCAAACCCGTCAGTCTGTACAGGGTGACGATTTAAAACTCACGCTGTCAAGGTCGGCAAAGACCTCACCGACCCCTTTGGTGTCAAAAAAGGTTTTAAACAAGGCGACGCGCTGTCGTGCGACTTCTTTAACATCATACTTGAGAGAATTGTGCAAAACTCTCGCGCCAACACCAGAGGTACAATCTTTCAAAAGTCCGTTTTACTACTCGCATAGGCAGACGACATTAACATAATCGGTAGAACAAAGCGTGATGTCATTGCAGCCTTCGTGAGTATTGGGATGGAAGCGGCAAATATGGGTTTAGCAGTCAATGAGGGCAAAACCAAGCATATGCTGTCATCAAGAAAAGACACCCAACACCGACGTCTTGGACAAAACATCACCATCGACAGCTATAATTTTGAGGTAGTTAGGGACTTTGTCTACCTGGGTTCCGCTATCAATTCAGACAATGACACCAGCGCTGAAATCAAACGAAGCATAACTCTTGCCAATCGCTGTTTCTTTGGGCTAAGAAGGCAATTGAGTCGCAAAACCCTCTCTCGAGCTACTAAAGTGTCCATGTATAAGACCCTTATCATTCCAGTCCTGCTTTACGGTGGAGAAGCATGGACCCTGTCAAAGGCGGATGAAAACACTTTAGGCTGCTTCGAAAGGAAAATTCTTCGGATGATTTACGGTCCCGTCTGCATAGACGGAGAGTGGAGGAGGAGATATAACATCGAACTGTACGGGCTGTACAGCGATACCGATCTAGGCAGAAGAGTCAAAACACAACGTCTACGATGGCTGGGTCATCTAGAGCGGATGGACACCAACGCCCCGGCCCGGAAAATCTTCGAATTCAAACCGCAGGGACGGCGCGGTAGAGGAGCACCGAGACTCAGGTGGCACACACAAGTGGAAGGGGATCTCAGCCAACTTCGCTTGCGTGCAAAACTGGAGACGACTATCTAGAGTCGGTTGCTGGTTGGCGAAACTTGTTGGCTGAGGCCCCGGTCCACCCTGGACTATAGCGCCACCTTAAGTAAGTAAGTACGAACGATGTTGGGGTTTTTAGAATCCATGACCCAGCCTTACTCAAAGAAACTGCGGGTGCATTTAAGCAACTGCCAGTAATGCATGGGGTCAAAAGTTCGGAACCGAAAAAATTTTGAGGAGAAAGAAAAAATAGAGGTTGATCTCGAAGTTTGGAGTTGCTCCTCGAAAAAAAAATTAGGTCCGCCGAGTCGTTACTTTAGTCACCCCATCTATGTTAAGCGCCCTTGCAAGAATACTTTTAACTTACTTTGCGGGTAAGATCTTTGGCCAGTTCTTGGTGTCTTACAAAGCACTTTGGCTGCGGGATCCTCTGCTACCATGGTTAGCTATTCCTGAACATCAAACTCATCAAGGGGGAGTTTCAGCTCAAAGCCCTATGACCTACCTTTCTTTTCCTAAACCATCACATAAGTCCTGTACTTCAAACTTTGAAACTTTTGAGCGTCGATTTAGGACCTACAATTTTTTGCCGAATTCAAACAGACATACAATGTTCTCGGAGGGTTCATCAGACCCTTGCGAAAGTCTGACAAGGTCAACCCTAAAATAACTTTTATTTTCTTGGTCGGGACTCGAACCCGAGACCTCGTGCATAGTAGTCCAATACTTTTGGCTTTTACTGCAAACAAATGCCTGAAAGACTGTCAATGGGTCACGAAAGAATAGAATGTCTCGTATTTCTGTAATTTAAGAGAGGAAATAACTTTACTTAGTTGCAATGTAACCCTATGACTTACACACGCTTCCTTACTTTCAATTTAACTTAAGCTATAGAAGGTTGTGAGTAAAAGCCTTGCTCCTAACCCGACACCATCCCCGAAAACCGGATACCAAATTTCCTTTACCAACTTTCAACGACAAAAGCAGACGTCTTTGACACATAAGTGTTACTTTGGTTGCATTTTTCTCGTATTAAAAAAAATTGAGTCTCTTAAAACTCTTCCAACAGCGCACCTGTTCTGCTCCAATCAATTAAACGTTTCACCGTTTCACGGTGATTAAGGTGATGGCAATTAAAATTAGGCAAGAAACCAATCCGAAAAACCTTGTATAGCGTATTGCAAATTGATTGACAGCCAAGTAGCTAATTGACTGTTAAGTTGAACTAATTGATTTTGTGCTAAATTGTCGTGACACATTGGTTACCAGCATTAAAAAAAAAAACTTTTAACAATTATGCCTGGCGCTTTCACTTACCATTTTCTATGCAAAGGCATAAACAAACGAGCAAAAAAAAAGTTTATGTGTCATTATTTTAAGCAGATTAGAAAGAAACATCCGACACAACATGTCCGGCCTTTAACAATAATCTCAGACTAGACAAGTTGAACAAAAGACTCGAGTAGGCTTCAGACTTAGATGATTTGATTATAATGCTTTAAAATACTGTGTTTGTGAATGCAATTCGAATTTGATTACCGTGAATGAAAAACAAAAAGTGAAATGATGGGCAGCTTATAAACTGTTATATAACGAAATATCCAGTGTCGGAAATGATTTTTTAAGTATTCGAAATGTTGACAAGCGCTCTTAATTATATTTATGTATACGTACTTAAAAATAGGGTAACAAAACATCGCACATAACAGCTGACAGTTTCTATGTTTTATAAGACTCATGTCAAAAACATGTAATTTACTTTTAATTCAATCATAAAATTTGTATTATTAGCAATTTTTTGTTGACAAGAAATGCGTTCGAAAACAAAACCACCTAACGAGCTTGCTGGCGAGCCCCTAGTTAATCAAGTGCAACTACTTTCTTTTTTTCGAAGAGATTTTTTTGAATAATTTAAAATGGTTTGACATTTCGCATTTATTAAAATACATAATTAAAACCGTCAATTAAAAAAGCTTTTTATTGATAAAAAAAAGAACTTGAAACACGATACACATGGGTTTGACTTAACACTGACAGTTTTATGCATTTGATACCGATTTTTTAATGAAGATGTCCTGTACCAATTGAAATTTGTTTCAAAGCTAATAAATATGGATTTATAAATTGTTCGTTTTTTTATAAAAATTTATCTGCTTGAACAAAAGAGACGCTTACAGAACCAAATACTGGTAAGACATTGTTTTATATCTGACTGCAGGTGTACTACTTTTTATTGCGAAAACACTTTGGTATTTTTGTAAAAAGATATTCCAAAAGCTTTAATCATTGGCAGAGTCGGGCTGTGACTTTTTGCGTCGCAAAAGCGTGAGTGCTCTCCAGCGAAGTACATACTTTCCACTTCGTCAAAAACTTAGCCGATGCTGTCACTATCGAGGCATATTTTTGCTTGCGAAAGTGAAACTTCGCGTTTCAGTCAGCAGGTGAAACCCAGTATATGGAAAAAGGAAAAAGGATGGAAAATCCTGGAACCTCCAGTCCTTAGAGTTAGTCGAGCTTTGGAAGGTGTATGAAGCAGTTAGTAACGGTGCTCGTTTGGGTTCAACTGGTACGGGGCCAATGACTTTAACTTTATCTCCAAATTTATTTTCCCCATTCTGAAACAAAAACACCTGCACATAACATGTGGCGCCCAACGTGGGCCCCAAGAATCGCCCAGTTAATTGTCGTTTTTTGACCACATGTGCACTTTTTTGGGGATAGAGATATGGAAGAAGAAACTATGGGATTTTTCCTATTCGTATATGAGAGGAACCTGGTGGCATGTGGCGAAATCTTTACAGTCAGGAAGTGGCGAAATCTTTACAGTCATGGAATTTCATATTGACATAATCTGAAGTACACAGCGTGATGCCACTGAGTTTTGGAATGGAAGCGGAAGCGGCTAATATCTTCCTTGTAACGGAGAAACCAATTGAATACGGTCATCGTGATGAGTCCGACGTCCTGGACCATCACCAGAGACAGCTATTAAAATGACCTAGTTGGGGGCTTTGTTTACTTGGGTTCCGCTATAAGCTCAGACAACGATACAAATCGTTTATTCTTTGGCTTAAGAAGGCGAATGAGCAGCAAAGCCTCGAGTCTCTCAAGCAAAGAAAATTTCGATTGCTTCGACCCTCACCATTCCACTCCTGCTTTACACGGTGCAGAAGGATAGACCCTGTCAAGGGCGGATGAAAACTCTTAAGGATACTTCGAGAGGAAAATACTTGGGGAAGTTTTTAGCCCCCTCTGCATAAACGGTAAGTAAACGAAGAGATGTAGCCAAAAGAGTCAGAAAAAGATGGCTGCGATGACAGTCACCTAAAGGGAACCTGGGACACCAAAGCCCAGGCCCGGAAAATCTTCAAATCCATACCGCAAGGGCAGCGCAGTAGAGATCCACTGAGACTCAGGTGGCACGCGCACGTAAAAGGCAACCACAGGTAGCTTCAAGTTTAAAAATGGAGACGGCTAGCTGACAACAGATGCTGACTGGGGAAACTTGTTGATTGAGGCCCAGGTTGAAGAAAGTAACCTTCGTAAAAAGCGTTTGCGGTTTGGTGTATTCACCTATATGCATAACAATTCAGTCCATACGAAGAAAATCTGGTTAAGTCTTTTCAGGCGCCTTCCTATCCTGTTTTTATGAACATAATAGGACATTACTGTGATCGCTTTGAAATACACCGATAACATTTTTGGACAGGGATTTCTTCCCTGTTGTAACAAGGATGATCCCAGGGACCCAAAAGCTTTTCATGGTGTTTCCTTTTTCGCGGAAGTTTTCAAAGCATTTAGTTTAGCAGGATTTTGGTTCTTGGTTTGGCCATCTACTTCCAACTAGCCTTTTGCCAGTATCGGTTATTCTTTCTTTGATTATTCAAGCTTCTCTAAGTAGTCGCAAAATAACCCTTATATAAAGTTGAAGGCACTTGCCATGTACGGAATATTTCCGATTCACCGACGAATAACTTAATACTAATTTTTTTTCCGTGTAGTTTTAAAAACAATAAAATTTTTTGAGTGTATTCATAGCAATTAAAACCTTCCTTCTATCGGAATTTTCAAAACTAATTTTCTAAGCTAATAAAAAATATTGTGTTTTTCTTTCAGGCGAATTGGTTTAAGGCCACCCAGTATTGCAGATACCATGGAATGCACTTAGCAAGTATTTCATCTCAAGAAGAGAACGATAGACTTGAAAAATATATCAAAGATTTTGGTAAGTTTTTAGAAGGTATCAATATTAGATTCAAACTTAAAAGATACGTCTTAAAAAAATTATCTTGAAAAAACAACTAACATAAACTTTCAGTTAATACTATGTCTCCACCGGCCATAAAACTGCAATCATCTGAAGATTTTAAAAAGTAAATTCCGAAGTGTCTCCACCAAGCAAACATGGAATAAATTTGGCACCAGAACTCAATTTTTTCATTTTGGCAATGACATTTCCTAGGAGCGAGAAAACAATTTCGTTGTTAGAATCCTAAAAAATCGAATTCGTGACAGATTTGAGACAGCAAAAATTTTTCTTCTTCGAGTCTCAAACTTTGGTGGCATAAAGCTAGTTTGTGAAAAGAGTGAATGAGAGTTATGAGGAGTTTAACTTTACGTTACTTGCCCAGAGGACTTTAATTTATTCGATAAATCTCGCGTTGAATGTTAATGTGAACCACCGATTAATGTCCGGTGGAAACATATTGTGAGAAAGAAATTTGTGTGCGTATATAAGCGTATATATTATTTGCCGACAACATTTTTCGGCATTCTCTTCTAATAAAATAAACTATTCAAAGTGAGCGACTGAGAGATATGAAAAGTCTGTGGAGTTAGTAAAAAAAAACTCACATCCAGTGTTCTGGCGTGTCTTCTCACTGAACAGAATCACTGCTAACTTCTGAATTGACTAATTGACTCATAGTCCCATTGACTAATTGCCTTCCTCACTTGGTCTGAAAAACTTAATCAGATGTTAATTGCTTTGAATTTAACAAATTATCACTTCAACCTGATAGTCACTCCAACATTGCGTGCCTAAACATTGCAATCCTTTAACTACACTATTCATTGCAAAATTTCTTTAACTCGGGCACTTGCTATCGAGATCAAAGAGGTTGCCTGTCACTCTGGTACCATGTCATCAGCCAATTACATGTGTGCTACATACCACCAATGACATATCCATGCAACAGCTTAGAATGTATCCAGAGTGCAGCAACTGATTCACTTAGCTAGAGCACCACAAAACTATATCTATACACTAATTAGCAGTGTTTCCCTGCGAGTCGCTTAGACAAAGCCATACAGTACGCAAGAGTATGTTTCTCGTTCACTGACATCTGAAACTTGTAAGGCTTACTTAACACTTTTGTGTATCTCGCATCTCTGTATTTACCCCGACTAGCTTAGCTAGACCGTCAGCGTTTTATGGTTCACCCGGAAGTGCAAACAAATGTCTCCTCGGCAGCTTGCAGCGTGCCGTATATACGTTCCGCACAATGCACAATGCTAACATTTGCGAATGGCATCAAAGTCTATTTGAATGGCGGCGACTTAATTCCTCCATGGTCTCCATTCCATAGTGCGGTGGCCACTGTGCATAGAAAAACTGTCGCACATGCCACAGATGTGGTTTCCACACGAGTCTCTTGCCTTAAAGGAGTCATATTGCATCTTTGTGTGTCGCGTGTTGCTAGATATTTCATTTTAGACGTAGACGTAATGACTTGCAACCAAAAGAAAAATAAAGCTTACATAATACATTCTCTTTGCAGGACTTGGACTCGAACACTTCTGGACATCTGGTACGGATTTAGCCGATGAGGGCAGCTTCTTCTGGATGGCCAACGGGCGTCCCATCACATTCACAAACTGGAATGCCGGCGAACCCAACAACTTCCGATATGAAAACGGCGAAGAAGAAAACTGCCTGGAGCTGTGGAACCGCGACGGAAAAGGCCTGAAATGGAACGATTCGCCTTGTAGCTTCGAGACATACTTTGTCTGTGAAGTGCAACCAAATTGAAAGCGTTTTTGAGCTCGCTCCCGAAAGAAACCCGACTTTTTCACAGCCCACACATTTTCACTAATGTATTCGTTGATATTAGTTGTATTATGCGTATTCCCTGTTCACATAATATTTTTTTGTTTGTTATTTAAAAATTAAAAATTCATTTATAATGAAGAGATTTTCGAGATGCATGCAAAGAAAATAATAATAATTATAATAAATTACTTAGTGTTGTAAGACGATGTATAGAATGTTAAGAACACGTAGGCCAGCGTCAAATTTAATTTTTTTGGGATAGTTATTGATTTTCTTTATTATATCCCTTTGTTCTTGTGGATCGAAATGGGGAAGTACTGCCGTTATTTAGATAGATTTAGATTTTAAGTATTTTACCTTTAAGCACGAAAGTTGTTTGTAAAGAAGACGTTAGAAATAAAATATTCAAGTGAAAGTCAAAAAAAGTTTTTAGTTTTATCAATGACGTCTCTCCTCCAAAAATTTGCATATTTCGCTCCTGAGTTCGCAGAAGACGACTATGATCTCATGCCTTGACATGCAATTGACGTCAATACAAGAGCAAATGTGAAGCATAAGTTTTCCACGACCTTCGGATGCCAGTGATCTAAATTTTTATATAATATAGAAACTGCATTAAAGCACTAAGCTACGACTTATCTGCTCGAATTTTCGCGCCCAAACGGTTCTGCCTTGCCTATAGGTGCAGCAAACTGTAAAGTAAACGCCACTATGACAAGAAAGCTGCAACTCGTTAAGTGGTGCCTACGGGATATAGTGAGGATTTCCCGGCCAAATCATATAAGAACGAGTCAGGAGGATATAGGCACAATCATCCAATGGCCAAAATGGCAATGGATCGGCCCCACTCTTCGGAAAGGCGAAAGTTCTATTGTCAAATATATGTATAATGGAATGGACCGCATAAACTTAAGGTGGCAGATGCGTTGGTCAACCTCGAAGTACATGGCGTAGAAATGTGGAGGAAGAGTGCAGCCAGGTAGGTAGGTAGGTAGGTAGGAAAGTGGCTTTTTACATGCACTTAGGCCAAAAAGTAGGCCCATTGTACCGCCACGTGGGTATATTACCAAGGGAGTAGGTTGGCGTGAATTCTATGACAGCCAGCTAGTCTTTTCGATGAATTTTTGAAGCTTTTTGACCGGTGTTTTACTAAGGTCGCTTAGGTAGTCGTAGAAGTAGGAGCCTAGTATGGATTTCCTGTACGACGCGAGTGCCGGGCAGCAACAGAGAAGGTGTTGTACACTTTCTTCCTCTTCCTCATCTAGGCAGCTTCTACAGAAGTCATTTGAGAATAGACCTAGTCTTTTTGCGTGAAGACCTATTAGGCAGTGTCTGGTGATAATTCCCACTGCAGTGCTAATTTTGGATCTCTTTAAGGATATCAAGCTATCTGATCTTTTTGGATCGAGGCAAGGCCAGATTTGCTTGGAGGTTAAACAGGTGGTGCCTGTCCTCCATCTGGCGTTAGTTTCTTGTATGCTGTGATTTTTGAGCTGTAATTTAAAGGTAGCTAGGGGAATACCTATATTACAGGAGATTTCATCTTCTGGCAGTCTAGTGGCGTTCTTAGCGAGTTTATTAGCCTCACAGTTTCCCATGATGTCTTTATGACCTGGCAACCAGCACAGGCAGATGTGACACTGTTCGGACATCTCATCAAGAGATGTGCGACAGTTAATAACTAATTTAGAGTTTATAGAGATCGATGTCAGGGATTTGATGGCAGCCTGGCTATCCGTAAAGATACAGATATCGCGGGCGGATATCACGTTCCACTTTAGCCAGGACAGGGCTTCACTAGTTGCCATTATTTCTGCTTGGAAGACGCTGCATTGGTTGAGTAGGCGAAGGGTTTATTTAAGTTAAGGCACTCAGAGAAAACGCCACTTCCTACACTGTCTTCCGTCTTGGATCCGTCTGTGTAAAAGTGTATGGCGTTACCAAAAGGTATATTACCGCCGTACCACAGGTCTCTGTTCGGAATCCGAGTTTCGAAGTTTTTCTCTGGGAAATATGAAGGTGAAGTGTAATCCAGGTTCGTGGAGGTGAGATGCTGTTCGTTTAGAATATTGGCATGTCCGTAAACGTAATCACGCCATTGGGAGCATGCTTTAAGTCGAATTGCGCAGTTGGTAGCTGTTTGCTTACCAAAAAAGTCTAAGGGGGTAAGGTTCAATAGGATTTCCAGCGCATCCGTAGGAGTGGTTCTCAGGGCACCACTAATACAGATACATGCTTGCCTTTGTACCTTTCTTAAAACGTTGAGATGTGTGCCGACGTTGAGTATGGGCCACCATACTGCTATACGCCGCCGTATAGAAGGATTGGTCTAATCACAGCTGTGAAGAGCCAATGCGTCATGTGAGGTTGTAGTCCCCATTTGTGCCCAATGGCTTTTTTGCTCATATAAAGGGCCGTGATGGCTTTCCTTGCTCTTTCGGCTGTATTGAGCTTCCAGCTTAGTCTATTGTCCAAAATAAGGCCAAGGTACTTCGTCTTAATTGAAAACGATAGGCTGATGCCATTTAAGGTGGGAGGGGCAATGCGGGGGATTTTGTATTTTTTAGTGAAGAGGACAATTTCGGTCTTTTGTGCATTAACACTCAGACCATTGTCAGTCGTCCATTAGTGGAGGAGGTCATGTTGCATTAAGTCTCTCAGTTCATGGGGATATTTCCCCGAGAAGGCAATGGCTACATCATCATCAAGAGTGCAGCCAACTGCGGAAGAATTGAAGGAAGCTTAAACACATCGCTGGAAGTCACACAGGATGGCGCCCCGGCCTGGTGAAGACCATGACTTATAAAGGAAATCAGGAGTTCATATACAGGAAGATTCACATAGGGCGTGATAAAAAACATAACCTAGACCTTAAAAGCGTTATAGCTTTTAAGGTCTAGGTTATGTCAAGCCGAGAAGAACACTTTATGGGAGGGGGAGGGGGTCGATTCGCAAATTTTCTAAGCAAAAGACTTAAAACAGAAAAAACCAGTGAGTAAGTGCTACAGTGTACGCAGAAGTTACAGTCCGTAAACCGGACCGTTGAATACGTCATCCTATCCCAGATTGTAAAATGCTGATGGCATAGTTTTTTTTTGACATTTTATAAGTAATGCAAACTTAAAAAATCAATATTTTCAAATTCAATATTTCTTAAAATACAACCCCTGAAAGGGGGCGTGGCTAAAAACCTCAAACCAACGAAATCTGGACTGAAGTCTCGTTAACCTAACCTGCTACTTTTTTTGTTTAATGCTTTCCTAAATTAAGCTCAAGGCCACTCGAAATTGAGTTTTTCTGGAAAATTTTAGGTTTTTCCTTAAATCTACCTCCAAATGTGGGCGTGGCCCAAAGTTTTGTATACACAAAATGTGGAGCTAAGTGTTTCTACATAAAATCATAAGCAATTTTTTTTCAAGTTCGAGCAAAAGTATTGAGTAAACTGCAGTTGAAAATTTACCCTTAATATAGATGCCACGCCCACTAGAGGAGGTTTACCAATTAAATTTGTCTTTTTTGTGTCTTACATTCATTAGGAGATGCTAAATGTCAAATTTCAGCCTTTTAGAACGTCTTACAGTTTTGAAATCTCAGGAGGTAGTTGCACATTTAGACCGATTGTGGGCGTGTCTTTGGGCGGATTTCAAAAATGTTTACACTTGTACTGCTTCGCGTGACGAAGTTTCAGCACCCTAGCTCAAAATTTAAGGCCTAAAAACATGTGACATACAGACGGATGGACGGACATGGCTCATTCGATTCAGAATTCGGTCTCGATCATATACCCTTAAGGTCTTGGGGGTCTACCATTATTATTTCACTGTGTTACAAGCTATGTAACAAACTTAATATACCTCCTATCCTTTGGGATGGGGTATAAAAACAAGTGAGGAAGTGCAACAGTTTGTCTGTTACAAACTTCTATATACCCGGCCCAATATACCGTTTTACACCAAATCTTAAAGTTTCTTGGCCCGAATTCATATATTGTTCGTATAGGCCGCGCCCTCAAAAACGGGCTTGGGCTTAAAATTAGAATCAATTAATTGTAATTTCGTTAGAATCATGAGAAAATATGGTAAAATGCGATCATTTTTTCAGAAAAAAAACAGTTTTCTCCTAAAAACGCCCCCTTAAAGTGGGCGGAGCTCAAAACTTTGTATGGAGCAAACTTAGCAAATAGCGATATCTTAAATATTTGTCATAAAATTTTTTTTCGATTTGCAGTCAACTTTCCGAGGAATCGCGTTTTTGAAGATCTAACATGTTAAAAGTGGACATGGTCGATATTGTGGGTGGTCCAATTTTTGACTTGTTGAAGGCTTTAGGCCAGTATTGCTCAGTACTTAAATTTAAGTTCCTGTACCTTGTCTAACTGGACCAAAAGGCATTTTGAAAAAAATAGTGAAATAGAGGTAGTTTCACATTGAAGCCAGTAGTGGGCGTGGCCGTTGACGGATTAAGCCAATTTTCACACTTTGTCTGTGCAACAAAAGAACTAAGCCGTGTACCAAGTTTCAGTTCTCTAGCTTGATTTTGAACACCTCAAACCTTTTAACATACGGGCGGACGGCCGGCGGACGATTCACATGTCGGTCTCGATCATAGGTATCTCTAAAAGGTCTTAAGGGTTCCACTGTGATTATTGTACTGTGTTACAAACTATGCATTAAAATTAATATACCCTCGGTCGGGTATAAATATATGAACTCGGGCAAAAAAAAACTGTAGGATTTGGTGTTGCACGGTATATGGGGTCGGGTATATAGAAGTTTGCCACAGGCGAACTCTTGCACTTACTCACTGTTTTTAAATCACCTGAAAAAAACTCACGAATCAAAAATTTTCCAATATTTTAAGGAAAACTGTAGCGAATTTTAGAGTTTCAAAAAATTCAGAGATTTAACTCGAAAACTTGAAATCATTTTCAAAAACGATTTTTTTTTAAATCTTTAGTAATATCTAAACGGTAACAGAAATGTTTTTCAGGTTTGATCAAAGTACAAAAGGTATAGAAAGAAAACTTTTTGCATTTAAACATTTTGAAATAGCCCTTTTCTTCCTTAGTTTTTCAAAGCCTATTTAAAAAACGAAGTGAAAACCAAAGCTTGTTTAACCGTTCACGCACAAATCAGTGGCCATAGAATTCGAAAAAAGCAGCCATTGCTAGCGCAGACAGTTTTACCATTCGGAAAAAGTCTAACCGAAGTTTTAATTAGTCTAACAAAAGACAAAAAGTTTGAAAAATTCCAAATAGTTGTTTAATGGATTTGAAATTCGAAAAAGGCTAAGAAAAGTCGTATGCTTCCCCCTCCCCCCTACTACCTCCCAAACGGTTTTAAACAAAATTTTGAAATAAATAACGTGCATAGACCACCTTCCAGAATTTTGTACAAAGCTAAAGCAAACTTCGAATATTTGACTCAAAAACTTAGTGGCACTCGAAATTGCTTTACCTAAAAAGCTAAGCCTGGAATTGAAGTATAGACACCTCAAGAGTCTTGCTAAGAAGAGGTGCGCCCAGGTTCAAGCAAAGAGAATGGAGAGCCTGTATCAGGATTTGGAGGAAGTTTCTTTTTCCACTGCAAATACACATCAGGCCACACAGGATCTTCGACAAAACACCTTGAATAAAGGGGCTAATGTCTTCAAAATTGCCGCTCAGAGGAGCAGAAACGTCGAGGAGATTCGTTCGCCAAAGTTCATCAACAATGCTCCAGGGACAGTTTCTTGTGGATGACGACAAAATTCTTCACAGGTGGCGGCAGTATTGTGAGGGACTTTTGAACGAACAGTTTCCCAGGCACCACTTTCCAGAAGAGACTACTCCTAGCCGAGAATAAGTACCAGACATCACAGTCGATGAGGTTGGGAAGGCGGTTAAGTACTCCAAAAAGCGAAAAGCGGTTGGGCCAGATCAGATACCCTCGGAGTTCTGGAAGAAAATAGGGGACAGCGGGTCCAGATGGCTCAAGACCTTCATCTCCAAACTAAAAAGAGGGGATCCAATGCCAAATCAGTGGAGGGAAAGTTACTCCTTCCTTTGTTTAAAGGAAAAGATGATAAACGAAGCTGTGACAATTACAGTTCTATCAAGCTGATGTCTCACACAATGAAGATCGTCGTGCGGGCACTAGAGAGTCGACCACGAAAAATAATAAGGCTATCTGAAGACCAGTGTGGATTTGTCACGGGCAAATCAACCACTGATGCAATCCAAAGCATAAGGATCATGATGGAAAATCATCGGGATGCCCTTAAGGATCTGCATATGGTACTGGTTGATTTTGAAAAAGCTTTCGATAGACTACCATGAGATCTGATATAAGTGGCGCTAAGAAAACGAGGAGTTCCAGAAGCCTACGTGCTGATGATCATGGACCATGTCCTTTCGGAGTCACTGATAAGTTCTCAATTAAAGTCGATGTACACCAGGGAAGCGTCCTAAGTGCTTTGCTTTTCATTGTAGTCCTTGATTATCTACTTAAAGGAAAACTGACGGACCCGAAAGTACATCAACTATTCTTCGCTGACCATCATAAGTCAAGATCATATATCCCTGCAGCGAGCACTTGATATATGGGTGAATGTTGTGGGGGGGAATGGGTATCGTATTAGCCAAAAGAAGACAGAGTACCTGTGCTGCCCATTCTCTGACCTACCCGAACCAATTCCAGACATTAAATTGAATTGAAAGGTGCTTCCCAAGTGTGAAAAGTTCAAGTACCTGAGGGTGGATGCAAGTCGATGTGGCGAGAAAACTCCGCCATCTTCTGTGACCGAAAAATGCCCCCTAATCTGAAAGGAAAGCTCTACACCGCAGTTGTGGGTCCGGCGCTTACATATGGTTCACAATGTTGCACAGCGTATAAGAAAAATGAGAGCAAATTAGCGGCCGCTGAGATGAAGATGCTTCGCATGACAGCAGGAGAAACAAAGCGAGATAGAATAAGAAGTTTGAAGATTTGAGGAAGCCTCCATGTAAAAGAACCTATCCCAGAAAAATGGAGCACGACCGGCTCAGTTGGTATTGCAACGTTCAAGCGAGAGATCCTACGAACCCCGTCAATCAACATTCCAGCGCAATCGCGAAGGAGAGGAAGGCCTTAACATTCATGGATCACACAAGTGCAACGACAACAGCATTTATTTGGCCTCAGTGACGAAGAGATCCAAAACCGGGTGGCCTGCCGGTATATTCTGAGGTCAAATCGGCGTACCCCACAAGCGGACCATTAGGAATGCAGTATAGAGTGGGAGGGTAATAATTCATTACTTCAGATTATAACCTCGCGCCTAAATGAAAAAGGAGAAAAGAAGAAAAAGCTAACTGAACGTATCGCTGCTCAATATGAGCCATACAAAGTAAAATTTAATATTGAAAAGTGAAAATTACAACAATTTACAAAACAATAGGGGCCGCTCCCCAATACAAGCAACGATACGTTCGGTTAGCTTTTTAATTAATGTACTTGAAATAATGCTATTAAATAAAAAGGCTATTAAATCTCCTTTAGTATTTTCCTTCTTGTTATTTATTGGAAAAATTCATGGATCAAAAATGGATCAAAAATGGATCAAAGACGGAAAAACTGCTGCAGTATTATAATTTTTCTAGAAATGCTTGTTTCTTAAGTTTGCAGTCGGTAGCTCACAGTATCACAGTATAAGTAGCCACAGTTGTGTGTTTTGATAGTTTAGGTTTGCTTTTAGTTGTTTTTCAAATACTTGTTCTCTTATGGGAAACTATAGGCAGAGTTGTCACTTAACTTTAGCATCATTATAATATAAAGGTTCCTGACGATATTCGCCTGGCAGCGTTTGAAATTGCTGTTTAATGGATTTAAAATTTTAAAAATTGTAGTAAAAATAGAGCGGCGCAACAGCTCGAGGTGAACCAGGGCTAACTTCTCATCAATGTATGCTGGTGTGTTAATTTCTTTACATACAAGGGGACCTACAATTTTTTGCCGAGTCCAAATGGCACTTTGAGAAATTTTTCAAGACAAAGGATACTCTCGGAGGGCTTGTCAGACCCTCGCGGAGGTGGGTCTGAAAACGAAAAGAACAAGTCTTTCGTTTTATTCAGGTGACGATGGCAGGATTAAAAATTGTAGTAAAGGCTCAAAAACCGCTTTTTCGAAACGGTAATAGGAAAATTAGAAATAAGTAGCAGACGTAGTGCACCAGAAGAAATTAAAAAAAAAAAAAAACTTAAAGCAGTTTTGAAATAGTTAACAGTTTCCTAGATGTGCTTGCAAACACTACAGTTGACTGACTAAAATGATGCTGTTAGAAAATATATATATCGTAGCTTCTGGCCCACATATTTAACATCAACCTAATTTGACGTAGGCACAACCACGTGAACGTTAACTAACACAGCAGATTCGAAAAATAAAATTTATTAGAGTTTTTTTGAAGAAAAAATATAAAAAGAAAAGCTTTAAGCCACCCTTTTTGAAGAGTTACGAAACTTAAAAATCACCAAATATAACAACAGTAGCCTCCACTTCGAAAAAAGTATACAACAAAATTTCAAATAAATCCAAAAATAATTTTAATAAGTTAATAGAATTTTACACCAACTGCGCGAAAAGCATGAGTTTAACATTTAACGAAAGCCGACGGACCATTCCGCGTATGTCTTCATACCTAATGGCCTTTTTTTTGCTTGCAAATTAATATTCCTTGTATAAATTTTGTTTAATTAACATGGCAATGAAAAAAGAGATTCATCTGAAAAAACCCCGTAAAATATTTTCAGTTGATTGAATACTCAAGAAGCAATGAAGTGTTAAGCCTTATACGAATTTGATTACTTAGTGCTAAGTTGTTGTAGCAAAACTTGAATGCCAAATGTCTAGTCAACTAAAAAATCAATCAGCCATTGACACTTTCACTTTAGTTCTGAAAGTTAAGTCTTCCCCTTTTATACTTAATTAAGTATTGAAAATAGGCAAAGCACGTAGCATTATTTTTAGAAATTCCTTTAAAGCTCATAACTTTTCACACTATTGAGTGTTTTGCTATCGGTTTTACTCTTTTAACGCCTATGAATTGTCATTTGAATGTCATTATCCTCACATTATTTATTTATTGACATAAATAATATAGTGGGGTGCCGTGGCGTAGTGGTTAGTGTGTGTGCTTACTACGCCGGAGGTCTGGGTTCGAATCCTGCCATCGTCACCTAAAAAAAAAAAAAGATTTGTTCTTTTTCACGGCCCCCACCTCCGCGAGGGTCTGACAAGCCCTCCGAGAGTATCATTTGTCTTGAAAAACTTCTCAAAGTGCCGTTCGGATTCGGCAAAAAATTGTAGGTCCCCTTGTATGTAAAGAAATTAGCACACCAGCATACATTGTTGAGAAGTTGGCCCTGGTTCACTTCGAGCTGTTGCGCCACTCTATTTATTTATTTTATAAATAATATAGACGTAAGCTAGAAACAAAGTAAAATTCTTCAAATATTTCAAGTTTTTATTACTTCAAAAGCAAAACTGTAAGCGTTAAGTAGAAGATAGATAAAATTTGGTGTACTCACAAACTGCAGAAAATAAATGCGAACGCATACTAGGCCTATTTTTTCGTCGCAGTCTTCATCATGAACAATTTTTGATCTGAACATTATCCAGCATCCAGCATCAACGAGCATCATTGAGCATCCAGCAACTTAAATGATCCAGCATCCAGAGTCCAGTTGCCAACATCACCATTTCTGTAGACCGTATAACGAGGAAGACGACCCGAGTCCCACTACCAGATAAAATGAACTATTCAGTCCGTCCGACAAAGTCACAAACTAAGAAAACAGAGTGCCGTCCACCCGACAAGGTTGAAGTGAAAGTAGCTATGTCAAAGCTAATGTGCAACGCATTAGCATCAGCGTAAACTGACTGCCTAGCTGCCGAAGTTTTAAGATCTGCTGGCGACAATCTATAGTTAAGAGCATGCGAAAGCTAATCTCCAAGATTTGGACAATGAATGAAACCTTAGAACTTTTTACCCAATTCACAACTACAGAGGAATAAGTCTGCTTTACATCGGATACAAGATCTTTTCTGTTGTGCTGTGTGAACACCTAAAGCAGTTTGTTTAAAATCTGATTAATAACAGTGTGGGGCTTAGGCCAAAAAAGTTCATTGATCAATATATTCAAACTGCTGCTGAACTTGGAGAAAACGTCAATTTTACGTCAATTTAAGAGCGCCGTAGACAGCATCTGGCCAAAGGGTAGACATGTGCCACTCCTATTCTCACCTCCCCGTGGTGAACACCGGGTGCCTAGTACCTCAACTGGAGATTGGGTTCCAGCCCCTTTGGAAGGTTGTTGGGGGTAGCAGACGAGAGCCCTTGCATCCGGGTGACGGCAGAGGAATTCCCCAGATGGAATAAACGATGGCGTCCACAGTTCCAGTCAGGCTGAACTACTTAATGAACACCTTATATGGGCTACTACGACGTATTCGGAGCTCAGGCCTATAGGGAGCCGGCTATCCTCGGTCCTCCAGTTTGGGAGTCGTGCCATCGGGGTGACTTCCCGGCCACGGAAAGAGATACCAGTTACGAAGCAGAAACAAGCCTCGGATTCGGACGGCTTTACTGTTGACGACCAATGCAAACGACAAAAGGACAACGAGCTTCGGATCTGCACGTGGCATGTTAGGTCCCTTAACAGACCACGTGCAACCGAGGAACTATAGCGGAGGTCCTAAGCGACTGCAAGGCAGACATTACTGCCATCCAAGAAATGTGGTGGGAGGGGCAGGGTAAAAGAAGGATGAAAAACTGCGACTTCTACTACGGCGACTGCTATCGACATCAAAGCCAGCGCCTATTTGGATGTGGTTTTGTTGTTGGAGGAAGACTTAGACAAAAAGTCTTGAGCTTCAACCAATATGTTCTACGAGCTCCTGGACAAAACTTATGAGCAGTGCCCTAGCTACGACATTAAGATTGTATTAGGCGATTTTAATGCTAAGCTAAGAAGAGGGGGCATCTTTGCTCGTACAGTCGGGAAGCACGGCCTGCACGACACGACCTCCGATAACAAATTCAGGCTGATCGACTTTTCTGCGGGGCGACACGTTGTGGTAGCCAGTGCACAGTTTCCGCATCTCAATATCCACAAAAGGACATGGAGATCTCCCAACGGCCAACATTGACTCGGATCACTACCTTATTGTAGCTAAGTTACAGCTGCTACAACAAGGTATGATATCTCGACCAACGCCAAGTAATGGAAATACTGTGAGGAAATTTGACGTCGGCCGACTACAATCGCTAGAGATCGCCATGTCATTCTCCAATCGAGTCTCTCAAAACCTTCTACGAAGTCCTATGCAGCCAGCATCAAGTATTGATAGCCAGTGGCAACATTGCCAAAATGCCATCAGAGACGCCGCCTCTGAAGTGCTGGGTTTCACACGGCCACCACAACGAAACCCCTGGTTTGACGATGAATGCCAGCAAGCACATGCAGCTAAACAGGAAGCATACAAAGCGGCGCTGCACAGGAGGACTAGAGCTGCTCGCGAGCTCTATCAGCAGAGGAGAAGAGAGGAACACCGGCTTCTCCGAAGGAAACAGAGAGAGCACGAGAAGCGCGCGGTTGAAGAGGTAGAGAGATGTTACAACAGAATGAGGTAAGAAAGTTTTACCAGTGGATCAAAAGGTCCTGCCAAGGGTATAAAGTTCGAACTGAAGCCTGCAAAGACCGTCAAGGGAACATCGTTGTAGAATCGCAGTCGTGCTGAGGATTTAGAAAGACTACTTCTGTAACACGGCGAGGACGAACCAAATACCGCTGTCAGGCAGAACGAACCATTTAACCCGGGCGAAGACGCAGCCTTAGAGAAAGGGAAGATACATTTCATTTCTTAGCAAGCTGCCCTATTCTTAAAAAATTCCGCATGCTGTACTTTGGGGTCTTAAACATTCTTAATGGAAGCCAAGGATCGACTCTTTTGCATAAATACTCATCCAGTGCTCTTTGCTACAGGCAACGCATAATTGAAGGAAACTTTTGAATTCCTCTTCTTGTGCCTATTTCACCCTGCTTTCCTCTTACTTCCCTTACCAATGTTATTACCTCAAGACTTAGAACTGGAATTTTGTTTGTAAGACTTGAAATAATTATAAGTTACAATGTAAATTTTTCTTCTTTTGCCAATCTGGTAGACGGCCAACGGCCATGCCAAAATAGACTTAGAAACTAAAAAATATATTGAATTAATTGTAAATTATGTGAAATAAAAGTCAATTAAAAACTAAAAACCCGGGCTAAGACGTTACCGACGAAGCATACGAACGATACCGCCCATCCGACCTGGAGCAAGTAAGAGTAGCTGTGTCTAAGCTCAAGTGCATCAAAGCAGCCGGGCCTAGCTGCCGAACTTTTTAAATCCGCTGGCGATGAGCTGGTTAGGAGCATGCGCCAGCTCATCTGGAAGATATGGCCGGAGGAAAACATTCCGGACGAATGGAACCTCAGCATTGTTTGCCCGATCCTGAAGCAAGGAGACCCTCTGAGTTGTGATAACTACAGAGTCATCAGTCTTCTTAACATCGCATACAAAATCTTTTCTGCTGTGTGAACGCCTGAAGCCGTTTGTCAGCAATCTGATAGGCACATATCAGTCTGCTTTAGGCCAGGAAAATCCACCATCGACCAAATATTCAAAATCGATACACATCACCTTTTCACCGATTTCAAGGCCGCGTATGACAGCATCTATAGAGACGAGCTATATAGCGCAATGTCTAGTTTTGGCATCCCTGCCAAACTCGTCAGTCTGTGCGGGATGACGATGGAAAATTCACGCTGTTCCGTCAAGGTCGGCAAAGACCTCACCGACCCCTTTGATGACAAAAAAGGATTAAGACAAGGCAACGCGCTGTCATGCGAATTCTTTAACATCATATTTGAGAGAATTGTGCAGAACTCTCGCGCCAACACCAGAGGTACAATCTTTCAAAAGTGCGTTCAACTACTCGCATACGCAGACGACATTGACATAATCGGTAGAACAAAGCGTGATGTCAGTGAAGTCTTCGTAAGCATTGCAATGGAAGCAACGAATATGGGTTAAGCAGTCAACAAGGGCAAAACCAAGTATATGCTGTCATCAAGAAAAGACACTCAACACCGAGGTCTTGGACTAAACATCACCTTTGACAGCTTCTTTGGGCTAATAAGGCAATTGAGTAGCAAAGCCCTCTCTCGAGCAGAACTGTCCATATATAAGACCCTCATCATCCCAGTCCTGCTTTACGCGGTGCAGAAGCATGGACCCTGTCAAAGGCGGACGAAAACACTTTAGGCTGTTTCGAGAGAAAAATACTCATTTTACACGATTTACGGTCCCTTCTGCATAGACGGAGAGTGGGGGAGTAGATATAACATCGAACTGTACGGGCTGTACAGCGACACCGACCTAGCCAAAAAGTCAAAACACAACGTCTACGATGGCTGGGTCATCTAGAGCGGATCGGCACCAACGCCCTGGGCCGGAAAATCTCGCGTGGAAACTGGAGACGGCTAGTTAGACACCGAGCTGGCTGGCGAAGCTTGTTGGCTGAGGCCCGTATGTTCACCCCGGAGTCGACCACCTTAAGTAAGTAAGTAATTTGGCTGTCATTTCCACTCTCTTGCTCAGTCTCTTGCTGACTTTAAAGTCTTATCAATTACGAACAAAAAGAGTAGAATTCTTCTAAATCGAACACAAAACCAGTGACGTGAAGTCAACAGACACAGTAAAGTTCCAATATCCCTGAGCCAGATCGAACAGGGGATTTTGTGCTTTGAATTTTTCCCACTTTTTTAGTCCACGTCTTAAAATAAACGCACCCTGACTATAAAAATATGCCACTAAAAAATAAATTGCAAACGAAAATTAACTTGAACTTAACACAAGCAATAAAAATTTCAAAATCTTCAGGGACACTGAGTATATCCAATAAATTCTCGTCATATCAAAAGGCCTGTATATTGAGAAAATGTACATCCTCCACTAAGTAGATCACTTAACACTCTTATGTTTACACAAATTTTCACAAAACCAAATCCCCATAAACTTGCTTAAGAGATAAAAATATACCTGTCGAAGAGAGTCCCCTTTTGGCAGACGCCAAAAACACATGGGTCTTATTTGAACACAAAAAGAATTTTAATGTTTGCAAAACAAAACCACGTTGTTTCAAAGAAGAAACAAAAAAAAAATCTCGGAAGCATTTAACAAACAAGAGCTGTCGCCTTCCTTCACAATATCAGCCTCGTGTGTGCGGCACACTCTGGCGTATGCGCACTATTTTCTAAAAGAGCGAATGAGTTTTTTGATTATATTTAGACTTGCTCTCTGAACTCGGAGAATTGTGTGGAAAAAGCTCCAGAAGACAGGCGGCTTTTCCCACCACCGACTGTATTGAAGAGAAACCTTGTCCCTTTTAAAAGGAAATCTTAATTTTCCTCCTCCACAATATCGGGAAAGCGCACCATCAGCCCTCAGTTCTTCACAACTCGCAGAATATTTCGGACGCGCTGTTCGATTTTCGACGTTCCGTGTGTTGGGTGTCTTAAGTGTATAGAATTTTTTTTTTTTTTTTTCAAAATCTATATGTAAGACAGAAATGTCCTAGTGAAAGGTAGAGCGAAAACTAATATTGAAAGGTGCGTTCAATAATCTAGATTAACGCGATTAATTGGATCCGTTTCGGTTTTTTCCATCCAAATTATCGTCGGAGTGGTTGCGGGGCGAGTGCGTGTAATGAAAATGGTAAAAGAAAAACCAACCCCCAGGTGAAATGGTGACAAATCGGCAGTGTGGAGATATTGCTTCCTAATTGAATTTGAGTGGAATATCCCTGAATACCAAATTGAAAATGAATGGAAGTGTGAAATCGTTTTAGGAGTGACGAAACGGAATTTTCATTGTAAATCGTTACCTCGACCTTTTTTATACCCCGTTTGTTTTACCATGACTTGTTGGAAAATTACCGATGAACTTTTATTTAAATTACTTACATCCCTTTTAGAATGAATGAAAATTATCATTCGGTCCCCTTTAAACGGTGAAGTGTCTTCTTTGTCTGCCGAACCCACCTATGCATTTGGCCGATAAAAAAGCTCACTGCACAGATTCAGGGTAGAGCGGAAATTTGCAGATTTCAGAACGGATATCTGATCCGAAATTGAAGTTTTTACCTACGGCCATTTGATGAGGGTGCCGTGCCTCACCTCCAGCAAATAAAACATTATTTTTCAACACATTACATAAAAAGGACACGGGACAAGGGAGAATTTGGCTGGTTCGCAAAAAAACCAACACACTCCCTAAATTCTTGCTGAACTTTTGCATGCGCATTGGCTACGAGGGCGCTCCACAACCACCCACCGTCGCGAGAGTGTACGGTATGTCAAATGCCAACATAGCAAGTGCGAGTTGTGACGTTCTCATTTAGGACTTAATACGCCAACTTTAATGTTTACTATCTTACCATAAATTTGGCATTGACTGAAGCCCTATATTAGGGCCGATGAGTAGAGTCAAGCGGTAGATACAGCATTAAGGCAAAAACTTGCTGATAGCTGGGTAACATGATAGTGCTGTGATGTCCTCATTATTCAGATATATAGCGTCACAAGGACACCTTTTGTTGTTGTGTACTCGCCGCTGTCAGTGGGTTTTCTCGTTAATTCCCTCTTTTTTGCAGACTTGTCAATTTCTGGATTTAATTTGAATTTTCCATATATAAATTGTGTTTATCCATTGGAATTGGGTCATTCGTTGTTTTTTCTGTTTTTTTTTTTTTCAGTGCTAAAAAATATTGGCTCACCCTGTGTGTGTACGACTTTTACCTCGAATCGTGGTCGCATTTTTAATATTATGTTTTAACTGCTGAGTGTTTGATTAACGCCAAGAAGTAGGACGATAATGCTTAATGTAGTTGTTGACCTGAAAACCTATAAGTTGAGTGCAATGTGCACACTCGGCGTTGCCCTGTGTTGAAGTGGCAGCGCAGTAGTATGGATGAGAGAAACTTTAGGATAACTGCTTTTTGATTGAACATCAATAAGTTTGCTCTTCAAATATTTATTGGATATAGGGACGAAAGCTATGAATTTATGATTTGAAATTGTGCAGTCTCGCAGGGTTTGTTTACAAAATATTACAAGAATACTCGAGTGATATTTCTTTTTAATTAAAAGATTATATCAATAAATGGGTAAAAAATTATAGGGTGTATAGCGAAACCAATATGGAAAATGCTTTAAGAGTCCTCGGTAGATACTTTTCATCTTTGAGCATTTATCTTTCAATTCAAGTTCTTATGAGGGCTATATAAAATTAAGTAAGCAGAGGGAGAGTAATTATTGTAACTATTTCAAGGAGGCATGATACGCCGTGAGTTTTTGGTCTATTGTACAGTCAGCTGTCACTTTTAAGGAGCACATTTCACATGCCCAAAGGACAGTTGTAGACCTCTGTCTTATCTAAAACGATTGGGATACAGCTCCACGTATTCTTCGACAAATTTGTAATCTGCAATTTTTGCTTGACAGGTCCTTTCTTTTTTTAACCCTGCAAGGCCGGGTTTAAGAATAGCCTTGAGTTAAGGTATGCCTGTCGTAAAAGCCGACTAAAATCCACTGGAGGAAGTAAGGCAGTAAAAGATGAACCCGAAGGTTTAAATAAAATCCAGCAGCGTCTGTTACATATTGTGCGGCTCGTTGGTCAGCGTCTGATCCCAGAGGGACGGCTGAACTTCAAAGAACAGAAATCCAGGAGCGTCTGTTTCGGGACGAGCGGCTTCCTGGTCGGCGTCTGTTGTCCGGGTTAGGATCGGCCGAATTTAAACCTGGCAGCTAGGTATAAAACACAACCCCCCCCCCCCCTCCCCCCAAACATGAAAAGAAAACGAAAACAGCCTCTTGGATATTTGCTGATCCTGGTAATCCAGGGCACCCTTTGGAGCTAGGCCTGAGGGGTGTCAGCATGCGAGCGCTTGGTGGTCGGAAGGTCCGCTCGGCATCCGACCGGGTTTAACCCGAAGAAGTTACGAGCAGCCCGTCAATGGTGCCGCTATCCATTACGGGGGGCGGAGGGGGACAGCGCCAAGTCAAAATGAGGGCTTAGGTGGAAACTCTACAAATCGACAACGGCACCAACTCAAAATTGGCACGTGGAATGTCTCGTCACTAACGAGGAATGAACTTGAACTGGTTGAGGAGGCCAAAAAGTATCAGCTCGATGCAACTGGCATCTCCTCAACTAAGTGGAAGGGTTCTGGAACCAAAGACTTCGATGATGGGTGTAAGCTCTTCTGGTCTGGCGTCTCAAATCACATGACTGCACAGGTGGGTGTGGGGATACTCACAAGCCCCCGGTTGTCAGAAAATGTATTCGATGTCATTCCGCTAGCGGGAAGGATTCTGATCTTAAAGCTTAAGCTTGAACGATCGACTCTGGCTCTGCTTCAGGTTTACGCACCAAATCGAGAGTCAGAGTATGAGTGCTTTTTGAACGAAGTTGATGCTGCCCTGGACAGAGTGGCAGAAATGGACTTCTTTCTCCTGATGGGTGACTTCAATGCACATGTGGGTAAGGACGACAGTACTTGGAGGAGTGTGATCGGGAGGCACGGTGACCCGGATCAAAACAGGAACGGAGGGAAGTTGTTGGACTTTTGCTGTGCATATGGCTTGTCCATCATTAACACCTTTTTCCCACACAGAGACATTCACAAATACACATGGTACAAGCACAGTTTAAATCAGAGGTCACTGATAGATTTGATTTTTTTCTTTGTTGTACCATCGTGTGTTCAAAGAATGATTTGTGATGTTCGAGTTTTCAGGGGAGCTGAGTTGTCAACTGATCACCACTTAGTGCTGTGTAAATTGTTCTTCAGTGACAGTATTCCTTGCCACTCAGGTGAAAACCAAGACTAGTGACCCGCTACGGTGGGAAAGTTTGCAGGATGCTGGCTCTGATTTCAGAGAGCGCTTTGCACAGCATGTTTCGGAGAAGTTTGAACAAATTTCAACTGACCTTTTGGATGTAGAGGAGGAATGGCAGTTGTTTTGATCGGCAGTCATTGCCTCTGCAGGAAATGTTTGTGGAGTGAAGCGGCTTGGGGTAGCGGCTGGTGGTGAGAAAAGAACTGCTTGGTTTAAAACGCTTGGAGTTCAAGAAGCCATCAAAGAGAAGAAGAGAGCCTACATTGCGTGGATCCAATGTATAAACTCAACTTCTCGAGCCCGGTACAATGAGGCGCGAAGGACCTCCAATCTGGCAGTCAGAACAGCCAAGGAACAGTCATGGAAAAAGTTGGAGCACAATTACAGATCTGCAAACAAGATATTTTGGCAGACCATTCGCCGGCTCAGAGGAACGAAGTTGAATATCATTCAAGAAGTTAAATCCAAGGACGTTACACTTCTTTCAAATGAGAGCGATGTCTTGCGCAGATGGAGAGAGCACTTTTCGGAGTTGCTCAACCCCCAAGAGGGCACTGAAGATGGCATTCCCACTGCTGACGAGATAAGGGCGGAGAATAGTCCCACAGTAGACGAAATCACCAAAGCGATTAAATCGCTAAAAGTTGTCAAGTCTGCTGGAGTTGATGAAATCCGGCCAAAAATGCTCAAGGCAATGGGTGAAGAGGGTGTTAAATGGCTAACACGTGTCATTAAAGTGGCGTGGGATAGCGGGAAGGAACCTAGCGATTGGCAAACGGGAGTTATAGTGCCCATTTTCAAAAAAAGGAACAGGAGAGATTGCGCCAACTATAGAGGCATATCTCTCTTGAATCTTCCTTGAAAAGTATTCGCGAAGGTGTTGGAAACGCGTTCCAGAGCTGTAATCGAGCCTTTGTTACGGGAAGAACAGTGCGGCTTTCGGCCTGGCAGAGGCACAACCGACCAGCTTTTTACTCTGAACGTTATTCTTGAGAAGGCCTAGGAATATGCCAAACCGGTCTATGAGTGTTTTGTATATCTGGAAAAGGCGTGTGACCGAGTCCCTCGGGAAACACTGTGGAGAGTTTTGCAGGACTATGCGCTGAGTGGACCTCTTCTGAGAGCCATCCAGTCGTTGTATGGAAACTGCAGAAGCTGTGTACGGATAAATGGCGTCAAATGGATGGTGAAGCGCAGTCTAGGCGAGTAATGTTTCGAATTGGCTGGCATCAGGATGAGCCATCTGCTTTTCGCAGATGATTTGGCATCCTTGCATCATCTAAAGAGGGACTTCATCGAACACTGGATAGGTTTGCAGCCGTCTATGGTGATGCTGGGATGAAAGTAAACGTAAGCAAATCGGAAGTGATGGTTGTTTCCCGAACTCCTGTGCAATAAAAAACAAAAAAAAAAACAGGTGGAGAAGTTTAAGTATCTCGGGGTCTTTTTCACGAGAGATGGGAGGAGTGATACTGAGTTGTCCTGTAGAATTGGCCAAGCTGGATCAATAGTAAAGGAACTGCGCCGGCCGGTCATCAGGAAAGCTGACCTTGGAGTGAAAGCAAAGATCTCTGTTTTTAATTCAGTGTTCGTTCCAATCCTCATCTAAGGTAATGAAATTTGGGTAATGACCGAAAGAATTAGATCGCAGGTACAAGCTGCCGAAATGAGATTCCTGAGGTGCGTTGCTGGTGTTACTCTAAGGCATAGAGTGAGAAACGTCAGTATTCGTGGGAATCTTAATGTTGAGCAGCTACTTCTACGAGTGGAGCGATCGATTCTTCGATGGTTTGGACACGTTGTTCGCATGCCCCCTGACAGACTTCCTAGACAGGTCATGTTAGCCGAGATGTGAGCGCGTCGCCCCCCTGGTAGGCCAAGGAACAGGTGGTGGGATCATGTGAAGAACCTCTCTGAGTCCCGCTTGGGGATTGCGCCAGAGTCTCTTGAGTTGGTGGCGGAGGATCGAGAAAGATGGAAGGACCATTTGGCCGCCCTCGCTCCGCGACCCTTTTAGGATAAGCGGCATCCGAAAATGATGATGATGATGGAGGTCCTTTCTTTGCCACCCAAGCGAAAACCAAAACTGGTAACCCGCAAACGGTGAAAAAGGTTGCACAATCCTAGCCCTGATTTAGAAAGCGATTTGCTCTTTCGGAGAAGTTTGAACAAATTCCAACAAAGCTTTTGAATGTAGAGGCAGATTGGCAGCTGTTTTCATTGGCAGTCATTGCCTCTAAAAGAAGTGTTTGTGGAGTGAAGCGACTTGGCTTAGCGGCTTATGGTGATGAGGAAATAACTCCGTGGTTTAAGAAACCTGGAATTCAAGATGCTATCAGAGAGAAGAAAAGTAGAAGGAAGGTAGGAAAGGAAGTCAATGTAGGAAATCAATTTCCAGAGCCCGGTACAAAAAGGAAGAGGCATGGAGAAAGTTCAGCGAGATATCCAACCTCTAAGCGAACTTCCAACTGTATGACAACAGATCTAAAAATGTTTTGGCAGACCCAGGGGAAAGAAGCTAAATAAATGTCGTCAAGTCCCGTCCTTTTGATGTGTGTATTCCACTTTTCAAGACCTGTGTTGTAGCGCGTTCTAGCAAGAAGTGTTTTGAAATGGCTTTCACTTGCGTAAGCAGATACTCTCAATCTTGCCGTAGGCATTCCAATTTCCACATGCAAACTTTTGCTTAGATTGGATGCAATCGAGAGAACAAATCTCAAATGGAGGGATGGTAGCACCTGTCTAGTGACGAAGCAGATGTGGCCAAAGCTAGATTTTAATGCTTCAAAAGCTTGATCGCTCTTAATGGATTGCACATATGAGTGCTACAATCGGTGTCATTACAGGACACTTTCGATAGGTAGACATGCAAACAAGGCTTGGTGTCTATTTCAACGACTTCTTAGGTTAGGTTAGGTTGTTGGGCTGATGGAGCGAGGTAGCCCGCGCCTTATCGCAATTAGGTCTATTAGACCCATTGTGATGTATTGTGGCGGATAATCCTTGTTGTATGGATGTTCCGCTTCCTTCTTACGCCGTGTTGAGTTCCTGGAGCCACCTTGTTGATTTAACATTCCTGGAAAGAGATGTTAGTGGTGCGTTTGAAATTTCTGAGATATCATGGAAGAAGTAGCTTCCTAAAGTTATTTTCCTCAACTGACTTAGACTGCGACAGTGCCACAGAAAGTGAGGGGTGTCCTCGCAGCAATCCGCAGCGCCACATCCTCTGCAGATGTCGTCATTGTCGAGATATAGTTTCATAGCATGGTATCTCAAAAGATTGTGGCCAGTAAGTATACCTACTAGCAACGACAGAGTCTTCCTGTTGCTCTTGATGAGCGCGTTAGTTCGGGACTTATCATATTTAGGCCACATTTGTCTTGAGATTTCACAGGTGGACAAGGATGTCCATCTTGTATTAGCTTTCATCCGAATCTTGTTTTTCACCCTCCTTCTAAGTGCCGGTTTGATCCATTGAAGGGCTTGTTGAGGATCCCATGTTGATCCATGTCGTGCAAGCTTTCCGTTGCCACGAAAGTTCCTGAGGCCAGGAACCCAGCAGAGAGCAGAGTCTTATATTGTGCTGTGAGCCAAGAACCTTTAGCTCTTTTTGACAGCACTCAACAAGTTCGGATTTGATTTCAGTGGCAGCTATTGCCTCGATGGCTGCCTGGCTGTCTATAAATATGGTAATATCATCCTGTGGTATGACTGCCCTTATTGACAGTTGGCTGGCTGCCCTCTTGACTGCAAGGACCTCCGCTTGGAAGACGCTGCAAGACGGGCAATTTTATTGATTTTTCAATAAGTGTAGAATTGCGTCGCACCCGATGAGGAGTGGCGTGTGGAGCTTGTTGCAGTGCGATCCACTAGGGCCTGCAGTTGGGTAGGCGGTGCTCTTTCATCCCTGGCACAATACACAAAAGCGATGACTATGGTGTGTTGAGCTCCCTCCTCGGCCGGGCTCTCTTAAATAGACACCACGTCTCGTGAAGCGTATTCTGAAAGAAGAATGTGTTTATACTATCGTGTATATCGTGTATATCTTGGATTGGACACTCACGTGTCCCAAATTATCTTCGCATCCTTGCATGCTAGTCCTTTGACTAGCCCTTTAAAAGGATCTATGGCTCTTGAATAAGCACAAGGCCCAGGTTTCGGTTGGTGAACATTCTCGCTATCGCAGCCTAAGCCGTGACAGCATGGTGTATGTTCACCTGGGCGATGCTGATTTTATTGGCAGCAGCCATCGAGCTAATGTTCGCTTGGGGCCTGTGCCCCAACCACCGCCAACGCTACTTCATCCTCGACCAGATCGAGATCCAGCTTAATCATGGTCGGGCTTAGTTCATTCTCGTCGGATAGCGAACCCTCCGAGAGGGACATGTACTCGTCCCCGCTCTTAACTGTCGGTTCAGCAGTAGGAGCCAGTGTTTCGACCTTCGGTGTAGTCTGCTCAGTTGCAGATTCGGCCACCTGGGAGGTTGGATTTGAGGTGGTCATTGGCCTACCCGTCTCCTCCGACCTCTTCAGTCTGCTCACCCACACCCTGCTTTTCGAGTTCCTTGGCCTCGAGTATTACCTGTGGGTAACCCTGCGGAAATACCACAACCCGCTTTCACTGCATCAGGCTGGATTCTGCGAGCTGTTGCCGTTTTCGCAGCCGCAGCGTAGCTTCTTCCGGCCCTCACAATATTGGCTTTCAGAGCTTTCGCCTTGGATTTCTCTGCCTAGCTCCCTCTAAATCACTTCGCAGGGTTCACTGCATTTGCAGGAGACGTAGTGGAGCTTCTTCTCCTCTTTTCTGCCGGTGTGGTGTTGAGTCCCGGCTGAGCTTTATGCTCTCCTGCTTTCTCTCTCGCGACCTCAAGTGCAAGGCCCTTTTCAAGGTAGCGGAGATACCATTTTATAATGGCCCCGCTAGAGGGGTCATGCCCCTAAGAGGGTCATGCCTCCAGCCCGGTTGTCCAGGTGGCGGCATTTTCGGGCCTGACCGTTTAGCAGGGGATTGAGAAGTTAGGGATGGGCCCGGCTATTCCACCCTCTGCTCATCTGTAACCTTCGCGACAGCGTTGGCTGAGGTTTGGCTTCCGCCTACCGCCGCCAGTTTCTTGCCTTGAAGGGCACTCTGACCTAATTTCAGGGTATCTGTGGTCTTTTGGCTAGTGTTTGGTTGCATCTGCCTAGGACCTTTTTGCGCTTCAAGATCATCACCACAGAGATTCTGCTCCATTCGACCAAGAAGCTCTTGTGCGGTACAGTCCCATATATTTCTTGTTTTATTTAATTTCTTACTTGTATCCATTACCACGAGTAGCACAGGAAAGACAGTCCGCCACGCCAGAGCCTCGCAGTAACGTGGTAAGGCCAAAGATACTCTCCAAGGCGGCCCGGTATCAGAGAGGCTCCGTTAAAATACAGCCGGTATATCCCCTGGCTGCAAACCATCCAATGGGCACGGTTCGCATGCTGGATTAGGGGGATTTTAGTCGACTTTTGCCACAGGCATACCTTACCTCAAGGATATTCTCACCCCGTTCTTGCAGGGGGTTAGAACTGAAGTCCGTGATGAACCCAACTTCAGTCTCCGTAACCCAGGCTGGGGCCCCTTACACGGTACCATCACCCGGGGAAGATGAACCGAGGTTTATCTACAGACCGAGGGGGTAGCGGTATTACCGACGGGATGTTACTCCTTCCTTTAATTCTTATCTCAACCGGGCTTGGGACCGGCTTAGGCGGATTTATCGTCTTTGATACACATGGAAGGTTTATTCTTGATAATAGTTCGAATAAGCTTAAAAATAATGTATTCAACAGCAAACAAAAAACCACAACAGAGAATGTCAAAATAATCGCTTACATCGACGAGGCTTTTTCAATTTTTCAAAAAGACTGTTTTGCGAGACGGCGATAACGATGGCATTGTGAATTACCCTACAACCTTATGAAAATAAGGTTCATTCGATGAATGCCCTATTGTGCAAGATGGCACCACAGAGCCCCCTTTTGCGCAACTCTTCCCTTCGATGAAGTGAAGACAACAACCCATTATATCTGCACTGTATTTGATAACAACACTGTGATAGTGGCACACTAAAGAGCACTAAAGAGCCCACAGGATTTTGTCGGGGCAGAGAGTTCAGTGCGGTAAAAATTTGATGTTTCAGTTTTTTGTGAACTATGCATTGGAGTTTTAAAGTTTCAGGTTGCACTTAGTGCACTTAGTTGCTCGCAAGCAACTTGTTTCACTGAAAAGTGCGAGTGTATTTTCAGGGCACGCAAGGACTTGTTTCATTGAATGAACCCATCGATTGAAATTCATTCAACAACTCGCCTAAGACTCTCGGTGCTCTATCCCGCCCGTTGTGAAACAGCCCTTAATTCCTTAAAGCCTTTTTTCCCTTTTTTTTACTCTTTCATTGCATATTGCTCAAAGTCATAACCATATTGTCTGTTAGACCTTTTAAGTCCTCAGTACATAGCTACTCACCTAAACTTTCAAAAAATCGTGGATACTTATACCATCTTAAAAATAATATTTTGCCCGCAGTGTACCTTCAGGTATTTCTAAAGTATTATCCTTGCAATGCTCTTTTAAACGTTTTTGCTTCTTTTTTTTTGTAAACAGTCATGGTAGACTATCCTTTCATAAAACACCGTCCTCAAAAGGCCGTTGACAGACAGGATAATCTCATGTTGCAAGTGCTGAATATCGTATGTTGTTTGTAATAGTGGGACGATGATTTGTGATTCATAAAATGAGTGCGGCTAAAGGAACACGTACATTGAATGGTTGCCAATAAAACGCTGAATAAATTCCGAGATTATCATGGGAGACTTGCAAGCAACGATTGAATTTTCCGTGGAGCTGTATAAGTTTTACAATGTGGACCTATTCCAAAGAGGGTGAGTGTAAATTAAAAACTATTCAAATATGATCAACACAAATTCTTATATTTTTTGGACAGCATTTCTAAAATACAAAAAATAGATAAAAATTAAATGTTCTTGAGGTAATTTTTACACGATGCCAAAATATTCTGCGGATAGCTATTGACCTGACAGCAGCTATATATGTAGAAGAGAACGTGTCCGAAAATAGAATGTGTCGCGTGAAATTGAATTCTTTGCTTATTTATCTTTTATTTTGATTAGCAAATCTCTCATAAGCGTAACAAAGGCGAATGTCATTTGGTGTAAATCTGTGTACATTAGCCTTAATGGCGTGTTTTCAAAGAGCTTTGTGCATTTTGTTCTGTTTTTGCCAAAATCGAGTGGAAAAGTATTCCTAGAAATATACATATTTTTTGTGAGGTTTTAATTATAATAATAGAAACGAAAATGCTTTTAAGAGAATATTGCAGAGAGTGATTTTCGGAAAGTGATTTGTAATTTGAGATTTAGCAAATATGTGTCCCGCCCATTTGGGACTAAAAGGAAATATGAATCCGGGCGTAATTGAAAAGCATATAAAGGTGTAGAGTATAGATCTACGAATTTCGGGGCTTAAGAGTTTGAGTTTGTTAAAGGGAGCTCTTGAAAATTTCAATTTATTTTTGTACTCTACACATACCACCAACCTGTTTCGCACTGCTAGCAATTCTGCCACAATTCTGCCACAATTCTGTTTTTATCAATTATGCCAATTGCACCTCGAGGTCTTTTCACGAAAGAGAGGAGGAGTGGTACTGAGTTGTCCTGTAAAATTGACCAAGCAGAAGTAAAAGAACTGCGCCGGCCGCTCATCAGGAAAGCTGAACTTGGAGTGAAAGCAAAGATTTCAGTTTTTAATTCAGTGTTCGTTCCAACCCTCATCCATGGTCGTGAAATTTGGGTAATGACCAGAAGAATGAGATCGCGGGTACAAACTGCCGAAATGGGATTCCTGAGGTGCGTAAGTATTCGTCAGTATTCGTGGGAATCTTAATGTTGAGCAGCTACTTCTTCGAGTGGAACGAACGATTTATTTGATGGTTTGGACACGTTGTTTGCATGGCCCCTGATAGGTCATGCTAGCCAACATGCGACCGCGTCGCCCTCCTGGAAGGCAAAGAAACCGGTGGTGGGATCAGGTAAAGAACCTCTTAGAACTGCGCCTGGGGATTGTGCCTGAGACTCTTGAGTTGTTGGCAGAGCATTGAGAGCATCGAGAGCACCATTTAGCCACCCTCGCTCCGCGACCTTGGTAGAGGATAAGCGATGATGATGCCAATCGCACCAAATTCGTGATGCATGGGAAAATGTTGATACCGATAAATGTGCGACCTTATTTGAATTGAGCTACCGAATGCGATAAGTGGTTCCTCTGTCTAGCTGCGAACTTAGCTTAAAGTAGAGCTGAGTCAATCGTGATTGATTCGATCCTTTGGACACGTTCCTCTAAAAGTAATGGTGATTGCAATACCGCTTGGGAAAACCAATCGTTCCTAATATCAATCTTCTTTCCCGTTGAAATGAACGAAACGGATGAAAAAGTAAAATCAATCGTTCCCACAATATTAATCCCTTTTTCGTTCAAATGAACGAAACAAAAGAGAAAGGGTCAATTCAATCATTCACAATATTAACACGTTCCATTCCTACATCGATGACCGTAGCGAAACAACTACGTGATTTTGAAAAATGTGTATTTGCCGCGCACATGCCGGCTGCTGCTAAGAAAATCCGGATTGAACGGAGGAACGGTGATTGACTTTGGATCGATGACTGAAAAAAGAACGAAATCGGTAAGAACGATGATGGTTGAAAAAGGAACGAATGAATGATTGACTGAAAAGATCGGGTCCTTTTTTAAATCAATCCTGGATCGATTCGATCCGGGAAAATGAACGATTGACACAGCTCTAGCTTACAGCACAATGCTTCATTACTGGACAAGTAAATCGCTTCAGTTAGGGACTTAGATTCTTGGTTGAAAAATTAAACGAGCACTCGCTGAATATTCCACAAGGTTTCTTCAGATTGAGGTAAACGACGGCCTTAGCCCACGTTCCGAGGTGACAATTTGAGCTAATGTGCCACCACAATCACCTTCATCATCATCATTTTCGGATGCCCCTTATCCTTTATAAGGGTCGCGGAGCGAGGGTGGCCAAATGGTCCTTCCATCTTTCTCGATCCTCCGCCACAAACTCAACAGACTCCGGCGCAATCCCCAAGCGGGACTCAGAGAGGTTCTTTACCTGAGAGGTTCACCACCTGTTCCTTGGCCTACCAGGGGGGGCGACGCGCTCGCATCTCGGCTAACCTGTCTAGGAAGTCTGTCAGGGGGCATGCGAACAACGTGTCCAAACCATCGAAGAATCGATCGCTCCACTCGTAGAAGTAGCTGCTCAACATTAAGATTCCCACGAATACTGACGTTTCTCACTCTATCCCTTAGAGTAACACCAGCAACGCACCTCAGGAATCTCATTTCGGCAGCTTGTACCCGCGATCTAATTCTTTCGGCCATTACCCAAATTTCATGACCATAGATAAGGGTCGAAACGAACACTGAATTAAAAACTGAGATCTTTGCTTTCACTCCAAGCTCAGCTTTCCTGATGACTGGCCGGCGCAGTTCCTTTACTATTGCTCCAGCTCGGCCAATTCTACAGGACAACTCAGTATCACTCCTCCCATCTTTCGTGAAAAAGACCCCGAGATACTTAAACTTCTCCACCTATTTTAATGGAACTCCATTTATGTGCAGGGTACACTGCACAGGAGTTCGGGAAACAACCATCACTTCCGATTTGTTCACGTTTACTTTCAACCCAGCATCACGACAGACGGCTGCAAACCTATCCAGTGCTCGTTGAAGTTCCTCTTTGGATGATGTAAGGATGGCCAAATCATCCTGATGCCAGCCAATTCGAAACATTGCTCGCCAAGACTGCGCTTCAGCATCCAGTCCATATATGCTATGAAAAGGAGCGGTGACAGAACACAGCCCTGGCGAAGTCCAACGCGCATATCAAAAGGACGGGATTTGACGCCATTTATCCGTACACAGCTTCTGCAGTTTCCATACAACGACTGGATGTCCTTCAGAAGAGGTCCACTCAGCGCATTAATCCTGTTTGGGACGCCAGACCAGAAGAGCTTCCATCCATCATCGAAGTCTTTGGTTCCAGAACCCTTCCACTTAGTGGAGGAGATGCCAGTTGCATCGAGCTGATACTTTTTGGCAGCTGGATTTTATTTAAACCTTCGGGTTCATCTTTTACAGTTATAACTTTACTGCCAAGGGTGGCCCCACAAGGAGTTTATACTCCTGGACAGCATCACTTATGCCTGAAGATTACTTCCTCCAGTGGATTTTAGTCGGCTCTTACGACAGGCACACCTTACCTCAAGGCTATTCTTAAACCCGACCTTGCAGGGCGCCCACAATCACACCACACAAAATACAGAACTATGCTCAAGCTTGCATGCATTGAAAGAAATATTTGCTTCCACAGAGAATGTGCACCCTGTCCCAGTACAGGTGCACCGAAACACATTGTCATCCTCTGCCCGGCAAAAGAGAGTAATAAGCATAATCTTTCATCAGCGTGCGTACATCCTACAAGTAAACAGGCTTCCAGCTCCATCAACTTAAGGAGTCAGAGTTCCTTCTTCCACATCCCTTAGTTCGTAGAGCATATATACTTCCTTCATTGTTGGTGGAGAAAATTAGAAAGACCACAAAAAATGAGCTCACAGGGATGCAGCAGGCAGATGTCCTGACATGTAGAGGTCAGAGGTAACGACGATATGATTTCCTAGCCAGGGTGAAGCTGCACAAGAACAATCAGAGGAGCAGAAGAAAAATAACTCTACTAATAGCTCCGAATTTAAGAGGTTGGAGTATGTTTTTGGAAAGAATCTTGCTAAGCCTAGCTGAGTACTAAAGGGTTTTATTGAATGGTTGTAATGTATCCAAGCCTTTTTTATTGGATGTCTTTATTGCCAAATGACAAAAAATTTTATGGGCCCATATCGTTTCTTCCGGTAATATCGAAGGTCTTCGAGAAACTTCTTCTGAAGCGATTGCAGCCAATAATTGCAGAAAGGCGCTTGATCTCGGATCATCAGTTCAGTTTTAGAACTTATCATTCGACAATAGATCAAGTCTACAGAATAACGCATGAAGGTGAAAAAGCCTTAGAAGAGTGTTGTATGCACATTGTGAGCAAGCATATATTTCCCAAGGGCACGTGTCAAATGGGGGACTGCGGGGAATGCTCACCTGACATGGTGTGTACCGGTATGGAAAATAATGGGGCGGTCCAAAATCGGCTACAAACGAAAAATCCACAAGTCTGTTATTCAGGTTAGGGTCGGCCGAATACAAAACACCTTTTTCTCTCTTCTCATGCCAGATATTTTTAAGAAACGTTCTTCTATGCATTAAAATAATATAAACAAGAATACGATGTTATTGAGAAAGGGTGGATGCCACGTCCCTTTCTTAGGGAGAAGATTCTTAACACAATTAAAGTTAATAGAAACTGCAATTTAACAACCAAGATTTTTGACGCATTTTGGAGCTTGACTAGGGTCAATTGGGATGGGGTATCCAACGATTCGCCTAGGCGGATTGTAACCCTCCCACTAGTCTTTGAGTTAAATTTAGTAGACGTAGAATAAATGGCCCAGAAATAACGATATATTTGCTAGCAGCATCATTTATGTCAGTCAACTAAAGCAGGATTCACAAAGAATACTTACTACGCCTGACATATACGAGTTCAGCCAAACAATGTACCTTTTACTTCGACACTTGGCAATCGTAAAGACGTTTGGTAATCGTAAAGAGAATTCGTAATGTTACGTTACGTGACATCAAAGTGAAGAACTCTAGCTCAAATAGACCTTTAAACAGTTTGACGTCTACTGGTATTTTTGAAAGCGGGATGCCAAACTGCACATGAATATAAATAATTGTTTAAAAAGTGCAACCATGTGTATCGATGAACGAGAAAGTTATAGACCTAATCAACGTTGCTAAGTAAGGCTTAAAATATATTTTTTTTTATAACTCACCTGTGTTCAAGGGGCTATGGCTACCCTTATACCGAGCTTACATAACGCGAGTGAAAAGGATCAGAGGTGAAAGAGGAGAGGAACTGATGCACTTTGGTTTTGAACTGTTGGGGACTGTAGTGACGGGGAAAAACCTCCTGTGGAAGTCTGTTCCACACTGCAATGCGGTTCGTCCGAAATTGGGCTCAAGGGTGTACTGATGAGCATTCCTTCTTGCGCGGGTATTGCAGTTGAATTCTTTAAGGGGTGGAATGCAGCAGCTGGCTATTTCGCTGGAACACTCTTTATGGAAAAAAAAACGGTAGAACAATGAAAGACAAGAGACACTGCAATTGACTTCGCAATATTTGGGTCACCTATCAATTTCAATGCTCTTTTTTGTATCCTATCGAGTAGGTGTAAATTTGTCTTAGAAGCTCCTGCCCAGACATGAGAGTTATACTCTAGTTTTGATCGTAAATACGATTTATAAATGACAACCAAATCAGAAGGTGTAAAGTATTTCTTGCAACTACTAAGGAATCTTAAGCATTTCGCTGCGTTCTTGGCGACGTCGAATATGTGGTCATTCCAACGTAAGTTGTCATTAACGCACATACCGAGTATGGAAAGCTTTTCGGTTTCAGTGATGCAAGAACCGTTCATGGATAACGGTATTTGAAGATTTCTATTCAGCTTGGATGACAATAAACAACATTGTGTTTTGGAAGCATTAAATTCCACTCTGTTTAAAAGCCCCCATGTTGATATGCTGTTGAGGTCGCAATTTAATGAGTTCAACATACTTAACCGTTGCCTATCATCGTCCGAAGGACTGGGGCGTTTACCAGGAAACGAATATGACAAACTAAGATTACTGTCATCAGCAAAAGAATGAACTGGATTAGATGTGGCAGACAAGAGATCATTTAAAAAGATCATCAGATCAAAGATCATCATCAGACATTTAAAAAGATGAACATGAGACGTGAAATCGTCCAAAACCACTTGGATTGATCGGTTCGAAAGGAAATTTCTATTCCAATGATTAAAAGACACATCGATTCCAAATGCACGCATTTTCGACAAGAGAGCCTGATGCCAGACTCCGTCAAATGCTTAAGAATATCGAGCGCAACAACCCTACTTTCACCATGAAGGTGTAAGGAGCGGTTCCACTTTTCGGTGAGATAAGCCATCAGATCACCAGTGGACCTTTTGCCACGAAAGCTGCATTGACGGTCATTGAGAAGCCTCCGTGATTCTAGATATTTCATAAGCTGACTATTCATCAGCGTTTCCATGAAAGAAAGAATGCATGTTAGTGCGATTGGTCGGTAATTGGTCGGAGAAGTTGAATCGCCTTTTTCTGGGACTGGCTGAACAAATACAGTTTTCCATCTACTCGGAAAGAGACCAGAAGAGTAGGACAGATAGAAAAGCCTACGCAGTGGTTCTGCCAGTGTGGAAGAACACCTCTTCAGAACTTTGGGGGAAATACCATCTGGACCAGCGGATTTGTGTATGTTGCGATTTTTAAGGACTCCTCAATTTTAGTTAAAAAACACGAAAAGGATTAGAAAAGTATTGTTTGTGTTGTGAAAACAGTGCCTAACGACCACAAAAGGGGTCACGGATATCAGGAGATCACATCTTCGGAACACTCTTCCGATGACTGCTTGAAATTAGGCCCCAATGCAAAATAGCCCCAAACTTAAAATGAAAAATAGCCCCAAAAAGGTACGTGAACGGCAACAACAACAAAAAATTGTCATATTGGCAATTTTTCATTTTTTTGGGGCGATTTTTCATCTTAAAAATTGGGGAAAAATTTCCCCAAATTTTTAAGAACGATGGACGTAAAGAATGCCTAAAGGCATGCCTCTTCGACTCATTCGCCGGCCGGCCTTCGGCCTCACATGCAGATGCTCAGGGCGCCGCTACGCGCCATATGTCCAATTTCGCATTTTTTAAAAATGAAATTTTTTCAACATTTTTTGGGGCGATCTTTTACCCCAATTTTGAGGCTATTTTTATACCCCATCCCATAGGATAGGAGGTATGTTAAGTTTGTCACATAACACGGTGAAACAATAATGGTAGACCCCCAAGACCTTAAGGGCATATGATCGAGACCGATTCTGAATCGAATGAGCCATGTCCGTCCGTCCGTCCGTCCGTCTGTATGTCACGTGTTTTTAGGCCTTAAATTTTGAGCTAGGGTGCTGAAACTTCGTACGTCAGGTGCACGTCATGCGAAGCAGTACAAGCGTAAAAGTTTTTGAAATCTGCCCAAAGACACGCCCACAATCGGTCTAAATGTGCAACTACCTCCAGAGTTTTCAAAACTGTAGGACGTTCTAAAAGGCTGAAATTTGACAGCATCTCTTAGTGAATATAAGACACAAAAAAGAAAAATTTAATTGGTAAACCTCCTCTAGTGGGCGTGGCATCTATTTTAAGGGTAAATTTTCAAATGCAGTTTACTCAGTATTTTTGCTCGAAATTGAAAAAAATTTTTAATTTTTTTTTAATTTATTAATTAAAATTTATTAATTTATGTAGATTAAAATTTATGTAGAAAACGCTTAGTTCCACATTTTGTTCATACAAAACTTTGGGCCCCGCCCACATTTGGAGGCAAAATTAAAGAAAAACCTAAAATTTTCCAGAAAAACTTAATTTCGACTGCCCTTGAGCCTAATTTAGGAAAGCATGAAACAAAAAAAGTAGCAGGTTAGGTAAACAATATTTCCGTCCAGATTTCGTTCGTATAAAGTTTTTAGCCACGCCCCCTTTTAGGGGTCGATTTTTCAAAAATATTGAATTTGAGCCAAGAAATTGCATTTTTACGTATATTTAAGTGTAACTTGGAAATATCCGTGGGAAAGTATCTTATAATTAATAGTTCGTAATTAGGGGCGGTTGGACCACGCCCCTTTTCGAAGTTTGCATTACTTAAAAAGTGTCAAAAAATAACTTTGCCATCAGCATTTTGCAATGTGGGATAGGATAGGGTATTCAACGTTTCGTTTTACGGACTGTAACTTCTGCGAACACACTGTAGCACTTACTCACTGGTTCATTTTCAGTTTGGGGCCATTTTTCATATGGGCCTAATTTCATGTAGTCTTTTTCGATACCTTCCTCTTATTCTATGTAAATTGTTTTAAATTTAATTTTTATTTTCAACAACTTCTTTCCTTAACAGATTACTCTAGGTTGGTTACTTTATAAATGCTTCGCACTTCTAAGCATTATTGAACATTTTGAATTTTTCATATAAAAACGCGATTTTGCTTGGCATCCCTGCACCCTTAAAAAAATACTCTTACAGCAAGCAGTATGTTTTTAGTACCGCTTGTCCTTAAAAGAATCCGCTTGTGACAAACAGTTACCACTTACACGTAACGGTTTACGTTTGCATCAAGCGTTTCTGACCCTTAAATGCGAGTACAAAAAAAAATCGCTTACGAGTATCTGCATTCAATATAGATGCAACCAGGATTACCTTTTTTGATAAGAAAAAATGTTAATAATAACAAGAGTTTATACATGTGCAGGGTAACTCAAAACCCGTTTGCCACAAACGATTTTTTCTATTTATATAATTGATAAGCCCGATCGTAGCAATAGGCATCGAAATGCTAGTCTCGACATGGCGGATTGGTAATGTTATGCGACGTGGAGTCATCGGCAACTGCACAATTTAAAGAATATTTAAATTTTTGCCTATAAAATGTACCTTGAAAGTATGTAAGTTCCCCATTTCTCTTCATGTTTAAATGAAAATTTTGAATGTATTAAAATGGTCGCACGTACTTGTATGTAGCCCCAATAAAAAGTACATTGTTGATTTGGTTCTTATGATTTACACTTTGTTATTGCAATATAATGCTTCAAGTAAATGTTGTATTATATTAAACAATAAATGGTAAGATGACTCACCGTAGAACCACAGTGATGTAGCTGTGGCGGTAGTAGTAGCGGTAGTAAGCGCAGTCAAAAGTTAAAACACATGTATTCAGTGTATTGCGCACACAATGTGTGTCTGTGGCGGTAGCGCGTAGCTGTGGCGGTAGCGCGTAGCTGTGGCGGTAGCGCGTAGCTGTGGCGGTAGCGCGTAGCTGTGGCGGTAGCGCGTAGCTGTGGCGGTAGTAACAGTTGGCCAACTTTTAACTTTCGTAGCGCTACACGGTTGACAGCGCTACACGGTGGACAGTTCAATACAAGTTAAGTAAACAATGAAGGAAAAGGACGTCGCAAAGTTTATTGAGATAATTAAATCTAAAGAAATTTTATGGAATTTGTGTCATCCGTTGTACAAAAATATTAAATCTAGTTCAAATTAACTCAGAGCGTCGGCCATTGTTTATAAACGAGGTTTTTGTTCGACATAGCCGCGCCACACCATTGTGTTCAATTTTTTTCCGTACTACGCCACATGGCTCCGCGGCTGTACTACGTACTACTGCTACATACCACCGCTACGGGCATTGTGGTCCCACGGTCAAACTTAAGGTAAGCAAATTAAGATTTCATATTAACCGCGCTTTGCTTTTGCCCTTATAGATAAAGTCGTTTGTGGTAAATGGTTTTACAAATGACTGTCAGCTCTTTTAACACTTGCTCCAACGGCACTGACTGTCAAACCCAAATGGAAAAAATCCAATTGGCTATCTGAAACTCATTGGTAGGAACGATTGTGGGATCTTAAGGTTACCATGCTATGTCATGCCTGTTATGGAAAATGTCATTTCTGGTGAACTTTTCATAAAGTGCTGTCAAATTTTTTTGCTATTGCTTAAACAATACATCCTTTTACTGCCAAATGAAAAACAACTTAGGGCTATCAGAAAAACAATGAATGTCTCAATTGTAGACTGTTAAGATAAAACGAATATGAGTTATCCCTTATTGTGCTTCCTTATAACTGGTAGAGACAAAGTCGTTTGTGATAAACGCTCTAAAATTTTATCTAAATATCGAGTATCGTTCATAGCAAACACTTTCCATATAGACCTAAAATATTTTCGTGCTGACTGTAATAGCTTTTGCCTCTATTAATAATGATAATGACTAATAATGATAGAAATCATAAACTACAACCTCGATTGACGCTTGGCCCTTTTTCACGTTTGTGACAAACGACTTTCCTCTTGCTTGAAGTGTTTTTTTCTTTCAGTGTGGGTCGAAATATGTAAAAGACGTCAGATTCTGACAGCCTAGCACGGCTGGTTTATCAATTAAAGGAAATATAATTTCAAAGCAGTTTCTTAGTCGAAGCCTTGTTGTGAAGTAGCTTTATAGAGAGGTTCAGCGCATTACGGAAACCATTAACTACTTTCTTTTAATCATATAAATATGTACTATTAATAAATTACTTGTTGGAATAAATCCTAAATATTTTTCATGTTTTGTCTGTTCAAAATTAAAATCAATCAACATTCCAAGTTTCAGCTCAATTTCTAAGTCCAACGGACAAGACCTAATCAATTCATCCGTTGGTCGCGATCATATCTTCTAAATATCTGAGAAGTCTCTGGTGTCAATTTCGCTATAAATTATGCAACAAGCTTTGTTTCTCATTCCCATCTGGAGTCCAACAGTAACGTGACCGTTTCTTCAGGAAAGGGTCTCTCACTGGCCCCCTTAACTCTGCTGACAACGGTTCACACCGCAACAGTTACCCCAGCCTTCATTACCCTCGAGTATACCTCAACCAATCAAACTCTGGTTGGTGACCTTGCGTATAGGTTTATACTCTCAACGGTTGCGTAGACCCCTCCCTTTCAAACGGGTAGTCATCATTTAGGTCCCGGGCTGGTAACTCCGGTCCTACAAGTGATATCACAATGGACCTCCTTTGGTCTAAGTGCGTCCCTGCCCAGCGGGGGCAGCCACCCAACCTAACCTTACATAACCTTACCTAACCGTGGAATCATATAAATATAACCTGGCTGGTCTAGAGGTATTATTCATTAGGGGAGTTCCATGGGTTGATGTTAGTGGATGTTTGGAGGCATTGCCACACTCCATCCTCTAAAAATGTCATTTTGACACTACATCACATTGCCCCTCTCTTAGTTTCGTTCGCCCCGAACAAACACAATCAGTCCCGTTGCTTCAATGACAACGATGACAGCCAGACAGATATAATAGGTACAAGACCTAAGTGAAAAAATTTACGAATTTCCACTTTTCTCGCACTTCGAGTCTTATTCATCGAGCAAGTTTTGGTCCTACAATAGAAAACTGTTCTCAACGGAAAATTGGATTCATGAATCTAAATCACGGTCTGCACCACCAAGCGGAAAAAGGGTCTCATGTACAAGCTTTTCAAGACCACCAGCTGTATAAAATTTTGCAACCTAATATCCAAGATGCTTCGCGACATGATATTCAATATCTTCCTCAACTTTTGCCGTAGCGGAAAAAGAAAGCTAAACTCAGAACGCCCCTACGCTTTACGGTATCTACTTGTACACCTGCTACCACCGAATTACACGCTCTCGGAAATTCCACTACGCAGAACGCTTAGCGCTTGCATTCCAGCACAAGCCCTTTGGAAAGCTGGAACAGGTAGCGACATCAAACCTGAACCAAAGCAACAAATTGCAAGAGCTAATAGCGTCTTCAACCCGCTACTGCTGTTGCTACGAGATCTGCTGTTTCCAATAGGGATATGCCCTGTTAACCTAAGACACAAATTCCCATCAAATTTTCTTGGTATGACTTCTTACATGAAAAGGCAAATCTTACCAAAGTTTCTCAAATACAGACATGGATTAACATGATTAAAAACTAGCCCAGAATATCCTGGGATGTCTACGCACCTCTGCTCCCTCGCTAGTGTATTTTAGAATATAGAACTTCTCTTTGGCTTAAAAGCTGTCACACGAACAAGATTGACACTTAACTTAGGCTCATATTTAGCACCCTAATAGACCGGCAGCAGTTGAAAGGATCCTCAGACTACCACGTAGGGCAAACAAGTTTTTATCAAACAATTCCAACAAAAAATCCAAGGAATTGTCAGGATCTCGGATTGTGCAGATATTGGAAACTGCTGCACGCTGAGACTGGAATAGAACTTGAAAAGAAAATTTAATGCTGAAAACCTCTCCCTGGAAGAAATCCATAAATTCCTATTCGTGAGATAATTCAGGCAGCCATAGTCCAATATTCAAAAACAAAAACAGAGAACCAGAATTTATGCTACCGAGAAAGGCGTAGTACAACTTCAATCGTATACGGTATTCCACTGGGTGATGCAATGATACCTTAGCTAAATCCCAGACAATCAAAAGTCATCTCCATGATTAAATCCGTATCCAATTCGATTTTATTCACTTACACTATTCTCAAGACACAGGAATATGTTTTCGAAAACTAACTCTATTGATTTATAATTTATTCACAAGTTACTCTTCGTCTATTTTCAGCCTCTACCAAGTTCGTTGCTCCTTGCGGGTATCTCCCAGACTGCCAGTGCAGGTGGAAACGAGCATACCCGACCAAGTCCATCACCAACCCGTGCAACAGCATCAACCCCCCGAGGAGCCGGATGAACTACAACAGAATTTGCCGCAAAATAATGTCCTTCCGGGATCAGCTTGCATCATTAATGGCGCTGGTGCATCGCGCGTTTTTCAAATACTCTACCGCAACGAGGAGGTTACCCTACGTGATGTAATACTCTTTCGGACGCACTTATTAGGTAAGACACTCGTACAAATAAGACTGCAGATTGCGCCGATTACGCATTGAATTGAGGCGCTCTCAAACGGCCCATGTGTCATTGCCAAAGGCCCGCACTAGTCTTTTATTTGAAAATTTAATTTTAGAACATTATAGAAATGGATGCTAAGAGCGTTTCATAATGGATATTGCTCTTTTCGAAACGTTGGCAACACATAAATGTGTGAAAAAAGAAACTGAGAACTTTTTTTTAGAACAGGCTGCACACAACAAATCAAAGTGCTTCCTCCTACCTGATATCTTTTGTCTTTGTGCCATTAGCCTATATACAATCATACGTTATTCTCCTACATCGTAGCTAAGCTTTGCTTCCTTATTGTGTGCAACAAATAATAGCAACACCCCTGCTCCTGTTTTTTTAATATAATTTCATACCCATTCATCCTTAGTAACAGGAAAACTAGGAGGTAATAATATGCTAATATGGGGGCTTTTAGACTCACGATAATTGCTTTTACACTCGTAAAGTGTTCTAAAAACCTTCTTTTCAGCGTGCCTGAGTTGAGTGTATAGAGGTACCTGTATACTCAAAAGCAGGTGGTAAATTGAGCTCTCTATAATATATACCCTCGGAGCTAACCTTCGTTACGTGCACGATAGTCGGCTCCTGATGATAACACATGATGGTAATTAGTTATTAACAAAGAGCTTCATTGTAGGCTGCTCGATATTAAGATTGTTGACGTGCTTCCACCAGATAAACCACACCTTTGTAATTGAAAATGAGGCTGAGAGGTGGTGTGAGGGTTTTTTTTATCCTTTGTCCTTTCATTGTTGCATGGGTGTTGTTATTATCTTTGTCTTCTCGGGCATTCACAATGAGTTCAAATCTCATAATGCTCCAAAGGTTAAATAGGACGAAATTTTTTTTAAGGTAGGTTAAGGCCAAGTTCTTTAGAGCGAGAAATCTCCGATTGCGCACGGAGGCGTATGAAAAAGAGGATAAGACGTAGAGTGAAAAAATCGGATTCTAGCCATGAGTTAAGAAAAAAAAGGTGGTAAATTTACGGTGGCTAACAAGGTGGCTACTTAACTTTAAACAATCCTCTGTGCTACCAACAACAAACATTTCACTTGAGTCGTTTGTGTTATCCGTGGTTAACAAATTTAGGACATATGGGCTCAATTTTCGGCAGAACGAATTTTTTTATTTATTTTTTTATAAAGTTTAATTCTTTACCAACTTGGCACTTTGATGTCGTTTGTCGCATCTCGATTCTTTCGACGTAGGTGAGCTCATTAACTACTTCAAGTTGTCGACTGTCAGAACTTGATCAAAACTATGTTCGACGTCGCAATTTTTGTGGACAGCGTAAGGCCCATTTCACACATGCCCGACTACCGGCTAACCGGCCCCGGCTACCCGGTCGTTGGGAATACATTCTTATGGGCGCGTTCACACCTGCAAACCCGGTTGCCCATACAAAAAGCCGGCTAGCCGGTGCCGGTTAGCCGGCTGCCGGGTATGTGTGAAATGGGCCTAAGCTTTGTTTTACCTAGTTCACTCTAAGGAAAACTTATATAGGGCTTTCTTTAATTTTGTTGAAGCATGTAAATTGTGGAAATATTTTGATGTACCCCAAAAAAAAAATGATGTCCTATTAAAGCCTTCCTACCTAGCTATTTGTCTATCTAATACCATGTCTCCACCGGGCACTAATACGCGATTAATATAAATCTTTATTAAATCTACCACAAGTCACGCGATTTACCATAAAAATTTAAATCCTCTAGGCAAGTGATTTAAAATAAACCCTTTCATAAATCTCGTTCACCCTATTCACAAACCTATTTTCTGCACCTTTTTGACAGTTTGAGAATCAGAAAAGGAAACTGTCCCTGTAAGACAGATCTGTCACAAGAACTTTATCTATAATGATTTTTACAGCGAAAATCGTTTTCGCTCCTGCTAAATGACATAGCCACTCTGTTTTGAGAGCCAAAATGACGGAAACAGAGTGTCCGTATCAAATTAATCCTGTATTTGTCCGGTGGAGCCACTTTGAGATTTATTTTTAATCGTCTCCAGCTAATCCTGTTTTATTTGCCGGTGTAGACAAAATATCTGACTGAAAATCTGACTGACCAAGTATAGGTATTCAAGACCTTATGGCCTTTTCGGTTGGCGATCTCGGATCAGGGCGTTCTTCTCCCGGATTGGGACTTCTCTCCGAACAGCCATACACGTTTTTCTTGATTTTGAAGTTTATGTAGCATTGTATTTGTGAAGCAAAAGCTATTCTAAAGGGGACAAATGATATTTATCCAATTTGACATTGACACATGTATGATTGTGTGCGTGCTTCTGGTTTTGATTCTGGATTCAAAATCAGAAGCAAATTTCACTTCTATCCAAAAGAGGAACTGTCAAAAGAGTCCATGAATACAGTTTTAGGAGAGTTCAGAAGTCTCCTGGACGCTCGCGGACGACTAACTGAAAAGGCCTTTGGTGTTAGTTTTGACAGTGACAGTTCAATCAAGAAGTCAAAATGTCAAATCACCCAAAAGAGGTCCTTACACTACAAAATTTTACTGCAAGCAATCTTTAAATCTAAAATGCACAGTTTCGCATAATGTCTTATATGGGGATTATCAATTTAAAGTTGATGAGGGAAACAAATTTGAAGCAGAGGGCAACTATTTTACAGTTTGATCAGAACTGCCCCCCATAAAAGTTGTTTGAACAAATTGAAAAAAAAATTTTAATTTGATTGAGTTTTAATTTGAAATCTTTTAGTTTTTGACGGTCTGCTTTTCAAAACTAAATCGCTCATTTTTGAAAAATCTCACATCACATGATATTTTTTGGTGATTTGACACTACGAAGGATGTTCGATTTGTCAGTGACTTTGATGCTAGATTACACAAAGGACTTTTTTCTTATATTCTTGTTTCTTTTTGGCAATAGACAAAAAAAACAATGAGTAAGTGAAACTGCAACAGTGCGTATATGTAAGAGCTTCAGTTCATCTGTAACGGACCACGGTGTACCCTATTCCTAGATCTCCTTTCCATTCCCATTCTCCTTTCCTATTTTCTTGCTTTCCATCCCCGTCCCGTTACCATTAATGCATGATTTTTAATAGAAAAAAATTTTATTCCTTATAAGTTTTTGAATACTTTTTTTTTTTAAAAGGGCGTGGCATGTCCAACCCCTTCAACCGAAAATCAATATAAGCATATAAATATCCGAGTTTGCGGCTAAAATGTACGCAAAACTGTAATTTTTTTGTAGCAAATTCAATAATTTTTTGAAATTGACCTCGGGCGTGAATTGAGGTGGGCGTGGCCAAAAAGTTTGTATGAACTAATGGCGTATTCTTTTGAACACCGAATCGTACAACTGGTGTGGAATACAGTAAAAAATAAATTGTTCTTTTCTTGTACACCTGAACGGAGTAGTGCTCATGTAAATGTTCTTTTGAACTCCGAATTCATTCGGTGTCGACACCGGTGGAGGCTGGGTGTAACTTTGATTGTATATGTGAAGTGACGTTTCGACTCAATTTTCAATCGTGTTTTTTGACAATGCGTCTGAAATTGTATGAAAAGGATTAAAACTTACCAAATATCTCAAACTGAAAAATATCAAAATTAATTTTAAGTAAAAAGTGCAAACAACTGGCGCAGATAAAATCGCGCTACGAAGAGAAAAAAAAGTAAACAAATTGAAGCCAAATCAATTTGACCCTTAACGTGATGACGGCACCGGAGCAGTATATGTCGTTCTTTACACAATGAAACGGGGTGCGCACCACGCCGGAATTGTCGCGAGTACCGAGTATTATTTCACAGCTCGGTGTAGCAATCCGGTGTTCAAAAGAATACGCCATAAATCTAAAATAGTGTCCGGTGTACTTTATGTGCTAAATTTTATTTCCTATTCTTTTCATAGTAAAGCTAAAAAGCAGTGGAAATCCATGTTTTTCTGGAAAATTATAGGTTTTTCTTGACTTCTGCCTCTTAATGTAGGCGTGGCCTAAATGTTTGTATGAATCAAATGTAGAACCAAGTATTTGGTACATAATATATTAAGTAAAAATTTTCCGATTTGGAAAAAAGTTTTGAATAAACTGCGTTTGAAAGTTTACTCTTTAAATCGATGCCACACCCACTTGGAGTGGTCTGCTGATTTTGGCAAATTTCAACTTTTCACGATGTCTTGAAATTTTGAAAGCACTGGAGGTACTTGAACATTAAGACCGATTGTGGGCGAATTTCATTAATTTTAACACTTGTATTGCTTCGGATGACAGAGAGCCTACGTATTAAATTTGAACTCAAAATTTAAGGCCTAAAAATTTGTGTAATACGGACAAACGGACATGGCTCTCGAAAATGTAACATAGACAAAAAATAACGATAGACCCCCAAGACGTTCAGGGCATTTGATCGAAACCGAACTCTGTACGTCGCGTAAGCCATATGTCCGTTTGTCAGGGTTTCACCTCGTGAAAAGCTGCAATTTAACATTAAGCTTCTCCTAATGATTGTTAGACATAAGAAATAAAGGTAAAGTCGGCAGACTGCACCTAGTGGGCGTGGCATCGATTTAAACACTTATCATCCAATAAATGCAATGCATTCAAATATAAACGTGGGTATAAATTTTAGGTTGTCGAAAGTTCGTCTAGACAAAAAAAAAACACTCTCAGTTTGTCTGCGATTCAATTCAACAAAAGCATTCCTCCTTACCGGAGAGCGACTTCATGAACAATATAGTTATCTGATGTACCTACCGCCTGCTTTATTCAACCTGAATAATGGCACTTAACCCTTACGTCAAGCATCGATTCTTTTTGTTTTAAATCGTGTAATGAGTTGAAGATGTGACAATGAATCCTTGAAGCAACTTTTGTAGGCTTTCAAGATTTCTCTTTGCATCCGTCTTGTTCAGAGTACATTGACCCCGCAATGATGGCAAATAAGCCTATTCAAAATACTTATTACCATAAGTTATGTCCTTCCCCCCAAGATGAACTGCTGTCCTTTTTTTTTTAAATTTGACTTTATTTAGCATCTGTTGGTCTCATTAAAATCTCATTTCCTCTTATTAAATTTTCAGTTGACAGCCGTCACCTTAAGGAGTCCATAGAACGAGCTGAGTTCTCTTTGCATTTGGAATTGTGGTTCGGTGAGCAGAACAACGGCTCAAGCAGCCTGTCGCTGGCATCAACAAGGACACTGCAATTGAACTTTCATCCTGCCCGAGGCTTACACTACCACTTGCCGGTGCTGTTCGATTACTTTCATTTGGCAGCAATTAGTCTGGGCATACACGCCAGTCTTGTAGCGTTACACCAACCCTATATAAAGTAAGTACAATTCCCGATTGTTATCCTTATAAATATGCTTCAGCAATATAAGTTCTATACATTCTATACAGATGCATTCATGAATTAAAAAAAAAAACGGGACACACACACAACTTCCGACACGTGACTTATATTTTTTATAGTTTGCTCTCACTTTCCACATTGACATGAATTTCTCAAGTGTGCTTCGCAAATGCAGGATGCAGCGTTTACTCTTCCATATAGTTTTCCCTCCTTTCCCACCAGGATCTGATTCAAGTGTTTTAGAATAAGGAGGGCTTCTTGGAACCTACGAGTATGTTCTGATTTTGAAAAAAAAAAAAAAAAAAAACTCAATGAGCCTAACTTTCACGTGTTTGAACACGATGAGGAAGGAGCTGCATAAATACATCTAACGTCGTCGTATCCTGGCCGCAATCAAGATGAATTTATAGAGTGCCTCCTACTACCTACATACACACAAACACATGCACACAAACTACTACATAGAGTGAATAAAGCTATTTTCAGAACATTTTTATAAAGGCATGTTAAATTAACTTTAGCACGCAAAGTAGTGTGTTGGTTGGCATGTTTTTGGCTTGTTAGGCTTTGAGAGGCTTAAGCAAAGTCGGATAACATGCACCGTTTAGGGCAGAGGGTTTTTTTTACTTTGCATCAATGGTATGTCGCCCATACAGCAACAGAGGAGTGAATATCGCAGTGACGCAAAAAAAATTGCGGTGGAAACGCATTCCCTGACCTTACAACCAAAAAATAAAAAATAAGTTAATACCATGGATTTTTTTTTACGATTTCTAGTAACGTTCAAAATTCTTCAAAAGAAACCAAATATCTACCAAAAATACAAATATTGACTATGTTGGATTCATAAGCGTTGTCCTACAATAAATTTGTATACCTATGAATACGTGCTGACTAAAAAAAACTCCTTTTATGAGCGACGCAACGAGGACTGATGAGGATTGTCAGCATAAACAGTGCGTCATAGCATGTCATAGTAGTAAAGCTTCGACCTCCCATAACTGATTTTGTGCCCCGTGTGTCAAAAATAAAGGGAGCTGATAAGCCTTCTCCGTGGGAAGCTGGAGCAGCATTCTTATTTTAATGTCAATCAATCAGACACAAATAATGTCTCTTGTCCCTAGCCTTTAGGATTTCTAAATACAAATTTATATAATAGTCATTACTACTATCGCCCACTTTACAATCAGATTTTTTTCACGTAGGCTAAACAAGAATTAGATCTACTCCTTAGTCTTCAACACTTTTCCGTTCATCGTCGTTCAATCACTTTGCCTTATTGCCTTCGAAGTTGTCAATTCGAAGAGATCTTAAATCAACTGCCCCTATAAGGCGTTCAGAGACTCCTGTATTTTTCTTTCGGTTTTAGGCCCCCGGGCGTATTGACAGCTTCACAAGCAGGCTCTGCCTTCATTTTCGCCCCGTAAGGAAACGTCGGCTTTGAATATGCTTTGAAATGACATTTCCTCAAAACAAAAAAAATATTTTGATTCTAATTTTTTTCTCAGCTGTCAGACGAAGAAAATGTTTAGCATATTTTGACTATAAGTTCGCCTTGGAGTCACGTAGCCTAACATTATGTTTATTTTAAGATTGCCAAACGGAAAGTTGAAGCTTCATTGTACATATTAGCAAACATTGAAGGCAGGCCGACGCGGAGCCAAACTTATTTGTGAATCTCGCTTTACATTCTCTTAAAAAATATCGGTTCGTTGCCACATCACAATATTTTTCAGCATTTCGCAATTTTAGTATTTAGCGAAATCATAAAATTTTTCTCTTCCTTTAGAAGCTGGTCAAAATGAATAAAGCTCTCAAAGTTTAAAACCGCTCACACTCTTAAGGCGTTGTAGTTTGCTTTGTGCCGTTACGTTCCCGTTGCTTCACAATCCCGTTGAAAATTAACCATTCTTAAAAACGATTAATTATCATAGAATGCCAAAAACCAACAAGAACACAAACTACCGCGAAAGCCAACAATTCCAGGTTCACAGAAACGTCAAAACGCACAAAAAAATTAATCGTGTTGAGTTTTTCTACTTTTTTTATAATTTTCATACGTAAACAAGTGAGTAAGTGCCAGAGTTCGTCTGTGACATACTTCTATACACCCGAGCCTATATACTGTATAACACAAATACTAAAATTTTTAAGCCACGCCCCCAAAATTAGAATCAATTAATTGTAATTTCGTTAGAATCATGACAAAATGCGTTAAAGCCCAAAAATTATTTCGGAAACAACCGTTTATCCTAAAAACGCCCCCTTTAAGTGGGCGGAGCTCAAAACTTTGTATTGACCAAACTTAGCAAATAACAATGTCTTTAATATTTGTCATAAATTTTTTTTTGGATTTGGAGTAAACTTTCCTAGAAATCGGGTTTTTAAAGATCTAACATGTTTAAAGTGGGCATGGTCGCTATTGTGGGCGGTCCGATTTTTGTCTTCTTAGAGGTTTTAGGCCATAATTAACTTCCGAAAATCCGAAATAGAGGTTGTCTTACACTAAAGCCTGTAGTGGGCAGGGCCGTTGGCGGATTTAACTAATTTTTACACTTTGTACAAAATAAGAACCAAGATACACTTCAAGTTTGAGCGTCCTAGATCAATTTTGAAGACCTTAAAACTTCACACATACGGACAGACGGACGGACGTAGATTAATCGATTCACCTGTCGGTCTCGATCATATCTCTAAAAGGTATTAGGGGTCTCCCGGTGACTATTTCATTGTGTTACAAGCTATGCATTAAAATTGATATGCCCTGGGTCGGGTATAAAAAACGTAACGGCAGATTGTTGGAGCAGCGTTGTGGTAGCTCCCATTGAATTCAATGTGTTTGAATTTAAGTTGTCGAATCAACGTTGGCCCAACGCAGCTTTGTGACATAGCCTTTATTCCTCTAATTTTGATGATTTTACAGCGCGCTGAAAAAACAAAACAAAACAAAAAGCGTTGTACTCTGTAAAAACCAACGAAAATTGTCTGAGAAGTATTTATTTCAAAACAAAGAGTAAAAATTCTTAATCACCAATCACCACCATTCTTAAACACCTAAGCTGACATTTCGAATAGCTTGTGTCAAATAAGGAACTATTATGCTGCAATTAAGTTGCATGATTAAAATAAAAATATTAATAACCAATAAAGGAAATGCCCGTCATCGCATGGTCAGTATAAACGATTTTCGCTGGAACGACTAGTCAATGATTGAGAGTTTGATAGGGCTGTCATTTAAAATGTTGAAATACCAGTGTAAACAGCAAAAACAGATTTTGAAATTTCTTTCGTAATGTTCCGAAATTCTTTCGTTTCGTAATTCTTTCGAAATGTTGAATTTCAATGCAATGCAAACCCATTTTTTTTTTTTTAGAATATCACGCGCGTCTTTAAAGGTTTAGTTCTGAACTCATCTTAAAAAAGTTTCCTTAAAGCTTGAATTAAGTCTTATTAATGGGGTTGTGGCTCCGAAGTCTTGCTGATGCCCGAAGCATTATGCAATGCAGGTCCAATGTAGCCAATGTAGTCTTCGTCTTTTGACTTTCTGAAGTACATCTAGATGTAGCTATTTTTTTTTTTTTTTTTTTTTCTTAATACTAGGGTGGATGGAGGCTAAAACTCCAAACTCTTTCAACGACACCAATACGCCCACAGGTATATAATACCGAAGTAGCCGATATTGGTTATGCCCGAATTCCACGTGCTAAAAAACCACCCATTTGTGAGAGACCCTATGAAACTGCCAGAACGCACTTCATAGGAGTAAATTTTGGCTCTCTCATAATACTTCTTGACTACAACTAAGTTAACTTAAGAAGTTCCCCGGTTTTGGAACCATAGTGACTTCAGCAACTTTCCATTGTCTTGGAACGTTTAAAAGTCTAAGAGAAGCGTTTATCATATAAAGTAGCTTGACTAATGCCTTTTTTGGTAGGGCATTGATTTCTTTTGATCAGGTCGTAACCCGGAGCCTTATTATTTTTAAGTTTTCTAATTGTCTGTCGGAGTTCAACTAACGAAACTTTGTTCATTCTAAAGCTATCAGGTTCCGCGTTGTTGTTTAGAAAGTCAGCCAACGGCGGACCGTCGAAAGGCTTGAATGTTTCTTCTAAATGTTCAGCAAACAAATTCGCTTTCTCTTTGTCTTCTCTTGCCCATTCGCCTTTAGCTTTTTTTTATTAGTGCCGAGTGGATTATAGGTTTCTTGATAGACTTAACTGCTTTCCACAGCGAGTAGTTTGAGCTCCTATCCACCGACAAGCCTTCAAGGTATTTTGTGGTCTCACGATTTTTAAGATCTTGCAACATTCCTTTCAGTTTGTTAGAGAGGTGGTTCAAGAGGGTTTTGTCTGGGGGAGCCCTTGTGCCTTGCCATCTTCTACGCGCTCTTCTTTTTTCACGAATCAATTCTTCGATTCGAGCGGATATGTTGCACGTACATGCCCGTCGGTGCTAACTGCGTTCTTTTGGGACGAAGTGTTGTTCCAAGCAGCGCTGAATTGCTTCAATGAATTGGTCAACTGCGGTTTCTAGCTCGAAAGGAGTTTTCAATGGCACATTCAAGCCAACACCCTCCTTACAGTCCTTTCTGAAGGCGTCCCAGTTCATGGTTTTGCCAGCTAATCTAGGAGCTCTTTCTATTTTCGCCAGTCTTTCACCCATCTTCAAGATTACTCCTGAGTGGTCTGAGCAAAGATCATAACACTCTTCAATTCGCGTAAGGTATTTGGGGTACCCTTTAGCGATGAAAAAATCGACAAGGTCAGGCTTTTTATTCCTATCGGTTGGCCAATATGTTGGCTTACCCGTGGAGAAAAAGTCCACCCCACGCTTCATACTATTTTTGTACAGTAATCTGCCTCTTGTTGAATTGCATCGTGAGCCCCAAAAAGTATGCTTCGCGTTAAAGTCACCCCCAATGATAAAATTGGACCCAATGAAGTCATACATACGATCAAGATCGTCTTCCATCAGTCTTTATCCTGGCGGGAAATAACAAGATGCAATGTTATAATCTAAGCAGTCAGTTTTTACAGAAACTGAACTGATCTGCATAGAGTCTAGCTCAACTTCTGTGTTCTTGAAGTGCTTTATGCAGTTCTTAATGTACAGGGAGGATCCACCTCTCGAATTTTGCGAAGGGTGATGTGCGTGATAGTCATTGTAACCTTTAAGTATGGGTGTAGACCCGTTTTTAAGATGAGTTTCCGTAATCATGCAAATATCAATATTGTTTTTCCGTAGAAATACTTCTAGTTCATCTATTTTATTCAGAAGGCCGTTTGCATTCCATGTTAGTATTTTAAGTAACTGTTTCATATTCATGTTCTCTTGTAATTTTTTCGAGGCTTAAACTCGAGCTTGTTTAGTTTGTCAAATATAACTTTGTTGATTTTAGTCTGATCCTCATGTTTCTCCAAGATTACAGCGAGGATCTGAGACACTGCATCTGTTGTGGGCGATCTTGCCTTGTTTTCGTTTGCCGCAACCTGTGCGTATGATTTCGGTCCGACCAGTGGCGGTTTCTCCGCTGCACTTGAACTAGCGCCGCTCTTTTGTGGAGCTTGTACGCCTTATTGTAAAGCAATCGGCCGGCGCTATAAAGCAGAATTGGCAGAATAAGGGTTTTGTAGAGCTGAGACTTTGTCTTTCTTGAGAGCAGTTTTTATAACCCATTTGTTTTGTCTAACCGAAACAGGAACGGCTTCTTAGGGTTATTCTTCGATTAATCTTCTCAAAGTGTCGTTTGTTAATTTGATGTACCAAGCGGCGGACGAATGTGTGTTTTGTTTGTTGATGACACACTTGGACTCGTTGATCCTCGTTAGCTTCAATACCAACCAATTTCACCTGTTCTTCTATCGCCTTAAAGTCCTCTATCACGTCACAACTGAAGCGGGTGACGAAGTCGATATATTCCGCCTACCTACCCCATAGTATTTCTTGTTGATGAAAGCATTTTGCAACAAACAATTGCTGCTGCTTTCTGGCCTTTGATCCATTTCTCCTTCTTCAAAACTCAAATCGGAGTGTTTTTTCAATCAGTGAGAAGAAGGAGAAAAATAGCACATATATGTGTTATGGTATTTCTAGTAGGTGCATTAAACAAAAAGTTAGCCCCACTTATCGTTTCAACGATATCGTAAGACAATGATGCGTTCGGTTAGCCTTTTTTTAGTTTTTCCCAACCCTGCCATCTTCATTGGTAGTCGAAGTCCCCGCTGCCACTGCTTGAGTCGGGAGGCACTCATCTGTGGTCGACACTGATTCTAACCGCTCCTAAGAGTTTATAAGACATACTTTAAGGTGGTCCCTTATGTTTTACAAACTAATGGGTTAAATAGGGTTAAATATGGTAAAACTGTACATTAATCTGGAATTCATGCCCTCTTCAGCATCATGAAAAACACTTCTTCTGATGACGTTTCTCGAGTTTGGCCTTAGACAGGCATCTTAGCTAAAGATTTTCTAACCCTGACATTTCAAATGCGGGACTATTGTAACTTGAACTAAATTTCTCCTTGAAAAAAGTACTCGTGAGAGGTACGACCAAACCTAGACGTTAAGCGTGGAGGTTTGAAGTTTGATGAAGTTTTTTGCAATTTTTTTTTTGTATTTTATCTAAGCACGACGAATGTGGAATAGGTTCCGGGGTTTACAATTCCTCTCTTTCGAAGCCGATCCCAGAAGATCTTTATTTTTAATCAAAATCGAAATAAGTAAAAGCCAGCCTTTATAGTTAGTCTGCTTCAATATGTTTGTTTAAGCCCACTCAACTAAATGACACTAACAATCACAATCATTTTATTGCTTTTATGTACTTTCTACTCTCGGGCTTTTAATCCTCTCAAAACCGCATCTTATGTGAATAAATTTAAAAATATCAATTTGAAGGAAAACACTTTACCATTATGTCCAACTATGGTAAGCCCAAGATATCAATAAGTTTAGCTTGCTTAGATACTTGTTTTGTACTTTTGTTGTTCTAGAAGGTACATAATACTGATATAGAGTAGTAAAATCAGCTAAATCGCATTTAACCAATTATAGCGTTTTTATTCTTTTATTGTTTGTTGAACACATTTAGATCTAAATTAACGCTTTATACATTCACTTGTTCAAGACATTTTGTATATAGCTAGACAGTTCCGATACCGCACTTGAGGGACAGCCTTATAATTTTCCTCTCATTTTTTTTATATTTAAAGTGCGCCCAAGAGCTCCAAACCATGGATGGGTGGTGGCAAGCTAAGTTGCCGTGGGAGCATGTCACCAGGACCATTGGAGGCTGTATTTTTTGGACCACAAGTAGGAGGAACCACCAAATGCAGTGGTGGCGCTGCCGGCAGGCTCTTACAGTCACGCCAAATACATCGAGAGATATGCTCACTTCTGCTGGGATCTATTAAGACTCTTAAGCTGACGCTGAATGAGTTTAGCACGGTGCTGACGCCAAACTTTAACAACCTCATAGGTTCGCCACCGTTTCGAGAAAATGACACCGCAGACCGGCTGCAGGAGATAACCGAACAAGCCAAGGTAAATTTCAGCAGATATTCAATGTGAAACCCTATGACCGACTGTTTACTTATAGCTCCACGATGGTGAGGAAGACTTCGCCATCAAAGCCAACTCCGACATCGCACAGCTTTGCGCAGAATGCATTATGTTTTGGCGGCGAGTTTTGCACGCATCCACTCAGGCATCAATCCACACCCTGCTGGCGAAAAAACATCACATACTAAGGGTACGTCGGTTTTCCGAGGGGTTTTTTGTAATGGAAAACCCCAGGCACACAGCTGCCGGTTGCTATGACAGTAACTACCAAAACTACGTGGCCATATGCGAAATGGCTCGAAGAAGCCGATACATGCAGTCCCTTCCGCCGCTTCCGGTTCACTGCACGCCATTGGATGGAGACTCCAATTCGCTTCCGCTTATATTCGAGGATCGCTACTTGGATCCGCCAAAGTTTTCGCGCCGAAGAACCGGAAGCGATCCGCATTTGAACGCCCTCGACAATGTGCTGAACAAGGCGCAACTTGCACCGAAGTCCTGCAAAACTAACTCCATCAACAGCTTAAATGGTCGCAAGGATTGCTCGTGTGGCGTCAACTTTGAGTATCATAAGCCGCCCAATTACCTGGGGGTCTTGACACCACGCTTTGCACTGGGCGGTGAGATACTACAGGCAAGTCTCACCATAACGCCTGCTGCGGCAACAACAGGTCCCAACAATAGCTTTAACCAACGAACTCTGTCCAGGCACTCGGTCTCGACGCTTCTGGATGGCGTCGAATGCGCCCTAGAGCAGCGAAATGGATTTTGCGCCATGGGCAGTGGTACACTGCCGGCTCGGCACAGTAAATCTCTAGATCAACTCGACGGCACGGTCCACAGCACACCGTCACTTAGGCAAAACTGCTCTCAGCAGTCCGACATTGCATTTAACTGTCGTCAAGTCCATCTCAATGGTAATGTAAGCATGGTGACACCAACCCCACAAAACACTATGAGTCGCAAGGGCAAGGTTCAAGCAGAGGACCTTATGCGAAATATCAACGAGTTTCGTGAGAAATACAAAAAGGCTGAGGACCCATCGAGATGCTCACAGCATCTACTGAATGGTGAGAATAGTTTCCGCGATCAAACTTGCAACAGTGCCGGTGGCACGCTGAATAGATTTCCGGATACTGCGACCAGGCCTGGAAAGTTCGACTACCTGCATGAGATCAAAATGCTTAATCCTCCGCGACAGCTCAACTCGTATTACAATTCATTACCAAAGGGCACAGGCTTGAGTGCCCCACCACGGAACTCCTACCCTCCGGTGAGGAGCAAAAAACAATTGCCCTGCACTGCCAGCACTCCTCAGATTCCGGAGGGCCAAACTGTGATTCCCCGCAGCAACTCGTCGCAGGCGCTGAAAAACTCGAAGGCTGCAAATTCGCAAACTAACTCGTCGACTATTCCCAGATCGGTGGAGATTGCTAGGGTTCGGGTCTCTGATCTCAAGGAAATGATAAAGAACGGAACACTGAAGAAAGACTCAAGCAGTTCGGAGAGTGACATACCGACCAAAGTGAGGCGGTCCCGTGAACAAAAAATGCTATCATCAGCCAGTGTCCCGTTCAAATTGGAGGCACTCGAGGTAGAGCAGAACAGTTGTGGCTTTAGTGAGAGCTTGCCAAATCTAGCTCCACCTCCGCAGTTTGACACTTCGCCGATAAAGAAGAAAACCATAAGTAGTTCCACTTCTTCTCTCAGCGAACAGAGCGGTTGGGTGTCCAGCAGGAGAAGCTCTGGTCCTTCGAGCCCAGAGACGCTGACCAATGAGCAGCAACAGGTGCACATGAAGAAGGAGACTATGGTTAACGGAGAGCAGCTTAGAAAGAAGTTGCAGAAACTGCTTGACCAGCAGCCGAGCAGGGGCGTGCGCAGCGGACGTTCGGCTGCACCCTATAAACTGCTTAACGGCGACATCCCTGTGCACAGAAAGGTCTCATCGGTGACTGTGAAACCGAAACCGGAAAGAAACAAAACCGAAATGGATCTGCGACGATTGACGCGCAATGGGTATCGCAACACCTCCGAGGTGTCGTCAACTTCGAACTCGATCAAAGGGCCTTATCCGAGAATTCACAGGGAACTGTCACTTTCAAAGAATATCGCAGGCAACAGGGATAGGCGACACAGGGAGAAGTACGGTGAAAAATCCAAGTCTGACTTCGATTTGACAAGCCTTAGGGACAACCCATTTGAAGACGTTAGAGTTCCACCTCCCCAGCAGTTCCAGGATGACCTTCTGCCCCCGGATGAATTCCGAGACCCTCCATCGAACCGTGAGGTAAACGCGAAGCGTGATAAAGTCGATTGCGTCACACTGAATGAAACCACGCCACCGGCACCAGTACACCCACCGCCGCCTCCGGTCTTGAAAGAGTGCTTTCAAAGTGCACCGGTCCAACGAAAGCCCATCGGAGCTATTGACAATCCAGTGTACCACATCTACGAGTCAATGAAGTCTACACCCACGCCACTCAACAAGCCTATACTGAGCCAATCGCAGAGTGTCGCCGAGATCAAAAGGCCGACGGAGCACCTTTTGAACGGCATCAACGGTCACGCAAGCGCCGAAACCGAAGACGAAGACAAAGAAAACAACTGTCATTTCAACGAAAGAAACGACAGTCAGCGGTGGAATAACAAGCAAAGCAAAAGTCGAAAGTCCCAGGAATCAACTTTGTCCTTGCTGGAATTCGAAAAATGCCGCGAAGAGTTCCGCAAGCAAATCAAATACAATGGCGGCATTTACTCCGATTACCAAAAGCTAGCCTCTGAGCTGCCTTACTTCTACATTAGTGATGAGTATCGAGCATTTTCGCCTCACGGAATGCATTTAGTTATTTGCGTCCACGGACTGGATGGCAACTCTGCCGATTTGCGATTGGTGCGAACGTACCTCGAACTAGGGTTGCCAGGCGTTAACCTAGAGTTTCTTATGTCAGAACGGAATCAGGGTGATACTTTTTCAGACTTCGATACAATGACTGACAGGTAAAGACTCTTCAGCACTATTTTGTATAGTCATTAGATGTTTCCTATAAAATTTGAACTCTTTTCACAGATTGGTGGCTGAAATACTTTATCATATCGAAACATGCGGCCTGAATCCAGTGAAAATATCATTTGTAGCACACTCTCTGGGCACAATCATAGTACGATCGGCACTCTCACGTCCACAGATGAGGCAGTTACTGCCGCGGCTTCATACATTCCTGTCATTATCAGGTCCTCATTTGGGAACGTTGTACAATTCTAGTGGACTCGTTAATATGGGTAAGTTGAGAGGGTAATTTTCACCGGAAGTAATTTTTGTAGTTCTAGTTAACTTTTCTTAAGCTTGTCTAAATCCAGTGAGAGGTTCAGAGCGGAAATTTGACGTCTGGTTTCGATATATTTTGACATTAGGTTAAAGACTTTTAAGACTATTATGTTTGGGCCTTTATCATGGCGTAATAACACCGCAGTACGGGTTTTATTCGCAGTTCTGCGTTCGATGAAGCGAAGACGCGGGAATTACGAGAATACGCCAAGAATTTCGCCGGGACTCTCTGCTGAAAATTTTGACGTGTCATTTCTTTGTCAGCTGTGCGGTGCGCTTCGACAAGTTTCAAGCCAGCTTTGCTATTTTACATTTCACGAAAACTTGAGTTTTCAAAAGTGCACTGTATTTGACAATCAGCTGATCACAATTATGGTATATGTTTGTATGTGGTTATAGAACCTGTCAAAAAAAATGTATAATCTATACAGAGTAACAGAATAATTCTAAGTTTTGAAGCTACTTGTCTGATGAACACATTGTCATGGAACTGCCTCACATTTGATGACTCGAAAACAAACCGTTTTTGACGTTTCGTGTTTCATTTGCGGTAGGTTTTTGTGATTTATCATGTTCGAAAAATTTTAACTTTTGGAGCATCAAGAAATCTCTTGAATTAAAAACCTTTCATAGCCAATGAACAACTTTAACAATAAAATGTCAGCATATGACAAGCTCATACACTTCAGCAATAACTGTGTTCATCCCTTTAACAAGGCAGATCTGACCACAAAACCAACGAGACAACGATGAACTTGATTTTTTTTTTCTATAAACGAAAGCTTTAAAACTGATTAATTTTTTTTTATTTAGGAATGTGGTTTATGCAGAAATGGAAAAAATCCGGATCCCTTTTGCAGCTTTGTCTTCGAGATACTTCGGATTTGCGAAACAGCTTTTTATATCGCCTTAGTCAACGTAGTACCTTGCATCATTTTAAAAATATTTTATTATGTGGGTCCAGCCAGGATCGCTATGTTCCAGCGCACTCAGCAAGACTTGAACTGTGCAAAGCGGCGATTCGTGATAACTCAAATTTAGGAACTGTTTACAGGTAAGTTCCATTAAAAATCATTATCAAACCATTGAAAATTGCCATCATTGAAGGTCGCGGAGAGGGGCAGGTAAGCGGTTCTTCTTTCTATGTCGATCTTTCGCTACCAGCTCGAGAGCTTCAGGTGCAAACCTAGGGAAAGGTCTTCCACTTGACGCAACCATTCCATTCTTGACCTGCCATTGAATTTCATGCATTTCAGCAGAGTTGTCAACTTTGGGCGATAAAATCGCAATGACTTCATCTACTGTGGGGCTCTATGCTTCATCGTAGTCTTGTAGACGATGATATTTTAATTTTTTGGCGTTAAAGACTGCAATAATTACTTAAAAGTGAAAAAATACACTGTTTGGATCAAACCGCTTGCATATGAGATTTAACTTATTTTTTCTGCGAATTGTTCCGTCTGGCATAATATTTGACTTGCAGATTTGTAATCGGTTCCAACCTGTTCCGCTGTTTTATGTGCGAGATTGCAAGTTCTTGGCGATCGATCAACATTCGTGAAGTTTTTCACACAATGTAGTTTAACTTCTTCCTTAGGCTGGCTTCTTATAAAGCGGGTGTTCACAAGCAGACACATCTTTTTTCAACTCAAGCTTTCACCACACCAAGCTGCTTCACTTCACCAACGTCTTCTATAGAGGCAATGATTGCTACTGAAAAAATCTTTCTCTTTGTTCAACGGATCAGTTGGAATTTATTCAAGCTTTTTCGAAACTGCCTGTTTTAAGCCTTTTTCTTGGTTTGATACGCTTCTTTCTCTAACACTAGTTTATTCTGCAACGCTATGCGAATACCTACGAAATTTCTGACACCTTTCCACTGTACACGCAATAACCATCATACCAAAAACTACTTAAGTAGATTCATATGGCTGTTTCAGCGTCAATGCGAGACTAAAAAAACCCTTTTTAATACACAACGAAGGCGCGAGACCACGAAACCGTGACGACTGTTTTGACTGCAAAGTGACAAAACAGAACATATTTGTGATATTTGCTGACTTCATTACACATGTATATTTATTCTTCACAATAATTATTAGCTTCGAAATAACATCTATTCAACTGCGTCCCACAACTCACAACAGCGAATAACAGAATAATCGTCAACCTCGGCGAGAGTTTTTCGATTTCTCGAAAAGGCTAGCGGCATGCGAGACTGCGACAACGACGGCATTGTGAAACCACCTCATGCATTCCCATTGATTGAAATTCATTTGAAAACTCGCCTAGACTCTCGCTCGCTCTCTCGCAATTGTTTGGAAACAGCCACCAGACACATTTTTGATTTTATCGCGGTTTGCCGAACTGGTGAAAAGTCTGTTACACAGGTTTGTATTCGAGTCTTGCGTCAATCACCACATGGTGGATTGGATTAAGTTGCCGAATCCACCATTCTGTACTTTCTCGGGATATTCTAATTTTCTCGGGAAATCAAAAACACGCATACAGTCATACAATCAAAGCTTCAAGCTTAATAAACGTTATTTTTTCGTTGCAGCGTAGCTTTTGTTAAACAAACACAAGTAGGTACAGATTCGAGATGAATGAGTTCAGCGTTACAATCTGATGGACAATCTGAAAATGTCGCCAAAAAGTGGCGCGAGCTAAAAAATGCGTCCCATTTAAAAAGATACACTAATGCTTAAATTTTACAGAAAACAAAGTTCGTGATACGAAAGAAAAAAAAAATACTTAAATTTGTAGTCTCAGACCCGCCGCTAACTTGATACCCAAAATAGTAAAAAAAAAAGTTAAATGCAGTTAAATGTGGAAAAAAAACTTACACGCTGCAAAATCTTTTAATAGCGACCTTCAACTTCTACATACACATTTAAATATTGATTACATCCCTAACATAACATACGTCATGGCGGCACACCAGGCGGCTCACCTGCTATTAGCAAAAAAAAACTGAGAGTTACATTGCAGAGTTAGTGCCTGTTTTTATCTTTCTGTCTTTACTGACGGAGCTAAGTGCCTGTTTTCATTTGGTTGATCCTAACCTAACCCAAATTTTATTTCTCAAAATAAAACGGAGGTTGAAGGGTGGCCAACTGGCGCTTGCCCTCACCATAGTAATTCTGACACATCAGGTTAGAATCAACCAAATGAAAACAGGCACTTAGCTCCGTCAGTAAAGTTGTCAAAATCCTCGACTCACGGAATTATTAACTCTCCCAAATCTCACGTCACATAGAAAAACACATGAAAAGAAGTTCGAGTTGTTCTCAGATGTCATTTTTCATAGAAACACGCAAAGCAACTGCCATTCCAAACAGAAAAAACATGCAAGGAAATTCATACTGTTCTCCAAAATTGATCTGGGATCCAGTCACCAAATTTAGTAAGTTTGGAAGAGATTAACTCCAAATCTAAATTCCCTGAAAAACTTATTTCTGGGGTTAGTCTCAGTTTAACTCTGAAACTCTGATGATCTCGAACTGAAAAACCGGCCCTAAGGAAGGTAATTAAAAAGGATCTGTTCCTCCAGGTAGGGGGTCGTCCCGTCGGCGTTACCTCCCGGCTACGCAAGGAAAACACTAGACGTATTTACTGCTAGAAATTACTAGAAAATGTATTCGACTCATTTATTTCGTTTAGTGAAATTGGTTTAGCAAGAGGCAGATGCAATAACTTTTCTATGCATAACTGATTTGAAAATTAAAAACGCGTCCCAAAAAAGCGTCCAAAAAATAGCGCCATCCCGAATCAGGGCATTCTTTTTCCAGGCAACCAAACAGGTTTTTCTTGATTTTGAGGTTTATCTGTATATATATATGTGAAACAAAATAACGTAATGTTTTTGCCTGGGGTTCATCGAATAAAATGCAATTTCACTTTTATAATTACCCGATGATGCATTTCATTTACCAAACACGACTCTCAACTTAATTGCTTAGAACACAACACTTTTTTTCAATTCAATCACTTTTTATTACTTAACTCTCATTTTTCATAAGTCAACATTTCAAAAAGATGCCTGGGGTTCGTCGAATAAAACTTAATTTCACTTTTACAATTTCACAATGAAACACTTTATTCATTAAACAAACTTATTTAAATTCAAATCACACCGTTATTCAACTTTACTACTTAGAATTCAACACTTTAATTCAATTCAATCACTTTTTTCTTTAATACCGATTATCACAAGTCCACGTTTAAAATATAAATGTCCGTCCGAGCCTGTCAACCGTGTATTTATACAAAATTAAGCACCTTCTAGTACGTTCCATACTTCCCCTTTGGTAATTTTCCATTGGTACTATTCCGCTGAATTCCATGGAGGGGAAATCGAAATTCGAACTTGGAATACGTCAGCTGACTGGAATGACAGTTGGGTGTGTTCGTTTAGTGAATCGAGCGAGTGTGTTCATAAAGTGAATCAATGGGTGCGTTCAGCGATTCCTGCGTGTCTTTTATTTCTTGTCACCACATAACACATCCATATAAATATGTATACAAATTAAGCAACTTTTAGCTCTTTCTGTATTTCCCCTTTGGTACTTTTCCATTGAAGGGGAATTCGAACATCGAACGGCAATTTGCTGTCAGCTGACTGGAGTGACAGTTGGGCGTGTTCATTTAGTGAATCGAGCGTTTGTGTCGGTGAAGTGAATCGATAGGCGCATTCAGCGACTCTTGCATTTACTATTACTTCTTGGCGCCACATCATAACTAAATACATATACATGGGGCAAATGACTATTTCTCCAACTTGACAAATATGGTGTATGATTGTGTGTGTGTGTGCTTCTGGTTTTTAATCTGGTTTCACGATCAGAAGCAGATTTCTCTTCTTTTCAGAAAAGGAAAAAGGTTGTGTTGAAAATGCTTCTGGAAACTGTTCTCTTAAAATTGGCGTCAAACAAAAAACATTTTTGCTTTTTATGCTGATGCTTACATGTAGAATGTAAATAAAATTGGTTTTTTTCCAAACCTGTAAGGCTTAGATTAGACTCCATGCCATTTTGGCATATTTGACGAAAGGGGAAAAATATTTGCAGCATTCTTCTTCTTTGGTACGTCAAATATACCAAAATGGCATGCAGTCTAATCTAAGCTTAAAAAATCGCGTTGTGGTTTTAAAAAATAAAGTGACAAACACTTAGTAGTTTCCAGTGTTGTTTTTTCGAATTTAAAACAGTTAAATGATCATCGCATCAAACACTTAATTTAAATATTTATTTAATCCCATTTATTAATATATTTATTAACACATATATTAATTTTTTTAACTCAATTTCCTTGTATCGTTCTGTTTTTATTTTCAGGGAAATGGTCCACAATATAATGGCACCAATTTTGGCTCGTCCCGAACTGACACTAGCCCGATACGATGTACACCACGCCCTCCCCCATACAGCAAATGCGCTCATCGGTAGAGCAGCACACATTGCTGTACTCGATTCGGAATTGTTTATTGAAAAATTTTTACTGATTGCCGGTTTGAAATACTTTAGCTAGCCGAAATGCACTATCAACATCCGTATCAAAACAATTCAAATTACAATACTGTTACATTTTAAGCCCTAGAGATGTCGCCACATCGAGGGGCAGTAGATAGAGTTTTACCTAGAGTTTAAATTCAAAACGATTTAAAAGACAAATTTAGAACTTTTCTAAACCGTGACTTCTTTTTAGTTTTACTTTTTTTTGAATAAAAATACAACACCGTTGCAAGGGGATATTTATAAAGTATATAGGTATATTTAACACATTTTGAGAACTATAAAATTTTATTTATAAGTTTTTACAATAATGTTTGTTCGAAACAATACTGATGAAAATATTAGGATACTTCTTTAACATTTAGGAAAAAGGTAGAAAAATTGCAAAGCTAGGTCCATAGGATTAATGAAAAAAAAAAGTTAGTGTCAATTACAACAGTACCGACCACATTTAATTAGACATAAAATGCTGTAAGAATAGTTGGCTAAACACTTATTATTTTGTTTACACTGCAAATTAGATTAGAGCATAACGAGAGAAGCTTTATACTTTTCCTAGGCCCAAAATTTACGGGATATGTATTTGCACAGGAAATTTTTTTGACTTTTCCATTGGTACAACTTGAATAGGAGATTCTACGATTTTTATAAAACCCATATCTTAAAAAAAAAATCTCTTTATTTTTAAATTTAAAACATTAAAAGTTAGATAATGCCTCCATATAAACATATAAGAAAACCAACTGCTTAACGATGGACAACGGCGAGCTATTAAAGAGGCATTTAATACGGGCAAGGTGATGAGCTGAACCTAAAACGGAGGTCTGCCGGTACATTTTCATCGACAAGCCCTTCAAACCAATTAAAACTTTTTCTCCGGACCAAAAAGCGGCTGTTTTCCATTGCGTGATCATCCGAGTTTCGATAAACCCGGGAAATGAGTTTTGCAGACAGTTTTGGTCCAAAACCAAAAATCTTTGCCAAAATTTCTTTAGAACAAAACTAACTTTTACCCTGTTTTTCTCTGTGAAATTGCAGATCAATGATTAAGGAATCTAAGATTTCAATTACTTTATGGAAAGAGTTAAACATGCACTAATAAACTACTCCCTGGATTAACCTCACATTAATTTTATACCGGGATCAACGGATGTTGGTTGAACCCGAGCTTAACTCTTTCCTGGAAAACTAGCTGCGATTTCTCATATATCCTCGCTCCCAAAGGAAAAAGAAAAAAACTGCACAAAAGTTGTGGTAACTAACAGATGAATTAGCAAACAGTGACAGTTCTTCAAACCAATTCTCCGTGACACAATTGGCAGAAAGTTAACCACACTCAGAATTCTTTTCTTTATCTCTTTTATACTATGTCTCCACCGATAATTTTAAGAAGATTAGTGGGAGACGATTAAAATAAATCCCAAAGTGGCTCCATCGGACAAATAAAGGATTAATTTGACACGAAAACTCTGTTTTTGTCATTTTGGCTCTCAAAAGAGAGTGGTGATGTCATTTCCAAGGAGCAATGACAATTTCCTCAGTCAAAAGTCACAATACAAAACGTACTTGTGACAGATTTTTCGTACAGGGACAGTATCAGTTTCCTTTTTTGATTCTTAAACTGTTACAAAGGTGCAGAAAATAGGTTTGTGAATAGGGTGAATGGGATTTATGAAAGGATTCATTTTTAATCGCTTGCCGAGAGGATTTAAATTTGTATGGTAAATCGCGTGATTTGTAGAGGATTAAATAAGGATTTATATTAATCGACGATTAGTGCTCGGTGGAGACATGGTATTAGACGCCAATTGATTGATTTATTCATATCTCAAATCAAAGATACTTTATTTCCGTTTCCACGATTTTGAAGTAACCTAAGAATATGTCATTTGAAAATTAACGTTCAAATCTTTAAAAAATTGCTAAAGAGCCGCAAACAAACTGAAGCTTACATATATGTCAAAAATAATCTTAAAATTCACTTCATAAATATCTTTTTTAAGCGTATACATACGTAATACCTACTGTGTCTCCACGGAGCACTAATCCTCGATTAATATAAATTTTTATTAAATCTACCACAAATCGCGCCATCTACCATACAAATTTAAATCCTCTCGGGAAGCGATTAAAAATAAATCCTTTCATAAATCCCGTTCACCCTATTCACAAGCCTATTTTCTGCATCTTTGTAACAGTTTGAGAATCAAACTGAAATTGTCCCTGGGCGACAGATCTGTCACAAGTACGTTTTCTATTTTGACTTTTACTGAGAAAATCATTTTTCGCTTCTGGGAAATGATATCGCCAAACTTTTTTGAGAGCCTAAATGACAGAAACAGAGTTTTCGTGTCAAATTAATCCTATATTTATCCGATGGAGCCACTTTAAGGTTTCTGTTTTCTGAGCCAAAACTCTCTGTTTCTGTCATTTTGGCTCTCAAAAGAGAGTGAGTGGTGATGTCACTTCCCCACCAAAAAACGATTTTCGCTGTAAAAATCACAATAGGAAACGTACTTGTGATGGATCTGTCGTACAGGGACAGTTCAGTTTCCTTTTTTGATTCTCAAACTGTTACAGAGGTGCAGAAAATAGGTTTGTGAATAGGATGAATAGGATTTATGAGAGAATTTATTTTTATTTTATTCGCTTGCCGAGAGGATCTGAATTTGTGTGGCAAATCACGTGATTTGCAGAGGATTTAATAAAGATTTGCCGGTGGAGAAATTGTGTTATTTACTTACTAACTTATAGGACTCCCGATCCATGGAGCTTATCCACAGTAGCCTTCCATCCTCTGCGATCCTGGGCACGCTGATTCCAATAGCCCAAGCCAAGCGCTCTTGCATGCGCTATGGTTTGGTTCATAAAACGGAGGAATGCTCAATGGAAATAACCTCAAAACAGCCAAACCAGACAGTGTTGCCAGCAATTTTTTTTATCCGCCTAAAAATGGGCCGATAAACTAGCAAATTTTTCAGAATCCATTTAAATTTTCCTGGTATCTTGTACAGAAATGGGACTTATGTCACTTATGAAAAAATCATTTATCACTCTCCCTATTATTATTTTGTAGAAGGCTTCATCTTTATGCTCAAAATTAGCACCTTAAGAGTTTTAAAACTGCAAAGTTTTTTTTCCTGAAAAACAGTCATTAGGACAAAACTAAAAAATTGACACAAAAAAATATGAATGCTCACACTAAGTTCGCTTAGTTCGCTAAGGTAATGATAAATCCTTGAAATTGAATACAGTTGATAATATAAAATGAGGCAAACTAGAGAAAACAGGGTGTTAAAGGCAGAGTAATTTTCCAATATCTAGGTGCTCAATAAAATTGGTACCAAGCGTACTGGGGCAAACGTTTAAGAAGCATGGGTTAAAAGTTTAAAACGAATCCATTCTTCAATCAAAATGCAAAAATCAAAGAAAATTATAACACAAAATCAAAACGTCAACTTTTCTAGTTTTTATATTAATAAAAATAGTTTAACCAGCAAAGCATATGAACTGTAGCTAAGAAAATTAGTAAAACTGGGACTTCTAATGTATAGTAGATAATTGATATGGATTTTATATATTTTTAATGAAACGGAGCTTATTTAGAAGTAGATACTCATTCATTTAGTGTTCCCAACAACGCCTATAGTTAAGGGACACTTAAGACTCATTTATACTGAAAACGAGTCATTTACGATTGTATAATTTTGTATTTATCTCCAGATTTGCACGATTTAATTTTTGTTCTTGAGAAAAGATTACCGTTTCCAAAGTAATTGTAGTTACGTCCATAAATGAAACTAGTTGAGGCTTTTTATTTTGTTGAGAGAGAGTTTATAGTCCGACAAAAAGTTAATATAGTATTTCATAGGCTTTGAACACATAATATTATGTTATGCATAGAAATAGAATATTCTCGAAATACATTAGCAGCGAAAATGTGATCTTTTTAAAATGTCATTAGATTATACTTAAAAAAATTTCATTGAAATCTGAATGGATGTTGTGGGTCCTGGTAACTTTTCAGTGATTGCATGTACTTATGTAAATAATTGTAAATTTTAATTAATCCTCTTAGTAAAAACTTCTTATTCACATGCTGATGTAATGTTTGCCAAAGAAATCTCAAAAATAAAAAAAAGCTAAAAAGCTTTTCAAATTCATAAGAAGTTCTGCGAATTTATTCAGCGATAAATGTCGAATGTTATAAAATGAATCTTATCTCAAGATTTATTGTTATGTCAAAAAGTAGCAAGCAGCACAAACAAATTGTCAAAATGTACTTTGCTTTTCCTGTATTGTCTTAAGTCCAAGATGTTTATAATTGTTCTTAATGATTATTTTGTCTGATTTTTTATGTTTTTTTTTATAAATATATGAAAATAAATGGACTGGATACTGGCACTTTAGTGAAATAAATGTACGAATGCGAGTATTTTTATTTAAAGGAAATTCACAGTTAAAAAGAGAGGGATCTGAACGAATCGAACATGGTTAGGCTTGGATTTAGAAAAATGGCGTAAGCATACTGTTATCTTTTCGGCCTGGGGTTCGTCGAATAAAACTCAATTTCACTTTTATGATTTCACAATGAAACACTTTATTTATCAAACAAAACTTCTTTAAATTCAAATCACACTGTTATTCAACTTTACTACTTACACTTTATTTCAATTCAATCACTTTTCACTTTATAACCGATTTTCACAATTCAACGTTTAAAATATAACTGTCCCGTACGAGCCTGTCACCCGTGTATTTATACAAAATTAAGCACCTTCTAGTACGTTCCATACCCCCTTTGGTAATTTTCCATTGGTACTCCTCCGCTGAATTCCAAGGAGGGGAAATCGAAATTCGAACTTCGAATATGACAGCTGCTGTCAGATGACAAGAATGACAGTTGGGTATGTTCGTTTAGTGAATCGAGCGGGTGCGTTTGTAGAGTGAATCGATGGGTGCATTCAGGGACTCCTGCGAGTTGTTTTATTTCTTGTCGCCACATAACAATACAGCTCAGAAAAAATATTTTAGCACAAGTAGTTCCTACTGGCGGCAGGTAGGGCCCGAAGTATCTTCGTTGGACAAATAAGATTTACTTGTCACGAACACTCATTTGCTGTCATATTGGTTCTTGAAAAAGAGTTATGAAGACATTCCCCAGGAGCGAAGAAAAGATCGTTGTAGAGATCCCATAATAGAAAATGTGTTCGTGATAGATCTGCCGTATGTGAACAGTTTCAATTTTCTTTTTTGGGTCTTAAACTTATATAAAGATTTTCCAATCTTTTGATAGGCTTTTAGGTTGTTAATTGATGTGCAAAATAAAACAAATGTTTTTTCCACTTTATTCCCAACGTTTCGTCGTTATTTGCGACATTCTCAGGCGTTAAGTCCTTATATACCTTTTTTTTCTACAATGATTTTATTTTCTTATATCTTAAATCTACGTAAAAACGTCGGAACAATTTTTCTGATTTTGGTTATCAATTAACGACCTAAAAGCCTAACGAATCCTTGGAAAATATATGAAATAATATTGGCCTTAAGAACATAGATCTGTTATAAAGGTATGCGAAATAAGGATTCATGTAAAAGAGGTTGGCGAAAAGCCTGAATGAAGACTTCGAAGTTTTTATAATGCCTTAAGTGCCTACTTTATCAGCTGATGTAAAAGCGCCAAAACGGAATTGCATGGAACTGACGAATTTACGAATTCACTCAGATTTCTAAACAGATGTCAACACCCATTCGATTACGTTTTTTATAATGCCTTCAAAGCAGAGATGGCAGAAATGTGACTTTTTTTGATTTCCTATATTTTTTACGTCTGCTACATAAATGAAGTAGTTAATGTAGTTAAATGTAGTTATAGTAGTTAAACCTAGCAGACGTAGCAATTAGACGTCAAAATGACGTTCGCAATGTCAACGCAGCCACCGAATTGTCAATTCAAATTGCTTTTTTACTTTGCGAGGCTGTAGACGCATCGCCATTTGTCTTTTATTAAATTTCGAACTAATTGATTTTGCTCACACGCTACACATTCGGCTCTTTTCACGATCTTCAGTGCTTTCACCCGGCTATTATTCTTTATTTCTTTTGGAAATATAACATTTTGACGTGTAACAAATGTAGGTAGTTAATGAAACAATTCAGAGGCATAGTTTATTCAATTAACTACGCGTAGTTAATCGTGTAGATTACCTTACGTATTCTACTCTGCCATCTCTGCTTCAAAGCTTCGAATTTAGGTGTTGGTGGATACGTGTACGAATACTAGAAGATGCGAATTGACAATTTTACTCACATTTCTAAAAATTATGTCAGAGTATAGATAAAGTCATCAATTTCAGTTTGTGGGTAAAGCTTTTACATGCCCGAAGCTGAATTTCTAGTTGTTTAGTAATTTATGGTATTGGCATAGTTAGGTGATACAATTCTGTTAAAAAAAATTTCTGTTTAACTTCTACTGGTTTCATTGCAAAAACAAAATAATTATAAGTGCAAAATTTTTTCAGGTCCCTTGTTTTTGCCAACACGGACTTTCGCGTTATTAATTTCTTTTTACTTAACTTTATCTGTATCTGGTTACGCGAATTTGGTATGTTAAGCGATATGTCTAATAAAAGCCTAAAGATGCTCGTATTTATGAGCGAAACGTTGCAACTTGCAAGATGAAAATTAATCTATTTTATTCTTATGACCCAAAAGCCTTCAGCCCAATGTTCTTCCACGTAACGAATCCGTTGCATCCATTACGTGGAAGTACACAACTGACAACTGAGTTAAATATACACGTTCTTATAGGAAGTGGTCCATAGCAGAACTTCGTGGCGTACATCGTTTCAGTTGAGTTGTCAGTTGTGTACTTCCACGTAACGGATGCAACGGATTCATTGGGCTGAAGGCAAAAGCCCGACTAAGCAAGGCGAACCGAATGCGAAACGAAAAATTACTCATCTGCCCATACAACTCTTTGCTTCCGTATCGCCTTGGCGAATTAGAATCTCAACGCTTTCCTTTCTTTCGTCATATGAAAATTAGAATCACCAGCGTAACACAAATTTGAGCCGCTTTCTCAACGCCAAAGCGAAATGAATTCTTAACGCTCAAGCGAAACGAATTCTTTACGCCAAAGCAGAGCGCTTTCTTGACGCGAAAGCGTAAAGAATGCGTAAAGTTTGAACGAAATGTTTCCGAAGCACCAAAGCGAAATATATTCTTAGCGCCAGTGCGGAATCTTTTCGTAACACCCATTTGTTTTTGTAATTTCCATATAAAATGCTTTAACATTATATTCAAAAAACAGAAAATTTATTTTTTTGAGGCTTTTCACAATATCATAGAAAAAATAGCAGTTAAAAAAAAAACCTGGAATAAAATAAACAGCTAATATTACGTTTTCATTAGGGTCGAAATGAGCTCATTTTGAAATTCGAGAAAAAATTGTTTTCATTTATAAGTTCTAATTAGCTTTGGCAGCTGCTCCAGGGACGGAGCTGGAGATCCAATGCAAAAAAGAAATCAATGGGGCGCCCATTTTGAATTCATCAGCATGATTTATGTATCTTTTCTTTACCAAATGCTAATGAAAATGCAGTGCAGAATTTTAATTGGGGAAAAGAGTTTTGATCAATTTACAATTGATGAATGAATTAACCGTAAAAATTACTTACTTAAGGTGGCGCTACAGTCCGGGGTGGACCTGGGCCTCAGCCAACAAGCTTCTCCAGCCAGCTCTGTCTCTAGCTAGCCATCTGCCGTAAAAATTAAATTCCTATAATTTTTTGTTATCTCTTATGAAGTCAGCTTTCAAACGTTCGATGCATGCCGGGTAAACAAAATCACGCCAAATCGGAAAAATTGTACTTTTACAGCCCACAAACTTCTGTGGTATTTTAAAGAAACCGATTTATCATCAGTTAATTGTTCGCTTATTTAATTCCGAAAAAACTTATAAAAACGGGCGATTTCTTTTATAGATTTAAATTATCATTTAAGGATCAATGACATAACCAAAACGTCTAGTTCTGTCTAAACGACATTAACAACTGGTATATTGCGATAGAGATACAACAAAGCAAATTAGTTTTCAAAAACAAAAAGATCAAAATTATTCTTAACCTCAGTTTTTTGGTCGTGTGTTTCGCTGAGAAATCTTAGCACTGAGCATCTTCAGTGGGTGGTATGCACAAAGATTTCCATACCAATACACACTTTCTCGACGAAGGCCGAGTGAGTACCTTATAACTTTCATTGTGCAAACACAATGCAAATTATAAGACCCTTCAACGAAAGTTCAGTTCGAACCATGGCTCTTGAAGATATTTTTTGCCAGGACCAGCACAAAATATTGAAAATATAAAAGTTTTACATGCACATTGACTATTGCTAGCCAATGTGCATGTGTGACCAAGGAGGTTTATGTGTAATAAAAACAAAAAGATCAAAATTGGTCTTAAGTCACAAGGAACAGGAACAGAAACAGAAACAGAATTTCATACATTAGCAACGCAAAAAGCATTCAGCGAATTTAGGTTTCAGTTGCTAATGCATGAGATTCTGTTTCTGTTCCTGTTTTACGTTGCTTGTGACAACGCGGCTTTAACCTCCATTTTTTGGTCGTGTCTAATTAGTTTTCATTGCCTTAATATTTTAGAAGGTCGGTAAGGATAAAGTCAAAAAATTTGCTTAAAAATTTCGTGATACAGAAGAAAGTACATCACTTCAAACGGCATTATGCTTTATATTAAAGAATAAAAAAAAAAAAGATCTTAATAATCAATCTTAATAATCTTAATAATTTATACATTTGATTATGTCTAATGTCACCATAATCTATATGATGAGCAGGCCCTTTAAATTCGGGACTCCTAACGTCGTGGGCCCTGCGAAGGATCAGCTGCGGCACTGACTTTTTCCATTTGTCGAAAATAAAAGCGTCGCTCAAAGCGATGAATTTAGTTTTGTTATTTTTGAATTTTCCTCATTAGCAACCGAATTAAATGCTAATGTGATGATAATGAGGTAATTTCGTAATGAGAATCAGTATGGGAAATGAGGTCGTATTTCGAAATATTTTGCGAAATGATCTCATTAGCTCTAGTGAAAACATAGTATAATTCTTTTAAAAAATATTATAAAATGTAGATTGTGAACTTTCATTTCACAAATAAAATTTATTTTCCTTCGAATATTGTAATAATTTTTTTGTCCATTCTTGCAACTTAAATTTTTTGTTCTAAAACTTACGTAAATCAACTTAGAAGAAAACAAAGAATAATTACCTTCCTTATCAAAGATCGCCTGTGCTTTAACCGAAAAAATAGCACGCACTATCAGACTTATGCGTTTACACTTGAGATTTTATTTGTTTACTGAAACCCCCCATCATCCTTGAGTTCTAATACGTTGTGCTGATATTTGAGCGCAACAAAAGCGTAAAGTTTGCGTAAAGAATAAAGCGTAAAGAATTCGCTTTTTTGCTTGGAGGGAGCCCGCTTAACATATTAAATTCGTATATCTGACCTTGTGTGGCAAAATCTAGGTTTCCTTGCATCAGGCTGATAGAATTCGCTTTTTTGCTTGGAGGGAGCCCGCTTAACATATTAAATTCGTATATCTGACCTTGTCTGGCAAAATCTAGGTTTCCTTGCATCAGGCTGATACTTTACCACGTCCATTTTAATGGAAAAATAAAGCAGACACCACCATACCAAAATCGAAAAGGTGGCCGATCCCTGCATTTCACATAACATGACAGAATTGACTACTATCGTGAACGGACCACTATTGATTTGTCATCCAAACAACGTCAAAATACTACAAAATACAGGAAAATAAATCGAAAATGGTAGTGGACTGGCTATTATTTAATAAATTTTAATTTGTTTTAAGTTAAATAAGCGTAGCGTTCTAAATTATATTCTTCGCGAGATGGCATTGACAAAGCCTCCTGCTCTTCGAATTGGTCAGCAAGACCTTAAATGCCGCAAGGGCTGTGGATTCTACGGAAATGCCCAATTCGATGGACTCTGCTCGAAGTGCTTCCGCGAACGAAATGAAAAAAGGAAAAAACGTAAGGCTATAGTCTATCCACTTAAAATGTCCAAAAATCCACTTGACCAGTTTCTCTTGTTGAACAGAAAACCTTTTAAATACTCTGAAAATCGACCCGTCCTTACCAAAGTCACAACCGGGGCTTCTTTCACCCAAAACGAGTCACGGCGGCCATACGCAGCTGTCGCCAAGTCGTCATACAAATCAAAGCGACCACGGTACATCGAAGAAGAAGTTTTCAGTGTTTCCGAAAGCCTTTCCAACCCCCAAACGTAAGACGAATGGTCTAATAATGCGATTTGATTTTCTTATTGTTTACATGAGTGTTTTTTTTTTTTTTTGTGTAGTGCAAACCCGAGAGGAACAACGGCCATACGTACCCGATCCAACAGAAAGCCAATTCATTGTACAACTGAAACAACTCAGAATCCCCGACGACGCTAAGCGAAAGCTAAAGAATGACATTCAACGCCTGGACAACTCCATTCGAACGTACATGAACACTAGCAACAAGAACATCGAAGAGTTATCTGAAATAGTTCAAAACGCCTACACTAAGCTGAGCGATGTAGTGAACTCGGATCCGCGTTTCGTGCTGACTAGTCCCGAGGAACGCGAGGCAACCATCGACTTCTTTGAAAAAGTGGTCATGACCCAGAATCACAAGTAAGTGTGGGAGGAGAATTCGAAGGGCTTAAAGTAAATGATCGTTTCTGGGTAACAGGTTCTTGTTTTCGCCATACTTCACAACGGACGAGGAAAGCGACGCCAAGGTCCAGAAGCGGATTCGACAGCTGAGTTGGATCACTGCCAAGCATTTGGTGTGCAGCATCGATGAAGTCAATGCTGAGTCTAGAGAGCTCGTTTATAACGCAATAACGGGTAGGTTTTTTTGTATTTTCCTTGATTTTGTTATTTCTTGCCGATAGATAACACAAAAACACCAACCTTTCCTACTAAGCCTTTAAACCCTTACTTCGGGTAGGAGTTAAAAAATTACCGAGGTAAAGCATTCCTGTCGTAAGAGGCTACCAAAATCTACCCAACGTACGCTAAGCGCATACGCACGATCCACACTGAAGTATTACCTCAGTTGGCAATCCAGTTTAACTTGCCAGGCTACCCTCTTCGGAAGCAGGCTCTACGGACTTGGGTAGTAACATTTTTGCTTTCTTCCTTCTTAAAAAATCCAAAGATACCTCGATCACTAACATCTAAATCGGATGTCTCCGGGAGAGGACGTCGCCCAGTTAAACGTTCCCTAAACGGTCGGGTTGCTCTGAATGGCATGATTATGTATGTTTATGGTCTGCGTAGGTATGATCATATTTCTGCCTATCAAGCGAAAGTCTAAAAATCAATCTATTGCGATTAGATTGACTTTCAGAAAAAGTCTGTGAAAGTCAATTAAGAAACTGTGTTTTTCTGCCTGTTTAACACCTGCTCACCTCTATTGCAAGCTCAGTTTTTGCAAATCTTTCTTTCGTTCGTTGCATCATCGTTGTTAACTTGCTGTAAAAGACTCTATAAAAAACAGCAATCAGCGAAAACTAAATGCTTTGACGTGGAAAACGACAAACTCCGCGATAAGCTAAATTATATGGAACGTCTCTCGCACGAGACAAAGTAGATTCGTTACGAAAAAAAACATAGCCCTAAGAAGGAACCCTCCTTGTACTACAGAGCGCAAGGCGTCTTTGCAAATACTAAAGCATACCATCGTTTCTGCCGCCCCAATCCCTCTGTTTGGCATGACAGAGAGCGACTGGGACGGCTAAGGAAGATCGGTAAGTGGAAAACCGGAACAACTGTCACACGAAAAGAGAAAAGCGCAAAAGAGATGGCAACGAATGTGAGAAACATCGGTTAAGTCGTTTTTGAACCTTACTTACGAGCTTAGAACGAGCTTTAAAAGCGGCGTGAGTACTGCTTGCCGCGAAAGCTTGACTGCTGATAAAGGGTCGAACTGTTCCATTAAAAAGCCTATAGTTCTCGCAGTGCAATTTAAAAAATACCAATGGGGAAGATGAGAAAAAAATATCCTCACACTTGAACACCTTGTTTTGTAATTTCAGAACTAGTCGGAATAGATTCCTATTATTCACCACAAGAGAAACTGGAATGCACTGTACGCTGTTGTCGACATATCTTTGCTTTGCTAAAGCACGCTGTCGGTGGACCGGCTAGCGCTGATGAATTCCTACCCGCTCTTATATTCGTTGTACTCAAAGCAAACCCCGTTCGATTGCATAGCAACATCAACTTTATAACACGCTTTAGCAACGCATCAAGGCTGATGAGCGGTGAAGGTGGTTATTACTTTACAAATTTAGTATGTGCAGAGTCCCCCGATTGCTATTGTATTGACTTAACTAAAAAAGTATCCTTTTGCAGTGCTGTGCTATTTCTTTTGTTGAAAATTTAAACGCTGAGAGTCTGGCCATGCCCAATGATGAGTTTGCTTTATTGATGTCCGGCCAAAAAGCCTACAGCACTCCGTGGGAGAGCGCTTTACTTGCTTGCGAAAGTCTACACTTGATTTCGGAGAACATGAAGCGGATGGAGTTGCTCAAGAAGAAGAACACAATTGTCCTAAACGGCATCAAGAATCTTTCGAAAGATATCAGCGACCTCCAGGCATGTTATTTTCTTGCTTTTTTTTAATGCCTCTCCCTTACTATCCTCTCTAAAATGTTCTTTTCAGAATGAAGTCATGCAAAAAGTTGAAGCTACACTGAGTCGTGCACCGCTAACGGTTCTACCCATCAAAACTCCATCTTTTCTCATAAGTCAAATACGATCCCACAACAGCGGTGTAGACGTGAGCTCAGCAGGGGTAGTGGAAACTGCGGGGCATTTCCAAACAAACATTCTAGCATCGATGAGCAACGACCAATCAAAAGCCATATTTAAAAACCAATTAAAACCGACTCCTGCTATTGCACCGGTGCAGCCAATGGACCTTGTCCAACTGGAAAACGAAGAACACGCAGCCGTAGAGGGAGCAATGTCGACACTATCGCTAAAGGACACAACCAAAGATCGCCTATCACCAGGAACAGCGGACTCTGGTCTGCCACACAGCAATTCGACTGACTTGTTATTCGCTTCGCCGATTTTCAACTACACCCCTTTCGATACCGCCTCTTTGGATGGCACCGAAACACCTGATGACTTGCTCACAACAACCACCACCGAGTTCAAAGGTGGCCTAACGAACATCAACTACGATTTCGACCTATCTGATCTGAGCGGGGAGAATAGTGTGGCGGAAGACGCTAAATTCGATTTAGAGGAATTCGATCCGCTCGTCAAGAAGACCGACACTGACGAAACTGCAGCCGATAGTGACGACAAGCCACGAAGTCTATTGGAGAGTGATTCGCCCCCGAATGGTGTAATGCTGCCATCGCCAATAAAACCGACTGTGACCGACTATAGGGGATTTTCGAATTTCAATATTCCCTCAATATCATGCAACACGGGAGACTTTAGTTCTGTGAATTCAAAATTGGACGATGTGTCGACGAAAGGTGAAGGTGGATAGATTCGAATTTGTTATACTACATAAGTAAGAAATGTTATTTCTGTGTTATTTTTACCTAGAATTATATTTTTGTCGAAATTTTAAAACTATCCTGAAACTTAGTTAATAAAGCTGTTTAACTTAACTAACGGATGACGATCAGTTTTTTTTTTAATAGATTTTTTAGAATGAATTTAAAAAGCACTTTGCAGTACAGGGCAAAAATATGCAAAAGAAAACCTATAAAAATGGCATTTCGCCAATGTGTTTGCTGATGGAACTTCAGCGGATTCGACCGTTATTGTATCGAAAGTCTTCGGCGCGTCGTGAAAAAAGCGATGTCGAGTTGATGTGTTGTTGAGCTCGCTCGCTGTTGAGCTTGCCCAGAAACTGGGCACGGGTTTTAGGGCCGGTTTGTCAGTGCGAGATCATCCGAATTCCCGAGTTAAACTGAGATTAACCCCAGAAATGAGTTTTTCAGTGAACTAAGATCTGGGGTTAATCTCTAAACCAAATTTGGTGAGTTAACGTCGGATCATTCCTGGAGAACAGTATGAACTTCTTTGAATGTTTTTTCTGCATGGAATGTCAGTTGATCTGCGCGTTGCTGTGAAAAATTACATTTGAGAATATGTCGAACTTCTTTTCCCGTGTTTTTCTATGTGAAGTGACAGCTGAGAGAGTCAATAATTTTGGGAGTCGAAGATTTTGACAACTTTGTTGATGGAGTTTACTCTGCACTGAAAAACAGCTCGCAGAGTTAACTCCAGATTCGTTTTGTTACGGGATTAACAGATCTTGGTTCGAGCTGGGCTTAACTCAGCACTGAAAAAAAATGACACTCCCAACTCTCACTTCACGCAGAAAAACACAGGAAAGAAGTTCGGGTTATTCTCAGATGCCATTTTTCACAGAAACACGCAAATCACCTTCACCTACCATCCCACATAGAAAAAACATAAAAAAAAAGTTTATACTATTCTCCAGAGTTGATCCGAGATTAACTTACCAAATTTGATGAGTTAAGCCGAGATTAATCCCAGATCTAAGTTCACTGTAAAACTCATTTCTGGGGTAAATCTCAGTTTAACTCGGAAAGTTGTATGATCTCGCACTGATAAACCAGCCCATATATGTTAACCCGGGCCCGCATATTCTCTCGGCGGCCCTGGACATGAGACAACTGAGTTAAGCCCAACTTAAATCAAGATCTGTTAATCCCGTAAGAAAACGAATCTGAAGTTGAACCAGCGAGCAGCTTTTCAGGGCAGAGGTTGACTCCGTCAACAAAGTTGCCAAAATCTTGGACTTTCAAAATTTTTGACTCTCCTAACTCTAACTTCACATAGAAAAGCACAGGAAAAGAAGTCTCAAAGAAACACGCAAATAGGCATGTCCACACCCAATACACATTCAAAGAAGCTTAAACTGTTCTCCAGATTTGATCCGACATTAACTCACCAAATTTGGCGAGTAAAGCTGAGATTAACCCCAGATCTAAGTTCACTGATCATTAACCACATTTCTGCGGTTAATCTCGCACTGAAAAACCGGCCTTTACATGTTAACTCGGGCCCGCATACTCTCTCGGCATCCCAGGGCTGGGCATGGTATGGAGGCCACTAAAATGCAGCTTCACAGCCAGGCTTTGGTGTCCAAAGCTCGGGAGCCCAATCGAACGAACAAACGTTTCCCTTGATTTTGAAGTTTGTCTTTCGTTGGTTTTTGTGAAATTAAATCACAAATGATCAAATAGAATTTTGTTTATTATACGCCATTCACATTAAATCATAAGCCGCGTTTTTGGAAAAAAGTTTGCACAAAATCGTTTAGACTTTGAACAAAAGCTTAGATTAGACTATATGGCATTTTGGCATAATTGACATAAGCAGCGTTTTTCTTCCTAGGTACGTCAAATATGCGTCAAATGGCATGCAATCAAATAAGCCTTACATATTCACATTTCTGAACGGGAACAAGGTTTTGTTTTTGTTTATCATTAGAACATTAATTGTCATATTTTAAACCCATAATTATTTTCAAAAGTGCTTTTAAAGCTCCTTGGAAGATATTAATATATCAAGAATGGTACGGTGACCTCAAAAATATAAGCAGTTTTCAGATTGGACTTTCGATTTCGTAGATATTTGTATCCAAAGCTGAGCCAAAAGTGACAATTTATGTTTGAAATGCTCAATGGCAACGTGGGTTTTGGCAAAAACTACCAAAAACCAGGGGGTTTCAAAAACAGAAAATTTATAATTAAAAAAAATATCAAAAACTCATGCTTTTGATGAAGGTTAAGCGAGTTTACGCAAAAGCTTTGTTTATGATCCAGTATGAGAAGACTATTAGTTTCATAAATCCAACGATAGATAAACTTCAACATCGAGGGAAATGCGCTTGTCTGTTTGCGTTTGTCTATTGCGTTTCCGAACTTGATCGTTTTCCTAATTGTCAAGCAAAGATGCCAACAGTAACATTATGATGTGACTATAATTTTTCTGAACGCTTTAATATACCATCCTGTCAAAATGTGAGAAAATTTTATCATTTTTGACAGATAAAATAGGAAATTGTTTTCGTCGTTTGGACTGGCATTAAGCATCATGGAGTGTGTTTTTTTTTTTTTTTTTGAGTTTTTCTGAATGCCTTAAAATGCTCACCTGTCAAAATAAGACAAAATGCATGCATTTTAGAGAGATAAAAATGCAAACTAGCGCGTTCAATCTAATAGAGCATCTAAGCAAATACCACCAATGATTTGCTTAGATGCTCTACTTTGCTACCCTTTTTGACGTAAGGGTAGCAACTAAAGTTGAGATTAGACTGCATGCCATTTTGGCATATTTGACCTAAGAACCAAAATATTTGCAGCAGTTTTCTTCTTAGGTAAGTCAAATATGCCAAAATGGCATGCAGTTTTATCTAAGCTTAAATACTTCTCTGAAAAAAAATTATCTTGTCAGTCTGAGGAAAATGCCGCACAATTTGATGAATTTATGGTTATCGGCCGGTATCGCGAATGAAAATGTGAAAATACGAAATAATAAAAAGCGAGTTCAAGATAAAGAAAAATTAAAAAAAAAGAGGTAATTTCATTTTCACAAACATGTAAAGTACAATAAGTACCCAGCATGAAGGTTATTTAAAAACAGCTAATTTTGTGACACAATGCCAGTAAGATGTGACATGCTGTCTAATACTATTTGGCATACGAGACGGCAATTGGAAAGCATAGATCATTGGCAGCATTTTTCTGCTTGCCTTTAATATGCCAAAATGCCATGCAGTCTAATTTAATGGCGTGTTCTATTCAACACCGAATCGAAAAACTGGTGTGGAATACAGAAAAAAGCTGTTCTTTTCTCGTACACCTGAACGGAATCGTGCTCATGTAAATGTTCTTTTGAACTCCGAATTAGTTCGGTGTCGACACCGAACTCGAATTTTCGCCACTGTCGTATTTGACGGTGGAGGCTGGGTACAGCTTTTCGACTCAATTTGCACTCGTTGTTTCTTAAAACGCGACTGAAATTGTATGAAATCGATAAAAAAAATACGAAGTATCAGAAACACAAATCTAACAGAATTGATTTTAAGTAAAAAGTACAAAAAACCGACGCCAACAAAATCACGCTACGTACAGAAAAAAAGTAAACAAAATAAAGTCAAAGCAATTTGACACTTAACGTGATGACTGCACCGGCATAGGATTTGTCGTTCTGTACAAAATGAAACCGAGTGTACACCACGCTGGAATTGTCGCGAATTCGAAGTATTATTTGACAGCTCGGTGTGGCAGTTCGGTGTTCAAAAGAATACGCCATAAGTTTAAGCAATCTTTTTTTTTTTATTTTTTTTTCGTGGGTAGGAAAAACCTTCATAGGCAATCATGTGAACAGAACCAATTTAAGTAAATACTGTCAACAAGAAAAGACATCCAACACCGACGTCCATAGATAAGTAGCTGAAACTGTGAGGCAGTTTGGGACTTTGTCTGTAGTTTAAAATCTGTGTTTCGCTATAAGTTTAGACAACCACACCAGGGCTGAAATCAAACGAAGACAAACCGCGTTGTCACAAGCAACGTAAAACAGGAACAGAAACAGAATCTCATACATTAGCAACTGAAACCAAAATTCGTTGAATGCTTTTTGCGTTGCTAATGTATGAAATTCTGTTTCTGTTCCTGTTTCTGTTCCTTGCGACACCGCGGCTTTACTCTTGCCTATAATCGCTGCCTATTTGTGCTTAAAAGGTTTGAGTAACGCAATGCACCTTCTCGGGGAACTAAATATCATTTCTGTTTATTCGTTCACGATCCGATTCGTTTATGATCCCGAATATACAAATTCCGCTTACGAGTACACGTTCAGAGATTTCGTGATCTGCCCCAGATTCAGTTACTGAATAAGTTGTAACTAAACAACTTCGGGCGTATAAAAGCTTTGCGCACAAGCTGAAATTGATGATTTGTTCTGTTTCGAAATGTGAGTGAATTTGTCAATTCGTCAGTTCTATGCAATTCAGTTTTGGTTCTTTTGCATCAGGTGATCGCGAAAGATAAATTATTGTTATAACATCTTCTCATACGTATTCACATACACGGAAATTTAAAACAAATGGGTTTTGCAGGGCAAGAGGAACGCGAGTTGAATGTCTAGTTATTCAGTAATTTATTCCCCATACATGCAATATTTTAGACACGAAATACTTTGATAACAAAAATAAATATTTTCTTCTCATAACATACCTGCAAGACGTAACACAATATAAAATCATTTCCACAGCGCTCACCTGGCAATGATATTGACTCCTCTCTCTCCAGCTGACAATTGGCAATGACCTATTCACAATATAACCAGAAAAGAACATAACGAATGGGCGAGCAGTCTATTCCAAATGTTAAGCAAGTGATAAAAAATGGTTAATAATTCCGATGACAGGTACGTTAAGAAAATTAATAAATTTCTACATAACTTCCGCACAAATTGGCGATTAGAAAAAGATGAAAGTACCGGTAAAAACTGACTAGCATCGCATCGCAAACGGTAAATATAATCGGCGAGAAAAAAAAGCTCACTCTTCTCAACTGTCATTGATTTATTTCGATTTCTAAATTTGTTTTCGTGCTATAATTGCTTTTCTAACATATATGCTGCCCAGAAAATGCACTGCCGAGCGTGTTACGCGTTCACTTATCAATTTTGATCGCGCTTAGCGCAATTAATCGAGTCCAATTGACAAGCGGAGCTCTGACAGACCTTAACCTTGAACCCTCTAGGAGTGATGCTTGTGTCTCCTTTATCTTGCATTCATCTTTTTTTTATGCTTCGCCGACTACCAACACAAAGGGACCTGAAAGTTGTCCACTGAACAACTGTGTTTTGGATAATGTTTTGCATTCATGTTCGAGCACTCTAGTTTTTCTTGTTCTATTGGCCCTAAACTGTGTCCCGTTTTCTGGTTTCAGTGCAGCCGCAAAGCCAACATTTCACATCATCCGAGAAGTCTACGACAGCGGAAATGCCCACGAATCGTTCGAAGCCGAACTGGACAAGGCTCTGGAGGCCAAAGTCGATTACATAATAATCGAACCCACTCGGCTGGGTGACGAGACCAGCCGCTGGATAACCGTAGGCAACTGCTTGCATAAGACAGCAATGGTCTCGGGTTTGGCGTCAATTATATCAGGCATCCTGTGGCAGGACAGGCCGATATTCAGCGCACCGATGTGTGCGGTTTCTGTGTTTTGCACCGGCCTCTACACAGTATCGTGGAACTACGACCCGTGTTGTCAGTATCAGGTAAGCAGGCAACGCCACCCAGTTGCATGACAAAATGTCTAATAATAGCAACGACGGCGGCTGGCATGTGATAACCCCATTAATATTTATGCTCATACTTTCACTGATGGCATTTACCCATCCGTTTGTTTTCTCATCCGTTGCAGGTGGAGAGCGATAGCGCGAAACTGTCCAAACTGCCACTGGCCGATGTATCGTCGCCAGTAGTGCTAGAATATTCGGAGAACACGAAAGCCAAGTACTTCCATCGTGGAGTCACCCTCCTGTCGGCGGCATTCTGCGCCTGGCAGATCTACAAGGCCTACAAGTAGCTCAACACAATATCCACCACACACTTTTTGTCTCCATATTTGTTATTTGTAAGATAAGAGAAGGAACACGGAATTTACAAGACTTGACGGGGCTAACAAAACAACCAGCAGGCGGGTTGCTTTCCCTGCCTGCCGCCAGTGAGGGTTCAACTCCTTCAAGTCTTGGCTTAATGATAGTTGGTTCGGGGATTTGTTGTTTAAGTGTGTCTTTTTTTTTTTGGTTTCGTTTTACGGGCAATTCAAAATTGTTAACTATCACAGCTATTGGGAGGTGACCGACCATCGCTTAGGCTCCTGTTCCGTGTTATTGTTATTTGAATGAAACTGTAGATTCTCCATAATTCAAATGAAAATTAAAGTATTTTTGAAGTAAATTTTGTTTGTTTAAACTGTTTTGCATTCATTTAAAGCGATAAAGGAAATCCAGAACTAATCTAGCATTTTTCGAGTAAATAAAACAACATTCTCGAAAAAAACCGTTAAGTATGAACTCATTGTGTAAGTTAAACTCTTTGTTAAAAGATTAAGCTTGCCATTATAATCCTTTAGATTGTGAATAATGATTTTTAATATAAAGAGAGGCAATTAAGAGTCGTTTCATTGGTAATTTTCGACTCAAGTTTAAGGTCTTTAAACTCATCTCTTGAACTCAGCTCTTATAACGCATTTTCGAAAAAAAAACAGGGGAGCTACACGTTTGGATCTCCCCCAGCAGCAACTATCCAGGCACTCTGTCGAGTGGCATGCGAAGAACGTGTCCACACCATCAAAGAATTGATTGTTCTACTCGGAGAGTAAGAATTTCTTATAAGAGCTTGAGCTTAGTTCTACTGCAGACCGGCCAGCGCGATTTCTTTACTTTTAGTACTGCAGGTTGGCCAATCCTGAAATCCCAATGGGACTCAATTTTTATGTGCAGGGCACATCGCACAGAAGATCGAAAAACAACTATCACTTCCGACCTTTTCACGTCTACCTTGATCCCAGCATCACCACAGACGGCCTCCAACACATACAGTACTGGGTAAGGCGAAGTTCCTCCTCGCACGATGCAAGGATAGCTAAATCTACGAAAAGCAGATCACCCAAGGTTGCTTCCAGCTATTTCGAAGCATTCTTTGCCAACGCTGTGCTTCACCATCCAGTCCATATAGGCTCAAAGGAGAGGCGATAGAACACAGCCTTGGCGAAGTCCAACGCACACATCGAAAGGACGGAATTTGACACCATTTCTCCTCACGCAGCTTGTACAATTCCTTATACAAAGACTAAATGGCTCTCAGAAGGGGGCCATTCGGCAAATAGTCGCAAAACTCTCCAGAGCTTATCCCGAAGAACCCGGTCGTAAGCCTTTTTCAAATCTACAAAACACTACGCGTGACCGGTTCGACTAAAGGTTTAAAAAGCCGTTAGGTTGTGCCTCTGATAGCCGAAAGCCACACTGCTCTTGCCGTATCAAAGACCTAAAATCGCTCTGGATCGCGCTTCCAACACCTTCGCTAACACTTTTCCCGGATGACTTAAGAGAGATTTAAATCTTATGATTTTGTTTGCTTGTAATTAGTAAACTGTGAACCACAATCAAGGAACATGGCTGTGTGAAATGTTGGACCGCCCGAGAGATATGTACCCCATAGTTAGAGCATTCTCTCTTGTAGCGTTTTTTGAAAATGGGCGCTCTGACTCCTGTTTGCCAATCGCAATGGGCTTTCCTGCTATCCCAGGCCCCTTTATGACACGTGGTTAGCCATTTAACACCTTCTTCACCACATTGCCTTAAGTATTTCTCGCAGGATTTCATCAACTCCAACAAACTCGTCCAGGGTGGACCTGGGCCTCAGCCGACAAGCTTCGCCAGCCAGCTCTGTCTCTAGCTAGCCGTCTCCAGTTTCGCACGCGAAGTTGGCTGAGGTCCCCTTCCTGAGTCTCGGTGCTCCTCTACTGCGCCGTCCCTGCGGTGTAGATTCGAAGATTTTCCGGGCCGGGGCGTTGGGGTCCATCCGCTCTATATGACCCAGCCATCGTAGACGTTGTGTTTTGACGCTTTTGGCTAGGTCAGCATCGCTACAGCCCGAACAGTTCGATGTTATATCTCCTCCTCCACTCTCCATCTATGCAGACGGGATCGTAAATCGTTCAAAAAATGTTCCCGCTTTGTTCTTTTCATTTATTCACGCTTTGTTCTACCGATTATGTCAATGCCGTCTGCGTATGCGAGTATTTGAACGGACTTTTGAAAGATTGTACCTCTGGTGTTGGCGCGAGAGTTCTGCAAAATTCTCTCAAGTATGATGTTAAAGAAGTCTCATGACAGCGCGTCGCCTTGTCTAAATCCTTTCTTGACATCAAGGGGGTCGGTTAGGTCTTTGCCGACCAGCGACTTCATCTGCTGGGTTGATTCTCCGCCCTAATCCTATCAGCAGCAGGATTTTATCAGCTCCAACAGACTCGTCAACTTTTAGCGATTTCGTCGCAATAGTGACTTCAGCTCCTGGGGTTGATTCTCCGCCCTAATTCTATCTTCAGTGCCCTGCTGGGGGTTGAGCAACTTCTAAAGTGCTTGCTCCATCTGTGTAAGATATTGCTCTCATTTGACGATGTGTACCCTTCTTGGATTTAACCCCATGTCTGTTAAAACATCTTGTTTGCAAATATGTTTCTGTTATCGTGCTCCAACCTTTCGCTAAACCTTTTCATGCCTATTCCTTGGCTGTTCTGACTGCCAGATTGGAAGCTCCTCGGGGTTCATTGTACCTGGCTCGGGAATTTAAAGTTCCTACATTGATTCCACACAATGTAGAGAGCCTACATATCTACTTATTTTCTCCGATAGCTTCTTGGAACTCCATGTGTTTTTGGCCACGCAGTTCTTTTCTCCCACCAGCTGCCACATCAAGCCGCTTCACTCCACTAACATTTCTTGCAGAGGCAATAAATGCCAATAAAAAAAATTTTTGCCATTCTTCCTCTGCATTCAAAATGTTAGTAGGAATTTGTTCGAACTTTCTCCAAAACGTAGCGCGCAAATCGTTATCTGAAGTCAAAGTCAGCTTCCTGTAACCTTTCCCACCGTATGGGAGCGTCACTGTCTTTGTTTTCGCTTGGGTGGCACAGGAATACTGCCACTGAAATGAAATGTGCACACCAATAGGTGATGATCAGTTGACAGCTCAGCTCATCAGAACTCAAAGACCGCGAATCATTCTTTAAAAACACGATGGTGTACAGCAAAGAAATCAATCAGTGATCTCTTTTTGAAATTGTGTTGGTACCATGTGTATTTCTGAATTTCTTTATGTGGAAAAAGGTGTTCATAATGGACGTACCATATGAGCGCAGCAAAAATCAAACAACTTCCCTCGGTTCCTGATGTTTTGATCCGGGTCACCGTACCGTCCAATCACACTCCCCCAAGTAGGTAACTACAGTGAGCCGTACCCACATTTCACGGATCAGGAAAAACAGTGAGTCTATGCGGGGACAGTATCAAGTTCGTTCAAGAAGGCGGCATACTGACTCTCGATTTTGTGCTCACCTGAACTAGGGCCAACGACTATTGTGCAGGCTTTAGCGTTAAGATCACAAACCTAATCGATTAACACTCGCCAGTGCAGTCATGTCATGTAAGACGCCTTCAGACGAGCCTCTCTACCCATCAGCAAAGTCTCTGGTTCAAGAATCCTGCTACTTAGTTTTGGAGATGCCAGTTGCATGGAGATGATACTTTTCGGCCTCTGCAATCCGGTTCAATTTGGTTCTCCGTTTACGATCAGACAGTCCATTCGTCAATATTGAGTCGATGTCATTAGGAGTTTCTAAAATAAGCCCTTATTCGGCTAAGCGCTGCCCCCTCCGCCCTCTTAATGGATAGGGTTGCTCGCGATTTCTACGGGTCAAAAGAGTGCCCGGATGAGCACCTAACGCTGTTTCTTCTTTGTCTTGATGATGGGGAGAAGGTGCATTTTATACCTAGCTCGCAGGTTTATATTCGGCCGATCCTAACCTGGACAACAGACGCCGACCAAATAGCCGTTTATCTTGAGAAGGTCATTGGACGCTCTGGGTTTTATTTAGACCTTCAGGCTCATCTTTCGGTCTTAACTTCACTGCCAAGGGTGGTCCCACAACAAGAGTGTATACTCCTGGCAGCATCACTTATAACATGCTGACGATTACTCCTTCCAATGGATTTTGAACGACTCTTACAACAGGCATACCTTACCTCAAGGCTTTTCTAACACTGACCTTGCAGAGGGCGGTATGAGGTACAATTTTGAAATAAAAGACAATTAACTAGCATAATCAATCTTCTGGAAAACATCAAATTACTTTGAAGACTCTTACCTTGTTTACCTGACACAATAAATCAATTTGAATTGTAATCGTTTTGATTTACACCGATTTCAATGTCATGTGACATCCTTATACGCAAAATAATCAAGGGGTTTGAAATAAACCGATTTGAAAACTTGTTTGATTTTTATGTCAAATTAGAACAATTTTTGACAAAAATTTTTATTAGATTCAAATCGACTCAACCGTTTATGCGCATTCTGGACTTTAGAGTCGGTTTGAATTTTATAAAACCGATTTTGGTAAATCGAAAACAGTTTTTGGTAAAAGCGATTCGAATACTTAAATCGGTTTAAATAATCCTAATGCTATTGGTTTTTGTGAATTCGATGTTATTCAAGCAATTTAACCTGTCGGATAAACGAGGTATCTTTGAAATTTGATTGAAAGGCTTAAAAGAATTTTCGAGAACAATTGTTTAAAAGTTTCTAGTATCTTTACGGTTAGAACCACCTTTATCAATTTGGCTGAAGTAGCGCCAAATAAAAAAATACATCTTTTGCCAGTACACCCTCACTGCACTATGACTGCACCTCACACCCTAACGCTCAGGAAACTGAGCTCGAATCACGAGCAATTGTGGGAACAGGTTGAGGCGTGGTACTATAAGACGTGCATCAAACTTGATGAGTTTTACCTTTTATTAAAATTCCAACCACGTTGTTTGAAGGTTACCATAAAAAAGGAAAGAAAGGAAACCAATGTGCCAAATTGACAGCTCGCATCTGCCTTGACATCCTCTGACTCTAGAAGGCCGCATAACTTTTGCACTGCCCGGGTACATACCCCAGCTGCTGCCTTGATTGTAGCATTACGGATCAGTCCGTCGCTGCCTGGATGAATCTCAGTCACACGGCCTAAGCGCCAATGAGTCGGCGGTAAATTGTCCTGCCGGATGAGGACGACATCGCCGACTTGAATGTTGTCTTCCCGTCTCTGCCACTTACTCCGGGTCTGTAGTGTTACCAGATATTCTTCACTCCATCTCTGCCAAAAATGCTGATGTATTTGCCGCAACCATTGCCATTGGTTTATGCGGATAGCTGGTACTTTGTCGATCCTTGGCTCTGGTATAGCCAAGAGTGGAGCGCCGATAAGAAAGTCGCCTGGCGATAATGCAAATTTGTCGTCGGGATCATAGTGGAGTGGAACGAGAGGACGTTAATTAAGACACGCTTCGAATTCAAGTCCTATTGTCACTATGATGATCTTGGCATAAGCTCCGTCTGCTGACAAACCGGGTGTAGGCATCCAGGAACGCCTGCGAGGAGAGGTCTTCAACGACCTCAATGTGCACCGCCTTCGTGGCCATGCAAACGAATATGGCCAGGCAGTAATCCACACCAGCTGATAGAAAGGGTCGAGTTGCGTTAACCCTCCCTTTGGGTAACAAAGCCATTTGTTGCGTTAAAATTGCACCACGACTACGCCGACAGATGACGCATCGGTGGATAAAACTGCGTACAGCTTGTCTGGCATGTAAAATCCAATACCTGGTGCGAAGATGGTGAAGCATCAACTGCGTGCCGCCATGTAGAGTTCTCTGATGGGCTTGCTGAATGAGTAAGCAGGTGAATGCGCTGCGCCGTGGCAAAATTATTGGGAAGCGAAAGTCATTTGATGCGGTAGCCTTTGTCAACCGCCCACCAACACGTAGTATATCTGAGTCATCCATGAAGGGGTTCAATGGAAGCAATCGACTGGAGCTGGGAAGCCGATGACCACTCTGAATGCTGTGAATCTCTGATGGAAAAGCAGTGGCCTGTTCCAATCGAATAAGTTGATCCAAGGCCTCGTCGAGTTCATCTGCGCTGATACTTAGCTTCCATAAGTGTCGTCGGTGAGGGCTCCAGCGAAGCATCCGCACTACTGTGTGTAAAAGCCGGGAAAGCGAACTGGAGTGCTCCGTAAAGGCAATCACCTCGCCGTCGCGTCGGCGTGTTGCTAATATTGTCATCATGGGGCGAACGGCAGCTACCACTGACAACATAGAAACCTTCTCTTCCTCTCTTCCCTTCCCCCTTCGGGTAGGGGTTAGAATATACCCGAGGTAAGGCATGCCTGTCGTAAGAGGCGACTAAAATCCACCCTCCGTATGCCGAGCGCGTAGCGCATACAAACCATGCAATGGACAAAACGAACGGAAGTAATACCCCAGGTGGTAATCCAGCATCACTGGCAAATCCACCCTCTTCGGAGGCAGGCTCTACGGATTCTGGGGAGAGCCATTTATTGCTTTCAAATCCCTTTATGAAGAAACCAAGGGTACCTCGATCACCACCACCTAGATCGATCATCTCCGGGAAAGGAAGTCCGCCGGTTAATCGGGACTCAGCGAAAACTAAATGCTTTGAAGCGGAAAACAACGAACTCCGCGCTAAGCTTAAAGATATGGAACGTCTCTACCATGAGCTCAAAAATGAAGTAGATTCGTTACGAAAAGAAAACGAGGCTCCTTGGAATCCCCGTGATACTACAAAACGTGAGGACACGCTGAAGCGTCAAAGTGAATACGTGACAGACGAAGAAGAGCTTGCACGTGAAACTAATCCGGCTCTTAAGAAAAGATCTACCAAAAAACGAAAAATTGGGTCTTCGCCAGTAGTTGAGGCCGTATATAAACACGATGAAACACCAACCGTGTCAAAAAAAGCGACAGCGAAAATTGAAGAAAAAATTCGCCGACCGCCTGCAATAAATGTCGTTGGGGTCGCAGACTACGGAAAGCTGCGAAATATCTTAAAAAATACTCTGGGGGCGAAGTATAATTTAATTTCTCTTCGAAATAATGTATGGAAAGTCAATGTCGATGACTCTGATGCCTATCGCGCACTTTCGCAAAAATTAAATACCGAGAATGTACAATGGTATACTTACGAAAACAAATTCGAGAAGCCGCTTCGGGTTTTCGCTAGGGACTTCACCCAACCTGCACGAAGGAATAAATTGTTGAAGATGTTCAAGCCCAAGGCTTTAAAATTCTTGATGCCGTGAACATACTTAAGAAAGAAAAACAACGTACGGAAGGAGAAAAAGACACCGTGGTCAAGCGCGGTCTTCCTATTTTCATGCTGACGTTCGATAGGATTGAAAACATAAACGAAATATATAAAATAAAAACAATCCATTGAGCCCAAGCGAAAGGGCAATAGACTAGTACCTCAATGTAAGCGATGCCAAGGCTTCCGACATACTCAAGCGTACTGCCAAAAAGAACCGCGATGTGTCAAATGCGCCGGTGGACATCTTTCAAAAGATTGCAACATAAGCAGTCAGGCCCCAGCGACTTGCGCCAATTGTAATGGAAGTCACCCGGCGAGCTACCGAGGTTGCGAAATCGCAATAGAGCTTCAAAAACGTCACGAAACTGTTAAGCAACATATTGTAGATAGGGCCACAACCCCAAAACGTTCTAGAGCTGACAAGCCGAAAACTCCCAAATCGGTCAGAAATACGAGATTGACGAGGAAAAATATACAAACTCCGCAAGAAAACGTCGCCGGTCCAAGTACAAAGGGAAAATCATCACTCATCGGCCCAAGATCGTACGCTGAAGTCGCGTCACACAAAAGCAAACCTCCAGAACCTACCACAACAGATTCGGTATCTCAAATATTATTTATGATATTGGAAAAGCTTGAGCAACAAACTAAAGTTAATCAAGTAATATATGACAAACTGAGCGAGCTAGAGTTTAAACCTCGCAAAACGAATAACAAATCATGAAAATGAAGCTCATTAACATACTTACATGGAATGCAAATGGTCTTTTAAAGAAAATCGACAAACTAGAAGTATTTCTACGGAAAAAAAATATTGACCTATGCCTGATTTCGGAAACACACTTTAAGAAGGGATCCGGACCCAAAATTAGAGGTTACATCGACTACCACGCGCATCATCCATCAGAAAATTCGAGAGGCGGATCCTCTCTCTACATCAAAGACTGCAATAAGCATTACAAAAACGAAGAAATTGAGCTTGACTCTATGCAAATAACTTCAGTGTCGGTAAAAATAGGTCACCTAGATTACAATATTGCCTCGAGTTATTTTCCTCCACAGTATAGGCTAGCGGGCGACGATCTTACTCCCCTCTTTGACTTACTTGGGTCGAATTTCATCATCGGCGGTGACTTAAATGCGAAAAACACTTTTTGGGGATCACGGTGCAATTCAACAAGAGGAAGAGTACTCTTCAAAGCTAGCATGAAACGTGGCGTGGTTTTCCTTTCGACGGGAAAGCCAACGTATTGGCCAACCGACAGAAACAAAGTACCTGACCTTGTCGACGTCTTTATCGCAAAAGGTGTTCCTCGCCACCTGTAGGAGAAGGCTATGATCTCTGTTCGGATCACTCGGCAGTCGTTTTGAAAATCGGCGGAAGTCTAGCAAAAAATGAGAGAGCGCCTAGGCTAACTAATAACAACACCGACTGGGATGGCTTTAGGAAATACTGCAAAGAAAATGTATCCCTACATGTACCACTTACAACCCCTTTAGAAATAGAAGACGAAGTCGATAAACCCGTTAGAACTATTCAAAACGCTGCTTGGAACCATACTTCTTTGCGGAAGACTGGATTAAGGAAAAGCGGATCAATTTATCCGCGCGAAATTGAAGAGCTCATACGCGAAAAGAGAAAGGCTCGAAAGAGCTGGCATTTGTCTCGAGCTCCTCCTGATAAAACCATTCTGAATGGGCTATCTAACAAATTAAAGCACTTACTTCAAGATTTTAAAAGTCGCGAGATTACCAACTACCTCGAAAACTTGACTGCCGATAGAGGGTCAAACTATTCACTTTGGAAAGCCGTGAAGTCCATTAAAGTCTATTAAAGTCCATTAAGTCCGAGTGTCCCATAGTACACTCGGCGCCAATAAGAAAAGATAACGGTGAATAGGTAAAAGGCGACAAAGAGAAAGCAGATGTATTTGCAGAACATCTAGAAGAAACATTCAAACCGTTTGACGGGGAGCCGTTGGTTAACGATCTGTATCGCAATGCGGAACTAGACAATTATTGAATGAAAACCGTGACACTGTCTGAACTTCGTCAAACAATCCGAAATTTGAAGAATAACAAAGCTCCAAAGACCTAATTACTGGGGAAATTTTGAAGGAGCTACCGAAAAGAGCGTTAGTCAAGCTTCTCTACATCATAAACGCATCAATTCGAATTTCATACGTTCCACGGCAATGGAAAGTCGCAGAGGTAATAATGGTTCCGAAACCAGGGAAATGCCCGAACGACAAAAAATCATATAGACCGATTTCGCTTCTGCCGATTATATCTAAAGTCTTCGAGAAACTTGTGCTCAAACGACTGCAACCAATAATTGAAGAAAGACGATTGATTCCGGATAACCAATTCGGCTTTAGGGTCAAACATTCAACAATTGACCAGGTCTATCGAAAAAACTAATAAAATTGAGAAAGCCTTAGAAGCGAAAATGATATGTTCTACCGCTTTTCTTGACGTATCCCAAGCCTTTGATAAAGTTTGGCACGAAGGCCTAAAATATAAGCTACGGAAAGTGTTGCCGGGAAAAATGTATGAACTCTTAGAGTCTTATTTTGACAACAGACTATTTCGAGTGAGATACGGGAGCGAATACTCAGAATTCAAAGAAATACAAGCCGGCGTTCCGCAAGGTAGCGTCCTCGGTCCAACACTGTTTTTACTTTTTACAAGAGGTGTACCTCAAGTAGAGACAACGACTGTAGCCACGTTCGCTGACGGCTCGGCTATCCTCGCTACGGATAAGACAGTCGAACTATCAACGGGAAAACTCCAACGCGCTTTGAATAAAATATGCGAGTGGACAAAGGCCTAGCGAATCCTCCTAAATGAGACAAAATCAACGCATGTAAATTTTACTTGCAAGAGGGTAATCAACTAACCTCTATTTATAAACTCGGTACAAATTCCGTACGCAAACGAGGCGAAATATTTAGGCCTGACCCTAGACGCAAAACTTAAGTGGAATCCACACGTTAAAAAGAAACGCGATGAACTGGAAATCAAGCTACGAGAACTGAATTGGCTTATCGGACGTTATTCGAAACTAAGCGTATATAACAAACTGCTATTGTATAAGCAAGTGCTAAAACCATCTTGGACGTACGGTATAGAACTTTGGGGTTGTACCAAACCAAGCAACATATCTATTTTAGAAACTTTTCCGAATAAGACACTAAGAGCTATCGTAAATGCTCCATAGTATATAAGAAATAGAGATTTACATCGAGATCTAGGCATCGCAACCGTGACCGACGAAGTAAGAAACTTTGCTCGCAAACTTCACACTCGCCTTCACGGCCATTGCAACCACGAAATAATCCGAACTCTGGATCAGACAAATCTTGCACGCCGACTACAACGAACAAGACCGTTGGATCTAGCGTCGTAAGAGGAAACCGCACATAATGACGGTATTGCAGGTGCTTTCGTTGGAAGGTAGCCTGCCAAACGCGATAACTATACAGAAGCTTGAACTACTTGTTAAGGAAACTTAGTCGTAGTCTTACAAAGTTTGGGAGGTTTTTTAGTGAGTAAGAATCCCACCCTACTATGAGCACGCGCGTTCGATTCTCATAGTGCCTATGAAGGCTTTTACCTACCCACGAAAAAAAAAAATTAAAAAGCAGCACGTTCTTGTTTTCTCAGAACTATGTTCGCACAATTTGAGGCAAGAAGCTATTGCCAGCGCGCAGGTGGTTCTAAAAACGGTCTAAAAATCTTTGAAAAATTATTCGGATCTCTCGTAAAGGTAAGAAGGTAAATTCCAAAATAATAGGTAATGATAAAAAATTTAAGAATTTTTTTTAGAAAACTTTAAAAACCTCCTAATATCAGAACAGTAGACTTTAGACTACGAAAAAAAATGTACCTACAAATGTATGTAAAATATATCAAGCAATAATTTTAATAAACGAATACAACTTTACACAAACTGAACAATAAAGATGAGCTTAACCTTCAACCAAAGCCGACAGACTGCTCCGTGTAGGTCTTCTCACTTGACGGTCTTTTATTTATTCCTTGTCTCCCTGCAATCAAAAATGCATACAATATAATTAGGTACATAAGGAGTAGGTAGAAGGAACTGTTCCCTACTCTAGTAAGCTGAGTCACGCTTTAAGCGGTCCTTAATTAGATCATTAGCAAAGATCGAAATGAAGTTAAAACAATCAAAACTACAAGTGTTTGAGGTATACCTTCATAAAAATTATTATGTATTTATTACTTTTGCAATATGTATAGTCCTCATATGTGTGTATGTGTATATGTGTACACATACACAGCGACTTATTGAGTACATGAAACGATAGCCTTCTGTCTCGCACAGGCAGACAATAAACTCAAGAGGTAAATCCCAAAAATCGGCGTGCCTGCTCCCAACACTCGCACTTTTTACAAGCATGTTTGCTGCCAAAGGTCTATGATCAAGTCGAAGGAGCACGCATTGTAGGCGTTAAGAGCATCGTAAACAATGCGGATACACTAGGCAGAAGTTTGATTCCAAAACACACTCTCACCAACGCATCGCATTATCTTATCATAGTAGAGGCACGCATGCATTCACTTCAGATCATTTACCGCCTCGCTTTTGCTTGAAAAGGGAGTTGAAGGGGTGCCATGTGGGTACTTGTGCCATAATCGTAATCAACTCAAGAACAATACTCACTTCACTTGTGTTCAGTTTAATCGTTTCTACGAGCCTTCACGCACGTCCTTCCTTGTGAGTTTTTGTGCCTGCTAATTTTCGTGTAACGTGTAACGCGTTTCTTAAGTCTCGTTTCGGCATTAAAATATGAGTGTCTCGTTCATTGGGTTCGCGGATCACAACTTTGTTGTAAGCGTGTGAAGTGCAAGGTCTGGTGTGATTCTGTGGGTCTATCGATCAGCATTGACATCAAATCAGCCTTAAAACCTTCATTCTGAGAAGAAGGGATCGGAAAGTACCAACAGCGGGACGGAATATACAGCGAAAGCATTTTTTTGATTGAATTGACAACAACTATTGAATTGGCAACTCTCCTCCATTACATCACTTAAATAGCGCCAGCCTTTTAAAAATAAGCGATCTAATCGAGGCTGACGTTTCAGGAACCTCTTAAGCTGGCCGCGTGATCATTTTAGTGTGCTAAACCACACATCTTTCGGGAAAATGCTGCAAAACATGAAAGGTATGCTATTTTTATGCCCTATCCCATATGGCACTTTATTATTGAGCTTATATCATAAATTGAAACATGGAATAGTAATTACGGTATAACCCCCAGTGCATATGATCGAGACCGGTTGATGATCGAAACAGCCATGTTGGTTCGTACTTCTAACCGTGTATCACAGGTCTTGAGTCCTTAAATATCTTCCCAAGCCCTCTTAGTTTTTTAGCAATACAAGTGTTAGACTATCTATTTGATTCAATAAACTTAAATTCTAAACCAGTGAGAGAAAGGTGTAAATTCAATGATGGCCAAAAATATAACTGTTTCATTACAAAGTATCTGCCATTAAAACAAGTGGGAAAGTGCAACAGTGCGTATGCAAAAGCTTCAGTCCATTTACGGCGGATTGCAAAATACCCGACCATACCAAAAAAAAAACTGCCACGCCTCCAAAAAGTGGACGGGATACAAAAATATAACTGTTGAATTCTTTATACTAGGTGGTTGCATATATTTCGGCCTAAAATTCCGCCTTTTTAACTAAAAAATCAATCTTTTTTTAACGCCACGCCCACAAAAGTAGGCAGAGGCACATACAATATATACATAAAAGTTAGAAAATGCTAATATCTACAACTTTTGTCATATAATCTTTTGTCAAATTTCATATATATTTATTGAAAACCAGTCATTTTAAGCTAAAATCCCTTAAAAAGTGAGCGTGGAAAATGAAAAGGCTAAAATTTTTGGCTTCTTCAAAGACAATTTTAAGGCAATGTTACATTTCAAGAATGAACGCGCTAGCGCCATTCTAATATAGCTAAAATTTGGAATTTTTTTAAAACTGGAGATGGTCGCACATACAGGCCTGTAGTGGGTGTGTCTGTGGGCGGATTCAGCTAATTTTCAAATTTGATCTGAAGGACTGGACTTACAGCCAACCCACCAAATTTCAGCTCTCTACCTTGAAATTTAAGGCTTAAAAGTTGTTTACAAACGGACGGACGGACTTGGCTTAATTGATTCTCCTGTCGGTCCCGGTTCTCTTAGGGGTCTACTACGGTGATTATTTCACTGCGTTACAAACTATACATCAAACTTAATATACCCTGAACCTAGTTTTGCCTGACTTACGCTGGATTTCCAGTGCAGATTTTTCAGAGCAGTGTTAAACTCATGTTAAACTTTGATCTATTTATCCCAGAACTAAATAAATCTAGATTTAACCAGAGAGTAGGTTTTAAGTGCAAGGATAACTTGTTCAATAAAAATGTCAACTGTCATTTCACATAGATAAAAAGTAGGACTTACATTTCCAGGATTTATCCACTAAATTTTGTGAGTTAAGCCGAAAAGCCGGATCTATAGTTTGACTGAATAAATCATTCAAATCAGCAGTACCCGCGATACGCAAAGAAGGCAGGGTCGTATTCTTTGTCGGTGGTGAGGCCAAACCAGTTTTTCCTTTTGACATTTTAGCTCTATGCTAGTTTTTCAACCTCACTCTTAAACCTTTAAAGAGCAAAGCTCCAGTTCGTTGATCTCAATATTAAACTTATTTTGCCTGGTATTCCTGCAACTGAACCTTGAACTTGAACCATTCTCCAACGATGTGATGAACTGAATGCACCTTGAGCTTCACAGCTGATTTACCAGCACCGGCAAATACAGAAAAGTACAAATTTAAATATGTAAATTGAAAGAGATTTTCACAACTTCCGTAATCTTCAATCAAGTTTAAAACAAACCATTTCGAGGTTTCAGAGGGAATCCCATGAGCACACACATTGTGTTGTCGCTGATGAGCACTTTCAATATGCGCAGCTAGATAAGATGTATACTTACTCAGAGGTGAATCTCGGTAGGTTCCTTATCACAAGCAGATAAGATGAGTTCATAGCAAATACACATTCCGCCTCCTATAGCGAGCACCCCCAGACAATGGTAATTTCGATAAGAAGCCATGGACCCAAATAGATTCGCACAATGCCTCGAATTCTAACTGATCAGAGTGTTACCGGATTGGTCTCGTATTTTTCTAAGAAAAACCTAAATTTTTCGGCGGCTTCACTTGGGTTTCTACTAAATTTGGCATTGGGCTTAAATTTTCTCAAGAAATGCAATTTTTCTCTCTTTAAAGCGGCACACCTTCACGATTGCGGGGACGCAAATAACGAGTTTATAACCATTGAGGTTCAAGCGGATGAGAAAACTCCACTCCTGCAAAGTGCTGGAATTCATGGCCCGAATATATCAAAAGGCTCTAAAGCAAGCGGTCCATCGGCAAGATATTGTGACTGCAAAGTTCTGGGCATTACAGCGTTGCTTTTTGGAGGCTTGACCATCGCCACCTATCTGTTGATTGTTGAAAGTAAGAAAGTCATGTTGTGCTCGGTGCTTGAACTATTCTCAAGGATCTTTTTGCAGCTCGTCTTCCATCGGTTAGCTTTGCCTTGGACCTGGTCAATCGAGATGTTTGGAGTCGGGCCGTTGTTTCACTGGGGAAAATGATCAACGAAACCAAAATCCTTCACATTCTGGTTTTGCACACTGGGGGCGAGATATGTACAGAACTCGATGGGTGCGTGGACCTACTCCGAGACATGCAGGTACGGACCCTTTTACCCGAAATTATTTATGTATGAACTCACTCCTAATTTTTTGTAGAAGTCACATGGACAAATGAACGTCGAGATACCATATAATTTTCTCATTGGTGGCGATGGCCAGACGTACGAGGTGCGCGGATGGAATCATGAGAGTGGATTCGACTTCTTGCCGCAGCAGTCCTCACTGGTAATTGGATTTATTGGTAAGTTTTATGCAACAGCTTAGGCTCCATCCGCACAAAGACAAATCACTGAAAGTTGCACAAGCTACAATAAAAGGTGATTCGCCTTCGTTTGCGATGTCTTCCGCGTTGCTGCCTTCTCCGTCGACAAAGTGCCAGTGGATAATATGAAACTTACAAACTTATAGGTAATTACACCTCTACATCACCGACCGATGTACAGTGCACCAGTGCCTTGTCAGTGATAAATGAATCTGTGCGGAGGAAAAAGCTGCACAATTCCTACCGAGTCTTTGGCCTGAGGAACCTGTCAATCTCGCACTATGACGGCGAAGCGCTGTTCAATCGCATATCGAAGTGGCAGCGGTTCGATACCTTACTGCACGTTCTGTAACGTGTTTTTGTTTTTAAATAAATTTCATCGTGTATTTTTTTTTAGAATAGATAAAATCTTTTATTTGCTAACAACAAAGGGGGTTTTTGGAATCGGGGGTAAAATGAACAATGAAAATGTTTCTTTATCTTAATTTAGATGGTGAACTGGCTGAAATACTTTTTTAACTAACTTTTATCGCAGACTTTTTCAATCAATCTCCAATTTTCGAAAGCTCCCTGCAAGCGATTCAAAGTGCGCAACGAAGTTTGTTCCATTCTGGTTGGACTTGTCGCCATTACGGCTGGTTGTGATTCCCTGGTCACTCAGAAGCTTCATGTGATCGAGCGCTAGCAGCGCGTTCCTTTTCCTAGCGAGCTCAAATTTCCACGAATCGATCATTTCACTCATCGGAACTCTGCCGCCGAGTTCGAGCGGCAGGCATTCCGTATCGACAAGCTTATGCAGTTCCTTGTCGTTGACGTAACAGTTGAGACGATTCTTGATTTTTGTACTAACCCGTGTTTTCACAAAGTCAATAAGCCACTTGAGGGACGTAGGAACATTGACTATGTGGATTTCCTTATGCCGAAGCGGTAAGGACTGTTCGCCCCATTTGAAGACTTTGGCAAATTCTGTTGGATTCCAGTTCGTAACATGAGCGGTTGTAACGCCACCAAAATCGCCGACATGTGTCAATCCTAGGATCTGGTTTTCGTGGTCCTCCATCAGGGTTTCGTAGGTGATGAAGTGTGCCTTTGCCTGCTCCTCGCTAGAGTAAATCTTAGGATTGAAATGTCTTGCATTGATGATGACAACGCGGCGACCACTCTTATCACGTATGGGCGAGGAGAAAATGTAGCCCGCCGAGATGATTTCGTTCAGCCTTGTGCCTAGGAAGTCCAAATCGTTTGTCATGTGTGGAAAAGTTTTACGCAAGTTCAGGTACTTCAGGAGGATTTGTTGGGCCATAGGCACACTGAACTTTTTGACACGTAAAAATCGCAGCAAAAAGAGATCATCGGTTCGCGTATCCTCAATGTCTTTGTTCTTTTCTATCCAGGTGCGCAATTGCTGCAGACACTGTTCGCGGGAAAATTTATCTTCACGGAGCTCTTTCTTGGCGATTTTAAGGAGCCCCTCTGACACCAGGGATTCATTGAATTCGCCTTCATTTGGATCGAGAATGTTTGGCACCATGACGAGGTCAGAGGTGATTACACGGGTTGACCCCATGATTGAATCTGAAAAGAGAGGAAATAACAATCAGTTTTTTTTTAAATTTATTGTATTAAGAAAAGTAGGATATATTTTGTGGAATCTTAAAGGACCGTGGTCAGTTTGAAACTGATGTTAATGTATAGATTTGGTTGTACGCACAAGTAGCGGATATGCCAACGCTAACAATAAAAATGTTTAGTTCTATGATAATAGGTCCCAGGTGGGTCAAAACTACTAAAGTTTAGATAATAGGGTGTTCCCACCGCACATAAGACAGAGATTAACGAAGAAAGATTAAAAGTTAATCACAAAGTGTTTCCACCGGAATCGCGGAGATTAACTTTACCGCTTAGGCTTTGATTTTTGAAATTTTTTCTAAAGGTATGTTTGACTTATTTTTTCAGATAACGCACAGAACACTTAGAATTCTATATGGTTTCAATCGACAACTCATGCGTGGAAGAGATTAATTACGCGATTATTTTTAATTCTTTCGTGAAGAGATTAAGATTCGGATGGTAAATCGCGTGCTTTAAGGAAGATTTGTCTTAATCACAGATTATTGTCCAGTGGAAACACCATATTGGGTACGTCAAACATGCCAAAATAACTTTTTTTTCAGTCTATCTTAACTTAACAAAAGAAAAATCGACGAGCTTCTGTTGCAAAATGAGCGGATTTCTGACCGACGGTTTCTGTAATCCAAGTTGAGGTCAGCCGCATATTTGACACCTTTTTTTTCTTTTTCCACCGTTTAAGTCATAAAATAACAACATTTAAAAGTGGGGCAAATATTCACAGCTAATTCCTCTAATGTCTTGAGTGTTCTTAAGGCATAACACTTGCGGGGATAAGCACCAATTCGCCGTTTGGAATTGACATAAATTACTCCTCCGAGTCATGACTTTGAAAACAATAGTAGTCCTGCCGTGACGCCTTAATTGGAGGCGGATTGTGAGGGAAAGGATGAGACATGGGGAGAAAAGAAAATAAAGTTTTATTTCGTAGTGACATTAAGTAGCATTACGTATCCTTGTGACTGTCCAACGGAACGTTGAAAACGAAGCTGCATTGTGTTAGTAAACCTTAAAGTTATATGATTGAACTCGTAAACGTTCAGGCAGAGTCAAAGCCAGATCTTCTTTGTGAGTCCCACTTAAAGTACCAACAAGGACCAGTTAAGTTTAGCTTAAGCATATAGTTTTAATTTTTTATGCATAACGTACCTGCATGTTGTATTAATGCAAGTTTTTGTTTGACATTGATGACGCCTTATGATTTATGGATGCAGATGGAATTGTGTTTGAAATGACTTATTATATCCAAGAGATACCAAAATAATTTTTAAATTTCGAAAGAAGTGTCAAGGGCATGTGAAAATTAATCAAGCGTGTGCATACCACCCGTGGATTTATACAATTTTTAAACCAGTAGCCCAGCTGGATAAGATCAAAACGTAAATTATGTGAGTCTTCTTTTGGTACCTACTCATGCATATTATGTTTACTGATAAAAATATTCGACTTTTTTTAATTTTAATAGTTTTAAATTAAAGATTAGAAGACAGGTTAAGTCCGAGAATAATACACACCTTTTAAATTATAATTACCTTATGTGCAGACGGAGCCAGCACTTTTAGGAAAGATTAGGTAAAAGCGGCTATGGGATAACTTAAACTTAGGTCCATTGTATAGTATAACGTGATTCTAGAAAATGCGCGTACTCGTTAAATTGTTTGATCTACTAAAAATAAATAAATAGAGTGGCGCAACAGCTCGAGGTGAACCAGGGCCAACTTTTCAACAATGTATGCTGTGTGTGTTGATATCTTCACATACAAGGGGACCTACAGTTTTTTTCCGAATCCGATCGGCACTTTGAAAAGTTTTTGAAGACAATAATTGATACTCTCAAAGGGCTTGTCAAACCCTCGCGGAGGTGGGGACCGTGAAAAATAACAACTCTTTTTTTTCAGCTGACAATGGCAGGATTTGAACCCAGACCTCTGGCTTAGTAAGCACACACACTAACCACTACGCCACGGCACCACACAGATAGAAATAGATTATTGTAGAATAAAGTTCAAAGGTGATCTTATTACTCCGCGGCATGTGCAGAGAAGATGAACTGAGGTCTATCCCGCCTCTTCATCCATGCACCTCCTCCAAAAGTCATTATAGAAAAAACACCACATAATACTAATATGAGTTTTATTAAAGGCGATCAAAATGTTAAAGCGTTTAAGATCCATTTTTGGCCAAATCAATTTTATCTCCGTGGGCACCGTTGTTAGTGTGCAGGACCACTGTTCACGAGGCCCCAGGTTGTGAGTTCTAATCGGGGCAATACAAGTGTTTTCACGGTGTCTTATCGGTGAAATCGGTGAAAATTGTGGGTCCTTTTCATGTATGTAACACCTGTTACGCACCTATAATATTTGTTCTTTCTTTTGCATCTAACTTAAGCGTGACATTTGAAGATTGGTATCGATTGAGAGAGAAGATTGAGGAAAAGTAGTTTCAGTTTTCTGGAATCCTGGCATCCAGCTGACTATACTTTAGAGTTAATAGAGACTGTTTCCTTTCAGGCTACTCAAAAAATCATAGCTACTCATTGCGAAAATCTTTTTTTATCTTGAGCCAGGACAAGAAAAAGCACCGTTCGGAGTTGCCATTGTATTAAAATGGCAAAGCCTTAGAACACTGTTGATTATGTTAATCAAATAAGAATTAATTCATTGAGGCAACGATCGATTTATTTACCAAATATGGTGGGCTTTTTTCTCAGGCACACTATATAAAATTCTAAACACTATATAAATTAGCTTTGCAGGAGATTGGCCGTCAGCTGTCACAAGAAAGTTGCGATATGACTTAATTCAACGAAACAAGTGCCAGTGCGCCCTAAAAATGCACTCGTACTTTTCAGGAAGATCAGCTGATTGTAAAAAACTCAGGAAAACCCTCAAATTAACATTTTTCGTCGAACGCGAAAAACCTCGGGGCACTTTAATGCTGTAATAGATCTTTTAGCCCGGTTGCCAAATTCTGATATCTTTTTTGGCCTAGGAAATATGGCCTATATGACCTATAGGACCTTTACGACCTATATGAAAAAATTTAATAGTGTCGATATTTAATAAATCTTTAATTGTAATTAAATAATGTCGAGGATATCGAAAAATTGGGACCTCGTCCACAGTAGTCCGACACACTTATCACTGCACTACGGCGCTCCCCTCTCTTTTGCTATTTACCCATCCGAGCTAATGTGAATTAACTCAGCAATGCCTCTGACCCAATGAATCCGTTGTGTCCGTCATGTCGAAGTACACAACTGACAAGCCTGTTAAATACACACGTTCTTAAGGGAAGTGACGCACGTTGTGCACTTCTTCTATGGGCCGCTTCCCATTAGAGCGTGTGTGTTAAACGGAGTTGCTAGTTGTGTACTTCGAAGTGTCAGACTCAACGGATTCATTGTCACATAGATTTAAGTTTGGCACATAGTTTGTAACACGGTGAAATAATAATGGTAGACCCCCAAGACCCTTAGGTAATATGATCGAGAACAAATTATGAATCGAATAAGCCATGTCCGTCTGTCTGTATGTCACACGTTTTTAGGTCTTAAATTTTGAGCTAGGAAGCTTAAATTTGGTGAATAAGTTTATGGCTAACCGAAGCAGTACAAGCGTCAGAATTTTTGAAATCCGCCCAAAGACAGGCCCACAATCGGTCTAAATGTGCAACTACCTACAGAGCTTTCAAAACTGTTAGACGTCTAAAAGTGTAAAATTTTATATTTGGCATCTCCTAATGACTGTAAGACATAGGAAAGAAAAATTAACATCAAAAATTAATCGACAAAGCTTCTCCAGTAGCGTGCCATCGATTTAAAGTGTAAATTTTTCAAAAGCATTTTATTCAATATTTTTGTTCGAAATCAAAAAAAAAATTATTAGTAGTACACTAATAGCGTTTTTCATTGAGTCTCGAAAGAATTAGCTCTCAAAATCGAGAACTGCTCCTTTCAATAGAGCATGTTTCCTCGTTTGGCGACAGGTAAAAAAACCACATGCGCTGGCAATCAACTAACACGTCCGTACATAAAATCAAAACAAATAAAATTGCTTCGATTTTACGCTTGACAGAAGAGACTCACTACATGTGTTAGTGAGTTCAGATTAAATCTGCCGAAATCTGAGGCATCTTTCGTGTTGAGAATTGATCTAGAACTGCTCTTTTATTTTCAATGAAACATGCAAAATCGAAAAAGATCAAATTTTTTAACTGAAAGAGGAAATCTTTTATTCAATGAAAAACGCTATTAGCTGAACATTTTGCCCCACATTAAAAGGCAGAATTGAAAAAAAAAACCTTGAATTTTCCAAAAAAAGAGTTAGAAATAAAAATTAGCACGAAAGGTAAGCTAGACTCTTTTTTAGATTTCGTTCCTAGAAAGTTTTTACCCACGCCTCCTTTTAACGGAAAAAATTTTCAAAAATTTAGAATTTGCACAAAAAAATTCCTTTTTTGTCTACATTTCAGCGTTATGCCGCGTAATCACAAGGAACAGAAACAGGAAGAGAAACAGAATTTCATATATTAGCAACGCAAAAAGCATTCAGCGGATTGAAGTTTCCGTTGCTAATGTATGAGATTTGAGATTCTGTTTCTGTTTCTGTTCCTGTATTACGTTGCTTGTGACAACGCGGCTTTACTTGGGATATCTATGCTAATATTGACAGTATTTAATAGGGGTGGTGACAAATTGTCAGAAAATAACAATTATAGCAGTAATTTACCATGTGGGGCAGGATGGGGTATTCAACGGTCCGTTTAACGGACTGTTACTCCTCCGAACCTACACTCTGTAGCACTTACTCGCTGGTTTGAATTAAAAGACGACCCAGGGAAAAGCCATTTTCCCTCTTGAGAGGGTTCTTCCAAAAGCTTAAAAACACAGTTTTGTAGTTCATTATCACGAATCACCCTGTTTCTGAAATTCGATTGTGGATAACGGAACCATTTTGCTTTTGTTAGAGAGAACGGATTAACCTTTGTACATAGAGGAAAGCATAGAGAAAACAGCTAGACTTGCCCTCATCAAAGGAACAAGCCTTATACTTGGGTGCGATACCAACGCTCATCATTGTTTATGGGGCAGCTCTGACACCAATAATAGATGTGAGTCACTACTAAACTTCATCCTTCTGAACAACCTAGAGACTTGCAACAAGGGCGATTCATAAGAAATCGCCAAGAAGTTATAGATCTCACTCTTATCTCGAACAATCTGTCTCAAGTTATCACAAACTGGAGGGTTTCTAAAACTCACTCCTTCTCAGACCACAGATACCTATGTTTTGACCTAAATGGCTGCTCTCAACCGCAAGCAACATATAGGAATTACAGAAAAACGATATGGCCCCTTTATAAGTGTATCTTCTCTCTTTCCTTGCCCAGTCAACCTCCTGCAACACCTCACAATACCAGGGAGTTAGACAACCTGGTAGATGGGATTACGAACACCCACAATAGGCGATGGAAATAGCTTGTAAACTGAAAAAACCTGACAAGACGCCACAACCGCGTTGGTGGAATGCGGACTTAAACAACCTTCTTTCTGCAACCAAAACTTGCAGAAAGAAGTTCAATAAGGCAAGGAATACAGGAGAGACTCAAGACTGGGACTCCTATAAAGAATCCCTCAAATCTTTTTAAACTGAACTTAGGAAAGCAAAAAAGCTCCACGTGGAAGAAATTCTGCGAAAAGATTAAAGTATCCGCGGAAGCATCCAGGCTCCGAAAAGTTCTCTCAACCTGTCCCAATGTCTCTAGCTTTCTCAAAAAGGCAGATGATACGTGGACATTATCCAATGAAGAATCCTTGAAACTGCTGGTAAATACCCATTTCCCGGGGGGCTCACCAGACTGCCCAAGTCCAAGCCAAGCAAGGGCTACGCCTATTAGAAATCCGAACTCTCTGATAACGCGTCATAAAATCATGTGGGCTATAAATAGCTTCAGTCCCTACAAGTCACCAGGACTTGACGGCATAATACCAGCCGAGCTTCAACAAACGTCCGACTTGATTACCCCCTGGTTGGAGACCATTTTTAAAGGCTGTCTTTCTTTGTGCCATATCCCCACTAGATGGAAGCAAATCAAAGTGGTCTTTATCCCCAAGGCGGATAAAAGTTCCCACGTTTATCCCAATGATCTGAGACCTATCAGCTTATCATCATTTCTACTTAAAACATTAGAAAGGCTCATTGATCTACATCTAAGATCAACTATAGACCCGTCTAGACTTTCTCTATCTCAACATGCGTACAGCAAAGCAAGATCCGTTGAAACGGCTCTCTACACACTAGTGCGATTCATTGAGAAATCATTCAACCAAAAAGAATATACGATGGTTGCTTTTCTAGACATAGCAGACGCTTTCAATTACATCCATCCGCGCGCAATCACACAAGCACTGTAAGAGTTAAACATAGAGGCGGGACTATTAGCATTAATAAAACAACTACTTACTAGTAGAGTAATTAATGCCACTTTCACGCCAGGTCACGCTCCCTTGAAAAGCTCGACCAGAAGAGGTACACCTCAAGGAGAAGTACTATCCCCTCTTCTCTGGAACGTAGCGGTGAATAAGCTGCTACTTATACTAGAAAGAGCGGGCTGCAAAACGATTGCCTACGCGGATGATGTAGCCATTGCCTTCTCGGGGAAATATCCTCAAGTACTGAGAGACTTAATGCAACATGTCCTTACTCTCCTCCACAAATGGACGACTGACAATGGTTTGAGTGTTACTGCACAAAAGACCGAAATTGTCCTCTTCACTAAAAAATATAAAATCCCCCGCATTGCCCCTCCCACCTTAAATGGCACCAGCCTTTCGTTTTCAAATAAGGCGAAGTACCTTGGCCTTATTTTGGACAATAGACTAAGCTGGAAGCTCAATACAGCCGAAAGAGCAAGGAAAGCCATCACGGCCCTTTATATGAGCAAAAAAGCCATTGGGCACATATGGGGACTACAACCTCACATGACGCATTGGCTCTTCACAGCTGTGATTAGACCAATCCTTCTATACGGCGGCGTATAGCAGTATGGTGGCCCATACTCAAAGTCGGCACACATCTCACCGTTTTAAGAAAGGCACAAAGGCAAGCATGTATCTGTATTAGTGGTGCCCTGAGAACCACTCCTATTGATGCGCTCGAAATCCTATTCAACCTTATCCCCATAGCCTTTTTTGGTAAGCAAACAGCTACCATCTGCGCAATTCGACTTAAAGAATGCTCCCAATGGCGTGATTACGTTTACGGACATGCCAATATTCTAAACGAACAGCATCTCACCTCCACGAACCTGGATTACACTTCACCTTCATATTTCCCAGAGAAAAACCCGGATTCCGAACAGAGACCTGTGGTACGGCGGTAATATACCTTTTGGTAACGCCATACACTTTTACACAGACGGTTCCAAGACGGAAGACGGTGTAGGAAGTGGCGTTTTCTCTGAGTGCCTTAACTTAAATAAATCCCTTCGCCTACCCAACCAATGCAGCGTCTTCCAAGCAGAAATAATGGCAATTAGTGAAGCTCTGTCCTGGCTAAAGTGGAACGTGATATCCGCCCGGATAGCCAGGCTGCCATCAAATCCCTGACATCGATCTCTATAAACTCTAAATTAGTTATTAACTGTTGCACATCTCTTGATGAGATGTCCGAACAGTGTCACATCTGCCTGTGCTGGGTGCCAGGTCATAGAGACATCATGGAAAACTGTGAGGCTGATAAACTCGCTAAGAACGCCACTAGACTGCCAGAAGATGAAATCTCCTGTAATATAGGTATTCCCCTAGCTACCTTCAAATTACAGCTCAAAAATCACAGCATACAAGAAACTAACGCCAGATGGAGGACAGGCACCACCTGTTTAACCTCCAAGCAAATCTGGCCTTGCCTCGATCCACACAGATCAGATAGCTTGATCTCCTTTAAGAGATCCAAAATAAGCACTGCAGTGGGAGTTATCACCCGACACTGCTTATTAGGTCATCGCGCAAAAAGACTAGGTCTATTCTCAAATGACTTCTGTAGAAGCTGCCTAGATGAGGAAGAGGAAGAAAGTGTACAACACTTTCTCTGTTGCTGCCGCGTTGGCACTCGCGTCGTACAGGAAATCCTTACTAGGCTCCTATTTCTACGATTACCTAAGCGACCTTAGTAAAACACCTAGGCGTTTAGCCTCCTTTCTAGGCGTTAAGCCTCCACGTCAAATTGTACTGTGTGACAATGGCTGTCCTTATACGTTCTTCGGCTACTGTCTAATTACTACTGCCTAATTTTCATTAGAGCAAAATTATTTGGTACACATTTCACACACGGCTTAATTTTGTAAAATTGGACATTTTGGAAGACAGAAAGCCTTCAGAAGGTTATATTGCGAAAAGAAAATTATCCCCGAGATTTAAGCCTAAATTCCTTATTTGTTGGGTTGACGTTTTCCTTTAGTCGGAGAACAAAAAATAAATAGTGACCGATTCTATTTACGATGCTCATAAAAAGGTCCCCAATTGGCGATTGGAAAAGTCAGAATGCGATACCTGGTGGAAAAATTTGGAATATATGAAGACCTGTAGATGTCAACACCAGATGTCAAAAGCTGACGAACTACCAAAAACACCAACGCTTGATTTGTTTTCGATGAATAAATTGATGTTATGTGCGTAAGTAAGTTGACATAATTTTTGAACAAAAACAGTTTGCTCTGTTATCAAAAGCAAAATAAAAAGAAGATTTACATATTTTGTAAGTAAATAATATTCGTGCTCATTTGGTAAATGTGATGGCAAAGATGACCAGCAGTTGACATCTACTGAAGGTCTTCACATATTCCAATTTTTACCGCCAGGGGTGCACCCTCAATTGTCAATATGAATACAGCATCAAACGATTAACGGTGAATATACTATGTCGAAAATCACTGCCACTAAACAGCACCATTTACCAACTGAAAAAAAGTTGACAATTTTTTCCCACAAGAAATAGAAAATCTCATTTAAATGTGCATCGCTACGGTTTTTACCGCCACAGATTTACCTTGAATCATCACCATTCTCTATGACAAGCCACTTAAAAAGCGACAGCTAAGCTTAGCGCACAAAAGAAAGGGCCCAATTGACAAACAATAACCTTATTTTCTTGACTCAAACCTAAATAGCCGAAAAGAGTACAATGCATTCAATGATTTAGATTTTAATCCAATCAATAGTAATTGAGTCTATAACCGAATCAAATTACAAATACAATGAAGTTCCACAAAAATAATAACTGGCGCCGTCCATCACCGCAATGCAGTTATAATTTATTCATTAAATGCCGGATATCTTATTAAATCAAGACGCTTAGCATAATTGTGTTATAAAACCACTACACCTTCAAAGGTATTACCTGCATATTACCTTAATGAGAATAACGTTAGAAATAAGTGCGCGCCTAATGGCAGTTGCTCATATTTGAAATAAACTCCATGACCCTGAGCTCACGGTGATAATACTCCATAGTCTACAAGATTCAATAACAAAAAATTGTTTATCATACTGTGGCACACTCTGTGACGACCGATTACAAAACATCATAGCCCAAAATATGCCAGACAGCAGCAACAAATCTGTTTTACTCCATCAAGGTTGAGCGCACCATGAGTGTATATCTAGGCCCTAGAGTAGGAGTTCCATACAACAAAGTTTCTTTCTGCAAGACTTGGTAGCAACTCAAGAAAAAAAAAATGCTAACCTAACCACCTTTGAGAAAAGACTACCTTTAGCTCTCGGCATATAATGTGTTTGCCTTTGCGGTTCGTCGTTTTTTTGAAGATTTTTAACAAAAAATTGCTCAATTTGACTCATAAAAATCGTAGAGAACGCTGGGAGTGAGAGAGAAATAAATATATAGTCGAAACCCGTTTGGACCAATTGAGTTATGTCTGCCTGAACATAACCAAGCTCTTGCATAACTTTCTTCTTGTAGTAAATTTTCATTTCATACACACGTCTTCTCCTAGTTCATAGTTCGCAGCGTGTTTGTTGCCTACTCTGCGGCCTTGCCAACCCACTGCCTATACAAGAAGTGTCATGCGAAAATTGCAAAGCCTTTGTCACGGAACAATGATTTCATTTCCCGCTATTCAGCTTAGTGGTCCAAAAAGGCAGCGAACTAGCTAGCTAAATTGCATCAGTGTGCGTCTTTGCTATATTTTTTGGACTCATTAAAAAAGCTGATCTATCAATCGATGGACCCAATTGGGAAACGTTTTAAAATTTTTTTTTTTTAACAGACAATGTCTGAATTTGTGAAGATATTTCATTTGGTCAGAGTCAGATGAAATTGTGCAAAATTATGAATGATCTTGAACTAATTTGAAGGTGTGCGATCGCGGGCGCGCGCGCGCTCTATTCGTTGTGACGCGCAATTATGGTTTCTTTTCTGTAGATGACATTGTTTGGTGTCATCCAATTTCGTTGACACTTTTTTGTTTGTTATTTTGATGTCTGCATTAATTTGCTGGGTCATGAAAAATGCACATTGTCACGACCATTGGAAATATTATATGAGTGCTTTACAATGTGACTTTTGGGGTAAGGTCAAACTCGGTTGTGTTTCTCTTTCTTTTTGTATTGTCTTAACAATGCTATGGTCAGGTGAAGACAATGGAGGGAAAATCGCGATGACTTAATTACTTTTAAATCACGTACTAATGAGATGAGCCCGGATGTCAGACTGTGGCCATTTTAATTGACAATTCATTGTAACTTAACGAGGTCATTCAAAATGCAATTTTTCAATTTGTAATTAGGGAAGTATTAAAAACTGAAGGTGACATATTTTCATCTACATTTTTGACGGATATATAATCACTTTGCAAGTACAAGTAAGAAATGAAGTTGATATTTTGAATTTTCAAAAGATTTGCTAAACGGTAATCCAAATGCACTTGACAGCAAGCGGAAGAACAGCGTTCCCATATTATGCACAATCATTCGATAAACAAAAAAATAAACATTTCGAAAGCACATGCTAATAAAAAATGAAAATATGCATAAATCCATGTCGGATGAAGCATCCAAGCCCATCCGAGCTTGTATCCATTCGTGTACCAAACCGCGCCGCGTTTTACCCTTCGTCACTTTCATTCGCCGATAGTTTCTTGTTTATGCAACAGTTGCGAATTAAATTTGACGTTAGGCATGTATTGCATGGATTTTGTTGCTGTTTTCTTTGACGTTGCATCACTTTTCGCAAACTCAATGGAAATTTTTGATTTATAAGCAATTTCCTTAGGGCTTTTTTAAAATTTTTTTAAATAACAACACTTTGATATTACAACTTACCAACCTGGAACGAGTATAATTGTTGCACTGACTGGATAACACTGTCGACACTATTTATACCAAAGACTGACTGACTGATCCAAGTGAGTCAGCCAAAAGTGTGTATATTTGTGAGATGCGTCTGCAATGTTGCTGCTGCTGAATTAACTCCAGAGAAACTGAACAGAAACTAATTTAAAACCGAACTGACGACAACCTGTGCGCGCGACTCAACGGATGAATTTAAAATGAATAGGCCAAGATTCAAATGCGACCTAATGTACAGTCCATTGCCCGTGGTCAAGACTGAGTGCGGTGGGTTTCTCTTTGTGGGAATTAACAATGGTCTGTTAAAATATTCGGCACTTGGCTCGCTCACTTTTCACTCAATCTCGTTTAAAAAAAAAAGGTCCGATGAATGGAAAGCTTTCGCTCGAGCGACACTAATGGCGACGGCGGTGCGCGAGTCGTGTCTACAACCATGGCCCACGGATTACTTCCTCTTTGCATATGTGGAGAATTCGACGCGAGTTGACTCGAAAGATTATTAAAGTCTATTGTTCGGATTGCGCACACATAATTTGTATTAAGTGTTAACGTTCATGGTAATGACAAGTTTAGCCAATTATTTCACTTAAAATGTTGAAAGATTTTTCTGGGGGTCTGTTCGTTAGTGGTACACGCTGTACTTGCTACACAACATGACACCATTGAGAAACTGAATGGAATCATTTACCCAGGCGATTATGAATGGAGTAACAGAGGCAAAGTTAAGTATGCATCTGAGCGCAATCATAGGGATGTGATGGTCATGATATTTTTTAATTTTGAATATTGTTTTGCTGCATTAGTCTGCAAGTGCACTTGTTCATTGAAAAACTATTTCCATACTATGGAAATGTGATTCATCTTCTGCTTTTATACACTCCACGTATTAATGCAAAAGATGAAGCACATTTCGCTTCTCATAACCATTGATTTTTATGGAAAACTTGGTATGAGGCAGGTAATAAAAGTTTGATATACATATAGCCGAAAAACTAACACACAAAAATAATAAATATTTACAGATCCCGAAGACCTTAAGGGCCAAAAATAAAAAGCCCGTTGTTCTCAGTTTGTAGGCCTTAATTTGAGAACATATAAATGTATGGGTATGAAGTTAAGGTTCTTTGTATCCGAGTCGGAGCAAGTATTTGAATTTTTTAGACCCCACCAGGTAACCACAACGTTCCAGAACGATATCAGTGAACAAAGTTCTGTATTTAGTATCTTTTATGGTGATACCCAGTTTTAAAATCTGTTGGGTGATACAATTATATTTGCGACTGGAGGTATCCATTTCCACAACCACTGCCAACTTCACATCACTTTTGACGTTTTGTTAAACTTCCTGTTTTTTCACTCACACTCCTTTTTCTTTCTGGATTCAATAAAGAAGTATATTTTCAAATCCGCGTGCATTCCATTTTTCTTCCACTTAACTCAACAGGTTATGGGCCCAGATCCCAAGTAAAATTTCAAGCAACCTAAATCTAAGAATATTTTTGCGTTCTTTTAAGAATCCCTTCTGGATAAAACATTTTTTAAAATTGCCACATGAGTTCGGCAAACTTACACGGCAGGATTCCTCTCCTAAATGGAGACAATTTCGTCACATGGAAGGCACAGATGGAGGCCGTGCTGCACCGTGGCAGATTTCTGCAATACGTTAAGGGTGAGATAGCACGCCCAGAAGCAGCTGGACCAGGGCAGACATCATGGGACGAAAAGGATTTGGATGCACGGGCGGAATTGCTTATAGCAATGGAGGCAAGCATTGTGGCTTTGACGGCAAATTTACGCACTTCAAAGGATGTCTGGGATTATTTAGTCGAGTGCTACGACAAAAAGGGACCACGTCAAAAAACAGAGGAATATAGGAAGCTGACAAATCTAGAAATGAATTCCGGGCAGTCAATTGCAGAATATGTTCGAGAGCTCAAGACCATCGTCAACCGGCTCAAGGAACTAGGAGCAACTATGGATGAGGACTTGTTGGTGGTTGTGCTCTTGGATGGACTATCTAAGGATTACAAGGACATACGATCCGCTTTCGATGCCCAAAGTGTTTACCCGGCGGTGTCAACAGTGGGCACGAGGCTGCTGGAAGTAGGCGACAGAAAAAGTGAAACCGTGGCGAACAATCTTCTGAGCGTCAAGCACTTCAAGCCTCAGAATCACAACAACAACAAGAGGAAATGTGGGAAGCGCGGACATATGGCCAAAGACTGCTGGAGCAAGGGCGATAAAATCAAGCAAACTCAAGGTGGGAGCGAGTTCCAACATGGGTTTCTTGTGCAGGAGTGCACACAGGAGTCAGCCAAAGTGGTAGATTCAACTCGCCAACAAAAACTATGGTGCCTGGACAGTGGGGCGACTTCCCACATGTGTTCGGAGGAATCGATGTTCGTCACATTTGAAAAGACCGAAGCTGCGAATCATGTTAAGCTGGCCGACAACCACGCCATAAATGTAAAAGGTTGTGGGGTTGTAAATTCATGTATATGCGCTCGAACTGGTGGCGAACCGTTCTATTTGTTTAACACATTGCTTGTCCCCAAGCTATCGGACAATCTAATTTCAATCAGCAAAGCAACGGAAAATGGATACAAAGTATTTTTTGAAGGTGATGGCGCAAATACCCTGGATCAGTCAAACCGACTGGTAATGACAGCTGAAAAAAGGAACGGTTTATATTACCTGACCAACGAGGAGCATGCGAGGATCAGTCGGAGTGGAAACTCTAGGCCTCGATGTGAATCTCTAACATCGTGGCACAGAAGGCTGGGACACGTCAACCTCGGTTCGTTACGGCAGCTTCTCTCAAAAAGGATGGTCAGAGGTCTACCGGACAACTTCAAAAATGACGTCACTACGTGTACAACGTGCATTCGAGCGAAACAAACTCAGTTACCTTTTCCGAGTATCAATGAGAAGAAGACATCTCAGAGGCTACAACTTGTTCACACGGACATCTGCGGCCCCATGCGGACGGAATCGCTCTGAAAGGCGAAATATTTTATTACATTCATCGATGATTTCTCACGGAAGATCTTCGTTTATTTCCTCAAACACAAGAACGACGCTCTACAGGCCTTTAAGACTTTTATGGCGTTTGCTGAAACGCAGACTGGTGAGAAAATCAAGGTTGTGAGGAGTGACAACGGTCTGGAGTATTGCAGTATGATCTTCAAAAATTATCTGGATAATTGCGGAATTCAACACCAAAGGACTGTGCCACACACACCCCAGCAAAATGGTGTGGCCGAAAGGGCTAACCGAACCTTAACTGAAATGGCTAGGTGCCTGATGAATGATGGTGGACTTCCCGAGTTCATGTGGGGAGAGCTAATCAACACGGCCGCGTTCTTACGAAATCGATGTCCAACAAAGTGCAATGGCGATGTTACTCCGGAGGAGCTTTGGAGCAGTATCAAACCAAGTGTGTCTTATCTGAGAGAGATTGGGGTAAAGGTCTATGTGTTGAAGAAGGGCCTCAATCTTGGAAAATTCGACATCAAGTCAGATGAAGGCATCCTGGTTGGTTACTCAGAGGAATCAAAGGCGTATAGAGTTTGGTTACCAAGCAAGCGACAAGTCATTAGAAGTAGAGACATCCGATTTGTTCACAACGATGAGAAGATTAAGGAACAAGGTAATAAATCTGCGAGTAGTCAATATTATTCCTTCTCTTTTCAGGACAGTGCACAGGAATTTAATGAACCTACTGGGGGCTCTAATGACCAATGCAGTATTGATCAACAAACTTCAACCACAGACTCAGATTCAGATGAGCCATCGTGTGAGCTTGATACAACAATAAAACAGCAAGATGATTCTAAACAAGTGCGCACTGATCCTACAACAGTCAAGGAGCTGGATTGTTTGGAAGAGGCAAACGAATGGAGAGATGCGATGCGAGTCGAATACAACTCCCTCCTCAAGAACGGCACGTGGACCCTGGTTGACAGACCAGAAAATCGCAAAGTAATAAAGTCAAAGTGGGTCTTCAAGACTAAGTATCGTCCGGATGGATCCGTGGAGAAGAGGAAGGCTCGCCTGGTTGCAAGAGGGTTTGACCAGATTCAAGGTGTCGATTACCAGGATACCTATTCGCCAGTGGCAAACATAAGCTCAATTCGTTTAACTATGGCGATAGCTACCGAGAATGATTTGGAGATGTGTCATCTAGATGTTTCCTCAGCTTACTTGAATGGAGAGATCGACGCCGAAGTGTACATGGAACAGCCAGAGGGTTTTTCGGATGAAAATCAAGTGTGTAGATTAAACAAGGCAATATATGGGCTGAAGCAGAGTGGTCGTCAATGGAATCTAAAGCTGGATGCAACTCTGAAGGAACTTGGTTATATGTCGTCCAAATATGACCAATGCATTTACTACAAGATTTTTAATGAGAAAATTACGTTGATCACCGTGTATGTGGACGACTTGTTGGTTGCAACGAACGATTCCAAGGAGCTTGTAAATTTAAAGGAGCAGCTTACTGCACGCTTCGACATAAAGGACCTGGGATTTCCAAAGCTATGTGTCGGCCTCGAAGTTACGCGTTTTTCAGACAGCATTCGTATAAGTCAAGGAGGATTCATCAAAAATCTACTGGAAAAATATGGATTAAGCGATTGTAAACCGGACCGACTACCAATGCCTGCAAAATTGCAGCTGGATCAAGGAGGTGGCTGGAGAGCAGAAGCAGGTGGACAAAACAGCCTATCGTCGCTTGATAGGAAGTCTACTGCACCTTTCGATGTTTAGTAGGCCAGACATAGCCTATGCAGTTAATGCGCTGTCACAGTTTAATGCCGATCCGCGGCAGCAGCATTGGAACTTAGCGATGCATGTCCTTCGATACCTTCAAGGCTCCCGCAATGCAGGCATCATTTACAAGAAGACATCACTGGATCTTTACGCTTATGCAGACGCTAGCTGGGCTAGTGATTTCAACGATAGAAGATCACAAGGTGGATACGCCTTTATCTATGGAGGAGGAGCAGTACTTTGGAGCTCAAAGAAGCAGCGAATAGTGACGACATCTAGCACCGAAGCGGAATATGTCAACCTCAGTTCCGTTGCAAAGGAAGCCACATTTCTGCGAAATTTACTGGAGGAGCTAGAACTTCACCATGGACCAGTTCTCATTTGGAGTGATAATTCCAGCGCTCAAGCTATTGCAAATCAAATGGGCATCCAAGGGCGAACAAAACATCTGGATATAAGGTACCATTTTGTAAAGGAGGCAGTAGCAGATGGAAAGATCGAGCTGAAATTCATCAGATCTGAAGACATGGCGGCAGATGCCCTCACGAAATCCATGGCTGTACCAGGACACGTGAAGTGTTTCAAACGTTTAGGAATGTACCTCATGGGTTAGTCAACAGCTGATTGTGGAATTGTGGAGGGGTGTTGGGTGATACAATTATATTTGCGACTGGAGGCATCCATTTCCACAACCACTGCCAACTTCACATCACTTTTGACGTTTTGTTAAACTTCCTGTTTTTTCACTCACACTCCTTTTTCTTTCTGGATTCAATAAAGAAGTATATTTTCAAATCCGCGTGCATTCCATTTTTCTTCCACTTAACTCAACAAAATCTAACTTTGAATTTTTAAAAAGGCCCAGATTTTCTATGTGAGCATATTTTTACTTTGCAAACATTTTCCTACCTATACACCTATCCGTGCCACATCACACTTAGGTCTGTAGATACTCATTCTGATGCCCATCTTAGCGTAGAGCTAAAACTCTGAGAGCGATCGTGAGAGAGTGAAGACGTGTTAGCAAGTGATCCAAGACCCTAGTTAAATGATACAAATTGTGACAATTGTGGTGGCAGTTAGTTAGTACAATGCGCGAATGTTTTAAATGCAAAAACTCGATTCGATTTTGAAAAAAGAGTTAAAGGCCCAACCGTAATAGACTTTGATGAGCTTAAGTCGGCTTTTCGAATTTTCCCATTCCACGCGATTCGTATGCCACGACCATAATAGCCTTATGCTGGGTTTCGTAAGGCTTAGAGTTTAGTTTTTGCTTGTCATTAGTTCACTCATTGTCATATTTAAGCCCATTATTTTTAAAGGGCCAACTATAAAAGTCTGCAGCAAACTGATGCTAACGTAATTACCGGACGAAAAGTTGACTTTAGTTTCGTCAAACAGACAAGCAACCTGCAATTGCCTTTTGCAAAAGTATAAATCTGTCAAGTCGCAATTTCATTTGTTTTTCAAAGCGTTGTTTTGTTTACGTGCATCCATTTTAAAAGATTAAAAAAAAAAAAAAACAATTAAAATTCTGCTTTCGTTTGGTTCAAGTTCAATAGAATCAGCCACACCAAAACCAATTTCAAAATCTACGTACGAAATGTGCGGTCGGGAGTGCTCAATACGTACGAAACAAAAGTCAAAGAAAACTTGACGAAACTGACCCGACCGACATTATGGGCGCGTCGCGTCATACGAATCGAATGTATTCGCACAATTTCTTAAGGCTCCGTACGTAGCATTCAGTCTATTATAGTTGACCCTTAAATGTGCTTCAAAAAGTCCGTGCAAGAAGGGAATATACCAAGAATTGTACGCTGACCTCAAAAGTTTAAACGTATTTTAGATCTCACAATCGGTTTCGAAGATATTAACATCCAAAGTTGAAGAAAAAGTGACACTAGTTAAATCTCATAAGATTTTCAAATCGTTTGCTTAAGGCATTGACATACTATGTATGGACTGCTAGTTCCCTTTTTTCATCTAGTCGAAACATAAGTAACGACGCCAAAATGCAAGCGGAAAAATACAAAGAAACACAAAAAAAAAGCATTGCCAATTCGAACTATTCGAGCATTCAAAAATTAGTAAAAACTATGTACCTAGGTATTTTTTTTTATTTGAAGTAAATAATTTAAATTGTATCTATAAACCACCAAAATATTTTCCCTTGTGGACTTTTACTCTCATAATGCAATTTGAATTCTAGAATAAGACTTCCAATGTCACTTCTCATCGGAAAACAGGCAAAGAATTTCGAGTTGTTCAAGAGACTGCTCGAATGCAGTTTTCACGGAAATACACAAGACTACTGTCATTTGAAAACGAGTCTGGGGTTAACCCAACACAGGAGGTTTTAACAATAACCCAACCCAAGTAACATTTCGGTTGCGGTAAGGTTCTATACAAGCTAGCCCTCACGAAATATAGTTTGAATAAGGCCTTACAGAAGCCAATTTGGCGCACTTACCGAAACTGTTAAGCCTAACATACTTGTATAAAGTTTCCTGTCAGGCTTTACCGAAACTGTTGTTTGTATACAGTCTCTGTTAGGTCGAGGCTGTAACTTTCATTAAGGTTTTCTGTTGCAAGCTTTACCGAGGCAGTTACTTGTTTACAGTTTACTAACAGGCTTGTATAAAGCTTCCTGTTAGGCTTAACCGAAACTGTTACTTGTAGAAAGCTTCGTGTTGCAGGCTTGATAGAGGCTATTACTTCTATAAGGCTTCCTGTTGCAACCTGCTAGAGCCTATTACTTCTATAAGGCTTCCTGTTGCAGACCTTATAGAGGATATTACTTCTATAAGGCTTCCTGTTCCAGGTCTTATAGAGGCTATTACTTGTATAAGGCTTCCTGTTGCAGGCCTTAGAGGCTATTACATTTATTACCATTCATATCCCTTAAAGGTCTTAGGGGTCTACGGTAATTATTTCACTGCGTTGCAAACTATACATCAAACTTAATATACCCTGGGTCGGGTATAAACACGTTTGATGCTGCATAAACAATGAAGTTGGTAACGCCGACCTAATTTTGCAAATATAAAAAGCTTGTATCAGTTGTACATAGGTGACGCACTAATCTATGCGAATTTTTCTATTTTTTCAAGAACCCGGTGTGAGAATTTATTTTTCCACCTTTTTTTCCTAATAGACAGGCATTTTGATATAATTTTTTTCCGCTTGCATTTTCGAGGGGCGACAGATCTTGCGACTCGTATTTTGGGAAAATTAGTATGAAAATGACGCTTGACTAGCAGTCCATATATAGTATGTCAATGGCTTAAGGCTATTATGGGCAACACAATCTATTGGCAGAACTTGAGTGGGATTTTCGTTGTATTTCGACATAAGATCGCACTCAAGTCTATTATGTTTGGGCCTTGAAGGTCCAACCATGATTTGAACCTCGAAAATTTAAACGCATTTTGGATTGGACAATCGGTTTCGGAAATATTAACATCCAAAGTTGAAGAAAAAGTGACATAATTTTCAAATTTGATTTAAAATTCTCAACGTGATACTCGAGACTTTCACAGTGAAATCTCATGATTTTCAAATCGTTTGCTTAAGTCTATTATGGGCACCACAATCTTTTGGCAAAACTTGAGTGGGATTTTTGTTGTATTTCGACATTTGATTAATCCCGCTTAAGCCTATTATAGGTGGGCCTTAAGACTGAAAGGGGCGGGTTTTGATAAATTTTTGTTATTTGGAACATGTTCTTCCTCTGACTACCTTATCACTTATTGTTATGACATCGAACCGGTTTTTTAATGCAGGTATGTGTGTTTCCTAGCAGAGTAGGAATCGCTTGACATCAATCGATTGATCGTGTAAAGCCTCCATTAATTTTGAAGGCTGCCCTAAACAAAAAATAACAAAAAAAATAGAAATAACCAGTGAGTAAGTGCAACAGTGCGTATGTAATAGCTTCGGTCCGTCTGTAACGTACCGCGGTATACCCTATTCCTATTCCTATTCTCCTTTTCATTCCTATTATCCTTTCCATTCCTAGTATTCTCCTATCCATTCCTATTCTCCTTTCCATTCGTTTATTTTCTTGTTTTCCATCCCCGTCCCGTTACCATTTGCATCATTTTAAATAGAAAAAAAAATTATTCCTTACAAGTTTTTGTTTACCTTTTTTTAAAAGGGGGCGTGGCATGCCCAACCTCTTTAACCGAAAATCAATTTTAGCATAGAAATATCCAAGTTTGCGGCTAAAATGTACGCAAAACTGTAATTTTTTGGTTCAAATTCAATAATTTTGTGAAATCGACCTCTAAGGATGGGCGGCGTGGCCCAAAACTTTGTATGAACAAAATGTATTTCTACATAATATATTAAGTAAATTTTTTTTGATCTGGAACAAAAATATTGAATAAGCTGCATTTGAACAATTACTTTTTAATTCGATGCCAAAAATATAATTTTTTGGTTAAAATTCAACAATTTCGTAATATCTACCTCCAAACATGGGCTTGGCCAAAGGAACGAAATCTAGTATAGAACACGTTAAAGCTAATGTGCTAAATTGTATTTCTTATTCTTACTTAAGTCAGGCTAAAAAGTAGTCGAAATCCATGTTTTCTGGAAAATAAGAGGTTTTCCCTAAATTTTGCCTACAAATGTGGGCGTGGCCCAAGACTTTGTATGAAAGAAATTTAAAAAAAGTACTTTCAACATAATATATTCAGAAAAAAATTTTTGATTTCGAACATAAATATTGAATAAATTGCATTTGAAAGATTACACTTTAAACCGATGCCACGCCCACAAGGGGCGGCCTGTGGACTTTATTTTTATTCTTTGTGACTTGTAATCATTAGAAGATGCTATATAATAAATTTCAGCTTTTCACGACGTCTTACAGTCTTGACCGCACCGGAGGTTGTTGCACATTGTGGGCTTGTCTGACCGATTGTGGGCTTGTCTGTGGGCGGATTTGACTAATTTTTTAATACTTGTTTTTCTTTGGAAGGCAGAGAGCTCAAAATTTAAGACCTTAAATTTGGTGATAGGACAGACAGACGGACGGACATGGCCCATTCGACTCAGAAGTCGGTCTCGATCATATGCCCTTAAGGTCTTGGGGTCTATCGTCATTATTTCTCTATGTTACATTTTTGCTTGTATCAAACTTTATATACTCCATTCCTGTGGAATAGGGTATAAAAACAGTGCAAAAGTTGGTCTGCAACAAACTTCAAAATATTATTCCCTTTCTACCCTGTAAAGCGCCGGAAATGAGCATAGTGGTTTTATAGTTGCTTAGAAAACCACAATTTCGCGTTTCAGGTGCTTACTTTTGCCTACATTATTCTGGTTGGGTTTGCATAATTAAAATTAATGTGTTTCTTTTTAATGTTCAATGCTTTGGAGTTGTATTAAACGAAGCTTTTCTGAGCAGATTACTGTAAAAGCATACAATTAAGAAAACGTTCAAGCAGATTGCAGACTCTTAGCGACAGACTGTGTCAATTAGGCAACGCATTGTATTCTATACACTCGAAATTTGGAATCAGTTTTCCCCTTTAATCTTTTCAGGTAAGTAAGTGCATACTTTTATCACCGGAACTGGCCCATTTCTGGACGTCTTGATAGATTGATGCCTGGCAACCTTATGCCAAAAATCTCACCGAAACGAGTACTATTCCTACCCTGAGAGATCCATCCTTAAATGATATGAGCTCCATTTTTTGCGGTCGCCTCTTGTGCTATAAGTTTTATTTTTGGAATTCGCATCTACAAAGCTTTTGCGAATAAGAACCAAAAAACATTTTAAGGATTTTGACAAGAAATTCCAAACTGTAATTAAACCACTATGTGGATACAGAAAAAAATTCCTTGTATGTGTTTTCCTTTAATTTTTGGAGTTTAACCGTGGGACCACAATGCCCGTAGCGGTGGTATGTAGCAGTAGTGCGTAGTACAGCCGCGGAGCCATGTGGCGTAGTACGGAAAAAAATTGAACACAATGGTGTAGCGCGGCTATGTCGAACAAAAACCTCGTTTATAACCAATGGTCGATACTCTGAGTTAATTTGAACTAGATTTAATATTTTTGTACAACGGATGACACAAATTCCATAAAATTTCTTTAGATTTAACCATCTCAATAAACTTTTCGACGTCCTTTTCCTCCATTGTTTACTCAACTTGTATTGATCTGTCCACCGTGTAGCGCTGTCAACCGTGTGGCGCTACGAAAGTTAAAAGTTGGCCAACTCTTACTACCGCCACAGCTACGCGCTACCGCCACAGACACACATTGTGTGCGCAATACACTGAACACATGTGTTTTAACTTTTGACAGCTCTTACTACCGCTACTACTACCGCCACAGCTACATCACTGTGGTTCTACGGTAAAAGCAAATCGACTTTTCATTTAGAAGTAATAATCGGCTTTAGGCGGACGGCGTACGGACCACGTAGCGATAAGAGGTATTTTTCCATTTTTGAGCGGACTGCTAAGAAATACCCTCTTTAAGCTGTAAAAGGCATTTTTTTTAGCTTTAACAGTCCTATAGACTGTTTAACATTAGGCACTGATAAACAGGCCATTAGGACATTGCCAGATACCAATCGTCTTGTTTTTTATTTCTTGTTACGAGCAGTTATTGGTAGCCCTTAGTGACTATATATACTAAGGTCAATGCCTCATGATCAATCTGCGGGCAAAACGAAAACACAGTACGAGTTGTGTGCAGGTTGCGTTGTCAAAAGACCACGCCTACAAACTTTTTGCATCTCTTGGGGGTGACCATGGGATGTAGTTCTGCTGTTTATAAAATTACTTTTTCAAGTTTGACTTCATTCAGTATGTCTCAGGAGCTTTGTTGATGAGTCAACAAAGAATGGTAGTAGTTCTGATCCTTTGTAGTTCTGACCTTTCAAAGAAAGATCTCCACTTGGTTGGTTGAACTGTAGAAAGTTTTTTTTTTCCTATAAGTACGGAGTGGTAGAAATTTTTACATACGTCCTACCGCAGTTACCCCCCGCTTGCCCTACCTTAAATTCTACTACAGCTCCCCCTGTTTCTATATCTTAGGCCAATTCATTGTCCACATTCTTATGTATTTTCTGCGTTCCACATTATAGTGCTTATTGCGTACACTGTGGCGTATGCGTAACTTCTTTTAGAAACAAGGTTGATTTTGCCTACCGATGGCTTAAAGAAACTGGTCTTAAAAATGTCTTATTTTTAAAGGGATATTTATGTTTATGGCAATCATAATGACTACTGTTCGATGCGAAAAAAACATCAATGAGCTAGCAACTAGGTATATAATGCATATAACATGACTGCACAGACGGGTGTGGAGATACTCACAAGCCCCCGGCTGTCGGAAAACGTATTTAATTTTATTCCATTAGGAGGCCTTAGCTCCTTGTGCAATCAACTCTTTTGCTTCTGCGGGAAATAGGGTTTTGATCTTAAGACTTTAGCTTGAGCAATTGACTTTGGCCCTACTGCAGGTGCATGCACGCGAGAGTCAGGAGGGATAGGTCTCCTGGAGCTTACGAAGCCATCAGAGTTAATAAGAGAGCCTAAATTGTGGGAGTTCAATGTAGGAAATCTATTTCTCGAGCCCGGTACATTGAGTTGCGAAGAACTTCCAATATGGTGGTCAGAACAGCCAAAGAACAGGCTTGGAAAAAGTTCGGCGAGAGGTTAGAGCTCGATTAAAAATCTGCAAACATTTTTTTTTTTTGGCGGACTATTCGCCGTCTCAGAGGAAGGCAGGATCCAAAAACGGTACAATTCTTCAAAGAACGACGTCTTACGCAGATGAAGCTAGCACTTTTCGGAGCTGCTCGATCCCCAACAGGGAAGTGAAGAAAAGTCCTACAGTAGATGATCTCACTGCCGCGATTAAATCGCTAAAAGTGGGTTAGCCTGCTGGAGTTGATGAAATCCGGCCAGAAATGCTCAAGGCAATGGGTGAAGAAGGTGTTAAATGGCTAACATGTCATTAAGCTATCCTGGGAAAGCGGGAAACCATCTAGCGATTGGCAAACAGGAATTATAGTACCAATTTTCAAAGAAGGGACAAGAGAGATTGCTCTAACTATTGGGGTTTATCTCCTTGAGCCTTTATTGCAGGAAGAGCAAATGCGGCCTTTGGCCTAGCAGAGGCACAACCGACCAGCTTTTTACTCTGAAGGTTATTCTTGAGAAGGCCTTTGTTTTGTAGATTTGTAGATTTTGTTTTGTAGATTTGAAAAAGGCCTATGACCGCGTTCCTCGGGATAAACTCTGGAGAGCTTTGCAGGACTTTGTATGCACTGGGTGGGCTTCTTCTGATAGCCATTTAGTCTTTGTACGGGAGCTGCAGAACTGTGTTCGAATAAATGGCGTCATATCCCATCCTTCAGATGTGTGCGTTGGACTTCGCCAGGGCTGTGTCCTATCGCCTCTCCGTTTTCATTGCATATATGGACTGGATAGTGAAACGCAGTCTTGCTGAGTAATCTTTCGAAATGGCTGGCATCAGGATAAGCCATCTGCTTTTCGCAGATGATTTAGCTAGCCCAGCATCGTCCGAGGAGGAAATTCAGCGAGCACTGGATGAGTTTGCGGCCATCTGTGGTGAGGCTGGGATGAAGGTAAACGTGAGCAAATTCGGAATGATGGTTGTTTGCGGGGCTCCTGTGGAGTGTGCCCTACACATTATTGAAGTCCCATTGAAACACTAGAGAAGTTTCAGTATCTCGGGGTCTTTTTCACGAAAGATGGAAGGAGTGATACTGAGTTAGCCTGTAGGTATTCGATAAACTGGAGCAATAGTAAGGGAACTGCGCCAGCCGGTTATCAGCAAAACTGAACTGGAAGTAAAAGCAAAGATCTAGGTTTTTTGTAATTCATTGTTCGTTCCAAACTTTATCTATGGTCATGAAATTTTGGTAGTGACCCAAAGAATTAGATCGCGACTACAAGCTGACGAAATGAGATTTCTGAGGTATATTACTGGTGTTGCTCTTAGGGATAGAGTGAGAAACGTCAGTATTCGTAGGAATCTTAATGTTAAGCAGCTACTTCTTCGAGTAGACTTATCAATTCTTCGATGGTTTGGACACGTTGTTCGTATTTCCCGCGACTAACTTACTAGACAAGTCATGTTTGCCGAGATGCGTGCGAGTCGCGCCCCCGGTAGGCCAAGAAACAGGTGGTGGGATCAGGTTAAGAACATTTTCTAAACTAGAATCTGTCTTAAAGGATTTTCCAAGTGCCGTTATGATTCGGTTTAAATTTGTAGGTCAACATGCATTCACGGTTATAAGGAGGTGGTCCTGGCTCACGTCGTATTCTCACGCCTTGCGTTACAAAAAACACTCTTATCCATCAAATTTATTCATTTTATTTCATTGTCGTAAACTCAAATAGTTTATTAGTTTTTTTGTTAATGCAATAAAATTCAATAATTACACAAATATCAAGAAAAAAAAATCTACTCAAACGGAAATAAAAATATTAAGCAACCGAAGTAAAGTAAAACTTAGTTTAATTAAATTTATAAAAAAAAAGAACCTGAGAAATTAAAATGCTGAGCAATAAACAGATTATTGCAGGATCTCAAGCAGCTGAATACTATTTTTATTATCTCTATTTGATTCCACTTCTCCCGATAGCACTAAATCAATGTTTTCATCCGATTCCTGAAAAATATTTTTTGTTTTAATAAGAAAATCAAGATGGGTGAAAAATTATATTTAACTTACATGAAACCCAAAACAATTGTCTAGCTTACTAGTTTGTTGATTTTTTTTTGACTTTATTATGTTCACACCTTCGTCTGTGAGTTCTAAAATTATATAAGAAGAATTTTTTTAGAGTATGACCATTGGATGAAACATTTTTAAATCAGAAACATGATGGTTTTATAAAAAAAAATGCAATAAACGAAAGCGGAAGAGATTTTAAAATTTAATTAGAATAATCATATGTGGATGCGAATTCGTCATGGAAACGGTTGAATTTGAATTGCATTAACTGAAGGCTGAAGACCTGACTGTAGGCTTTATGAAGGTTAAGCTTCAAAAACGCTTAAGACACTTCAACTATCTAGACCAAAAGTCCTTCAGGAGCAAGTTAAAAAGTAGCCTGTCCAGAGCGCAATATCGACGTTAAGCAAAAGACTTGTGAAGTAAACTTCCTTCTTATCATCCTTCGGTCGCTCCCGAATATGTGTTAAGAAAAATTGAGCTAATAAATTTGAAAGGCTCCCGAACCGAAATTAATCGATGACTCATGGACAGACCAATCGCATTAAAGGATGTCAACAATTTATTTACCCTAGAAATGGGTTTAAAAATTACAAAATTATAGCTTACCAGAGATAATGAACTCGTCATCGAGCTCATTTTTGATATTCTGGGTTGTTTCGCCTTCAGCTGACAAATCGTTGTCGTCATCGCATGAGATAACTTCCACAACCATGTACTGCGGGCCATCGAAACTTTCACCAGCGTCCAGTTCCTTCTCGTCTTCCTCTTTGATGGTCACAGTCTTCACTTGGTACGGATTATTATCGGCCTGACCAATAGCACTCGATATATATTCCTCCATTTCTTCCGCGTCGTCGTCTTCTTCTTCTGCCTCGGCGAGCTCTTGCTCTTCGGGTTCTACTTCCTCCTCGCCCAAGTCATACTCCTCCTCAGCTTCTTCCGCCTCATCATCAATTTGGCTTAGAATTTCTATATCTTCCTCGCCGGTAATGTTAAGTCGATTCATTCGACTCAACTGCAGCTGCCGTTTCTCTATCTGAATCTTTGACTCAGGATCGTGCGAAGCCATGTGCCTCATAAGATTTCCCTTTCGACTGAATGCACGTTTGCAATCGGGACATGTGTGTGTTTTCGCCTGTGGTTTTGGTGGCACGTAGTCTTTGTTGTGATAGAGGTTTATGTGGCGACGAAGCAGTTGCTTTTGCCGGAAGGACTGCTCGCATAATTTGCAATGGAATGGCTTCTGGTCGGTGTGTATCAACAGATGCGAGTCCAGGTGACGCTGCGATATGGAAGCATACGGACACTGTTCGCACCTAAAGCACTTCTCGCCCTCGTGCGTTTTTGAGTGCACTTTATACGTGTACCTATCCGGGAACTGCTTTCCGCATCTCTTGCACGTAATAGGACGTTCTGATGTATGGAGTTTTTGAATGTGAATCCTAAGGTCCGTTTTGCGACCGCAAGTTGTTGGACACAGATTACATTGGAACACAGGCTTATCGCCGACGCTGTGTATCAGCTTGTGAGCTTTTAGGGAATTCGACTGGGTGAACTTCGAATGGCAAATCTCGCATTCGTATGGCTTCTCCCCGGTGTGCGTACGCATGTGTCGCTTTAATTTAAACGTATCTGGCGAAGCATACGTACAGTGGGGGCATTGGAACGGCCGCTCTCCTGTGTGACACCGTATGTGACGCTTAAGTTTACTCAGCTCGACGCTGGCATAGTCGCATTCGGTACATTTGTGCGGTTTTTCATGCGTATGCTTGTAGCGTACGTGACGCACCAACTCCCCAGACGTGGTGAACGTACTTTCGCACTGTTTGCAACGATGCGGCTTATTACCGGTGTGAGTATTGGCGTGATTTTGAAGCGACGCGTTCGTTTTAAAACCGCGCTCACAAACAGCGCATTTATGAGGCCGATCTTCGGAATGGCATTTCATGTGGCGCGCGAGTAAATACCGTTTCGTGGTTATATACTCGCAGTGAACGCACTGGTAAGTCTGATTATTGCCGTCTTTTGTTTTTAATTTCAAATTAACAACTTTTGGCGGCACACGAAAACTAGAGTTCTTCGAAGAGGTCTCATCGTTTTCATCGAATTCGTAGACTTCTTTCACATCATCATCATCATCCTCTTCCAATTCTTCCTCTTCGTTGCTCTCTATATTTTCTTCATCTTCGTACTTGCCATCGCCCAAGACAAGGACGTACTTAGGATCTTCCTCGTCGCTCTTGGACTTCTTGGAAGCACGGTTACTTGCATCAGTGGAGATATTTTTTCGTTTACCATACGACGCCTTGACAGCGATTTTGTCGGTTTGCACCGTTTCGTCGTCATCGCTTTCATCTTGAATTTCAGTTAGCTCATCGGGTATCTCTGCGGGTATTGGATCAGAGTCTTTGGTTGGTTGGTAATAATAGTTGCCCGATTGATCAACAAAATATGTGCCATTCTCTTCGTCCTCTTCCTCTTCTTCGTCGTCTTCTTTACTTCGAATACTTACCATATCACCGCCGTCGACAAGGCTTGCGTTAAGACTTTGGTTACCTTCCTGAATTTCTTTATTGAATGTATCCAAATACGTCTGCAGCTCGTTGCTTTCGAGCTTGATTTGAATATCGGTCAGCCGCGACATTGTAGTTTTCTGCAAAGAATGAAAATTATTAAAATACATTTAACTTCAGTTCTGCCTTAAAATACTAATTTGTAGTTAAATCGATTGTTTAGTAAACCAATGCAAAGGGTGTACTTTGCACAAGTATTTTTTTTTTTTGCAATAATTCAAAGGGTGACGAACTGTTCTTTTTTATCTTAGCTACTCGGACTTATGTATTTAACCAGGCAATTTAGGAATTTAAAACCAGGCTTCATGCTTTCTCCTCTTACATGCAAATAGAAGACCCCTTTATCAAGAGCTGTGCAAACTGTTATAACAGAAAATTGGGCTTCTTGGTCGATGAGTTTGTTAAAAATCGTCTAATCAACTGAAATCTTATCCAGAGTGGTAAATTTTCCCACCGGACAAAACCTCTGGTTAAACATCGTAATTATTGACGTCTGTTAAATATGTCAGGTAGGTAGTACTTTATTCCATTTTTTCCAAGTAAGTGCCAATTGGATAATTTTTTCTCTTGGTAATTTTAAATAATGATTATATATCCAACGGATGTCCTGCTTAAAAATCTTCCACCGGGTTTGAGTCGACTCGAAATGGAGACTCGAGTTCATTGAGTGGATATGGAAACTCGAGTTCCCAGCTGTTGCGTTCTGTCAATGGCTTTTGTCTGTTTGAAGCAGGTAAAAGCGTTGTTGTTCTTGATAGTATACTCATCTGTCAGTTGAACATTTCAAATCTACTCGACTATTCAACTCGATGGTGTGCGCGGAGGCCCTGGCGCTGGTTGTGATTCGAATTTATTTCCACTCGATTACTCAGCTCTTGCATGGGAACAAGGTAAGAGAAGAGTTGGTAAACGAGTAAAGCCACCAGCCCAATGAATCCGTTGTGTCCGTCAAGGCGGAGTATACAACTGACGGCTCAGTGAAATGCACGCGTTCTTATGGGAAGTGACTTAAGTCATTCAATTTTCGCTTTTCAACGTGAACTGAGTTATCAGTTGTATATCCCGACGTGACGGTTTATTTCATAAAAAGTTAAAGTTAAATTATACCTGCCATTGTTTTCACCGAAGTTCTTTGTAAATTCATATACTTTCCATTTACGACATAACCAAAGAGTCTATTTTAATCCAAATAATATCATAAGTGTAGTAGAAAATCCCAGAAACACCACATAAATGTTTTTTTGTTTCAAATTCAGCGAGGACAAAGTAGCGAGACACAACAAGTTTACCAATATATTTGGTATTCTTTATTGTTTTAAAATCTTCATCTACATCAAAAAGGGGCTATGGTCAAAATCCTTGTATGAGCGAAATTTAGAATGGAGTCTTGTTAACAGAAATAAATTTACATTGTGTTTAGTTTTATTTTTCGAAATGTAACATATTACCGTTAAATAAATAAATAAATAGAGTGGCGCAACAGCTCGAGGTGAATCAGGGCCAACTTCTCAACAACAATGTATCCTAGGTCCAATAGGACCTACAATTTTTGCCGAATCCGAACGGCACTTTGAGAAGTTTTTCAAGGCAATTAATATTCTCGGAGGGCTTGTCAATCCCTCGTGGAGGTGCGGACCGTGAAAAAGAACAAGTCTTTTTTTTCAGGTGACACTACGCCACGGCACCACACATATAACCGTTACATATTACCGTTACAACATCAAAAAACTCATGGGATGTTTTCCAAAGTCAGATCGAACAAGATTTTGTGCCGTTCAATACAATGTCACAGAAAGCACTCACACAATCATACAACGCATATGTCAAGTTGGAGAAATGTCTTTTGTCCCCTGTATAATAGCTTTTGCTTCACAAATACAACGCGAGACAAACTTCAAAATTAAGAAAAACGTGTTTGCTTGTTCGGATGTACAGCCCCATCCCGGGAGAAGAACCTTGATCCGAGATCGCCATCCGGAAAAGGCTTAAGGTTATCTGTGATTATGGAAAACTGGCGACCAGCTGTTTGCTTCTCAGTCTGTCTTTAACGACTTACACAAATAAGTCTCTCTTTAAAGTTCTTTAAGGGCTGCCACTACTACTATTTTAAACCTTCACAAATCGTAAGAGAAACAAGCACTGTTTTACCATCATGTTCTTGTCAGCGCGTGCACATGTTTTTTAAGCTTCAAACCAAAAGCAAAATAAATAAATGGTAACATTCACAATCTATTTTCAATTTATTCTCTCTTAAAAGCTTTAAAAAACACAATTTGTTAAAGCTCTTTAAATAAAATAACAGAAAGATCCGAAGGAATTTGGTAGGTACTGGTAAGGCTCTTGCAAATGGGGGTTGATTTCGATCGAGCGCACACAGAATCAGTCATCAGTCTGCCTGCCTTCGGCTCTATTGTATGTTAGTCAGGCAGAGACATGACGAAAAATTTCTCAGTAAATCTTTATTTCAGGGGTAAATTGCGTAGTTTTTCATTCATCGTGGCACACTTATGGCGTATTCTTTTCAACACCGAATAGTGAAACCGGTGTCGAATACAGAAAAAAAAATGTTCTTTTCTCGTACACCTACCTGAACGGAATCGTGCTCATGTAAATGTTCTTTTAAACTCCGAATTAGTTCGGTGTAGACACCTTGACACCAGCAACTTAACACTACTTAACGTGATGATTGTACAGGTGCAGTATTTGTCGTTCTGTACACAATGAAACCGAGTGTACACCACATTGGAATTGTCGCGAACACCGAGTATTATTTGACAGTTCGGTGTTCAAAAGAATACGCCATTATAGAAGGTAGTGACCGCACTGGTGAGAGCTTTCGCTCTTTATAAGCGCTGTACTGACTATTAATTCCGAACAGAGTATATAATTTCGTTTACTTCACAATAGCTCTCCGTTTTTTTTTGACAATAAAGTTAAAACGATGACGAATAGGTTAATTTAAGCAGGCATTTTAAAACCCCTTTGTTTTGGCAATTTTAAAGTCAGCAGCCAAATCGAAACTGTACGCTATTCCATGCCTAGTTTGAATGAAACTGCCCATAAATTGAAATCAAGTATATTTACAAAGCTCGACTCAAGAGAACCTTACTTAGTGAGTGCCAAAGAATGCCTTATGGACTTTGATCGGTTCTAGTTATTTTTCAAAAGCTTATGAAAGTGCAGCTTTTGAAAATAGAACACGTGACATAATTATAGGAGGTGAAAGATCAATTCATATTTCTTATAATAGATAAATACTTAGAAAATTTTTAATCTTAGATTTATAATCTTAGTTATTATCTTAGATAATAGGATTTATAATCTTAGATAAATACATATTTCTTTAAAAGAGAGTAAGTTTTTCCAGAATCAGAAAAACTACTTGGATGACGTTATATCCGCAAATGGAAAAGAGCTAATTTTACTAATGTAACATCCTAAGAACTAAAATGAAGTTTGTTTCCTTTTAAAATTTTTGTCAATTACTACAATAAATTAAAAAACCAAATAATATCGAAACCACTTAAGCTACGAAAAATGGTTCATTTTAACTGGGATTCAAATTGTGGAATTAACTCTCAGTTTAAAAAAAAAAAAAAGAAATTATTTCTAAGCTACAATTCTTGTACATATTTCGATGAAAAACTACTCATGTTGTTTGCAACAGATGCTTTTTCGTGCCAAATAAGTTCTATCCCATAGATCCTCAGATTGATCAGAAAATTCCTTAACTCATGTGTCAAAAACACTGAACCCTGCCCAAGTAAATTAGGTACAGTCAAATAGACAACAGGCATTGTCTATTGTTTTCGGAGTGAAGAAATTTCACAAATTTGTGTATGGCAGAAAGGTTGACCTTATTACAGTTCACATGACTTTTGTTAGCTTGCTTCATCCGCACCATCAGCTTCCAGTAATGACAGCCCACGCCTACAAAGATGTGGCATAGTACCAATGGCTTAAGATTACAGGATTAAAACGGTAAAAATCGGCGAAAAACATCTATGCAGAGGGACATTCAAGACTTCCACAAGGCCCGACCAGAGTTTGATTCAAATGAAAAGAATGACCCAAAAGTAGAACTGCAACTGAGTGTATCGCTAACTTACTGTGTTATTCAAGGATATTCGGCAAACACCACCCTGCAGACAGTCATCAAATTCGTCAGAGATGGATGGCCAAAAAAGAAGACAGGCAAAATTAAGGAGCATAATGTCATTTTCACTCGGAGACTGGCACTATCGATCTCTAAGGGAGTTTTGCTGCTTCAAACTGATTACTTAAGGTATTTGATCTTGGATAAAAAAAATCCTCATTAAAATTTATATAATTTTAAAGTATGTACTTGGTACCTAACCAAGTTAGAATCTTTGTCAACCTAAGCAACCTATAAGTCTGAAACAAGTGTTCAGAGCTGAAATCAAGCAAAGAGCTCTAGTCAATCACTGCATGTTGCGCTAAGAAGTCAATTCAGAAGCAAATTGATCTTTCCAATAACTAAAGTGCCCCTTTATAAGAATCATCATCACAGCCTTACTATGCAGAGGCATGAACTCAGGCAAGGCGGATGAGGTGGATTTAGCGCAAGCAAGTAAAAGGGAACCAGATTTGTGTGTAAAATTGGAGGAAGCTAGTTAGCGACGCTTTTTAGTTGACGCATAGGTAAGACCGGGCTGCAGTAACAGCTAACCAGGATTTTTTAGGTGTTACCGAAAATCTTACACATTACACGTGACTGTACGGGAAGGAAATGCAAGTAAGAACAGCTTTGGGAGAGGGCTGTGGTTAAATAAATAAAAACCCCCAACAACCTACAGGCCTTCAGCTCCTGCTGACGCCCATTACTTGGTTGGCCCATATTTCTAGTTCGAATTAATATTTCTTTTATCATTTTCGACAGCAATTTCTGCTTTGCTAACATTAGTCAACAAAATATACGAGAATTATTCGTTCAGATGAAGATATTCATGAAGGTTATCAAAGTGCCACTGGGCCATAAATAGCCAACCCGTAGGAATTTTTCTCATTTTTACATTGCTTTATTCAGAATAATGATAAAACGCGTCTTTAAAGCAAAACTTTGTTCATACATTTTTAATAATAAAAACAAAAGATACACCATCAGAAAAGGTAAACAAATAGTTAAATTATTATTACTGAAATACAGGGGGCATCACACTGCACTAAAAACGCCAAAGGCTTTAGCAATTTATCACCGACTGGCGCTGCAGATGCTGATAAAAGCATGGCGGCCATTAAAAAATTATATTCACTTCGTCAAGAGCAATCGATTTTTCTTTATACTTACGTGATTTTCGAGCCAAGATAACGCTTTATTATACGGTTTTTCAATTACTAAAATATTTTTAATAATTTATTTAAGACTTAAGAAAAATCAAACGTGAAATAATTGCAATTTGACGAAAAATTCACATAATGCGGAAAATTCCCGACAGAGTGGGATGGAAAATCCTAATCGCAGGCAGAGCAGATGCGTGCTTTAAATAAAAGATGGCGTCATGCTTTTTGATCAACTCACAAAAGTCGAGTGAAATACTGGGAAATTTCTTAAATGCCCAAATTTGAATTTTAAACAAAAATGCGCCAAATTGTTTAACGCTTGTTTGTTGAGTTATTGTACCTAAATTACTGAATAAATAGATATTCAACTTGCGTTCCTCTTACCCTCCAACACCCATTTGTTTACGTTTTTTATAAAGCTTTAATAAAGCTTTAAATTTCCGTGCCGGTGAGCACGCGTAAGAAGTTACAACAACAATTTACCTCACGTGATTAGCTGATGTAAAAGCTCACAAACGAAATTGCATGGAAATGAGGAATTGAGGAATCTACTCACATTTGTAAACAAATGTCGGTGCATTGGTAAATTCCTCAATTTCAGCTTGTGGGCAAAGCTTTCATATGTCCGAAGTTGAATATCTGGGTATTCAGTAGTTTATGGGGAGATGCAACAACAATTTGCATTAAAAGAATAGAGCTTTTCGCCAAAATGTTAGTATAAGACAGCATGCCGCTCTTACTGGCATATATCACAAAGTATATGCCGGCATTTGGGCTACTAGTGAGGAAAATTGTAATAGGGTGTTTCCACCGGACACTAATCCGCTATTAAGACAAATCATCATTAAGTCCACTCTATATCACTTGATTTACCACAAGAATACTAATCTCTTCACGACGAGATTAAAAAGTAATCGCGAAATTAGTTTCTTCCACGCGAAAATTCTTAAATCAAACTCAACAGAATTCTACGTGTTTTGTGGGTTTTTCTGACGAAACAAAGCAAACACAGCTCTTAAGGGCCAACTATAATATACTGAATGCTACGTACGGAGCCTTAAAAAATTGTGCGAATACATTCGATTTGTATAACGCGCCCATAATGTCGGTCGGGTCAGTTTCTTTAAGTTCAAGTTTTCTTTGACTTTTGTTTCGTACGTATTGACCGCACATTTCGTACGTAGATTTCGAAATTGGTTTTGGTGTGGCTGATTCTATTGAACTTGAACCAAAAGAAAGCAGAATGGTTTTAAATTGTTTGTTTTTTTTTATCTTTTAAAATAGATGCACGTAAACAAAACAACGCTTCGCAAAACAAATGAAATTGCGACTTGACAGATTTATACTTTTGCAAAAGGCAATTGCAGGTTGCTTGTCTGTTTTACGAAACTAAATTTAACTTTTCGTCCGGTAATGACGTTTGCTTCCGACTATTATAGTTGGCCCTTTAGGCTTGGGACACACGGCGACAGAAAATCGCGAGACAAAAAACAACGCATTTTTCTGCAGCAAGCATACTCAACACATGAATGATAATTTTGCGTGCGATTCCTGTCAGTTTTGATGAAAAATTTAAATTTCGACGTTAAAAAAAAAGAGTTTGCAAGCTTTTTGAAGTAAACTCAGTTCACAAACACTCATTTTCTGGGCGATTCCGGTGAATTGTGGTAAAAACAGTCTTTTTAATCGGTAAATAAAACAAAATTATATTTTTTGTCGTGCGGCTTGAAAGACTTGCAATTCGAAAATTTGTCGCAAATCGAGTCTCGCGACTAATTGTCACAGCCGCACTTGTGTATTGTCCAGTATTTAAACTCTTGTGCTTCTAGCCGGACTGCAATTAGTCGCGCGTTTTTCTGTCGCCGTGTTTTTCTGGCCTTATTGATAGCTAGGTATTATCAACTCAGCTGTGTTTCCTATGTGGTGTAAAGGGATGCGCAGAACGGCTGATGCTGCTGATGATGTGGGTGTTCCTGCCCAAAAAGTTAAATGCAATAAGTTGTACACACTGCAAAATAATGATGGATGCTAATGTTGATACTGCTGGTTGATGTTGATCAAGTAAGTCTTCGTTTAACTTTGTGCACCGAAATCCCAATCGAGAGATTTGGCAAAAAGTATAATGTCAAATCGGTTGATTTAACTTTTTGTTTATTTATTTTTGAGTTATTTCTTAGGGTAGATTAAAAAAATCGGTGGCAATTAAAAATGCATTTTTGTAATTATTTCTGAGCTCAGACAAAAAAAAATCACTTTTACATGGAGATGCAGAGATAACGTGATGTCATTGAGAAATGTCAAAAACAAGCGCATACGTTAAGTTAATCTTCTCTATTCCGGTGGAAACGCTTTGGGATTAACTTTTGATCTTCCTACGTTAATCTCTCTGTAATATGTGCGATGGAAACACCCTTAGCCAACAGAACTATATTCATCGGTTGGAGTGAATGTTTTTACTTCTGAGAAGAAAAAAGTCAGTGCCTCTGCTAATGATCCGTAGGGCCCACGGCGCGGTGCTGGATCTCCTGAACTTTAGCGGTGCGATTAAATAGGGATATTAGAAGTAAAAAATGTTTCGCTTTCGATTCTTAGAAGGAAGTGGCAGTGCAATGCAAGGAAGTCATCGGAGTGGAAAAATTCATTAAAAGTATTTATTTTTATTACAGTAGGTATTTAATATATAAATCACAATATAAATTTTACTAAATCTAGCTGGAGCAGCAACAAACTATGTAGCAAACTCTCTTTGACAACAATGATTTGTTTACCAGAAGCACAATGTCCAGAAGCAGCCAGATGTCCAAGGTTAAGTCACCTTTAAGAAAATAAGAACAATTAATACATTTTTAAAATGTTTGAAGCAAGTTTTTTTGTCTTTGCACGTCAAAAGGGTTTTTTTTCATTTTTGCGTAGCAGATTCAAGGGAAAAAACGAAAAAACCCGACCGAATTAAGGAGCCGCTAAATCAATAAGGATTGGACACCTTACACGCGCCAGTGCAGCCTTTTCCGTCTTAAGTAGTCTATGATTCCGCGAATGCGCGACCAAATGGACGGATAGAGTGTGGCCCTTTCCGTCAGTATTGTTTGCTGGAACTGTTTTAAAACGGTGTCATGTGGACCTAAGTTTATGCCATTCGCATGTAATCCTACCCTCAATACAAAGTTAAGAAATACTGGGAAAAATAAGCGGCGAAGTGACACCTCGCCGTGACGTTCTGCACATCGAAAAACATCTGTTTGTCGATTCTCGATTCAATTCGCAAAACTTTCCCGCGTTGTACAAACGTACCGCAGCTACAACTTAAAATTAAAAATATAGAAAAAAAAACCCTGAAGTGTGGTTAATCTTTTGATACAGAAGTGTGCTCACATTCCCACTTGATACCGATACCGACAGGAACTAACAGTTCGACACGACACCAAAACTCTGCACTTTATCAAATAAAATTTATCGAGTAAGTAAGCCTCTAACGAAAATCCTAACCCCACATTTTGAAAATCTAATCATTGATACTATCCTGCGCAGTCTCAAAATGCCGAAAGTAGCCAAAACAGCAGTCAGACGGAAAGCATCCGCCGCCACAAATAACAATGAAGAAGGCCCGAAGAAAAAGATTCAAAAAGTTGCATTCAATCTGCCGCTGCCGCTCATTAATACCACGACCGGCAAAGTGCTCGTGTGTGGGCAGGGCGATATGGGACAACTGGGCCTGGGCGACAGTGACTCAAACATGGAACGCAAGCGACCTGCCCTGGTTACAACGCTCACAGACATTGTGGATGTGCGCGCCGGCGGCATGCACAACTTGTGTCTGAACAAGCATGGAGAGGTGTTTTCGTTCGGCTGCAATGATGAAGGGGCGCTGGGGCGTGACAGTTCCGAGGAGGGCTCTGAGTTCACTCCCATGAAGATCGAATTGCCAGCTAAATGCCTCAAGATTTCGGCTGGCGACTCACATTCTGCGTGTCTCTTGGATGACGGACGAGTATATGCATGGGGATCATTCCGCGACTCTCACGGCAACATGGGGCTCACCCTGGAAGGAAACAAGCGCTTACCCATTGAAGTTTTGCCGGGCATCAAGTCGTGCGATATTGCATCGGGTGCAGATCATCTCGTTATACTCACATGTTCCGGTAAAGTATACACAATGGGCTGCGCCGAACAAGGACAACTTGGGCGCGTGTCACTTCGTGCTGCTTCAGGCGAGAGCCGCCGCGGTAAAACAGAGCTGTTGCGCCCGGGTTTGGTCACCGCCAAGCGGGTTAAGCACATCGAAGCCATATGGGCAAGCACATACTGCACTTTCCTAAGGGAGGCCGGCACATCGAATATTTGGGCGTTCGGGCTGAACAACTACAAGCAGTTGGGCTATGCCAAGGAGGACTCGGTGATCATCAACCCGATCAACACAAAGTTTGAGGACGTCAAGGTCATAGCAGGAGGTCAACATCACACATTAGTTCTTAAGAACGACGGCTCATGCTATGCCATTGGTCGCAAGGACTACGGTCGATTAGGGCTAGGCAACGTGTCTGAGGACGTCACGGAACTAAAACTCATAAAGACATTGAGTGGCAAAGAGGTCGTCGATGTATCGCGTGGTGAAGCGCAATCATTTGCAATAACAAAGGACGGCCTGCTCTACGCATGGGGCATGGGCTCTAGTCTGCAACTGGGAACCGGTGAAGAGGAGGACGCTATCGAGCCCACATTAATCACTAGCAAACAAACGCAGGGTAAAAAGATAATCCAGGCGCACGGGGGAGGTCAGCACAGTATTTTCTTGGTGGCAGATGAAAACCAACCAACGGAGGTAAAGGAAACTCCGAAAATCGAAAAGGCGAAACCAATTGCAGTTGAAGCAAAAGAGGTCAATGTGGCAAAAGTCGATTCTACAGAGAAGACAGCCGAAGCGGAGCTTACAGCAGACACGACAACCAACGGCGACGCATCTGGCTTAGAGGAAAAGGATAAAACCACCGCCATAAAGGATTCAGCACCGCCAGCAAAGAAAGGACGCAAGAAAAAGTAGGACTGCAACCAGCTACATCGTCGATTACGACTCTTTGACTTAACTTTCTATTTATTTAGTTGTTTTGTTCTTAATTTTTTTCAAATTACTTTTGTTTGGTATGTTTAAGCTATTTATCTAAGCTAACAGTTAGCTTAAACCGTGCGATGTGTAGTTTAACAACTGTTTCTGTACTGAATTACCTTTTTTTGGTTTTAATTAAACTAATGCATCTCTTACGTAGTTTAAATTTGTTCACATTTTTCTTTTCTTATTTGCTAATGCAGCTGTCGAAAAATGCAAACTGGTTGGGCAACTGCTCAGGCATGAAGATACACATTGAAATACAATCGACCTTTTGTCTCCTCTTGCGAGGTCAATATGGACCAAAATGTCACCCTTACAAAAAAAAATTTTGGGGTAAGAGATCTTAGGAACATGAAAAACTGTGATAATCTGGTTCTTTTTTGCTGGTACTCAAGTTAAATAGCAGGAATGCTTCCTTCTGTATTATTGTATTAAAAAGTCACCCTACTGCATGTAGATACTAGTCTTCCGCGTGTCTTACTCAATGCATGTGAACACCGGTGAAATCACTCCCCTCTTTTTGTTGACAAGCGTCTTTGTGATTTTAATTACTCAGAGAGATCATAACAGAGCAACATCCAATCATGGGGTATTTTTTTGATAATGTATTTTTATATATCCAACTGTACTACGCCGTTGCGTCTTCAACCTTTTGACCAACTGTGAATCCAAAATTTTTATCTGGCATTTATATATCGTTACTCTAGGTCTAGGCTCTAGGGGAAAAATTCCAGAATAATAAGATATTCAACGTCTGATATGTAACAGCTTTGCGCCAAGCTGAAGTTTACAAACTTACCCTGGGCCATAAATGACTGAATAACTAGATATTCAAATTTGCAGCTCTTTTATCCTCCAATGTTATTCAGCAATTGAAGGCATACAACAACACCCCTTTTGCCTTCAAGCAATCACCCCCTTGAAGGCAAATTCCAAAATTTTAATTCTCCAACAAAATCGAGAATGGAGTCTGGGCCACCTCATGTGCTAAATTTTTGGGCCAAATGTGGGCGTGGCCCAAAACAAGATATGAAGAAGATGTAGAACTGAGTGTTTTCAACATGAAATATTAACTATTTTTTTATTTGGAACAAGAGAATTAAATAAAATTTATTTGAAAAATTAGCTTAAAAATCGATACCGACTTAGGAGACAATTAGGTGCAAAAAGTAACGTAATCGGAATATCTGTTTGCCGACTGGAAAAATCCAAGATGGCAGATGATTTTTAAGATGACGGACTTTCGCGATTCGGATTTCTAAGGATTTTTTAGGATCAAAATTTTCGGAATTTTGATTAAGACATTATCTTCGACAATTTCACCTATTTCAAGCTTGAAATTTAAAAATGACGTAAGAAGAAAAATATTTGCAGCATCCCAGTAAACAAAACTGGTGGAAAGGGACACTCTTCCCGTCCAATTCGTTGGACGTACGCGAAATTGTAGACTATTAAAGACGGCAGCTACAGACTTGAAAACGAAAAATCTGCGCGACTTGTTTTGTCTGCCAATCTTAAAAGGTCTATGTCTTTTCTGCATTGTGGACAAAAAATTACACAAGGTTTAGGTAGGTGAAATGAAAAAGAGAAAAGAAGCGTGAGGAGGAGATGGAAATGAGCTTCTTATCAGCAAGGATGTTTTCGTGTCTACATTTTCTTTAACTTAAAACTTTTCATGGCAACACTGGTTGCTGCTTCATTCAAATCTGGGGTGGAATCGGCTAAGGTGATCTATTATAAGTGATGTCACAAATCACAAAAATTTGTCTGCGTAAACTGTGATCATCACAATTCTCTGGTGACAGCTCCCGATCAATCACCGTCAAAATCAGCTGGTCACTAGTTGTCAAACTTTCTGTATGTTGGTGCTTTTGCCTACTCTTAGGCCGACTTTGTTCGTGTACGAATAAAAATCAGTGTTCTTGCATCACAAGCCTAAATAAAGCAACGATTCCGAACAATATTTTTGTGATCACTTTACGCAGACGGATTATTTTGTTTGATCACATTGACTATCGCAAAATGTTTCCGACATTCCCCAGGGGTGGAATCGGCTAGGGTGACCTATGATAAGTGATGTCACAAGTCACAAAAATTCGTCTGCGTAAAGCCGCGTTGTCGCAAGCAACGTAAAACAGGAACAGAAACAGAATCCCATGCATTAGCAACTGAAACCTAAATTCGCTGAATGCTTTTTGCGTTGCTAATGTATGAAATTCTGTTTCTGTTCCTGTTCCTTGTGACAACGCGGCTTAAGCTGTGATCATCACAATTTTCTTGTGACAGCTTCCGATCAACCACCGTCAAAATCAGCTGGTCACAGTTTTCAAACTTTCTGGTAAAGTGGTGTTTTTGCCTACCCTTAAGCTGCGTTGTCACAAGCAACGTAAAACAGGAACAGTAACAGAATCCCATACATTAGCAACTGAAACCTAAATTCGCTGAATGCTTTTTGCGTTGCTAATGTATGAAATTCTGTTTCTGTTTCTGTTCCTGTTCCTTGTGACACCGCGGCTTTAGGCTGACTCTCTGCATGTACGTATAAAATTCAATGTTCTTACATCACAAGCCTAAATAAAGCAACGATTCGAAACAATATTCTTGTGATCTCATTCCGCAGACGGATTATTTGGTTTGATCACATCGACTGTCGCAAAATTTGAAAATCACAGATCACCATAGCCGATTCCACCCCTGCTTCTACTGGACAAATTGCGCAGCACTCACACAGTGTTGTTGAAGAGCAAAAGTGAGGAAAAATGTATTTTTTGTTAGTTCTGTTGGCTTTTTTGCCTTGCAGGACTTCTTTCTGAGCATAGAAGCTTTTGCACGACCAGTGGAGACCATTACAAATACGCGCACACTGATGACGATCACTCGCTTTTACTTGTACTCTCTGTCTCTCTCGTGAAATGCAGTTGTACACACACCATCTCAAAAAAGAATTCAAAATGGCAAAATGGGAATGGAATCCGCTAGGAAATCTGCATTTGGTTTGGAAATGACCTAAAATTGTTTGTTGGGATTTTTCTTCTAAGGAACGTGGTACGCCAAGTAACACCAAAATGGCATGCTGGCTAAACCATTCCTCGACCGGGCACTAAACCAGAATTAAATCTTCAATAAATCCTCTCCAAATCAAGCGGTTTACCATACAACTTTTATTCCAATCGATTGATCGATTAATAATTAGTCCTCTCATAAACCCCATTCACCCTATTCACAAAACTATTTTAAGCACCTTTGTAACAATTTGAGAATCAAAAAAGGAAACTGCAACTGTCCACGACAGATCTGTCCCAAATACGTTTTCTATTAGGATTTTTACAATGGAAATTTTTTTTTGCTTCTGGGAAATGACATCACCACTTTCTTTTGAGAGCCAATATGACAGAAAAGTGTCAAATTAATCCTATATTTGTCCGGTGGAGCCACTTTGGGATTTATTTTTAATTGTCTCCTGTTTATCCTCTATTTGGTGCCTGTGGAGATGTAGTACAGACACAAATTTGCAGCGGTGTTTACTTATGGAACAAAACACCTTGGCTGAATGTCTTCATTTCAAAAACTCCACATTTCGTGAACACACCCATAGGCTATCAGTTTTCAGTTGTCAAAGCATTTCAAGTAAAATTTTTCTGCACGGTCTTTGTTGTTCAACGTTACTATTTCTGATTGCACCGATATTTTTTTCTTATAATTGTTCCGCTACAAATCGGTAAAAGAAAATCCAGCATAAATCAATAATAAATCTAAAGAACTTTTCCTTTCCGAAATCGGAAACTATAAAACGCAATTTTCTTTTGATCGATTTGGTCTGCTTGTTGATTTGTCAGCATTTCGCCAAGAAAATGAAATCACCCAATAGTTTTTTACTCTGCTTATTGGCCGCACTCTTCATAACTGCAAATTGTGGAGGTATGACGTTGCAGTGATAATTTTTAATGCATTTGCTCGAGCAAATCAGGAATTGCGTTTCACTTTGCATAATTTTTTTTTTGTAGCTGTGCCCGCAAATGAAGGCGAAACTGTTGTGAGTGCGGACACAACAACGGAAAAGGTAACAACTGTACCTGTCCCTACTACAAAAGATGGCTCAAATGACACAACTGTAGTGCCACCAACAACAATTGCTCCACCACCTAGCAATGATACAACAACCGTACCGACAACGTCCACAACTCCGGCGAATTCCACTACACCTATTCCGGACACTACAACACCAGCCAGCAATTCAACCACACCTATTCCGGATACTACAACTCCGGCTCCGACCACCTCGACCACAGCTGTCCCAGACACCACGACTCCAAACAGCACCAGTTCCACGACAACAACTCCTGCGCCATCAACAAGCACCACGGAAACACCGAGCAACTCAACAACTACCACCACGACCCCCGCTCCGCCATCACCTGTACCGTGTCGCCGGTTCGATGGTCCATCCTTTATTGGCGGGATTGTGCTTACACTTGGCCTTCTCGCCATCGGCTTGGTGGCATACAAGTTCTACAAGGCTAGAAACGAGCGCAACTACCACACATTGTGAGTTGCCTGCTCCGTGATGTGTAGATAGCCCAAGAACAGGGGGAAGCTGTAAGCATTCGCTGATTTTTTGAGACTGGCTGGGCGGCAGATGTAAAAATATCTAAAATTCTATTAATCCTAGACCGCAATTGTGTCCCTTCATATTTTATTGTTTTATCTTTTTTTTTGTTTTATTTCAACACTTGATTCCGATTATTGGTAGTTTACAGTTAGTAGTTATAAGCCAAATATAGAAGCACCCGCTAATCAGCTGCACACATTTGGAATCTGGCTGAATCTTTTTATGTATTCAAAGTAAACGGTCGTGTCATATTCTGTTTGCTGATGGATTCGGAAAATATTCCGTCTTATCAGTTGCTGCGGATGTGCAACAATCTGCACGAGAACAAAAAGTATTTTAAGAAGTATAATCGGATCTATCGCCTTTGCGGTGCATTTAATCTTATGTCATATCAGAGAATTGTTAACCCTTTTTATTTTAGTTTTTCATTTATGATCTGCAATCTCTTCTTTTAATGATTTGTAATATTTTGCAAGTAAATTTTGTTTGAAATAAAGATCTTCGGAGCAGAAGCTGTGCGTCTGTGTGTGTTCGATAAACAAAATTTTGCTTAGGCAAAAAAAAAAACCAAGGTCTCCACATCAAAATAAACAGTTATCGCACCAAGTTGGCAAAAAAAACTTGAGAAAATAAACATTATCTCCGTTATAAGCATAGAAAGCGCTACGCTTGACCACAAAAAAATCACAATGAATCAGAAATTCCAGAGATAACAGGGTGTGCTGAATTTGTTTGCTTGCAAATGAAGAATGGTGGCGAAAACTTATAGTTGTGTGATCGAGCTGGCACAGCACATTTTACCAACCGTACTTGGCTAAAGATTTAGTGCAGTGGTTGCCGATTTATCTCGTTTTAAAATGGCTATTTGCAATTAGCGGTTAGATTTGATCTTAACGATTTGGAACTGAAAAGTTAAACAAAATGCACCTACAAAATATTAATCTATGTCACGCCCACTAGGGGACGTTAAGAGATTTCTAATTCAATTTTTGTATGTATAAATGTTTAGTATAAAATTTTATCAGTATAGAAGCTGAGGAGAGACTGGACGCCGTCCAAAAAAGCACAGCTTGACGAAGAAGAAATTGGATGTAAGCAAGCTTAAAAACAGTGTATTAGCTCCAACAGAGGAACTGATCAAAAACTGCGGTAAAACGGCAACCAAAGAAATTCAGCAACCGGACAAGCTCGACAGGGTTCAGAAAATAGTCCCAAAGCTTGACTTATCTACAGGTTTCATTGTACTTTGATATGAAAGGCGGCAAGTAACTAAGAAAATACAACGGCATTTTACTGCACAGCGATATTCGCTTTGATTCTCAACAAAAGGCTTGGCGATAGCGATGCAGCAGAGAGAGTATATGGTAAACGGGGGCACCTCCGGCATCGTCATTTTTACCAAGAAAGCTGGGGCCTAGGCCACTGATTTCTTTTTTGAACGCACCTTTCTATTATTAGGCAAGAAGCTTTGTAGTTTGACAGTCCTAGTTAGTTTGAAAAAATAGTTGCAATTGGTTGTGTGTTATGTCCTGTTATGTCTGTTATTTCCTGCTGAAGGTTGGTAAGCAATTTTTTAAAGTTCATTTTGAGTAAATGAAAGTGAGATTTTGTTAAAATTACTTATTTTACATTTGCTTTTAAGATAAATAGCCCAAATCTGTTCTAGTCTTACAAGGGTTTGTGAAATAATTTGAAAGATCAAAATATAGAAACCGGGGCGCATTCGGCGTTTGTATATGGGGTACATTCGGCGTATACACCACCCTACTAATCCGAGACCAACATCAGATACCGTACAAAATATGGCTTAAACGAAAACTTCACTAAATATTTTGTTAAGTAAGGACTTATTTATGAAGAGGCAAGATAATTTATTACAAATTAATAATTTTTGTATTCCTTATTACGTGCTATGGTTATGATGAATTTTAATGTGTCAATTTATTCGTAGGAAGCCATTTTGCTACGTTTTTTTGTTTTTTTTCTTGTATTAAAATAAGAAATATGTGTCTGAATTAAAATTAATTAATTTAACAAATTTTTGCTAAATGTGCCCCGTGTTGGGACTTTTTTCTTGAATTGAAAAAATTGCTGAGCTTCATATATAACACCAAAAAGTGTCTTATATAATGTCTCCACCGAGCACTAATCGTCGATTAATATAAATCTTTATTAAATCCTCTACAAATCACGCGATTAACCATACGAATTTTAATCTCTCGGCAAGCGATCAAAAATAAATCCTCTTATAAATCATATTCACCCTATTTACAAACCTATTTTCTTTACCTTTGTAACAGTTTGAGAATCAAAAAAGTAACTTGTACTGTCACTGTACGAAAAATCTGTCACAAGTACGTTTTCTATTGTGACTTTTTACTGAGGAAATCGTCTTCGCTCCTTGGAAATGACATCGCCACTTTCTTTTGGGAGCCAAAATGACAGAAACAGAGTTTTCGTATCAAATGAATCCTATATTTGTCCGATGGAGCCAATTTGGGATTTATTTTAAGCGTATCCCTCTAATCTTCTTTTAATTATCGGTGGGGACATAGTATTACTTTATTTTAAACTATAAATATCAAGCTTTCATTAAGTATTAAATTTTCTGAAATACGTCAATGAATAACGTTAATATGAAGCGTTCAAGTTAAGGTGCCGAACGTACCCCAGTTTACCATACTCCTGGGAGAATATCGACGAGGCTTCAGGCACAAATTACTGAATAGGTATTGAACTTCGGACATGTAAAAGCTTTGCCCAAAAAGCTGAAATTGATGAATTTACCCATACTCTGACATTTGTTTACATATGTGAGTAAATTCGCCATTTCCATGCAATTTCGTTTTGGAGCTTTTACATCAGCTGATCGCTTGGGTAAATTGTTGTTGTATCTTCTTACATGTTATTCTAGTTATTCAGTAATTTATGCTTCAGGGTAAATAGGTTTACACCTGATCAAGCGTTTCTGCTAATAATCCAGGAAAATTAGTAAATCTATATGGAAATATTTGGTGGTCAAAGGATAGACATGTGCACTCAAGAGGATACAAGCATCCACAGGTTTTCTAAACCCACCTCTGTCTATCAACTCCTACCCTCACCTCCCCGTGGTGAACACCGGGTGCCTAGTACCTCAACTGGAGATTGGGTTCCAACCCCTTTGGAAGGTTGTTGGGGGTAGCAGACGAGAGAAAGGCGGAGGAGTGTTCTCACTAAGGCACTTTTCCTTGTATCCGGACGGCAGCGGAGGAATTCCCCAGATGGAATCAACGGTGGCGTCCATAGTTCCAGTCAGGCCGAGCTACTTAGTGAACACCTTATATGGGCGACTACGACGTATTCGGAGCTCAGGCCTATAAGGAGCGGGCTATCCGGCTCTTCGTCCTTAGAGCTAAGCAAAGGATCTGGTCCTCCAGGTTGGGGGTCGTGCCGTCGGGGTGACTTCCCGGCCACGTAAAGAAACACCAGTCACGAAGCAGAAACAAGCCTCGGATTCGGACGGATTTACTGTTGACGACCAATGCAAACGAGAAAAGGACAACGAGCTCCGGATCTGCACGTGGAATGTTAGGTCCCTTAACAGACCACGTGCAGCCGAGCAACTAGTAAGTCGTTAAGGGCCTCTAACGACTGCAAGGCTGACATTACTGCCATCCAAGAAATGCGGTGGGACGGGCCGGGCAAAAGAAGGATGAAAAACTGCGACATCTACTACGGCGACTGCTATCGGCATCAAAGACAGCGCCTTTTTGGATGTGGTTTCGTTGTTGGAGGCAGACTTCGGCAAAAAGTCTTGAGCTTCAACCCTGTAAGCGAGCGCCTTGCGACGATCCGCATCAAGGCTAAATTCGCCAACATTAGATGACGAGACCAAAGATATGTTCTACGAGCTCCTGGACAAAACTTATGAGCAGTGCCCTAGCTACGACATTAAGATTGTCCTAGGCGATTTTAATGCCAAGCTAGGAAGGGAGGGCATCTTTGGTCGTACTGTCGGAAAGCATAGCCTGCACAACACGACCTCCGATAACGGAATCAGGCTGATCGACTTTGCTGCGGGGCGACACGTTGTGGTAGCTAGTACACAGTTCCCGCATCTCAATATCCACAAAGGGACATGGAGAGCTCCCGATCAATCAACCGTCAACCAGATTGACCATATTGCGATCGACGCAAGGCACTCCTCCAGTATCATGGATGTCCGAACTTTCCGAGGGGCCAACATTGACTCGGATCACTACCTTGTTGTAGCCAAGGTACGGCTGCGGATATCCCGACCAGCGCCAAGTAATGCAAATTCTGTGAGGAAGTTTGACGTCGGCCGACTACAATCGCAAGAGATCGCCAGGTCCTTCTCCAACCGAGTCTCTCAAAACCTTCTACGAAGTCCTATGCAACCAGCATCAAGTATTGATAGCCAGTGGCAACATTGCCAAAATGCCATCAGAGACGCCGCCTCTGAAGTGCTGGGTTTCACACGGCGACCACAACGAAACCCCTGGTTTGAAGATGAATGCCGGCAAGCACATGCAGCTAAACAGGAAGCATACAAAGCGGCGCTGCACAGAAGGACTAGAGCTGCTCGCGAGCTCTACGAGCAGAGGAGGAGAGAGGAGCACCGGCTTCTCCGAAGGAAAAAGAGAGAGCACGAGAAGCGCGCGGTTAAAGAGATAGAGAGATGTTACAACAGGAATGAGGTTAGAAAGTTTTACCAAAGGATCAAAAGGTCCTGCCAAGGGTATAAACTTCGAACTGAAGCCTGTAAGGACCATCAAGGGAATCGCAGTCGGTGCTGAGGATTTGGAAAGACCACTTCTGCAGACTGTATAACGGCGAGGACGAACCAAATACCGCTGTCAGGCAGAACGAACCATTCAACCCGGGCGAAGACGTTACTGACGAAGCATACGAACGATACCGCCCACCCGACCTGGAGGAGGTGAAAGTAGCTAAGTCCAAGCTCAAGTGCAACAAAGAAGCCGGAGCAGACGGCCTAGCTGCCGAACTTTTTAAATCCGCTGGCGATGAGCTGGTTAGGAGCATGCACCAGCTCATCTGCAAGATATGGTCGGAAGAAAGCATGCCCGACGAATGGAACCTCAGCATTGTTTGCCCGATCCTGAAGAAAGGAGACCCTCTGAGTTGTGCCAACTACAGATGCATAAGTCTTCTTAACACCGCATACAAGATCTTTTCTGCTGTACTGTGTGAACGCCTGGAGCCGTTTGTCAACAATCTGATAGGCACATATCAGTGTGGCTTTAGGCCAGGAAAGTCCACCATCGATCAAATATTCACACTGCGGCAGATCTTGGAGAAAACCCAGGAATTCCAAATCGATACACACCACCTCTTCATCGATTTCAAGGCCGCGTATGACAGCATCTATAGAGACGAGCTATATAGCGCAATGTCTAGTTTTGGCATCCCTGCCAAACTCGTCAGTCTGTGCAGGATGACGATGGAAAACTCACGCTGTTCCGTCAAGGTCGGCAAAGACCTCACCAACCCCTTTGATGTCAAAAAAGGATTTAGACAAGGCGACGCGCTGTCATGCGACTTCTTTAACATCATACTTGAGAGAATTGTGCCGAACTCTCGCGCCAACACCAGAGGTACAATCTTACAAAAGTCCGTTCAACTACTTGCATACGCAGACGACATTGACATAATCGGTAGAACAAAGCGTGATGTCAGTGAAGCCTTCGTGAGTATTGGGACGGAAGCGGCGAATATGGGTTTATCAGCCAATGAGGGCAAAACCAAGTATATGCTGTCATCAAGAAAAGACACCCAACACCGACGTCTTGGACAAATCATCACCATCGACAGCTAAAACTTTGAGGTAGTTCGGGACTTTGTCTACCTGGGTTCCGCTATCAATTCAGACAATGACACCAGCGCTTAAATCAAAGGAAGGATAACTCTTGCCAATCGCTGTTTCTTGTTTGTTTGGGCTAAGAAGGCAATTGAGTAGCAAAGCCCTCTCTCGAGCAACTAAAGTGTCCATGTATAAGACCCTCATCATCCCAGTCATGCTTTACGGTGCAGAAGCATGGACCCTGTCAAAGGCGGATGAAAACACTTTAGGCTGCTTCGAGAGGAAAATTCTTCGGACGATTTACGGTCCCGTCTGCATCGACGGAGAGTGGAGGAGGAGATATAACATCGAACTGTACGGGCTGTACAGCGATACCGACCTAGCCAAAAGAGTCAAAACACAACGTCTACGATGGCTGGGTCATCTAGAGCGGATGGACACCAACGCCCCGGCCCGGAAAATCTTCGAATCCACACCGCAGGGACGACGCGGTAGAGGAGCACCGAGACTCAGGTGGCGCACGCAAGTGGAAGGGACCTCAGCCAACTTCGCGTGCGAAACTGGAGACGGCTAGCTAGAGACAGAGCTGGCTGGCGAAGGTTGTTGGCTGAGGCCCAGGTCCACCCCGGACTGTAGCGCCACCTTAAGTAAGTATATGGAAATATTTGAACCAGGGCGGGCTTTGGCCTAGAGTACTTTGGTTTGTTTGACAAAAAAAAAAAAAAATCGGAGTAACCAAATTTGAGATGATATAGATAGATAGAGTGGCGCAACAGCTCGAGGTGAACCAGGGCCAACTTCTCAACAATATATGCTGGTGTGTTAATTTCTTTACATACAAGGGGACCTACAATTTTTTGCCGAATCCGAACGGCACTTTGAGAAGTTTTTCAAGACAAGTGATACTCTCGGAGGGCTTGTCAGACCCTCGCGGAGATGGGGACCGTGAAAAAGAACAAGCCTTTTTTTCAGGTGACGATGGCAGGATTCGAGCCCAGACCTCCGGCGTAGTAAGCACACACACTAACCACTACGCCACGGTACCCCACCAAATTTGAGATGAGCAAAATATTTTATGGCCAATAAACTGTTAAAAAAATTCTTTTTAATCAGTTTTTCAATTATAACTAACAAGATTGATATCCTAGAGAAAAACTGTCTGTCAAAAGCAAAGTTGTAGCCATTAAAATGATCTAAAAAACGAGTATAAAAAAATCTCGGTACCATAATAAATTATTGAGATAAGGCTGGGCAGGATGGGCACGAAACTTAATTGAGTTGCTAGGCGAGTAAATGTATCTAGATTTATATGGTCAACATCATCTTTTTCGGTACAAGAATGACTAATACATATTTTTTGCGAAAAAGGGCTAGTTCTCAAAATTCTTTCATGTAACAGCCAAATTAATGCCCTTCCATATCTTTAAACCTTTGAATGAATAAATTTATTTAGCTGACACTTTTTCTTCCGCTACTGGAAAAAATGTTTAAAATTTCCGACTTTTGTGGACTACAAGTGGAAGTTTTGGGGCTTAGGTATGCTTTTGAAGGTATCTTTGTAATGTCAATCAAGGAATTTTGTAGAAGCGGGCAGCAAATTTGCAACTAAGCAATTTTTTTTATTTGAAACAGTTACTTACTTCGATATATCATGATTAATATCAAATTTATAAGCAACATTTGCAAAAATAGTGCACTTAACTTGGACTAAAATAACTTCAAATGAATGAAAAACCTTCCCTTAGCCAACACACAGCACAAGTGCAACTTCAAAAAAGGGTTTTCTCCTAAACCGGCATAAGCATATTGAGGCAGGCGGCCTTCTTTCAGATTTCCCTCTTAACTTAACAGAGAAATATTCAGGGTGCCTGATTTGCCCCGGGTGCTCTCTACTCTTTTGAGCAAAATGAACACCTTTTTAGATATTTTGTTGAAAAGAAAACTGTCAGCTGAAGTGAGTGACATTTTTATAGACAATAAAAATTTTAAGGCCTTAAGCCGCGTTGTCTAAAGCAACGTAAAACAGGAACAGAAACAAAATCTCATACATTAGCAACTGAAACCTAATTTCGCTGAATGCTTTTTGCTTTGCTAATGTATGAAATTCTGTTTCTGTTCCTTGTGACAACGCGACTTTAGCGCCGTTAGCTATTTTAATTTAAAACACTCTTTTGGCAACTCTTTGACAAGAAATAAAGCTCAATTTAATGTTTCCCTGACTTCCGCCTTGGCGCGATGCCTCTTAAACTTAAGTTGAATGGACGCTGATGTAAATTTTACAAAAGCGAGTTAAAGAATTCCTGACGTCAGTTTCATCTTTCAAATATGTAGGTACCGAGATTTTTGTTTACCTTAAATAGCTTCGAGCATCGCTTTGCTTCTGGTCCCTGTACAATTATGTACATATAACCACTACGAGGTCAAATGTTCAATTTAAAAACAATCAAGCCGTCGTATTTTCGTTCAAACAAGTTTCCTGCTTTCGTGTCTGATGCTAAACGCATACATAACAATCATCGCCCTGCCCACAGTATATTAGGGAGAATCAACAATGAGAAACGCTTTAAAAAATAAACTTTTTTTTATTAACTATTCCGGAGCCACACAATGTATTCCTATGTACATTGTTAAGAAAAAAAATTATCTAAAAATAGAATACATTTACAATTTGTTTCTACAGAAAAAATACAATTTATTCATATTGGCTGCCCAAGTTAGTGGCGCTGTTCCACAAAAACTACGCACTTCGAGCATCATTTACAGTCGCCGGAACTTGCACCTCAAGACCGTCCATATCTTTGGTTAATGTTATCTGGCAGCCCAGGCGTGAGGTGTCGGTGAGGTCATACGCCAGGTCAAGCATGTCGAGCTCTTCGTCGCCAGGTTTGTCGGGGAGTTTTTCATAATCGGCTGGCTTGAAAATTAAATGGCATGTGGAACATGTGAGGGTTCCTTCGCATGCTCCGAATCCATCCAAGTCGATGTTGTTGTTCACTACCACATCGAGGAGAGTGTCGCCCACTTTCGCTTTGGTGGTGATTTTCACGCCACTGGCTCTCAAGAATGTTATTTGGATTCTGTTTGAAAACTCTGGGCTAAATGTAAAAATTCAGTTTTGGGATTTCGAAAAACTTACTCTGATTTGTCGGGGTTAGGAACACTGACGGAAAACAGTCTTGCAAAACTATTTGTACTTTTAAAGGATTCTTCAAGGCTGCCTCCTCTCGTGTAGGGGGCAAGGGATTTGAACACCTTTTTGCATTGCAGGGCGCAGCGCAACATTGCTTATCGGGGCGAGGGGATTTGTAACCAACGAAAAAATGCACGGGTCTTGCGAAACACCTTTCCTAAATTATTATATCGCACGAAAAATCTTGAGCAAACTGATAAGTGATTATTAAATTTTGAAGTGTTGCTGATTGCATTGATGACGTCTTTCACGTCAAAATTATGCAAGTGGAAGTGCAAAAGTTTTCGGCTAGATGCGTCTCTCAAACTGTTGGGAGATTGACATCCATAGTGGTTGCGTTCAGTCGAATATAAAATTTAGTTTACATACTAGCTTCTAAGTGCCTGTTTTCATTTGGCTTATCCTAACCTGGGGAAGCACCAGTGTGGTGGCCATCGTTCAACCTCAGTTTTATTTTGAGAAATAAAGTTTGGTTAGGTAAGGATAAACCAAATGAAATTATGCAGTCTAATACCATGTTTCCATCGGGCTATACTCCGAAATTAACATAAATCTTCCCTTAATCCTTTACAAATTATTCTATTTACCATACAAATTTAGATTTTCTCAGCAAGCGATTAAATATTAAACTCCTGATGAATCTTATTGACCCTTTTGTGCCTGTCTTCATTTGGTTTATCCTAACCGAACCCAAAATTTTTTTCACAAAATAAAACTGAGGTTGAACGGTGGCCACCACCTGGCACTTCCCCTCACCTTAGTAATTCTGACACATCAGGTTGTGATAAACCAAATGAAAACAGGCACTTTCACGAACCACTTTCAACCCTTTTCGAACACCTTCTTCACAGTTTGAGAATCGGAAAAGGACACTAAAACTGTCCACACATATGACAGATCTGCAAAAAAAAGATTTCTTTTGAAAAAATCCCAATAAAAAACATGTTTGTGACAGGGCTGTCGCTCAGGATCAGTTACAGTTTCCTTTGATTCTCAAACTGTTACAAAGGTGCATAAAATAAAATAGGTTTTTGAATAAGCTGCATGGAATTTATGAGAGGATTAATTTTTAATTGCCTGCTGAGAGGATTTAAATTTGTTTGGTAATCCGTGTGATTTGTAGACGATTTGATGAAGCTTAATATAAATAGCGGATAAGTGCCAGGTAGAGACATGGTATAACACCATAAATTAAAGAATAACTACCTATTCAACTCCCGACACAAAAAAGTTTAGCCCACAAGCTGAAATTGACGAATTTACCCATACTCTGACATTTATTTAAAAATGTTCATGAGCTCGTTAATTCGTCCTTTCTATACAATTCCGTTTCGGCAGTTTTACAACAGCTGATCACGTTAAGCCGCGTAGTCACAAGGAACAGAAACAGAGTTTCATACATTAGCAACGCAAAAAGCATTCAGCGAATTTAAGTTTCAGTTGCTAATGTATGAGATTCTGTTCCTGTTCCTGTTTTACGTTGCTTGTGACAACGCGGCTCTAGGCAAATTTTATTGCATCTTCTCACGTATTCCTATCATAGTATTTAATGACACGGAAAGCTTTAAAAAAAATCTTATGAAAAACGTAAGCTAATGGGTGTTAAAGGGCAAGAGTAAACTTCTCTTCTTTTCTTTTGCATTCTGAGTCGGAGAGATAATTATGCGTGATTTTTTTCAAAAGTAATGAAATGGAACGATGGCTTAACCCCATATGGACTGGACATGTTTCCTTGCATGCCGATTGACGAAAAGTAGTCTCGAGAAACGGGTCTAATGCAACGGGCACTGAATGCTTCTTTATTCTGCAAATTGTTTTTCTGAACGCATTTGTTTTTGATTATTTCGTCGAAATTGTTTTTGCAAAAATTGACGAAATTTAAAATAAATTACAAAATGTGGATTATAACTCACATACACTCAGGTAAAATGAGCATCAAACCAATTCCAACAGTCCAGCAGTCTAAACTCAATATTTAAATCCATAGGCAAAAAAACGTACCTCCTTCCCGAGGTAAAAACATACAAAGTCGGTGGCCGGGTCGGTTCCGATATTGCTCTGTGCGGTGACAGTTCTATAAGCCGAATTCATGCAGCTTTCCACGTCACAGACTCCAGCCTAAAATTGGAGGACACGGGATCCAAGTATGGTACCTACTACAATGAGAACATCGACTCCAAAAAGAGACTTCCTAAGGGAAAAATCATTGAGCTGAAACAGGGTGATCGAGTCCTTTTTGGCGCCCTCAAGAATGAATGGCTCATCTCGAAGAGTAACATTACAACAATGGTTTCTTCCTTAACTGCAACCCACTCAAGTGAAGTGAAGAGTCTGCTCGACTCGCTTGGAGGAAGGATAATATCCAAATGGGAGCCAAGCTGTACGCATCTTACGATGTCAGAAATCACAGTCACTTTAAAGGTGTTGCACGCATTGATTGAAAAAATTCCCATCGTTTCCTGCGAGTATTGGAAGGCCTATCACAAGCAGGTACTCGAAAAAAAAGAACCACCTCAAACAGGCGGTTACATGCCAAAAAAGAGTGCCTCACTGTCCTCGGCAATCGATGACAAACACATGACTTTCAACGATAAGCGGAAAACTTTGTTTGCTGGGAAAACATTCGTTTTCATGTCGAAAAAACACTTGGACATGTATGCCCCGATTGTTCTTAAGGCGGGAGGTCAGTGCAAGGATTTGAAAAGTAATGTTCATAAGTCGTTTTTGCTCCAAAAGAATGTCATCGTTGTACAGTACGTTCCGTCTACCCAATCCCAGAGTTCGCAGACGATCAATACCATTTCAGGTAAGCATGGCACGAGTGTAACAAAACGTCTCTATTTCGTGTTCTGTTTTTCTATCCTTTCTCAGACTACCTTGAAGCCAGCTCGCTACGTACCATACCTGAGTATGAAATCGGCCTCGCAATAGTGTGCTGCACAACTGAGACCTACTGTAACCCTTCATACAACGCCATCTCCGTAATTCTGCCTGTTTCAGCCAACAAGTCTCCGTGCATTGGCACAATTTTCGCAGAAAATACACGCTCGCAGAAGTCGCAATTCACACTCGAATTTCCTTCAGTGGAAGTTCCTGATAGTGATGACATAGTTGTGCAAACGACTTCTAGCAAACCTCTTCAATCAGAGAACTCTGGGAGAAATGCTTCGGAGTCTGAAGTGTTCAGCATTAAAGACGCATACAATTCTGGTGGAGCTTCGGAAATCCCCGACAGCGAGTCCTCATTCAGGAGTAAAAGGAAACGAGATGCTTCCGATCAAAATTCTTCGGACCTTCACGTTGCTAAGAAGTCGCACAACTCGATTCCAGATGCATTTAGTGGAAATCTTGTCATCTCTGAAGCATCTTCGAATGAAAGTGGGCCTTCTACATCAAAGGAAAAAAGGAAAAGGAATGGGAATGACAATCGGCTAGCTAAGAGGGCTCACATGTCGTCACCGTTCGACTCGGATGATGAGCTCTTGAAAACAATAAGTGAAGCATCACCGAGTTCGTCAAATAATGCTTCCAAGAGTCCCATAGTCCCACAAGCACATTTAGAAACACCTTCGATGCCGAAGAAGTCAGCACCTTGTACTAGTAATAAGTATTCGGGCTTTTTGCAGAAAAGTCAAATTATTCATACTCAAAGAGAGGCACCAGAACCTGCTGCAGTAGAACAACCTACCACAGGACCTGTTAACCGTGGTCGTATCGCTCGCATAACCGACAGGGACAGCGACAACGAAGATGATCTTTTCAATTTTGGCTCTTCTCCAAAGAGATCCAAAAATGTAGAAGACGACACTTCTGATGACGAACTGTTCGCTTTTGGTGGCAAGCCATCCGAAGATACAGTGGACCGTGCAGCGGTCAATAACGATAGTGACCTACCGCCCACTCAGCCGTTTATCCCGCTAAACAGACCTCCTGTGAAGGATACACGGCCCAGAATTAAAGTTGTGCCTGTGAAGGCCGCACCGGATAGATGGATGTCAAAGTTGAGCGCTTTAAAAATTAAAAGTGAGATGGAAGCTGAGGTCAAAACTGAAGTGAAAGATGAAGAGGACTCTAAACGAGATGAGTGGATTGATTCCATTAGGGGAGGTTTCGAAGTTCGGGTGCGCAAAATGGTTTTGTCGTCCAAGAAGAACTGTTCAGCACTTCATGCCTCTACAGATTCCACTCTAAATGGCACAAAGAACTACAAAGCTTTTGTCAAGGTAAGACGTTTCGGTTCCATTTGGTAACATTTATGTTAAAAAAGCAGGTGACTAATTCTCTTGATTGCAAACGACTCGATTAGGTTTAAAATTCTTATATCGACTAATGGCTCTAGTGTTGTCCGCCAATTTACTAGATTTTTTTTTACTTAACATTTTCAGAAGCGCAACTACAAGCCACAAACTGTCATCATTCGTACTGTCCCAATGGTGGTTCTACCAATGCGGTAATGAGTGAAAAGGAAAATAACCAAGTGACAAACATTTTAAAATTAAGTTATATTTTGCTCGTAATAAACTTTCTGAAGACACTCAAGGCTTTTTTGTGGTCATTTGCAATGATCTTTCTCTCGACCAATTTTTGAATGGCGAGCCATTCGTGATTCAGAATATACTTTGTGGCACACGAATTGAGTGATTTTTTTCGGTGTGCGTCCTCCTCTTTGAAATATTGCCGAACATCTTGGATGTTGTGAATACGACTCAAATCGACCACAGGTTTTAGTGACGTCCGGCTTATAGCAGTTCCGATGTCCTCGGTTTTTTCTATTTTCTGCAGAACCGGTTTCGGCATTACAGGTTGAACGACTTTATTCTGCATGTGCAGGGTTGTGGAGGCGGTGTTCTGGTTACTTGCTGCAGGGTCGTTTTTGGCATCTTTAAAAATCGAAAAGGCTTCCAGCTTTTTTGGAAATTCAAACTGATCCAATTGGTTGTTCTTATGAAGCACTGGAAAACATTTCCGAAACGGGAATAATCTTGTGTACAGATCACAATAAGTATTCCCTAGCTTGTGGCTGAGATCCCATAGTTTAGCAATGACTGCTATGAGCAGAGTTATTGAGTCCATAAAAAAGTTTTTAGTCAAAAGTTTCTGAAAATAGTCAGCAGATTCGGTGCAGCATAACGAAATTCGTTGAAATAATTTGTGAACTGAGATTATCCTTAACAAGGTATAATCGAAGTTGTTTCTCGAGGGCACCTCATTGGTTGTACCTATAAGCATGTCCGGAAGCATTTGAAAGAAATTGTGCAGCACCTTTTCCACATCAACTTTAAGGAGACGACTCAAAGCAGAGTTCAGTTTGCAAACAACTTTAAAGCCATTCATGTTGTGGAATGAGTTTTTGCGTCGTGCCATTAATCTCGATAGGAGTGCTGCGCTGGTCGCAAGTTCCTGTTGTAAATTGTCATGATGAGGATTTTGCCTTTTGACGAACACTGGTCTAAGTTGTTTAACTGTTAAAAGCCAGAAGTATATTAGGCGAAGCAAATACATTTAAAAGGTTCATCTTCATTACCGAAATTAAAGTCTGCAACGGGAACAGTTACCAGAGGTGGAATTTTTAGCTCAGCCTCATTCCAAATGGAGTGCATTTTTCAGTTATTTGATGATTTGTAATTTATGTAATACGGATTGTAAACAAAAGTGATAACAACGTGTTTGAGCGAAACTTCAAATTGACACTTTGGAGTTATGTTTGGTATAGTTTAGATAGAAATACAGGCTTGTTTGATTTGTTGTGCAGAGTTTGACAAGGGTAGTTTTTCAATAGAGTGTACAAGTTTGGTGCTACTGGAGCTTCAAAGTACATACCTATACGGATATTTCAGATATCTAAAACGGACCCGAATGCAGGATCCGTTATACGAACTTTACTACTTTTCTGCTGAGTTCCATGGAGGGGAAATTTTCGATATCGAAATTCGAACTTATAATATAATTTTGCTGTCAGCTGTTTAGAATGGCAGTTGGGTGTGTTCGTGATAAGAACATGGGTGTTTATATAAATGAAATACTTTTATATTGTGCAGCTTTATGTGGCAATGGTGTTTCGCGTACTTCTCGCTCATCTAGTGATTTAAAGGCTATGTCACAATCCCAAAGCTGTGTTGCGCCTTACGTATGATGATTTTTTTTGGGGATCAAAAAAACTCATCATACGGAGATGCTAATTGTACAATTTTAGCCTTGCGATGTCTTACAGTGGTAGGAGGTAAGAGGAGTTACACATTTATAAGCAGGACAGACTGAATCGCTGTGCCTCGCAGTTCAGCATACGGGAAGACGTACATAGCAACGCAATGTTTATCTCGCGAGACATAGGCACAGTCAGAGGTAGTAGTTGAGACCATACTACAAAATCAAAGGCCTTAAAATTGGTGAAATACAGTGGTGGAAAGATAAAAAGAGTTTTATGGTTTTATTTTTTGAAATTGGAAGGAATTATTCATAATTTATTTGTGTTTCTTAACATTTTTAAGGGTTCATATTTACACAAAAAAATTCTAAATTATTTGAAAACAAAACAATTATTAGAAGTTATTTCGAAGAACAGACTTTTTTTACTGGAATTATAAAGGGTGATTTTTTAGCTGGTTTGGTTTTGGCAACACTGGTTTTGACAGCTGACGTGTGTTTAGTACCTTGTGTCACTGTCAAACAGCTTCAGTTTGGTTTGCAATTTAACCATGGATCGTCTTACAAATGAACAACGCTTGCAAATTATTGAATTTTACTATCAAAATTCGTGCTCGGTTCGAAATGTTCATCGCGCGCTGCTTCCATTTTATGGTCGGCGAGTTTGATGAACAGTTAATTTCACGTTTCGGGCCGGTCAATTGGCCGCCTAGATCGTGCGATTTGACACCATTAGATTATTTTTTGTGGGGGTATGTCAAGGCTAATGTCTATAGGGACAAGCCCGCTTCGATTGACGCACTGGAAGCCAACATCCATGCATTCATTCGTGAGATACCGGCCGATATGTGTGAAAGAGTATGTTAAAATTGGACTCAGCGGATGGGCTACCTGAGACGCAGCCGCGGTCAACATTTGCATGAAATTATCGTTAAACATTAAATTGCAAGGTTCAAACTATCGATTCAAATAAATATTTCATTAATTTTTTCGAATTTTTTGTGTTTTTTTTTTAAAAAAAAGTTCTCAACCTCTTAAAAAATCACCAGTTAATTACAAACAAACTAAATTGTGGTTACTTTTCGTCATATTATCCATGAAGAAGTATTTTTTTGAACTGCTGTTACAAAAAGGTTATTATGGTCGGGTAGCATCTATTTTTTTTTATTACCAATAGCCTGCGTCTTGATAAGCTAACTTTCAAGTGCTTACAAGGATATGATTCCAAGTTCTTATTGCTTTTTAGTAACTTGAATTCATTTATTTTTTTTCTTCTTGGAAGATCTCTTTACGTCTTCTGAAAAGCTTTTAATCGGAATGAGATACGGACTTTGAGCTGGCAAAGTCAAAACTTGAATTTTCCCCTCCTTCAAGCAACGCTTCATCAAAAAAATTCCCTTTTACAGAATGTTTTTGCAAATAAACTGACCCATTCGTCCTTTCCACCACTGTACGTACGGTTACGGATGGACGGAGACGGCTCATTCGACTCAGAATTTGCTCTTGATCGCATTCACTTAAGGTCTTGGCGGTCTATTGTTCTCTCTGTTACATTCTCGCCTGTATCAAACTAAATATACTCCATTCGTGTGGAATAAGAATAAGTTTTTAACTTAACTTTTTCTCCAATAGTTTATAAGACAGTAAAAATCCGTTTTTTAAACCGTCATCTTAAATTCAATACATCAGAAAATACTAATTTCTATTAACATCTTAATAGAAACCTGTTCTTTTATAAAGATGTACTAACAAGCTAAACTCGGGTGCCGTGCCCCTCCACCTCAAGGGTCTAACAAGCCCTCTGAAAGTAACATTTGTCTTGAAAAACTTCTCAAGTGTCTTTCGGATTCGGCAATAAATTGTAGGCTCTCTTGTATGTGAAGAAATCAACACACTTAGCATACATTGTTGAGAAGTTGGCCCTGCATATCCAGCTGTTGCGCTACTCTATTTATTTATTTATAATGAGCTGAGCTCAAAGGCAGGTGAGAACGCTTCAGGCTGCTTCGAGAGGAAAATCCTTCGGTCGATCTATCGGAATCCTTCGGGCCTCAGCCGACTTCTGGGAAAACTGGAGACAGAGCCGGCTGGCGAAGCTAGTGGGCTTCGGCCCAGGTCCACCCCGGACTGTAGCACTGCCGTAACAACTAACTTAAAACGCACTAACGTGCTGTAATGCTTACCCTTAATGACTTAATTGTGTGCGCTGAAGCGTTAGTACGTATGTACATATCGACTAGACTGCCTACACTTGTCAGGCACGGGTGCATGCTAATGGGTGGCGCTGAATATAGTTAATGGCCATTCGACATATTTTGTTCTGATCAGTTTTCAATTACCAATACTAGTAGTAAACTAGACAAGACATTGTATCGGAAAACCGAACTTTCAATAGCATTACCGTTCAACAAGATAATTACAAGAAGGCTGGACATAAGATTTGAAATGTTCCAACTTTATATATTGGAACGAGGGTTGGGAAGAGACAGTTTACTACATTATGGACTTAATGACCAATTTATAATTAGGCTTGACATTGTTATGGATAAATCAGAATAAGCTTACCAAGATATTTCTACGCTTCATTTGACTTCAGGAACACTTCAAAACACTTGTTCGTCACTGAACTCTTGCACTTTATTTTTCATCACTAAACTAAAGGTGTCTCATGCACATAATTACTTCTGGAACGGATAGTAATCCAACCCAGAGTTGTAGTTGTATTTGGTCTTTTGTTTCCTTTTAGCAATTTCGATCATTTTTTGAACGTCTTTCCTATACGCGGGCGGTTGCAGTTCTTCGTCAAGGGTGCACTTGACTTGTTGTGGTTCTTCGACTTTGAAAATGTGTCTGCGAATTATGTCAATATCGCGCCCAAATTCCTCCTTTAAATCGTTCAACTTAGTTGGAGCACTGTCGAATTGTATAGCAAAATATGATCCTTGCTTGTGAACTAAACCATGTTCGCTTATTTTGTACGGCAATGCTCGAGTTCCAAGGTTTTCAAGTTTTCTTATTATGCCACCTTTATCGAAAATTGCCTCCGATGTTCGCTTCAAGACGGACACAATTTCTGGCTGGAATTATAATCCAGTCAATTATTTTAACGAACATGAATAAAAAAAACTTACTCTACTCATTTGGCGTAGAACTAGAGACAATTCATAAGTTGGCATTTTGTATTTATTTAAAGACGACGTAACAAAAATATTGAAAATAATTTCACGCAGATGGAAGAAAGACACTACCTATCTAGCAAAAATATTTGTGCTTTCTAACCTCAATCTGTCAAACAATGAAAGTGCTGCCAAACCTATGAAATGAGTAGGTTGTCTTACAGTACAGGGTGCTTAGGTAAGACTAGACGATAAAAAAATGTTGGGTGTGTTTCTATATGTATTCTGCAGAAGAAATGGAAAATATAGAATCTCTCGATTGTTCTATCCCGATTGTTCTTTGGATGTCTTTTTTATCTATTCTAGAATATTTGGAATTTATTCTTTTTGTACCTAGTGCATGAAATGAAAAGAATATTCTCACGTTTGACGAATACAAATGTGTCTGTGGTATGAAACTTTTTGGAAAATGTTCTATTCATTATTTTTGCTTCTTTATTTATCTTCGATATTTATTTTCCGGTTATTTTGGATAGAGCTTCTGATTTATTTTGTCTTCCATTAGCTTCTTTTGTGGTGGAATGGAGTGTTGTGGCTGAGGCTTCGATGTTTCTGGAAAGCAGTGCGAAAAGTTGGGCATACTTAAGTCGGAGTCGAATTTGTTGGATTTTATTATTGTCTTAGGGTCTAATCATCGCTATCATCGGATAGCATCATTGGAACAAATCAGTGGAACAATGTCTTCGGTTTTCTGACAAGTCATTCATAGCAATCACTGAAAATTTCTGTAAGTGCCAACAAACAGCTACAGGCATTTAAGGTTGGAGTTGATCAGAGAAAGGAAAACTGACAGTTGAGAAAGGAAGAGAATGGAAAACTTTTCAGTGGAACGATTTTGTCGCAAAAACACAAATCAAATTCAGGCTGTTTCTTGATATCGATTTCTGTCAGTGAAATAGTAAAAGCGAGTTTACGTAAAAGTTTCAACGCAATTTATGTATTTTTGTTACGGAAAAAATTCTGCAACTCAAAAGCTTCATTTTGATACCAATAACAGCCAACATTGTTTGCTCAAACGCCTAAAAACATGAAAACAAATATTTCAATGATGCAATCCGATGATAGCTATGATTGGAGCTATTAAAAATTGTCGGGCTCGATTAGTTTAGAAGTTAGAGGCAAAAACAGTTCAAAAGGGTGCAACGTTAATATCACTTTACTTTGACCCACGCGCTTGCTAGATAGATAGCACCTAATTTAGCGGAGAGTCGAATTTGCGTGAGCGGCTTAACCCTGCAAAATGGAGAGGTTACATTATTTAAACTCGCGGAGCGGGCCACCCAAACACTGTTGTATCCAAAAGTAGCTTGCATTGTATATTTTCAGGCATAATAATGATGTTAAATTAAAGCACTTTTTATCGAAATTTAAGTTTTGACTAGTTTGAACTAATCAAACTTTATAACTTTGGCTTGGCTGGACCTTTTGATCCTTTGGTAAAACTTTTGAACCTAATTCCCATTGTAGCATCTCTTCATCTCATCCATCGCACGTTACTCGTTCATTCTCTTTTTCCTTAGGAGAAACCGGTGCTCCTCTCTCCTTCTCTGCTCGTAGAGCACGTGAGCAGCCCTAATTCATTTATGCAGAGCCGCTTTGCATGCACCCTTTTAAGCTGCATGAGCCTGCCGGCATTCATGGTCAAACAAGGAGTCTCATTGTGGTGGGCGTGGTCCCCAATCGCTCACAATACCAATGATTTGGGTGCATGTGTTTGCCAAGCATGGTGATATGAAATTTGACACGATCTCGGACCTGCTTGTGCGAAATCACTTGACCCCATTTGTACCCATTTCCAAATCACTATGGCAATTATGTTGCACTCAAAAGTTTTTATCTTTTACAGGTCGCGTATTTTCGTAACCAGATTACGAAGTTAAAAAAAGTTTATTTTCGTAATGCGGCGAAAATGCAGTTGCGTGGTAAATCATTTCAAAAATTGAAATGTTGATTTCGGCCGAAAAAATAAACCACATTCACTTCAGTAAGTCATAGTTAATCATAACTTACATCCACACAATCTGCTGGCTCACCTTCGTTGACGCGCAAGGTTTAGCTGACTATACCATTGATAGTTTAGCTACTTTAGTTTCTGCGTTGTTGATGTACAGCTTTTCAAGAAAAAGCAGATCAACTTGCAGCACATTTTTAAAGGATTTTCCTGAAATAGTGTGTTGCCTACTATTAGGCACGATTTTTTTTTAGGATGAATTCTTCCATTTGAGCAGGACACAGAATTCACACAGCATCGCTTTTCCACTTATCGTTTTGATTGGACTGCGTCTTCTTGTTGTTTTTGTCCTGTGTTTCGAAAAGAAGACCGTTTGGAAAAGAAGACCAGAAAGGGGTGGCATTTCCTTTACACCCTGTGAATGCAGTTTTCGTTTACTTTACCTTATTTTATTTTAATCTACTTCTGGGTTCTTGGACATAACAAGAAAGCCTCAAGTGAAATTTTCTTGTCTAAGCATAACACCCTCCTCATTCCCGCTAATAATACGAGAGAACTTTTAAAAAACTTTACGTTTAAAAGAAACACAATATTTCTTATAAAAGAAAAATGTATTTATTTTTCAAAAGGAATCAACAGATAACCGTTATATATATAAATATATCATCAAATACATAATTTCATAAGCTATAACATTTCAACTTTTCAAAAAGACACTACGATTTCATTATTTTGCTCTTGTGTAAAAAGGCCTTCCAAAAATATTCTCGTACAGGTAGATTTATCATTTGAAACATTTACGTGTAAATGCATAAGGTGTAAAAGTTAGTAATAATACAACATAATGCGAGATTGCATACATTTCAGTTAGACTTTAAAATATATAAATGCTTGATGGCACATTATTTATTATCGAGGAAATATAAATTTTTCTTTTAAATTATTATTAGTTGGTCTTTTGTTTGTTGTTTTATAAACTTTAAGGTAATTCGCGTAATGCGGGAATGCGTGCCAATAAAAAGAATGTTCATTTCGGTTGTAAGAGGATGAAAAATGAAATACAAAAAAGAACTTTTATCTTACAATAATAATAATAAAAAATATTATTTTACTTTAAATACATATTTTAGTGTTTTTTTTTTTTTTTGTTTTCTCTTTTCTTCACTTAATTGGTTTTTTTCATTTTTCTGTTTCTTAAACGGAATGCTAAGCGAATGCAAATTGAATTATATGTAAGTACAAGGCGAGAGTTTTTTGAATTTACATATGCCTTGTGTTGCCAAAGTTAATACCGCTTTGGTTGGCACCCTTGTTGGAACCGTACTGAAGAGAGATGACATTTTGGCCAGCCTTGAGTTGCTCTTCGCTGAAGTTACGAACATTTTTGTCAGCTTCTTTTGGTCCAATCGAGGGCTTTCCAAAGTTTTGTGCCTAGAATTTAGTGGGGTTTCGTTAGTTTTCAGATTATTTTTTGGTGTTATTAGGAAATACTTACTTTTCTACCCAGAGACTGCAGGCAGATAACTACCGAGTTGAGGTTTTGCCTCTCCCAGAGATCAACGCTTTGGAATGTTTCCTGTGTTGGTACTCCAAAGTTCTTGGCTGCTGCTAAGAATGCTGGAGATGCAACGAGAAAAAGTGCTTTAAAAAAAAAATTATGGCGAAGGTATTTCATTGTTTTCTACCTGAGATGTTTTCCATGCACTTAAAGGCCATTTTGCTCTCATTGATTTTCTTGACTGAGCCGGCTTGAATACAGTTGGCGAGCTTGCATAATAGAACTCCGTCTTTCAAGACTTCAAAGAAGTTGTCCATGTCACCAGAAGTGTTGATGGGCTCGTCGGTAATGATCTTGATCCATTCCAAACTTTCTTGAGCCAATTCTTCGCTGTATTTGGAATTGATCTGTAAAATAAGAACAAAAAATAAAAATTAGAAAAATTGTTTTGGGTCTTGCAACTTTCTTTAAGAGCGCACTTGACATTGTCGTTAAATAACAAAACAATTTGATCCGTCAAATAGATGGGCTCTAAGTGTTATAAAAAATTGTTTTTTTTTTCGGAGTCCGCTCCACGTAAAGCGCCATTTGTACGACCAAACCGAGCTTTTTAAGCAAATGTTTTTTTTTTAGATTAGTTTATTCTATTTCATCAAGAAAGACTACGGAATTACCAATGTAGTAATGATAAAAAATAGAACCACCAGGTTGAAAAGAACTAGCTAGGCTTTTAGCTTTGTAAGCTTCGCGGCTTTGATGTTCATGGAAATCAGCATGACTACAGTTTTTATTTGATTCTCTTAAACAACGTGTAATAGGTTCATTTAGGCCAATTTTAACTCTATGCCTCACATCAGAGCAGATCGGATCAGAACCGAGCGAACAAAAGAAAAATACAAAGATCGCAAGGTATAAGGATTCCTAAAGCCCTTAGAGTTTCGGGAAACAAAACCCTTATTTTTAATGATTAGATTAGTGTCATTTTGAGGTAGACATGGACTTTATTTCATGGTTTTAGTGTCGGATATCTTCAGAGATCGAAAGAAGAACTACTTTTGCCAGTAGTTAACCTTTTGGGCTAAGAAGGCATGTCGAAAAGTACCGAAGTTGCCTTTTTTTTATAAAACAAGAGCATGAAGTCTACCTTACGCGGGTGATAAAGTGAAAGCAGAAAACTTATGTCATAAATAAAGCAGAGCATTAAGCACTAAATTTTTCCCCGAAAGGGGTCGGCGAAACCCATCAGCAACCCAAAAATTCAATAACAAATCGAAAAGCTGAATACGGAGGTTTTCACTTAGAAAAGAATACAGCTTTCCAATGGAGTGTTACTGCCTCAACAAGTCCCACCGTTAACAAACCGGGCGGGCCAGCACAGCTAGGTGAAAATGAGTTCCTTAGCAACTGTAAAAACCCCTAACAACTCCAAGCAGCAGGTGCGAGTACTGATCGACTTTCAAGGATGGGAATAGCTAAATGCCACAATCACAGCGTTTTACAAATGCAGTCTTAACCTGGGAACAATGGACGTTTAGTATTATAAGACGTGGCTGGCCGAAGCACAACAAGAGAAAGTTTGGACATTGAAACATCCTCAAAACTCAAGTGTTTGTCATCTTGACTAGTGGATATGGAGGTTTTAGAAGCTTCCGATATTGCTTGAGTACGAAAGCGAAGAGTATTCGACGAGGCCAAGTACTAAGACTTTACACAATCAGAGAGCGTAAAGCTGAGAGCAAAATAAACTGCAAGATAATTAGCATTTCCTGCCACCAGCTCTGTACATTCATTGCTTATGAGTGTCGGGCCAATTTAAAAAAATAAATAAATAGAGTGGCGCAACAGCTCGATGTGAACCAGGGCCAACTTCTCAACAATGTATGCTGTGTGTGTTAATATCTTCACATACAAGGGGACCCTTCTATTTTTTGCCGAATCCGAACGGCACTCTGAGAAGTTTTTCAAGACAAATGATACTCTCGGAGGGCTTGTCAGACCCTCGCGGAGGTGGGGACCGTGAAAAAGAACAAGTCTTTTTTTTTCAGGTGACGATGGCAGATTGTCGGGCCAATTTACAATGCCAATATATTTCATATGAATGTAAAAATATTTTGAGTGATGTCAAAAATTTTAAAACGTCAAAAAAATAAAAAAAAAAATTATTGTCTTTTGCGCGCACCTATGGTAGACTTTGTAGTAGATTCGTCGTCTAATAACATGAATATTTTTATCCAATTTCTTTACTGAGACTTAAAAAAATCAACATAATTTCTCTATTTAAACACTAATTTGTAGCCGGCTTTAAAGTATGCTTAGCTTAATACATTTTGTAAAGAATTTAAGCTTCTTAACCTAGTCTTAATAGAATCTTTAACTACAACGTATAGTATTCACGTTTGCTCCCGACATGCTAATATGAAAATTCTTACCAATGCATGAATAGTGACAGCTAAACTAGGCGTTAGTTTACCATCTTATAAGCATTGATAGCTGTCATTGTCAGGTAATCTTGCGGATGCATTGATAGCACATATCCTTCGGTTTCGACACCATGGTAGTTGCAATGACAGTTTTTGATGATTATCTTTCCTTATATTCTTAGATCCGAAAAACTATCCTATCCAATATCAACAGGCATTAAAACAACCCGCCCGTATAAGAATGATTCTTTTTCGTTGTTTTCAGATCAGCATTCCAGATTTGAATAAATATGAATATGATACTAATGGTATTTATAACCTCATAAACGTACGTTACATTTTTAGGTAGGTATACGTACAAGCTAATTTCCATAATTTATAAAAAGGTACATAAAACCGATGATAAGAGGTTTATCTACAAAAAAAAAACTCAAACAAACCAGCGACCAGCCGGTAACTAAATTCTTGATTTACGTACAAAGACTGGTTGGCCTTCAATCAAAGAATTTTGCATATAGTCAACAGAAGAATTTATTTTTTTTTGTGCAAACAAGATAAGGGATAAAAGTTTTAGGAACCAAGCAGATTTCGCGCCTGTTTTTTAATGGCGTTACAAATATTACATCACTTAGCCCGATCGGGAAATGCTACGCCATCAATGCACACAAGTGACCCATAAATTCTGAATTGATTACCAAGTGAATTGCATCTTAAATAGACTGACTTTCAATTAAATAGGAAAGTCCATGAATAAATGCAAGTGGATCGAATGGTTTCATTTTTTAAAATGATGTCACTTCTTGTTTTATTTTATACATCGACTTTTGTTATCACATCGACCTCATTCAGCATTTAATTAGTTTATTATTGTACTTATTTTATTTCCAGCATTTTTCAGCGATTTGGGAAACTAGCATTGAACAGCGTGAGTCTATCCTTCCAGCCTACACCGAGGCTTACGTGTGCAATTCAAGTAACATAAAAATAGCCTTATATGGCATTTTAACGACCAGACAGACAGAGGGAATGATTTTTAAACTTTATATGGAAATATAAGGCATGCAAGATTGCACCTAAAGTGGATAGTTTTGCCGTTTATTTGTTTTGTTTCTGCTGCTGTCATTCATAAGGCATGTGTGTTTTGTTAAAAAGGCTTTTTCAATGTCATTGAATGATGTGATAACGTGACTTTGCGACAAGTTGTTATCGGGCTTCTCCCCCGAAATACGTGTTCAACACTAAAAATAAATTAAATTCAACTTCGATACTGTTAAAATGTTTGATTGATGTTTTAGTAGGTATGTAGTATAATTTTTGTATGGGACTGATAAAAAGGGCAGGGCAACACATTTAAAAATTTGAGCTTTGGTAATTTGATTTCGAAACTAAAAAAAGAACGACAGATATTCTTGCAACCCTTAAAAGAAGGAAAGAAAAAAATCAATCACAGTTGCACAGTTCTCGTGGACTTTTAGAACATTGACATAATTACTCCCTTACAGACTTAAGTAATCTATTGAAAGAAATCTTACGATTGACGGCTTCATTGCTACTGTAGGAGCATTCGAAATGGGCTCGGCAATATTGACTTATGAATTGCCTTCAATAAATGATTTCCATCCAAAGAGCAATCATTGCCAAGATCACATTGTAGGGTTCTTAAAACAAATATTTTTACGGATCATTTTTCTAAAGCCACGCCCACAATTGACTTCAATGTAAGACAATAGGTCTGTTCGCGTACCCGGATATCTCAGAATATATTAAAATATTTTACTACAAGTTACTATAAAAGCGTTCCCGTACACAGAATTGTCGTAAAAGAGAACGGAAACGAGAGAGTAAATCATTTCCCCAGCTTGACAAAACTTGAAATTTTTTACTACAAAAATTTTCTTGTAGTAAGAAATTTCCAAGTTTCAAATGTCTAATCTCGACAGTTGTCAACACACTTGTTTGTTTACTGTTTTTTAATTGGAGTTTATTTTTTGTATTGGGGCATATTTTTTGAAATTTTGTCGGTAACGTGATTAAAAAAACGTGTAAGCCTGCACTTAGCAGAATGTTTCCAAAATTAATTTCAGTGCATTTAAGCCGTTACAAATCCTTTCAGTGAATTCAATGCGGCACAGAAATATTGCAGTGAACTCAAGCGGTGCAATCATACAAATGGCACGAATATTTTTTTTTTGCATATGAAGGATATTTGGCAGCAGTTATGTGAAGCTCCGAATCAACACGTAACTTTAAGAATTGTAACTTTGAACACTCATGATTTATCATTTTTGTAAAAGATATGAATAAATATAATTTTTTCTGCTCTTGACGTTTCTTTCAAAACGCTACTTTTTACTACAAAACCGTTCCCATATTTTAGGGCAATTTTCATCTCTTTAATACACTTTAAGAGAGAATTTTCCGCCACTCTGCAATTAATTTTCAATTTTCTCTTTTGCTACAAAACGTGCGCGAACACAGCTATTCTCAAATTTTAAAAATTTTTCAAAATGCCTTTTGATCAAGTTAAACAAGGCGTAGGAACTAAATTTTTGGTGTTTAGTAATGATGACCAGAAACCTTAAACTGGACAAAAATGGGACCGCCCACACCAATGACCATGTCCACTTTTACCCCATGCATAAGTTCTTTAAAAATTCGTACTTTAATGGTTCAAGTACAACAGCAAAATTCCCATTTGCTAAGTTTGTAACATACAAAGTATTGAGCTCTGCCCACTTTTAGAGCGCAATTTTAGGGAAAAACCTGTGTTTTAGCATTAATTTTTGCTTTCAACGCATTTTCTCATAATTTTATCATGATAAGAATTAATTGATTCAAATTTTTAACCCAAGTCCATTTTTGGAGGCCTTAAGGCTAAATAGGGTGGGGTATTAAGAACAGAGTACTTGCAGTTACTCACTTGTTTTTGCTTAAGATATTTTCAATGCGATGGTTTAGCAGCATTTCTCACGCATACCAAATTTCAGCGTCCTACGAAAATTTTGTTTTTTTCATGCTAATAAATATAAGTGGGCGTGTCAGCTGGCGGATCTGAAAATTGTTTACACTTGTAATGCTGCGTTATCTATAGGAAGCTCTGATATGAGGTTTCAAGTTTCTAGCTCAAAGTGTAAGTAATAAAAGCTCCCGGGTACACTCCTATCTTATGGGATGGGGAGGTATGAAAAGTGTACGCAACAAGTGGAATTGTTTTCAAAAAAATTACTTAGGGTCTAATCATAGCTATCATCGGATTCCATCATTGAAAAATTTGTTTTCATGATTTTGGACGTTTGAGCAAACAATGTTTTGCTTTTATTGGTATCAAAATGAAGCTTATGAGTTGCAGAATTTTTTCCGTAACAAAAATACATACATTGCCTTGAAACTTTTACGTAAACTCGCTTTTACTATTTCACTGACAGAAATCGATTTTAAGGAACAGCTGATTTTGATTTGTGTTTTTACGATTAAATCGTTCCACTGAAAACCATTCCATTCTCTTTCTATTCTTAATGTCAGTTTTCCTTTCACTGATCAACTCCAACCTCAAATGCCTGTAGCTGTTTGTTGGCATTGACAGAAATTTTCAATGATTGCTATGAATAACTTGTCAGAAAACCGAAGACATTGTTCCACTGATTTGTTCCAATGATGCTATCCGATGATAGCTATGATTAGACCCTTAGTGGTCTGATGATGAAGTTCCGCAAGACTTCAAAAAAGCGGTGGCAGTCAAGCCATATTCAGGACGGAAATAATTGTGACGAGACTCGTTTTGGTGAGGAACTTTTGATACACTACATAGTTGTGCTTAAATTGACATTTACCAAAAAGTCAAATAATGGCCATGCTTCAGTACGCGATCATTCAAGTTTCGAGGTTAAACTGAGGTTGAACCCAGAAAAGTTTTTTTAGTAAATTTTGTTTCGGGGTTAACATCGGTTGAACTTGCCAAATTTAAATTTGAATTTAAATTCTGGAGAACAGATCAGGATTTCCTTGGCTAGTTTTTCTATGCGAAATTACAGTTGCTTTGCATGTAACTGATATAAATTACATTTGAGACGAATATAGAGAACAACTCGAACTTGTTCACCAGGATTTTCAATCGATGTTATATCGAAAATAATAACCCTTATGGCGAGTTTTTCAGTGCTGAGTTAAGCCCAAATTAAAGCAAAATCTGTTAGTCCCGGAACAAAACGAACTGAAGGTTACCCAGCGAGCAGGTTTTCAGTGCAGTAAGGTTATTTTCCCAGCAATAAGGTTATCAAAATATTTGACTTTCGAAATTATTGACTGCCTTAACTGTCACTTCTTAAGAAAAATCAGGCAAAGAAGTTCGATTTATTCTCTAGATTCTGCTCAAAAGTAAGCAGTGAAGGAGGCGAATAAGTTTGAACTGTTCTCCAGAGTTCAATTCAAAGTTAGCCAATCAAATTTGGCTGTTAAACTTAGTCTAAACCAAATCTAGTTAAACTAAGATCAACTCCGGATCTAAGTTGACTGAAAAACTCATTTCTGGGATTAACCTCATTTTTACTCTGAAACAAGGATGATCGATAAAAAATAAATAGAGTGGCGCAACAGCTCGAGGTGAACCAGGGCCAACTTCTCAACAATGTGTGCTGTGTGTGTTAATTTCTGCACATACAACGGGACCTACAATTTTTTTGCCGAATCCGAACGGCATTTTGAGAAGTTTTTCAACACAAGTGATACTCGGATAGCTTGTCAGGCCCTCGCATAGGTTTGCACCGTGAAAAAGAACGAGTCTTTTTTTTAGGTGACGATGTCGAACCCAAACCTCCGGCGTCGCAATAAGGATGATCTCGCTCTTGAAAACGGGTCCTAAGGGGCATATTTTTAAGATAAAAACCTTTGTTTGGCACACGGATTACAGCTTACTTTTTTCAATACACGAAAACGATTTGAAATCTCTTAATTTTTAAGAGAGATTAAGATTGCCGTTAAGATTGTGTAGTACTTATCTACATGTAATTTAATTGACATTGACTTTTTGCTAGGGCGAAATTGATGGTATTTGAGTTTTCGTTTGATTAGAAAATGAATTATTTACAATAGTTATTTAAAGAAACGTTAAGATGGAGTAAAGCCAATCATTCGATGCCGACGGTATGGCTGTTGGCATTTACCTTTTTTCTTAGTTCCCGAAAAAAAGCTGTGTCGGACGCGGTTAGTGTTTACGGCGAAACACAGCTCGTTAATGGATTTTGCGAAAAAGATTCCATCAGTTATATTGAACAGTGTAAGTTAACAAGGGATACAAAAAACAAAAGTACATTAAACACAGCAAACATTATGTGTTTCTGCGCGACAACTGATATGAAGAAGATGTTTTCGCAGACGTGTCGTCATCTTAAAGGCAAACATGTTTAGTATCGTCCGAGGGGTTCAATAGGCGCAGCAATTAAGCCGCTTAAAACTGATAAGTCTGCTGAAATGGATGGAATCCGACTAGAAATGGTCAAGGCCGTAGCTCACAAGATTTTAGATGGCTAATACGTGTCATTAAGGCAGTGGGTCGGATTGATTTTTCGCAAAATATTCGCTTAAGACAGTACTCCTCGCACAAAAGGGGGCAGGTAGCCAGGACTCATGATCATACGGAATGAGAATTACCGTGATCCAATCGGAAGTGTTTGTCTTTCCGAATTTCGTTGTTCCAGTGCCACCACCCGTTTGAGGATGGCACCTGATAAAATAGAGATGCCGCTTAATCGAGAGTGATGGAAGAACCTCAATAATGTTTTTCTTTATTTAAAATGGTATTTGCACATTACCGACTCAGACGTATAAATATCTTTAACTCCGTTCCGGCGTTAAAGAACACGTATAGGGCGAGGTACAACGTGTTTATTTCCTTAAGGTGACCTTCTTCCATACATCTGTATCTGAATATTGCGTTTTAAGTTTATTCCTTTAAGGGTTCAAAGTAAATACGAAACATTTTTTTTTTAATTGAATTACATCACACTAAGCCCTCGAGAGTTTAACCCTCTTCAATTGCAATTTCAAAACAATTTCTTATGGAAAGTTACCATATGCGTAACAAACCAACTCATTGGGCTTTTTTCTCCGTACGTATCCGACACCCAACATTAGGGAGGGCAAATTCAAGTCTAAGATCAATGTGTGAGAATTACTTATGTAAATTGCGCGCGCTCAAACTCATGTGGTACTCCTAAAAATGGCTTTCTGTTTGTTCCTTTAGAACTTATTTCCCCTCCAACACTTATCTCAAGATGATGTTATGCCTTGTTTGAAGAAAAAAATGATTAGATCATCATTAATAGAAGAAATTACTCACACTTTGCGAGTCCACTAACTATACACTTCGACTTTTGCCATAGAGATCTCCATAAATAATAAATAAACGTTTGCCAAAAAGTTAATTTCTTTATTTGTATTCAAAGACTTGTTTTTTGCATACATAATTCATATGTTTGCGCCTAACAAAAGTGTCACTCGTTAGAATTGAAGAAAGCACTGTAATCGTTCAATGTTGCAAAAAAGAATGAATCATTCAAAAGTGATCAATTGTTATAGCGAAGCAACATTATACACACAAAATTATTATTAATGGCTTTGAACTTTAAATTGGGTCAAAACGAGAACCTATTAGCTTCCAGCAGATGAGATTGATAATTTTGCTTGGCTAAATTTACTCAGGAAATGCAAATTTTGATAACTGTTAGGTTTTCATTTGTAATTCCTGAAACCAACGGAACTTACAGTCTGCCGTATGATGGAATTGAAAAAGCATTTCTTTTAATTCTGGCGTCGGACTAGCTGAGAGCTCTAAGGCCCATCAGATCTCATCACTGAAGTTGGAGTTAATGGTTTATTATTCTTTGGTCATAATTACGTTTTGTGTATGTGCCGTTCCAGAATAAAAAATCTTTTCCGGAGGGTAATGATTTTTTCCACTTTAGAGTCATTTCCGGATAGAATGCTTGGGGCATCACAAAAGGGTGCACTCTAGCGAATGTAAAGATTAAAGAACATTCAGTCCCTGCAGCCTATTGCAGATACAATTTTAAATCTCTCATGTTCTCTATCTGACCTGTGATAACTATTTCACAGGTCCACACGAGGAAACTAGTTTGCATCTGCATGATGTAACTAATGGCGAGCAATTGTGATGAGTAAACACTATTTGAGTTTATGTGACCGACCCAATTTTATGGGTTTGTGTTAGGGAAAGGGAAATGTTATTTTGTTAGCACGAATCCGTAAATGTACCTAGTTTCGATTCAATTTAGTTTTGAAAAGGGTGAGTAAGAACATGAGAAGCACATTCTACACACACAACATAAAGAAAAAATTAACTCATTACAAAGGGTGTGTTTTATAGTGTATAGTAAAAGAAAAGAGTTAATTAAGTGGACGACCCCAAAGTTGAAGTTTCTTTACTTTGGAAAATAATCAGTTATAGACTTGTATGAAGGAAAATGTCTAACATAAAAACTACAGATAATAAAACTCGCAACTGAGCCCTTTATCAGGTTTTTGAAATTAAACACACGTAAGTATCTACCTACTACTAAAATTGGACGACGTAAAGAGGAGTATTTTATTTAAAAATGGGGACAAAAATAAAGAATGGGTTTAATAAAACTCGAGCGTTTTAGAAAGGCTTAGAGGTTTGGGTCTTTTTAATAATAGTTTGTTGATTTATCGTGCTGAAAATTAAATTTTACATAAAAACAAATTTAACGCAAGGTACACACGATTTAAATTTTTATAATTTTTAATTAAAATCGCCTTCTTGGTCTCTCTTTTTCCATTTCTGAAGGTTATTTTAAGATTTTTTTCAAGATAATTTTACCAATTCAGTAATTTTTTTTATAGATACTATTTTTGCACGATTTCGCGCCAGTTTTCTTCTCGGAAACCTTGAAAGATTTCCTAAAGATTTTAAGCTGAACTCATTTTAACATAAAATTCCGGTTAAACTCTTCCGTTTGTGCAGGATGACAATGGAAAACTCAGGCTGTTCCGTAAGATCGGTAAAGACTTCTCCGACCCCTTTGATTCAATAAAGGATGTAGTAAAGGATACACGCTGTCATGTGGCTTCTTTAACATGAACTTAAGAGAATTGTGCGGAGCCCCCGCGCCAACACCAGAGGCACAGTCTTTCAAAAGTCCGTACAATAACTCGCTGGGTCATCTAGAGTTATTGTACGGACTTTGGGTCATCTAGAGTTATAGTCCGTACAATAACTCGATGGCTGGGTCATCTAGAGCGGATTGACACCAACGCCCCGGCCCGGAAAATCTTCGAATCCACGCCGCAGGGACGGCGCGGTAGAGGAGCACCCAGACTCAGGTGGCGCATGCAAGTGGAAGGGGACCTCAGCCAACTTCGCGTGCGAAACTGGAGACGGCTAGCTACAGACAGAGCCGGTTGGCGAAGCTTGTTGGCTGAGGCCCAGGTCCACCCCGGACTGAAGCGCATACGTAGATAACATTGACATAAGAAGAGCACAGCGTGATGTCAGTGAAACCTACGTGATTATTGGAACGGAAGCGACGAGTGCAGGATTAGCAGTCACCGAGGGCAACACTGCATTCTTTGCAGTCCCTTTGAAGTCTTTAGTATTCACTTGAAGTCACCTGCATTCAGTTGAAGTCTTTGGGACTTCATATATTTTCGATGCAGTCTCTGGGACTTCACGAATTTTCGATGAAGTCTTTAGGACTTCAAGAATTTTAGATGAAGTCTTTGGGATTTCAGCTAATGAGTAAGTTTGACCAAGCTTGAAAAAATTACCTACTTTTGTATGGAGTATGATGCGCTTTTAGCTTTTGATTAAATTGGGTATGATTTATATAGGGGAGAGGAGGAGGGAGTGGGGATGGGTATGGATTTAGATGACCAGTCATAATCCTAATTTGATTTTATGCATTGAATTTAAATGATTTGAGTGGGGGAACATGAATGTTCCATTCACTGGCTTTCAAATTTTCGAGAAAATACATATTACTTCCGGTGGCAAATGATCGAATTCTTTTACAGTCCTGCCCTCTAGAACACCACCCTCTACTGAACACAGTTTCCATTCACTATCTCCCTTCGCCTCTACAAATCATACCCTATTCCCTCAAAACGTAAAAACCCATCAACGAAAATGTTTGAAATCCCAAAGACTTCATCTAAAATTCTGGAAATCCCAAAGAGTTCATCGTAAATTCTTGAAGTCCCAAAGACTTCATCGAAAATTCGTGAAGTACCAAAGACTTCATCGAAAATATTTGAGGTCTCCAAGACTTCAACTGAACGCAGGTGACTTCAAGTGAATGCTAAAGGCTTCAAAGGGACTGCAAAGAACGCAGTGTAATTCTAAAGAGTTGAATTCAATTGAATGCAACCTAAAGAATGCTTCAAGGATTGGTCCAATCAAAGACTTCAAAAAGAATTGTGATTTCAATATTGAAGTCTTTATTCCCAAGTGAATTCAGGAATTGAAAAATCCGAGATGAGAAGTCAATTGATTTTTTAATTCAAAAGATTGCCGTCTTTTACAACTGTGGTGGAAGGGGACCTCAGTCACCTTCGCGCGCTAAAGTGGTAACGCAGACGGCACCTAAAAACAGAGCTGACTGGCGAAGTTTGTTAGCTAAGGAACAGGTCCACCCCGGAATATAGTGCCACCTTAAGTAAGTAAATTTCGTAAGGAGGGGAAATTTCAGTTTCTAATTTTTGCTCTCTTCGGATTTACGCCCGTCCAGATTCTTGGAAGCCAAGAACTTCGCACGGTATATATTGGAATTAAGGGTCTAATCATAGCTATCATCGAATTGCATAATTGAAAAATTTATTTTCATGTTTTTAGACGTTTGAGCAAACAATGTTGGCTGTTATTGGTATCAAAATGAAGTTTATGAGTTGTATAATTTTTTCCGTAACAAGAATTGATAAATTGCTTTAAAACTTTAAAGTAAACTAGCTTTTACTATTTCATTGACAGAAATCGATTTCAAGGAACAGCTGATTTTGATTTGTGTTTTTGCGACAAAAACGTTCCACGGAAAACCATTCCATTCTCTTTGTATTCTCATCTGTCAGTTTTCCTTTCATCAACTCCAACCTCAAACGCCTATATTTGTTTGTTGGCACTGACAGAAATTTTCAATGATTGCTATGAATTAGAGCTGTGTCAATCGTTCATTTTCGGATTGATTTAAAAAGGACCCGATCTTTTCAGTCAATCATTCTTTCGTTCCTTTTCGATTTCGTTCTTCTTTCAGTCATCGATGCAAAGTCAATCACCGTTCCTCCGTTCAATCCGGATTGGTTTAACACGTTGGCAGCAGCCAGAGCCAGCGTGTGCGCCTCAAATACACATTTTTCGAAATCTCGTAGCAGTTTCGCTACGTGCAACGATGTAGGAATGGAACGTGTTAATATTGTAAATGATTGAAATGACCCTTTCTCTTTCGTTTCGCTCATTTGACCAACGATAATGGAGAGAGAAAAGTATTGGTTCGTACCGATTTCATTGGTTTCGTTCATTTGAACGGGAAAGAGGATTGATAAGAGGAACGATTGGTTTGCCCAACCGGGATTGCAATCACCAATACTTTTAGAGGGACGGGTCCAAAGGATCGAATCAATCACGATTGACACAGCTCTACTATGAATGACTTGTCAGAAAACCGAAGACGTTGTTCCACTGATTTGTTCCAATGATCCGATGATAGCTATGATTAGACCCTAAAGTTGCTTATTTTGAGCCTGTCAGCTGTCACCTGTAGACAGAGTGGCAGAAAAAAAAATGGCTGCACGTAAGTAGACTTTTTTTTCTTTTTTTTAGTTTTTGATTGTGTGAAAGACTCTGGAACATCATAATTGGAACTGGAAGATCAACAAACAAAAAACAACCAGGTATTCAACGCAACGTAGATTATCGCGAAATTTGTTTTAACCGAGTCTGTCACAATTGAAAATGTTTCCTTATGACTTATGAGTATTGAAGCTTGTTTTACAGATAACTCATGTTTTCAGGAGCGAATCAAAGATAAAGGTTCAATATTAATTTCGCTGCCGAGTGCCAGGTAGTTTACCAGGAAAATCATAGATACTATGAGCGAAGCTCGACCGGATGTCAAACTTTTAGAAATAACACCATGACGCTTAAAAAAAGCCTTCAGTTCGCATAAAACATCATTTTGTGTTGACATAGTTACCTACCTACTGTGCCTGAAACGTTACATTTTGGAAAATAAATCCATAACTCCTGTCCTATAATTTCTTACAATTTATTCGTAATCATTTTTTTCGATAAGATTGAATGTTCGTGTTATCTACTAATTTCCACTGCATCGATACGTCAACGAGACAGGTATGTGGGTATACATAGGTAAGTTCATATTTCCGCTCTTCCAATCTGACAGTGAAAACCCATTTAGGTTGCAACAATGTAAAGTAAACATTGTATCCGTATACCTATACTTAAAACGCACACATGCATTGAATTAACACCTTTCATTCATGTATGCTTAAAATTTATGGCAAGCAGTCAATAACCGAAAAATAACGACCAGATAATGAATACATGTGTAGGCATAATTTTGGACAATAATATGCCACAGGCCAGTAGTTGTTCCTTCATTAGAGGAACTTTCCGTTGCGTATCTAAGCACCACCCGTCCGTATATGCAGTTGTAATGTCAAAAATAAAAAAATTTAAAGGCAACCAAACCAACAACCACCCACAGCTGTGTCCATCGAGAAAGAGAGAACCTCAAGATCTCTTCTGAGATTTGTCGTTGCCGCCCGTAGTTGCTAGCGGCACGATTTCCATTTTGTGCCATCTAGCTGTTAAATGTATGCATATATTTTCTACCTCTTCATATGGCATGTTTCCGTTATAATAACACAACACAGAAAGAGAGTTAAAGAAAAAAAAAAAAATATTTTTAAATCTTAAGACAAATGGGTGGTCGTCCGTCCCCCAACAACCAATTGTGCCTGAAACTGTCGAGATGGAGGCACAGCCGGCGACGAGAAAAAAAATCACGGTCAAGAGCGTTTTCACAACAAGTGCTTGGCGCTTTGGTTGGTTGATTTACTCACAATATTGCCATACTTTTCTGTATCACGGACGACATTTTCATCCACATATGGTAGTTGTTTCTCTATAAAGCTGTTTATGAAACATTGAAATCACCCGGGCCTAGGCCATGTTTGGTTAAGATTTCAAGTGCTCCTAGAACTTTTTCACACAAAGAATGACCTACTTTTGAAACTAAATAGCTGGTGGTGCCCTCTTTGGGGGAAGCTTTTGACAGAAGCTTTCCGAGATTTCAATGGTGCACCCTGACCTTGGCGACAGTCTCAAATCTCGCCGAGGGGGTCGCGGTCCTTGTTCAGCTCGTAATTACTTAATAAATATGCATGACAACAAGGGGGTGATATAAACGACACGCCTGGTGGAAATGCTATATGGCACCGCACAACAGAACCATTGTTTGGTAACACATGTCATATCAGCTAAAGCGTATGAGGTAACCGAATATGAGGTCGCGAATTCGAAAACAAAATATTTTTATTTATCATCATCAGCTTCACTATTATGATGTCATAACGCAATGAAGTGAGGCAAAAAAAACATTCCGAATTTTATACGCCAGCTTGGTCAGGGCTGTGGAATTTTTTCGACTTCTCTGCTGGTGACGACGGTTTAAAGCGATTACTTCATTTCCGAAAAAAAAACCTTTTTTGATAAGTCATGTTCCGTTTAACAGCTATTGACTTTCATTTCGATTTTCAATGAAAGTGGAAACAAGACTCTGAGCTGAGACACCACGCATAGCGCGACACCATAAGTCAGTCATCGTCGATTGTGTAATGGATACATCTCAAGTTGAAAACAATGGAATCCGAGCAAGTGACAATGGTAGCGTGCTTAGTGTGTAGATACGGCCAGAGCCACCAACCCCGTTTCAAAGTTTACACTATAAATGGAAATAGACTACGTGCGGTGAATTTTTGCAACAACGATTAGCAACTTACGAGTGTACATAATGTGTTTGCAATGCGTCAGACAGACCACATTTGTACAATATAAAAACCAATCCGATAAATTTGTGCCGTTTGACTGTGGCGGCGGCGGATACATTTGCCTACCAAGCTGTAAAGAACACGGTTTTTTTTTCTGTTTTTATATATGGATTGTTAGGAAGTGGGTATTGCTATAAGAAAGTACATAGAGCTCTAGCATGGCTGTCGAAGGCTTGAACAAGTTTTAGGTCATTAATCAATCAAATTGATTTAGGTTTTGTTTGGAAACGTCATACACACACTTGGAGGCAAGGCGCAACGACAATAGCAATACAATCGTATGATCGGTGTCTGTAAGGAATCCACAAGGGAACTATATTTTAGACTGTAATGGAAATGTTGAAATCATCTTGCAGCTTGCAAATGATCGAGCTTACCGGCAAAGGTATTGTACAGAACAAACACAAACACCATAACATTTATATTTGTTGATCAGTTTACGTGGCTACAATACGCACTTAAAGGTAGTAAACAGGCGTTCTTACTTGCCTTTTAATAACACATAAAATGCTTTATATTGTACATTGGTTTGCTTTTGGTATTTTGCAGCCAATTAAAGTTGACTGCATTTACAGAAACAAACTTAAATAAATAAATAAAAAACTAAATTTTTCTGATTTTTTTAATGATATTGACTGGTGCTGCTGTGGATACTCTAAGAAGAGAATAATTAATATTAGGCCAGGGACACATGACGATAGAAAAACGCGCGACCAAAAGCTCAAGCTCACTACGACAATAAGTCACAAGGTTTCCCGAACTGGACTCTTTCATCGATGAAAATTACCGTTTTCACCACTACGCACAGGAATCACACGAAAAATTGGTGTTTGTGTGCTGAGTTTACCTAAAAAACAATCATTTTTTGTAAGATTTTTTTTTTCCGCGAAGAGAATATTAAAATTTTTGTTTTTTGTTGAGTATGCTTGCATCTAAAAATCGCGCAGTTATATGACGCGCGGTTTTTTTGTCGCCGTGCGTCCCTGGCCTTAAAGTATCAAATTATAAAAATTTGAGTGGGACAACAGCTCGAGGTAAACCAGGGCCAACTTCTCAGCAAAGTATGCTGTATGTGTTTATTTCTTCACATACAGGTATCAATTTATAGATAACTGAATTATAAATAAATATAAATAAATAGAATGGGGGAACAGCTCGAGGTGAACCAGGGCCAACTTCTATGTATGCTGGTGTGTTAATTTCTTTACATACAAGGGGACCTACAATTTTTTGCCGAATCCGAACGGCACTTTGAGAAGTTTTTCAAGACAATTAATACTCTCGGAGGGCTTGTCAAACCCTCGCGGAGGTGGGGACCGTGAAGAAGAACAAGTCTTTTTTTTTCAGGTGACGATGGCAGGATTCGAACCCAGACCTCCGGCGTAGTAAGCACACACACTAACCACTACGCCACGGCACCCCACTGAAGATAACTGAATTATTGTAAGTTTTTTATTATTATGATGTTCAGTTTTAGGGTCTAACTCTCCATGATTTCCGATTCGCGAGTTTTTGAGTTCGCTGATTGTGAATGGGGCTTTAGTGTTATACATTATGTTTTGGTTTTTTTAGTTAATACCAGAAATAAACTAAGAATTTATCTTGCATGTCAAGGTTTTAATTGTATAGACTCTATTAAATGTGTCATTCAGACACACATTTGCATTGGTATACATACGATAATAAAAAAAAGAGGGAGGGGAAAGGCGTTTACAATGAAAAGAAGCAGCAACTGACAAACACAAAGATGCAGAGCATCTTACTGTCATACTTTTAAAGCAGGCATCTTCGATATGCATTTTATGTACCATGATGACCAAATGTTTTTATCACATTTATGTAAATTAGTTAATCGTTGTTCGTGACTTCATTCAAAATGCAAACCGGCCGAATGACATTTGAATTTGGTAACAAATGACTTTATATGGAAGTAGTTCAACAAAAACGTGCTCTTTAACATTTAAATTGCGGATATTTTTTCTTTTTAAATTAAACAAAAATAAAACGCAAAAATATTTTGATGTTATTTTAAATTTTACTTTGAGCTGATTTTAAACCATCGCCGATGTTCTTCATGATAGTTTTTAGTGCAATCAGCTGGATGTCAAAACTCCTGAAATTTTCGGTTGGTCGTCGAGAAGCGTCACGAAGAATTCAAGAACTTTCTAAAATCATTGTTTTAGCATTGATTTGACAGTTCTTCTCCTAAAGATAGTGAATCGAAAATCGGAAGCAGAAGCACGGACACAATAGGTTTGTTCCCTTAAGCCGCGTTGTCACGAGGAACAGAAAAGAATTTCATATATTAGCAACGCAGAAGGCATTACGCGGCTTTACTTTCTGAACCGTTTTGGGCAGATTTACTTATTCTAAGGAGTGGGGGTAAAAATCTCTCAGCAAAAGTAATAACTAACTTAAAAAGTTATAGTGATCGATTAAACCTACGGGATAAGAAGTAGCTATGTACTTGAAATATTTGGATTATTGCCTGGAGCAAAATATTTACTCACGTTGGGTTTTTTTATGTTAAAAGTTGATAGGAAAATGCCTTCCGATGTTGATTGAAATGCCTCAAATTATAAACACAGCGAAAGTTGTTCGAAAGTAAAATCTTACATGTCGCTATAGTTAAAATTTAAGTGTCCACCTAATTGTCAGTTGCTGCTGTCTAAAGCTGCGTTGTCACAAGCAACGTAAAACAGGAACAGAAACAGAATCCCATACATTAGCAACTGAAACCTAAATTCGCTGAATGCTTTTTGCGTTTCTGATGTATGAAATTCTGTTTCTGTTCCTGTTCCTTGTGACACCGCGTCTTTAATCATTTGTCGCCGCCATAACAGTTTTCACAATTCTGCCCAAAGAAATTTCTTGGGCCTAACTTCGTAGGGAGGGAACATTTTCAAACCCTCACTTTTGCTTTCTCTCCTGTCTAAAGCTAAAATAAACAACCGTGTACGGGAACAGGATTTGGCAATTTTTTGTAGGTTTGGGTCGTTTTGTGTAAACTAGGCATGCAGGTACGGGCGCAAACCTAGTAAGTTTGTTCTCGTACCTATCTTAAACTATTAAAAACTACCCAAACTTACGGTCACTATAACTGATCAATCACTATAACCTTTCCTTAACATTTGGCTTTGACGTTTGGAACAAATGTGGACAGTCTTAGGCGCACAAAGCGTTCTCTTACTTTTACTGCTTAAAACAAGAAAACCTACTCAAGGCATTAATAAGTTTGCTCAACGGGAACTTATTAATGCCTAACACCTATCCGAAATTCAAAAATTCAGTTTTTAGAAAGATAAAAAATAAATGGCGAAACGTCATTTATCAAAAATTAACAAACTTAATGTATGTTCATTTACTATTGTGCTCTAAAATGGGCAGTCGGTCAAATTTTAAAGAGTGGGGATGAAATTCTCTCAGATACAGAAAAAATTTAAAAAAGGAAAAGAACGCATAGAAGAACAAAATTTGTACCTAAACGAATTAAAAACCAACAAAATTAAAAACGTCAAGAAGTTATATTTCTAATATGTATTAGTTAAATTTTTATTAATTTAAATTAATTTTTTGAACTTATAAATTAAGACACAACACGAAAAACGCAATTTTGAATTATAAAATTCACAAATAAAATTTTAATTGTCAAATCTGACTTTTGACAGATCTCACATTAGTGCCGGAAGAAATACCTTGTTCTGTTTTATTTTCTGGTTCACATTAGCTCTTTCTTCTCTGCAAAACGACCCAATTTGTATCGAACAGGATCTTGCTTAATATAGGTACATATAGTAAAATTTCGTTGTTTTAAGAAATAAACGAACAGGGCTTTTAAGGGTGAAATGTTAAGAATTTTAAACTTTAATGTTGAATTTCGTTGCGGGGTAAATGTACCATAAGGTACATAAGGTACAACTTATAACACGTGTTCTAAGTTGTGTTCTACGTTTTTCAGGTTTGACAAATAGACATGTCAGCAGTTTATCACCCGATTTTGAGTTACTAGTCAGTTGGTTGAAAAACAAACAAAAACTAGCCGATGAAACTAAGGCGGGAAAACAACACCTTGGATAGAATCGGCTCAGGTATGGTAAGTGATAAGTGATGTCACAAATCAGAAAAAATCGCCTGCATATACTGTGATCATCACAATTTTCTTGTGACAGCTCACGATCAATCATCGTCAAAATCAGCTGGTCGTCAGTTTTCAAACTTTCTTGTTCGTTGGTTTTTTGCCTACACTTATAGCGTTTTTCATTGAAGAAAAGATTTGCTCTTTCTGTCAAAAGATTTGATCTTTTTCGATTTTGCATGTTTCATTGAAAATAAAAGAGCAATTCTAGATCAATTCTCAACACACAAGATGCGATCCCCGATCTTGGGAGATTTCAGATTTGATCTGAACTCACTTACACATGGAAATATTTATACTGTCAAACGCCAAATCGAAGCAATTTTATTTGTTTCGAATTTATGGGCGGACGTGTTTGTTGGTTGCCAGCCCGTGTGTGTGATTTATTTTGTCACCAAACGAGGAAACATGTTTTATTGAAACGAGCAGTTCTCGATTTTGGGAGCAATTCTTTCAACTTTCAATGGAAAACGCTATTAGGCTGACTTTCTGCATGCATGAATAAAAAAACAAAAAAACTGTTCTTACATCACAAGAATAAATAAAGCAACGATTCGGACTAATAATTTTGTGATCAACAGGCGAATTATTTTGTTTGACATTGACGGTCACAAAATGCAAAAATCAAAGATCACTATAGCCGATTCCACCCTTCTTTTTCGTTGAAGTTTTTGTCACTCCGAAAGAGCGAAATAAAAACTGTGAGAGAGGGACAAACATTACAAAGATAAAAGCACACTGACAACTAAACTGTCAAATTTTTGTAACCTTTAAAATAATTTAATTATTTAAAACTTAATTCAATTCTTCGACTTCAAAATTGTTTGCTTTCTCAAATGTCATTTCTCACAGAAAAAAACCGGAAAAGTGGTTTGAATTGACCTCCTGATCGAGACTGTCGGTCACAAGAACACACAAAGCAACTGTCATTTCACATAGAAAAACAAGCAAGGAAGTAAGATAGAACTGTACTCCTGACTTTATTTTGGGGTAAGCCCAGCATTAGCCCCGGATAAAAATTGACTCAAAAAGGCATTTCTTTCACGAAACTCACTCGATCTTGCATTGGAAACAAGCTCTATCTAGTTTAGGTACATAGAACTTAACTTAAACACCCTTAAATTAAATGACAAAAAGAATTTTGTCATCTTGTTTTGAACATCTTGTCATTTGCTGAACTGACAATTTTGCATATAACAAAGTGAAAATCCGTTTATAGAGGCACTCAAGACTAATTTACATTGTACGTATCGCAACTATTGAAAAAAATCAAGACTTAAGTTGGGTCACTACACCTTGTGACTTAATTCTTTCAGATTTTATTATCGATTCCGATTGACATGCAGTCATTGATTGCTGTGATGGAACGATCTAAAGGAAACCATCGAGAACCCAATAATGTACAGAAGAAACTGATAAATGCAAAACAATTGCCAAGAATGATCGAAAAAAAAAATTCTTGTTGAAATAACAACAAATTCACTTTCGCAATAAGGCCACGAAATCGGTTTAATAAGTCCGCGTATGGAATTCAGGCGTTTAAGCATTACTCCACACTGTTAAACAGTGTCCATTTCCATATTTTAAGTATAAAGAAATGTATATGTGTCGCCACCACAATGCTCGGTAGTTTTGAATCGATGTACCTACAGATTGTGTCGGTTTCATTCCTTGGAAAGAGTACTTTCTGCTGATTAGGCTAATTGCCAATATTGTATCGCTGAAAACAAGTGAATGCAACCAACTGGACATTGGACTTAGATTGCAGCTAATAGACAGGCTGTATCAAAAATTACTAAAAGTAGACTTTAAATTCTGCAGATGGGTACAAATTAAATGACGTTGAATATTATATTTGAGTGTGCCCAAACTATAAGCAATTGATCATAGAATAGCAGCCAAAGGCAACACACCAGCCTAGAGCTCGTTTACATGTGTTTATCTTTAGTTCACACTAATGCACGGTCTACTCCCCGTGCGCCGAGGTATTCGATGGAAAAAAGAACTCCACAAACAAAATACAAATTCCATGTATGTGCACGAACGAAAAATAAAACATTACTACCATAGCGAGAGAGTTATTAAAGCGATGACATCATTCCCGGCTTCGCTGGTCTGTTGGTTGGCGGTTCCTCGGTGTTGTCCCCGCCGGCCGTGCCTTAGAACTCAAGTGCCATGAATGGCTTGGACGTGCATACGACGAAGATGAGTATGCGTTAGCTTCCATCGCTAAGCAGGTTTTCGCTAGTTGAATCTACCTTCTAGCTTCCTAGCACAGTTTTTGAAAAATCTTGTGGTTTTTTTCCGCTTGCATTGTACTCTATCGGGCAGCAGATGACAAGTCACAAGCCAGTTGTTATATAAAGTAAGAGTGAAACGTGTGCGGAATGTTTCAGGTACACACAGTGTAATCCAACGATTAGTGCCTTACTTCCTATCCAATATCCAATTAGATTAATCCCTTAAGTAGCGAGAAGTTTGCATGACTGGGTGAGAAGATGGATGCCCTACCTAGGCAATACAAAGAAAAGGCTCGTAAGCGCGATGCATTTGGCGGTTTGGGCAGGTTACGAAAACCAGGTCGACGACCACCTCTTGTGGTTGGTGGGGCCCTCCAGCTCCAACTCAGACCCAAGTGCTGTTGTCATCGCAATTTATCAGAAAAAGTATTACAAAAATACTCAAGTAAGAACAAACAAACCAAAAAAAAAAAACAGTTGGAATGTGCTCGTTCGTTAGTATAAGTGGGCACCTGGCTGCTTCATTTTAGGACGTACCTCTGCGTTTTTATCTTTTAAACTTAATAAAATTTGTGGCCTTAATACAAACGTAAGGAAGTGAAGTACTTACTTTGCGTTGAGCTTCGGCAGCGAATCCAGACTTTGGGGCTCGGTTGGTTGACATTTTGGCTTTGGGGAGTTGTTTTGCGTTGAAATAAATAAAATAAAACAAAAGGTTAACTTTTTCTTCTCAACAACTTATCACAGAGTACGTCTACACGCAACGAAATTTCAAAGCTGACTGGTTCTTTGAAACCGAAAAATGTTTACTGAAGAAAACAGAAAAGAAAAAGAAGTCAAAGAAAAGCTTTCGATGAACCTGGCTGAGAAAGTTGTGCTTTTGGGTTAAACGAATGACAAAACGAATGGTTCTGTTCGATTTGGTTGAAGTTGAGTGCTGCCACCCCTTCAGTACTCAGTTGTATTAGATATTAGGGATCTCAATTTATTGTTTAATATTAATGTTTAACAAAACTTTCAATGAGCAAAAATTTACAACTTGCAGCGATTATACATACAAATGAATATAAAACTTTATCCCAACTTTGCTTTACACTGCGAGTGATAGACGTGTTTACGGAATACAGCACCTTTAAAGTCTAATACGGTGTTTGTACTGCACATAATACCGAGATTAACGAAGGAAGATTATGAGTTAATCCTATAAGTTTCCACCGGAGTAGAGGAGATTAACTTGACGTATGCTTTCGTTTTTGACATTTCTCAATGACATCACGCAATCTGCGCATCTCCTTTTAAACGTGAATTTTTTTATCTCTTGGGCAACTCGGATTCAGAAATAATAAAATTCATTTTTGACCACCAATTTTTTTAATCTATGAAACAAAATAACCCAAAAATAGGAACACCAAACGTAAAATAATGTTGTTGATCTCGCTGCACAAAGTGGATAGTAAACCAACTTGATCAACATTAACCAGCAGTATCAACATTAACATCGATCATTATTTTGCACTGCATTTAACTTTTTTGACACGAACGTCCACATCAACATCAGCCGTTCTGCGCATCCCCTTACACCACACAAGAAACACTGCTGAGGTGATGATAATGCTGTCAATAAAAGATGTGTTTGCTTTGTTTTGTCAGAAAACGCACGGAACACGTAGAATTCTGTACGGTTTGATTTAAGAATTCTTGCGTGGAAATGATTAATAACGCGACTAATTTTTAATCTCGTCGTGAAGAAATTAATTTTCGTGTGAGGCTAATCTCGAATTTTAGAGGGGATTTAAGGATGATTTGTCTTAATTAGTGTCAGGTGGAAACACCGTATTAAATTCTTAGTGGCGAGTAGGTAAGCCGTGTTTTTTTTTATAATTAACTCGCTTCAAGAACACAGAAGTTGAGCTAGACTCTTTGCAGATCAGTTCAGTTTCTGTAAAAATTGACTGCTTGGATTATAACATTGCATCTTGTTATTTCCCGCCAGGATATAGACTGGTGGAAGACGATCTTGATCGTATGTATGACTTCATTGGGTCCAATTTTATCATTGGGGGTGACTTTAACGCGAAGCATACTTTTTGGGGCTCACGATACAATTCAACAAGAGGCAGATTACTGTACAAAAATAGTATGAAGCGTGGGGTGGACTTTTTCTCCACGGGTAAGCCAACATATTGGCCAACCGATAGGAATTAAAAGCCTGACCTTGTCGATTTTTTCATCGCTAAAGGGTACCCCAAATACCTTAGGCGAATTGAAGAGTGTTATGATCTTTGCTCAGACCACTCAGGAGTTATCTTGAAGATGGGTGGAAGACTGGCGAAAATAGAAAGAGCTCCTAGATTAGCTAGCAAAAACATGAACTGGGACGCTTTCAGAAAGGACTGTAAGGAGGGTGTTGGCTTGAATGTGCCATTGAAAACTCCTTTCGAGTTAGAAACCGTAGTTGACAAATTCAATGAAGCAATTCAGAGCGCTGCTTGGAACAACAATTCGTCCCAAAAGAACGCAGTTAGCACCGACGGGCATGTACGTAAAACATATCCGCTCGAAATCGAAGAATTGATTCGTGAAAAGAGAAGAGCGCGTAGGAGATGGCAAGGCACGAGGGCCCCCCCAGACAAAACCCTATTGAACCACCTCTCTAACAAACTGAAAGGAATGTTGCAAGATCTTAAAAATCGTGAGACCACTGAATACCTTGAAGGCTTGTCGGCGGATAGGAGCTCAAACTACTCGCTGTGGAAAGCAGTTAAGTCTATCAAGAAACCTATAATCCACTCGGCACCAAAAAAAAAAGCTAACGGCGAATGGGCAAGAGAAGACAAAGAGAAAGCGAATTTGTTTGCTGAACATTTAGAAGAAACATTCAAGCCTTTCGACGGTCCGCCGTTGGCTGACGTTCTAAACAACAACAGGGAACCTGATAGCTTTAGAATGAAAAAAGTTTCGTTAGTTGAACTCCGACAGACAATTAGCAAACTTAAAAATAATAAGGCCCCGGGTTACGACCTGATCACTGGCGAAATATTAAAAGAGCTACCAAAAAAGGCATTAGTCAAGCTACTTTATATGATAAACGCTTCTCTTAGACTTCTATACATTCCAAGACAATGGAAAGTTGCTGAAGTTATTATGGTTCCAAAACCGGGGAAATGCGCAAATGATAAAAAATGAAATGAAATGAAATTGAAAAAGCCTTAGAAGGGAAAAAAATATGTTCAAGTGCTTTCCTCGACGTATCGCAAGCCTTCGACAAGGTATGGCACGAAGGCTTGAAATATAAGCTACGGCAAAACTTGCCGGAAGACATGTTTAAAATATTGGAAAATTATCTTGAAAGCAGACTCTTTCGTGTTAGGTGTAGTAGTTAATACTCGAGTTTCAAGCAAATTTGGGCTGGCGTACCCCAGGGAAGCGTCCCCGGTCCGACCCTGTTCCTGCTCTACACAAGAGACATACCTCTAGATGACGAGACAGTCGTGGCCACGTTTGCGGACGATACGGCCATCCTGGCAACAGGTGAATCAGTCGAGTCATCAACGAGAAACCTCCAACGAGCATTGGACAGAATTTGTGTCTGGACGAAGACTTGGCGAATCGCTCTTAACGAGAACAAGTCTACGCATGTGAACTTCACTTACAGAAGGGTTAACAATTTGCCTCTGTTCATAAATTCTGCACAAATACCTTATGCAAATGAAGCAAAGTATCTAGGGATAACACTGGACGCTAAACAAAGGTGGAAACCACACGTAAAGAAGAAGCGTGACGAGCTCGAGATTAGGCTCAGGGAAATGTATTGGCTTATTGGAAGATTTTCGAAATTAAGCACATATAACAAACTGCTCTTGTACAGGTAGGTGTTAAAGCCGTCCTGGACATACGGTATATAACTTTGGGGTTGTACCAAGCCGAGCAACATGTCCATGTTGCAGACTTTCCAAAACAAGCTCCATGGTATATTAGGAATAGCGATATTCACAGAGATTTAGGAATAGCTACCGTGGGCGAAGAAGTAACAAACTTCGCTCGAAAGCTAAATGCTCGCCTTCATGTTCATTGCAACAATGAAATGATCCGTGCTTTAAACGAGACTCTTAACGATGTTAACAACGAGCGACGACTACAAAGAACAAGACCCTTCGATCTAGCGACGTAGGGTGAAGCCGCATGAATGAACGGCTTAGTAGGTGCATTCACTGGAAAGCAACCTATCCAATGCGATTAACACTATGGAAGCGTAAACTACTTGTTAAGTTAACTTAGTTGTAGTCAAGAAGTATTATGAGAGAGCGAAAATTTACTACTATGAAGTGCGCTCTGGCAGTTTCATAGTGTCTCTCATAAATGGGTGGTTTTTTAGAACGTGGAAATCAGGCATAACCAATATCGGCTACTTCGGTATTATGTACCTGCTATACAGGGCGTATTGGTATCTTTGAAAGATTTTGGAGTTTTAGCCTCCGTCCATCCTAGTATTCAAAAAAAAAAAAAACAAAATAATTAACTCGCGATCAAGGGGTTATGATTACCCTTAAGATGCGTAGCACATTGCGAGCAGAAAGAATATGAGGATAGAAAAAAGGAGAGTAAAGTAATTCTCCATCCAACACGCAAATGCTGATGAGCCAGTACGGAAAATGAAAACTCTGCACAGAAACACCAAAGCTAAGCGACGCCCGCAAGTGTTATGCCTTTACGGAGAAAAGCAATAATATAGCTAGCAGAGTATTTCATAAATGCATCTGGCACGTATCTAATTGTTGTCCGTTACATTTGCGTATTGGAAGAGAAAGAATTGTTTGATATTCGGCCGACCCTAACCTGAATAACAGACGCCGACCAGGAACCAGCTTACTTGAGACAGACGTTCCTGAATTTTTCGTTTGTTGCTGGTTTTGGTCCACCCCGGATATTTTCATACCGGTATCCACCATATCTGGTGAGCATTCCGTTATCCGCTACCTGGGAGGCGCCCGATTGGGGACTAGCAACCCTCAAGCATGCCGTGTTTGATAAGCAAAGTGTTTCGTTCTGTAATCTAAAGAGTGAAATTGAATTTCATTCGACGAAACCCCAGGCAATAACATTACATTACGAAAATAAAAATCAACGTAAGACACCAAACTATTGAAAATTGGCAACAAAATGTGACGATTTTCACTGTAAGCATTGTGGGTCTACGTCAAGTCGAGAAAAGACTCGGAGCCAGTGAACTCAGCTATCGACTTGCCTAACTTATGAATTAACCCCTCCATGGAACTACCCACCGGCCACCAGCCAACTGACATTTGAAATCGAAGCTCGATTTTAATATCGCCTCTCCAACAGAAAAGTACCAATGGAAAATTACCAAAGGAAAATTTCGACAACCTGGTCCATTTGTGTAAGGTAGGATGGCTGGCTTGTCGATAATCGGAAGTAAAAGGCGGTGGAACTTTAAATAAAGTATTGAATAATCCTTATACTATGTCTCCACCTGCCATAAGACTACGATTAGCGGAAGACGATCAAAAATAAATCCCGAAATGTCTGCTCTTTAGAAACAAAGGATTAATTTGACACGATCACTCTTTTTTGCCACTTTGGCTCTCAAAAAACTAAAATTGATTTGCGCGATAATAGTGATTATACAGCACTATTACCATAAATTACTGAATAAATAGGTACTCAACTTCGGGTATGTAAAAGCTTTGCCCACAAGCTGACATTGAGGAATTTACCCGTCCACCGACATTTGTTTACAAATGTGAGTTTCGTCATTTCCATGCAATTTATTTTTGGAGCTTTTGCATCAGCTGATCGCGTAAGGTAAATTGTTGTTATATCTTCTTACACGTATTCACCGACACGGATATTTAAAGCTTTATAAAAGCTTTAAAGGCTTTATAAAAAATGTAAATAAATGGGTGTTGGCGGGTAAGAGGGACGCAAGTTGAATATCTAGTTATTCAGTAATTTATGACTATTACAGACCACTAGACTGCAAGAGGTCTTCCATTGTGTCATCTGCCCAAGTAGCATCAGCATATCCAATCACAAATTATCAATTCAATTAGACTGCATGCCATTTTGGCAAACTTGACGTAAGGAACAAAGTATTTTTGCCCCATTTTTCTTCTTAGGTACGTCAAATATGCCAAAATGGCTCCAACGTAAATAGAGTTTTTTATGTAACTAACCTTTGGCGGAAGCCGTTCACTTGGTATGAAAACAATGAAATGGTTGCAAAGGGTAGGCCTGTGCGCGAGCGAGAGAAAGAAGTTTGTTCTCATACCAAGTTACGAAAAGTGACATTTTGGCGAAAAGCTCTAGGTACGTCAAACAGGCCGAATATGATACTTTTCTTCTTAGGGACGTCAAATAGATCGGCATAATGAATAATTACCGTATTTATCTTTTGTAACTTCCACGCTCAAAATCGGACTCAAATTTTTCATTTTAAAATGTAAATTTAAGTATCTTTTTTATTTAATTTATTTTACGTTTCTTAGTAGCAAAATAATGTCCATAGATTTTCTTTGAATACAAACACGGATCGTTGTAGCTTTGCTGAAATCCATCTTCTTCTAGTACTTGCGTAGACCGCTGTTCTATGATCTTGCTGCTTGCTTCAATCCATATATACTGTTCTTTCACAAGCAAACCATAGATGTTAGACCAACAACCAGCATTTTGACGTTAGACATACAAATGCTTGATTGTGATATAAGAAAATAATGATCATAATGTGAAAATGCCTAAACGAAACAAAGTCCCATAACAAAATGGCGCCCAACGTGGGACACTTTATTACGGTTCCAAAACAAGATCATGCCAGTCTAAGAAAGAAACAACCAAGCTAGGATGGGAAAAAAAAAAAAAAATATTGGCGTAACACAATACTGGCTACTGGTATGACATGAATTTGGGAAGCTAACAAATTGTCGAGATTAGGACGAATTCGTATCCCATTACAAGCTGACAAGCGAGCTAGTGGTTCTTTTAGCCTTTTATCCCAGCTGCTCTGTTTATCACACTGTCGGTGTGCATGCGCAAGATCAAATCAGCTCTTTTACCCCTTTTATGTATTTTTCTCCATTCGTTTTGAAACTTTTATTTTGTGGCGAAACCGTATTCAAAGACTGGAAAAATGTATTTTTTAGAGCACGAAATGTTTCTCAATTCGCACATGAGCTATTATGGTTGTGGACGCACTCTATTTTGACATAAGCCTTCGCTTGATTATGCCTATTCTGTTTGGGCCTTTATTTTCAGGCATTTATTGGCCGAATGTCAAAAATGCTATCCCTTTTTAAAGTCGATCTTAAGGTCAAAAAGAAAAGACAAAAGCAAACGTAAGCTTATATCAATATAGAATAAAATGCATTGATAGGTTTCTATGTTTTTTTTACCGTACATAAATTGATAGTTAAAAGCATAAATTACTGAATAACAAGATATTCAACTTGCGTCCCTCTTACCCACCAACACCCATTTGCTTACGTTTTTTTTACAGCCTTTAAAGCTTTTATAACCGTAGAACCACAGTGATGTAGCTGTCGCAGTAGTAGTAGCGGTAGTAAGAGCTGTCAAAAGTTAAAACACATGTATTCAGTGTATTGCGTACACAATGTGTGTCTGTGGCGGTAGCGCGTAGCTGTGGCGGTAGTAAGAGTTGGCCAACTTTTAACTTTCGTAGCGCTATACGGTTGACAGCGCTACACGGTGGACAGTTCAATACAAGTTAGGTAAACAATGGAGGAAAAGGACGTCGAAAAGTTTATTGAGATGGTTAAATCTAAAGAAATTTGATGGAATTTGTGTCATCCGTTGTACAAAAATATTAAGTCTAGTTCAAATTAACTCAGAGTATCGGCCATTGTTTATAAACGAGGTTTTTGTTCGACATAGCCGCGCTATACCATTGTGTTTAATTTTTTTCCGTACTACGCCACATGGCTCCGCGGCTGTATTACGTACTACTGCTACTTACCACCGTTACGGGCATCGTGGTCCCACGGTAAAGCTTTAAATTTCTGTGTCTGTGAAATATTGTAAGAAGAAACAATAACAATTTACCTTACGCGATCAGCTGATGTAATAGCTCCAAAACGAAATCGCATGGAAATGACGAATTAATGAGTTTACTCACATTCGTAAACACGAAAAAGCGAATAACACGAAATGTAAAGCTTAAAAAAAGCTTTAAAGGCTTTATAAAAAATGTAAACAAATGGGTGTTGGAGGGTAAGAGGAACGCAAGTTGAATATCTAGTTATTCAGTAATTTGTGGTTAAAAGCCACTGATCGAAGTCACAATAACGAATGAATAGACAAGGAAGTGGTGTTTTGGGAGAAAATTGAAGCATCTGTTTATGTTGTGTGAGTGAGGCCTTTACTACCTATGAGATCGACCAGGCATGTCGTGAGAGACGGCCCGTGGTTCATACGTTTGGCAGTTGGTTCTACTTTTGTTTAACATTCCTGAGTTTAAGTGACATTAGATCCTTACTGGTGACGCATGTACTCATATGCCGATACCCGATTTCGGAGGACTTATGTCAAAATAAATGCTTCTCCCACATGCACTGTATACGTGAAAAAGAGCTACTCCTTGTCTCTTTATTCATTGAGTCACAAATGTAAAACTCAGAAAACAAACTTCAAAAAACAATACATACCTGTTAATTATCCAGAGCTTCTTACATTGATGTACCGTCACGCGAAGCTCCTGCTAAACATTGCCTTGTAGAAATCCAAAAAGCGAGTTCTTAGAATTCATATTTTATTTTAGTACCAAGCACTTGAAAGGTTTAATGCCCTTAAGGCACTATCAAAAGTGTTTTCGATTTGTGACAAGCAAAATGCATTTATTAAAACACCGCATAAAAGTTCGAGTTGTTACATTTTGTTTCTTTTATTAATTATATCTTTTTAAATACGTTTTTTTATAATATGTAAGATTTGGGAGAGTTATCATTATAATCGTTATATAGGTATATGCATGTAAACAGATGTTTACATTATTTTTTTTTTCTAAACTTAAGTATTACATATTTTGATTATACATATTTTTTTATATAACATAAAAGCAATTTTAATTACAATTACCCTTGCTTAAACAATTGTTATGCTGTAACAGTATTCTTAGAAATAATTTGCAAAATAAAACATTGTGTAATGTTATATTTTAATTGATGTTTGTGTGTGTGTGTGTGGGAGAGGGAAGGGGTCAAAACGTACCTAAGAAGTGAAAATAGTTTAGTGTTCCAATTGAATTAAACAAGTATTAAAGGCATTTGGGTGTGTATAGATTTTTTTGTGTTTTTTTTTTTAATTTTATTTAAAAATTGAAACAATAAAAGAATTACATTAGACAACATGAAAAAAAGTGTAAATGTAGTTTTTTTTTGCCATATTTTTTCTTTCAAAATTTAACAAATTAAACAGTTTGTATAAATACATAATAGATTACAAGATTATAAACGTTACACTAACTAGTTTAACTATTTAACTAAGACAAATAAAACATTTGTTATATATGTATAATATTTTATAGAACTTATATTCTTATACCACTGAATAATAAAAACTGGCTGAATTGATTATGTTACCAAAAGTGGTGTGTTATTATTGTTTTTGCAATCAAGGCATTGTATTTGATTTTTTGTTTTTAAACATTAATTAATGCAGAATACATTTGAAGTGCAAAGCTGTTTAAGTCTTTAAGAGTTCAAGTTGAAACGAACAAATATATTGTTAAGCATTTCCTCCTCAATCTTACTAGTCGTATAACTATTGAATATATATTTGCTTATAGTAATGTTATACGCAGAGTTGTTGACGGTATAGATATTTCGAAAGTTTAGTTTTCATGTTGCCTCTTTATGATATAATTAACAAAAGAAAAAAAAAATACATTTATATATGAATGTATAGGTAAAAAAAGCTTTCAGTTTTTTTCTTGTATAATCTCGTTCCTTTAGTGTGAAATTATCATTCAGTTTTTCTTTTATAATTGCAGTGATAATGGAAATACATACACATTGAATTATTCAATCAATCATTAAAGTGACAAAATGATATTTTTGTGCTTAATGCTTGAATATTGTTTTAGCTGTTATTGAACTTTCGCAGGACATATACTGCGCATGCATGCAAAAGTATTGCGCAATCTTTAGATTACTATCTCATCATTCATTTTTAACTACATACTAGAATAAGTTTAATAGTTATTATAATAATATAGAAATAATTTATTGCGTACAATCGAAAAATATTTTGTTAATTAGATTAATGAGTAGTAATATAAATATATTTGTATTTTTTCTTTTTTTTCTGTTTTAATGCGAAAATACATTAGATCTTTCTTTTTTGTTGCCGCCATCTTTCTTTGTTGTTTGCCATATTTGCTTTTTTTTTGTGTAACTACGCTTTGTTATTTTTAATACATTTTTTTTTCTCCGAATTTGAGGAGGAACATTTATCATTAATTTAATTTTATTTATCTATAATCTAACTTTTAGCCTTAAGGTCTAGTAACCATCATTTTTACGCACATCTTGAAAACATTCATTCCCCGTCGCTATAGTCCGAAATATGCTCTATTTGCTTAGACTCACAGCAACGAGATTTCTAAAAAAAAAAACAACAAAAATGCAATTAAAGTATGGTTCTTTGCTTATAACGCTAAAAAAATTGCATAGATTTAAAAATTTTGACATTAACATCAGTCATTTATCTGATTGTCAACGTAAAAGTGGGGTTTGAGCTAAACGCCCCTTAAAAGTGGGCGAAGCTCAAAACTTTATATGGCACAGACTTATGGCCAATATCTTTAATATTTGCCATAAAACATTTTATAGATTTAAAGTGATTTGTATGCCATGTCTCCACCGAGCACTAATCGTCGATTAATATAAATCTTTATTAAATCCTCTACAAAACACGCGATTTACCATACAAAATTAAGTCCTCTCGGCAAGCGATTAAAAATAAATCCTCTCATAAATCCCATACACCGCATTCACAAACCTATTTTTTGCACTTTTGTAACAGTTTGAGAATCAAAAAAGGAAACTGAAACTGTCCCTGTACGAAAAATCTGTCACAAGTACGTTTTCTATTGTGACTTTTACTGAGGAAATCGTTTTCGCTCCTTGGAAATGACATCGCCACTCTCTTTTGAGAGCCAAAATAACAGAAACAGAGTTTTCGTGTCAAATTAATCCTACATTTGTCCGATCCACTTTGGGATTTATTTTAACCGTCTCCCGCTAATCTTCTTTTAATTATCGGTGGAGACATAGTATTAGAAATATAAATTTTAAGAAATAAAAAATGGGTATGGTCGATGGGGTGCATGGTACAGTTTTCGTCGTCTCGAATGTTTTTAGTCGCAATTTCTATAAACTCAAATTTGAGTTCCTATGCCCTTGATTATATTAGGTAAGGTTACTAGACACTAGGCACCAAAACGGGCCCTGTTAAACGTAACATTTAAAAGCCAAAACAACGTAAGCATTCCCTCTGGTGAAACAGCCAACTTCTCCGTAATAGCCATGAAGACCTTTGAAATTTGTGCCGCCGAAATATTCCACTAAAAATTTCCTGCGCATACGCGAAATTGCCTCGCATTCACACAGTATGTTTTTTATACCCTCAACCGCCTGTAGATGACTCAAGAAGTGACAAATGTCCGCATCAGAAAGTCTGAGCCTCTTTGAGTGTTTCCGCAGGAGACAGTGTCCAATCAGAATTCTCACTAAAGCCCTAAGTTTGTCCCTGCTCTTTTTTAATAGCTCCTTCGATTGACTCTTGTTTCACTTTGTCAAAAGGTCTTAAAAATAGGAGAATTAGAGATTGCCACACATTGAAGTCAATAGTGGGCGTGTTTGTCGGCGGATTCAACCAATTTTAACTCTTTGTCTGTGCAATATAAGAATCAAGGCGTGCCCCAAGTTTGAGCTCTCTAGCTCGATCTTGAAGACCTAAAGCCTTCACATTCAGACGGACGGATGGACATGACGTAATCAATTCACTTGTCGTTCTCGATCATATCTCTTAGGGCCGGTTTTTCAGTGCGAGATCATCCGACTTTCCGAGTTAAACTGAGATTAAATCTAGAAATGAGGTTTTCAGCACTTGGGCAAAATTATTTTGCTCTGTAATTTTCAACAGGCTCACGAAATGGGTTGCTGCTAAAAAAATTTTAAATGAATGTCAAGCTGGATTTAGGAGGAATTATTCCACCATAGATCAAATTTTTTGTCTTTACAATATAGCGCAGATCTTTAAGAAAAGGAAGAAAAACTGTATTCCTTCTTCATCGACTTCCGCGCAGCCTTTGATTCGATATAACGTGGAGCGCTTTTTTACAAACTTTATAACCTTGGAATCTCAGCAAAAATCATTAATGTTTTGAAAGGATTGTATAAAAATAACAGAGCTTGTGTCTGGGATGGCTGCAGAAAATCTGAAGAACTCGAAACAACAATGGGTGTTAGACAAGGTTGTATCATGAGTACATTACTCTTCACGCTGTACATAAATGACATGATGGAAGCTATTGGAGGAGGAGTCAAATTAAATGGAGCAAGAGTTTCGGCTCTTATGTTTGCAGACGACATTGTGTTTATGGCAGAATCTGTTGAAAGCTTACAGCTAATGATAAACAGGCTCGAAATTTACTGTAAAACCTGGAACCTGACAGTGAACCTATTGAAGTCTAAGGTGATGATAATGAGAAGTGGTGGGGGCAGATATTCCAGAACGGAGAAATGGACCTTTCAGGGAGAAGTGATTGATGTTGTACGCGAATACAAATATCTGGGAGTTACGATCACGTCCAACTTAAACATGAGTAAGCATCTACAAAATAAATTAACGGAAGCTAAGCGTGCCATTTCCTCAATTTGGAGTCCCTGCTTTAATAACAACCATATATCCCACACAGCCAAGCAAAAAATGTTTAACGCGACGTGTCCTCAATTTTACTTTATGGAGCCCAAAAGCCCTTTGAAGTGCAAATTCGACATCTTACTGGAAAAGATCGGACTGAAGTTTTATAAAAAATTCAAAAACGAGGCGCATCTATCATTATATCGGAATTACTACAGCAAAATTAACCACTTTCTTCAAGACAGATCTTATTTCGTCGAGGGAAACTCAACTGAAAAGATAAGCTTAGTATTCAAAATAAGAGAAAAGCTATTAAATCTGAACTATATGCCACACCGTCCGGATCTCCCAATTTTATGTGAGCTGTGTAATTTGAAAGAGCGAGAAGATGTTTTCCATTTTCGGGCAGTGTGCCCAATTCTCAAGGAATTCAGGCTCAAGTATTTTGGATGCCGCACTTTAGAGTCAGACGAGACAATTAAAATATTAAACGGCGACCGAGGCTGGGAAGTATAATATTTATTTACAAAGTATGCCCTGCATTATAGAAAAAAAATATTCGAGGAAGATTTTTGAATTGTTTGTTCTTAAACGAACCTACATAACTTTTAAGAGAATTTTGTATCATTGTTCTTGTCAATCTGGTAGACGGCGCTAAGCCAAACCAATTAGACTAAGTGAGAAAACAGATATGTATATAGAATATGATATGTATTGACGGAGTTAACTCTGCAGTGAAAGAGTTAACTCATTATTAACAGAATTAACAGAACTTGGTTTAAGCTGACGCTGGGCTTGACTCGGCACTGAAAAACCGACCGTTAAAGGTCTTAGGGTCGACGGTAATTATTTCATTGTGTTACAAACTATGCATTAAAATTATTATACCCTGGGTCGGGTAAGCATAAGCATAAGCTTCGACTCTGTCAAAGAGATGAGGATGCTTCAAGCCGCATTAAGAGGTTCCTTCGGGTAGCGACACCAATCATTTTCAATCGTTTTCTGCGATTGAAATGAAGAAGACGATAAAATAAAATATTGAGCATCCACCCAACTTTACACCTACTCCAGTTCCTCGAAAGAGCCCAGACAGTGGGGTTTGGGTAATTATTGGCCTTTTTGGTTTTAGGCGCTTGTGCACATAGTCCCTGGGACTGCAGTTAATTACTGTTAGAGCTCAGGCCAAAATATTCTTGCGAATTCGTCACGGATGAATAAGTTGCACTTGAAACGAATCTGGTTCTTTAGAAAATGATTATGGTGGTATGACGTTAATTTTTCTCATTTTTAATGCATTCAAAGGATCAACTCAAATTCAACGAACAAATTTTCAATAAATATAAGTGTGTACGCAAAAGCCGTAAAAATTGGAAAACTTTTATGAAGACGTTAGAAAAATAGGGATTAAAGAATGGGTACGGATTAAAAAATGATGAGAAAAACTAGAACGAATTCTCTTTTTAACAGTTCCTGTCTTTATACCCCATCCCATAGGATATGAGGTATATTAAGCTTGTAACACGGTGAAATAATAATGGTAGACCTTAAGGGCATATGATCCGAGACCGAATTTTGAATCGAATAAGCCATGTCCGTCCGTCCGTCTGTATGTATGTAACATGTTTTTAGGTCTTAAATTTTGAGCTAAAATATATTTTGCATTTATAAAAATTATTTGTGAAGTTTTCGAGCCAAAACTCAGAATTTTATTTGTGAAGTTTTCATGCAAGAATTTATTAGTCAAGTAGATAGTGAGTCGAATTTCGACCCGCGTCCAAAATGTATTATGATTTATTTTTATGTTTAATTTTTCTACTTTCTTTGAATAAAGTGAAGACCCCTTAGTTCGATGTGGATCAAATCTGAGCTAAATCATCTTAGGGCTTTCGTCTTGTTTTTCCGATTAAAAAAGACCAATCTTAAAACCGGACATAAGCAAGAAAAATAGATTGTACAGGACACAGACAGATATAGCTAGTTCAGTAATAACAACTTCGTTCTTGTCAAATAGGCGCGTTGACAAAATCAAAGCAGCAAATGGAAACATGTTTTCATTTTCTTTTTCCGGGCAAATAAAATAAATATTTTGCTTCTCATTTTGTAGATAATTCGATTATAACCGAGCAAACTATTTTCATGTACATAATAACCCTGAGGGTTATACTCAAATGAAATTCAATGCAAATTGATGACGTATTAGCGAAATGTTTTTGGTCTAAACTGAGAAAATCTCCAAATAAAAAATATGTCGACTGCGAAAATACGCTACAGTACCAGTACCAATAGCTACTGCTACGCACGCTACAAGGTTGTCTCATGAAATTCCCCAATCAATATGGAAAAGAATCAACAAGCGAAAAGGTAACTTCGGATTTCACTTATGCCACTGACAGCGCGCTTAGCTTTAATCCCTTGCTCATTGGTAGGATAGTGAAGAATGATAAACAGGCACCATTGCTTCAATGATCATCATTTTTAGCCACTTGTCAAGTGGGCTTTGTGGTACGCTGAGTTCGAGGGTAGCAAAATGAGTAACTGTATTTGGTTTAAATGGAGGAAATATAAACCCTTGTTGAAAGGACTTCGGATTGCCGGGAAGGCCTTGAAAAGATGTTGAACCCAAAAAATAGATGTGCAGCAGGCACGAGGCGTGACTTTTCGGGAAGCGGAAGCACTCAGTTTTAAAACAAAAAAATAAAAGCCAACATTTATAATATTTAGCTTTCTTTTATTAAAATTAAAATGTTCCAGTAGACTCCCAACGCACTGTCGTTTTAACCATCAAAGCCATAATTACACACACACTTGAAGATCACAGTTATCTTTTCATTTTACCCCTTCGTTTAGAGAAATTGGACTCATTGGCCTTTCGGCAGATACAGACAGCTGAAAATAACTCAAATAGTGTACCTGCAAATTTCAATAATGAACCCACTCAACTCATTCCTCACTAATGGGTCAAATGGGAAAAGATTGAATGGATTCTAATTTGACTTTATGAGTTGATTTCTTCGAGAATGCGAATTTGGAAAATACATGGAAGGCGTTCATTCCAGAAGGCAAGGTTTGCGTATAAGCAAATAATGGAGTGATGTTGTGGGCATTCTCTGGTGGGTTAGTGTAGTAGTGGGAAAGTGGGCCGTCGTAGAGAGATATTCAGTGTTGTCAGCTATTAGAAAGAGTTGTATGGGTTGTGTCGTTATTTATCCTGAGTGATTTAAAGACAATAATGCTTTTCCAAATGAGTCGAAGATTTGGAATATATTGTAATGCCTTAAAGTGATTTTTTGGCTACGGAAGCACTCATTCAACTCATTATATGGACGCTTCGTCCCTGATGTGCAGCAATGTTTTGTTTTCCTATTTTTTTGAAATTTCATCTCGTTTTTTTTTTTAGGAAGAGCAACGCATTGTTAAGCATAAACAAAACGCCTACATCAAGGTATAGGAAGATGACCTCTTTGTATTCTCTCAACTATCCAACGGGCGTGACAATCAGTTGTAATTATGTCTTCAAATCAAATCTGAATCAAGATATTGCCGGCGTAAAATCTACTGACAACATTACACCACTCAGAAGATAACAGCAGAAGGTCTCACAACTCATAATCTGATCTAGTTTATGCGAAAGCGTACGTTGACGTTTTGGGCAAGAAACCGAGAACCAATATAAAAAACTGAGCTTACTGTTATTGTCAAAGTGGATTGAATAAGATTGACAGAAGATGAAACTGGGCAGCGCGCGCAAGCGTTTATTTTATGAACTCTAATTAAAGGGTTCAGTCACAAAGCAAGCAAATACCGCTGTCAGGCAGAACGAACCATTCAACCCGGGCGTAGACGTTTCCGACGAAGCATACGAACGATTCCGCCCACCCGACCTGGAGGAGGTGAAAGAAGCTGTGTCTAAGCTCAAGTGCAACAAATCAGCCGGAGCAGACGGCCTAACTGCCGAACTTTTTGAATCCGCTGGCGATGAGCTGGTTAGGAGCATGCACCAGCTCATCTGCAAGATATGGTCGGAAGAAAGCATGCCCGACGAATGGAACCTCAGCATTGTTTGCCCGATCCTGAAGAAAGAAGACGCTCTGAGTTGTGCCAACTACAGGGGCATAAGTCTTCTTAACATCGCATACAAGATCTTTTCTGCTGTACTGTGTGAACGCCTGAAGCCGTTTGTCAACAATCTGATAGGCACATATCAGTGTGGCTTTAGGCCAGGAAGGTCCACCATCGATCAAATATTCACACTGCGGCAGATCTTGGAGAAAACCCAGGAATTGCAAATCAATACACACCACCTCTTCATCGATTTCAAGGCCGCGTATGACAGCATCTATAGAGACGAGCTATATACCGCAATGTCTAGTTTTCGCATTCCTTCCAAACCCGTCAGTCTGTGCAGGATGACGATGGAAAACTCACGCTGTTCCGTCAAGGTCGGCAAAGACCTCACCGACCCCTTTGATTTCAAAAAAGGATTTAGACAAGGCGACGCGCTGTGATGCGACTTCTTTAACATCATACTTGAGAGAATTGTGCAGAACTCTCGCGCAACACCAGAGGTACAATCTTTCAAAAGTCCATTCAACTACTCGCATACGCAGACGACATTGACATAATCGGTAGAACAAAGCGTGATGTCAGTGAAGCCTTCCTGAGTATTGGGACGGAAGCGGCGAATATGGGTTTAGCAGTCAATGAGGGCAAAACCAAGTATATGCTGTCATCAAGAAAAGACACCCAACACCGACGTCTTGGACAAAACATCACCATTGACAGCTATAATTTTGAGGTAGTTAGGGACTTTGTCTACCTGGGTTCCGCTAACAATTCAGACAATGACACCAGCGCTGAAATCAAACGATAGATAACTCTTGCCAATCGCTGTTTCTTTGGGCTAAGAAGGCAATTGAGTAGCAAAGCCCTCTCTCGAGCAACTAAAGTGTCCATGTATAAGACCCTCATCATCCCAGTCCTGCTTTACGGTGCAGAAGCATGGACCCTGTCAAAGGCGGATGAAAACACTTTAGGCTGCTTCGAGAGGAAAATTCTTCGGACGATTTACGGTCCCGTCTGCATAGACGGAGAGTGGAGGAGGAGATATAACATCGAACTGTACGGGCTGTACAGCGATACCGACCTAGCCAAAAGAGTCAAAACACAACGTCTACGATGGCTGGGTCATCTAGAGCGGATGGACTCCAACGCCCCGGCCCGGAAAATCTTCGAATCCACACGCGCGGTAGAGGAGCACCGAGACTCAGGTGGCGCACGCAAGTGGAAGGGGACCTCAGTCAACTTCGCGTGCGAAACTGGAGACAGCTAGCTCGAGACAGAGCTGGCTGGCGAACCTTGTTGGCTGAGGCCCAGGTCCACCCCGGACTGTAGCGCCACCTTAAGTAAGTAAGTAAGAGATCTTGAAGCACTTTTAAAATTGGCACAAAATTAAAATTGAGAGATCAATTGAACGCATATCCTGCACAGTTTTTGGAGATAATAAAATGAAGTCAGTAGCTGAATATGGCAGTGCGTAGGTTGTTGTGACCCGAGTGTCGATTTCTGTCCAGGCAAAAACATATTCCAGGCATGGAGAATTCACAAGGAATTATAAAATTTTAAACCAAATCCCAAAGTTAAACCGTGGAGAAAAGACGTAATAAGTTTTACTAGCAAGCTAAGCCGTAGAAGAATTCGAAAAGAATTCGAAATGTCAAGAAACTTAAACCTCGGGAATGTTTGACTGACAACCCACAAAACGACGTCTGTAGGATTTGCATCTTTTCTAGATTCAAACAAAGTATTTTTTGTAACAATCTAGAATTTTCGGAAGATTCTTAATTATTTGCATTGATGCAACTTTGAAAAGACTAGAAGCCGAGAAGTCAAAACTAAAGAAATTCATTATCCAGGAGACATACCTTTATTTTCGTGACTATCAGCATTGACTAGTGTGGTTGTAGTTGCCAATAAGCTATTGTTATTGTTAAAATTCACAGCATTGTTGATATCTTGTGACTCGATACTAAGATCAATTAGTTGATTCGCTGAGGACACATCTTGCAGAATATTTATGTCACTAATGGAAGATTTTTCAAATAAAAAAACACAAAAACGACGTGAACATTGACTTACTTTTTGTTATTAATATTCTCAATGTGGCCATTTCCATTCGCTACCGAATTGTGAAGTAACACATCGCTGTCGGAGAATTCGGCGATTTTGCCATTTGTTACATCAACCAATTGATTCTGCTGTAGGTTTTGCAAATTCTTGGTGTTCTCGTCAATGATCATAGCGGAAAAACTCTTCATCAGGGCGCTCTCTTTGTCAGTGACGGATTGCTCATACATGGCTTGTGAGTTTTGTGGCTCTACTGTGGCGGCGGCACTCTTGTCATTGGAGGCCACAATCTTTTCCATAGATTCGGATGGTGTTACAGGCGCTGGGACTGTGGTTGTAGTCGCTTCGATTTGGCTTATGTCGCCATCGTCAATTAAATTCTTGACTTCAGTCACTGGTGTTTGTACTGGAGGGACTACTTTTTCAGCTTTGGAATTATCACTCTCCTGAGAAAAAAAAATATAAAACATTTGTCAGTAAGGACTCTTTAAGAACCAGATAGAAGTTTCCCAAAGTAAACATACCTTAACTGGAGTTGAATTGGGCGTATTGGCAGCTCCTGCCTTTCTAGTGCGGGACATGATCGCCTCGACACGCTTTCTTCTTTCTTCGCGTTCCTTTTCCTCGCGTTTTAAGCGCTCTGCAACCTCAATCTTTTGTTTTTCCGCCTCTTCTTTAGCCTTTTTCTCAGCTTCTTCGCGTTCAACCTTTTGTTTTTCCTCTTCTTCTCGCTTTTGCTTTTCTTCTTCCTCCCTCTTGTTTGCTTCCTACAAAAAAAAAATTATATTAGTTTTTACAAAACACAAACAAAACCCGTTCTTACCTCGATGGCTTGTCGCAATCTCTCTTCTTCGGCTTTACGCTGTTCTTGAGCTAGACGCAAGGCTTCCTCTTCAAACTTTCTCTCCCTTTCGGCCTCCTCCTCTTGGCGCTTCAATTCAGCCAAACGTTCGGCTTCGATACGTTGACGTTCAAGCTCAGCTTGGCGTTCTGCTTCCTCCCGAGCAAGCCGACGACGTTCGGCCAACGCTGCCTTTGCTTCCTCCTCTGTAGTAATTTTAGACTTGGCAATCATAGATGCAGACATATCGTTCATGTCTTGTTTGTCAGATAATAGCTGCACCTCACGCACAACAGAATTTTCCTTGCTGTTGTTGGATTCTTTTTTGAACTCCTTCTCGCTCCCTTGATCCGCTTTTTCGTCGGCTACTTCTGTTTCCATAGGACTGGAAATCACTGTTGTTACGTTCGACTTTGTATCGGTCTCAGCGTCTGAGGGAGAGCTATCTACGGCAAGTAGTTGCTGTTCAACTGATTCCTCTGTCTTAACGGTATTGAGGGCATTCTTTTCGTCTTTTGTCTTCGGATTGTCGACAACAATCATAGACTGAGTCATCTGAGGGATATCTTTTGGTTTATCCTTCAGTTTTTCCAAGCTTGGAGTGTTGTTTAACAGCCCTGACTTGGGAGTGTGAACTCTCGGAGGAGCATCCTAAATCACGAAAAAAAATTATTTGATTTTGGAACGCAATTATATTGGTGTGTTTCGGTCAACAATCTTGGCGTACCAATGCGTGTATGTCGAACTAAACTCTTTTTTCTTAAAATAATAGTTACCTTCTTTGCAGGAGTTTTTCTTTCCACACTAGACACACGTGATGATGATGTAGAAGTCGTCATAAGACTCGAACGTTTTGGAGTCGTTTGAGCACTGTTTTTGACTGGAGTTCGATTCTTTTCTTTTTGCTTGTTGAGTTCTAAAGTTGGATGGTTTTAAGAAAAAAGAAATTGTTAGTTAATTAAATGCTCTTCTCTCATTATGGTAATTTGATACATCCTAAATTTCCAATTCCTAACTTATCTCAAAAGAAATAATTTCGAAGTAGCAGGTGAAGCGAAAAAAGTCAAAACCACTAAAATGCTATTTCAGGTTTATAAAATTAATAACTCTGAGAAGTTAACCAAAAAAAAAAAAAAAAAACGAAAAAAATAGAATGCACAATGTGGGCTTCAGTCGAATTGATCCTTAATTCGCGAAAGGACTGCTGGCTCATTGCGTGTTGAAGCGGATAAAACATTTTTTAGATTCTTTCAATGCTTTAAATGTTTCCTCCTGAGACACTCTAAACAGCCATTGTCTCGACTGTGGTGTGAACAATTTTGAACGAAGCCCACATAAGTTGTATTGTACTTCCTGTGTAAATTAAGGGCCTGCATCTTCTGAATGGATTTATTCGTTGACAGAAAAACAGTTAGGGTATCCTTTGTGGGCTTTCTTTGATGTCTTAACTAAGAAGTAGTCAGTCTATTTTTGAGTTGATGAAAGATCTCGTCTTCTGTGGAAACCATTCGCCCAATAAAGAAAAGCAATCTACCTTTTGTGAAAAGGACTTGGGCGTTTATTCGGTTCAGGAAATTAGAGTAAGAAATTCGCTGTCATTTGCTTTGAAGGAATACAGAGGAGACGATTAAAAAAAACACAAGAAACTGCACATTGGACGTCTGAGATGGCAAGGACGTGCAAGAAAAATAAACATCAATGCATCAGCCATGATTCACAGATCATAAAATGAGCTGCCAGTAGAATGGCTTTGTCAAAAAGCGGAGTTGTTCATTACTTTAGTACCTAGATACTGAAACCGTCACCCCGCCTCAGAAAAGAAATGATGAAATGATAACGACTTTTAGCTATTATACCCGGTTGGTTCTATCATATAACGATTGGTTCCTGGAATGTGAAAATGCTACTTGACTTTATGACTCTAAAGAAGCGCCTTGGTGCTATTAGTGCTTTGCATCTGCTTTGGCCGATGATATAAGCGACTTTCAAAGCCAAAGGAGGAAGCGAAAACGAGGGGTTTAAACATGTAATAGGAAAGCATGGACTAGACAACAAGGAATGACATATGAAGGTTTGTAGACTTCTGCAATACCAATCGCTTTGTCAGAAGGCACCATGTTTGATCACAAAACCTCTCACAAAATCAGCTAGGTGTCGACTGAAAGACGACGAGACGAGTCCGAAAGAAAAAATTTCACGAATACGCTTAACAGCACCCATTAAAAAAGAGATGCTATCTGCCATAAAATCTTAGAAGCAACATTACGGAGTTAGTCCAAGCAGCCTCAATGGCATCCGCAGAGTTCTCGCACCCTCTCATCGACCGAGCATGCGATGCAGAACTTTTCCCATTTGAAAGAAAAAAGCAATAATCGTATCACGAATCACGACTCAGGAGCCTATAGGCACAAGGCATCATCCAGTGGATCGGAGACACTCTTCGGAAAGGTGACAGTTTCGTTGTCAACTGAAGGTGGCAGAAGAGTTGGTCGACCTCGAAACACATGGCTTCGAACTGTATTGAAGGAATGCAGTCTACTGGGGAAGAGTTGATGAGAGCTTAAACACAACACTGGAAACCGCACATAATGGTGCCCCATAAGGGGAATCAGAAGATGAATAAAAGTTTTTTTTGTAATTTTTTATTAAATATAATTAGTACAACAGAATTGAGGTAATTTTAAAGAAGTTCTTGCAGTAAAATTCTTAGCATCAGCCAAGATTGTCGAGCTAGGATAAACTCCAATTCTTATCTTTTTTATCCATAAACCCTAATAACCACACAAAGCACATTAACAAGCGATATTTAATGCGAAAGTAAATCATTGGAAGCTTAAGTTTTTAAGTATTTATGTACCTATGTTTGACTATCTTATAACAGTGAGACAGTCTCATGATATGACGCCAACAGAGAGACTCTGTCCCACCAATAAAATGTTAGTTATAAACAATAAAAAGAGACCCAGGAAATGGGATAAAGATAAAACTACTGGTTAGTTATATTTTGAAACTGCCATGCCAATATTTTGTGCAGAACTCCAGAACGTTTTAGGAAGCCTTAAACCGCGTTGTCACAAACAATGTAAAACAGAAACAGAATCTCATACATTAGCAACTGAAACGTAAATACTCTGAATGCTTTTTCGGTGTACGAAATTCGGTTTCTATTTCCGTCCCTTGTGACAATGCGGCTTTACACGTGCAACGTATTATAATCGCCATAAAACGTAGACATATTTTTTTTTTTTTTAAAACCAAGGCTTTTTTTTAATTTTTTTCTCATTCAAAGGTTTTCCACCGATTTTTATTTTCTTTGTTGTTTTGTGACGGACGGATCTGATCCTATTTCTTGGATATTAATAAAAAAACTAAAGAAAAAAAATGTTTCTTTGTCTCACTGTTTAGGAGCTTTCGTCTCAGTGTTGGTGCTGGTTCCAAGAGGATCGTTTCGTATTTTCAGTTTTTTTCCATTTTCTTGGATTGAATAAATATTGCAAAATATCACCCAAAAAGGGTAAGAATATCGAAATCCATTCGCAAATAGGAGTGTCTCACTGTCGGTTACTCTCCCCTAGTCATATCACAAGCCCAGATATCATAGGGACATTACTGCATTCATTTTTAAAATTTAAAAAAATCCCTGCCGAAATGATGGTATTTTCTATACCTCAGCTGCGAGAGTAGACGATAAGGGCCTTTTAGAAATAACAATTATTTTCGTAGGAGTTACTTTAGATGGAAAAAAACAACAAGTCTCCGGCTTGCCTATACCGTGTTAGATAGTTGTCGAAAACTATCCGGGTTCAGTTTAACCTTAAAAAGCTAAAAAATATGGAATTCATAACATTTTGTGAAGGGTAGGAGTAACTGACTCGATCCTAGGCTATATCCACGAATAAATTTAAAATTTAAAATATTTCAAAGGTGGTTTTTCAAAAGTTTGTTGGACACCTTGGCTTTAGTTGCGATAACTTGTGGCTCTTTCGAATATGCAGTATCATCAAAACCTAATAACTGCGACAGGCTTGGGACGACCATATTTTTTTTGCATAGGTGCACTATGGCATTTATAGAACAGTATAAATAAAACAATTGAGAAGCTATTTGCTTCCTAAAAATTATGCTCATTAAACTCACCATCAAGCGATACTCCAGTTCCGGCAATACTAGCTGGCCTTGGCTTCCTGGGTGTAGTTGCAGGACGTCTGTGCACATATCCAGAAGTGGACATTGTTGTAGATGTTGACATTGCACTACCCGGTCTTGAAGTGTTGATGCTTCCGCCTGGTGTAACATCACCAGATCGAGAACCTATTAGATTTCAAAAGTAAAACTGTTAATATATTTAAAAAAAAAAACACACTTTTCGTCGTAGTTTAACTCCGATTTTTTTTTGTCTATGGAACGATGTTAAATGAAAATGTAAAAAGAAAATAAAAATAAAACTGAAATATAAATAAAAATAGTGCATTTTACCACCACCTGCAAATAATTGAACAAAAATGACTCCAAAACCAAGGAAGAAACGCAAATTAACCAACAACAAAACAAAGGGAAACCATTTGAAATTAAATATAAAAAAAAATTAGCCACATGATAGATGGTTAGTCGAGTACTGTGCGTTAAAAAAAATAATTTATCTGCTCTGATTCCTGGACAGCTTAACCTAAGCAATATAGCGTATCTACAGTGTAAACATAGCGAGGATAGCCACCAACAAAATTCACCTAGACTGGAAATTAAAGCGAGTTTCCAACGTAAAAGTCAGCAAGCGGATGGTTTTAAAAAATTAAAAAAATAAACAGAAGAGAGAAATGCTTGCCCAAAAATTAATAAAAAAAAAATACAACAGAAATAATGGAAACCAAAATGAGTAATGCAAAAATCGATTGTTTTTTTTCCATTTTTAACTGGAGTTTCTATGTTTTTTTGTTTTGTAATTCGATTGGATTAAATGGAAAGCACACACACCTGTTGTAACACTACTCTGGGTGGCGTTTCGGTCATATTTTGAGTGGCGTACTAGGTATTTTTTAGTAGCTGCAGCATTGCGAGCTGTTAGTTGTGTCATACTCTTGCAAGCGTCCATTTTGCTTAATGGGCGGAAGGCAGATCCAACTGAATCGCTATGCTTCAAATGGCTTGGCTTCGTGTGTCCAGACGATACTAAATGGGTCATGCTGCGAGACATATTTTTACGGCTTCCGCTGTTGTGATGGTTTCGTTTGGCTGCAGTGCTGGAGGAATCCAGTGACTCAGTCTCCATCAGCATCTCTAGCTGATGCTGTCGTTCGCGTTCGATAATGGCGCGAATGTGTTCGCCGTTTCGGCGAATTGGTTGCGCCAGTTGGTCCAAGCGATTCATCGAAAAGGCACGTCCTTTTATTGTGCAACAATCATATACAACACAGCAGCAGCAACAGCGGCCCATGCATTTACATTTGGTTGGTTTGTTGATTTTTTTTGCAGTATACACAAGGTTGTTATGAATGAATGATAAATGAGGGAAATTGTTGTTGTTTTTAAATTATAATAACAATTTATAAAAAATAAAATTACTAAAAATAGGCAAAAGCGAAAATTGCATTTAAAACTCTAGCAAAAGCATTCAGAACAATAAATTGAAACAAAAGGTCATCGTTTCCTCAGTGTTGGAAATAAAGGAGGTTCCAGCAGGCCTCTTAAAGAATCTTACAGATAATAACTAAGTTGCTGATACTACTTCAGGCTTGGTTTTGAGACAAAGAAGAAAAACAACTTATTTCTAGGATATTTTTTTGACACCTTTTTCTCAGTTTTATAAAACAAAAACGAAAATATTTCGATGATGCGATATAGAGCTGGAGAAGGGCGCATGAACTCTAGTTGTATGTTGTTTGCATTGCTTACCTGGCGTTCTGGGAGTGTTGCTTAAAGAAGATTTCGATCCGTAGTAAGTGTCCCTCGGGCTAGGGATTGTTGGCATAAGATCTGTTTTTCTCCTTGCCACGCTTCGAAAAGCAATATGAGCCGTATCGACGTTATCCTCTGTAATGTGGTTTTGCTTGTGTTATAGTATTTTTTTGTTCTTATATTCTTTATACAAAATTATTAATGTCAAATGCTTAAAGTTGTAAGAGCGTATGAAAAACCAAAACTAGCTTCGTTAGATCTGCATGCTTGTTTGCTTTGTTTTTATTTTTTAGACTGCGCGCTGTTGAATGCAATTTTATTTCTTAGCAAAAAAAGAAAAACTTAAATCTAAACGTATTGGGCTGATGTACTGATGTTCGACGATGCAATTTGTAAGGAGAGATCTTAATTCTATGAAGTAAAAAGTAGTAGACGCAAGGACGTGTTTAGCTTCAACTCGTGAATACATTTCGTTGGTTAATATATTTAGCTTATCTCGTTTCCGAAGCCATGGCCTCGTGGTAAGTGACCGTGCTTAATATGCGAGAGGTCTACGTTCGATTCCCGCTTTTGTAAAAAAAAAAAAACGCATATCCCTTTCACAAGAAAGAGAAAAGTTTAGATTAAAATAAGCCAAGAGTGTGACATAAAGGCATACTCAGAAGTCCATGATTCTCATATTTCCGAGAAGTAAGCAGATACCGTATCAGTGAACGGTAGCTGTTCACAAAAGGTAAATGACACTTTTAAGCATCGAAATCTCTATCTGTGGTCAAGGGATGGACAAAAAACGAAATGACCGGGCAAAAGAAGGATGAAAAACTGCGCTTTTTACTACAGAAACTGCTACCGACAAACAAAGCAACCCTTATTTGGTTGTGGTTTCATCGTTGGGAAAAAGTCTCGAGTTTTATGTATTGTATTAAAATATTAACGTATAACGTTGCATTAGCTTATAAGCCTTGTATTAACGTATAAACGTTGTATTACGAATTGTATTAACGCCTATATCTGTTTGTAACAATCTGACAGATCTATGTTAGTCTGGCTTTAGGCCTGGAAAGTCCACCATCGATCAAATATTCACACTGCGGCAGATCTTGGAGAAAACAGAGGAATACCAAATCGATATCCACTACCTTTTCATCGACTTCAAGTCCGCGTATGAGAGCATCTACAGAGAAGAGCTATACAGCGCAATGACTAGTTTTGGCATCCCTGCCAATCAGTTTGTGCAGGACTGAAAATTCACGCCGTTTCGTGGAGCTCGCAAAAGACTACACTGACCCCTTTGATATCGACAAAGGATTTAGACAAGACGACGCGCTGTCAAGCATTTAACATCATACTTGAGAGAATTGTGCAGAACTCCAATTCAACAATCTTTCAAAAGTCCGTACATTTACGCTTACGCAGAAGACTTAATTGGAATAACACAGCGTGATGTCAGTGAAGCCTTCTTGAGTATCGCTATGTAAGCGGCAAAACCAAGTTTATGTTGTCATCACAAAGAGACAATCTTTGAGACCCACCTGAGATCCGATCGCGTCTGTTCTTGAGTTGGTGGCGGAAGATCGGCAACAATGGAAGGACCATTTAACTGCCCTCTTGCTCCGCGAATATTTTTAAGTAGGTATAAGCGGGGAAAGATCATGATTGATTTTCCAGACGCATAAAGATTTGAAAAATAGTTAACGGAGAAGATTTATTGAACATTTTTGGACGAGTAAGGTAGCGCTGGTAGGGTGTCACTATCGTTATCAAGACATTAGACTTGCGAAAGGGAAAAGGGCGCTTTAGAGTTTCGCAGCAGGACTTCATGTTTCGGCCTTGTTGAGCAATCTGTGTTTTGTCGGGAACTTATTTTACATCCGTTGTCTATTTTTTTCAGTCGCGATATGCTTACATACTTTACGCTTTTAAAGTCTTGGGTGTCTACCGTCATAATCTAACAGTATTACAAACTACGTCACAAAACTGTTCCCATGGGATGGCGTATCAAAAGGTCCGTGTTGTCTCTGTGAATAAATCGTATTCACTTACAAGGCAGAAGCGTGGCAAAAATCTATCGGTGCGGTCGTCAATTGTGACTCAATTCACCCGAACTCACACTTTTCTGCTTTCAATGCTTAACATTTAAGGTCTAAGTCGAATAGTTTTTTAAGGCCTTTAGGGAAATTTTCCTAGACCATGCAAAAACCAAAATATTTAAAATTGGTATCTTAAATGTTGTCTCTGAGCTGCAATAACCGAGGTGCACAAGTCAAAACACATTTTCCCTCTGAAGTGGGGAAAAATACAAAGATTCCGTTTCGTAATCACGTCAGCAGCCTTCATTGGGCAATTTAACAATGCAAAACTTTTATATAAAGTCGAATCGTCAACAACTAGGTACGTCAACAAAAGGTCGGGTATTAACGAGTCCCGAAATAGATGCAGCGCGTCAAAGCCCGGTTTCAGTGATAGACGATTAAGGGAACCATTGATACCTATTTAAATCGAAACACGGTAATTGCGAACAATCACTGGTGCCAGCTATGCCCTGCTCGCCAAACACCTACGCACAGTTAACGACCAAAACCATCGGCGATGTATTTACGAGTTGAATCTTATTTCATAGTGAAGCATAACACTATTCGCCGCATCTACAGATTTCACTTATTGCAAAAATATTAAAAACTATTTAAAATCAAAAATTATTAATTATTATAAAATAGTTTCTCTTTCTATAATCACTACAATAGACACATCACATCACTCGCATTATACACACATGCTCTCTAAACAATACAAAAAGTTCAATTACTTATTGAAGTCATGCACTTAGACGAGGATTAATTGCGAGTAATACAAAGATAATCATCACGATGCAGGCAAAAAACAAAATTTAGTAGAAGAATAAAGAAAACGACAAACAAAAGAAAAACTTGTGATTATTGATTGCTTTGTTTTTTGGTTTTTTGCTCCGATTAGTTTTTTTTTTTTTTTAGAACAAACAAAAGAACTGAATTCGGTGTGTTTGTTTGGGTATAAACACACCACCCTCCTCACCCTTGAACATTGTATTGGAATATTGCCTGCGATTGGCAGGACAATGTGTTGTAGTAGTAGGGGGCTCGTCTATGTTTATTTCACTTCCAACAATGGACAGCGAGAACCTTTTGGGAGGCTCATCATTCGAATATCCCCAATTAAAAACTTCGTACATAGATGATGACTTACGACGATGATCTATATGTGAATAGGTTGTAGTAGTAGTAGTAGTAATAAAGTTCATGTTGTGTGCGTGCATGAAATATAACATAACAATTAACACTTCATTCAAACAATATAACATTTTTCTTCTTGTTCTTTTTTTTGTTTCGTGTCACTAACTCTAGTTAACATTTCTGATCTTAATATGTAATTTTTTTTTTTAATTAGAAAGTTTACATAAATGTATCTTGTCAAACAAGTGAATTTGCGAGAATAACAAAAAAGAAAAACGTACTCGAAATAAACATGAATAACCAAAGGAAAAGTTCAACAAAGGTGTGTAATTAAGTAATGAACTTAAGAGTAACAAAAAAATAAACAAAATAAATATAAAATTTTGGTAACTTGCTTGAGAGCAACTGGTATGTTTGGGGTATAGATAATATTGCCGTAAATTAAGTGAATACCAAATGGTACTGATTCGCTTACCGTCATGTCGATCTGCTCCACTGGCCGATGTTGCTCGTTTTTTTGAGCCGTCGGCTAGCTCCCTCTCGGAGCTGCGACGGGAGAGTGAAGCACCAGTATAAGCAACATTTGTTATAGATGTTGACCTGTGGTGTGAGTTTGTGTACGTGTGGAAAAGAATATGATGGAAGAAACAATTATGAGTATGCTGACTATATACTTGGATTTGGAGGAAAGTTTTTGGGATAGAATGAAATGAAAAAAAATATACCGTCGATGGCCCCAATAAATGCTGGGCGAAACCGTTCCAAAATCTGCAGGCTCCAATAGACGAGGTGTCGACGACCCAAAAGCAAATCCAATCGAATTTCGTTCGCGCTTCTTTGTCTCTAAGCGGGCCTCTCGCTCCTGATTGTGCAACATTAAAAGAAAGTAAAAGTAAGATTTAAATGAAAAAAAAAAAAAAAAACGGCGCACTTGGATGCGCAATTATTCGCTAATTAACTCACCTGATTCTTTCTCACGATGTAGTCACGGCGCTCTTTTTCGGCTTCAATGATTGCTTTTTTCCTTTCCTCGACTTGTTGTCGCTTTTCGGTGTCGCGAAGTCTTATCTCCTCGATGCGGCGCTTGCGTTCTTCTTCTTTTTGCTCGCGGTACTTTTGTGCAGCTTCGGCTTGAGCTTTGAGCTCTTCGATTTTCTTCTGTCTTTCTTCATTTTGTCGCTCCCTAGCTAATCGCAGTTTTTCTTCACGGTCTCTGGCAACTATGTGCATTCGGGATAGCAGTAAAGATAAAATCAGGGCCACATTATTATTATTTTTATTTTTATTTTTTAAAGAACTACAGCAGTGTGAATTTTTAATTAACCAAGATGCGAATGGAGTGTGTAGGAAAGGAATCAAATAAAATAAACGTAATTAAAGCTTAATTGCATGGTAGATGGCCAACACTGTTAGGTTATTATAGTTGGATCACTGTTTTGCTTTACTTTTTGTTAAGCAAGTTTTTTCTTTTTTAAATCATCAATTACAACAACATCACAACTAAATTATGTCTATACACAAAAGCATTTATAAAAAAGAGTAGGTACATCAGCACACTTTTTTTTTAATTGCCTATTCACTATTAAATGTTGTTTCTTTATATTTACATGGAAAGCAGGGCAAAAGCGATTGGCAGTAGCGATAAAATATTTTATTTGCCAGAAGATGAATTCGTAGAATACGATTGCAAAGAAGTTCGGCATGTTTTCTAGCAATAAAAGTGAAGAAATAGCGATGCTCATCGTAGGTTACTTTTCAAATGAAGTCATTGGACGTAAGACGTATAACTATGGAGCTGGGCATACAAGAGTTGGTTTGTTAAAATGATTAGACAAAAATCTAAATCACTTTTAATTTACTCAGACATTATTGGGCTTAAGTCATGGAATATATTTTAAATTGTCGCAAACAGTCAAATGTCGCACACCAACTTTTTTGATTACAAATTCGTAACTTTCGATGACCTTGCACTGTGGGGCTAGTCTGGGTCACGCAAGTCACCGGCAGATGATCATTACGCTCTGTCACGTTGGGATGGGCGAAATTTTCATATATTCCATTGAGTTTAGACAACAAAAAATTTTAAATACAAGCGAAAGCTAAAAAAGATCACTGTAACGCAGCTGGGTTCAATTTAAGCAGTTGGGGCGTTGCTTGCCTTAACAGAAAAGTCAGCATGTGAAGAATAAAATACTAAAATAGTGGACCACTTTATTAGTGAACCTGGTTAGTTCTGTTCAGTCAAACACAGTTGAATAGACAGACCGACGTCCCGCAATTATAATTAGGTCTGGGAAGTAAAAAAAAACTGTGCTGGGTAGTTACACCAGCCATAATATAAGTTCCCATAGTAGGCTATGTGGCATTGAAAACCATTTTTTTTCCTCCTGAAGATACCTACCTACCTAACCACTTAAAATGTCACCTAAAAGTCAAAGGGAAAAACTTGTGAACACAAGATCGTATGAGCAGCAATCTACTCCTACTTTTAAGAACCTTCTTCCCAGGCGCGTCTAAAATAGAAATCGAGAAGTTACTCTGCGTAGAAACATAAAAGCTTTATTCCAAAAGTGGTTTACGCTTTACTACCGTGCGCATATAAGGTGTGTTCCCGTACCTGTCCTTAACTACACAAAACAAAAGGTAGCGTCCTCGGTCCAACACTGTTTTTACTTTTTACAAGAGATAAACCTCAAGTAGAGACAACAACTGTAGCCACGTTCGCTGACGACACGGCTATCCTCGCTACGGATAAGACAGTCGAACTATCAACGGGAAAACTCCAACGCGCTTCGAATAAAATATGCGAATGGACAAAGGCCTGGCGAATCCTCCTAAATGAGACAAAATCAACGCATGTAAATTTTACTTACAAGAGGGTAATCAACTTACCTCTATTTATAAACTCGGTACAAATTCCGTACGCAAACGAGGCGAAATATTTAGGCATGTCCCTAGACGCAAAACTTAAGTGGAAGCCACACGTTAAAAAGAAACGCAATGAATTTGAAATCAAGCTACGAGAACTGAATTGGCTTATCGGACGTTATTCGAAACTAAGCGTATATAACAAACTGCTATTGTATAAGCAAGTGCTAAAACCAACTTGGACGTACGGTATACAACTTTGGGGTTGTACCAAACCAAGCAACATATCTATTTTAGAAACTTTTCAGAATAAGACACTAAGAGCAATCGTAAATGCTCCATGGTATATAAGAAATAGCGATTTACATCGAGATCTAGGCATCGCAACCGTGACCGACGAAGTAAGAAACTTTGCTCGCAAACTTCACACTCGCCTTCACGGCCATTGCAACCACGAAATAATCCGAACTCTGGATCAGACAAATCTTGCACGCCGACTACAACGAACAAGACCGTTGGATCTAGCGTCGTAAGAGGAAACCGCACATAATGACGGTATTACAGGTGCTTTCGTTGGAAAGTAGCCTGCCAAACGCGATTACTATACAGAAGCATGAACTACTTGTTAAGCAAACTTAGTCGTAGTCTTACAAAGATTGGGAGGTTTTTTAGTGAGTAAGAATCTCACACTACTATGAGCACGCGCGTTCGATTCTCATAGTGCCTATGAAGGTTTTTACCTACCCACGGAAAAAAAAACTACACAAAACGACCCAAGCTATGAAAGGTGTCATAGCGGCGGCAATTGAGTTGGACAACAGCAAATGACTTTTAGGTGGATACTTAGGTGTTAGCTATAGCGACTCGTGAAATTTTTACTTTTAAACAACTTTTTCTGTTTCTATAATTTGAGCCCTTTTTATGCGATGTTTCGAATGTTAAAGAATGTTCTTATCAACTTTAAACATAAAAAACCTAAAGTCAGTGAATATTATGCTGCAGACAATCATACAAATATTTCATGTACATCCTATTGCATGCATATTTTATCAATTGCTATAACTTTTCCTTAACATTGGCTTTGACGTTTAAAATGTGGGCAACTTTTGGTGCACAAAGCGTTCCCTTACTTCTGGTCATATTTTCCGCTCACTGAGAGATTTTTACCCCAACTCCTTCAAAAAGGGAAATCCGACCAAAATGGTACAGAAAGTAAGAGAACACACCTATAAATATTAGCAAAGTGCTGATCTACAGCCTGTCACACACTTTAAGGTTTATGCCCATGTTCGAAGAAAGGGTTTGAAAGAAAAGCTGTCGTAGGTGCCAGACCAAACATACGCCCGACTTTAACCTAAATAACAGATGCCATTCGGGAAGCCATTTGTTTTCATGATTTGTGATAAGTGATGCCACACATCACAAAAGTTTGTTGCGTAGACTGTAATCGCCGCATTTTTCTTGTGACAGCTCACGACCATTCTCACTGTCAAAATCAGCTGGTCGCCAGTTTTCGAATTGTCTGATTCATTGCACTTGCACTTTTTTTGCCCACACTTATGGCCTTTTCGGTTGGCGATCCCGGATCAGGGCGTTCTTCTCCCGGATTGGGGCTGTACATCCGAACAACCAAAAGAATTTTTCTTGATTTTAAAGTTTGCCTGGCGTTGTATTTGTGAAGCACAAGTTATCTACAGGGGACAAATGACATTTATTCAACTTGAGACATGCGTTGTATGATTGTGTGAGTGATTTTGGTTTCGATTCTGGATTCAAATCCAGAAGCAAATTTCTCTTCTATGCAAAAGAGGAACTGTCAAACTAGTTCAAGAAAAAAGTTTCAGGTGGGTCCAGAATGCTCTCGGACGCTCCCGGACGACCAAGTGAAAAGGCCATGCGGAACAAATTCTGCAAAAAAATTAATAAATAGATTGGCGCAACAGCTCGATGTGAACCAGGGCCAACTTCTCATGAGTCTGAGCAATGTACTTTTAAGCTGGGCTTGTCAGACTCCTTGGGCTCACAAGACCTTGTCAGTGCTTGTGAAAAAGGATAAGTCTTTTTTTCAGGTGACGATGGCAGGATTCGAACCCAGACCTCCGGCGTCAACAATTTTTCAGTCAACAATTTTCGATATCGAAATTTCCCTTCCAATAGAAAATTACCGAAGGGGAAATTTCGAGAACTTGATTATAAATCGAATTAATAGTCGGGTTTGCCCTCACAGTTACAGTTGCATTTGAACCTTTGAATTGTAAACATCGAGAGATAATAAGTAATTGAAATGAAATGAAGTGTTTGTATTCTATTTCTAAAGTTGAATTAATTCTGATTTGAACTTAAATAAGTTGTGTTTGATAAAAAAAGTGTTTCGTTGTGTATTTTAACCCCAAGCAAAAATATTACAACATAAATAAAAAATCCTGCATTCTGTATTCTTTTGACCTTCTGACCTTAACTCAAATTCAAAAAGCGGCCAGCGGGTGGCAAGTTTGACATACTAGATTTAACGGAACTCTCAGTGGCCACAAAATGTATAGTTTCAACTGAACACCGAAGCCAGCAAAATACAAACAACAGATGGAAAAACATCAGCATGCATCTCTTTTCCAAAGCTGGCCACAGCTGGTTTGTTAAAAAAGGGGAACTCATTTCTTTTTGCAGCTTAAATATTAAGAAGATAGTTGGGACCCTCACTGACCACTTTCTTGATATGTCAGAAGATTTGGTGCTCTCTTTAACTGTGTATTCGTGCCGCCCTGTCGACCTTGAGAAGGTCCCTAGTTGAATGCTTCTTCAAAGACCCAGACTTATCTCAGCCTAGACTGCAGAATGACAAAGAGTTTTGTTACCGTATAACAATGGAACTGGTATATATGGTCTAAGTTTTTCCTTTCTAGGCGGAGCGGAGACTTACCCTACCTAGCTTAATTATTCCAGCAAAACTCTCTTTAAATAAGGTCACAAGAAGAAGGCTTATGATTTCAAATTCCATGACCTTCGGACCCCATAAACTTCTCATTTAATCGAAATAATGCGGTTCACAATCTCATTATTCTATTGAAAAAATGAGATTGTCCCACAGCGACGCATTCAATAAAAAGAAAAAAACTCAATTTGTTACCGAACTCAACGAATAGGAAGAGCTGGAATTGACTTGTACACTTTTGTTTATAGTGGTGACTTCTTGGCCGAGCAGGCTGATTATAAAGTCGGACTCGATCCGGAACCATTTTGATCAAAACACTTCACTATTACCCGAATTCCAGACATAAAATCACAAATTTTAAATTTAACAGATCCTACGTTTTCGTGATAGGACGCCTTCTTTCATACGCACTGTTGCACTTTCCCACATGTTCCAATTGCATCCTAAAATCTTAAAGCTGGCAGATTTAAAGCGACCGACATGGTCTCTCCCGTTTAACAGTTTAGTGCACCTCTCGTTGTGGTTCTCTGTAAGGTTAGTGAAATCACAGAAGTCAACAGATCGGAAACGATCAACAAGGACAAAGTCTACTTTTGCCACTATGGTGACCCTTATTAGTTTTATAATGGAACTTTTTGCTAAGCCAAAGCAAAACATATCTACTGGGCTTCTTAGTTTGCGAGTTGATGCTATCTTTGATTTGGGCTCATAAATATTTAATCTATTATTTGTTGTCAAGACACCTATGTAAGAGTTACATAAATATTTAACAAAAAAGAGGAATATATTCGCTGCTGATTAGTGCACAATCGTAGAGCTTAAATGCCAAGCCCTGGATAACATCGTTTAACCCATAGTAGGTAAGTTTGTTCTTAAGTGGAGATTGCAGTGCATTGAACTCGAGGAAAATATATCAAAATACGAAATTCTTGAGCGTCATTTTCCTGGTTAGTCTACCAACTCTTGAAAAACCTTCTTGAAGCAGAATGTCTTTCAAGAGTTGATCTATAGTCTCTATGGGCTTCCAGGTTATCATTTGCATAAACCATTAAATTGAATACTTCATTATTGAATATCGAAAACTGTTGTCTCTATTTTTTATTAACATTCCTAACTAGGTTAGTCTTCACTTACTATCAGGTAAGCAATACCGATAACATTATAGACATGGATTAAGAACGTTCATATGTCAAAGCAAAGATAAAAATGTAAACTTTGAACGAAGTTAATTGGGCAACGATGACAGACAACTAAAAATACTATTAATAAATTTTTGAATTTATTGCTCCAGAAGCCAAACATTGTTGACAAGTTTAATGTGCTCCCTTTTCTACCTACCACGTCTATTTATAGAATTCTTTTCTTCGTTAATTAAACTTTTTTCGAAATTTTTAGTTTTCAATATGTCAAAAACGGCTCCTAATTGTACGATAAGTGCTAAAAATACAGTCAAAGAAGTTTGAATCTTTAAATTTAACATCAGAATTTGCTCGTCTACTATCAGTCAGATGTAGGGTTCCCAACCGCCCTCCTTTTGGGAGGACAGTTCTCCTTTTCAGCTTTGTCCTCCCATCATTTTTTTAGCATAAATGTCCTCCGTTTGCTCTTCTAAGCAGAGAAAAATTGAATTTGCGTTTATTTTTTGTTTTTTTGCAACCATTTCTTTTACATGGACATTTACTTACCGCAAAATTCTATTAAATGTTAACTAAGGAAGTTAAAACATATTCTTTTTCGATCCTTTTGTAATTAATATTTAAGCTTACACGGGACCACGACAGAAAAACGTGCGGTAGATAACCGCAAGATTTTTTCAATGAAAGTTGACAGATTTGATGACAACTGTCAACTACATTCAATTAAATTTCGATTTATTTCATCGAGAAAAACTTACACATTAAGACAACAGAGTCTTATAAAATTGTGAAGATGACAAATAGTGAACAATTTTAAAAACGAGCTAAAAGTATAAACGCATTTAAAAAAAAAGACAGCAAGAGACTAATAATGTTGAGAATTTACAGTTAATATAATCATACAACACCATAAAGCTCTATAGGGTAAAGATTTTAAAGAAAAGATACTAGTCGTCGTTAAAGAAAAAATGACTTAAACTCAGCACGGAACCGGTCAGTGCCACCTGACCTTCGTATTTGCGGTGGCAGGGAGTTCCATAAACGGATGGTGTTCACAAAAAACTGACGTTCGGAAGTGAGAGAGGAGAATCGTGGGAGTATGAGTTGAGGGTATCTGTTTGACACACTAAAACGCAGCTTGCTAAAAGGGTAACTAGGTTGATTGGTTTGAATCACATTAGATAGCAAAACAAGGGATCTATAACGAAGTAAGTGATCAAGGGACATGTTGTAAAGTAATTTCTTGAAGCTGGGAATACGATCAAACCGTTTTAAATTGAAAACATAACGCGCGGTGTTGTTAAAGGCGACATTTAGTTTTCTTCTGCTATTAGCATCACAATTACAAAAGATTTCACAACCGTTACTATTCTTAGTTACGATTGTGAAATCTTAGAGAGTTTTTGCTAGTATCATACGTGTTTTCAGGGGATTTAAAACTGAGACATACGCAGCTGGCGTAAGATACCATATACTTTGCCAACTATAGCATTGATGTGAGTATCCCATGTTAATTTCCTGTTAAATGTCACTCCTAAGTTCCTAACAGTTTCGACATATTCGATTTTGAAACAGTTTAGCAGTTTGTCAGGAAAATATACAAGGTTCAGTGGTTTTTTACTTATGACGATGCATTTGGATTTAATGGGAAAGAAAGAGTCCATTTTTCTCTGACCATTTGGCCCAAGATCTTTGTTTATAAAGTTTGCACAGTCGTCAATCATACCAACTTCGATATAGCTGAACGTCATCTGCATACATATGGACTGATGACGAGGATGATATTAAAGACGGGAGCTCATTAACGTAAAGAGAGAAAAGGAGAGGACCAAGAATTGAACCCTGTGGAACCCCTCTACAATTATGAAGGAGGTTAGATGATAGGTGACCTACTGAAACAGCTTGTTTGCGAGACTGAAGGTAAGACGAGATTAAGGCTACTGCAGGATTTGAGAAACCAAAATGTGATGACAATTTGTTACACAAGTTAGCGTGATTTACGGTGTCGAAGGCTTTCGAGAAATCGAGAAGTACTAGAAAGGTAACCTCATCGCGGTCCAGTGACACCCTCATCCACGACTTTGACAATTGCAGTGATGCAGCTATGATTTTTGCTGAGGATTTGGAAAGACCACTTCTGCAGACTGTATAACGGCGAGGACGAACCAAATACCGCTGTCAGGCAGAACGAACCATTCAACCCGGGCGAAGACGTTACCGACGAAGCATACGAACGATACCGCCCACTCGACCTGGAGGAGGTGAAAGTAGCTGTGTCTAAGCTCAAGTGCAACAAAGCAGCCGGAGCAGACGGCCTAGCTGCCGAACTTTTTAAATCCGCTGGCGATGAGCTGGTTAGGAGCATGCATCGGCTCATCTGCAAGATATGGTGGGAAGAAAGCATGCCCGACGAATGGAACCTCAGCATTGTTTGCCCGATCCTGAAGAAAGGAGACCCTCTGAGTTGTGCCAACTACAGAGGCATAAGTCTTCTTAACATCGCATACAAGATCTTTTCTGCTGTGCTGTGTGAACGCCTGAAGCCGTTTGTCAACAATCTGATAGGCACATATCAGTGTGGCTTTAGGCCAGGAAAGTCCACCATCGATCAAATATTCACACTGCGGCAGATCTTGGAGAAAACCCAGGAATTCCAAATCGATACACACCACCTCTTCATCGATTTCAAGGCCACGTATGACAGCATCTATAGAGACGAGCTATATAGCGCAATGTCTAGTTTTGGCATCCCTGCCAAACTCGTCAGTCTGTGCAGGATGACGATGGAAAACTCACGCTGTTCCGTCAAGGTCGGCAAAGCCCTCACCGACCCCTTTGATGTCAAAAAAGACAAGGCGACGCGCTGTCATGCGACTTCTTTAACATCATACTTGAGAGAATTGTGCAGAACTCTCGCGCCAACACCAGAGGTACAATCTTTCAAAAGTCCGTTCAACTACTCGCATACGCGTCAGTGAAGCTTTCGTGAGTATTGGGACGGAAGCGGCGAATATGGGTTTAGCAGTCAATGAAACGGCAAAACCAAGTATATGCTGTCATCAAGAAAAGACACCCAACACCGACGTCTTGGACAAAACATCACCATCGACAGCTATAATTTTGAGGTAGTTAGGGACTTTGTCTACCTGGGTTCCGCTATCAATTCAGACAATGACACCAGCGCTGAAATCAAACGAAGGAAAACTCTTGCCAATCGCTGTTTCAGCAAGGAGGCATTCAGGAAGGAGGCATTTGAGTAGCAAAGCCCTCTCTCGAGCAACTAAAGTGTCCATATATAAGACCCTCATCATCCCAGTCCTCCTTTACGGTGCAGAAGCATGGACCCTGTCAAAGGCGGATGAAAACACTTTAGGCTGCTTCGAGAGGAAAATTCTTCGGACGATTTACGGTCCCGTCTGCATAGACGGAGAGTGGAGGAGGAGATATAACATCGAACTGAACGGGCTGTACAGCGATACCGACCTAGCCAAAAGAGTCAAAACACAACGTCTACGATGGCTGGGTCATCTAGAGCGGATGGACACCAACGCCCCGGCCCGGAAAATCTTCGAATCCACACCGCAGGGACGGCGCGGTAGAGGAGCACCGAGACTCTGGTGGCGCACGCAAGTGGAAGGGGACGTCAGCCAACTTCGCGTGCGAAACTGGAGACGGCTAGCTAGAGACAGAGCTGGCTGGCGAAGCTTGTTGGCTGAGGCCCAGGTCCACTCGGACTGTAGCGCCATCTTAAATAAGTAAGTAAGCACTTAACACGTTGAGGTAGTACAAATTGGATTTTTAATCATAATTTTGTTAGAAAGGGATGTTTTGTTTTGTTTTAAAATGTGGGAAAACCTCAATTATGGTTTATTTGGAAATGTTGGGTTATTGGGGTTTTCACAATTATTATTTTTTTTTTTACTTCTGGGTGGCGGAGAGGGCAAGTCGCAGTTGGAATTTGCTTTGCAGTTGAAGATATTAAAGGACTGCGTTCAACGTGCTCTTGAGCGAAACACTCAAACAGGACTACTTGAAGATAAACCACGATCAGGACGGCATAAATCGACAGCCGATGATCTACTAATAGCAACAACAAGCAAACGACATAGGCGGAAACAGCACCCGAAATATGTGCCGAAATAAAAATACAAAACGGAGTAAGCCGCTGTGCTTAACAACGTCAAACGGAGGTTAAGAGATGCTGAACCATTTGGACAATTTGCCTGTGCGAAAACCCCTTTTGCGACCACAAAATAAGTTGAAAAGGTTAAAATGGGTTAAAACCCCTTTTGCGACCACAAAATAAGTTGAAAAGGTTAATATGGGACAAAAAGTATATAGACTGGACAGAAGAAGCCTTCAACAGAGTTTTATATAGCGATGGATCAAAGTTCGAGGTATTAGGCACAAAACGAAGGGTTTTCGTTCAATGCAGCGCTGAACAAAAGATGCTGCTAAGCTGTATGGTTTCACCGTCAGGTATAGAGGCGGTTCTTTAATGGTCTGGGGATATTTCTCTTCAAGTGGAGTGGTGGATCTGGTTCGAGTGATGGGGAAAATGACTAAGGATGCGTACAAGACAATATTGGAAGACCACGCTTTGAACTCTGGACTTAGATTAATTGGCGAGTCATTTGTATTTCAACAGGACAACGACTCTTAACGCACATCAGAAATCTGGTACGATTTCCTCAAACAGAGGGAAGACGAAAAAATTTGTCATGCAAGTCATGACATGGCCGCCGCAGTTACCAGATATAAACCCAATAGAGCTGTTGTAATTAGAGCTGAATAGAATTGCCCGTCATCAATACCCATCATAGGAATCTCCATTGTGCAATATGTATTATATAGGAGTGCTGGAACAATAATCCATGTTATATAATTCAAAATTTTTTAGCTAAAATAGAATCGTACAAAAAAAAGTAATAGAATGTAAAGAGGGCTCTACATTAAAAATATTTTTCTTATTATTTTGGTTCTATATTTGTTGCTCATTAGCTTTGCATTCTTATTTTTCAACTTGAAACCCTTTTTCGGTGTTGGAATTCTGGTTTACTTCCATCAAAGTTTGAGTCCACAAATTTTTGGCCTGCAGTGTGCATACATTACATTCCTGGCAGCAAAGCAGACATTTGCTGCCAAGTGGTCTAAAGTTTCCTGGAAGTTCCCTGGAAGAAGGTCTAAAGTTTTCTGGACGTTGTCCGGTTTCCATCTGGCATTTTGATGAAGCTAGGAATGACTGGGGATTTGGAATGGATATTCCTGATCTAGGATATTCATGATACGGGACACCCCGTCTGTTCCTTTAAAATTTTTGAAGAATAAAAACCAAACCAAAAAACAAACCAAGAATACGGAGATATTTTCCACGTTTTTGTGATGTGCAACTGAAGTTTTACGAGCAGACACGGACCGTCAATTGTACATCCAAGACACTGTGAGCCTTTTCCTTACCGGAGAGATACTCATCAGCAGGTTTTTACAAATACAATCGTTTAGAAGGCTTCGAAAAACGTGACGATCGGGAGCTCCCACAGTTAAAAGCAGATGCGGCTGATGATAAAATGCTGGGGTGGAATCGGCTAAGGTGATCTGTGAGTTTCACATTTTGTGACAGGCAATGTGATCAAACAAAATAGTCCGTCTGCGTAAGATGATCACAAAAAAATTATTCCGAATCGGTGCTTTTCTTAGGCTTGTGATGTAAGAATTTTTTTTTATTTATGCTTGCAGATAGATAGTCAGCCTAAAGGCCCAACCATAATAGACTTTGATGAGCTTAAGTCGGCTTTCCGAAATGTCCCATTGCACGCAATTCGTATGCCACGACCATAATAGCCTTATGTTGGGTTTCGTTAGGTTTTCGTTAACTTGTGTTGGCTGAAAGCTTTGTTTTTGCTTGTCATAAATTCACTCATTGTCATATTAAAACCCAGATTCATTTTTAAACGTGCTTCAAAAACTCCGTGAAAGAAGGGAAATACCAAGAATTGTACGCTCACTTCAAAAGTTTAAACACATTTTAGATCTCACAATCGGTTTCGGAGATATAAACATCCAAAGTTGAAGAAAAAGTGACATAATTTTCAAAATTAATTTTTAATTTTCAAGGCAATGTGATACTCGAGACGTTCACAGTGAAATCTCATGAAATTTTCAAATCGTTTGCTTATGTCTATTATGGGCAACACAATCTTTTGGCAGAACTTGAGTGGGATTTTCGTTGTATTTCGACATAAGATTAATCCCGCTCAAGTCTATTATGTTTGGGCCTTGAGTTTAGGGATAAAAACCTATAACCAGAAAGTTTGAAAACTGGGGACCAACTGATTTTGACTTGATCGAGAGCTGTCGAAAGAAAATTGTGATGATCACCTTTCTACGCAGACGAATTTTTGTGTTTTGAGACATCACTTATCACAGATCACCAAGAAACTGTTAGAAATGATCCATCAATCGGTTTATCAGGCGCTTATCTTTATAATTAAAATTTTCGAAATATGAAATGTTTTGTGTCTCGTTTACGGGAAATTGTATCCGTATCATAATACACCTGTGCATGAACTGCTTCCGAATGATTTGAAAGGTAAGCTTAAGTTTTGTAACTGGTTGTTGAGTTAAATTTCTGTGATAATGGTTTTATTAGCAGAGCCCTTAAAAAGGACCAATATCAATTTACAAGGGATGCGATAAATTTTTTTATGAAAGATTCATCCAAAGCATGGAAAAAAGAAGATCGTAGAGTGGAGTTGAAATACTAGAGGACGAAATGTCGCAAGAAAATACCGCGTGGAATTCACCAGCAGGGTATAAACACTGCTAGCTTGACCTTGCAGTACCAATCTCAATTGGTACCCATGACAAAAAAACAGCCTTAGAGCATATCACTGAATGATGTTGTGCTCCATTTTGTTGAAGAAGATGGATTGATTGCCTACGTCTGCACACTCAAGACTTGGTGGTTAGCCGCACAGAGAAAGTCCATCTCCGCATCTTTTTTGCGAATTTAATGGTTCGAGCTAGAAATTATTGTTCATTACTTACACATACAACAAAATTTTCAGATTTTGGCTTACGAGGCACAAACAACACAACCGCATCCTGGCAACTGAGTCCCTTAAAATTTCTTCTCCTCCTAACCGTAGAACCACAGTGATGTAGCTGTGGCGGTAGTAGTAGCGGTAGTAAGAGCTGTCAAAAGTTAAAACACATGTGTTCAGTGTATTGCGCACACAATGTGTGTCTGTGGCGGTAGCGCGTAGCTGTGGCGGTAGTAAGAGTTGGCCAACTTTTAACTTTCGTAGCGCTACACGGTTGACAGCGCTACACGGTGGACAATTCAATACAAGTTAAGTAAACAATGGAGGAAGAGGACGTCGAAAAGTTTATTGAGATGGTTAAATCTAAAGAAATTTTATGGAATTTGTGTCATCCGTTGTACAAAAATATTAAATCTAGTTCAAATTAACTCAGAGTATCGGCCATTTTTTAAAAACGAGGTTTTTGTTCGACATAGCCGCGCTACACCATTGTGTTCAATTTTTTTCGGTACTACGCCACATGGCTCCGCGGCTGTACTACGTACTACTGCTACATACCACCGCTACGGGCATTGTGGTCCCACGGTTAATTTTAGACTTAAGTATCGTCTTTCGAATTTTTTGTTTATTCGACATTTTTGACCTTGATCCAATAATCACCATTATAAAAGTTTAGGAGTTAAGAAGCAACTTTAGCCGGTTTCCCTGTGATCATACGATCATAAAACCTCGAGCGAAACGCGTTCGGGGTGAGTACCTATGTATGTCAATTAATAAATTTTGCCTAACCCAGGATTGACTTAATGTTTTTTTTTTTCTGAGGTGCCAAAAATCAACTGAGAATCAAATTTAAAATACATACTTACAGTTCCTCTTAACATGAAACAGGCAAATTTCAATGAAAATTGCTATCTTAGACCCCATCCAAACCAAAAATGAAATCTAAGAGCTCTTTGATGAATCTAAAAAGGTTGAAAAGCGGTATCTAAAAAGCACTGAAGCATTAAGCTCGCTTAAATTTGGCTATTCCCCGTGCTCTGCCACATTTTCCAAATCCTAATCTAATCGGCCAGTCACTCCATTCTTCTCTTCGCGTGCATTGGCCACAAGTTAAAGGTGTTCAACTATTTATTTGTTTGTTCTTTGGCATCTAATTAACAACCGGCCGGCGTTTTTGTTTATGATAAGTTTGATAATTCAAAACTCCTAATAGTTCGTTGAGCATCGCTCTGCGCATCGAAGACACCCATTGCCCAGTTCTCGCCTTATTTGTTTACGTAGCCTTGAAAAGTCATTTGTTTATTTAGAAACGCGACGAGCAGCGTAGCTTTCTTTTAATACACAAAAATTCAGTCCTACTTCCGCTAATTGATGTCATTGCTCATTGGGTACGGCGTACTTGGGAACGCACCGTTCCGTGTGTGTGGGTTTGTGCAGAGACGACCTTTAGAAGGACATGCCTTGGGGCAGTGTCGTTAAAATATTAGTAAGAAATCAATAGATCTTGCGTAGCCAAAGTATAAAAACGCTAAAACGTGTATCAAATGCAAATAAAAACTTAATCAAATAAATTGGCCATCGATTAAGTACAGCCGCTAGTGCATGCGAGCGGATAAGTATTATTCATAATGTCTTGATGGAGTGCACCTGGCACGAGCAATGTATGTACCTTCAATCAAATTGGAATCGTCTCCAATCTGAGCAAACCAGTGGAGGCTGGTTGAATTGGAACACTCCATACCTGCTTAGAAAAGTAAGAGATGTTGTGTTCACATAAACAGGAGATAAAAGATTTTTACGCAATGGTTTTTTGGGTATGACTAACTGCGGCTCATCAAAGAACAAAGCGCGTCAAAAAATTCAAGTCACTCACCTTTTCTTTCTACACTCCCTTCGCGACTTCTATCGGCTGGTGGAGCAGGAGCTGTATCTGGAATGAGACCAATTCATAAACGATTACACACTTTACACACACAAATCATCCCAATGAGGCGGAGTAAAATTAAATTATTATTATTCATCATCTCTGCCCCCGCGCGCACTGCCGACGAAGAAAAGCGACAGATTCCGACGATGACGTTTCGTCGGCGCACTAGATTGACTCAGTTATTCGAATAGAAATTAAAGAAAAATTCCAATTAAAACCCGACAGCAGATTGTGGAGAAAAGCACAAAGAAAGATTGATGGACAGTGAACCATGCCTCCTCGCGGATTTTCAGTTTTCACCACCGAAACTTAGGTGCATGGTATGCAAACTATGGACGGAATGAATAGTGTCTGCGGTGCGGTGCCCCTTCTACTTCGTTCTTCTTCGTGTCGTGTTTCTTTCTTCGTTGGATTGGACTGCGGATAGCAGGCGCTCGCACTCGTCGGTGTGTAGTAATTGCCGAAAAACATGGACACATTGCCATGGTTTGGGTTTTGGTACATTTTGGCCACAAAATAACAACGAAATGTTAGGGAAAACTAATGGATTACACTTGCAACTGCCACCGAAGCGCAGGAAAGGCTTTTTCCATGATAAAAAATTATTTCTGTACCACCTATGGGAGAAACGCAAGCAGCAGCAGTGGAGCTGCAGAAAATACATTTTTTTTTTGTGTTGAGAAATCTGTCAAGGCTGTTTTTCGATCGATTGTTTTCGGGGTAAATTTTCGAGTTTCGCGTTTCATTTGTGCACAATTTCCTTGCGGGGGCTTTGAATAATGATTTTTGGATATTTTTGCACTGGTTTTTTGCGTACCTGATTGACTATTTGTAGAAATTAATTGTTCGCCCCCAAGACTCGCCATATTTTCTCACTTTACATCAGTCACTTGGAATTTTTTTAGAACAATATGACGGAGGCACTGAGGAAAAATCAGCAGTGCAACACCCGTGTACTAAAGCTGGTGAGTGGCGACATCTGCTCGTAAGAGTGGACGAGAGTTTTGTTACAATTGGGACTGTTTGTTTGGTGGAAATACTGTTCTGAGTACAGTAGAGGGCCTCTATTGCTAGAGTTTTTTTTTTAACTATTTGGGTCCACTGCGATATCTATATCATAAATTACTGAGAAACTAGATTCGGCGGCGATATCTAAATCATAAATTACTGAGAAACTAGATTCGGCTGACAAACTGAAATTGATGAATTCTGACATTTGTTTACAAATGTGACTAAATTGGTCTATTCATCAGCTGAGGTTTAATCGCGTAAGATAAATTATTGTTGCATCTTCTCAAAAAATTTCAATTTCTTACAATAAAAAAACCAATTTATTTTTTTAAGTAATATTTATTATTTAGTTATAAAGTTTTATTGGTACAGCAAAAAAAACCTTAAATACATTCAGAGATGGGCGCCTTCAAGGTTACAATTTGAAACAGAGTTCTCGGCTAAAAGTTTACACAAAATTAAAGAGGCATTCACACTATTCTGAGCGGGAGCTAGGTTTTGTCTTTGTTTGTCATTACTACACCTATTGTCATAATTAAAGCCCATATTTATTTTCAAAAGGGTTTTTAGAGATCCCTAAAAGAAGGGAATATATTGTAATATTTTGGCCTATGGATCGTCGAATAACAATCAATTTCACTTTTATAATTATTACACAATGAAACGCTTTATTTATCAAACAAAACTTATTTAAATTCAAATCACTTATAATCTCACTTAATTCAACTAAAATCACTTAATTCAACTTCGCTACTTAGAATTCCACAGTTTATTTCATAAATACTTTACCATCGATGTTCACGAGTCAACGCTAACTTTCTAGAAGTCTTTGAGGTATTCCATTACCTTGTCTAGAATACCTCAAAAATTCAATCAGTTTTTAGATGAAGCCTTTGGCTTCGTAGATATTTGTATCTTATTGTAATCTTTTCGGCCTGGGGTTCGTCGAATAAAACTCAATTTCACTTTTGTAATCACACAATGAAACACTTTATTTATCAAACAAACTTATTTTAACTCAGATCACACTGTTATTCAACTTTACTATTTAGAATTCAACACTTTATGTCAACTCAATCACTTTTTACTTTATTACCGATTTTCAGAAGTCCACGTTTAAAATATAACTGTCTCGTACGAGCCTGCCACCCGTGTATTTATACAAAATTAAGCACCTTCTAGTACGTTCCATACCCCCTTTGGTAATTTTCCATTGGTACTCCTCCGCGGAATTCCAAGGAGGGGAAATCGAAATTCGAAATTCGAACTTCGAATATGACAGCTGCTGTCAGATGACTGGAATGGCAGTTGGGTATGTTCGTTTAGTGAATCGAGCGGGTGCGTTTGTAGAGTGAATCGATGGGTGCATTCAGGGACTCCTGCGAGTTGTTTTATTTCTTGTCGCCACATAACATTATATTCATTCTCTTAGTTATCCCATTTTAATTTTTATTTCTCAGCGACAACGTGATACCCACTCGTGACGTTCATAGTGGTTTTGAGCAAAAACTACCAAAAAACTAGGGGGTTACAAAAACAGAAAATTTATAAAAATACATATGAAAACTCATGGTTTTGACTTAGGTTATGCAAGTATACGTAAAAACTAAGTTTATGATCCAGTGTGACAAGGTTATAAGTTTGCCTTTGAATAGGTTTACTTGACTAAAAATCATAAATTACTGAACAACTAAATATTCAACTTGAGTCCCTCTACCCTCCAATACACATTTGTTTACGTTTTATTTTAAAGCCTTTTGTATTTTAGCTAATACATTGGAGACCGTCGTCCATCACTAAGTTTCCAGAAAAAGTAAATAAAACACAAAACTTTTTATAGTGGGAAAATTTATAAAAAAAAAACCGAGTGGCACTTAATTCCTTCTCAAAACCAGCTCATATGTCCTTCACCGTTCGAATTGGAATCATTTTCCTTCGTTACAAAAAATGTCTCTGCTCTATCGTTCGTTAAGTCATTTTCTCGAAACTCACACCATCATAGAACAAATCATCTGCTGATGATTTGTTCTATGATGGTGTGAGTTTCGAGTTTTCGACTGCTGAGCACAAATTACGGAATAACTAGATATTCAACTTGCGTCCCGCTTACCCTCCAACACCCATTTGTTTACGTTTTTTATAAAGCCTTTAAAGCTTTAAATTTCCGTGTCAGTGAATACGTGTAAGAAAATACAACAACAATTAACCTTACGCGATCAGCTGATGGTTAAGCTGCAAAACGAAATTGCATGGAAATGAAGAATTCATGAATTTACTCACATTTGTAAACAAATGTCGGAGAATGGGTAAATTCATCAATTTCAGCTTGTGGGCAAACCTTTTACATGTCCGAAGTTGAATATCTAGTTATTCAGTTTATGCAGCTGAGTCTTAATCTCATGCAGTTCGATTCACCTTTAAAGATTTAAAAAAGCGATCAAATTTGAAATTTGTATGGTTGATCGCGTAAATTGTAGAGGATTTGATAAAGATTCATATTGATCGCAGATACGTGCCTGGTGGAAATATAGCAGTAGCATCTGTTAATAATTAAGACATTAAAAATAAAATTATAGTGGGCGGGGCATCAATTCAAAGAGTTGTTGATTTTACATCGCTGATTCGGTTGCTGATTCAGTAGCTAATAAATTGGGTGCTTTTACATCAGCTGATAGCTGGTTGGAAATCGATACTTTTTGTTTCTGACAGTATCGATGGTTTTGGGGGAAAAAATTGTTTCTATCGATATTAAAGTCTAAATTTACAGTCTAATCTAAGCTTAACATAACATTAACATAACATTTTGGCTCTCAATAAGAGTGAAGATAACATTTCCCAATAGCGAAAAAAGTTTTCCGTTGTAAAACATCTCAATAGAAAACGCATTTGTGACAGTTCTGTTATACAGGGACAGCGTCCGTTTCCCTTTTCAAGACCCAAACTGTTATAAAGATGTAAAAAGGAGCTAAAATTGGTATAAAAGATAAAAATAGTATCAAAAGTAATTTATGATAAAGTCAACCACTGAACTGCTTTTCGAAAGGCTTCAACACTAGCGGATAGACTAGCATTTCCTTGTAAACGTGAATTTTTTTTAACTCTTGGCATAAATTACTGAATAACTAGATATTCAACTTCGGACATGTAAAAGCTTTGCCCACAAGCTGAAACTGAGGAATTCACCCATCCGCCGACATTTGTTTACAAATGTGAGTAAATTCATCATTTCCATGGAATTTCGCTTTGAAGCTTTTACTTTATAAAAAACGTAAACAAATGGGTGTTGGAGGGTAAGAGAGACGCAAGTTGAATATCTAGTTATTCAGTAATTTATGGGTGGTCCTTTCAACCGGTGCACCCACGATGCACTTGTGCATTTTACCTCCTATTTCGACATAGGGTTCCTTGCTAGCTGCGCACGTTTTGCTATTCCGACGACAGTCCTTGATGTCGTTTATTGCACAGTATGCCTTTAAGGAAGGACTTCCGTTAGAGATATCTGGCATTCGGTTTCTGGGCTTCTCCATAGTTTCTATCCACGCAAGGATTGACTAGATTTCAGGATCTTCTTGTTGTGCATTACGAAGTTTCTCAGTAATCCACCGCTAGTTCGGCTCTCATTCTATTCAGCGAAATCACATGCCACATGCCAAAAGTATTTCACATCTGCACTTAGAGGGCACATCTCTCTGGATTGAGTTCCAAGTAGCCACTGAGCCTCTTAAGGTAACTGTTTTTGATTTGATCTCTTATTCGATTTAAGCCTTTAAAAATAAAATACTTTCCTAATTCGATCTCTTCATGCACTTTTTTTAGCATCTCAAGTCCCAGTATTTACTCCATTTGGTCGAAGAGCATTTTTTTTTTCAAGTAAAATTGTACTGATTGAAGATCTTTAGAAGTCAGCAAGCTGCTCAATGCACCTTGGTAAGAGTTGCACCCTGCTCAAAACAAATAAATCGACCAATTTCAGAACAGTCCACAACGTAGTCATTCAACCTTGAGCTTATAACGGTCGAAATAACAACAAATTCAGATTATGTTTAACATTCTTATTTATTTTTTCATTTGTCTAGTCAACTCTCAGTCAAAATTAATTTCAAGAGCATTTAACCTAACTCCTCAGCGGCAGCACAGTCGATCCGTACAGTCGCTTGCCGCTACAACGCGGCGGATAAACAAAAGTGGAACCGTAAGTAGATTTTTTAAAAAATAGCTTAATTTAAAAAAATTAATTAAATTACTTAAGCAACGGTATATACTAAGTTATGAAGGAAATGGAGCGCTTAATCGACCTCTTCCATGTGGGATGCGTCTTCAGTGTCGTTGACTAGTGGTGGAGCATCGCCTCCGCCCTGGATGTCTTCGGTGGCCATCGGTTCTTCTTCATCGATGCCAAGGCCAAGCTTAATCATTCGGTAGATTCTTGAGGCGTGCACCTGTGGGCTGTCCAATGAGAAACCAGATGAGAGCAGCGACGTCTCGAAGAGCAGGATGACCAAGTCCTTGACTGCCTTGTCGTTCTTGTCGACATCGGCCTTCTGACGCAGTGTTTCGATGATGGCGTGGTCTGGGTTGATCTCCAGGTGTTTCTTGCCGGCCATGTAGCCCATGGTGGAGGAATCACGCAGCGCTTGCGCCTTCATGATGCGCTCCATGTTGGCGGACCAGCCAAACTGTGAGGTGACAATGCAGCAGGGCGACTCAACCAATCGATTCGAGACGACGACCTTCTCGACTTTGTTGTCCAAGATGGATTTCATGACTTTGCAGAGGTTCTCGAACTTGGCCTTGTCCTCTTCGCGTTTCTTCTTCTCCTCCTCGTCCTCTGGCAGCTCCAAACCCTCCTTGGTAACAGACACCAACTGCTTGCCTTTGTACTCCTTGAGATGCTGGATAACGTACTCGTCGATGGGTTCAGTCATGTAAACCACCTCGAAACCGCGCTTCTTCACACGTTCGACAAAGGCTGAGTTGCTCACCTGGTCCTTGGACTCACCAGTGATGAAGTAAATGTGCTTCTGGTTCTCCTTCATGCGACTGACGTAGTCGGCCAACGAACAGTAGTCATCGCCCGACGCAGATGTGTGGAAACGAAGGAAATCGGCCAGCTTCGCCCGGCTGTTGCTGTCCTCGTGCACACCCAACTTCAGGTTCTTGCTGAACTGGTCGTAGAACTTCTTGTAGTTCTCCTTGTCTTCAGTCAGCTCCTCGAACAATTCCATGCACTTCTTGACCAAATTCTTGCGGATCACTTTGAGCACTTTGTTCTGCTGCAGCATCTCACGCGAAATGTTCAGAGGCAAATCCTCAGAGTCGACCACGCCCTTCATGAAGTTCAAATACTCTGGAATGAGATCTTCGCAGTTGTCCATGATAAAGACACGGCGCACATAGAGCTTGATGTTGTTACGCTTCTTCTGGTTCTCAAAGAGATCGAATGGTACCCGTCGTGGGATGAACAGCAAGGCACGGAACTCCAACTGACCTTCGACCGAGAAGTGCTTGACGGCCAAATGGTCCTCCCAATCGTTTGTCAGCGATTTGTAGAACTCGCCGTACTCTTCCTGTGAGATGTCGTCAGGGTTGCGTGTCCAAATTGGCTTCGTCTTGTTCAGCTCCTCGTCCTCGGTGTACTTGACTTTGATAGTCTTCTTTTTCTTCTTGTCGCCGTCCTTATCGGCGTCTTCGTCCTCGCCAACATCTTCGATTTTCGGCTCGTCAGTGTCCATTTCTTTCTTTTCCTTCTCCTCCTTTTCGGCCTCATCGTCGCTGACTTCCTGGTCACGCTCCTTCTCGACGAGCAACTTGATGGGGTAGCCAATGAACTGCGAGTGCTTGTTGACGATTTCCTTGATTTTGCTCTCCTCTAGGTACTCGGTCTGGTCCTCTTTCATGTAGAGCACGATCTTGGTGCCACGGCCCAAGGGTTCAGTGTTGTCCTGGGTGACTGTGAACGAACCTCCGGCAGAGGACTCCCAGATGTACTGCTCGTCATCGTTGTTCTTCGAAGTGACGGTGACCTTGTCGGCAACCAAGTACGCCGAGTAGAAACCAACACCAAACTGGCCAATCATACTGATGTCAGCTCCAGCCTGCAGGGCCTCCATGAACGCCTTTGTTCCAGACTTGGCGATGGTGCCCAAATTGTTCACCAAATCAGCCTTGGTCATGCCGATACCAGTATCGATGATGGTGAGCGTGCCAGCTGCCTTGTTTGGGATCAGCTTAATGTACAGCTCCTTGCCGCTGTCCAGTTTGGTCGGATCAGTTAGAGATTCATAGCGGATTTTGTCCAGGGCATCCGACGAATTTGAGATCAACTCACGAAGGAAGATTTCCTTGTTCGAGTAGAATGTGTTGATGATCAAGGACATGAGCTGAGCAATCTCAGCCTGGAAAGCAAAGGTCTCACATTCTTGTTCTGGCATCTACAAAAAGAAAAACGTGATTCATGATTATTTCAAGAATTTTCCACCATCCATTCATAAAGTTCTAGGAAATTCCTTCGACTGAAGGAAGAGGGAAATTATATTGCATCACAACTTACCTTGACTTATTTGTTCTGCTCTAATTGCAAATTGAAAACTCTTTAAAATGCACACAATTCAATATTAGGCACAGAAAAATATATCTTCCACTTGAAAAAGTGAATTTTCACTTCGGCTTCGCACAGAATAGATTCGCACTTCAACGCTTTTGTATATGTACTGATGCCGAGGGGTGTTCTGTTTCCGTTTTTATACTTTAATGACGGATTTTCCGAATTTTACTCGACCATTCTAGAATTCACTACCCCTACTTCCGCCAGTTTTCCTGTGGTTTTTGTTTGTTGTCACCGGGCTTTCTGTGAAAATGTGGAATTACTGACAAATTTTGTTGCTGTGATAAAATGGCTGGTAAAAATTGACAAATAACTGTTGTCATGAAATATGCAGTTTAATTCATTTTAATTAAATAAAACAAGAAAAGTTTCTCGTGCACACAATTTGACTACAACTACCACACGGGCTTCTCAAACTGTGATTTGACAGGAAAATTTGCTTCCAGAAATGTCAAATTTCTCACACACTTTTTTTGTTTATCGATTGTGGTGTGGTTGGTGGTGGTTTTTGGGGTGGTAATTTCTTCGAGAAATTTTCTTTTGTTTTATGTACTTTGCATTTGCAGCGAGTTAGCGCGTTTTTTTGTTTGTCTAAAAGTTCTGGAAAAATGCATATTCATTGACCAACGTTTTGAAATAGTGATTTATTGACCTCATGGGTATTGTGGCGCTAAAATTACAATTTCCGAATCGATTTTGCACATGACAACCGTGTGTAAATGGGGTACATACTTTTTTATATACATTGTTTACATACTGTAGTAAATGTTCTACATGCGTTTGTAGTGCTTAGGTCATAGAATAGGATTTATAAATTTTTGCCCGGGAACCGTCTTTTAAGTTCAAGAAAGTTCTAAATAGTTTTATATGACTATGCGACTAAACTTTTCATCCTCTAAAGAGGGACTCTAAACGGGTCATTGAAGTTCGTAAAACTACGCTGATTATTGTGTTTTCCATAACAAAGTGGGTTCACAGGAAAAGGTCTGTCGGCCTCCTGTGCTTTGCTGCACCTGGTGAACACATTGTTTAAGATTGGTTAATTGTAAACCACTTATTTGGCCCTGATGATTCACTGATCTTTGATCTCTTTGAATACAGCCGTGTCATGGATTTTAAATTGTGTTCATCAGAAAACTTAAAGGGCAACGAAAATTCTGACAAAACCCAGTAGGGAAGCAGAGTCGGGTTTCACTAAAAAAGACCTGATCTTAGAGTTATTTGTAGCATTCACTGGACGTGCAGATGCAGCATGCAACTACTTCCTCTTAAAACAATCACAGAAGTGGGTAGTAGATCCCTTTTTTCCTCCCCTACCCAGCCAACTGTTTGTGTAAACCAACTAGTGCAAATATGTATGTATGTATGTACACCCGCAGTCTATGCCAATTACCGGAGCACGGATTCTGGAAGCCCCAACATTCATTTTTGAACAACCAATCGACTCATGCAGCTCTGTAGCTGACTCGCGCAAAGAAGCCACACGGGCTAAAGGCGAGAATGATCTTTGGTTTTCTATCTAAAAAGCAACCCAAGCTCGTTATGAGCTTGGCTCCCCGGCTCCGCCACACGCCAATGGGTCTGCCGGCGCAAGGTCTACAAGAAGTGAATTCAGTTCTGCTCATATCGAGGGTTGTTTAACTGACGAATGGAAACCGGACACCGTCGGTTTCTCTTGGGCATCAGTCGCCGATTGTTCGAGCTGCCCGTTCATTGGTTATGGATTGTGGAGCAGAGTTGATTTGACCCATACTGGAATAGCATTATTAGCGGACAGAACTGGTCGTCACGCTTGGCTCTGATGGTGGGTGTATGCTTCTTTTTCGTTTACTAGAGGCATTCTACAGCATTGTTAAGCTGGTACTGCTGTTTTAGGCAAAGGCACTTAGGCCTAAAGAATTGAAACTAGGATAGCTTCCATTCAAGAGCCATGGGTGTGAAAAGGTGGCATATTTGGAATATGGTATTGGTGGATTATACGCGCTTCTTATGACGTTTTTTACGATCAGCAGTCTGATACTGATAGACCAAGGCTTGTCTTAATGCGTCGAAATTCTACGAGGCAGTTAAGATCGAAAGATTTGTATTCAAGATCTGGTTGCTGCCTCTATTCCTTGCCTGCAAACGGCGAATGGGAAATTTTCGTTGCTTATACTTTCCACAACTCTATAGTAATTCGTCTCCTATATGAGACAGTTGTTGACCTTGTAGACAGAGAACTGTGAATCAATATTTTAGGCCTCATTTTGGGGTGCAATGATTATGCTCAGAAAACTGTTTAGGACAGCAGCCAATGTAACGCAAGAGAAAAATTCGTCTTTGTGATTCATCCTTTCATCCTATATCATCACCAACAATGAAGGTCATCGACATTTTAACAATTGTTACAGCCAGGAGACAACAGGTAATATTTGTGCAGCAAAAGCTATTCTACAGGGGACAAATGACATTTATTCAACTTGACACATGCGTTGTGTGATTGTGGATTCAAAACCAAAAGCAAATTTTTCTTCTATCCAGAAGAGGAACTGTCAAACGAGTCCAAGAAAACAGCTTCAGGATGGTCCAGAAGGCTCCCAGACGCTCCCGGACGGCTAACCGAAAAGGCCATAAGACCAAATGAAAGCTATCAGTGATAGCACCTTATTAGAAAGCAGAAATGTACATCGAATTTCAAACCTGCTGTGAGGTGCTTCTGCCTTTGCTGGAGAGCGTAAATGCGAGAAAAAATAACGCTGTGGCTCCACTGTCAATGCCCAATGCAATGGAAATGAACATGGCAATTGCAATGAAAAAATAACTGGCAATTCGATTTTCATTCATTTTCAATGTGGGCATTTCATTGCCTACAAATACAAATTTACAACGAAAAAGAAAATCATAAAAGTTTTGAAATTTTCTATGTCTAAGTTGTTTTCGGGTTTGAAGTTTATATTTTTATTTGTATAGAAGTCGTTGAAGCCGAATATGTTGAATTTAGGTTTCAAATGTCATTTTCAAACTCATTGCCTTGTAGATTTATGGCAATGATTGCTCTTCAAACGGAAATCAATCATTGAAGGACATTTAAAAATCAATATTGCAAAGCTAATTTCTAAAGCGTCTACACTAGTAATCAGACAGTTAATGGAAATATTTCAATCAATTGATTGCTTTGCCCATTGCAAGTGGAGCTTCTGGGTTACTGTACACATTTTAGAAAATAGCTTAAGAAATCTATTCAAGTCCACCCAAACTTAGATCAAGCCAAGGGGTTGAGACAGCTTAAGATCTGAAAACCGTCCTTAACCGTTGTTTTGAACAAGCGTCATATGTTACTGAATAACTAGATATTAAACTTGCAAGATTCCCTCTTGCCTACCGCTACAATACAGATTTATTTACGTTTTTTTTATAAAGCTTTAGATTTCCGTGTCGGTGAGTACGTGGAAGAAGATACAACAACAGTTTACCTTACGCGATCAGCTGATGTAAAAGCTCCAATACGTTATTGCATGTAACCGACAAATTGATTAATTGACTCACATTGGAAATAAATGTCAGAGAATGGGTAAAATTATCAATTTCAGGTGGTGGGCAAAGCTTTTACATGTCCAAAGTTGAATATCTAGTGATTCAATAATTTATAAAAATAAATAAATAGAGTGGTGCAACAGCTCGAGGTGAACCAGGGCCAACTTCTCAACAATGTATGCTGGTGTGTTAATTTCTTTACAAACAAGGGGACCTACAATTTTTTGCCGAATCCGAGCGGCACTTTGAGAAGTTTTTCAAGACAATTAATACTCTCGGAGGGCTTGTCAAACCCTCGCGGAGGTGGGGACCGTGAAAAAGAACAATTCTTTTTTTTTCAGGTGACGATAAAATAATAATTTATGCTAGCGTAATAATATATGGAAGCTCCTGAATCGGTTCCTAGAAAACCGATTTAGGGCCATTTTTTCAGTACGAGATTATCTGAGTTTCGGAGTTAAACTGAGATAAACCCCAGAAATAAATTTTTCAGTGAATATAGTCGGGGTTAGTCTCGGCTTAACTCGCCAAATTTGGTGAGTTAATCCCGGATCAACTCTGGAGAACAGTATGAACTTCTTTCAATGTTTTTTTTTTTTGTGTAGAATGGCAGTTGATTTGCGTGCTATGAAAAATAACATCTAAGAACACCTCGAACTTGTTTTCCTGTGTTTTTCTACGTGAATTGAGAACTGGGAGAGTCGAAGATTTTGACAACTTTGCTGACGGAGTTAACTCTGCACTGAAAACTGCTCGCTGGTTTAACTCCAGATTCGTTTTGTTACGGTATGAGAAGATCTTTTTTTAAGCTGGGCTTAACTTAGCACTGAAAAACGGCGTTTAGTAGAAGTCTGGAATTTATACCAGGCATTAACCAGAGGGCATTGATTGCACTTGCAATCGGACTTATACCCACTGATCAGACTATAAAGAGATAGCCAACTCTGCAACCCCCTGCCCTCTAAAACCCGCAAAAACACGCACAGGGAACGAAACGGAACGTAATGGGATATGTCATGGGATTTTCATTTGATTTCCTGTCTGTGTGAAACACTCGCCAGCTGAGAATGTAGTAGTGTGCTAGGTAAAACACAGAACACATAATATGCAGTCCCCAGTCAGTTTTTTGGGCCGAGCTGGCTATTACAGTTTTCACACCGAAGCCAGAATCTAGATTCTGAGCAATTCGATTTCAAAATCGAATCGACCCTTTCACACTGCGAAAATTATCTAGATTTTGTTGACTTTTCGATCAGTTGAACACAAACTGTCCGATTTTTCACAGTTGCTACAAGTTAAACAGCTTCAAATAAGTAAAAAACTATTTTGTAGATAACTAAAGAAGCAATGGAAAATACATAAAAATCACCGCATAATTAAAAAGTATAAAAAAAAACGAAAATATTTTTTGTTTTTTTTTTGTTTTATAAGCAAACTTCATCGGCTGTCATTTCTTCTTTTGATTGAATTAAAAGAGTGTGTTTGCTTTTATTTCCCTATGATTACCACAAAATCAAATATAATCTATTACATTTGTATTCGATTTTGTGGGAATCTAGATTCTGATCTAGATTCTGAACTCTGCAAATGTGTGGGAAATCTAATAGAATTTAATAAGATTTGGGACATTTTTACTCTGAATCTAGATTTTGGCTCGGTGTGCAAACCGTATCTCTTTATAGTCTGATCAGTGCGTATACCCCTTGTCTACACCGGACACTAATCCACGATCAATTTATATCTTTATTAAATCCTTTGCAAATCACGCAATTTACCATATAAATTGAAATCGTCTCGGAGAGTAATTAAAAATAAAACTCCTCATAATGCCTGGTACATCTCCAACGGACACTAATCCCCAATTAACATTAAAATCAACTTATCAACTTAAAATCAAGCCAGGACCCACGGCGACAGAAAAACGCGCTACTATAATTGCTGTTCTAATCAGCGTCAACGCGAGGTCAGAAAAATCGTTTGCGATTTCAGAGCGAGAAACACAAGCAGAGCGAGAAACCGCGACGACTGTTTTTACTGCAAAGTGACAGAACTATTTGTTGAAAAGGACAACACGCCATTGCGGTAACGGTCGCGAACTCGATTTGCGATAAATCTCCGGTTTGCGACTCTTTCAAGCCGCACGACAAAAAATTTATTTTTTGAAGAAATTAATGGCAAACGAATGTTTGTGTGATGAGCTTATCACAAAAATCTTGAAAACTCTCTGTTTCCAATGATGAAAACTTTTGAACATTTTTCGGTTTTTCGTCGCACTTTTTTCTATCGCCGTGGCGTCTCAGGAAAACGATTTTTATAAATCGATGGTAACATAAATGTTTTCAACGCTCATACTCATAGATTTTGTCTGATATTTAAAAAAAGGTTTTCACACGCTCATGAGAAGATATATGGCGGTTTTGTGTGGACGATCCTTCTGTTTGTTTACTGTCTGTAATAATAAGTATGTCCGATGAGATCTGCTCTAATGGATTAAAAATAAATGATCAAATGATCAAAATCTTATGAGTCAAAGCAACAATTTAATACTATGTCTCCACTGGCAGTTAAAAGAGGAGAGGATTATCGGGAGACGGTTAAAAATAAAATCCAAAGTGGCTCCACCGGACAAATATAGGATTTATTTGACACGAACCCTCTGTTTCTTATTTTAGCTCTCAAAAAAGAGTGACGATGTCATTTCCCAAGAGCGAAAATTGATTTCTGCTGTAAAAATCACAATACAAAAGTAAAGGGTGATATTTTAGCTGGTTTGGTTTTGGCAACACTGGTTTTGACAGCTGACGTGTGTTTAGTACCTTGTGTCACTGTCAAACAGCTTCAGTTTGGTTTGCGATTTAACCATGGATCGTCTTACAAATGAACAACGCTTGCAAATTATTGAATTTTACTATCAAAATTCGTGCTCGGTTCGAAATGTTCATCGCGCGCTGCTTCCATTTTATGGTCGGCATTCTCGACCTTCTGAGCAGTCTTTTCGGAAGATTGTGACCAAATTTCGCACCAAATTTACTTTGTTGGACATTAAACCACCAACACGTTTACGTACTGTGCGTAGTGAAGAAAATATTGCGGCCGTATCAGCTAGTGTGACAGAAGACCGCGAAATGTCGATTGGAAGCCAACATCCATGCATTCATTCGTGAGATACCGGCCGATATGTGTGAAAGAGTATGCCAAAATTGGACTCAGCGGATGGGCTACCTGAGACGCAGCCGCGGTCAACATTTGCATGAAACTATCTTTAAACATTAAATTGCAAGGTTCAAACTATCGATTCAAATAAATATTTCATTAATTTTTTCGAATTTTTTGTGTTTTTTTTTTTAAAAAGTTCTCAACCTCTTAAAAAATCACCCGTTACCTGTTACAGATCTGTCGTACAGGAACAGTTCCAGTTCCCGTTTTTGATTCTCAAACTGTTACAAAGGTGCAGAAAAAAGGTTTGTGAATAGGTTGAATGGGATTTATGAGGATTTATTTATAATTGCTTGCCGAAAGGATTTTAATTTGTATATGTTTTTTAATTTAACTTTTCACTTAAATTATTTCTGGCACCAATTAAACATGGCAATTTTTTTTGTTTCCTTACTTTCTATTCAGACTATACCTCTGTGGGCATTGATTTTCCACTGAGGCATTAACCAGAGGGCATTGATTGCACTTGCACCTGTCATTCCGGCGCCGGCGGTACACACATTTCTGTGTTGTGCGATTTTCAGTTAATCCGCGTAATGTCAAAAATTTGCAAAAGAAGTGTGTGAATCGGGAGTTTTTCGATAAAATTCGTTGGTTTTTCTGGAGATGGTGTCAACCAGAGGCCCTAAGCATAAATTCACCGAAGGCGAGAAAGTCTTATGCTACGAACCAGACCCGACCAAGGCAAAAGTTCTTTACGACTCGAAGGTAAGATTGCCCCCGTTTTTTTATTTGTTTGTTGCAGTCCTCTGTTGTTCATGTTCCTCGTCTGCCCCTGTGTATTGTTGACACAGTCGCCATTCCGACGGCTTGCCGCCGCATATGTTTTCCTTGTGTGTTCGTTCACTCCCATCTGCATGGGGGGGTTAGCCATTTGGTCGTGTGTCTTCTGTGTATCTCGTGCCTGGCTATTGCGAAAATTTGGAATCGCAAATTATGCTGGAAACATTAACATTTTCGTTTTGCCAATTTTAGGTGCTCGGCACATACGAGACGAAGGACAAGCGTGGCAGAAAACTGATTCAATACAAAATACACTTTCAAGGATGGAGCTCGACCTGGGATCGAAAGGTGAATTCTGATTTCGTGCTCAAGGACACCGAAGAGAACCGTCAGCTGCAGAAAGATCTAGCCGACAGGGCTCAATTGCAGTTGTAAGTACATTGACCCCGAACCGCCGCTGTCGCCGCCCGACAACGATTGCACAGATGTCGGTTGTGGTGCGGCGTGCGGTGCGGTTATATTTATAAATCGAACCCAAACGATGACGACGCGAAAAGCACTTTCACTTGTGGTTGGGTCTTCTTTTCTGATGTTTTTTTCTTTCGTTTTTCATTCATTTGTCTCGTCTGCGTAGAGGAGCATATTTGTATCGGAAAGAGCGCAAGAAACGTGCACGCAAAGAAGGCGAGTCGGATAGTTCGCCGAAAACTCGTAATCGTGGCTCGTCGGAGGATAATTTTAGTTCCAGTAGCACGATTGAGAAAAATGAAGGCGATTTCCTGATGAGGGACGGTGAGTTGTTTTAGAGAGTGGTTGGTGAATTCCTTGCTAATGGCTTGTTTTGATGTTTCCAGAGTGCGAAACAGAATCTTGCAGCAGTTCCGTCGAAAGCTTTCATGACGATGAGCGCGTACTGCTAAAGGTCAGCGAACGGCTGAAGCAGTACCTCGAGTATGATCATGAGATGACTGTCAGGAACGCCAGGCAGCACATTTTGCCTGCACGCATTCCGGTATTGGGCATATTGGAGAATTTCGTCAAGCAGAGTGCTGTCAAGTTGGTGTTTTCGGCTACGCAAAATGAGTTTGTCCGACGGCGGAACACAAATCTTCGGCCGGACAAGAAGGAGCGCGAGTTTGAGAAAATCGTTAACACGTAAGTTGAATTTGAGGAGTAATAGCTCGATCTGTTGATAGTTTTAAGAATCGCATTCGACGGTCCTTGTTAAACCAGTCAAACTAGGTACATTTAAAAGTCTGCTTTTTTTTTTAGTAAATTTATTACTTTCGTATGAAGCATGATGTCAGACTGACCAGCAATTAGTGCTAACTAATTTAGATGCTAACTATGCACCTGCAAAAGGTAATAAGTCAGACACGCCCGCGAATTTGTTTGCATTTGGGGTCCGACTTGGATTCTGGTTGAATTTCTCTTTTGTGAGATTTAAGCAATGTCCAAAAATAGCTTGAAAAGTTTGGTTTCTAAAGGTTGTTTGGCTTTTTGGCAACAGCTCTTCCTAGTTCAAGCATATTTCTGCTTGTAGATGTTGCATTCATTTAGCACACTACACAATTCTGATAGTGATATTAAAGCGTAACTGACAAACGGGTTTCTGAATTAGCTAAACACCCAACTCAAGGGCACAATAGCCCAACTGGTCGCAGTGCAAAACCCAACTTAATAATAGCTAAACACACAGCTAAACACACAACCGACCGAGCCAAAAGAGTCAAAACACAAAGACTACTGTGGCTGGGTCATCTAGAGCGGATGGACACCAACGCCCAAGCCCGGAAAATCTTCGGATCCACCCCGCAGGGACGGCGCAGTTGTGGCGAGCTGGCTGGCGAAGCTTGTTGGCTGAGGCCCAGGTCCACCCCGGACTGTAGCGCCACCTTAAGTAAACACACAGCTTTTAAGTGTTTCCTGAAAATCCACAGCTGCTTTGACTTCCTATTAGGCGTGTCATTAATTTTGCGTCCAACTTTGGATCGCATTAGAAATTATCAGCTTTGAAACGAGCCTAATGATCAAGAGAGAGAGGAGAATAAGCCCTTAACTTAAACCTTTGATTACTGGAAGTCGAAAAGTCGTCTGTGGTTCATAGCAATAAACTTTCTGGTTTAAAATAGCCCGCTCAGCTGAATATCACAAAAACTACGCTTAATTGCAAGTCTTTTTCCCAACCAACATATTGAGACCTCCGAGGAAATATTGGAAACAAAAAAAAACGTTTGCTTCAAATACAAATCAGAACCCTTATCAACCAAGGCTTGATAGAGTCCACTGAAGAACTTCCACAAACTTCCAATAGTTTCATTTCGAACAAGCCAGAACGGACAATGAGTTTTGTACTTCAAGTCGCCTGGCATTTTGAAAACTCTATGGGGGCAACAATAACAATCAACACTATTCACTGGTCAGAATAACAAGAAGGAGCGAACAAGCGGTTCGAGGTTTTAGCTATTTAAGGTCCTGTTAGAAATGTTTGAAAAAGTTTGGGGAGACAAATGCATTACAGATGCATGCACAATATTTGTGCATAGGATTTTTTTAAGTGCTGTCATTGATGACCATCAAGACTAGATTTGCCAACATAAGTTTCATTTGCGGCCATGTCCGAACAGAAGAGAAAATTGACGACACCAAAGATATGTTCTACGAGTTCTTCCACAAAACGTCTGGAGCAATGCGCTAGCTAAGACGAGCAGTGTCCTAGGCGATTTTAATGCCAGGCTAGGAAGAGGGGCCTTCTTTGGTCATACGGTGGGCAAGAACAGCCGGTACGACAAGAACTCCGATAACTGATTAAGGCCGATCGATTTTTTACGGGGCGACACGTTGTGTCAGGTTGAAGTGGCTGTCGGATCCAAAGAAACCAACACACTTAGACCTATGAAGGTCCATTGTGATATCGTTGTGGTACATACCAAACGATTTCTCCAAAGGGACATTTCCTGATCAATCGACCGTCAAGCAGATTGACCACATTGCAATCGACGCAAGACACTCTTCCAGTATGGTCGATGTCCGAATTTTCCAAGGGGCCAACATTGCCTTGGATCATCAGTAAAATCATCGAATTTTGGTAGAGGTAGTGGTGGGCAGTTATTTGAACATCGTTAGGTTCTTACTGGCTTCGAAGTTAATTTTAGAGTTTTGGATGAAGCATGGGTCCTAGAACTGAACACACACAAAAAGACTATGCACTAGTACCCATATAGTACCCCCATATTTAAATTCCCACTGCAAGCAACGTGACTGTTATAAGCTAGAGGCACCAATTGACAATTTGGTGGCTAAAAGAAAGTCTATGAACTTTAAATTTGAGTTGAGAAGTTGGCCCTGGTTCACCTCGAGCTGTTGTGCCACTCTTTTTATTTATTTTTTATGAACTTCAAAACCCTGCACTTTTAAACCCTGCAAGGTCGGGTTTAAGAATAGCCTTGAGGGTATGCCTGTCGTAAGAGCCGACTGAAATCCACTGGAGGAAGTAATCTTCAGGTATAAGTGATGCTGTCCAGGAGTATAAACTTCTTGTGGGGCCACCCTTGACAGTAAAGTTATAGCTGAAAAAGATGAACCCGAAGGTTTAAATAAAATCCAGCAGCGTCTGTTACATATTGTGCGGCTTGTTGGTTAGCGTCTGATCCCAGAGGGACGGCTGAACTTCTAATATCAGAAATCCAGGAGCGTCTGTTTCGGCACGAGCGGCTTCCTGGTCCGGGTTAGGATCGGCCGAATTTAAACCTGGCAGCTAGGTATAAAAAGACACCCCCCCCCCCCAACCGAAAAGAAAAGAAAAACAGCCTCTTAGATATTTGCTGATACTGGTAATCCAGGGCACCCTTTGGAGCTAGACCTGTCAGCATGCGAGCGCTTGGTGGTCGGAAGGTCCCGCTCGGCATCCGACCGGGTTTAACCCGAAGAAGTCACGAGCAGCCCGTCAATGGTGCCGCTATCCATTACGGGGGGCGGAGGGGGACAGCGCCAAGTCAAAATGAGGGCTTAGGTGGAAACTCTACAAATCGACAACGGCACAAACTCATCCTCCGCGACCCTTTTAAGGGATAAGCGGCATTCGAAAATGATGATGATGATGAACTTCAAATTACATATTGGCCTCGGAGTAATAAGCAATTCAAACTTCTCAGCTGCTTTCTCAGCAAAGTTCAAGCGTATTTTTCAAACCATAGCTGCACAAAAACAGCAGGTCCAGGAGCCATCTGCTCACGAGCTTCATCTCCAAACTTATAAGGGAGGAACCGATTCCCTTTTAGTGGAGGGAAAGTTATCTTCTTTCTTTGGTCAAATGAAAGGGTGATACATGAAACTGTGACAATTAGCGTTCTATCAAGCTGATGTCCCACACAATGAAGATCGTCGAGCGGGTACTAGATAGTCGACTGCGGAAACTATTAAGGCTATGTGAGGACCAGTGTGGATTTGTCGCGGGTAAATCAACCACTGATGCAATCCAAAGTATAAGGATCATGGAAAAACATCGTGATGCCCTTAAAGATCTGCATATGGCGCTGGCTGGTTTTGAAAAAGCTTTCGATAGACTACCACGAGATCTTATATGGGTGGCGCTAAAAAAACGAGGAGTTCCAAAAGCCTTCGTGCGGATGATCATGGATATGGTAAGAGTAAGAAGTCCTTCCCGAGTCACTGATGAGTTCCCATTCTCAATTAAAGTCGGCGTACACCAGGGAAGCGTCCTAAGTTCTTTGCTTTTCATTGTTGTCATTGATTATCTGCTTGAAGGAAAACTGACGGACCTGAAAGTACATCAGTTATTCTTCGTTGACGATCTTTCATAAGTGAAGATCTTGCAGATATTTCGAACGGGAATGGGTATCATATTAGCCAAAAGAAAACAGAGTACCTGTGCTGCCCATTCTCTGACCCACCCGAGCCAATTCCAGACATTAAATTGAATGGAAATGTGCTTCTGAAGTGTGAAAGGCTTAAGCACCTGGGACCTATGATCAATAGCAAAGCAATCTGTGATGACGACATCAATCATCGCGAAAGCGTAGGAAGAAAACTCCACTATCTTCTGTGACCGAAAAATGCCCCCTAGCTGAAAGGAAGGCTCTACACCGCAGTTGAGCGTCCGGCGCTCACATATGGTTCACAATGTTGGACAGCGTACAAGAAATATGAGCGCAAATTAACGGCAGCTGAGATGTACAGCATTAGTAACATAGTGAGATAGAATAAGAAGTATGAAGATCCGTGGAGGCCTCCATGTAAAAGAACCTATCTCCAGGAAAATGGAGCACGATCGGCTCAGTTGGTATTGCAACGCCCAAAAGAGAGATACTACGAACCCTGTCAAAAAGCCAATGCTAATCATCATTTCAGCGCAATCGCGAAAGAGAGGAAGGCCTTAATTGTCTTGGATCAGACAAATGCAACGACAACAGCATTTATTTGGCCTCAGTGATGAAGAGATCCAAAACCGGGTTATATTCTGGGGTCAAATCAACGTATCCCGCAAGCGGACCATTAGGAATGCAGTAGAGTGGGAATGTTATGATCCATTACAACAGATCATAACCTCGCGCCTAAAAGAAAGAGAAGAAGAAGAAGAAGAAGAAAAAGCTGGAAAAAAGCCGCCTTACAAAAAGGACAACTGGTACGACACAACCAATCACCGAGGAATATCCTACCTAATATATTGGTCAAACTCTGCGCGTCTTTGTCTGCAGGAGACTGGTAAAGTGAATCAATCATAAAATGTTATCGGAGTTTCAAGCTGGGAAAAATGTAGGGAAATCTATTCGACTATAGACCAAATATTTTCTCTGATTAATGTCGCCAGAACAAAAACATATTCAGAGCATTGTACGATAATAATGTTGATGCGTATGCGATGGAGACACAATATCCGACGAATTTTGTTTTTTTCTCAGAATAGATAAATACCATGCAGCTTATAATGAGCAGACTGGTCGCATATTGCAAGTGTTGGAAGTTCAAAAGTTAAATTAAAGTAGTCAAAAGTATTGGTTTTCAGAGGAGGCTGCGAAAGACTTTCTCAAAATGAACATTGGACGTATCAAGGAGAAACTTATCAAGTAGATCGTCAATATAAATACCTGGAAGTCCTGATAACGACCAACCTTAACATGAAACAAAAAAAAACATAACAAAAAATATTTAACATTTAATTTGTTTTTATTGACAGTTCAGATTGAAGACCAAAAATAGAATGCGAAAACATGCGTTGAGGGCAAATCGGCTGTAGCAAAGTGAGCCAGTTCATGTATATGGGGCCGCTTTCTCAACAACAAAAATTATTTCGCTCTTCTCAATTCTTTTGTTTGATGCTGAAGGAGTGTAGGGATAACTCTTCTTCAATGAATTCCTCAAGCGCACTTTTTGGTTGCCAATAGACACAATTAACTACATGCTGAAGATGCATTTGAACTACTTAATTGAAGGATTGACGACGCGTTTACAGTACCGAGCAAAAAAAAAAAAAAAAACGGCACCGTCAAAAAAGTGTGGTTCATCTACATCATTTTTTTTATTTTTAAACTCTAAACTGAACGCGGTGAATATTAGCTGAGCAGTCAACGAGAGAAAAACCAGGTGTAAGTTATCATCAAGAATAAACATCCGATAGCGACTGCAAAACATCACTCACCATAGAGAGTTATAACTTCGAGGAAGTTAGGGCCTTCCTGGTTGTTGGTCCCAGGTACACCGAGGACTGTAGCGCCGCCTAAAGTAATGTTAGTATAGTCTTCCTTCAAAGTTTGGAAAAAGGTCTATGCTTGAAATTCTTTTCGAAATGGTACATATTACCATTACTGAGATAAGGGGACACATGCGTTTTATATTGTTAGTTATCTGCTTTTTTATGTAAAAAAAATCCTTAAAACTACTAGAAGAGAACCTAATTTCGAATAAAAAAAGTAAATAAAGTGACGGAACAGCGTAGTAAACCAGGGCCAACTTCTTAACCAAGTCGGTATATAGTGTGTTGTATTCTTCACATTTATCACATTTTTCGTGTACCAAAAAAGTTCTCAGCTGTAGCGAAACGAAAAAAAAATACCTATTTCAATTGTATTTTCACCTATGCGTTTAAGCTAAACTTTAATTTAAAATTCTGCTCGTGATTTTCTTTACAAACACAAAAAAAATTATACACTTTTGTTATAATTAATCATGCCTCCTCCACGTCCCATCTTAAGGGCATCGCTGACTACGTGGTGTCTTTACAGCACATTGATTTTATATCATTTTCTATACATGCTTTAACTATTTAGTATTAACAGCGTAATATTAATTTATTTTTAGAGTTTCACTACTCAAGGAAGTTGCCGATGGTCTGCGCATTTACTTTGATTTTACACTGCTTGATAACCTTCTCTATAAAGAAGAAAAGGAGCATGCGCTTTCTCTGCTCTCTGAGGAGAATCTTAAAAATTTCTCATACGTTCCCTCGCCAGGATTGTCGCCTGATTTTCTATCACCGAAATCCGATTCCGATACTCTCTCTGGACTAGACAGTGTAGACATCCAGCTGCCCTCTGATTCGACCACGAATTCTGAGGATCCGCAAAAACGGAAATTACGTTCGCATCGAAGTGAAGATTGTGAAGCAATGCTGGAAACCTGCATATCAAGGTAAAGCATAAGTTTTTAGTTTATTTTTTGCTCAGTAACACATATTAACAATATGATTTTTTTTTATTTGAAAAGCATTGCAAGCACAAGTTCGGGCGCTTCTACTCCCTTGCAAACGACTGCTGCTACATCCAGTCTGGGTTATATCAAGTCACTGCAACCGATGGCGTTGAGTATATCGCCTCAAGCCAAAGATTTTCTTCAGAAGGTGCTTTCGTGGCAGATTCTGCCATCCAATGCTGACCCAGCGCCTTCGATGATATTTGGAGCCACCCATTTAGCTCGACTTATTGGTAGATTCATTTTTACTTTGCGCGTTATTTTGTTTTTTAAATTTTGTTTATTTTTTATTTCAGTTAAACTTCCTGAATTTTTGAATGCAACCTCACTGACAGAGGAGAAACTGAAACTTTTGCTACAACATTTGGATTCATTTGTTCAGTAAGTATTTGTATTGGTTGAATGCGCTTCAATTACTTCAAGTTGATAAGTAGCTAACACCCACAATTCAGCAGTAAGTTAGAGGACACCACCTGTCAAAGGAAGGCGTCGCCATACTGGGAAGAAAAGTCAGCTCGATAGGTTTTCTAATAAGACAAATCTCAAATCATAAAAGATCCGGCTTCTAAGACGCACAGGTAGTAGGACAATGTTTCCCAACCTCGAAAAAGGTTAAGACAAGCATTGATGTTTTCTCGGCAAATCAAAAAAGTTGCCAAGAAAAAAGGCTCATAAAAGTTCAGAGTCTCAGCCTTCCAAGGAAAATTTGAAAGCAATTGGTTCCATTACTACTGAAACTAAATTCGGATGGAGTACGACTAGAGGCAGATCGGATAAGTTCGGATAACTGGTGGCTTCCTAAAGCCTAGCTTTTCTCAGGGCATCCTACAGCATTGCCCGGCCAATTGCTAGCACCACCCATCCTCCATTGACGGGACTGGCATTAAGCTCTTGAAATGTAGCAACGAGACCTCGGCTGACTACATTAAGTCAGCAGTCTCAGCGGTCGGCGCTGAATGGCTCTATGCGGAGCTTAAGGCCGTACAGAAAACCGAGATACCAGTCATTCTGAGGTCCAAGCGAACCGAAAGACATTCCCCGGCTTATTGCAGTGCAGAATCCTTACCTTCCGACTAAAACTTACTTACTTAAGGTGGCGCTACAGTCCGGGCTGGACCTGGGCCTCAGCCAACAAGTTTCGCCAGCCAGCTCTAGCTAGCCGTCTCCAGTTTCGCACGCGAAGTTGGCTGAGGTCCCCTTCGAAGATTTCGAAGATTTCGAAGATTCGAAGATTTTCCGGGCCGCGGCATTGGTGTCCATCCGCTCTAGATGACCCAGCCATCGTAGACGTTGTGTTTTGACCTTCCGACTAAAAATTGGAAGGTTATTAAAGTTGAAGACCCAAACGATGCCGGTCGATTAGTTTTACTGATATTGAAGCCGCAGTCTGTTACGCCCCTGGCTACGAGAGGCTTCAATTTCTTCTATGGGTTGGAGACCCTTTACAAGAAGGAAGGTAAGCTGTTGTTTCTAGCATAGCCAAAGAATCAGTTGGCCCGTCCTAGGCAAAACTTTCTGAGAAGCAGGTGGGTGGTAAGCAGTCATCCTAGGATTAAGACGCCACAGTTGTAAAGGCGTCTGTATCAACTAGAAATAATTCGTTGGTTGGTAAAAATTGATCTAATTCTAACGCATCCCCTGCTAATCTCATGCAGGAGCCCTGGGTCACCATCATCATCATAATTTTCGAATGCCGCTTATCCTTTAAAAGGGTCGTGGAGCGAGGGTGGCTAAATGGTCCTTCCATCTTTCTCAATCCTCCGCCACCACCTACGAATACAGACGTTCCTCACTCTGTCCCTTAGAGTAACACCAGCAACGCACCGCAAGAATCTCATTTCGGCAGCTTGTACCCGCGATCTAATTCTTTCGGTCATTACCCAAATTTCATGACCATAGATGAGGGTCGGAACGAACACTGAATTAAAAACTGAGATCTTTGCTTTCACTCCAAGCTCAGCTTTCCTGATGACTGGTCGGCGCAGTTCCTTCACTATTGCTCCAGCTTGGCCAATTCTACAGGACAACTCAGTATCACTCCTCCCATCTTTCGTGAAAAAGACCCCGAGATACTTAAACTTCTCCATCTGTTTTAATGGAACTCCATTTATATGCAGGGTACACTGCACAGGAGTTCGGGAAACAACCATCACTTCCGATTTGTTCACGTTTACTTTCATCCCATCATCACCACAGATGGCTGCAAACCTATCCAGTGCTCGTTGAAGTTCCTCTTTGGATGATGCAAGGATGGCCAAATCATCTGCGAAAAGCAGATGGCTCATCCTGATGCCAGCCAATTCGAAACATTGCTCGCCAAGACTGCGCCTCACCATCCAGTCCATATATGCTATGAAAAGGAGCGGCGACAGAACACAGCTCTGGCGAAGTCCAACGCGCACATCAAAAGGACGGGATTTGACGCCATTTATCCGTACACAGCTTCTGCAGTTTGAAAACAAAGACTGAATGGCTCTCAGAAGAGGCCCACTCAGCGCATAGTCCTGCAAAACTCTCCACAGTGTATCCCGAGGGACTCGGTCATACGCCTTTTCCAGATCTACAAAACACGCATAAACCGGAGCCCTGGGTCGTTGATGCAAACACCATAGCTGGGTCGGGGCTTAAGATTAAACGAGAGCCTTTCTTCGTTAAAGTTTCAGCTGAACGTAGGGCCTTTATTGTTGCAAAGGAAGGACATAATATTTTTCTTGCACTTGATTTCCAATCAGGCAGGCATAGAAAGATGGAATCCTTCGTGCTGGGCTGTGACGCCAATTCTGACACCATTCTGCTACCACTTTGGTTAGTTACTTCTGCCTCGCCCGAGGCGAATACTCGCTTGAGTGGCCTTAAGTACGGGCTTATACCGAAAACTCTTACCCTGCCTCAGCCTCCGCCTCAGAATCCTCCCCACTGGGCACAACATAATTTTGTTGGCGGGGGTTCACACGGAGAACGGTTACCTTCAAAATATACCCTCCGGGTTCATACCGAAAACGGTCAACGCTGCACTCCCATCCGCGAGGGAGAGTGCAGCGTTTACCGTTTGGCGGTTAGTAGCTACAGACTTTCACTAAAACTGATTGCCCTTGCATTGACCTTTCATTAAGGATTACTCCTTACTGGCTTCCCCTTATCCTGTTGTCGTGAGTTCATGCCGAAAACGTTTACCCCCGACCTGAAATTATCCCCTATTATTCATACCAGCGCCACTTCAAGTCGTATTCATTTATGGGGTCTTGCAGTCCCCAGGCCCACAACTCTGCTAGCAGTGGTTCTCATCGAAACGGTTACCCCAGCTATCATTGCCCTTTTGGAGTAAGACCCCAACCAATCGCCCATTTATGGTGAGCTTGGGAATAGACTTATACCGATACCGTTGAGACTGCCCGGCAGTCGGAGAGCATCCCTGAAAAATCGTTTGTATTTTATGATCTTGAAGGGAATTTAACAATATCATAACAGGAGATTTTATAGGCTGCACAAAGCTTTAGTGTTATAGGATCACTGCATAACTTTAATAGAACCAACTGTTGCGTCTTAAAAAATAATCAACAATTCCGAGTACGCCTGGCGAGCCGGACGCAGTCCCCCGTTCCGTGACCTGCCTTCTCGGGAGAGACGGAGAATAGTCCGCCAAGACATCCTTGTTTGCAGATATGTAAGTGTGCTCCAACGTCTCGCGGGAGTTTTTCCATTTCTGTTCCTTGGCTGTTCGAACTGCTAGGTTAAAAGTTCGCCGCGCTTCATTGTACCGGACTCGGGAAGCTGTGTTCCTACATTGATTCCTTACCCACACAATCCAGGCTCTCTTTTTTTTCTAATAGCTTCTTCAACTTCAGGTGTTTTAACCACGTAGTTCTTCTCATACCAACAGCCGCCACACAAAGCCGCTTCGTTCCACAAACATTTCTTGAAGAGGAGCTGTTTTAAAAGGTCTGTTGGAATTTATTCTTAGTCTAAGATTCCACTTGTCGATTTATTGACAAACTTTGACAGTTCTCCTCTTTGTCAGTCAAAGACACAATTGGCAAAGCGTAAGCCAATTAATATGTCAATTCAAAGACACTCTATTTCTACTTGCCAATTTCTCAATATAACCTAAAAATACGTCGTTTCTCAATTACAAATCGGCAAGTGGAAACTAATATTATTTATTAATCAATTAACTGTCTTGTATTAGACCTATCCTCCACTTTGTGCACACACTTTATACTGTGTGTTGGAACTTCTAGGAAGCGTGCCACGCAAATCTTTCTCTGAAATCAGAGGCAGTATCCCGTAAACTTTCCGCCATGGTTTTTGCGGACGAGCTAACTAAAGAAATCGGAATCTTCCTTTTAACGGAGGAAAACATAAGCACTCATAAAATCAATAAAATTTCAACTAGATACCAACGCCATCTGAATGGAAAACAGTAGGCGAAACAACATCATCACATGACTCCCCTCCCAATAAATGTGGCCAGGGCTGAATTTTACAGAAAGCCGAAGAGTCTCATTTATAATCTTAAAGCATAACTCATATTCACTATTCAGAAAAAATAAATCTAATCAACTGGGGGTCCTCCGGCCTGATAAGAAGAAAAACTTCAGAAATCTGAAGAGGTAGAGAAGAAGAAGAAAAAAAACGCCCTTCGCTTCCATCTCTGTCGCCATTCCTTCCATTTCTTAAGAAGTATAACGCTCGGTGTGATTACATTCTCGGACATTAAGCTTCAAGGGCCAGTTTTTCAGTGGATTGTTCACTTTGGCTTAAACTTATTCCATGAATTGCTGAAAATTAAAATTACTTAATCCGAGGTAAACCCAGGAGAACGTTTTTCAGTGTAGGGTGAACTCCGTCGATGAACCTATCGAAATCATTCACTCTGCACTGCCCATTCATGTCGAAAAAAAAACAGGGAAAAAAGTTTCTAGTTGCTCTCCAACTCTCTAGCCAAGTGCTGTTTTCCAAAGAAAAACTGGAAGCAGCTATTATTTTTAGTTGATTTTATTCTTTTGTGTTTAAAAAATTGAAGTAGAGTTGAAGTAAAATGTTCGGGTGTAAATTTTCCAAAATAATGACTCACAGGATTTTGCTTTGTGTGACTTGAAATTCCTGAATTCTGAGACTGAATTTAAAACCAGTTCGTCCTTTCTGCAAAACGTTTTGTCGTTAGAAACTTCCTGAAATCTAAAACAAAACTTATTTTTACAGTTATTTGGAATCACGAAAAGAGTGGTTCGGCGAACACAACTACTTCAAGGAGGCAAAACTAGAAGTTGAGAATCCTTCACAAGAGCAAAAAACAACAACAACGACGACGACAACGGCAGACAAACCAGCTTCGAAAGCATAAATCAGCGACTGCTTTGAATTTAACAAAAACTTGTCTTTTATACATACAATTTTTTTTTTATTAATATTTTTAAAGCTTTTTATTTAAATTCTCTAAATAACATTTTATGTATAAAAAATAATGGAATAAATTATTGTATTTCATTTATTTTCTTTGAAAAAGTTAGTTTAAAATTCTCGTCGACTTGTTTTATTTTTTTTCTTGTTTATTCAATTTTTCATTTTGTCAAAAAAATTATTAATTACTCGAGTATAATAGTAGTAGATAATAATTAATTATAATATATTATGGCTTTTACTTCATTTTTGAGAATGTAATCATAGTGTTAAAGTCTTAATTTTTTTGTCACTTAAAGTTAGTTTTGTTTTTAGTAAGATAGAAATACAAATTAATTTTTATTAATAGAAAATGAAAAAATAAAATATGTTTTTTGTGCAAAAAATATTATAAGGTTTTGCAGAAAATTAATTTATAATAAAAAAAAAATATACATGCAACATACACAACTGACTTATTTGATTTATTTCGATTTCTCTCTTTCAACGGCACCTTTTTACGTTTTTTTGTTTTAGTTTATATTTCTTTTACTTACATAATAATAAATAATTCTAAAATTTAATTTTTTTGTGAATGTCATTTGGTATTTATTTTTTTGTTTTGTTTTCAAATTCATATCATACATTAAAGGTCTTAAAAATTGTTACAACTTTTTAGGTTTTTATTTTGATTGGTTGTGCTGGTTGTTTGGTAAAACAATTATATTATGAACAATCTATAGACATACAACATGAATGCATAAGAAATGTCAACAAACAACAAAAATACAACATCATGTTGACCTCCTAACTTATGTGCGAGAAATTCGATTTTGTGGACGGTTTCTAATATTAACAACGGACATTTTGATTTTGTTTTAGTTTGTGACGGAGTTTTTAGTCTTGGAACTCTAAATTCATGTTTTTTTTTTAAATATTTTTTTTTTTGATTGTGACACTTAACAATTGAAGGATCCAGGGGAAAAATGTCTTAAGTCATTTCGGGAAAATAAAGTGTCCTCACCATATGGTGTCTATTAGCAAGGCAATTTATTGGTGATGATTTTGAAGAACTATCGGATAGTTCTTCAAAAAAGAAACTATAAGATGTCATCACCAGTTTAATTTTGACAAAAAATTGAGTTGAGTCGTTGTCCCCCTGGTCCCTTCAATTGGAATGAAAATTTGTTCTATAAATTGAGTAAACTGGCTAATACTATTGTTAAACATTGAAAACAATTGTCCTGTTAAATATCGATAATAATGAACAGTTTTTTTTTTAGTCTGTTTTGGACAGATGTGTAAAACTAGTGTTTTCGTTTTGTTAGCTTTTTGGGGCATCCAGCTGGGGTTTAGGTTTGCTCAGCTTAGTTTGTAACTTAAGTGGGGCTCCATTTTTGACAAATTTTGAGGGTCCATTGGGGATTGGTGATTTTCCAAAGCTGTGACCCAAAGTTACCGCAGTTTAGTAATTTTCTCAATATTATTCTCAAAAAAAAAAAAAAAAACAAACAGGTGTGTTTTAAAACGAAACCGTTGCTATCTGTGACTGACTGTTGAATGAAGGCTAAAACAGCTTTTACAATTCATGTATATAGCGATGTCATATAGCCGACATCGACTATATTTTTAAGATTTTTTTTGTTGAATAATAGTGCAATTATCAGTGCAGAATTATTCTATGTCTCCATCGGCAATAAAACTGTGATTAGCGGGAGACGATTTAAAATAAATCCCGAAGTGCCTTCACCAGACAAACAAAAGGCTAATTTGCCAGTAGCACTCTTCTTTTGTCATTCAAGAGTCCAATGGCGTTGTAAAAATCCCAATAGAAAACGTATTTGTGGTAGTTTTTAAGTATGGACCTTGTAAAGTCCTAAACTGTTATAAAGTGGCATAAAAGAGGTTTATGAAGAGGGTGATTTATGAGGGTGAGCGAATCTATTTATTAGAGAGCATTACAAATGATTAAGTTCGAGATTTAAGATAGATCAGTTGAGAATTTATGTTAACCGCGGATTAGTGTCTGGTGAAGACAGTGTATTAACCTCCCATTAAATCAAGATTTCTTGACTCTGGAATAGAACCAACTACTGACACCCACTGATGAGCATCAGGAACCAATACTGTTAAGCGGAAAACTCAGAAAAAAAATAAATTTGGTGTATTAGAGAATTTTTTCGTTTTTCTGTGAGAATAATTGAATAATCGATAAATTTATTGATCGAGTCAACTAAAGATCAATTTCATTTTGCATGTTTAACAAATCTTAGTTCAACATAGGGTTGACTCTAATAAATAAAAAACTGTCCCTAACTGTCCGCATAAAAACCCTTATAGAAGGAATTTAAAACTGTCAAAAGGTCACAGGCAACTGTCTTGTCAATAGTGTTATCGATCTTAAATGAAGTTGTGAACGTTTTGCGACAGTAAAAAAATGTATGATTAACTTGAAAAGTACAAGAATTGATTTTCACACGAAACACGCAGAAGACGTTCATAACTCTATTGCCTGCAAGTCAGAGAAGTCATGGAAATGGGGCTGAAATGTCATTGTGTTACCAGTGCTTATACCTGATCATAGCAAGATTAAGTTGCTTGCACCAACATATAGTTGAAATGAGCTTTTTACACAGATATGCCGATAAAATGTTATAAATTTTTTGAGAGTGCATTGTGATCCAACCATAGGGCAAGAAAAGACATATGGCCTTTTCGGTTCGTCGTCCGGGGGCGTCCGGGAGACTTCTGGACTCTACTGAAACTGTTTTCCTGGTCTCGTTTGACAGTTCCTCTTCTGGATAGAAGAGAAATTTGCTTCTGGTTTTGAATCCAGAATCAAAACCAGAAGCACGTACACAATCAAACATGTGTCAATGTCAAGTTGGATAAACGTCATTTGTCTCCTGTAGAATAGCTTTTGCTTCCCAAATACAACGCTAGACAAACTTCAAAATCAATAAAAACGTGTTTGGCTGTTCAAAGAGAAAAACCCTAATCCGGGAGAAGAACGCCCTGATTCGGGATCGCCAACCGAAGAGGCCAATACTGGTGTCACTCAACTCACCCATCAAACTGACATTCTAATCAGCTGACAGCAAACTCATATTTGAACTCCAGCCCTTCCAATTGAAAATTACCAACAGGGAAATTTCGAGAATTTTTGTCTATTTGCATGAATAGGCGGATAAGTGGCTCTAGGGAACAATTTGGAGGCCCGTGCCGCGCCGCCGCCGTTGCGACAAAATGTTTTCCTGATGATTTTCGCCAGTTTATCACAGATGGCAAACGTTTTGCTTGAATTTTTTTTGACGTCGGCCTTAAGTTTTCTTTTGTTAGCGCGAAGTTGAAATGCAAAAATGCATTCCGAAATCTAAAATGTTAAATTTGAGTCCGATGTAAATGCTTATTAAATAGCTTTTTATGAAGTTTTGTTTTCCCTGCCATTTGAATAAAAATAAAGTTAAATTCTCTCGTCTATTCGATTTAAATCGTTCGTTTACTTTTATGTGGATAATCCCTTAGACCTTGACACGTGGAAACGTCAAGCGTCCAACAGTAGCATGATGTTGGAAATAGGTCTTCGGGAATTTTTGGTTGGTTGTCGAAATGCAACAAACCCATTTAAATTCTGTCAAAAATTTAAGGTGCCCATAAAGATTGGTTAAATGAGATTTGTATTCCCTCAGCTGTCACATGTTAAAGGGCTTCTAAGGGCTTAAAGGGCTTCTAAAAATGTTGAAGGGCTTCGAAATGGGCGTTGGGCGCCATTTCGACCAAACTATTTATTTGGGAAAATGCACTGCAACACAAAACATTGGAAAGATTACTCATAGACCAAACGTCAAATGAGTCTACATGCTTTTCTTTTGTTTAATGCTTTGGTTCATCACCTGGTTGATAAGATATGCCCTGAAAGTTAAGCGATGAATCTGGATGACAGAAAAGATTTGAACCTATTTGATTCAATTCTTGAGACTCTTATGTGCTGCCACCTCCCGATATGAGCAACGGATGCCAAACTACCAAACATCCCTGTCGATACCCTTAAAACTACAAAACACAATCATTAAAAAAAAAAAAAAAACCGAATAACGCCCTCTACTTTCCCCTATTGTCACTCTGAAGGCGCTTTGTCGCACTGGACGCTGTTGGCCTCATGAAACCACTTAAACGCGACGCCACTGCACTTGCAGGTCGCGATGGACTTCTTTGTCTGTTGATCATTGTTTGGGCGGGAGTTTGCACACTACTTACTATTGAAGTCTTAACCAGTACCGCATTACGAGCCGAAGAGCTCCTAGACACAGGTGCAATCGCTGGGGTGCTTCCTAGTTGGTTTTCCTTAAAACTTGTACTGCCCAGATTTGAGGAGCCCGCTCTATTCGCTGAGGGCTTTCGAATTGTTGCACCCACACTAGAACCACTGGAACTGCTGCGGCTGGCTGGCACTCTCTGATTGCGCGCCGAGTTCTGTGCGGCCAAAGGCCGCTTGCTCGGCGATGACTCAACCGAGTTCGTAAGCAGCGGCTTGACAGGCATCCGCTTGACGGTGTTTGTTGAAATGCTGCTGTTCAGCGACGACCGCGAACTGCGGAGACTGGTTCGAGAGCTGCTGCGTTCGACATCACGCTGTTTGGATGTCGCTGACGAAGCCGACTCGCTTTTCCGCAGCGAATTTGCTCGGCGCATAGCGGCCGCAGCTGCGGCCGTGATATTTGATGGCACTGTTGAGGAATTCGCATTCGCTGACGATGCTCTCAGAGATCGAGCACGATCGAGGCTCTTTTTGTTCCTCTCCAGAATGCTGTGTATCTGAGTTTTCTGGGGATTCATGGAAATGCGTGTTTTTGAGACTGAAGAATCCCGACTAGGATAGTGGTTGTTGGTGATGCTGGCAATTGTGACTGGTTCCTTGTTGCGGCGGCTACCTTCTAAACGGTTTGGCTGCTTTGTGACAACTTCGTTGGCATCGTTGCATGAGGACGTACTTTCCTTGCCGTGTGACGGAGTGTCTGAGACTAGACTTTGGGTTTCTTCGAATCCTTCGTCGTTAAGCTCGTGATTGTTGGATGTGACCTTGATCACGGTGCTCGTGGGTTTGTCGGTATTCATAATCTCCCGCGGAGGACTCCAGATGCGCTCGGGTGTACCAGTTGGTGACTTGAGGTTCCTGATCGCTTCGCGTACATCTTCCTGATTGATCGAGCTAATGTGTCGGCCGACCTTTTCAAGTTTGGCAACGGTCCTTTCAGAAATGGCAGGTTTTTTGGTCTGAGCGTCGGTAGACACATTTGGAATGTTTTGTAGGCTTATGGTTTCTTTCGCGGGACTGTCCACAATTGGTGGTGATATATCTTCATTACCGCTACTGTAGTCAGTCGGTCGTTTGTAACGACGCGTCCTTCTAGCCGCCGAGAATCGATCGAAAAGTCCTATTGGCTCGTTATCAGCCAAATCGACCCCGGGACTTGTCGCACCGCCATCGCATTCAGTGGTCGCATTTAACGTTGCTGGACTTGCGATGATTCGCCTCGTGACCGGCGGCGTTTCTAGGTTGTCCGAATCGATCTCTTTCCGACTGTACTTGTCGTTGTGTCTATCGCGAAGCGTACTAAACCGATCCACAGCTGAGCTTGCGTTAGGCGATTGACTCTTGAACGGAATGTTATCACTTTTGCCATCAAAGATCAGAGCTGGCAGTTGCTTTGAGTCAGTGGCGTTTGGTGTAGATGCTTTGGATTTGTTATCGTTACCTTCAACGGGCTCTGATGGACGGCGTATGTAGATTTGCAAACGATCCGATGCGGGACGTTCGCCAAGCTGTTTAATCATTGCCTTGCGACTGTTGTCATCGGTCGCGGCTGTTGATCCGAGGGCAGGTGGAGTTGACGGTGTCGTTGGCGTCGGGTGTAGCCGTTTTGTTTGGCGCCCCGTATCGTCTCCAACGAGAACTTCTTCGGAGCTGTTTGAGACGTTGAGGTTAGACTTTCGCCATGAGGATTTGTCGCGGGTGTTGTTTACGTCTGTAAGGGATAAAAAAAGGAATATTAAAATCCTGCAAAAATGTTAAGCTCCCAATACGGGTGTGGAATACTGCTACAGAGAGGTCTTTCAACTTAAGAACTTAACTACGACCAAAGGGTCTGAGTCGGAAAGGCAGACGTCAGAAGAAAGATGTGGCCCATAAAAGGCGCCTTTTGTTCTGCCTTTTGGTTCCGCATTGAAAAAGGCTAAAGGATAATAGTGGGGCTTAGATAATGTAACATCTTTGAGGTAAAGAGTATAGAATGTATTAGCCCAAAAACCGGCTTTTTTCCCTTACAAACTCGATTGCCATGCAGAATGCTTCTTATTCGTTCGAAAAAGTCTGTGATGTCGTTATAGTGTCAAAAAAAGCAATTAAAAATCATAAGCCAACACCAGAGGCACACTTGATTGAAACAAGGACAAAGGCATCAAAGATCGAAAACAGTCAACACTGAAGCTATATATAGCTATAGAGGCGTAATAAAAAAAGCCAATATCATATGAAGATCTTGAGATTTAATAGAATGGTTTACTAAACTCTTCATCTTACCTTCAATAGCTTGAATCGTTCCAACAACATCGGTCTTTTCCAACGTTCGTGATGGTTTCCAATCTGAATAGACCCGCTTGTATGTTTCCACGCCATTCGCATTGACTGCGACTTTTTCCTCCGGCAGTGGGTCCAACTTGTTGCGTTCGTTTTCTGCTGTTGAATATTGACAAACTTTATAATTATGGAATGCGTTTTTGACAGATAAAGTTCTTTTTAGCTCATACCTGAATCGTTTTCCAGCGATCGCCTGCCATTGCTGACAAGTCGTCGTTTTCGTTTGTATTCCTCGTTTTGTTTTTCATCGCTTTCGTTTGATTGTAGCCACGATTCGATCTTTTGCCTCCATTCGCGAGATATTCTAGGGAGCAAAAGTCAGCATACGGCTTAAGTTGAATGCACCCGGAACATTGGAAAATATTTTTGACTTACCTTGGTTTATTATCGTCGCTTGCAGCAGGCGGAGGCTTCGTTTCGGCCAATGGTGATGGTGAATTCGCTCTTTCCCGGTCTGCACCGAAATCGATGTTTAAGAGTTCTGGTCGTTTTCTACTGGCACTACCCGATCTTGCTCTTCTGGCCCATGATCGATCTGCAAATTTAGTTAAATTGAATAAATGAATAAAATTTTCTGTTACACATAAAATAGGTACATATATTTATCGTTACAACTATCGCTTTTGGACAGGGCGTGTGGCTTATGGTTATTTTTATTTTACGGGTAAGTTTAAACGAGTTAAACGAGTTTAAAGCGTAATTTTAAAGGTTTTGGGATATACCGCGACATACTTATTATGTCCAGAGACTCTATGTTTCATAGAATGAAACTTAGAGTCTCTGGTCGTTTCAAACCTATAGCCTGAGAGCAGGCCGTAGTTCATTTATGATTCGGTTCGTCGAAGCTTAGCACAACCAATCCTAACCCCTTTCTCAAAACTTCACCTTTTTCTTATAATCTTTTCAGTACCTACACCCAGTGATCTTGATCAATGTGATCCCATTACCCTTGCCAATAATCAGCTTGGCCGAGGCTGTCGAGGCCCAGAATCGGCAAAAGCAATCTCTAGATAGTCGAACCCGCAACCAAATAGACCATGTGCTCATCGGCCCAAGGCACACGTCTAATATCTTAAATGTGCAAACTTACCAAGGGGCAAACGTCGACTCTGAGCATTTTCTTGTCAAGGCACGATTCTGAGCTCGACTTTCTAACGAGAAAAAGCTGCGATCCGCCAACAAGGAGATACTCATTTTGAGTACCTCAGCACACCTATGGAATGCACTAGGACTTACGGGAGCCAGAGACCACTTGTGTAAGGGACTCTCCACCTTTCATCCCCATTCACTCTCTCCAGACTTCAAAAATCAGTTGAGATAGAACCGCGATACCATTAAAAGCTTGGCTGAATCAACTTTAGGTTTTCCACTATCTCTAAAAAAGAATCCTAGGTGAGGTGATGAATTAGTGAACAGGAAAAAAGTGGCAGCACATGCGTTACAGATACGAAGAGTTCCAGTCATACAGCGGAAAACGAGAGCAGCGTACGAAGAGTAGGTATCGAGCAAGGAGAAAGAAAGCTGTATAAAACCTCTATTCTGCTTGTATGGAGAGCGAATGGAGAAGACTCCTGAAAAAATCGCAAACTCTATGTGCTGTATCCAAGATATGGATGCAGTTGAAAAAAACAAAACACGAAGACTATGTATTGGCCCGTTCACCTCGAGCAGATGATAGGAGGCATGAGTTGAGGTAGGTAAATAGATTAGATCGAAGACCTCACCTTGGGATCCGATCCAGAAGCTGTCAAGTTGTGCCACCATTGTGCTACCATCGTGCAACCATCGCACTTGAGATATGAAATTTCAGGGACACTTTAAAAACCCTGGCTTAATACGTGTCTGCCACTACGTAAGTACTAGAAACAAGTAAGAGATAAGAGATCTCACGACCTATATAAAAGAGTTATATGCTATAGGTGCAAGGCTCAAAGTCAGCCAGAGCAGAGGAGGAACTGCAGAATATTAATAACGGGTGATTTTTTAAGAGATTGAGAACTTTTTTTAAAAAAAAAACACAAAAAATTCGAAAAAATTAATGAAATATTTATTTGAGTCGATAGTTTGAACCTTGCAATTTAATGTTTGAAGATAATTTCATGCAAATGTTGACCGCGGCTGCGTCTCAGGTAGCCCATCCGCTGAGTCCAATTTTGGCATACTCTTTCACACATATCGGCCGGTATCTCACGAATGAATGCATGGATGTTGGCTTCCAATCGACATTTCGCGGTCTTCTGTCACACTAGCTGATACGGCCGCAATATTTTCTTCACTACGCACAGTACGTAAACGTGTTGGTGGTTTAATGTCCAACAAAGTAAATTTGGTGCGAAATTTGGTCACAATCTTCCGAATAGACTGCTCAGAAGTTCGAGAATGCCGACCATAAAATGGAAGCAGCGCGCGATGAACATTTCGAGCCGAGCACGAATTTTGATAGTAAAATTCAATAATTTGCAAGCGTTGTTCATTTGTAAGACGATCCATGGTTAAATTGCAAACCAAACTGAAGCTGTTTGACAGTGACACAAGGTACTAAACACACGTCAGCTGTCAAAACCAGTGTTGCCAAAACCAAACCAGCTAAAAAATCACCCTTTATAAGAGGTCGTTCACTTCTAACTCAAAATAAAAACTTACCTGAAAACCTCGCCAAATTTGTTGTTACTCTAAATCTTGAATGACTACCGGATACATGCAGAGGTTCCGGTTGTACTTAGGGCCGCCGAGCTTTTGCAAATGAGATCAATATCCGGCAGAGATATCGCCATTTACATCGATAGCCAGGCCACGCTCAAGGCAATGGAATCGATCAACATCAAATCTGATACAGTCAGGGGCTGTCGCAGAACCGGGTGAGACTGTGCTGGCTGCCAGGACACTGCGGTATAGAGGGTAACGAACAAGCTGATAAGCTTGCAAGAAAAGGAGGACTCCTTGGAAACAGTGTGGTTTCTAACATCAAACCACCCCTCTGCGTAGTTAGAGGCACTATTGAGGAGAAAATTGAAATGGCGGCCAACCAAAGGTGGTCTCGTCTGGCTGGACACAGGGTATCTAGGTCCCTCTGGCCACAACTAGACGAAAAAGGATCGAAGGCACTGTTAAAACTGATTCTGACAGGACACTGTCTCCTGACGAAACACGCAAGGAGGCTCAGGCTTTCTGACACGGATATTTGTCGATTCTGCGTTGATCTGCAGGCGGTTGAGGATATGGCACACATACTGTGCGAATGCGAGGCAATTTTGCGAGTGCGCAGAAAATATTTAGGGGAATATTTCTTTGGAAGTTTGGAAGAGGTACACGGCATAAACTTCAAAAGCCTGCTTGCCTTTTACAGGGAAATTGGCTGTTTCACGGTGAATGTTTATGTTTAGGTTGTTTTTACCTTTTGAATGTTATTTTCAACTGGTTCCCCAGGGATCGCGATGGGCCCGTTTTGGTGCCTAGGGTCTGTGTGGTCCTTTTCACCACACCCCTGTTTAACCTAACCTAACCTAAATCTTGCATGAAAAAAGCCTTAGCCAAAACTGGTTGCAATAGAAAGAATAAACCTTAGATGGAAAGGTGGCAATGCGTGTCTTGAGGCGAAACAGATCTTAGTCGCCTAAAAGTTTTATTACCCCTAATAAATCACACATAAATGCTACAATCTATAATAAGCAAGCATGCAACAAGGCTTGGTCCTTATTCGAACCTTTGAAGGGCTACATGCACCTTCTCTGCACATTCCCTGCTCCATGTCAGAAACGAAATCTGGGTCTTGGAGCTTTCTTCTAAAACGATCTAAACACGACCGACCCAATTCCGGTCTCACGCCTCATAAGTAGCTCAAAATGGTTCAACGAGTATTTAGGCAGTTGGCGCAGTTTTCGATAGATCCACGTGGTATCTCAATGGACCTTTATGGGTCTAAGTCTGTTGTATTAGATCCGACAGCCACTTCAAACAACGCAACCTTCCTTTCCATCAATGGAAAGTGATGATGGCTAGCTTAGCTCTAATAAGCCATATATGTATAGTCGACGAAGGCACTTGTGCGAACAGCACCTATCGGCAAAGGATTAAGGATTATGTTAGGAAATGGTTAGCAAATGTTCTAAGCACTACACACACTTATTTAAAGAGCAACTAGTCTAATTTCCTTTAATTTTTGCACACACATATAATTATTCCTTACGTTTTAAAAATAGCAAAGAAAATCAAAAACCTAAAAATTAAAAAGTTTAAATATAAATAAATTGCATGCAAATAAATTGCTACAAATGTAAAATAGATTAATATATTGGAAAAAAAAAAAATAAACTCACCTAAACTACCATAGGAAGATGACTTTCGTTCTCGACTGCCGTTGTCATGGCCCGAACTTCGCAGGAACTCCATCAAGTCATCTTCTTCATTCAAGACTCGACTTCTTCTCCTTCGCAAGCTTCCGTTGGGTGTAATGTCTGGCGACATTCCATCATCTCGCAAAAAGTTGCACTCGCCACTAGTATTAAAAGATCCCATTCGTCGACGGGATAAAGCCGGACTGGCTCTCGGATCGAAGGATGGATCGAGAAGTAATGGATTCTCTGGATCAGACACTGGTGTTCCACATTGGCTTACTTTAAAAAGTAAGAAAGTTGGTGAGAACGTTGTTAGATTGGCTTTTCATTTTCTATTCTTTAAGTACGATCCCAAAAGGGCAGGTTTTACAAAACTTACATTGCCTAGCACGTCTCGCTAGCTGTTCCTCGCGCTGTTTTCGCCGCAAGGTTGCTTGTTCCTCTTGCTGTTGTCGTCTCTCGTTCTCTTTAACAGCCTGTTTAAATTTGTCGGCAAAATTTTGGAAAATCTTAAAGCACTCTTCCAATTTGAATGAACCAGGATCTTCACAGAAGAATTCGGATAATTTGGTTCTTACAGCTTCAACTTCCTTCATGCCACGCTGCAGAATAGCTACCTCACTTTCAGCTACCTAAAAGGTGAACCAGAGTTAAGATATGTTCAAAACTTTTCATATACAGTACCCTTAGGAACTCTGTCATTTGCTCCTTAATATCGACTTCGGTAGTTGGCAGTTCCACTTGTCTTTTGATCTTTTTAATCCTTGCATCCAGTGCATTGATCTCGTTGTTTATTTGCTCCGAAGTTGTTCTAAAAAAAACCGTTGTTAAAAAAGTCTTTTGAGTAATACGTTCCCATCTAGGACCCACTTTGAAGCACTGTCCAGTGTCGTCAATTGGGCTGGAAAATTCAGAAGTTCAGGATTTCGTTTTTCAGTCTGCATGGCAACAAAATGAATAAGATTCATGCCGGGCTTATTGGCTCGAATGTCCGTGAGTTTTTGCAAAGATGAAAGCTTTACGCCAGCCGCATTTCCCGCATAGCCACCGGAATTTAAAAAGTTTCCAGCCACGACAACCATGTAGAGGACTTCCTGCAGCATTTTGTTGTTCATCAGATCTGCTCGAAATAGAGAAAGTTCTAGAATTTTTAATCGTTTTGAAATTTTAAAGTCCATCACCATCTCCGGCAAAAATCATTGCGCTTATACAAGGATCTAAGTAGCTGACATTGGCTGCGAATTCTTCCTTCAGGAGCATGCTTTCTATTCGAAGTTTGTAGCTGTGAAGATGGCAACAATTTAGGCTTAAATATTTTTTTTTTTTCATAGTTTGGGGATCGACTCACTTTGGTACTTCAAGTAGTTGCAATAAGAACTTTTCAGCATTGCCAAGTCGATTTTTGTCACCATTGTACGACTTTAGCATATCGAGCTCATCAACTTCGGGAAGAATTTTTAGGAGACCACGTAGCTTCTCAGCACCGATGTCGTCATGCTCGCCGTCCTTTATGAGTTGAATAATGTCTTCGTTGGACCTGGATAAGAATGAGATAAAAAATGTGTTCTACCCACACATTTTCAAAGTAACTTACGTTCTAAACTGTTTGAGGAAAATATTGACATTAAGACTTCTCTTGCCGTCCAGCAGGGTTATCTGAAAATAGTTAACACACGGAAATAGGATAAGTAACTTAAAAATATTACATCACATTGTCCCCCTCCTCAACATATAATTAAATACTCATGTTTTTTTCGCATGTTTCGACTGCGCTAGTTTTGAGAGCTTTGAAGTTTAAGATAGGGACAATATAGCAGGTTGTTATTCCAAAATTTTTAATAATAGTGACAAAAATTCTAAGGCACATCTGGTAGAAAATGGCCTGAGACTCAATTCTCACCTCAGTGCTCTCTTTCTTTGTCGTCTTTCGATCCAAAGTATCTGTTCCAGTGTCTCTTCCCAGCTTTGGTGATCCCTGAGCACTAGTCGATTGCAAGCAAAATAGTCCTTCCATTTCGGTCCAATCCAGATCGGCCATGGGGCTGTCCTGATGATTGTCTGCCACTATTGCCCATATGTTCCGCTTACCGATCACTTTATTTGGCGGGATTTTATTCCAATTTATTGTTTTCATTTTTGCCTTTGGCGCTGGTGTATCCTGCTGTGGTAACAGAACCGACATTTCATTAAATCCTGGCTCTGGTGTCTTTGGTCTGTGTCGGCTGTCTACAGAGTTACTCGCCAGACGATTCGATGCGGGTGGGGGCGGAGCTGGAGGAGGAGCTCCAGGTATGCGATTACAGCCTGTCTGAAATGGAGGTGGTGGTGGTGGTGGAACTCCACCGCCAAATCCAGGAATCGGTGGCGGGGGAGGTGGTGGTGGTGGTTGGGCTACGGGACCACCACGACCACTTGGCGACAGTGGTGTATTCGATAGGGACGGTGGTAGTGGTGCTGGCGGTGAATTGTGAGCACTGCCTGGCGTAAGTGGCACCCCCGATTGCTTTCTACTCGGACTCGTGGCATCACCTCGACAGTGCGGACATGTAAACTTTTGTACACTCGGTGCCCGCAATAGCCGCACCGAGTCTTCATGGTTCTCGAGAAGTGTTGCTCGATGGACTAGTTTCTCGGTTGTGTCCCAAATAATATCACTAACCGCCTCCTTGGGATCGATTCGAAGCAAATGCTGTAAGATGCTGAGAAATGGTATTTCTTGGGGGGTGTCAGCTACCTGTAGAGGCGTCACAAATGCGAGAGTTTAGAGTTCATCAATTGATTGAAGTTTTTTTTTATGTAAAGTTTTTCAACATACCTGCCGTAGAATGGCGTAAAAAACATCAAGATGAGAATTCAAATTGATTCCGTTGGGTCCCTGAAGACTCTGAGCTTCGTCGCATTCTCGCTGCTCGTCAAAAACGTCCAATTGTACAATAATATCACCCACACTTTGAGCGACTTTTCTGTAATTTTAAGGAATTTATTTAGAAAGTATTACAAAACCTAGGAAGTTGTAGTTAAGTTAGAATTTGACTCTTTGTTCGAATTGAAATGTGAGAGTTTTTCATTCTAACTTTGCCTTAAAAATAAATTATGTAGTCTGGGTTAAGGTATGGAATATCTTTTATTCAAATCAGCCTATCCGGCATAGATTAGCTTCTTTTTAACTCAGAGTAAGATTGATATAAATAACGGGGCCTAGGAGATTTCGTTTTGAATGAAATTTTAGACCAAATGGTCTGCTCGTTCTTATTGCAGAAACTTAACGAAAAAACGAGAAGCCTTTTAGTGCAAAAGCGGTCTAAATTAAGTCTTATAATTTATCAAAATCCATAAGCTCAGATAGGCCTACGCATATCGCAAGAACTTGCGATGCCCCAATGGATAAAAGAAGGACAGGTAAAAAGTTTCCACCAGTTTGCTACTGGTAGAAGGCGCTTAACGAAACCGAAAAGGAAGCACCTCTACTGAACTTCACCGACACTACAAGCTTGTTCAAAAAGAATTTGAGATGGCAATGGATTATCGTCAACATCTTACCTTTTGGAACGAGCCTAGGTCTGTCGCTCACGAACACAGATTTTTTGCAACAAATAGTTAAGGGCTTTTTTTATTAAAAAAAGAGGCCCTCTTTCAAGGCAATCAAATATCCTGCTGAAAGGCGAACCCACCACAGTAATTCAGCAGGGTATGCTATCCAGGATAACTCGGAAAGTGCTCAAATCAGTGGTTAAGATTTTATAGTTTACAAAACAGTGGAATAAGTTCAAGTTATCCGACATTGGAATAACTGATGTGGACTTGGAAGTCCTGTCAAATCGATTGAGCATTGTTCCGACTTGACTTAAGAGCCTCTTCCCTATATTTGGGGAAAATTCGAAAAAATGTGATCATTTTAGCTTGTATTAGAATAATTTTTACGGAACATAAAAGATCGTTTTCATATTCCGTTTATTCTCTTTAAAACTATATAAGTTTTGATAGCTGGAATATAGCCATGAATTAGAGCAACCATTTGTTGGATTCACTTGAAGAAAGGTTTTCTTTTTATGGTAAAAATACTGAATTTTAAAATCATGTGAGTCCTATTATGTCCTAAGCCTTATTTTGTTCTTCAAAGTTTAGATAGCCCGATATTATTTGAACAAGTCATAACAGCTCTAATATGATTCTTAGAGAAGTCCTGCTGATGTTCCGGAGGACATCAAACAAGCAATTATGTTCTCCATTTTTAAGAAAGGTGACTTATGCAATCCCTTTAATCACCGTGGTTTTACGCTAGTAAACACTTCTAGAAGGGTTTCAGTTGTATTCTTTAACTCCGTTTAATACGTTGGGAAACCAAGAAAATATGATTAGGTGAGGTAAGTAGTACAAACAACGGGGATTCTTAAAGTGCTATAACGGCAAAATGAAGGAACTATTTCCATAACCGCAGTATAATTCACAGTGCAATGCACAGAAATTTTGAAACATAGCCAAAGTCTCACTCAAGCGTTTGGCCGCTTAATCAAATGACTAATTTTGACAAGCCATCAGTTAACCTAAAAATATGACAGTTATTGACATAACATAAATGGACTGCTAGCTGGTGTATCCGCTTATACATAGCCTGCGACAAAAAGGGGACCGCTTGGGCTGCTGTTTGGCACTGGTGGTGTGTTGCAGAAGCAGCATTCCGCATTTGAATAACCCGTGGACAGTGTTTCCGAATTTTGCCACGGGTACCAAACAGCGCGAGTTTCTACGTGCTTGAATGGGACCATCATTTGACCATGAGCGGAGACACCGATTAGCAGTCCATATATAATTATGTCAATGATGGCAGATATATTTTTTATGTCTCCACCGGACACTAATCCGCAATTAACATAAATACTAAACAAATCTCCCAAGTAATTAAAAACGAGTCCCGTCATTAACATCATGCGCCTTATTCACAAACCTTTTTATGCCACATTTAAGCTTTTTTGCGCAGCTTTATTGCAGTTTGGCAATCGAGAAAATAAAGTGAAATTTTCACGTATGACAGATCTGTCCCAAATACGTTTTCTATTGAGATTTTTACAACGAAAATCTTTTTTTGCTCTTGGGAAATCTCATCAAAAGAAGTGACTGTGTCAAATGCATCCTATTTTGTCCGGTGGAGCCGCTTCGACATTCACTTTTAACCGTCAGCCGCTAATCGCAGTTTTAAGGCCGGTGGAGGCATAGTATTTTGTAAGTTTTAAGTGATCTATAGCAAATATAAAGTCCCCTTAAAGATGCCGGATGCAGAAAAGTATAAAATGTACAAATAAGGTTTGTAATTTAGGTGTTTGGTTTGTCCAGGTTTGGACTTGGATATAGAGTTCATTAACGCAGAAGTCCAGGCGTTATGTTTTCATGTTGACGGAAAATAAATGATAAATAGGAAATTTTCAGCAAGTTTTTACCCGGCTTTAAAAAATAGTTACTGAAATCTGGGAAATATTTCAAGGTCCTCTCTGAACTGGAAAATCGGGAGGAAACGCAAGATTATTGTTCAATATCGAAGCATCGGGAATAACTCTAAAAATTGTGAGAAATACGATATCTGACAACACTTGCTTAACGGTTTTTTACATTTAGAAGAACGTAACCAAGTAAAGTTACCAAACTATGCAGTATCCTCTAAAAAAATGTGGTATAAAAAAATTTCGAAGCTATACGACTTCGTGTTTTCGACAAAAATACATAAAACAAGCCCTTGAGCTATAGGGAGAGCAATAGGACCTTAAAGTTCAAGCTGGTTAAACCAGCCTGGTTAAACTAATTCAAGGACTCAAATAAAATGGAACTCATCTACACTATTTTCTGAGCAAGAGGCTAGGTATTGTCCTTAAATTTCATGATGCGGCGATTGTTTTTTTTTTCTATAGAAAACTTTTTGTTTCTATATGGACAACAACGGACGACAACGACTAAAATCGCATGTTTGCGCGCAGCCTAAGACTTTTCGGTACCTCAATTGTTTGAGTTAGTTTATTCACGATCCACGCCAGAAACACTCATGTGAGAAGATGAAATATTTTTACATTTGCTCTCTAAAATATCGGCGATTTGAATAAAAAGAAAGAATTTTTATGTCGGCTGCCTGGGCTAAAAAAGTAAATTCTGAAAACCAGCAACTAAAAAATCTGCAGCTAACACAGATTTAAAAATTGCTTTTTACTGTCTTCATATCAGTTGCTCACACACTTTTACCGAGTTTGCTTAATAGAGATAAATTTAAGAACACACAAGACACCAAAATATAGTCACTGATTTTTTTTACCAGAAAAAAATTGTAGAAGACCAAATGTCATGAGCTTGACTCACAAAATGTCACTGCTTGCCAAGATCCATGGGATGCTCCGAGGCGTAAGCAGATGAAAAATATTCGATAATAATTTAACAAAATAAAAACCATCGGGCAACACCAAATGAATTGATGGTAACTGATCCTCCGGAACTTGAACAAGCCGAGCCCAAATGACGGACTTCAGATATAGACTTCGCACATAATCATAAAGACCGATCTTGCCAGTAAAATTTGTATTAAATTTATTCTATCAAATTGAACCAGTTGACACACAGTAAAACTTCTTACCACCCAGATCGGCACAGCTCCGCGTCACAATCCATAACTCGCGACTCTTAACATAAATGCTATTCGACTAACTTAAAACCAGTGAGTAAGTGCTACAGTGTGTACGCAGAAGTTACAGTCCGTAAAACGGACTTTAGGATGAATACCCCATCCTATCTTACATTGTAAAATGCTGATGGCATAGTTATTTTTTGACATTTTATAAGTAATGCAAACTTCGAAAAGGGGCGTGGTCCAACCGCCCCTAATTACAAACTATTAATTATAAAATATTTCCACAGATATTCCCAAGTTACACTTAAATGTACGTAAAAATGCAATTTTTTGGTTCAAATTAAATTTTTTTGGAAAAGTCGACCCCTAAAAGGGGCGTGGCTAAAAACTTTATACGAACGAAATCTGTACTGAAGTCTCGTTTACCTAGCCTGCTAATTTTTTTGTTTCACACTTTCCTAAATTAGGCTCAAGGCCAGTCGAAATTAAGTTTTTCTGGAAAATTTAAGGTTTTTCTTCAATTCTGCCTTCAAATGTGGGCGTGGCCCAAAGTTTTATATGAACAAAATGTCAAACCAAGCGTTTTCTACATAAAATATTACGTAAATACTTTTCAATTTCGAGCAAAAATATTGAGTAAACTGCATTTGAAAATTTACCATTAAAATAGATGCCACGCCCACTAGAGGAGGTTTACCAACTAAATTTGTCTTTTTTTTGTCTTACATTCATAAGGAGATGCTAAATGTCAAATTTCAGCCCTTTAGAACGTCTTACAGTTTTGAAATGGAGGTAGTTGCACATTTAGACCGATTGTGGGCGTGTCTTTGGGCGGATTTCAAACATTTTTACACTTGTACTGCTTCGCATGACTTGGACCTTACGTACCTCAGCACTCTAGCTCAAAATTTAAGGCCTAAAAACATGTGACATACAGACGGATGGACGGACGGACGGACGGACATGGCTCATTCGATTCAGAACTCGGTCTTGATCATATGCCCTTAAGGTCTTAAGGTATTTAACCGTGTTACAAACTATGTGACAAACTTAATATACCTCCTATCCTATGGGATGGGGTATAAGAACTTACTGGCACTTACAGCTCAGAAAAGCCGACTGATTCTTTGATCGTAAAGTGTTTTCTTACAGAGATAGAGGGACCAATAATTTTAACGGATTTCGAATGGCGAATTCAGAGGTCTCTCTTGGTCATTACAACTCTCTAAGGGTCTGTCAGGCTCTGGCGGAATACACTTGTATTCGGCCGGTCGGTATTCGAACTAGGGACCTCGTCCACAGTAGTCTTACACACTACACCTGCAGGCTATAACGTCAATTAAAGACAAAAAGAAGACCTTAAATTTTGAAAAATACTAAACGTATTTGCATTTTGTTCTTAACACAGAAGTATTTTGCAAACACTTGTAGCTTAGCTGGATGTAGCCGATATCGTTATGAGTCAATATCGCCCCACCCACACTTTATGTCAATTAAAATGTTTAATGAAATAAGGAATACTTATTTTTGAACTTGTTTCTGAAAGTGCTATAAATGTTTTTCGCCAAAGACTTATAAAACGATTTGGCATCAAAAACTCTCACTGTTCGAAATAGGCGAAACATCCCACTTGTATCGCATAATTAAGTGGTCATCAATCAAATAAGGGTCCATAAGCATCAAGTTGTGTAAACCATCACAAAGCCACAGTCCGCAAATTTCAAACTATTAAGTTTTTTTTTTCTCTGGGGTTTTTACTTTTTGGTTTTTAAATTTATGCACGAAACAAAATTCCGTCAAACCGCATTCGCCGATTATTAGCTATTTTTAAAATGTTTGACCTGAAATGAATCAAACAGCACACACGGAAGCAGGAACAGGCACGACATGCAAATGTGGTATTTATGACCTGATGCATATCGCCGAATTGAACTAATAACAACACCTCCACTGCAGTAAATTGGATCTAAAAAATCGATAAAAGCCAAACAGAGACCGCGACAACCGACCCACACATTAATCGAAAAAAAATCAACCAAAATGTGGCGAATATTTCGAAATAAAAAACCAAAAACTTTTCATCAAACTCACTTCAGATTTTCTAATAAACCGAAATTTCGTAATCCACGATTACGTCGCAGGGAACAACAAAACGACACACAAGCGAATGGTCGCTGCTTTGACTCCTCCACGGTCACGGGTCACGGATGCTGAGAGCGAAGAATCCTTCGGAGGAGACAAGGTGAAAAGCGCAGCGACTTGGAAGTATTTATCGCCAAATATATCTTATGCCGCCAGAGAGGATGAGTGTCTTTGGTGTGGAATTCAAATACTATATGTCTCGTTCATTAGATTAAAAGTTTTTCACGGTCAGATGTGTGTTATGTAAAGTTTTGGGTTTTCCTTGTTTGTTTTTGGTGGCTTTTTTTGCTGTTGCACAAACTCCTGGTGGAACACACACAAAGCACAACCGAAAGGAAGTTGGGCTGCTTCCCTATTGAAACTTCATATGGTTGGTTCAGCTGACTTCCGCACACACACATCGATTATGCGGTATGCACGTGGTGCGTGCGCACATCTTTTGTTGTCCAAGGATCCGTGAAAACTTTTAAAGTTTAACAAAAGAGAAGTGGAGAAAAAAACATGTTGAAGCTTTTCCAAGCACGTGGTGATGCCACATCCAGTGGCTCCCGCAATACATGGAAATCCGATATGGGAGGGAGTTTTCGTAATATCCGGCTACAGGAACAGTTGTAGAAACAGGATAGTGTCGGCAAGTTAAATGCTAAAATTAATTAAGCAACAAACGAAAAAAGGTGCATGTAACAAAAAAAGTAAGTATACGCCAGAGTGTCCTTAAAGAAAATAATATTTATAATTTCATACCAAATCGGTAGAATATTATGCGGTATGTTTTTGGGAAGACATTATTAGACAGTCTTCATTTTAGAAGCTAGTCAAAATTATAATAATACTAAGGTTCTTAGATACTTAAAACAAAAAAACTAGTACGGTAGAAGCTGGTTACAGTAGTTAATTCAGAGTGTATGTCTGATGATCTTCAACACTCCTCCTTAACCAGCTTCAGCCTCAGATCTTGAAATATCTTCTTGCTTAAAGCTTTCGTAAAAATATCAGCTACTTGTTGTTTAGTATTAACATAAACTAGATTCACTGTCTTGCCAATATGTTGATTAACAAATTTCCGACGAATTTCGATATGTTTCTTTCCTTTCGTCACCTGCTGCACGATATTTAGCTTCCGCTGATGAAATAGAAATTACTGCTTGTTTTTGAGCCATCCACACTATAGGTCCTCCATAATCAACAAGAATTCCACTAGTTGAATCATATCTGGTTCTGTTCCACTGTAGTTTGAGTCCGTGTAAGGTGTAAGCCTTCAGCTCGCCACCAAAAAATATTCCATAATTACTTGTACCATTAAGATATCTAAGGACACGTTCAATCATCTTCCAGTGGCATCTACTAGGGTTACTGACTTGTTGACTCAGGTAATTTATAGTAACGCTTATATCCGGTCTTGATATAGTTGATAAATAAAGTAAGCTTCCGATAATTTCACGATAAGGCTTGTTCTTCAAAGGTTCGTCATTTATGTGTTTCTCAGTCATCATTCCTGGCTCAATAGGTGTTGTGACAGCATATGCATCTTCAAATCCATACCGCGTTATGACTTTTCGTGTATATCTCTGCTGCGTTATTAAAAATCCATGTTCCTTAAGATGTATTTCCATTCCGAGATAAAATAATATTAATTGTTTTGGTTCTGTTGATTTCATTTTTAAGTCATTTGCTAGCTCTGACAGAATAAATTTTATCATTTCTTTATTATGGCTGATAACAATACCATCATCTACAAATATTCCAAGTATTATAGTCCTATCTTCATTATAAAATATGCAAGGATCATCATCAGTGTCTGTTAGTTTCTAATAATATTCCAGTCCTTTGGAGCTTGTTTAAGTCCATAAAGGCTTTTCTTTAGACGACACACTCTCCCAGAACTATCATCAAATCCTTCCGGTTGTAGCATACAAATTTCTTCCGTCAATCTTCCATTTAAAAAAGCTCTATTTATATCAAAAGTCTGAACTTTAAGTCTTTTGTTAGCAGCATGACTTAAAAGTAAACGAATACTTGCATATCTTGCAACGTATGCAAAGGTTTCTTTGTAGTCTAATCCTTGAATTTGATCAAAGCCTCTTGCAACTACTCGTGCCTTTAAACGTCCATCTGCCTTCTCTCGTAAGACCCATTTACACGTTAATGGCTTACGATATTCCCGTAAGCTCACAAGTTCCCACACTTCCATTTGATTTAGCGCTTCAATTTCATCTTGCATCGCTCTCCTCCATCCAGATCGCTCTCATCCATCCAGGTTCTTGGTATGACTGTGTTTAAATACTTTCAAGGCTTTCAAAATTCTCCTCCTGAATTGTGGCTGTACTTATTCAGAGTAATTTTCATTTGTTTGTTGACTTGACTCTTGCTGATCATTTTCATTTACTTCCTGTGATTTTTGTTCCGGCTCTTCAATCAAAATATTCGTAAAGGACGCATCTAAACTTTCTTCTTTGAAATCTCCTTGAATTAAATTATCCGTCTGACTTAATCTTTCATCAAAGATTACATTACACGAGACTTCAACATGTCGCTCAGCAGGAAGATAAATTCGATACCCATGTTCTTCAATATCATATCCGACAAATTTTCCTTTCTTGCTCTTCTTATCGAATTTCTTACGTTGTTTATTTTGAATTAGAATGTAACAGTCACAGCCAAAAGGCTTCATCGACTTGAGACTTACTTTTCGACCAAACCATAGTTCAGCAGGTGTTTTTCCAGCAACGTTACTCTTCCCTGTTTAGTTAATAGTAAATACCGAATAGTTGAATGCTTCTGCCCATAAAGCTGTCCCAAGTTCCTTGATATAAATTTCTGCTCGTGCGGCTTCAACTATCGTTCGCATTTCTCTTTCAATTCCGCCATTTTGTTGAGGAGTATAAGTAGTCGATCGCTCATGGAATATTTCAAGCTCTTCAAAAATTTTCTTGCTTCTGACATTTTTGATTTCTGTTCCATTGTCTGACATAATAACTTTCACTTTTCTTTCAAATTGATTTTCCACTAAATTCAAAAAAATGTTTAGCTTGTCTACTGCTTCCGACTTATGTTTCATGAAATAAACTGTTCGAAATCTACTAAAGTCATCTTTTAATAACAAGAAATATTTAGCACCTCCAAGAGATCGAGCATTCATTTCACTAAGATCGACATGAATTCTATCAAGTGGACTTCTCGCAACTTCGTGATTCTTTGGATGCGACACTTTGTGCTGTTTTCCATTTGCACATCCTTTGCATACATTGTTTCCCAAGTCATCAATATAACGAATCTTGTTTCTCTTCAAAAATTCTTTTACATGAGAAATATTCTGATGTGCCATGAGAGCCAAAGTTTCAAACTTACCACTGACAAATTTAATTCCTCAGTTTGTTGGAATAACATTTGAAACAAACCTCCAGACCTTTTAGCTACCAATACCACCTGATCACCTTCCATGATAAAAGATTTTTCTGCTGTAGCTTGTTGAGTATATCCTTGGTCAAGAACGGTTGTCACAGAAAATAGATTGAAAGTAAGTTTAGGAATGAACAAGACATCTTTCAATACAATTGGATACCATTACTGGCCATTATAAGCTCTCAGACATACATCACCAAAAGAAACACTTTCTAATTTGGTAGAATCTCCAATTTCTACTTGAACAGGAACATCCAATGATCGAAGATTTGTCAAGATTTCCAGTTAGATGATGAGTAGCACCGCTGCCTTGAATCCATAATTCTCGTTTATTTGGCAAATTTTTAAGAAGAGTTGATGACAAGGCGACAGTAATAAAAGATTTCGCTCTAATCTTTTCATCATTTGACTTCTTTGGACATTCATTGAAGAAAAATGTCCTTTCTTTTGACAATTATGACAGTTGTAATTTTTCTTGCAATATTCACAATATTCGGAGCATGGTTTGTTAGTGCACTCACGCTTCATGTGCCCAAACTCACCACATTTAAAACATTTCTTTTCAAACTGACCTGACTGTGTTTGGTGATAAGAATTCTTGGACACCTGAGTTCTTCTATGCTTACTTACTTACTTAAGGTGACGCTACAGTCCGGGGTGGACCTGGGCCTCAGCCAACAAGCTTCGCCAGACAGCTCTGTCTCTAGCTACCCGTCTCCAGTTTCGCACGCGAAGTTGGCTGAGGTCCCCTTCCACTTGCGTGCGCCACCTGAATCTCGGTGCTCCTCTACCGTGTCGTCCTTGCGGTGTGGATTCGCAGATTTTCAGGGCCGGGGCGTTGGCGTCCATCCGCTCTAGATGACCCAGCCATCGTAGACATTGTGTTTTGACTCTTTTGGCTAGGTCGGTATCGCTGTACAGCCCGTACAGTTCGACGTTATATCTCCTCCTCCACTCTCTGTCTATGCAGACGTGGTCAAAGAATAGACATGTGCACTCAAGAGGATACAAGTATCCACAGGTTTTCTAAACCCACCTCTGTCTATCAACTCCTACTCTCACCTCCCCGTGGTGAACACCGGGTGCCTAGCACCTCAACTGGAGATTGGGTTCCAACCCCTTTGGAAGGTTGTTGGGGGTAGCAGACGAGAGAGGGGGGGAGGAGTGTTCCCACTAAGGCACTTCTCCTTGCATCCGGACGGCAGCGGAGGATATCCCCAGATGGAATCAACGGTGGCGTCCACAGTTCTAGTCAGGCCGAACTACTTAGTGAACACCTTATATGGGCTACGACGTATTCGGAGCTCAGGCCTATAAGGAGCGGGCTATCCGGCTCTCTGTCCTTAGAGCTAAGCAAAGGATCTGGTCCTCCAGGTTGGGGGTCGTGCCGTCGGCGTGACTTCCCGGCCCACGTAAAGAAACACCAGTCACGAAGCAGAAACAAGCCTCGGATTCGGACGGATTTACAAACGAGAAAAGGAGTTCTTCTATGCTGATCCTTCTTATATTTGTCATGCTTTCCGATAAGTACATTGCTAAAAACTTCAGACTCACGACCTTGAAGTCTTATTTCTTCTTGTTGAAGACGATCGCGTAATTTTTGGACAGTTTTCTCAGTTTCTGCAACTGATTCCCAAGTTGCATGAAAGTAATCGAATTTTGCCGGTAGTGAATTCATAATTTGCGACTCAATCCAACTATCCTTAACTTGTTCACCATTCGCTCGCAGTTCTTGTGCAAGAACATCTATTTGCAGACAATTTTCAGCAACCGACTTCGTTTCATCATACTTAAAACTGAAAAATTGTTGCTGTAACATTGCCATTGTAAGAAACCCTTAAGATGATTAAAGATAAAACTGCACTACAGTTGGCAGCAACGGTTAATCTGGCTGCCACTTATTGTATAAGAGCCCGGTTTATCAGATGCCCTGATAAATCGGGCTGTTTCAAAGGAGTCCCCAGGAAGACCAAAAATTGTGTCAAAGATAGTTTGAATACAATACGGAAAGATAGGAAATTGGTCACTTTGCACAGCTTAATTGATCTAGCTGGACTCGGCGGGCGATAAGTAAAATAAAGCTTAACGAAAATAAGTGGCACAAGCTTTTAACCGTCATTGGCGACTGATCTGCTATACCAAAGATCGCGATGGGCCACGTTTGGCGCCTGGTATTGTGTGATTTTTCCACCGCAGCCCTGTTTAACTTCAGCTTACCAAGGGGGGCTATGGAGGATTAGATCGAATTTAAGAAGCCACACTAAGAATTTGATGTGGTCTAAACATTGGGAGTAAAGATAGGTACAGTTTCAAATTCGGTTAATTTAAGAGAATTTTTAGAGAAAACCAAAAAAAGAGCTTGCAGCTCAGAAAAGCAATCGCCTGAGCCTGCAGTTTTTTTCTTAATCCGAACGGCGAATTGAGAGGTTGCTCTCATGACAAATAATAGCCTCAGGCTCAGACAAAACTTTTATCGCTCCGGTCAGGATTCAGACACGGAAGCTCACTGCACAACGGCGCAAAATAACTGCTCGTATATTAGAAGGCAAAACTCTATGAATTTTGATTTTTCGTATATTTGACTAAGGATTTCGAGAGCCTCAAACCTCAATCTGCAATCCTCAATCATTAATCCTCAATCCTGAATTCTCAATCCTCAAGCCCTAATCCTAAATACTCAATTATCGATCCTCAGTTTTCAGTCTTCAGCTCTCAACCCTAAATCATTCATCATCAGTCGCCAATCCTCAGTTCTCAATCATCAATTTTCAATCCTTGGTCTTAAATCCTCGATCCTAAATTTTCTTTTCTCATTCTTCAATTATCAGTCCGCAGGCGTCAATCATCAATCGTCGATCCTCAATTCTCACCTCACAGTCTTCAGCTCTTAATCCCCAGCCCTCAGGCCTCAATCATCATCCCAATCAGTCAATCTTCAATCGCCAACCCTCAGTTCTCAATCATAAATTTTCAATCCTCTTGTAAAAACTTAATACTCAATTCTCAACCCACAATCCTCAATCATAAACGGTCAACCTTAAGGCCCAAATACAATAGACTTTGATGAGCTTAAGTCGGCTTTCCGAAATGTCCCCTTTCACGTCGCCAAGAACGCTGCGAAATGCCTAGGTTTCCTTAAAAGATGCAAGAAATATTTCGCCCCTTCTGATTTGGCTATTTTATATAAGGCCTATATCCGCCCTAAAATGGAATATAACTCCCATGTCTGGGCTGGTGCTCCTAAAACAACACTGCACCTGCTCGATAGGATCCAGAAACGCGCGATAAAACTCATAGGTGACAGAAATATTGCAAAGTCTATCGACGCAATGTCTCTTGCTTGTCACTGTTTTACCGTTTTTTTACGAACAGTGTTTCAACGAAATAGCCATTTGCATTCCACCCCTCAAATTATTCAACCGTAATACTCGCCAACGATCGAATGCTCATCAGTTCATCCTTGAGCCGACTTTCGGGCGTACTGTAAAGTTTAGAGGTTCTTTCATAAGCCGTACAACGCGAATGTGGAATGTCCTACCACGACAACTCTTTCCTACGCAATACAACCCACAACTTTTCAAAACAAGAGTGCACCGGTACCTCTCATCCCTTTCCCCTTCTTCTAATCCTTTCCGCTCGTGAGATGCTAAACATTAAAAGGGTAGCCAATCCCTTGTTCGCGAGTTCATTATAAAAAAAAAAAAACGTGATTCGTATGCCACAACCATAATAGCCTTTTGCTCGATTTCGTTAAGTGTTCGTTAACTTGTGTGGGCTTGAAGCTTTGTTTTTGCTTGTCATTAGTTTATTTATTCTCATATTTAAGCCCATATTTTTTTTAAGTCCTTCGAAAGATCCGTGAGTGAAGGGAATATACCAAGAATTACATGCTGACCTCAAAAGGTAAAACGCATTTTAGATCGGACAATCAGTTTCGGAAATATAAACATCCAAATTTGAAGAAAAAGTGACATAATTTCCAAATTTGATTTAAAATTCTCAAGGCATAACTTGATACACGAATCAAATCATTTTTCAAATCATTTTCTTTAGTCTATGATGGGCACCACAATCTTTTATCAAAACTTGAGCGGGATTTTCGTTGTATTTTTACATTAAATTATTACAGTTTAAGACTATTATATAAGGGGCCTTTAATCTGCGATTTCAGTCTCAAATTCTCAATCCTCAAGTACAATCCTCAAACATCAATCATCAATCCTCAATCTTCAATCTTCAATCTTCAATCCTTGATCTTCAATCCTCAATCCTCAATCCTCAATCTTCAATCTTCAATCTTCAATCCTTGATCTTCAATCCTCAATCCTCAATCCTCAATCCTCAATTCTTATCCTCAATCCTCAATCCTCAATCCTTAGTCCTCATCCAATTTTAAATTTTTACCTCTAAATCAAAAGCAAGTGCTTGATTCTTCTTAACATTAGCTTGATTCAAACAATACGTGAGCTTTAACGAAATGCTTGGATTTCTTCTTTAAAACGCGTTTGACTCCCCATCAAATAAATTTCATAATCGTAAATCAATTTTAATCTACCTCTCAAGATGGTGATCGTCAGCAGAACATCACCCAATTTCACTTTTGGCTGTAAGGTATTTAGGGATCGTCAGCAGAACATCACCCAATTTCACTTTTGGCTCTAAGGTATTTAGGGAAATAATTAATGTGAAAATACAAATTCTTATACCACAGGCGTCAATCGAATAAATTGAGTCTGGCTCCTGTCAAATATTTGACAAAAATTAAGCGTGCGCTAACAACATTATGTAAATCATACAGATACAAGTCTGCGTTTATAAATGGATTTTCGCCAACTGGTTTTTTATTTTCAAAATTATAAATTGCTTTATTATTGAAACAAAAAACAAAACTAATGTGTAGCTAACACGACAAGATTTCGCATTCAATTAGTTCAAATTAATATTAATATCTGCTAATGGAATGCAAATTTGGTAATCCCTTTCGAGACCTCCACCAGAGATTCATGGTAATTCCTTGCTTATCAATTATAATAATGGACAAATGTTAACAAGAACATTCAGTAAGTTGACAAATTTATAAATGTCTAATAAATAATTGAGTGACTTCCTCATTTTTATTATTCGATTATGATTTATTGTAATCAAGGGGAATTTGATTGATCGTTTTTCTTTTCTTTTGGGTTGAAGAAACAATTTTTGCTTGAAAAAAATTTTAGATCGAGAAATTTAAAGGTTTCCGGAGAAAAATCTGATTTATGCGATATAAAAATTCAAAATTTGGATTGAGTTAAAACACTTTTATACCATGTCTCCACCGAGCACTAATCCTGGATTAATATAAATCTTTATTAAATGCCCTACAAATCACGCGATTTACCATACAAATTTAAATCCTCTCGGCAAGCGATTAAAAATAAATCCACTCATAAATCCCATTCACCGTATTCACAAACCTATTTTCTGCATCTTTGTAACAGTTGGAGAATCAAAAAAGGAAACTTAAACTGTCCCTGTACGAAAAATCTGTCACAAGTACGTTTTCTATTGTGACTTTTACTGAGGAAATCGATTTTCGCTCCTGGGAAATGACATCGCCACTCTCTTTTGAGAGCCAAAATGACAGAAACAGAGTTTTCGTGTCAAATTAATCGTATATTTGTCCGATGGAGCCACTTTAGGATTTATTTTCAATCGTCTAACGCTAATCTTCTTATAATTGTCGTTGGAGACATATCGAAAATTGCAAAACAATGAAGTTCTTATAGATTCGGGAGGATATTTCTAATAATGGCGGATGCATTGACACTATACTGACATTTGCCCGCAATGTCATTTTTGCTTTGTTGAACGTCTCTGCCCGATGGCTAACCAGTATTTTCTTCGATATAAGGTTTAAAAGTTGGATTAAAAAAAGTTTGTTTCCTAAAATACTCTTGAATTACTCAAGTTTTGTATAATAATATTTAAGGCTGATACGGTTTTTAAATGATTGAAACAAAAGAAGCCAACACCTCCGTATTTTAAATAAAAACGATATAAACTGTCAAATCGATCCCTATCAAAAGATCCGGACTTTGTCAAGTGTTTTTCGGATGCATGCTCAAAAAACAACCCACTCATAAATTAATGGACTTGGAAGTTTATTGCCTGGCCATGTTGTCATTTTTGTAAATTTTTAAAGTAATAAACTTAAATTCTTCAATACGCGCGTAATCCATTTTAAATTATTCGCATCCAGATTGAAGGTTTAATGTGATTTTATTTGTCTAAATTTATATGTATCGCCGCATTCGTATCTCGCTGAGTTAAGTGCAAAAACGTTTTTTTTTATCAAAAAATTCATCAGCTATTACGCCACTTCTGGTGGCGAGCTAACAAGCCATACAAGCAACTTGTCTCTGAATTGAATCGAGTGTGCCATCGATATTAAAATCAACACAACCATTAATTGGATATAATTATGTAAATTATTAAATATGATTAATGCGAGTCTAGCAATGGTCATTTGTAAGAAAGAAAGCTCATTTGTGGCTTGCAGTCGCTGACAAATAAGTGAATGAAAATGAAATATCGTTGGACGACCTTTTCAAGTAACAAGCTCACAGGTCTGCCTTTTAAATGGCTGAGCTCCGCCTCCTCCACAGAGGTACAGAGATTTTTTTCTCTATTTTTTTTCATAAAAATAGTAATTATGTATGCAAATAAATTGAATTGGATACACATGCACTGAGTGAGGGTGTGTACAAATCAGAGTATGTTAAGAAAATTTTTTAACTTACCGTAGGTTATTTAAGAGTGGCAACACCTTAAGACCTGTAAAATAGACGAGAAAATTGTTTGAATTATAAGGCGAGTCTGTATAATTTGCAAGAACTAAAATTTTTAAATTTGTCAGATTCTGCTGAAAAGATACTGTTAAGTGATTAAATGTAACAGATTGAACTCGTTTCGACAGCGGCACCTAACAAATTAATGAACTGACAAGATAAAACAAAATAAAGATAAATATCTTATATAAAGGTCTAGAAATTGCATTTTAGCGTGCATTTGTTTGGATATATCAGCCCCCCTAACAAAATATCATTACTAAAGGGTCCGCCATCTAACGTTTTTTTTTTTTCAACTAGTGCTTATTTCGTGAATGGTAACACTTAGCTAATGTCGTGATTTGACAGATAATTATGTTATGTGGCGACAAGAAATAAAACAACACGCAGGAGTCGCTGAATGCACCCATCGATTCACTCTATGAACGCACCCGCTCGATTCTTTAAACGAACATACCCAACTGTCATTCCAGTCATCTGACAGCAGCTGTCATATTCGAAGTTCGAGTTTCGATTTCCCCTTCTTGGAATTCAGCGGAAGAGTACCAATGGAAAACTACCAAAGGGGAAGTATGGAACGTACTAGAAGGTGCTTAATTTTGTATACACGGGTGACAGGCTCGTACGGGACAGTTATATTTTAAACGTTGACTTGTGAAATTCGGTTATAAAGTGAAAAGTGATTGAATTGAAACAAAGTGTTGAATTCTAAGTTGTTAAGTGGAATAACAGTGCGATTTGAATGAAAATAAGTTTTGTTTGATAAATAAAGCGCCTCATTGCGAAACCCAGGCAAAAACATTACAATTAGTTTTATCCTTCCGATGAACGAATATGGTTGTGTATACGCTTAAACACCGCTGGGAATATGCGTTTTCGCTCCGCTAAGTGTGCCTTCGATCGACTTAGAGAAGATGCCGATTTTGCCAAAAAATCATCTTTTCAGATAAAGCTCATTTTGATCTTAGCGGGTATAAAACAAGCAAAATTGTCGCATTTGGGGCACAGAAAACCCGCACGCATACATTGAAAAGCCGATACACCCAAAATGAGTCACTGTTTGGTGCGGATTTTGGTCCAGAGGGAGGCATAATTGGGCAATTTTTCTTCGAAAATGAGCAAGGAGTGGCCGTTACAGTCAATTACGATCGTTATCGGGCCGTGTTGAACGAATTTTTGTTCACAAAAATTGAAGAGGAGGATATTGGCAACATTTGGTTTCAACAGGACGGCGCTACGCGCCACACAGCCAAAGCTTCACTCAATGTTTTGCGCCCTGTTTTTAAAGATCGCATTATGAGCCGCAGAGCTGATGTCGTTTCGCCAGCTCGGAGCTGCGATTTGACACCGTTGGACTATTATTTGTGGGGTGCCGTAAAAGAAAGGTGTTACGCCGACAAGCCAAAGACAATTGACGCCTTAAAGGACAATATTCGTGAAGCCATTGGTGAAATACAGCTGCACACAATCGATAATGTGCTTAAAAATTGGACCGATCGTGTAGGCTACTGCATGGCCAGTCAAGGCAGCCATTTATTTTCCATTATTAACCGGAAGGATTTTACTTTCAAATAAAAAAATAAATTTGAGAAAATATGCAGTAGTTTTTTTTATAGCATTTTCAAACAAAAAAGTTATTTGGCGGACCCTTTAGCATATAAATATCCATGTTATGCTTTCAGATGCAAGTTTTGATGCAAATTAAATTTTATGTAAAATCGACCCTCTTTTTATTTTAAATATTTAAATTAAAAAATAAATATTTAAATTAAAAAAAAAAAAAAAATTTTAAATATTTAAATTTTTTATATATTTTTATTTAAATACTGTCAGAAGATCCGTCAGCAGAGACACAGCGCAAGGTGGAGTCTTATCCCCACTCCTTTGGAATCTAGCGGTGAACGAACTGCTGGTTATCCTAGAAGGAGAGGGCTGCAGAGTGATCGCTTATGCAGATGACGTTGCCATTGCTGTGTCGGGGAAGCACCTTAACACCCTCAAAGAACTCCTACAGAATGCTCTAAGCAAGCTAACAAGATGGGCTGACAGTTGTGGTTTGGAGGTCAACCCTCACAAAACTGAACTAGTCCTATTCACCAGGAAATACAAAATCCCACATATCGACCCCCCCCTCAATCAGTGGCACTAGCTTAATCTTCTCTGAGGAAGCTAAATATCTGGGTCTCATCTTAGACAGAAAGCTTAGCTGGAAGTCTAATATACACGAAAGAGTCCGGAAAGCTACGGTAGCACTCTTTTCCTGCAAAAAATCCATCGGCAACAAGTGGGGACTTCAAACCCGTATGACCCACTGGCTATATATCTCGGTCGTAAGGCCTATACTGACGTATGGAACAGCTGTCTGGTAGACCGCTTTGGATAAAGCGGTAAATCGTGATAAGCTAAGCAAGGTGCAGAGGTCAGCTTGCTTATCTATGAGTGGAGCACTCCGCACCACTGCCTCAGCAGCACTAGACATCCTGCTCCATCTAATTCCTCTTGACATCTTCAGCAGACAAACTGCTGCCATCACGCCTACTCGCCTCAAAGCAACCTCTCAGTGGACCAATAGTGAGATAGGCCACTCTGCTATTCTGAACACATTCAGATTCCCTTCTAGAAACATGGACCTCACCTTACCCCAATTACAGTTTGACAAGAACTTCCCGGCAACGATCCCCCCCAGGTCTTCCTGGGAGGACTGTGCGCCTCTGGAATGTGAATCGATCCACTTCTACACTGATGGATCGAAGACAAATGATGGGGTAGGCGGGGGTGTATTCTCAGACCGACTAAATCTAAGTCTCTCTTTCCGTCTCCCGGATCATTGCAGTGTTTTTCAAGCTCAAATTATGGCGATAAAGGAAGTCTTGTCCTGGCTTAAGAAAAATGTTATATCCGCCAAGGACATACGCGTATTTTCTGACAGTCAAGTGCCTGGAATCGGTCTCTATAAACTCTAATGTAGCCTTAGACTGCCATTCATCTCTAAAGGAGATGTCGGAGCAGTTCAACATTCTCCTGTGCTGGGTGCCAGGACATAGTGACATTCCAGGTAACTGCAAGGCTGACGAACTCGCCAAACTTGGAACTACCCTCCCAATTTTGCCTGATAAAGCCTCCGTAGGCATTCCAATTTCGACATGTAAACTCATGATTAAACTGGATGCGATAGAAAGAACAAATCTCAGATGGACTAGTGGTAGTACCTGTCTAGCGACGAAACAGATCTGGCCAAAGCTTGATCTTAAACGCTCTAGGAGTTTGATCGCTCTTAGTAGATCGCACATTAGTGCTAATCGGTGTCATTACAGGACACTGTCTGATAGGCAAACACGCGACAAGGCTTGGTGTCTATTCCAACGACTTTTGCAGGAGCTGCATGGATGAGGAGGAAGAAGAGACCACTCTCCACCTTCTCTGTACATGCCCCGCTCTTTCCAAGAACCGAAATCTTCACATTGGAGCTTTCTTCTATAATGATCTCAGTGATCTCAGCACGACTGACCCGAAACGTCTCTTACGCTTCATTAATAGTTCAACGAGTCGGCAATAGAGTCAGATCCGCGTGGTATCACAATGGACCTACATAGGTCTAAGTGTGTTGGTTTCTTTGGATCCGACAGCCACTTCAACCTAACCTAACCTATTTAAATATGTAAAAGTTACTATTTAAATATATAAAATATGGGAAAGTGCAACAGTGGGTATGCAAAAGCTTCATCCACGACCTATTGCAAAATACCCAACCATACCAAAAAGAAAACTGCCACGCCTCCAAAAAGTGGGCGGGATATAAAAATATAACTGTTGAATGCTTTATACTAGGTGGTTGCATACATTTCGGCCTAAAAATCCACCTTGTTAACTAAAAAAATCACTTTTTTTAACGCCACGCCCACAAAAGTGGGCGGAGACACATACAATATATACATAAAAGTTAGAAAATGCTAATATCTACAGCTTTGGTCATATAATTTTTTGTCAAATTTCATATATATTTATTGAAAAACAGACATTTTAAGCTAAAATCCCTTAAAAAGTGGGCGTGGTCAATGAAAAAGCTAAAATTTTTTGGCTACCTTAAAGATAATTATAAGGCAATGTTACGTACCAAAAATGAATGCGCTAGCGCCATTATAACATAGCTAAAATTTGCAAAATGTATTTTTTTAAATTAGAGATGGTCGCACATACAGGCCTGTAGTGGGCGTGTCTGTGGGCGGATGCAGCTTATTTTCAAACTTAATCTGAAGGACTAAATTTCCAACTAACCCACAAAATTTCAGCTCTCTGCCTTAAAAGTTAAGGCTTAAAAGTTGTTTACATACGGACGGACGGACGGACGGACATGGCTTAATCGATTCTCCTGTTGGTCCCATTCATATCTCTGAAAGGTCTTAGGGGTTTACGGTGATTATTTCACTGCGTTACAAACTATACATCAAACTTAATATACCCTGGGTCGGGTATAAAAATGTTCATCAGCTCTCCGACTAAGAGATTTTAACAGATATTTTTTTAATCCTAGTTATGAATAATTGGAGTTTGAAAGTATCTGGGAAAACGTTGTTGGAAAGTTAATTCCAAAATATATTTATTTAGTTAAAAAAAGAGTTTTGAAAAAGTGTTAGATCTTTAAAAATCCGATTTTTTTTATTCACTCGTGGATAAGGGAATAGGCTACCCTTTTAATGTAAGACATCTCACGAGCGGAAAGGAATAGAAGATAAGGAAAAAGAGGAGAGGTACCGGACCGCTTCTGTTTTAAGAAGTTGTAAATTGTTCACACATTGGTGTTGTTCGGCTTATGAAAGAACCTCTGTACTTCAGTGTACGTCCGAAAGAGGGCTCGAGGGTGAACTGATGCGTATTTGATCTTTGGCGAGTATAACGGTTGAATATCTTGAGGGGAGGAATGCAATTGGCAATTTCCCTGGAACACTGTTCGTGGAAAAAGCGATAAAACAGTGACAGGCAGGAGACATTTCGTCGGTGTTCAAGTGAGTCAATAGACTTTCCTATGATTCTGTCGCCAATAAGTTTTAACGCCCGTTTTTGTATCCTGTTCAACAGGTGAAGTGCAGTTTTTGGGGCACCTGCCCAGACATGGGTGTTATATTCCAGCTTAGGGCAAATGTATGCTTTATATAAAATAGCCAAATCAGATGGGGTAAAATATTTCTTGCAACGCTTAAGGAAACCTATGCATATCACGGCGTTCTTTGCAGTCTTAAATATGTGGTCATTCCAACTTAAGTTTTTATTGACACACATACCGAGGATGGAAAGCCTTTGGGTTTCAGCTGGGTGATACGATTTAGCTTTAATAACAGAAGACAGCATTGAGTTTTTTAAGCATTAAACTCCACTCTGTGGAGTTTAATGCTTAAAAAACTCAATGCTGAACTTTAATGCTTAAACTCCACTCTCATGGGGAGAGGATCTCTAAGAGATCCTCTCCCCATGATACAATGCTCTTAAGGTCGGAGTTTAATGAGTTTGACATACGCTGCCGTTCCAGTTCTACGTCCGAAGAAAAACAGTACCCTTACTGTCATCGGCAAAGGAGTGAATTGGATTAGTAGTAGTAGACAAGAGATCGTTTATGAAAACTAGGAAGAGTGTCGGAGACAAAACCGAGCCCTGGGGAACTCCAGCGTTTATTTATGAACTGCAGACTTGAAGCCATCCAAAACAACTTGAATAGAACGGTTCGAAAGGTAATTACTAATCCATTAAATAGGAGTTTCATCGATTCCAAATGCACACATTTTCGACAAGAGAGCTTGTTGCCAAACTCTGTCAAATGCTTTAGAAATATCAAGCGCAACAATCTTGCTTTCACCAAGAAGATTCAAAGCATGGTTCCACTTCTCGGTGAGATATGCCAACAAATCACCATTGGACCCTTTTGCTATGAAAACCGTATTGCCGGTCATTAAGAAGTTTTCGTGATTTAAGATAATTCATTGGCTCAAAATTAATCAGCGCTTCCATGACCTTAGAAAGAAGGGAAACTAGTGCAATTGGACGATAGCTAGAGGGAGAAGAAGAATCGCCTTTTTTAGGGACTGCGAGAAGATTGGCTTTGTCTACGACTGCTGGAATGTCATTGCAGACGAGTGATGGGATGGAGGAAGAGGCACAATTTTTTAGTTTTTTTTACAAATTTCTAAGTTCACTCGAAATCGGGAAAAAAATTATTTGACAAATATTAAAAATGTTACTATTTGTTAAGTTTGTTTGATATAAAGTTTTGACCTCCGCCTACTTTGAGGGCGCGTTTTTACAAAAAAAACGAAATTATTTTTTGGAAATAATTTTCGGCTTTAATGCATTTTGTCATGATTCTAACGAAATAACAGTTAAACGATTTTCATTTTTAGCCCAGGTCCACTTTTGAGGGAGTGCCGTATATACAAATAATATATGAATTCGGGACAAAAAACTTTAAGATTTAAGTTAAAGCTTAAAAATTACGACCTGTACCTTGTTTACATACGGACGGATGGACGTGCATGGCTTAATCAATTCTGCTGTCTTAAAGATCTTACGGTTCTACTGTGATTTTTTCACTGCGTTAAAAAATACACATTAAAGTTAATATACCCTGGGTAGGGTATAATATGTCCCGAAATAATCACTCCGTACAAATATTGTGATTATTCTAACACGAGCACTCTTTTGTTGTCATTTTGGCTAAAAAATAGTGAAAATGACACTTCCTTAGGAGTGAGAAAATAGTTTTGTTGTAAAAATAGAATAAAAGAAAGCATACCTCTTTGTGATAGATCTGTCAAACGTGGACAGTTTCAGTTTGCTTTTTCAAGTATCATAACCCAATAAACATTTCAGTCAGAATTCCGTAATATTATATATATGGAAATCCAACTAGGATCCTGGATTCCAGTATCCTTTTATAGCGGATTTCCGTCAGGTGTGCCGATGAAAAGTGTCACAAAAAGTCCAGGTATGTGAATGTGTTAGTAAAACTGACAGCTAGATTTCAAGTAACGAACCGCAATACTTTCCAAGTACGAACCATACTCTTTTCCGATAAATAATTGTGTTGATTTCCACGCAAAAAGAAAACTCTTTTCTTCTGCAATGAAGGTTGAATTTTTTAAGTGCGCAAATAATATGATGCGTTTTCGTACTTTGTTTTGTTTTTTCTTCTGTGTGCACATCATATGTCATTTGTTCGTACATAATTAGTTTTTCATGCACCCACTGATCATTTATACCGACGACGTATTTCAATTTCAATTTTTGAAATGGCGTAAATACTAAATACAACGCATCATAAAACGCTTCTTACAGCCACCATTATTGTTTCTCACTCTAAATTTCGATGCTCTGAAAATTATGAAATAGCTGCGAAGGGTTGCAATAGGTAGAAAAGGGAAGACTTTTTAGGGAAGGGACTTTTTACACGTCTTTTGCTCTTTCATTGTATTAGTAATGAGTACATCTTTTACTTTGGATTTCCTTCCTCAATTCCCACTCGAGGTTCCGAAGTAGAAGTATTCCATGTAAAATGCTAATTGGGAAGGTTGAGAAAAGGGCTTAAAATGTAATAGAGACGTGTGTGAAAGGGTGAATAAGATTTATAACAGCACTTACCTATATTTTGAATCGCTTGCCCAGAGGATTTAATTACATAAGTGTGGCATAGTTAAGAATTTATGTTAATCGCGGATAATTGTTCGGTGGAGACATAATATAACATAAAACGAATAAGGAGTATTTCAATGTTAGAGAAGGCACCATTTTGCACAGTCTCTGATCTCAAGGATATCGAAGAATTGAGTGATGGTCACAATAATAGCCGGGAATAATGTAATGCATTAAAAAAAAACATTTCTGCTGCGAAATGGGTAGTGAGAGTAATGCAGTGAGAATACAAAGGCAACTTTACCAGCTAACCAAGAAATAATTCGTGAAATCAATATTGAAGGAGTAAGCTAACTATAAAAAGTCTTTCAGGCCTGAAGGTGACGGTAGGATGACCGTTACGAAAAGGTTCCGATAAGTTGGAACCTATAACTAACCTTAAACTATAGCACCAAAAGTTGTTTTGCTCCACTCAGGGTAGGGTTACTTTTTTTACTGATGCCTGATGAACAGCATTTTGCTTATATGTAGCCCACTCCTTTAAGCTCCTTTTAAGTGTCACTCTGGCAATTTCATTGAATATCTTAATCACAAGGAACATTATTCTGCGCTAAGGTAAGACAACTATTCAATATCTCATTGCCTCACTGTCTGACGGATCGTTTGTGCTTGAAAACTGTTAGTTTTAAGAACTAGTCTTTTCGCTTGTTAGATTTTTTAGCAATTCAAATACATTTTCTATTTACATTTAGAAACAACTAAACGAAATGGCTTAGATAGTTAATTGTCAGTTTAAAGAACATTGAACTCAACTGTTACCTAAACTTCACCTTCCAAATTTTCAATATAATACAACGCAAGGGCTAAGATCAATAGGTTGAACAAAAAATTTGTACCTTTTAAAGTAACCAACCGATCATTTTAATTGAAACAATTACCTTAAATAGTTTTCAACAGTGAGTTACAAGATCGTGATAAACTTTTACAATTCGTTATGAACTGAAAAAAAAACTTCCACTGCAAGAAGAAAAAATCTAAGAGCTGTGTCGATCCATATGCCCAGATGGAGAACCTTGAATTCAATATCTTCAATGGCAAGTGTTGCCCCAGAAAAAATTACGACACTCCAGGGGAATAATGCACATAACACCAGGAGGTAAAGTCAGTGGCTTATATTATAAGCAACCGCTGTCATGTCAAAAGTGCGATCTTAATGGCTATAATCGAAAGCGAGCGTTATACAAAATTATCCATAGAAAGATCGCAAATTAAATCCTGGTATATATGGCTAAGGTAAGGTACTGAGTCCCTCCGCTGTAGGTTGCGCGCATAATCGTTGCATATCGGCTCGATTGTCACATTGTTAAAAGGTTTTTTTTTAGCATCGAACCATATACGCTGTTCAGGCAAATCGGTTACAGCTCACTGGACTTGGCTCGTCTATCGGTGGATGGTGAAGGTTTAAACGTCAACGGATTTCCAGCGAGCCATTATGACACATTGAGACAAATATGCACATTGCAGCATCTAGCGCTGCATTTTTTTTAATTTATTCATCATTAGCGTCGCTTAGCAAAATAGTCTTTGGGCTTAATTATTAAGTGTCCTATTCCGCTCTATCAATATTGCAATTTATTGTTTATTGCAATGTAAATGCTTTTGTTTATTGCCTTGTGATGGAGTGCTAAGAAGTTATCTTTTGATCTGAACTGGAAACGTTCTAATGCAATAAGAATCGTAAAATAAAAGTTCATGTTTGATGATTTATGGTTAATTGATGCTAATTGCAATCAATTTGCAATTACAAACATGTTAAATGTTGTATTACACTTGAGTGTTTATCGCAAATGTCAAAAGTTAGCTATTTATTAAAAGACTTATTGTGCTTTAATTATTCTCGTCTTTTAATGGATTTTAAAGTAAAAAGTGCATTGTGAATATTAATGAGTAGTGCTTCTACTGAATGGATGGGATGGGAATGCATCAATGCGAGCTTATTTTCGAGGAATCAGGAGAGAGATTATTTGGAAAATGTTACAAGTTTGTCTGTAACGCTTTTTGTAACATTTTTGTAACAACTTTTCAATTTTCAAATGAACTTCTGTTTAAATAAATTGTAAAATTCTTAAAAATACAACACAACCTAAAACTGTGGTAGTTGCCAGGAGTCATGCCAGTGATGCCAGATTAGATTTATAAAGCCCCCCAAGATTGATAAAAATCCCACCATTTTTATACTGGACGAAATTAAATCCCCATTTTTTGTTAAAGCTGTGAGCGATCAAGTCACTTTTATTTGCTTTCACCGAATGTTCGTTCCTACAATTCACAAAGTACCCTTGTATGTTTTTCGAACACTTAACCATTACCTAGTGTCACCATTTACCTGCTTCATGACTTGCCTATTTTACGAAAGGAACGGGAGTGAAAAATGTCTGGTGCAGGCAACACGGCCAGGCGTAGTAGGGGTTGCTCGAAAATAAATGTATTGACTCTCATACCTTAATCAGAACTGGAACGTTTATAGTAAGTTGAGTGTTAGCATGATGTTAGGCTAAGTTTCCTCGTGTCGATTTGTAATTGACAAACGACGTATTTTTAGGTTATATTGAGAAATTGGCATGTAGAAATAGAGTGTCTTTGAATTGACATATGAATTGGCTTACGCTTTGCCAATTGTGTCTTTGATGGACAAAGAGGAGAACTGTCAAAGCTTGTCAATAAATCGACAAGTGGAAACTTAGCATAACATGATGACCCTCGCAAGTCGCAGGTGCTACCTCCGGTATGAAGCGATTATATCGGTGATCCATATGATAAAGAGGATCACATTTGAGGAAAAACTAAAATATGATATCTGAAGAAGCCTACGTACGGATAATCATGGATACGCATGATGAGCAAAGACAAAAGTAAGAGGTCCTTTCGCAGTCAATGAAGAGCTCCCAATTAAATTCGGAAGCATAATAGATCCCTTGGCTTTTCATTTTAAAGTCCTTGATTGTCTTCTTGAAGGAAAACTGATGGACCCTAAAGTTTATCAGTTGTTATCCGCTAACGATGGCGCCATTCTAAGTGAAAATCGGGTGAATGACTCGAGGGGGAATGAGTATCATGTTAGCCAATAGAAGACAGAGTACCTTTGCTGTCCAATTTTTGATCCACTAGCTGAACCGGTAGCTTTCGATTCTCACTCTGTAGGATGAAACTTCATATTCTTTGCTCATAACTTCTTCAAAACAATTATGGTGGGACTCTACAACCCCGAGGCCAAGTTCCAACGAGTGTCCTGACGCTGTTTTTTCTTTCTTTTCATGTTGAGGGTTTTAGATTTAGGTTAGGTTAGGTTGGGTGGCTGTCCCCGCTGGGCAGGGACACACTTAGACCAAAGGAGGTCCATTGTGATACCACTAGTAGGACCGGAGTTACCAGCTCGAGGACCTAAATGATGACGACCCGTTTGGGTGGGAGGGGTCTGGGCCACCAGTGAAGGTATAAACCTGTACCGAGGGTCACCAATCAAATTTTGATTGGTTGAGACATACTTGAGGTAGGATCAGGAACTCCTGATCCTGCTCCAAGTGCTGTTTTCGATCCGTCAGTGTAGACTTCTAATGCAGACGCATTTAAGACCTCACCAGACTCCCAGGCGGTTCTGCTCGGAAATTTGGTGTTGAATTTGACATTGAAGTCGAGGTATGGGACGACGTAGTCCGAGTTGCGAAGGATGGTGTCGTGGCCGTTCAGGATGCTAGCATGTCCCATGTTGTCACGAGTCAGTTGCGAGGATTCCCTAAGCCTAAGTGCTGCTTTCGCTGCCATCCCTTTGCCGAAGATGTCAACGGGAAGAAGATGGAGCATTGTGTCAAGCGCAGCCGAGGGAGTTGTTCTAAGAGCACTTGTGATGTAAATACAGGATAGTCTTTGAACTTTCTCTAATATAGCAATGTTGCTACTCTTGTCTAGTGCCTTCCACCAGACTATAGTACTTTGTACATAAGTTTGGGCCTGACGACTGCCGTGTATATCCAGTGCACAATCCTGGGTTGGAGCCCCCAGTTTGGGCCTAGGATTTTCCTGCAGGAATACAGGGCAAAAGAGGCCTTCCTTGCACGGTCTTGTATATTCAGTTTCCAACTGAGTTTCTTATCTAATATAACTCCCAGGTATCTAGCGTGATCTGCGAGTGACAGTTCAACGCCTTTCAGTGTTGGTGGAGTTATGAAAGGTATTTTATACTTTCTTGTAAACAGCAACTAAACTAGTAGTTCAGTCTTTGCTGGGTTTCCTCCGAGACCGACGCTATCGGTCCACCTAGCTATTTGTTAAGTGCAAATTGCATTATGTCCCCACTAATGGGGAGGAACTTGCCTGTTACCGCTATCGAAATATCGTCAGCATAAGCTATAACCTTAAGGCCGTTTTTCTCTAGGATCGATAGTAGTTCGTTAACTTCGAGGAGCCATAGTAGTGGCGATAATACCCCGCCTTGTGGGGTGTCTCTGCACATGGACCTGTCAGCTAGACAACTCCCCAGCTCGGCATGGACGAGTCTGCTTTTAAGCATTTCCTCGATCCAATTGCAGAGATAGTTGTCAACCTTCAGCTTAAGAAGTGCAGTTGTAATAGCTTCCGTTCTGACATTGTTGAAGGCTCCTTCAATGTCAAGGAATGATACTAGAGTGGAATCCCTATTCTCAAAGGATTTCTCAATGAAGCTAACCAACGAGTGTAGGGCCGTCTCTATCGATCTTCCCTTGCGATACGCATGTTGGGAGCACGAGAGGAGACTGCTGTCTCTGTTGGTTCTGATGTGGGCGTCGATCAGTCTCTCTAGGGTCTTTAATAGCAAAGAAGAAAGGCTGAACTATGTTTACCTGATTTATGCTTGCCTGATTCTAACCTAGAGAACAGACGCCGACCGATGAAACATTACCTAGATTCAGTCATTGAGCTGCCCCTCTGACATCAGGCACATGCCTCTGAGCTGGACTGTTTATACTTGGCACTGTAGAAATTGTTGTTCATACAAATATTTCACGAAGTCGTAATATTTCATCCTTCTTCAAAAATTTCTGTTTAACCAGTTGATTCATTGGGCTGAGAAAGGGTGAGCGAACAGTTAGTGCGGAAGTTTTTACTAAATGAAATACATATTTTTTATTAAATCAATGAAGAACTTTGTTGAATGATTGTTCGGTTTATGACAATTATGAGCTTAACATACCACCCACAGCGTCTGTTGTACCACTCAAAGGTAAAGGATAAAAATTGACACTGACTTTTTGAAGAAAAATTGAGTCAAAGGTCACAATTAAAGTCTGGGTGTTATTTTTGAGACCCTGAATTGTTGCTGGATCATTGGTCTAAGATGAATCTGAAAATATCTCAAAGTGTCAAATCCCATGTCTCTGACAGTTAATCGGCAAAATCTTGCAATATTTAAATTTCGTATGCAGAACATTTACGAATTCGCCTGAATTCTTCGTAGGAATGAATAATTATAATTTTTTTTTTTTGTGTTAAATTACTCCATTACTTAAGTTGCCAAAGATTGTACTAATTAACTGTCAAAATAATTAAGCACATTGAACTCAATCAATGCCTCCTACTGACTAACAATCTCTATAATAGACAGCTATAACGATGACTTTGGACTAAATATAGGTATAGTCCGGATATAGTCCTCTAGTGTCCTCTAGTCCTCTAGTCCTCTAGTGTATTTTTACAACGTGTGCCTCCACCATTGGCAACTTAAAAAACATAGATTAAGACAGTGCCGTTCTTTTGCTAGTCAGCGTGGCAAATAAGCTTTTTTTTAAAAGTAAAGTACCTATCTCCCCATTTTTATTTTTATAAATTCCAATCGATTTTGCAGTTACGCATTCAAGTTATAAGTTAACAATAAAAGTTAAAAATAATGGCTGACCACTACTTATACCATAAGAGCTCATCTAACGTCAAAGCGCCAAATAGGGGCGTAGATTTGCGGAATGACAGAAAGACCTATAAAGCATAAGGATGGCGCGTTAACCGGTTAAACTTCCATATTCGAAAACCAAAGTAGAATTAAAAAAAAAATGTTTTTTTCGTAATGTTCTTATTTATCGAGTCGCGCATAAATTTGTCTATCAACTCACAGTATCTTTAGAGAAGATCAAAACGTTTGCCATAGGTCGTCAGTATGTCGCCGGAAACAATTAAATGCAACCGCCCTGACAGGTGTCAGATTTATTTTCTTTTTTAAATTACCACCTTAATGATTACTTACCAATGAACTCATTTCGTATTCTAATTCGATCTTGCAAGTTTACCGCCGAGATGATCACACAGTTGATGAATGCCAGCAGTGCCACTTGATATTCAATATTTGTCGCCTTTTCTAATTCGTTGATCACAATTTTAAAACGATATCGTTCGTTTTTGAGATTCTAAAAGAAAAAAACACAACAATCGATTAAATATTGATAAGCCGAATGCATAAAGAATGATCGTGCGACTGATTGTAAATTTATATCTTCTCTTATATAAACGTACCTTGTAAAATTCTAATGTCTCTATCGCTCGAGAATAGCCTTCGGAATTGTAAGCGCATAGGGCTGACAGCAGCTCGAAAACTTGCTTCTTTACTACGGTGTTGTTTGTGTCTAGGGCTGCGCCTAATTTGGAAACATATTCACGATTCTCGACAATGTAGTCCAAACCGATTCGTGAGTCCATTCTGGGCAGTGTCATTTTGTTCGGGCCACGACTGTGGGTGCTTTTAGATTAGATCCGTGACAATATATTACGCCACGGGTAGAAAGAAGTGCGTGATCTGGAATTACGAATAAAAAAAATAAAATAAAATTAAATATACTGTAGAGTAATTTAGAACGAGCTTGAAATAAAAAGAAAAGTTTACGAGATTGTCATTTGAAAGGTTAGTTTATGGCCACCGTGTTTGGAACGAATTAAATAATATTGTACAAGGTGTTAAGGTCTGAAGCAGTCGAGGCATTAACGCCATTCATTTCAAGGGTATTCAGCTAGGGTTTGGAGAAGTTTTACCTTCGAGAAAAGACTTCCAACGATAGATTAGAATTTTGAAGCCAAAATAAAAAATTCGGCAGAAAAGTTTGGAAAGCAAGTTGAACGTGTGGAATACCAGTATGAACATCAACAAGCGAAAGATTTGGGAACATTAAACCTACAGCCCATGACGAAAATAAATACAGCCTTCTGAGCTCAGTCTCGTCGATTTTGCTATCATAGAGCTTGACACCCCCTCAAAACTTTTGGAATATGTGAATCGTCTCGAATTCAACAGCCATTTAGATGGCTGGTATCGTTACAATTGAACAATTGAACATCGGTGTTGGACCGAGGACGCTACCTTGTGGAACGCCGGCTTGTATTTCTTTGAATTCTGAGTATTCGCTCCCGTATCTCACTCGAAATAGTCTGTTGTCAAGATAAGACTCTAAGAGTTCATACATTTTTTCCGGCAAAACTTTCCGTAGCTTATATTTTAGGCCTTCGTGCCAAACTTTATCAAAGGCTTGGGATACGTCAAGAAAAGCGGTAGAACATATCATTTTCGCTTCTAAGGCTTTCTCAATTTCATTAGTTATTCGATAGACCTGGTCAAGTGTTGAATGTTTGACCCTAAAGCCGAATTGGTGATCCGGAATCAATCGTCTTTCTTCAATTATTGGTTGCAGTCGTTTGAGCACAAGTTTCTCGAAGACTTTAGATATAATCGGCAGAAGCGAAATCGGTCTATACGACAAAAAATCATATAGACCGATTTCGCTTCTGCCGATTATATCTAAAGTCTTCGAGAAACTTGTGCTCAAACGACTGCAACCAATAATTGAAGAAAGACGATTGATTCCGGATCACCAATTCGGCTTTAGGGTCAAACATTCAACACTTGACCAGGTCTATCGAATAACTAATGAAATTGAGAAAGCCTTAGAAGCGAAAATGATATGTTCTACCGCTTTTCTTGACGTATCCCAAGCCTTTGATAAAGTTTGGCACGAAGGCCTAAAATATAAGCTACGGAAAGTTTTGCCGGAAAAAATGTATGAACTCTTAGAGTCTTATCTTGACAACAGACTATTTCGAGTGAGATACGGGAGCGAATACTCAGAATTCAAAGAAATACAAGCCGGCGTTCCACAAGGTAGCGTCCTCGGTCCAACACTGTTTTTACTTTTTACAAGAGATGTACCTCAAGTAGAGACAACGACTATAGCCACGTTCGCTGACGACACGGCTATCCTCGCTACGGATAAGACAGTCGAACAATCAACGGGAAAACTCCAACGCGCTTTGAATAAAATATGCGAATGGACAAAGGCCTGGCGAATCCTCCTAAATGAGACAAAATCAACGCATGTAAATTTTACTTACAAGAGGGTAATCAACTTACCTCTATTTATAAACTCGGTACAAATTCCGTACGCAAACGAGGCGAAATATTTAGGCATGACCCTAGACGCAAAACTTAAGTGGAAGCCACACGTTAAAAAGAAACGCGATGAACTTGAAATCAAGCTACGAGAACTGAATTGGCTTATCGGACGTTATTCGAAACTAAGCGTATATAACAAACTGCTATTGTATAAGCAAGTGCTAAAACCATCTTGGACGTACGGTATACAACTTTGGGGTTGTACCAAACCAAGCAACATATCTATTTTAGAAACTTTTCAGAATAAGACACTAAGAGCAATCGTAAATGCTCCATGGTATATAAGAAATAGCGATTTACATCGAGATCTAGGCATCGCAACCGTGACCGACGAAGTAAGAAACTTTGCTCGCAAACTTCACACTCGCCTTCACGGCCATTGCAACCACGAAATAATCCGAACTCTGGATCAGACAAATCTTGCACGCCGACTACAACGAACAAGGCCGTTGGATCTAGCGTCGTAAGAGGAAACCGCACATAATGACGGTATTGCAGGTGCTTTCGTTGGAAGGTAGCCTGCCAAACGCGATTACTATACAGAAGCATGAACTACTTGTTAAGGAAACTTAGTCGTAGTCTTACAAAGATTGGGAGGTTTTTTAGTGAGTAAGAATCTCACACTACTATGAGCACGCGCGTTCGATTCTCATAGTGCCTATGAAGGTTTTTACCTACCCACGGAAAAAAAAAAAAAAAAAAAAAAAAAAACAATTGAACAAGTGCGAAAAAAAAACTAAGCGGGGGACAATGGGATGTGGTGACAAAATGTCATAGTTTTTAAGAAGTTGCAGAGTCCGTCCAGGTTTCTAGACGTATTCACTTAAAGTCAACTAATGATCACGATAACTTCTCGAGAAAAGCCAAACAACATTTGGTAAATCGCCCCTTCTATATCTATCGGCGTTTTGTAGGTCCTGGTGTCGCAACCACCCAGAAAATAGTTTAGGGTAAAATAGCTCCAGAGGGCAAGTTTTTCGCTGCAAGATCATCCGATTTTGGGAGTTAAACTTATAGCATGTCTCCACCGAGCACTAATCGTCGATTAATATAAATCTTATACAAATTTAAATCCTCTCGTCAAGCGATTAAAAATAAATCTTCTCATAAATCCCATTCACCCTATTCACAAACCTTTTTTCTGCACCTTTGTAACAGTTTGAGAATCAAAAAAGGAAACTGAAACTGTCCCTGTACGAAAAATCTGTCACAAGTACGTTTTCAATTGTGACTTTTACTGAGGAAATCGTTTTCGCTCCTTGGAAATGACGAAATCGTCACTCTCTTCTGAGAGCCAAAATGATAGAAACAGAGTTTTCGTGTCAAATTAATCCTATATTTGTCTGATGGAGCCACTTTGGGATTTATTTAAATCGTCTCCCGCTAATCTTCTTTTAATTATCAGTGGAGACGTAGTATTAGATCAACCCCATAGATTTGTTTTTCAGTAAATTCAGGTCCGTGGTTAATATCGGCTTAACTCGCCCAAATTGGTGAGTTAATTTCGAAGGTTTTGACACCTTTACTGACGCAGTTACCTATGCACTGAAAAAATGCCCGCAGGGTTAACTACAGCTTTGTTTTCTTCTTGGATAAGCAGGGCTTGGCTTAAGTAAGGCTTAACTCTGTAATGAAAACCGGGTTCACTCACACAGCACATGCGTCAAGTCACATTGTCAAATGTCATTTTTTTCTTGTAGCTTTTGCGTACAATAACACAACGGCGGACAAGCTTCAAAATCAAAGGAAACGTCTTTGGGGTCCTCAATGGGGCCAACTGAAAAGTTAATTAAAACACAAAAAATATTTTTGTTCGGTTATTTTATGATTAACCGTAGAACCACAGTGATGTAGCTGTGGCGGTAGCAGTAGTGGTAGTAAGAGCTGTCAAAAGTTAAAACACATGTATTCAGTGTATTGCGCACACAATGTGTATCTGTGGCGGTAGCGTGTAGCTGTGGCGGTAGTAAGAGTTGGCCAACTTTTAACTTTCGTAGCGCTACACGGTTGACAGCACTACACGGTAGACAGTTCAATACAAGTAAAGTAAACAATGGAGGAAAAGGACGTCGAAAGGTTTATTGTGATGGTTAAATCTAAAGAAATTTTATAAAATTTGTGTCATCCGTTGTACAAAAATATTAAATCTATCTCAAATAAACTCAGAGTATCGGCCATTGTTTATAAACGAGGTTTTTGTTCGACATAGCCGCGCTACACCATTGTTTTCAATTTTTTTCCGTACTACGCCACATGGCTCCGTAGTACTACGTACTACTGCTACATACCACCGCTACGGGCATTGTGGTCCTACGGTAATGGCCTTTTCGGTTGGCGTAGCGATCCGGGGAATCAGGGTGTTCTACTCCCGAATCGGGGCTGTATCCGAACAGCCAAACACGTTTTTCTTAATTTTAAAGTTTGTCTAGCGTAAAATTTGTGAAGCAAACGATAATCTACAGGGGACAAATGACATTAATCTAATTTAACTTATGGTCAAGTTCTGGTTTTAATTCTGCATTCTCGGCTAGAAGCAAATTTTTTCTTCTTTTCGGGAGAGGAACTGTCAAACGAGTGCCAAGAAAACAGTTTCAGGAGTGTCCAGAATACTCCCGGACGACCAACTGAAAAGGTCATTAGTTTGCGGTGAAATTTAGAAAATGTAAAGACCCTATAGCTGCGAACACAGATGTCAAAAGTTGACAACCTATCAAACGCATAAACTTTTGACCTGAATTCGATCAATAATGGCCTTTTCAGTTGGCGATCCCGGATCAGGGCGTTCTTCTCCCGGATTGGGACTTCTTTCCGAACAGCCAAACGCGTTTTTCTTGATTTTGAAGTTTGTCTAGCGTAAAATTTGTGAAGCAAACGATAATCTACAGGGGACAAATGACATTAATTTAATTTGACTCATGTTCAAGTTCTAGTTTTAATTCTGCATTCTCGGCTAGAAGCAAATTTTTCTTCTTTTCGGGAGAGGAACTGTCAAACGAGTGCCAAGAAAAGAGTTTCAGGAGTGTCCAGAATACTCCCGGACGACCAACTGAAAAGGTCATTAGTTTGCGGTGAAATTTAGAAAATGTAAAGACCCTATAGCTGCGAACACAGATGTCAAAAGTTGACAAGCTATCAAACGCATAAACTTTTGACCTGATTTCGATCAATAATGGCCTTTTCAGTTGGCGATCCCGGATCAGGGCGTTCTTCTCCCAGATTGGGACTTTTTTCCGAACGGCCAAACGCGTTTTTCTTGATTTTGAAGTTTGTCTAGAGTTGTATTCATGAAGCAAAAGCTATTCTATAGGGGACAACCCAATAAGCATTTTACACGGAATACTTCCACTTCGGAACTTCGAGTGGGAATTGAGGACAGAAATCCAAAGTAAAAGATGTACTCATTACTAATACAATGAAAGAGCAAAAGACGTGTAAAAAGCAACGTGAAAACAAATTTCCCTTCCCTTTTCTACCTACTGCAACCCTTCGCAGCTATTTCATAATTTTCAGAGCATCGAAATTTAGAGTGAGAAACAATAATGGTGGCTGTGAGAAGCGTTTTATGATGCGTTGTATTTAGTATTTACGCCATTTCAAAAATTGAAATTGAAATACGTCGTCGGTATAACTGATCAGTGGGTGCATGAAAAACTAATTATGTACGAACAAATGACATATGATGTGCACACAGAAGAAAAAACAAAACAATGTACGAAAACAAGTAACATATTATTTGCGCACGAAAAAAGTTCAACATCCATTGCAGAAGAAAAGAGTTTCCTTTTTGCGTGGAAATCAACACAATTATTCATCGGAAAAGAGTATGGTTCGTACTTGGAAAGTATTGCGGTTCGTTACTTGAAATCTAGCTGTCAGTTTTACTAACACATTCACATACCTGGAATTTTTGTGACACTTTTCATCGGTACACTTGACGGAAATCCGTTATAAAAGGATACTGGAGTCCACGATCCGAGTTGGATTTCCGTATAAATAATATTATGGAATTCTGACTGAAATGTTTATTGGGAAATGACATTTATCCAGCTTGACATTGGCACATGTATGATTGTGTGCGTGCTTCTGGATTCAAAACCAGAAGTAAATTTCGCATTTATCCAGAAGATGAAATGTCAAACGAGTCCAAGAAAACAGTTTCAGGAGAGTCCAGAAGTCTCGCGGACGCTCCCGGACGACCAACCGAAAAGGCCATAAATTAGATCTTTTCTTAAAGATATTAAATTGATGTGTGAAAAAATTGGTTTGTCGTCTTATTACAATCAAAATAAACAGAAAATATATTTTGTAAACAACAGGTTTTCGCACTCGTTTCACAAAGTCTTCACATTTTCCCATTTTGACCGCTAGGGCAAAGTTTTCGTTAAGTTGATGAAATAATTTTCACATTTATATGTATGCACGTACGTATTTTTTTCAGTTCGTTCACTCCGTTTTGACATACCAAAGAAAATAAAAGTCCTTAAGACTCGGATGTATTGGAGTTTATCGATACGCATAAATTCTCAGCCGGTATGCTTGCGGAATATTGAAATGTTGCTGTTTTTTGCATGACGCCTGCTCTCGAAAAGATCAAACAAATCAATCCATTCAATATGCTTACAGGTAAACAATTAAGCGCCTGTTATTGGCATCAATGAAATTCAAAAGTGTACAGCTCAACCTGAATAATGCATGAATTCCAGAAGTAAGGTGCAGTCTCAGGCCGACATCAATCGATAACTAATTGACGTATATTTGAAGAGTATGTAAAAAGACAAACAAAAGAAACAAACCTCGGCTTCATTATTACGTGGACTGGACGTCAAAGTCAAATTGAATTTAAATAATGTTCTCTGCCAGAAATTTATGATTACGCTTACGGGTAGAAGTCGAAAAAAAAACTGAAACACAAAAGCTTCAATTCATTGATGAAAGAAAAGAGTTAAAATTTGAATGCATATTGTTTAGATACACATCAGAATTTTAATTAAGCCAAAGAAGTAGTAGTGTTCGATCGAACAGGAGTGCGCATTTAATGGGTTTCGCTGGCTACAATGAAAGTTCGATAGTGCGAGCGAAGCACGGGTGTTAATGTCAATTGATTAAGTTTTTGTTTTTGTTTAATTTAAGACAGTTCCTTAATTGAGTATTTTTTTCAATGTCAAAATGCTAATTTTATATCCTTGAAATCTTATTCTAGAGAGCAGATAACTGGACATTCCATGTGTAGAATAGATTACCTACTAATTTTACAAGAATTGTAAAATAACGTTCATAAGTAACAAACCATTTGCAATTTAATTGCGCAATTTACAAGGTTCATAGATGGCGTGCTTGCCAAAGACCAAACAGCGCACAGAGACGTCAAGTGCGTTATGCAAATTGCCAACAATTCCGTTTAGTGAGTAGTTCAGCTGTCAGTCTACCTGTCAAAGTTGTTTACTAGTATTTACACATCTTCGGGGTAGATAATTGGTTTTTCTTAGGAAAAGAATAAGTAGACGTCGTCGCCAAATTGTCGGAAGTGAAGAGTTAATCTGCTGAATCAGTAGATATAAAAATATCGCCAACTGTTGATTGTGATGCTCATAATCAAAATATTTCTATCACTATGGCCATTGAAACTATACTTTTCATCCAGACTTTTGAATTTTCCTAAAATTAGGTAGCTAGAAATTTAAAAAAAAAAAAAAATTCAAAATTTCTGGAGAATTCAACACTTGTATAAAACTATTTTTGGAAAACTCTGTATCCCACTTCTGACACCAATGTTACGTTCGGCCAGATTTTTTAGCACATACATATTTTAAGAAACCATAGTGGTTGGAAGAATCATATTACTCTCCGATTTACGGTCGAGGATAGTTATGTACATATGTATCTACTCATAAGAGTGACAAGACAAGACCACTTCAGTTGTTATGGCTTAACATTTTGGGCATTCAAATTTAAAAAATGCGCGCAAATATACGCCTCGTTCATTTAGCGTGTCACTTTATTTTGGAACACATTTTCTGCTGAAAATTGATTCAACCCCAAATTGCTTCTTTGTAATCGAATTGATGCTCCAACATTTTGATTGCATGTTCGTGCGCGTCTCTCGATTAAGGATCATCTTGTTAAATGAAATGACTCCTCCTCAATGTACAAAGCACATGTCACACTTGCTATTGAGTATTCTCGATCTTGTGGGTGCAGAGTGCATTGATCTTTCGGTCTGAATTTTCGCATAATCACGAATGCTGAGTTTGGATGTTAATTTTGGGCAATGCGGATGCACCCGCATTCCCAGTTCCAACTTGTTGGAATCTCAATTGACTGACTCAAGTGTCTGGGGCTCTGTTCAATGCATGGAGTAATGTGCAACCGACACGCGCAGGAGAAGCAAGAGAGGCTTTATCGATAATCACTTAAACGAGTCGGGTGTTTGGCTATGATTATTAAGTGGACACGAATGTATGTAAATTATTATCTGATTGAGACATTCAGTTTCCGAAGTGGTTTCGCTATTGGAAAAATTTCCCCCCAGAAAAGGCAACCACACGAAAAAAAATCAAGAACGAAACTATCCGATATACCTACACCTCCCTAAGATGGAGTATATACGAGTGATAGAATTTTATTGCGTTCGCAGTTTGAATATTCATGGCGCCTCGGACAGATAACAATTTGAAATTGAAAGCTATAAAGGCACAATTATGCCTCTGGGATGCTTGAATGGTAATTGTCACTTGGATAAGTTGATTATATGCCATGGGTCTTAAATAGAGTCCACGAGCCAGATCAATGGGCGTAGATTGTTTTGGGAAGCAGACGAGTTTTCAGCCTGAAAAAACTATACAAGATCAGGCGAGAAGATCACCAAGATCAATTAATTGGTGGGTCTATGGTTCAAGGAATGGAAAATGAAGGAATGGAATGGGCTATTACTTCAGTAATAAAATCAGAGCAATAACTTGTGGCTGGATAATTTACAATTTTTGAAGGCCAAATTAAACTGCGAAATGTGAACTGTGAGCTTTGCAGGACCTGATGAAGACTCTGATAAAACCGGTTAAAATCCAAAAGGTTCCAATGGAAGAAGGATTTTCATATTTTGCAACAAATGCTGTTGTCTTAAGCACAAAAACGGGAAGTCTTTTAAATCAACACTCAGCACTCGCACTCTCTCTGGCTTAAGTATGCCTTAGATTAAAAAATGAAAAAAAGTTTTCGCTCAGACATGGGCATCAGCTTTCTGAACCTTTCTCCTTCACACTTTTTTTCGGTAAGTAAAATTGTGTGCCGAATAGGTGTTGAAAGTGCAAAGCTGCAAGGACCTCTTCAATCGACTGCAGCTTATCCGAGATGAAGGAAATCGTGCTGTTGTCATCTTAGATTACTTTTTTCACTGGATATAATGGGCTGGTACCCAGTGAAGGGCGATTAGATTGTTTGCTGGGCAATAGATATTTCGAGAACAAGAATGCATTTAATTTATGTTAGGTGCGTACGTGTCCCTGCGTGTACATGTACTGGACAAGATCAAACTGTAAAGGTGTTGGTTTGAATTTTTTCTATTCTTCTCTTGGAGGGATAGTTATAAAAAAGGTTTTTGGTTTCCGGAAAGCACAGCCTGCACGATACGGATCCAGGCTGATCGTCTTTGCTGCGGGACGACACGTTTTGGTAGTTAGAACAGATTTCTCGCACCGCAACATACAAACGGACATAGAGATCTCCCGATCTTCCGAGTCGTCGTCAACCGGATTGACCGTCATCTGATCACTATACCTTGTTGCATCCAAGATGCAAATGCGGATACCCCGATAAACGCCAAGAAATGAAACCGCTGTGAGGAAGTTTGACGTCAGCAGGTTGCAATCACAGGAGATCGCCTCCAACCGATTCTTTCAAAACCTTCTACGAAATAATAACCAGCCAGAAGCAAGTGTTGATAGCCAGTGGCAGTATTGTCAAGATGCTATCAGAGATACCGCATCTGACGTATTGGGTTTCGCACGGCCACTACAACGAAACCCCTGGTTTGACGATTAATGCAGGCAGCACGTGCAGCTTAACAGGAAGTATACAGAGAGGCTCTGCGCAAAAAGACTAAGGCTGACCGCGAGCTCTACGAGCAGAGGAGGAGAAAGCATCAAGGGAGCATCATAGTGGAATCGCAGTCGGTGCTGAAGATTTAAAGAAAAAAACATGTCTGCAGACTGCAACGGCGAAAATGAACCAAGTCCCGGTGTCAGGCATAAGATGAACCATTCAAACCCGGGCGAAGAAGTTACCGACGAAGCATACAACGACCTGGATGAACTGAAAGCTGATTATGTCTAAGCTTAAGTGCAACGAAGCAGTCGGTGCCGCAGCAGGCGGCCTAGTTGCCGAACTCTTCAAGTTCGCTGACGATGAGCTGGTTAGGTGCGTGCACCAGCTCATCTGCAAAACGTGGTTGGAGGAAGGCATGCCCGACGAAGGGAACCTCAACATTGTTTTCCTCATCATCCTCAAGAAAGGGGACCATCCGAATTCTGAAAACTGCCGAGTCATCAGACTGCTAAACATCAGTTACCAGATCTTTTTTGTTGTACTGTGTGAAAGCGTAAAGCCGATTTTCAACAACCTGATAGGTCCAATCAGTGTGGCTTTAGGCCAGAGGAAGGCCCACCATAGATTAAGTGCTCACACTACTTGCGGCAAATCTTGAAAAAAAAACCAGGAATTCCAAATCGGTACCCCACCTTTTTTTAATCGATTTCAAGGCCTCGTATGACAGCATATTTTGGGACGAGCTGGGATATATAGCGCAATGTCAAGTTAATGAATCCCTGCTTAACACGTCAGTGTATCAGACGAGCGTAAGTTTTCCAGGTGACGATAGAAAACTTACACTCACGCGTGACCCTTTCACGGTCCTTTTTACGCCTAAAAAAGATTTGACAGAACTTCTTCAACATAATTTTTGAGAGCATTGTACAGAACTCCCGCGCCAACACCAGAGGCACAATCCTGCAAAAGTGCGTGTACAGTCACTCGGATACGCAGACTATATTGGCATAATCGGAATAACACAGCTTGATTTCAGAGAAGCCTTTGTGACCATTGGGACGGAAGCGGTGAGGGCAGTCAACGAGGGCAAAACCAAACATGTGATATCATCACCCAACACCAGAGGCACAATCCTGCAAAAGTCCATACAGTCACTCGCATATACGCAGACTATATTGGCATAATCACAATAACACAGCTTGATGTCAGAGAAGCCTTCGTGAGCATTGGAACGGAAGCGGTGAGGGCGGTCAACGAGGGCAAAACCAAACATATGATATCATCAAGAAGGGAAGCCCAACACTGACGTCTTGGACAAAACATCACCATACCAGCTATAGCTTAAAGGTAGTTAGGGACTTTGCCTGAGTTCCGCTATAAATTCAGATAACGACAGCAGCTCTGAGGTCAAACGAAGGCTAACTCTTGCTAATCACTGTTTCTTTGGGATAAGAAAGGCAATTGAGTATCAAAGCCCTCTCTCGAGCAACTAAAGTGTCTATTGATAAGAGCCTTATCTTCCCGGACCTTCTTTATGGTGCGGAAGCATAGACCCTGCCAAAAGCGAATAAAAGGCTGCTCCGAGAGGAAAATCCTTCGGGTAAGTTATGGTGCCACATGCATTATTATTATTTAATTTGGGTTTTGCACTGCGACCTGTTGCTCTATTGTACCCGCTACTCAGGCTTGGAGAGGTTTATTTCTTAAATAGAACTCCAAGGAAGCTCAACTCAACTCACATACTTGAATATGTGCTCAAGTTTGGCCTTGGCTGTGGGAACGCATCCTAGAGCTTATTCTAGTCAAGTTTTACGTAGGAGTCAAGTCAATGAATTCAAAGGCCCTATCTCTGGCACCTTTTATTCGCCCAGACATTTATTCTTCTGTTTTTCAGAGCCCCACAGGATTGAAAAATATGTTCCGGTGTTTTACTAACCGAATCGCGGAATCCTCCCTTGTGGGGTTACTGGTGCCCAACGGAGCGCTTTCACAGGTGGTGTATATAGAGGAACGCTCGCCAGATGGTGGGTACAGGTGTGGATTAAATCTGGGGCAGACCAAAAATAGCAAAAAACGAAAAATCCAGGAGCTTCTGTTTCAAAATGAGCTGCTTTCTGGTCGGTTATCCAGGTTAGAATCGGCTGAATCCTAAACACATTTTTCTCAAGATGCATATGTACTGGGCATAAATTAGGTAAGTGTGCTTGCTTTTTTTATCGAATACGCTGGGCGTATTATTGTTTTTCTCCGTAAAGGCATAACACTTGCGGGGGTAAGCTTTCGTGTTTCTGTGCCGGATTCCTCATATGCTCATATTGTTTCCGCTTGCAATGTAGTGTGCTAAGAATAATCATAACCTCTTGCTATCGAACTAAAGGCCAAAAGCTAAAACAATTTAATAGTCTACAAAGGTAAGGCACCAATCAACTTAAATGCTGTTGCCAATTTGTCAGCAAAAGCAAAACCTGAACTCATTTTGGAAACCCCTGAATTCCTTTATGAAATTTATAGCCGCGTTAGTTTCGAAGCAATAAAACACGATCGGACAGCTACACATTCTCGGAAGTAAAGCCCGTACTACAGGTTAGGTATAGTAGGTACGTTTCCTTTTAGCTCTTTGTTCCTAGCAGCACCATAAGCATAACAATGTGTGCACTGAGATGTCGTGTTAACATGAGCGTGACTTAACGCAATTGGCCGTATTAAAGTTATCGATATAGCAAATTGTTTTCATCGATCAAATCGCATTGCGCACACACGCCTGACCTCTGTACTGCGCGGACAAGTGCACAGCTATGTAATGAATGCATTTATATATATTTCCTGCTTTTTATTGTGTATCTGAAAATGAAAATACCTTGCAAGTTGTTGTTTTTTTGTTGCCCCGATGTTCGATTATCATAATGTCGATATACAGCCTAGAAACGACCTTTAAATGCGTAAGCTTTCACTAAAAAACAAACAAAATAAAACACAAAAAAATCACAAAACAACAGGTGCTCCGATACTGAAATTAAACCACGCAACCGCACACACTTGCTGTTGTAGGTATCTACAGGTAATGACCGAACGATCGAACAAACAATCGAAACTATCGCCGCCGTCCCACTGAGCTGAGGTACTGACAGAACCTACCAAATGGAACGATCAATGAATTGATTTTTTTTTTCGATCGTTTTCAGATGATCTTCATCCATGAGTAACGCGCCGGCTTCACATCCGATGTGTGCCTCTCTGAGGCTGAGCTCAGCTTTGAGGACGGCGATGCAAAGCAAAAACAAAATACAATCACAGGTACTGAAGGTGGCGGAGGCAAAAAGAAATAGCCAAGATCCAAAACACCATCATCATCGTGGCAATAGGCGCAAGGTCGTTTCTGAGCGTGAACGTGTGTTCGCCACCAAAAGGTGTGTCATCGGCGCGCAGAGTTGTCGTCGTTGGATAACGCGAGCTCTGTAGTTGGAGGCTAGGTATGTGAAAATGTGGAAAACTTACTTGAACACGACCTGGCATTGCCACCCACATCTTTGAGTTAAACGACAAATTACAGCGTGTGTTTGGCAACACAGATACAACCTGGGAATTCTGTGTGTTCCAGTGTACAGCAAATTGGCAATGGATATTTCATCGTGGCGTTAGACGCAATAAAACGCTTCTTCACGTCTTGCGAAACATAAAGAAATATTTTTTCGAGCGCCAATTTGTAGTATTTGCCCGCTAAGTTGCTTGGCAAACAAACTGCCATGCTTGGGATCGTTCCGATTGATCACGCTGCGGAATCGAGTAAACACCACCATTCTGGTGTGTTTAATATTTTGATCCATTCGTGCATGTGAGTAAATTTGGAATTTTATGGTTTATGCGCGACACTTGTTGTCCGAAATTGCGTACTTTTTTTTTGACAGCAAATTGCAAAGTTTGGAGCTATTTCAATTAACCGTTAAATAATGCTTAAAGCGAAAATTAATAATGGGGAATATGGCACATTGGCATAGTCAATTTGAAAACTAGGTAGTTCGATATTCAATAATGACAAGAAAATTTTTATTATAATGGTTTTTTTTTGGGCAAATTTGGATGCCCATTTTTTTGTGAGTCTTCTTCAAATTCTACCTGAAATGATCAAAAAGTTTCCCATAAATTCCTCTTGGCATAACTGATCTCTCTTTCAAGGGTTTTTTATGCTCGCTGTGTAGGTCGCCCCTTAGAAGGAACCTTCTTTTGCAAGGTCCCATCTATACTGAGATCTTGATGAGCTCCACGATTTTGAAGGTCCACCAGGGAGAAAATGAAAAACGCTTAACGTGAGCACCTGCCTCTTAGGCTTAATCTCACGGTGGGCAATTCCACAAAGTGATGGTAAAGAAAAGCGTTTACCCGCCCCGGGATCTTTCTTGCACTCACCAGCACAAGACGTCCCCCAGTGCAATATGAAGTCACGTTTAAGGCGTGCGCTTCCTCCTTGCTAGAGCGAGGCCTATCAGTACCTCTTCCGGTCTAGAAGCCCGGAGCCCGAAGGCAGGACTTCTAGATCAGCAAACGTTCCCGCGATTTTGGGTAACCACAGCCACCATGATGCTCCCACAAGGGGGCCTACCTCTTTTAGACAGAAATGGGCCAAGCCAACTGGAGACAAAGCACCAGCATAAATTGGCTTAGTCCATGGGCAATCTGCCTCCCATGGTACCAGAATATAGCTTCCGGTGGAGCTTGGCAACCGTGAAGGTCACTTCCAGATGGACTGCCTTAAATGTCCGTGGCCTGGCAACCACACGCACGACCCTAACCTAGAACTGCAGAAAAGAGGAGGAACTACAATTCCATTAGGATTGCTTCTGAAAAGTAGAAACCTTCTAAAAACTACCTACAACTTACCAATCATGCACTATTCTCCTCCTTCGAAATACCTCTTTAGAAAAACTGCGGAGGCAAACCAAACTATCCCTATAAAACATTAGTGAACTTACATCCCATGCATCACCAGACCACCTCACACCCATAGAAGAGAGATCCCTTATATCAGCGTAAAGCGGACAATAACACAAGACATGCAGCCAGTCCTCCCTGACTGCTCCACATGAGCATTCCTCCGTACCAGACAAGGCTCTCTTATGCAAAAATGCATTTAAAGAACCATGCCCAGTCAAAAGGAATCCCATGTAAAGTGAAAAGTCATACTCATAGTCAATACGTCTAACTGCTCCTTCAACTTTGGGAAGATAGTTATAGGTAACTCTACCTGACTCGCTTTCATCCCACCTATTCTGCCAATCCCTATGAACAATATCAAATAACACAGCCTGCCACTCACAGGTCCACCAGGGAGAGCGTTTTCTTCTTCTACGCTGCTGTTCGGGCAGGATTTTTCTAAAGGAGCTAGAAAGCACCCGGGCAATGTATTCGTCTGCATCGCCGATCTCTTTTTCGCTGGGGAGATCTCTGTCCGGGGATATTAGCCCTCTGCAGTTCCTTCAAGGTCATTTAAGCTTCTTTTACCGGTCTCTGCACATTCAGGCCCAGCTAGTCAAAAGTAGTACCCCTTGGCCCGCTCAGGAGTGTTTTTAGTTCCGTTGGGATCCCTCGAAGTCGTAGGTGCTTAGTCCAAAGAAAGGAACAAAGACGGGTGCGCTCAAACATCTCCACCGGACCATTATCACCCTAATCGGGTTATTGATAGCGGCTTTCTCTTCCAGAACTTTCTCTTCCAGAACGCTTGCGCTCCATTTCTCTTCCAAGCAAATTCTTGGCCAGTAATGTCGGCATGTGGGGTGCCGTGGCGTAGTGGTTAGTGTGTGTGCTTACTACGCCGGAGGTCTGGGTTCGAATCCTGCCATTGTCACCTAAAAAAAAAGACTTGTTCTTTTTCACGGTCCCCACCTCCGCGAGGGTTTGACAAGCCCTCCGAGAGTATCAATTGTCTTGAAAAACTTCTCAAACTGCCGTTCGGATTCGGCAAAAAATTGTAGGTCCCCTTGTATGTGAAGAAAGCAACACACGCAGCATACATTGTTGAGAAGTTGGCCCTGGTTCACATCGAGCTGTTGCGCCACTCTATTAAATTAAATGTCGGCAATCGTGTTCAAAATAGTTGCCCACTTCATTAAGCACCCCAAGGCCGCCTTTGCCTTTGGTGGACCTAAACTGTTTCCTCGTTATCTTCTTAGACGGGTGTCTGTAATCGTGGCAGGACTTAGGAATCATCAACCTTACCGCTTTTCGCGGCTACTTACGCATGTCTCCGAGTCATATGACTCCTTAGCAGCCAACTGTTATTGAACGCAATAGATTCATAAAGCGAAGAGGACGAGCGCTCTCAACCACTTTCCTATTCGAAGTTTGTTGCATTCCCTTAGAGCCGCGATAAGGACCTGGGTTTGTTCTGACGTCGAGGTGACCCAAATATATTGTGATGTGGCGACAGGACGTAAGAAGACATGCAGAATGCACTGAATTGACCGATCTAAACGAACACACCTTATGGCCTGTTCGGTTGGCGATCCCGGATCAGGGCGCTCTTCTCCCGGGTTGGGGCTTCTCTCCGAACAGCCAAATACGTTTTTCTTGCTTTTGAAGTTTGTCTAGCTTTGTATTTGTAAAGCAAAAGCTATTCTACAAGGGACAAAAGACATTTATCCAACTTGACATTGACACATGTATGGTTGTGTGCGTGCTTCTGGTTTTGATTCTGGATTTAAAACCAGAAGCAAATTTCTCTGCTATCCAGAAAAGGAACTGTCAAACGAGTCCAAGAAAACAGTTTTAGGAGAGTCCAGAAGTCTCCCGGACGCTCCCGGACGCCCAACCGAAAAGGCCATTACTGTCAGTCGTTTCAGTCAAACCCTTCATTGCTCCAGTGGGAAAATACTAATGGAAAATTACCGAAAGCGAAATTTCGAGATGTTATTGAAACACGCGGATGCCATGCCGGACCACGCAGTTGTTTTGAACCGTTTGAAAAGTGAACATTGCGAGATAAAGTAGAAAATTGGATTGGATTGCAAGAAAGTGTGACATTCTTGGTGGTGAAGTTAAATTAATTATAATTCCAACTTAATTAAATTATAAGTGACAAATAAAACTGTTTGTCTTCTTGCTTGTGTCTATTTTAAAAAATGTCAAACATTTGACGTTAGATATTTTATAGTTCGAAAGTTTTATTTGGGGTGAGTTTTTTTTTAAGTTTAGCCTCAAACCGTATGGCCTAATTTTGATTTATTGTTCTCTCAGAGCTCGTGAAGTTTTCGAAACTTTCGACTCTCGAATCATTGACAACTGTCACTTCTCACAGATAAAATCATTCAAAGAAGTTTGACTCTAGTCAAACCCAGGAGCTGTAATTTCATAAAAACATGAAAAGAAAATAGTTCTTATACTTCAGAGTTTATTCCGGGGTTAAGCATCCAAATTTCACGGGTTCAAGTGAGTCAACTCCGATCCGGTGAGTTTTTTTTTTCGGTGGTTTCTGAATTCTGAAACACGGATGCGTTCACATAAAAAAATTGGCTGTAAGAGTTTTTGAATATTTTTATTCTAGTCTCAGCGAAGGCCTTAATCGTATATGATAATAATTGATAACTCGCCATTGTTCGATCCCGGAATCGACGCACGTTTGATTTGGGTGTTCTTAAGTGGCAGTTTGCCACTTCTAAGTTGAAGAAGCCTTTTCTAGTCTAGGTTAAGTTTATATCTTGGTTTAAAAGCTTGACTAGTGTCATCTGAAAAGATGGAATTTTTTCTTACGCCATACAACCCGCCTTGGCCTCGATGGACTAGTTATCTCGACGAGATTTTAGTGCCATGAAGCTAATATATTAACCTTAAAACTTTACGAAACTAACGTGTGTCGTTGTGTAACCTATTCCAGATTCTGCACAAGCGAGAGAAATTATTTAATCCAGAGAGGCAGGAACCTTATAAATTTCTTGTTTAAATTTTCACTGTCAGCGACTTTTTTAGAAAACTGTCAAAGATTTAAGCTCGCTATCAACAAAATTTGTCGCTGAATAATAAAAATTGAAGCGATAAAAACTAATCAAGCCGCTTATAACCATCAAACTGCATTAACCACTCCATTCGAGTTGCAGCATAAATGCGTTTATTGTCACAATTTCTGGGTGGTAAATTTGTACAATTGAACTTTATGGCGTTTAAATTACAACTGACCCAATATAAATGCAACAGCCTCGGGCATTTAAACTGCAGCATTACGGACGCATCCATGCGTCGAAGCATATCTATATGTACTATCTCCACAGACGCAAGTTTAGTCTGCACAGCCTCCAGAGCGATTGGGACTATTTTTTTCAAAATTAATTTATTAAGTGCCCATAAATGCGGGGAGCTCCGCACACCCTGGTGGCTGCTGGTGCAGCATAGTCAGTGCACAGGCACACACATGTTGTCTCAAGATGCAGCAATCTTCACTATTGTGTCTGGAACGTATATACTTAAAAGCCTGCAGAAAACGTCAAACAAGAGTAAATCATGACAGAAATGTGTTAACCGCGCCAATTCGTTATAATTAGTGATTTTATTAACTCTTTCGTCGTTTTCTCATATACATATTTTTTATGTCTTATATATTTTTGCATTTCTTGGTGAAGCCTTTGAATGTGTTCACAAAGTGTAACGACTTTGTTCAATGCTAAACGTGTTGAATGGCATACAGCGGCATAAAATAGTGCTGCAATGATACCACCGCACCAAGCAACCAACAACCAGTCAAAGTGACAGCAGGAATTTGCAACAACAAAAAAGTTGTTGTTGTTTGCATACGCACAATTGCTGGTACTCTTTAAGCTTCGTGATCTTTTCTTCGTCTCACAATAGTCAGTTATGTTATGAAGGTGCCATTTTTCTTTCATATTGTGTCATTATATTGACGTTAGTTTTATCAAAAAAAAACAAGCTTCATAGATGAACTTTACGCTGAGGCCTTCACCGATTTTGTACGCACACTGCGCGCCGCTTGCGTGCATTGACATTTGGGTATAAGCGTTATTGACCTTACGTCTTGATGGAGATTTAGAGTTTTTAATTTCTACTGGTCAGTGGTCAGTGTTGAGTGATCTTTTTTCTTATGTAGGTACCTACATATTGTGTGAGGCGTTGTTAGACAAATTTTTAAATTGTATTGTAAGTTTATTATTATGAGTTATGATTATCATAAATTTGTTTAAGTTTTTAGGTTAGTTTTAAATGAACTTGGAACTTACTCAAGTGGATTAGGAAGAGACGAAATGTGGCGCTTCCTCAATTATGACATAAATTTGTTGTTTTATGCGCAAGATGTCAACCAGAAATGACGCTCGTTATTTTTATTACAAAAGACAAGCTACGAGGGAAGATTGTTGTTTCAAATTTTAATAAGGAGGAAAAATTAAAAGTTTTATCCCTTAAGAGCAGGAGGACAAACAATGTTTTTCCAACAAAAATATAGCAAAATGTGCGTTGCAACCAATTAGCCCCCTAAATTTTTTATAAGAGAACTTTCAAACCACGTGACAGTTTAAACCAAAAGCCACAGCTAATGGCCTTTTCCGTTAGCAATCCCCGATAACGACCGAGAATGCCCTGATTCGGGATTACACTTCTAACAGCCACACACGTTCTTTTGAACGTTTTGAATTGGCAGGTAGGTTCAAGTCAACAATGAAATAAAAATAAATTGACGGGATATTTTTTTGAATTTTTTAACTGTCAACAGAGCGCATAGAAGCTACCAATTACCAATTTCAAGGCACCTACCTGGTAGTACATTTACACTAGCAATTAGTCCTTTGCGATAAACCTCCGGGATCATAAAAATTGCCTGTACTTCCCACACGAATTAGAACTTTTAATAAAAATGTCTAGGTAACTGTGACACAAGACCAAGCGACCGACGTAAGAACCAATCTCCAAATTTGGCCTTAAGTCACTTTGAAAAAGTCGCTTGCCATTTTGACACTGTGGAAGTTGGCATAAGCCCAATTTGAGTCGCATTGGAGCGCAAGACCCACGGAAGGGTAAGAGAACAATCGGGCAGCATGCCCCTTTAGATATTTTACTTTATAACTTACTGACTTACTTACTTACTTATTTACTACGTACTTTATATAGAAGCAAGAAAAAATTTGGCCTTATGACATTTTGCTTCGTTGGCCATAGTTCCTGTTATCATTTGGTTGATCCTAACCTGGTGTGTCAGAATTACTATGGTGAGGGAAGCGCCAGTGTGGTGGCCACCGTTCAACCTCCGTCTTATTTATTTTGAGAAATAAAATTTGGGTTAGGTTAGGATCAACCAAATGAAAACAGGCACATAATTCGCTTTACGAAGTGTCATAATGCCAAATAATAAAATTTGTTCTAATGTCACTTTCATAAAGTCACTTAAGGCCAAATTGGGAGATTTGTGGCGCATTAAATGTCAGGGATTTTAGTCGAATCTAGAATGTCTTTCCAAAAACTTAAACACTTAATTTTTATCACCCTGATGTTAGTAGTTTTTTTTTAGATATGCATTTAAAAAATTCGGCAACTTAAATGTCAGAAAAATCACAACAGCGCTTCAGGCTGAAAGGTCAAAAACAAAATGAATTTTTAGAAAGTAATATTTGATTCAGCCGAATTAAGAAGGTCCTGGCAACGATTTAAATCACTCGCTTTTCCTTGAGTCTTTCCTAAACGGAGTGTAGTTGCATGTTATAATGCAAGCTTCTTCCACTTTGCTTAAAAAAAATGACATAAGGGCCGGATAAGAATGGATAGTTGAAGCTTTTTTTCGGTAGCTGAAGCTTGCAACCTAGCTTGCCGTTGCTGTAGGTGCGCAAAATGTTGTCGTGTTAGGGCCTTTTTCCACCAACGACAGAACAGTCACCGTCGACAGTTGAGAAAAGCTTGAAGAACATCGCGTCTTCTAGGAGCGACAGAAGATGACAGCTGTCACTTTTGGAAAGCCTCTGATACGACTCAATGTATCCGAAAACAGTTTTATCGCTCGTGGAAGGCCGCGCTAATTCATCATACTCTTTCAGAGTCTAGATGGCCAGGTTTTCATCATACCTGCCAAATTGTAGAAAATATCAGAAAACTGACGCCTAAGATAAAGATGGGCAATAAAATCACCACAATCATGTTCTTTGAAGTTTTTAATAGTTTTGACTAATTTTCAAAGTAAACTTCCTGTATTCTGTTTTTTTGTTTCTGGAGGCTCTTTTCCCCGAAGGGACTAAAAACGATTTTGGTAATAGATATCTTTTCCGCATGAACTCTCAAATCAAACAGGAATATTCTTGTTCTTTTCGTATTCTGGTAAAGCAAATCAAACAAACATTTTATTGACAACTGGTGCTGGACTCAGCTGTATTTGTTGTATTATGTGTGAAGGTATACATATACGCAGAATAGTTGATGCAAGCTTTATGTGAATGTGGTGAGACCTGGCAAAAAATCAAATGCGCTAAGTTGTGGACACTGCAACAGAATGGTGGATGTCGTATGTCGATGCTGCTGGTTGATGTGGATCAATTTCATCCACCTTCAACTTTAAGGACTTAAGCCCCATGAACACATTTGAAATCATGTGCACGAACAAAAATATCTGCAAGTCACATAATCTTCTTTTTTCGGTGGAAACACTTTGGGATTAACTTTGAGTCTTTCTACCTTTTTCTTGTTTTTATGTGCGGTGGAAACACACTATAAGCTAAGGAATGTATCAATAATCGTTTAAGGTATGTTTGTTTTGTAAAAGTTTTTGCACAAAAATCATTGTTATTGAGAAGGGTTTTATTGTCCTGTTTGTTCCTTGGCAATCTACACAATTTTTTTATGATATTAAAGATGAATCATTAAAACAGTCTTTTAAGATATTTTCTTTGTTTAAACTCGAACCGTAATCATAAGTATGTTTCTTTGTAAATTTCCGGCTTTGACAAAAATGAATTGAATGTCAGTTCCCTTTCATTAGACTTGCAAATTTATTTTTTACACATTTAGCCAACAGCGCCTTTTAAACAAACATAACATACCAACCTATTTGTAATCAAGGCCAACTTTTGGGGGAAAATTTCGTGGAACCACAAAAACCACAACTCATTTCTGCCAACCCGCGATCGACCGTTTCCACTTATAAGTCCAGTTGATGTTTGAATCAACATTATTAGCCCACACGTCTTCCGAGTCAATGTCATTTCGGATAAATCACCGCTGGTGCGAGCACAATAATTTATGTAGGTCTTTCGATACCCACAAACACCATGTATTACACAATTCGACTGGTGGCGGTTATAATGCCATTTGAACCCATAGACGTCGCCAATTCAATGTTAATGTCATTTTCGAAAAAAAAAAGAAATAACACAAAAGTTTGTTATTTGCAGCACAATGACACGGCTTGAACCATAATGCCATATGGGGCTCTAGGTGTCAAAGACTGTCATTGAAGCAGCTGCTGCTGGGTGCGTATGTTTTTTTTATTTATTTATCTGTCTATAAATAGACGTTACTCGATTCCAATGTTTGTCAAGAGCTTAGGATGTTTATATTTTAATTGACGATGGCCTTTGCAAATAGAGGAAGTTCCATGCAAAAACCGTGGGTGTTCGACTGAATGGCAAATCTAAATACACTCACAGGTATGAATGTTGGATGTTATCATTTTTGCAATGAGACGCCAATGACCGCAGTTGACACAATTCAACAACAATATCGATTCCAGGAAAATTTCTAAACATACTTTAATAAATTGAGTTCAAACTAAAAGTGCATGCTTGTCAATCAAATTTAAAAACAAGAGAAAATAGGGAAGTTGCCTACGTAACAAGATACAACACACAAGCGTCCCGAAACGTCATAAGAACAAAATGTGCAGAAAAAAAAAACCCATAAATATTCGCTTGACAGTGACAGCTTGGTATCGACACTCATTCCAGCCGATATGAAAGCCCAACATCGCGCATCGATCGCATGCAAATTGACAGTGGCAGCCATTCCTGTCATCGCGACGCTAGAAAAAAAAGATGCAATTTGTCTTGACGATTGGCGTGCTTGGGTTTACGGTAAGTGTCATCATCGACATTATTGGCTTTTAATTAGAATTCGTTTCTGGATACGTTACTGAAACCCACTTTAGGACTACATAACAGTTTTCTCTTGTCTATCAAAATATAAAGCACAGCACCTCGCTGTCTCGCTTCTCGGGACCAATTATTAAGAAATCACGAACACCAGCGAGTATCAAAAAGACCGTCCAAAAGAGTCAAAGACGGATATCCGTGATCGTGACAGCAATGCAAACGACAACTCCTCAAAGAGCCAAGCACAGCAAAACCAATTTCGTTCTAAGTACAATTATCGATCCGCATCGAGAATTAACGAACGACAGCTCGAGGATGACGATTGATTGAATTATTGCACGCATGCGCGCATTCACCACGATTAAGGGTCTGGTGACACTATGCCGGCAGCTAGAGCAACTGACACGTTGCATTGATGCGGCTAGACAAGTCATGAATTTCAATTTTTCTTGTATCTTTTAATTAAATGAAAATTTTGTTTGTTCTTACTTCGGCGGCGACCGACCGACACGTTTAGTTGTTCCCGTTCTCCGCAGTGTGGTGTGTAGTGTATGAAGAGAGATTTAATGGAGTTTTCACAATTTTCCACAATTGGCGCTTCCGGTGGATTTGGTTGTTCGATTCGTCTTTTGAATGTTTTGTGTCGTTCGTTTGGCATTTTTAGCTTAGTCACTTGCGGGTGTCAATTTGACATAGTTGGTTCTGAAAACGAAAAAAAGCGGTTTTCCTTATACGGCAGGAATTGGGAGTTGTTGAACTTTCTGTAGGTGATAGATAATCGAACACACACGCAGGTTGTACGCGCAAGGTTGACGTCTGTGCTTCCCACTTAGAATACCACGATGGGAAGCTATTTTCGCTCGGATGACTAAGTATGCTGGCTGTTGTTCTAGGGGTTTGAATTATAGTCCTAGGACAGGGTGTGGTGTTGGAAACTCTCACCATATCAGAGTAAATATATACACATGGTATACCGTACTATGTGGGACGTGTTCTCACTTAAAGTGTGAGCAAACAATAAACTCAGCGGACGTCTTGCGTGTGTGCGTAACATAGATTTTTTGACATTTTGCAGCTGATTCTTGGATGCAAAAAAAGAACGTTTGCCCACAAGTTTTCGGCGAATTTGACTGACATACTGTTGTCCCTTTTGTCCCGTATAGGTATCATTTAAGTCAATAGATCAGATTAGTGGCGATAAGCGCTGATTGCTGATTTGTGGTGACATGATTGTCATTCACAACACACGTCATTTAGCTTTCCTGTTACGTGCTTATTTCTATAAACCACTAATCTATTTCGTTCTTCTTTCGTCATGAGTGGATTTCCTAGTAAATGCTTGTTAGTCAAAGCATATTTGTGAATTGCTTTCATTATAGGCTTTCATAGAACAATCTCGGAAGCAACATTCTTTTGACATAATTCTAGCTGAGCTTAAGGTAAGATTAGACTGTATACCTATGCCCAGTGGTCTTACACACTAACGCTAAAATATGACTCAAATTCTAATTATAAGCCCATTTGATGAGCTATAAAAGTCAGATATATTAGACTATATACGACGCATATCACCAAAACGTTCACTCTGCTGGCAGTACGGGTGATTACTTTTCATCTGTCTAATAACTTTAGTTATTACACTGTATGCCACTGTTATACTTAAATCACTCAAAAAACTTGAAGTTTGCACGCCACTTGATGATAAACACAAATTTAATAAAGAATTCTTTTGAACGACAAAATATGCAAATTGCTTTGATATTTTCTGGAAAAATTTCAAATCGAAAAATATTAGGTGACATTTATGCATGATTTGAAAACAAATTATGATTTTTTGATATGACCACATATTTCATAATGAAAATTTCTAGAATGGCATATGGTCGTATTGGGTTTATGGCGGAATATTATGTTTGTGTTCCTATTACACAGTGTGCCCTAAAGGTCATATTTATCTGTCAAAACGAATATGGTCATACCGGCAAATATTGACACATGGTCACATGAAACTATTATGATTACACTATATGACGACAAGTGACCGAGATATCTGTCAAAAAAGGAATATATATGACCAAATGGCATACAGTCTAATCTCACGTTTAGATTACGCTTTTTTATGGGGGCATATTTGACGTATAATCATAAGGTTCATTCGACGAAAGCCCTAGTGCGCCATATTATACATCGATAAAGCGAAGAGAAGAACCCAGTAAAGTCAGAACAGAAAGTTCAATACTGCAAACATTTTACAGTTGTGCAGTACAAACTCGCAGTTTTGCAGTCCGGTGCGTCTTCTTGCGTTGGATGAAAAACTTAACTTTTAGATTTTCACTGAGTTTTTTACAGCTTTATGCTCTAAAAACCACACTAGTTTAATCGAATGAACCTAAAAAGTGCAATGCTAGGTTCCCGCACCGAAAATAATACGGATTAAAGTGAAAGCTAAAACTTTAATCCTAATACCATGTCTCCACCGGGCATTATTCCCCGATTAATATAAATCTTTATTAAATCCTTTACAAATCACGAGATTTACCATACAAATTTAAATCCTTTCGGCAAGCGATTAAAAATAAATCCTCTCATAAATCCCATTCAGCCTATTCACAAACCTATTTTCTGCACCTTTGAAACAGTTTGAGAATAAAAAAGCCAACTGAATCTGTCCCTGTAGGACAGATCTGTCACAAGTACGTTTTCTATTGTGATTCTTACAGAGGAAATCGTTTTTCGCTCCTGGAAAATGACATCGCCACTCGCTTTTGAGAGCCGAAATGACAGAAACAGAATTTTCGTGTCAAATTAATCCTGTGTTTGTCCGTGGACCCACTTTGGGATTTATTTTTAATCGTCTCCCGTTAATCTTCTTTTAATTGTCGGTGGAGACATAGCATTACCATACAGATTTAAATCCTCTAGGCAAGCAATAAAAACTAATACCATGTCTCCATCGAGCACTAATCGTCGATTAATATTAATCTTTATTAAATCCTCTACAAATCACGGGATTTACCGTACAAATTTAAATCCTCTCGGCAAGCGATTTCAAATAAATCCTCTCATTAATCCCATTCAGCCTATTCACAAACCTGTTTTCTGCACCTTTGTAACAGTTTGAGAATAAAAAAAAAAAACTGTCCCTGTACGAAAAATCTGTCACAAGTACGACTGAAGTGACTTTTACTGAGGAAATCGTTTTCGCTCCTTGGAAATGACATCGCCACTCTCTTTTGAGAGCCAAACTGACAGAGTTTTCATGTCAAATTAATCCTATATTTGTCCGATTGAGCCACTTTGGGATTTTATTTAATCGTCTCCCTCTAATATTCGTTTAATCATCGGTGGAGACATAGTATTAGAGAACTTATACAACAGTAGACCTTTCAAAAAGACAATGTCCGTGTCGACAGCAGCTTAGATGGCCAATTCATATTCAGCGCCAGAGCGGCAGCGACAGCGAGAGCCCAGAGAAATCGTTTGTTTATACACAATGAAAGCGAGACACCGCAACGACTATTTGGACTGCACAGTGACAAAACTAACAAATTACTAAAATTTGTTGACCTTATTGCAAATGTGTGGTTTATATTTTACCACACATACCACACGTACCTATTAGCTTCGAAAAAAACTCCATTCAACAGCGTGTCATAACTCACAAAAGCCATTGACAGAATAATCGTCGACCTCGGCGAGTTTTTCAATTTTTCGAAAAGCCTGGCGAGCGAGACAGCGATCACGACGGTATTGTGAAACGCCCCATACATTGCCATTGATTGAAATTCATTTGACAGCTCGCCCGAGACCCTCGCTCGCTCTCTCGCTCTTTATGTGAATCGCTCTTTATCTAGAAACGTGACTGAAGTTATTTGACATAAATATAAATGACATTTTAATGACATTTACAATTTTTTAACATGGAATTTTCTTTCATCTGTAGGGTGCACAGAAAAAATTTCCTTCTGCCAAATTTACCGAAAGGAATTTAAGCCTAATGTCAAATCATGTGGAATCAATTCCTTTGGGTTGATATGATACGACAATGAATTCCAGTAGTTTCAATACTAAAGACGCGATGGGCACAAGGAACAGGAACAGGAACAGAAACAGAAACAGAAACAGAAACAGAAACAGAAACAGAAACAGAATTTCATACATTAGCAACGCAAAAAGCGTTCAGCGAATTTAGGTTTCAGTTGCTTATATATGGGATTCTGTTTCTGTTCCTGTTTTACGTTGCTTGTGACAACGCGGCTTAAGTCGAGCGAACGGTCTACTGCTCTCGCTTTTGTCATCATACTTTTCGGGCTTAAAAAACCCTGATTTACATCTGTTCAAACTTTTGTAAGAGACCAATTGTTTAGAAAGTAGGTGAACTTCTGGGTTAAAACTTCTTTGGGTACTTCAAAAATTTTTCGAACAGAATTTGTTTGGTCAGTGTCAGGTCTTGATTATGTTTTAATTTTCAAGTTTCAAGTTAGTAAGCTCGATGCCTTTCGGTTCAAATGGGTGACGTTACAGAATCTTATAGTAGTTTGTCACTTTTCCGTTTGACTTTTGACAAGAGATCGGAGAAGATTTCAGGGTTACCACTTTTCTCGAACTTCGTTCAGAAATGTGCCCCTATATAGTAACTTACCCCACATCATACTATAGTGGCTCTCATTTTTATAGAACCTGTTGTCCCGGTTTCCTTCTCAGTTCTGTTACTTTTGTTCATATTAAGTTGTTGACAGTCTCAGAAGAAGCAATATTCACTTCACCACTGACCGGCTTTTCAGCTTTTGGAATTTTAGAGGAGCAACTAGTAGCTTGCGTTCAGCAGCAACTAGTGAATTTCCGAACGATAATGCCTTGTCTCTGGGTTCTTTAAACTGATCGTGCTGAAGAAGTTTTTTAAGGACCCGAAACTGCGTTGAACAATTATTAAGTAGCTTCCAGCAGTAGCTACCACCATTTTTAATGCCATGCTGGTTTTGTGCTCAAGCAACTCCTTGCCACTGCTCGAAACGTCAACACTCAGTTCACAACAACTAACCCAACTTGTTGCCCCTTCGTAAGTCTCCAACCCACACAATTTTAAGTTCACAACAATTTTCAATGTAAAAAAAAGTCATTCCCTTAAAATCTTCTTATCTCCTTAGTATAATTATACCTTCTTTAAGTAAGCCTATAAAACACCTTGAAGATGGTTCCGAATTAATGGGAAGTAGGTACAACAAGCTGGCATTGAAAGTCAATTTCGGATTTCAATGTCACACGATATCTCTTAAGAGATATCGCGACCTATTGTCTTCGGTTCGTGTGCCTTATACAATAAGCAGCAAAGCAACAATCCAATCCGAAAACATATTGTACAGATCAATAATCTCTAGAAAAGTGATTAAATGGTCTTGTTAATATAGCAAACACCAACAACAAAAAATGACACTGACAACACTGTGCGCCGTCATCGAAGTCTGTTTTTGGAAGAGCGCACAAGGTCGCGGCGGGAACATTATTGACGATGATTGTGGTTGAAGCCTGCGCACACAGGTGACAGCTAAACGAATGCAGGTAATCAAGTTTTTTATTGTATCTTACATACCACATTTGTTAAAAAAAAAATGACATATGCGCAAGAAGATTAGGCGCCAACACTGCCGACTTATTTATGGATATCTTCGTCGTCGCTGTGAAAAGTCTATATCTGATATCGTAATTGGGCGCCAATTAAATAAACCTCAAAAATTAATAAATAATGTAAATTTATACGTTGCATTCCTTTACACGCCAAAGGTGGTGCGGTGTGCTATGACCAAAAAAATGTTGGTCGAAAACTATATTATACAAACTCTTGGCCTTGAACGGAACAAGTTGCACGCTATACGTGTTGCGCTACGTACCGATCGGTGTCGACGCAAGTGGAATGCTGTATTGTGGTGCCAAGTGCCACCGGCACCCGATTATGTTATATCTACCGTATTGTGTATGGCCAAACAGCCGTACGGCTAATGTGTGTCACCATGTGTTAATCGAACACGAAATCCGAAAAAAATTTTCATAAATCTCTGGTGCGGCTTTACCTTTTATCATCCGCAAATTAGTCTGTTGGAATGCTCTGCTCATGCAAGCATAAATAAAAAAAAACTTGTCTCCACCGACAATAAAACGCGAATTAGCGGAAGACGATTAAATTTAGATCCTGAAGTGGCTCCACCGAACAAATATAGAATTAATTTGACACGAGCACTCTTTTTCTATTTTGGCTCTCAAAAGAGAGTGACGCGAAGGAGTTTTCCAAGAGCGAAAAGAGAATTCCTTTGCAAAAACCCTGACAGAAAACATATTTGTGACAGGTCTGTCATAAGGAGGCAGTTTTCGTTTCGTTTTTCAAGTCGCTTTTCTTTTATAAAGGTGTTCGAAAACACTTTAAAAAGGCATAGGATTGTAAAAAAGGGGAGTGAAATTTATTTTTATTTACTGGCCCAATTTTGTATGGTATATCACGTCATTTGTAATGTATTAAATGAAGATTTATGTTTATTGCGGATTACTGCCCGGTGAAGACAGCGTCCAGTAAAGACGCTGCACCTGCCCTCTGAGGAATGTGGAAAAAATGGGTGTAAATTGCTTTATATCGGAAGCTTCTTGGAAAATTGAATCTTTTTTTGGACACAGGGTGACGTCTGGACAAAGGCAAATGTTTTTAACATACATAAAAAGAGGAAAGTGTGATTGATATAAATACAAACTTAATATTGCTTTTAGGGGATTGCTTTCTATATTAGGTGATTCTGAGATCATTAAGGTTGTGTACTTTCTACTTTCTACTGTTTTTTCAGAAAAAAAAACCTTATCAAGTTTTGATTTTCGCTGCAATAAACTTCTTCAGAGCAATAAAGCTGCATCTAACGTAGACAGTTCGCCAGTGAGCAATGAACATTATCGGACTTTCGAAGCTCGAGTTACCAGTAATTTTAAGTGGGATCAAGGCATCACTTTTTTTTACCGGGGGCACCAAATGTTGACAGTTCACTATAGCAACGCTATGTAGGTTGGTATGGTAGACATGATTGAAGGTATACGTTCATTCTAAAAAAGCTATTCTGAATTTGGTTGATGATGCCAATTAAAGTGGGTAACACATTACTCATCTAACCTTAGAGTTTCATAAATCCCAACCGATATAGACATTGTCAACTTAAACTTGAATCAAGACACGCATCGAACGTGGTCTTGATCGTTGCTACATCAATTATTATTTATTCGTTTTAGCTCTACACGAAAAACACAACAAACAGGCAACAGTGATGATGTGTGTTGGGGCTTAAAATGTTAAATGGTTGTCGCTTTCCACAACTCCGGTCTCTGTTTGTGATGGCTGTTTTGTTGTGCTTTGTTTTCATTTCGATTGAACCTGGCTTATAATACCCGTCAGGCAATAACAAGCAACCGAACCCGGCCTACCTTGCCTTACCTAGTAAACTTGACGCCAGCCGTCTGACCGATTTGGACAAAATCTAAAATTATATATAATTTCATTCAGTACTATTGTAGTGTTGTATGGTGCGCACATGAGTCGCTTGGCAACTTCTACCTTGGCTGCATTTATATCGGATGAGACCGAAATATGGTGAGGAGCAGCAGTGCGGTGCACGGCAAGCAGCAGCGCATGAAACTTGATGCGGCACCAGCCCAAGACACAACAAACTCAAATCAACTTGAAAAGAGGTTTTCGCCTAATTCGGACGCGCATGAGGTCAACATCGATAGCAGTGCGCCTGCGCGCCGATGAGTAAGAGAGTGCCTGCAATGTTTCATAATAAAGGCGGCTAAATTCGAAGCATCGTTTTGTATGTGTGAACTTCTATGGCCTGTGATATCCTTTGTCTTTTATTTCCTTCTACTAGAGGCGCTGAGCCATGTTGTTGAGTCATGAAGCTGTTAAAAAATTCAAACAAAAAGGAAATAACATCTTTAATAATAATAATAATTAGAGGCTCAAGTGCAACAGCATCAGGTACTAAATCGGTACAATCAAACCACTAGGCCTTGATGTTCTGTTAAACACTTCTTTCAACTTCAGGCCCCAAGTCTGCTTACAATCTCATAGATTTTAGGTTAGATTTTAGGTCCCCTTTGAACCCTCACCCTCCTGGCAATAAACCCTTGGCAGTGTGTTGCGAAAAGTTGACGCGATGCCATTAATACAAATATATGAGGAAAAAACCTTTTTGAGGAACGGTCAAACGAGTCCAAGAAAAGAGTTCCAGGCGAGTCCAGAATGCTCCCGAACGACCAACCGAAAAGGCCACAAGACTTTTGTAAGTTCCAAAGACTTTAAAGGCATTATTGTTCCCAAACTGGAGAAATGTCCCAAGTGGCAAATAAATCAAATGTTCCAATAACGCTCTTTTTTTTGACGAGCCCGAGTTCAAAAGCTTATGACTACCTACTCTTAAAAGCTTATCGCGTGCGTAAGAGAATAGAGGGAAGCTGTTTCGTTGCCGAGCTAAAAACCTTAACAATCAGAAGACCCTCACTTGGATAAGAGACCTTCTTTTTGTTGTTTTGCCCCCCATATCGTTTCTGCTCAAAGGTCTTGATGGTAGAAGCTTAAGGCAGCTTCACAGCTAGGTTTTGCCTTTATTCTCACCCAGTTACGATGTCTTTGAGTAGCCTATAAAATGACATTAAAAAATTGTTTTCTTTCTTTTAAAAGACACAGAAAATGACGTACCAAAAATAGCGATCCCACGGAGCATCTAAATGACGGTTTTGCGGGGCGCAATTGCAGAGCATGTCATTAAAATGACACGAAATAATGACCGTGTAATCGTAGTTTTAGCGCGCGTACATACTTTTCCTACGAGTTTTTAATTTTGATTGTTATTTTTCAGTTGCTCAGCTTTTAGACAAAGCTAGCATTACTCATTACATCTGAAGTATAAGTTCGCCCTGGAGTACTTAGGATTTTTTTTCTCTTTACGATTGACAAACGAGATGTCAAAGACGAAGCTTCATTGTGTAAGCATGCAACTAAATTGTATGGACTCGTACATGTCAGGCCGGGGAGTAGCCAAGGCTTGTTTGTGAATTCCGCTTTGTGCTAAAAAGATGAGAACCAATAGTTATAGGAAGATCTTAGAATTTAGGGATCAAGAAATGTTCTGATGCTTTCCTTGACTTTTCCAAAGCTTTTGTTAAAGTATGGCACGTAGCCTTTCCAAATCGATACACACCACCTCTTCATCGATTTCAAGGCCGCGTATGACAGCATCTATGACAGCTCGACAGAGACGAGCTATATAGCGCAATGTCTAGTTTTGGCATCCCTGCCAAACTTGTCAGTCTGTGCAGGATGACGATGGAAAATTCACGCTGTTCCGTCAAGGTCGGCAAAGACCTCACCGACCCCTTTGATGTCAAAAAAGGATTTAGACAAGACGACGCGCTGTCATGCGACTTCTTGAACATCATACTTGAGAGAATTGTACAGAACTCTCGCGCCAACACCAGAGGTACAATCTTTCAAAAGTCCGTTCAACTACTCGCATACGCAGACGACATTGACATAATCGGTAGAACAAATCGTGATGTCAGTGAAGCCTTCGTGAGTATTGGGACGGAAGCGGCGAATATGGGTTTAGCAGTCAATGAGGGCAAAACCAAGTATATGGTGTCATCAAGAAAAGACACCCAACACCGACATCTTGGACAAAACATCACCATCGACAGCTATAACTTTGAGGTACTTAGGGACTTTGTATACCTGGGTGCCGCTATCAATTTAGACAATGACACCAGCGCTGAAATCAAACGAAGGATAACTCTTGCCAATCGCTGTTTTTTTTTTTTGGGCTAAGAAGTCAATTGAGTAGCAAGGCGCTATCTCGCGCTACTAAAGTGTCCATGTATAAGACCCTCATCATCCCAGTCCTGCTTTACGGTGCAGAAGCATGGACCCTGTCAAAGGCGGATGAAAACTCCTTAGGCTGCTTCGAGAGGAAAATTATTCGGACGATATACGGTCCCGTCTGCATAGACGGAGAGTGGAGGAGGAGATATAACATCGAACTGTACAGGCTGTACAGCGATACTGACCTAGTCAAAGGAGTCAAAACACAACGTCTACGATGGCTGGGTCATCTAGAGCGGATGGACACCAACGCCCCGGCCCGGAAAATCTTCGAATCCACACCGCAGGGACGGCGCGGTAGAGGAGCACCAAGACTCAGGTGGCGCACGCAAGTGGAAGGGGACCTCAGCCAACTTCGCGTGCGAAACTGTAGACGGCTAGCTAGAGACAGAGCTGGCTGGCGAAGCTTGTTGGCTGAGGCCCAGGTCCACCCCGGACTGTAGCGCCACCTTAAGTAAGTAAGTACGCAGCCTTTCAATTTTATTGGTGGTGCAAGAGCCATTCAAACATATTAGTTGGGTCTTTTGCTTCACAGAGGACATAACTGGTTTGGTAAGCATTAAATTAAACCCTGTTTGTTTGTTGGACATATGCTGCCCTTCTAGCTCTACGTCTACGAAATAGCCAGTTAGCCTTAATCAATGACGTAAATGTCGTTGGCAATGACAGAGGGAAGATTATTTATAAAAACGAGGAAGGAACCCTCAAAATACATAAATCAACGTTTTGATGAGTCTATAGCCTAGACCGAAGAAAGCTTTGTTGGTTTATGAGCCTTATTTATGCAGAGATAATATATGGACTGACAATCGGAAGGCCCTGGCTTTAATCCATAAGTGCAACCAACTATTTTTTTTTATTTCTTATTGTTCAGTTATGATGACAATTATCGAAGCTGAACAGGCTCCTTCATTCTGACGTCTAGTCATAGTGATAGGGCCGAATCGGGACAAACATTAAATCGGTCATCCGTAGCGCAATCAGTTCCAGCAGTAGCCACAGAAGGTGAAGGTGGCAGGATCATGCCCTGGCGGCGACCTATAAACAGGTTTTTATTTTGACATTTTGTCCGGTAGTATTTAAATCCACCCTGACGTGGTTACAAATATTGTTTTCAAGCTATTTGGAAAAAGACCTGCGTAAGAGGACCTATAAAAAAGCTTACCGAAGGTTTTTTCAAGAGAAAAATATTTCGAAAGAAAAACAGGGGCTATTTAATCTCCACCATAGGATTCGTGTTGTTAAGATACTTGAAAACATAACCTAAAAAATTTAATGTCTGAATCTCGGGCTCAGTGTCAAAATATTATTGGGCAGTTTGGCTTTTTTCTGTTTTGGGCGATTTGACACTGGGCCAAATCTGGTCTGAGAACCGACAACTGAAATGCCAATGCAGACGAGTGAGAATGAGGTGTAATTTTACAGATTTTTAACGAAAGTTCTTCCTATCTCTTTGGACAATTAACAGCTGATGTGCCCCAACTTTTAGTCGTACTATAGTTTTACATGATTGTATTCTTTAGAAGGGCTATAAAGGGTCTAAAAATAGGGATTTTCGATTTTTGACAGATGATTGCGACCGCATAAATGAAGTTTCATCTGTCAAATAGGCTGTCATTTATTAATTCTGTTTTGTCGAATCACAGCATTCAACATCGCGAGAAAATAATAAAATTGGTTTGTAAGGTTTGGGGTGGTTCGAGCACGTTCCTTTTCATTTTAATCGGAGAAATCATTTTCAGCAATGGGGCTCATTTCTGAATGATGGTAACAGTAAGCAACCAAAATTGCGAAGTTGGGACGATACCAATCAACCTAAGTGCCTGTTTTCATTTGGTTTATCCTAACCTGATGTGTCAGAATTACTATGGTGAGGGGAAGCGCCAGTGTGGTGGCCACCGTTCAACCTCAGTTTTATTTTGAGAAATAAATTTTGATCTTGTTTCCGTAAGGGCCATTGGGTTAGGTTAGGATTAACCAAATGAAAACAGGCACTTAGATTCGCGTTCCTTCCTAGAGAGTTTGACACTGACACTGGCTGTCATTTAAAGGTACCTACAGCTAAAATTTGTCACATTTTACCAACGATTTCTCGCCAAATGTTGAATTTCGGTGCGGTGTAAATGTATTGTACATACTATAAAATTGGTTTCTCTGAGGGCTTGATGTTGTTTTTTTGAAGTGATGGTATTAAAATTGATGCCTTTTAATGTGGCTATGTTGTTTTTAAAAGTGGGTCTAATTATCCAGTAAAACTCAGCTTTCCATGTAATCTGTCCCTGAGTCTGATTTGGTGTTCTCTCCGTATCTATATCTACTTATGTATTGCTCAAAAGATTTGTTGCATAAAAATTTATTTGAGTTCGCATTTTAACTTCGCTTGAAGAGTACCTACACTTGTGTCACACTTAAATTGATACAATAAATTATGTAAGTAAAATTTAACTTTCCATCTCAAAAGTGCCAACAAGAGAAAAACAACCCGAAGCTATTGTCTGTGCTAGTTCTCTACTTTTGAGATGTACGAATACGACCTGACCAACTTAACATTTGCAAAGGTTCGCGTCGAAACGTTAGAAAATCACACACCACACAGCAATGCAAATCAAAAGAAAATTAATTAATTTTTGTGCTTTTCCTACCGTCATCTCTGATGGATTATCCTGTCGGAGTACTCGGCTCATGGATATAATGAAGAGGTACAAAATTGCTCCAGGAGTTTGCCAATTAATTGAAATGTCGTGAACAGCCATGATAGTCCTCATAATTTTGCTTTTTTTTTGTATGTTGTGTCCGATTTGCTTGGATCTTATGAGCATGTATCTACATTTTTTCATGCCTGTGGGTGCACATACTCAATCTTGTCGAAAGGAGCTGTGATTGCACCGGGAGGTGATGAAGTGTGATCTTCATAAATAAGATATACGGCGACGCGGAGTTGGCCTGAGCCAGGGCGTCCGGGAAATGTCAGTATAGGAGCATACCCAACGTGCGGTGAAAAAAATTCTCTTTAAAAACTGTTTGTCCTGTTTCGGTGCAGAACAGTTTTTCTCAAACCAAAGTGCATAGAACATCTACTCTAAGAATCTGAGCATGGGTGAAAATGACTGACACATTATTGAAACCAGCGTGATCAATGACTAGGCACCACGAAAGAAACTTTGTCAGCACACCTTAATCCGCCTGAAGATAAAATGCTGTTAACGCTGTATTATGTAATCTGCGATCACTCAGCAGACTTTAATTAAATGGTAAGCTTATGCAGATGACTCGTAATTACAGTACAAGTTTTTTTTTCCTAAATTGTATTCTTTTTGCAACGTTGGTGGCTTGGCCAGGAATTCGATTTGAGCTCCATATTCATTTATTTAAGCAAGACAGAATAAGATAAACTCTGCTCAATAGGAACACGGACAATGCTTAGCCCCTGGTATTAATTCATGGCAAAAACAAGGGTGTCTGAAGAAATAAATAAATAAATAAATAAATAGAGTGGCGCAACAGCTCGAGGTGAACCAGGGCCAACTTCTCAACAATGTATGCTGGTGTGTTAATTTCTTTACATACAAGGGGACCTACAATTTTTTGCCGAATCCGAACGGCACTTTGAGAAGTTTTTCAAGACAAATGATACTCTCGGAGGGCTTGTCAGACCCTCGCGGAGGTGGGGACCGTGAAAAAGAACAAGTCTTTTTTTCAGGTGACGATGGCAGGATTCGAACCCAGACCTCCGGCGTAGTAAGCACACACACTAACCACTACGCCACGGCACCCCACTGGCGTCTGAAGAAATAAAGAGATTAATTAATACGGCACAATATCGGTCGTTAGGTTATACCAGGTACAGATTGCTTCTCGAGGTGGTGGGCTTGAATCACACCGAGCCTAATCCTTTATTCAACATTACTTTTATCAACTACCATTGAAATAAATAACTTATTATTATAACTTAACATTTTACGTTTTTAAGATAGTAAAATGTTATGATTTCCTCCGCGAGGGTTTGACAAGCCCTCCGAGAGTATTAATTGTCTTAAAAAACTTCTCAAAGTGCCGTTCGGATTCGGCAAAGAATTGTAGGTCCCCTTGTATGTAAAGAAATTAACACACCAGCATACATTGTTGAGAAGTTGGCCCTGGTTCACCTCGAGCTGTTGCGCCACTCTATTTATAAATGTTATGATTCCAGGTTCTTGAGCATCAATCTCGATAGTAAACTCAACTAGAATCTTAACATAGGGGAAAAAGTCAAGAAAACCTATACAGGCTTTTAAGTGTGACTGAAATCGCCCGGTGAAATAAAAATGAGTCATACTTACTCATCGCTGTTCAGTGTTCAGTTTGGGCATATTTTGACTGACAAATGTCAGGAACTTAATGTACAAAAAATATCCGTACAAAAAAATATCCGTTACTGCAGGCGCTCTGGGATCAACTCCGTGCAGAGCCTATAGAGACAATCCTAAACCTTGCGCCACTCTTCTTTGAAGAAAGCCGTGCAAAAAGCACAATACAAATTCAACGAATAAACAACTGGATTACACGATCTCTAAAACAAAGTTTAATTTTCCATACACTACGCAGCCCACCATTGGCGCCCGCAGGATTTTTTCCAGAGGCAAACCATGGACTCAGACGAAAAAATTCAATTAAACAGTCGTATTTCTTGAAACTTCCTCGTAAAATAATATATGTTTGGTGTTCGATGATGAATCACACCGAGCCAGGGGGGCACTTGCCCCCCCCTCCCCCCCCCTCCGGGCACCTATGCAGCCCACCTTATATTTCATCTTATACTATGTCTCTACAGGACACTTATCCTCGATTAACATAGATTCTCAACTAATCTTCCTGAAATCTTAAGATTACCATACAAATTTGAATCCACTCGGCAAGCCTCAAAGGGGAGGCTTGCTTTCTCATAAATCTCATTTACCTTATTTTTAACAAATATTTTTTATGACACATTCAACCCGTTTCGCACACAGTTTGAGACTGATCTTAAAACTGTTCATGTTTGACAGATCTGCCATAAATACGTTTTCTATTGGGGTTTTGACAACGAAAAGCTCTTTTCGCTATGGAGAAACATCATCTGCACTCATAAATCAATCACAGAACATAAGATTATGCGTCATTGTTATTGAAGCAAAACAGATTGATGAACCAATGATCTTGTTTCGTAAGGGCCATAGCTGTTCCTCGGCTATGGTCAACATCCTTGAGGATGTACGCGCAGATTTTGATAAGGGCTTTGTAACTTTGCTCTGCTTGCTAGATTTTTCGAAAGCGTTTGATAAAGTTGATCACAGGATCCTATGCTGGAAACTTAAATACTTGTTTGGGTTTAGCGACAGGGCCATTACGCTTCTGAGTGACTCTCTGTCTAACAGAACGCAAAGAGTTGCAATAAATGAGATATTTTCAGCTTTTAAGCCGCTATGGCAGGGTGTGCCGCAGGGGTCTAGTTTGGGCCCAATCTTGTTTTGTATCTTCATCAATGATCTTCCTTTGGTGTGCAAATATTGCTTCGCCTATTTCTATGCTGACGACGCCCAGTTCCGGATCTCGCTTCCTTTTAATAAAATCAGTCAACTTGCATCACTGTTGAACAGGGACTTGTCAGCGATAAATGACTGGTCAATTAAAAATGGTCTCCTACTCAACACTAACAAATGCTTCGTTTTACCAATAAGTAACAAATCCTTTGAGCTCGACTTGCTCCCGGAAATCTGGCTAAACAATAGCAAATTGCAAATTGTTGAGAAGGTGACCTGCCTGGGTTTTTTTGCTGAACCGTAAACTCTCCTGCCTTGTGATTGGTCGAATCTACGGCTGCTTAAGAAAGCTCTAGCGCACCGCCAACTTTACTCCTCCCAATACGCGACAGATGCTTGTGAGCACTCTCACTACGCCCATTATTTTGTATTCTGAAGTTGTGTATCCTAACCCTGATTCGCTTTCTAATGCATAAACTTCAGGTAGCATTCAATGACGCAATACGATACATACACGGCCTGCGAAGGTATGACAGGATATCCATATACGCCAACATCTTTCTAGGACGCACTCTTACTTACCACGTAAATGCCAGAAACTGCATATTCCTCCACAAAGTAAAATTAACCAAATCTCCTCGTTATTTGTATGATAAACTGATTTTCTCTTATTCCCGTCGAACAATGAATATTAATATTCCTACATGCAAAAATCTTTCCTCCTCCCGACTGTTTTTCATTCAAGCAGTTAAGCTATGGAATTCACTCTCTCCTTTCCTCTTTAACACTATCCCTAACTTCCTCATATTTCATAGTTGTAAGAATTTTTGTATATTATTACTTATTAAGCTTAGTATTAATAGCATTGCCTAATGTTTAAACTCCTTTAATTAAGTACTTAAAAGACCATGTCTTAATGTTCACCCGCATTATTAAAATAAATTGAAAGACAAAAAAAAATGATAGGTCAGCACGGATTGTTGTGTAAGCAAACGGGCTTTTTTTTACATGCGCAGAAAGTGACAGTTCCATTTTATGACGTCAGATTTACAGTTAGGCCTGTCGAACATATGTCATAAGAAACGCGTGTCGTAATCTTTATATTCTTTCATTCATGATCTGTACTCCCTTATGAGAGCCAAAATGACAGAAAAAAATCGGTCGTGTCATCTATTTGTCCGGTGAGTGAAGTCCTTTTGGTTATTTTATTTTTAATTGTCTCCCGATAATCTTAACTTTTTGCCCGGCGTAGACATAGTATTAACTGCAATCGAGCCTGTTCCGAACAGAGAAGACTGGGGGTTGGGAAATGTTGCAGTGGTTTTGTATATCTGTATAAAGGTAGCCGGGTGCAAATCGAATGAGGGTATTGGACCAAGTTTGTATCTACTCTCGGTATTCTCACTAGCTGAACACTCCTAAGCTTCTAGTGTTATCTTTTGAGCCGAAATTTTAGTAATCATCATAGCTACAGAAAAGACAAGAATATAGTGGAGCTTTCACAGGAGGATAAACCAGTTATTAAGGCTCTGGCAACACCAACAGAATTAGTAGAATCTGTCTCTCAAAAACAGTCGTAATATAGACCCTTTTATAATCAGTAGACGTCGTTTCTGTCCAAATTAACAAATGAAAGTATAAAATAAGTCCCCAAATGCATCTTAGTAGAATTTATTTCCATTTTAAAGTCAAACTATAGGTATTGATACAAGACGCAACAATAAGTCGAAGTCCATTTGGTTATCTCAAATGAAGCAACTGAACTGCAAGGCTACTATCACTAGTTTAGCAAGCGAACAGTGCAGGCTCGTATAGTCTTGAATGTGGTCTCGGTCCTTCACTGAACGCTCCTTACGAGCTTCCCCCTGAAACCTAGGCTTTGCCTTATGTCTTATGTTGCGATGCGACGCACATTTGAACTCGTTAGGTAGCATTACGCTTTCTCTTCACGCACTCTTTCTCTTTGCCAAACGAAACCTTAAAGCCGAGCTTTATCAGGAAACACTGAAATCGTATGGCTGAACTCGTAAACACCAGGCCGAGGCGAAGTCCAGTCTGTTTTGTGATCTGTGCTTTAAAAACTTTTGCCGAAAGACCGGTTAATCTTCAGAGAGGAGGTTGGTTGAATTCTGTTTAGCCTCCAAACTTTGTCAGCTCTTGAGCTCATAAAGCTCCACTTAAACTAAGATCATATCAAGGGGTAGAGATTTGCAAAACGTAGTTAAAGGGGTTTTCTTTTGCTCTAATGCCCAGTTCCTAAAAATTTTAGAGGCAAATGGATTTGGCACAATCTGCAGCAGCAATCGGCGTTCTGTACAGAAGAATTGCTTTAATCGGCAGGCACCGATTTTTCTTCTAACCCAAAGTATCAGCCTAGTCTCTTTAGGCACAAGTCAAAGAGGAGACGTTGCTTTTCTTTCGTCTGTTTAAAACCTATTCATTGTCTGCTCTTACGCGTAGCCATCCCTAGATTTGATCGACGCTTGGTGCACTAGGAAAAACCTTTTGGAAAATCGTCATAAAGCAACCGTTGCTCTCTACACAAGACGAAGGAAAGCAAAGACAAAGAGCCTTTTTTAACTGGACGGACTAACTCAACTCATGCTTAATTGCTTGTGTCACTATCCCGATCTTTGATGAAGTCAAATTTCTGGGAATAATCGTTGACAGAAAGCTTCTGTGGCCCGCAAAGTTAAATCCAAAACCATTAAACACTGTCAAGTCTTCAGCAGATTAGAAGCGCTTTCACCAATGGAGTTTTTTATACCCGACCCAGGGTATATTAAGTTTGATGTATAGTTTGTAACGCAGTGAAATAATTACCGTAGACCCCTAAGACCTTTTAGAGATATGAATGGGACCGACAGGAGAATCGATTAAGCCATGTCCGTCCGTCCGTCCGTATGTAAACAACTTTTAGGCCTTAAATTTTAAGGTACAGAGCTGAAATTTTGTAGGTTTGCTGGAAGTCCATTGGACCAGATCAAGTTTGAAAATTAGCCGAATCCGCCCACAGACACGCCCACTACAGGCCCGTATCTGCGACCATCTCTAATTTATTCTAAATTTTAGCTGTGTTAGAATAGTGCTAGCGCATTCATTGATATGTAACATTGCCTTGTAATTGTCTTTGAAGTGGGCAAATATTTTTAGCTTTTCCGTTGACCACGCCCACTTTTTTAAGGGATTTTAGTTTAAAATGGCTCTTTTACAATAAATATATATGAAATTTGACTAAAAATTATATGACAAAAGTTGTAGATATAAGTATTTTCTAACTTCCATGTATAAGAACTATGTGCCTCCGCCCACTTTTGTGGGCGTGGCGTTAAAAAAATGATTTTTTTAAGTTGAAAAGCGGAGTTTTAGACCGAAATGTATGTAACCAACTAGTATAAAGCATTCAACAGCTTCACTTTTGTATCCCGCCCACTTTTTAGAGGCGCGGCAGTTTTTTTTTTGGTATGGTCGGGTATTTTGCAATCCGTCGTAGATGGACTGAAACTTTTGCATACGCACTGTTGCACTTTCCCACTTGTTTTTGAAAAGAGTCTATTTAATCTACCCGGACATGAAAAGACCACTTACATCTTACGAATCGGTTGTTCGGCCAAAATGCCTTCTGCAGAAACGTGTGTTAGGGTGTAACTGCATTTTTACGTCCTTCACCTCAAACGATGTTTTGTCTTGGCAGCACAGGGGTCTTACCCGGCCGCGTGCCGGTTGTTAATTCTTTCTAGATGCTTTATCTTTGGGTAGATACACCAACGACTCGCAAGTAAGCAGGGTTCTTTCAGGCTTTAAACTTCTTAGCCTTTCTAAACTATTCGGTAAGCCTCACTTTTGAAGTACCTTTTTTCATTTTATTTTATTTTACATCAACTGCTGTTTCACTTAGATTTCAACACCTAAAATGTACTGATTAGCTATTAAAATGATGATCAGCTATTAAAGTGTTTATGTCGAGTGTTGTAAAGACAAGAATATTGGAACGTGATCTAGTCATACTAACAAACGCCGGCCATATTTCAAGAATCTACCTTTTAAACGATTCAACATTTTATTTGTCAAAATTAATACAAAACTGCCAAACTCAAACTCAATACACTGTTTTTGTTTACGGATTTTTTTTTGCCTAGTTTAGAAAAAAGTTTATTTACCTCATGCCTTGAGGATAAATATTTTAACGTACTCTATACTCCAGTAAAGAGATGAATAGACTTTTTTTTATTGTTCCGGGACTCGAAAGCTAGAAGTGATCCATTCTGATCTTTGATCCGATAAGTGGTTGAATAGTTTATTAATGATTTCCGAACAAATATTATCGTATATAGTAATTTTTTATTTATTTTACGAAGACGAGTGCTTGAAAATTTATTGAACCTGTGAATGAATTCTCTTTCAATGATGTTTACTCAAATATTAATTACGTAATGATCTGTTTGACACGTTCTTAATTGGTAGATCAGTGATTCGATTTACATTTTTACAATTATGATCAATGTTTTTTTTTTGCACAGGGTGTCTCAGATGTTAAGTCAATTATTAAAGGAATTTCGTTTTGAGTAGGTACCTTTGTTTTAAAGCTTGTATGAAGTTTTTACAAAGTGGTGATCGTATCACATTTAGAAGAGGTCTCTTGAACCCCTTAGAAAATACTAGTCAATGGTAATATAAGAGAATGACAAAGTAACGCGTAGTTACATTACATTCCTCGTCGGCGCGAATGTGGGTTTAAGTACCCTAAACAATTTGTTGTGCGAAATTTAGTGGGTGATCTTCAAAGGCTGCCGATATAAAACGTTTACACGTACCCATTGGTGATAATGAGTTTGTTTTTCTAATTAATTAGCACTTAACGCCGATTCGCGATAAGTAGAGCATAATGGGTTTAAGATCGTTAAAATTGTTTTCACTGCAGGTGATCGGATGATCGCACCAAAAGTAGATTTCTAATAGTGCATCGAAATTTATCGATTGAATATGTTGACTTACTTTTTTAATTTTGTGTCTTATTCTTAACTTGTTGCCAGTAAAAGTTCTGATCGTATTGTACATACTGGTATTTTTAAATAAGCGTTATATTGCCTTTGTCACCAACTCTAAAAATAAAGAAAAAAAAAATACATTGAACAAAAATTAATTAAATATAAATTTATGATGTGTTATGGGCAAATAAAATATTTTCAAATCTGTAAACTTAAAAAATTTCGCAGTTTTAAAAAATCGTTAGACCAAAAGTAAAAATTATGCGAAAGTCAAAGAAAAATGCATTTAAAAAATAGTAATTGCTTTTCAAAATTTTACAAGACTTGATTACCAATTCTTCATACCGACTTTATATGCTTTTTGCATCGTAATCACTCTTGTAGCTACTGCCATTAAGCATTTATGGTACAATAAACAAAACTACCTGTAGATTTGTTCCATTGCTCTCGAATAATTCCAGTATTTAAATCTGTTTACCACGCTTTGGGCATTAAAATTAATCGTAGAGGTGTAACTTTTATAACCACATTAACGCATTTTAACTCGTTTATCAATCATATTGTGGATATTTATCATTTAATGTAGTCTTAACCGCAAACCGTTCACGTAACTGTATGCGTGGAATTCTGAAAAGAAGTATCTATACCGATTGCAGACAATAAATTTGATATGTGTGTTAATAATTTCTTAATGAGAGCAAAAACGGTGTCAAATAGTTAACTTATATTTACATTTACGCCTTGTTTATTAGTGGCTTTGTTGCACGAGGTGCATTAAAAAAAAACAAGGATTTGATCCGAACTGAGAAATCATAAACATTTTACTTCTGCTCTATCCCCTATGATCGTCTTATGGTGTTCGCTGTATTCAACTGTTGTGAACTATTCAGGCTTAATGGAATCCCAACTAAGCAGATGCACAATTGACTCTCATTATTAACGAAAAGTGATAGGAATCTTACTGGGTCAGCCTATAAGCCGTGGCATGTACAAGGATATGTAAAGCAAAGGAAAAATGTGTGTTCGAACCCTTATAACAATAGCATCCAAAAGAGGGAAGCTGAAGATTTTGAGAAGATAGAATACTTACTTTCAATGTATAAGCGGCCAGAAAACGATGATGAAGTCGAAGTTGACGGCTGATTTCTTTCAACTTCAAACCAACCAGGCCATTCGAAGAAGTGTTAAGATAATGTTATGTGGCGACAAGAAATAAAACAACACGCAGGAGTCGCTGAATGCATCCATCGATTCACTCTACAAACGCACCCGCTCGATTAACTAAACGAACGTACCCAACTGTCATTCCAGTCATCTGACAGCAGCTGTCATATTCGAAGTTCGAATTTCGATTTCCCCTCCTTGGAATTCAGCGGAGGAGTACCAGTGGGAAGTTGCCAAAGGGGAAGTATGGAACGTACTAGAAGGTGCTCAGTTTTGTATAAATACACGGGTGACAGGCTCGTACGGGACAGTAATATTTTAAACGTGGACTTGTGAAAATCGGTAATAAGGTAAAAAGTGATTGAGTTGAAATAAAGTGTTGAATTCTAAATAGGTAAGTTGAATAACAGTGTGATCTGAGTTTAAATAAGTTTGTTTGATAAATAAAGTGTTTCATTGTGTGATTATAAAAGTGAAATTGAGTTTTATTCGACGAACCCCAGGCCGAAAACATAACAATAAGATAAGAATCGTATAATTGCAGTTGCAATGAGTTGTGCTTCAAGGATTTAAAGCTCTGTTAAAAAAGCAGTCCAAATCTTTGGCTCTCTAGTTTTAGCGAGTTAATCCTAGATTAACCCTAGATCGAAATTAACTCAAAAATTTATCCTAAGAGTTAAGCCCCCTCCCGAACCAAAAATGATAAGACCGCACATAGTAGTAGTAGTAACTTATACAGTCTAACTTATCTAGATGGGACCTGGTTAAGTGAAAACCTTTATAAGTGGGCTTAAATCTATATCTCCTTGATTTTTTTTTTTCAAAAAAAAAAAACCCTATAAGTGCAATTTTTCAACCTTTTTAAGTTTTATATATTTTATAACATTTTATAAGTTTTCCTTTTTAAGTGAAACAGTCTTATTAGCTACGATTACACGGCAATTATTTTGCGTCATTTAAATGACTCTGTGACGTAAAAATTCCGTTACAAAACCGTCATTTGTCGTCAAAATCATTTGTCGTTCCGTTACAAAACCGTCAAAATGTCGCTCTATATGATTGGCATTTTTGAGACGACATTTTTAGTGCCATTAAAATGACAAGGAAAATGGCAGGGGAAATGACGCGAATTTGAAGTCATTAAAATGAAAAAAATGACCGTGTGATCGCCATTAAATGACGGTTAGAAAAAATGTCCAAGCTTTTTCGTTTTGAGTCATTTAAATGACAGTGTCCCAAAAATGACTTCTCACGAAACTCGTAGCATGCCATTCGGCTGTGCAAATAAAAAATGACGGAGCATTTTACAAATTGTTTGTTGCGTGTGTGTCTCGGTATTTGGGTACAAAAATTTGCTCTATTTGGTTTTGCTCCGCTTGTATGGTTCGGTAGCCTGAACCTGAGCGAAATGGAACAAGAAGTACCAGTAAGAAGTCCGGCAAATTGCAGAAGCTTGGAGTGAGCCGCCATAGAAAAATTGGATATTCGTGGAGCGATGAAGAAGAATCAAAATACAAAAACAACGGGTGGTTTGTTAATTAATTAATAAAATAATTAATTAATTAATAATAAAATAAATACTTATTTAATTTAAAATATTTTATAAGTTTCCCTTTGTAAGTGAAACAGTCTTACACATTTATTTATTGTAACTTCTGTAAGTGAGACAAACTTGAAAATATTTTGCTCTGAAACAAATATTTGCTCTCTTTTTATAGAGCAAATTAGAGAGACTAAAAAAAATGTCCCATAAGATTTTCAAACAAACTTGATTGACTGTCAGTACAATATCAATTTTATGTACGTGCATAAATCTACATCTAAGGTGTTATTGCCTTTTAGTATTTTTTATAATTTGATTGGTATGTTTTCTTAATATTAATTTAATCCAATACTATCCTGTTTTACTATACAATCTTTTTTTTAGAATTGACTCGCGATTAAGGGGCTATGACGATCCTTAAGATGCGTAGAACATCGCGAGCGGGAGGATAGAAGAGATATAAAAAAAGTAATTCTCCATCTCCAACAAGCAAATGCTGATGAGCCAGTACGGAACATGAAAACTCTGCACAGAAACACCAAAGCTTCCTCCCGCAAGTGTTATGCCTTTACGAAGAAACGCAATAATATAACTAGCAGAATATTTCATAAATGCATCTAGCATGCATCTAATTGTTGTCCATTCTACTTGCATATTGGAAGGGAAAGAGGTGTTTAATATTCGGCCGACCCTCACCTGGATAACAGACGCCGACCAGGGAGCCGCTCATTTTGAGACAGACGCTCCTGGATTTTTTGTTTGTTGCCGGTTTTAGTCCGCCCGGATATTTTCTATTGTAGAAACATCGATTTTTGCATTTCTAAACTTCAAGCGTTTATGTCTCGAAAACGATATTTTTATAAGAATGTTATACTCTTCCATTACTTCGAACCTTTCTATCCCCTCGCGTTTAGAAAATTTAAACAATGACACACTCGTTGCTGTCACCAAGAGACGTCGACAGCGCAAGCTTCAGCTACGCATTCTGATCAGGCATTTACACTTGAACAACGTTGAGAAATATGGAAAATTTATTTCCAAAATGAGAGCTGTGTAGCCCAAAAGAGTGCGAGTCCTTAAACAGTTTTTTTCAAGGGCTCGAAAAAAAAGGTCGAGAAGCCGATGCGTCCACGACAGTTTGGTGTGGATTGTGTTATCATTGAACCAGCGTTTCTGTCAAAGGCGACCGTTACAAAAACATGTTTAACTGAAGTTGAAGACATGATTTTTTACGACCTCTGGTTCATGCAGGATGGCGCGCCAGGTCCAATCGATCTTTTCGCTTTTTATACCCGACTGAGGGTATATTGATTTAATGCATAGTTTGTAACGCAGTGAAATAATCACCGTAGACCCTTAAGACCTTTTAGAGATATGATCGAGACCGACATGTGAATCGATTAAGCCATGTCCGTCCGTCGGTCCGCCCGTCTGTATGTGTGAAGGTTTAAGGTCTTCAAAATGAAGCTAGAAAGCTGAAAATTAGTACACGGCTTGGTTTTTTTTTTGTTGCACAGACAAAGTGTGAAAATTGGCTCAATCCGTCAACGGCCACGCCCACTACTGGCTTCAATGTGAGACAACGTCTATTTCACATTTTCTTTCAAAATACCTTTTGGTCAAGTTAGCCTTGTCTTGACAGGAAGTTAAATTTTGGTACTGAGTAATATTGGCCTAAGACCTTTAACAAGGCAAAAATTGGACCCACCCACAATATCGACCATGCCCACTTTTAACATTTTAGATCTTTAAAAACCCCATTTTCCGGAAAGTTGACTCCAAATCAAAAAAAAAGTATATGACAAGTACATATTAAAGATATTGCTATTTTCTAATTTTGCTCCATATAAAGTTTTGAGCTCCGCCCACTTTTAGGGGGCGTTTTTAGGAAAAAAATTTTTTTTTCAGAAATAATTTTCGCTTTTACCGTATTTTCTCATGATACTTAAGAAATTAGAATTGATTGATTTTAATTTTGAGCCCATGCCCACTTTTAAGGGCGTGGCCTACACAAATAATATATGAATTCGGGCCAAGAAACTTTAAGATTTGGTGTAACATGGTATATAGGGTCGGGTATATAGAAGTTTGTCACAGACAAGCTCTTGCACTTAGTCACTTGTTTAAAATCTAAATTCGCAGACCGCGATATCAGCCGCCTTGATGATGCCAACTGGCAGTGTCGAAGCTGCGACTCTACCGCTTTATTATATTTATACACTACCGAGGGTATATTAAGTTTGATGTATACTTTGTAACGCAGTGAAATAATCACCGTAGAGGATCCCTTAGATCTTAGAAACCGCTTGGTTCTTATGTAGCTTATCTATACTAGCTGCCTCTGCAACAGAACTACTTTACGTGTTTGTTGAAGGTTGCTACTATCCGATTGAGCACTCAGACACAACTACTGGTCCATTGCTCTACCATGCACACACAATACATTAATGTATTCAGTTTATCCGTCTTTCCAATAAAGATGAGAAGGAGCTTCAACGTCAGCCCCAAAGATCGGCCACCTGATACGAGCAAAGGCAGGACAACTACGGAGGCAGTGTTCCGCTGTATCGTTGTCCCCTCATTAAAGTGCCTAGCAAAAGCTTGGTGGCCGGTAAGGAAGCCCAAAAGAAGTCTGCATCGATCCTCCTGAGAGTAAGAAGGAAAGACGCTGACGCCTCTCAGATGTCCCGGCGTATTCGTTCAGTCTGTCTGCACCCCGTTTAGTCTGCCTGCAGTCACGCTAACGAGCCCTGATGTGCTCACGAGAAACCAAGATTCAGTGGCAGACGTGACAACAGATACAGGCAGGTATTTTAACGCAGTTTCGTGTTCTGAGAAAACCCCTTCTGAGCCTGGTCTGGCAAGCTCAACGGAGATCTCATTCCCTGGGTACCAGAGTGACCTGTGAACCCACACAAGATAAACTTTATTAAGCCGACTAAGTTTAACGAATTCTTGAGTTCGAGAACTATCTTGGACGAGGTAAGAGATTTGAGCAACAAATTTAGTGTGGCTTGGCTGTCACTGCAAACGCATATGCTTCTTGCCCCTCTACCTGTTAGTCACAATCTAGATGCTGTTCATCACAGCAGAGGTGTGCTAGGGAAGGCCCCTGTATAAGCCGGGTTTGGCAAAACAGGCAGTAGCACGTTTCCGATGCGTTTGAGAGAAGTGGTTTAACCATGGCCGTATAGATCCAGAGCCATAGAGATAAGCCCCATGTCTTGCCAAAAGCCCCCCTACACTGCCAGAAAATAGACAGTGCTTTTTCGGTTTTGGATTCAACATGCTTGGACCATGAAAGTTTTCTATTACGGATTACTACCAAATATTTGACTTCATCGGATATCGGGATAGTGACACCTTTAAGCACAAGTTGAGTCCGACCAGTGACCCTCCTCCTTCTCGTAAAGAGAACAACCGGAGTTTTAAGAGGATTCACTGAAAGCTCATACCTAGAGCACTAATCATCGATCAAGTCTAGCGATTTCTGCGCCTGAGAGCACGCAGTCCCTAGGTTTGAGCCGACAGAAAGAACGGCGACATCATCCACGTAGGCTTGTGTGTAGACTCCAGGTCGGTTGAGAGCCGATAACACAGAGTCTACAATCATACACCATAAAAGAGGAGACAGAGCACCACCACCACCTTGCGACAGCCCTGTTTACTCTATGACGAACTTCCCACAATCTGCCCACAATCTGCCTCGGTCATCTACACCACGTTGTCTGGCTGAGTTGCACATGCTTGCAACGGAACCACAATGTTGCAAAATCTGTAGGGTTCAGAAGGCCACTATTCACTTTTCGTGAGTCTAATTTTGCTAAGTCTCCTAAAATATCCGTATTAGTCTCTGAAGGACTCAAGTAACGTCTAAACGTGTCCTTATTCCTACAACTTATACGTTTATACGCTCTGGATTGACTGAATGTGTGACTAAAGATAGTGAAGTGATCATGGGTGCTTTGAAAGAGGGAACTGTAAAAATTCTGTGTTCAATGCAGTTTTTCCAGGTCCTTAGCATTTTAGAGTACGATTTGAAAGCCCCCCAGCGCAGTGTTCGATATTCTGCTATTTGTCTGTCTCAACTTAACAAACAAAAGATTGCGTTGCGTCGATAGCACCTATCTTCGAACATGAAAGGCACACGGACATGGCATGGTTGATAACTATACAGGCACTTCGTGTTATTGACGAATACTTTGATTCCTTTCAATAGTGCTACAACAGCTCTCCTCCTTCACCCTCCGTCTATGCAGAATGAACCAAAAAATCACCCGAAAGATTTTCCTCTCGAAGCATCCTAATGCGTTCTTTATCCGCCCTTCGTAGGCTCCATGCTTCTGTTCCTTTCATTAATTTGTCGGAGGTAGCTACTATCCGATGGAGCACTCAGACACAACTACTGGTCCATTGTACTACCACGCGGACACATCACTTTAATGTATTTAGTTTACCCGTCTTTCGAAGAAAAACGAGAAGGAGCTTCAGTGATGAAGAGCTTAGGTGTTCGGCACTCAGCACGTCATCCTAAAGATCCGCCACCTGATGCGAGCAAAGGCAGGACAATTACATAGAAAATGTTCCGCTGCATCATCGTCCTCTCCACTGGCAGGACAGGTGGTGGTTTCGCTTAAGCCTCACACATTCTAGTGTCTAGCAAAAGCTTGGTCGCCGGTAAGGACGCCTACAAGAAGTCTGCAATCGATTCTCCTATAGAAGAAAAGACGCTGACCGCTCGCAGATGTCCGGGCGTAGTCGTTTAGTCTGTCTGCACCCATCGCAGTCACGAGGAAACTAAGTATCAATGGCAGACGTGACAACAGATACAGGCGGGCCTAAAGCAGGTTCAGGTCCTGAGAAAACCTCTTTTGAGCCTAGTTTGGTAAGCTCAGCAGAGATCGCATTTCCCTGGATACAAGTGTGACCTGGAACCCAAACAAGATTCACTGCATTTAGCCTTCCGACTAAGTTCAACGAATACTTGAGTTCTGTTCCTTACGAATTCCTTGCCCAAATGGGACATAAGACCTAAAAAGGTTGAGGTTGGTTACGACTTAATCTAAGATAAAACTATGTTAGCGCAGGTTTCAACGTAGGTTATTCTTTCGATTTTTAGGATAGGCTTTCGAATTTGAAGGACGAATTTTTTCTGTATGTTTCCCTTCTTTTGAACACAAGCTCTATGAACTAATCTCGTGTGCAAGTTTTTCCTGCTTTAAAAAATGTTGTACCTTAAATTTAATTCATAATTTGTGACTTAGTAAAATAAGGACTGTAGACTGCTAGGAATGAACTTTTAGGAGTATGATCGAGACCAACAGGTGAATTGATTAAGCCATGTCAATCCGTCCGTCTGATCTGTCCATGTGTGTGATGTTTTTAGGTCTTCAAAATTTACCTGAAGTGAGCTGAAGGTTAAAATGTAGATTGGTTATTTTTTTTGTACAGGTACGGTATGAATTTTACTAACGTACCAAAGGGAGCCACTTCCAGCCACTTCCACGATTGACTTGAATGTGACAAGCTCAAATTCGCATTTTATTTCAAAAGACCATTTTGGTAAAACAAGGAGTTGGAACCAAAATGTTATAAATATAAATAAATAAAATAAATGACACCAGCGCTGAAATCAAACGAAGGATAACTCTTGCCAATCGCTGTTTCTTTGGGCTAAGAAGGCAATTGAGTAGCAAAGCCTTCTCTCGAGCAACTAAAGTGTCCATTATAAGACCCTCATCATCCCAGTCCTGCTTTACGGTGCAGAAGCATGGACCCTGTCAAAGGCGGATGAAAACACTTTAGGCTGCTTCGAGAGGAAAATTCTTCGGACGACGGAGAGTGGAGGAGGAGATATAACATCGAACTGTACGGGCTGTACAGCGATACCGACCTAGCCAAAAGAGTCAAAACACAACGTCTACGATGGCTGGGTCATCTAGAGCGGATGGACACCAACGCCCCGGCCCGGAAAATCTTCGAATCCACACCGCAGGGACGACGCGGTAGAGGAGCACCGAGACTCAGGTGGCGCACGCAAGTGGAAGGGGACCTCAGCCAACTTCGCGTGCGAAACTGGAGACGGCTAGCTAGAGACAGAGCTGGCTGGCGAAGCTTGTTGGCTGAGACCCAGGTCCACCCCGGACTGTAGCGCCACCTTAAGTAAGTAAGTAAGTAAATAAAATAAATAGAGTGGCGCAACAGCTCGAGCTGAACCAGGGCCAACTTCTCAACAATGTATGCTGTGTGTGTTAATTTCTTCACACAAGGGGACCTACAATTTTTTGCCAAATCCGAACGGCACTTTGAGAAGTTTTTCAAGACAAATGATACTCTCGGAGGGCTTGTCAGACCTTCGCGGAGGTGGGGGCCGTGAAGAAGAACAAGTCTTTTTTTTTCAGATGACGATGGCAGGATTCGAACCCAGACCACCGGCGTAGTAAGCACACACACTAACCACTACGCCACGGCATCCAACCAAGGAACCAAAATGTTGGTGTATAGAAAATGTGGCTAGAAGCCTTTAACACGGCGAAAATGAAAATGTACCTTGAGGACGTGTACTTTTGAAAAGAAGAAGAAAAATTTCTCGAATAACATTTATAAGCAGTTTGAGGGGCTTAAAGCTTTCTGATAGTTTCCTGTGCAATTTTGTTCCTTATTCAAGTAAAAGTACCTGTTTAAGGTAACTAAAACAAAATATAATAAAACGGCCTTTTGGGATTTCAAATGTAGACATAAATATTTGAATCAATTTTAAAAGCATTGGTTTTTCCTTTAACTTTTATTAAGTATTTCTTAATGTTTGTTATTTCGACTTGAATTTATCAACCCACTCGCTCGAAATGAGCGAGCAGTATTTCTGAATCTAGTACCGGATGTTGCTATATTTCAGCTGCCACGTTACTCATCCAAATTACATAGAACTCAGGACTGGATTCCGAAAATGGCAGTCGCTGCTCTTAATGTTGACTGCAGAAGATTTATGCGTCTGATAGCATCAGAAACACTCCATAAATATAACAAAAGAACAATCAATCAAATCGTTGTACTAATACCCGGTCGTTAAACTAAAAACCAATGATAAATCAATTTTTAACGGTGTACTCGTATCTCTGAAACAATTTATTAATCGAAAACCGTCTACGGCATAGGTGATGTGTGGGCGGTCCAGCTTATTAGGTGATCAAAACAAAATAAGCAAATGAAAATATTTTCACGGTATTTACACCTTTCTTTGGTTTTTTTTTTTCTTTAATCTATCTCGTTTGCTTCTCGTTTCAATTTGGAAACCTAATACCTTTCGGAGCGGCTTCAGCGAGTGCGCCCCAGCCCAGCCACCACGCAAATGTAGTACCTGCTTTGCATTCAAGTATCTCTATCTATTCGGTGTCTTTTCAAATGACCTTCGTCACACTTAGACGCGTACAGTGTATACAACTCGCCTGGTTTGGGACCCAGTTGGCCCAAAGCCGGACGGGCCACCATTAAGGTGTGAGTTGGTATTTTAGTTTTATCTTGCTCGGAAGCTAAAGCCATACCAGAAGCTTTTAAGTGTCTTCGACTGATAAGTCCACCCACATTGCTAACTTGGGAGCGCAAAATGGAGCTCATCGTTATACGGCCACAAAGGGCCATTAAATTGGGAGACAACTTTGCCTACGGAGTATAGGTTAAGAGTTTGAGATCTGTGTGAAAATAGTTGTCACATTTTAAGGCTGCTTTGCGTAGTTTCATTTCTTTGTTGGATTTTACTATAGATGATCTCTATTAGCTTTGTTTCGAGAACGAGAAGCAATTTATCATTCTACTGCTACGTCATTATACCATTCCAGGCTTAAATCAATTAGAAAAAATAAATGTACTCCATACCTACAGATACATAAAGGAGGTATAAAACTAACCTACCTGCGTATGGGAATGAGGTTTTTTCTAATTAAAGCAGAAAGCTCAAGATAGATCTGAAACATGGCAATGGATTTGCCAAATTTGGCAAAGTAACAATGTTAACTTGTGTCGAACTATATAATGTATTCATTTCATATTCAGTTTTAATGCCCACCTTTAAGTGGAATCGGGTTTTTTATTTTTATTGAGTTTTTTTTTTTTAATTATTTTTCTATTCTCGGCTCTTAATCTGATTGAATTACTTTTGATGTTGAGAGTTTTCCTGAGAAAATTTTCAATATTATAGAAAACGACGTGTGAAGGAATGAATGTTGTTAAGCCAATTTGTGTTATTAAAAGTATATAGAGGGCAGCGAAAAAATACAATGATTTTCAGAAGATGCATTGTGTCTCCAACTTAAGGCAAGAAAAGATTGAATGTACCCATCGACTCGCCCATCATTGAACTGTCATTGCGGCAAGTTGACAACAATCTCATATTCGAAGTTCGAATTTCGATAGGAATGACATTTCTCCTCTTGTAGAAAAAACCTGTGGAAAATTACCAAAAGCGTAGTATTGAGAAGTTGGTTCATTTTGCATAAAAAGCCGACTTTGATTATATTTGAACCTTTGAATCGTGTACATCGAGAGATAAAGTAAAAAATGATTAAATTTAAAAGAAGAGTTCTGAGTGGTTTGATAAATCAAGTGTTTCGTTGTGTAATTATAAAAGTGACGTTTAGTTTCATTCGACGAACCCCAGCCAAAAACCAAATAGAACACTTAGGTTTTCTCAAATATTTTGTACTAGCTCTGAGTACAAAATCGCCTCTGCGAAGAGCTAAAGGTCTAAAGCCGCGTTGTCACAAGCAACGTAAAACAGGAACAGAAACAGAATCTCATACATAAGCAATTGAAACCTAAAATCGCTGAATGCTTTTTGCGTTGCTAATGTATGAAATTCTATTTCTGTTTCTGTTTCTGTTCCTTATGATTATGCGGCTTAAGAAACTAAGGAGCTAAAAAAGAAAACAGGGCTCTAAGAATCAAAATGTTCGTATCAAAAATAGATCATTTTTTAACGTTTAATTTTCTATGTTATGATTTTTAAAAGTCAAATTTAAGGTCCAGGGTGAATCTAGGCCTCATGCAAGAAGCTTTGTCAGCCTGCTCTGTCTCTACCAAGTCGTTTGCTGTTTTACATGCAAACTTGGATAAGGTCCTCTTTTGTTTGCGTATAAGTCACCTGAGGGCATTCTCTCTTTTCGCCCAGAGCAGAACACGAACTGTCAGAAAATATGATGTTTCTTTTAGTGCTCAGAGTTATTAGGGTCTAGATCAGGGATGAAAAAGTCGATACAATTGTATCGAACTCGATTCAAATGTGTTATCTTCAGTAAAAAAGTACAATCGTGCTTAATTCGATACAATTTTACTCTAGAAAAATATAATGTAATTGTGCTAAGCGATAAATGATTTTGATAGAGCTCGGTGTAAGTAAGTTTAGCAGGCTGATTCAGTATGGGTTCAAAGAGTATGATTATTTAATTTAATTTTTTTTAATTTAATTTTCGTATTTTGTAATTGTTTGTAACATAATTTATACAAATTTTTTAAGTGCAGGTCTCCATAGGTTAGCGTCATGAATTACCAATCCCATGATTGCAAAATTATTGGAAAATTACTGAAAATAGTCTTGTCAAATAACAGTGTCTTAAGGCGTTCTAAACTTACGAAAGTCACCGAACGTTTTAATCCTTCAAACGGAGGATTCGGATGGCTTCTGGCTAGTTTTTTTCTTAGAAGGTAAATAAAAGCCTCGTCAAGTCGGAGACTAGAGCAATATCAATTTAGGCAGGCCTGAACTAAAAACTTTGTAACAACCACGCCTACAAGAGGAACAGAAATAACATACAGCGCAGCGATAGACGTATATTAAGATTATTTTTGTTTCAGAAATAGTTCGTTAAATAAACCTAGATTACAGAGGTCGAAACAATTTGATGAATTAAGATACACACGATTGCCAGATCTGGCAATATTTTCGCGCATCTGTCAATGTAAAATTTGTCCCAAATATCTTGCTTAAAATATACATATTTGGCAACGTGTTTGGTTTCATTTCTATGCACCAAAATGTAAGTTCCTATGCCCTGTTTAAGTAAGTCAAAAGGTGAGTAACAAAATCAAGTGAGTAACAAAATCAGAACAGAGTAACCTGAGCACACTCGGCTCAAAGAATGCTCAGAGTACTTGAGTTCTGATCAGTGACCGGCTCTGAACAAAAAGAATAAAGCCTTGAGTCTCGGATCTCGGTGCTTGGTACTGTAATGCTGCGACGGTGTTGATTGACTCTCTTCTTGATGAAAGCATGTGCTTGGTCTTACCCTCATTGACTGCTAAGCCCATACTCACGATTCAGCGCTTCCGTCCCAATACTCACGAAGGCTTCGCTAATATCGCGCTGAGTTCTTCCGATTATATCAATGATGTTGCGTACCAATGTGAAAAATTGTACGGGCCTTTGAGGATTATGCATCTGGTATTGGCGCGGGAGTCCTGCACACGTCTTTCAAATAATTTGATGTTAATTTGAACTTACTTGACAGGCCTTGTCTAATGGCCTTTTCGGTTGGCGATCCCGGATCAGGGCGTTCTTCTCCCGGAATGGGGCTTCTCTCCGAACAGCCAAACACGTTTTTATTGATTTTTAAGTTTGTCTAGCGTAGTATATGTGAAGCAAAAGCTTTTCTACATTAGACAAATGACATTTATCCAACTTGACATTGACACATGTATGATTGTGTGCGAGAAAGGAAATTTCTCTTCTATCCAGAAGAGGAACTGTCAAACGAGTCCAGATAGGTGTTGTCTTACTGTTGGTGATGGAACAGCGTGATTTTTCCATTGTTTACTTGCACACTCTGACGATTTTGGCAAGGATGTCAAAACTAAACATTGCGCTGCTGTAGGCTACCAAGTCTCTATAGTGGCTGTTATACGGGGCCTTGAAATCGATAGAAAGGAAGTGGAGACATGAAACCGATTCAAGTATTCGAATCGCTTTACACAAAACCGATTTTCAAATCGGAATTATCAAATTCCGATTTCCGAAAATGGTTTGAATCGATTGACTTTTGAATTTTTGTCACAAATTGTTCGATTTTGACACAAAAGAAAAAATAAATTTTCAAACCGGTTAATTTGAAACGACTTGATTAGTATGCGAATAAAAATTAGTTTGCGAGAGCCGATGCCAGTGGAATCGATGTGAGTCAAAACGGTTACAATCCATTTCGATTCAGTTTGTCAGATAAACAGGGAGTAGTAAAATTGAGTTGCTGAACTCGTAAACGTCAGGCTGAGACAGAGCGAAAGTTTCGTTGTGAATCTCGCTTTTTGTGTTCACAACAGTATATTCAACAGAAAAGGTTTTGTATGCGACGTTAAGGAGAGTGAGGGCTCTATAGTTGGCGTAATTCGGAGGACCTCCTTTCTTAAGGATTGGGCAAACGTTGCTGAGGTTTCGTTCATAGGACATTTTTCTCCGACCATGTCTGGCATCTTAATCTTTGGTGTATGCTCCAAAGTAGATCATTGCCAGCGGGTTTGAAAAGTTCTGTAGCTAGGCTGTCAGCTCCGGCTGGTAACACTTGTGCTAAGACACAGCTACTTTCTCCTCATCCAGCTTAGGTGATCTGTATCGTTTTTTTTTCGTGTTGGTGTCTTTTTCACCCTGATTGAATGGTTCATTCTGCCAGTCAGTTTGATGCGGTTCGTTTTTGCAGTTATACATTCTGCAGAAATGAATAAAATAAATAAATAGAGTGGCGCAACAGCTCGAGGTGAACCAGGGCCAACTTCTCAACAATGTATGCTGGTGTGTTAATTTCTTTTACATACAAAGGGACCTACAATTTTTTGCCGAATCCGAACGGCACTTTGAGAAGTTTTTCAAGACAAATGATACTCTCGGACGGCTTGTCAGACCCTCGCGGAGGTGGGGACCGTGAAAAAGAACAAGTCTTTTTTTTCAGGTGAGAAATGGCTTCTCCGAATTTTCAGAACCGACTGCGATTCCAGTACGATGTTCCCTTGTTGGTCCTTACAGCCTTCGGCTCGAACTTTAAGACTTTGGTGGGTTATTTTAACCCTGGTAGAACTTTATGCCTCATTCCAGTTGTAGCATCCCTCTAACTCTTCAACTGCGCGCTTATCGTGCTGTCTTTTTCCTTATTTCCAGAGCCGTTTTAGATGTGTCCTGTTTAGCTTTAGACGTCAAAGTTATTCACAGTATTTCTATCTCTTCCTTTTGGTCGCAATATCCACAGCCGCATCTTGGTTATAAAGAGGTAGTGACCCAAGTCAATAAAGAGCTTTCGGTTCGGACGTCAAACTGGTTGAAGGTTGATTTTTAGGCTTATCGCACACATGACTTTTAGTCACGCAACGATTTGATTACCTTTTTGTGTCCTATGAGCTTATATGGAAATGCGCACGCGTGTGCAACCAGCATAAAACCAGTTTTCGGCAACTTTTAAATCTGTGTTTTGCCACAGATTTTGTAGTTTCTTGTTGTCATAAATGACTTTTTTAACACATGGAGGTAAGCTTTTGAACGCTGCCTTAAAACTCCTTAATTTTTTTACTTCGGCGGCATTATAGAGAGCAAACAGTTAAATATTTCATCAGGGTTTGAGTGTAGGTGCCTTTCCGAATAAAAGAAGTTGCTCATGTGAGCGCTGCTTTCGTGGATTGTGAGTAAACTATGCTAGTGTGCGATAATCCTAAAGAAACGTCTTGATTGATTGATCGGTAGATCTCCATGTCGCTTTGTTTATGTTGAGATACGGAAACAGGTGCAAATAAGCTACCACAAAGTGTCGCCCCGATCAGTCAAGCCGATCAGCCTGAATAAATTTTCGGAGGTCGTGACGTGCATACAGGTGCTTTTCAACAGAGCCACCAAAGATGCTCTCTTCCTATAGCGTGGCATTAAAGTCACAATCTTGTTATCGTAGCTATGGCATTGCTCATGCGTTTTTTTTTCCAAAAGTCCGTATATCATGTCTTTATGTCGTCGTCTTTTTCCTCTGTGCTAAGGTGGCCGGGATAAGTCACCTGGACCGCACGGATCGCAACCTGGATAGCCAGGTACTTCCTTGTAACTTCAAGCAATAGTTCAAGCCTATAGTTTCCGTTTTTAGAACCATAGGCGAACTCCTACCAATGAATGAAACTGATTAAACCGAATTTCCGTCAGAATAAACCACCCTATAAGAAGCTTAGCTATGATCTCGAAAAACATGCTTTTTGAGATCATGCTCGATTACCAAATGTCAGTTTACTGTCTGTTGACGGAAGTGACAGTAAGATATGTTTGTTAAAGGAATCGATGGGTGAATTCAATGACTTCTGCATATCTTTTCACTTCTATATAGAGATCTTTATATTATTTGGAAAGCGAGTAGGTACAAATCATAAAATTATTACTGTTGTCAAATGCACACTCATTTGTTTTGCTAGATTATCTAAAATTCATAAAAATGTTCACAAAAATAAAACCAGATTTTTACCAGTGATCCGGAAACATCAAACCGGAAATGCCTAAAGTCTAACTAAGAACCTACAGTGTAAACACTTACTCAGAAGTCAGAACTTTGCACGATCGTTTCGACTTGAAAAATACGTGGGTCTACCTACTACGTAAACACATTTAGCAACAATCTTCGTTATGTGCAAAAAGTGTCCCATTCAAGAAGCGAGTAGCTAGGTAATTAATATTTTCACCCGAATTTGGTCAGTTCAATACAACGACCGGAAAACTCACCACAAAACTGTCAATTAAACAATTTCAGAAAAATAAATTAGTTGCATTAGAGACAAACTGTTCTGAGTTGTTTTATCTGCGGGCTCGCATCGAACTATTGATTGAATTTAAATTGACTGATTTATTACAGTTTGATGATCATCAGGTATAGAGAAGGCGGGGCCATTAGAGCCGCCCAACTTAGTGTGCGGGGGCATAAAAAATATTCTCAAAACCACATTTACACCTACTGACATCTTATTCTTTGCAAAATTCTAGCTACACAACAATATTTGGCGGGGGGAAAAACAGACGAATTAGATTTGCATTTAATTGTCTGTTGCTGTTTGATGAAGATCTTGTTTATTGTTAGATTTGTGGTGAGCACAACACCCACACACCTATAGCTTTGTTTCTAGTATGTTTTTTTTTTTTGAGGCTTTTGACAAATAAAAAAAGACGTAAAGTTGAAGGTCTTATAAAGGAAGACGGCCAGAGCCGCACACAGTAACCAATCAATTGATAAGTTTGCATTGCACGTAGGCTGTTCGATTGAAGACAAACGAACAATGGCTTTCTATGAATCGTTAAAAAAATTATTCATTTGAGTGGTTTTTATATTTGTTATAGCACAATTAGGTGTAGTGTCCTTGTGTGTGTGTGACAAAGGACACTATGCCCAAATAAGATCAGCATTTCTATCGAATTCAATTGCTTCAAATTAATCACTATACAAAAGCAGTGACGTAAAAAATAAGAAAACCAAAACTATGGCCCAGTGTCTAGACACACATCTTTTAAGGCACTAAATCATTGGCTTTGTGCAGAATCAAAGCAAAGGATTTGGTCGGTTGGCGGGCAGTCGGAGAGGCCACTAAAGCATCACGTATCTAACCTAATTTATTCCCTTTACGTCTCATTTGATTCTGTTGTTTTTTTGCTTCGAATCCACTTTCAGATTCAGATCCATTTAGATACTTAGATGGGGGACTTTAAAACCTGAAATTCCTGGAATTTTGTGTCGTTCTTAGCCTTCAGTCGATCAAATTCATTGCATCACATTCTCCGGCTTAAAGAGGAGAGATACATGGTTATTGCAATATTTTGGTTTCGAGTTTTCATAAATTCTGGCGGATTGTTTTGGAATTCTTTTGAAGCTGGTTCCTCACATGGACGTTGAGTTGATATTAAATTTATGTGCAAGAGTTGTAAGCATAGTTTGACGATTTAAGGTAGCAGCAAGATTACACTGGGACCTCGCATTTTTTTATGCGAATTTAAGTAAAAAAATATCTGAGGATTTTGTTTTTTAAATGTCAATTATAGATTAGTCAATCGTTTTAAGTTTTCTTTTGGAAAAGTCAGAATAGGTTGGTACCTACCACGCCTGGCGGTCAAATTTGTAATATCTGCAGACCTATAACTGCCAATTCAACACAGATGTCACAGTCAAGAGACAGACAACCTTTAGACTTGCCTTCTATTAATCCGAATTTTGAAGGGAGGTAGAAGTTGTCAAACTAATTTGAGATTTTTGAATAAAACCGTTTGTCTTTTTACTAAGGATCCAATGATAGCGAACCGGAAACTAATTGGATCTAAAATTTCTCAGGAAAGTTATTTTATTATTTTTCGTATCAGAACTACTTTTTCTGAACAGCTGATGCAAAATGAAAAACATTCGTTCCACTGAATTTTTTCATTTTTTCCCACTGTTCCATCTGATGTCAGAAAGATTTGTTCGGTTCAATCAGAAGCTAAAATCTGAACTCGGCTCTCAATTGCTTGTCTGTTTTTTCCTGATTGCTGTAAACGCTTAACGGGAAAATATTCTCATTTTCCACAGTTTCGCGTTTTACGTATCGTTTTCCCGTTTTGCTTTAAACGAGACCTAAGCAAAACAATTAAATGAAATTACCTTACAAATATTTTTTTCGTTCCATTGAGAAAAATGATGACAACCACGGCTAGTTGTCAAAAGTATAGCTCTTCTAGGGTGTTCCTGGATTTTGAGTTCGCTGGCTGTGTGAATGGCACCTTAGGACCAGGTTCTCAATCTGAAATCCTCTGAGTTTTGGAGCTAAGCAGAGCTTTACCATAGAAATTTTTCAGTCAAATTCAATCCGGGTAAGATGAAACCTGGATTAAAATTGATTATGAGTACCTATGACCTATGAGAAATCACAGACTTATTAGAGTCGATGATTTCGAGGATCGGTGATTTGGAAAACTTAATCAACGGAGTAAAAAAAGGGTTTCTTTTAGAATAACCCATAAATAATTTGAATCAGGTATATACAAATCAATCGTGGGGTACCGTGGCGTAGTGGTTAGTGTGTGTGCTTCCTACGCCAGAGGTCTGGGTTCAAATCCTGCCATCGTCACCTGAAAAAAAAAGACTTGCTCTTTTTCACGGTCCCCACCTCCGTGAGGGTTTGACAAGCCCTCCGAGAGCATTAATTGTCTTGAAAAACTTCTCAAAGTGCCGTTCGGATTCGGCAAAAAATTGTATATCCCCTTGTATGTAAAGAAATTAGCACACCAGCATACATTGTTGAGAAGTTGGCCCTGGTTCACCTCGAGCTGTTGCGCCACTCTATTTATTTATTTTTTTTTTATATACAAATCAAAGGTAATCATTTAAGGGCCAGTTTATTAGGGCGAGATCATCCGAGTTTCGGGGTTAAACTGGGATTAACCCCAGGAAAAGTTTTTAAGTTAATTTTGATCCCGGGTCAATATCGGCTTAACTTGCCAAATTTGGTAGCCCAATCCCGGCTCAAAACTATGGAGAGCAGTTGGGACTTGTGAAATGACAGTTGCTTTGAGTATATATATATATATAGAGTGGCGCAACAGCTCGAGGTGAACCAGGGCCAACTTCTCAACAATGTATGCTGTGTGTGTTGATTTCATCGCATACAAGGGGATCTACAAATTTTTGCAAAATCCGAACTTCACTTTGAGAAGTTTTTCAAGACGAATATTAATCTCGGAGGTTTTATCAGACCCCCGCGGAGCTGGGGACCGTGAAAGAGAACGAGTATTTTTTTCAGGTGACGACGGTAGGTTGCACCATTCATTGCATGAAGCAAAAAAAAATGAAGGCGAACTGTCAAATCTTCAAATTTTTCTAGTCGTAGAGAACCTATTTAATCATAATCACACTCTATCGGCCTTTTCGGTGGCAATTCGGGAGAACGACCAAGAATGCCCTGATTCGGGAACAAGCAAGCTCTTTCTTCTTGATTATAAAGATTTTCTAGCGTGTTAACCAAAAGCTCTGTTGCAAGGGGGAAATGACATTTCTCCAAATTCACAGATGTGCTAGTTAGTTAGTGTGTCTGTTTCTGGTTTAATACTGCATTCAAGACCAGAAACAAATTTCTTTTCAGAAGAGGCGCTGTCAAACCAGTGCCAAGAAAACGTTTTCAAGAGAGTCCAGAATACTCTCGGATTTTTCTGGACGGCCAATCGAAAATGCTTTATGTTCAGTTTGTATTCTGAAAAAGTGATAGAACATTTTCATTGATAGACAGCGATTGAAGACTTCTGTATCTCTAGTGATAATTTGGGATTTTATAGAGATCTGAAACAACGTCAGCTTTCAAAAAAAAAAATCTTCAAAAAGTTTGAAGTTAGACTTTCGTAGCATACCAGCTTGTGAAAAAAGAAATATAAACTTAACCAATGAAACAAATTGACGAAGTTTTTGTCCCTTTTAGAAAGTTGTCAGCGTTTGGAAAAATTACTTAACTTTTTAGTTTAAACAGTGCTGCAAGTCTCGAAATATTTTTTTTCTTACAAGGTATCGTATTGTAAGAAAAAAAAAAAAGTCGCGCTGTCATGCGACTTCTTTAACATCATACTTGAGAGAATTGTGCAGAACTCTTGCGCCAACACCTGAGGTACAATCTTCCAGAAGTCCGTTCAACTACTCGCATACGCAGACGACATTGACATAATCGGTAGAACAAAGCGTGATGTCAGTGAAGCCTTCGTATTGGGACGGAAGCGGCAAATATGGGTTTAGCAGTCAATGAGGGCAAAACCAAGTTTATGCTGTCATCAAGAAAAGACACCCAACACCGACGTCTTGGACAAAACATCACCATCGACAGCTATAACTTTGAGGTAGTTAGGGACTTTGTCTACCTGGGTTCCGCTATCAATTCAGACAATGACACCAGCGCTGAAATCGAACGAAGGATAACTCTTGCCAATCGCTGTTTCTTTGGGCTAAGAAGGCAAGTGAGTAGCAAAGCCCTCTCTCGAGCAACTAAAGTGTCCATGTATAAGACCCTCATCATCCCTGTCCTGCTTTACGGTGCAGAAGCATGGACCCTGTCAAAGGCGGATGAAAACACTTTAGGCTGCTTCGAGAGGAAAATTCTTCGGACGATTTACGGTCCCGTCTGCATAGACGGAGAGTGGAGGAGGAGATATAACATCGAACTGTACGGGCTGTACAGCGATACCGACCTAGCCAAAAGAGTCAAAACACAACATCTACGATGGCTGGGTCATCTAGAGCGGATGGACACCAACGCCCCGGCCCTTCGAATCCGCACCGCAGGGACGGCGCGGTAGAGGAGCACCGAGACTCAGGTGGCGCATGCAAGTGGAAGGGGACCTCAGCCAACTTTGCGTGCGAAACTGGAGACGGCTAGCTAGAAACAGACCTGGCTGGTGAAGCTTGTTGGCTGAGGCCCAGGTCCACCCCGGACTGTAGCGCCACCTTAAGTAAGTAAGTAAGTAAGGTATCGTATTGTAATATATTTGCCTGGGGTTTTTAGGACAAAACATAATTAAACATTTAAAATTACGCAACATTACAACATAACAATTACATAAACACAGCTTACTTAAATTCAAATCACAATTAATTCAACTTCACCAAAATTAAAATCAACTTACTATCTCTCGATATTCACAATTCAACGATTCAAAAAACAACTATATCGGCCGATCCTGTCATTCGAGTGTTAATTCAAATTCACCAAATTCTCGAAATTTCCCTTTTTGTATTTCTCCACTGGAGCAATGGAGGAGGAGAAATTTAGATTTCTCAATTTTCAATGGAGGAGAAATTTCGATACTCGAATGCTAGTTAACTGTCAGTTGACTGAAATGGCATTAGGAAAGTTCGTTTAGTGAAACGAGAAGGTGTGTTGGCTAAGTAAATCGATTGGTGAATTCAGTGCCCCCTGCATGTCTTTTAATATCATGCCGCCACATCACATTCTGATTTTTATATTCGTCAATAGTAACAAAAGATATAGATGCATTTTAGGGAGGCGAAAAGCCAAATAGAATCTATTCTGTGGTTTTATCCAAAGCGATCGATTTTAGTAGAGCTGCTATATTTTAGTACAGCTCCAGAGATCTGGAGATCGTGGGTACGGTACGATATTGATTTATCGCCTGTGAAGACCTCGTGTTATCAGCGCAATGTCAAGAAGTTCATTCAATAAAACTTGCGCAGTGTGTGGTCCAGAAAATGCCGTCACTCGTCAAAACTCAGTGCAACTTTGAATATTCAAAATTTCATCGAATCCTAAAAGGAAAACCGGACTGCGAAACTGTGAAATCACACTGTCCAGTTGATAGAAAACTGAAACGTCAACTAGCGCCTTAGAGCACAAAACTTTCTGACATACGATAAAATCCTCGGAGCGCTTTACTGCACTTTAAGTGCGCCACAGTGCTGTCCTTGAATACGGTGCAAGATATAGCGGGTTGTTGAATTCGCCAGATTAAACACGGAATTGGGAAAAAAGTGCGCTGTGTGGTACCGTTTAGAGCGCACTGCAATTTTAAAATTTTTTTAATAGGGTGCGACATTTTTTTAATGTTGGCTTAAAAAAGAAGCAAGAAGTAATCACAAAAAAATACTGTACGTGAAATTCTTGTTGTTACATTTGACGTGAGTAAGAGTTTTGACAGTTTTATAAAAATTGTGACAAATAGTTGTCAAAATGAAATTCATTCGAAGCAGACCTACTTATTCACAAAAAAAGGAGTTCAAAATCCTTTAGGTGTAAAGTGTGCTTCATTAGGTACAGGTAGGCACTTTATCTGCATGAAAACAAAGTTTAATCTTTGATTAGTGCAACGCAGTAAAATCAGTATGATAACCTATTAAATGCAGAGGGCGCTGCAGTAATCAAATTTAGAAATAAGCTATAAATTTCACTAAAATTCATTATGCATATTATTTATTGAACCCTAAAATTCCGGTATTCTATTCTTTTTTGTGTAGATTTATCTAAAAAATAAAATTTGTATAAGCACGAATGAAACAAAAAATAAACTAGTTATAAAGCTTCGCAAAAACTCTGTAAAAGAAATGCGCATCGGATTTAAAGTATAAAATTCAAATTGTGGTAACGCTAGGCTTTTGTACCAGTTTGTTTTAGCAACAGTATTGGACTGTGCGTTGATCAAATGAAAAAGGGCAGAGTTCACTGGAGCGATCACATTGCTCCATCTAACCCGAGTTGCGAATCAAAACGCGCCTTATGATAAGGCCTTCACCAAATGCACCCAACAAATTTAAAATCCACAGAAAACCGCTATCGATCTGTTATGACTTTTAATGCCTGGCGATCGACTAATGCGATCACTTTATTGACAGTTCAATGAATTCCTATATTCCACTGCAACGATAGGTCCTCTTTCATTTTACTTATCCGTCCTTGACGCATAGCACTTCTGTGTGCTCTAATTTTCAAGTATAATACACTAGATAATGATAATGAGTGTGTTTTATGTAGCGCAATACACTTCACTTCGAATACAATGTAATCACAAGTCTGTTGTCTGTTATGATAGACAATCTGACAGCCAGGTAAAGTTATGCCTAATACCCACCAAAGATTTATCTTACTTTCCGTACCGCGCTGATCATGCGGCCATTGTTTTCCCTTTCTAGTTGCATTAGTTTTTTGTTTATCAACAATTTGCTAAAAACCTCACAAACATTATAATTAAATGTTTATTTAATGATTGCATCAGGAAAGACATAAGTAACTCATTCAGCACACGTCGCGTCGGTCGTCGTGTCGTCCAGCACAAAACAAATAGGGAAGTTTTCTCACAATGCAAACATCAATGGTAGTAAAATGCGTTACAGGCCATCTAATAAAACATCTTAACGCCGATGACAATAAAACAAAAAGTTGTTTAAAAATTATTTTTAACCTATTTTGTTCAAGCGAAAAAAAAAGTCAGAGAACTATGAAGGTAGATAGAATTCTCAAGGCATTTTCTTAGGTGTATCTCTCGTGTATCTACACGAGATTTACGTATTTTATATGCATATTATGGATGCCCGTACCTTATGTGCGAAATGTAAGAATCAACAGGTGGGTTGACAATGTGCCTATATACCTTTGTATCTATCTTTTATTTGTGCTTTGCATCCAGTAAGTTGGTGTCACTTCACACTAGAGTATTAATCATCGATTTTGATATTATTTTGTGCCTTCAACACGATACAGAGCGGGACACAACTTTTAAATTATTATGCAGAGAGTAGATTTTTTTTTTTTTTTAATTCACAAAACTTGATTTTAATTTATATTTTTAATTAACGATAATTTGCATTTTTTCACCTTTGAATCACTTAAAAAATGGTGGAAATATATATCCATCTTATGCACACTTAAAATCGTATTCATTTCGTTGAAATATTTTGGTTTAAACATATCTGAGGGTTAAACACTTAGACAACAGATTTGATTTTTTTTTTCTTTAAATTCCACCCACCACTGGAATAAAAAAAATATCAATAAACAGAATTTAAATTTATAAATTCAAATCGGTAAAAGAGATTTAAATTCGCTTCGCGCATACGCGCAATCGGACCGCTCGCGAGTAACTAACTTCGCATAAAAACTTCGCGGTTTGATTCACACACAGAACGGAGTACGATTATCGTCACCGATCGAGGCTAGCTAGCACCACATCCAGTAGATACTTGTGGAAAAAAGAGCTCAAAACAACTCGATAAAGTATCTCGGCAGTCGCCCACAGTCATACACTGTTCTGTTGAATTAATAAAAAGAGTGAATCAAAATCGGTAGAGTTAACACTGAACAGACAATGACGACAGTGTGTGTAGTTGTTTTTGTCTTTTTACTTTGTGTTTAGATATGGATACAACAAGTATCTTTTCACTCAAGTCAATGAAACTGTTGATAACATTTTGGTTGGCAGAGATTCAATGTTCTTTACACTCTTGTGAACTCAATTAACTCAATTGTTTGAGCGCTGTTAATAAATTTCAATTTCATCGCGTGTTGAGTGTGTGGAAAATGCAAATGAATGAGAATGGAGATTAAATTAGCTTAAATTTATCCCTGATTGTGCACGAGCTTAGGTGGCCGGAGCACATTTGAGACCGTAGACAAGTGTTGCAAAAATATGTGCTAAATAGATGCGAGAGCTGAAATGAAAAATTCAAAGGAATACGTATGAAAGTTTAGAATTTATTTATGGGAGCTTTGGCAGTTAGAAAACGTTTCGGCGCGAATAGGTAGAGAACGAGGTAACGAATTCATTAGCCGACTAAGGGCGAGGCAGTTTTAGGGTGGCTGATGCCTTATGGGGGCTTAATAGGCTGTTGCCATCAGAATACGAAAAATTAATAAAATGTTTGGGTAGAATAAATGGTTATGCTCATTTATTTTGCGTGACTATTCAGAGCTCGACTTTTTAGCCAGGAGAAGCCGAAAGCCGTCCAGAAATATAAAATCAATGTTGGATGCTTCAGCACACCCAGGCAGGTGCAGCTGGAGCTCGCAGAAAGCGCTTTTGTAAGAGACTGTGCACTTTGCGTTCTTTCTCCCCAGACGTCGACAACCAGTGGAGCCAGTATACAGCGACACTATTTAAGCCTGGGTGAACCAACTTCAGGTTTTCACTCATCCCTGGTATGATGATGACTGCGTAAATAAGAAGATGCATTTGCACAGACGTTGCAGCTAAAAACGAGAGCAACATGCAAAGTATCGAGCCTAGAGAAATAAGGAAAAAAAGGTTATTGCGTAGAAAGAAGAACGCTTACACCTTCTTCCAGCTCAGGGAGATCGAAGAGTCTAGCGATCGAAATAAGACCAGAAAGTTTTACAAAACGGCCAAGTAACTGGCTTTAGAAGCCGAATACTTTTTGATATAAAATAAGAAACCTAGTCACTGAAGCGCAGGGAATAGTTGAAATGTTTGAGCAGGACTTCCAATTCAACACCTGCTTATGGTGTTGGGTGGCGAGAAAAAAAAACTGTACCAGAAGAGATTAAAAGTCCAGTTGACCAGGGGAAGCACCACAACGCAGTATCAAAGAAGTTGGTTCTGCCACCTATAAAAAGTTGGCAGAACCTAAAGAACACCGACTCTGACGGCCTATTTTCGAAGCTCTTTAAATACGAAGGTGATATGTTGCTGCGGTGCATGTACCAAATCATCAACAAGTGTGGGCGACAGAAAGCATGCCCGATGATAAGACTTACTTAAGGTGGCGGTACAGTCCGGGGTGGACATGGGCCTCAGCCAACAAACTCTGTCTCGAGCTAGGCGACTTCGGTTTCGCACGCGAGGTCTCGCACGCGAGTTGGGCTGAGGTCTCCTTCCATTTGCGTGCGCAACCTGAGTCTCGGTGCTCCTCTACTGTGCCGTCCCTGCGGGGTGGATTCGAAGATTTACCGGGCCGGGGCGTTGGCTGGGCCATCCGCTCTAGATGACCCAGCCATCGTAGACGTTGTGTTTTGACTCTTCTGGCTAGGTCGGTGTCGCTGTACAGCCCGTACAGTTCGATGCTATATCTCCTCCTCCATGCTATATCTCCTCCTCCATGCTATATCTCCTCCTCCACTCTCCGTCTATGCAGATGGGACCGCAAATCGTCCGAAGAATTTTCTTCTCGAAGCAGCCTAAAGTTTTTCTTCCGCCTTTGACAGGGTCGATGCTTCTGCACAGTAAAGCAGGACTGGGATGATGGGGTCTTATACAAGGACACTTTAGTTGCTCGGGAGAGGGCTTTGCTACTCAATTGCCTTCTTAGCCCAAAGAAACAGCAATTGGCAAGAGTTAGCCTTCGTTTGATTACAACGCTGGTGTCATTGTCCGAATTGATAGCGGAACCCAGGCAGAAGAAGTCTCCAACTACCTGGAAGTTATAGCTGTCTATGGTGATGTTTTGTCCAAGACCTCGGTGTTGGGTGGGTGTCTTTTCTTGATGACAGCATATACTTGGTTTTGCCCTTGTTGACTGCTAAACCCATATTCAATAATTAGATACTCATTTATATACGCCCCACCTTCACAAAAGGCGATCATATGTCTTGAAATAACCATCGAGGAATATTCCTGTCGAATGTCGCATATATATATATGTGGGGTGCCGTGGCGTAGTGGTTAGTGTGTGTACTTACTACGCCGGAGGCCTGGGTTCGAATCCTGCCATCGTCACCTGAAAAAAAGACTTGTTCTTTTTCACGGTCCCCACCTCCGCGAGGGTCTGACAAGTCCTCCGAGAGTATCATTTGTCTTGAAAAACTTCTCAAAGTGCCGTTCGGATTCGGCAAAAAATTGTAGGTCCCTTTGTATGTAAAAGAAATTAACACACCAGCATACATTGTTGAGAAGTTGGCCCTGGTTCACCTCGAGCTGTTGCGCCACTCTATTCTATTCTATTCTAATGTCGCATATAAGATCGTATCAAATGTACTTTGTGGGCGCCTTAAATCATTCTGATACACACACAGTGTGACTATGGCTTTCGGCCGTGCAGATCGACCATAGCCCAGTTCTTCACACTCAGACAAATCCTAAGTCCAAAGAATTTCAAGTCGATATGCAGAATATTTTCCTTGATCTCAAAGCCACATATTACAGCGTTCGTCGTTAGGAGATCTACTTGGCGTTGGCCGAGTTCCACGTGCAGTTTGGGAACAGTTCCTCAGAACAGTTCCGAATATTCGCCTACCGGATTTCTACTAGGAGATGCATCTTCATGTTCATTTTTGAACCCAGTTCTAGTCCCTGCGAATACTGGGCTACGCGTATGCTATCGACTCGACATCATCGCCCGCTTCAACTGAGTTGTAATAGACGCATTTTACGGTGATTGAAAAACAGGCGATGTTGGTTGGTCTCGAAGTAAACAAAGGCGAAACTAATCAAAAAACAAAGAATCATCCGCTCGCGCACCACTTAGGAAAAAATGGCACAGTTGGCATAGCAGCAGTTTTGGGGTAGCTAAAGAGTTCATCTACCTTGGAGTTAATGTCAACTCGATTGGGCGAAAAACCACCCTAGGAAAAAGTTGCTTTTTTGGTTTGGTAAAACAAATTGGTACTACACTTGTTGGTAATACACTTCAAGACATTGCGTACAGACCTGTATGGTGAACGGCCTACATAATCCTTATCTGTCTGTTCTGTTTTATGATGCTGAGTACTGGATGATAAGCAAAGAAGGAGAAATTATATTCATCCCGTTTGAGAGAAAAATCCTACGGCAAATGTCTGGTCCTGTGTGCGATAAAGACGAATGGGGGAGAATATACAACCACGAAATCTATGTACTGTAACAAGAGCCAAAGCACGAAACTACATTGGCTAGGTTATATTCAGCGGAAGGACAACAAAGCACCAGCTAACAGTGTTTTTGAATCCAATCCCCTAGGTTCGAAATGACTAGACAGACCGAACCTCCGTTCTAAGGACCAAGTGATCCAGGATCTCTTCAATATGCTTGGGAATAAATATTGAAGAGAAGGTTCATACAATGTAGCCTTGTCTGACTCTATAGAAATTATTGCATACCAATATCTCTTCTGACTCTTTTTATACTAAAGGGATTTTTTTTTAAAAAATAAAAAAAACGCGCTTATGCGAAAGGTGTACTGATTTTCTGTTTTTTCTTTTTCTTTTTGTTGCTTTTGCTTTTGTCTATGTCGTTGTGTCTTTCTGTTTTTGCTGGTATTCAATTGCGGTGTCATACAACGCGTTGGGTTTAAAAGTTTATTTGTTATTCAATATTTTGCCCTGTTCTATGTTATTGGCTTTGTAAAGGGTGATTTTTTAGCTGGTTTGGTTTTGGCAACACTGGTTTTGACAGCTGACGTGTGTTAAGTACCTTGTGTCACTGTCAAACAGCTTCAGTTTGGTTTGCAATTTAACCATGGATCGTCTTACAAATGAACAACGCTTGCAAATTATTGAATTTTACTATCAAAATTCGTGCTCGGTTCGAAATGTTCATCGCGCGCTGCTTCCATTTTATGGTCGGCGAGTTTGGTGAACAGTTAATTTCACGTTTCGGGCCGGTCAATTGGCCGCCTAGATCGTGCGATTTGACACCATTAGATTATTTCTTGTGGGTGTATGTCAAGGCTAATGTCAAAGGGACAAGCCCGCTTCGATTGACGCACTGGAAGCCAACATCCATGCATTCATTCGTGAGATACCGGCCGATATGTGTGAAAGAGTATGCCAAAATTGGAATCAGTGGATGGGCTACCTGAGACGCAGCCGCGGTCAACATTTGCATGAAATTATCTTTAAACATTAAATTGCAAGATTCAAACTATCGATTCAAATAAATATTTCATTAATTTTTTCGAATTTTTTGTGTTTTTTTTTTTAAAAAAAGTTCTCAACCTCTTAAAAAATCACCCGTTATATTCTGAATTCTTCGACGAAGTCCAGTAGCTTACCTTTTCTTCATATGTGCATAAGCTATAGGTTTGAGTCGAAGATGGTGTAATTGTGGTTGTTTTCTAGCAAATGTAGAGCGAAGTTTGATTGTATGTTCTAAGAATCTTTCGTAAAAGCTTCCCCCTGTCTGCCCTTTGTAATATTATATTTATATAAAAAACATATAATTACTTACTTATTCTTTCCCGAGCTTATTGTAAATTCTTTTATGTGTCACATTTAGAAAAACCCCTTATACGTGACTCATTGAGCTTATTGCCCTGTAGTCAGAACAGTTTATAGATTTATTTTTTCTGGAAGCATAACAAATCGTTTTTACTAAAAATTAAAAATGCGTCAAGATTTAATTTAAAAATGAATAAGAAAAATAGCATTAATAAATTCGTTGCATGATGATTATTTGACAGAGGAATCTTCCTCTGAAGTGAATTGATAGCATTTGAAATAGCGTAACATGCCGCTTTTGATGTGTGACAGCATTCCAAAAGTAAATAACTTTATCGAAGAACTTGTAAGCAGTTATTCTGACAAAGAGGTACCAAGTATCTCAATCTCATAGCTATCACAATTAGTTTTAAGTAAAAAGTATAAACAACTGGTACGCCAACAAAGTCACGCTACGAAATATAAAAAATAAACAAAATGACGTCAAAGCAATTTGACACCGAGATTGCTGCACCAGCGCGCTGCATTTGTCGTTCTGTATACAGTGAAATCGAGTGTAAGTACACCACGCTAAAATTTACGCATTATTTGACAGCTCGGTGAGCAGTTTTTTTTTTTTTAAAGAACACGCCGCGCCGTTGGATTTGTGAATTTCACTCTGTTTTTGCACCTGCAAAGTATTTAATTTTTTTTATACGCTACTCCACAGGAATGGAGTATATTAAGTTTGATACAGGCGAAAATGCAACATAGAGAAATAATGACGATAGACCCCCAAGACCTTAAGGGCATATACCTAATCGAGACCGACTTCTGAGTTGAATGAGCCATGTCCCTCCGTCCGTCCCTCCGTATGTCACCAATATTTGGGCCTTAAATTTCGAGCTAGGAAGCTGAGATTTTGTACGTAAGCTCTCTGTTATCCGAAGCAATACAAGTGTTAAAATTTTTCAAATCCGCCCACAGACACGCCCACAATCGGTCTAAATGTGCAACAACCTCCGGTGCTTTCAAGACTGTAAGACGTCGTGAAAAGCTGAAATTTATTATTTAGCATCTTTTAATGATAACAAGGCATACAAAAAAAAATAAAGTCCGCAGACCGCCCGTCGTGGGCGTGGCATCGATTGAAAATGTTCTATAATAGATTTCGTTTCCACAAAGTTTTTGGCCACGCCCATGTTTAGAGGTTGATATTAGGAAATTGTTGAGTTTTACCCAAAAAATTACATGTTTGGCATCGAATTACAGAGTAATTGTTCGAATGCAATTTATTCAATATTTTTGTTCCAAATCGAAAAATTTTTGCTTAATATGTTATGTGGAAAATATTAAGTTCTACATTTAGTTCATACAAAGTTTTGGGCCACACGCATACTTAGAGGCATAATTCCATAAAAACCTATAAAATTCCAGAAAAACATGGATTTCGACTGCTTTTTAGCTTTACTAAATATAGAATAAGAAATACAATCTACCACATAAAGAACACCGGATACTATTTCAGATTTCGTTCGTACGAAATTTTCAGCCACGCCCAGTCTTAGAGGTCGATTTCACAAAATTATTGAATTTGTTCCAAAACATTGCAGTTCTGCGTACATTTTAGCCGCAAACTTGGATATTTCTATGCTAAGATTGATTTTCAGTCAAAGGGTTGGACATGCCACGCCCCTTTTTTAAGAAAATAAGTAAATAAACACCTATAAGGAATAATTTTTTTTTATTTGAAATGATGCGGTAACGGGACGGGGATGCAAAACAAGAAAATAAACGAATGGATAGGAGAATAGGAATGGAAAGGAGAATAGAAAAAGAGAGGAGAATAGGAATGGAAAGGAGAATAGGAATAAGAATAGGGTTTACCGCGGTCCGTAATAGACGGACCGAAGCTATTACATTTGCACTGTTACACTCACTCACTGGTTATTTTTCGTTTTTTGTATCATTCTAATTCCTCACATTCTTGTAAATCATCAAATAGATATGGGTTCTCTGAATTTATATTTAATTAATCTATTTAGGTTTTTTTTTTTTTATCTTGAGAAAAAGTGAAGATAATTAAATATGTAGAAACAATAATAATGATAAATAATGATCCAAGCCTCTCTAAAGAAGTACAATGCATAATCCAACAAGCGAGAGCAGTAATCTGGTGAGATACTTAACTTAGTCGGATCTGTAAGTAATATTTAAGGCGGACGGAATAACAAACAATGAAGTCTTAAGACGTGCTGGAATGAAAAGAAAGAGGTACTCTGTCAATCAAATGAGGATAGATCGAATAACTAGATCAGAAACAACAAAAATCAGCTACTGCTTCCTAATACTATTAATTCTGCAAGAAAAGATCCATGGAAGATAAAGTGTTGAAATACAGAGAACGACACGTTCTCAAAAAATTAATTTTTAAGAGGAGAAAAATTGTTGAAAAATATGTTGAAAAAACATTAATTTTTTCAACATATTTTTTGAAATGGTCTAATTCCTTCATCAATCAATAACTTGATCAATCAACACTACGTACCAACGCTTTAAGTGAAGAAATATAGAAATAAGAGTTAGTGTGAATAATATGATTTCTTGCCAACCCTAAGTCCGTACACATGCAACAACGCCGCCTAATTGCATTACTTTACTACAGAAATGGAAAATAGTTGATCACCCACACAGAGCAGCACAACAATCAATGAATCAACAGGTCCACACGATTTTCACTCTTTAACATGAGTGGCTCTGTACACCCAACAGCGAAACCAATGGAATTGAACCATGCTAGCAGCTCCACTCAATAACCAACAGTTTATGAGTGAGTTAAACTCCGAAGCACATGTTTATGCATGTGTTGAGCTTTTTCTTTTAACACAAGCCCACCTCCGCAGGTATCTCGTGTAAGATCTAGATATCGCTTTTCAATTTCAACCAATTTGATAAAGCCGCTTGCTGATATCGAGATATTAATAAATATTCAAATAGGAAGCTATAAACTTTGCCCTAAAGTGTGCCTTACAGCGAAAATAAAATAGAGAAAGATTAGCATATGACCATCTATATTCTATTTGTTTGCGTAGCCAATAAATTCGTCAGTTTATGTAGGAAAAACGAATCTAGCGATATGGCTGTTGCTTTTATGCAGTTGAAAGCTTGTTTTGAAGTTGTATCTACAGTAATCTCAGGTGCTTAGTTGGGATGTGGTTGATGTCACTTCTAGGCCGCTTAAATTCGGCACTTCTTCAGAAGTCAACACTTGTCACCTATTTTTTTAAAGCCCAAATGAAACTCGCATCTTCACAGTTTTAACCACGTCTCTGTCTTGTCTAGGCACGTTGTTCTTCGTCACTACGCACTACAATTAGACACTTGTTTATGGCAGCCAACTGGCCAGGTGCTACTTGAATAGTGTTGATGTTGACCCATTTCCGTCTTCCAATCCGTGATCTGGAGCAAAGGAATCAAATTTGTTCAAGTTATTCACCTTGCAATGATCGCCTCCGCTCTGAATCGCAAAACGCGTCCGAAATCTATCTCAATGCCTCTTGAAAAACGCCTACACGTCAGTATAGGCTGCTGCTGCTATGCTGTGGTATTGGTTTTCAACTATTGTCAAATGAAATATGCGACTAACGCTTGTGGGTACTATTTCAGTCATACAAATCAATAACGGTAGGTCGATTGCAGTCAATGGATTTGAATTTGAGGACATCAAGATAAGTCTTGAAAAATATCAGGTCCTGTTTCGTATGCGTGCTTTATAATGAACACACGACACTGTTTAGCTCCTTTCATACTTTATAAGTCTAGGAAAGCTTTATTTTATTTTTAGTTGTAATAAAAAAAATATATTTTATTTATTAATTTTGCCAGCTTCAAGCCAGCTTGAAGTCACTGGCTTTTTGGAGAGCTTTTTAGGCAAAAATTTCAAATTTTTGCCTCTTACCGTTTCGAAAACAGAGGGACGGACTTATATTTTCTTGGTATTTTTTACCATTTTTAAAATTTAAAATCCATAAAACAGCAATTTAGATTTTTAGGCTTCTTTCTCAATTTTACAAGAAAAAATTTACTGCAAAAAAGGTAAAACATATTTTCTATTTCGTTTGTTTAAATATGTTCAAAAACTTGAGTTTAGAAACTGAAACTTTCAAACTTTTAAAATGCAGTATAAACCTGCGTAGTAAACGCTTCATAGATCAGCCAAATTTAGACAAGATCGTGATTATCGTTAAAAGACTAGAAAACTTTCAAAAATCGTTTTCGAAAATGTTTTTACGTTTTAAAGTCAAACCTTTGAAGGTTTTGGATATTCGAAGTGCGTTATAGCTTTGCATCTCAGATGATGGACAGTATCCGTTTTTAGCGGTCCGTCCAAAAATAGAAAAAGGACTTCTTATGGTATCGTTACGTTGCCCGTCCGTCCGTCCGTCCGTCTAATCGCTTTATAACTTCTGAACGGTAAGTCGTAGAAAGACAAAATTTGGTGTGCGTACAAACTGCGGTGATAGTCAGCTAAACTAAAGGAGGCAATTTTTTTTAAGCACAAATAACGGTTTAATTACGGTTTGATATTTCATGTGAAAATGGACTTAATGTTTTTCAGTGTTTTTTTCAAGAAGTTTAGTAGGCAAGAACTAGAAAAACACAACTAAGGTTTAAGAAATATAAAATAAATAAATAAATAGAGTGGCGCAACAGCTCGAGGTGAACCAGAGTCAACTTCTCAACAATGTATGCTGGTGTGTTAATTTCTTTTACATACAAAGGGACCTACAGTTTTTTTGCCGAATCCGAGCGGCACTTTGAGAAGTTTTTCAAGACAAATGATACTCTCGGAATGCTTGTCAGACCCTCGCGGAGGTGGGGACTGTGAAAAAGAACAAAACTTTTTTCTTCAAGTGACGATGGCAGGATTCGAACCCAGACCTCCGGCGTAGTAAGCACACACACTAACCACTACGCAACAGCACCCCCCAGGTTTAAGAAATACTAAGCTTTAATTAAAAAATAAAACATTTTGAAAATATCAAAACGTTTTTGAGAAACGAAGAGTCGAAAATGCATGACGTTTTTCAAAGTGTTGGAGGCCATAACTTTTGAACGGCTTAATGCTCAAAATCAAAATTGAACACTCGTATAAAGCAACTCAAAGTAAATCAAGTGCTTAGGTCATATTTTTCAAAAACAGTGTGAGTACTGCAGCTTTGACGCATTTTTGAAAAAAAATCGCAAAAATGCATAAGAAACGTGTGCCCCTCCCCCCCCCCCCCCCCTCTTATCTCCGGTACTGTGCAGTGGAATTCTATGAAAAAAATCACACGTTTCGGAAATAATTCAAAATTTTAGGGGAAATTATAGCGGATTTTGAAATTTCGAAATCTTCTGAGATTTAATTGGAAAACATCAAAGCATTTTCAAAAACAATTTTTTTAAGTCTTCTAGTAGCTTAACGGCAAAAGCGACCTTTTTCAGATTCGGTTAAGGTACAAAGCTTACAAAAATAAGGAAGGCTGCGTTAAAAATTTTTTTAAATTGCCGTTTTTAACCTAAGTTTTTAGAAGCCTATTTAAAAAACGAAATAAAAAGGAGCTTGTTTTACCGTTTACGCATAAGCCGGTGGCCATAGAATTAAAAAAAAAAACATCCAAGGCTAGTGCTGGTGGTTGTGCTATTGGAAAAAAGTCTAACGGGAACTGGAAAAAACTTCAAAATATTTGTTTTATGGATTTGAAATTTAAAAAATTATAAAAAAGGTCAAAAGAACGCATGTCTCTCCCTCTATCTCCCAAACAGTATAAAGTAAACTTTTTAAATTAACACCGGGCATAGTCCATCTTCTTAAATTTTATACAAAACTATAGCAGACTTCGAACATTCAAAAATTTCGAAGATTTAACTGAGAAACGTGAAAAAATTTTCGAAAACTGTTTTTTAAAGATTTCTAGTTCCTTAACGGTTATGACGACTTTGTTTAAATTTGGCTTAAGTATAAAATGTTTAAAAGGCAAGCAAACTGCATCAAAAACGTTTCAAAATTGCCGTTTTCGACCCTAAGTTCTTAAGCCCATTCAAACAAGCGAAATAAAAAGCAGCATATTTTTACCGTTTTCTTAGAAATCCATGTCCGCATTGAGAAAAGTGGCAAACACTAGCACAGGTGGTTGTAAAATTGATCAAAAAGGCTAACAGTTATTAAAAATAATCGAAATTGCTGTTTTATGGGTTTAAAATTAAAAAAATCCTAAAAAAGGCCAAGAAAGAGTTTGTCCCTCCTTCTGTTTTTATAGCGGTGAAGCTTTTTGCAAGCCTTTTTTTAGAGTAACGAAACCCAATATAATATCACCCAATATAAGAACAGTAGACAGCACTACGAAAAAAGTATATTACAGACTGTAAAATATATCCAGAAATAGTTTTAATAAATAAATAGAATGTTACACAAACTGCGCAATATAGATGACCATAACCTTCAACAAAAGTCGACGGACCGTTACGCGTATGTCTTCATACTTGAAGGTCGTTTCTTTTATTTCAAAGTTACACCTTACACCGTTTAGGAGCTAGAGGGGGAGACATAACATACCTTCCTTTGACCTCTTTAATAGTTTTCTAAATTTCAAATCCATAAAACAACTATTTTCAATTTTTTTCGGTCCCTGTTGGACTTTTTCCCAATAGGGCAACTGCCTGTGCTAGCATTGGATGTTATTCTTAAATTCTTTGACCACCGGTTTTTGAGTGAAATGTAAAACAAGCTCCTTTTTTATGCCGTTTTTTAAATAAGCTTCGAAAAACTTAGGTTAGAAACGGCAATTTAAAATTTTTTTTATCTCCGCTTGCTTTCTTTTTTTACGCTTTGTACTTTAACTAAAACTGAACAAGATTGCTTTTACCGTTAAGGGACTAGAAGATTTTAAAAAATAGTTTTTCAAAATGGTTTTCTGTTTTTAAGTTAAATCTGAGAAGGTTTAAAAACTTTAAAATTCGCTATAATTTTCCCTTAAATTTTGGATAATCTCTGAAGTGTGTGATTTTGTTTATATGAATTCTCTAAACAACACCGGAGATAAGGAGGGGGCGGCACACTTCATGCTTTTTGCGATTTTTTTCGAAAACGCGTTTAAACGGCAGTATTAAAACTTTTTCTGAAAAATATGACTGAAGCACTTGGTTTATTTTGTGTTGCTTTATACATGAGTTCAATATTGGCTTTGTGCACTGAGCGATTCAAAAGTTTGGCCTCGAACGCTTTAAAAAACGCCACCTTTTCCAACTCTTAATTTCTGAAAAGCTTTTCAATATTTCCAAAAAAATTGAATTTTTTCATTAAAGTTCAGTATCTACTTAACTTAATTTCCGCTTTTCTTGTTCTTGCCTGCTTTATGGCTTCAGCCCAATGAATCCGTTGGGTCCGTCACGTCGAAGTACACAACTGACATCTCGGTAAAATACACATGTTCTTATGGAAAGCGACGTACGTCATGCACTTCTTCAATGGGCCGCATTCCTTAATAGTGTGTGTATTAAACTTACTTGTCAGTTGTATACGTCAACGTGACGGTTGCAACGGATTCATTGGGCCTTCAGGCCTTACTTCTTAAAAAAGGTATTGAAAAACATTTAATCCATTTCCCATGAAATTTCAAACTGTAATTAAACCGTTTTTTTCTGCTTAAAAAATGCCCTCGTTTGATTCTCCGACTATTTCCGCAGTTTAAAAACACAAGAAATTTTATCTTTCTCTCACTTGCGGTTCAGAAGCTATAACGTGATTGGACGGATACCATAAGAGGTCGTTTTTCAATTTTGGACGGACCGCTAAACCCATTTCGAACACCTTTGACCTTGTATGAATTTTTTCAAGGTACGCAATCGAAAGGAAAAAAAAAATAAACGTCGGCTTAGAAACTCGGCTTCCAACTAAGTATTCGATTGCACCTGACACCAGACTAAGGAAAGTAAAGTTTTAGAATTAGGTTTTCCGACTGCGACGAACGCTGGATTTCTTTAAAATAAAACGAAACTGATTTCGTTAAACTTCGTTAAATTCATACATTTTGTGCAAGGGAAAAATTCCGCTAACAAGAAACTGCGCCGTCTGCGCTAAAAATTAACGAGATTCCAGGAAAATTCAAACAACTTCCGTGTTCTAACTCGGATTTTTTACTTTATGTTCAAATGCCCCAAAATATTAGATTTCTTCAAAATAAAATAATTATGATTTCATTCAGAATCATCAGCTTCTGTGAATAGTTCTTAGCTCTTATAAACTTTTATGCAGGGAAAAATGTTTCGCCCTGCAAGATGCCTTTCAAAGTGGCTTACAGTGTTTTACGGCAGCTTTTTGGTTGTTTTAGCTTGTTTGATTAACTTTGGCAACATACAAATCTACATAATCTACAATCTTTGTTCAACCTAGTTTTTTTTTTTTATTTCCACTTGAATTTTTTGACTGTTTTACTGAAAAAAGCGAAGACCCTTTGACCTTGTATGTTTTTTTTTCCTAGGTACGGGATCGATAAGGATGTTTTCAGCGTTCGCTTACAACGTTGTTCCGAACCAATTTTTGATCTACGCTAATTTTTGTACCCTTGCATGTCTCAAAATTGCCCGTTTTGTCAATTGTCAATGATGTCTTTATAATGGGATTGGTATATCAGAATTCTAGAAATTTGTTGTTATTATGCGGTTTCCGATAATTCCATAAGAAACACAGTTTTGATTAGTAAATTAATAAAACTTTATTTTATCCACGTTTAACACAATTATTTTCGTTGTGTTGTCGACTCGTTTCGGAATATGCTATTCCATCATCAGGATTATTTAAAGCTCTTCAAGCAAAAATTAAAACCTTGTCAAAATTATTCTAATCTGCGACCGGTGGCGATTCACTTGGGCGAGTCTTGAAGCTTGAGCAAGTGAATCGCCGCGCCGCCGCACAGTGGCCTGTTTTGACTTTTTTGGTTGCAAGAATCATAGCATCTAAACGAGACAAGATATCGCAGCAATTTTTTTTATCTTGAAGGAAATTTCCAAGGTTAGTTTCAAAACAAAATTATTACAGGGTGTTTCAGAACATTCTGTCAAAGTATGATGTTTAAGTTTATGAGACTAACATACTTAAAACTTAAGTTTGTAAAAGTAAAAGTTTATTTTAGAAAGTAAAATGAAAGAGAGTAAAAGAGAGAAAGTAAACAAACCAATTTGAGCGAAACAGTGGGGAATAAAGTTTTTTTTATCTTTTTTTTTGACAAGAAGGAGGATAAAAACTCAATACTTAAAAGATAAATTATACACAAGTTATACAGTGGAGTAATAAAGAAATATACTTAAAATTAATATATAATTATTAGTATTTTTAATGTGCAAAAGACTCAACATTTCAGGAGAGTACAGTTCTTTCAGGCCTTTTTGGGTCCTTACGTGTCTTTGAAAAGAAATAAGTGGATCGGATGAGGCTGCAAGCATGTTAAATAAGACTTCACTCTGTCGAATCAGTGAAATTTTGCATGTGTTTTGATATCTTTACCTCTTGTATTCCTTATTTTTGAACTCCTGGGCTTCTTCTGATAATAATAATTCTCCTAGTGGAAGTGATTGATACTCTATGCTATATGGACTATGAACCGAAAATTTATGAAGAGTAGGTGTGAGTCGTTTTTAAGGATTCGTTTCTCTTAATAGTGCTGCTGTTTCCTTAGTATACTCCCCGAATTTTACTGCGTTCACAACTTCCCTGCATTTCAGAATATCAAGTATTATTTTAAGCCTTGTAATAACTTCTCTGTTGACTCCAGTTATTCGAGCGGACGCCTGTGATTGTCCCAAAAATCTCCTTTAAGTATTTCAATGCTTCCATCACTATTTCAATGAATCCTTGGTTTGGTTTATCCACATCAAGTCAACCCAAAAGTGTTTGGGTTCTTTGTCTTCTTATTTTTTCTGCCTCCTTCATCCCAATAGATTCATCGATATTCTCTTCCTCTTGTCGAAATGTATAACTTACTTACTTAAGGTGGCGCTACAGTCCGGGGTGGACCTGGGCCTCAGCCAACAAGCTTCGCCAGCCAGCTCTGTCTCTAGCTAGCCGTACCCAGTTTCGCACGCGAAGTTGGCTGAGGTCCCCTTCCACTTGCGTGCGCCACCTGAGTCTCGGTGCTCCTCTACCGCGTCGTCCCTGCGGTGTGGATTCGATGATTTTCCGGGTCGAAATGTATAAGCAAGTTTCAAAATAAATTCCATGCATCTGATTCTTGCATGCAGTGGAGATATTCCAAACTCGTAGTTATGTTCGTCGTTAATTGATTCGTCTTGATTACTGAAACTCTTTTGTGTCCTGTTGCATATTGGACATGACCGCGTGGACTTTGTTTCTGTTAAATGGTTTAAAACTTTATCGCCAATCATTGTTGAAAAGAACTAAGAATTAAAATAAAACTGTTAACCTACAATTTTATGACGTCCCAATAAGATTACCTGTCTGCCTGCCTTTTAAAAGTAACCGTTACTCTATTCCGGTAATAAACTGCCTGATCATAATAAGGCATACAGGAAAACAAAAACAATCGTTGTCTTGATTTTATTGGGGATTGATTCCTTTGAATCCTGTAATTTTAAGATTTTGAAACTGAAACACCTGTTAAGTCCTTAAAAACCAAAACAAACAGCGAAATTTTACAATTTTTACAATTTTCTTCAAATTCTGAATCACCCTGTACTTTGCTCGAGATTAAAACTCACCACTTTCATAGCTTTTCAAATTTCCTTTAAAAAAAAAATATAGGCGATATCTTTACTCGTTTAAGAGTTATAATTTCTCAAGCTTTTATTTCTACCATTAAAAAGCAAAAAAAATTAAAAAAGGCCTGACTTCTTTAAATCAAATCGCTCTAGCTCAGCTCTATGCAACTTTATGCACCTAATTTGCTTAGGATTATTTAAAGAAATATATGAATATTTATTGTTTGTTGAGTTTGATTTGACGATATGTGCACCTTTTTGTTTCACTCAACTTGAAGTCAAAAAAGGGCAAAAAGAGATGTTTCAAAAAAACAATTTATTAAATAATTAAAAAAAAAATTTAAGTTTCTTGTATCCAGTTATAACCATGTTCATTCATTTAATTTGAGAAAAAACGAAAAAGTTTCTTGCCCCCTTTTCAAAAGATTAAACCTCAAAATTAAGGAAAAAAAAATAAAAAAATACTCTTTTTTTCATCTAAAACATTTTTCAACTTTAATCCGCTCTACTTTAAGTTCCTAGAGCTATAGACATTTGTTAATTCAGTGAACTCAAAATTTTTGCATTATAGAACCACTCGAAAAACGAAGTTCGCCAGCACTTTTCCTAAAACGGGCCACAGTGCACCGGTTGCAGATTAGACCAATTTAATTAAATAAAATAAATAAATAAATAGAGTGGCGCAACAGCTCGAGGTGAACCAGGGCCAACTTCTCAACAATGTATGCTGGTGTGTTGATTTCTTTACATACAAGGGGACCTACAATTTTTTGCCGAATCCGAACGGCACTTTGAGAAGTTTTTCAAGACAATTAATACTCTCGGAGGGCTTGTCAAACCCTCGCGGAGGTGGGGACCGTGAAAAAGAACAAGTCTTTTTTTTCTGGTAACGATGGCAGGATTCGAACCCAGACCTCCGGCGAAGTAAGCACACACACTAACCACTACGCCACGGCACCCCCCAGACCAATTTGATTACATTAATCAAATTGTTGATTGAGTTGGGATTGAATTGGGAAGTTGGGATTGAAGTGCGAAGCGAATCCCAAATGTTATCGCATCTCGATTTTGGTACTACGATTTGAATATATTACGATACGACTATATATTTGCCTTATTTTCGCTTTCCCGTCTGGATTCGCCGAATTATGCAATGCGAAGGCGAATTCGAAGTGTCATGGCGCAAGTCGATTGCGATAGGTATTTTTGTGGCGGATTGAAAGCGAACACGATAGCAAGTAAATTAAAATATGTTTAATGGAATTTCATATAGTTTTAAATCAAAACAAGTGCAAACGCATAACAATTTAATGTTTTGTTAGATTTCAAAATGAAATTGAACGGGAGGGCTGAGCGAGCTGGAGTAATATTTTCTTCTCTCAATATTTGCACATTTGTTCTCACATTTTACAACCAAATAAAACTAATTCATTGCAATAAAGTAGATAAAATCAATGTAAAAGAGTTCACTAAATAGAAACTCGAAATGATTTGTCTGATTTTTGTTTCTACTTGGAAGGTTCGTTCACTTTTGCAACTGGAAATTGGAAGGCAGCGAGATGCGATTGTCATCGTACTTGAAAAGGCGGATTGGATGCGATGGGCTTCGCAGATCGTTATCGGCCCCCTGACAATTGATTTATTCTTACTTTTTATGTAAGAATAAATCAATTGTCAGGAGGCCGTTGAATATATATAATATTTTTTATATATTCAATGTTTCCTATGTAATGTACGTTTCTTCAAAATATTCAATGTTTCCTATGTAATGTACGTTTCTTCAAAATATTCAATGTTTCCTATGTAATGTACGTTGGTTTCATTTCTTCGTATGAGTTTTAACTGAAAGTATTTGAAGCCAATTGCGAATAAACTCATCGTTTGGCAAGGTATATTTTTTTCATCCCAAATGTTTTAACTACGTAAAATTTTCATAGTTCGTTTTAAAATTTTACCTATTTAAAAGTTCAATATTTACACATAAAATGCCTTAATTGACCACAAAAAAGTAATTAAACTACATGCAAAAAATTCACTATTCACGGGTTTGAAGGTTTTCAACTACTTTTCTTTTTTTCTCATGGTTTAGCGGCAGATACTCAAAAACATGAATTACAACAAATAATCTAAGGAAAAATACAAGCCAAAACTTTGCAATTTCATGAATGGTGAGTAGACTCAACGCTTTTCTAAATATTTAGATATTATTATTATTATAAATTCTTTATTTCGTTTTAGAGTTTACAGAGCGATTTACAAGAATAATAGCATGGCAAAAACCTGCCGTCTGCCTGAAGAGACATTTCATTAGTAAAAACAATATAAACGCAAATGTATTTTTTCTTATTTAATAATATAATACATAATATACAATTTAAATAAAATTATAAGCTTAGACGCAAATGGAGAACTAACCTAAAAAGTGGCATAGTGTGGCAATTTTAATGATTTGAAACATAAAATAAATGCATTTGTGTATGACTGGAAGGCATAAAAATACCACAATTTTAATGATTTGTAATAATTTGTTGTAACTGAGTGAACAACTGATGCTATGACATAAAGCTATTACGGTAGGTAAGAGCTTGCTTGCAATAGTTATACAGGCTTAGCCATCCCTCGGTTCCATTCATAATATCGTAAAAGCGTGGCAAAGAAATCTGACTTTGTTGGAAATATAACCTTCGAATTTCCTGTAAAATAGGACAGATAGCAATGAAGTGATAGACATCTTCGTTTTCCCTTCTGTTGCATAAACTACACAATTTTGGCAAATCGTTTCGATGAGGTATAAAGTTCAGGTTCAGAATTTCGACTCTGGTTTTAAAGACAGTACTAATTACTTGGGATGAAAATTCTCTGCGAAAATAGTTAGCAACAGAAAGCTGGTGGTTTAAGTTTTTGTAGACACTCCGAGATGTGGAAGAAGTTGCTTTGGAGAGGTTTTGAATATATAGCTTTTCGTCTACTTTTGAAATTAGATCAGAAAACTTGTCTTGCCATTAATCAACATTAGTCTCTAACAAAGAAAGCACTGTGTCGTGGGATGCTGCAATCTGGTTCCATTCTTTAAAAGGCGAGGCATTAGTATGGAGAAGTTTCAGCATGATTGATCTATGTAGGCAACTGTTATTCCTTTTCATTACACTTGTTATATAGTTCGCGTTTTCTTTAAGACTTTGTATATAGATGGGCGTAATACCTGACTCAACGTAAATAGCGTAATTCGGTGTTGAGTTAGGGAGCTTGAACAGGCGCTTGAAAAAGTGCCTGTGGACTACTTCAGGCTGTAAATCCGAAAACTTGGACTCCATAACACATGCAGGCATTAACAGTCGCACTGAAGACTCGATATTTTGAGGCCAGATCAATATTTTGATTTGCGAAAAACTTAGGCCACATCATGTTCAGAGCAAGTTTGGCCTCATTACTTTTGTTAATATAGTGCTTAACAAAGTTAAGGTTGTGCGTTAGTAAGACGCCCAGGTACTTAAACTCATGAACAACCTCAATGCGAGCGTTAATAAGAGACCGATTCTCTCCTGGTAGTCTACTTCTTTTCCGGGCCTCAAAGATAAGAATTTAAGTCTTTTGCGCATTAATCTGAAGTCCCCAAGTATCGCAGAACGAGACGAGTCTGCTAATTTGCAGTTGGAGCGTAGATGGATTGTCAGCGAGCAAAACCAAATCGTCAGCATAGAGCAATGCTTTCACCAATATGCTAGCAAAAGAAACTCCGCCAGGAATTAGTTGACTGATTTCATCAATGAACAGGGCAAAGTTAAGAGGACTAAGGATACACCCTTGAGGAACACCTGCTGTTGTTTCGAACCAGTCAGACAACTCGGAACCATCCCAAACAGTTGCATTCGATAACGCCAGGAAATTGGAATACATCATCAGAAACTTACGAGACACCCCTAAGCAAAACAGTTTGTACATCAAAGCCTGCCTATTCACTTTGTCAAAAGCAGCCTTGAAATCTACGAAACAAGTATACAACTTGCCTTTCTTTTCTATATATTTTTTGGCTATGCTGGTTAATATTTAGAAATAAAACCAAAAATTTAATTTTTACCAGTTTTATTATATTTTTTTTTTTGGTATTTTTAATTAGGTTTTTTGTATAAACATATACAATATACATTTGTTTAACTTATTTTAATAATATCACAATAACTCTTCTTAAGTTCATCATTATATTATCATTAGTTAAACTTATCGAGAAAATGTACTTTGGTTGTATATTTTAGTGTATTTTTATTTTCCTTATCGAAGAGTTTTCTAATGAATAAGGTACGACACTTTAAAAAGAGCTGCCCAGGAGTCCATGTTTTTATTTTATTTTATTTTATTTTCTTTATTTAAGTACAATAATTATTAAAAAAAAGATATGAACACAATTCTTGTAAATGTATACACACATTTGTTTTATAACGGTGAACTAAAACAAAACAATTCACTGGAAGCTGTAGTATACGTAGTTGTTTTGAGTAACTTATTTACATTGAATAAACTAAAGAAGGGTTATTTGTCTTTTTCCTATTGTTTCTTTAAAATATTATATGCTTATGTAGTTCCCACTTTATAAAACTAATTGTAAATAATAATTAAATTTCTTAATGAATAAAAGGAAAAAAAATAATAGAATTAAAAGGAACTTTAATGCCATAAAATATATATTTTTTTAATTGCTTTTATTAAATCGAAAAAAAATGATTAATCGAAATTCAAAATTATCTATAAAAATTAAATTATTCATTTTATTCAAATAAGTAAAATAAAATTAAGATGTACGCTTACACGTTGATGTGTTCGCGTTTTTGGTGTACAGTGGGCCTTTGAGCAGCGGAGGTGAAAAGGGTTAATTGAATTTTAATCATAATTTCGCCGAGATAAATAGCGAACTGGGTTCTTTTAAAGTGCCATAGTTTTCTTTTAGAAGACTTAACAGGATAAATACATGCATTGGCTCAGCAACATAAGTCCAAGGGATATATCCATAAGAGTGTTCAAGTTTTAGCCTCTGAGTAAGAGCTGGTAAGGATTATGGAGACCACTAGATGAGCGCCGACAAGACTTCCATCTACGACAGAAAGGTTAGTTTGTATATGGTACACCGTACAAAGTCCTATCTTCGTCGGAGGCAGACTCAGTCAACTGAACGAATGACTAGGGTGAGCATTGGTGGAAAAATAACTCGTGGTAGCGCTTAAATTGTGGTTTTACAAATCCATAGACTCTGTTCGACTAAATTGTAAGCTTTACAAAATTCTTCTAGAATCTGTGGAGCTGATTGTACTAATTTTTGACCACATTTAAAAATCCTCAGCGTTTTGCGTTTCGAGGGAAAAACCTTCATATGCCAGATTTCTAGCCCTCAGCAAGAGGAAGCAGTTCTCAGGATCACAAAGAACAAGAGTCAAGAGTCCTTGAGCACAAACAGCCGTGTCGCATGGCAGGGCGATTAGTTCGAACAACTACTAACGCCCGGCGTTTACAGGACAATCGATGAGCCTAAAATGTTTAAGGCAGAAAATATCTGAATGTCTGGTTGATGTTGTATGCTGGGTGTTAGTGAAGTGTTTAGGATCGTGTTTTTTCTTTACCAAAATAAAGTGCCGCAGTTTGCTTCGATTTAAAGTCTTGTCGTCAACCCATTTTTAAGAGATTAAAAAGGTGGGAGACTCAATAATACTTTCTAAAGAAAATTTTTGTTTAGAGACGATTCCGAGGAGGAATTTGCAATGGCTTTTAGGGCTTAAGAAAAAAAAAACTAAGTTTATTCGTAAAGACATCGTTTTACCAAGAGTTTTTATGCCATCCAATATCTGATTCCTTAAGCCTGATTTAGAGATTAAAATAAAAAAGATACTTTTTTCGTGCTGCTTCTAAAAAGGATTGAGTGTTGCTTGGTGGGGTGCAAACCACATTCACCAATGAACCCTGATTGATAAACAAGCGAGAGTCTAAGCAAGTTCCCCAAAACCCTACTATAATACTACTAAATATTATGTATGACGATGTTAACTTCCTTTTTTTAGTCCGTACCGCCTTCCGTATGGCATGTATTTCGTGCTTAAAGGCCCCACCGCACTGCTTCATTATGCATGCTTTTGTGTAAATGTTTTTCTCTTTAGTGCTTTATGTACATTCTATCTAATAGTTCTTTTTTCTCTTTAACTAATTTAACTAAAGAAACAGAAAAGAAATATATTAAATTATACTTTACTCTCCCTTAACGAAGTGGTGTAACTTTCATTGAAAGCCATACTATAATAGTTAGTTGAACGAAATAACGTTGTTTAGAAGATAAGGCCTCAATTTGTTTTGGTTTTCTTTGTTTTTGTTTTGTTTGCGCAACAAGCAACATGCAACAAACATGACTAAAGATGTTTGTTTAAATTACTCGGTCTAGGGTTGTGCTAGTAGTCCGTTTCCATATTGGGTATTAGGAGGTCTTTGTCTTCTTTTGTAGACTCGATGGTCATGTTTTTTTGAAGGAGTTTCGGATCAAAGCAAGGCTGTAATCAGAGAGAGCAACAAAAGTTCGATTAGTTACAGAGAATGAGGCAAATGTAATGACTAACTTACCGTTTCGCAAATGCTCATGTTGCAACAGTTTTCGATTGTGATCTCGCATTGTTCAGTCGTCACTGGTCGATGCGTTAACGGTGTTTGGGAGGTGTTCTTGCGGACGACATAAGTTTTCTTGATTTTCGGCACTGCCGGCTTGTATATGTGCCGGATGCCTTGGATGATCAGATAAATGAGTACCAGACCGACGAGAGCACCGACCACAAGCACGATGATCGATTTATTCCATGAGCTGCGACATGTTTCAGCTGATCGTTGAGCAGCTAGGATATCCTGATATTCTGATGTCAGAGAACACCTTAAACGGAAAAGAAAAACACAAAATTAGTAGGGTACATAACAAAATATGAATTGAAATGAGAATACAGTTCGAACTGAGCTCGAATAAAGTACGAATAGTGCTTGGCGAAACTTATAGTCGACGCTTTTATAATATCTTTTTTTACTTATTGTATGAAAAGACTAATTTAATCTGCTTTCGTCGAGCAGGCGATATCAGGCTGACAAGTGATATGAGCCTGAACCCATAGACACGGGCTCTTATGAGAGTGAGATAGATTTCTAAACAAAAATGAAGAGTTCACACGGGTTTCGTTTGCTAATTGCGTTAAAATAACTTTCTATACACTAGATGAGAAAATATTTAGGAAACGTTTTAAGAGCAAAACCCCATGCTACAAGCGGTTGCTTAAATAAAATAAACTAGGATCTCAAGAAAAAATTTACATAATTAGTTGCTGGCAAATTAACGATACTGTAACGATAAGTAGAATAATTTGGCACATTAAAAAAAATTGAATCACAACCTGCATAAAATTCTTAGCCACAAAAGTGAATAGAACCAGCACCGTGATTTAACAAGAGTGTTGCTGTCTTGCGAAAAAAAAACATTTCTTCAGACTTTATAACGGTGAATAAGAGACGAACCGCGCTGCCAGGCAGAATGAACCATTCAAACAGGGGTGGAATCGGTATGATGGTGATCTGTGATTTTCACATTTTTCGACAGTCAATGCGATCAAACAAAATAATCCATCTGCAAAAGGTGATCAAAAAAATATTGTTCCGAATCGTTGCTTTATTTACTACAAAGAACACTGATTTTTATTCGTACACGCAGAAAGTTGGCCTAAGAGTAGGCAAAAACAACTTACTAGAAAGTTGAAAACTGGTGACCAGCTGATTTTGACGGTGATTGATCGGGAGCTGTCACAAGAAAATTGTGATGATCACAGTTTACGCAGACAAATATTTGAGATTTGTGACATCACTTATCATAGATCACCTTAGCCGATTCCACCCCAGGGCGAATAAGTCACCGACGATCCATACCATGAGCTGGTAAGGAGCATGCACCAGTTTATCTGCAAGATATGGTCGGAGGAAAACATGCTCGACTAATGGAACCTCAGCCGTTTGTCATTAATCTGATAGATCTATACCAGCGTGACTTAAGGTCACGGAAGTTCATTCCATCAATCAAATATTTACATTGCGGCAAATCTTGGAGAAAAACCAGGAATTTCAAATCGATACACACCACCTTTTCATCAATTTAAAGGCCGCATTTGACAGCATTTATATAGACCAGCTATAAACCGCAATGACTAATTTTGGCATCTCTCCTAAACTCGTCAGTTTATGCAGGATGATGATGGAAAACTCCGCTGTTCCGTCAAGATCGGTAAAGGCCTCCCTGACCTATTTGATGTCAAATACGAGTTCTGCCGCGTTGTATTCGTTGATTTAGTGAATTCCCGGAAAGCGATTCTCTAGATGAAGACTTGAAGGTCTCCGTCTTGGTCTCAGTGTAGGTACCATCAGGTTTAAGAATTTAAGCTAGTTTACTTGGTCTGTTCCTCTGACGGACTTTTACAAGTCTACAAGTTTCACTCAGAGATTAGACCTCCACACAAAATTTCTAACATAATAAGAATAATTTTTCGTGTTGTTGGTTTATGTGCATTATTTATGCGAAGTGATCTTATTGACTGTTTGAGCACCGAGTGTAACCGACCGTCAGAAGTTCCCAGTGGCCGTAGCTCAATTGGTAGAGCATTACCCGCGACAGCTAAAGGTTGCACTGATCATAATCTGCCGGTGAATAATTCCATACGGGTTCTTCTTTCGACATTTCGTCCGCAGTATTTCAACTCCACTCTAATCTTTCCTCGAATTGCGAATAAGACTCTTTAATCCTTTTGCTTCTTACGATAAAGATTCCAGTTTCCAGTGTTCTACCGAAATGGTTTTTAAAGGTCGATTTAGGAGCTTTCTAGTCTCCTTGCGAATACGCTGCTGTTCGGCATTCAACCAAGGCACCAGTTTTCTTGGGGGGTTTTTTGTGATCGGATACGCTAATTCAAAACAACGGATTGTCCGACATCCGTTGTTTTGAATTAGCTGTCCAGATCTTGAGCAGACGAGATGTCTCTCCTCCTTGTCGCGATGTACTCCTTGTCGCGATCTAAGGTTGAGTGGATTTGCACTAGTTGCATAGCTCTTCTGTAAACTGTGCCCAATTAGTTTTTATTGGATTTATCCTCTCTTGCAATGGTAGAACTTCACATCGGATTTGAAATTCAATGTATCTGTGATCTGACAAGGTTCTTTCTGCCGATACCTTCAAGGTGCAGTCTTAGGTGATAGTCTTAGAAAGCCTGTCGATCAGGGTCAGGTCAATAACCTGCTGAATGAAGGTCGATGCCCTACATTATTTATTGTGATGTCAGACGATAGGATGAATTTCATAAGACCGTCTACTCTTGCGTTGCATTTGCTGCTGCCTCAAAAAGTGTTCAAAGAATAAAGATGAGGCTCTTTGGATTCACAGTACTCTGCCTTCGGTGGAGGAGGAGTCAGAGAGTTGTTGGAGAAGTAAGTCGATGCAAGAACGAAGGTTTCCCATTTGCCGTTTGCGTTCCGAGGAATAGAGGCAGCAACCAGATCTTGGATACAAAACCTTTCGATCTTCACTGCCTCGAAGGATTTTGACGCAATAAGACAAGTCAGTCTATCGCACTGCATATCAGACGTCTGGTGAACAGATATTATCTTTCCACAATTTTACAGGCCAAAAGCCTTCTGCTAAGAGCCATAGCAGCTTTACTGTAGCAGGGTGCTGTAGATTGGCTCGATTAAACGAAATAGAAGCACACCGACCATGAGAGCCAGCCGTATCGATCAAGTTCTGTCCGCTGATGCTGCTCCCTACATTGGTCACAGCTCTAGCATCCATTATCAGTGCATGGTCAGCTCCGAAAATTGACGAGCTTCCTGGAGTGATGCTCATGGGGGAACACACGTTCGTTTATCATCCGTCACCAGTACCCCAGTACAACTACCCTCGATAGGAGCAGACCCGCCTTACTTGGAGTCTTCTCTTGATTTGCAGTGAACGAAAGGCTTAGCTGAAATGTAGAGTGCCAACCATATCAGAGTTCGCAACTGGAGACAGCTTGCCACGAGTCGATTGAATTGAGAAGATACTGCTCTAGCCGGAAAAGGTGACTCGCTTAGTAAGCACTACCGTGTGGTCATGTGTGTCGTCAAGAATAAAAACTTTAAATAAAGCATCAAGAAGATAAAAAATAGGATTAAATTCAAATACTTACACCTTGTAGCAATAGTCGGGCATATCCACTTCAATCTGGTTCCTTTGCAGCAAACAAAACGGCAAACAATACTCTGTAGCGTTCCTCTCACATTGCCTGCCAATAAAAGCTCCTGTACATTCACATACAGGCTCACTATTCTTTATCGTACAATTAGCTCCGTTCATGCAATAGCTATCACACTTAGCTAGCATCGCACTTGTAAGATTTGTCTCGCATTGTTTGCCTGCAAAGGCAACCGGGCAGTTGCATACTGGTTCAGTGCCATTGACAGTACAATGACCACCGTTTATACAAAAGTTGCTGCATTTCGATATCTCACAACGTTCTCCCTTGTATCCCAGCTGGCACGTACAATTGGGCGAGCCTTTCGAAAGCGAACATGCCCCATGGACGCAGAAGTTATGGCACGCATCGATTTCACAGCGATTTCCACTGTAACCAGAATCGCAGATACATCCTTGCCGAACGTCGCTGTACAGCCCTTTGCTGAGGCAGTACAACTCATTGTCCTGCTTTTCCTTGCGCCTTTTCAGGTTCACATCGGTTCGATTGACTAACAGCCCAGTTTGGATTTGCTCGATTGCAGCGCTGCATTCGTTGTCGAACTTCAGCTTCTGCAGCATACCCATGCGCGAAACAATACCAGGTGCATCGTTTTCAAACGCAACCACCCTAGTGCCAACGTCACCCGTCGAGTTCTTGGCGACCCTCCAAATGGTTTTGAATGTGTAGTCCGTCCAATAGACAAACTCATCGGTAACTGTTAAACTGCATGGCGAATGGTATGTGTCCCTTACAACAACCTGTCGATCGGTGCCATCCAACTTCGCACTTTCGACGGTGAAGTGTAGGCCGGGCTGATCGACCACATAAAAGATACGATCCGACAGCTGATCGACGAAAATGCCATGTGGATAGTAAAGACCCGTGTTGATAAGCACTTTGCGGCCTGTGCCATCCAACGATGACATCTCAATGCTGGCCGTGTCGCGATTCGAGTTGGTCCAGTATAACTTGCGGCGGCAAAAATCAACAGCCACACCATCAGGCTTAACATTCTTCTTGGCAAAGTCAAACAAAACCCTGGGCTTTTCGCCCAGCCCGATCGGGAAGGCATAGATCTTTCGATTGCGGTTATCGGTCCAATAGAGCGTCCGATCGACCGGGTCATACGCCAGGGCAGTGACTTGCTCGTCGAGGGTGCGCGCTATCTCGTTTGTAATCGACTTGGTCTTGTTGAGTGGTATCTTCAGCGAGTATATATCGTTGGCCTCCTGATCGTTGAAGTAAATTACGTCCTCCGCCTCGTCGTAGGTAATCGCCGAGAGCTTATCGAAATGATGGGCAGCTGAATCGACTTCGGTCCAGTTTCCGATTCCATTGTAAAATCGTATTCTGTCACTTGTGGTGACTGCGAAATCTAAAACGACAAAAAGACGGCAATGCATGAGTCAAACGAGTCCTTATCGATAAATCGATAAATTTAATAAACTTCACATGAGTATCTAAACCCGGTGATTTATCATTGTAAACAAAAGTTAGGGGGAGGTTGGTAAATCATTTTCTATTGAACGATAGTTTATGGTGGACAAAACATATTGTGTTCACAGCAAACACATGGAAGATAAACCATAAACGTAAGTTGCGAGTTTTGAGTTTCAGCTATTTCAGCTCATTCCTCAGCAAGTTTTTATGGTCTAAGATTTCATATTCGGAGTGGAGATACGATAACGACGACGACGACCGACACATTCGCCATCATTCATATTTCACGCAGTTTGCGGTTTGTCAGTTCTACGGCGCTGTGTACGGGCTATTCTAGGTGTGGGTTGTGGGAAGTCAGCTTCGAGTTATTTCATATGAATTTGATCTTGAAAAAAAGTGCAGACATAGAAAATTTATAGATAACGCAAGCTCGTATTGTTGATATTGAATTCACGAACATACACACGTCCGCCGGGTTAATTCTCTGATTACTTAACCGGCAGAATGTTTTTGGATTTTTTTGGCTTTTGCCGTCAACTGATTGCTGAGCAGATAGAGTCGCAAAAGCAATACACTCGTGACTTTTTAATTACTCACTAAGTTTATGAAAACTATAAATAATTGGTTAAACCAAGGCTTTTAGAAATCGAAAAAAGAGGTGTGTCGGTAAATTGAAGTTAGAAAACAAGGCTTTTTTAATAAAGGTTTCTGGAAAATACTGGATTTGTTTTGAAGCAATTAATGCTTCACGTAAAAGTCTATTGACTTTGATGTTTAGGAATGGGGCATTGAGTGCGTTTGCCCACACAGAGGCATTCCCAAATATACGTGGTAGGTACTGGCATGGCACAGTTTAAGCGAAAAAGAACTTGCAATCTGAGTTTGGCGAAAGGTTGGAACATGATTTTTCACTAACAAACAAAATTTTTAGGTTAGAAGTTGAATATTGTACAAGGGGTCAAATCCAAGAACGGTGCAATCCTTTAAATCAAAACGATGTCTTACGCAGATGGAGCGACCACTTTTCGGAGTTGCTTAACCCTTAGAAGGGCACTGAAGATGGCATTCCAACTGTTGAAGAGATAAAGCGTAGAAAAGTCCCACTGTTGATGAAGTCACTGCTCGCTGCCTTGCCTAAAGCGCGTAAAGTTGGTAAGTTTGTTGGAATTGATAAAATCCGGCAAGAACAGCTCAAGGCAATGTGCGCAGTGGGTGCTAGGTGGCTAACACGTTTAATTGAGGCTACTTTGGTTTGCGTGAAAGCACCTAGCGATGGAAAAACAGCAGTTATTGAAACTAGCAACTAGCAGTTTTTGAAAAAGGGAATAAAGAATCCAAGATTGCTCTGGATCTCTCTCTTCCCGGAGAAGTATTCTATTGTTACGCGAAGAGCAATGCGGCTTTCGGCCTGGCAGATGGATAACTGATCAGCTTTTCAGTCTTAAGTTATTCTTGCGAAGGCCTGGAAACATGGCGTGTTTGTTGATTTGGAGGAGTCTTATTACCGGGGTTAAGACTTGGAGAAGGCTCTAGAGAATTTTGCATGACGGAGTACTGAGTGAACTGAATTGTTCTGAGAGCCATTGTATGAGAACTGAATAACTGAACTGATGACCCAACCTTAATGTGTGCGTTGGACTTCGCCAGGTCTGTGTCCTGTCAACTCTCTTTTCATATGATTATATGGGCTGGATGGTGAAGCGCAGTCTTGGCGAGCAATATTTCCGGCTACTGGGTGGGTTTGCAGCCGTCTGTAGTTATGAGGATAAACGCGATCAAATATAGTAAAGGAATTGCGCCGTCTAGTCATTAGAAAAGCTCAACTTGGAGTGATAGCAAGGATCTCAGTTTTTAATTCAGTGTTCGTTCCACCTCCATTAGGTTGAGTTATGACCAGAAGAATAAGATCGCGGAAACAAGCTGACGAAATGAAAATTCTGACCCTGCTTTGTTGGTGTTACTCGTGGGAATAGAGTGGAAAATGCCAGTTTTCATGGAAATCTTAATATTGAGCAGCTCCTTCTCCGAGTGAACCCATCAATTCTTTGATGGTTTGGATACCTCCTGACAGATTTCCTACACAGGCTAGAATAACCGATATCAGAGCGCGTGTCGCCCCCATGGTAGGCCTAGAAACAGGTGGTGGGACAAGGTAGAGAACTCACCGAAACATGCTTGGGGTCGCGTTTAAGGTTCATGAATTGGTTCCTGATGATTAAAAATGATGAAAAAAGTAGGTACTAACTTTTTTTTGCTTTTCAAAGCCTAAGTGGGAAACCGCTGCCTAAGTGTGGAAAGCTGCATTAAAGTCGATAAATAATGGATTTTTCCTTAAGTCTGCGCTTGTTATCCAGGTGAATGTCAGCTCCATATCAAACATCCTATTCCCTTTATTTTCCTCTAATATAAACAACGTGAAAACATGAAAACAACAGCAACATTTAAATGATAGCAACGATTTGTAGCATTTGTTGTAATATTTGAATTCTAGGCAAAGGCATAACACTTCGGGGTGGTGAAACTTTGGTGTTTATGTGCAGCAGTTTCACATTCCGAAATGGAATGCTACCTTTTTTGTTGGAGGTTGCTAATGTCCTGTACAATTATCACTGCTGGTAGCAGCATTGCTTTTCCCGTAAGGTCATCATAACACTTGCGGTAGTAAGCTTTGGCGTGAAGTGAGGTTTCATGTTCCGCACTGGCTTTTTTGTCGGAGGTTGTTATTATACAATTTAGCAGCACCCGGTCTTGGTTCTGGGTCCGTTCTACCATGCAAACACATAACATACTTTAATTTGCTTAGAACTTCAGTGATGAAGAGCTTAGATCTTCAGCACTCGCCACTTCAGCCTCAGAAACGTGATTCTTCGTGATTTGCGGTTGATCAAAAGAAAGGGGGTGCCCGATGTAAGGGACTGGTTTTATGTTGGTGAGACTTCCAAAAGCCTATCCCATTTGACCAGAGTGCTAACACCTTCAGCCAGTTAAGCTTCTTTGCGCCGCCGATCGGTCAGCTGTTTCCTTTTCCTCTCCCGCTACCCCTAAGTACCTAGGCCGCTTCTTTCGACTGCCGCGCACCACACTCATGCTCAGCTGCCGAAACGTTGAACGTTGGACCCGCAGAATCCCTACCCCGGCCGTAGTCCAATGGGTTGCAGGTAGATTTTGACGATTGCCAATACCACATGCAGAAGAAAAACGTTAGTTCTCCAATCATTTATAAGTTTGGATGGGATAGAAAAATGGAAGAGGTTGCCCCCCGAAAACAAACTAGATTCCAAGGGTCGCCACTCACATCACCTCATCTAATTGGGTCGCCCTTGAGAGTTCCGTTCTGTCATAACAGCGTTTTAAGCGGGCCGGAAATTTTTACCATTTAATTCTACCTGAAATTCTTTGCGGAATCCGAATGAAGTTTTTTGGGAGGGATTATACGTTCTGAAATTTAGTCAGACTCTCGCTAAAACACAGAATGCGAAAAAAAACTGAACCAACAAAAGAGGATCGTTTCAGCGATCGGGGATGGGGCAGCAAAAGAAAAATCCACGAAACGTCGGAAGAAAGTACCCGAATCAACCCCTAAGTTTCCGATTCTACCTAAAATTCCTTGCTGAATAAGAGTGACACTCGGAGAAGCTTTACGAAAAGGACTATACTTTCAGAGGGTTTGTCAAACCCTCGCGGAGACCCAGACCGTGAAAAAATACAAATAAACGATACACTGAGGAAGTGGAAAAAATCCACAAAACTTCGGGAAAAAAAGTACCCGAAACCGAATGCAAGTAATCTTGGGTTGATCGTTTTATCTATAAATTTTGATAATGATGAATCCGACTGACACTTCGAGAAGTTTTTCGGGAAGGATAATACTTTTAGAGGTTTTGTCAGACCCTCACAAAAGCCCAGACTGTGAAAAAACTATAAATCCATAAAAGATCGCCTGAGGAAGCAAAAAAATAATCCTCGAATCCTCGATATTTTAATAAACTAAAATAAATGAGAAAATACACAGACTCTTTAACTTTCTTCTAACTTTCAGAGACCTTATTGGCTTTCATGTTCAGCAGCAGGCTAAAAAACTTTACAGCTTTTTACTTACTTAATTACTTTAATTAATTTACCTAATTCTCAGGAAAATTACGAATCAATAAAACCAACCCCACATTTGAAGAGGCTGTCATGACTTCGAAGCTTAAGAAGAAGTGAAAAACCTGGCTGTAGACAACGATTCCAACTTTTGGACAATATGCAATCTGCATTGAGTTGAACTAGTCTACCGGGGGTGAATATTGTAAAGAACATCAGGAGTTCCGGCAGGATGAAGTTACTCTTTGTAGCCCTGGATTAATTAGCAAAATAAGTGCATAGATATATATCATGCTATAAATTTCCTATCTTTTCTTTACAGTTTGTCTCTATCTCTTTCGAGTAACGCTTAGGGCACTAGTACACCTATCGTACCTAACCTAGCCTAAAGGTCTCCTTACCTTAAAAAAACACTGGACTTAAAGTTGAGTCTTAGTTTTCAAGATGGCCATCACATCACCAAGCAAAAATGCAAACATTGATATGCTTTTTCCGGTTTAAGAACTTTTAGATTGAATTTGGCTAGCTGGGCTATAGTGAGCTCAAAAGACGAATACGAAGAACCATATTTTTGGGCAGAATCAAGGATTGAATTAGGCTAAAGAAAAGCCAATTTATGATCGTGATGTGTGAACTGATGCTCCAATTATACATCGGGATTTATTTATTTTTTGTGCAAAACAAGATGGGCTCTAAAATGGACTCCTAAGGTACGCCCTTCTTCAGAAGTTTAAAAGTAGTGGAATCTCCGAAGGTTATCAATAAATTTTGATTGATGGAAGTTTTGGACACAGGTTTTGACTCGATGGAGACGTTCTTGTCACGTTTTAGGGCCTTAAGTTTTAAGCTATAAGCTTAAATGGCAAAATCAATATAATTACAAAGCTTTGTTAGTAAAAGAAATGGATATTTGCTCAATTTCGGGGTAAAAAGGGAATTGTTTTTTTTTTTTAACTGGATTTCTTACGCGAGTCAATTGTTTTAAAATGCGATCCAACGCTTGTTCAGCTTTTACGACAACTTCATGAGTAAACTATCAATTCAATTCAATTCAATTCAAAAAACTTTTTATTTTCATTTCGATAAGTTTTACAAAAAGAAGTTTACAAAAAGTAGTATACAACATGGCTTAGAGCCGTCTGCCGTTGAATGATAGGACCGAGAAAGTTAATTAATAATTAGTGCAACACTCGGGTCACCTTTTTTAAAAATACCAAACATTTTTGAGCACAAGAAGCTTCCGGGAACTATTTCATCTTTAAGAATCTTATTACAGAGCTCCAAGAGGTAGCTGAGGAATTCAGCGGTCGCATTCCTGAAAAACTCTGCAGGGATTCCGTCATGTCCAGGCGACTTTGAATTTTTCATTTTTTTTAATGCTGTTAACAACTCCGACATTACAAAAGCGTCATCTAGTTCGGGAACAACACAGTTTGGTAGCGCAAAACTTATGTGTTTTTGGCTGGGGTCTGAAGTCAATAGGTTCTTAAAGTGTGAAGCAAGGAGATCTACGCACACTACAGAAGAAGTTTTATTTTCAAGGCCGGCAACAGAACGAACGGTCTTCCAGAACGTTTTGGATTCCTTACACAGCAGAAGCTTCGAGGCAGACCTTTTGATACACATAGCTTTTTTGCATTGGCAAACTTCTTTGTATACCCTGTTTGATAGTACATAAAGATTTTTAAACCATCTGTTATTTGTTTTCCTAAAGAGGTTTAAGAAAGCAAACGATTTTTTCCGAAGTTTGATACATTCAGCATCATACCACACAGCCTTTGTTATACTTGAACGCGGCGCCGAGCTAGGGATTGCTGAGTCTTTTATTACATTAAAAACAGCGTTTACAGTAACCTCGATATTACCGGAGGAAACCGCCGGTAGAAAATTCACTCTTAAGCCCAGTCTCTGTCTGTATTGATCTGTTTTTGCTGAAACCCATCTAAGACCTCCACTTGTAAGTTCTTGTGGCTGAGTATTGCTGACCGGTGACTTGGCCTCACACGATAGTGAAATTGGCAAATGAGACGAGAAACCAGCAGTCAAAACCTCGAAATCGTTTACTAAGTCCAGCCATTTACCTTTAGCAAGACAGTAGTCAATCACCGAGCAGCCCTGATCAGCCACAAATGTGAACTCCCCCTCGCTATCCCCTCTTGTAACACCATTCAGAACAAAAAAACCATAATCCGCAATCATTTCTAGTAAACTTTTAAATTTCGAGTAAACTATCTAAAATTGCTAAAAAAATTAAAAATTGTTTGTATACCTCTGGGAGATGTCGGAAAAAGCCGAAGAAACGTTGATTGAATAATGGATTGCGGTCGTTTTCTTCTATTCATCAATATTGTGCACCGTTGCCTTTTATTTTGAAAAATGGAATCTTTTTTTTTTGGTAACTATTTACGGTATTAAAATGACTATACCTACTGCATGTTACAATTATTTATTACATCCCTTATAATATAAAAGAAAACAATATGCTCCTTAAACATGTTTTTCCAAGTGAATGAAGCCCCATTTGCGCAAAAAACTGTATTATCCAATGCCACCAACATCAGGCAGACAGTTAAGGCAATCAATTAATTTTTCGACTGACAGTGTTGTCACCTTAATTCCAAATTTGCATGACTGTATGTTATATTTACGGCCAGGTATTGGCTTCTAGGTATATCTAGGAAAATTCATAAAAACGCCATTAAATCGTAGTCAATCGACATACACATTTCGCACGCTAACTATTTCCGTTTCAATATCAATTTCATTGCGAGTACAAATATTGGAAAATGCGACATTTCTCTTATCACTAAAGTGCGCCTATTTTTTCGTTAAGTGCCCAACTATAGTTTACGAAAGATTTCAAAAGGGTCTACCAATGTACAATGTACACATTTATTCATTATGTATGCATATAGAAAGGTGCCTACTAAAACTTTTACTACTAAGTATCAATTACACAAGAATAAAATTTTTGCGACGATTTTAAAACCTTTAATCTTTGTTGATTACAAACTGATTACACTAGTCAGAACTGTTGTTTTTATCACGTTTAAGTTAATAGTGATTATCGTTAAGTTTTGTTGAAAAATACTTTTTTTTTTGCCAAAACCTACGTGATAGAGTGCATATTACGATGACAGGAATTTAATAGTTTAAGTGAATCACAAGAAAGATTGCAGATTTACAGAGGTTGAACGAATATCAATCAAAGCACTTGAACAACCCATTGAACCGAATGAATGGACTTGTAAAGCGTGTGATATGCCCCTGCTCCTACCTACTGCTGAACAGACGTCATCAGTTCAGTGGAATAATGGCGTAAATTTTTCACTGGCACTGCTGTCGTCGTCACGAGAAACAAGAATTTAAAATATTCTTTTGGATTTAATGGCGAAGGGAACCCCAGATGGTTGTCTGATTCAAGAGCAGGCTCGGAGTTTATTTTAGCACAAAGTTAATTAGTTGGTTTTATTTAGAATAACACTTTTACTTTGACGGATATTAAGTGGCGCGTTTATCTTATTTACATGTAGGAACTTATTTCTTCCTCCTGTATCAACATCTGAGTTCGATTGGACTTCCTGCTTCCGGTTGCAACTTGCAACTTTTAATGCAAGTTTAAAATAAGATACAAAAACACAACAACAACCAACCTTCGGAGAAAATAACATTGTTGTTGTTTTGGTGTCGGAGTTTCTAGGTTTTTATTTACCAAACTACATTATAAGCTTCGTAAATAGTGCACACCTGGGCATAGAATGTATTTTACTTATAAATTATTTATTTTTACAATGGTGGACCGATGTTGCTATGTTAGGTGTTCGATAATACAATTTTTTAACCACGTGCTTTGAAAGTAAGTAAGTAAATAATTATTATTAGATATAGTTGGTCGCGAAGATTAATGCTTGATTAGAAATTTATGAGCAATTTAAAAGCTCACATTATTTTCTTTATTCAATGTGAGCCCTGAAAATAGGTAAACACTTACATTATTATTAGCTTTTAGGCTTCAAAAACTTTCATATTGTGTTGGAAACAAAGTTTGAAGTAGTTCCTACCCAACGCAGGGTGGACACATTTTGGATAAGTCAGAAAAATCTTCCGCAACAGCTCGACGCGAGGGACTAGCTTCGGAACAGAGCAAGTAGTGTGCATTTTAATTCTAACGCATGTTTGAGTATCATCAAAAGTGAGGTGTACAAAGTTTGTAAAGCAGAAAAACAATCATTGTACACCTTTGAGACCTATTAAGGCCGGTTTTTCGGTGCTAAGTTAAACCCAGCTTAAACCAAGATCTGTTGTTAATCCCGTAACAAAACGAATTTGGAGTTAACTCAGCGAACAGTTTTTCAGTGCAGAGTTAACTTCGTCAACAAAGTTGTCAAAATCTTCGACTATCGAAATTATTGACTTTCCAGCTCTCATTTCACATAGAAAAACACAGGAAAAGAAATTGGAGTCATTCTCAAATGTCATTTTTCCCAGCAACGCGTAAATCAACTGACATTCCACGCAGAAAAAAACATTCAAAGATGTTCATACTGTTCCTCAGAGATGATCCGAGATTAAATCACCAAATTTGGTGAAATAAGCTGAGATTAAACCCAGATCTTAGTTCACTGAAAAACTCATTTCTGGGGTTAATCTCAGTTTAACTCAGAAAGTCGGATGATCTCGCTCTGAAAAACCGACCTTTAGAGACATGAACAGGTGAATTGATAGTCATCTCCGTTCGACTGCCTGTGCGCATGTAAGCCCGGACCTTACATTTTTAGGTAGAGAGCTGATATTTGGTTACTGAACTGGAAATCCATTGGACCAGATCAACTTCAAAAACTGTTCAAATCCGTTCGCCCACTACGGATGTGTGACTACCTCTATTAAAAAAAGCACTGGTATAAGATTTTAGATTATGCTTAAATAGCGCCTTTCTGATATAAGGCACTGCTTTAGAATTGTCTAAGACGTTCGAAAAAAAAATTACCCCAGCATTGCGCCACGCCCACTTTTAACTAAAAATTTAACTTGTTTATATATAAAAATAAACAAAAAATATATGTTTGCTTAAAGATTTGGTTAATTTTTGCATCCACACTATATGCCTCCGCCCTCTTTTGTAGGCGTGGTTAAAGAAAGATATTTTTTGATCAAAAGGCGGTGTTTCTGCATTCCTTTTAATGCTTTGTTTCCATGGTTTGTAAAACAGAAATTATAGAGAGAGAAGTTTTAAAAGAAATCTTGAAGTGTTTCCACTGGGAAAATGTTGTTGTCGCTGGATTTGTCAAAAAAGTTAAATGCACAGAGATGTGGAACGAAATTGCGGATGTTGATGCTGGTTGTTGTAGATCAAATTTGTCTAATTTCAACTTTGCGGCCTGCGAAATCCCATCAATACACATTTGATACTCTCGGAACTCTCGAGACTGACCTGAAAGCTACTCGCAGTAGTTTTACTCTAATATAGACATGTGCATTTAGGGTTAATTCCACGAGCGACAGAGCATTCACCGTCGACATTGAGATAAGCTGTGGGTCACTCAAGAGTTAACATTGAAAAGTACCAATTGTGAAACAAAACGAGTACATAGTAGGGAAATTTGGTATACTGCACCAGTCGAAAATACCCGAACTGACAGCTGTTAAAAACATTAAAAACATTGGTTAAACAAAACGTAGGTAATGCTGCATTTCGTTGGCAGATCAGATTGAAATTATAAGTCAGTCCTGGTTCCCACAAAAAAATTTTAAGCAAGCAAAGGTTTCCACTATGTCACATTACTCGCCTTTACTCGACTAAGAGAAAATTTCTAAGAAAAGTACATATAACTAAACCCCATAGCGAGTCATGACTTTTTTCTAACTTTTTTTTTTAACTTTGAGAGCCCTGACATGTACCTTTTCGCTAAGCAGGGTATAACACTCAAGATAAGACACTGTACCAACTTACCCGATCATGCGCTTATTTTTTGCAAGTGGTTTGTTGTAAGTAATGTAAAGTTTGGGGAGTCTAAGCAACTTACAATAATCTCTTGGCGTTACGACTGTTACGAGGAATGAAAAGATTACGTCTGGCTGAGCAGTTTGCTTGTCGCGCCTCATTCCCCATTTAAGTTTCCTAGCTTAGGGTCATCTTTTGACTCAAAGAAGTTTTTGTTTACCATTGGGCATGTTTCCGTTGATGTTTTTTTTTTTTTTTTAGCATTGATTGAGGACTTGTACATTCTTCCTCAAACCACTGCAGGCTGCAATTAGATTACACTACTTTGAGTAAGTGCTACAGTGTGTACGCAGAAGTTACAGTCCGTATAACGGACCGTTGAATACCGCATCCTATTCCAAATTGTAAAATGCTGATGGCATAGTTATTTTTTGACATTTTATAAGTAATGCAAACTTCGAAAAGGGGCGTGGTCTAGCCGCCCCTGCAAATTGTAATTTTTTGGTTCAAATTCAATAATTTTGAAAAATCGACCCCAAAAAACTTTATACGAACGGCGCGGTTAAAAACTTTACGAAATGTGGGCGTGGCCCAAAGTCTTGTATGTGAACAAAATGTGAAACTAAGCGTTTTCTACATAAAATATTAAGCAATTTTTTTTTCAATTTCGAGCAAAAATATTGAGTAAACTGCATTTGAAAATTTACCCTTAAAATAGATGCCACGCCCACTAGACGAGGTTTACCAATTAAATTTGTCTTTTTTGTATCTAACATCCATCAGGAGATGCAAAATGTCATTAGAATGTCTTACAGTGTTGAAAACTCTGGAGGTAGTTGCACATTTAGACCGATTGTGGGCGTGTCTTTGGGCGGATTTCAAAAATTTTTACACTTGTACTGCTTTGCATGACTTGGACCTTACGTACGAAGTTTCAGCACCCTAGCTCAAAATTTAAGGCCTAAAAACATGTGACATACTGACGGACGGACGGACGGACATGGCTCATTCGATTCAGAATTCGGTCTCGATCATATGCCCTTAAGGTCTTGGGGGTCTACCATTATTATTTCACCGTGTTACAAACTATGTGACAAACTTAATATACCTCCTATCCTATGGGATGGGGTATAAATATCTTGTTTTTATGATTACCGGAATACGCTGCCTTTAAAACCGGTAATATGGGAGTTTGAATTATACCACTTATTCTTATTATGAGACCCATTTAGTGTATAAATGCGAGTTTTTTACCATGTAAAATGATAGCAAAAACTTTTGCACACATACAAGCGGACTGGTACCGGTACATCCATGCTTTTAAAGAAATGCGCCTCGGGCTTTTTTTTTTTTGTTTGTCGCCAAACTAGCAATTGTGGTCTGCTTTGTTTTGGACATTTTGGAATTTTACATCAAATAGAATTTCACCTGAACCTACTAAAGAAATACGAAACGTCAAAATGCGATAAAGCATACCACTTGATCAACGAAAAACATAAAGCAAATACATAAAAACATCTTGTGCACACTAGCAAACAGCACGAATGCAGTTGTTGCATACGGCGCGGAACATGCAGGCAGTTTTGCATGCTGTGCAAAAGCAACGCATATACAATTATATGCTTGCAATTTTTTTCATGCGGCCACAGCGTCCATAAGCAATATTTTTAATATAGAGTATCAGTCTCTCTACTATGGTATTAGTCACAACATGTCTCCAGCAAAATATTTAACCTGCATGCAGTTTTTTTTTCTCTAAATTTGAGCCGCATGTGTATGCAACAATTCACATGTCACATGTGGTCTTTAATAAAAATTTAATAAAATTTAAGTACATTTGTATTTTTTCTAGTCTTCTATGGCCAAACTTTAAGAAATACTTATACCTTGCCTATTTAAAACGAGAGAGACTCAAGGTTTCCAACTCAATTCCAATGGGACTTAACACTAGATGTCGACAGTGATCCTTTAAAACCTTATGTGATTCTTTTACTCTGTTGCCCAAAAAGGTAAGTTATAAAAAGGCTCAATTAAAAAAGACGAAATTGATTCTTTTTGCTACTTAATCGAAAGAAAATTGAACAGATGAAATTAGGTGAGCAAAATTAGATCTTATGTCTGGGGAATCCCAAAAGTTTTTTTTTGAGAACTGCTGGAAGCATCTGGCACAATAGAAGAATTTTAAAATTAAATATGTTCCACATTTTTGCGCGCCAAGCTCGATAGTGAGTCCTCTTGTTTCTCCTCTGATTAATATCCTCATAGAGCGTACTCCCTCCATTTGTTAGTAACGTGGTCAATAAAAAACAAACATGAACTAAGACGAGTTGATGAAGCAGTTTGCAAGACTTTACCTAAAATATATTTGCAATGACGTTTTTCTGTGGCAGACTGTGGGCAAATACATAGGTAAATGCTAAACTGACACGCTTATTTCAAATTCTCTGCGGTTTTCTCTTCGCTTTTCGGTATACCCATTGAGTAATGCTCTATATGGCAGGGGTTCATGTATTTATGTCTAAGCTATTTTGTTGTTAGCAAGCAGCAGAGAGACGAATAAACGAAGCTTAAAAGAGATGGCAAATAATATATTGTGTTTTTTTTATTAATTGGAAAGTTTTTGTTTATTATGACCCACTAGTACGTCACCTCGTTAAGGTCAATATAGTATAAACGCTGATAAATGCTGTTGATGAACTAGCTAAGCAACTTTTTGAATTTCAGCTCAATTGAGTTTAAGCCCCGATTGAATTTGCTGAATAAGATTTTTGTTTCTTTTTGTTGTTTATGCTTTTACTTGAGTTTTGCGTATTCTCATATTTATGTTTATGCCTGCGTTGTGCCGTTTTTTTTTTTTCGATACTCGAACCGACACCATAAATATGAAAGATTTCGCCACCTTAGCATGTGACTACTTCTGCAGGTATTCGAGCGTAACAAAACTGGTCATTAACCTCGACTCGAATGAAATGTAAAATAACGTCCAAATGTCCAGCGAATGCAATGTGACCATAGTGATTGAAAGGCAATCGGTAACTCAGGTATGTAATTCAACAGCCTCCTCTGTATTTCGAGGAGTAAAGTAAATTATTTCACATCATGAAAAGAATTCGTGTCTCTTTCATGCATCGCTTTGACTGAACCCTGGTCTTGGAAAGGATTGTTTTCTCGATAATGTTCTCATCAAAAGATGATTACAATTCGAATAATATTCGACAATTTGTACCCTTGTAAAGCTTTGGCTGAGTTTATTGTAGAGCGCTATGTAGCCCAGTTTCACGGAGGAGTATGAGAATGATGCCTGCTTTACAACCGACGCTTCAGCGTCAACATGGAACTTGAAAAATCGTTTGTTAATACACATTGAAAGCGAGAAACCTCGACCGCGCGTTTTGACTGCAAAGGTCGAAAAGGCGTTTGTAAAATTTGTCGACATTGGTATACTGCATATGGTAAATACCTACCAACAAGTAAAATTTAACGTCTATTCAACAGCGTTTCACAGCTTACAACAGCAAAAAATGTCAAAATAATAACCGACTTCGGCGAGAGTATATTAATCTTTCTAAATGGCTGCCGTCCGAGACCGCGCGGCGATCTACAAAATGATTCAGATTCTATTAAAGGGTACTGTTAATAAAGGGTCTTGCCAAGAAATCCTAAGGAGTAGGAGTAGCTTTTCTTGACCCTTCTACTGGGCTGAAAGGCCGTCTCCATCAGGCTTACTTAAAAGGCTACAGAGAAACTTGTTGCCCTCTTATCTGCCCTCACTCGAAATGTCTGTTGCTATAAAGTTATACGCAGGCCAAAAGGTATTTGGTTTATGGACCTACTTCTGCAACCTCGAGCAGTGATGTATCAAGACCAGTATTACTGCTCCTCCTTTCCATACAACTCTTTTTACTTGATGTTCAATCAGCGCATTACAAAAACTAAAAATAAAAGAAGCACATTAGGTTAGAGCCGACTGGAGACCTTGACAGTATTAAACCAATTATATATGCCACTTAAACAAATAAGTTTAAACAACATCAATAGAAAATAAAACAAAGTTTTTCATTCATTCTGATAGCGAGACACAAAAGTAACATTAAAAAACTCCATTAATAGACGCTGCATTATTAACCCAAGTAACAGACGTTTCATTTTATAAGTCCGAATTCGCTGATAGGATTCAGGGACAGACATGTCGCATTTAACCATAATATGTAAAGTCCTTGGCTTAGTTGAGACGCGCTATCATAATGCAACCCCGACAAACGAATCCGAATAAGTCGGCTTATTGTATAATGTTATCACTGGCGCCGGCTTTACTTTGTAAAAGCACGCTATGCAAAGTGTTACCTATATAAGAAAAAATTGCAACATAGGTTCTATTCGCAAGAATTTAGTTCGAGGACGCAAATTTTTTATTTTCTGAGAAATGCGATGCATACACAATATTGTGCATCACATAGAACAGAGGACATGTTTATAATGTATGCGTCTGCGAGTCTTGAAACAATAGAACCCATGAAAATTCAAAAATGAAGGCAGTTGCTAATAATGTAGCACTTTTAACTTTTAGTGGTGTTCATGCAGGGTAAAGCAAACAAATTTTAATGAAGCCCAATTCGAGTAACAGGGAACAGAACTGTTTTTGAATTGATATTTAAATTTAGAAAACTGACGATCTGATTTCGAAGAGCTACACGATTTCCTGGCAAATATAATCTACGAAAAAGTTTTAATAATTGCGATCTAAATCAGTATAACAACACTTGCAGTATTTATTTCTCCCATCCAAATTTTGCTTGTGACAGTAGCTCTAAACATAAGTTTCTGCATGAACGTGGTAGAAATGATTGCGAACTATGGTTTGCTTACATTTTGTTATTAACAGGCTAGCTTCACACTTTAAACCAGTAAGTAAGTGCTACAGTGTGTACGCAGAAGTTACAGTCCGTAAAACGGACCGTTGAATACCCCATCCTATCCCACATTGTAAAATGCTGATGGTATAGTTATTTTTTGACATTTTATAAGTTATGCAAACTTCGAAAAGGGGCGTGGCCCAACCGGCCCTAATTACAAACTATTAATTATAAGATATTTTCACAGATGTTTCCAAGTAACACTTAACTTTTTGGTTCAAATTCAGTATTTTTTAAAAATCGACCCCTAAAAGGGGGCGTGGCTAAAAACTTTATATGAACGAAATCTGGACTGAAGTCTAGTTTACCTAACCTGCTACTTTTTTTGTTTCAGGCTTTCCTAAATTAGGCTCAAGGCCAGTCGAAATTAAGTTTTTCTGGAAAATTGTAGGTTTTTCTTCAATTCTGCTTCCAAATGTGGGTGTGGCCCAAAGTCTTGTATGAACAAAATGTGAAACTAACGTTTTCTACATAAAATATAAAAAGAAAATTTTCAATTAGGAGCAAAAATATTTGAAAATTTACCCTTAAAATAGATGCCACGCCCACTAGAGGAGGTTTACCAATTAAATTTCTCTTTTTTGTGTCTAACATTCATCAGGAGATGCAAAATGTCATTAGAATGTCTTACAGTGTGGAAAACTCTGGAGGTAGTTGCACATTTAGACCGATTGTGGGCGTGTCTTTGGGCGGATTTCAAAAATGTTTACACTTGTACTGCTTCGCATGACGTTGACCTTACGTACGAAGTTTTAGCATCCTAGTTCAAAATTTAAGGCCTTAAAACATGTGACATACAGACGGACGGACGGACGGACATGGCTCATTCGATTCAGAATTCGGTCTCGATCATATGCCCTTAAGGTCTTGGGGTTCTACCATTATTATTTCAACGTGTTACAAACTGTGCGACAAACTTAATATACATCCTATCCTATGGGATGGGGTATAAGAACTGCCGACTCTAGATCCAGTCGGTAGACTGTGTTCTTTTCGAACTTAACGATGATTTCGAAATGTTTTGAGCAATTATCGATGCTCATTATTATTGAGCATCAAAACAATGAAAAATTCAAAACCGCCTGCATTTTCCGGTATACCCACAGAGTCTTACAAGAATGCAACCTCCCTAGTAGCTTTCCTTTCGCAATGGAATTAGTGAAAGCATCCCTTGCCAACTCGTTTATAATTTCATTGCTGGTGTTGCGATGGGTTAATTCGCTCTATGTCGGAATGCAAATGTTAAAGCGCCTTAACCCTTGTCTGAACTCTTCGACACAAAAAATTTGCTTAATGTGGTCGTCGTCGAACCTCATCTCAATGGCTTTCTCAATGGGCGTCTTACTTCATCCCTTCGTTTTTCTTGAGGAATGATGTAGTTAGTAGTAACTCCTTAGCTACCTCTTAGATTTCTGTAATAAGATTTTTAAGGATAACATAGTTCCCAGAAGCTTTTTGGGATTTTTAAAAAAAGGTGATTCCAACTTATTAGAAAATTACGTAGACATTCCTTAGCTGATCCTTAGCATCCCAAGGAAAATATTTATCCAATGCTTTACCACAGGCTTGTACGCTATATGGAATCAAATAACTTACTCAGTGCTTTTCCAACACACTTCCCTTCCGACCACGTCTGTCAACAAATTATTAAATTTTTACCCTAACGACTAACTATAGCGAGTTATTATATGGTAAGAAAAGACACTTTGTTCCTTTTTCGTTGATCTGAAAGCAGCTTTTGAAACTATTTATAGAAATGTCCTTCTTTATAAAATGTAAATAAATATAAATTTATAAATCTAGATCTAATCCTCCATCTTATTAGGATATACATATATAAAAAACGGTTGTTTCATAACTAATTCTACGCTTGGGGTGGAGGGCGGATATCTTCGGCCCTTCATACCAACACTGGTGTCTCACAGGGCTGCGTTCTAAGGCCATTTTTATTTCAAAGTGATAAATTTCTTGCCAGGCGGAACAAGTTATGGAAATATGTATAACCAATGGTACTTTTGTATGCTGATGATCTTTTTCTTTTGTCAGATAAAACCCTCTTCTTCAGCTCATTATCAATGAGTTAACAAAATATTGTGATCCCTGGGGACCTGAAAACCAATGTCTGAAAGTCTAAAATCCTGATAAATTCACCATAAATTAAGGAGCCTCGAAAGGTCGACCCTGAACAACAAAAATATTGTGCCCTAATTATTGAAAACCGGATTTAGACTCTGTCCTCACCGTAAGGAGAGGTCGGGGTAGCAGCTAAAACCGCGATTAATTCTATGAAGAACAAGTTGCTCTCGAACAAATATTTTGATTTACCAACCGCCCAAATAAGAGGTCTTCGACGCGATCGCTAAAAGCTTTTTTCGTTACGCAGGTGACCACTTAAAGCCACGACGAGGTAGGAGGTATCTAACGCTTCTTCTTAAAAATAATTTTCAGCTTCTTCAATCAACGCCAAACTACGCGATAGGCGTTGAAGCAGGTTAATCTCAGGTTCTCAAAGGAAACTCAAAATTAAGGGCCAACTATTGGTTTAAGGTTTAAAAAATCTGTAAATAATTTGCAATAATTTGTGGGGTGCCCTGTCGTAGTGGTAAGTCTGTGTGCTTACTACGCCGGAGGTTTGGGTTAGAGTCCTACAGTCGTCAACAGAAAAAAGATTCGTTCTATTCACGGTCCCCACCTCCGCGAGGGTCTGACAAACCCTTAAAGTGCTGCTCAGATTCGAAAAAAAGATTGTAGATCCCAAGGAGTTCCATATCAGCCCGAAGAAGTAGTTGCTGCTGATTTGGTAGTAAAAAGTTAAGGTACGTCGCAGAAGGTGATAATTAAGAGAAGTGGAGTACAGGTTCCAACGATAAATCCACAGAAAATTCCACGAAAAGCATCCACAAATTAACATTAACCGAATGCAAGAAGAGTATATCGAAGTAAATAGAAGTTGTGTAGAATAATTGCAACAATCGCACTTTGTGGCGCATGTATACGCGAGTCCATGCAAAACCTTAATCGCATGGAAAGATCGAAGCATCACATGCAAAATAGATCCGATTGCACGAATTCGTATAGTTACTGTCGCATACATTTCACATAAATTACGCAACAAACGCGGCATGCTCAAACGGAATATCAGATCACATAATGGTTATGGTGTATCTTTTCAGCGTAGGTAGGAAGGACCCAATACATAGGATCCAGTACCTACATAGAAATTAAAATTAATAAGTGTGGACCGTGTTCCACAGCCAAGAAAACTAACTCTAATAGAGCCCAACTATCACATATAACTGAAGAACTCATACCAAAATATAATTAGGGTGCCAATGCAGTGTAATCACATGTAAATGTTTTTAAATGCATTGACACTAAAAGCGAAAACATTCATTGACATAAGTTTTCTATGTTTTGAGACAAACATAGAAAAATATAGACATTGACACAACGTATAGACATAACCGCATGGTGTCACTCTGTCAATGCAATTATGATTTTCGGTGAACATCTAAAATGACATTTAGTTTGTGAAGCTTTTAACGCACACGGAATGAATGTTCGTAAAAAGCTAAACCCTAGCTCTCTTTAAAATGGCGCCTAATTTTTGATTTGTGTTGTCAAGCGTCCCAAATGGCTTGACTAAATTTTAAAATCGCTTGATGCTGATACAATCGCTATGATGCTGCAATTTATTACAAAGTAAGTACAAAGGTATTTGAATACGAAATGTCAAGTCAATAACCTACATACTAAACTCATTCATTCGCATCAAAATGAAGCACTTGAAACAAACTCGAGTGTCTAGCCAAAAAAAAATCTGAGTTCAAAGGCTACAAGACCACCGACAGACAACGATCGGATGGTTATTTTTTTTTTACAATGTCTCCAAGCGTTCTATAAGCTCAATGGTACGCCAAAGAATCATCTCCTGGCACACTGATTTAAGTACAACATGGCGAATTTAATTCATTTAAATTGAAATATGTTGAGGCAAAATAATTCATTCTATTATGCCAAAGACACACACAATAATTGTATTGAATGAACTGCTCTCGGCTGACAGACAATCGAAGAAAAGAGGCGCACAAGTCACAGTATCTCAGGCTAAATTAAAACCAATTAAGTTGTGTGTTTCTCTTTCTATTTTATCTACACCCAAGCATGGGGATAAATAGTAGACCTCGGTGACGTACATTTTTGTCGTCACGTGCTAAAAGAATTATTTTTGTGTAACTTGCTAATCAATTTCATGTTGAGGTGTTAACAAATTCAAAGACTCAAAGAGATTTTTACAACCAACCAACCGGATGATTGCAAAGGGAATTTTTATTAATTTCCAAATGCACAGATCGGAATGAGTTTCCCAATCGAATATAGATTTTTGATTATTTAAATTGAATATTTAACTAGATTAAAGTAAAATTAAAGATTAGAATCTCTACTTTATTTGCAAAAGTGCGCTAATAAGAAAAAAACCCAACAAATTGATTGTGTAGAGACGACATCGTCGTTGAACTACTAGCATTAACCTTTTCGTAAAGTGATGATGTAAGACAGGCAAAACAACACCCATTTTCCCATTACTAAAATAGTTTATGTGTTTTGTAAACAAATAGAATGTAAAATCTCTTACAAAAGAAAACACAAGATCTTACAACCTTTTGGCTAAACTGATAAGGGATAAGCTTTTGATTTGGTTTGTCCCACGACGCAACGTTTAGGTGATTCCCTGGCGTTATGTTGAGCAGGCACATTTTGTTAGTTTACGAAAATACAAGTGACCCTTCTAATAAACGTTATATGAATGCCCCTGTGTACGAATTATAGTCGCTTTGAATCTTAAAACTTGTTTTGCCAACTGGTGTCTTATAACATTCTAATGGATTAGCAGTGAGTAAGTGCTGGAGTGTGTGCGCAAAAATAGCATTATCCGTTAAAAGGGCTGTTGAACACCCTACCTGCCATCCTATTTCATATTGTAAATTCATGATGTTATGAGATGGCGGATAAGAACATTTTTAAGCTTATAGTTCCCTAAATCGGAATATTATTCAAGTGCTGATCTGAAGTGTCATTCCTTCATGCATCTAGTTGTGTTGACTAGGAATAACAATTTAGTTAGTTGGCTAAACTGGCGGATTTAAGGACATTATGGTTTGATTTTTATAAGCAAGAATTAAATTAAGCTGAAGACTGGTAGCAGACTATTCAACAACTTGTTGAGAATTCCCTCGGTTATCAGTCTAAAGGTCGATTGAACGATCATAAATTTTTGTAGAAGTAACGAATTGTTTCTTTTTTTTACTGATAATGTTTATTTTGGAGTGTGGCAGTATCAGAAATTCGCGTGTTTATTTCGCCTGTCTTTATGTTATGATGAAAAAAATGGGGAATCTAGAAAAAAGACACGTTGCATTGGAGAATCAAAAAAAAAAAAATGACTTTAGGATTTTAGGTTTTAAGATGTCTTAATCTAGGTACTGGTACCAACTGGTACCACAACTGGTACCACAAAAAAGGTGAATAAAATTTCATGAGCAAAAGTAAATGACAACTTTAGTCATTACTTGATCTTCAAGTTGACTTTTGTCACCGCTAGTATCTTGCTGTCATGTAACGCCAGCTATAAGTCAGCCGAATAAATACCAACAAAACTGTCGGTTTTACGTGTACACGATGTTTCGGGATGTTTCCATGAGATTCATTTGCGGATTTGTCTAAGCACAACACAAGGATTGTGACGTACCCCATATCTAGACTTTTTCATTCAAAAAAAAAAAATTCATAAAAAAAAAATAAAACTATGATCCCCTTAGGGTCAGTTTTTCAGTACGAGATTTTCCGAGTGTGACGTGTGAGAGAGAGTGAAACTCAGGTTAAGCCCAGAAATGAGTTTTTCTGTTAAGGCTCATCCTCGGTTTAACAAGTCAAATTTTTTGAGTTCGCTCTTCTTTGCCTATTTAAAAAATGCTTTTCTGTTTTAGTTTCCGTGTAAAAATGATTTTTGAGCAGATTCTGGAGAAAAACTTGAACTTTTTAGGATCGAACTTAGAACCGAATTAATTCCTATGTTGCCACTGAAACTATGCTTCACCTTTTTGGTTGCTTCATTACTTGGGAGAGACAGTGTGTTCTCGAGCTACGAAATGAATTCTATAAAAGCCCAACTATAATGAGCTTAAGCGGAATTAATCTAATGTCGAAATACAACGAAAATCCCACTCAAGTTCTGCCAAGAGATTGTGGTGCCCATAATAGGCTTAAGCCAACGATATGAAAATCATGAAATTTGCCTTGAGAATATTAAATCAAATTTGAAAATTTTGTCACTTTTTCTTCAACTTTGGGTGTTTTTATCTCCGAAACCGATTTTCAGATCTAAAATACGTTTGATTTTTGAGGTCAGCGCACAATTCTCGGAATATTCCCTTCTTGCACGGACTTTTTGAAGCACATTTTAATATAATATGGGCTTGAATATGACAATGAGTTAACTAATGACAAGCAAAAACTAAACTCTAAGCCAACACAAGTTAACGAAAACCTTACGAAGCCCAACATAAGACTAGTATGGTCGTGGCATATGAATCGCGTGTAATGGGAAAATTCGGAAAGCCGACTAAAGCTCATCAAAATCTATTATGGTTGGGCCTTAAGGCTTTTTGTAGTGTTTTAGTTTTACTAACTATCGTTCTTTAGCTAAGTTTCCTGCATGAATTTGTTAAGTAATTAGCAGTGGTTGGAGAATGGGAAAATAATTTCTTTTTCTGTTACTAGTCGTTTCCTCTCTCATTATATAAGGATATAAATGAATAAAAGCATCAGAATGTTAAATTTATTTTAAAAATTGTTCCAATTAATGTTATATTACTAACTATGCTAGTGTGCACTGCCCAGGTGCGTTTAAAGAAAGGTTTTTAACAGTCTCGTATAAAGTATCCAATAATTTTGTTATGAATTGGGTTGACTAAACGAAGAACTGCCGTTCAGATGTTTGACAAGAGTACCTCGGTTGTATAAAAGGACAAACGCTCTACGAGATTGGGCAAAATTCAGTTTGTTATGTAGATATTCGGGTCGGCCGGATATCATAACTTCGTGCAGGTATATTAGGGCTTTGTATTTCAGGAAGTTGTCGAACGTGCAACCGACAATTTGCACCGCGTACTCTGAGATATGGGCGATATTGTTTAAGACAACATTTAGTTTTTTCCTACTACAGTAATAAGGGCTACAGAAAACTTCAAATCCATACAGGAGTGCAGGTATATGCAGGACTTCGCTATCATCATTTTATACATTGTCGCTATCGTGACACGAATGACATGATAGTGTCACTATTTCTTATCTGAGGTGAAAATAATGATAAATAGATCAGGTTGCATTCTGTTTCACAGAGCGAGTAGAAAACAGAAAGAGACGTTTTTTTCAGCTTTTAAGGGTGGTATTCACGAAGCAATCTTAAACTGTGAGCTTCATAAGTCTATGCACCAACAGTTTTTAAAGTCAGTTTATGAGCGCTTGTATGTAAAGAAATTAACACACCAGCATACATTGTTGAGAAGTTGGCCCTGGTTCACCTCGAGCTGTTGCGCCACTCTATTTATTTATTTATTTATTTTTTTTTATGAGCGCTTATATGACTTACGAGTATTCATACCCACTATTAAGTTGTGAGCGTTATTATGTTTGAAAATTCGTAATCAACTGTGACTTGTGACACAGGCATTTCAATCAAGCTCTCATTAGGTTTCACTTTACGACTGCAGGATACAAAAAGTTTTTAAATATAAGGCCTGAAAATTTATTCGTGGACTATTTCTTAATTTATTTTATTTAACGTTTTGGGTTTTCCAAAAAGGTAGGCTAACATTTGGTGCCTGAGGACGAAGGACTGTTAAATGAAGAGCGTTCATCATGGTGTTCCTCCTTTTTATTGTTACCCTCAACCTTGTTCATACTTCATACGTTTTATTGTCCTTGTTAAGACCTCGTGCCCTTTCAAATGAGCAAAAGTCGTTTTGAGTTTAACTGCGATCTGTATAATGATAATCGAAATGATAAGCAGTCTGAAAAATAACAGACGGAGATGATGTTACCACGAAGATGTTACCTATTCCTATTGTAAATAAATTAGGACAACGAATACAGTCCAAAATAGTCTGTTAACATTGTTTAAAATATTTTAACAACAAACAAGTTCGAAAAAGATTTTGAAAACCTCTTTTTCGCACATTCGAATTTATCATAGACAGCAACCTATTGGAGTTTGGTGAATACAGGGGGTTGATCACGAAATCCGTGAACGTGTACTCGTGAACGGAATTTGCAGATTTGGGATCATGACATATGTGAACGAATAAAACGAAACGTAATTTGGCATCACAAAATCCGTGAACGAAGCAAATATGGCTGTTCTTAATCGAAATATCATCCGTTCGATAAGAAGCAGACGTATTGCTCAATAATCATAAATTACTGGTAAAAAAAAACAAAAACGAAGAGCAAATGGTCAATTCGTGACCTTTCAGCTTGCAAGAATGATGCACACGCCTAATTTACAGGTCGTACTCCACAAAAATCAATTTAATAAGCCGAAAATTTCGTGTCGACAAATCTCAAATTGTAACCAAGCAAGTGACCTCTTGGCCTTTGGCGACCTGTTGACCTCTTCAGTCAACAGGCTCCCCATAAATCATTTGATCTTAGCCGTCCGGAGACAGCAATAAATTCATGCCCGAGGATGAAATTGATTTGAACTGCACGAATGACAATGACAAATAAAAGCGGAGCAGATTCAATCTCAACGCTTCGGATTCAACGAAAAAATTTTGCTCTTCTCCCTGAAAATTCCTGTTGCCACTGTTTCACCTCTTTCACTTTCGTCACTTCAACCTCCTACGCGAGGAGCTGTTTGTCCTAAAACAAAAAGATTGGATATTTTTTTCCTCATTAGATTTATTTTTTTCCAAATCGTCCAACTTTTGTCAAACTTTTGTTTATGTTTTTTTATTTTTACACTTCAGGATGACATTTGCTTGGCCAAACTATTACATTCTTCTGCTACATAAGCAATTCGAAATTTATTATTCCGTTTCGATAGGCTTCGTATTTCATGATCCCGATTTTTTCGCCGAACGTAATTATTGTTCGTACGAAGACCGACACGTTAACGGATTCCATGATTTACCCCCAGGACAAAAATTTAAAGACAAAGAGCTACTTAAAATTAAAATTGATTTGAGATTGCTTCGTGAATACCGCCCTAATAGTACGTTTACACCGAGCCTAATTTCAGCACTTAAGCTAAATTCAACATTTCACCCTAAATGTTCAGCATTTCGCCATAATATTTTCAGGATTTATAAATGTTGAATTTCAATTAAATGCCGAATTTCGCCAGGGCATTTAAAAGTTTGTCGAATGGAACAAACCTCTCAAACTTCCGATTCTCTTATTTTTAAGAGAATTCAGGACAGTTGACACAAAATACTAAAAAAAAAAAACACTTGTTATTTGACATAAGTCGACAAAAGTGCTCTCGGACGTATTTTAAAACAAAAAATAAGCAAGTAATAAAGACAATTTTAGCTGTATGGAGCACTTGATATTTCAGATTTTGACTTCGATTGTCATTTGAAACTCCAGTGTAAACGGCAAAATTGGATTTCGAAATTTGTTCACTTTTTTTTTTTTTCATTTGTCGGAAGTTGCTACTATCCGATGGAGCACTCAGACACAACTACTGGTCCATTGTACTACCACGCGGTCACCTTACTTTAATGTATTTAGTTTACCCGTCTTTCGAAGAAAAACGAGAAGGAGCTTCAGTGATGAAGAGCTTAGGTGTTCGGCACTCACCACGTCAGCCTCAAAGATCCGCCACCTGATGCGAGCAAAGGCAGAACAACTACATAGGAAATGTTCCGCTGTATCGTCGTCCTCTCCACAGGCAGAACAGGTGGTGGTTTCGCCCAAGCCTAGCACATTCAAGTGCTTGGCGAAAGCTTGGTGGCCCGTAAGGACGCCTACGAGAAGTCTGCGATCGATTCTCCTGAGAGATAGAAGAAAAGACGCTGACCCCTCGCAGATATCCGGGCGTAGTCGTTTAGTCTCTAATTTTTTCACCAAATTCAGAATTAAGAGGTCGATGTTAATGTAGTACAGTCTGATGAAAGTGACACGATTCTAGAGTTTGGGTATTTCATCGATTACACTTACGATCTTAGTAAAATATCGTGTGAGGATTAAAATTGCAACTGTTTGGCATTATTGTAAAAGAGTTCCGAGAGTAGGTTTTTAGTGGGCAAAATTGAGTGTGCCTACACTATCTATGGCTCTTATCTTTGCCTTACTCCACGAGTAAGAATTCGAAAGAAACTAAACTAGAAACTAGAGTTACAGGTAGGTACACAAGCCCATCGCCATTGCCACACCTAGTCTGCAACAAATTAGAAGAGCTCGTTGTATACATTAGAGATTGTTAAAATAGCCACAAGAGTGACAAGGTAAAACTTGTAGTGCGAACATTAGGCACCTGCTTTGGTGCCGAAAAACAGAAAGATATTTTATCACCTCCTATGACAAGCTCCAAATGACTGTGGGCCGCATTGAAATTTCTGGAATGGAGTTTTCTTTTTGGGGGTCAGAAATCTCGCAGGAACGAATTAGAATTTAGAAGTTATCCCTCCGGGCGAGGTTTTCCTCCGACGCCAAGGATGCATCATCGAATTTACTTAATGGGCATTATTTAGCTCCTACTCTGGTCTCTCATAAGTCGACAGCTCTGGCTAGGGACAGCCACAACTGAACCTATTTTCTTGCGGCTTTAGGGGTTTAAACGTGCATGTCTGCCAATTTGTCCGTCTAAGAAATCATTAGGGCAGCTAAAACTTGCATAGACGCAATCTCAATGGCCTTAGGGCTTTAAAGTAATTCAAGGACATGGAATTTGGCTTACTTTTTAACCGTTTTTGTATCAGCAAGTTATACAATACCCGATCATTAAATCAGCCTGTTCATACCTAAACATTAGAATCGTATTTGGACGAACAAGATAAATATTTGTTCAAGTGTTTCTAACTATTTCCAGTAGCTACTTACAAAATTAAGATTCCTTCAGAGAATAATATTAAAAAAACGCTTGTTCACATACTTCAAAAACTAGCTTGCAAAATCTGGTGAAATCTGAGCCAAAAACAACCTCATACGCCGGCATAGGTAGAGCTCTAATTTCATTCGCCACGCGACACCTGTTTCGAAAACTTTTTAGAGGTAGACGTATACACGTGCCTAACATACTTCACCACAACACGTCATCTGCAACGACGTGAGCTGATGTGTTAGCTACGCACCACAGACTACCAACGACGCAAAACATCGACTTTCAAGTCACTTAATATACCAATCGTTCAGCGGACTTTGATATAGAACCTCCATTGGAACCTTAGAGCCTTGTGAAAGTGCACACGAGAATCTAGCCAAGAATCCATCAAAGGAACATTCCAAAGATCCAGATTAGATTTGTTTTTTGGATTAGTTAAGCTCCGCCGTTCTCGGCGAACCTAAGGAGATCCACTGCCAGACAAAACGAGTTCCAGTTCCAAGTAAACATTCATTTGTTTACATTTGAATATTGTTCGTTTGTCCTCCTTTCGGAGACGAAGAATGCAGGAGACGGTGTCGCATGTAATGGGTGTACGTGACCAAATATCCTAGTTCAATGGCGTTTGCCGGCAAACATACCCATCGACGAGACGACCTCTCCATCTTTTGCCGAAGATTTCGGTCGTGCGGTAGACCTACGATAGCGGCAAATCGATAACCCACCCAACTTCGTTGTCTATTGGGAGAATTTTTCAGGTGACAAGTCCAATTCATTACATAACCCGAACGATATGAATTGCTTACAAGTGCCAGAATTATCTAACGCGGCGTGACATGTACAATATTATCGTCGCGTCGTGTGTTTTGAACTTCACACAGTTTTCTAATGTTTAATTGAACAAACTAAAATTAGCACAATCACATGGGGTAAAAGGGTAAGTTGACACTTTTGAGGGGGTGCACTGGCACTTTCCTTGCATCATCGAATTCTAACCTAAAAGAACGCAGGGGAGACGACTACGGGAGCACCTTGACTTGACTTACCCCATGCGAAAATCGCTCGCGTGCACAGCAGCAGACTGATGGCAATTTGGAAGATTGACTTGAACATATTTTTTTTTTTTGTGTTAGAATGGACAAATCACTTGGAATACAAAATGTGGGAATTTTTTTTGCTTTATTTACACTCGCGAAATAATTCACGAAACTTGGAGGAAGGAGCGCGATTTCCACCTGGTTCTCGAGCACTTGGACGTACACCTCGCGAAATTATAAAACCGACTGAATGAAATTGACTGGGAAAGTTGAAGTATATAGAAAAGTCGCTCGCTGTTGTTTTTTTTTGTTCCTTGCGAAAACACGGGGCGAACCAGTGTGACCATAGCTAAAAATGCGTGCGCAAGTTTGACGCATGAAGGCGAATTTCTTAGGGCGAAATGGGAAATATGTAGAATAATAACGATTTTGTTTCGTACCAAGAAAAATTATAAATATTTTTATAATGAATACTAAAAAAGCGCTATATAAGACACAAACGCATTGTTTGATTGAAAGAAAACAAATTTGGCAAATATCCAGTTCAAAACTGTGCCTACATCGGCCATAAAACTGCTTTTAGCGGGTGACTATTATACCATGTCTCCACCGGGCACTTATCCCCACGATTAATATAAATCTTTATTAAATCCTCTACAAACCACGCGATTTAACAGACAAATTTAAATTCTTTCGGCGATTAAAAATAATGTAATATTTTCGGCCTGGGGTTCGTCAAATAAAACTCAATTTCACTTTTATAATCACACAATGAAACACTTTATTTATCAAACAAACTTATTTAAACTCAGATCACACTGTTATTCAACTTTACTATTTAGAATTCAACACTTTATTTCAACTCAATCACTTTTTACTTTATTACCGATTTTTACAAGTCCACGTTTAAAATATAACTGTCTCGTACGAGCCTGCCACCCGTGTATTTATACAAAATTAAGCACCTTCTAGTACGTTCCATACCCCCTTTGGTAATTTTCCACTGATACTCCTCCGCTGAATTCCAAGGAGGGGAAATCGAAATTCGAACTTCGAATATGACAGCTGCTGTCAGATGACTGGAATGACAGTTGGGTATGTTCGTTTAGTGAATCGAGCGGGTGCGTCTGTAGAGCGAATCGATGGGTGCATTCAGGGACTCCTGCGAGTTGTTTTATTTCTTGTCGCCACATAACATTGCCCCCCTCTTAGTTTTGTTCGTCCCGAACAAGTACGTCATCATTGCTTCCGTGGTAGCGATGTAGGCGATCAACATGGACAACTTTCATTTTCGCTCTTGGTCCTCTTTGGATTCGGAATACGACATCATTAATTCGCGTTACAACTTGGTAGGGACCTTCCCAATCCTTCTGAAGCTTTGGCGATCTTCCCTTTTTACGATGTGGGTTGTAGAGCCATACCAGATCTCCCTCGTTGAACTCGGGTGCCGTTGCTCGCGCATCGTATCTCGTCTTCATGCGGTCGCTTGCAACTTTTATATTGCTTCTGGTTCTCTGGTGGATGTCATTAATCCTTTCTCTAAGGTCAACCACGTAGTCCTCCTCGGATGTGGGTTCTTCAGTGGGAAATCCGAATTTAAGCTCACTGGGTAGCCTGGCAGTTCGGCCAAATAAAACTTCAGATGGAGTATATCCAGTTGTACTGTGAATAGCATTCCGGTAGGCCATAAGGAATAAAGGTATTCGCCGATCCCAATCCCGTTGATTCTCGTCCACGACTTTAGAGAGATGTTCCTTCAGCGTCTTGTTGAAGCGTTCCACCATTCCATCTGATTGTGGGTGAAGAGGTGTGGTCCGTGTCTTCTGTAGTCCGATTGCTGCGCATACCTCCTGGAATATCTTCGACTCGAAGTTTCTTCCCTGGTCGGAATGTAATTCCATTGGCACTCCGAACCTGCACACCCAGTGGTCCACTATCTGATCGACAACGGTTTTCGCTTCTTGATTTGGGATCGCAAATGCCTCGGACCACTTGCTGAAGTAATCGGCAATAACCAGGATGTAACGATTACCGCTTTCAGTTTCCGGAAACGGTCCTGCGATGTCGACGGCGATCCTTTCAAAGGGAGCACCCACATTGTACTGGTTCATTTTACCCCTGGTTTTGACTTTGGGTCCCTTACTAGCAGCACAAGTAGAACACTTCCGACACCAACTCTCAACGTCCCTTCTTGCACTCAGCCAATAAAAACGTTCCCGTACTTTTTCCAGGGTTTTGTTGATGCCCAAGTGCCCACCAGACACTCCATCGTGCATTTCCCGTAGAATCTCCTGGACTTTCGACCGTGGAACCACAAGCTGCATCTTAAAGGATTTTCCATCCGGCATTTCCCATTTTCTTCGCAGAACGCCATCTTGTACATGGAGAGAGTCCCACTGCGCCCAATATGCCTTCAATGTGGGACTTCTGTCGGATATATCCCTTGCGCTCGGTTTCTCCATAGATTCCTTCCATGCAAGGATTGGCTCAATGTCAGGGTCTTCTTGTTGTGCGTTGCGAAGTTCCTCAGTACTCCAGCCTTCTGCAGGTTCGGCTCTTACTCGCTGGACAGTACATTCGTCCTTTTCCTCCTGTCGCACGCAATGCTTACAATTGGGCTCACATGGTCTCCGGGATAATGCGTCCGCGTTGCAGTGCAGTCTTCCTTTGCGATGTTGTATCTCGAAGTCATAAGCCTGCAATCGCTCGATCCATCTTGCGACTTGGCCCTCAGGATTTTTAAACTGCAGTAACCATTTGAGCGCGGCGTGGTCGGTACGCAAGATGAACTTCTGGCCGCTCAGGTACTTCTGGAAATGTTTCGTCGCCAGTATTAAAGCAAGGAGTTCTCGTCTGGTAACACAATAATTTCTCTCTGGTCGGGTAAGCACTTTGCTGAAGTATGCTACGACTTTCTCCTGCCCATCGTGTAACTGCGACAATACTGCGCCAACACCCACATTGCTAGCGTCTGCGTCCACAATAAATGTCTTGCCGGGGATGGGGTAAGCTAGTACCGGTGCTTCGCAAAGTCGCTGCTTCAGATGCTGAAAGCTTCTTTCGCACTCACCTGACCATTTAAATTGTCTTCCTTTCTCAGTGAGCTGGTGCAGACACTTTGCAATCCCGGCGAAATCTTTGACGAACCTCCTGTAGTACGTAGCTAGACCGAGAAAGCTCCTTAGCTGGTGTTTGTCCTTGGGAACTGGCCAACTTCTCACAGCTTCGATTTTCTCTGGATCCGTCTTCACGCCATCCGTCGATATCACATGCCCCAGATACTTTACTTCTGCTCTGAAGAGCGCACACTTCTTTGGATTGAGCTTTAAGTGTGCTGCTCGAAGTCGTGAGAAGACCTCCCTCAAGTTGTCGCGATGTTCTGCAAACGTCTTTCCCAAAACGATGACGTCATCCAAATATACCAGGCAGGTTTTCCACGTCAGCCCATGTAAGACACGTTCCATAAGACGCTCAAAGGTGGCCGGAGCGTTACACAGACCAAATGGCATTACTGTAAACTGCCAAAGCCCATTGCCAGTTGTGAAAGCGGTCTTCTCTTTGTCTTCTGGATGGATCTGTACCTGCCAGTAGCCACTTTTCAGGTCGAGAGTGGAAAACCATTTTGCTCCAGAGAGTGTGTCCAATGTGTCATCTATTCGAGGTAAAGGGTAGCTGTCCTTCTTTGTGACATCATTAAGCCTCCGGTAATCCACGCAGAATCGAGTACTGCCGTCCTTCTTTTTCACCAGTACAACAGGCGACGCCCACGGACTTTTCGAGCTTTCGATCAAACCTTCTCTTTCCATGGTCGATATCATCTCGGCGGCCTCGTCCTGTTTAGCCAACGGAAGTCGTCTGGCAGGTTGGCGGATTGGTCTAGCATCTCCGGTGTCTATGCGGTGTTGTACTAAGTGTGTTCGACCATAGTCTCCATCCTGTGAGGCAAATATATCAGCAAACTCGCCAATTAGATTTTCCGCTATGGTTTGCTGCTCCTGATTTAGCTCACAGTCTTCGAGTATAGTCTTACATACCTCGGACAATTTTGATGGAGAGACAGGACTTGCAGGCTCACTCTCAGCTATTGTCGAAATGGCTGCAACGGGCACACATCTTCCGATCACCTCTCCTTTCCTGAGCTTAACGGTGCGCTTATTTGGGTTCATCAGTCTTACCGGCACCATGTTATCCCTGGGCTCTGCAAGAATTTTTCCCACGACGTAACTTTTAAATTCACTTTTGTTATCTGGCTCGATGAGATAGAATCGGTGGTTCCCAGGATCACCCTCCAAACGTGTCCAAAGAACTGTCTCTGAAGAGGGCCGCAGAACTTCATCGCCTCCCAGTATTGCTCGAAGATTCACAGCGTTGTCGTTTCCGTATACCATAGGGATCTCGACGGTTCGATACCTTAGCACCTGCATTCGAAGGTCAAGAATTACCTCGTGTGCCTTCATGAAGTCCACTCCAATGATGCATTCGTCGCATATGTCGGCTACCAAGAATGCATGTGAGAAGGTCAATCCCTCTAGTTGTATCTGTAGCTGCACCTCCCCGTATACTTTCGCCGCTTCTCCTGTAGCTGTCTTCAGACTGTAGCAGCTGGTGTTATGTAGCAATGACGTCTGAACAAGGTTTCTTCGGATGATGGAGGCCGTGGCACCTGTGTCGATAGTGGCCACACATTTTCTGTTGCCAATAATTGCCTTCACAGTAAGACTCCTGTTGCAGCGTTTTGTTTGCGAGACTTGGATGATGGTCCTGGGGGCGTCGATTCCATCAACCAACTTCTGCCCCGCGAAGTTGGTTCTTAGGCGTTTCCCGACTGCTGTTGCTCCGAAACTTGTCCAGCAGGTTGAACGTTGTCCCTGCCAGATGCTTCTTCATTTTGCCTTCTTCTAGCGCAATGTGGGCAGCTTGTTTGTCTAGGTGGAGCTCTGCACTGTCGCTGTAGGTGTCCCCACTTGTTGCAATTCCAGCACCTTATTTGTCCTCGACCGCTATTCGTGTTTTGTCTCTCCATTTCCACGCGCTGACATGAGCATTCTAGCGTAGCCATTTCCCTTATGCGATGGCCACCTTGCGAAGCTTGGTCTGCAGCTTCCATTGTCAGGGCGAATGCTAGTGCTTCAGCGAGAGTCTTCTTACCTGCCATTCTTACAGCCATTTGTAGCTTTCCATCCGCAATGGCATTGGTAAACGCATCGGTTGCCAACTCGTTTATTATCTCCCTGCTGGTGTTGGGATAAGACAAATTCGCTAATCGCTCGATGTCAGCTTGCAACTGTTGAAGCGTCTCACCCCTTGTCTGAACTCTTCGGCGCAACTGGACCCGGTAAACTTGTTGCATGTGGTCGTCGCCAAACCTCATCTCGATGGCCTTCACCATGGCATCATAATCTTTTTGTTTTTCTTCAGGGATGGTCTGCAGCAGTTCGGCAGCTGTTCCTCTGAGCGCAAGCGTGAGAGCAATTGATTTATCTTCGTTGTCCCAGTTGTTTGTCAACGCTGCAGCTTCGAATTGTCTCCTATAAATCGGCCACGATGTTTGGCCATCGAAGACAGGCGGCTGCATTTCTTTGCGTCGTGGACCGTCGGGCAAATATTCTCGCACTTTCTGTTTCTTAACTAGCTCCAGCTCCTTAGCCAGTTGTTCAACTTCCGATTTGACTTCAGTGAATTTTTCCTCCACGCTTTCAATTCTTTGATCTACTGCCTGGAACTTTTCCTCAAAAAACGCATTCTGGGAATCAAGTTTGCTTTCTAGAGCTTTCTTCTGCTCATCGAACTTAGTATCTAGCTTTCCATCGAGAGCGTTCTTTTGTTCTTCGAGAGCGTTCTTTTGTTCTTCGAAAGCATTCTTTTGTTCTTTTTGGCCGCTCTCCAGCTTTTCGAATTTCTCCAGAAGCAACTTCATGAAAGCGGGCATTTCATCGGCAGTACTTACTGTGCTTTGTTGCTGTTCTTCTTGAACTTCGAACAGCATCGTGTCTGGATGTCCACCTTCCTCGGTAATAGCGTCCTGGAGTCGGAGCAACAATTCCCTTTTGAGCCCCGAAGTCTGGAGGTTTCTTTTACCCAATTCCGCTTTTAACTCAGCTGTTGTCAATTGTTCAATTTTTCGACCCATTTTGAATTGTCTTCACACAATTTTCACAACACAATCAGTTTATGTCTTATATCTGTTCGAGAAAATTCACTCGCGAATAAACAATTAACTGAAACCGTTTTTATAACTTAGTTAATTATAGCTTTATCGCACAATCAGCTTCGATGTATCCGGAATATTCCACAATCAAATTCGTATGAGTCACCGACACTGTTTACACACACGATATCTCTGGGAAATTCCAACTGTTCCGGAAAATTCCACTGTAGAATTAACCCGCACAATTATGAGTTTTATCCCACTTCTGACACCAATGTAATATTTTCGGCCTGGGGTTCGTCAAATAAAACTCAATTTCACTTTTATAATCACACAATGAAACACTTTATTTATCAAACAAACTTATTTAAACTCAGATCACACTGTTATTCAACTTTACTATTTAGAATTCAACACTTTATTTCAACTCAATCACTTTTTACTTTATTACCGATTTTTACAAGTCCACGTTTAAAATATAACTGTCTCGTACGAGCCTGCCACCCGTGTATTTATACAAAATTAAGCACCTTCTAGTACGTTCCATACCCCCTTTGGTAATTTTCCACTGATACTCCTCCGCTGAATTCCAAGGAGGGGAAATCGAAATTCGAACTTCGAATATGACAGCTGCTGTCAGATGACTGGAATGACAGTTGGGTATGTTCGTTTAGTGAATCGAGCGGGTGCGTCTGTAGAGCGAATCGATGGGTGCATTCAGGGACTCCTGCGAGTTGTTTTATTTCTTGTCGCCACATAACAATAATACCACTCATAAATCCCATTCACCCTACTCACAAACCTTTGTTACAGTTTGAGAATGAAAAAGGACACTGAAACTGTCCCTGTACGACAGATCTGTCACAAGTACGTTTTCTATTGTGATTTTTACAGCGAAAATTGTTTTTCGCTCCTAGGAAACGACATCGCCATTTTCTTTTGAGAGCCAAAATGGCAGAGACAGAGTGTTTGGGTCAAATTAATCCTATATATGTCCGGTGGAGTCACTCTGGGATTTATTTTGAATAGTTTTCCTCTAATCCGCTTTAAATTGCCGGTGGAGATATTTTTTTAAAAATGAATCCCGAAGTGTCTACACCAGACAAACAGGTTTAATTTGACACGGGCACTTTTTATTTTTTGTCATTTTGTCTCTTAAGCCGCGTTGTCACAACGTAAAACAGGAACAGAAACAGAATCTCATACATTAGCAACTGAAACCTAAATTCGCTGAATGATTTTTCCGTTGCTAATGTATGAAATTCTGTTTCTGTTCCTATTTCTGTTTCTTGTGATAACGCGGCTTTAACATAGTGGCGATAACATTTCTCAGCAGCGAGAGTTCTATTTCGTTGTAGAAATCATAACGGTAAACTTATTTGTGGCAGATCTGTCATACTATGTCTCCACCGGCCTTAATGCCCTTTTCACACCGTATCGAAAACTCAGTTTTCGGGAAAAGGTTTACGAAAACTCATTGAGTCATTCACACTGAACTGGATCAAGGTTTGGCTGACATTTCAGTCACTTTGACACTAATCGCAAAATAGAATTTTTCGCGTAACTATCTCGCTCGCATCTCTCGTTCTAACCTTTTGTGAAATTTGTTCACTTGGTATAAGAAGAATGAAATGGTTGCAAAGGGAAGGCCTGTGTGCGAACGAGATAAAGAAGTTTGTTTGTTACGAAAAGTGACATATTGGCGAAAAGCTCCATTGTTAACTGGTGGTTGTAAACAAAGAAAGCCAATGAACTCGAATGATTTGAAGCAATAATTTTTAATGAAACAAGTGTTTAAGCTAACGTGAAAACATTAATAACTATTTCCACAATTAATTCTAGTCTCTACAAAAGAAAACGTCGCCAAGGAAAGCTCATGAAAAACTACCAAAATCACGAGGTTACGAAAACAGGCAAATGTATGGGAAAACTCAGGTTTTCGGGGAAGTTTTCGCGAAAACATGGTTTTCGGTCCGGCATGTAGAGGGCATCAAGCTGCGATCAGCGAGAGATAATTTTAAGTAAATCCCGAAGTGTCCCCACTTTCCACCGAACAAACATAGGAATAATTTGCCACAAGAACTATTTTTTTCTTTGCCATTTTAGCTTTCAAAGTTAAAGTTCGATTACACTACCCAGCAGCGAGAATACGTCTTCGCTCAATAGAAAACGTAGTCGTGACAGATCTTTTATACGTGGTCAGTGTCAGTTTGTTTCAGTGTCAGTGTTTTTCTTCTTCAAGTATTAAACTGTTAAAGATGGCATAGAGGTTTGTGAGGGGATTTATTTTTAATCGCTTGCCGAGACGAATAAAATTTGTGTGGTAAATTTCGAGACTTAAGGGAGATGAGATGGTGATTTGTCAATCGCGGATAATAGTAATTGTTTTTAATCGCTTGCAGAGCGTATCAAAATTTTTATAGTTATTGGTAAATCTCGAGATTTATTTGAGGTTAGTTGAAGATTTTTGTAAATTGCGTATTACTGTCCGGTTGAGGCATGGTACACTAGGTTTTTAGTGGTCATAAAACCGCGACTAGGGTAAGAAAGTTGAAAATAAATCTCGTGTGTGTCTCCATATGACAAATATATAAGATAAATTTGACGCGAGTACTCTTTTTCTGACATTTTAACTCTCAAAAGAGAGTAACGACAGCATTTTCCAGGAGCGAAAATAGATTTCCGTAAAATCCCAAAAGAAAACGTATTTGCGACAAATCTGTTCCTACACGGACAGTTTCTGTTAACGTTTTCAAGTTGCAAACTGTTATAAAGGTGTTTGAAAACGGTTAAACGGTTGAAACGGTTAAAGGGTGAATGAGATTTTTAATTGCTTTAGAGAGGATCCATAAATCTGAATGGTAAAGAAGTGTGTAGTAGAAACATGGTATAGCTTTTCGTTTTCACTGCAAAATAAGTTTTTTTTTCGTTTTGACAAAATCTTACAAACCAAAGCTCTCAAAGAAGATAACACTTTTTTGCGGTTCATATATTCAAACGATGTGTAATACCTTAACTTGGATCCTATAATTGTAAAACCAGACTTTGCTATGTATTCAATCTGCCTTGTCTTGAAATTCACTTTTATTCGATGAACCCCAAATATATTTCCATTCTGTCAAAAAGGGCATCTGAAATGCCAAACGCGTAATTAAGCAAACGAAAGCATCTGTAAAGTAAAGACTGCCTTAATGTCCTTTTGTAAAAAAGCTTATGGTATTCCGATGGAAATGCCTATGTTACTCGTCTGGGGTTTTAGTGCAGCGAGAGAGTACTTATATACCTAAAACCATTTTGGTCTCGGCGCCAGTTGAATGACCGTTGATGTGTGTTCCGTTCAACAGTTGTGGGTATCGGAAACTCTTCAGTGGGTTACAGATTTGATTTTAAGCCTCCAGCCGAATGAAAACGTTGCGTCCGTTACATCGCAGACCACATCCGACATGAGGGTAAAATAGACACGTACCTACTTATGGAAAGTTTTGACTTTCGTAACGAATTTTTTTTGCTTTCCATAAGAACTTGTGTGTACTTGTCATGTAGTCACTTCTTATGCACATCGCCGTGACGAACACAACGTCTCTAGGACTAGCATTATACTACAAATTCATACCATGTTTCCACCGGGCACTAATCTGCGATAAATATAAATTTTCAATAAATCCTCTACAACTTACGCGATTAACCATACAAATTTTAATGCTCTCGGCAAGCGATTTAAAATAAATCCCCTGATAAATCTTATTAACCCTGTTCACAAACCACTTTCAACCCTTTTCGAACACCTTTTTAACAGTTTGAGGACCGAAAAAGACTCTGACATAATATAAATGGACTGCCAGTTGGTGTCTCCGCTCATACGACACCTGCTACAAAAATGGTACCCTGGATCTATGCTGCTGTTCGGCACTGGTGGTGTGATGCAGAAGCGTTCCCTATTGTTTCCAGTTTCTACGTACTTGAATGGGACCGTAATGAAGTTGGGTACTAGCAGTGTAGTTCCATAAATACCATGTCAATGCTTCTAACCTTGCCAACCTTCTCATACTTTTTGTTTGATTATCGAATAAGGAAACTCACACTATGTTTCCACCGGCAATAATACGAGTATTAGTGGTTAATAATACGAGTATTAGTGGTTAATAACGGTTAATAATAAATCTCAAAGTGTTTCCACCAGACAAAGAAAGCTCATCATATTTCATATCATTAATATGAAATGATATGAGCCGAGCATTTTTTTTTTGTCATTTTGGCTCTCAAAATACAGTGTCGATAGCATTTTCCAGGAGCGAAAAAAGATTTCCGTTGTAAACATCCCCAATAGAAATTCTAATTCTGACAGATCTGTCATACATGGATAGTTTCAGTGTCATTTTACGATTCTCAATCTGTTAAAAATGGCTAAGAGTGGACAGATCTGTCACAAATACGTTTTCTATTGAGATTTTTGCAATGGAAATCTTTTGGTCCTGGAAAATGGCATCATCACTTTTTTTTAAAAGCTAAAATTACACAAAATAAGAGTGCTTGTGTCAAATTAATCTTATGTTTGTCCGGTGGAGACAGTTTATTTTTTGAATGTTTTCGGGTCAAATAATATTTATAATTGGCATCCACCATAAGTAGCGCCCATTTATTGTTTTTGTAAGTCGTAGTAGATGGAGCAGATTCCCTATCTTTGTGATTGGTCATTAAGGGCTTCAAGATCACCATAACTGTAATTGGTTAAATCATGTCCAATGTGTAAATTCAAACGAAAAAGTTAAAGGAACTCACCACCTTCATAATCCTTTTTTTTATTGTTCCAATCACAAACACAAAATTTTCTCATTTGTAAAACAATAAACTTACAAAACATTTTCTTTTTTTTTATTACTTTGATCACATAAGAAAAATAAAGAGGAAAAAGTAATAAAATAACAGATAATACAGCTCTGAGGTAATTGTAAACAATTGTTCTAAAGGGAATTAATTCGTAGTTTCCATTACCTGTAGTTAAAGCTTTACCTTTAAACTTAAAATAAACAAGACACACATAAAAAAAATCAAAATATAAAAATAAAAAAATAATTCTTCATGGTTTCGTTTGTCAAATAAAAAAAATGGTGGCGCTTAAAAATTATTTTAAAAATCATTTCTACACATTAACAAATGTCTTTGCTGTCCTAACAATTGTACTATAACTTATTTCAACGCATAAATATTTTTTGTTTCAGTATTTAGAGCCTACAACACGATATAATAGCGGTTTCCCTTTATTTACTTATATCACTTTTTTTACTTTAATTAATTTTATTAGATAATTTTAACTTTTATTTACCTATGCACTATGCAGTACTTTATAATGAATATGAGGGGCTATGAGTTACTATTTACAGATTCAGAAACGTAAAATTGCATAAAAATCTTACCGCGAACGAAACAATAAATGAATGTTTAGTTTTTTTTTACTCTGAATGTTGTTGTATAAACTAGTATCCTTGGTTTCGAACGTACGTTGTCGTAGTGGGTTTTGGAGTAATTCCTTAATTTGGCCATTAACTAGAAATAAAGTCTCACTTTGTCATATAAATAATAAAATAATAAAACAAATAATCTAGGTGTGGGAGGTTGCGTACAAGAGATATCGAATCTCTCGAATGCCTACTGGGCGAAATTAAAACGATTCGTTTTGTGGCAAACCCATCGATAGATTTGTCGCAATCGTGTCATCATCCAGGAGCATATGCCACCAGCTTCCCGTAGTTTTGATCCCAGGTTTTTGATGTGATCTGTGTAATTGTGCTTAAGGAAAATAACAATCAATTTGAAAAAATATGGTAAGAAAAGAGGATTTATGGTTTGAAAAGGATATAATAACGACCAGGGTGGATGACCGCCATTTATGTACGTCACGTATGTAAATCCATCCTTTCCCTTGCCACGGATATTATAGTAGTATGGTAAAAACGCGTGCAGATGAAACCTTCAAAGGATCAAACGTTTTTGGTTGTTTAAAATTTCTTGCTCAAAATTTGGAATGATTCCATTGTTTATGTTTGAAAACACACTTACCTCCGTTTCTCGTAGAACAGAATGGCAGGCTGGTTGGTTGTTAAAACATGTAAAAATATCGCCTTCACCTGATGCCTTTCGTCGGTGGTCAGGTGATTGAGAAGCGAATCTAGGAGAAGTGACCCGATTCCGTTACGGCGGTGTTTTCTATGGACCCCCAATGACAATATGTACCCAACTTCAGCATTACGGCCCATGGAATCGGGTAGAATACCTTTGTCCTGTGAAAGAAGAGCATAATTAAGCTTTTTTGTTTTTACTATTGGCCGAAACTTAATTACGGGAATGCTTTAGGGATTCTGAAACTTATTCACAAGTGCTAAGAAAACTTTACGAGTTTTTTGTTAATTTTTTTTTCCGGCTAAGCAAACGCAATTCGGGTCCCGTCAAATTTGAATTGTGTCAAGTCTCGAACCTTTAAAGGTATGCTGATTTTTTTTTAATATTTAAGAGCTAAATGTCCAAAAAGGCATCATTGCAGTCACCATCGATCTGAGATCTGTTGTACTCTCCAAGTGGAGACACACAAAAGTGGCGCCCAATAAGAGCGTTTCGATAGCCTTTTCTTAATATTAAGCCAAAAGGAACATCAAATGTTAAACCAAAAAGATCGAATGAAAAAGAGGTCCATAAGGCAAGATGTAACTTTGTTATAAAAGTCCAACGAAAAGCGCCAATTAACTCTTCATGTTTCCCACCAAACAAACGACTTCATAATTTATTCGTAGAAAGAGAGTGTTCAAACTATTGAACGGAAAGACTGATTTTCTAAGGCTTTTTTTGGAAGTGCCACATAGAGGTGGTAATCTTGAGAGATACCGGTAGGTAGGTAGAAAAGTGGCTTATTAAATGCACTTAGGCCAAAAAGTAGGCACCGCCACGTGGGTATATGAACAAGAGAGTGGATTGGCGTGAATTTTATGACAGCCAGCCAGTCTTTTCAATAAATTTTAGTAGCTTTTTGACCGGTGTTTCACTAAGGTCGCTGAGGTAGTCGTAGAAGTAGGAACCTAGTATGGATTTCCTGTACGATGCGAGTGCCGGGCAGCAACAGAGACAGTGTTGTACACTTTCTTCCTATTCCTCATCTATTCAGCTTTTACAGAAGTCGTTTGAGAATAGACCTAGTTTTTTTGCGTGAAGACTAATAGGCAGTGCTAATTTTGGATCTCTTTAAGGAGATTCACGATCTGATCTTTTTGGATCGAGGCGAGGCCAGATTTGCTTGGAGGTTAAACAAGTGGTGCCTGTCCTCCATCGTTAGTTTCTGTATGGCGTTAGTTTTTTGCATGCTGTGATTTTTGGGCTGTAATTTGAAGCTAGCTAGGGGAGTACCTATATTACAGCAGATTTCATCGTCTGGCAGTCTAGTGGCGTTCTTAGCGAGCTTATCAGCCTCACAGTTTCCCACAATGTTTCTATGACCTGGTAGCCAGCACAGGCGGATGTAAAACTGTTCGAGGTATGTAAAACTGAGGTATCCTCATCAAGAGATGTGCGACAGTTAATAACTAATTTAGAGTTTAAAGAGATCGATGTTTGATGGCAGGGATTTGATGGCAGCTTGGCTATCCGTAAGGATGCAGATATTGCAGGCGGATGTCACGTTTTAGCCAGGACAGGGCTTCACTAATTGCCATTATTTCTGCTTGGAAGACGCTGCATTGGTTGGGTAGGCAAAGGGATCTATTTAAGTTAAGGCACTCAGAGAATACACCACTACATACACCGTTTCGTCTTGGATCCGTCTGTGTGAAAGTGTATGGCGATACCAAAGGGTATATTACCGCCGTACCACAGGTCTCTGTTCGGAGTCCGGGCTTCGAAGTTCTTCTCTGGGAAGTATGAAGACGAAGAATAATCCAGGTTCGTGGAGGTAAGATGCTGTCCGTTTAGAATATTGTCATGTCCGTAAACTTAATCACGCCATTGGGAGCATGCTTTAAGTCGAATTGCGCAATTGGTAGCTGTTTGCTTACCAAAGATGTCTAAGGGCATAAGGTTAAATAGGATTTCGAGCGCATCAGTAGGAGTGGTTCTCAGGGCACCACTACTCCAGATACATGCTTTGTACCTTTTTTTAAAACGTTGAGATGTGGCGACGTTGAGTATGGGCCACCATACTGCTACGCCGTGTAGAGGGATTGGTCTTATCACAGCTGTAAAAGAGCCAAGGCGTCATGCGAGGTTAGGGTCCCCATTTGTGCCCAACGGCTTTTTTGCTCAATACCGGTTTTCGCGAGATACTGGTAACTCGGTGCACATGCACGATTTGCAAATTTGAAGTAATCGATGCCAGATACTAACCAACCACTTTTCTACTGTTGATTGGGCTGATTAGCAATAGCATTTTACGCTGTGTTTTTTCTTGTTTCTGCTATTTTTGCTCGCCTTATTCTCCCAATTCTTCTCAGCTCGATTTGAACCGTGGCCACGACTCGAGTTATTGCTGTCCAATTTCCCTCACAGCCAATTTCCCAATAGGCTGGGTTAGGTTACACAGTGGTGTGGTGAAAAAGGCCACACAAACACTAGGCCCCAAAAAAAGCCCATCGGGATCCCTGGGGAACCAGTTGGATTTGACAATTCAAAAGGCAAAACAACCTTAACATTCTCCCTGATAAAACATTCGATTTCCCTGTAATAGCCCAGAAGGCCCCTAAGGTTTGTGCCGTCTATTTCCTCTAAACTTTCAAAGAAATATTCGCCTAGAAATTTTCTACGTTAACGTGAAATTGCCTTGCACTCACACAGTATGTGTGTCATATCTTCAACCGCTTGCATATCGCAGCAGAAGCGACAACCGACCGTGTCAGAAAGCCTGAGCCTCTTCGCGAAAACAATGCAATAAGGATTTGAAAAATGGTTTCTCCATTTAGCGAAGCGAACGCAGTGGAAGATAGCGCTGTGTCTTTCTCCTGATCTGGGAATTCCAGAAAGGGGAGCTATCGTGTCTGAAACGGTGCAGATATTTTCGTCAGCCATTCGGATAGGAATCGCGTAGGGTGGTAGTTGTATGTCGATAGGAGCAGATACGACTCGGGAGCCGCTGATTGTCCGATTGTATGACAAAATTCTTTTCGTTTCTTTTGTCCGTAGTGCTTTCTCTTTGGGGCGGCATATAACTCTCCTAGGATGTCCACGTCTATTGCAGGCCTAATCAAACTGGGCTTGGAACTGTAGCCTTCTTTCCACAATTATTCCGATATATTTTATTACCTCTTTGGACTACAAAGCTTGGATCGATCTTCGTTCTTGCAGTTTCTGGCTATATGACCAAACTCCAGGCATTTAAAACACTTTTTCAGCTGTCTTTTTTTTCGGATTCAGCATACTTTTCAGGCGATTTTAATCTTGCCTTTAATGGTGCCTAGGCTAAGACTTATTGTTGCTGTTTGGGTGCCACCGTAGGCTTTCCTTAAAGAAAAAATGTCCGATGGTGATACCTTGACAACGTTCGGTTGTACATGAATCGCTTGGCAGATGTTATCTTATCTACCGCGTCGACGCTTTTAGTTCAATGGTGGTGAAGTTGGTAACGGTCGTCATTATCGCTTGTTTTCCACGAGATGCGCACATAACACTTTTGAACTATCGGTTTTTTTTCTGGCCTCTTGGAGCTGTATTTAAAGGTCGCCTTTTTGCGTTCTTCTTATTCTCGATACAACCTCGCCCATGTCCACGAAGAAGAGTTTAGCTTTTGCTGCTATGATTAATGCTTGACCATATGACCTTGAGGCTCCGTGGTGTTTCAGATTTTGCCCTATCTTTAATCTGGATCTCCTTTGACTACCTAGTTTTTTTCTTCTGATTTAGTATTCGATTTCCTGCAGTTGGTCGTCGCTTTGCCTCCTTTTTTCTTGTAAGTCCTGCAAACTCGTTGGCTTTAGCCCACAATATTTTTGTATCCCGCTTTCGACCCCTTGGGATCTTGGGTCTTATTATCCGATGTTTGCTTCTTTTTCATTTTTAAATTGTTTTTTTTTAGGCCTGCCGCGCACTTGGACTTAGTTTCGTGTCTAGGTTAGCTTAGTTGTTGCGTTCAGACACACAGATCTCATATAATAAGATCCATTGTAGCACCCTAGATAACTAGCAAAGGAGAACTTCTGAAGGAAATTAAAGTGATTGTTGCCAAAAAAACGGATTCTGAGGGCGGGTAATAGGCAGAAGCTACCAGTTTCGGTAAAAACGCGCGATTGGTCTCACTTGAGGATTCCCGATCTAGAGGGCCCTAATTATATATACGAATATTACTGGCGGCGAGGGTTTCCAATCTCGGCGTAAATCCATGTCGAAGAGTACGGGAATCGCCATTTAGAGGTTTTCTTACCATGAATACCAAAAATAAACAACATTTCTTTTCACAATCATAGTTTGTCATTTTTGAAGTTACCATAACTGCTGTAACTGTTGTAAAGAGGACATATGCGAATAATCAGTTCATGCTATCAGTTCCTATACCACTGTGCTCAAATCCCTTACCACATTATTAAGTTTTTCAATTATTTTATAGATCAACTTGCCATACTTACTTCCTTATTCAGCTTAACATATGGTTTTATTTCGGCTACAATTAAACCTATAATGGCAAAATTATATACGGCAGCCAAGGCGAAAAATCTCGAACTAGATGTTATGTCAAGATACCATGAGAGCGGGTAATCGATCGGAAACCAATCTTGGCACAGAGTTCGCACCTAAAAAAAGTTATAGATGTATTTTGAGCATTAGAAAAGTTAAATAAATTTTATACTTCTCCTAGGTCATAAGGACAAAGAAATCTTAATTGAACATCAGTAACCGAACACAACGGGATATGCTCACTGCTTGGACGATTGTTATCATTTTGCATTTTGAAGTGTTTTTGTTTGTTATGCCTGCAAAAAAGTGTTAAAATGTTTAAGGATTAGTTGAATAATTCCCTGGAATGTAAACATAAGTAATGCGATAAAATGATCTTAAGTTACCGTTGTGTCATGCGATTAAAATGTATGTACGTGTGGGGATAAAGGTCGATAAACCTTGATCATCGATAAACTTATCGCAAGCGAAGTATTTTAATCTAGACAATTTTTGAAAAATTTGGTAAAACATAGATAGCAACAGACGGACATCATAATTACTCAAATAATTTGAAGGCTTATCATAGAAATTTGATAACGCATTTTTTTTATCATGGTCTTGTGTTTAAGGCGTCATTAATAAGACAAGATATATGTACTACAAAAAAAAACTAGATAAAACATAGTTGTCAATTTGTTATAAAAGTTTTTTTTTTTTTGTAGAATGTACTCGTCAACAAGGCGCTGACTACCATTTGAATGTATTAAGAATTTACTATATAAATTGACAGACTTGCAGCCACATCTAAAACAACTTGAGTTGAAGGGTTCGATAGGTAATTACTGATCCATTATGCAAGTTTTGGTTAAAATTACTTTATACAAAGAAATACAATTTCTTGCCTTAAAATACTTTAAAAGAGTCTTTAAGAATATTTAACTATTCACCATAAACACTATCAATAACGAAGTTAATATGCTCGTTGCAAGACATATCAGAAGTTAGTCTGGAATCAATGTCACAGACTTCATAAAAGGAATTTGATGACTTTTAATGCAAAGAAAGGGCAAGTCATCAGTTTTATAATTCTTTTTCGATAACAGAATTGCTTCAGTCTTAAATGGATTTAAAGTAAGACCATTTGACTCAGCCCAAAATATAGATACAATAAACTTAATTTTTTTCAATTCTGAAAATGAGAACTTTAACATTTTCAGACCCGCATAGTTTTCCCTTAAATCTCAGAAAGTTGTCTATGTCAAAGTTGTTTTTGGTACTTTTTGTCACTGTACTGAGATAGAAGGGTGTAGCCGCTTTTTTTTAAAAAAACTTTTTCCTGCATTTTTTGGATTTCGAATACATAAACGATAGATTTAATTAAAAAGTTAACCGAATGTATGGGTGATTGTATGGCTTCGCCATCAGCATCATTTGCTACTGACTGCAAACTTAAGAAACAAGAAAGACAGACAAAAGAATTTGATGAAAAATTATATACTGCTGCAGTTTTTCGCTTTTTGATCCTTTTCTTTTTTTATACTTAAACCAAATTTCAGTGCAATCGGTATAACCGTTAGGTAAGGTACGAGAATATTTTGAAAAATAATTATTGAAATGTGTTTGGAGCTTTCAAGCGGAATCTTAGAATCTGCGAGTTAGGCCAAGGACACACGGCGACAAAAAACGAGCGACTAATTGCTGTCCAACTAGATGTACAAGTGTTTAAATAGTAGACAGTATACGATTACGGCTACGACAATTAGTCGCGAGAATCGATTGGCGGCGAATTTCCGAATTTCACAATTTTCTTGAATCGCACAGCAAACGAATGTTTGTGTGCTGAGTTTACCACAAAGACCTTGCAAACCGATTTTTTTTTTTCATCGATGAAAATTTATTTTTCATCAAAACTGACACGAACCGCACGGAAAATTATTGTTCGTGTGTTGAGTAGCTTGCTGCAGAAAATCGCGTTGTTTTTTGTAGCGTGTTTTTCAGTCGCCGTATGTCCCTAGCCTTATACCATGTCTCCACCGAGCACTAATTTACGATTAATATAAATCTTTATTAAATACTCTACAAATCAAGCGATTTACCATTCAAATTTAAATCCTCTCGGCAAGCGATTGAAAATAAATTCTCTCATAAATCCCATTCACCCTATTCACAAACCTATTTTCTGCATCTTTGTAACAGTTTTAGAATCAAAAAAGTAAACTGAAACTGTCCCTGTGCGACAGATCTGGCACAAGTACGTTTCCAATGGTGACTTTTACTGAGGAAATCCATTTTCGCTCTTGGAAATGACATCGCCACTCTCTTTTGAGAGCCAAACTGACAAAAACAGAGTTTTCGTGTCAAATTAATCCTATATTTGTCCGATGGAGCCACTTAGGATTTATTTTTAACCGTCTCACGCGAATCTTCTTATAATTGTCGGTGGAGACATAGTATTAAGGGCCAACTATAATAGACTGAATGCTACGTACGGAGCCGTAAGAAATTGTGCGAATACATTTTATTCGTATAACACGCATATAATGTCGGTCCGGTCAGTTTCGCCAAGTTTCTTTGACTTTTGTTTCGTACGTATTGAGCGCTTACGAGATGGACGTAAACAAAATAACGCTTCGCAAAACAAATGAAATTTCGACTTGACAGATTTATACTTTTGCAAAAGGCAATTGTAGCTTGCTTGTCTGTTTGTCGAAACTAAAGTTAACTTTTTGTCCGGTAATGACGTTAGTATCAGTTTGCTTCCGACTATTATAGTTGGCCCTTTAAGGCACAACCATAATAGACTTTGATGAGCTTAAGTCGGCTTTCGGATTTGTCCTATTAAGCCGCGTTGTCACAAGCAACGTAAAACAGGAAATAAAACAGAATCCCATACATTAGCAACTGAAACCTAAATTCGCTGAATACTTTTTGCGTTGCTGATGTATGAAATTCTGTTTCTGTTTCAGTTCCTGTTGCTTGTGACACCGTTTCTTTACACGCGATTCGTATGCCATGACCATAATAGCCTTATGCTGGTTTTTGTTAACTTGTCTTGGCTTAAGAGTTTTGTTTTTACTTGTCATTTGTTCACTCATTGTCATATTTAAGCCCATATTTATTTTTAAACGTGCTTCAAAAAATGCGTGAAAGAAGAAAATATACCAAGGATTGTACGCTGACCTCAAAAGTTTAAACGCATTTAAGATCTGACAATCGGTTTCGGAGATATTAACATCCAAAGTTGAAGAAAAAGTGACATAATTTTCAAATTTGATTTTAAATTTTCAAGGCAATGTGATACTCGAAACGTTCACAGAGAAATCTCATAAGATTTTCGAATCGTTTGCTTAAGTCTATGGCAGAACTAGGCAGAACTTGACATAACTTGACATATTTCGACATAAGATTAGTCCCGCTCAAGTCTATTATGTTTGGGCCTTTATTCAAAGTTTTCTAAATTTTCCCGAAATTTGTAAAAATTCTTGATACGTGTGATTTTTTTAATTATTTCTCCTTGTAGGTTTTCTTTGAAAACAAGTTAAAATCAGAGTTTTAAAACTGTACCACTTTAGCTATGGTGGCTATATGTGCGTGTCTAATATCGGCTTTTCGAATAAACTGGTTTAAAAGTTTTGATATTAACCACGTTGCAAATGGGTATATAGTTTTCACTCCGCGATTCATTCCAACTTATTTAGATTATATTTCAGTTTTCATCTTTCTAGTTTTAAAAATTTCCAAAGCACATTTCGTCTTTATTACCATCTAAATTCAAACTGTAGTTAAACCGTTGTGTATGAATAAAATAATATATGCGTTCTCAATATTTCCCCGGGCTTTATAACTGGTTTCAATATTCTGGTGGTTTTGGTACTCGGGTGACTTTTAAGCTTATTCAGTGGCCTTGGTTGATGGAACTTTGCATGAGTGTTGGTTTTTATCGCACCTGGATAAACGAACAGGAAGAAACAGCGAAATTAGAAAAAAAAACTATCTACATTGGAACTGATTCAAACTAGTGTAATTTGCGAGTGAATATCTCATGGCAGAAAAGCAATAGTTTTGCAGAAATAAGACACATAGACCGAAAATATAAATCTCCCCTTTTTTGTAGATGATCTCTTTATGCCGTCGCAATTATACAGGTGTTTTTGAAGAAAAGGTAAGTACCTATATTCTGGCCATCACATGTGTTTTATCTCCTTCAAGGCAAAGATAAACAAAAATGTTTTCAAGGAAAACATAAAAGCTTCATGACGTGCTGTAGAAGGGTCGTTAAAAGCATTTTTTTATAACTCTATAAAAAATAAATTTAGAAAGTCAGTCAAAAACAATTTGAACCGGTCGGTCGCACGAACTTTGCACTGATTCCTGCAATCTAATAACCTAACAGGATAACAACCTGTGGAGCAATCCACCTCCATTACCCCATAAAACTAATATCTTCAACACATGAAGTTCTGTTAGCGCAAACTCCAAGCTAGAGTCAATCTTCGAGATTTGCACAAACACAACATTGAACAGCCCATATGCCGTGGATGACTCCTGGAAAACAATTGCTGCTTTGTAATTCGATGATGACACGTTCTTAATTAAATTTATAAACATTCATTTACGGCGTGTGGAGCGCGCTGCGCTCACGCTTTATGCAGTCATGGTAATTCTACCCTCAAAGGAGACTCGAAGCATTCTTATCAATCAATTGCTTGACCTTACAAGACTATGTTACACACACCCAATTAATTAATTTTTTTTTTTCTTCTTTTAAGTGTTTCATGTCACCAAGTACTTCACCTAATTTTCCTAGGAATCGCACTGTATCCAGTGCCACTTTCTTAGAATTTCGTACACTTTTTTCTGGGTCAATATTCCAGGCAATAGAAAAGCGCACATAGTGTTCGATTATAGTACATAATACTTACCATGTGAATTGCGCCATAAAAGATGGTAAAGCACGTAAAAGGGAAAACAAAGATTTTTTTTAATGAAATTAGTTTATCTAATTTCACGGCCGTGGAAATGTGATATTTCAACTGATTTCCCTCCTTGCGCGTGTATCACATCGCTTCAAATTGCACTTCGACCGCGCGGTGAACTCATCTGAACCGTTATTTTTATTGGGAATAATTTGAGACAAGTGTGTGCATCTGGAATTCCATTTGATTGAATTAAATTAACTCAGAATATTCGTGAAATCGCACTTTTTTCGCTGGGGCTAAGAATAAAAATCCGAGTCGACGGAGACAGTGATACAAAAAAAGTACACACAGTCAAGAGTGACAAATGGGATGACAGTTGGGCTGCGAACGAGTGACAGCAATTCTTCTTTTTTTTTTGGTTTCTGCAAACCCGATGACAGTTTGAGAGATTGCAGGCGAATTGGTTTGGAAAGTGCTGTAAGATGAAATCAGTGGCGTCATCACAGTCGATAGATACATTTTTTCTTGTTGCTCTTGCTCGATTTGAAAGGCATTTTGAAAAACCAAGAAATATAGAGATTTGCGTAGAGTAAAATGCTTCAGGCTTGGGACACGCAGCGACAGAAAAATGCGTGATAAAAAACGCATTTTCCTGCAGCAATCATACTCAACACACGCACAGTAGTTTTTCGTGCAGTTCCTGTCAGTTTTGAAGAAAAAATTTAGTTTTCATCGTTAAAAAATAAAAGTTTGCGACTAATACCATGTCTCCACAGGTCACTTATCCGCGATTGATAAAAATCTGTATCAAATCCTCTACAAATCACGCGATTTATTATAAACATTTAAATCCTTTCGGCAAGCGATTAAAAATAAATCCTCTCATAAACCCCATTCACTCTATTCACAAACCTATTTTCTGCACCTTTGTAACAGTTTGAGAATTAAAAAAGGAAACTGAAACTGTCCTTGTGCGACAGATCTGTCACAAGTACGTTTTGTATTGTGATTTTTACTTAGGAAATTGTTTTTCGCTCCTGGGAAATGACATCGCCACTCTCTTTTGAGAGCCAACATGACGGAAACATAGTTTTCGTGTCAAATTAATCCTATATTTGTCCGATGGAGCGACTTTAGGATTAATTTTTAATCGTCTCCCGCTAATCTTCTTTTAATTGTCGGTGGAGACATAGTATTACGAGCCTTTGGAAGTAAACTCAACACACGAACACTTATTTTCGGGACAATTCCAGTGAATTGTGCTGAAAACCGTCGTTTTTTATCGTTAAAAAACAAAAAAAAAATCGCAAAAAGTCTCAATTCGGAAATTTGTCGCAAATCCTGAAAGTGACAGTTCCATCCCATGACGTCAGATTTACGGTTAGGTTTGTCAGACAAATGTCATAACAAACATGTGTCGTAATCTTTATATTTTTTCATTTTTGTGACATATCTGTCATAGAGGGATAGTTTCCTTTTTTGCTTCTCAAGCTGTTACATAGGTGCAGAAAATAGGTTTGTGAATAGAGTGAATAGGATTTATGAGAGGATTTGTGCCTGGTGGAGAGAAATAGTGCCCGCTGGAGACATGGTGCTACGCGATCAGCTGATGCAAAAGCTCCAAAACGGAATTGCATGGAACTCAAAAATAAATTGATGAATTTACTTGTATTTGTAAACAAATGTTAGAGTATGGGTTAATTCATCAATTTCAGATTGTAGGTAAATCTTTTACATATCCGAAGTTAAATATCTAGTTATTCAGTAAATTGTGGTTTTAAGCGGTCATAAAACTGAGCTCAGTGCATGTAATACTATGTCTCCACCGATAATTAAAAGAATATGTAATATTTTCGGCCTGGGGTTCGTCAAATAAAACTCAATTTCACTTTTATAATCACACAATGAAACACTTTATTTATCAAACAAACTTATTTAAACTCAGTTCACACTGTTATTCAACTTTACTATTTAGAATTCAACACTTTATTTCAACTCAATCACTTTTTACTTTATTACCGATTTTCACAAGTCCACGTTTAAAATATAACTGTCTCGTACGAGCCTGCCACCCGTGTATTTATACAAAATTAAGCACCTTCTAGTACGTTCCATACCCCGTTTGGTAATTTTCCACTGGTACTCCTCCGCTGAATTCCAAGGAGGGGAAATCGAAATTCGAACTTCGAATATGACAGCTGCTGTCAGATGACTGGAATGACAGTTGGGTATGTTCGTTTAGTGAATCGAGCGGGTGCGTCTGTAGAGCGAATCGATGGGTGCATTCAGGGACTCCTGCGAGTTGTTTTATTTCTTGTCGCCACATAACATTGCCCCCCTCTTAGTTTTGTTCGTCCCGAACAAGTACGTCATCATTGCTTCCGTGGTAGCGATGTAGGCGATCAACATGGACAACTTTCATTTTCGCTCTTGGTCCTCTTTGGATTCGGAATACGACATCATTAATTCGCGTTACAACTTGGTAGTGACCTTCCCAGTCCTTCTGAAGCTTTGGCGATCTTCCCTTTTTACGATGTGGGTTGTAGAGCCATACCAGATCTCCCTCGTTGAACTCGGGTGCCGTTGCTCGCGCATCGTATGTCGTCTTCATGCGGTCGCTTGCAACTTTTATATTGCTTCTGGTTCTCTGGTGGATGTCATTAATCCTTTCTCTAAGGTCAACCACGTAGTCCTCCTCGCATGTGGGTTCTTCAGTGGGAAATCCGAATTTAAGCTCACTGGGTAGCCTGGCAGTTCGGCCAAATAAAACTTCAGATGGAGTATATCCAGTTGTACTGTGAATAGCATTCCGGTAGGCCATAAGGAATAAAGGTATTCGCCGATCCCAATCCCGTTGATTCTCGTCTACGACTTTAGAGAGATGTTCCTTCAGCGTCTTGTTGAAGCGTTCCACCATTCCATCTGATTGTGGGTGAAGAGGTGTGGTCCGTGTCTTCTTTAGTCCGATTGCTGCGCATACCTCCTGGAATATCTTCGACTCGAAGTTTCTTCCCTGGTCGGAATGTAATTCCATTGGCACTCCGAACCTGCACACCCAGTGGTCCACTATCTGATCGACAACGGTTTTCGCTTCTTGATTTGGGATCGCAAATGCCTCGGACCACTTGCTGAAGTAATCGGCAATAACCAGGATATAACGATTACCGCTTTCAGTTTCCGGAAACGGTCCTGCGATGTCGACGGCGATCCTTTCAAAGGGAGCACCCACATTGTACTGGTTCATTTTACCCCTGGTTTTGACTTTGGGTCCCTTACTAGCAGCACAAGTAGAACACTTCCGACACCAACTCTCAACGTCCCTTCTTGCACTCAGCCAATAAAAACGTTCCCGTACTTTTTCCAGGGTTTTGTTGATGCCCAAGTGCTCACCAGACACTCCATCGTGCATTTCCCGTAGAATCTCCTGGACTTTCGACCGTGGAACCACAAGCTGCATCTTAAAGGATTTTCCATCCGGCATTTCCCATTTTCTTCGCAGAACGCCATCTTGTACATGGAGAGAGTCCCACTGCGCCCAATATGCCTTTAATGTGGGACTTCTGTCGGATATATCCCTTGCGCTCGGTTTCTCCATAGATTCGTTCCATGCAAGGATTGGCTCAATGTCAGGGTCTTCTTGTTGTGCGTTGCGAAGTTCCTCAGTACTCCAGCCTTCTGCAGGTTCGGCTCTTACTCGCTGGACAGTACATTCGTCCTTTTCCTCCTGTCGCACGCAATGCTTACAATTGGGCTCACATGGTCTCCGGGATAATGCGTCCGCGTTGCAGTGCAGTCTTCCTTTGCGATGTTGTATCTCGAAGTCATAAGCCTGCAATCGCTCGATCCATCTTGCGACTTGTCCCTCAGGATTTTTAAACTGCAGTAACCATTTGAGCGCGGCGTGGTCGGTACGCAAGATGAACTTCTGGCCGCTCAGGTACTTCTGGAAATGTTTCGTCGCCAGTATTAAAGCAAGGAGTTCTCGTCTGGTAACACAATAATTTCTCTCTGGTCGGGTAAGCACTATGCTGAAGTATGCTACGACTTTCTCCTGCCCATCGTGTAACTGCGACAATACTGCGCCAACACCCACATTGCTAGCGTCTGCGTCCACAATAAATGTCTTGCCGGGGATGGGGTAAGCTAGTACCGGTGCTTCGCAAAGTCGCTGCTTCAGATGCTGAAAGCTTCTTTCGCACTCACCTGACCATTTAAATTGTCTTCCTTTCTCAGTGAGCAGGTGCAGACACTTTGCAATCCCGGCGAAATCTTTGACGAACCTCCTGTAGTACGTAGCTAGACCGAGAAAGCTCCTTAGCTGGTGTTTGTCCTTGGGAACTGGCCAACTTCTCACAGCTTCGATTTTCTCTGGATCCGTCTTCACGCCATCCGTCGATATCACATGCCCCAGATACTTTACTTCTGCTCTGAAGAGCGCACACTTCTTTGGATTGAGCTTTAAGTGTGCTGCTCGAAGTCGTGAGAAGACCTCCCTCAAGTTGTCGCGATGTTCTGCAAACGTCTTTCCCAAAACGATGACGTCATCCAAATATACCAGGCAGGTTTTCCACGTCAGACCATGTAAGACACGTTCCATAAGACGCTCAAAGGTGGCCGGAGCCTTACACAGACCAAATGGCATTACTGTAAACTGCCAAAGCCCATTGCCAGTTGTGAAAGCGGTCTTCTCTTTGTCTTCTGGATGGATCTGTACCTGCCAGTAGCCACTTTTCAGGTCGAGAGTGGAAAACCATTTTGCTCCAGAGAGTGTGTCCAATGTGTCATCTATTCGAGGTAAAGGGTAGCTGTCCTTCTTTGTGACATCATTAAGCCTCCGGTAATCCACGCAGAATCGAGTACTGCCGTCCTTCTTTTTCACCAGTACAACAGGCGACGCCCACGGACTTTTCGAGCTTTCGATCAAACCTTCTCTTTCCATGGTCGATATCATCTCGGCGGCCTCGTCCTGTTTAGCCAACGGAAGTCGTCTGGCAGGTTGGCGGATTGGTCTAGCATCTCCGGTGTCTATGCGGTGTTGTACTAAGTGTGTTCGACCATAGTCTCCATCCTGTGAGGCAAATATATCAGCAAACTCGCCAATTAGATTTTCCGCTATGGTTTGCTGCTCCTGATTTAGCTCACAGTCTTCGAGTATAGTCTTACATACCACGGACAATTTTGATGGAGAGACAGGACTTGCAGGCTCACTCTCAGCTATTGTCGAAATGGCTGCAACGGGCACACATCTTCCGATCACCTCTCCTTTCCTGAGCTTAACGGTGCGCTTATTTGGGTTCATCAGTCTTACCGGCACCATGTTATCCCTGGGCTCTGCAAGAATTTTTCCCACGACGTAACTTTTAAATTCACTTTTGTTATCTGGCTCGATGAGATAGAATCGGTGGTTCCCAGGATCACCCTCCAAACGTGTCCAAAGAACTGTCTCTGAAGAGGGCCGCAGAACTTCATCGCCTCCCAGTATTGCTCGAAGATTCACAGCGTTGTTGTTTCCCTATACCATAGGGATCTCGACGGTTCAATACCTTAGCACCTGCATTCGAAGGTCAAGAATTACCTCGTGTGCCTTCATGAAGTCCACTCCAATGATGCATTCGTCGCATATGTCGGCTACCAAGAATGCATGTGAGAAGGTCAATCCCTCTAGTTGTATCTGTAGCTGCACCTCCCCGTATACTTTCGCCGCTTCTCCTGTAGCTGTCTTCAGACTGTAGCAGCTGGTGTTATGTAGCCATGACGTCTGAACAAGGTCTCTTCGGATGATGGAGGCCGTGGCACCTGTGTCAATAGTGGCCACGCATCTTCTGTTTACGATGATTGCCTCTACTGTCAGACTCTTGTTGCAGCGTTTTGTTTGCGAGACTTGGATGATGGTCCTGCGGGCGTCGATTCCATCAACCAACTTCTGCTCCGACATCCTGCCAGATGCTTCTTCATTCTGTCTCCTTCTAGCGCAATGTGGGCAACCCGCTTGTCTAACTGAGGCTCGGCACTGTCGCTGCAGGTGTCCCAGTTTGTTACAGTTCCAGCATCTCATTTGTCCCCGAGTGGTGTTCGTGTTTTGCCTTTCGATGTCGATGCGTTGACATGAGCACTCTAGACCAGCCATTTCCCTTATGCGATGGCAACCTTGCGAAGCTTGGTCTGCAGCTTCCATTGTAAGGGCGAATGCTAGTGCTTCAGCGAGAGTCTTCTTACCTGCCATTCTTACAGCCATTTGTAGCTTTCCATCCGCAATGGCATTGGTAAACGCATCGGTTGCCAACTCGTTTATTATCTCCCTGCTGGTGTTGGGATAAGACAAATTCGCTAATCGCTCGATGTCGGCTTGCAACTGTTGAAGCGTCTCACCCCTTGTCTGAACTCTTCGGCGCAACTGGACCCGGTAAACTTGTTGCATGTGGTCGTCGCCAAACCTCATCTCGATGGCCTTCACCATGGCATCATAATCTTTTTGTTTTTCTTCAGGGATGGTCTGCAGCAGTTCGGCAGCTGTTCCTCTGAGCGCAAGCGTGAGAGCAGTTGATTTATCTTCGTTGTCCCAGTTGTTTGTCAACGCTGCAGCTTCGAATTGTTTCCTATAAATCGGCCACGATGTTTGGCCATCGAAGACAGGCGGCTGCATTTCTTTGCGTCGTGGGCCGTCGGGCAAATATTCTCGCACTTTCTGTTTCTTAACTAGCTCCAGCTCCTTAGCCAGTTGTTCAACTTCCGATTTGACTTCAGTAAATTTTTCCTCCACGCTTTCAATTCTTTGATCTACTGCCTGGAACTTTTCCTCAAAAAACGCATTCTGGGAATCAAGTTTGCTTTCTAGAGCTTTCTTCTGCTCATCGAACTTAGTATCTAGCTTTTCATCGAGAGCGTTCTTTTGTTCTTCGAGAGCGTTCTTTTGTTCTTCGAAAACATTCTTTTGTTCTTTTTGGCCGCTCTCCAGCTTCTCGAATTTGTCTTCGAGAGCGTTCTTTTGTTCTTCGAGAGCGTTCTTTTGTTCTTCGAGAGCATTCTTTTGGCTACTCTCCATCTTTTCGAATTTCTCCAGAAGCAACTTCATGAAAGCGGGCATTTCATCGGCAGTACTTACTGTGCTTTGTTGCTGTTCTTCTTGAACTTCGAACAGCATCGTGTCTGGATGTCCACCTTCCTCGGTAATAGCGTCCTGGAGTCGGAGCAACAATTCCCTTTTGAGCCCCGAAGTCTGGAGGTTTCTTTTACCCAATTCCGCTTTTAACTCAGCTGTTGTCAATTGTTCAATTTTTCGACCCATTTTGAATTGTCTTCACACAATTTTCACAACACATAACTTAGTTAATTATAGCTTTATCGCACAATCAGCTTCAATGTATCCGGAATATTCCACAATCAAATTCGTATGAGTCACCGACACTGTTTACACACACGATATCTCTGGGAAATTCCAACTGTTCCGGAAAATTCCACTGTAGAATTAACCCGCACAATTATGAGTTTTATCCCACTTCTGACACCAATGTAATATTTTCGGCCTGGGGTTCGTCGAATAAAACTCAATTTCACTTTTATAATCACGCAATGAAACACTTTATTTATCAAACAAACTTATTTAAACTCAGATCACACTGTTATTCAACTTTACTATTTAGAATTCAACACTTTATTTCAACTCAATCACTTTTTACTTAATTACCGATTTTTACAAGTCCACGTTTAAAATATAACTGTCTCGTACGAGCCTGCCACCCGTGTATTTATACAAAATTAAGCACCTTCTAGTACGTTCCATACCCCCTTTGGTAATTTTCCACTGGTACTCCTCCGCTGAATTCCAAGGAGGGGAAATCGAAATTCGAACTTCGAATATGACAGCTGCTGTCAGATGACTGGAATGACAGTTGGGTATGTTCGTTTAGTGAATCGAGCGGGTGCGTCTGTAGAGCGAATCGATGGGTGCATTCAGGGACTCCTGCGAGTTGTTTTATTTCTTGTCGCCACATAACAAATATTAGCGGGAGACGATTAAAATAAATCACAAAGTGGATTTAATAAAGATTTATATTAATCGAGGATTAGTGCTGGGTGGAGACATGGTATTACAGGACAGATAAAAGATTAAAGTTGACTTTTTCGTTATCATTTTGTCTCTCCAAAAGGAGTTACAGGATTTTTCACCGCACACAAAACAGAGATTAATGTAAGAAGATTAAAAGTTAATCTGTATTTACTTGACGTATGCTTTCTTATTTGATATTTCTCATTGACACTCTGCGCTCTGAAATGACAATGTCTGGTTGTCACGTCCTCTGCGCATCTCCTTGAAAAAGTGAGCTACACGTTTTTGGGTCCCGGGCAACAATTCAGAAATAATCAAATTCAATTTTTTTGGTCACCAATTTTTTCATCTACGAAACGAAATAACCCAAAAATGGAAAAAAGAAAATTTGGTAGAGCATTACCGCGACAGGTAAAGGTTGTAGAGACTGCCTTTAATTGTTGTAGAGACTGCCTATTGACGAATAGGAAAGTCAGAATGCTTTACCTGGGATGTAATAAAAAGATGTGTAGATACCTGCAACAACGTCAAAACCGAAAATGTTGATGTGTGTTGAGACACAATTTTTAATGAAGAACAGGTGTGTTTTCCCGCCTTAGTTTTATTGGGTTCTAAATTAAAGCCGGATGAAGAACTTGTGAAGTGTCTGAAAGCTGAAATCGACGAATTTATCCATACTCTGACATTTGTTTACAAATGTGAGTTAATTCGTCAATTCATCAGTTCCATGCAATTCCGTTTTGGCTTTTTTCCATCAGCTGATCGGTAAATTGTCAGGTAAAAAAAACGTAAACAAATGTGTGTTGAAGGGCAAGAGTGACGTAAGAGTAATATCGAATTACTTATTTAGTAACTTGTTTGTTACACGTGGAAACATTTTTAGTATAGTGTCAAAAACTTCGGTAGAGGTTATTTTCCCGCCTTAACTTTATTGATCAATTATTTTTTAACCAGCTGATGAGTAAGTTTACCATGAATGACCCATGAATGGGACTGTGAGCGGAGGCAGCAACTAGCAGTCCATAAATATCATTGGCATAATATACATGATATGCTAGTTGGTATCTTCGCCCACTGACACGCCCACTTTACTTATTAGTATGAAGAATCAAAGTTGCCGTAGGAAGCTGAAATTTGGTATGCCATATCCTTGATTAAGTGTATTATGATATATTTGCTTTAAATCCAAAAAACTTGCACTATTAAATGTTCAGATATGTGCTCAAGCTATCAACTGAAATGAATTTATTTTTGCCACGCCCCATTGCGGGGGCGTTTTTGAATTTAAACCAAATTTTTAATATAAAAATGCAATCAACACGTGTGAACCACAGCTGATAAAAAATATATCTGATAGAAAATACAATAATAAAATGATGTTATTGAAAAGGGGTTGCACTCCCTTTTTTAAGGTAGGAGATTCTTAACTGATAAATTCTAAACACGATTAAAGTTAATGGAAACTAAAATTTAACAGCCAAGATTTATGACGCAATTTGGAGCTTGACATTGGTCAATTGGGGTGAGGTGTCCAACGATTCGCTTAAGCAGATTGCAACGCTCCCACTAGTTTTGGTTTATATCGGTATTTGCATTTTGTTTGTAAATTTTCTGAGGTGTGTTCGGTCTGTGTTTTCTTAAATCTGTGAAAATGAAGAACCAATTAAAATACTATATTGAATGTGCAACAACTAAAAGTATTCTATGAAAAGTTAACAAGTTAGCAAAACACTTTTGACAGTAACAAAGTTGATTTGTCTCAACTATTATAGTTGTCCGTCCTGTTTGTTTCCTAAAATCTAGCTATCCTGCCTTTACCAGGCCGAAACGTTGGTCTAAAAAAGTGGAAAAGTAAAAATAATGAAGTGTTACACGACATACCACCATAAGCGCAGCCGTGGGAGCAATCGACCAATCTTGGATCGATGTTCTTATTGTTCATCGTCGCGGCAGCTTCGAATTGCCTTTAATGAATCGGCCATGACTTTTGACCCTTAAAGACAGGAGGCTGCATTTCTTTTCGTCGAATATTGCTTTCTGTTTCCAACTTTCTGTTTCCAACTTTCTGTTTCTTGACGTATTCGAGTTCTTTAGCCAGATGTTCGAACTTCCGTTCTTTTTTTCAGATGTGATTAGTCCCACTGAATAAAGACTGAATAAAGTTCGAGTCAGGATAGTGGAACGAAATTAACACCGAAAAGCGGTGTCAAAGAGTCTAGATTTTGAAACCAAACTAACACCAAAAAAGGAGTGTCAAAATCGGAAAAAAGTAATAAAACAAAGTTATAATGGCTTTTACAGACTTGTCACTGTGGCGAATACGCAACATTTCGCCTACAATTTTTTTTATCCAACCGAGTGTATTTTTATGGTCTCCGCCTCTACCTGGAGATATTCTATAGCCTCTTCCTCTTCATGCAGCAAGAAGATTTTGTTAAATAGAGGAATAATATGAAGTTATAGACTCTGGTCCGAAGAATAGTCAACTCCAAAAATGTTCCTATACCATGAAATTTTTTTACAATAAAAAGTTACTGCAAAAGCAGCAGTCACATTTCAGCGTTTTTTCTACAAGTTTGTATCAGTTTTTCTCAGAAAATTCCTGTCAATTTGAAAAAAAGTATTTACTATATCTCAATTTTTTTAATCAATTCGATTTTATCAAAATTTGTGTTGTGTTATTGATAAAATGTTACGGAAATTCATTCCTTTGGATGGCGAGGTAGCTAATTCCCAAACGCCTTACACTATCAAAACATTCAAGAACCCCTTTGATGTTGAAGTACAACGGCCAGAATACAGTAACCCATGTTGCTATGTGAATAAAGAAAAACCCTGCAAACCAGGGTATACGCCTCGTAAAAAGCCCATAAATATAAATGATGAAATCTTCCGTATATTTAAAAAGCCAGAAATGATAAAATTTCAACAGAGCTGTAAGAAAAGATGCAAGCGCATTGATCGTTACAGAGCTTGCGTTATGGATCAACGATCTCCATATGCATTAAAGCATCAAGCACTTATGAGAGAGAAGTATTTGAAAGCAAAAGAAAATATTGCCAAACGAGTCCACGATGCTCGAGAGCCTTCGTCGGAGGAACCGAGTTTGGTTCAATTAGATAGCCCGATAGTTCAAAATGGCAAAGTTCCACCTAAATATAGCCCAGAGTGCAGCCAAGAAGCTTTGTACGTACCATCCAGAAAATTGGTAAGTCATTTTTAAGAATTGTATTTTAGGCCAAAATAAACCTTTGTAAGAAAAATCATTTATCGATTTAAAACAAAAAAATTAAAACAGGCGCTATAATATTTTGGGACAGGATGTAGTGGCTTTTTTTTTTCTTGTCAAGCTTTTTCATTTATTTCATTTATTCAAGTACATGTCAATTTGAGCTATGCCCATTTAGACAACTTAAAACTAATACAAATTACCATCTTAAAACTTATTTTTAAATATAAACTATACTACATACATATTATGATGAATGACACAAAAAAGTCAATAAATGATTTCTAAACGAAATTCTATTACAATTATTAAATACATCAATGTGCTCAATAAAAACATAATTGGTTCTATGGAACTGAGCACGACAATGAAATCCTATACGCAGATTTCTTGCGGGGAAATAAAAGTTTATCCGTCTAAGTAAATCGGGACATTTTATATGGTAGTGAATTAGATCTCTTAATAAACATTACACTAAAATACTTCCGTCTTTGTTCAAGAGTGGGTATATTAAATCGAGCCGAATACGGAGGAGTTTCTATATTCCACCTTAGCTTTTTAAAAACAAACCTGGTAAAGCATTTCTGGACTCTTTCTATCCTGTAGGAGTGGGTTTGGTAGTAAGGGTTCCATATTATGCAACAGTAATCAAGCCTTGATCTAACAAGTGTAAAATATAGGGCTTTTAGGGCATAAGGATCAGAAAATTCTTTCGTATTGCGTCTAATGAACCCCAACATCCTTAATGCATTACTTTCAAGGTAATCCACATGGTAATTGAAAGTGAGCTGTGAATCCAGCATGACTCCCAGGTCTTTTTTTATAAAAACATTTTCTAACACTAAATTGTTAATTTGGTAACTAAACGATATTGGATTTAAGCATCTCGCACCGGTAAGGCTTTGGCATTTTGACACATTTAAGTCAAGAAGGTTATTTTGACACCATTTAGCTAGGCTGTTAAGATCAGCTTGTAGAAGCAAACAATCTTCGCTGTTTTTTATACAAGAAAATATTTTTAAGTCATCAGCGAATAAGAGACAGGTACAATTACGAATGCAAGAAGGGATATCGTTAACAAAAAGTACAAACAGTAATGGACCAATGTGGCTTCCTTGCGGAACACCCGAAGTAACATTGAAGTAACAAAGAACTAACAAAGAAGTTTAATTTTTGGCAAACAATCTTTTCAAATACCTTTGGGATGATTGATAGTTTGCACATGGGCCCATAGTTCGTGACTTCCCTCTTGGAACCAGCCTTAAATATCGGTGTTATGAACGATAACTTCCACTCTTTAGGAAATTTACCAGTCCTGAGGGATGTGTTGAATAACATACTTAAGGGAAACGCAAGTGATGATGCACACTCTTTCCAAAAAAAGGGAGATATTCCATCTGGACCTACACCTTTTTTAACATCCAAGTTTTTTAGGGCACAAAAAACATCTGAAGGAGTTAGCTGCAGGTTTCCTACGCTAACACGATTCGAGGAGCAAACATCGTCGAGAATATTTGGCGAAGACGAACAATAAATAGATTTAAAGTAGTCCGCAAAAAAATTACAAATGTTTGCGGTATCGCTTGATGACTCGTCCTTATACTGCATAGATTTTGGGAGGCATTTATAAAGGACCAAAAATGTTTGCTGTTTTGTTTAACCTTGGCCTCAGATGACAATACATAGCGATTGTACAAAAACTTATTGAGATGGTCAAACTCTTTAAGAGATCGCAAGTATTTTAGATGAAAGAAAGAACTATTTTCATGAAGCTTATATAACTTATAGGCATTAACCTTCCGATTTTTTAGATTGGATAATCTTTTATTGAACCAAGGAGGATTAGAATTAAACTTGGTTTGCTTAGTAGGAACGAACTGTTCAAGTGCATGATTAAAACGTTGAATAAAAGCTTTATACGAAAGATCCATGTCATTTTCAGGAAGAAAGTTAGTCCACGTCATGGCGTCAAAAAACCCATTGATTACATTATAGTCGGCACGTCTAAAATCGAATGTTATTGAATTTCTTACATTTTCAAGATTTTTAATATAATCAAAGAAAGTTATTTCTAGAAAAACACTTTTATGATGAATGCTGTTTCTATTTGGGACTTGACATTAAAGGGAACAAGGTATTTCTCATCCAAGTCAAGTTTCCATTCTATATCACCTATATTGAAATCACACAAACAAAAAATATGATCGCGACTGCTTAATCTACTCAAAAAAGATCCCAGATTAGATAAATATATGCTATACATCTCTAGAGAGCTACCCGATCGAATATAACAGACAATTATATATAAGTTCGCAGGACTGGTTGAAGTTACTTTGACAATTAAAATATCTACATCATATGAAGGCAAATTTATCTCAAATGGAACTTCGTCAGGTAAATTTATCTTCGGAACTTCAATTTTCTCAGATGTGGACTAGTCGTAGTTTATTTAGTCTAAAATATGTATTTTTACTCTGCTCAAGCAAAAATGATACTCTGAAATGAAATGATTTCTGTTTTTAAGGACACGCCTACAATGTGTGCATTTAGGCTATGCGAAAAATCGCGCAAAATGAAATTGCCTAAAACCAACATATGCCAAACCACCCAATAATTTTGAGCAAAGTTTCATTACGAAAAAACTTCCAAAAATTTATGCATAAATACCCAAAATCAGATGAAGATCGCCGAAAAAGTAAACCAATGTAAAAAAAGGCAAAGCATGGGGGTTGCAGGGGGTCAGCATGCCCCCTATACATAAAGTGGAAAATATATGGGCGGCGACATGCTTGACTTTTTTCCTACCTTTCCTCATGTTTCATTTTTGACATTTTGGGCGATTTCGTTTTGGGCAATTTTTCGCATAGCCGTGTATTTAAGTATATTAAACCTCGTAACGCTCTCTGATTTGATTTTGACAGAAAAGGACTTTAAACATTTAATTTTTTTTCATATTAAACATTTGCTGACTTTGGGATTTTTGTTAAAAGTTTATAAAAGCAAACGTTAACATTCATTCAAATAATGAAAGTAATTCAAAAGTATGAATTTCATAAGTCATACACGGCTCTGTAACATGGCTCTAACACCTAAATGCCAGTTTCGGCTGTCAAACTCAATAGCTATCGCCATGACACTCCATAATTCTGCCAGAAGTAATTTCTTGGGCTTAATTTCGTAGGGAGGGGCCATTTTAAACTGTCATATCAACCCTCTCTTCTGCTGAAAGCTACAAAAAACCATGCACCTATTTTTCGTAGGTTAGTAGTATTTTGAATTTTATAGGACAGTTACGGACTTCAAAATTTTTTTTAAAAAATTCTAACTGATCAAGTATTTTTTCTAGATCTAAACCTAAATGCTGCTGCCATTATGTGTTAAAATTATGACAGAAAAAATTCTTCAGGATATAAAACCTTCTATTCAAGACAGGGAAGTATGAGACTGAAAGAGTTGTGTCTGCTATAGAGAGTTAATTGAGGCGGGTTAACTTTCACTAGCATCAAGTCAGCCTAACTGAAAAAAAAGTTAAAATGTCTAAACATGACCGTAAAAAGTGCCTTGCTTCTATTTCAAGACTCGTTAACTATGGCTCAGCTCAGATAACCTACCCAGGGTATACTCACTTTAATGTAGTTTGGAACGCAGTGAAATAATCACTGTAGACCCCTAAGACCTCGAGCTAAGATCAAGTTCAAAACTAAGTTGAATCCACTCACAGACACGCCCTTTACAAACGCTTTACGAACGCTTTTATTTTTTAATAATACTAAAATTTCATTGAAGTGATGTTATCGCACCAGTGTGCCTTAATTTTTGGCAATTTGTAATTGTCGTTAACGTGATATAAAAAAAAATATTGCTTTAGCATTAAACACGCCCACTTTTTGATTGGGTTTATCTTAAAAGAAGGTTTTTTCAATAAAATTGTATGAAACTTGAAAAAATATATGTTCAATATATGTTCATATGTTGTTCGTGGGGCAAACAAAAAACTAATATGGAATTTGTTAATTTTTTTTTTTATTTTTTTGTTTGTTTTATTTTATGCCCGACCGAGGGTATATTAATTTTAATGTATATTTTGTAAAACAGTGAAATAATCATCGTAGACCCTTAAGAAATTTTAGAGATATGATCTAGACCGACACGTGAATCGATTAAGCCATGTCCATCCGTTCGTCTCTATGTGTAAAGGTTTTAGGACTTCAAAGTCAAGCTAGAGAGCTGAAACTTGGAACACGGCTTGGTTCTTTTGTTGCACAGACAAAGTGTGAAAATTGCTTTAATCCGTCAATGGCCATGTCCACTACTGGCTTCAATGTGAGACAACCTCTATTTCACATTTTCTTTTAAAATGCTTTTTGGTTAATTTAGACAAGGCACAGGAACTTAAATGTTGGTACTGAGCAATATTGGTCCAAGACCTTTAACAAGCCGAAAATTGGGCCACACACAATATCGACCATGCCCACTTTTAACATGTTAGATCTTCAAAAACCAAAATTCACTCCAAGTCGAAAAAAAAAATTTATTTTATGACAAATATTTAAGATATTACTGTTTGCTAAGTTTGCTCAATAAAAAGTTTTGAGCTCTTAATTAATTGATTTTAATTTTAAGCTCATGCCACTTTTGGGGGCGTGGCCTATACGAATTGTGTATGAATTCGGGCCAAGAAACTTAAAGATTTGGAGTTACATGGTATATAGGGTCGGGTATATAGAAGTTTGACACAATCAAACTTGTTTTTTAATTTTTTTAGTTGTGTTGGCAAAAAATAAATATTTATAAATAAACACATACGAAAAACATATATTGCTTAGCGAACAACAACTGCATTCGCCTGGGATCTTTTCCAAATCGGTCAATTATCTCTTCAAAAAATTATGTCTTCTCTTTTATACGATTTCGATGTATGTACCTAGATCTTAAACATGTCTTAACTTTTCGTAAAGTGCTAAACGATTGATCAGAATCGAAAGCCTATGCAAACAGCTGAAAAAATCTATGGGTAAGACGCCTCGACTTCGTTTCATTTTCTTTAGCATGCCATGTTATATAACATATATTTTAATAATTGTGTGATAGCTTGTGATTGATTGCATAACTTTAATGTGGAACATTAAGTTGAGACTCAAAAAAGTGTAATTTTCATGAAAACAATCACACAAAACCGCTGCTAAACGTACTTCAAATAGTTTAACTTCTGTGACAAAATCCAGAGGCACGTACAATTAAAAGTCCGAACAATTACTCGCTTACGCAGGAGACGTTGACACAATCGGAAGAACACTGTAGGATGTCAGTGTTTTTTTTAAGGTGGAAGCAAATAATAAATTATATATATATATTAAAATATATATAATTTATAAGCAAATTCAGACGACGAAACCAGAGCAAAAATGTACACTTTAGTTGCTGATGATCTCAAGCAACTAACATCTCCATTCATAGATCCCCATCATCCCAGACATCGCCCCACGTTGGGCGCCATTGCTGTGTGTTAGGCGTCTGGGCAAGGAAGGCTTTCGGTGTTGGTGGGAATTCGGTAGGCATAAGTACGCGATGCGTTCGAGAATCGTCGGGACTTGATCTAGGATTGATTGGTTTTGAATTGATTAGAACAGATTGGTCCTGTTATACTCTTTTAGGTTTCCGCGCACTTTTCGCATCTGTATTGCTTACTTATCAAAATAAGTACGAAAAACCACTGCGAGTCATTGTAAGGTGGCTCCACCCATCATGCACAATAGAAGACGTTGTAAAAGACGTAAAAACTAAAGGCCTTAAAATTATTGATGCCGTCAATATCATTAAAAAGGAAAAGCAACGCACGATGGAGAAAGAGGCACTGTGATCAGACGCGGCCTTCCAATTTTTATGCTCTCCTTTGAAAGAACTGAGAGCATAAACGACATTTATAAAATAAAAATGATACTTAACATCAGGGTTAAAATCGAACCCATGCGAAAGGGCAATAGACTAATACCACAGTGCAAGCGATGCCAAGAATTCAGGCACACAAGTGCCTACTGTCAAAAAGAACCACGTTGCGTGAAATGTGCCGGAAAACACCTCTCAACAGAGTTGACATAAAGGCTCCAGCAGTTTGCGCCAATTGCCACAAAAACCAGCCCGCAAACGAGGATGCGAAGTAGTCATAGAGCTGCAAAAGGGGAGAGAACCTCTTAAGGAAAATACTCGAGGTCAGAAGCCTAGGACGTCCAAAAACTGCTGAAACTCCTAAGCCAAAGACTCCAAAGACGCCAAAGTCAATCAAAAGTGCGAGATTGGAAAAGGAGGCGTCGACAAAAGGCGTAAAAGCTCCACAAAAGAGCGGCGGTAGTTCATGATTACGGAAACTCACCTTAAAAACGGGTCTACACCCAAACTTAAAGGTTACAATGACTATCACGCACATCACCCTTCGCAAAATTCGAGAGGAGGATCCTCCCTCTACATTAAGAACTGCATAAAGCACTTCAAGAACACAGAAGTTGAGCTAGACTCTATGCAGATCAGTTCAGTTTCTGTAAAAATTGACTGCTTAGATTACAACATCTTGCATCTTGTTATTTCCCGCCAGGATATAGACTGGTGGAAGACGATCTTGATCGTACGTATGACTTCATTGGGTCTAATTTTATCATTGGGGATGACTAACGCGGAGCATACTTTTGGGGTTCACGATGCAATTCAACAAGAGGCAGATTACTGTACAAAAATAGTATGAAGCGTGGGGTGGACTTTTTCTCCACGGGTAAGCCAAGATATTGGCCAACCGATAGGAATAAAAAGCCTTACCTTGTCGACTTTTTCATCGCTAAAGGGTACCCCAAATACCTTACGCGAATCGAAGAGTGTTATGATCTTTGCTCAGACTACTCAGGAGTAATCTTGAAGATGGGTGGAAGATTTGCGAAAATAGAAAGAGCTCCCAGATTAGCTAGCAAAAACATGAACTGGGACGCCTTCAGAAAGGACTGTAAGGAGGGTGTTGGCTTGAATGTGCCATTGAGAACTCCTTTCGAGTTAGATACCGCAGTTGACAAATTCATTGAAGCAATTCAGAGCGCTGCTTGGAACAACACTTCGTCCCAAAAGAACGCAGTTAGCACCAACGGGCATGTACGCACAACATATCCGCTCGAAATCGAAGAATTGATTCGTGAAAAGAGAAGAGCGCGTAGAAGATGGCAAGGCACGAGGGCTCCCCCAGACAAAACCCTCTTGAACCACCTCTCTAACAAACTAAAATCTTGCAACATTGATTTTAAAAATCGTGAGACCATTGAATACCTTGAAGGCTTGTCGGCGGATAGGAGCTCAAACTACTCGCTGTGGAAAGCAGTTAAGTCTATCAAGAAACCTATAATCCACTCGGCACCAATAAAAAAGCTAACGGCGAATGGGCAAGAGAAGACAAAGAGAAAGCGAATTTGTTTGCTGAACATTTAGAAGAAACATTCAAGCCTTTCGACGGTCCGCCGTTGGCTGACGTTCAAAACAACAACGCGGAACCTGATAGCTTTAGAATGAAAAAAGTTTCGTTAGTTGAACTCCGACAGACAATAAGCAAACTTAAAAATAATAAGACCCCGGGTTACGACCTGATCACTGGCGAAATATTGAAAGAACTATTAAAAAAGGCACTAGTCAAGCTACTTTATATGATAAACGCTTCTCTTAGACTTCTATACATTCCAAGACAATGGAAAGTTACTGAAGTCATTATGGTTTCAAAACCGGGGAAATGTGCAAATGATAAAAAATCTTATAGGCCCACATCGCTTTTGCCGACAATTTCGAAAGTATTCGAGAAACTTCTGCTGAAGCGATTACAACCAATTATTGCAGAAAGACGCTTGATCCCGGATCATCAATTCGGTTTCAGACCTAATCATTCCACAACAGATCAAGTCTACAGAATGACGCATGAAATTGAAAAAGCCTTAGAAGGGAAAAAAATATGTTCAAGTTTTCCTCGACGTATCGCAAGCCTTCGACAAGGTATGGCACGAAGGCTTGAGATATAAGCTACGGCAAAACTTGCCGGAAGACATGTTTAAAATATTGAAGAAATATCTTGAAGGAAGACTCTTTCGTGTTAGGTGTAGTAGTGAATACTCGAGTTTCAAGCAAATTCGGGCTGGCGTACCCCAGGGAAGCGTCATCGGTCCGACCCTGTTCCTGCTCTACACAAGAGACATACCTCTAGATGACGAGACAGTCGTGGCCACGTTTGCGGACGATACGGCCATCCTGGCAACAGGTGAATCAGTCGAGTCATCAACGAGAAACCTCCAACGAGCATTGGACAGAATTTGTGTCTGGACGAAGACTTGGCGAATCGCTCTTAACGAGAACAAGTCTACGCATGTGAATTTCACTTACAGAAGGGTTAACAATTTGCCTCTGTTCATAAATTCTGTACAAATACCTTATGCAAATGAAGCGAAGTATCTAGGGATGACACTGGACGCTAAACTAAGGTGGAAACCACACGTAAAGAAGAAGCGTGACGAGCTCGAGATTAGGCTCAGGGAAATGTATTGGCTTATTGGAAGATTTTCGAAATTAAGCACATATAACAAACTGCTCTTGTACAGGCAGGTGTTAAAGCCGTCCTGGACATACGGTATACAACTTTGGGGTTGTACCAAGCCGAGCAACATGTCCATGTTGCAGACTTTCCAAAACAAAACACTAGGAGCAATTGTGAATGCTCCATGGTATATTAGGAATAGCGATATTCACAGAGATTTAGGAATAGCTACCGTGGGCGAAGAAGTAACAAACTTCGCTCGAAAGCTTAATGCTCGCCTTCATGTTCATTGCAACAATGAAATGATCCGTACTCTAAACGAGACTCTTAACGATGTTAACAACGAGCGACGACTACAAAGAACAAGACCCTTCGATCTAGCGACGTAGGGTGAAGCCGCATGAATGAACGGCTTTAGTAGGTGTATTCACTGGATAGCAACCTACCCAATGCGATAAATACTACGGAAGCGTAAACTACTTGTTAAGTTAACTTAGTTGTAGTCAAGAAGTATTATGAGAGAGCGAAAATTTACTACTATGAAGTGTGTTCTGGCAGTTTCATAGTGTCTCTCATAAATGGGTGGTTTTTAGCACGTGGAAATCGGGCATAACCAATATCGGCTACTTCGGTATGATATGCCTGCTATAGTCAGCGTATTGGTACCTTTGAAAGATTTTGGAGTTTTATCATTCGTCCACCCTAGTATTCAAAAAAAAAAAAATCTGTATTGCTGAAAAATAAAAAAAAAAATATAAATCAACTAACATAGCTGGTTTGCACAAGTAAAGTGGAGTGTACACATAAATATGTGAAGAAAACCTAAGTGGTCCCAACTTCAAAGCAAAAAAAAACAAGTTGTTTCCTCCGGGACTTAAAATGACTAGACTCTTCAAGGAAGAAAGTGTTATCTTGATCCCGTTCATAGATGTGATGGAAATTACATCATTAAATGAAAATGATTGATTAATTGATGTTTTGTTGATGAAAATGATTGTTGGTTTTTTTTTTGGGTCTTGGAGTTGAGACCACTTATAGGTTTTCTTTAGATTTCAAAAATGAAAGACTGTAAAAGGACAAAGAACATCTTGCAAACTGTTGCGGCTGATGCTCTTGGTTGAAGAGTTGTGTCATATGGGCTCCGTCCTCCTTTCGTTGCACTGGTGTCTTGTCGGTTACGTTCGTTTCGTCTGGTCCAGTTCAAGGTCGGAGTCTGCCGTTGTGCTAAGTCGTCCAAGTCGAGTGGCTTAGCTGTCCTCCGAGTTAGTGGGTCTAAGCTTTGTCTGTAACCCTTGTGGTTGAGACTACTGTCTTGGGTCTTCCTGATGGTCATGTTCTGCTCTATTTTTTTTTATCACATTGGACAAACTTTGTGTAAGGATACTCATCAACTTCTGCGACGTGTTCTTCACTGCAATGGACACGGCCTTAGTTATTATGGGGTCATGGTTGACTTTGTAGTCGTCCTCGTATTGGTCGTCGTCTGTAAGCTCTCGGTGGGTGGTAGACACTTCCTATTGAATTAAGTCTATCCCGTCTTTATCTGTCCTTGTCCTTTTCAATCCTTGGATAGTTCGGTTGTGGTCCGGTTGAGCACTTAAAACGGCCATTCCCTACCTTGTCGAGGCAGTTTTCTTCTGACATTGCATCATTTTTTTTTCAACGCACACTTTTTAACACACAAAAACAGTGAACTTTTACATCGCTTAAGGGGGATTATCCCTACCCTCATAGATAAAGAAAGATAAACGCTTCTCTATGACTTATACTGCCCAATGCAATAGAAAGTTGCTGAAGCCATAATGGTCATAATAAGTCGCATAATGAATGCTTTACTTAATTGAATTTTAAAAATGTTTTTTTCTATCAGTTTGTCGACAACCCTCAAGTGCCGATATATCCTTAACGGTTTTGAATTCAACCTAAAAAGTATGCCCAAAAACACACAAATAATAAATAAAAGATAAGAGCATATCATTACGCCAACTCAAAATTCTACATTCTACCACCTAAAACTTACGCGATAAACATGTCAGCAAAACAGACAACTTAATAACGAAAAATATGAAACGAAACATTGACTATAGCGCTTAGCGTACACACCTACTCACACTGGCGTGTGAGCCCCCTGGTACTTCTAGTGAGTAAACAAAATTCCGCTTTGTTGCGATCGTATAGCATATAAGCTGAGCAAACACACTTGTCTTGTCAATTCAAATCCAAAAACTGTTTTTTGGCTAATCCACTTGACACATATAGAAACGCGTGCGATGAGTAGAGACACCTGAAGCAGCATTGGCTGCAGAAACATTGAATCCGTTGCAGTCCAGTCAACCATTCGAAATAGAGCCATGAGAGCGACCACCATAGCAATATTATCTAACCTCCATGATTTTATCACAAAACCTCCAAACCAAACACTCCATTACTCGCACTCACCCACCCACACTAAGGCGTTTTGGCAAGCGTGAATGCCGCTATTCCGCTCCGAATGACAATAACGCCGCTAACAGCTTCAGCTATCACCATACAGCCGGCATTGTTCTTAGCACAGAAATGTAGAATACACTCGAAATGCAAGTGTGTGCTGCTCTGCTGCCGTGTTTATAGCTTCGCAGTGCTCATAACGTTGTTCTGCCTCGTCGTTGTGTTGTATTTTGATCAGTTTCGTTGGCAAGTTGATCATCAAAAGTCATAGTGTAGGCCAGAGCATACCTCAAGGCCAGAGCACTTGCAGGTGAAACATACACATTTTTCTAGAGTCTCGTGCGAAGCTTCAAACCAGAAGCAGAAATAAATTCGCCAAGGTTCTGCTTTGCGTGGCTTGCTTAGAGTTTTTCACTAGTCAAGTTTGGACGTAGGACTGGTACACGTTGCTTCTAAATACTACAATGAGTGACAGAAGATCAAAGAAGGTAAGTGTACCTGATAGCACCTTCCATTCACAATTTGATAAGAAATATTTAATTTCACGTAAAACACAGATCAAGAAGAGGCGCGATCGGAATAAGTTGACGCTTTACGAGAAGATCGCAGTCATTCAATACTATGACACTAATCAAATGTCCAGAAACAGCTTAGCGCGCATGTTTCAATGTTGCTCGACACAGATTCGTGGAGTTCTCGAGCGCAAGGACGAGATCCTAGCACAATGGCAGACAATGAGCGAAACAGATGCAGCGACGATTGTCGAAGAAATGGCCAAAAAGCGACGGGAATTCGAGGTCAAGGCTGTGGCCTTCATATTGCATCAGTGGGTCGAAAGGTGCCGCCATCTGCAGCTAAACATGCTCATCAATAATGACACACTCAAAATTGTTGCCGGTAAAATGGCGACGGTTCTCAATATAAACGATTTTAAGCCAACCGGAAGGTGGATAGAAAAGTTTCGCCAAAAGTTCAAGTACAAAGAGGCTAATCTGGGAAAGCCTCGAAGCGCGACTGATCCTCGAGGAACGCTTAGCGTTGAGGACATAATCATAGAGTACAAGCACTGTCTGCCGAGTTTTATGCAACAAGAGATCTCAAACATAACGTCGAACAGCTTGAGGGACAGTGGCAGCATAGAGCAGGGTTCATCCTCAAAGCCAGAGGATCAAAGCGCTATGTTGGTGGATTCTATCATCAATAGAACTGAAGACGTCATTGAAATGGCGAAACCATGCAAAAACTCTGACACAAGTCAAATAGCTGCCGCAAATGTATGTCAATATCTGGCTGCAGTTCAGCAGTTCTTTGTGTTGCACTCAGACTCGCGTGGAATAGCTGCGACCAAACAGTTGCAGGATCACATCAAATTGAACTACCCTCAATGGGAAGTGCAATCAACAAAAGAGGATGATGCTGGAGATGATATCATTCTTGTTGAATAAGAAGTTGCCGTGTATATTATAACCTTTTGCTGTATAAGCCTGTTTTGAATTGAATAAATTAAGTTGTTATTGAAAATTAAACGGTAGTTCACTCGAAATTGCAAGTATGACACCCAAACTGGTTGTGCTTCTGATCGACATGAAACTTTTTCAGAGGTCTGTCTGCCTGTGGCAAGAATTTGCTCATTATAAGATCACTTCTAAAGAGACGTTTTCATGTTTTTTTTAACCTTTGATAATCTGGCGGGTAGAAAGACAAAATATGTTATGCTCATACATTTATTAAGTATACCAAAAATTTTTTTTTTGCTTTCATAACGGTTTAGCTTCAATTTTTATGTAAAAGCTGTCAAAAATTTTTTTTTGCTTGCATCACTATTAATCCGAGGAAAATAAGGTCACAGAAGACCTATTTATAAATATTTTTAAATAGGTGCAAAAGGTAGCAAAACACGTAAGAAACAAAATGAAGATGACAGACAAATGAATTTTTGTGCATTTGTATTTTTTATGAATTTTTGAAAACACTAAAAAAAACAACGAACTTACGTCATAGGAACACCCCGGTCAGATTTTGAACATTGAAAACACATTATATCTTGATTTCAAAAATAATGGTCGGCCTAAAAAAATGTTTTTCACTATGGTCTGCCAAAACTCAGTTTAAGGAATAATAAATAACTTTTTAAGCCCTTTCTTAACTAAATTAGATAAAACAGTCAATGTCATACATTAAAACGAAGTCTGCCATCCTAGACAGTGCAAGGTTTAAAGGTACGCCAATAAAAAAGATGGAGAAGTAGTCAATCTTTACTGTGACAAAGGGAAAACGAAGGTCGCGTTCGCGGACAAGGATAATTTCAAAAACGCTTAATGTTGTTGTGACACCACTAAACTATGTCTTATATCAGGAACAAAAAAAATGTTGTGTCAAATTATTTTTTATAGATAGAAAGTGGTTTAAGCTGTGCTACAAAAAAAAAAGTTAAAGTTTAAAAAACAAAATTTTTAACGTTTTTCGCGAGTTGTAGGTGTTTTCAAAGTAAATTTTGACAAAATAAACAACGGTTTTTTGATGGCAGACCGATTTTGATAGATTGCGGTCCTACCAAACCTCATTTAGGATAGAAGTCTAAAAAGAGGTGTTCTGACAGTTAGTTTCATAAAAGTTGTATGTCAATAAAAGTTGAGATAGAGTAAGAAAACATTTTTTTTAGGCAGGCAATATTTTCGAAAACATGGAATAATGTATTTTCAATGTTCAAAATTTGATGGAGGTGCTCTTATGACGTAAGTTCGTTATTTTTTTAGTGTTTTCAAAAATGGATAAAAAATAAAAATGCTTTTTCTACCAATTAAAAATAGTTCCGTTTTTTCCAGTGCTATTGGAGCTGGAACTTTATGTAGGTCTTGGGCGTGTATTGAAATTTAATAGCTAGCGGTCCGGCCAAAAATGGAAAAAGGACTTTTTATGGTATCGCTCTGTTGTCTGTCCATTCGGCCCCCTGTCCGTCGGCCCCTGTTGTTACTTGCTTAATGTTGCTTAGATAACGAAATGAAAATAAAATGAATCATCATCATCATTTTCGGATGCCGCTAATCCTTTAAAAGGTCCGCGGAGCGAGGTTGGCTAAATGGTCCTTCCATCTTTCTCGATCCTCCGCCACCAACTCAAGAGACCCCGGCGCGATCCCCAGGCGGAACTCAGAGAGGTTCTTTACCTGATCCCATCACCTGTTTCTTGGCCTACCAGGGGGGCGACGCGCTCGCATCTCGGCTGGCATGACTTTTCTAGGAAATCTGTCAGGGGGCATGCGACCAACGTGTCCAAACCATCGAAGAATCGTTCGCTCCACTCGGAGAAGTAGCTGCTCAACATTAAGATTCCCACGAATACTGACGTTTCTTACTCTATCCCTCAGAGTAACACTAGCAACGCACCTCAGGAATCTCATTTCGGCAGCTTGTATCCGCGATCTAATTCTTTCGGTCATTACCCAAATTTCATGACCATATATGAGGGTCGGAACGAACTCTGAATTAAAAACTGAGATCTTTGCTTTCACTCTAAGCTCAGTTTTCCTGATGACCGGCCGGCGCAGTTCCTTTACTATTGCTCCAGCTTGGCCAATTCTACAGGACAACTCAGTATCACTCCTCCCATCTTTCGTGAAAAAGACCCCGAGATACTTAAACTTCTCCACCTGTTTTAATGGAACTCATCACCACAGACGGCTGCAAACCTATCCAGTGCTCGTTGAAGTTCCTCTTTGGATGATGCAAGGATGGCCAAATCATCTGCGAAAAGCAGATAGCTCATCCTGATGCCATCCAATTCGAAACATTGCTCGCCAAGACTGCGCTTCACCATCCAGTCCATATATGCTATGAAAAGAAGCGGCGACAGAAGACAGCCCGGGCGAAGCCCAACGCGCACATCAAAAGGACGGGATTTGACGCCATTTATCCGTACACAGCTTTTGCAGTTTTCATACTGGTCGGTTGCGCCTCTGCCAGGCCAAGAGCCGCACTGTTCTTCCCGTAACAAAGGCTCGGTTACAGCTCTGGAACGCGTTTCCAACACCTTCGCGAATACTTTTCCCGGAAGACTCAAGAGAGATATGCCCCTATAGTTGGCGCAATCTCTCCTGTTCCCTTTTTTGAAAATTGGCACGATAACTCCCGTTTGCCAATCGCTAGGTGCCTTCCCGCTATCCCAGGCCACCTTAATGACACGTGTTAGCCATTTAACACCCTCTTCGTCCATTGCCTTGAGCATTTCTGGCCGGATTTCATCAACTCCAGCAGACTTGCCAACTTTTAGCGATTTGATCGCTTCAGTGACTTCGTCTACTGTGGGACTATTCTCCGCCCTTAAAAAAAGTGCCTCTCCATCTGCGCAAGACATCGCTCTCATTCGAAAGAAGTGTACCGTCCTTGGATTTAACTTTTTGAATGATATTCAACTTCCTTCCTCTGAGCCGGCGAATGGTCTGCCAAAATATCTTGTTTGCAGATCTGTAATCGTGCTCCAACTTCTCGCCGAACTTTTTTCATGACTGTTCCTTGGCTGTTCTAACTGCCAGATTGGAAGTCCTTCGCGCCTCATTGTTCCGGGCTCGAGAAGTTGAGTTTCTACATTGGATCCACGCAATGTAGGCTCTCTTCTTCTCTCTGATGGCTTCTTGAACTCCAGGCGTTTTCCAGGGGGCTTGTGAGTATCCCCACACCCGCCTGTGCAGTCATGTGATTTGGGACGCCAGACCAGAAGAGCTTCCCTTCCACTTAGTTGAGGAGATGCCAGTTGCATCGAGCTGATACTTTTTGGCCTCCTCAACCAGTTCAAGTTCCTTCCTCGTTAGCGACGAGACATTCCACGTGCCAATTTTGAGTTGTTGCCGTTGTCGATTTGTAGAGTTTCCACCTAAGCCCTCATTTTGACTTGGCGCTGTCCCCTCCGCCCCCGTAATGGATAGCGGCACCCTTGACGGGCTGCTCGTAACTTCTTCGGGTTAAACCCGGTCGGATGCCGAGCGGGACCTTCCGACCACCAAGCGCTCGCATGCTGACACCCCTCAGGCCTAGCTCCAAAGGGTGCCCTGGATTACCAGGATCAGCAAATATCCGAGGCTGTTTTCGTTTTCTTTTCATGGTTGGGGGGGGAATACACATTTTCTAATGAGATCAACTGATCACTATTAGGAAATGTGTTTAAAAGCCTGATTGGAACGCTGTAGCTGAAGCTTAATAAAAATTGAATATACAGGCATTACCTTAAGAGCGAACATAATCTGAAGTTGAAGCTGACATTTGTAGCTGAAATTGTTCAACTTCAAGCTTGAAGTTTTTCGGGCCCCACGGAAAACTGAAGAACGCATGCTTTTATTTCCATTCTCTGTTTTATGACTCAGTCTTTAGAGTCTAGTCTATAATTTTTTGTTTTATTGTCGAGTGTATATTTACTTATACTTAATTAAACCATTAAACTGTCTTGAATCAGACTTATCCTTCACCTTCTCTGTGTGTAGCTACCCACTTAATTTTTTTCCGAGTACAGTGACCGAAATTCCGATAGAAACACAATTTTTGTGTAACTTTTATTTGCTATCTGCTCTTTTATTCCATTTTTGGATGAGGTTAGTAAAATTTTTGGGGCACCGGAAGAACTTGAGTTCGCTTTTTTCTCTTCGAAGATGCTGCTTATGGAAGCCTTAAGCTCTCTTCGGCGTTTAGCGATAGTTCAATGATCTTTAATGGTGACAGCGGAGGACTTAAGCCTCTTGTTCCCGTTGCTGACGCGACAACCTACTTTTGTCTCTATTCATGAAACCTGCTCTTTTCACTATTTCAATCATAAATTCTATAGAGAGAGGATGTGTAGGCTTCGTTAAACTTAGATTTTTGCGTGTTCCTAGCCCCGCGGTAGTTCACTAATTCCGAGGGCCAACTTTTTAAGGTTACTATTTTCTTCCTACTCCACCAGAACTAAGGTTCAGCTGCCTCATTTTATTGTTTTAGACTAGAATTTTGAATCACACCGATTTTTTATTTGAAGCTGGACTTGAAACGTCCTCGGAGTGGGATTTTCATAAACGAATCGCAGCAAGTTGGTGACCATAAAATTCCCTTTGACACATATAATCCACGAATATTGCAAGAAAAAATCGAAAGCGAGAAAAGACGGAAGTACATCCTACTATCTGATGGCGGTCAACTCTATTTTCCATGGCAACAAGGTGCTGGAGATAAGGCCGATGCAAGAGATGGCCAAGCAGATGGTAAGTTTTTCAAAACAGAATTTTATTTTTTTTTTTTTGCTCTTACCTAAACCCAATCTAAACCTTTTAAACAAGCTTTTCGACAAGATTGTTTGAGCTTCAGGCCCGTCGTATTTCCCATACCAAACGACTTGTATAAAACTTTTGGGGCGAGTGTGATTTTCGGCACTGGGGCTATACAAAATCAAAAGGAACCTTTTGAGTAAGTGCTATGGAGTGCGATTTACTTAAATTACTTTAAAAAAAAACTAAACGTTTTAAGCTTTCGCCGACCACTAGAAATGGCATGCCTCTACGTAGCTTATGTAGAATCTTTTATGAAAAATCCTGATTATTGGGATTTTAAGAATATGGACGCCATCATTAAAAGTGGCACTGCCCTCCACACGAGAAGCCTCCAAACCAGGTATGAAGACCTCGCCGGAGACTATGACATAATTCCAGAGCTAAAAGAGAAGGACTCTTCCGTGGAAGTAAAGTTGCATCTAACCGGGGGCTTGATCGACGAGCCTAATATACTTAAAGCCTTAACACTATTCTTTCATAAGTACCCTTCTTGCCTTTTGACTTCATCATATCTATATTTGTTAGTGTGGCAACGCTCCGCAGATGCATTCTATATATACGACCCGAACGGTCGAGATCTACAGTGTCGACGAGACTTTGCTAATGGCAAGTCTTCGCTGATGTTTACCAAAACAGTGGAGCATGTTGTCCATTTGATTCTCAACTACAGCGCTGTCGATGAAAAAGCTGAGTTCAATCTCTATGCCATCCATTTGAAAGACTTTGGACGACTTACCAAACCAATGGACCATCTTAAGACATCCAAACCGCCAAGAAAGTTGTTTTCTGTGGTGAACAGATACTATGCCGTTGTTCCAGCTGTAACAGGCTATCAACCAGGAATACCGAAAGCCAACGAAGGTAATCCCTCAATGATGGCCAGCTTTCTGGGTTTAGTTTATAGAAAAGTGGATCCAACCAAGTACTGGACGCCACAGCTAGTGGACGACCTTATTCAATTTGGCAAAAAATACCACAGCGAATACATAATTGACAACCGGTTAAAGGAACTGAATGCTGCCGATCTTCCCGAGGCGTTGATCATGGGCAACTATCGTGCCTTAGTTAACAAAAAGCCTTTCCGTTCAGCCGGACACGTGGTCGACTGTCCATCACACCGGGTTTCACAGCTAACACTGGCCATCAAGGAGTTCTTATCCGAATGCGAATCGGGCATATTGCAAATCGATGCTTCAGCATTTGGACTGTGGAAGGAGAGGGACATGTTTTTCCTCTTTGATTCGTTTAAGAGAGACCCGGCAGGTCGGGCGGCTTTGAGACCTAGGCGCGGTGCTGGATGTCTTCAAATTCATCTTAACATAGACTCTTTGTGTCGGATTTTGTTTATGAACGCAATCGCGATCAAGTCTATGGGAAATTTCTTCTTGCACGAAATCCAAGTGAAAGCCATTGGAACTTTCACCCTTAACAAAGCCATGGAGGGTGGTGCCGTCTTCAGGACCTTACAAATCAAGTATCCCCTTGAATTTGATCCAGTACAAGTTATGCCATGTTGTGACTCTATGGAAAAGCCTCTAAATAGAGAAACCTTAAACATAACCCTCGTAGGGTGTTTGTCCCGCTTGAGTGTGAGCCCTTGCGAAAGAACTTGCCTGGAGCAAGAGTTTTTGCTGCAACAAAAGAAAATGGAGCTCCGCAAAAAGAGTTCGCAGGCTTCTTATAGTATCCAGTCAATTCCCGAAGAGCTTAAAATTCCGGAGTTCAACAATATAGACGTTGTTGATTCCATTATGACCGAGCTCCTTTGCGACGTCATGGTACTAATCGAGACAAAATACAGAAAAAGACAAACATTTGGCATCGAGGCGTCTAAAATTCTTCTTCAATCTGACAAGGCACATTTGGAGGATTTGCAACTTCGCCTAAGGCGAGGCGAGGACTATGATAATTTATGTGTGGCATTTAAGACTCATCCTCCCGACTACAAGGAAATGACCGCCGAGGAGGAGCTTGCAATCCCTTCAAATTTCACAAAGCAGCCCGACGGTACATGGGCTATATTCGGCACACGACACCTGAACATCGACACAGAACAACTGAAGGGCATTCTAGCGGCAATCGCTGCCGCAGCTCTGACAACCAAATTTGGCGTGTCCACATGGAACAGTGATGTCATCGATTATGCGTTCGACGCAAGTGAAAAATTGGAGGAACGTTTCTGGTCTTTCAACCACACTTTGGACTTGATATTCCGACAGCAGCTCCCGAAGATACAGTTGGGCAGCACAGTACATCAAATCACAGTTGCGCACAATGAAACAGTGGAAGCTGAGAAGCTTAAGGATTCTCTAAATAGTGTCCTGCTGAAGGTGAATAGAGTGCTGTTAGTCTGCAAGGGTCTGTCGTGTTTGATCGTTAAGCGATATAATTTCATATACATGTTTATGGGATGCCCTTGTGATATTGTTGGCTATCGGTCGCAATTACCGGGACCGATGTGCCTGCTGCGTTTTCTGGACATGGATCCTCTGGTGCGACGCATTGAGACTGCTTGTGGATCGTGTGGAAAGTACGTGTTTGTGCATTTGAATGTGAGGGACGTTACGGAGCCCAGACCAGATAAATTTGCCCTGCGAACTGCTTCTCAAGAGGATATTGTGTATAAACGGGAACTGAATGCGAAACAACGACAAAAGAAGGCGTACAAAGCGAAGATGCAGTTTATTCAGGATGAAATACGCCGGGAGGCGAAGAGGTTGAAGGAGTTTCAAGAGGACAAACGCCGTCGAGAAAAAAGGGAAAGAAAAGAGTCACGTAAGTTAACAAAGTGCAATTTTTCGTTTACGGTGAGCTTTAGAATTAACACGCTGACCTTTTTTACAAACACTTTTCAAATTGATTTTTTTACTTTTTTTTTTGTTTAATTTAACATAGTCAGTTCCTTAGGCATAGAGTTGGACCTGAGTTTCAAACCATATTTATCTCTTGGAGGTGCAGTTTAATCTGCAAATGCACTTTAATAGTGTAAGTGTCACCCACTTTTCGTACATGTCACCTGAGACTAAGTCACCTTCTGTTGCGTTTTCCTGCTTAGCTCATACACCTCTGTCTACTGAATTGCTGAAGTACCTACTTCCAGTGTCACTTTAGACTCCCAACGCGTATATTAAGCAAAACTCAGTAAAAGCATCTTCTCCATTTTCCATATTCAATAAAAACGAAACCAAACTTGTTGCGCTGAATTTTTTAATCGCAACGGACATGCAAGGATTATGCAATATTTTTGCTTTTTATATCAATGAAACACTTGATATAAAAAAGACGACTTCTTTAGGTTCAAATCACAATTAATTCAGCTTCGCCATTACGTTTTTTATTAAAACTCTCGATTTTCACTATTCAAAGGTGCAAATACAACTTTCCCGCCGAGTCTGTCTTCTGTGTATTTATACAAATACGCCATGTTCTAGAAATTTCCTATTTGGTAAGGGAAATTGGCTATTTTACCAGGCAGAATGTTCGGTTGTTTTGCTTTTTGAATGTTAAGTTCAACTGGTTCCCGAGGCATCGCGATGGGCCCGTTTTGGTGCCTAGTGTCTGTGTGGCCTTCAACACCACACCCCTGTTTAGCCTAGGTATGTTTGTTAAGTGAATCGATGGGTGAATTCAGTGACTACTGCATGTCTTTTCACGTCTTGCATCCGCATTGCATTGCCCCCCTCTTAGTTTTGTTCGTTCCGATCAAACACATCATTGTTTCAATGCTGGTTGATGTAGACGATCCACATGGACAACTTTTATTTTCGCTCTTGCTCCATATTGGATTCGGCAGACGACATAATAAATTCCGGGCAACTACTGGATAGGGACCTTCCCAGTCCTAGCTTTGGCAATTTTCCCTTCACGATGTGGGTTATGGAACTATACCAGAATGTTGAATTTGGTTGCTGTTGCTCTCGCATCGTAACTGGTCTTGATGCAGCCACTCGCCATTTTTATATTACTTCTCGTTCTCTAGTGAATATCGTTAATCCTTTCTTTAAGATCCACCACGTAGTCCTCTTCGCAAATTGTGTCTTCAATGGAAAATTTTAGCTTAATGAGAAAGAACATCAGATGGAGTTTAACCACTATGAATCGCATTTCAATAGGCCTTCTGTCAGTTGGACTTCTGTCAGTGATATCCATAGACGCTTTTCATGCGAGGATTCGTTTGATGTTGGCATCTCCTTGTTGTACATTACGAAGTTTCTCAGAACTCCAGCCTTCTGCGGATTCAGTTCTTATTTAATAAGTCCGTAATAACCTTTGTCCTAGGTATTTCCTAGCGTTTGCGGAAATTAGAGATGCTTATTGTAGACAAATCTTTCTCTTAGATCGATCCACCACGTAGTCCTCTTCGCATGTTGTGTCTTCAATGGAAAATCCGCATTTTTACTTACTGAGAAAGAACATCAGATGGAGTTTAACCATAGTTGTACTGTGAATCGCATTTCATTAGGCCTTCTGTCAGTTGAACTTAACTTCTGTCAGTGATATCCCTGCGTTCGGCTTTTTCATAGACACTTTTCATGCGTGGATTGGTTCGATGTTAGGATCTCCTTGGTGTACATTACGAAGTTTCTCAGTACTCCAGCCTTCTGCGGGTTCAGCGCTTATTGAAATACCTTTGTCCTTTTCCATTTTTTTGCAGCTAATGTTCGCGAACGGGTTTGCTTGGTCTCCGGGTTAGCAGAAGTCCGACAGTGTTAACATAAAATATGTGACGCTATTTACGCACAATGTCTCGGATCAAATCCACATTCAAAAACTGTTTGATACGCTGACACTGTTCCAGAAAATTCCACTGTAGGCCCGCACAATTATTATGAGTTTTATTCCCAATTTCTGACACTAATGTAAGTTTTTTGCCTGGGTTTTGTCGAACAAAACTCAATTTAATCTCTAAATTACACAATGAAATACTTAATTTATCAAACAAGACTTATCTCAGTTCTAATCACAATCACAAACTTTGCCACTAAGAATTCAACACTTTACCTCAATCTAATCGCTTTTTACTATAGCTTTCGATTAACACAATTCGACGCTTCAAATAGAACGGTGTCTGCGAGCCTTTTTCGATATAAGAATGCCAGTTTACTTTCAGTTGACTCAAATGACAGTTAGATGTGTTTGTTTAGTGAATCGATGGTTGAATAATAAATTTATTTCAAATAAACCGCTTCTTACTCTCGCTTTCAATGTTCACTATTCAACGATTCAAAACCAGCTTTGTTAGTGTCAGAGCATGTCATTCGCCTATTTGTATGAATAAAAAAAGTTCTTGAAGTTTCCCTTTTGTTCATTTTCCGTGTGAGGGAAATATCGATACTCGATTTTAGAATCCGAATATCAGATGTCACTGTAATAGAGCTTTTCGCCGAAATGTCACTTTTCTTCACTTGGTATGAAAACAAACTTGTTTATCTCGTTCGCGCACATGCCTACCCTTTGCAACCATTTCATTGTTTTCATACCAAGTGAACGGATTTCGCCAAAGGTTAGAACGAGAGGTGCGAGCGAGATAGTTACGCGAAAAACTCTATTGATATAGTGTGAACGGTGAATTCAATGACTATCGTCACAGCTAAATTTTGTCGTCACATTACAATATGTTATGGGCCCCACATCACATTGGACATTCTATTTTTGACATGTTTTTGTTTATTTTTTAGTTCACTAAACTGACATAAAGCTTCGTTATCTTCTAGTTGGAGAACATGCTTCAGATGAAAGTACAATTGTGGAGCCTGAAACCGCCGAGGAGGTTGAATTTGACGAAGACTCCGACGATGGTGAGCGATACTTTAAACACAAGCCTGGCAAGTCTCTTGAAAACCAAGAAGAGGAAGAAATTGCAGATGAAACAGTTGCTCCATCCAAGCTTGGGTATCAGTTGCGGGATACTGATGGACTCTTTAAAATCCAAGGAACGACGGCTCTGTCAGATCGTGCTACTGCTGCAGATAAGAAAATAAAGACATGCTTCTTTGCTAGTGCCATTGCGATGATATACGCTGTTTTGCGTCCATTGCACCATTGGGATTCTCGCAGGGTTGACAAAGTTATTTTACTTGCAAATAATACTGCCAAGAAGACCACCAATCTTGTCACTTCTTCAGAACGAATCATTAAAAACATCGATGTGGATGAGTTTATCTTTGAGATAAAAGTTAAAACCCACGAGCCATTAGGTTGGTTCGGCTATGACCTGGCTGGCAAGATTATGAAAATTATCCCGACTCAGCGCTACTTTTTGCTGCAAATCTCAAATGTTACCTTTGCTGTGTACTGCGACGATTTCTTCCATCTTTTTGATCCCTATAGTTCAATGGAGCTCATAGATGATCAGGGAGAGGGTGAAGAGGAGGAACCTGACTTACCCGATTACATCCCAACGTCTCCTGAACAAAATACCGCCTCTTGGGTGTTATTTGGAGATATCCCTTCAATGTTGGAGTATATTAGCAAAAGAGCAGCGAGCAAGAATTGGAAAACGCAGTTCAAATTTCATGTAGTTAGCATTGAGTCTTATAAGACAGCACCTAAGAGGGTGCAACTGCTCAATCTGCTTACAGACGATTTCGAGACGTGTAAACAGCAACCCAGAAGCCCCAACCTCTGCACACACCCAGAAGAGATCGAATGGCTGGATATATATCCGAACCTAGTCATTTGGAGTCGGCTTAATCGCAAAAATGCTGCCAACCGCGCTCGAGGCTCTGCTCTAACTAAGGAGAAGAGCTTTGACATCGAGATTCCCGATAAATTGTCCTCGCTGTGGGGTTCTATTCACCCAATGTCGGCCGTATTTGGAGAGTCTCGAGGAAAGCAATACTTGGCCATTAATGTGGTGGCTTGCTGTGTGATGGATGTTTATAAAATAAGCGAGTGGAACACGCAGATTTTGGACTCGATTGTTATTAATGGTGATAAGTATTTTATGGAAACTGAGGCGGCAATAAATCGTATCGACTTTGAAATCTCACTGGAGCACTTGAACACCACCTTCGAAATGGGGCACTTACAATTCAACATCCACCTAGAGAGCGTTATTTATGGATGCCTGTATAAGCGATCAAAAAATGACCTGAACATGGCTGCAGCCCTCACGTATTTCTTTGAGAAACATCGTTACGGAATCATTCAATGCATGAAGCGTAGCATTGCGATCGGAAAACAGGATTCGCATTTTTACATGTTTGAGTGCCAAAGTCATGGACTTCCTCTATTTCCAGATGGACAGGGTGCTAGTTATGTTCTGCGAGCAAATTATTTACAAATTTTGTTGTATTGTATTATAATGACGTTGAACCTTCCGTATTACAATGCAGAGTTTACCATACATAAGGTCGAGGTAACCAGTGAAAGGATCGACCACCAGGAGGAAGATGAGGAGGATGAAGAAGGAGAAGAGGAAACATGATTTTTTCGAACTAAAATTCTTCCTTTGGGAAATAAATATGAAATTTAAGAAAATATTTTTCTGTGTAATTTATGATATGACTTGACTTTATCCTTACCACTCAGGTAAGAAAAAACTTATTTACATAATTTTACCTACCTTAAAGGAAATCACGATGGTGAAGGAACGAAAAAACGGGCAAATGTTTACGGGTCTAGAGGTTCCGCACTGAGAGGTCCTAAATTCCTGTAATTCAGGCTTAACTGAACTGTCTCCAAAGCGAATTCTAACATTCCCTTGGATTTTGTGGAACTTTTTGGCCAAGGCTTGCTTCTTTTCTTAGGTCAGGTGGGGCTTTCTTGTAAAACATGTAGGCCCATTAAACTAGAGTTGGCCTAAGGGTGATGCCTCATTTTGGTGTTCAGTTGTAAATCAATCTTGTGTTTGTATTGCAGCTGTGATGCCAAAAAAGGGTCCATATTATGCCGTCCAATAAACCAGCAAACGTGTCTGCTAGTTTTGCTGGTTTATTAATATTTTTTGCTCCTCGTCCTTAGTTTTTGATTGGCTTTGGTTGGATGTATACTTAGGTAAGAGTTCGGTGAAAGTTAATACCCGGATATTTTGGAAAAAAGTTATACCATAAAACAGCACTTGAAGTTATATGTGAACCTATCCGTGATTGAGGTGAGGTATACGTGTAGTTTATAATAGAAGATCCCTGTTTTTGCTCCGCTCGGTAGGAGACGCCTGACAGATGATCTAGGTCTAATGTCATTAGTTTCAGACTTTTATTCAGTCATCAGCTTAAGCACTGCTAAGCTTCACATGTTCGGCATGTTGAGTCAGTACTATCACGAGAAAGCTGCGGGCATTTGTTAATAATTGTCTCCGGAATATAATAAGGATTTTCTAGACAAACCTTGTCTCGATTGCCAAGCTTTATCTGAGAACAGGTCTTGAGAAATGAAAATGGCAGTACACCGACCACACTCTAAAAAAGAGCGACAGTTTCTTGCGAGATACGCAATGGAATGGAACCCATTTACCCAAAGTGGCATAAGAGCCGGTCGAACCTGAAGCATATGGCGTTGAACCGTGAAGAGGAAACGCAACCAACTGGGAAAGAGTTGGAGAGAGTTAAAACGCGCGTAGGCGTGGTGGAAGCCCTATGCCCCATAAAGGACCAAACAGGAACAAATAATAAAAAAAAAAATAATCTGAAAATCATACCATTTTTGTGCTACATCACATTGTCCCTCTCTTAATTTTGTTCGTCTCAAACAACCACTTGGGCACTATTGCTTTGCTTCAATGTAAGAACGAGGAAGCAACCCAAAGCGACCTAAATGTTCAATTTTCATAATCGTCATTGGCTCCCGCTCGATTCCGAAATCAATGCGCCATTAATAGAATCTTATACCAGTCATTTTTTAAATAATATCGACATATTAAAGAGTGGTTATTACTACTTTGGATGCCATAAAATACAAAATTGGAAATAGGCGAAAGGAGAAAAAAGAATAGAGGGTACCGGGTGTAATTTAAGCACTGCGCCGCAAGTCCGGTATGTAAAAAGTAAGTTCAGAAACGCCAAAGCTTCGTTCCGAAAGTTTTATGACTTTACGAAAGTCTATGATAACCAAGAGTTTTTTTTATCCTGTGGTTTATTTAAATGAAAACAGGATAAGATGGATACTTGTAAGAGGAATAGAAAGTAAAAGAGGGCTGGCAGGCTTAACAATCGGCCGGCTCACTGTGAGGTAAACGCTCCTGGATTTTTTTCCTTCTGCAGATTGGATGTGTTTCTTTTACTGCAATGTGAATCCAAGAGCCATACTAGATTTCCTTATGGATCTTTAATGGGAAATTCGGAGTCTAGTTAATTAGAGCTCACTGGGTATATTCTCAGTTTGTCCGAATAGCTCTTCCGATGGAGTGAATCCAGTTGTACTATGATTCGCGTTCCGGTAGGCCATCAACAATAGCGATCCCGTTGATTCTCGTCCACGACTTCGGAAAAATGCAGCCCCGGATTTCCGAACAGGGGCAAAGACTTGATTTGGGCTTGATAAAAAGAAACAATCATTGAACGTTAGTATCTAACTTGGTTTTGTAATTGCTTTTACAATTTTGTAATATTTTGTAATATTTCATTTCGTTACGTCTTAAATTAAAATAGAATAAACATAAGCATACACAACCTGTATAGAAAACGCTCAGTCAAGACAATACTCAGTACTTTCATCGTCCAAGTCAATCTTGGCATTTACTTTTCAATCTTGAAAGGAAACGAGGATAAGACTCTAACTACATGTTATGAGAATATAGAGAAAACAAGTGGAAAAGTACAACTTGCGTATACAAAAGTTTCAGTCCATCTACGACGGATTGCAAAATACCCGACCATACCAAAAAAAACTGTCACGCCTCCAAAAAGTGGGCGGGATACAAATATATAACTGTTAAATGCTTTGTACTAGTTGGTTGCATACATTTCAGTCTAGAACTTCGCTATTTAAACTTAAAAAAATCGCTTTTTTTAACACCACGCCCACAAAAGTGGGCGGAGGCACATAGTACTCATACATGAAAGCTAGAAAATGCTAATATCTACAACTTTTGTCATATAATTTTTAGTCAAATTTCATATATATTTATTGAAAAACAGCCATTTTAAACTTAAATCCCTTAAAAAAGTGGGCGTGGTCAATGAAAAGGCTAAAATTTTGTGGTTTTACAAAGCAATGTTACATACCAAATATGAATGCGCTTGTACTATTCTGAAATAGCTAAAATTTAGAAAATGTGTTTTATTTTAAATTAGAGATTAGACTACAGGAACATACAGGCCTGTAGTGGGCGTGTCTGAGGGCGGATTCGGCTAATTTTCAAACTTGATCTGGTCCAATGGACTTCCAGTCCTCCCACATTTTAGCTCTGTACCTTAAAATTTAAGGCCTAAAAGTTGTTTACATACGGACGGACGGACGGACATGGCTTCGTCGATTCTCCTGTCGGTCCCATTCATATCTCTAAAAGGTCTTAGGGGTCTACGGTGATTACTTGACTGCGTTACAAACTATGCAACAAACTTAATATACCCTGGGTCAGGTATAAACATCCGTCCGCCGCTTAGAACAAAACTTTACTGTTGGTAGCAGCAACTTTGAGGTACTTTAATCATCTAATTCAATCTTGGCATTCACTTTTAAATCTTGAAAGAAAACGGGGATAGGACTAACTACATGTTATGAGGTTATAAAGATATCGTCTCATAAATCCAAAACACCCTATTTACAAACCTATTTTCTGCACCTTTGTAATAGTTTCGAATCAAAAAATGAAACCGAAACTGTCCTTGTACGACAGATCTGTCACAACTTCGTTTTCTATTGTGATTTTTACAGCGAAAATCGTTTTTCGCTCCTGGGAAATGGCATCTCCCCTCTCTTTTGAGAGCAAATTAATTCCTTTTTTGTCCGATGAAGCCACTTTGGGGCATATTTTTAATCGTTTCCCGCTAATCCTCTTTCAATTGCTGGTGGAGACATAGTATAAACTAAATAATCATTCTGCGTGACATGATTGCAAAAAAAATTATTGCATGTTTAAGGCTTGCTTGTGATGCAAGAGCTTTTTTATTGTATTTGCATACAGAAATTCTTCCTTAGATGATGCAATGGAAGTCAAAGAATCTGGAAGATTAAAAACTGTCAACCAGCTGATTTTGATAGTGATTCAAGTGAAGCTCAAGACGAGCTGTCATAAGAAATTGTTATGATCACAGTTTACGCCGACATACTTCTATGATTTGTGACATCACTTATAACACAAATCACCTTAGCCAAATCCACCCCTAAGGCCCGATCCTGACCTCGTAAAACTCACATCGAAGAATTCGCTCGACTATATGGTCGGTGTTTCGCAGGGAACACGCTTTGTCTTAATCGGAAACAGATCTTGGCCTTAAAGCAAATATACTTTAAGGTCTTGAGGTTCTATAGTGATTGTCTATGCTACTATTTTGGTAGTATCTAGGTAACTTGATACACTCTTATAGAATAGGCTATAAGAATAACTAGAAAAAAAGTGCATCAGTGTATATGCACAAGGCTTAATCCACCTTCGACTTAAGGAAAATTTACCGCCGTCTTGCACTATATACACACTTGGCACCAGTTGTCATACAAGCTTTTCCAAAATTTCATATTACAAACTTTTCTCGCGCCCCTGTAAGCTGCCGCCCGGGGCACGGGCCCCAGTTTGCTCCCTCCCCCATAGATCTGGAGCTGGAAAAATGTTCTTTCCTAATTGTGTACCTCATTCAAGTTCCCAAACCCAATTGGAACTCTCAGAGGCAGCTAGCTTCCTATTTATAAAAATGGAGCAATTTATCGAAATTTGAGTTTTGGTTAGTTCCCGAGTGCTGGGCGATAAGCAGAGAAGGAGAAACTATACTTGGCTCCTTCGAAAAAAGATTCTACGGCGAATTTATAGTCCTATGTGCGAGGAGAGCGAAAGGCGGAGAAGATACAACCGCGCAGCTCTCTGTGGTGTACCAAGATATGGATTAAAAAGCCAAAACACGAAGACTACATTGACTTGGTCGCACATCAGGCGGATGAAGAACAATTCTCTAGCAAAGAGGGTTTTCGAATCCAAGCCCCGGAACCTAGCCCCGGAACGGAAAGCCGCCGTAACCTATGTTTCAAGTCCAAGCCATCGCGTAGCCAGATCGCTTGGTCTTAACAATTGGAAGTAGCGTGCGCAGTACCTCAGAGGATTGAAGGCAGCTAGAAACTAAGTAAGGTAGAGACTAGAGACCTTCAATGGGTCGAGAGCCCTATAAGTAAGTAAGAAGTAATTGTCCACTGTTATACTTTTCCGTTGAAAGAGAAAAGTTTCGAATTTCGAATGTTAGTTTCCTGTCAGCTGACTGAAAGTGGATGGTGAGTGGAGGAAAGTTATAACAACGATGCCTGCCAGATTCAACAACTTACTTACTTACTTAAGGTGGGCCTCAGCCAACAAGCTTCGCCAGCCAGCTCTGTCTCTAGCTACCCGTTTCCAGTTTCGCATGCGAAGTTGGCTGAGGTCCCCTTCCACTTGCGTGCGCCACCTGAGTCTCGGTGCTACTCTATCGCGCCGTCCCTGCGGTGTGGATTCAAAGATTTTCCGGGCCGGGGAGTTGGTGTCCATACGCTCTTGATGAACCAGCCATCGTAGACGTTGTGTTTTGACTCTTTTGGCTAGGTCGGTATCGCTGTATAGCCGTCACAGTTCGATGTTATATCTCCTCCTCCACTCTCCGTCTATGCAGACGGGACCGTAAATCGTCCGAAGAATTTTCCTCTCGAAGCAGCCTAAAGTGTTTTCATCCGCCTTTGACAGGGTCCATGTTTCTGCACCGTAAAGCACGACTGGGATGATGGATGAGGGTCTTATACATGGACACTTTAGTTGCTCGAGAGAGGGCTTTGCTACTCAATTGCCTTCTTAGCCCAAAGAAACAGCGATTGGCAAGAGTTATCCTTCGTTTGATTTCAGCGCTGGTGTCATTGTCTGAATTATTGATAGCGGAACCCAGGTAGACAAAGTCCCTAACTACCTCAAAGTTATAGCTGACGATGGTGATGTTTTGTCCAAGACGTCGGTGTTGGGTGTCTTTTCTTGATGACAGCATACACTTGGTTCTGCCCTCATTGACTGCTAAGCCCATAATCGCCGCTTCCGTCCCAATACTCACGTAGGCTTCACTGACATCACGCTTTGTTCTAGGTTCAACAACTGTTGCGGTTTATTTAGAGCTGACGATCATGCAACATGCTGTCGTGCACTGTGTACAACCTCTGAATCTTTTCTTGATAAACGGCGCACTCGAGAGAGTCTATGTCAGCTGACGAGTGCCAGTACAGAAGAGGACCTTAAACGACTCGTATACGAACGCGTATACAAAATTGATGGTACGTATAGCTTTGGACAAGTCACTGAACTGAACTGAAACTGTCTTCCCAACTTGGTTATCAGCATACGATCAGCATGGGTGGTCGGTTGAAATCTCAGATGGGAGATATCTTAGCTCTTAAGCCCTACCCAACCCTGGGGAAACACTTTTACTATTCTGGGGTCCATAAGACCCCCAATGATTTTTCTTTTTATTTCAAAAATGAAAAAGAAAAAAAACCTAAAAATACACGAGGACACGACGTACGAGCTCACTCACAATTATATGTTTAAAAATTTAGAGTTTATAATTTGAGACACTATCCAGAGTCTTGATCCCCAGTCCGGCTATTTTCTGCGAAAAAGGATCTCAACACCTTCCATATTTAAATTTTCGTCTTCCGGTACTTAACCTTTAGACAGGTGGTCGTATGCATTATGTTAGCGCAAAAAGGTTGAGCTCAACTGTTTTGATGGGTAGAAAATAAGGGTAAGATCTTGGTGGCCTTTCGTCATCTTTTCACCATGTCACAAGGTATAAATATTTGCCAAACCTAATAAAGGTACTCGCATTGGATGATAAGAACTTTCCTGATTTTGTGCGGCAGACAGATAAACATTGCCACAGTCCGTCGCACTGGCAACATTTTTCCAGATAATGAATGCAACACTTTTCCAGATTGCAAACACTTTTAACTTTACTACAGCCACAGACAACTAACCTGCAGTTTTCTAAGACCAAACAATATCAACAAAAAGGCCCATAGTAACAGCCGCGTATTTTGGCATCCAATCAACAACCTTGGACACCTGACCATTGCAGACCATTTACCCGGCTAAACTGTATATGGGTCACCTAGACGAAGTCGCAACAACCATTTCGTCGACCTTCATCTTGGCCCTTCGGTGGCTTAAGTAGGCGGCAAATAACCGCAAACTATTGATAAGCTTGTCGAACCCGAAGCATAACGAAAAACCGAAGAAAAAGGCAACAAGTGCAACCTTAGGCAGGTAAAGGTGCTCCACGCACCACCATGCCAGCCAGCAGCGTGGTTAATTGTCCGACAAAAGAAGAAACAGATAATCCCGCAGCACATATTTTGGCGTGTGTACGTCCAGTAGTGATTTCCGATGCTTATTCAGCATATTTTTTTTGTCTTTTTTTTCCAATTTTATCACGATTTGTTTAATTTCTTTTCTCCACCTTTTTATTTGCTTTGCTTTTTGTCTGCTAACCAATGTTAATATCCCTCAATGGAACTGTTTCAACAATCCCAATCGCAATGGCCTCCTACTCTATTCACTCTCAATTGGTTCGAATTTGATCGAGTATATTTACTTAAAAATATATTTAATCAAACGGATCGATTTATTAAGTTTTTCCAAAGTAGTCACTTAACGGTGAAGAGAGTTACGGTGAGACGAACGCACGTAGCGCCGAGTGAGAGTGCGAGAACCGGCGGCAAGGGGGGCTTGCCTTTACAATGCAGTGGGTGTTACACAAACGTCTTGGCATCGGGCATATAAAAAGGTTTTCATCTCAATGATTTGCTATCATTCACAGCTCAATCGTTTTAGGATTACCTACCTTTAGTCTCAAGCCTGAAAACTTTTCTCAAAATGGTAAACGGTCGCTCGGTGATGTTTTACCACCTGGCAGAGGTGCACTTTTTGAAGAAATCTTTTCTTTGCAGAACCCAACTATCGTCATCCTCTTGGTAGCAGTTGGAGTTGCGGTAGCCGATGTCTCGGAACTGGTGAATAGGTACTTACCACCACCACTATTCAAGGGGGCAATCCTGGATGATTTCTCTGTCACCGAGGCACCAGCCTATCAACCAGAAGCTTCCACAGCGTCAGCGGCTACCACTGTAGTGGAAATCGAACAGGTACCACTGGATGAAATGCATTTTGAGGAACAACAACCACAAGTACAAACAACTGTGCTGCCTGTCCCGTCAATTTACGAGCAACCACCAGTGTTGACTTACGAAGCACCTGTTGCGCCAACAACCACTGAAGAGGCTCCAACAACAACGGAAGAGGCTGTTCCAACAACGACCGAAGAGGCTCCCACTACCACTGAAGCCCCAGCTCCAGTCGAGGTGGCTCCCATTGTGGAAGAGATCATAGTCATCGAAGAAACTTCTGTCGCTCCCACCACCGAGAAGGCCATAATGATTGAAGAAGCTTCTGAAGCAGCTGTCGTTGCTGAGGTTGAAGTTTCCTCTGAAGCGCCTGCAGCCGAAGTGGAAATTGCCGCTGAGGTGGCTCAAGAAACCTGCAAGGGAAAGGGTAGTTGCGGGGAGGAGGAAGTTGTGCTTCTCAAGGAATCCTTTGAAGTTCCCGTTGTTGAACCAGAGCCAGAGCCAGCGCATGAACTGGCCGAAGATGGATACAGGTACAAATCCGGCGGCAGTCGTTTCCGCTTTCGCCGCCACATGAGGGCTTAGGTTTCGTTTGTTGAAGATTGTTGATTGTTGTTCCAAAATTTGTTGTTTATTGTGATAGTCCATTTTGAGTTATTAAAGTCTTACTGCTAAATTTTTGTAATCTAAAATACAGTCAAGTTTTTCTTTCCCTCTTAATGCAGAGTGAAGGCTTCTTAAACAAAGCCAATTTTTCAGCGCGAGATCATCCGAGTTTCCAAGTTAAACTGAGATCAACCTAATGAATATTAATCAGGGATTAATCTCGGCTTAACTCGCCAAATTTGGTGAGTTAATCCCGGATCAAGTCTTGAGAAAAGTATGAGCTTTCTTTCATTGTTTTCTCTGTGTGAAATGGCAGTTAACTTGAGTGTTTCTGTGAAAAATTACATCTGAGAACAACTCGAACTTCTTTTCCTGTGTTTTTCTATATGAAGTGAGAGTTGGGAGAGTCAAAAATTTCAAAAATCAAGGTTTAAGCTGGGCTTAACTAAGACTTACAAACCGGCCCTAGGTATATCATATTTGCAGACACATATATGCACACTGTGGAAGCGCAATCTAAAAGGGGCAGGTTTGCCTGAGGGGGCGAAACCATCGTAGACGGGGTCGTAGGAAAAATTGAGAGTTTATCTTTCTACATGTCTGAATCTGTAAATAGAACCGAAGCCTTCTATCATTGCAAGCACACATCCTATTCACTAAGCCACAGCACCAATGTACCCATGCTTAAAAAAGATAATACTCAAGGACTAAAAGAAGTTTGTATATCTATTTGGATGGGGTTTACTCTCGAGCAACTCCAGCTCCAGTATCATAGATGCGACTCGCAGAGGGGTTTTACAAGCCATTTACATACTTTGTAATAAATGTCTTTTTTTGTTTACAAACTACGCTCTATAGGAAGTATGCGTTTGATACGCATAATAGAAAACGTCTATTAACGCCGAGAGGGATCGGAGAAAGGAGTTCACTGATCTTACCGAAGTTATACTTTCCATACGACTTTCTGAGTCTTTAGGACACTTCCGAACAAGCCTAAATAATCATAATGTTCTGAAATAACTTGTCCATTAAGCGGGGTCCGCGATGCAGCCTAGGCTCCGTCTCGGCGTGGCATTTATACGAGTTCAGCCATTTTTTCAATGTATCCCAACGCGGGTCCCATAAACAAGCCTCCGCTCCGCCTCGGCCGCGCGTTTCAGAGCCAGATACGATTTCAATGTTTCCTAACACAATGAAGCTCAGCTTAAAATTCCGTTTGGCAAAGAGCAAGAATGCGTAAGGAAAAAACTTAATTCTACGTTATGAAGCTTCGAAGCAAAGCCTCGATTAGTAGAGTGAAAATAAATCAAAAATAAGGTGGATATGGATGTAACACAGAGTGCTAAACAAACCTTTTTTTTGTTAAGTATGATAAGACGTTGCTAAAAAATAAAAATTCGGTAAAAAAAACTCTGTGCTTCTCGCGAAAAGAGGAAAAATGTGGCTTTTCTCCAATTTTCCGGACCCTCGAAACACTTTTTCTTAATAACTCGGGTTCTAATAGCGCTAGGTTTTAAAAGCAAAAAAGTTTGCTATGGAGTGAAAAGAGCTAGAAGACTGACTAATAGAGATACTTTAAAAGTGAATCCTAACCTCAACATTTTGATTTCACTAAAATCTGGATAAATCCCGAAAACAGGAGGGAAGTTGTATTTTAATGCCAGAAAACGTGCTTTTAAGGAAGAAACAAAATTTTCATTTTGCCGCTGAAATCTGGATTTTTCGAAAAAAAATCAAGATGGCCACCGATTCCTCCCAAATCATGGTAGGTCAAATTTTATTTTTCAAATGTGTTTGCATTTTCATATACTCTTTGGCTAATTTACTATAAATTTTTGTCCCTCCCTTTAAGTGCCCATTTAAGGGGAGAAAAAATTAAAAAACTCAATTTTCACACTTTTTTGCGATAATTTTCTTTGGAAACACTTTTTATAACTCTAATGCTTGGTTTTACATTACTAGTTTAAGCTCCGTTTAACGACATTCGAAGTTTAAACTAACGCTCAAAACAAAAATATGTTCAGTGTGAGTTTAAACCGAATACCATACCGGGCACTAATCCGCGATAAGTATAAATCTTCAATAAATCCTCTACAAATCATGCGATTTATCATACAAATTCAAATCCTCGCGATTAAAAATAAATCCTCTCATAAATCCCATTCACCCTATTCACAAACCTTTTTCCTGCACCAAAGGTAACAGTTTGAGAATCGAAAAAGGAGACTGAAACTGTCCCTGTACGACGGATATCTCACAAGTACATTTTCTATTGTGATTTTTACAGCGGAAATCGTTTTTCGCTCCTGGGAAATGAAACCACTACTCTCTTTTGAGAGCCAAATTGTCAGAAACAGAGTTCTCGTGTCAAATTAATCCTTTATTTATCCGGTGGAGCCTTTTTGGGATTTATTTTTAATCGTCTCCCGCTAATCCTCTTTTAATTGCTGGTAGAGACAGTGACAGTTTAACTTAAACGAGCGCCGTTGATGGCTTAAACTGCCGTTTAACGTTTAAAACGACGGTTGTGAGCAAAATGCAAACAAAGGAATTTTTGTTCAAACATACTGTGAACTTATGAAACGGTTCCCCCTCAGTTTCCAATTTGTATTTTTAACGGTGCGCGAGGTAGGCCGTGGAGGTATGTGTATTATCATTGTCACAGTAAGTTTCAGTTATACAATAAAGGGTCCGCCATCTAACGTTTGAATGGTAACACTTAGCTCATGTCTGATTTGACAGATTATTAGTTTTATCCTTCCGCTGAACGAATATGGTTGTGTATACGCTTGAACAACGTTGGGAAATATGCGTTTTCGCTTCGCTAAGTGGGCCTGCGATCGACTTAGAGAAGATGCCAATTTTGCCAAAAAAAAAAAACAACTTTTCAGATGAAGCTAATTTTGAACAAGCAAAATTATCGCGTTTGGGGCACAGAAAACTCGCACGCATACATTGAAAGGCCGATACACCCAAAACGAGTCACTGTTTGGTGCGGATTTTGGTCCAGAGGCATAATTGGGCCATTTTTTTAATCGGGCCGTTACAGTCGATGGCGATCGTTATCGGGCCAAGTTGAACGAATTTCTGTTCTCAAAAACTGAAGAGAAGGATATTGGCAACATTTGGTTTCAACAGGACGGCGCTACGTGCCACTAAGCCGAAGCTACACTCGATGTTATGCGCCCTGTTTTTGAAGATCGCATTATCAGCCGCAGAGCGATGTCGTTTGGCCACCTCGGAGCTGCGATTTGACACCGTTGGACTATTATTTGTGGGGTGCCGTAAAAAAAACTTGTTACGCCGACAAGCCAGAGACAATTGACGCTTTAAAGGACAATATTCGTGAAGCCATTCGTGAAATACAGCTGCACATAACCGATAATGTGCTTAAAAATTGGACCGATCGTGTAGGCTACTGCATGGCCAGCCGAGGCAGGCATTTGAATGAAATTATTTTCCATTATTAACCGGAAGAATTGTACTTTAAAATAAAAAAAATTTAAGAAAATATTCAGTAGTTTTTTTATAGCATTTTAAAAAAAAAAGTTATTTGCGGACCCTTTACTATTGCAGAAAAGAAAGGTATAGTGTTTGTACTAAGATTTCGAGTTCTTCAGCTGAGATTCGTCAGCTGACCCGTTAAACCGCGTTGTCACGTGGAACAGAAACAGAATTTCATACATAAGCAACGCAAAACGCATTCAACGAATTAAGGTTTCAGTTGCTAATGTATGAAATTCTGTTTCTGTTCCTGTTATACGTTGCTTGTGACAACGCGGCTTTACTAGAGAATTGCCGAGGAGAGATAAGCTGAACGATGGTAGGATTCGAGCCCAGACCTCCTGTGTGCTTACTACGAAGGAGGTCTGGATTCGAATCCTACCATCGTCACCTGAAAAAAAGACTTGTCCTTTTTCAAGATCCCCACCTCCGCGAGGGTCTGACAAGCCCCCCGCGAGTATCATTTGTCTTGAAAAACTTCTCAAAGTGCCGTTTGAATTTAGCAAAAAATTGTAGGTTCGAATGTATGTGAACAAATTAACACACACAGCATACATTATTGAGAAGTTGGCCTTGGTTCGCCTCGAGCTGTTGCGCCACTCTATTTATTTAAAAAACCTAATCAATGTTGGGCTCGTGTTTGCGATGCTCGCAAAAGATTGGTTGGCCATTAGTTACCCAGTTGAAAAGAGTTCTGCTACTTTGTTTTAGACCCAAAACATCCAGATATATGTTTTGCACTGAGATCCGCCGAGCTCACGGATTGGATTGCTTTAAAACAAGTGGGGAATTGCCACAGTGCGTATGCAAAAGCTTCAGTCCGCCTGTGTGATTGCAAAATACCCAACCCTACCAAAAAAAGAAACTGCGGCGCCTCCGAAAAGTGGACGGGATATAAAAATATAGTCCAAAGTTTTTTGGCTACCTCAAAGACAATTACAAGGCAATGTAACATACCAGAAATGAGTGTGCTAGCTCCATTGTAACGCAGCTAAAATTTGAAAAAGGGATTTTTTATTGGACGGATTCATCTAATTTTCAAACTTGATCTGAAGGACTTCCAGCCAACTTTCCAGGCAACTTTCAGCTCTCTTACTTAAAATTAAAGGCCTTAAAGTTGCTTACGGACGGACGGACATGGCTTAATCGATTCTCCTGTCGGTCCCATTCACATCTCTAAAAGGTCTTAGGGGTCTACGTTGATTATTTCACTGCGTTACAAACTATACATCAAAGTTAATATACCCTGGGTAGGGTATAATTATTGGTTTGAAGAAAGTACTCTGTAGAAACTACACCAGCAGGAATTGTGGCGTTGTTAACTCTACGGCAGTTCAGCTAATAGCGTTTTTCATTGAAACTTGAAAGAATTGCTCTCAAAATCGAAAACTGCTCGTTTCAATAAAACATGCTTCCTCGCTTGGTGGCAAAATAAATCACACGCACGGGCTGGCAACCAACAAACACGTCCGCACATTTATTCGAAACAAAAAAATAGTTTGGATTTGGCGTTTGACAGTAGAAATATTTCCATGTGTAGGTGAGTTCAGATCAAATCTCCCAAGATCGGGGGATTGCATCTTTCGTGTTGAGAATTGATCTAGAATTGCTCTCTTATTTTCAATGAAACATGCAAAATCAAAAAAGATCAAATCTTTTGACAGAAAGAGCAGATCTTTTCTTCAATGAAAAACGCTATAAGAATCATAAGGTGTGTTCCCTTACATTCTGTACCATTTTGGTCAAATTTCCTTAAATCAAAGAAAGCCAATGTTAAGGAAAAGTTATAGCGATTGATAAAACATGCATTCATTAAGCAGTACTTAATATATTTGGATTATTGTCTGCAGCATAATATTCACTGTCTTTAGGTTTTTCATGATTAAAGTTGATAAAAACATTCTTTAACATTCAAAACTTCACATAAAAAGTACTTAAAGTATAGAAACAGCAAAAAAGTTTCAGAAGTACAAATTTCACGAGTCGCTACAACTTACACCTAATACTGTTTTCACCCCGAGCCAGAATCTAGATTCAGAGTAAAAAAGTCCCAAATCTAATTAAAATCTATTAGATTTCCCATACATTTGTGGGATTCCGAATCTAGATCAGAATCTAGATTCACGCAGAATCGAATACAAATGTACTAGATTTGTATTCGATTTTGTTGGAATCATCCATAGAGTTTTTCGCGTAACTATCTCGCTCGAACCTCTCGTTCTAACCTTTGGCGAAATCCGTTCACTTGGTATGAAAACAATTAAATGGGGGTTGCAAAGGGTAGGCATGTGCGCGAACGAAATGAACAAGTTTGTTTTCATACCAAGTGAAGAAAAGTGACATTTTGGCGAAAAGCTCTATTGTGAATGCATCGCCGATGACAAAACAGCTGATGAAATTTGTTTACAATATAAAGTCAAAAAATATTTTCATTTTTTTTTATACAATTCAATAGTTAAATGATTTTTAAGTATATTCCAGTGCTTGTTGTGTTATTACACTAGTTTTTTTTACTTATTCGAAACCATTTAACTTGTGACAACTGTGACAAATTGTACGGCATGTGTTCAATTATTCGAAACGTCAACGAAATCTACATAATTTTCGCAGTGTGAAATCCTCAATTCGATTTTGAAATCAAATTGCTCAGAATCTAGATTCTGGGCTCGGTGTGAAAACGGTATAAGTTTCCACCTAAATGTCATCTGCTGTTGTCCAACTCAATAGACCTTTTACCACGCTGTCAAAATCTGACGTCTTTCATATTTATCGAACGAGCGATGCCAAGCAAATCGCGTTTTTATATGAAAAAAATTAAATTGTTTCTGTAGAAGTGCGAATTACTAATAAATACTCAACCTAGAGTGTGCCGATAAGTAAAGAAGTTATAGTGCTTATTCCGTTCTTTAAATTGACCCAAAAATTATTTTAATAAGGTATGTGGAAAGTATCGAAAAATTGTTCCGAAGATATGATCTCCTTGAATCCGTGTACCCTTTTGTGGTCGTATACACTGTTTCTACAACACAAACAACACTTTTCTCATCCTTTCTGTGTTATAGGGTGATGGCACCAGTAGTCGGCCCCTTAACTTAACTTTTGAGTTTGAATTGCTTTTAAAAATCCGTTATTCAAAAAGTGAATAGACTATTTAGCTTGATTAAATATTTGAAATGTGTAGATTAGGTATTTGTTAGTTCCTTAAGTTTAATTGTTACCCAATTTAAATTATTTTTAAAAATGTAAATGGAATCCACATTCTTCAGTAGTCGGCCTCCCTAACTGTAGTAGTCGGCCACACAAGTACTCAGTAGTCGGCCCCCCATTTTTACTTCTGAAATTTCAATATTTTGACCAAGTCAGAAATGCAATTGTTTTTAATTTTCAAAATATTTTATTTATGAAAACAATAAAAATACAAACTCATTAAAAAAAATGTTTATTACATTAAATTTCATTTTAAATTCAACTTCTGAGTTTAAACTTATGAAAACAAAAAAAAAAAAATTATTGCCTAGAAGAACCATGGAAAAAATGTCTCCTTAGGTCGGCCCCCCCTGTATTTATTTTAAATAATATTTTTTCTACACTTTTGGTAAAAAAATAATGATTAAAATCTATAGACAACTCAATTAAAGTCACAAAATTTACCCACCGATAGTATTTTACTAGTTATGGAGGGTTTCTGACATTCACTGCCACTATTTTTTTTTAACTCAAAATGACATATGCACCACTGCCAAAAACTCGAATCAGATTAAAAATTATTACGGAGAAACCAGCAGCTGCATGGCATCCAGACTTTGCTCACAGACAGGAAAACCGTTAGCTTTTTGGGGAAAAAAATTTCTGTGTGTATTTTCCAAACGCATTTGCTATTACGCATCTTTGTATGGCGCGCCGGCCGACTACTGGAGACGGCCGACCTCACATGCCATCACTCACATTATGAAAATATTTTTAGCAATACCTAGGAAGGCTGATCAAGTCTTCAACTTTCCCGTTCATCCAAAAACAGGGTTGCATTTTTTAAATAGTTATTTACGTTTATGTGTATATTTTGTTCCTTTTCCATATAAAAATATACTTTGTTTGGCATCCCAAACTCGATAATACCAGTAGACGTCAAACTGTTAAAAGCTCTATTGCCGCCGCTTTGACACTTTTCAAAATTCTGCCCGAAGAAATTTCTTGGGCTAAATTTCGTAGGGAGGGGAAATTTCAAACTCTTATTTGTGCTCTCTCACCTGTCCAAAGCTACACAAAACCCGTCTACGGGAACAGGATTTGGCTATTTTTCGTAGGTTTGGGTCGTTTTGTGCAGTTTAGGACAGGTATGGGAACAAGCCTATAGTGTCCTGAAAATTTGAATGTGCTATTGGGTTGCGCCCAATCAGAGCCAGAAGCACAGCAATGACATAATCCATATTCGTTCCAGTTCACAAACCTTTACAGATTTCTGCAAGGAAAAAATTCTTTTGTTTACGTTTGACATTTCCAGCTGTCAACATATAATAAAAGAACACTCACAGTTTGCAGACATTTTTCGATGCAAAAGTCGAATAGTTTACGAAGAGGAAAAACATTTTTTTAAAAAAGTAATTTTTAAGGTATTTTGTGTGTTATTTTCGATTTAAACTAGACGGTTTCACCGAAGCCAATTAGTCACAAATAGGCTCATAATTCTGCCCTGCAGCCTCCCACACTCTAGATGACGACACAGTAAATACTGCACTATACACCCCGAAAACAGAAACCACCAGCAGCCGAAGAAAAGTGGAGAATCCATTACACTATGTGGATCCAACCCAAGGAACTGGTGCTACCCCCGGCCTTCTGGTAAGTAATCGTCCAGTGAACCATCAATTGCTCGCTTAATAATCGCCCAGATGTGGCCAATTCCTTCCTACCTTACGTCACAAAATGTTCTGCTTTTTGCAATGGAAATAAATTTTCTGTTTTTTTTTTTGTCTTTTTTCATTCTTTTTCGGTTTTTGCGTTGTTATCACAAACGAATAATTTCAACAACTGAAGGGTGGCCGAAATGAAATCAAAATATTTCGTGCTACAGAAGCGCCGAGGCCATGGGGAATCCCGTGGACTATCATCGCTCCTGGTGGGCACATTCGACAGCGTATTTGATCGACGGCCAGCACCTTATCGGATTCTGCATCAGACGCCATCTTCGGATGTGTACTATGGTAAGTAGGGGGCTGATGAATGGGATGAAGTCTATTGTTGATTGTTTTTCATTTCTTGTTTTGGGCTGTTTAAGCTCAATTGCTTGAGGTCGATCGTTGACTGGCCTAGCCTAGTACTCAGATTTCTCTTGCTTTTTCATAAAGAAGGGGAGTGGTGTTCTCGGTTGCTTTGTTCGCAGAGCAAGTTCTCGTGTCTTCCTTATCAATATGGACCACAAAGATTCAAGTCCGGTGATATGTTTATTGTACTTGCCATCGACGTGTAATGACTTGCTGTTTGTTTGACGCAATTAAACCTACCCGATTGTGTTTTTTGTCCTTTCCCTATCAGTTTTTTTTTCATGCCGTGAAAGTTGTTGTTAAATTGCTAGGCCTACGCAAAATCGTAGGTTGATATTTTGGTTATCTTCCCTATGCCTAACCTGCATTACTTTTTTGAGGATGATCGGTTACCCTGTATACCAGAGGACTTATTTTCCTTTATGGTAATTCAGCTAGTAGGTTTCTCTCGCTTTACCGTTAAAAGCTCTATCAAAATGTTGTCAGAAAATTTAAACGAAGTCCAGAATGTCTCGAAAAAAAATTACTAGGTATACTCTGTTTGATTTATATTTTCAGTAAGGGGAAGGCAGGATATTTGCTTTTGACCCTTATCCTCATGCATTTAAATAAGTTATCATCAATGCAAAGAGTTGGTTCGAATCCGGACCAGGGCAATCAAATGTTTTTTTGACGGTCCCAACTCCACGATGGTATCATTTGTCATGAAAGACTTCTCAATTCGTCGTACGGGAGCAACAAATTTCACCTTAGGTGATTCCGAAATCTGCAAACTGCAATGCACATAAAAAACATTAATTGTAGAGTGGAGTTGAAATGTTAGCGTTCACCGTTAGCGGTTAAATGTTAAGTTAAAATGTTAGCGTTCAATGTGCGGTTCACCGGCAGTGTACGATCCTGCAACCCTTACTTGTCGCGAGTTATGCTATATCAGTTGAGCTGGAGTGAACACGATTGACTCTTTGTCCAGATTCGACCACCTCACTAGTTTTTCCCTTACGTATTCTGTATTCATTGCTATTCTTCGTAGCTGATTAGGAATGTCCTATAAAAGACTTGTACCAGTGGATTTCGCACATTGCAGAGTGAAGTTGAAATGTTAGCGGACGGAAATATCGAAAGAAAAAACCGTGTGCGGTTCACCGGCGGGTACGATCCTGCAACCATTACTTGTCGCGAGTCACGCTCTACAAGTTGAGCTACAGGTCCTGGAATCGAAACTAGGACCTTTCCAAACCCCGGCTCCTTTTCTCATTATTAATTTTGTACGTTGATGAGCATATACTTATGTGGGGCATAATGAACATGATTACAAATCACAGAAAAAAAGATTACGCCAGTTGACATGACTGATTCACAAGGCGGTTGGAAATAAGGCCCCAATGAAAAAGAGCCCTAAATTAAGCCCCATACATATTTAAAACTTGCATACACAACACCGCACCCCTCCGAATTTGAAGAAAGTGCAGGATGCCGGTATTCCTTTCATAGTGAACAGTAAAATGAAAAGTTATTTTCATATGAGATGATGAGACAATGCAAAAATGAAATGAGGCCCTCCAAAAATTAAAATAACCCCAAAAAAATGAAAAATTGCCCCAAAAATTTATACAGTGAGCAACAACAACGTTTGATAGTCTATTTGGGGTGATTTTATATTGTTTTGGGGCCTTCTTTCATTAATAATTTGGGGTGAAAGTTCATTTTTGTGTGTGAAATTATATTCCAATTCAAAAACTTTTCAAAACTCGATGCCTAATATTGGGACAATCACTGTGCACTTCCGCGCCGTCCCGCACAGGTTTTCAAACATTTCGCACTTAATGAAAAATCACCCCAAAAAAATGAAAAAATTCCCCAAAAAAATTAAATCAGGCCCCAAAACGATGAAAATAGGCCCCAATTTCATGATAATTTTTGTTGTTGTTTGCCATGGATTATTTTGGGGCATTTTTTTTTTTTTTTTTTAATTTTTTATACCATTTTGCGGCCGTTCTGCATTTTTTTGGGGTGATTTTGCATAAATCGATTGGGGCAATATTGCATTAAAAAATATTTCCCCATTTTTTGGGAAAATTTTTCATATTTTTTTGGTGCCATTTTTCATTGGGGTCTAACTTCATGGAGCCGAGTCCATTCACAAATCAGGCTCGTCATCGAATTCGAAGCAAAACAGATTGCTCTTCTATGATTGGCCAGTACAGATTGTTGTCTAAACGAATGAGGTTTTTTAACACGAGACAAAATGACAGCACCATCCAATAGAGCTTTTAGCGGCTTGACGTCTACTGATATTTCCGAGTGCGGGATGCCAAACAATGTTCCTTTTTATATGGAAAACGAAACAAAATTACACATAAACGCAAATAACTATTTAAAAAATGCAACCCTGTGTTTCGATGAAAGAGAAAGTTGTAGACTTGATCAGCCTTCCTAGGTAAGGCTAAACTTATAAAACACGAAAAGAATTAGAAAAGTGTTGTTTGTGTTGTAAAAACAGTGCATTGGACCACAAAAGGGTGCACGGATTCAAGGAGATCCGAGCATCTTCGCAACACTTTTTCGATACTTTCCACTTATTTTATTAAAATAATTTTTGGGTCAACTTAAAGAACGGAATAAGCACATTAACTTCTTTCCTTATCGGCACACTCTAGGTTGAGTAGTTTATTAATAATTCGCACTTCTACAGAAAGTTTTGAAATTTTTCATATAAAAATGCGATTTGTTGGGCATCCCGCGGTCGATAATTTTTTTTTTTTTTTCCGTGGGTAGGTAAAAACCTTCACAGGCACTATGAGAATCGAACGCGCGTGCTCATAGTAGTGTGAGATTCTTACTCACTAAAAAACCTCCCAATCTTTGTAAGACTACGACTAAGTTTCCTTAACAAGTAGTTCATGCTTCTGTATAGTAATCGCGTTTGGCAGGCTACCTTCCAACGAAAGCACCTGCAATACCGTCATTATGTGCGGTTTCCTCTTACGACGCTAGATCCAACGGTCTTGTTCGTTGTAGTCGGCGTGCAAGATTTGTCTGATCCAGAGTTCGGATTATTTCGTGGTTGCAATGGCCGTGAAGGCGAGTGTGAAGTTTGCGAGCAAAGTTTCTTACTTCGTCGTTCACGGTTGCGATGCCTAGATCTCGATGTAAATCGCTATTTCTTATATACCATGGAGCATTTACGATTGCTCTTAGTGTCTTATTCTGAAAAGTTTCTAAAATAGATATGTTGCTTGGTTTGGTACAACCCCAAAGTTGTATACCGTACGTCCAAGATGGTTTTAGCACTTGCTTATACAATAGCAGTTTGTTATATACGCTTAGTTTCGAATAACGTCCGATAAGCCAATTCAGTTCTCGTAGCTTGATTTCAAGTTCATCGCGTTTCTTTTTAACGTGTGGCTTCCACTTAAGTTTTGCGTCTAGGGTCATGCCTAAATATTTCGCCTCGTTTGCGTACGGAATTTGTACCGAGTTTATAAATAGAGGTAAGTTGATTACCCTCTTGTAAGTAAAATTTACATGCGTTGATTTTGTCTCATTTAGGAGGATTCGCCAGGCCTTTGTCCATTCGCATATTTTATTCAAAGCGCGTTGGAGTTTTCCCGTTGATAGTTCGACTGTCTTATCCGTAGCGAGGATAGCCGTGTCGTCAGCGAACGTGGCTATAGTCGTTGTCTCTACTTGAGGTACATCTCTTGTAAAAAGTAAAAACAGTGTTGGACCGAGGACGCTACCTTGTGGAACGCCGGCTTGTATTTCTTTGAATTCTGAGTATTCGCTCCCGTATCTCACTCGAAATAGTCTGTTGTCAAGATAAGACTCTAAGAGTTCATACATTTTTCCGGCAAAACTTTCCGTAGCTTATATTTTAGGCCTTCGTGCCAAACTTTATCAAAGGCTTGGGATACGTCAAGAAAAGCGGTAGAACATATCATTTTCGCTTCTAAGGCTTTCTCAATTTCATTAGTTATTCGATAGACCTGGTCAAGTGTTGAATGTTTGACCCTAAAGCCGAATTGGTGATCCGGAATCAATCGTCTTTCTTCAATTATTGGTTGCAGTCGTTTGAGCACAAGTTCCTCGAAGACTTTAGATATAATCGGCAGAAGCGAAATCGGTCTATATGATTTTTTGTCGTTCGGGCATTTCCCTGGTTTCGGAACCATTATTACCTCTGCGACTTTCCATTGCCGTGGAACGTATGAAATTCTCATTGATGCGTTTATGATGTAGAGAAGCTTGACTAACGCTCTTTTCGGTAGCTCCTTCAAAATTTCCCCAGTAATTAGGTCATAGCCTGGAGCTTTGTTATTCTTCAAATTTCGGATTGTTTGACGAAGTTCAGACAGTGTCACGGTTTTCATTCGATAATTGTCTAATTCCGCATTGCGATACAGATCGTCAACCAACGGCTCCCCGTCAAACGGTTTGAATGTTTCTAAATGTGAAAGGTCGATAAATGTGAAAGACGTCAAATTTTGACAACCATGGTAAAAGCTCTACGACTTTGGATTCACAGTTAGGTCTGTCAAACAAATGTCATAGCGAACGAGTGGCTTCGTTTATATGCCGGGTTCAAGCGAACTTCAAGCCAGCTTCAACCTCATGTAAAAAGGTATAATTGAGGTTCTACCTGACTTGAAGCTCGCTTCAACCACTGCATATAAAAGTACCATTTTATTTTTTCTTTCATGGGACATGATAAAGATATTGTTGACATTTTGTATCACAAAAAACAGGACATACAGGACAGTTTCAGTTTCCTTTTTAGACTCTCAAACTGTAAAAAGGCGTGAAAACTGAAAAAGACTAAAGGTGGCATAAAAAAAGTTTGTGGAAAAGTTGAATGAGATTCACCACGAGATATTAATAAATTTTAATGCATAGTTTGTAACACAGTGACATCACTACCGTAGACCATAAGATCTTTTAGGGCCGGATTTTCAGTGCTGAATTAGGCCCAACTTGAACCAAGATCTGCTAATTCCGAAACAAAACGAATCTAGAGTTAAGCCAGCGAGCAGTTTTCCAGTGCAGAATTAACTCTGTCAGTAAAATCGTCAAAATCTTCGACTCTCGAAATTATTGTTGCTCCCCCAGCTCTCAATTCACATAGAAAAACACACGAAAAGAAGTTCGAGTCATTTTCAGATGTCATTTCTCACAGAAACAAGTGGAGCCATTGCCATTTCACACAGAAAAAAAAATTAAAGAAGGTCATACTGCTCACCAGAGCTGATACGGGATTAACTCCCCAAATGGCCATGCCCAAAAATGGTGCTTTTTGATTTTTTGATAGCACACTAACGCGACCTAGTTGGATGTGTAGAGCACTTCTATACAAACAATAGTTACTATGACAGTTTATCTCTAAACTAAATCCGTCTTGAGTTATGCGCTCTATTTTTTTATACTTCACGTGTTGCTAATTTAGGGTCTAATCATAGCTATCATCGGATTGCATCATTGAAAAATTTGTTTTCATGTTTTGAGAAAACGTTTGACGTTTGAGAAAACAATGTTGGCTGTTATTGGTATCAAAATGAAGCTTATGAGTTGCAGAATTTTTTCCGTAACAAAAATACATATATTGCGTTAAAACTTTTATGTAAACTCGCTTTCACTATTTTACTGACAGAAATCGATTTCAATGAAAAGCTGATTTTGATTTGATAGACCCCTAATAGTGTTATAGGTTAGGGCGTTTATCTCGAATAATGATCCACTGAAAAATTAATTTTTGGAGTTGATCTCAGTTTAACTCGGAAACTCGAATGATATTGCACTGAAAAACCGACCATTAGAGATATGATTGAGACCGACAGGTGAATTAACTAAGCCATGGCCGTCCGTATGTCTGCCCGTATGTGTGAAATTTTTAGTTCTTTGAAATTGAGCTAGAAAGTTAAAACTTGGAGTGTAGCTGGGTTCTCATTTTGTACAGACAAGTTATGAAAATTGGTAGTGTCCGCTCATAATTGACTTGGTTGTCAGACAACCTCAAATTTACATTTTGTTTCAAAATGTTTTTTTGGTCAAGTCAGACTAGCCGTAGGAACTCGAATTTTGGTGCAGAGCAATAGTGGTAAGAAGCCTTTAAAAAGACTAAAATTTGGACCACCCACACGACCGCCCAGCCCACTTTTAACATGTCAGACTTTTAAAGATCTGATTTCTTGGAAAATTCATTCCAAATAAAAAAAAATTATATGATAATGTAATGTTTTCGGCCTGGGGTTCGTCGAATAAAACTCAATTTCACTTTTATAATCACGCAATGAAACACTTTATTTATCAAACAAACTTATTTAAACTCAGATCACACTGTTATTCAACTTTAATATTTAGAATTCAACACTTTATTTCAACTCAATCACTTTTTACTTTATTACCGATTTTCACAAGTCCACGTTTAAAATAAAACTGTCCCGTACGAGCCTGTCACCCGTGTATTTATACAAAATTAAGCACCTTCTAGTACGTTCCATACCCCCTTTGGTAATTTTCCATTGGTACTCCTCCGCTGAATTCCAAGGAGGGGAAATCGAAATTCGAACTTCGGATATGACAGCTGCTGTCAGATGACTGGAATGACAGTTGGGTATGTTCATTTAGTGAATCGAGCGGGTGCGTTTGTAGAGTGAATCGATGGGTGCATTCAGGGACTCCTGCGAGTTGTTTTATTTCTTGTCGCCACATAACAATAAATATTAAAAGATATTGCCGTTGAATTAGTTTGTTACATACAAAGCATTAGCTCAATAGCCCAGTTTTAGGGGGCGTTTTTCGAAAAGAAAAACTATTTTAAGCAGTAATTTTCGCTTTCAACGAATTTTTTCATGATTCTAAAGAATTTAGAATTTTTTCCTTCTATTTCTAAGCTTACGCAAAATTTTGGGGGCATGGCTAATACAAATAATTGACTACTTTTCAGCCCCTAAAACTATTAAATTTGGTGTTACAGGGTAAAGAGGGTCAGGTATTCAGAAGTTCGTTACAGACGAACCCTTGCACTTACTTACTTGTTTTTAATAACATGCCGAGGGAATTAAAATTTGTACGGTAAATCTCGGGGTTCGTAGATTAGCTGAAGACTAAAAAATTAAACATTTTATTAATGCTGTGGAGTCTTTGAAAGCATGGGAGAGCCAATTCTGGCCACGTGACCACGTGACAGGTGTAAAACACATGTAGAGATCACTTAATTGCTTCTCTCATGATTACTTGAGGATTCATGAAAAATGCCGGATTAGTGTTCGGTCGAGACATGGTATAATAGACTCAGACTAGGCGCTCATTCGGTATTATTTTCGCTTTCCTTACTTATTTTTTTTTATTTACCTCTCGCTCAATAGAGTTGTTTGAGTTTTGACGTCTCCGTATTTGACGTCTAACCCCCAATGTTTTTTCAGCACAAAAAATAGTTTTTTGTGCTTAAAAAACTATTTTTTTTTAATTGGGAATGTGTCTTGATAAGGTCTCAATAATCCATACCCGAAAAAAATTTAAACTCATTTGGATGTACTAAAAAAGTCCAACCTTAACAAAGACAAAACATTGGAAGATAATTTAAGTTATTTTTAATTAATGTGTTATATCTGGTGATTGTTTGCATAACTATAATATGGAAAAATATGTTGCAATTGACAAAAAAGGCAATTTTCACGCAAACAATTACACAAAACAGTTGCCAAACGTATTATTCACAGACCTGTCCACGACTTCTCTAGATATAAAGGACCAAAAGGTATGACGTGCAGCAGTGTTTGATAATTTGTCGTATGTGGACCGAAAAGGGGTCAAACAGCGTAAAGTACCTAGTACCACGATTTTCTGTGGTGATGAAACTTTAACTTAAAACTTATTATTCAGTTAAAATACCCCAGTGAATCCATACTCAAATCGCACATTTATACCTCAAAAACTATTGACAGCTTGAATGTCATTGACTTTGACAAGTGAACAAACATCTCTATGTCTCACTGTCAAATTGTCTGTTTCTGTCAAACACTTTGCTTTCATTTATAGCGTTTTTCATTGAAGAAAAGATTTGCTCTTTCTGTCAAAGATTTGATCTTTTTTGATTTTGCATGTTTCATTGAAAATAAAATAGCAATACTAGATCAATTCTCAACAAGAAAGATGCGATCTCCCGATCTTGGGAGATTTGATCTGAACTCACCTACACATGGAAATATTTCTACTGTCAAACGCCAAATCGAAGCAATTTTATTTGTTTCGAATTGATGTGCGGACGTGTTTGTTGCTTGCCAGCCCGTGTGTGATTTAATTTGCCACCAAACGAGTAACGCGTGTTTTATTGAAAGGAGCAGTTCTCGATTTTGAGAGCAATTTTTTCAAGTTTCAATGAAAAGCGCTATTAGTTAGGTTCGATGTCAAAATTAATTTAGAGATATGTGCAAGCTTTACCCAGCTGCTTGATTATGGTTCTATAAACGGTCTTACCGTGCAGAAAATCAGAAAAGTTAATATATTTTACCTATTTCAAAAGATATTAACCCCTGCCGCCACAAAAAAAAAAAAAAGAGTCATAAATATTTATTTTATTTACGACAAAACAGAACCATTTATGTTTTCTTATCAGTCTAACTTGTGACTAAGGCCACAAACAACAATGAAATCGTCGACATTGATAAATCTATAAGGAATCAATTGTTGCATTTTATTTAATAACAATTAACTGAGTGGGGTCAGTGTATTTGACTATTGACTGTTCATTGAACTTGAACTTTTAAGTTGATTTTCATATGTTCAAATGTTGTTTTTGTTAAAATGAAACACACACATCAGCAATGAAATACAATAAAGTTAGCTCAATTTTTTAATGGCTTGAATTTGAGTTTTTTTTTTTTCTCATATCTTGTCGTGGTAAAGGAAACTGCTAGAAAAACATTTCTGAAGGATGGTTCAGGAAGGAATCGGGAGAGGTGCTTTGGATCAAGGAAAATTTACGTACTTAACGCTTTTCGTATTTACGTAAAACGCTTTTCTTGCTATTCCTTAGGATTACTGTTTGACGATGTTAAGCCTTGGCAAGAACTTCCTTGTTCGTTTCTTCTGTTATGAAGTTGGTAATTTAACGGTCTCCTAAAAATCGTAAAATCTATTCTTCTGTTTGTGTTTAAAAATAAATCGCTCGAGCTTAAGGGTTTTTGGCTACACTAATATCGAGTTCAAGAAAAGTGAGTTCAATGAATTAGAGGACAGACTGGCGAGGTACTGACGTACATTTGGCTAAATATGTGATGTTCTGCAAGTAAAAGTCCTTTAACCAAAATTGTACCCAAGGGAAAATCGATTCGTCTTGTTTTGATTAAGCGAAACGTCGAAGCAATGATAGACAGAAGGCATTATGAAAACGTTTCAAAGATCCTGTTATGTTTACTCCTTATAAAAAAAAACCAAACGTTTAAAATTCGTTTTTAAATTCCTTCTATGTATTCAATGTCTGCAAAGGTAGAGCCATTGAATACTTTTTGGGTCTATGAACATCACATTCCTCATTCGTTTTAGCCCAGTTGTGGGAGTTAATTGGAAAACAGCCTTAGGAACAAGACAAGGAAAGCGTGCACAGTACAATAAAGTCTTTTTGGGATTATGTATATTTTTTAATCTTGGATCGTTGTTCAGAATCCCCTTGTAAAGTTTACTGTCCAGAAAGACCACAGCTTGGAATTATCGATAGCTCTAAATGAAAATATAGATTTGCAGAGTTGTGGGAAAACAATCTTCCACAAAAGTCTTGGCCGCAAAATAAATCGAACTTGCAGGAGTTTACGCTGCCAGAAGAGAGCTGAATTTTTTTTCTTTTTGCGCTTCTACTTATAGCATCTTTTCGACGGTTTATTTTCAGAAATCGCAATTGGTCTAACACAAGAGGAAATCATCAAAGACTGGGAATGGCTGGCCGAGAACCTTTTCAAAAACTTGAACGAAATGGAAAGCGAAGAAGAAATCACAAATTTTACAATTTGCAAAATCCAATCGCTCTACGCTCACAATACCCAAGCGAATGATGATTCCGGTGAGTCGGCCAACTTTAAGGTTGTTGCAGCGAAATTCCGTTCGTATTTCGACATGCCCGAAGAGGAGCAGTTGGTCAATACATACAGTTGCAAGTGAGTTGGATGAGAGCCTTGAATGGAGTGGGGATAATTTTTTCTTTCTGCAGCTATGTGAAGAATAAAATTCCTCGTCAGGGACAACTTTATATATCGCTCAATTACATTGGCTTCTACTCCTACATGTTGGGAAACATTGTCAGATTTGCAATTCGATTCTCCGAGCTGGAGGAAATCAAAAAATTCGGAAATGTTATTTCCCTAAAGACAGTCAATAATATGCAGTACAAGTTTACAGTATTCTTCGACACGAGTGAGGCATATGATCTGATGGAGCAATTGAACAAAATGGCAATTGAGCGGATGATGCAAGTAAGTGGCTTGCCGTTTCACTTTTTTTCGAAAGTAAGACTTGGATCACTCCATTGTAGGATCCCGAGAGTCCAATTGTGGACCATGAAGCTACAATATTCCAGCGATTTGGCAAAAAGTCTTCGAAGAAACCGTTTTTACTGCGTGACTTGACCGTGCGCCAGAAATCGGAGGAGTATAGGATGTATTTCAGGCTGCCGCAGAGGGAGATAATGGATGGAAAAATTAAAGGTAATGTTAAAAAATTTTGGCAGCATGAGAAGCTTGTCTAATATCCTTGCTCCATCAGCTAATCTATGGACACCATACGCCAAGCGTTATGTGAATGGAAACATTTATCTTTCCACGAATTTCCTATGCTTCCGAAGTGACGTTAACGATTTGGTCAGCCTTGTAGTTCCATTAAGAACCATCAAAGTGGGTTTTTCCATGCGATGTCGGGTGGTTTTTAACTTATTCTCTTTTCCTTTAGAGTGCTGAAAAGAAGGAAGACGGCCCAAATCGATATGAAAATCAGATTATCCTCTCAACATCGGAGAACGCTCCGTTTGTGTTTGCACAAATCACTGACAGAGACGTTCTGATACGTAAAATCTCCGATCTGCTGTCCAAAATGCACATGTAAGTTTGATAAGCGATTTGGTTAGCAGCTGATAACATGAAATCTCTTGAGCTTAGACCAGCCAGCAGAGAGCGACCCAAATACGATATTTCGTGGTCAAAACAAGCCGCATTGATGCACACCTTTAAGTCTGGCCTTACCGAGGAGATGCAGAGAAAACAAGAGGAAAAGGTTTGCTGTCACCCTTAAAGTTGGCTCATTTATGCTACAAGCTTTTCTATTTACAGATTAAGAGGTGGGAAAATCAGTTCCGTGAATTTGGCCAGGGGATTTCCATGTTTCGAACAACAGATGTGATAAATCTCATAGTCGAGGGCATTCCAGACAAGTTGCGGCAGGAGATTTGGTTAATATTTTCGGGTGCAATACACGAAAAGGAGATGAACCCGGGGCTTTACGAGGATCTTGTTGAAAAGGTGGGTTCAGATTGGCTTTACTTAAAGACATTTTAACCACAAAACTTTGCTTAAAAATAGTCTGCTTCTATCAAATCGTGCCCTATTCACGAAGAGATTGATCGTGATTTGCATCGATCTCTGCCCGAGCACCCAGCATTCCAGCATAAAGACGGAATCAGCGCTTTGAGACGAGTCCTGCAGGCTTATGCTCTGCGCAATCCACAAGTTGGCTATTGCCAAGCGATGAATATTGTTTCATCGGTGTTTTTATTGTTCTGTGATGAGGAAAATGCCTTTTGGATGTTGGCAAGTCTGTGTGAGACCCTTTCGCCAGTTTATTACAACGATAAAGTGGTTGGAGCTCAGGTAAGTCGGCGAAATGATCTTTCCTGTGCAATTTTTAAATCATTTCCTTTACAGATTGATCAAGGTGTCCTCAATGAACTGGTTGAAACGTATTTGCCTGAGCTGCACGGTCACTTAGACACACTAGGCATCATAAAGATGATCTCGCTCTCGTGGTTCCTGACTATTTTCCTAAGTGTGATTCCATACGAGAGTTCCCTGCAAATTATGGACTGTTTCTTCTATGACGGAGCGAAGATTATTTTTGTGGTATTGTTGGCCAAAGCCCTTGCAAACTTTCCTATTCTTACGTTGTTCTGCACTTAGATTTCACTACAAGTTCTAGAATGGAATCGCGAGAAGCTGCTGCAATGTCGCGACGATGGTGAGGCCATGCAACTGCTCGGCGACTACCTGCGTGGAATTTATAATCCCGACTATCAGCTGTCGGTGCCCAGACAAAGTCAAACACACCACAGTCAATCGATTCAGACGCTCATCTATGAGGCCTACAGTCGTTTTGGAGGACAGATTTCCGTTCAGAGAATCGAGGAGCTTCGCAACAAACACCGTCGCCTTACCATTCGACAATTGGACATCGACAACGAGAAGACCATGGTGAAGTACTACGCCGACAACATTTACTTTGACAAGGAAGAGCTGCACATGTTACTGACTATCATCCGCGAGGAAAAGATGACACCGAAAAAGATTCAACAAAAAGCCAACATCGTTGGCGAAGCACCTATTCTCTTGCCGGGCACAACTTCTGATGAGCTCTACCGGGACAGTTGCAGCAGGTCGGAGCCGTACAACGTTGACTTTGAGACGTTTAGAGTTCTGTTTTATGAGCTGACTCCATGGAAGACATGCCATTCGGTCGACTTGGCTGAGAAACTTTTTAGAGTGAGTTTTTCTATCTCCCGTATTTCAGGTTCAGTTTCTAAATATTGCTCCCCTCTAGTTAACTGACAAGAGGAGTACCGGCATACTGGAGTTTGCACAAATCATCAACGCCCTCGGCATCCTGTGCTCCAGCAAGTACACCGAGAAGCTTAAGCTCCTGTACATTCTGCACCTGCCGCCATTACTGGGTAAATCCGAAATAGAGTTGGCTAGGAAGCCACGTAAAAGCAACGACGCCGAAGTCGGTATCGAAGCAGAGGACTTTTTTGGGTTTGTTTCCAATTTGTACGATTGGATTCGACCCCAAGTTTCTGATTACCTCTTTGATTCCAGCGATGATCCATCCGAATCGATAGAGGCACTGCCCTCGCCAACTGACAATAATTTTGACGATTGTGAATTTGCAATTTTGACCGCTGCAGCAGCGGCTGCACAGAATGCAGCTATCTCGGCGCCCGATCGACCCACACCCGATTTGTCGGTGTCGAACTCACAGAATTCCCAGCCAAACGCCAGGACATCCACGTTCTATGTGGATTTGCCGACCGATCAGCTGGGCAACCAGGGCCGATTCGAATCGATCGACACGTTCTCGGACATAAGCGATTTGGGAGCGAAACTAAATCAACTGAACGTTGAGACGATATCGAACTTCTCACAGATTACACAGAGCGACATGGGCAATGCGAAATTCGAAAACCAGATTTCACGGACTGAATCGACAACGGACTCGAAGAGTTTGGGTAGCTTGAGGTATTTCTTTGATCAGCCATATGGCGGCAATTCGCCGAATAAGACGGTGCCCAAAATGAAGAAGGCGAACTTTCAGTTCCTATGGAGGAGTTTGGTCGAAATCATTGGCGATCAGGACCAGGACATGAAAGACGCATGTCAGTTGAGAAATGTGATGAAACATCTGAGAGTTTTTAAGAATTTTTCCTTTTTATTCTATAGACGAAAACTTGCTGGAGTTGGGCAGTCAAAATCAGAGCACTTTGAAAAAGGATGCAAGTTTAGAGAGTTTCACACAAATTGGATTTGCTGGCAGCGCCGATGAGGTGAGTTCGACTTCCTTAAAAGCGATATGATTATTTCTGCTACCTGGGGAAGCACACAAGCCATTCCTTGCAACGGAAATAACCGCTGAAATTTCTTTGCAGCCCGACTCAAATGGAAATCCAACAACTCCAATGGAACCACAGTCTACCAGCCAACTGTTTATGGCACTGGATAAGGAATTGCGTCAGGCTGAAGCGGCACTAACATCCTCCTCGACTACAACAACGGCTACAGCTACAGATGGCGATAATTGGGAAATTAGTATTAACCAGTTCATTGCCACTGTCTTGGCGGTGACTTCGATTGTCCAGGCATTCTATTCACATACCCCGATCAAGGAGAACATCGAACGCATGCAAAAGAATCGCCGAAAGTGTGTGACATCAAACTACTAGCAAACTACACGGAAGTGAGCTTTCTGGTTAATCCTGTAAAAATCAAGTCGAAATTTTCTTAACCCTACTTATTTCTCATAAAATTGTTACCTTTTTGCAATTATTGTTAAACTTTTCCAGGACACAAACGAACAAAAAAAAAACATTTTTTTTAAGGAAAACAGCCAACTAAATGTGAATGCTTGAAATGCATATGATTTTCTTTTCCACTTTCGATAGGTTTTTAAAAAAACAACAAAATTTACATAATTTTTGATTTACCTGTTTTCAATTTTATTAAATGTTAGACTAGGCTAATATAATTATATACAAAAATATCTAATTAAACAAAGTATATCTTCACGAAAACAAAAAAAGTGTAAACACAAAATAAAATATTTTATCAAAGATTTTTTGACTTCTTTTTTAAATAAATTTAAATTTATTATTTTCCTGGTGTTGGACGAATAAAACTTCATTTTTAGATTTCTCATTAAGACGCAAAATACTTTGAATACTTTTATTAATCAAGCACAATTTCTTTTTGTGTAGTTGCGGACTTTTTGGCCAATTAATTTCATGCGAATAAAAGCCCGTTTTGGTTTTCCACCCAAGGTTTGTGAATTATTTTTCCACCTCCTTTCTTGCATCTTCTGTTAGTCCAAAGAACCACAGGCCTTAATTCACTTCCAACAAGCGCAGTAGTTCATTTATTTACTAACTCGTTTTAGTTCCAATCACATAAATATACTTGCCCTTCTCGGCAGTTCTCAAGAGATCCTTTAGAAAGATCAAGAAGGAAAAATAAAACGCAAAAGTTACACTTTTAAATTATTTTATTTTCTTAAATTTTAACAAGAGTATTAAATGCTACAGCTCTTTAAAATCTTCTTGCTCTTTGTGACCCTTCAGAACCTTTTCACACCGCATTTAAATCCGAGATTTTAATTAAACCCTATTAATAAAAAATGGCCTATTCACAATGGCCACCGACAGGATTTTCTACTGTTCGTCTACTGTTCTTAAAGAAATTAATGCAGATCAGCATTAATGCTTTTTCGGCTTCAGACCGAGACGGTCTAGACGGCCATTTCCAAATAGATCGCTTAGTCAATAAGTAAAATTGTCGAATTTGGGACAAAACACAATTAATACGAAATCCACCAGATTGCAAATTGCGTTGGTGTGGATTTTAGTGAATTGTTCACGACATGCTTCAACTGGACAATTTTTTTTTCGTTGGTCATTCATAATAATCAGAGCGTTAGATTCGTGTACAGCCTTATATTTTTGTGTCTCCACCCGACGTAAAACTGTGATTAGCACGAGACGCTTAAAGTAAGTCCCGAAATGTTTAAATTGGGATTTACCCCACCGGACAAACGTAGGATTAATTTGGCACGAGTACTATTTTTCGTCTTTTTGGCTCTCATAAGAAAGTTACCATCCAGGCAACATCGTAATAATACGACGCAGTCGGATGGTTTTCTAAAGCTGAGAATTTGAAAAACCATTTCTGCAGACTGTATATAGGCGAAGACGAACCAAATAACGCTGTCAGACAGAACGAGCCATTCAACCCAAGCGAAGACGTTACCCACGAAGCATACGAACGATACCGCCCACCCGACCTGGATGAAGTGAAAGCAGCCGGAGTAATCGGCCTCGCTGCCGAACTTTTTAGATCCGCTGGCATTGGGCTGGTAAGGAGCGTGCACCAACACATCTGCAAGATATGGTCGAAGAAAAGCATGCCCGAAGGATAGAACCTCATCATTAATTGCGCGATCATCGCCTATGAGTTATTTTCTGCTATACTGTCTGTAACGCCTGAAGCCGTTTGTCAACAACCTGATAGGCACATATCAGTGTGACTTTACGACAGGAAAGTCCACCATCAAGCAAATATTTTGACTGCGGCCAATATTGGGGAAAACCCAGGAATTCCAAATCGATACCCATTCCCTTTTCATTGATTTCAAAGCAGCGTATGACAGCATCTATAGAGACGAGCTATAAAGCGCAATGTCTAGTTTTGGCATCCCTGATGGAAAATTCACGCTGTTTCGTCAAGGTCGGCATAGACCTCACTGATCCCTTTGATGTCAAAAAAGGATTTAGACAAGGCGACATGCTGTCATGACATCATAGGTTAGGTTAGGTTGATGGATGCCCTTTTGACAATAGTCACGGCTTCACTTAGACCAGCAGTTGGGTCCATTGTGTCCATTGGGAACCTTCTTAATACCTGGAACGAAAACAGAAATAGACCGCTGTTAGAAGCTCAGAGTGCCGCCCTCTTGGACCCATCCGGATTTGTATACAAATCTTAGGAGGTCCTTTAGATCTACATTATTTAGATCTTCGAGCTCGTTGAAGAAGTAGCTGCCGAGGATACTACGCCTGATGCTGTTTAGGGCTGGGCATTCGCAGAGCAGATGACGAACAGATTCAATTTCTTCAACGTCCCTGCAGCTTCTGCAGTAATCGTTATGCGGTATGCCTAGCCGCTCAGCGTGTAGACCCACAGCGCAGTGCCCCGTGAGGATTCCCGTGAGTACTCGGATGTTCCTGCGGGCTAGTCCGATCAAAAATAGTGATCTCTTTTTGTTTACCGCTGGCCATAGCTCCCTTGTGTGTCTGCACGTATCAAGTTCTGTCCAACGTAGATTGGTTCTACTCAAGGATTCAGTTTCTAACCTACGTGCTATCGAACTCAGCGGGACTCTTATGGATTTGAGGGCTAGAGATGCATTCATTCCAGACCCAAATCTCGCAAGCTTGTCCGCTTCTTCGTTTCCCGATATATCGGTGTGACCTGGCACCCAACACACAGTTCCATTGTTGCTAAGTGATAACTCGTCCAGAATTTCCCTGCATAGTTTCACAGCCCTTGACTTTACCACGTCTGATTCCAAGGCTTTAATTGCCGCTTGGCTATCAGAGTATATGGTGATGGTCTTGTTTGCGGGGCCGTATTTCTTCAGCTCGGAGGCAGCTTCGATTATGGCTGCCAGCTCCGCCTGAAAAATGCTGCAGTCGTCATTGATTCGGAAAGATTTACCTAGACCCAAATCTCCACAGAAAATGCCCGCACCAGTTCCGACGTCCATCTTAGAGCCGTCGGTATATACGGCGATCTCGTCGTCTCCTGTAATGGTTTTATCTTCCCATTCACCTCTTTCAGGTATTCTGGTAGCGAATCTCCTGTTGAAGGCGAATGTCATAGGTAGGTAATCTGTGACTGGGGTGTTTGTGGAGGCAGCCCACTGAGTTTCCACAGAGGCGTGTCCATAAGATCTTGAGGACCACAGTCCGGATTCCCTTAGGCGAACAGCTGTTTTAGCTGCCTTGCTGCTGCAGTATATGTCCAAGGGGGTGAGGTTGAGTAGTACCTCCAGTGCCGCGGTGGGTGTGGTCCTTAGGGACCCTGTTATACCCATGCAGGCTGCCCTTTGAACTTTGGTGAGGCTAGAGAGATGACACTTTCTTTCCGTAGCCTTCCACCATACAACTGCACCGTAAGTTAAGATGGGTCTTACAACCGTTATATACATCCAGTGTACCATGTTTGGTTGCAGTCCCCACATGCTTCCGAACGTTCTGCGGCAGGCGTATAGTGCCACGTATGCCCGCTTGACACGATCTTCTATATTATCCCTCCAGTTGAGTTTGGAGTCTAATATGACGCCCAGGTATCTTACCGATCTGGATAACGGTAACTCCACTCCCCCCATTCTCGGGTTGCTGAAGGATGGAACTGCCCTTTTCCTTGTAAACAACACAACTTCCGTCTTAGAGGGGTTAATTCCCAGTCCTCGACCCTCTACCCATTTTTCAACAATGCGAAGTGCGTAGCTGAGTCGGTCACTGAGGATTGGTGGGAGTTTACCTGGGATCAGGATTGCTACATCGTCTGCGTATGCGCTCACAGTGAAGCCTTCCCTCTCCAGGGTTTTCAGCAATTCGTCCATTACCAGGGTCCATATAAGCGGAGATAGGACACCTCCCTGCGGTGTTCCTCTGCTGACGTTTCGTCTGCTGCATACTTCGCCTAGGTAGCAGTTTATCTTTCGTGTGCTTAACATGAGCCCGATCCAGTCGCATAGACTGCTATCTAGGTGGGCGTTTCTCAAGCTGCGCAATATCGCGTCTGCCTCAATGTTATTAAACGCCCCCTCTATGTCTAGAAAGGTCATGACATCATACTTGAGAGAATTGTGCAGAACTCCCGCGCCAACACCAGAGGCAAAATCTTTCAAAAGTCCGTTCAACTACTCGTATACGCAGACGATATTGAAAGAATTGGAAGAACAAAGCGTGATGTCAGTGAACCTTTGTATTGGGGCAGAATCGGCGAATATAGGTTTAGCAGTCAACGAGGGCAAAACCAAGTATATGCTGTCATAAAAAAAGACACCCAACACCGACGCCTTAGACAAAATATCACCATCGACAGGTAAAACTTTGAGGTAGTTACGGACTTTGTCTACCTAAGTTCCGCTAAAAATTCAGACAACGACACCAGCGCTGAAATTAAACGAAGGATAACTCTTGCCAATCGCTGTTTCTTTGGGCTAAGAAGGTCATTGAGTAGCAAGAGCAAAGCCCTCTCTCGAGCAACTAAGGCGTCCATTTAAAGGGTCCGCCATCTAATGTTTTTTTTTTCAACTAGTGCTTGTTTCGTGAATGGTAACACTTAGCTCATGTCTGATTTGACAGATAATTAGTTTTACCCTTCCGCTGAACGAAACTGGTTGTGTATACGCTTAAACAACGCTAGGAAATATTGCGACATTACTTTGAAAATCATGGTGTTCGAAAATTGCGTACGGATTTTGGAAGAAGAGAAGCACCGTCAGCTCCGTATGTTCGTTATCTTGTGAACAAGCAAAATTGTCGCATTTGGGGTACAGAAAACCCGCACGCATACATTGAAAAGCCGACACACCCAAAACGAGTCACTGTTTGGTGCGAATTTTGGTCCAGAGACACAATTGGGCCACTTTTCTTCGAAAATGAGCAAGGAGTGGCCGTTACAGTCAATGGCGATCGTTATCGGGCCATGTTGAACCAATTTTTGTTCACGAAAATTGAAGAGGAGGATATTGACAACATTTCGTTTCAACAGGACGGCGCTACGTACCACACTGCCGAAGCTACACTCGATGTTTTGCGCCCTATTTGAAGATCGCATTATCAGCCGTAGAGCTGATGTCGTTTGGCCACCTCGGAGCTGCGATTTGACACCGTTGGACTATTATTTGTGGGTTGCCGTAAAACATAAGTGTTACGCCGACAAGCCAGAGACAATTGACGCTTTAAGGGACAATATTTGTGAAGCCATTGATGAAATACAGCTGCACGCAATCGATAATGTGCTTAAAAACTGGGCCGATCGTGTAGGCTACTACATGGCATTTTTAACAGAAAGGATTTTACTTTTAAATAAAAAAAGAAATTTGAGAAAATATTCAGTAGTTTTTTTTATAGCATTTTCAAAATAAAAAAAAATTATTTGGCGGACCCTTTATAAGATCCTCATAGTCCCAGTCCTGCTTAACGGTGCTGAAGCATGGACCCTGTCTAAGGCGGATGATAAAACTTGGGCTGCTTCGAGAGAAACATTCTTCGGACGATTTATGGCCCGTCTGCGTAGACAGAGAGTAGAGGACAAGATATAACATCGAACTGTACAACGACACCGACCTAGCCAGAAGAGTCAAAATACAAAGGCTACGATGGCTGGAAAAAGGCGCTAATCCAGCGCAGAAGAGGAGCAACGACACTCAGGTGGCGTGCGCAAGTGGACCTCAGCCAACTTCACGTGCGAAACTGGACACGGCTAGCTGGCGACAGAGCTTGCTGGCGGGTTCAGCCAACAAGCACAAGTCCGGATGGACCTTGGGCTTGTTGGCTTCAATACGTAGAAAGTTTCATTTTATCTTTTTCAAGACGCTCACTATTATAAAGGTGTGGGACAAGAGTTAAAAGTGACATAATGAAGTTTCATGAGGAAAAGGGTGGATGAGATTAATGAAGGAGATTTATTTTTAATTACTTGCGGAGAGGATTTAAATTTGTATCGGAAATTTCGCAATTTGTAGAAGATTAGTTGAAGATATAATGTTATTCGCGGATTAGTGTACGGTGGAGACATGGTATAAGATTCGTGTTTTTTTATTCGCTCAGAGCATGTTCAGAGCGCAATCTATGTAAGGCTCGTTTTTTTGCGCCGGCAGCAGCACCTTAAACCGCCTTTTTGTTGAAGTGTAATATGTTTTCAAGGAACAAGGTTTTCCAAAAGTTTAATAGACTTTGAAGTCGTTAATCGATGTGCAAAACGTTATTCGATGTGGGTTTTGTCGTTTCTTTACAACATCCTCAGAGGGTTTTATTTTTGTTAATAGACACAATGATTTATACTATTTTCTTCTGTCCGGGTTCCGGTCTTCCAATCCTAAGCAGGTTGCCTACTCACTAAGGTTTTGTAAGGTTATCAGGAGCAGTTTTTATAACTTAAACATTTTGACGAGGTTTTTATAACCTAAAAATTTTGACTAAAATGTTATTAAGACCTTATAAAATACAATTTTTAACAATAAAACTACTAAACTACAGAAAGCTGGTTCTCTATACCTACTATCCCGCTTCTAAATAAAAAAAAAATTGTTTATCATTTCCGGTGCATAAAAAGTGAAAATTCAACATTGTATACTTATTTGTTAATAGTTTTTATTAGGTTTTTATTTTATATAGACTAACACATTAATAGCTACAAGATTAATACAGACTTTACAGTTTCATTTTTTTTTGTATCGCGTAACACATATTCGTATCTATTTTTGCTTTAAGGAATAACAATGCAATTGTGTGCGCATCTTCCAGGTACGCATTATTTACAATTTTACAAATATTTGTTGTAGTTTTTATTGAATTTTTTAAGAACGCTGTGATGAGCTGGGGCTTGATTTCGCTGATGTTTTTACAATCAAGCCAATTTTCTTTCTTGTGTTTCAGTTTGTTTCTTTAATTTTAAAGGTCTTATCAACAATTTCATTACTAAAACTATTTTTTCCCTTATGATAGTCTATTTTAATATCAGTTATAATCTGTTCTTTTTTTTTGAAAGTCAGTCTGCTTGGTTTCATCCTTTATAAAGCGTTTAATTAGGAAAAAAAGCATATCATTTCAGTTTCAATTTCTCATTATTACATTACACTGTCTTAGTTAGACGTCTTGCAACATGTTTTATTTGCCTATGATATTTCAAAACTACGCTTCCTATAATCAATAGGTTTATTGCTCATACTCCTAATCAGTCTACGTTACTAGTTTTCAGTTTCTATCGATTTAATCTGACAGACTTTGCATTTTACACTGTAGCAGCTGAAAATTATTAAGCGTGAAGAATCTATTCTACCTTTTCTTGATGTTACAATTCGAATGTTTAATTAACCCAGTGACGAAATTTGAACGCAAATTAATAAAACATTAACGGAAATCAATTACTAACTCAGGAGAAAATATATTTAACCCAATTTCAAACATTTTGAGAGAGCACGTCGTTCTTTTGATCAAAAGAGAAAGAACCGAGTAAGTAAATGCAACCTGCATTGACTTACTCGGTTCTTTCTCTTTTGAGAAATGCATGACTACCCAAGTCAAGTTTTTTTGTGTGCATTCATTGTATGTAAATTCTTTGTCTGGGCCGCACCCCCGAAAATGGGTTTTCGTAAGGTTTTAGGTCTCCAGCCTTAAAAAAAAAAAACTATAAGCCTCTTGCAGCGAGGGACGCATTAGTTTCTAGGTTCAATAACAATCAGGCCCTATTTCGCTCCTTAGTTTTATTAATCTTTCAATATTTTGTTGGAAGGTCAGGACTCTGCAGTCCTGCGAGCAGAAGAATGTCTTTCGCGTTGCCTGGATTTGGGGAATTTCAGACTCTGGAGTGGCTATGAAATATGCTGAGGACTTTCTGGCAAAATTTTATTTTGAACGCGAACTTTATCTGAGAACGATCCATGAGTCTATAGGAACAATCTTCCAACGGTAAAAATAGCAGGTCAAAAAATACTCTTAATGGCTGTGGGTCGATTTTACTACGTTTCATACATTGTCTGCAAAACATAAGACCCGAACCAAGTTTTAGCTTTCTGGCTTAATTTTAAAGACCTAAAACTTCACACATAGAGCGGACATGATGAAATGAATTAACCAGTTAGCTCATATCTTTAAGAGTTCTTAGGGGTCTAGGCTGACAACCCATGCATCAAATAAATATACACTCAGTAGTTTATAAAAAAGAAGAACTAAAGGGAAAATGGAAAAAATCCAGCAGACTCAGTAATTTTCAGCCCCAATGGCTCATTAAACTCTTATAATTAATTTGCAGTACGTAATCGCGGTTTTTATTTGTATCAGATTAGTAACCTGCCAAAGAGCCGGCAGGTTTCGTTTTCGGCTCTAACACGCAACAATAACAACTCTAGAAGGGCCTAACAAGTTACAACGCCCAGTTTAAAAGCAGCCATAAGATTTAAAATAAGGCTTTTTGATACATTTTGGCGTTAGAATTTATTTATGCCGTTCGCTGTGAGGTTTTCGTTTTGAGTGCTGCCATCCGATCCCGATGCAGCACTCGGGTACAACTTCTGGTCCATACGGCAATGTAGAGACATTATACCAATGCATGGAGTTTTCCCGTCTCTGAGAAAAAAAAAAATGAGGAGGAGCTTCAGTGATGCAACTTAGTTGTTCAGCACTCACCACGCCAGCCCAAATGATCCGCCAACTGATGCGTGCGCAAAGGCGGGACAACTCAGAGGAAGTGTACCCCTGTATGTTTGAGCTTTCCACAGCCATGACAGGTGTTTGGCTCAAGCCTAACACACTCAAATGTTTAGCAAAAGCATGGCGCCCGTAAGGACGTCTACAAGAAGTCTGCATCCGAGAGAAAACCTCTACTAAACCTTCTAGAGGTAGTTTGTAATCTTATAGTAAGTTTAAAAGAGATCTCATTTTTCTGGATACCAGAGTGATCGAAATTCGATGCATTTAACCTTGTTTCATTCATCTTTCGTTTGCTGAATTTAGCGAAATCTTGACTTCGTGAACTATCTGGGACAAGGTAAGAGGGTTGAGTAGCGCTTTTAGCGCATCTTGGCTGTCAGCTATCACTGCAAACGCATATGCTTCTTGGCATCTGTTAGTCAGCATATAGCGCACAGCCATGAGGATAAGGATTTCCCCGCTTGGAAGACAGACGCATATTACGTAAAGGGTAGTGGAGTCCAATGTTCTCAGTTTCCACAATCACTCCAGCACCGAGGCTTATTCCACCAAACAACTTATGCGTATGAGAGGAGTGGTCTTACCATAGCGTATAGATCTAAACTAAAGCTATCTTTTCGGAGATAAGCCCCACGTCTTGCCAAAAGCACCTGTGCACTTCCAGTAGAAAGTAGTCAGTGCTTTTTCGGTTTTGGCCCCATCATGCTTGGACCAAAGAACTTTTCCATCAAGGATTATTCCCAAATGTTCGACTTCATCGAATATCGGGATAGTGACACCTTTAAGCACGAGTTGAGTCGGACCAGTGGCCTTCCTTCATTCCGTAAAGAAAGAAAGAAAGAAGCATTAGAAAAATGTTTAAGAATATTTGTAAAAGATTATACTATCAAACTGCTTTCTATGTGGTTCTTTCTATAAGCTCTTCTTCGCCTTGTTTAACATGCTAACGGTGGGAGCTAAGTCCTCTGAAACCTTCTCCTTGAGCAGACGTTTGTACAATAAATGCATGAGCTAATTTATGGTAACCAAATATTATCCTTAAAAACAAAAATTATGAATTATTTCCCTTCGGGGTTGCTGGTCCCCAATTGGGAACGCTCACCAGATATGGTTGGTACCGGTAAGGAATTTTACGTATCGGTACCTGGTGGATATTTATCCAGGGCGAACCAGAACCATTAAAAAAAAGAAAAATTCAAAAGCGTCTTCCTCAAAATCACCAGCGCTGAAATCAAACGAAGGATAACTCTTGCCAATCACTGTTTCTTTCGGATAAGAAGGTAATTGAGTAGCAAAACCCTCTCTCCATGTATAAAACCCTCATCATCCCAGTCCTGCTTTACGGTGCAGAAGCATGGACGCTGTCAAAGGCGGATGAAAATACTTTAGGGTGCTTCGAGGCAAATTCTTCGCACGATTTACGGTCCCGTCTGTATAGACGGAGAGTGGAGGAGGAGATATAACGACGAACTGTACGGGCTTTACAGCCAGAAGAGTCAAAATGCAAAGGCTACGATGGCTGGGTTATCTAGAGCGGATGGACACCAACGCCCCGGCCCGAAAAACCTTCGAATCCACCCCGCAAGGACGACGCAGTAGAGGAGTACCGATACTCAGGTGGCGCACGCAAGTGGAAGGGGACCTCAGCCAACTTCGCGTGCGAAACTGGAGACTGCTAGCTCGAGACACAGCTAGCTGGCGAAGCTTGTTGGCTAAGGCTGAGGCCCAGGTCCACCCTAGAAACTGTAGCGGTACCTTAAGTTAAGTAAGTCTTCCGTAAAATGAGCGGCTTCCTGGTCGGCGTCGTTTGCTATCCAAGAAAGGTGGGCGGAATATTAAACTCCTTTTTCTCTTCCATAGAATGGACAACAATTATGTTTTTATTGAATACTCTGCTGGATATAACATTTTTTTCCGTAAAGGTATAACAATAAGGGGTAAGTTTTGGTGTTTCTGTGCAGGATTTCCATGTTCCATACTGGCTCATCAGCGTTTGTGTTGGATCGAGAATTTCTTCTTTCTTTTCTATCCTCAAATTGTAGAACTTCCTCAGGTGGACTATTCAGATAGCCTTAAAAAGCTTTTCCATTTTTCAGGTGGAATTCCATGAAGTTCTGTGTTTGAGTAGATCAAAATTCTAATCAAAAGGAAAACCAATATTCATCTTCTTGTACAGCCAAGCAGCTCTCAAAGCGCTTCACTCTCCCATCATAAGATCGAAGCTTCATCTGGAAACAGTCATAGCCATCCAAGAATAACTTAATGATCCTTCACCGGACTCCAGCCCACAGTGGTCTTGATGGCAACGAATTACCAGATTCGCTAGCTTAAGTCGCGGCAACCACTCCACTCATAGAGCCTTAACCATACTGTTGAGTTAGTAAAAAGACTCTTCGAGAACCCAACTAGAAGCCTAGCTAGAATCGAATTCCAAATTGGTAAAAAAAAAACTTTTCTCAAGATCAGGGAGGCATTAATACCATGAAGAACCTCGACCAGTCATGGACCAGCCATCAACATCTCCATCGCATCATGTTTTCACCTTACCCCACATGCAGGCTTTGTCGAGAGAACAATGAGTCCTCTCTACAGATTAACATGGATTTCCCGGCCCTCCTGCGATTGAGGAAGACTATCATCGGCAGAGAAATTTTTCCATCTACAAACTTAGCCGACATTCCTCCAGAGAAGATCCTTTCCTTTTTTAATACCTCCTGAGTGAAAAGATGGCTCTAGGATTTCATTAGGGAAGGAAGGCACAATATGCTTATTTTTAAGAGACCACAGTGCCAGAGACCCACTCCGATTGTATAAAGCTGGAGTAAAAACGGAGAACCTTGAAGCCTTGATAAGGATAAGTTCTCAGCCTAGAAATGAGGATCCATCATATGTTTTTCGAGCACTTATTACCACAATAAGTTGAGAGAGATATCAACGTTAAAGGCAGGAAAATTTATTAAACCAGGTCCGTCCGTCCGTATATAAAAAAAGGTACAAAGCGTAATTTTTGAGCGATACAGTAGAAATTTGGCAGACGCATTTGGAATCCATGTAAGATCAAGTTTGAAAATCATCTAAATCCGCTTAGGGACACGTCAAATTATTCATGCTTGTAACTCGGACACCTCTATTTTTTTTTTTAAATTCAAACCTTAATCACATTGCACCAGTAAATGTTATATTTTTGGCCTCGTCCTTTTTAGCACTTGAACTTTTTCACTTGTTTTTTTTTTTTAACACTTAATAATTCTTGTATCAAAAAAAAGCCTCTTTAACGTAAATGAATTCGAGCAACGAAACGATTGAAATATAATTTTAAAGTATCAAACAAACCTTTGGTAATTGACGGATTAAAAAATTCTTCAAGTTTTAGAATCCGTTGCTCTGTAAACGTGTGTCTTTATTTAAGTGATAAGTTATGCACCGCGACATTGTGGATGCGCCAAATTAGGTCGATATGGTCTTATGCTTCGCTAAAAAAAAACAATACTAAAAGCCCCCAATTACGGAAATTTCGGGGCATCTCATAGAAAGCAAAAACAAAAACAAACAGACGACTGTAACAGACAAAACGGATTTTTTCTTGTTTTTACCAAACAGTAATATAACTTTGTCTCTTGTAAAAGATTCATTTTTTTGTCTTCAGATTTGATAATTTTATTTTTTTTTTGATGTTTTGCATTTAATTACTAAACTTAACTCATAATTATTTTTTTTTGTTTAACAATAGTATTACACGTGTGTGTGGAGATGTTTTATTTTTTTTTTGTCTCAACAATTGTGTATTTTTATTTTATGACTGCAACTTGTATACGATTTTTTTTTTATACAAATAAAAAAAATATTTCTTTCCTATTTTTATTTTATTGGAAATGACAGAGGAGTCAAACAAGATGAGTGGCTTCCACTCATCCCAATAAGACCCGTTGATCATGTTATAATACTCCAACGATAAATATATATATGTAAGTATATAATATAATAGTAGTAATAATAAGAATAATGTAATTAAATATATTTTTGTTTAAAATCTTATTTAAAATATTTTAAGATTGTTTTATTTTTTTTTTATGTGATTTTTGTTTAAATTCTTATTGTTTTCCATTTCAAAGCGTTGGAAAGGGATTTTTTTTATTGTATTAAGCGCATGATTATTATCCCAAGTTGTTTGAATCACTCGGAAGTGGATGTGGAGATAGAGTTAAGGGTTATACAGATGCTTGGCGCCCAACGTGGGACTCAATCAATTCTTGATGATTGTTTTTTTGCAATTATTTAAATGGCTTCAATTTTAATGGTTTGAAAAGAATGTAAGTTTGTTGCATTGTAAGTTTGGAAATCCTTACTTGTTGTGTTACCTTGTGACTTGTGATACTAAATGGAAAACTTTCCAGAAACGCGGGTGCACTGTCAGACTGACATAAAATTTGTATAAAATTTGGAAAACAGCAAAGACAATTCTGACGATATTTGCAACTTGATAGAGAGCTAGTCGAAGGCCGTCATTGCATTGAAGGTCAACTGGCCACGTTTCAAGTGTCTTCAATTTTTAGTTTTTGCAACGGTCAATGTAATAACAAGTACTCTGCAAGCCAACATGGCTCGTGATGCCACACTGAGTACGCAATATGGGCTATATATGGCCTTCAGCTTATATATTAAGACTTTCTGGAGTGTTATCTAGAACAACAAGAGGAGGGGCCCTGAAAATTTCCAATTAAATAGCCTCTCAAGGCGACGATTCCTGACGTTCAGAAGCGACAAAGACAAATTCAGCGCTGTGGAACACGCGTCCCTTTTGTGTTGATAGGCGTCACGCTCTGAAAGAGCGAATTCAGACTACGATTTGTTGGTATTTTGGTCATTTTGCTAATATAACTTTTACTGACTTTTTAGAAAAGTTAGGAAGTCAAAGATTTGTAGATGAAAGTTGGATCAAAGGGAAGGTCAAGGTAAACGGCTTTTACCAGCGGTTTTCCCACGGCGAAACTAATAACCTCAACTGCTGTGAACGCGAATTCTTAGGACTCGACCAGTATAATTAAGACCAGAATCGAGACCGATATGAAGTTATCCAATAGAGAAAATACCTTCGCGATCGCAGCAATTTTACCCCTGTTTTGGGAGTACGAAAAACCGAGAAATCAAGATTTCTTCGAAAACCTTTACTTGAATCATGCTTAGAGTTTTAAGAAGTGGACGTGTAGTGACTTTTCTCATTTCAATCTGGAGCTCTGAGGATGAGCAATGATTGAAATGTAGGCCCTCAACAACCCATTCAGCACATGGCTTCAATTTTGACATTACTAAAATCCAAACGATGCTCAGTTGTCAACTGAAATCAATGTTTAAGGGACATAAAGAAGTCATAAAATATTAATTCTTACCTTGTAACCTGTTGATAAAAGACATGTTTATGATATCTCCTCTTGAGTTGAAAGTTTTTTTGTTTTAAAACAAACACTTTTAACGACTTGTTTCTCTTTCCGTTCCAATCCGTTTTCCGAGCGAAGCTTACTTTGGGAGTTCTTAGATAGGAGGACGTTAGGGGGACGTAACTATTTACAGTTTAATTCTTTTGTTTTGTTTTCCTTTCTAATAATAACTTAGAACAACTAAAGGAAACAACAGAAAAATTAAAGACAGAGGACAAAAAGGATTAGAAGAGAAAATTAAACATAATCTATGTGCATGTTGGGTGCCTTTATGTGTGGTGGAAAGTCCTGCTTTTTTTTATTTATCATCACAGTGCAGCGGCCGCCTTGTGATGATGGTGATGATGATGGTGGTGATGACCATCTTTGTGGCGATTCTTGGCCCGCTTTCAGTTGGCCACGTCACTGCTGCTCTTGAGATCGCGCTCGCGAAAGAAGCCTCGCTCGGTCTTGCACTCACGGATGGTGACCGTTTCTAGGTTGACGGTCACATCGGTGATCACCACTTTGTCGGATATTTTACACTTGGTTGGGAGCCAAAAGCGTGGCGCTGCTGTTTTGGGCGACAGCGGCGGCGACTGGGATCGTGATATCTTTGCTGAGCTGTGATTGTTGCTGTGATGGTGATGATGATGATGGTGGTGATGGTGCTCTTTGGACTTTGACACGTTCTCGTCCTTTTGCTGGGGTGGTGGTGCTACTGCTGCGTCATCGGCTGGTTGCTGTGGAGCAGGTGGCTGTTGTTGTTGCGGCTGTTGCTGCTGATTCGCATATTGTTGGGGTTTCTCTGATGGAATGTCCTGTTCAGGGCGTGATGCTGGTGTTTCTGGAGATAAAGGCGCTGATTCTGATTTGAGTGGCGTTGAAATGGGAGCAGCCGAGTCCAAACAGTAGTTCTTAGCAGACGGCGGACCATCGGGTGACGTTTTGATTGTAACCCCAATTTTGCCAGACTCCTTGAGCACTTCGGCTTTGCGTTTGGTACCCACTGGTGGCTCTTTTCTGCTGCTGAGCGGTTGATCTTCGCTGCTGCTGGAATTCGTGTCCGCCTCGGGAATGAATGGTGAGGCTCGCTGGTTGCTTGGCGACTCAGAACGACGCAAATTCGCGGCGTTGTTAGCGTTTGTGCTGTCTGTTTTGTCAGAGGACCCTTTGATTTCCTTGCGCTTTTCCTTTTCTGTCGAAGGTGTCGCTATTTCGTTTTCATCGCCAACTGTGCCATCATCATCGTCCTCGGATTCAATGGTGTTGCGGTCGCGTTCCTTTTCCTTCTTTTTAGGTCCGCGCTTCGAGGGTGTTGACGAGGATTTATTGCTTTGTTCGTAAATCTCGATTAGACGCCGATCGAGAATGTTTACTTCGGGTTCCCATGTGTTGTAGCGTTGATTCCAGCCCTTCCACTTTACGCGGTACTCAACTACGCCCTGAAAAGAACAAAAAGACAAACGAAATAAGACTACATGTCTACTGTTGGTATATTAACACTGGTTGAAAATATATTTTTACATATTTGTTTTACTGAGTTAAGCCGTGAAAAAAACAGCCGCCAGCCAAGTGACACCGACTGGAACATTGCAAGATTGCAGAGGCATTAAAAATATATTGAGGATAAGGTTAAAGCATTAAGAAATCAGTGATGTGTGCACAGGGTTTGAACAACTTAAGTTGACATTGATCTGACTTCGTTAAGATGCGACATTGATGGAATGTTTTTAGCTAGCTTTAACCTGTCGCTTGACGATTTTAACAAGACAAGACGAAAGTACAGTCAAAACAATTTCGGGAACATAAAAATCAATGAACCCCATGCATTGTTGGGGTTAGAGTTGGGAAAATTATTTTACAGGATGCGTCACTTTAATCTTAATATGCTTTTATTTCGTCAGGGATGTGTTCTACTTGGAAAATACCTTTAATGAATGTTACTCGGTTGGAGAAGGGACATCTTTTGGCGGTAAGATCTTTTGTAATTTCTTCTTTTCTAATGGGAACTAGTATTTGTCATGAATTTTGAGTCCTTCCAAAAGAAATAAACTTTTGCTTGAAAGGTTTAAGGTGGTAATCAAATTAAGTTTGCGCATAAGTCTTTAAAAATCCTCTTGCTTTGGTCGATATACATTCTTGTCTCTCCTAAATTGGTTTTAAAGGACCGATTTTAAAAGGTTTTTATGTGTTTCTAAGTTACCGGGTATACTTGTTCAGTGTTAATGCTCTTCACACTGAATTAACTCGTTAAGCCATTCACACTTTCTAAACGCTGACTGGAATTTGTATCCGTTTTTTCATTTGTTGTCATTTAGCCCTTATTTATTTAAGGGATCCATAAAAGGAAGCAACGTATAAAGAATTTTACGCTGACCTCTAAACTACAAGCTGATTTTAGATGGGACCGTCAAGAATGAAAATATACGCGAAGCGGTCAGTCGGCTTTTGTGAAGCACATCTTTTTTATGCAGTTTGTGTAAGATTCTATTTCTTTATTACAATAATTTCTAAATATATATTTTGTATATTTCTTCCGTGTGGGGCGCCGTGGCGTGGTGGTTAGTGTTTAAGAAAGAGGATTCGTTCTCGGTCTCCACTTCCGCGGGGGTCTGACAAACCCTCCGAGAGAAACATTTGTCTTGAAAAATCTCTCAAAGTCCCTTTCGGATTCCGCAAAAAAATGTAAAAACAATTCGGCAAAAGATGCAGGAGCGACCGTACAAAAAATATTTGCGTAGACGCATTTTTTTCTATCGGCATTTTTTTTCTGACTCTTCTGGAGAAAAAATGATAAAAAAAGGATTCAGTTACTCTTTTACTATTTTTGCCAAAAATTTCAAGGATATCAAGTTAATGTCTCCTATGAATGTGTGCAAAATCAAAAGAATACGATCATTAATTTCTTAGATTTGGTCATAGCCCAGCAGGTTATTGCTCCTTTTTTCAAACAGAGCGATTCCCTCAAATAAAGGGATTGTCGAGGCGAGAACGACGATCATGGTAGGGAGGGTTGAGGCAACATCTCGCAGCGTCTTAACAGCATGACGTTCAATCAAGACTGGTATGAATTTTGCTAGGGGCTGGATATGGAGTTGAAGAACCCACCCCTGCGACGAGCGAAGGATGGCTACAAGCATGCCAGCGCTAACTCCAGAGCCAAGAAGTTCACCCCTAACAATGCCAACTTTATTTATATGATGATGAAGATGATGATGGACTTCGCCCGTTATTTGTTAAAATTTTTTACCAATTACCATTTCGGAGATAGAGGGACGCACATACGTTTTCTTGGCGTTTTTTTTAAATTTCAAATCTATAAGCCAGAAATTTCGAATTTTTTTTTTCAATTTCAGGCTTATTTTTCATTATTACATCCAACTGTGATAGTATTGGTTACTTTTCTTAGATTCTACTTCTTTACTTAGATTCTACGGACATTGACTTCTGACAAAACGGTAAAACAAATTTTTAAGTTTTTTATTTCGCTGTTTACATGGGGCAAAAAAATTAGGTTTGAAACGGCAACTTTGAAACGTTCTGAATGACCGCATTTACCGTTAGCATTTACCGTTAAGATGCTAGAAACTTTTTTAACAATCGTTTTTTAAACGCTTTTACGTTTTTGAGCAAAATCTGCGAAGTTTTTAAATATTCAAAATTTGCTATGGTTTTTTTTTATAAAATTTTAGAAAATGGACAATGCCTGTTATTTATTTTAAAATTACACTTTACACCGTTTGGGTGATAAGGGGGGGATATACGTTTTTTACCTTTTTAGCATTTTCTTTTAAATTTCAAATCCATAGTATGTACAACTATTTTAATTTTTTTTTTCAATTGCGATTTGACTTTTTTCGTGTAGTATAACTACCTGCGCTAGTATTGGCTGTTTTCTCTTAAAATCTATGGGCGCGGATTTTTTTTTTATCAAATAAAATCGCTGATACCGCTAAGATAATACATATAAGATTTAAAAAAATTGATTTTAAAAATATTTTCTGTTTTAGAGTTTAATTTAATAAGCTCTTGAAACTTCAAAATTTGCTACAGTTTTCGTTGAAATTTTGTATAATTTTTTGACAAGTGTGATTTTTTCATATGATTTCTCCAAAAAAACAGCGGAGATAAGGTTTTTTCACAAACGTTTTTTCCTGCATTTTTGCGTTTGTTTTTTAGAAAATGCAACAAAACGTGAGTATCAAAACGAACAACAAAATATTAAAAAACCAAAACAAAAATATGATTACAACAACTGGCCCACTTTGAGTTGCTTTATATGCGTGTCGAATGTCGGCTTTTTGCACTAAGTGGTTCAAAAGATATGGCCTTAATCACTTTGAAAAACGTCATCAATTTTCAACTCTTCATTTCTTTAAAACCTTTTTTTTCGTAAAAATTCAATTATTCCTGAACCTAAAATTGCCTTTTTTAGTTTTTAAACTTCTCAAAACGAGTACTAAAAAATTGTTAATTCATTATCGCATGAAACTTAAAAATGTAATTAAACCGTTGTGTATAAAAAATATCCTATTTTTTGTTCTCTGACTATTTTCGCAGACATAGATTAGGTTAGGTAAAACAGGGGTGTGGTGAAAAGGACCACACAGACACTGGGCACCAAAGCGGGCCCATCGCGATCCCTGGGGAACCAGTTGAAAACAAGGCAAAAACAACCTAAACATTCACCGTGAAATTGCCAATTTCCCTGTAAAAGCCAAGAAGGCCTTTGAAGTTTGTGCGTGTACCTCTTCCAAACTTCCAAGGAAATATTCCCCAAAATATTTTCTACGAACTCGCGAAATTGCCTCGCATTCGCACAGCATGTGTGCTATATCCTCAACCGCCTGCAGATCACTGCAAAATCGACAAATATCCGTGTCAGAAAGCCTGGGCCTCCTTGCGTGTTTCCTCAGGAGACAGTGTCCTGTCAGAATTCCCACTAAAGCCCTAAGCTTGTCCCTGCTCAGTTTTAATAGTCCCTTCGATCCTTTTTCGTCTAGTCGTGGCCAGAGGGACCTAGATACCCTGTGTCCAGCCAGACGAGACCACCTTTGGTTGGCCGTCATTACAATTTTCTCCTAAATAGTACCTCTAACTACGCAGAGAGGTGGTTTGATGTTAGAAACCACACTGTTTCCAAGGAGCCCTCCTTTTCTTGCAAGCTCATCAGCTTTTTCGTTACCCTCTATACCGCAGTGTCCTGGCACCCAGCACAGTCTCACCCGGTTCTGACTGCACTATGCCTTGAGCATTGTGCGACAGCCCCCGACTACATCAGATTTGATGTTGATCGATTCCATTGCCTTGAGCGTAGCCTGGCTATCGATGTAAATGGCGATATCTCTGCCGGATATCGATCTCATCTGCAAAAGCTCGGCTGCCCTAAGTACAGCCAGAACCTCTGATTGGAAGACACTGCATGTATCCGGTAGTTTTAAGGATACTTTTAGTTCCGGGTCTTTTGAGAAGATACCAGAACCTGTTCCTTGCCCTGTTTTCGAACCGTCTGTGAAAATTACAATTTCATTAGGTCTGACAATTGCATTTTTTTCACAGTCTTCCCTCACTGGATAAATTACGTCATACGGTGTGTCAAAGTCGACAAGGAAGGGAATTTCATCCGTTAAAGTTGGATTGCCTGGCGGTAGCTCCGACAGGATCGAGCTGTGTCCGTAGCTACTGCTCTTGAAGTATTTTAAGTTGGTGAGCCGTAGCGCACTATTGCCAGCAAGTTTTTTTTATCTGTAGATCAAGCGGTGTTAGGTTCAGTAGAGTTTAGGAGCGCACCTGTGATAGCTACTACACCACACGAGCGTAGGTGTAGTACGGAGCGCACCTGTGATAGCTATGCAAGCCGTTCTTTGAACCGCTGATTATTTTCCATAAACTTTTTTTTTTTTTCCGTGGGTAGGAAAAACCTTCATAGGCACTACGAGGACCGGCCGCACGTGCTCATAGTAGTGTGAGATTCTTAATCACTAAAAAACCTCCCATTTTCCGTCAGACTACGACTAAGTTTCCTTAACAAGTAGTTCAAGCTTCTGTAATAATCGCGTGTGGCAGGCTGCCTTCCAACGAAAGCACCTACCATACCGTCAAGTTATGCGGTTTCACCTTATGCTGCTAGATCTAACGGTCTCATTCGTTGTAGTCGGCGCGTAAGATTTGTCTGATCCAAAGTTCGGATAATTTCATTGTTGCAGTGTCCGCGAAGACGAGTACTAAGTTTGCGAGCAAAGTTTGTTACCTCGTCAGACACAGTTGCGATTCCTAGATCTCGGTGGAGATCGCTATTTCTTATGTACCATGAAGCATTAACGGTTGCTTCGAGTGTCTTATTTTGAAAACTTTCTAAAATAGATATATTGCTTGGTTTAGTACAACCCCATAATTGTATACCGTACGTCCAAGATGGTTTTAACACTTGCTTATACAAAAGCAGTTTGTTATATATGCTTAGTCTCGAAAATCTTCCGATAAGCCAATTCATTTCTCTTAACTTGATTTCGAGCTCGTCGCGTTTCTTTTTAACGTGCGGCTTCCATTTAAGTTTTGCGTCTAGAGTCATTCCTAGATATTTCGCTTCATTTGAGTACGGGATTTGTACCGGGTTAATGAATAAAGGTTTGTTGTTTATCTTTTTGTAAGTAAAGTTTACTTAGTCTCGTTAAGGACAACTCGCCAGCTCTTCGCCAGCTGCGACTGGACGCATATTTTGTCTCAAGCGCGCTGGAGTTTTCTTGTTGATAATTCAACTGTCGTATCAATAGCGAGAATAGCAGTGTCATCTGCGAACGTAGCTCAAATTGTTCCCTCATCGTGGGGTATGTCTCTTGTATAGAGCAAAAATAATATTGGGCCGAGAACGCTTCCTTGCGGGACACCGGCATTTATCTCTTTGAATTCCGAGTACTCATTTTCGTACCTTACGCGAAAGATTCTGTCTTTAAGGTAAGACTCTAAGATTCTATAGAGTTTTTCTGGTAAGCAAATCCTTAATTTGTACTTCAGGCCTTCGTGCCACACCTTATCGAAGGCTTGCGATACGTCGAGAAAAGCGCTAGTACATATCTTTTTCGCTTCCAGAGCTTTTTCGATTTCGTTTGTTATACGATAGACCTGGTCGATTGTTGAATGTTTTTTTCTAAATCCGAATTGGTGATCCGGAATCAATCGTCTTTCTTCAATGATTGGTTGCAACCTTTTAAGCAACAGTTTCTCGAACACCTTAGCTATTATCGGCAGTAGCGAAATAGGTCTGTATGACTTTTAGTCGTTTGGACATTTTCCTGGTTTCGGAACCATTATGACCTCGCCCACTTTCCATTGCCTTGGAACGTATAAAATTCTCATTGAGGCGTTCATGATATAGAGTAGCTTGACCAAAGCTTTTTTCGGTAGCTCCTTTAGAATTTCGCTAGTAATTAAGTCGTAGCCAGGGGCTTTGTTGTTTTTCAGATTATTTATCGTTTGACGAAGTTCAGCCAATGACCCGGTTTTTATTCTATAATTATCTTGTACCGCATAAGGATTGAGCTCCTCGACCAACGGTTCCCCGTCAAACGGTTTGAGTGTTTCTTCTAGGTACTCTGCAAATAAATCCGCTTTTTCTTTGTCTTCTCTTGCCCATTCGCCGTTGGCTTTTCTTAATGGCGCAGAGTGTGCTATAGGCTTCTTAACGGACTTGACTGCTTTCCAAAGAGAGTAGTTCGAACCTTTATCGGCAGTCGAACTTTCGAGGTAAGCAGTAGTCTCCTGACTTTTAAAATCTTGAAGTTCGTGCTTCAGTTTGTTAGAAAGGTGGTTCAGGATTGTCTTATCCGGGGGTGCTCGCGAACGTTGCCATCTCTTGCGCGCTCTCCTCTTTTCGCATATTAGCTCTTCTATTTCTCGCGGATATATTGTTCCGCTGTTCGATAATTCGGACCTCCGAAAAGAAGTGTTATTCCACGCAGCGCTCTGAACAGCTCTCACGAGTTTATCTAATTCTTCTTCTATTTCAAGTGGCGTTTTGAGCGGTACATTTAAAGCTATGTTTTCTTTGCAATATTTTCTAAAGCCGTCCCAGTCGGTGTTGTTGTTAGTTAATCTAGGCGCTCTATTCTTTTTCGCTAGGCTTCCGCCGATTTTCAAAAGAACTGCCGAGTGATCTGAACAGAGATCAAAGCGTTCTTCTACGTTCGTAAGGTAACGAGCTTAACGAACTTTATCGCCAAGGGGGTAAACTGTTTCCCCCTTGCGATAAAGAATTTTCCATAAACTGTTTTTCTGTTTGTTGCTTTCCACCAAACCAAAGTAAGAATGGGTCTTACCACCACAGTATACAACCAGTGGACCATGGCGGGTTTTAAGCCCCAAGTTTTCCCTACCGTTCTCTTGCAGATAAAAAGAGCATTATATGCCTTTTTGATTCTTTCCCCTACATTAAGATTCCAATTCAGTTTTTTGTCCAGGATTACACCCAGATACTTCGCACTATCCGATAGGGATAATTCCACTCCATTTAACTTGGGGGGTTTGAATTGCGGTATCTTGTACTTCCTGGTAAAAAGAACCAGTTCCGTTTTCAAAGGGTGGACACTGAGACCGCAGCTTTGGGTCCAGGTGCTGATCGCCCCCAGAGCACCCTCCATGGTTTCACTTAAGATATTAAAGTACTTTCCATGCACCATTACCATCACGTCATCCGCGTAAGCCGTGGCGCTGATACCCATAGCACTTAACTTTTTCAGAATGTTGTTGATAACAGGATCTTACAGGAGTGGAGATAATACCCCACCCTGAGGTGTTCCCCTGATTACAGACATTCTAATGGAGCTTTGTGGGGTACCGTGGCGTAGTGGTTAGTGTGTGTGCTTATTATGCCGGAGGTCTGGGTTCGAATCCTGTCATCGTCACCTGAAAAAAAGACTTATTCTTTTTCACGGTCCCCACCTCCGCGAGGGTCTGACAAGCCCTCCGTGAGTATCATTTGTCTTGAAAAACTTCTCAAAGTGCCGTTCGGATTCGGCAAAAAAATGTAGGTCCCCTTGTATGTAAAGAAATTAACACACTAGCAGACATTGGTGAGAAATGGCCCTGGTTCACCTCGAGCTGTTGCGCCACTCTATTTATTTTTTTGAATCGAGCTTTGACCAGTCGAAGAGTTAATAATTTGCAAGCATGTTGCAGTGTTGCAGACCCAGTTTACAACTACTAGAGCACTTTCAATGGCACTACTCTCCACGTTATTGAAGGCCCCTTCAATATCAAGGAAGGCAGCCATCGCAAACTCATTACAATGTAGACTCCTCTCTATTTTCCCTACCACCTCATGCAAGGTGTTGGAGGTTTTCGCAGACATACCGTTCAGAAGTTATAAAGCGCTTGGATGGGCGGACGGACAACTTAGCGATACCATAAAAGGTACTTTTTCCAATTTTGGGCAGACAGCTAAAAAAAGTCTTCAGAACACGACGAAAAAACAATTTTTACCGAAAAAAAATAAATATTTTTTTGGGAAATGTAATTTCAATGTAGATTTAAACTCTAAGCCGACGAATGGTAACGGGGTGGAACAAAAGCCAAAGCCTGATAGTTAAGCTGACGTTAGGGTCTAATGTTTCGCAGAAGGTTCCAAGTTTGTTTTTTTTTTTAAGTCGGAGCAAGAAGTAGGTGTCAGCAATCACGGCCAAAGCAAACATGATACCTCCTGGCAGCGTTTCGTCAATATCGTTTATGAACGGTCGAATACCAAGGAACTTAAAATGCAGACTTTCGCAAGACATTTGAAGTCTTAATTCGACTTGCATCATGTATTTCGAAAATTAGCAAAAAACGAGTTACGTTTTTAAGGCTTTGTTGAGCCTTAGAGAGAAACATGTGTTGTTAAATAAAGTGCATCATCATCATCATTTTCGAATGCCGCCTATCCCTTAAAAGGGTCGCGGAGCGAGGGTGGCTAAATGGTCCTTCCATCTTTCTCGATCCTCCGCCACCAACTCAAGAGACTCCGGCGCAATCCCCAGGCGGAACTCAGAGAGGTTCTTTACCTGATCCCACCACCTGTTTCTTGGCCTTCCAGGGGGGCGACGCGCTCGCATCTCGGCTAGCATGACCTGTCTAGGAAGTCTGTCAGAGGGCATGCGAACAACGTGTCCAAACCATCGAAGAATCGATCGCTCCACTCGGAGAAGTAGCTGCTCAACATTAAGATTCCTACGAATACTGACGTTTCTCACTCTGTCCCTTAGAGTAACACCAGCAACGCACCTCAGGAATCTCATTTCGGCAGCTTGTATCCGCGATCTAATTCTTTCGGTCATTACCCAAATTTCATGACCATAGATGAGGGTCTATCTAAATAAAGTGCGATTTTGAAAAACTCAACAAAGATGCCGTCGATACCTGAAGCCTTGCCATTTTTCATTTGTCGCAAGGTTAGAATCTAGTTCGATAAGGGAGATTGGAGCGTCTAGTTAGGAAATATGTATGTCATGGACGGCATAGCCAGGTTAAAGTGTCAGGGCACTTTAACCGGCATAACCAGGCACAGTCAGTGTTAAAGTATGCTGCAAGTGTATCAGCTGCGAGGACAACTTTAGAATAATGGTGCCAAATTCCCAGTTCGCGAGCATAGTGCCAAAAATCTTTGAAGTTTTTGCTTTTAGAGTCGCAAGGCTAATTTTTAGACTGGACATTCTTCAGAACATTGGCTGAGTTTGAGTTTTTCTTTTGGTAAGAAGGTGAAAAAGTTGATAGGTACTGGTGCACCAGACCTGAAAAATGGAGTACTTTTGGGATACTTTATTCAACTCGCTGTATAGAGTTTGTAGACTGAGGTGGAAAGCTTTTATAGTGGAAGTTAATCAGTAGTTTAAAGCGTGTAAACTTTTAGAAGTTTGTACTAATAAAGCGATAGAGACATTTTGGGTCGGTTATACTTAAATCGCAAAGATCACTATGGAAGAAAGCGTAAAGTGAAGATTTCGTTTCGTAGAGAGAGAGCGGGGTATATGCTGAGAAGACGGGAGAGTGGTCTCTTCTTTCTCCTCATCCATGCAGCTCCTGCAAAAGTCGGCAGAATAAACTCTTAGCTTTGTTGCATGCTTGCCAATCAGACAGTTTCCTATAATGACATCGATTATAGCACTAATGTGAGATCTATGAAGAGCGATAAATCTCTTAGAACGTTTAAGATCAAGCTTTGGTCAAATATATTTCGTTACTAGACAGGTACTACCACTTCGCCATAGGATTGTTCTTTCTATTACATCCCATTTTAGCATGAGTTAGCATGCAGAAATCAGAATGCTCCACCAGGCAAAATTGAGGAGGCCAAGTTTGGCGAGTTCTCCGGACTTACGTTTACCTGGAAAGCCGTTGTACCCTGGCATCCAGCAGAGGTGATTTTATAAATGCTCCGACACCTTCCTTCGACAGCTCGAGGCCAGGATACTTTGCGACTTTAACCGATTTCCCTAGTTTACATTGTTTGTTTTTCTTAAACGAGCTGCTTACTTGGAGACAGTAGCAACGAAATAAGAACGCTTCTAATCACGCACCTCAGTCGTTTTGCAAAGTCTTCTAGTGGCACACTGACCATGAGGGGCACCTGCGTCGTTGATGTTCTGCCCGCTTTGCTCTCGTATACCTAACTGGTAAATTGAGGAGGCAGAACTAGTAGAAAGACGTAAAATTTAACGACAGCGTAGAAGCGCACTCGACTGTAAGGGGATCTCAAGAAGCTACGTATGCTTAGAGCAGAGTTGAAAAAGTTTGTTGGCCGCGGTCCTTGAAAATTAGCAGTAGGGACACCTAAAGTAAGTCTGTCCTACCCCAAAAATGATCATATAAATTCAGGATGTGGCTGAATACAGACTGTAAGGGGTATTAAATCTTAGGCTAGGTTCAACATATTCACCTCTAGATACCTCAAATTCATCTTTCCCGACTTAAAGAATAACATGAGATGACAGAACGAGCGATACAGCAAAAAAGGCGAGTGGGCCTCGAGACCACAACCAAGTAATCCTTATTATTATTATTAAGGCATTCCTTTTATATTATTTAGGAAGGAATTATAAGACCTTCCTTTCACCCCGTATCGTCAGTCATCCTAGTCACATAATCAATACCCGACCACCAATAGGAAGTAACAATACTTGCATCCGCATCGGATGTTACCCGTGGCAAAGGTGACTAATTCTCTTGAGTGTAAGACCAGGAGGATGGGTGATCGCACGATACACAACATATCAAAGGCGCAAAATATTTGCATTAATCATCAGCACTGGGAATTTCGTCGACGTAATACGATTATCCCCCCATTCCCAGACCCGACCAAATCGTCAAAGGTCAAATAAACAAAAATGGCGAATCCATCCTGACAACCCTGAGCACTCGACATCGACACGACAGTCAGTGGGCAGGCAATGTTGTCAAACAAAATATCTCCACAGACACAAAAATAAGAAATATAAATAAATAAATAAGGAAACAGGAAGTGCAGCGGGCCTACATACCTTTCTAACACGTTTCTGGATTATTCTCTCCGCTGCGTACACCCGGTCGTCGGAGCTGCCCATATTTTCCAGTTTTTACAAACTTTTGTCTCCAACGCTACGCAAATCTTGGGCACTCTTCGAATTGCCTCGAGTTTATCCACTTTTTTGATTGTATTCCTTCGGCTAAACACTTTATTGCAACACAGAGAATGGGTAGAGTTTAATGGATTTCACACTTGACCACTGAGAGGATTCGTGAAGGTGTTTGCTGGCACTTTTTACGCAGTCCTTCGTCCTTGTCGTATGGGGCAAAGGGTTTTTTTTTTTGCAGACTGCCCAAGACTGGTTTTACACTTCGAAAAGTATTGGCGGAGGCTGTTTTGGGGTTGCCTGGCAATGCGTACGTTTTGTTTACGATTTCCGATTGTTTCTTGGAGTGGGAAGAATTCGATTCTAGATTTCACAAATTTGTTTACAAATATTACGTAGTTCACTCGTCTCCGGTGTTTTCACAAATGCTCGCCATCATGGAAAAATCTCGGATAAAAATGTTTTTTTTTGCGTCTGCTTTCTTCTTTTTGTTTCGTTTCGCTGTCGTGGGGAATTTTTGGGCTGGGTAATTTGTGACATTCTCACCACAAATGCGTGCAGGGAAATTTATAGCGTTGCCAAATGGTGGTAGTTTTTTTCTCTAGATGTGGTGAATATTTTTAAGTCAAAGGGTGCGTTTCCTTATTCGTCCCAAGTCGAACTTTACTGGTCGAGAAATCTGCGGTTTTTTATTCATTTGGAATTACTCCGTCGGAATGCATTCTTTCTGCACTACCCCCCGAGGTAGTAGTAGTACGAATTAGAACGATTGGAATATTCCAACCTCGTATCCGACATTGTCCATTCCATTCACGGAATGAACAAAGAAACGCATCCACACATTAGCTTCGTTTGCATATAAACGAAGCTAATGTTCAAACCAGATTCAACCTCATATAAACGCGGATCGAGTTGGCGAGTTGAGTCGTGTCGACTCGATCGTACTCGCTCTGAGGGATGAGTCTAAATTTTGCTGAGATACCTAGGTTGAAATTTCAATCAGAACATTAAGCTTTAAATATGCACAATTTGCCATTTGTTGGGTACTTGTATGCTTTTTCGTGTTGATTTCGCATGTTTGCGATTCAATATGCAAAAAAGGAACTAAATTGTTTCAGTTTCCATTTTTGAATTCTGTTATTTCAACTACTTGACTCAACTCAACCCTCTTCGTCATTGTGCTGAAAAACCTAGGTCAAAATTCTAGGTCAACTCAACTCAAACCCTCAACTTTTGCATATAAACGAAGCTATTCATATAATGACAGTCTAACACGTTAGGACTTTCACTGCCTCCTGCGTAATCACGCAAAGAGGCTCAGGCTTTCTGACACGGATATTTGTTACTTCTGCAGTGGTTGAGGATATAGCACACATTCTGTGCGAATGTGAGGCAATTTCCCGTATGCGCAGGAAATTTTTAGGGGAATATTTTTTCGAAAGCTTAGAAGAAGTAGACGGCACAAACTTTAAAGGCCTCCTTGGCTTTTACAGGCTGTGTCACGAGGGATAATGTTTAGGCTGTTTTTGCCTTTTGAGTGTTAAGCTCAACTGGTTCCCCAGGGATCGCGATGGGCCCGTTTTGGTGCCTAGTGTTTCTGTGGTCCTTTTCACCACACCCCTGTTTGTCCTTTTAACCTAACCTAACACGTTAGGAAGCACCAACCTACCTTTATTTATACTCTAAGGTTTCTGTGACCTCACTTCATAGAATGGCAGGTTCTGTTGCAAAACAAGTAAGTAATACCATGTGTCTGGGCACTAATCTGCGATTAATATAAATCTTTATTAAATCCTCTAAAAGTCCTGCGATTTACCACACAAATTTAAATCCACTTGGCAAGCGATTAAAAATAAAACCCCTCATAAATCCCATTTACCCTGTTCACAAACCTATTTTCTGCACCTTTGTAACAGGCTGAGAATCAAAAAAAAGAAACTAGAACTGTTCCTGTAGATCTGTCACAAGTACGTTTTCAAATGCGATTTTTACAGAGAAAAGCGGTTTTTTTCTCCTGGAAAAAGACATCTCCACTCTCTTTTGAGAGTCAAAATGACAGAAACAGAGTGTTCATGTCAAATTAATCCTATATTTGTTCGGTGGAGCCGCTTAGGGATTTATTTTTGATCTTCCGCTAATCCTCTTTTAATTGCCGGTGGTGACATAATATAAGTGCAAGAGTTCGTCTGTAACGAACTTCTGAATACCCGACCCTCTCTACCCTGCAACACCAAATTTAAAAGGTTTTGGCCTTAATTCATACGTCTTATGTCAATAGTTTGCTGAAAAATAGAATGAAATAATTTTTATTTCGTTAGAATCATGAGAAAATTCGTTAAAAGCGAAAATTAATGCCTAGCAAACAGTTTTTTTTTCCAGAAAAAAACAAATGCCTCCTAAACGCTCCTTCAACGCTTTGTATGTAACAAACTTAGGAAATGGCAATACGTTTGATATTCGTCATAAATTTTTTTTTTAGATCTTGAATGAATTTTCCGAGAAATCAGTTTTTTAACGATTAAGCACTTTAAAAGTGGGCATGGTCGACGGTCGGTCGGTCCAATTTTTGTCTAATTAAAGGCTTCGGGCAATATTTGAGGTCCTAGGCCTTGTCTAACTTGACCTGAAGGCAGTTTCAAATCTTCCTAAATCGATTCACCTGTCGGTCTCGATCATATCTTTAGAAGGTCTAAGGGGTCTACGATGATTATTTCACAGTGTTACAAACTATGAATTAAAATAAATCAAGTGGGAAAGTGCAACAGTGGGTATGCAAAAGCTTCAATCCATCTACGACGGATTGCAAAATACCCAACCATACCAAAAAGAAAACTGCCACGCCTCCAAAAAGTGGGCGGGATATAAAAATATAACTGTTGAATGCTTTATACTAGGTGGTTGCATACATTTCGGCCTAAAACTCCGCTTTTTTAACTAAAAAAAAACACTTTTTTTAACGCCACGCCCACAAAAGTGGGCGGAGGCACATACAATGTATACGTAAAAGTTAGAAAATGCTTATATCTATAGCTTTTGACATATAATTTTTTGTCAAATGTCATATACATATATTTATTGAAAAACAGTCATTTTAAGCTAAAATCCCTTAAAAAGTGGGCGTGGTCAATGAAAAATCTAAAATTTTTTGGCCACCTTAAAGACAATTATAAGGCGATGTTACGTACCAAAAATGAATGCGCTAGCACCATTGTTACATAGCTAAAATTTGCAAAATGTATTTTTTTAAATTAGAGATGGTCGCACACACAGGCCTGAGGTGGGCGTGTTTGTGGGCGGATTCAGCTTATTTTCAAACGTGATCTGAAAGACTGGACTTCCAACCAACCCACGAAATTTCAGCTCTCTGCCTTAAAATTTAAGGCCTAAAAGTTGTTTACATACGGACGGACGGATGGACGGACATGGCTTAATCGATTCTCCTGTCGGTCCCATTCATATCTCTAAAAGGTCTTAGGGGTCTACGGTGATTATTTCACTGCGTTACAAACTATGCATCAAACTCAGTATACCCTGGGTCGGGTATAAATACCCTGGCTCGCGTATAAAATTAACGAAAAGTGACTTTCTCTGAAAAGAAGCCAGTGCCGCAGCTGATAGTCCGTAAGCTGGCGCGATGGCATGAACTAAGTTGCCCGTCGCCATTAACTATGGTGACATTAGGCATGAATAAATGTTTACAGATTTTTAAAAACAACTGAGACACACCCGGGAAAAGTATTCGCGAAGGTGTTGGAAACGTTTTCCAGAACTGTGATCGAGCCTTTGTTACAGGAAGAACAGTCCGGCTTTCGGCCTGGCAGAGGCACAACCGAGCAGCTTTTTACTCTGAAGGTTATTCTTGAGAAGGCCTGGGAATATGCTAAACCCGTCTATGCGTGTTTTGTAGATCTGGAAAAGGCGTATGACCGAGTCCCTCGGGATACACTGTGGGCAGTTTTGCAGGACTATGCGCTGAGTGGGCCTCTTCTGAGAGCCATTCAGTCTTTGTATATGAAAACTGCAGAAGCTGTGTATGGACTAATGGCGTCGAGTCCCGTTTTTTTGATGTGCGCGTTAGACTTCGCCAGGGCTGTGTTCTGTCGCCGCTCCTTTTCATAGCATATATGGATGGACTGCATGGTGAAGCGCAGTCTTGGCGAGCAATGTTTCGAATTGGCTGGCAACAGGATGAGCCATCTTGCATGCTTTTCGCAGATGATTTGGCCATCCTTGCATCATCCAAAGAGGAACTTCAACGAGCACTGGATAGGTTTGCAGCCGTCTGTGGTGATGCTGGGCTGGGATGAAAGTAAAAGTGAACAAATCGGAAGTGATGGTTGTTTCCTGAACTCCTGTGCAGTGCACCCTGCACATAAGTGGAGTTCCATTAAAACAGGTGGAGAAGTTTAAGTATCTCGGGGTCTTTTTCACGAAAGATGGGAGGAGTGATACTGAGTTGTCCTGTAGAATTGGCCAAGCTGGAACAATAGTAAAGGAACTGCGCCAGCCGGTCATCAGGAAAGCTGAGCTTGGAGTGAAAGCAAAGATCTCTGTGTTTGTTCCGACCCTCATCTATGGTCATGAAATTTGGGTAATGATACAAGCTGCCGTAATAAGATTCCTGAGGTGCGTTGCCTTTTTAACTCTAGGGAAAGAGTAAGAAACGTCAGTATTCGTGGGAATCTTAGTGTTGAGCAGCTACTTCTCCGAGTGGAGCGATCGATTCTTCGATGGTTGGACACGTTTTTCGCTTGCCCCCTGACAGACTTCCTAGACAGGTCATGCTAGTCGAGATGCGAGCGCGTCGCCCCCTGGTTGGCTAAGAAACAAGTGGTGATATCAGGTAAAGAACCTCTCTGAGTCCCGCCTGGGGATTGCGCCGGAGTCTATTGAGTTGGTGGCGGAGGATCGAGAATGATGGAAAGACTATTTGGCCACCCTCGTTCCGCGCCCCTTTAAAGGATAAGCGGCATAATCGAAAATGATGATGATGATGAGACACACCCATTCATTGTAGGCCTCTGCACTTATTTAATTACTTATTCCAAAAAATATCTTAACACATAAGCCCAACCCAAAACCCAACAGTAGAAATGTTTTTTTTTCTGTACTATACGATATGTTTAAGCAAACAGCTAAGCTTGATCTCTACCAGCCTTCTGGTCTTATTTTATAGTGTTATTAAACAGTCAGCGCCATCAACATTATGTGTATGTAAAAGAAGTCAGCCTGGTTTTCTAAAGAACTTTTTGCTAATCAGAGATGATGAATCAGTGACATTTAAATACCGATGACGTATTACAGCTTTTATTTGCGATTAAAGGCAGACCCCCAGTGGAAAATAGAGGAATATGTAGAGACCTGCAACAACGTCAGTTTTTGAAAACTTCTCAAATATATCATCCGGCTTTGATTTACTTGTCAACTGACGAAAAAATAAACAAAAACTGACCAATCAAACTAAGGCGGGAAAATAGCATTGAAGTTTTTGTCAGTCGACAAACAGTCAAAATTTTCTGTTTGACGACGTCCTCTACTGTCCACCAGGTATCGCATTTGGACTTTTCCATTGTTCAGTAAAGCTTAAAATTTCCGCGTCGAGAATACGTGTAAGAAGATACAACAACAATTTACCTTACGCGATCAGCTGATATTAAAGCTCCTAAATGAAATTGCGGATGGGTTTCATTCCTTCATTTCAATTTATGGGCAAAGCTTTTACAGGTCCGAAGTTGAATATCTAGTTTTTCAGTAATTTGTGGTTTTGATCATAAATTACTGAATAACTAGATATTCAACTTCGGACATGTAAAAGCTTTGCCCACAAGCTGAAATTGATGAATTTACCCATTCTCCGACATTTGTTTACAAATGTGAGTAAATTCATGAATTCGTCATTTCCATACAATTTCGTTTTGTAGCTTTTACATCAGCTGATCGCATAAGGTAAATTGTTGTTGTATCTTCTTACACGTATTCACCGACACGAAAATTTAAAGCTTTAAAAAAGCTTTAAAGGCTTTATAAAAAACGTAGACAAATGGGTGTTGGAGGGTTATGGGGACGCAAGTTGAACATCTAGTTATTCAGTAATTTGTGGTTTTGATTCAATGTTTTAAATATAACTGTCGAGTACGACTCTGTCATCCGTGTATTTATACAAATTCAGCGCTTTCTGTATTTCCCCTTTGGTAGTATTTCATTGGTATTTTTCCATTGGTACCAGTGGAAATTCCTTTTTCCATAAGGTGGGGTGCCTTGGCGTAGTGGTTAGTGTGCTTCTTACGCCGGAGGTATGGGTTCGAATCCTACCATCGTCACCTGAAAAAAAAAGATTCGTTATTTTTTACGGTCCCCACCTCCGCGAGGGTCTAACAAAACCCTTCAAGAATGACATTTGTCTTGAAAAACTTCTCAAAGTGCCATTCGGATTCGACAAAAAATTGTAAGTCCCCTTGTAATTGAAAGGTCCCCTTTCCCTCAAAAAGTCACTTTTTTATGCAGATCTAACTATGGAATAAACCAGGATCTGTTAAACCCGGAATTAAAATTAGTCCAGGATAAGCACAGTTTCTCAGTGCAAGATAAACTCTGCTGTTAAAATCATCGAAATCACTAGCTCAAAAGTATAGAGCAATGTATAAAGTATAAAAAACAAAGAATAGCTCCAGTGCCAGTATGAAGTAATTATTTTTGACAGATCCTAGGGTCTCTTCAACAGGCCCAAAAAAGCCTCCAGAATAGGTGTCGAAATGTGAGAATATATAATTCAGATTTGCAGATTTGGCTCATACTCTGACGTAGCACGTCTCACATGTCTCATAGCCCACTTAAAGATGTGTCGAACTTTTCTACCAACACGCACCGCGTCTTGCTTTTTTATTTCTTAAGGCGAGTCAGGCGATTCTCCAGACCCTGCCAACTGCCCAAGCAACTGCCATTTCACATAGAAAAACATGGGTTAAAAAGTTTATTCAGGGGTTAAACCCAGGTTTGGCAATCTTGGCTACTAACTTCCTTACTTTCGTCTCGGTTTGCTTTAACTAAGTTGGGCAAACTGAGACTAACTTCGGGTCGAAACGGACAAAAAACTATTTTCTGGGGTTAACCTTGATCAAACAGCGAACCTCGGATAATATCTGACTGAAAAACTGGCGCTAAATAATTTTTACACCTACTGTTAAAGACTACTAGGTACCTACTGTTAAGACGAAAGTCTTTTCAATACATACCTATAAGATTTACGAAAACCGGCATGCATGCCAATTACTTCAGATTTGCTTTACTCCATAAGCTATAATTCTATTTTTATAAATATATTCGTAAGTAACTACTCAGCGTACACCCTTCCCTCCCCTTTTATATCAATATAATCCAATGAAGTAATATTATATAAATATGATTTCCAATCGATTCACATCAGGAGCTTCCGGTACGTCAACAAATACATACGGCCCATCAACCCTGTGCTTAGAACTGCCAAACCCTTACCATCTCGATACAACCGTCACTCTATAAATAGAACCATCCATTTCGAAAATATCTCATTTATCCACATTAACCCCAACAGCGGAAAGCCCTTCTACCATGTGTCCATTCACCCCCGACTGTAGTGGTTGCATCCCAAATTGGCGCGTAAAAAGCTTTCACCCAGTTTCGCATTAAGCAACCCCACAATGCACCGAAAAATTGCCACATCCTGTAAACGCTTTCCTCCCGCAATGACAGCGAGCTTTTTCTCTAACTTCGAAAAAATCCTTACACACACACACTATAGACGTAAGTATATATGTATGGATATAGGTCGGATTGAAGAGTGTCCCGTTAACAACTTTTGTCACATCGGTCACTTACTGTTGTTCACTTCTTTTCCGCTTATTTATACTTCCGTAGACTACCACTATACTCCGCTATAATCTTTCGGGACATTCACTACGCATGAAATAGACACGCGCAGAGATAACAGTAAATATTTTGTTGTTTCTTTTCGGCACTCGTGTTCTTCATGTGACATAATGTAGACAGCACTCGCGAAAAAAAAGAAAATAAAAGGACACACTACAAAGTCACTCTCGCAATTGTTGCAACAAATTCTTAGTTTAAACTGTGATATTAACGAAAGAATATTTAAGTTTTATAAGTAAAAGAAATTGTCTCGCAATAACAGCTTTAAATCGAATAGACGTTGTGTTTTGGCTTAAATTTTTTATCCAACATACGGAACACCAAACCTCAATACTTCTGTCAACAAAAGTATTAACACCAATTAGACTTAAGTGTAGTTTTAGATTGTGATTAAGTGTGTGATTAGATGTTAAGTGTTCAACAAACAATAGTGCTTTAAACAACGTACACCAATTTTACCCAGCATATAAGCCCAGTCGCCTTTAATATAGTGTTTTACCTAAGGGTTAAGTGTCAAAATAGTACCTTTAACCCTCATTAGTGTCATCAGTTACGTGCAAGAGTACTGCGAGTGTTAAAACGAATATTTTTTTTTGTTTTCAATTGAATTCCAAAGTACCCATACACTTGATGTACTTAGGAATTTTTGCATAGATTAAGGATCTGTCATAACAAACACAATTAACCTGAACCTACCTCCCGCGCACCACCCCTTAGTGAGAGTGACATTGACAAAACAAAAAGCTAAACAACTGTCAGTTGGGAGGAGAGATTTCCTCATTGACAAGATAAAGGTCCCTTCGAAAGAATTAAAAGCTCGGTAAAAAAAAAACTTCTTCATCTGACCGCTAGGCTGCGCTGTGAACTGAACTTTTAACGGTTTTAAAATATGGCCACTATTCCGGACGATGCAAGCAGTATGAGCGATGACGTTTTCGAGGACCCCGAGACCACTGCACGACGCATCGAAGAGAGACAACTAAACGAGGCGGGCCAGACGTTGTCGGCTGCGAACAATTCAAGCTCAACGATGGAGAATCATCGAACCCCTTCACCGAGCGGATATCCGGGTTATCAACCACCACGAGAAGCTTTGCAGCTATACGGTTTGAAGGCCGACACAGATTTAGTCCTGAACACCATCACGAACAGACATCGAGGTGACATTGTTAAGCAGACCATAGAAGATGATGACCTGGACGACGGATGGCGGTCATACCGATACGAGGACGAAGATGTCGTGCCTGCCTTTGACGATACGATAAATCACAAGGTAACTTGGCTTATTGTGCTTGCGCTGTGTCTGTGGGCTAACGCAAGGTGACCTTCTCATTGCAGACCATTCTGCTGGGCGACTCAGGTGTGGGGAAAACATCGTTCCTCGTTAAATACAATACGGGAGAGTTTAAGGCAGGATCATTCTCGGCTACTGTTGGCATAGCCTTGAACGTGAGTACAACGTCTAATTTGTTTGAGTAGATTGCACGTGCTTTTGGGGTTGATGGCTTTGGCGGTGACGCTTTTGCAGGCAACTAATGCATTAATCAGTTGCTTAATTAAATGGCTTGGTAACCTAGGCTACAGAATTCATTGTGATGTGTTTATTTGGATTATGAAACGCATGCAGAAGGACATTTAGGTTAGTGAGCTGTCAAGTAGGTACTCCCACGGTGTTTGTAACTGTTCGAAGTCGAACGAATTGATGTTTTCGAAGGAATTGCATGTGTAACTTTCGACTAATTGGAGAGATGCATGCATGTATAATGGAATCTTATCAAAAATGACATAAGCTGTCATATTTTATTACTTTTATAAGTGACCAAATAGGAACGTGGGGTGCCGTGGCGTAGTGGTTAGTGTGTGTGCTTACTACGCCGGAGGTCTGGGTTCGAATCCTGCCATCGTCACCTAAAAAAAAAAAAAAAAAAAAAAAGACTTGTTCTTTTTCACGGTCCCCACCTCCGCGAGGGTTTGACAAGCCCTCCGAGAGTATTAAATGTCTTGAAAAACTTCTCAAAGTGCCGTTCGGATTCGGCAAAAAATTGTAGGTCCCCTTGTATGTAAAGAAATCAACACACCAGCATACATTGTTGAGAAGTTGGCCCTGGTTCACCTCGAGCTGTTGCGCCACTCTATTTATTTATTTATTTATTTAAATAGGAACGTAGCTATAAGATTAATTAACTGTAACTAATAGAAATAGCATAACAATATGGATTTGAAGTATGGTTTACTAGCAAGACACCAAATGTCAAAATTCTAATGACAAATAGAGCCCCTTTGTTACCAAGAATATTTAAGTACACATATCTTTATCAATATTTTCTCTAGCAAGCGGTTGGGTTAGACGTCTTTGGATCGATATTTCAGTGCAGAGTTCAGTCCAACTTAAACCAAGATCGCTTAATGCAGGAACAAAACTAACCTGGCGTTAAATCAGCGAACAGTTTTTCAATGCAGTCTCCGTAAATAAAGTTGTCTAAATCTTCGACTCTCGAAACTATATTGACTATCCCAACCTAGAAGTAAGAGCAAGTGTTCGTCTGTAACGAACTTCCAAATACCCGACCCTCTTTATCCATTAACACTAAATTTAAAATTTTTTGGTCTGCTTCATATAATGAAAGTCAATTATTTGTGTTGGCCACGCCCCTAAAAAAGGGCGTAGGCTGAAAATTAAAATCAATTAACTCTAATTTCGTTGGAATCACGAGAAAATGCATTAAAAGCCAATATAAATACTTAAAAAAAAAAACAGTTTTTTCACCGAAACGCCCCCTAAAAGTGGGCGGAGCTCAATGTTTTGTATGCAACAAACTAAGCAAATGGTAATATCTACAATATTTGTCATAAAATTTTTTTCAGTTTCGAATGAATTTCCCGAGAAATCAGGATTTCAAATATTTCAGATGTTAAAAGTGGGCATGGTCAATAGAGTGGGCGGCTCAATTTTTGTCTAATTAAAGGCTTCTGGTCGATATTGCTCTCCACCAAAATTTTAGTTCATATGTTTTGTCTATCTTGACCAAAAGGCATTTTGAAATAAAAAGTAAATTTGAGGTTGTCTTACATTCAAGCCAATTATGGGCGTGGCATTGGGCGGACCTTCTCAATTTTCATACTTTGTCTGTACAAAATGAGAACCAAGCAACTCTGCAAGTTTCAGTTTCCTAGTTCAATTTGAAAGACCTCAAAACTGCATACATACGGGCTGACGGACAGGGGGACAGGGGGACGGACGGACATGGCTTAATCGACTTACCTGTTCGTCTCGATCATATCTCTAAAAGGTCTTAAGGGTCTACGGTGCTTATTTTACTGTGTTAAAAACTATGCATTAAAATTAATATACCCTCTGTCGGGTATAAAAATACAGGCAAAGAAGTTCGAGCTATTCTCAAATGTCACTGTCCACAGAAATACGGACAGCAACTGTGTGTCAGTTCACATAAAAAATACAGAGAAAGAAGTTCGGAATATTCTCCAGAGTTTTATCCAGGATTAGCCCACCAGATTTGGCGAGTTAATTCGAGATCAACCACGGGTCGAAAAACCCCGGACTGTCTAAATAATCTATTTCGGGGGTTAATCTCAGTTTAACTCCGAACTTAGATGATGTCGCAGTGAAAAAACGCCCTTATCAGCCCCAGAGGCATATGAGCCAATACTCACAATATTTTTGGTCTAGGCAATATGTTGTTTCCACCGCAAATAAAACAGAGATTTACGTTGAGAGAATAAAACTTTATCCCAAAGTGCTTTCATCGGAAAAAAATGATTAGCTTGACTAACTTTTTATGTTCTCAATTTTTGACATCTCTCGATAACATCCCGTTGTGTAGAATGGCAGTGTCTTCTGTCAGATTTAGTAATGAATAAAATTATTGTTAATAACCACTGAATTATTCATTCGACGAAAAGAAATAAACGCAAAAAATCCAACAAAACATGGGATTTCAGTCCAAAAATCGACCAAATGGACCAACTTGACTCAACAATAACATCTCAAGCTCAGCTCAATGCATTTGACTTTTTTGACAGGTTCGACCACATCCACATCAACATCAACCTTGCTGCGCATCTCTTTAAGCTCGGCGCAGAATAGTTGAGGTTGATGTTGATGTGGGTGTCGATGGACCTGTCAAAAAAGTGAATTGCACTGAGCTGTGTGCACTGCAACAGAATTGAGAATTTTGATGTTGATGTTGACGTTGCTTGTTGATGTTAATTGAGTTGGTCTACTTTGAACTTTGCGGACTTCTGTTGTTGTTTGCTTTATTTTGCTTCGTAGAGTAAAAAATTCAAAGAAGAATGAAAATAAATTTTCTTAGCCTTAATAACGGTAATCTGAAAAAAGGTTTCTGAAAATGAATTTTTATTGCATGGATGGTAGCAAATTATTGTTTTAATCGTGCAGTAAGATTCTATTGTGTTCGCAATAAGCAGCGTCCGCACCAACAACAATGGCGGCGCGTCAGATCTTCGGACACATCAACATCAACTGCGCCGCGCCTTATACATAATGAATGAAAGGATATAAAGATTCCGACAAACGCATGTTGTGACATTTGTTCGGCTAAAGTAACTGACAATCTGACATCAAGGGCGTTGACTGTTATGGCGTATTCTTTTCAACACCGAATCCTACAACTGGTGTGGAATACAGTACAAAATTGTTCTTTTCTCGTACATAAAATAAAAAAATAAATAAATAGAGTGGCGCAACAGCTCGAGGTGAACCAGGGCCAACTTCTCAACAATGTATGCTGGTGTGTTAATTTCTTTACATACAAAGGGACCCACAATTTTTTGCCGAATCCGAACGGCACTTTAAGAAGTTTTTCAAGACAAATGATACTCTCGGAGGGCTTGTCAGACCCTCGCGGAGGTGGGGGCCGATGGCAGGATTCGAACCCAGACCTCCGGCGTAGTAAGCACACGCACTAACCACTACGCCACGGCACCCCCCCTCTTTTCTCGTACACCTGAACGAAATTAGGCTCATGTATATGTTCTTTTGAACTCCGAATTCGTTCAGTGTCTACACCGAAAACGAAATTTCGCCACCGACGTATTTGACGGTGGAGGCTGGGTGAAACTTTGATTGTGTATGTGAAGTGACGTTTCGACTCAATTTTTCAATCGTGATTTTTGACAATGCGACTAAGATTGAATGGAAAGGATAAAAACTAACCAAATATCTCAAACTGAAAGATATCAAAATTAATTTTAAGTAAAAAGTGCAAACAACCGGCGCAAATAAAATCGCGCTACGAAGAGAAAAAAAATTAAACAAAATGAAGTCAAATCAACTTGACACTTAACGTGATGACGGCACCGGAGCAGTATATGTTGTTCTTTACACAATGAAACCGGGTGCTCACCACGCCGGAATTGTCGCGAGTACCGAGTACTATTTGACAGGTCGGTGTGGCAATTCGGTGTTCAAAAGAATATGTCATTAGTTTGTTTGCGTGTAAAAAAGGTCAGCCTGTTTTCACAACAATCTGTGCTGCCTCGCTCGTACTGTGTGGCGTGTTCAGTGATTTGTGATACCCAGTAGTCAATAAAAGGTACGTTTTTTCTTTTCGTTTGAGTACGAACAGATCACGTAGAATTCTGTACTGTTTGATTTGAGAATTCAAGCATAGAAGAGACTTATATCGTGATTTGCTTCGATTTTATGTGCGGCTGTGTTTTTTGGTTGTGAATTCAGTCTTCAGTCCGTACTCAACTGACAAGTCAAGTGCGTGTATCACGTTGTTATGGAAAGAGGCCCATAGAAAAAAATCGGTGCCGTACGTCTCTTCCCACGAGAACGTGTATATTTCTCTGAACTGACCATTGTGTAGTTTGGCGTGACGTACGGAACGGATTCAATGGACCACAGTCTTTATTTTGCCGTCAAACGCGGAAAAATGTTTTATTTAAACGAGGAATTTTCGAGTTTAGGGGTGAAGTAAAAAGTTTGTAAAACAGAAGTTTTAAAAGCAGAATTTTATCCCAAGCTGAATTTTGGTCCCAAACCAATGTAGGTCTATGGACACTTTAGTTGTTCGATTGAGGTCTTTGCTATATTTAATTACCTTCTTTAGGGCTATATTTAATTATCTTCTGAAGAGCGAATGCCTTCAGCCCAATGAATCCGTTGCATCTGTTACGTCGAAATACACAACTGACAACTCAGTGAAATACAAACGTTCTTATGGGAAGCGACTTACGTCACGAAGTTCTTCTATGGACCGTTTCCCATAAGAACGTGTATATTTAACTCAGTTATATACTTCAACGTGACGGATGCAACGGATTCATTAGGCTGAAGGCATAGGTGATGCCGGGCCCCAGGTGATATAAACTTCATTGCTCTACGAAAACTGAATTTTATGTATTGCGCCTTTTGCTTGGTAGGGTGGCTCCATATACTTCTACGGGCTGGAGACCCCCCATGTCAAGGCCTGCGAGGAGGAAAATAGCATGTCCTAGCCGAGGAATCAGCACGCCTATCCCAGGGAAGATTCTCTGAGAATAAGTGGTGCAGATTCGTAGGATTGCAATACCACAAGCCATAGTTGTAGATTTGTCTTTACCAACTAGAAATAATGGAGAATTGGAAATTCGTAACTCATACCGGATATTTTCCTGTGTTATTAAGTCCCTGGCTTTTGATTGAGGACAATATCTTCTCCAACTTCTTTCATACGTAAAGCCTTCAGCCCAATGAATCCGTTGCGTCCGTCACGTCGAAATATACAACTGACAACTTAGTGAAATACACACGTTCTAATGGAAAGCGACGTACGTCACGGTCTTCTTCTATAGGCCGTTTACCATAAGTACGTGTGCATTTAACTGAGTTGTCAGTGGAGTACTTCGACGAAGGACGCAACGGATTCATTGGGTTGAAGACTTTACTCTGTCTGTAAAAAGTGGAGAAGATATTACCCTCATTCAAAAGCCATGGACTTAAAAAAACAGCAAAATATCCCGATTCGGTTACAAATTTCCAATTCTCCATCCATCTACGGAATATGGCATTAAGATCAGTTCTTTAAAATGTCATGAAAACCGATAATACCGACGCCGCCGCAGCAAAAGATCTACTGGTGATATACTGACGTTTATACCTCACAAAAAAGTGCATGTTAAAAGCTGTGTTGTCCGTGGTCGATAATGGATAAGAGTTGGACTAGAGACTTCCTTTTGAAACAATAGATCCCATCAGTACTGAAACGAATACACTTAAGTAGGTTACAATAGGTCATACGCGGGTTAGCTATAAATTCTTTCTTTTCCGAATTTTCTTAAACCAGTCCTGAATAATGGTGATTAAAAATAAAATAATCCAAAACTTATCCCTTCTTAAGCCACATCAACAACAGAATATCAAAATAATTGGTTTCGTGGGAGGAATAATTATTGTTGTTAGATATCACTTGAAATCAAACGCCTCTGCTAAGGATAGACAATTAATTTGACTGTATCCACAGCATTATTATTTCCTGTTCACCTGAAGGTGCTCATTCAATTTTTGCTTGACCCCAAGTATTGCATAGCTCGCCTTAATTATTTTAAAGTACGTATAATGGCTGGAAAAAATAGCCCAATATATTCATTAGGGCGAGCCTCTTACATATTTTTTAATATTTTTCAGCCTCCACCAAAAATAAAGTGGGCGTACCTCCCTTTGAACACACACCCGCTGTTGATGGTTGCCATTGGATAGGATTATAGGAAATAAGGATAAACCATCACCGCCATCACATTAAACTGATTTTCCCTTACCAAGCGATCAATGTAAACAAACATCTGACTACTGGTTGCCATCAGCAGCACCGCACAGGACACTTGCTAAATCCATTCGAATATTAATATTCCGCACAGGTCATGTCCAATCCAAAGCTAGAGAGATGAATCTATGAACAAATAACAGGGCTCGTGCTAGATCTATGCTGATATCGGATAGCCTTGAACAGTTTGCAATTATGTACTCGCACTCCTTTGTGTTTTATCCCTATTGTAGTCCCAGGATGTTGGAAAGTTGGTAAATCCCTTTTACAAATAAATTTCCGATTTTAGTTTACCTACTATTGAGCAAAGTTTTCAATTTAATACGCTGCTGAGTGCATAATCCTGGAGGGCTTACGTCCATCAGTGTTGGTTTGGGTGGTGCGTTCTGCTTGCAACATCATGTCTCTAATTAGATTCGAATACAGCTGAAGCATTGGTGATTCCTCTGCGTCCGTTTGTTGGGGTAACCACAAAATATCCTGTACTGAGATGGATGGTTAGTTGATTTATCGAACAATATGTCCTTGTACCGTGTGCAATGTCAGTGCTGGTCTGCACCCTTTTTTCATTGGCCTCCAGTAATGTTGTGGGAACGCTCACAAGTCACAAACGAAGTACTGTCCTTGAATATACCTGTGGCAAAAGGGATGCCGTGCATACCATATGCTTCATATCCCGATCAATAAATTTACATTCTATTTCAGGAACTCAATGTAAACATGTATATTTGCCCAACTCAAAGGCTTATAGAGTAGATGTGTAAGGGCCTGCCTGTGCAGATAATTGTTCGTTTTAACTGACATTGACTTTCGGTGTCAAGGGCGCAAAAATTGCATTTTAATGTGGTGAGTGTATGTTTTGCTAAATCAGCTTTTCGAATAACATAACTTCCTAAACTAAATTTCAACTGACGGGTTTTTCGAAACAAAAAGATTCTCTGAAAATTCTGGATCTCTTATTAAATTTTGAACCGAGTCTTAACTTGTAAAATATTCTTCGGGATCAACTCTGGAGAGTTTTCCAAAACTATGCACTAAGTGGGCCTCTTCTGAGAGCCATTCAGTCTTTGTATGGGAACTGCAGCAGCTGTGTTCGGATAAATTGCGTCAAATCCCAACCTTTGGATGTTGGATTTGGACGTTGGACTTCGCCAGGGCTGTGTTTTGTCGCCTCTCTTTTTAATAGCATGTATGAAACGATTGATGAACCGCAGCCTTGGTGAGGAATCTTTCGAAATGGGCTGGCGTCAGGGTAAGCCATCTGCTTTTCGCAGATGATTTAGCTATTCTGGCATCGTCCGAGGAGGAACTTCAGCGAGAACTGGATAGGTTTGCGGCCATATGTGGTGAAGCTGGGATGAAGGTAAACGTAAGTTAGTCCAAAGTGATGGTTGTTTCTCGAACTCCTGTGCTTGTGCAGTGTACCCTGCACATAAAGTAATCCCATTGAAACAGGTAGAGAAGTTTATGTATCTCGGGGTCTTTTTCACGCAAGATGGAAGGAGTTATACTGAGTTATCCTGTAGGACTGGCCAAGCTGGGAGCAATAGTAAAGGAACTGCGCCAGCTGGCCATCAGGAAAGCTGAGCTTGAAGTGAAAGCAAAGATCTCAGTTTTTAATTCAGTGTTCGTTACAACCCTCATCTATGGTCATGAAATGATATTTCTGAGGTGCGTGGCTGGTGTTACCCTTAGGGATGGAGTGAGAAACGTCAGTATTCGTGGGAATCCTTATGTTGAGCAGCTACTTTTCCGAACGACCAATTCTTCGATGGTTTGAACACGTTGTTCACATGCCCTCCGACAGACTTACACTCGCATGCTCCCCTAGACAGGTTATGTTAGCCAAGATGCGAGCGCGTGGTAGGTCAAGGTGGTCAGGTAAAGAACATCTCCGAGACCCGTCTGGAGATCGCGCATGTGTCTCTTGAGTTGATGGCGGAGGATCGGAAACTATGGAGGGATCGTTTAGCCGCCCTCGCTTCGCGACCCTTATAAGGAAACTGTCAGTGGTGAGTGATTTAAGTTGACAACAAATTGTATTGCATGATTCTGCATCTTTTATTAAGGGTCGGGTTTAAGTACTGAGGTTAACCCAGCTTAAACGAAGATCGGCTAATCCCAAAACAAAAACGAATGTAGAGTAAACTCAGCGAGCAGTTCTTCAGTGCAGAGCTAACTCCGTTAGTAAAATTGTCAAAATCGTAGGCGCTCGAAATTATTGACTCTCCCAGCTCTCGCTTCACATATAAAACACAGAAAAAGAAGTTCGAGTCATTTTTATATGTCGTTGTTCACAGAAAAACGCAAAGCCACTGCCATTTCACAAAGAAAAAAACATTCAAAGAAGTTCATACTGTTCACCAGGTTCGAGATTAACCCACCAAATTTGGCGAATTAAGCCGAGATTAATCCCGGATAAATATACACTGAAAAACATTTCTGGGGTTGATCTCAGTTTAAAGCCGTGTTGTCACAAGTAGTGTAAAACAGAAACAGAAACAGAATCTCATACATTAGCAACTGAAACCTAAAATCGCTGAATGCTTTTTGGGTTGCTAATGTATGAAATTATGTTTCTGTGTCTGTTCCTTGTGACAACGCGGCTTAACTCGGAAGCTCGTATGATTCGCACTGAAAAACTGGCCTTAAATTAAACAGAATTTTAACTTGAATACAAATACAATGTATGCTAACTTAAGATAAACTCAAATTAAGTACTGACGGATTCTGCTGACGTCCTTGCATTTTACCCGTAAGCTAATGCTTAAAAAATGGTAAAATGTCAAATTATTTTTGTTTTGTAACTCACGAAATTATGCAATTCCGCCAAAACTGTCAGTGGTGAGAGATTTAAGAAAGTTGACAACAAATTGAGTGGCCTGTGTTCCAAGAGGACATGCCAATGCCGCACACGGTATGTAACATCAGATTCTCTTCCATAACAAATTTAACCGTTAATATTACAGAGTGGCCTGTGAATTCATAAATTTCTGTAAGTAATTGCAATAGCTTAAAGCCGATTAAGAAGTGGAACTTAGTGTTATGTCTTGTCTCCACTGAACACTTATCTGCGATTAACATAAATCTTCACGTAAATCATGTGATTAACATGTACCCTTTTCGCTAACCTTTTATGCAACTTTTTTTATGACATTGGAAACTGATGGCCTTTTCGGTTGGCGATCCCGGATCAGGGCGTTCTTCTCCAGGATTGGGGCTCCTCTCCGAACAGCCAAACACGTTCTTCTTGATTTTGAAGTGTGTCTAGCGTTGTATTTGTGAAGCAAAAGCTATTCTACAGGGGACAAATTACATTTATCCAGCATGACATTGACGTGTGCGTGCTTCTGGTTTTTCTCTTCTATCCGCAAATTTCTCTTCTATCCAGAAGAGGAACTGTCAAGCGAGTCCAAGAAAACAGTTTCAGGAGAGTCCAGAAGTCTCCGGGACGCTCCCGGACGACCAACCGAAAAGGCCACGAAACTGTCTGCGTATGACAGATCCCACAAATTCTTTTTCTATAGGGATTTTTTAACCGACATTTTATTATCTCGGTCCTGCGAAATGTTATCGTCACTCTCTTTTGAGAGCCAAAATGACAGGGCAATAGAGTGCTGGTGTCAAATCTTAAGTTTGTCGGGTGGATACCCTTCAGAATTGATTTTTAAGCGTCTTCCGCTAATCGAAAACTTATGGCCGGTGGAGACATAGGAGGTCTCCTCGTTTACTTCCCAAAACAACAAATTTCAGCTAAATTACGCTAATTCCTGTTCGATTACACACAAATTGAGCACTTTTGCACAGAAGAGAGGACTGATGAGAGGATGATAAATTTAACGAGAACAAATTTAGCCCAAGAAATTTCTCCGGGCAGGAATGTGAGATCTGTCAAAAGTCAGATTTGACAATAAAATTTATAAAATATTAATTTGGGAAATTTTCAATTTATATGCGTTCTTCACACTGTCCCTTTAGTCTAGGGATACACGGCGACAGAAAAACGCGCGACAAAAAACAAGCATACCCAACACACGAGACATAGTTTTCCGTGCGGTACCTGTCAGTTTTGATGAAACATTTAATTTTCATCGTTAAAAAATGAGTTTGCAGGCTTTTCGTAGTAAACTTACTTTGCATTCTTTTTAAAACACTTTGGACAATATTTATCACGATAATGATAATAAATGCAAGTTTTGCTTTGCATTTTTTTTTTAAATTATTTCTGAAAATTTAAGTCAGAAACGACAGTTTAGAAAAATCTTAAAAAAATTTGAAACCTTTTTACACGTTTTATACACAAACCGAATTTCATGAAAATCGGTAAAACCGTTACGATACCAGCAGTAGAATTAAATTGTATCATCAGAAAATTCTTGTAAGTGTGATTTTTTTAAATTAATGACGTTGTGCAAACAAAAGTTAAAAAACGAGCTGTTTCTTTTTAAGTTTCTTGTAACACAAACATAGTTTTTCCCAGGCCTACTTGGTGCTAACGGTTTGAAATCAAAGCAAGAACCGTAGAGAACGTTGGAATACATGCTGTTTGAAACACATTCAAGCTGTACCATTTTGCCCGCTGTGCCATATTACCCGACTTTTCGAAAATTCTTCCAAAGAAACCAATGTGGAGGGGACTTCGGTACATAATAGTTTTTTTTTTTCTAGGCAGGTAAAACGGATCAAAATGCCTTGCGGTTTTAGTCCTTGATTGGAAATTGCAACAATCTTTCCGTTTGTTTTTTGCCTTGACGCGGGCGAACTATAGCAGACTATTCAATTAATTGTCTGCAATACATTTGGACTTAACATGATAAATGTATTTTCAAGTTTTCAACTTGAAATCGCCTGACTCCTCAGTGTCGGTGGGCAGTGACAAGGCTATTAAGGGAATTTTCAACCTGTTCTAAAAGCTGCTGTTAATGATAATCTTCCGAAAATAGTATGAGCTTCTAGTTATTCGGATATCTTCCAAACAGTTAAAACGTATCTTAGTAATGTATGTCGTAATTTGACATGACAACACTTCATTATGTGTGCTGTGTAGCTATTTGAGGCATGCCAATAACAAATTATACGAGAAAATAGAGCTCATTGAACAGCAGATAGATTGATACACTCGCTTTTGCCACATCAAAGTAATTTTGACAGCCCAGAGCGCGCTCTCTTGCATCTATTACAATGTCTGAAACAACAAAACACTGTAATCAAGCAGCCGCCTAACCGAAAACACACTGTTTTGCCAACAATGCCAAACTGAATTTGACTATGATTGACAAGCGGTGAGCGAAGGTATGCGCGGTTCATCCAGCAAATTTAATTGAACGGAAAATTCAATCCGTTTGGCAATTAATCGTCACGCATGTTTTTACACATAGTACCAGACCACACAGTGTTTCGAGTAGAGGGATTTTCATCCGAAAGCTCCCGCCTCGTTTTGACTCGAAATATCTTCCAACCGAGCTGATTACGGTTGGAACACAAATTGAAATCCGTGTAAATTAGGATTGCTGGCTGGGAAACCAAGAGTGAGACCGAACGCGGTCCGGGACCAGGGCCGTCTACAAAAGGGATTTAGTGGGTCGAAATCTTAAGAGCGTATTTGGGAAACATTTTCATAATCGACTGAGTGTTGGGTCGCTTTGGATCTAGGTTAAGGTCAGTCAACTTAATCAGATATTTATTACATTTGCGGTCGAATGGACAGAGTGGGATGAGCGCGGGCTATTTTTAAATATATTTTGTGTCTTACCTTTTTGAATTAGTCAGAGGTGGTAAATAATCATACCCAACTTAACCGGGAAATGGGCGTGTCCTGTCGCGATAAATTGTTACATACCTTATGCCTTTGTTCAGACGTTTTTTTGTAAAGGAGTCAAGTTAATCGTTAAGAGACCCAAGCTGGAATTTAAATATTGACTTAATGAGCTCATTGTAGCTCAAAAAAATTTAAAAATAACTTCGAATAACCGAGAAACACCCATTGGTGAACCGTAAACATAATAACAAAAATAGCTCCATCCATGTACCTTACCTACTCATTTCTTTGATTTTAAAGGCCCTTCGTTCTTCTACAATTCTACAAACAATATAATAAGGGAAGTCCTAGTCCTTTGATAATTTCAAACGCTGTAAGACGAACATCTTCAGGAACATTTTCAGGAACCTTTTTATTATAGTGATGCTAACATCAAGTGACAAATTTCCCTGCGGTTTCCCATAAGAGAACAAATATTTGCAGCATTAAAACAACGACACAAGGAAGACAATGACGAAAGCATTTTATGAAAAATTATAATACTGCTACTTTTTCAGTCTTTGACCCATTAAAGAAGGTGATTCTTCGAATTTGATCAGTGAGAAGAAAGAGTAGATCAAAAAGCCCACATTATGGTATTTCAAGAACACTTTGCACATTTCCGATCGGTTTGCGAAACGAAGCCGCAAACTTGAAATGTATCAGTACCTAAGTGAGCTATAGAACAGCAGTTTTGGAATAAAAACAAATAGAAAGTTCCTTCCCCGTAAGAAAGTATCTGTTCAAAGCTTTCCGAACCTCAAACGCGTCGCTTGCTCTATTGTTGGATCCCACGACTATGAATGGACAGCAACTCAGTTGTTTCCTGACGCCACTAACCATCGCGATACGCACACTATTGTCCATCGTACGAATCGCAATATTGTTCAGGGCAGTAGCACTCCTCCAAAGTCCCGATCTCACGTTTTCCACCAGGCCTTACTATTTCTTAAATGGCAAACCATAGCTTGTAGAGTAGAGAGCACCTCAGTATCTACGCGCAAGTTGTTTTATTAAAAAACCGTGTTTTAGACGGTTGAGAAAACAATGTTGGCTTTTCAAAGAATTAGCTACAAAAAAGCTGTTTAAACACGAAGTTTTTGTTTGTGACTATTTGAAAATCTGAAAAACTGTTTGAAAAGCCAACGTTTTCTATTTTTTTTTTTTACTTACCTATAGGTAAAAATACATAAAATATGTTACCTGCATTTCTTCGTTTTTACTATTGCACTAACAGAAATCGATCGCAGTGAACAGCCGATTTTCGCTTGTGTATTTAGAAGGAAATCGTTCCGCTTGCACAGACAAAGTGTTAAATTTGGCGGATTAACGTCAAGGGTCACGCCCACCCACAACTGGCTTCAATGTGAGACATCCTCTATTTTACATTTTTTTGCAAAATATATTTTGGTCAAGTTAGGCAAGTCATAGGAACTTAAATTTTGGTAATGAACAATACTGGCCCAAGACCTTTAACAAGGCAAAAATTGGACTGCCCACAATATCGACCATGCCCACTTTTAACATGTTAGATCTTTAAGATTTCTCGGAAAGTTCACTCCAAATCGAACACAAAATTTAAGACAAATATTAAAGGTATTACTATTTGCTAAGTTTGTCCCGCACAAAGTTTTGAGATCCGCCTACTTTTAAGGGGCGTTTTTAGGAGAAACCTTTTTTTCTAAAATAATTTTCTCCTTTTACCGTATTTTCATATGATTCTAACGAAATTACAATTAATTGATTTTTATTTTAAGCCCATGCCCACTTCTGGGGGCGGTGGCCCATACAAATAATATATGAATTTAGGCCAAGAAACTTTAAGATTTAGTGTTACACGGTATAAAGGGTCGGGTATATAGACGTTTATCACAGACAAACTATATTGCACTTACCCACTTGTTATTCTTAGCTGTCAGTTTTACCTTCAGTGATGCAACCTCTGATTAGGCTATAAACCCAATTCCTATAGTCTGATAAGTGAATGCAACATCCATTTAATGCCTGTTGGGGCCTGTTTTTCAGTGAGAGATAATCCTAGTTTTGAAGTAAAACTGATATTAGGTGACCCCAGAAATGAGTTTTACCGTCAATTTTGATTCCGCTTAACTCGGCAAATTTGATAGGTTTATTCCGTGTAAAACTCTGTAGAACAGTTCGAACTTACTTACTTACTTAAGGTGGCGCTACAGTCCGGGGTGGACCTGGGCCCCGGCCAACAAGCTTCGCCAGCCAGCTTTGTCTCTAGCTAGCCGTCTCCATTTTCGCACGCGAAGTTGGCTGAGGTCCCCTTCCACTTGCCTGCGCCACCTGAGTCTCGGTGCTCCACTACCGCGCCGTCTCTGCGGTGTGGATTCGAAGATTTTCCGGGCCGGGGCGTTGGTGTCCATCCGCTCTAGATGACCCAGCCATCGTAGACGTTGTGTTTTGACTCTTTTGGCTAGGTCGGTATCGCTGTACAGCCCGTACAGTTCGATGTTATATCTCCACCTCCACTCTTCGTCTATGCAGACGGGACCGTTAATCGTCCGAAGAATTTTCCTCTCGAAGCAGCCTAAAAAAGTTTTCATCCGCTTTTGACAGGGTCCATGCTTCTGCACCGTAAGGCAGGACTGGGATTATGAGGGTCTTATACATGGACACTTAAGTTGCTCGAGAGAGGGCTTTGCTACTCATTTGCCTTCTTAGCTTTAAGAAACAGATGTTAACAAGAGTTATCCTTCGTTTGATTGCGGAACCCAGGTAGACAAAGTCCCTAACTACCTCAAAGTTATAGCTATCGATGGTGATGTTTTGTCCAAGAGGTCGGTGTTGGGTGTCTTTTCTTGATGACAGCATATACTTGGTTTTGCTCTCATTGACAGCTAAATCGCCGCTTCCGTCCCAATACTCACGAAGGCTTCACTGACATCACGCTTTGTTCTACCGATTATGTCAATGTCGTATGCAAATAATTGAACGGACTTTTGAAAGATTGTACCTCTGGTGTTGGCGCGAGAGTTCTGCACAATTCTCTCAAGTATGACGTTAAAGAAGTCGCATGACAGCGCGTCGCCTTGTCTAAATCCTTTTTTGACATCAAAGGGGTCGGTGAGGTCTTTGCCGACCTTGACGGAACAGCGTGAGTTTTCCATCGTCATCCTGCACAGACTGACGAGTTTGGCAGGGATGCCAAAACTAGACATTGCGCTATATAGCTCGTCTCTATAGATGCTGTCATACGCGGCCTTGAAATCGATGAAGAGGTGGTGTGTATCGATTTGGAATTCCTGGGTTTTCTCCAAGATCTGCCGCAGTGTGAATATTTGATCGATGGTGGACTTTCCTGGCCTAAAGCCACACTGATATGTGCCTATCAGATTGTTGACAAACGGCTTCAGGCGTTCACATAGTACAGCAGAAAAGATCTTGCATGCGATGTTAAGAAGACTTATGCCTCTGTAGTTGGCACAACTCAGAGGGTCTCCTTTCTTCAGGATCGGGCAAACAATGCTGAGGTTCCATTCGTCGGACATGCTTTCTTCCGACCATATCTTGCAGATGAGCTGGTGCATGCTCCTAAGCAGCTCATCGCCAGCGGATTTAAAAAGTTCGGCAGCTAGGCCGTCTGCTCCGGCTGCTTTGTTGTACTTCAGTTTAGACACAGCTACTTTCACGTCCTCCAGGTCGGGTGGGCGGTATCGTTCGTATGCTTCGTCGGTAACGTCTTCGCCCGGGTTGAATGGTTCGTTCTGCCTGACAGCGGTATTTAGTTCGTCCTCGCCGTTATACAGTCTGCAGAAGTGGTCTTTCCAAATCCTCAGCACCAACTGCGATTCAACAACGATGTTCCCTTGATGGTCCTTACAGGCTTCAGTTCGAAGTTTATACCCTTGGCAGGACCTTTTGATCCTTTGGTAAAACTTTCTAACCTCATTCCTGTTGTAACATCTCTCCATCTCTTCAACCGCGCGCTTCTCGTGCTCTCTCTTTTTCCTTCGGAGAAGCCGGTGCTCCTCTCTCCTCCTCTGCTCGTAGAGCTCGCGAGCAGCTCTAGTCCTTCTGTGCAGCGCCGCTTTGTATGCTTCCTGTTTAGCTGCATGTGCTTGCCGGCATTCATCGTCAAACCAGAAGTTTTGTTGTGGTCGCCGAGTGAAACCCAGCACTTCAGAGGCGGCGTCTCTGATGGAATTTTGGCAATGTTGCCACTGGCTATCAATACTTGATGCTGGTTGCATAGGACTTCGTAGAAGGTTTTCAGAGACTCGGTTGGAGAAGGACCTGGCAATCTCTTGCGATTGTAGTCGGCCGACGTCAAACTTCCTCACAGTATTTCCATTACTTGGCGCTGGTCGGGATATCCGCAGCCGTACCTTGGCTATAACACGGTATTGATCCGGTATTGGCCTCTCGGAAAGTTCGGACATCCATGATACTGGAGGAGTACCTTGCGTCGATCGCAATATGGTCAATCTGGTTGACGGTTGATTGATCGGGAGATCTCCATGTCCCTTTGTGGATATTGAGATGCGGGAACTGTGTACTAGCTACCACAACGTGTCGCCCCGCAGCAAAGTCGATCAGCCTGAATCCGTTATCGGAGGTCGTGTCGTGCAGGCTATGCTTTCCGACAGTACGACCAAAGATGCCCTCCCTTCCTAGCTTCGCATTAAAATCGCCTAGGACAATCTTAATGTCTTAGCCAAGGCACTGCTCATAATTTTTGTCCAGGAGCTCGTAGAACATATCTTTGGTCTCGTCATCTTTCTCCTCTGTGGGGGCATGTGCGCATATCAGGCGAATTTAGCCTTGATGCGGATCGTCGCGAGGCTCTCGCTTACAGGGTTGAAGCTCAAGACTTTTTGCCTAAGTCTGCCTCCAACAACGAAACCACATCCAAATAGGCGCTGTCTTTAATGCCGATAGCAGTCGCCGTAGTAGATGTCGCAGTTTTTCATCCTTCTTTTGCCCGGCCCGTCCCACCGCATTTCTTGGATGGCAGTTATGTCTGCCTTGCAGTCGTTAAGGGCCTCCGCTAGTTGCTCGGCTGCACGTGGTCTGTTAAGGGACCTAACATTCCACGTGCAGATCCGGAGCTCGTTGTCCTTTTATCGTTTGCATTGGTCGTCAACAGTAAATCCGTCCGAATCCGAGGCTTGTTTCTGCATCGTGACTGGTGTTTCTTTGCGTGGCCGGGAAGTCACCCCGACGGCACGACCCCCAACCTGGAGGACCAGATCCTTTGCTTAGCTCTAAGGACGGAGAGCCGGATAGCCCGCTGCTTATAGGCCTGAGCTCCGAATACGTCGCAGTAGCCCATATAAGGTGTGTGAAATGCTGATGGCATAGTTATTTTTTGACATTTTATAAGTAATGCAAACTTCAAAAAGGGGCGTGGTCCAACCGCCCCTAATTACAAACTATTAATTATAAGATATTTCCACAGACATTTCCAAGTTACACCTAATTGTACGTAAATATGCAATTTTTTGGTTCAAATTGAATATTTTTGAAAAATCGACCCCTAAAAGGGGCGTGGCTAAAAACTTTCTTATATGAACGAAATCTGGACGGAAGTATTGTTTACCTTACCTGCTACTTTTTTTGTTTCATGCTTTCCTAAATTAGGCTCAAGGGCAGTCGAAACTAAGTTTTTCTGGAAAATTTTAGGTTTTCTTCCTAAAAAACAAAAAACAAGGGCGTGGCACAAAGTCTTGTATAAACAACTAAGCGTTTTCTACATAAATTACTAAGCAAATTTTTTTCAATTTCGAGCAAAAATATTGAGTAAAATGCATTTGACAATTTACCCTTCAAATAGATGCCACGCCCACTAGAGGAGGTTTACCAATTAAATTTGCCCTTTTTGTGTCTTATATTCATTAGGAGATGTTAAATGTCAAATTTCAGCTTTAAAGAACGTCTTAAAGTTTTGAGAACTCTGGAGGAAGTTGCACATTTAGACCGATTGTGGGCGTGTCTTTGGGCGGATTTCAAAAATTTTTACACTTGTACTGCTTCGCATGACGTGGACCTTACGTACGAAGTTTCAGCACCCTAGCTCATTTAAGGCCTAAAAACATGTGACATACAGACGGACATGGCTCATTCGATTCAGAATTCGGTCTCGATCATATGCCCTTAAGGTCTTGGGGGTCTACCATTTTTATTTCACCGTGTTACAAACTATGTGACAAACTTAATAAACCTCCTATTCTATGGGATGGGGTATAAAAAAGGATGAGGGATGGACTCAAAAGCAAGTCCATCAGCTCTATTAAAGCGGTAGTATGTGTCGGTTTCCCGAATTCTTTGTAAGGCTTATCCTTTGTCTTCAGAACAAGCTACGCGAAGACAATTTCAACTATTTTAGTTTTCATTGACATTGAACTCACAAGCACATACCTAACCCACTGGCAATTACGAACTTCTCTTTTTTAATGCACTCCTACAGCGAAGCAAAAATATTTTACTTCCTGGCAACAGGCACCGGGATATCAGCAAGCTGTTGTCAGGTAACGAATACTCTCTTGAATGCAAGTGTAGGTGTATATCTCACTGCGAAATTCTGCACGAGGTACCTACCCATTCCATCCTGCAGCTGACATCCGGTCCGGACACCCTCACAATAAAGGTGAAACAATATTTCACCATACAGCACGTCGCGTGTTGGTCGTTCGGAGCACTTCATGTCGTCGTCTGTTGGTCGAGAATATGCACGAGAGTTATCACGTCCTCTGTGGGGATCATCATCGACGAGGTGTTAACTTCGCATAAGGACTTTCATGCATTGATATCGGCCTTAATGCACTCTTCCATGACCGAGCTCTCTTTTGAAGCTGGCCAAAGCAGCTTGTAAAGTTCTCATTATAATTGGCGCATGTGACTCGGGGGCTTAATTGCTAATTGGACTCGTTCATTTTTTAAATCCAATTCCTTGGAGTTCTCGTATTTTTCATCGCTGTCACCGAGGAGTGTTACTGTATAGCGCGGTTTAAATAACACACCGTGGTGCATAATGCACATACCCCTCAGGCCAACAAGCCTTATGTCTATCCGACATATGTTGGCTATATGAATGCTATTTCCGTTTAAACATCATAAACTAGCTCTTAGGCAGCTGCCTTTGTCGCGGTAGTCTTGTGTATTGTTCAAAGGATATTGAATTTACCGAACGAAGCAGCCTTTCACCATATTGTATTGATGGAAGCTGCCTGTTGGGCTGGTCTTAATCAGTGTTGTGTGTGTATGTTTATCTGTATGGGGCGTTTAGGTGGGGGATGGTTTCGAATTTATTTATGTTTAATGTCAGGGTGACAGCTATACAATATTATTATCGATCAAAGTTGATGGAATATTGAGGGAGTATTATTGGTTACGATAACGGCGCGGTGAGCTTAATGCTGTACCACAAGGAGTGATGCAGCAGCGACGATGATGTTTCGCCTGTGTTCCGGAGATTTTATGAAAGGAAATTGCAGACTTTTAGTTAAAACAAAATAGATTGAGTTGGTACCTAACGCAGGCAGCAAGTTGGGTAGGGGCTAATTTCAGCCTCAAGGTACAAATGCGACGACTTTTGTTTTGTACTTCTTTGAGTTGCGCATCCAGGAAACCTCAACCCCCTGAAAAGCAGAAATAAGCTTACACAGGCGTCTGGAACAAACGAATTAATTAGGTAACTTTTCTTCTGATAAGCGGGATAATGTTTAAAAAGAAGAAAACTTACCAACAAAAGGTAAGGTAAATTAGACTCCTTTAGTGTACGGATCTTCATGTGAAAACTAATGCATTGATAAATTTGGCCAATGCTGATCGCCCTTAAAAAATCGCTCATTAGTGTTTTTTTACCGGTGTAATAATAGGCAAGCAAGCAACTTAGTGTTTGTTGTAACTTAGTGTTGTTGTCCAAGCAAACCTTGGACCAATATGATGCACTTAATGCTTAAAAAATCGTCTTTTAGGTCATTAAAAGTTGGTGTTTGCCCGAGCTGCATGAAGGTGAAGCAGAAAGAGACTCACTTTACTCTCTCTTCACATTCCCCTGCCAGGGCTATCTTTTGGAAAGCTGCTTTAAACAATCAAAAAATCGCTTAAACCAAAAAAGTTGCTTTATTTATTAAATTGATCGCTTAGTAAGAAGCAAAATAGATTAATCAATTAAATGCGCTTTATTGAAGTTCTTTTGCCCCATCACAAAGGTTGCATATTATGTTTGATTCCTAGTTTGTGACATAGAGAAAGAATGACCGTAGACCCCGGGCATGGAGGATAACTATAATGACACCTTTTCCCTCTACTTATCATCATCATCATCATTTTTGGATGTCGCTTATCCTTTAAAAGGGTCGCGAAGCGAGGGTGGCTAAATGGTCCTTCCATCTTTCTCGATCCTCTGCCACCAACTCAAGAGACTCCGGCGCAATCCCCAGGCGGGATTCAGAGAGGTTATTTACCTGATCCCACCACCTGTTTCTTGGCCTACCAGGGGGGCGACGCGCTCGCATCTCGGCTAGCATGACCTGTCTAGGAAGTCTATCATGGGGCATGCGAACAACGTGTGCAAACCATCGAAGAATCGATCGCTCCACTCGGAGAAGTAGCTGCTTAACATTAAGATTCCTACGAATACTGACGTTTCTCACTCTATCCCTTAGAGTAACACCAGCAACGCACCTCAGGAATCTCATTTCGGCAGCTTGTACCCGCGATCTAATTCTTTCGGTTATTACCCAAATTTCATGACCATAGATGAGGGTCGGAACGAACACTGAATTAAAAACTGAGATCTTTGCTTTCACTCCAAGCTCAGCTTTCTTGATGACCGGTCGGCGCAGTTCCTTTACTATTGCTCCAGCTTGGCCAATTCTACAGGACAACTCAGTATCACTCCTCCCATCTTTCGTGAAAAAGATCCCGAGATACTTAAACTTCTCCACCTGTTTTAATGGAACCCATCACCACAGACGGCTGCAAACCTATCCAGTGCTCGTTGAAGTTCCTCTTTGGATGATGCAAAGATGGCCAAATCATCTGCGAAAAGCAGATGGCTCATCCTGATGCCAGGCAATACGAAACATTGCTCGCCATGACTGCGCTTCACCATCCAGTCCATATATGCTATGAAAAGGAGCGGCGACAGAAAGCAGCCCTGGCGAAGTCCAACGCGCCCATCAAAAGGACGGGATTTGACGCCATTTATCCGCACACAGCTTCTGCAGTTTCCATACAAAGACTGGATGACTCTCAGAAGAGGCCCACTCAGCGCATAGTTCTGAAAAACTCTCCTCAGTGTATCCCGAGGGACTCGGTCATACGCCTTTTCTAGATCTACAAAACACGCATAGACCGGTTTAGCATATTCCCAGGCCTTCTCAAGAATAACCTTCAGAGTAAAAAGCTGGTCGGTTGCGCCTCTGCCAGGCCGGAAGCCGCACTGTTTTTCCCGTAACAAAGGCTCGATTACAGCTCTGGAACGCGTTTCCAACACCTTCGCGAATATTTTTCCCGGAAGACCCAAGAGAGATATGCCCCTATAGTTGGCGCAATCTCTCCTGTTCCCTTTTTTGAAAATGGGTACTATAACTCCCGTTCGCCAATCGCTTGGTGCTTCCCGCTATCCCAGGCCACCTTAATGAAACGTGTTAGCCATTTAACACCCTCTTCACCCATTGCCTTGAGCATTTCTGGCCGGATCTCATCAACTTCAGCAAACTTGCCAACTTTTAGCGATTCAATCGCTTTAGTGACTTCGTCTACTGTGGGACTATTCTCCGCCCTTATCTCGTCAGCAGTGGGAATACCATCTTCAGTGACCTGTTGGGGGTTGAGCAACTCCGGAAAGTGCTCTCTCCATCTGCGCAAGACATCGCTCTCATTTGAAAGAAGTGTACCGTCCTTAGATTTAACCCTTTGAATGATATTCAACTTCCTTCCTCTGAGCCGGCGAATGGTCTGCCAAAATATCTTGTTTGCAGATCTGTAATCGTGCTCCAACTTTTCGCCGAACTTTTTCCACGACTGTTCCTTGGCTGTTCTGACTGCCAGATTGGAAGTCCTTCGCGCCTCATTGTACCGGGCTCGAGAAGTTGAGTTTCAACATTGGATCCACGCAATGTAGGCTCTCTTCTTCTCTCTGATGGCTTCTTGAACTCCAGGCGTTTTAAATCAAGCAGTTCTTTTCTCACCACCAGCCCCTAGCCGCTTCACTCCACAAACATTTCCTGCAGAGGTTATGACTGCCCATAAAAACAGCTGCCATTCCTCCTCTTCATTCAAAAGATCAGTTGGAATTTGTTCAAACTTCTCCGAAACATGCTGCTGTGCAAAGCGCTCTCTGAAATCAGAGTCAGCATCCTGCAACCTTTCCCACCGTATGCGGGTCACCAGTCTTGGTTTTCGCCTGGGTGGCAAAGGAATACTGTCATTGAAAAACAATTTACACAGCACTAAGTGGTGATCATTTGACAACTCAGCTCCCCTGAAAACTTCTTTGAACACACGATCGATGGTACAACAAAGAAATCAATCAGTGACCTCTGACTTAAACTGTGCTTGTACCATGTGTATTTGTGAATGTCTTTGTGTGGGAAAAAGGTGTTCATGATGGACAAGCCATATGCACAGCAAAAGTCCAACAACTTCACTCCGTTCCTGTTTTGATCCGGGTCTCCGTGCCTCCCGATCACACTCCTCCAAGTACTGTCGTCCGTACCCACATGTGCGTTGAAGTCACCTATCAGGAGAAAGAAGTCCATTTCTGCCACTTTGTCCAGGGCAGCATCAACTTCGTTCAAAAAGGACTCATACTCTGACTCTCGATTTTGGTGCTGAACCAGAGCCAGAGTCGATCGTTCAAGCTTAAGCTTTAAGATCAGAATCCTTCCCCCTCTACCTACACATACTAATCTACCTCTACCTACCCTCATTTGCACAAGATCGGTGTCTTTTCTTTTATCTCCTTATAGGTGCCTCAGGTTAGGTTAGGCAGCTGGGTTGATGGAGCGATAGGTCTATTGAGACCCATTGTGATACCCAGTGGGGGATAATCCTTGTTGTATGTATATTCCGCTTCCTTCTTACGCCGTGTTGAGTTCCTGGAGCCACCTTGTTGATAAAGATGTTAAAGTGGTGCCTTTGAAAGTTCTGAGATGTCATGGAAGAAGTAGCTTCCTAAAGTTATTTTCCTCAACTGACTTAGACTGGGACAGTGGCACAGAAAGTGAGGTGTGTCCTCGCAGCAATCCGTATCGCCACATCCTTTGCAGATGTCGTCATTGTCGAGATTTAGTTTCATAGCATGGTCTCAAAAGATTGTGGCCAGTAAGTATACCTACTAGTAACGACAGAGTCTTCCTGTTGCTCTTGATGAGCGCGTTAGTTCGGGACTTATCATATTTAGGCCACATTTGTCTTGAGATTTCACAGGTGGACAAGGATGTCCATCTTGTATTTGCTTTCCTCCGGATCTTGTTTTCCACCCGCCTTCTAAGGTCACAGAGTGGGGGTTTGATCCATTAAAGGGCTTGTTGAGGATCTAATGCTGATCCATGTCGTGCAAGCTCATCGGCTTTTTCGTTGCCACGTAAGTTCCTGTGGCCAGGAACCCAGCAGAGTCTTACATTGTGCTGTGAGCCAAGAACCTTGAGCTCTTTGCGACAATACTTAACAAGTTCGGATTTGATTTCAGTGGCAGCTATTGCCTTTATGGCTGCCAGGCTGCCTATAAATATGGTAACATCATCCTGTGGTATAGCGCCCTTATTGACAGTTGGCTATGGCTGCCTCCTTGACTGCAAGGAACTCCGCTTGGAAGACGCTGCAAGAATCGGGCAATTTTATTGATTTTTCTATAAGTGGGTTCTCAGAGTAGAGACCTGCATCCGTGCCTAAGCTCATTTTTGACCCATCTGTGTATAGGCTATCGATAAATTTCTTAGTGGTTCCCCTGATTCCCACTCATCCCTGCTAGGAAACATGTTGTGAAAAGGCGTTTCGAAGTCAAGGTAGGGGGTAAGATAGTCGGAGGAGGTGTCGGTTCCTATAACGCTGTGAACAATCTGCGCATGACCAAATGAGCTTGGGATCCATTCAGGTGACTGACTGAGCCTCAAGGCGCTTTTGGCAGCAGATTCTTGCAAATAGAGTCGAGGGGTAGCATATTGAGAATTACCTCCAGCCCCAAACTTGGTGTCGTTCTCATAGCTGATGTCGTACCAATACATGCAGCTCTCTGTATTATTGTCATGTAGCGTAGGTTCGTGTTTTTTCCAGCGGCTTGCCACCAGACTAAACACCCATATGTCAAAATAGGTCTAACAACTGCATAGTGTACATTCACAGGACGATTTTGGGTCTGGGACCCCAGTTTTTCCCGAAAATGCGACTGCAAGTATAGAATGCTGTTGAGGTTTTCCTAACTCTTTCCTCAACATTGAGTTTCCAGCTTAGTTTCCTGCCAATAATCACCCCTAAGTAGCATGCTCTATCGGAGAGTTGAAGACAGGTTCCCTCAATCGCGAGCCGGTAGAGAGAATTGCGGTATGTTTCTTTTGTTTGTGAACAGCACGAGGACGGTTTTTTGTGGGTTAACACCCAAACCGCACTGCTTTGCTCACGAGCTAAGTTTCTCTAGAGCCTTCTCTAATAGTTCGCTGATAGTGGGTAGGAATTTTCCTTTGACAATTAAAATAAGGTCATCGGCATAAGCCACCACGTGAATCCCTTCCACGCCCAGTCTTATAAGTACCTCATTGACTACCAGTACCCATAGAAGTGGTGAGATGACTTCTCCTTGTGGGGTGCCTTTGGAGGCAGTCACCTTAACAAAACTATCGCCTATGGATGCATTGATCACCCTATTTTTAACCAGATTTATAATCAGATTAATAAAGACTTGTTTCTAAATTTCGTTTAATTGCACAGGTCTTGACATTATTTAAAGCACTTTTAATGTCAAGGAAGGCAGCAAGGGTATGTTCCTTGTCCTGAAGTGACTTCTCAATCACGCTGACTACTTTGTGCAGCGCTGGCTGTTTCAACGCCCTTACCTTTAGCGTAAGCATGTTGGGCTGCTGATATCAATTTGGGGTCAATTTGATTGCGAACTTTCGCGCTCGTGCAGTCAAAGGAGTACTTCGAGATCTAAACATTCACAAATCCGCTGGTCCAGATGGAATATCCCCGATTGTTCTGAAGAGGTGTTCTTCCGCGCTGGCAAAACCAATGTGTAAGCTTTTTCATCGGCCCTACTCCTTAGGTCTCTTTCCGAGTAGATGGAAAATAGCATTTGTCCAGCCCGTCCCTAAAAAAGGTGACTCTTCTTCTCCCTCCAGCTATCGTCCAATTGCACTTACCTTCCTTCTTTCTAAGGTCATGGAAACGCTGATTAACTTCCAGCTCATGAAATATCTCGAATCACGAACACTACTTAATGACCGGCAATATGGTTTTCGTAGCAAAAGGTCCACTGGTGATCTGATGGCATATCGCACCGAAAAGTGGAACCATTCCTTGCATCTTCTTGGTGAAAGCAAGATTGTTGCGCTTGATATTTCAAAAGCATTTGACAGAGTTTGGCACCAAGCTCTCTTGTCGAAAATGCGTGCATTTGGAAGCGACGAATCTCTTATTCAGTGGATTAGTAATTACCTTTCGAACCGTTCAATTCAAGTTGTTTTGGATGGCTTCAAGTCCGCAATAAAATTAACGCTGGGGTTCCCCAGGGCTCTGTTTTGTCTCCGACACTCTTTCTCATTTTCATTAATGATCTTCTGTCTGCTACAACTAATCCAATCCACTCCTTTGCTGATGACAGTAACCTCAGTTTCTCATATTCGTTCTCGGTTCTGCGCCCCTGCTCTTCGGACGTTGAATTGGAACGGTAGCGTATGGCAAACTCATTAAACTCTGACCTTAACACCATTGTATCATGGGGATCTCGAAACAGAGTAGAGTTTTATGCTTCTAAAACTCAATACTGTCTTCTGGCATTGAAGCAAAACCGAATCACCCAGCATTTATCCATGAATGGCACTTGCATCGACGAAACCGAAACGCTTTCCATTCTCGGTATGTGTGTCAGTAACAACCTTAGTTGGAATGACCACATATTCGACGTCTCCAAGAACGCTGCGAAATGCCTAGGTTTCCTTAAAAGATGTAAGAAGTATTTCACCCCCTCTGATTTGGCTATTTTATATAAGGCATATATTCGCCCGAAGTTGGAATATAATTCCCATGTCTGGGCTGGTGCTCCAAAAATAGCAATGCACTTGGAGCGCTAGATAGGATACAAAAACGCGCGTTAAAACTTGTTGGAGACAAAACCATTGCGAAGTCTTTTGACTCATTAGAGCATCGTCGTAATGTATCTTGTCTATCACTGTTTTATCGCTTTTTTCACAAACAATGTTCCATCGAAATAGCCAATTGCATTCCGCCCTTAAAGACGTTCCACCGTAATACTCGCCAAAGATCGAATGCACATCAGTTTACCCTCGAGCCCACCTTCGGACGTACAGTAAAGTTTAGAGGTTCCTTCACAAGCCGTACAACGCGAATGTGGAATGTTCTCCCACAGTCAATCTTTCCTGCGCAATACAACTTGCAACTGTTCAAAACAAGAGTGCACCGGTACCTCTGCTCCTTTTCCTCTTCTTCTAATCCTTTCCGCTCGTGAGATGTGCCCCTTATATTCGCGAGTGCATTATAAAAAAAAAAAAAAATGTGCATATCCATGAGTTTTTCAAAAGTTTTTAGCTTAATGGATGATAGGCTGATGGGCCTAAAGTCCTTGGCAGTCGTGTGGCTTGATTTCCCTGCTTTTGGAATGACTTTAACCTCTCTCCATAATTTGGGAGTATGTCCAAGTTGTAGACAGCGACTAAATAGTTTTTTAAGTCGGATGAAATAGTTTAGCAGTTTAGCTTAGTTTCCGTTACTATGTCTTTTGGAATTGTAGTTTCAGTTACGGGATTAGTTGTTTCCTGGCTGTGAGTCTCGACGAGTTGGCATGCCTGTAAAGCGTGTTTCTATTAAAAGCTCCAGCGTTTCCGTAGAAGATTGAGTCCCAAGCCGTAAGAGGTTTGTAGAAAGCTTGGAATCGCTGGTTCTTTAGATAGGATTTTCCTTAGACGGGCTGAATCTGTTGTGCTTTCAATGCTTGCACAGAAAGTGCGCCAGGACCTGCGTTTTTGAAATTCCGTTGGCTCGATTTGTGCCATAATAATGGAGTTCCATTAAAACAGGTGGAGAAGTTTAAGTATCTCGGGGTCTTTTTCACGAAAGATGGGAGGAGTGATACTGAGTTGTCCTGTAGAATTGGCCAAGCTGGAGCAATAGTAAAGGAACTGCGCCGGCCGGTCATCAGGAAATCTGAGCTTGGAGTGAAAGCAAAGATCTCAGTTTTTAATTCAGTGTTCGTTCCGACCCTCATCTATGGTCATGAAATTTGGGCAATGACCGAAAGAATTAGATCGCGGGTACAAGCTGCCGAAATGAGATTTCTGAGGTGTGTTGCTGGTGTAACTCTAAGGGACAGAGTGAGAAACGTCAGTATTCGTAGGAATCTCAATGTTATCGATTCTTCGATGGTTTGGACACGTTGTTCGCATGCCCCCTGACAGACTTCCTAGTCATGCTAGCCGAGATGCGAGCGCGTCGCCCCCCTGGTAGGCCAAGAAACAGGTGGTGGGATCAGGTAAAGAACCTCTCTGAGTCCCGCCTGGGGATTGCGCCGGAGTCTCTTGAGTTGGTGGCGGAGGATCGAGAAAGATGGAAGGACCATTTAGCCACCCTCGCTCCGCGACCCTTTTAAAGGATAGGCGGCATTCGAAAATGATGATGATGATGTTGATTTGTGCAACTCCCAGTCCTCTGCCGATTGAAAAGTGTCCTAGTTTTCCTCCTAATTTCAAGTAGATCTATTGTCCACCAGTTTGGTGATTTTCTGCTGTTACGAATGGTGCGTAAAGAGCACGCTTTGTCGAATGCATTGTGTAGAGTCCTAGATAACTCTGTTGCCAGGGCATCGACGTCATTCGTAGTTGTTGCTTGATAGTCTTGTAACTTTGTTTTGTTTAGGCCTATCTCCCTAAGAAATACCTCCCAGTCAGTGTTCCGAGGATTTCGTTAAGTGGCAGGCATAGATTTGGTTGTGTTCAAAGAAAATTCAATTATTTTGTGATCTGAGAAAGATTCTTCTTTAGTGAGTGAAAGTTACTGCACAACGTGACGTCAATTGGTGCCTTACTACTCACGATCCTTCATGAAGAGAGAGCGAGATTTTGCTTTCAAGCAGCTAGAGTGCCTCAGGGTTCCATATTTTTTTAATTTTCGTTTTCGCGTTACTGGTTTCTTACAAGAACCATAAAATAGCTTCACGCTTTTTAGAAGCCTTTAAGAATGTTGAATTGTCTTAACAACAAAAAAGGATTTTTATGGAGTCCTCTTAAAAGTGATTAAATAAAATTAACGAAGAAAGTCTCACGCAGACAGTTAAATTGCTTTATAAGTATATGTAAAACTATACAAGATTTCTTAACTCCCTTTTGCAATAGGGAGCCTTTGATCACTTGCAACAAAAAAATCTACGGACTATCCTCTTTCGATTTTGATTTTACAGAAACTCTGCGAAATATCTATGTAATCAGTAGATTTTTTCAGAAGGTACAGTCAATGGACAAGCATAGTTATCGTTGGGGTGGTCCTTAAGCCCCATGGCTTCTCTTTTCCAACAAGTTTAGTTAACCTGTTGAGTCAAACGTAAGCTTTGCTGATTTTTCTCGAAATATTGTCGACTTAGGATATGTATATTAACCTTAGTTCAATAAGGGTTTAAAACTATCTATAAACTACAATTATTTTCAACTTTCTGCTTCTGAGAAGAAATCTTCTTGTTAAGTACTTTTATGTGAACTAATAAAATCCATTTAACGGTCTTCCTTCAGCAATTCAAAAAAGAACCCATGAAAAACACCACAAGTTGGTTTGAAAACTCCCCCAGTTCCAGAATCGCCCCTTGGTTGTTACGTATACACCGATACCGAAACTCAATTGTGGCCACTAATTTCGGTTGAGCTTTTCCGACTAAAAATAAGATATTCAAGCGTGTAATCTCGTTTCCTCCGATCCCGACCACAAAATTATATTTCCCTTCGTGGGTCCTTGATGTTATGCATCCGCGTCCATTAACAGGGAACGGAAGATCCAATTAGTTAAATACATTTACCGGAAAACATCAAAGATTTACAGTGCACTTTTATGTCGACCAACACCACACTTAAGTAATTTCATAACTGCAATCAAGCGGGAGGTTACTTTCGCTCATCCCCTTCCAACTGTAAAGATTGGGCCAAGTGTCGCACAATATTTCGACTTTGGTCCTAAACTAAACAAACCCATACATCTTTCAGCCCCTGTGGCTGGTTGAGTGTAAAAAGTCTCTCCCAAATGCACCCAGCTACGTTTTATTTTTGCCCATGGAGCGTATTGCCAATGTTTATGTTTGCACGATTACTGCCAACACTCACATCCCTTTAACGACAGCACCCCCATGCCTGCTCCCATTAGAAGGCAACAATAGTAGATCCTCAAGCCCAAATATAATAAACTACCCCTTCAGACGAGCTGCTTGGTTGCCCGGCTGTTGCTCTGGAGACAGAATACACGCATCACTCTATCCTGCTGGCTGGTGTACTTCCTTCGTCCAGGATCCCAGCCAATTTGTCTGTGTACCTACGCATGTATACAGCCCAGCATCCAGCACCAGCTCGACCTGCTGGAAGCGTCCTGCCTCCTAGTTGCCACCACCTGTCGTGTCGTCCGCCATCATTACCATCATCACCCATCATCACTGGTCTGGTCTCGATGAGAGAGCGACTGGTACACTTCCCTTCTCTGCTACAACCCAGATGTGCTCTCAATTTTGTTGTGTTCAAGTTGTCGACTGCGCAATGTGGACCTTGAAAATCGCACAGCATTCGCACAGCACTGTTCTGTTTGTCTGCTGGTCTCCTGTTATCCTCTGCAGAGGTTTTCATAACAACAAATCCAACACACATCGATACACGTCGGAGAATCCTGGCGCAACTGGTGTAATGAAGCAAGTGCTCCTGCTCCTGCAACAAAGCCAAACCATTCACCGAGGATGAAAGTCAGTTTCAGTTTCATTTGGACGTTCTAGTTATTCGGTTATATTATGTCCTGTGCTGTTCGCTTTCAATGGCACTGAGGGTCTAGTTCAAGTGTAAACGACAACGTTTTATCCTTTGGTGTGCCCTTGGCCTGTGTTGTAGTATCTGGTATAGTATTCCAGATTTTGGCCGTTGAGTTTGAATTTAATAAATTAACAAAAAAAAATCGACGCCCGAAAGTAAACCCTTTTCAAGTGTCTTTCGGTGTATAATCGGATTTTTATTTGTTACCTCCATCAAGGAATCGGAAAAGGTGTACAATTTATCTGGAGATTTACCTGTGTGTTTCCTTTGCGCGAGCTTAAGATAAATTTTTGGGTTTTGTGCAAAGTTTGGCTCAGTGAAAGTACTTAAAAGGGGAGAGTACGAGCATCAGGTGGAATACAACAAGTGGATTGTCCTGTTAAAGCCGATTAGGTGTTGAGCATTCTTTGTTGGCTTTTTTATTTTTTGGAAAACGGTAAGTAATTGCAAGTATTATACCTGAATAAAAAAATAGACACATAAGCGTGGGATTCGATTTTAAAACGTTTTGAGAGAAAGTTTTACGATCCTTTTATTTCTTCGACGCGTATGGCTAAAATTGTATTTTTGTTAAAAAGAAAGTTTTGGGCTGATTTCTTATAAAAGAAATTATATATTGAAAAGATAATAAAACAATAATTGTTTTATTTTCAATGCTAAATTGGTAGTTTGCAGAAAATCAATTATGTAAAATTTAAAGACTCAAAGTACGCTTATTAAGAAATCGAAAATAAACTTAAACACGAATTTAAACGTGATAATACAGGATCTATCTACTAAATTAGTACTTTTAGTTCCTTGGTTTTTGAAGATGGAGAATTTATAATATAATTATTCACCAAGGTTTTCGTCTCTGTTTTTTAACGGCTTTTCCCAAAATGAAAAAAGGACCTCTTATGGTTTGTTTTGGCATTTCTTCTGAAATTTTTTACCGCCAGAAAGAAAAAAATTTAAAAATTTATTAAATTATCATAACAAAATCAAATTTTTAAGAAATATTGAAAATTTTTCGAGTAATAAGGAAGGAAATATGTGCCCGTGGACAGCGTTTTTAATGTCATAACCAAGGATAGGATTTTGGTGACTTTGCTTTTTTTTGCGCGATCGTATGGCACTATAGATTTTAAACAAATCCGTTTGAAGTCCTGCAGGTGCCAAATATACGTATTTTATTTTGCCTTTACTTCCGTTATTGCCTTTTTTGCCTTTTTTTTCGTTACTGCCTTTTTTTGCCTTTTTTGCCTCTCTAAAATACTTTCTCTAATTTTATACTTATTTTATTTTATTTTTGTGGAAATCAGAAAAATCAATCAGAGTAGAAACAAAAGGTTCATCGTCTATAAATATAAAGGCACACAAAATACTTTGTATCAACATCCTTTTCTGCATGCATTGACTTCTAAGTTTAACACAAAAATTTAATGGAATTTCGAATTAATGGAATTAGATCGACGTATGTAACTTATTTGTGTGTCAAAAAAAGAATAAGTTCTGTAAAATTGATGCATGTGCTCTGAAGTTAAAAAAAATATCTGAATCTTGACTTACACGCGCAGTAGAATGCGTTGCTGAGTTTATGTCTTGTGTCCGATAAAAAGTTCAGGCAACTGAACTACGTGAACATAACCGTTGCATATATTTTTTGACATTAAGGAAACCCGATCGTTGAAGTCCTGCAGATATTGGATAAAACAAATGCGATCTGGCAACAGCAAATTGCACAATATGTTTTGGTTAAATTTATAAGCGTTTTCTCTGCAAACAAGGATGTAGTCCTTCAGCGCTTTTAAGGCGTTTTTAAAATACAATCGCAGGCGGTTGTTTCCTGAGAACTTTAAAAAGCTCATCGTAGTTCAGTGTTACTACAGTTTAGTGTAGACGTTAAAGAACCACGTTTGTTCAAATAATTGCCTTTTTCTGCCTATTTAATTCTTTTATTTTGCTTTTTTTCCATTTTTTAGGACAACAAAATCCTATCCCTGGCTCATAACTTCATAACCGCTGGCTCATAACATAAAACAACTACAGTAAAGAGATAAAGGGATAACGAGAGTGAAATTTTTGAGAAATAGTTTAAAATCTGCTAATCTAATTTCTAAAAAAAAACATCTCAAAAAATCAAGAAAACAATTTTGTCCCCACATCTATTTTCGATGCTAGATTTAAAAAAGACATACACGGAGCGCGAGAGATTTAAATAAAAACATAAAAGCATTTTCAAAAATATTTTTTTTTAATCTTGTAGTATCTTGACGATAGGAGCGATCTTATTTAGATTTGGTTAAAGTAAAAAACGTACAAAATGAAAGAAAGCTGCGTAAATTATTTTTCAAAATTGTCGTTTCCAACCTCCAAGTTTTTCGAAGTTTATTTAAAAACTGAAGTAAAAAAGGAGCTTGTTCCACCGTAAACGCAAAAACCGTTGCTCATAGAACTAAAAAAAATAACGTATACTAGCGCAGGTGGTGGTGCGATTGAAAAAAAGTCTAACGGGCATTAAAACCAGTGATTAAGTGCTCCAGTGTGTACGCAGAAGTTACAGTCCGTAAAACGGACCGTTGAATACCCCATCCTATCCCACATTGTAAAATGCTGATGACATGTTAATTTTTTGACATTTTATAAGTTATGCAAACTTCGAAAAGGGGCATGGTCCAACCGGCCCTAATTACAAACTATTAATTATAAGATATTTCCACAGATATTTCCAAGTAACACTTAACTTTTTGGTTCAAATTCAATATTTTTGAAAAATCGACCTCTAAAAGGGGGCGTGGCTAAAAATTTTATATGAACGAAATCTGGACTGAAGTCTCGTTTACCTAACCTGCTACTTTTTTGTTTCATGCTTTCCTAAATTAGGCTCAAGGCTAGTCGAAATTAAATTTTTCAGGAAAATTTTAGATTTTTCTTCAATTCTGCCTCCAAATATGGGCGTGGCCCAACGTCTTGTATAAAAAAAATGTAGAACTAAGCGTTTTCTACATAAAATATTAAGCAATTTTTTTTTTTATTTTGAGCAAAAATATTGAGTAAACTGCATTTGAAAATTTACTATTAAAATAGATGCCACGCCCACTAGAGGTAGTTTACCGATTAAATATTTCTTTTTTTTATTAGGAGATGCTAAATGTTAAATTTCAGCCTTTTAGATTGTCTTACAGTTTTGAAAATTCTCGAGGTAGTTGCACATTTAGACCGATTGTGGGCGTGTCTTTGGGCGGATTTTAAAAATTTGTACACTTGTACTGCTTCGCATGACGCGGACCTTACGTACGAAGTTTCAGCGCCCTAGCTCAAAATTAAAGGCCTAAAAACATGTGACATACAGACGGACGGACGGACATGGCTCATTCGATTCAAAATTCGGTCGCGATCATATGCCCCTAAGGTCTTGGGGGTCTACTGAGAAATCAAATGGGTCATTTAACTGAGAAATTCTAAATACAGTTGAAGTTAATAGAAACTGAAATTTAACAACCAAGATTTATGAAACAATTCGGAGCTTGAAAGTGGTCAATTAGTTGGTCAACTAGTTTTTATTCAATTTGGAGGCAAAATATTGAATAAAATGCACTTGAACATTTACCCTTAAGATGCCATGCCCACTGGTAAAGGTTAACCAATAATTTTCTGGAGGTAGTTGCACATTTAGACCGATTGTGGGCGTGTCTGACGGCGGATTAAAAATTTTTTTACTCTTGTACTGCTTTGCATGACGTGGAGCTCGCGTACGATATTTCAGCTCCCTAGTTCAAAACTTAATGCCTAAAAACATGCGACATACAGACGGACGGACATGGCTTATTCGATTCACAATTCGGTCTCGATCATATGCCCTTAAGGTCTTGGGGGTCCACCATTAGTATTTCACCGTGTTACAAACAGAACATCCTATGGGATGGGGTATAAAAAGGTAAAAAGAACGTATGGATCTCCCTCTATCTCCGAAACGGTATGAAGTAGTTTTCAAGTAAATAATGGGCATAATCCATCTTCTGAAATTTTATACAAAACTAAAGCAAACTTCACATAATCAAAAATCTTGAAGACTTTATCTACTCAAAAACATTTTTTCGAAAACAATTTTCAAAGGTTTCTGGTCTTCTTAATGACTACGACGACCTTGCTTTGATTTGTCTTAAGTATGTTATATTTACAAGGCAAGTTGACTGCATTTAAAAAGTTTTAAAATTAACGTTTTCAACCTCAATTTTTAAAGCCCGATTAAACAAACGAAATTAAAGCAACAACCAAGCTTTACGGTTTTCACAGAAATCCATGGAAAATCCGATGGACCGCTCGGCGTACTTTTTCTAAAAAAGCTTAGAAAAGCTCGTATTGGAATAATTTTAAAATTTGTTAACGCAACTAGCTATTTTTCTGTACGCTAGAGGATTTTGAAGAATTCTTTTTGAACATGCTTTAATGATTTGGCGTAAAAATTCAGAATTTTTTAAAACTTTAAAAATAAGTTTAGGTAAAAGAAATTCTGATATCTGATACGTGTAATATTTTATAATGCACTCGCGAATATAAGGGATTGGATACCCTTTTTAATGTTACACATCTCACGAGCGGAAAAGATTAGAAGAAGAGGAAAAGGAGGAGAGGTACCGGTGCACTCTTGTTTTGAACAGATGCAAGTTGTATTGCGCAGGAAAGATTTGACCGTGGGAGAACATTCCACATTCGCGTTGTACGGCTTATGAAAGAACCTCTAAACCTTACTGTACGTCCGAAGGTGGGCTCGAGGGTAAACTGATGTGCATTCGATCTTTGGCGAGTATTACGGTGGATCGTCTTTAGGGGCGGAATGCAATTGGCTATTTCGATGGAACATTGTTTGTGAAAAAAGCGATAAAACAGTGATAGGCAAGATACATTACGACGATGTTCTAATGAGTCAAAAGACTTCGCAATGGTTTTGTCTCCAACAAGTTTTAACGCCCGTTTTTGTATCCTATCTAGCAAGTGCAGTGCTGTTTTTGGAGCACCAGCCCAGACATGGGAATTATATTCCAACTTCGGGCGAATATATGCCTTATATAAAATAGCCAAATCAGAGGGGGTGAAATACTTCTTACATCTTTTAAGGAAACCTAGGCATTTCGCAGCGTTCTTGGAGACGTCGAATATGTGGTCATTCCAACTAAGGTTGTTAGTGACACACATACCGAGAATGGAAAGTGTTTCGGTTTCGTCGATGCAAGTGCCATTCATGGATAAATGCTGGGTGATTCGGTTTTGCTTCAATGACAGAAGACAGTATTGAGTTTTAGAAGCATAAAACTCTACTCTGTTTCGAGATCCCCATGATACAATGCTATTAAGGTCAGAGTTTAATGAGTTTGCCATACGCTGCCGTTCCAATTCAACGTCCGAAGAGCAGGGGCGCGAAACCGAGAACGAATATGAGAAACTGAGATTACTGTCATCAGCAAAGGAGTGGATTGGATTAGTTGTAGCAGACAGGAGATCATTAATGAAAATGAGAAAAAGTGTCGGTGACAAAACAGAGCCCTGGGGAACCCCAGCGTTAATTTTATGAACTGCGGACTTGAAGCCATCCAAAACAACTTGAATTGAACGGTTTGAAAGGTAATTACTAATCCACTGAATAAGAGATTCGTCGATTCCAAATGCACGTATTTTCGACAAGAGAGCTTGGTGCCAAACTCTGTCAAATGCTTTTGAAATATCAAGCGCAACAATTTTGCTTTCACCTAGAAGATGCAAGGAATGATTCCACTTTTCAGTGAGATATGCCATGTTTGCTACGAAAGCCATATTGCCGGTCATTAAGAAGTTTTTCGTGTTTTAAGATAATTCATAAGCTGACAATTAATCAGCGTTTCCATGACCTTAGAAAGAAGGGAAGTTAGTGCAATTGGACGATAGCTAGAGGGAGAAGAAGAGTCGCCTTTTTTAGGGACGGGCTGGACAAATGCTGTTTTCCATCTACTCGGAAAGAGACCTAAGGAGTAGGACCGATGAAAAAGCTTACACATTGGTTTTCCAGCGCGGAAGAACACCTCTTCAGAACAATCGGGGATATTCCATCTGGACCAGCGGATTTGTGAATGTTTAGATCTCGAAGTACTCTTCTGACTGCACGAGCTCGAAAGTGAATTTGTCCCATGGTATATTCGACGCGCTATAGTGTAGGCGGGGACATTGCAGAATCAGGGAGCATGGAGCTAGCTGCGAAATACGCTGCAAGTAGATTCGCTTTGTCTAGAGAGGTGACAGCTCGAATGTCATTGTAAACGAGTGTTGGGATGGAAGATGAGGCACGGTTTTTGACATTTTTGACGAAAGACCAAAAGTTTTTACTACCCTTGGGACAATGTAGTATTCTCTGCCTCAGCTTTTGGTCGTATTGGAATTTGACACGGCGAATATGAGCATAACAATCATTTCTGGCTTGTTTAAACTTTTTTCGGTTTACCTGTGATGGGTTGGCCTTGTAGGAATGAAAACATAACTCCTTTAACCTAATCGCCTCTTTACAGCTCGAGTCAAACCATATGCTTCATATGATTCCTATGATTTCTTCAAATAGCACCGGAGATTTGGGCCGGGGGCGCACACGTTTTTCCACAAATTTTTGCAAATTTTTTTTTGAAAATTCGTCAATATTATAAGATCACTTTCAGAAAAATATTACTTAAGGAATTGGTTCATTTTGAGTTGCTTTATACGTGTGTTCACAGTTTGTACACTTAGTAATTCAAAAGTTATGACCCCAAGCACTTTGAAAAACGTAATCAATTTTCACCTCTTCATTTCTTAAAATTTACTTCATTCCCATGAATCTTCAAACTGCAATGCGTTCTCCGACTATTTCCGCAGTTTAAAAGCACCCAATATTTTGTATTTCAAAAACTTGCCGTGCAGAAGATACAACGCGATCGGATGGACTTACGAACGGACGGAATTCAGAAGTCCTTTCTCCATATTTGAACGGGCCGCTAAAAACAAAGGCGAAAACTATTTATTCTTTCCACCAAATCAATATAGTATCTATCACTTCCGTAAACAGTTCTACCTTCTGCTCTATATCTTCGATACACAAACCATCTTTAAAACAATTCAAACTCGCACTCTAATATTTATCACGTCAATTTAGGGTCAGGGAATTTCATCAACTGGAATAGCAAATATTTGCCCAGAAACACTTTGTGAAATCCTTCTAAGAAAAACAAAACTGAAAATAAAAAAAGAATCTAAGGATCTATTGGGCCAGGTTCTTTGTTAACAAACGGGTGTATACCTACGCGTTGCTACCTTTATTTTATTTTCAAATTGCCGCACTACCAGGATAGGGAAATAATTTCAGAAAACGATTTCTAACGATAATAATGCGATATCCTGTGGCAGGCAATTTAAATGAGAAACCATTCACAGAAACGTGTCCCGAATATTTCCTCCGTTTCCTGGCGCGCTCACAACCAAATGTTTCGGTTCCCAATTGTAATTTTCTTTGTCGTCGAGCTGCTATCAAAATGGTGAAATGTTGGAAGCCAACCTTTCGCCCAATTTCCAAGGAAAGAATTTTGAGGGGGCACATTTGTTAGGTGTCACACTTATTTATTTTGATTTAAGCAAAATTCTAGAAGCAAGAAATTACAGTTCACGGGAAGACAATAATTGTCAGTTATTGAAATCAGAGTCATTGGTTTTGAATAAACAGTTTGTAAACACCACATCGTGCTCCCAGGATAATTGCCGGGGTATCAACACTAGCTGCTATTGTATTTCATTCATCTCTGGGTCTGGGTCTATTCAAGATAAAGTAATTGGAACTAATTTTCAAGGACAGCTTTGTAATGAACATTGTTGCCCGCAAAATTTGCTTGTTTATTGTGGTCGATTTGAGGCGGCAATATTGTGTGGTTATTGGTCTAGCACTAAAGATGAACAGCCGCACAGTCTTTGAGTTAAATAGTGGAGGGCACCTCGCCATGTCGGTTCTAATTGCCAATAGCACACGTGTATTCGTATGGTTGCACATTGTGACCTGATTAATTATATAAATGTTTTTAAGGCAAAATAGATCTGTATATCCCTTTTTTAAATTTAAAATTTTTAAATTAGTTCATTGTGTTTGCGTTCTTTTATTGGCTATATTTTGAGGTTTTCGACTGTTCAAAAATTTGAAATACAGAGTGGCAAATTGTTTATTCTAAAATAAGCTTTTTTTAACCGCCAAAACTAATTATTTTTAATCTTAATAATAATTTACAAATTATTTAGTTTAATCTTAAAACGATCTGACAAGATATTAAACGGAGATATTCCCGTGTAAAATTCAATTAAATTGATTTATAAGATTAGATCATGATTAGAACTAGAAGTTGTAACAATTGATTTTGTTACAATTTCTAGTTCTAATCAATAAAGCAAGTTTTTGTTTAATATGCAATGATAGAAGTTTCAGGAATGATGTTAACAGGTGTCCATGTGATGTACTTCGTTTGTGGGCGTGGTTTTAACTAAAAAAGGTGATAATTTTAATTAAAAAGGAAAAGTTTCATCCCAAAATGTATGCAACCACCTAGTTTATAGCATTCAACAGTTATATTTATATATCCCGCCCATTTTTTGGAGGCGTGGCAATTTCCGTTTTAGGTAGGGTAGGGTGTTTTGCAATCCGCTGCAGATGAACTAAAATTTTTACATCTGCTACACTGTTGCGCTTTCCCAGTTGTTTTTGTTAAAAAAACAACTAAAAATAAAATTACAGGCTGTTTTTTTTGTTAAGCACAAACAACGGTTTAATTACAGTTTGAAATTTCATGTGAAAATGAGGTTAATGTTTTTTAGTGTTTTTTTTTCAAGAATTTAAGTAGGCAAGAACTAGAAAAACGAAACTTAGGTTTAAGAAATACTAAGCTTTAATTAAAAAATAAAACTTTTTGAAAATATTAAAACGTTTTCGAGAAATGAAGAGTCGAAAATGCATGACGTTTTTCAAAGTGTTAGAGGCCATAACTTTTGAACAGCTTATTGCTTAAAATAAATATTGAAGACACGTATAAAACAACTCAAAGTAAACCAAGTGCTTAGATCATATTTTTAAAAAACAGTTTGAGTACTGCAGTTTTGACGCATTTTCGAAAAAAAAAACGCAAAAATGCATGAAAAAACGTGTGACCCAGCCCCCCCCCCCCTAATCTCCGGTGCTGTTTGGTGGAATTCTATGAAAAAAATCACACGTATCAGATATAATTCAAAATTTTAAGGAAAATTTTAGCGGATTTTAAAATTTCAAAATGTTCTGAGGTTTAACTGAAAAACATAAAAGCATTTTGAAAAACAATTTTTTTAAGTCTTTTAGTAGCTTAACGGTGTAGGTGATCTTTTTCAGATTCGGTTGATGTACAAAGCTTACAAAAAGAAGGAAGGCTGCGTTAAGTTTTTTTTTAAATTGCCGTTTTTAACCTAGGTTTGCTTTACCGTTAGCGCATAAACCGGTGGCCATAGAATTAAAGAAAAACATCAAAGGCTAGTGCTGCTGGTTGTGCTATTGGAAAAAAGTCTAACGGGAACTGGAAAAAACTTCAAAATATTTGTTTTATGGATTTGAAATTTAAAAAAACTTTAAAAAAGGTCAAAAGAACGCATGTCTCTCCCTCTATCCCCCAAACGGTATAAAGTATAATTATATCCGACCCAGGGTATATTAAGTTTGATGTATAGTTTGTAACGCAGTGAAATAATCACCGTAGACCCCTGAGACCTTTTAGAGATATGAATGGGACCGACAGGAGAATAGATTAAGCCATGTCCGTCCGTCCGTCCGTCCGTCCGTCCGTCCGTCCGTATGTAAACAACTTTTAGGCCTTAAATTTTAAGGTAGAGAGCTGAAATTTTGTGGGTTGGTTGGAAGTCCAGTCCTTCAGATCAAGTTTGAAAATAAGCTGAATCCGCCCACAGACACGCTCACTACAGGCCTGTATGTGCGACCATCTCTAATTTAAAAAAATACATTTTGCAAGTTTTAGCTATGTTACAATGCGCATTCATTTTTGGTACGTAACATTGCCTTATAATTGTCTTTAAGGTAGCCAAAAATATTTAGCTTTTTCATTGACCACGCCCACTTTATAAGGGATTTTAGCTTAAAATGACTGTTTTTCAATAAATATATATGAAATTTGACAAAAAATTATGTGACAAAAGCTGTAGACATTAGCATTTTCTAACTTTTATGTATATTTGTATGTGCTTCCGCCCACTTTTGTGGGCGTGGCGTTAAAAAAGTATAGTTTTAGGCCGAAATGTATGCAACCACCTAGTATAAAGCATTCAACAGTTATATTTTTATATCCCGCCCACTTTTTGGAGGCGTGGCAGTTTTCTTTTTGGTATGGTCGGGTATTTTGAAATCTGTCGTAGATGGATTGAAGCTTTTGCATACCCGCTGTTGCATTTTCCCACTTGTTTTTTAATTAACACCGGACATAGTCCATCTTCTTAATTTTTTTTTAAAAAACTATAGTAGACTTCGAATATTCAAAAACTTCGAAGATTTAACTGAAAACCGTGAAAACATTTTCGAAAACTATATTTTAAAGAATTCGAGATCCTTAACGGTTATGACGACCTTGTTTAAATTTGGCTGAAGTATGTAATGTTTAAAAAGTAAGGAACCTGCATCAGAATCGTTTCAAAATTGCCGTTTTCGACCCTAAGTTTTTAAGCCCATTCAAACAAGCGAAATAAAAAATAGCATATTTTTATCGTTTTCTCAGAAATCCATGTCCACAGAATTTAAGAAAAGTGGCAAATGCTAGCACAGGTGGTTGTAAAATTGATCAAAAAGTCTAACGGTAATTAAAAATAATCGAAATTGCTGTTTTATGGGTTATAAATTATAAAAATCCAAAAAAGGCCAAGAAAGAGTTTGCCTTCCCTCTATTTTCGTAACGGTAAAGCTTTTTGCCAGCCTTTTTTTAGAGTAACGAAACCCAATATAAAATCACCCAATATAATATATGGATTATTATGTTGAGTGATGATTATATAGAATTACCCAATATAAGAACAGTAGCCAGCACTACGAGAAAAGTATATTATAGACTGGAAAATATATCCAGAAATAATTTTAATAAATAAATAGAATGTTACACAAACTGCGCAATATAGATGACTATAACCTTCAACAAAAGCCGACGGACCGCTCCGCGTATATCTTCACACTTTACGGTCTTTTTTATTTTTCCTAATACATACTCAGGGCACACAGGTTTTTTAGTTATCAGTTATAAATGCGGGTTTTTCAATTTGTATTTTAAGCCATTTAAAGAAATTAATTTAGAAACGTAATTTTTGAAAGATCTTAAAAATTAGAGGATTCTCTTCATACGTTTTATACATATACAAATCAAACGTTTGAAGAGAATTATGATCGTTACTATCCTTAAGATACCAGAATATTTTGAAGAATAATTTTAAAACTGTTTTTGAACTTTACGAGCTAAATTTCGGAATCTGCTAAATATTTGAAGATTTCTATAGTTTTGCCGAAAATTACAAATAATTCTTGATATGTGTGATTTTTTTCTTAACATTGGCTTTATAGCACCGGAGGTAGAACCTGTGTCAAAACGGCAGTTTTACAAAGGTTCAACCAAAATTTGATTTAAGGCTTTGCTAAAGCTGCTGTTGTTATAAGTTTGCCCAATATCGGCTTTTTCAATAAATTATTAAAACGTTATGACATGACCTTTTAATTCCCACTTTCTCAAAACATTTTCAATATTTTTTTTAAAAATTCGATTTTTTTCAATATTTGATAAGTATATGTCTCAATTTTCATTTATTCTGGCTGTAAAACTTTTCAAGAGAAGTGCCAAAAAAAATCTTCTTTAACCGTCAAAATTTAAACTGTAATTTAACCTATTTATGTAAATCAGGGATGGAAAAGTCGATTCAATTGTATCGAATTCGATATAAATCAGTTGTCTTTGGTACAAAAGTACAATTTTGCTTACTTACTTACTTACTTAAGGTGACGCTGCAGTCCGGGGTGGAGCTGGGCCCCAGCCAACAAGCTTCGCCAGCCAGCTCTGTCTCTAGCTAGCCGTCTCCAGTTTCGCACGCGAAGTTGGCTGAGGTCCCCCTTCCACTTGCCTGCGCCACCTGAGTCTCGGTGCTCCACTACCGCGCCGTCCCTGCGGTGTGGATTCGAAGATTTTCCGGGCCGGGGCGTTGGTGTCCATCTGCACTTGATTACCCAACCAACGTAGACCAATTGTAGGACTGGAATATTATTGGGAAATGAATAAAATTAGCCTTGTTAGAGAACAGTGTCTTAAATCAGGCGTACCAAATTTATGGAAGTCACCGAACGTTTTTATCCTTTAGACGTAGGATTCGGAAGGTTTCTGGCAAGTTTTCTTTTCAAAAGGCTTATAAAAGCCTCGTCAAGTCGGAGACTAGAGAAATATCAGTCTAGGCAGGCCTAAATTAAAAACTTTGTAAATAAAACCACGATGATGAGAGGAACAGAAATAGGATACAGCTATAGTTAGTTCCATATTATTATTATTTTATTATTATTATTATTTTTGGCTTAAAATAGTTCGCTAAATAACCTGTATTCTCTTTTTCATGCAAAAAAATATTTCAGTTTGTTTCTGTTTCAGGACAATATGAAAAACACTTTCACGACAACTAAGAAAAGTCGTTTTCCATCCCTGGTGTGTATAGTCAAAAATTGCCCTTATACCTTGCGTTCCTTTTTTTCCTGGACCTTATAAGTGTACCTACTTAATTTAAATTTTCTGCGACTCACCGTTCAGAAGTTATAGGTGCGGGCGGACGGGTTACACCTAAGAACACCTTCAAAAATGGGCGTGGTAAAAATTTTTCATTTAAATTGATTGTATACGTTACGTTTATGTATGTCTATCTTTCTGAATTTAAAGCAAATATATTGAATAAAAACCTTTTATTTGAATGCAAATGAAATATGACCACGCCCACATATGGAGGTGATTTCCTCCTTTTTTTTTAAATGCCAAACAAAATATGTACAGTTAACACAAAAATTTCAGCGTCCTACGCCAAGTTTGACTTTTCATGCTTATAAGTCATGCTGATAAGTGGGCGTGTCAGTGGGCGGACTTCTCCAAAAAATTTTACACTTGTATTACTTAGGGACCTAGAAACAACAGATATCAGGGTTCAAGTTCCTAGCTCAGAACTTAAGGCCTAAAAACTACCGACAGACGGACGGAAGGACATGGCTCATTCGACTAACAATTCGGTCTCGATCATTTGCCCTTAAGGTCTTGGGGGTCTACGGTGTTTATTTCTCTATGTTACAAATTATTAATATACTTAATTTACCACCTGGGGATGGGGAATGAACAGCCAATGAAAGCGCAGGTAGTTGACATATTGAAAAAACATCTTACAGCATTATCTACAAGTCGTCAGCACTATCTAGGCTAAATGGTATATTGATTTTTGCTCCATCAAACAATATGTTTTGAGTTGAATGTGGTAAGACCAGCACTCTTTAGGATGCATCTTATTGAAAGACGGTTAACGAACAGCAGCGGGAGGGCTGTGGAAAATTTTAAATTCCCCTCTAGAGTTTTTTTTTAAGTTAAGCGAAAATGCTACCTCAAAAATCTTCTTGATTAAAATTCGTAAATCCTTATTGACGAAGCTCCCTTTTGGAATAGATACACATTTCCTTACCAATGTACTAGTGCCCAACCCAACATTTATAGAGAATTCATTCGGGCGACTGGTGTTTCTTCGTGTTGAACCGATATTTCCTTTTCTTGCATGGATTCATCTTATTAAGGTGGTACTTTAGCTTACAATGGCCGGCTCGCTAAGAAACCTTGCGCTCTTCCTTGTACTTTTCTTATTAAATGCTTGTCTTATTAAATGCTTAAAATAAATAGCATTTCAGCTTCAATAATGTTATTCAGACTGGTTTAAAAGCTCGTATTTAAATTTTGAAACAATTCGCATCAAAATCTGTTGATATCTAAGACACAATCTAAAAATTCCAGCAGCTTGTTTAAGCGAAACCCAGTTAAGCGCTCTCATCGCTGCTGTGCTCGCACAAATCGCCCATCGCTTTTCGATCTCATTAAATCCTCCAATTCCTAGAACTCGCCGAAGCTCACAAAGACTCACTTGCAACGTGCCGCAGTTAGGTTTTCGGGCCAATCGCTCGGGGGGCTTTGTACTTCTTGGTAATTCAGCTGCTTGCGACGTCAAACGATAAAATAAACTAAGAGAAATCGCGGAGTGTTTAACAAATCTTTTGATGATCCTGCCAAGGCGAGGCATTTTCATTAACGTTCAAAAGCCAACAACCCAAAGAGAAAGTAGATTTATTGTAAACACGCAGCCATCTATAGAATATGGGTGTTTAACATATAGACATTATTATTAGCTTTAGGTTTAAAAAGAAAAGAAAAATTAGAGCTTGTGTTATTCTACAGAAAACACAAGCAGGTTGAGTCTTTTCGCCTCTGGTGCGTACGAGTATCTATGGCAAAAAGATGCTTAACAAGGATTCTGTTTTCGAGGTTTTCCCTGCTCGTGTTTAAAATTTAGTCGAGTTTATTTGCTGGGGGATTTTGATTTTCCTTTATAATTTCAAGTCAATAAGGATGGTATGTATATGTAGTTGAGTTTATTGAAACTAATGCCTCGTAAGGACACAAGCCATGAGGGGCGATGGTATGGGCGGTGTAATTATATTTATCTCAAAGGAATGCAAAACGAACGGAAAGAAGAACATCGTCAAAGGCTGTTAAAAAACACCCCGGGGTCTGGAGCTGTTTAATATTGGCCAAGAAATTACAATAATGTGTGCATTTTTCATTAAGTTTTAAGTTTAACATTCTGGGGGTTTCGAAGGAAGTTTAGGGATGAAAAATGATAAATTAAAGTTGAGTATATCGACATTGGAATGCGGAACGTTAAGTAAGTGTATGTTTTCGAAAAACAAGCGTCGGTATTTTGTCAATAATTTGAAAACGGTTTTTGGAACGAGTATATTTCAACAAATTTTTAATATGAGATTTTTTTAACAGAAGGTATACGTGGAGCAAATAGTGGAAGGAGAGAATATATGGAAGGTTAAAAGTGGCAATTGGCCTGTGGCTAATTTCAGCAGAATTATTTCTGAATTTTTGAAAGGTCTTGTTAGATTGGGTGTACTACAATTCCTGAGGTGCCTGCGTGGAGAAAGTCAAATTTTTGCTAGGAACTTTAGGATACATAATAGTTTTGTAAAGAACAAGTGCGCCTGTATCAGGGGTATGAGTAGTTTTTTTTTTCATATTATACCGTAATAGAAACTTCAACATAACCCGTCTTTCAGTCATACCTACTACTTAGAATTTGTTCACGACAAGTTCACCCATTATTGGAGTGAAGCGGCTTGGGGTAGCAGCTGGTGGTGAGAAAAGAACTGCTTGGTTTAAAACGCCTGGAGTTCAAGAAGCCATCAGAGAGAAGAAGAGAGCCTACATTGCGTGGATCCAATGTAGAAACTCAACTTCTCGAGCCTGGTACAATGAGGCGCGAAGGACTTCCAATCTGGCAGTCAGAACAGCCAAGAAACAGTGATGGAAAAAGTTCGGCGAGAAGTTGGAGCACGATTACAGATCTGCAAACAAGATATTTTGGCAGACCATTCGCCGGCTCAGAGGAAGGAAGTTAAATATCATCCAAGGGGTTAAATCCAAGGACGGTACACTTCCTTCAAGTGAGAGCGATGTCTTGCGCAGATGGAGAGAGCACTTTTCGGAGTTGCTCAACCCCCAACAGGGCACTGAAGATGGCATTCCCACTGCTGACGAGATAAGGGCGGAGAATAGTCCCATAGTAGACGAAGTCACTGAAGCGATTAAATCGCTAAAAGTTGGCAAGTCTGCTGGAGTTGATGAAATCCGGCCAGAAATGCTCAAGGCAATGGGTGAAGAGGGTGTTAAATGGCTAACATGTGTCATTAAGGTGGCCTGGGATAGCGGGAAGGCACCTAGCGATTGGCAAACGGGAGTTATAGTGCCCATTTTCAAAAAAAGGGAACAGGAGAGATTGCGCCAACTATAGGGGCATATCTCTCTTGAGTCTTCCGGGAAAAGTATTCGCGAAGGTGTTGGAAACGCGTTCCAGAGCTGTAATCGAGCCTTTGTTACGGGAAGAACAGTGCGGCTTTCGGCCTGGCAGAGGCACAACCGACCAGCTTTTTACTCTGAAGGTTATTCTTGAGAAGGCCTGGGAATATGACAAACCGGTCTATGCGTGTTTTGTAGATCTTGCAAAGGCGTATGACCGAGTCCCTCGGGATACACTGTGGAGAGTTTTGTGGGACTATGCGCTGAGTGGACCTCTTCTGAGAGCCATTCAGTCTTTGTATGGAAACTGCAGAAGCTGTGTACGGATAAATGGCGTCAAATCCCGTCCTTTTGATGTGCGCGTTGGACTTCGCCAGGGCTGTGTTCTGTCGCCGCTCCTTTTCATAGCATATATGGACTGGATGGTGAAGCGCAGTCTTGGCGAGCAATGTTTCGAATTGGCTGGCATCAGGATGAGCCATCTGCTTTTCGCAGATGATTTGGCCATCCTTGCATCATCCAAAGAGGAACTTCAACGAGCACTGGATAGTTTGCAGCCGTCTCTGGTGATGCCGGGATGAAAGTAAACGTGAACAAATCGGAAGTGATGGTTGTTTCCCGAACTCCTGTGCAGTTTACCCTGCACATAAATGGAGTTCCATTAAAACAGGTGGAGAAGTTTAAGTATCTCGGGGTCTTTTTCACGAAAGATGGGAGGAGTGATACTGAGTTGTCCTGTAGAATTGGCCAAGCTGGAGCAATAGTAAAGGAACTGCGCCGGCCAGTCATCAGGAAAGCTGAACTTGGAGTGAAAGCAAAGATCTCAGTTTTTAATTCAGTGTTCGTTCCGACCCTCATCTATGGTCATAAAATTTGGGTAATGGCCGAAAGAATTAGATCGCGGGTACAAGCTGCCGAAATGAGATTCCTGAGGTGCGTTGCTGGTGTTACTCTAAGGGACAGAGTGAGAAACGTCAGTATTCATAGGAATCTCAATGTTGAGCAGCTACTTCTCCGAGTGGAGCGATCGATTCTTCGATGGTTTGGACGCGTTGTTCGCATGCCCCCTGACAGACTTCCTAGACAGGTCATGCTAGCCGAGATGCGAGCGCGTCGCCCCCCTGGTAGGCCAAGAAACAGGTGGTGGGATCAGGTAAAGAACCTCTCTGAGTCCCGCCTGGGGATTGCGCCGGAGTCTCTTGAGTTGGTGGCGGAGGATCGAGAAAGATGGAAGGACCATTTAGCCAACCTCGCTCCGCGACCCTTTTAAAGGATAGGCGGCATTCGAAAATGATGATGATGAAGTTCACCCACGGTTAAAGGCCAACTTAATTGGCCTAATCATTGTAGCGCCTGTTTTGGAGAAAGATTTTGGAATCAACTGTTTGTTAGGCAATGGGGTGCAGGCGTAGTGGTTAGTGTGTGTGCTTACTTAGTGTTTGTGCTTACTACGCCGGAGGTCTGGGTTCGAATAATGTCATCGTCACCTGACAAAAAAAAGACTTGTTCTTTTTCACGGTCCCCACATCCGCGAGGGTTTGACACCGCGAGGCTTTGAACCCTCCGTCCCCTTGTATGTAAAGAAATTAACACACCAGCATACATTGTTGAGAAGTTGGCCCTGGTTCACCTCGAGCAGTTGCGCCACTTTATTTATTTATTTATGTTTGTTAGGCAATGCTTTCAGGAAGATAACTTTGAGCCGTCAGAAAACCCACCTACGGGCTTATTTACCTAAACACTAGAAAGGGTTAACAAACGTAAAGACTCAACAACCGAGTTCCTTTGAATATGGACACCAAAAATCGGAAGTCATTTCACTTCAAACTGTCGAAGAATAATGACATCATCTTGAAACAAAAAGCCCATAACCCGGAAAATCCCAAGGACAACTCAAGTGCTAAATCGTCAAACAGTGTTGATTGGTTTATGACTTTCTGTTTTCTTAACTAAATTCTTGGCAATAAAAAGCAGTTTAAAATTTTAATGCCCATTAATCTATTGAAACAAGCAACTGAAAACAGAAAAACATAAGAAAACGAAAGGAACTTGACTGAAATGAAATGACGAAAGACAAAAACTTTTCCATCCAGCCACGGTTGAATTAAGCGACATCGTGTAGCAATAAACTGAAAAGTATAACGAAATATTTCAAAACGGTCGATTTTTCTTTTCTTTTTCTACAATGTGCATCACACACTCCCCCTTGCTAGTGTTTAGTGCTTCACAAGGACATACATATCTGATGCTTTTAGTTAAAAAAAAAACAATATTTGCACTTATATTTCTTGAACACATAATGTTGAGGATGTTTTTTTATGAACAATTTGGTTCGATTTAAGTTTGTAAAAGGGCATGCGAACATAACCTTTGATTTTTTTTCATATACCATAAGGTTTATTAAATGTTTTATTTTCGAAGGAAAGGATGTCCTTATAAAGAGACTGTTTGCATCGTAAATTGAGATTTATGTCGACCTTTGTTGCGGGTTAGTCGCAAAAGTACAATGGAAGTATGTTACGACCTGTTAACGGGTAGATGTTGATTTACGATAAAGGGTTTTTCAAAGTCAAATGCATTTAAGACTTGGAGGAATTTCATGATTATGGTTATATTGACTTATGATTTGCTTGTGTGAGACATTGCACACAAATATGTTTCCAGATTCTAGAGTATAACTTTATGGTTTTTTTTTGCCCGTTGGAGTTCTCTGGCCGCTCGCGGGTATTCGGCCTAATGGATGTCTGCTTTGGTCAATAAAAAGGTCTTGCTAGTTTCTAAACAGGAGGCTATTGATTCATTTTCGATCGCCATAGAATAAAATTGTAAAGGCTTAAGCTTAAGCTTGGCAATCTTCCAAGCAGGAAAAACTATCAAAACCAAAAGACAAATGAAATGGAAGGGTAAGGATTTATTGTAATTGCAGAGAATTTTTCTTGAGTTTTCCCTCTAGGTTCTCCTGACCCTTAATGACCCTAAACTCAATGAGCTCAAGACCTTTAATGTTGTTGGGATTGGTTATTATAGTCTCGCAAAACGATGATTAATGCCTTTTTGTGGGCGAGAGATTGGTTCAAGGGCCAAAGATTGAGCAGTACTGTACAAATCTCCAAAAATATTGTTTTTCCAGTGTCAAATCTCTCAAAATCAAAAACTAAAACACGCCAAAAACTAAAACACTTTACATCACCCATTGTTTTTGGGTTTTTTTGACTCTATGACAGATCACTTAAAAAAGTAAAAATGCCAAATTAGCTAAAATAGATCCTACTACTACAACTTTTGTTGAATAGAGTCTAAAAATATATTGTCTACAATTAAATATTGTCTGATGCAGATTATATAAATACTAGCTGCCCCGACAGACGTTGTCCTGTCCAAGGTTTAAGTTTTCTATCATCATCATCATCATTTTCGAATGCCGCTTATCCTTTAAAAGGGTCGGGGAGCGAGGGTGGCTAAATGGTCCTTCCATCTTTCTCGATCCTCCGCCACCAACTCAAGAGACTCCGGCGCAATCCCCAGGCGGGACTCAGAGAGGTTCTTAAGATTTTAAGTTTTCTAACTACTTCAAATACGTAATTTTTATTATTACAAATGCTTTTTGATATCCAAACAAAATTATTGATCTTGGCTTTCGCCTTGGGAAAGCCATTCTTAAGCCTCGGTGGTAACTTAAGAATGGCTTTACCGATTTCATTCATCTTTTATCAAAAAGTTTTCTTAAGCTTTGCGGAAGGTTCTTACGGAAAGAAAAATAAAGAAAATTGACCAAAAAGTTGGGTAACTTAAAAAAAAAAACTTAGCTTTTTGAACTAAGCGACTATTTAAAACAAATATATTTGAGGACTGTTTTTTTCTTGTAGCAAAATAATTTTGTATAATTTTTTTTTCAATTTATCGTAAAAGTAGTAAATTTATTATGACACTAAGTTTACTGTAGGTCGGAGTGGAATTTGTTTGATTTTTTATTCTAATATATGGATTTGGGTGTCCCGATTCATCAGTTCCCGATACTTCAGTTAAATTTAAACAAGGTGGTCATAGACGTTAAGGAACTAGAAATCTTTAAAAAATATTTTTCGAAAATGTTTTCACGTTTTTCAGTTAATTCTTGGAAGCTTTTGAATATTCGAACTCTCCTATAGTTTTGTATAAAATTTAAGAAGATGGACTATGCCCGGTGTTAATTTAAAAATTATACTTTATACCGTTTAAGAGATAGAGGGGGAGACATGCGTTCTTTTGCCCTTTTTTATAATTTTTGAAATTTCAAATCCATAAAACAACTATTTTGAAGTTTTTTCCAGTTCCCCTTAGACTTTTATCCAATAGCACAACCAGCAGCACTAGCCTTGGATGTTTTTTTTTTTTAATTCTATGGCCACCGGTTTATGAGCAAACGGTAAAACAATCTCCTTTTCTTTTAAAAACTTAGGCTTACAAGTGAGTAAGTGCAAGAGTTCGTCTGAGACAAACTTCTATGTACCCGACCCTATATAGGTGTAATACCAAATCTTAAATTTTTTGTCCCGAATTCATATATTATTTGTATAGGCCACGCCCCTAGAAGTGGGTCTGGGCTAAAAATTAAAATCAATAAGTTGTAATTTCGTTAGAATCATGGCAAAATGCACTGAACCCGAAAATTATTGCAAAAAAACCCGTTGTTTCCTAAACACGCCCCTTAAAAGTGAGCGGAGCTCAAAACTTTGTGTGGAGCAAACCTAGCAAATAGTAATATCTTGAATATTTGTTATAAAATTTTTTTTCAATTTGGAATAAACTTTCCGAGAATTCGGGTTTTTAAAAATCTAACATGGTAAAAGTGGGCTTGGTCGATATTGTGGTCGGTTCAGTTTTTGCCCTCTTAGAGGTTTTGGGCCATTATTGCTCTATTGTAACGAAGTGATTCGTTACACAATCGATTCATTTAATAGCCGACCGCCCGCTGACAGTATCACAAGAACCATGGCAATCCCACTCCCAAGTACAGACCAACACAGTTGTTCCGTAGTCACCGTTGATTAGATAAATCAAGCAGCACTGGTCATAGTGAGTACTTGGATGTAGAACCACATTAACACATGTGATAAAAATACTTTTTTATTTTATTTTCTATTTCGAGTTTCACTCGTTTATAGACTTCACATTTCCGTTTTGCCGGAAAGTTATAAAGTACTACTTCGCCAGTGGGAAAAGTTCGAGTTGCGATTGGTCTGAACACTAGTACAGTCAGTAAGCCACTTTGAAAATATATATTCAGAGAGCACTCCCGACTCTTATTTAAAGGGTCCGCCTGATAAAGGCATTCTTTATTTTACTTTATTTTTTTATTTAAAACCCAGACGTCCATTTGGACGTCCGCCTGATAAAGGCAAGCTAATCCGTTCTTTCCTATCTAGCACCGAAATCAACCGACCGCCGACATCGCCCGACCGAGGATTAGAGTACTACTTTCATCCAATAGGAGTTCCGACGCCGTTTTCCTATCATACGATAGAGTCCTTTCCGGTCTTCAAGACCGAGTCCACTTTCCAGTCATCCGACTAAGTCCTTTAATACTTTTCCTATCATACGATAGAGTCCTTTCCGGTCTTCAAGACCGAGTCCTTTTATACTTTTCCTATCATACGATAGAGTCCTTTCCGGTTCTCAAGACCGAGTCCACTTTCCAGTCATCCGACTGAGTCCTTCACAATCTAGTTAAGATATCCACCAATTGTTAAGCTAGTTTAAGATATCTATAAGCTTGTTAATGTATAGTTGTTAAGTTAGTAACATAAGTAAAACAATAAAGTGTAGTGGAAAAAGAAAACGTGTATTAAGACTTCGCAAACACAGAGTTATCGTCTTCTCTGTGGACACCCTGGAACCGACGAGCGAAACCTCAGCTAAACACAATAAAAAGACCCTTACACTATCTATACCAAAATTTGAGCTCCTACGCCTTGTCTAACTTGACCAAAAGACAATTTGAAAGAAAACTTGAAATAGAGGTTGTCTTACATTAAAAACAGTAGTGGGCGTGGCCGTCGGTGTAAGTGTAAACTAATTTTTACACTTTGTCTGTACAAAATAAGAACCAAAATATACTCCAAGTTTGAGCGTCCTAGTTCAACTTCAAAGACCTAAAAACTTCACACATACGGACAGACGGACGGACGGACATGGCTTAATCGACTCACCTGTCGGTTTCGATCATATCTCTAAGAGGTCTACGGTGATTATTTCACTGTGTTACAAACTATGCATTAAAATTAATATATCCTCGGTCGGGTATAAAAACAGTAATATAAAAAAATTTTAACGCAGCCTTCCTTCTTTTTGTAAGCTTTGTACTTTATAGTCCAGGGAAATTAGACAAAAAAAAGGCAAAAGACAAAAACTTCGGAAAAATTCCGGGAAAGCTGAATTTTGGTATGAAGCTTGAGAACCACCAAACAGCACCGGAGATAAGGGGGGGTGGGGGGTCGGGTAACACACGTTTTTCCATGCTTTTTAGCGATTTTTTTTTTTTTTCGAAAATGCGTCAAAACTGCAGTACTCAAACTGTTTTTGAAAAATATGACCTTAGCATTTGGTTAACTTTGAGTTGCTTTATACGTGTGTTCAATATTGACTTTGAGCGACAAGCAGTTAAAAAGTTATGGCCTCCAACACTTTGAAAAATGTCATGCATTTTCGAAAAGTTTTATTTTTTGATTAAAGCTTAGTATTTCTTAAACCTAAGTTTCTTTTTTCTAGTTCTTGCCTACTAAACTTCTTGGAAAAAACCCTTAAAAACATTAAGTCCATTTTCACATGAAATTTCAAACTGTAATTAAACCAAATAACGGTGCCTAAAAAAATTGCCCTCTTGGGATTCTCTGACTATTTCCGCGGTTTATACACACACCAAATGTTGTCTTTCTACGACTTATCTATAGCGTTCAGAAGTTATAAAGCGATTGGACGGACGGACAACGTAGCGATACCATAAGAGGTCCTTTTATAAGAGAGGAGGACCATAAGAGGACCGCTAAAAAAATTACACACTTCAAGAACTATTTTTAATTTTCGGGAAAACTATAGAAATTTCTGAATACTATGCAGATTCTGAGACTTAGCTCGAAAACTTAAAACAACATTTAAAAATTAGTTTTCAAAATATTCTGGTATCTTAACCGTAACACCGATTATAATGAAATTTGGTTTGTATATAAAATGTACGAAGAGAACTATAATTTTTTTAAGATCTTTCAAAAATGCCGTTTTTAACTAAAAATTTCCTGAGACAGTTTAAAAAACGAATTAAAAATCCCGCATTTATAACCGTTAACTTAAAAAGCCTGTGCCCAGAGTATTGAGGAAAAAACAGCATTTGGTAGCTCAAATTACATGAGAATGCGAAATAAATATTTAACGGTATTCAAAAAAAGAGTCTGAATAGTCGTTTTATGGATTTTTGATTAAAAAAATGCATAAAAACGCTTAAAAGCCGCGTATCTCAAACATAGACAATTTTTCGAGGTTCAAAAGAGCGGGGCTGAAAAATTCTATGGTTTTTGAGATACGTTTAAAATCATTAAAGTTGATCTTCTAAAATAGTTGCGCTGAAAAATACGTATAACTTCTCAGTTGTTTCTATCTATTCAATTGAATTTAACGCAATTGCCAACCACTTGAGAAGCAAGCCAAAATATGTAAAAGATTTGAAAAAAAAAAACCACTTGTCATTTCTTTTTTCAGTTTTTTTTTTTTTTTTTTAAAAATTATTTGCCACCCTGCGTTTCGATACAAAATTGAGTACCTTTAGTCAAGGTCTAAATAAATAGTCAAGGTCTTTACTTACTACACTGCAATAATGGCAGCATTTAAAAACTCGTATACACAGATCTTATGCATATATCTTCTTTAATACATTTAATATATAAATTGCACTCGAAATATTAGATAAATATTATATAAGCAAAACTAAGGAGTTAGCGAGATGCTTTTGAAAAAAAAGTCATAGAGGCCGAAATTGTCACCAAGAATAAAGAAAAACATAAAGTCGCTATTTGCGACACTAAACAATATTTTATAATGCAAACTAAGCAATTCCAAGTTTTAAAATATTCATGGGTTTTGTTAAGAGTTATGTTGTAAATCGATTTCAGTTTCACGCCAGTAAAACTTGAACTATTAACGGCAGTATCATCCGCAAATATCTTTATTTCACAATTCATACAATAATGAAGCCAAAACTGACCCTTGAGGAACACCGGAAGTTATATTTTTTAAGTTAGAGTGTGTATTATTAAGACTTACTTGAAATTGCCGGCTGTGGAGAAAGCTTTGCATTATCTTTATTAAATATAAAAGGCAACCAAACAATTTTAATTTATGAAGAACACGGTTTCGCCATATATTACCGAAGGCATTTGCAACGTTTTTTTCTTGAAATACTAACATATTCATGAAATTTTATGTGTAGTGCTTAGAGATGGGAAATTCGCCTCTTTTCAGTGAGTCGACTCACACCGACTCTTTCACTTCACTGAGTCGACAGTGAATACTCCAAAAAACGAAAGAGTCAACCAAAATTGGATGTATACCCAAGTCATGCACAAATGGTTTCAGTCATTCAAGCTATCCCTTTTGTGCATGCCAGTCGACGAGTGCAAAAATGAGGCCAAAACAAAAATAAAAACCGAAGCCCAAAACAAAAATACCCACCACCACCCAAAATACAACCCATCCATCTTCATCGATCCTATCCAACCTACAGGTAGTGGAGGCCAAAACAAAACCGAAACGCACATCACAAAAATACCCACCACCATTACAATTCCATCCAAGCAGGCAGAGAGAGAAGCAAGCAAAAATGTGTATCTGATGTTGATCGCCTCCCGATCTCGACTCATCCCGTGACATGACTGTGTGTTGGTTTTGCGATTCCGATGCATACAGTGGTGTCGATGTGGCGTGAATCGACTCCTGTGCGTATCGACTTTTGTGTGTATCAAAGTCCTTTCGTATCGAATCACCTCACAGAGTTGATAAGACTCATTGAGGTGATTCGAATCTTTTGAACTGAGGCGCATCCGTCGACTTAGCAGATGGACTGGCACATTTGAATCGACTCACTCAGGTGCTTCCCATCTCTAAGTGCTATGACCTTGTCAAAAACCAACTTGATTCTCTGGCAAGACTTTGGACAATTCGAGAAAATCCAAAAGTTTTATCAATTAGAAAGCTAACCGAACGTATCGTTGCTCATATTGGGGAGCGGCCCCTATGGCAAAGCCTTACAAAATTAAATTTAATATTGACCAGTGAGTTAGTGCTACAGTGTGTACGCAGAAGTTACAGTCCGTAAAACGGACCGTTGAATACCCCATCCTATCCCACATTGTAAAATGCTGATGACATGGTTATTTTTTGACATTTTATAAGTAATGCAGACTTCGAAAAGGGGCGTTGTCCAAACACCCTTTAATGGGAAACCACATATATATCCAAGTTACACTTCAATGTACGTAAAAATGCAATTTTTTGGTCCAAATTCAATATTTTTGAAAAATCGACCCTTAAAAGGGGGCGTGGCTAAAAACTTTATATGAACGAAATCTGGACTGAAGTCTCGTTTACCTAACCTGCTACTTTTTTGTTTCATGCTTTCCTAAATTAGGCTCAAGGTTAGTCGAAATTAAGTTTTTTAGGCAAATTTTAGGTTTTTCTTCAATTCTGCCTCCAAATATGGGCGTGGCCCAAAGTCTTGTATGAGCAAAATGTAGAACTAAGCGTCTTCTACATAAAATATTAAGCAAATTTTTTTTCAATTTTGAGCAAAAATATTGAGTAAACTGCATTTGAAAATTTACCCTTAAAATAGATGCCACGCCCACTAGAGGAGGTTAACCAATAAAATTTGTCTTTTTTGTGTCTTACATTCATAAGGAGATGCTAAATGTTAAATTTCAGCCTTTTAGAACGTCTTACAGTTTTGAAAATTCTGGAGGTAGTTGCTCATTTAGACCGATTGTGGGCGTGTCTTGGGGCGGATTTCAAAAAATTTTACATTTGTACTGCTTCGCATGACGCGGACCTTACGTACGAAGTCTCAGCACCCTAGCTCAAAATTTAAGGCCTTAAAACATGTGACATACAGACGGACGGACGGACATGGCTCTTCGATTCAGAATTCGGTCTCGATCATATGCCCTTAAGGTCTTGGGTCTACCATTATTATTTCACCGTGTTACAAACTATGTGACAAACTTAATATACCTTCTATCCTATGGGATTGGGTATAAAAAATGGAAAGTTGCGACAATTTTCAATTCTACAAACATTATAATAATGGCTAGTCCTATGATCATTTCAAACGTTGCCAGGCGAGCATCGTCAGGACCCTTATTTTAAAATGATACTGACACGAAGTGACAACTCATCCTACGGTTTCCCACCCAACTAACATTTTTCCTCCCATAACACTCTACGAGAGTCTTATGAGAGTAGTTTCCAGAGCTTGCCTCTTGGAATTTGCCTCTCATAGAGTACTACGAGAGCGCTTAAGAAAGTCTTACGGGAGTTAAATGGCCCCACTTATGGGAGTTATTTGATCTGATAAAAAGTCTTAAACTCTCCTTGCAAGAGTTATTCGGTCTCATAATAAGACAATATGTTCTTCTTATGGGATGTGAAGAGTTAGTCTTGTTTGAAAGAGAAAGAAACATATAACAAACAATTTTTGTGCCATCTTTATCATGTTGTGTGCCAAAAATGGTTTAATTTTTCATAAGGACATGAAGTGAAAAAGAGAAAAAGATATACTTCTAAAAGTAATTGTTATTTTCAATGCTCTGTTTGATGGTACACCATTGTCATTAATATTATTGAGTTAAATAATATTTTTTCTGAGGTTATTTATGCAAGAAATTAATGCAACTGAAAATTTATCTGCTGAAGTTAACATTTTACTTCGATAAAAACAAAGCGCCTCAAAAATAATCAATTTAAAAAATAAAATATAAAAGATAGCTCATCGCAGAAGGGTTGCCGCATTTTCTCTGTTGGGTTTTTACCTTAATTAACAGGGTAAGGAGTGAAATAGAATGTAAAAGGATATGATCGCGTCCAAAATGTGAGTCGAATGAGCCATGTCCGTCCGTATTTAGGTACATGGTCGATTATGTTTTCGGTCTCAATCAATAAAAATGCTAAGTATGCGATTACGCGGTGATAATTAACTGTTACAAACTATACGTTTCAAAATATATCCTAGTTTTAAGGCATAATAAGAACCAAAATATAGCTCTTACCATCCTACAAAAAGAAATAATTAACATTTCTTCGTACATTCATAAAATCTTTTCGGTATATATTTTTTTTTAATTTTATATATAACAAACGGATAATCAACTAGATGCGTGTACCTTGACGTTGGTAACTCTAAGAGGTAAGAAATTAAATGGCGGAAAATATAGTTTTCTAATAAGAGTCATTCACTTTTTGTGAGCGATTAAGCTTTTTTGACGAGGAGATTAGCTCTCCTCGTGCGAGCATATTGGCTGTTTTCCAGAGTTTTATTCTTTTAACCAGAGTAAAATTGACTTTGTCTTCCCGAATCAGAGTAAATAAACTGTTTTTTCAGAATTAAGAAAGTCGTACTACTTAAAGACGCATTTCTGCTTTTACACCATTGCCGCGTGCACATAATTGAAGGAATATAAAGATTACGGCATACGCATGTTATGACATTTGCTCGCAAAAGTATATGTAAATCTGACGTCATCGGAGTTGACTGTGAGTTTGTTTGCGTGTAGAAAAACCAGCCAATCCATGCTGGCCAACCAGACCATGAATATGTTTTCGATGACGATTTGTGCTGCAGAGATACCTACACTTTTTCCTCCATAAAGAAATGCATTAAATTAATTAAAAAACTTCTGTCACCGCAAGCACACTACATACTGACAAAATTACTTTTGACGTATGGTGGGACGCAATTATTTTGAATTGACATGAATAGATATTTTTATCAGCCATCCGGTCTCAAAACAAGAGTGTTAGGCTGAAAAGAGTATTTTTATGAGTACTTCGATACTTTGACTCTCATAATGATTCTTCTTACAATACTTTTACTCTTTGAGAGTAACATGAGAGTTGAACACACATAACAAGAATCAAATATTCTCTCATAATGGAAGTTTACGTCGTTTTTTACTCTGGTAGCCTTTTACCCTTTTAATGAGAGTACTATGAGAGTAAAATTCAATTTAATCAAAAAAGATTATGTTCTGAGAGTATTCAAGAGTCTTACGAGAGTCTTATAAGAGGTTTTTTTAGATTTGTAGAGCACATCTCTCGAGAGTATGTTTGTTGGGCATAGAAGAAAAAGTATTTGCAAAACTCATAAAAGCAACAAACAGTACCAAAACACACAAGTGTAGCTACCAGTACTGCAAGCTACCGACTGCCAACTTAAGAAACAAGGAAGACAATGATGAAAAGTCTTATCTCTTCCAAAATTTTGCTAAGGCTACTTAGCTACGATAAAGCTTATGAAACGATAACTTTTGGGTCTGTTTGGCATTTTGCTTGGCTTTAGGATTGGTATTTTCTTCGCAGACGATGACAGGCGATGACAAACGTAACTCCAATGATTGGGAGCTTTTCAAAGTACATATTTTTCAAAGTATCTACGCCTGGAGCTTTTCCAACAGACAATTGAGGTTCATATCCCAAAGAAATGAAGATTTCCTAACCGATTCTATTCCCTTTTTTAGCCATTTTAGATTTTTTTGAGATAGTGTGTGTACCGACATTTAGCGGGAAAGTGTACAGTAAATACGAGTGATCAGTGAAGCCTGTAGACCGTCTCAACTTTCGGGCACTTGCACCTGTGTCTTTCAATGGCCTGCTCGACCCTGTCACATGCTACAGTGCACCTCCTGGTCGGTTTCTCGGATTCTTTGTCTACGATTATAAAAAAGACCTTGATAACCAGTGTTAAAGAACTCCGTTTAACAAATGAACGAAACAGTAACTAATCATTACAAGGATCAGTCTAGCACTCTTTTACCTAAAATGTTAAAAATGTCAAGGACCTTTATAAAATGGTTCAGAATGTCATTTATACCTACACCTCACCACGGAGGATGTTTATTATTTGCAACTCTTCTGTCCAAACGCACTTTGAAACAAGTAACTTACTCAATAATCCCTTGTAGGGACAGAATTATTTCCTTTAATTTCCTTAAGCAAATAATCAAATTAATCGAATGGAATGAAGCGTCATAATTCCACGAGCATAAATACATACAAATAGAAAAATTTTTCGCATGCCGATACGAATTAAACACTCGAAGGAGCAGAGCCAGCAGAATTACACCAACACATCTACGTAGGGTTATGCCGGACGATGAAACATTTAAAAGAATAATATTTTATTCAAGTAAAAATCATCTCGGTATGTTTGCAATCCAGGGAATACGATGATGTTCCTGAGAAAATCGTTCCTTTTTAAAGCTGTTCCACTTAAGCCAAAAGCGTCCTGATTAGCACCAGCCTCCTCGTGCCACGTTGCCAAAAATATACAAAATCACTTTAGAGGTAAATATTTGTAAGTGATTAGTGCCTGGCAGGGTTCACGTGTTCGTACGCATTCATCATACACTTGCGCCAGCCGTGTCGGAGGGAAAACAACTTGGGCTAATGCCGAACGTGATTTCGGTCATGTAAAACCTTTTTGCGTGAGATTCCAATTACACGCTCGAGGGATGCATTAGGATACAAAGCGAATAATAAATCAATTACGATGTCTACACGGAGAATATTGCTCGGAAACATGACGACTATATGAAACAATATGTATGATTGAGAATTTATATACCACATTCTCACAACTCCTTTGAATCAATACACTCAGAGGGTCCTTTAATCGGGAAATCCCTAAGGGCATGTACGGCAAACTAATCTGCAAAAATGTGCAGAGTCATGTGGGTTGATTATGTAATTTTAATAACAGACCCACCTATTGGTGTTCGTTAGAATCGAGCATTTGAATGTCAGCTCCCACTTCGATGACATTTCAGATCCGGACAGCCGTGCTCCTTTTCTGGACGCCTTCGTTTTAGTGCCCACTTGTATGTTTGCTGAAATAATTTGATATTCAGTGGCATTTGAAAATCATCGAAAGGCTAAAATGTGGGCTTTGTGTATCCCAATTTGGTTCCTACTGCACTTGACGGGCATTTAGCCACAATGTGTCCTCTTACCTGGAAGTCTATCCCACACAGCAACCACTGATGTTGCCTAACAAGGCAGACTACACTTTGGTAGCCATGGAATCCACTTTATTACACAGATGAGCTATGTCTATAATTGTATCCTACTGCGATCCTAGCGCAAAACATAAAGTCAAATTGCCTCCTGATACTTTTGGTCAAGCCTCAGAGACAAATAAGCATTCCAATATCGTAATATCTGCTTGCGCCTAGGATGAATGAACATCAGGGCCGACCCGACCAGTAACCACATACTCTCAGACTTTGAATGTCCTTCGGACGTTGTCTCCAATATCCCGGACCATGTCATTCAATCAGAACTTCAGGTGAATTCATTACAATGAACACATCTAGAAGATAGATGATGGGATATCGTTTGACAAGGCATCCTGCCTGTCTTTCGACCTGTCTACACCTAAAGCAACCATATCCGTGCGTGAAGAGACAAAAAACATAGTACAACGGCCAGTCCGGACGGTCACATTGATCGATATAGAGGAGCGCGTTCCTGTGTGGGTGGTGGGTTTCTTTATGCTCATTGAAAGATAGATGTTTTTCCACCCGATTACAGCAGTGACATTGGGCACACATATCGCAGTAATCCGGTGATTGATTTCTGAAATGTCCTTTTCATTAAAGGGATTCGAAGAGCCTGGTAGAGACAGTAGACTGCACACTGGCAGGCTCCCCACCCTCGGTGAGCTAGTTTATTTGAATTTACTTTTGGGTGAAATGCTTTTTCAGGGTATTCTATTTCAGGTTTGTCTTCCACGTTTCAAATTCAACTGTGGAGTTCCAATTAATAAGCCTTGTTAGAGAGGAGAGTCTCGTCTAGCAACGCAACGTGTAGCTCAAGTATCTGAGTAAGTAGAAAAGGCAGGAGAGGCTTCCCACACTTAAACTGAAAAGCTAATTGGATTAAGAGTTGGCAAACATCGCTCTCTCGGTAAAATTGATTTAACAACTTTGAGCGAATAGATTTAAACATGTCTACCTGGTATCAAAACTAAATTTAATTTCACTGCGAAAACAGAAGACGTTCGAGTGAATCAACGTTGTCGGTTCACTTCATTCACACCAACACACACTGCGAAACAGGCATGGAAAGGCATGGAGTGTCCTTGGTATTGTTAGATTTGTAACAAGGAATTTTAATTTCCGCAACCATTCGAAATGACATAAAGCAACATTATGTAAAATGTGAACAGAAGAATTCTTTGATAAAGGAGTATGGGGAACACAAGGACATACACAACATATCCTTACACGTTTTGTGCATGCCATTGGAAAAGGACGTTTTAATTCAATTCGAATTTGTCCTCGTTAACAAAAGGCAGTAGGTATTCCTTTGCTTGTTAAGCAAAGAAAAAAAAGCAAAAGCCAATCAGCAGTATAGGAATTATGGCTTTGTGGGTACATCAACATGCCAACCTCTTAGCATCCTGCCATTGAATTTACCTAACAAAGCACTTTTTTTTAATTAAATGGCTTTTACAAAGAAAAGTCGTGTGTAAGGCTTTGACAAGTAATTAAGTGTTAAGGATGGGAGACTCCAATAAGCATAATGCACACGACACCATGAGTCAGAATAAGTTCTATGTTGAAGGATCTGGGTTAGCGGGGCTTAACACCAAAATATCTGATTTTCGAACCCAAAGGAAGAGCTTTTGCTTGTATGCGGAGACTTGAAAGGACATATCGGGAAATCTAACGAGGTCTATGAATACTGCCATGGTGGACTGGGTTATGGCACTAGGAACTCTTCTGGTCAAGATATCCTAAACGTTTTCAGTCTTATCGTGCTAAATACCATGTTGTCGTGGTAAATACTTGATCACTTAAAGCAGCGGTGGGAAATGAGACCCAAATTGACCATCATTTGGCTCACAGTTCCCTAAAACCTCGGGTCAAAGATTGTAAAGTTATTTTAGGTAAGGCGATCACAATGCAAAACCGTTTGCTGCTGACCGTCATTTTTATGGAACTGTCAAAGAAGAAAATTAAGCAAGCAAAGGTCATCATCATCATCGTCATTTTCGAATGCCACTTATCCTTTAATAGGGTCGCGGAGCGAGGGTGGCTAAATGGTCCTTCCATCTTTCTCGATCCTCCGCCACCAACTCAAGAAACTCCGGCGCAATGCCCAGGCGGGACTCAAAAAGGTTCTTTACCTGATCCCACCACCTGTTTCTTGGCCTACCAGGGGGGCGACGCGCTCGCATCTCGGCTAGCATGACCTGTCTAGTAAGTCTGTCAGGGGGCATGCGAAAAACGTGTCCAAACCATCGAAGAATCGATCGCTCCACTCGGAGAAGCAGCTGCTCAACATTAAGATTCCCACGAATACTGACGTTTCTCACTCTATTCTTAAGAGTAACACCAGCAACGCACCTCAGGAATCTCATTTCGGCAGCTTGTGATTCCGCGATTTAAGTCTTTCGGCCATTACCCAAATTTCATGACCATTGATGAGGGTCGTAACGAACACTGAATTAAAAACTGAGATCTTTGCTTTTACTCCAAGCTCAGCTTTCCTTATGACCGGCCGGCGCAGTTCCCTTACTATTGCTGCAGCTTGGCCTATTCTACAGGACAACTCAGTATCACTCCTTTCATCTTTTGTGAAAAAGACCCCGAGATACTTAAACTTCTCCACCTGTTTTAATGGAACTCCATTTATGTCTAGGGTACACTGTTGAGGAGTTCGGGAAACAACCATCACTTCCGATTTGTTCACTTTTACTTTCATCCCAGCATCACCACAGACGGCTGCAAACCTATCCAGTGCTCGTTGAAGTTCCTCTTTGGATGATGCAAGGATGGCCAAATCATCTGCGAAAAGCAGATGGCTCATCCTGATGCCAGCCAACTCGAAACATTGCTCGCCAAGACTGCGCTTCACCATCCAGTCCATATATGCTTTGAAAAGGAGCGGCGACAGAACACAGCCCTGGCGAAGTCCAACGCGCACATCAAAAGGACGGGATTTGACGCCATTTATCCGTACACAGCTTCTGCAGTTTCCATACAAAGACTGAATGGCTCTCAGAAGAGGCCCACTCAGCGCATAGTCCTGCAAAACTATCCACAGTGTATCCCGAGGGACTCGGTCATACGCCTTTTCCAGATCTACGCATAGACCGGTTCGGCATATTCCCAGGCCTTCTCAAGAATAACCTTCAGGGTAAAAAGCTGGTCGGTTGCGGCTCTGCCAGGCCGAAAGCCGCACTGTTCTTCCCGTAACAAAGGCTCGTTTACAGCTCTGGAACGCGTTTCCAACACCTTCGTGAATACTTTACCCTGAAGACTAAATACAGATATGCCCCCATAGTTGGCCCAATCTCTCCTGTTCCCTTTTTTGAAAATGGGCACTATAACTCCCGTTTGACAATCGCTAGGTGCCTTCCCGCTATCCCAGGCCACCTTAATGACACGTGTTAGCCATTTAACACCCTCTTCACCCATTGCCTTGAGCATTTCTGGCCGGATTTCATCAACTCCAGCAGACTTGCCAACTTTTAGCGATTTAATCGCTTTAGTGACTTCGTCTACTGTGGGACTATTCTCCGCCCTTATCTCGTCAGCAGTGGAAATGCCATCTTCAGTGCCCTGTTGGGGGTTGAGCAACTCCGAAAAGTGCTCTCCTCATCTGCGCAAGACATCGCTCTCATTTGAAATAAGTGTACCGTCCTTAGATTTAACCCCTTGAATGATATTCAACTTCCTTCCTCTGAGCCGGCGAATGGTCTGCCAAAATATCTTGTTTGCAGATCTGTTATCGTGCTCCAACTTCTCGCCGAACTTTTGCATGACTGTTCCTTGGCTGTTCTGACTGCCAGATTGTAAGTTCTTCGCGCCTCATTTTACCGCGCTCGAGAAGTTGAGTTTCTACATTGGATCCACGCAATGTAGGCTCTCTTCTTCTCTCTGATGGCTTCTTGAACTCCAGGCGTTTTAAACCAAGCAATTCTTTTCTCACCACCAGCTGCTACCCCAAGCCGCTTCACTCCACAAACATTTCCTGCAGAGGCAATGACTGCCGATAAAAACAGCTGCCATTCCTCCTCTACATTCAAAAGGTCAGTTGGAATTTGTTCAAACTTCTCAGAAACATGCTGCTGTGCAAAGCGCTCTCTGAAATCAGAGTCAACATCCTGCAACCTTTCCCACCATATGCGAATCACCAGTCTCGGTTTTCGCCTGGGTGGCAAAGGAATACTGTCACTAAAAAACAATTTACATAGCGCTAAGTGGTGATCAGTTGACAACTCAGCTCCCCTGAAAACTCGAACATCACAAATCATTCTTTGAACACACGATGATACAACAAAGAAATCAAAGCAAAGGTATCTGGGAGAATCAACTGGTACAATTTGGATAAGGAAAAAAGCGAAGTATTTTAAAATACGTTGCAAAATTACCTCTGTAACATCATTGACGAAAACGAAGATGTTGAGTGCAGAGCACATGATATGTGGAATGCGGATGACCTACAGCGAACGTGCATAGCGAAGGCCAAATCACTCCTAGGGAATTCAAAAGGCCACTGCAAACAGGGCAATGAAACATGGTGGTGGTCAGATGAGGTGAAACTAGTGATCAGTGAAAAGAAAGCGGTATTCAAGGCATGGAACAGATAAGAAATGCTTCGCCTGGAAATGGAATATAGACACCTGTATGAGGGTTAGGTGGAAGTTTCTTCTTCCACTGATAATACACATCAGGCCACGCGGGATCTTTGACAAAGCACCTTGAATAGTGGGCCTTAAATTTTCAAAATTGCTACTCAGAGGAGGAGAAACGCCCAGGAGATTCGTTCGCCAAGGTTCATCAACAATGCTTAGGGACAGCTTCTTGTGGATGACAGCTGGCAGCAGTATTGTGAGGTACTTTTGAACGAACAGTTTTCCAGATACCACATTCCAGAAGAAACTACTCCTAACCGAGAAGAAGTACCAGACATTAAAGTCGAAGAGGTTGGGAAGGCGGTTAGCTACTCCAAAAAGCGAAAAGCGGTTTGGCCTGATCAGATACCCTCTGAGTTCTGGAAGAAAATAGGAGACCGCGGGTCCAGATGGCTCACGATCTTAATCTTCAAACTAATTAGAGGGGATGCGATGCCTAATCAGTGGGGGAAAAGTTATCTTCTTCCTTTGTTCAAAGTAATAGGTGATAAACCGATCTGTGACAACTTCCGTTCTATCAAGCTGATGTCCCACACAATGAAGTTCGTCGAGCAAGTACTAGGAAGTCGACTGCGGAAAATAAAAAGGCTATCTGGGGAACAGTGGGGGTTTGTCGCGGACAAATTAACCACTGATGCAATTCAAAGTATAAGGATCATAATGGAAAAACATCATCATGCCCTTAAAGATCTGCATATGGTGCTGTAGACTACTACGAGATCTTATATGGGTGGCACTAAGAAAGAGTTCCAGAAGCCTACATGCGGATGATCATGGACATGTTTGATGAAACAAAGACAAGAGTAAGATGTTCTTCCGGAGTCACTGATGAGTTCCCAATTAAAGTCGGTGTACACCAGGGAAGCGTCCTAAGTCTTTGTTTTTCATTTTAGTCCTTGATTATCAGCTGGAAGGAAAACTGACGGACCCAAGAGGACATGAGTTATTCTTCGCTGACGATGGGGCCATCATAAGTGAAGATCGAACATCCTGTAACGAGCACTCGATGTATGGGTGGAGGTTTCGGAGGGGAATGGGTATCGTATTAGACGAAAGAAAGCAGAGTACCTGTCCGGTGCTGCCCATTCTCTGACCCACCCGAGCCCATTCCAGATATTAAATTGAGTGGAAATGTGCTTCCCAAGTATGAAAAGTTCAAGTTTCTATCAATAGCAAAGCAAACTGTGATGACGACATCAATCATCACGTAAGCGTAGGGTGGATGAAGTGGTGAAAACTCCGCCATCTTCTGTGACCGAAAAATGCTCCCTAAGGAAGCATTAGGAAACCTCTAATCTCTTCACCGCAATTGTGCGTCCGCCGCTCACATATGATTCACAATATTGGACAGGTTATAAGAAATAAAAGAGCAAATTAACGGCAGCTGAGATGAAGATGCTTCACATGACAGCAGGAGCAACAAAGCGAGATAGATTAAGAAGTACGAAGATCCGACGAAGCTTCCATGCAAAATAATCTATCTGTAGAAAAATGGAGCACGACCGGCTCAGTTGGTTTTGCCACGATCAAAGAAGAGATCCTACGAACGCCGTCAAAAAGGCAATGTCAGGCAATGGCGAAAAAGAGGAAGATCTTAACATTCATGGATCACACAAATGCAACGACAACAGAATTTGTTTGGCCTCAGCGACGAAGAGATCCAAAACTGGGTGACCTGTCCGTATATTCTGAGGTCAAATCGGCGCACCACACAAGCGGACCATTATAAGGAATGCAGTAGAGTGGGAGGTTTATAGGAGGGACCCCTTCCCTTGATCTAGGGATGGGAATTAAGTATAGTCGCATAAAGGATTGCAAAAATATATGTTTTCCCCAAACCTGTTGGTCACAATACAGTTGCTTAAGAGTTTTCTTCAAACTAAATTTGGTCGCTTAAAAGTCAAATTTAAGTCTCAATTCTCAGTTATTATATAACTGCGTAAAATATTGCTATAAAGTTGCAGAATAGCCACAAAATTTATACCCATCTCATAGGATAAGAGGTATATTAAATTTGATTCATAATTTGTAACATAGAGAAATAATCATCGTGTTTTCATTTATCTTTGAAGATTTTGGAAATCCAACATTTACAAAGCGAGAAACTGAAATTACGATTGGGCGTGCCGCGCTCTCAAACCCCCTGCTCAAGTTTGTTTAAAATAGCAGAGTAAATTATTGCTTAGGTCACAATTTTTTGTCGAAGAATCAAAATTTCGAGAGCAGAACTAAGACCCGCAATCGCACGGAACTAGACTTGACAAGTTTATCCGTAGACACTTTGAGAGGTAAATATATTTTTATACCCCATCCCATAGGATAGGGGGTATATTAAGCTTGTCTCATAGTTTGTAACACGGTAAAATAATAATGGTAGACCCCCAAGATCTTAGGGGCATATGATCGAGACCGAATTCTAAATCGAATGAGCCATGTCCGTCCATCCGTCCGTCCGTCTGTATGTCACATGTTTTTAGGCCTTTAATTTTGAGCTAGGGCGCTGAAACTTCGTACGTAAGGTCCGCGTCATGCGAAGCAGTACAAGTGTACAAATTTTTAAAATCCGCCCAAAGACACGCCCACAATCGGTCTAAATGTGCAACTACCTCGAGAATTTTCAAAACTGTAAGACGTTCTAAAAGGCTGAAATTTAACATTTAACATTTCCTAATAAATGTAAGACACGAAAAGAAATATTTAATCGGTAAACCTCCTCTAGTAGGCGTGGCATCTATTTTAATAGTAAATTTTCAAATGCAGTTTACTCAATATTTTTGCTCAAAATTGAAAAAAAATTTGCTTAACATTTTATGTAGAAAACGCTTAGTTCTATATTTTGTTCATACAAGACTTTGGGCCATGCCCATATTTGGAGGCAGAATTGAAGAAAAACCTAAAATTTGCCTGAAAAACTTAATTTCGACTAGCCTTGAGCCTAATTTAGGAAAGCATGAAACAAAAAAGTAGCAGGTTAGGTAAACGAGACTTCAGTCCAGATTTTGTTCATATAAAGTTTCTAGCCACGCCCCCTTTTAAGGGTCGATTTTTCAAAAATGTTGAATTTGAACCAAAAAAATGCATTTTTACGTATAGATTTAAGTGTAACTTGGATATATATGTGGTTTCTCATTAGGGGCGGTTGGACCACGCCCCTTTTCGAAGTTTGCATTATTTATGCAAATGTCAAAAAATAACCATGTCATCAGCGTTTTACAATGTGGGATAGGATGGGGTATTCAACGGTCCGTTTTATTGACTGTAACTTCTGCGTACACACTGTAGCACTTACTCACTGGTTTTCTCTCCCTCTCTCTCTCTCTCTCTCTCTCTCTCTCTCTCTCTCTCCCTCTCTCTCTGGAAAGAGTTGACCAATAAAGGCTGGCAACAACCAACAAAATAATAGCTCGTCACATTGGAAAGAGGTTTAACTTTATCAAATTCGAAGTTGCTAACACCGCTTCTTACTGCCACTGGCCTTGAGACGGGAAGAAGTGGTGATATTCCACTCCTCGCCCATTACACTTTACTATGCTCCACAAAATCGAATTTTCTCTCCAAAGTAGAGTTTACATATTGAAAGTGAAGGTAGGTGAAAAAGTTATATCAGAAAGTTATTTTTTTTTTTTCATAACGACGGTAGACCCTTAAAACTTATATGATTAAGCACAGAAAAGTCTGAAAAAATTTCTTTTACTTTGGGAACACCCATACTGTTGTTTCACTTTCTCACAAAGTCAATTCAAGTCACGAACTTTATACCCATCGAAAACGAAAATCGTTTCCATTTCCATTTAGTCCCGGGATTCTTAGGTAGGGTCGGTATTAAAATATCATTTACAGATGATGACTACCTCAAGTTTCATTTCATCGAAATCGATTATTAAAAGTTGCACGTGCTCCTTTTATCGAATTATCTTAAATGATGGATGGGATCCAAATGTAATGTAACATTAGAAGAGACACCAGGATCCACAAACATTTTACCTAATGTGGGTTCCTTATACTCTTCTCTTAGAATAAAACCCCCAGTTAAACAATCTCAATCAATCTAAAAAAATTATTTAGTCATGTGAATGTAAACAACTTTGTATGCCATAAGGTTTTTGCAATGCCAAAATGTAGTGTTTTTTTTTTGGTCAAACAAAACACTCTAGGTCGAGATGAAAGTTTTATTTCACTTCCTCCGTTGACATCAGGAGGACATCAGTTTGAATTTTAAATTAGACGAAAAGGTTGTGGCCCACTCTACAAAGTATAGTGAGTCGTTGTTGCCCGAAAATGTGCCCGTAATTTATTCCAACTTCTGGAATTGACATTCTTTTTTCATTGTTTCCAGGCACAGAACCGAGCTGCTCTCGTGTCCTTGTACTGTCCTATCTAAGCGAAACGTTGAAGATAATTCAATTTGATTTTGATTTTTGACTGAAGGAAAATTTCGAGGCTTTTCAATTGTTGAATAAATTATTGTGCGGTGTCTTGCCGCGAGCTATAATGCCGCATTATTGTGGTGGTCTGAATGATGGGGTTTTGTGTGGTACGTACCCCACAGTCACCTCCAGTATTTGGCTTCCGTTGGGCGATTAAATTGGCCCAACACTATGCATGGGGAGCCTGGGAAAATGAACTTATGTTTCGCAAAGTTTTCGCAAAGGAACTTAAGATCCTGGCAAAAACTTGTGTGTATGCATTCGTCTTCGAAACTTTACCAATTTCTCATGCATAAGAAAGCAGCTGTTTTAGCAGATGACTCATGCATGAAGAACTACAGCTCATTACCATGAGAGCTATCATGCACCCGTTTTTGACAATTTGGAATCATTCTGGATGAGTTCCCAAAGTTGTACGTTGAGCTTTTATTCGATAGTTTAGTTTCCCCTGTGATTAAATTAGAAAGTTGTGTAGGTACTTCCGATTAGAATGACAACATCAACAGAGAAAAAAATCCAATTTCTCATTTCTTGAGGAGAGGTCTCCATCCCTATCTGTTTATCTCCCAGATCCAATTTGTTTCAACCTCCCTGACACAGGCGCTCGGAGGGCGCGTTCAATAATCCATCAATATTGCTGCCCCTTTCGCCGCCGTCTAAGGGTAAACAAAGGAAGTCAAACAAAGAACTGAACAGACGACGAATGCTCATTCTGCAATTTACTTGGAAAAGTATCCCTAAATCCCCTTCGCTGTCCAATGGGGCGGGTATTATTTACAAAACACACCGAGTAATCAGCGGAGGTGTATCAAAACCAATTAAGATCTGACATCGATATACCAAAATAGGCTTTTATGCGGTGAGTCTGTTCGGAAAGAGTGTCAAGGGCTTCGCGGATTTTTTGGGATGAGATTGGCGACTAGATGGTGTGTCCTTACGGACGGCAGGTGTTACTCCGAGATTACAAAAGGGAATAAAAAAATTATCTTGATTTTGCGCTCTTTTCTGCGAAAGTGCTGGGAAAGCCAAGGCGATTTATCAAGATCCTTAAGGGCAAGGCACCCTTCCGACAGTATAATCTCTGGATAATTCAATACAAAAGGTGAGTAAAGTGCGAGACTCTTAACAACTAAGCCGACGCGACTCACGTCTGGCTGTGTGCGTTTTGTGTGAAGAAAGTTGCAACGAATGTGGTAATTGAATACTGAGCCGTTTTCCCCCAACCACGTGTTAATTGTGATTAATTGCGGTAAGACGTTCCTCCTTGCCAGACGTTGCTGTGGCCTTGACAGGAAAAACTTCAATCACATGAGCATTTAAAATTATTAAGGCGCATTGATCCGCTGCTCGCCTGTTGCTTGTGCTGCCACATGGTAACGACTCGCTCGGAGATAATCAATCACGTGCAATCTAGAGCATGTGAGTGGATTTGTTTCTTGAAAGGAAGTGTTTTTTTTTTTTTTTTAAGGAAGTATTTGTTAAAGCAAAGTGTTTCCTTATTCCGTTAACACCATCAATCATGTCCTTTAAGGCATTGTTAACGAATTAGAAGCGTTAATTTAATTTTAAATTTTCCTCTTGATGTAAAGTTTTCCTCTTAAAGTTTTTGAAAGGAGCAACAAAAACGTTGTCTTCGTTTTGACTAAAAACCTCTATGGCTTTTAGTTAAAACGAAACTTTTATTCTACACATCTGAAATGATAATAATTTTAATTTATATTAATGTGATGCTGTCATTTTGAATCCCTTCCAGCGCTGTTTGGTTTTTAGAACCTACTCAGCTCAGACATAGAAATTGTATTCCAGATTAGAGCGAATATTATGACTGCTTAAAAATAGACAGATCAGTTGATAAAATATTTGTGCACATCTTTTCAGAAATCCCTTTAGGGAGTAAAATATGTATTCGCACTAGGTTAGGTTAGGTTGATGGATGCCCTTTTAACAATAGTCACGGCTCACTTAGGCCAGCAGTTGGGTCCATTGTGTCCTGAACCTTCTTAATACCTGGAACGGAAACAGAAATAAACCGCTGTTAGAAGCTCAGAGTTCCGCTCTTTGGACCCATCCGGATTTGTATACAAATCTTAGGAGGTCCTTTGCTGCCGAGGGTACTACGCCTGATGCTGTTTAGGGCTGGGCATTCGCAAAGCAGGCGACGAACAGATTCGATTTCTTCAACGTCCCTGCAGCTTCTGCAGTAATCGTTATGCGGTATGCCTAGCCGCTCAGCGTGTAGGCCCACAGCGCAGTGCCCCGTGAGGATTCCCGTGAGTACTTGGATATTTCTGCGGGCTAGTACGATCAAAAATAGGGATCTCTTTCTGCTTACTGCTGGCCATAGCTCCCTTGTGTGTCTGGACGTATCAAGTTCTGTCCAACGTAGGTTGGTTCTACTCAAGGATTGAGTTTCTATCCTACGTGCTATCGAACTCAGTGGTATTCTTATAGATTTGAGAGATAGAGATGCATTTATCCCAGACCCATATGTCGCAAGCTTGTCCGCTTCTTCGTTTCCCGATATATCGGTGTAACCTAGCACCCAACACACAGTTATAGTGTTGCCAAGTGATAACTCTTCCAGAATTTCCCTGCATAGTTTCACAATCCTTGACTTCACTACGTCTGATTCCGAGGCTTTAATTGCCGCTTGGCTATCAGAGTATATGGTGATGGTCTTGTTTACGGGGCTGTGTTTCTTCAGCTCGGAGGCTGCCAGCTCCGCCTGAAAAATGTTGCAGTCGTCTTCGATCCGAAAATATTTACTTAGTCCCAGAGCTCCACAGAAGATGCCCGTGCCGGCTCTGACGTCCCTCTTAGAACCGTCAGTATACGGCGATCTGGTCATCTCCTGTAATGGCCTTTTCTTCCCATTTACCTCTTTCAGGTATTGTGGTTGCGAATCTCCTGTTGAAAGCAAATATCATAGGGAGGTAATCCGTGACTGGGGTATCTGTGGGGGCAGCCCATTGAGTTTCCACAGAGGCGTGTCCATAACATCTTGAAAACCACAGTCCGGATTCCCTTAGGCGAACAGCTGTTTTAGCTGCCTTGCTGCTGCAGTATATGTCCAAGGGGTTCAGTAGTACCTCCAGTGCCGCGGTGGGTGTGGTCCTTAGGGGCCCTGTTATACCCATGCAGGCTGTCCTTTGAACTTTGGTAAGGTTGACACTTTCTTTCCGTAGCCTTCCACCAATATTTTGCAAATTTTTAGTGGCCCGTTCAAAAATTTAAAAAGGACCTCTATGGTATCACTCCCTTGTCCATCCGTCCGTCCATCCATCTTCGCCTGTAACTTCTGAACGGTGAGTCGCAGAAATATGAAATTAAGTACACAAAGTCCATGAATAAAATGAGAGTGCATCCAAGGGCAATTTTTTTATACACACATAACGGCTTAATTACAGTTTGAATTTTGATGGTTAAGAAGACAAAAAGTGTTTTGGCACTTTTGTTAAAAAGTAAGATAGCCAAAAAAATAAGAAAATTGAATTTTCATAATAAAATCGAATTTTGAAAAAAACAAGTGGGAAAGTGCAACAGTGCGCAAAAGTTTTAGTCGACGGATTTTCATATACGACGGATTGCAAAATACCCGACCATACCAAAAAAAACTGCCACGCCTCCAAAAAGTGGGCGGATACAATAATATAACTGTTGAATGCTTTATACTAGTTGGTAGCATACATTTCGGTCTAGGACTCCGCCTTTTTAACGTAAAAAAATCACTTTTCTTAACGCCACGCCCACAATGTGGGCGGAGGCACTTAATACTTTTACTTGAAAGTTAGAAAATCCTAATATCTACAACTTTTGTCATATAATTTTTAGTCAAATTTTATATATTTTTATTGAAAAACAGTCATTTTGAACTAAAATATCTTCAAAAAGTTGGTGTGGTCAATGAAAAGGCTAAAAATTTTTGGCCACTTCAGAGACAATTACAAAGCAATGTTACATACCAAAAATTAAGAAAAAGTATTTAATTTAAATTAGAGATGGTCGCACATACAGGCCTGTAGTGGGCGTGTCCGTGGGCGGATTCGGCTAATTTTCATACCTGATCTGGCTTCTTCTAGCCAACCCACAGAATTTCAGCTCTGTACCTTAAAATGTAAGCCCTAAAAGCTGTTTACATACGGACAGACGGACGGACATGGCTTAATCGATTCTCCTGTCGGTCCCATTCATATCTCTAAAAGGTCTTAGGGGTCTACGCTGATTATTTCACTGCGTTACAAACTATACATCAAACTTAATATTTCTTGGGTCGGGTATAAAAATATTTTTTTTTTAGTTATAGGTCATAACTTTATTCAAAAACCCAATATTGGGCAAACATATAAAGCAACCGCAGCTTAAATAAATACAAAGATCAAATTTTTGTTAAATCATTTTAAAACTGCAGTTTTGACTTATTTTACAAAAAAAAAATCGTGAAAAAAATTTTGTCCCCACCACTTTTTCCGATGCTACAACGCCAAATGATTTGAAACAAGTGAGTATGTGCAAGAGTTCGTCTGTGACAAATTTCCCTATATACCGTGTAACACCAAATCTTAAAATTTTTTGTCCCGAATTCATATATTATTTGTATAGGGCACGCCCCCAGAAGTGGGTCTGGGCTAAAAAAAAATTCGTAAGAATCATGACAAAATGTGTTAAAACCGAAAATTATCTCGGAAAAAACAGTTATTTCCTAAAAACGCCCCCTAAACTTAGGCGGAGCCTAAAAACTTTGTATGAACCGAACTTAGCAAATAGTAATATCTTTAATATTTGTTATAAATTTATTTTTTCGATTTGGAGTGAATTTTCCGAGATATCGGGTTTTTAAAGATCTAACATGGTAAAAGTGGGCATGGTCGATATTGCGGACGGTCTAATTTTTACCTTCTTAAAGGTTTTGGGCCATTATCGCTCTATACCAAAATTTGAGTTCCTCTGTCTAACTGCACCAAAAGCCATTTTGAAAGAAAATTTGAAGTAGAGGTTGTCTTACATTGAAGCCAGTAGTGGGCGCGGCCGTTGGTGGATTTAACCAATTTTCAGACTTTGTCTGTACAAAATAAGAATACTCTCCAAGTTTGAGCGACCTAGCTCAATTCTAAAGACCTTAAAACACTTCACACATACGGACAGATGGACGGACGGACGGACATAGCTTAATCGATTCACCTGTCACTATCAATTATAATTCTAAAAGTTCTTAGGGGTCTACAGTGATTATTTCACTGTGCTACAAATTATGCATTAAAATTAGTATACCCTGGGTCGGGAATGAAAAATTACGCACATCAAAAATTATTTACAATTTTCGGGAAAACTATAGAAATTTTTGAAAATTGAGCAGATTCTGAGATTTAGCTCGAAAATTTCAAAAACAATTCAAAAATTATTTGTTAAAACATTCTGGTGTCTTAACGGTTCTGGTATCGTAACGGTGGTAGGTTATATTGAAATTTGGTTTGTATATAAAACGTATGAAGAGAATTCTAAAGTTTTTAAGATCTTTCAAAAATGACGTTTCTAACATAAAATTTTCTGAAAAAAATTAAACACAGTGTGTACGGTGCACAGAAGTTACAGTCCGATAAACGTACCGTTGAATACCCCATCTATCCCACATTTAAAACTACAGCTATGATCAATATTTTTAGACGATTTGTGGTTATTACAAACTAAGCATAAATAAATATCTCCAAGTAACGCTTAAATGTACTCAAAAATGCAACTTTTTGGTTCTAATTCAAAATTTTGGCAAATTTGGCCGTTAAAAGAAGGCTAAAAACTTTCAAAATTAAAAATCAAGAATAGAGTGTCGTTCATGTTATGTGCTAATTTTTATTTCTTTTTATACCCTATGTCACAGGAATGTAGTATTATTAAGTTTGATACAGCCAAAAATGTAACATAGCGAAATAATAACGAGCCATGTCCGTCTGTCCGTCCGCCCGTCCGTATGTCACCAATTTTTAGGCCTTAAATTTTGAGCTAGAAAGCTGAAGTTTGTACATAAGCTCTCTGTCATCCGAAAGTAATTCAAGTGTTAAATCGACTCAAGGACACGTCACAACAATCGGTCTGATTGTGCAACTATCCCCAGTGCTTTCAAAACTGTAAGACGTCATGAAAATGTGAAGTTTTTAAATTTTAATTAGCATTACAATTTAAGTGACCATGATACCTGTTAATGTCCTAACGCAACAGGTATTCAAGCAAACTGTAGGACCAGCTTCATTTTTGAAACCATTACGTGCCTCGAGTTGTTGAACATCGAAAAACAAAAGCAAAAGGATTGGATGGCATTTCAGACTCGTTGGCTACAACGTATTGGTCCGACGTTAGTTGATATCCTGACTTTTCTCATCAACTCCAGTATTTTATCTGGTAATTTCTTAGATGACCTTTAATGTGCCTTGGCTGGATTATCCTTTTTCATACAAAAGCTGTTGTCAACCATTTCCAAAGCCTTTGGAAAACTCATATAAATTAGAATGCTCACGTTATTTAAATAAACTTAGTTTTTGAAAAGTAAAAAATTACAATAAATTACAATTCTACAAACAGTAAAATAATGGCTGGCTCTAGTTAGTTTTTTTTAAGCCTTCGAATTTCAACTGAAGAAGCTTTCTCGGGTTTTTGTAGCCTTCCTTGGCTTAATGTAAGCCTTTGACATGGTTATTCACAAAATTCTCTTGGAATCATTATAATTGGTTTGTGTGCAACACAGTGCGTAGTAGCTCCAGTCCATCTGCAATGGATTGTATAATACCCTAACCCTATCCTTCCTTAAAAAAAGTCTTTGCCATACCTCCAAAAAGACGGCGGGGTTAAAATTGTAACTTTGGCGTGCTTTAGCCAAGGTATGCTATATACTATTTGGCCCTGCTTTTAGCTGAAGACAGCTTTTTCCTGAAAGGTACGCCTACAAAAGTGGGCGGAGACATATAGTCCCATAAACAAAAATTTTGAAGTCAATTATAGAACATTTATAACATAAATTTTTTCAAGTTTGGTAAAATTTTTTTTAAAAAGCGTTATTTTAAGTTAAACCCAATCAAAAAGTGGGCGTGGTCAATGCTTGAGCAATTTTTTTTTTATCACCTTAACGTCAATTAAACTGGTGCTGGATGCCAAAGATTCATGTGCTGCTGGGCCGATTCTGACTTCAGTTTAATATAGCTCAAAAATTAGGACCTGTAGCTTATTTGCAAAGGGACAGACGGACGGACGGATATGGCTTAATCAATTCTCCTGTCGGCCTCCTGTTTGTATCTCTAAGGTCTTACGAACATTGGTATTCCCCAGGGTTCTGTTCTTCGCCCCGTTTCATTTCCCATTTTTATCAACAACTATTGTATTGGCCTCCTTTTTATACCCCATTTCATGGGATAGAAGGTATATTACATATGATTCATAGCCTGCAACATAACAAAAAAAAAATCACGAAGACCTTAAGGGTATATGATCGAGATGGAATTGCAAGTCAGATGTGCCATATCCGTCCACTTAAGGTTGCTCCGTCCGTCCCACTAGTTTTCAGTACAATTCATGCCGGGGGCTTGAAACTTCGGATCGCCCATTCCACCTTATCAAAATCAATATTTTCTTTACATAGCTGAGCTTCTACAATTGTGAAGATCGTCCCTGAAGATCGGTCTCCGATCGCGTCTTCTTTCTTAGATGCAACACGCCTATCAGAACTGCACTTCAAAAGCTTAATGGTAGAATGTTATGTGCTCTTGCCGGGAAGGAGTACATGCTGCACGATTTTTTCAATATAGAGGGCGCTTTGGATGACGCGGATTTCGTGCAATATGTATGTGCAATATCTTTTTAATAAAGTAAGACAGTGCACAGGACCTCTGGTATACGAAGACGATTGTGGTCATAACTGGGGTAAACAGGGGCTGCCCGCAAGGTGGTGTTCGGTCTCCTCTTTGAAAAAGGAAAGACTTATCTAAGAAATCAGGATACTTCATAAGATTTTACTTCTAAAAACGTTTTTAAGACTTAAGACCTCCAATAGATATTTATAGCATATTGAAAACTACGAAGAAGACTCTAAGAACAGGCTCTGCTTAAATTGCTATAAATCGCTTAAGTTTAAGGTTTCAAAATTTTAAGCCATCGAAATTTCAACTCCCTATATTATGCCAGCTTAAAAATAAACCTCAAATTGGTTTTTATAATGAATTCACAACCCGTCCTGATTTTGTTTTATAAATAACTTCAAAGTCTATTAAATTACAGGATCACCGAAAATAACTCTCAAAACGTTCTAAGTTAATCCCACGCTACCGATTACAATCAAGCTTTAATCCTCTACATAAAAAAATAAATTCTATTTTTAGCCTTTAGCGTAATCAATTGGCCAAATTGGTGAGAACAGCACGCACGAAAACAAGGACACCCCCACACAAGTAACACCCAACAGTATCTCGTAGGCGGGCGAGAGAAGAAAAAACAAATACACAAACTTTTTCATTGATTTACGTTTGCTTGTGTTACAAGGACTTTCTTGCTGGTTGCATGCACTAATGCGAAACGGATTGAAACCACATTGAAGCACATGCTGCCATTGGTAGGCAGGATCCGAAAACAAAATGCGACGTCAATCAATTCATAGTTTCTCCATAAATCATGGTTCATCGAACTCCAACAATAGCGGCGGTGGCGGTGGTAATCCATCGGGACCGTCCTCACCTGTCACCAAGGAGTTCCATCGACGAGAGTCACTGGTAAAGCCCACTTGGCAGAATGTGTGTCCTGGTCAAGTGTCACACAAAACCCTGGAAAGGGTGAATGGCATCGACAATGGCTTCGAAGATCCGTCCAATGGAATGGGTGGTGCGGAAGCGGGTGGACCCAACTCGAGTGATTCCTGCGCTAAGCCGCTTCTAAGAAATCCCAGTCGGAAGGGCAGCGAGATATATGACATCTTCGGAAAGGTGATTATGATTATTCTATTATCCTTTGATGTGTGCTTGTCTGGTGTGAGTGTGAGGGGTGGGTGAGCATGAATGTCAGGGAGTGAGTGCTACGAGGGCATTTTGTGTGTTATGTGGAAATGATACCTCATCGAAATGGATGCGAGAGTCTGGATGATGTTGTGTATCCTGTTAAACAGGTTAAGTTGATTTGAATGGGTTTTTTCATAATAATGGAATTTCTTTGCTGACATATGAAGGAGATGTGAACGTACGTCTTTTTTTGACGGAGTCTTTCCGTTGAGACATCACCGTTCGTTTGATTTCAACAGACTTTCGAGCTATTCCTTTAATGCTTTTCTGTCAAAATTATTGGATTTCCAGCTGGCGACAGATGTGTCATCTGTTATTTGGTGACAGCAGAATGTTGGCTGCCTTGTTCGAAGCAAAATCGAGTGGGGTTGTGGAATTGAATTTATGTCTTGACACAGTGAATTTGCTGTCTGAGTTGTGAAACAAACTAGATATGTCCATGAAATGTAGGTGAGCTTCGGTAAGGCATTTCCTAAGAAAAAGATCTATAAATGTATAATGTTTTGCATTCTGAGTACAGCAGCTTAGGAATTCAGTTACATTCAAAAAGTATTTAAGGATGTTATCTTAAGTGAATGATGTTTCTCTAAAGTAGAAAGAGTAAAATATTAAAACTTATGCTAAAAAGTGAACAAACGACTTAAATTATGACTGACATTAATATTGAAGCTTTTTAAGTTTCTTAATTTCCTGTAGCTCATCGCTTAGAAGTTGCGTTCCTATTTAACAGGTGGTCGAACTTAAAACTCTTAATGTATTGTAAACGAACTTAAAATTCTTAATTTATTGTAAAAAAAAGTTTCCTTACAAACATAGGAACTTATACTGAAAAAGGCGCTACAGTCCGAGGAAGCCGGGCCTCAGCCAACAAGCCTCTTCAGCAGGCTCTGTCTCCAGCTAACCGTCTCCAGTTTTGCACCCAAAGTTTGCTGAGGTCCCCTTTCACTTGCGTGCGCTACCTGCGTCTCGCTGCTCCTCAATAACACCGTGCCTGTGAGGTCAAAAATTTTCCAGGTCCAGTCATCGGAGACGTTGTATTTAGGCTTTGTCAGGTCAGTGTCGCTGACCCACACAGTTCGATGTTATTTATCCTCCTCATATCTCTGTCTATTCAAACGGGACCATAAATCTTACTTACTTCCTTAAGGTGGCGCTACAGTCCGGGGTGGACCTGGGCCTCAGCCAACAAGCTTCGCCAGCCAGCTCTGTCTCTAGCTAGCCGTCTCCAGTTTCGCACGCGAAGTTGGCTGAGGTCCCCTTCCACTTGCGTGCGCCACCTGAGTCTCGGTGCTCCTCTACCGCGCCGTCCCTGCGGGCCGAGGCGTCGGTTTCCATCCGCTCTAGATGACCCAGCCATCGTAGACGTTGTGTTTAAACTCTTTTGGCTAGGTTGGTATCGCTGTACAGCCCGTACAGTTCGATGTTATATCTCCTCCTCCACTCTCCGTCTATGCAGACGGGACCGTAAATCGTCCGAAGAATTTTCTCTCGAAGCAGCCTAAAGTGTTTTCATCCGCCTTTGACAGGGTCCATGCTTCTGCACCGTAAAGCAGGACTGGGATGATGAGGGTCTTATACATGGACACTTTAGTTGCTCGAGAGAGGGCTTTGCTACTCAATTGCCTTCTTAGCCCAAAGAAACAGCGATTGGCAAGAGTTATCCTTCGTTTGATTTCAGCGCTGGTGTCATTGTCTGAATTGATAGCGGAACCCAGGTAGACAAAGTCCCTAACTACCTCAAAGTTATAGCTGTCGATGGTGATGTTTTGTCCAAGACGTCGGTGTACTTGGTTTTGCCCTCATTGTGTGCTAAACCCATATTCGCCGCTTCCGTCCCAATACTCACGAAGGCTTCACTGACATCACGCTTTGTTCTACCGATTATGTCAATGTCGTCTGCGTGTGCGAGTAGTTGAACGGACTTTTGAAAGATTGTACATCTGGTGTTGGCGCGAGAGTTCTGCACAATTCTCTCAAGTATGATGTTAAAGAAGTCGCATGACAGCGCGTCGCCTTGTCTAAATACTTTCTTGACATCAAAGGAGGTCTTTGCCGACCTTGACGGAACAGCGTGAGTTTTCCATCGTCATCCTGCACAGACTGACGAGTTTGGCAGGGATGCCAAAACTAGACATTGCGCTATGAAGCTCGTCTCTATAGATACGCGGCCTTAAATTCGATGGAGAGGTGGTGTGTATCGATTTGGAATTCCTTGGTTTTCTCCAAGATCTGCCGCAGTGTGAATATTTGATCGATGGTGGACTTTCCTGGCCGAAAGCCACACTGATATGTGCCTATCAGATTGTTGACAAACGGCTTCAGGCGTTCACACAGTACAGCAGAAAAGATCTTGTATGCGATGTTAAGAAGACTTATGCCTCTGTAGTTGGCACAGCTCAGAGGGTCTCCTTTCTTCAGGATCGGGCAAACAATGCTGAGGTTCCATTCGTCAGGCATGCTTTCTTCCGACCATATCTTGCAGATGAGCTGGTGCATGCTCCTAACCAGCTCATCACCAGTGGATTCAAAAAGTTCTGCTCCGGCTGCTTTGTTCACTTGAGCTTAGACACAGCTACTTTCACCTCCTCCAGGTCGGGTGGGCGGTATCGTTCGTATTCTTTGTCGGTAACGTCTTCGCCCGGGTTGAATGGTTCGTCCTGCCTGACAGCGGTATTTGGTTCGTCCTCGCCGTTATACAGTCTGCAGAAGGGGTCTTTCGAAATCCTCAGCACCGACTGCAATTATTCTACAACGATGTTCGCCCATATTCGCCGCTTCCATCCCGATACTAAAGTCGGCTTCACCAACATCACGCTGTGTTTTTCCGATTTTTTTATGCGGGAACCACAAAGCGTACTGGGCTTGGCCTCGGCTTGACCTTTACAAGTCAGCCATACGATTTCAGTGTTTCCTAACACAATGAAGCTCGGCTTCAAAATGTTGTTAGCAAAGAGAAAGAGTGCGCAAAGAGAAAACGTAATGCTACGTAATGAGGCTCAGAAGCCCAGCACGAGTTCAGATGTGCTGAACTTTTGCTTTGTATGAAACAAATGAGGGTTAATTTCGATCGCACACATGAAGTCAGTCAGTCTGCCTTTGGCTATATTTATGTAAGTGTGTTGGTCATGCACGGATATGACGCAAAATATCTGAGTGTGTCTGCATTTTGGGCTAAATTGCGTATTATTTATTTATTAGTTGGACATGAATTTTCCACATAATTATGTTCACACTACTCACCACTATAGCTACCAGGGATTTCGGGTGTGTGTGCGTATTTTTTAATTTATCGTTGCATGCTTGGAGAACGTAGTGATTGCATAATAAAAGTTCTCTCTCCATGAGCGAAATGTCATTGCAAAGCCGGTTCAAAGCCCACGTATCGTAACGGGGCGAAGCCGAAGCCTGAGGTTACTTTGTGGTCCCCGCTTCAATGTCGAATGCATATGTTATTAATTGTATTAAATTTTGAGAGATTTTGCCTCTGGTGTTGGCGCTGCAGTTCTCTTAAGTATGATGTTAAATAAGTCACATGACAGCGCGTGCTGCCTTGTGTAAACTGACATTTGACAAGTCGATATGTCTTTTTTGACATCAAATGGTCAATCTTGGTGGGAGGTCTTTACCAATCTTGACGAAGCAATGTTCTCCATCGTCATCCTGTACAAACTGACGAGCTTGGCAGAAATTGCTATACAAAGCTCACTTCTATAGACGATGGCATACGCTGCCTTGAAATCGATAGAGGGGGGTGAACATAAATTTGGAGTTCTGATGCGCTTTCTCCAAGACCTGCCGCAGTGTGAACCTTTGATTAGTGGACTTTCTTGGCCTAAGGCCACACTAACACAGAAAGAATACTGAAATTGACAAGTTCACGCAGAAAAGATCTTGTATGTCATACTGATGCCTAAGTTTAAATATGGCTCCCGACCCATAGACGGTTTCTACGTGGTTCACAATATCCTTTTATTATCTGCGATCTTATGCAAGCTGCTTTATATATTGTCAAGATACTCTGGCATATGCGATGGCTTGGTCCTCAAAACGGAAGTTTGGTTTTCTTGGCCAGTCAGTAAAACCGACCTGTGAAACCAACCAACCAATGCCTTTGTAGTTGGCACATTTAAGAAGGTCTCCTTTCTTCAAAATCGGGAAAACAATGCTGAGGTTGCATTCGTCGAGCATGGTTGCTTCCGACCATATATATAGGTGCATGCTCCTACTAACCAACTCATCGCCATTTAAAAGTTTGGCAACTAGGCCGTAAGCTCCGGCTGTTTTGTTGCACATAAGCTTAGACACAGATACTTTCGCACTATCTTTTTTTACACACTATCTAGATGGAGTAAGCGGTTTCATTTATATGCCTCGTCGGCGACCTCTTCGTTCATTCTACCTGACAGCGGGATCAGGTTCATCTTTGCCGGCTTCTGCAGAAATGGTTTCTCCAAATTTTCGCATCGACTGCGATTTCACTACGAGGTTGCCTTGATCAAACATTAAAACTGTTTCTTACAGGCTTTAGACTTACAAGGTCAAACTTTATACCCTTCGAAATACCCTTGGGTCTTTTGGTATAAAACTTTCGAACCTCTTCTCGTTGTAACATCTCTGTATCTCTTTAGCCACGTGCCTTCCGAGCTCTGTCTCCTTTTCCTTTGGAGAAGCCGGTGGTCTGCTGAGCTTGCTAGCAGCTCTAGTCTTTCTCTGCAGAGTCGCTTTATATGCTTCGTGTTAAGCGCTTCAGCGCATGTGCTTGCCGGCATTCATCTTAAAATCAGGGGTTTCGTTATGGTGGCATTTGATGATAGCATTGATGGCTTTTGGCAATGTTGCCACTGGCTATCAAACCTTGAAGCTGCGGCATAGGACCTCGTAGAAAACTTTGGGAGACTCTGTTGGAGAACGACCAGGCGATCTCTTGCGATTGTGGTAGCTAACTGACGTCAAACTCCTTCACAGCATTTCAATTTCTTGGCGTTCGACGGGCTTTCCTCATCTGCACCTTCTGATACAAGCAGGTGGTTCATTCGATTCAATGTTGGTCTTTCGAAAGTTTGGACGTTAATGATGTTGCAGGAGTGCCTCGCGTCAATCACAATATTGTTAATCTGGTTTATGGTTGATTGATGGGAGATTCACATGTCCCTTTTTGGATTTTGAGATGCGGGTAATGCTTACTAGCTTAAAAAGTTTGTCGCCCCGCAGAAAAGTTGATCAGCATGAGTCCGGTATGAAGATCGTGTCGTACAAGCTATGAATTCCGATCGTGCATGCAAAGATGATCTCCCTTCCTAGCTTTCACTTAAATCGGCCGGAAAAATCTTGAAGTCATAGCTACAGCATTGTTAACATTTTTGGTATAAGATCTCGTTCATCTTCGTTGCGCCTGGCCGGGTGGCAGTGATATCTGTCTTGTTGTTGTTAAGAGCTATGATCTGATCAGTTCCTCGGTAATTTTGTAAACTTCTTAGTATTAGCCTGCGAATATTGACTGCGCTTGTCAAGTCGCACACTACACTAACCCGAATTCATATTTTATGATGGAGTTCTTTTCGATAATTGATCCGCTGCAGGTATTTTTTGTCAGCCACGCACAGTCTTCAATGGGATCCAGCAACAATTTCATATGCATGCTGATTTTTTCGGCAGTCAAATGGTTTTCAAAAGTGTTGGAAGATTGATCTTACCTGTTTACCTGATGTTATACCATTGTCTGCTCCTCTTCCGTTACTTACGTCCATGAAGCTGCTTACATCCATTGGGGGCCAGCTTGTAGTGAGACATGGTTCTGATTCCTCCTTTTTTGAATCCTATGTGCATGGTTCTCTTCGCGTCCTTCAAACAATTATTTCAGGGAGGATTTAAAAGTTCCCCACTGAGCTTATATACCACAATAAAACCGAATCTCATCTGAATCCGGGACTTTGTGCAAAAACTGCTCTACGACAACCACATGGGTAATTCTAGCCTTAAGCGAATACGAACGTCAAAGCATTTCCAAGAGGACATGGCATCCTCACGATGATGTGATAATGATAAGCACAATCTTCCCCACAAAAAAGGCGAAACCAGAGCGCGAGTCACTTGAACCACCCCACTCAAAGACGCAACTTGGTGGCTGTGAAAACCTTCAGTCAACTTTTCCCGATTCAAGAGGACATAAATAGCTATTTGCCAAAAAGCATTTGCTCAAAGAAAAAATCACAATTAAGTAAACGTTTCTGTTAAACAAACTCTCCCAGGATATTAAAAGGAAATTCAGGCAGAATAAAAGCAAAGGAAGTACACATTTCTGCACGTTTATCGCGGTGGGGGATAGTATCGCATTACAAGTCGCGATCTAATTACACCCTCCTGAAACCTGGAGAGCACACGACAGAATGAGCAAAAACAAAACAACAAAAATAAACGAATTTTTTTCGAAGGCGCGCTCATCGCAAATGGGATCCCAATTGACACGACCAACACTGCCAAAGAAAGAAGGAAATTTTTGCCTGATGCGAACCGAGACTAAAGATAGCATTCCAGTCCTCGAGTAACCTGTAGGCTTTAATTAGAATTACCATTTTAATTAATTTCTCTAATTTGCAATAGTGTTCACTTGGGATTGGGCCTGAGACTGATTTGAAGAAGGATATCGTATTTCCCCTCTGGTTTGATTTCCAAGAAAGGAATATCTTATCCTCTAGTGGGTTTTCTTTTTGACAGAGTACTTTTTTGTTGGGGGCTTTGTTCGATGGAATTGATAGGTTTTAAATTAATTAAAAAAGTCGTCGACCATTTATGTAATAAATTGTGTATCGGCTATTTGAAGCGTTTAAAGAGGTCCTCTTGACAGAGACACTTTACAAGGGAAAAGGTTGTCTGTTTAAAATGAACAGCGGGTAAAATAAACCCGGGTGAAATTAAGAAATAGGTTAATTGTTGGCCAAAAGATTTACCTCCTAAGGAGATATGGGTATTTTTCCCAGAAAACGGGCTCAGAGAGTGGTAATAAGGGCAAAGTTTTGGCTGGGCAAATGTTTATTTGACCGTAGCGACCTTATCTGTTCCTTTAAATTGATTCAAGAAACAAAATGAGGGCAAGTATCGGCTTGTTGAGCATTCTTTAATTTTATGGACTTACCCCGTAAGAGTAAAAAAATTAGATCCAATTTAATTGAGAATTTAAGAATGGCCCTTAATGTACCTTTGGTAACTTTGCAAAATTTAGTAACCCCTTTCTTTCTTCCAACATGCAAGTAGGCAATATTTAAATTTATGCCAGATGTTTTTATTGAACACTCTGCTCTGGCCAGTGCTTTTCTCCGTGGCATAGGTAACATGGCGAGAGTAAGTTTTGGTGTTTCTTTGCAGGGTTTTCATGTTTCGTACTGATTCACACGAAATCCTTTGTCCTCTTACTCTTTTCCGCTCTTTCCGCTGGCGATGTGTTAAGGATTTTAAGGGCAGGATTCGTAAGTCCTTAATCGCAGGCTTATTATAAATGAACCACCTGTAAGTCTAGACTAGATCCATTACCTGCACTCCAGTTAAAATCGGTAGCTCAGCTGACTTGACCACCGACTGGTTTGATTCTTATCTTCTCATCTTTCAAACCTAAAGCGATTAATATATAAGAACATCAGTGAGACTTTATGGTGTGACTTAAGCTGTGCAGTTGAGAGGCTATTAAGTTGAAAGAGGGGATTTCAAGGCAAGGCAATGGAATCGATCAACATCAAATCCGATATAGTCAGGGGCTGTCGCACAATGCTCAAGGCATTGTGCAGTCAGAACCGGGCGAGACTGTGCTGGGTGCCAGGACACTGAGGTATAGAGGGTAACGAACAAGCTGATTAGCTTGCAAGAAAAGGAGGGCTCCTTGGAAACAGTGTGGTTTCTAACAACAAAACACCCCTCTGCGTAGTTAGAGGTACTATTGAGGAGAAAATTGTAATGACGGCCAACCAAAGGTGGTCTCGTCTGTCTGGACACAGAGTATCTAGGTCCCTCTGGCCACAACTGGACGAAAAAGGATCGAAGGCACTATTAAAACTGAGCAGGGACAAGCTAAGGGCTTTGGTGGGAGTTCTGACGGGACATTGTCTCCTGAGGAAACACGCAAGGAGGCTCGGGCTTTCTGACACAGATATTTGTCGATTCTGCAGTGATCTGCAGGCGGTTGAGGATATAGCACACATACTGTGCGAACGCGAGGCAATAGAGGAATATTTCTTTGTAAGTTTGGAAGAGGGACACGGCAAAAATTTCAAGGGCCTTCTTGGCTTTTACAGGGAAATTGGCTGTTTCATTGTGAATGTTTAGGTTGTTGGAAAATTCAGCACCGTTCAGGAAAATTCAGCACCGGTCCAAAGGTAGCAAAAGTTTCTGTTCGGTCATACAAAAATATAAAAATTTCTGCCTGATCTTTCGACCCAACAGTCGTTTGCAATGGCATCCCGCCTATCAGCTCCTCAGACAAAGCCAACATGCTAGCCGCTCATTTTGCTAACAACCTACGCTCACAAATACCCTGGCGCAGATGGCATGTCCCATGGTTCTGAAGTAGTGTTTTTATACCCCATCCCATAGGATGGGAGGTATATTAAATTTGTCACATAGTTTGTAACACGGTGAAATAATAATGGCAGACCCCCAAGACCTTAAGGGCATATGATCAAGACCGAATTCTGAATCGAATGAGTCATGTCCTTCCGTCTGTATGTGACATGTTTTTAGGCCTTAAATTTTGAGCTAGGGCGCTGAAACTTCGTACGTAAGGTCCACTTCATGCGAAGCAGTACAAGTGTAAAAATTCTTGAAATCCACCCAAAGAAACGCCCACAATCGGTCTAAATGTGCAACTACCTCCAGAGTTTTCAAAACTGTAAGACGTTCTAAAAGGCTGAAATTTGACATTTAGCATTTACTAATGAATGTTAGACACAAAAAAGACAAATTTTATTGGTTAACCTCTTCTAGTGGGCGTGGCATCTATTTTAAGGGAAAATTTTCAAATGCAGTTTACTCAAACCTTTTGCTCGAAATTGAAAAAGATTCACTTGATATTTTATGTAGAACGCTTAGTTCCACTTTTTGTTTATACAAGACTTTGGGCCACGCCCACATTTGGAGGCAGAATTCAAGAAAAACCTAAAATTTTCCAGAAAAACTTTATTTCGACTGGCCTTGAGCCTAATTTAGGAAAGCATGAAACAAAAAAAGTAGCAGGTTAAGTAAACGAGACTTCAGTCCAGATTTCGTTTATATAAAGTTTTTAGCCACGCCCCCTTTTAGGGGTCGATTTTTCAAAAATATTTATATATTATTTAAGTGTAACTTGGAAATATCTTATAATTAATAGTTTGTAATAAGGGGCGGTTGGACCACGCCCCTTTTCGAAGTTTGCGTTACTTATATGTCTTAAAATAACTATGCCATCAGCATTTTACAATGTGGGATAGGATTGGGGTATTCAACGGTCCGTTTTACGGACTGTAACTTCTGCGTACACACTGTAGCACTTATTCACTGGTTTCTTACTGGAAAAACCTCTTCGTAAGCTTTTCTTTCTGAACTACTCTAGCGGTGGCTTTCCAATAAAACGGAGAATATATAAATAGATTGGCGCAACAGCTCGAGGTGAACCAGGGCCAACTTCTCAACAACGTATGCTGGTGCGTTAATTTCTTTAATACAAGGGGACCTACAATTTTTTGCCGAATCCAAACGGCACTTTGAGAGGTTTTTAAGACAAATTATACTCGCGGAGGGCTTGTCAGACCCTCGCGGAGGTGGGGACCGTGAAAAAGAACAAGTCTTATTTTCTCAGGTCACGATGGCAGGATTTGAACCCAGACCTCCGGCGGCGCGTAGGAAACCACTACGCCACGACGGCCTACATGGAAAACGGCTTTGAATTAATGTCCATCCCGAAAAAAGGCAACACTTCTATTCTGACCAACTTCCGACCAATTCTTTCCAAGGTTCCTATTTTATTCAAAAATGTAAGCTATCACAAATGTAAGGCATTTAAAAGTTATATTTTTACATAGTGAAAATCATTACATCCCTCGATTGGTCCGCGAAGCGATTGAAATAAAACGCCACCAAAACTTCAATCGTGATGATAGTTTTAAACTTTCGCGTACATAGGACCCCGTGATCAACATCACACGCCCACTCCCAATCGTCCTAGAAACACCCGATGTAGTTAGTACAGCTTGCTCTCAACCACCTTCATCTCAACTACAACAACAAGATGAGTCAGAACCGTCTACGCACCGCTACAATCTACGCAGCCGATCTCAGTGATAACACTTTCATAGCAGTTTCCCGGTGACCTCGCTCAATGCAACTTGAGCGAAACGTTCGGGGTGAGTCTAGTATTGTACTCATTAAAAATAGTTATTAACGCGGTTAATCCGAAAAGTTTCTTGTCAAACCTCTATTTAAATTTTATTTCTAAATGCCTTTTGGTCAGAAAAGACAAGGCGTAGGAACTTAAATTTTAGTTCAGAGCTATTTTGGCCAGAAACCTTTAACGAGACAAAAATAAGACCGCCCACACTTTCGACCATGCCCACTTTTAGCATGTCAGACCTTTAAAACCCCGATTAATATGAATTTACTCCAAATCGAAAAAAAAAAAATTATATGACAGATATTAAAGATATTACAATTTGCTACACACAAAGTTTAGAGCTCCGCCTACTTAAAGAGAGCGTTTTTCGGGAAAGCCGTTTTTCTCCGAAATGATATTCTCTTTTAACGCATTTTCTCATGTTTCTCATGTTACGAAATTACAATTTGATTTCGTTTTTAGCCTTCGTTTTTAGCCTTCATTACAATGATTTTCATTTTTAGCCCTCGCCAATTTTTCGAGGCGTGGCCAATACAAATAACGTATGAATTTGTGCCAAAAGGCTTTTAGATCTGGTGTTACAGGGTATATACGGTCGGGTATATAGAAGTTTGTTACAGGCAAACTCTTCCACTTACTCACATGCTATCGCTATTTTTATACCCGGCCCAGGGTCTATTAAGTTTGCTGTATAGTTTTTAACGCAGTGAAATAATCACCGTAGACCTCAAAGACCTTTAAGAGATATGAATATGAGACCGACTAGAGAATCGCTTAAGCCATGTCCGTTCGTCCGTCCGTCCATATGTAAACAACTTTTAGGCCTTAAATTTTAAGCTAGAGAGCAGAAAATTTGTAAGTGGACTAGAAGTCCATTGGACCGGATTAAATTTGAAAATAATTTGAAGCCGCCCACAGACACGCCCACTACAGGCCTGTATGTGCGACCATCTCCAATTTAAAAAAATACTTTTTCACCTTTGCCCAATTTTACTTATGTTAAAATGGTGCTAGCACACTGATTTTTAGTATGTGACCCTGCTTTGTAATTGTTTTTGAGGCAGCAGAAAAAGTTTGGCGTTAACATTGATCACGCCCACTTTTTAATTTTAACTTAAAATGACTGTTTTTCAATAAATGTATAGATAAAATTTGATCAAAAATTATGCAACAAAAGTTCTAGATATTAGCATTTTCTATATTTTTTGTATAAATAATTATGTATCCCCGCCTACTTTTGTTGGCGTGGCTTAGAAAAAAGTGATTTTCTTTGTTAAAATGACGGGGTCTTAGTCCAGAACGTATACAACAACCTAGCGTTAAGCATTCAACAGTTATATTTTTACATCCCGCCCGATTTTTGGAGGCGTGGCAGTCTTCATTTTGTTAGGGTCGGGTATTTTGCAATCCGTCGTAGACGGACTGAAGCTTTTGCATACGCACTGTTGCACTTTCTTACTTATAAGTCAACTGTTCAAAACCAAACCCTTTAACTTTAAAATTCCCGTCTCTCATGTGATACGTTCCAATTGCTCTATGTTAATTTAGTATAAGAGTAACTATATATCCTTTTATTAATGAAAAATCTAGCCGAACGTATCGTTGCTTACATTTGGAAGTGGCCTCTATGACAAAGCCGTGTTTCTGTTCCCCTTTCAATATCTAACATGTCCTTGAACGCAGATTAATAAAAATAAATTTGCAGTTACAGTTTTTGGTGTTTTGGCCGGTGTGTGTTTTCCCGATCCTTACCAAGATAACAAAAACTGACAGAAGGCATCTTTTTTTAGCTTCAAGCCATGTGTGTCTATCATACGCATGGCTTGAAGTCATATAAAAAAGAAAACAGTTTCCCTTTTGGGATTCGAAGCTGACCGGTAAGCTTAATACTGAATTTTAGACGCAATTTAAGAAATAGTCATCTTTCAGTAATAGTCCACCCCACGCTTAGTAATAGTCAGCTTGCACTAAGCGTGGGGTGGACTTTTTCTCCACGGGTAAGCCAACATATTGGCCAACCGATAGGAATAAAAAGCCTGACCTTGTCGACTTTTTCATCGCTAAAGGGTACCCCAAATACCTTACGCGAATCGAAGAGTGTTATGATCTTTGCTCAGACCACTCAGGAGTAATCTTAAAGATGGGTGGAAGACTGGCGAAAACAGAAAGAGCTTCTAGATAAGCTAGCAAAAACATGAACTGGGACACCTTCAGAAAGGACTTTAAGGAGGGTGTTGGCTTGAATGTGCCATTGAAAACTCCTTTCGGTTTCGTTAAAAACCGCAGCTGACAAATTCATTGAAGCAATTCAGAGCGCTGCTTGGAACAACACTCGTCCCAAAAGAACGCAGTTAGCACCGACGGGCTTGTACGTAAAACATATCCGCTCAAAATCGAAGAATTGATTCGTGAAAAGAGAAGAGAGATTTCAAGAAAGAGATTGAAAGGAATGTTGCAAGATTTTAAAAATCGTGAGACCACTGAATACCTTGAAGGCTTGTCGGCGGATAGGAGCTCAAACTACTCGCTGTGGAAAGCAGTTAAGTCTATCAAGAAGCCTATAAACCACTCGGCACCAATAAAAAAGCTAACGGCGAATGGGCAAGAGAAGACAAAGAGAAAGCGGATTTGTTTGCTGAACATTTAGAAAAAACATTCAAGCCAACGTTCAAAACAACAACGCGGAACCTGATAGCTTAAGAATGACAAAAGTTTCTTAAGTTGAACTCTGTCAGACAATAAGCAAACTTAAAAATAATAAGGCCCTGGGTTACCCTTGAAATATTGAAAGAACTACCAAAAAAGGCACTAGTCAAGCTACTTTGTATGATAAACGCTTCTCTAAGACATCTATACGTTCCAATTGCTGAAGTCATTATGGTTCCCAAACCGGGGAAATGGGCAAATGATAAAAAAACTTATATCTTAGAATCTTACATCTTATATCTTGGAAAGCCTTCGAGAAACTTCTGCTGAAGCGATTACAACCAATAATTGCAGAAACACGCTTGTTCCCGGATCATCAATTCGGTTTCAGACCTAACCATTCCCAGATCAAGTCTACAGAATAACGCATGAAATTGAAAAAGCCTTAGAAGGGAAAAAAATATGTTCAAGTGCTTTCCTCGACGTATCGCAAGCCTTCGACAAGGTATGGCACGAAGGCTTGAAATATAAGCTACGGCAAAACTTGCCGGAAGACATGTTTAAAATATTGGAAAATTATCTTGAAAGCAGACTCTTTCGTGTTAGGTGTAGTAGTGAATACTCGAGTTTCAAGCAAATTCGGGCTGGCGTACCCCAGGGAAGCGTCCTCGGTCCGACCCTGTTCCTGCTCTACACAAGAGACATACCTCTAGATGACGAGACTGTCGTGGCCACGTTTGCGGACGGTACGGCCATCCTGACAACGGGTGAATCAGTCGAGTCATCAACGAGAAACCTCCAACGAGCATTGGACAGAATTTGTGCCTGGACGTGATTTGGCGAATCGCTCTTAACGAGACCAAGTCTACGCATGTGAATTTCACTTACAGAAGGGTTAACAATTTACCTCTGTTCATAAATTCTGTACAAATACCTTATGCAAATGAAGCGAAATATCTAGGGATGACACTGGACGCTAAAATAAGGTGGAAACCACACGTAAAGAAGAAGCGTGACGAGCTCGAGATAAGGCTCAGGGAAATGTATTGGCTAATGGCTTATTACAAACTGCTCTTGTACATGCAGGTGTGCTCTTGTACTGCTTGTGTACAAGCCGCACTGGACATACGGTGGGGCTATACCAAGCCGAGCAACATGTCCATGTTGCAGACTTTCCAAAACAAGACACTAAGAGCAATTGTGAATGCTCCATGGTATATTAGAAATAGTGATATTCACAGAGATTTAGGAATAGCTACCGTGAGCGAAGAAGTAACAAACTTTGCTCGAAAGCTAAATGCTCGCCTTTATGTTCATTGCAACAATGCGATGATCCGTACTCTCAACGAGACTCTTAACGATGTAAACACCGAGCAACGACTACAAAGAACAAGACCCTTCGATCTAGCGACGTAGGGTGAAGCCGCACGAATGAACGGCTTTAGTAGGTGCATTCACTGGATAGCAACCTACTCAATGCGATAAACACTACGGAAACGAAAACTTCTTGTTAAGTTAACTTAGTTGTAGTCAAGAAGTATTATGAGAGAGCGAAAGTTTACTACTATGAAGTACGTTCTGGCAGTTTCATAAATGGGTGGTTTTTTAGCGCGTGGAAATCGGGCATAACCAATATCGGCAACTTCGGTGTTATATACCTGCTACAGTGGGCGTATTGGTATCTTTGAAAGATTTTGGAGTTTTAGCCTCCGTCCACCCTAGTATTCAAAAAAAAAAAAAACTTTCAGTATTAGGTTAGGTTAGGTTGATGGATGCCCTTTTGACAATAGTCACGGCTTCACTTAGACCAGCAGTTGGGTCCATTGTGTTCATTGGGAACCTTCTTAATACCTGGAACGAAAACAGAAATAGATCGCTGTTAGAAGCTCAGACTCTTGGACCCATCCGGATTTGTATACAAATCTTAGGAGGTCCTTTAGATCTACATTATTTAGATCTTCGAGCTCGTTGAAGAAGTAGCTGCCGAGGATACTACGCCTGATGCTGTTTAGGGCTGGGCATTCGCAGAGCAGGTGACGAACAGATTCAATTTCTTCAACGTCCCTGCAGCTTCTGCAGTAATCGTTATGCGGTATGCCTAGCCGCTCGGCGTGTAGACCCACAGCGCAGTGCCCCGTGAGGATTCCCGTGAGTATTCGGATGTTCCTGCGGGCTAGTGCGATCAAAAATAGTGATCTCTTATTGCTTACCGCTGGCCATAGCTCCCTTGTGTGCCTGCACGTATCAAGTTCTGTCCAAGGATTCAGTTTCTATCCTACGTGCTATCGAACTCAGCGGGACTCTCTTAGATTTGAGGGCTAGAGATGCATTCATTCATGACCCAAATCTCGCAAGCTTGTCCGCTTCTTCGTTTCCCCATATATCGGTGTGACCTGGCACCCAACACACAGTTACAGTGTTGCCAAGTGATAACTCGTCCAGAATTTTCCCTCATAGTTTCACAGCCCTTGACTTTACCACGTCTGATTCCAAGGCTTTAATTGCCGCTTGGCTATCAGAGTATATGGTGATGGTCTTGTTTGCGGGGCCGTGTTTCTTCAGCTCGGAGGCAGCTTCGATTATGGCTGCCAGCTCCGCCTGAAAAATGCTGCAGTCGTCATTAATTCAAAAAGTTTTACCTAGACCCAAATCTCCACAGAAGATGCCCGCACCGGTTCCGACGACCATCTTAGAACCGTCGGTATATACGGCGATCTCGTCATCTCCTGAAATGGTCTTATCTTCCCATTCACCTCTTTCAGGTATTCTGGTAGCGAATCTCCTGTTGAAGGCGAATGTCATAGGGAGGTAATCCGTGACTGGGGTGTTTGTGGAGGCAGCCCATTGAGTTTCCACAGAGGCGTGTCCATAAGATCTTGAGGACCACAGTCCGGATTCCCTTAGGCGAACAGCTGTTTTAGCTACCTTGCTGCAGCAGTATATGTCCAAGGGGGTGAGGTTGAGTAGTACCTTCAGTGCCGCGGTTGGTGTGGTCCTTAGGGACCCTGTTATACCCATGCAGGCTGCCCTTTGAACTTTGGTGAGGCTAGAGAGATGACACTTTCAGTATTAGCCATATAGTCAAGGCTAGCCATATACCACAAGTTTATCGCATTTGAGTTTTTAACTTTCTAACTTTTTAACATTTTGCATAAGAAATACTATTTAAAATTTAAAACTTATTTACTTCTAGATAGCACCCTGAAAATATGTATACTGCAAAAAACATTTCAAGCATTTTTCTAGCAAAAGTCGAAATCAAACAACCACCCAAAGTGAGTTTTCTACCCCTTCGAGAGAGTGCTGCCAGGCCTAAGAAAGGACAGTGTTTAGTTCACTTTCACCTAAATAAACACACATCTTGTAACTTTTCTCAAAGTAAACGATAAGACCTCACATGAAGGGGAAAAACTCTAATGGCTTGCTTTAACGTGAGCTTAAAACGCATTTAAAATCTTATTTTTGCTAAGGATACAAATAACAAATGTGTATCGCTAAACAGATTGAACAGTCACGTAGAGTACATTTTTCGACGTCGCGTCGTGCCTACAATCATTTTGAACGCCACCTTGTTCAAGTAAAAGTTTCCATCCACCAACAACTAGTATCCTTAAATGTATATAACAAACTTGAAGTAAGCTTTAAACTTTTGGCAATTAATTTCTTGGATTGCAGCAAGAGCCAAGTCGACTTGCTTGCTACAAAAGAAAAGTCAATCCAACTTTTTCTTTTCCCGCGCAAACACTCCAAGAAAAACTGCCCCAACAGCAAAGCAAACGCCGTCAGGGGTCATTGGTTTTTCGATCCAAGGAGATTAGTCCTTCCCCGGTCCATTTTAGGGGACGCTGAAAAAAAGCCAAAACTTTGATCATCTGGCTTAAGATCTTAACTATCATAAGGCTGACTACTACTTTCACTTAAAATTTCGGCTCTTTAGTCTAGACGCAAAACTACATCAAAATCTCGTGCATTATCCTTTCGCAGCTTGTGTGTTCTTGTGTGTACGTATGTGCTAAATCACATCATCAACGCAAATTTATCCAAATTCAGCAATAAACCTTTCTCAATCATTTTCCAAGAGGTTATTATGCAAATTCGTTTGTGTCTTGTGACGACGTATGTAGAGCTCGTCCTTTTACTAGCAAGGATTCCCCAAAATTCCAATCTTTATTCAGAATCTTTGCTGGTTTGGGGCTGCTATGTATGTGGGTGGTATGACATTGTATGAGAGCGAGTGTGTCATGGAATTGAATGTGTGTTATATTTGCTGTGCTTTTTAGATTGTTTGAGTGTTTGAATGGGTGTTACAAGCGTTTACCAGATTGCAGGGTAAAGCCAATCATTGAATTCTTAACAATAGCAACTTACCCTTACGAATTCAATAAGTGAACGTTCACCCAAATAAAGAAAGCTAGCTACATACCAATACCAACATTTGGACCGTACAAGCAATACAAATGAAAATATAAATAATAATTCAACAGGTGATGCTCCTTGGTGACTCGGGCGTTGGGAAGACATGCCTTTTGGTGAGATTTCGGGACGGTACATTCCTCTCGGGGAATTTTATATCAACAGTTGGAATTGATTTTAGGGTGAGCGCCCCGAGACACACGCATAATATATAATATATTCACTTTTATTTTTATTTCTTTCTCGATGTATCGTTATTTGTTGGATGTCAGTTTATTTTGAGGCGGTATTTCAACCCATGTGTGTGTATTGATCTTTATGTGTATCTTAACCAGTGTTTTTCTGTATAATTTTTCTTTCTGTATCATTACCTGTAAATCAAGACGATAGAAGGAATAAATTTCTGAAATATTTTCGCCTAACGACTGTTTTAATATTGTTTCTTAGGAATAAGGTAAAATTTGTATCCTTCAGTGATTCGGTGTTGTATATGTTTTGTTTTGATGTTTATCCATGTCAATTGGCAGGTGCATGATTTTGACAAGAATCACGTGTGTGATCAAGTGCCATGGAGTGTAAGTAATTTTCTTTGTGATGATTTTAACACATACTTTACTTTGTTTTACTTTATGATATGGCACTGTTTATCCATATTACAAGTTCAACTCAAAATAGGTTTAGTACCTTCGCAACATGGAAAATATTTTCATTGCTAGAAAGTCTATTTGTGCAAGGCCTGGTTAATACCTACGTTGTTGAAAATAAATTTAGGTTGTTGAAACAGGTAAGTAAAGTACCTAGCTAGGTAATACATTACCTATATTACTAATTACCCTTGCCAACAGTAGGCCTTCATCACTTCAGAAAACTTTAAGGGTGAGTACATGACTCATGTAGGTACGCACTCGAACTGAAGGGTGGGTGCATGAGAGTTTTTTTTTGGTACCTACTGAACTATATATTTCCAGAACTGCGGCCATTAAAATTAAACCTTGGACTTAAACCATTCTCTTAACTTCTTTTAAGTTCGACACTCGAATGAGACACCGTAAAATGGGTTCTTAATTTATCGATTTTATTACTGATTGGAGGTTCGCACCTCTCCAAGTAAAAAAGCAAATCGCTTTGTTCGTAATGAAAACGGTACGCTTTTGTAATCATTATGACGTCATGGCGTCACTTAAGAGTCGGTTAAAATCGACCACCAAGTGGAAATTGCCTCTGAACAACTACCTTCGCTCGTTCATTTATAAGTCATCGCGGAAGCGGCGACAAAACTCATTTTTAATTGTTCTACATGAATAATGTTTTAGAGTTAAGGACATTCACTCATAAAAAATAAAACAATGAATCAGATCGTAATGCTAGCGAATAGCTATTTGACCAAATAAGTATTTTTTCGCAATGCAATTTTTATATCTTGTTCTTTTAACGGTCCCCACCTCCGCGAGGGTTTGACATGTCCTCCGAAAAAAACCCTCCGAAAAAGCCCTTGAAAAACTTCTCAAAGTGCCGTTCGGATTCGGCAAAAAATTGTAGGACCCCCTTGTATGTGAAGAAATTAACACACCAGCATACATTGTTAAGAAGTTGGCCCTGGTTCACCTCGAGCTGTTGCGCCACTCTATTTATTTATTTATAATTTTTATATCTTGTTAAAGGGCAGTATGCAGCTGAATTAAAACTAAAAATCCCATACAAAAATGACCCAACGAAATTATAAACGAAAAATTTCGCCTTGCTTTTCGTTTTGCAGCACGCTGCTCAACAGCGAAATCATACTAACTGACATTACTGTACTCAAATTCTCTCCACCTCTTTTCGTTCACGATTTATTGTCCCGGACATTAATTTGCCTGCGAAATTTTGACACTTCTAGCTCTGTGTTCATTGAGGTGTTAAAAATGTCCTGCTTTCCTCCTTACTTGTGCAAAATGCAATTGCATAATTACGAACTAATAAATTTAAGAGTTCTCTATTGAACACCAGCAAATCGGACATATTTATATGCAAGTGGCAAGGGAGGTTCTGGTTCCACAAAAATGGCGTGTATGCCAGGGACACACGGCGACGGAAAAACGTGCGAATAATTGCAATCCGACTGCACAAGCGTTAAAATAGAAGACATCGCACGATTGCGTCTACGAAAATTAGTCGCGAGATTCGATTAGCGACAAATTTCCAAATTGCGACTCTTGAGCCGCACGACAAAAAATTGATTTATTTATCGATAAAAATGACGGATAATAGGGTCTTCTTAATTGAAACCCTATTTATATAAATATAAATATTAGCAAAATATATTTTAAAATTTTGCTTACATTGTTAAAACTTTTTGTCTATAAATTTTATTTAAAAACAACTCAGATAGGGGGGTAGGATATTTAGCAATTCGTTTCTCTATTTACCTATTTATATTATTTACTCTATTTACCATCCAATTCGTAATGTCATCGGAGCCATCACAAAAATAAGCAGATATGATATAAACGTTCGATTATCTTTCTTCTTTCAATACTCCATCGTGTGCAGTGACCTCAATAAAAAAAAACGTAGCACAGCTTGGTTCGTTGTCATAACTGCGATTCACCACTTAACTTTTTCAGACAATAACTTCAATTTCACCCTCATTTAGACACACTCACTGCGTTGTCCTTTTCGCAGGACTTCATTATCGACCGGCAGATTTTTTTTTCAAGTTCATTTTTCAAACACATATTTTTTTTTGCGCTCTGTCAAAAATGAATTAAAACAAGGACGGTTTTTCTGCTAACTTTGGTATAACAATAAAGTAAGTGGACGATGGACTGCCAACAACACAACATTCTACCATCGTTGTGAATATTGCCAGAGCAGCAACTCCTTTATGGTGCTTCCTGTTGTTAGTTCCTGCCTTTGTCTCTGAAATCCAATACAGAAAAAAATCTATTGATTGCTCTTATAAAAATGTTACAATCTGCCCTTTCATCGTTTTTATTTTTTCATTACTTTTTATAAAAAGAAGGAAGAAATCTTAGTTCCTCTGAACCTATCGGTGGGTAGAGTAGTGACAGTAGCTCAGCAATTCAAAGGATAAGGAGGGATACACAATATTGTGTAGGAGCAAAATACACCCAGTCTGTGATATATTTTCGCTTCACTGAATCTGTGGGTGAATAGCGCATTGAAAAAAAATAAAAATATTGACGGGTGGGAGGTATTTTCCTTCTTTGAATATTCCAATTATTATTCAATCGAGTCTTCTCAGGGACTACCCAGCTAAAGGATAACAATACCTAATGTATATTTTCACAAATTGCAAAATATTTTTTTCATACTCTTTTTTTCCCTTTTTCTCAGGTGAGCACCACCTGATGTTTGCGATTTGCTTTTATCGTCATAAGCTATGTATTGTGTACTTTTGTGTAGTCCTGTTGCATTGTGTATACGTAACAATGCTTTGTTAAAATCTATTTTTATTTGCATGTTTTCGTGTTTTCGTGTTTTCAAAACGGATTAAAAGTAAACAAATGTGTACTAAAATAGTTTTGCTTTTTATAAACACCTAACAACATTGACGAAATCATGTTTATGGCGTTTTCATTCTGTTTTCAGTTCAGGTTGTTCGAAAAGTTGCAAGGATTTTTTGACAGTGTTAAAAGAGATATGTGCTCTCCTTCTTTTGATACATCTGATTTTCCTTCTGCAAGAGTTTGAATTAATTATGAATTTATGACAGATATGTTTTCAGAAAAAAGAGAAGTCCTGCAAAAGACTTAAGGGAACAAAAAAGAGTAGATGTGCATAGAGAACATTAGGAGGTTGCTGTACACTCCAATTCTGTTAAACATCAATTCCTTAGACTTAGAGGCAAATTCAGAGTTCAGGGCTCTAGAAAGTTAGAAAGTTTAATTTCAAGCCATTCACGGAATATCGTGGTTTGGCTTTCTAACAATTTACTTTTGTGCTCCATTCGAAAACAAAAAAAATAATTTGTCAATGATAAAATATGGCCGACACTAACGGTCTTGTAGGAGGCGTAAACATTTATATCGTAGACAACACAAGATTGAATCACAACACGTCTAAAAAATCATGATTCTCGAAAACGTATTGACTGCTACGTCACCTAGTGGGCGATTTTTAAGAGAACAAAGCATTCTTTTCTTTGAGAATTATTAATTACAGATTTCCGCAGGATTTAGCCGATGAAATTACCATTCACTACATTGAAAAAATTCTCGTGTTATTATACCCGACCCAGGATATATGAATCTTAATGCAAAGTTGAAACACAGTGAAATAATCATTGTGAACCCCTTAGACCTTAAAAAGGTATGATCTAGACCTGCAGGTGAAACGGTAAAGCCATGTCCGTCGGTTCGTCTATATGTATGAATGTTTTAGGTCTTCAGGATCCAGCTAGGGAGTAAAGACTTGGGACACCGCATGGGTCTTATGATGCACAAAGTGTGAAAATTGGTTAGATCCTATGACTGGCTCCAATGTAAAACAACCTTTATTTTACATCGTCTTTCAAAATGCATTTTGGTCAATTTAAACAAGGTGTAGGAACTCAAATTTTGGTACAGAGCAATACTGGCCCAAAACCTTTAAAAAGGCGAAAATTGGCCGCTCCACAATATCGACCATGCCCACTTTTAACATGTAAGATCTTAAAAAACCCGACTTCTCGGAAAATTCCCTTCAAATTAGAGATTTGGACCTGGGCCTCAGCCCAGTTCTAATAGAGTTGGATCTATCCGTTTCCAGTTTCGCACAAGAAGTTGGCTCAGGACCATTCCACTTGCGTGCGCCACCTGAGTCTCGTTGCTCCTCTACTGCGCTGTCCCTGCGGGGTGGATTCGAAGATTTTCCGGGCCGGAGCCTTGGTGTCCATCCGCTCTAGATGACCCAGCCATCGTAGCCGTTGTATTGTGACTCTTCTGGCTAGGTCTTTGTCGCTGTACAGCCCGTACAGTTCGATGTTATATTTCCTCCTCGTCTCTCCGTCTATGCAGACGGGACCATAAATCGCTGGAAGGATTTTTCTCTCGAAGCAGCCCAAAAGTGTCTCCATCCACCCTTTGACTGTTGCTTCTGCAACGTAAAGCAGGACTGGGATGATTTGGGTCTTATACATGGACACTATAGTTGCTCGAGAGAAGGCTTTGCTTCTCTATTGCCTTCTTAGTCCAAAGAAACAGCGATTGGCAAGAGTTATTCTTCGTTTGATTTCAGCGCTGGTGTCATTGTCTGGATTGTAATCGGAACCTAGGTAGACAAAGTCCCTAACTTCCTCAAAGTTATAGTTGTCGAAGGTGTTGTTTTGTCCAAGAAGTCAGTGTTGAGTGTCCGTCCTTGATTACAGCATGAACTTTGTTTAATCCTCATTAATCAGTGCCTAAGCCCATTTTTTTTCTCCTCTGTCCTTTCACCTCATGAAGGCTTTACCGACATAAGGCTGAGTTCTTTCGATTATGCTAAGAACTTTTGAAGTACGTGCCTCGAGAATGCTGCACAATTCTCTCAAGAAGACATTGCAGGGCGCGTTGCCTTGTCCAAACCATTTCCTGACATCAAAGCATTCGGAGAGCTCTTTACCGATCTAAACGAAACAGTTTTCCATCACCATGCAGCACAAACTTAAGAGGTTGGCATCAAGGGTGTAAAAACAAGACTCTTCTCTATATAGCTGATCCCTATATATTTTATGCTTATAGCTTATGCTTTTTGGCAAAGATGCCACAGGCTATCAACACTTGATGCTGACTTCAAAGGACTTCGTCGATGGCTTTAAGAGACTCCCCCCAACATATCCTTTAATTGATTAATTTTACAATATGGAAACATAAAGCATATTCTTAAATATCTGAGACCCTTTACTGATTTATCGTAGCTATCTTACTTTACTTACTTACTTAAGGTGGCGCTACATCCCGGGGTGGACCTGTGCCTCAGCCAACAAGCTTGGTTAGCCAGCTCTGTCTCTAGCTAGCCGTCTCCAGTTTCGCACGCGAAGTTGGCTGAGGAACCCCTTCCACATGCGTGCTGAGTCTCGGTGCTCCTCTACCGCGCCGTCTCTGCGGTGTGGATTCGAAGATTTTCCGTGCCGGGGCGTTGGTGTCCATCCGATCTAGATGACCCAGCCATCGTAGACGGTGTGTTTTGATCGTAGCTATCTATGTTCTACTTTGAGACTAAGATCCCCATAAGAAACTTTCGTTAGAATAATGAAAGAATTGGCATGCCGTAGCGTAGTAGTTAGTGTCTGTACTAACTACGCCGGAGGTCTGGGTTCAAATCCTACCGTCGACCCAAAAAAAAAAGAAGAAAAAGACTCGTTCTTTTTCACGGTCCCCACCTCCGATAGGGTCTGACAAACCCTCCGAGAGTAACATTTTTTCTTGAAAACTTCTCAAATTGCCTTTCGGATTCGGCAAAAAATGTTAGGTCCCTTTGTATGTGAAGAAATCAACACATACAGCATACATTGTTGAGAAGTTGGCCCTGGTTCACATCGAGCAGATACGCCGCTCTATTTTTAATGAAAGAATTGCCACTTAGTAGAGTTAAGGTAAGCCGCAGAAATAGTAAGTCGTTTATATTGAATTCAATTCGATCGCTTTTTACTTTACACTCTATTTTCAGAAGTCAACGTTTCAAATATAACTCAGCTGTCCGAACCTGTCATCCGTGTTTTTATACAAATTAACCGTGTTCTCGACGTTTCCAATCTAGTAATTTTCCATTGGGAAATTCGATATCGAAACTCGAACTGCGAACGGCAGTTTGCTGACAGCTGACTGGAATGACAGTTGGGTGTGTTCGTTTAGTGAATCGAGCGGGTTATTTCGTTAAGTGAATCGATGGGGCTTTCAGCGTCAACATCACAATATTAAAGCAGGATATAGAAATTTTAACTGTCGGATAAATTTTTGATTATTAAATCACAAAAACAATTCGAAATGTATTTTTGCAGACTTAGAATAAGTGGATTTTAAGTGGATTTTGTTAACTTTGTCATAATAGCAAGCGAAAATTATTATGTTCCACATATGGTGGCAAAAGGAACCTATATTTTTATATTTGACTCGCCGCGTTTGGATACAAACCACCGAGTAGATTCAAATCAGCATTATGAACCAAATAAAAGAATCTAACAAAACAAAAGCACATCCGCTGGCAATCATCGCCGCCCTAATCTCTCATTTGCGTCAAAGGAGTCCTTGAAACATTATTTCTTCGAAAAATCGCATGCAAATGTTGTATTCAGATCACCCCGTGGGGAATCGCCAAAATATCTCCTACATATTCGCGCATATTTTCATTTCTGTTATTGTCCCTTTAACATGACATTCTGTTCAAGGATAACCCTGCGGTAGTGATCACAACATAATGTCATAGGTCTTAAAGGACGAGTACAATTTAATTTTTGAATGTCTCCCATAAGATATCTTTGTTGAGAGCCTTCTGGCTCTTTCTTGAAGAATGTAGCAATACTATTGGTTGACACACAACACTCGTTTCCATTTCTGGAAATTGTTTATATGATGCTTTCAAGGTTGCTCCTATGTGTAGTGTAGTGCAGGTGAGGGCGAACAAGAGCAAATACCAATCATAAAACGTGTACCTTAATTTGTGGTGCTTCTAGATGCTGCCAATATTCGTGGGTAAAGAACATTTAATTTTGTTAATCGAGTTTTAAAATTCTATGTTTGAGTTCTTGGATATTTGACGTTATTGCTTTTTAGGGAATTTTTTCTTGGAAAAAAGAATATTGCTTCCAATTATAACCTAAAGTAACAGGGTAAGGCTCAGAAGAGAAAAGCAGGCTTCAAAGGAGATGTATTTACTTTACGTCGGGAAAACCTTTCCCTATTTCAAACTCCTTCTTTTTGAATATAAATAACTAAGAATTTATTTACAGGGGGGTTGGTTTTAAATATTTTCTGAAACAATTTGTTAAAACATAATCGATGAAGAAATTCACTAGCTTCGACAGTATTTTGCCGACTACGTTAAGTCATCCCGTATCTTAGAAATTAAAAATAAATAAAACATGTCCAATCCGTGGAACATTCTCTAGATTTGAACCGACACTTTATTGAATTCTTTCAAGAATCCCATCACCAATCCGTATCCTATAATGAGTTATAGAGGCACATCTTTAGCACAATTGTCATATTTGACGAGTATGTTTCGTCAATTCTACAAAATTATTTTACCTACCCAAAAGAATAATTTCCTGTAGGTCCTTAAATTTACTTATCTTACAATTCAAGTACAAAGTTAAAACTTTAACACTAAGGAACAAAGAGCGACATTCTGCTTTAGTCGCGTTTCTTGTCCCCACGTTTCTTAGCTTTGACATTGCCTTAGGAAATTTATTTTTCTAATAAAAATTTCAACTATGAAAGGGACATAATAAATCGCCGTCATGTACCCCTGTCGACTTAACTTCGAACGGAAATGGAAGGTCACATGCTGTTTTTGCATCCTGTTTTGCCTGTAATTGGCTTGCTCATTTTCCTTTTATTTTTTTCCCCCAAGAAACGCGGTGAGCTGAATATGAAAAGTCCAAATTCTAATTATTTCTTTTAAACGGGGGAGGAAAAAAGAAATAGACAAATCCAAAGGAATTAAAAAAAACACTAAATTTATCTTGCTTTTAAAGCACTCAATTTCAGCACTTTCAATTTCAACAAGCGAAGCAAGCACTGTATGGTGTTGAAAGAAGCAACAGGATCGAGAGTTTTGATTTTGTGTAGGGATACTATTTTCTGAGAAATCGAAGAATTGGAAAAGTCCTAGAATAAGTTATTGAAACACTCACGAGAGAAAAACAAATAAGAAATAAAAAAAATACGACGCTTTTCCATTTTGATGACTGCCAGTGACATTGATGTGGCACAAAATCTTTTCTAAAGAACTTTAGTCTATCATTAGAAAAGGCAAACTTTAGGTGTAACGAAGTGGGCGTGGGCGCAACATGTGAGTCTTATGTGAATATTGACCCAAATATCTCTTTGAACCTCTTCAAAACAGAACATTAAAAATTTATACAGTAACGTTTGTCTAGGGCACAATTGAAAAGAAATGTATTTTTTAAAACTTTTTTTCGAGAGGGTTTTTTTTTTGAAAGCCGTTAATTCACTTTAAGTTCCAGTTTGCAATCATGACTTTACTTTATATTATTGCCTTATCGCCCTACTAATCGATTTAACGAAAGTTGTGATTGATTTCAATTGTTTGTTTCTTTTATTGATCCGTCCAATCGTTTTGTAACTTCCGAACAGTACTTCGGACATAGTGAACTCTTTAAATCCTTTCCAATACTTATTTCGAGAAATTCTGAAGGCAAGAACTAGAAAAAACGGAATAAGCAAGAGAAGTGCGCGGTTGATGAGATAGAGATATGTTACAACAGTAGGTTAGGTTAGGTTAAACAGGGGTGTGGTGAAAAGGACCACACAAACACAAGGCACCAAAACGGGCCCATCGCGATCCCTGGGGAACCAGTCGAACTTAACATTCAAAAGGCAAAAACAACCTAAACATTATCCCTCGTGACACAGCCAATTTCCCTGTAAAAGCCAAGGAGGCCCTTAAAGTTTGTGCCCTCTACTTCTTCTAAGCTTTCGAAGAAATATTCCCCTAAAAATTTCCTGCGCATACGCGAAATTGCCTCACATTCGCACAGAATGTGTGCTATATCCTCAACCGCCTGTATATCTCTGCAGAAGCGACAAATATCCGTGTCAGAAAGCCTGAGCCTCTTTGCGTGTTTACGCAGAAGGCAGTGTCCTGTCAGAATTCCTAATAAAGCCCTTAGCTTCTCCCTGCTCAGTTTTAATAGTCCCTTCGATCCTTTTTCGTCTAGTCGTGGCCAGAGAGCTCTAGACGAGTTCAGTCAGACAAGACCTTTGGTTGGCCATCGTTTTAATTTTCTCCTCAATAGTGCCTCTTACTACGCAGAGGGGTGGTTTGATGTTAGAAACCTCACTATTTCCTAGGATCCCTCCTCTTCTTGCAAGCTCATCAGCCTGTTCGTTTCCCTCTATACCGCAGTGACCTGGCACCCAGCACAGTCTCACCCGGTTCTAACGACAGCCCCTGACTATATCAGATTTGATGTTGATCGATTCCATTGCCTTGAGCGTAGCCTGGCTATCGACGTAAATGGCGATATCTCTGTCGGATATCGATCTCATCTGCATAAGCTCGGGCGCCCTAATTGCAGCCAGAACCTCTGATTGGAAGACACTGCATGTATCCGGTAGTTTTAAGGATACTTTTAGTTCCGAGTCTTTTGAGAAGATACCGCAACCTGTTCCTTACCCCGTTTTCGAACCATCTGTATAAATTGTAATTTCATTAGGTCTGACAATTCCACTATTTTTCCATTCCTCTCTCGCTTCATATGGTGTGTCGAAGTCGACCAGGGAGGGAATTTCATCCGTTTGAGTTGGATTGCCTTGCATTAGCTCCGACAGGATCGAGCCGTGTCCGTAGCAGCTGCCCTTGAAATAGTTTAAGTTTGCGAGCCGTATCGCACTATTGCCAGCAAGTTTTTTTATCTGTAGATCAAGCGGTGTTAGGTGTAGCAGAGTGTTCAAAGCTTCCGTTGGTGTAGTACGGAGCGCACCTGTGATGGCTATACAAGCCGTTCTTTGAACCGCTGATAATTTTCCATAAACTGTTTTTCTGTTTGTTGCTTTCCACCAGACCAAGGCACCGTAAGTAGGTATGGGTCTTACCACCACAGTATACAACCAGTGGGCCATGGCAGGTTTTAAGCCCCAAGTTTTCCCTACCGTTCTCTTACAAAAAGCGCATTGTATGCCTTCTTGATTCTTTCCCCTACGTTAAGATTCCAATTCAGTTTTTGTCCAGGATTACACCCAGATACTTCGCGCTATCCGACAGGGATAATTCCACTCCATTTAGCTTGGGGAGCTGGAATTGCGGTATCTTGTACTTCCTAGTAAAAAGAACCAGTTCCATTCTAGAAGGGTTAACACTGAGACCACAGCTTATGGTCCAGATGCCGATCGACCTCAGAGCACCCTCCATGATTTCACTTAAGATATTTAAGTACTTTCCATCCACCATTACCACCACGTCATCTGTGTATGCCGTGGCGCTGATACCCATAGCACTGAGCTTCTTTAGAATTTTGTTTATAACCAGAACCCACAGAAGTGGAGATAAAACCCCACCCTGAGGTGTACCCCTGGTTACAGACATTCTAATCGAGCCTTGCCCAATCGCGCAGTTAATTTTCCTATTTGCAAGCATGTTGCAAACCCAGTTTATAATGCCCTGTTCAATGCTAACGTCTACTAGAGCGCTTTCAATGACACTACTCTCCACGTTATTGAAGGCCCCTTCAATATCGAGGAAGGCAGCCATCGTAAGCTCATTAGAGTGTAGACTTCTCTCTATTTTCCCTACCACCTCATGCAAGGCCGTTTCTGTCGATTTTCCCTTCATGTATGCATGCTGCGAAGCCATAAGAAAGCCATTGCTGCAACTAGCCGTAATCTAACCCTAATGTGACAACAGTAATGAGGTTCGAAAGCTTTACCAGAGGAACAAAACGTCCTACCAAGGCTATAAAGTTCGAACCGAACCATCAAGGGGCAATCAAGGGAACATCGTAATGGAATCGCAGTCGGTGGACGATTTATGGTTTCGTCTGCATAGACGGAGTGTGGAGGAGAAGATATAACATCTTTCTGTCAAAATACAAAGAATACAATGGCTGGGTCATCTAAAGCGGATGGACATCAACGCAAAAACCTCCGAGTCTACCCCGCAGGACGGCGCAGTAGAGGAGCAACGAGACCCAGGTGGCGCGCGCAAGTTGAAGGGAACTCAGCTGGCTGGCGAAGCTTGTTGGCTGAAGTCCAGGTCCATCTTGGACTTGGACTGTAGCATAGCGCTACCTTAAGTAAGTAAGAAAGTAAGGTCAGGTACATATTGAACTTGAAAATGAAAAAAAAATATTTTTTTTAAAATATTGAAAATTTTTTGAGAAATTAAAGTTGAAAATTGCTGATGTTTTCCACACTGTCTGGGGCCATAACTTTTGACGATATTGTATAACTTGAGCCGATATTGAGCACACCTATATTATGTATAACAACTCCAAGTAAACCAAGTTCTTGAGTCATATTTAAAAAAAAATCGTCAAAATTGAATAAAAAATTTTAGCCTTGTTAAAAGTCTTAGGCCAGTATTGCTCAGTACCAAAATTGATCAAAAGGCATTTTGAAAAAAAAAAAAATGAAATAGAGGTTGTCTCACATTGAAGCCAGTAGTGGGCGTGGCCGTTGACGGATTAAGCCAATTTTTATACGTTGTCTGTGCAACAAAAGGACCAAGCCGTACCAACTACCAAGTTTCAGTTCGCTAGTTTGATTTTGAAGACCTAAAACCTTCACACATACAGACGGACGGACGGACGGACATGGCTTAATCGATTCACCTGTCGGTCTTGATCATATCTCTAATAGATCTTAAGGGTGTACGGTGATTACTTCACTGTGTTACACACTATGCATAAAAATTAATATACCCTCAGTCGGCTATAAAAAGGAAGCCCCCCCCCCCCCGTCCTTATCGCCAAAACGCTATGAAGTATAATTTTGAAAGCAATAACAGGAATAGTTCATCATCTAAAATTTTAAAGAAAAATAAAGCAAGCTTAAAATATTTTAAAAAAAACCTTGAAGATTTGCCTAAAAAACGTAGGAGCATTTTTAAAAACAATTTATCAAAAATTTCTAGTACGGATCTCTACGGCTCTGACGATCTGTTTGTTTTGCTTGAAAATAATTTCAAGCCGAGCTAGCTTAAGAGCACATATTTTTTTTTAATTTTGTAGTGTTCCTGTCGATATCACCGGCACGCAAGGGACAATCAAAACTTCTACGTCATTTTTTTCACTAGCGCTGCCGTGTATGGTTGCGTTTGGGGCTCTTTTTATTAAGTTATTTATATCCATCAAGTCACAAAATAAAGTTTTATTAATATTTAAAAAAAAAACTAACTGAAGTCTATAAAGTAAAATATGTAATTGAATTATTAATAAGGTGCTCACGCTACTATTTAGTAATGCCACCAATACACACACACGTACAAAAGACCTTTTTATAATGTTATTACACGTTGTTAGTTTATGTGCATTATTAATGCACAGAGAACATTTAGGCTTTTTAAGTACTCGAAATGGTCCGCGGATCAACCAACTAAATATTTTCATAATGATTTTACGGAAGGCCACTTTTCCTCGGTCTTAATGGTCGTTGCTTTATGGAGCAAATAATGATAAAACACTATTTTCATCCTTGTCCCTACGTTTCGTTGGAGCTTCTAGAAGCTCAAGAAGTCTTGAGGGTTTTGAAGGAAAGTTGGGGAGGAGGGAAGTTGAAAGCTGACAGGATGATGTTTTTGTCTTTTTGGCAACACGCAAAGCACGCCGAATGTTTGAAATTGACAAATTTTCTTAGAAATTGCTTACGATGTCGTTTTACAATGGAGTAGGTACTTCGCCTAGATGTCAGTGTCAAAAGACTATTTTTTCGTTTTTCTTGTTTGGTTGACAGCCAGGTATTAAAACAAACGAGAAAGCAAATGATAAAAGCTTCTGGCAGTAAAATTGTTATGAGGCAAATCAGCGCAGCATACTTTAAACTTTCGCGTGGTAAAACACTGGTGAACGTTTGACTATTCTAATTGCATGGAGCAGAACGTTTCTGAAGTAGCATCCTGCTTTATTCTGCAAAATGTCGGGTTTTCCATTTATTTAGGACTTTTAAGTTACAACTAGTAAAAGCATTGGCATTTTATTTTAAGTTTTCAGCAAAACTTATAAAATTTAGAGTCCTTTTTTAACGGACGAAAGTTAATTGATTGCAGAAAAAATTTGTCGCCAAAAGAGTTTTACTATGCCAGTTAATTTTTTTTAACTATTTTGCTCAATTCGCCACTCAATTTTCATTATAAATTTTACAGTTTTGTGTACTAAAAAGAATAATCTTTGGTTGAATTTAACAAAAATGTTTTGCAATTTGCCAATGTAGCCAATCTTCGCCATTTACAACCTGCATTTGTTTTCATACCAAGTGATTGTCACATGTCACGCAAGGTATGGAAAACGAAAACTAAAACGAGAAAGGTATATGCCAAAGTAAGGGAGATAATAGCGCTAAAAACTCTATTGACATGGGTAAATTTTGACGATTTTTGGACGATATGTTGTTTTGGTGACATCTCTTGTTATTTATTCAGTTACTGATGCCAGCTAACTGTGCAATGTTTAGACTCTATTATCAAGTTTCCCAACAAACATACTCTCGAGAGATGTGCTCTACAAAACCAAAAAAAAAGCTCTTATAAGACTCTCGTAAGACTCTTGAATACTCTCAGAACATAATCTTTTTTGATTAAATTGAATTTTACTCTCATAGTACTCTCAATAAAAGGGTAAAAGGCTACCAGAGTAAAAAAAGACGTAAACTCCCATTATGAGAGAATATTTGGTTCTTGTTATGTGTGTTCAACTCTCATCTTACTCTCAAAAAGTAAAAGTACTCATAAAAATACTCTTTTCAGCCCAACACTCTTGTTTTGAGACCGGATGGCTGATTAAAATACCTATTCATGTCAATTCAAAATAATTGCGTCCCACCATATGTCAAAAGTAATTTTGTCAGTATGTAGTGTGCTTGCGGTGACAGAAGTTTTTTAATTAATTTAATGCATTTCTTTATGGAGAAAAAAGTGTAGGTATCTCTGCAGCACAAATCGTCATCGAAAACATATTCATGGTCTGGTTGGCCAGCATGGATTGGCTGGTTTTTCTACACGCAAACAAACTCACAGTCAACTCCGATGACGTCAGATTTACATATTCTTTTGCGGGCAAATGTCATAACATGCGTATGCCGTAATCTTTATATTCCTTCATTTATGTGCACGCGGCAATGATGGAAAAACAGAAATGCGTCTTTAAATAGTACGAAACCACGACATTTTTTAATTCTTAAAAAACAGTTTATGTACTCTGATTCGGGAAGACAAAGCCAATTTTGCTCTGGTAAAAAGGGTAAAACTCTGGAAAACAGCCAATATGCTGGCACGAGGAGAGCTTATCTCTGTTAAAAAAGCTTAATCGCTCGCAAAAAGTGAATGACTCTTATTAGAAAACTATTTTTTCCGCCATTTAATTTCTGACCTCTTAGAGTTACCAACGTATACGCATCTAGTTGATTTGCATTCGTTTGTTATTAATAAAATTAAAAAAAATATATACCGAAAAGATTTTAAGAATGTACGAAGAAATGTTAATTATTTCTTTTTGTAGGATGCTAAGAGCTATATTTTGGTCTTTATTATGCTTTAAAACTAGGATATATTTTGAAACGTATAGTTTGTAACAGTAAATTATCACCGCGTAATCGCATACTTAGCATTTTTATTGATTGAGACCGAATACATAATCGACCATGTACCTAAATACGGGCCCGTATGAGCTCCGCCCGGGCGGACATGGCTCATTCGACTCACATTTTGGCCGCGATCATATCCTCTTACATCCTATTTTACTCCTTACCCTGTTAATTGAGATAAAAACACATTTTAAACAGAGAAAATGCGGCAACCCTTCTGCGATGAGCTATCTTTTATAATTTATTTTTTAAATTGATTATTTTTGAGGCACTTTATTTTTATCGAAGTAAAATGTTAACTTTAGCAGATAAATTTTCAGTTGAACTAAGTTCTTGCATAAATAACTCCAGAAAAAATATTATTAAACTCAATAATATTGATGACAATAGTGTACCATCAAGCAGCGCATTGAAAATAACAATTACTTTAAGAAGTAAATCTTTTTTCTTTTTCACTTCATGTCCTTATGAGAAATTAAACAATATTTGGCACACAACATGATAAAGATGGCACGAAAATTGTTTGTTATACGTTTCTCTCTCTTTCAAACAAGATTTACTCTTCACATCCCATAAGAAGAACTTATTGTCTTATTATGAGACCGAATAACTCTTGCAAGGAGAGTTTAAGACTTTTTATCAGATCAAATAACTCCCATAAGTGGGGCCATTTAACTCCCGTAAGAATCTCTTAAGCGCTCTCGTAATTCTCTATGAGAGGCAAATTCCAAGAGGCAAGCTCTGGAAGAATACTCTCATAACACTCTCGTAGAGTGTTATGGGAGGAAAAATGTTAGTTTGGCTAAGTTCGAAGAGGACCATAATTTCGGCATTTTTGGTTAAAAGGGTGTGAGCAAGGCAAATGGGCCAATCAAAAATAAAAATTATACACAATTTATTTTATTCTATTTCAACATCTACTGGCCCTTTTTTAAAACTTTAAACTTTTGTAATCAGTCAATCAAGCATTGACATATGAGATGAATATTCTCCAATTCCGCGAAGATTGCGAGTATTTTCAGCATACTCCTTCCAGCTTTGTTATGTCTTTTCATAATGACGACGTTACCACTCTATTCACTCAATCAAAACAGTCATAGGTGGCAGCTGTCAAATCTTAAGGCTGTCACTTGCAGGTGAGAAAATTTAACAAAGTTCGGAAAACTTCTTATCAATTTATGCTGTGTGTTTTGATATCTTCACGTACAAGATAGATGTCGACTTCGAAGCAAACACCAAAAAACTGTGAAAGATTAATCCAACTAAAGAAGCAGAACTTCGAGGTTGCAGTCCAATGCCGCGGAAACGTGGTAGCAGAGCTCTCTAGGCTCCAAAACGGCGTATAAAAATAAATTTGGCTGGCAGGATATTAGATTTTACGGGCTTTAAACCTAGAAAGATTCCCTATTACAGGTAAGTCAGACTTTGATTCATTGTTATCTTGGCTCAGTTGTTCTAATATTTTTTTAAACACAGCAATCTGTATTCTGCGATGGTTATGTGCCTTAAACCAAGATTCAATGCTCCTTTTTCTCTCGAATTTGTAGGAGCTGAAATATAAACATCATTTGGCTGCAGAATTGTTGTACGATAAGTTGAAGTGATAGAGCAAATATAGTCTGTTGGCTCAGGTTTCTAAATACCGTGATATTGTCAGCACTGCAACCTTTGATTTCTTTGGGACACACCCTGTGCTCTATTAATTTTTTGTTGCCAAAATGCTTCTTTTCCTTCCTGTTAAGTTACCCCAAAATGTTTTTTAGGACAATAAAATCCTCTCTTAAAGTCAAAAGCCTGCAAGTACTACATTCGTTTAAAGTTAATGACAATCTAATGTTTCTCGTTTATCTCAAGAGTCCCTGATTAGAAATTCATTCGTCTGAAAAAACCACACCACAAAATGTTCATTTAAAGTTATTCCGAAAAGGACCCTTACAAAGTGCTATTCCAACACCTGGCCAGCAAATCAAATTAGTGGTACATTTTGAATCGGAGGTCTCCTTGCTTGATTGAAAATAATGTCTGTTGCTTTGGTTTTGATTGTATTTGACGCATCAGTTTATGTCTGGGCAGAGAATGGAGACACGGAGGATTGTTTTTGGCGACACCTGTCTGACAGATGTAAAAACCTACATTTGCAGATTAAATGTACCAAAAGTTATCAAATCGATTTAATAGAGTATGGGACACATTCTGTTTCATATCTTTTTAAGCTTTATATGAAATCCTAAAAATTGAGCATAGCCCTTTTGTAATTAAATACCTTATGTATATGTATAGTACCTTTAAATTTCTTTTCCTGGAAACAGGTCTGCTCCAGAGAGATATTTATTTCTGAGCTTAGTTCTCAGAAGTAAAAAACAAGCCGTTCTTATTGTGCCGTAAGGTACTACACATGTACTGGTTTTCCAAGTACTGTACTCTATTCAAGGTATTTGAAAGAAATATATTGCGTCTAAAGGTTTTCCAAGTAAACCAGGAAAAAGCATCAGAAAATAACGTCAAGCTGAGAAAAACATTCAACCAAGAGTTGCCATGGAAACGGATTTGAAAACCTTTAACTTTTTTAATGTATTTTTCGATAAACTAAGATGCTTAGTTGGTCTTTACCTCCTAGAAAAGTAAATACCTCCTAGAAGTTCGAGCTTCACCACAAGTTTTCCTTTCTGTTCGAAATAAAAGTTTATTCATTCCATGAAGACTTCTGCTTCACAGATTTAATTAATTTTGGTATTTGCCTTAATTCTGTTTAATAATTCAAAAAGTTAGATCGTGGCCTCTTGTCGTGTCGTTTCAATTGAATGAGGCTTTTTCCTTTAAACTTTCCTTGCAGTTTCAGTTAAGTCATGACAATATGTCAAAATACCTATTGATTGCCTTCATTTTTTTCTTACTTTAAATTAAATTAAAGAACCAAACTCAACAAGATTTGGTTCTATTCTATTCTTATAATACTGACGATTATCTCATGCTTTCTATGCATTCCCAAATTCAATTCAAACTCTTTCATCCCAAAAGAGACATTTACAAATGCCTTTGACAGCTGTTAATTTGCTGTGATTCCATGAGTCTCCCTTAAGAAGGCTTCCACTTAATCCTTTCAATTTAATGCTCCCGTTGAGGTATGGTTGCTGATTTTATACCCTCTACTTACCTACGGCTTATGAAGCAAGATAAAATAGGACTTAGACTTCAGACCGGTATCACAGAAAAATAAAGCTGTCATCTCTTTGCTGCGTACTTAATCACCTCGAATTTGTCCCAAAGAATTTCGCCTGAGTCTCTGTGCATATCCTAGTGAACAGCATGATTGTGTCTGGCATAATTCAAGGATATAAATTATTAGCCACCGAGAGGGTTATTTTATATTCGAGTACACAATGGGTGAACAAAATAAGCCTTTCAATTAACCTGGCAGGGAAAATCCTTTAAACAATATTTACCCCAACCGAGGGAACAAACCGAAGGCGACTACACGATGTCTGACATTCCCAGTATTTGTTGGTAGCATAATCCTCTTAAGAGATGTTCCATGTTAGGCATTATGCTCGCGTGTATAAATATGGAGTATCTCGCTAATTGTCTTTACATTGAGATGTCAACAGGAGTAAATTAATTTTTGCCACCACAAAATGAGAACACGGAGCGTGGTTAGTTTTGCATGCGGTTAGTTTCAAACAAAAAAATGGTTGCCAAGCGGTGCTAGAGTTTTAAATGACATAATAAATTAGATCGACCTTCCTCAGGGACGACACGAAGGTTCACTCCTACACTTCGTGAATGCTAACAAACACCAAAGAGGTCGCGAAAAAGCCTTCCACAAAAGCTGATGCTGAAATTCTATTGATTCGCAAAATTAGAGCTCTCATATGGCACATAATACTACTTGATCCCCTCACAATGTCCTTGATAATATCCTTCAATAGAAATTTTAAAAATATCGCGAAAAATCACCTTCTGGTTCTGTGCTTCTGAACTTTGAACAAATTAACCCCAGCTATCGGAAGGGTCTCATTGATTAAATACAGAAAAAAAAAACTTTATCCAAAGGCCTATATCCTCAAAGCGAGTGGCATGCAAATCCTTGAAGCTCAGGTGTTGTGAATTTGGAAAATATTCGCTGGTAAAATGAACAAAACTTTTCTCTTTTTTTTTGGTAAATATTGTTGATTACTTTTATGAAAACGAAGGGGCTGGATTTTATTTTATCGAAAGCCATACATAATGCCTTTGATAGAGTTGAAGGGACTTTTGTTAGACATAAATGGAAGTAAAATGAGTTGGGTATAACATAAAAGTTATGAAAGGTATCGTTGAAGGAAGAGGATTATTCCTCGATGGTTGACTATTGAATAGAAGACCATAAAAAACCATTGAAGGACTTGTAAAACATTTTTGCATTGATAAAGCATAAAGGGATATGCTTGATGTGAATTGAGGAATTTGTGTTCCATAAATTTCTTTTAGAAAAATGTATAAATTCATTGTTGTGAGAGTTTTTGATTTCAGTTCCTTAGTTAGAAAGTGGAACGGAAGAATACGAAACCCACGAAATATTTTCTGATTTGAGAAATTTTACTCTTCATCTTGTTGAAACTTTTTCAGCTGTGGATTTTAATTGTCCTCATGCAATGTCTCTCATGTATTTGGATTTGAGAAGATTTTTAAGAATAAATATAATCAACAGACTATTATTTTGGGCTTACTTACTTAAGGTGGCACTACAGTCCGGGGTGGACCTGGGCCTCAGCCAACAAGCTTCGCCAGCCAGCTCTGTCTCTAGCTAGCCGTCTCCAGTTTTGCACGCGAAGTTGGCTGAGGTCCCCTTCCACTTGCGTGCGCCACCTGAGTCTTGGTGCTCCTCTACCGCGCCGTCCCTGCGGTGTGGATTCAAAGATTTTCCGGGCCGGGGCGTTGGTGTCCATCCGCTCTAGCCGGCCATCGTAGACGTCAACCCAGCCATCGTAGACGTTGTGTTTTGACTCTTTTGGACCGTAAATCGTCCGAAGAATTTTCCTCTCGAAGCAGCCTAAAGTGTTTTCATCCGCCTTTGACAGGATCCATGCTTCTGCACCGTAAAGCAGGACTGAGATGATGAGGGTCTTATACATGGACACTTTAGTTGCTCGAGAGAGGGCTTTGCTACTCAATTGCCTTCTTAGCCCAAGGAAACAGCGATTGGCAAGAGTTATCCTTCGTTTGATTTCAGCGCTGGTGTCTGAATTGATAGCGGAACCTAGGTAAACAAAGTCCCTAACTACCTCAAAATTATAGCTGTCGATGGTGATGTTTTGTCCAAACCAAGATACACTTGGTTTCGCCCTCGTTGACTGATAAACCCATATTCGCCGCTTCCACCCCAATACTCACGAAGGCTTCACTGACATCACGCTTTGTTCTACCGATTATGTCAATGTCGTCTGCGTATGCGAGTAGTTGAACGAACTTTTGAAAGATTGTACCTCTGGTGTTGGCGCGAGAGTTCTGCACAATTCTCTCAAGTATGATGTTAAAGAAGTCGCATGACAGCGCGTCGCCTTGTCTAAATCCTTTTTGGACATCAAAGGGGTCTGTGAGGTCTTTGCCGACCTTGACGGAACAGCGTGAGCTTTCCATCGTCATCCTGCACAGACTGACAAGTTTGGCAGGGATGCCAAAACTAGACATTGCGCTATATAGACGGTCTCTATAGATGCTGTCATACGCGGCCTTGAAATCGATGAAGAGGTGGTGTGTATCGATTTAGAATTCCTGGGTTTTCTCCAAGATCTGCCGCAGTGTGAATATTTGATCGATGGTGGACTTTCCTGGCCTAAAGCCACACTGATATGTGCCTATCAGATTGTTGACAAACGGCTTCAGGCGTTCACACAGTACAGCAGAAAAGATCTTGTATGCGATGTTAAGAAAACTTATGCCCCTGTAGTTGGCCCAACTCAGAGGGTCTCCTTTCTTCAGGATCGGGCAAACAATGCTGAGATTCCATTCGTCGGGCATGCTTTCTTCCGACCATATCTTGCAGATGAGCTGGTGCATGCTCCTAACCAGCTCACCGCCAGCGGATTTAAAAAGTTCGGCAGCTAGGCCGTCTGCTCCGGCTGCTTTGTTGCACTTGAGCTTAGACACAGCTACTTTCACCTCCTCCAGGTCAGGTGGGCGGTATCGTTCGTATGCTTCGTCGGTAACGTCTTCGCCCGGGTTGAATGGTTCGTTCTGCCTGACAGCGGTATTTAGTTCGTCCTCGCCGTTATACAGTCTGCAGAAGTGGTCTTTCCAAATCCTCAGCACCGACTGCGATTCTACAACGATGTTCCCTTGATGGTCCTTACAGGCTTCAGTTCGAAGTTTATACCCTTGGCAAAACCTTTTGATCCTTTGGTAAAACTTTCTAACTCCATTCCTGTTGTAACATCTCTCTATCTCTTCAACCGCGCGCTTCTCGTGCTCTCTCTTTTTCCTTCGGAGAAGCCGGTGTTCCTCTCTCCTCCTCTGCTCGTAGAGCTCGCGAGCAGCTCTAGTCCTTCTGTGCAGCGCCGCTTTGTATGCTTCCTGTTTAGCTGCATGTGCTTGCCAGCATTCATCGCCATACCAGGGGTTTCGTTGTGGTGTGAAACCCAGCACTTCCGAGGCGGCGTCTCTGATGGCATTTTGGCAATGTTGCCACTGGCTATCAATACTTGATGGTGGCTGCATAGGACTTCGTAGAAGGTTTTGAGAGATTCGGTTGGAGAAGGACCTGGCGATCTCTTGCGATTGTAGTCGGCCGACGTCAAACTTCCTCACAGTATTTCCATTACTTGGTCGGGGTGGTCGGTGTATCCGCAGCCGTACCTTGGCTACAACAAGGTAGTGATCCGAATCAATGTTGGCCCCTCGGAAAGTTCGGACATCCATGATACTGGAGGAGTGCCTTGCGTCGATCGCAATATGGTCAATCTGGTTGACGGTTGATTGATCGGGAGATCTCCATGTCCCTTTGTGGATATTGAGATGCGGGAACTGTGTACTAGCTACCACAACATGTCGCCCCGCAGCAAAGTCGATCAGCCTGAATCCGTTATCGGAGGTCGTGTCGTGCAGGCTATGCTTTTCGACAGTATGACCAAAGATGCCCTCCCTTCCTATCTTGGCATTAAAATTGCCTAAGACAATCTTAATGTCGTAGCTAGGGTACTGCTCATAAGTTTTGTCCAGGAGCTAGTAGAATATAACTTTAGTCTCGTCATCTTTCTCCTCTGTGGGAACATGTGCGCATATCAGGCTTATGTTGGCGAATTTAGCCTTGATGCGGATCGTCGCGAGGCACTCGCTTACAGGGTTGAAGCTCAAGACTTTTTGCCTCAGTCTGCCTCCAACAACGAAACCACATCCAAATAGGCGCTGTCTTTGATGCCGATAGCAGTCGCCGTAGTAGATGTCGCAGTTTTTCATTATTTTGGGCTTACACGATTTTTATTATATCCCTAGACTCTAGTCTGACTTTCTGTTACCACGACTTAGAATCAAACGAAAGTCGTAAGATTTAGAACTGAATTGAAGCAATTGTCCTCTCAATAAATAGATATATGAACTATTAGACCCTTTAGACACGAGCGTTATGTTAAATAGCACTTCGCATTCATAAATCAGGACTCTCACAATACGCCTTAAAAAATCTGTCGTTAAATTGTTCAAACACTCCCCAACATACTCACATGTGCAACGCGTGCCCTAACATTGTTGCATATAAAAATGAATATGCAAAAGCATCATTTGGCATTTACATTTTATGTTATTTTGATTTGAAATCGTGTCTGTATTGAAGGAAATAAAAAAATATAACAGGAAGATGCACACGCAGCATTTTAACGATACTGTGGCGATTTAAAAAGCGACGTCCCACAATTCTTTTTTCCTCAGGCCATGTTTCTGTTGTATTCTGTTTATGTTTTATTTTTTTCTTATTTTTTATTATTATCCTTTTTCCAATTCAATGAATTTTTTTGCCATTTCTTATTTACATACGGAAAATTCATATTTATCATAAATATTGATGAAGGATCAAGCAAGTGAAGGCACGTGAAAGTTAAATGTACCTACATAGAAATATTATTGAAAAAGTTGGTCAGTAATAAGTATGTATGCGTCTCGCATGGAAAAAGAATTTTTTTTTTTTAATTTCATCTGAAGGATGGGTGAAAGGGGGGCATTATGCTCAAATGATTTGTGCAAAATTAATGCTTCAATGTGATTTTTTCAACAAATGCAATTTATTTGAGAAAATAAGTTTCTTTATTTCGAAAGAGAAAAAAATGTTACGTATACGCCAGAGTAGTCTGTATTGCCATAAAAGTTCGATAAATCGAAATTGATTTGCTTTTACACTCAACAATAAAAAGATTTTCAAATTTAATATGATCCTATTAATGAATCTCACAAAGAAACATTTAATCTACAGAGACACCTTGCAGATTAAATATGAGAGACAACAGGTTGAGATATGATGTAAGACAACATTGCCAAAATATTTCATGTCTGAAGATTGAACATTTTCAATTGATGTATGGAATTGATTTTGGGGAAATTTATTGATGATTGACGAGTCTTAAATTGTGACATCAATAAGACAAAATAAAAAAATCTTCTCAGGAACTGAACGCTGCTTCTCAAGATGCTTGGATTTTGAACAAGATTAGTCTTAGGAAACAAAAGTTGGAGATTAGAAAATTACAAATACATAATTATCGTGCAAAAAAAAAAAACTTATAAAATTGCAAAAACTGATCCGAATTTACTAAAATTATGGATGCACACGTAATGAATTTTTACGCTATTTGTATGCCTTTGTTATCTATACAATAGGGTTACACCAAAGGTAGTCTGTCTTTTTATTGAAGGCGGAAAAAACTTACCACTAAATCCCTTGTCATGTGAGTGTATCCATCCTTTCCTCCATTTTACTAAGAACTCTGGAAAGTGTGGTCAATATCAGTGGGTTAGAAAAAATTAAGACGCCTCTACATGTTCTAGGAGAGTTTTCCTGGGGCTTGGCTTTCCCTGATGAAACCTTAGCGTCATATTTTTACTCCGGACATATGCCTTAGAGGGACATCGGCTAGGTTTGCCAAGGGATTAATTTCTTCGCCGAGGATAATAATCTTCCTCATGTGCAGTAAGGCCAGGCAATCCATGATTATGTGTAGGGAAGACAAATCGCTGTTTAGACAAAGTCTGCATATGGAGTCCGGTGAAAGGCCGACGCGATGGAGATTCAGTTTATTCAGTTTGCAATGGCCGCTAAAAATTCCACTAGAGACTTTTTAGCTAACCATCTGTCCAGGTTGGTAAGTGCATTAGACCTCCTGGGGTAAAAGTTGGACATGAATTTTTTGGAGCAATGCTCTGTCCAGTTATGTTAACCAGACTTCTTTGGATTCAGAGTGTAGAGTATTTAAGAGTATTTTACCTACTCAACTGGATGGTTCAGGCTCTATGAGTGGTGTAGAAGCCCGACTTAAGCTAGCGGGTCTGCTAATTAGTTGCTATCCAAGTTGCTAAGCCAATATCGTAACCACTGTGTGTTGGAATCAAGACTGTCTAAAAACTATGATGGATGAAAAGTCCAACTGGTACATTGCATCTAGAGTGGTGACTGATGACGCTATCAAATATGCTATTGCATCCTTTGAGAGCCTTAAGTCACCTGGTCCAGATGGAATCTACCCGGTTATGCTGAAGCAAGGTTTAGGTCAGCTGTTGCCCACGTTGAAAAGAATTTTCACTGCGAGCCTTGCCTTGGCTTACATACCCACCCCACCCTTTGGCGTATGGTTAAAGTCGTTTTCATACCAAAACCTGGTAAGTCAGACTATAGCCTAGCCAAAAGCTTCAGACCCATAAGTCTGTCTTCCTTCCTGCTGAAAAGCTTAGAGAGACTGGTTGAGCTGCGCGTGAGCAAAGTTGCTCTTCGTTTGCACTCTCTTTCTGAGATGCAACACGCTTATCAGCGCGGAAAATCCTGCGAAACTGCGCTTCAAAACCTTGTTGGTAGGATTGAATGTGCTCTTGACCAGAAGAAGTACGTGCTGGGCGTTTTTGAAGGGCGTCGATATTGAGGATGCTATAACGCGACGTTTGATAGCATGTGCAACTCAGCCAGACAACATGGTGTAGATGAAACATTAGTTCAATGGATTAGGGCAATGCTAATGAACAGGACGCTGATAACCAAAGCAGATTGTGGCAAGTGCATCATAACTGGGGTAAACAGGGGCTGCCCGCAAGGTGGTGTTCTGTCTCCCCTTTTATGGTGCATGGTTGTAGACTCTCTACTATCGGCTCTCAACCTTCCTGGAACCTACACACAAGTCTACGCGGATGATGTCGCCGTTCTTTCTGTCGGCTCAAACTTAGGGACTGTGTGCCCTCAGGCGCAGAGATCCCTGGACTGGATCGATGATTGGTGCACTAGGAATCGGCTTTCAGTGAATCCTCTTAAAACTACGGTTGTTCTCTTTACGAGAAGGAGGAAGGTCACTGGTCTGACTCAACTAGTGCTTAAAGGTGTCACTATCCCGATATCCGATGAAGTCCAATATCTGGGAGTAATCCTTGATAGAAAACTTCTATGGTCTAAGCATGTTGAATCCAAAACCGAAAAAGCATTGTCCACCTTCTGGCAGTGCAGAGGCGCTTTTGGCAAGACATGGGGCTTAACTCCGAAAAGGGTCCTCTGGATCTATACTGCCATGGTTAGACCACTCCTCTCATACGCATCGGTTGTTTGGTGGAACAGGCTTTCGCGGAAACGTGTTACTGCCTCTTTTGCCAAACTCCAAAGAACGGCTTGTCTGTGTTGCACAGGGGCCTTCCCTAGCACGCCGGGCTCTGCTCTAGATGCTTTGATGAACCCCCCCCCCCCCCCCCCCCCTTGATATATTTATCATGGGGTGTACGCTGAAAACCATCTTTCGCTTAAAGAGAGGTGGTTTTTGGTACCACACGCATTGGAATTTTGAAGAACTTGTTCGAGAATTGTCCTTCGACCCCTGTCTTATGGACATGCCCTCTGACGCAATGACCCCAGAAATCCTTTTGCGACAAAACTACCAAGTCAACTTTCCTCAGGTAATGGAATGGCTTCGGCCAGACTCTGAGCCAGGGAAAGAATGCTATCGTATTTCCACGGATGGCTCCAAAACAGGACAGGGGTCTGGTGCTGGAGTCTTTGTGGAAAGCGAGAACATTAGACTCCACTACCCCTTAGGTGTCTCCAAGCGGAGATTTGCTAAATGCAGTGAGTCTTGTTTGGGTTCCAGGTCACACTGGTATCCAGGGAAATGAGATCTCTGATGAGCTTGCCAGACTTGGCTCAGAAGAGGTTTTCTTAGGACCCGAACCTGCTTTAGGCCTGCCTGTATCTGTTGTCACGTCTGCCATTGACACTTGAGTTTCTCGTGAGCACAGGGCTCGTTGGCGTGACTGCGATGGGTGCAGACAGACTAAACGACTACGCCCGGACATCTGCGAGGGGTCAGCGTCTTTTCTTTTATCTCTTAGGAGAATCGATTGCAGACTTCTTGTAGGCATCCTTACGGGCCACCAAGCTTTTGCTAGACACTTGAATGTGTTAGGCTTAAGCGAAACCACCACCTGTCTTGCCTGTAGAGAGGACGACGATACAGCGGAACACTTTCTCTGTAGTTGTCCTGCCTTTGCTCGCATCGGATCTTTGGGGCTGACGTGGTGAGTGCTGAACACCTAAGCTCTTCATCACTGAAGCTCCTTCTCATCTTTCTTCGAAAGACGGGTAAGCTAAATACATTAATGTAAGGTGTCTGCATGGTAGTACAATGGACCAGTAGTTGTGTCTGAGTGCTCCATCGGATAGTAGCAACCTCCAACAAAATCGTAAACGTAAAAAAAACGTATGATGGATGAAGAGAAAGCTTCGATTTAATGAGGGGTGAGTTAAGTGCCTTGAGAGCTGCTTGGCTGTCCTAGCAGATGAATATTGTTCTTCATCTTGCGTTAGAATTTAAATTTAATCTAACACAGCCTAGCTAGATGAACAAGGCCACGTCGGACTGTTCTCAATGAATATCAGACGCAGTCCGTGTCTCCAGTTTGGAACCGTATTTTCCCATCTATCTCTTGAAAAGATTACTACGAAGAATTTTTCCCGGAAGCCATACTCCGGAAGCAAAGAAAAAGGCATGATGAGTGGACTGGCAGAAGTCCATGTTAAGGAGTCCATGTTATTCTAATGGAGCCATCACGCAGGTTCCAGCTAGATGTTATATTCGTTCTAGCTTTTTGCACCGAGACTCAGGTGGCGCACGCAAGTGGAAGGCGACCTCAGCCAACTTCGCGTGCGAAACTGGAGACGGCTAGCTAGAGACAGAGCTGGCTGGCGAAGCTTGTTGGCTGAGGCTCAGGTCCACCCCGGACTGTAGCGCCACCTTAAGTAAGTAAGTAAGCTTTTTGACCAGAGTAACTTCATTGATCCACTAGGCAAGAGGCGCAAAGACCATTGCTGACCTAAAAATCAGCGTGTATAGCTAGTATTTAATCCGGGGTCTTAGATTCGACGGCAGATCTGCAAGGATCCAGCGCCTTTGTTTACGTTGCATTCTATCTGTGGGTTCCCTGATTGTTTTTTACCAAGAACTAATCCAAGGTACTTTGCTTCCCTTGAAAATTCTATAATTTCATCGTACCGTGTAGATTGTCTTAAAGGGATGATAGTCGTCTCTTAAGGATTTACAGCCTTTGTTGTCACACCATCTCTGAACTACAGAAAGTGCTAATTGCATTACATTTTTCTAAAAGGAATGCGTTCGAATTTCCCTCAGATAATGATTTTTACGTCGTTGGTATATGCTTAGGCATCAATTCCTTGGCTTTGTCAAGATTTAAGGTAGATCGTCAACAACAAGGGACTATAAAACAGTCGAGAAGATGCCAAGGTGCCTCGTTGAGGACACCCCCGTAGGCTTAACGTCAAGATTTCCAGATCATCGATTCGGACTTGGATTATTTTTCAATTGAGCATTGACTTGATCCATCTTCCTTGAATCATATTGTTGAGAGCCTGTTGGTAGACTCTAAACATGTTTTGTTAAAGGTTTCTTCAATGTCTAGGAAAGTCGCAAGACTGATTTCATTGCAATTGATGGAGTGTTCTATCTTGTAATCTGTTTTTCCATGCTTCAAAGGATAAAAGACATGAGTCTGATAGGGCTTTGGACTTTTTCTGCCTTAGGCAGGTGTTTAACCCTTCACTTCCGCCAGGTTTTTGGGATGTTACTGTCAGGCTGGAGCTGAACAGCTTGCCCAGTGCTAAGACTGCCGAGTCAGCTGAAATATTTGCGATCCTTGTATTGGTTAGCTGACCTAGCATCAAAAGTTCTGCCAGTCTGCAAGGACCCATTTTTGCTTTAGAAACAAACTTAGTTGTTCCCTGTACGCCTGGCTATTTGTTCCAGTTGGGTAGCCATCGTGTCTACCTTAGACCTTAGTAGTTTTGAGCCACTGCAAATGGGCGATGGATTTGATTGTTTTTGAGCGAGAACTGAACTCTTGGTTCATATTGAAGAACGGCTTTTTGACAGGTCCTCAAAAAGTTTCGCACTAAACTCGCGTCCCTCGGAATGGTTAGGGTGGTACCCTGTGAGTTGTCTACTGTACGAAGAGCTTTCCAGTACTGGGTAGGCAGAGCTCTTTAAGGGCATCAAGCGAATGGTAGAGCGAATATTGCCGGGGAAGAATACCATATTTACGCAGGTTTAAGGGAGGTAGTCTTCTTCGACCATTTGTAGCTTTGTAACTTCCAGAGGGGAGATAGTCTCCACAGGCCAGTCTTTGATGACTGAGTCTGTGCAATGAATAGCTAGTCACTCTGACTTATATGAGTAGCCCATACATCTCATCGGTGGGCCATCTTCAGGATGCTTATTCCCATGACATATTGCACTGTTTTGCGGTGTACCGGCTCAAGGTGGCTAACTGGGAAATTTTCTAGTAGGAGCCCTACTTTTATATTTCCTTCAATTTTTTATATCAAAGGAACATTTGGTTTTGCTTTTTTGTTCATTCCTGCAGTCGATTTAGTATTAGATAGAGAATGCTTTGTGCATACGGGATTTCCCTTAATGTGGATTCATTGATGATCGTTTTCAGCAACTTATTGTATATTGAACAACTTGTGACTTGTAGCTTGACTTAGTTCCTTTTAGAAGAAGCCGGACGTTTTTTCCAAAGGGATAGTCACTATCCATATATTGCCAATGGAAAAAGTTTCAAGAGCTACAAAACAGCTTCTATAGGCTTCTTCCGTGAACACTGACTTAGCTGCGTAGACAGATAGGTCTACGGGCTCAGTAAGGTCTATCCCAAATAACTTCAATCCTAGAACTACGGATTGTCCTCTCTAGATCCAAAATAATCACATAACAGCAGGAACACCTCTTGCAGGATTTGGTTCTTCCCCACGTATGGACGGTCTTGGTAGTTGGACGGTCAAAACGTTGCGGAAGGGTTGCCAAATTTCGCTCGCAGTATGCATATTGCATATGTAAGTTCCAAAGATACTGCCCTATACTTCATATGGTAATTATTAAGAAATCTATCAATAACTTGGATTTTACCATGTTTTATTCTTTGAACTTGTAGAACTAATGAGGGCTAAGCAGGCTCGAAAAGTGGCTGGATTGTTTCCGGCCCAAACTCAGTCTCTCAAAGATTGCCCTGGTCTCGAAGTGTATCCAGTTCCGAATAGAGCACTGGTTATACTCAGGTGATATAGCCAGCTATGGGGTTGGGGTCGAAATTCCGGTTGGGCTAAAAAAAATTTTAAAAAATTCTGCTTTCAAAATTCTGTTTCTCAAAATTCTGGAAATGCCACTTTTGCAAAGCGACATATTGAATTTATTTGGAAGGGCGTGCCTGCCTGTTGCTTTTTTTTCTTTCACTTAACTTCAAAAAAGATTTCCTTTAAAAGCAGAATAAGCTGAATTAAGCTGCTTTAGCCAAAATCTTGAAAACAGAAGCTTTTTTGGGAAAAATCAGAATTTTTGTATGCAGATTTTTAAAAGCCAAATTAGCGCCTGCTCCCGCCAGTTGCATTAAAAATTCAAACTGCATATAAAAATATAACTCAAACTTAAACAAAGTATTTTTCTACTTAGTAGTGGTCTGCCCGTTGTTTAATCTTTTACAGATGCAATACGCTAAAGTTAAAACTTATTCGATCAGTTTTGACTAGACCAATTTTCGACAAACCATATTGGATTGTTGTTCTTCTTTAACACTATATTTTTCCACTAGAAACTCATCTACGATTAGCATAAGTCATAAATCATCAGCTCTCCCTTAAGCCTCGAGGCTTACGTCCCCTCATAAATATAACTTACTTTTTTGACACAACTTCTTATGCCACTTTTAACCCTTTTCATACACTTTTATAACAATTTAAGAATTGAAAAAAGAAACTGGACCTTTTCACGTATGACAGATCTGCACAAAAATTCATTTGCTATTGGGATCTTTACAACAAAATCGTATTCTGGCTCCAAGAAAATGTCATCGCAACTCTCTTTTGAGAGTCAAAATGACAAAAACGAGTACCCGTATCAAACTAATCATCCGTTCGTCCGGTGGAGACACTTCGGGATTGATTTCCAATCATCTCACGCTAATCGCAGTTTTATGGCCGGTGGAGACAAAGTACTATTAAGTGTTATTTAACATTTGTACCAAGCTTTCGAAAGCGATCTTTTCCCAAATCAAAGCTTAGACCTTAAACAATTTGACTAAGTTCTCTTTTCATTGTCGCTGTAACTCAAACTTAAACAAAGTGTTTTTCTACTGAGTAGTGGTCTGCCCCTTGTTTATTCTCTTACAGATGATATTCGACAATAGAAGTTGCATTTAAAAACAAATCCCGTTCCACTTGTGCATGGACGACATATATAACACGTAAATGCGTATATTCATAAGCCTTCGAGGTAATTTTTCTATTTTGTGGTTGTAGCAATGGTAATGGTGAGTATTAATCAGCAAAAACCTCTACAATCACACGAACATTAATTAATTGCTCCTGGGTTAAATAAAATTTTTTAAAGGAAAAAAGGTAAAAAAAATGAATAACCAGAAGTTAATTATTGATGACATTATTCAGTAGTATTGATTTAAATGCTGAAAATTAAATTAAAATCCTTCTACTGCAAATCCTTTAACGCGTTAATTATACAAAAAGTCGTTTTTAATTTACTACGCCATTGGGATTGGTTACTTTATTATAAATATTGTGGTATCCTTGTTGCATGTAATTAAATGTTGTACCTTTAAATTTATTCCAAACAGCTGTGTGTATTTATGTGTCGTGATTATAATTATGTAAATTATATCCATGGACTTTTTGGTAGCATTCCTAGACGTAATATTTTATTCATTTAAAACCGAAAAAAATATTCATGGTCGTGTTGTGTGTTTTTTCTCTTGTTTTTTTTTTTTTCTTAAACAGAATAAAGTCGTTGCTGTTGACAACACAAGGGTGAAGTTGCAAATTTGGGATACAGCTGGGCAGGAGAGATTTCGAAGTGTGACTCATGCTTATTACAGGGATGCTCATGGTAAGCTGGTAGAAAGTTATTATTTGTTGTTTAATTTTCATGGTGGGAATGGAAAAGTATGTTTCCTACACCTCCTGAAATTCTGGGCTAATTTTTTCATGTTTTTATTATTATCATGAAAGAATGCTTTAATTAAAGAGAGCTGATGGTGAAAGTTTGAGGAGTTAATCGGAGGGAAATATAAAAATATTCAAGCAAATAGTTTTCGGACTTATAGTTTCCCATTCGGATGAGGAATCCATTAAGGAATCCAGTAACCGTATTTTTATTTATTTATTTTTTCAATCTTCGTGTACCTACGGGGTGAAAATTTAAAAACGGAGGTTGCGTTAAACCTTAAAATCATGTTGCCAAATTCCTTCTTTCGCTAAAGAAAAACAGAAAAGGTAGATATCTAGACAGATTTATATTTTCCCTCTAAAATATATTTTAAAAACGCTGCAGTCGCAATACAGGAGAAAAGATACTTAATATCTTCTTCTTAATAGATCAATTTTCCTTCTGAAATATTTTCTACTTGGAAATATAAACAAAACAGAAAATTATGATAGAATAAATTACTAAAATTGTAATAAATAATAAAAATGAATAACACCAAACGGGTAGATATTTAAATCAATAAATAAATAAATATGAGTAAAAAAGTAAATAAATAGGTACCTGTACATAAATAGATAAATTAAAAATAGCAACAAAATAAAAGCATCATCATCATCATCATTTCCTAATGCCGCTTATCCTATAAAAGGGTCGCGGAGCGAGGGTGGCTAAATGGTCCTTCCATCTTTCTCGATCCTCCGCCACCAACTCAAGAGACTCCGGCGCAATCCCCAGGCGGGACTCAGAGAGGTTCTTTACCTGATCCCAACACCTGTTTCTTGGCCTACCAGGGGGGCGACGCGCTCGCATCTCGGCTAGCATGACCTGTCTAGGAAGTCTGTCAGGGGGCATGCGAACAACGTATCCAAACCATCGAAGAATCGATCGCTCCACTCGGAGAAGTAGCTGCTCAACATTAGGATTCCTACGAATACTGACGTTTCTCACTCTGTCCCTTAGAGTAACACCAGCAACGCACCTCAGGAATCTCATTTCGGCAGCTTGTACCCGCCATCTAATTCTTTCGGTCATTACCCAAATTTCATGACCATAGATGAGGGTCGGAACGAACACTGAATTAAAAACTGAGATCTTTGCTTTCACTCCAAGCTCAGCTTTCCTGATGACCGGCCGGCGCAGTTCCTTTACTATTGCTCCAGCTTGGCCAATTCTACAGGACAACTCAGTATCACTCCTCCCATCTTTCGTGAAAAAGACCCCGAGATACTTACACTTCTCCACCTGTTTTAATGGAACTCCTTTTATGTGCAGGGTACACTGCACAGGAGTTCGGGAAACAAACATCACTTCCGATTTGTTCACGTTTACTTTCATCCCAGCATCACCACAGATGGCTGCAAACCTATCCAGTGCTCGCTGAAGTTCGTCTTTGGATGATGCAAGGATGGCCAAATCATCTGCTAAAAGCAGATGGCTCATCCTGATGCCAGCCAATTCGAAACATTGCTCGCCAAGACTGCGCTTCACTATCCAGTCCATATATGCTATGAAAAGGAGCGGCGACAGAACACAGCCCTGGCGAAGTCCAACGCGCACATCAAAAGGACGGGATTTGACGCCATTTATCCGTACACGGCTTCTGCAGTTTCCATACAAAGACTGAATGGCTCTCAGAAGAGGCCCACTCAGCGCATAGTCCTGCAAAACTCTCCACAGTGTATCCCGAGGGACTCGGTCATACGCCTTTTCCAGATCTACAAAACACGCACAGACCGGTTTGGCATATTCCCAGGCCTTCTCAAGAATAACCTTCAGAGTGAAAAGCTGGTCGGTTATGCCTCTGCCAGGCCGAAAGCCGCACTGTTCTTCCCGTAACAAAGGCTCGATTACAGCTCTGGAACGCGTTTCCAACACCTTCGCGAATACTTTTCCCGGAAGACTCAAGAGAGATATGCCCCTATAGTTGGCGCAATCTCTCCTGTTCCCTTTTTTTTGAAAATGGGCACTATAACTCCCGTTTGCCAATCGCTAGGTGCCTTCCCGCTATCCCAGGCCACCTTAATGACACGTGTTAGCCATTTAACACCCTCTTCATCCATTGCCTTGAGCATTTCTGGCCGGATTTCATCAACTCCAGCAGACTTGCCAACTTTTAGCGATTTAATCGCTTCAGTGACTTCGTCTACTGTGGGACTATTCTCCGCCCTTATCTCGTCAGCAGTGGGAATGCCATCTTTAGTGCCCTGTTGGGGGTTGAGCAACTCCGGAAAGTGCTCTCTCCATCTGCGTAAGACATCGCTCTCACTCGAAAGAAGTGTACCGTCCTTGGATTCAACCCCTTGGATGATATTAAACTTCCTTCCTCTGAGCCGGCGAATGGTCTGCCAAAATATCTTGTTTGCAGATCTGTAATCGTGCTCCAACTTCTCGCCGAACTTTTTCCATGACTGTTCCTTGGCTGTTCTGACTGCCAGATTGGAAGTCCTTCGCGCCTCGTTATACCGGGCTCGAGAAGTTGAGTTTCTACATTAGATCCACGCAATGTAGGCTCTCTTCTTCTCTCTGATGGCTTATTGAACTCCAGGCATTTTAAACCAAGCAGTTCTTTTCTCACAACCAGCCGCTACCCCAAGCCGCTTCACTCCACTAACATTTCCTGCAGAGGCAATGACTGCCGATAAAAACAGCTGCCATTCCTCCTCTACATTCAAAAGGTCAGTTGGAATTTGTTCAAACTTCTCCGAAACATGCTGTGCAAAACGCTCTCTGAAATCAGAGTCAGAATCCTGCAACCTTTTCCATACGCGGGTCACCAGTCTTATTTTTCGCCTGGGTGGCAAAGAAGTACTGTCACTGAAAAACAATTTACACAGCGCTAAGTGGTGATCACAACTCAGCTCGAACATCACAAATCATTCTTTGAACACACGATGGTACAACAAAGAAATCAATCAGTGACTTCTGATTTGAACTGTGCTTGTACCATGTGTATTTGTGAATCTCTCTGTGTGGGAAAAAGGTGTTCATGATGGACAAGCCATATGCACAGCAAAAGTCCAACAACTTCCCTCCGTTCCTGTTTTGATCCGGGTCACCGTGCCTCCCAATCACACTCCTCCAAGTACTGTCGTCTGTACCCACATGTGCATTGAAGTCACCCATCAGGAGAAAGAAGTCCATTTCTGCCACTCTGTCCACGGCAGCATCAACTTCGTTCAAGAAGGACTCATACTCTGACTCTCGATTTGGTGCATAAACCTGAACCAGAGCCAGAGTCGATCGTTCAAGCTTAAGCTTCAAGATCAAAATCCTTCCCCCTAACGGAATGACATCGAATACATTTTCTGACAACCGGGGGCTTGTGAGTATCCCCACACCCGCCTGTGCAGTCATGTGATTTGGGACGCCAGACCAAAAGAGCTTCCACCCATCATCGAGGTCTTTGGTTCCAGAACCCTTCCACTAAGTTGAGGAGATGCCAGTTGCATCGAGCTGATACTTTTTGGCCTCCTCAACCAGTTCAAGTTCCTTCCTCGTTAGTGACGAGACATTCCACGTGCCAATTTTGTGTTTATGCCGTTGTCGATTTGTAGAGTTTCTACCTAAGCCCTCATTTTGACTTGGCGCTGTCCCCCTCCGCCCCCCCCCCCGTAATGGATAGCAGCACCATTGACGGGCTGCTCGTAACTTCTTCGGGTTAAACCCGGTCGGATGCCGAGCGGGACCTTCCGACCACCAAGCGCTCGCATGCTGACACCCCTCAGGCCTAGCTCCAAAGGGTGCCCTGGATTACCTGGATCAGCAAATATCCGAGGCTGCTTTCGTTTTCTTTTCATGGTTGGGGGGGGGTGCATTTTATACCTAGCTGCCAGGTTTAAATTCGGCCGATCCTAACCCGGACAACAGACGCCGACCAGGAAGCCGCTCGTTCCGAAACAGACGCTCCTGGATTTCTGTTATTTGAAGTTCAGCCGTCCCTCTGGGATCAGACGCTGACCAATAAGCCGCACAATATGTAACAGACGCTGCTGGATTTTATTTAAACCTTCGGGTTCATCTTTTTCAGGTATAACTTTACTGCCAAGGGTGGCCCCACAAGGAGTTTATACTCCTGGACAGCATCACTTATGCCTGAAGATTACTTCCTCCAGTGGATTTCAGTCGGCTCTTCAGTCGGTACAGGCATACCTTACCTCAAGGCTATTCTTAAGCCCGACCTTGCAGTGTTAAAAACATTTAGGAATAATATTTTTATATGTAAATAAATAAAAAAGTAAATATTTAAATAAATAAATAGGTCAGTGGAAGAAAAAGATAAAAGATAAATATGCATTTTCATTGCCAAAATGTTTGCAATTAAATTTAAGAGCCAAACCCGCCCTATGGAATAATATATTTCACTTTGTCGCTTTGTAAAAATTGCATTTCCGGAATTCTGTAAGACAGCATTTTGAAGAGCAGAACTTTGAAGACAGCATTTTGAGAGCAGAACTTTTACCCAAGAAAATTTTTTACCCCTATACTCTTCAATCACAAGATTCAAGAGAGTCGGCTCCAATAGCACCTTTACGGCTGTAGATCTAAAAGACCTCCTAAGATTTGTATACAAATCCGGATGGGTCCAAGAGGGCGGAACTCTGAGCTTCTAACAACGGCCTATTTCTTTTTTCGTTCCAGGTATTAAAAAGGTTTCCAATGGACACAATTGGGAACCTTTTTAACTTCACTTCACGGCTTCACTTAGACCAACTGCTGGTCTAAGTGAAGCCGTGACTATTGTCAAAAGGGCATCCATCAACCTAACCTTACGACTTTGTTCAACTTTCATAAGCCCTGTTATGCAGAAACAAGCTATTCTTTATACCTCGTGGCGTACCAAAGAGGAGGAGGTCATAATTGTGCTTTTTCGCAAAAAAGCATCTGAATGAGGCAATAAAATTCTGCATATTCTGCTTTTTTAGCTATTTTTTTGAAGTAAGAGAAAGGTGTACAAAGAAAAAGGCAGGGGGTTACATACAGTTTTCACTATTTCGCTTTGTAACAGTGTCATTTCCACAATTTTCAAAAGCAGAATTTTGTTAAAAGCATTTTGATCTTAGTTATTAAAGCCTTATTTTTCTCGTAAAGAATATTCATATTTTCATAAAACCTGACCCCGCTATTGCACACCATTCTCGAGCTATTGCTATTTTGTGTTCTATCTGTGTGTGTGTACTACTATAACCATAAGGTTTTCTCAAATTTTCTTATGGCAAATCATACAGCAACCTTTCGATGTGTTAATCCTGACGAAGATTGCTGTTGCTATATTTTCAAGTCCTCTTTCCAATTTCTTTCTATTTTGGCCCGCCTGCTGCTTTCTTCATTTGAACTTAAAAGACTACCAGGCAAGTGAGTTTCTAATAGAAATCGAGTCTTCAGTTCCTCATTTCGGTAAGTTTAAATTCGTTTTTCTTAGAGGTATTTGAATTATTCAAGGTTTTGCCAACGTTCCGCTTTTGAAAGCTAATCTCAGCATAAGTAATCATTATTGTCCCACAGAACTTACAAAAACACTCTTGCTAAAACTGTGGTTAATCAGAGACGATTAAAAATAAATCCTCCACCGGAAGTCTCCACCGGACAAATATAGGATTAATTTGACACAAGCACTCTTTTTTGCAGTATTGTCTCTCGTGACAATGGCAATACTCGTGAAGCGCATAAACCGATTTCGTTGTTAAAATCCCAATAGAAAACTTATTTGTGACAGATATGCCATACGTAAACAGTTTGAGTTTCCTTTTGTAATTCAAACTATGTATTATAAAGTTGTGCAAAAGGGTTTAAAAGTGCCGTGAAAGAGGGCGAATGAGATTTATGAGAATAATAATACTGTCTCCATCGGCTATAAAACTAAAATAAGCCGGAGACGATTAAAAATAAATCTTAAAGTGTCCCCATCGGACAAACATAGGATTAGTTTGACACGACCCTGCTTTTGTTATTTTGACGCTCCCAGAAAGTAGCTATGATATTCCCCAGGAGCAATTTTGTTGTTAAGAGCCCATTAGAAAACGTATTTTGACAGATTTGTCATTCGTAGACAGTTTTGGTGTCTTTTTCAAGAAGTATCAAACTGTTACAAAGGTGCGGTAACAGGGTTAAAGGTGGCAAAAATATGTGTGTGTAAATGGTGAATGAGATTTATGAGGGGATTTATTTTTAATCGCTTGCGGAGAGTATTTAAATTTGTATGGTTTATCTCGAGTTTTAATACTACATTTACACCCACTTCTTATTTCTGAATTTAGTGAAAAAATTTCGAAATCCAATTTTGCTGTTTATACTGGAGTTTCAGCGTTACAAATGACAATCGAGGTCAAAATCTGAATCATCAAGTACTCCATACAGCTGAAATTGTCGTTATTACTTGCTTTTCTTTTGTTTTTAAAATAAGTCCCAGAGCATTTTTATCGATTTATGTCACATTAAAAATATTTTGTTTGAGTATTTTCTGTCAACTGCCTTGAAGTTTGAGAGGAAGTTTGAGAGGTTTGTTAATTTCGACAAACTTTTAAATGCCCAGTCGAAATTCAGCATTTATAAATCCTGAAAAATATATGGCGAAACGCTGAACATTTAGAGTGAAATGTTGAATTTAGCTTAAATGCTGAGATTAGACTCGGTGTAAATGTACTAGAACACAGTTTTACAGGCTCGGTGGAGACACAGTATTAGATTTAGATGAGACTTACTTGCCGAGAGGATTTAATAAAATCTATGGTAAATCTTGCGATTTTTTAGAGATTTGTTATAGACTCGTGTTGATTGCGGATTTGTGTTCGGTGGAAACATGTTATTAGCTTCTTATATTTCTTTTTTAATTTGTTTCAAGGCCAGTTTGAGGCTATTTCTGCCTCTTGTCTGCTTCGCTGCGGTCAGTCGTTATCGCATTTTTGATCGGAGGCTTAAAAGGTTGGACACTTTTTCTTATTGGACAGCTTGTTTCAAACACGTATGTTTTGGATCTTGTCAAACCCTCTACAGAGAGTGTTCAAGTTTTCAATTGTGAGTTAGACATAGTCTCTATGGCAGAATAGCCAAAACTTTTTTCAATACATAATTCGAGAAGCTCCCAAGGATAGTTGTTATCTAAATCAGAGATTATGATCCCTGGTAGGAGAGTACTGGTTCATCCATCTACGATGAAACGTAGATGGATGAACCAGTACTCTCCTGTCCCTAATATTATTTCCTCAACCGCTGGGAGGTGTTAGTGAACTCATAATTCATGACTGGAAACGGAAAGGGAATGTAAAACAAAAAAAATATAGGAAGAAGAAAGAGAATAGGAATAGAAAGAAGAATAGGATTAGGTATAGGGTATACTGCGGTCCGTTACTGATGTACCGAAGCTACTAAATACGCTTTTACTCACTGGTTTTTTCTTAAATGTTTTCGTCATTTTTTATAAAATGTTTTCGTCATTGTTTACCTCTTTTCTTAAGTTTGCAGTCTGTATCTGTTACTCGCAGTATTGGTAGCCACACCTGTGTGTTTGCGTAGGTACTGTTGATTTGCTTTCATTTGTTTTTCAAGTAGGAAGAGTTGTCACTTAATAAAAGCATCATTGTAATATTAAGGTGTTTGAAATGAGCATAGAGCCAGCTATTATAAGCTATCCATATAATGCTTTACTTTTCAGTATTAAATTTTATTTTGTGTGACTTTGCGCACAGGGGTCGCTCCCCAATATGAACAACGATGCGTTCGGTTAGCTTTCTAATCAATATTGAAAACGTTTTTCTCAACAATCCCCCTCATTTTAGTTTCCGTTACAAGTTTCACGCAGGCGTTTGTTTATACTCAAAAACATTTTCTCCTTTAAAATAGAATTAAAAATTTATTTTATTCATTAAAAAACTTTTTGTATTCACTTTTTTTTACCAATTGAAGCGCTTCTGCTTCTATACGATGTCACTAACAAAGTGAGTTTTGACAACATTCGAGCATGGCTGGTGGAGATTAGAGAGTACGCACAAGAGGATGTTGTGATAATGCTTTTAGGTAAGTTTCTCAAGGATTTCCCACAATAGGTTTCTCGCCTTCAATGGTTTCAAAGGCAGCTTTTTTTTGTGTTTTTGTTTCATTTCGAACTAATTACTTATTTTGTGGAGAAGAATTGTGAACTTATACTTTGAATTGGTTTCGGTTTCCCTCTACTTTGGTGGCCATAGGTAACAAAGCTGATTGCGGTAGCGATAGACAAGTGAAACGAGAGGAGGGAGAACGACTGGCCCGGGAGTATAATGTTGCCTTCATGGAGACATCAGCAAAGACAGGACTCAATGTGGAGTTGGCATTTTTAGCTGTCGCCAGGTAATTAATATTTCTTTTTTTCATCCTCTGTGGCGAAGAGTGGATGCTGCCTGGTTTCTTTTATGGTCCACGAAAGTTGATTATACTCATAATGAATGGCAGACACTCTTGTCCACGAGATGGTGATGATGATGATGATATTCGTTTATGAAGCATAAATTATTATTATTTGCTTAAGAATTACACGATTTTGATTTAAGTTCTTTCTTTTGATTATTACCAGGCAACTGAAAAGCAGACGAAATGAATCCATTGACGAAGCAAAGTTCAACGTGCAGGACTTTGTGCGGGAACAAACACAACCGAAACAATCCTGCCCCCAGTGTAATATGTAACGAAAATGTTTCTGTATCTGAAGCTTAAATAGTTTTTGGTTTTCTTTTTTGTATAACATTTTGTATATGACACAATTTAACATTGAAATGACTATAAGAGAGTGGATTTTGATGTATAACATAAGAAGACACGATTATTAGGAATTGTATTTGATGCAAAGTGTTTGTCGAATGTGCTGTGTAGACTGTCTGGAGGTGTCTAGTCTAAACCTAAAAAGTTTTAAATCCAAACCAGTGGAGGTAGGTTTGATTTTTTGTCCTTAAAACAAATAGGAAGTTTTGAAAAAATCGAGCGGGAAACTTTAAGTTCTCAACACCTAAATTCAATTAAGGTTAAGACTTGATGATTTTTTGCACTTTTTGCTTGGTTGTTTAGCAGATACTGCCTACCCACTTTCCTAGAAACCTAAACGAAAACAGCCTGGTGCTCGAACAGAAAATTAACAACTGAACAAATAGTGGATATTTAAAATAACCAAGCGCCATAATTTTATATAGACCTTGTGTCCTTCTCATTAAAGATTGAAACAGATGCAAGAATACCCCAGACTTTAACTGCACTTCAAATAGTACACTTACCAAAAAAACTGTCCAGAAACTTGGGTTTTTCTACAGGTACATCACTCTTACTTAGTTAAAAATTCTTTTAAAGACATCGGTAAATACCCCAGGCATGTCTGCTCCAAGACCGAAATGTATCTTCTTCTACTTCTTTTTAATTAGCACATTTCCATCCAATTTAATGTCTAGAATTGGCTCGGGTGGATCAGAGAATGAGCAGCACAGAAGCTCTGTCTTCTTTTGGCTGCCCAGGGCTGTATGATCTTCACATTGTGATCGTTAGCGAAGAGCAACTTTCGTGCCGTGTCCCTCCGTGTGCTTCAAGCAGACAATCGAGGACTACAATGGACAGCAAAAGACTTAGGTCACTTCCTGGTATACATCGACTTTAATTAGGAACTCAACAGTGATTCCGGAATCACTGAATTCCGACATCTTAGTGCTTGGCTAAGTCTGTCTCCAACGACGAAACCACATCTAAATGAGCGTTGCTTTGGTTGCCGGTAGCAGTCGCCGTAGTCAATATCGCAGTTTTTTATCCTTCTTTCGCTCTAGGATGGTAGTGATATCTGTCTAGCTGGCGTTTAGGGCCTCTGTTTACCTTGCTCGGCTGAACGTGGTCTCTTAAGAGACTACATTCCATGTGCGATTCCGAAACTTCATGTCCTTGTTTTGTTTGCATTTATTGTCCACAGTAAATCTACCCAATTCCAAAGTTTATTCCTGGTTCGTAACTAGCGTTTTCCTTGTGTGGCCGGAAAGTCACGCTCTCGGAATGACCCCCAACCTGGAGGACCAGATACATTTTGTGACTCTTAAGACGGAGAACCGTATAACCCGCTCCTTGTTGGCCACCCTATGGTGTTCACTAAGTAGTTCGACCTGATAGAAACTGTAGACGCCACCATTGATTAGCGGAAACTCCTCCGCTGCCATCCGCCGGATGCAAGGAATAAGGCCTTCCAAGAAACACTTCTCCTCTCTCTCGTCTCGTCGTCCTGCCCTCCTTTGTCTGCTACCTCCAACAACCTTCCAAAGGGATTGGATTAAAATCAGTTCTCCAGTTTAGGTACTAGCCACTTGGTGTTTATTACGGGAGCTGTCCTCAAAACTACAAGCAGATTTAAGCTCGGACATTTAATTTCGCGGATATTTACATACATCTTAAGTTAAACAAAAAGTCACATTCTTTGCAAATTTTATTTTAAATTCAAGGCAATTTGATACTCGTGACGTTCAAAGTGTTTTTGAACAAAAACTACCAAAAACTAGAGGTTGCAAAAACCAAAAATTTACAAAACCATATGGGAAAATTCAGGTTTTTGACAAGGTTTTTGCTCGTTTTCGTGAGAACATATTTTCGGGTCTGGTGTCAAGAGAGCATAAAACCATGTTTCCACCGGGCGCTTATCCGCGATTAACATCATAACAACATAACTTCATTTCAATCCTCTACAAATAACGCGATTAACAATACAAATGTAGATCCTCTCCGCAAGCGATTAAAAATAGATCCCGTCATAAATCTCATTCATCTTTCTCACAAGCCACTTTTTTCACAAACCCTTTTCGAACTCCTTTTCAACAGTTGGAGAATCGAAAAAGGACACTGAAACTGACTACGTAAGGCAGACCTGCCAGAATTTCGAATTTTATTGGGATGTTTCGACACGGCGGAAATCTTTTTTCGTTCCTGGCAAATGACATCGCCACTCTTTTTTGAGAGCGAAAATGACAGAAAAAGAGTGCACATATCAAATTAATCCTTTTGTCTGGTCAAACCAGTTTAATCCTCGTATTATTGCTGGTGAAAACACATTATAACGCTGTCAGAACATATTTTTTGGTCCGGTGTCAAGAGAGCATAAAACCATGTTTCCACCGGGCACTTATCCGCGATTAATATAATTCTTCATTTCAATCCTCTACAAATAACGCGATTAACAATACAAATTTAAGTCCTCTCCGCAAGCGATAAATCCCCTCATAAATCTCATTCACCTTTCTCACAAGCCACTTTTTCACAAACCCCTTTCGAACTCCTTTTCAACAGTTGGAGAATCAATAAAGGACACTAAAACTGACCACGTTTGACAGACCTGTCAGAATTTCGAATTCTATTGGGATGTTTCGCAACGGAAGTCTTTTTTCGTTTCTGGCAAATGACATCGCCACTCTCTTTTGAGAGCGAAAAGGACAGAAAAAGAGTTCACATATCAAATTAATCTTTTTGTCTGGTCGAACCAGTTTGGGGTTTATTATTAATCTTCTCCCGCTTATCCTCGCATTATTGCTGGTGAAAACATAGTATTACGCTCTTTTATTTCAATTTACTCATTTCTTAATATTAGTTTTTAGGATTGCAATTAATTTTTGGAAGATTTTAAGCTTATTTTAGGCAACTTTTCGTTTAACAAGAGTGGCTAAAAAATTTGTCCATTTTTGTTTTCGGAAATTTTTCATCGACAAATATTAATTGGAATTCTTTAACTCTTCCTGTGACTTCTTAGAATATTTCTTTTATAAGGATCCAAATAAAGGATAGCAAATCCAAATTTTTTTATGTTCAGTTTTTTATTTCTCGATTTTGGGCCATTTTTCCCTTAGTCCTCTGCGGAATACTATATGAGTCTTCTTCATAGATGCATTGAAATCATACTTTGCGACGATTGTATTTGACGCAAAAATTGGGGTCAATACGAAGACAAGCTCGTATTTGTTTCTTTATTAAAATCTAGACTGAATCAATCATTACATTTTTGTATAAAAGATTTTTTGTTTTAAAAGATTTCCTTTTTTTTGAGCAAGAACCTCAATGAGTACCATTAGAACTTCTTCCTCTTTCTGATCTTCCTGAAATTATATTTTCATCTTTTATGTTAGAAAGAATTGTTGAAAGAACACAGCGCATCGCACGAAAAAAAAAAGATTTGTACATAACCCTTGGTGGCAATTATTCATAAATGAGCTGCACTGTTTGTTAGTGACTTGAAAGTTTGAAAGTATAAAAAAAATTCTTAGAACCAAAATAGTATTTGTAAAAAAAATTGTGAAACAGAAAACCGTTATAGTGCATAACGTAACAATAAAAAGTATAATAAACCATTAGTATTTGTAATCATATATAAAAGTATCTATACATTGCAATCTATTACATAAAAATAAAATGTTTCAATAACTGCATATCTCTTAAAGTTTTTCATCTCTAAGCAAATCTTTTTCAAAACAGAAAATGACCAATTATATTGCAAAATGACTAATTTAAAATAAATATAAAAAAAAGCATAGGTTGTCATGAACTGAATATTCCACACTTGATTTGTGTCAATTTCAAAAACGTAAAACATCTTCTTTCTATAAGAACAACAAAAAAATTGTTTTTTCTAACACTTTTAAAAAAAGACTCACTATCACTTAACAAAATATTGTACAATGAAATAATAAAAATGCTGTCGCATACAATAAAGTAGAAAAAAACCTTTACAATGTTAATAAAAGAGTTGATAAATGTAAACACAATTATATTTGTATTGCTGTTTATGTACAAACATATTATCCTTATCAGAACATGAAGTTGGAACACAAATATTTTGTTATGGAATCTCTTCAAACATGCATAAGAAGTTTGGGGAAAATGGCGCAGTCGGTTTTTCCTCTATTCCCTTAAATGTGCCTACTTATTTCTTTGTTTTTCTCGCTGGCATATGAGCTATTTTTGAAAAAGCTCACAACATAACATCAAAAAGGTTTTAGGGCTTTAGAGTAAAGTAAAAAATCGTTAACCACCTGGTGTAACCAGGCGTCAGAAGATAATTTTTAAAAGTCGAGATAAAAAATAATTTTAAATTGTTACCGTATCTGACTTTTATTGGCGTTTCGTCATGAGGAGGTTCTATTCTCTCTATTTTATAATTTGTTAATCTATTCTTCAAATTTTCTACTTTTCGTACATATCACACACGCTTTTTTTTGTCACCCTATCCTCCACTTAATGGAAACCATGAAGCCCAAATATTTTACACAATTGCCAAAAACCATAAACCCACTTTGTATGCAATTTAAACTTTTTGAAGGTTAAAAAAATAAATAAATTTATAAATGAGATTGTTAAAAAACATACATAGATATATACATATATATACATACTAAACCCACGTGATAAAATTGTTATGACAAATACCTATATAAACACTAAAATATACTCGTGTAAACAATCACATTAACCCAACCAAAAGTATTTAAAATGGAAAAAAAATTGGATATACAAACAAATGCATATTATGTAAATAAAAACAAACAAAAGAAAATGTTTTATTTAATTAAATGTAAAAGAATATTTATCTACCAAAAACTTAAAAAACAGAATAAAACAAAATCCTGCAAAACGAAAAATGTATTTAGCAGCTGCTTGTGAAATGTACCAAAACTGAATAATGAAAATATTTATGAATAAATTTAAAACCAATGAAAAATAAATTATTGTATCAAAGGATGTGAACACGGTCCCAACTTTGTATAGAGACAATATAAAATATTAAATAAAATAAAATAAATAAAAAGAAAAACTCTGCAAAAAGGCTAAATTTTGAATAAATTATTTTCCAGGTTATTTAAGAACGACTTAAATTCAAGAAATAAGATCTTTTCGTCAGCTGCTAAAAATTAGTATTATGTGATACTGATACTTCGCAGAAACTCCGTTGACGAGCGAGAAAATCTATGCAGAATGGAGCTGAAAATTCTCCTCAGATTTGTATGCAAATCCGAATCGTTTTGACAGAATGGCACTTTAAGCTCTAGACAGAGGTTTGTTTTTGTTTCCTTTCAGAAGTGTTTAAAAAGTGGTGCCAAATGTATGCATTCGGTCCAAACTATTAGTATCAGCGAGCCAAGTCATGAAAACATGAATTTATCTACATACCTCTGCCTAACAGACGTCTAGACTGTTTCAATGTTCAATACTGTAATGTGGTGACAAGACATAAAACACTTGCAGGAATCGCTGAATGCACCCATCGATTCACTTTACGAATACACCCAACTGTCATTCCAGTCAGCTGACATATTCGAAGTTCGATTTTCGATTTCGAAAATTTTCCCTCCGTGGAATTCAGCGGAAAAGTACCAATGGAAAATTACCAAAGGCGAAGTATGGAACGTACTAGAAGGTGTTTAATTTGTATAAATACACGGGTGAAAGGCTCGTATAGTGAGTTATATTTTAAACGTTGACTTGTGAAAATCGGTGGTAAAGTAAAAAGTGATCGAATTGATATAAAGTGTTGAATTCTAAATAGCAAAGTTGAATTAAGTGTGATTTGAATTTGAATAAGTTTTGTTTGATAAATGAATTGTTTCTTTGTGTGATTATAAAAGTGAAATTGAGTTTTATTCGATATTTCTGCTACCTCGGTCCCTTGGGGCTTCTTAATGACATGTGCTACGATTTGACTCCTTCTTCGCATACCACATTGAGTATTTTCGGCCGAATAAATTTCGGTCTAGCAGACTTGCCAGCTTATAGAGATTTGGTCACCACAGTAATTTTACCTACTGTGGGACTTATTTCCGTCTGTTATTTTTAATATCCTTTTTACGGATATAACAACTCCAGTAAGAGCTCACGCCATCTGCATAAAACTTCATTCTCATTCGAGAGAACTTTATCGTATATGGATTTAACCTCTTTACGATTTCCTTTCAAACTACTTCCTCTGAGAAGCCCTTCGGTGTACCAAATTCGGGACATGAAACCACCACACCACGTTGAGTCCACCCAAAAAAAAGAAGAAAAACTAGTGGGAGGGTCACAATCCGCTAAGGCGAATCGTTGGATACCCCATCCCAATTTACCACTTTCAAGCTCCGAATTGTGTCATAAATCTTGGTTGTTACAATTTAGTTAAAAAACTTTTCACTTAAAAAGGGGCGTGGCATCCACCCCTTTTTATAGCATCGTTTTTTTGTGTATAATTTTTATCAGAATTGATATACACGTGTTGATTGCTTTTTCATATAAAAAATTTGGTTTATACTTAAAAACGCCCCCAAAAGTAGGCGTGGCAAAAATTTATTCACTTCAGTTGATACATATCTGAACATGTTATAGCGCAAGTTTTTTGTTAAAATGTTTTTGTTTTTAAATTGTTTTTTATTAAAATACTAATGAAATATGACCACGCCCAAAAGTGGTGGTTTTTGCCTTGTTTTTGAAAGCGTACACTTAAGTACACTTAAGCGAGGATAATGCGAACCAATTTCACCTACGAAAACTTTGACTTTTCCTGCTCCTAAGTAAAGTGGGCGTGTTTTAAAAAATTTTACACTTGTACTGCTTCGGGACCTAGAAAGAACAGATATTAAGTTTCAACTTCCTAGCTCAAAATTTAAGGCCTAAAAACTACCGACACACGGACGGACGGACATGGCTCATTCGACTAGCAATTCGGTCTCGATCATACGTACTTAAGGTCTTGGGGGTCTAGGGTGATTATTTCTCTATGTTACAAACTATGAATCAAACTAAATATACCTCCTACCCTATGGGATGGGGTATAAGGATCAAAATTGGTCTTAGCCTCCGTTTGTTGGTCGTGTGTTTCGGTAAGCAATCTTGACACTGAGCATCTTCAGTTGGATGGCATTCAAGATTGCCATACCCATACACACTTTCTCGACACTGAAAATGCTTAGTTCGAAGATTTCTCAGCAAAATGCACGAACAATGGTTGGAGGTTAAGACCAATTTTGATCTTTATTGTCTAAAACAAATAAACCTTCTGGTCATACATGCACATTTTTTTTTCCGGCCGCGCGTGCTCATAGTAGTTCGAGATTCTTACTCACTAAAAAACCTCCCATTTTCCGTCAGACTACGACTAAGTTTCCTTAACAAGTAGTTCAAGCTTCTGTAGTAATCGCGTGTGGCAGGCTGCCTTCCAACGAAGGCACCTACAATACCTTCAATTTATGCGGTTTCATCTTATGCTGCTAGATCTAACGGTCTCATTCGTTGTAGTCTGATGATTTGTCTGATCCAAAGTTCGGATAATTTCATTGTTGCAGTGTCCGCGAAGACGAGTACTAAGTTTGCGAGCAAAGTTTGTTACCTCGTCAGACACGGTTGCGATTCCAAGATCTCGGTGGAGATCGCTATTTCTTATGTACCATAGAGCATTAACGATTGCTCCGAGTGTCTTATTTTGAGAAGTTTCTAAAATAGATATATTGCTTGGTTTAGTACAACCCCATAGTTGTATACCGTACGTCCAAGGTGGTTTTAGCACTTGCTTATACAAAAGCAGTTTGTTATATATGCTTAGTTTCGAAAATCTTCCGATAAGCCAATTAATTTCTCTTAACTTGATTTCGAGCTCGTCGCGTTTCTTTTTAACGTGCGGCTTCCATTTAAGTTTTGCGTCTAGAGTCATTCCTAGATATTTCGCTTCATTTGAGTACGGGATTTGTACCGAGTTAATGAATAAAGGTTTGTTGTTTATCTTTTTATAAGTAAAGTTAACATGCGTTGACTTAGTCTCGTTAAGGACGACTCGCCAGCTCTTCGTCCAGTCGCATATTTTGTCTAAAGCGCGCCGGAGTTTCCCTGTTGATAATTCAACTGTCGTATCAATAGCGAGAATAGCAGTGTCGTCTGCGAACGTAGCTAAAATTGTTCCCTCATCGTGGGGAATGTCTCTTGTATAAAGCAAAAATAATATTGGGCCGAGAACGCTTCCTTGCGGGACACCGGCATTTATCTCTTTGAATTCCGAGTACTCATTTTCGTACCTTACGCGAAAGATTCTGTCTTTAAGGTAAGACTCTAAGATTCTATAGAGTTTTTCTGGACATTAACATGCACATTAACTAGCAATAAAATTTTAATTTGTAAAAAGAAGAACCCTTTGTTCATGATAAGCAAGCCATAAGCGGAACAAAAGTCCAACAACTTGTATCTTAGCTGCTATCCTGGTTTCGTACTTCCCGGGCTCTGCCGATTACAGCCTTCCAAGTCGTGATATCCGCATCCACATGAGGAGAAATGAGTCCATGTCTGCCGCTCCATCCAGGGCAGAACTAACTTCATCCGAAAAGGCCGAAATTCTGACTGTACCTATATTCGGTGCATAGGCCTACACTAGAGCCAAAATCGTTCCTTCAAGATCGAGCTTCAAGAACATACCCCTCTCAAAGTAAACAAGCTCCAATACATTACGTACTTAAGGTGGCGCTACAGTCCGAGGTGGACCTGGGCCTCAGCCAACAATCTTCGCCAGCCAGCTCTATCTCCAGTTTGGCGTGCCAAGTTAGTTGAGATACCCTTCCATTTGCGTTGGCTACCTGTGTCTCGGTGCTCCTCTACTGCACCGTACCTGCGGGGTGAATTCGAAGATTTTCCGGGCTGGTGCGTTGATTCCCATCCGCTCTAGCCATTGTAGCCGCTGTATTTTGTCTCTTCTGGCTAGGTCGGTGTCGCAGTGCAGCCCGTACATTTCGATGTTATATTTTCTCCTCCACTCTCCGTCTATGCATACGGGACCATAAATCGGCCGAAGCATTTTCTTCTCAAAGCAGCTTAAAGTGTTTTCATCCGCCTTTGACAGGGTCAACGTTTCTGCACCATAAAGCAGGACTGGGATGATCAGGGTGTTATAAATGGACACTTTATTTGCTCGAGAGAGGGCTTTGCTACTCAATCGCCTTCTTAGCCCAACGAAACAGCGATTGGTTTAAGCGCTGGTGTCATTGCCTGAATTTATAGCGGAACCCAGGTAGACTAAGTCCCTAACTACCTCAAAATTATAGCTGTCGATGGTGATGTTTTGTCCAAGACGTCGGTGTTGGGTGTCTTTTCTTGATGAAAGCATATACTTGGATTTGCCCTCATTGACTGCTTAACCCATATTCTCCGCTTCCACCCCAATACTCACGAAGGCTTCACTGACATCACTCTTTGTTCTACCGATTATGTCAATGTCGTCTGCGTATGCGAGTAGTTGAACGAACTTTTGAAAGATTGTACCTCTGGTGTTGGCGCGAGAGTTCTGCACAATTCTCTCAAGTATGATGTTAAAGAAGTCACATGAGAGTGCGTCGAGGCGCCTTATCTCAATCCTTTTTTGACATCGTAGGGGTCGTTGAGGTCTTAACCGATCTTGACGGAACAGCGGCAGTTTTCCATCGTCATCCTGCACAGACTGACGAGTTAGGCAGGGATGCGAAAACTAGATATTACGCTATATAGCTCATCTCTTTAGCTGCTGTCCTAAGCGACCTTAAAATCGATAAAAAGGTGGTTTATAAGAAACTCCTGGGTCCCCTCAAAGATCTGCCGTAGCGTGAATATTTGATCGATGGTGTACTTTCTTGGGCCTAAAGCCACACTGATATGTGCCTGTCAGATTGTTGACAAACGGCTTCAGGCGCTCACACAGTATACGGCAGAAAGCACCTTTTATGCGATGTTGAAAAGACTGATGCCTCTGTAGTTGGCAATGTTTAGAGGGTATCCTTTCTTAAAGATCGGGCCAAAAATGCTAAGATTCCATTCTTCCAAGCATGCCTTCCACCGACCATATCTTGCTATAGATGAGCTGGTGCATGCTCCTAAGCCAGCTCATCGCCTGCGTATTAAAAAAGTTCAGCAGCTAGGCCGTCCGCTCTTCTGCACCGTCTTCGCCATTTTACACTCTGCAGGAAAGGCTTTTCCAAATCCTCAGCAGCTCCAGCACATTGGTTCTCAAAAATCCTCGTTATCCGTTTTGCAGATTGGATTCGAAGATCATCTTGGTGATCGCGCTTGACGTAAAGGCGCCAGTTAATGTGCTTTTCTCTTGTTCTACATCCACGTCTAGCGCATAAAGTTCGCTGTTAATCTTTGGAATCCTTCGCCCTCCTTGCACACAGCTCCGTAAATTCTTTGTAGATTTGTTTTCAGAATTGTTTTCAGAAAAGACAAGCATAATTTCCCCTTATCATGCTTATCGTCCGTCGTGGCGTCATAAAGCAAAATTGACACAATAAAGGTTTTGTCAAATTTGTCTGTCGTACGAGGAGCTGAACGCTTTTGTTTCGCCGAAGCGAAATAGAAACATTTTCCAAGCAGGCGATAATATCGATGTAATCCGCCTACCCAACATTGGCCGGGATGTGTTGAAGATAGGTAGTACCTTCCGCGTTGGCACTTACCCTGTGCACTATCGTCAGCGATAGCCAATAAAAGCTCTTTACTTTGGGCATGTCTGCAGTTCTTAAGCCGATGGAAAGATGCTGGGCTTCCGGCGGTTGGCACGCGGTGATATCATAGCCAAACCACAAGGCACCGATCAGTACCTACCTCTATTCCTACAATTCCCTAATCACTAATTTCAATTACATCAAGGTGACATTTTTTAGACTCCTCCACTGGTTTGATATAATATTTTGCCGTACTTTATGAGACCTCCCGAGCTCATAGCCTAAGCATAGCTTATCTCCACCTTTGGCTCGTATGTATTGAGCCTTAGCGCAGCACCGCCCGTCTTCTTCTTCCAATCGGTAGCGCCACCATTGCTAGGTTTCCTTTTTATTGCGCAAAATTCAGTCAGGTGCATGTGTGCGTCTTTTCTTTTTTTTTATCTTAGCATGAGCCTTAGTAACAATACTTATAAGAAAAAAAAAAAGATTCTCAAAGCTCAGCATTTCAACTTGAAATTTACATTTTGATTAGGCTGAAAGCCTTTAACTCTCCTAAGCTCTCTTGACTCTTCACTTAACGATATCTAATGTAATGATAGACTCCTCACTTTGTCAGTTTTATTATTCCGCTGAATCAATTGCTTAAAATTTCTTTGTGAAGATAAGAAAAGGTATTTTTTTAGGTACCTACGCAGATAGCTCGCCTTATAGGTTTATAGTTGCTAGTTATTTTTTTTAATTAATTGACAGTGATTTAAATGTATGTAGTTATCTGGAAAATGCTTCCGACTATTTTAATTTTGTTTTTTCATTTGTCGAAGGTTGCTACTATCCGATGGAGCACTCATACACAACTACTGGTCCATTATACTACCACGCGGACACCTTACTTTAATGTATTTAGTTTACCCGTCTTTCGAATAAAAACGAGAAGGAGCCTCAGTGATGAAGAGCTTAGGTGTTCGGCACTCATCACGTCAGCCGCAAAGAGCCGTCACTTGATGCGAGAAAAGGCAGGACAACTAAAGAAATGCTCCGCTGTATCGTCGTCCTCTCCACAGGCAGGACAGGTGGTGGTTTCGCTCAAGCCTAGCACATTCAAGTGCTTGGCTAAAGCTTGGTGGCCCGTAAAGACGCCTACAAGGAGTCTGCAATCGATTCTCCTGAGAGATAGAAGAAAAGAGGCTGATCCCTCGCAGTCGTTTAGTCTGTCTCCACCCATCGCAGTTACGTCAACGAGCCCTGTGCTCACGAGAAACCCAAGCATCAATGGCAGACGTGACGACAGATACAGGCAGGCCTAAAGCAGGTTCGGGTCCTGAGAAAACCTCTTTTTAGCCTAGTCTGGCAAGACTATCAGAGATTTCATTTCCTTGGATACCAGTGTGACCTGGAACCCAAACAAGACTCACTGCATTTAGCAAATCTCCGCTTGGAGACACCTAAGGGGTAGTGGAGTCTAATGTTCTCGCTTTCCACAAAGACTCCAGCACCAGACCCCTGTCCTGTTTTGGAGCCATCCGTGGAAATACGATGGCATTCTTTCCCTGGCTCAGAGTCTGGCCGAAGACATTCCATTACCTGAGGAAAGGCGACTTGGTAGTTTTGTCGCAAAAGCATTTTTGGGGTCATTGCGTCAGAGGGTAAGGGAAGGACAATTCTCGAACAAGTTCTTCAAAATTCCAATGCGTGTAGTACCAAAAACCACCTCTCTTTAAGCGAAATATGGTTTTCAGCGTGGACCCCATGAAAAATATATCAAGGGGGAAAGGTTCATCAGAGCATCTGGAGCAGAGCCCGGCGTATTAATCTGGAGCAGAACCCGGCGCCGTTCTTGGGAGTTTGGCAAAAAAGGCAGTAACACGTTTCCGCGAAAGCCTGTTCCACCAAAAAACCGATGCATAGGGAGTGAGAGGAGTGGTCTTACCATGGCCGTATATATCCAGAGGACCCTTTTTCGGAGATGGGCCCGTTGTCTTGTCAAAAGCCCCTCTACACTGCCAGAAAGTAGACAGTGCTTTTTCGGTTTTGGATTCAACATGCTTGGACCAAAGAAGTTTTCTATCAAGGATTACTCCCAAATGTTTGACTTCATCGGATATCGGGACAGTGACACCTTCAAGCACGAAATGAGTCAGACCAGTGACTTTTCTTCTTCTCGTAAAGATAACAACCGTAGCTTTAAGAGGATTCACTGAGAGCCCATTCCTAGTGCACCAATCATCGATCAAGTCTAGGGATCTCTGCGCCTGAGAGCGAACAGTCCCTAGGTTTGAGCCGACAAAAAGAACGGCGACCTTATCCGTGTAGGCTTGTGTATAGGTTCCAGGAAGGTTGAGAGCCGATAGGAGAGGGTCTACCACCATGCACCATAAAAGGGGAGACAGAACGCCACCTTGCGGACAGCCCCTGTTTACCCAAGTTATGACGCATTTGCCACAATCTGCCTCAGTTATCAGCGTCCTGTCTAATCTATTGAACTAATGTTTCATCTACACCGTGTTGTCCGGCTGAGTTGCACATGCTATCAAACGTCGCGTTATCAAAAGCACCTACAATATCGACGAAAACGCCCAGCATGTGCTCCTTCTGGTCAAGAGGACATTCAATCTTACCAACAAGGGTTTGAAGCGCAGTTTCGCAGGATTTTCCGCGCTGATAAGCGTGTTGCATCTCAGAAAGAGGATGTAATCAAAGAGCAACCTTGCGTAAGCGCAGCTCAAACAGCTTAAACAGCTTAAACAGATTTAAACTTTGTTTCAGCATAATAATTGGGTAGATTCCATGGTGACTTGAAACTGTCAAAAGATGCAATCGCATATTTGATAGCGTCATCAGTCACCACTCTGGATGCAATCAACCAGTTTAGCCGCGTTGTGTTCGCTAGTCCCACCGTTTCCGGTACCACTCAAGAGCACGTGGTGATCTGATTTCCCGGAAAGTGAGTCTCTAGGAGAAGACTGAAGGTCTCCGCCTTGGTCTCAGTGCAGGTACCATCAGAATTGAGAAGTGAAGCAAGTTTGCTTGGTCTATTCCTGTTAAGAACTTTCACAAGCCTACTAGTTTCACTTAGAGATTCGATCTTTCGACTTGCGAATAAGTCTCTTAAAATCCTTTTACTTCGATCGGTATAGATTCCAGTCTTCTACTAAATTGGTTTTTAATGACCGATTCAGGAGTTTCCTGGTCTTTTTACGAATGCGCTGCAGTTCGGCATTCCACCAAGGCACCGGTTTTCTGCTAGGGGTTTTCTTAACCGGGCACGCTATTTCAAAGCAACTGGTAAGGACGCTATTCAGATGTTGAGCAGCAGTCTCCACCCCTTGTCTTGATCTAAGTTTGAGTGGAACTTGAACAGAGTTGCTAAACTCCTCTCTAAACTGTGCCCAATCAGTTTTTTTCGGATTTCTCCTCTCTTGCAAAGGTAAAACTTCACAGCGGATTTGAAATTCGATGTATCTGTGATCTGACAAGGTGCTATCTGGCGATAAGGTGCTATCTGACTATTACGAGACAGTCAATGGTGTCTTAGAAAAATAAATTTAATTCGATTTTTAGTGACCATGAACATTTGTACTCCACAAACATTACAAAACGTAAATTTTATTGCTTTGTGTAATGTTTTAACTTTTAAATGTAATTCGGTTAAAATTTTTCAACGTCGCTGCATTATCCCCTAATTAGCCTCTAGTGTTAATATCTACATTAAAAAAGTATTTAATTTACATATTGAATATTCATTTATCAAGAGGCTCTCCTAATACGTGCCTTCGATCTTCGGCTTAACCTGAATACCATCTTAGACTTTACACACTCTTTCGGTGTGTAAAGTTGCAAATATGTAATAGAATAATGAACGTGAAAAGTTTATTGAGTTTGCAAATAACTCTTCAAGTAGTGAAAGCAAACCTCTAGAAAGACGTCGGCGTCGTCGTCGTCGTCGTCGGACGCGGATGGGGATTTAGACTTATCAAAGTGTGGACTAATCAGAGATTGTCTTTATCGATTCTATGCCAGTACCTACTCGTAGTAGAAATGAGAGCAAAATTCTCAATACCCAATCAATAAATTAAGCATTTAATGTAGAAGATAAGACAGCAACAAAAAAAAAACTGTACGTCAAGTGAAACTGATATTGAATAGTACTCGTATAAAAAGAAGTAGAAATAGGTGAATCTTTTCTAATTTCAGTTTCAGTCTTGTTCCAGAATGGTTCAGTTAGGCAAAGTTCTTGTGGTATTCACCCTATGTTGCTTGTTTGCAACCCGTAAGTATCACAAATTAAATTAATTTTCAATCGTAAATTTTGTTGTTATGAAGAAAATTTAATTTTTAAATTCAAACGTCCAAGTGTGACATCGTTGTTAAATAAATCAATTTAAAATAAATTAGCCAGTGTAGAACTTATACAATTGTGTTGATTTCGCTGTACAATTCTAGTTTCTGCCAAACAGGGTTTCGGACCAGGTGAACAGGACTATGGACACGTTACCGTCCGTCGAGGAGCTCATATGTTCTATTGGCTTTTTTACACAACCGCGAACGTTTCTGCTTATACCGACCGTCCATTAGCAATTTGGTTGCAAGGTGGTCCCGGAGCTTCTTCTACTGGCTACGGTAACTTCGAAGAGCTGGGACCCTTGACATTATACCTCGATCCCCGCAATCATACCTGGGTAAAGGACATGAATGTTCTTTTTATTGATAACCCAGTGGGCAGTGGGTTCAGTTATGTTGACAATGTGATTTATCTGACAAAGTCTAACAAGCAAATCGCCCTGGACTTGGTTTCGTTCATGAAAGGATTCTACGATCTTCATCCTGAATTTAAGGCAGTTCCACTGCATATTTTCTGTGAAAGCTATGGTGGCAAAATGGCACCGGAATTCGCCTTGGAGCTGTACAAAGCTATTCAAAGCAATGAAATCGAGAGTAATTTGAAGTCAGTTGCATTGGGTGACCCTTGGGCGTCCCCGATAGATTCAGTTAATGCATGGGCTCCGCTGTTGCTTAATATGGTATGAAAGCTTTCCAAATTCTCTCCATACACCTTTACACGTCTCGACATATTTTAGGGTATAGTCGATCAAGACGGCCACGACGACATCATGAAGTCGGCGGAAGCAACAGAGAAAGCTCTTGATGAGGGCAAGTACACTGAAGCTACTTTACTTTGGGGTAAAACACAGGGCGTTTTGTTGGATGCCTCGAATGGTGTTGACTTCTATAATATTCTGTTGCCTGTTAACGGAGAAGCATATACAAGATCACTGGCCACCAGTGTCAAAGGTAAATCCGACAAATTTTTGTATTTTACTTCCTCTACAGAGTTTGAATTTTTCCAATAGATCGCATGTTTAGAACCTTGGTAAAGTTTGACATCGATGAAGATCGTGATCAAATTTTAGAAGACCTAATGCGAGGTCCAGTAAGTGAATCTTTGGGAATTCCCTCAAACGTAGTTTGGGGATCACAAGGTGGTTTGACCTTTAGTGTTCTAATGGGTGATTTTATGAAACCAGCTGTGGATATTGGTATGATAACACCTGTCAATTTCAATAAAAACATATTTCCAGTTATGTATATTTTATTTTAGTGGAGACTTTACTAAATTCAACAACGGTGGAGGTTGCTGTCTTTTCGGGTCAGTTGGATCTTATTTGCGCAACACCCGGAACCGTGAACTGGATCAATAACATGCAATGGATAAACAAAACAGAATATGAAGCCGCACCAAGAACAGGAATTGTTGTCAACCGTGTGCTCGAGGGATATCAGAAGGAAGCTGGTAGATTTGCAATGTTTTGGGTCGATCGGGCAGGTCACATGGTGCCAAATGATAACCCACGAGCAATGGCACACATTTTAAAGAAATACACTGGCTATTAAATTTGTTATTGTTTTAATAAATTAATCTAATCTGATTTTATCAGTTTTATAAGTTCCGGGAAATCAAATTTATAAATCACTTCAAGTAAATCAAAGGAAATAAGTCATCTTGTTTTTGAACAACATGAACTAAATGGTGCAAAGTACAAAAATGCCAATGGCGTTTATTTGAAATTAAATTGAGGCTTAAGTCATTAGGAGTTCTAGAACGGTTCTGGCCGGGCTCAACGGCAGATCTCAGTTCCCGAAAGGTTACTCTTATCTTCAGGTTTTAAGGAGTTTGCGCCTGGAACTTAAGAATGCTCTACATACGACAAATTCAGCTTCAAAAGGTTGCATCTGTTCTTCTGCGGCTTACACTGCATGTAACTGCGATTTAGGACAGTGATTGGGATTAGTGAACGGAAAGATCTTGAAATTTTTAACATCTGTCATATGAAATTTCATTGTATAAAAATGCCAAATGCTGATTTTACTGTGATCCGTATCAAAGATTCCAAAACATAAGTCAAATGTTTTTGACCTCCTGCATAGAGTCTACGGGAGTACGATATGAAAGTTATACTCGGGGCCTAAAATTCTATGCACAGTCTGCACAGACAAGAACAGAAAATGGCTACCGACTTATAGACTATGATTCGGTAGATCTTGCTCTTAGGCCCGAGTTTTTAGTACTGAGTTAAGCTCAGCTTAAACCAAGATCTGTTAATACCTTAAGGGCCAGTTTTTCTGTGCGAGATTATTCGAGTTTCCAAGTTAAATTGAGATTAACCCCAGAAATTAATTTTTCAGTGAATATTGATCCGGGATTAGTCTGGACTTAACCCGCCAAATTTGGTGAGTTAATCCCGGATAAACTCTGGTGAACAGAATGAATTTCTTTAAATTTTTTTTCTATGTGAAATGGCAGTGGACTTGCGTGTTTCTGTAAAAAATGACATTTGAAAGTGACTCGAACATCTTTTCCTGTGTTTTTATACCCCATCCCATAGGATAGGAGGTGTATTAAGTTTGTCACATAGTTTGTAACACGGTGAAATAATAATGGTAGACCCCCAAGACCTTAAGGCATATGATCGAGACCGAATTCAGAATCGAATGAGCCATGTTCGTCCTTCCGTCCGCCCGTCCGTCCGTCCGTCTGTATGTTACATGTTTTTAGGCCTTTAATTATGGGATAGGGTGCTGAAACTTCGTACGTAAGGTCCACGTCATGCGAAGCAGTACAAGTGCAAAAATTTTTGAAATCCGCAACTACCTCCAAAGTTTTCAAAACTGTAAGACGTTCTAAAGGGCTGAGATTTGACATTTAGCATATCCTAATGAATTTAAGACACAAAAAAGACAAATTTTATTGGTAAACCTGCTCTAGTGGGCGTGTCACCTATTTTAAGGGTAAATTTTCAAATGCAGTTTACTCAATACTTTTGCTCGAAATTGATAAAAATTAGCTTAAAATTTTATGTAGAAAGCGCTTAGTTTTACATTTTGTTAACACAAAACTTTGGGCCACGCCCACATTTGGAGGCAGAATTGAAGAAAAACCTAAAATTTTCCAGAAAAACCTAATTTCGACTGGCCTTGAGCCTAATTTAGGAGAGCATGAAACAAAAAAGTAGCAGGTTAGGTAAACGAGACTTCAGTCTGGATTTCGTTCATATGAAGTTTTCAGCCACGCCCCTTTTTAGGGGTCGATTTTTCAAAAATATGGAATTTAAACCAAAAAATTGCATTTTTACGTACATTTAAGTGTAACTTGGAAATATCTGTGGAAATATCTGTGGAAATATCTTATAATTAATAGTTTGTAATTAGGAGCGGTTGGACCACGCCCCTTTTCGAAATTTGCATTACTTATAAAATGTCAAAAAATAACTATGCCATCAGCATCTTACAATGTGGGTTAGGATGGGGTATTCAACGGTCCATTTTACGGACTGTAACTTCTGCGTACACACTGTAGCACTTACTCACTGGTTCTAAGTGAAGTGAGAGTTGAAGGAGTCAATAATTTCGAGAGTCAAAGATTTTGACAACTTTACTGACGGAGTTAAATCTGCACTGAAAAACTGTTCGCTGGGTTAACTCTAGATTCGTTTTGTTACGGGATCAACAGATCTTAGTTTAAGCTGGGCTTATCTCAGCACTGAAAAACCGGCCCCAACAAAGCCAAATTACACACATTAACTGCCATTCTACACAGAAAAAACATTCACAGAAGATCATACTGTTCACCAGAGTTTATCCGGGATTATCCACCGGCGAGTTAAGCCGAGATTAACCGCCCGGTTCTAGATAAACCGAAAAACTCATTTCTGCGGTTAATCTCAGTTTAAACTCGCAAACTCGGATGATCTTGCACTAAAAAATTGGGCCTTAGTACGGTAGCAAGTAGCACTGAGCTACCATGGCATCCGCCAAGGCGCATAGTTACAGATTTTTTTGCATAAAGAATATAGGCAATGAAATATATTAAGATTTTTTTCAAATTTACTTTTAATATTTCATTGATCATTGGAATGATCCGTGAAATTACAACGAACAGTTTGTTGACTGATTTATGAAATTTTCACGAGTTCTCGTTTCAAAATTTTTTTTTGAACACGGTTTTCCAGTGTTGAATTAATCCCAGCTTTAACCAAGATCTGTTAATCCCGTAACAAAACAAACCAGCGAGCAGTTTTTCAGTGCAGAGTTAACTCCTTCAACAAAGCTGTCAAAATCTTCGACTCTCGGAATTATTGACTCTCTGGACAACTCTGACTTCACATAGAAAAGCACAGGAAAAGAAGTTTGAGTTATTTTCAGATGTAATTTTTCACAGAAACACGCACAGCCACTGCCATTTCACACCGAAAAAACATTCAAAGAAGTTCATACTTTTCTCCAGAGTTGATCCGAGATTTACTCAACAAGTTAGGCGAGTTAAGCCGAGATTAACCCCAGATCTAAATTCAAACCCCAGACTTAACTCGCTTAACTAGTGGCTTAAAACTTTAAACAGTTGTCCTGAAGGTCAAAAAATTGAACTTATCTGAAGATAATAATGGGACTTCTAAAACCTGAAATCGCAGAATCAAATCTTGATTTCCATGAATCCAAGATCCTACATCTATCAGTTCAAAATTTTAATGTAATGTTTTTGCCTGGGGTTCGTCGAATAAAACTCAATTTCACTTTTATAATCACACAATGAAACACTTTATTTATCAAACAGACTTATTTAAACTTAGATCACACTGTTATTCAACTTTACTATTTAGAATTCAACACTTGATTTCAACTCAATCACTTTTTACTTTATTACCGATTTTCACAAGTCCACGTTTAAAATATCACTGTCCCGTACGAGCCTGTCACCCGTGTATTTATACAAAATTAAGCACCTTCTAGTACGTTCCATACCCCCTTTGGTAAATCTCCATTGGTACTCCTCCGCTGAATTCCAAGGAGGGGAAATCGAAATTCGAACTTCGAATATGCCAGCTGCTGTCAGATGACTGGAATGACAGTTGGGTGTGTTCGTTTTGTGAATCGAGCGGGTGTGCTCGAAAAGTGAATCGATGTGTGCATTCAGCCATTCCTGAATATCTTTTATTTCTTGTAACATTACAATAAGTAAGAACACACTGAGGAATTGAAGGCAACCCCCCGGTGGAGAATAGAGGAATATGTTGAGACCTGGAACAACGTCAGCTTTCAAAAACTTCCCTTCTCTACTTTTTATCAAATGGGTTAAAAAATAAACAAAAGCTGGCCAACAAAACTAGGGCGGAAAAAGGTTTTGTCAGTCAACACAATGTAAAAATTCTCAGTTTGACGTTGTTCCAGGTATCTACATATTCCTCTACTGTACACCAGATATCGCATTCTGGCTTTTCCATTCGTCAATAGACTCTAAAACACCACTCAGGAAAATTCGAAGGAAAGTATAAAAGACTTAACATAATACATTGTTGTACAATTTCAACGATAGTTTTTTGGTTTGTTAAACAAATCTAAGATTTTGAATCAATGTAAAATTAAAAGTACCTGAATTTTTTGTGAGAAAACCGAACTTTTAAAAATTAATTGTATTGTCCTTTTGCTTGGACATTACATCAATTTTGGCAAAAATGTTCACCAAACAGTTTCTCAGTATTGAGAAATACTTTTTACACTAATCTAGTCGACTCGAAACCCTACCTTATTTGATTTTTTTTTTTAAATAAATGCAGCCAAATTCTATACTTTGTCTACACCAGCCATAAAACTGGGATTGGCGGAAGATGATTTAAAAAGAACTCCGAAGTGTCTCCACCGGACAAACTATTGCTGTCATTTTGGGTCTTCAAAAGAGTAGCGCTGACATTTGCAAGGAGCGGGAAAACAATTACGTTGCAAAATTCCCATCAAAAAACATATTTGGACAGATTTGTCATTGTGAAAAGGGCTTAAAGTAGCATACAGCACAGTGCAAATAAAAAGGTCAGAAATTATAAGAGGTTTTATTTGTAATGGGACGTTGATTTGGCCTAGTGTCGTTGCTGGCATGCTGGTAGCCATCCACAGCTCGTCGGAGGGCGCGGGTTCTTGACACTGTTACGTTCCCAATCACAAGATCATGCCAGTATTGTCTGACATCACGGTGTTAAGATGTCGCGAGAAATCTCTCTTTACCCACCCTACCATGGTTACTTCTCTCGCCAAGTAACCCCTTAAGTTGGCATCTTCTTCTTCCCTACATGACCGTCCTTCCCTTCACTATATCTTCCTCATCCTTTCATCCCTCCTCAGTTAAAAACCATGTTTAAATTTCCTCATATAATTTCATGTTTTAATTATAAAATTCATTGTTAAAATTTACAAAATTATATTTACTTTACTTTAATTTAATTTTAATTTACCTAAGCTTTTACGTTAACTTTAGGTTTTATTTTAAGTTAATTTTACTTTAGCTTTACTTTAGGTTTTAATTTACTTTAATTTTAATTTAGTTTTAGTTTAACTTTCAGTTAGCTTTAATTTCTTTTAAAATTCCAAATAAAACTTATTTAAATATAAACTTTGTCTTTGCATTAAAAAAATTTTCTTGAAAATTACTTGGCTTTACTCAGTGTGACTGTAGTGTAAGTCTATGCACATATCTTAAGTGGCTTCTTTCCACCACGCAAAACAACAACAAAATGCCTTCACGAACCAAAGTTCGAATGTTTCGCATCTGGGCTTGGATTTGGCTTCACTTTAAAATTATTCCCACAGGTTTAAATTCACTTTATGTGTGCCTTAATTAAAATAATAAAGGTAGGTAATCAAATGACTCACCGGTAAAATCCGCAACTGTCGATGAAGTGGCCACTGCATAGATGTTGCTCCCACGGCGTTTGATACGTATTTTACGTATATAAATACCTATTACCACTTTATAATAATTTTAATTTAGACACTATAAATGATCTTTAAATGCTACCAGGAATTTGTTTCAAGGCCTACGGTAATGTATATATACATGTACTACACGCATATATGCACTTTACATCGCCAAATAAATTCCAAAATTTACAATTTAAATTTACATAAAGAAACAAAGCAAGCAAAAAAACTCAAGACAATGAAAAATTATCGATTGCAATAAGATAGATAAAAAAAAGGTTATCTTCCGCTGCCTGAACCGGGACTCGAACCTGGAACCTTCGACGCTGTTCAAGGAACGGCTCCGCTAACCGCTCGGCCACCAACGGCTTATGTAAGCGGTTGCCGAACTTGGCCGTTAAGCCGGTGTGGTGTCGAATTAAAATTCGATACAATTCGAACTAAATCCCGCCCTGGGATTAACGTTCCTGGGATTTTTAAAAGGGAATCTGCAGAACGATAATGCCTCGCTCTGACTGTAGGATTGTCTCCTTTATTCCCTGTGTGTACGCCTTGTCCTTCGATTCTTTCCTACAATTACAGTCCTTTGTTAACGTTTTGTTCACTGTCCTCCTTTGTTTCGTGTTTTAATGTTAATCTTTGCTTTTAATGCCACACTTCTTTATTAACATATACTTTAATTTCAAACTGGCAAATTAAACGAAACACCCACTGCCTTTACAATTCAAATTAGTAATGAATCTGTGCCCAGAACTTTCGTCTAGCCGAACTTCATTAGCGGCCTAGAAATTTCCCTTTTCGAATGCCGTTTTCCTTTTGGTGTCAGCGCGAGAGTGGATATAACGCAGAAAACGTTTCTCAACACTCTCTCGTTCATTTTGCTCTTTTCGAAATACAATCGAATTTCGACTGCATGTGCAGACGAGGTGTTAACTCCGAATACCTAAGAAGTATTTAGAAATTCGATTGTAAATCGGAAAGACAAAAACAGCAGCTGACGATCACAATCGGACCGGATGAACATGGAACACTAAAGTGACGGACACAATGTAAACATTCGAAATGTCGGCCGGCTATTTTGCATTAAGTTAGTTTTCGCAACATATTTTTAATCGTTAAAGTAGATCTCGAGATTTCTGGGAAATAAGTTAAGTATTTATGTTAATCACGGATTAAGTTTGATGGAGACATGGCATTATACCTGTTTCGCTGCCAGTTTTTTACACTTCATGGACACAGTACCTATAAGAATTTAATGTTAAAAACAAACCGTTGTGAGCATTTTTAATTGCATATTATCAATAAATCATGCCAACATTGCGTTCTGACTGCATGTCATTTTGGCAGATCTAACGTTCTTGTAGCGTCAAATATACCAAAATGGCATGAAGTCTAATCTAATACCATGTCTCCACCGAGCATTAATCCTCGATTAATGGAAATCTTTATTAAATCCTCTACAAAACACGCGATTTACCATACAAATTTAAATCCTCTCGGCAAGCGATTAAAAATAAATCCTCTCCTAAATCCCATTCAACCTATTCACAAACCTATTTTCTGCACCTTTGTAACAGTTTGAGAATCAAAAATGGAAACTGAAACTGTCCCTGTGCGACAGATACGACAAGTACGTTTTCTATTTTGACTTTTACTGAGGAAATCGATTTTTGCTCCAGGGAAATGGGACATCGCCACTCTCTTTTGAGAGCCAAAATGACAGAAACAGAGTTTCATGTCAAATTAATCCTTTATTGGAGCCACTTTAGGATTTATTTTTAATTGTCTCACGCTAATCTTTTTATAATTGTCGGTGGAGACATAGTATAAGCTTAAGTAATAACTAGATTAATAGGCTTAAGTCGAAATAGTGTTTAAATCAAAAGTCACATACGAGCTCATTAATACTAACTTCATATTTTGGACTATGATAGAGTTCGATATGAACGCTCATAACAATTAAGAAAAAAAAACATGCAGCATTGCAGGGTCAACCTTAAATAATTTCCCTGTTTGCATCAAAGATCCCCCAGCAAATATACTCACCTCACAGTACCTCAAACTGCAGGCGCATATGTTGACAGTTCGATTGTCAAAATTTCTTTTACCAAAACACATGTGCTCTAGCTTCATGTTAAAAGTTCTGAATTCCTGTTGAATTCACTTCAAAATACGTGAAAAATTGTGAAAATATCGTAAAATGGGACTGGATCAGCCCTTTCACCGTCCCGGTGACCTGAAGCAAGCAAATAAAGCTCACAAAACCGGTCGCCACCGCTCTAAAGGTGCCATCGATGCGGCTATCAAGGGTAAGTTTCACGATATGAAAAAGCCACAAACCGAGTTTGAATGTTTCATTAAACTTTTCAGGCAAAGTGGACATCAAAGTGGTGTCACATCGCCACAAACAGCAAGTGCGACGTGAGCAGCGTCGGAATCAGATGAATCAGGTAAGTGTACAGAGTGTTATAAAAGATTTCTTGTTATCCCGCTCATCTTCGTCTAGATTCGTAAAAACAAGCGCGAGGAAGTCTTCGCCAAGAAGCGTCAGCTAGGCGGACAACATAGCGCTCCTTTCCTGGTGTGCATTCTGCCACTACACTCACAGATCGACCCAAACTCAGCTCTGGCCATCTTGGAGGCATGTGACGAGGAGGCAATCGTGGACAAAAGCGCAGCTGGTGTGACTTACATCAATGTGCCGCGTTTCAAGCAGAGGTTCGCGTTTGTTACTCCTCCATACGGTCGCGGCAATGAGCTGACAGTGTTGGACTACTTGAAAGTGTGCGACACGACGCTGTTGCTTACCTCGGCTGCCATGGGCGAGGAAGAGGTACTGGACAAGTGGGGTCACAAAATGTTCAATATGATGGTCGCCCAGGGAATACCCACACCTGTGGTGGCTGTCATGGATCTGGAATCGGTGAACCCAAAAAGGAGACAACAGAGCAAGGCTGCTGTTCAGAAGTTTATCAGTAAACTTCTGCCGGAAGAGAAGTGCATGCAGCTGGACACGAATCCCGAAGGCATTAATCTACTCCGTCGCATTGGGGCCCAGAAGAAGAATGTTCTCCTCAACAAAGCCAATCGGCCGCATCTGTTTGCCGAGAAAGTCGAATATCAGCCGAATCCGGATGCGACTCAGGATGCAGGCGTCCTCAAGGTGACAGGGTTTCTGCGCGGCACACCTTTGGACGTTAACGGCCTTGTGCACATACCCGGTCTCGGCGACTTCCAAATGAGCCAAATCGAAGCGCAAACAGACCCCTACAAATTGGAGAAAAACAGACCCGACCTGCCTGACAAGCGCGTTGTAGCTGTGGCCGATCCAGCCAAGCAGATCAGTCTTCAGTCCGAGAATATTCCAGACGCCATGGACGCTGAGCAAACATGGCCCACAGAGGAGGAAATCGCTCAGGCCAACGAGGAGACAAAGAAAACCAAACTTGTCAAGCGCATGCCTAAGGGATGGAGCAAGTACCAGGCTGCCTGGATTCCCGACGTTGAAACTGTCGAAGACAAGGATGAAGACAGCGATGACGATGAGGAAGGAGACGACAACGACGACGACGAGTTCATGTCTTGCGAAAATAACTCGGACGACGAGGCAGATCGAGCTGACAGCGAAACAGAGGAGTTCGTGGAAACCGAGTCGGTGTCCGAAGCGGCAGTAAACGATGAAAAGTACGACCAGACCATGGATTTCCAAGAGGAACGCGAATCCCTTCAGAAAATCAAGGAAGCACGTGCCGATCAAATGTGGCCCGATGAAATCGATACGCCAATGGACGTGCTCGCCAGGGAGCGTTTCCAGAAGTTCAGGGGACTCGAGTCTTTTAGGTAAGTGAGAAGAGAAGAAGTTAATTTCAAATTGTATTACGGACATTTTCTATTTAGGACTTCTCCCTGGGATGTCAAGGAGAATCTGCCAAGCGACTACGCAAGGATTTATCAATTTAAAAACTTCGATCGCACCAGGAGGCGCATCATAACAGAGGCACAGGATACTGCTGGTGCTGTGGTGAGTAGAAGCAAACGTTTGTCTCTTTCTTGTCTGCATTTTTGCCTTTTTTCGGCAAAAATTGTGTCAGTCAGGTCAATGTGAAATTGGGAGGTTGTTAACATGGTTAGCATATTGCCAAATTTTTATTCGTTACGTTTTTGTTAGAGGTTAGAAGTTTCAGGGTTGAAGAGCTTAAGTGTTTGCAACTCTTCACGTCAGCCCCACAGATCCGCCACCTGATACGAGCAAAGGTAGGACAACTACCGATGAAGTTTTCCGCTGTATCGTTGTCCTCTCCATAGGCAGGAGCAGGAGTGTGTTTAGCAAAAGCTTGGTGGGCGGTAAGGATGCCCACAAGAAGTCTGCAAACGATTCTCGTGAGAGATAGAATTTCTTTCTATGAAAATGAACTTACCCCTCGCAGATATTCGGGTGTAGCCTCTAAGTCTGAACCCATCGCAGTCACGCCAACGAGCCCTGTGCGCACGAGAAACCCATGTATCAAAGGCAGACGTGAGAACAGATACAGGCAGGCCTAACGCAGGTTCGGGTCCTAAGAAAACCACTTCTGAGCCTAGTCTGCCAAGGTCATAAGAGATCTTATTTCCTTAGATGCCAGTGTGACCTGGGACCCAAACAAGATTCACTGCAATTAGCCTTCCGACAAAGTTCAACAAAGGCTTGAGTTTGAGCTATATCTTGGCCGAGGCAAGAGGGTTGAGCAACACATTTAGAGGGGCTTGACTGTCACTGCAAACGCATATGCTTCTTGCGCTCGACCTGTCCGTTACAAATCACAATAAAGCGCATAGCCATTAGGATAGCGAAAATCTCCACTTGGTAAACAGACGCATTTTTTCCCTTAGGCGTAATGGAGTCTAATGTTTTCACTCTCAATTAACAGTTCATGGACTGAAGGTTCTAGAAACGCATTAGATGTCGTTTAGAAGCGCATTATAGAAGGGCTAAGATAATTCATCTTGGTCGACCTACTAAATTATGTTCTAAACTTCTTGACACAACAAAATCTTTTTTCACTCTATCAATCATTTGAGATCGTCAAGCGCTGAGGAACCAAATTCGTATGTGTTTGGTGTATCAGAAATACTCTTTAACCCCGTGAATCCAAGAAGTATCAAATTCATTCTCAGCTTAAAAGCAGAAAATAGATCGACTTAACCCGATTCACTACAATTTCTTGGTAAAATGGTTAACGACTTCTGTTTTTATTGTATTGACGACTTCTCACCATCGACCAAGAAACCTGATCACCATTTATTTTACAGTCCGGTTGGTACGTTACAATTCACATAGCCAACGTACCCACGACCAAATGGAACATGTACAAGTCCGCTCAGCAAATCAACAACCTCGTCGTCTATGGCATTCTCCCGCACGAGCATCAAATGTCGGTGATGCATGTGGTTCTCAAACGCATACCCGACTCAGAGGTACCCATCAAGTCAAAGGAGAAGCTAATCATTCAGTGCGGCTACAGACGCTTCGTGGTAAATCCCATCTTTAGTCAGCACACAAATGGCGACAAACACAAAGTGAGTCCATTACATGCTTTCAACTTACAAAATTATCTGAAAATGTTTTATTTCTTTTCAGTTTGAACGGTATTTCCGCCCAAATACAACAGTCGTTGCTACCTTCTATGCTCCTATACAATTCCCTCCTGCACCAGTGTTGTGCTTCAAAGAGAATCCCGACTCAACACTGGCTCTGGTAGCACGAGGATGTGTGCTGTCATGTAATCCCGATCGAGTGATTCTCAAGCGTGTTGTGCTCAGTGGACAAGCGAAACGAATGCACAACAAATCGGCGACAATTCGTTACATGTTCTTCAACAAGGAAGATGTGGAGTACTTCAAGCCGATTAAACTACGCACCAAGTGCGGTCGCGTGGGACACATTCGTGAGTCATTGGGAACGCATGGTCACATGAAGTGTATATTCGATGGAGTTTTGAAGTCGTACGATACAGTTTTGATGTATCTGTTCAAGCGAGTGTTTCCCAAATGGACTTACGAAGAGTGCGTGGTGTCGTGTGACGATAAAGAGAGTACAGCAATGGTGGAATAGGATAAAGGACAAGATGTTTTATTTTTTAAGAAAAGTTGAAATAAATTGAGTTATTTTTGAAAAAAAAAAAACTAAAACTTTGCTTCTGTTACTAGACAGAAACGTGCTCAAGTTCAACCGAGGCCGGCAAACTTATAATGACCTCCTCCTGTTTCAATAAAACAAAAACGAGTTAATTTTTCTGTACAACTCTTAACTTTATTCCGGTCGATGTGTGCTTATAAACGGATTAATAATATCGGCGATTTTTCTCGGCTCATTCAAGTGCACGTGATGCGTGCCATCGACTTGATGATACTCGAAATTGGGCTTCTGCGTTAGTAAGCTTATCAGTTCATCATAATTCTTCTTATTCTCATAGTATGGTGCTTGCAGAGCTTTGATGAAGAGATGTGGACACGTTATCCGGCGTCCCATCTCCAAAACCAAATCCTGTGGCAGGGCGTAAAATAATGAAGTCTTCACCCGGCTGTCCCGACTGAAGTAGTACTTATTCGGATCCTGAGTCGATGGTTTTATATTCCTCTTCAGCAAGAACTCGCAGCACTCCTTGTTGACGGATTTGCCTGATCCCTCGTGTAATCTCTCCACTAGTTCATCGAACCCGTAGGCTGGTGGTTCCTTGTTCGAACGACTTCTTTCGACTATCTTACTAAAAGCCTCTAATCGCTCGGCGACAGTATTAATAACGATATCATTCGATCGCACCACTGGCTTAAGGACATCCAGTCCGATGTACATATCACATTTGTCAGGAAATAAGGAACAAAACACAAATCCATTGATGGAACTCATAGAGTGGCAGATCATTGAGATTTTGTCCCATTTGAATTGGTTCATCACAGTTAGAATAAAGGTGACATAGTCCACCGAATGGTAGGTGCATCCTTCGGGCAGCCAAGACGATAATCCATGACCAGGCAGATCGAGGGCCAAAAAGCCAACATGTGGGGGCAGTAAAGGAGCGATTGTATCGAAAGTGCCTGCATTATCCTGCCATCCGTGAAAGCCAACTATGGGACGTGTGTTTTTTGGACCGTACCACTTGCCCGAGACGTGTCCCCATGGCACGTTGAATTTTATCTCTTCAAACTGTAAAGGAAATTTAGTTTTTGAATTTTCAGAATTAAAAAACTTATAACACTTCTGTTTACATCTTTTGTGTCGAAGGTGGTTGAAGGGGAACTAACTTCCTTCATTGCGAGTTGTGTTGAACAGGATCTTCTGTTATTCCTCAGTACTCCTTGGATAGATCTTTGTAAAAACCTCGCAGTAACCGAAGCAATAGCCATTTAAAAATTCTGATCTAAAACAACTTTGATTTTTTTGGTTTTTTTAAGTTAAATGCAGGCCGAGTGCAATTGTTCAACTGAGTACTGGCACTGTGCAGTTCAGAGCTTTTATCTCTATTTCGTTGGGGCCGCTGCGTGTGTATAACAGTCTATCAGCTTCGCCGGCCGTGCTAATAGACTATAGTGCGCCGAGCTCTGTATAAAAATAAAACCAACCCGTTGACGTGATTTCCTCAGAAGTTCAAATGAATGAAACAAACTTAATGGAATAGAATTTCCCCACACCATCAGTCAGACAGTCAAGTAGGGAAGCCAAGCATGACTGATGTCGTTGAGTCGTAATGATTCACTAGAAAAAGTCCAACAACATCAGCATCTGTTAGAAGTTAGACTGTTGGGTAATTTAATTAGTCTTAAGAAGCGAACTGCGAATTTTATTGAGAATATTAATTAGTTTGGGAAAAGATGTGTATGACGCCACATTAGTTGACTGTGGTCATCGGATAGTTGTTCTGGGTTTTACGTTGCTTATATCGAAAGTCGGTAGATTCCTTACCTACCTCAATGATAATATTGAGACACCTCGACTCCAGGCCTCGACATCAGGAGGTTACCACTGACTGTGCATCAGTGACTATACCTAACTTTCACGTATTCTCTCTGGTCCTTTCTATAGCGTTTTGGGAACACATCATAAAAGCCTATTGAACAGCCCCACCCTTTGATAAAAAAGTGAAATGACAATGTAAACAAACCAAAGTCCACAGCACGAACTCTAGTCCCGAGCGTAACTTCGTGTAGATAATTAGCATATCTTAACTATTGAACGACTAACAGCACTAAATTCGTAGAACTCTATTAATAGATTTTTTTCTGAAAACATTTAGCATTTTATCTGTTCGCAACAATTCGGGCGAACTGTTCTGGTGCACGACATAGCTTCTGTGCATGCGATTTCTCGATAAGAGCTTTTTTAGATACCACCTACACTTTCGATGCCAAATTAGGTACTTACTATTCAAAGAACGGGAAAAAAACCCCCCACAGTCATAATATCTATGGATTGTGTGACTGAATGGGACACTGGCACTATTTGGACTTTGCTATCATATTTGAAAACGATGTCACATGCATATTATTGACTTAGGTTCATTTTTAAAAATTATAGGCTTGATCATACTAATCGCGTGCTGGGTACCTGTACTTGCTAATGTGAACTTTCAACCTGCATGAGACAGCATGTTCTTCACTCAAACAATTAAGATCTGAAATATCGTAAGTTTTACTCATCCTAAACTAGAATGCTAGACAGTCTAGCGTCACAGCTATAATATATGTACGAAAAATTAAAATGAGGCATGTGTCCGTAAGTCCGTATAGGCTGTACGATAAGACAGTGACTCTGAAATGATTTTGTCAAAAACTTAATTGTTTATTCTTAAAAGTTTAGTATTATTTCAGTTATACACATAAAGTGATATAATTGGCAATAATTTGTACAATATCGTATTTTTTGCTTAACATTATTAGTACAAAAATTTTAAGCTTTTGAATCAAATTACAACATTTTTCCAATACTGAAAATTCGTTAGATTTTTCCTTCTTGCTGGACGATTTCTATTATCGTCACATTTTTTCCAATTATTTGTCCTTATAAGACAAGAAAAAAGTCTTTTCAGGCTTTTTTTTACTTTTTTTTTCAAAATTCACAACTGCGAATTTTTAAAACTGTTTCAAACAAAAGGCTGAAACTATGCCTTCGCTTTGGCTTAGGTTGCCTTCTTTATAAAAATTAATTTGAGAAAATGTTTGTTTTTTTAGCTCGAGTTAGGCATCGCCGAATTTAATGATTCTTTTTTTCATTGAAAGGTTTCTGAAGAAGGTTTGTAAAAAAAAACTCTGGCAATGCCAACTCGAATCCAATGCATTTTCGAAATTGATATTTTTAAGACCTTATTTACCTTTGGCTTACAATAACTTAAGAACAATTTTATTCATTTTTTTTTTTCCTAAACTTTTCTAATACTCTGTAGAAGGTTCTCACGGAAAGGTTCTCACATAAATAATTTCAGAACACTTAACTTTTATAACTTAGCGACGATTAAAAAATATATTTATAACAAAACTTTTTAACAGGAGCTTATAGCAAAGGAATATAGCAGGAATTATACCAAAGATGACATATCAGCTAAAAATATGACAGTCGAAATTCCTCAGTGTTCGTAGGCACCACGATCCTATTAAGGTGAGATAGGTGAACGCATGAAGTTTCACCACGTTTTTAACATAATAATGCAACAAATACTTCCAATCGTGTAGGAAACCTACTTTATAAAAAAAAAATTAAAATTCAAAAGGGAAAATAGCATAGATAAGGAAAAAAAATTCCATCTCTCAACACTGTTAATGGGTCCTTAGGTCCATTCGATCCCAATCTCTCTTATCCCTTATGTATACAACTCCAAGTTATACCTAGTGATAGTGAAGCAGTAAAGTGGCCCGTTGGCTCAGGAGTGGTTCGTTTTTTTATCCATCTCGCGGTTATTGGGAAAAACCCTAAATGCCAAGGCCAACCAAGCCAACTAGCTCACCAACCGCCGAGCAAAACTTCAGTCAGTGTGAAGATCGGGAGCAGGACAGTCTGCTGGCGTGACGGGGCTCGCAATAGAGTTGGAAAAAAGAAGAAAGTAAAGACTGTACCGGCGTGAAAAGTGTCCAGTCAATTGTATCGGGCTAACAAGAGTTTTTCGTGGAATAGTTCGTCAACGTGTTCGTCCTATTACCCAGTCGCAATTACTTCAAGTGCTAAATCCGAAAAAAATACCTACAAAAGAAAAAAAACCCACCTATGTAAAAAAAAAAAAAAAACTTTAACTATAAAACTTTTGTAAATCCCCAATAAGAAGCCCCAAATCGTCTAAAAACCTTAAGAAAAAAAAAATTATATAATAAGACACTTTAGTGCAGACATCTAGATCGAATAAAAAAAAATAACAAAATAACTATAGAGTGAAGCCCGTTCATATCAGCCAGAGGCTTAATAAGTTTTCCCCCGCCTCCCTAATCAAGTTCCTCCTGCTTATAAGGAAAATATAAAAGTGCTCAAAGCAAAGAAGACCAGCGATAGAGAAGAGAGCCGCAATCCGTTGGCCGAAACAGTCACCTCACTGCGATAACATTCTGGCGGAGAGCCGACATCCCGTGCCTGGATAGTTTCTTTCGAATGGCCTATAGTGGACTCCAGCAGCTATATTCACCACGGATAAGAGTGAACGACCAAGCAGCGTGCAGCGAGTTCTCACCGGCAACAGTTCATCGGAGCCCAGCAACATCGCCTAGTAAATCTGGTATACCCTATATTTAAACCGCAATATTTTTTTATGAATCTTTTTTAGTTTGTTTAATAAAAAGCTTATTTTTGAATTGGGATTGGGAAGTGATGCTGTCCAGGAGTATAAACTCCTTGTGGGCCACCCTTGGCAGTAAAGTTATACCTGAAAAAGATGAACCCGAAGGTTTAAATAAAATCCTGCAGCGTCTGTTACATATTGTGCGGCTTGTTGGTCAGCGTCTGATCCCAGAGGGACGGCTGAACTTCAAATAACAGAAATCCAGGAGCGTCTGTTTCGGAACGAGCGGCTTCCTGGTCGGCGTCTGTTGTCCGGGTTAGGATCGGCCGAATTTACACCTGGCAGCTAGGTATAAAATGCACCCCACCCCCAATGGGTGGAAGCTCTTCTTATCTGGCGTCCCAAATCACATGACTGCACAGGTGGGTGTGGGGATACTCACAAACCCCCGGTTGTCAGAAAATGTATTTGATGTCATTCCGTTAGGGGAAAGGATTTTGATCTTGAAGCTTAAGCTTGAACGATCGACTCTGGCTCTGGTTCAGGTTTATGCACCAAATCGAGAGTCAGAGTATGAGTCCTTCTTGAACGAAGTTGATGCTGCCCTGGACAGAGTGGCATTAATGGACTTATTTCTCCTGATGGGTGACTTCAATGCACATGTGCGTACAGACGACAGTACTTGGAGGAGTGTGATTGGGAGGCACGGTGACCCGGATCAAAACAGGAACGGAGGGAAGTTGTTGGACTTTTGCTGTGCATATGGCTTGTCCATCATGAACACCTTTTTCCCACACAGAGACATTCACAAATACACATGGTACAAGCACAGTTTAAATCAGAAGTCACTGATTGTTGTACCATCGTGTGTTCATAGAATGATTTGTGATGTTCGAGTTTTCAGGGGAGCTGAGTTGTCAACTGATCACCACTTAGTGTTGTTTAAATTGTTTTTCAGTGACAGTATTCCTTTGCCACCCAGGCGAAAACCAAGACTGGTGACCCGCATACGGTGGGAAAGGTTGCAGGATGCTGACTCTGATTTCAGAGAGCGTTTTGCACAGCATGTTTCGGAGAAGTTTGAACAAATTCCAACTGACCTTTTGAATGTAGAGGAGGAATGGCAGCTGTTTTTATCGGCAGTCATTGCCTCTGCAGGAAATGTTAGTGGAGTGAAGCGGCTTGGGGTAGCGGCTGGTTGTGAGAAAAGAACTGCTTGGTTTAAAATGCCTGGAGTTCAAGAAGCCATCAGAGAGAAGAAGAGAGCCTACATTGCGTGGATCCAATGTAGAAACTCAACTTCTCGAGCCCGGTACAACGAGGCGCGAAGGACTTCCAATCTGGCAGTCAGAACAGCCAAGGAACAGTCATGGAAAAAGTTCGGCGAGAAGTTGGAGCACGATTACAGATCTGCAAACAAGATATTTTGGCAGACCATTCGCCGGCTCAGAGGAAGGAAGTTAAATATCATCCAAGGGGTTGAATCCAAGGACGGTACACTTCTTTCAAGTGAGAGCGATGTCTTGCGCAGATGGAGAGAGCACTTTTCGGAGTTGCTCAACCCCCAACAGGGCACTGAAGATGGCATTCCCACTGCTACGAGATAAGAGCGGAGAAGAGTCCCACAGTGGACGAAGTCACTAAAGCGATTAAATCGCTTAAAGTTGGCAAGTCTGCTGGAGTTGATGAAATCCGGCCAGAAATGTTCAAGGCAATGGGTGAAGAGGGTGTTAAATGGCTAACACGTGTCATCAAGGTGGCCTGGGATAGCGGGAAGGCACCTAGCGATTGGCAAACGGGAGTTATATTGCCCGTTTTCAAAAAAGGGAACAGGAGAGATGGATGGTGGTCAAAGGATAGACATGTGCACTCAAGAGGATACAAGCATCCACAGGTTTTCTAAACCCACCTCTGTCTATCAACTCCTACTCTCACCTCCCCGTGGTGAACACCGGGTGCCTAGTACCTCAACTGGAGATTGGGTTCCAACCCCTTTGGAAGGTTGTTGGGGGTAGCAGACGAGAGAGGGGGGGAGGAGTGTTCCCACTAAGGCACTTCTCCTTGCATCCGGACGGCAGCGGAGGAATTCCCCAGATGGAATCAACGGTGGCGTCCATAGTTCCAGTCAGGCCGAACTACTTAGTGAACACCTTATATGGGCTACTACGACGTATTCGGAGCTCAGGCCTATAAGGAGCGGGCTATCCGGCTCTCCGTCCTTAGAGCTAAGCAAAGGATCTGGTCCTCCAGGTTGGGGGTCGTGCCGTCGGGGTGACTTCCCGGCCACGTAAAGAAACACCAGTCACGAAGCGGAAACAAGCCTCGGATTCGGACGGATTTACTGTTGACGACCAATGCAAACGAGAAAAGGACAACGAGCTCCGGATCTGCACGTGGAATGTTAGGTCCCTTAACAGACCACGTGCAGCCGAGCAACTAGCGGAGGCCCTTAACGACTGCAAGGCAGACATTACTGCCATCCAAGAAATGCGGTGGGACGGGCCGGGCAAAAGAAGGATGAAAAACTGCGACATCTACTACGGCGACTGCTATCGGCATCAAAGACAGCGCCTATTTGGATGTGGTTTCGTTGTTGGAGGCAGACTTAGGCAAAAAGTCTTGAGCTTCAACCCTGTAAGCGAGCGCCTCGCGACGATCCGCATCAAGGCTAAATTCGCCAACATTAGCCTGATATGCGCACATGCCCCCACAGAGGAGAAAGATGACGAGACCAAAGATATGTTCTACGAGCTCCTGGACAAAACTTATGAGCAGTGCCCTAGCTACGACATTAAAATTGTCCTAGGCGATTTTAATGCCAAGCTAGGAAGGGAGGGCATCTTTGGTCGTACTGTCGGAAAGTATAGCCTGCACGACACGACCTCCAATAACGGATTCAGGCTGATCGACTTTGCTGCGGGGCGACACGTTGTGGTAGCTAGTACACAGTTCCCGCATCTCAATATCCACAAAGGGACATGGAGATCTCCCGATCAATCAACCGTCAACCAGATTGACCATATTGCGATCGACGCAAGGCACTCCTCCAGTATCATGGATGTCCGAACTTTCCGAGGGGCCAACATTGACTCGGATCACTACCTTGTTGTAGCCAAGGTACGGCTGCGGATATCCCGACCAGCGCCAAGTAATGGAAATACTGTGAGGAAGTTTGACGTCGGCCGACTACAATCGCAAGAGATCACCAGGTATTTCTCCAACCGAGTCTCTCAAAACCTTCTACGAAGTCCTATGCAACCAGCATCAAGTATTGATAGCCAGTGGCAACACTGCCAAAATGCCATCAGAGACGCCGCCTCTGAAGTGCTGGGTTTCACACGGCGACCACAACGAAACCCCTGGTTTGACGATGAATGCCGGCAAGCACATGCAGCTAAACAGGAAGCATACAAAGCGGCGCTGCACAGAAGGACTAGAGCTGCTCGCGAGCTCTACGAGCTGAGGAGGAGAGAGGAGCACCGGCTTCTCCGAAGGAAAAAGAGAGAGCACGAGAAGCGCGCGGTTGAAGAGATAGAGAGATGTTACAACAGGAATGAGGTTAGAAAGTTTTACCAAAGGATCAAAAGGTCCTGCCAAGGGTATAAACTTCGAACTGAAGCCTGTAAGGACCATCAAGGGAACATCGTTGTAGAATCGCAGTCGGTGCTGAGGATTTGGAAAGACCACTTCTGCAGACTGTATAACGGCGAGGAAGAACCAAATACCGCTGTCAGGCAGAACGAACCATTCAACCCGGGCGAAGACGTTACCGACGAAGCATACGAACGATACCGCCCACCCGACCTGGAGGAGGTGAAAGTAGCTGTGTCTAAGCTCAAGTGCAACAAAGCAGCCGGAGCAGACGGCCTAGCTGCCGAACTTTTTAAATCCGCTGGCGATGAGCTGGTTAGGAGCATGCACCAGCTCATCTGCAAGATATGGTCGGAAGAAAGCATGCCCGACGAATGGAACCTCAGCATTGTTTGCCCGATCCTGAAGAAAGGAGACCCTCTGATTTGTGCCAACTACAGAGGCATAAGTCTTCTTAACATCGCATACAAGATCTTTTCTGCTGTACTGTGTGAACGCCTGAAGCCGTTTGTCAACAATCTGATAGGCACATATCAGTGTGGCTTTAGGCCAGGAAAGTCCACCATCGATCAAATATTCACACTGCGGCAGATCTTGGAGAAAACCCAGGAATTCCAAATCGATACACACCACCTCTTCATCGATTTCAAGGCCGCGTATGACAGCATCTATAGAGACGAGCTATATAGCGCAATGTCTAGTTTTGGCATCAATGCCAAACTCGTCAGTCTGTGCAGGATGACGATGGAAAACTCACGCTGTTCCGTCAAGGTCGGCAAAGACCTCACCGACCCCTTTGATGTCAAAAAAGGATTTAGACAAGGCGACGCGCTGTCATGCGACTTCTTTAACATCATACTTGAGAGAATTGTGCAGAACTCTCGCGCCAACACCAGAGGTACAATCTTTCAAAAGTCCGTTCAACTACTTGCATACGCAGACGACATTGACATAATCGGTAGAACAAAGCGTGATGTCAGTGAAGCCTTCGTGAGTATTGGGATGGAAGCGGCGAATATGGGTTTAGCAGTCAATGAGGGCAAAACCAAGTATATGCTGTCATCAAGAAAAGACACCCAACACCGACGTCTTGGACAAAACATCACCATCGACAGCTATAACTTTGAGGTAGTTAGGGACTTTGTCTACCTGGGTTCCGCTATCAATTCAGACAATGACACCAGCGCTGAAATCAAACGAAGGATAACTCTTGCCAATCGCTGTTTCTTTGGGCTAAGAAGGCAATTGAGTAGCAAAGCCCTCTCTCGAGCAACTAAAGTGTCCATGTATAAGACCCTCATCATCCCTGTCCTGCTTTACGGTGCAGAAGCATGGACCCTGTCAAAGGCGGATGAAAACACTTTAGGCTGCTTCGTGAGGAAAATTCTTCGGACGATTTACGGTCCCGTCTGCATAGACGGAGAGTGGAGGAGGAGATATAACATCGAACTGTACGGGCTGTACAGCGACACCGACCTAGCCAAAAGAGTCAAAACACAACGTCTACGATGGCTGGGTCATCTAGAGCGGATGGACACCAACGCCCCGGCCCGGAAAATCTTCGAATCCACACCGCAGGGACGACGCGGTAGAGGAGCACCGAGACTCAGGTGGCGCACGCAAGTGGAAGGGGACCTCAGCCAACTTCGCGCGCGAAACTGGAGACGGCTAGCTAGAGACAGAGCTGGCTGGCGAAGCTTGTTGGCTGAGGCCCAGGTCCACCCCGGACTGTAGCGCCACCTTAAGTGTCCTGACCTGCTTTGAATATTCAATTCGCGCTGCAACAAATTATGAAAAATATTTCAAAAACGTAAATTTTATTATCCGTCATGCTTTTTGATACCCAAGCAATACTGCAATACTGATCCATCCAATACTGGCCTTCGCAAGGCATAAGTTAAGTAATGATTTTCGTTATTGTTTTGGTCTGGATCACTGTGTCTTCCAAGGCCCAATTTCACATTTTCAAAGCCTGTCGGTCAAACCGACGCGACATAGGCATTGAAGTCACACATGAGAGAGTAATGACCAAGGAGTCTATGTCTGCTTTATCAAGAGGTACTGATCGACTTCGTCCAGAAGACTTGTGTACTAAGACTCGATGGAAGGGATTTCGCATTTAAACTTATCTGAAACAACGTTTGCCTAGGGCCAATCCTGAAACCTGTCCAGAATCAGCCTTAAGAACATAAAAACGTAACAAAGCTCACCCTTGCGAATATCTTGTTCCTTGACAGATACCCGCAAGAGTGAGTGCCGGGCGTCCAGGAGGTTTAACCGTTGAACGTCTATTAAAATTGGCGATAGATGGCGCCGAACATCTATTAGATGGCGAAAAAGCCCATGTTGGGCTTAAACCTGCATAAATGCTTTAACCAAGTTATGTTGGAGTGTTTAAAACTTTCACTTAATTGAACTTAAGTCCGATGCTCTCTCTCTCGCTTAAATGAGACTTATTAGCTCCTTTTTAGCCACGTTTAAAATTACAATAGGCCATCTTTGTTTCGATACTGTTGAGGTCATTTTGCCGATTGTAACGTTTTCTTATCCTTGTCCGCTGAACTCCTGCTCCTATTTCTAAAGGACGACAGAGCTCACGGTACCCTATCACACCTAACCCACCTTTAGAACCGAAGGTTACAGAACCCTTCGGCCCGTCCAGGCAGAAATATGAGAGGGGTGTCCCGTTCCTGAAGCAGCGATGGGCCTGCTTGCATTTACCTGGTTCTAGCTCGTCGTTGGGGTGGGAGTTGCTGCCAGGAAGGGGATGGTGCTACTTTTTTTCAGGCCTGATATGAGAAACACCCCGCAAAAAAAAACCGATGAAAAATAAACGTGCCGGATGGAAGTAAACCGACTGAAAACGAAACTGAAAAATATGAGAACCCGAATGTTCCTTGTGTATTGCTCGACGAATCCAGGAAAAGATAATAACGGGACAAGATGTTCACGCCCCAGGAGTGACCCTCCCTCAGTATATCAATAGATATACACCTTGGTTGCTAACGCCTCCATAATTGGTTGCAATCCCTAAAGCGGAAAGAAGCGCAAAAGATTGCCTTCCTTACTCGCAACTGCTACCGTAGGCCTTCTTGCTCCACACACTCACATCCTCAAACGCTAGATCTCACCAATGCATTGTGCAGAAAAATCTCATCTCAAAATTCATCATCATCATCATCATTTTCGAATGCCGCCTATTCTTTAAAAGGGTCGCGGAGCGAGGGTGGCTAAATGGTCCTTCCATCTTTCTCGATCCTCCGCCACCAACTCAAGAGACTCCGGCGCAATCCCCAGGCGGGACTCAGAGGGGTTCTTTACCTGATCCCACCACCTGTTTCTTGGCCTACCAGGGGGGCGACGCGCTCGCATCTCGGCTAGCATGACCTGTCTAGGAAGTCTGTCAGGGGGCATGCGAACAACGTGTCCAAACCATCGAAGAATCGATCGCTACACTCGGAGAAGTAGCTGCTCAACATTAAGATTCCTACGAATACTGACGTTTCTCACTCTGTCTCTTAGAGTAACATCAGCAACGCACCTCAGTAATCTCATTTCGGCAGCTTGTACCCGCGATCTAATTCTTTCGGTCATTACTCAAATTTCATGACCAAAGATGAGGGTCGGAACGAACACTGAATTAAAAACTGAGATCTTTGCTTTCACTCCAAGTTCAGATTTCCTGATGACCGGCCGGCGCAGTTCCTTTACTATTGCTCCAGCTTGGCCAATTCTACAGGACAACTCAGTATCACTCCTCCCATCTTTCGTGAAAAAGACCCCGAGATACTTAAACTTCTCCACCTGTTTTAATGGAACTCCATTTATGTGCAGGGTACACTGCACAGGAGTTAGGGAAACAACCATCACTTCCGATTTGTTCACGTTTACTTTCATCCCAGCATCACCACAGATGGCTGCAAACCTATAAAGTGCTCGTTGAAGTTCCTCTTTGGATGATGCAAGGATGGCCAAATCATCTGCGAAAAGCAGATGGCTCATCCTGATGCCAGCCAATTCGAAACATTGCTCGCCAAGACTGCGCCTCACCATCCAGTCCATATATGCTATGAAAAGGAGCGGCTACAGAACACAGCCCTGGCGAAGTCCAACGCGCACATCAAAAGGACGGGATTTGACGCCATTTATCCGTACACAGCGTCTGCAGTTTCCATACAAAGACTGAATGGCTCTCAGAAGAGGCCCACTCAGCGCATAGTCCTGCAAAACTCTCCACAGTGTATCCCGAGGGACTCGGTCATACGCCTTTTCCAGATCTACAAAACACGCATAGACTGGTTTGGCATATTCCCAGGCCTTCTCAAGAATAACCTTCAGAGTAAAAAGCTGGTCGGTTGTGCCTCTGCCAGGCCGAAAGCCGCACTGTTCTTCCCGTAACAAAGGCTCGATTACAGCTCTGGAACGCGTTTCCAACACCTTCGCGAATACTATTCCCGAAAGACTCAAGAGAGATATGCCCCTATAGTTGGCGCAATCTCTCCTGTTCTTACTTACTTACTTACTTAAGGTGGCGCTACAGTCCGGGGTGGACCTGGGCCTCAGCCAACAAGCTTCGCCAGCCAGCTCTGTCTCTAGCTAGCCGTCTCCAGTTTCGCGCGCGAAGTTGGCTGAGGTCCCCTTCCACTTGCGTGCGCCACCTGAGTCTCGGTGCTCCTCTACCGCGTCGTCCCTGCGGTGTGGATTCGAAGATTTTCCGGGCCGGGGCGTTGGTGTCCATCCGCTCTAGATGACCCAGCCATCGTAGACGTTGTGTTTTGACTCTTTTGGCTAGGTCGGTGTCGCTGTACAGCCCGTACAGTTCGATGTTATATCTCCTCCTCCACTCTCCGTCTATGCAGACGGGACCGTAAATCGTCCGAAGAATTTTCCTCACGAAGCAGCCTAAAGTGTTTTCATCCGCCTTTGACAGGGTCCATGCTTCTGCACCGTAAAGCAGGACAGGGATGATGAGGGTCTTATACATGGACACTTTAGTTGCTCGAGAGAGGGCTTTGCTACTCAATTGCCTTCTTAGCCCAAAGAAACAGCGATTGGCAAGAGTTATCCTTCGTTTGATTTCAGCGCTGGTGTCATTGTCTGAATTGATAGCGGAACCCAGGTAGACAAAGTCCCTAACTACCTCAAAGTTATAGCTGTCGATGGTGATGTTTTGTCCAAGACGTCGGTGTTGGGTGTCTTTTCTTGATGACAGCATATACTTGGTTTTGCCCTCATTGACTGCTAAACCCATATTCGCCGCTTCCATCCCAATACTCACGAAGGCTTCACTGACATCACGCTTTGTTCTACCGATTATGTCAATGTCGTCTGCGTATGCAAGTAGTTGAACGGACTTTTGAAAGATTGTACCTCTGGTGTTGGCGCGAGAGTTCTGCACAATTCTCTCAAGTATGATGTTAAAGAAGTCGCATGACAGCGCGTCGCCTTGTCTAAATCCTTTTTTGACATCAAAGGGGTCGGTGAGGTCTTTGCCGACCTTGACGGAACAGCGTGAGTTTTCCATCGTCATCCTGCACAGACTGACGAGTTTGGCATTGATGCCAAAACTAGACATTGCGCTATATAGCTCGTCTCTATAGATGCTGTCATACGCGGCCTTGAAATCGATGAAGAGGTGGTGTGTATCGATTTGGAATTCCTGGGTTTTCTCCAAGATCTGCCGCAGTGTGAATATTTGATCGATGGTGGACTTTCCTGGCCTAAAGCCACACTGATATGTGCCTATCAGATTGTTGACAAACGGCTTCATTCGTTCACACAGTACAGCAGTAAAGATCTTGTATGCGATGTAAAGAAGACTTATGCCTCTGTAGTTGGCACAACTCAGAGGGTCTCCTTTCTTCAGGATCGGGCAAACAATGCTGAGGTTCCATTCGTCGGGCATGCTTTCTTCCGACCATATCTTGCAGATGAGCTGGTGCATGCTCCTAACCAGCTCATCGCCAGCGGATTTAAAAAGTTCGGCAGCTAGGCCGTCTGCTCCGGCTGCTTTGTTGCACTTGAGCTTAGACACAGCTACTTTCACCTCCTCCAGGTCGGGTGGGCGGTATCGTTCGTATGCTTCGTCGGTAACGTCTTCGCCCGGGTTGAATGGTTCGTTCTGCCTGACAGCGGTATTTGGTTCGTCCTCGCCGTTATACAGTCTGCAGAAGTGGTCTTTCCAAATCCTCAGCACCGACTGCGATTCTACAACGATGTTCCCTTGATGGTCCTTACAGGCTTCAGTTCGAAGTTTATACCCTTGGCAGGACCTTTTGATCCTTTGGTAAAACTTTCTAACCTCATTCCTGTTGTAACATCTCTCTATCTCTTCAACCGCGCGCTTCTCGTGCTCTCTCTTTTTCCTTCGGAGAAGCCGGTGCTCCTCTCTCCTCCTCAGCTCGTAGAGCTCGCGAGCAGCTCTAGTCCTTCTGTGCAGCGCCGCTTTGTATGCTTCCTGTTTAGCTGCATGTGCTTGCCGGCATTCATCGTCAAACCAGGGGTTTCGTTGTGGTCGCCGTGTGAAACCCAGCACTTCAGAGGCGGCGTCTCTGATGGCATTTTGGCAGTGTTGCCACTGGCTATCAATACTTGATGCTGGTTGCATAGGACTTCGTAGAAGGTTTTGAGAGACTCGGTTGGAGAAATACCTGGTGATCTCTTGCGATTGTAGTCGGCCGACGTCAAACTTCCTCACAGTATTTCCATTACTTGGCGCTGGTCGGGATATCCGCAGCCGTACCTTGGCTACAACAAGGTAGTGATCCGAGTCAATGTTGGCCCCTCGGAAAGTTCGGACATCCATGATACTGGAGGAGTGCCTTGCGTCGATCGCAATATGGTCAATCTGGTTGACGGTTGATTGATCGGGAGATCTCCATGTCCCTTTGTGGATATTGAGATGCGGGAACTGTGTACTAGCTACCACAACGTGTCGCCCCGCAGCAAAGTCGATCAGCCTGAATCCGTTATCGGAGGTCGTGTCGTGCAGGCTATGCTTTCCGACAGTACGACCAAAGATGCCCTCCCTTCCTAGCTTGGCATTAAAATCGCCTAGGACAATCTTAATGTCGTAGCTAGGGCACTGCTCACAAGTTTTGTCCAGGAGCTCGTAGAACATATCTTTGGTCTCGTCATCTTTCTCCTCTGTGGGGGCATGTGCGCATATCAGGCTAATGTTGGCGAATTTAGCCTTGATGCGGATCGCCGCGAGGCGCTCGCTTACAGATTTAAAGCTCAAGACTTTTTGCCTAAGTCTGCCTCCAACAACGAAACCACATCCAAATAGGCGCTGTCTTTGATGCCGATAGCAGTCGCCGTAGTAGATGTCGCAGTTTTTCATCCTTCTTTTGCCCGGCCCGTCCCACCGCATTTCTTGGATGGCAGTAATGTCTGCCTTGCAGTCGTTAAGGGCCTCCGCTAGTTGCTCGGCTGCACGTGGTCTGTTAAGGGACCTTACATTCCACGTGCAGATCCGGAGCTCGTTGTCCTTTTCTCGTTTGCATTGGTCGTCAACAGTAAATCCGTCCGAATCCGAGGCTTGTTTCTGCTTCGTGACTGGTGTTTCTTTACGTGGCCGGGAAGTCACCCCGACGGCACGACCCCCAACCTGGAGGACTAGATCCTTTGCTAAGCTCTAAGGACGGAGAGCCGGATAGCCCGCTCCTTATAGGCCTGAGCTCCGAATACGTCGTAGTAGCCCATATAAGGTGTTCACTAAGTAGTTCGGCCTGACTGGAACTATGGACGCCACCGTTGATTCCATCTGGGGAATTCCTCCGCTGCCGTCCGGATGCAAGGAGAAGTGCCTTAGTGGGAACACTCCTCCCCCCCTCTCTCGTCTGCTACCCCCAACAACCTTCCAAAGGGGTTGGAACCCAATCTCCAGTTGAGGTACTAGGCACCCGGTGTTCACCACGGGGAGGTGAGAGTAGGAGTTGATAGACAGAGGTGGGTTTAGAAAACCTGTGGATGCTTGTATCCTCTTGAGTGCACATATCTATCCTTTGACCACCAAGGGTCAGAACAACAGTTGCAAAAATTATTACACCTGTCATGTACGGGACTTAGAATGATATAGAAGTTATGAAAGATATAAAGCTTCCAGTTCCTACAGACGCACGGACGGTCGTGGCTCATTTGAGTTACAATTCGATCTCGATCATATGCCCTCAAGATTTTAGGGGTCCACGGTGATTGTTACACACAAAATGTCAGCTTTCAACCTCAAAATTGAAGGCATAAAATTGGTAACATACGGACGGAGGGATGGACTTGATTCATTCGACTCGTTACATATATTCGTCTGTATCAAACTTAAAAGAGTACGGAATAAAAATATTTTACTAAAGCCGGCGCACCGCTTCGTTTGTATGACTTCATACTTGGCGGACTTTCTTCTTTAATTTCACTGGACTAATAATGCGCTGTTTTGAGATGTGTTGGCGCAAGTATGTCTGAGTTGTAAATTGTATCTAAAAGGAAGTAAGTAGGTAGAGCAGAGTTCACTTTGGATGAGTAGGTATACTGCAGTTCAATTTAGTGGTCGAAAGTCCATTCTAGCCTCTCTATACCAAGCACCGCATAGTGGGTTGTCTAGCAATGTAGAACTTAAGCTATAATAAGAAATGTAAACATTGGGGCTCATTTATCATTCAGCAACGACAGAACAAAGTCTGAAGCGTGCCAGCGCGCAATGCATTGTGCACTTACACACCCAGTTCGCAGAACTGATTGATGTAATGTGTTTTTCCCCGTTCTCTGAATTTTAAGTTTTTCATAGAACCTGGGTATGGGGGTAGCATGTAGGTACATAATATCTAGAATTAAGCTTAATGAGAAAAAATTTCACGCGCTAAACAAATGTAGCGCAAAAAGATCTCTAGAATAGTTCCGAGCAGGTGAATGCTAAAAATTTTTAGAAATGAGTCTAACAATAGTTTTCTACGAATTAAGTGCGATCAATCTTTAGATAACAATTTATTTATATTTAAATCCGAAACAGTGTGTACCTATCGTAAGATTTGCTGGAGCTTGCAGTCAAGTTGTCGCAAATGTTGAGGCAGGTAATGATCTTGGCAACTTTAGAGACAAAAGGTAAAATCCATAATGACTCTGACGACCAGTAAACCCATAGGTAAATGATAAGAATTTTGTTGAACCTTTAATTTGAAACTGCAGAATTTGATGCTGTTAGACTATTTCTGATGAATTATTACGTCGCAACCACATCAGTCATGCAGTCATGGTTACTCTACTTGGCATAGAGTGGGGAAATTCTATTCGTTTTGGTTCCATCTATTCGAACTTCTGAGGAAATCGCATCAGTGGTTTGGTTTTTATTTTTACACAAGTATCAAGTTGATGATACCTACAAATGGGCGGCCGGCTCACGCCGATAGACTGTTTACACAGCGAAAAGCCCCAATGAAATCAGCATAAAAGCTCTGAGCTGCAGTCCGTCAGTTAAATAATTGCACTCAGACTGCATCGAACCTTAATAGAACAAAAACTTTTTAGTTACATATATTTATTTCAAATCAGGTAAATGGCAACTGGTCCATTACTGCAAGGCTTTTACAAAGATTATTATCTATGAAAGGAGTAAGCCCCAACCTTTGTTTTGGTTAGGTTGAAAGGGTTGTTCTTGTTTGCATTAAGTGCAAGTTCACTCGGAGACCCATTGTGATTCTGATTACCCTTGTAGGATAGACAAACATGATTGGACACATGTTTAATTAACTGAACCAGCCTGTTCTCTTAATAAATCTTTTTAGGTCTATTAGTGATATTCCTGCCAGGTCGTCCAGGCCATCAAAGAACCTGACTCCTAAGAAATTTAGTCGTCGTTCTTGGAGAGCTGTGGACACACTGTTGACACACTGTTCTTGACAGTGTGTTCTGGATAGTGCTGGATAGTGTTCTATAGACTCTATTTCTTCTTCATCTACAGCTACAGTCTACAGCTTCTACAGAAGTCGTTTGCAAAGAATTCCATTCGTGTAGAATGGGACTACCTGTGACTACGCCAACGAGTGTTCTTATGAAGTTTCTACTGAGAAGTTTCTACTTTTTAGGTCAAGCCCTGGCCATAAGCAGTGAGTTATGATACAATCCTTAGACTGTTGCCATCGTTTATCGGCTAGTTTGATCGTGTTTTGATCTATTAAACTTTTGGCTGTGTTGAAAGGAGGATATACCCGTCGATCAGCCATAGTTATGTCCATATCGGAACCTTTCCTGGCCAGTTCGTCCGCCATAACATTTCCGGCCACGCCAACGTTTCTAGGAACTCAGCAGAGGAGAACTGGGTGAAAGCTTATTTTTCTTAATGCCCTGAGGCAGTCCTTGACGCACTTGTAGTACACGAGGTTGGGGTCCAGGGCTTTAAGTGCTGCTTGACTGTCAACACATATGGTGATTTCCGTTGCTGAAGATCCATAGATTGAACTGCAGTAGTCATTTAGTCGATATGACTGGTTGATGTGCAGTGTTCCGAGGAGACTCCTGAACCTGTTAAAATTACTGTTTACGATCCATCGATAAAGACAGCATGATGTCTACATTTGTCTCTAACCAGTTTTGTCTTCTTGGTATAATGACTTTGAATCTTTCATCGAAGTCAAATTAAGGTTTCTTATGATCTGTACAGGCTACAAACCCATTTTGATTTAAGATGTTCAGTATGCTCGAGTGTCTTAGACATTGTGGCTTTCTGAGGTTGGTCTCTATTATTCTGATAGCTGCCATGGCCGCCACATTTCTTGTGAAAAGCTTCAGAGTGATTGGAGGTGCAGCATTGTTTCCAGACATGTGAACGGTGTGGATCTTAATGTACCTGTGATAGCTAAGCAAGCCAATCTTTGTACCTTCTTCAGATTGATAAGGTAAGATTTCGTTTTGTACGCCCCCACCATACCAATGATCCATAGGTAAGAATAGGTCTAACAACCGCTGTATAAGGAGTACATACTTAGGAATAATAGGAAATCATGGACAACACAACCCGCAATTAAAGAAGGTGATTCCCCTTCAAACGGCTTCAACACAAGAGATGCTATTGTTTAACTTTTTAAAATTCTAAAGTAAATCGTTATTACAGTTGGAAGAAATAAAATTCAACGTGCCATGGGGACACGTCTCGGGCAAGTGGTACGGTCCAAAAAACACACGCCACATAGTCGGCTTTCACGGTTGACAGGATAATGCTTTCATAAATAGCACTTTCGATACAATCGCTCCTTTACTGCCCACACATGTCGACTTTCTGGCCCTCGATCTGCCTGGTCACGGATTATCATCATGGCTTCCCGAAGGATGCACCTACCACTCGGTGGACTATGTTACCTTTATTCTAACTGTGAAGAATGAATTCAAAAGGGACAAAATTTCAATGATCTGCCACTCTATGAGCTCCATCGATGGATTTGTGTTTTGTTCCTTATTTCCTGACAAATGCGATATGTACATCGAACTGGATGTCCTTAAGCCAGTGGTGCGATCGAATGATATCGTTATTAATACTGTCGCCAGGCGATTAGAGGCTTTTAGTAAAATAGTAGAAAGAAGCCGTTCATACAAGGAACCGACCAGCCTACGGGTTGGATGAACTAGTGGAGAGATAAGACGAGGGATCAGGTAAATCCGTCAACAAGGAGTACGGGAGAACACTCAGAATACCCACTTCAGAATACCTTTTGGTCACCTTAGATAAGGCGTAGGAACTCAAATTTTGGTACATAGCAATAAGAAGCAGAAACCTTAAATGAGACCAAATTTTGGACCGCCCACACTATCGACCATGCCCACTTTTTAATCTTTACCTCATGTATCTTAATCGAATCTAATCGAAAATGATCTAAATCGAAAAAAAAATTATGACAAATATTAAAGATACTACCATTTCCTTTGCCACCCAGGCGAAAACCAAGACTGGTGACCAGCATACGGTGGGAAAGGTTGTTATAGTGCCCATTTTCAAAAAAGGGAACAGGAGAGATTGCGAGACTGCGAGAGATTCTCTAGAGTCTTCCGGGAAAAGTATTCGCGAAGGTGTTGCAAACGCGTTCCAGAGCTGTAGTCGAGCCTTTGTTACGGGAAGAACAGTGCGGCTTTCGGCCTGGCAGAGGCACAACCGACCAGCTTTTTACTCTGAAGGTTATTCTTGAGAAGGCCTGGGAATATGCCAAACCAGTCTTTGCGTGTTTTGTAGATCTGGAAAAGGCGTATGACCGAGTCAGTCGGGATACACTGTGGAGAGTTTTGCAGGACTATGCGCTGAGTGGGCCTCTTCTGAGAGCCATCCAGTCTTTGTATGGAAACTGCAGAAGCTGTGTGCGGGTAAATGGCGTCAAATCCCGTCCTTTTGATGTGCGCGTTGGACTTCGCCAGGGCTGTGTTCTGTCGCCGCTCCTTTTCATAGCATAAATGGACTGAATGGTGAAGCGCAGTCTTGGCGAGCAATGTTTCGAATTGGCTGGCATCAGGATGAGCCATCTGCTTTTCGCAGATGATTTGGCCATCCTTGCATCATCCAAAGAGGAACTTCAACGAGCAATGGATAAGTTTGCAGCCGTCTGTGGTGAAGCTGGGATGAAAGTAAACTTGAACAAATCAGAAGTGATGGTTGTTTCCCGAACTCCTGTGCAGTTCTATTAAAACAGGTGGAGAAGTTTAAGTATCTCGGGGTTTTTTTCACGAAAGATGGGAGGAGTGATACTGAGTTGTCCTGTACAATTGGCCAAGCTGGAGCAATAGTAAAGGAACTGCGCCGGCCGGTCATCAGGAAAGCTGAGCTTGGAGTGAAAGCAAAGATCTCAGTTTTTAATTCAGTGTTCGTTCCGACCCTCATCTATGGTCATGAAATTTGAGTAATGACCGAAAGAATTAGGTCGCGGGTACCAACTGCCGAAATGAGATTCCTGAGGTGCGTTGCTGGTGTTACTCTAAGGGGTAGAGTTAGAAACGTCAGTATTCGTGGGAATCTTAATGTTGAGCAGCTACTTCTCCGAGTGGAGCGATCGATTCTTCGATGGTTTGAACACGTTGTTCGCATGCCCCTTAAAAGACTTCCTAGACAAGTCATGCTAGCCGAGATATGAGCGCGTCGCCCCTCTGGTAGGCCAAGAAACAGGTGGTGGGATCAGGTAAAGAACGTCTCTGAGTCCCGCCTGGGGATTGCGCTGGAGTCTCTTGAGTTGGTGGCAGAGGATCGAGAAAGATGAAAGGACCATTTAGCCACCCTCGCTCCGCGACCCTTTTAAAGGATAAGCCGCATTCGAAAATGATGATGATGATGACCGTTTGCTTATTACTAAGCTTCGCCTACTTTAAGGGGGCGTTTTTAGGAAAAAAAACTGTTATCTTAAGCACAAATATTCACTTTGAACGCAATTTTTCATGATTTTAACGAAGTTAGAATTAATTGAGTTCAATTTTCTGCCCCCGGTCATTTTTGGGGGCGTGGCCAATAACAAAAATGATTAATATACAGTTTTATTGGTTCAGGCCTAAAAACTTAAATTTCGTGTTATAGGGTAAAGAGGGTCGGGTAATTAGAAGTTCGTTACAGACGAACTGTTGCACTTACCATCTTGTTATTTGATGAAACCAGCTCCAGTGTGTGCTAAAAATACACTCGTACTCGTCAAAAACTCGGTAAAATCCTAATTAAATTTTTCATTAAAAAATAAAACATCGAGTTAGAAATGCTCGTTTTTGTTTAGTCTAGCCAACGTAAATTAACTTTTAGGACTTGCCTAAATAATTTAGTCATCGTGCTTACATCGATGATTTTTGGACCAAAAAATGTTTTAAAGAACTTCGACAAAAATGTGCGCTCTGTGGTGTCATAATTGCGCACTTCGGCTTTCATAGAATGAACCTTTTGGGGCTAGTTTTTCAATGCCAGATCACCCGAGCTTCGGAGTTCTTCTTCTTCTTTTTCTTTTAGGCGCCAGGTTATGATCTTAAATGGGATCATAACTCCCCCACTCTCTACATTCCTATTGGTCCGCTCGTACGCCGATTTTCTGAATTAAACTAAGATTAATCCCAGAAATGAATTTTTCAACCAATTTCTATTTGGGTATACTCTCGGTTCAACTCGCCAAATTTGATGGGTCAATCCCCGATCAAGCTCTGGAGAACAGTTCGAACTTCTTTCAGTTTTTTTTTTTTTTTTTCTTAAATCGCAGTTCCTTGAGTGTTCCTGTAAATAATGACATTTTATAAACAACGCAAACTTCTACCTGTCTGAAGTGAGTCAATAATTTGAACAGTCGGTTATTCCGACAACCTTAAGTTAAGATAAAGTTAACTCCAGATTCGATTAAGCTTTAACTCTGCACTGAAATCCAGCCCATAGAATACAGTAAGACCACAGCAGAGGAAGTGACATTCTTAACCCACGAAGTCTGTGCGTTATATTTAAATAGAACATAAAGCTGATCAACATAAAGCTGACCTAATTTTTTTAGAAATTTTAATAAATTCAAACTAATTCAACTCGTTCAACTGAAATCAAAAATGTCATGAGACAAATTAATAAGCAAACAAGTAATGTAAAAAGCAAAACTTTTATTCGGGTCTGTGTTTGTAGATGAACGGATTTATAATATCAGCAATCTTTCTCGGTTCGTTCAGATGCACATGATGCTTCCCTTCTACTTGATGATATTCGAACGTGGGCTTCTGAGTGAGTATACTAATCGCTTCATCGTAGTTTGCCTTGTTCTCGTAGTACGGTGCTTGAAGTGCCTTAATAAATAAATGCGGACACGTTATCCTGCGTCCCATCTCGAGGACAGTTTCCTGTGGCAGGGCATAAAACAGTGAGCTCTTCAGTCGACTATCACGACTGAAGTAAAACTTGTGCGGTTGATGTATCGAGGGCTTAATGTTCCTCTTCAGAAGAAACGGGCACGCCTCCTTTTCGACAGATTTACCGGTTCCTTCGTGCAATCGATCCACCAGCTGGTCATAGTCATAGCAAGGCGGTTCATCTTTATTTCGGTTTCTCTCGTCGAAAGTGTGAAACATTTGCAGCCGCTCTGCCAGAGCGCAAATTACCTTAGACGACGATCGTACCAATGGCTTGAGGATATCGAGGGCGATAAACATGTCACATTTGTCTGGAAATGCCGAGCAGAAAATGTATCCGTTGATGGAGCTCATTGAATGGCAAATCATTGAGATCTTATCCCAGTTGAACTCGCGCATGAGTGTTATCAGGAAGGTCACATAGTCTATGGAATGGTAGGTACAACCATCTGGCAGCCAGGAGGAAGTGCCATGACCGGGCAGATCGAGGGCAAGGAAGCTAACGTGTGATGGCAGCAAAGGGGCTATGGTGTCGAATGTACCGGCATTGTCTTGCCAACCGTGTAATCCAACTATTGGTCGTTTGTCCTTCGGACCGTACCACTTTCCAGACACATGGCCCCAGGGGACTTTGACTTTAATTTCTTCAAACTGAAAGAGACACCTTGCTGAAAATTCACTTGTTGTTTACTCTTTCGTGTAAGGCTTACCTCTTTCGTTGCAAAATGTGTTGAGCAGAATTTTCTATGCTCCCTGAGCACATTGCGAAGAGATCTCTGCAGGAATCTAGAAGTGCTGGAAGCAGTCGCCATTTAGTTTAATTACTGTGCGACAAGTATTTCAGATGATTAATCGACACTCAGCGTGTTCTAAAAGCAAACACTGTTCAGCTTTCGAGCTGGGGCTTTAGGAACGTACCGCGCTTATCTGGTGCAAAGTGTACAATGAAACTATGCTCGTGATTACCTAATAATTTTGATAGTCAGACACGGAAACGGTAATCAATTGCAAGGTGCGAAACGAGTGCGGAAATTTGTGTGATAGATTCACCCGATAGTGCACAATTGCTAAAAGAAATGATCCATGACGGCAGCGACTGATTAACGCCACTAATGAAACGTGGATTTATCACCAGCTTTGGCCTAAATTGTGCTGTGTAATGGATGAGCAATTCTGCAGCTCGTCTACGAACTATGAGGTACAAGGTCAATGGAAGCAAGTAAACATATGATTTTGGGGGAAATGTCAAATTCATAGACCGAAATAGATTTGTAAAGTGTTGCCATCTTTCATTTTGTTTGTTGGTAAAATTCTTTCAAAAAACACAAATGTTGCGTATTCGCAGAGTCTCCATCTATAATTAGAGGATCTATCAAAGAACGGGAAAATTGTTCCAACTAAGATAGCTTTGGAATAATTGAACGTAATTCAAAATAACTCAAAAAAATGTGTTTGCTTACTAAAAGTTTTAAAAAATATCACAAAAACTTATCTGAATTCGTTTTCTACGTTTTATACTTGCCATGTTTCCAACAATATTTTCATCAATTCTCCCACAATTCTCGAGACTTACCTTGCAAAATTTAGGATTCTATGCTTATTAAATATAAGGCTGAAAGCACACCGGGTCAGTCAAAACGTTTTCGACTCATAAAATTTTCGAAATTGTTTTTCGACTAAAAGTTTGATTTTTTTTTTTTAACGATGAAAATAAATGTATCACCACAATTGACAGGAATTCCACGAAAAAAGTGAAAAAAAGTTTGTGTGCTTGGTTTACCAGAAAAAGCTTGCAAAATTTTTCTTTTTCAACAATAAAAATAAATTTTTCATCAAAACTGTCAGGCCAGGCGGGAAATTTTTGTTCCTGTTGTTTCTGCTTACTGCAGAACATCTTGCAACTATTTGTCGCCGTGTGTATCAGGCCTTTTGTTTCTCCGATGAAGACACGTCAGGAATCATAGGAAAATGAAATTGAGTTTTTAAATAACACATTTCACTCTTGTTTTAGCTCTAATTTTTGGTATTTTTGATGAATGAAATGGAAAAATGCCAATGTATCTAGAGCTCTCAGTTTTTTGGCAGATTGAGATTCTACTGTCGTAAGAAACTACTTGAAGTTATAAGTTTCCTTCCTTTATTTTTTTCATTTACTTATACCTGTCCAGAAAGTTTTTTCTATTCTTTATCCAAAACCTAATATAAAAAAAAACAGAATATTCAGCTTAGCCTAGAATATTCAGCTTCGGCCATGTAAAAGCATAGCCCCAAGCTGAAGTTGACTAATTTACCCATACTCTTACATTTGTTTGCAAATGTGAGTTATTTCATCAGTTCCTTGCAATTCCGTTTGGCTTTTTTACATCAGCTGGTCGTGGAAGAAAAATTGTGGTTGCATCTTCTTAAGCCGCGTTGTCACCAGCAACGTAAAACAGGAACAGAAACAGAATCTCCTACATTAGCAACTGAAACCTAAATCCGCTGAATGCTTTTTGCGTTGCTAATGTATAAAATTCTGTTTCTGTTCCTGTTTCTGATCCTTGTGACAACGCGGCTTTACACGTGTACACCGACACGGAAATTAAAAGCTTCATTAAAGCTTTGAAAGTTTAATAAAAAAAAACACCAAACAATTGGGTGTTGCAGGGCAAGATAGGGACTCAAGTTGAATATTTGGCTGTTCGGTAATTTATGACTCAGAGCAGAGTTTCGATAGCTTCGTTTATACAGAGTTCAAGAGAGTTTTGAGCCATATGTTCGACCTCATGTATACGTGAATCGAGTTGGGGTTGAGTCGAGTTGGCTCGATCGCATTAGCTCTGCGGGTTTGAATCGTAATTTTGCTGATATATCTACGTTAGAATGCACTCAGAGCATTAAGTTTAAAACATGCATAATTTGCCATTATTCTGTTACTTGCTTGCTATTTTGTGAAGGAGGAACTAACCTCTTTTAGCTCAGATTTTTGATTGCTGTTACTTAAACGAAGGAGAAATGACATTTATCCAACTTGGCACATGCGTTGTATAATTGTATGCGTGCTTCTGGTTTTGATTTTGGATTCTCGGCGAGAAGCAAATTTCTCTTCTTTTCAGGAGAGGAACCGTTAAAAGAGCAGTGCCAAAAAAACAGTTTGAGAAGAGTCCAGAATGTCTCCGGGTCCGGACCATAAATTACTGAATAACTAGATATTCAACTTCGGAAATTTAAAAGCTTTGCCCACAAGCTGAAATTTATGAATTTACCCATTCTCCGACATTTGTTTACAAATGTGAGTAAATTCATGAATTCGTCGTTTCCATGCAATTTCGTTTTACAGCTTTTACATCAGCTGATCGTGTAACGTAAATTGTTGTTGTATCTTCTTACACGTATTCACCGACACGGAAATTTAAAGCCTTAAAAAAGCTTTAAAGGCTTTATGAAAAACGTAAACAAATGGGTGTTGGAGGGTAAGAGGGACGCAAGTTGAATATCTAGTTATTCAGTAATTTATGGTTCGGAAGCTTCCAAACGACCAACCGAAAGGCCCAATGGTACCACCCTTTTCCTAAAAAAGCCAATCTGCTGCTTCAGTTACAGTTTTGTTTGACAGCTCACTTCATTTTTGACAAACACCTGTCACGAGTGGAGTTGCCAACCAGAGAATAAAGATAAACAACCCTTCGATCTAGCCCACTAGAATGCATACTACATTAATTGCTTCTAAAAGGTCATAAGCTCAAGTATTTCATTACACAAAAGAGAAAGCTTTTTCTTAACAATATTGTCATCGCTTAGAAACTAATTGACACTTGTTGTTGTAAGTCCAAGAAGTCGTGTAGCTAGTTTAGAGTGGCTGTAATCTCTCTCTAACATCCTCGTTTGTGCAAGTCCAAATTCCTCATTACCATCGTGCAATGTCTGACAGAAAACGTAAGACCAAACAATAATTGTGCTTTCTTCGTTCATCCAAAGTCCAACTATTCCCGCAATCTGTATCTTGATCAACGTCTGTTCAGGCTAGATAACGCCTAATCTGTTGTGTGGTTTAGTGCTACTTTACAAAATTTAGATTTCTTGTTTTATTTTTTCAGACGAATCGAGTGAAAACACCGGAATGAAAGGCTTACATCAAGAAGTTTCAGTGCCTAAACGATACACACATGCCGGTGAATTGACTGGGGAGAAGCCCTTAAAAGAGGTAAGTAATGTTCCATAAAGGCTTATCAGTGGCTCAGATTTGCGTGTCGTTTTCTAGTTCTCCGAAATCACGATACCAGTTCCATGGGGACACATCTCTGGTAAATGGTTCGGGCCTCAAAATGTGCGCCCCATTCTGGGTCTTCACGGGTGGCAGGATAACGCCGGCACGTTTGACACGTTGGCACCCTTACTGCCACCGAATGTGGCTCTGCTGTCGATAGATCTACCAGGACACGGGCTTTCATCACGGCTGCCGGATGGGTGCTACTACAACATGAACGACAGCATGTTGGTAATACGCATACTTATGAATCAGTATCGCTGGGACAAGGTCTCCATTATCGGCCACTCAATGTCGGCAATCATTGGTTTCGTTTTCGCTGCAGTGTTCCCTGACAAAGTGGACATGATCATCTGCATTGATGCGCTGAAACCGCACCAAAGACCCCTGGAGAAGACCATCATATCGATGGCGACCCGTTTGGATGAATTCCTTAAGGAAGACCTGCGCAATCGTAGCGACGAGGAACCGCCCAGCTACACATACGATGAGCTCATCGAACGCCTGTACCATGGCTCGTTCCATTCGGTGAACAAAGACTGCTGCAAGTATATGCTGGCGAGAAACATTCAAAAGTCCGAAAAGTATCCGGAGAAGTACTTCTTCTGCCGCGACAGAAGAATTAAACACTACAACTACGCGGTGGCTTCACAGGAAATGTGCATAGAGATGGCAAAACGCATAACCGCCGCCCATATGTTCATCAAGGCTCGCAGCTCGAGTTACTTTGAAGACAAGAAGTATTACGACGAGGTATTAGAAATCCTATCGCAAAAGGAAACATTCGAGTATTTCGAAGCAGAGGGCTCGCATCACTTGCATTTAAACAACCCGGAGAATATAATTGATCCTATCAACCGTTTTATCGAGAAGTACGGGCCAAAGCCTGAAGAGAAGAAGAAGAAGCCCAGTAAACTGTGATAAATTATGGAAATTTTAAAAACTTGCGGCGAAGGCTTTAATTGTTTGTATTGTTTTGGGTCTGTAGTTAAGTATTTATGTTTGTATACAGCGGTAAATTGATATATTGTTTATATTTTAACAAATCAATAAACAAAGTTATAACAAGACGTGTGCCTTACACCTTCAATAAAAATCAGGTAACAGTTCTCATACAGGTTACGAAGCCAAGGCTTTTAAAGAACGCTCTATCCGTGAAAAAATCCAACTAAATTGTTTGTCCAAATATACATACATACGTTAATGTACATAGAGCACATGAACATAAGAGTAAAGATGTTGATATTAATGAAATTTAGTTTTGGGTTAGGGCTACTAGCCTCCCATTTTAAAAATGAAAAATATTATGGGTAACTTCGCAGCAACCTGCAATTATAATTACGTAATTTATGGTCCTCTATACTTTGTGGCACGAATTTTAAAAATAAATTTCGGACTTTGTGTAAATTAGTTTAAGTTTTATCTTCCTAAACTACATCTAAAAATGAATATTGTAGAAATTGTACGAGTATTCTCCTTCCACCCTTGACTAATTTTTTTTATTTTGTTTTTTTTTTTTTTTTGTTGGAGGTTGCTACTATCCGATGGAGAACTCAGACACATTTACTGGTCCATTGTACTACCATGCAGACACCTTACATTAATGTATTCAGTGATGAAGAGCTTAGGTGTTCGGCACTCACCACGTCAGCCCCAAAGATCCGCCGCCTGATGCGAGCAAAGGCAGGACAACTACAGAGAAAGTGTTCTGCTGTATCGTCGTCCTCTCCACAGGCAAGACAGGTGGTGGTTTCGCTTAAGTCTAACACATTCAAGTGTCTAGCAAAAGCTTGGTGGCCGGTAAGGACGCCTACAAGAAGTCTGCAATCGATTCTCCTAAGAGATAAAAGAAAAGACGCTGACCCCTCGCAGATGTCCGGGCGTAGTCGTTTAGTCTGCCTGCACGCCAACGAGCCCTGTGCTCACGAGAAACCCAAGTATCAATGGCAGACGTGACAACAGATACAGGCAGGCCTAAAGCAGGTTCGGGTCCTAAGAAAACCTCTTCTGAGCCAAGTCTGGCAAGCTCATCAGAGATCTCATTTCCCTGGATACCAGTGTGACCTGAAACCCAAACAAGATTCACTGCATTTAGCCTTCCGACTAAGTTCAACGAATTCTTGAGTTCGAGCACTATCTTGGACGAGGTAAGAGGGTTGAGCAACGCATTTAGAGCGGCTTGGCTGTCACTGCAAACGCATATGCTTCTTGCCCTCCACCTGTTAGTCACAATATAGCACATAGCCATTAGGATAGCGAAAATCTCCGCTTGGAAGACAGGCGCATATTTACCTAAGGGGTAGTGGAGTCTAATCTTCTCGCTTTCCACAAAGACTCCAGCACCAGACCCCTGTCCGGTTTTGGAGCCATCCGTGAAAATACGATGGCATTCTTTCCCTGGCTCAGAGTCTGGCCGAAGCCATTCCATTACCTGAGGAAAGTTGACTTGGTAATTTTGTCGCAAAAGGATTTCTGGGGTCATTGCGTCAGAGGGCATGTCCATAAGACAAGGGTCAAAGGACAATTCTCGAACAAGTTCTTCAAAATTCCAATACGTGTGGTACCAAAAACCACCTTTCTTTAAGCGAAAGATGGTTTTCAGCGTACACCCCATGATAAATATATCAAGGGGGGGGGAGGTTCATCAAAGCATCTAGAGCAGAGCCCGGCGTGCTAGGGAAGGCCCCTGTGCAGCCAAGACAAGCCGTTCTTTGGAGTTTGGCAACCCTTGCCTAATGCTATGCCCTTTGATGTAATGACACCAGAAATCCTTTTGCGACAACACTTTGACGTCCTTTCCTCATCCAATGTAATGGCTTCGTTCAGATATTGAGCCAGAAGAAGAATGTCATTGTATGTTGAAAATGGTAAATGCCAAGGCCTCCAATGGTTCTGCTCGTACTGTGCGAACCTATCTACTAAAATTTTACTCAGCAATCTTTCAGAATGCCGCACATCATCTGCTGATATTCTTAATGACATTGACAGAGTGCTTTGCTCCGTTAGGGACAAAAATGCGATGCACTATATTCAGCAGCATTCAACGCGGATGCCCTAGATAAGGAGAAACATGAGGCTAAGCTTAGCCTTGAAGCTGCCAAACTCGAGCCCCTCAATTCTCGAGCGGCCAGACCACCGAATAGGATAAGAATTTCAAAAACAGACAATAGCACGAGGGATGCCAGAGGTGTATGAGGTGTATGTCACTGAATTGACAAGACCTGTCAAAGACCTGTCCTACCGTAACTATACTAACTGATCTTGTCGACTCTCCACTCTCTGATACCTACGCCGCTCAGAATACTGGAGTCGACGGAAATCAGCCTCATCAACAACCTCAGCAACAACAAACAACTCTGCAAGAACAGCCACACCTGCAAATACAGCAAATACAATATACCTGCAACAAAAACAACAGCAGCAACAACAACAACAGCAGCAGCAGCAACAACAGCAGCAACAACAACAGGGGTCAGATGTGGATAATACATCCGTAGCTGATGCCCAAGTTGGGCCGATGTACCCTAAAAGGCGTCCCACCCCCACCTCCATTCGCTGTTTTTCTTTCTCGCCTAGAGTATGGAACTAAACCTTCTGATATCGTTAAGTACATCGGCAGCAAGGGTATCGATGTTAATACCATCAGATGCCGTAGCCTAACTGCTGAAAACCTAACTGGACGCTTGTCGGCTTCCTTTAAAATTCTTGCTCCTTTATCTTCAGGGATCAAACTGCTGGATCCCAATTTTTGGCCTAAAGACATTCTCGTGAAAGAGTTCACCAACAAGCCTGCCTCCAAAGCTACCTCTTCAAAAAACTTAAAGAATTCAGTCTTTATTACCAGAACCTGAGAGGGCTGCGGACTAAATGTACAAATCTTTTGCTAAGTGTCTATGGCTGTACCCATGATCTTATTGCCATAACTGAGACGGGACTTGATGTAAATTTCAGAAATGCCGTTATCTTCCCCCCCTAATTTGCGGTAAATGGCTGTGATCGGTCACCTGACAACAGCACCCTTAAACGATTTGGCGGTGCCCTCGTAGCCATTCACAAACACCTCAAGCCTAAGGATGTCGACCTCAGTGACTTTGCTGATATTGAGATTTGCTGCAGCAAATTTGATCTTTGCTCATCCTCCACGGCATATTTTGTTTGCCTCTATATAACACCTAGCCAGCTTAAAACTGTGACGAGATATCTACTAGATGCCGAGAGATTTATCGTCAGTCTTTATTCTGCACCGGATATAATTTATGTTTTCGGCGACTTCAATCAACCTCATATTCAATTGGTCTCAGGCGACCTAGACTGCACTTATCTGAACCCTACCAATTTATCAACAATTGGGTCAGTGATAGCCGACACATTCCATTCACTTGGCCTTCTTCAGATAAACCACGTCAAAAACCCCCTCAACCGTAGTCTGGACCTCATCTTTACCAACAATTATCATGAAAGCTACCTGTGCCGCTGTTACACACCACTTATTCCAAAAGATGCACCTACCCTTCTTTAAATATTTTTTACAATTTTGACTCAATTGGTGTCAACAATTTTCATTAATTTAATGAAAAATTTAATCTCGTTTTGACGATATTTGTGAAGAGCTTAATAATTTTGATTGGAGCCAGTATCACTCACTTGAAATTAATGACCTAATCAATGCTTTTTACCAGGCCCTTAACAACGTAATTTTTTCTTATGCCCCTGTAGTTCGTGCTAAGGTAAGCGTAGGAAACTCCTGTCCATGGGACAATGACTTAACTCGTCACTTAGAGGGTTTGAAAAACAGAGCCTATAGAAAGTGGCGGTCTACTTTGGCGCATGAGGATTATATGATATACAGAAGTCTAAAATTTCAGTTCAAATCTTCCCTTTGTATCGCATATCAGGAGTACCTAAGCGTCATGTCATTCAGGAAAGTCTTAAGTCTAGACCCGAGAAATTCTGGAATTTCATAAAGTCCAAACGTAAAACTGATGGCTACCCCTCATCTTTCTTGTTCAATAGTGAGCTTACCGATTGCCCTACTTCTATTTGTAATTATTTCCGTTCATTCTTTCAATCTGTTTACTCTAAGCATGAATCAACGATTGATGAACAGTTTTTTGACTTTCTTGGGGCTTCACATACCCCCATCTTCAGCTGAATGGAAATTTCAGAAGAGGATGTCTTAAATGGTTTGGAAGCCTTAAAATTTAGTTCTGGACCCGATGGATTACCTGCCTCTTTCCTCAAAAATTGTGCTGCTCCTATGCACAAAGTCATCTCTTTCATATTTAACAAATCATTAAAAACTAGCACGTTTCCAGCTAACTGGAAAAATTCCTTTATAGTTCCCATTTTCAAATCCGGTAGGAAAAACAAAATTGAGAATTATAGGGGCATTTGTAAATAATCTAGGTTTCCCAAGCTATTTGACATGTTAATCACGGAACGTCTGTATTTGATTGTAAATCCTTGATTCGCTACAATTAACACGGCTTTGTAAGGAAGCGTTCCACTGTTACTAATCTCCTTTTGTTTTCGAACTTTGTAATTACCAAAATTGGTAAAGGCAATCAAGTTGATGCCATTTATACTGACTTCAGTAAAGCCTTCGATCGTGTTGACCACAAACTCCTACTTTACAAACTTGATAGACTCGGTTTTCCCTCTTATTTCTTACGATGGCTTTCTTCCTTTTTGAAAGATCGGTATCAGTTTGTTATATTCCGAAACGTAGTCTAGAACAAAATTTTCGTCTGGTGTACCACAAGGCAGCCACATCGGTCCTCTGTTGTTTATCTTATTTGTTAATGATATTGTTAAATTTTTGCCTGAGTGCCAGTTGTTAATGTTTGCGGATGACTTTAAATTGTTCATGTCAGGCATTGAAGTTCAGCGTTTCCCTCTCCTCAGTTTATATCTTCAAAAATTTTACTTGTGGTGCAATAAGAACTACCTTTCACTTAATGTTATCAAGTGTTCTGTTATTACGTTTTCTAGATGCGAGTCACCTTTAATGTTAACGTACTCATTTGATGGAAACACTATACCACGTGTTCAAACAATAAAGGACCTCGGTGTCATATTGGACACGAAGTTATCTTTCAACGAACATATTGACTTTATTATAAATAAGGCTAACAGGGTATGGGGAATGATAAGGCGTTATGTCAGTGAGTTTTCTGATCCATATGTTGTTAAAACCTTATTTGCATATGTTGTTCGTTCTATTGTAGAGTATGCGTCTGTAGTCTGGTATCCATACTACATGGTGCACATTTCAAGGCTGGAATCAATCCAAAAAAGGTTCCTTAGGTTTGCGCTTAGGGGGCTTCCTTGGACCGAATCAAATAGCCTACCGCCATACCGATCAAGGCTAAAACTTATTTGCGTAGAGCCTCTTTTGGTTGAGAAGAACGGTAGCAAGAATTTTGTTTCTTCATAGGGTACTTATACGGGAGATTGATTCCCCTGAACTTTTGAGACTTCTGAATATTATAAATAAAAGAAATTCTGCTTCTGATATCAGCCCAGGAATAGAGCTCCATCTATATCGAGCTGCTTCTCTAAGTCTACAAAATTGTATGGGTTCTCGGCTTGAGCCTATAGAGTTCTACTTTTTGGATTAATATCTAGGCTCTGCGAATGTCACTGAAAACCCCTCATATTCCGACCAATAATTTAATGTTTCAGGGCCCCGACGTGTGCTTGAGATTATACTCAGGCATAACGGTCTATGGGGACAAGAATTAGCATTATATGTATACTTATGTTGGTTGTTTGATTATTTTCGCGGCAATTTTGTCACCCACGCTTGCCATAAAAACTCTTCTGCCCAAACCATTATGTGACCACCACCGTGATTGATTATTTCATAGTATGGCGCGTATTAAGTTCTTGCAGAGGAAAAACGCAAAACATTTTGTTTCCTGTGGAAGTCTAGTGCCTATTTTTGTAATTTAAACTATAGCTGCGATATTATGTTTTTAAACCTACGCAACCATTTAACAACTTTCGGTCAAACTTTTACGGGCTATTTTATCGCTTAAAGCTATCCCGTGGCTTAAACTTCAACCTGAAGCTCTGCAGATGTTATAAACTGACTTTTTTTTTTAGCACAAAGCTACTATCAAATGAATTGTTGGTGGATATGGCATTTGGAGGTGATATTATTTTGATTACTTCGTAGGCACCTACGTAGGTACCTACCTTCTTCTTCAGCGCGTTCTAGGGGGTTAACTGTGCGCTCAAATGAAAAACTTCGTGTGTTAATTTTGTGGGAAATTAAATGTTCTTTCTTTCGATGTAGGTGGCATTTCACGTAGGATGCATTGTTTCCGAGTTCTAAGCAAAAAACTAAGAAAAGTGAGAAAATGTTGAGGTTTTTGGTGAATATCGCAAAACGCACCACGAAATTTGATAGGAACTCGTCAGATTCGAATTCAGTGACCCGAAGATGTATATTTTTTGTAACATGCAGCCGATTTTCACTACGCTTTGGCTGGACTATAAAGTGTGCTAATTAATATTCTGTTAAATCTATTATATCGAATTTACTTTTTTTTATAAATTTCTATTTCTTTTTGTTATTGGAAATTGCCCTTAAAAAAAATATTTTATTTATTTATTTATTTGAATAGAAGCTAACAAAGTAAATTTCTTAAGCCTTTGTTTCTATAAAAAAAAACCGCTTAAATTCATAGAAGTGAAAACAATGATAATGGAAAACAGCTTATCTTATTCAAGAAGGCATGCAGACATTTTTTAGTTTGTAAAACAAGAGCTTAATTAAAAAGCTAACCGAACGTATCGTTGCTTGGGGGAGCAGCCCGAAATTAAATTTAATATTTAAAAGTGAAACATTTCAACAATTTACAATTCTACAAACATTATAATAATGGCTAGCTTATGATCATTTCAAACGCTGCCAGGCGAATATCGTCAGGGACCTTTCCCATAAGAAAGACGGTTTCCCATAAGAGAACAAGTATGGTTTCCCATAAGAATGTCTACCAACACTGCGAGCTACCGACTGAAAATCTTAGAAACAAGGACGACAATGACGAAAGGATTTTATGAAAAATTATGATGCTACTGCAGTTCGAAACTCAAGTCGGAGTATTTTTCCAATCAGTGAGAAGAAGGTAAATAATAAAAAAATAAAATGCTTCCGTTATTATCTTTCTTGTTTTCAACACTTTATTTTAATTAAATCGCTTTTTGCTTAAGGTCTATATACTCACAATTCGAAGGTTTAAGTACAACTGTGTCTTTCGAGCCTGTCATCGCCGTATTTATAATAATTCAACATATTCTCGAAATTTCGGTTTTCGATAATTTCTCATTTCTTGCTTTCAACAGAGCAATGAGCATTTCTGTACTCGAATATCGAATGTCAGTTGGCTGGAATTACAGTAAGGTGTGTTCGCTTAGTGAATTCATGGGTGAGTTAAGTGGCTCCTGTGTGACTTTTTAAATCTTCTCGCCACATCACAGTTCCTTGGAATAGACCTTCATAGCAAATTATTATGGAACTCAGAAATAGAACGAACTGTTGTAGATCTGCTTTCGAATCTGCGAAGGTCTGATATCATAGAAGATAGATATTTGCCATAGACGCTCGTTGTATGGCCATTATGTATAGTGGGCGTGCCGCCTTCTGCAATCCCCCTGCGTGTTGCTTTTTATACCCTACCCAGGGTATATTTAGTTTGTTGTATAGTTTGTAACGCAGTGAAATAGTCACCGTAGACCCTTAAGATCTTTTAGAGATAAGAATGGGGCCGACAGGAGAATCGATTAAGCCATGTACGTCCGTCCGTGTGTAAACAGCTCTTAGGCCTTAAATTTTAAACTAGAGAGCTGAAGGTTGGTTAGTTGGCTAAAAGTCCAATCCTTCACATCAAGTTTGAAAATTAGCTGAATCCGCCCACAGACACGCCCACTACAGGCCTGTATGTGCGACCATCTCTAATTTTGAAAAATACTTTTTTCAAATTTTAGCTATGTTACAATGGTGCTAGCGCACTAATTTTTGGTACGTAACATTGCCTTGTAATTAATTCCATCTTTGAGGTAGCGGAAATAATTTGGCCTTTTCAATGACCACGGCCACTTTTTTTTAAGGGAATTTAGCTAGCAATTATTGTTTTTCAATAAACATATATGAAATTTGACTAAAAATTATATGATAAAAGTTTTAGATATAAGCATTTTCTTACTTTTTTGTGCATATAGTATATGCCTCCGCCCACTTTTTTGAGAGCGGCATTGGGTTAGGTTAGGTTAGGTCGGGTGGCTGTCCCCGCTGGGCAGGGACACACTTAGACCAAATGAGGTCCATTGTGATACCACTTGTTTGAAGGACCGGAGTTACCAGCCCAGGACCTAAATGATGACGACCCGTTTGGGTGGGAGGGTTCTAGGCAACCGTTGACGGTATAAACCTATACCGAAGGTCACCAACCAGAGTTTGATTGGTTAAGACATACCCGAGGGTAATGAAGGCTGGGGGTAACCGTTTTAGTGTGAACCGTTGTCAGCAGGGTTGAGGGGGGCCATCGAGAGACTTTCCTGAAGAAAGGGTGGTCTCGTAACTGTTGGACTCCAGATGGAAATTTGCCTTGTTGATACGGATTGGGGGGGAGGGGGTTGCTAGAGGTCGAGAAGGAGGTGGTTGGGTCAGTGAGGAATAATTCCTATAGGAGAGAGAGCCCGGCAGGGCAACCGATTTTGGTATAAGTCCGAAGAGGAGTGGTAGGGGAAACCGAAGCGGTATGAACCCGAACCGGGGAATGGGAGAGGTAGGACTAACCGAAGCGGTGTGAACCCGTACCAGGGGAATGTGTACCAGTATTCCCACAAGAGCGGAGAGGTGAGGGCAACCGAATCGGTATGAGCCCTTGCCAGGCCGGTCCTGTTGGGAAAACCCTTTGTAGGTGTGGTGGGGTGTATTTGGCGCTCCACTGTAGGTGCTCCCTCGCCCACATAGAGTTTCCATGTGGAGAAGGGATGGGTTGTGTAATCACAGTTAGGCATTGAGCCAGTTTGACCCGGAGATAAAGTTCATTAGCCTCTTTAAATCGAGGCGCGCTAGACCATTTAGTTTTATATCATCAAAGAAGTATTTACCTAAAGTTTTCCCTCTCAATGTCGATAGGGCGGGACAGTTGCACAGAAGATGAACCATGGTCTCTTCTTCTTCCTCATCCTCTGCAGAAGTCGTTGAAGGGAGCATCAAGTCTTCTGGCATGTCGCCCTACCAGACAGTGGCCTGTGAGGGACCCAATTATCTTTCTAAAATTAGTCCTATTGAAGGAGATGAGTCTCTTTGTTTTCTTACGACCGAGCTCTGGCCAGATTAATTTGGAAGAGAGACATGTGCTGATGTTATTCCACCTATTGTTTGCCGTTATAATGGCTTCGATGTCTTGGTAAAACTTTATCGAGTTTATGGGTGCTGCCGGTTCCGTTGTATGAATCGGATTAGCATTAGCACCTACTTTAGCTAGTTCGTCGACTCTGCAGTTGCCTGGAACCCAGCACAGGGATACGTCGCACCTGACAGCAATCTCGTTTAGAGATTCGCGGCATTGCCTTACCAACTTGGATCGTATCGTTGGCAATTCCAAGGCTTTTATTGTACCTTGACTACTGGCATAAAAGCGTGGCATTAAAAAAAAAATTTTGAGTTAAAAGGCGGAGTTTTTTTTAGGCCGAAATGTATGCAAACACCTAGTAAAAAGCATTCAACAGTTATATTTTTCTATCCCGCCCACTTTTTGCAGGCGTGTCAGTTTTCTTTTATGGTAGGGTATCCTACCCTTTTGCAATTCGTCACTGACGGACTGAAGTCCCTGCGCCAAATGCATGCAGTAGCACATGCAACTTATTTGCCAAGGGATAAATAAGCGTGTAGTGTAGTAACTACCATTTTTGCCATGCAATAACATGAAATCAAAAGTTGCCTAGAAAACGTCTCATGAAAACCAGGACTACACTAAACTTTCTTAGATATACGGAATGTTTTACAGATTGAGTTAAAAGATTAATTTGCAAGAATGGAAACATATAGGAAGCTTTATGACCGAAGTTGTTTAATTATGTTTTAGTTGAATTTTATATTAACAATGAAAAGGTGTAAACAAATGACCCATAATGTAAAAACGAAAGTATTAAAAATTCCAGACTCGTGCTGCTAAATCACTGCATGTTTTATTCAAAAACAATAAAACAAAACAATAAAAGTTATTACCCGTTTACAAATAACTTGCAAACAGTTCAATTGTTTCTAATAAATTATGTCAGAAACGGGTAAGTACCAGTCTGATGAGTTTATTTGTGTTATTATAGAATTTTTTTTGTAGCTTTTTAAAGCAATTTCTAACGGCTAAACCGGCTTCTCTTTTATGGCGGGCGGCTTCAGAGATTACCTTAACCGCACATCGTAGGTATGAGGATGCTCAGACCAGACGGACGAGTCTGGTACGTAACGGCTTTTTTACCTCTAGCATTCAGGACGCAGATTCTAAATGAGTATAAAACCTTGATGTTGACAGAGTAATTTATCAGTTTCCTTGCAATAATTGGCTAACTAACAACCCAAACCATCAGAATGTTTAAATTTGTGAGTTAAAAACAAACTTTTATTTAAATAAATTTATCAAAGCCCTTCTCGTTCTTTAGCTGCTCTTAGCTGCTATCGTCGGCTTGGCCGCTGCTGTCGACAGCGATGCAACCGCCGAGACTAAGTCCCTCGAAAATGATATCTCTCCAGAGGGTGCATTCCGATATGCATTCCAGACTTCAAACGGCATTGATGTTGATTCCAGCGGAGACTCGAACACCATCTCGGGAAGCTACAAGTACGTATCACCTGATGGCCAAGCAGTGCAACTGACCTACGTAGCCGATGAGAACGGATACCGTCCAGAAGGTGTCCATTTGCCAACCCCACCACCAATTCCAGAGGCCATCATCCGATCGATCGAATGGAACAATGCCCATCCACAAGCCCCAGAGCCACAACTGGCGCATGGTAAATTGTAAAAAGTGAACAGAAACAGAATAAAACGATGAAATAAATTAAGGCAATACAAGTTGCCACAATAACGAAAAAAATTGTTTTAAGTAGTTCTGCTATTTCATTTATTTGGGCTCTGGTTTCACGATGATCAAAGATTAAGACGCCAAGGTCACATGTAGCCGAATCGATGCAAATAGCTCGGTTTAGCTTTGGGAACAAACCGATCAGCGATAAGGTCTTATTTATTTTGTACTAAAGTTACTGGAGCTATCTTCGTGAGAATAATTTGCTGCTATTTTTGGATTATACTAAAGAAATAAGTTTTATGGCTTTGAGATTTTTGCGATTCAGTAAAGAATTTCTTTGCCACCGAATGGTAGGTAAAACTACTACTTGTTATTCTTAGAAAAAAAGGAATATAAAAAAGAGGCGTGACGCTGTTCTATGCTGAATTTCTTACTTACTTTAGTTGGCGCCTCAGTCCGAGATGCACGTGGGCACAAGCAAGTTTTGCCAGCCAGATTTGTCTCCAGCTAGCCACTTACAGATTTGCACTCGAGGTTGTCTGAGGTTCCCTTTCCTTCCTTGAGTACGCCACTTGAGTTTCGATTTTCCGGGGCGTTGGTGTCCATCTAGTCTAGATGACACAACCAACGCAGCTCTATTCGAACTCTTATAGGTCGTCGTCGTTGTACCTACAGCCCTTGCGGTTCGATGTCATAATGTCTCCTCTACTATCCGTGTATGCAAACGGGAACAAAATCACCCGAAGGATTTTACTCTCGAAGCAGTCTGAAGCGTTATCATCTGCCTTAAACAGGGTCTATGCTTCTGCACCGAAATGTAGGACTGGGATGGTGAGGGTCTTTTAAACCGATACTTAAGTTGCTCGAATGAGGGCTTTGCTAATCAATTGCCCATCAGCGGCCAACTGCTGATGTTTTGGGCTGATTACAGTTATAGCCTTCGTTTGATTTCAGTTCCTCGTGTTGTCATACTTTTGCCCTCATGTACTGCTTAGCTCATATTCGCAGCTTCATCCCAATACTCACTAAGGCTCACTGCCATCATGATACGTTCTTACGATTATGTCAATGTTGTCTGCGTATGCGACTTATTGTTTGGACTTTTGAAAAATTGTGCCTCTGGTGTTAGCACGGAACACCTTTATATATACTGTCCTACGCGACTTTAAATCGATGAATAAGTGCGCAGAGTCGACTCTGAATTCCTGGTTGTGTTCCAAGATCTGCCCAAAGCTACACTGATATAGACCTGCCAGAATGTTGATGAACGGCTTATACTTAAGACGTTCACAGAGTTGATCAAAAAATATCTTGTGTGCGATGTTGCCTCTGATGTCTCTCTGGTTTTCGCAATTCAGAGGACCCAATCAATTAAAACTTTTTGGATGAACAAACAAACGAGGTTAAGGTTCCAAAACTCTGAAGATGTCCTGGTCTTATGCAATTCAGGCAGTCTCCTTCTGCGCCGTTTCTCCTTCTAGACATACTTTCTTCTCTTTTTACGCAGTCATTACCCAAAATCATTTAAAATATTTTTCTTTCAAAGCAGCATAAAGCTGAATTCACAAAAAATATTTGGCTGCACCTCTTTCTGACGTTTTCGAGCTCATCCATAATATTTCCATGTTTCCATACACGAACCAATTGTGTATTCGGTGAAATTCGGTGAAAGCCCCAGAAGTTCACCCTTATAGAGTGTTTCCACCAGACACTAACCTGCGATTAAGACAAATCTTCCTCAAACCCCCTCTAAATCACGCGATTTACCATATGAATTCTAATCTCTTCACGAAGAAATTAAAAATTAATGGTGTAATTAATCTCTTCCACGCATGAATGTTTGATTGAAACCGTACAGAATTCTGTTCTTTGCGTTATCTGAAGAAAAAAATCAAAAAACCTTTCTTTGACAGCTTGGTTATGATACTCAGCTATGTTTGTGTGTTTTGTTAAGGGACGCGCAAAACGGTTGATGTTGCTGTGGTATTATGTCGTTGGACCTATCAAAATGGTTAAATTCCCTGTGGAGTGCCCACTGCAACAGAATGTTGAATGATTTAAATATGAATTTAATCAATTTTAAATTTGAGTCATCCGAGAGCGACGTTTTCAAGGAAATGTGCAGATAACGTGCGACGAATAGACAATGCCATTTCACATAACAGGACGAAAATGTCAAAAATACGTCAAGTTAATCTCCTCGTTTCTGGTGGAAACACTTTGGAATTAACTTTGAATCTTCCTACGTTAATCTGAGTCTTAAGCAAAGTGAAGACAACAATCCAGCATACCTCGCACTGTATTCGATGACAGTACTGTGGCGCACTATTGTAGCACTAAAGAGCCTCGAGAATTTCGCAGAAGGTACAGTGCTGGAAATGTTGACGTTTCAGTTTTTTTGTCAGCTGTACAGTGAAATTTCGCAGTTTCACAGTCTGTAGTGCCACTAAGCTTCGATGAAAAACTAAAGTTTCAGGGTTGCGTTAAGAAAAGTGCGAGTGCATTTTCAAGGGTAACTGGTTCTAGTTTCATCGCACTTGGTCATTTCGATGGTCTTCGGCTACAACGTTTCAATCGTGAAGTAATATTACGTAATGCTTTTGAAGCTGCCCTTAGTCTTCACTTCATTTAAAGACAAAAGAGAATTTTTATACTAGACAGAACTTCTTTGTCAATTTTTTAGATAGTTTGACAAAGGCTCTGTCCCGCTCTTATACGATGACAGAGCGAAAACAGTCCTGTCGATTATGGAAAAGGCCCTCCAATTTTTAAAATTATTTAGAACTCTTTCTACGAGCCAAAGAATTATTTAGGGTCCACCAGACTCCAGGGTCCAAGTGCATTGTGGCCTATAAAGAGAGCCTCTTTCCTTGCACCTGAATCGCACAGACATGTCCATAAGTGTCCACAATTTAGGCTTCGTTGATATGCTGTAGGTTTTGTTTAATAGCTGCTAGAAAACATATACGTCGTCGGTCATACTGCCCTTATTTGATACAATTTAAAATTAACTATATTTAGTATACCGATTTTTTTTTTTTTTTGAAAAACACTTTGCTGTCCCCCTCGGCTGAACACTTTAATTTTTTTTAAACCTGCCAGCGTTCAGCTCAGCTAGTGCAAACGGATCATAAAAATCGTTGAGTCAATCTTTTTCTTGTTTTGATCATTAAAAACGAGACACAAATAAACAAAACAGCGATATTGATCAGCACACGTTTGAAGGAAGTGACAGCATTAAAAATATAAGGTGTTAACTTCTTGTAGTGACTAATTTTTTATTACTTTGGAACTTTGACGTTTAACAGTAATCGATCTTCATCCAGCTAAATTACAAATAAGCCGAATAGGTCAACACAACCAACTTCGCGTTGTTGGTGGTTAGTTAAGTAATAATTAAACTGCTAATTACGTCAGGCTTTTGAGTCGTGTCAGTTTGGTTTTGATTTTGACGAAACTTATTAGCATATTCACGAAATACTGACCGCAGAATGGTAAAGAAAGATTTTACTTGGTAACGATTTTTTTTATCCGCAAGTCAGATATTTTGTAATAAGATTGTATTGAATAAAAAGAGGCTACGGAAAATACCGATTTAACTATACTTTAAATTTGAAAAGACGATTAAATTTTTTATTAAAACCTGCAACTGAGTTAGTAGAACTAATGGTGCCTACTAACAAAAGAAGCTTTATTTCGACTTATTTTATTGTAGTATATTTTGCAGTGCTTTATTTGATTCACTTTAGTTGAACTAAAAATATGCAGTGTTTTAAAGTTGTTTAACTTGTTCCATACTTAGAATCTGCATTCTCTGAGACGAATTTATTTTTTCACAGATATTGGTGACTATATTGGCTTATCGGTATTTTTAATTTTTCATCCAGTCGTCTCTGGTCAGTCAGGCTGAGTATGAGCTCTATTAGATTTTTTGTGAGCTTACTTGATATAATATGTATTCGTAGCGTAGCATCAGGCATTAACCTGTTCTTGAGTTAAGCAATTTAAGGTTGAGTTATCTTTTAGTTTGTCTAGTACTTATAGCGTTATTCTACACGGTAGGGATATCGTTGGTAAATTACAGGTCAAGAATTATTCGTATTAAGACACTTTAAGGGCAACACTGTTCAAAACTGGTACCCAGTTTACCACCATTAAAATAATAATTCCAAAAGAACTTCCATTGCTGCGTTTCCATATCTTTGGCTGATTTTAGCTAGATGTTTTCTTCCTTCGGTCCTTTGATTGTCCCTCTCTTGGCGATCCAAAAAAATCCCGGAATTATGCTAAAATCTATCCAATGGAACGAAAGAGCGAATACTCAGCTCATGGTTGCTTGGTTAAAATATAAATTTAATTAACTTCATTTTTAGATTTGTATTATATTTACTTTATATTATGTGGGATGATAATTTTATTTTATTATCTTTGCCGCTCCATGCAAACGCTCCTTGCACACAAAACAATTCAAGTGAATTATGTGCGTTTCGTTTGGAGTCAAAAAAAAATTTTAAGTGGGTATGGGTATGTCAAAACTGACAGATCTAAATTTGAAAACGTTTCTTTGGTGGCAAAAATGAGGGAAAATTAATGAATAATTAAAATCTCGTTTTTTAGCAAGATTCATTTTCAGATTTACCAATCCCAACAGACTGTGTTGACAGTTCGTTTGTTTACTTCGTGTAAATTTGGAACGGGTTGGTCTTTCTACACAAATAATTTTGTTTTGTTATATTTCCGGCCTGGGGTTCGTCGAATAAAACTCAACTTCACTTTTATGATTTCACAATGATACACTTTATTTATCAAACAAAACTTATTTAAATTCAAATCACACTGTTATTCAACTTTACTACTTAGAATTCAACACTTTAATTCAATTCAATCACTTTTCACTTTATAACCGATTTTCACAAGTCAACGTTTAAAATATAACTGTCCGTACGAGCCTGTTACCCGTGTATTTATACCAAATTAAACACCTTCTAGTACGTTCCATACCCCCTTTGGTAATTTTCCATTGGTACTCCTCCGCTGAATTCCAAGGAGGGGAAATCGAAATTCGAACTTCGAATATGACAGCTGCTGTCAGATGACTGGAATGACAGTTGGGTATGTTCGTTTAGTGAATCGAGCGGGTGCGTTTGTAGAGTGAATCGATGGGTGCATTCAGGGACTCCTGCGAGTTGTTTTATTTCTTGTCGCCACATAACAGTTTTATAAAATGTTTGCATTTAATTGACTATTGCAAAAACTTTTATTTCAACATGGGCTTGAAATGGAAAAACTGCATTCATCCTAATCATGTTCTTCGACAGTCACAGGTCGCGGTATTCGTACATTTTTAGGTGAAGAAGCACCCACGACTTTGCCGGATGTGAAATTAAAGCAAGCAGGCTTCGAATTACGTATGTTATAAGGGACTTGAAGAACAAATGTAGTAGCAAAAAAGTTGAGGTTTTTGAATGCCAAAACATAACAATAGCTTATTTTGTTTCTAGTTTCGTCACAAACGAGAACAGAAAATTTCCCGCAATTAAGCCACAGCAAAATGTAAACAAACTAGGGATGGGAAACAATTTTTTCAGTTGGGACCTAACAAAGTAGGGATGGAAAACAATTTTTTCAATTAGTACTAAAACGAAGCCAATTTTCTCAGATTAATTTTGCATTAAAAAAAAAAAATTTTCCAATTAAAATAAAAGTTTTTGAATGGGAAATATTCGTATAGCTCTGCATTTTCAAACAAATAAAATCTCGAATTAACGCTAATTTGGAAAATGATTGCACTCCAGAAGAACTTTTAAGCACTTTCAATTCCTAAGCAGAATATAGCTTGAATTTTCGGTAAAGTAAAAAGTGTATTTCAAGCTAGGCTGGTATGGTATGGTATATAGACATCTTCAATGCATTTTTTTAAACCTTGAATGTTTTGAACCTCTTTTTCATCTTGAAAATGAATTTCAAGACATTCAGCTCTTTTCTCGTAAGTATATCACATTGAGCAAAAACGTAGTAAAACGTCAGCAACTTTAATTAAAGCACTTTAATTAAAGTACTATTTTAAACGTTCGTTAACAGAGTATTTCGGCGTAGTATAATTTCAATAACTCAGATATTTTTGGCGAATGTAAATCAAAGTAAAAATGTGACACCACTTCGCATCGAAGTCTCTCTCTTTGTTGCGCTAACTTATGCGTAACGATTTATTTACGCTAACGCCGCGTTGTCATTGTTTTTGTTTTTAAAACAGTCACTTATGGTTATTGTTGCATAGTGCCGTCAACATATTGCTGAAATAAAAACCTTATGGTAAAGTAAATTACCATTTTGCCTTGAAGAAAACATAGTTTTTACAAAACATTGTACTTTTACTCCGATTGTACTTTTTTGCTTAACCCGACCCAATACAATTGTATTGGCCTTCCCACCCTTGAAACAAAACTAAGATATGGCAGGTCTCACCTATTCCTACCTATACTATCACAAAAAATCTCAATTTAATTTTTTGTTTGATTCAATAAATAATAAAATTTGGTTTTTATTTTACCCAATATCAAAAAAAAAACAACATTATTGTTTACAATTTGAAAATTGAATTCTGGGCATTTGTCATTCTCATTTGTCATAAACGAAAGAGAGCCGCTCACAAATGGCGGTTGCTCGCGCAAATGTAAACAAGGGTTGCTATGCATGATTTTCTGTTCCAGAAACAAGTCATCTCGAGTTGTTGATTTTACGTCGCTGATTCAGTTGCTAAAAACGGTGCCGCTTAGGTTTCAGTTGCTAATGTATGGGATTCTGTTTCTGTTTCAGTTCCTTGTGACAACGCGGCTTTAGGGGTCACAATTCCCCGCCTTGTGGGCGCCCTCTTGTGATGCTGACCTTGATAATTTCTGTGATGTGTGTCTCTCCACTGATCTTGGTCATATAAGACGGGGTACCTCTTATGCGGTACGTATGGGTCGTGCTGACTCTTGACAGCACCTTTGATCCTTTTTTTAAAAAAAATTTCTGGTGCATTTGCTCCTTCTAGACCTGAGGTATTAAAATTTTGCTGCCGAGACTCAATCAGCCAGCGATTTTCGACAGTAGTTATTGTTGCTATTCTTTTCTTGCTTAACACTGGCACTTATGAGCTCAAAAAGCCAAGACCCAGAAAAAATAGAGCCAGTTTACCTAAGAACTTGAAATGTAGTAACAGTTAAGCACTGTGCGTCACCAGGTTAATGTCGATTAGTTTCCAGTTAACCGTTAACGTCGTGACTTAAAAGTGGGCATGGGCTTAAAATTAAAATCTATTAAATTCGTTAATTCGTTAGAAAAGGCATTTTGAAAAAGAATGTTAAATAGAGGTTGTCTCACATTGAAGCCAGTAGTGGACGTGGCCGTTGACGGATTAAATTTCACACTTTGTCTGTGCAACAAAAGAACCAAGCCGTGTAGCCGTGTACCATGTTTCAGCTCTCTAGCTTGATTTTGAAGACCTAAAACCTTCACACAAACAGACAGACGGACGGACGGACCTCACCGATCATATCTCGGTCTCGATCATATCTCTAAAAAGGTATTAAGGGTCTACGGTGATTATGTCACTGTGTTACAAACTATGCATTAAAATTAATATACCCACGGTCGGGTATATGAAAATAAATACCGCGTTAAGTTATGCAATTCCATTAGGTTTCAGCGAGTTCACATTTTGTTTTTTACATAGATGAAAACTTTAATATTCTGTTACCTATCAGTTCAACATTCGGTTTTTCAAGCAGAAAATACCTGAAAAGTTCCAGGCAACTTGTTTTGTGAGACTTTTAATATCTTTATATCATGGCAGAGTCAAGCGTCTGCGGGAAAGATTTGGATTCCCTTAGACGAAGCGCGCAGTAGAAAAAGACCGAATTTCAGTTACCGCACTCGACCTTAGCGCTCAACATACATACTTCGAATGCAAAAAACAGCTTCATCTTAAACGGAACTTGCCTTGACCTAATGGTCTATGCGTATATCTTGCAGTTGTCAAAGAGAGGTATATTTCCTATAGCTCAAGCTTGCCCTTCTACTTTCTGGCATTAGAACAAATGAAGGCTCCCTAGTTGACCTCTTTCAGGCATGCATGTAACAGCTATTAATACTAATTTGCATCCTACATAATCCAGATCGTTGAGCTTCTGTAGGCATTTCCACACAAGTGTGAATCTGGCTATATGTGCAATTTGCTGGTAATGCCTATGTATTTGAGGTTCTCCCATTGACATATTAAAATTTTAATATTTGTCGCCCATTTTATATATATCGCCCTTAATGTGCTCTTTTATCTAGTCTGGAACTCATGTTTCTCATATGCATAGCATTAGTTATTTCTTTAATGGACGAATATAAAGCAAGCGAATCACTCCTCTTTTTGTAGGACCCACATTTTTAATCATATAACGTGGCATCCATTAATTGACTTCATCAAATCTGCCAGATGAATCTTCAACAAGATAAAGGGTAGGTAGTTTTCTCCTACGTAAATATTTAACGAAAACAAAGGGTTAAAACTCCCAGTCTTTTATTATATGGTGACTTATTCAAAAGAATTTTGTTCAAATTACATCATACAAACAATAAATTGATCATCATGCTGCCAGCAGGTTCTTAACCCTGGTCAAGCTCTCATGTCAAATATTTCACGATATCCTTGATCATAATACATATTTATGGCATCTAGGAAAAAAATATTATAAAAAATAGTCTCATCGAAACGGAAATAGCTTGCGCCCACAAGCTAACAACCCCTGCCAATAATCTCTTGAACTACAAACCAAAATATAATATAAATTGAATTTTATAAGAAATCATGCAAATTAATGCGGAAATCATTTCAAATGAGAATTAATAACACAGATTTGAATTTAAATTAATCCCATTGAATAGTCTTGTAGTTTATTTGGTCTTTGTTTTCAAAAGGTTCAATCCATCATTGTTGTCGACGCGTCTAGAGATGTAAAAATTACCATACTCGTTGACAGTCAGTGGGCCTACATAAAAAATTCTTTGCAAAAAATATAACGCTGCCCAAAAAAAATTAAACATAATAATGTGCGAAAATATTTGCCTAACAACAACAAGCTTTTATCAAACGCACTCTTGAGACTAAAAGACTTTGGACACATTTACTAACTGGTTTATATTTTAAGATAATTTTGTGTTTATGCAAAACAAACTGCACCGATTGGATTCTGAAAATTGAAAAAAATGGTTCGAGAAATGTATGGATGTACTGAGCTAATATTATGTTTGTCGACAGTCAAATTAACATAGTTTAATAAATTTTCTTAATGTTTTTTCAAAGCAGTGTGGTGGCATTTAAAGAAAAATATTAGCACATCCACTGTTTATGCAGTTCTACACACATCTGTATGTTAAGTTCAGTTTTAAAAACAAACAAATTTATTTAATTTAGATTAAATCTCTTTATGTTAAAGAAAAATATTTATACACTTGCACGCGGAGTGAGTCTGAGTTTAGCTTTTCAGAAGGGTGCATGGATTAAGCTCTTTGTTTTCACTCTAATTGAAATCAAATAATTTTTTTGATGCTTTCAAACAGCTTAATATAGGCTTAGACTTATACATATATGCAACGATATGCAAAAATCACCCTGTCTGGAAATCAAGTCAATGTAGTAAAATTAAAACAAGTAAGTAAGAACAAAATGACAAAATGAAGTAAGTCAATCAAGTAAAATTTGATACTTACGCCTTTTTAACGGGAGCTAAGATTATTTTCATAGAGACGTGCAATCATTTAAAATAAACCAATTTCTGGCTTATTTTATATAAATTTTTCTAAAATTTGCAATATAAACCTCATGTTTGGGTAGGTGCATTAAGGGCCTTCTTGAAAGTTGGGTTCTTATTCTTGAATTAAATGAATTTTATTGTATGTCATGTCAATGTCACCTGTCTGTCATAATTTTTTGAATACTTTTTACAAAGAGGTTTCCAAGCTAAATGTCAAGTCGATAAGCTATTATTTTCCTCTCAAAAAATTTAACTGACTCATTGATGATAGACTGCCAAGGTCTTAGCATTCGTTTTGTGACGTTTGAAAATGCGTTAAAAAAAGATATGAAAACTTCCGAACTTTTTTAAGTGCTACAGTGTGTATGCAAATGATAGAGTCTGTAAAACGGACCGTTGAATATTCCATCTGATTCCACATTGAAAATTGCTGAAAAATATTGTTATTTTTGCCAACTTGGAAAAGGGGCGTGGTATAACTTTCCTTATGACAATTACAAACTATCAATATAAGCGTAGATATTTCCAAGTAAGGTTTGAATGCACGCAAAAATGTAATGTTCAAATCGAATCTTTTAGTAAAAAATTTTGGAAAATGGAATCTGCTGTACTAATTCTTGTTTTTATTTAGCCCTAAATTAGGCTTAGGACCAGTCGAAATTTTTCTAAAAAAAAAAATTAAACGTTTTTCTTTAATTTTGCATCCAACGGCGTGGCTTAAAACTTTGTACAACGAGAATATAGAAATATGTGTTTTCTTAAGTAACAAGTTTTCGATTTGGAACAAAAATATTGAAGAAGCATTTGAAAAATGGCGGGCGTGTCTGTGTGCGGATTTGAAAAATTCTAACACTTTACTGCCACTAATGCCAATGAGCTTACGTACATTTCAGTTCTTTAGCTCAAAAGTTAAGGCCTAAAAACAGGTGGCATACGCTTATTCGACTTAAAATTTAGTCTTGATCATATGCTTTATTTCACCATGCTACAAACTATGTGACAAACTTAATATACCTCTAATCCTATGGGATGGGGCATAAAGGATTACTTACAGTCTTGTTTAACTTTGAGTTGCTTTATAAGTTTGTTCAATATTAGCTTAGCCTTAAAAAAGCTAAAGCCTTAAAAACTTTAAAAAGTCATATATTTTAAACGCTTAATTTCTTAGAATAATTACAATATTTTCAAAAAAACTAAATGTTTCTATTAAAACTCAATATTTACTTGATCTAAGAAGCTTCATTTTGATATTTTTGTCTAAAACTCTTTCGGAAATAAGCAAAAAAACTATTTTTACATGAAATTTCAAGCATACTGTTTGAAAACAGTTATTAAGAATGTTCAAAAGTTTTATCTCTTATTTTACGCGACTTAAGAGCACACCCAATATTGTCGTTTTTCGACTTACTGTTTAGAACTTGAAAAGGGTTTTTGAAGGCCGGACAACGTAGCGATACCATAAGGGGTAGTTTTTCAATTTTTGTTAAAGTAACGACATTTGCCCGTCCGCTAGTAAATGTTGTAACTTTTTAAAGCGATGAGTTGGAGAAGGACGTAATTTGGTACACTTAAGTCCACAAAAAAAGTTAGAACGCATACAAGGGCAATGTTTTCTATGTCACATAACGGTTTGATTGTAGTTAGAATTTGAATGAAAATAAATGAAAAATTCGAAAAGTTTTGACACTTACCTTAAAAAGTTTGACATCTAGAAAAGAGAAGAATAGTCTTAAGAAGTATAGGTTAAACTAAAATGGCAAATTTTCATAGTAAAATATAATTTTACAAAAATATAAAGAATAAGGTCATAACTTTTTAATCAGTATGTTTACAAAGCCAATATTGCAACCTAAGCTTAACCTAAGCAGATGGCTCCAAATCAAGTGAGAGTACTGAATCAGGTGTATTGCTGTGACAAACTCGGTATCCGAACAAGCAGGAGACTGCTGAACGCATGCAGTGTCTTCCAAGCCGAAATTCTAGCAATACTTATAGTAGCCAAAAAGGACGTGTAGTAGGACTCTGGCGCTAACAGACAGAATAACGTCCGCATTATTTAGGTACCAGGCCATAGTGACTTTATAGGGAAATAAAAGGCTGAAGAGCTAGCGAAATATAGCTCAAATCTATGTATCACTACAGCGGACAAAGGGTCCCATCCTCCACTCTCGTTTCTGACAGGCGAAATGTCTGCGACTATTCACAAAACAACAGATGGAAAGATTTGCAGAGCTGCGGCCACACAAAAGCGCTATGGCCATCTGTAGATGGCAGTAAATTAAGAAGGCTTATAGCATTAAAAAGGCCATAACATAGCCACAAGAGTGATAACGGGCCACAACCTGTTGGGAAAACACTCAGCAAAATTGGGAATCACTAACACCAACAACATTTGCAGGGGATGTTATGATCCGGAAGCGGAAGAAGATGTGAAACACCTCCTCTGACATTGTCCAAGTGGCAGCAGACAACGTTTTCACCTTGTAGGCCAATACTTCTTCAAGCAGCTGAACGAGCTTGCAAGTACAGCGGTGGCGAATATTGTTAAGTTCAGCAGGGTGTCCGGCTGGGACAAGTTTCTCTTCAAAGCTCAGGATACTTCAACTGACTAAGTATCATAGTTAAACTAAAACCTTTATTCCTTACAGGTTGTCTTCATTGGGTGACGCTAAGGGCCCTCATAGGAATATGCGAGCAGGTGGCTTTTGCTGCTAGTAACCCTACCTTACCTAACCTAACCTAAGCTTAAACAAAGCCTCAAGTCAAATTTCATTTAAAAAGGTTTAAGACTTTGATTTGGACGTTTTTTCAAAAAAAAAAAGAACCGCAAAAATATATGAACAAAATTTGTTACCCGGCTATTTCCGATACTTTAAGGGGAAATGAATTGAAAAAAACAACGCAAAAAAATAAAGAAAAATATTATGAATTTGAATAATCAGCGAACTCTGAGATTCAGCTCGAAAACTTCAAATATAACTAAAAACGAATTTTCAAAATATTCTAGTATCTTATCGGTTATAAAACGAATCGGATCAAATTTCGTTTGTGTGAGTAAAACTTTTATGAAGCATTCGAAAATATTAGGTCTGTTCGCGTACCCGGATATCTCAGAATATATTAAAATATTTTACTACAAGTTACTACAAAAGCGTTCCCGTATACAGAATTATCATAAAAGAGAACGGAAACGAGAGAGTAAATCATTTCCCCACCTTGAACAAACTTGAAATTTTTTACTACAAAAATTTTTTTGTAGTAAGAAATTTCCAAGTTTCAAGTGTCTAATGTCGACAGTTGTTGACACAAATGTTTGTTTACATTTTTTGATTTCGATTTCATTTCATTTAAGCCGTTACAAATCCTTTCAGTGAATTCAATGCGGTACAAAAATAATTCAGTGAATTCAAGCGGTGCAATTATACAAATGGTAGAAATATTGTTGTTGTATATAAAGGATATGTGGCAGCAGTTATGTGAACGACAAGAAGGTAGCTCCCAATCCACCACTACTAACATGATTAATAACGAAGAGATGTTCAAGCGAGACATCAAACACTTTAATTGCAATGGGGTACTAAGCAGGACTAATCAGTTGGTCCTTGGCTGAAAAACCAGAACATGACCATAATGGAATTAAAGCCCAAGGGTTTTTTCATACCCAAGTAACATAGTCATACATTTACATACATTTACAGCACCACATCATAGAACTTTGGGTTCTTGAAGTATATATTTTTATAGCATTTAATAGCACTTAATTTTGGGTGCAAAGAGAATTCCACTTCGGGCTCTTATAGAACTTATTTGACAGTCACTACATTTTTAAAGGAATCTATAGTTACACACACTTTCATGGTGTACCTTGTTCACCTATTTCTTTCATATGGCGTGGTTATCTTCTTGATAGAACAAACGAGTAAAAAGAATGAATTTACTTAGCAGAAAACAAGGTGCGCATTTTATTAAAATAGGACGCAAACAAACAATGCACTACTTAAAATAACCCAGGGCCTTCCAACCGTCGGTCATAGGTGTTACCCTGCACCAGAGCCCGCTTCCTTCTCCGGTGTCAAAATAGTTTACATATTCTCTCTGCATAAATAATACACATAAACCAACAACATGCTTCTTAAAATTTTAAATAGAACATAAAATTTCTCTATTTTATGAGGGTTTTATGCAGGGCCCACATAGCACCATTATAACACTTAAAATACACTTTAAAAGCGTTTAGTTCTATATTTAGCACGGTCTAGCTTCATGTAGAAGTATTAAAAGGTTTTGTGATTTTCTGTCATGACGCTAGTTTATTGAAGATTACTATTACTCTCTTTCCTCATATGGCATACGTTGGTTTCTGTTTCCTGCCGTGGTTATTAAAACGTATTCTTTTGCGGATAGTTTATCCATGGATGCAGTACATACCTTAGGAGTTAAGAGAACACCGAAAGAATTCCTTTTAAACATCTGCCTAAAAAGTTAGCATGTTAGTAAGCGGATAAACATAACCCAAACATGACTTATTTGACCCACTAAGACCGCAGAAAAAATAGCAAAAAAGGATTAATATTCTATAGAAATAAAATTCTTGAAATTTGCGCTGTAGAACCTAGCTCCTCAGCACTTTTAGTTTTTTTAATTCAGGCTTGAAACGTTCGTAGCACTACGTTAACGAAACTTATGGTGCCAGTACTTTTAGTTTTATAATTATGGTGCTGGAAACGTTTCTAGGACCAATTTTATAAGTAAATAGGCTCTGCACCAATGGGACGATAACGAAGTTAAGAGGATTTTGAGTGCCTTATAAGTCCAATATTCAAAAACGGATGCTTGTAGTTCCAGAGTGTGCTTCTTGGGAAGGATCTGCCCCAATATTATGTAAAACACACCTGTACTTGTGTATTTGATTGGGTTTTGCTCTTAAATGTGACTGACGCAATGGTTTGCGCTGAAGTCTTTTTTATTTATAGAGCCTAGTTACAAAAAAGACATAACATTCTATTTATTTATTAAAATTATTTCTGGATATATTTTATAGTCTGTAATATACTTTTCTCATAGTGCTGTCTACTGTTCTTATGTTGGGTTTCGTAACTCTAAAAAAAGGCTGGCAAAAAGCTTTACCGTTACGAAAATAGAGGGAAGGACATACTCTTTCTTCGCCTTTTTTAGGATTTTTATAATTTAAGACCCATAAAAACAGCAATTTCGATTATTTTTAACTGCTGTTAGACTTTCTGATAAATTTTACAACCACCTGTGCTAGCATTTGCCACTTTTCTCAAATTCTGTGGACTAGGATTTCTGAGAAAATGGTAAAAATATGCTGTTTTTTATTTCGCTTGTTTGAATGGGCTTAAGAACTTAGGGTCGAAAACGGCAATTTTGAAACGTTTTTGATGCAGTTCGCTTGCCTTTTAAACATTACATGCCTCGGCCAAATTTAAACAAGGTCGTCATAACGGTTAGGGATCTCGAAATCTTTAAAAAGTAATTTTCGAAAATGTTTTCACGTTTTTCAGTTAAATCTTCGAAGTTTTTGAATATTCGAATTCTGCTATAGTTTTGTATAAAATTAAGAAGATGGACTATGCCCGGTGTCAATTTAAAAATCATACTTTATACCGTTTGGGGGATAGAGGGGGAGACATGCGTTCTTTTGACATTTTTTTTTTTTAATTTTATAAATTTCAAATCCATGAAACAAATATTAGACTTTTTTCCAACCACCAGCACTAGCCTCGGATGTTTTTTTTTTTAAATCTATGGCCACCGGTTTATGCGTAAACGGTAAAACAAGCTTCTCTTTTATTCCGTTTTTTAAATAGCTTAATTTAAATTCGCTTCTAAAAACTTTGGTTAAAAACGGCAATTTGAAAAAATTTTAACGCAGCCTTCTTTTTTTTTGTAAGCTTTGTACTTTAACCGAATCTGAAAAAGATCGCCTATACCGTTAAGCTACAAGAAGACTTTAAAAAATTGTTTTTGAAAATGCTTTTATGTTTTCCAGTTAAATCTCCGGAGATTTTGAAATTTCAAAATCCGCTATAATTTTCCTTAAATTGTTGAATTACTTATGATACGTGTGATTTTTTTCATAGAATTCCACCAAATAGCACCGGAGATAAGGGGGGACACACGTTTTTTTCGAAAATACGTCAAAACTGCAGTACTCAAACTGTTTTTGAAAAATATGACCTAAGCACTTGGTTTACTTTAAGTTGCTTTATACGTGTGTTCAATATTGATTTTGAGCAATAAGCCGTTCAAAAGTTATGGCATCCAACAGTTTGAAAAATGTCATGCATTTTCGACTCTTCATTTCTCAAAAACGTTTTGATATTTTCGAAAAGTTTTATTTTTTGACTAAAGCTTAGTATAAACTTAAACCTAAGTTTTGTTTTTCTAGTTCTGGCCTACCAAACTTCTTGAAAAAAAAACACTGAAAAACATTAAGTTCATTTTCACATGATATTTCAAACTGTAATTAAACCAAATAACGGTGCCTAAAAAAAATTGCCCTCTTTGGATTCTCTGACTATTTCCGCAGTTTATACACACACCAAATGTTGTCTTTCTACGACTTACCGTTCAGAAGTTATAAAGCGATTGGACGGACGGACGGTGTGATACCATAAGAGATCATTTTTCCATTTTTGGACGGACCGCTTATAATATTATTGTAAATAGGATCACAGTACTGTTAAGACCTACTGCAGACAAGTAAAAGAATTACCGACCTACAATTTTCCAAGTCCCCTTTTTGGTGGTAAAGTTTTCTACTTTTTCTTCCTAAAACACTCAAGGGGCATAGAGCGCCTGTCGATGGAATATTATTCCGAAACGCGTCGCACGATTTTCTTTTAAAAATTTAAAATTTCAATGTTAATTTGCGTCCTCTCTTTTCAAAAGAGTTTATGTTAATAAATGTTCGTTCATTTCGTCAAACGCATTTTGTTTTCATTTTATTTCTCACATTACAATATTCCATTTAACGAGCAAAGTTTGTGAGGGCTTTTAGCTCTTTCATCGCTTAATATAGAAGAATTATAATCAAATCCCACATTGGCTTGTTTTAAGTTTCTAGCACAAAGTACAATTAGAGCTCGTGCCCCATACGTTGGACTAAATTATCTAAGAGTTACAGTAACCAATCGCACTCATAACAAAAAAAACCAAAAATCTCTACTCATCTGCCAAAACAAACTTAAAAACCAACCACACAACCTTGAATAGCTTAAATCTACCGTTATATTAGGCAATATCTAAGTAGCTATTAATAATTTAATAAACTACATTTTTTGTAACACTAAACCGACCAAATTCCGCTTAACGAATCAATTATAATTCACCTTATAAGATTTAAGATATATAATTATAGCCATCGCCAATTACCATAAGTCAGTGATCAGAACCCCGACCCATCCCCAAGGCAAGCCCAGTCTTCACTTCAATAGCCATCCACTTATATCCGTTTTAAGCTTTACTTTCAATTTCTTTCGTTCTTAGCAGAGAACCACTCTCCTTACACCCACCCGATCTACAGGCATAAAATTTCAGTTTAAGGAAGGTCGTATACTCAATTAACTGAAGTTATGTCTACTGTTAGCGAAAAAGGTAATGAAATGCCTTAAAATATATATAAATTGGCCAAAAACATGTGAATTGAAAGATGCTTGCTTAATGGATTAAGTAATTCTAGCCTTTTCCCATTGTGGTTTTGGGCGGCTCATATCGATCACACCTTAAGTTTATCTTTTTAATATTTACTCTGGAGTACACTAACAGGTCTTCTATACTTGCGAATGATAAATGGTTGTTTGAACCGCTTTTTGGCTGGTGTCATACTATGGCACCAATAGAGCCACTCACAGCTGGTTTTGATCGCAGCTTTTAACGTTTGGGGATCATATTTTGTTTTCACTATAAAAGCATCTCTATCAGCTTGAATCATTAACAGTATCTTCCTCGTTTCTCTTGGGATATCATTCAAACCATAAAAATGTTCAAACTTGTAAGTACATTGCTTTTAGTTGTATAGGTCATCAGATGGGTGGACAGTTTGACAGAAGGATATAATTTTTTCGTCCAGGTACTTGTCACCGTCCTTTTGGGATTAGCTTTTGCCGATAACATCGACAAGGATGCTGAGGTCAAGAGCCTGAAAATCGACCCCGCAGACGCTGATGGCAACTTCGCCTATGCTTTTGACACCACCAACGGCATCTCCGTTCAAGAAAGTGGAAACCTCGCCGGTGTTAGCGGATCCGCACAATGGGTGTCACCCGAAGGTGTCCCAATCCAATTGGTCTACACTGCCGACGAGAACGGATACAACCCAAGTGGCGCCCACTTGCCCGTTGCACCACCAATCCCAGAAGCAATCATCCGGGCTATTGAATACATCAGGACGCATCCCTCAAAGGAAGACCAACTTCCATACCAGGGATAAAAAGTGCAAGTCTGTGACCTCTTTTGATTGTTAAAAGTTACTGTTAATAAAAAAATAAACCGTTTATACTCCTCCAACCCATAAAATACTTTAAAAAAATTTGCAAGATTACGCGTCTTCTTGCTCGTAGGCGGTTGACTTTCGGTGTTGAATGCGGTTATATTGGTTAAGTCGAATGATGACACTTTATTGTTGTTGTTTTTGTGGATAGGAAGGCGACATAACTTAAATTTCGCCATGAAAATTAATAAGCTATTAACTCATGCAAGAGGGGACGAGAACTTGTTTTAGTTTTTGCCATTTTAGCTGAGCCATGGTTTTCTGAAATTCTTTTGAATTAATTTCATAATCAATAGGAACTTTATTGTTCATTCAAATTTTCAGATGATGCAATTTTATCACTTAGTGTGTGTATATTAAGAAGCCATTTAACAGGAAATAAAAATGTTAAGATCTTATCGGGCTTCTTAACAGTGCTTGAACGGAACGTGTTAAGAAATTTAACGACAGGCTTGTTAACTGGTACAACTTATAATGCAATGAAATAACGCAATTTCAATTCACACAGCCTGTCTCTTTTGGATGCGCTACATGCAATCTGCATAGATACATGCAGGATGCGAAAACCCGAAGTAATCGATGCGATCCACCCCCTGCACTCTTTAACAACTCCCCCCGTGGTCCTGACTTTAAGTATTTCTTCGCGGGGCTGGTTAGCATTTTACACAGCGCTGTGATCGCTGGTTGTGCTCTGTGCCAGTGTCACTGATCAGCAGGGCAACCAAAAATATGCAAAAGCATGTTTTCTTTGGGAGGTCGTATTGGAAATTGGATTACACAACAATGCGTTTTATAGAAAAGTAAGCATTTTGAGCCTTATTGGTTATTATTATTGGGCATATTTGTGCATATTTTGGATACAAATGCATACTTAGCATATTTTACTTTTAAGAGCTTATTTCGGCATATTTTTAAGTTTTTAGGATATATTTATTTAACCATATTTGTGAATTTTTCTAAAAATGTTTGCTTATTTGTCTTTTTTTCATAAACTTTTTTTGTTAAAAAAAAAAACGGATATGTGCACCAAAAATCATCGCTTCACTCGCAAACTACACACTTGTTATCTTAACACGTTCTCTCTACATTTTCAAAAGTTCAACTCGTTTTTCTCACGCAGCTATGATAGAAACCTTTTTCGAAGAAGTAAGACCCACAAACATTTTAAAGCCAGCATGAGAATCGGCTTTTAAATATCATTTCTAAAAAAATATTTTTTTACGAATTATTGCTTTATCTTCGTCTTCCAAAAAGAGCCTTTTTTGGTTTGTGTACCACTTCGAAAAATTATTTTCCTGAGCGCGCATATATTGCCAATTTTAAGCTGTCAGACGAAGCAAATATTGAGAACATTTGAACAAGAGCTTAGCATTACGTTTTCTCTTTAAGATTGCCAAACTAGACGTTAAAACCGAAGCTACATTGTGCTATGAAACGTTGAAATCGTACGGCTGAACTCGTAAACGTCAGACCGAGGGAGAGCCAAAGCTCTTTTGTGAATTGCGCTTTAACTGGCCACAAAGGTAAATGCTTACAAATTGCTTTTGGTTTTTTTTTTTTTTGTGTGCCCCTTTTTTAGTGGTCCTGCCCGGATGACACATGTACGAATATGTTTTTCCAGCTTTCAATAGTTTTAAGAGCATATAACACCTTTTATAGAGCATATTTAGAGCGCTATAAATGGATTTTAAGAGCATATTTTTAATCAGGTTATAAATTATATAAATTATTATTATAAGTTATTGATTATAAGTTATGACATAAAATTATAAATTACAATCTGATCAGTGCCAGTGTCGAGCAAGAAGAGAATATCAACACTATAATTTGTCCAAATTGGCTGACTGGTCGAATCTAAGAAAACAATTTTAAAGGCCCCAGAAGGAGGACATGTAGCAAAGGTAATCACAATTAAGAATCAACGGTGCTGTCAACAGTCAGAAAAACAGTTATCTAAAATGAGGCACCCCGACTTATTTGGGGCTAAGGTCAGTAAGGATTTCCAGTACTAGCAAGGTACTGAGACTAGTGATGTACTCCATTCTCTCAGTGTTTGGCACTAGAGATGATGGCGGATAAGCCCTTGTGCGTCAACATGCAGCTCTCACATCCCCGTGGGTTACTGAATATTGACTCTGGTTCACCACGCCCGCTGTCCTAGGGTTGAAACATGGACCAAGTTCGGGAGTTGTGGAGCAAGGGTAGCTTCTACTTATTACTTAATTAAGAATAAGAGCCGGAACAATATGGGACCACGAGTTAAGAGTCTGCACCTTAGGTGTACTTAAGAAACACTCTGCACACCAGGTGCAACTCAAAAGCTTGAGTCTGTCCTCCTGTCTTTTGATGCGGACATTACTGAAAATCCAAAAGATACGATAAATAGGATCAGATTTGATAAAAGAAAAAAATTAGACATTACTAAGACATTTAGGTTTTAAGCACCCTAAAAAAAAAGAGTTATGGATGTGATGATTGCGTGAACAGGAAGATGCATATGCCAAGACTTTGCAGCGAAAAACAAGAGCAGCGTGAGAAGAATTTCGAAAGCAATTTTATGCGCGGAAAGCAGCAGGCCTACGCAATCTCCCAGCTCAAAGGAATCGAAGACTTTATCAATCGAAATGAAACCAAAAGGTTCTAAAACACAGCCAAGCAACTGGCCGCTGGCTTAAGCACCGGACCGCAGCCACTTTGAAACAGCAAAGTCACCGAAGCATAGGGAATAATTGAAGTGTTTAATACCATATCTCCACCGGGTACTAATCCAAGATGAATCTTTATTAAACTTTCTACAAATCACGCGAATAACCATACAAATTTAAACCCTCTCGGCAAGCGATTAAAAATAAATCCTCTCATAAATCCCATTCACAAACCTAATTTCTGCACCTTTATAACAGTTTGAGAATCAAAAAAGGGAAACTGAAACTGCCGCTGTACGACAGATCTGTCACAAGTACGTGTTCTATTGCGATTTTTGCAGTGAAAATCGTTTTTCGCTCATAGAAAATGACATCGACACTCTCTTTTGAGAGCCAAAATGACAGATACAAAGTGTTCGTGTCAAATAAGTCCTACATTTGTCCGGTGCAGCCACTTTGGGATTTATTTTTAATCGTCTCCCACTAATCCTATTTTGATTGCCGATGGAGACATAGTATAAGCAGCATTGTAGAGAGATTAGTAGAGGTAGCAGGGAGAGAAATGTCCACCGCTTGGTATTGAAAAAGTTAGCCTGCAAACATTATAGAGGCATTACTGTTGAATGTCGCATATATAAACCTATTAAGCGTACTTTGTGAACGCGGTAAGCTGTTCTGTGATGCGCACTAACCAGCACCTGCTAGTGTGCCAAGAAAAGATCTTCACACCAAGAAAAATCCTGGAAAAGACCAATGAATTTTAAGCCGAGACACACTATATTGTCACCGACTTTAAAGTCGGATATGACAGCATTCGAATCTCTACCTAGTGATGTCCGAATTCAAGATGCCGACAACTGAACAAACTGTGCCATGTTACATTAGAAAATACACGGCACAACTTGTAGTTTGGGAACAGCTCCTTGAAACTGTTCCAAACATACACCGGATTCTGACCAAGGGATGCATTGCCAGCCATGTGCATATTTCATATTTCTCCCGCTAATCTTCTTTTAATTGCCGGTGGAGACATAGTATAAAGCTGGATGATAACTTTGGAAATTTTTTGAAAACTGACTTTGTTGACCTGCAATAAAGTTGACCTCTACACATTCCTCTATTTTCCACCGGGAGGCTGCCTTCAATAGCCAATTGGCGAATGGCTATTGAAGGCCTGCAACAATGTCAAACTGAAAATGTTGACTGTGTGTTGACTGACAAAAACTTCAATGCTGTTTTCCCGCCGTAGTTTCATCAGTCAGTTTTTGCTTATTTTTTACCAAAGTGACAAGTAAATCAAAGCTGGAAGATAACTTTCGAAATTTTTTGAAAACTGACGTTGTTGCAGGTCTTTACATATTCCTCTATTCTCCACCGGGGGAATTGGATTGGTTTTATATCCAAGTTAGTTTAATTCCCTCTCTCTGCATTTGCTGTCGTCTGGAAGACATAAAATATCCGACATACGTTGTCGTCGACTGCGTAGCTAAATTTTTAGGGAGAAATACAAGTGCCAGTTAACTCCCCGCTTACGGAAGACATTGCTGGCAAGTAGTACGTCACAAAACAAAACTCAGAAATATTACTGGTCAAATGATGCAACCTTGTGTTAACACCCGAAAAATTTTCTGTGGTATAAAAACGCGTCACTTCAATCCTTTGTCTCTAACTATAAGCTATTCTAGAAGTCCCCTCGCCCTCATGCACAAAGTATACGCCAGAAACTACTCTCTATTGAGGCTGTCATAGAAAGTCTGGTATAGTTTATAATACTATTTTAGCTACTGCAGGCAGCGCAAAGACTCTAGTCTTGGAATCCAGGTTACGGTTTGTTTATATCATTGCTTCTCCCCCATAAAAGCATAACACTTTTAATTCAAGGACTTTTTCTACTTACGCTGGAGTAGTCAACATCTTAATTCCGAGCTCAGTACAAAAACAACCCATCAACATCCTAAAGGCCAATATGTAAAAATATTTTTTCAAGTCGTCATTCTTGATGCGTGCATGTGAATAAATTGGTATTCATTTAGGTCTAGAGAGAAGCTCAAAAGCCAACACATAGTGGCACAATTTTAAATATATTGCATACACCGACAATATTTTCAAGCAACAGAAAATGGGTTAGATGCTTGGGGTGCGTTTGCTTTGTATTTTTCGTACTATTTAACTTCACGCTTTTATATTCAAATTATTACACTACTCTACTTCAGAAAGATATAAACCGAAGTGCCTATTACACATCTTGACTGCAGTGCTAAAAAAAATACTATGTCATGACTATGACATGACATTAAGAACAAATAACAAATAGAAACTTCCAGCACAGAATTTAATTTGCATAGAAATTAGAAAAGTCACCGTCTATATTCGAAATGTCATCTATGAAAATAAATGTTTAAATTATAGTGGTAACGGTTTTCAGTGACATTTAAAATTAAAAATTTCAATCTAAAATATAATAAATTCAACACACGAACATTATACAATTGTGAGATGTTTTGTTTCAATAACTTAAATATATTTGACAGAGCGGCCCACTTCGACCACTTCTAGAGAAGAGATGACTTTATGGTCTGGTGGAACACCTTCGATATAATTGGACATATCAAGTGTCACTGTCACGAGTAAGGCTTGTAAAACAAGTCCAAATCTCTGTCAGTGGGCCCAGAATTCAGATTCCATCGATCTGTACTTTCGATTTCTTCCGTTCTAAGTCACAAACTGGCCGGACAACCAGCTTCATTCCCAAGAAGGTCATAAATTAATTTAAATAAATTTGCGTTCTTTATGTTGTTAATCGAGAACTAATGTGATAAAATGAATTCAAATTGCTCTCAAATGTGTGATCGGATGAGTTAAATGGATAAAGTTATCTGTGATCTTTTTTTCTCTTTTGCTCGATTGCCGCTCTGCCATAGAGGTGGCACTACGGCACCCCCAACAAGTCTAGATCACCACATGCGATATTTGCATTGATATATGTACACATACATATGGTAATCTAATGTTTATGCGAAATGGTGGTTTAGACTACTTTTGGATTCCAATTCCATTAAATGCCGTCACTAGCCGCATCGGTAGCCGCCTGCATGTTTTCTTGACCATCGGTGGTCGACTTTTGGCATTTTTTTCGGTATAAAAGCGTTCGCACTATTGCAGATCATCAACAGTATCTTCCTCGTTTCTCTTGGAATATAGTCCAACAAAATCTTAAAATGTTCAAACTTGTGAGTACCACCAATTGCGTTGGAGTATGAACGCACTATTCAACACTTGCAAAGGGATGGGATTACTATATAGAATAATTTTCTGTTGCTCCATAGGTACTCGTTGCCGTCCTTTTGGGATTAGCCGCTGCCGATAACATCGACAAGAACGCTGAAGTCAAGAGTCTGAAGAACGATCCCGCCGATGCTGAGGGCAACTTCGCCTATGCTTTTGACACCACCAACGGCATCTCCGTACAAGAGAGTGGAAACCTCGCCGGTGTGAGTGGATCCGCACAATGGGTGTCACCCGAAGGTATCCCAATCCAATTGGTCTACACCGCCGATGAGAACGGATACAACCCAAGTGGCGCTCACTTGCCCGTTGGACCACCAATCCCAGAGCAAATCATCAGGGCTTTGGAATACATCAGGACCCATCCACCAAAGGATGAGAAAGTCGTTCTTGTTCCATTCAAGGGTTAAGCTTTTTTGAGAAGTAGAAAAATGTTCAAAGTCGTTGATAACTCTCTTAATTGTTAATTTGTTTTATACGCTAATTTGCCATAAATAAATCGAAAAAAAAGTGATGCATTCCCATTTTTGTGGGGTCATGTTTGAAAATGAGTGTTTTAGCTGTTATTCCATATCAATGAGTTACTTAGAGCGTTTGAAAACTGCCAGCTATACTGAAAAATAACCGATAAAATTATTCCGCATTATTTTTACCCAAAGGTATATTTGTTACGTATACGCCACAGTGTTTGTCCTTAGATAAAATTTATTATTTTTAAAAAAGGATTGATTTTCGTAGATCGCAGAGCAAATTGTTGTTCAGTAAATGATTGCTCTTCTGGGGTTGTTCTGGGTTACAATAAGTATATGTTTGTCAGATGATTATTTTGAGTTTTCTGCTGGTTACATCATTTTATTTCTCCGTAAATGCATAACACTTGTAACATTGGCTTCTAACTCTTTGGACTCGTTCATCCTAAAAGAGAGGCTGCGATGGTTTTCGAATCTTATTCAAATATCAGACGGCTAGACTTGGATTTAAACCTGCAAGTGTTATGCCTCTTTGGAAAAGCGATGGTACGTGCCTGGTAAGAATCTGTTTGTGGCTGAAAAAGAATCCATGCCAGAAAGATTAGAACTCTATTTCTGTGAATTAAACTTAGACAGATTAAAAACCGACGATGGCTTCACCTGAACTTTTGGTAAAATGTGCCTGATGGTTCACTACAATCCAAAGACGGTAAAGCGGAACGTAGCCAGGCAAAGGAAAAAGAAAGAATTTGGTAAGTGCCTAACAATAAGGAAATAATAAAAGCTAAAAGAAAAAGCTTCAAAAGTGTCTGTGAGACAATAACAAGCACCAAGGCTGGGCAATAAGGCTACAAAAGTCTCTGTCTAAATCAGTTATCCGTCCCAGGAAACTTTAACTGGTCACTCACTTTCGCGCTCATGCAGTCAAAAGAGTAATTCGAGATCTAAACATTCACAAATCCGCTGGTCCAGATGGAATATCCCCGATTATTCTGAAGGGGTGTTCTTCCACGCTGGCAAAACCATTGTGTAAGCTTTTTCATTGGTCCTACTCCTCAGGTCTCTTTCCGAGTAGATGGAAAACAGCATTTGTCCAGCCCGTTCCTAAAAAAGGTGATTCTTCTTCTCCCTCTAGCTATCGTCCAATTGCACTTACCTCCCTTCTTTCTAAGGTCATGAAAACGCTGATTAATTATCAGCTTATGAAATATCTTGAATCACGAAAACTCCTTAATGACCGGCAATACGGTTTTCGTAGCAAAAGGTCCACTGGTGATTTGATGGCATATCTCACTGAAAAGTGGAATCATTCCTTGCATCTTCAAGGTGAAAGCAAGATTGTTGCGCTTGATACTTCAAAAGCATTTGACAGAGTTTGGCACCAAGCTCTCTTGTCGAAAATGCGTGCATTTGGAATCGACGAATCTCTTATTCAGTGGATTAGTAATTACCTTTCGAACCGTTCATTTCAAGCTGTTTTGGAGGGCTTCAAGTCCGCAGTTCAAAAAATTAACGCTGGGGTTCCCCAGGGCTCTGTTTTGTCTCCGACACTCTTTCTCGTTTTTATTAATGATCTCCTGTCTGCTTCAACTAATCCAATCCACTCCTTTGCTGATGACAGTAACCTCAGTTTCTCATATTCGTTCTCGGTTCCGCGCCCCTGCTCTTCGGACGTTGAATTGGAACGGCAGCGTATGTCAAACTCATTAAACTTTGACCTTAACAGCATTGTATCATGGGGATCTCAAAACAGAGTAGAGTTTAATGCTTCTAAAACTCAATGCTGTCTTCTGTCATTGAAGCAAAATCGAATCACCCAGCCATTATCTATGAATGGCACTTGCATCGACGAAACCGAAACGCTTTCCATTCTCGGTATGTGTGTTCCAAACTTAGTTGGAATGACCACATATTCGACGTCGAAATTCAAGAACGCTGCGAAATGCCTAGGTTTCCTTAAAAGATGTAAGAAGTATTTCACCCCCTCTGATTTGGCTATTTTATATAAGGCATATATTCGCCCTAAGTTGGAATATAATTCCCATATCTGGGCTGGTGCCCCAAAAATAGCACTGCACTTGCTAGATAGGATACAAAAACGCGCGTTAAAACTTGTTGGAGACAAAAACATTGCGAAGTCTTTTGACTCATTAGCACATCGACGTAATGTATCTTGTCTATCACTGTTTTATCGCTTTTTTCACAAACAATGTTCTATCGAAATAGCCAATTGCATTCCGCCCCTAAAGACGTTCCATCGTAATACTCGCCAAAGATCGAATGCACATCAGTTTACCCTCGAGCCCACCTTCGGATGAGCTTAGAGGTTTAGAGATTCTTTCATAAGCCGTACAACGCGAATGTAGAATGTTCTCCCACGGTCAATCTTTCCTGCGCAATGCAACTTGCAACTGTTCAAAACGAGAGTGCATCGGTACCTCTCCTCCTTTTCCTCTTCTTCCAATCCTTTCCGCTCGTGAGATGTGCAACATTAAAAAGGGTATCCAATCCCTTATATTCGCGAGTGCATTATGAAAAAAAAAAAAAAAAAACTGGTACTTTATGTCTGGAGGAAAGCCGGACTTACACAATTTGGAGAAAAGACTCAAGAGAAAACAGCGAAGGCCATTTGCTCTGGAGGCAGATTATAGTGGACAAAAAGCTTCTTTCAACCTTTTAATTATGGACCGCTTTTCACCAGCCCTTTCAAAGAACGGACAAGAAATACTACTCCCGCACTTCGAAAGAATAGCAAAAATTAGTTTATATCTGGAATACATAGGTACATATATACCGAACCAGTGGAAACGGGCAAGGGTTCCTTTTATTCTGAAAATTGCAAAAAACACCCAACCTAGGTCTTATAGACCGATCATCCTTAGCATCCTTTCATCTGGAAACAACCGAAAAACCTGTGGACTACTACTCAAAAGAATTTACAATAAACAATTTATCTCTTCACCGTATATCGGCAGACAGAAATTATCCAAAATGCTTTTGATAGCAAAGAGGCAGTAATCCGGGTCTTTAGTAATCGAAGAATATAGGGCAGTAATCAAAGGGCATTTTAACAGCACGTCGCCCGAAGCCAAACCAAGCGAGCCTTAGATAAGAAGGGAGTAAAAAGCACATTTTTCAGATTTCTTTTTTTTTTTACTCAGTGTAGAGAACAGAACAAAGCTCGAGCACTCGGAGCATTCTCTAAACCAAGTGTGCTCAGCTCTGATTTTTTTAACGAAATCAAGCAGATTTTTCGGTTATCTATCTCAATGCAAAGTAAAAATAAACAAGTGCGAAAGTGTAACAGTGCGTATGTAAGAACTTCAGTTAATCTACGACTGATTGCAAAATACCCGACTATACAAAAAAAAAAACTGCCACGGATCCAAAAAGTGGGCGGGATATAAAAATGTCACTGTTGAATACTTTATACTAGGTGGTTGCATACATTTCGGCCTAAAACCCCACCTTTTTAACTTAAAAAATAACTTTTTTTTAATGCCATACTAACAAGTGATTTTTTAAGAGGTTGAGAACTTTTTTTAAAAAAATAAAAAAATTCGAAAAAATTAATGAAATATTTATTTAAATCGATAGTTTGAACCTTGCAATTTAATGTTTAAAGATAATTTCATGCAAATGTTGACCGCGACTGCGTCTCAGGTAGCCCATCCGCTGAGTCCAATTTTGGCATACTCTTTCACACATATCGGCCGGTATCTCACGAATGAATGCATGGATGTTGGCTTCCAGTGCGTCAATCGAAGCGGGCTTGTCCCTATAGACATTAGCCTTGACATACCCCACAAAAAATAATCTAATGGTGTCAAATCGCGCGATCTAGGCGGCCAATTGACCGGCCCGAAACGTGAAATTAACTGTTCACCAAACTCGCCTCGCAATTGCGCCATTGTTTCGCGTGCTGTGTGGCATGTGGCACCGTCTTGTTGAAACCACATATCATGCAAGTCAAGAACTACCATTTCGGGCAAAAAAAAGTTTGTTATCATCGCTCGGAAGCGTTCACCATTGACAGTAACGCTGCGATTCGCATAATCTTTGAAGAAATATGGCCCAATAATGCCGCCGGCCCATAAACCGCACCAAACAGTGGCTTTTTCGGGATGCATTGGTAGCTGTTGCAATGCTTCTGGCTGATCTTCACTCCAAATGCGGCAATTTTGCTTATTTACGTACCCATTCAACCAAAAATTAACCTCATCGCTGAACACAATTTTTCGATAAAAAAGCGGATCCTCGGCCAGCTTTCCAAGAGCCCATTCACCAAAAATTCGGCGTTGTGGTAGGTCGGCTGGCTTTAGTTCTTGCACCAGCTGTATCTTAAAAGGCTTTACGCCCAAATCCTTCCACAAAATTTTCCACCACGTAGTGCTGTAACAAAGGCCTAACTGCTGCGAACGGCGCCGAATCGACATTTCGCGGTCTTCTGTCACACTAGCTGATACGGCCGCAATATTTTCTTCACTACGCACAGTACGTAAACGTGTTGGTGGTTTAATGTCCAACAAAGTAAATTTGGTACGAAATTTGGTCGCAATCTTCCGAATAGACTGCTCAGAAGGTCGAGAATGCCGACCATAAAATGGAAGCAGCGCGCGATGAACATTTCGAACCGAGCACGAATTTTGATAGTAAAATTCAATAATTTGCAAGCGTTGTTCATTTGTAAGACGATCCATGGTTAAATTGCAAACCAAACTGAAGCTGTTTGACAGTGACACAAGGTACTAAACACACGTCAGCTGTCAAAACCAGTGTTGCCAAAACCAAACCAGCTAAAAAATCACCCGTTACATATACAAAAATGTTAGATGCTAATGCCAATATGCATCTAAATGTTATTAGCTGGAAATGCTAATATCTACAACTTTTGCCAAATAATGTTTAGTCAAACTTCATATATATTTATTGAAAAACAGTAATTTTTTTAAGCTAAAATCGCGTAAAAAAGTAGACGTGGTCATTGAAAAGGCCAAACTTTTTCTACTACATAAAAGACAATGAGAAGGCAATGTTACATACGAAAAAAGAGTAGTAACACCATTACTACTGCGGTAGCACCATTGTAACAAAGCTAAAATTTCAAAAAAATATTTTTTTAAATTCGAGATTGTCGCACATACAGGCCTTAGTGGGCGGATTCAGCTAATTCTCAAACTTGAAACTCTGGAGGACTGGATTTTCAGCCAACTCAGCAACTTTCAGCTCTCTAGCTTAAAATTTAAAGCCTAAAAGCTGTTTACATACGGACGGACGGACGGACATGGCTTAATCGATTCTCCTGTCGGTCCCATTCAGATCTCTAAAAGTTCTTAGGGGTCTACGGTGATTATTTCACTGCGTTACAAACTACACAACAAACTTAATATATCCTGGGTAAGATATAACAAAACTTAAGCAAATCGCAATAATATTTCTTATGAGGTGAAAACTATGCAAAAAAATAGTTTCTCATAACAAGAATTCATCAAACTGTTTGCTTTCGGCGCTAAAAAAACAAGACTCAAATCATATATTTTTCCACAACTCATCTGTCATTTCGTCAGTTCAGAATATTTGGTCAAATTATTCCAAGTACATAGAATAGCGCTCTAATCATGCTTGAACGAAAGTAGAAGCACGAATCTAGGGCTCTGATTACTCTGGGCACATTAAGAAACACAATTTTTTGTTTGACAGTTCGAGCTCTGCTCTGAACGAAAAAAAAAAAACGTTTGAAAAAACATCTTTGAAATTATCATGTGTCAAAGAGATCTCAAGACAGTCCAATAATGATGCAACACAGTTGGGCTTAATCTATACCTTGGCAAGGCAACTGGTTGTCTCGAAGATCTAACACGGTAAATGGAAACAGGGGGTGGGAAGTTGTAGGAAAAGTTGTCACTTAATGTTAACATCATTATATTATAAAGGTTCCTGACGATGTTCGCCTGGCAGCGTTTAAAATTATCATTATTATAATGTTTGTAAAATTGTTAATTGCTGTAACTTATCACCTTTCAATATTTAATTTAATTTTGTATGGCTGTTGGCCCCCATATGCCTATTGTCACCCCAATGATACGTTCGGTTAGCTTTTAAATAACCTTCTATTGGGTACTTGGCCAAGGAAAATGTAGCTGCTGACTCCTTGGTACGACAAGGAGCAGCATAACCCTTCATGAATATTATAGATGCTTAAAAAATTACATTCCGATATAATAAGAAGTTCTTTGCCAAATGCAAGGATTATTTATTGATCATAAAAACAGTGCACAGTTTTTTGAGAAAGGCATTCATTTAATTTAGAAAAAAGACTATTTTATTGATAGTTTGTGAATGCCAAATTAAAGAAAAAAAATTATTCCTCAATCAACCTTTATATATAAAGATAAAACATTTTTGCGATGAATTAAGCATTCAATAACAATATCCAAAGACAAATTGTGACAATAGTCTATTCATCTTAGCACTTTTGACTTATGAAAACAATATAAAGATCTAAATTTGCGCATATTTACATAAGTCTTCATTTATTACTAAATGCATCATTTGATACTGTTTAACTAACTGCATATGATTATATGATTTTTTCAGTTGATTTTAAGGTGATTATCATTTCATTTGATTTGAGGACATTTGCAAATGGCAAACGCTATGATTTAAAGGTCAGCCTTCACATTGTTAGGTTAGATTGATTTATGCAAAACGCCCAAAAAAACAAGCGTCATATTTGACGCATGAAATTAATAATTTTTTATGCCTCATAAAATGCAATAAGATTTATGTAATTATGCTGCCGACGAGTCACCAAAGTTTGTTTTGTTTATTGCCTACTAATTTGCTTATTAATTAATGAATATGTACATTTTACCATCAAGTTAAATAAAAAAATTAATTTTTCTTCAAAGCCCTCATTGGTGGAGATTGGAAAAAAAATTCCAGACATAATAATTATAAAAGCACTCATAAAGTCATAAATCTAAACAAATTATTGGTTTTTATTTATACAATCTGATCTGATGTACGGTATACAGCTAATTTTAAAAATTAACAACCAATATTTCATTTCAATAACTTATGAATTTGAATTATCTAATCACAGAATGTTAAGTTAGGTAACGGTAAAATTAAGGGGTTTTTATTTACTTCGCTTTTTAAATTTCTTTTGCAAAATATTAAGTCAAAAACGTCCATTGACTTCTATACACCTTTAGGAACTAAACCAAACTAAATCACTTTGGCTTTTACCGTTGAGGTCCTAGAATGTTTTGAAAACTTCTAAATTTTTTAAGCCGATAAACAGAATCTGATATAATTTTGCCAAAAATTTGAATAATTCAAAACATTTTGACTTAAATTATTCAAATTATCGCATTTTTTTCAAATCATTGGCCCATCGAAGATGGTGGAAGAAAATTGTTTTTAGATAGGTACATTAATTTTGATACAATAATAATAGAAAAATAACAAGTGAGTAAGTGCAAGAGCTAGTCTGTGGCAAACTTCTATATACCTGTCCCTATATACGGTGTAACACCAAATCTTAATTTTTTTTTGTCCCGAATTCATATATTATTTTTTATAGGCCACGCCCCAACAGTGGGTCTGGGCTAAAAATTAAAATCAATTAATTGTAATTTCGTTAGAATCATGACAAAATGCGCTGAACCCGAAAATTATTGCAAAAAACCCGTTTTTTCCTAAACACACCCCTTAAAAGTGGGCGGAGCTCAAAACTTTTTATAGAGCAAACCTAGCAAATAGTTATATCTTGAATATTTGTTATATAATTTTTTTTTAAATTTGGAGTAAACTTTCCGAGAAAACGGGTTCTTAAAGATTTAACATGGTAAAAGTGGGTATGGTGGTGATGGTGATAAAACAACATACAGGTGTCGCTGAATGCACGCATCAATTCACTCTAACAACACATCCGCTCGAATCACTCAACGAACATACCCAACTGTCATTCCAGTCATCTGACAGTAAACTGCCGTTCGAAGTCCGAATTCGATATCGAAGTTCGCCATGGAATTCAATGGAAAAGTACCAATGGAAAATTACCAGCGTCGAACCGTCGAGAACATGGTAAATTTGTATAAATACACGGATGTCAGGCTCAGACGGGACAGTTATATTTTAAATCTCGACTTGTGAAAATCAGTAATAAAGTAAAAATTGATTGAATTGAAATAAAGTGTTGAATATAAGAAGTAAAGTCGAATAACAGTTGATTTGAATTTAAATAAAATTGTTTGATAAATAAAGTGTTTCATTCATTGTGAAATTATAAAAGTGAAATTGAGTTTTATTCGACGAACCCCAAAAAAAACATTACAATATTAAATTTAATTTTGTATGGCTTTGCTATAGGGGCCGCTCCTCTATATATAAGCAACGATACGTTCGGTTAGCTTTTTGATTAGGATCTTCTATTTAAAAAAAAGACATACAAAAGAAAAAAAAGTCTGTAGACCACTCTTAGTGGGCGTGGCATCGGTCATCATTAGCGAAGCGCAGAAGCTGTCATTTATGTGTGGAGAAAAAACATGATTTGACTTTTTTTTAATAAAATTTTCTACCCAAACTGGCGCCAATGGGCTTTTCTTAATACTAAGGCAGGTGTGAAACGTGTAATCGATAAGTTTTTAAACAAAAATAAAAAATAAGAGTTAATATATTCTACATAAATATTTACGACCTACTATTTCTGGCCCTTAAATAAGTTTAACTTATCTGCCATTTTGTGATTATTTTTAGTTTTTTATGTAGAACTTAGTCTCTAAGGCCCTGTTTTTCAGTGCTGAGTTAAGCCCAGCTTAAACCAAGATATGTTAATCCCGTAACCAAATCAATCTGTGTTTCAATGCAGAGTTAACTCCGTAAACACAGTTGTAAAATCTTCGACTCTCGAACTTATTGCCTCTACCAACTCTTACTTAACATAGAAAACCACAGAAAAAGAAGTTCGAGTTATTCTCATATGTCACTCTTCTCGCCAATAAACTGCCAGAAACACGCAAATCAACTGCGATTCTACACAGAAAAAACGATTCAAAGATTTCACACTGTTGTCAGAGTTGATCCGAGACAATCTCTCAAAATTTGGTGAGTTAAGCCGAGATTTACCCCAGATCTAACTGTCCAAGTGGTGAACAAACGGCCACGCCTGTTGTGAAACACCAAATGGGGTGGAGACTACCTTCATACTTTCTCTAAGTATTTTCAAAAGGCCCCACAAGCATTTTACATATGTGCTAAACCAGCATGCTAGTTGACTTATAAGATGTTTAATTTTTTGTTACATAAATACACCTGGTCACAAGTTTCTTACATCTTTTGATTCAATATGAATCTTCAACGTGATGGCTTCAACCGAAGTCTAGTTGAAATAAAGGGTGATTTTTTAGCTGGTTTGGTTTTGGCAACACTGGTTTTGACAGCTGACGTGTGTTTAGTACCTTGTGTCACTGTCAAACAGCTTCAGTTTGGTTTGCAATTTAACCATGGATCGTCTTACAAATGAACAACGCTTGCAAATTATTGAATTTTACTATCAAAATTCGTGCTCGGTTCGAAATGTTCATCGCGCGCTGCTTCCATTTTATGGTCGGTATTCTCGACCTTCTGAGCAGTCTATTCGGAAGATTGTGATCAAATTTCGCACCAAATTTACTTTGTTGGACATTAAACCACCAACACGTTTACGTACTGTGCGTAGTGAAGAAAATATTGCGGCCGTATCAGCTAGTGTGACAGAAGACCTGCACTGGAAGCCAACATCCATGCATTCATTCGTGAGATACCGGCCGATATGTGTGAAAGAGTATGCCAAAATTGGACTCAGCGGATGGGCTACCTGAGACGCAGCCGCGGTCAACATTTGCATAAAATTATCTTTAAACATTAAATTGCAAGGTTCAAACTATCGATTCAAAACAATATTTCATTAATTTTTTTGAATTTTTTGTGTTTTTTTTTTTAAAAAGCTCTCAACCTCTTAAAAAATCACCCGTTATAAGCTTCACATACGGTTTTCGCGGACTTTCCTTTAAGTCGAGTGTGAAATCCTTTGAAGTTTGTGTTTTGGGCAGGAATTTTGACATTTATCTAATAGTACATCCACCTACGCTTGCATCGGCTGTTTCTCTAAATTTTATTGGCATCGGCACGGTATTTGAAGTTTTTCTTTCTTTGTTTTTTAAAGAACTAGAAAGCTATGGTTGAAAACGGCAGTTTTAAAATTTTTAGCTCAACTATCCTTCCTTCTGTACGCCTTACAATTTGACAAAATTTTGAACAAGATCGCAGTTACCGGTAAGGTACAAGAAGATTTCAAAAAATTATATTTGAAAATTCTGTTATGTTTTCCAATTGAATCTCAGAAGTTTATGAATCTTCAAAATTCGCGAAGTTTTCCTTAAAATTTTGGATAATTTCTGACGCTATTGAATTTATACCCGACCGATGGTATATAAATTTCAATGCATAGTTTGTCACAGAGTGAAATAATCATCGTAGTTCATCTTAAGACCTTTTAGAAATATGATCGAGACAGACAGGTGAATCGATTAAGCCATGTCCGTCCCTCTGTCCGTCTGCATGTGAAGGTATTAGGTCTTTAAAATTAAGCTAGAGAGCTGAAACTTGGTACACGGTTTGGATCTTCTGCTGCACAGACAAAGTGTGAAATTTGACTTAGTCCCTCAACGGCCATGCCCACTACTGGCTTCAATGTGAGACAACCTCTATTTGACATTTTCTTTAAAAATCCGTTTTGGTCAAGTTGAACAAGTCATAGGAACTAACATTTTGGTGTGGCCCAAGACCTTTAACAAGGCAAAAATTGGACCACCCACAATATCGACCATGCCCAATTTTAACATGTAAGATCTTTAAAAACCCGATTTCTCGGAAAGTCTACTCCAAATCGAAAAAAAATATATGACTAATATTAAAGATATTTTTAGTTGCTAAGTTTGCCTCATACAAAGCTTTGAACTCCGCCCACTTTTAAGAAGCGTTTTTAAACCGTATTTTCTCATGATTTTAACGAAATTACAATTAATTGATTTTTATTTTAAGCCCATGCCCACTTTTGGGGGGTGACCTATACAAATAATACATGAATTCGGGCCAAGAAACTTTGGGATTTGGTGTTGCATGGTTTATAGGGTCGGGTATATAGAAGTTTGTCACAGACAAACTCTTACACTTACTCACTTGTTTTTATATGACTTTTCTAAAGAGCACCGGTGATAAGGGAGAGGGGGGTACACACTTTTTTCATGCATTATTGCGATTTATAAGACGACAGTGAGTTTGATTTCCATAATGATGTATCCAATATAGGCTTTGTGCAAAGTGTTTGAAAAGTAAAGGCATCAAACACTTTGAAAAACGGTATCTACCTAATTTAGGTCTTTAATTCGAGCCAGGAAGCTGAAACTTGGACGATAACTTGATTTTTAATTTTTACTGACAATTTCTGAAAATTGCAAAAAAAAAACACTTCGAGTTACGCCCATACAATTGACTTGAATTTGAGAAAAAGACACTCTCAAATTTTTTTGTCAAAAAAACTTTTGGGCAAGCAAGACAATGCTTTAAGAGTTCTTGTTCACCCATATCAATGTGATCGTCACTTACGATGGCCCAAAAAAAAAACAACTGATCTACTTCCATATCCTTCAGTTTCCTTCCAAGCATAGTCAAGGACTACGATGAAAAGGGAAAGGCGAAGCACACATCACTGTTGCACATCGCCTTTAATTCGAGGCTCTGTGATGATAGAAATTCCTCTGTTCTTACTCATCACAATTCCGGGGTTTGAGTTTCGATTGGGCACCAATTTCCGGTCGGGGTGGGTCAAATTTACTTTTACGAAATTTTATTCATAAAATTCTGCTTTACCAAATTTGTAAAACAAAATTCGCCTTTACAAAGCGACGCATTAAAATATGTCAGAAAGCGCGTCGCGCATTTGCTCTGATTGCAGCTCTTTTCACTTGCCGTTGCACTAGTTTCACCTCTACTGACAACGAGCGTGATCCTTTTACTGCTTTTAGTGATCCCATGGAAATACTAGCAGCGATTTTGCCATGTACTTTTGCTATAGGTAATTCAACATGTTTTGAGTTTTGTGTGCAGTGCCGTTTTTACCGTCCATGAAGAAATTTTTCAGTTGAGTTTACTAACTCTTTGCCTTTTACAATTTGTGCCATTTTTAATTAAGCTTTGTTCATCACTAAAATTTAGGTCCTTACATAATGGTCCTTAGCAACAATCACATATAACTATGCATTACCTAATTTTAAGGTAATACCACATGGTGTTGCCACAAAACGCACGTCGTCTCATTATTCACGAAATCAGATCAATCGCTTTTGGATTGAGTCTCACGCACATTCAAAACCAAATCAATTATGTATGGAAATCAGTAAAAGATATTAAAATTGTAATCCATCTACTAAACTATATACCTACACATCCGACTGACAACGATACGGCGGAATCACACGCGTTCATTAGCACCACCAACACCCTTTGCTGAAGAAAGGTCACGTCTGTCTCTCCTCCCACTGTGCGGTTAGCAGATGTAAATGCGAAATTGTGGTATGGACCACTTTTGGGCTCAATGGAATGCCGTCACTAGCCGCATCGGCAGCAGCTCTCCCATATGCAAGTTATCTTGACCATGGTGATCGAGTTTTAGGTTTTGGTTTATCTTTTTTGGGTATAAAAGCATCCATACTGGTGCAGATCATCAACAGTATCTTCCTAGTCTCTCTTGGAGTATCGTAAAATAAAAAGCACAACATGTTCAAACTTGTAAGTAGCAACAAGACGCACTAAAAAAAGCATGCGGTTTTTACTCAAGTGTTCCGGTTGGTTTCTTCAAAACAGGTCCTCGTCACCGTCCTTTTGGGATTAGTTGCCGCTGATAACATCGATAAGAACGCCGAGGTGCGCAGCTTCAGCAGCAATCCAGCCGATGCTGATGGTAACTTTGCCTACGCTTTCGACACCACCAACGGAATCGCAATCCAAGAGAGTGGAAACGCTGCCGGAGTGAGCGGATCCGCACAATGGGTGTCGCCCGAAGGTATCCCAATCAATTTGGTCTACAGCGCCGATGAGAACGGATACAACCCAAGTGGCGCTCACTTGCCCGTTGGTCCACCAATCCCAGAAGCAATCCTTAGGTCTCTGGAATACATCAGGACCCACCCACAACAAGAGGAGAAACTCCCATTCAGAGGTTAAGAAGTCGCGCAAAGTTAAAAAGGAATCTTCTAGTCGGTTAAATTGTTTTTATGTTTTTTAACGCCTAAAATATAGTATACCTACTGTTGTAGGAAAAAAGATACATTTTGATTTTTCTCATCCGGGCTTGACTCAAAAGATAACAACACGATAAAGCTACTTGTTCTATCAAGCTGTGTGAGTAATCCAAGGCGTGAGTGGCTGACAGGTTTGGTTCGGGAATACCTTCTACCCAAAATTAATGGAAATTTAAAACTTTTTATGAAAGTTCAACGCACATATGCATTCGGTTGGCCATCAAACTATTCCATAATTTGTTGGACACGCTGATTTTTGGCTGGCCTCGCAAGCTTCATTAGCATAGATAGAGGTCAGGGTCAATGAATGCAAGAAAAAGAAAATTTTATTGCACCTCGCTGCTTCCATGCCGTGATATAATGTTTTATTAATTTATTAAACTAGACTACTTCGGTCATCAATGGCCGGCAATCAGATGATTGAAGATTTAGTCGAAGCGAAGATAAGTGGTTGTGTCAAGACTTGCTGATTGATGGTAGTATAATTGGCAAACGTGTGAAATGTATAGCAAGCCTGTCAACGATGTGCTAATTATAATGTTTGAAATCTTTCGGGGTTACCTTGAGGGTTGTGAAACAATTATTGGGGGAAGATAACAGTTGATAATATTTTTATTTATATAAAACTGAGAAAGAAAAAGGAAATTCCAAAAATTGGTGGGTTTCAGTAACTTAAGTTGTTAAATTTTTTGCGGGTACAGCACGGAAACTTTTGATATACGAGAAAGTTTTCTCCACATCTGGGATGTTGTGGCTAATAGTCCATGGAAAATACATAGATATTTTATATATGCCTACTTAGGAAAAATTTCCGGTCTTGAAGCTGGATTTTGGGACAAAGCCTGATTGATATTGAGTTCTTGACAAGATGTCAAAAGAAACCAATAAATCTGAACCGCTAAAAAATTTCACAATTCAAGTAACTGTAATATTTATAATTTCGAAAAAAATATGTCAGGCATTGACAATTTCCTGAAGTTTGAAATAGTATGGCCTGTAAAAGTGCCTATAACTCCGAATCTATAATTATAGTCTCATATCAATATGGCAAGCACAAACCACTAAGGTTTTTCAATGCGAGATCGTCCGACTTTCCGAGTTAAACTGAGACTAACCCCAGATATAAGTTTTTCAGTGAACTAAGATCTGGGTTTAATCTCGGCTTAACTCACCAAATTCGGTGAGTTGATCTCGGATCATCTCCTGAGAACAGTCATAACTTCTTTGAATATTTTTTGTCCGAGGAATGTCAGTTGATTTGCGCGTTGCTGTGAAAAATGACATTTGAGAATTACTCGAACTTCTTTTCCAGTGTTTTTCTATGTGAAGTGAGAGCTGGGAGAGTCAATAATTTTGAGAGTCCAAGATTTTAACAGCTTTGTTGACGGAGTTAGCTCTGAAAAACAGACCGCTGAGCTAACTCTAGATTCGTTTTGCTACGGGATTTACAGATCTTGGCTTAAGCTGGGCTTAACTCAGCAATGAAAAACCGGCCCCTTAGCCAAGCCGAAACGGCCTTAAATTCGGAATGTAAATATCACGTTTAGGATTATTTAAACTTTGAAAAAAATGCAATAGAACGTAGGTACCATAATTTTACAACTTCAAGTAAAAAAAATTGTATAACAGCAAGTACCTTGAAACTAATCCCAAAAAGTTTTTATAATTTTAAACTGGAAATTGGAAAAAAAGTCTAAGATGCCCCATTCGCTTTCTTCACTGCAATGGCAGCATAGTAATAAAACCTTATGTATTATCTTCTTAAATCTTCATTCAAAATATTGAAAATATTGAGCTTACGAGGTCGTCAGTAATTCAAATATTTGTATGAGTTATGTTCATGCCCCCAAAAATTGGCATTGACAAAAAACAAAATCTTTCATTCTTTTAATAGCGGGCTCTTAAGAATGGGTGTTGCGGTTATTCTTATTCCGCTAGAACCATGACGAAATGAAATGATCTCAGAAGAAAAAAAATATATTTTTCTAAACTTTTAATCTTAGAAAATGCCAATATCGTTAATATTTATTAAACAATATTTTTTTTTTGGCTTACAGCGAACTGCCATTATAAGGTCTTAAAAAGGTTTTTTAAGACCTCATAATGATAAAAGTGGGCGTGGTTGATGGTGTGTTCAATTGTCGTTCTATCAAAGGTTCCTGCCCAAAATTGCTACACATCAAAATTCATATACTCCCTACGTCTTGTCTAACTTGGTAAAAAAGTTTTGCATTCGAGAAAATAGTGGGCGTGGCAGCCGTTGGTGAATCTTTCCAATTTTTACATATTTTCTGTGCAACATAAATACCAAACTAAGTGGCAGTCGCAAGGATATGACTAACCCTTTGTTTGTAACGTTTGTCTTAAAAAACTTCTCAAAGTACCGTTCGGATTCCGCAAAATATTGTAGGTCCGCTTGTATGTGAAGAAATCAACACACAAAGCATACAATCTTGAGAAGTTGGCCCCGGTTCACCTCGAGCTAGTCGACTTGAACCGGAGCCACTCTATTTATTTTACTTATAAATGGTGTGTTTCAGCTCTCGCTCTCAATTCCAGAAACCTTAAAGTTTCACACACACGAACAGACGGACGGATGGACATGGTTTAATCAATTAACCTGTTCGCCGCGCCTGCGTCTTTATGTGTCAAGTTCTTAGGTCTTTAACGTAAAGCTATAATTTCGACACTTGATTTATAGCTTTGTTCTCATTTTCTCTTTAGACAATATATAAGGATTGTCCAAATCCAAAATTTTAGGTTTCGCTACATTTACTTACTTACTTAAGGTGGCGCTACAGCCCGGGGTGGACCTGGGCCTCAACCAACAAGCTTCACCAGCCAGCTCTGTCTCTAGCTACCCGTCTTCAGTTTCGCACGCGAAGTTGGCTGAGGTCCCCTTCCACTTGCGTGCGCCACCTGAGTGTCGGTGCTCTTCTACCGCGCCGTCCCTGCGGTGTGGATTCGAAGATTTTCCGGGCCGGGGCGTTGGTGTCCATCCGCTCTAGATGACCCAGCCATCGTAGACGTTGTGTTTTGACTCTTTTGGCTAGGTCGGTATCGCTGTACAGCCCGTATAGTTCGATGTTATATCTCCTCCTCCACTCTCCGTCTATGCAGACGGGACCGTAAATCGTCCAAAGAATTTTCCTCTCGAAGCAGCCTAAAGTGTTTTCATCCGCCTTTGACAGGGTCCATGCTTCTGCACCGTTAAGCAGGACTGGGCTGATGAGGGTCTTATACATGGACACTTTAGTTGCTCGAGAGAGGGCTTTGCTACTCAATTGCCTTCTTAGCCCAAAGAAACAGCAATTGGCAAGAGTTATCCTTCGTTTGATTTCAGCGCTGGTGTCATTGTCTGAATTGATAGCGGAACCCAGGTAGACAAAGTCCCTAACTACCTCAAAGTTATAGCTGCCGATGGTGATGTTTTGTCCAAGACGTCGGTGTTCGGTGTCTTTTCTTGATGAGAGCATATACTTGGTTTTGCCCTCATTGACTGCTAAACAAATATTCGCCGCTTCCACCCCAATACTCACGAAGGCTTCACTGACATCACGCTTTGTTCTACCGATTATGTCAATGTCGCCTGCGTATGCAAGTAGTTGAACGGACTTTTGAAAGATTGTACCTCTGGTGTTGGCGCGAGAGTTCTGCACAATTCTCTCAAGTATGATGTTAAAGAAGTCGCATGACAGCGCGTCGACTTGTCTGAATCCTTTTTTGACATCAAAGGGGTCGGTGAGGTCTTTGCCGACCTTGACGGAACAGCGTTAGTTTTCCATCGTCATCCTGCACAGACTGACGAGTTTGGCAGGGATGCCAAAACTAGACATTGCGCTATATAGCTCGTCTCTATAGATGCTGTCATACGCGGCCTTGAAATCGATGAAGAGGTGGTGTGTATCGATTTGGAATTCCTGGGTTTTCTCCAAGATCTGCCGCAGTGTGAATATTTGATCGATGGTGGACTTTCCTGGCCTAAAGCCACACTGATATGTGCCTATCAGATTGTTGACGAAGGGCTTCAGGCGTTCATACAGTACAGCAGAAAAGATCTCTTGTATGCGATGTTAAGAAGACTGATGACTCTGTGGTTGGCACAACTCAGAGGGTTTCAGGATAGGGCAAACAATGCTGAGGTTCCATTCGTCGAGCATGCTTTCTTGGGGCCATATCTTGCAGGTCGGGTGGGCGGTATCGTTCGTATGCTTCGTCGGTAACGTCTTCGCCCGGGTTGAATGGTTCGTTCTGCCCGACAGCGGTATTTGGTTCGTCCTCGCCGTTACACAGTCTGCAGAAGTGCTCTTTCCAAATCCTCAGCACCGACTGTGATTCTCCAACGATGTTCCCTTTGTGGTCCTTACAGGCTTCAGTTCGAAGTTTATACCCTTGGCAGGACCTTTCGATCCTTTGGTAAAACTTTCTAACCTCATTCCTGGTGTAACATCTCTCTATCTCTTCAACAGCGCGCTTCTCGTGCTATCTCTTTTTCCTTCGGAGAAGCCGGTGTTCCTCTTTTCATCGTTTTCTTTGTTCACCCATATTTTTCTCGAAAACAAATAAAATATTACTTAAAAAAATTAAAAATCGTTTTTTTATGATTAGGAGGTTTTTGGTTCCCTGGATTTTCTCGCATTTATTGTTCTTTCCCCTTATTTTTCATTTTATTATTTTTTCATAGTTTTCGTTATAAATCTATTATATAAACGCTATTGATTCACTGTGAAACACCAGCTGGTTCACTGTGTCCACCCCCTGGTACACAGTGAACCAATTAAAGTATTTTTTTAAAAACTTTAAATTTAATAATTTTCATAATTTATTTAAGGATGTTTCTATTGAAAAGCAAAGTCAATGAACCAATTGTTAAGTGTATTAAGACTTCTAGAAGTTTAAACTAGCAATTTAAGAAATACATCAAGTCAAAGTCAAATTGGTTCACTGTTGAACAGTTTACCCTATGGTTTTCTAGATGCGCTTAAAAACACTTTTGTTGACTGACTAAAATGATGCCGCTAGAAAGTCTATCGTAACTTCTGCGTCAATTATTTTACATTAAACAAATTTGACGCAGGCACAACCACATGACGTTAACCAACACAAGTGTTTTGAAAAAAAAAAACAATAAGCTTATAACTGTTCATTTTTAAGAAAAAAATATGAAAAATATTTAAGGAATAGTTTTATATCACCAACAAAAATATTTCTCCTTAACAACCACTCGTTTAAAAGAGCCGAGCTTCGAAATCGATTCGCAAAGCGACTGATTTCCGCATTAAAATAAAAGCTAAATTACATTTTAAAACGGTAGCTATAACTTCTTAACGACTTCAAATTAAAATAAATCAGACCTTAGTAGTGCAAATACATGTGTACCAATATAGACTTAATATGTATCCCAATAAGAATTAAATCAAAAGTTCAAAACTTGTTTCCTGAATATTCAGAAATTTTAATTAACTTTTAGCTAATTAAAATCTCTTGAGAACGGATGCACAAAAAGTCAAAAGGTTGCCCATCACTACCCAAGTGAATGAGCAAAATTTGTTATAAAAATATATTTTTAAAAGCTGTAATTGTACTTCGCGTGTAATGTATAAGAAATTATAGCATTCGTCACACCAATCAAAAAGAAAAAAATAAATTATGTACTTATAGGTTGGCAAATTATTTGGACTAAAAAAGCCGGCATTATGCACTCTCCCAGTTCTGACCTTGGAATTTAATCAGCTGCTTAGGACTGTTTGACCCAATTGGAGCACGCTGATTTTACATAACAAATTTTATACATAATGCCACCACAAGAAACCAGTTAAGGCCGAAATAAAAGTAAGGCCATTTCACGGCAATAATAGTGGTAGTATAATGGTCACTTAAGGTGGGTGTTAGTTTATGTGAATTTTCAAATTCTGCATTTGAATATCATGTTTTGTCAAAAAAAGGTGTTGTATCGTCTTGCATAGAAGGAGAGACGACTGACATTTTTGACCGTTTTTTTTTTCGATAAATAATGTATTCAAAGAAAAGCATAATAAAGGAGATGATTCAATGAAACAAGATCGTATAGTGTCGGTTTCGAGCTCGGTTAAAAATATAAGTTTACTGGCGGTTGCGCCAAGTTTTAGGATACAAAATTCATGCAGCGAAAGCATATGGTTAGATCCTATTTTAGGGGTAATAAAAACAAGGTATTGGACTTGTTTGTTTCCTTGTTAGTCCCAAGAGTTCAGACATTTGCATTATTCATGTTCAGCCTGTTTGCTTAGTTATTTAGAATGTCTCGAAAACACATAAAATAAATTCTATTGTTTCTTTCCTGCACTTTATCTTAAAAGAGTTTCCTTGCGTCCGCGGATGTAATCGGGGTAGTCCTCCAGACTGATTTTGAAGGATATTTTTGTAGAGACTTATAACGAAGAAATTGATAATTTTTTTTACGTATCCTTTATTGAGGCCTGGAGCTTTAACAACGTTTATGTTTTATTTTCAGTGATGTAGACTAGTCTGCAGCTGCCTGAACGCCTGGTTTACAATTCTGAGCAATTTTTGGGCTGTACAAACCTTTTTGCCACGTTTTGTAAATGAAATCCTTTTCATCGCTTATTTAAAAAAAAAATGGTCATAAAGAGTCTGGTCGATCTGGCAATCTCCTGCCCTGTTAAAGGTAGTTGCTTGATTTGCGATCTGACCCGACAATAGTTAAAATGTTCAGGAGGCACTCATTTGCATATGCCAGTGACTTTTTGTAGCTGAGCATAGCTGTTTACCTAACCATTAAGAGACGGACTTACAGATCTTTCAAACCATAGCCATGATTAACTCGTTTGATCCCAAGTTTGTGGAAAGGGTGACTAAATTGAGGGCAGACTCAGAACACAGGCACTGGTTGAACTCTTTGAAGGTTAACAAAGGGATATGTCCTATTAAGGAGAACTATCGCTCATAAGTGAACAAAATACTTCTGATCCAGATTAATCCATGCAATCTGGTAACTCGTAACGACTACTGCACTCGCAAGAGGATACAATCATTCACAGATTTTCTAAACCATAACCGCCGTCTATCAACTCCTACTCTCACCTCCCCGTGGTGAACACCGGGTGCCTAGCACTAGTACATCAACTGGAGGTTGGGTTCCATTCCAACCCTTTTGAAAGGTTGTTGGGGGTAGCAGACGAGAGAGGGGAGGGGGAGTGTTCCCACTAAGGCACTTCTCCTTGCATCCGGCAGCAGAGAAAATCCCCAGATGAAATCAACGGTGGCGTCCACAGCTCCAGTCAGGCCAAACTACTTAGTGAACACTTTATTTGGGCTACTACGGAGCACAGATCTTTAAGCAGCGGTTTATCCGGCTCTCTGTCCTTAGAGTTATACGAAGGATCTCGTCCTCCAAGCCGGGGATGGGATGGGGACCTCAGCCAACAAACTGGAGAGGGCTAGTTGCAGACGGAGCTGACAACCTTCACAGCCGCTGGATTTTGACTCCTCTGGCTACGTTGGTGTACAGCGGTTCAAGTACAGTTTGATGTTATTGTTCTTCCTCCACTCTCCGTCTATGCAGACGGGATCATTCCTTTCCAGCCTAAAGTGTTTTCATCCGCATTTGACAGAGTTCATATTCTTCTGCACCATAAAGCGGGACTGGGATAATGAGAGTCTTATCAATGGACACTTTATAGTTACTCGGAAGAGGGTTTTGCTACTCAATTGCCTTCTTAGCCGAAAGAAGCATGGATTGGTCCAAAGAGAAAAGGATTGGCATCAAAATATTTAGATTTCATCTCTGGTTTCGCGAATTTATAGCGGAACCCATAGTCCCTAGTTTACCTACCTCAAAGTCATAGCTGTTAATGGTGATGTTTTTTTGAAGACGTAGATATTACGTGTTTATACCCGACCCTAGGTATATTAAGTTTGATGCATAGTTTGTAACGCAGTGAAATAATCACTGTAGACCTCTAAGACCTTTTAGAGATATGAATGGGACCGACAGGAGAATCTATTGAGCCATGTCCGTCCGTCCGTCCTTCCGTCCGTCCGTATGTCAACAACTTTTAGGCCTTAAATTTTAAGGCAGAGAGCTGAAATTTTGGTTGGAAGTCCAGTCCTTCAGATCAAGTTTGAAAATAAGCTGAATCCGCCCACAGACACGCCCACTACAGACCTGTATGTGCGACCATCTCTAATTTAAAAAAAATACATTTTGCAAATTTTAGCTATGTTACATGGCTATGTCATGGCGCTAGCGCATTCATTTTTGGTACGTTGCATTGCCTCATAATTTTCCTTAAGGTAACCAAAAAACTTTAGCTTTTTCATTGACCACGCCCACTTTTTAAGGGATTTTAGCTTAAAATGACTGTTTTTCAATAAATATATATGGAATTTAACAAAAAATTATATGACAAAAGCTGTAGATATCAGCCTTTTCTAACTTTCTTTTGTGTTTATATTGTATGTGCTTCCGCCCACTTTTGTGGTCGTGGCGTTAAAAAAAGTGATTTTTTTAGTTAAAAATGCGAGTTTTAGGCCGAAATGTATGCAACCACCTAGTATAAAGCATTCAACAGCTATATTTTTATATCCCGCCCACTTTTTGGAAGCGTGGCAGTTTTCTTTTTGGTATGGTCGGATATTTTGTAATCCGTCGTAGATGGATTGAAGCTTTTGCATACCCACTGTTGCACTTTCCCACTTGTTTTTTCTTGATGACTGCTTATACTTGGTTTTGCCCTCGTTGAATGCTAAGCCAAGCCGCATGCCCTATATTCGCAGTTTCCGTTCTGATACTCACGAAGGCTTCATTGACATTAAGCTGTGTTTTTTCGATTATGTCAATGTCGTCTGCGTATGCGAGTAATTGAACGAACTTCTGAATGATTGTGCCACTGGTGTGGTAGCAAAAGTTCTGCATAAGTTTTTTCAAGTATGATGTTAAAGAAAACAAAAGACAGCGCGTCGCCTTAAATCCTTGCTCTAAATCCTTTTTTTATATCAAAAGGTTCGGTGAGTTTCTTACCAACCTTGCCGGAACAACATGAGTTTTCATCGTAATCCTGCACAAACTGACGAGTTTGGCAGGGATGCCAAAATTAGAAATTGCGCTATATAACTTCTGTCTAAAGAAGCTGACATAGGCGGCCTTTTGAAATCGATGAAAAGGTGGTGGGTGTCGATTTGGAATTCCTGATCAGATTTTTCCAAGATGTGCCGAAGTGTGAAAATTAGATCGATGAAAAACTTTCCTGTCCTAAAGCCACACTGATATCGACCCATAAGATTTATAGCAAATGGCTTTAGCCGTCCACATAGCAGGAAGATCTTTTGTGCGATATTAAGAAGACTGACTAAATTCAGAGGTCGCCTTGCTTGAAGATAGGACAAACGATGCTGGCCTCCAACCAGATGTGGCAGATGAGCTGGTGCATGCTCCTTACCAGATCATCGCCAGGGAGTTTGAAAAGCTCGGCAGCTAGGCTGTCGGCTCCGGCTATTTTGTTGCTGTTTAACTTAGACACAGCTTATTTCGCCTAGATCTAGGAACCTAGTTTTTAGGAACGACTTAAAACTGGAGCACCTATTTTAATATTCCGCCGACTCGGAGTTCTCAGAGAGAGAAAGGGATCAAAGAATCTGCAGCAGTATTAAAATTTTACATTAGAATTTCGTCATTATACAGACACGCTCTCTTATGGAGACCCTTAATGAGACTTGACACTTAAACTTATCATTATTTCATGATTAAGGAGCCGTGCATTGAACATCTGGCAAAATTCGAATGATCACAGTTGCAGCCGTTAAAAATATTGCCTGTTAAATTGCAAATTGGCTGAGGCCCAGGTCCACCCCGGACTGTAGCGCCATCTTAAGTAAATTGCAAATTGTTGTAATTTTTCAATAATTATTCATCCGTAGAGTGGAGTTGAAAAAATACTAGCGGACGAAATGATCCTGCAACCTTCACCTTTCGTTGGTACTGTTCTGTCCGATTGAGCTACGGATGACCGATATGTTCATAAGAGGTCATTTTCTCGTTATTTTTTATTTTGGGAAAATCAATTTATTTAAAAAACTTGGAACACTGGACAGAAAGTCGATTTGTTGATCCATCAAGTCAAATATAACTAAAGACCTTCAATTTTATCGACAAAAGAAAGATGAACCAACAGGATCTTTTGTCATTGGGAAATTCTTCCGATCCCAGAACTGTAATCCCTCCGGCCCTCAACGGTTTGGAAATGCTTATATTGTAGAAGACATATATATTGTAAAATAGCTTTTCTAACGATTTTTTCGATAGTTCCTTAGAGTATTGAATTTTTATCACGGACTTTAATTATGTATTTCAATAGGAAAGACTTCATTTTCAATGTTCGCTTAAGCTGTGACGAAACGCTCCCAGTCAAGCGGAACTCAGTCTGTGCGATGCTCACATTTGTCTTTTTTGGGAACTTCTCACACCCATACTCTGAGCTCTCGATCCCATAATCAGGTTCCAAATCATTCATCAATCACCTCCTCCATTCGATGAACTCTGAACGGTAATATAAAAAATTTGATTGATGTTATCGACTCTTTTTTGCTAAAACGACTTATTATTCCATAACTAGAGCGAATTGCACAAAATGTTATATTGCCACCATTTGTTATAGACAAAAAAATTTCAATCAAACCGGTAGTGATGTATGGGTGGATAAAAAGATTGGAAAAAAAAATTATAACAGTATTTTTAATGGGAAATTTAAATGCGAAACTTTAATGCGAATCTTCAATGCGAATTTTAAATGCGAAATGGTTGTTTAGACTACTTTTGGCTTCCATGAAATGTCATCGCTAGCCGTATGCATGTTTTCATGACCACGGTGATCGACTTTAGCGATTTTTTTGGGGTATAAAAGCATCCGCATTAGAGCAGATGATCAACAGTATCTTCCTCGTTTCTCTTGGAATATAGTCCACTAAACATCTCAAAATGTTCAAACTTGTAAGTGCCTTCTAAAGTCCACCTATACAAACACTTTGATCATTGCAAAAGGAAAATGGATTACTTTATTGAATACTTTTAATTCCTTACCAGGTACTCGTTGCCGTCCTTTTGGGATTAGCCGCTGCCGATAATATCGACAAGAACGCCGAAGTTAAGAGCCTGAAGAACGTTCCCGCCGATGCTGATGGCAACTTTGCCTATGCTTTCGACACCACCAATGGCATTGCCGTCCAAGAGAGTGGAAGCCTTGCCGGTGTTAGTGGATCAGCACAATGGGTGTCACCCGAAGGTATCCCAATCCAATTGAGCTACACCGCCGATGAGAACGGATACAACCCAAGTGGCGCTCACTTGCCCGTTGGACCACCAATCCCAGAACAAATCATCAGGGCTTTGGAATACATCAGGACCCACCCACCAAAGGACGAGAAAGTTGCTTTCGTTCCATTCAAGGGTTAAGCATTTTTGAGACGAAGAAGAATGTTCAATTCGTTGATATCTCTCTTAATTTTGTTAACTTGTTTTATACGCTAATTTGACATAAATAAATCGAAAAAAGTAAAGCACTCCCATTTTTGTGGGGAAGTGCTTAAATTAAATTATTTCTTTTGATTACTTAACCATTCTTATATGTACCTATACTTATTTAAAGACTTGTTAGCTTATGGTTAGCCAACACTGATCTAAATTCCAAATTAAGCACCCTGTGTCAGGCCAATAATTTCGATTAGGTTTCTACCTTAGCATAATGGAAAGTTTTCACTTGACGCTGAATTAGCAGACTTCAACTGTTTTCTTTTTGTATACGTTCCCGTACGTTCCCGCCGATGCTGATGGCAACTTTGCCTATGCTTTCGACACCACCAATGGCATTGCCGTCCAAGAGAGTGGAAGCCTTGCCGGTGTTAGTGGATCAGCACAATGGGTGTCACCCGAAGGTATCCCAATCCAATTGAGCTACACCGCCGATGAGAACGGATACAACCCAAGTGGCGCTCACTTGCCCGTTGGACCACCAATCCCAGAACAAATCATCAGGGCTTTGGAATACATCAGGACCCACCCACCAAAGGACGAGAAAGTTGCTTTCGTTCCATTCAAGGGTTAAGCATTTTTGAGACGAAGAAGAATGTTCAATTCGTTGATATCTCTCTTAATTTTGTTAACTTGTTTTATACGCTAATTTGACATAAATAAATCGAAAAAAGTAAAGCACTCCCATTTTTGTGGGGAAGTGCTTAAATTAAATTATTTCTTTTGATTACTTAACCATTCTTATATGTACCTATACTTATTTAAAGACTTGTTAGCTTATGGTTAGCCAACACTGATCTAAATTCCAAATTAAGCACCCTGTGTCAGGCCAATAATTTCGATTAGGTTTCTACCTTAGCATAATGGAAAGTTTTCACTTGACGCTGAATTAGCAGACTTCAACTGTTTTCTTTTTGTATAAATCTTGGGCATGCTTGACAAAAAGAAGCCAATTAATTTGTCCATTAATATTTCAATTCAAAAATACCCTGTTTCTACTGGACAATTTTTCCAAACAACCTGAAGTCGTACTCTAATTCATAACTTATTCTTATGCGGCCCTGACACAGTCAATTGATTTTATTTATTTATTTATTTTTATTGTCATCGAGCATCACGTATAGATTTAGACATATGCCACTCACCCAGTAAGAAGCTTTCTTAGGTATAATCTGACTTAAGTGCAAAAAAGCCTGAGGCTCGCACTAAAGCTTATCCTGGAAATGATCAATTAATTGGAACTCCCTGCCTTCTACTCTCCTGACAAAACCGATCAAACTATGTGTAGTGGAATATTATCAAATAGGCAGAACAGTATACAGTCAATAGATACAGATACATACTACAAAGATGCGAAATCAATATTTTTTCGGTTTTGGTTAAAGATAATGGCTCAGAACCCCTATCACGTATTGCAAATCCCACATAGCCAAGAAGATTTGGAGTCCCAGTCCCCAAGTTTTTTTTTCCCATGAAGACCGAATCTCCGTTTTGAGGACCAATAAAACTTATAGATGTGAGCTGTGTGTTTTTAAGGATTGTTTCGGACTTAGTTTCTAGATACCGCACCGCACTGCACGTTTCGGAGAAGTTTGAACGAATTTCAGATTATCCTTTAAATATAGAGGAAGAATCGCAGTTGTTTTTCATCGCAAGTCAGTGCCTCTGCAAAACAATTTTTTTGAGTGAAGCGGCTTGGTGTAAAGGCTGGTGGTAAGAAAAGAACTGAGGGGCTATAAACTAAAGGGGCTATAAACTAAAGGGGGTTGGAATTTATGAAGCTATCAGAGAGCCATCATTGGCACTATTAAGAACTTATGAACTGCATGTTACAGCAGCTAACAAAGAGTTGTAGAAAAAGTTCAGCGAGAGTTTGAAAGACGATTCCAGAACTGCTACTTAGATGGTTTGGCAGACTTTACGCCCTCTCAGAGGAAGTTAAGATAAATATCGTGTAAGGGGTTAGATCCAAGAGGGTATATTATCTTTCATATAAATATGGTGTCTTTACGCAAATGGAGCGAAAATTCTTCGGAGTTGCTGAACAGGAGAACAGCCCCACAGTAAATGAAGTCACTTGACACCGTATCAGTGCAACGGCTCAAATAAAGGGGGGGGGGGGGTGTTTAAGCCATCTCAAGTGCGCTCCCTACCAACCCTCCCTTTGGTTAGCTTTGCAGGGAAGCTTTGAACATCCTACTGCATCAAACGCATGTCGGTTAATTTACATAAAAACTTGCTGGCAATAGTGCGCTAAGAACGACGTACTAATTTAGGCCACTTCAAAAGCAGGAGCTACTGCCAGGCAATTAATCTCAAACGTCTGAAATTCTCTCGTCAGTTTGGATACATCTTATGTAGGTATAATATATAGACGATAAGGGGGGACTAGAGAAAATGCAATTGTCAGGCCTAATCAAATTGTTATTTTCACAGATGGTATACGAAAACAGAGCGAGAACTAAAAGTGTCCTAAAAATTGACCAGACTCAAGCAGTGTCAGTTATTTACCGTTTTGGCTGGGCCATTTACTACCAATCAATCAAGGCAATGGAATCGATTAACACAAAAGCTGATGTAGTCAGGGGCTGTCGGAAAAGAGTGAGGTTGCAAACATAAAAGCGCCCCTTTGGCATAGTAAGGGGAACTATTGAGAAAAAAAAAATTAAATTACTGCCAACCAAAGGTGGCCTTGGTCAAGTCTGAATGGACATAGGGCAGTTATCATCGACACAATGTATTCTAGCCACGTTTTGACAGAACAAGATCTAAGGTACTAATAAAATTGAGCGGGGACAACCTTAAGGCCTGGCCACTGTCTCCTGCGGAAACACGCAGAAGCTCAAACTATTTGAGATAGATATTTGTCGCTTCTACAGTGATCTGGCAGGGAGATGTAGAAGCGCTCTCTCTGCCAGATCACAGATTCTCTCTGTTTCACCAGGGAGAATCTTTAGGTTGTTTGCATTTTTGAATGTTAATTATTTTATTCATTTCCAAGGGTTGACGATTGGCTCATTTTTGGAGCCTAATATTTTATGTGGCCTTTTTTTACCATTACCCCTGTTTTGATCTAATTTTGATGCTGTGCAACGGTCTTTATCATATCATTATATGCTATCAGTCTATATCTTATCATTATCTTTTGGTGTTGTGTCCCGTTCTGACATCTGGCTCAACCCAGTGTTTGATGGAGCTTTTCCAACATGCTTCCACATCGATGAAGACCTGCAGATACACCGCAGTACCAGCAAACTAAGGCATTCTCATCAAAATGATGACACCGAACAAATGGCTGTACAATTTCAAAAGCCCTATTGTCATCAACCTAAACTGTGAGGGAGCACGATATACCCCCACATTACATGGTACCGGTGTCTTCAAAATGATGAAACCGTGCGAAGCCAGCACCAAGGAATTCAAGTTCTGGTACCAGTCTAATCATCACATAACTATGGAAGTTAAACAGCCTATGGTGAACCATTCGGAGCTGATGGAGGCCGCGAGGCAACTGGCCCCAACGAAAGTTCTTAGCAGTATCATAACACGGAAGACGCTGTCAATTAAAGTGGGGAACCACAAAAATATAGTCGGCGACCTGATGGACGGAAAGCAGTCTCTTGGCAACCTCCAGCTAGAGTGGGAAAACCTGCAGGACCAACGCAGGACTCTGAGCCATGCATGGGAGATCTCAGTGCATCGTTACTCCCTCCTTACGATAAGCGCGTTAGGGGTAACATTAGTCGGCGTCGCCTTATTAGTAAAAAGGTTAAGAAGAAAAGAACACAGCAACTTGTACATCGAGAACCAAACCAAGTGGTTGTAGGCTTCAATCAAGCGGGCCCAGGCGGCAACAATACAGCCGAAACCATAAGACTGGCCACTCAGAGAAGAGCCCCGACTCGACCCGCTAAGAATAAACCGCCGGAATCAACGTTGCACCTCACCTCGGCACGAGTTTAGTTTGGACAACACTAAGCCATCTGCTCCTACGCATACCCTCTGCAAGCTCCTGCGGCTCCGTCGTCATCATCGCATCGTACGCCCCAGTCAGTTTATTTTTATGTTAGTTATATTAGCTAAGCTAGTTTTAGTCTTATAATTAAGTGTTATTTTTAAACTAATAGATCCAGCCCGTCAGCTCTTGAAATCTAGTTGAAACTTTCCCAGGAGGGGAGGAATGTTGTGCAACGGTTAATGCCCTGACCCATATTCACCGAAAGGTGGTCAGAGGCATTGGCAGTAGTCTTTCACAACAGCGTGATACTCGCGGAAGTGCAATACGCAATGTTGTCAACGACCACATCGCTTGATTGCACTTTCGCAGTAATAATTAGGTCAAGCGACAACGACCGAATCGCTGACCTCCGCCGAAGGTTCCAACTAGAATGCGAACCGACGAGTCTGAGTTAAGCTACAGCACGAGTCGGGTGTTTTTACTTACGTATTCGAACACTATTGTATATTATAACTTAATATAACATTGGTACCAACTTTATAGATGGAGAATGAAACATCGAAACATCGAATTGTTCGGCGACACCGACCAAGCCAGGCCATCTAGAGCGGAGGGACACAAACAGCCGGTAAATTATGGAGTCTACCCCGCAGGGATGGCGCAGTAGAGGCGTGCATCGAGACTCAGTGGCGGAGGCAACTGAGAAGGTCCCCTCAGCCAACTTCGCGTGCAAAACTGGAGCCGGCTAGCCTGATGTGTACGGTGGACACGGTGGAGAGTAAGCCATCTGCTTTTGCCAGATGATTAAGCTGTGGTCATATAGGTTATAGATCTGCGATAATGCTGGGATGAAGGTAAACGAAAGCATACGTAACGAAACGTAAACGAACTCCTGTGCAATTTATTCTGATGCATATAAATGGAGGCCATTGAAACAGGTGGAGAAGTTTGAATATTCCTAAGCTTTCAGCTTTCAGCTGAAGCAATATTAAAACTGCCGACCGGTCATTAGGAAAGCTGAGCTTGGGGTGAAAGCAAAGATCTTAATTTTAAATCTTTTTTTTCACGTTTTTTCAATTTTAATTTTTTTAATTTTTTTTTTTCACGTCTCGTTTATGGTCACGAAAGTTGGGGATACAAGCTGCCAAATGAGATTTCTACGGTGCGTTTCTGGTGTTACGAAACGTCAGCATTGATCAGAAAATAAAGAGATAGCCAACTCTGCAACCCGTTGTCCCCTAAAACCTTCAAAAACACCTACAGGGAACGAAACGGAACGTAATGGAATCTGCCATGGGATTTGCCTTTGATTTCTTATCTGTGTGAAACACTCGCCAGCTGGCAAAGCACAGAACACATATGCAGTCCCCAGTCAGTGGAAGATTTGGGGGTAAAAAGAGAATTCTTGTGCCGAGTTGGCTATCTCTTTATAGTCTGATCAGTGACGTCAGTACCTACTGGTAGATATATCTCAACGTGAGCAACTACTTCTCCGAGTAAATCAATCACTTTGATGGTTTGGATAAATTGGTAGCATATGCTCACCGACAGAGTTCCTATCCAAAATACAAGCAGACCAGAACCATGGTAAGCTTAGAAAAAAAGGTCGGTGGACCAGGTAGTGAACCTTTTCTGGACCTGCCTGGGGTGACGCGAAGTTAAGGAAACAATTAAACAATTTTGTGTGTTTTTTATTTAAAAATAAATAAATATTTAATTCTAAACTAACGTATAGTTGTTTGTGTCAAGTCTAATACTTTAGTAGCTTTCAAAAAGCTTATCGGACGGTGTTCTGCAAAACGGACAATATCCTTTTTGCAAAACTTGCAGCTCAAAGTCTTCAGCATAAAACAACTTTAGGGGAGAAAAAAAACACATGGGTCAAGCGAATTCGAAAAATAAAAAACTATGAATGAGTTAGTACTACTTACTAGTAAACATTCTGGACAAAAAGTGACTTGCAAATCGGGCAGGATATTCCTGTAAAAGATATTTTTCGTCTGTTTCTCGCGTCGCTTCACAATGAGAACATGATTGGGATCCATAGCTCGAAGAGCATTACGATCTAGGCTTAAGGGTAAGGCAGCAGCGGCATCCTGTCGGGAAAACATTAATTGAAGAAAAACAGAAAATTATTTTAAATAGTTGCAGAGAAATTAAGTCCTGGGGCCCGTGATTTCGACTCACTTCAGCAAAGGGATCATTATCATCAGGTGACTTTGGAGGAGCCATGAGAAGCCTCTCAGCTTCAGCGTCGGTGATGTCCATTTCGGCGTGAAATTCAACAAGCGGTAAGATTTCTAGACGCGAGATTTTTAATAAATCCTTGTAAAAAATAAATAGCCACACCTACCAAAGGACACAAATGAGAAAATGTAATCCTGCTTACACGTGGGACAAGTGTTGCTGTTCAAGTGTGCGCTATAATTCGAGCATTTATAGCAGAGTGGTAGCAATTCCTCGGGGTCATTGAATCCTCCCTTACACGCCTTGCTATGCAAATAGTTTATCTGAAATAAAAGAGGCTGTAAGATTGAGCCACAATTTCAGATCTTATAAAACAACATCAATCTGCTCCTGTAAACCGGCAGGTGCTTTCAGTGTTTGTAGCTTCTTATTGGCTTGAAGACACAATTTATTGGCCTCCAGTATCTTAGCTTGCTTGGATAGAGTAAAGTAAGTTGCACTGCAATCGAGGGTTGTTACATAAATTGTCAAATCATGGTGCTTCAAGAACTTAAGTATACTTACAACATACTAACACCCTTTGGTGGTACTTTGTGCTCGATCTCGTTTGCTATGTATCGACTAACATTGAAGAGACTAACAGGTGAGTAGCTTGTAAATGGTTCTTTCAGGTAGCTGTGTATGATTGCAAACGCATAGTAGACCTTTGCTATACGTAAATGATTTTTGTACTCTGTGAAATCGTGATCCATCGGCGATTGTTCTCTGGAAAATAATGAGAGACGTGTAGGGCAACTGCTGCGATAAAACTATTTGCTTTATGCAGAACTCACTCTTTCGAGGTGTAAACGTTCAAATACTGTTTTGCCATCAGCCAATAAAAATAGCTTGTGTCCAAGAAACGTTCCTCGGAAATAGCAGACGAACTTAGGCTTTTAAGCAGACGATTTGCATCTTTGCTGCGCCCAGCTTTCAGGTATGCTGTAAAAATTTATCAGTGGTGTCGACTGTGAAAATACCACCTTTACAAACCTTCATGCGCCTCGATAAACTGATCTGACTCGGCCAGCCATTGAGCATGTTGGAAATGTACAGACGGCAGCACTTCGGGTGAGTTCTCGGCCAGTCGAAATGCTTCATACCAATCCCTGGCTTCGACATGCAGCTGAATTACTTGTGACTCGTCACCCAGCTTTTTATAAACTTCTGCTGCTAGTGGCAGAGCTTTAAGGCGTTTCAAATGAGACGCTACTAATTCCAAGGAGCTCCGATCATTCAAGCTCAACCGTCGACCAATATCATACAAGCTGTAAAGAAATTCTTAGCTTTCTAGAAGTACCAAAACTGTCTTAATTCTGCCTTACACATCCGCCCATCCTTGTTGCGAAACAATTTCAATAGCTCTTTTGTTTTCGCCCGCTGATAGCAATAGTTCTGCAGCAGCACGTGGTTCGTGCACGGAGCAGGCCCATTCAGCTCGTTTTCTGATCAAGTCACGCTTCTTTTCCTCGTCGCCATCTTGAAGAAACTCTTGGGCCAGATCGAACATTCTCAGGTCACTGTACATTGTCAGCGCACGATCGTTCTGTCTACATTTTTGATAGTGCCTTGCAGCTTCCTTGAATTTACCAGCAAATGCAAAGTTCTCCGCCTGTAGGACTTCTTTGGGAACTTCGGATCGTTTTTGTTTCTCCATTAGAGCTTGAATCAACTGCAACCACGGAAGGTTTCTCACTTTAACGTATGCGTCTTTGGCGATATTTAACCGAAGCGACTCGAGAGCAGCCTGGGCGAGACCCTCCCAATCGGCTGTTGTCACTCCAAGACAGGCAACTTGGTAAGCTTCGCTGGAAAGTCAAAAAATTCAATGTAATGAAATTCAAATGAGGGTTCAACGACATTACTCAAAAAAGCCAGCTTCGATAAGCTGCCACATTGTAGCACCTAACGCCAAGGGAATGTTGTGCATCACATTGCCACGCAAACAGAAAGCTGTAGCTCCACACAGTCCCACCACCACGCCAAGCATGTTCTGTGGGCTTCGTGGCGGCAAATTTCCAACTCTAACACTGAGTCCACCTGTTGTATGAGTGTAGCAAAGCATCGTGTCTAGGTGCGTATTCCAAGCCACGGAGTTTACTCCCGAATCCTAGAAGAACGCAAACTTTTATTAACTTTGTCAATAATAATCAATACGGTACCTGATACAGCATAGTATCGTTTAGAACATCCCGAACAACAAGCCTGCCAGCATCGTCGACGACTGCTATTTTACTCCGACCTGCACTGAGATCCAAACAGCGCACAGCAGACATGACCGATGTTATTAGAATCGGCAGGGCATTGTCCAGAAATATTCTGAAAACCTAAAAGAGATTAATGTTTTCTTCACTTCTTCCTTGCCCAGACAACCTTAGCCTACCTGTCCACTTTTGAGGCCTATCATCAGTCCTTCGCGCCCTGCTGGTCCTCCTGTTACCTTGATATACCGTATGAAACTATCCATTATCCACTCCCTTTGAAGGGCTCCGCTGAAATCCAAGCTTTGCAGGCGTTTTTCCTGACATAAGACAATGTGCTGCGCACAGACCACCAACAGGCTGCACTCAAACTTTTTGGTGATCTTCTCTTTGACCTTGTAGTGCATAGGTTGATCTTCAGCTGAGCTCAGCTCATACAGGACTATTCGCTCAGGTAACTGCACTGCCAACCGATTTCGGTAGATGGCGATTTTCTGTACGAGGTCTCGGCACTTGATTCGAACTTTCTGCCCCGAAATCAAGTGTTGTATGATCACATCGCACATGTTCTCCCGAAATGCGTACCTCTCGCGATACAGCGCGTGCACAGTACTCGAAGCAATACTATAGCACGCCAGTGTACCGTCCTGGCAACCAACAGCGTAGGAGAATCCATTAGGATGTAGGGCAACAGACCAAATCCAAGAGTCAAAGGCTTCTCCCAGAGTACCCAGTCGAACACCCTCCTTGGTGAAGATCTGCAGTGAACGACAGCAGCCGCTTACGATGAGAAATTCGCCGTTGGGAAAGTATGTCAGGCAAAGCGGATCAAATCCCAAGGCACGCTCCTTGCCGATCATCTGGCCACCGAGGGTGTGAAACGACAGCGTTTGACTCCAATCTGCAACGGCTATTGTGTCTGTACTGGCTGAGTTCACGGCTGGATTACACTGTACGCCAAACACTGAACTGCTGGGGCCACCAGTTCGTTCGATGCGTCCCTTTTCCTCGCCAGACTGAAGAGCAAAAAGAATGTTAAGAACGATTAGCAAATATATGCGAGTGTGTCTAGGTTATACCTTATTTCGTATTGAGATCGTTCCATTAGACAGGCCCAAAACCAGGTATTGGCCATCGTTGGTCCATGCACACGAATTAATGCGCGATGAGATTTTGTACTTTTGGACAGCTTTTTGCTCCGCAGACCAGTATGCGAAATCTGACGTGGAACAAGAAGCCAAATGGTGGGATACGGGGTTGAATGCAAGGCACTGGATTATGTCGCCATGGCTGAAATGTAAAATTACATCAACACAAATTAAAAGATCTACACACTAAGGCTTTGGGTTTGTTTTGGGCAGTAACTGCGAAATGCTAATTGGACTTACGAGTATTTTAACAATCCTTCCAGCTTATTCGTCCATATTATCACGGACTTGTCTGCACCGCCAGTAGCGAATTTCTTTCCATCTCTAGCGTACGCAGCACAGTGCACCGTGTCCTTGTGGGCCTTGAGTGTGTTCAACAAAGTTCCATCCGTTGGATCGTACACCAGCACCCGGTCGCTAGCTGCAACTATTAAATGATGACCTTCTGGATGATAGCACACAGCATGGACACTAGAAAGCGGGATAGAATGCAGTTTTGTGACATGGCAAAAACGACTACGACAACTAGATAATACTGCTCACCTAACATCGTCCTCCTTGCCGTTTGGAATATTAATTTTCTCCAACCATTTGAGAACACCTCTCATTTTGAAGCTTCTTTAGTAGAGTTTTTACTTAAGACAAGAACAGCAAAAATTCAACATTTTTTCAGAAACTATTTCCCAATGTGGGGAACTTTAATTATATTTTTTCCAACTAAAGCCGTTGTTTTCTTTTTATTTGTTTACAGTTCCTGGTGGCTGTCATGTTGCTGAGGTAACTGTGCAGCAACAACAACAACATGCATTGACCCAGGTAAGGCTAGGCAGCATAAAACTATTCCCATTCCATCTGAAGGTTAGAGTGAGATAGGCATATTTTTCTTACTAGGCTTGGTCTGAAGGGGAAAAATTTCCCTGTGAACACAAAGCTCTCGCTTTGATGGCGATGCGTTTCTGGCTGTTACTAGTTTAGTACTATTTAGTACTATTACTATAGTAGTTTTCCTTATACCATATTACTTGATATTCAACTTGCATGCATCCGACACCCATCTTTCTACGTTTCTTATACCATGTCTCCACCGGGCACTAATCCACGATTTATATAAATCTTTATTAACCATACAAATTCAAATCCTCTCATCTAGCGATTAAAAATAAAGCCTTTCAGGCCAAGAGCACACGGCGACAGAAAAACGCGCGACTAATTGCAGTCCGACTAGAAGCACAAGCGTTCAAATAGTAGCCACGACAATTAGTCGCGAAACTCGATTTGCGACACATTTACGAATTGCGACTCTCTCAAGCCGCACGCCCAAAACTATTTTTTATTTTTGTTTATAGATAAAAATTACTGTTTTCGTGGCCACAATTACCTAGATTCGTACAGCAAATTAATGTTTGTGTGCTGAGTTTACCATAAAGACCCTGCAAATACTGTTTTTCTCCATGAGAGTTAATTTTTCATCAAAACTGACAGGAACCGCAAAGGAAATTATTGTTTGAGTGTTTTTCCTTGCTGCAAAAAATTGCGCTGTGTTTTTTAGCGTGTTTTTCTGTGGCCGTGCGTCCCTAGTCTCATAAATCCCATTAAACCTATTCACAAGCCTTTTTTCTGCACATTTGTAACGGTTTGAGAATAAAAAAAGGAAACTGAAACTGTCCCTATAGGACAGATCTGTCATAAGTACTTTTTCTATTCTGATTTTTTCAGCGAAAATCTTTTCGACACCGCGACCGCCACTCTCTTTTGAGAGACACAGTGACAGAATCTGAGTGTTCCTTCATGTGAAATTAGTTCTATTTTTGTCCGAGTAGCCACTTTGGGATTTTTTTTAACCGTGTCCCGCTAATCTTCTTTTAATTGCCGGTGGAGACATAGTATTATGCTGTTTTCGAACTCTGTCTCGATGAGTACATTTGGGAACTAAACAACAATTTGTGTTTCGCAGTCCGCCAAATCAGCAGTGAATTGATGTAATGAAGTGAGGAATTCAAATGCAATAAAGCATGGGTAAATATGTACCACTTTTTAAGCTTAGGGCAAAGCTGTTACGTATCGGAGGTTGAATATCTAGTTCTTCAGTAATTTATGCTTACATCATGTTTCCACCGAGAACACTTATTCATGATTTACTTAGTGTTTATTAGTGATTTATTTAGTGTTTCTACCACATATAAAACAGAAATTAACGTAGGAAATTAAAGAGTTAATGCCAAGGTGTTTCTACCGGCAAAAAGAAAACTGAAATTTTTAACATTTTTTCTCGACGAGATCATCGTCATTTGGAAGCAAAACAGATCCACGATATGTGATTGACCGGAGTAATTGTTGTATAAACAAGTAGAATAAAAACTTTTTCTTACACGCATACGAGGTGACACTCCAAACCAGTGACATCATATATTTAGTTTGGTCTGCGGAACAAAGGCAGTTCTTTTTTTTATTTAATATATTTCAGCCTCGGGATGCCAAAGAAATTGTGGAAATTGAGGTTTAACTGAGATTTACCCTAAAAATGAGCTCACCAAATTTGGTGAGTTAAGCCGAGATTAACCCCAGATCAAAATTCACTGAAAAACTCATTTCTGAGGTTAGTCTCAGTTTAAAGCAGCGGTGTCACAAGGAACAGGAACAGAAACAGAAACAGAATTTCATACATTAGCAATGCAAAAAACATTCTTTAGGTTTCAGTTGCTAATGTATGGGATTCTGTTTCTGTTCCTGTTTTACGTTGCTTGTGACAACGCGGCTTAACACAGAAAGTCGGATGATCTCAAAAGCCCTAGCAGGTCGGGTCTACGACGACTATTTCTCCACGTTACAAGCTATGCATTTAACAAAAATATCCTGGGTAGGGTATAGAACCACTCATAATAAACTATTGCTTAGTAAATATGTTTCATAAATTCAGTAAATATGTCATGTTTTCAAAAATTCACTTCATATGAATTTCCTACTATGTATTTTCCATTAAACATGTGAAACGCTGGAAATTCTAAAGAAAAGTTTTCGACTAGGTTTAATGATGCCTTAGCTCAAACAGCATCACTGTTTTTATAATACCAAAGTACTAGCACCTTTATATATTCCTCCGTGTGCAGTGGGCTTAAGATATCTCTCCTCTCAATGGGTAAAAAAGGGTTAATTTCCCCTCAAATATGTTACATTTCTGCCCCTGCTAATTCAAACTTGCTTTCTCTTGGACATGACGCACAGGCAAAGTACAGCAGGAAGTACCACGTCGTCGGTGCTTAGCGCTGGGCATTTTCATTTTGCTTGGATTTCAACTGATTGGCACAGGACCGGTAGAAAAACTCAAACGAAAAAGTCTGCGACTTCTTGCAACTCGCAACTCTCTTCTCGTACCCAAATTCAAAATATTTAAACTTTGAATCAAAGTGCATCAAACGAATTAAACGAGAAATTCGAGTAGAAACTAGAAAACCCCTTTTATTCAATTTTCAATAGTGCTTGTGCTCGCACGCGACCCTGTTATCGCAAATAAGGTGGAAAGAGAAAGAATTCATATATTAAGGAGCAAGCGACTCCATTTTGAACGCTCTTTGTCTTTGTCTTACCAAGGAGGTTTTGGTTTTAATTGGGAGCGCGTGAGTGAGAACACAACACAGAACAAAACTGCACGAAGCAGCAGCAGAACACGAACAACGAGATGCCGCCATTTTCATTTATCCCACATTCTTTCGTCGATTCTTCTCTTTCAGTTACGTTTCGTCGGTGAGACTCGCGAGTGTTGTTGAATTGAGTGTTTAGTGGGAAAAAATAATTTTTTTTTCGATGCGCGATATATCGCTGCTGTGTAGTGCAACCGCAGATAATCGTTAAAAATAATACAAACGCAACCTTAACACTACTTATTAAATATTGAAGCAATTAAAACGGTTACGGCAAAGTTTCTCAAATCGCATTAATTAGTTCGCGCCGCTGGGAGCGCGATCATTTTCATCATACCCTAGACGTTTTTCTTTTTTTTTTTGTCAATGATGAAGAGACTCGTTCAAACGACGACGACGACAAATAATCGAAAGGTAACAGTCTAGTAATACTCCTCTCTCACACTTCGGTTTTCCCTTAACTTTTTTTTTGTATTGTGCATTGGTTTCCTATTCCTACCAGTTTAATACAGCGTTGCCGCCGCCATTGCATGTTTGAACAAGAAAGTTCAATTTCTCTATGATTAGGAAAAAAAAACGAGTAAAAATAGTGTGTGAAATATTTTGGCGCGGCTGTGGGTAAAAAATATCTCGGGAGTGAGATAAAGGCAGGCAATTTTTTTTGTCAGTGCTGCCATATGTACATATTAGACACGTAGCTTAAATAGTACTTTACGCCAAAAAGTACGCTCTTTTTGATAGCTAATATAGTGAAAGCTCGTAATTCGGAAAGGCCGGGGAGAAGGTCACTCCAAATTAGTTATTTTTTTGAATTAAAGATTTTTTTAATAATTTCTTTACAAAGCATTTCAATAGGTGAAATTATGTTGGAACAAGTTCAATATAGGCCAGAGTGGATTTGGGTGTCCTGATTCCGAATTATGTTATTCATCTAAAAGATCTCGAATGGAAACAAATTTGTGAACAGTATTTTTGAAGATTCCAAATTAAATAAATATTTATAGGGTCTGGTCCAGATTTCGACTATTAAGGGCCAGTTTTTCGGTGCCAAGTTAAGCTGAGCTTAAACTAAGATCTGTTAATCCCGTGCAATCTGTTAATTTCAGTGCAGAGCTAAACAAAGTTGTCAAAATCTTCCGATTCTCGAAATTATTGCCTCTCTCAACTTACTCTCACTTCATATAGAAAAATACAGAAAAAAAAGTTCGACTTATTCCCAGATGTAATTTTTCACAGAAATACGCAAATCAACTGTCATTCCACACAGAAAAAATATTCAAAGAAGTTCATACTGTTCTCCAGAGTTGATCCGAGATTAATTCACCAAATTCGCCAAGTTAAGACGAGATTAACCCTAGATACAAGTTCACTGAAAAACTCATTTCTGGGGTTGATTTTAGTTTAACTCGGAAACTCGGATGATCTCGCACTGAAAAGCCTGCCCTAAGGGCCAATTTTAGGTTGCTGAGTTAAGCCCGGCTCCTACCAAGATATGTTAGTGCAAGCTTTTTTTTTAGTGCATCGTTAACGCCATTTGTAAAGTTGTCAAAACCGTTGACTCTCGAAATTATTGACTCTCAACTCTCACTTGACATAACATAGAAAAACACAGGATTTCACGAAAAAATTTCAAAAAAACATGCAAAGCAACTGCCATTCCACACAAAATCATTAAAAGAAGATCATACTGCTCTCTAGAGCGGATCCGGGATTAACTCGCCAAATTTGCCTCGCCGAGATTAACCTCAGATATTTTTTCACTAAAAAATTCGTTTCTGGGGTTAATCTCAGTTTAACTCCGACACTAGGATGATCTCGCGCCGAAAAACTGGCCCTATCAAGGCTATGCTCTGAATAGTCCATCAAAAATAGGATAATGTTTGGCTAAACTTTGACCCAAGGCTTACAGTTCTTTATATAGAAATTAGATATATTTCATATTTTCAAATGTGCCTAATCCGAAAGGCTTCAACGTGGCTCAAATGCGTGCATTCAAGATTTTTGATGAAAAATAGCTAACATGGAAGCTTACACGTTGCAGATACTCCAAATCTGACCCAGGCAAGAGATACTTGTTTAAATTTTAAGTGGGATTCACAAAGAAGCTTTGGCTCCTTACGTAGAAAGCTTTTGGTAATGTGACTCAAAAGCGAAGATCTAGTTCAAACGTACTGAAAACATATTTGTATTAAGTTTTCATCTATATAAGGATAATTTGGAAAACTTGCCCATTGTCCTTGAATCGGTAATAGTTTTACCCACCCCAACCTATTCAAAATACTTCCGGGATTGTAGAAGGGAAGCATGCCCTCCATACATACATTTATTTGGCTAGGAAAAAAAATTTACCTACCATATAGTGAAGGGTAATTGAGGATTTTTAATTCTATATTTTGCTTCCATAGATTGGAGTAGACCCTATGTTTACTTGGTTGTCTTAATCAGTTAAAGCTTGCAAGTAAATATAGGGACTATAAAATAGGAGCATTTAAAGAATCTGTCAACATACTCTTACTTTGCGCAGGCGCCTTAAGAACAACTAGGAGATATCTTTAAGCAGGTGTTAACATACTTACTTTGATTACTCTAAATGGCACTAAGTCCGGATTAAATGTGGGCCTTAACTAACAAGCTTCGCCTACAAACTCTGTTATAGCTAGCCGTTAAAGTATATTTTTAACAGCACGCTAAGTTGACTAAGGTAACGTTTTTCCCTTAGTTTTATTTCTACGCGTTAAAAAACAGATATGTAATAGTAAGCGAAACTAGAAAGTAAATCGCGAAGTGTTCCCACCAGGCCAACATAATATTTAATTGTTGACAAAGCTACGTTTTGTCGTGGGTGACCAGACGGATGATGATTTTTCTTAGGTGGGAAAAAGATTTACGCTTTGAGAATCACAATAAAACACTTGTAGTATTGTATTATTATATTTGAGCTGTGTCAATATCCTTTCTGAAATCTCCAACTGTGGTAAAGTGTAAAAAAGATTTTTTTGAATTTATGCGGTGCGGAGATGTTCTTTTTCAAGCAACGCAACGCACACCCATTAAATTCAAGTCTGCACTGAATGCTCATTCAAAAACATTCTTTAATATAGAATTTTTAATATACAAACGCATTTATTGTTATGAATTTCTTTCTGCACCACTGTTTTTATTCAGCTAAGCTAAACTTTGTACATCCTTAACAATCTGGCTTGAGTCTAAAGGTAAGAAAGCTATTCGTTTTGCCTTAAAAATGTAAAATAAATGCCCAGAATTTAGTGTTTTGGTATCGTCACTGGTTTTTTAATATCTTGATTATGAGTTTTTTTCTTGGGGTTCCTCTATGGGTTCTCCGTTACATAGGTTCGTAGTCATCATGGCAAGTGTTTCTCTGTGTCTTACTCGTCTATTTATTTTTGCTTAAGACTAAGCCATTCCCGTAGGTTTGAAATCCAAGAAAGTCTATTTTTCCCTTCTTTTTGTATTCTGCGCTATAGGATGACTTGTAGTGAGTGGTACTTTTCATTTCTTAAGACATGTCCGAAGTACCTCATGCTTTTTAACTGTAAAAGCACTTCCTCGTTTGTTAATCTGTCAATCCAGGAGACGTGGAGTCTTCTCCTGTACAGCCTATTTTAAAAACTTGCACCCTTCTTAGTTCTCTTCTAAGCAATGTCCATGTTTCTGCTCCTTATAGGAGAACAGATCGAACGTAACATTTGACTTACCTCATTTTCAGAGGCTAGTTGATTTCTCTGCTGGTGAAAGTAATTTTTTATTTTACTAAAAGGTGTTCTTGCTTGTGTTCTAGCTTAAATTAGCGGTGCTGGTTATTATAGTACCCAGATTTTTAATAGAATAAGTTTTTTTAATGCGCAGCCCGAAGTTGTAATCTGCCGGATTCGTGTAGATAACACTACCTTTTTTTTTATTGGTGTTGATTTTTACTCATTGATGTCACTGCGTCAGTGTAGCTTCTTTTTTTAACTTGACCACCGTTAACTTTTATTCCACTGACGCTCTCAGTTATTGCATCTTTAAAAATTTGTTCCGGCTACATATTGAAGAGTTTTCATGTTGAATTGATGACTAAAACACTCTTCCACGCCATTAGCATTTGTTTAACCAATAAATAAATAATGTTAACAAAACTATAAAATTTTCCCCCATTGAGTTTTTGGCTCCGCTCCTGAACAGCTGCCAAAGTTATTATCTTTGACAAGTACCTATTAAGCTTGGTCTTATGCGTTTTTACCTTACGGGCGCGTTGTTAAATAGTCTTCTTCGTTAAATTCGTCGCAATTTTCTTTTTGAAAACTCGGCATATTTTATGATTGCAATGCTTATGCAAACATTTTTTCAGGCTTCTTGGCTGTCTGTCTAGGTGGCGATGTTTTAAGCCTGGTTTAAAATTGCTGTTTCCACAGGAGCTAACTTCAAAAAAAAAGGACATAAATTCTACAACCATTTTATTTAATGTAGGTAAAGTGCGTAATTCAATTTTTGACAAGCGGAATCTTTTCTTTTGAAATAAGTCTAGTTGTAATATAATGCCGAATACGATGGTTACTCTACTCCTTATAGCTTTTAAAAGAATGTGGGTATATGTATACCTACATTAAAAACAAAAATATATACATATCGGTAGTCTCTGAAGCCACTCCAAAATAACCTACTCCCATTTAAAAACACAAGAAGTATGGCATCACTGTTTTGTGTACTCTATTCTCGCTCTCAACTCTTGCAGAAAAAAAGAGAAACAAAGATTTTGGTGTCGTTAAATTTTTACCCCAAGCAAGGAAAATGACTTGCGCTTGTGTTTGTTCGTGCTTCCCCTGACAACATAACGAAAGGGATTTTTCCAATTACCCCTGTCGCTGTTGTGTCTTTTCTGTGTGCGATTGCCCTGAACGAAGAAAAGACGCGGCTTTCCGCGTTGCAAGTGTCAATAATTATAAAAATTAGCACCAGTACAAAAAAAAAAAAAAAAACAGAATTTCATAAATTCAACCCCCAATTGCAGTATGTAATTGTTTCTTTATGAAATCCAAAGAAAAATTGGAAAATAAAATTTGACTTATGCTTATTTTTTTGATGTTTACTTACTACAGGTGTATGGTGTTGGCGGAGGACAACAAACAAACAATTCACCAGACATGAATCCAATGAATAGTGCAGTGCGAAAAATTCACAATTTATTGTCGAGTGGTGCTGTCACGGTGACCGGCCCAAACCAGCCGCGCATTTTGAAGCAGAAGGTCGGCACCACCATCGTTTCGTCGACAACAAATTCCACAAACAATGTCCAACAGCAGAACAGCAATAGTGGCTTCATGGGCCGATGCTATATATGTGACGATTCAACAAATGGAACCCAAAACCAGATGCTAACCGATATGGTCACCTCACACACCAGCACCAAGTTTCCCAATAAAATTGGCCAACTGGTCGGCGATGCGTTTATGGTGATTGTCAGTGTCGAAGATGTGGTTTGTCCGAGGTGCAACAATCTAATAAACTACTTGGACCGACTGGAGAACGATGTGGAGCGAGTGCGCAATAACATAATGAATTTACTGCACAAAAAGTACGGATTGAATGATGAATCGTCGTCATCGGCACCGGCATCAGCAGCGTCAACGGTTTCCATGTCTGGCGGTAGTGGTGGTGTTGTGAGTCAGACGTCGTCAGCATCACCGCCAATTAAGATGCAGAAGCTTAACAGTGGGAATGTGGTGAATCGTGTTGCTAATATGAACGATGATGGAGCCGATGTCCGATCTAGGAAGGGTGAGTTTGTTCAATCTATGCCAACGCGCATTCGATGGTAACTTTTTGTTGCAAAATCATTGTTGAAATAACATCATTTCTTTTTGAAAATCCTCATTTGTTTACACTTTTATCTTGTCCCACATCCCACAGAAAGTATGTAAGAATTCGCAATCAACTTATTTAGTTAATAAACGATCCCAGATTTCTCAATACATCACTAAGTGCATTATTAAAACTGTGCTCTCAAGGACTCCTATCACATGTCGCTGGTCTGTTCTTTATTTTATATATGTACTCATGCTCACAGCTATTTTGAAAAAGTAATTGACCCGTTCACAATTAAATCCATCATCGGACCTCTGCTTCTATAGTTCAAAATGTACCGGCCAGCCTAATGAATCACTTAATTGTTTTCGTTTTATGTCCAAGCTAGCCACAAATGTTGAGGCCTATTTTTGAGGTGTTGAAGGAACCCTCTTTAAAGCTGACTACATGCCAAGAGCACCAAGACAGCCGTGCTTCATTTTTCTAGAAATACATTTTTTTATTTAGGTCACTCCTTCCGTAGTTTCAGTCAGGCCAAACTACTTAGTGAACAGCTTATTTGAGCTGGTACGAAGTATTCGGACCTCAGGCCTATGTGTGTTGAAGCTATAAAAAGGAGCTGGACCTCCAGGTTTCGGGGTTGAGTCGTCGCGATGACTTTTGGGTCACGCAAAGACAAAAATATTTTCGAAGCATTTACCAGCCTTGAAATCGGACGGATTTACTGTTGACCAACGCAAACACCTGAAAAAAGGGAGCTTCAATAACCGGAGCTCCTTAGCGACTGTGAGGCAGATCACAGGATGCGGCCCATCCGGCAAAAGGATGCAAAACTTCCATATATACTACGGCAAATTCTCGCAAAACAAAAACAAAAGCAACGCTTATTTGCATGTTTCAAGCTTCAAGTATGTGAATGACTGCTACACGAAGATTACGACAAAGCTTGACTGGCCTCATACGCACATGCTTCCACAGAGGAGAAAGATAACGACGCCTAAGGCACGTTCTACGAGTTCTTGGGAAAAAAAACTATAAGCTATGCACGTAGCTAGGACATCAAGATTGTCCTAGTCGATTTTAATGACAAGCAAGGAAGAATAGACATCTTTTGTTATATGTTTCCGCCCAGCCGGACTACACGAAACCCGATTTTTGACAAGGAGCATGAAAATCTCCCGAGCAATCATCCGTTAGCCAAATAGCGATCGATGTAATACAATCATCCAGTAGCGTGGATGTCCTAACCATCAATTAGGATGGCTAGGACATCGATGTCCTAGAGAGGCAAAAATCGGCTCAGAGAACTACCTCGTTGTAGCCAATGTGCAGCTGCGAATTCACGAAACGCAACTTTAAGGAATAATGAAATACATACTGTGAGGAAGTTTTGCGTCGGAAGGCTGCAATCAAAGGAGATCGCCCGGTCCTTATTGAGTCTCTCAAAACCTACGAGTGCAATGCCTCCAGCGTCAAGTGTCAAAAACCAGGAACAACATTGCTGAAATGCCATTCGAGGTGCTGTCCGTGATGTGCTGGGTTTCACACGGCCACGCAGCGGTTTAACGATGTCAGTCACAACAGGAAGCATATAAAGCGGATGTACATTGAAGGACCAGAGCTGCTTACAAGCTCTACAAACGCAGGAGGAGAGAGACTCAGCGGTTTGAAGAGATAGAGAAATATTACAACAGGAATGAGGTTCGAGGGTTCTACCAAAGGATGAAAAGGTCCTGCCAAAAGTATAAAGATCGATTCGAAGCCCGTAAGGACAAGGGAACATCTTAGTGGGATTATAGATTAGGAAAAACAGGCTGACTAGGACAAAAACTTTAAGTAGGGGGTTGCATGGAGCAGTATGTCCCAATACGTATTGCACTGTTTGGCCATAAAGTCTAGGGTCAAACATAATGTTTAGAAATGAAACTATGCATATTCCCTGTCCTACTTTCTAGTGCTTATTTTCTACCTGGCTTAATTTTCGAGTGTCTGACACATTTTTCAAATCAAAAATTGCTAGTAAAATAAAAAATATTGCTATTTATTTTTTTTTGGAAATTTTGACAAGAATATTTTCCGGCGTTAAAAAAAATCCAAGTAGTTTCTTGAAACCAGTAAAAGAAAGTGAGTCGAAGCCTAAGAGCTTAACGAAGCTGTCCAATGACTATCTAGTTGCCATACTTTTCAAATTCCGCTGGCCATAATCTGGTCAGGACGATACACCAACTCATTTGCAACACATGTTCAGAGGAAAGCATGCCCGATAAATGTAGCCTCAGTATTGTTGCCCGATCCGCACGAAAAAAGTCTCTAACCTGCTCCAGCTACAGAGGCATCAGTCTCCTTTTCTTAACATCGCATACAAGATCTTATCAGCTGTACTGTGTGAGCGACCGAAGCCATTTGTCTAAATCCTCATAGACATTACAAAATAATAATTTTTTTTTTGTAAGTAATTCCAGAAGCAAGAGTCATTAAAACAAAACAGAAACTGTCAAGTGTCATATGGGCGTATTCTTTATAAGAATAAAACAAAAACAGAAAGAGACGGCCATACATTATAGCCGTCCATTTTATATTACAGACAACTACTGTGAAGCTAATGTTAGTATAAGAAAAGCAAAATTGTTAAGAAAGAAAGACTCAATAAAGAATTCAATTCTATATACATGTGGCTTTAGGCTTGCAGAAGCCTCCAGAAGATGTTTTTGGCAACCGTTTGACATTTTGCCGCCTGAATACTTCAATGACCGATATCCATTCTAAATTATTCCTCAGAAAACGAATTTTAAGGTTTAAAAATAAAAATCCTCGATTTCTACTTTAAAAATAAAGCTCATGAATTTTTATGCATATTTTTGAAAATTTCTATTTTGTAATTTGAAAACCGGCGAAACCGGTCAATAGTATTTATAATTAATAAGAAAAAAATAAAGTGTGAAAAAAGTCAGAAATGGATATAGAATAATAGAACCTCCCAGAACTCTCCCCAACGAATTTTAAATTACAAATTTCCTATGGATATGGAACTTCTATGCACTGAAAATTGGAAAATCAAAGAAAGCATAAATAATAATATAAATCGAAATAACTAGCATAATTAATTGTTGAAAATCTTTTTTGGTGATAAAAACATAAAACAAAAAGTAATAATTATTTAGTGGCTTTGGCATCTTCTATAATTGGATTGGATAACTTTTAAGTTGATAACAGACGCTATAACACTATACTATTAAAAATTTAGTAGAAAAAGACATTAAATTTCATTCGAAGTTCGTTTAAAAAATTCTTCAATATTCGCAGAATCAACCTTGAGTATTGTTTTAAAGTTTCTTTTTTAATTTCAAATATTTTTTATCATTTATTTTGCTTTAATTTATTTTAGTAAAAAAAAGAAAAATCATTAAGCCTAAAATAATGGCAAAGTCTTAAAAAAAAAATATTCAACGCTGCTGTGTAAGTTCCAAGGTTAAAGTACATATATGTACTTCGTTATATTTCATATAACTAATTTTGTTTCCTGGTATTTAACTTAATTGACGATGTTTCAAGTTGATTACATCACACAGTTGATACACATAATCCAGCCTAAAGAAGATCAGCCTTTTTTCTTTTTATAAGTTTTCGGGTCTCCGTTTTTTGTGCAATATAACGTAACGACACTCGGTTGTTATGACATTTGTTTGACAGACCTCATGGGATGGAACTGTCATTTTGTACGCCTGGAAAAAAATTCATTTGTTTACACAACAATCTGTACTGGTCAATCACAGATCAGCAGTCTGTTTTGCTTCACATCCAATGACGAGCCTGATTTGTGAATGAGCCATTTTTTATCCGAAGTGTCGTAATCCATGATTGAAAAAAATAAACATGTTACGACACCCGTATGTTATGGCATTAGTTTGACAGACCTAACTCTAAATCTGACGTCATGGGATGGAACTGTCATTTTGTACGGAGGAATAAAAGCCCGTTTGCTTACACAACAATCTGTACTGTCCAATCACAGATCAACAATCTGTTTTGCTTTGCATCCAATGACGAGCCTTGTGAATGAGCCATATTTTATCCGAAGTCAAGTAATCTAATGATCTGTGATTTGTGGGCGTATTCTTATGTTCTATTAATTGTGATCCATTAAAGGTGCGTTCACAATTAAAATTGAATGTTGTGCAGTCCCATAAATGAAAGAATATAAAGATTTCGACACTCTTTTGTTATGACATTTGTTTTACAGACCTAACTGTAAATTTGACGTCATGGGATGAAACTGTCATTTTATACGCGTGGAAAAAGGCCCGTTTGTTTACACAACAATCTGTACTTGCCAATTACAGATCAGCAATCTGTTACAGATCAGCAATCTGTTTTGCTTGGCATCCAATCACCATATGACTGAATGTGAATGAGCCATATTTTATCCGAAGTGGCGTAATCTTACAAGCCGGGCACAATGTGTGTCTGTGTCTCGCCACATTTTCACCTAAAATCAGAGAGCGAGATACGCATTGTTTCGCTATATACGTGTTCCCGTAAGCTGAACTGCGAGACACAGATACTCATTGTGTCCCAGCTATTATGTTCTGTTAATTGTGGTCAAGTCCCAATAGACCTTTTAATTTTTTTTTACGTTTACTGCTATTATTAGTGCGGGATGCCAAAGTTATACCATTTTCACACCGAATTCGATTTCAAAATCGAATTGAGGCTTTCACACTGCGAAAATTATGTAGATTTCGTTGACGTTTCGATTGATTGAACACATGCCGTACAATTTGTCACAGCTGTCACAAGTTAAATGGCTTCGAATAAGTAAAAAAAAAACTATTGTAATAACACAACAAGCACTGGAATATACTTAAAAATCATTTCACTATTGAATTGTATAAAAAAAATGAAAATATTTCTTGAATTTATTTTGTAAACAAATTTCATCAGCTGTTTTGTCATCGGCGATGCATTCACAATAGAAGATTCCAACAAAATCGAATACAAATCTAGTACATTTGTATTCGATTTTGCGTGAATCTAGATTCTGATCTAGATTCTAAATCCCACAAATGTATGGGAAATCTCATAGATTTTAATTAGGTTTGGGACGTTTTTAACTCTGAATCTAGAGTCTGGCTCGGTGTAAAAACGGTATTACTTTTGTATGTGGAAAACCAACAATAATAATTGTATAGGTCCATAATAAATAGTATTATATGCGATGAATCGAATGTCAAAATACATTCTCTCCAGCTTGTGGTCGATGGTCAAATAAAAGACTTCTTTGCCTTAAAAACATCTCCTATTATGTTGCCTTTCCAAATTAAAATTTGTCCTTTTCTCTTTTTTGTAGTGAGTGCAGTTCAGCAGATTAAAATCACACCACCACAAGTTCAGCAGCAGCAGCAACAATTGCAGAAAAAGGCCCCGACAAAGATCTACAAATGCTTATCGTGCGATTTCAAAACAACCGATTTGAAACTATTCACACCGCACTACGAAACATGCAAGCAGCAGAATTTCCATTGCAAAATCTGCAAAAAGGTCTTTGCGAACCTGGCCGCCATGAAGCAGCACATGACGGAGAAGCATGGCGCCACATCAACAAGTTTGCCCCAAACCACAGCCGCCAACACAAATCAACAATCCATGGATGTGCTCTCCTGTCAGATATGTCAGGTGCACTTTACCAGCGAGCTGGCACTGAAAAAGCACATGGAAGTCACCCACAATGAATACAAGCAGGGTGAAACGCTCCAGCTCTACACATGCAATAACTGTCAGTACAAGTCCACTGACAAGGCTTTGTTTGACGAGCACATGCGGAAGCACGTTAAGCCGAAACCGTTTAAGTGTCGTCTTTGTTCGACCAGATTCGAAACCCGAGAACAGGCCACCATCCACGCTAAAGCACATCAGCCGAACTACTTCAAATGTGGAACATGCTCCTTGTCGTTCCCCAAGCGAGAGATGCTTGTAAAACATTTCGAAGTACATCAAACCAAGCCTCAACAGCAGCAGCAACAACAACAACAGCAGCAGACACAGCAAGTGACCCAAATAATCACACAACAACAACAGCAGACAAACCAATCCCAGCCGCATGTGATTACTACACAAAAGCTGCTGCAGGAAACCATCGATGAGGCCCTTAGCGAATCGGCGGAAGCAGGCGATGACTCGAAGGCAATTCGGTTCTTCTCGTGTCACATATGTTCGTTGACTTTCATTCAGGAGAACTACTACAATCAACACATGGAGACCCACAAGTCGCAAACACAAAAGAAGACCACGTCCACGAGTCTGGCATCGTCAGTAAGTGCGGGCATAGGCACCACAGCGTCCACAACATCGGTTAGCGTTAGCCAAAGCTTAATTCGCGGAGACGGCAAGGAATCGAATGACAACAACAACTTGGTCATGAGCGGAGGTGGCAACAACGCTTCAGCGATATCAGAGGCGGACATTGAGAGCATTTTCGAGAAGATGCACTCAGACAAGACCGACAATGAAGTGGGCGCTGGTACGAGCACCGCGGATGGCGCAGCAGGCTCCGGTGAGAATTTAGTGATTACTAGCCAGGAAAATGCCGTTGGCGGCATCACATTCAACATAACCATCCCACAACCAGATGGCTCCGATCAGAGCAATGAGGTGAGTTTCGAAATTCCTAACAGATTCTGAGCCGATGATCATTGAGTTTTTTTTTTCAGGCGGGTTCAAAACAGCAGCCTAGAAGCACAGGAGACAATTCTGCAAAGCCTGTCTCAGTTAGCATTGATATGCCGGTACTAGATCAGCCCGACGATGGAGTGGAAAAACGCGAATCAGCGACAAACAGTGGACCGGCAAGCGAAAATTCCACAGCGCCAGGTGAGAATGCAAAAGACGCAAACAGTCCATCAAATGCCACAGGATCATCCGCCCATCCAGTGAGCATGCCCAGCTTAGACGACGACAACGAGGGCCAAGACAGCAGCAGTCAACACTCGACTGCAGCTCACGATCAGCAATCACAACAGGATGCATCGGGAGCGAATCAAGAATCGGAGGAACAACAACAAGACGGTCAGCAACAACAGGGCGACCAAAGTCAAGACGAAGAAAACCAACAAAACATGGCCGCCGGCGACCAAGTTCCGCTGGATTTGGAAGACATGCAAGCAGGTGTCGAAGGTGGCCAAATAAAATTCATTCTCAACGAGAACGGTCAACTCCTTCAGCTGGACAATTCCTTCCTCACAGATGGCGATGGCCAGATCCTAGTACAAAACAGTGAACAGATACAGCAGTTACTGCAGAGCGTTGGAGTGTTGCAAACCAGCGAGGGCCTGGACGGAGAAACTCTGCAAATGATTGGCGACAACAACCAAATGGTGATCGTCCAACAGGGCGACAATGAACCACAGCTTATTGACGCATCCCTGCTAAACGCCGATGGGCACATTGTCATCCAGCAGGGTCAGGACGGCGAATTGGGCGAAGGAGCTCACGTCATTGGCGAAGGAGGAGTCCGAATTCCAGTTTCCGTGTCGTACACAGCCGATGGACAACCAATTGTTCAGGTCACCCAGCAGCCCGAGGGTGTTGATGGCAAGGATATGGACGGCAGTGTCATCACAACGACTGCTGGCGGCGAAACAGCAGTCACACAAAGTCTATCGCAAGCGCCTGGTAGTTACTTCGCGCTCGAGGATCTGATGCAGCAACCCGAGCAACCAAAGGCGTCCGATTAGAAGAACTAGACTTAAGTCAACCACACCAATCGTCTTGATGACCGAAGGATTGCTTGATGGTAAGGACGAGCTCTATTTCCAGGCAACAATTGGTAACGTGTAAATTGAAAAAAAAAAAAATATTATATATTTCTGTGGAACGCCCCCCACATCCGACGTTCAAAGAAACCCCATCTAGGTTGGAAGCACGCTGTTGGCATATTATCGATATTTATCAAAACAAATCCATTTTAACTGTAAAATACACACACTTTATTTGAAACGTACGGTTTTGAATTCAAAATACAAAACTAAGCAAGTGGTATCCCAGTTTTACCCCATAACACACAACACCTAACCGCGTACTTTCAAAAATCGTCGTCATTTTTTAAGCAGCAGTGACTAATGCAAAGGTAGAAATTGTTTTTAAAATAATTGAAACACACACCCCCTTCTCCAACATCTAATATTATTTTGTAATTAAGCTAATATATATAAAAACAAAAAACAAAATTAACCTAGGCATTTGTTTTGAGAAAATTTTAACAAATGATTAGAAAAAAAAGCTAAAAATATAAACAGTTAGATCGTTATTTCAAAGTACATAAGAGACAAAAAACAAAAAAAGAATATAATAATTAAAATGTTAAATTTAAGTAGTCATTATCTAGAGTAACCGAAATAATTTAAACAAAAAAAAAATGAAAGAAAACAATAAATTTCCAATAAAAACAAAACAAGAAAATTTTGAAAATATTATACAAGTTTATTTTAATTAAAACATATACATGCAAACAAATAAGATGGGACACTGTATAAACAATGTGTATACTAAAATATTTCCCATTATCAATTTATATCAACTCCCTCTATATGAATGGTCGTCGATAAACAGAGGCAAACAAAAGTTTGCCAACCTTTTTTGCTTTCTTCTGCAACATTAAACCTTTGTCGTATGATATAGTATATACATATATATTATTATTATTAAATTTTAGTTGTTTTCTGATTAACGGCAGAGTTGTCTATATAAACACAAAATCAATTATCGTTCATTTCTATGCAATTATATGATTTTTTTCTTTTTCATTTTATTATATTAACAGGTAAGATAATTAAAGAAAAGTGGAGAATAAATGAAAAAAAAAAGAATATGATTATGCGTTTTATTTCGAGTGAAGAGTTTTCAGTTATAACGGTTTATCAGGACGTGCAAAAGTTCGAGTATCGAATTGTTAGAGCGCTAGATGGGTACTGAGGGGTAAGTTCAAAGTTGACATTCCGGAAGTCTATTCCGGTCGGCACTGTTCGGGAAGTAAGGTCATCTTATATATGACATGTTCACAGTCATACGGCTATGGCGGGGACAAACGACTGAGCCACAAAAGTGGTAGATCTATTTTTCAATTGTTTCTTTTAAATTCAGCCTGTGCGGAAATGTTTTCGAACCGTCACAAAATAATGTTGGTAGACCTAAATCGAATCGAATAATATAAACACACGTAGTGAAGCTTCGAGGCCCGGTAAACACGAAAAACCCAAATTGATTCTAATATTTTCAAGCTGTTTTTTTGGTAGACGGGTGACCATCGCTTGATTAATTCTCCTGTTGGTCTCGATCATTTCTCTAAGCGCCAGTTTTTCAGTGCGAGATCATCGGAGTCAAACTGAGATCAACTCCAGAAATCAATTTTCCTGTGAATTAAGATCAGTGGTTAATCTCGGCTTTATTAGTTAATCCCGAATCTTCTGGAGAAGTTGTTCTCGTTTCTCTCAAAGATGTCATCTAAGAACAACTGAACATCTTTTCCTATGTGAATTGAGTTACGTTTATTATGTCCGTACTTAGCGTTTTATTATATCCGGGATTATGCTGTAATTTATTTACACATCAATAAGGTAATAATCTAATTTAAACTCGTGCAGAACTTGCTAATGACATAGACGAGGCAACGGATGAATGCATTTTCGGGTTCACAGTGTCCGTTGGTAGTTGTCAACGGTGGTTTTATAGCATGAAATGCTTGGTACCAGATATTTTCCGAAAAGAATGCAAATTGCCTCTTAATGGCGATTTTTCAGTGCGAGATCATCCGAGTTTCCGAGTTAAACTGAGATTAATCCCAGAAATGAGTTTTTCAGTGAACTTGTTTCTAGGGTTAATCTAGGCTCAACTTGCCAAATTTGGTGAATCAATCTCGGATCAACTCTGGAGAAAAGTTTGAACTTCTTTGAATTTTTTTTTCGTGTGGAATGACAATTGATTTGTGTGTTTCTGTGAAAAATTACATCTGGAAATAAGTCGAACTTTTTTCCTGTGTTTTTCTATGTGAAGCGAGAGTTGGGAGAGGCAATAAATTCGAGAGTCGAAGATTTTGACAACTTTGTTTACGGAATTAACTCTGCACTGAAAAACTGCTCGCTGGGTTAACTCCAGAATCATTTTGTTACGGGATTAACAGATCTTAGTTTAAGCTAGGCTTAACTTGCCACCGAAAAACCAGCCCTTAAGCCGCGGTGTCACAAGGAACAGAAACAGAAACAAAATTTCATACATTAGCAACGCAAAAAGCATTCAGCGAATTTAGGTTTCAGTTGCTAATGTATGGGATTCTATTTCTGTTCCTGTTTTACGTTGCTTGTGACAACGCGGCTTTACAGTGCCATTTTCCCTTTATCGACATTTTCATTCTTGTATATGACCTAAGTTATTTTTGCAACTATATATTATTTTGTTTTGCGTAAAGAAAATGACTGCACTTTCTCTGCAATCACCATACTAGCCACCATACTTTACACTGAAACACGTTATGGATATCTTTGACTCTTGAAATTGTTGTTCTCTCCCTACTCTCACTTCACTCACTTGAAATAAAGAGGCAAGAAGTTCTATTCTATATTATTTTAAGAAAACAAAATAAATTTCGTAATTGGTGACGTTTGCTTTTGACAGATGTTTTCATTCGCGTATGTACCCTGTGTTATTTAATGCATGCATAGCATGCTGCATTTTACTCGGCGTGGAGAAAACGACTGAAGAATGCCTCTTCAAAAATTTTTCGCTATCAAAAATTAACAAAAATCACTTATAAAAATGAAATTCGCGACAAGGAGTGACGAGGAGTGTTCTATGCCAATTAAATATTAAGTCAGTTTTATAATAAAAACGAGAAGAGTTTTTTAATTTTTCACTAGCTGCCAATATAATATAATAGCCTTGTCACGCTGGATCATAAGCTTAGTTTTTGCGTAAACTCGCAAAATCTACATAAACACCATGAGCTTTCCCATGTATTTTTAAAATTTTTCTGTTTTTGTAATTCCCTAGATTTTACTCAAATCACTGAACGTCACGAGTATTACATTTATTGTTGGGAAATACAAACCAGTATTGCAAAGAATGCCCTTTTTTGCCTTATCTTTGGATGGATACAAATATCGACAAACCCAAAGGCTCCATATAAAAATTACTTGCATTTTTAAGGTCAAGGTACAATTCCTGATATTTTTCATTCTTTCAAGGATCTTGAAAAGCCATTTTGAAAATAAATATCGGCAACTATGGCAGTTGATGTAGTGCCGAGAAAAAAAAAATAGTTCTCGTTCAGAATGTGAATGGCTTAATGATTTTTTGTAAACTTCTTGTAAGAACCCAGTTTATGATTCAATTTTAATGGGGTATAAACAGCGAAATATATTGCGATTTTTTTTTCATCGCTTGGCTTCTAGGAAATAAAGCGCCAGAAAGTATAGCCCTAAATTAGAAATAAAATAGGGGTCTCTACGATTTTGCTTGTGTAGCCCCCGACCGGCGCAATAATATTTTTCACGCAGTGCCCCATTTTCATGTCCATCTCCGCGAACATTTTTCATGTCGCACCTCCGCGAGTATCTGACAAATCCTTTCATTTGTCATCCTTCCATTTGTCATCAGACCTCTCGATTCGCCATTCGGAATCGACACAAAATTTTGAGTCCCTTTCATGTGTGTAAATACACCTGTAACGCACACAGCATACATGATTGTAAGAGAGTATTTAGTATGTAAAGAAGTTAACACACCAGCATACATTGTTGAGAAGTTGGCCCTGGTTCACCTCGAGCTGTTGCGCCACTCTATTTATTTATTTATTTTAATTGCAATTTAGTTTTTGAAGTATAGGCTTTTTCCCTTGTACTTATCTAGCTGTTAAACGATACCCTTAAATATACCCTCTGTTACTCATGCTTAAACACCCTGAACTACAATTTAGGAATGTGGGTGCCCAACCCATGCAGTGTGAAATATTTGGCTGCCGTATGCCGTAAGGGTCTCTCTACTACGTTATGAAATGTAATCGTTATCCCAATGGAATAGGAACCCAATATTGGTCAATGAAGATTTTTTTGTATAAGATGAGGTAATGAATATCAAATCGAGTCGCAAGAGAATGAAAATAAAGCCCATCAATTTAAATTATTTTCCAATTTAAAAATTTAAGGTTGTTGTTGTAATAGCGTTTCTTATTGCATTATAATTTTTGATTTTGGGGCATATTTTCCCTTGTTATATTGTAATTTCCTACAGGCCAATTTATCTCTGGATATTATTCGGAAAATAGCGGTCTCGTAAGTCTTATATCAACATACGATCACATTTCAAAATCAAATGGACCTTGTGTTTAAAAAGCACCACCATTATTTGGAAAAGAATAAATGGAAAAAGATAACAGAGAATAATTTACAATCAACGGTCATATTTTTAAACTCCACCATGTTCGAGTCTCATTGTCCATTTAGGAGCCGCTGTATTCACGAATCGCACTTTTGTTTTGATCCAAAACAAATCAGCTGACGCTGACGGCTGATTGAAAACATCATAGCTGGACCGTCATTCGGTGTTAAAGCAGAAGACTTCTTAATAAATAACAATTTTATATGTATCAACCTAGTAAAATGTTGTCTCAGCGCTGCTTGTTGCTGTCCACCTGTACCAAGGCCAAATTAAGGTCTCAAAGCATTTCAACTAGTCATCAACTTTACGCCGGACAGAAAGTAAGCGAACCATTTGTTTTGCGCCCGAATTTTGGACAAAAAGACGATGGCAGAAAAATCACACCTCTCGGATGGGCACTTCTGGTAATGATAGCAAATTTGCATTTCACCACTTCTTGCATCATTGAAAAGACGTATGTTATCATTTAAAGTTGATCCCTGCCACCACTTTTGGCCTTGGATGCTGGCAAGTGAAACGTAAACTATGGAAGGAAAATCTAATCAAAGAGTTGGAAGAAAAAACTCACGCAGAACCAGTGGACTTACCGGATAAGTAATTGCCACCGTGCGTCGACATCGAAGAAGGGCGAATATAATTTCTTCTGTTTTTGACTAGCTTGGAAGAGCTAAACAAGATGGAATACCGAATGGTCAGAGTCCGTGGCCAATTTTTACACGACAAGGAAATGTATCTCGGTCCGAGATCATTCGTGAGGCCAGATGGAGTGGAAGTGGGTGGAGGACTTTTTTCACATAGGGACAGCACGCCTGGCTATCTGGTTATCACGCCATTCAAACTGTCAGGGAGGGAGTAAGTTGTATTATCATGATCTCCAGATAAATTTGCTTAGTTGCGTAACAATTTTTTGTTTATCGAAGAGAAATCATCTTAATCAACCGAGGTTGGATTTCGAGGAAGTTTCTTAAGCCAGAAACTCGGCAGCAGGGACAGATAACTGGTGATATTGAACTAACTGGTGTGGTGCGATTGGGTGAAGTAAGGCCACAGTTTACTCCCGAGCATAAGGGCGATGTCTACTTATACAGGTGTGTACAATACATAAATGAAAATTTTTCTCGGCTTCCAAAAACGGTTTTTTTTTTAAATTTTTTGTTCCTCTGTGGGTTTTGACGCTATTTATAAGGATTAGCAACCGGTCCTAAGAATTCCCTATTGGGTTTGTTTTTGTTTCCTGCGTTAAAGCTACAGAACTGTGAACTTTGTGTAACTAATCCACAGTCATTTCCATCGTTGGTTATGAATTGTTATCTGTTACTTATAATTCCTGTCCAAGTAAGAAAGGTTTAAGTGGCTAAATAAAAGGTCTCACTCCTCAGAAGATTCTAAATGGAATTGGGATCCGAAGCTAGCACAATCGAGCTCAACCTGACCATTACCCTACAACAGCGACGGTAAAATTCCTGAGTCCATTCCGTAGAGCTCTGCTCAAGAATGTCTACAACTTTTGACAATATCGATTATTTCCAAGGTCATGAAAACGTCGATAATCAGTTACTCATAAAATATATGAAATCGGGAAAGCTTTTTAATTACCAGTAGTACGGCTTTCGTAGCAAAACGTTCATAGCTCATTTCACCGAAAAGTGGAACCGATCCTTGAGTTTTTATTTTAGCAGAATGTCGAATAGGCTTCTGCGTGGGCTTTCTTCCTTCACTTTAGTCCTCAAAAATACATCAGATTTAAACCAAAGTACATCAGTACCAATTCTCTCGCCCCTCTGATCCTTTCCAGGATCACATGTTCCATTGCTCTCATGAAGGTATCTACTGAACAAAAACTTGAAGAGGTTCAGAAACACCTCTTAAAATTTTTTAATCTTGCCGGTTTACCCTTTGCTCAGCTGTAATGGCTGATATGTGTAAATACATCTGATATTGGGAACCTCAGACATGTCAGACATCGTATTCATCCAGTCGTTTTGAATCGTACCTGTCATTCTAGTTTCAAGTTTTATTTAGGCACATTGAAATGACCATTTGTTAAAGCATGATTAGCTATAGCCGGTGGTTTGTTGCTATTAGTTTTCGTGTACGTACAATGTTTTTTAAATCTTGTTTAAATGATTCTTTTCGTTTGGGCGTATTACAATTTTTGACTATCACCGCATTGGACAGAATAAATTCCAAATTTCGGTTATGTATCGCTTTTGTCTTTTGTTGAAACCAGTATGTTTTTTATTTTAGTATTGTTTGCGAAAACCATTTTCATATTGTGCCGATTAAATACACCCTTAATACCATGTCTCCACCGAGAACCAATCCTGGACTAATATAAAGCTTTATTAAATCCTCTACAAATCACGCGATTTACCATACAAATTTAAATCCTCTTAGGCAAGCGATTAAAAATAAATCCTCTCATAAATTCCATTCACCCTATTCACAAACCTATTTTCTGCACCTTTGTAACAGTTTGAGAATCAAAAAAGGAAACTGAAACTGTCCCTGTTCGACAGATCTGTCAGAAGTACGTTTTCTATTGTGACTTTGACTGAGGAAATTGTTTTTCGCTCCTGGGAAATGACATTGCCACTCTCTTTTGAGAGCCAAAATTGCAAAAAAAAAGAGTTTTCGTGTCAAATTTATCCTATATTTTTTTCCGATGGAGCCACTTTAGGATTTATTTTTAATCGTCTTCCGCTAGTCTTCTTTTAATTGTCGGTGGAGACATAGCAAAGTTTGTTAAAGTCGGATTAGTTATAGAAACAAACTCTTTTAGGCTTATGTGTTTTCAGTCCAGTCAAAACGTAATGAAATTCGGCTTTACGTTACAAAAAATGTATGTGGATTTGTTTTTTTATCCCTATGGTTTTCGAGTCGCTGAATTCAAAGCTGAAGAATTCTAATCCTAATGAATTTGCGTTTTGAGATATTGACCAAAAACATCAACATTTTCGTACTTTTAAATAATTAGAATTTAACACTTTATTTCAATTCAATCGCTTTTTACTTTACTCTCTATTTTTACCATTCGCCAATTTAACACCTCATCCGAGCCAGTCACCCTTGTATTAATACAATTTCTCCGTTTCCACTGGTACTATTCTATTGTAGGGGGAATTCGATATCGAAATTCGAACTTCGAATATCAGTTTGCTGTCAGCTGAATGGAATGTTCGTTAAGTGAATCGAGCGGATGTCTTCGCGAAGTTAATTGATGGATTTAGGTGCTCCTGCTTGTCTTTTCACGTCTTATCGGCACATCAGAATACATGCATAAGATTTGTGCATACGAGTTTTTTAAATGCTGTCATTGTAGTGGGGTGCCGTGGGGTATTGCTCAGTGTGTGTGCTTACTACGTTGAAGGTTCTGAGGGTCTGACAAAGCCGCCAAGAATAACATTTGTCTCGAAAAAATTGTCAAAGTGCCGTTTCGATTCGCTAAATTTTTTACATTGTAGACTTTCATATTTGAAATCATTAAAACTATTTCTTCTAAGGTACCTACATACTTTAATAATTTTTTTTTTTCAATTTTAAGTCTACTTTTTAGAAAAGTCAAATTTTAAGTGTTGATAGTAAAAGCTTTTTCGAAACAGAGAGTGACAAATAACTTTGGCAAACGGCATTTTTTTCTGCTAAAAAACCTAAAAAAATGCCAAACCCGTTTTTGTATTTAAAAATTTAAAAATAATTTTTGAAATGTGTGTTAACGGCCGAAATATGATCAGCATCTGTAATAAGCTTTATAGCCTTGTCACACTGGACCATAAACTAAGTTTTTGCGTAAACTCGCATAACATACATCAAAAACATGAGTTTTCCCATATCGATATATATAAAAATGACTTCAATATTTTGTGTGTTAGCGAATACCTAGAGTTGGCCTTGGTGGATTTTTATAATTCTTTTCTTGAATGAAAGGAGACCATCTGTAGATGGCTTGGAAACTGAAATCTGCCCAGAGCTATACCGCAAAAGCCGACATTTTGGGTAATGTTTTTTTCACCCACTGTATACTGGATTTTTTTTTAATTGAATACTTTATTACAAAATTTTCAAAAAATTTAATTGTCATTAATAAAATCATGTTTTGAGTTGAGTGAAACATTTTAAATACTCAACTCAATTTTTGAACATTTCCACCTTCGAAAGGTTAAGTTCTTCAAGTATGATTGCCGTATTCAAGTCATGGATTTATAATCCATGATTTTAGGTCAGTTAAAGTAACCTAAAATTATCATTTTGTCTGAGTATTTATTTTTAATTTAATGGAACAATAATTATGTTTGATATGATATATTGATGGTAATTTAATTTTCTTAGAAGTTTTAAAAAAATATCGACCGAAATATACGACTTCAAGTTCTGATACGACTTGCGCTCTTGCTGTTACAATCAATAAGACACAGAACCAATCTTTACACATAACTTAAACTTTTTGTATAAGTTATTTTTCACCCGGCGAAGCGGGTGCATTTAAGCTAGAATTTTTATAAAATTTCTGTTTTTCTAACCCCCTATTTTTTGATAGTTTTCTCCCTTATGCCATGTCTCCACCGGACTGTAATACACGATTGACATAAATCCTCAAGTTATCTCCCTTATATCTCGAGATATACCATACAAAATTAAACTCTATCGGCAAACGATTAAAAATAAAAGCCTAATATATATCATTCACTCTATTTACAATCCTTTTTTATGCCACATTTAACCCTTTTCATACACCTTTGTAACAGCTTGAGATAATACGTTTTCTATAGGGATTTTTACAGCAGAAATCTTTTTTTGCTCTTCGGAAATGCCATCGTCACTCTCTTTTGAGAGGCAAAATGACAGAAAAAGAATGCTCGTGTCAAATTAATCCTAAGTTTGTCCGATGGAGCCACTTTATAATCGTTTCCCGTTAATCGCGGTTTTATGGCTGGTGGAGACATATTAACCACATCTCGAGATTTGAGGGAGATTATATGAGGATTTTCGTTAATTTTGGATGAGTGTCCATGGAGACACGGTAAAATATCGAAGTTATCTTTTCATACATGTAATTTCATTTTCAAATTTCCTTTTTTATTTCAATTGTACTACAACAGAGACCTGCCGAAAATGTGCGCGGATACTGGTGCGTCTCCCTTTTTCATCGACGCAAATTACTCCTCTAGCATACACCTTGGACCAATTGGCGGACAAACTCGTGTTACCCTACGCAATGAGCACATGTCTTATATTGTGACATGGTTTGGTTTATCGGCGGCTACTTGCATGCTGTGGTATCGTCAGATAATCAAAAGAAAAGCCTTCTAATCTTGCATAATAATTAAATTTAAATGGAAAATAAAGTTATATTTTGATAATAAAACTTATTTTTGTATTTATTTAAATTTTTTTTCTGTCGCACTTTACAAAATAAAAAAAAGTAAATAAGAATATTGTATACTCTCGTACATATTGCAAAATAAATGGTTTTCAATTGAATTGATCGCGGCTTGAATTTACACAAAAAAAATCTAACATTAAACAAAACATGTACTTAAAGTAGAAGGAAACATTTATAGTAAAATATTGCAACGCTTTCATGTCGTCGGGCGCAATGAACAAAAAGGAAAAATGCTCTACGGTAAGCTTAGGACGTTAAAAATAAAATCGCAGTCACGCGTAATAAATTCTCGTTAAATAAAAATACTGTGTTTAAATGTTTGGAGTGGAGTGTAGCCAGTGAATACTTTTCCAGGAGAGCACAGTGAATGTGGCAGCAGGCACAGCATTAAGTAGTTATTGTCCCTACAGCTGGGGAATGCTGCCCCAGGATCTCATCAAACTAGAACGGTTGTATCGTTTGCCAATAGTCTGCACATGGAATCCGATCTGAAGGAGTTTCTCGTGGTCAAGGATCTTGCGGCCATCGAATATATAGGCGGGTTTCATCATTGATTGATAAATACGCTTGTAGTCCAAAGACTGGAAAGAGTTCAGCATTGGTATACAAATTCTTTGGGAAATAGTGTGTAAAACTTACAACAAACTCATCCCATTCGGTGCAAAGAACAATGGCATGTGTGTCGCGCACCGCGCTATACGGGTCACTGTGAATTTGTACTGCTTGCTTGACATCCTCCGGCGAATCGGTTACCGAAGGATGCGTCAAGTCGTCAATGATTTGTTCGGGCTCTACTTTTGGATCATAAATATCTAGTTTGGCGCCTTCTTCCAGCAGAGTTTTGCACACTGTTATCGCTGGTGTTTCGCGGGTGTCGCCAGTATCCTTTTTGAAGGCGAATCCGAAGATCGATATCCGCTTGTCAGAGACTGTGTTGAAAAGGCTCTCAATGATCTGGGAAGATGAAAACTAAAATGAAATAACACCGAATGGATGTTGAAGGACGTTCCTTACCTTTTGAGAGAACCTGGACTTTTGATATTCGTTCATGTTGATAACCTGTTGCCAGTAGGCCGCAACTTCTGGTAGATTAAGACCTTCACAAATGTACACCAAGTTGAGGATGTCCTTTTGAAAACAGCTTCCACCAAAACCGACTGAAGCCTGTAGAAATTTCCTACCAATTCTTGAGTCCAGACCGATAGCTCGAGCAACTTCTGCGACATCAGCGCCAGTTGCCTCGCAAACGGCAGACAGGGAATTTATACTGGAGATACGTTGCGCAAGAAATGCATTGGCAGCCTATAAATCAAAGAAACAAATTAGTACTGAACACTTGATATGATATAAATTTAAAGTAAAGTGAGGGCCCCCACCAATTTGGAAAGTTCCGAGCTCCAGGTGTTTGTTGTAAGGACGTTCTCTTTTGGTATCCAGTGCTCATAGATCCATGAGAGTTTCTCGACTGCTTTGTGACCCTCAGGCGTTTCTTCACCACCAATGAGGACGCGATCAGCGTGTAATAAGTCTTGGATGGCAGTACCCTCGGCTAAAAATTCCGGATTCGAAAGTATATCATAACGGATACCTGAAAAGATTAAATTGTTCAGTCCAAGTCAATAAAAAAAGCATAGAGACATCGGGATTGGATTAAAAGTTCGACTTAAGACTATCCCGTACTCGCCGGCTTTAGCAGAATCATCCCAAATTCTTATGTATCTTCCCAAATTGTCTCGTAACTCATTGGCTCTCTGATAGAATCACGAAAATAGATAGAGCGGTTTTAATATCTACTATAAAACAGAATTGTAAGGACTGTTTGCATCTGTTTGAATAAGCCAGAAAGGTTTACAGAGAGAATATTACAATTCGATAGAAATCCTTAGACTTCGCCACGCTAAATTCTTAAAATTGATAAAAGCTTAAGGAGCGTATGTCTCTCGACGAAGAGTCTATAACTTTTAGTGAACACACATTTGCTTTTTAGACGCAGTGACATAAGCGTGAACCCCGAAAAACTTTAGGATGTACAACCTGCATGCCATAGATGATAATTTTTTTTTAAATTTAAAGGGGCAATTGAAAGCAAATTTCCGGTCACACGCAAGCTATAGAAAACGCAAGACAATATTCCTCATAACTTAGCATCCACGCATGCAAAGTTGAGAAAGGTCAGGCGATGGCTCTTCTGAGCTGCAAGTGCAAATTATTTTAAGTTTTTGAATGGCTAGTCGGGTAGAGAGATACAAGATCTTATCCGCTTTCTAAACTTCATATGCTAGTGTCTAGATCAGACACTGTTTCGCTGTATGTACATACATCCTCCAAAACACACACCACCAAGATCGGTTTCTAAGGGTGACGGGGAACGTAACGGCTGTTTGTCCTTCGGACCCGCAATTTCCGAATGGGCCTGTAATTCTTTTTAGAGTCATAAAGCTTCTCAAAGTGGATGCCATGAGTTTTAAGTCAAAACAGTGTGTTGGGTGGTCTTTTTCTTAGCACTTGTAAAGAGCATAAAAATATGTGAAAAACCTCAAAAAATGGCAATTCACCACTGCATTTACGATGAAGAGTTGATGTGTTTGGGCTCCCTCCCGGAGCGATGGCTATTTCCCCGAAACGAAAAAAAAAACAGAGCGTCCCTTACATCGATACCCAGGGCCCGAAATTATCTCGGCGTCCCTGGCCATCTTGTCATGAATTTCAAAAATTTTAGTGTCAATTAAACTATTTTTCGCTATGATTCGCCAAAAAACTCCAGCCCATTACTGAAAATGGTAGGGTAGGTGATTTCATAAAGAAGTACAAATACAAGTTTTAATAAAACTGATTTCTTACCTGGTTTTTGATTGGCACGCAATATATGCATAATACTTTCAGCAGCACGCACCGGCACTGTGCTCTTTTCTACAACTACTTTATTCGATTGCGCAATCTCGGCAATCATTCGAGCCGCACTCTCAACGTACTTCAAGTCAGCTGCTCGACCTGAAACAAGTGCAATTGAAATTACTAATCGATCAAACATTTCATGCGATCTCGCACTCGAACGAACCTTTTCCATTGCCAAATGTCTTTGTGGGTGTATTTACCGATATGAAGATCAGATCAGCCTCTTTAATAGCAGTCTCAATGTCAGTGGAGAAGAAAAGGTTTATATTGCGGCACTTCTTCACAACATCATCTAGGCCAGGCTAAAATTAAAAAATAAAAATCAGTGAAATGGCTTAAAAATTTTCTCTGCATTATCGTAAGATCGATTTTTTTTATTTATTTTTTATTTTTTGACTAAGCTTGGGTTCATCACACTTTTTGACTCATCTCAATGGATTCTCAGATTAGTCAGGTAAAAATGTATAAAAACGTAAAATTCTTTAGCCGAACTCATCGTGAATTCTAATTAATTCGGCAAGTGTTTGAGATTGTTGATTGTGGGAATAACTGGTTTCGTCCACTTGTTATACAGAATCGACGGCAATTAACACATTTTCGCTGTGGGAATGGTACTTTGGAGCATACAAGAGGTACTTTATGATTTACAAGCTTGAGTAGAATATAGGAAATAAAATTTATCAGTCTTAAAGTTAAAGTTTGGGTCAAACTTAGGGAAAACACATGTCTCAGATCGGCACATGTATGCTGTTATGGGATGTGTCAAGGCCAGGCTAAAATAAATTTTATTTTAAGCAATTGACGGTTGTTATTATGGTAATGGGCTTCAAAGCCTGTTAATATAGAAATGATTAAATATTTAGAGAGACTTACTCTTTTAAGCGATCATCAGTATGGTTTTCCTAATAAACGTTGAACTGGAGACCTGCTAAGTTTTGTTGCTCGCATTTGGACAAAATCTATTGAGAAATATGGTGGATTTAGAGCTGTTGCTCTTGATATTTCCAAGGCATTCGACCGTGTGTGTGGCATAGAACTCTAAACTTGTACCTTACGGTTTTGCGCAACAACTTTGTGGTTGGATAGAAAATTTTCTTTATGGAAGATCAATTAAAGTCGTTGTTGATGGTGAATCATCTGATTCGTTTACAATTAACGCAGGTGTTCCACAAGGTTCAATTCTATCTCCAACTTTATTTCTTTTCAAATAAATAATTTGTTATGATGATAGACTATGATTAGGATAATAGTACGCTTATAGCATCCACCACAAACAGCATTCCTGTTAATGCTATAACTTCTCATAGCCAAAGATGCAGTCAAATTGAATCACTTAATTGTGATCTCAAAAAGATTGTAGATTGGGGCAAGGCAAATTTTGTTACTTTTAATGCTAGCAAAACACCGTATTCTGTCTTTTCAAGGAAGAATGCATCTACTGTACCACCCCTCAATATGGGAAGCAAAATCATTTTTGCAAAAGATAATATCCACCTCCTTGGAGTCATAACTTGGCACCAACACTAATATTGCCAAGTCTGCTTCGTCAAAATTAAGGTATTTGTTTAGAGCAAAATGATTCTTTTCCCCTCCTCAGTTACTTCTACTTTACAAAGCTCAGATAAGATCGGCATTAGAATACTGCTCCTAACCATTCTCTCCGCCTTCTTGATTCAATTCAGACAAGAGCCATTCGATAATTCGATAAATCGATAATCCTGAGTTAACAACAAATCTTCAATCACTTAAACACCGAAGACGTGTTGCTGACTTAAGTCTTTACTATAAATATTTTAATGGCAAATGCTCTGAAGATTTAAGAAATTCATTTCCTGAAAACTCTTCTTTTGTTTGATCTACTACAAGACAAGCATTAAGCGCTTATCAGTTCCATGTTCACCTCGAAAGACCTCGCACTACTGTTTCAAAATTCGTTCTTCTATAGAACAAGCACTCTTTGGAATCCACTACCTGAATACATATTTCACACATATAAACTGCAAACTTTTAAAAATAAAGTAAATAAATATCTCCTCACATCTCGGGGCACTGGTTCAGTGTTATAGGTCCACCTTTCCTGAGAGAAGTATTACAAAAATATATATATATATATAAATTATGTAATTAAAAAGTGAATCAACTTTTTCAGCTATTTAGCACTTGGGTCGTTTTGTTCGGGTATGGTTTTTTTTATGGCAGGAACACCAGGAAGACCTACAATCTGTTTTCTACAATTCTGGATAAGGCGGACATGTGATTTAAGTCTAAAAAATCGAACCGTAGTTCGATAAACTTGTGCCCTTTTCCGTACGTAGTAAATATACATATTTCCATAGAACATAATCGATTTCACGATATATCTTTTTTTACTTCCGTGAAATCATTGGAGAAGATGCTATACTATCGTTTTGCTGGAAAATTGAGCTGGGTCACTCGATCATGGATCACACGTGTGTCAGTCGATCAGCATTTCGCCATATATTTTCAGGATTTATAAATGTTGAATTTCAGTTAAATGCTGAATTTCGCCTGGGCATTTAGAAGTTTGTCGAATGGAACAAACCTCTCAAACTTCCGATTCTCTTATTTTTAAGAGAAAATACTCAAACAAAACGCTAGTAAATTGACATACATATGTAAGTCGATAAAATTGCTCTGGGACGTATTTTAAAACTAACCAGTGAGTAAGTGCTACAGTGTGTACGCAGAAGTTACAGTCCGTAAAACGGACTGTTGAATACCCCATTCTATCCCACATTGTAAAATGCTGATGACATGGTTATTTTTTGACATTTTATAAGTAATGCAAACTTCTAAAAGGGACGTGGTTCAACCGCCCCTAATGAGAAACCACATACATATCCAAGTTACACAAAAAATGCAATTTGGTCCAAATTCAATATTTTTGAAAAATCGACCCTTAAAAGGGGCGCGGCTAAAAACTTTATATAAACGAAATCTGGACTGAAGTCTCGTTTACCTAACCTGCTACTTTTTTTGTTTCATGCTTTCCTAAATTAGGCTCAAGGCTAGTCGAAATTAAGTTTTTCATGCAAATTGTAAGTTTTTCTTCAATTCTGCCTTTAAATATGGGCGTGGCCCAAAGTCTTGTATGAACAAAATGTAGAACTAAGCGTTTTCTACATAAAATATTAAGCAAATTTTTTTTTGATTTTGAGCAAAAATATTGAGTAAACTGCATTTGAAAATTTACTATTAAAATAGATGCCACGCCCACTAGAGGAGGTTTACCGATTAAATTTTTCTCTTTTGTGTCTTACATTTATTAGGAGATGCTAAATGTTAAATTTCAGCCTTTTAGAACGTCTTACAGTTTTGAAAATTCTGGAGGTAGTTGCACATTTAGACCGATTGTGGACGTGTCCTTGGGCGGATTTCAAAAATTTTTACACTTGTACTGCTTCGCATGACGCGGACCTAATGTACGAAGTTTCAGCCCCCTAGCTCAAAATTTAAGGCCTTAAAACATGTGACATACAGACGGACGGACGGACATGGCTCGTTCGATTTAAAATTTGGTCTCGGTCATATGCCCTTAAGGTCTTGGGGGTCTACCATTATTATTTCACCGTATTACAAATTATGTTACAAACTTAATATACCTCCTATCCTATGGGATGGGGTATAAAAATAAGAAAGTAATAACGACAATTTTAGCTGTATGGAGTACTTGATATTTCAGATTTTGACTCCGATTGTCATTTGAAACGCTGAAAATCCAGTATAAACGGCAAAATTGAATTTCAAAATTTTTTTCACAAAATTAAGGGGTCAGTGTAAATGTAGTATAACTCACATTGCAATTCTAAATATAAAATAACAAATGTGCAACACTTAACTCATGCAGCGCTACACGGTTGACAGTGCTGCATGGTTGACAGTTCGCTTCAAGGAAAGTAAACAATGAAGGAAAGGACGTGGAGAAATTTATTGAAATTTTGAAAAATCAACAAATTTTATGGAATTTGTGTTCCTGCTTTAAAGTGAATAATAACAAGTGGGAAAGTGCAACAGTGGGTATGCAAAAGCTTCAATCCATCTACGACGGATTGCAAAATACCCGACCATACCAAAAAGAAAACTGCCACGCCTCCAAAAAGTGGGCGGGATATAAAAATATAACTGTTGAATGCTTTATACTAGGTAGTTGCATACATTTCGTCCTAAAACTCCGCCTTTTAACTAAAAAAATCACTGTTTTAAATGCCACGCCCACAAAAATGGGTGGAGGCACATACAATATATACATAAAAGTTAGAAAATGCTAATATCTACAGCTTTTGTCATATAATTTTTTGTCAAATTTCATCTATATTTATTGAAAAACAGTCATTTTAAGCGAAAATCCCTTAAAAAGTGGGCGTGGCCAATAAAAAAGCTAAAATTTTTTGACTACCTTAAAGACAATTACAATTCATTCAAATTAGAAATAAAAGTATGGAAATTTACTTGACATTCTATATTTTTATATTAATAAATAAGAAAATAGTGTTGAATGTCAACTGAGCATTTTAAAACAATTCAGTATAAATATAGGTGGGGTGACCCTTAAAAGCAAAATAATAACAATGCATACCTATATTACATACTTGGTTTCAAAAGAAAATACATTAAATTTACATTTGGAGTTGAAAGCAAATCTTATTGAAAGACCTAATACTTGAGAGAAAATAAAGCGAAAAAACTAAATTTTTAAGTCACACCAGATACTCGGAAAGAAGTTGTTCAATGGCAGCAAAGTCAAAACCAAGAAGCCACTTTTTTACAAGGTTAAGAAATTTACCAGTTAGAGAAGCCGATCTGTACGATACTAGAAGTTTGTTAAATAGCCGAATCGAGGAAATACTATAAAAATTACGATACGCTGTGGTGCGGAAAAAAGGAACATTAGATGAGTATGAAAAGTTGCCACGTAAATTATAATTAGAAATAATTCTAAAATTGCGATTACCAGACTTCATAAAGAAAGTTTTTAATACCTTAAAACAATACAATTGACGGACAGGAAGAATTTTCAAGTTACAGAACAAAGGGTAAGAAGGATGTCTACCTTGTTTGCGGAGTAATCTACGCACCATACTTCTCTGTAGAACCAAGAGTGGCTGAATTTTGTTAATATACGCGCCTCGCCAGCAAGTGATCCCATCTTGTAATTTTGATTGAAATATGCCATAGTAAATGGTTTTTAACAAATTGGCTGAACATATATTACTTAGATAGTAAAAATGTCTAATGGTGAAACGGAAATACCTCCTCAAGGAATCTATACGATAAGCGAAGCTTAATCTTGAATCTAAAGTAAGTCCTAAATATTTAAACTCTATCACAGATTCAATCAAAAAACATTTGTCACTACAATTAAGGTTACAATTAAATGTAGGAGTGGATAATTCTTGCGAAGAGTTGCAACAAGCAAGTTTCAGCCTTTGGCACTCTGGTGCATGGAAGTAGACATTCACATCGGGAGCAGGAATAGGCGACAAATTAAAAAACATTATCTTTGTTTTGGAACTCATAACCAGGTTATGTTTAGAGAACCAAATTCTCAGCAGGCTTAGGTGCCAATTAATGTCCGAGATGAGATCAAGGCGACTGTCTAAACCCTAACAAAAGCCTACATCATCTGCAAAGGCAGTTGGAACACCTTAGGACAAAATTGGACCTAAGACGGAACCTTGGGGCACCCTTAAGTTAAAAAACAAAAGATTGCTTCTTCCGATCTTTACTTTTTGGCATCTTTTTTTTAGGTACGCCTTTTCAATTTTGTTAAGAAGGATATGGTGATCAACCATACCAAAGGCTTTAGTAATATCTATGAATAAGCCAGTTTACAGAATGCAAGGAATTTTGTACAGAATGCACCTTTCTACTGAAAAAAAAACACAATTTTTTTATTTTTAACAATGGAGTACCTACAAGGAAAATAATAGATAAAAATAAATACTTGGAAAAAATACGAAAGCCTGGCAGAACATTACCTGTTTAACTAAAACTTACTGGCACTTTGCAGCTTAGAAAAGCCATCGCCTGACCCCTCTTACAATCATGCATGCTGTGTGCGTAAGAGGTGTTTTTAAACACATGAAAGGGACCTAATTATCGGATTTTTTGCAGATTCCGAACTGCAAAATTGAGAGGTCTCTCATGACAAATGATACTCTCGGAGGGTTTGTCATGGGGATAAGTACACCATAATAGATGGGAGCATTTTTATTTTTATTTTGGTAGTAACTCAATTTTTTAATTTGATTTAATAACATTTTATTTAGCTGTGAACGTTAGTTTGCTTTCTATTTCGTGTCAAATTTGAATGAAATGACTGGCGTTACGATGATGAACAAAATTGAATATCCCACTTTGATTTAATATCTATAAAAAAAAGGAAATAGCCAAATAAATGTTCACGAAGTGAGCATAGAAGTGCGAATATACCTCTGTTCTGCACCTTCGTAGCCTCTCAAAAGTCAGTGGAGCTGTGTGATAAATACCCCGTAAGAGTTTTAAAGAGAATTTTTACTGAAGACGAAGCGTGGGTTCATCATTTTGATGATGACCCTGAAAGCAACATGAGTCGATTCACTGGCACAAGAAAGGAACAGAACACCCAAAGAAATTTAAGGTTACTCTATCTGCTGGGAAGGTTTTGGGATTTGAAGGGAATTATGCTGATCGACTACAAAAAAAATGGGTCAAGCCATAAACGCTAGACGTAAGCATCCACTTTGCGTTCATGAAAATGAATGGCTGCCGTGTAGTTCCTTCATGGAAATGCCCCAACGCACACGGCGCGTGTTTTTTAAGGCTGCTGTGTAGGGATGCGCACACGAAATATGCATCGACGTTTTATTCGGTTCGTTGTATCAACGCACCATCGATTAAAAATACATAAACACAAGTAAAAAAATTTTATTAAAAGCTTACTAAAAAATTTACTGAAATAAATAAAAATTTAATTGATAAAAATCAGTTTATTATAATTCAAATTATCATCTAGTGCTCATTAATCATCTCCTAAAAACTATATTACTTCCAGACCCGGGCGCTTCTGTACTACCAATCGAACAGGCCAGTAGATAAATATGCCTGCGTAAATTGAAAATCTTTGGCAGAAAGAGAATACTGTATGAATTGGAATATCGATATTGGAATATTACCTGATCTCTTTTACGCTAGTGTCTTAGGATAATGCACTATTGTCATGCTAACCTCATGCGAAATTCTCTATCCCAATTTGAAATAAGAGTTGCAAAGATGCTTTTAATCTATGTTTCTAATGAAAGACATCGAAACTTCGCTAAATATCAAGAGTATGTAGATATCTAATACCTCGGATTGAATCGATGCTTCGGAGATCAAACATCGATGTTTTCGATTTATCGATATAAAATGAGCAACCTTCTTCTCTACAAACCAACTTGGGTTTCTGAAAGGTTGATCAACTACAACTAATCTAGTCGAGTTTGTTTAGCAAATCTTGTGTGTCCTTCAGGATGTAAAGGAAACCGACGTTGTTGCCACTGACTTCAGTAAGGCGTATGGCACTGCCATTGGTTTTGCCCCAGGTTTTATCTTATGGCTCACGCTCAGCAGTATATATTGTATTCTTCAGATCTTTTTTTATCTAACCACTAAGTTCCCAAAGGAAGCCATCTTAGCCCACTGATATTTATCCTTACAATAAATGACGTCAACTGTGTCACCGAGCACTCTTTGCTTGTGTATAAATATGCGCCTGATATGGAAATTGCGAAACATATTGAAGCTTTCTCTCTAACGCTACCTAAACAGTTTTGCTATTTGGTGTCAAAAGAATTGCCTCGAGTTTAATGTCGGTAAATGCCAATATAACCTATTCTTGTAAGCACTTTTCCTCACTGTCAGATTTTATGAAGTTGATCCGATAGTTGACTTCTTAGTCGAATTAGGAGTAATCTGCGACCGGGAGCATAACTTTCGCTTTCATATCGATAACATCATCAACGCCTCGATTGGGCGCTCGGCTTCGTGAAGCGCTGGTCCAAGAAATACTCTAGTCCCTACGTAAGGAAATCATTTTATTTTACCATCGTTCGGCCCCTTCTTGAGTACGCTTCCCAAGGCTGGTCTCCGTTACTATACTTTTCATCCACGAATTACTTACCGGACTTAAAACATAACAGCCCCTCAATGCTACACATGATAACTCTCAATACGAATCCTTGGCAGTTACGGTCTATGCCAATCTTTCGCGTTAACTTCCAATCTATCGCATAAGCAATGGCTTCTTACTTTTTGGCTGAACTAGATATAGGACTTATCTTTAAAAAGGATACTTTGGTTTGATACGGCTATGGTGAAACCACTCCTTTCATCCGCATCGGTTGTTAGGCGGAAGAGACTTTCGTGGAAACATGTAACTGCTGCTATCCGTGCACGCCGGGCTCTGTCTTAGATGCTCCAATAAACCTCCTCCCACTCCTTGGCACATATGGATGATAGGTGTCTGAATGCTGGAGTCGGTGTGGCAAGCAAGAACACTCCGTGTTACAAGCGGAGGTACCTATTCATAATCCTATATAAGCTTTGGTTCTTTCTAGAAAGAATAGCGGCCTCGTCGGTTCAGAATGCACAAATTTTCGACAGATAAAACTTTTACTGTGCAAAACTTTTGAATTGAAAGCACAAAAGGCTTGATTTCTTGATGTGAGGGAGTGGGTCACAATTCTGCTTTCAACAATCTGCATACTCATTATCAACCTTTTTTAAATTCTGACTTAACCAATAAAATCCTGCTTATTCATCTTTTTCACCGAACTCTGCACTTTTTTGAAGTAGGTAAAGTAAAGGTTAAAAAAATAGAAACTGGTGGGAGTTCCATGTACATATTTCACAGTGTCGTTTTGTAAAAGTGACGGTTCCAGGGTTATGTACAAAAATAAACATTTTGAAAAGCAGAGTTTCGTAAAAAGATTTTGGTTTTTTTTTCGAATTTCGACCAACAATTAGGAAGTGTATTAGAATCAAAGTACCCTTCAATCTCCAAAGACGAGGTTTTTTAATGCCGCAGTTTGTTTCTAAAAAATTAACCACAAAATATTTTATCTTTCTGGAGGGCACGCCAGAATATTTTCAATCGATGACAAGTTGATACTTTAACACTCGTTAACCACCTGAATTCTAATCTGCAACCCTACGCAGCAGCACTCTTGCAAGGCATCAATACATCAACATGCGAAAGCCTATTATGAAAGTGATTAATAAGTCTGGCCCTTACCAGCGCCAAAACATTTGAGACTTTAATAAACAAGTCTCAAGACTTTATTGTGCAAAATGTATTTAAATACAAAAAGTGTATGACGTTCTCGGCCGTTTTCATTGCAGTAAACTTCAATTATCGATGTGACACATTGAATTGGTCGCAGTACGATAGAAAAAAAAGAACAGATAAAACCAAACGAATGACGTCTAAAAGTATATCTTACATTGAAAAGCTTGTATGTTTAAACAATTGCTCCAACAATTGGTCAACGTTTCCGTTATTGTTGTCAAAGAACAAATAAAACCAAGGTTACAATACATCGTTAATTTCCACAAACAATAGGCTCAATTTATATTTGCTTTTACCTTTGAACTAAATCAATACCTGCCTCCATTAGGCGTTATAACCGCCTCATTTCCGGTAAGAAGCTATACATGACTTTTAGGCCTATGGCCACTAAACACAAATAAATTCTTAACATGTGACTGATTCGTTGAGTACTTTCAAAGAAATATTTTCATTCAAGAATGTAAGCATAAACTACCAAATAAATTAATGTTCACGCTTTCGACAACGTGCCATAAAGAGGAAAATCGCTTCAACACATGTTTGGGGAATGATGTAGAACGTAGAGAAGAAATTATAATACCATAACAAAAAAAATTGTGTAAGCAATTTCCAAAATCGTGGAGAGCGTGCGTCCATTCATTTCTCGAGAAACAAAAAAAAAAGCAACCAGAAAAGCATACACGCACACCAGAAATGCTTATCGAACTTCCTCTGTCTGATACAGACCGACAAATCATTGAGTGCTTTGATAATGGCACTCGTAAGCACAAAATGACAAGAAAGAATGCATTAGCATTGTTTCGACTTTATATTATCCATTTAGGTAAACCCCGGCACGGACAGTAAATTTTATCTTGAAGTTATTTGTTTTTTCTTTTAAAATAAAGTTACGTCAGGATTTGACAATCTTTTGATAGATTGACAGCCAACACATGTCGGGGAGCATAGGTTTAACCTTGGTCAAGCATTGCATTACCTAACAAGGCGTTTATGATGGCGACTAGTTAGGTACTCATTTGAGACGTGACTCACGACCATGACAGCGTAACAGACTATGTATTAGACAAAACGTGATTGTCGATATTTTTAATCACTGCGCATCTATCTAAAAAAAAGCTGATCGAATCCAATAAAGAAATAACTATCTACTGCAAACCTTCAGATAAATTAAAAAAAAATTATATTTTTTTGCAACTAAAACTAATCGGTTAACAAAAGATGTTATGCCATGTTTTCACACAACACTAATACGCCACTCTTTTTTGCCTCTTCTAACCCTTTTCGCACACCTTTATAGCAGTTTGATATTGAAAAAATGAAACTGTTCAGTCTAGTTTTCTTTTGCGATTTTTACTACGAAATTGTTTTCTCGCTTTAGGGAAATGTCATCGTCACTCTCTTTTGAGTTTTGAGAGCAAAAATGACAACAAAATATTCCACCTCCTTTTTCATAAACCTCCTTTTTTAACTTCTAACCCTTTTCGCACACCTTTATAGAAGTTTGATATTAATGTAATGTGCGTTTCGTTTTAAGTCAAAAAAAAATTTGAAATGGGTATGGGTATGTCAAAACTGACAGATCTAAATTTGAAAACGTTTCTTTGGTGGCAAAAAAGAGGGGAAATTAAGGGGAAAACTGCCATTTCTCGAATCTGAAATCGCAGAATAAAATCTGGTTTTTTAGCAAGATTCATTTTCAGATTTACCAATACCAACACACCAACACACTGAACTGTTGACAGTTCGCTTGTTTACTTCGTGTAAATTTTGTACGGGCTGGTGTTTCTACAGAAATAATTTTGTTTTGTTTTATAAAATGTTTGTATTTAATTAACTAGTGGAAAAACTTTAATTTTAACATGGGCTCGAAATGGAAAAACTGTATTCATCCTAATCATGTTCTTCCACAGTCACAGGACCCGGTATTCGTACGTTTTTAGGCGAAGAAGCACACACGACTTTGCCGAAGGTTTAATTAAAGCAAACAGGCTTCGAATTGTGTATATTATAAGGAATTTGGTGCACAAATATAGCAGCAAAGAATAAAGTTGAGTTTTTTTAATGTAAAAACATAACAATGGCTTATTTTGTTTCTAGTTTCGTCACAAACAAGAACAGAAAATTTTCAGCAATAAAGCCACAGCAAAATGTAAACAAACTAGGGATGGGAAACAATTTTTTCATTTGGTACCTAACAAAGTAGGGATTTTCAATTAGTACTAAAACGGAGCCAATGTACTCAGAATAATTTTGCGTTAAAAAAAATAATTTGCCAATTAGAATAAAAGTTTTTTAAAGGGAAATATTCGTAATGCTTTTCGTTTTTACACAAATAAAATCTCGAATTATCGCTAATTTGAGCAAAATGAGTGCACTGCAGAAGCACTTGAAATTCCTAAGCAGAATATGGATTGAATTTTCGCTAAAATAAAAAGTGTATTTCAAGCTAGGTTGGTATGGTATGGTATACAGACATCTTCAATAAATTTTTGAACCAATTTTAAGGCATTCAGTTCTTTTCTAGTTAACAAAACATTAAGCAAAAAAAATTTATTTGCAATAATTTCGAAGTAAAACGGCAGCAACTTTAATTAAAGCATAAGAAGTGCATTTTCGAAACGCCTACAATGTATTAATTCAAACAGTTGGCAACAGTCTAAAGATTGTATCATAACTCACAGCTTATGGCCAGTACTCGACCTAAAAAGAACAACGACCATTCTATTTCTCAGTAGAAATTTCATAAGAACACTCGTTGGTGTAGTCACGGGACACTGCACCATTGGTGTCATGGCTACACGAATGGGAATCTTTGCCAACGACTTCTGCAGAAGCTGTAGGGATGAAGAAGAAATAGAGTCTATAGAACACTTTCTCTGCCACTGCCAAGCTCTCCATGAACGACGACTAACCTTTTTAGGAGTCAGGTTCTTTGATAGCCTGGACGACCTGGCAGGAATATCACTACTTGACCTAAAAAGATTTATCAAAAGATCAGGCTGGTTCAGTTAGTAAGACATATTTCCAACCATGTTTGTCTACCTCACAAGGGTAATCACAATGGGCCAATCTGGCCACCGAGTGAACTTGCACTAGTTGCAAACAACCCTTTTCAACCTAACCTAACCTACTAATTCAAACCTTCGTTAACGGAATATTTCGGCGTAGTATAATTTTAATGCCTAAGATATTTTTAGCGAATGTTAATCAAAACAAAAAATGTAACACCATTCCGTATCGAAGTCTTTCTTTTCGTTGCGCTAACTTGTGCGTAACAAATTATTTACGCTGAAGCCGCGTTTCTGTTCCTGTTTAACGTTGCTTATGACAACGCGGCTTAAATCGTAGTAGAACAAAATGCTTTCGAAATAGCAATGCGAAATGAAGGGTCCAGGGGAAAAATGGCTTACGTTCACCCAAATCGATTTTAAGAAAAAAGTTGAAAATAGAGTGTACACGCCATATAGTGTCCATTCCATTAGCATAGCAATTTATTGGAGATGATTTTGAAGAACTATTGAAGAATTTCGGATAGTTCTTAAAAAAAAACTAAGAACTAATAGTTTTCACCAGTTAAACTTTGAGAAAAATTGACTTGAGTCGTTTTTCACGTGGACCCTTCAAATACTATCGCACAAATCAGGAATATATATTTTAGCATATTATGTATGTATAGTCATAAATAATCATAATTATGTAACTTGTTTCTGTTCTTAGGCTTAGATTAGACTGCATGCCATTTTGGCATATTTGACGTAACTAAGAAGAAAAACGCTGCAAATATTTTTCTTAATGCGTCTAATATGCCAAAATGGCATGCAGTCTAATCTAAGTTTTAGAACAGTTAAGCTTTATGGTTAAGTTAAATGGTTGTCGTTGCATAGTGGCATTAACAGATTGTTGAAATAAAAATATTATGGTTAAGTAAATTACCATTTTACCTTGAAGAAGACATAGTTTTTACAAAACATTTTACTTTTACTCCCATTGTACTTTTTTTCTTAATACGACCCACTACAATTGTATTGGCCTTCCCACCATTCAAACAAAACTAACATATGGCAGGTCTCACCTATTCCCACCTATACTATCACAAAAAATCTCAATTTAATTTTTTGTTTGATTCAACCACGAAAAAATAAAACTTGGTTTTTAATTTACCCGATACCAAAAAAAAAACACATAAAAACAACTACTAAGGGGGCCCAAACCGCTTAGGAGAATCCTTGGATACCCCATCACAATTGTTCACTGTCAAGCTGCGAATTGCGTCAAAAATCTTAGTTGTCAAAATTCAGTTTCTATTAACTTTAATTGTATTTAGAATTTGAGCGTGGCATCAACCTCTTTTTAATGACATCGTTTTTTTTGTTCATATTTCTTATCAGAAGTGGTATTATACACATGTTGATTGCATTTTTATATCAAAAATTTGGTTTATACTTAAAAGCGCCCCCAAAGTGGGCGTTATTTTTATTTCAGTTGGTAGCTTACCCACGTAACTATCTGAACATTTTACTTGCACTATAAAATGTTCAGATAGTTTTTTTGATTTAAAGCAAGTATAGCGAATAAAAACCGTTTACTAAAATGCAAACTAAATATGACCACACCCACTTGGGGGCGATTATTTTTTTTAAAAGCCAATCACAATGCACTTAAACGAGGATAACGCACAACAAATTTCAGCTTCCTCTGGCAATTTGGATTTTTCATCCTAATAAGTAAAGTGGGCGTATTAGTGGGAGGATTTCAAAATTTTTTACACTTGTACTGCTTCGGGACCTAGAAAGAACCGATATTAAGTTTCAAGTTCCTGGCCAAAATTTAAGGCCTAAAAACTACCGACACACGGACAGACGGACGGACATGGCTTATTCAACCAACAATTCCGTCTGAATCATATGCCCCTAAGGTCTTGGGGGTCTACGGTGATTACTTCTCTATGTTACAAACTATGAATCAAACTTAATAAACCTCCTATCCTATGGGAGGGGTATAATGAAACTAAAACAAACACGTATCCTATTGGAATTTTAACAACGAAATTGTTTTTTCGCTTGTGGAAAATGTCTTCGTCACTCTCTTGTAAAAGCCAAAATGAAAAAAAACTGACCGTGGAAAATATTTTTATGTTTGTCCGGTGGAGACGCTTTAGGATTGATTTTTAATCTTCTCCTGCTAATCGCAGTTTTATGACCGGTGTAGACATAGTCTTGGATCTTGGGTAAACTAATGTGATGACAGGTTAATGGAATTACCGAAAAACCAGCTGGTAACTCTGTCCGTCCATAGAGCCAGGTAACTCTGTCCGTCCATAGATCGTTAAAATGATCGTTCATTTTAACGATCTCGAAGTTGAGACTCGCACTAGAATGCTACGACCAACCACATCATCTTCCACTCTTTACGGTGGAAGAGAATTCTGCAAAAAGAGATAAGGACATTGATTTATAGGTTTGCAAGTGGAATGTCTCGGCCTTGAATAGGTCACAGACCTAGGCTACTGTGAGGCAGATATAAAACCGCAATCTATAAGAAATTACGATGGGTGGGTCAGGCAAAAAAGGGACCAGAGACTTTGGCATTGCAAGTCCTTGCTCTAATAGGCTTTGATTGGCAGTACGATTTCACCCAAACTTACTTACTCAAAAAAAGTAAGTCTCAAAACAGCCTAAAGTGTTTTCATGCGCTTTTGCCAGGGTCAATGCTTCTGCACCGTAAAGCAGGACTGGGATGATGAGGGTCTTATAAATGAACACTTAAGTTGCTCGAGAGAGGGCTTTGCTACTCAATTGCCTTCTTAGCCCAAAGAAACAGGGATTGGCAAGAGTTATCCTTCGTTTGATTTCAGCGCTGGTGTAATTGTCTGATTGATAGTGGAACCTATCAGACAACCTATTAGACAAAGTCCCTAACTACCTCAAAGTTATAGCTGTCGATGGTGATGTTTTGTCCAAGACGTCGGTGTTGGGTGTTCTTTCTTGATGACAACATATACTTGGTTTTGCCCTCGTTGACTGCTAAACTCATATTCGCCGCTTCCGTCCCAATTATAACGAAGGCTTCACTGACATCACGCTTTGTTCTTCCGATTAGGTCAATGTCGTCTGCGTATGCGAGTAGTTGAACGGACTTTTGAAAAATTGTACCTCTGGTGTTGGCGCGGGAGTTCTGCCCGATTCTCTCAAGTATGATGCTTAAGACTGTTAAACTGTTCAACCAAAAAGCCAAACATATTTCCTCGATATTTCCTTCGAAAACGTTTAATCGAAAAGGCCATAATGCTCAGGCAAGAAGTTTTTAGTTTTGTTTCCCTAGAAAAGCGTTGATGTTGTAGCGGGAGAAGAACTGTTCATCTCTGAATTGGGATTGGCAGGTATTAGAAAATATTTGAGCATAGCAAAGTTTTTTTTTTTGAGCAACAAAAAGAGCGCATTTCTAATACCCTCATCCATCCAGTCCTGCTTTAAGGTGCAGAAACATTGACTGTCAAAGGCAGGCGAAAACGCTGAGGCTGTTTCGAGAGGAAAACCTTTCGGGTAACTTTTAGTCTCTTCTGCATGAACGGAGTGTTGAGGAGGACGTATAGGTTTGGGGACAGAATAACGAAATCCCGAAAGCCCAAAATACCCAAAAAATTGAATGTTTTCGACTGTGACTTTCCGGGATTAACAGACTGCATCCTCGGAAAATCTTCGAGCCCACCACGCAGGGACAGCGTGGAGCACCGGACTTAGGTGCCACATACAAACCGTTATAGCCCATTCCAACTGGGCATTTGAGAGAAAAATAGTGCACATGAATCCAGAACAATGTTAGTATGATAGCGGATTCAAGTTTTCTTACATTCAAGTCAAATGTGGGGGCGTGGCTGAGAGTTGATCGTAGCGAGATCCTTAGGTATGGGAACATAGCAACAATACAAGTTTCAGTTCTGTAAGATCAAAAGACTTAAAAACTTTACACATACTTAGAGGATTGGGATTAGCTAGCTTGAGCCAACAAAAGTTAACGAAAACTTAACGAAATCTAGCCAAATTGCTATCATAGTTATGTCATTGCGTTGTTTCGAGAAGGCTACAAAGTTTTATTGACAAACACTCACTGATACATAAAAGTCAATATGGATTCCAAAAAAACAAAAATACAGGGAAACTGCTAGGTGAATTCGCTAACTGTGTGAATGAAAGCTTAAATAAATGCCATCATGTCCTAGTACTGTTCATGGACTTCAGTAAAGCTTTCGATACACTAAACCATGATAGCTTAGTAGAAGCGCTACGGCGGATTGGCATTAGAGGTGTAATGGCTGATTGGCTTAGCGATTACCTGCACAACAGGTGGTTCAGTGTAAAGATCAAGGGAGTAATAAGCGACAAAAAGGAAGTGAAGTATGGAGTTCCACAGGGATCAAAACTAGGCCCCCTTCTTTTCATCCTTTACACCAACGAGCTTCTTCGGGTTTTTAAGGACAGCATCCCATTTTCATTTGCTGATGATACGGCGATTGTGGTCTCACACAGGTGTCTGGATACGGGGATAAGGATGCTACAAAAAGAGTTCAATGCTGCAATAAAATGGTGTCACGATAATGGATTGGTCATCAATGCTTCCAAAACTAAAATGATGCACATTCGAAGTCCACAATTTAAGCCTATGCAGAGTAGAATATATCTAAACAATGATGCCTGTCCTAACACTGCGAATGAGGCTATTGAATTGGTAGAAAGTCACAAATATCTCGGAGTAATTATTGACTGCCACTTGATATGGGACAAACACGTCGATAAACTACGCATGGAGTTAAAGAAAGCATTATATGCATTATCTCATTTGCGATACCATGCCAATGAACCTGTCCTAAGGCAAGCTTATTTTGCATTAGTGGAATCAAAACTAAGATATGGCATTCTTGCTTGGGGAAACGCAGCTGCAACACACATTCAAAAGCTTCAGAGACTTCAAAACGCAGTACTTAAACAAGTTAAAAACAATAATCAACGAAGTCATGGCAACGACTTTAAGTTCTTCGAGTCGACCACATTTTCAAGATGACATTAATTCTGGAGTACTACGATGATGGGCGCTTCATTCGACCAGTTGATCATCTAATAAACACCAGACGACGGGCCCAGGGTATGCTTCAAGTACCTAGAAACCACAACAATTATGGTAGACGACAACTTAAATACAGCGTTCCTTCAATAATTAATGAATTACCTAGAGATCTAGTAAATATTGAAAATTTTAAAACTAGGAAAAAACAAATAAAAAGCTTCTTTTTGAATTCTTAAAATTAAAAATAAATTAAAGCTAAAATTTTCTTAAACGAAACACAAACGTAAAGTAAACACACATTTTAAATAAAAAAATAAAAGTGCACTTAAGCTTACTGTAACTTTTTTAAATGTAAAAACACAATCTCCTGCAGAAAAGCCAAGGCTTCGCAGGTACTTATAAAAATTGTTAAGACTTTTCATGAATAAACACCTTCAAAATCAAAAAAAAAAAAAAATTCGAATCGTGTGGAATGCGACATTTTAAAGCCGACTTAAGCTCATCTAAGTCTATTACTGTTAGGCCTTAAGTGCGATTAACCTAATGTCAAAATACATGTACAAAAAAAATCCTACTCATGTTCTGTCAAACGTTTACGGTGCCCATAATAGACTAAGGTAAACGATTCGGAAATCGTATGAAATTTATTTGTTTCTCACCAGCTGTTAAATTTCCGTGTCGAACTCCTCACTTGATTAGGACCAGCTTATGCTAACAAAAAGTATCGAAAACTTAACGAAATCAAGTAAAATGCTATTATAGTCTTAGGATACGGATTGTGTGTATAATGGGATAATTATTTATAAAAGCCGACTTAAGTTCATCTGAAGGCCTAGACTGAATCCTAAGGCCGAAAAGTTTTAACTGAGTTAAAGCCTCGGATTGACAGATCTTGGTTTAACTCTAGCTTAGCTCTGCACTGAAATCGTTAACGAAATTTTAACTGGCAGATGGTCGGAAAACAGTGTTGTGTAAGAGGTCCACCTTTAGATCATTTACGCTCAGCGAAAAATTCTTTGATGCAATGCAATCATCTGTGGTAGAATAATTGGTGAAAGATTCCATAGTAAGAAACTCGACTTTCTGAGGAGCTGGCAGCTATGATGTCGTTGCATACGAGTTTAGGGATGGAAAATCGAGCACAATTTTATATATTTTTACAAAACACAAAACATTTTTTTTGGCCATTTAATAACAGATGACCGTCAGAATAGCAGATCGGAACATTTTTTTTTTAATGCTTTTGCGAATAAGGGATATAAATTTTAAGGCTTTCGCGGTTGTTAATTGACATGAAAAGAGACTTTTCGGATTAACCGCGTTAATAACTATTTTTAATGAGTACAATACTAGACTCATCCCGAACGTTTCGCTCAAGATGCATTGAGCGTGGTCACCGGGAAACTGCTATGAAAGTGTTATCGCTGAGATCGGCTGCGTAGATTGTAGCGGTGCGTAGACGGTTCTGACTCATCTTGTTGTTGTAGTTGAGATGAAGGTGGTTGAGAGCAAACTGTACTAACTACATCACCGGGTGTTTCTAGGACGATTGGGAGTGGGCGTGTGATGTTGATCACAGGGTCCCATGTACGCGAAAGTTTAAAACTATCATCACGATTGAAGTTTTGGTGGTGTTTTATTTCAATTGCTTCGCGGACCAATCGAGGGATGTAATGATTCTCACGAGCTAAGATCTTGGCTTGATCAAAATGGATCCAGTGGTGTTCATCTGGATTATCCAAGACATGCTTGCATATTGCAGATTTTTCCCGTTGTTTTTTAGTCACCGCACTGATGTGTTCTTTCAAACGGGTTGCAATACTCCTTCTGGTTTGCCCTACATAAGACGACCCACAGCTACAGGGGACTGCATAAACGCCCGGCGTTTGAAGAGGAAAGTAGTCTTTCGGCGACGTTAGGTAACTTCTCACTTTTTTTGGCGGAAGAAATATGGATTTTATCCCATATTTCTTGAGTACTTTTCCTACTCGGTCTGTAACACTTTTGACGCATGGTAAGAAAGCTTTCTTGTCTAAATTGCTTTCGTCCCTTTCTCTTGGCAAATCTGGCTTCCATATTCTTTGCCTTTTCGTATAGGCGTTTGCTTTAAGTACGTCGTTGACCAGGACAAGTTCAACGGAAAGATGGTCGTTATCACAAATTTTGTGGGCGCGTTGAACTAGTGTCGAGACAACGAATTTCCCAAAGTCAAACTGTGTGTCTCAAAGTAAGGAATAATGTTTTAATGTTTCACATCTCACGGGCAAAACGGATTAAAAGAAGAGGAAAAGGAGGAGAGATTTCGGTGCACTCTTATTTTGATCAGTTACAGGTTGTATTGCGTAGGAAATACTGATGTTCGAAGACATTCCACATACGCGTTGTACGAACCTTACAAATGAACCTCTAAGCTTTACTGTATGTCCGAAAGTGTGCTCGATGGTAAACTAATGATCATTTGATGGACTTCACAATATTTCTCTCACGAATAACTAAGTTTTATCGCGCGTTTCTCGATCCTGTCAAGCAGATGCAGTGCTGTTGTGGAGCACCAGCCAAGACTGAGAATTGTGTTCCAGTTTTGCTTAGAGCGAATGTAGGACTTTTATAAAATAGCCAAATCGAAGGAGGTGAAACATTTCCGACATCTTTTGAGGAAACCAAGGCTTTTCGCAATGTAAATTCCGTCGATAGGTAACGACTTGGCGTTGCGGTTTGGCTTGTTAATGACAAAAGACAATTGAGTTTTGGAGGCATTAAACTCTACTCTGCTTAGAGATCCCCATGATACTATGCTAGTTACTAAGCTCAGAGTTTGACACACATTGCCGTTCAAATTCTTGGTCCAAAGAGCAGCGACGAGGAATCAAGAACAAATATGTCGAACTAAAGTTACTGTCATCAACAAAGGAGAAATTGGATTAGTAGTAGCAGACAAACGATCATACAGGAAAGAGAGTCGGAGACAAAATAGAGCCCTGGGGAACCCCAGCGTTTATTTTATGAGCTGCAGACTTGAGGCCATCCAAAACAACTTGAAATGAACGGTTCGAAAGGTAACTAATTAGAATTACTTATCCAGAATTGTATATTCGTTGATTCCAAATGCACGCATTTTCGACAAGAAAGCTTGATGCCAAACTCTGTCACATCCTTTTGATATATCGCGTTATTCATCGCGCTAAGGTACAGGTGGGCCACATCTGGGAACATGGAGCTTGTAGCGAAATGAGCTGTAAGAAGTAGATTTGCTTTGTCTAAAAAGGAGACAGCTAGAATGTCATTGTAACGAGTGTGGGGATGGAGAATAAGGCGCAGTTTTGCACATTTTTTAAAAAAGACCAACGTTTTCACAACTTTTTCGGATTACGTAAGATGGGCTTGTAGAGCCGAAAGCATAACTCCTTCAACCTAATAGCCTCTTTACAGCTCGAGTCATACCTTGATTTGATAGCCTTTACTTTACAAGGAGATTGGTGTAGTAATCATATGACTAGCGGCATCTACATTGTCATTAAGCACAAAGACCAGTTAAAAGGCCGAAGAAGCTATTAGTGCGGTTAGAGTTGGCTCTTTCGCTAGAATGTTTTTTAAGAGTTACTTCCATATAAGGTTGTCTACCCATTAAGAATTTGGCCGGTATGACCAACCTAATGGAGATTCACGAATCACAGTATACCTATGAAGTTGGGAGGTTAGAAACAAGTCCAGTTGGTTGGTCTGGTTGGACGTCTTGTACCTACGTAGGTTCGTTTACAAGTTGCGTTAGATTTTTTATTCAACGCAGCAAATATCTCAACGTACGGACGAAGCATAAAATTCAGGGAAAAAGGCCTTCTTGACCCCAATTCATTGCTCAAAATTTCAGTTTGAAAATCAGCTTATAAGTAAGTACCTCGCCTGAAATGTGATTATGAGGTGGCTTATCTAGAAAACCCTTTTATATTAAAACAATTAACTAAAGAACTACGCCAAAGACAAATACCTGCATAAATTTAACAGATCGCTGAGTGTTCCAACTTTTGCCTAAGCCTCTGCTTTTGTAGTCAAGTTGTGTTTGTGATTTTTTTCATGTTCTCTTCTCTTTGCCTTTTTGAGGTTCCCTATTATAACTCCTCAATTTTAAGCCGCTCCATTCATTTCCTCCAAAAACGGATTTTTGGACTAACTCTATTTGGTATGATCTTCCCTAAAAATCTGTTTCCGTGGTGAACAGATCTAAACAGGCCGCCGTAAGAGCGCTTTGTACTTGTCTCACTACTCATTATCGTCTTAGGCACTTCTCTACTTTTATAGAAAAAAAAAAAAACAATTAATAATGTACCATACGTGTTCAGGTGCCTAGTCTCATAGTCTGTCGACTCTTCGTCTTTTTTGTTTTCACTTAACAAGTTTGTTGGACGCTGCTACACGTAGTCAGAACATACTATTAATTGCGGTTTCCATGACCGCAAAGCTGGCCATTCAAGGCGTCTCAAGACCATCACTGTATGTAAATTTTAAATAAAAATCGACCTTCGTCGTGTGTACCTACATCACACTTAATTGCTTCTAATGGCCAGTAAACATTGTTTATTATGCTCACCTCGTAAATGGGCAGTTTATCGGAATTCCACTGGGCTATGCGCTCGACACTTTTGTCCACCACTGTGACTGTGATACCCGGACACTTGTAAGCCATCACACTGCATGTTGGGCCGCCAACGTAGCCAGCACCAATGCAACACACTTTGGACACTCCGATGGTTTGCGACATGACGCTTTCTGTGTGTCGTTGGCTTGTGCTTAATTTTATAAACGAATTAGCGGAAATGAGGAACCGAATTAGGGCACTAAATTCTAGACACACTAGATGCGATTACGGCGGCTTAAGACACGGCACTCATTTGCAATGGAATAAACCGATTGAAGCAGGAGCACTTTTTTGACCGACGCAAGAAGAGTAGACTTTGGGCGATCACAAAACTCTAATCAGTGAAGCGCGGAAGCTTAAGCATTTATTTGTTGGCAAAAACTTAAATCGCGATAAGGTGGATTATTTATGCGAATCCAAAAACTGCGGCAGGGTCGCGAAGACCGTCGTGGAATGAACGACAAATGGCAGTTCTTTGACTTTTCATAGGAAATTTGTTTGACAGGTCGCAGTTGTATGACAGATAGTGATGAGAAGGCGTTGCTGATAGTGATGGTCCGTAAACTAACGAAACCTCTCTGTACAGCGGCTGTTAAAAAAAACAAATAAAATTAATAACGTTTAAAACATTGAATAAAGAGACAAGAAAGTGGTGTTTTTGGGGAAAAGTGAAGCATCAGTTTTAGTTGTGTGAGTGCGGACTACTTATGTGTTCAACCAGGCATGTCATGAGAGACGGCTCGAGGTTCATACGTTTCTGGGAGCTGACTCTACTTTGTTTAACATTCCTGAGTTAAGGTGACATTTGTACCCCGATTCGTGATACATTCGATACATTCACTTACAAGTCGATACCCGACATCGGGCGACTAATATCAAAATAAATGCTTCACTCACACACACTGTATATGTGAAAAAGAGCTATTCCTTGTCTCTTTATTCAATGGTTTAGATAAACTTGCATGCTTAGAGGCATTTTTACTGTCATTTTTATTGGCATAAAGCATCATATAGTGTGACTGTGATTCGTATGAATAGAGGTTTTTGAGCTTTGACGTTTCCTTATTTGACGTCTACCCCGCAAGAACTTTGCATGGATTCTTGTTAGTGTATTTTTATTTATTCACTCACGGTTTTGGCTCGATTGTTTGTTTTATCAAATGTTATTCTTGTGCTTAAAAAAGTTAAGTTTTGTTTTTAACTGGAATGTGTCTTGAAAAAGTCTCAATAATCCATACCCGAAAAAAATGTTAAACGCATTAGGATGTACTTAAAAAAATCCACCCTTCAAAGACCAAACATTGGAAGATAATTTCATTTATTTTTAATTACATGTAAACAACTACACATAAACAACATGTAAACAACTACACATAAACAGTGGCTTAACGTGTTTTTCAGAGGCCACGTCTTCAATAGATATAAAGGACCAAAAGGTATGACGTGCAGCAGTGTTTGAAAACGTGGTGATAACTTATTTTTTAGTTATAAAACCGTAGTGAATACATACTCAAATCACACGCTTACACCTCAAGAACTATTGACAGCTTGAACTTCATTGATTTTGACAAGTGAACCAACATCTCTATGCTTTTAAATTCCAGCCTGTCAAAATAAGACAAAATGCCTGCACTTTTGACAGCTGAAAATGCCAACTGGCATTCAATGTAATCGATCATTTACGTAAATCACAGCGTTTTTGACGTAAGGCCAATAAATGGTTGAGTGCTTTTCGCGAAAAAGGCACTTGGACGTACATTTTAAGGAATTGTGATCATAAAGCATAAACTGGAGTGATCGACTTCGGAAGTTCAGTGTTCAGGTGTATGCACCAGGAGAGTCAGAGTATTCGGCCTTCTTGAACGAAGTGGAAGCTGCCCTGGATAGAGAAGCAGAAATGTACTTCTTTCTGATTTCAATATTTCGCCTGATTTTATTGTTCAAGTAACTATATACGGACCGAACATGGAGGAGTGTGATTGGAAGGCACGAAAACCAAGACTGTTGATTCGCAGACGATGGGAAAGGTTGCAGGGTACTGACTCTGACTTCAGAGAACGATTTGCACGGTACGTTTTGGAGAAGTTTGAACAAATTCGAACTGACCTTCTGAATGTAGAGCAAGAATGGCAGTTGTTTTCATAGGCAGTCATTTCCTCTGCAAAAGACGTTTGTGGAGTGAAGCGCGGCTTGGTGTAGCTCCTGGTAGTGAGAAAGAACTTCTTGGTTTAAGATACCTGCAGCCTAAGAAGCCATTAGAAAGAAATAGAGGTGATTCTCTAGTCTCTGACATTGTGTGGAATCAATGTTGGAACTTATAACTTTTCGAGCCTGATCCAAGGAAAAAAACTTGTGCAAAAAACTTTCAAGCTGGCAGTTAGAACAGCCATCGAAAAAGTCTTGAAAAAATTCAGTGAGAGGTTGAACACGATTAAAGATTTGCAAACAAAAAGTTTTGGCAGACTATTCGCCATCTCAGAGGAATATGTAAGCTGAATATTGAACAAGGACGTACACTTCGTTCAAATGAGAATCAAATCTTATACATTTTGTGCATCTCCGTTGTTTGCTTATACCTAGATTGGTGTGGCCAATAGCCGTCTACCAGACTGACATTTGGACTGATTAGATAGATACATAAAGGTTAATTGAAATTAAAATACAGTTTTTAAAACACAATTACCTATGAGGTTTGTTTAATTACATGGGAGGGAATTACATGGGGGAATACTTGGGAAATACATAACAGAGCAGCTCCAGCGGATCTCTTTTAGGACTGGGCTGGATATTCCTATGAAGTGTAAAACATCTTTTCGTTAAAAAAAACTCATAAATTAAAAAGATCACATGACAAAGGAAGTTTAGGTCTGTACGGAATAAATTTTGAAAGAACGATGTCTAACGCAGATCGAGCAAGCACTGTTACCGAGCTGCTCAACACTGACAGGGCACTGAAGATGGCAATCCCACTGATGAAGAGATTTGGGTGGTATTCCAGAGCTGCAATCTAGCCTTCGCGTAGAGCAATACTGCTTTTGGCCTACCTGAGGCACAAGCGACCAGATTTTCATTCTTAGGCTTTGGCCACGTACTGAGTGACCCAGCGACGAGCGTCTGGGCGATTTATCTGACCGACGAGTGGCCAATACGTCGCTCGCTGAGCGATTTGTATCGAAAATGCCTTTAATCATGGCTTTCAAGTTCCCGAGGAAAAGACTTGTTCTTTTTCATGGTCCCCACCTCCGCGAGGGTCTGACAAGCCCTCCGAGAGTATCATTCGTCTTGAAAAACTTCTCAAAGTGCCGTTTGGATTCGGCAAAAAATTATAGGTCCCCTTGTATGTGAAGAAATTAACACACACAGCATATATTGTTAAGAAGTTGGCCCTGGTTCACCTCGAGCTGTTGCGCCACTCTATTTATTTATTTATTTTAAGTTTCGGAGGTATAAAACCGGACAGTTGAAATCAAACATTACGTGATTACTTTGTCAATTTTATGAATTCGTCGCCCCTAGACCAATTTTGGCAATACTATGTCATTGTCCAGCTAATTTAAACTTCTATCTGGGCTTTCCAGTTCCAAAAACATAAAACCGGATGGCTTTGGACACCTGTAATCCAACATTCTATCATTTTTTTTCATTCGTCGCTCAGCGACAAACTAAAAAATTAAAACAGATTTGATTTCTGAGCGTCGACGCGCAGAGTGGCCGCCTCCATGCGATTTCATGGTGGCCGCAGCGGCGCAGCCTTAAGGTTTTAATATAACCTTGGAATATGCCAAACCGGTCTATGACAGGGCCCGTCGAGATAAACTTTGGAGAGTTTTACATGACTATGAGTTGAGTCCGCCTCCTCGGAAAGCTATTCAGTCTTTGTGTGGGAACAGCAGAAGCAGTGTGCAGATAGATATGTGGTGTCAAATCCCATCCTTTTGTTGTTAACGTCTCTATATCTGTTTCCACAAAAGATGGGAGGAGTGATACAGACTTATCCGGTTGGATTGGCAAAGACAGAACAATAGTAAAGGAATTGCGCTGGTCGGTCATCAGGAAAGCTTAGCTTGGAGAAAAAGCAAGGACTATAGTTTTTTATTCAGTGTTCGTTCCAACCCTCATATGTAGACCACATTAGGTAATGACCGAAAGAATTAGACTGCAGGTTATGCTGCCGAAATGAGATTTGAGGTGCGTTCGTGGTGTTAAGCCTTCTGTACTCCGACGTGACGGACTCAACGAATTTATTGGGCTAAAGGCATTACTCTGAAGTGAGCTTAAGTCAGCTTTTATAAATATCCCATTACATGCAATTCGTATGCCATGGGCTAATAGCTTTTTGCGCGGTTTTGTTAGGTAGCTTTTGTTCTCTTAAGTTTAGTCCCACTCAAGTGAGAGGTTCAGCACGGAAATTGGACAGCTTTTTTTTTTGAATACTATCATTTTTTTGAATACTACATCCCTAGATACTTCGCTTCATTCGCATAAGGTATTTGTACAGAATTTATGAACAGAGGCAAATTGTTAACCCTTCTGTAAGTGAAATTCACATGCGTAGACTTGTTCTCGTTAAGAGCGATTTACCAAGTCTTCGTCCAGACACAAATTCTGTCCAATGCTCGTTGGAGGTTTCTCGTTGATGACTCGACTGATTCACCTGTTGCCAGGATGGCCGTATCGTCCGCAAACGTGGCCACGACTGTCTCGTCATCTAGAGGTATGTCTCTTGTGTAGAGCAGGAACAGGGTCGGACCGAGGACGCTTCCCTGGGGTACGCCAGCCCGAATTTGCTTGAAACTCGAGTATTCACTACTACACCTAACACGAAAGAGTCTGCTTTCAAGATAATTTTCCAATATTTTAAACATGTCTTCCGGCAAGTTTTGCCGTAGCTTATATTTCAAGCCCTCGTGCCATACCTTGTCGAAGGCTTGCGATACGTCGAGGAAAGCACTTGAACATATTTTTTCCCCTTCTAAGGCTTTTTCAATTTCATGCGTTATTCTGTAGACTTGATCTATTGTGGAATGGTTAGGTCTGAAACCGAATTGATGATCCGGGATCAAGCGTCTTTCTGCAATTATTGGTTGTAATCGCTTCAGCAGAAGTTTCTCGAATACTTTCGATATTATCGGCAGAAGCGATATGGGCCTATAAGATTTTTTATCATTTGCGCATTTCCCCGGTTTAGGAACCATAATGACTTCAGCAACTTTCCATTGTCTTGGAACGTATAGAATTCTAAGAGAAGCGTTTATCATATGAAGTAGCTTGACTAATGCCTTTTTTGGTAGCTCTTTTAATATTTCGCCAGTGATCAGGTCGTAACCCGGGGCCTTATTATTTTTGAGTTTGCTAATTGTCTGTCGGAGTTCAACTAACGAAACATTGGAAAATTGGACAGCTGGGTATAGCTGTCATACACACAAATTTTATTCGATTTCTGAAGGGCACCGTAAGCATTTGCAGAACTTGAGTGGGATTTGCGATGTATTTTGACAATAATCCCACTTAAGTATGTTATGGTTACGGCTTCAGGGATGAGGGCGAAATGTCAGTACCTATCATAGGAACCTTACTGTTGAGCTCTTATGGCCTTTTCGGTTGGTCGTTCGGGAGCGTGCGAGAGACTTCTGGACTCTCCTAAAACTGTTTTCTTGGAGTTTTTTGTCGTTTGACAGTTCCTCTTCTGGATAGAAGAGAAATTTGCTTCTGGTTTTGAATCCAGAATCAAGACCAGAAGCACGCACACAATCATACATGTGTCAATGTCAAGTTGGATAAATGTCATTTGTCTCCTGTAGAATAGCTTTGGCTTCACAAACACAACGCTAGACAAACTTCAAAATCAAGAAAAACGTTTCGAATTCAAGCTCGAATCTGGTAGAAGAACGCCCTGATCCAGGATCGCCAACCGAAAAGGCCATTACACTATTTCTCCGAGTGAAACTATCAATTATTCGATGATTAGACACACTGTTCGTATGCCCCCGACAGACTTACTAGACAGGTCATATCCGTGGCAGGCCGAGAAACAGGTGAAGGGATCAGGTAAGGAATATCTCCGAGACCCGCCGGGGGATCGTGCCTGTGTTTCTTGTGTTGGTAGCGGAGGATTGGAAACGAAAGAAGAACTATTATGCCGCCCTAGACTTCTTCTACGCAGAAAGAAAGATTGTGACGTAGGTATAACAGTTGAAACCGTTGAATCAACTAGCCGTGCAAGAAGACCGATATGTACAGAGAATCGTCCGGCCTTATTGCAAGTCTTTAACCTATTTCATAATGACAGCAGCACAATTTTTCCATGAAATGTGAATGCTTTTGTTCTTTTAGCGAAAAAGCATCCCTTTTTAATTGCATTGGTTATTATTATTACTCTTATTCCAGAAGATAAAAACAAAGAATAAATTATTTTGATAAAAACAAAGAAACACGATATAAACTAGGAACTTTTTCTTTAAAATTAAAAAAAAAAATTGTTCATATTTGAAAAAAGTGTCACACGTAAAAAATTTAACGCTATAAAATCTTATCTAAACACGCCCGAAAATGACGAAAATCCCATCAATACAACGAGCCTATGCTGCGATTGTGAAAAACCTAGTTCTGTTCAAATCCGAAGCAAAGCTGCAAAGTCCTTTGTTGTTAAGACACTTAGTAGCAAGCCAATCAAGCAAAGGATCTTCTCCTCCTGGGGGTACATTTCAATTGCCACGTTGCATACAGGGTTATAATTAATGCATTAATTTTCTATAGGATCAAAAGCTAAAATGTGGAGAAACATAACCTTTCTGGTTGCTTTTCCAGCTATAGGCATTGTGGGAGCTTTCGTTTTCTTAAGCATTAAAAACCAGCCGAAACATGAACGTCCGCCATTTATTAAGTATGAATATTTGCGGATTCATAATAGACGCTTTGCATGGGGCGATGGCACTAAATCATTTTTCCATAATCCTCACGTCAACGCCTTGGCAGATGGATACGAAGATGAATAAGTAAATTGAAAAAAGGTTGCTGCATGGATTTTTATCAAATACTGCTTCCAACCACTGTTTTTTCTATTATCGATTATATTTAGATATTATTTTAATACATATAAAATTATAATAAAGGATATATTTACTTTTCCCGACTTTAAGAAATTTAAAAAGCTTTAAAAAGAGTCGGTTGTCCTGGATCCAAACCAGCAATGTTTACTAGCTAAAGCATAGAGTTTCAGACTATTATGGTGGCGGAGTCCCTTACAAGTGTTGGCAAGACTTAAGTCAAATAGGTTTTTAAATATTTGGTAGTGCATGTATTACCAAAATCAATTAATTTTTTTTAATTAAAATTAACCTCTCAAGCTATGTATAGAATTTATTTTACTCCTCCAATGTACTAGATCCTTCGAATATAGTAACCCAAAGTTGGTTGTTGTCTAAATACACTACAACAAAACTCCTTTAATTTTCACTTCAACATTATAATTCAAGCTTTATTTTTCGCCACGATCATAAGCTAAATGTGGGCTACTAGCAGAGTCATTCGGGCGGTCCCATATCCCACAACTTACGGTCAGGTTGACCACAACCAGCAAATTGTGGCATATTGAATCTAAAAGTCTCTCTGTCAAAGGGGGGACGTGTAAAATTTCCAAGTGCATCACTTGAGTTATTAATTCAAACCCGCTTTCAGCCAAAGTTGGGATTGAATAAAACAGATCGTAGTGGGATATTCCGTGATCGCCTTTTTGCTAAAGTTTTAATTTAGCCCTATTATTTTTTTTTAAGTAGTAGTAAAAAAGCAACTTCATATTTGGGATTTGTTTTTAATTTTATTTTATTTTAAGGGCGTTTTTAAGTGCTTAAATATTCCTTAAAAACTATTTTATATATGAGAGAACAAATTTGTTTATTAGCCTAAATAGCTTCGGAAGCTTTTTTTTAAACGATGTGTGTGAAATACGACAAGAAAGATCAAACCTCAAAACGCAGATTTTTAACGAGCCATTCCAAGAACAAGAGTAACACTCGTTTTTTTGAGACACTTCGTTCAGTAACCGATTGCCTTGCCATTAATGGCGTTTTTTAGTCGTCCGTTTTTTAGTCGTCCCAAACTGTTTTCTTGGACTCGTTTGAATCCAGAATCAAAACCAGAAGCACTCACGCATCATTCAACGCATGTGTAAAGTTGGATAATTGTAATTTGACCCCTGTAAAATAACTTATGCTTCACAAATACAATGCCAGACAAACTTCAAAATCGAGAAAACTGTGTCCGTGCCCAATCCGGGAGAAGAACGCTCTGATCCGGGATCGCCAACCGAAAAGGCCATAAAAACCATTAATTTTTAACATCAACCTTCATTGTTAACACGGTAACCCATTGTCATATCTTGGAACAGCGAAGCTATTACACTTTTGTTATCCTTGTATCGGAAACATGGCTTCACCAACGGCTCAAAATCCACAAAAGAGTCCATAGCCGAAATAATGAAAATGCCCACTCAAATTCAAGTGAGAAACCAGTAAAATTTTTTTTTAATTCCAGAATAATTATGCATTGGGCAGCGTGTTACATGTTTCATTAATATCCGGCGAGATTTTACGATTCACTGGGGGACATTCTGATAAGTGAACATCCTTGTTAGTTTGATTTTTCTCTAATCCGCTGATGTTTTCCGTATTTTTAGGTTTCGGAGGACGTGCATTAGACATCACCTTTGCTTCCACACCTGTTTTTTGAGTTCCCGCGCTATTTTTAGCCTGCACCGAAGGCGTCTTGACCTCCGGCGTCGGCCAGTACTTCTGCAAAGCATAAAAACACATGAAACTCTCTTGATGAAGCAGAGACAACAACTGCCATCATTACCTTGGGTACATCCCAAATGATCACTGATCCGGTTGAGCATCCTGTTATGCAAAACTTTCCGCATGGACTAAAGGCACAGCTTGTGACTGGTGAGGCATGCTGCATCCCGACACAAACTGCTACTCCGTTTTGATAGTCCCATAGCTATAAAAATAATACTTTATTTGATGTTTACCCATAAACAACTTGAACCCACTTTAACGCTTTGATCACTACCGACAGCCACAAAGTATTCACCTGTAGGGCTGAACGCAATGAAATTGACTGCATCTTTCTCAGAGCCTTCTAGTTCCCTCAAAAGACTGCCATTTAAGGTCTGAAATAAAAAATATAGCTAGCCCCCCCCCAGCGAAAGTGGAATTGTTTTTGTTTACCATCCAAAATCCAATGCGGCCATCAGACCCGACAGTTAACATTTGAACACCAGTGGGAAAGAATCGAGCGCACATAAACTGTGTATTAGCGCAGATCATGTGTTTTCTTGTCATACGTCTGAAATTAAAAAAAAAGAAGTTTACAGTTTAGCTACCACGTATTTTTAAATACATAGAGAAACACAAAAACGCTAACATTACTCGAGTTTTAAACGTGATATACCCTATAAAAAATAATGTAGCCAATATAAGGACGTCAAAGTGACGTTAAAGTATGCCTTTAAAGTTTACCGCAAATTTACGATGCAATTAAGGAACGATTATATAAGAAAAAATGAGGTCCTTCCAAGTTCCATAAACTTGTCAAGGAACTTGGAAGGGCCTTAAATTGGTTAATATCTAGTTACTCAGTAATTTATGGTCAAGACCAAACAACGTCAGCTTTCAAAAACTTGGCCGCTGAGGAAAAGAATAAAACTGATTAATCAAACAAAAGGTTAGATTAGACTGTATCCTACGGGCATTCTTCTGACATTTTTACTGGCATAAAGCATGATGGTGTTCCAATTTGTTCTTAATGCCTTAAAATGCCGACCTGCCAAAATACCTGCATTTTTGACTGATAAAAATGTCAACTAAGGCATTCAATGTAATCGAGTATCAATGCAAAACACAGCATTTTTGACTTGATAGCTGGGACACAATGAGTACCTGTGTCTGTGTCTGTGGCTGGGTCTCGCAGTTCAGGTTACGGAAACACGTATATAGCGACACAATGCGTATCTCGCTGTGTCTCTAATTTTAGGTGAAAAATGTGGCGAGACACAGCGACAGACACAGACACACATTGTGCCCAGATTGTAAGGCCAACAAATGGCTGAATGCTTAAGGCCAACAAATGGCTGAATGCTTTTAGCGAAAAATTTACTTGGCATTCTAGTGAAAACGTTGATGCAAATATTTTTCTTCTTACGTCAAATATGCCAAAAAAGGATGCAGTCTAATCTAAGCTTTAATCTGACAACAAAGAGGAACTCTAGTTTAAGTCTACAGAAAATTTTTGCTTTGTCTGACAGTAGGAGAGCTAATTTTTGTAATGTATATACGCGTTGAGGATAATAGTTTTTAGTACCTAGTTGTAAGTTTGTACATATGAAACCAAAAAAGTACTTAGGGCCAGTTTTTCAGTACGAAAACATCCGAGTTAAACTGAGATTAACCCCAGACATGAATTTTTCAGTAAATATTGATCCAAATTTGGTGACTTAATTTCGGATCAACTGTGGAGAGCAGTATGAACTTCTTTGAATGTTTTTTCTGTATGGAATGGCACTTGAATTTCGTGCTTCTGTGATAAATGACAACTCACGCCAACTTAAACTGCTTTTTCCGTGTTCTTTTATCGACGTAAATGAGATCTGTTGAAGTCAATAATTTCGAGAGCCAAAGATTTGGATAACTTTGCTGACGGAGATAACTCTGCACTATGAAAAACTGTTCGATTTAAGCTGGGCTTAGCTCAGCACTGAAAAACCAGTTTTTAGGGGCCGGTAAAGTTGTCAAAATCTTCGACTCTCGAAACTGTTGACTCTCCCAACTCTCACTTGACACAGGAAAACACAGCTAAAGAAGTTCGAGTTGTTCTCAGATGTCATTTTTTGCAGAAATCCGTAAATAAACTGCCATTCGACACAGAAAAAAATTCAAAGAAATTCACACTCTTCCTCAGAAGGCACACCCGGGCTTAACTCACCAATTTTAATTAGTTAAGCCGACATTTACCCCTAATTTAAGTACATTGAAAAATTCATTTCTAGTTAGTCACAGCCCAAAAACCCGCGCTAAGGGTTTTATTGATGGCATTTTTATTGACAAATATTGACGAACTTACATAATGTCCCATATAACGCATGATCCATCAGTGCCAGCAGAAACAACTTCGGTATCAAATTTGTTGAAATTCAATGAACTTATTGGACCCGAGTGATCTTTTAGAACACCAATCAAACTTTGACGGAAGGGTTCAATTTTCCATACGCGAACTTGTCCCTCTATGCCGGCACTGACAAGTGTCTTGTCATTGCTTGAAATGGCCAAAGCTCTACATCCTAAGGAAAAGAAAAAAATTGACTTTAAAGCTTTAATTTACAAAAAATTCATTGGTAAATTTTAGATTTTTACCTTTATTGTGAGCATTTGGAATAGCGAAAATAAGTTTCCCACTAATTGGTGTAAAAGATCGTATAACACCATCATTCCAAGCAGATATAATACTTGATCCGTCATACGTAAAGACAATTGACATGCAATGAAAGTTGTACACAACAATGCGCAAGAGCTCCTGTAGGCGTTTCATTGACCAAATTCGAATCGATTCGTAGCCGGCTGATGCGAACACGGTAGAAAGTTTTCTGTGGAATAAACATTCAACGAATCATAGGGACTTCTTAATCTTTCAGAAACTAGATTTCGTTTCTTAATTTCTTACTTTAAAAACAGTATTGATGATTGATGAGATGTGGAATATGTAAAGAACTTTAGCTGTCAAAACAGATGTAGTTGACAAAAGTACAAAGTTTGACTTGCCTTCGATGAACGGATTCAAGTTTTGGTATGTCAAAAAATTATTTTTCCTTTTGCAAAAAGCAAAATAAAAGGAAAATGCCTTTCGTAAACAAATATAATTTTCGTACTCGTTTGATAAAAAGGATTGAGAAACAACGGCCAGCCGTTGACGTGTAAAGGTTCTTTACATATTCCAAATTTGACCGCCAGGGTGACCCTTATACTTTTTCAAGTTAAAATTTTTAATAAACCAGGACTTACGATGGAAATATCAACTCATTAAGGGTCTCTTTGTGGCAGGTCGTCTTCAGTTTTATTTCAAAAGTCGCTATATTAAGTTGATATATTTCACTATTATCTGTACCAATGAAGTAGATAACGGGACAACTTTTTGCAATACTCGTTACGGCGCCATTTACTTTTACAGATTTTAGCTTTATATAAAAAAGTGTTAGTTTAAGGAATATTATATTTTTTTCTAGTTTTACCGTCTTCAGTTTGGGCCAAGTTGGATTTGGATAGTTTTTAAAACTTTCGTTTCGAAATCCCACCAGCTCAATAGTTCCATCACCTGTCCCTATCAACAGGTGGTCATTGCCTACGGATACGATTTCCCGTATACCGTTAACGTATTTTTCACAATCTTTTCCAATGGTCTTTCTGGGATTGTGCTTTCCATACAAGCCTACCATGAAAGCAGACTGCCCACCATCTTTTCCGCCAACATTTAGTCGAACATGCGCAGCATCGCCTGACATAGTGCCAAGGTAAATGTTTTCATCCTTATCATCAATTTCAATCGAAGTAAATCGACGTTGATTGCGTCCGACTTGAACGTCTTGAACACTGAGTTTCCGCCGCTCCTTGTCGACTGTCCACAAGCGCAGATGACCTGAGCGAAACGCAAAGATGAACAATTTACTTCATTATTTTGTGTTTTTAATGCCCGGTTTCACAGTGTACGTTTAAACTCCGTTTAGCGACATTCAAAGTTTAAACTGACATTCAAAGGAAAAAAGTGTTTTTCAGTGCTAGTTTAAACCGAAACGAGAATTTATACGGAAGCTTAACATGAACGCCCGCCGTTGATGGTTTTAACTGCCGTTTAACGTTTAAACCGACATTTGAAACGACGTTTGATGACAACGGGAATGAAGTTTTGTTCAAAAATACTGTGAACGTCACAAGTATCACGTTGCCTTGAGAATTTCAAATTAAATTTGCGAAGAATGTCACACTTGTCTAAATCTTGGATGCAAATATCTCCGAAACAGAATACCCGATCCGAAATCGGCTTGTAGTTTTAAGAACATTGTACAATTCTTGATATTTTTCTTTTTTTAACGGATTCTAAAAACCAATTTGAAAAATAAATATGGGTTGAGATGTGACAATTGATGTTTAAAGTGGCCTACAAAACTAACGAAAAACAGTAACCGGAAGTTAAGCTAAACGCTCGATCAATGTCTAGTGAGAAACACCAACGGTTTAAGCACTAAGTTTAAACTTTCGTGAAAGGTTAACTGATCCTAAGTTTAAACGTTTACAGTGAAACCGGGCATAAATGTCTTAAAACTTAAAACGTTGAATTTCATTTTGTGAGTACTTTATTACCGACTCAGGGTATATTAATTTTAATGCATTGTTTGCAACAGTGAAAGAATTACCGTAGACCCCTGAGACCTTAGGCCCAATTTTTCAGTGCGAGATCATCCGAGTTAAATTGAGATTAACTGGGTGGGTGTGTAAAGATCTGGGGAGTTAATACCGGTTCAAGTCTGGAGAACAGTAGGTAAGAACATCTTTTAATGCTTTTTCGTGGAATTACTGTTTATTTGCGGGTTTCTGTACATCTGAATAGTAGAGTACATCTGAGAACAACTCGAGCTTCTTTTCCTGTCTTTTTCTATGTAGAGTGAGAGTTAGAAGAGTCAATAGTTTCAAGAGTAGAAGATTTTGGGAACTTAACCGGCCCTTAAGGGCTGGTTTTTCAGCGAGCAGTTTTTCAGTGCAAAATTGACTCCGTCAGTAAAGTTGTTAATATCTTCGCCTCTCGAAGTTATTGAATCTCCCATTTTACATAGAAAAGCACAGGAAAAGAAGTTTGAGTTGTTCCCAGATGTCGTTTTTCGCAAAAACACGCCCAATGAACTGTCATTCAACACACAAAAGGCATTAAGAGAAGATCATACTGTGCTCCAGACCTAATCCGGGATTTACTCACAAAATTTGACGAGTTAGACCCAGATTAACATTAGATTGAAGTTCACTGAAAAACTCATTTCTGGGGTTAATCTTAGCTTGACTCGGAAACGCGGAAGATCGCATAGTTTAAGCCATGTCAGTCCGTCCGTCTGTATGTGTGAAAGGTTTAGGTTTTTTTAAATCAAGCTCGAGAACTGAAACCTGGGGAACAGCTTGGTTCTTCTGTTGCACAGACAAAGTGTGAAGATTGGATAAATCTGCCAACGGCAACACGCCCACTATTAGCTTCAATGTGAGGCAACTTCCAATTCACATTTTTTTGTCAAATTGCCTTTTGGTCAATGCATAAAGGCGTAACTCCGATTTTGGTGCAGAGCAAAAATAAAAAGGATAAAGCGGTGGTTTGATTTTCGCAGGCATAATAGTGTAGCATGTGTAGGAGCACAACGGCTATCTTTTTTAAGAACAACTGCCTCATATATGCGTTAATGGCATGCAGTCTAATCTAAGCTTGAGTGCGGCGATAGAAGAGCTGCATTTTTGCATTAAAAATTAAGTGCTACGTAAAAATGAAAGGAAAACTTAATAGTACAAGTTCTGTAGTCTATTGAAGTTGCTTCATCATTTGTTTTCCAATGGGTGCAGCTTAAATCCAATACAAATTTGAAATTTAAGAGGGACCGAAACAGCTTTGAGATTGAAACAGTAAAAAAAAAATGAAAAAGACTTACGATCACCCGCTACCAAAAACACTGAGGGCACCTTCTGCAGCGGACACACATAGGTTGGGTTTCCAGACGTACTATTAACTGCAACGGCTCGACAGATTGGAGTACTGAATCGAATAAAAATACGTGGAAACAATACTTTATTTTGAGAAAATTACCAAACAAACCATGTTGCGACTTCGAAAACAATAACGTTTCCATCATCTATACCTCCAACGCTGACAATATATTTATCTTCGGCTGTAAAGCAGACAGTTTCACAATGAACCTGAAAATACCAATTTTTAAACATGACATGTTAAATACAGAATGACATCGCATAAACTGATTTGTGTGCTGAATGCAATGTTTGCCTACAAAAAGGATCATTATTCAACATACAAATCTGTGCCAGCGATTAGAGAAATGATAAGAGACTTGTTCTCAGCCAATACCATTCTAACTCCTGATTTATGTTTATCTGAACTAACCTTATGGAGATCATGTCGGGCGATTTCTTGTCTTTTCTGGTAGTCCCACAGGATAACATATGCTTGGAATCCCATATGGTTGATTTGTCCTGATGCCACATACTTTCCGCTAAAAATTATCCCAACTTAAAATATACCTAAAAAAAAAGAAGTACTAGTCACCTTTTAGATATATGCAGACAGGACACTTTGTTTGTATGTCCTGCCAAAAACGTTTGTTCATTTGTTTTAGTATTCGTTATGACCACTTTGTTGCCAAGTGGGATGATAGTGTGCATTCCATCGGGATGTAGCATCAGCCCAAACGGAACATCTCCATCGAATCCAAATATTGCACGGGGCTTTAGATTGGGGCTGTCAACTTGCTGCTCTTTGGTGTCAGGCATTTAGAATATATTCAACAAATATAATGGAGACGAATTATAAAATCAAATGTTCGCCCAATTGTGTGAGGCTCTGCTGTTTGTTTGAAATAAAGCGCTTATAACTTCGAAGGGAAACTGTTTGTTGCTACGGTTTCCGGTTAGAAGGGTGTCAATTTTTCGGCGGGGTTATAAAAATGCCTGGGGAAACTATGGATATTTTATTAAACAAAAATTGCTTTGAGAAAGACCTTTGCTTGTTGCCAGGCAGGGGTCATAAGAAACTTGGCCAAACACAATTATTGGTGTTATGGTTCAGTGTCAGATTTTCTCTGTTAATTTTATAGTGAATAGTTAGAGCACAAATAAGTGGCAGGGTTGCGTTTATATCATCCATCTCTTGGCTTACGGCTACGCTACAGCTTATATAAGACTACCTGCCATCTTGTCATACTTGGAGCATGAAGAAAAAATGCTTCAATTCAAATGCCCGTAGCAAGTTAAGTAACGTCTCGTACATCAAAAAAAATAAGCCTAAAATATCCACAAAAAATATATCTTCTAACCTCTTGGAGGTTCTGGATTCGGCGCTTAAAGACACAAGCAGATCTTAACAGACCTTTAAGGGATTTAATTTAAAAATGTGTATGAAAGTTTTTGCCCCTTTTTTTGTTTGTTCCTTATCCCTAAATTGTTGTTTTTGTTACTTGATAACAAATCAGATGCTGGAGCTGAAACAAGATAGGAATAGACAGTGCAGAGACAAGCTAGTTGCTCACATTTTACTGGGAGAAGGCAAATTTACAAAACATCATCTGACAGCGATAAAGCTCAGCCTGCTGCTCAAGGCTTGGAGCAACAACAGTCAGAATGCAGTGGTGGAATCGACGAGCCGAGGACCTTCATCCAAGTTTAGCAAACAGAAGGATGCACCAACAGTCTGACAGTGGAGGCAGTTTTCGCCAACAGTAAATGTGTGGCCACTTTCGACACCGGTGCCATGCCACGGCCTTCATCATCCGAAGAGATCTTGTTCAGGCGCCATGGCTTCATAAGACCAGCTGCTACAGTCTGAAGATAGATAGAGGAAAAGGAGTGGTCTTTATGAAGGCACACGAGTTAATTTTAGATCTTCGAATGCAAGCGTTAAGATATCGAACTGCCGAGATCCCTATGACATACGGAAACAACAACACTGTGAATCTTCGGACGATAATGAGAAGCGATGAAGTTCTGTGGCTGTCATCAGAGACAATTCTCTCGATACGTTTAAAGTATGATCGTGGGAACCAATGGTTCTATCAAATATGTGTAATAGCCAGGGGCGAACGCAGAAAAAAATTTCGGGGCCCTTGAGCAGTTCCCATGTTTTGATCAGGTAGTTCCAGGGGTGTTGGGGGACATGCTGAAGATAGTTAATGTTTATCCGAGAATTTTAGTTTCGAATTTCATTTTTCCAGTTCTTTTTTTTCATTCCACATATTTCGGGAGGGGTTTCAACCTCCAAAACCCCCCCCCCCCCCCCCTGCGTTCGCGCCTGGTAATAGCGTATTTTACAGCAGCCGACTGCTCAAAGACAAGTGGTTTAGCTGCAACCGAGGGTCTCTGATACTGATAAACTGTTGTTTCAAAGGTTCGAACAAGCTGCCCAGATAGCTATGGCCCATACACATGACACAAGTGTTGGCACTTCTGTCTGTGTACCCTCAAGTGTACTGTGTGTGGCAGGCACAGATTCCACGGTGTCAGATAAATCAAACTATTTTGATTTTTCGTGTCGGTGCCACCAAATGTGTACTGTTTGCGGCGATGTGTAAACTCTTGAGTTTGCTGATTTTAAGCGTGCGTCGCACGATGAACAACATCATATAAACACTGGAAATGCTTGACTGATCCACCAACCTGCTAGAGGACTTCCATTAGCAAAACAAGAGATCAGCACACTTGAAGCTCAACCCAAAGCTCAACTTACTAACTTAAGGTGGCGCTACAGTCCGGGGTGGAACTGGGTCTCAGTCAACAAGCTTCGCCAGCCAGCTCTGTCTTTAGCTAGCCGTCTCCAGTTTCGCACACGAAGTTGGCTGAGGTCTCCTTCCACTTGTCATCTGAGTCTTGGTACTGCTATACTGAGCCATCCCTCCGGCGTGGATTCGAAGATTTTCCGGGCCGGAGCGCTGGGTCATCCCCCCTAGATGACCCAGCCATTGTAGACGTTGTGTTTTCATCCGCCTTTGGGCGCGGATGAAAACACTTTGGGCACTTCGGAGTGTAAAAGGAAAGAATTTTCCTTTCAAGAAAATAAAGTACTTAAGGTTGGGGAATGTGATATCGTCAAATGGAGTAAAAACGGATCCGTAAAAAATCAATGTTGTGAGAAATTGGCCAGGTCCCGAAGACAAATACCACATGAGAAGTTTCCTCGGCCTCGTCCCGTGTTACAGGAGGCTTGTGAAAAATTTCACAAGGTGGCGCTACAGTCCGGGATGGACCTGGACCTCAGCCAACAAACTTCGCCAGCCAGCTCTGTCTCTAGCTAGCCGTCTCCAGTTTCGCACGCGAAGTTAGCTGAGGTCTCCTTCCAATTGCGTGCGCCACCTGAGTCTTGGTACTGCTATACTGGGCCATCCCTGCGGGGTGGATTCGAAGATTTTCCGGGCCGGGGCGCTGGGTCATCCGCCCTAGATGACCCAGCCATCGTAGACGTTGTATTTTCATCCGCCTTTGGACGCGGATGAAAATACTTTAGGCACTTCGAAGTGTGCCGGAGTGTACAGGAGGCTTGTGAAAGATTTCGCCGGGTTCGCAAAGTAAGAAAGAAATACTATTTAAGCGTTAAAGAAGCTTTTGACATCTAAGGCAGTGATTTTGTGCGTGTTGGTTCGGTGTGCCTATGGAATTGTCCTCCCCGATCAAGGACGAAACTTCTAATCGGAAATATTACAAAATGTATGCGCATCAGCCATTCGCGTAAGTTAAATATTTGTTTCATCTTCTTACACGTATATTTCTTGAAAGCTATGGATATTTAAAGTTTTATAAAAAAAACGTTAACAAATGGGTGTTTAAGGGCAAGAGAGACGCAAGGTTAATATCTTGTTGTTCAGTAGGTAATTAAAGCTTAGATTAAACTGCATGCCATTTTTAAATATTTGACGTACCAAAGAAGAAAAGCTGAAATTGATGAATTTACCCATTCTCCGACATTTGTTTACAAATGTGAGTAAATTCATGAATTCGTCATTTCCATGCAATTTCGTTTTGCAGCTTTTACATCAGCTGATCACGTAAGGTAAATTGTTGTTCTATCTTCTTCACGTATTCACCGACACGGAAATTTAAAGCTTTATAAAAAACGTAAACAAATGGGTGTTGGAGAGTAAGAGGGCCGCAAGTTGAATATCTAGTTATTCAGTAATTTATGCCGGCGTCAAAAATCCAGCTCAATTGAACTCAATCTGTCAACTATTGCATAAAAACGAGGTATGTATCTGCAGCTCAAAAACTTGTGCAGCATATTGGAAGTATTGGAATGATGCTGGCGTTTTTTCCCAACAGCTGTTTTCTGTCATGTTATTTGACAAACTACTATTTTTCTTTTGTGGTAACTGCGGCGTTGTTTTTCTGTTATCGTTTTGAGTTTTTTGCAATTTTAAGAATTCTGTTTATTTTCAAATCAACTTCAACAAAGTTTTCACACCTTTTTGAGTGTTTTCCAATATGTTAGCCAATAGGATTTAATCTAAACTCCAAGATGAAAGTTTACAAACTTTACTCGCATCAAAAGTCTTTCAGCGGTATTTGCACAATATTTCACACTTCAAAAATATTTTTTTTCTGAATTTACGAATTTCAGTTGCTGATTTGGTGATTAATCCGAAGGAGCACCCTGATGCTAAGCTCGGCGATGTGGTGGAAATTTACCAAGATGAAGACTGTAAATTGTTGCTGCAGATAACCGCATTCAGTGCCCTCAAAGGAAAGGACGTGATAAGCATCGAGTCAAGCATAGCAGCGACTTTCAATTTAAAGACATACTCGGATGTTGTCATGCATGTTGTAAATGCTGCTGATGTGGCGTTGGATTCCATCGAGCTAACGTTCAAGGATCAGTACATGGGCCGGTCGGAAATGTGGCGATTAAAAACACATTTGGTGAGTTTATTTGTTTGCTAAGGTATTCTGCGGCAGCCAGAAATCCAAGAGCTTTATAGGGAGCATCAAGGAAGCAAGCTTGTTCACTGACTTGTGTTTTTTAATAACCTTTTAGACAAACACTTGTGTATACATCAATAAAAAAATCGATTACTTCGATCACTTGATACGATGCCAAGTGTACGAAATGTGGTCGCAGGGAGAACGAGTGTCGTGTGGCGTCATAACGGAAGATACGAAAATAGTCTTTCGCAGCAGTACTTCCATGGTGTATCTTTTCCTTCAGATGTCTTCGGAAATGTGGGATTTCGACATACATGGCGATTTGTATTTTGAAAAAGCTGTCAATGGTTTCCTCACGGAACTCTTTACTAAATGGAACAAACTAGGATGCAACCATGAGGTTACTATTGTTCTGTTTTCGAGGACATTCTATGCGGCAAAAAGTCTGGACGAATTTCCCGAACATATGCGTGATTGTCTGCAAATGGACTACAAGGGACGTTTTTATGAGGATTTCTATAGAGTTGCCATTCAAAACGAACGCAACGATGACTGGTGCTCGATTCTGATGCAGTTGCGTAAACTTTTCACCTCGTATCAATCGACCGTTTTGCGATATCACGAGCGCGAAAACGTCCGTATACCAAAAGCAACCAACAGCACTGCCGCACAAGGAAACTTTTTAGAAGTCTTAAACATATCCTTGAACACATTCGAGAAACACTATCTGGACCGAAGTTTCGACAGAACTGGACAGCTGTCGGTTGTTGTTACACCAGGCGTTGGTGTTTTCGAAGTCGATCGGGAATTAACCAATATAACAAAGCAAAGGGTATGCCCCAAAATAATTTTAAAAGTTGCGATAGCTATACATTGTTTCTGCTTGACAGATAATCGACAATGGCGTTGGAAGCGACTTGGTATGTGTGGGCGAACAGCCCCTTCATGCTGTTCCATTGCTGAAATTCCACAACAAAGACACCTCACTGACTTCGGCCGATGATTATTCACTGCCACATTGGATAAATTTAAGCTTCTATTCAACGAACAAAAAAGTGGCTTATTCCACTTTTATTCCTAGGATCAAATTGACACCGTTAGTTGCTTCGACTGTGGCTGGCAATGAAAACAACAAGGTATTCAAATAAGTGATTTTAACAACATTCGCTACAGTGTTTTGAATTTGATAGGAAAATGCGAGAAGGTTTCTTAGTTGCAACCAATCGGAGTATATCCATAATTCGCTTTTTGACTATGACGCTTATGACGCGCAAATATTTCACCTGCCTCCAGCCCAAGGAACATGGTATGTTCGTATAAAATGACATTTGAATCGACTTGTTTGACTCAGAAAAAATATATTGCAGCTCATTGCAGCGAATAGTACGTGCCAAAAAAACATCTGTACCAAGTCTAGAAACTTACGCTCACAACAGCTGCGACTGGGAGAATTTTACTCCATCAAAACTAACAAATATGCGGCGCAAAATGTCTGATCCAGACATTCATCATGGGACATCAGGAGTTCTATCCACATTGGTAATACTTAAAAGCAGTATGAAATTATTGTGTGCAATTTTAACTCTTGCTTTCAGACTGGTTCGCCAAATCTATCTGAATCGATTGCTTCGGATAAAAATGTCCGAAGGTCGATCGTATCGATTGCGCCAATCGTACGACCTGGGCGAGCTTTAATAAATCCGTTTGATCCATCACATGTCACAATAAAACTAACATCAAACCGAAGACGTTGGACGCATATATTTCCAAAGGTATAAACAAACGCCTTTATTCAATCGGTTTTTTTTTTTAATTAAGTCCAATTGCTTTTTGGTTTTTTTAGGGACCTACGGGTGTACTTATTCAACAACATCATTATCAAGCTGTACCGATGAAACAACTGTCGAACAGCCATAATATAAACAACAACAACAATAATAACACAGAAACCTATACATCAGGGTTCAATTCAGTGGAATATGACCACACCTCGAATTGTTCTTCGTTGAGCAGATCCTTCTCTTCAACCAACGACGACGATCATTCAATTGAGAGTATGTATTAAAGAAATAACAATTTTTTATGTATTTACTTTTCAAAAGAAAGGAAAAGAGATCTTAGGCAACCCATATTCGGCACAAAATTCTCAATCTACGCACTGCAAGCAAAGCACCTAAACCTTATGCATATGCTCTCCAATTACGGTTACAACCAGGGTCTAAGGCCTCTGGCTGTGCTTGCTCGTGGTAAGAATAGCAATGTTGCGGTTGATTGGCAGACAAAGACATTAATTCACTACAGTCAAAAATTCAGAGCTACATGACCAGCTGTCTGCATTCCACCTCGAATATGGCACTTAATGTCATCCTAGCTCTTACACCTTTTCAAAAGCACATTCGAATGGAAGCAAGACTGAGCATTAATCGACTGTTTTATTATAATATTGACTTTTTTTAAGGATGTCACTTGGCTTTACTAGCTATTTCATTCTTGGTATGTGTCAACAAAAGCGTCAAGTAGAATGAACACATATTCGACGTGTTGCCAAGAACACTGCGAAAAAAGTACCTAGGTTTCCTAGGTTTTAGAAATATTTCATCCCTTTTGATTTGGTTGTTTTAATCGCCTATATTCGCCCTCAGCTGGAGTACAATTCCCGTTCCTAGACTGGTGCTCCAAAAAAATAATTGCACCTGCTACATACAAAAACGCGCGGTAAAACTTATTGGTTTGGCCTATTACTGTTTTATGGCTTTTTTTTAAGAAACAATGTTCCATCGAAATACCTAATTGTATTTCACCTCTAAAAAGTTCAACCGTAATACTCACCAAATGCACATAACTTTACCCATGACATCCACTTTCGGACGTACAGTAAAGTTTAGAGGTTTTCTCATTCAGCGTACAACGCGAATGACTAAAACTCCGTCTTTTTAACAAAAAAATCACATTTTTTAAGCCACACCCACAGAAGTAGGCGGAGGCATATACTTATAAAAAAAAGTTAGAGAATTCTAATATCTACAACTTTTGTTATGCAATTTTTTGGCACATTTCATAAATATTTATTGAAAAACAGTCGTTTTAAGTTAAAATTCCTTAAGAAGTGGGCGTGGTCAATGTAAAGGCCAAAGGTCTTTTTCGTAAGTTTTTATTTTTCATCCCGCCAAGTTTCTGGAGGCGCGGCTTTTTATATTTTTTAAAAATCAGTTAGGGTAGGGAATTATGCAATCCGTGTCAGACGGGCTCGACTAAAGCGGTTATATACGCACTCTTGTACTTTCTCACTTGCATTTTTTAACTTTTTGGTATCTCAACGGTAATAACGATTATAAACAAAAGTGTATAGAACTGTCTCACACTCCTAAATGTTTGAAAAAATATCCTTTTAAGTTTAGATTTCTTTGAAATACCAAGAAAGTTCGTTTTTAAATCAAAATCTACAATCAAACCTACAAAATCTCTGTATATATCAAATAGTAGTAAACCTCCAGCCCAATGAATCCGTTGCGTCCGTCACATTAAAATACACAACCGAACACTCAGTGAAATACACACGTTCTTATGGGAAGCGACGTACCTACGTCACACAATTCTTCTTTGGACCGCTTCTATTGAAAGTGTGTGTTTAACTTAGTTGTCGGTTATGTACTTCAACGTGAAGGATGCAACGTTATAGCCTTATTTGTCCCAACAGGTCGTAAGGATTCTACATGGACTGCTGCTGTAAACCGATAGCTCTTATTATTTTTAAGTCCCACACCCCTCTTGCTAGTAAATATATATATTTTTTTAATTCCAGTGTTCAGAAAACGGAATTCACACCTAAACACATCGGGAAATGCAAGTGGATCTGCTCCAGCCAAATGTTTAACATTCCTTTGGGGTGCTACCGGCGAACAAGAATGGACACCAGCCCTAACAACAGGTAAAAATTGTTTTCATAAACAAAAAAGAAAATTAACACTTCTTATCAAATAACCATATTCAGAGTTCTAAATTTTTATTAGCAAATTACAGGCAAGCGAAATTTTTAAATAAAACATTACCACTAATTTAAAATAAGATTAATTTTAAATGCAAACTCATTAAATATAAAAAAATAATAATAAGAAACATGTATTATCTTGGAGGTCGGTCGATCGATTAACCCGCTAATAATGCTTTCGGAAAAAAATATATTTTATTTTAGTGGCCTGGGTCGTTTCAAAATAATTTTCAAATGGTTCGCCGTACCCTTATCTGGGTCATCCCACACGGTGCTTCGATTGAAAATATTTATTCATCATGCATAAGAGCTTTTTGTCAATATTAATTTAATTGCAATTTCAAGAAATATAAGAAATGAAAAATAGTTTCTTATAGTAGAAGAAGCTTAACATAAAAGAACTGAATATTACCAGTCTTAAGTATACGTTAAACTTCAGTTTTCGTCCTCTTAAGAGGGACCAAGAAAAATTGCCTGGAAGTTTTGTTGTATTTAAGATTCATCTCCAAAAACTTTAACCGTAAAAGCATCATTTTCAAAACCAAAAAAAATTGACTTTCTAGTTTTGGGTTTAACATAACTATTGACGCATGAATATTAATGAATATAGACGATAAATGTCTAGGCTAAACAATTTTTTACAATGCTCAGAATTGTCAGAATTGTAAACAATTTTTTACAATGCTCAGAATTGTCAGTCCCAATGAGACTCCAAGATAATACATGTTTATCTCCCCTTGGAGATAAACATGTATTATCTTGGAGGTCGGTCGATCGATTAACCCGCTAATAATGCTTTCGGAAAAAAATATATTTTATTTTAGTGGCCTGGGTCGTTTCAAAATAATTTTCAAATGGTTCGCCGTACCCTTATCTGGGTCATCCCACACGGTGCTTCGATTGAAAATATTTATTCATCATGCATAAGAGCTTTTTGTCAATATTAATTTAATTGCAATTTCAAGAAATATAAGAAATGAAAAATAGTTTCTTATAGTAGAAGAAGCTTAACATAAAAGAACTGAATATTACCAGTCTTAAGTATACGTTAAACTTCAGTTTTCGTCCTCTTAAGAGGGACCAAGAAAAATTGCCTGGAAGTTTTGTTGTATTTAAGATTCATCTCCAAAAACTTTAACCGTAAAAGCATCATTTTCAAAACCAAAAAAAATTGACTTTCTAGTTTTGGGTTTAACATAACTATTGACGCATGAATATTAATGAATATAGACGATAAATGTCTAGGCTAAACAATTTTTTACAATGCTCAGAATTGTCAGTCCTAATAAACCCATTTTTTCAAAAAGTAGATCTAGATTCATCAATAAAAGAAAATATAATCGCCATAATTAAACAATATTAAAAAAAAATTTAACGATACACAGTTGATAAATTTATTCATGTGAATGTTTTATTTATTTTCATTCTTTTATATATATACTCTCATCTCGAAATTGTTACCGAAAAAAAATACATAAATATAAAACAATTTTGCGTGAAAAATAATAATTTTGTGTGGATACATTTTGAATGCTCATAATGCTCGACGAAACCAAATTGGATGCAACAGGAAGAGGAAGAATAATAATAGGTTTGATCCTTTGCAACAAACTAACTAGATAGTTTTTAGAGCTATACAATCTTTTTCTTGTTTTTTAGTTTTGCAATAATTAGTTTCTTTGATTTTCTTTTTTTTTTTGTAATAATTCATTATCTTTCATTTGACATCTTAGTATAAATTATTACTATTTAATTAAATTTGGTTTGGTGGATATTTGCACATTAGTTTTACACAAATTGATGCCTACACTAACAGTGCTACTTTTGAAACATTTGAGGGTTTTACTCTTCGTGGTAAAGACTAGTATGACTAATAATTTTTGGGCAAAGCTACACATAAAAAACTTGTTAAGATTTATCTCTCTTAAAGGACAGCATGACTTATGCTTTTATGCTTTTTCTTTCTATGTCTTTCGCTCTCTATAGCTCTCATTTAAATAACTGGTTGCCGTAAGCAAATAGACTAAAAAAAACGCTAGCCCCAGGCGGTACTTGAAGGGTATGATAGCATTCGAGGGTAACACTCTCGCAGTGAGCCACTAAGCCATATAATTTAATTTTGTCACTTGTTTGGTGTACTCATGTATGTACTAAGCGTTTTTTTTTTAAGAGGGCGATGGCACGAATATATTAGAAAGTTCAACAACAAAAACACTTTGATTAATCTTTGCATAATTCTTTTCATTAATTTTTCTATCCCAATAAAAGTGCATAATGACTAAAAACTCTAGTTGTAAGAATTAATGGTATTTGTAGAATTTGTTATAGATCTGCTAGCATTAATTTATATCCAAAGGAAAATAAAAAAATTCAATAAAAAAATTCACATAAGCAATGATGAGGTAATAAATTTTTGATTTTCAATAATATCTTAAAGACTCGATAAATACAACCAAACTTTTTAAAGCTTGAAGCTATAAGTGTTTAAAAAAAATTGAAAATATTACTTTATAGCACAGGTGGAGAAAATTTTAAACACTACCAAGTTGCAAAAACATTGCTTCGTTTAAATTCCAATCTTCTTCTCATAGTTTTAAAAAATCAACCGTTGTGCGTTTGCACCCTATTTTAAGTTTTTAAAAAAATTACGCCTTCTTTTTGAAGGGATGTATGGGATGAAAATATGAAAAAAGTTTTTATATTCTTTGTGTAAGGCGGTTACATAAAATATGAATTAAAAATCCTGGTTTTACATTTTTTTACTTAACAAAAATATGTATGAAAAAATTTAGACAAACACTATTGCCTACAACATTTGTTTTATACTTTTTCCCCCATTTTTATATAGATTTTTCGAAAAACGTAATTTTATGCTTAAACTTAATAAAAAAAAGTCGCTAATCTTTAGGTGCATTTTTTCCACCATTGTTGGAAAATACTGGCGTATTTTTTTCAACACAGAATCGTACAACTGGTGTGGAAAACAGTAAAAAACTATTCTTTTCTCATACACCTGAACGGGTTCGTGCACATGTAAATGTTCTTTTGAACCCCGAATTCGTTCAGTGTCGACACCGAACTCGAAATTTCACAACCGACGTATTTGACGATGAAAGCTGGGTGGGTGTAACTTTGATTGTGTATGTGAAGTGACGTTTCCACTCAATTTTCATTCGAGATTTTTATACCCGAACGAGAGTATATTAATTTTAATGCAAAGTAACACAGTGAAATAGTAACACAGCATAGTAACACAGTGAAATAATCATCAAAGCCCTTAAGACCTCTTAGAGATATGATCGAGACCGACAGGTGAATCGATTAAGCCATGTCCGTCCGTCTGTATGTGTGAAAGTTTTAGGTCTTCAAAACAAGCTAGAGACTTAAAAGTTGGTACACGGGTTGGTTCTTCTGTTGCACAGACAAAGTGTAAAAATTGTCTTAATCCGTCAACGGCCACGCCCACTACGGGCTTCAATGTGAGACAACCTCTATTTCACATTTTTGTTTCAAAACTCCTTTTGGGCAAGTTAGATAAGGCATAGGAACTTAAATTTTGGTACTGAGCAATATTGGCCCAACCCTTTAACCAGACAAAAATTGTACTGCCCACAATATCGACCATGCCCACTTTTAACATGTTAGATCTTTAAAAACTCCGATTTCTCGGAAATTTCACTCCAAATCGAAAAAAATTATAAGACAAATACTAAAGACATTACTATTTGCTTTGTTTGCTCCAAATGTTATAAGCTCCGCCCACTTTTAAGGGGGTCATTTTTAGGGAAAAACTGTTTTTTTTTTAATTATTTTCGTTTTTAACGTATTTTCTCATGATTCTAACGAAATTACAATTAATTGATTTTCATTTTTAACCCATACCCACTTTAAGGGGCTTGGCCTATACAAATATTAGACGAATTCGGGCCAAGAAACTTAAAGATTTGGTGTTACATGGTATATAGCATCGAGTATATAGAAGTTTGTTACAGACGAACTTTTGCACTAATTCACTTGTTAACAATGCAACTGAAATTGTATGAAATTGATAAAAGCTTACCAAATATCTCAAACTGAAAGCTATTAAAATTAATTTTCAATAAAAAGTACAAACAACCGGCGCCAAAAGAAACACGCTATAAAATGAAAAAAAAAAAAAATAATAATAAAAATTAAACAAAATGAAGTCAAAGCAATTTGACACTTAACATGATGAAGTCAAAGCAATTTGACACTTAACATGATGACGGCAACGGTGCAGTATTTGTCGTTCTGTACACAATAAAACCGGGTCTATCTGTACACCACGCTGGAATTGTCCCGAACACTGAGTACTATTTGACAAGTCGGTGTGGCAGTTCGGTGTTCAAAAGAATACGCCATACGTTTTTCGTAATTACCATTTACGGAATGGTAAAATGTGATTAAAGTGTTTACGTAATAGAGGTGATAAACTTCAAGTAGTTTCAGTAAGCTTGATCTGAATTTCTAGCTCAACTACCAAATGCTCAATTTTTTAGCTCTAAATATAAGGCCCAATAGTTGTGGCGAGGGCCTGACAAACCCTCCGAGAGTAACAATTGTCTTGAAAAACTTCTCAAAGTGCCGTTCGGATTCGGCATAAAATTGTAGGTCCCTTTGTATGTGAAGAAATTAACACACACAGCATACATTGTTGAGAAGTTGGCCCTGGTTCACCTCGAGCTGTTGCGCCACTCTATTTATATTTATTTAGTTGTTTACATACGGACGAACGGATATGGGTTGAAAAATGCGTTTCAAAATATTAATTCAATTTTATATACCCTGAGTAGGGTATAAATAAGTTTAGTAGTTTAATATTCCAACAAAGGTGGGTTCCGGGGCGTAGTGGTTAGTGTGTTTGCTTACTACGCTGGAGGTCTGGGTTCGAATCATACCCTCGTCACTTGAAAAACCTTGAAAGCAGAAGTTACAGTCCGTAAAACGGACCGTTGAATACCCCATTCTATCCCACATTGTAAAATGCTGATGACATGGTTATTTTTTGACATTTTACAAGTAATGCAAACTTTGAAAAGGGACGTGGTTCAACCGCCCCTAACCACCACATATATATTCAAGTTACACTTAAATGTACGTAAAAATGCAATTTTTGGTCCAAATTCAATATTTTTGAAAAATCGACCCTTAAAAGGGGGCGTGGCTAAAAACTTTATATGAACGAAATCTGGACTGAAGTCTCGTTGACCTAACCTGCTATTTTTTTTGTTTCATGCTTTCCTAAATTAGGCTCAAGGCCAGTCGAAATTAAGTTTTTCTGGAAAATGTTAAGTTTTTCTTCAATTCTGCCTCCAAATGTGGGCGTGGCCCAAAGTCTTGTATTAACGAAATGTGGAACTAAGCGTTTTCTAAATAAAATATTAAGCACATTTTTTTCAATTTCGAGCAAAACTATTGAGTAAGCTGCATTTGAAAATTTACCCTCAAAATAGATGCCACGCCCACTAGAGGAGGTTTACCAATTAAATTTGTCTTTTTTGTGTCTTACATTCATTAGGAGATGCTAAATGTCAAATTTCAGACTTTTAGAACGTCTTACAGTTTTGAAAACTCTGGAGGTAGTTGCACATTTAGACCGATTGTGGGCGTGTCTTTGGGCGGATTTCAAAAATGTTTGCACTTGTGCTGCTTCGCATGACGTGGACCTTATGTACAAAGTTTCAGCACCCTGGCTCAAAAACATGTGACATACAGACGGACGGACAGACATGGCTCATTCGATTCAGAATTCGGTCTCGATCATATGCCCTTAAGGTCTTGGGGGTCTACCATTATTATTTCAACGTGTTACAAACTATGTGACAAACTTAATATACCTCCTATCCTATGGGATGGGGTATAAAAAGACTCGTTCTTTTTTACGGTCCTCAGCTCCGTGAGGGTCTGGCAAGCCCTCCGAGAGTATAATTTGTCTTAGAAAACTTCTCAAAGTTCCGGCCGTTCGGATTCGGCAAAAAAGGTAGGTTACCCTGTATGTGAAAAAATGAACACACACAAGCATACATTGTTGAGAAGTTGGCCCTGGTTCACGTGCTGTTGCGCCACTCTTTTTATTCTGCTATTTATATTTCAACAATGACGCTTAACTTGGAGACATTTCAAGGCACAGGGCTAACGCCTTCTGATTCTAATTTTGCTAGTACTGAATCCAAGGTCTTAATGTGATCTTGAAAGTCAACACCCGTTCCAATTATATAATCTACGAAGTTTATTTCATTTGAAAAGCCCTGTATGACATTCTCTTTTGTTTTCTGAAAAATTTTATTTGCAGGCTTGATACCAAATTGTAACCGCGTTAAGTAAAATAAGCGCTTTAAAATAACCAAATAGGTGCTACACGCACAAAGCAATTGCAACGGGTAAAACTAATTGGTTTAAAGCATTGTACAAATCCAGTTTCGAGAAAATTTTCCCTTATAACGAGGAAAAGAACTCCATAATGTAGCGAGGGATATTTTACAAATAATAAAAATTGTTTGATGGTTGAAACTCCCTTCTCCAATTCAGTTAAAAACTGAATATTTTTTAACTTAGGGCTCCATATAGGGTTAGGCTAGACCTATAGGGTTCCTGACTAAATAAATAAATAAATAAATAAATAAAAAAATCATTTAAGCAACGTAAAAGGGCATAAGCTAGCTTAGCGGGTTTTTAGCTGAAAGCCCTTATTGGGTAAGCTTGGATGCTTTCCATTTCCATCCATTGTGAAGAGCCTTTATGCTACGCTCTGCACATTTTTTTAACTTCCATCATTTTCTGTAAACAATTCAAGATAGTAAAGCCACATTTCAAAACAAAGCTTCTTACTATTTTTTTTTTTTAAACCTCAAAAATTATGATTTTAATCATAAATCCTTCGATTAAAAAAGCAATAAAAAAAAAACTTGCTGCTAAAACGCTTGCTTTGGGCCTTAACAGTAGTCTTATACGCAAAGCGTGTAGTTATGGTAATGTATTTGAAAAGTCTAAGTTGTTATTTGTTACCTTTAAGCACAACATCTGGGCCCAAATTTGATTATGCTCCGCTTTTATTTGCTAGACAAGCCTTCTAGATTTGATGCTCTAAAAACAAAATTGATAAACTCATACACGTGTGTGGCTTCAAAAATGTTTCAATTGCTTGCTGCTGAAGGACTCTTGTCCTGTGGGTATGAAGTCCATCAATAAGTCTTATTATGTAACTGTAGCCAAAAGTTGCCTTAGAAGAGTAACCGGGAATCATTTTTTAAGTAGCACTGTTTATCTTTGAGTTGTAGGTCTCTAAATAAACACTCATTTAAAACTTGTAGTTGTTTACTGGTTCTTTTTTATACATTAATTTTTCCATTATTATATTGTTGTTCAAGTACATAAAGCATGAAAACTGATAACTGCTGCAAACCAGTTTTTAATACTACAAAGCTACTTATCATCGAGCACGGTTCAATAAGAACATCAGCCACACAATGCATTTTAATTTACGCTACTACTGTGTTTTTGCACGAATATAATTTAACTTGTATTGCGGTAATTCTTGTACACACCTTCCAACACACACACTACACATAAAGACATAAAGCATAGTTCTTAGTTCTAAATTTAAACATAAATAAGTTAAAAAAAAAAGAACAACACTCGGCATTTATTGTTTACATTTCTTGGATTTTATTGGCAATGGCTTTTTGTATTTCAGAAAATCTTAAAACACTTTTTAAAAGTCAAATTTTTGATTCGATCCTTACCGCACAACTATTTTAGGTGTCGACTGGAAGTCATTAACTATACCGGCATGCCTGCCAATAACTACAGACTACTTTCCAGACAATCGTTCACTGCATAACGATTATGTAATCTCCGACTACACATTGTTGCCGGATGATGTGAATTCGGACTATGCCAATAGCCGAGCTATATACCGCAAGCCTCTGACAACAGAAGAAGTCTTCAAGGAAATTGTTTCTCAACGTTTGGCACAAGGATTTCAGCTAATCGTCCTTGAAGACAAGGGTCAAAGTCCGGCGCAGGCACCTTGCTGTGGGGGTCTAAAACAGAAACAGCAGCAGCTATCGCTATCGGTTTTGAAGACTAAACCGCCATCGGAAGTAACAAAAGAATACCTTTTGTCGATTGGACGAATTTTTCATAAAATTTCCTTAAGGGACTCCGTTATAACCGTTACTGGCTACAAGCCAAGGTAAGATCATTGATATTGGTTTCGGGAACTTATGGGAAATAATCGAATCATGACTTATTTCAAACTTAATTCTTAAACGAAATTTGGCTATTTAGTGTCCTTTTTCTAAGAAAAGTATTCGGCTTGTTTTTTTTTACGTGGTGGACTCCTCGGAGCTTGGAGATCTACTTTCATACACACCATCCTAGGTCAAACTGGCAGCTAGTCTTCCTGTGGGGGCCAGTTAATTTCCGCATCGTCATCGAAGTATTACTAATTGATTTTTCCTTATTTCGTGTTAGGCACCCGTATCCTCCAATAAATGTCGACTACCGCTATCGTTTCCATGCACCGCAACATGATACCTACGAGATCTCTGGGGTCAACTTTACCACTGAAAAATTGGAGAACTTCAATTGGAACTACATGGATCATTACATCTGTACCCGTGGTGACACTGACTATCCCCTCTTTGAAGTAAATATTTTTAAGCAATGATCATATCTAATCCAGGCTATTTACACTTTTATTTTTAAACAGAATTTGAAATATTGGCGCTATCGCATGTATCTGCTGCCGAAGGACATCGTAGCAATGAATAAAATCCTCGAAAATAAGTGCTCCAAATGTGATATCTACACTGAACCAAGCGAAGAATCAGCAAAACAACAAATCGACGATTTCCTTCGACTCATCGAGGTCCACCTGAACAAAATCAAGCGCTTACAGAGTCGAAGAGCGAGGGTAAGAAAAAATAAAACCAACGACGCCGACAGTTTTTTGAGTTTAAAATTTTAATGAATTTTTATTTGATCTTTAACACCTCTGAATCCTTTTAATCCTGGATTGATTTTTGCAGCTTTCTCTCTTATGACTCGCCCGCAAATATTGCGAGCACATCAAATATATATATTTGGATTTTTTTTTTTAATTATTACTTTTCTTCTCTAAATCAAACGAGATATTGTAGCTCTCTCACCTCATCACATGTACCATCATATTTGGACATCATACATGATACATGTTATGTGTAGAATGATTGTTTCTACAAATCTATACAAAAAACTTAAATCTCCTTCTTTGTTTAATTCGTTTTATAGAAATTTTTTGTCTTCTATTTAGTTGTTAACCATTTGTTTAAATGTGTTTCCTTATTAGTTCATCATAATTTTATTGCATTTTTGAAAAGCAACCTACCGAATGCTTTCCGCTTTATGTTTGAAGTTAATCATTTACAGGATAGTCCAACAGCGCAAAGTCATCTAACTCGACGACGTCATAGCACGAGTATTATATCGAGGGCTCCACCTAACCAGGTTCTAAACTTTATTACATATATACCAATGTCTCTTATGTAGTTTTCTTTTTTTCCTAAATAAAATATCACAATATTTGATTGCCAAGCGAATGCTCGATTTTGATTTCAGTTTAATTTTGAGCATTGAATTCATTTTTTTTTGTTCATAATACCATTAACTTGATTATTATAACATTTTTAATTAAAATTAAAATTAAAAATAAAATCTTTTTGAATGTTATTAATAACTTTTTTTCGTTTGTTTAACCTTTGTTAAAGAAATAGACTTAGAGAAAAAACAAAAAAATTCGACCTAGGTATAGTGTGACTAATGAAAAATATTTGTATTGTATATACCAATTTAGGGTCTTGGAAATTCTCCGTTTCGAGAGCGTGTTGGAAGTAATCGTTTGCCAGACAAGAGACCCAGGTTGTTATTGAAAAATGATTTTTTCACTCTAACTGTGTGCAATTTTAGTTTTAAGTAATGAGTTTGCAAAATTTTTAATCTCATTTTTTATGATTTTGGCTTTTAATTTATGTTTGATTTGTGCTCTGATGATTGTGGGCTTTGCTTTGTTTTCCTCGCTTTCATTGAAATTCATGGGGTGTTGGTTTTTGTTAGTGTATAAAAGAAAAGTTTTTATATTTGCTGTTAAGCTTTTTCATGCTTCTTCCGTTGAGGTTCTTATTTTTTTCCATAACATAACCGAAACATGTTTATAAGAAGGATGTACTACAACATCGAAGACCATGCAAAAAAAAGTTTTGAACCAATTTACCTTCCTTTTCAGGACTTTTTTGAAATGAAGGGTGCAAATCCTAGAGTTAAGTTTGCCATCAAAACATTTTAAGAAATATTTTAAAAGCTATTTTGAGATTTAAACTATTGCAGCATCTAAGCAACACTTTTTAATAAAAAGACTTGTTGGTAAAATAGTGTTAGTAGTCGAGAAAAAAGTTTGGATATTGCTTGCTCACGAAGAATAACAAATAATAATTTGTCTCAAGAAATCCGGAATGACCGGTGTTGTAAAGGGTGAATGCATCATCCGCATATTATTGCGTTCAAAAAACACCAATCATTGTTGTGGTGTTTCTTTGCAAAAATTTACACGCAACAATTCTGCTTAGTGTTGTGTCGTTCAGTAATTGTTTTGAATAGTTGTTTGTTTATTTGCGTTATGAAGGACTTTCGTGTTGACATATTCAACATTCGTGGGCTGCGGAAAAACTTTACAGCTGCATACGTCCACACCTGTATATACAACCCAGCTGTTTTGGCTCTTTGCGAAACTCAGGTTCTAGGCAAAAATCTGAAACCGGCGAAATCGACCCGGGTTTCAAACTGCCTGGGTATCGCTTAGAGCCATTATGCTTTCCTCGCCGAGGCCTCGCCGTGTATATACGTGATGATATTGTCTAACACATTCCTCCACAACTCAACACCTGTTTCAACCCGGAATTTAATTTCATGTGGATAGATTTCACCGTCCGTAGACAAACCATTCATTACTGTTTCGTGTAAAGAAGCCCAAACTTTGGCAGTGCATTAACTTGTAATGAGATTGATACACTGTCAGACATTAACAATCATTCCGCCAACACTCTGGACTTGTTTCTAACTTCCCATCCCGATAAGTACACCGTAAATGTACTATCTCTCTAGGTTCGTCAGACCACTGCGTCATATCAGCCAAATTCTTATTGGGTGGCCAACCCAATAAGGAAATAGCTCCTAAACGAACAGTCTGGCGGTACGAGAAAGCAAACTCGGGCGGCCTTAATAACTTCTTCGGTCGTTTTAACTGGTCCTTGTGCTTTCTCGATAACAACGTAGATGCTGCTGCTGATATGATAACCAACGCCATTCTCCTTGGTATGACATCTTTCATCCCTCACAGGATTAAGAGTATCAAACCTAAGGTGAACTCGTGGTATGACTCGAGCTGTAAAGAGGCGATTAGGTTGAAGGAGTTATGTTTTCGGTCCTACAAGACCAACCCATCTCAGGTAAACCGAAAAAAGCTTAAGCAAGCCAGAAATGATTGTAATGCTCATATTCGCCGTGTAAAGTTCCAATACGACCAAAAGCTGAGGCAGAAAATACTACATTGTCCCAAGGGTAGTAAAAACTTTTGGTCTTTCGTAAAAAATGTTAAAAACTGTGCCTCATCTTCAATCCCAACACTCGTTTACAACGACATCCCAGCTGTCACCTCTATGGCCAAAGCAAATCTACTTGCAGCGCATTTTCCTGCTAGCTCCATGCTCCCAGATTCTGCGATGTCCCCGCCTGTACTTGAGCGCGTCCAATATACCATGGGACAAATTCATTTTCTCACTCGTACAGTCATGAGAGTACTTCGAGATCTCAACATTCACAAATCCGCTGGTCCAGATGGAATATCCCCGATTGTTCTGAAGAGGTGTTCTTCCGCGCTGGCAAAACCAATGTGTAAGCTTTTTCATCGGTCCTACTCCTTAGGTCTCTTTCCGAGTAGATGGAAAACAGCATTTGTCCAGCCCGTCCCTAAAAAAGGCGATTCTTCTTCTCTACCCTAACTCTGCACTAACTTCTCTTCTTTTTAAGGTCATGGAAACGCTGATTAATTATCAGCTTATGAAATATCTTGAATCACGAAAACTCCTTAATGACCGGCAATACGGTTTTCGTAGCAAAAGGTCCACTGGTGATTTGATGGCATATCTCAGAAAAGTGGAACCATTCCTTGCATATTCATGGTGAAAGCAAGATTGTTGCGCTTGATATTTCAAAAGCATTTGACAGAGTTTGGCACCAAGCTCTCTTGTCGAAAATGCGTGCATTTGGAATCGAAGAATCTCTTATTCAGTGGATTAGTAATTACCTTTCGAACCGTTCATTTCAAGTTGTTTTGGATGGATTCAAGTCTGCGATTCACAAAATAAACGCTGGGGTTCCTCAGGGCTCTGTTTTGTCTCCGACTCTCCTTTTAATCTTCATAATTGATCTTTTGTCTGCTACTACTAATCCAATTCATTCCTTTGCCGATGACAGCAACCTCAGTTTTTCATATTCGTTCTCAGCTCCTCGTCCCTGCTCTTCGGACGTTGAACTGGAACGGCATCGTATGTCAAACTCATTAAACTCTGACCTTAACAACATTGTATCATGGGGATCCCAAAATAGAGTAGAGTTTAATGCTTCTAAAACTCAATGCTGTCTTCTGTCATTGAAGCAAAACCGAAACACCCAGCCATTGTCCATGAATGGCACTTGCATCGACGAAACCGAAACGCTTTCCATTCTCGATATGTGTGTCATTAACAACCTTAGTTGGAATGACCACATATTCGACGTCGCCAAGAACGCTGCGAGGTTTCCTTAAAAGATGCAAGAAATATTTCACCCCTTCTGATTTGGCTATTTTATATAAGGCCTATATCCGCCCTTAAGTGGAATATAACTCCCATGTCTGGGCTGGTGCTCCTAAAACAACACTGCACCTGCTCGATAGGATCCAGAAACGCGCGATAAAACTCATAGGTGACAGAAATATTGCAAAGTCTATCGACTCACTCGAACATCGACGCAATGTCTCTTGCTTGTCACTGTTTTACCGTTTCTTTTACAAACAGTGTTCCAACGAAATAGCCATTTGCATTCCACCCCTCAAATTATTCAACCGTAATACTCGCCAAAGATCGAATGCTCATCAGTTCACCCTTGAGCCGACTTTCGGGCGTACTGTCAAGTTTAGAGGTTCTTTCATAAGCCGTACAACGCGAATGTGGAATGTCCTACCACGACAACTCTTTCCTACGCAATACAACCCACAACTGTTCAAAACAAGAGTGCACCGGTACCTCTCATCCCTTTCCCCTTCTTCTAATCCTTTCCGCTCGTGAGATGCTAAACATTAAAAGGGTAGCCAATCCCTTATTCGCGAGTACATTATAAAAAGAAAAAAATTGTGTAATAAGGATTTGTGTGGAAGTAAATCCATCTAGATTAACCCATGATAAACAAATTTCATACTAGACACCTTCTTTTGACTATTTGGGCATTCATTTCATTTTATTCACAGAAAATAACGTTGTTTGGCAGAAGTGTGCTACTACGCTGTTGTGGGCGATTTTTTTTTTTTTTGTGTAGCGCCACAGCACTTCGCGACTTCTACTACTACTACCGCTACGTACTACAGCTCCGTCCATTGTGGACATAAGGTTATTTTGAATAATTTTCGGATAAGCCGCGTTTTTTATTTTATGAGAACAATTCTGAATTTGCTACAACAAAAACTTTTATCTACAAGTTGATGGCGTTGCTATGGGTTTACCTCTAGCCCCTCTTGTTGCAGACTTGTGGATGGAGTATTTTGAATCAAAAGCCCTAAAAAACTTCGGAGACAAACCAAAAGTTTGGCTAAGATATGTGGATGATACCTTCTGCGTACTTAAGATCTCCACCATCGCGAGTTTCTTGGAACATCTAAACTCACAACATCCAAGAATAAAGTTTACGATAGAACAAGAAGAAGATAATTCTGTCGCATTCTTGGATGTTAAGGTCTTGAGAAATCCCGACGGAACATTGGGACACACAGTCTTTCGCAAAAGCACACACACTAACAGATACTTACATGCTAGTTCACACAACCAACCGGCAAATTTAAGATCTGTTGTTTCGACCCTGGTTCAGCGCGCCTACAAACTTTGTGACAACGACCATCTTCCAGCTGAACTTAAATTAGTTAACAACGTTCTTAAAGCAAATGGTTATTCCGAAAAGCAAAGAACATGGAAACCAGATTTGCCAAAAGAAAAGGACAAAAGCGATTTGGAGAAAAAAGTCTTTTTGCCTTACGTCAAAGGTGTAACAGACAGATTCGGAAAAGTGCTAAGGAAATATGGTGTAAAATCCATATTTTTACCACCAAAAAAGGTCAGCGCCTACCTCATATCACCAAAGGACCACTTTCCACTCCAAATACCGGGCGTCTATGCTGTCCCTTGTAGCTGTGGGTCTTCTTATGTGGGACAAACGCGGAGAAGCATTGCAACCCGCTTAAAAGAACACATAAGTGCGGTTACTAAGAAACAGAGGGAAAAATCAGCTATATGTGAGCATATCTTGGATAATCCAGACGAACAACATTGGATCCAATTTGATCAAGCCAAGGTTTTGGCTCAAGAAACTCACTACATCCCTCGATTGGTCCGCGAGGCGATTGAAATTTAGCGTCATCAAAATTTAAATCGCGATAATAGTTTCAAACTCTCGCATCTGGGACCCCGTAATAAACATCACGCGCCCACTTCCAGCTGTGGTCAAAACACCTTGCGATGTAGTGAGCACGGTTTGCTCACAACTACATGCACCTCAACAACAACAAGAGGATAAGCGATGAGCTAGAACCTTCGTCGTCGACGCACCGTTACAACCTGCGGAGCCAATCTCAATTGTAACGCAATCACAGCAGTTTCCCGGTGACCGTGCTCGATGTAATTCGAAGCGAAACGTTCGGGGTGAGCTCAGAATTGTTCTCATAAAATTAAAAACGCGGCTTATCCGAAAATTATTTAAAATGTTATCAAACAACCGCGAAAGCCTTAAAAGTTACATACGGTTATTTTTCACAGACTCGGTTCAAAACAAGAACTCTCCTTCCAGAAGGGGCTAGAATGTACCCGAGGTAAGGCATGTCTGTCAACTAAAACCCACCCTCCGGGTGCCGTGCGCGTAGTGCGGAGCGAATACAACCGATGCAATGTATAAAACAAACGGAAGTATTACTCCAGGTGGCAATTCAGTTTCACTGGCTAATCCACCCTCTCCGGATACTGGCGATCACCACCATCTGGATCGAATGTCCTTCCAGGTCTGGATCGAAGTAGTTCCTCCGCGCCGGTTAAACAGGACTCCATGAAAACGAAAGCTTTTAAGCGGAAACTAACGCACTCCGTGCTTAGCTAAATCAAGTGGAACTTCTCTACCACGAGCTTAAAAACGGAGTAGATATGGACTTGCATGTCGATGGGCGTTCACAAAAATTTGCAATGGTTTACTTATGAAAATAACCTTGAAAAGCTGCTACGGATTTTCGCAAGGAGGCTACAGCCATCTTGCACTAAGAAAGACGTCACAGATGACGTTCATGCCCAAGGCTTTAAAATGTTTGATACCGTAGACATAATAAAGAAAGAAAAGCAACATAAGGCCGAAAAGTAATGGCTAGGCGGCGCGGTCTTAATCCTAAACATCAAGATCAAGATCGTCGATCTTATAACACACAAGCGTACTGCCAGAAAGAGTCGCGATGCGTAAAATACGCCGATGAACACTTCTCGAAGGATTGCAGTTGAAGTCACCCAGGAAGCTACCGAGATTGCGAAATCGCTTAGTTTATCGTACTCATTTTTTACCCCGATTCAGGGTATTTTAATTTTAATGCATAACTTGCGCCTCAATGAAATAATCACTGTAGACGCCTAAGACCTTTTAGGGCCGGTTTCTCAGTGCGAGATCATCCGACTTTCCGAATTAAACTGAGATTAACCCCAGAAATGCGTTTTTCAGTAAACTAAGATCTGGGGTTAATCTCGGCTTAACTCACCGAATTTGGTGAGTTAATCTTGGATCATCTCTGGAGAACAGTATGAACTTTTTTGGATGTTTTTTCTGCGTGGAATGTCAGTTGATTTGCGCGTTGCTGTGAAAAATGACATTTGAGAATAACTCAAACTTCTTTCCCTGGGTTTTTCTATGTGAAATGAGAGCTGGGAGAGTCAATAATTTCGAGAGTCAAAGATTTTGACAACTTTGTTGACGCAGTTAACTCTGCAATGAAAAAGTGCTCCCTGAGTTAACTCCAGATTCGTTTTGTTACGGGATTAACAGATCTTGGTTTCAGCTGGGCTTAATTCAGCACTGAAAACCCAGCCCTAAGACCTTTTAGGGCCAGTTTTTCAGTGCGAGATCATCCAACTTTCCGAGTTAAACTGAGATTAACCCCAGAAATGAATTTCTCAGTGAACTAAGATCTGGGATTAATCTCGGCTTAACTCACCAAATTAGGTGATTTAATCTCGGATCATCTCTGGAGAACAGTATGAACTTCTTTGAATGTTTTTTCTGCGTGGAATGTCAGTTGATTTGCGCGTTGCTGTGAAAAATTACATTTGAGAATAACTCGAACTTCTTTCCTGGGGTTTTCTATGTGAAATGAGAGCTGGGAGAGTCAATAATTTCGAGAGTCAAAGATTTTGACAACTTTGTTGACGCAGTTAACTCTGCACTGAAAAACTGCTCCTTGAGTTAACTCCAGATTCGTTTTGTTACGGGATTAACAGATCTTGGCTTAAGCTGGGCTTAACACAGCACTGAAAAACCGGCCCTTAGAGATATAATCGAGACCGACAGGTGAATTCATTAGGCCCTGTCGTAAAGTTTTTAGGTCTTCAAAATCAAGACAATCAATAGATCATTTGACCAATTTAAACAAATTAGAGGAACTTAAGTTCTGTTGCATAGAAATTGCGGCTACTTTAAGGCGTTCAATCCGACTGGTTCTGGAAGGTTTCAAATCTTATATCCATCATATTAATGCTGGTGTGCCTCAGGGCTCTTTTTTATCACCAACGCTTTTTCTGATCTCAATAAACGATCTTTTATCTGCTCAATACTCATTTTTGCCGATAACAGCACTTTTAGTTCCAGCGTTTAACTTACAACATATTTGTTGTCGCAAAGAGTGTCTGGAAGAATGTCTGCTCTAGATTCTAGGCGAAATGCCTAGGACTTCCCATTCGGTGTAAGAATAACTTTACGTCATCGGATCTAACAAACGTCTATAAAGCGTTTATTGGCCCTCAAATTGAATTGCGTCTTCCCCTTTGTAAGCTAATCGACGACGCACATCATATGGCCGTTGTTGCCCTGATGGCTTAACTTAAATTAGTTTATAAATTTATTTTTTTGTAAATTATTTTGCTTTAAATAAATAAATTAAACTTGTATACAATTGAATACAAGACAATCATGTCTGGGCAGGTGCAACTTATGGATTTTTTTTTTATAATTCACGCGCGTTCAAGGGACAAGGATTGTTACACATTTCTAAGCACATTAAAGTGCAGAGCTTTTTTATATTCTTGACATATTTTGTGTTTTCCCAAATACATTCTCTTTCTTTACATGCAGTATCAACTTGACCAAGCCTAATTTTGAATCAAGCTATAAAAAAATAAAATAATTAAAAAAAAATGTTGTAGGCATAGTAAAGCAATAATTGTGTTTGTTTGTTGTGTTTGTTGTCACGCCCATGTTTTAAGGCCTGTTTTTTTTTAGCTTGTAATTGCAAGGACGCTAGTTTTTTTTTGTAACTAAAAGTTATTTCAAGCAGCACATAGCTATAATTGTCGTTCTATATTGTGGTTCAGACCAATTTCTAGAAATGTGCCTTAATATGATTTTCGTTTGCATCTTTTGGGAACTTTAGGATAAGTCGCATTCTTCATCGACATCAAATAAAAGAGTCGCTTGTATTTATACTATCTTTCGAAAAACTTTAAGTCATATTACTTCCAGTAGTTTTACATTTCAAAGTTTGCAAATCAAAGTGAGCTCAAAAAATAATTGTGTACCAAAAAGGATCTAAGTAATCGCTGATCGTAGTTTTGACGTTTTTTACGGGTATTATCGGCCTTTCTATACCAGCTTACCTTTAAACTAATTTAATGTTTCGTTTGTTTGATGTATTTAGTTTATTTTCTGCAACTCTAGAACTACGATCAATCTTTATTTCATCAACGCCTAGCTTCATCTTCAACGAAAGCAAAATCATCATCATCGACGTCATCAACATAAAATTGTATCTTTTTTTATTTTACTTTTTTCAGTTTTATTTTTTTTATATTTTATTTATTAAACTTTTTCCTTTTTCATTTCCTAACCTTCTACCTAATGATCACACTTTTAGTTAGAATGCACTTTTGACATACTTAGGCATTACATTTGTTTTGTTTTTGGTTTTGGCTTTCAGCATGCAACGAATAGAGTAATTGAAAAGCAAGTTATTAATTCAGCAAGGTTAGTTTTACTTTTTTCTTTTAATTTGATTGATTTCTTTATTTTCCTATATTTAACTTGATGCACATATACGCACGTCCGAATGAGTCAGTTACTAATCGAATGATTTGTTTCAAAAACAAAAAAAAAACTTCATTCCAGCTTCAATTCTAGAACTGGGCCAAAGCCCCTTGAACGAGGCCGAGTATCACCAGCTGCTGATGCCGCAGTTATTGCTCTCAATACGGAGATCAATGCAAATGAAGATCGAGATGATGCGTACGTGAAAGGCAGTGCTCTTTAGAAAGACAAAAGCTAACGACATTTTTTTAGGTTTTTGGGGGATGTTAAATTGCGGCCAAACGCAACACTTGCAGAAATTTTTGAAGCCATGAAACATCCGGTTACGGGAGTGGGTTTCTTTTCGCCGACTCAAGGTTTGCCGTCGTGCACATTTGTGTGCTTCGATGCTCTTATGTGGCTGAAGATTCGTCTAGATGGAACGAAGAACCCACTTGACATACTGGAATCAATGCGAAAGTATGTTTACTGTGACTTTTTTAAATTAATGCGTTTTTTAGTGTGTGAAAAATAGTACCTATAGCCGTATATGTATTAATAATTTGTATCACCTTTCTTCAACTATGTACCTACCTACGACGGTAGATCCCTTTTTCCTCAAACCACTGGACGGATGCAGCCCTGTTCTCAACCGTAGATTTTTTTCTCAACACTCTTTCCCATTGTATTTAACAATTTTATTGTGTAATAATGGTTCTGCCGGGGTTTGTTTTTTCTTTTTGTTGAAGAACCAAATGCTGTTTTCTATTCTTTATGAACCGTCGCCTTCACAAGCAAGTTTAGGGCTCGATCATGCTATAAAGATGCTAGTCGTTTTTGCGGTGTGTCTTTTTTCTTTTCTTCACTGGTTTAAATTCGAGGATATAATTCAAAGTTTTTTCTCGTAACATTAGAAACTTTTTTCGGCTACCACTCTTCGGTAAAGGGATGGCAGCGAAAGCAGCACTTAGGCTTAGGGAATCCTCGCAACTGACTCGTGACAATATGGGACATGCTAGCATCCTGAATGGCCACGACACCATCCCTCGCAACTCGGACTACGTTGTCCCATACCTCGACTTCAATGTCAAATTCAAGACCAAATTTCCAAGCAGAGCCGCCTGGGAGTCTTGTGAGGTCTTAAATGCATCTGCAATAGAAATCTACACTGACGGATCGAAAACAGCACTTGGAGTAGGATCAGGAGTCTTTTCCAGTACTCTAGACCTATGTATCTCCAAGCGCCTGCCAGATCACTGCAGTGTGTTTCAAGCAAAAATCACAGCCGTTCGTGAAGCCGCGGCCTGGTTTTCAATTAACTCAGTAGACTGCAGCGCTATTGTTTTCTATATAGACAGCCAAGCTGCAATAAAAGCCTTGGAATCGCCAACGATACGATCCAAATTGGTAAAGCAATGCCGCGAATCTCTCAACGAGATTGCTGTCAGGTGCGACGTATCCCTGTGCTGGGTTCCTGGCCACAGGGATATTCCAGGCAACTGCAGAGCCGACGAACTAGCTAGAGAAGGTGCTTATGCCAACCCGACTCATACAACGGAACCGGCAGCACCCATAAACTCGATAAAGTTTCACCTGGACGTCGAAGCCATCACAATGGCAAACAATAGGTGGAATAACATCAGCACATGTCTCTCCTCCAAACAAATCTGGCCAGAGCTCGATTGTAGGAAAACAAAGAGACTCATCTCCTTCAATAGGCTGAATCTTAGAAAGATAATTGGGGCCCTACCAGACAGGCCACTGTCTGGTAGGGCGACATGCCAGAAGACTTGGTGCTTCCTTCAACGATTTCTGCAGAAGTCTGCAGAATCTTCTGTGCCACTGTCCCGCCCTATCAGCACTGAGAAGGAAAACTTTAGGCGAATACTTCTTTGATGACCTAAATGATCTAGCGCGACTCGATCTAAAGAGGATAATGAACTTTATATCCGGGTCGAACTGGCTAAACGCACAAGGGTGTATCACAAAACCCATCCCTCCTACATATGGAAAATCTACAGGCGAGCAAACACCTTACAGTGGAGCGCCAAATATACCCCACTAACACATGCACCAAGTTTTCCTCAACAGGTCCGGCCTGGTAAGGGCTCATACCGATTCGGTTGTCCTCACCTCTCCGCTCTGTGGGAACACTGGTACATATTCCCCCTGGTACGGGTTCATACCGCTTCGGTTACCCCTCCCAAGGATAATTCTAGAGTCATCTGAGGTACGGGTTTACACCGAAACGGATACCCTACCTCAATGAAGACACATTCTTCGGCAGCGGTTACCCCCACCTGCGCTCCCCTAATCCTTAAGGCTAACTCTTACTTAGGGGCAATAGCAAACTAAAGATCTAAATCTAGTAAAACTCGACGCAAGGGAAAGATACCTATTTGCCCATCCCACCACACGGGACATAATTAGTAGTACTCCTACAGTAATTGCCATTCTCCTCATCTCTCCCCAACACATAATTCTCACTGGTACGGGTTTATACTGCTTCGGTTACCCCTACCTCCCCCCAAATTCTCGAGTCGTCTTTAGTACGGGTTTACACCGAAGACGGTTACCCTACATCAGCTTCTTGCGTGTGAATTCCCCCTGCAGGGGTTCACACCGGATCGGTTACCCCTGCACCTTCCCATCCCCGAGAAAAATCCTTAGCAGAGAAGCGACAGGTTCGGACTTATACCGAAATCGGTTGTCCCTGCCGGGCCTTCTCTCATATAGGAACTACCCTCACTGACCCCCCCCCCACCCCCCTTCCCCTTCCCCCAATCCTTATCAACAAGGCAAATTCCCATCTGGAGTCCAACAGTTAGGAGATCTCCCTTCCTTCAGGAAGTCTCTCACTGGCCTCCTCATCTCTGCTGACAGCGGTTGAAACCGAAACGGTTACCCCTCCAGCCTTCATTACCCTCGGGTATGTCTCAACCAATCAAACCTTGATCGGTGACCCTCGGTACAGGTTTATACCTTCACTGGTTGCCTAGACCCCTCCCACCCAAACGGGAATCATCATTTAGGTCCTCGGGCTGGTAATTCCGGTCCTACAAGTGGTATCACAATGGACCTCTTTTGGTCTAAGTGTGTCCCTGCTCAGTTGGGACAGCCACCCAACCTAACCTAACCTACCACTAGAAACTAATTTGCTAGAAACCAGCAACGCGAAAGGTAGATAACTTTTTTGTTTGTCTTCAGTTGGTTAAGAATTTAGGATTGTCCTAATGAACTCCAAATTTTGAACGTACGACCCAGTTACAAGTGCTCAAATCCGGTGTAAAAGTCCAACAAAAAGATCCACATCCGGTGTTAAAGTCCAGAAACATCAAGAAAGGAAAAAACGCGGTCCATGAAGTGTCAGTTTTCGCTTAAAGCGTTTGTGTACAAACAGCAAATTGACCATATTGCGATCAACGCAAGGCACCCTCCTCTAGTATCATGGATATCCAAACATTCTAATAGGCCGACATTGACTCGGATTACAATCTTCTTGTAGCCAAGGTACAACTGCGGATATCGCGACCAACTCCAAGAAATGGAAATACTGTGAGGAATTTTGACGGCGGCCGGATACAATCGCTAGAGATCGCCACGCCTTTCTCCAGCCGAGTCTCTCAAAACCTTCTTCGAAGTCCTATGCAGCCAGCTTCAAGTATATTCACAGCCTGTGGCAACATTGCCGAAACCGCCATCAGAGATGCTGCCTCTGAAGTTCTGGGTTCTTTCAGTAAAAAAGTAGTGCGCTAAGTCTTCAACAAAAGCTGACGGACCGCTCCGTGTATGATTTCATACTTGACGATCTTTTTTCCTTAGTTTTCAACGTCATTTTTACGGGCAATTTCTGTTTGAATACCCAAATAGAGGAAGCTCAAGATACCTTTAATTTCTTCAATGAAGCGTACTATGATTTTTAAAAAGTCGTGTAATTTAGGGAACGAATGATTTGCCATGCGTCTGGAGACTGGAACAAACCTGTCATACCAGGATTCTATTTATACTACATTGGGATTCAAGACAAAAAAGGTTCGCACAAGCTGCAGCTAAAAAAAAAAGTTTTTTAAGTATTTTCATCCACCCGTTTATAGATTTCACCCCACCACTGAGTGACCTAAGCGCATTCGAGAACGAATGGATGGAGGTCGAGTTACAAGGCTTTAAACCATTAACATCAAGTGAATCGGCTGCTCATGAGGCATACAATAAGATTCCGCACTTTCTCAGGAGTACTCCTCCACCACAAACGTGGTGTACTCTTCAGCGACAGAGTATTTAAATTTTGCAAACGAATGTATAAAAAAATATCCTTATGAGAATTTAAACTTTTAGAAAATATCTACAAGCGTTCACACCTAGAAATAGACGTTAGTAATAGAAGCGATCGTATGGAATGGGGTCACATCAAGTACCACAGTGTTATGCAGCCAGGCCACGCATTTGAAATTGTTGTCGAATGGGTAACTGCTTCGGGTCCGATTGTTTATGATTTGGTAAGAAGGGAATCATTCAATTCGTTTTGACTTATTTAGCTGTTGCTTTCTCAGATCTATGTGTGGCAACGAAAGGCTCAGCAGTGTGGTTTTCAATTGATGCCCGTGCCAGCTGATCCGTTGGCAGAACCATTTACTGAAAAGTCCGATCCTCTCAGAGGACCGATTTTCATTCCGCTTAACATTGAGTTCCTTGGAAAGGATGAAACTTTATTTAAAGGTAATGTACCACCAATATCTCATGCTTATGTTACAATCTTAAAACATTTTGTTAACTCCTTGTTCACAGATTTTTCAGAGGAAACCCGCGAAGATCGCATGCTGCTGTTTCAGGAGGCAATCTTAGCACGATACGGGTTCATGCCGTGCGTTGTGGAAAGCAAATTTTCTTTTAACAAGGATGTAAGTCTGTCTTAAATCCTCGCAAATATAGCCCATAACTACGTTTTTTTGTACAGTTACCGAAAGAGTATCAATATGTCCACTGTTCGGGTAATATGTTTGTTTTGATAAGGTAAAACATTTTTAGTTCATCGGTTTAGGTGAGAAATAAATAAAGCTTTTGTAATTAGGTGCTCCAAGGGTAATCAGCAATTCGAATCGCCTAGTCGATTAGAAGCCAATGTAACACGTTTAGTATATGGTCACACAAGCCACACAAATGTCCCTAAAAAGGTAAACACGTTTAGAATAATTTTTTATTATTCTTATATTAAACTTCTTATGTTAAACTTAAACAATTTTCAAACGATGTCTTTAGGTTGGTTTTCTGTGGTCCTGGAATCATATGATAGCAAACAAAAAATGGAAATCCTTGATAATCAACTGCTCCCCAGATGGTGAACTATTTCAGTTAAAGATGCTGAAGGACTTTAAAGACTTTTGTTCGAATCAAGATCAACGACTGCATAAATTCTGGGAATCATGCTATGAACTCAAAAATAAACATGCAAACCTTGAAAACGGTACGGATAAAACCATTAGATAAAATCGTTGAAAAAAAAAAATTAAAGACGAGGTTAAAAATACCTATTTGTAATTTCCGTCAGTTTTTATGTAATAATACGTCGATAGATAAAAAAAAAAGTTAAACATATTTTAAACTTTCGTTAACTATTAATAAATATTTTTTTACATAAAAAAAAAACATGTTTGCCTCTTAACTCCTAAGGTACGATGCAATTGTAGCAATCCCTTTGTTTTTTGGCTACCCTCGAAATTAGATAACAAAACCAGAGGAGAGACAGGTGGGATACTGATACATTTTTCTTTTAACTGCTGAGGACTGTAAAATGCTGGAAAAATCGCCTGTGAAAGCCTGTTCCACATTCGTGAGGTTCTGCTCAAGAAAGAATTCCAACATTCCAGCATTGAAAGAATTGTATGAGATCTTATCATTTGCCCTGCAGCATCAAAATTTAAATCATAATATTTAAAGCATTTTAACAATGCTTTTTGTTGTTTTTTAGGACAAAGCAAATAAACAATGAAAAGTATGAACAAAACTACAGCACCACTATAAGTATTGCTAGCTAAGTATTGCTAAGTATTGCTTTATACAAGTATGAGAAGCGGTGGTGTTCTAAGGGTAGAAATTTAGGTACTTTTTGGTAGTCTCAACTCCATAACAAAAAGTGTAAGGTGCAGAAAAGGATGTACAAAACAAAACACTTAATCGTCCTTGTTGTTGCATAGTCCTACCAACCCATTGTAATATGGACTTTTATTCACCTGCACAGAGTTCTTTTCTGGTTTCGAGAGTATTTATGCTTTGTTAATGTTAGGTAAATCTGATGGTGTAAAGTATTTCTTTGCTTTAAGACTCCAAAGCGTTTCACAGCACTCAACGCAAGTTATCATTTCTGTAGAATATAATTTTCGATACCGGAAAGCTTCTATATATCAGCAGCAATAATGCTTTCATGGATAACGACTGAAGGTTTGTATTTAGAAGGATTTTTATGCACTTAATGTTGCTTATGAGCTAAAGTGCATATGCACATGCACTTAAGGACTTGTATGCACTTTGGACTGCTAAAAAAGGCTCATCTTGTTTTGGCGAAGGTACTATTAGTACTATCACTTACACTTAGTACTATTCGGAAACCTGCGAGCAGCATTACTGAAATAGGCACTCATACATCCTCCATGGATACTTTTCTTGACTTGGTCTTGGACTGTCACATCTTTGAGAACCATGAAAGGCTGAAATTAACACTAACTTATAGGAAGTTCGAGTTGCCGTAGGCGATTTCGGCGGCCAGTTAAACACATCTAAACTTATCAACAACTCTAATTGCTCTCGCCCTTGGAACACTTAAGAACTGCGAATGCTTCGAAACAAACGTAACAGGGCCTGGAAAAAACATGTCTGAGCCTTACGTTCAACTTCGATTAACTTCGATCAACTGCAATTTCGACAGTTATATTTTATTGCCAGTTTCGAATTGGCTGGCATCAGGATGAGCCATCTGCTTTTCGCAGATGATTTGGCCATCCTTGCATCATCCAAAGAGGAACTTCAACGAGCACTGGATAGGTTTGCAGCCGTCTGTGGTGATGCTGGGATGGAAGTAAACGTGAACAAATCGGAAGTGATGGTTGTTTCCCGAACTCCTGTGCAGTGTACCCTGCACATAAATGGAGTTCCATTAAAACAGTTGGAGAAGTTTAAGTATCTCGGGGTCTTTTTCACGCAAGATGGGAGGAGTGATACTGAGCTGTCCTGTAGAATTGGCCAAGCTGGAGCAATAGTAAAGGAACTGCGCCGGCCGGTCATCAGGAAAGCTGAGCTTGGAGTGAAAGCAAAGATCTCAGTTTTTAATTCAGTGTTCGTTCCGACCCTCATCTATTGTCATGAAATTTGGGCAATGACCGAAAGAATAAGATCGCGGGTACAAGCTGCCGAAATGAGATTCCTGAGGTGCGTTGCTGGTGTTGCTCTAAGGGACAGAGTGAGAAACGTCAGTATTCGTAGGAATGCTTAATGTTGAGCAGCTACTTCTCCGAGTGGAGCGATCGATTCTTCGATGGTTTGGACACGTTGTTCGCATGCCCCCTGACAGACTTCCTAGACAGGTCATGCTAGCCGAGATGCGAGCGCGTCGCCCCCCTGGTAGGCCAAGAAACAGGTGGTGGGATCAGGTAAAGAACCTCTCTGAGTCCCGCCTGGGGATTGCGCCGGAGTCTCTTGAGTTGGTGGCGGAGGATCGAGAAAGATGGAAGGACCATTTAGCCACCCTCGCTCCGCGACCTTTTAAAGGATAAGCGGCATCCGAAAATGATGATGATGATGCACCAAAATTTATTTGTCTGCCATCCTCATTTTGTTTCTTACATGTTTTTTCCATGACGTATTTTCCAGTGCTATGAGAGCCCGGACTATATGTATGTAGGATCCTGAAAAATAAAAACTCGAACAAAAAAATCTAGAATCACAAAAATACGAATTACAAATACACAGCCACCTCCACAGCTCCTACAAATACACAGCCTCACATGTTTGAGAAAATGTGAAAAATTAGCGGTGAATTTCACACACTTTCTAAAACACCTGTGTTAAGACGGTTGTGTGGGGAATGATATAAAAAGTACGAGCTTGTCCATGGTCCTTATGGCTTAACAGTATAACATGTATGGGGGGCTTGCTTCCCCTACTGCAACCCCCTTGTTTCGCCCTTAAGGGTCTTCCTAGGATGATCCGTTTTACTTATCCCCGTATTAGGGCTATAAAGGAATGCAATCATTGTGGAATGCATTCCTTCCTTAAAATAATACTAAGAATTCAAGTGGATTTGTTTCAATTCAATGACTTCAACTTAGAAAAAATAAATCAGCATTAAGTTTGAAGGGGGGGAGGTTCCGTGGCGTAGTGGTTAGTGTGTGTGCTTACTACGCCGGAGGTCTGGGTTCGAATCCTGCCTCGTCACCTGAAAAAAAAGACTTGTTCTTTTTTCACGGTCCCCACCTCCGCGAGGGTCTGACAAGCCCTCCGAGAGTATCATTTGTCTTGAAAAACTTCTCAAAGTGCCGCTCGGATTCGGCAAAAAATTGTAGGTCCACTTGTATGTAAAGAAACTAACACACCAGCATACATTGTTGAGAAGTTGGCCCTGGTTCACCTCGAGCTGTTGCGCCACTCTATTTATTTATTTATTTTATTTAGTTCGAAGTCATGACTGGAGGAATCATTTTCAACAATCAAAGAGTTGAAGTCAAATGTCTTTTTGACTGCTCCGCATTCAGTCAAGTCACCTTGAAGTCACTAGCATTCCTGAATGCATTCAATCCATTAAAGTCATTTGAAGTCACTGAATGCATTCAATTTTTTGGATTCACTTGAAGTCCTTGAACGACACACAAACGTCAAACAATGCCATCTTTAAACTGTCAATCGTTCCAAACGATGTGTGTCATGTTATTTTTAGTTTTTCTGGTTTGTTTTAAAGAGCCCCCTTAAAATTGTGTTCCCTTCAAAAATGTTAAATACCTTAAGAAGACTTTAACCAGCAATGCTCTTTCTATTTAGCGGTTATATGCTCGATATCTTAAGTATACTACATCACATTATTTACTTACCATTACGAGCACAGCTGGAAAAAAATTTGCATATAATAAATGTATGCTGTTTAAATTTCAAAATTTGGTCACTGTGGCGTATACGTAACATTTTTTTCTGTCCAGCTTTTTAGTAATTTTCATAGTTCCAGTCAATATAATGTTTGTAGGATTTTAGATTCTGATTTACGCCAATGGATAGAAACAAATCTATTAACTACTTTCTGTAGAGGAATAGAAGGCAACGAGACTGCGATCTAGTTACCTCAACCATTTCTGTAGAATAGAAGAATACACACTTTCCCGAATTCCTTGGAAAGAATTTAGGGTAGCGGAAGTAAAAGCCACTAATAAAATAAAACGCGAGGCGCACCAGCCCGAGATGAGCCAGGGAAATGCCAGGGAACATATTGCTCTTAGATGGGATATAAAAGACGCACCAAGATAAAGTACCTCGACCATCACAAGACACCTGTAGAAACAAACACTCAAGTATAACGAACTAAGGAATGGTAACGCGAGGGCAGGGCCGCCGGCTCCAGCCTAGCTAGCACCCTATGCAAGATTACCAAAAAGTGCCCTTTAGTATGTACACTATTTTTCTTTGAGGTATCTCCAACAAATATGTATGTTTACATATACTATGCTTAAACTTGTTAATAGAACATGTTGTTAAATACATAAATAATAAAAATAAACTTAAGTAATAAATAAATAAAAAACAAGTAAGTAGGTAAGAAAAAGACCCTATTTTCCCTGAAACAACAAATTTGCAAGTTTTTTGGCCTTAATTCATATACTTTATACCAATAATTTGTATTGCCCTCGCCCCAAAAAATAGGCGTAAGCTGAAAACGGAGTGTATAATTCTAATTTCGTTAGAATCATGAGAAATTTCGTTAAAAGCAAAAATTAACATTGAGTGTTTTTTGAAAAAACGCCCCTAAAACTGGGCGTAGATCTCCGCTTTGTGTAAAAAAAACTTAGTAAATGGCAATATATTTAATATTTGTTATATAATTTCTTTTTAATTTAGAATTAATTTTCCGAGAAATCAGGTTTTTGAGGATTTAACATTTTAAAAGTCTGCATGGTCGATGGTGCGGGCGGTTCAATTTTTTTCTAATAACAGACAACTATTTCCTTACACCAAAATTGAGGTCCTAAACTTTGTCTTACTTGACCAAAAGTAAGTTTTATATAAAATATTAATTTGAGGTGGTCTGACATCAATGTCAATTGAGGGCGTGGCTGAGGGCGGATTGTAGCAATTTTTATACTTTGTCTATACAAAATAAGATTAAAATAAATATTATTAAGCATTAAAATAAATATACCCTGGGTCCGGTACAAAAATCAATAAAAACATATGTATTAACGAGTAAATAAATTAGAAAATGTTACAAGCGGGGAAAGGAGTGGAAATCAAAACAATTTGCTCCAAAGTAGGTATTCCACTAACTTATATTCAAAAAATAACGGCACAAAACAAAAACTACTTAAGAAACTTCTTATGAAAAATTACCTGCGTAAGAGCGTTTCCATGCGTTCTCCTTCGCATTTTTCCTTTTTTACAATTAACCGTGTCTCCACCGAGCACTAATCGTCGATTAATATAAATCTTAATTAAATCCTCTACAAATCACGCGATTTACCATACAAATTTAAATCCTCTCGGCAAGCGATTAAAACTAAATCCTCTCAACAATCCCATTCACCCCATTCACAAACCTATTTTCTGCACCTTTGTAACAGTTTGAGAGTCAAAAAAGGAAATTGAGAGAGGGACACATGTACGAAAAATCTGTCAAAAGTACGTTTTTCATTGTGACTTTTACTGAGGAAATCGTTTTCGCTCCTTGGAAGTGACATCGCCACTCTCTTTTGAAAGCTAAAATGACAGAAACAAAGTTTTCGTGTCAAATTAATTCTATATTTGTCCGATGGAGCCATTTTGGGATTTATTTTAATCGCCTCCCGCTAATCGTCTTTTAATTATCGGTGGAGACACAGTAGCTAGATAAGACTTTTAAAAGCACTGCAATTTTTTGTGAGTAATTTTCTACTCACTTCTTCCACCCACCGCCACCGCCTTCAAGTCTCAACTCCCAACGCCAAATAAATTTCTCGCTCTTATTTCGTAGAAAAATTAAAGAGAAATAAATCAATTTCATTAATTTCCTGTGTGCAAGATTTCAAACTCGCACACACCGTTTCCGCGTGCATGATAAAAACCGGACCCGCCACCCCACATCAGACAGATTCAGAAATCAGAATCAGAATCAGATGTAAAGTCGAAGAGAAACTAAATTTTCATAATAAAGCTACCTGTTCTCTTTGTAAGAGAAATTGGTTACTTTTTTCGTAGATGAGAAATTTCACACATTGTGGTTTCTTATGTGCAGAATCAAAAACCTGCACACTCTAGCCCATACGATTTGTAGGAATGAATTTTTTTTTTGACATGAACATTTTGCGAACGGATGTGCAAGATTTAAAACCTGCACATATGGAACGGAATTTTTTTTGTTTTAAAATTTTTGAACTATTTAGGTACCTATTTTGATCTTTTTTTAAATGTTAGTATAGCTCGGTAGATGATCAAGAAATATTCCTACATGAACAGGGTCGAATATTTTGAGAATCAGTAGGTCTGTATATGTAGGTAATAAATGAACTTTTCAAGTAGGATTCTTTGTTTTTGTCAGACTCTCCTTGTTGTTACAATATTGTATGTGATGTGAGTTAATGTGGAAGAAATATTTTAAAACGGATGTGATGGATGTTATTTTGAGTTTATTTGAGGTATGGGCTTTAAATGCAAATGGCAGAATCCGCGCAAGGTAAAATAATTTTTTTCTTACTCCTAGCAATGCGCCCCAAAACTTTGCGCCCTGTGCAGTTGCACATCCTGCGCGTATGGTTGGGCCGGCTCTGTGCGGCGTTCCTCTAGCGGTCAAACCTATCTACCAGCTTTAAAAATAATTTTACAATCTGCTGAAGACTCGCAGTTCTAAGCGTCTTTATAGTCTTAGGAAAAGATACCTAAACGCCGTTTATGTAAAGTTATAAAGTTGGAGAATAATCGACCTTTAAATTTTTTTTCGCATATTCAATTGCGGTAACTTCGCGTAATCTTAAAATTATAGGACTAAAAAGGAAATAAGCAGACCAGATATTTGTGACGTAAGGTTTTACAGAAACGTTCACTTTACTAACATTCTTTTTAAGACGAGAAAAAATATTTTTTATTATTTTTCCGGTTTTTATAATCTTTAAAATTTAAATACTTATCAATATTTAAACAAGAAAAATAAAACATCAATAATACATTTAAAAAAAAAAACGAACAAACAATTACGCATTTACATGCTTAACGTATATTTAATTAATATACTTCCCACCAATAAATACAATGTCGTGATTAATGTAATCAGTATAATAATTTGTTTTAAATTAAATTGTACATGTGCAACATGTTTCATTAGATATATATGAATATATAATTTTGTTTTTTCATAGTATTTTTTTATTTGCATTTGTTTAGCGAATATATTTTTGAATGTGTTGCCATTTTTATTTGATGTCAAAGAATATAATGTAACCAGTTATATATATCTTTTGGAGTTAAAACATTTTTTTCATTTCCATAATGATAGAAGTGTGATCAGAGTTTAATTTAACAGTTTAAACAAAGAAATTAATGCAGCCACAAATGTTATATTTTTATATTTGTGTCAACTATATATATTTTTTAATTTCCTCAATTTTGAACAATTTTATATAGTTTTATTTAGATTTTGATTTTTAACTTTATTTAGTATTCCAATAGACACCAATTGTTCTAAAAATAAGTTTGACTTTACTTTTTTTCAACATAGAGAATGCTTACAATAGAAAACAATAAAAGGAGTATAAGAACAATAATATATATTATATCTCTTGGTTTTTAAGAGATCGCCAGAAATGAGTTGTTCTTTTTCTTCTTTTAATTATTGTATATGAATTATTTAATTTATTTATGCCTTAGAGTTTACACCTAGTATTGCAATGCATCTAAACATTCATATATTGTAATATATATAATATAAATAGGTATATAAATATTTTATTTCTTTATACTATTCAGTGGGATTATTTCCTTAAATTTTTATTTTATTTGTTTTTGTTATCTATATTAGATGAATTAGTTTTTGCTTTAAGTAAAGTAAGAAAATTTGTTTTGCTCAACTAATAGTAGTCGTCACTTTGAAAGTGGTTGTTTTTCCATTTATTTGAATATTATTTAAGCTTGAATTGGTTTTTCTAAGCTTGATTTTTAATAACGGCTGTAACTTTTTGTGTTTGTTTGTTTGGATGTTTTTATATGTTTTATTTTTTTTTTTTTTCTTAAAAATGGGGGTCCATTGATTGTCTTGTGTATTTGTGTGAGTTTCGTTTACTTGATAATGTTTTTTTATTTCATTTTTGTTTTAGGTAAAGATTTTATGTAAATTTATCAATGCAAAAGCAATTACATATGTATTTGTTTATTTTTTACTTTAAATATTTTTTGTGGTTTCTACACATTTATAAGGAACTCTTTTATTTAATATAAACATTATGCATTTTTCGTGTATATTATTCATTGTTTTTAAAAAGGGCTTTGAGAGAGTAAACTTTAACACGGAGAATGCTTTTGAAAGTAGTTCATAGTTACTATTAATTGAGCGAAAAAATACTAAAAACAAAAAACAATGTATTTTAGGTATGAAGATAATGGAAATGCAATCCCGTTGTCAAAAGATGAAACATTTTATATGGCACTCACCATATCACGAGTAATAATATTTAAGGATTTTTGGCAAACTTACCAAAAAATTCAGTTTTGAGCTTTGACTTGACCTAATGAAGGGTGTGGTAGCAAAACGTTTATTTTATTTAAGCATCTTCAGATGCAGAAAGACTGAACATGTTTGTACCTAAATATTTTTTTTTTTTATAATGTACTCGCGAATAAGGGATTGGCTACCCTTTTAATGTTAAGCATCTCACGAGCGGAAAGGATTAGAAGAAGGGGAAAGGGATGAGAGGTACCGGTGCACTCTTGTTTTGAACAGTTGTGGGTTGTATTGGGTAGGAAAGAGTTGTCGTGGTAGGACATTCCACATTCGCGTTGTACGGCTTATGAAAGAACCTTACAGTACGCCCGAAAGTCGGCTCAAGGGTGAACTGATGAGCATTCGATCGTTGGCGAGTATTACGGTTGAATAATTTGAAGGGTGGAATGCAAACGGCTATTTCGTTGGAACACTGTTTGTAAAAAAACGGTAAAACAGTGACAAGCAAGAGATATTGCGTCGATGTTCGAGTGAGTCGATAGACTTTGCAATATTTCTCTCACCTATGAGTTTTATCGCGCATTTCTGGATCCTATCGAGGAGGTGCAGTGTTGTTTTAGGAGCACCAGCCCAGACATTGGAGTTATATTCCATTTTAGGGCGGATATAGGCCTTATATAAAATAGCCAAATCAAAAGGGGTGAAATATTTCTTGCTCCAACTAAGGTTGTTATTGACACACATACCGAGAATGGAAAGCGTTTTGGTTTCGTCGATGCAAGTGCCATTCATGGACAATGGCTGGGTGTTTCGGTTTTGCTTCAATGACAGAAGACAGCATTGAGTTTTAGAAGCATTAAACTCTACTCTATTTTGAGATCCCCATGATACAATGCTGTAAAGGTCAGAGTTTAATGAGTTTGATATACGCTGCCGTTCCAGTTCAACGTCCGAAGTGCAGGGACGAGGAGCTGAGAACGAATATGAAAAACTGAGGTTGCTGTCATCGGCAAAGGAATGAATTGGATTAGTAGTAGCAGACAAAAGATCATTTATGAAGATTAAAAAGAGAGTCGGAGACAAAACAGAGCCCTGGGGAACCCCAGCGTTTATTTTGTGAATTGCAGAAATATTGTGTGGAATCAATCCAGAAACTCAACTTTCCAAGTACGGTACAATGACGGGTGAAGAATTTCCAATCAGGCAGTCAGAACAGCCAAGGAAAAGGCATGGGAAAAATTCAGCGAGAGGTTGGAGCACGAAAACAGATCTACAAACAAGATGCATTGAGAGACCGTCTCAGAGGAATGAAGTTAAGTATCATACAAGGGGTTGAATCCAAGAAGGGTAAAATTGTTTGCGAATGGTGTCTTCGCAGATGGAACAAGCACTTTTCGGAGTTTATTAACCCTCAATAGGGCCTCAAGGTGGCAATCTAACTACTAATGAGATAACGGCGGAGAATAGTCCCACAATAGATGGCGTTACTTTTGCAATTAAGTCGCTAAAAGTTGGTAAGTTTGCAGGAGTTGATGAAATCCGGACAGAAATGCTTAAGGCAATATGTGAAGAAGGTATTAAATGACTAACACGTGTCATTATGGTGGCCTGGGGTAGCGTTTCCTGGGGTGGAATGGGCTTAAGTGATCTTCTATTTGCTAAGTGATGTCGCAGATCACAAACGATCATCACAATTTTCTTGTGACAGCTCTCGATCAATCACCGTCAAAATCAGCTGGTCCCCAGTTTTCAAACTTTCTGGTTAGTTGGGTTTTTTCCTTACCTAGGCTGACTTTCTGCATGCATGAATACAAAAAAAAAGTTCTTACATCAAAAGCCTAAATAAACGATTCGGAACAATATTTTTGTTATCACCTTATGCTGACGGATTATTTTGTTTGAACACATTTACTGCCACAAAACGTAAAAATCACAGATCACCTTAGCGGATTCCACCCCCAAGCACAGATGCGGATGGTAAACAGAAGTTATATACCCACTTTCAAAGAATGCAACAGAGTAGATATACATATATTTCTCTTAAGTCTTCCGGGAAAAGTATTCGCGAAGGAGTTGGAAGCGTATTCCAGAGCTGCAATCGAGTCTTTTGTTACCGGAAGAGCAGTGCAGCAGAGACACAACTCGACAGAGGCACTTTTCCTAAGGTTATTTTAAAAAAGGTCTGGGAATGAACAACCTAGCCAACAGGGCTGTATTCTATCGCCTCATCTTTTCATAACCTTTATTGACTAGATCAGTGTTTTCAATCTGTGGATCGCGACCCCCTGGGGGGGTCGCCAAGAAAATCTAGGGGGGTAAGGTAAGAAGTGGCGAGTCCACCAAGCAATTTTAAGGCTTCTTTTTGAGCTCAGAATATGCTAGTCTTTTCTTCTCTTCATAGAGTAATTATGGATGGTTTGCGGATTTGCATTCTTTTATCTTTATCGATGGTCGATCGATAAGTTGGAATGACATTAATTTCGTGCCCATCTCTGTCTTTGCGGCATAAGAATCAAGTTCCAAAAACTTCACCAATAACCATAACTTCACGCAAAGTTATGGTTATGGTCTAATGTTATGGTTTACTCGAATGATTCATCTGAAGAAATTCCTTCGAAAACTCTGACCACAAACGAAATTTTAAGAGGAATCATTTGTCGTATCTTCTCAATAAGACAGTTCTTATCCTTCCCTTGAAGCTTTTGAAAGAGCTTAAATATCAAAAATAAATAAATGTGAAATTAAAAGCAAAAAGTGGTCCACAAAATGGCGCTTTTTTAGCTTTTAGAGCTCAAGAATTTTAAAATTTTCCATAATCTCAATAATTTGTCCTTCTGTACTTAGCTGACATCGCTGAACAACTTGTATTTTGATTAAACTCGCCCAAATGACTGGATATCAACGCAACCGCTCAACTTTTGAATACATACTTATTATTGGTCTCCGTCTTCTTTTGTGAACGTCCATCAGAAAGATTTTTTTAGTGGCTTGTCCTTAAGTTTTGTAATAGTTCAGGGGTCGCCAGGGATTTTTTATTGTTTAAGGGGTCCGCACTCAAAAAGTTTGAAAAACACTGGACCAGATGGTTAAGCGCAGTCTTGGCGAGGAATGTTTCGAAACGGCTGGCGTCAGCCATCATAAGCCATCTGTTTTTTGCTGATGATTAAGCTATACTTGCATCGTCCGAGACGGATCTTCGGCGAGCACTGTATAGTTTTGCCATCTGTGGCAATGCTCGGATAAATTGGAAAGACTAAATTGGAAGTGATGGTTGTTTTCCCCGAAGTGCAGTGTACCGTGCATAAAAATAGAGTCCCATTGAAACAGGCAGAGTATTTCCGAGTTTAAGTGTCTCGGAGTCTTTTTCTTGAAAGATGGGTGAAGTGATACTAAGTTAATCTGAAGGATTGACCCAGCTGGAGCAATAGTTAAGAAACTGCGCCGGCCGCCGAGCTTGGAGTAAAAGCAAAGGTATCGGATTTGAATTCAGTGCTCGTTTCAACTTTCATCTAATGGGCGAAAAAATTAAGCTGCCTTAAATGAGATTTTTGAAGTCGTTGTGCTATTTTAAGAGAAGTGAGAAACGTCAGTATTTGTATGGGAATCTTAATGTTGGGCAGCTACTTCTCCTAGTCGAACGATCAATTCTTCTATGGCTTGGACAAGTTGTTCACACGCCCCCGACAGACTTCCGAGACAGGGCATGCTAGCCGAGATTCAAGCGCGTTGTCCCCCTTGTAGCCAAAAAACAGGTGGCGGAATCAGGCAAAATACATTTCCAAGATCCGCCCGAGGATCGTGCCTGTGTCACTTGACTTGGCGTGGGAGGATCGGGAACGATGGAAAGACTATTAAGCTACCCTCGATCTGCGACCATTTTAAAGGAAAAATTATGATGTCTAACATCGCCCTTCACCTGCAAAACAGGTTCAAATTAAATGGTACAATTTTGAAACTACGGAAAAGCAGTAAGAGTCACGAATCCCATTGTACAGAGATGGCAGAAAACAGCTATTGACGCCAAGAACCTTATTGCCCAAAACCGACGCGACGGTTTTTCGTGCACATTAGAGGTCCTAAAATCCCAACAATATGGCCCACCCAATGAAATGCGACAAATTACCGATTGCCTTCGATTAGCTCTTTTGACATTCATACCAATATTAGGGTTCTTCTAAAAGTCATCAAAAGGTATTTTACGGCAAATGTAAAAAAATTGAAAAATAAATAATAATTTATGAAACCTAGAACACCGATTAATTATTCGTTATTAAATGTTTTAAACATTAGACTATATGAAATTTAATTTAATTATTTTTCTTTTCAATGTAGATAGCCGAAAAAGCTTTCTAAAAATGTTAACTGATCAGTTTCATATATTTATATATTACAAGAGTTACTTTTCCTTTTATAAGCAAATATATTATCATTGGTGTTAGATAAAAAGTAAATAGTTAAGATTAGGTAAACAAACATGCAATACATGAAATATCCATATATCGTGTTGTGTTTATTTTTTCTTCAATTAAATTTTCACTGATTAAACACATATATATTTTGGTTTTAGGTAAAATATATAGTTTATGCTAACGTATATAAATGTATTATGTTGTATTTGGTTTTCTTTTTTTTCTAATTTTAAAGTAACTATAATTTTTATTTAATCGTTTTGTTGCTTTTTTAACATTTATATACGATTTACACAAATATTTACGTGAAATAATTTCTTTACTATCAATATATTATGTATATATGTATGTGTAGCTAATTAAGTACATATATGTATTACATGCACATGATTCTTTCTTCTTTTTTTTTTTAATTCATAATATTATTATTATAGCTTTGTTTTATTTCAATCCCCATGGAACTGGGAATGGTTAATGTTAACTCTAAATTTCACATCACAAGTTGAAAGATTAAAATTAATAAATTGTCTGATAAAGTTAATAACACAATTAGGGAAATAATGTATACATATGTTGTATATAATAAATATATACATACAATTTTATATTGGTTTAGTTTTAGTTTGGGTTGTAAGCGAACAATTTGAAATTGTGTTTTTAGTTTTTATGGGCAGGCAATTGAACTTATACAAAAGAAATAAGGACTTTTTTTTTAATTTAATAAGAGAATTTTTTTGTTCTGCTAAAAAACAAACAAAATTTTATTATTGAAATAAAAACTCATTACATACGGAAAATATGTTAATTGGGCTAAAACAAATTCTCCAGACTTTTCGAACAAAAATTTGAAAAAAAAAGACTGAAACCAACGTACGGGATGAATGTCTAGCGGTCTGCCTTGGGTAATTCTATATTTAGCTCCAAAGATCAGCGTGTTTGTCAATCGTCTTTAAGCAATATCACACTGGCACGGTGACCCTGTGGCCTGGATCCTCTGAATCGGGATCACTATCCAATAATAAAAAAGGTTGGTGATCGGCATATGGTGGGAAAAGTTAAGGATGCGGACTTCGACTGCAGACAATGATTTGGGGTGGGGACCGTGAAAAATAGCGAATCGTTTTTTAAGGTGACGACGACGGCAGGAAGTATGCCCATAATAGACTTGAGTAAACGATAAGACATGCATGCCAAGGTAAGTCAATACGCCATGTCTCCACCGAACACTAATCCGCGATTAACATAAATCGTTAACTAATCTCCTACGCGATATTTTCCATACAAATTTAAGTCCTCTCGTTAAGTTATAAAATATAGATATCCTTATAAATCTTATTCGTCCTTTTTGTAAAGTTTCTTTTATGCCACTTTTAACACTTTTTCATTGCCATTATAACAGTGCAAGTCTCGGAAACGCAAACTGAACTGTCCACATACGACAGATCTGAGAAAAGTTATGCGGACTCCGACTGCAGGGAATGATTTGAACGGAGCGTTTCGGAAGAGTTTTAACAAGATATTTTAAAGGTAGACGACGAGAGGCTGTTTTTACGGCCATAGTTGCTACAATTGGGTAGAATAAATTGGTAGAATAAATGACGTCATTTAAAAAATGACGTTCTACTGCTTTTACTTTACATAGCATACATATATGGAATCTTTGCAGTCTCTGCGAAGAATATTTTGAAGTGGCTGGTGTCAGGATAAGCCATCTGCTTTTCGCGGATGAGTGAGCTTTCCTTGCATCGTGCAAGGAAGAACTTCATAGAGCACTAGATGGGTTTGCGGACATCTGTGGTGATGCTGGAATAAAGGTTTACGTGAGCAAATCAGAAGCGATGGTTGTTTTTCCGAACTGTACCCTGCATAGAAATGGAATTCCATTGAAACAGATAAAGAAATTTAGTTTATCTCGGGGTCTTTTTAGTGAAAGACAGAAGGAGTGATTCTTAATTATCCTGTAGGTTGGGCCAAGCTGAAGCCCTATGAAATGAGCTGCGCCGGATCATGCTAGCCGAAATACAAGCGGACTTCCATACTGGTAGGCTCAGACATGGATAGCTGAACTAGGTTGAGGTCTTCTTCTGAAGGAGATCGCTTACGGATCGTACCTGGAATTGGTGGACGAGGTGCCCTCGCTCAATGGCCTTTTGGTTCAATTAATCGGTAGGTAAATGATTGATTGATTGATAATTGCGGTGTGCATTTTATCGTTCAACAATTTTTGCAATTGCCCTGTCCTCCCTGAATAGGAAGCTTTCCGAAGATGCCATTAAGAGTCTAAACTAAACTAGTAGCATAGCCTCATTCCCAAGAAATTCAATTTGGTTCTTACAGATGTGGGTCATTATGCTATGATTTACATAGTATCAACATTTTTATTATTGTCTCCTTCGGCAAACTGCCAAAGGGCTGGTCAGAATGGGACGTTGTTTTGTCATTTGTTATCAGCAAATTTGCTGAGCATGACCTCGCATACCTAAAAATAACCTATTCGCCGCTGGTAAAATAGCTATTCAATATAAAGCCAGTTTGTTTCCTTTTAATTGAACCTAAGAAGTTACCAAACATTCTTTCATTAAAGTTCATTAACTTAATTAGAAGTCGGTTCAAAAAATGTTAAATTAAAATCCAAATTTTAACAAATTTAGGTATAAACATGTTTAGTCCTTATTTCCTTTTTTTTTGGAAAATAAACTTATTTTCTTTAGAAAAGCATATAGCGTATAGTCCACACAAAGCATTACACAATACTGAATATTTTAAATTTGGTAAATTGTTTAAAACTTCAAAATGTATATAAGAAAGACAGATAGATACAGATAAGGGATTGGATTTTTTTTTGTCCTCTTTCGTAGACATATAGCATTAAAAGGTAGTATAGTTTACTCTAACATCAATTAGATTTTCTCTTTTATATTATAATTATATAATAATATATATATAAGTTGTGTTCTTTTAAACTTCAATATTGGTTCAATTCTAAATTTTATTTATCTTAGGTTTTTTTCCACACAAAGAATTGTCTTGAATTTACTACTTAAGTTTTTAATTGTTGTTTTGCTTTTATTCCCTTATATTTGCCGTATAATATATAATATAGGTTTTTTTTTGGTTTACAAGGAAATGCAAATTAAACACATTTCATTTAGGTCTATATCAATATGTATAGAGTTTATGTATATGTATAATATAGCTAATATACAAGTATATGTATGACAAAAAAACGTTTTAGGTGGTTCAAGTGTGTCTTATCTTTTTCCTCTGTTTGCTTTGTTAGTTTTTTTGTTTTTATTTATGTATTTATTAAAAAAAAAAATATTTAACTTTTTTAAAACAAAATAACATAGAGAACATGAAGGCATTTGGATAGTGGCATTTAATGTATGTTTTATTTAAGATCATGTTTAAATTGTATTTATTTTAATAAAATTGGAAAGTAGGCGTATCTTATTTTTTATTAACATTTCGTTTAGTATTGGTTGTTTAAGAGTGAATGTTTTTTGTATGTTCTGTATGTTCATAAAGAAACGCTAAACAAGTTGTTAAATCTTTTTAAATAAAAATTTAATAGACATAACTGTTAAGACCCATAAGTATGCCAAGCAGGATTGTGAATGCTTGCTTAAAATAAGGAGAAGGAAAACATAAACTTTACACAAATTTCCATTGTTCAGAACTGTAAAAAAATTTAGGAGAAAACATCTGTGCTCGGAATGTTTTAAGAACATTTTTCAAAAACACTCTTAAGAGTTTTACAGCCCAACAGACATGGCTTTTTGCAAAAAAACAATGAAATGGTAGGATTTAAGTTAAGATCTATTTAATATTTAATGCAACTTTTTTTTCTTAACGCAACGATTTTTAACCACAACAAATGAATGTCGTAGACAAAATAGAAGATCACCGGTTAAAGGAACGGGCAATGGGAAACAGCCATGGACAGTAATGCTCAGGGACCAGGGGCAACTTAAGGATTTTAAGGTCAAATTTTTCACTGAGACTTATTGAAGAGTTTAAATAGTAGGCAAAAATAGAATGTAGTTTTGCCTCACTTAATAATTTTGTAATTAAATAAATGAAAGTAAGAAGAAAAAGTTTTTTATCAACTAAAGTGCTCATTAAAGTAACAGAAATGAGCAATTCGGCAGCAATGTACATAATATGGTACGTTCATATACAGAGGTTGAAGCGATTTGCAAGCCAGGTTCAACCTCATATATACCTGTTTACATAAGGTTAAAACTGGCTTAAAGCTCGCTTGAGCTCAGCATATGTATAAACGAAGCCTTAAGCAACCTCTCAAGACTCTCAAGACGGAGGTGGGGACCTTGAAAAAGAACAAGTCTTTTTTTTTAGGTGACGATGGCAGGATAAAGACTCTTAAAGGCTAGCAATAAAGTCCTTAGTTTCTGAATTAACGTAATGTCAAATTATAACGCAATTTGCACTCAAGTGCAGCCTTAGTATGCCCATAATAGACTTGAACGATTAGTCAAACATATGAAATGTGTGCTTCTCATCAGCTTTCAAATTTTCTTGCCGATCATATAACTACGTTCAGACTACCCTTCAGGAAACAGAAGCTAACGAAAACTTGATGAAATCTAACGAAATGGCATTATGCTCATGGCATACTGTTAGCGTGTAATGAGACATTTATAAAAGCCGACTGAGGCTCATTTGAGGCCTAACTATGATAGGCTTAAGTTGGATTAATTTAATGTCAAAATACAACGAAAAACCCACTCAAGTTCTGGCAAATGCTCGCGGTGCCCATAATAAACTGCAGTAAACGATTCGAAAATCGCACGAATTTGTGCGTTTCTCACCATCTGTCAAATTTCCGCCTCAAACTTCTCACCTGACTGGGACTAGCTTAAGTCAACAAAAGTTAACGAACGCCTAACGAAATCTAACAAAAGTCTATTATCGTTGCGGCATACGAATTGCGTGTAAAAGAACATTTATAAAGGCCAACTTAAGCTCATCTAAGTATGATAGGGCCTTAAGGTCTAATAACGGTCGAATAAGGAACGATAAGTAGGCCAAAAAATATTGTCAAAAGTGGGTGAAAAAGCTAAAAGAAGGCGACACTGGACGAAGAACGACGATTACAGCACGGTCACTGAAAAGGCTGCATTTGAATTTCGAGGAAATATTCAATATAACGAAATTCTTTCACTAACTATGCAAATTGCAGTTTAACGGGATAAATGAATAAACTATGACTCCACCGAACAAAATTATCTGCAATAAACATAAAACTTCAACTTATCTCCTATAAATCGCGAAAATCGCCATTCAAATCTAGATCCTTTCGGGAAGCAATTAAAAATACATCTCATTCACATTTTTTCAACCTCTTTTATGTCACTTTTAACCCACACATCTTTTTAACAAGTAATGTCTCGAAAAAGTAAAATGCGTTACTGTCCATGTATGGAAGATCTGTTACAAATACCTACGTTTTCTATAGCTATGTTTTTTCGATGCTGGGAAATGTCATCGTCACTCTCTCTTGAGAGCAAAAAGGCAAAAAAGGAATGCTTATGTCCGGTGGAGAAACTTTAATATTTATTTTGAATCATCTCCTGCTTATCGCAGTTTTATGGCCGCTGTAGTAGTAGTAGTTTAAAAGCTTCAAATCCGATTGCTTGCCCGAATTGGGCACCTCCCTAGGTGGTGGATAGTGGAACGCTCACCAGATATAGTGCTTGCCATTAAAAGATAACCCGAAAGAACCAAAACCGGCGACAAAAAGAAAATGGATTAAAAATATTTATACCATCGCTTTTGAACGAAAAGGCATAGCACTCGAGGAAGGAAGCTATTGTATTTCTACACAAGTTTTTTTTTATATTCATCCCTTGCCGCACAGTGTTTGTGTTAATTCGGGCACCCTTTGTCATTTTCCCCCTTTTAGTCTATTTCCTTCCTGCTCGCGATCAGCTTTCGCATTTTGAGGGTAGCCATAACCCCTTAATCGTGAGCTTATTTAAAGCTCGGTCGAAGGTAAAGTTCATTCGATGAACTAGCTCCAGTGTGTCCTGAAAATGCACTCGTACTTCTCAATGCGATCTGCGGATTCTCCAAAACTCAGTGCAACTGAAGATTAAAGTTTTTATCGCAAGTTTTGAAGCCGCACACCTGATAAAAACAAGTTCAAATATGTAAATTTTACAGCACTGAACTTTTTGCTCTGACAAAATTCGCGGGGTACTTCCAGTGCTGCACTGGGTTGTTGTCTTCGCTTCATCGAATGCAAAGCAGCGGCAAAAGTGAGCAATGTGGCGTCATGGCGCACTAGAGTTTTTAACCAAACCAAAAGAACCTATAGTTTCCGGCCAAACTATGGATGTGGCGATGTCACATGACTTAATTTAAATAAGTTAATAAAGTGCATAGTTATTCTAGGCATCGCAGGCATATCAAGCCAGTTTGTGAAGGCAGCAGAATCGTATTAAAACAGAGTGTTATTCGTTTTAACGAGCAAGAAAAACCTTCCAACTCAGAAAAAAATTTGAAAAATAATTTTACATAACAATAAAAAAAACATACATTTAAAAAGCTCGAATGATTTGGGACCCTTCTGATAATTGCTCCTTTTTTCTGTCGAAATAATAAGGTGACTAATAATAGACCCCCTTTTAAAAGCACACCAAATAGAGCAACACAGAATCGGCTCTAATTTATGCGGTTGTATACAGCTGCTAAAAGAAAAGGCAAAATCATCTTGTTAAATAAAAAGAAACGAAAACCGAAGCGAAAACACTGCTGAAAACTGAAAACACCAATTGAAAAGAAGTAATAAGCAATAAAATAAAAGAATAGTTTTTGAATTGTTTGTATTTATGTCATAATAAACTAATAAAACGTGTTTTTTTTTTTTTCTTTAAGATTTTTTTGTTATTTTTTTTTGACATTTACATCCATAAAAATTTGTTTATAAATACAAATATAAGATAATATAGTATATTATTACAATATGTTAACTTTTTCAGTTTCTTTTTTTATAATATTAATTATATCTATAAATTAAATATTTGTTTTATATTTTTTTATAATATATTATATATATTTAGATCTCTCAGTTTAATATATATTTTTTTTCTGTTTCTTTAGTGCTTTCTTCTTGAAATATAGAAACTTGTAAAACATATGCATACATACATGTGTATATATATACATATTTTTTGTTTCATCAAACATCTTTAAATATTTTTTTAAAATATTTAAAAATTAAATATTTAGATTTTTTTCTCGCTTTATATTTCAGCTTATGAACCCATTGGGTTTAAAATAAAACTGCACCACTCATACCCCTCGTATTAGTAGTAAAAGTTATAATATCTTAGAGAGTTAATATGGGCGATATTTGTATAATATAAAAAAGAATTATAAGAAAAAAAGAATTATATATAAAAAAAAAGATCGTTTAGAATATAGGAAGATAGAAGAAAAATTGTTTAAGTACTTAGGTACACCACATATTGAAAAAAGCAATAACAAAGAATAAGTAAAAGATCCGGGAAGGGAATAACAATTTTTTAACAAAACGAGGAGCATGCTGTGATTAGACAGCCCAATAAATATAATCATTATCGATTCCTTTTATCTCCAACCCGTGTTTAGTAGGTTTTTTTAGTTAGCCAGAACGTTTCATTGCGAACACGTCAGCTTTTTTGTTTTTCAGTGTAATTCATTTAACAGCATTATTTGAAGACAATTCAATATTGTTAAATATAAAATATATATATATATATGCTATTTATAATAATAACATAATATTATTATAAATAAGCATCATTTTTGCAAGCATTTACTCCAATACTTTTTATTTATTTAAAAACAACAAATGCTTGTGTTAAAAGAAATAAAATATAAAAATTTAACTATTTTTTTGTTACACATAAATATAATAGTGTGTAAGATTAAGTGTATAGTATATTTTTAACAATTATCCAATAAATAAAACAATAAAAGTTAGCTGAAACATTTTCGATTTTATATTGCAATCTATATCTTTAAATTAAAATAATGTGTAAGTTGTATATATAAGGAAATATTTTCTAAAAAGCAATTTTATAAGCAGATTTATGCAGTTGATTATCACTATAAGTATAAATAATTTTAATTTTGATATGTTGTGAAAAAATATTGTGTTTTTTAAATAATTTTTTCCTAGGTTAACAAACTTAATTTTTGTTTTTTTTTTTAAGGCATTTATTTGTGGGACCTGTAAATTTTACCTAATATAAATTGTTGCCAACGCCTTTAGCGAGATCTTGTGCATAAATGTTTCTTTATCTTAGTTTTATTATGAAGGAGGGTACATTATTCACTGCCAAAATAAACTAGAGACACGGAAGTGTCGGAATGCGAGCTCTTCCGTGTCTCAGTATTTTAAGGTCTTTGTGAGAAATGGCTACAGTTTTAAACTCTATCGGTTGGTATGCCATTAGAAAATATTTAAGGTTCCCTGATATTGCTGATGATAATGAGGCTATGTTCACCATGTTGTCTACAAACCTCAGACTGACAATTCGAAAGTAATGTACACTGTACAATCCCAGACTGAAACAAATTTAATATTTTTCAAAATCCCAAGTTTTTTCTGAAGCTAGGCATTGTAGTTTTTTTTTTCAATCACAAGATATCTGCAGCTGAAAAAAATAAATTTTAGGACAGTACCTGGGATAGATTAAGGTGGCAGGATCGTGCCTTGTCGGTGAGCCGAAAACGGTTATTATACCCTAGTACATTAAACCTTAAGACTTTTGGAGATATGAAGGCGACCGACAGGAGAATCGAGTCCGTTCGTCCGTCCGTATGTAAACAAAGGATATGGAATATGACAGGCACATTTAGATTTCAATTTATGAGATAAAGTACGGAAATTAGCCCAAAGACACGTCCACTTTAGGCTTTAATATACGAACACTTTTTTAAATACTGCAATCACATTAAATTGACGTTATAATCGCGCCCGCGCATTCAGGTTTGGTATGCAAAACCATTTTGTAATTGCCTTTAAGGTTCACTTTTCGATTGGTTTGAACTTAGAATAAGGTTTTCCCATAAAAATTATGCAACAAATGTTCTAAATATTCTGGTTTTAGTAATTTTGTCTAAATGTTTTATGTGTACCCAAACACTTTTTCGGCGTGGCTTTGGGAAAATGGATTTTTTATCTAAAAAGCATGATTTTAAGCCGAACATCTACCTATGTAACCACCTTGCATAAAGCATGCAAAAAAATGCTGTAAGGGTACCGTGCTACAGCTAGAAAATTAATAACTAAATTTTACAGCAGTTTTGAAAGAGGTAATTGCTTTATGTCTGAGTTCAAATGCGCCCTCTGTCCACTGAAGAAAAACACTCGTTATTTTTTGCGACACCCACCTCCTCAAGGGCCTAACAAACACTTCTAATATAACGTGGTCTCGAAAAACTTCTCTAAGTGTCGTTTGGATTCAGCGAAAAATTTCAGGTCACCTTCTATGCGAGCAAATTGAGAATTCGGAATTGATGGGAAAAAAATTTAAAGAGCGCGATTCCCCCGCTGTGCCATATCACCGGACTTTACCAAAATCCATTTTAATAATTACTAAAACCTACACTTGCACTGATTGAGGAACTTTTAATCCCAGATAGGAATTTTTCTAGATTTTGGCTTGAAATTTAATCCCGAAAAACATGTGATACACAGGCAGAGGGACAGAGAAACATACTTTATTCGACTCATATTTCGGTCGCGATCATATGCCTACTACTCTTGGGGGCTTAAATTACCGACCAATTTATTTTCATCTGAATTAGGCAAAGGGTGAACGGAACGGTTGATTAGTTTTTGGATACTTTTGGAAGCATCATAATACACAATCAAAAGCACGTTCAGAACATAATTATGAAATCGTAACATCAAAGGTCCCTTGAATATGTTTTCTGTTCAGTTTTGGTAGCAAACATGGTTCAACCGCTTTCCAATAAATTAAGTTTGAATTGCGGGATTTTTTTTCAATTTGGATGCTATTCGACTATTGTAGAAGGCATCTTTCCGGGCTTAAACTCTTTGCTGGCCATTATAAACTTTTTCCCAGATTCCTTTTGGATTTCGCACACATATTCAAAGATAAATTTCTATGCTAATAGAAAGCTCAAACCGGCACGAATTTGCATTGTTGACCAGACCGTCTTATCAACTCTAACTCTGCGTTTAGAATGTTTAGCTAATGACAAAACAACACAATCGCCTTAAACACAATGCTAGGTGACGTTTAGAAGATATTGAGTCCGTATTCCTGTTTGGTTTCGACCTAATATTTTTTAATATTTTTGCGAGAGAAAAACAAACATTCGTATCTAGAATGTCGTGATAAAACCGTATTTGAGTATATTTTCGGAAGAACTCAGGACCAAAAAAACCATTACCATAGCACGGCGGAGGTGTCTGCGGTTTAGGTAAAATGTTCTCACGTAGCAAAGATAAAACTAATCAGTTTGAGACATTTCTTTACGACATTTTAACTTAACTAATCTAATCGTTTTTGGACATGAAAAAGAAACATCATCTTCGATCTTTAAGGAATAAATCCTCATACAATTTTATAGCCCTATACGAAACTCATGTTAAAAGCAAAATCAACCCTTGCCAGATTAATTCAATGTTCCCAAAACTTAAATACCATCCGAATAAATTACATAAATAGAAAATAAAAGAGTTTGAGTTAATTAAATAAATTGTTTATAAATTATTTTATTCATCATAAATGAACACCATTAGCCCTTTTTTTTCTCCTTGTTTGTTGATTTTTGTTTTAATTGAAAAAAAAACAAAGATAATAATTATAAAGTTATAAAATTAAAAAACATCACATTTTTTTTAACTATCATCCTAATCAAATCAAACACATTAATAAAAAAAATAATAGTCACAATAAAAAAATGATTGCTGAGGTTCTATAAAAAATAATAGATTTGCGTATATGTCAATAATAATTGGTTTATCAAAAGTCAATAATAAAATGTGTACTCTTTACAATAGTAAATATTATAATTTATTTATTTATCTTATATATTTTTTTCTCTCTAATCAAAGAGATAATAGTAAATAAATATTAAATAACTTGCGCACTTTTCTTCACTATACAATCAAATAAAAAAAAAAATATATATCAAGTCTAGTTCTAAATAAAAAAAATATGTATATATATTTAAAAACATTGCCAGCGCAAATCACCCGTCATAGAAGAAAACTAATAAAATTTAGTTTCATTATGTTTAATTGATTCGCGTCAACTATGTATGCATATTATGTCACACAATATACTGCTCATCAACTGCATATATCTGCAAAGAATGCATCTCGCTGACTCTTCGATTTAGTTTTTTTTTTCACGTTTGATTTTCATGTTTTTGTTTTCTTTAATTTAAATATTACACTTGGAAAAAGAATACACTATAAATGGAAGTGGTAAATTTTACGATTAAAAAATATATATGCATGTATATATCTGTTGTCTTGTTTGTGTTTCATAAAACCTATATAAATTTCTTTAAGAAATATATAATATATAGCTTGTTATATATATTTAGACATATATAATATAATATATATGTTTTTTGTGTATGCGCCTAGGTGATTCATATATGTATATAAAATCAATTTGTCTAAATAGAAATACAACAAAAAAAACTAATCACTAATATAAAAGAGAAGTAGTACAAGCACAAGCTTCAATTAATAGAAAAAAAATTGTATAACCAATCTCAAAATGCTCAGAATTAAATAAAAAAAAAAAAAAATTTAAAAAGAAAAATATCTAAATAAGAGGTAAACAATTTGACGTGTGTTTTTTGTTTTTGTCTGCTCACATTACATCAAAATCGATCACCAACCTTTTGTTTATGCTTGTTGTGTCCAACGCTTCAATCCTCAATTGCTAGCTCCGATTTCAGGCGAATCTCTAGCTCTCGCATTCCATTGTCGATTCCGACTTCGTCTTCAGGAACTTGGCTTTTGGTCGGCGTAACCTCTTTGGAGGATGATGTTGTTGCATCGCTCCAGAAGCTCGGCGACCCGATCGGCTGTTGTTTGCTGTTCCAAAGCGACTCGCTCAAAGTTGGATGCTGCAAGAAACATTTAGATATGAACATATTGAAAATGAGAAGTAAAGTTGAGATAGCAAGAAAACATTATCCCCGATTAAAACAATTGTATACTTGTAACTATCAAAATCAACTTAGCCGATTTGATTCATAGCTTCAGAAACTATTTTTCAAGGGGGAGCGATCAAGGATTCTGACTATCCTTGGCTAGAATAGTACTCCATGCAATATGAACGCTGATAAGCTAGACCGAAACTAATGTTGAAGAACGTAATGTGAAACAATGGAAGTTTTAAGCAGGATGATTCTAAAATCAATCGAAGGGGGTTCTAAAATCAAATCGAATGAATTTGTTTGCCGAGAGACCGGATGAGCGATTTTCACAAGCTTATATGGAAGAACGAGTGGCTATTTGGGGTGGCATTTCTTTGGAAGGCAAAACTGGTGTGGAATTCTCTAAAGGGATGGATGTCGGTCGACACGTTGATTATCAAAATTGACCATCTCCCAATTCTTACAATCTGTAAAGTGACCACCAAAAACACTTTGTAACTTCTAAACGTCCCCCAAATGAAAAATGAAATCCCCACCTCGATAAACATTTTGGGAAGTTTTTTCTTTTTTATTTTGGCGGGTTATTTCACTGGGGGGTCCTTTCACGAAGCCACCGTTTAGTAGTTAGAAAGTGTTTTTGACGGACGGACAACGTAGCAAAACCATGAGAGGACCTTTTTTCATTTTTTGACGGACCGCTAAGAACCTTTTAGATTAAATATATAGAGGTCTTAGTAGTACTACACTGTTTATCTAGGTCTTGTTGAAGCTATGAAAAGTAGCCCTTAGTTAAAGATCAGGCTCTGAAAAATTGAGTGTGAAGGAAAGAGAACCGAGACACTTTGTGGAGCCCCTGAGTAAAAATATAACAAGAAATCGATTTTTCCAATATGTAAAAGTTGAAAAAAATTCAATCGTTCTGGCTAACTAACACTTTATCTTACTCCTTTGTTGAGTTTGCTTTTTAAGACCGTGGGCCTGAAGAGTGGGTACCCCTTAAATTGTTTTTCCAAGCCTGATTTACATTCAATACAACATGTGCATAAAGCCGCACTCGGTTCTATGGCTTCGCGGCAGCAAAGAGTTTCGTTTTCCTAACATGCCTTTCCATACACTGTTTTAAATTTAAATATTTCACATCAAATCTTAGCCCAGGTGTGTGTTTTTGTAATTATCAAAAAGAACTTACTTTGTCACCGGTGTCCATGATCTGCAGTGTTCTTAGGCCAAAGTCAAAAGATGATGTTGCGCTTCCTGGATTTCGTCCAATTATACCCGATGACCCGCTGCTGTTTGCCTGTGATGACGTGCTGTTGTTGTTGAAGGAGAGCAGCTCTGCTGCAAACTTCTGCGTATCTCTATGGTTCGCGAAATTACTCGCCAGTTGTCGAAAGTTGCTGCCGCCATTATCGCGCTTGCTGACAATACTACCGCCACCGCTACTCGCACCGAATCGATCAAAGTTCACGTTTACCGCAAGGGGATCATTGTTAAATAAAGAGTTCGAGTTTGACGCATCCAGGTGCTTGTTCTTGACGGACGTGTTATCGTTGCCGTAGAGCCAAGATTGCGTCACTGACGGGCCTGTTAGGCGACCTCCAACGTCTTGGAATGAAGGCAGTCCACTACTACTGTTGTTGCCGCCTGGGACATCATTGCTCTGACTAAAGCCCTTGTACATTGGGCAAATGGGACCAAACTTATTCACCGCGGTGGCGTCGTCAAAAGGTATATTCTCCTCATCAAGGATGGAGTCAGATCGAACAAAGCTATCGCGCGTGTCTCGCAACAAGTTAGCGGCAGCGCTTACGTCCTGGAGACTTTGCGATGAGGGAGCTTGATGCCAATAAGCGTTCGACAAAATGTTGTTACTTCTATGAGCGTTATTGCTGTTGTTGCTCGAGTGCGAGCTGTTGTTGTTGTTATTATTACCCATGTGGGCCATTTGTGAGGCAACGGAACTTTTAAACATATTAGTGCCGTTCAGCATTGCGGCGGAACTTTTTGTAAACTCCAAGTCCTTTAGATACTCTAAGTGCTTTTTATCGGGATGCATCGGGAATATGGGACTCGATGGAGCATCACTATTGCTGGTGTTGCTTCCACCTAAGTATGACGTTCCAGTTTGTGGATTCAAACCTATATTCATTTGGTGTCCTGAATGCTGCTGTTGGTGGTGGTGCTGGTGCTGCGGCTGTTGATGTTGTTGTTGGTGCTGCTGGCGCTGATGGTCCCATAGGTTGGACTGACGCATCCCTTCCACCGTGAGCTTCCCATAGTCTGTCGTAGCACCCAAATAGGAGGCACTAGGACCGACTTGACTGTGCCGAGCTGGTCTTATCGATGAGCTTGGCATTGAAGGTGGAAGTTGATTTCCAAAGCCTCCGGGCCCACCATATGGATCTGGTGGCCCATAACTGCTTGGACAAGATTTTGTTTGAAACACGGGCTGCTTACTGGGAGGCTGTTGAGTTCCAGTTTGCGAAAAGTTGTTGTGCTGTGATCTGGGAGAAGTTAAGGACATTCCGCTGCCAACTCCCGACGAGGAGTTTCTCGGCAAAGGAGGTGGCGTTGGAAAGTTAAGCGCCGAATAATGGTTGTCGTAGCGGTGCCTTTGCGATGGTGTTATCGCGCTCTGGCCATGCATTGACGGTGGGATCAGATCCACATAACTGTGGTGCGTAGGCGGAGGTGGTGCCGATGGCATACCCTGCACTTGTGGATGATAAGGCGTTGACATGGACGCTACGGACGATGGTTTACTTATTAGACTACCAAATCTCAAAGGCGACGGCATTTCATCCGGTGGGAGACACGACGAGGACAACGAAGGCGGCGGTGCATCCAAATAGTCTGCCACATTCTTCTTCGTGCTTACGATTGGAGTTTTTGTACTATTCTTTCTATTTTTCGCACGGTAGCGTTCCAACTCCTCGTCAGAGTGAGCAAAAGTGCAACTGGTTCCCCGCGGGCATATCCGCCGCAGTGTCAAGTCACGGCACAGGCTGATTTTGTATTTAGTATTGGGATTGGTCTGAGATGATTCCTGCAACTTTCGGTTACCGTGATGTTGAACGAACTCAACCAGCCCGATCACTACTTGCTTAACAGCGTCCAGTGCTTTAGCTACTTCTTGCCATGTTGGCACCGAGTTCTCGACACTGGAATCAATGCTGGCCAGGTGTTTAAGATGAGTTCGCAAGCCGGACAAGTTCGCCGGATCACCAGTACGCTGCAGAGCTATCACCAGCTCCTGCACAGATTGAGCAAATGATTGTGGCGTTTGCAGTTTATCAATAATACTTTGCATATGTGACTTATGGATGGTGTCGCCATACAGCAGCGATGACCACTGGTCGGGGGCGATTCGAAGACCAGCTTCCGTTGCAATTTGAACAATTTGCGCATCGTGCTCCCGCCGCAGCGCATCGTACGTTCGAAATTCTTCCTTTAACTGCATCAACGAGGAGTCGGCTTCGCGTTTGGACACCTTAAAACAGCTCGCACGGTACAAAAGTTGTACAACGTGTCCAATACTGGTCTTTGAAGCTTGCGGAAAATGCGGCTCCAAACGCTGCACAACAAACATAACTAAAACCTTGCGTGACAACGCAGAACCATCTTCAAGGGCTAACAAAACTAACTTAAGTACTTCCTCCTGCATGGCCGGACCAAGAAATTGACAACCGCGCGAACGCACAGCTGCCCACAGATTCGAGCTCAACTGCTGCGGATTTTGGTGATGCAATATTAGCTCAGTAACTGTGCGCTCGCCCAGCGAACGCGCTGCTCTGAGGGCCCGTGATCGGCCCTCATCTTCCATCAATTGGCAATTGACTAATGTGACTAATTTTCGTTGCATAGGCCGCGACAACAAACTTCCGAAGTTCCCATTGTTGATGAACGGCTTCAGGTGTAGGGCGAGACTTTCGATGCATTTTTTTCCTAGTTTGTAGCACTGTTTGTCGTCTGGCAAAAGACTTTGCACGCTTGGGGTGTTCGAAGTAGAAGCTTCTGATTCAGCAGCCAAACTGGCGGCTGTTGATTGTGCTCCATTATTGTAGTTGTTTCCGCCACTGCTACTGCTGGGCGTGACCAACAACAATAGCGCATAGTTAATGGGTAGATTTTCTAGATCGGTTGTAATTGAGGTCTGAAGATATTTAAAAAAAAAAAATGTTAGAATTGGAATTATAATTGGAAGTGGGGTGGCCTTACCTGGTCAAATGGACATTGCTTGTTGTGTAGTGTAGCTAAACACGTGCGGCATATTGTATGGCCGCATCCTAAACTTATTGGAGGACGTTGATTTTCTGCAAACTCGTTACAACAAACGGGACAGGATAAAAAGTCTGTCCATGAGGGCGCCTGTATCGGCATTCTGTAAACAAAATACAAGTGGTGTTACATTTTTTAATTTGATTTTGACTTTGGTTAATTTAGAGCAAAACGGGCGTTGACCTTAGAAATAATAAGGCAATGTGAGAAGTAGTCTTTGTTAGTCGCAGGTTTTTCATCAGAGTAACGTCATTGTAAAAACGATCTCTTAATGTCGGGTGGATATTTTGCATGGAGATGTGTATTTCATAAAAGAGAGTTTCTGGGCTGATTAGTTTGAGATTAAAATGTAGTATATATTTTCAAAAGTGATTTAAACGCATTTTATTTATTTACTTCCTGTTGTCAACTCGGGATAAATCTACCCCTTCCTAAGGTCGTCTTCTTGTTGGCGAGGTACATAAATAATCACGTAAGAGGATTAATCCATTTTTTTTCAACAGGATGATCGATTCATAGCTTAGCTGAAAACGACGTTGTATACCCATCATGTGGATATCAATGTTAAAAAAATAAAAAATAGAATAATGAACCGGTCTATGTACAAGGACATACTCAAGAACATAATTCGGTCACATGCTAAAGACTAATTGCCTCTGATATGAGCATTTTAACAGGACATTGATCTGAATCCATGGTAAATTTTAGAACGAAATATTTATTGGACTTAAAGCGGAAATACAAAAATAAACATTAATTACTAAAACTTGACATGTTTAACATAGTTATTTTGTTTGTTAAAAGAAGATGTTTTCGTTTCCTAGGTATATTTTTAGGAGATATAACTACATTAATTAAGAAAAAATTGTGAAATATATTTTCGTTTAAGTAGTTTTGACCCATCATATAAGTAGTTTCTTTAGTTTTGTGTAGGTCAGGAGTTAAAGGTATTTTACTGCCATTTCAGTAAACCAACTTAAATGATTTTAAGCATATATCCAAAATTATTAAATATTTCAGACGCGATATGATATTTTTCTAAAAATGGTTTATGTTCAGAAAATGGTTTATGTATGAAACTTTTTTTCAAAATTATACCTGATACCGAAACTGAGATAGAAGGGGGAAGGGCACGCGTTTTTTCCTAGTACTCTGACAAAAAAATTTAAGAGAAGGGTAAAAATATCAGGTTTTTTACTTAGCTTTTCGAAAATGAAATGTTTGAAATGTTGTTTCAAATCGGTCAAAATAATATTAGCAGGTATGGGCTGAAATCCTGCAGTAAGAAACGAAACGGAATAAGGATCTGGCAACTCGAAGTCCAAAAAAAGTTCCGTCAATGCAAAAAAAAAACTAAATTCGCGAAAGAGGATTTAAAATGGCCTACGGGGAAATGTGAATATTTTTTAGTCGGCTAAATCGAAGATTGCGCCACACTGTGGAAAACGATCACGTGAATATGTCCGACGGCCACCAAACACCGGATACGACCCGGAATTTAGGAGAAAGGCGTTTAAGAATAGAGATCAAGCATTATGATTTGGACAAGTTTCTCATTCGCATACCTACAAAGAGCCCACGAGTAATTCACTGCTTCGATCACGTGATAATCTATTCCTGCAGAGAAATAATGCAAACATCTTGTTCAATCGATTCACACTGTCGCTCTGCTGCAGTCGTTTCAAATTAGAGCCACTCCACTAAATATTCAAATTCCAATAAGACAAATATCCTAAGCAACTATTTTTTTTTAACTTTTCGAAATGTTCACACTACTTTTATTTTGACCGTCCATTTCTAATGAAATATTAGATTTTAAGTTACCTACAACTAAGAAGACTACTAACTTCATTTTTTACTTTTAGTTTAAATAAATTTTACTTATCTATCTTTATTTTTATAAAAAAAAAAAATATAAATAAATAATATAAAAATAAACAATTGACCACAGCTTTATTTGTGCCCAATATAATATGTTGTTTGAATAAGAGGTTAAAAAGTTATAACCTTAAAACATTTCATGTTTCGAAAAATGTTATTTGTACAACAAAAATTTATTCGTACAACAAATAATTTTTTTTTTGTACAAATAAAATGTTCTACTTTCTGACTGTAAAGGCGCGCGTCCACTCGCGAGGGAGTAAAACTTCTGCGAGTAGCTCTCGCAGAAGATACGATCTCTCATTTAGAAGTTAAGATATCTCCCATTTTAGAGATATGATCGAGACCTACAGGTGAGTCTACTAACCCATGTCCGTCCGTCTGTCCGTCCAAAAATTGGACTGCCCACTCTATTGACCATGCCCACTTTAAACATCTTAAATCTTTGAAAACCTGATTTCTCGGGAAATTCATTCTAAATCAAAAAACAAATTATATGGCAAATATTAAAGATATTACCATTTGCTAAGTTTGTTGCATACAAAGCATTGATCTCCGCCTTTAGTATTAATATTCGCTTTAATACTTAAGTATTCGCTTATTATTCGGTATTAATATTCGCTTTAATACTTGCTTAATACGCTGTTTTTTAAGTAATAAGTAACTTAAGTATTCGCTTATTATTCGGTATTAATATTCGTATTAATATTCGCTTTAATACTTACTTAATACGCTGTTTTTTAAGCAAGGAAATTAGAAGTAATTGATTTTTATTTTCAGTCAACGCCCTTTTTTGGGGGTGTGGCCAATTTAAGAGAGAAGATTTAAGAGAGAGTTAAGAGAGCAAAAAATTTGCGAAAGAGATTTTTCCAACTCTCGCACATTTTCTCTCACAGGGATGTAACATTTAAAAAAAAAAACTAGGCACATACAATGAGAGAAGATTTAAGAGAGATTTAAGAGAGCAAAAATGTTGCGGAAGTGATTTTTCCAACTCGCACATTTCCTCTCACAGGGATGTTACATTTAAGAAATAAAACACTAGGCACATCAATGATTGTACTTTGTACCTCGGTGGAAAATTGCCATGCCTGCAGTGCGCTCTTAACTTCAATATAAACGAAGAAAAATGAAGAAACCACCCTCAGTGAGATCACAACTGCGATCTTGAATGCAACGTTGGGGTATAGATCGTTTTTGTTTATGACTCCTCCCATTTTTGTCTTTCTTTGCCTGGTTTTGCAAATTTAAAAAATGCTTTTACAAATTTGAAGAGTCCTGCGCCGTAGAATGACTAAGTGATTTGGTATGCACTATACCATATTCCTTCGGATCTTTCTGTTATTTAATTCAAAGAGCTTTAACAATTTGTGCTTTGCAAAGCTTTTAAGAAAGTTTTTAATAAAGCTTTTAATAAATTGAAAATAGATTGTGAATGTTACCATTTGTTTATTTTGCTTTGTTTTGCAGTGTTTGGTTTGCAGCATAAAAACATGTGCACGATTCTCTTACGATTAGTGAAGGCTTAAATTAGCCCTAACGGCAGCCCTTAAAGAACTTTAAAGACAGAAAAGTTTATACAAGTCGTTAAAGACAGAGGGGGAAGCAAACGTCTTATCTTGCCTGCACTGACTAGTTAGTTAGTTAGTTATTTGACTATTTATCTTTCCTCTTTCTTGGTTACAAAATTCTTAGCTTAGTCTAAGTGGTATGGCTTAATGCCGTCTACCTGGTTGACAAAATAAACGTTTTCTTACTTTATAATTTGTGGTTCAAAAGCTTTCTTGCATAATACATTTTCTATAGCGTAGGGCGTGTCTAATATAATTATATAGTGAGTCCCAACCTTGGCTACCATTTAGGATGTTTACCAGCTCTTCCACTGTGAGTTCCTGAGATCCGAAAATGCGAAATTCCCGAAGAATAGGGCATACACCGATGAAGTGGAACACGTCCTCTCGATCGTTGCGGTTGCAGAGGCTACACAGCAGCGGAAGTTCTGGACGGTGCGGAATAAAGTTTAAATTTAGTAGCCTGCACTGACTACTAATTTCGGACAGAGTATAGGTAGGTATATTACGTTTAATAAAATTGTTCTAAAAAGGAACCACAAGAACTAGATGATCCGCCTTGTTAAACATGTATGTGAGTGTCCTGATTGCTAATATGTTTACCATAATTGTCGGTCTGATTTAGTTTAAAAGTTAAAGCTATTCAAAACATCAACTTCTTCATATAAAGTTCCAATTAAATATTTTGCTTAAGAATGCGCCATAAAAATTTAACTAAGTTACTTTGTAACAAAACTCTCTTTTCGTAAGTATGTTCTAGTGTTTTTAGTGTATTTTTGAACTATTTTGGCCAAACTTTAACTTTGTACCGAATCCGGCACTTAAATAGGAGAGATCCTGCAAGTTCCGTTCAAAGCGGAGCCCGAAACAGGCTTTTCAATGTCCATGGACATGACTTACTCACTTTATTGCCAATGGACATGATGTCATTCCACTTCGCAAAAGTGGGCGCCTATTTAGAGTGCTATAGAAACGGGAGTGTTATGAGATTCATTGGTTAAGAACATTACCCTGTGACTAGAAGAAAATAAACCGTAGGTAGGTATAAATCTAGTAAACGTGGCAACCCTGTTACATTAAATCAATCCATTGTTTCGACTTTCAATGAAATACCTACAATTGAGTCAAATTGTTTACAGAATACAGATTTCCTTCTTCATACAGGAGTTTATTCGATTAGAAAGATCCGAACTGAATAAAAACTGTTTACATTAAATTGGTCGACATATTTACATATGAACATATGTTATCACATCATGGCCATTGATCACTGATCACACAACTCAGCAATTTGGTTTGAACGACATTGTCAGTTCATTACACTCCCAGGCAATCTGCATTTTTTTTATATTTATTCTTAAATCGATGTGCCTAGGTAGGTGACTACATACATACGGATAGGTTTGCGTGCATAACAGTCTCTATATTTGAATAAAGACAAGCATACGTATGCAGTGTTATCTGGTGTTTTCATTAGTCTCTTGCCCGATGCTTCATCCAGTAATTGTTTGAAAATATTGTATACACACAAAGGCCTCTGTTTTCAGCGGTGGAAATGGAATCCAATAAATTAATCGCGTTATTTTAGATAGAAAGAAAAACGATAAAGAACAATTTTTGTTTGCGCAACACGTTCGCTTCGATCACTCCTACGTCATCAGGAAAGATATTCCATTTGCAGTTAATAGGAAATTACATCCACAACGGTCTTAATACTAATTTTGATTGTCATTATTAGTGTTCTTGGGTGGCAAACAACAACAAAACATCAAACATCGTTCTGGAAGAATGCCCTCATACGTGTAGCAGTGCCAGCCGCCCCCCGTTTTTTTCCGACACAAAAGAAGTCAGATGACTTTGACTTGTCACCAAAACGTCCAAGCAGAATGAGAGAAAGAAAAACGAAAAACAAATTAACTTTACGTGGAGACATTTTAACATTTTCCCTTCTAGATCTTGCAATATGTGGACACAGTGGCATTATGGCTAGTTGTTACCTTAGATGGGAAGCAAGTTGAGTTTGGGGACACAAAAATTTGCCATTTAATGGCACAAAAATAAGAAAAATTAAAAGTTTACGCTTCTCGCTTGTCGTTTGTGTCGATGTGTTGCTTTTGCAAATAATGGCGATGATGACTAACCCCAAGTCGGCAAGAGAATGCCATTTATTTGACTTTTTATTGCGACCTTTAGGCGAGGACAAACACTCAAAAGCGTGTTATTCCCATCTTGGTAACTTGATTTCCAATTTTATGAACACTACTCTGCACACATTCCAGTTCAATGTCGAGAATTTTGTAGACGTAGGCAAGGAGCTAAAGGCAGATCCACCTCGTAGAGATGATTTATTTGTTCGCACCACCACACGCCACCCATCTGGCCTCGAGTGTGCGATAGCAGAATTTAGTTTTCGGGTCATAAACTCGAGGCGAACGCAAAGAAATCGCCTTCCATTATTGGAATGTAAAACAATGAGTAACTCGTAGCAGCTGGCGATTAATTATTCCACACAAGGCCAACCGCACTCGACTATCAAGTCCAGAATCAATAAACAACTCACTGTAGAGTTGAATCTATGCACTTGACCGATCTATCAACATTTCTGGAAATTGACACACTCGGAAACACCCGATCGTCAGAAGAATTCCTTCACATCCCCCGGACTTGATTAGTTTCGAATAAAATATGAAAACACTAGTTATATCTTACACATCTTATGTAAAACCCTCTGTGAGTCCCAAGAAACGGTGCAATCTCGACTGATTTATTAGTAACAATTTTTCGAATTCACTTGTTCTTCAATTTGAATTTTCCACTTGTTAGGGATGGAAAAGTTTGCCACAAAAAAATAGTAAAAAAAATCTGTACGATATTGAAAAATGCTCCGTCCTCTGTGTCGTCAAATTTATCAAAGTGCCAACTAGACACAAATTTTTTCTCTCGTTTTATCCAATGCGATTTGCCGTAAAAACCAGAAAACACAGAAGGGGTGCTGTATATCCTCACTGCTCCATCACACATATACGAGGGACAAGGTGATTTTCTTTTCCTCTATCAAAAAAAAAATTCACGACCGATGACGATGGGGATAATTTTCTCGTTGGATAAGTTGGAAAATTTTCTTTTGGAAAAGCCTATTTTCACTTGATTTTCACTGGATTTCTCATTGGCAAACACTTTCAACTTGAAGATTATTCGTTAAAGCACAATTTTGCAGCAAAAATTCATATCGTACCTTGATATTTAAGCGAAATAAACATCACATTTTACGAGTTAACAATTAATCGGTCATGTAGGTAGATGGTATTTTTTACTTGTTTCGTTTTTTCCTTTTTGAATGACCTCTCCAAAGTGGTTATTTGGGATGAGGAATGTCAAACGAATGACGAAGCATTTTTACTTCTCGGGCTTACTGCAAACTGAGAAGTTAATTGATTTTTTTGATTTGATTTTTATTGGAACACACCATTAGAAGTGGGTATTTGATAATTTTCTTAGACTAGAACAATCCAATCTAATAGAAAATAGAGCTTGACTCAGAAGAGAATATTTATATGCATTTTTGATCAGTAACGCTTGCCGAGTGGATAATCTTTCCCATTGATGGTGAAACCCAATCATAAAAGCCTTCTATAAATTCTCAAAGCCTTCTATCACACTCTATGCTTAGTTTCCACCACTTTTCGATTTGCTTTATGTGTACATAATACATAACGTATTCGTATGCTTAGGATATTTGAAAAAAATTGACATGTCTTTGAATGAATTAATTAATTAATTTCCGATTGACGAGGAGACGAACTGTCCAAGTTTCCCAATTCACCTCAAAATCGAGATGAGAAATCTGGAAAATGAGAAAAAAAATATGAAAAATTGCGTATTTTTTCCAACACCGAATCGTGAAACTGGTGTGGAAAACAGAAAAGACATTGTTCTTTTCTCGTACACCTTAACGGAATCGTACTCATGTAAATATTCTTTTGAACTCCGATTTTGAACGGTCCTCTCGACACCGAACTCGAAATATCACCACCGTCGTATTTGACAGTGAATGCAGGGTGTAGCTATGATTGTGTTTGTGCAGTGAAGCGACTGAAATTGTATGAAATCAAAAAAAAACTTAATGCTATCAAAATTAATTTTAATTAAAAAGTACAAACAGCCAACGCAACAAAATCACGCTACGAAGTGAAAAAAAAGTATAAACAAAATGAATTCAAAGCAATTTGGCACTTAAGCCGCGTTGTCGCAAGGAACAGGAACAGAAACAGAAACAAAATTTCATACATTACCAACGCAATAAGCATTCAGCGAATTTAGGTTTCAGTTGCTAATGCATGGGATCCTGATTCTGTTTCTGTTTCTGTTCCTGTTCCCTGTGACACCGCCGCTTTAACGTGATTATTGCACCGGTCCAGTATTTGTTGTTCTGTACACAATAAAACCAAATCTTCACCACGCTGGAATTGTCGCGAGCACTGAGTATTATTTGACAGCTTTGTGTGGAAGTGCGGTGTTCAAAAGAATACGCCATAAGCCTTAGTGCCTGTTTGAATTTGGTTTATCCTAACTTAACCCAAATTTTATTTCTCAAAATAAAACTGAGGTTAAAAGGTGGCCACCACACTGGCGCTTCCCCCACCATAGTAATTCTGACACATCAGGTTAGGATAAACGAAGAGAACACAGGCACTTAGACGGGTGGAAATGAGTATTTTTGTTACAAAGTCTGGCCGGAAGGTGTATGAGACGAAGTGACAATTATCTTAGATTTGACATTCCGTTGTTGTGAAACAGTGCGAATCCAAACTGAAGTTCGTTAAATTTATGTACAGTAATAGCAGAGGCTATCCCGGAGGTAGAAAGAACTCTGTCGGAAAAATTCAGTATGTGTAGGACACACTTTTATTTCGTGGAGTGGCAATGTCATTTCCTAGAACCGAAAAAAACATTCCCGTTGGAAAAATCCCAATTCAAAGCGTACTTGTTACAGATCTGTCATATAGGGACAGTTTCCGTTTTCCTTTTTCAAGTCCTAAACTGTCATAAAGACATAAAAGACATTGGTACAAAGGGTGTGAAATTAACGAGATTTATTAATAATTACTTGCCAATATAATTGAATTTGTATGGTTAATCGCGTGATTTGTAGAGGATTTAATGAAGATTTATATAAATCTCGGATTGGTGTCCAGTGGAGACATGGTATTATTTTTAATTACTTTCCGATATTTTTTAATTTGTATGGTAAATAGCTGGAAATCAGAAGATTTAATTAAGATTTGTATTTATTTCGTATTATTTTAGTACCCTGCGGAGACAGAAAAAAATTGAATACCTCTCTGACTTGCATGTGTCACAAAGGATAATATGCTGGAAAGCCACTCAACTGGCTTTAAATCTCTCAAATAGCAGCGGTTGTGCTTACTGTTATAACACAGGTTTTAGATCAAATCATAAAAACTATGCGACAGTTCTATCGGAATGAATTCCCAAAAGCATTTTTCCAGGAAGTCGAAGGCATTTTATGGACCTTGCGTCAAAATGTAGTCATTTGCTAGAACTCTCGCTCTTATTTTGTAATGATATTATACTACACTAGATGAAACGCGTCATTAGAAGTAAGAATTACAGAAAAAAACGATTGCAGGCATTTGTACAGTCTAATCTTACCTTAAAAAAGCACGCAAAAGAAATTATCGAATGTCTCGAAAGAAAATGTCTCGTCCGTTTTTAAGAACAAAATATAGACCCCATAGTGGCCCCACCGGACAAAAATATGATTAATTTAAGACGAGCACTCTCTTTCAGTTATTTTGTCTCTCAAAAGTGAGTGCAGATGACATACCTAAGAGCGAAAAAAGATTCTCGTGACAATCTGTTATACGTGGATAGTTTCAGTTTCTTTTTTCGATTCTCAAACTAGGTTACAAAGGTGTGCAAAAAGGGTTCAGGTAACGTAAGAAAGGTTTGTGAATAGATTAATTGAGACAAATTTAAATTTAATCTCGAGATGCAAAGATGATTATTAGAGGCTTTATGTTTATCGCGGAGGATTAAGTGTCAAAGAGGATTAGTGGAAGACGATTAATAATAAATCACAAAGTGTCTCCACCGAATAAATATAGGATTCATTTTACGCATACACTCTGTTTCTGTCATTTTGGCTTTCAAAAGAGCTCTCTCATTTCCCAGGAGCGAAAAACGATTTCGGCTCTAAATATCGCAATAGAAAACGAACTTGTAACAGATCCATCGCACAGGGATAGTTTCAGTCTCGTTTTTTAATTCTCAAACTGTTACAAAGGTGCAGAAAATAGGTTTGTGACTAGGGTGATTGGGATTTATGAGAAGATTTATTTTTAATCGCTTGCCGAGAGGATTTACATTTGTATTGTAAATCGAGTGATTTGTAGAGGATTTAATAGACTTATTTTAGTCGCGGATTAGTGCCCGGTGGAGACACGGTATAAAAAGATTTAACAACAATTTATCTAAAGCGATCAGCTGATGTAAAAGCTCAACAGCGAAATCGCGTGGAACTGACGAATTATCTCGCAAACAAATGTCAGCGTATTATTTAGTTATTTATTATGTGTTGTGTACTTTCTTTACAACATTCCTTTAGAGATTCGCGAACGTTTTCAAACCAATTCGCACGAATAAACTTTTCAAAAGTATTAAATTTAGTGTTTCTTCATTATCCAACAAGCATCAAACTTCATGTTTTCCGCTCTTGGTGGTGTCATGCACAGGTAATTAAAGCAAGACTATCAACGACATTTGTATCAGTTTCATGAGAACTCTTGTTTTTCAACTTTTAAATCTAAAAGAATCATCCTACATCCTACCATGGTCACCTGAAAAAAGACTTTTCTTTTTCACGGTCCCCACCTCCGCGAGGGTCTGACAAGCCCTTCGAGAGTATCATTCGTCTTGAAAAACTTCTCAAAGTGCCGTTCGGATTCGGCAAAAAATTGTAGGTCCCTTTGTATGTAAAAGAAATTTACGCACCAGCATACATTGTTGAGAAGTTGGCCCTGGTTCACCTCGAGCTGTTGCGCCACTCTATTTATTTATTTATTTATAATCTAAAAAAAAAAATGCCTTTTAAAAACTCAACATTTTATTATCAATAATCCGAAAAAGAAGAAAAAAATCGTAACATTAATCATGACACTACACAATGTTCACTACTTCTTAGTTTTTTTTTTTTATTTTTAATTTTAAGGTACTCGATTACGAAAGAAATGCAATTCTTTTCATTCATTCCCGCTTTGCTTTATTACAATTATACAATAATTCATTAGTCGCCAATTTACCGAAATGGAAAAACAATACAATTAATTGGCAAAAGTTTTATAATCACGTATAGGGGACTTTGTTACGCTTAATCAATGTCTATGATACATATACATAATTATATTCATCTCCATGCTATAGTTAAATTCATAATATTTATAAAAAAAAGCTCTACTATATATATTTTAAACGAAACAATATGTAGTTCGATCGAAAAGTGATAATTTCGATCACAGAGTTATTATAAAAATAACTTTTATTTTATGTATGCACACACACATATAGATTGATGGTCTAGGACATCTCTAAGAATCTCTCTAAAAAAAGTCATCAGCAAATTATAAGGTTAGTTTGTCTTTTTCGCTTCAGCTCCGTAGGATGATGCTTTACTTATTTTGGACATGTTTATTGCCTTTACCATAAGAATGTAGACTAGAGCGAGGAGAAAAATTTACAATGAACTGGTTCAGTAATTAGAAAGACAGAGGATACTTACAGGTTACAAGGATGCCAATTGCTATCGACAGACCAATCCAGTTCTGAGAGCAGAGCGATGAAACCAGGTAATACAAAATGGTAGAGACCGAGAATGCCGCCCAGGCGACAAAATTAATTAAGGTCGACAGGCGAGGTTGGTACAAAATACTCTGTGGCTCTTTGAAGCCTGACGTCTTAAAGAAACTACCCGTCGTATGGAAGCTATCCTGGATCTTGTCCTTTTCACGGAACATTTCATGAAGCCAGGCGGCGGCTTTCTCTTCATCCTCTGGTACGTTGTCTAATGGAATGCGGCGAACATACATGTACGCTGTCACACCGTCGCCGTTCAGTAAGTTCGAAATTGTTGGTGCAACCTTAGGAAAGAGAAAACTTGTTAGTAAAAGAAAATAAGCAAAAGCTGTTTTCAATAGGTCACCTACTTCATCATCTTTTTTGAACGCAACGTTAATGTCATATATTATGCACTTATCACGCAGACCAGGCAAACTGGCAGTAAATCCTTTTGTGCGTGGAATCAAATGGTGCTTGAGGACAGGCATGCCACGATCCTGTGCGAATTTAACAGAAGCTTCGTGCTTTTTAGCTGTGAATCGTGTTCCTTCGGCGTTAAGCAGTAGCCAAACAGGATCTGGATATGAAAAGATCGCCTTAAGTTGTCGGTCGATAATCTCCTTATCTTTATCGTATGATCGCTCAAGGAAAACAAATTCAGCGAATTTCCATGCCCAACCAATGACTGGTATGAAGCCTATAACCTTCTTGGCGTACGCTTTGCAGTTACCCAAAACCTGCACCTTGTCGGCGTACATCCAACCGGCTAGCCAATCAATTTCATATGTGTGATTCATTATGAGCAAGACATGCTCTTTGCCGGCGTATTTCTTGCTTTCTTCCTCGTCCAACCAGACTCTCACGCGGCTGTTGGCCCACCATTCAGACACGAAAACTAGTTCTGCAGCACACACGACGTAAGATTAAACCAAACAAATTTCATGCAAAATATTTGTTTTTAAAAACTTACGGGAATAAAGAGAGAAGCACAGGTAGTACATGAGCGACCTGTAGAGGCGTTTGTTGAACGGTTTCAAACATAAATGCAGCAGTAGTTGAACTAAATTAATAATTATGCCTGACGTGAAGAAAGTAATTGCTATGCATAGGTGAAACAGTCTTAGTTTTTTCCATTGTTCTGTTGAAGACATCTTGGAGTGCTAGCTTTGTTGAGTTCTGAAAAATAGTAAAACAAAAAAGATTTTAAGAAAAAGTTTCTACAATAAAACAATCACGTAATAAATAGTTTAAGCGGTCTAATCGCTTTAAAGTTGCTCTTTTAAAGGAAGATCGGTTTGTATGCTAAGTTTTTCAAAAGTACTGAGAGTTCTTGCTTAAAGGTTCAAGAAAAATAGGCAGTCCAAAGCAGAAAGGACGCTTTGGGTGCTTACGTTTGGTGCTGTAAAAAAATCAAGCGCAATAACATCGAATCGACCTTATTTCCGATTCGAAATGACGTCGAATTTCAAAAATGTTTGTGTTTGACTTTATTTCAAAAAAAAAAAAAAAATAGAAATAATGGTGAGAAGTGGGGGAAGCAAGCAGGAGTCGGTAACATATTTCACTCTTGCGCATTGTGAAAGTGACACAAAGCAAAATTGATAAAGCCAATTCAGAAAAAATATTACAAAAAAAAATATAGCTTTGAATTTATCATTTAGGGCCGTTTTTTCAGTGCTGAGTTAAGCCCAGCTTAAATCAAGAAATGTGTTCCTGTTAATCCCGGAACAAAACGAATCCAAAGTAAGCCCAGCGAACAGTTTTTCAGTGCAATCCTAGTATGTGCCAATCCTAGTATGCCTAGCTGCCAATCCTAGTATGTGGACTTCGAATTTGCCTTAACAATTTTGTACAAGGCTTTGTATGAGACCAGCGATAGCTCATGATTCTGCTTTATTCTGAGGGAGAGAGTGTAGAGACCAACAAATTCACTTAGATCTAAAAGTTAAGACGGGACCACTGTTTAACTGGGAAACTGCATGACGTCGACGGGCCCTCTGTGCTTAATCCCGACTGCGTCCCTTTATGTCATTCCTGGTCTTTAACCTATTCAAATATACACATTCTGATGGAAACAAGACTATGCATTCAACTCCTTTTCATTTTTACGAATAACACTGACTCGCATTTTTTTTTGCTTAACGCTATGGTTCCTAAAAGCAAGCCTCTGATGGACGATAATTATGTTACCGAAGCAGTTCATCCAGAAAGCCTTTTTCAAAAAAATGCCTCCAAGGGAAAACTGGAGAAAATCCGGAGGGAATACATCACGGCTTGACCTCGTCTAGAGTTTATGAAGAATTGCCTCGAGCAAAATATTCTGTCAGTATTAAACTTATACATTTTCCAGGCCGAAGGCCTTCCCATCGCCAATTGTGTTAAAATAAATCGTCTGCTTGAATACACGAGGGAAAACTTAATTCATCTTCTCGGCTTGCAAAATAAATAGATCTAAAGGCGCTTTTTGCAGCCAAGTCAATCAAGGGTACAACAGCTTGCCGACTTTGAACGACACTTTGAGAAGTTTTACATAAGACAGATTTTCCTCTCTTTTTTTTTAAATATCTCTCTTAAGTCTTCCGGAAAAAGTATTCGGGAAGGTGTTGGAAACGCGTTCCAGAGATGTAATCGAGCCTTTGTTACGGGAAGAATAGTGCGGCTTTTGGCCTGGCAGAGGCACAACCGACCAGTTTTTTACTCTGAAGGATATTCTTGAGAAGGCCTGGGAATATGCCAAACCGGTCTTGTAGATGCGTGTTTTGTAGATCTGGAAAAGGCTAATGACCGAGTCCCTCGGGATACACTGTGTAGAGTTTTGCAGGACTATGCGCAGAGTGGGCCACTTCTGAGAGCCATCCAGTCTTTGTATGGAAACTGCAGAAACTGTGTGCGGATAAATGGCGTCAACTCCCGTCCTTTTGATGTGCGCGTTGGACTTCGCCAGGGCTGTGTTCTGTCGCCGCTCCTTTTCATAGCATATATGGACTGGATGGTGAAGCGCAGTCTTGACGAGCAATGTTTCGAATTGGCTGGCATCAGGATGAGCCATCTGCTTTTCGCAGATGATTTGCCCATCCTTGCATCATCCAAAGAGGAACTTCAACGAGCACTGGATGGGTTTGCAGCCGTCTGTGGTGATGCTGGGATGAAAGTAAACGTGAACAAATCGGAAGTGATGGTTGTTTCCCGAACTCCTGTGCAATGTACCCTGCACATAAATGGAGTTCCATTAAAACAGGTGGAGAAGTTTAAGTATCTCGGGGTCTTTTTCACGTAAGATGGGAGGAGTGATACTGAGTTGTCCTGTAGAATTGGCCAAGCTGGAGGAATAGTAAAGGAACTGCGCCGGCCGGTCATCAGGAAAGCTGAGCTTGGAGTGAAAGCAAAGATCTCAGTTTTTAATTCAGTGTTCGTTCCGACCCTCATCTATGGTCATGAAATTTGAGTAATGACCGAAAGAATAAGATCGCGGGTACAAGCTGCCGAAATGAGATTCCTGAGGTGCGTTGCTGGTGTTGCTCTAAGGGACAGAGTGAGAAACGTCAGTATTCGTAGGAATCCTAATGTTGAGCAGCTAAGTCATACAGACCACTTGTAGCACTACCAGAGGCCATTTAAGCGAAGTGCTATTCCATACATAATGGCATCAATGAAGCTTCTTAGTAAAGCTAGAATGAGTTTTCTTGGATGATTGGATGACCAAATACATGTACACACCTTTGCATTAGATGGACCCAACCGGTGGTCTAAGTGAGCCGTGACTATTGTCACAAGGGCATCCATCAACCTAGCCTAACCTTGAATTAGATATCAAAAACCCTTCTTTGCTTGATTATGAGCTACAAAAATGATTCAAAGATTAGACAAGGGACCCCGAAATTTACGTGTTAAGATATCAAAGTCAAGTTTTGTATGATTGCAACGAGATCAGATCGCGAGGAAAATTAATGGACAATAATAATCGCAACCGACCGACCTTTTACTTGCTGGCAGAATCGTATTAGATGCCGTTAGCATGTTGTTGAAAATTTACACCGTGTTTGCTGTTTTGTAATATAAAGCACTTACAGTTTCACCCTAGCTTCAAATCAAACGTTCCAAAACTAGTTTACTCAATTTGGATTCTCGTGAATTATTTTAACTTTTGCATACACCTACTAAAACACTTTTAAGGAAGTGTTTATAAAGGGCCAACACACAAATACACTATCGTAAAGCACCTGCTGTCACTTTCGTTTTCTCAAAACATATTCGACACCTCGCGTAATGACACTTGAAAAAGCATATGTTTAAGTTTTCCTCGACAAAACAATTTCAGCGACTGAATGACTCCTCAGTAGGGCGTTAAACTGTGTAAATGATTAATTGATTTATGATTGAACCGTGTGAGATATATCTTTGTGTGTTTGTTGTATATCTTTGGTATCGTATAATGGAATTGAATTGAAATCAAAGCTAAAGAAGTCAAGCGAATCTTTAGGTTTTCTGGGGCTGCAACTACCCCCAGATTTCGATTTTGCCGTAAAAAATTTTTGTTTTTAAATTTATTAAAAAAAAATCGTTTGACATAGAGCAGTTCAAAGTTCTGTCATATTTTCACGTAGATACACTTATAGATTAGTTATAAAGTATTTGATGTTAGATTATAAAATTTTATGACATAATTTTCTGTTGTACATAAGCAGTAATTTATTTGAGGTCTTTGTTAGCCGCTTTGAGTTTGCCTTATCCACATGCTATCATGCAATTAACCGAATTGAATTTTTTTTTGCTAAAACGTCGAAGTGGAAGTGTTTATTGCAAACAGCAGCTGATAAAATTAACCTATTTTCTGTTGTTTGAAGTAATAACAAAATATTTTTTGAAGATGTTATCCGTTTGAGTGGTTCAATTTAGATAATAAAGGTCCACCCGAAAGGGGAAGCCACACATTTTAAAGTTCAGCATATGGAACCATAGTCTAAGCTGTACAATTAATTTATCTAACTAAGCGGAGAGAATAAATTAATCTTGCATAATGCTAGTTGATACATAACATTCAGTATGGTGTACTAAAAGTAATGATCTGTTCACTGGCTTTACCTAAAATCAGCTTCTCCGAAAATAATATGGAAAAAAATCATTGTTTCCATTCAATCTAATTTGTTATCCACGCATCTAATTACAAAAAAAAAAACAACATTAATTTCATAGCGTGATTTTTGAACACTACTCTCCATCAGTATGAAAGCTTTTGTAACCGTCAATGTTTGAGGTGTAATTATAAAAATGGGTGTAATGCCGCTAATAGTATGCACAGAGCCCGTATTGTGTTTCTCTGCGACAATCACACTACAATACTCCAACGAGTGCTGTTTTTATCAACAAAGTTAGCAAAGAAGAAAAAATATAACGGTTCACATTAAAAACAAATAAAACCTCAGTCGTGCAGGTAATTAAAAAGGTAACAAGTGCAATAAAAACGCCTTTAAAACATGAGTAACGACAGTCCAAAGTCTACCAAGCAGAGATTGATAAATAAATCATTCTGAACTTTGCCACCCAACTGAATAGATATTTAAAGCTATCACACACGTACTCGGAATTGCGATTTCAGATTGCAACGCACTCAGTCAAGGTCAACGTTAAACTCTTTAATGTCCAGCAACAGGTGACAGAAATCCAGGGTTCGGTTTATACCGCTTTATATTTAGTTTTCCCCAAGTTTTTGTACAAACACAAGACATACCTCTAGTCAAAACACGAGTACGAAAGTATAATTAAAGTTTGTTCAGTGCCAGAGCATGTTAAAGACTGAGTGAACGCTGATATGCTCAACAGTTTCAGCAGTGGCTACCTATTGGGTTGTAACCTCTGCCAGTGGCAAGAGGACTTATCACACCATAAAACAAAATATAACAGAAAGTGAAGCATATGACGATGAGGTACAGAGGTCGACTCCAAAGAAGCATTTGAAAACTCAGAAAAATACCGTAACATACTCATTCTTTTAAGGTATTGATTGCTTATCTAAATTATGAATATGGGAGATTAGAAGCGTTATCGCTAGAGATTAATGGCCATATACCAACCTGACTGATTATAGTTTATATGGTGGCAACAAAACGATTTCCCGTTACACATATACCCATAAAGATTGATGTTTATACTGTTATGGGAACGAACGTGTATCGTGAGATCCAAGTTCAAATCGCAAAATTAAGTAATCAATGCGAAGTTTTTGAACCAATTTAAAAGCCCAGGCATGGATCTTTGTTTATACTAATTGTTCTGTTTTCTCGATCGTTTCTTTTCACTCTTGGATTTATATTTTATCGTCAGCCGACACAATACTGGCTACTGACTACAGCCACACACATCCAAGCGCGGAGTCAAGTGTCAAAAGTGGCCAGAGCTGCTGTGTGGTGTATCATTCGCATGTGCGTTGAACAGCCAACTTACGTATGAAATTGCTGTGTGCTGGTATGTTTTCGTCACCGATGTGTCCTAATTGGCGATTGCCAAAAAAACAAAAGTTAGATAATGGATTAGGCCACAACACAACCACTGTGCCCATTAAAGCTCTTCCATGGAATTGCAAACTACAAACTTATGTTCGCCACGGCTATAACGCTTCATACATGTCAGGCGGTAATTGAATAAAAAAAAACAATCAACATTTTTTGCATTATTCTACACCAAAATGATAAACATGGTTAGAGACAGTTTCTGGTTGCGAAAAGTTGAAACCAGCTGAACACTTTTCGTTAATGCGTACTTACCGTGATTGTGGAACTGGCCAGAAGTGTATATGCTGTGTGCAGGCTTTGGGGAGTAAATTATATTTTATTGTACTGAGTGAGAAGTTTGAACTTTCTTAATTGTTAACAATAAAAAACAGAAATTCGCCCTGTAGTGAACTTGCTTCTTCGCAGAACAACAGGATAATTACACATTTCCATCAACCTTCACAAGTTGGATGACAGTTTGAATGAGAAAAAATTATCTTTCAATTGACAGACGTAACCTTCAAGTGTGTAACGTCACGTTACTGCCTGGGGTGTGTTCACTATAAGCCATTTGCATAAACTTAAAATAACTAGATATTCAACGTGCGTCCCTCTTAGTGCCTGTTTTCATTTGGTTGATCCCAACCTTACCCAAATTTTATTTCTCAAAAAAAAAAACGCGCCAGGAACCGGAAGCGCCAATGTGGTGGCCACCGTTTAACCTCCTAAATCCTCTCGGCAAGCGATTTAAAATAAATCCCCTCATAAATCCCATTCATCCTACTCACAAACCTATTTCCTGCACTTCTATAACAGTTTGAGAATGAAAAAAGGAAACTTGAACTGTCAGGAAACCGTTTTTCGCTCCTGGGAAATGACATGGCCCCACGCTTTTGATAGCCAAAATGACAGAAACAGAGTTTTCGCGTCAAATTAATGCTATGTTTGTCCGATGTAGCCATTTTGGGATTTATTTTAAATCGTCTCCCGCTAATCTTCCTTTTAATTGTCGGTGGACATAACATTACCCTCCAACACCCATTTGTTTACGTTTTTTATAACTCCTTTAAAGCCTTTTTAAAGCTTTAGATTTCCGTGTCGGTGAATACGTGTGAGAAGATACAACAACAATTTACCTTACGCGACCAGCTGATGTAAAAGCTCCAAAACGAAATTGCACGGAAAAGACGCATTGATGAATTTACTCACATTTGTAAATTCAGCTTGGGGGCAAAGAAGATGAATAACTAGTTATTCAGTGATTTTCCGTGGGACCACAATGCCCGTAGCGGTGGTATGTAGCAGTAGTACGTAGTACAGCCGCGGAGCCATGTGGCGTAGTACGGAAAAAAATTGAACACAATGGTGTAGCGCGGCTATGTCGAACAAAAACCTCGTTTACAAACAATGGCCGATACTCTGAGTTAATTTGAACTAGATTTAATATTTTTGTACAACAGATGACACAAATTCAATGAAATTTCTTTAGATTTAACCATCTCAATAAACTTTTCGACGTCCTTTTCCTCCATTGTTTACTTTACTTGTATTGAACTGTCCACCGTGTAGCACTGTCAACCGTGTAGCGCTACGAAAGTTAAAAGTTGGCCAACTCTTACTACCGCCACAGCTACGCGCTACCGCCACAGACACACATTGTGTGCGCAATACACTGAATACATGTGTTTTAACTTTTGACAGCTCTTACTACCGCTACACTACCGCCACAGCTACATCACTGTGGTTCTACGGTTATGGTTAAAATATACATAAGCATCCCAGAAAACAAAAGTCAAGGAAAGGGGAACTCTCTCTACATCCAATTCGTCGCGCTTACGCTGAATTGTAGACTATTTAACATAAAAACGATTGCACAGGCGTTAGTAGAGTAGAGTGTATGAGTGCTCACGATTTGTTGGCGCCTTTAATGGACCCAATCCTAATCTGCAGCTTTTTCGGTCCGCTTGTGGGTCGGGTTCCGCCATCTAACTTTTTTTTTCAACTAGTGCTTACTTCGTGGATGGTAGCACTTGGCTCATCTCTGATTTGAGAGATAATTAGTTTTATCCTTCCGCTGTTTGTGTATATGCTTGAACAACGCTGAGAAATATTGCGACATTACTTTGAAAATCATGGTAATTTTGCAGAATGTGTGCGAAAATTGCGTACGGATTTGGGTGAAGAGCAGCACATTTACATTACATAACCTTGATTTAACTACGCAAAAACGCAAAAAAGCCAATTTTTTGCTAAAAATTTAACGTTTTATACAAGTTTTATTTGTTTATTTTTTTTTTTTAATTTTCTTTGACTTTTCTCTAATTGTAATATTCTTGGAACTCGTGCGAGGAGATGTTGCTGCCTCATCAAAATCCTGCTTCTGCTGGACAAATCGCTTGACACACTGTTGTTGAATAGCGTAGGCTATTGAACGGGAAATTTATTTTGTCGTTACTTTCGATAGATTAAGTGTAGTTCATTTGGTAACATAACTATTACATGTAATAAAAATAAATAATTAGGCTTATCCCACACAGCACTTTTTCGGAGCATCAATACTTTGCTTACTATCCACGGAAGCAGTGCTAACCATGAACAACTCTTCTTATTCCCTCAAGAAACCTGGGCTTGTGTGTAAGTCCAGGTGATCTTTTTTATTGTTTGCTCTATTATATGTCGCTGAAGTAAGAGAAATTAAAGAGTCTAATTATGGTGTTCATTGCCACTTGTGACAAATGCCACTATGACAACAACATAGATTTAAAAGTTGCTTTAAACTGGATTCGCATCGGACTACAACTGTGCGTACAGTTCCATATGAGCCCATAGGACTAAAGCCGCGTGTCACAAGCAACGTTAAAAAGGAATAGAAACAGAATCCCACACATCAGCAATTAAAACCTGAATTCGCTGAATGCTTTCTGCGTTGCTAATGTATGAAATTCTGTTTCTGTTCCTCGTGGCAACGTGGCTTAAGAAGCAATCAAACCGTTGCGTGACTGAGAGTATCGTTCTCGATAAAGAAAGTCTTAGAAAAAAAAAATTTCTCCCAACGGATCCTTTCCTAATACCATGTCTCCACCGAGCACCAATTCTCGATTAATATAAATCTTTATTAAATCCTCTACAAATCACGCGATTTACCATAGAAATTTAAATCCTCTCGGCAAGCGGTTAAAAATAAATCCTCTCATATCCTCTCAATCCCATTCACCCTATTCACAAACCTATTTTCTGCACGTTTGTAACAGTTTGGGAATCAAAAAAGCTGAAACTGAAACTGTCCCTGTGCGACAGATCTGTCACAAGTACGTTTCTATTGTGACTTTTACTGAGGAAATCGTTTTTACCTCTTGGGAAATGACATCGCCACTCTCTTTTGAGAGCCAAAATGACAGAAACAGACTTTTCGTGTCAAATTAATCCTAGATTTGTCCGATGGAGCCACTTTGGGATTTATTTTTAATCGTCTCCCACTTATCTTCTTTTAATTGCCGGTGGAGACATAATATAATGGCGTGTTCTTTTGAAAACCTAAAAAACAATGAAAAAACAATTTTGGCTCATATCCCAAACAAATGCAGATTTCCTAGCGGATTTCATTCCTTTTTTTGTCATTTTGATTTTTTTTTTTCTGAGATGGTGTTTGTACAGGCCTTTTGCGAGAGAGACAGAAATTACCGAGCGAGTTTATTGAAAGCAATTGTTTTTATTACTGTATTAAATATTTACATAACAAAATAAAATGTGCTTAATCATTGTTTGCTCTTCAACAACATTGCGAATGCTACGCAATTTGTCCAGCAGATTTATATGAAGGAGCTACTAAATTCTTCTCCCACCTACAATAATAATCCTGTATTATTATTGAAAAGTACATTTCAGGCAATATAAAACTACGCAAAAATAAAGAAATAATGCACTAGCGACGTGGTCGGCATTACATAAAAGAAGGAAATAATTATATAAAGAAAAAATTAGATTATTCTTATAATTCATTGACTAATTTTGCTTTCTTGAGAAAATTTAAAGTGACTAAACGTCCCTAAGTATGAACGTCCGAGTATCACGTTGTCATTGAGAAATACAAATTAAAATTGCAAGAAACGTCTGTTTTGCTTCAACTTTGGATACAAATATCTACGAAACCGAAGGCTCCATCTAAAAAGTGCTTGCATTTTTATAATTCTTGATATATTCCAATCTTCCTTTAAAAAAAAACCCTTTTGCAAATAATGACAAGCAAAAACAAAACTAGTTTCCGTTTAGAAGTGTGAATGTCTAAAGCATTTTGTGTAAACTTTTTGCAAAAACTCAATTTATGATTCATTGTGAATAGTGTTTTATAAAATTGTGAAGATTACAACTAGTTAATTATTCTAAAAACGAGCTAAAAGTAAAAACGCATTTCAGAAAAAAGACAGCAAGATTCAAGGGAAAGAATGGAAAGATCGCAAATTCAGTTTGGATTGGGCACGAAAAAGGCACCAATTAATCGTACGCATTCACGCACTCAAATCTTGAGAGGGAGAAAACGGCGAAGCAGAGGCATAAATTCCACTTCGGCCATGTAAAATCTTTGTCCGCAAGCTGAAATTGACGAATTCACCCAAACTTTGAAATATGTTTAAAAAAGTGAGTGAAGACGTCAATTCATCAGTTTCATGCAATTCCGTTTTGGCATTTTTATATCAGATGATCGTGTAAGGTAAATTGTTGTTGCATCACATGTATTCACCGACACGGAAATTTAAAGCTTTATAAAAGCTTTTAAGGCGTTATAAAAAACGTAAGCAAATGGGTGAAGGACAAGAAGGAGGCAAGCTGAATATATAGTTATTCATCCAATAATTTATGACTTAAGCTTAGATTAGACTGCATGCCCATTTTTTGACGCACCTAAGAAGAAAAACGCAGCAAATGTTTTTCCCTACGTCAAAAATACATACTAAAAATTAAAAATTTCAAGGTACCTACATCAAATTCGGAGCCAACATTCACATACCTGAAATTTTTGTGACACTACATTCGAAAACTTGGCGGAAATCCGTTGTTAAAATACACTGGAATCCACGATCCGAGCTGCATTTCTATCATAAATTACTGAATAACTAGATATTTAACTTCGGACATGCTTTAACCACAAGCTGAAATTAGTTTCGTTTGTATGCAGAGCTCAAGCGAGCTTCAACCTCTTGTAATCACGTAGAATTGAGGAATTGAGGTTGAACCTTGTTTGAAGCCCGCTTCAACCACTGCATACCCAATAAGCAATTTACACGGAATACTTCCACTTCGGAATTTCGAGTGGGAATTGAGGACAGAAATCCAAAGTAAAAGATGTACTCTTTACTTATACAATGAAAGAGCAAAACATGTGTAAAGATCATTTTCATAAACCGTGAATACAAAGTTACCCATCCCTTTTACACCTATGGCAGTCCTTCGCAGCTATGTCATTGTTTTCAGAGCATCGAAATTTGGAGCGGGAAACAATGAGGGTGGCAGGCATTGAATAAAGAGACAAGGAATAGCTCTTTTTCACATACACAGTATGTGGGAGTGAAGCATTTATTTTGACATTCGTCGCCCGATATCGGGTATCGACTTGTAAGTGAATGTTTCGAATGTATCACGAATCGGGGTGCAAATGTCACCTTAACTCAGGAATGTTAAACAAAAGTAGAGCCAGCTCCCAGAAACGTATGAACCTCGAGCCGTCTCTCATGACATGCCTGGTTGAACACTTAAGTAGTCCGCACTCACACAACTAAAACTGATGCTTCACTTTTCCCCAAAAACACCACTTCCTTGTCTCTTTATTCAATGGTGGCAGTGCGAAGCGATCTATGGCGTTGTAGTACTTACGCCATTTTGAAAATTGGAATTAAAATACACCGTCGGTATAAGTGATCAGTGTGTGCATGAAAAACAAAGTATGTACGAACAAATAGGAGGGTTCACACGTAACAACATGTTGTACAACATCCGATGTTGTATCGTGTGAATGAAAGAAACAACCGCTTGACAAGCGTGATTGATGGTTTTCAAAAAAGTTTTGATTTTTCTGCTCGCTTGCCAAGCCATACAACCAGTCTGAACAGATGTTGGTTAAATTTCCTTTGTGTTTGCCATTCGGGAAAAAAAATCGTGTATTGAAGATGGCGGCAATATCAAATAAAGCGTTTCGGGGCGAAGTTTTTGAGAGAAAAAATACAAAGGAAAAACTGAAGTTGTGCAACATGCTTGATGTCACTGATCAGACTATAAAGAGATTGGCAACTCTACAACCCCTGCCCGCTAAAACCAGCAAAAACACATACAGGGAACGAAACGGAACGTATTGGAATCTGCAATGGGATTTGCCTTTGATTTCCTGTCTGTGTGAAACACTCGCCAGCTGAGAGTGTAGTAGTGTGCCAGGCAAAACACAGAACACATATGCAGTCCCCAGTCAGTGGAAGCTTGGGGGAAAAAAGAAAATTCTTGTGCCGAGTTGGCTATCTCTTTATAGTCTGATCAGTGCTTGATGTATGTGAACGCAAGGCTCCTTTAAGCCGCGTTGTCACAAGCAACGTAAAACAGGAACAGAAACAGAATCTCATACATTAGCAACTGAAACCTAAATTCGCTGAATGCTTTTTGCGTTGCTAATGTATGAAATTCTGTTTCTGTTTATGTTCCTTGTGACACCGCGGCTAAAAATGTAAATTTTTCATCAAGCAATATTGTACAGTATGTTGTACCGTGTGAACGTCTAATGCCATATGATTTGCAGACAGAGAAAAAAACAAAGCACAAACAAGCAGCATATTATTTGCGCACTAAAAAAAAATTCAACCTTCATTGCAGAGGAAAAAGAGTTTTTTTTTTACGTTATAAAAATGGTCCGTTAATAATACTGGAATAAAAAAATACTGGAATCCACGATCCGAGTTGGATTTCCGTACATATAATATTACGGAACTCTGACTGAAATGTTTATTGGGTGGGAAACGTACAAATTGACGAATTTACTCATACTCTGACATTTGTTTACAAAGAGGAGTAAATTCATCAACTCGTCATTTCCATGCAATTACCTTTTGGGGCTTTATTCATATTCAGTAATTTATGGTTCGAACCGAAGCATCGAACAAACCCATTTTCGGCTAACGCCGACTATGCGGAAGTGAATGCACGTGATGCAGTGATCAATGAATGCAGAATGCAATGTGATTTTGTTTTGTTATTTTGCTAACATTATCGTAAGCAAGTAGCCCTAAATACCTATATTATAGGTAAAGTTCCTTGTTCCTTGTAAAGATCTTGTTCTCCAAAAGCAAACAAATATAAAACAATTTTGTATTATAATTTTCGAGTAAAACTTGTACTTGCATCTCTTCAAAAGAAAAAGACGCATGACTGGGAACTGCTGAAGAAGCAGAATTAGCGCCGGCTTGTTTAAACAGGTTGATTTTATATTTACAGCTCATAAATTCCAAAGCACTGCCACCTGCTTGCTCAGAAAACAGTCAAGGTCAAATCTTATTTACGAAAAAAGCCCAGTAAGTCATGCAAGCACTATTGAATATTTGAACAACTTTTTGTAACTAAATTATGTTGCTTTATAGATTCGCTACCATGCCAAACCCAGATCCATTACCGAGTCTTGCAGAGTCTAATAAAAGCAAACTATATTTCTGTGATTCGCAAGCATCTAATATCTCAGCGAAACTGCAGTCGTTCTACGAACACAATGAACTCACCGATGTAGTTTTGGTCACAGAAGATAATTTACGAATTTCCGCTCATCGAAATGTTCTTGCGGCATCAAGCGATTACTTTCGGGCAATGTTCCGTAGTGTCATGAAAGAAGCCAAGGCTGATGTGGTCTCGCTTGGCGAAATTGATGGAGCAACACTTAAGTTGTTACTCGACTTTATGTACAAGTTTTCCATTGAACTGCGCAGCGAGACTTTCGCAAGTGTGTTCAAAGCTGCAGACTTTTTGCAAATGAGCACTTTAATAGGCGCATGCTGTGAATTTATGGCAGACGGGCTTAATGCCAGTAACTGCTTGGGATTTGCGTTGATCGCTGACCACCACAATTGCAGTGAATTCGTTCAGAGGGCGTGTACATTGGCCGCGGAAAACTTTAAAGAAGTTTCCCAGGGAGAGGAGTTTTTGACCCTAAATGACGAGCAGCTGAGCAAAATCATATCTAGTGACCATCTGCAAATCAACGAAGAGGACCTGTTTCTCTGTTTAGCGTCTTGGTTTGCTTATGATAAGGCGAATCGCAGTCAAGGTATAATCAACCTCTTGTCGCATGTTCGTTTTGCCCTCCTTAGCCCGCAGTTCATCATCAAGAACAGGCACTTGCTATGCGTTGAGTCCTACGAAACGATTTGTTGCTGGCTGGAATGGCACCTGTTGCCTGAAAAGCGTGCGGACATGGCTGGGGTTAACACACAGTCGCGCGAAAAGCGCAAGGAAACTGCTGGGGTTAACGCACAGCCTCGCTTTAACCCTTCAAAGTTGGCTTTTCTCAATGGCAACTTCACGGACGAGCTAGAGCTTCATGTCTATGATCCATCTCAGAACACATGGGAAAGCGAAGTGCTCACAGAGTCTCCAATTTTAAAAGAAGAATATAGAGCTCAAGTAATAGATAAGAAACTCGTTATAGTTGGCGGGTGCCTTGAAGATCGCCTTTTGAAAAACGTTGAATGTTACGATTTGCAGAAGGAAAATTGGCGAAATCTACCATCAATGCGAGAGGGACGCTGTCTTCCAGGAGTTGCAGTACTAGGTGATGATCTCTATGTCGTAGGAGGATGTGATGCGAGTTTGGCTAACTGGAAGCGTAGCGTCGAAAAGTTTAACTTTGCCACACGTAAGTGGCAGAATGTAGCATCTACGAATGCAGCGTTTCAACGCGTAAAGCTAGCTGTTTTGAACGGTTGCTTGTATGCCGTTGGGAATTGTACGAAGATAATGGAATGTTATGACCCTGTTCAAAACGTATGGACACCGAAAGCGTCACGAGTAGGGATTTCTTTCAAGGACTTTGAACTCGTTGCAGTTGGTGCGAAACTGTATTCTGTGGGTGGAATTACCGAAAATAGAGATCTCTGCCAAGCGGTCGAGTGTTACGATCCAACAAAAAACATTTGGCAATCAGCAAACCCGTTACGGTTTCAGTGTCATACTGTCAGATGTGTTGGCATGGGTAACCGACTGTTGGTTTGTGCAATAGAAGCCCGCTCTACACTCACTGTGGTGGAAGAATACAACCAAGATACGGACCAATGGAGGACTTTGGGACGATATTTTCTAAGTTTGGACCCTTATACTTCCGTTTTCACTTTGTAATTAAAAATAAAGTTTTTTTTTACTATTATAAAAATTAAATTGTTTTTTGTCCTTTTTTTATTTCTGTTCTGGAGAAAGGTGATGTTAGAAATTATTTTTTTACTCAGTTTTAATGTTGTAATTTACAACTAGGCGGAAATATATTGTCGTAGTGAATTTCAAAGGATACTTCTATAGAAGTAGAATCACAAAAATTGCGATATGTTTTGAGATGGGCATAAAACTAATGCGCGATTATTATTGGATGTCTTGTAGGTCGTGCAAAACAAGAGATTTCCATACGTAAGTATGTATAAATTATTTCGTAGACATTAATCAGCTACGAGTCTACTGTGTAAAAGTGACTGGAGTTTTGTTATTTACTGAGGAGCATCGACAAAACGAATGACTTTTGAATCGAATCAGGAAGGCGGAGAGCATACTAACCTCCGCACATAAGAACTGTAAGACAGTGCCGGTATGATCTAAGCTTTGTTAATAAGAAGTTATTGTCTAATTGTTTTAATGTGGAAAATTGGTAATAAAAAAACATATAAGCAACCCCTCTCATACCATTAACTTCTGTCTCTGCCTTTATTTCAGACGCGGGCGTCAAGCTAACAATGTACCTATCCGCGGGTATGCACCTTTCGGGAACCATTCAAAGTAACGCTTAATTTTTTCGAAATGTTGTAATACCTATTTTGGGGTTTTTTTTTACAACTGTAAGAAACATCCAAGACCCAACAGCGGCACGGCATGAGACCACTTTGTCTTTGTTTTTGAGTTAATCTGGACATGCAGCATCAAACTGCTATACCGTTCGCTTCGAACGAACCCTCGAAGAGTTTCCGAAAGTTTGCCACTGGCACTAGTTATGCACCGCCACTCTTATGTGCAGGCAAATAAAACAGTCACTTGCACAACCATTTTTTTCGCTTGTGTACACTCGCAACCCACTTTTGATGTAGGAATTTCGTTCTAAAAAGTGTACACTTATTTTAATTGCTCTCTAAAAGTACTCGGCAAAAGTAACTATAAATGTAAAAACATTTAGCACATCGCAATAAAACAGCCATTTATTTGATGTTAATTTCATGAAGATCCATTCCGTACTTTAGGTAGAATAGTAATCACATTACACAGACGTTCCCTCAGCTTCCGAACGCTGCTGTACGACCAACGGAAGAGTCCATAAGTAATGCAATTTAAATGCAAAAAGGAAAAAGAATTAAAATCGAATTTGCAACTCTCACAAATCTGAGAAAGTCCACGGGGGTAACGAAATATTGACAACACTTTGAATTAATTAAATCTAATAAATAATATACATTTTGGTTTTGAGGTTTGTTTACCTCAACCCTTCAGGCTGTTTTGAAACCAAAAAGGTTTGTTTCCATTACAAAGTAAAAACATTAGTCTTAAAATCTAGATTCGTAGAATATTGACCCAAATTCTTCCATTGGTCCATATCTCGATTGTATTCTTCAATGAAAATTAACGCACTAATAGAGGAGCTCTTTGTAAAAGCTAGCAGTCGATTATTTACGCCAGCACATTTCAAATAACGACTACCAGGCCGCACGCGGTTTCCTGGCAGCCAAATATTTTTTGTTGGATCGTAACACTCGATGGTGGAGCAAGAAATATTATTTCTGTCGACTCCACCAACAGCATACAATAGACCATCAACTGAAACGAGTTCAAAGTCCTCGTAAGAAGACCGTGTTCTTGTTGGTTTTCGAGTCCATTCATCCTTAGCCGGATCATAGCACTCTACGATACCCGTAAAATCGCCAGAGGCATACAAACAACCATTTAAAACAGCAACCTTTACGAATTCAAACGAAGTGTTCATTGATGCGACATCTTGCCACTTGCGTGTAGTAAAGCTAAATTTTTCAACACAACGTTGCCAGTTTTCTCTGTCCTTTTCACAGCCTCCTACGACATAGAGATCATCGCCTATTACTGCAACTCCGGGAAGGCAGCGAGCAGTTCGCATTGATGGGAGATTTCGCCAATTTTTCTTTTGCAGATCGTAACATTCAACGTTTCTTAAAACACGTTCATCTAAGCATCCCCCAACTATAATGAGTTTCTTGTCTAACACTTCAGCTTTGAAGTCTTCTTTTAAAATTGGTGCAACTGGGAGTCTTTCGCATTCCCATGTGTTCTGAGATGAATCATAGACATGAAGCTCTAGATCGGCCGTAATGTCGCCGCTTAGCAAAGCCATTTTTGCAAGGATTAAGCGTGGCTGTGTGTTAACTTCAGCCATGTCCTTGCGTTTTTCAGGCAACAAGTGCCATTCTAACCAGCAACAGATCGTTTCGTAACACTCAAGGCATAGCAAGTGTCGGTTCTTGATGATAAACTGCGGGCTAAGAAAGGCGAAACGAACATGAGGCAAGAGGTTATTAATGCCTTTAATCCGATTTTGCTTATCATAAGCAAACCATGTCGTCAGACAAAGAAACAGATCCTCCTCCGTGATTTGCAGATGGTCGCTGGATATGATTTTGCTCAACTGCTCGTCGTTCAGGGTCAGAAACTCCTCCCCCTGGGAAACCTCTTTAAAGTTTTCCGCGGCAAATGTGCACGCCTTCTTAACGAAATCACTGTAATTGTGTTGGTCAGCGATCAACGCAAATCCCAAGCAGTTACCGGCGTCGAGCCCGTCTGCCATAAATTCACAACACGCGCCAATTAAAGTGCTCATTTGTAAAAAGTTTGCAGCCTTGAAGACACTTGTAAACGTTTCGCTGCAGAGTTCAATGGAAGACCTGTACATAAAATCGAGTACCAACTTGAGTGTTGCTCCATCAATTTCACCAAGCGAGACCTCATCAGCCTTTGCCTCTTTCATGACACTCCTGAACATTGCTCGAAAGTAATCACTGGACGCCGCAAGAACATTTCGATGAGCGGGAATTTTAAAATTGTCTACTTCTGAGACCAAGATTATGTCGGTAAGTTCATTGCTTTCATAGAACGACTGTAGTTTCGCTGATACATTATTGGCTTGCAAATCACAGAAAAACAGTTGTTTTTTATTAGGTTCTGCAAGTCTCGGTAAAGGATTTGAGCTTACCATGGTGGCGAATCTAAAAACTGAAAAAATTTGGTCACAAAAATTTTGTTTAACCATTCAATAATTTGTGCATGACGACTTACTGGCTTTTCAAGATAAATAAACTTTAAGCTCAACTGTTTTCTTTAACTGTTTTCTGCCGCGAGTGTGCTTTCGAATTCCTGAACTGTAAATGATAACCTATTCAGTGAATTGAGGTTGAGAAGTAAAATTTATTTTATATTGCCATTTTTTGCTTACCTGTTTTTTTTTACAAAATTTTAATATAAAATTGTTTTGTTTGGAGAACAAAAATGTTGATTGGTGATAACTTCTTCAGTGGAACTACCTACTTGTTTACAAAAAAGTATAAAAAAAACGTAGGCATAAACAAAAACAAACTGCATTCCCGTCCGCGAACTCAGATTTTGACAGCCAAACATCAGTTCGTTCGATGATTATATCTGATCAGTGCTATTTGCTCTCTCTATAGGTACATTCGATGAAAGCTCTAGTCACAAATTACTTAATAACTAGATATTCAACTGATGCGTCCCCTTCCCCCCCAAAACCCATTTGTTTATTTTTTGTTGTTGCTTTGAGTTTCGTGTCTGTGAATACGTGTGGGAAACGTAAACAAGAGTTTGAAAACCCGCCAAAACAACGAGGTGAGTTTCACTTTGACATTTGAAAAATCAAAATGTTTTGGAAGAAAAAAATTCTAAGATTTTTATTTTTTTGCTTATCGCAGTTTTTCAACAAAACGGACAGAAAGTCAGCTAGGTGCAAGATCTGAAGAAAATAAAAAAAAAAAAACGTAAAAATCAGAGTTAGTGCCTGTTTTCATTTGGTTTAACCTAACCTAATGTGTCAGAATTACTATGGTGAGGGGAAGCGCCAGTGTGGTGGCCACCGTTCAACCTCAGTTTTATTTTGAGAAATAAATTTTGGGATAGGTTAGGATAAACCAAATGAAAACAGGCACTAAGGTGATAAACTTCAACAGCGCATGTCTTCTTTTGATTGAATTAAAAAAGAGTGTTTTTTATTTTTTATTTTCCTATGATTCCCACAAAATTGAATACTTATATTCATAATCGAATACTATTTGGGAATCTAGATTCTGGATTCTACGAATGTATGGGAAATCTTATAGATTTTAATTAGATTTGAGACCTTTTTACTCTGAATCTAGATTCTGGCTCGGTGTGAAAGCCGTTTTAGTATAAATATTTAATAGTAATCGAAAAGTCAAGAAAATCCAGATAATTTTCGCAGTGTGAAAGGGTCAATTCGAGTTTGAAATCGAATTGCTTAGAATCTAGATTCTGGCTTCGGTGTGAAAACGGTATAAGGCAATGAAGTGTTAAAAATAAATAAATAAATAGAGTGGCGCAACAGCTCGAGGAGAACCAGGGCCAACTTCTCAACAATATATGCTGGTGTGTTAATTTCTTTACATACAAAGGGACCTACAATTTTTTGCCGAATCCGAACGGCACTTTGAGAAGTTTTTCAAGACAAATGATACTCTCGGAGGGCTTGTCAGATCCTCGCGGAGGTGGGGCCGTGAAAAAGAACAAGTCTTTTTTTTCAGGTGACGATGGCAGGATTCGAACCCAGACCTCCAGCTTAGTAAGCACACACACTAACCACTACGCCACGGCACCCCACCCCATGAAGTGTTACTTATACTTAATTACGTTTGCCGTTTTATGTTTCTTTTGTCTTGACACGAACATTCGTATCCGATTTCGGTAAATATACTTTTGAGTTCTCATATTAAAGCAGCGTTGATGTAGCACAACCCATTATGTGGCAACTTCCAGGTATTGGAATTTGCTACCATTTTTGTCCGGTAGACTGAGTAAAAAGCGGATTTCTTTTAATATCCGCCATGTTTTTGTGGTGAATTACTTGAACTTCGTGGTGAATCACTTCAAGTATGATATACATTGACAAAATGTGGGAGTATGCGTGGATTTCCAGGCATTTCTATGGCAACAGTTTGTAGGCCCCCCGGCTTTCCAGTCTAGTTGAATATCTAATTAATTCAGTAATTTGTGCTCTAGTGCGCCTTAATAAGTTTGTTCCCTTTTGCACCTCTTTGGCAAGATTTCCTTGTGTTATACCCTTTTCACACAGAATAGATTCTGAGCTATTCGATTTCATATCTTATGGAGGTTTTCATACCGTAAATAAAATAGTATAAGACCATGAATGAAGAATATAAAGATTACGACATGCATTTGTTGTGACATTATTTTGATAGCGCTAACTGTAAATCTTACGTCATGGGATGGAACTGTCACTTTGCATGCAAGCAAAAAAAAGTCCATTTGCTTACTCAACAATCTGTGCTGGCCAATCACAGATCAGCATTTTTTTTTGCTAGGCATCCAACGACGAACGACGCAGTAGGTGTACTGTTTTTTTTTCAATGTGGCATAACTTTATGTTCTGTGATTTGTTTCTGCGTTTGTTATGAAATTCGTTCAACAGATCTGTCAAAAGGTTTCGGGGTTGCCACACCGCCTTTCGCGACTTCTACTACTATCGTTACATACTACAGCTAGGTGCGATGTGTTCCTACGATCAGCACCATGTCATAAATTAGTAGATATTCAACTTGCGTTCCTTTTATCCCCAACAACCATTTGTTTACGATTTTTATAAACCCAGCAGAATCTTATAAGATATATTTGGTTATGGTTTAAATAACGCTGTGTCATCACTGTCAATACCAATGCAATGGAAATGAGCATGGCAATGACAATGAAAAAATAACTGGCAATTAGATTTTCAATCATTTCGATGTGGACATTTCATTGCCTACGAATACAAATTTAAAATGAAAAAGGAAATCGTAAAAGTTTTGAATATTCCTACCCCGTTTATCCGACACGTTAGATCGCTTTGAACGATATCGAATTAACGAAAACCGTTAGCATATACACTTTTTGAAACCGATTTAAGTATTCAAATAGCTTCACACAAAACCGGTTTTCAAATCGGTATTATCAAATTCAAACCGACTCCGAAATGCACATAAACGGTTGATCGGTTTGAATCGATTGACTTTTGAATTTTTGTCCCGAATTATTTTGTTCCCGTATCTGTCCTAAACTACACAAACGGACCCAAACCTACGAAAAATAGCCAAATCTTGTTCCCGTACACGGTTTTTGTGTAGCTTTGGACAAGAGAGAGAGCAAAAATGAGAGTTTGAAATCTCCCCTCCCTACGAAATTTAGCCCAAGAAATTTCTTTGGACAGAATTATGAAAAGTGTCAGCTGCGCCAATTGAGTTGGATAACAACAGATGACATTTAGGTGGACACTTAGGTGTTAGCTATAGCGACTCGTGGAATTTGTACTTTTGAACAACTTTTACTGTTTCTATAATTTGAGTCCTTTTTATGTGAAGTTTTCGGATGTTAAAGAATTTTTTTATCAACTTTTAACATAAGAACCATAAAAATTGAGTCAAAACGGTTACAATTCAATTCGATTCATTTTGTCGGATTAGCAAGGAAATAAACTGCAAACATGCGAAAAATCACATGATCGAAACAAAATCCTTATTATAAGCCCTAAAATGTTCTTAGTAATGCTAATGCTATGCAATAAAAAAGGTTTGATAAGAACTTATACCTGATCTCCAAGGACATGGCTTGTGTTTCAATAAGGTGTAAAACAAGGAATGTTGTACCTATAAAAAAATGAATAGAGTGGCGCAACAGCTCGATGTGAACCAGGGCCAACTTCTCAACAATGTATGCTGTGTGTGTTAATTTCTTCACATACAAGGGGACCTACAATTTTTTGTCGGATCCGAACGGCACTTTGAGAAGTTTTTCAAGACAAATGTTACTGTCGGAGGACTTGTCAGATCCTCGCGGAGGTGGAGACCGTGAAAAAGAACAAGTCTTTTTTTTCAGGTGACGATGGCAGGATTCGAACCCAGACCTCCGGCGTAGTAAGCACACACACTAACCACTACGCCACGGCACCCCACTTTGTTGTACCTATGGGACTACCTATTTCTGTTGAATAACAAGCCTCACGTGCTAAGGCTTGGATAACGCTGTTTGTCGCTCCTAACCCAGAAGCTCCACTTGCAATGGGCAAAGTAATCAATTGAATATTTCCATTGGCTGTTTCATTATTAGTGTAAACGCTTTGGAAATTAGATTTGCAATATTGATTTTTAAATGCCCATCAATGATTGATTTCCATTTGAAGAGCAATCATTGCCATAAATCTGCGTGGCAATGAGTTTGAAAATGACATTTGAAACTTAAATTTAATATTTTCGGCATCAACGGCTTCTATAATAAATAAAAATAATAAATAGAGTGGCGCAACAGCTCAAGTTGAACCAGGGCCAACTTCTCAACAATGTATGCTGGTGTGCTAATTTCTTTTTACATACAAAGGGACCTACAATTTTTTGCCGAATCCGAACGGCACTTTGAGAAGTTTTTCAAAACAAATGATACTCTCGGAGGGCTTGTCAGACCCTCGCGGAGGTGGGGACCGTGAAAAAGAACAAGTCTTTTTTTTTTCAGGTGACGATGGCAGGATCGGCTTCTATACAAATAAAAATATAAACTTCAAACCCGAACATTTATATTTTTTCATTGCAATTGCCATGTTCATTTCCATTGCATTGGGCATTGACAGTGGAGCCACAGCGTTAGTCTCACTTAAGACTAACATTTTTTGCTGGGAAGTCTTAAGATCCGTGTCAGTGAATACGTGTGAGAACATGCAACAACAATTTGCCCTACGCGATCAGCTGATGTAAAAAACCCAATACGGAATTGAATGGAATTGATAATTTAATGAATTTCCTCACATTTGTAAACAAGTGTCAGAGTATGGGTAAATTCGTCAATAACAGCTTGTGGGCAAAGCTTTTACGTGGCCTAAGTTGAATATCTAGTTATTCAGTAATTTATGCTTACGTGTAGCAGAGCTAAACTTTTTTTTTAAGTACTTCTTATTGCATCTATTTTTTATCAATCACTATAAATTTTGACGCCTTGACATTATTTGGCGTTACAAATGTTACGAATGCTTTGACGTTAAAAATGTAGGCATTTTTTGGAGCACAAAGCGTTCCCTTACTTTTGGGAGCGTTCCCCTACTACACTTTTCAGAATAAAAAAAAACTCGTAATCTAATTAAAATCTATTATATTTCCAATTAATTTTTTTATTTACATAGTAATTTATAAAATAAATTTAATAAATGAGAAATAAGGCATCTGGGCAACCAGGCCATATAATGCCGTTGGTACCTTAAGATTCTTTTTTACATATATACAAAATCATTATAGTGAACGAAAATAACAGTGAACATTAGGCTCTAATCATAGCTATCATCGGATAGCATCATTGGAACAAATCAGTGGAACAATGTCTTCAGTTTTCTGACAAGTCATTCATAGCAATCGTTGAAAATTTCTGTCATTGTCAACAAAAAGCTACAGGCATTTGAGGTTGGAGTTGATCAGAGAAAGGAAAACTGACAGTTGAGAATAGACCTTTTACCTCGGCTGTCAAAATCTGACGTCTTTCACATTTTTCGACCACGAATGCCAAGCAAATCGAGTTTTTATATGAAAAAATTCAATCGTTTATGCTGAAGTGCGAATAATTAATAAACTACTAAACCTAGAGTGTGCTGATTAGGAAATAAGATATTGTGCTTATTCCGTTTCTTAAATTGACCTTAAAATTATTTTAATAATATAAGTGCAAAGCATCGAAAAAGTTTTCCCTGTGTACCCTTTTGTGGTCGTATACACTGTTTCTACAACACAAACAACACTTTTCTAATCCTTTCCGTATTTTATAATGAAAATATTTTAAGCATTACCTATGAAGGCTGATAAAATCTACAACTTTCCCTTCCATCGAAACACAGGGTTGCATTTTTTAAATAGTGATTATGTGTAATTTTGTTTGTTTTTCATATAAAAAACAAACTCCGTTTTATTTTGAGAAATAAAATTTTAGTTAGGTTAGGATCAAACAAATGAAAACAGGCACTATGGAATATGAATTACTGAATACCTACATATTCAACTTCAGACATGTAAAAGCTTTGTCCACAAGCTGACATTGAGGAGTTACCCATCCACCGACATTTGTTTACAAATGTGAGTAAATTCATCAATTCGCCATTTCCATGCAATTTCGTTTCAGAGCTTTTACATCAGCTGATCACGTAAGGTAAATTGTTGTTGTATCTTCTTACACGTATTCACCGACACGGAAATTTAAAGCTTTATAAAAGCTTTAAAGGCTTTATAAAAAACGTAAACAAATGGGTGTTGGAGGGTAAGAAGGCAAGTTGAATATCTAGTTATCCAGTAATTTATGACAAAAACACAAAATCAAAATCAGCTGTTCCTTGAATTCGATTTCTGTCAGTGAAATAGTAAAAGCGAGTTTACATAAAAGTTTTAACACAATTTATGTATTTTTGTTGCGGAAAAAATGCTGCAACTCATAAGCTTCATTTTGATACCATGATAGGGATAAAAAACCTGACCTTGTCGATTTTTTCATCGCTAAAGGGTACCACAAATACCTTACGCGAATCGAAGAGTGTTATGATCTTTGCTCAGACCACTCAGGAGTTATCTTGAAGATGGGTGGAAGACTGGCGAAAATAAAAAGAGCTCCTAGATTAGCTAGCAAAAACATGAACTGGGACGCTTTCAGAAAGGACTGTAAGGAGGGTGTTGGCTTGAATATGCCATTGAAAACTCCTTTCGAGTTAGAAACCGCAGTTGACAAATTCATTGAAGCAATTCACAGCGCTGCTTGGAACAACCATTCGTCCCAAAAGAACGCAGTTAGCACCGACGGGCATGTACGTCAAACATATCCGCTCGAAATCGAAGAATTGATTCGTGAAAAGAGAAGAGCGCGTAGGAGATGGCAAGGCACGAGGGCCCCCCCAGACAAAACCCTATTGAACCACCTCTCTAACAAACTGAAAGGAATGTTGCAAGATCTTAAAAATCGTGAGACCACTGAATACCTTGAAGGCTTGTCGGCGGATAGGAGCTCAAACTACTCGCTGTGGAAAGCAGTTAAGTCTATCAAGAAACCTATAATCCACTCGGCACCAATAAAAAAAGTTAACGGCGAATGGGCAAGAGAAGACAAAGAGGAAGCGAATTTGTTTGCTGAACATTTAGAAGAAACATTCAAGCCTTTCGACGGTCCGCCGTTGGCTGACGTTCTAAACAATAACGCGGAACCTGATAGCTTTAGAATGAAAAAAGTTTCGTTAGTTGAACTCCGACAGACAATTAGCAAACTTAAAAATAATAAGGCCCCGGGTTACGACCTGATCACTGGCGAAATATTAAAAGAGCTACCAAAAAAGGCATTAGTCAAGCTACTTTATATGATAAACGCTTCTCTTAGACTTCTATACGTTCCAAGACAATGGAAAGTTGCTGAAGTCATTATGGTTCCTAAGCCGGGGAAATGCGCAAATGATAAAAAATCTTATAGGCCCATATCGCTTCTGCCGATAATATCGAAAGTATTCGAGAAACTTCTGCTGAAGCGATTACAACCAATAATTGCAGAAAGACGCTTGATCCCGGATCATCAATTCGGTTTCAGACCTTACCATTCCACAATAGATCAAGTCTACAGAATAACGCATGAAATTGAAAAAGCCTTAGAAGGGAAAAAATTTGTTCAAGTGCTTTCCTCGTTTCCTCGACGTATCGCAAGCCTTCGACAAGGTATGGCACTAGGGCTTGAAATATAAGCTACGGCAAAACTTGCCGGAAGACATGTTTAAAATATTGGAAAATTATCTTGAAAGCAGACTCTTTCGTGTTAGGTGTAGTAGTGAATACTCGAGTTTCAAGCAAATTCGGGCTGGCGTACCCCAGGGAAGCGTCCTCGGTCCGACCCTGTTCCTGCCCTACACAAGAGACATACCTCTAGATTACGAGACAGTCGTGGCCACGTTTGCGGACGATACGGTCATCCTGGCAACAGGTGAATCAGTCGCTAATCAGTCACTAATCAGTGGCTAATCGCTCTTAACGAGAACAAGTCTACGCATGTGAATTTCACAGAAGGGTTAACAATTTACCTCTGTTCATAAATTCTGCACAAATACCTTATGCAAATGAAGCGAAGTATCTAGGGATGACACTGGACGCTAAACTTAGGTGGAAACCACACGCAAAGAAGAAGCGTGACGAGCTCGAGATTAGGTTCAGGGAAATGTATTGGCTTATCGGAAGATTTTCGAAATTAAGCATATATAACAAACTGCTCTTGTACAGGCAGGTGTTAAAGCCGTCCTGGACATACGGCATACAACTTTGGGGTTGTACCAAGCCGAGCAACATGTCCATGTTGCAGACTTTCCAAAACAAGACACTAAGAGCAATTGTGAATGCTCCATGGTATATTAGGAATAGTGATATTCACAGAGATTTAGGAATAGCTACCGTGAGCGAAAAAGTAACAAACTTTGCTCGAAAGCTTAATGCTCGCCTTCATGTTCATTGCAACAATGAAATAATACGTACTCTCAACGAGACTCTTAACGATGTAAACAACGAGCGACGACTACAAAGAATAAGACCCTTCGATCTAGCGACGTAGGTTGAAGCCACATGAATGAACGGCTTAGTAGGTGCATTCACTGGAAAGCAACCTATCCAATGCGATTAACACTATGGAAGCGTAAACTACTTGTTAAGTTAACTTAGTTGTGGTCAAGAAGTATTATGAGAGAGCAAAAATTTACCACTATGAAGTGCGTTCTGGCAGTTTCATAGTGTCTCTCATAAATACGTGGTTTTTTTAGCACGTGGAAATCGGGCATAACCAATATCGGCTACTTCGGTATTATGTACATGCTCTAGTGGGCGTATTGGTATCTTTAAAAGATTTTGGAGTTTTAGCCTCCGTCCACCCTAGTATTCAAAAATAAAAAAAAAAATTTGATACCAGTGACTGCCAACATTGTTTGCTCAAACGTCTAAAAACATGAAAACAAATGTTTCAATGATGCAATCCGATGATAGCTATGATTAGACCCTTATAGCTTGGTCAGAATGAGTATCTGTATCTGTGTCTGTGTCTCGCAGTTCAGCTTACGGCAACACGTATATAGCGACACAATGGGTATCTCGCTGTGTCTCTGATTTTAGGTGAAAAATGTGGTAAAACACAGCGACAGACACAGACACACATTGTGCCCGGCTTGTTACGAAGACAGTCGTTGCGGGTTTATTTGAGCCTTTAAAATGTGCTGACGTGTGTAGTCAGTCGACTACTGGCTTGGCTTGCGTAGAATTGCAATTTATTGTAAGTCAACTTCAATTGAAGAGTATACTCGAGAAGCAAACCAATTGAAGAATTTGGTACAAATTAGAGCGACTGAATTTTTTGATCTTAATGTTTTTGTTATGTAATTTAGTAAGAACACCTCGATGGTAGAAGCTTTAAAGTATATATGTATGGGACTTAGGTGTACGACTTGAACTGTAGCCTGTGTCACAAATCACAAATATCCTTGGACCCAATCCTTGTTCGCAACATAGCGCTTTGGGCAAAGTTTTTTACATATATATACCCATTCCTAAATAATCGTTCTTTCAGCTAACTAAGCAATAGTACAAGCCCAATCCTGACATATTTACATCAATGATCTCAAAATGCAATACGCAGCAAAGATTATTTCCTTTGATCATACTCGAACCCTATTTTTTTGAGCGATTTCTGTCTCCTTTGTCTTAAAGCAGTCCAATCATTGAAAAACCCAGATTTTAGAAATATAATTTTTGCATTTTTTATTTCATACCATTAGTACGATTATTATTGTTACAAACAATCTGAGAAGGACTAAGTGACCTAAGGGATTGTGTTATTGACTCATGTATATAATAGATATAGTTACATAAAATACCATGCACATTATATTAATATTATTTTGTGTTCTACACTTCTTTCTGTGCGACTACCTCGAGCAGTCTTCTACAAAAATAGTTTTATTTAATATCATAATATAATTTATATAAAAAAAAAAGAAATCTCAATGGCTCAAAACTGGTTTTGTGGAATTTTCAAACGGTTTTGAATAAGGTAACAAATGTTTATTTTATTTATATCAAATAACCAAGTATTAATATTTTATGAAAATGTTTAAAAAAAATTAAAGACCGTTTTTTTTTTATAAATACATCAGTTAACTAGAAATCTAACCAAGCAAACGCTTAAAATTTAAAACAGAGCTAAATAATGTCAGTGTGTAGGGATTCATTTGAACTTTGAACTTGGACAGGATCCTGGATTCTGCTCCTGGATTTCCTGCTTTATTATGTACGTTATGGCTATCGACACAATAATGAAGACCATCAACGAAAGCCAGTGCAGATTTACGCTCAGCCTCATCTGTTGCTCGATTCGTTTTAGACTTTCGGTGACTTGTGCAACCTAAGGGAAGAAATGTCATTTGAATCTATTTTTTGTGGCAAATACAGAAAGGCAACTCACATCAGAACTGGTGCCGCCCTTCCTGTCACCAAAATCATCTCCGTAAGAGCCGGACACATGACCGTTGCGCATTTGATCACCTTGGGCGCTTTGTGAACTTACACATTGTAAACGATGCTGTTGTACATTGGGACTGTTGGGTGGCAGAGCTTTCCAGAATTCAGTTATGAACTGATGGTTGTTTGCGTCGATGCCGTCTGGTAATGCTGTACACATAACCAAAAACTTATCCTTGCTCGCTGCTGAAATTTGGCGACCGGGTTGAAGTATTACGTTGATTGAAACGGTGGCTCCTGGATTTAAGGCCCCTGAACTGGGACGAACACGAAATTTTAGCGGCGATGTTGTTTTGATCTGCAATGTATAAATTTTGCTTCGTTTGATTAACTCAACGAGATTGGGTTGGTATTGAGCACTAGAAAAATTGAGGTAGCTTCCCGGCTATAGTGTTTAAATGCCAGTATGGAATAGCGAAGAAACAGAAGCTCCCAATGCCTACGCCTAAGAATTTGCATTTAAGCTTGTCTGGTTAAGTATGTGCTAGATTAAGAAACTTAAGGACTGAACACCCTGGTATCTATGCTTTGATATTTATAATCTATTCCATAGGAATGCTGTAAGTAATATTTAGTTTGATACAGCCAAAAATGTGTAATAGAGAAATAATAACGATTGAAATTTGCCCAAGACCTTGAGGGCATAAGATCCTTGAGGCCTTAAATTTTGAGGTTGAAAGTTAAAATTTTGTCTGTAAGCTCTGTCATCCTAAGTAAAAAAGATGTTAAAATTTTACAACTCCGCCCACAATCGGTCTTAGTGTGCTCCAGTCCTTTTAAAACTGTAAGACGTTGTGAAAAGCTGAAATTTAATGATTATCATCTCGTAATGATAGAAAGACATAAAAAATAAAAATAAAGTCGGCAGACCACGATTTAAGGAGCCATCATTTAAATGCAACTTATTTATTTTTTTTTGTTCCAAATCAAGTAATTTTAACTGAATCTATTATTGAAAAAACACTTGGTTCTACATTTTGATTAAACAAAGTTTTGGACCACGCCCACATTAAGAGACAGAATTTAAGACTAACATTTACATTCCAGGAAAACATGGATTTCGACTGCTTTTCAGCCTAACTAAGGGAAGTATGAGAACACCGGGTTGTATTTAACATGCATTTTGTTTTTTTTTTTTAAGCAAAGTACATTACCACGCCTATCTTTAGAGTAATTCTTTTGAACCAAAAATTACATTTTGCGTACATTTCAGCCGCAAGATTGGATGTTTCTATGCTAATGTTGATTTTTTATTGTAAAAGCTGGACATGCTACACTTTAAAGTCGCATTAAAAAGTCTACATAGAAGGAATATATTTTTTTTAAGTTAGTTAATTATTCATGAGTAATGGGAATGGGGAAAAAAAATAGGAAAACGGTATATTATTAGGTAATAGGGGGGTATTACATACTATGAAATTGTAATTCTGTCAACCCAAGAATTTTTAGATCTCTCCTGTATTCCATATAAAATAACCGACCAGATGTAGCATTTATCATTCTTATTTTTAACTTTCACTTTATTTCTCTGCTTACGAGCACTATTTTAAATTTACAGAAAGCTGCTCTCACTTGTTCTATTCTGAACTATATTTCTTTGGACGGATTTGTTTATTATCGTTTCTCGGGATTTTATGTTGTTTATCCTTTCTACTACGTAAAGATGGTGACCTCTTGCGTAAGTTATCTTCGCGATGATAGTGAATGGGTTACAGTATGTATGTTCTACAGATGATGTCCATGGTGGCGCACGCAAGTGGAAGGGGACCTCAGCCAACTTCGCGTGCGAAACTGGAGACGGCTAGCTAGAGACAGAGCTGGCTGGCGAAGCTTGTTGGCTGAGGCCCGGGTCCACCCCGGACTGTAGCGCCACCTTAAGTAAGTAAAGTAATATGATGTCCATAACCATGGACAAAACGTCGTTAAAACAACGAAACTTCGTGTTTTTGTTAGAGCCCACTCAACGGTATCCTTTCTACTTCCGCGTTATTTATTTTAAGTTCGTAGTTTTGAGGTTCTTGACTTTGATCAAAATCTATGGGCCATATTCATAGATGTTTGCTCCTGCTGTGTGTTTGCTCGGCTAAACTGAAGTTTAAGCTATTCGAAGACGTATTAAACCCATTTCTAAATGAAAAACTTGGGTCTAACGTTAGTCACGACAAGAGGTATGTTTAAGTTGTGTTTTGCTCAAGAAAAAAAAAAATAAACATTAACAAATATTCAGCATTCTCAGATAAAAAATTGTTTCGGAAATGTTTGCAACATAGGCAAACAGAAATATCAAAAAAAAGACCGTCAAGTATGCAGACATACGCGGAGCGGTTCGTGGGCTATTGTTGAAGGTTATGATCATCTATATTGCGCAGTTTGTGACACATTCTATTTATTTATTAAAATCATTTCTGGATATATTTTACAGTCTGTAATATACTTTTTTCGTAGTGCTGTCTACTGTTCTTATATTGGGTGATTTTATATTGGGGTTCGTTACTCTAAAAAAAGGCTGACAAAAAGCTTTACCATTACGAAAATAGAGGGAAAGACATACTCTTTCTTGGCCTTTTTTAGGACAGACACACGTTTTTTCATGCATTTTTGCGATTTTTTTTTCGAAAATGCGTCAAAACTGCAGTACTCAAACTGTTTTTGAAAAATATGACCCAAGCACTTGGTTTACTTTGAGTTGCTTTAGACGTGTGTTCAAAATTGATTGAGCGATAAGCCGTTCAAAAGTTATGGCCTCCAACACTTTGAAAAACGTCTTGCATTTTCGACTCTTCATTTCTCAAAAGTTTTATTTTTTAATTAAAGCTTAGTATTTCTTAAACCTAAGTTTCGTTTTTCTAGTTCTTGCCTACTAAACATCTTGAAAAAAAAAAAACACTAAAAAACATTAACTCCATTTTCACATGAAATTTCAAACTGTAATTAAACCGTTATTTGTGCTTAAATAAAATTAACCTCTTTGGATTCTCCGACTATTTCCGCAGTTTATACGCACACCAAATTTTGTCTTTCCACGACTCACCGTTCAGAATTTATAAAGCGATTAGACGGACGGACGGACGGACAACGTAGCGATACCATAAGAGGTTCTTTTTCCATTTTTGGACGGACCGCTAAAAACGCAACATGGACATACCAAAAATATTTCTTTCTGTTTTTTAGTCACTCAGCCTTTGACGATGTTTTACTGAAGAAAGAATATGCTCGCCACATGAACATTTGAATAAAATGTAATTTTCTGACACAATTCCCTCAGAGAATCACTCATTTAAGAGTATTTTTAGGTACGGAGCTTCCAAAACTGTGCGTAGACTCGGGTCTAAATAAACACAGTAATAAAATTGTCTATGAATACGAGCTGTGTCTAAAACCAAGTTTGTTAAGACTCGGGTTTAAGAACGACTATGAATATGGGCCAAAGACTTGAATCAATTGACTCTGACTTATCTGACTGCAGCCTTTACAACTCTGCCAAGCAGGGAGGTTACCTAAATAAGCAAAATAGAACTTTTTCACATAATCAGGATAAAGTCATTCAGGAATTTTGCCCTTCTATTCTATCTATTTAACGGGGTAGAGCCGGCTTTATGTCAATTTCTGAAATTTGGTTTAAGTCAATTTATCGGAAGGTATTTCAGCGTCATAGTGCCTAGTGATAAATCTTTATATTCAGATGTGTACAATTATATTTACTCTTAGCTTACGCCAAAAATATAGTATATAAACCCTGTAGTGTGAAAGTTTAGCAAATTCGATTTCAAGCGTCCGTTTTTTTTTGCCGTGGGGTTCGTCCCCGGATAGTATGAAAAGAGCCTAACGTAGACATCACATTATTAACTTGTCGTTAAAGTCTGTCAATGCTAAAATGCCGCATTTTGCTTTCAAAGTTTTTCTGACTGCTCTTGGAATTCCCCCATCAAATTTTGATTTTCTGACATATTATTCACAAGGAAAATTCTCACTTGAGGCTGCTGAGGAACGCGTAACACGTTTTTTCGTTTTAGGATGTTCTTCACTGCTCAACAAATCATTTTGTCCAATTGCATCCCCGCTGAGAGAGCATAGTCATCCATGTGATCTCGGATTGAAAAAAAGAGGGGAAGAAGCAATCACCACCTCAATGCTAGCAAATGGCTTATTTACTTTGGTGTAACCTGTCACGTCCCAAGTTAGGATCTCCTAATGCTCAATAAACTCTGCGAAAGCGGTCCAAATACCCACAGAGTATTCAACATAATTACCTTATAAGTGATGGGATATTTACTGGTGCAGGTTATTTCAACTGTTCCTGTGAGTTCACCCTCATTCGATCCCTCTGTCTTGTTCAACACAATCACGTCGCTCGGATTAATCCGCAGCATCTCCTCTAAAACAGCGCGAAAAGAGACAAGAAAAAATAATTCAAATTTGAGTTTTAATTAATTTGGAAAGATATTTCAAAAACAACTTGACATAAAACCGAAAAGTATAAAACTACGACTCTAGTCTAGAAAAGAAACCCAGTGTGACTCTAAATGATGACCTACAGATAGCTCTAATCAAATGGTTGGTGATTCAATAGTCTATTTTGGCTCTCGTAGGGAGAAATAACTTACTTCTTGGACTTTTTTGCAACATTTTGCTCTGAGGACAATTGAGTCGTGTAAAGTCACAGCTGTTTTGGTAGAAATAGTCACTAGAAAATCACCACCAGTTTACTGGCATTGGACAGACAAGATAAATAGAAATTGCTTACGAATCTAGGGCTGCGAACACTTACCATCATGAGGAGTGAGGTGCTCTTCGGCGTCGGACATTGGCACACGTGTCGGACTGGAGTTCGCAAAGTGTACCTGTAATTCAAAAGATATACGTCAATCAAAGGCAACAAGCCAAATGCAAATAAATAAATAATTATCCCGACAAACACACCACAAGGGAGTGATTACAATGAGGAAGTGAATTTCTGCACGTCGCGTTCACTGGCCGAATAACTCCAATACAGCGGGGCTGCAAAATTAATTGCTGAAATCCAATAAAAATCAGCCAACAAAGAGGTATCGATACCGTCGGAACCGGTACAGTATATGTAGCACAGCCTATTCTGCCTGCTGGCACAATGCAAATAAAAAACTAATTGCAGCAACAACACTTACCGACTCAATGCAATTACGTGCTCCTCGGAAGGGCTATTTTCAGTGCAATGGATTGAAGAGCCCCTGCCTCCGGCCTCGACCCGAATTAAAAGTGAAATGGATTCAAGAGCTTCTTAAAGGGTATTGATTCGGTATCACTTCAAAGCTGCTGGAAATTCGCAAGTAGGCGCAAGCAAAAGCAACCTTTATAAAAGCAGTGGGCCGATGGAAAATCGAATATTGCGTGACAATAAGATTCTTAGCTCCCGTTAGACAACCGCTACCGCGTATGTGGACGAATTTTAATTAAATGCCGTGCAAAAAATAATTGCAATGAGCAAGAGATTCCGCTTTGTGCAGACTTCTTTTCGTAGATTTTTTTGTTCGGCTTGTTTGTTATTTGACGTCTGACATTTGGCGCTGTTCTACTATAGATGACGCTTTTTTTTGGTTTTTTCAATTCTGACATTCGCTGTGAGGGTGGGGTTGCAGACTGATTTGGGAGTTGTAAGAGCTTTTGTTTGTAAAAGCTTTTTTGCAGACACGACTTTAAGTGAGATCTTAACTTAATACTGCAACTTAAGGCAAAGAAAATAAAAGCAAGAGCAAGGATTTATGAGTAGGGCTCTTTTCACGCTAACCGGTTTTGACCGGACGGCAGAAAACCGAACGGCGAAAACCGAATAATCAAATCTTTCACACTGTACGGTTTATGTTCGGTTTTCCTTTTGTCGCAGTCCCAGTTTTTATTTGAATGTTTAAATCTTACGATTTCTATTTGCTTGTATTATTAAGTTATTACTAAACTGTTACTTTGAGCGATTATAATTGTCCGGGTTTACAGGTGTGAACGCGCCCATAAGAACGTATTCCCAACGACCGGGTAGGCGGTGCCGGTAAGCCGGCTGCCGAGTATTTGTGAAATCGGCCTAAGGCCCATTTCACACATACCCGGCAGCCGGCTAACCGGTCGTTTGTATGGGCAGCCGGGTTTGCAGGTGTGAACGCGCCCATAAGAACGTATTTCCAACGACCGGGTAGCCGGTGTCGGTAAGCCGGCTGCCGGGTATGCGTGAAATGGGCATAAGGGTGCATCAAAGTAAGTGCTTTTTTCAAATTTTTCACATCAAACCGGATATTAGTGAAAGAAGATCATCATCATACGGGTGCCGGTCAGACATTTCACACTGAATGGGTTTGCCACATTCCTTAATTGTGGTTCAAACTTGAAAGTGTTTAAACACAAGTCAGAACCTCTACATTTCTAAAGACCACTTATCCTTTGAGGTGTAAATGGACAAGAAGGTGTTTAAATGGTCTCTACATCATTCTTCGGGACTCTATTTATGTGCAGGGTACACTCGACAGCAGTTCAGGAAACAACCATCAGTTCCGATGCGTTCACGTTTACCTTTATCACAGCATCACCACAGACGACTGTTAACCAAGCCAGAGCTCGCTAAAGTTCCTCCTTGAATGATGCAAGGATGGCCAAATCATCTGCGAAAAGCACCACCCAGTCCATATATGCTATGAAAAGGAGCGGTGACAGAACAGTCCTAGCGAAGTCTAAAGCATACATCAAAAGGACGGGATTTAACGCCATTAATCTATACACAGCTTCTGCAATTTCCATACAAAGACTGAATGGTTCTCAGAAGAGGCCCACCAGCGCATAGTCCTTCAAAACTCTCCATAGTGTATCGGGAGATACCTGGTCATAAGCCTTTTGCAGATCAACAAACCACGCATAGACCGGTTAGGCATATTCCCAGGCCTTCTCAAGAACAACCTTAAGAGTAAAAAGCTGGTCGGTTGCACCTCTGCCAGGCCGAAAGCTGCACCGTTTTTCCCGTAGCAAAGGCTCAATTTCAGCTCTGGAATGCGTTTTCAACACCTTCGCGAAAACTTTTCCCGGAAGACTTAAGAGAGACATGCCCCTATAGGTGGAACAATCTCTCCTGTTCTTATTTTTGAAAACAGGCACTGTATTCCCCATTCCCTATTAAAATGGCACCAGGCCACTTTAATGACACGTTTGAGCCATTTAACATACCTTCTTCACCTGTTGCCTTGAGCATTTCTGGCAGGATTTCGTTAAATCTGCCCTAATTTCGTCCGCAAGTGGAATGCCATATTCAGTGTCCTGTTGGGGGTGGAGCAACTCCGAAAAGTGCCTTCTCTATCTGCGCAAGACATCGCTCTCATTTGAAAGAAGTGTACCGTACTTGAATTAAGCCCCTTGAATTATATTTAACTTCTTTCCTCTGAGCCGGAAAATAGTCTGCCAAAATATCTTAAACACAAGTAACAGAGAAAGTCTATTGCAGACAGTTCAACGGCTAAATAAGTGTAAGTATGCAAGCAAACAAATTGTAATCAGTTCGATTTGATTAAAGTTCGAAGTGTTTGCACGGGACAAACAGCAGGTAACTTGATGCAGCCTACTAAGCAAGTAATCAACGTAGACCCTTAAGAACTTAAGGGTACATGATCCAAACCTATTTGTGAGTTGAAAGAGTCAAGTCCATCCGACCGTCTGTGTGTCGGTAGATTTTAGACTTTACATTTTGAGCTAGGAACTTTATATCTGTGCTTTCTAGGTTCCGCCAAAGCAGTACAAGTGTAAAAATTTTTAAAACCCTCCAACTAACTTTTTAAAATTAACAGATAGGTGCAGTCTCCATTCCATACGTGACACAATTTTAAGTTAAGTGCTATCTATAATACAGATTGAAGAGTTGTTAACATCGTTTTTCAGTACCTATTTGGTTTCAAAACTCTGACTCTATTTTGACAGCCTTTTGTATACCCGACTCAGGGTATATTAATTTTAATGCACAATTTTGTAACACAGTGAAATAATCACCTAAGACCTTTATTTTTACAGATGTGATCGAGACCGACAAGTGAGTTAAATAAGCCGTGTCCGCCCGTCTGCATTTGTGAAGGTTTTAGGTCTTCAAAATTAAGCTAGAGAGCTGAAACTTGGGTACGGCTTGGTTGTTATGTTGCACAGACAAAGGTGGCAATTGGTTAAATCCGCCAACGGCCACGCCCACTATAGATTTCAAAGTAAGCCAACCTCTAATTCACATTTTATTTTAAAAGACCTTTAGATTAAGTTAAACAGGGAATAGAAACTCAAATTTTGGTGTATATAAATTGCGGCTAAAAACCTTTAATACGATGCAAATTGAATAGCCCACACCATCGACCATGTCTACTTTTACAGGGTATAAGCTCCACGAGGTTCCTGTCAGTTTTGTTTGATCAAAAATTTAACTGTCACCGTTAAAACAAAAAAAAAAGAGTTTTGAAGGTTTTTGTAGTAAACTCGGAACACAGACACTCGTTTTCCTGTAAATTGTGGTGAAAACCGACATTTTTATGTTTTATTTATTAAAAAAATTAAATGCATTTTCGTGTGACTTTAAAGAGTCGCAATTCGGAAATTTGTCGCAAATCGAGCCCCGCGACTAATTGTCATAGCCACAATAGTGTGTTGTCTTCTATATGTATGCTTGTGCTTCTAGTCGGACGCATTCTAGTCGCTATTTTCTTTCAAATAATCTACATGTCTCTCCGATTTTTGTAGATGTCTTTATTTTTTATATTTTTTTTACTGATATTCGTGGCATTTTGAATTTGAGGTTTCCACTTGTCGATTTATTGACAAAGTTTGACAGTTCTCCTCTTTGTCAATTAAAGACACAATGGGCAACGTGTAAGCCAATTTATATGTCAATTCAAAAGGTACTCCTTTTCTACTTGCCAATTTCTCTATATAACCTAATGCTAGGTTTCCACTTGTCTATGAAATGACAAACTTTGACAGTTCTCCTCTTTATCCATTAAAGACACAATTGGCAAAGCGTAAGCCGATTCATATGTCAATTCAAAGACACTCCATTTCCACGTGTCAATTATTCTATATAACCAAAAATACGTCGTTTGTCAATTACAAATCGACAAGTGGAAACTTAGCATTAGCACAGCTAACAAGTGAAGATTTTGAAGCTTAATTTTTGTTGCTTTCTCAGAATACCCTCTTTCGCTTCTGCAAAGAGCTTCGCCAAGTGACGTCATGTCACTGCTATGTTTTCATTTTCATCCAATTACAGCTGAATTCCACCTACTGAATTAAATTTCGAAACGGAAGTGAAATAAAAACAAATTTATACCCTTTCACATAGATAACAGACTAACACCGTGACCGTATTTAATAAACAAAAAAAAAAAAAAAAAAAAAACGACAATGAACTGCAGTTAACCCTTCGTTAGGCCTTTTGATAACACGAGTGTGGTTTATTGAACTTCTAGGTACACCGTATCTACATGTACACGTAATTCGGTGTCTACCTGTAAGATACTATCGTGTTTGAAAACAAATGGCTGTGTGTACCCACTTAGGGGCTCTTCCTTTGAGTAGATGGGTACACACAAAAAACCACTTAATTGCCAGCTAATGTATCTATTTATAAGAAATGTGATCAGATAGAGGCATACTTTAATCCTATTATTGTGTGTATGTGGATGGAGTGTGGATACATTATGTACGTACCCTTGGCATATTGTGGGAGATTCGTTGAACTGTTTCACTGTTTAATAAAATATTACAATTAAAAGCAAGCACAACGGTAATTAAAACTATTTGCTGCCTTTTCCGGGTGGCACAACCGAATTATCAGTTTCAATTATTCGCGTTCTATGTTAAAAAAAAAACTTATTTCCGTCGTAATTCCACGTTTCATGTCAGCGACGAGCAGAATAATTCGGAGGAGAGCACTTTTCTCCGATTCTCATTCTGAACGGACGGATGGATAGATACTGAGATGTAACGAACTGAATGGGGGGAATCAGCCGATTCCTCGATATGAAATGAACAAATCGAAGAAGACACAAAAACACGATAGAAGCTAAATAAGCAGGGAGAAACGGCGGCGAAGCCGAATACCACATTAGACACCACCGACGGAAAAGAGCACGAACAAAAGTAAAAGAAATCGAAAGTAATCAAAGCATCGGCCCGGCCGCGGCCATCAAAGAGTTTTTAGAAGAGAGCAAGTTCACTTCACGCAGACAAAATAATTGAATTAAAATAAAGTGCCTACTGCCTTCGCGCTGGTGGTGTATTAAAAGACAGCAGATACAATACAAAAGCTTTAATATTGCAGAGTAATTGAAGGTAAAAGGCATATTCTGTTGAGCTTTTATGATCTTTGAGTATCAAGTACCAAAACAGAAAAATCGTTAAATTTTAAAATCGCTGCCAGCTGAAATTAACTGGGGTAAAAAATTTACTTTGTTCCTTAGAAGGTCTTTTGATTTATATTTTTAAAAAGGATGTGGCATGTCCAGCCCCTATACCTAAAAATATATACATATAAGCATAAAAATATCCTAGTTTGCGGCTTACATGTGCGCAAAAATTTAACTTTTTGGTTCGAATTCGAAAATTTTGCAGAATCGACTCCTAAAAATGGGCGTTGCTAAGAACTTTGTATGAACAAAATCTAAAATGGAGTATTATACTTTGCGTCTCCATTCGACAGATTAATGCCTTGATTCCACGATAGGAAGATTGTTGAAATGTGTCTGACAATACATAGTCTTATATCTACAATGTTCCCACCTGCAAGAATAGGAGGATTAGGGGAAGACGATTAATAATAAATCCCAAAGTGGTTCCACCGGACAAGTATTGGGTTTATATGACATGAGTACTCTTTGCCAGAGTGGATAAAAATATCTACCTTTAGAATAGGCAAGCATTAAACTAGTGACCCGAGATGTTAAAATAGAATAATATTTATTGTATTTTTAAGTTCTTGGAGTTTAGAAAAGGATAATTTTTATTGGTGTGTGAATTCAAAAGAATGCTTGTATCTTTAGAAGTGTACGAGTTTTAAAATAGTGTAGTGACTGTGTGGTGTTGCAAGGTTGACATAGAAGATGGAACTTTCGAGCAGTTGTTGGCTGCCGAGCAAAAAACCTGCAAAAAAGAATTTTCTGGAATCAAACCATCAAGCCTCTGTTCTTCTTGTTTAGAGGAAAAGTACTTCAGGGTTTAATTAAGAAAAATGGGAACGATTGTGGAATAATTGGTCTCAAGTTAAACTGTATGCCATTTTGGCATATTTTTGACGTACTTAAGAAGAAAAAAATGCTGCAAAATTTTTTCTTCTTACGTCAAATATGCCAAAATGACATGCAGTCTTATCTAAGCTTAACACCAGAAAATTCATCTATTTTGTATGAAAGTGGCAGGTTAGGTGATTGGTCTACACACTGGGTCTATAAAAATTCCTTAAAAATAAAAGGAAAAACAATGCATTTCAAATTTTTTGACGCGAACAAAAAGGCTGACGCCGCGAACTGTCAAAATTTAATCACAATTCGCAACGACTGCCTATTTTCCACAAACTGTGTGAAAGCAACTATGCAAATTGGTAATAACACGGGGGTTAGGCTCCTGAAAATTGTTGTGTTAAACGAAATCGTGTTAAACGATAAAAGAAACAAGTGCAAAAAGAGTGGTTACGTTCCATGATTTCAGAAAACCTTCAAAATGTTAATTAATGTTGAAAAAAATAAACAAAGCACAACAAAACATAACTTTCTTACAAAAACAAAGTAAAAATTTAGCAAAAACAATTTCAGCTTTAGAGCTTCGCGAACACAAAAAAAAATGAGTAAATTGGACTGAAACCGCTTTCTACATTAAAAATGGGGAAGTCCCTTTTAAGACGCATGTTAACAAAAACACGCTATAAAAAAGTTGGCGTACGCGTGTACTGACCAGAAAAATATGTATACATGCGGAATGTGTGCAAACCAGGCAGCATGCTTAAAAAAAATTGTGTCCCGCAGACCGTGCTAGTGCGAGGCTTTTTCCGTGTTGAACAAAAAAATGCCGCAAAATGTGAGACGTGTTAGAACGAGGCCGTGCTGTAAGAAGTACTTACGTGTTAAAAGTTTTCATTCGACACTTTCAAATGTAACAAATCGAAATTATGGGGGAAACAGTCATTAGAATAAATTATTAATAAACTGACAATTCATTTGACACATATTGAAACTTGGAATATGTTAAGTCTTTATAGCTGCCAACACTGTTGTCCAAAACTGACAAACTATTAAAAAATGTGCAAATGAACAAACTCGCGTTTTTGTCTATAAGCTATAAAAATGATTTGTGAAAATTTGGCCTCCAGAAGTATCGAAGTCGTCAATCGTCAATAGGAAAACAGGAACAGCTCATTCAACAATAGGAACAGTTCACTTTTACGCATACAGTTTATGTGAGGCATTTACTTTGGACGTTTACTAATCCTGGACTAATCAACACTTTTAAATAGGTTAACAAATATGTGTGTTTGCGTGGCCTAGGGGGCTAACAACCATCTTCATATTTTAACTCAGGGGTGTTATACAATTTCAGTCCCTCCAGAAGGGACATGAGCCTCATGACAACACCTCGAGCACTTGTGTTGTATGATTGCATGCGAGGTGCTGAAAAAACAGCTTGTGGCTGTGAATCCAGAGCCACAGGTCAGAGAAAGAAGAATTTCTCTTCTATTAAGAAGATAAACTGTCAAACGAGTGCCAAAGAAACAGAAAACTCTAGAAAGCTCAAACAAACTTTTGGACTTTACGTCCAACAGAAAAGGCAGTCAATGTTGAATATGAAAAACACTGTCGAAACCAAAGAGAATCATTTTTTCGGCCATCAGGTACACGAGACTTCAGTGAATTCAATCTTCTTATCTTCTTATCTCTTCACGACGAGATTAAAAAATAATCGCGTTATTAATCTCTTCCACGCAAGAATTCTTGAATCAAACCGTACAGAATTCTGCGTGTTCCGTGCGTTTTCTGACGAAACAAAGCAAACACACCTTTTGTTGACAGCTGGGTATCATCACCTCATTGAATAAAGCCATGTGACAAAAGTCAAAAGCGACATTGTATAGCTCCATGAGCAAGAGCGATTTTATTTTCAAACAAGTTACTTTGGCCACTTGGGCACCTTTCATACAAAACAAAACAGAGAGAGACAGCCGTACATTACAGTTGTCAATTTACAAAGATAAAACAGTAACCAATTTATTGTAAACGATTGTCAGCTTCATAAGACTCAATAAAGAATTTAATTCAATTCAATTCAATTCATTGAATAAAGAGACAATGAGTGAAGCATTTATTTTGACATTAGTCGCCCGATGTCGGGTATCGACTTGTTAGTGAATGTATCGAATGTATCACGAATCGGGGTACAAATGTCACCTTAACTCAGGAGTGTTGAACAAAAGTAGAGCCAGCTCCCAGAAACGTATGAACCTCGAGCCGTCTCCCATGACATGCCTGGTTCAACACATAAGTAGTCCGCACTCACACAACTAAAACTGATGCTTCACTTTTCCCCAAAAACACCACTTCCTTCTCTCTTTATTCAATGCATCACCTCTGCAGTGTTTCTTGCGTGGTGTAAAGGGATACGCAGAACGGCCAATGTTGCTGTTGATGTGGATGTGGACGTTCGTGTCAAAAAAGTTAAATGCAATAAGGTGTGCACAGTGCAAAATAATGATCGATGTTAATGTTGACACTTCTGGTTAATGTTGATCAAATTGGTCTACTATCCACTTTGTGCACCGTGATCCCAACAACATATTTTACGTTTTGTGTTTTTATTTTTGGGTTATTTTGTTTCGTAGACTAAAAAATGGGTGGTCAAAAATGAATTAAATTATTTCTGAATCCGAGTTGTCCAAGAGACAAAAAAATTCACGTTTACAAGGAGATGCGCAGATTAAATGAAATGTCAAAAACGAAAACATACGTTAAGTTAATCTCCTCTTCTCCGTTGGAAACACTTTAGGATTAACTTATAATCTTCCTATGTTAATCTCTGTATTATGTGCAGTAGAAACACCGTATTTATAACCGAGCAAATAAGATTGAGAAATAACAGAACTTATATTTAATCGCCACCGATTTTTTTAATGTACGCAACGAAATAACCCAAATATAGAAAAACAAAACCTCTAATTTTTTAATGGGATTTGGGTCCACAAAGTCGAAAGCCAAATTTAAGCAACAATATCAACATAAACATCCATCATTCTGTTGCAATGTGCACTCCACAGTGCATTTTACTTTACTGACAGATGCAGCCACATCCACACCAACAGCAACACAACAAACAAGCAACAAACCCAGCTGTCAGGAAAAGCTTTGTTTGATATGGTTTGGTCAGAAAACGAATAGAACACATATTTGCTTTGCGAATTCATGTGTGAAGGAGATTTCTTTATTATTTTTTTTAAATTCATTTTTTGTCGCTTCGTGAAGGCATTAAAACTCGTGATTTAAAGACGGTATGTCTTAATCGTAGATTAGTGTCCGGTGGAACCACCCTTTTAGCATTTAGTTTGAAACCTTCTGGTTCTCTGGTTCAATTTTTCCGAAGATCAATTGAATAAATTAAGCCTCGCAAATGTCTTTAAAAAATTAAAAAAAAGCTGATATATTTTTTGCGAGTAAAGAAGCTGAGGTGGCGTGGGCTTAAAAGTTCCGAAGTCTTGCGGACGAAAAGTAAGCAGTTCTAGCTTTAAAGTAGAGAATAACTTATGTAGGTGCTCGTATGCATATAGGCTCCTAAAAATAGTTCCATTTGAAGAATGGGTACAAAAGAACCTTAGCGAAATGCAGTCCCTATACAAGATTAAAGAAGGTGACTGAAGCTTTGTTAAGCGACTAGTGTGACTCAAATTATTTTTAATGACTAAGTTAAGGACCTGCTGCAAAGCACGAAACGCTGACCTCTTACTAAAATGACATAGCCATTTTCATAGCGTTAAAATACTCTTAAGTATTGAACGCATATTGGGTTGCCAGATTTGATAACAAAGGTTCGATTTATTAGGAAATCAACATTCCTTGCTTTTTTGCAAAAAGAAAATCGAATATTTCAATGACGTCGTCATTCCAAAAGGTAATTTCTTTAACCGCCTATATTACTCTATCGAAAAAATTCCAATCTAACAGCGAACATCCTGCGACGATAAAACTGACGGTATCCATTTCCGACGCTAGCGAACGCCTTGCTCCCAATAAAATTGAATCAATTAAAAGTGTGCATAAAGGTGAAGCCGCAAGGCTTACGACACCACACTGTCCATAGCTATCAAATGTCTAATCAAAACACTCCTTGGCCTTGTCTTATAACATTTGGGCCACAAGGCAACACGCACAAGAACAAGAAAATCGATGGCAAATCAGGACGAATGGACTTTAATATGTCGGTTATAGTCATTGCTGGGATGGCCACAAGTGTGGGGGATTAGGGACAGCACACATTTAAGTAGCCTTTCTTTATTGTATTTAGTATAAGATGATTATCGCCTACTCACCTTTTTAAACGCGGGCGTAAGCTCAAAATCGTTCTCGTTGTTGTTCATGGATTTTTCTACTTGGTTGGCTAATGTTGCGGATTTCTTCCTTTTTGGTTGGGAGGGTTGAAAGGAAAAAGTATAGTTATCCTTCCCACCCCAACTGGTGAGCATATTTTCCGGATCGATGTATTCAGGCACAGTCTTTTGGTTAAGAAATTTCATTATGGCAACAGCTTTTGGCGGCAAGAGTCCCTTTATGATCTTGAAAGCAGCTGTGGAAAGAAGATAGTTAATATGGTACATTCTAAAGGACATTTTTGAATTGTTATGTTAAGAACGAATTGCATAGGGTTAAGCATAAGGTCCCATTCAAAACGCTTAGAAGAATATTATGTGTCCTGTGAGTATAGTCCACTTACCATTCAATATCCAGGGCAATTCAAATATAAGGATGTAGTTCAGAGGTTGAGGATACACCTTTAACGTTTCGATGATCCTTTTTATGAAATCCATATCGACATTGCCGACACTGGTACCTTGCATATCAAAAAACACCGTGACCTTATCCATGCCATTTTCCGCCTGGACCCGTTCGATCCAATACACTACCACTCGCATCAATTCATTCATGTCTTTGCTTCCCTTGGCGTGTAGTTTAGTTCTGAAAATCAACAGCGTTTTACCATCCCGGTCCTTGTTGTGTGCAAACACCAGACCCTGATTGACATAGTCCATGCGAATGTTGCTCTCGCTGATGTCATTAGTACCGAAGTTCTTTCTCCAGATGCAAACATCCCAAAGCATTTGAAGAGATAGCTTCATGTCCAAGTCATTGTGCTCGATATATTTTTCCAGGTAGAAGTTATTTGTTCTCACGCGTTCAATATCCGCGGGGTGAAAACTGCCTGAAAAAAAGAAGGCTTTTGTAGACGCTTGGGTAAAATATTAATATAAGTCTCAATATAGACTATAGTAACAAAGTGACGATTGCGAATTGTGAATTAAGGAGATATTGTTATACTCACTCTTCCACTTTTCGCTGCGACATTTTGTCATACCCGAGCCATTTTAAAGGTTGCATCTTGCAGAACGTTTAGCTATTTATGGTATTTTGAACAAAAGGTGAAACCAAAAGAAATAATTTCTTCGAGTGGTTATGACGGCCCTTAAAGTGCGCTTACATATTGTAAGCATATGTGAACATATTGTGAGCGAAAGGTTCTAACCACTTATCTCCTTACCTGATATCAAAGGTAAGGAGATAAGTGGTTAGAAAATATAGTAGCTTCCAATACGTTATTACGTAAATGCCCCAAAGCTTAATTTCGAACTTGGCTGCTTTAACATGGGAAAAAAACTTTGAAATTTTCATACAATAATCCTCTGCAATCGGGACACTAAAATTGAGGCACTTCTTAATTAGAACACATCTAATTCTTGGGCCAAACCTTCTTATTTGGACATTTTAAACCTCTTCACACTAGACTGAAAATTAAAATCATTTGTTGTGCATTTTTAGTGGTCCGTCCAAAAATGGAAAAAGGACCTCTTATGGTATCGCTACGTTGTCGGTCCGTCCGTGAGTCGAAGAGACACCCGGAGTCTTTTTTTAAAGAAAACGTTTGGGTGGTTCCTAAAAAAAAGACTCCGGGTTTCTCTTCGACTCATACACCGGCCGGCCTTCGGCCTCACATGCAGGTGCTCAGGGCGCCGCTACGCGGCGTAAGTCCAATTATTCGTTACTTGAAAGTCTCGCGCTTTTTTAGTTTTTGCGAAATCAAAGAGTTTTTGCGTGGTTCTGAAAAAAAAAGACGCCGGATGTCTCTTCGACTCATACATCGGCCGGCCTTCGGCCTCACATGCAGGTGCTCAGGGCGCCGATATAATATCTCACTGCTGGGACTTAGTTCTTTTTTTTTGGAAGTTAGTTCATTTCATGTTGGGACGTAGTTCCAAAAAAAATGGGAGTTGGTTCATATGAACTAATTCCCATTTTTGTTGGGAGTTAGTTCATTAGGAGGTAGTTCATTTGGGAGTTAGTTCGTAGGGCTACGAACGTCCTATGACCTAACTCCAACTAGCTAAAATGAACTAACTCCCACCCAATTTCGTGGTGGGAGTTAGTACATAAAATTGGTAGTTAGTTAATTGGGAGTTAGTTCATATGAACTAAGTCCCACTGCTGCGACTTAGTTATTTTTTTTGTTGGGAGTTAGTTCATTTCATGTTGGGACTTTGTTCCAAAAAAAAAAAAAAAATGGGAGTTGGCTAATATGAACTAATTCCCATTTTTGTTGGGACTTAGTTCATTGGGAGTTAAGTCATTTGGGAGTTAGTTCGTAGGGCCTTAAAAACATGTGACATTCAAACAGACGGAGGAATGGGCATTCGATTAAAAATTCGGTTTCGATTACATGCCCTTATGGTCTTAGGGGTCTACCATTATTATTTAACAGTATTAAAAACTATGTGACAAACTTAGCATACTCCCATGGGAGAGGGTATAAATGGATGTGAAAACCTTGTTAGTCGGGTTTAAGGGAGGTAGATACCACACTTTTGTATTAAAAATGTTATTTTTCGTTTTTTTTTATTTAGGCGCAAAGTTATGATCTGAAGTGATGGATCATATAACCCTCCCACTCTATTGCATTCCTAACGGTCCGCTTGTGGGGTACGGCGATTTGGCCTCAGAATACACCGGCAGGCTTTGGAAATTATTATTAAGAAATATTAAAATCATTTTTTTTAAGTTCTTAAAACGGGTTGAATTTTTCTGAATGCAATCTTGCTCTTTTCTTCTTGGGTCTTATGGTATCGCCACGTTGTCCGTCCGTCCGTCCGGCCGTCTTTCCATCCAATCGTGTTATAACTTTTGAACGGTAAGTTGTAGAAAGACGAAATTTCGTGTGCTTTTAAACTCAGGAAGTATTCAGAGAATCCAACGATGGCAATTTTTTTTTAAGCAGAAATAACGGTTTACATTTAGAAATTTCATGGAAAAATGGGTTAAATGTTTTTCAATACTTTTTTTTTAGAAGATAAGTAGTCAAGAACAAGAAAAGCGAAACTTAAGTTAAGTAGATACCAAACTTCGATTAAAATTTTTTGAAAGTTTCTGAGAAATGAAGACTTAAAAATGGGTGATGTTTTTCAAAGGGTTTGAGGCCATAAATTTTAATGGCCATTTGAGCCATAAACATGAGTTGCTTAGTCCAAAAAGACGATATTGAACAAATGCATAAAGCATTACAAAGTCCAACAAACGCTTGAATCATATTTTTCAAAAAAAGTTTAAATACTCCCGTTTTAAAGCATTTTCGAAAAAAAATCGCAAAAATTCATGAAAAAACGAGTGTTTCTCCCCCTCATCTCTTGTCTTATTTGGAAAAAATGCAAAATTTTAAGGAAAATTATAGTGAATTTGAAAGTTTCAAAACCTTCTGAAATTTAACTCAAAAACAGAAAAGCATTTTCAAAAACTATTTTTTTAAATCTGAATTTTTAATTTTGTTCAAGTACAAAGCGTACTAAAGGAAAGCATGCTGCATCAAAAAAAATTTAATTGCCGTTTTTAACCTACGTTTTTCTACCTACGTAGCCTATTTAAAACTAGTGGGAGGGTTACAATCCGCCTAGGCGAATCGTTGGATACCCCATCCCAATTGACCACTGTTAAGCTCCGAATTGTGTCATAAATCTTGGTTGTTAAATTTCGGTTTCATTCATTTGAATATCTCAGTTAAGAATCTTCTCCCTAAGAAAGGGGCGTGGCATCCACCCCTTCTCAATAACATCGTATTTTTGTTTAAATTTCTTATCAGAAGTGGTATACACGTGGTGATTGCATTTTCATATTGAAAATTTGGTTTGTACTTAAAAACGCTCTCAAAAGTGGGCATGGCAAAAATTTATACACTTGAGTATAACTTACGCACATATTTAAACATTTTATAGTGCAAGTTTTTTGAATTTAAATCAATTATATCAAATAAAAATCGTTTATTAGAATGCATATTAAGTATGACCACGCCTACAAGGGGGCGGTATTCGCTTTTTTTTAAAATGCCAATCACAATACACTTAAGCGAGGATATTGCATACCAAATTTCAGCTTCCTGCGACAACTTTGATTTTTCATGCTATTAAGTAAAGTGTAAAAATCTTACATTTGTACTGCTTCGGGACCTAGAAAGAACAAATATCAAGTTTCAAGTTCCTAGCTCAAAATTTAAGGCCTAAAAACTACCGACAGACAGACGAACGGACGGACATGGCTCATTCGACTTACAATTCGATCTCGATCATATGCCCTTTGGGGGTCTACGGTGATTATTTCTCTATGTTACAAACTATGAATCAAACTTAACTCCTATCCTATGGGATGTGGTATAAAAACAAAATAAAAAAGGAGATTGTTTTACCGTTTTCGCAAAAGCCGTTAGCCATAGTATAAAAAAAACATCCAATGCTAGCACAGGTAGTTGCGCTATTGGAAAAAAGTCTTACGAGAACTGAAAAAAGTTCAAAATAAAGGGTCCGTCATCTAACTTTTTTTTCAACTAGTGCTTATTTCGTGAATGGTAACTCTTAACTCATGTCTGATTTGACAGATATTTAGTTTTATCCTTTCGCTGAACGAATATGGTTGTGTATACGCTTGAACAACGCTGGGAAACATGCGTTTTCGCTGCGCTAAGTCGGCCTGCGATCGACTTAGAGAAGATGCCGATTTTGCCAAAAAAAATCATCTTTTCAGATGAAGCTCATTTTGATCTTGGCGGTTATGTAAACAAGCAAAATTGTCGCATTTGGGGTACAGAAAACCCGCACGCATACATTGAAAAGCCGATACACCCAAAACGAGTCACTGTTTGATGCGGATTTTGGTCCAGAGGCATAATTGGGCCATTTTTCTTCGAATGTGGCCCATACAGTCAATGGCGATCGTTCTCGGGCCATGTTGAACGAATTTTTTTTTCACAAAAATTGAAGAGAAGGACATTGGCAACATTTGGTTTCAACAGGGCGGTGCTGCGTGCCACACAGCGGAAGCTACACTCGATGATTTTAAAGATCATTATCAGCCGCAGAGCTGATGTCATTTGGCCACGTCGGAGTTGACACCGTTGGACTATTATTTTTCGGGTGCCGTAAAAGATGAATGTTACGCCGACAAGCCAGAGACAATTGACGCTTTAAAGGACAGCTATTGGTAAAATGTAGCTGCACACAATCGATAATGTGCTTGGACCGATCATGTAGGCTACTGCATGGCCAGCCGAGGCAGCCATTTGAATGAAAGTATTTCCCATTATTAACCGGAAGGACTGTACTTTCAAATAAAAAAAGAAATTTGAGAAAATATTTAGTAGTTTTTTTTATAGCACTTTCAAAGAAAAAAAAGTTATTTGGCGGACCCTTAAGTTGCTTTATGGATTTTAAATTTAAAAAAATAGAAAAATGGTCAAAGGAAGGTATGTCTCCTCCTCTAGCTCCCTAACGGTATAAAGTATGGCTTTGAAATAAAAAACGGGCATCGTCCATCTTCTGAGATTTCATGTAAAGCTTGGAAGATTTGACTCGAAAATGTTAAAATATTTTCGAAAACGATTTCTTAAAGGTTGCTTGTCTGTTAATGGTACTGATGATCTAATTTAAATTTGGCTGAAGTATGAAGCGTTTACAACGCAAGTTTACCGCATAAAAAGTTTCCATAATGTCGTTTCCAGCCTTAAGTTTTAAAACATTAAGCAAATGAAATAGAAAACAATGTGTTTTACCGTTTTCTCAGATATCCATGTCCGGAGAATTTAAGAAAAGTGGCCAATGGAACGCAGCTGGTTAAAAAATTGAAAAAAAAGCTCAGCGGCAGTTGAAAAAACGAACGTAGTCCATTTTTTGAAACTCAAAAAGAACTGAAGCATTTTTGAAATAGTTTATGGAATTCTTAATGTTCTTAAAAACTCTTAAGTAGACTGACTAAAATGATGCTGCTAGCAAGTATGAATATCTATCGTAACTTCTGGGGCCCCTTATTAAACATCAACCAAATTTGACGCAGGCACAACCACGTGAACGTTTAACAACACAAGAGCTTTACAAAAAAGCAATAAGCTTATAAGTTAATTTTTAAGGTAAGCCTTATCTAGGTGCAAAAAATTTTAAGGTTCTCCATTCATTTATGATCTTGAATGGGATGGGGAATGAGTGGAAGGCGGATGATTTGAGGTGTGGGCTTGAACCCAAACAAACTAGGGTCTGCGGGGTCGTCATAACCGTGACCTCACCCAAGTGAAGCGCCCTTGCGGGCAGTCTTTAACTTACTCACTGATGTTAAAAATAAATTATAATTCACATGCTTGGCTAAAAAAAGATTATTCATATTTTTCATAGGATTTTTTAACATATTCTTTTTTATCAGTCCCCTTTCTAAGGCTTTACGACGCTTTAGAAAGAGGACTGATAGACGAAGACCGATAACTTGCCTGCCCGCCAGAAGCAATTTTGTAAGCTGAGACTTTATTGGTTCAAAAGTCACGAAAACGTAAGTGTCGCTACATGCACAACAATTTCGTCGTGCAGAGCCACCTTTACTACTTGCTGTTATCTGATTTATAAATCTTTTTACACTCGTAGACGGTTTAACTTCATGCATAATGTGCCTTATCGAAAGTGTAGGAATTATGAAACTATCCGTCAATTGAAAAGATAAGCGTGCACTTGACCGTGAGACTTGAGTGAATAAAAATTATTTCAACTCATTTCCACACATCTCACAAATAATTTTGAAAAAAAACCAGCTTAACTGAATATTGAACTAATTACATTATGTTGTGAGAAGCAAAGCTCTTTGGAGTGGGCGATTGTTAAGCCAAGGCCTTGAACTCTTATCAAGCAGATAAGGTTAATAAAAAAAAAAAAACGAAGCAAGTCTGTCCATTAAGTTGAGCATTTCAAATCTTTTTGCTTTCAAAATCAATTCGAAGTAATAAATGATATCGACATAATCTTTTGGTTGAAGGTATTTTGGCTTATCACCTCGACTATTTTACGAAAAATGCATCTAGAGGGAATAAAGTAGCTTAGTTGCTGAAGTATGAACTGGTACTTTGCTGCACGTGTGATGTGAACGTTTTAGAGGTTAACATGACAGATCTGGAAAGGGCGTAATCGTCATTAATGCGTTTCAATCGGCTTAAACGTGTTGAGCGATCATTCAAACAAATCTGTATCTCACCTTGTTTGCATTTGTTAGCTGGTAAATTTTTGGTGCATTTTAAGTGAAATTGCCTTGCTGGATTTGGGCCAACAGGTGGATATGATTGATATTCATGACCAATTCTAGAAAGCCTGATACACAAGAGAGTTTGCTGTTTGAAATTCATTACACATTCCTTAAAGAGTTTTCTAAGCCACCTTTATGTGTCAGTTTCTTGTTTACTTAAAATTTCTTGCGAATATTCATACGAAACTCTAGTTCTACGAAATTCCTACCTGAGAAAGAGCGGTTTAATCGTTTTCTTAGAGCATTAGCATTGAATGTATTACTGTACCCAGTACAAGGTGGCAGAACTCTATAATTGTAAATAGATAATGCAAATTTAATCAATACTTTTAATGTATAGTTCACTCTTAATGAATGGAAATTGCATAATGTATTATGTATTTATTTTGGTGAATTTTGTTGTCGTACACAAATTGCAATGGGCAAGTTTTTCTGCGGGTAAGTAAAGGTATTTATACTTTAATGACAGCGAGTCATCATGAGAATAAATTAACCGTCTGATCATGACTTCGTTGTATTTGCTTAGGGTCTGATTCAGCTCATGGGCAAAATATATATATTTTATTTGTGAGTTTACTGCATCTCATATGAATGTCCACTCCTGTCATTCGTCTTTGAGATTTAAGACCGGCTTAATTTTACCTTAACTCGCCAAATTAAATGGGCCATATTCATAGATGTTTGATAAGCTCTTGCTATGTTGTTGCTAAGCTAAACAGGAGTTTAAGCCATTCATAGACGTTTTTAACCCGTTGCTAAATGAAAAACTCGAGTCTAACGTTAGTCACGGCAAGAGGCATGTTAAAGCTGTGTTTTGCACTGCCAAATAAAAATGAATATTAACAAATATTCATCATTCTCGATACAGGAGTGTTTCAGAAATGTTTGTAACATTAGCACAAGGAAACCTTAAGAAATCGCAACATCGAAACACCCCAAATATTTTTTTTTTTGGCTTTTAAGTCACTTAGCGTTTTGTAGATATTAAACTGAAGAAAGGAGGCGAGCATGTGAAAATTTGATGAAAATGTCACTTTCTGACACAATTCTCTCAGAGAATCACTCATTTAAGAGTATTTCTATGCACAGACTCTCCTAAACTGTGCTTAGACTCGTGTCTAAATAAACAGAGTAAGAAAATTGTCCATGAATATGAGCTGTGTCTAAGCTGTATGATAACTTTAGACCTAGATTTATTAAGACTTGGGTTTAAAGAACGACTATGAATAGGGGCCAATGAGTTTAACCCGGATCTAACTCTGGAGAACAAGTATGAACTTCTTTGAATGTGTTTTCTGTGTGAAATGGCAGTTGCTTTGCGTGTTTCTGTGAAAAATGACATCCTAGAACAACTTGTACTGTTTTCCCATGTTTTTGTTTATACCCGACCCAGGGTATATGTATTAATTTTAATGCATATTTTGTAACACAGTGAAATAAGACCTTTTAGAGATATAATCGAGACCGACAGGTGAATCGATTGAGCCATGTCCGTCCATCCGTCCTGTAGTATGTGTAGTATGTAAGGTTTAAGGTTTTCAAAAACAAGCTAGAGAGCTGAAACTTTGTTGTACACGGCTTGGTTCTTCTGTTGCATAGACAAAGTGTGAAAACTGGCTCAATCCGTCAACGGCCAAGCCCACTACTGGCTTCAAGGTGAGACAACCTCTATTTCACATTTTCTTTCAAAATACCTTTTGGTCAAGTTAGACAACAGCGTAGGAGCTCAAATTTTGGTATTGATTAATATTGGCCCAAGACCTTTAACATGGCGAAAATTGGACCGCCCACAATATCGACCATGCCCACTTTTAACATGTAAGATCTTTTAAGACCAGATTTCTTGGAAAATTCACTCCAAATCGAAAAAAAATTATAAGACAAATATTAAGACGAAGATTAATTAAGAAGATTGTGCAGAACTCTCGCGCCAACACCAGAGGTACAATCTTTCAAAAGTCCGTTCAACTACTTGCATACGCAGACGACATTGACATAATCGGTAGAACAAAGCGTGATGTCAGTGAAACCTTCGTGAGTATTGGGACGGAAGCGGCGAATATGGGTTTAGCAGTCAATGAGGGCAAAACCAAGTATATGCTGTCATCAAGAAAAGACACCCAACACCGACGTCCTGGAAAAAACATCACCATCGACAGCTATAACTTTGAGGTAGTTAGGGATTTTGTCTACCTGGGTTCCGCTATCAATTCAGACAATGACACCAGCGCTGAAATCAAACGAAGGATAACTCTTGCCCATCGCTGTTTCTTTGGGCTAAGAAGGCAATTGAGTAGCAAAGCCCTCTCTTGAGCAACTAAAGTGTCCATGTATAAGACCCTCATCATCCCAGTCCTACTTTACGGTGCAGAAGCATGGACCCTGTCAAAGGCGGATGAAAACACTTTAGGCTGCTTTGAGAGGAAAATTCTTCGGACGATTTACGGTCCCGTCTGCATAGACGGAGAGTGGAGGAGGAGATATAACATCGAACTGTACGGGCTGTACAGCGATACCGACCTAGCCAAAAGAGTCAAAACACAACGTCCACGATGGCTGGGTCATCTAGAGCGGATGGACACCAACGCCCCGGCCCGGAAAATCTTCGAATCCACACCGCAGGGACGACGCGGTAGAGGAGCACCGAGACTCAGGTGGCGCACGCAAGTGGAATGGGACCTCAGCCAACTTCGCGTGCGAAACTGGAGACGGCTAGCTAGAGACAGAGCTGGCTGGCGAAGCTTGTTGGCTGAGGCCCAGGTCCACGCCGGACTGTAGCGCCACCTTAAGTAAGTAAGTAAATATTAAGACATTACTATTTGATAAGTTTGCTTCACACAAAGTTTTGAGCTCCGCCCACTTTTAAGGGGCGTTTTTAGGAAAAAACGCGTTTTTTTTCTGAAATAATTTTCGCTCTTACTGTATTTTCTTATGGTTCTAAGAAAATTACAATTAATTGATGTTAATTGTTAGCCCAGGCCCACATTTGGTGGCGTGGCCTATTGGAATAATATTTGAATTCGGCCCAAAAAACTTTAGGATTTGGTGTTACACGGTATATAGGTTCGGGTATATAGAAGTTTGTCACAGACGAACTCTTGCAGTTACTCACTTGTTTTAAAAAAATAAATAAATAGAGTGGCGCAACAGCTCGAGGTGAACCAGGGCCAACTTCTCAACAATGTATGCTGGTGTGTAAATTTCTTTACATACAAGGGGACCTACAATTTTTTGCCGAATCCGAACGGCACTTTGAGAAGTTTTTTTTGAGAAGACAAATGATACTCTCGGAAGGCTTGTCAGACCCTCGCGGAGGTGGGGACCGTGAAAAAGAACAAGTCTTTTTTTTCAGGTGACGATGGCAGGATTCGAACCCAGGCCTCCGTCGTAGTAAGCACTACGCCACGGCACCCCACTTCACTTGTTTTATTATTGTTTTATTTTTGCACCAATAAAAGCCAAAATTGCTTGCTTCATGGTTTAAAAACAGGAAAATAAAATTTGCGATGATGCAAACCAATGATAGCTATGCTTAGGCTCTTAAGAGATGATCGGCAGGCTAGGGCTACTTTTGACTTTATAAAGAATAATTTCAGGCACTTGAGGGGCACCTGACTGTCCGATGTTCTTAAACCAGGACAATACTTCTTTTATCGCCATGAATTCCGCTTAAAAAAATTACTGATTAGGATAACAGAAAGAGCAAAAAAGATTCTGTGCATCTGAGAAAACGACCTCCCATCACTAGTTTTTGGTTCATTGGTATAAGTTGATCTATTCATTTTCCACTAAAAAAATATAGTCCTTAGAGGATGCACAGGGGATGGCATTGCGTTGTGGAGGATTTTATTGAGCTCAAGTTGGGTTATGGTGAGGTCTGGATTGATCCTGGATGCATTCAGCATGGAAGAATTGCCTATATTACGATCGGTCTCGGTCCACTTGGAGGTTAAAATAAAAAAAATAAATAGAGTGGCGCAACAGTTCGGGGTGAACCAGGGCCAACTTCTCAACAATGTATGCTGTGTGTGTTAATTTGTGCACATACAAGGGGACCTACAATTTTTTGCCGAATCCGAACGGCACCTTGAGAAGTTTTTCAAGAGGGCTTTTCGGAGGGCTTGTCAGACCCTCGCGGAGGTGGGGACCGTGAAAAAGAACAAGTCTTTCTTTTTAGGTGACAATGGCAGAATTTGAACCCAGACCTCTGACGTAGTAAGCACATACACTAACCACTACGCCACGGCACCCCACCCACTTGGAGGTTGCTTTGAGGTAAGTGGCTGCAATTGCAGCTGAAGATGTCAAGAGGTAAAGGAGGGAGCAAAATGTTAAGTTCTGCTAAGGGCGCGAAATTCTCCACTCATACACATGTAAGCTGATTCTTGGACCTTGCTACGTCAGTATCGGTGCAACAAACGAGATGCATAGCCATAATGTTTTTTGGGGTTGAAGTCCTTATTTGTTTCTAAATATTTTTTGTCTGATCGACAAGAGATCAAACGAAATTTCCGTACTTTCCTTAAGATAGCACCAAAGCTCTATCAGAGGAGATTAAGCTACTGACCCTAATTGAGGAGGAGTTATCTTTATGAAATCATACAAAAGAAATATAACTTTTTTGTGCTCTTGACGTTTCTGTCAACATTTCTGAACACAAAACTGTTCCCGTAACTTAGAGAATTCGCTTCTGTTGAACAAATTTTAAGACAGATTTTATCCCCACTCCTCAAATGATTGTGAATTTGATCTTTTATTACAAATACAACAGGGACACACCTAAAGCGTTTTTCGTTGAACAAAGTATTTACTCTTTCTGTCAAAAGATTTGACATTTTTCGTTTTTTTTTCGTATTTAATCGAAAATGAAAAGCCATTTTATTGCAGCCCTGATTTTGGAACATTTTATCTTAGCTCATAATTACTAATTATGAGCTAAGTGGGGTGCTGTGGCGTAGTGGATAGTGTGTGTGCTTACTACGCCGGAGGTCTGGGTTCGAATCCTGCCATCGTCACCTGAAAAAAAAGACTTGTTCTTTTTCACAGTCCCCACCTCCGCGAGGGTTTGACAAGCCCTCCGAGAGCATCATTTGACTTGAAAAACTTCTCAAAAGTGCCGTTCGGATTCAGCAAAAAATTGTAGGTCCCCTTGTATGTGAAGAAATTAACACACCAGCATACATTGTTGACAAGTTGGCCCTGGTTCACCTCGAGCTGTTGCGCCACTCTATTTATTTTATTTATTTTTCATAATTACTAATCCAACCGATCTTCTGTCAAATGTCAAATCAAAGCAGATTTTTTCTTTCGATTTTATATGTTTAAGGTTTTATCTTCGCCCGGTTATGAGTTGTTTACACGAACTTTGAATGTGCTTTGAAATGACATTTCCAAAAAATATGTACTTTTTTGGTAAAAATGGTTTTTCTTCGAAATTTGGTTTTATGTATACCACACTACTAATCATTTTTATATTCAGCGCACACACATTAACATTTTTAATTTTTATTTTGTTTTCTAAACTGTTGAGCTGTCAGATGAAGCAAATGTTTTAGATTTGAATTAGAACTTTCGTTTTGTCTTTACGATTGACGAAACGTTTGAGACCGTATGAATGAACTCGTATGTCAGGCCGAGGAGAATCCAAAGCTTGCTTGTGAATTATGCTTTATCCTTTTGCCAAACGGGGCAACATGTTTTTATTGAAATGAGCAGTTCTCGATTTTTAGAGCGATTCTTTCGAGTTTAATGAAAAACGCTATGAGAATACTAGCAGTGAAGCAGTGTAGTGTACTTCGTGGCTCGTGGGTATGGACTAATAGACTAATGGGATCTTTTGTAGTAAATTGGGAGTATTTGTCAGCTTTTGAGTATGAAGGTTACTCTCACTTCTCATCATGACATCGGATTGTGGACCCCAATTCTACGCCACTTTTCAAATTTAACTCCAGTGTAAAGTACTGTATTGTGTATTCATTAAGCCTTCATGTAATGCGGCGTTCAACGTCTGTTAAGATGATATAATGAGCAGATGATGAGCAGCTCAAATCTTAAATTGGTAAAATTAAATCTAAATAACTGGACAGCCACAGCACGCCAAACAGGTTTTAGGGAAATAAGCTTTCCTACAAAAATTACATGTAGGTAGATAAAGAGGTGCAGTTTTTAGTAGGTAAATGTGTATTTGTAGGGGTTAAGGTTCCTCAACACAATATTGCAACTTTGCATTATCTCTCCTCCAGTCAACAATAATTATTACCTTGAAGTTAATATTTAATTATCGTTTTGTCGTTACCTGACGTTCAAAGCTCAGACCTTCGTACACTTGTGTACCCACAGACGTCAAAGTAGTCATTAACACTGACGTGTTGTGAAGAGTACGAGTACAAAGGTTTAACTGAGGTAAAATTTATGCGCATTCCCGGTACTGAGGTCGGAACATAGTTCATCTTATTTTGAATACAAACCTTGACTAAGTTTATAGTTAAAGTTCCTGTTTAATTGTCATACTCTTATTTCGTACGTAGTAATATTTACCACACGCGAAAGTATTTTTCTTTCTTTAAAGAAAAGTTTTAATATTATTCCGTTTTGATTAAAACGAGAGAAATATACAAAAGCAGCAGATTTGCAATTGCAATGATCTCTAAGCTCTAAGCAAACGTCTAAATTTGGGCGCGTTCACCGTGAGTCATTGAAAAATATTGGTTGAAAGAAAACAAGATCTATTCGTGGTTTTAAGTAGCAGTTTAAAATTTTATGCATTTTCGCTTGAATTGTCTCTATTATCAAGCGATTGAAAATGCATAAAACAAATGAAGAAATAAATATGAGAATGACAAACAAGTTATGATAGATTAGTCATTAGATATTACAAATTGTACTTTTTTGTTTCATATATAATTTAGCTAAGTGGCTGCACTTAACTTAGTAGGCAAGTATAACGAGTATTTTTTCAAATGCGATTATGCAAAGCGATTCGTAGATCGACGATTATCATCAAAGATCAACTGCTGTTATACCAATCCAAAGAGCATTTATCTCCCTGTTATATTTGTGACACATTGTCATAAGTTTTGTATTTTAACATTTTTTTTTAATATTTTTAACATTTCCGGGCAAAAGCAATTGCTGCCCTTGAAATCAACTAATTACGGAGCTAGAGAACATGCTGACCTAAACCTGGCACTAGACCTTTTGAAAAAAGGAAGAAAGACAGACAGAGTTCTAAAATAAGCAGAGAAAAAACAGGTCACATGAAATTTTCGATGTATTTTGTCATAAGGTTAACCCCACTCAAGTCTGTTATTGTTAGGGCTTCATGTCGATTGATTAAGTTGCTTTAAAGAAGAAGACGCTTCCATGGCGCGGTTGCTAGTGTATTGGGCTTAGATGTGACTTAGATGAGCTTAAGTCGGCTCACTGAAATGTCCCATTACACGCAATTCATAATATGCCATGACTATTGAAGCTTTTTGCTTGATTTCGTTAAGTTTTCGTTAAATTTTGTTAGCTTTTAGCTAGTCCCAATGCAGTGAGAGGTTCGATGCGGAAATTCGTTAGCTGGTGAAAAACACACAACTCTGATACAATTTTCGAATCGTTTACTTAAGTCTATTATGGGCACCACATACGTTTGGCAGAACATGAGTGGGATTTTCGTTTTATTTCGACATGAGAAAAATCCCAAGCCTATTATGGTTAGGGCTTTAAGATCTATGAACTAAAACGTGTAGTGCAGCTTGGATGATAGCCATAGAAAAAGTATGAAAATTCTTAAGATCAAAAAATTCTAAACATCACAATTATAACCATTGTTTAGGCTTTTTACCATCAAAGCATTGAGCTTCACCCACATATAGGGGCGCTTTTAGGAAAAACCTGTTTTAGCACTAATTTTCGATTTTAACGCTTTGTTTTCTCATGAATCTAGTATGTAGTAGTAATAGTAGTAGTAGTAGTAGTAGTAGTAGTAGTAGTAGTAGTAGTAGTGGTAGTAGTAGTAGAAGAAGTAGTAGTAGTAGTAGTAGTAGTAGTAGTAGTAGTAGACGTATAAGCAGTAGTACTAGTAGACATAATCGTAGTATAGGAGTAGTAGTAATAGTAGTAGTAAGGAGTAGTAACTTTCTTTTATCTTATTTTATTTTATAATATTTCCGATCTCTTATGGCGTATTCTTTTCAACACCGAATCGTGAAACCGGTGTGGAGTACAGGAAAGAATTGTTCTTGTCTCGTACACCTGCTCATGTGAATGTTCTTTTGAACTCCGAATTAGTTCGGTGTCGAACTCGGATTTTCGCCACCGTCGTATTTGACGGTGGGGGCTGGGTGTAGCTTTGATTGTGCATGTAACGTGACGTTTCCACTCGATTTTCATTTGTCATTTCTTACAAACAACGCGACTTTAATTGTATAAAATCGATAAAAAATTACTAAATACACTCAAGCTAACAAAATTCATTTCATGTTAAAGGTACAAAAAACCGACGTAAAACAAAATCACATTACGAAATGCAAAAAAAAAGTATAATTAAAATGAGCTCAAAACAATTTGACACTTAACGTGATGACTGCACCTATTCAGTAGTTGTCGTTTTGTTCACAATAAAACCGAGTGTACACCACACTGGAATTGCTGCAAACACCGGCTATTATTTGACAGACTGACAGTTCGGTGTTCAAAAGAATACGCCATTATAGTCCAGTAAAATTAGACATTTAGTCCGACATTTGGAATAACACGCTGAAAATGAGTGGAAATGTCGAGGAGGATGTTCTTTTCAAAATCCCGAAAATCCCAAAAAATCCGACTTGAGGAAAATTCGCCATCTTGAAAAAACATCCGCCATATTGGATTTTGCCAGTTTTCGTATATCGCCCAAACGGAAATTTCGATTGCGTTCGTGTTTGCCTCTTATCGTCTCCTCATGATTTTAAGGCATACAAAAGAAAATTAAAGTCAAGAGACCTCCTTTAAAGGGCATGGCATCGATTTACACAATAATTTTCAAATGAATTATATTAAATTTTTTTGTTCCAAAACAAAAAAAAAATCTCGTTATTTTATGTAGGAAATACATGGTTGGGTTCTACATTTTGTTCGCATAAAGTTTTTGGCCACGCCCACGTGTGGAGGCATGATTTAAGAAAAATCTCTAGTTTGTCAGAAAAACATGGTTTTCGACTGCCTTTACGCCTATTTAGAGAAGAATACGAAAAAAAAATTAGCACATAATGTTCAGAATCTAATTAGCGCATAAATTATGCCTCTGATGAATGTGGGCGTGGACCAAAACCTTACCTTTGTTTGGTTTGGCTTGAAAGCTGTTTAGATGCTGTTGCGCATAAAGTATAAAGGTAGGTTCCATCGCCCAGTCCGGCTCTCTAACTTCCCATAAAAAGGTGTGTGCTACGAAGACCTAGTTGGATTCTTACTCATAGAGCAATACACAGAAGCCTGACATTGTGGCGCTCAGAAGCCGGCGACAGAGTTGTAAAAGACTGCAATCTTTTGTTTTGCAATCCCTGAATTCTTGGAAAGTATTTCATGTTTTGTGATTCATTCAATTGACTTCATTTCATGACTAAGACTTCAGCGTTGAAGTCTCGCATTCCTTTTGAAGTCTTGACTGGATTAGTCTTTTCGACCAATCTTATGATTGCATTCAATTGATTTCAACTCTTTAGAATTACACTGCATTCTTTGCAGTCCCTTTGAAGTCTTTAGCATTCACTTGAAGTCACCTGCATTCAGTTGAAGTCTTTGGGACTTCAAATATTTTCGATGCAGTCTCTGGGACTTCTGGGAATTTTCGATGAAGTCTTTGGGACTTCAAGAATTTTCGATGAAGTCTTTGGGATTTCAAGAATTTTAGATGAAGTCTTTGGGATTTCAGCTAATGAGTAAGTTTGACCAAGCTTGAAAAAATTACCTACTTTTGTATGGAGTATGATGCGCTTTTAGCTTTTGATTAAATTGGGTATGATTTATATAGGGGAGAGGAGGAGGGGATGGGGATGGGTATGGATTCAGGTGATCAGTCATAATCCTAAATTCATTATGCATTGAATTTAAATGATTTGAGTGGGGTAACATGAATGTTCTATTCAATATCTTTCAAATGCATGCTAAATTCATATTTTAAAGTCACAATCAACACCTGCAGTCAATATTCACAATGATTTTCGGAAAAATACATATTACTTCCAGTAGCAAATGATCAAATTCTTTTACAGTCCTGCCCTCTAGAACACCACCCTCTATACTGAACACAGTTTCCATTCATTATCTCCCTTCGCCTCCACAAATTATACCCTATTCCCTCAAAACGTAAAAGTCCATCAACGAAAATGTTTGAAATCCCAAAGACTTCATCTAAAATTCTTGAAATCCCAAAGACTTCATCTAAAATTCTTGAAATCCCAAAGACTTCATCGAAAATTCTTGAAGTCCCAAAGACTTCATCGAAAATTCGTGAAGTACCAAAGACTTCATCGAAAATATTTGAAGTCTCAAAGACTTCAACTGAACGCAGGTGACTTCAAGTGAATGCTAAAGGCTTCAAAGGGTCTACAAAGAATGCAGTGTAATTCTAAAGAGTTGAATTCAATTGAATGCAACCTAAAGAATGCTTCAAGGATTGGTCCACTCAAAGACTTCAAAAAGAATTGTGATTTCATTATTGAAGTCTTTATTCCCAAGTAAATTCAGGAATTGAAAAATCCGAGTCAATTGATTTTTTAATTCAAAAGATTGCAGTCTTTTACAACTGTGCCGGCGATGACATCATCCTAGCTTAAAGTTCGCAACGGAGATACATGCATAGGCAGGAACCAGAAGAACCAGTGTTGGTAGGGTTCACTCCAAACTGTTGCGCTGCATAAAAAGGAAAAACCGATCGTTTGCATCAACTTACATTTTCAGAAATGCAATCTCACTGGACATGTAAACACTCGGAGTTTTAAAAACCATTGACTCATCGTGCTTTGAGAAATGGTGAAAAAGGCCCAAAAGTTAAAACTTGAGAAAGCAATCCAATCGTTAACGATGGTGATTGATTTTTAAAAACTTGGTCGCGTCTTCACTTCATTGGGAATAAAGTAACGGTTTTCCATAAAAGTTACACAAAAATAAAAAAAACACTCAACTACTGTTGACACTCAACTGTCTACATGATGTTACTAAAATGTTACATAAAAACTGGTCAATCAAACACCTTGCCCTTAGATTAACAATTTCACTTAGAACTCTTCATGTACCTCCTGGCGCTGCTTCTTTTTCATATTTCTTCAGGAACAGATCACGCAAAGTTTCCACTTGCTCCACAGTTGCCTTTCCCGACATTTTATCAATACACTTTTCACAAAAATATTATGTTGCGGAAAAACCGTATTCACCAAACCGAAACTTAAACTAACTTTGAGAATCTTTGAACAGCGACACCGATGTTCAATATGGGTAAACAATCTGTTATCACACACTGATAAGCAAAATTATAAAGGACATAATCTCAGTGCAATCGAGTCCCGATTAGATTTTCAATAATCCAAATGTAAACTAGAACACACTGTCACGCACTGCCTGTACAAATGAAATTGTTTTATTTTTGGCTCACTTGAATTTTCACAACAAACCCCCCCTAAAGTATTGAGCTTAATAAGATAATACTTTTAGATACACAAATTTCCTCTATACACGATGTTGTACTGAACAATCACTTGCTACCGAATGGGGAATTAAAATTGTAGGCAACAGGTAAACATTAAACGTTTAGTAAAGCAAAACAAAAAAAAAACTAACAGCAAATATTTGACAAGACTGATCGAAAAGTTAACTCCGTTGCCGTTAACACTGTCTAAATGACTTTAGTCAACTGATTTCGATCATACTATGCCCTTGCGCGCGCACTGACAGTGGCTAGGCTATGCACAGTTCTGTACAGAATGATCGCAGAGCCGACCGACTGTGCGCTTAAGTGAATGACGTGACACAATAACAACAACTCAACAGAGGTGGAGGTGGGCGTAAGTGATCGCTTGCATTGTAATGTCGCTGTCGTTGAACCGACACACGATCGGAAAGCCAAATAAACACACATGGCAGGTAGAAGCGACATCTGGAGTAGATCACCGAGTTAATAAAATTTTTGCATTCAACAATAAATATGTGACACACAATGGCTAAATGCATGGAATACAAACAAAAATAAGCTTCATGATGATAAGGCATATGAAAATACATAAAAAAAACGATTGCACGATTTAACGCAGTGTCAAGCACTTGACGCATCAGAATATGGGTCAGTTTCGACAACGATACGAACAGAGCGAATAGCAGTAGTCATGCCGGTGAAACGACCTTGAATCAACTTATTTTGCGTCCATGGGCGTCGAGTGCCAACTGCTTTAAGGGGGCTACTCGTGCAGTGTCGCTTTTAAACTGCAATCAATCGACAACCGCCGCCTTTGAATATTGTAAAGCTCTGGTGACTCCAATCGAAAGCTAAACCGATGTCGAAACGCTGTCAGTTTTCGATTGTCAGTTCGTTCGATTGCGGTTTGTGTATGGGCTCGTTTCGAGTGTACTGTAAATATTTTCATTTCGGTTTGATTTGTTTCGTGCGCTTAGAATAGTGTCAAATCGGTAAAATGAAGTTCGCCGAACATTTGTCTGCTCACATAACACCAGAATGGCGCAAGCAGTACATAAACTATGAGGTTTGTGTTAAATTTTCTATTTTCTGTTTCTTGGAAAATGTATTATTAGATAGAGAAATCAGAAATGTCATCAGGATGATTTGACATTTCAGAAAAAAGCTTTATTGGCAAAAAATGTCAAAAGAAGCTTATTTTTCAGTGCGCAAAAGCGGGAAAAATTTGTTTTGAAATGAGTTTGTTTATCAATAAACCGCAAGGTATCACGTGCGTTTCGAAAGTTTAAACAACTTGTTGCGGTCAATGTTTACTTGGAAACTTTAAGCACTTGGTACTGGGACCAGCATGCCGTTTTATGAACGCTTTTGAAACAGGATAATATTTGGTTGCTCTTCGTGATTACTCTTCGTATCACCCAGGGTGCGTACAGAAGAATGTGTAAAAAAAGAGAGTGCTTAAAGCTTCCAAGTGTTGACTTCTCAATTTGTCTGATAGTTCAATGCGTGCTAAGTAAACGCCACCAATTATCGTTTATTTTCATTTAATAAATTTATTGTTCAACTTGTACTGCCCCTAATTTTTAGCTTTCCAAGCAAAAAGGAATAATGGGAATTCAAATAATGTATCAATAGCTCTTAGGTCCATTTCACACATACTCGGTTCGGTATCGGCTCTATCTTGTAAACAAAAATATTTTAAAAAATAAGAACGAAAGAAAAAATTTTGTAGGAATTTTTTTTAGGCTTTACACATATTTTGGTTTGGTACACATAGATTGCTCGTATAATGTTTCCATTACCGCGATACTTACGAAAAATTGGGTTCCTTACACCTTTGACCTCCGGTAAAATTTAAAGCGACACTCGGATCAATGGGGAACTTTTGACATTTTGCTGAAAATGACAATATCAACCTTTGTTCCAAATTTCAGCTTTGCGAGACTTTTACAAAAGTTCAGTCCATGAATGAAAGAATATAAAGAATACAACTTTCGCATGTTTTGACAATTTTTGGGCAGACCTAACTGTAATCGACATCATGGAAAATGTCTGTCAATTTACTAACTTAAGGTGGCGCTACAGTCCGGGGTGGATCTGGGCCTCAGCCAACAAGCTTCGCCAGCCAGCTCTGTCTCTAGCTAGCCGTCTCCAGTTTCGCACGCGAAGTTGGCTGAGGTCCCCTTCCACTTTCGTGCGCCACCTGAGTCTCGGTGCTCCTCTACCTCGCCGTCCCTGCGGTGTGGATTCGAAGATTTTCCGGGCCGGGGCGTTGGTGTCCATCCGCTCTAGATGACCAGCCATCGTAGACGTTGTGTTTTGACTCTTTTTGGCTAGGTCGGTATCGCTGTACGGGCTGTTCGTACAGTTCGATATTATATCTCCTCCTCCACTCTCCGTCTATGCAGACGGACCGTAAATCGTCCGAAGAATTTTCCTCTCGAAGCAGCCTAAAGTGTGTTCATCCGCCTTTGACAGGGTCCATGCTTCTGCACCGTAAAGCAGGACTGGGATGATGAGGGTCTTATACATGGACACTTTAGTTGCTCGAGAGAGGGCTTTGCTACTCAATTGCCTTCTTAGCCCAAAGAAACAGCGATTGGCAAGAGTAATCCTTCAGCGCTGGTGTCATTGTCTGAATTGATAGCGGAACCCAGGTAGACAAAGTCCCTAACTACCTCAAAGTTATAGCTGTCGATGGTGATGTTTTGTCCAAGACGTCGGTGTTGGGTGTCTTTTCTTGATGACAGCATATACTTGGTTTTGCCCTCATTGACTGCTAAACCCATATTCGCCGCTTCCGTCCCAATACTCACGAAGGCTTCACTGACATCACGCTTTGTCCTACCGATTATGTCAATGTCGTCTGCGTATGCGAGTAGTTGAACGGACTTTTGAAAGATTGTACCTCTGGTGTTGGCGCGAGAGTTCTGCACAATTCTCTCAAGTATGATGTTAAAGAAGTCGCATGACAGCGCGTCGCCTTGTCTTAATCCTTTTCTGACATCAAAGGGGTCGGTGAGGTCTTTGCCGACCTTGACGGAACAGTGTGAGTTTTCCATCGTCATCCTGCACAGACTGACGAGTTTGGCAGGGATGCCAAAACTAGACATTGCGCTATATAGCTCGTCTCTATAGATGCTGTCATACGCGGCCTTGAGATCGATGAAGAGGTGGTGTGTATCGACTTGGAATTCCTGGGTTTTCTCCAAGATCTGCCGCAGTGTGAATATTTGATCGATGGTGGACTTTCCTGGCCTAAAGCCACACTGATATGTGCCTATCAGATTGTTGACAAACGGCTTCAGGCGTTCACACAGTACAGCAGAAAAGATCTTGTATGCGATGTTAAGAAGACTTATGTTGACGATGTTAAGAAGAAACAATGCTGAGGTTCCATTCGTCGGGCATGCTTTCTTCCGACCATATCTTGCAGATGAGCTGGTGCATGCCCCTTACTAGCTCATCGCCAGCGGATTTAAAAAGTTCAGCAGCTAGGCCGTCTGCTCCGGCTGCTTTGTTGCACTTGAGCTTAGACACAGCTACTTTCACCTCCTCCAGGTCGGGTGGGCGGTATCGTTCGTATGCTTCGTCGGTAACGTCTTCGCCCGGGTTGAATGGTTCGTTCTGCCTGACAGCGGTATTTGGTTCGTCCTCGCCGTTATACAGTCTGCAGAAGTGGTCTTTCCAAATCCTCAGCACCGACTGCGATTCTACAACGATGTTCCCTTGATGGTCCTTACAGGCTTCAGTTCGAAGTTTATACCCTTGGCAGGACCTTTTGATCCTTTGGTAAAACTTTCTAACCTCATTCCTGTTGTAACATCTTTCTATCTCTTCAACCGCGCGCTTCTCGTGCTCTCTCTTTTTCCTTCGGAGAAGCCGGTCTACGGCTCGCGAGCAGCTCTAGTCCTTCTGTGCAGCGCCGCTTTGTATGCTTCCTGTTTAGCTGTATGTGCTTGCCGGCATTCATCGTCAAGCCAGGGGTTTCGTTGTGGTGGCCTTGTGAAACCCAGCACTTCAGAGGCGGCGTCTCTGATGGCATTTTGGCAATGTTGCCACTGGCTATCAATACTTGATTGTGGCTGCATAAGACTTCGTAGAAGGTTTTGAGAGACTCGGTTGGAGAAGGACCTGGCGATCTCTTGCGATTGTAGTCGGCCGACGTCAAACTTCCTCACAGTATTTTCATTACTTGGCGCTGGTCGGGATATTCGCAGCCGTACCTTGGCTACAACAAGGTAGTGATCCGAGTCAATGTTGGCCCCTCGGAAAGTTCGGACATCCATGATACTGGAGGAGTGCCTTGCGTCGATCGCAATATGGTCAATCTGGTTGACGGTTGATTTATCGGGAGATCTCCATGTCCCTTTGTGGATATTGAGATCCGGGACCTGTGTACTAGCTACCACAACGTGTCGCCCCGCAGCAAAGTCGATCAGCCTGAATCCGTTATCGGAGGTCGTGTCGTGCAGGCTATGCTTTCCGACAGTACGACCAAAGATGCCCTCCCTTCCTAGCTTGGCATTAAAATCGCCTAGGACAATCTTAATGTCGTAGCTAGGGCATTGCTCATAAGTTTTGTCCAGGAGCTCGTAGAACATATCTTTGGTCTCGTCCTCTTTCTCCTCTGTGGGGGCATGTGCGCATATCAGGCTAACGTTGGCGAATTTAGCCTTGATGCGGATCGTCGCGAGGCGCTCGCTTACAGGGTTGAAGCTCAAGACTTTTTGCCTAAGTCTACCTCCAACAACGAAACCACATCCAAATAGGCGCTGTCTTTGATGCCGATAGCAGTCGCCGTAGTAGATGTCGCAGTTTTTCATCCTTCTTTTGCCCGGCCCGTCCCACCGCATTTCTTGGATGGCAGTAATGTCTGCCTTGCAGTCGTTAAGGGCCTCCGCTAGTTGCTCGGCTGCACGTGGTCTGTTAAGGGACCTAACATTCCACGTGCAGATCCGGAGCTCTTTGTCCTTTTCTCGTTTGCATTGGTCGTCAACAGTAGATCCGTCCGAATCCGAGGCTTGTTTCTGCTTCGTGACTGGTGTTTCTTTACGTGGCCGGGAAGTCACCCCGACGGCACGACCCCCAACCTGGAGGACCAGATCCTTTACTTAGCTCTAAGGACGGAGAGCCGGATAGCCCGCTCCTTATAGTCCTGAGCTCCGAATACGTCGTAGTAGCCCATATAAGGTGTTCACTAAGTAGTTCGGCCTGACTGGAACTATGGATGCCACCGTTGATTCCATCTGGGGAATTCCTCCGCTGCCGTCCGGATGCGAGGAGAAGTGCCTTAGTGGGAACACTCCCCCCCCCCCCTCTCTCGTCTGCTACCACCAACAACCTTCCAAAGGGGTTGGAACCCAATCTCCAGTTGAGGTACTAGGCACCCGGCGTTCACCACGGGGAGGTGAGAGTAGGAGTTGATAGACAGAGGTGGGTTTAGAAAACCTGTGGATGCTTGTATCCTCTTGAGTCAATTGTACGCGCTTAAAAAAAGTTTGCCTGTTCACGAATCTGTTTTTCTTCCCACTCCGATGTCGAGGCTGCGTTGTATACGAACTGTTTTTTTTTTCGAATGGCCCAGTCATATGTTCTGTGATTTTTGCCTTCAATCTGTATTTCATACCACTTAGTCATCTTTCAATAAAATGTATATTTGGTTCGGTTGTATGCCTAACATTTTGTATGCCTAACCAGGTTTTGGGATGAAAAATATTGCTATGTATTTTTTGCGTGGATAGGTAACAAGCTTTTAGGGCACTGTAAGGATCGGTCGCGCATATTTGCAGTTATTAAAGATTCTTACATCGCGGTCACATCGAGCGGACGAACAACAATGCTCCAGCTAAGAGGGACTTCGAATCCAAGCCTCCATACTGCCAGGAAGGCCTATTGGGATCAAGCCACCTCGGATGCGAAAGCGCTTGGTCTTGACAATTGAGAGCAGCGTGCCCATGATCACAGATGAGGGCAGGCTTCTATGAACTAAGATTCTTACTAACTAAAAAAATTAAAGTTTTCTTAAATCCGAGAGTCAATCAATAAAATCTGATGAAATCGGTTCAAAGAATAAATTTTTGGTAATTCTAAATCGAACTAGAAACAAAAAAATTTGCCACCCATACATTTACAGATTTCAGAACAGATAAACCATAATCTAGATCTCAACGAAATCTCGTGCAAAATCTACTGTGAAACATACGAGTGTCGAAATGAACACATTGTTCGAAGTTGTCGTTTTATTCCAGTCATTTGGTTGAGTTAGAATCAGTGTTTGCGCGAATCTAGTATCTTAAGTTTTTTTTTTTTTTTAAGGATACATAAGTCCATGATATCGTTTGGTAGAGAAGCCTACACTGTACATTTGTTTGATTTCAGGAAATGAAAGCAATGCTCTATGCAGCAGTAGAGCAGGCTCCATCGGCTGAACTTGTCGATCCTGAAATTCTTACTCGATACTTTGCCAAATTCGATGAGCAGTTCTTTCACTATTGCGACAAAGAATTGGCCAAAATCAACACTTTCTACTCGGAAAAAATGGCTGAAGCCACTCGAAAGTACGGAAATCTCCGCAGTGAGCTAACCGAAGCACTCGAAGTCGGATTCGTGAATAAGAAACAGCCGTCGTGGAAGACAAAAAACCCTCTTGGCAAAAAGAACGTACCGGCGAGAAAAATTCAAGATCTCAAACTGGCATTTAGCGAGTTTTATTTGGGACTGATTCTGCTGCAAAACTACCAAAACCTGAATTTTACTGGATTTCGGAAGATTTTAAAGAAACATGACAAACTTCTCAATGTCGAGTATGGTGCGAAGTGGCGCAAGGATCAGGTTGAACTGGCTCATTTCTATGTGAACAAGGATATCGATCGATTAATACAAGAGACTGAGACTGCGTTTACGCACGAGATCGAGGGTGGTGATAGGCAGAGGGCTATGAAGCGTCTTAGAGTGCCACCTCTGGGCGAGCAGCAAAGTCCGTGGACTACTTTTAAAGTTGGCCTGTTTTCAGGAGCATTTGTTGTACTGTTTGTCACAGTGATTTTGTCGGCGATATTTCATGGTTTGGGCAACAGTTGGAGATCAGCCATTCGGCTGTTTCGGGGACCTTTTCTCGTGATTGAGTTCCTGTTTCTGTGGGGTGTCAATGTTTATGGCTGGAGATCGTCGGGTGTAAATCATGTACTTATTTTTGAGCTGGACCCCAGAAATCATTTGTCGGAGCAGAACATCATGGAAATGGCATCCGTTTTCGGGGTTCTATGGACTATTTGCTCTCTTTGCTTTATCTATTACGAGGCTTTGGGAATACCCCAATTCTCCGCACCGATATTTCTATACACTGCGATGGCAGTGTTTCTTTTTAACCCAACGAAAACGTTTCATCATGAGGCCCGATACTGGGCCGTACGTGTTTTAGGACGAGTAGTGCTTGCGCCGTTCTTTTATGTGACTTTTGCTGACTTTTGGCTGGCGGATCAGTTGAATAGCATTGTACCTGCATTTTTGGATATACCCTTTGCATTGTGCTTTTTTCGCAACAACCCCAATTGGGATCGGGCTAAGGGTAAGCGTTGCTTTTGGATGGAAAAATAATTTTATTAATATTTTTTTTTTTTCGTTTTTTAGACTCTGCCAGTTGCATAGAAGACAGATCAATTATTCGGCCAATCGTTGCCATACTTCCCGCATGGTTTCGATTTGCTCAGTGTATACGACGTTATCGAGATACAAAAGAAGCTTTTCCTCACTTGGTCAATGCCGCAAAGTATGCTACATCATTTTTTGTTGTCATATTTTCGTTCAAGTTCCAATTAACCACCGGTAAGTAGATGTTATATTTTGACATAAGAAAAAAACAATTTTATTGGGCTCAGAATAACTATCCACTTTTTTGGGTTATGACGGGACCATTGCTTAGAAATTGTTTTATTTGATGCTGGCGAGCTTGTGAGAGGCTTAAGCCGTAAAAAAGCGAATTGGACACGCCGTTACAAATTTCTAGATTTCGTAGTTTTTTTTTTTAGATTCTTGTTTGCGCAGTTTAGTAATTTCTACATTCTTAGTTTTTTTAAGAAGTTTGCCGATACATCAGGTCTGAATTCATACTTATCCCGTTTGTCTAAATTAGCATCTAGTGTTAAATAAGGTGCAAATCTTTTTCAAAACGTGTTTTCGCCCTCTTGTAATGTATCAAATGAGTTAGGTTAGGTTGTTGGGCTGATGGAGCGAGGTGCCCCGCGCCTTATCGCACTTAGGTCTATTTAGACCCATTGTGATACCCAATGGGGGATAATCCTAGTTGTGTGGATTTTCCGCTTCCTTCTTACGCCGTGTTGAGTTCCTGGAGCCACCTTGTTGATTTAACATACCTGGAAAAAGATTTAAGTGGTGCGTTTGAAAGTTCTGAGATGTCGTGGAAGAAGTAGCTTCCTAAAGTTCTTTTCCTCAACTGACTTAGACTGGAACAGTGGCACAGAAAGTGAGGTGTGTCCTCGCAGCAATCCGTATCGCCACATCCTCTGCAGATGTTGTCATTGTCGAGATTTAGTTTCATAGCATGGTGTCTCAAAAGATTGTGGCCAGTAAGTATACCTACTAGTAACGACAGAGTCTTCTTGTTGCTCTTGATGAGCGCGTTAGTTCGGGACTTATCATATTTAGGCCACATTTGTCTTGAGATTTCACAGGTGGACAAGGATGTCCATATTGAATTTGCTTTCATCCGAATCTTGTTTTCCAACCGCCTTCTAAGGTCACAGAGTGGAGGTTTGATCCATTGAAGGGCTTGATAAGGATCCAATGTTGGTCCATGTCGTGCAAGCTCATCGGCTTTTTCATTGCCACGAAAGTTCCTGTGGCCAGAAATCCAGCAGAGTCTTACATTGTGCTGTGAGCCAAGAACCTCTTTGCGACAGCATTTAACAAGTTCGGATTTGATTTCAGTCGCAGCTATTGCCTTTATGGCCGCCTGGCTGTCTATAAATGTGGTATTGCCCTTATTGACAGTTGGCTGGCTGCCTTCTTGACTGCAAGGACCTCCGCTTGGAAGACGCTGCAAGAATCGGGCATTTTTATTGATTTTTCTATAAGTGGGTTCTCAGAGTAGAGACCTGCACCCGTGCCTATGCTCATTTTTGACCCATCTGTGTATATGGCTATCGATAAGTTTCTTAACGGTTCCCCCGATTCCCGCTCATCCCTGCTAGGAAACATGCAGGTAAAGGCTTTTCGAAGTCAAGGTAGGGGGTAAGATAGTCGGAGGAGATGTCGGTTCCTATAACGCTGTGAAGAATCTGCGCATAACCAAATGAGCTTGGGATCCATTCAGGTGACTGACTGAGCCTCAAGGTGCTTTTGGCAGCAGATTCTTGTACATAGAGGTCGAGGGGTATTCTCAATATGCTATTGAGAATTGCCTCCAGCCCTGAGGTTGGTGTCGTTCTCATAGCTGATGTCGTACCAATATATGCAGCTCTCTGTTTTATTGTCATGTAGCGTAGGTTCGTGTTTTTTCCAGCTGCTTGCCACCAGACTAAACACCCATACGTCAAAATAGGTCTAACAATTGCAGTGTACATCCAAAGGACAATTTTGGGTCTGGGACCCCAATTTTTCCCGAAAATTCGACTGCAAGTATAGAATGCGGTTGAAGCTTTCCTTACTCTTTCTTCAACATTGAGTTTCCAGCTCAGTTTCCTGTCAAGAATCACCCCTAAGTAGCATGCTCTATCGGAGAGTTGAAGACAGGTTCCCTCAATCGTCTGTAGAGGGAATTGCGGTATATTTCTTTTGTTTGTGAACAGCACGAGGACGGTTTTTTGTGGGCTAACACCCAAACCGCACTGCTTTGCCCACGAGCTAAGTTTCTCTAGAGCCTTCTCTAATAGTTCGCTGATGGTGGGTAGGAATTTTCCTTTGACCATTAAAACAGATCATCGGCATAAGCCACCACGTGAATCCCTCCCACGCCCAGTCTTATAAGTATCTCATTGACTACCAGTACCCATAGAAGTGGTGAGATGCCTCCTCCTTGTGTGGTGCCTCTGGAGGCAGTCACCTTAACAACACTATCGCCTATGGATGCATTTATCACCCTATTTTTAGGCAGATTTATAATCAGACTAATAAGGGCTTGCTCAACGTTTAGATTTTCTAAATTTTGTTTAATTGCACAGGTCTTAACATTATTAAAGGCACCCTCAATGTCAAGGAAGGCAGCAAGGGTATATTCCTTGTCCTGAAGTGACTTCTCAATTACGCTGACTACTTTGTGTAGCTCTGTTTCAACGCCCTTAACTTTAATGTAAGCGTGTTGGGATGCTGATATCAATTTAGGGTCAATTTGAGTGCGAATGTGCTTATCCATTAGTTTTTCTAAAGTTTTTAGCATAAGGATGATAGGCTGATGGGCCTAAAGTCCTTGGCAGTCGTGTGGCTCGATTTCCCTGCTTTTGGAATGAAGATGACTTTGACCTCTCTCCATACTTTGGGAATATGTCTAAGTTGTAGATAGCGACTAAATAGTTTTTTAAGTACAGATAAAATAATTGGCTTGCTTTTTTGTAAGATAATAGGATACAGTCCATCACAGCCGGGTGACTTGTATGGATGAAAAGAGTCAATTGCCCAGTTTAGCTTAGTATCCGTTACTATGTCTTCTGGAATTGTAGTTTCAGTTACAGGGTTGGTTGTTTCCTGGCTGTGAGTCTCGACGAGTTGGCAGCCTGGAAAATGTGTTTCCATTAGAAGCTCAAGAGTTTCCGCACAGAATTGCGTCCACAAGCTGTTAGAGGTTTGTAGATAGCTTGGAATCGCTGGTTCTTTAGATAGGATTTTCCTTAGACGGGCTGACTCTGTTGTACTTTCGATGCTTGCACAGAAAGTGCGCCAGGACCTGCGTTTAGCACTGTTGACGGCACTTTTGAAATTCCGTTGGAAAAGTGCAATTGAAGAGTGACCTAGTTTTGCTCCTAATTACAAGTAGATCTATTGTCCACCACTTTGGTGATTTTCTACTGTTACGAATGGTGCGTAAAGGACACGCTTTGCCGAATGCATTGTGTAAGGTCCTAGATAACTCTGTGGCGAGGGCATCGACGTCATTCGTAGTTGTTGTTTGATGCTCATGTAACTTCGTTTTGCTTAGGCCTATCTCCCTGAGAAAAACCTCCCAGTCAGTGTTCCGAGGATTTCGGTAAGTAGCAGGCCTGGGTTTGGTTGTATTTAAAGAAAATTCAATTATTTTGTGATCTGAGAAAGATTCTTCTTTAAAAACTTTCCAGTTGTCTAAAGAGAGCGAGTGAGAGTTACTGCACAACGTGACGTCAAGCACCTCTCTTCTATTTCTTGTCACAAAGGTGGGTTCGTTACCCTTATTTAACACTAGTAGATTTTGTTCTAAGATAAATTCAAAAAGTGACTCACCTCGCTTGTTGATGTCGGAACTGCCCCACTGCGTGTGGTGGGCGTTAGCATCACAGCCAAGGATGAGGTCCCACTTCTCTTTATGGCATTTTAGAACCAGGGATCTGGTGCATGCTGGTGGATTATCCACCGAGTCAAAAGGCATGTAGGTCGATGAGAAGATGAGTGGATTATTCCGACGTCGCTCCCATTTCGCCGCTGCCTGATCCCCGTTGCTGTGGGTGGATAAAAGATTAAGTTTAATCTGCTTTCTAGCCACAATGCATGCTCTAATCTTGCATCCTACCTTCAGTGTATGATAGACCTTTTGGCCTTTGTTCTCTAGACCCTTCACCTTCCCACGGACTAACCATGGTTCTTGGATCAATGCCAATGTCTATCTTATTAAAAAGGTAGACAAGATTGGCGCTGGCCGCCTTGCTATGGTGCAGGTTTATCTGCACCACTTTCATGCTGACCAGCATCCTCTCTTTCTACCTTCTTCGCTGACTCCCCAATAACTTGTACTCTGCAGGTGGTAATTCCAACGCGTACCTTGTACTTGTTTTTGTGGAGTAGCGGCATCGATTTGTGGTTGAGCAGCATCGTGGCGGTTGTACCGTACTTCGTGTGCTCGCCCACTTCAATTACTTTCCAGTCCTCGTGTGAAGTCCTGGATTTAGGTTCCGAAGGTATCTCTCGATCCAGCCCTTGGGAATCTGAGCTCCAGGGATACGGACGAGACCCTTCGGTCTGGTGTACTCAAGTACCTCCTTCAGGCTAACAACCCTTAAGTCAGCACCAGCCCACGGGGCATCATCAGTATTCCTTATAAAGTTGTTAAGCCAGTCGAGTGTGTACTTGTCACAACAGTTTAGTACTTTGAATTTCTTAATAGTGACCAACGTATCAAAGCGTGGTTTATTACAACTGGCCTTGCAGGCATCGTTGATCCCTCCGAGAATTCTGTTTTCCACCAGCTTCCATTGGTCTTCAGATAGCTTTCGTTCTGGATTACCAAGGTCGACTACTGCAACCCGAAAGCTCTCCTTGACCAAGTCCGCCAGTGTTTTTTGTTTTTTCGCCTGCCTATTGACTACCGGGGAGATAGTGTCGTCATGCCGACCTCTTTTAGAGCTTCCTGCAGTCGCTTGAGGTTCGGACTGGTCCTTGCCCTTCATTTCTGCAGTTTTCCCGATACAAGATGCCTAGGTGCAGGGCAGTTGGCATTGCGCCCTCGTCATCAGCTTCTCGTAAGGTTCCTCCGGAGGCCTGCTCCCTAGCTACTTTCACGTCAACGCCAGCGTCGTTGCTCGGATTTCCCTTGGAGCTACCTTCAATTTCCTTGGGGTCCGATTTCTCTTTACCCAGGTTAATTGGAGATTTGGAAGGTTTATCATTGCCTAAAGTGGAGGGCAAGAGGCCTTCCTTCTTTGGTTTGATTAACCTTCCTTTTGCTCCTTGCGATTTCCGTTCCCTAACCAGGCGCCACGCAGTCTTGGTAAGGTCCATGATCTCATGCGCCCTTTTCAGCATGCTCGATTCCTTTTCCGTTAAGGACTTAGGATCGAGCTTGTTCAGCCGGATGATGGTCCTTCTGGCGTTGGCTCTTTGGCGTACGGTGTACGAAGCAGTAGTGTCGTTGCTGCAACTTGGCTTGTCAGTGCCTGCAATAGGAGTGGTGCTGCCATCTGCCATATTGAGGTCAGCTTTGCCAGGCTTGGCAACGACTGTACAGATACTATCTGGATGGATTAGAATCCTTTGAGATTATCGCGATCTCTCCAGTCGGCTTCTTCGCAGCATGTGCTGTCTCTTCCTCTACCTTAGTCAGACAAGTACTAGCTAATGGCTTGATGCATGGTCTGACAGGTTTTGGGAGAGTAAACACCGGCTCAAACGCTGCCCCCGTTGACTTAAGATCAGAGGTTGGCGCCTCCGATCCAAGTCCCGACAGGCTATGGCATGTCATCTCCCGTCGGCACGCTTGCAAGGAAGTCCAGGGCGTTTATCAATTAATCAAGTGAGTTAATTGCAATCAGGAAAAACGTTGCGACCAGTAACGTATCAACGACCATCATCTTCTGAAAGAAAGTACTTCTCTTGTACGGAACAATTACTTCGTACTTTCTTGCACCAACTCGCACTTTCTTAAGACACCAGCGCTGAGATCAAACTAAGGTTAGCTCTTACCGCTCTCCTCTTCTCTGTGCTAAAAAGTAAATTGAGGGAACTACACCATCAATAAGGCACGAACCCCTCTAGAAGGCCAACAGATGACTCTTCAAAAACTTTGCTAAGTTTCGACTCGGATCGAATCCAGCGAAAAGAAATTCTCCACTCAGTCAAATACTCTAATTAACATGGACAGAGGTAAATTGAGATCTCTAGTTCTCCTATCAGGGGTTCGCAAGGGTCATCTTGCCTCCGAGAAAATATCTTCCCCGCGTTGATCTTTCAGCGGACTCAGAATGTTCGGCTCATTTTAATCTCTTCGAGAATAACCGTAGCGAAGTAATTATTTCGTCGGAAAATCTAGCGTTAGCCGAATCCTTCCAGGGAAGATCCTCGTCTTTCTGACTGCCTCCAGAGTGAAAAAATTGATGTCATCAGGGGCAGCACAATTTGGGAGTTCCTTGAGTCCCCACAAAACTTACCCAAAACAATACAGACATTTTTCGAAGTAATTTTCTAAATTTCCATACATTTTTCTCAGCAACGTTGATCTTTCAGCGGACTCAGAATGTTCGGCTCATTTTAATCTCGTCGAGAATAACCGTAGCGAAGTAATTATTTCGTCGGAAAATCTAGCGCTAGCCGAATCCTTCCAGGGAAGATCCTCGTCTTTCTGACTGCCTCCAGAGTGAAAAAATTGATGTCATCAGGGGCAGCACAATTTGGGAGTTCCTTGAGTCCCCACAAAACTTACCCAAAACAATACAGACATTTTTCGAAGTAATTTTCTAAATTTCCATACATTTTTCTCAGCAATGTTGAGGTGCAGCTTACATTTGTGATAGATCTTATCAAAGACTACGAAAACTTTCCATTTTTGTACCTTTTGATCTTAAAACCGAATTAACGGAAAAGTAAACAGTAAATCAACTTATGCTGTTTTCTGCAATACTTGATTGGAATTATTTCAGAAGAATTTTCTCGAAGACATTATTTGATATTAATAGGCAGGATTGAGCTTTACTTCTCAATCTATTTTTGTTATTTTTCCGGTTTAATTTAAAATTCGAAACAATTGCGGTTACTTTCCGTGGCCTTGGAATGAATAGAATTCTAATTTTTTTAAGGAAATTTGACATAAGTTCATTCTAGCAGCACACTGATCCATGGACCGTATTTCCGTCACAAAAACTAACACACATTGTCCGCTTTAAACACTGGTATGGAGGCTCTGCTCGAATTTTCCTTTGGGTTTCACCAAATTGTCCAGAAACGATGTTATGTCCATGGACTTAGTCAAATTGACTTCCCCTCAGAAATTTTATATAAGCAATTCTTTTTCTTCATGTGCGTCTACATTTCAACCGTAAACTCGCGCACCCTCAGGCTTCTTCTTCTTCTTATGGTGCCTCTCCTCTCAGGAGGTTGGATATCATCCTTTTTGTTGTTTCTCTCGAACGTCCGGTTCTAAATAGTTCAACTATTGGCACGTTGTACCATTCACTGAGGTTCTTCATCCACGTTGTTCTTTGCCTGCCAACAGTTCTTCCGCCCTCAATTCTTCCCTGAAGAATAACCTGTAGAAGTTGGTACTTTTCATTTCTCAAGATGTGTCCAAGATACTGCAGTTTTCGCATCTTAATTGTGTCTAGGAGCTCCCTTTTGGTTCCCATCCTTCTCAGCACTTCTACGTTGGTTACCCTGTCTGTCCACGGTATTTTTAGGACTCTTCTGAACATCCACATTTCGAAGGCTTCTTAATTCTTCTCTGTGGCCTTTCGTAGTGTCCAAGTTTCTGCTCCGTACAGTAAAGTTGACCAAACATAACATTTAAGAATTCGAATTTTTAGGGGTAATTGGATGTCACAACTACATAGCACCTTCTTTAGTTTGCTAAAAACTGATCTTGCTTGTTCTATTCTACTTTTTATTTCTGTTGTCTGATTCGAGTTATAGTTAAATTGCGTACCAAGATATTTCATGTTTTGGAATTGTTCTATCCTTGCGTTACCGATGACCAGTGTAACTGTACTTGCACTTTGTCGCGTTATGACCATTGTCTTGGTTTTGGATGTATTAATTCTCAGTCCATATTTTAAGCTTATATCGTAAACTTTATTCATCATTGCATTGAGTTCCTTTTCGTTTGTCGCAATGATAATCGAATCGTCCGCGTATCTCAAGTTGTTTATCCTAATTCCATTTACTTTGATTCCCCCTACGTTATCTCCAAGTGCCTCTTCAAATATTCTTTCAGAGTACATATTAAATAGAACTGGAGATAAAATGCAGCCTTGACGTACACCTCTCAGAATATCTATTTCCTCCGATCTACATTAATGCATGCTTTTTGGTTTCGATATAACGATTCAATTATGCTGTAGTCTTGGTCATCGATTCCCATTGTTCTAAGTATTTCGGACAGTTTCTTGTGTTGAACTTTATCAAACGCTTTTTCGTAGTCAACAAAACAGTTATACATTTCTTGGTTCATTTCGATCCATCTTTGCGCTAAGGTGTTAAGTGAAAACAGAGCTTCTCGTGTTCCGAGGCCTTCCCTAAAACCAAATTGCGATTTACTCAAGTTCGCTTCGAGTTTTTTGTATATCCTGTTGTGAACTACTTTGACTACTTTGAGGAAAAGTTTTAGCATGTGACTCATCAAGCTTATTGTTCTGTGATCTTCACATTTTTAGCATTGTTCTTTTTTGGAAGGGTTATAAATGCAGATTTTAGCCATTCTTTCGGAATTGCCCACTTCTGTATATTTTATTAAAAAGATCAGTTACCACTATAATGTTGTTTTCGTCTATCAGCTTGATTATTTCGTTTGGTATTTCATCGGGGCCGACTGCTTTTTTTCTTTTGCCTTTCGAATGACTTGACAAACTTCTTCTACCAATATATCAGGGCCTGTTGTTGTGCATGGAGGACACTGTTCAGTTCTGTCATCGTGGAAAAGCTTTTTGATATAGTTAACCCATGCCGCTATTTTGTGTTTTGTGTCTAGTAATATGTTTTCGGCGCCATCTTCCAGACACCCATATTGTTTCTTGCGTCCAAGTCCAGTTACTTGTGCATATTGAAGCTGTCTTTGTTTCTTTTGAGAGTTTCTATATCCCGACATTCTTTCGACCAAAAGTTATTTTTCGCAATTCTTATCTGTCTTTTGATTATGCTGTTTATTTCTTTGTACCTTGGGGTATTGGATTTGATGACATGAGATTTAGAATGGTGTTGTTTATCCATTGTGTTTTCGGTATTAAGGATTTAGGTTTAAGTATTTCTTTGGATGTTTTCGTAAGGGCGTTCTTGATGTTGTTCCATTTTATTTCTATATGTTCCTCATGATTTCTATTTTGTTTTATTTTATTTAACTCATTATTTACATCTCTAGCTACCCTGCTCCTTATTTCTTGATCCTTCAGAAGCTCTAAGTTCAGTCTTACGTTATTCTTTTTCTTTTGTAATTTTTTCAGCTTTATTTTTACTTCTGCAACAACTGGGTTATGATCAGAATGAACGTCTGCCCCTGGATAGGTTTTGATAGATTTAACGCTGTGCTTAAATCTTTTATTAATTATGAAAAAGTCGATTTGATTTCTCACTATTCTGTTGTTGTTATGACTTGGTGAGGTCCAGGTGTACAATCTTCTCTTTGGCAGCTCAAACCAGGTGTTCATAATAGTGAGATCTTTCAGTTGGCAGTATTCTATAAGTTTTTGCCCCCTCTCATTCCGTTGGCCTAGTCCCCATGCACCTACTGTTTCTCCAACTTTTCCTTTTCCTACTTTTGCGTTAAAATCGCCTAGGAGTATAGTGGTTTCTTGTTTCTTTGTAAGTGATAGCGCTCGTTCAACCTGTTCATGAAAATCATCAATGATATTTTCTTCGCAGTCAAATGTTGGCGCGTAGACTTGTATAATATTTAACGTATTTGACTTGTCTTGAAGTTTAAGTACTATAACGCGATCTGAAATTCTAGCTACTCCAGTTATTATTTTCTTAAGCGAATCCTTTATGATTCGCCCGAATACACCAGCCCGAATAATACATGGTGAAATTTTCTCTTCTTTTTTCACCGTTACCCTTCCAATAACCATTGCTCACTCCTAATATATCTAAGTTCATTCTGGTTGATTCTTTAATAAGATTTTCAAATTTACCTGCTACCTGCAGGCTTCTCACATTCCAAGTTCCGATTCTAAAAAGCCCACCGGTGATTCTTCGCACCCTCTGACCATTTAAGGCCCGGGGACTGAGGGCCATTTGTTGTGTTTGTGTGTTCATAAGGATGATTACTAGGGAAAAAGTTAAATGAGGTGGTTTCCCGTTGCCTTCCTCATTGTTTATTAAATGCATGCACTAATTTTTACTCACTGTCATTTTTTTTTTTTATTTTTTTTTTTTTCTTTTCATTTAATTCAAAATCGATTTCATTGTAAATAAAAATCTTCTTAAGCTTTCTTTATTTTGTTATTTTCCAATCGTTGTCCGTGTTAACCAGTCCATTCCGTTACCTTAAAGTCATTCGTAGAATTTATCTTTGTTATTTGACTGTTGAAATAGGTATTTCGTCGTAATTGAGTTGCCCTCTCCTGTTTTTGCTGGATGTTCTGTGTTGGTTGTTTGAAGTTTGCTTTGCGTCATCTGTTCCTCGTTTCTTTTTTGGTTCGTTACTTCAGCTTTTTTTAGTGATTACTTGCTCTGGAGATCTTGTTCTTTTACTGTTTGATAGAAGAAGTTCTAGTGCTTTTTCCTTCGATTGTTAAGGATTTATGCCTTCCAACTCCACTTCCTTTCCATCAATAAAAAATTTGTTTCTTTTTATGTTTGCATCTAAACCCTTTTCTTTCAGGTCCGTACATATTTTGAAGAGTTTTTCCCTTTGCAAGCGTTCTTCTTTCGATAAGTCGTTTTTGATAAAAACGTTTGTACCTTGCAGGAGTGATTTGGCTCTCATTACCTCAATCTTTTTACGTAACGAAGTAAGACTAACAAGTATTGGTCTGGTCATCCTAGTAGGTTTTATTTTTTTTTATTTTTCCAATCCTTTTTGCAAAGTTTTTATCTTGGTCGCAAATGTTGACATTTAGTTTTGTTTTAATAAATGCGAGAACTACAGTATAAATATTTTCAAACCCTCAGGCTTAGGTCACTTCAATAGCGCCAGTTCAGAGGCAAGAGTAAATATTCAACCAGTTTAATAACACAATAATTGCTATGCGCTCATATACATAGTGTCAAAATATCAGATAATCTTAAAACAAAATCGCCTTTCGATTGCGATCCAATTGGATGAAAAAGGTTTACCCGCCTACGCCTTCTTACTTAGACCCAAAATCTACAACGAAAAATTTATGCCGTTTTCGACGCCCTTTTTAAGCATTTGCCAGACATTGCATTCTTTCCAATTTCCTTTATTTCGCAAATGTATGTCTTATAATTTCAGCATCCTTTCAGTGTCGATCAAATGGGTCTGAGACCGCTTTCCTTTTAACCTTTCTATCCTTTATTATTTGGGACGCAGTTTTTCATTGGATATTAATTAGAAAGGTCATGAAATAAAATACGGATTAAGTGGTTTTAGAATGATGGAAATGAAAATCTGTACTTAAAATACGTTTATGCTGTAAAAAAACACTCTTTTTGTGGGTACCATGGAAAATTCCATAATCAGCGAAAGAGTGTGTTACCCAGACCACGGCATCTACATAAAATATTCAACAAAAATGAGTTGACGCAGAAATAGTTGCACTTTTCTTTAAACTTAATAAGTACTATACAGTGTACATAACAACCATGTTATGATGAGCCTCTTATAGTCTATACAGTGAAGTTATATCCAAAAGTTCACAGACTTTTAACCCTAAACCCTAAACCTAAACAAAAAAAACAAACAAAAAACCGACTCGAAAATTAAGTTAACCCTCCATTCTACCAAAGTATGCGCTAAATATGCTTATTAGCACTTGATGCACAATGTCCTTTCTGATGTTACCTAACCATCTAACGCTTCCTTTTGGAACCGTCTTGTGGATTGTTCTTATCTTGAATTTCATGTAGGGAAGTGCTCTTAAGAACTCACATGCATAGTCCCAAAGCCGCCTTACAAGAAAAAAGATGATTGCAATCACATGCTAATCATGCTTATGTTTCATATAAGGTTAAAGGTGAACGTTCGACAAATTTTCAACAACTTCTACTTCTACCAAAAACCCTTTTATTCTCTAGAGAGATTTAAAATCTTTAATTAAAGTTTAAAAATCATGAAACCCTAACGTTAATGCCTTTCATGTAGTTGTAGGCACAACATGTACAAAATTTCATTGAACAAACTCCTAGGCGTAACAAAGGATAATGTTTTCACGTTTCACCCCGAATAAAAGTGTAAAATAAAACAAACTGTAGTCCCATGTGGAGCAACTGTAGGAAAAAAAAACTTTTACAACTTTTTGTTCGAAAAGTGTACTTATGTACCTACTTATAGCTCCTGATAATACTTAGTCTTACTTTTATTCATTCATTTAATTTTTGAAGGTTTAAGTTACTTTCATGCACTGCTGCTGTGAGGATATTGCCGAAATACAGGAAGTTGAATTACGGAAATAGTTCTCGCGGTTAATTCTTTTGGTTCCTTTTTAATTGTTGATTGTAAATAAAACTTTCCGATTCTTTCTTAGCCCTTCAAAAAAATAGTGCTCATGGAAAACTATAATGTATTTGAAAAAAATGTATTTGCAAGTGTAAATTATTTGCAACAGAGATCTTAACAGCTGTGGAAGATAACTTCGCTGAAAAAAAAAAATATTAAAAAGATGTTACAAAAGGTAAATTAATAACTTAAAGCCCGTAATGGATATTGTTTCATTAAATCCTTTAGTCCTTGTAAATGTACTTTCAAACAATCATATTTCAGGAAAGTAGTCAAGTCATTGCGAATAATTTTCGAGGATTGAGGAAAAACTCAAGAGTTTAACAATGCCGCTTTACAGCGTTATTATCCTGTATCCTTAACAAAGAACTCAACATTAAGTGGGAAAAAATATTGTGCTTGTATGATTTTTTTTTTCTCTTATCATTGTCATGAGTGAGTCATCCTCGTCACAGGGAATTTTGTTTCTACTTATACTTGCACTGATATATGTGTAGGTGGTACATGGATACACACATATATTTAAGTCCTTTTTCAACTGCCCCACAATTCGCATCAAACAATACGGCTGAAATGAGGAAAATTAAAAGTGAATATATAAGCTTCTTAGGCCAAGTGCCTTACGATTTTGCCATGGACTTTTGTGTAGCTAAAAGTGCATCCTGATGGAAGCTTTACTTAATACCTTTTACTTAATATTTATTGAAGGGAAGGTAAAACTTTGAACAGTAAGGTAGAATGAAACAAGTGAGTAAGTGCATACCCGAAGCCAATAGTGGGCGTGGTCGTTAGTGGATTTAACTAATTTTCACACTTTGCGTGTACAAAATAAGAACCAAGATACACTCTAAGTTTGAGCGTCCTAGCTCAATTTTAAAGACCTAAAAACTTCACACATATGGACATACGGACAGGTGGACAGACGGACGAACGGACGGACATGCTTTAATCGATCTTTAAAAGGTCTTAGGGGTCAACGGTGATTATTTAACTGTGTTACAAACTATGCATTAATATTTTTATGCCCTGGGTCGGGTATAAAAAATAACATTTAAGAGAAGAGGCATTAAAGTCAGCTCTTGAGTGTTTCCACCAGACACCAATCGGCGATTAAGAAAATCTCTTAAACACCCTAAATCTCGATGTTCACCATACGAATTTTGATCTATTCACGAAAAGTTTAAAAACTATTCGCGTTATAAAACTTCTCCACGCATTAAACCTCATATCAATGCGTACAGAATTTCGCGTATGGTGATCATGCTCAGCTGTTCAATGAAAGACTGGTATCATCAACTCAGCTATGTTTATTGTATTGTGGAAAGCAGCGGTTCCCAATCTTTTTCGGTCGCGGAACACTTTTAAAAGGAAATTTTTTCTGGAAAATTTTAGGTTTTTCTTCAATTCTGCCTCCAAATGTGGGCGTGGCCCCAAGTCTTGTATGAACAAAATTTAGAGTTAAGCGTTTTCAACATAAAATATTAAGCAATTTTTTTTCAATTTCGAGCAAAAATATTGAGTAAACTGCATTTGAAACTTCACCCTTAAAATAGATGCCACGCCCACTAGAGGAGGCTTACCAATAAAATTTGTCTTTTTTGTGTCTTACATTCATTAGGAGATGCTAAATGTCAAATTTCAGCCTTTTAGAACGTCTTACAGTTTTCAAAACTCTGGAGGTAGTTGCACATTTAGACCGATTGTGGGCGTGTCTTTGGGCGGATCTCAAAAATTTTTACACTTGTACTGCTTCGCAAGACGTGTACCCTACGTACGAAGTTTCAGCACCTCCCTTTCCCTATCCTATGGGATGGGGTATAAAGATGAATAAACAGCTGTTTAGCGAAATCAGCTTTTAATATTTTTTGTTTCAAATGCCAAGTAACACTTTTAATAAATTTTATTTGCGGGAGACTAATACCTTGTTTATCTGACGAAATGAATCGAATTGAATTGTAACCGTTATGACTCACACCGATTCCACTGCCATGTTTATGCGCAAATTAGATTTGTTGGAGATTAGTTGAAGATTTGTGTAAATTACGGATTTGTGTCTGGTGGAAACAAAGCACTACTATTTAGTAATTTTACTACTAATAAGGGCAACCAGTTAAAGTAACATTTGCTATCGAATTTTATCTTTTCTGATAAAGTAAAATTTTGGAAAGATGTGTACCTAGCAATAAGCAAATTTGTGGTTTTTGGGAACTGGTAAACTTATAGGAAATTTACCAATGAGTTTTAAGTATGGCATCCAAATGTGCCCAGAAAAGCCAAAATCTGACTCCTCCGCTCCTTGAACAAACTCCATGAATAATTTCGACTCGTATCGCAAAGCAAAGACGAGTCGACTCAAACCGCGTTTTCATGCGATTGGAACCGGGTTCGACTCTGCATGGAAACGTGATAACAATCATTGTTTCGTTTTATCCAACAAGACTTTGGATTCAGCCCAGGGATCCGAAACGATTTCTTTGCTGTGTTCTTCTTACCTTACTGTCCTCATATAAAATCTTTAAAATTTGGCCTCTACAATCTTAGGGAAGCCAACTTTTTCGATGCAACACTGTACAGGTCTGCAGCAGGTTCTAGTTATTTTCTGAGGTGACAAGATTAAAAAATTTACATTTACAAATGTCTACGAGAAACGCTAACAATAAAATCCTTAACATAACTTCTCACACAAAAGTATTTATTTATTATTAGTATTTATTTATTAGAAACCATGTAACCTCAACCCTTATTGTGAGGCAGCCATTGTTTCAAAATTTTAACTTCCTTATTTTATGATCATGTGTTTTTTGTTTACTTATCTGTTCGCGGAGCACTTGGTGAGCGCCAAGTGCTCCGCTGAGCACACTTTGGGATCGCGGGTGTAAAGGGATGCGCAGAATCGTTCTGCGGTTGTACCTGTCAAAAAAGCTAGATGCACTGAGCTGTGTACACTGCAACAGAATGATTGATGTTAAAATTGAGTCAAGTTACTACTTTGTTTGACTGAAATCCCATCAACATATTTGACGTTTTGTTTTCAGTCAAAAATTCGATACCAGTAAAAATAAATTTAATTATTTATGAATCTGATAGATTACCTGAGTTATCCGGAAGGTAAAAAAAAAACTCATATCCACAAGGAGATGCATAGAGGAGCTGATGACCAGACGCGTTGACTTTACACAACAAAATTGATAGATGTCAAAAATGTAACATCCGCCAAGTTATTCTGCTTTTATCCATTGGAAACACTTTGGGATTAGCGTTTGATTTCCCTACGTTAATCTCAGTTTTAATGTGCGGTGGAAACCCACCCTATCCCCGGGTCAAGAGTCGTGAGAAAGAAATGATTGCAGGAATTTTAAACGATACCATTAGCTGAATCATGCATGAATAATCGGGCATGAAAAACAAAAAAAAAATTGGAAGAGTAGTGGCTGCCGCTTTTAACTTCTGAATTGTGAGTCGTGGAATGTTAAAACTCTACGACTCAATAAATTTTCCGCTTACCATATAAATACAGGTAGATTTAGACATACACACTTAAAATTTACATTATTATAACATACACACATGGAATTTATAGCGAACCCTTTAACAGAACTCTTTAACATATAGATTCCCAAGCAGGATATTAAAGAAATCACATGACAGCGCGTCTAAATTATTTTTTGACAACAAAGGGGTTAGAGAGGTCTTTGTCGGCCTTGACGGAATATTGTCATCCTGCACAAACTGACGAGTTTGGCAGGGATGCCAAAACTAGATATTGCGCTATAAAATAGTCGTATAGATCCAGATAACCCTTTTCCAAGTTAAACCCCATAACTTGTTAAGAGTGCCTCTACACTGCCCGAAGAGGAACATTGCTTTTTTGGTTTTTGACTCAACATGTTTGAACCAAAGAAGTTTTCTATCAAGGATTATGCTGGAATCGCAATGTTGCGTTGCTGCGTGCGTACTTTAATGGCCTTTGCCATGCGTTGCCAAAACTTTACGATAGTTTACGTTAAACTATGCACGCAGCAAATTTGCAAAACGAAATGCCGCTTTGCGTTTTGGGGTAGGAAATTGTAAAGTATCACCTCAAACACATTCAATTTCTGTTAAAAGATATTTCCGAAAGAACGAGCAGAAAAGATGCTTTTTACAAACGAACCAAGTCGTCCAGCAATGAAAATAAAATTATTTCTATTTATATCATCACAAATATATCCAAGGTGGTGCACTCGTGTCTTTGTGCATGCTAAAAACCAACAACTTGCGAGTTATCGCGACAAACTGAAATAATACCGAAAAACATCACATTCTCTACTCAAACCTCTCTACTCTACGGAAACCTGTTTTTTTTTTATTCTGACAACAAACAGAAACAACCCTTTTTCGTCCCACAACCTACTGACGACAAGAGAACTATACTCACTCACCACACAATGAATGAGCATGAGGTTGTTTAACGGACGCAAAGGTAGAAAGTAGATCTACTTATGCGTTGTAGATGCGTCTACGATATTTACGGTCAAACGTGGGGTGAAGTTTTGAAGTAACATTTCGTTTTGCCCCATATGCGCCCGTTGTTTCTACTCTGCTTGTCATCGAACGCACGCAGCAACGCAACATTGCGTTTTGGACTTTACTCCCAAGTATTTGACTTTATCGAATATCGGGATAGTGATACCCTTATAAGCACGATTCGAGTCAGACCAGAGCCATGCCCTTCCTTTTTCTCGTAAAGAAAACAACAGTAGTTTTAAGAAGATTCACTGAAAGCCCATTTCTAGTGCAGCAATAATTGATCAAGTTAAGGGATCTCTTCGTCTGAGAGCAGTCTGACACAGTCTCTTAAACTAAAAAAACCCGCGAAGACTTGTGTGTAGGTTCCTGGAAGGTCAAGCATCGATAACAGAGAGTCAAAAGGGGAGACTGAAAACCACCTTGCGGGCAGTCCTTATTTATCTCAGTTATGACGCACTTGACATAATCTGCTTCGGTTATCAGCATCTTGTGTATTAGCATTGACCTATACATTGTATTAGGTCAATGCTAATACCAAAGGCCATAAAAAGTGCCCTCAATATCGAAGAAAATGCCCAGCACGTACTTCTTCTGGTCAAGAGAACATTTAATCCTATACCGACAAGGTTTTTCAGTTTCGCAGGGTTAAGCGAAAACTGAACCCGTTTAGGAAGAGCATGTAATCAAGGGACCTTTCAAGAAACCAAAAGAGAAACTTTTGGCTAGGCTATAGTCAGATCCACGATCTACCAGGGGGGAATCTGTTAAGGTGATCTGTGATAACTGATTGCACAAATCACAAAAATACGTCTGCGAAGACTGTGATCATCACAATTTTCTTGTGACAGCTCACGATTTTACAAAATGTGAAAATAAAGATCACCTTAGCCGAATCGACCCCAGGTTCTTGTATGACCACGACTCTAACCATACCCTAAAGGGTGGGTATATAAGTCAAGGCGAGGCTTGCAGTGAATATTCTTTTTAAAAACAGCTGATTTAAACCTTGTCTGAGTGGACTCCATCTGGACAAGGTGACTTCAAACTCTCAAAAGATGCAATTGCATGTTGGAAAGCTTCATCAGTCACCTCTCTAGATGCAATATATGTACCCTTTAACAGCTTTAAGTTTGTTGGCTCTTAAATGGCCACCGTTGTCGGCACCACTGATGACCGTGACGATCTGATTTCCCGAGAAGTAAGTCTTGTTTTTCGGTAGACTATCCACTGAAAACTAGTTTTACATTTTTATTTGTACAATCCTTTTGCTCTTTGCATATAGTTTCGTTTATGAATAAATCTGCCCGAAAAATACTTTCAATAGCCATAGAATATCAGTAAAACCACATGGCTATCCTTAATATGCTTTCATTGTGTCAAACTCACAACACTGAATCAAACACACAAAATCAATTTCTATATACTTCGCCACACAGTTAAATGAATACTCACTCGTCCTTTAAGGGATGTCTCTGCCAATGTCTCAAATATAGTCCATCATTGCTTGTTTTGATTGACAAGTTCAAGGTTATGTGAAGGTTTATCTTTTCTATTTGTGACAGGATTGGTGAATTCGGTCTGAAGCATCCGCTTTTTTCCAAATCCCCTGGCCCCTTTCCATTGCGAAGCTTAAGAGAATTTATCTTCCTACACAGACATCGTTTGTGTCCCGATTTTTTTTCTAACATTGAAAGAAACATTAAAAAAAGAAAAACGATTCTAGTTTAGAAATTGCTTGCCTCATTTTCCTCGTTTCCTGATTTTGCTTTAGGGATATTGTTTCCTTAGAATCCTTTCAATTTTTTTCTTAACATATTTTCATGAGACAATAGTGATAGTTTTTTTTTATCTTACGCTAAATGAAAAGTATAACAGAAAAAAAAACTGTATTTCCGCAGGTGAAAACCTGGCAACTCGGGAAGGCTTGCTGTGACTTTAACGATGTTATCCTACTTCCTTGGCATTGTTTACTTAAAAGTGATATTTTAAGATTTCACCGGATGCTAGGGGCTCGCAACTAGTGCAACTTGGAATGTACTGATAGTCTGGGAAAAGTTTTCGTATATTAAAATTTAATCCTCGAAGGTGTTTGAGAATGAATGGAAATTTCTTTTGGCACGGAAAAGTTTTTTTTCCTAGTTTTTCTTTGGGTAACTTCACGTTTTTGCTCTTTTGTTATATTCCTTGGACTTTTACGGCCAGAGGGTGCCCTATAAAGCTGGGTAGAGTAAGCGCCAACGCATGAGCTTTGTTAATTACTAATAAATTGAGTTCTGTAAATCCTTTTGTGTAAATAGTTGCCATTTTCAATGGACACAGGTGGTAGCGAATTTTTGAAACTGAACTTTAATTAAAACGTTCAAGGAAGATAAATTAATTTAAACTTAGTGAAATTATATTTTGTACTTTCACGATTCAGCTTTTAAAGCTAATGATTGAGAAATTCGGTGGACACCGCGAGTTAATTAAAAGTTTAAAACTGTGATTGAGATGCATAATAGGGTAGAGACGGTTTTTTTTTGGAAAAAAGAGGTGTTTGTCGATGCAACATTGGGCACCGGTCGTGATGCAGCAGGAAAAGGTCGAATTACTTTGGATTTTCGTTAATTGCTCAAGTTGACCTTTAAGCTTTTGTTGATTAATGTATTTTATCTCTGAAGTATCCTTTTCGATGGTATTTCTCCGCAATTCACTCTTAATGTTACGCGTAACTTAATTGCAGTTAAATACAATAGTTAACTGCAAAAGATAGTTTTCCAGCATAAATATCCTCATTGGAGTATTCGATTTTGTTCTTGGTACACGCCCATTTTTGGAGGTCTTGTTCATATTAATAATTGAATGTAAATGCTTGAATTCCGGCCAACAAACTTTATGACTGAGGCCCGGTTTTTCAGTGCTGATTTTAAATAAATAAAAAGTAATAATAAGGGCAGCGCAACAGCTCACATACAAGAACCTACAATTTTTTGCCGAAACCGAACGGCACTTTGAGAAGTTTTTTTTAAGCAAATGCTACAATTAGAGAGCTTGTCAGACCCTTGCGGAGTTGGGGACCGTAAAAAAAAACGAGTCTTTTTTCAGGTTACAGAGGTAGGAATCGAACCCAGGCCTCCTGCCGGCGTAGTAAGCACATACACTGATCACTGCTGGGTTAAGCCCAGCTTAAACCAAGATCTTATAATGCCGTAACAAAACGAATCTGGAGTTAACCAAGCGAGCAGCTTTTCAGTGCAGAGTTAACTCCGTCAGCAAAGTTGTCAAAACCTTTGACTCTCGAAATTATTGACTGTCCCAACTCTCACTTCACACAGAGAAAACGCAGGAAAAGAAGTTCGAGTTTTTGGCACAGCAACGTCCTTTCCACACAGAAAAAAGCATTCAACGAAGTTCATTCTCTTCTCCAGACTTGATTCGGGACTAACTCACCGAATTTCGTAAGTTAAGCCGGGACTTACCTCAGATCCAAATACACAGGACAACTCATTTCTGGGGTTAATCTCAGTTTAACCCTGACGCTCGGATGATCTCACACTGAAAAACCCACCCTTAATAGTAAAAGGTAAATCGGATTGGCTGTTTAGAAGTTTATTAAAGTGAAGATTCGATAATTTTGAGAGTCAAAGATTACGATAATTCTTTTGGCGAGGCTGAATCTGAACTAAGATGTTCTCTCTAGGTGTACTCACAGATTGACTCAGACTCATTTTATTACGTCGTATACGAAAGATATAAGCATTGACTAACTTTTTCGTGTATATAGTTTAGGTCTCCGCCCGCTTTCGTGGGCGTGGCTTTAAAAAAAGATTTTAACCAGTGAGTAAGTGCTACAGTGTGTACGCAGAAGTTACAGTCCGTAAAACGGACTGTTGAATACCCTATCCTATCCCACATTGTAAAATGCTGATGGCATAGTTATTTTTTGACATTTAATAAGTAATGCAAACCTCGAAAAGGGGCGTGGTCCAACCACCCCTAATTACAAACTATTAAATATAAGATACTTCCACAGATATTTCCAAGTTACACTTAAATGTACGTAAAAATGCAATTTTTTGATTCAAGTTCAATGTTTTTGAAAAATCTACCCCTAAAAGGGGGTGTGGCTAAAAACTTTATGTGAACGAAATCTGGACTGAAGTCTCGTTTACCTAACCTGCTACTTTTTTTGTTTGATGCTTTCCTAAATTAGGCTTAAAGCCAGTCGAAATTAAGTTTTCCTGGAAAATGTTAGGCTTCTCTTCAATTCTGCCTCCGAATGTGGGCGTGGCCCAAAGACTTGTATAGACAAAATGTGGAACTAAGCGTTTTCTGCATAAAATATTAATCAAATTTTTTTCAATTTCGAGCAAAAATATTGAGTAAACTGCATTTGAAAACTTACCCTTAAAATAGATGCCACGCCCACTAGAGGAGGTTTACCAATTAAATTTGTCTTTTTTGTGTCCTATATTCACAAAGAGATGCTAAATGTCAAATTTCAGCCTTTAAGAACGTCTTACGGTTTTGAAAAATCTGGAGGTAGTTTCATGTATAGACCGATTGTGGGCGTGTTTTTGGGTGGATTTCAAAAATGTTTACACTTGTACTGCTTCGCATGACCTGCACCTGACGTACGAAGTTTCAGAACCATAGCGCAAAATTTAAGGCCTAAAAACATGTGACATACAGACGGACGGGCGGACGGACGGACATGGCTCATTCGATTCAAAATTCGGTCTCGATCATATGCCCTTAAGGTCTTGGGGGTCTACCATTATTATTTCACCGTGTTACAAACTTAATATACCTGCTATCTTATGGGATGGGGTATAAAAACAGATGATTTTTTTAGCTAAAAAGGCGGGGTTTTATTCCAAAATGTATGTAATTAGAGTCATCTAGAATAAGGCATTCAAAAATTATATTTTCACACCCCGCCCACTTTCTGGAGGCATGGCAGTTTGTTTTTTTAGGTAGGTTTTTCTATTTTTTAAGTTTTTACATACACACTGTTGCTTTTCTTATCAAATAAAAACCGTTTATTAGAATGCATATTAAGTATGACCACGCCTACAAGGGGGCGGTATTTGCTTTTTTTTAAATGCCAATTTTAATACACTTAAGCGAGGATATTGCTTTCAAATTTCAGCTTCCTGCGACAACCTTGATTTTTCATGCTATTTAGTAAAGTGGGCGTGTCAGTGGGCGTATTTCAAAAATTTTAGATGAAAGAACAGATATCAAGTTTCATGTTCCTAGCTCAAAATTTAAGTCCTAAAAACTACCGACAGACGGACGGACGGACATGGCTCATTCGACTAACAATTCGATCTCGATCATATGCCCTTAAGGTCTTGGGGGTCTACGGTGATTATTTCTCTATGTTACAAAGTATGAATCAAACTTAATATACCTCCTATCCTATGGGATGGGGTATAAACAAACCCTATAACTTGCATTAAGGAAATGGAGGCAAATTTAAGTCCCGTGCTCTTGCTGGAAGACTCTTTACCAAAAATTACTGAATAACTAGATATTCAACTTGCGTCCCTCTTGCCCTCCAAAACCCATTTGTTTCGGTTTTTTATAAAGCCTTTAAAGCTTTTATAAAGCTTTAAATTTTCGTGTCGGTGAATACGTGTTAGAAGATACAACAACAATTCACCGTATGTGATCAGCTGATGTTAAAGCTCCAAAACGAGATTGCATTAAAATGGCAAATCGACGAATTTATTCACATTTGTAAGCAAATATCGTAGAATGGGTAAATTAATCAATTTCAGCTTGTGGGCAGAGCTTTTGCATGTCCGAAGTTGAATATCTAGTTATTCAGTTATCTCTTTTACTATTATAGTCAAAAGCTTAAAGTGTGGTGCCGACTGCCATAGCCGTAACTCTCGGAGATCCGTCGGTTGGGTTGATGTCTGCAACATTTAAAGAAGATGCCTCCAATTCCTCATCCAGAAAATTGTGCCTACGGTGTTAGCTTACAAACCGCAAATACATTTTTTAAGCTAAAATAATGCAATGTTTTCACGAGAGTCTTTAAATCTGAAGGAACCTGTGGTATTTCTCTTGCCTATGCCTATCCCGATAATGCAAAAAGCAAAGCTCGTGCCCCATCGCCAATATATCTTTTAGTTCGGTTACCGGTTTTATATTCTTTGGCTTTTTCTAGGACTCTTTCGAAAAATTCGACACAATTTGTTTGTTTGTATGAAATTCAAAATTCCATTAAAAATTCACTTTATTTTTGAATAATTCCACTTAAAAAATATACAATTAAAAGTTACTCGCGCTTTTATATGCACCCTCGCGTATACAGTACAAAGTCCACTTCCCATTTAACCATTTTTCCATTTCCAGATATATACCCCTCCTCCAAGGATAACCCCTGGTTTTATTGTTGGATTGCTGCATCCATAGCTTCCTCCATCTATGCATACACTTGGGATATAAAAATGGATTGGGGACTGTTCGATGCCAAGGCGGGAGATAACAAATTCCTTAGAGAGGAGATTGTTTACTCATCCACAGTAAGTTATTCGTGTCCTTTTGGTTCGCGTGCACAATTGCAGGAATTTAATGAGAAAAAAAAGAAGAAATTAATTCGTATGCATGTTTTCGCTTTATATCCCATTTTGCTTTCGTATCCTTGCTGATGGCATTCTAACTGTCTGTGTGAACAGTGGTTCTATTACTTCGGAATACTGGAGGACTGCATTTTGCGATTCGGATGGACTCTCTCAATGAGTCTTATCGAGGCGGGCTATATTGAGGGTGACGTTATGGTAACACTACTATCTCCATTAGAAGTTTTTCGTCGGTTTATATGGAACTACTTTCGACTTGAAAACGAGCATTTGAATAACTGCGGAAAATTCAGAGCGGTACGTGATATTTCTGTTGCTCCCTTGGATTGTTCAGACCAGGTGACACTTGATTTGTTTTTGCTGTGCTTCATTTATGATAATTAGTTTTGAAATTTTAATAGACAACTATTTTGCGAATGATGGACGAAGAAGATGGGGTTGTTAACCGTCGCTCAAAGAACAAGGTTTCAAAGAAGAAATCTGAACCAAGATTCATGTTGCAAGGCGAATCCACAGAGGATCTTTATGTGTAAAACTTAGCACAAAATCGACCATAGCGTGACCGATTGATACTTACTGTTGTGTGAATAGAATTGAGGATGACTTCATATCAAAACGTCTCGAGCACTGTTATAGATGATTTTTTTTAGTCAAATGTATAAATCCTTGAAGATACTTTTTTTATACTATCTGTTTTAACTCTGTTGTTTCAGTATGTGCCATTTTGTATTTTTGTCTATGGATTTTATTTCCGTTGAATGTATATCTACTGTTAAATGAGAAAATATATGTATGTACTTATATGGTTGTTACTTAAAAGTTTGAGTTTATTTTTTTGCAAAAGATACAGAAGACGCATTGGTCGCTCTAAAGATGTTAATGGAGAAAACTAAAGTCAGAAAGCACTTGTGAAACTTGTATATCGGCTGCGCCATTAAGTTGCTGCACTGACTTCCCTGCTCAGTTTTAAGTCGATACACTTCATTTTTTCATCGAATTTAAAGCTTTATACGACTTCATTCATTATCAGGACCTCTACTAGGCGATTCGGCATTAGCAATAATGAAAGTACGCTATGATTAGGTTAGGTTAAACAAGGGTGTGGTGAAAAGGACCACACAGACACCAGGCACCAAAACGGGCCCATCGCGATCCCTGGGGAACGAGTTGAAAATAAGGCAAAAACAACCTAAACATTCACCGTGAAACAGCCAATATCCCTGAAAAAGCCAAGAAGGCCTTTGAAGTTTGTGCCGTGTACCTCTTCCAAACCTCCAAAGAAATAAGTATTCCCCTAAATATTTTCTGCACGCTCGCGAAATTGCCTCGCCTTCGCACAGTATGTGTGCTATATTCTCAACCGCCTGCAGATCACTGCAGAATCGACAAATATCCGTGTCAGAAAGCCTGAGCCTCCTTGCGTGTTTCCTTAGGAGGCAATGTCCTGTCAGACTTTGTCTTCGAAGGAAATGTTTACATTCTTATATATTTATTGTCCCACTAAAGCTCTAAGCTTGTCCCTGCTCAGTTTTAATAGTGCCTTCGATCCATTTTCGTCTAGTCGTGGCCAGAGGGACCTGGGTACCCTGTGTCCAGCCAGACGAGACCACCTTTGGTTGGCCGTCATTACAATTTTCTCCTCAACAGTGCCTCTAACTACGCAGAGGGGTGGTTTGATGTTAGAAACCACACTGTTTCCAAGGAGCCCTCCTTTTCTTGCAAGCTCATCAGCTTGTTCGTTACCCTCTATACCGCAGTCTCCTGGCACCCAGCACAGTCTCACCCGCTTCTGACTGCACACTGCCTTAAGAATTGTACGACGGCCCCTGACTATATCAGATTTGATGTTGATCGATTCAATTGTTTTGAGCGTAGCCTGGCTATCGATGTAAATGGCGATATCTCTGCCGGATATCGATCTCATCTGCAAAAGCTCGGCCGCCCTAAGTACAGCCAGAGCCTCTGATTGGAAGACACTGCATGTATCCGGTAGTTTTAAGGATACATTTAGTTCCGGGTCTTTTGAGAAGATACCAGAACCTGTTCCTTCCCCTGTTTTCGATCCGAGGGAATTTCATTTCAAGAGCTACTGCTCTTGAAGTAGTTTAAGTTAGTGGGCAGTAGCGAACTATTGCCAGCAAGTTTTTTTTTTATCTACAGATCAAGCGGTGTTAGGTTCAGCAGAGTGAAACTACGCTATGAACTTCGAGGAAGTCAAGGACTTCCACTTCTTTGGAAATAAATGGCGATGTCACCAAAAATCCTTCTGCGACAATATTACCACGTCGACTTCAATGAGGCGACGGAATTACTTCTGAGTTAAGCAATGAATGCCTTCGCAGGCTTAAAAAAATACGCCTGTCTTTCAGCTGAAGATATTCGCTATCCTAATGGCTATGGGGTTGTGTATATCCTTTCCTTGTGAATCTGCCGTTGAGTAAGAATCTGCCGGCGGTAAGAATTGAAGTCTTAGTCCCCACAGATTATAAACTGGCTATACACACTTGTTCTTAGGCCTGTAATGGCCTATATGCCGTCCTTGTCATCAACTACTGTGCCAGAATAAATCTAGGTTCTAACACCATCTTGTGAACAATATTAATCTTCTTGGACAGCCAAGCAACTCTGAAGGTGCTTGACTTACCTGTAACAGAATCGAAACTTGTTCTGGTAACAATAATGGTCATTCAAGAACTAGCCAAGAACCACTTAATCATCCTTCCCTGGTTTCCAGTCCATAGCGGCTTAAATGACAACGAATTAGCAGACCTACTTCTACCTAAAGTGAAGGCAACTACTGGGGTCTGAACCATTTATTTGAGTCAGTAAAAACTCTTACAGAAGTATGCTAAGAGCCCAGGTCGAATCGAATCCAAAAAATTCTTGTACCAAAAAATTCTTTCCTAGATTCTCGCCCAGGAGGTCTAATACACTGAACAACCTGGCTTCAATCCATCTACGACGGATTGCAAAATACCCGACCATACCAAAAAGAAAACTGCCACGCCTCCAAAAAGTGGGCGGGATATATAAAATATAACTGTTGAATGCTTTATACTAGGTGGTTGCATACATTTCGGCCTGTATGCAAAAAGTAAAAAGTGTAAAAAGTGGGCGTGGCCAATAAAAAAGCTAAAATTTTTTGGCAACCTTAAAGACAATTATAAGGCAATGTTACGTACCAAAAATGGATGCGCTAGCGCCATTGTAACATAGCTAAAATTTGCAAAATATATTTTTTTAAATTAGAGATGGTCGCACATACAGGCCTGTAGTGGGCGTGCTGTGGGCGGATTCAGCTTATTTTCAAACTTGATCTGAAGGACTGGACTTCCAACCAACCTACAGCTCTCTGCCTTAAAATTTGAGGCCTAAAAGTTGTTTACATACGGAAGGACGGACGGACATGGCTTAATCAATTCTCCTGTCGGTCCCATTCATATCTCTAAAAGAACTTAGGGGTCTACGGTGATTATTTCACTGCGTTACAAACTATACATCAAACTTAACATACCCTGGGTCGGGTATAAAAAACATCTCCATCGCATTGGCCTTTCAACGGACTCCACATGCAGGCATTGTCTAGAGAGCGATGAGCCCTATACACAAAATCATGGATTCCCCAGCTCTCCTTCGTCGGAGGAAGAATATCCTCGGCGAAGAAATCATTCCTTCGGCAAAATATAGCCGCCATATCTTCAGGAAATATCCTTGTCCTTCTGACTGCCTCCAGAGTAAGAAGATTGCACTAAAATTTCATCAGGGAAGACATAATAGGCTCTTTTTATTAATTTGCCGCGTAAGGATACAAAAAAGGAAATTACAGTACAAAAAGGAATGCTCTTCATATGCAGTGATTGTATGTTATAAGGTCATCCTTGCATGACAGCTCTGGGCAATTGAGCTGCATATGTTCTATTAAGTACAATTACTGAAGCGACTCATGGGGAGGATGGGTCAGTAGCATATGGCCCCATCTAGCTGAGGTAGCATTGTTTCTCCCATTGGAGGTTCGTAACCGTTTCAAGTTGCACCACGCTTTCCTCGGTAGTTCAAATTCTGCTTCTCTCTTTTCGTTTTTGAATAATTGAGCTTAGCCTGCCTGATTTATCACACGTTGATGACCAGAACTCTTCCAGGCTAAAGTTTTCGGCACTTAACTTTTTTGCAAGTTCTATCGCAGGCTGCCTTGAGCGAAGGGCGGTGGAGTTTCCAATATCTACACACAGTGGGATTCTAACATTTCCTTGGATTTTCGGAATTCTTTTATCAAGGTTTGCTTCCTTTTTAAGTCAGGGGGGCTATCTTACAGAGCATTACACTGCCAGTGCCAGATGTTAGCCACTTAGAGGTGTTCAGTTTGGTGTAAACCTTGTTTTTTTTTGTAGCCCAAACGGGGGCTCCATATTCTGCAGTCGAGTATACCAGCGAGATACTAGCGAGGTGCGGCGGCAGTTTGCGGAGCGGAGGCACCCCAAGAGCTGCCTGCTAGTTTTTGAATCACGTTGTTCCTAGTCTTTATTTTTTGGGTGGCTTTGGTTAGGTGTGTATTATATGTTAGTGGTTGGCTTAGGGCGACACCGAGATATTTTGGGGTGAAGTTGTGTCTTAAGTCCTTTTCGCTCCCAGTCCTTTTCGGGCCTCTCTGTGATTGAGGTGGAAACCCCAGATCTCGGTTTATGCTGCGCTGAGTTGAAGGCGGCTGTTCTTGCAGTATGCAGACAGTTGGTAAAGGGCTAATGTCGCTACCTGATCCAGCTTTCATAGAATTTGTGTTAAATGGCATAAGGGGCGTGTCATCGGCGTAGTTAAATTTTCAAGAGAACGTGCCTGAGGGGTTCACTGGTGTAAGTCGTTAAAAAGTGTAGGGTCAAACACTGATCCTTGGGGAATGCCGCTGTTAAGCTTACCTGTTCTGCGGCGGTTATCGTTAAGGAAGATATTAAATATCCTGTCACTGATCATCACACATATTAGGTTGCAGATTTTTAAGTACGGGATGAGAAGCTTGTACAGAAGGCCCTTTTTCCGACTGTGACGTTGGCTGCTACTGTAAGATCCTCGAAACTTACACAAGTTCAATTTTTTGTTAAAAGCTGGTTCCTATGAAGTTAGTTACAGGGCTAAGGCTTTGGTTGGTGCAATTTCTAGACTTTCTAAAACCTGCTTGTACGTTCGGGATAGCTTTTTCGGTGTCACTGCCTATGGGGTTCAGGATCATATGTTCAAAAAGTTTTATCCAAAGTGACAGGAGAGCAATAAAAATAAGAATGGCTTTGTAGGGCATATGCAGGTTTACTTGGCTTGGGGTTGATTTTTTATATCTTGAAGGCCTTAGGTAGCTCGGCGGATGACAGCATACTGGAAAAAGCCCGGGCAAGCAATCTTTTGCACGGGTCAGGTCTGGGTTCGAATCCTTCCATCGTCACTTAAAAACAAAGAGACCCGTTCTTTTTCACGATCTGCACCTCCGCGATGGCTTGACAAACCCTCTGAGAGTTTGTCTTGAAAAACTTCTCAAAGTGCCATACGGAATCGGCAAAAAAATTTTGGTCTCCTTGGGTTGTTGCACCACTCTATTTTTATATTGGACTCTTATGACTCTTAGATGTAGAGTTTGAAAGTGGTATATATGTATGGTTCTTAAGTGGAGTCGGGGTATTATATTAAAAGCCTTGTATAGTATTAAGTACCTTTAGCTTACAGGGCACCACCAAAAGATACAATAGACGATCAAGAAAATATCTCAAGGTGTCTGAGCTTCGTCTTTGTCCCGGTGAAGTAAAGTCCTTTAGCTAAAATTTTAAGCTGTCTATCTTCGTATAAACAATATCGGCCAGTATGGCGTTATTTTGTAGTTTACCTTCGGGTGAATCAGTGCTTAGTACGTTCTATGCCTCCAACTTTTTTAAAGCCAACGTTATCAGAGTCTTAGCCTCTCGAACTGAAAAACCTGAGTCATGTGTAGTGAAGTTATATATTGTCCTAAAGAAGTTGTTGAAAAAAACTCAATATGTTTAAAGTAAATACGCTGTCATAAGATCTATGTATATCATATCATGTATAAACGTTGATGACAACTGTACTGACAAATGTATACTCTACATAAAAAAGCATCATAAGCTCTAAAACGTGTTGTCGGGCACGTCTGCAGAATCGTATTTCGTCGAAGTCCAGTGATATGATAAACAAATTTCAGGCTAAATTTCAAATGAAATCTCCTGCATACATGCAAAGGTGGTTGCTGTTTGTTTAATATTAAAAAAACAAGGCATTAATTTCGTTGAAATCCTCAAATGAAATGCGATTCCTATTGAAGCAAATTAATTCCAGCAGAAACTGTAAACACATGCAACTATAAACAGGCATGCATCCGGGTGTTTCGCATCGTTATCACTGTGCAAACACGTCCAGGATCAACTGCAACTAAATCCAATCAAATACAATTTTAATTCTCATAACAAATTTATTAAATTCGATTGATACATGTTCAAGTAAATGCATATTTCTTTCTTAAATAACAAAACTCCAATACTAAGCTTAGAATTAAATATTGACTAGAAATTATGTATGTTGGACAATGTTGGTAGGACTTAAATTTAGGTCTAAGTTTATTGGTGTAAAGACCTTAAATCGCAGCAGTAGGTATAACTTTTGCGTGAGTGTAAAGATTTGGATCTGATGCCCTCATCAAACTGAAAAGAGAAAGATTTAAGGATAAGATTAGTAGCAAGGCATATGAATAGTACAAACAAGTGAGTAAGTGGAAGTTCGTCTGTGACAAACTTCTATATACCCGACCCTATATACCGTGTAACGCCAAATCTTAATTTTTTTTTTGTCCCGAATTCATATATTATTTGCATAGGCCACGCCCCCAAAAGTGGGTCTGGGCTAAAAATAAAAATAAATTAATTGTAATTTCGTTAGAATCATGACAAAATGCGTTGAAACAGAAAATTATTGCAGAAAAACAATTTTCGCCCTCTTAGAGGTTTTGGGATATTATTTCTCTGTACCAAAATTTGATTTCCTACGCCTTGTCTAACTTGACCTAAGGGCATTTTGAAAGAAAATTTGAAATAGAGGTTGTCGTACATTGAAGCCAGTAGTGGGCGTGGCCGTCGGCGGATTTAACTAATTTTCACACTTTGTTTGTACAAAATAAGAACCAAAATATATTCCAAGTTTGAGCGTCCTAGCTCACTTTTAAATACCTGAAAACTTCACACATACGGACAGACGGACAGTGGAAGAGGAAATATAACATCGAACTGTACTGGCTGTACAGTCAAACCGACCTAGCTAGAAGAGTTTTAAGAAAACTCCGTCCGAGTTGTTCTCGCCTCACAAATTCCATTTCTAGTAGTCCCCCACACACTCATACACCATGTCAAAATACATCAAGAAATATAGTAAACTAGCTGTGGTCTGAATTGGTGCAAAATGTAAAGCTACGAAGCAGTGATTAGTGGTAAAGTGGCAAGGCTAATGTGCTGAACTCTTGACATGATCCTTTAAGCGATGATTTTGAGTGGACCCAGCTTCTCACACCACAGTTCATCTATTTAGATCCTTTGGTGTATATGACCATGTCAAAGTTCTTCACTACTTTGTGCATCTCCTTCGGGGTTTTAGTAAGGAACCATACGTGTACGGATTCCTTCAAGCTTAGCTTGGGTCTTATGAAGTCAGCTGGGAAAGCTATCAATCTATGTGCAATCTCCTTGATTAAATTAGTTTAGTCAAGTAATTTCCTACTGCATAGGGCCCTACAGGCCAGTATAGCCAGACACAGCACTGCATAATGCGGTCTCTTTTGTGTGTAGCTCGAAAGGTAAGAGAAAACAGGAGTCCAGTGATGGTGCAGACTTGCACCGGTGGTTATTCCTTGTTAGTCAGTTGAGGTTTTAGTATTTGCTAAACGCTGACACCATACTGCTGTGTACCTACCCACACCCATAAGTTCATCTTTGGTTTAAGTCTCCAATTCTCTACAAAGGTTCTTCTAAAGGTGTAGTACATACTACAGGCCATTCTCATACTGTATTCGATGTAATGATTCCAGTTTAGTTTTGGTGCAAAATATCCAGACCCTGAGTACTAGAGAATCAAGGTCGGCAAAGACCTCACCGACCCCTTTGATGTCAAAAAAGGATTAAGACAAGGCGACGCGCTGTCATGCGACTTCTTTAACATCATACTTGAGAGAATTGTGCAGAACTCTCGCGCCAACACCAGAGGTACAATCTTTCAAAAGTCCGTTCAAATACTCGCATGCGCAGACGACATTGACATAATCGGTAGGACAAAGCGTGATGTCAGTGAAGCCTTCGTGAGTATTGGGACGGAAGCGGCGAATATGGGTTTAGCAGTCAATTGAGGTAGTTAGGGACTTTGTCTACCTGTGTTCCGCTATCATTTCAGACAATGACACCAGCGCTGAAATTAAACGAAGGATAACTCTTGCCAATCGCTGTTTCTTTGGGCTAAGGAGGCAATTGAGTAGCAAAGCCCTCTCTCGAGCAACTAAAGTGTTTATGTATAAGACCCTCATCTTCCCAGTCCTGCTTTACGGTGCAGAAGCATGGACCCTGTCAAAAGCGGATGAAAGCACTTTAGGCTGCTTCGAGAGGAAAATTCGATTTACGGTCCCGTCTGCATAGACGGAGAGTGGAGGAGGAGATATAACATCGAACTGTACGGGCTGTACAGCGATACCGACCTAGCCAAAAGAGTCAAAACACAACGTCTACGATGGCTGGGTCATCTAGAGCGGATGGACACCAACGCCCCGGCCCGGAAAATCTTCGAATCCACACCGCAGGGACGGCGCGGTAGAGGAGCACCGAGACTCAGGTGGCGCACGCAATTGGAAGGGGGCCTCAGCCAACTTCGCGTGCGAAACTGGAGACGGCTAGCTAGAGACAGAGCTGGCTGGCGAAGCTTGTTGGCTGAGGCCCAGGTCCACCCCGGACTGTAGCGCCACCTTAAGTAAGTAAGAGCACTAGAGAATAGTGTGAGTTGTTGACCATTTAGACGTGGGAGGGTACACCGCAGTTCAGTTTAGCTCAGGTTAACGCCGAGGCCATATCGTGGAACCCACGTGCCTTCCTTTTTTTTGGAGCTTTTCCTCTTATAGTTCATCATTTCAATAACCACATCAAAAGGATAACACAAGAGTCAAAGATCATCTGCATACTCGGCAATCTTGACACGTTCCCTGTCCATGTTTTACGAGAATTTTGTTCATAAAGCTGAATAGCGATTGTTCTTGTTTTAATATTTTGCGCGTGTGGGTACCACGCTTTATAGGGTCTTAAGAACAGAGGAGAGCACTGCATAACATTAAATAATTAGTCGATGACAGCTTTTGCTATTTAATTTTAAGTCTCGAATTGGCTTAGGTGGTTCCAATTGGAAGCTACCTTAGGTAGTAGATAAGGGAACAAAACGTCTGTCAAAATATGAGCGACTTCCTGGTCGGCGCCTACGTTATCCTATTTCGTGTTCCAAGTTACTAAACACTTTTTATCCCATCCCTTTACGATAGGTTATATTAATTATTATTATATTAAATTTGACTCACAGATTGTAGCATAGAGAGATAACCCCCGTAGACCACCAAGACCTTAAGGGCATATAATCGAGACTGAACTGTAAGTAGAATGAGCCCTGTGCACCCGTTCGTCCTTTTGTGTGGCGGTAGTTTTTAGGCCTTTGATTTTGTTCTAGGAACTTTTTAGGTCCCGAAGCAGTACAAGTGTAAACATTTTTGAAATCCACCAATTAACACGCCCACTTTACTTATAAGCATGAAATATTAAAATTGATCAGAAAGCTGAAACTTGGTTTGCGATATTCTCGGTTAAGGGTATTGTGATTGGCATTAAAAAAAAAGGGAAACCGCCCCATGTGGGAGTGGTTATCTATAATTTTCATTCTGATAAACGGTTTTTTTTCGATATATTTGCTTTAAATCCAAAAAACTTGCACTTATATAGCAGATATATAAGTAAGCTCACTTTTGCGGGCGTAAGTATAAAAAAAATTTTAATAGAAAAATACAATCAACACGTGTTGACCACTTCAGATTCCACTAATACCACTTTTGATCCCTTTTTTAAGGAAGGAGATTCTAAACTGACAAATTCTGGATACAATTAACGTTAATAGAAACTTAAATTTAACAACCAAGATTTATGACGCAATTGGGAGCTTGACAATGGTCAATTGGGATGGGGTATCCAACGATTGGCCTTAGCCCTAAGCTGATTTAACCCTCCCAATAGTTTTTTGAACACTGTACTGGTTCATTACTTTTCTCTATAAAGGCATAACACTTGCAGGGGTAAGCATTGGTGTTGGGTTTTTATAATCGCTACTGGCCCGACAGCATTTGTGTTGGATCGAGAACTCCTTTTCTCCACTATTCTCAAATTCTTTTCGGTCACGTTGTGCAACGCATAGCCATTGATTATGAGCTTACATATTGTAAAAAAAAGTAACCCATGGATAAAGTCCCCAGAGACGTAATGATCGTCACTTGTGATCGCCCGATACTCATCAATAAGTGCCAAGCTCTGAGGGAAGTGTCATTTCTTTTAAGTTGATGCCATACAACTCGATGTTAAAAAGCCAGAGGTTCTATGACGCCTTAACCTCACTATCAATTATACAAAGAGAAACTCTTCGGAGACTCTGAGAGCACATCGCACATTTGTCTTGGCTTCTTCATACAAATCCGCGATCAGCCGTTGGCCTAGGATTCCTCAGCTCCTCGTTTTCTTAGAGCCACCCATATAATCTAGTGGTTGTCTATATTGGAAGCTGTATTAAAATCAACCTTTCTTATAATACCAATGTCTTAACATCTTTGGATTTTGTAAACCGTTGTCTACAGTGGTCCTGATATAAACCTCTTTGATCTCACTTGACGGTCCTCTCACATCAGCTTAACTCTCTTGCTCAACTCAAGTAAACAGTTAAGGTTTTTTTTATCATCGTAAGCACTTTTTTTCAGATTCAAAAATAAATCGGGCTGCGAGTTCCATGCCCTGGTTAAATTGCTTACAGATTTTTGAGGTCTTGGACACCTTGCTAAGCCCTTCGATATTATACATATTTTTTTTTCTGCGGTGCATAAAAGCACTTTCATTGTGAAAGTATTTACTATGAGACTCTTTATTCGCTATTCCTCCATACCATGTGAAGGATTTTATCAATGTCCTAAAGAAGGTAGCATTGAGAGTTTTTGACAAAAGCTTTTGTGACGAAATCTCCTAGAACCAAGACAATTCTCCCTCTTTGAGAGGCCATTTTAGCGTTTTGACTACCCTGTGCAGGTGCACGTCATTTTGTCGAAAGTCTTTTGCCGTTTCTTATAGGAGCTTAAAAAGAAACTTCCTCCAAATGCTGATACATATGCACTTATCATCTTCGCTTGATAACTTGAACTGGGATGTCTATAATTTCAGGCGAATCTTGAACGCCATTTGATTTTCGTTGTTTGATCTAAAGAGTGCCTTTTGAGCTTTGAAGTGCCATGCATATAGAAGTTCCAGCTATCTATATGTGGATTTGCTGTGGCCCGTCCCACTTAGCTTGCGATCGGCGATCTTTAATCTTATTTTTGCCAGTGAATCTGATACAATATATACAGTTTTTTCTTGAGTTGCTTACATAAGCTCATCCTTTTTTCCACATTGTGACTGCTTTTTTACTGCTTTTGTCGTAGATTGCCGGCTCAATTACAATTTTTAGACAGCAGGACAGTGTTTTGTTGCGATCGTCTCTGCCAAATTCTCTTTTCATCTTTGATCTACAGTCTAAGATAACGCACGTTGAACTTAATGATGGTCAAACTGATTTCCATGACCTTTCGGACCAGACAAAATATTGTAGGTCCACTCAGTGTTGTCAGATTGCCTTGTGCTAATATCCCAGATCTAAGCACGAATGTCCCATAATATACCATTCGATTTATCCAAAAATCCCATTAAGAAAACAAGCCCAAAATTGGAAAAACAGTGTTTTTAAATTTTAGATCAAGTTTTATTAATTTTTTGTGTCAAGGATAATGACCTTAAGTTAGGCTTAAGTTTTAAAGGATGGCTGAGGATCAGGTCCCACTCGGACTGCACCACCTAAAGTAAGTATAAAATTTATTCAACTTGAAAAAAAAAACTATTTAAACAATTATTGGAAGACAAGTGTTCATTGTTAAATTTGAGATGGGTGCAAGGATAGGCGTATGCAAAGTTTGAATGTGTATGAAGGCATGCTACTCCGCGTGTACACTCCTGATTCTGTTTTACGTTTCTTTATTATCAAAAATATTTTGATAGAAAAATGGTTTTTCAGGTTTAGGAGTAAAATAAAAAGGAGCCGTAAAAAATCTCGTAAATCGTAATCTAAATAGAATAATTTCGAAATACTGATTTCGTGTATGTGGGAGTCTGGGTGTATACAAACTATAAAGGGAGAAAGCGTTCTATTTCATTATCAAAATGTTTATTGATAAAGCTTAATTGAAACGCGAACAGCATGAATGGTTGTGAGAGGTATGATGAGGGCTATTCTGAGCTGTGAGTGCCAGTTTTGGATCGATATCGATCGCAGCACCTTTAGATTGTCTCTTCGTGTCCAAAATCTCACTCCCATCTCGGCAGTTTCAAGCCTATTTAGTACTTTCCTTTTCATACAAATGTACTCAATAGTTCCTAATTTATGTCTCATTCCTAGTCAGCTACAAAGTTTCAAATCAACTCTATGAATTTGTTTGGAAACTGTTACTATGCTCTTTAAAATAATTCGTAATTTTCCGCAAGTAAAGCATACTTTTTAATCTTCCTCCATGAGTGTGCGACAGTATGACAATCCGCCAGGTTTATCTTCTTACTAACAAAATTATTCGTTTTTTAAAGTTTATAGACGTCTATTTTTTTGTTTCAATACCAATGCCATCTTCCATACACGTGGTCCTTATCGATGGAATCCTGTGTTCTCTTAAATTAATCTGTTGATGCTGATGGGCTCGGGGATAAAAAAAAATATTTAAAAAAGACCCAAATTAAATCATCCATTAATCCATTTCCTGTGTTGTGCAGCGGTTGCAACTCGTCATGCCAAAAAACATGAAAAACGGTATGCAAATCATTGAAGCATGATCAGTTGAAAAAAAAATTAAATTCCAATGAAATTCCCGTATAACCTCAGGGAAGCCATCGTTGTGTATTTGCAGGTACAGAAACGATATGCAGCCTACAACTGGCATAGTAGAGACTTTAAAGAGATTTAAGCGTCCGATGATGATATTTGACTGTTTAAATTGAACAACAAATTTAAAATCCTGAATTCTGCAAAATACATTGGGCACCTAATAGGTAGGTACAAAATTCAATTTTTCGCATAAAAAACAATATAATTAATATTAAAGGAGCATCTCTCAAAGATATAATTTTGCTGCATTTTTTGTAGCTCATAAAATAAAATCAGGTAAATGGAAAAGTAATTTTCTTTGAGTATATCTTATGGTATTTTAATCAAAGCAAGAAGTACGTGGTTGCCACTTCATTGAATTCATTAAGCTTCGCTTCTTGAGAGGCTCTTTATTATTCATGTTTAATGGCAAATAGAAACGTCGAGGCTTTTTATATGAAGGACATTTCCTTCTCACACAGAACCATTGGGATGGTGACAGTAATTTAAGGCTCCTTTTAGTTACATTTGGTTCTTCCGATAAGAGTAACTACAGCGCCGCGCCGCTATGTGAACGAGGCAAAGACTTCAGGACTTAGGTTAAGTAGGTAAAGAATTTGATGTGATGGCGATGGTAGGACATTGTTTTTCTTTGAAAGTACCACCGAGAGTGACCGAAAGTACTTTCCAGATACCGCCATATACATAATTTTAAGACAATTTTCTTCACTTCGTAGTTCGTAGACACACACTATGCATTCTACGAGGTAGTCCTAAAGTGCCTAACCTCAATTTAACCCAACTACATTTTTAACCTCTAAAAGAAAGCCCCTTTGGGGGGGGGGGGGCATGGCGATATCAATAGCCGCCATAATGTCCTTTAAATTAGCAAGTAATAAGGGAATAACATTTGACTAATTTTCGTTTGAAGACGACTGCATTTAAGCAGGCAATTGAAATAACTGATTTTTATTGAAAATTACCCCAAATAACAGGTGCAATAATCACGTTTCGCAGAAATGAACGTTCGTTCTATATGAAAGTTTTGTAACCTTAGCCTAAATTTTTGTCATTTCAAGGATTTTTAGTCGCAATTTTTACACAACAAAATTTGGGTTCCTATGATTTGTTTAAGTTGGTGAAAGGTTCTTTTCTCATTGAAGCCAGTGGTGGTCGTGGCCGTCTTCAGATTTAACCAATTATAACACTTCATATTAACAACATCAGAGTCCCACTGTTTTCCAAGTATCACCTCTCTTGCTTGATTCTGAAGACTTAAAACCTTCACACTTACAGACGGACGGTGAAAAATGTTGCCGAAGTTAAAGAAATTAAAGAGTTTCATGGCAGCGTTCAAAAATGTCTGTGTTAAAAAGACATTTATGAACACAAGCAACTAAAAAATCTTTGGCAAAACACAGATTTAAAAGTTCGCATGTGTGGCGCATTCCCATAAAAGCACGTTGCAATATATATTCTACAATAACTATTCTTTTGATGTAAATGTCACGCAGGTGCATTCAGCACTTCAGGAGTTCTGAAAATGAAAATTTTGGATATAAATTTATATAAAAATGGGTGCCATATTTTTGAGGGCCTGCTCAGATAGTACGAAAAGGGAATGCTCACCAAATATTTCACACACTCTAGTGGCATGGAAATTATTTGGCATGGTAGAAGAACCCGCAAAAAAAATCAGGACTCAGGAGTGTTTCGCCTGGTGTCAACATGACAGCCTTCCTTATTTTTGTTAAATGAGGGTGTAGAAATATTACAACCATCTTTTCAAGTTTTTCGGCCAATGCATTTTTCAGCGAAGAAAGCTTTATAAAGGATTTTTTTAACTAAATGAATTGATAAATTAAAATAATAATAAACAAGTGAGTAAGTGCAAGAGTTTGTTTGTTTCTTGGCCCGAATTCATATATTAAAGCGAACATGCCCTGCGAAACGCCCTCTTAAAGTAGGCGGAGCGGTCCAATTTTTTCCTTGTTAAAGGCTTTAGGCCAATATTGCTCAGTACAAAAATTTAAGTTCCCTTGTTTAAATTGACCAAAAGACATTTTGAAAAAAAGGGAAAAAGAGGTTGTCTCACATTGTAACCTTAAGTGGGCGTAGACGTTGACCGCTTGAGCCAATTTTCGCACTTTGTCCGTGAAATAAAAGAAACAAGTCGTATACCAAGTTTCAGCTCTCTAGCTTGATTTTCAAGGCCTAAAACCTGAACCAAAAAAAAATTACTTCCTTTGAGTAAAGAAGCTCTTATTTATTTATTTAATTATTTATTTTATATTTTTATTATACGCTTGTATCATAATGCATGTTCTTAACTATTTCGCCTAAAAACGTAGGAAAAAAAGACCGTCAAGTATGAACACATATGCGGAGCGGTCCGTCGGCTTTTGTTGAAGGTTATGGTCATCTATATTGCTTAGTTTGTGTAACATTCTATTTATTTATTAAAATTATTTCTGGATATATTTTACAGTCTGTAATATACTTTTTTCGTAGTTCTGTCTATTGTTCCATTATTGGGTGATTTTATATTGGGTTTCGTTACTCTAAAAAAAAGCTGCTAAAAAGCTTTATCTTTACGAAAATAGAGGGAAGGACATACTCTTTCTTGGCCTTTTTTAGGATTTTTATAATTTAAGACCCATAAAACATCAATTTCGATTTTTTTCAATTACCGTTAGACTTTTTGATCAATTTTACAACCACCTGTGCTAGCATTTGCCACTTTTCTCAAATTCTGTGGACATGGATTTCTGAGAAAACGGTAAAAATATGCTGTTTTTTATTTCGCTTGTTTGAATGTGCTTCAGAACTTAGGGTCGAAAACGGCAATTTTGAAACGTTTTTGATGCAGTTCACTTGCCTTTTAAATATTACATACTTCAGCCAAATTTAAACAAGGTCGTCATCACCGTTAAGGATCTAGAAATCTTTAAAAAAAATGTTTTTGAAAATGCTTTTATGTTTTTGAGTTAAATCTCAGAAGATTTTGAAATTTCAAAATCCGATATAATTTTCCTTAAAATTTTGAATTATTTCTCATACGTGTGATTCAGAAATTCCACCAAACAGCACCGACGATAACGACGATAACACACGTTTTTTCATGCATTTTTGCGATTTTTTTCGAAAATGCGTCAAAACTGCAGTACTCAAACTGTTTTTGAAAAATATGACCTAAGCACTTGGTTTACTTTGAGTTGCGTTAAAGGTGTGTTCAATATTGTTTTTAAGCGTTCGAAAGTTATGGCCTCCAACACTTTGAAAAACGTCATGCATTTTCGACTCTTCTTTTCTCAAAAGCGTTTCGATATTTTCGAAAAGTTTTATTTGTTTATTAAAGCTTAGATTTTGTCTTTCTACGACTTACCGTTCAGAAGTTATAAAGCGATTGGACGGACGGACGGACGGACAACGTAGCGATACAATAAGAGGTCCTTTTTCCATTTTTATACGGACCGCTAAAAAATAAGAAAATAAATAAAAAGAGTGGCGCAACAGCTCATCTTTTCAAACCTTCGCGGAGGTGGGAATCGTGAAAAAGAACAAGTCTTTTTTTTAGGTGACGTTGGCAGGATTCGAACCCAGACCTCTTGCGTATTAGGCACACACACTAACCACTACGCCACGGCAGTCCACATTTTCCCACATTATGTACTTAAAAATTCGAAACTCTAATTTTTGAATTCTTGTCGAGCCCAAAGTAAATTTTTATTATTAAAACATAATAGTTTTTGAGCATCATCTTTCAAACTCGCTCGCAAAAATTAAGTACTTCTCACAGTGTTTGAAAATAGAAGGGATTCGTCCCTGTTCGCTGGCTATAAATGTACATTTCACATAATTTTGTTGCTGATTCGATAGCCGCCGTCCGGTGGCGTTGCAATTGAGTAATATGACTGCCGCTCTGTTGGTTGCATCATTTAAATTATTAAAATAAAAGCTTATTAATTTTTTGACAGACGCCTGTGGGTTTCGATTTGGTGGCGGAAGACTGGGTGGATGCAAAAATCACTTAGCCGCCCTTGCTCCGCGGACCTTTTGTAAACAATAAGCGGTCACACAAGGTTATGATGGTAATGCATTTTTCAACATTTTCATTAGGCATGCTCAAAGTATTTGTTAAAGATTACATATGTATTTCATGTTTATCTGGTGACAAACCTAAATTTCGGAATACAGCATAAACTAGGAATTATTCTTTTTTTCATGACGCCATGAAAGGACATCGGGACAGTTGTAGTCAGTATAATAAAAGTTAATTAAAACCAGTGAGGAAGTGCAATGTGCAACAGTGCCTATGTAATAGCTTTGTTCCATCTGTAACGGACCGCGGTATACCCTTTTCCTATTCCTATTCTCCTTTCCATTCCTATTCTCCTTTCCATTCGTTTATTTTCTTGTTTTTCATCCCCGTCCCGTTGCGATCAATGCATCATATTAAGAAGAAAAAATAAAAAAAATATATTTTTTTTTAATTTTTGGTTCACTTTTTATAAAAACGAGGCGTGGCAAGGGGTTGGACGCCCGTTTAACCGAAAATCAATTTAGCATTGAAATATCCAAGTTTGCGGCTAAAATGTACGCAAAACTCTAATTTTTTGGTTCAAATTCAATAATTTTGTGAAATTGACCTCTAAATGTGGGCGTGTCCAAAAACTTTGTATGAACGAAATCTAAAAAAGTGTCTGGTGTACTTTATATGCTAAATTTTATTTCTTATTCTATCCTTAGTAGGGTTAAAAAACAGTCGAAACCCGTGTTTTTCTAAATTTTTTTAGGTATTTCTTGAATTCTGCCTCTAAATGTGGGCTTGGCTAAAAAATTTGTATGAACCAAATGTAAGAACCAAGTATTTTCTACATAATAAATTAAGTAAAAATTTTCTGATTTGGAACAAAAATATTGAATAAATTACATTTGAAGGTGCACAGAGAGCCCACGTATGAAATTTCAGCTTTCTAGCTTAAAATTTAAGGCCTAAAAACTAGGGACATACGGACGGACGAACGGACATGCCTTATTTAACTTAGAATTCGGTCTCGTTATTAATTCTCTATGTTACATTTTCGCCTGTATCAAGCTTTATATACTCCATTCCTGTGGAATAGGGTATAAAAATAAAATTCACAAATATTAGGCCATTCTTTTCGGAAATTGAGGGTTATAAAAAAGAAGGTTAAAACAATTACATATATAACCAATAAAGTAAAGTAATAAATAATATTGAAACAAATTCCAATTGTAAAACAAAAAAAAAAAAAAAAATCCAAAATAAAAATCCACACTTGAAATGTAAGGATCAAAAAACCCTGGTTATTTTGAAAGTCACTTGAAATATCTGCCTATTAAAACAAATAAATTATACTCACCTACACGTATTTACTACTATTTCGCACAAGTTCCATTATCCATACTAAAGGAGGCAAATCAATTAAATAAATGGGTTTCCATAATTGATTCTTGAATGGCGGGATACTTTTTAATTACACAGCACTGACTTGAGCAACGTTCATCCAAAGGAGAAGTTAGTTCATCTGGAAAAAGGAAAAGTGATTTGTAAAATCTTTGAGAGTCATAAGGAATTTATTTTTAAGGTTAAAAAAAGTTTATCACACAAAAGGAACGTAAATATTGCAATCGTTAACAAAAAAAATCAATTAATCGTCTTTTGATTTCGTGTTGGATGTTCAGATAGTTGCTTAAGTTGGTTAAAATGTTTCTAAGTCAATTAAATTTTCCGTTATAGAACATAATTTATAAAAATTTGCGACTTAAACGTCATAGCTTAAAGTACGAGTTGCTCGTGTAAGATATATGTTTAACCCCAATAAGTTCTGGCCAACTAATACCAAGGTGGGTGCCGTGGCGTAGTGGTTAGTGTGTGTGCTCATTATTGAGGATCGAGCGAAGAGAAACGTTCTTTAAGTTGCTTAACGACCAAAGCCCTGATGTTTGTCTGGTTAGCGAAACCAAGCTGACTCGGAAACGTAAATTAAGGCACAAAGATGAGGTGTTGCGATCTTCATTCGCAAAGAACTCAAGCATAAGGCCCTGTATAGAGGTTTAGTGCGAAGGTTCCGGGAGCTTGAAGCATGCATTGTGTACATCCCTCTCCGTAGTGGAAAGAAGTTGTATGTGGTGTAGCTTTATGCTCCTGAAGCTGTTCAATCTAATGTTTTTATGTCAGAGCTCGAGACATTGTTTCGATGCCTAAGGCTGGAGTCGGGGGAGAACTTTTTCCTCATGGCTGCAGATCTAAACGCCAAACATAGAGATTGGGGAAACCAAACACCTAATACCAGAGGAAACTCACTATTTAATTGGTGGGGTGAACAGTGTCGAGTTTCGGCTCGGTTTGAAAGCGACAGATAGTCCATCGTATCCTAGGTGCGGCTCCTATTTGGATCTACTGCTGTTTGACGAACGTTTACACTTGAAGGACGTGGACCGACAAACTATAAACTCTCTGCGCACGTTTGTGTATGACAGTGACCATTGCGGACTAAGTGCCGAAATAACTATTCCTAACGAAATTGCGGAATTGGACGAGTTCGTCCAAACGTACTCCTACAACTACGGTAGGACACGTTGGACTCGCTTCGCCCGAGACCTGACAAGAGAACTCTCCTTAAACTCGCTCTATCCTCCGTCGAATTGGAATCTGTCGAACGAGGAAATTGACAGATACCTACGGCAAATGGATGAGACAATTAAACGAACAAGGGACAGTACGATACCTCGGTATCGACCATCCAGTAACAGCTACCGCAATGCAACAACCGACGCATTACACGAACAAAAAAGTAGACTGCTTACAAGACTTAAAAACTTGTATAGACGGTTTACTGGCAGACAAGGGAGTTACTGACAGACGCGGAGGTAAGGACTTTGAAGTCGTTGATCGCGAACCTCGAAGTACTTAATTAAGCAAATTACAGGCTTTCTGCCAATTTGCACTGGGGTAACAAGATTCGGGCTATCAGGTCAGATAACCCGAGCATGTTTCCCCAGATTAATAAAGTGTTTCGGAGGAACGATGACAACGAACTTCCTTGTCTTAAAATCCCCCGAACGACAAACAACGAACAGTTACTGACAGCAGCAGGAATAGATCCTAGGGACGCTGTTGATGATGACGACTTTTTCGTGATCGAAGATCCGCGGGAGAAAGTGGAGGCTATAGGAACTGCTTTCCAGGACGTGTTCAAGGTGAATCCTAGCATCCGCCCGAATCACGACCTGGAGAATAGAGTCCTGGTTCAAAACTTTTACCTTCGAAGTGACTTAGAACACTGGCGATCAGAGAATACTTCTTTTACCGGGTTCAATGACGACTTTTTGGCATATAATGCCGTCGCCAATGAAAGGGTCCAGGCCCCGTTCGTATCGAAGGTAGAACTCCAAACGATCTTCGAAGCATTGAAAAAGAAAAAATCTGTGGGAATCGATGGAATATCGAGCATTGTGCTTCGACATCTTCCTCCAGGATCGGTGGAAATCTACGCCACTCTGTTCAACAATGCTCTAAATAATGCACATTATCCAGAGCATTGGAAAATAGCTGTGGTATACATCCGATCCCCAAAAGGGGAAAGGATAACTCCAATCCGGCAAATCTCCGGTCAATAAGTCTTCTGCCGAATATCAGCAAGGTATTCGAAAAGGTACAATAAAATAGTTCCGGATAAACAATTCGGTTTCAAGGCGGGACATGATACGATATATGCCGCGTCTAAACTGATATCAGGTATCCAATGGTACAAAAGCAAGAACCAATGCACAGGTGCCTGCCTGATTGACTTGGAGAAGGCCTTTGATACCGTATGGTTAGAAGGACTCTTCTACAAGTTGAATAGGTTAGGCATCAGCAAACCTCTTCAACACATGTTGCTTAATACCTGCTCTCCGGTAGAAAGTTTGTCGTTAAGCACGGCAATGTGACTTCTACTGGAGTGTTCAGTATCAAAAACGGTCTGCAACAGGGAGCGGTCAATTCGCCGATTCTCTTCAATATTTACACGGGTGATCTGATAGGATCTCTTCATTTTGCGATAGCGTATGCCGACGATTTGATCGCGTACAGATCAGGGCCTAAAATCGAGGTCATTGTAGCATTATTGCAGCGTGACTTCGACAAAATTCAGCAATACTGCGACGACTGGAAGTTAAGGATCAATTTCCAGAAGTCGGAAACCATTCTGTTTCCAAAAGGGATACCAAAAAGAACTGGCGAAATTTTTCTATCGTTGGACAGCACGGGCTTCCTCTTGCGTGCAAAAATGTAGTCAGATTCCTTGGACTCTGGCTAGACCAATCTATATATAAACAAACATGTAGATGTTGCTTTATCCAGCCTTTGCCCTAACAAAGAGACTGTTTTATAGCAGCCAACTCGATGCGAGGGTGAAGGTTATCTGTTACATGGCCCTTATTCGGCCTATGCTCGCATATGGTTGTCCCGTGTGGTTCAACATGGGGGCAAGTAGAACGGAAAGGATTCGGGTTTTCGAGAGGGCTCGTCTTCGGGCTTGCCTTCGCTTATATCGAACTCCGGAGTCCGACTACACAAAGTACTATTCCAATGAGGTCCTGTACAACAGGGCGAATCTGATCAGAGTGGATAGTTTCCTCATTAAGCTGACTCGAAGGCACATTGCAAGAGCAATGACCTCGACGAATAACCTGATCTCAGGGGCTTATTACCCAAATTTCTATTCTCTATTTTGACCAGGCAGGCCTGATCCAGGATAGATCGGCTGTGCCCTTAATCTTCCATGTTGCTCGGACAACTGTTGACAGGCGACTCAACTACAACCGAGACGCCGCACGGAGCGCTGAGGAGCGTCTCCGATTTAGCAGATCGGTATCCTCCCGGGATGTGGGAGATGTACATAAACAGCACCAGCAATTCTGGTGGCTAACCGAGGGAACCCCCTCGTCGATCCCTATCGATCCGGGTTAGGGTTTTCTCTGTTCGGCAAAGTCGGTCGCCGCTTAGCCTTGGCCGGCTTACATAGTTCTTAAGTGTCTAGGTTAAGGTAGTTTTAAGATTTTATTTACATAAAAAAAAACAAAAAAAAAACACAAAAAAAAACATAGAAAGCACAGCACTGAATAAAAAAAAAGTGCGTATTTAATTACGCAATTAGTAAAGTTAGGTTAAGTCTTATTTTTATTTTTATTTTAAGGTAGCTTTAAGATTTATATATAAGAAAAAAGAAACGTTCAGTTACTAAGTTTTTTCTCAATAAAAAATTTTTTCTTAGTTTTAAATTTTGTTCTTTTATATTAAGTATTGTAGTGTAAGTTAGTTTAGGTCAAAAGACATAGTTTATAAGAATTAAGTTCAGCTTAGAGCGCCCGCGAAGGGCCAGTAAGTTATGTTAGGAGAGTTAAGTTAATAAAGGTAGTTTTAAGCATTTTTGTCTACCGTTTAAGAAATCATGAATTACATAATAAAAAGCATTAAAAACTGAAAACTGAAACTTAGTGTGTGTGCTTACTGCGCCGGAGGTCTGGGTTCGAATCCTACCATCGTCACCTGAAAAAAAGACTTGTTCTTTTTCACGGTCCCCACCTCCGCGAGGGTCTGACAAGCCCTCCGAGAGTATCATTTGTCTTAAAAAACTTCCCAAAGTGCCGTTCGGATTCGACAAAAAATTGTAGGTCCCCTTGTATGTGAAGATATTAACACACACAGCATACATTGTTGAGAAGTTGACCCTGGTTCCACTCGAGCTGTTGCGCCACTCTATATATCTAGTTATAACTTATACCAACATGATTCCCGCAATTGGGTAAGGGTCAAATCAACTCTTTTCAAGTTTTCACGTTAGGTGGTCAATGGCCCCATCTCTTTCTCTTCTACATCCTTTTCGGGGATCGAACAATGGTCGTATACGCGATGGGCCAACTTCTGGGTCTAAAGCGATTTTCGGCTATGCTAGTCTTATCCAGACATTCCGGATTCATTTATGAATTAGTCTTTATTCTACGGTCGAATAGTTAAGAATTGGCCAGCAATGGGCCGGCAATAGTTTGAGGTCGGACGGTTGTACGGTGACCATACTGTCGCCCGGTACACCTTCGTCGAGCAGTGGGGTATTAGTGGTGTTTATCTCGGGATGCCTTCGCCATTCACTGATAAGCTCAGGGCTTAAGAAAGCATCATTCCATCCATTCTTAGAATCACGAAATTGTGGCACTTTATAGCTTCTCGACCGGTACTTGAGCCCAAAAATTTAAAACCTTTCAAAGTAAAAGATCGCATCTATAAACTCTTTTGTGGACGTACTACATATTTTGAACAGCCGCATGATAATACCCGGGCTCCGAAAGTCTTTGCAGATACTCTGGACACCATCATAACACTGCGGCAGATTACTGATGAAATGAGCTGAACGATTTATGCATAGGAACAACCCAAAATTAACGTCCAGCTGTCGGTAAAAAACACCAGTACCCCTTTTTACATCTCTCCGGATTTAGCGATACCCTCAAACACCACATTTTAAGCATAGGTAGTCGCTGCCATTGATTGTCAGTGGCATTTTTGGCCAAATCTCTGCTGAAATGTGAAACTGATCAAGTCAAGCTCTCTAGCAGCTTCTTGGCATTAAAGTGCGACCACACTGGACCGCACCTCTGACTCAGTTTGAAATCGAATGGCATTAACTCTAGCTCACGACAGAAAGGTCGCTGAGCTAGAGGAGCAAAAACGATCGTTTTCCTAGATCTGCCGTTGCTCTAAGTCGATGCGATTTGGTTCGGCTCATATTGCTCTCCAAGTCTATAAAAGAGCAAAAGAGTGGTAAAATGCCTCCTTGCCGTTAGATTCTGCTTACGAAGCTGCGAGTCTGTTTTCCAGTTTTATATGACAATTACATGACGTATTAGTGTCTTAAATTTCATCTTTTGTCTCTGTCTCTTTCTAAATGCTCAATTTGACAAAATTTTACACGTTTTAAACTTCATATTTTTCTCAAATACAGTCAAGAATATTTCCTTATAAATGCACAGCAATATTTGCATATTGATTTCCATTGCACAACTTCCTTTCAAATAAGAAAGATTTTTAAGATGTATTTTTCTAAGAATTCTAATCTCACTTTGCCGGAACGACTACGTGTGTAAATTTTAATGGGTTTGAAAATATTCTTTAACATGTCATTTCCTAATATCCTTTCGCATCGGCACAAAAGGACTTTGAGTGCTAATTTCAGCTCGGAAACTTTTACAAATACTCCGAGTGGCATTGTGACTTTGTGAAGACAAAAATAAATTAATTTCTCAAAGTTGATCAATATTGGGGGCTTTTTCCTTTTCCGGGATATATTGATAAAATCATATACCATGCCGCAGCCTTTAAGCTATATTCAGACTCAATGAAAGGCGAAACGACCACTATTCGCTTTCATAAAGATTCCTTTGTGGCGGGTTTTTTCTGTCAAAAAGAAGGATCCAAGTATTGAATGATATTAAAGGAAAACCCCACCTCACCCCACAACTAATGCTTCGCTGATGTCTTTATAAGGATAAACGATAAAGTCAATGAAAGTCATTTGCATGTCATCGGTAGTGACAAAGGTTGCCAGTCATTAAACCTGAGAGTATCATGAAACTAGTGTGATATGAGTATATAGCTGTATGTGGATGTATAAGAATAATATGCACCGCAAAGTACTTAATCATCCATAGTTTCTCGAAGGATATTGTTTGTACTCTAGTGCTGCGTCATTAAGTGATGTGTCATTAAGTTCAAGTTCATCCATCTTGTCTGGAATTTCGATTATAAAAGCGTCTATACACGTACGTACGTACCTTTTTCGAAATTCTGCTGTAGATGTGATTCCTCGGGAATTGTAGAGAAATTGGTATGATGGTAGATGTAAGGACTTACTGGCGTTGGATTCTGCCCAATTGTATTTAGGCACGTGGTGGAAGCAGTCGCATCATTTGTAGAAATGTAGTGTATCACATCGGTCTGAAATGAGAACAGAATTCTTTGATTGATTAAATGAAGACGCCAGGGAAAATAATTTAATAAAGATCCTGGGTGATAGTGGTTCATTAAGCTCTTTATCTCATTAGCGTGGCGTTCATTAATTAAAGCATTGAGTGTGGGTGGGTCGGTATATCTGTTATCGTCTGCGAGCCGCATTATTTGTCTATGCAGAGCAAACAAATTCCACACGCAGTTATTTTCATTTAAGTGCCTAAAATACAAAGTACTTAGCTATTATTTCTTATTAGTTTTGCAAATGCATTAGACGGTAATAACTTCAAATTAACATCGTTATCTTGGTAACCCTTTCTTTGAGATCCATCTCGGGTTAATGATTCGTTTGTTGGCAAGAGAAACTAAAAAATAGCATTCCAAAATGGCATGGTCAGGAATATCCTAATTATAATTCCAAAAACGCCTACGCCTGAGATGCTTCTAACCTAATTGGGGCGAATTAATTTGATCCGTTTCTATGCAAAAGGAAAAGATAAGCCAGCTTAATTACCAAAAGCATTTGACCAGTTTCAAAGAATCAAATAATCTGTTCGTCTAACCGGGTGTGAACTTCCATTTGATCAGATAAATTTTATTTCTGCAAGTCTGGAACGTGTAGAAGATTATTAAATTGACACCATGGTTATCTTTGAATCGATTTTGAACCTAAGAAAGTTTTAAAATTGAAGGACCTTTTTACAGAAAAATTTAGTTTAACCAAGAAACGATTGGATTCATCGTTTATTTTCGAAAAACTGAAGGCAAATTGCAACCGTAAATGTGTGCTTGCCAATCGTTTGATTTTTTCTGTTTTCTTCCAATTTTGTGATTTTTTTTTTCCTGCCAAGGATAGAACAAAAAATTTAAAAACGATAGAATTCTTCATCGCTATGAACGTAGGTCACTTATGTTATACTCCCGCCGGTCTTTAAACGGAGATTAGTAACAGGAGATTTAAAATAAAGCCCTATGTGTTTTCACCGGAAAAACACAAAAACAAATTGATGCATGAACTTTCTTCTCTGCCATTTTGGATATTAAAAGAAGAAAGTGAAGGGATTAGAAAAATTTTCCTTTCTCCGTAAAAATTAAATAGTCTGCATTTATCTTATATTTGCGGTAGATGTGCCATAGGTGGGATTTTATCATGTCGCAACTGTGAAATGCAGTTGGTTGCCGTGACATTTGTTTTCAATCTTATAGTACATTTACTCCGAGCCTGATTTCAACATTTAAGCCAAATCCAAATTTAACGCTAAATGTTTAGCATTTCGCCATATATTTTCAGGATTTCTAAATGTTGAATTTCAGTTAAATGCTGAATTTCGCCTGGGCATTTAGGAGTTTGTCGAATGGAACAAACCTCTCAAACTTCCGATTCTCTTATTTTTAAGAGAATTCAGGGCAGTTGACAGAAAATACTCAAACAAAACGCTTGTAAATTGACATAAGTCGATAAAATTGCTCTGGGACGTGTTTTAAAACTAACAATAAGCAAGTAAAACGACAATTTTAGCTGTATGGAACACTTGATATATCAGATTTTGACACCGATTGTCATTTTTGAAACGCTTAAAATCCAGTAAAAACGGCAAAATTGGATTCCGAAATTTTTTCACTAAATTCAGAATTAAGGAGTCCGTGTAGTATTAAACAAAATTTAAATTTCTATCGAAAATCTCACGATTTGTTAATAGATGATAAATTAGATTGAGTGTGTAGGTACATACAGTGAAGGATAAGTCTGATTCGAGACAGTTAAATGGCTTAATTAAGCATGTAATGATAAATTTTAGTTGTAGAATAGTGTCCATATTGAAAATTTGGTACAGAGATGAATGGCTTTCTCATGATATGAATGACATGTAGGTAAGAGTGGGCTGCTCTACGTGCCATACAGCATAGAAAGCGGCAATGGTTTTCTCATAGCTAACAACGGGGAACGCATTAAGTCTCTGATCACTTATTTCTTATCAAAGGCCTGCTCAAAATGCATAGCTGGAGCTGGAGCTGAAGCCTTCAGCATAGAGTGTCGCTTATGTCCAGAATACGACTTTGTAGCTGAGTAAAAGTTTGTTAAGTTTTTCCGAAAGTTTTTTTATTAAACTTGTCCGGCACAAAAAACAAAGACAGGTAATCAAAAAATTTATTTTTCTTTGAATTTTTTCCTTTTTTTGACAATTTTTTTATATTTCAAATCATGTTTTGTAGTTGAGTAATATCAGCTACGACTTTTAGCTTTAGTTATATATGAGCTGTGTTCGCGTACTTATTGTAGTGAAAGAGCAAATTGAAAATTAATTGCAGAGTGGCGGAAAATTCTCTCTTAAAGTGTATTAAAGAAATGAAAATTGCCCTAAAATACGGGAACGGTTTTGTAGTAAAAAATAGCGTTTTGAAAGAAACGTCAAGAGCAGAACAATTATATATTTTCATATGTTTTTAAAAAATGATAAATCATGGGCATTCAAGGTAACAATTCTTTAAGTTACGTGTTAGTACTGCGGTGGATTGGTTGCTACCTTCTTGCCGTTCACGTAACTGCTGCCACATATCCTTCATATACAACAAAAATATTTGTGCCAATTGCATGATTGCATCGCTTGAATTCACTGAACTATTTTTGTACCGCATTGATTCACTAAAAGGATTTGTAACGGCTTAAATGCACTGAAATGAGTTTTGGAAACATTCTGCACGTTGTGCGCGTTTTTTTAATCATGTTACCGACAAAATTTCAAAAAAAGAGCCAATACACAGAATAAACTCGAAATCAAAAAATGTAAACAAAAATTTGTATCAACAAATGTCGAAATTTGGCATTTGAAACTTGGAAATTTCTTACTACAAGAAAATTTTTGTAGTAAAATATTTCAAGTTTGTTCAAGGTGGGGAAATGATTTACTCTCTCGTTTCCGTTCTCTTTTACGACAATTCTGTGTACGGGAACACTTTTGTAGTAAGATATTTTAATATATTCTGAGATATCCGGGTACGCGAACAGACCTATTATCTACTCAGCTACAGTTACGCGTTTTGATCAGAATTCAAAGATATAAATGACAAGTGCCATCTTAGAGCATTCAACGTATAGAGCGATTTTGGAGCAGGGTTTTCTATACAGAGCCGAAGTGTCGTAAAATAATGCCGGGCTAAACCAAGTCGAAGTTTTTTTCCCAACTTTCTTTACATCACAGGATTCACAGGTCTTCGCCAATTGGCTTTAAAGGGTACAGTTCAAGGGTACAGTTCAATGGTGCTTTCAAGGGCCCACAGCACTTGGCGCCTTATATAATGGGTGCGGCATCTCTTACCTCGGTATGCAAACATCGAATAGCTTTGGCACTAATCAACTGATTACCTTCGGTTGACAAGTTTTTGAAACATCAATTCAGTTCATTTCATCAACTTGAATCGTTCTATATCAAAACAATGCGGAAAAACTGTTGCACAGTGTATTAAAAATGGATGTGCGGTTTTACTTCACCAACGTGCATATCATTGGAAAAATCGTGACCCAGAAGAACGGTCTAACAATGATAGATCGACGTCGAATTTTGTTGAACACGGGACAGGGTAAGGTCTTTTGGTTTTGAGGCTCATAAGTGTTCTCGACACTCTCCACCTATATGAAGGAGTCGTAACTGCGATAGTTTAGCTGTGATTTTCATTGCACAAATGCTACAGTGAATGGTTGATATTGAATCTGATTTGTGGAAGCAAATTTTGATGACGCGGTCTGACGAGGCTTGCCTAACTTACTCATTTGGGAAAAGAAGACTCCACATGAGATCGACAAAAGACCATAGCCTGACTTAAGGATGACTGTTTGCAGGAAATTGTGTTTGCAGGTGGTCAAAGGATAGACATGTGCACTCAAGAGGATACAAGCATCCACAGGTTTTCTAAACCCACCTCTGTCTATCAACTCCTACTCTCACCTCCCCGTGGTGAACACCGGGTGCCTAGTACCTCAACTGGAGATTGGGTTCCAACCCCTTTGGAAGGTTGTTGGGGGTAGCAGACGAGAGAGGGGGGGAGGAGTGTTCCCACTAAGGCACTTCTCCTTGCATCCGGACGGCAGCGGAGGAATTCCCCAGATGGAATCAACGGTGGCGTCCATAGTTCCAGTCAGGCCGAACTACTTAGTGAACACCTTATATGGGCTACTACGACGTATTCGGAGCTCAGGCCTATAAGGAGCGGGCTATCCGGCTCTCCGTCCTTACAGCTAAGCAAAGGATCTGGTCCTCCAGGTTGGGGGTCGTGCCGTCGGGGTGACTTCCCGGCCACGTAAAGAAACACCAGTCACGAAGCGGAAACAAGCCTCGGATTCGGACGGATTTACTGTTGACGACCAATGCAAACGAGAAAAGGACAACGAGCTCCGGATCTGCTCGTGGAATGTTAGGTCCCTTAACAGACCACGTGCAGCCGAGCAACTAGCGGAGGCCCTTAACCATCCCTTCTTGCCATCCAAGAAATGCGGTGGGACGGGCCGGGCAAAAGAAGGATGAAAAACTGCGACATCTACTACGGCGACTGCTATCGGCATCAAAGACAGCGCCTATTTGGATGTGGTTTCGTTGTTGGAGGCAGACTTAGGCAAAAAGTCTTGAGCTTCAACCCTGTAAGCGAGCGCCTCGCGACGATCCGCATCAAGGCTAAATTCGCCAACATTAGCCTGATATGCTCACATGCCCCCACAGAGGAGATAGATGACGAGACCAAAGATATGTTCTACGAGCTCCTGCACAAAACTTATGAGCAATGCCCTAGCTACGACACTAAGATTGTCCTAGCCGATTTTAATGACAAGCTAGGAAGGGAGGGCATCTTTGGTCGAACAGTCGGAAAGCATAGCCTGCACGACACGACCTCCGATAACGGATTCAGGCTGATCGACTTTGCTGCGGGGCGACACGTTGTGGTAGCTAGTACACAGGTCCCGGATCTCAATATCCACAAAGGGACATGGAGATCTCCCGATAAATCAACCGTCAACCAGATTGACCATATTGCGATCGACGCAAGGCACTCCTCCAGTATCATGGATGTCCGAACTTTCCGAGGGGCCAACATTGACTCGGATCACTACCTTGTTGTAGCCAAGGTACGGCTGCGAATATCCCGACCAGCGCCAAGTAATGAAAATACTGTGAGGAAGTTTGACGTCGGCCGACTACAATCGCAAGAGATCGCCAGGTCCTTCTCCAACCGAGTCTCTCAAAACCTTCTACGAAGTCCTATGCAACCAGCATCAAGTATTGATGGCCAGTGGCAACATTGCCAAAATGCCATCAGAGACGCCGCCTCTGAAGTGCTGGGTTTCACACGGCGACCACAACGAAACCCCTGGTTTGACGATGAATGCCGGCAAGCACATGCAGCTAAACAGGAAGCATACAAAGCGGCGCTGCACAGAAGGACTAGAGCTGCTCGCGAGCTCTACGAGCAGAGGAGGAGAGAGGAGCACCGGCTTCTCCGAAGGAAAAAGAGAGAGCACGAAAAGCGCGCGGTTGAAGAGATAGAGAGATGTTACAACAGGAATGAGGTTAGAAAGTTTTACCAAAGGATCAAAAGGTCCTGCCAAGGGTATAAACTTCGAACTGAAGCCTGTAAGGACCATCAAGGGAACATCGTTGTAGAATCGCAGTCGGTGCTGAGGATTTGGAAAGACCACTTCTGCAGACTGTATAACGGCGAGGAAGAACCAAATACCGCTGTCAGGCAGAACGAACCATTCAACCCGGGCGAAGACGTTACCGACGAAGCATACGAACGATACCGCCCACCCGACCTGGAGGAGGTGAAAGTAGCTGTGTCTAAGCTCAAGTGCAACAAAGCAGCCGGAGCAGACGGCCTCGCTGCCGAACTTTTTAAATCCGCTGGCGATGAGCTGGTTAGGAGCATGCACCAGCTCATCTGCAAGATATGGTCGGAAGAAAGCATGCCCGACGAATGGAACCTCAGCATTGTTTGCCCGATCCTGAAGAAAGGAGACCCTCTGAGTTGTGCCAACTACAGAGGCATAAGTCTTCTTAACATCGCATACAAGATCTTTTCTGCTGTACTGTGTGAACGCCTGAAGCCGTTTGTCAACAATCTGATAGGCACATATCAGTGTGGCTTTAGGCCAGGAAAGTCCACCATCGATCAAATATTCACACTGCGGCAGATCTTGGAGAAAACCCAGGAATTCCAAATCGATACACACCACCTCTTCATCGATTTCAAGGCCGCGTATGACAGCATCTATAGAGACGAGCTATATAGCGCAATGTCTAGTTTTGGCATCCCTGCCAAACTCGTCAGTCTGTGCAGGATGACGATGGAAAACTCACGCTGTTCCGTCAAGGTCGGCAAAGACCTCACCGACCCCTTTGATGTCAAAAAAGGATTTAGACAAGGCGACGCGCTGTCATGCGACTTCTTTAACATCATACTTGAGAGAATTGTGCAGAACTCTCGCGCCAACACCAGAGGTACAATCTTTCAAAAGTCCGTTCAACTACTTGCATACGCAGACGACATTGACATAATCGGTAGAACAAAGCGTGATGTCAGTGAAGCCTTCGTGAGTATTGGGACGGAAGCGGCGAATATGGGTTTAGCAGTCAATGAGGGCAAAACCAAGTATATGCTGTCATCAAGAAAAGACACCCAACACCGACGTCTTGGACAAAACATCACCATCGACAGCTATAACTTTGAGGTAGTTAGGGACTTTGTCTACCTTGGTTCCGCTATCAATTCAGACAATGACACCAGCGCTGAAATCAAACGAAGGATAACTCTTGCCAATCGCTGTTTCTTTGGGCTAAGAAGGCAATTGAGTAGCAAAGCCCTCTCTCGAGCAACTAAAGTGTCCATGTATAAGACCCTCATCATCCCAGTCCTGCTTTACGGTGCAGAAGCATGGACTCTGTCAAAGGCGGATGAAAACACTTTAGGCTGCTTCGAGAGGAAAATTCTTCGGACGATTTACGGTCCCGTCTGCATAGACGGAGAGTGGAGGAGGAGATATAACATCGAACTGTACGGGCTGTACAGCGATACCGACCTAGCCAAAAGAGTCAAAACACAACGTCTACGATGGCTGGGTCATTTAGAGCGGATGGACACCAACGCCCCGGCCCGGAAAATCTTCGAATCCACACCGCAGGGACGACGCGGTAGAGGAGCACCGAGACTCAGGTGGCGCACGCAAGTGGAAGGGGACCTCAGCCAACTTCGCGTGCGAAACTGGAGACGGCTAGCTAGAGACAGAGCTGGCTGGCGAAGCTTGTTGGCCGAGGCCCAGGTCCACCCCGGACTGTAGCGCCACCTTAAGTAAGTAAGTAAGTTTGCAGGAAATTGCAGGGGATCAAGTTCAGTTCAGTTCAGTTGAATTGACTTTTTATTTCACAAAAAAAAAAAAAAAATAGAAATTAATCTTAGCAATATTATTTCTAAATCTAAATGGATTTGGCTTGAGGCCGTCTACCAGATTGACAAAATTTTCATTATTTTAAAAGTTTTCCTCTAAAATACATTTTCTATAACGAAGTACGTTTATAACGTAGTTGTAAAGTATGTTCCAGCCTCGGTTACCGTAAAAGATGCTTATAAATTCCTGCGACGATATTCTTTGAGTATGGGACATACAGCAATGAAATGAAATACTTCCTCCCGGTCATTGAGATTGCAAAGATTGCATAAAATCGGAAGATCTGGGCGGTGCGGTATATAGTTTTAATTAACTAGTTCTCCTCTTATTTTAAATATTGATGACATATGATGATTCAGCTTACTATAGTAAGTCTTGTGGATGGATTCCTGTGCCTGATCAATGAACTCTTTGTAGATCCTGTGTCCTGTTCTCTCCAGTAAACTGTAAAGCTTGCTCTTTGCGGCAACCGGTTGTTCGTTTGGCGTCATCTGAAGGTCCCTGTCCATTTTGTTGCTAAATTCTCCCAGCTTTTGACACATTTTCCTCTACTTCGCAGAACTTCGCTGAGGACTATCTTAGGCAGTCTGTCCTGTCGCATTCCCACGACTTTCACTACGTAATCGAAATGGAGTTTGAGTATTCTTTGAGTATTCCTTCTAAGAAAATGGCGAAGAAATTTCTCCACGGGGTCAAAAGAGCAATATCCCTAAACCTGTGCAGCATAAAACAAAATAGATTTTGCTGTGGCACGAAATATTTCTTGTTTTTGTTCGTGGTTAACGTTTTTATTTCCAATGCAAAGGCTCCTAACTGAACAAAGGCTCTTTTCGCCTCTGTCAGCTTACTTTGCAGGTGTTTGTTCATATTTAAGCTAGGTGTAACCCCGAGATATTTATACTCCCGCACTATTTCTAAAGATTCACCTTGAAGCTTCCAACTTTCCTTACTGGAGTATCTGCCGCCTCCTTCCCGAAATATCATTATCTTTGACTTAGATAAGTTTACCGATAAGTTCCGAGTTTTGTATTAGTCACCCAGTCTGTTGATCATAAGTTGCATTACTTCCACTGATTCTTGACTTATCTCGATCCCTCCTTTAATGTGCTCAGTTATGTCATTTATATACAAAATTAATAGAAGCGTGCTTAAAACACGTCCTTGTTTCACTCCCATTGATGTACTGAATTTCTCTGACAAGTTCGTTCCATCCCAGACACACGCTAAGTTATTTTCGTATAAAGCTTTCAATATTCAGAAAGGATATGCCACGGTATCGAAAATTCGGTAGAACTCCTGTGTAAGAGCGGAAAGGAATTCCGATGTACTGTTTTTATAAAACTCAAATGGAATACGGTCACTTCCTGGAGCCTTGCTCTCCTTTGACTTTTCAATAACATCCAAAAATTCATATGCATACATTGGCGCAGCGTAATAAAGAAGTGGCGAAGTTTGTGGGGTACTAAGAAGCATTTCAAAGTGGACCCTGATTTGTTCTGCTTGTAGACATGGACCAATTGTATTTTTTCTCCCATTCACAAGTTTAGCGGCTTTCCAAAAATCAGCTGACGATCTCGATCTTTTCAATAGCGCTACGTTCTGTTCGTCAAAAGCCTCCTTTTTAATCCGACACAGGTTTTTGAGGTCCTTGTTTGCTGATGCATAAAGAATTTTGGATGCGCTGTTTCCGTTTTTTCTAAATAACATGAGAAAGACAAAAGACAGGTTTCTGGCTCGCTTGCACTAATTGTCAAACCATTTTTGTTTCCTCAGTTTCCGCAGGGAATCAATATTGGTAAATGTTGCCTTCAAACGTGTAAAATAGGAAAACGGACCGTCATCATAAGAATTTCAACAAGACGAAGCGTTCTGCTAACCCATAAATCAAATATTAAAGTTTTGCAACGTAAATCCCGAATTGGTCTATCAAAAAATTGCGACTTTGACTTGCCGCTCAGATCCCCAAATTTGATTTCACCAAACTGTTTTAGCAGGATTATTCGAAAAACAAGGAGCCTACCTTACCTACGCCAGCAAACATCAAGCCACTGACGATCTTAAGAAAAAAATTCATGCCGAGACCAATGCTACACCAAAATGCTTTAAAAACTCATAGAAAACGCAAAAAAAAGATATTTTTTTATTTTGGTTAAAAAACGTGATCTAAAAAAAATAAAGTCGAAAACCTGTCCAAATAAATTTTAAAAGATCAAGTTAAATTAAAATACCATAAAACTATGAACATTGATTTTTCTTTCATAGTTACTTAGTTATCATATCCAGACATTAAAGCTGGTGCAAACTCGATATAATAAACTCTCGGCGTGTGAGAAACATAAATCTTAAATTTAAATAAGTAATCAGATTGATGCATTTTAAATGGCATTGATTTTGAGCACCCAAATAATATATCCTGAGCCATATCCTGAGCCTGTTGCTATGCCAAGCTCCCCGAAGCAAATTTTACCCTATTGCAAGCTTTTCGGTCTACTGTTGAATTTTCTTCGCTGTCAGTAGCTCATATGACGCTGCCACATGTAGATTTAACCTAAGCTTTTTTACGAGTTTTCAACACCAAAGTTGTGAAAGTCAGATGCATATGGGTACACTCTTATCTCTCTGATGCCTGTAGCGTCATATCCAAAAATCCATATGTTTTTCCTTTAAAAAGGAAACTTCTTTGTCTTCCACTTCTTTGTAGTTTTTTCAAGGCATCATCTCCGAGATGGCCTAGTAAAGCATCAGAGCGTTTATTTGCTCTGAAGGGATTCTTAATGTGTTCAAAATCGGCAAAAAATTGTAGGTTCCTCTCCATGTGTTTAAAGTTCCTAAAAGAACGCAAGAACCACCCTCTAAGCCTTCCTTTTAGCACAAAGTTAAACGGGCCATATCCCTTAGACTCAGATCAGACATCTCGTCAAGGAGTTAATTTGTTCAGAGTATAAGCTATCCCGACAGACTTGACAGATCAGCTGCTCTATATACTGCAAATGACACTTTAAAGAGATCCGCTCGAACTCTTAAAGGATCAGAGATCAGAGTGAAATGAGCGTTCGTCATGTAGACCACACACCTCTGACCGTTCCGGAGCTGTATGTACCTACATGTAGCAGTAATACTCCCATTGAAAAGGATCAACAAACTGACAAAACCCTGTCGGTTGTTTTGTGTTGGTGAACCTTTTCAGCCCAAGCGCCGCGCCGCCGCTTAGTAAGAACCGAGACTTTATTCGAAGGAAGATAATACATCCTCACCCTGCAAGGTCGGGTTTAAGAATAGCCTTGAGGTAAGGTATGCCTGTCGTAAGAGCCGACTGAAATCCACTTTAGGAAGTAATCCTCAGGCATAAGTGATGCTGTCCATGAATATAAACTCCTTGTGGGGCCACCCTTGGCAGTAAAGTTATATCTGAAAAAGATGAACCCGAAGGTTTAAATAAAATCCAGCAGCGTCTGTTGCATATTGTGCGGCTTATTGGTCAGCATCTGATCCCAGAGGGACGGCTGAACTTCAAATAACAGAAAGCCAGGAGCGTCTGTTTCGGAACGAGCGGCTTCCTGGTCGGCGTCTGTTGTCCGGGTTAAGATCGGCCGAATTTAAACCCGGCAGCTAGGTATAAAATGCACCCCCCCCCCCCCCCCAACCATGAAAAGAAAACGAAAACAGCCTCGGATATTTGCTAATCCTGGTAATCCAGGGCACCCTTTGGAGCTAGGCCTGAGGGGTGTCAGCATGCGAGCGCTTGGTGGTCGGAAGGTCCCGCTCGGCATCCGACCGGGCTTAACCCGAAGAAGTTACGAGCAGCCCGTCAATGGTGCCGCTATCCGTTACGGGGGGAGAGGAGGACAGCGCCAAGTCAAAATGAGGGCTTAGGTAGAAACTCTACAAATCGACAACGGCACCAACTCAAAATTGGCACGTGGAATGTCTCGTCACTAACGAGGAAGGAACTTGAACTGGTTGAGGAGGCCAAAAAGTATCAGCTCGATGCAACTGGCATCTCCTCAACTAGGTGGAATTGTTCTGGAACCAAAGACTTCGATGATGGGTGGAAGCTCTTCTGGTCTAGCGTCCCAAATTACCCCCCCACGACTGCACAGGCGGGTGTGGGGATACTCAAAAGCCCCTAGGTTGTCAGAAAATGTATTCGATGTCATTCCGTTAGGGGGAAGGATTCTGATCTTAAAGCTTAAACTTGAACGATTGACTCTCTGGTTCAGGTTTATCTGGCTCTGGTTCAGGTTTATGCACCAAAACGAGAGTCAGAGTATGAGTCCTCCTTAAACGAAGTTGATGCTGCCCTGGACAGAGTGGAAGAAATGGACTGCTTTCTCCTGATGGGTAACTTCAATGAACATGTGGGTACAGACGACAGTACTTGGAGGAGTGTGATTGGGAGGCACGGTGACCCGGATCAAAACAGGAACGGAGGGTAGTTGTTGAACTTTTGCTGTGCATATGGCTTGTCAGTCATGAACACCTTTTTCCCACACAAAGCCATTCACAAATACACATGGTACAAGCACAGTTTAAATCAGAGGTCACTGATTGCTTTCTTTGCTGGACCATCGTGTGTTCAAAGAAAGATTTGTGATGTTCGAGTTTTCAGGGGAGCTGAGTTGCCAACTGATCACTGTTGTCAGTGACAGTGTTGCTTTGCCACCCAGGCGAAAACCAAGACTGGTGACCCGCATACGGTGGGAAAGGTTGCAGGATGCTGACTCTGATTTCAGAGAGCGCTTTGCACAAAATGTTTCGGAGAAGTTTGAACAAATTCCAACTGACCTTTTGAATGTAGAGGAGGAATGGCAGCTGTTTTTATCGGCAGTCATTGCCTCTGCAGGAAATGTTTGTGGAGTGAAGCGGCTTGGGTAGCGGCTGGTGGTGAGAAAAGAACTGCTGGGCTTAAAACGCCTGGAGTTCAAGAAGCCATCAGAGAGAAGAAGAGAGCCTACATTGCGTGGATCCAATGTAGAAACTCAACTTCTCGAGCACGGTACAATGAGGCGCGAAGGACTTCCAATCTGGCAGTCAGAACAGCCAAGGAACAGTCATGGAAAAAGTTCGGCGAGAAGTTGGAGCACGACTACGGATCTGCAAACAAGATATTTTAGCAGACCATTCGCCGGCTCAGAGGAAGGAAGTTAAATATCATTCAGGGGGTAAAATCCAAGGACGGTACACTTCTTTCAAATGAGAGCGATGCCTTGCGCGGATGGAGAGAGCACTTTTCGGAGTTGCTCAACCCCCAACAGGGAACTGAAGATGGCATTCCCACTGCTGACGAGATAAGGGCGGAGAATAGTCCCACAGTAGACGAAGTCACTGAAGCGATTAAATCGCTAAAAGTTGGCAAGTCTGCTGGAGTTGATGAAATCCGGCCAGAAATGCTCAAGGCAATGGGTGAAGAGGGTGTTAAATGGCTAACACGTGTCATTAAAGTGGCGTGGGATAGCGGGAAGGCACCTAGCGATTGGCAAACGGGAGTTATAGTGCCCATTTAAAAAAAAAAAAGGGAACAGGAGAGATTGGGCCAACTATAGGGGCATATCTCTCTTGAGTCTTCCGGGAAAAGTATGCGGGAAGGTGTTGGAAACGCGTTCCAGAGCTGTAATCGAGCCTTTGTTACGGGAAGAACAGTGCGGCTTTCGGCCTTGCAGAGGCACAACCGACCAGCTTTTTACTCTGAAGGTTTTTCTTGAGAAGGCCTGGGAATATGCCAAACCGGTCTATGCGTGTTTCGTAGATCTGGAAAAGGCGTGTGACCGAGTTTCACGCGTATAAATAATAAATGGCGTTAAATCCCGTCCTCTTGATGTGCGCGTTGGACTTCGCCAGGGCTGTGTTCTGTCGCCGCTCCTTTTCATAGCACATATGGACTGGATGGTGAAGCGCAGTCTTGGCGAGCAATGTTTCGAATTGGCTGGCATCAGGATGAGCCATCTGCTTTTCGCAGATGATTTGGCCATCCTTGCATCATCCAAAGAGGAACTTCAACAAGCACTGGATAGGCTTGCAGCCGTCTGTGGTGATGCTGGGATGAAAGTAAAAGTGAGCAAATCGGAAGTGATGGTTGTTTTCCAAACTCCTGTGCAGTGTACCCTGCACATAAATGGAGTTCCATTGAAACAGGTGGAGAAGTTTAAGTATCTCGGGGTCTTTTTCACGAAAGATGGGAGGAGTGATACTGAGTTGTCCTGTAGAATTGGCCAAGCTGGAGCAATAGTAAAGGAACTGCGCCGGCCGATCATCAGGAAAGCTGAGCTTGGAGTGAAAGCAAAGATCTCAGTTTTTAATTCAGTGTTCGTTCCGACCCTCATCTATGGTCATGAAATTTGGGTAATGACCGAAAGAATTAGATCGCGGGTACAAGCTGCCGAAATGAGATTCCTGAGGTGCGTTGCTGGTGTTACTCTAAGGGACAGAGTGAGAAACGTCAGTATTCGTAGGAATCTTAATGTTGAGCAGCTACTTCTCCGAGTGGAGCGATGGATTCTTCGATGGTTTGGATACGTTGTTCGCATGCCCCCAGACAGACTTCCTAGACAGGTCGCGCTAGCCGAGATGCGACTGCGTCGCCCCCCTGGTAGGCCAAGAAACAGGTGGTGGGATCAGGTAAAGTAGCTCTCTGAGTCCCGCCTGGGGATTGCGCCGGAGTCTCTTGAGTTGGTGGCGGAGGATCGAGAAAGATGGAAGGACCATTTAGCCAACCTAGCTCCGCGACCCCTTTAAAGGATAAGCGGCATGATGATGAAGATAATACATCACCCAGCTACATCCTAGGGTCTTGATCACCTAACATCAGGCTTTCCGGGCCAAGAGTTTAAGCATGAGCGGCACTTTGCAGTTAAATTTTATCAAAGCCATTCAAATATGTCTCTCCTCCGATAGTTTGGAGACTATTTTTCTACCCGCCAGTCTAAAGTTGCTATAAAATCCTATCCAAACGCAACAAGGCCTGTTGCTTAAAAAATGGGAAAAATGGGCTTCTGGGAACAAAAACTTGATTTAAGCACCGGACGAATATACCAGACTTAAAATTGGGCCCTACTATTTGCTTGGAAAAGCATAAAATGCTGGTAGGCCTATTGAACAACTTATTATCTTACAAAATATCTTACAAAAAAATCAACCTTAGGTTCCATTATAGCAGTCATCTAGAGGCTTAGAGGAAGTGGCCCTTACGAAAGGTATTATCTTTCCTGGCATTTTATAATTACGGCTCTAAACTTTTAAATTCAACTTGTTATATCAACTTTTAAAAGGTTCCTTAATAGGATCCTTAAATTTTCAAAAACAGAGACGAAAATCTAGAAGCCAACAGAATTCGCATTTAAAACAGCTCATGCTGGTGCGACAGGAAGAATTCCCTAAATTAAGAGCTTCACTCAGAAACCTACCTTCTCTCGTAACAGCTAGACTAGGGATTTCCTTTGCCGCCTTATCTCCAGGTGAACAATAGACCACATCGCATTTGCTATGCTTTGTGCATCTGTTATGTACCGATACCTTCATTTGAACACCTTAAGGATATCATTTTTTTCATGATAAAACTGCGTTTTCATGGATAACCATAAAACATTCAACTATTTTGAGATAAAACGACAGGGTGCAAAGGGATGCGACGACATTCAATGGTTTTGTTGTACACACGCTGGGAATACCTATTTTTGCCACAAAGTTTTAGCATATCTCCTTGGAACATGAGCCGGATAAGCTCTACATCTAGTTTGAAAAACAGCAATGGATTATATGTGGAAAAAAAGCAGAACTTCTGAGAATTCAATTTATTTTAATAAACTTCTACAAAAGTCTGCACACATATACTCGTAAAGCGACATAAAATTTCAATATGGAACAGAGTGCATGCGAAGAATGAGACTTGTAAAGTGAAAACTCAGTGCACACATGTTCAAAAGTTTTCAAGGAACGTTCTTCCTAGTCTAACAAAAAACTTTATTTTATTAACCTGCACTTTGGGGCATTCATAAACCGAGTTGTAAAACAAAACTTGCAATAACATCTACGTTGTGTACTATACTCACGTTCATTCGGTGCTTCCCAAAGCCTCGTCCACTCTTATATTCCTGGTATTGGGAAATTATGCAGAGTAAGCAATAAACCTGTAAAAGATACATTCAACAATGATAAACAACTAAACCGCCTGGATGAAGTATCTATGTATATACTTACATTAAGACACATGATAAAAAAATCAAGGGTCAGTACCACACTGACAAGGGGCTCGAATACCAGGCGCTGCAACTTCACCAGATACACCAGATGCGAGAACTCAATGAAAATGTCGGCCAGCATAAAAAATATCCATGGCAAGAGTAGTTGGCGTTGGTCCTGCAAGTGCACAAGGATAGGATATTTAGGGAAAATTGCATAAGCCGAACTTACTTGTGGCGCTTACTTTGCTCAGACCAATGAATACCATAACCGAGGACAGCACCAAGCACAAGGAACACACCAGAAATAGTATGTTGAATATCACAGTTGCTGTAAGATAGAATAAATTTAGCTTAGCGTATACGTATCTCATATATCATGTGTGTGGGTCGTCCTGTACGAATTTGCCCACAGACTATCCACTCGCTGTGTGGACCGAAACAAATCGAATCACATGCGGGGACCGAACTTGATTTATGACCAATAACGTGCACGAAGTAGATAAAAATTCGCACACGTTTCGGGCATCCGGGGTTAAAGCTTGTGTCTACGCCCTAAAGGTCGTCGAACGTGTATCATGGACTTAGAATTGTTTAAAAAAAACAACATTTTCATTGTAAACAAAATTTCTTATTTGATTTTTAGTCTCAATATTCTGACGTCATTAGTTCCAAGATTAAGGTAATTTGTCATTGTCAAGGCTATTATGGTTAAATACATCATCGACCTAGTTAGGCCTCAGCTGTCACTCGGTTTGAAATACTTTATCTAAGATTATATGAGCAATTAGTCACCTAAGTGCATAACTTGTGGCACATGCTACGGCCGGCAGTGCAATTAATATTCAAATTATATGTGAGACGATTCATTAATCTTCCAGAGATTTACCCATCAGAAGGGGAGTTGATTCATATAAATGTATGCTGGTGCCACAAGGATTATAGCTTTCAAATTTGGCTCGTTGATACGATGTCGTCTGAGGATTCCATTGAACAAGGGTGGTATTTTGTAAAATGTTTTATCTCTTTGTTCGCGCTTTTTACAATCAAGATTGAGTGACAGTAGTCAATATATATATTTATCTAGCTGAGCTTTAGAAAGACAAATGCAGGGAATATGTAAATCCGTGCTACATGTGGACGCAGATGTCACAACTTCGTATGGACGAGTTGGAGAGTTAAAATATACATCAATGAAGGCAATCGAAATAATGTCAAGGATACACTTTGTCGAATCCACAGATAATATATTACCCATATTATATTGGATTGCGAACATGCCAATATGAGATTAAAAACAATCGATTTTACAATTGCAAAACTTTGCTATAGAGCCAGTGCGTGTTCTGGGATATCATAAAACTTAATATCTGTTCTTTCTAGGTCCCGGAGCAGTACAATTGTAATCATTTTTAAAATCCGCCCACTGACACGCCCACTTTACTCATTAGCATAAAATATGAAAGTTGTCGAAGGAAGCTGACATTTGGTATGCGTTGCCCTCGCTTAAGTGATTGGCATTTAAAAAAAGGACCGTCAAGTATGAAGACATACACGGAGCGGTCCGTCGGCTTTTGTTGAAGGTTATTGCGCAGTTTGTGTAACATTCTATTTATTTATTAAAATTATTTTTGGATATATTTTACAGTCTTGTATATACTTTTTTCGTAGTGTTCCTGTTAAGTTCTGTACTGTTTCCTTCTCTTCTTGTATTGGGTGATTTTAAAATAAGTTTCGATACTCTAAAAAAAGGCTTGCAAAGAGCTTTACCGTTACGAAAATAGAGGGAAGAACATACTCTTGCTTGGTCTCTGTTAGGATTTTTATAATTTAAAAGCCATAAAACAGCAATTTCGATTATTTTTAATTACCGGTAGAATTTTTGATCAATTTTACAACCACCTGTGCTAGCATTTGCCACTTTTCTCAAATTCTGTGGACATGGATTTCTGAGAAAACGGTAAAAATATGCTGTTTTTTATTTCGCTTGTTTGAATGGGCTTAAGAACTTAGGGTCGAAAACTGAAATTTTGAAACGTTTTTGAAGCAGTTCGCTTGCCTTTTAAACATTGCATGCTTCAGCCAAATTTAAACAATGTCGTCATAGCCGTTAAGGATCTCGAAATCTTTAAAAAATAGTTTTCGAAAATGTTTTCACGTTTTTCAGTTAAATCTTCGAAATTTTGTTATAGTTTTGTTTAAACTTAAGAAGATGGACTATGCCCGGTGTTAATTTAAAAATTATACTTTATACCGTTTGGGAGATAGAGGAGGAGACATGCGTTGTTTTGACCTTTTTTATAATTTTTTAAATTTCATATCCGTAAAACAAATATTTTGAAGTTTTTTCCAGTTCCTGTTAGACTTTTTACCAATAGAACAACCAGCAGCACTAGCCTTGGATGTTTTTTTTTTAATTCTTTGGCCACCGGTTTATATGTAAATAGTAAAAACAAGCTCCTTATTTATTTCGTTTTTTAAATGGGTTACTAAAAACTTAGGTTAAAAACGGCAATTTAAAAAATTTCAACGCAGCCTTCCTTCTTTTTTAAGCTTTGTGCTTTAACCGAATCTGGAAATTGATCGCTTATACCGTTAAGCTACTAGTAGACTTAAAAAAATTGTTTTTGCAAATGCTTTTATGTTTTTCATCAAAATCTCAGAAGATTTCGAAATTTCAAAATCCGCTATAGTTTTCCTTAAAATTTTAAATTATTTCTGATACGTGTGATTTTTTTTCTTAGAATTCCACCAAACAGCACCGGAGATAAGGGGAGGGGACACACGTTTTTTCATGAATTTTTACGATTTTTTTCGAAAATGCGTCAAAACTGCAGTACTCAATCTGTTTTTGAAAATATGACCTTAGCATTTGGTTAACTTTAAGTTGCTTTATACATGTGTTCAATATTGATTTAAGCAATAAGCCGTTCAAAAGTTATGGCCTCCAACACTTTGAAAAACGTCATGCATTTTCGACTCTTCATTTCTCAAAAGCGTTTTGATATTTTCGAAAAGTTTTATTTTTTAAACAAATCTTAGGATTTTCTTAAGCCTATGCTTCATTTTTCTAGTTCTTGCCTGCAAAAATTCTTGAAAAAAAACACTAAAAAACATTAAGTCCATTTTCACATGAAATTTCAAACTGTAATTAACCCGTTATTTGTGCTTAAGAAAATGCCCTCTTTGGATTCTCTGACTATTTCCGCAGTTTATACGCACACCAAATTTTGTCTTTCTACGAACGGACGGACGGACAACGTAGCGATACCATAAGAGTTCCTTTTCCATTTTTGGACGGACCGCTAAAAAAAAGCAAAAACCGCCTCCATGTAAGCGTGGTCATATTTAATTCGCCTTCAAATATACGGTTTTTATTCTATAATTTTTTTTAAATTCAAAAATAATTGCACTATAAAAAGTTCAGATATGTGTGTAAGGTATCAACTGAAATAAATAAATTTTTGTCACGCCCACTTTTGGGGGCGTTCTTAGGCATAAACCAAATTTTTAATATGAAAATGTAATCAACACGTGTATTTTATACCCTTTCTGATAAAAAATATGAACAAAAATAACGATTTTATTGAAAAGAGGTTGATACCGCGCCCTTTTTTAGGGAAACGGAAATTAAACTACTAAGATACATGACGCAATTCGGAGCTTAAAAGTGGTCAATGGGGATGGGGTGTCCAACGATTCGCCTTAGCGGATTGTACCCACTAGTTTTTTAGTTTTAAGCCCCTGCAAGGTCGGGGTTAGAACTAAAAAACTAGTTTGAGGAAAGGTATGTCGGTATGTAAGGTATCTGTCGTAAGAGCCGACTAAAGTCCACTCGAAGTTTTCATGTTATAAGTGATGCTGTCAGGATTATATTCTCCTGGTGGAGCCACTCTTGGCAGTAAAGCTATAACTGAGAGATGAACCTGAAGATCCTAATAAAACTCATATTAGAATCTCTTATACAGTGTGCGGCAAGCTGGTCAGCGTCTGATCTCAGAGCGGCGTCTGAAGCCTAAGTATTAAAAATCCAATAGCGCATGTCTCGGGTTGAGCGGCTACTTGGTCGGCGTTTGTTGTCCGAATAGAAACCTGACAGCTAGGTATAAAACGAAGTGAATGAATGAACGAAGCCTCGTATATGTGCTGATTCTGGTAACCCAGGGCACATTGTGATACATACACACCAATATACACCCGTATGCCCGTGTACCATATACACCCATATGGTACACCGTGGATTACAGGATTATAGGAAGGGTTATTTAAAATATTTTTTTTCACCATCTCAACATTAGCCAAGCTTTGAGAGTTGGTGCTTAAAATGAAGATAAAATACTTAGAAAGCTATGAAAAAAACATAACGGCCATAATTTTGTAAATGCGAGTTCAACGGCGCAAGAAGTTTACCCTAATCTTCTTTCCAATGAAGACATTGTCTTACACAGATGGAGCTCTACTCAACCCTCAACAGTGCACTGAAGATAGCAAACCCACTGCTAAAGAGATAAGGACGAAGAATAGTCCCACAGAAGATGAAGTGACTGTTGCGATTAAATCGTTTAAGGTCGGCAAATCTGCTGGAGTTGATGAAATTCGTCCAGAAATGCTCAAGGCGATGAGTGAAGAAGGCGTTAAATGGCTAGCATATGTCATTAAGATGGTTGGAGATAGCAGGAAACCACATAGCGATTGGCAAATAGCACTTATAGTGCCTATTTTCAAAAAAGAGGCTCTAATTATATCTATTTTAAGTCTTGCGGAAAAAGTAGTCGCTTAGGTGTTGAAAGTTTTAATTGAGCCTATGTTACGGGAAGAGGAGGGCAGCTTTGGGCCTGTCAGAGGCACAACCGATCACTTTTGACCCTTAAGGGAATATGGCAACCGGTCTACGCATGTAGAGAGCTAACGGGTGATTTTTTAAGAGGTTGAGAACTTTTTTAAAAAAAAAAAACACAAAAAATTCGAAAAAATTAATGAAATATTTATTTGAATCGATAGTTTGAACCATGCAATTTAATGTTTAAAGATAATTTCATGCAAATGTTGACCGCGGCTGCGTCTCAGGAAGCCCATCCGCTGAGTCCAATTTTGGCATACTCTTTCACACATATCGGCCGGTATCTCACGAATGAATGCATGGATGTTGGCTTCCAGTGCGTCAATCGAAGCGGGCTTGTCCCTATAGACATTAGCCTTGACATACCCACAAAAAATAATCTAATGGTGTCAAATCGCACGATCTAGACGGCCAATTGACCGGCCCGAAACGTGAAATTAACTGTTCACCAAACTCGCCGACCATAAAATGGTAGCAGCGCGCGATGAACATTTCGAACTGAGCACGAATTTTGATAGTAAAATTCAATAATTTGCAAGCGTTGTTCATTTGTAAGACGATCTATGGTTAAATTGCAAACCAAACTGAAGCTGTTTGACTGTGACACAAGGTACTAAACACACGTCAGCTGTCAAAACCAGTGTTGCCAAAACCAAACCAGCTAAAAAATCACCCTTTAAAACAATTGTATTGAATAAAAACTCTTTAATAAAATGCAAATTAAATATGACCACGCCCCCATGGGGGCGGTTTTCGTTTTTTAAATGTCAATGATAGTACACTTAAGTAACGATATCGCCTACAACAACTTTGATTTTTTATGTCATTAAGTATAGTGGGCGTGTCAGCTGGCGGATTTCAAAAAATTTTACACTTGTACTGCTTCGGGACCTAGAAAGAACATAATATCAAGTGTCTTACAATACGGTCTCGATCAAAGGCGCTTAAGGTCTTGGGGATCTACGGTGATTATTTCTTTATGTTACAAACTATGAATCAAACTTAATATATTTGTTTTTTTTTATAATTAAAAAAAATTAATTACATAGCTATGTATTTACCTACCTTCGTAACTTTTTACTTTCACAAATATAGTTAAATTCAAAATTTTGAAATTGATGATCTAAAATAATTTATTTATCAAGCTGATTTTCTGAAAAATTTTCGTTTAGATAAATAAACAATAATGGTTATTAACTTTGTTTATTTAATGTCCTGAGGTAGGTAATTTTTATCCGCTTAGGGATTGGGAAATCGTAAAGCTATTAATTAGGGAACATTTTAAATTTGGGGCTCATTTTTACTTCACTCGGTAGAAAGTAGTACGAACAACAGTTGACATCATTTTTAAGAGAAATTTTACCAAGTTTAGTGACAAACACATGAGTACAGGTATAACTTTCGTTGAAACCGTAGACAAAGTTTTTTTTTAGTGTGTGAAAAACTTACTAGGGGCGGCATAAATTGGGTCTGCCCCACGCAGCCCCAACCCACGCTACGGCACTGTGTCTTGTGCGTTTCCCTTGAGGTATGGAAAGTTATCTCCAATATCTCGGGAATGTATGGGATGAGATTTGTCCGTGTTGGCTCCCTAATTAGATTGGGCGTAGAGCTTGGCTTTTGGTCAATATTGGTGAACTCAGGCCTTGCGTTGGTAGTCCCGCTTGGTAGAGTGGATTCATCATAAGCCCGGGCATTGCGATGTACATCCCGCGGGTGCTGGTTGGAGTGGAGTTGAGCATGGAGTATATGGATTTTGGCTCACTCACTCTGCTTATGATCCAGGTTCGGCGATGGCTTTACCCGTTGGCCTGATGGGAGACGGGTGTGGAGAATGTTCTCGCACTCTATAAAGTGGTATGGCGATGATAGTCCCGCCTACCATGATTCGATTGGACTATTCCAGACCAATGGCAGGTCGAGGGATGTTTTCTGAGCGTCACAATGCACAGAGCTGTGATGATGGCTTTATTGAATACTTGTAGGTCATACTCTGACACGCTGAGGTAAATTAAGAGGTGTAAGCTGTCAGAGTATGATACGCTTAGGTATAAGTTGTTGAAGGCTGTCATAGGCTGACAGGCCAATATAAATTAATTCTACTGACTATTATTATTATTAATTAGAATTAATTCTACGATAAAACCTATCGTCTTTTAGTTTTGGCTTGGCATGTATTCCTGTGTAGTGGCTTGCTGGCAATGTAATTTTTGCTGTCTCTTTTGCTGACAACAGTAATTCATGTGTTGAGTTTTCTTTTCTTTTACTTTCAGAGCACTCCGCTTTCAGTCATGACGCCAGCATCACAGGAAAAGCGTATTAGGTCAGTCTATAGGCCGACTTATACAGTAATATTTGCATTGTAATGTCATTTTACACTACGATGGTTTTGTCCGTTAATTTTAAATAAATAAAATTCTTATAACTTCCCTACAATATGCATATACATCCGACCAACATTTGGCAGAGATATCATGATAAGAATTAGAGCCCGATCAGCATCAAAATCTAACTGCCTACTAACGAAAGAATTCTGATCTGCTCTGGAGTTTGAATGAATGCATGTCTGATGACAGGAATCTATACATCGTTTAAGGTAGGTATCGGCATTAGACACATCATCTGCTAACCTATTTCCTTTTTTTGTTTTACATTCCCTCACTTTGGTTGATAAGCTACATACGGACTGGTGAATTGTATTAAATCGACTTCTCACATACCTATGTGCGTATGTGCTTTAAAGTTGAACACAAGCATAGTCGAATAAATGTTTTTGTTTACCTTTCTAGTCTTGAAAGCACGCTCAATGACCATCTCTGAATCGCTAAGCTACGATAGTTCCATCAAATTTATTCCGATGACATAAAAATATTAAACAGCAAACTTACTTGGCGACACATCACCCCTTTCCAGAATGCTCTCACCGGTGGGTTTCTCAATTTTGCCCGTCAGATACTGTTGCTCCTCACTCAGGTATTGCAGGAGTATTATGCTGGAGCATCCGAAATAAATCTGAAAAAAATGTCAACATTCGTTATTTTTACCGTCGACATTTCGAACGCAAATATAAATTAGTAATATGCTCGTTCGAGCGCGATAAATCTTTTTTAAATGGGAAAAAAAGTGGAATTCATGTCTAATGGCGGAGTCTCAAACAATGTACGGATACGCTCATCATATTCATCCAATATGCGTGCAAATATATTCCAGAATTGTGGTTTTCAAAAAAATATTATCCAAAACTTTATGCTATCGACTGCTTAACAAGCTTATACGACGACAGCGAAAGGACTCTCGTATATGACTTGCGGAAATAATTTAATGATAGTTACCCACGCAAATCGGTTTCGTTAATGCAAATATTATTTTGTTTCTGATTTGAGTATTCGTTGTTTGTCTACATATTCGGTGGATGTCGTTGGAGAAAAAAAAGTACCCAAACTCCATTTGCACATCCTGTGTAGTTCGCCATAAGCAATAAATCTGATATGACTCTGATGAAATATTGGCAGCGCTCTGGTGTGCTAAACCATGTAGAAATCACGATTGCAGAAAGCACCAGCACGGAGTTCTTTGATGATTTTTAACATTAAATGGAATGAAAACGAGACCATGCATGAACGGGTCGCAACATCGGCGAACACGGTGGCGTATACGTAACAAAAATCCTCTGTTGGTTTGGGAATTTTTAGATTATATGGGTTCAGCGGGAGGAAGCGAAGCGATGGGAGTAGGGGCCAGATAGTGCTTCGGCCTATTTTAGAGTTGCTTGGAGGATTTTGTGTAGAAGCGGCATTGAAATCCCCAATGACGACGATGACTGTCATGTTGATGAGTTGTTGGCGACACTCGGTTGACTACCCGTATCCAGTCGAGCATTCTGCTGCCTAACGCTGCATGATGTTTGTACTTTCGCTTCTACAATGTATTCGATACAGTGTGTACGATGTCAACAAAGAGATTTCTAGAGTATGAACGTTTTGTCCCACGACAATTTATAACCTATATCGTCGGGTGGAAAGTCGAGCAGGATTTTATTGCTACCCTAGTGAGTGGCGTCCTAAATAGTACATCGTCGAAGATAATATTGTTTTTTGTTCCTTTATGCTATGCCCTTTTTATTGTTGAGTGTAACTTAAACTTTAAGTATGGCATCGGATCAAATGAACCTTTAAAATTAAATCTTTTTCGTATTTTTAACTTGATTGGTAAGGATATGAAAAAGGTAATCATTGACGAACGCCAATACCAATACAGCCATCTCATTCCCTACCACAACACACGGCCTTCTAAAAGGACTTTATACATTGCGCTTACATTTAATTTTTTTTTTGGGCTATACGAGCAATATGTAAGCATCGCTCGTTTTTTTCTGGAAAAGGCAGTCGATCACTTTGAGTAAATGCACCAAAACCGCAGAAAACTTAGTTCCGAAGCCCGCATTAATGATCTTAAACTTGTGGTCCCAAATTCCACAGCCCCTTAGGTTGTACGGAATACCTAGTTAAAAGCTGAAATATTTGTTTAAAAAAAAACAAGGACGTTGGCAAGCTAAAGAAAATGCGAGTAAAATGCCTTAATTAATAGCGTGTCGCAGCGGTCATGAGGAACAGTGGAATTTTATCAGCGAATGCATATACGCCAAGCGTTAAACCGAAAGTAGGGCTATAATGAATGACTGTGAAGTCATTGTGAAACTTTACTCGTTTCTGCAAAATAATATACCCAGATCTGCAAGACCTACCTCATAGAGATGAGCAATGCTAAAGGCTATTAGACTTTTATAGACACCCTCAATAGAGAATCTCTTCCCTCAAAGTTTAACTTATATTATGTAACTTCATAAGACAGATAAGCCTCGATATGAACAATATACTGAAAGAAGCTAGCTTTATAGTGCAAAAATTGGGAAATGCCAAGGAGTCTAGGCTAAATTCCTATTAAAGCTGTAGGGCTGGATAAGAGATCAATCATAGTACAAAATTCATATTCATATTCGTATTCATATTCATATTCATATTCATATTCATATTCATATTCATATTCATATTCATATTCATATTCATATTCATATTCATATTCATATTCATATTCATATTCATATTCATATTCATATTCATATTCATATTCATATTCATATTCATATTCATATTCATATTCATATTCATATTCATATTCATATTCATATTCATATTCATATTCATATTCATATTCATATTCATATTCATATTCATATTCATATTCATATTCATATTCATATTCATATTCATATTCATATTCATATTCATATTCATATTCATATTCATATTCATATTCATATTCATATTCATATTCATATTCATATTCATATTCATATTCATATTCATATTCATATTCATATTCATATTCATATTCATATTCATATTCATATTCATATTCATATTCATATTCATATTCATATTCATATTCATATTCATATTCATATTCATATTCATATTCATATTCATATTCATATTCATATTCATATTCATATTCATATTCATATTCATATTCATATTCATATTCATATTCATATTCATATTCATATTCATATTCATAAAGGTCCTAAGTATCAAGCAGAGTTTCAGCCTCTACTGGTAAAGCGATTTTTATTATGCAAAACTGTAGTTGCAGCAGAAAATTCGTTAGTAACAGGGATCACTTGCAAGAAAAGTTCTCACTGTTCTCACTTTCAAAAGTTAAAAAATAAAATTAAAATGCTACGACCGTTACACGATTGTCACTTTTGAAGAGGAATTAATTAACTTAATGGGGAAACGACAGCCAAATAGCTTGTCAGCATGAGTCCCTCCGATGATTATACGCACAACGGATGAGGTTAAATACTAATACATGTTGTCACAAGCTATTTGCCAAACCTTCAAACAGTATTTTGTTTGCACGCTCCCTACCCATGAAGGTAATAACCTAATCAGTTACCAGTAAATATTACCTCCTTACATAGCCTAAGTACTTGAACATTATTTTAATGTGCCTTGGGTACACACAAACAAAAACCCAATTAAACGGTGTGTGTCGAACTGTTTGCATAAGGACACTTGCTTTAACAGCATTCTTTTTTCCAGGTAGACTTACATTTCACTTTCATGCAAACACAACCTCTACTGAACTCAAATCGATTAAATACTCGTAGTGTCGTCTGGCACAGCCAGGGATGATTGCGTTCCGAATGCCAGAATATCAACTACAAGTAATTGAATGTCTATGGTTGTGTGTACTTTGGTGCTCATCCTTCTGTGTAAACAATATAGCTGAAATCGTTTCGTATACGTTTTGGTGATGAGAGCCTTTTTATGCTCCGACACTTGCTCCAGCTTAATCATTTAGATAAACTCAAACAATATGGCAAGTTCGTGTTCTTGCAATTTATCCTTAAAAAAAAGACACAACACAGGATACATGGTGTTGTATCCTAGAAAAATTCCATTAAGCCAGACACATGTGGTGTCTATGGGTGTTGTTATGTTTTAGGAACCATTAGAGATGGGCGTTCGGTTCTGTTGTTTCAAGTGCTTAAGAGCTTTTAAAGAACATTTTGTATGAAGTAAATCATTGTTTATGTTCAATAGAGAGGGTTTACAAGTGCCCACCTTTGGGGAGAGTTGGAGCCAATCAAAATCAAAAAGGATACATTTTTAATTTTATTCAAATTTGAATAAATTAAATTTAAAACATTGTATTTGATTTTTTAAAGAAACTAAGGAAAACTGAAAATTCCATAGACTTTCCATCACTTTGACATTGCCAGGGATAATTTTTTCATATATGATAAAAATAAAAATAAAAGCATTTAAAAAATGATGTCTCTGGCATAATACCATCCTTCACAATAAAAGTCTAGGAACACTGCATAGAAACATTCCAGGTAACTGCACTGCTAACGAACTTGCCGAACTTTGAACTACTCCCTCAATATTGCTTGAAATAAGCAAAGCATCCTAGCAATACCAGTCTCAACATCATTCTAAAGCTGGGTGCAATAAAAAGTACAAATTGTAGTTGTACTTGTCTATAGTTATGTTAAAAAGAATTGGTTAAATCTGGACATAGTTAACACTCTTAGATTTGGTTGCCCTTAAAAAATCAGGGGGACTCGAGGGGAAGTCAGAGGGGACTCGACACTGTCTGATCGGCAAGCATGAAACGAGGCTTGATGTTTATTTTAATGGGTTTTGCAGGAGCTGGATGATGAGGTGGAAGAGACCACCGGACACCTTCTCTGTATATGTCAAGCTCTTTCTTGAGTACAACATCCACACCTTAAGGGCTTTCTTTTATGGCGGTCTGAGGAAGCTCAAAATAGTTCAAGGAGCACGCATTATACATTTCTAGTTTGGTGGGGCAATGCTCCTTCATTCTTTCTCATATCTGATTCTTATCTTATGCGACTGTTACTTCAGTCTAACGTATTCTGACACTGGCATAGCGAAGCCACTTGACTCGCTAGAACATGGCGCAAAGTTTCTTGTCTATCGTGGCTTTATCATTTAAGTTATCATAAAAAGGCAAGTTTCATATCACCTCCTATGATATGTAACTTCTTGATCAATATAACAAGAGCTTCAACGGACGATCCTTTAAGCTGCACCTGATCCGGCGTCCATCTTAAAGCCGTCAGTATAGACGGAGATCTTGTCACCTTCTGATGAGACTGTAGTTTGCTCCCATTAAGTATCTATCAGGTATCTTGGTAGCGAATCCCCAATTACAAGCGAATGTCTTAGGAAGGTTTCGGTGGTTGGGGTACCTATGGAGGTACACAACTGAGTTTTCGCAGAGGCGTGTCCATAGTTCCTTCTCAAGTATCTTTTACACTTGAGTACAGCAGCGGAGAGAAGGCACCAGACTTTTCGTCAGGAGCATACTTTACCATGCTACTCATAGTTTTTATGTCCATATATTATCATGAGCCCAATCGAGCCGCAAAGACTGCTATCCAGATGAGTATTTCTTGAGTTGTGCCATTATCGCGTCTGCTTTAATGTTATTGTACGCTCCCTTGTGTTTAAACGCACCCAAAGTATACTTTTTGCATCCTAAGTATTTCCACCTCTGCTACTACGATATGCAGTGCAGTGCCAACAGATCTGCTTCTCATGTGCACATGCTGTGACTTTGACAGATTAGATTTACGCCAATCACCTCTCTGACATATACGTCTATTGTCAGCTCATCCATAGTCTTGAGCAACGAAGAAAAGCCTTTGCAGTGGTGTGGCTACCTTCCCTAATTTAGGGATAAATATCACTCGAGCTTTTCTTTGAGCTCTGGTAACATAGGACCTGCAAACATCTCTCAATAATGAAATAAGAGATTCCCCTGCTTTTTGGAGCATAACTGGTCGAAACATATCCTTCCTGGTACTTTAAGAGGTTCGAAGTAGTTGATAGCTCAGCCCGAACTTATTCACGTTTTTGCCTTGATCTTTTATTTCTCCATCCTTCTCCGAGAGCCCTGTGTTACTGGGGTCGATGCACCCTAGAAAGTTTCGTAAGTAAGTCCAGCGTTTCCTCATGTGGGGTGGTTGTGGTCCGACTACCATTTTTGTCTTCCTATAAGTGAAGACATCGGTATTGGCGCTTTGGAGAGGATTTTCCTCGTTCGGAACGTTTCATCATCATCATTTTCGGTGCAAGGTAATCTAAATTATCTTGTACCCTATGCGGTACAAGATAATTATAGAATAAAAACCGTGTCATTGGCTGAACTTCGTCAAACGATAAATAATCTGAAGCACAACAAAGCACCTGCCTACGACTTAATTACTAGCGAAATTCTAAAGGAGCTACCGAAAAAAGCTTTGGTCAAGCTACTCTATATCATTAACGCCTCCATGAGAGTTTTATACGTTCCAAGGCAATGGAAAGTGGCCGAGGTCATAATGGTTCCGAAACCAGGAAAATGTCCGAACGACAGAAAGTCATAAAGTATTCGAGAAACTATTGCTGAAAAGGTTGCAACCAATCATCGAAGAAAGACGAATGATTCCGGATCACCCATTCGGATTTAGAAAAAAGCATTCAACAATCGCCCAGGTCTATCGAATAACAAACGAAATCGAAAAAGCTCTGGAAGCGAAAAAGATATGTACCAGCGCTTTTCTCGACGTATCGCAAGCCTTCGATAAGGTATGGCACAAAGGCCTGAAGTATAAGTTGAGGCTAAACTTAGCAGAAAAACTGCTTAGAGTCTTACCTTGAAGACAGAATCTTTCGCGTAATTTACGAAAAAGAGGACTCGGAATTCAAAGAGATAAATGCCGGTGTCCCGTAAGGAAGCGTTCTCGGCCCAGTATTATTTTTGCTTTATACAAGAGACATACCCCACTATGAGGGAACAATTTTAGCTACGTTTGCTGACGACACTGCTATTCTCGCTATTGATACGACAATTGAATTATCAACAGGGAAACTTCAGCGCGCTTTAGACAAAATATGCGACTGGACGAAGAGCTGGCGAGTGGTCCTTAACGAGACTAAGTCAACGCATGTTAACTTTACTTATAAAAAGATAGACAACAAACCTTTATTCATTAATTCCGTACAAATCCCGTACTCAAATGAAGCGAAATATCTAGGAATGACTCTAGACGCAAAACTTAAATGGAAGCCGCACGTTAAAAAGAAACGCGACGAGCTCGAAATCAAGTTAAGAGAAATGAATTGGCTTAACGGAAGATTTTCGAAACTAAGCATATATAACAAACTGCTTTTGTATAAGCAGGTGCTAAAACCATCTTGGACGTACGGTATACAATTATGGGGTTGTACCAAACCAAGCAACATATCTATTTTAGAAATTTTTCAAAATAAGACACTCAGAGCAATCGTTAATGCTCCATGGTATATAAGAAATAGCGATCTACACCGAGATCTAGGAATCGCAACCGTGTCTGACGAGGTAACAAACTTTGCTCGCAAACTTAGTACTCGTCTTCGCGGACACTGCAACAATGAAATTATCCGAACTTTGGATCAGACAAATCTTACGCGCTGACTACAACGAATGAGACCATTGAATCTAGCAGCATAAGATGAAACCGCATAACTTGACGGTACAGTAGGTGCTTTCGTTGGAAGGCAGCCTGCCACACGCGATTACTACAGAAGCTTGAACTACTTGTTAAGGAAACTTAGTTGTAGTCAAAACTATGAGCATGCGCGGCCGGTCCTCGCAGTGCCTATAAAGGTTTTTCTTACCCACGGAAAAAAAAAATCATCATCATTTTCGGATGCCGCTTATCCTGTAAAAGGGTCGCGGAGCGAGGGTGGCTAAATGGTCCTTCCATCTTTCTCGAGCCTCCGCCACCAACTCAAGAGACTCCGGCGCAATCCCCAGGCGGGACTCAGAGATGTTCTTTACCTGATCCCACCACCTGTTTTTTGGCCTACCAGTGGGGCGACGCGCTCGCATCTCGGCTAGCATGACCTGTCTAGGAAGTCTGTCAGGGGCATGCGAACAACGTGTCCAAACCATCGAAGAATCGATCGCTCCACTCGGAGAAGTAGCTGCTCAACATTAAGATTCCCACGAATACGGACGTTTCTCACTCTATCCCTTACAGTTACACCAGCAACGCACCTCAGGAATCTCATTTCGGCAGCTTGTACCCGCGATCTAATTCTTTCGGTCATTACCCAAATTTCATGACCATAGATGAGGGTCGGAACGAACACTGAATTAAAAACTAAGATCTTTGCTTTCACTTCAAGCTCAGCTTTCCTGATGACCAGCCGGCGCAGTTCCTCTACTTTTGCTCCAACTTGGCCAATTCTACAGGACAACTCAGTATCACTCCTCCCATTTTTTGTGAAAAAGACTCAGAGATACTTAAACTTCTCCACCTGTTTTAATGGAACTCCATTTATGTGCAGCCATCACTTCCGATTTGTTCACGTTTACTTTCATCCCAGCATCACCACAGACGGCTGCAAACCTATCCAGTGCTCGTTGAAGTTCCTCTTTGGATGATGCAAGGATGGCCAAATCATCTGCGAAAAGCAGATGGCTCATCCTGATGCCAGCCAATTCGAAACATTGCTCGCTAGGACTGCGCTTCAACATCTAGTCCATATATGCTATGAAAAGGAGCCGCGACAGAACACAGCCCTGGCGAAGTCCAACGCGCACATCAAAAGGACGGGATTTGACGCATTTATCCGTACACAGCTTCTGCAGTTTCCATACAAAGACTGGATGGCTCTCAGAAGAGGCTTACTCGGCGCATAGTCCTGCAAAACTCTCCACAGTGTATCCCGAGGGACTCGGTCATACGCCTTTTCCAGATCTACAAAACACGCATAGACCGGTTTGGCATATTCCCAGGCCTTCTCAAGAATAACCTTCAGAGTAAAAAGCTGGTCGGTTGTGCCTCTGCCAGGCCGAAAGCCGCACTGTTCTTCCCGTAACAAAGGCTAGATTACAGCTCTGGAACGCGTTTCCAACACCTTCGCGAATACCCGGAAGACTCAAGAGAGATATGCCCCTATAGTTGGCGCAATCTCTCCTGTTCCCTTTTTTGAAAATGGGCACTATAACTCCCGTTTGCCAATCGCTAGGTGCCTTCCCGCTATACCAGGCCACCTTAATGACACGTGTTAGCCATTTAACAACCTCTCCACCCATTGCCTTGAGCATTTCTGGCCGGATTTCATCAACTCCAGCAGACTTGCCAACTTTTAGCGATTTAATCGCTTAAGTGACTTCGTCTACTGTGGGACTATTCCTCGCCCTTATCTCGTCAGCAGTGGGAATGCCATCTTCAGTGCCCTGTTGGGGGTTGAGCAACTCCGAAAAGTGCTCTCTCCATCTGCGCAAGACATCGCTCTCATTTGAAAGAAGTGTACCGTCCTTAGATTTAACCCCTTGAATGATATTCAACTTCCTTCCTCTGAGCCGGCGAATGGTCTGCCAAAACATCTTGTTTGCAGATCTGTATTCGTGCTCCAACTTCTCGCCGAAGTTTTTCTATGATCGTTCCTTGGCTGTTCTGACTGCCAGATTGGAAGTCCTTCGCGCCTCATTGTACCGGGCTCGAGAAGTTGAGTTTCTACATTGGATCCAAGCAATGTAGGCTCTCTTCTTCTCTCTGATGGCTCCTTGAACTCCAGGCGTTTTAAACCAAGCAGTTCTTTTCTCACCACCAACCGCTACCCCAAGCCGCATCACTCCACAAACATTTCCTGCAGAGGCAATGACTGCCGATAAAAACAGCTGCCATTGCTCCTCTTCATTCAAAAGGACAGTTAGAATTTGTTCAAACTTCTCCAAAACATGCTGTGCAAAGCGCTCTCTGAAATCAGAGTCAGCATCCTGCAACCTTTCCCACCGAATGCGGGTCACCAGTCTTGGTTTTCGCCTGGGTGGCAAAGGAACACTGTCACTGAAAAACAATTTACACCGCACAAAGTGGTGATCAGTTGACAACTCAGCTCCCCTGAAAACTCGAACATCACAAATCATTCTTTGAGCACACGATGGTATAACAAAGAAAGCAAGTAGTGACCTCTGATTTAAACTGTGCTTGTACCATGTTTATTTGTGAATGGCTTTGTGTGGGAAAAAGGTATTCATGATGGACAAGCCATATGCACAGCAAAAGTCCAACAGCTTCCCTCCGTTCCTGTTTTGATCCGGGTCACCGTGCCTGCCGATCACACTCCCCCAAGTACTGTCGTCCGTACCCACATGTGCATTGAAGTCATCCATCAGGAGAAAGACGTCCATTACTGCCACTCTGTCCAGGGCAGCATCAACTTCGTTCAAAAAGGACTCAGACTCTGACTCTCGATTTGGTGCATAAACCTGAACCAGAGCCAGAGTCGATCGTTCAAGCTTAAGCTTTAAGATCAGAATCCTTCCCCCTAACGGAATGACATCGAATACATTTTCTGACAACCGCGGGCTTGTGAGTATCCCCGCACCCGCCTGTGCAGTCATGTGATTTGGGACGCCAGACCAGAAGAGCTCCCACCCATCCTCGAAGTCTTTGGTTCCAGAACCCTTCCACTTAGTTGAGGAGATGCCAGTTGCATCGAGCTGATACTTTTTGGCCTCCTCAACCAGTTCAAGTTCCTTCCTCGTTAGTGACGAGACATTCCACGTGCCAATTTTGAGTTGGTACCGTTGTCGATTTGTAGAGTTTCCACCTAAGCCCTCATTTTGACTTTGCGCTGTCCCCCTCGGAACGTTTCAGTTGTGGTTAATTCATTCATGGACTTAGAGAAGAAATTAATTACAGACAAACTCTTGCACTCAATCCTTTTTTTTTGATTTTAGGTTTAAAGTCACGAATTTGTAAGTATTGGGAATCGTACCTTACAAATTCTAGAAAAGGAACTAAACAAATCGTGGATTGTCATCCCCACACCCCCGCTCATCATTTGCCTTTAAGATTAAATCTTACCCACAAATTTAAATTTCCCAAACCTGAAAATTACATATTAAAAGGATATTTTCTGTCGTCTTTGCAAGACCAAATTCCGCAGCACGAAAAACAATAGAAACAAATTTACATGGTCAGTAAGAAGAGGATGGTTTTTAAAAAAACCATAATTCATATCCTTATTGCATTTATATAAGGAAAATGCACTGACATGATGACTACGATTTTAAACAAGGTATTTGCTCCTTTTTTTCTCTCCTTAAATTATGTTTGAGTTGTATATTTTCCTCGGTATGCTATAAAGTCGTGCATCCATATCGTTGGATCAAGTACCTACGAATCCTTGTAAGCCCCTTAAGTAGCATAACATGCACTGTGTTGCGTGGTTTGTATAATTCAGCTGCATACTATGATCTGAATGTCCACGCTTACCTAACGAACACCAAACTATAGTATATGCCATGTGAATAAGAATTCATTTTTATAAAACCATCTGGAAATTTTTTTTTATTGGATCAAAGGATGATGCGGAAGCGAACCCCTGTGGGTAGAAGATACAATTTTTAGCAAACAATAAAAATCTAAAATGTTTGTTTAGTTGAAACACAGCAGGTGCTGTGCAGTAATTCAGGTGTATTTATAGGATCAAAAACAGAGTACCCTGCATAAATAAATTTGCCCTTTAATATTTCTCTTTTCAATTACTCTATAGCAGCTTTGAGTTTCCCCGATGTTTCATAGAAAGTTGTTGTTTGTCCACGTTTTGTCATTAAGTAACAACACAGAGGAATATCTCAGGAATAACACAGGAATATCTAATGAGTGTGTGTACTACTCAATGAGAAACTTATTATTTATTTCTTCTTCGCTACCCCAATGATTTTTTTTTTCTATTATTACGAAACTAATATACCTAAATATTTGCTTGACTCATAGAACACAGCTTTATAAGTAAAAAAGGAGTGTAGGAGGCCTCGTCTTTCGTGTCCTTTGTTCAAATTAGCAATTTCTATGGAGATCACTGTTGTAACCTGACCGCCCACCACGACACATAAATAACTTTTTCAGGCAATAGAAGAATCGTTCATAAATAATTACCTTCTTATAGGTGTCCTTACACTACTCAGACAACGTTGCGGAAAAAGAACGTGACCCGCCATGAAAAAGCCCGCCTTAAAAGCCCCCGACCCGAGTTACGTTTGGGTAATATTTATTGGAAAACACATTTTGCTATTGTTGATTCCAAGTTAATATCCAATTTCGCCGCTGATGTTTCATTGAAAACAAAGCCTCGCCGATATGGTACTGTCCCCACCTCTCCCTATTCCCAGCACTTTGCCATAATTAATCATTTTCATCCTCAACGAAACCATGCAGAAATGTGCGAATCGAAAGGAATCGCTTTCGCCCGGAAACACTAATAATACGCGCCTTCAGATGGTATTAGGAATAACACAACTCCAATCATGCCTAAGGACATCTCTGCCTTTCTCTTCCTATTGAACAATGCTTGAAGCACCCTCAATGCTGTTTCTCGTTTATGCCTGCATACTCTTACACACACATCACATTGTTTGGCTCTGAAAGATTCGCTTACAACTTGAGTTGTATAGAGGTATACCTACTCTTGATGTCCCTTGATGGTTGTTTTAATTTAAACCTTTTACAATTGTTGGGCAACGAAATAATTACCGTAGAAACTTAAGACCCTAAACAGGTTTGAATTCTGGCAGGGGAAGAAATTTGATAAATTTATGACCATATTATTTGCATGCCCCCAGTTGTGGCTTGGATCGTCGACAGCCTTTTACACAAATTTTTATACCCCATCCCATAGGATAGGAGGTATATTAAGTTTGTCACATAGTTTGTAACACAGTGAAATAATAATGGTAGACCCCCAAGACCTTAAGGGCATATGATCGAGACCGAATTCTGAATCGAATGAGCCATGTCCGTCCGTCTGTATGTCACACGTTTTAAGGCCTTAAATTTTGAGATAGGATGCTGAAACTTCGTACGTAAGGTCCACGTCATGCGAAGCAGTACAAATGTAAACATTTTTGGAATCCGACCAAAGACACGCCCACAATCGGTCTAAATGTGCAACTACCTCCAGAATTTTCAAAACTGTGAGACGTTCTAAAGGGCTGAAATTTGACATTTAGCATCTCGTAATGAATGTAAGACACAAAAGAGACAAATTTAATTGGTAAACCTCCTCTAGTGGGCGTGGCATCTACTTTAAGGGTAAATTTTTAAATGCATTTTATGCAATATTTTTGCTCGAAATTGAAAGAAATTTGCTTATGCCACCTATGCCATCAGCATTTTACAATGTGGGATAGGATGGGGTATTCAACGGTCCGTTTTACGAACTGTAACTTCTGCGTACACACTGTAGCACTTACTCACTGGTTATTTCTAAGGAAGGTATTAAAAAACAATAGAACCTAAAAAGATAATTAGATTTTAGGTGCACAAATACTTAACAAGCTTATTAACTTGTTGCAGTCTCAACACATCCAGGATTGTTCTTTCTGGCTACTATTGCTATGGTGGCGTTCCTACTCGCTATCCAACTTGATCAAAGGTCCTGCAAAGTAAAATGTAAATTGAAGGTTCCCTTAAAGAAAAGTCCATTGTAGGCAGTAGCGACGCGTGTTAAAAATTGCTAGTCGTTCAGGGAAATTTAAATTCGAAATTAGCGAAAAAGTAGCAGAAAAACAGCGATTTTGAAAAACGAGGAAATGTTGATCATTGTTGAGTGCGTTCTAATGGCCAAACTATTAAGCCGAAAATATCGTATCTAAGGTACGCTTTTATAGAAAATGTAATCTTCTTTATTTCGTACCAATTCGTAGAATTTCGTACCTAGAAAAACGCACATTTCCCGTACGTTTTGTCCAAAAACTAAAAAAATGTAGACCTTCTTAAGATTTGCGATTTTCGGGTGAAGCCAAATTTGTTGGAAGACGCGAAGTTGAAATTCGGATTCAACACCCTAAAAACCATATGGAATAAGTGCAAATAAAACTTCAAAAACTGGCACGTCAAAACTGCTTCGACTATAAAAGCGGCTTTAGGAAAATGCAGACTTTTTTCCCGATTTAAGCATAGTTCGGGAAAAAGCTATTAAGTCGAAACTATTAAGCCGAAAAAATCGAATCTAAGGTACGCTTTTATAGAAAATTTAATCTTCTTTATTTCGTACAAATTCATAGAATTTCGTACCTAGAAAAACGCACATTTCCCGTACGTTTTGTCCAAAAACTAAAAAAATGTAGACCTTCTTAAGATTTGTTTCCCGATTTTCGGGTGAAGCCAAATTTGTTGGAAGTAGCGAAGTTGAAATTCGGATTCAACACCCCAAAAACCATATGGAATGAGTACAAATAAAACTTCAAAAACTGGCACGTCAAAACTGCTTCGACTATAAAAGCGGCTTTAGGAAAATGCAGACTTTTTTCCCGATTTAAGCATAGTTTTTGAGTTGCAGCAAAAAAGAAACGGGAAAACTGCGTTTTTAAATTTGTAGTCATATACAGCGTGCTCTAGTGGCTAAACTTATGAACCATAAAACGAGTCTAAGATATGCTTTTATAGGAAATTTAATCTTGTTTATTTTGTTAATTGAGGTCTAACTCGAAAAGTGGACATTTATGTGCCTTTTTGGCAAAAAAAGGAGTAGAAAAGTAGAAAAGTTGAAAGTCGTATTTATCATCTCGAAAACCATATAGAACCAGAGAAAAAAATACTTCTGTATTTGCCAAATAAGCGTTTGATTGGACTAATAGCTCATAAGTGGTTCAAATCGGAAAATTCAATGAAATTCCAATGATTTTCATCCTTTTCGCTTCTATAAATAGCAAACATGGCCAACAAAACAACTTGTTTATTCTCTTGCATCCGGTAATGTAAATATACCTTTTATAGGTATCTATTTGGAAATTGCAAACGGTTTCTTTCACACCCGGTTTTTCTGATCTTGTTACACAATTTTGTTTTAAGATCAAGTAGTAAGAGAGTTGGCCTATCATTTGTTATAATTTCTTTTTTATCTTCTTAGGTCACTAATAAAAGGGCTAAGGGACTAATAAAAGGGATAAGGGGCGATATTCGACGCACGGCACGCGACAAACTTCAAGTACAAAAAATCTTCTCGTTCAAAAGTGATTTGAACGAAATGGTCGATACAAAATGAGATTTTTTTTGCTTGTTGGTGTCTAACTTTCAATTGTATCATTTCGTTGCAGAATCGTTTGAACGAGATAGATAGATGGATAAATACACAAGATCAGATGGTTTGAAGGGTTGTTACAGCGATCGATCTATGTTTTGCCTTGTTTTTGTATTCGTTTCATGCATCATACCAAACTCGCGTCGTTCAAAAGCGATTTGAACGAAATGGTCCGTAGAACATGTCAAATTCTTTTTAGCTTAACTTACTTACTTACTTAAGGTGGCGCTACAGTCCGGGGTGGACCAGGGCCTCAGCCAACAAGCTTCGCCAGCCAGCTCTGTCTCTAGCTAGCCGTCTCCAGTTTCGCACGCGAAGTTGGCTGAGGTCCCCTCCCACTTGCGTGCGCCACCTGAGTCTCGGTGCTCCTCTACCGCGTCGTCCCTGCGGTGTGGATTCGAAGATTTTCCGGGCCGGGGCGTTGGTGTCCATCCGCTCTAGATGACCCAGCCATCGTAGACGTTGTGTTTTGACTCTTTTGGCTAGGTCGGTATCGCTGTACAGCCCGTACAGTTCGATGTTATATCTCCTCCTCCACTCTCCGTCTATGCAGACGGGACCGTAAATCGTCTGAAGAATTTTGCTCTCGAAGCAGCCTAAAGTGTTTTCATCCGCCTTTGACAGGGTCCATGCTTCTGCACCGTAAAGCAGGACTGGGATGATGAGGGTCTTATACATGGACACTTTAGTTGCTCGAGAGAGGGCTTTGCTACTCAATTGCCTTCTTAGCCCAAAGAAACAGCGATTGGCAAGAGTTATCCTTCGTTTGATTTCAGCGCTGGTGTCATTGTCTGAATTGATAGCGGAACCCAAGTAGGCAAAGTCCCTAACTACCTCAAAGTTATAGCTGTCTATGGTGATGTTTTGTCGGTGTTGGGTGTCTTTTCTTAATGACAGCATATACTTAGTTTTGCCCTCATTGACTGCTAAACCCATATTCGCCGCTTCCGTCCCAATACTTACGAAGGCTTCACTGACATCACGCTTTGTTCTACCGATTATGTCAATGTCGTCTGCGTATGCAAGTAGTTGAACGGACTTTTGAAAGATTGTACCTCTGGTGTTGGCGCGAGAGTTCTGCACAATTCTCTCAAGTATGATGTTAAATAAGTCGCATGACAGCGCGTCGCCTTGTCTAAATTCTTTTTTGACATCAAGGGGGTCGGTGAGGTCTTTGCCGACCTTGACGGAGCAGCGTGAGTTTTCCATCGTCTCCATCACAGACTGACGAGTTTGGCAGGGATGCCAAAACTAGACATTGCGCTATATAGCTCGTCTCTATAGATGCTGTCATACGCGGCCTTGAAATCGATGAAGAGGTGGTGTGTATCGATTTGGAATTCCTGGGTTTTCTCCAAGATCTGCCGCAGTGTGAATATTTGATCGATGGTGGATTTTCCTGGCCTAAAGCCACACTGATATGTGCCTGTCAGATTGTTGACAAACGGCTTCAGGCGTTCACACAGTACAGCAGAAAAGATCTTGTATGCGATGTTAAGAAGACTTATGCCTCTGTAGTTGGCACAACTCAGAGGGTCTCCTTTCTTCAGGATCGGGCAAACAATGCTGAGGTTCCATTCGTCGGGCATGCTTTCTTCCGACCATATCTTGCAGATGAGCTGGTGCATGCTCCTGACCAGCTCATCGCCAGCGGATTTAAAAAGTTCGGCAGCTAGGCCGTCTGCTCCGGCTGCTTTGTTGCACTTGAGCTTAGACACAGCTACTTTCACCTCCTCCAGGTTGGGTGGGCGGTATCGTTCGTATGCTTCGTCGGTAACGTGCCTGACAGCGGTATTTGGTTCGTCCTCGCCGTTATACAGTCTGCAGAAGTGGTCTTTCCAAATCCTCAGCACCGACTGCGATTCTACAACGATGTTCCCTTGATGGTCCTTACAGGCTTCAGTTCGAAGTTTATACCCTTGGCAGGACCTTTTGATCCTTTGGTAAAACTTTCTAACCTCATTCCTGTTGTAGCATCTCTCTATCTCTTCAACCGCGCGCTTCTCGTGCTCTCTCTTTTTCCTTCGGAGAAGCCGGTGCTCCTCTCTCCTCCTCTGCTCGTAGAGCTCGCGAGCAGCTCTAGTCCTTCTGAGCAGCGCCGCTTTGTATGCTTCCTGTTTAGCTGCATGTGCTTGCCGGCATTCATCGTCAAACCAGGGGTTTCGTTGTGGTCGCCGTGTGAAACCCAGCACTTCAGAGGCGGCGTCTCTGATGGCATTTTGGCAATGTTGCCACTGGCTATCAATACTTGATGCTGGTTGCATAGGACTTCGTAGAAGGTTTTGAGAGACTCGGTTGGAGAAGGACCTGGCGATCTCTTGCGATTGTAGTCGGCCGACGTCAAACTTCCTCACAGTATTTCCATTGCTTGGCGCTGGTCGGGATATCCGCAGCCGTACCTTGGCTACAACAAGGTAGTGATCCGAGTCAATGTTAGCCCCTCGGAAAGTTCGGACAACCATGATACTGGAGGAGTGCCTTGCGTAGATCGCAATATGGTCAATCTGGTTGACGGTTAATTGATCGGGAGATCTCCATGTCCCTTTGTGGATATTGACATGCGGGAACTGTGTACTAGCTACCACAACGTGTCGCCCCGCAGCAAAGTCGATCAGCCTGAATCCGTTATCGGAGGCCGTGTCGTGCAGGCTATGCTTTCCGACAGTACGACCAAAGATGCCCTCCCTTCCTAGATTGGCATTAAAATCGCCTAGGACAATCTTAATGTCGTAGCTAGGGCACTGCTTATAAGTTTTGTCCAGGAGCTCGTAGAACATATCTTTGGTCTCGTCATCTTTCTCCTCTGTGGGGGCATGTTCGCATATGAGGCTAATGTTGGCGAATTTAGCCTTGATGCGGATCGTCGCGAGGCGCTCGCTTACAGGGTTGAAGCTCACGACTTTTTGCCTAAGTCTGCCTCCAACAACGAAACCACATCCAAATAGGCGCTGTCTTTGATGCCGATAGCAGTCGCCGTAGTAGATGTCGCAGTTTTTCATCCTTCTTTTGCCCGGCCCGTCCCACCGCATTTCTTGGATGGCAGTAATGTCTGCCTTGCAGTCGTTAAGGGCCTCCGCTAGTTGCTCGGCTGCACGTGGTCTGTTAAGGGACCTAACATTCCACGTGCAGATCCGAAGCTCGTTGCCCTTTTCTCGTTTGCATTGGTCGGCAACAGTAGATCCGTCCGAATCCGAGGCTTGTTTCTGCTTCGTGATTGGTGTTTCTTTACGTGGCCGGGAAGTCACCCCGACGGCACGACCCCCAACCTGGAGGACCAGATCCTTTGCTTAGCTCTAAGGACGGAGAGCCGGATAGCCCGCTCCTTATAGGCCTGAGCTCCGAATACGTCGTAGTAGCCCATATAAGGTGTTCACTAAGTAGTTCGGCCCGACTGGAACTATGGACGCCACCGTTGATTCCATCTGGGGAATTCCTCCGCTGCCGTCCGGATGCAAGGAGAAGTGCCTTAGTGGGAACACTCCTCCCCCCCTCTCTCGTCTGCTACCCTCAACAACCTTCCAAAGGGGTTGGAACCCAATCTCCAGTTGAGGTACTAGGCACCCGGTGTTCACCACGGGGAGGTAAGAGTAGGAGTTGATAGACAGAGGTGGGTTTAGAAAACCTGTGGATGCTTGTATCCTCTTGAGTGCACATGTCTATCCTTTGACCACCACAATTCTTTTTAGCGGTCCGTCAAAAAATGGGAAAAGGACCTCTTATCGTATCACTACGTTGTCCGTTCGTCCGTCCAATCGCTTTATAACTTCTGAACGGTAAGTCGTAGAAAGACAAAATTTGGTGTGCGTATAAACTGCGCAAAAAGTCAGAGAATCCAAAGAGGGCAATATTTTTAGGTACCGTTATTTGGTTTAATTACAGTTTGAAATTTCATGTGAAAATGGACTTCATGTTTATACCCGACCCAGGGTATATTAAGTTTGATGTATAGTTTGTAACGCAGTGAAATAATCACCGTAGACCCCTAAGACCTTTTAGAGATATGAATGGGACCGACAGGAGAATCGATTAAGCCATGTCCGTCTGTTCGTCCGTCCGTCCGTCCGTATGTAAACAACTTTTAGGCCTTAAATTTTAAGCCAGAGAGCTGAAATTTTGTGGGTTGGTTGGAAGTCCAGTCCTTCAGATCAAGTTTGAAAATAAGCTGAATCCGCCCACAGACACGCCCACTACAGGCCTGTATGTGCGACCTTCTCTTATTTAAAAAAATACATTTTGCAATTTTAGCTATGTTACAATGGCGCTAGCGCATTAATTTTTGGTACGTAACATTGCCTTATGATTGTCTTTAAGGTAGCCAAAAAATTTTAGATTTTTCATTGACCGCGCCCACTTTTTAAGGGATTTTAGCTTAAAATGACTGTTTTTCCAATAAATACATATGAAATTTGACAAAAAATAATATGAAAAAAGTTGTAGATACTAGCATTTTCTAACTTTAATGTATATATTGTATGTGCTTCCGCCCACTTTTGTGGGCATTGCGTTAAAAAAAGTGATTTTTTTTTAGTTAAAAAGGCGGAGTTTTAGGCCGAAATGTATGCAACTACCTAGTATAAAGCATTCAACAGTTATATTTTTATATCCCGCCCACTTTTTGGAGGCAGGGCAGTTTTCTTTTTGGTATGGTCTGGTATTTTTCAATCCGTCGTAGATGGATTTAAGCTTTTGCATACCCACTGTTGCACTTTCCACTTGTTTTCAGTGTTTTTTTCAAGAAGTTTAGTAGGCAAGAACTAGAAAAACGAAACTTAGGTTTAAGAAATACTAAGCCCTAATTAAAAAATAAAACTTTTCGAAAATATCAAAACGTTTGTGAGAAATGAAGAGTCGAAAATGCATGACATTTTTCAAAGTGTTGGAGGCCATAACTTTTGAACGGGTTGTTGCTCAAAATCAATATTAAACACACGTATAAAGTAACTCAAAGTTAACCAAATGCTTAGATCATATTTTTCAAAAACAGTTTGAGTACTGCAGTTTTGACGCATTTTCGAAAAAAAATTTCAAAAATTCATGAAAAGACGTGTGTCTTATCTCCCCCCCTTATCTTCGGTGCTGTTTGGTTGAATTCTATGAAAAAATCACACGTATCATAGATAATTCAAAAATTTAAGGAAAATTATAGCGGATTTTGAAATTTCAAAATCTTCTGAGATTTAACTGGAAAACATAAAAGCATTTTCAAAAACAATTTTTTAAAGTCTTCTAGTAGCTTAACGCTTAAAGCTTACAAAAAGAAAGAAGGCTGCGTTAAAATTTTTTCAAATTGTCGTTTTTAACCTAAGTTTTTAGAAGCGAATTTAAATTAAGCTATTTAAAAAACGAAATAAAAAAGGAGCTTGTTTTACCGTTTACGCATAAACCGGTGGCCATAGAATTAAAAAAAAACATCCAAGGCTAGTGCTGCTGGTTGCGCTATTGGAAAAAAGTCTAACGGGAACTGGAAAAAACTTCAAAATATTTGTTTTATGCCTATCCCCCCCCGTTTGGGGGATATAGGGTTAACTTGTTGTGAAAGCTAGTTGTTCATGAACAACTTGAACATTATGAAGCTTTGCCACTGATTGTGGGCGTGGCTGCAGGCGGATCTTACCAATTTACATACTTTGTCTATGTACAAAATAAAAACGAAGCCATGTTTTAAGTTTCAGCCTTATAGCTATATTTGAAAGACTTAAAAACCGACAGACGGCCATTACTTTACCTGTCGGTCTTGTTCATATCTCGAAAAGGTCCTATATCTACTGTTTTCACACCGAGCCAGAATCTAGATTCTGTGCAATTCGATTTCAAAAGTTTCGAGTTTTCACAGCAAACACAAATTTCAACTTAATGTTGATTGATATAGGTCGGATTGCGGGGATATAACCTCGGTCACCGCAGTCAAGGACCGAAATTAGGTAAAGTTAAGATGAAAAACAATCCCCACCAGATTGATTGTTCGTCGTAAAAGTTTGAGCCAAGAAGACGTACCCGCCAAAGGTTAATAAATTGCAAGGGGAGGTTCTGCCGAATCCTTGAGGGAAATGTAAACACAAGCTAAAAGTAACAAATATGTTGTGAAATGGTCTTTGTAGCGAGTGTTTGGATGACAAATTTCTTTTGGTTTTTTTTTTCTAAAATGATGTATACCTATGCACGACGTCTTGACAAACATAAATGTGCTGTACTGAATGATGTGGGCATTTTAAAGACGTGCTAAGAGTACAAAAAATAATAAAGAAAAAAGAAGGACGAGAATTCCTTTACGGAAATTTTCAGTTAAATTTGTTTCCTCCTTATGGAAAGGCATGTTTTTACTGACTGCATAATTCAAGAGACACATATCTCGTGTCTATGGTTGCGATTTCAATTTAAATGTATAGAAGTATACAGGTAAAAGTAGGCATACTCAGAGGCAAGTTATATTTTTCTTTTGCAGACATATTTTACGTTATGTTGAATCATGTTTCCGGTTTCCGGGACACAATTAAATTTACGGAGGAATTAAAAATAATTCATAATTCAAATGTGTAGGGTACCTGCCTATACCTAGCTATGCTATGTTATATGAAAGAGTGGGTATATCCAAAATCAAATTCGAGAGAAATTTAATTTTTGATACTCATTTGAAGGACTGAATGAATTTCAGTGTTAAAGAAAACCATACTTCAGGAAAATTTGCATAATGTACCTATACCATTTTTTCTCTGGGTCGCAGGCCAAACGAATGTAAGTATGGATATTATAATTATAGATTCCAAAGTGGAGCAGCATAGCTATAAGCCAGTTGATGTATTGGGCCTGCAAATGTGGGGTGCCTATCAAGGCTTCATTTCAAATGAGGCCCTGATGTGCCTTCCTCCATACATATTTCCCTATTTCGCCTTGTAGAAGTGAGATTTCCAGAATTTTGTAAATCAGAATTTTGATCCCAGCCTGAATCAGCTTATTGTAGGCTTACGAATATTCTAAAAACGTGGCTAAGCCCAAGCGCACCGATTAATATTCCAACCATAAAAAAGCAAGATCTGGTAAAAAGGCTCCTCCAAAAGAAAGGTATCCCCCTAAAAACTAAGCTTAATAAAGGACAAATATTCTTGCCGCATATTCTTTGCACAATGTTAATTCTCCGGAAAGGAAATCAGCCTTAAGTTTCTATATATGTATATGTCGGTAAACTTTAAAGCGGCAAATTGCCTTATGCTTAAAATTATGAAGGACAGGTTGTAGATTACCCAGCTGAAGACAAAGCAAAATATACCAATACAGATTTGGGGGAAAGCTAGACTTGGGTCAAGCAATTTCCAACAGCTGCATTAAAATAGTCCGGCACACCATACAATGTAGAGCGAAGAGCTAATGGTTAAGTCCTCGGATATTATTAGATTCAGTCAACAAGGGAGTATAGTCTATGCTCCAACATTAGACCAGAAAATGGGAGACGGGTAGCTACAGAAATGCCAAAACCAGTTATCTTTGTCTTCAGCTCTCATAACAAACCAAAGTAATTAGCGAAAAAGTAATAAAAAATCTTTAAGGCAGCCTTCACATTCACATTGTGAAGGTTTAAAGTTGCATCTACAAAGATAGGCTAAGAAAAATCGATACAGAAAACTGCAAGTTCACAGACTTAAAGCTGAATTCGAGATCAGTATCATTACAAAAAAAAAATGGGAAAGTGCAACAGTGCGTATGCAAAAGCTTCAGTCCATCTACCATGGATTGCAAAATACCCGGCCATACCAAAAACAAAACTGCCACGCCTCCAAAAAGTGGGCGGAATACAAAAATATAACTGTTGAATGCTTTATACTAGGTGGTTGCATACATTTCGGCCTAAAACTCCGCCTTTTTAACTAAAGAAATCACTTTTTAACGCCAATTTTTGTCATATAATTTTATCAAATTTCATATATATTTATTGAAAAACAGTCATTTTAAGCTAAAATCCCATAAAAAAGTGGGCGTGGTCAATGAAAAGGCCAAACTTTTTTGGCGAATTCAAAGACAATTATAAGACATACCAAAAATGAATGTGATAGCACCATTGTAACATGGCTATAATTTGGAAAAAGTATTTTTTAAATTAGAGATGATCGCACATACAGGCCTTTAGTGGGCGTGTATGTGGGCGGATTCAGTTAATTTTCAAACTTGATCTGAAAGACTGGACTTCCAGTCAACTCACCAAATGTCAGCTCTCTACCTTAAAATGTAAGGCCTAAAAGTTGTTTACATACGGACAGACGGACGGACGGATATGGCTTCATCGATTCTCCTGTCGGTCCCATTCATATCTCTAAAAGGTCCTAGGGTCTACGGAGATTATTTCACTGCGCTAGAAGCTATACAACAAACTTAATATACCCTGGGTTGGGTATAGAAACAAGTGAGTAAGTGCAGGAGTTTACCGACCCTATATGTATACCATGTAACACAAAATCTTTAAGTTTCTTGGCCCGATTTCATACATTATTTGTATAGGCCACGCCCCCAAAAGTGAGCATGGGATTAAAATTAAAATCAATTAATTGTAATTTCGTTAGAATCATGAGAAAATACGGTAAAACCGAAAATTATTTCAGAAAAAAACCGTTTTTTCCTAAAAACGCCCCTTAAAAGTGGGCAGAGCTGAAAACTTTGTATGGAGCAAACTTAGCAAATTTAAGAGCCAATTTCACAGTGGCAGCTTAAGTAAAACTTAAATTGAGAACGCTCCAATACTCAGCCTCCGTTTAGATTCCGCTGGTGGTTTTGCATATAGAAAATGCAGTCAAAACAATTTTGTTTTGTAATTTTTGAAACATTCAATAAAAATTTTCAGTTCATCGCTTGGTTTTAAGCTTTTTCCATTTCTTATTGTTACATTGATATGCTTTTCATCAAAATTAAGATAATTTGCGTTGCTTTTTGTGAAAAACTTAAGTCGGCAATGTTGGCGACTTAAGTGTGTGATTGAAAAAAAGTCAATGTGAAAACAGAATTATATCCTGAGTGAGTGAAGTGTCAGAACCTATACTTAAGTTTCGACTGTGAAATCGGCCCTTAATATTTGTCATACAATTTTTTTTCGATTTGGAGTAATTTTTCCGAGAGATCGGCTTTTTAAAGATCTAACATGTTAAAAGTGGGCATGGTCGATATTATGGGCTGTCCAATTTTTGTCTTGTTAAAGGTCTTAGGCAAATATTGCTCAGTACCAAAATTTAAGTTCCTGTGCCTTGTCTAACTTGACCAAAAGGCATTTTGAAAAAAAAGTTAAATAGAGGTTGTCTCACTTTGAAGCCAGAAGTGGGTGTGGCTGTTCACGAATTGAGCCAATTTTCACACTTTTTCTATGTAGCAAAAAAACCAAGTCGTGTACCAAATTTCAGCTCTATAGCTTGGTTTTCGGACGGACATGGCTTAATCGATTCACCTGTCGGTCTCGATCATATCTCTAAAATTTCACTGTGTTACAATCTATGCATTAAAATTAATATAGGTACCCTCGGTCGGGTATAAAAATATGTTGGGAATTATTTATTTATTTGATTTCTTCTACAGGCGACTTACGCTACACAGATTACAAAAATTAAACTTAAACTAAGACAGCGCTAACAAATCAAGTAAAACACTCTTGAAGCAATCACGTGAGTAGTGCAGATTTACTTTATTACAGACTCCATTGAATGAACAAAATAGTTCTCGACAGCGGCTCATTGACGCCATAGTTAGTTCTATGGGTAATTGGAAGAAGAAGATATCTTTCCCTCAAAGGTCTAACAGGGGCATAGATTGGGACTAGCGATAAAAGAGGAGGACATTTAATGTGCTTTATGCCCTTATTCCGAAATTTACAAACGAGGAAATTCGAAAGGGAAATTTGTTTTATTATAGGGGAAAAATATAGGCATAGCAGCCTCTACTCAGCCTTTTTCCCTTTGAGATGAGACATCAGCACCTGAGGGCAATAAAACGCCCGACTCGATACTGTCAGAGGACGGTAGAGTTCCTTCTTGGTGTTTTACCACCGACCAACGTGTCCAAAAAAGCCCATAGTGTCATTTAACTGAATTCTACTCAGCTGAATTCTTACTAACCTAAGATATCTAGTAGTAGCTAAAAATGGTAACGAACCCATCTCCAAAATACAATTGAAGCGAAAACCCTGATTACTTACAAGCTAAATCTAGAAATGAAGGTGTCTTAAAGGGCGTACCTTTTCTGACCAGGCACATTATTTTAGATCAGATACAATGCATGTCCTAAAATCATTGACTGGAATGTTGAATCAGCTCATATCTATAGTTAGCTCAAACAACCTTGTTTAAACGAACTTAGGTAATAGTAAAACACAAAACCTCACTGAAAGGGTCATACCTTTCAAGCTGCCTTCTTGAAGAAAGGGTCATAAATATGTCGATATCGCTCATTTTTCGCAATACCGCCATAACTCAAAAATCGGAGGTTTTCAGGAGGCGCATTTTATTGTTAATATTACTATTAATTTGGGTTTTGCACTGCTACCGGTTGGTCAATTGTGCCCCTTACTAAGCCTTGGGGAGGTTATTTCCCTCAAAGGAGCTCTCCTCCCCCTTGCACAATTTAAGTTTATATTCTCTGTGGCGTGCTGAAAAAGTACCAAACACAAATTGTGCTCTCTTGCAAAAAAATACGAATGCTGAGGAATGATGTTCCAAAGGATGAAAGCTTGCTTTACTTACGAAACTTCTGCAATAAAACTTAAAATTCGTGCATTTAGAGTAATGACGGTGTTGCAGCGAATGAGCGGTTTTGAACTACAGAACTTCTAAAATTCAGAAAAGAAAGAATGAATTCAACTGAACCAATAGATCGGGGGCTGGAATATGGTGCCAGAAAACCGCCAAGAATCTCCGGATGCACAAGGAGTTTCTATGAGCACCCCTATGAGCCCTAATGGCTCACAACCGTAATCATGGGGTAATTAAATAGAATCCGCAATTCTTAGGGCTTTTTAAGATGTGTATATACGTAAAGACATGTTTATATAAGAAAGAATTTCAGGTGGCGTAGAATTCGCTTCACATAAGCCTGGGGCCAGATTCTATAAAACGCGAAACGAAAGCGAACGCTCGTTTTTCAAAAACGAAAGAAAATAAGCGAAATCGAATATTCGAATCATGTTACTGATTTCGTTTTCTTTTATCGTTTCACAAATGTTTGAGAAGCTCCAAAACCCTAAAACTTGCCAAGCCATTGTCAGTTATGTTTCAAAATTCAAGTCTCGTCAGTTTGACTAAGTTTTATTGGTCAGTTTTTGTTTACTTTTTCACCCAGTTGACAATGTTTTTTCCCGCCTTTGTTTTAATGGTCAGTTTATGTTTATTTTTTCAGCCAGTTGACAAGTAAATCAAAGCAGGGTGATTGAAAGCTGGCTTTGTTGCAGGTTTGTTACATATTCCTCTATTTACCGATATATCTGCCACATTTAACACCTTTAATCTTCTTCTTTAGCTATTGGGTAAGTGCAGTGTGTAAGCAGAAATAACATTCCGTATATGGGACAAAATTTGAACTCTCTAGCTCAAAATTTAACACCTGAAAACATGTAAAACATGGACGGACGGACGGATAGAGCTTATTCGACTCACAATTTGGACTCGATCATATGCCCTTAAGGTCTTGGGGGTCTACCACTATTATTTAAAAGTGTTAAAAACTACGTAACAAACTTAATATACTCCCACGGGATGGGGTATAAGATGAGAGGTTGATTTTTTAAATCAAAACGCCTGAGCAGAACGTGTTTCTACAATAAACAGTGAAATATGTTAAAACTCTTTGACACTTTATTTAAGTTATCTTGTACATTTTTTAACAGTAAAACATTACAATTTGCGTATAAAACTCAAACTCTTCAAAGAAGCGCGTCCAATAAAAAAAAACGTCAAAGGAATACTCTTCGTTTATTTCCCTTCGCACGGACGAGAATTTCTTTCGTTTTTTGAGTTATGTGAATCAAACCTTTCGTCCAAGCGAGCAGATTCGCCCTACAGAATCTGCTCCCTGGCCTTAAGTGAGCGACGAAATAACATTGAATCAAGGCTACATTATGAGAGACCTCGCTGCCGTGAGAATCAATATTATCTAAACTGTCGACGGCGACTTTCTATCGGTGGTGGAAAATGAACCCTAAATAGACCCTAAAAACTTTATGTAATTCAAACGAAATTAATACCTACAGTAAAAGTACATACAGCAGGTACCTCTAGGCTACTCAATTTTAAACTTTATGTGACCACTTTAAATTGACTTTAATTTCCTAGTTTGAAGGGTTTCATTGAAAGAAAAAGGGACGAAATGATTAAAGCATCTTTTAAGTGGGGTACCGCTCTCAACAAACCCAGCCAAGTTCAGTTCGGATATCTTATGATGGATTTATTTAATAACTTATTTATGGAGAACTTTGAAATTGGGTCAAGAAAATAATTTTGAATAAACGAAATGGAGAGTAAAAACACATTAAGGTAAAATGTGAAACTAAATGAAACCAATTATTATAAAAGAAAGTTTCTTGCTCATAAATGTGGAAATAAATCTCTGGCTCTTAATAATTTAAGCTTATCTTAAGCCTCCCATAAACCTTAAACAAACTGGAGCTACAGGCTCAGTACTCACTTGTGTGTGGATACCTAACTATACATATAGAGAGAAAGAGACAAATCATGTGATTTAGAGCACATCTTTTTTGCCATAAAATATGTTTGCATGAACAAAAAAAAATCCATATTTCATTACGGAAGTGTATTATATTGAAAAAGGTCAACCTACACGAAAAGGACATTTGGGGTTTCGTTTATGATGATTTCCTTCCAATTTATCTCATGAGAAGAAGTTATGTAATGAAGTATAAACATATGTATGTACATTATGAATGTAAAAAAATTTCTGTATGACTATTATTGAAAATAAATAGATTATGAATGGTTACAAAGTTTAAATTTAGTTTTTTTTTTTTAACAAAATCAACACTACCTGTATTTACGTATCGTATACACAATATTGCAAGGCTTTGATCATAAAGCCTTTTTGCTTCAGATTTTTAATTAATTAATTGTGGCAGCAGCAGAGTCCTAAACGGAAGGGTTAACCTTTTCGATGACGGATAATACTAAGTGTTATGTCCTTCTTGATTCATCTGTAGAGGTTAATTGGTCTTACTGTGCTTCCTTTCTTCAACTCACTTATTTCAGGTAGATTACCGCAATGGAATGAAAAAACTAGGAGACTAAAATGAAATTTTCTAGATTGGAAGTCCTACGCGCCTCATTGAACCGGGCTCGAGAAGTTGAGTTTCTACATTGGATCTACGCAATGAAGGCTCTCTTCTTCTCTCTGATGAACTCTTGAACTCTTGAACTCCAGGCGTTTTAAGCCAAGCAGTTCTTTTTTCACTACCAACCGCTACCCCAAGCCGCTTCACTCCACAAACATTTCCTGCAGAGGCACTGACTGTCGATAAAAACAGCTGCCATTGCTTCTCTACATTCAAAAGGTCAGTTGGAATTTGTTCAAACTTCTCCGAAAACATGCTGTGCAAAGCGCTCTCTGAAATCAGAGTCAGCATCCTGCAACCTTTCCCACCGTATGCGGGTCACCAGTCTTGGTTTTCGCCTGGGTGGCAAAGCAAAACTGTCACTGACAACAGTGATCAGTTGACAACTCAGCTCCCCTGAAAACTCGAACATCACAAATCATTCTTTGAACACACGTTGGTACAACAGAGAAATCAATAAGTGACCTCTGATTTAAACTGTGCTTGAACCATGTGTATTTGTGAATGTCTTTGTGTGGGAAAAAGATGTTCATGATGGACAAGCCATATGCACAGCAAAAGTCCAACAACTTCCCTCCGTTCCTGTTTTGATCCGGGTCGCCGTGCCTCCCGATCATATTCCTCCAAGTACTGTCGTCCGTACCCATATGTGCATTGAAGTCACCCATCAGGAGAAAGAAGTCCATTTCTGCCACTCTATCCAGGGCAGCATCAACTTCGTTCAAAAAGGACTCATACTCTGACTCTTGATTTGGTGCATAAACCTGAACCAGAGCCAGAGTCGATCGTTCAAGCTTAAGCTTTAAGATCAGAATCCTTCCCCCTAACGGAATGACATCGAATACATTTTCTGACAACCGGGGGCTTGTGAATATCCCCACACCCGCCTGTGCAGTCATGTGATTTGGGACGCCAGACCAAAAGAGCTTCCACCCATCATCGAAGTCTTTGGTTCCAGAACCCTTCCATTTAGTTGAGGAGATGCCAGTTGCATCGAGCTGATACTTTTTGGCCTCCTCAACCAGTTCAAGTTCCTTCCTTGTTAGCGACGAGACATTCCACGTGCCAATTTTGAGTTGGTGCCGTTATCGATTTGTAGAGTTTCCACCTAAGCCCTCATTTTGACTTGGCGCTGCCCCCCTCTGCCCCCCGTAATGGATAGCGGCACCATTGACGGGCTGCTCGTAACTTCCTCGGGTTAAACCCGATCGGATGCCGAGCGGGGCCTTCCGACCACCAAGCGCTCGCATGCTGACACCCCTCAGGCCTAGCTCCAAAGGGTGCCCTGGATTACCAGGATCAGCAAATATCCGAGGCTGTTTTCGTTTTCTTTTCATGGTTGGGGGGGCGGGGGAGGTAGGGGGTGCATTTTATACCTAGCTGCCAGGTTTAAATTCGACCGATCCTAACCCGGACAACAGACGCCGACCAGGAAGCCGCTCGTCCCGAAACAGACGCTCGGGAATTTCTGTTCTTTGAAGTTCAGCCGTCCCTCTGGGATCAGACGCTGACCAACGAGCCGCACAATCCTCCAAAGAGGAACTTCAACGAGCACTGGATAGGTTTGCAGCCGTCTGTGGTGATGCTAGGATGAAAGTAAACGTGAACAAATCGGAAGTGATAGTTGTTTCCCGAACTCCTGTGCAGTGTACCCTGCACATAAATGGAGTTCCATTAAAACAGGTGGAGAAGTTAAAGTATTTCGGGGTCTTTTTCACGAAAGATGGGAGGAGTGATACTGAGTGATGCTGTCCTGTAGAATTGGCCAAGCTGGAGCAATAGTAAAGGAACTGCGCCGGCCGGTCATCAGGAAAGCTGAGCTTGGAGTGAAAGCAAAGATCTCAATTTTTAATTCGGTGTTCGTGCCGACCCTCATCTATGGTCATGAAATTTGGGTAATGACCGAAAGAATTAGATCGCGGGTACAAGCGGCCGAAATGAGATTCCTGAGGTACGTTGCTGGTGTTAATCTAAGGGATAGAGTGAAAAACGTCGGTATTCGTGGGAATCTTAATGTTGAGCAGCTACTTCTCCGAGTGGAGCGATCGATTCTTCGATAGTTTGGACACGTTGTTAGCATGCCCCCTGACAGACTTCCTAGACAGGTCATGCTAGCCGAGGTGCGAGCGCGTCGCCCCCCTCGTAGGCCAAGAAACAGGTGGTGGGATCAGGAAAAGAACCTCTCTGAGTCCCGCCTGGGGATTGCGCCGGAGTCTCTTGAGTTGGTGGCGGAGGATCGAGAACGATGGAAAGACCATTTAGCCACCCTCGCTCCCCGACCCTTTTAAAGGATAAGCGGCCCTCGAAAATTATGATGATTATGAAAAAGTGCCATATGTAATAAGAATAACTATTTCTAGTTAATACACATGGGTGGTTAACAGGCTTTCTTGATTAAATCAAAATAAAGATCAAAAAGGTCTTTACCCTAGTTGGTAAGCAACGTATGTTTAGTAAAGCTTTCTTGTTTTTTCACTCTACGAATACTGTTTTGGACTTCATCTAAAGGAAACGGGGTGTCTAAAACATCATCAATTAAAATTGGAGGTGCATATAGGTGTGGTAGGGATGTTTGCTCACTGGGCACTGAAAATGTCCTGTGGAATTGGCCAAGCTGGAGCAATAGTGAAGGAACTGCGCTGGCCGGTGAATAGGAAAGCTGAGCTTGGAGTGAAAGCAAAGATATCAGTTTTTAATTCACTGTTCGTTCCGACCCTCATCTATGGTCATGAAATTTGGGTAATGACCGAAAGAATTAGATCGCGGGTACAAGCTGCCGAAATGAGATTCCTGAGGTGCGTTGCTGGTGTTACTCTAAGGGACAGAATGAGAAAGTCAGTATTCGTAGGAATCTTAATGTTGAGCAGCTTTTTCTCCGAGTGGAGCAATCGATTCTTCGATGGTTTGGACACGTTGTTCGCATGCCCCCTGACAGACTTCCTAGACAGGTCATGTTAGCCGAGATGCGAGCGCGTCGCCCCCCTGGTAGGCCAGGAAACAGGTGGTGGGACTGGGTAAAGAACCTCTCTGAGTCCCGCCTGGGAATTGTGCCGGAGTCTCTTGAGTTGGTGACGGAGGATCGAGAAAGATGGAAGGACCATTTAGCCACCCTCGCTCCGCGACCCTTTTAAAGAATAAGCGGCATTCAAAAATGATGATGATGATAGAGGATGGGATCTATTTTGGGCCAGTCGTGTTTATACAATAAAATCCTTACTGAAGAAAAATTTAAAGTAAATCATTCGTTTTGGAGAGACACTGAGGTATCTGTCGAAATATTGGAGAATGGCCTGTTTTCCACCTCATTCATGCAGCTCGTACAAAATTCATTTCAATAAAAATCGATTTGGGTGAGAAGGGTCAATGCAACCAGTATCGGTATCAGCTTTTTTCGAAAGTTACTAATAGATCGTTGATTTCTTAGGGACTTACCCGAAAAGGTAATAAAGGCTGGAGGTAACCGCTTCGGCGTGAACAGCAGAGTTGTGACGGTCTGTCGGGGACCTTTCTGAAGAATAGAGTCCCGTGACTATTGAACTCCAGATAGGGTTTGTGCCTTGAGAATGGGAAGGATAGGGTTTTAGTATAAATTGCAATAAATAACTTAAAGTTGGGAGTACCCGTTTTTGGTATAAACCCATATCAACAAGGTATTAGAAGGTAAGTGAGGAGAAGTCCTTAATGAGGGGACAAAGAAAGAGTAATCAATGTCCCTGCATAATAGGAGATTTGACGTTTACTGTGTGCTCTACGATCGATGTCCCGGGTGGTAAGAGGGATAGATTTGTGTGATTCACCATTTAGGCATTTGATCAATTTGACCCGGGGATAAGGCTTATTATTCTCTTTAAGTCGACTCTTGCTAGACCTTTTAAAGAAAAAATTTGTACTTTACTTAAATTGCAAGAGTATATTTGCATATATACTTTGGTCTTTGACGTCCTTTTTCAGAAGCTAAATGATTACTTTAGCTGATATAGTTTTCACCGGACTAAGTTTCAGAGCACCATGCTGTAAGAAAAACCTTTGTGAAAAGTTAATAATATAGTGATGCCATAATGAGATATAAAACGCCATTATACAGCCTTTGAATGATAAGCTTTGAAATCGATGACACGAGGGTATATTAATCTTAATGCATAGTTTGTAACACAGTGAAATAATCACCGTAGACCCTTAAGATCCTTAAGAGATAAGATCAAGATCGACAGGTGAATCGATTAAGCCATGTCCGTCCGTCTGTATGTGTGAAGGTTTTAGGTCTGCAGAATCAAGCTAGAGAGCTGAGACTTGGTACACCGCTTAAATCTTCTGCTGCACAGACAAAGTGTGAAATTTGGCGACGCCCACTACTGGCTTCAATGTGAGACAACCTCTATTTCACATTTTCTTTCAAAATGCCTTTTGGTCAAGTTAGGCTCACATAAGAGCTTATATTTTGGTACTGAGCAATATTGGCTTAAGACCTTAAACAAGGAAAAAATTGAACAGCCCAGAATATGGACCATGCCAGTTTTTAACATGTTAGATCTTTAAAAACCCGATTTCTTGGAAAGTTGACTCCAATTTGAAAAAAAAATGTATGACAAATATTAAAGATATTACTATTCTCAAGTTTTGCTCCATGCGAAGTTTTGAGCTCCGCCCACTTTTAGCGGGTGTTTTTAGGAAAAAACTGTTTTGTTCCGATATAATTTTTGGTTTTAACGCATTTTGGGATGAATTTAATGAAAAAACAATTAATTGATTTTAATTTATAGCCCAGACCCACATTTGGGGGCGTGGCCTATACAAATTATATATTAATTCGGGACAAAAATTTTAAGATTTGATGTTACACGGTATATAGGGTCGGGTATATAGAAGTTTTTCACAGACGAACTCTTGCACTAACTCACTTGTTTACTCTATTTTTATTTTCTATTTCTAAAAATCATAACCAGATGCTAAATGTTAAATGTCAGCTTTCACCATATTGTAGGTACAGTTTTGAAAGAAAGAAAGAAAGCACATTTAGACGGATTGTGGGCGCGTCTGTTTTTGTTCCTTTACGTACAAAAATTCAGCTCCCCAACTGAAAATTTCTACTACGGCGACTGCTATCGGCATCAAAGCCAGCGCCTATTAGGATGTGGTTTCGTTGTTGGAGGCAGACTCAGGCAAAAAGTCCTGAGCTTCAACCCTGTAAGCGGGCGCCTCGCGACGATCCGCATCAAGGCTAAATTCGCCAACATTAGCCTCATATAAGCACATGCCCCCACAGAGGAGATAGATGACGAGACCAAAGATATGTTCTACGAGCTCCTGGACAAAACTTATGAGCAATGCCCTAGCTACGACACTAAGATTGTCCTAGGCGATTTTAATGACAAGCTAGGAAGGGAGGGCATTTTTGGTCGTACAGTCGGAAAGCATAGCCTGCACGACACGCCCTCCGATAACGGATTCAGGCTGATCGACTTTGCTGCGGGGCGACACGTTGTGTAGCTAGTACACAGTTCCCGCATCTCAATATCCACAAAGGGACATGGAGATCTCCCGATCAATCAACCGTCAACCAGATTGACCACATTGCGATCGACGCAAGGCACTCCTCCAGTATCATGGATGTCCGAACTTTCCGAGGGGCCAACATTGACTCGAATCACTACCTTATTGTAGCCAAGGTACGGCTGCGGATATCCCGACCAGCGCCAAGTAATGGAAATACTGTGAGGAACTTTGACGTCGGCCGACTACAATCGCAAGAGATTGCCAGGTCCTTCTCAAACCGAGTCTCTCAAAACCTACGAAGTCCTATGCAGCCAGCATCAAGTATTGATAGCCAGTGGTAACATTGCCAAAATGCCATCAGAGACGCCGCCTCTGAAGTGCTGGGTTTCACACGGCCACCACAACGAAACCCCTGGTTTGACGATGAATGCCGGCAAGCACATGTAGCTAAACAGGAAGCATACAAAGCGGCGTTGCATAGAAAGACTAGAGCTGCTCGCGAGCTCTACGAGCAGAGGAGGAGAGAGGAACACCGGCTTCTCCGAAGGCAAAAGAGAGAGCACGAGAAGCGCGCGGTTGAAGAGATAGAGAGATGTTACAACAGGAATGAGGCTAGAAAGTTTTACCAAAGGATCAAAAGGTCCTGCCAAAGGTTTAAACTTCGAACTGAAGCCTGAAAGGACTATCAAGGGAACATCGTTGTAGAATCGCAGTCGGTGCTGAGGATTTGGAAAGACCACTTCTGCAGACTGTATAACGGCGGAACGAACCATTCAACCTGGGCGAAGACGTTACCGACGAAGCATTCGAACGATACCGCCCACCCGACCTGGAGGAGGTGAAAGTAGCTCTGTCTAAGCTCAAGTGCAACAAAGCAGCCGGAGCAGACGGCCTAGCTGCCGAACTTTTTAAATCCGCTGGCAATGAGCTGGTTATAGGAGCATGCACCAGCTCATCTGCAAGATATGGTCGGAAGAAAGCATGCCCGACGAATGGAACCTCAGTATTGTTTGCCCAATCCTGAAGAAAGGAGACCCTCAGACAGAGGCATCAGTCTTCTTAACATCGCATATAAGATCTTTTCTGCTGTACTGTGTGAACGCCTGAAGCCGTTCGTCAACAATCTGATAGGCACATATCAGTGTGGCTTTAGGCCAGGAAAGTCCACCATCGATCAAATATTCACACTGCGGCAGATCTTGGAGAAAACCCAGGAATTCCAAATCGATACACACCACCTCTTCATCGATTTCAAGGCCGCGTATGACAGCATCTATAGAGACGAGCTATATAGCGCAATGTCTAGTTTTGGCATCCCTGCCAAACTCGTCAGTCTGTGCAGGATGACGATGGAAAACTCACGCTGTTCCGTCAAGGTCGGCAAAGACCTCACCGACCCCTTTGATGTCAAAAAAGGATTTAGACAAGGCGACGCGCTGTCATGCGACTTCTTTAACATCATACTTGAGAGAATTAAGCAGAACTCTCGCGCCGACACAAGAGGTACAATCTTTCAAAAGTCCGTTCAACTACTCGCATACGCAGACGACATTGACATAATCGGTAGAACAAAGTGTGATGTCAGTGAAGGCTTCGTGAGTATTGGGACGGAAGCGGCGAATATGGGTTTAGCAGTCAATGAGGGCAAAACCAAGTATATGCTATCATCAAGAAAAGAAACCCAACACCGACGTCTTGGACAAAACATCACCATCGACAGCTATAACTTTGAGGTAGTTAGGGACTTTGTCTACCTGGGTTCCGCTATCAATTCAGACAATGACACCAGCGCTGAAATCAAACGAAGGATAACACTTGCCAATCGCTGTTTCTTCTTCTGGGCTAAGAAGGCAATTGAGTAGCAAAGCCCTCTCTCGAGCAACTAAAGTGTCCATGTATAAGACCCTTATCATCCCAGTCCTGCTTTGCGGTGAAGAAGCATGGACCCTGTCAAAGGCGGATGAAAACACTTTAGGCTGCTTCGAGAGGAAAATTCTTTGGACGATTTACGGTCCCGTCTGCATAGACGGAGAGTGGAGGAGGAGATATAACATCAAACTGTGCAGGCTGTACAGCGATACCGACCAAGCCAAAAGAGTCAAAACACAACGTCTACGATGGCTGGGTCATCTAGAGCGGATGGACACCAACGGAAAATCTTCGAATCCACACCGCAGCGACGGCGCGGTAGAGGAGCACCGAGACTCAGGTGGCGCATGCAAGTGGAAGGGGACCTCAGCCAACTTTGCGTGCGAAACTGGAGACGGCTAGCTAGAGACAGAGCTGGCTGGCGAAGCTTGTTGGCTGAGGCCCAGGTCCACCCCGGACTGTAGCGCTAACTTAAGTAATTAAGTAACTCAAAATTTCAGGACGGACAGACGGACAGGGCTCATTCGACTCAAAATTCGGTCTCGATCATACACCCTTAAGGTCTTCGTTGGGGTCTACCCAAATTCGATTCCTGTAGAGTAGGGTAAAATAAAAACTGGTGGTATTCTACATTCGTTCAACTCACACTCTCAAATAGTGGCTTTCACGAACTCCCATATTGAGTGTCACAAAAAATTAAATGGAGGTTATATTTTCATCATTATATGGAATTTACTTTATAGTCCCTTTTAGGTTACCTTTTATATACAAAATTTCTTAAATCCATCCTTTTTTATTGAAAATATTTTATTGTTGTTTTCGGGTTTGAAGCTGAGTTTTGTTAATTCCTTCAAATCTCCTCTAACTTTTCAGTTGTTATGAGTATTTACGCATCTGTGACATATAAAAGCTGTTGGATCCGCGAAGTTACCCGCCGATTCGCGGGATTTATCACATTCATCAGCAAAATGTCAACGCAAATGTCTGTAATGAATTTCGTTCCTTTTTTATTATAATTTCAATAAAAGCAGAAAAAATTCTGTCAACATTCTTGAATTCCCAGACCACAAAATGATGAGACCTTGCACCTGTGAATTGACATTTTCTCCTTAAGCTCATTGCCTCGATAAATCTCGTATTGTATACGTACGTATTCTTATAGATTCACATAAAATTTGGAATGTCTGTTTTGGTATTTTTGTGAGGCTTACTTTGTTGTCCGCTTTTAATATGGGTATTTATGGGGCTAAGGATAAGGAGCAACGCACATTCAAACCTGTGTGAAGGTACTTTGTACTTTGTTCAACGAAGGCGATTAGATTGAATATTTTGACAGACACGTAGCGAATGTTTTGTGAATTTTTTTCAGCATCTTTAGCAAAGAATCACATACCTAAATAAATATACTGTTTCAAGAAATTTATAAATTCAGCTTGGAAAATATGAACAAAAAAGTAGGTAGGAATGGTTTCGCTCAAATTTAGTTCGGCTTCGTCCTTAATGCTCATAATTTCATAATTTCTTTATATGGAGGGAAATTTTTCGATTTTTATCAAAATAGCGCCTTAAAAATTTTCAAAATTAAGCACTACCTATGTCACTGCTTCAGTCAAGGCAATACAGGTGAAATAAAAATGAATATCTAAAACAGCCAGTCCGTTAGGTTTTCATGGGTATTTAGTTTATATTACTTTCCACTTTCAGCTATAAGCTTTTCGCGTTATTACAAAAGAGCTTACGAAAAGCCAGCGATTTGCAACAATGCATCAACTAAATTAAAACTCACTTCTTTACCCTTTAAAGACTGAGTAATCTATACAAAGAATCTCTTGATTGGCCGACAATAAAAATCTGGCTTCAAAGAAAACTGACTAACCAGGACATGCTTCACTGGGTATGAATTTGCTTAGTGTATTAAACATGGGAAAAAGTTGCAGCTACCTAGCCACACTGAGCTGCTCCCGATACCAAAACCCGACCTAAATCCAAGCAAACTATGCACAAGTCAAAAGGTGTTATTGTGTTAAGAATTTGGTTACCTGTCCCCTGGATTGGTTTTCAGATATTTGAGTAATTTGTTTTTCGGCCAACTTAGCTTTGCACTTCAGGTGTTATGAGTATGTGTGACTGTATAATTTGATTACGCAGAGGTTCAGTCACAGTCAAAATTGATTGCATTTAAGCGTGTTGGTGAACAGTTTCTATTTCAGTTTTTGTTTTAGTATGTGACTTTTGTTTAGTATGGGTGACTTCAATGCACATGTGGGTACGGACGACAGTACTTGGAGGAGTGTGATCGGGAGGCACGGTAACCCGGATCAAAACAGGAACGGAGGGAAGTTGTTGGACTTTTGCTGTGCATATGGCTTGTCAGTCATGAACACCTATTTCCCACACAAAGCCTTTCACAAATACACATGGTACAAGCACAGTTTAAATCAGAGGTCACTGATGGATTTCTTTGGTGTACAATCGTGTGTTCAAAGACTGATTTGTGATGTTCGTGTTTTCAGGGGAGCTGAGTTGTCAACTGATCACCACTTAGTATTCCTTTGCCACCCAGGCGATAACCAAGACTGGTGACCCGCATACGGTGGGAGGGGTTGCAGGATGCTGACTCTGATTTCAGAGAGCGCTTTGCACAGCATGTTTTCGGAGAAGTTTGAACAAATTCCAACTGACTTTTTGAATGTAGGGGAGGAAGGGCAGCTGTTTTTTTCGGCAGTCATTGCCTCTGCAGGAAATGTTTGTGGAGTGAAGCGGTTTGGGGTAGCGGCTGGTGGTGAGAAAAGAACTGCTGGGCTTAAAACGCCTGGAGTTCAAGAAGCCATCAGAGAGAAGAAGAGAGCCTACATTGCGTGGATCCAATGTAGAAACTCAACTTCTCGAGCCCGGTACAATGGGGCGCAAAGGACTTCCAATCTGGCAGTCAGAACAGCCAAGGAACAGTCATGGAAAAAGTTCGGCGAGAAGTTGGAGCACGATATTTTGGCAGACCATTCGCCGGCTTAGAGGAAGGAAGATGAATATCATTCAAGGGGTTAAGTCCAAGGACGATACACTTCTTTCAAATAAGAGCAATGTCTTGCGCAGATGGAGAGAACACTTTTCGGAGTTGCTCAACCCCCAACAGGGCACTGAAGATGGCATTCCCACTGCTGACGAAATAAGGGCGGAGAATAGTCCCACAGTAGACGAAGTCACTAAAGCGATTAAATCGCTAAAAGTTGGCAAGTCTGCTGGAGTTGATGAAATCCGGCCAGAAATGCTCAAGGCAATGGGTGAAGAGGTTGTTAAATGGCTAACACGTGTCATTAAGGTGGCCTGGGATAGCGGGAAGGCCTGGGATAGCAACCTAGCGATTTGCAAACGGGAGTTATAGTGCCCATTTTCAAAAAAGGCAACAGGAGAGATATATAGGGGCATATCGCATATCTCTCTTGATTCTTCCGGGAAAAGTATTCGCGAAGGTGTTGGGAACGTGTTCCAGAGCTGTAATCGAGCCTTTGTTATGGGAGGAACAGTGCGGCTTTCGGCCTGGCAGAGGCACAACCGACCAGCTTTTTACTCTGAAGGTTATTCTTGAGAACGCCTGGGAATATGCCAAACTGGTCTATGCGTGTTTTGTAGATATAGAAAAGGTGTGTGACTGAGTCCCTTAGGATACACTGTGGAGAGTTTTGCAGGACTATGCGCTGAGTGTGCCTCTTCTGAGAGCCATTCAGTCTTTGTATGGAAACTGCAGAAGCTGTGTACGGATAAATGGCGTCAAATCCCGTCCTTTTGATGTGTGCGTTGGACAACGCCAGGGCTGTATTGGACTGGATGGTGAAGCGCAGTCCTGGCGAGCAATGCTTCGAATTGGCTGGCATCAGGATGAGCCATCTGCTTTTCGCAGATGATTTGGCATTCCTTGCATCATCCAAAGAGGAACTTCAACGAGCACTGGATAGGTTTGCAGCCGTCTGTGGTGATGCTGGGATGAAAGTTAAGTGAACAAATCGGAAGTGATGGTTGTTTCCCGAACTCCTGTGCAATGTACTCTGCACACAAATGGAGTTCCATTAAAACAGCTGGAGAAGTTTAAGTATCTCGGGGTCTTTTTGACGAAAGATGGGAGGAGTGATACTGAGTTGTCCTGTAGAGTAGGCCAAGCTGGAGCAATAGTATAGGAACTGCGCCGGCCGGTCATCAGGAAAGCTGAGCTTGGAGTGAAAGCAAAGATCTCAGTTTTTAATTCAGTGTTCGTTCCGACCCTCATCTATGGTCATGAAATTTGAGTAATGACCGAAAGAATTAGATCGCTGGTACAAGCTGCCGAAATGAGATTCCTGAGGTGCGTTGCTGGTGTTACTCTAAGGGACAGAGTGAGAAACGTCAGTATTCGTAGGAATCTTAATGTTGAGCAGCTACTTCTCCGAGTGGAGCGATCGATTCTTCGATGGTTTGGACACGTTGTTCGACAGGCTTCTTAGACAGGTCATGCTAGCCGAGATGCGAGCGCGTCGCCCCCCTGATAGGCCAAGAAACAGGTGGTGGGATCAGGTAAAGAACCTCTCTGAGTACCGCCTGGGGATTGCACCGAAGTCTCTTGAGTTGGTGACGGAGGATCGAGAAAGATGGAAGGACCATTTAGCCACCCTCGCTCCGCGACCCTTTTAAAGGATAAGCGGCACTCGAAAATGGTACCGATGTTTTAGTATTAAAGTATTCTCTATTTTTTTTAACCTCATCGCCATCAGCATCCCGTAGAATGATTAAGTTTGATCTAAAGGTTGTTACATAGAAACGCTCACTAAAACGATTAACTTAGACCATGGGACCTCCTGTAGACTAAATTTATTTGTCACATAGTATATGAAAAAATAGCTAAGACACAGATTCATTGTTAGGCCATACGAAAGGACAATGTTGGAGCTACATGAATGGAAATGGAATAGTACGGATGGCGCAACCATTCATGCTTCAAGCCCTAAGCTAATACAAGTTGCTATACCATGTGGCAAAGTAAGCTCTCTGCTGGCTTAAGAACAACCTGACACCCGTCAAGGATATTAGAATCTTTCGAATAGTCAGGCGCTTATTGAGTGCCTGCAATCAATCTCTATGAATAGGAATATATGTTAAATATATTAAAATGGGACATGCATAGGAACTCAATAGGTCATAGGTTAGGGCATAGCGATGTTCCAGGAAACTGCAAGGCTGATAAACTAGTGAAATTTGGAAATACATACTTTCTTCACTCATGTCTGAAATATGCTTCGTAATAATTTCTACATTCAAAGTCATGCTTGAACGGAAGACAAGAGATAACAAACCTTTGATGCACTTTTTGTAATTTTTATACAGTAACAAAACATATTTGGTTAAAGTTAGACATAAAAATCTTCAAAAGTCTGATGGTCCTTAATAGAGTGTATATATTACAATTGCAATCATGACAGAACACTCATACTCATAGGTACAACACAAGATCATTTAGATCCTCTGGGCTGGTCTCACGAAAAGTGGTAGACCAGTGGATCTCCTTTGGTCTCTTAGTGTTTCCCAAGCGGAAACGAACAGCCACCATACCAAACCTTACCTATTCTTTAAGCCACACATGAAAGCATTAATAAGCAGAATTTCTATTTAGAGATTCCTTAGCTATGAGTCTCAAGAAGAGGAGAGCTCCTCGAAAATAGTGAGGTTTTTAACATCAACCCACCCCTCTGTAGGGCGGTAAGAGGCACTATTGAGGAGAAAACTATTATGGCTGCTTACCAAAGGTGCTCCAGTCTGACTGGACATATAGGGTATCTGAGGCTCTCTGTCCGGAAAGGATTAAAGGATTAAAACTATTAAAAATGAGCAGGGTCAAGCTTAGGGCTTTAGTGGGAATTCTGACAGGTCATTGTCTCCTGCGGAAACACGTGGATGCTCAGGCTTTCTGACACAGATATTTGTCGCTTCTGCTGCGATATGCAAGCAGTTGAGGATATGACACACATACTGTGTGAGTGCAGGCAATTGCACCTAGAAAATTTCTAGGGGAATATTTCTTTGAAAGTTTAGAGGAAATAGACGGCACAAACCTAATAGCCTTCTGGGCTATTACAGGGAAATTGGATGTTTCATCAGGGAGAATGTTAAGGTTGTTTTGCCTTTTGAATTGTTAAATTCAACTGGTTCCCCAGAGATCGCGATTGGACCTTTTTGGTGCCTAGTGTTTGTGTGGCCTTTTTTATCACACCCCTGTTTAACCTAACCTGACCTAGCTATGAGTCTCATAAGAACATCATTCAACTGCGTACAACATTCGCCAGATTTACTCGCTTGAGAAATGTGTTTTAAAGTGAGGCAACCAATCTGATTCTGGAAAGAAGAGTGTGTCCCAAAAATGTAAGATTGATTTTCATTTGTTTGTATTTAAATAGGGGGGACATTAAAATAGGTTTTTTTCCCGATTACTTCCGGAGCAGCCCATTGGCTGTTTGTTTGCCCAAGTCCGTCACGCGCTCCACAAATTTCTTCTTTGCTAGAACACAAAATGAAGATTCGAATTCTATTTTTCGGAAATCTCATCTGAATGGGGCGAACTTGACTGGAGAGGACACGGCTTCAAAACATTGCAAAAAAAAACTCCATCTAGGTACCTTCTTCTTCAACTACTTTCCATGTTGTGTTTAATGCCATCTAAAGAACGATTGCTTTAATGTTGGCAAATTAGTGCAATCTTTAATCGATCAATGTTATAAACATCGGCTAGAACGAAGCGCCTTACTTTGCTGTGCACTTTCCCTTCCTAAGAGGAACGACGATAAATTTTTTCTGTGAAGTTTATCTTTCATGTCCACTTTTTCTATCTAACGGCAGCAAAGACAGGACATCAGCATAAATCAATTTCAATACACTCGTTTGTGGCCCACGGAATCGACCCAAAAGCAATAAACAGAAAATTCATCTACCTCGCAGCCGTCCCGAAGACTCTTAGGACTAAATGTAGTTGAAGTGACTTAGGGTTGAGCTCGACCCATCCGTCCATTCCCCACAATATTGCAAGCCTTATCCAGAAAAAATATAATAAGTGTCAGATGAAAGTGGAACCATTGGGAAATTTCTTCTTCTCTGCAAAGCCTTTGTCCTGGTCTTTAATATTTTCGTTTACTAATGTCCTCGATTGCCACAAAAACTCCCAAACCATTTTTTAAAAAACCTGACACTCTTCTCTCCCTATGCGTAACCCGGCCAACGTAACGCTTTTCATGAGATTCGCATTCCAAGTAACATTGTACCTATGAGGTGAAAATTTTTTTAATTTTCGATGATACCAAAAATCAAACCGAGACTTCTGTTCTTATGAATCCATTTTTTGTGTAGCGACATTCTACCTTAGGCGATTGTTCACAAAGCCAATCCTTCCGACCTTTAGAAATTTTATCTTCTACTCAGACTGTAGACTGTAGACTGTCTGAAGATGTGATTAAGTAAATTCAGTTACATATCTACATCGTACCCCCGAAAGCATACGATTTATGTAAAGCAAACCTGCCTACATCATATTAAATTTAATGCTGTTAAAACCTGAAGGCCATCAACCACGACGTAGGTACACACCGTGGCACACTTCCGCAGAAGCAGTGACCCTTAGAACCCACAAACACGTACAGGACACTCAGAACTTATTAATCCAATTCACAACAGTTCCCAAACACAATATTCTTCTCACGAGCGACATTGGCCTACTTTTAACTTATGTTAAAATTCCGTAATTTATTTTGAAGACAAAAAGGAAAAGTCCTTTTCACAAATGAATATTTTTCTCGGTAAGCCAAAAGAAAAGTGGAACACTAGAATTTTTTTTGTATTGATGCAAGTAATTCTTAAAAACAACCCAAGTGAAGGCCCTCTTGGGCTTAAATTAATTTCCAACTTCAAGCAGGTATGTATAGGTAACCCCACAAAAGCCCCTTTTTAGCCACAAGCTGCTGCTTCTGTATAGCCTGCCACGATAAATCCTGCCCGATGTAGGTTAGGTGCTTTCAATTGTGACGCAGCGACGCGAACAATCTTCCAACCTCTTTAATTTGTTTTTTAATTAGGCGTTGTCATTGTCATCCTTTCTGCAGCCCAGGACACAAAGGCAGGTTTTAATTAGTTCAAGCCACCAGGTTGATGCCGTATGCAACTATGCATTCACATTCACGGCATGCAATTAAGGGCATTAGCTAGTTTTTTTCTTTGCACTAAATAAATTTGCATTATCAATGCGTTTCAAAAGAATAACAACAGCTTCTCTAAAAACAATAATAATGAGCTGAAATTGAATGACTAGTCGCAAACAATCCGTCCTCATTTCGAATTCATCCTGAAAAGGATGTATTTATGCGACGCATTTGTATATCCTCCTGATGTTCTTAATCTAAGGGTTTTTTTTTGTAAAAATTTCGTAGCTACAAGGAAAAATTCCTCACATTCCTTACAAAGCGCCATTAAAAGCAGAAATCCCACTACCGATACCGAGCCGCATATATATGCAAAGCTATCAATCTAGTCACACTTTCACTCCAAGTGTACCTATCTATAGATATACAATTTTATTTACCAGTGTATAAATCGCACTTGCATAGCTCCCCTTACGAACGGTCTTCCAAAAGCAACAGGACTGCAAAATTGCCATATCCTTCGGATGTGGTCTTATACCCCACGGCTTTATCCTTCAATATACACAATAGAGACGACCGGTGACCGATGACGACCGACGAGCAGAATATAGTCCAAGAGCACAGGTGCATCAAATCAGCTACAACAAACTAACCGCATCGCACTATAAATACACTTTCGAATCGTATGGTTTGCCTGTTTCGTAAACTTCTCACTAACGAGTGCAATACACGAGCGGATATTGGGAACATAGTTTATGTGACAAAGCCATTCAATTGCGATTAAAGGGGGGAAGATTACTTGAATGCGGAAAACTCCAATTCGAAACTCAACTTCCCGATACCGTGGAATTTGTTTGGTTTCACCTCGATTAAATGAATTCAATGTAATTTTTTTTTATTTTTTAAGTGTCCTAGTGCACGTCAAAGTGGAATACACGCGAAAATCACCAAGTATCCAGAAAGCCGTTGCGTCTTTGCGTATCGGGTCGAAATTCTCAACTGAAACTATGTTTGAGGAAGTACTTCATCGCCACCAACACGAGTGGCTGCAAATGTTTTGACTTAAATAAATGTAAACAAAGCGAAAGTTTTGCGCATGACGTGTGCAGAAGGAGAGCAACAGACAGTTTATCTGTTTTGGGCAGATTTGGAGAATCCTTCCGTAAAGTTCGCAGTACAGTTCGGTCTGTACAGTCTGTTGGATTTGGTTAAAAAAAACTCTGCTATGGAATTCAATGCAACAGGTTGATCCTAATCCTAAGTACATGCGACCCAAATCTGTAAAAATCCAAAACATTTATAAGATACAGGTCCTTGAGCGAAAAAAATGTTATTAACTTTTTTTTAAATGGGTCTATTCGGCTTATGACTTTTTACTTTTTTATTGCTTCCCTGACACTAACAGAGTTTTACTTTAAGCACATTCGTAATAGAGTTTTTATACCAGACCCATCAGGGTATATTAAGTTTGATGTATAGTTTGTAACGCAGTGAAATAATCACCGTAGACCCCTAAGACCTTTTTGAGATATGAATGGGACCGACAGGAGAATCGATTAAGACACGTCCGTCCGTTCGTATGTTAACAACTTTTTGGGTCTTAAATTTTCAGGTAGAGAGCTGAAATTCGGTGGGTTGGCTGGAAATTCAGTCTTTCAGATCAAGTGTGAAAATTAGTTGAATCCGCCTACAGACACGCCCACTACAGGCTGTAGTATGCATGCCTGTATGTGCAACCTAATTTAAAAAAATACTTTTTCCAAATTTTAGCTATGTTGCAATGGCGCTAGCGCATTCATTTTTGTATGTAACGTAATTGCCTTGTTATGAAGTAGCTGAAAAATTTTAGACTTTTCATTAACCGTGCAACCACCTAGTATAAAGCATTCAACTGTTATATTTTTACACCTCGACGACTTTGTGGAGGCGTGGCAGTTTTTTAACGGTCCCTCCAAAAATGGAAAAAGGACCTTTTGTGGTATCGCTACGTTGTCCGTCCGTCCGTCCGTCCAATCGCTTTATAACTTCTGAACAATAAGTCGTAGAAAGACAAAATTTGCTGTGCGTATAAACTGCGGAAATAGTCAGAGAATCCAAAGAGGGCAATTTTTGTTAAGCACAAATAGCGGTTTAATTACAGTTTGAAATTTCATGTAAAAATTGACTTAATGGGTTTTGGTGTTTTTTTTTTTCAAGAAATACTAAACTTTAATTAAAAAATAAAACTTTTCGAAAATATCGAAACGTTTTTGAGAAATGAAGAGTCGAAAATGCATGACGTTTTTCAAAGTGTTGGAGGCCATAACATTTGAACGGCTTATTGCTCAAAATCAATATTTAACGCACGTATAAAACAACTCAAAGTTAACCAAGTGCTAAGATCATATTTTTCAAAAACAGTTGGAGTACTGCAGTTTTGACGCATTTTCGAAACAAAATCGCAAAAATGCATGAAAAAACATGCCCCTCCCCCTTATCTCCGGTGCTGTTTGGGGGAATTTTATAAAAAAAAATCACACGTATCAGAAATAATAATTTTAAGAAAAATTATAACGTATTTTGAAATTTCAAAATCTTCTGAGATTTAACTGAAAAACCATAAAAGCATCTTAAAAAACAATTTTTTAAGTCTTCTAGTAGCTTAACGATAAGCTGAAATAAGCGATCTTTTTCAGATTCGGTTAAAGTACAAAGCTTACAAAAAGAAGGAAGGCTGCGTTAAATTTTTTTTTAAATTGCCGTTTTCAACCTGAGTTTTTAGAAGCCTATTTAATAAACGAAGTAAAAAAGGAGCTTGTTTTACCGTTTGCGCATAAGCCGGTGGTCATAGAATTAAAGAAAAACATCCAAGGCTAGTGCTGCTGGTTGTGCTATTGGAAAAAAGTCTAACGGGAACTGGAAAAAACTTCAAAATATTTGTTTTATGGATTTGAAATTTAAAAAAGTTATAAAAAAGGCCAAAAGAACGCATATCTCCCCCCCCCCCTATCTCCCAAACGGTATAAAGTGTAATTTTTAAATTAACACCGGGCATAGTCCATCTTCTCAAATTTTATGCAAAACTATAGCAGAATTCGAATATTCAAAAACTTCGAAGATTTAACTGAAAAACGTGAAAACATTTTCGAAAACTATTTCTTAAAGATTTCTAGTTCCTTAAAGGTAATGACCACCTTGTTTTAATTTGGCTGAAGTGTGTAATGTTTAAAAGGCAAGCGAACTGCATCAAAAATGTTTCAAAATTGCCGTTTTCGACCCTAAGTCTTTAAGCCCATTCAAACAAGCGAAATAAAAAAAAGATATTTTTACCGTTTTCTCAGAAATCCATGTCCGAAGAATTTGATAAAAAGAGCAAATGCGACCACAGGTGGTTGTAAAATTGATCAAAAAGTCTAACGGTAAGTAAAAATAATCGAAATTGCTGTTTTATGGGTTTTAAATCAAAAAAATCCTAAAAAAGGCCAAGAAAGAGTATGTCCTTCCCTCTATTTTCGAAAGGTAAAGCTTTTTGCCAGCCTATGTTTAGAGTAACGAAGCCCAATATAAAATCACCCAATATAATATATAGATTTTTATGTTGGGTGATGATTATATAGAATCACCCAATATAAGAACAGTAGACAGAACTACGAAAGCAGTATATTACAGACTGTAAAATATATCCAGAAATAATTTTAATAAATAAATAGAATGTTACACAACCTGCGCAATGTAGATGACTATAACCTTCAACAAAAGCCGACGTACCGCTCCGCGTATGTCTTTATGCTTTTTTTGGTCTTTTTTTTGCTATGGTCGGGTATTTCGCAATCCGTCGTAGATGGACTGAAGCTTTTGCATACGCACTGTTGCACTTTCCCACTTGTTTTTACTCGTTTGTAATCTTTAAGTCACAACCCACACCATCAACTACTGTCAAATAATGAACTATATCCTCGATGATGCTGACAAACTGAAGGCCAAAATACGAGTGAATGTTCAACAGGGAAAATGTATAAAATGTTCTGATGCTATGGTGTTACACTCCTGCTGCTAGTCTATGATGTTCGCATTATTCATCCGAATCCAAAATTTGAACTTCAAAATAACGGCCGAATGTAATGTAGCCTAAGATTTTTCCCACGGCAGAGGTTCACACCAATATCGGTTACCCCTGCACTCTCCCATCCTTGAGGCCAATTCTTATGCTGGAAAAGCAATAGGCACAGAGTTTTACGGAAAACATTTTCCTTGTCTTCACATACTCCTCACTGACCTCCCACTACCTTATTGACGCAGGTTCACACCGAAAAACGGTTATCCTCGACCTCCACCTATATTCCATTCAATTCATACTATAACACCACCCCTCCGATCGAGGAAGCAAATTCATATCTGGAGTCCAATAGTCACGAGATCCTTTACTTAAGGAAAGTTTCTTACTGATCAGAAGGTCAGAAGTTACCTTTGATAACACTCCGAAACGTGGTACGTAAATTGCGAAGAGGTTTCTGGTCAGCGTTCCGGTAATAGAATCTTCTTATGGGTGGGCTTCTGGCCTGCAAGAATATCGGTTGACGACAGTGAGACAAAATCCAACGAAGTCGATGGATGACGTACTACATTCAATCGTTGGCACGGAAAACACGTTTTAGCCCATATGCTCTGCAGTCTATGCGGATCGAAGGCCAGGCAAATTTTGAAGAGGCCACTTCCCCATAATTGGGCGCCTTCCCAGGTGGCGGATAAGGAAACGCTCATAAGGTATTGTGGCCAGTATGGGTCATTCCTGGGACGGACGTCTGTCTGTATCAAAATGAGCGCCTTCCTTGTCGGTGCTGCTATCCAGGTTAGGGTCGAACGAGTATTTAAGAGCTTTTTATCTTCCAACATGAAAATAAAATGGACAAAAATTAGATACATATATACCAGAGGGTTTTTTATACCCCATCCCATAGGATAGGAGGTATATTAAAGTGTGATTCATAGTTTTATTCATAGACCTTAAGGGTATATGCTCGAGACCGAATTGTAAGTCGAATGAGTCACGTCTGTCCGCCTGTCGGTAGTTTTAGCCTTAAATTTTGAGCTAGGAACTTAAAACTTGATATCTAGTCCTGCTAAGTCCCCAAGCAGTACAATTGTAAAAATTTTAGAAATCCACCCACTGACACGCTCACTTTACCTATTAGCATGACAAATCAAAGTTGTCGTAGGAAGCCGAGTGTATTGCGATTAGCATTAAAGAAAAGCGAAAACCGGCCCCTGTAGGCGTTGTCATATTTAATTTGCATTCTAATAAACGGTTTTTATTTGATAAATTTGCCTTGAATCCAAAAAAAATTGCACTATAAAATATATGTGCGTAAGCTATCAACTCAAATGATTAAATCTTGGCCACGCCCACCTTTGGGGGTGTTTTTAAATAAAAAACCAATTTTTTTCATAAATATAAAACTGCAATTAATGTGGAATGATGCCACACCCCTTTTTTAAGAGAGAAGATTCTTAACTGACTTATTTTAAACACAATTGAAGTTGAAAGACGAAACTAAAATTTAACAACCAAGATTACGGACAGTCATAGTCATAGCCCCTTGATCGCGAGCTAATTATCATAAACAAGAAAGTAAGTGCAAAAACGCCCTCTAAAAGAGGGTGAAGCTCGAAACATTGTATGAAGCAAATTAGAGAATACGCCAATATCTTCAATATTACTATTTTCTTCAATATTATTACAATGTTTTTTCGAAATAGGATGAATTTTCAAAAACTCAAATTTTTAAAGATATAACATAAAAACTGGGCATGGTCGATGAGGTGGGTGGTTAAATTTTCGTGTTTAAGGTTTTCTTTAGTAGCAATTTCTATACACCAAAATTTGAGTCTTTTACGATTAAATGTGAATTAGAGGTTGTCTTACATTAAAGCCAATAGTGGGCGTAGCTACTGGCCAATTTTAGCGTTTTGTCTAAAAACAACATAAGAACCAAGTGGTGCTCCAAGTCTCAGCTCTCTAGCTTGATTCAAAACAAGGGCTTGACAAGGTCCTAGGACATACTGTTATTATTTCACGGTGTTAAAACCTGTGCATTAAAATTAATATACCTTTTCAGAAACATTTTTCAATATTTGACTTTCCTACGAAACGAAAAGGAAAATGGTTTGCGGGCTCAACACTGATTCCCCAGAACCCATTTAACAGAGTAGCTGTCGACATTGCCATAAAATTCAAACAAATTTGTAGGCCCAATTAGCCACCGCCACCGGCTCCCAAATATCATGCAATTTTCGTCAGTGTTCACCTCTAAAGATGTGAATAAGTGGGCCCAGGACAAGGTCTTCAATGAAATGAAACAATAATGGAGTACGTATTATAACTAGTGGTCAGCAAGTTGTAAAACTTATATAAAGGGGGCAGAAATGATAAATGTTAAGGATTTAAAAGACGGCCGACTTCTTTGAAGTGAAAGTGAAAGACTAAACAACTTTATTGAGAGTTATAAGTCTTAAGCCTGGTTTACAGAACTGTTATACATTTAAGTAATAGGCAGAGTTGCCGAGTTAAATTATTTAAACCCTTTTTTAGTTTTATATTCAACACTGCCACTTTTAGATAATTTACTCTTTATAACATTTAGGCAATTCCAATCAACAATCTAAAATTCAAAAATTTTTCTTTACTTAAAGATTTAGTTAAAATATCTTTAACTGCCTGTGAGGCTGCTATATACTCCGACTCAGTGGTAGACAGAGAAACGCATTTTTGCCTCTGAGAAGACCATGGAAATGGTCCACTTCCAAGTGAAAAAATGAACCCAGTAGTAGAACGTCTAGTGACAGGATCTCCTGCATAGTCAGCGTCACTGAAACATACCAAAGAACAAAATTGAGTTTTTTGAAAAAGTATACCCATTTTTCTGGTCCCGCTTAAGTACTTCATGATTCGCTTAACAGCATTTATATGAGCATTATTTGGAGCATCTAGGAAACGGGAAACCACTCCCACTGCAAAAGCGATATCTGGGCGAGTCGCCGTTGCCAGATACATAAGAGAGCCCACTGCTTCACGGTAGGGAAATTTTACCACTCTCGAAGATTCTGATGCTGGTGACGCCAAAATGGATGCTTCCGCTGGAGTCGCATTTGGCTTGCAGTTGACCATGTTGAATTTCTTTAACAACCGTTCGATATAATTTGATTGCCCAACGTGATTGAAATTTCCAATCCAAGAAAACGGCCAGCCTCCAAAACTGTGATCTCAAATTTCTCCTGTAAGAAACTCACCAGCTCAACTGCGTCATCTTTTCTATCCGTAGCCACCAGTCCATCATCGTTGTATACAGCAAGTATAATTCTGCGGTTACTGTCCGTCGATAAAAAGATGCAATTTCGCTCGGCCTTAGGTTGAACTCCTGGAGAACTGCCGTCAGCTTTTGATTCCAACAGCGAGACGACTGCTTGAGCCCATATAGACTCTTTTGCAGCTTGCATACCTTGTTAGTGCCGTCATCAAAACCCTTTGGCTGATCCATATAGATCTCTTCAGTGAAGTCGCCATGCAAAAATGCAGTTTTGACATCAAATTGCGTTAAAACAAGTCCTTCGTTGGCCGCTATAGCAAGAATTGATCGAATAGAAGTGAACTTTGCTACCGGGCTGTATGTTTCCTCATAATCAATTCCGTACTCCTGGGTATAACCCTGTGCAACCAACCTTGCTTTATACTTTTGTTTTCCAGCGCCTAGATCCTTAAGTTTAACAACCCATTTGTTGCCAATAATTTTTCTGTCAACAGGAGGAGACACTAGATCCCATGTATGATTTTTATGGAGACTTCGAATCTCATCTGCCATTGCTTCCTGCCAGTATAACATTTTTTTGCAGGAAATAGCCTCCTTAAAACTCTGCGGCTCTTCAAGACAACCGGATGCGTATCCTTACCTTGCCGTAGCCGACACTTTAAAGGAACCTCCTGCGATTTTATCGCTTCCTGTGTGCTTGCAGCATTCTAGTATTTCTCATGCTCTACGCCATTCACACCCTGACCAGAATCGTCCTGTGGTTGTTCTTCTGTGTCGACAGCCAAAACTTCTGTCGGGGATTGATCAGCGTCACTCACTAAGAACACACTTGTGCGTGAAGAATCCTTGGCTTCAACAGCTGGAAGAATTTTTCGTTGTTCCTGGTACTCTGTTTCCCTAAGCGTCACATCCCTAACGATCTCCACTTTTCGTGAAGCTAATATCCAGATGCGATAACCCTTCGATGTGTTGGAGTATCCCATGAATAAGCCTTTCTTCGACTTCTTGTCCCACTTTCGGCGTTTTTGCTTAGGAACGTGACAAAAAACTTCAACGCCAAACGTTCTGAAGTCATCGACCTGAGCTTTACGCCCACACCACATTTCCAAGGGGGTTTTACCTCCTATGCTTATGGTGCGATTAAGAACGTAAACAGCAGTATTTACAGCTTTTGCCCAAAACCTTTTTTTTAGATCCTTTGCAATCAGCATAGTTCGAGCTACTTCGACCACTGTCCGATTCTCCCGTTCAGCTCTCCCATTTTGCTGTGGAGTGTACGCCACACTGGTTTCATGACGAATGAAATGACGTTTAAGGAGCAGCTTCAGAGATTCGTTGACAAATTCCGTGCCATTGTCTTCCATAGTCGAACATAGATCTGACTTATTCTTCAAAAAATATGCCACTCTGAAGCGTGAGTAATGATCTTTGAAAAGGAGCAAATAGTTGGCACCTCCTATTGAAGATTCTTCCATCGGACCACATAAATCAGCATAGACGAGTTCACCCGGCTGACTTGCTTCGCAAGAACTCCTCGGAAATGGCATTCGATGTTGTTTCCCGTATACACAAGCATCGCAGGTGACATTCTGATTATCTATGAATCTAATATTGTTTTCTTTCAGATGAGCACGTATCTTTCTTAAATTCTGATGAGCGAGTCTTTCATGCCATACCTTTAATGGCAAAGCTTTGGTAGTTGCCAAATTCACCATCGGCCCATTAGAGACTTGAATCTGAAAACACATACTAAATAACTGCGTTTCACGCTCTTCCACTGCCACTACATCTCCGTTTCTCTTAATAAATTCACACCTCGTTTTATTGGATACAAACTTCAATCCTTTATCCAAAGCTCGACTTTGGGAGAAAAGATGGACAGAGATCTTCGGCACATATAAAACTTTGGATAAATACTTTCCACACCATGCCTGTCCATTGAATGACAAGATTCTAATATCACCCATGCCTAACGCTGGAATCCTTTGACCACTGCTAACTCTGATAACGATTGGAACAGAAAAAGTTTCATAGTTTTCAAACCAATCCTTTCGATAGGTCATATGGTCGCTTGCACCTGAATCAAGGTACCAATTGTCAGTCATTTTAGAATTATTAACCACCAATGCATTGCACACACTTAATTCACCTTCAGCGCTCACATCATTACTTAAAGTTCTCCTAGTTCTAATTGCCAGCTTGCCTTTACTTCCAGTCAGAAAGCCATTACCACTTGCTGAAGTTGAGTTCTTCTCCTCTCCAACCTCGCCTTCACTTCCAGTCCACAAGCCATCACCACTAACTAGACTAGGTTTCTTCTCTGCTGCTATCTCGCCTTTACTTCCAGTCCAAAAGCCAGATGCTGATTTCTTCTCCGCTCCTACCTCGCCTTCACTTCCAGTCCACAAGCCATCACCATTTGATAAACTTAATTGCTTCTCTGCGGCAACCATCCCAAAGCTTTCACTCATCACACGATCACCACTGTTTTTAGCATTGCACATGAGTGCATCTCCTATTCTTGCTCCACCTCTGCTGCTTTCCGATTTCCTACGATCAAAAAGCTTTTTGGGACACTCTCGCTTCCAATGTCCCATTTCATTACACCTAAAACATTTTCCAGGCTTAGACAGTTTGGGCTTTTGCTGCTTCCAATTTCTACGTTTCGCGATCAAAGCTGAGGTACCTGTGCTTGAACTTGATACTGACGCGCTTGAGAGCATTCTTGTCTCCTCCATAACTAAACGGGAAGTCAAGTTTTCCAAAGTCTGCTGATCTTTGGTGGTCGACTCCCACGCAGAAAAAAAATGTTGAAAGCTCTCCGGAAGAGTCATCAAAATTTTTGTAATTACCATACTCTCTGATACCTCCTCCCCGATGTCCCGCAATTGCCGTGCGATGTTTTCCAACTTTGAAATATGCGTAGCCACGTCATCATCTGTATCCCTTTCAAATGCATAAAATCGCTGCAAAAGCATATGAACATTTGCTTTCGATGATTGCTCGTACACCGACTGAAGTTTTAACCACATTTCCCTTGCAGTGCTGCAATTTACAATGTGCCGAAGCGGTGTAGGACCCACGCTCATTGCTATTATGCGCTGAGCCTTGCAATCATGTTTAGCCCATGAAGTCAAACGATTGTCGTACACAGCCTGAGTTTCAGATTCCGCCTTAACCGGCCTAGTACTCGCACCATCCACATATGCAAAGAGGTCTGAAGCACTAAGTAGTATTCTCACCTGGAACTTCCATACAGAATAGTGCTCAGAGTTTTGCAATTTCTCGACTTTAAACATTTCGTTATCCATTTTTTTTTTTTTGATTGATTAAAAGAGCAAAGTATTATTAAACAAAGTAATTATTTAAACGGTTTTCCGACTTTCAAAACTTTGACTTTCAATTAACCTTAAGACAAATTAAACCGCGTTGTCTGGGCCCATAACCTGTTAAGGATTTAAAAGACGGCCGGCTTCTTTGAAGTGAAAGTGAAAGACTAAAGAACTTTATTGAGACTTATAAGTCTTAAGCCTGGTTTACAGAAGTGTTACACATTTAAGTAATAGGCAGAGTTGCCGAGTTAAATTATTTAAACCCTTTTTTAGTTTTATATTCAACTATGAAAAAACTACAGATCAAAATCGGAGAACAAATGTAGTATTCAGGAAGAATAATCAATATTACTTACTTAAGGTGGCGCTACAGTCCGGGGTGGACCTGGGCCTCAATCAATATTGCTGCAGTCCAAAAATTATGAATTTATATTTTTTGTTTCTTTAATACTCGTTTTTTGGGTTTTTGAATGATAAATAAAATTTAGTCTAGACATAAAACTGATTTTAACTAGTTTTTCACTATTTTTTTTTTTCATTAATACATTATTTAGTAACCTCTAATATTCTCTTGGTGTAGTGACCCCGAAATATTTGCTGATATTTTTAAAATTTTTATAAAAGAGCATTTTCGAGAAAGGGATATAAACTAGAAATGACGATGTAGATATTGTTTTGATTGCATTGTTTTTTGCTTACATATGGCCACCTTAAATCAATAATCAATTAAATTTCCCTGAAACGACGTTCTAGACGCTCTAGACTCAAGAGTGAATTCTTCTTCTTAAAATTAAATACTCTGGAAAAGTTTGGAACTAGCATCTTCTAAGATAATCAAATAAAGTGCATATTCAGTTCAGTACGTTCAGTAAAAGTAGCAAGTATGTTCCTAAGAAGATACTATGCCGTCGACACAAGATGACATAGGGGAATGGTAAAAACCCAAAAATTCCTTACCTAATATTACCGCATATATGTACCAATCCTAGACATGAGTGAAGCCTTTGCATTTGACGTGTGTAGAGATTTAAAGATTTTTTGGAAGAGACGAAATTGTTACACTTGACAATTGTTGGCAAGACAAGTTTTAATGATTTTTATAAACTGAAAATCTATATGCCACCCTTTAATTTAACGACTTAGCCAATATGTCTCGTTGCAACACAAACATAAGCTTCAAAGCAATGACTTTTTAATACAAAAAGATGTCTGTTCAGAGCACGTGCGTCTTATTAACCCGAACTAATTTCTTCTTCAGACTAAACTACAACAGACAACTGATTTGAACGATAAATGAACCCAAACTCGTGGACTACTATTTACACCCTAATGGCTTTATTGGCCCAGCCCTATGCATAATCCACAGGTTGCATTCAGTCAAATAACGGAACCTTTTATGGCCTATAGTGGCAATAGTCTATGCTATGCAAATACGAATCGAAAGCTGGTTGTATTATGCCTTAGGCATGAGTCTGACAATCAACACTTTTGTCAATACAGATTTCGTAATTCAAAGCTTACAATGCATTTGGTATTCTCTTTGTAAATATTGTCAAAATATTCAGCTGCACTGTGGTGGTTGTAAAACTAAAAAGGATATTTTAATGCGAAGCCTTTTAATATCCATCAACTCGTTGCCAAAGTTAGACGTTCGGTTTTCCTTTCGAATTTTGTGAAGCATTTAAAAAATATGACAACAAAGCCAAAAATGATATTCCTCGATGTGAAGCCGTCGTTTCATTATCCCGTTAGAAGGTCTAGTGGTTTTCAGGCCAAGAAGAACAGCATAGCCTTATATGGTACCGACACACGTCCCTCGCTGACGTCGATTTCGTCAACGGGTAATTTTAAAAAAGTGCGATTCGTGATAAATATTGAGTCTTCAGATGTCGAAAATAATGGTGTATTTTTTTTTTTTTTTAAAGGACATTGTGTTTTCAAACATTGGAGCTTCTCACTACTTCTTACGATGTATCGGCGCCATGCCAGTTAGTTGGCCTACACCCGGCAATGCATTTTTCTCATTTTCTTCGATGCCGTTTGCTTATTCCTTCCTGATTTTCGTCCTGCTGGCGGTAAGTCAATGTTTAATTGCTACTAACATTGTGTACTAGTTTAACAATTCCTTCAGGCTTATGTTGGATATGTAGCTGTTAGCCGTGTTCAAATCGTGTCGTCCGTGAAAGGCCCATTTGAAGAAGCTGTCATTGCTTACCTATTTTTGGTTAATATTTTACCCATTTTCATTGTTCCGATCATTTGGTCAGAGGCGCAAAAAATTGCAAACTTAATGAACGATTGGAATGACTTTGAGGTGAGTGACTGAAGTTTTACACTCGGTTAAGATATTCTTAGGAAATAGTTTACTTGCAGATACTGTACTATCAAATAACTGGACACATTGTTCCACTTAAAATAAAAACAAAAGCAAAAACGATAACGTTTTTGCTACCACTGCTGTCGATTATGTCAGTGGTGATATCTCATACCACGATGGCGAAGTTTAATTTAGTAGAGGTGAGTCTTACAGAATTTTTCAATTAAATTGAAACAATTCAAGATCTATTCAATCCTTAATAGAATAAATTAGAAAAATTACTGTTCAGACACAATAATTGTCTCCGCGATTTTTTTTATTTCGAAAAAAAAAACATTTCGGTGAAAATTTTCGAAAAATCGAAACTAACGCACTAAACAAAATTATATTGATTTTTCATAATTTTTTTTTTAAAGAAATATTCAAAACTAATTGAGAAATAACGAGTGGAAAACATGCCCGTTGACAAAGTGCTTAAAGTCATTACTTTTTCATCACGTTTTCAAAAAATACCGCCAAGTATGAATTGACAGTCCAAAGCTTTTTGCTGAAGTTTTAGCTTGCCATTATTGATCGATCTTGTAAAGTGTGGGAGAATAAGATTTTTGAGTCGTTTTATTGAAAATCTTCAACATAAATTAAGGGCTTGCATACAAACCCATTATGTGCCTAATAATTCATGTTTTTAATGAAATATTAAATCCGATTTCTTAGCTGCTATTAGTTTGGGGGTCGAACCAAAAGTGAAGTGAAGATTTCAGTTTTTAATTTTTTTTTTACTATTTTTTTAATTATGTAGGTACTTTTTTATTTTAGCTTTTCTTTATTGTACTGTATCTTCTTATATTTGTAAAATTTTTAATTTAGCTGTATTTAAATTTCGTAATATACACGGGTGGCAAAACATTTTTTTTGTTAATTTTTTCCCTTCATAAATAATCTTTAAAAATAAGCTGCAACTGTTTTTTTTTTTTTCAAATTGAAAAATTTATTTCGTTATTGGAATGTTAGTTGCTCAGAAGTTTTAGTAATTTTTGTAGCCGTAATTGCAGTCAGTCAACTTAAATGTTTTCAAGTGTGTCTCGGAAAAAAATTTCTTATTTCCTAACTACTATAATATTGCTTCCCTTAAAACTTTGAAAGAACAGCTAGGTCCGAGATTTTCCTCGAACTAGTAGGTATGTACAAATTACCATTTTGGAGAGAGAGAGGGGTTACACACGCATATGTTGTGCTTTTTCAGTATTTCTTTACATTTCAAATAAAAAACTGACTACTGTTCAAGTATTTGATATAAAGGTGAAAAAATGTGTTTTTTACTCTATTTTTAAAATGACCTTTAAAAAAAATAGGTAACAAACAGCATTTTTGAAAAGTTTTTGAAACAGTTACTCTGTTTCGTAGGCGTTTTATAAATAATTCATATTTGAACATAATCGTTATTGGCGTTAAGATATTGAAAACTCTCAAAAATTTGTTTTTAAAAATTTTCTCGAGTTTTTGAATTTTACAAATGGTTGAATCTTTAAACTTCGCAATATTTCTCGTTAAATTTTTGGATGATTTCTGATAAGTTTGATTTTTTTCAAATCTTTTACTGCAGCATCGGTGATTAAGGGGAGGGGTGTGCCTATGCCTTTTAATCTTTTAATGGATTTTTCCGTTTTTTTTTTCAAAAATAAATACTTGGCAATGGAATGCTTAATTTTTTACTTGCATGTGTTCTAATTTTTTCTGTTTTCTGCTTATGAGCGTAGCAAATTTTATCTTTTTACAACTGACCTTTCAAAAGTTGCCTATAACAAATGCGACCGAACGACACATGGACGGAGAACGAAGTGAAGTATTTAGGGCTCTTTTTGTATGTTTGGGCGGACCGGTTAAACACCGATATTGGAAACATATATAAACTGTAGATTAACCGAAGGTAAGGTAAAATTTTTGTAAGACGGTTTTAAAACTAAGATATGTATTTTCAAAAAAATATCGCAAAACACAATGAAACAAGTGGGAAAGCGCAACATTGCGTATGCAAAAGCTTCATTCCATCTACGACGGATTGCAAAATACCCGACCATACAAAAAAAAACTGCCACGCCTCCAAAAAGTGGGCGGGATATAAAAATATAACTGTTGAATGCTTTATACTGGGTGGTTGCATACATTTTGGCCTAAAACTTTGGTTTTTAGCTAAAAACTTTTTTAACGCCACGCCCACAAAGGTCGGCGGAAGTTAGAAAATGCTAATATCTACAACTTTTGTAATATAATTTTTAGTCAAATTTCATATATATATTTTTTGAAAAAAAGTCATTTTAAGCTAAGATCCCTTAAAAAGTGGGCGTGGTAAATGAAAAGGCCAATTTTTTTTTGGCTGCAAAGACAATTACAAGGCAATGTTACATACCAAAAATGAATGCGCTAGCACCATTCTAGCATAGCTAAAATTTGGAAAAACTATTTTTTAAAATTAGAGATGGTTGCATATACAGGCCTGTAGTGGGGGTGTATGTGGGCGGATTCAGCTAATTTTTAAACTTGATCTGAAGGACTGGACTTCCAGCCAACCCACGAAATTTCAACTCTCTACCTTAAAATTTAGGGCCTAAAAGTTGTTTACATACGGACGGATGGACGGACAGACATGGCTTAATCGATTCTCCTGTCGGTCCCATTCATATCTCTAAAAGGTCTAAGGGGTCTACGGTGATTATTTCACTGTGTTACAAACTATACATCAAACTTAATATACCCTGGGTCGGGTATAAAAATTTGTGTCCCCACGACTATCTCCGATGCTGTACAGGGAAATGATTTGGAAACCAGTGAGTAAGCACCACAGTTCACTACAGCACCACCAAAATGTATGTAAGCTATAAAATCATAATGGCCGTAGTAACGTTTTTTTCTCATGTCCTGCCTCCATAAATTAAGTTAAATTTAGCATTTTAGAATTTCTAAAAGCAAAAGTAAGATGACAGTTTTAACGGAAGCAAAATCAGATATTATGGCATCAAAACTCATGTCCCGCACAAGGCAAGCTTCAATAGAAAAATAGCGAAGTCGCTCAATTTGACGCTCGTCATTGTTCCGCTGAACAATTTGTGACAAAAAGGTAAAATTAAATACTAAAAGCGATCTCTACGCTTGGAAAAATGGTTTGCCTGTAATACGTTTAACATATGTAGAAACCTACATACCAAGCGGAAAAAATATTTCCCGGGATGATAAAGCATTTTTATATGTTAAGAACATACAATAAGGATTATTTTTTTCGTCCTTTTAATATGCCGCCCCCCAAAATTTGCCGCTATGGACCGGCCCCACGGGCCCCTAGGGCTAATATGTCCCTGGCCTAAAAGTAAAAACCTTTATAGGGACTATGAAAATCGAACGCGCGTGTTCATAGTAGTGTGAAATTCTTACTCACTAAAAAAACCTCCTAATCTTTGTGACTACGACTAAGTTTCCTTAACAAATAGTTCAAGCTTCTGTATAGTAATCGCGTTTGGCAGGCTACCTTCCAACGAAAGCACCTGCAATACCGTCATTATGTGCGGTTTCCTCTTACGACGCTAGATCCAACGGTCTTGTTCGTTGTAGTCGGCGTGCAAGATTTGTCTGATCCAGAGTTCGGATTATTTCGTGGTTGCAATGGCCGTGAAGGCGAGTGTGAAGTTTGCGAGCAAAGTTTCTTACTTCGTCGGTCACGGTTGCGATGCCTAGATCTCGATGTAAATCGCTATTTCTTATATACCATGGAGCATTTACGATTGCTCTTAGTGTCTTATTCTGAAAAGTTTCTAAAATAGATATGTTGCTTGGTTTGGTACAACCCCAAAGTTGTATACCGTACGTCCAAGATGGTTTTAGCACTTGCTTATACAATAGCAGTTTGTTATATACGCTTAGTTTCGAATAACGTCCGATAAGCCAATTCAGTTCTCGTAGCTTGATTTCAAGTTCATCGCGTTTCTTTTTAACGTGTGGCTTCCACTTAAGTTTTGCGTCTAAAGTCATGCCTAAATATTTCGCCTCGTTTGCGTACGGAATTTGTACCGAGTTTATAAATAGAGGTAAGTTGATTACCCTGTTGTAAGTAAAATTTACATGCGTTGATTTTGTCTCATTTAGGAGGATTCGCCAGGCCTTTGTCCATTCGCATATTTTATTCAAAGCGCGTTGGAGTTTTCCCGTTGATAGTTCGACTGTCTTATCCGTAGTGAGGATAGCCGTGTCATCAGCGAACGTGGCTACAGTCGTTGTCTCTACTTGAGGTACATCTCTTGTAAAAAGTAAAAACAGTGTTGGGCCGAGGACGATACCTTGTGGAACGACGGCTTGCATTTCTTTGAATTCTGAGTATTCGCTCCCGTATCTCACTCGAAATAGTCTGTTGTCAAGATAAGACTCTAAGAGTTCATACATTTTTTTCGGCAAAACTTTCCGTAGCTTATATTTTAGGCCTTCGTGCCAAACTTTATCAAAGGCTTGGGATACGTCAAGAAAAGCGGTAGAACACATCATTTTCGCTTCTAAGGCTTTCTCAATTTTATTAGTTATTCGATAGACCTGGTCAATTGTTAAATGTTTGACCCTAAAGCCTAATTGGTTTTAGTTCAAGTTCCTCGAAGACTTTAGATATGATTGGCAGAAGCGAAATTGGTCTATATGATTTTTTGTCGTTCGGGCATTTCCCTGGTTTCGGAACCATTATTACCTCTGCGACTTTCCATTGCCGTGGAACGTATGAAATTGTCATTGATGCGTTTATGATGAAGAGAAGCTTGACTAACTATTCTTCATATTTCGGATTGTTTGACGAAGTTCAGACAGTGACACGGTTTTCGCTCGATAATTGTCTAGTTCCGCATTGAGATACAGATCGCCGACTAACGGCTCCCCGTCAAACGGTTTGAACGTTTCTTCCAGATGCTCTGCAAATACATCTGCTTTCTCTTTGTCGCCTTTTACCCATTCACCGTTATCTTTTCTTATTGGCGCCGAGTGTACTATGGGCTTTTTAATGGACTTCACGGCTTTCCAAAGTTAATAGTTTGACCCTCTATCGGCAGTCAAGTTTTAGAGGTAATTGGTAGTCTCGCGATTTTAAAAAACTTGAAGTAAGTGCTTTAATTCGTTAGATGGCCCGTTCAGAATGGTTTTATCAGGAGGAGCTCGAAACAAATGCCATCTCTTTCGAGCCTTTCTCTTTTCGCGTATTAGCTCTTCAATTTCGCGCGGATATATTGATCCGCTTTTCCATACTCCAGTCTTCCAGAAAGAAGTATTGTTCCAAGCAGCGTTTTGAATAGTTCTAACGAGTTTGTCGTCTTCGCCTTCTATTTCTAAAGGGGTTGTAAGTGGTACATGTAGAGGTACATTTTCTTTGCAATATTAAATGTAAATTGCATGATGTTATTGTTATCTTTTGTATTTAACACAAATTTTGAAAAGGATCGTGGTCTAACCGCCCCTTATTAATAACTATTAATATTAGCAAATATTTGCTATTGAAAATTTTCGGTCTCGATTAGTTTAGAAGTTATTAAGCAAAAGAAGTGTAAAAAGAGGACAACTTTAACATACCCGTAAAAGGCCACAGGCGCCTGCCAGGCAACTGCCACCTACCCTTAGCGGAGCGACGAAGTCGCTTGAGCGGTTAAACCCTGCGAAAAAGAGACCTGAAATCCTTTTAACCCGCCAAACGGGCCACCCAAACACTGTTGTCTCCAAAAGCAAATTTTTTTTACAGAAAAGTTGTCGAATTTCTATTGCATAGTCTTAGGCGAAAATTTAAAGTCTATGTCGAGGTACTTGAGGAATAGCTATAACCATTGACACACTATATATGGACTGCTAGTTGCTTTTTTCATCTAGTCGACACATAAATAACGACGCCAAAATGCAAGCGGAAAAATACAGAAACACAAAAAAAGCATTGCCAATTCAAACTATTCGAGCATTCAAAAATTAGTAAAAACTATGCAGGTATTTTTTTTATTTGAAGTAGATAATTTAAATTGTACCTATAAACCGCAAAAATATTTTCCCTTGTGGACTTTTACTCTCATAATGCAATCTGAATTTTAGAATAAGATTTCCAATGTCACTTCTCATCGGAAAAAAGGCAAAGAGTTTCGAGTTGTTCAATAGACTGCTCGAATGCAGTTTTCACGGAAACACATAAGACTACTGTGATTTGACATTGAAATAAAGACAAAGAAGAAGTTTTAAACTATTTTCAAGAGGTGCATTCGTTTTAGGTCCGAGCTAAACAAAAATCTGTTAATTTTAAGGAAAACGAGTCTGGGGTTCACCAAACGAGTGTGGTTTTTCAGTACACTAACTCCGTCAAAAAAGTTATCGAAATCTTCGACTCTTTGTCAATTATTGTCTCTCCTAAGTGTCAGTTAACTGTTCACATAAGAAAAAAAAGCAAAGGACTTCGAGTCGTTCTAAATTCTACTCAAATGTCGTTTTTCGTGTGTTTTGTACTTAGGGTCAATTTATAGTGACACGGAAAGTGGATAGGTATAAAAATTGTCTATTCCTTATCTTCTTTTTCTATTGCTAAAACTAAGGCCATAAATAAATTTTAAACTGTATGCCGCTCATGTGTAGAATGTGTTTTGAACATTCTAAATTTCACTGCTTCGCATACGACCAAAGACCTCAATGAAGTTTCAGCACACAAGAAGCCTTGAAGAGAGACGGATAGAGAGACGGATGGAATAGACATGGCTTTTTCAAATGTCAGAAATAAGAGTACCTATAACATAACTATTTTTTTCTCCCTTTAATCCACAATAATTGTTATTATTTTGAAATTTACCTTTATTACCTTTTTTTACCCTTATGCGATAAGGTGATATACGGATTTTTTGAATTTTTAGGAATCTTATTTGTTCGTTATCATGTAATTTTATATTTTTCAAGTAAAAAGAATATAAAAAACGTTTGACGCTGCAAAAATTATGAAGCTGGTAACGCCGACCTTGTTTTGCAAATATAAAAAGCTTGTATCAGTTTTACATAGATGACGCACTAATCTATGCGAAATTTTCTATTTTTTCAAGAACCCGGTGTGAGAATTTGTTTTTCTACCGTTTTTTCCTAATAGATGACCCAGCTTTCTATGTGAGTTTTTCAAGGTGACAGGCATTTTGATATATTTTTTTTTCCGCTTGCATTTTCGAGGGGCGACAGATCTTGCGACTCGTTTTTAGGGCAAATTAGTATGAAAATGACGCTTGACTAGCAGTCCATATATAGTATGTCATTGGCTTTAACTTTTAACTTAAATGACACCGACAATTTTTAACAACATAATTTGTAATCAGGACTTTCAAATACATATACAAGGAGTCCCGGAACTGAAAGTCATAACGATACCGGGTGATAGGGGAAGTTTTACCCGCATACTGGAAAAAATAAAAAATAGATCTTTTAGTTTAGTTTTTTTTTTTTTAAATATGAAGGTCTAAGTTGGCTAGGGTATTGATTTTCATTATTTTTCTAAATATTCTTATTAAATATTACCAAACCAAGCGAGATAGATTTTTACTATTATTTTTCAGAGTACGGGTAAGACCTCCGCTATGACCCGGTACCCGCTTGACGTTGAGTTACGGGACTCCCTGTTTAAGCATTATAATAAAAAGAAATTTCACTTAAACTTACGTTAAATTTGTTCCATTTTTAATAGCTTATTCACAATCAGGACACCCGAATCCATATATAGGATGAAAAGATCCAACAAACTCCACTTGCTCCTACGGTAAACTTGCCAAGCCCAGGCCTCACTGCGGGATTAAACGCTGACGAGTGAGCCGCACAATATGTATCAGACTGGGTTCTATTAAGAACACCCTCAGGTTCATCTACAGTCTACACCCAACCCATATTATGTAGAGGTACCTATTTTGACATGATTCTTAGAAAACTGCCTCCAGTTGCGTACTTCAAGCAGTTTTTTGAACACCAAATGCAGAGTGGTCGTCCTCTCCTTTGTTGCTTCTTCGGCTAAAAATGAAATACTCTGCCAACGGAGGCATTGACAACAGTTGCCTTTAATAGCCTTAAGACTCCTGCGACTACCATTGCTATGGCTGCAGCATCATTTGCTAAAATGTGCATAAATATGTGCAGGTTGCGCCCTGGTATGAAGTCGTCATCTTTTAAATAAATGAACAGGTGGTGGGTGTTGATTTATATCCCCTTTCTCAAATTTATTTTTAACTCTGCCTGTACGAATATTTCAATTATAAGTGATTTCGCTGTTATTGTGACCCATTAAATTTTTAGCAAATATCTGCCATAGTTTCTAACTAGAAATCGATAAATGAACTTGTGGAATTTAGCTTCCTGTTTGCTAATGAATATTTTTATACCTACTAGACTGCAGTTAAGGAACTATGAAATTCTTGAAACAGAATTTGTAGGCTAAGGTCACCAGGGTGTACCAATTCCATTTCTGTAACAAGGAAGTTATTTTTTATATCATGTCGTCGATGGAGCTTGACGATGTCCAGCGTCAAGACTTTTGTCATTAGGCTTATAAAACAAACAATTCATTTCGAATTCTCTAGGTCAACCTTGTTCAAAAACTTACACCATTTGTTGTGGGTTAGATATGACTAAATAGCTTTTTTCCACTCGCAATCTTAATCATTTTTCTTCAAGTGGTTGTTAAGGTTTGAAGTGTTATTTTCGGTCGCATCGATAAAAATTTAAATCAAAGAAAAATGTTTCAAAATAAAATGACAAAGCCAAAAACAATTTTTCTGGACGTCAAACCATCGTTTCATAACCCGGTGCGAAGATTTAGTGGCCTTCAAGCACAAAAGAACAGCATCGCCTTATACGGAACGGACGCACGTCCCTCCTTGACGTCAATTTCTTCAACGGATAACTTTCAGAATGTACGACTTGAAAATAATTTTCAAGCCGGGAAAGTTGAAATAATTTATTCTTGTCATTATTTGCATGTGTGATGTAAAAACAAGGATGTTGTGTTTTCGAATATTGGAGTATCCCACTATTTTTTGCGCTGCATTGGCTCCATGCCAATTACAAGGTCAACACCTGGCAATGCAACTTTCTCCCTGGGATCGATATCCTTTGCATATTCATTCCTTTTCTTTGCCCTTTTGACGGTAATATATTATGGAATTTAACAATTAAATAATTGTTTTACGAAAGAAGTTTCACATATCTATAGGCCTACGTCGGATATGTTGCTATTAGCCGCGTTCACATTGTATCCTCTTTGAAGGGTCCTTTCGAAGAAGCCGTCATTGCCTATTTGTTCTTGGTCAATATTCTACCAATTATTCTTATTCCAATTATTTGGACAGAATCGTCGAAAATTGCTAATTTAATGAACGATTGGAATGACTTTGAGGTAAGTCGAAAACACAATTTCCCTGGTCAAACATTTCCTGGTTTCCATCACATCTTTGCAGATACTGTATTACCAAATATCTGGACACAGTGTTCCGCTTCAATTAAAGAAAAAGGCTGTTGTTATTACGATGGTGTTGCCAGTTCTATCGATTTTGTCTGTCGTCATAACTCATGTCTCAATGGCTGACTTTCATTTGGTGCAGGTAAGTTGAAATTGTGGTTTTTCCTCCGGCATCTGAAACAAAGTTGAAGGGGACACGAATTTCTATATAGGAAAAAAAATACTTTGTCCGGCTTATATCATTCGTCATCTAACCGAAGTGCAAAAAAAAGAATTGCATATAAATAAGGTCCATTAGCACAGACATCTTTGACCCATGATTCAAGATTAATCAATGAAAATCGATAATCTTTGTGGCTGACAGTTGGTCATACCCTATTGCCTTCAGTTAGGCACTGCAAGCTTATGAATGTCTCTTTTCGTTTGTTGGCCTTAGTCAAGAAAAATGCGTTGTTTTGAGTGAATGAAGCTTCATGGCTAAAATTGACGAAGATTTTACTTGACGTCTGTCAAAAAGATCCATGATTCAAGATTAATCAATGAAAATGGATTATCTTTGCGGCTGACAGTTGCCTTCAGTTAGGCACTGCAAGCTGTTGAATGTCTCTTTTCATTTGTTGATCTTAGTAAAGAAAAATGCGTTGTTTTGAGTGGAATGAAGCTTCATGGCTAAATTTGACGAAGAATTTACTTGACATCTGTCAAAAAGATCAATTTTACTGCACTTAGTAAAACTTAGTAAGTTTGTTGACTCATAATTTTCATATCTTTAGACTTATTTAGTCTAAAGATAAAAGTAAGTTTTGAGCTTTCCTAAAACTTATCGCGAAAAAACTGACTGACTAGAGTTATTCTCTTTTTCTCTGAAGTGAAGTCATTATCAGAGGAGCTAACAGCGCCAAGACAGACGAAATTTATAATTAACTAAATATTGCCCGTTTGTCAGTAAAGAAACTTAAGCACCTCTGGTTTCTACTGACAAACATGACACTCAATATTATGAAGTTGGCTCCGAATATTTTAATCAAAATTTCGGTTTAACATTGAACAGTCCCGATCTATACAACAAAACCTGCAAATGTTGAAAATGACAGATTGCGTTTATTATCTTGTTAGGTGATTCCCTACTGCATCTTGGACAACCTGACAGCAATGCTTGGAGCCTGGTGGTATTTATCCTGTGAGGCCTTAAGTGACACGGCAAATATACTTGCCGAACGCTTCCAAAAGGTTGTTACCGCATTATCATTCATTTTTATGTTTTAAAGTTTATTTATAAAACTCATTCTAACAGGCTCTCCGTCATATTGGACCCGCAGCTATGGTAGCTGATTACCGAGCTTTGTGGCTTCGATTGAGTAAACTCACAAGGGACACAGGAACTGCTACTTGCTACACTTTTACATTCCTTAACTTATATCTCTTCTTTATCATCACACTTTCGATCTATGGACTGATGTCACAATTATCCGAAGGTTTTGGCACAAAGGACATTGGCCTGGCCATTACTGCACTCTGGAGTATTGGTTTGTTGTTTTTTATTTGTGATGAGGCGCATTACGCTTCGCACAATGTGAGGACAAACTTCCAAAAGAAACTTCTTATGGTCGAATTGAATTGGATGAATTCGGATGCACAAACGGAAATCAACATGTTCCTGAGAGCGACTGAAATGAATCCTTCGAATATTAATTGTGGCGGGTTCTTCGATGTGAATAGAAATCTTTTCAAAGGGGTAAGAGCTAAGAAGATTGAAAGAATTGTTTTTTTTTTATTTGTGATTAATTTTATTTATTTAACAGCTACTGACAACAATGGTGACGTATTTAGTTGTGCTGTTGCAGTTCCAAATTAGTATTCCTGATGGCAAACAAAAGGGCAATCTAACACTTACTGATACAGGTTTCATGATGAATGGAACTGATAGTGGGATGCATATGACACCTCATTGAGGGGATACATAAATCATATAAAAAAAAAGTTAGAAGTATTAAACATTATGTGCTAAGAAACACGCTTAATAAACTTGTAGAAATGCTGTCTAATAAAATAAATTCATTTATATTTTAAGTTAGTAGCTATTTTGCCTTTTTTCACAGTGTTTGAGACCATAACTTTGGAGTCCACTCCACACAACGCGGATATTGAACACACGTAAAAGCAAAATTTACTCAAAGTAAACCAAGTGCTTAAGTAATATTTTCCTGAATGAGTTTTAATACAGCCGTTTTGATGCATTTTCGAAAAAAAAATCACAAAATTCAGAATTAGAAATCTCTAAAAATTTTAAGAAAAACTATTATTACGCAACTCGAAGAGTCAAAAACTTTTCAGATTTAACTCGGAAAATGACTAACCTCAAATGAAAACAAAAATCTCAATAGTTTCTTTTATGGATTTGAAATATAAAAAAATGCTTTAAAAGGCCAAAAGAACGTATGTATATTCCTATATCTCCTTTCCAAAACTGTATAACGTATAATTTTAAATTCATAACTGACAGCTCATTTTCTGAAATTTTATATAAAGCCATAGCAAATTTTAAATATTAAAAACTTCGAAGACTTGACCCAAACGTAAAATCATTTTCGACAAAAAGTTTCTAGAATCTTAATTGTACACGACGATCTTCTATAAATTTGGTTAACGAATGCTAGCGCAGGGGGTCGGATTTTTTTTTTTGCATACTAGGATTGACGGAGGCTAAAACTCAAAAATCTTAGAAAGTTGCCTTTATGCCCGTGTAGTAGTCGATATTGGTTTTGCCCGATTTCCACGTGCTAAAAGCCGCCTATTTATGAGAGACACTATGAAAACTGCCAGAACACACGACATAGTAGTAGATTTTCGCTCTCTCATAATTCCTGTTATGGACTACAACTAAGTTAAATTAACATAGGGTTGACATGGCTGAAGAAACTAGTCAGTACAGAATGTTTTGAAAGGCCGGGCTTTGGAGGACATCATTTACCTAAAAAAAAAGAGGACGGAAGGATTACAATGAATCTATCGGATTGTATTCGCTCGTTTTATACCCTACCCAATACTCAGGGCCAGGATATTTAAACTCTAATTAATCTTCATAGGCACTACGAGGACCGGCCGCGCGTGCTCATAGTGTGAGATTCTTACTCACTAAAAAACCTCCCATTCTCCGTCACACTACGACTTAGTTTCCTCAACAAGTAGTTTAAGCTTCTGTAGTAATCGCGTGTGGCAGGCTGCCTTCCAACGAAGGCACCTACAATACCGTCAATTTATGCGGTTTCATCTTACGCTGTTAGATCCAACAGTCACTTTCACGTGACGCGACTTGAGCGTACGATCTTGGACCAACAATTGTGGATTCTCCCTTTGGACTCCGGTGGGAACTTGGACCATCGACGTTTTCTTGCGCATTTTGAATTTTGCCTTTAATCAATCTCGTACCCCTTGTCGACTTAGGGGTTTTTGGCTTATCTACTTTAGGAGGTTTTAGACTTGGGCCCTTATTTTTATTATTTTTTCTTGGAGCTTCATGTCGTTTTTGTAACTCAATGGCAATTTCGCAACCTCGGTAGCTCGCTGGGTGATTTCCCCTGCTAACCGCGGGGGCCTGACTGCTGACACTGCAATCTGTCAAGAGATGTTCACCGGCGCATTTCCCGCATCGCGGTTTTTCTGGCAAAAGCCTTGGCATCTCTTACATTGGGGAACTAGCCTGTTGCCCTTCCGCTTATGGGCTCGATTTTTACCTTGATCTTAAGGATTGCTTTAATTTTGTTGATTTCGTTAATATTCTCAGTTCTATCAAAAGAAAGCATAAAACATTGCAGGCCGCGTCGAATAACAGCGGGATCTTTGCCTTCGTACGTTTCCTCTCTTTCTTTATTATGTTCACGGCGTCAAGAATTTTTAAGCCTTGAGCCTTGAGCCTATTAAAATTGTATTATTTCGTCCATGGTACAGGATGGGTATTGGGTGCAGTCCCCTCGCGATAACCCGCAGCGGTTTTTCGAGGTGATTTTCATATGTAAACCATTGGATTTTCTCTAAATTCAACTTTTGTGACAGTTATAAGTTATATTTAAGTTATAGTTATATTTCGTTAAGTTATATTTCGTCCCAAGAGTATTTTTTAAGGATCGCAGCTTTCCGTAGTCCGCGATCCCAACGACATTTATTGCAGGTGGTCGGCAGTTTTTTTCTTAGGGTTTTGCTGTCGCTTTTTTTGGTACGACTGGTGTTTCTTCTCTTTGATGCACGGTTTCTACATCGGGTGAAGAACCGGCCTTTCGTTTCTTGGCAAGCCTTTTCTTAAAGACCGGATTCGTTTCGCGTGCAAGCTCTTCCTCGTCCGTCTGGTATTCGTAGTGACGATTCGGTGTTTCCTTGCATTCTATAGCACCAGGGGGGTTTCTTAAGGCTTCGTTTTCTTTACGTAACGAATCTACTTTGCTTTTAAGCTCGTGGTAGAGACGTTCCATTTCATTAAGCTTGGCACGGAGCTCGTTGTTTTCCGCTTCAAAGCATTTTATTTTCGCTGAGTCCTGATTAACCGGAGGACTTCCTTTCCCTTCCTTTCAGCTGGAGACCTTCGATCCAGCTGGTGGAGATTGAGGTACCCTTGATCTTTTCAAAAAGGAATTTATAAGCAATAAATGGCTCTCCCCAGATTCCGTAGAGCCTACCTCCGAAGAGAGTGGATTTGCCAATGAATCTGGATTGCCACCTGGGGTAATATTATCTTTTATTTTGTCCATTGCATAGTTTGTCTGCGCTACGCGCTCACCATACGGAGGGTGGATTTTAGTCGCCTCAAGGCAGACATGTTTTACCTCAGGTATATCCTTGCGAAACAAGGAGTGGACCTCGATTTTATAGTATGGCTCCACATGGTAGCTATTAAGTATAGCAATTGTGGACAGAAATCTTCAATTGGGCGAAAATTGGGCCTTGCCTATTTTTGAGGTTGAGGCACATGCTCATAATTTGCACATAATCTGTAAACTCAGGGCAACAAAACAAGCTTTGTGATTTTGTGTTACAGGCATTTAGAAGTACATTACAGCCGAACTCTTGCATAAATTCACTTGTTTTCTACTAAAGCCAGATTGCGCCAAAATTGCACCAAATTTTAAGAACGATGTACGGATGGACCTTTTAAAAAATTTAAACCTAGGCACATGCCGCGTATCGGCGCCCTGATGAGCACCTGCATGTGAGGCCGAAGACCAGCCGGCGCGGCGTATGAGTTAAAGAGACGCCCGGAGTCTTTTCTTTTTTAAGAACCACCCAAATGCTGTTTGAGCTACGTGGCATATGCCAAATTTCGCACTTTTTTTTAAAAAAAATTTATCAATATTTTTGGAGGCGATTTTTCATATTCAGTTTGGGGCCTTTTTTAATTAGGGCCTTTTTCATGTAGCCTTTCAAAACTTTAAAATCACCCAATTAAAAAACAGAGAATCAAACTACAAAAGCCTACGGACGGCTCCGTGCATGTCTTCATACTTGTAGGAGGTATATTAATACTACATTTACACCGACCCCTTAATTCTGAATTTAGTGAAAAAACTTCTAAAACCAATTTTGCCGTTTATACTATTTCTCCACAGATAATTAAAAGAAGATTAGCGGGAGACGATTAAAACAAATCCCAAAGTGGCTCCATCGGACAAATATATGATTAATTTGACACGAAAACTCTGTTTCTGTCATTTTGGCTCTCAAGAGAGAGTGGCGATGTCATTTCCAAGGAGCGAAAACGATTTCCTTAGTAAAAGTCACAATAGAAAACGTACTTGTGACAGATTTTTCGTACAGGGACAGTTTCAGTTTCTTTTTTTGACTCTCAAACTGTTACAAAGGTGCAGAAAATATGTTTCTGAATAGGGTGAGTGGGATCATAATAATCGCTTGCCGAGAGGATTAAAATTTGTATGGTAAATCACGTGATTTGTAGAGGATTTAATAAAGATTTATATTAATCGACGATTAGTGCTCGGTGGAGACATGGAATTATACTGGATTTTCAGCGTTTCAAATGGCAATCGGAGTAAAAATCTGAAATATCAAGTGCTCCATACAGCTAAAATTGTCGTTATTACTTGCTTATTTTTAGTTTTAAAATACGTCCCAGAGAACTTTTATCGACTTATTTCAATTAACAAGCGTTTTGTTTGAGTATTTTCTGTCAACTGCCCTGAATTCTCTTAAAAATAAGAGAATCGGAAGTTTGAGAGATTTGTTCCATTCGACAAACTTCTAAATGCCCAGGCGGAATTCAGCATTTAACTGAAATTCAACATTTATAAATCCTGAAAATATATGGCGAAACTCTGAACATTAAGCGTGAAATGTTGAATTTAGCTTAAATGCTGAAATTAGGTTCGGTGTAAATGTACTATAAGTTTGATTCATATTTTGTAAATTATTATATTGAGAAATTATCATCGTAGTCCCCCAAGATCTTTAAGGCATATGATCTTATTTGCTTTGTGAGTCGAATGAGACATACCCGTCCGTCCGTCCATCCGTCTGTCTGTCGGTAATTTAAGGCCCTACATTTTGAGCTAGAAACTTGCAATATATGCAATATGTTTGCTTGTTAATCGAGATATTCTTGCTTTATGAGCAACACATATCTGAATACGATCAATTTACTGGAAAAAATTTCTAGAACACCCACTTTTGGGGCCGTACTTAAAAAAAAACGTTTTTTTGTTTAAAAATGAGCACATGCAAACTTAATCTGGTTCAAATATAGAACAAAAACTGCAATGTTTTTCGTATCCAACGATTCGCCTAAGCAGATTTAAGCCCACTCACTAAATTTTTAAATGGACCCGTTTGAAATGCTTTAAACTATTCAATTACACCTGTGATCCTGTAGGAGCTATCTGTTTTGAAAAACCTTTTCATAGTTATTATTTGAGTTGCTGAGTTATACACGGTAGTTGTTGAAATAACAACCTTAACAATATTTGCGAGCCACAACAAATAAGTCTTAAAGTTTGTTAATTTTGCAATTTGCATAAAATTTATTATTAAATATTACATATACGAAAATAAACAAAATTTTTTCTTTATTTTCTTAATTTACACATATACATATTTATGTAAGCTAAGAACTAAAGATTGTTGTACATAAGGAAGCCACTTTTCAAATCTCTTAAGCCGCGGTGTCACAAGGGACAGGAACAGAAACAGAAACAGAAGCAGAAACAAAAACAGAAACAGAAACAGAAACAGAAACAGAAACAGAAACAGAAACAGAAACAGAAACAGAAACAGAAACAGAAACAGAAACAGAAACAGAAACAGAAACAGAAACAGAAACAGAAACAGAAACAGAAACAGAAACAGAAACAGAAACAGAAACAGAAACAGAAACAGAAACAGAAACAGAAACAGAAACAGAAACAGAAACAGAAACAGAAACAGAAACAGAAACAGAAACAGAAACAGAAACAGAAACAGAAACAGAAACAGAAACAGAAACAGAAACAGAAACAGAAACAGAAACAGAAACAGAAACAGAAACAGAAACAGAAACAGAAACAGAAACAGAAACAGAAACAGAAACAGAAACAAAAACAGAAACAGAAACAGAAACAGAAACAGAAACAGAAACAGAAACAGAAACAGAAACAGAAACAGAAACAGAAACAGAAACAGAAACAGAGACAGAGACAGAAACAGAAACAAAAACAGAATTTCATACATTAGCAACGCAAAAAGCATTCAGCGAATCTAGGTTTCAGTTGATAATGTATGGGATTCTGTTTCTGTTCCTGTTTTACGTTGCTTGTGACAACGCGGCTTTACACAAAAAATCATGCTCATGTTTATCTTTTAAGAATTATATAAAAAATGTTATTTCTTTGGACTTTATAAAGCACAAATGAATATGTTTACCACATACAAGTAGCAATAGGTATATTGCGAGGAAAATATTAAAATAATTTAACACAATTAGGTATCATCGATTTCCATTTAGAGAGTTTCAAATATTTTTTTTTTACTGACCCGAAATATTTCGTTCGGAAGGAAAAACTACCTGGAACCAAAGCAGAAAAAAACTTCCAATTTTGCTAAGAAGCTTCCAAGTATGGCAACCGTGCCTGAAAAATAGCAGGAATTCGGAACCCATGTTCACAATTTTGCTGTGAAAATTGAAGCTTTGTTGTGAGCATAAATTATACTGTACCGTGACTTTGAAGCGAACAAATTAAGTATCATACAATACCGTACTCCAATGGATTAAGTCAGTTTGAAAATGTGTATAAAAATAATTTTTAGTGCTTAAGTTGAATCAACTAGTTTTATCTATGAAAAGTACTAAACTCAATCTTAGCACAAACGTATTCATGGGACCTGTGGCGCAATGGATAACGCGTCTGACTACGGATCAGAAGATTCCAGGTTCGACTCCTGGCAGGTTCGAGTTTTTTTTTCTTTGCAAATCAAAAAGTTCTAAGATTCTTGTTAGTTGTACAGGCACACATACTTATTCACATAGGGTCGTTGGGCTTAAAAATTTCATTTTTAATTCGGCGATTGACATTTAACGCGATTTGTGTATGTCATGTGCGCACATTTTTAATTAATTTTCTTCAGTTCTACAGTGTTTTTATATTATTTAGATAGAGAGGTTTTTAACTCAATGAAAACTCTGTCTAAATGAACCAACGCGAATATAATTTAAGTTATTGGATGCAAAGCATATCGTCGTCAAGCTAAAATTAAGTTCCCTGTTCACCAAAGGACGTGATGATGCAAGGTATTTTGGCTATCTCTATAGTCGGTTCGAATAATTAAGTTACATTGGTTGAAAAATACAATCCGGACTATGACCGTATTGTGTGTACAAGTCTTGTACATACCTGACACCTACATAATTATGTAAATAAAAAAATTTCAAGGTTCCACCGAGATTTGAACTCGGATCGCTGGATTCAGAGTCCAGAGTGCTAACCATTACACCATGGAACCAGTTGTCATTCAGATGCCCCAATGATGGTTTTTAATCAGAAATAAAATTTTTACCGTGCGATTCGATTTAATTAAAAAACAGCACTGCTTAGGCAACACAATCTTCCCACTAAATTCTATAAAAATTATGCAAAAATTTGATTGATTAAATATGTACCACATCAAAATGTAGGCATATGTAGCCAGGTAACACATTTTAATTTTATTGATGCTGCTATGTTGTTTGCTTGCTCATAATATTCATCTCCCTCTTAACTTATCACATTGTTATATTTAACATACGCGTCTTTCTCTCTCTGGCTTAGGACATAGTGGTGTTAAGGAAAACAAAAACTTCACAAAACCATACAAATGCGATATGGTCTATCTGGTGCATGAACCTCCCTCGCCTAAATGTATGCACTAAATCTATAACCTTTCTCCGGATAACAATAGGATTATAACTTATAAGAATTATGCATGCATTTCAAATTTATCCTGGGCAGAATAGAAGCAGAATTCAAGAAACAAGAACAACATATTGAAAGAAATATTTTTTTTAAAGGCCCGTTATTTTAACACACGGTGAAGCAGTGCCAGCAATAAAGTGCCGCGAATAAGCACGATTGTGGCTGAATTTGCCGCTCAAAACAGTCAAAATTAGGCGTTGATACGCGCGCTCTCGTGGGGATTTATGAGATTTTGTAACCACAAGAAAGACACTCGGAAAAAAAACAGAATGCATTTTAGGAAACTGAAGTACAGTACGAACTCGATTTACGCAACTAATAGAAATCACGGCAGTTGCAGTAACCGAGGTTGTTGCACTTACTGGGTTGAATTTTTTAACAAAAATTTATAGACAAAATAGCCGTACCTCTGCATAGGAAATAAAAGTGCCTAAGAGCCTTCGGCTCTAGCAACAAATTGTATCAGAGCGCTCCTCTTTGTGCACATTGTATTTTTCACAAAGTTGGTTCTGTTGGTCTGTTTCGGAATGAGCGGCCTCCTGGTCGGCGTCTGTTGTCCGGGTTAGGATCGGCCGAATTTAAACCTGGCAGCTAGGTATAAAATGCACCCCCCCCCCCCCCCCCCCCCCCCATCCATGAAAAGAAAACGAAAGCAGCCTCGGATATTTGCTGAGCCTTTGGAGCTAGGCCTGAGGGGTGTCAGCATGCGAGCGCTTGGTGGTCGGAAGGTCGGCATCCGACCGGGTTTAACCCGAAGAAGTTACGAGCAGCCCGTCAATGGTGCCGCTATCCATTACGGGGGGCGGAGGGGGACAGCGCCAAGTCAAAATGAGGGCTTAGGTGGAAACTCTACAAATCGACAACGGCAACAACTCAAAATTGGCACGTGGAATGTCTCGTCACTAACTCGAACTGGTTGAGGAGGCCAAAAAGTATCAGCTCGATGCAACTGGCATCTCCTCAACTAAGTGAAAGGGTTCTGGAACCAAAGACTTCGAGGATGGGTGGAAGCTCTTCTGGTCTGGCGTCCCAAATCACATGACTGCACAGGCGGGTGTGGGGATACTCACAAGCCCCCGGTTGTCAGAAAATGTATTCTATGTCATTCCGTTAGGGGGAAGGATTTTGATCTTGAAGCTTAAGCTTGAACGATCGACTCTGGCTCTGGTTCAGGTTTATGCACCAAATCGAGAGTCAGAGTATGAGTCCTTCTTGAACGAAGTTGATGCTGCCCTGGACAGAGTGGCAGAAATGGACTTCTTTCTCCTGATGGGTGACTTCAATGCACATGTGGGTACAGACGACAGTACTTGGAGGAGTGTGATTGGGAGGCACGGTAACCCGGATCAGCACAGGAATGGAGGGAAGTTGTTGAAGTTGGACTTTTGCTATGCTTATGGCTTGCCAGTTATGAACACCTTTTTCCCACACAAAAACATTCACAAATACACATGGTACAAGCACAGTTTAAATCAGAAGTCACTGATTGATTTCTTTGTTGTGCCATCGTGTGTTCAAAGAATGATTTGTGATGTTCGAGTTTTCAGGGGAGCTGAGTTGTCAACTGATCACCACTTAGTGTTGTGTAATTTGTTTTTCAGTGACAGTATTCCTTTGCCACCCAGGCAAAAACCAAGACTGGTGACCCGCATACGGTGGGAAAGGTTGCAGGATGCTGACTCTGATTTCAGAGAGCGCTTTGCACAGCATGTTTCGGAGAAGTTTGAACAAATTCCAACTGACCTTTTAAATGTATGGGAGGAATGGCAGCTGTTTTTATCGGCAGTCATTGTCTCTGTAGGAAATGTTTGTGGAGTGAAGCGGCTTGGGGTAGCGGCTGCTTGGTTTAAAACGCCTGGAGTTCAAGAAGCCATCAGAGAGAAGAAGAGAGCCTACATTGTGTGGATCCAATGTAGAAACTCAACTTCTCGAGCCCGGTACAATGCGAAGGACTTCCAATCTGGCCGTCAGAACAGCCAAGGAACAGTCATGGAAAAAGTTCGGCGAGGAGTTGGAGCACGATTCAGATCTGCAAACAAGATATTTTGGCAGACCATTCGCCGGCTCAGAGGAAGGAAGTTGAATATCATTCAAGGGGTTAAGTCCAAGGACGATACACTTCTTTCAAATAAGAGCAATGTCTTGCGCAGATGGAGAGAACACTTTTCGGAGTTGCTTAGCCCCCAACAGGGCACTGAAGATGGCATTCCCACTGCTGACGAAATAAGGGCGGAGAATAGTCCCACAGTAGACGAAGTCACTAAAGCGATTAAATCGCTTAAAGTTGGCAAGTCTGCTGGAGTTGATGAAATCCGGCCAGAAATGCTCAAGGCACGTGTCATTAAGCTGGCCTGGGATAGCGGGAAGGCACCTAGCGATTGCAAACGGGAGTTATAGTGCCCATTTTCAAAAAAGGGAACAGGAGAGATTGTGCCAACGATAAGGGCATATCTCTCTTGAGTCTTGCGGGAAAAGTATTCGCAAAGGTGTTGGAAACGCGTTCCAGAGCTGTAATCGAGCCTTTGTTACGTGAAGAACAGTGCGGCTTTCGGCCTGGCAGAGGCACAACCGACCAGCTTTTTACTCTGATGGTTATTCTTGAGAAGGCCTGGGAATATGCCAAACCGGTCTATGCGTGTTTTGTAGATCTGGAAAAGGCGTATGACCGAGTCCCTCGGGATACACTGTGGAGAGTTTTGCACTACTATGCGCTGAATGGGCCTCTTCTGAGAGCCATTCAGTCTTTGTATGGAAACTGCAGAAGCTGTGTACGGATAAATGCGTCAAATCCCGTCCTTTTGATGTGCGCGTTGGACTTCGCCAGGGCTGTGTTCTGTCGCCGCTCCTTTTCATAGCATATATGGACTGGATGGTGAAGCGCAGTCTTGGCGAGCAATGTTTCGAATTGGCTGGCATGGTGAGCCATCTGCTTTTCGAAGATGATTTGGCCATCCTTGCATCTTCCAAAGAGGAACTTCAACGAGCACTGGATAAGTTTGCAGCCGTCTGTGGTGATGCTGGGATGAAAGTAAACGTGAACAAATCGGAAGTGATGGTTGCTTTCCGAACTCCTGTGCAGTGTACCCTGCACATAAATGGAGTTCCATTAAAACTGGTGGAGAAGTTTAAGTATCTCGGGGTCTTTTTCACGAAAGATGGGAGGAGTGATACTGAGTTGTCCTGTAGAATTGGCCAAGCGGGAGCAATAGTAAAGAAACTGCGCCGGCCGGTCATCAGGAAAGCTGAGCTTGGAGTGAAAGCAAAGATCTCAGTTTTTAATTCAGTGTTCGTTCCAACCCTCATCTATGGTCATGAAATTTGGGTAATGACCGAAAGAATTAGATCGCCGGTACAAGCTGCCGAAATGAGATTCCTGAGGTGCGTTGCTGGTGTTACTCTAAGGGACAGAGTGAGAAACGTCAGTATTCGTAGGAATCTTAATGTTGAGCAGCTACTTCTCCGAGTGGAGCGATCGATTCTTCGATGGTTTGGACACGTTGTTCGCATGCCCCCTGACAGACTTCCTAGACAGGTCATGCTAGCCGAGCGAGCGCGTCGCCCCCCTGGTAGGCCAAGAAACAGGAGGTGGGATCAGGTAAAGAACCACTCTGAGTCCCGCCTGGGGATTGCGCCGGAGTCTCTTGAGTTGGTGGCGGAGGATCGAGAAAGATGGAAGGACCATTTAGCCACCCTCGCTTCGCGACCCTTTTAAAGGATAGGCGGCATTCGAAAATGATGATGATGACAAAGTTGGTTCACTGAAACACCGTTATCCACTTCGGATACGATTTCACGTCTCTTTTTTATAGATATAACTTTATTATTTTCTTGTGACACCCATTTTGAACGAATTTCCCGAACTAACTACCAGCTTGCCTGAAAAAACACACACACTTTTAAGCAAGCCCGTTTCCAATAACTAGGTTCGATTGCGCAAACAGATTTGTCTGGTTCGAAGAAAACTTACTGTAAAATAACGGCAGGAATAAGGAACCATAGGGAGAGCATGCAAAAAAACACAAACGTATTATAGCAGACATTGCTGAAACAATGGATCACCTGAAGTTGTACTTATCGGGGCAGTTTTTTTTTTTAAAGTTTCATTTATAGAGTCAAGCAAAGCGATGATTTTCGTGTTGCGAAAATCGAGGAGTTGCGCAAATCGAGTGTTGCGTAAATCGAGTTCGTACTGTACATACATACACAGAGCTTAAAGCTAAGTTAAAAAGAAGCAATAATTGTATCTAACTGATTATGAGCAAATGAATGGAGAAAGTGGTCAGTAGATTCTGAGATTTGGTTCGGAAAAATCAAAAACGTTTTTTCATCTAATATTCTCGTGTCTCAACTCAGTGATAACACCGACTGTAATGAATTATGCATCATGAATTATTATGAATGAATAATTATCCATCAAAAGAATTGTATCCCGTCATCCTCGTACTGAAATCGTTGTTGCAGGCGATTTTAATATATACAATTCTCAGTGGCTTCGACATTCTGGACAGACAACACCCGAAGGCAGGTATGTTGAGGTTTTTGCTGTGGGCAACCAACTAACCTAGCTTGTAAACGAGCCTACGCGGATCCCTGACATTGACAGTCATGCTGCCAATACTCTGGACTTGTTCCTAACCTCCCACCCTGACAAGTACTCGGTCAGCGTACTTTCACCTCTAGGCTCGTCAGACCACTGTGTCATCTCGGCTTCCTACTCGTTTCAAAATAAGACCTCTAAAAATCCGGCTCCCAAAAGAACAGTTTGGCAATACGAGAAAGCCAACTGGGACGGCTTAAACAGTTTCTTTAAGTCTTTCAATTGGACACTTTGCTTCCTCGATCGTGACGTTGAAGCCGCAGCCGATATGCTCACAGAAATAATTCTCATTGGCATGAAATCCTTCATTCCCAACTGAATTAAGGTTATCAAACCAAAGGCGAATTCATGGTGTGATTCGAACTGCCAACCCAACCGAGGAAAACCGGAATAAGTTAAAACAAGCCAAAAATGTCTGCAATGCTCATATCCGTCGTGCCAAATTCTCTCATGATCAGAAATTGAGGCAAAAAATACTTCAGTGTCCCAAATGTAGTAAAAGTTTCTGGTCATTCGTAAAAAATATTAAAAATTGTGCCTCATCCTCCATCCACACTCGTTTCCAATGACATCCCAGCTGTCAGCTCCTTGGACAAGGCCAATCTACATGCAGCTCATTTTGCTGCCAGCTCCTCGCTCCCTGATTGTGCCTGGTCTCCACCTGTACTCGAGAGCGTAGAACATTCCATGGGGCGAATTCATTTTCGCACTCGTACAGTAGCAGGAGTCCTTAAAAATCTCAACATACACAAATCCGCTGGTCCAGATGGCATTTCCCCCATAGTTCCGAGGAGGTGTTCTTCCACGCTGGCAAAACCACTGCGTAGGCTTTTCTATCTGTCCTACTCTTCTGGTCTCTTTCCGAGTAGATGGAAAACTGCATTTGTTCAGCCCGTCCCAAAAAAAGGCGATTCAACTTCTCCGACCAGTTACCGACCAATTGCACTAACATCCATTCTTTCCGAGGTCATGGAAACGCTGATGAATTCAGTCAGCTTATGAAATATCTAGAATCACGGAGGCTTCTCAATGACCGCCAATACAGCTTTCGTGGCAAAAGGTCCACTGGTGATCTGATGTCTTATCTCACCGAAAAGTGGAACCCCTCCTTGCACCTTCATGGTGAAAGCAAGGATGTTGCGCTCGACATTTCTAAAGCATTTGACAGAGTCTGGCACCAGGCTCTCTTGTCGAAAATGCGTGCATTTGGAATCGATGTGTCTTTTATTCATTGGATTAGAAATTTCCTTTCGATCCAAGTAGTTTTGGACGGTTTCAAGTCTGATGTCCATCATATTAATGCTGGTGTTCCTCAGGGCTCAGTTTTATCTCCAACACTCTTTTTGATCTTTATAAATGATCTCTTGTCTGCCACATCTAATCCAATTCATTCTTTTGCTGATGACAGTAATCTTAGTTTTTCATATTCGTTTCCTTGCAAACGTCCCAGTCCTTCGGACGTCGAAAGGGAACTTAAATTCTGACTTAAACAGCATATCAACATGGGGGCTTTTAAATGGAGTAGAATTTAATGCATCCAAAACGCAATGCTGTTTACTGTCATCCAAGCTAAATAGAAATCTTCAGCCGTTATCCATGAACGGCACTTGCATCACTGAAACCGAAAAGCCTTCCATCCTCGGCATGTGTGTTAATGACAACTTACGTCGGAATGACCACATATTCGACGTCGCCAAGAACGCAGCGAAATGCTTAGGATTCCTTTGTCGATTCAAGAAATACTTTACACCTTCTGATCTGGCTGTTATCTATAAATTGTTCAAACGACCAAAACTGGAGTACAACTCTCATGTCTGGGCAGGAGCTCCTAAGACAAATTTACACCTACTCGATCGGATACAAAAAAGAGCATTGAAATTGATAGGAGACTCAGACATTGCGAGGTCAATCGACTCCTTGCAACATCGTCGCAATGTCTCTTATTGTCTTTCATTGTTTTATCATTTCTTCCATAAAGAGTGCTCCAGTGAAATAGCCAGTTGCTTTCCACCCCTTAAAGAATTCAACTGCAATACTAGCGCATGAAGGAATGCTCATCAGTACACCCTTGAGCCCAATTTCGGACGAACCGCGTTCTATTGGAGTTCTTTTTTTAGCCGAACAACACAGTGGAAGGCTTCCGAAGGAGGTTTTTCCTTGTCACTACAGTCCACAACAATTCAAAACCAAAGTGCATCAGTTCCTCTCTTCTTTTTCCTCTCAGTATAAGGGTAGCCATAACCCCTTAAACGCGGATGAATTAAAAAGATGTCTAAAATTTTCAAAGCATGTCTAAAAAATAGGAAAAAGGAAAAAAAAACTACTGTCCTTTCCTCCCCAAGTTCAAGCAGCACACTCTGGAGCCATGCATATTAGTTTTCGAAAGCTTTTGGTTTGGACATAAAGGGTCAAGGCCACCGAGAGGGGGGGGGGTAACGGGTGGATTTCCCCGGGCCCGGGAATTCCCAAGGGCCCAGGAAGTCCCATACCTCCTACCTAAAACAAAAATCCAGAAAACAACATTACTACAATTTACAATTTGCTGATGTTACTGTCGGAACCAACTCTACCGCCAATCGACTCACATGTAGGTATACTCTGGACCCAAGTTAAAGGCATAAAAATATGCTCCAAAATTGGAATTTTATCACCTGCTGATGATGGGTCATTAGTTGTTGTGCTGATGATGGGTCATAAGTTGTTGTGTTTTTAGGCTCGTTCGCAAAAATTTTGAATCCATTCGAAACTATTGAAAAATGTCCGGATTTTCTCTAAGTAAGTAAGTATTTTTATTTTGTACTTTACTAATGTATAATATGTATGCATTTCTTTATTAATTATTGTTTCGTTCTTCGCCAAACAAACAAAGTTATTTTGAAATAATGAAAATGATGTATTATTTTTTTAACTCTTATTCTAAAATATTAAGAAGCACTTTTAAGATTTAATCCTGGAACTTATGTAAAGGAAAGACTATACCAACATGTTGCGTTGTATGTACGTTTCTTAAAAAGTGGTATTCCGATATCACATTTTGAGAAATAAAGGATTCAAAAAACAAAACCCACATCACGTACTAGAGCCATACTTGTCATGACAACTGCATAAATGTTTTTTTTTTTTTATCTTAAACAAGTCAGTTTAAGAGTGTTCCTACTATCTTTTACCCCATTTAAATAACTTCTTGATATCTGCTTTAAAAAAAAACTGTTTAGCTGGGGGGTTTCAGATAAATCAGAATAAAAAATTCTGAAAACTAAAGTGAAGAGAAAAAACAAGACTTAGAAAGACTTATAAAATGTAGCCCGTTAAGCCTTTTCACACTGCTCGTTGAGGACGAATATGTTAAGTAGTCACTAAGTGCACTAGTAGCCTAGAAGTTATTCATATTTGTTTTTTATACGAAAATATTTTTTCACTGCATTCTTTAGAAACTTTTGTCTTTTTTTACAAATTTGCACTGCCATCTATCTACAGTTGAAATGTCTGTGGAACAGGGAAAAGGATATAAGTTCAACAAAAACTTTCGCATTAAACTAAAATGCTGATGATGTAATGTGCTCAAATTAATAATTTCCATCAGGAGCCTCGGAAAGGATATGTTTGTAGCCATTGCTACCGAGATACATGTTTTCACGTCGAAAATGGAATGGAATCTGAAAACAAACAAAGTTTTATTAGTTTTTAGCAGTAATGGAGAATATTTCTTACCGATCCTGGTGGTGGACAAGGTATGGCCACTGTGGCAATCTCTGTTAATTTATTCATCTGTCGAAGACTTTGATAGAACGAGTGCATGATGTACCAAATTATGCTGTCAAACAGTATAAATCCGCAACAGATGGTGACTTTGAGGAAATAAAAACATTCACATTATTTTCGAAATAGCTATCGAAAAAAAATTATTTTAATACATAGAAATCATTTTCGGCTACTTTTGACGCCCAGTTAAGGCTATTTTTAAAGAACAATAACATTGAATAACTGAATCTTTTTTTCATTTCTGCTTACAAGTAAGTTAAGCCTTAGAGACTTATCTTCGACAAATAGCCTCAATAAATTGGTAGCCTTTTGCTACCAATTTCTTCATCTGCTCAACTAAATGGACAATTAGACAAAAATTGAACAAAACTTACAGCGTATACAGGCTTTAGCTCTAGTCAAAGCTCTATATGCAGGCCAAAGAGCTTTAAAACATAAAATTAAGTAAAGACCATAATGATCCATTTGATTTAAAATTCAATAATTGCCATAACGAGTGCTGACATGCTCGATCGAAGTCCGTACAAGGATGGCATCGAGGACGGCTCAAAGATTTCGAGATCGAGAACTTCCCAAAGTTTGATCCAAGAGCTAGTGTAAGTATAGGCATGGAGGTAAGATATTGTATATAGTCGAAAAAGTATTATACCTATTCAGCGTGATATGTGAAAAACTGGTGTTGGCGACGGCAACAAACCTTTTGGCAAACACAAAGTTGTGGAGTCGGAGAGCAATGCTCGAAACGTTAGACCAGGTCTAGGGATTATAAAATAAAAAATAAATAGAGTGGCGCAACAGCTCGAGGTGAACCAGGGCCAACTTCTCAACAATGTATGTTGGTGTGTTAATTTCTTTACATACAAGGGGACCCACAATTTTTTGCCGAATCCGAACGGCACTTTGAGAAGTTTTTCAAGACAATTAATACTCTCGGAGGGCTTGTCAAACCCTCGCGGAGGTGGGGACCGTGAAAAGAACAAGTCTTTTTTTTCAGGTGACGATGGCAGGTCTAGGGATTATGTCGGAGTTAAAACACTGTCGGAGTTAAGACACTAACCACAATGCCACGGCACCCCACAGACCCAGAGGTTGCACGCAATACAGTTCCCTCATAAAATACGTCATTCAGCGAATCACTATCATGTACGAGAAGGAGCCGATATTTTGCTGAGAGATAGAAATGCACCCACAGAAAGGCAAAAGGGGAGTACGAAGGTCGACGACTTATCCAGTTGCTGATGATAGATGACCCGACAAAATACAAAAAACGCTGTATCTTATTTGCATAAGTCTGTGCCGTTCAATCAAGGGCGAAGGGCACATCCTATTTATCGAGGATCAAAGTCGGTTGTGGGGATTCGTAGGCGGAACTTGCTGAGCTCTTGTTGGAGTACATGCGGAGCGGAGGTAGCTTTGATAACGCACAATAACGCTGGATCCCGCATGAGAGAAAACCATATAGGAACGCGATGGCTAATGGATTCAAGTTGCTGGATCAACCACAATTCAAGGTTAAGTCATTGAAACGGCCTCCGTGCTCCGTCACCGACTGCATGACTAAGATACCACATGCATTGGTAGTAGAATGAGACTTTGCGCTGGAGGAAAACGTGAGTGAGAATCTGGAGGAAACCTGTGAGCTAAAGTGATTCTCACATTCTGTGGCAGTCAAAGTTACAATTCATCCTAAGTGTATGCAAAAAGAAAACTGCATCAGTAAATTTTAAGAAGTGAGTAAGTGCAAGAGTTCGTCTGTGACAAACTTCTATGTACCCGACCCTATATACCGCGTAACACCAAATCTTTAAGTTTTTTTTTGCCCGAATTCATATATTTTCTGTATAGGCCACGCCCCCAAAAATGGGCTTGGGCTAAAAATTACAATAAATTAATAGTAATTTCGTTAAAATCATGAGAAAATACGGTAAAAGCGAAAAACCGTTTTTTCCAAAACCGCACATTAAAAGTGGGCGGAGCTCAAAACTTCGTATGGAGCAAATAAAATTTTCGATTTGGAGCAAACTTTCCGAGAAATCGGGTTTTTAAAGATCTAAAATGTTAAAAGTGGGCATGGTCGATGTTGTGGGCAGTCCAATTTTTGGCCTTGTTTAAGGTCTTGGACCAATATTTTACAGTACCAAAATTTGAGCTCTTACGCCATGTCTAACTTAACCAACAAGCATTTAAAAAAAAAAAAAAAATTGAAATAGAGGTTATCTCACATTGAAGCCAGTAGTGGGCGTGTCCGTTGACGGATTGAACCAATTTTTACACTTGTCTGTGCAACAGAAGAACCAAGCCGCGTGTCAAGTTTCAGCTCTCTAGCTTAATTTTGAAGAGATAAAACTTTCACACATACAGACGGACGGACGGACATGGCTTAATCGATTCACACGTCGGTCTCGATCATATCTCTAAAAGGTCTTTGTGGTCTACGATGATTTTTTCAATATGTTACAAACTATGCATTAAAATTATATGTACCCACGGTCGTGTATAAGAAGTGGCTTTAATCTTGTTTTGACAGTGATTGGTAAGGAGCTATCACAAGAAAATTATGGCGATCATATGCGTTGCGGACGACTTCTTGTCAATTGTGACAGCACTTTTCACCATGACCGATCCAATCCTTGAAGGAAGACAACACGGTGACAACTGGCAACATATCAGAGAAAAGAAATGACGGCCCAGTATATGTAGAAAACCTCTGGCTATTGTGCCATATCCGAAGCCTGCACTTGATTTATTTTTCCGTTAGTTTGTGGAGATAACGCCGCTGACAGGCTCTTGCAATGGGAGCGGGTCATGATTGTGCTTTCAAACTGCTTTTTCTAAGAAATTATGGTTTCCAAATTCTGTTCTTCAAAATGAAGTTTCTTCAAAATTTTGACTTAAGCGATAAAATTATGCTTATTCTGCTCTTTTAAAGCAGACTTTTAACTTCTCGCTAGTGCTGGAAATTTGTATCAAGCCTCATAATATTCTTGCCTATTGTCCTTAAGCTCGAAAACTTTTTTTAAATATTCTGGTATCTTTCTTAACGTTAATACCGATTGTAATCAAATTTAGTTTGCGTCAGAAGATGTGAAACCCATTCACTGCTAATGTCGAAGTGACAGCAGACAACGGTTTGACTTTTTAGATAATTTTTCTGTAGCGGTGGACAAGGAAAAATTCGGCTCAAGGAAAAATTTGACTGGTGAACTGGTGTCTTTGGCTGTAAAGCATAAAAAAATGCAAAAAAAATCGCCACTGTATTTGCCGGTTAAAAATTCAGTGGACTCGACCGTTGTGCGTCCAACTTCGTCGGCGTCGCGTCGTGAAGAAAGCGAGAAAGAGTTGAGTGATGTATGTTGGTGTTGGGCACGCTCCCATGGGTAAATGGGTAACGCTCCCAAAGGAAACAAGGTAGCCCTACATATTTACCTCGGGCCCGAATATTCTGTTGGCCGCCCTGAGACTAAAACTTTCTTTAAATCAAGTCCCTCTTATCATAAGCAAATAATGTTTCTTGTTAACCTAAAGCATTTACCTTTGAAGCTTTTTAAGTGTGTGTACTTACAGTATTGAAATTTCCCACCGATGAGGCCGACAAATTTCTCATTTTGGCACCAAAACATTCCAACCATGGCCATTATAATGAAGACGAATTCCACAATCAGCCACGGCAAAATTAATTCAGACCGATTCTTAAAAACCCCTGCAAACAGTGCCAAACAGCTCAGAAGATAAACCGACGAAATGGCGGTCAAAATGTACAACAGCACCTCCGTAACTGACACCAACTGCGAAGCAGTCTTCAAACGCATTTGGTTAGGAAACGGAGTCAAATCGTAGAATCCATACTCCTTTTGGTCCTCGATGTCTAGCGCCAGCATAGTTTTCATTTGCTCAGCGTGCGCCAAACCCAGTAGAACAATAAACAGCAATACATGAGCAATCAGCTGAAACGAAAAAGGCAAACCGATTGTCACTTTCCATTGAAACCCCAACCCACAAGACTAGACCTCCACTAAGGTGTATAAATCCAATTAAAAGAATGACTCGCTAAGCACTTGACTCACCAATTGATAGATTGCAATCAAAATCGCAGACAAGCGCAAATTTTTAGGTGAAATAGGCGCGAGGGCCATGTCCACCATCCGCCTCCATAGTCCGGTTTGAAGTTGCATTTTGTTTTTCCGGGCTTTTCAAATCTAATATATCCTTTTGTCGGTGATAAGTTTTCGACAAGATTGCACTTTGTGTATCGGTTTTCACTTTCACATGCGCTTTTTTTGTTTTTGTCTTTTTGATGTAAGTGCGTCAAGTGTTCTGGAACGTGCACTTTGTAGGTGTCGTCCGAATGCCTATAAAGAACTAGATACAATTTGTCCACGGAAATATGTTTTACACCATTCTCCAATTAGAAGGGAAATTGCGCATACTCGGTGGAAGCTCGTCACAACAATGACAGCTCTTCTTTCGTAAAGGCGAAAGGTAGCAGGGAGAGCTTTAGTGCATTTATTTATGAAAACAGAGAGAATCTATTTTGAAAATATCTTGTGTGTTGTTTTTTAGAACTAAGTAGCGTTCTCTCACAATCTGATCGAGCGCAGAAGCACTTTCTGTTGCGAATTGACATTCCTTAAGTGTAAACAAATGCAAACAGTCAACAAGAGTTATACTTTTCAGTTTTACTTGCCTAAGATTCATTTTCAAAATATTTCTTTAAGTGCTTTCAGAATATATGTATGTATGTAAATATGTTTTTTTAGTATTTCTGATTGTTTTTTATTTGGGAATAAACCGAGTGACTTCATTTCGTGCAGTTTTTGTTTTAAATAAAAGAAAGGACTTAAGAAATCATCCTCATCCTCATCCTTGATTTGATTTGATGAGGATGAGGATGAGGATGAGGATGAGGATGAGGATGAGGATGAGGATGAGGATGAGGATGAGGATGAGGATGAGGATGAGGATGAGGATGAGGATGAGGATGAGGATGAGGATGAGGATGAGGATGAGGATGAGGATGAGGATGAGGATGAGGATGAGGATGAGGATGAGGATGAGGATGAGGATGAGGATGAGGATGAGGATGAGGATGAGGATGAGGATGAGGATGAGGATGAGGATGAGGATGAGGATGAGGATGAGGATGAGGATGAGGATGAGGATGAGGATGAGGATGAGGATGAGGATGAGGATGAGGATGAGGATGAGGATGAGGATGAGGATGAGGATGAGGATGAGGATGAGGATGAGGATGAGGATGAGGATGAGGATGAGGATGAGGATGAGGATGAGGATGAGGATGAGGATGAGGATGAGGATGAGGATGAGGATGAGGATGAGGATGAGGATGAGGATGAGGATGAGGATGAGGATGAGGATGAGGATGAGGATGAGGATGAGGATGAGGATGAGGATGAGGATGAGGATGAGGATGAGGATGAGGATGAGGATGAGGATGAGGATGAGGATGAGGATGAGGATGAGGATGAGGATGAGGATGAGGATGAGGATGAGGATGAGGATGAGGATGAGGATGAGGATGAGGATGAGGATGAGGATGAGGATGAGGATGAGGATGAGGATGAGGATGAGGATGAGGATGAGGATGAGGATGAGGATGAGGATGAGGATGAGGATGAGGATGAGGATGAGGATGAGGATGAGGATGAGGATGAGGATGAGGATGAGGATGAGGATGAGGATGAGGATGAGGATGAGGATGAGGATGAGGATGAGGATGAGGATGAGGATGAGGATGAGGATGAGGATGAGGATGAGGATGAGGATGAGGATGAGGATGAGGATGAGGATGAGGATGAGGATGAGGATGAGGATGAGGATGAGGATGAGGATGAGGATGAGGATGAGGATGAGGATGAGGATGAGGATGAGGATGAGGATGAGGATGAGGATGAGGATGAGGATGAGGATGAGGATGAGGATGAGGATGAGGATGAGGATGAGGATGAGGATGAGGATGAGGATGAGGATGAGGATGAGGATGAGGATGAGGATGAGGATGAGGATGAGGATGAGGATGAGGATGAGGATGAGGATGAGGATGAGGATGAGGATGAGGATGAGGATGAGGATGAGGATGAGGATGAGGATGAGGATGAGGATGAGGATGAGGATGAGGATGAGGATGAGGATGAGGATGAGGATGAGGATGAGGATGAGGATGAGGATGAGGATGAGGATGAGGATGAGGATGAGGATGAGGATGAGGATGAGGATGAGGATGAGGATGAGGATGAGGATGAGGATGAGGATGAGGATGAGGATGAGGATGAGGATGAGGATGAGGATGAGGATGAGGATGAGGATGAGGATGAGGATGAGGATGAGGATGAGGATGAGGATGAGGATGAGGATGAGGATGAGGATGAGGATGAGGATGAGGATGAGGATGAGGATGAGGATGAGGATGAGGATGAGGATGAGGATGAGGATGAGGATGAGGATGAGGATGAGGATGAGGATGAGGATGAGGATGAGGATGAGGATGAGGATGAGGATGAGGATGAGGATGAGGATGAGGATGAGGATGAGGATGAGGATGAGGATGAGGATGAGGATGAGGATGAGGATGAGGATGAGGATGAGGATGAGGATGAGGATGAGGATGAGGATGAGGATGAGGATGAGGATGAGGATGAGGATGAGGATGAGGATGAGGATGAGGATGAGGATGAGGATGAGGATGAGGATGAGGATGAGGATGAGGATGAGGATGAGGATGAGGATGAGGATGAGGATGAGGATGAGGATGAGGATGAGGATGAGGATGAGGAGATGTAGATCTGGATTTAAATGTTGAGGAGATGTAGATCTGGATTTAAATGTTTGTAATTTTGCAATTTCGAATTGTTGTTTATTCACTAAAAGTCTTCACCAGTTTTTAATGTTCCTTGGCTTTTCTGCAGGAGATTGTGTTTACAGTTGTAAAATATGAAATTAGCTAACGTGGAAATTTGTTTTAATCACTAATGCGTATTTGGCTATAATTTGAATTGAGTTAAAAATTTTTGTTTTAATTGATGCATATTAAGGTATTAAAAAAGAAGCTTTTTATTTCTTTTTTCCTTGTTTTGCAATTTTTATTAAAACATTTTAATTTATTTAACATTGTCAATTTGAAGAACCGCTGGAAATCATGACTTCATATTTTACTTGTTTAAGTGCTGGGCTTTGAAAGCTCTGTATCTATTGAATGTGTGTTGTAGCTGCGTTTCAACCAGCAAGTTACCGTAATTTTGATTCTCACTTATGCAGAGTAATTTCGCCTTAGGACATGTTCAGTGGCTTAGAACCGCAAATGAGGTAAAGTATAGTGCTTTCTTTAGCTCCATACGTAGTTGATCGATGTGTCTGTCCCATCAAAAGTGGCGCAGTCAATAACAACTCGTTTGCGGCTTTTTTACTAATTCTATAGTCTCGTTCGCAGTGTTAGGACAGGCATCATTGTCAAAGCAGATCCTTCTCTGGGTGCGCTTGAATTGTCGGCTTTGAACTATGCATCATTTTAGCTTTTGAAACATTAACAAGCCATTATCGTGACACCATTTTATTAAATTAAATTAAATTTCTTAAACTCTTTTTGCAATATTCTATTCCCCTTATTCAGGTACTTATGTGAGACCGAAATTGTCTTATTCTCAGCAAATTAAAATGAGATACATATGCTTAAAAGCACGAATAAGCTCGTTGGTGAATAAAAAAAAAGAATCGGGCCCAGTTTTGCTTCCTATGGAACTCCATACTTCACATCCTTTTTGTCGCTTATTACTCCCTTAATATCGTCACAAAACCACATGTTATGCAATCGCTTAGCCAATCAGCTATTTCTTATTACTAACATGAAACCTGTTTGAGGCAACTTTTAAATTTGAGTTTTGCCACAGATTTTTTAGTTGATAAAGGCTTTTAAACAAATAAATGACTTTTTTAACTGAGGCAGTTTAATGTTTTAACGCCGTCATGAGCTCTTTAGTTTCTTGCTCTTTGGCTACATTTTAAAGAGCAAACAGTAAAATATTTCGAATGGGTTTGTGTGTTTTTACCTTCGAGAATTAAAAAAGTTGCTCATGTGAGTGCTACTTTCATGGGTTGTGAGTAAACTGTTGCCGCTTCAAAAAATTGCTAGTGTGGGACAAGCCTAAGAGTTATAGGTTAGGCCTGAATCAGGCTGAGGTTGATAAATTTATATAAAGTGGGTGCCAATCTGAATGTGGATTTTAATGTGGTTGTGGTTGGGGATGTGCTGATTTTGATGCGGATGCGGATACGAAAATGTTGATAACAATTTGATTAAAATACGGGGTTAACTTAATTCTTTTTTTAACCATTCGGAAAATAGCCTTGTTAAACTGTAACACAGCCACAACATGCGTCGCCTGAGTATAAATCTGAGTATACTATTTTACAAGTTTCATAATGGAAAGCTCTTGGAATCAGTCATTTTCTCTCAACGTTTTTTATGTTTTCATTGGAATTTTTACGCACCTAACTATTTATTTGTTTACTGCACTTTTTTTTAAGACTAGGTACTCACTGCGTTTTCTGTTTTACCTTTTGCTATTAATGCATTCATTAACGCGCGTTACCCGTTTTTGGGATATTTAAGTGGCATTTAATGGATTTAGGTACCTAAAACAAATTTAATTTTAAATTCAATTTAAATTCAAAAATTTAAAATTGCGTTCTATTTACCAAGGTGCTATTGTATTTAATCACTGTTATAATTTTGACCGTCTAAAGTGTATAATTTCACTTATTATTCTAAAAAAAATTTCTAAAAAGTCCACTATTTAACACCAACACCACTTAGAAACTTAACGAAAACCTTTAGCTTTAATAAGAGGTCAGAATATTAGCTAAGCCTTGAAAATCTTTAGCAGCCGTTTAGTCCAACGATTGAAATCTAGGATAATACATAACGCTTATCATATCTCACAACCAGTCTGTATAATAACTTTTCTACGTACAGTGCGCATGTACCATTATCAGGAGCTTTTAAATATTTTTTTGGTTTTCGATAAAGGTAAGTATACCTGTAATTGCGACTACAAAAAATAGTAATAGTACTATATCATGTGCGCTCTATATAGTGACATACCCTAGAATCAATCTAGTGTCACCAATCAATCAATCGTGGTCACCGAAACTCTATTAGTAGAGCAAAGCAAAACGTTTTGTTTTGAGTTCAAGTCGTTTACGAAATTTTATGCTCAAGGCCTTAAAGCATACCTATCTAGAAAATAGGTCACAGACAGAATATGAAGATTGAAAGTGTAAGAAGCGAAGTCAAGATTGTTATTGCAGATGTAACTCAGGGTTTAGTATAAGGTCCGATTCTCTTCATTATTATGCATCAACTCGTTGTTTGAGAAATCTTGGATGGCTTTTATTACTGAATTTCCGGATGTCGTAATTATTAGCTTGTGCGAAAAATAGTTCAACTCACCAAACAAATCTTAACTATTACTTATTTATATTTCACAAAGTTTCTTAATCTTCTCTTTCGTGTTTCGTTAAAAAATAAGATTAAAGCCAAAAATCAAAGTAGACCATTATGTCCAAACGATGGTCGGAAACAGCTCTTTAGGAGCAAAAAAACAAGAACCTTACCCTACCTAGACGGCACGTTACAAATATTGTTTTATCCTTAACCGCCCTTAGCCATATCATATTGATTACACACTTAACAGCTTCTGTTCTTGCGAATCATATGCAATTCGATGGTGGAGCATAAAATGCCCACAAGGTTGTAAAAGCTATTTGATCTGCGTAATGATTGAGAAAACCAATCAAAAAATCCAATAAACTGCACGATGATCGAGATTTCGATCCAAAGTGCCGTATATCATGTTGAAAGTCAATACAAAATCGATTTTGCTTTTGTATTTCACCGAAGGCATAAAAATGTTTGCTAAATGTATTGCAATGAAAATACATTCCGTATATAGTTTCTTAAGGCAGCCGAAAATATATTTCTCCTGTCGTCCTGGCGTTGGCGTATGTATTATCATTCGTCGCGTGTATCACTTGCATCATGAATGTAGGTAGAATTTGCATAACTTTGGGGAGCAAGAATAAATTTCGACAAGGCAACAACTATACGTTGTGATTACTTACCTGGATCTCTTGTAAATTTAAAACTTCCGCACGAAGAGCTGCGTTAAGTTGCGGAACACATACAAGGACTAATTAAAATTGCTGCTTGTGAACTCGTTTGTGAAATAAGCATTTAAGCCGTCAAGAGTTTGATACATCTTGGTAAAAAAAATAGGTCAAAATGCCAGAACTGGAGAGTGCGAATAACTCGTTTTGTCTTTCCATTGTAAAACAAAATATCATTAATCATTTATGTATTGTATATACATGTAAGTGGCGGGCAGCAGTTTACATGGGCGACAAATTCTTGTCCTCTCAAAGACTTGAAAAAATCTTTGTTAAGGCCTTGGAATCGATTGACTTTACATAGGTTGTATACTGCCACTGCCACGTAGGCTCTGCGCGTGGTCGCACATTTATAGCCTATTCAAAACGCTGCTTGGAACCATACTTCTTTCCAGAAGACTGGAGTATGGAAAAGCGGATCAATATACCCGCGCGATATTGAAGAGCTCATACGCGAAAGAGAAAGGCTCGCAAGAGATGGCATTTGTCTCGAGCTCCTCCTGATAAAACCATTCTGAATGGGCTATCTAACGAATTAAAGCACTTACTTCAAGATTTGAAAAGTCGCGAGATTACCAACTACCTCGAAAACTTGACTGCCGATAGAGGGTCCAACTATTCACTTTGGAGCGCCATGAAGTCCATTAAAAAGCCCATAGTACACACGGCGCCAATAAGAAAAGACAACGGTGTATGGGTAAAAGGCGACAAAGAGAAAGCAGATGTATTTGCAGAACATCTAGAAGAAACGTTCAAACCGTTTGACGGGGAGCCGTTGGTCGACGATCTGTATCTTAATGCGGAAGTAGACAATTATCGAAGAAAACCGTGTCACTGTCTGAAATTCGTCAAACAATCCGAAATTTGAAGAATAACAAAGCTCCAGGCTATGACCTAATTACTGGGGAAATTTTGAAGGAGCTACCGAAAAGAGCGTTAATCAAGCTTCTCTACATCATAAACGCATTAATGAGAATTTCATACGTTCGACGATAATGGAAAGTCGCAGAGGTAATAATGGTTCCGAAACCAGGGAAATGCCCAAACGACAAAAAATCATATAGACCAATTTCGCTTCTGCCGATTATATCTAAAGTCTTCGAGAAACTTGTGCTCAAACGACTGCAACCAATAATTGAAGAAAGACGATTGATTCCGGATTACCAATTCGGCTTTAGGGTCAAACATTCAACAATTGACCAGGTCTATCGAATAACTAATGAAATTGAGAAAGCCTTAGAAGCGAAAATGATGTGTTCTACCGCTTTTCTTGACGTATCTCAAGCCTTTGATAAAGCTTGGCACGAAGGCCTTAAATATAAGCTACGGAAAGTTTTGCCGGAAAAAATGTATGAACTCTTCAGTCTTATCTTGGCAACAGACTATTTCGGGAGAGATACGAGAGCGAATACTCAGAATTCAAAGAAATACAAGCCGGCGTTCCACAAGGTAGCGTCGTCGGTCCAACACTGTTTTTACTTTTTACCAGAGATGTACCTCAAGAAGAGACAACGACTGTAGCCACGTTCGCTGGCGACACGGCTATCCTTGCTACGGATAAGACAGTCGAACTATCAACGGGAAAACTCCAACGCGTTTTGAAAATATGCGAATGGACAAATTGAATCGTCCTAAATGAGACAAAATCAACGCATGTAAATTTTACTTACAAGAGGGTAATGAACTTACCTCTATTTATAAACTTAGTACAAATTTCATACGCAAACGAGGCGAAATATTTAGGCATGACTCTAGACGCAAAACTTAAGTGGAAGACACACGTTAAAAAGAAACGCGACGAACTTGAAATCAAGCTACGAGAACTGAATTGGCTTATCGAACGTTGTTCGAAACTAAGCGTATATAACAAACTGCTATTGTATAAGCAAGTGCTAAAACCATCTTGGACGTACGGTAAACAACTTTGGGGTTGCACCAAACCAAGCAATATATCTATTTTAGAAACTTTTCAAAATAAGACACTAAGAGCAACCGCAAATGCTCCATGGTATATAAGAAATAGCGGTTTACATCGAGATCTAGGCTTCGCAACCGTGACCGACGACGTAAGAAGCTTTGCTCGCAAACTTAGTACTCGACTTCACGGCCATTGCAACCACGAAATAATCCGAACTCTGGATCAGACAAATCTTGCACGCCGACTACAACGAACAAGACCGTTGGATCTAGCGTCGTAAGAGGAAACCACAAATAATGACGGTATTGCAGGTGCTTTCGTTGGAAGGTAGCCTGCCAAACGCGATTACTATATACAGAAGCTTGAACTACTTGTTAAGGAAACTTAGTCGTAGTCTTATAAAGATTGGGAGGTTTTTTTTAGTGAGTAAGAATCTCACACTACTATGAGCACGCGCCTTCGATTCTCATAGTGCCTATGAAGGTTTTTACCTACCCACGGGAAAAAAAAAGTTTATACGCAAAAACTTTTCTCTCTGATTATTGAACACAATATAGTTAAAATCAAATTTTAGTGAATTTGTTAAGTGAATTTGTTTAGTATCACGCCATTGTTTTTTTCTTTATGGCGTGATACTAAAATTGGAAATCTATCACCTTGTTGTCTAAAATGAACATTTTCGCAGTGTTTTTGATAACGCACTTCCAACACTGGTAATCAATTTTTTCGTCGTATTACAATGAACATTATTTTGGTTCATGTCCTTGCTGAGTGAGCCCGTGAGGACACCGAACCAACTTAACCTATCCTAACCCTCATATCGTCATACGTCAGTTTCGGAGCAACTAAACTCCAGCAAGCCCGTAAGCACTTAAGCTTGTCATTCGATATTTTTCATTGGCCGATCAAAAACTTTAAAGTTATTTTTTTAACCACAAAATAAATCAAAAGGGCAATAAATTACTGAAGAAATAATACCTTACCTACACACTTAATTTAAATAGCCACTTCTTTACGCTCTTTGTTGTTAAATACAATTGTACCTTAGAGTTGCGGCTGACATAGCTATTAGGCAAAATTTGTTCGTCATCCCATAATTTTGAAAGACTTAGCTCATATTTTATGGATTACAAGTCGGATACAATAAACTACTTTCCATTTGAATGCGCACCGAATAAACACGGGTAGAGATGACGGTGCTGGTTACGCGTTTTCTTTTCAGCCTTTGTTGACACGTTATAATAATTTATAGACTTAAGCTACAGACGGCTAGATGGAGAGATTAGAACCATTATGCTGCATTTTCAAGAACATGAAAAATATTTTACATATTTACATAAAAAATAAAAACCTGATAACCTAATTTTGCCAAATGAATCGAGGATGAGGACAATTGACAGTGGCAAGGAAGATCAAGTTGAGAATCCTAGATGCATATGCGTATTTAAACAACTTTATGTGGGGTAAAGTTTAGTACAGGACCAAGGCTTATTATTTACTTACTTACTTACTTAGTTGGCTGAAGTTGGCTGAGGTCCCCTTCCACTTGCGTGCGCCACCTGAGTCTCGGTGCTCCTCTACCGCGTCGTCCCTGCGGTGTGGATTCGAAGATTTTCCGGGCCGGGGCGTTGGTGTCCATCCGCTCTAGATGACCCAGCCATCGTAGACGTTGTGTTTTGACTCTTTTGGCTAGGTCGGTATCGCTGTACAGCCCGTACAGTTCGATGTTATATCTCCTCCTCCACTCTCCGTCTATGCAGACGGGACCGTAAATCGTCCGAAGAATTTTCCTCTCGAAGCAGCCAAAAGTGTTTTCATCCGCCTTTGACAGGGTCCATGCTTCTGCACCCTAAAGCAGGACTGGGATGATGAGGGTCTAATACATGGACACTTTAGTTGCTCGAGAGAGGGCTTTGCTACTCAATTGCCTTCTTAGCCCAAAGAAACAGCGATTGGCAAGAGTTATCCTTCGTTTGATTTCAGCGCTGGTGTCATTGTCTGAATTGATAGCGGAACCCAGGTAGACAAAGTCCCTCACTACCTCAAAGTTATAGCTGTCGATGGTGATGTTTTGTCCAAGACGTCGGAGTTGGGTGTCTTTTCTTGATGACAGCATATACTTGGTTTTGCCCTCATCGTCCCAATACTCACGAAGGCTTCACTGACATCACGCTTTGTTCTACCGATTATGTCAATGTTGTTTGCGTATGCGAGTACCTCTGGTGTTGGCGCGAGAGTTCTGCTTAATTCTCTCAAGTATGATGTTAAAGAAGTCGCATGACAGCGCGTCGCCTTGTCTAAATCCTTTTTTGACATCAAAGGGTTCGGTGAGGTCTTTGCCGACCTTGACGGAACAGCGTGAGTTTTCCATATATAGCTCGTCTCTATAGATGCTGTCATACGCGGCCTTGAAATCGATGAAGAGGTGGTGTGTATCGATTTGGAATTCCTGGGTTTTCTCCAAGATCTGCCGCAGTGTGAATATTTGATCGATGGTAGACTTTCCTGGCCTAAAGCCACACTGATATGTGCCTATCAGATTGTTGACAAACGGCTTCAGGCGTTCACACTGTACAGCAGAAAAGATCTTGTATGCAATGTTAAGAAGACTTATGCCTCTGTAGTTGGCACAACTCAGAGGGTCTCCTTTCTTCAGGATCGGGCAAACAATGCTGAGGTTCCATTCGTCGGGCATGCTTTCTTCCGACCATATCTTGCAGATGAGCTGGTGCATGCTCCTAACCAGCTCATCGCCAGCGGATTTTAAAAAGTTCGGCAGCTAGGCCGTCTGCTCCGGCTGCTTTGTAGCACTTGAGCTTAGACACAGCTACTTTCACCTCCTCCAGGTCGGGTGGGCGGTATCGTTCGTATGCTTCGTCGGTAACGTCTTCGCCCGGGTTGAATGGTTCGTTCTGCCTGACAGCGGTATTTGGTTTGTCCTCGCCGTTATACAGTCTGCAGAAGTGGTCTTTCCAAATCCTCAGCACCGACTGCGATTCTACAACGATGTTCCCTTGATGGTCCTTACAGGCTTCAGTTTGAAGTTTATACCCTTGGCAGGACCTTTTGATCCTTTGGTAAAACTTTCTTACCTCATTCCTGTTGTAACATCTCTCTATCTCTTCAACCGCGCGCTTCTCGTGCTCTCTCTTTTTCCTTCGGAGAAGCCGGTGTTCCTCTCTCCTCCTCTGCTCGTAGAGCTCGCGAGCAGCTCTAGTCCTTCTGTGCAGCGCCGCTTTGTATGCTTCCTGTTTAGCTGCATGTGCTTGCCGGCATTCATTGTCGAACCAGGGGTTTCGTTGTGGTGGCCGTGTGAAACCCAGCACTTCAGAGGCGGCGTCTCTGATGATATTTTGGCAATGTTGCCACTGGCTATCAATACTTGATTGTGGCTGCATAGGACTTCGTAGAAGGTTTTGAGAGACTCGGTTGGAGAAGGACCTGGCGATCTCTTGCAATTGTAGTCGGCCGACGTCAAACTTCCTCACAGTATTTTCATTACTTGGCGCTGGTCGGGATATCCGCAGCCGTACCTTGGCTACAACAAGGTAGTGATCCGAGTCAATGTTGGCCCCTCGGAAAGTTCGGACATCCATGATACTGGAGGAGTGCCTTGCGTCGATCGCAATATGGTCAATCTGGTTGACGGTTGATTGATCGGGAGATCTCCATGTCCCTTTGTGGATATTGAGATGCGGGAACTGTGTACTAGCTACCACAACGTATCGCCCCGCAGCAAAGTCGATCAGCCTGAATCCGTTATCGGAAGTCGTGTCGTGCAGGCTATGCTTTCCGACAGTACGACCAAAGATGCCCTCCCTTCCTAGCTTGGCATTAAAATCGCCTAGGACAATCTTAATGTCGTAGCTAGGGCACTGCTCTTAAGTTTTGTCCAGGAGCTCGTAGAACATATCTTTGGTCTCGTCATCTTTCTCCTCTGTGGGGGCATGTGCGCATATCAGGCTAATGTTGGCGTATTTAGCCTTGATGCGGATCGTCGCGAGGCGCTCGCTTACAGGGTTGAAGCTCAAGACTTTTTGCCTAAGTCTGCCTCCAACAACGAAACCACACCCAAATAGGCGCTGTCTTTGATGTCGCCGTAGTAGATGTCGCAGTTTTTCATCCTTCTTTTGCCCGGCCCGTCCCACCGCATTTCTTGGATGGCAGTAATGTCTGCCTTGCAGTCGTTAAGGGTCTCCGCTAGTTGCTCGGCTGCACGTGGTCTGTTAGAGGACCTAACGTTCCACGTGCAGATCCGGAGCTCGTTGTCCTTTTCTCGTTTGCATTGGTCGTCAACAGTAAATCCGTCCGAATCCGAGGCTTGTTTCTGCTTCGTGACTGGTGTTTCTTTACGTGGCCGGGAAGTCAACCCGACGGCACGACCCCCAACCTGGAGGACCAGATCCTTTGCTTAGCTCTAAGGACGGAGAGCCGGATAGCCCGCTCCTTATAGGCCTGAGCTCCGAATACGTCGTAGTAGCCCATATAAGGTGTTCACTAAGTAGTTCGGCCCGACTGGAACTATGGACGCCACCGTTGATTCCATCTGGGGAATTCCTCCGCTGCCGTCCGTATGCAATTGCAGCTTATATGCAATTGGTGGGCTTATTATTTGGTAAAACAAAAAAAAATCAATAATAAATATGTTTCCTAAAACTCAGATACCAAAACTCAGATAACAAGTTTTTTCGTGAAGAATATTCAAAAAATGATTTACAATCTAAAAATCAGGAAGATTTATTATCTTCGGGCATAGAAAATTAAAAAAAAAATCAATTAAAATATTGTCAGTTAGTGTTTGGAATTGAACAAAAACTTAATCTTGGAAATCTTCTTTTACTCATAGCTCATTGGTAGGTATATATGCGAATGTAAGGAAAATTATAATTTTCCATAATTTATCAAAACGAAATTCTATTTTCAGGTAGCTTATGTCATGTTGTCTGTTTATATTTGTATTTAATCAAAATTTATGTCCATGAAGTAGATTAAAACACTCATATTTTCTGTCAGCATAGGTCTATATGAGGAATCCTATTAAAAACAAATTAGTTAGATGAATAATTGATTTTTCAACTGAATACAAGTTTTATGAGAAGATCAAAAGGCTTTAAATGGGAAATTTTATTCTTAAATGCTAAAATGAAGAAAAGAATAAAAAAAAAATTAATAAAATTAAGCACAACTTAGTGTCTTCAACGTAAAAGATTTTTTTATTTATGGAATTAAATAAATCTTTGAGCCGATGGCCCTTTTGCAAAACTCCAAGCTCTTTTTTCCTTCTGGCCATGATGATTTGGCTTGCAAAACATAATTTAGGACTTTGTTCGCATTCCCACTCAGATTACGTCACTCAAGATATGTTTTAACGATATTTATCCCAAATTGCGCTTTTTTACAGGAATTGAGTATGTGGCGGTGTGGCGTAAGCCTAAGGACCGACACCAACCGAACATACCCCAGCGCAGCCATCCACACAATCGCAAGTCAACATACCCCCGGCACAGGACATCCAAACGCAAAGACTCGACGACCGGATGTTAGAAGCCACCTGAGAGAAGCGACCAGCCTTTTTTCCACCAGGCTCTCGTCCATTCGACATTCCGCCATCATCGTCTGCAGACGCCTTCTTACTTTTTTCTGCGCGCTTAACTTATTAGTTCTTTTAGTTTTATTAAAACCCCAGTGGAGAAATCCAATTAACTTTTGGTTTTTATTGAGGCCGAATTGGGCGGTCTCTGAAGTGGTGACCCCGACGTGATGGTTGACGAGCAGCAATCCAATCATGAGGAGGATTGGCCTGCGATGCCACCGGCCGTCGACGGCGCTCAAGCAGAGGTTGGGGCGAATTATTACGCTCGCCTTCAGATGCCGCCTTTCGTGGAGTCCAACGTGGACAACTGGTTTTACCTTCTAAATTTCTTTTTTCGAGCATCAGGCATCGAGCAGGATCACCGAAAGTTCGACACCGTCTGCTCTCAATTGCCACCTGGCCGCATAACGGACTTACGACCCATCATCGATTCTGCACCGGACCGTGACAAATACGAGTACATCAAGACCGCTTTGAGCAACTTCTTTGCGGATAGCCAGCAGAAGCGGGTTCGTCGAGTGCTGCACGATATGCCCCTTGGCGATAAGAAGCCGAGTCAGCTGTATTACGAAATGGTTCAGGCGGCAAAGGGCGCCTTAAGCGAGGAAGTCCTCCTGGACTTATGGGCTTCACGCCTTCCAGCATCCGTACAGGCCGTGGCCATCATGGTAAAGGGATCGGCCTCTGAAAGCCCACAAATTGCGGACACAGTCATGGAGAACGTCGAACTACGCCAACTCAATGCGGTAGCCCCACCGGCGGCTGTAGAGGCTAACGAAAACGATCGTTCGCCTCCAAATGAGGCCTCCCAACTGATCTCGGACTTCTCCAGACTGTTGACGCAGTGGAAATCACCACGACAGTCGCGACCACGAAATCGTACATCGCAACGGCTGGCTCCACCCCGAGTTTCCAGCCAATTTCGTCGAGATGATTCCATCGAGCAGTTTGACGACTGTTGGTTTCATCGCACCTTTGGCAAGAAAGCTGCCAATTGCCGCTCGCCGTGCAGAGTCCATCACTCGCGGCAGGCTATTTCGCAAGCACAGCACCAATGACTTCATACCGCTTAGGCAGTACGACGCCGTTCCTTAGCCGGCATTTATCGACTTTCCGTACGTGAACAAACGACTAACCTTTCATTTCTCATAGATACTGGCGCCGAGGTCTCTTGCATCCCACCATCTCCGTCGCTTAAAAAGCTCCGACCGACTTCGCTGCAGGTGTTCGCCGTAAACGGTTCGACCATCAAGGTTTATGGTGAGGTAACGCACGAGCTCGACTTGGGGCTCGCTGACGTGACCTCGCCTATTCTCGGAGCTGATTTTTTAAAACACCACGATCTGATGGTCGCTGTTAAAGGGTCCCGCCTAGTCGACTCTCGCACAAACACCACTTCGAAGTCCCTGGCCGCCATTTCTAGCCACGTGCCGGCACCGCAACTACTCGACCGAAGAGCCCCGTTTGCTGACCTTATTTTGGCATCTCCCAACATAACGCGCCTTGCGCCTTGCGCCTCCCGGAGCATCGACGAACTCGAAAGCACTCCATTTCATCGAAACCAATGGCCGGCCATGTTTTGCTCGTGCTCGTCGCTTACCGCCAGACAAACTCGATGCTGCCAAAAAGAATTCGAGCTACTCATGCGGGCTGGAATATGTAGGCTCTCGAAGTCAATCTGGTCAAGCCCGCTCCACATGGTTCAGCAGGCGGACGGCTCCTGGAGGCCCAGCGGACACTATAGGGGCCTCAACGCAATCACGCTGCCCGATCGCTACCCGCTTCCATATCTTCACGACTTCACCAACATCCTGCGTGGTAAGACTGTTTTTTTTAAAAATTGATCTCTAGAAAGCTTTCCACCAGGTTCCGATCAACCCAGAGGACGTCCCCAAGACCGCCATTATAACACCATTTGGCCTGTACGAAATCACGCACATGACGTTCGGGCTCCGGAACGCAGCGCAAACTCTTCAGCGACATGACAATACATGAAGTACTACGGGGCCTCGAGTTCGTGTTCTCGTACATGGACGACATTTGCGTTGTCTCGACCAGCGTTGAAGAACACCGCCAACACCTTACAGAAGTTTTCGAAAGGTAAGCGAACCATAACTTAGCCATTAATGTCGCTAAATGTGTCTTCGGCAAACCGGAGGTGGAGTTCCTCGGTCATCTGGTGTCCACAAACGGAATAGCCCCACTCCCATCTCGAGTAGAGGCAATACAGCGGATCAAGCGCCCCGAAACCGTAAAGCAGCTAAAGGGTTTTATTGCGACCATAAATTTCTATCGCAAGTTCATCCCGCATGCCGTCCATGTCCAAATTCCTTTGCTGGCAATGACAGCAGGTAACCGCAAAACGACAAGACCCCCCTGGTATGGACAGAAACAACGAACAAGGCTTTCGATGAGTGCCGGCAGCTTTCGGCCAACTCTGTTCTTCTCGCTCAGCCCGTCCCTGATGCCGAACTCTGCCTCACCACCATCGCGTCAAACCTAGCAGCTGGGGCGGTTCTATACCAGCTCGTCAACAAAGTAGCCGAGCCAGTGGGATATCATTCAACGAAGTTCTCCACCACGCAGCAACGCTACTCCACTTATGACCGTGAATTAACGGCAATGTACCTATATGGCCGTGCGAAACTTCCAAGATTTACTAGAAGGACGACTTTTCCATATCCAGACGGACCATAAGCCGCTCATCTTTGCCTTCAAACAACGCCCCGAGAAATCATCCTCACGTCAGACGAATTATTTGTCGTTTATCAGCGACAAATAATTCGTCTGACGAATTATTCACGACCAATATCCGCCATATAGCGGGAGAGGACAATCATGCCGCTGATCTCTTTTCACGCATCGAAGCCTTCGGAGAGAAGAAAGACCTGTATACAAGACTCGCCAGATCTCAGGAGTCAGACGTTGAACTCTAGCAGCTACTCGCAGGTTACCCTTCGAATTCGCTGCAACTAACTTTGTTCTCTTTACCTCAATTAGAAAAGCCTATCTACTGCGACACATCGCATAATCGCGTTCGACCTTTAATCACAAAGGACCTTCGTAAGGCATTCTTCGACGCCACGCACAATCTGTCGCACCCGGGGCGCCAGGCTTCAGCGCGCCTAATGGCTGAACGTTTCGTCTGGCCAAACATTCGCCAAAATTGCGTTTCCTTTGCAAGGACGTGTATACCTTGCCAGCGAACCAAAGTTCACCGCCATGGGAAGTCCGAGCTACAGCGTTATACGACACCCGACCAACGCTTTACCGCCCTGAATCTAGACATCGTAGGACCATTCCCGCCATCGGATGGTCATCGTTACCTACTGACCGTCATAGATCGCTACACTAGATGGCCTGAAGCGCAAACGCCCTGATATCCGGCTGGATCTCGCGATTTGGAACGCCTACGCAAATCTCATCGGACCAGGGGAGGTATTTCACCTCAGCTATCTTCTCCGAACTCTGCAAATGCCTGGGCACAAACCTATCGATGACAACAGCCTACCATCCTCAATCCAATGGCATTGTAGAGCGCTTCCATCGAACATTGAAGGCGGCGGTTAACTGCGGTGATCCCACGAATTGGGCAAAGCGTATGCCGTTGATCCTCCTGCGCCTTCGTTCGACTCACAAGGAAGATATAGGTGCCACGCCGGCAGAGATTTTCTACGGCACAACGCTTCGTTTACCAGCCGATTTTCTTGTACCTACAAAGAACAACCGCTCACAAAGCGACTTCGTCAAAGAGCTTCGGCAAATGATGCGACATTTTGGACCTCCGCAGACGGCATGGCATACGAACCAGTACCCGTACATTCTCAAGGACCTTAGTACGTCAACGCATGCGTTCATCCGGAATGACTCCGTTAAAGCCTCAATAGTGCCGCCGTACGAAGGACCCTACAAGATTCTTCAGCGCCACAACAAGTTCTTTACTCTGGAAGTCCGAGGTCGAGTCACCAACATCTCGCTGGACCGGCTCAAGCCGGCCTATCTGGAAGCAGCAGAGGAAGACACTACTCCTGTACCCACGTCAACGGTCATTGAATACCAACCACCACAACCTCCAACTTCTGGGGGGCCTATGTGGCGGTGTGGCGTAAGCCTAAATCCAATTAACTTTTGGTTTTAGTGAGGTCGAATTGGACAGTCTCTAAAAGTATAATGAGCTTGGGATTGGGATATACTACCAAGACCTTAATTTAGCCATTTTTTTGGATATATTAGCTATCGTGTTAGCGCCCTTTTAGTTCACGCAAAGAAACATAAATAGGAAAAAGAAAGGTGTCCTGAACAAAACTTACTTTCGGCATACGGGGTGCGTGGGGGCGGAGGTAGTTGGATGGGCTATAAAATTCCTTTTTTTATTAGAGTGTTAGAAAAAACCGTGTGCGGTTCACCGGCAGGGCACGATCCTGGCAACCTTTACGTGTCGCGAGTAATGCTCTACCGTTGAGCTACAATGAACACGATGTATTCTTTGTCCAGACCAGATTCAACCTTTTCACTAGTTTTTGCCTTTTACGCATGCTATATTCGTTGCTATTCTTTGTAGCTGATTAGGAATGGCGCATAGTTTTTCAGTTTTTCGCAAATCTTGAAAATGTGGCTCGTATATAGCAAAAACTTGCTTCATTAATCTCCAAAAAATGTTCGCCAAAAAATGTTCTATTTACTTTTTTGCTGGGATCAATGTGTACTTATCCGAGGCACGGGAGATGGAAACAGACAATTTTAATAAACTTGAGTTTTGTCGACGGACACAATGTCAGCTTTTCGGCAATCACAGTCACAGCGCATATCACACATTAGACGTGTGCATCGGCGAACTATGCATTTAAAGTTCCATGTTGATGGCACAGACAGATTAGCCCTAGGTTCCCGTGGAATACGCGTGCAGAGCGGCAAATTTTGGAGGGTGTCAAATTAAAAAGACAGGGATTAAAAGCAAAAAATCAATTGCTGATTTACATATAAAAACATTATTACCACATTTTAAAATTTTTTAGTTCCCTGAAGGCCTTTTAATTTTTCTGGATTGCTGAAAGCACGGAAGTCGTCGCACAGCATGACCGTCGCCTCTACCATGTTAGACAAGAGTTTTGTTTTAACTCGGATGGGTTGAGTGAAATAGTCCCAATAAGAAGATTGTAACACAGTAACAGTAATGGCAGACCCCCAAGACCGGAAATTTGATCGAGACGGAATTGTGAGTCCAACAAGCCATATCCGTCTGTCCGCCTGGTTTTGTTCCACATATTTTCAAAATTCTTTAATTCCAAAATAGGAAGTGTAAAACTTAATATGTGTCTGGATTTTTTACGTCCCGAAGTAGTAGCCCTTGGTTGGTGGTGGGGAGATATGCCAAGGCTCAGAGAAAAATAACGTGAACTTAAGCCAACGGAGGAAACAGAAAGTTTTAAAAAAGTAGAGTTTTATTGAAACAAATCAAGTGACACGAACAGTCTTAGATTAGTTCCCATCGTCGAATTTAAAGAAACTTCATCAATTTCATATGATGAAGCATTGAGACACACGTCACAGGATCAGGCGATGCCTGCTTTGCGAAACCCACTCGTGCTATCACCGGGCTTAGAGCACCATCATCTCTCATGGTGTTATATTATTGGGTTGGTCTTGGGTGGTTCCTGGAAGGAAACGTTCTCGACTAGTGGTTGGTAAATTGCCAGAAACTACTTCTCGCAAGCCTTTTTAATATCCTCAGGTTATGTTAAAGAGGTCTACGATCTTTGATTTCAGATTCCTGATCTGAAAATATCTGAGATTTCTCTGCTAAGGCCAGGTTTAGCTGTAAAAAGCTTAGGATCGAGGTGGTGTTGCATCCAGAGAAGCTGTGTTGGGATGATAATTTTGGGAAGCTTTTATAGTTCTTGTACAGAAAACACATTGATCTGCACCTACGAGCTTCACAAAGAATACGAGTTTAATTGTATATACATAGATGGTCGCGCCAATCCTTAAAGAAGGATTAACAAAATTGCTGGCAAGGTGGAAGATGCTTTCCATCAGCATCCTACGGCTTATACTGGCTGTAGTGACAAAACCACATTCCTCTTAAGGTCGCTGTTTCAGTGCTGCGCTAAGCCCAGCTTGATCCAAGATCCGTTAATCCTGTAACAAAACGAATCTGGAGCTAGCCCAGCGAGCAGTTTTTCAGTGCAGAGTTTCGACTCCCGAAATTATTGACTCTCCCAACTCTCACTACAAGTAGAAAAACACAGGAAAAGAAGTTCGAGCTATTCTCCAATGTCATTTTTCACAGCAACGCGCAAATCAACTGACATTCATGCAGAAAAAACATTCAAAGAAGTTCATACTGTTCTCCAGAGATGATCCGAGATGAGCTCACCAAATTTAGAGAGTTAAGCCGAGATTAACCCCAGATCTAAGTTCACTGAAAAACTCATCTCTGGGGTTTATCTCAGTTTAACTCGGAAAGTCATTTGATCTCGCACTGGAGAACCGGCTCTTAGGGTGCTTCATGATACTAAATTTCCTTCTTAAAGAATTTTTTGTGATTATGGTATCCGCACGGCTTAGGTTAGGTTAGGTTGATGGATGCACTTTTGATCCATATTCACGTCTCACTTAGACCAGCAGTTGGGTCCATTGTGTCCATTTTGGGAACCTTCTTAACACCTGGAACGAAAACAGAAATAAACCGCTGTTAGAAGCTCAGAGTTCCGCCCTCTTGGACCCATCCGGATGTGTATACAAATCTTGTTACTCTTACCGCACGGCTTACAGGCAGTTTTCTCCTAAGTTTTGTTTTCTTGTGATCCGTACACTTAATTGGCGAGTTCAGAAGTCCTGTTTCACGCGTCAAGCCACCTGAACTTTTTACGGAGCGCATTCGAGAGGTTGTTCAATGAATCTATTCTGCCCAAGGTGTATCAGTGCGGTTTATAGTGAATTACCCCTTTTTTGTAATCTGCTTGCAAGCCTGGTGATCACTCCTTCTCAATAATCGTCGCTCATCAATAATGAAATTCCTAAGATTGTTACCATACTGAAGTCAACAGCGCGCAGAAAGCATCCAGTAGGTCCCCTCTCCTTGACGGTTTCTAGATGATTCGGAAATTTTGTCGAAAAAGATATGTCTATTACTCCCCATCGTATCGCCTACAAATCATTGGGATCTCTTTTAAAGACATTTTGGTGACACTATTTTAATATGAGCAAAGTAATCTCCCTACCAAACGCTCAATGGGGTTATGGCGGGGGGGGGGGGGGAAACATGGTGATTGATAACCAATGAACTAGTAATACCTGAACCAATCCTTAACAGCCTGCCATCGTCACCTGAAAAAAAAAGACTTGTTCGTTTTCACGGTCCCCACCTCCGCGAGGGTTTGACAAGCCCTCCGAGAGTATCAATTGTCTTGAAAAACTTCTCAAAGTGCCGTTCGGATTCGGCAAAAAATTGTAGGTCCTCTTGTATGTGAAGAAATCAACACACACAGCATACATTGTTGAGAAGTTGGCCCTGGTTCACCTCGAACTGTTGAGCCACTCTATTTATTTATTTTTAATTCTTAACAGCATATTTTGCCGATGAACGCGACCAATATGTGTGGTGTGCGCTATGGTTGCCTAAAAGTTGAAATTGCCTCTGCCAACAAAACTCAAGCTAATTAAAGTTGTCTGTTCCCTCCTTCCATACCTTCGTAAGTATTGATCCCAGCGAAAAAGAAAACAAAACATTTTTTGTTGAAAATTTTAAGTCAAATATTTAAATATTTGTTGACAATTGACAATTTGTCGATGCATTATACACTGTCTTATCTGGCTGCTAGGGTACCGCCTTGAAAATGCTTACAATGCTATCTTTACAATAGAAAAATTTCTCGAAAAAAATCGTCCATAATAGGATAAGTTGCTGGCGTTACCAGCATAAGCTGCTAAACGGTTACATCCAGATAAAAGTGATACCCGTTCAAAACTCAATTTAAATTGGAATTCATCGCTTTACAAAAACACCTAAGGCAGACACTTTAACTCCTGGATTGATATTAAACTCGCTACCAACAAACAGAATTGCATACCTAAGATACATTTTCATAACTCTGATCAAACACCTTCAAGGCATCTTCTCTAGATTGAATTCGTTTGCCTCTTTCCCTGTATACGATAGTGGATGCCTGACTGCAACATCGACCAGAAACACGAGTGCGAGTGCTGGCTCTTGTGGCGTGCGCAAGGTGTCCAAATCGACCGACACAAGGAGATTTATGAGATTACCTTTCAGGTGTTGTAGATCATCTATTGCAACGTACTCGTTCCCATTAGTTTTGTTGCAGTTCAATTGGTATTCCAACTAATTTACGGCCGGGCGCGCGGTTCTTCTTGTATTTGTTGCACATCGGCTCGCGTGCAATGAAGACGTTAACAGCGGTTTGATGACCATCATATTGGCAGTTTGTTTGTGCAATGTGTTAGGTTGGAATTTATTCATTAATAGAGGTACCCATTGCCTTCGGAATAGAGAGCATTAAGCGGGTCTTCGTGAAAGATGCAACAAGGGTGCACAGGAAGATTTATCTAGAATGAAGTTGTAAATCAAACTTGTAACAAGTTGATACAAACGACTGTGGTTATAGTGATAAAATCTAATTGTTTCTTAATTAGGTTTTACAATGCGTTTCGGCGGTTTGTCAAATATAGATTAGGATCTATAGGTATGTACGCGCACCTGGGTGCTAAGTCCTAATATTGGTTTAAGGTATTGTGTATAGTATACTTGAAAACATAGAAAAGATAAATCTTTTTTGTGACAACTTGTGTGGTGGGTATTGAATCTCATTCCTTATTTTTCAACAGTTTAATAACTTTATAAGTTTCCCACACTTTTGAATAATAATAAATGTTCATTAGGTGACTCTGACTATAAAATTTCCATTACAACCAGTTTAACGATAACTTAAAATCGAATAAATCATAGCTTAAAGTTGACAGAGCAAGTAATAACTCATTTTGACATAAGCCCCAAACAGAAGCCACATTATGGAAAGACAAAAAACTCTTTGCAGCATAATGAAAGAAAAACAAAAACGATTTGCATGAAATAAGATGTCAAGAAGGGACGGTGCAAGTTTTTTGTTCATAATGAATACAAAAATTTCTTGGTAAAGCTCTGTTAAGAAGACTGAGGTAGTTTTATGTTCAAAAATAAAAATAAAGCTTGGTACATATTCGACATATGATGAAGAATGCTTTCATTACGAGAAATAGACAAGATCTACACTTTCTTATTGGATATTATCATAAGCATTTAAACTATGGAAGATTTTTGTTCCAAGCAGAAATCCTGACTCGAGTTTTTTTATACCCTATATCCAAGGTAATAACTACCTTATCATAAGCATTTAAACTATGGAAGATTTTTGTTCCAAGCAGAAATCCTGATTCGATATTTTTATATCCTACACCCAAGGTAGTATATGCATAGTTTGTAACAGTGAAATAATAGCAAGACCATTGGTCCTTTAGACCTTTAAAACATGTGATCGAAACCGACAGGTGAGTTGATTAAGCCGTGGCCCTAAGTCCGTCTGTAAATGTAAAGCCCTTAGGTCTTTAAAGTTGAATTTGACTTGGCACCCAGTTAGACTCTTTTATTTCACAGATAAAGTGTTAAAAGTGAACAAATCCGCTAATGGCTAACCTCAAATTGCCTTTTATCTCAAAGAACATTTTTGACCAAGTAAGACAAGGCGTAAAGGAATACGAATGTCCGTCCATCCGTCCGTCTGTCCGTCTGTCCGTCTGTCCGTCTGTCCATCTGTCCGTCTGTCCGTCTGTCCGTCTGTCCGTCTGTCCGTCTGTCCGTCTGTCCGTCTGTCCGTCTGCCCGTCTGTCCGTCTGTCCGTCTGTCCGTCTGTCCGTCTGTCCGTCTGTCCGTCTGTCCGTCTGTCCGTCTGTTCGTCTGTCCGTCTGTCCGTCTGTCTGTCCGTCTGTCTGTCCGTCTGTCTGTCCGTCTGTCCGTCTGTTTGTCTGTCCGTCTGTCCGTCTGTCCGTCTGTCCGTCTGTCCGTCTGTCCGTCTGTCCGTCTGTCCGTCTGTCCGTCTGTCCGTCTGTCCGTCTGTCCGTCTGTCCGTCTGTCCGTCTGTCCGTCTGTCCGTCTGTCCGTCTGTCCGTCTGTCCGTCTGTCCGTCTGTCCGTCTGTCCGTCTGTCCGTCTGTCCGTCTGTCCGTCTGTCCGTCTGTCCGTCTGTCCGTCTGTCCGTCTGTCCGTCAAAAAATTTGCAGACGAGTACACAAAACTCTAGCTAGATTTTTGTAGTCACGCCCTTTTTTGGACGATTTTACAAAATTATTGAATTTGAACCAAGTAATAACATTTTTGGGTGCACATTTTAGCAGATTTTAATAAAAAAAATTTAATATCTTACCAAGAATCTTACCAAGCAATTGTTTTTTGTTTTTTCACCCTTCTCCAACAGGAAAGGGTGTGGAAAACAAAAAGATAGCAATGGGAATGAGAATAGGAATGGAAAGGCAGTACCTGTATTGTAGGTAATAACACAATTAAACACTTTATTTATCAAACAAAACTCATTTTAATTCAAACCACACTCTATTCAACTTCGCTACTTCGAATTCTACACCTTATTTGAATTCAATCACTTTTTAATTTACTCTCGATTTTCACAAGTTTTCTATTTTAAACGTTTAAAACTTAACTGTCACGTCCGAGCCTGACATCCGCGTATTTTTACAAATTCACCGTGTCGACGAGCGACTCTTCGAATCTGGTAATTTTCCATTGATACTTTTCCCCTGAATTCCATGGAGGAAAAATTTTCGATATCGAAATTCGAACTTCGAATATCAGTTTGCTGTCAGCTGACTGAAATGACAGTTCGGTGTGATAGTTTAGTGAATCGATGGGTGCACTCAGCCACTCATGTATGTTTTTTACTTCTTGTCACCACATTACTTTATCAGCAATTGCAGCTCACGTATTGGCACCATGTGACAACAACAACGCTCCACATAAAATCGGCAGCTTTGAGCAAAGCGTTCGGCTTCTGACGCATGTACACAACAATAGACTCTTAGACGCCTACGAATCGCTATACAAATATAAAACAGCTGATCCTATGAACACCGACGGCGGAAAAATTGTGTCTCCTTTGTTTACACAAATATGATATATGCATTTTTTGTTGTAAAATGAAAAGCTTACTCATTTTGTCTTTGTTTTTCAATTGTTCACTTTTATTCGTTCTCTTATTTTAATCATCTTTCGTTAAATTTTGTTAGTACACTGTGTTAAACGCTGATGATGAGCAGCTTTGTCTGCCCGAAATGCATTCGTAGACAATTATTGACGAATAAAAATTCAATTTTGTATGAGAAAAGTTATTTTTGGTCTTTTAATTGAAAAATCAATTTTTTTTGTGGTCAAAAAAGGATTTCATCGTGACATAAACTTCAACTCTAGACCACATTTGGTTCGTCCTTTTAAGTGATAAATTTAAAAGTATTTTTTTCAACATTACTATATATTAGAATAGGAATAAGGAAGGTATATGGTATAGGGTAAAAGGGTCCGTACGCACTGTGGTTTTTATTTTATTTTCAAATACTTGCTCTCTTATGGGAAACCATAGAAAGTTGTCATATAATGTAAGCATCATTATTATATAAAGGCCGCCAGTCAAAATGTATATACGTATGTAGCTCCAGCCATTATAAATAATGTTTGTTAAGTTGGAAATCGTTATAATTTTACATTTTTCAATATTAAATTGGACTTTGCCGTATTGGCGCCGGTCGCCAATATAAGCACCGGTGCGTTCGATAAACTATTTAATTAAAATAATTTTCAGTATTTTCGAATTTCATGTATAATCCAAGAATACAGCATTATGCATGCGACAATCCTATTCTGATGCCATTCACGCATACACAACCTTCAATGGCTGCCTCCCGAATCAACAATCGATATCGAATCCATTCTGGAAATCATTTTGTTTGTAAACCAAACATTTCGATTGCAAATTGCGGCACTATGGTGCTCATTCATATTCGGAAATTATTATTGCAGCTTTTGTGCTTATTAACATATATTTGTGGTTGTATCCTTGTGGTTGATTCTCTACGTATAAAGTATCGTATGTAGAAGATTACATTGCCCTTCCCCCACAACGTTGTATGCATTAACAAAAGCAAAAAGGATATAATCATATTTTTATAAATACAATATTCGTGCATGTTCATCCACACATTCTTACAAAAAGAATCAATAAATTGGTTAAACAGAGCTTCCCCCGTTAAATTTGTAAAAGAAAAATTTTAACGCGTGCTTAACGAGTTGTATGTATATAAAAACAGAAATTAAAACTGCGACGTATATTTTTTTATCCTTTTTTGAATTAATTGCCTTTGAAATAAAAACTTGTCAAACCATCTGATAAGGCAACAGAGCGCGGAAACGTCATTAAGTGCGAATGGCGAATTCGTGTTTAGTTTTTGTAGCAGAAGTTATGGGCACATCCTGCCACGGAAATAACTGATTAACAACCTTTTGATTGAGGTAAAAGGGACAAAATATAAAAATTAGGCCGTTAATACCTGATAAAAACTTTAAGTGCCTAAATAAAATAACCAGGCTTTGTAAATAGACTTGGTAAGTCACTTTCAACATAAATTATAAAAAAATCTTTTAAATTATAAAAAAAAAATAAGACCTTTGTGGACTAGCTATATAAAGATTCTCCCAAAGCAAATCTTTACTAAATAGGTAATGCTTAATACTTAAAAAACAGCGCTTACACATACTTCAAACCTCGTCGAATAAATATAGAGAAGAGGTATAGCTGAAAATCACCCTCGTGAATTCGTTTTTACTAGAGAAAAAGGTCATGGAATTACAAATGAGGGCAGAGCAGAGGGATAATTAAATTATTCCGACAACAGAAGCAAGTTCTTTACAAGTTCAGACCCTCGTATTAACAAGGGAAATATTTGTTCAACGATTTACTACGCACAAAGTGTTTCGAATTCTCTTGCATGGCCCGCAACTTAGCTGCCTGAAGGCGTTTAACACCAATGCTAGAGGGATTAACACCTCTTTTATCCTGAAGCGTGTTTGCGTATTTTTTCTGTCATGCACGCACTGAGGGGTGGAATGATAGTGTATCGTAAATTGTTAATATATGCTAAAAGGATTATGTCCTTTAAATACACGAATCTTTGGAATCGTACAACTATACTTGAGCTATCTAATTCGAGTTTTCAAATAAAACACAGAACTATTGCAAGAGGACTTTTACGTCAAAATTTTTCCATAGATTAATAGTAAAAATTATTTTGAATACTAAGAAGGAAACAAACGAAACAGAATTGACAGCCATTATAATTCGGAGCCCGAAATATGCAAACACAGTACAAACTAAACTAATTTACATGCCAACCAAGCATGAAAATTGCGAGAGGTTTCTTTGCATCAGCCCTCGATTGTCGATTGTACTTACATGATTTGATTACCCGCTATTGAAGAGTTCATAATTCTATCATCCCTTCGTACAGGGAACTGTGTTGCCACAGCCACAGAAGCCTATAGAAGCGCATCAGTTGTTCTATTGTTATAGGATGTTACACAAGTGGTTTTGTCCTTGATTCTATGAATGCTCACGGATAATATGAACAGTTCTCTGTCTCTCCGATATTGTGAAGAGTTTCCCTTTTGTCTTCTTATCGAATCAATTGTGTAAGAACGTCCCTTGCAGATTTGTAATCTACATTTTAACAGTGATAAGATTCCGTAGAAATATCAAGAATACCCATCCCTGATACAATATATATGTGAAGTTTAATAGCTTTCAAATAGTTTTGAAAGATTAAGACAAGATTTTAGTTCATACTGCACGTGAGTTTAGGTTTGTATTAAAAATATTTAACAAAAAATCATCGCAAATACTTGCTTATAGGAAGATAAACCTAAATGACCAATTGATGATCATTTACTTTAATATACCTTATCTGAGGACATAATGTTTTACATTTTCATATGCAGCTGATCGAAAAATATGTTTTAGCCCCTTACTATGCATGAAAAATAAAAAGTCTCGTTTTCAACTTGGGCTGCAACAAACAAGCTTCGCCAGCCAGATCTTTTCGTAGATTGCCTTCTTCAGTTCTAGACGCGAAGTTGGCTAAGGTCCCCATCTATAATTGTGTGTGCCACCAGTGCCACCTGAGTCCCGATGCTGCTCTTCAGCTCTCTCATGCTCTCTAGATGACCCAGCCATAACAGCCGTTGTACTCTAAACTTAGGGTTGGATCGGGGTCGCTTTCTTCATACAAATCGTTTTTTAGCGTTTTTATAGCCACTACACTCGACATCTAAAAGAAGGAAGGATTTTCCTCTCGAAGCAGCTTAACAGCATCCTAATAAATTTAGAATTCTCTTCCCGCGCCTTATATGCTAACAAAATTTCATTACAATCGGTAATACCGTTAAGATATCAGAATATTTTGAAAAATGATTTTTTTATTTTTTTTGAAGTTTTCGAGCTAAATCTCAGAATCTGCTAAACATTTAAAGTTTTCTATAGTTTTTAGTGATTATCATTAGTTTTTTTTTTTTCAAATCATGAGGCCTTATAGCATCGGAGATGATAGTTGGGACAACATTTTTTTCACAATTTTTTTTTCGAAAATACATACGTCAAAAACGAAGCCTTAAAACTGTAGAATCAGAACTTGATTTTAGCCTTTGCTTCAGCTGTGGTCATTTTAAATGTATGTTCAATATCGGCTTTTTGAATAAAGTGATAAAAAAATTTGCACTTATTTTCTATTCCACGTTTCTCAAAAACTTTTAGATATTTTGCATAAGTCTAATTTTATTTTAAAAACTCAATATTTTTTCAATGCGTGCTTCACATTTTTTGTGGCTGTAAAACTTTTCAAGATAAGACCAAAACACTTTTTGTCTTTATTTTAACATCAATATTCGGACTAATTAAACTGAAATGTGGGTATATAAAAAATTGGCATTGTACGCGTTTAATTTTCTTCAAGGACTTTATAGGTGTATCTACCAAATTTCACCTTTCTACGACTTACCGTGCAAAAGTTACAGTACAGGTGCGGACTGACCGACGGACAATGAAGTAAAACTTTATAAGAGAGTCCTTTTTCCATTTTTCAACGGACCGCTAAAGGAGTCCTCTAAAATATTAACTTTTACAAATCCGACAGATCGAATTTCTCCTAGTTCTGAAGTAGTGAGTTCTTTTACGTTGTCAAAACTACTGCGTATTATGCTTTTCTTTCTGTCCTTATCTTTTGCTTTTCTTCCAAATAAAGATGGAAAACGGCGGCGCTCATCTCTTCGAGCGGCGTTTAAGCCTCAGGTGATGTGGCTTTTAGGTATCTCTGAAAAGTAGAAACGTTCCTTGCACAAGTAAAATTGTTGTTTGTTTTGATATATTTTTAAAGCATATTAAAAGAGTCTATGCATCACTTCTTACATCTTCTCGAAAATACGTGCATTTGAAATAGACCAAACCCTTATTGGCTTGGTACGGCTTAAAGTCTGATTTCAATTTCCGCAGGGCTCAGTTTCAGTTCTCTTTCTGATCTTTTAAAAATTACCTATGGTCTACCACTTCTCAATTTAATTTTTAGTTTAAATTAAATTGAGATGTGGTAGTAACAGTTATCATTTCGTAACAGTGATTTCATATTGGTCTTCTTGCAATCGTCTCAGTCCTACGGACGTTGCAATAGATTCATATAGTAGACTTTAGTCCGTCTGTGAAGGATTGCAAAATACTCTACCCTACCAAAAGAAGAAACTACCCAGCCTCCAAAAATGTGCGGGATATTGTTGAATGCTTTATGCTAGGTGGTTGCATTTATTTCGGCCTAAAATTCCGCCTTTTTATCTCAAAAAATCACTTTTTTTTAACGTCACGCTTACAAAAAAGTTTGAAAATGCTAATATCTACAAGTTTTTTATATAGATTTTAGTTAAATTTTATAAATATATGTATTTTTATTTAACAACAGTCATTTTAAGCTAAAATCTATTGAGCGTGGTCAATGAAAAGGCCAATTTTTTTCTGCTACTTCAAAGACAATCACAAGGCAATGTCACCTACCAAAAGTTAGTGCGCTAGCACCATTGCATAATAGCTAAAGTTTGAAAAAATATTTTTTTAAATTAAATTGGTCGCACATACAGGCCTGTAGCGCAATTTTTTTTCAACCTATTTCACATGTAAGGGAACATATTGAATTTGATACAGACAAAAATGTAATGAAGAGGTATGGATAGGCCCCCAAAACCGTAAGTGCATATGATCGAGACGGAATTTTGAGTCGAATAAGCCATCCGTCTGTCTGCCCGTTCGTATGTCACCATTTTTAGGCCATGCATTTTAAGCTATAGAGGCCAAAAAATTACATTTTTGGGTCAAGCCATCAACGTGGATATTTCTATGCTTATATTGATTTTTAGTTATAGATGCTGATTTTTCTAAATTTATGTGATGGAAAATAGGAATAGAGTCAGACAGAAGCTATTCCATATGTGCTCTTGCACCTAATCACTGGTTTTTAATATTTTTGTTTATATGGGTTTAAAATTTAGGTTGAAAACGGTAATTTTGAGCACTTTTAACGCAGTTAGCTTTTTGATAACATTTAGTACTTCAGCAAAATCTTAATCTGACAACCATACGGTTTACCATTATGTTATTTATTTATTATTGTCAGGCCTATGATTGTCAGGCCATTTATTTATTATTTATACTGAACCTGAGGTCAAGCACTTCTGTCTCGAGCTAGTTGCCTTCATTGTAAATATGTCAAGTCTAGCTCTAAGAATTAAAACAAAAAAAAAAACTTACCACGTTATTAAGCTGATCAAATGACATAATTGTATAGGATGGATTTTGACATTACCTATGCTTAATAAGCAGTATAGGTAGGTATACCTAGAGTTTGGAGCTGGAGGTCGAACTATTGTTTGTTGGTGTTTTTCGACCTCTAGCTGCCAGTGCCTCTTCCCCTTGAAATCTAGCTTCTCATCGACCTGAGATTCAACTTTTTCAGTCCTCTCACGGAAACAACCGGTAGGACATACTACAGTACAAAGTCCCAATTGTATTGAAGGGTCTGTGTAAGTCGTCGCTCGGTCCCGTCTTATCAAGACAATTCCATTGGTCTTGTAAGTGACATTTTTTGGACTTATTAGAAAGCATTTTTATGCTCTTTTGCATGTTTGTGATAGAGGTGTTGCATGAACTCAAAAAAATGCGACTGCAACAATTAGAGATAACATAGAGTAGCGACATGCAAATGTTGTGTCACATATGGTTGCCTCATTTGCATCATTCTCAGATATACAATTCGCAACAATTTTTGGGCCGTGTATAATAGGTAATAGAGTTTTCTTAAATATATATCAATGTACAACTTCTTTTTCCAATTTAAAGAAGAATGCTAGCATTATTGCTTTATTATACATTTCTGCACACGAATTGTGCAAAGAATTCAAACACAAAACAGAAAAACGTGCACAAGGAGGACACTGTGATCTGAGCAGAGCCACGAGCGAAGGTGCACGTGCTGAATAATCACACACACCTACTGCGCACAAGAAAATCAGAAAGAATTTTAATTCAATTATATTTGAATTTCATTTTATTCATAACCAACCCCGAGAGAAATTTTTCATAAGCAAAATGTTAAAAATGAGAGTTTGTCAACTTGGGCAGCCTTTTCAACATGACATAATAAATATGTACCTGCTTGCATCTGTCGATGTATGTACATCATTTAATAAATCCAAAGCATAAGGCACTTATCAATTTATATAATTGTTAAATTGTAAAAAATGTTTGATGCTGTATTTGTTTTTATTTAATTTGAATATTTTTTTTTTTTAAATCTACAAAATTATAATATTATTAATTTATTTCAATTTAAAACCATTGGTCAAGTTTTCACTTCATATAAGTATTTTTATTATATAAAGGATTGATATTTGGCAAACTCCGAATTCATTCCAAATCCACCCGGATTATATTATGTAGCTACTAAAAAAACTGTGTTGGAATATTTATGCCCTAATCCACAGGAATGGAGTATATTAAGTTTGATACAGGCGAAAATGTAACACAGAGAAATAATGACGATAGACCCCCAAGACCTTAGGTTAGGTTGATGGATGCCCTTTTGACAATAGTCACGGCTTCACTTAGACCAGCAGTTGGGTCCATTGTGTCCATTGGGAACCTTCTTAATACCTGGAACGAAAACAGAAATAGACCGCTGTTAGAAGCTCAGAGTTCCGCCCTCTTGGACCCATCCGGATTTGTATACAAATTTTAGGAGGTCCTTTTGATCTACATTATTTAGATCTTCGAGCTCGTTGAAGAAGTAGCTGCCGAGGATACTACGCCTGATACTGTTTAGGGCTGGGCATTCGCAGAGCAGGTGACGAACAGATTCAATTTCTTCAACGTCCCTGCAGCTTCTGCAGTAATCGTTATGCGGTATGCCCAGCCGCTCAGCGTGTAGACCCACAGCGCAGTGCCCCGTGAGGATTCCCGTGAGTACTCGGATGTTCCTGCGGGCTAGTCCGATCACAAATAGTGATCTCTTTTTGTTTACCGCTGGCCATAGCTCCCTTGTATGTCTGCACGTATCAAGTTCTGTCCAACGTAGATTGGTTCTACTCAAGGATTCAGTTTCTATCCTACGTGCTATCGAACTCAGCGGGACTCTTATGGATTTGAGGGCTAGAGATGCATTCATTCCAGACCCAAATCTCGCAAGCTTGTCCGCTTCTTCGTTTCCCGATATATCGGTGTGACCTGGCACCCAACACACAGTTACAGTGTTGCCAAGTGATAACTCGTCCAGAATTTCCCTGCATAGTTTCACAGCCCTTGACTTTACCACGTCTGATTCCAAGGCTTTAACAGCCGCTTGGCTATCAGAGTATATGGTGATGGTCTTGTTTGCGGGGAAGTATTTTTTCAGCTCGAGGCAGCTTCGATTATGGCTGCCAGCTCCGCCTGAAAAATGCTGCAGTCGTCATTAATTCGGAAAGATTTACCTAGACCCAAATCTCCACAGAAAGTGCCCGCACCGGTTCCGACGTCCATCTTAGAGCCGTCGGTATATACGGCGATCTCGTCATCTCCTGTAATGGTCTTATCTTCCCATTCACCTCTTTCAGGTATTCTGGTAGCGAATCTCCTGTTGAAGGCGAATGTCATAGGTAGGTAATCTGTGACTGGGGTGTTTGTGGAGGCAGCCCACTGAGTTTCCACAGAGGCGTGTCCATAAGATCTTGATGACCACAGTCCGGATGCTGCTGCAGTATATGTCCAAGGGGGTGAGGTTGAGTAGTACCTCCAGTGCCGCGGTGGGTGTGGTCCTTAGGGACCCTGTTATACCCATGCAGGCTGCCCTTTGAACTTTGGTGAGGCTAGAGAGATGACACTTTCTTTCCGTAGCCTTCCACCATACAACTGCACCGTAAGTTAAGATGGGTCTTACAACCGCTATATACATCCAGTGTACCATGTTTGGTTGCAGTCCCCACATGCTTCCGAACGTTCTGCGGCAGGCGTATAGTGCCACGTATGCCCGCTTGACACGATCTTCTATATTATCCCTCCAGTTGAGTTTGGAGTCTAATATGACGCCCAGGTATCTTACCGATCTGGATAACGGTAACTCCACTCCCCCCATTCTTGGGTTGCTGAAGGATGGAACTGCCCTTTTCCTTGTAAACAACACAACTTCCGTCTTAGAGGGGTTAATTCCCAGTCCTGGACCCTCAACCCATTTTTCAACAATGCGAAGTGCGTAGCTGAGTCGGTCACTGAGGATTGGTGGGAGTTTACCTGGGATCAGGATTGGTACATCGTCTGCGTATGCGAAGCCTTCCCTCTCCAGGGTTTTCAGCAATTCGTCCATTACCAGGGTCCATATAAGCGGAGATAGGACACCTCCCTGCGGTGTTCCTCTGCTGACGTTTCGTCTGCTGCATACTTCGCCTAGTTAGCAGTTTATCTTTCGTGTGCTTAACATGAGCCCGATCCAGTCGCATAGACTGCTATCTAGGTGGGCGTTTCTCCAGCTGCGCAATATCGCGTCTGCCTTAATGTTATTAAACGCCCCCTCAATGTCTAAAAAGGCACCCAAAGTGTACTCCTTGTGTTCCAGGGATTTTTCTACTACTGTTACTACTCTATGTAGTGCAGTGTCAACCGATCTGCTTCTCATGTACGCATGCTGTGATTTTGATAAATAGTTATCACCAATCAGCTCTCTCACATACACGTCAATAAGCCGTTCCAACGTCTTGAGAGACCCCAAGACCTTAAGGGCACATGATCGAGACCGACTTCTGAGTCGAATGAGCCATGTCCGTCCGTCCGTCCGTCCGTCCGTCCGTCTGTCCATCCGTAAGTCACCAATTTTAAGCCTTAAATTTTGAGCTAGGAAGCTAAAATTTTGTACGTAAGCTCTCTGTCATCCGAAGCAATACCAGTGTTAAATCTTTTTTAATCCGCCCACAGACACGCCCACAATAGGTCTAAATGTGCAACAACCTCCGGTGCTTACAAGACTGTAAGACGTGCGTCGTGAAAAGCTGAAATTTATTATTAAGCATCTTCTAATGATAAGAAGTCATAAAAAATAAAAATTAAGTCCGCAGACCGCCCCTTGTGGTCGTGGCATCGGTTGAAAGTGAAATCTTTCACATGAAATTTATTCAATATTTTCGTTCCAAATCGAAAAATTTTTTCGTAATGTATTAGAAAACACTTTTTTTATTTCTGTCATGCAAAGTTTTGGCCTACGCTCACATTTGGAGGGTGAAAGGGCGTTAAGAAAAACCTCTAATTTTCCAGAAAACATATGGATTTCGACTACTTTTTAGCCTAACTTAAGTAAGAATAAGAACTAAAATTTAGCCCATTAGCTTCACGGAGTTTTATACTAGATTTCGTTCCTAAAAAATTTTTGGCCACACCCATGTTTAGAGGTTGATATTACGAAATTGTTGAATTTTACCCAAAAAATTACATTTTTGACATCGAATTAAAGAGTAATTGTTCAAATGGCATTTATTCAATATTTTTGTTCTAATTCGAAAAATTTCTACTTAATATGTTATGTAGGAAATATAAAGTTCTACATTTAATAACATTAATAACATCTAAATTTCCAGAAAACACATGGATTTCGACTGCTTTTTAGCTTTACTAAGTATAGAATAAGAAATAAAACTTACCACATAAAAAACACCGGATACTATTTCAGATTTCGTTCATACAAAAATTTCGGCCACGCCCATCTGTAAAGGTCAATTTCACGAAATTATTGAATTAGAACCAAAGAATTACAGTTTTACTTACATTTAAGCCGCAAACTTGGATATTTCTATGCTAATATTGATTTTCGGTTAAAGGGGTTGGACATGCCACGCCCTTTTTTTTAAAAAAGTGAGCAAAAACTTAAACGGAAGGATTTTTTTTTCTATTTAAAATGATGCATAAATGGTAACGGGACGGGGATGGAAGACAAGAAAATAAACGAATGGAAAGGAGAATAGGCATGGAAAGGAGAAAACGAATTTAAAGGAGAATAGGAATGAAAAGGAGAATAGGAATGAAAAGGAGAATAGGAATGAAAAGGAGAATAGGAATGAAAAGGAGAATAGGAATGAAAAGGAGAAAAGGAATAGGAATAGGCTATACCGCGGTCCGTTACAGACCGACCGAAGCTTTTATACGCATTGTTGCATTTACTCACTATTTTTTTTTTATTTTTAAATTTCTACAAATCTATAAGTTTAAGGTTCCTACATTTAACCACGGTAACTACATTTTACTGCTTGACTCATCTCCCATATATGCCTTCAAAGTGAATCCTAGATATAATATTTTCCCCATCTATTGCAATGTAATTGGCACTGAATAATCAAGAGTGATTGTAATGAACGACCCCTGCGGAATAATACCTACTCATTCTGATACTTTTGTAGAGTCAAAAAGCTTCTCAAATTCTATCATTGTATTGTGGACTAGCATCAAGCGTCAACATTGGCATTAAGCGTGTAATTTTCGATTACTGGCACGTGTTTATTTTGATTGCTCAGTGAAACATATAATAATTGAGGGGTGTTCACAATAATTCGCTTGCGGCTAAAAATTATACAAAAGCATAAAATCAGAAACCATTGATTAAAGTAAAAAAAAAAAATACAGTGTTGGACGTGGACCATGAATTTGTTCACGATCATTTAAGAAGCAATCAAACTTTAATGTCATTATACCTATACCTATATAAAATAGTCTTATAGGTAATAGTTTTTCAGCACCTGTGTTTCAGCCCCTTACTCCCTTCAGAGTATGCATAATGCCTGACATTATTGTTACTAATGCACGGTAGAAGAGCGAGTAGTAGACACAAATATATTAGTTTATCCAAAATTATATGTCATGTAATCTACGTAGGCATATTTGTTTTTTTATACCCTACCCAGAAAATATTAACCTTAATGCATATAGTTTGTAACACAGTGAAATAATCACCGTAGACTCCTAAGACGTTTAGGAGCAATAAGCCATGTCCGTCCGTCTGTCCGTACGTGTGAAACTTGGAGTGTGCTTTGGTTCTTATTTTGAACAGACAAAGTATGAAAATTGACAAAATCGGCACTCAGCCACGCCCACAATTGTCATGGATATTAGACAACCTCAAATTTACATTGAAAATGCCTTTTGGCCAAGCTTGACAAGACATTATGAACTCAAATTTTGATGCAGAGCAATAGTGGCTAGAAGCCTTTTATTAGACGAAAATTGGACCGCCCACAACACGGACCATGCTCATTTTTAGAATGTTAAATCTTGCAAAACCTGGGATGGAATCGGCTACGGTGATCTGTGATTTTCACATTTTGCGGCAGTCAATGTGTTAAACCTAATAATCCGTCAGCGTAAGGTGATCACAAATATATTGGCTTGGATCGAGGCTTTATTTAGGCTTTTGTTGAAAGAGCATTATTTTTTTATTCATGCATGCAGAAAGACAGCCTAGGTGTAGGTTAAACACGCAACTAACCAGAAAGTTTGAAAACTGGGGTCCAGCTGATTTTGACGGTGATGAATTGAGAGCTGTCACAAGAAAAAATTGATAATCACAGTTTACGCAGACAAATTTGTAGGATTTGTGATACAACTTATCATAGATCACCTTAGCCGATCTCAAACCTTACTTATCGTGAAATTTATCCTAAATCGAAAAAACTTTATATGACAAATATTAAATAAAGATATAAACATTTGCTAAGTTTGTTACATGGGAAGCATTGATCTCCGCCCACTTCAGGGGGCATTTTTAGACGAAAACTGTTTTTTAACCATTTATATTCGCTTTTAACGCATTTTCTCATGACTCCAACAAGATTAGAATTAATATTTTTTTTAATTTTCTCCTACGCCCATTTTTAGGGACGTGGCCAATTGATATGCAATACAAAAAATTGACGTGCAATATATGAAATCAAGCCAAAAACTTTCATCGGGTTTTAGAAGATCGTAACAGACGAACTCTTGCACTTACTTACCTACTTGTTTTTTAACAATTTAATTTACATAGATAAAAGCTTTACAATAATGTGATATGCAGCTTGTTCAGAAATCTTTTATGAAAAATATATCTTACAACTGAAAAATTATGTTTTTATATATATGAGGTCTTTTGAATGAATTGAATGGAAAATGTATTCAAAAGGAAAACTATAATGAAACCCCTCATTTGATAAATAAAAATGCATAATAGAAATAAAGAAACTTATAAAAAAACCATATTATAGGTATTACACATTAAATGCTTAAATTAATTAAAATATATAAGAAACAATAATTATTTACTTAATTCAAAAATTAAGTCAAGAAAAAAAAATAAATAAATAAGTAAGCAAGTTAATAGATAAATAAATTAATTAATTAATTACTTAATAAATTAATTAAGAAATTAATTAATTAATTAATAACTATAAGTAACTAGCTATTGACATGAAAAAAACACAATGGCCGGTCTGAAAAAATGCCTATTTTGTATTGCTTTTATACAATAAAACCTTCTTAACATTAACAAATGCAAATGGCTGGTTAGTCAATGTGAGTATTTTAAAATTTTATTTAGGTTACTCCAGAATCGATCAACTTTAAGAAATTTAATAAATCCTAGAACAAAATTTACTTGGATTCAATAAACGCAAAAAAGCATAAAGTGGTATAATCACACAAATCCGATGCGAGGAATGGGGATGGATTGGATATCTCCATCTATACCTTCACGTCATGAATGGCGTATGAGAAACATTTCATTTAGAGCAAGATAGATTACAATTTCTCCTCCCTTTGAACTCCATTGCTACATGGAGTTGTGCTTCGCCACGCCTTCTAACTCCGAGTATGGACATGGAATCATGTCTTCACCATTGCCCCACAGTGTGCGTCTACCAATCGCAATGGTAGTTTCGGAAACCGGTCTGCGCACCTGCTCGAGGGTTCCCAGTGTTTCTATTTCTGTACAGCATCTGCTGTTCATAAAGCATGTTCCTTTTATTTCATCCTCCAGACGAGGGGAGAAGGTATTGCAAGGGTGTCCCTGTTTATAGATATTGTAATCTTTATTCCGAAAACATAATTTAGCTTCGAGTTTGTTTACACTTTAATATTTATGTTTTGTTTTAGATAAGGTAGGCATGTAACGGCCCAGTTTTGATCAAAGAAGAATACAAATTGTTGATTTTCTTGTGCATTTATTTCTTATTTCATGTATGGGTATCTTGAAAAATGTAACTTATGTAGATATCTACATACATACCTTCTTTCATATCGCAGAGCCTGCGCAGAATTATTTATGGTTTCGAAATAAAATTTAAAGTGAAACGATAATAAGCTCTTTTTGCACTTATGTAGGGTAGATGGACGAGTATGCTACCTTTCTTTTATTGTGGGTAGGTGGTACCCCACGTAGGTACCTATTGTTCGCTGTCAGCGATCGTGATGGGTCAGTTGTGGAACCTTGTGTTTGCGTGGCCTTTTCACTACACCCCTGTTTAACCTAACATAGCTTAAACCTATTTCTAATATAACAAGAAAAAAAAAACTAAAATTACCTCAAAAATAAACTATTTCTAGCTTAAATTCAAAATATTTTTTTAAGGTCTGTGGTAATGACTATATTAGTACATTGCTAATAAAGTCATGCATCACCATCACAGACCTGTAATGTATATGATCTTTAAAATGCTGATTTTTATTTTTAAGGTTGAGGTTATAAAATCGGCAATTCACTTCAATTTGAGACAACCTCTTGCATTTGCTTTTCAAATGCCTTTTGGTCAAGTTAGACAAAGCGTAGGAACTCAAATTTTGGTGTAGAGTAATAATCGCTAGAAGCCCTTAATTAGGCAAAAATCGGACCGCCCACACCATCCACTATGCCCTCTTTTGACATGTTAGAATTTAAAAAACCTGATTTCTCGCAAAATTCATTTTAAATCGAAAAATAATTATATGAAAAATATTACAGGTATAACCAATTGCTATGCATGTTACACACAAAGTATTGAGCTCCGCCCACCTTATGGGGGGCGTTTTTTTTTTTTTGAAAAAAGTCTTTCCTGTCTTTGAAAAAAGTCTTTCCTGGACTTCACTCAGTCTAGAACTTTTTTACAGAGAGGCTTTTCCAACATACCTATGACAAGTTGGGGTCAAAATTACGGATAAGTCAAAAATCTTTTTAAACAAGTGAGTAAATGCAAGAGTTTCTTTTATTTTTTTAAACTTAGCAAATGGTAATATCTTTAATATTTTTCATAGAATTTGAATTTGGAGTCAACTTTCCGAGAAATCGAGTGTTTGTGGGCATGGTCGATTTTGTGGGCGATCCAATTTTTGGCCCGTTAAAGGACTTGGTCAAATATTGCTCAGTACAAAAATCGAAGTCCCTATGTCTTGTTTAACTTGACCAAAGGGCATTTTGAAAGATACAGTGAAGTATGTATGGAACCCCCCTCTTGTTTTTTTTACCTTTATCCAATCTAATTCACTAAAAAAAAACAGAATCTTACTGATTAAGATTTTTTTTGGAAAAAGCTGATTTTTTGCTGTATGCAGAATTATGACCCATTCCCATAACTGGATATTTTGACCGCCCACATCATCGACCATGTCCACTTTTATCATGATGGAAATTTTAAAGCTCAATTTATCTGATTTTTTTTTCTAAATAAAAAACATCGTTTGGAGTTGTATTGTATTTAATGTAAAAAAAAAAAAAATTGTATTCACAGTATTGCGTTCCGCCTACTTTTTGGGGGCGTTTTGGAAAAAGATTATTTTTGAAGCTTAATTTTGGCTTTTGACATACAAATTTTGTCGTTTTTAAGCCCTTAGTCGTGGTCGACAATTCTGTTTAAAGTCGTCCACCCAAAAAATAAAATCGAAAAAGCCTCTTATGGTGTCGCTATGTTGTCCATCCATCTGTCCGTTGGTCCATCTATTTCTCTGGCCGATCCCCACCCGTTGAACCTTTTTATGGGAGCCGGTTAGATTTCATATGTGTTCCTTTGTCAAAGTTGTATTTCCAGAATTTTCTCAAATAGAATTTTGAAAAACAGAAAGCAGAATATTGAAAAGAGAATTTTGTAAAAAGAATTTTAGCCCCTTTTTATTAGTCAGCTCAAAATTGTGTTTGAAAATAAATATTTAAAAAAACTATTTCTCCCGGTGGTCAAAGGATAGTCATGTGCACTCAAGAGGATACAAGTATCCACAGGTTTTCTAAACCAACCTCTGTTTATCAACTCCTACTCTCACCTCTCCGTGGTGAACACCGGGTGCGTACCACCTCAACTGGAGATTGGGTTCAAAACTCTTCGAGGGGAGTCTTCCATCTAAGGCACTTCTCCTTCCACCCGAACGGCAGGAGTCTGTTGGGTACTTCAACGTGACGGACGCAACGGATTCATTGGGCTGAGGGCTTAAGTTTTAAGAAAATTCCACTTGCTGGTGCTGGAGTGTTAAAACTCTCAACATAATAAATAGCAGGGGAGAGAAGCCGAATCAAGGTAACAGTAATAAAACGGTTCTATTTGAGCACGACACCGACATAAAATCAAGCATGGACAAACGATAAATTATTAGTGGCTACTGAGTCTTATACCATTATGTTGCCTGCGGACACTATAATCCCAATTAGCATACTCTTGGGCATTTCATTTTAAAAACGTCAAAATAGCTAAGACGCTTACAAGGCCTTGATACTTTTCGAGCATAAGATCTTGTTATAAGATCCAAAAATGATCTTGTAGAACTCTTTTTAAAGAACAATCACTCCTATAGCGCTTAACCCTATTACAAGAGTATATTTAGCTGTTATAAGTCTCTTGTTATAATACTTAAATTCTTGTAGAGTTTAAGTTTTGTAATAAGAGTCTTAAAAGAGCTTCAATTTTGTAATAAAAGTGCAACGCTTGTAAGGAGCGATTTGCTCAGATAATAATTTTTAGTTTTACAAAACAACTTCATATCTTCGGCCATTGCCTGTCGAGAAATGTCAAACTTTTTCTTCCTTAAAGGGGTACCAAATACCTTTCACCTTAAAACAGAACGAATAGAGAAATGCCAATTTACACTTGAATGAAACACATTATACTTTCTTCCACAAAATGTCATATATAACAACTAATATTAAATATTTTGCTAAGAAGCAAAATGCTGAGTTTTGCTGATATATTTTTAACCGCACCAAGTTTTAGCCTGCACGACACGACCTCCGATAACAGATTCAGGCTGATCGACTTTGCTGCGGGGCGACACGTTGTGGTAGCTAGTACACAGTTCCCGCATCTCAATATCCACAAAGGGACATGGAGATCTCCCAATCAATCAACCGTCAACCAGATTGACCATATTGCGATCGACGCAAGGCACTCCTCCAGTATCATGGATGTCCGAACTTTCCGAGGGGCCAATATTGACTCGGATCACTACCTTGTTGTAGCCAAGGTACGGCTGCGGATATCTCGACCAGCGCCAAGTAATGGAAATACTGTGAGGAAGTTTGACGTCGGCCGACTACAATCGCAAGAGATTGCCAGGTCCTTCTCCAACCGAGTCTCTCAAAACCTTCTACGAAGTCCTATGCAGCCAGCATCAAGTATTGATAGCGAGAGACGCCGCCTCTGAAGTGCTGGGTTTCACACGGCGACCACAACGAAATCCCTGGTTCGACATTGAATGCCGGCAAGCACATGCAGCTAAACAGGAAGCATACAAAGCGGCGCTGCACAGAAGGACTAGAGCAGCTCGCGAGCTCTACGAGCAGAGGAGGAGAGAGGAGCACCGGCTTCTCCGAAGGAAAAAGAGAGAGCACGAGAAGCGCGCGGTTGAAGAGATAGAGAGATGTTACAACAGGAATGAGGTTAGAAAGTTTTACCAAAGGATCAAAAGGTCCTGCTAAGGGTATAAACTTCGAACTGAAGCCTGTAAGGACCATCAAGGGAACATCGTTGTAGAATCGCAGTCGGTGCTGAGGATTTGGAAAGACCACTTCTGCAGACTGTATAACGGCGAGGACGAACCAAATACCGCTGTCAGGCAGAACGAACCATTCAACCCGGGCGAAGACGTTACCGACGAAGCATACGAACGATACCGCCCACCCGACCTGGAGGAGGTGAAAGTAGCTGTGTCTAAGCTCCAGTGCAACAAAGCAGCCGGAGCAGACGGCCTAGCTGCCGAACTTTTTAAATCCGCTGGCGATGAGCCGGTTAAGAGCATGCACCAGCTCATCTGCAAAATATCGTCGGAAGAAGGCATGCCCGACGAATGGAACCTCAGCGTGCAACTACAGAGGCATCAGACTTCTTAACATCGCATACAAGATCTTTTCTGCTGTACTGTGTGAACGCCTGAAGCCGTTTGTCAACAATCTGATAGGCACATATCAGTGTGGCTTTAGGCCAGGAAAGTCCACCATCGATCAAATATTCACACTGCGGCAGATCTTGGAGAAAACCCAGGAATTCCAAATCGATACACACCACCTCTTCATCGATTTCAAGGCCGCGTATGACAGCATCTATAGAGACGAGCTATATAGCGCAATGTCTAGTTTTGGCATCCCTGCCAAACTCGTCAGTCTGTGCAGGATGATGGAGGACGATGGAAAGCTCACGCTGTTCCGTCAAGGTCGGCAAAGACCTCATCGACCCATTTGATATAAAAAAAGGATTTAGACAAGGCGACGCGCTGTCATGCGACTTCTTCAACATCATACTTGAGAGAATTGTGCAGAACTCTCGCGCCAACACCACGGGTACAATCTTTCAAAAGTTCGTTCGCAGACGACATTGACATAATCGGTAGAACAAAGCGTGATGTCAGTGAAGCCTTCGTGAGTATTGGGACGGCAGCGGCGAATATGGGTTTAGCAGTCAATGAGGGCAAAACCAAGTATATGCTGTCATCAAGAAAAGACACCCAACACCGACGTCTTGGACAAAACATCACCATCGACAGCTATAACTTTGAGGTAGTTAGGGACTTTGTCTACCTGGGTTCCGCTATCAATTCAGACAATGACACCAGCGCTGAAATCAAACGAAGGATAACTCTTGCCAATCGCTGTTTCTTTGGGCTAAGAAGGCAATTGAGTAGCAAAGCCCTCTCTCGAGCAACTAAAGTGTCCATGTATAAGACCCTCATCATCCCAGTCCTGCTTTACGGTGCAGAAGCATGGACCCTGTCAAAGGCGGATGAAAACACTTAAGGCTGCTTTGAGAGGAAAATGCTTCGGACGATTTACTGTCCCGTCTGCATAGACGGAGAGTGGAGGAGGAGATATAACATCGAACTGTACGGGCTGTACAGCGATACCGACCTAGCCAAAAGAGTCAAAACACAACGTCTACGATGGCTGGGTCATCTAGAGCGGATGGACACCAACGCCCCGGCCCGGAAAATCTTCGTATCCACACCGCAGGGACGGCGCGGTAGAGGAGCACCGAGACTCAGGTGGCGCACGCAAGTGGAAGGGGACCTCAGCCAACTTCGCGTGCGAAACTGGAGACGGCTAGCTAGAGACAGAGCTGGCTGGCGAAGCTTGTTGGCTGAGGCCTAGGTCCACCCCGGACTGTAGCGCCACCTTAAGTAAGTAAGTAAGTTTTAGTGCACCATAATGTAAGAAAAGCTTTTTTGAAAAGTTAATAATATGAGCAACGCTTTTTCTGATGCCATAATGAGATGGCGTTTTACATCGTACAAATCGATTTTAATTTTTTTAAAGTATCTTGTTTGTGTTCTCATGAACAAATACTGCTCTTGAAGCATGATATCTTCCTCTCTTTTTGGCAGAGGTAGCAATGAGAATCAGAGCTAAGAAAACTCTTATAAGTTGGCCATTTAACGCTTGTAAGGTTTTTATAAGACTCTTATAACACTCTACAATAGTGAAATTCTAAAGCTCAAAACAGATGTGCAGAAATTTTCGTGCAGCAAAAATAAATTACACAGGCTCTTATGGGGCAGGCGAACCCAACTACTGCGGGGGTTGCAGTGACTGCACGATGTCTCTATTTCTAAATTTGGTGCCTAGTTTCATTGCAGCCACAATGAAAACAAAAATATTTTTAAATATAAAATATCTGGCCTCACTGATACCGTCAAATCTGAAAGTTTTGACTGTTTGTTGACTGACAAGAAATTCAATACGGAACAAGTGCGTTTTCCCGCCTTAGTTTATTGGTCAGTCTTTGCTTACTTTTTCACCCAGATGACAAGTATATCAAAACCGTTTGAAAAACTTGTATGCCAAGCATCGTTAATGTCAAAAAAGATGCACATCTGTTTTAGAGGCAGTGCTGCTAGCAGTGATACATGCAGATCCGCTGCTCATCTGTTTTGAGCTTAAGAGCTTTACTCTCGGACATAACTCTATTAAGGCTCTTGTAGAGTCTTATACGAGCTAAAATGTAAGTTGGGATACGCGGTTATTGAAAATATTCGCGAATTAAGACCATGTCTCCACCGAACGCACTAATAAAAATCCCGAGATTAACCATACAAATTTGAATCCTCCCGACAAGTTGTTTAAAAAAAATATCCTTCTAAAAATCTCTTTTACCCTTTGAGCAAACCTATTTTATGTCACTTTTAACTTTTTTCTCACACAAATATTATAGTTTCCAAATTGAAAAAATAAAAAGGAAACTGTATGACAAATCTGCCACAAACAAGTTTTCTATCGCGATTTTTGAAACGAAAATCTTTTTTTAGTCTTAGTAAATGTCATCATTTGGAGAGCCAAAAAGAGTGCTCATGTCAAATTAGTCCTACGTTTGTGCGGTGGAGCCATTTAGGGTTTAATTTTTTAAGGTCTCACGCTAATCGCAATATTATGAGCGGTAGAGACATTATGAGAGTTGCTGCTACAGCACTATCTACTAGTCACAGGAACTTTAATTTTTATATCCAGCATTTTCATATCAAGAAAAATTCAGAATTTCGATTGGCAAATTTAAGAGTAATTTATGTACGAGATGATTTTAATTTCTCAAAATTGCACTGCCTTCTATGGATTCCAGTTGCTGCGTTACTTGCATCATTACCGTCAAAATCCAACCTTTATGTCGACTCGTAACAATGTTCGTGCCTTGATGAAATACATGGTCATTGATACGCAAGCTTTTTGGGTCCCCTCACAGTGGGATATTTTCATAACTCCGTCAAAAATCAATGAAGCGCACGAATTTTTATCAAGATCATCCAAGTCAGATAAGACTTGCAGTTCATGGCCATAAACGGAGTCTTAAACACAAAACAAAACCACTCCGCAGATAAAGAAGAAATCAAAATTCCTGTTTATGTATGCGCGTTGCTCCAACATTCCATGTCCGCCGGACGACCTGGAGTCTTCCATTTCAATTGTGACCGGTACGGTGTAAATATCATTCTCGTCGTCGTGTGAACAAGACACGCTGTGCTTACCTTTTGTGTATTCGAAAGCGCACCCAGCAGGTTCACATTTTAACAAACAAATTTCGACATTTCCCCCTCATCGCCTTCCTGACGAACTTTTGGGTTACAATTTTTTTTTTCTCACCAAATCATTTTTGTAGATTCCTCCTGCTGTCATTTCAAGATCACCTTCAGCTACGGCGCGGAGCGGTCCATTCGGATCGGAGTGATTCATTTCGATTCAGAGCCCAGATATGGAAATGATTTATAGTCCAAGCTATAGAACACAAGATCACTGTTTTGGGACTTTGGCTGGGTGGTGTCTTTATATCCGTATATCGACGTCGATGTTGAAAAGAGCAGTGTTCCCATTAGATACACATTTTCGAACGTCAACTTCTTATCCAATATTGTTTACCTTCTATTAGTTGAGCTAATTTAGTTAAAAAGAGCTTCACGATTGCTGTGTGACCACTGGGTGGGTAATAAATTTCAGTTTTTATTAATTTTGATTACAAATTTCTATGCAAAGCACATTGAACGACTCGATATGCTTGGATCAGTTTAAGTTTAAATCGATTTTCTAATAAATGCTAATAGCACGAATAATTATGTGTGTAGCTGGTTGAGTAAGTAAAACATTAGCGCGTTATTTATTATATAATTTTTACCTCAAGAGTGCTGTGAATGGAAACATTGACTCGGTAGGTATAACAGAAACGTTGAGTTAGGCGTTTAGTGAAATTTGTTTAAGCACAATGTTAGGTCTGTAGCATTTGGTTACATAGGTACCTATTAATTTATTACACATAAAGGTTAGGTTAGGTTAGGTAGGGTTGCTAGCAGCCAAAGCCACCAGCTCGCATAGGCCTACGAGGGCCCTTAGCGTCAGCCTTTGGGGACAACCTGTAAGCAATAAGAAATGTTAGTATGTATATGATACTTAGTTGGTTGTAGTATCCTGAGCTTCGAAGAGAAAATTGGCCCAGCCGGATACCCTGCTAAACTTCACGATATTTGTCACCGGTATTTTTGCAAGTTCGTCCAGCTCCTCAAAGAAGAATTGTCCTAGAAGTTTAAAACATTGCCTGCTGCCACTTGGACATTGGCAGAGGAGGTGCCTTATGAACAAAACTCTGATTTCGGGGTCTGGGAAATGAGCTGGGAGATAAAATAGCATTTGTACCTCTGAAAGCATGTTTAGAAGGAATGAAAAAGATACAGAAGGACCTTCTTTTTGAGTGAATCTTTGTTGTTTTTTTGTAATGTACCAAGAACTGAAAAATTCTTTTAAACGAAACTTTTAATCGGGAACTTTCTTCAAACGTTTGCATATTTACTTAAAAATTTCCCCAAAATTCGATTAAAGGTTGAATAAAAGAAAAACCATATCCATATCCCAACACGGGCATAATTGGTACACCAGAGCCATTAGGACAGCGAAAACCTCCGCTTGAAAGACAGAGAGCAGCATATTAATTTAAGCGGTAGTGCGAAGTCTCATAGGTTCGCGCTGACCAGGAAAACTTCAGTATACCAGACGCGTGCCGGTCCAGTTTTGAAGCCATCGACGGTCTGACCAAAGCCAATCCGTTTCCGTGGCCTCTCAGGAAAGTCGATGCGGTGTATGTGTCCAGGTTCCAGGAAAGTTGAGAGGAGGTTAGCAGAGTAGTCTACCACTATAAACCACAAAAGGAAGAGAAAACACATCCATGTGGGCAGCCTCAATTTACGACATTTATGAGGCAATTTGCCACAATTGCGTCCTCCACCAAAACCGCACTCTTGTTTAGAGACCTAAGGCATGTTTTGTGGCAGACTGCCACATTAACAGAAAGTTTACGTATCAAAAGCTCTATTATTTATGAACTACTTACTTACTTACTTAAGGTGGCGCTACAGTCCGGGGTGGACCTGAGCCTCCGCCAACAAGCTTCGCCAGCCAGCTCTATTCTTAGCTTTCCGTCTCCAGTTTCGCACGCGAAGTTGACTGAGGTCCCCTTCCACTTGCGTGCGCCACCTGAGTCTCAGTGCTCCTCTACCGCGCCGTCCCTGCGGTATGGATTCGAAAATTTTCCGGGCCGGGGTGTTGGTGTCTATCCGCTCTAGATGACCCAACCATCGTAGACGTTGTGTTTTGACTCTTCTGGCTAGGTCGGTATCGCTGTACAGCCCGTACAGTTCAATGTTATATCTCCTCCTCCACTCTCCGTCTATGCAGACGGGACCGTAAATCGTCCGTAGAATTTTTCTCTCGAAGCAGCCTAAAGTGTTTTCATCCGCCTTTGACAGGGTCCATGCTTTTGCCCCGTAAAGCAGGACTGGGATGATGAGGGTCTTATGCATGGACACTTTAGTTGCTCGAGAGAGGGCTTTGCTACTCAATTGCCTCTTTACCCCAAAGAAACAGCGATTGGCAAGAGTTATCCTTCGTTCGATTTCAGCGCTGGTGTCATTCTCTGAATTGGCAGCGGAACCCAGGTAGACAAAGTCCCTAACTACCTCAAAGTTATAGCTGTCGATGGTGATGTTGTGTCCAAGACGTTGGTGTTGGGTGTCTTTTCTTGATGATAGCATATACTTGGTTTTGCCCTCATTGACTGCTAAACCTATATTTGCCGCTTCCTGTGAGCCTTTTACAAGTAGGAAAGATCTTTTTCAAATCTGGTAAAAAAAGGGCTAACATCAACTTTTATTGGTTCGCAGTGGGAAGCCTTATAAAGTTAACATCTTCATGCAAGAGATACCACAAGTACCTGCTTCTACAAAGCTTGAAAGAGAAAACCGTCTACGACGGCTTCGCTAAAGTGCACTAAATGCAGTCACATTAAATATCCTCTAAGGAGCCTCATCAAATCAAAAAAGCTAGTTGGGAGCACTGACTATCTCAGCATCTCCTCTTCTTGGTAAAAAATAAAATCCAACCGTAAATAATTGAGCCTTTTGTGATCACGATCTCTTGTATTCCAAGTACCGTTTCAAACGTCCTCACTATGATCACAGTTTATATTATACCTAAGTATTAAGAGATACGTACATTTTTTTTTTGTCGAATCATTAAAATAATTTTCCCATGAGTCTTTGCGGCCCAAGAATCAATTTTCACTTTCATAAAATATCTGGATGCAAATGTGGTCAAGTATTAACGCCACAAAAATGTCATAAAATCCTTTGAATAGCTCTCAAACGAGTAGTAGAACGATCGCGAGATGGCAACGAAAAAAAATGTCTAAAATCTTAATCGTCGATTAACGCTGGACTCGGGCATGTTATAAGGAAATTTATGAGACCCATAACCGTTTACGGGTATCTCGACGGATATTCAGGTTCTGCTGTAGGTACCTACCTATACCAACCTGTACAGCTTCCATCATCCAGCAGCAGCCAGCAATCCTATCATCGAGTGGCCGGCCATCCGGCCAGCGCAGTGTGGTCGCCGATAAAGCAGAGGAATTTATTACCGTGTTGCAAGGAACAAGGAAGCGAGCTTCTTTTTCACTTTCCGTTGTCCGGACGGGTGAATTGGGCGAGTATTATAATACAGCATAAGACGTTAAAGTATTTTGTTCTTGCACATATAGCCTCTTATGATATGAGGGGGTTTCTAGCCCTCATCTCGCAAGACATGTGTTTGCTTTTAGGCGATAAACAAAAATAAAATTTGTAATGACGTGATGTGACAGAGTAGAGCGCTTTGTCCCATAAGATTAAGATCGTTTTGGGGGCTTATTTGCATATGTTCTCCCGTTTCTCTGTTCTCACAATTAATATGCGCGCGGCACACATTAACAAATTTCTTTATTGGGTGCTGATGCTGCTCATTTCTTCGGGACCTTAAATTTGCATTATTACGACATCAACGTGTGTGTGACAGGTCGATAACTTTTGTAATATTGGTTTCATTGTCTCATTGTTTGCGGTGATATGTGTTTTGCTTAAACGACTGTTTTGGCGTAAACACCCGAAAAGCGTCAAATTTATTGTAACACTAATGGGCTGTCGCAGAGCCTACGCAGGATTTAAATGGCTCGATGCCAGCCATCGATTATGAGCCTTGAGAAATTTATTCACAAAGGGTGTGCTGTATGAAGTCTGACGCAATTTTTTATTATTTGTGTATTGCAGCGTTAAGACATCATAAGAACTATTTTTAGGCTTTTAGCGGAAAATATAATGGACTTCGCATAAAGAGTCCGAGAGTCAGTACACAAGATCTTTTGAAAACTGTGAGTTATGTAAAAATCTTCCTGCTGCACTTATTCTTACTGGGACCATATTAAGCCACAGCGACACAGAAATATACTGCTTAAAGCCTAAGGTTTGGTGGCATAAAACAAGGGCATAATGTAACGAAATACATAAATGTTCCTTCTGTATGGCACAAAAATGTATACAAAATGCTGTATGAACCAACATTACACTTTTCTACGATGTCACTTAACATCAATTCTACAAGAAAAGAAAAGAACAAATCTCTTTGAGTGCCACCACATCGTATATATGTACCTAAGAACATACTTGATTCCACCCCTTTAAGTTCTGATTCATACTTCATATGAGCATCGGCTAGTACTTAAGAGAAGCGAAAAGGGCTAAGCGTTTAATTCCGCCTTAAGTGGTGCACTTCAATTGGGTCAATGAATATTGCACTTTTCAACAGAGCCAGTGGAGTAGCAAACGTATAGCACATTGTAGGATTTTACATTTATCCTTCCGGCATTTGTCCTAGATTTCTATGTCGATCGTTTTTGGTGAGACCGAAAGATATTTAAAAAGTGTTTTTTTTTTTTGAAGAAGCATTTGAATTCCTTTTTTTTTGCCATAGAGAAATTGTTTCTGGTACGTATCTATTCATTTGAGGTCCATTAAATTTGTAGCGAAAAGCTATAAAATATTTTTTGGTACCTACTGCGCAAAAAAGAGCAGCTTTATATTAAAACCGAAATATTGATTCGCATTTACTAAGTACCTACAGTAATAGTTGATTGCCCTTAATGCCACGCAATGTAACCGCAACCAGCAACTTACGCGGTGCAGTTGTATATGGTAGAAAGCTGCAGAAAGAAAGTGTCACCTCTCCAAAGTTCAAAGGGCTGGAGGTACTACTCAACCTCAACCCCTTGGACATATACTGCAGCAGCAAGGCAGCTAAAATAGCTGTTCGCCTAAGGGAATCCGGCCTGTGGTCGTCAAGACCTAATGGACACGCCTCTGTGGAAACTCAATGGGTTGCCTCCATAGATACCCCAGTCACGGATTACCTCCATCTGACATTCGCTTTCAACACGAGATTCCTGGTAGCGAATACCTTGAAAGAGGTGAATGGGATGAAAAGACCATTACAGGAGATGACGAGATCACGCTATACAGGGTGTTTCCAAATTCAATGCAAATATTTTGACACAAGATTCTTGGGTATATTTGAAGAAAAAAATTGTTCTACAGTATGGGCCTATCTCAAATTTTGATAACACTTATTGGGAATTTAAGAAAACACCTACTTTGAGGTACCTTGACCCATACTAACACAAATATCTCCGCTAACACTTACAACAGGTACTTCATTTAGGACTTTTTTTTTAGAAGAGTTTTTCATAATTTTACCTGCTATGGAATTTTCCAAGTATCATAAAATTTGTGGGTTTTTCGGGTAACTTGTCTTAAGAATTTTTATTAAGTATTGTTAGGTGCACTAGAAAGAAAAAATTACAGATATGTTTATTATGCATTTTTCGCAGAAATGTGTCTTGAAAGTCAAAAAAATGTCATGGGCAGGGAAAAAGGATCCGACTTAAAAGCAAATATCTCGAAAGTTGAAAAAGCTATCAATTTTATTTTAATGCAGTTAAGAGAAGTACTATCTTCTTTAGAAGTGTTAGCGGAGATATTTGTGTTAGTATGGGTCAAGGTACCTCAAAGTCGGTGTTTTCTTAAATTCCCAATAAGTGGTATCAAAATTTAAGATAGGCCCATACTGTAGAACAATTTTATTCTTCAAATATACCCAAGAATCTTGTGTCAAAATATTTGCATCGAATTCGGAAACACCCTGTATACTGACGGCTCTAAGGTGGACGTCTAAACCGGTGCAAGCATCTTCTGTGAAGCTCTGGGACTAAGTAAATCTTTTCGGAGGAATGACGACTGCAGCATTTTTCAGGAGGAGCTAGCGGCCATAATCCAAGCTGCCTCTGAGCTGAAGAAACACAGCCCCGTTAACAAGACCATCACCATATACTCTGACCGCCATAAGCGGCAATTAAAGCCATAGAATTAGACGAAGTCAAGGGCTCTGAAACTATGCAGGGTGGGCTCTGAAACTATGCACACTGTAACTGTGTGTTGGATGCCAGGTCACACCGATATACCGGGAAACAAAGAAGCGGACAAGCTTGCGAGACATGGGTCTCGGATGAATGCATCTCTAGCCCTCAAATCCATAAGAGTCCCGCTGAGTTCGATAGCACGTAGGATATAGTTTCTAATCCTTGAGCAGAACCAACCTTCGTTGGAACGAACTTAATACGTGCAGACACACAAGGGAGCTATGGCCAGCGGTAAGCAAAAAGAGATCACTATTTTTGATCGGACTAGATCGCAGGAATATCCGAGTACTCACGGGAATCCACACGGGGCACTGCGCTGTGAGCCTACACGCTGAGCGGCTAGGCATACCGCATAATGATTACTGCAGAAGCTGCAGGGACGTTGAAGAAATTGAATCTGTTCGTCACCTGCCTTGCGAATGCCCAGCCCTAAACAGCATCAGGCGTACTACCCTCGGCAGTTACTTTTTCAACGAGCTTAAAGTTCTAAATAATGTAGATCTTAAGGACCTCCTAAGATTTGCATACAAATCCGGATGGGATGAGCTTCTAACAGCGTTTTCGTTCCACGTGTTAAAAAGGTTCCGCAAATGGACACAAAGGACCCAACTGCTGATCTAAGTGAACCGTGACTATTGTCAAAAGGGCATACATCAACCTAACCTAACCGCAACCAGTATTTTCTCTGCCTAATTTAGCAGCAAAATGAAAGTTCTCTCAAAAGCTTTTCTGGTTTGCTATAGACACCCAGAGACAATTCGAACACATTCAAACAAATTAATTTTTCTATTTTCATCAATTTTCATAAAATTTCCAAAATTCGTAGGAAAACTCGATGAATATACAACACTCTGTCTTGCAGCTAAAATTTAAGTATCGACCTGAGTTTGTGCAGGATGACCAGTGGTGTACGCAGGGGGGTTTGTGCCCCCCAAACAATCATAAAAGATAGCAACAATATAGCGAAATACACAGAAAAAAATATTTTACTTCTCTTATGAGAATGTTATACCTACTGTCTTGTCCGCATACTGCATGAATAAGCTTTTGTACTGACTTCTCTTGTCAAACTCTGCCTCGGATATATATCTCCAAGAAATAAGAGCCTGTAGGTAGACTTGCACTTTTACCTGGGTGATTCTACAGAAGGTGAATGAAAATTATCATAATATCGGCACAACATTTTTGAAAGCAAATTGGTTTCAAAACTATGCCTAGTTAACGCATTAGAACGTTTATTCACATAATTTAATGCACCCAGTCAAAAAAATTAAAACCAACGATTTAAGGTCCATTATTCAAAAAAAGATGATCAGGGGACTGAGGTTTTTTTCAGGGGAAGGAGTTTCGGTTAAGGTGTGACAATAAGCTAGGGCGTATAGGCTGGTTCAAGACAAGACAAAAATTGTATGGGTGGGGGTCTATTCCCCCCTCCCCCCTGTACATTTAGTGTACAGTTTTTAAAAAATTAGTTTTTAAACTCAAAATTTTGGAAAAAAAAAAAAAAAAAAAATTGGGAAGTCATTTTTTTCTAATTTTTATGTTATAAAGTTCAATTTTTTTTCAAAACTTATTGCTTTTAAAAATAAGTTATTAAAAACAGAAAAGCGCATGCTTATATTTCCTTTACTTTTTAAAAATTAAATTCAAATAAAAAATAAAAAAATTATAAAATTTTTATTAGGTCTGTGGGTAAAATAATTAATCAACAGTCTTTAAAATAATTCAGAAAAGGTATTCTGAATGCTGCTTTAAACTTATAGTTATTAGTTATTAGTTAGAAGAGCAGTCTAGGCAAGGAAAAACTTTTGGATCACTTGTAATGCAATCCTCTTGTGGCCATAGATTGGATGATGCAATAGGAAACATAGGACTTTGTTGTCATCAATTAAACTGTCTGGCGTATTTTCAGCTTTCAGAGACATTAAAGGGACCGACGGGAGAATGGATTAAGGCATGTCCGTCACTCCGTCCGTATGTTAACAGCTTTCAGGCCTTAAATTTTAAGCTTACCAGTGAGTAAGTGCTACAGTGTGTACGCAGAAGTTACAGTCCGTAAAACGGACCGTTGAATACCCCATCCTATCCCACATTGTAAAATGCTGATGACATGGTTATTTTTTGACATTTTATAAGTAATGCAAACTAAAAGGGGCATGGTCCAAACGCCCCTAATGAGAAACCACTTATATATCCAAGTTACACTTAAATGTACGTAAAAATGCAATTTTTTGGTCCAAATTCAATATTTTTGAAAAGTCGACCCTTAAAAGGGGGCGTGGCTAAAAACTTTATATGAACGAAATCTAGACTGAAGTCTTGTTTACCTAACCTACTACTTTTTTCGTTTCATTCTTTTCTAAATTAGGCTCAAGGCTAGTCGAAATTAAATTTTTCAGGCAAATTTTAGGGTTTTCTTCAATTCTGCACCCAAATAGGGGCGCGGCCCAAAGTGTTGCATAATCAAAATGTAGAACTAAGCGTTTTCTGCATAAAATATTAAGTAAATTATTTTTAATTTTAAGCAAAAATATTGAGTGCTGCATTTGAAAATTTACCCTTAAAATAGATGCCACGCCCACTAGAGGAGGCTTACCAATTAAATTTGTCTTTTTTGTGTCTTAAATTCACTAAGAGATGCTAAATGTCAAATTTTAGCCTTTTAGAACGTCTTACAGTTTGAAAACTCTGGAGGTAGTTGCACATTTAGACCGATTGTGGGCGTGTCTTTGGGCGGATTTCAAAAATTTTTACACATGTACTGCTTCGCATGACATAGCACCCTAGCTCAAAATTTAAGGCCTAAAAATATGTGACATACAGACGGACGGACATGGCTCATTCGATTCAGAATTCGGTCTCGATTATATGCCCTTAAGGTCTTGGGGGTCTACCATTATTATTTCACCGTGTTACAAACTATGTGATAAACTATGAATACCTCCTATCCTATGGGATGGGGTATAAAAATTTTTAGTCAGCTTATGTTCGTGCTTTTTTTTTGGTTATCTCCCCAAATTTAGTCGGTTAACCCCGGAATAAACTTTGTAGCAGAATTAGAACATTTTTTCTGTTTCGTTTCAGTGTGACATGGCAGTTTCTATCCGTGTTTGTGGAAAATAATATTTAAACCAGAGCCTGGTGAGCAACTATATCTACCTGCTTTTCTGTGAGGAATGACAGTTGATAGTGCAGAATCGACGATTTCGAGAACTCAATGGATTTTTTAGTACTTATAACTATGTTACTTTTGGTCATACGAAAACTTTGCAGCTGAAATGTAGTGCCGTAAACTAAAAATCTTAAAAAAGTTTTAACAAAATTATGACTAAACTCTTCCTGTGTAAAAATAAAGGTGCTCATTAAAGAGCGCATTTTTTTAATTTTTATTATTGTAAGTATAATTTTATATTTTACCTTTGTAATGTTTGTAAGGTTTAAATAATATTCAGCAGCGTCTGTTACATATTGCGCGGCTTGTTGGTAAGCGTCTGATCCCAGGGGGGTGGCTGAACTTCAAATAACAGAAATCTAGGAGCGTCTGTTTCGGAACGAGCGGCTTCCTGGTCGGCGTCTGTTGTCCGGGTTAGGATAGGCCGAATTTAAACCTGGCAGCTAGGTATAAAATCCGGTACAATGAGGCGCGAAGAACTTTCAATCTGGCAGTCAGAACAGCCAAGGAACAGTCATGGAAAAAGTACGGCGAGAAGTTGGAGCACGATTACAGATCTGCAAACAAAATATACTGGCAGACCATTCACCGGCTCAGAGGAAGGAAGTTAAATATCATTCAAGGGGTTAAATCCAAGGACGGTACACTTCTTTCAAATGAGAGCGATGTCTTGCGCAGATGGAGAGAGCACTTTTCGGAGTTGCTCAACCCCCAACAGGGCACTGAAGATGGCATTCCCACTGCTGACGAGATAAGGGCGGAGAATAGTCCTACAGTAGACGAAGTCACTGAAGCGATTAAATCGCTAAAAGTTGGCAAGTCTGCTGGAGTTGATGAAATCCGGCCAGAAATGCTCAAGGCAATGGGTGAAGAGGGTGTTAAATGGCTAACACGTGTCGTTAAGATAGCGGGATAGCGGGAAGGCACCTAGCGATTGGCAAACGGGAGTTATAGTGCCCATTTTCAAGAAAGGGAACAGGAGAGATTGCGCCAACTATAGGGGCATATCTCTCTTGAGTCTTCCGGGCAAAGTATTCGCGAAGGTGTTGGAAACGCGTTCCAGAGCTGTAATCGAGCCAATGTTACGGGAAGAACAGTGCGGCTTTCGGCCTGGCAGAGGCACAACCGACCAGCTTTTTACTGTCCGATCTACAAAACCGGTCTATGCGTGTTTTGTAGATCTGGAAAAGGCGTATGACCGAGTCCCTCGGGATACACTGTGGAGAGTTTTGCAGGACTATGCGCTAAGTGGGCCTCTTCTGAGAGCTATTCAGTCTTTGTATGGGAACTGCAGAAGCTGTGTACGGATAAATAGCGTCAAATCCCGTCCTTTTGATGTGCGCGTTGGACTTCGCCAGGGCTGTGTTCTGTCGCCGCTCCTTTTCATAGCATATATGGACTGGATGGTGAAGCGCAGTCTTGGCGAGATATGTTTCGAATTGGCTGGCATCAGGATGAGCCATCTGCTTTTCGCAGATGATTTGGCCATCCTTGCATCATCCAAAGAGGAACTTTAACGAGCACTGGATAGGTTTGCAGCCGTCTGTGGTGATGCTGGGATGAAAGTAAACGTGAACAAATCGGAAATGATGGCTGCTTCCCGCACTCCTGTGCAATACCCTGCACATAAAAGGAGTTCCATTAAAACAGGTGGAGAAGTTTAAGTATCTCGGCGTCTTTTTCACGAAAGATGGGAGGAGTGATACTGAGTTGTCCTGTAGAATTGGCCAAGCTGGAGCAATAGTAAAGGAACTGCGCCGGCCGGTCATCAGGAAAGCTGAGCTTGGAGGGAAAGCAAAGATCTCAGTTTTTAATTCAGTGTTCGTTCCGACCCTCATCATGGTCATGAAATTTGGGTAATGACCGAAAGAATTAGATCGCGGGTGTAAGCTGCCGAAATGAGATTCCTGAGGTGCGTTGCTGGTGTTACTCTAAGGGATAGAGTGAGAAACGTCAGTATTCGTAGGAATCTTAATGTTGAAAAGCTACTTCTCCGAGTGAAGCGATCGATTCTTCGATGGTTTGGACACGTTGTTCGGATGCCCCTTGACAGACTTCCTAGACAGGTCATGCTAGCCGAGATGCGGGCGCGTCGCCCCCCTGGTAGGCCAAGAAACAGGTGGTGGGATCAGGTAAATGAACCTCTCTGAGTCCTGCCTGGGGATTGCGCCGGAGTCTCTTGAGCTGGTGGCGGAGGATCGAGAAAGAAGGAAGGACCATTTAGCCACCCTCGCTGCGGCATTCGAAAATGATGATGATGATGATGATGACCTTTGTAATGTTGTAGAGTCGATCACTATTTTTATAAGACTTAAACCCCTGTTCCAAATCAACATAGCTGTTCCTCATCTCTTAGAATCCCTTTTTAAATCGTTTTATAGGAAGAATAGAATGGTACAAATACTTGTAACTAGACTATATCCTTACAAGGTAGATAGCGTTAAGTTAAGGAGCGACTTTATATGCTTAAAGCCAAACTTAAACTTTACAAAAAAAAAAAACATAAATATTGTGACAAGAATTTCACACTCAGTGTCCGATTGTTCTAGTATGTAACGTACTGGACATACAATACCAGTGCATCATAAACAATCTCAACAAACTCCATGTGCCTATCAATAAAAAAAAGAAACCTTAATATAAAATAAAACTTTATTATCTCCCAGAATGAGGTGAATGTTGCCGTCTGGTTTTTTGTTCATGATTTTATCACTGTCGATACGATTTGTCTGATTTCTCATCTCTTAAAATTTTATTAACACAAGGTGCGAGATCTGCGAACTTTCATCTACACCTGATGGATTTTATGGTTTCTTAGATACTGAGATACAAGTTTTATGAGTTGAACTCGCCACTGCGAGCACCACACCACTAAGGATAAAAAATAAAAGCAAAATAAATGTTATCTTGTGTCGTCTGCGTCTGGGGCAGCGCGGTGCGTTTTTTATTTTATTTTTGTAGTAAACTAACGTGAGAACAAGCCTATACGGAAAAAGAACATGGTAACCATGTATCTCTGCGATACAAACCTACCTATCTACCTTCTGTATATTCTCTACTTTGACATTGGTCGTTCTTGACCGCGAGTGTGATTTAGAATTCACTTCGATATGGAGATTACAGCGATATATTTTTTGTTTTTTATATTTTGACTGATATTTTTTTTCGACGTAAAATTTACATTGAATTGTTAAAGAGCATATCAAGTCAGCGAAAGTTGTTTCTCAAAGATACATTAATATTGAGATTGAGATGCTTTTATGGTACATTTAAAATAAACTTGCGTGCATTCGTAGCCAATAAATAATATTGTTAAGTGGTTTTTGATTTTTCTTAAAAGGAAAATGATAATTTAAACAAATTTCAAACTAATGGTCTGTGGATCAATCCATTATGGGGGAATTTGCATAATGCATATTTGGTGTTGTCTAGTATCAAGGGGCATATATTGGGCCATTTTTTATTTGTTCACTGTATCTAATTGAGTGGAGAATGGCTGTGTGAACTAATTTGAGCTTTAGTTGTGGCATTAGGGAAATAAAAAAAAAATCATTTCAGAGCAACAGGGTGCCCCTGATAGAGTTCTCTATCAAGCTTAATACAAAAATCAAGATTGTTTTCCAATAAAGAGTTATAATTTAAACAAGTAACGGTTTATAATGCCTGACTTTGAAAGAAAATTTACAATCTTTATTGAGTTTTTTTTTTTTAATTTAATAAGTAATAAAAGCTTTTTGTTTTGTTGGACTTTTTATACAATAATAAAGTAGAATTATCAACATTTTTTACCCAATGGTTTGGACGATTTTATCAAAATTCAGTGCCATCATTGTTGCTTTTTCGCGTTAAAACAAAAACCCTTTGTTCTGAGTCTGAGATTGAGCGTTTGAAATAACTAAGGTGCAAATTCACCCCAAGCTTCAATATCTGCATTATTTTCCCATTACGCGTCTAGGATCGGCACCACGTCATAATGTTTAATGACCTCGGTATTATGTGTGACCCGCTCACAAACTAGGGAACGGCTAACTAAATATTCATTTTGGCTAAAGCCCATCAGGTCGACCCCTGGTAGCAATAATTCTAGCACCCAGCCAAGTCTGTTGTCTCGACGCGGAGGTTTAGCCTTAGCCTGAGAGGGGACCTCTATGCCTCAATCATTCTGGCCGTAAAAAATTAATCTAAAACAACCATTCCCATTCCATACAGTTCTCCCATATCCTTCTAGCATTCATTCCTCATCCAGCTCTTTCACTTTCCAAAAACAAGGTCACACTTTTAATCGCCATGCGTAGGATAAGTATAAGCCTGGGGTCTTTAGTATTGGGGTCTTAAGTATGGGGAGCGGGGGCTGCTGGACCTGTACGGCGACGACATATGAGGCTAAAATTTCTGGTCGCTCAACGGGACAACGGATGTGGTATCTGGGCCCTTTGACACGATTGCGGGGACGTGCATACTCGCGGATGAATAGAAGGTCGAAAATCACCACAACAACTGCAAGCGGTAATTCGAGGCGGAACGCGAGACGCCTGATGCCGTTTCAAAAAATTTTACGCAACATTATGAACTGATCGGTAAAAGCGCATTCTAAACAAAGCGATGCAGTAGGCATTATCACGAAGGTGGAAACTGTGTAATTTAGCTAGCGGATCTGAGGCGAAAAATTCTGGGCACCTCGCCATCCTCCGTCTTTCCAAAAGACTCGCTTGTAGACCACTCTTCAGTGCAAGTAATTACGGGCACTTTGCCCTCCTCTACTTCGACAGTGATATTGCCTTCAAACCAAGCAGCAGGGCACTTAATTTCTTCTCTAACTGCCTCTTCTCTAAATCCAGCGGGACCTATGGAATTGCACCTTCCTCAAACCAAGCTTCTGTGGGATACCATTCTTGAGTCGTAAGGTGAGAAATGGGCTAACCTCTAGGTGAATAAAGTAAGTAAACAAGTGGGTAGGTGCAAGAGTTTGTTTGTAACGAACTTCTTAATACCCATCCCGGCATCAAATTTACAAGTTTTTTGGCCTGAATTAATGTGCTGCAATTAAATTTATTGGCCACGCCCCCAAAAATGGGTTTGGCCTAAAAATTAAAATCAATTATTTCTAATCTCGTTAAAATCATGAAAGAATGCGTTAAAAGAGAAAATTATTGCTGAAAAAAAAGGTTTTTCCTAAAAACGCCTCCTTAAAGTGGGCGGAACTCTATACTTTGCATGTATTAAAATTAGCAATTGGTAATATCTTTAATATTTGTCAATTTGGAATAAATTTTCCGAGAAACCAAGTTTTTATAGATCTTACTTGTTGAGAGCGGGCATGGTCGATGGTGTGGGCGTTCAATTTTGTGTAAAAAGAAAATAAAGTCTTCTGGACATTTATTGCTCCGCACCAAAATTTGAACTCCTACGCCTTGTCTAGCTTAACCAAAAGGCATTTTGAAATGATATGTGAATTAGAGGTAGTCTAACATTGAAGTCAATTGTGGGCGTGGCCGATTTTATCAATTTTCATACTTTTTCTGTACAAAAAGAGAACCAAGATCTTCACACATACGGACAGACGGACGGACGGACATGACCAATTCACCTGTCGGTCTCGATCATAACGCTGCGAAATTACGCCGCAGGAAATTAGGTCCAAAAGAAAAAATGAAATTGGGCCCAAGTATGGCTGTGGAAATTAAGCCCAAAACAATGAAAATAACCCCAAGTATAAAATTAAATTAAGCCAAAAAGGACTTCATATTACTTGCTTTTGGGTGCAACACTGTTTGGGTGCCTCGCTTCGCGGGTTCAAATGAAAACTCCCTTTTCTTGCAACACCCTCACGCGACTTCGTCACTCCGCTAAGGGTAGGTGCTAGTTGTCGGGCAGTCAGCCAAACAGTGTTACACCCAAAAGCAATTTTTTGGCAAACAGCTTATGCGGCGTAATTCCGAAGCGCGTGCCGCCCTTTATTTTGTTTGCTCTCCAAAAATAAGAAGAATGAAATTAGACCCAATCACATTTACGGAAATTTCGGGCTTATCATCTATATAATAAAGCGCTATGTGCGTAAGTATGTCACGTACAGTCGCCAAATGACAAGTCCAAGTGGTGTGACTCGGTAGTTCATTGATAGAGTGTTCGGCTTTCTTGAGTGTCCAGAATTCTTTGGGCTCATTACAGTATTACTTGGGTTCATTGGAGTTGCTGGCCTGGTTGAACCGAAAAATGATATGCTTCCCGTTTATAAAGGATCTCTCCAGCTCCTGCCCACTTCCTCCAGAATTCTTTGGGCCCATTACAGTATTACTTGGGTTCATTGGAGTTCTTCGCCTAGTAGTACCGAAAAATGATATGCTTCCCGTTTATAAATGATCTCCGTAGATCGTGCCCACTTCCTCCAGAATTCTTTGGGCTCATTACAACGTAACTTGAGTTCATTGGAGTTCCTGGCCTGGTAGAACCGAAAAATTATATGCTTCCCGTTTATAAAGGATCTCTCCAGCTCCTGCCCACTTCCTCCAGAAATCTTTGGGCCCATTACAGTAGTACTTAGGTTTTTTGGAAAAATTATAAGCTTCGCCTATATAAAGGATCCCTGCAGATCCTGCCCACTTCCTCCAGAATTCTTTGGGTTCACCAGGTTAGGAACTCTGGTTCGTAAGGAAAAATTATATTAATCTACTTTGTAATACCGATAATGGAGGTTCTTTCATAAAGGTGAAGCGTGAAAAGTAAAAAGTAAAAAATAAAAAGTAAAAAGTAAAAAGTAAAAAGTAAAAAGTAAAAAGTAAAAAGTAAAAAGTAAAAAGTAAAAAGTAAAAAGTAAAAAGTAAAAAGTAAAAAGTAAAAAGTAAAAAGTAAAAAGTAAAAAGTAAAAAGTAAAAAGTAAAAAGTAAAAAGTAAAAAGTAAAAAGTAAAAAGTAAAAAGTAAAAAGTAAAAAGTAAAAAGTAAAAAGTAAAAAGTAAAAAGTAAAAAGTAAAAAGTAAAAAGTAAAAAGTAAAAAGTAAAAAGTAAAAAGTAAAAAGTAAAAAGTAAAAAGTAAAAAGTAAAAAGTAAAAAGTAAAAAGTAAAAAGTAAAAAGTAAAAAGTAAAAAGTAAAAAGTAAAAAGTAAAAAGTAAAAAGTAAAAAGTAAAAAGTAAAAAGTAAAAAGTAAAAAGTAAAAAGTAAAAAGTAAAAAGTAAAAAGTAAAAAGTAAAAAGTAAAAAGTAAAAAGTAAAAAGTAAAAAGTAAAAAGTAAAAAGTAAAAAGTAAAAAGTAAAAAGTAAAAAGTAAAAAGTAAAAAGTAAAAAGTAAAAAGTAAAAAGTAAAAAGTAAAAAGTAAAAAGTAAAAAGTAAAAAGTAAAAAGTAAAAAGTAAAAAGTAAAAAGTAAAAAGTAAAAAGTAAAAAGTAAAAAGGAGTGATAGCAGGCACAACCTGTTAGAAAAACACTCAGCATAATTTAGAATCATTAATTTCAACTACATTTGCTGTTATAATACTGACGCGAAAGAAGATGTTTCGATCCCGAAACACCTCGTCTGTTTTTCTTATAATTAGTTCACGATGGTAGTTCACGGGGTCGTACCTAACTCCGCTTCAAAGTCGTAGCACATTACGAGCGGAAAGGGTACACCTTCTCTATCAGTAGGTATCCAATGCAGCAGACAACGTTTTTAACCTCTAGTTGTCAACAATTCGTCTTTGAGGAGCCGAACGAACTTGCAAGGCAAATATGGTTCAAGTTCAGCAGGGACTACGGTTAGGCGAAGTTCCCCTTCGAAGGAAGGACACAGATTGTTTCCATAGGGTGATGCTAAGGGCCCTGGTAGGCCTATGCGAGCGGGTTGCTTTACCGACAATTATAAGAAGATTAGCGTGAGACGCTTAAAAATAAATCCTTAAGTGGCTTCATCGGACAAATGTAGGATCATTTTGACACGAAAACTCTGTTTCTGTCATTTTGGCTCTCAAAAGAGAGCGGCGATGTCATTTACCAGGAGCGAAAATCGATTTCCTCAGTAAAAGTCACAATAGAAAACGTACTTGTGTCAGATCTGTCGAACAGGGACAGTTTCAGTTTCCTTTTTTGATTCTCAAACTGTTACAGAGGTGCAGAAAATAGGTTTGTGAATAAGGTGAATGGGATTTGTGAGAGGATTTATTTTTAATCGCTTGCCAGGAGGATTTAAATTTGTATGGTAAATCGCGTGATTTGTAGAGGATTTAATAAAGATTAGTGATTAATGTCGACATGGTATTACACGATTAACGTTGATTGAAAAGTATTGAAGTAGATTGACACACATTGATCGCCTGTCACTATTTTGAAAACTCTGTTACCTGAACTGACACTAAAAATCCAACTATCTAACTTGCGTACCATCTCTAAGCAGTTCCGCTATCAGCAATTGACTCAATCTTATTCACAGAGTCGCTGGCAAAAAACAACACGGAAAAAAGCTGACACGTCACTTGTGATTGATATCTTTTACGCCGCATTCACCTCAATCGGATTTACATATCGAACACATTGAGCATCCAAATCGCACACAGCTTTTCAAGACGCGAGACACCATCAATTTCTCGCTTGATCTCTTAATCGACTTTCGTGCGGTTCGCCAACTTATTATTCCATGGGGTTGCAGTTCAAGAATGTTCATATATACACAAATTAATTATGTACGAGAGCGCGAGTATATCTTTTCACGAAACTTTTACCAACATCAACAAGATGTATTAAGATACATTTGTATCCCATTGAAAATCCTTTCGATTTGATTTCGATAAATCGCCAGCCATCAATCATAATGTTAAGTGAGAATGAGGAATTTTTTCGGTCTTCTGGGGAGGACGCCGCAGATCGACGTTATGATTGATAAACCGTATATAGCCGCCACACGATGAGATAGCTGGCGATGATTTATAGCCGGTCTTGTGGTCATCCAGAGCTATGTGTGTGGATGGAAGGCAATAAGCCTTCTTTTACCAACATTTGAGTGTTTTGTTGTGATTTGTAGTGCATGATGCGCAAAGTCTTGATATACATACACCGTTTAATGAGCGATGTAGGTGTTATGGATACACCACACCGTTTAATAATGATTTACAATACCACAAGCAATCTTCTGTCGGAAAAATGTTGGTATATAGGGCGTCACTTTTCGATTTAGGTTTTGGTTTCTCAATGCTCTCATTTGGCCTTTTGATGGAATGCACGGCGATTAATTCTGGCATGTTTTCTTTTGGTGGGAAACATATTGAATTGATGCGGCACTACAACTTTTTTGATTAATTTCAGAACTGCTTTTGAGCGCGACCTGGTCAACAGCAAGGGGACGGTATTCTTTCTTTAGGGGAAATCGCGCGTCGATAGCAACTAATCTCAGCAACTCTCATGGCTCTACCCTTCCCTCACATGTCGGATGTAAAAACATCCTATACGCAAACAATATTCAATTTGCATTGCTTTGTGCAACTCACACACATATCATATCGCTATAGAATCTTACAGGCAATCAGATGAACAAATACGAACAAACAAATGAGCACACGTCCTTAATAAAATCTAGAAATGCTTGACGTTGCAAATTCGAAGAACTGAATCCATCTGATATAATTCAATTTTCCACAACACAGAACGAGGAAAAGCTGGGAATTCTTTTTTCGCTAGGAAAATCCTTTGAAGAAAAAAAGGATCACCTCCCACCATACCACCCTCATTGCGAGCGAATTTAACCCGCTGTATATCAAGGCGCATTGTGGGGGTGTATGTCACCCTATTATGTATGTATGTATACAACAAATAGACGTGCTCAGCATGAAATGTGCGCCTGGTGAAAAGCCAACCCCCTGATGGTGAAGCTGTGCCAAGTGAACAGTGAAACGTTTCCAAATTTAGTTACCAATTGGAGTTCCTTCTTTACAACTTTGATTTTTGTTTATCCTTTGTTTAATCCTGGGGGAGAGAAACGGTCGTCGCATAAATATGTATTCCACAATCGGAAGCCGAATACTTGCTTGCCTGTTCTTTTCCAAAGGACGAAACAAAAAAACGCTTCTTTCGTCGTCGAGGGCTTGTACTCTCGGTTGCCTTACGGAGACGTTTTTCTTTTTCCACAAATTCAACGGCCAACGAAGAATGATTATCGGGAGCTGAAAGAAACTTGTTGGCAAGGCAGGAAGTGGGTGGTTGAGGAAAACAAACTTGCTCTCAAATCAGGACTTTCTTGTGAAGCAAAGGCAAAGTTTCCTGTGTACTTCTGGTTGATTAAAGCAATGTACCGCCTTTCGTGGAATGTTTCTTTGAATTTTTGGTATAACATAAAAGTTTACACAAATTTACTTATGCGAATATTTTTGTTGTGCGAAAAGTTGTCAAAGAACAAAGCAAACTTAAACTTTTCCATTGAATACAATATTGGTTCCGGGCTTTGATTTTCTTTGCTTGCGCGATGTGAATCATAATATGACTGTGTAATTAAGGTTACATTTTTTCGAAATTTAAAAAGGATAATTTGTCATTTTTATTGCTTTGTAAAGGTTTCAGGATCCCATAGCAGTAAAAATGCAGTTTTACCTTAACTATATAAATTTTAGGATCCTTAAAAATTGTGTTTATTTTAATACGGTCTGATTATTTTTTTTTGAGAAAGTCCTTAAGCTAGATTTTGTTACCAGAAAACTTGACCCAAGCAACTTTATACCCTGCTTCCTTAATAAACTTTTACTTCAAGAAAAAGGCTGTCTTCGACTTAAACTTAAAAAAAAAACTTCTCATCTTTAAGATCATCTTTGACAGAGATTGGACTATGGACAAGACACAAATGACAAATAGGGGCATCACTAGTACCACCAATTGCAACGCATGATCTTGTCGAGTGCAGGTAAAAGCTGAAAAAAAAAATTAAGAAAAAAACTAGCTGGCACTCACAGCTCCAGAAGAGCCCTTTACTGGCATAAATGACATTTGGTGGTTGGGTATTATAAGATTAGGGACAGGTTAGGCACTGATCGGCTTCAACCTTGCGATGCTTAGTGTGTAACTGGGACTACGCATCAAATGCACTTTAAAAATCGGCCCTCAAAAATTGCGGATGGTGCTTGTGGGGCTAACAACCCTACATCGTAGAAATTAAATAGTTTTTTTTTCTTTTCGTGGGAAGGAAAAACATTCATAGGCACTACGCTGACCGGTCGGGCGTGCTCATAGAAGTATGAGATTCTTATTCATTAAAAAAACCTCCCATTTTCCGTAGGACTATACGACTAAGTTTCCTTAACAAGCAGTTCAAGCTTTTGCAGATTGAATATTTAGTGAAACCGACACCCTGCGTCGGATCAGGAATGATCAAACGGTGAAGTCTTCTAGCTATTGTTTTTGAACAAAAATTTGTTTCTGATATGTGAAAAGAATGACATCAGATTGCTCCATCTCGGAAAGGAATTTTTGCGATACTGGGTCGACATAATGGCACTAAGCGAAGTAAGGTAGTTAGATGCGGGCGAGTTTACCTTTCTCCAACTATGGTTACATTGTCCTGGCTCTACTCCGGCAAACCATACGAAAGTACACGAAAAAAAAAGCTGTAGGCCTGTTGAAGACACAATACAGTACGCAAGAACCTGATATCATGGAAGCCCCATGTGGTGATAAAATTTTGACGGCCTAGTTCCGCACAATAGCACGACGCGTCACAGTATAATAGCGTTACGCGTCCACGGGGATCTCTTCTGAGGATGAAAAGGACGTTATCTATAGCCGCAAACGGCCACAACAGCTGAAAACATCTAACTTCATTAAGCTCAAAACAGATGAGCAGCGGGTCTGCACGTATCACTGCTAGCTGCACTGCCTCTAAAACAGATGTGTGCCCTTTTTGACAATAAAATGCAATACAAGTTTGTCATCCCGTTTTAATATACTTGTCAACTGGATGAAAAAGTAAACAAAAGCCGACCAATAAAACTAAGGCGGGAAAACGGCTTTGTCCTGTATTGAATTTTTTTTCAGTCAACAAACAGTCAAAACTTTCAGATTTGACAGTATCAGTGATGCCAGATATCTTATATTTAGAACTTTTTTGTTTTCGTTATGGCTGCAATGAAACTAGGCACCAAATTTAGAAATAGAGACATCGTGCAGTCACTGCAATCCTTGCAGTAGTTTGTTTCGCTTGCCCCCTAAGAGTCTGTATAATTTATTTTTGCTGCACGAAAATTTCTGCACATCTGTTTTAAGCTTTAAACATCGAAATTGGTCCAATTGGTCACTCTCATCAAAGTTACTTACAGCCGCCTTGGTGCTGTTAGCGATTGGGTGCCGGACTAGGCAACCGGAGTGACAATGACAAAAGGTTTGTGGACATCAGTAACGCCAATCGCCTTTGCCATAGGTGGCACCATGTTTGAGCACAATGCCTGCCACAAAATCAGTTGGGTGTCGACTTATAACCGAGCAACCTCCAATCAAACTGAGCATTTCGCCTTCATAGCCATCTATTCAGAAGCAGCCTCTTGGATGTGCGCAACCAAAGGGGGGCGAATACTGGTTTAGTACAAGATCACCACCTTAGGGTCGCAGCTGTGAACCTTCACACTGCAGCCATCCAAAAGATGAAAGATGCCAACAAATATTGGTATTACATTAGTAGATTAAAGAAAGGGACCCACGCACATCTACTGCAATGTACGCAAGGGCAATCTGCCTATTGTACCAAAGACCTGGGCTGCCGTAAAAGCCTTTATCAGAAGTGGTGCGGATCAAATTGTTGGTCGATTACAGCGAAGGCATAGGCACTGCATGGTTGACAGAAGATACCTGACGGCGGATCAACCATCGTAAATTGCTCAAATCTCGTATAGCAGATTCTGCGGGAGCCAGGCAGAAATAAGCTCAATACCCTCAAGTATCGCATAAAACTACAAAAAAAAATATAGTGTGCAACGTGACAAGCGCAGTTACATCAAAGCGCTTGCTGCGGAAGCAGAAGATGCAGCAGGAAGATGTAACAGCAGGACCATTTTAGAATCACCAAGGAGCTGATAAATGGCCATAGCTCCCTTTAGCATCCTGTAAAAGGGTTAAAGGGTTCTCTGCTTCTTCCGTATCAGAGTCAACTCAAGTGATGAAAGGGTCATTTCAACGAAATGAATCATGTTTTTTCAACTGACCCCAAACCAAAATGGGTTGTCCGAAGTAAGAATTTCCCGTATGCGGCCCAAGTAAGAAAGAAATCAAACACGCGATCAAGTCGCTTAAGAAATATCAGGCAGCAGAACTGAACGGAATTGCCGCGGAGATAACCAACTATCTCCTAGGTGCGTCGTCGGCAGAGCTTTTGGAACCCCTCATCGAGCGAGCATGCTGGTGGTAGAACTTTTCCCCGAGGAGTTGAAAAAGGAATGATCGTCAAGCTTCCAACAAAAAGAAATATTACTGACAGTGAAAACTACCTGCGTTATTAATTATTTAACACTATCTTAGACATATGTCTATCTTATAAATACATGCCCAAAGTTACACTATGCCGGAATGTAAGCACAATTTTCCAAATTCTTTCAAACTTAATTAACACAGAGAGCACAGCCAATGCTTTGGCCTAAAACCTTTTCTGCCTGTTTTGCTGATACGTGACCCAACGTCGTCCACATAAGGCTATAGAATTGCGCTCCTGTATTTATGCCCGGTTTGGGTACGTCTAAAATATATTATTCTGCTAGAAGGCTTCGAAATCTTTGAACCATACAGATCCTAAACCTGTCCATGAACATACAGGTATAAAAAACGAACGCCATATCGAAATATCAAGAATTGACTTTTCCAATATCCCACGTGAACGATCAATATGTAAGCTTGCTGCCTAAAGTTATTACTATTACGGAAACAGGAGTTTATCACCAATAAAGGAGAGTTTCGAAGCTACTGCTTGGCAGTTATGAAACTTTTTTTCGTGACTTGTTACTAAGGTCTATTTCCTTAATAACTACAACTTTAGGAGCAGAGCGCTGTGGAGGACCCCAAAGCATCAGCGCAAGTTTAGTATATCAAACTACGGCGGCTTCCCAAAGAAGTTCAAAAAAGATCGAGAAAATATTCAGATCTAAGGCGATCGATCCAATGTCAAAGCAAGAAAGAGAAAAAGAAATCCCAAATCCGTTTATTTATTGTGTGATACATTCCATTTAACACATCCCTTCAGCAGTCCCAATGATTTAGTGTAAGCCACACAAAAGCAACTCCAGAATGTACTGCGCGACGTGAAAGTTCGCACAGATCCATAACTCACTCCGTGCGGAATCACTTCGATTCCCCTGGAGGCCGACCGTTGCCGCGCGCCTTACAGCCAACAACATGCGCCCAGAGGTATCATTTCAGCATCATCTCAGAAAACAGTGCCACTGATGCTTCCAGTGATGCTGATGCTTGCTTCGCTCATGCCCATGTGCTCGGCGGCAACATACACGGTGTCCTGCGGCGGCGGTTGATCGTGCGAATCGGCTTAACACAGGGTGCAATATCATCACTAATAAGTTCACAGCGGGCGCTGCTTTATTGCAGCGTGCATCGAGTGTCGGCGATATAATTTATTCGCACGCAAAATCGCAGCTCATTGGGACAGTGCGGTTCGGTGGTGATAATTTAGTCCTAATGTTATAAATTTCGATTTAAGGTGTTGGGCTAACGCGACACATAAGGCGATGTGTATGTTGGACGCAGCAAATGAGTAAAAGGGAATGTTCATGTAAAATTCAGGAGTCAGTGATGAGGAACGTTTTAATTTTACCGTAATTCGTTGGCGCGGTTGGTAGGTAGGTATCAAATTTAAGACATGGTCATATGGTCACAATCTTTTTCTTTTACCAACAAGTTCACATTGACCGCACTAATGTCTTAATTAAAATGAAATTTGTACGAGCCGATTGTGTGCTCTATCTAATAACCGTCAATTAATTCTCGCCAGTCATGGTGTATAGGTGTCATAATGTTTTGTCGATTTCATTAGTGTCTGCAACACGATACGCTTATTATGATATGGGACGTCATTAGCTTTTCGATCGGTGGATAAGCTCGAGTAAACATAACAAATAATTTAGTTATTTTATGTGCAACCGAAAGGGTCAAAGGAAAAAAGAAGTAATTATTTCGAAATTAGTGGGAAATATAAGGCTAATACGATATTTCATTTAGTCCTAAAGCCGCCTCTAGTCCTTGCGCTGCCATGATTCCGTTTTAGGTCCAACCAAAAATTTGGGAAATATAAGGCTAATACGATATTTCATTTAGTCCTAAAGCCGCCTCTAGTCCTTGCGCTGCCATGATTCCGTTTTAGGTCCAACCAAAAATTGCGGCAGCTCCCTTGCCGAAATATTTATGCATGATTCATCTAAGCTTTCTCACGAATTTGGTCCCCCGCTGATCGTCCAACACAATGTGGTGAAATTTGTTGCCGCTTTCTCCATTGTGACGTAATTTAAACGTCCTTGGAGTTCAGAATAATTTGTATTTGTGCAATTACGACAGCAGTGAAGCACTTGCGCACCGTTAATTCCGCTGAAATATTTTTTCAGTCTTCTTACCATTTAATGATTTTACAACGCAAAAAGTGCTTTTCCCAACAAAAATTTTTATACCCGACCCAGGGTATATTAATTTTAATGCAGAGTTTGTAACACAGTGACGCCACTAGACTGCTTGAAGATGAAATCTCCTGTAATATAGGCATTCCTCTAGCTACCTTCAAATTACAGCTCAGAAATCACAGCATACAAGAAACTAACGCCAGATGGAGGACAGGCACCACTTGTTTAAGCTCCAAGCAAATCTGGCCTTTTCTCGATCCAAAAAGATCAGATAGCTTGATCTCCTTAAAGAGATCCAAAATTAGCACTGCAGTGGGAATCATCACCGGACACTGCCTAATAGGTCTTCACGCAAAAAGACTTAGGTCTATTTTCAAATGACTTCTGTAGAAGCTGCCTAGATGAGGAAGAGGAAGAAAGTGTACAACACCTTCTCTGTTGCTGCCCGGCACTCGTGTCGTACAGGAAATCCATACTAGGCTCCTACTTCTACGACTACCTAAGCGACCTTAGTAAAACACCGGTCAAAAAGCTACAAAAATTCATCGAAAAGACTGGCTGGCTGTCATAGAATTCACGCCAACCTTGGCAATGTGCCCACGTGGCGGTACAATGGGCATACTTTTTGGCCTAAGTGCATGTAAAAACCACTTTCCTACCTACCTACCTACTTTGTAACACAGTGACATAATACCATAGACCCCTAAGACCTTTTAGAGATATGATCGAGACCGCCATGATATTAAGCCATGTCAGTCTGGTCGTCCGTCCATCTGTCTGTCTGTCCCTATGTGTGAAGCTTTTAGGCCTTTATAATTGAGCTATAGGACGCTCTAACTTGGAGTGTATCTTGGTTCTTATTTTTTACAGACAAAATGTGAAAATTGATAAATCCGTGTTTAAACGGCCACGCCCACTTCTGGCTTTAATGTAAGACAATCTCTATTCAAAATTTTCTTTCAAAATGTCTTTTGGTTAGACAAGGCGTTGGAACTAAAATGTTGGTGTTACCCAAAACCTTTAAGATGGCCGAAATTGGACCGCCCAATATCGACCACGCCCACTTTTAACATGTTAGATCTTTAAATACCCGATTGCTCGGAAAGTTCACTCCAAATCGAAAGAGGGGCGTTAAGAAGGCGTTTTTACGAAAAATGATGTTTTTTTACGAAATAATTTTCGGTTTTAACGCATTTTGTCATGTTTCTAACGAAATAAGAATTAATAGCTTTTAATTTTTAACCTAGGCCCAATTTCGGGGCGTGGCCTATACACACCCCAACACGATTATTTATTGTGTTATTCCGATCATTCCGTTTTTCATTTCTTTCCTCGTTCAAAATATTCGGAATGCACTCTTTCCATGCAAGCTCCCGAGATATATTAGAGGTAGATTAGAACTAGAGAGAATTGCAATTTCTAGAGAACGATTGCAATTTCTGACCTCGTATTCCACATTTTCCATTCCTTCTACGGAATGAATAAAAAAAAATTTGGCGTTGCTGGCAAAGGAAACATCCAACTAATATTGTGATAGCGCAACCAACTTGAAATCACGAAATGAATGATCCGCTACCATCTTTCTCGCATACCAGCCTGTACGCACACCTTGCAATGGAACCTTTTAATAGAGTGGCTCATCGTATGCACGACCTATAAGGAGATTGTAAGAATCCTGAAAAAAAGAAATCAGTTCCCAAAATGAATTAATGGAAAATTTTCTGCGAATCAATCTAAACTAACTAAGAAAAGTCCTCTCCAAAGCGCCTATACCAATGTCTTCACTCAAAAAGACTGAAGGCAATTGAACTACAACACACGAGGAAACGCTGGTTCTAGGAAGAAGATAAGGAAGAAAATATCAGGACTATAACAGATAAAAAAGGCTGTCCTGGGCGATTAACTATCATTCCACGGTTGAGTAGTGTATAGTGTTTACAAGTCCTGCTTAATGCTGTTCTATATTACCAGAAATTGGAGAGAAGTCCGAGTGGTGTTCATCCCCAAGGCATCGTAACGCTAGCCTATTGCAAAGGACTATAGATCCATTAGTGCATATTCGTTCATGCTCAACTCGATGTGGAGCGGCTTATCGACGTGACGTGTATGTTAGAGAGGTGATTGGCGATAGATCTGGCAACAGATCTGCTTCTCACAGCATGCGCACGTGAGAAGCAGATCTGTTGGCACTGCTCCTCATATAGTTAGCGTAGTAGCAATGGTGGAAAAATCCTGGAAACACAAGGACTAATTTTTGGGTGTATTTTTACGTGATAAATGCAGCTTGAGAAACGCTCACCTGGATAGCAGATCATGCGACTAGATCGAGCTTATGGTAAGCACCCGAAGCATTAAAAGTTACTGGAGGTACTACTCAACCTCATATCCTTGGACTTGGGCATATACTGCAGCAGCAAGACAACCAAAAGTGCTGACCGTCTAAGGGAATCCGGGTTGTGATCTCCTAGATTTTATGGACACGCCTCTGTGGGCACTCATTGGACTGCCTCCATAGATATAGCCAGGGATTACCTTCCTATGACGTTCGCTTTTAACAAGAGATTCGTTACTAGAAAACGTTAAAGATGTGATTGGTAAGAAAAGACTATCACTAGATGACGAGATCGCCGTGTATACTGACGGCTTAAAGATGAACGCCGAACACGTGCACGCATCTTGTGTGAAACTCTGGGAATAAGCAAATCATTCCGGACCAACGACGACAGCAGTATTTTTCAGGTGGAGCTGAAAATATGATCTAAGCTGCCACTGAACTGGAGAAACACGGGTTCAAAAACAAGACCTTCAACATCTACTCTGACGGCCAAGGCGCCATTAAAGCAATGAATTCAGATGTGGTGAAGTGAAGGGATTTTATTCAGGAAAATTTTGTAAGAGTTACCACTTGCCAATACTATAATTCTCACATTAACACCGATATTCTGGTAACGAAGAAGCGATCAAGCTTGTAAGATCTGGGTCAGGGATGAATGCATCTCTAGCCCCCTCAAATCAATGAGAATTCTGCTGAGCACGGTAGCATGTAAGGCAGGAACTGAATCCTTGAGTAGAACTAACCTTCGTTGGACAGAACTCGATGCATGCACATATTTGTAAGGTAAACAAAAAAGCGGAAAACAAAAAAAGCTCACTTTTTGTGATTGGACTAGCCGGCAAAGATATTCTTCTACACCCAGAAAAACTTGACATTCTAAAAAAAATATTGCTGCAGAAGGTGCAGGGACGTTGTAGAAATTGAATAAGAAGAGTGCATCTCGTCACCTGTTATGCGAATGCCCAGCCCTAAAGGCTAAAGGCGAAGTACCCTCGGCGGTTACTTTTTCAATGAGCTCAAAGATCTAAGCAATGCGGATCTGTAGAACTTAAGTGTTAAGATGCTTCCCAAATGGACACAATGGACCGAACTGTTAGTCTAAGTAAGCCGTGACTGTTCTCACAGGGGCATCCATCAACCTTACCTAACCTAACCTAACCTAACCTAACGCTGAATTGATTACGAAATCTGTATTACCTTGGAACATGAACAAAATTTTTTGTTGGGTAGATAGAAGTCATTTTTGCAATGCCAGCATCATCCGTCATGTAGCATCAAACTGACTCGCTAATCAAACATCTCTCGTAAATTGAAAAATTTTGCAGACTACAGATTCCGACACGTGAAGAGATAGCTGGGACGGAAGGAAAACTTTGTCTTAATTGTACATGGTGTACTGCTGGGTACTGCTTAAAAAGCAGTCCACAAGATTTCTTGAGAGTTCATTTTAAACTTTTTACTTTTTTATGAAGATCATCTCGTTAGTTTTATTTTACTAAGCCAAAAAACAAAAACCTAAAGCCTTAATAATACACGACCTTAAACCCTCAGTTTCGATGAAAAAAAATATAAGCCTTAAAATTGCGCCATGACGAAAGCAAAGAAATTTTAACAACATGAAGGCTAGAGGAGTTAAAAACGTTGAGCCACTATTAAAGTGCGTACGGCTTACCTGTAGATAAAGTGTTAAATTTTGTACCGTCCAAATGTATTGATATAGGTACATATACATATATACGTATATAGACACGTTGATGATTGAGTTGATATACCACTACCTCCAACTTAAATATTGTAAAATTTGTTTGGTCTCGCCTTAACGTCAAAGTATTTTCTATTTTGAAAACCAATTCAAATAAGAACAAATAACTTTTCGATAAATTGACAAACGACTGCCAACAGCTACCGCAGTATCATAGTTACGTTGGGTTAATTAACCTGCAAACGCCCCCAAGCGATGAAGTGCAGAAGATCGCTTCCGTTCTGACTGCAGTATTAATCCTTTTTATGACGAAGTTTTATGCACGGAACGGGGCCAATTCAGCAAGAGATTGAAAAACCAATCAAAAAATTCCATTAAACCCCGGAATGATTGCATTTCAGATATCGGCTCCAAGAGCGATACGCACCGCAATGCTACTGCCGTTCATGCCAACATTATATTGGCAGCTCCCATTGAGCGAGATATAAAGACGTTTTAATACTCTGCGGCCATAAATTATCTCAACAAATTGATTCAAAACGCGCAGTGTGGTGGTTGGGTTGCTTCTGGGAGTGAAGCTGCCGACATTGTTGGATTGAAGATAAATTGTAAGGTTCCCAATGGTATGTAACCGGGAATGTAATTGCCATGGTCTCTATAGTTTTAAGAAAGCCAAGGAAGTCAGGCTGTTAAACTCACGTTAAATACGCCCAAGTGTGTAGCCTCTACTATAGCTCCTGGGGCTGGCAAACAATGTTGTTTGTAATGTCTGTGCGTGTTTCACTAAAAACAATCAATGGTCTGGCTACAGGGGTTACATGGCATTATAAGGACAAGGAGTGTAAGATATGGGTCGTCCTGGTTTTGCTTCATTATTCTCTTGTTTAAATGAAATATAAGCCCATTGTGGAAAAAAGGCGAAACATTTAAAAGTGAGGCTTAAGCTAAGACTTTGAGATTAATCCAAAGGTAGAAAAAGGGATGGGCTTGATTAAAATTCTTCATAACTCTTCATGATTTCATAATACTTTTTAATTTTGTATCTTTTAATGCTGATTGAACAATATTAACATAAATTTCCACCTTATTAATGGGAATAGCATAAAAAAAATATGCCAAAACCTTTTAACAATCTGCATATTCATTCAATCAAATTTTATTTGGAACAGCAACTTTGTTTGCGTTTTGACTTTTACGAGGCCTTAATTCAGGCGATGCGCCATCATATACCAGTGGTCAGCATACATAATTGAGTTCTCTCCAGAGAACGCTTTAGCTTGCGGGACGAACAAAAAAGCACTTGCCGTGCAGTGGGATGATTTACAAGCAAATAAGAAATAAAATTCTGAATATTTGTTGAACTTTTATGATTTGTTGGCAGGCCTCTTTGGGAGCACATTAACATGAGGGAATGGGTTCCTTTTTAACGCTGATGCCCATCAATAAAACAAAAAAAAAAATACAAGCATTTCGCTCTTCTATATTCCTTTGGGAACATTTTGCCGGAACAACCCTCTGAATAATTCAATCTTATGGTATTTACATGGTTTATACTGACATTAATGAACTCGAGGCCTAAGGCTTTCCCAATGGGTATTGGCTGGTATTCAAATATCTGTTGTGGAGCTGGACTGAGACTGAGACTCTTGTAATATGAGAAGCGATGAAACGCTATTCTGAAACTCAACACTTTTTAGCTTTAGAGTGGAGTTGAAATGTTAGCGGACGAAAATGTCGAAAGAAAAAACCATGTGCGGTACACCGGCAGGGTACGATCCTGCAGCCTTTTTAGCTTTGTAGTTTTATTTGTTGCACAATTTTATTTGTTACAAAAACTGACTATAGGGTTAATTTAATGAAAGATATGGAATTCTCACTCTCGCTTAAGCTTCCTTAAGGCCTTAACATAATAGACTTGGGTCAACTTAAGTCTATTAATGCCTAATTACACGCAATTCGTAGGTATGCTACGACCATAACAGCCTTTTGCTCGGTTTTGTGCGGAAATTTGACAGCTGGGTAGATGCACACAAATTGCATACGATTTTCGAATCGTTTACCTATAAGTCAACTAAGAAATAGTGACACATGGCAGTGCAAACAAACACTGTTGAAACAGTGTAATGTAACACCGAACTATAATCCCAAACAATAACAACAAAAAACACTGACATACTCTCACCATTTCGTGTCAAACAAGTGTATTTACCACGTAAATCCTCCATTCACGATCTCGGTCAACATCTGTCACAATGCGATTTACCAAAAAAGTTCAAAATTGATTGACTACCGAATGACAGAAGTAGAAACTCGCCACTGTACCTAATGTACATGTTTCTTTTCAAAGATTCTAGGGCGGTAATCTTTTTAGCATACATTTGCATTATTTTTCCTACAAGTCCTTTCAAATTCAAAAGCCTGACCCTCATTGCATTCGAATAAGGGTAAACATGTCTGGGCGCACCGGAACGCACATCCTTTTCCCCGCACAAGGTGTTAATCCCTCTCTGAATTGGTGTGCTAAACGCTACTGTGGCGGGGGGTTGAACATTGGGCGGAAGAAAGAACCGCCACAGCAATTATTGTGTCGGACTAGGTATATATGTGGGTATTGATGTTCTCCTTTGCTAGGATTGTTCCTTTTGCTTGAATAATTGCATTAGGATGTATCCACCCTCGTAGCTCTTTCAATAGCTCATGGATTTTTGTGTTCTTTTTACGAATGAACTCACTTGAATGATTTAGTTTTTCGGATTAAAGATACTTTTGGGCTGGGTTTTATTTAAAAGCTAAAACCCTTATGCGGGTTGAGGGAATGTTGCAGTGTTCGTTAAGAAATGTTAAATAAGCTTGTCAAATGGCATTAAATTTTGATTCTATCCTTTGCGGGTGCGGCTTTAATGTTTTGGTTTCTCGTGTCGATGTTACAACTGCAGAGTTGCTACCATGAAACGTTTTACGCTTCACATGTTGGATACCCGCCTTAAAACTAGTGCCTTTAATTAACGGGATACCTCGCTTATTCGTGGAAAATTAAGGGTAAGGTGGCGCTTCGAACTTGCTTTCTTTTCAACCATCCAAAGTTGTATGTTTTGAGGAAATATCATCCAAAACAAAACAAAAGAAATACAAGTCAAACCAGTTGAAAAGGAAGGCGGTCTGGTCTGAAAGAGAAAAACTTCCCTAAAATGTAAAAGTTTATTGGGTCGCAACACACTTATACCTTCAGAAAATCTTCTCAGGTCTAAAAGGTCTAAATGATTCCCGTCCTGAAACTTATGAGAGATGATCCATAATGCCTTAACAGTTGATTGCCGCTGATTCACATTCAGCGCGAGAGCTTCAAACCAGAGCGGCAGCGATAACACGAGACCAGAGAAATCGTTTGTTACTACACAATGAAAGCGAGAAACCGCGACGATTGTTTTGACTGCACCGTGACAAAACATAACATATTTCTAAAATTTGTCGACTATATTGCACCTGAATAGTTTATATTTCACAACAAGTATTAGTTTCAAGGAAAACAATGTCTATTCACTAGCGTGTCATAACTCACAATTAACTCAGTGAATGACAGAATAATCGTCGACCTCGGCGAGGATTTTTCAATTTTTCGAAAAGCCCGGCGAGCGAGACGGCGATTACGCCGGTATTGTGAACCGCCGGTATTACAATTGATTGAATTTCAGTTGACAGCTCGAACGAGACCGCTCGCTCTCTCGCTCTTTACGTGAAACAGCCGTGGGTTGTCTTTCTTTATACAAAAAAAAAATATATATATAAATAAAGGTTGATGTCATTTTGGGAGCCTTATGTATTGCTCTTACACACGGTGAGGTAAGATTTGGCTTATATGTGCGAGCACCTTGATTATTGCTGAAAAGATCTGATAACCTCTAAGTCCCAAAGGATCTCTTTTATACCTTCCTTTACTCTTATATTTTTTTCCATATGTCTGCCACTAAGAGTCGCCACATATCATGCAGTATTCCAAGAAAAACTGATAAAACCTGATAACTTTTTATAGATAAAACCTGATAGGATGAAGGTTGAAACTTAGCAGGTTGAAACTTTGTCTTTTTCATTTGAAAGGCACAACACTTGCGATGGGAAGCTTTGGTATTTAAGCAGAGTTTAAGATGTTTCGGATTCATATATTTTATGTTCCCGCTCTCGATAGATAGGTATAATATGCTCATGCTCATGGAATCCTTATAGCGAAGTCATAAGCCCAAAAGCTCATAATATTTTTTTTTTCTATTTTTATACCCCATCCCATAGGATAGGAGGTATATTAAGTTTATCACATAGTTTGTAACACGGTAAAATAATAATGGTAGACCCCCAAGACCTTAAGGGCATATGATCGAGGCCGAATTCTGGATCGAATGAGCCATGTCCGTCCGTCCGTCCGTCTGTATGTCACATGTTTTAAGGCCTTAAACTTCGAGCTAGGGTGCTGAAATTTGGTACGTCAGGTGCACGTCATGCGAAGCAGTACAAGTGCAAAATTTTTTTAAATCCGCCCAAAGACAGGCCCACAATCGGTCTAAATATGCAACTACCTCCAGATTTTTCAAAACTGTAAGACGTTCTAAAAGGCTGAAATTTGACATTTAGCATTTCTTAGTGAATATAAGACACGAAAAAGACAAATTTAATTGGTAAACCTTCTCTAGTGGGCGTGGCATGTATTTTAAGGGTCAATTTTTAAATGCAGTTTACTCAGTGTTTTTGCTCGAAATTGAAAAAAATTTGCTTAATATTTTGTGTAGAAAACGTTTAGTTCCATATTTTGTTTATACAAGACTTTGGGCTCCCCCAAATTTAAAGGCAGAATTGAAGAAAAACCTAAAATTTTCCAGAAAAACTTAATTTCGACTGCCCTTGAGCGTAATTTAGGAAAGCATGAAACAAAAAAAGTAGCAGGTTAGGTAAACAATACTTCCATCCAGATTTCGTTCATATTATAAAGTTTTTAGCCACGCCCCCTTTTAGGGGTCGATTTTTAAAAAATATTGAATTTGAACCAAAAAATTGCATTTTTACGTACAATTAGGTGTAACTTGGAAATGTCTGTGGAAATATCTTATAATGAATAGTTTGTAATTAGGGGCGGTTGGACCACGCCCCTTTTCGAAGTTTGCATTACTTATAAAATGTCAAAAAATAACTATGCCATCAGCATTTTACAATGTGGGATAGGATGGTGTATTCAACGGTCCGTTTTACGGACTGTAACTTCTGCGTACACACTGTAGCACTTTTTCACTGGTTTTAAAATATCTAAACTAACTTGGTTGCGGGGCAAGTGTTAAATAACTTCGATTTCTACAAATCCTGTCAGCTCAGTCAGAAGTAAGGTATGATAAAACCTAGCTTACTGGCTTGGCTGCATTTCGCCTATACCTCAAAGCCCACTATTTTTTTTATAGGTACTCGACTTTTATAGGTCGCGATTAAGTGGTTATGGCTTCCCTTAAAATTCGTAGCACAACACGACCATAAAGAATAAGAGGACAGAAGAGAAATAGAATTTCTTATCCAGCACAATCACTGTTGAGGCAGTATGCAACATGAAAATATTGCACAGAAACGCCATAGTTTATCCCCTACTAAAGCCACTATGCCTTTATGGAGAAAAGAAATTATGTTAGCAGCAATGTGAGCCTTAAATTTGTCAGGGCTTCATCTCCTTAACAGTAACTTTTGCCATAAAAAGCTTCTCTACTCTACTTAGTCTTCTCCCTGCCCGTTAAAAGGCAACTTTCTTGTAAGCATTCATTCAACAAAAACTTTCTGTTTTATTAACCGCTGTCGGCATCAGCCCACATTTTCTTCAAGTTTGTTATTATGCTTGCAAGCTTTAACAGAAAACCAAAATCTAGAAAAAACCAGTGAGTAAGTGCAACAGTGCGTATGTAATAGCTTCGGCCCGTCTGTATGTAATAGCTTCGGCATTCCTATTCGTATTCTCCTCTCCATTCCTATTCTCCTTTCCATTCGTTTCTTGTTTTCCATCCCCGTCCCGTTACCATTTGCATCATTTTAAATAAAAAAAAATTATTCCTTATAAGTTTTTGTTTACTTTTTTTTAAAAAAGGGGCGTGGCATGTCCAATCCCTTTAACCGAAAACTAATGTTAGCATAGAAATATCCAAGTTTGCGGCTAAAATGTACGCAAAATTGTAATTTCTTGGTTTAAATTCAACAATTTCGTAATATCTACCTCCAAACATGGGCGTGGCCAAAATCTTTTGTAGTAACGAAATCTAGTATAGAACACGTTAAAGTCTAATGTGCTAAATTTAATTTCTTATTCTTACTTAAGTTAGGCTAAGAAGTAGTCGAAATCCATGATTTCTGGAAAGTTAGAGGTTTTTTTTTTAAATTCTGCCTCCAAATGTAGGCGTGGAATAGGCCCAAAACTTTGTATGAAAGAAATTTAAAAAAGTGCTTTCTACATAATATATTAAGTAAAAATTTTCGATTTGGAACAAAAATATTGAATAAATTGCATTTGAAAGATTACACTTTCAATCGATGCCACGCCCACAAGGGGCGGTCTGTGGACTTTGGTTTTATTTTTCATGACTTGTAGTCGTAAGAAGATGCTAAATAATGAATTTCATCTATTCACGACGTCTTACAGTCTTGAAAGCACCGGATGTTGTTGCACATTTAGACCGATTGTGGGCTTGTCTGTGGGCGGATTTGAAAAATTTTAACACTTGTCTTGCTTCGGATGACACTGAGAGCTTACGTACAAAATTTCAGCTTCCTAGCTCAAAATTTAGACAGACAGACGGATGGACGGACGGACATGGCTTAATCATGGCTCGATCATATGGCCTTAAGGTTTTGGGGGTCTGTCGTCATTATTTCTCTATGCAACATATTCGCATGAATCAAACTTAATATACTCCATTCCTGTGGAATAGGGTATAAAACAACAATATAGAAACCAAGAAGTTGGAACGCCAGAAACCTCAAAACCAAATCTAGAAAACAAAGAATTAGACCAACAAAAATCTCGAATAGCTTTTCATCCTGATTATGTGGAAAAGCTCGCTGCTGGCTAGTTTGAAAATACGGATGACGTCATGCTATCCCCTCGTTTGGATTTAGGGTAGGTGCATGGTTTGTTTAGGTATATACATACTGTAAGATAATTTCGAAATCTAATTTTTTAATTTTAAGAATCTTGAAAAAAATTGTGCGTTCTAGATTTCAATGGAGATTTTTTGGTTTTTAGATGTTGGCATGACTTCTGCCACATGAATAAGACAATTTTCTACAAACTGCGTAACCTCTCTGAGCTGATGAATAAACATTCGCCAGCCAAGGTTCAAAGCCATTCAGTGCAAGAAAGAGAAGTGACTCACGCAACAGTTTTTTGCAAATAGCAAAAAATTATATGACAAATATTAGAGATATTACTATTTGCTTAGTTTTGCTTCGTCCAAAGTTTTGAGCTCCACCCACCTTTAGGGGGCGTGTTTAGAAAAAAAAACAGTGTTTTTCCGAAATAATTTTCGCTTTTAACGCATTTTCTCGTGATTCTAACAAAATAACAATTAATTGACTTTATTTTTAGTCCAAACCCACTTTTGGGGGCGTGGCCTATACTAGTTATATATCGATTCGGGCAAAAAAAAAACTTTAAGATTTGGTGTTACACGGTATATGTATGAGGTCGGGGATATAGAAGTTTGTCACAGACGAACTCTTGCACTTACATACTTGTTTATATTTATTTCGTCCATGTGTATTGAAATATTCGCCAGAATTCCGAACTCTGTTTCTACGATTTTCAAATTTATTTCATCTGCAAGCTTGCTTTGATCAAAGATGGGGCCTGAAAGGTTTACTCTGATTCAGCGGCTATATTATACTAAGGAACTAATAACCTTTTCTTTAGGTTAATAAAATCAAACTGCATCGTGATCCACAAAAAGAACTCAGGAAAATTAAATATATTCCACGGTCGTATAATGATTAAAAATTTAGGAATCTGGTTTGATTTAAATCATGGTTAGAATAATCATCATTGCAAAAGTATATGGTCTTGAATTCAGTGATGAGGTCCATGAAAAGATTTTTTATCGTCCAATTATATTGAGGTCCAATCTAATGCTTGATTTCACTTTGGCTTTGTGATTAATACCTTACAAACTGGTCGACTAAAAGTCGACTTTATCTATAATAATGAATATTCACTCTCAATATTTCGAAACTTAGTAATTTATTCTAATCACCTCTCCACATAATCTGATTTGTATTTTTAATTGCTAAAACAAAGAAAACTCACTCTTGGCCCGAACATTTTTGACCAAAAATTAAACTACAAATTAAAGAAGAATGAAACTGTCACATCTATATTTTGAGGTTGGAAATTTGTCATGCTGGAAATTTAAATAAAATTCTCATTATAATTTAACCCGCGAAGAGATACCTGTAGCATTTTGTCATAAAAGGAATTGAATGATTAATGACAAGTGAATTTAATCGAAAATAAGTTGTAAATTATGCCTGTTAACATGTAAACCGGAAAGAAAATTAATGATCTTCGGATTTTGTCCCACGACTATTTGAATAAATGCGAGAACACGCACTAGAATGAGGTTGATGGAGCTGTACGATAAGTATAAAATTGAGTATCGATGAAGTTTTTTTTTTCTTACAAGGTTATACAATCATAAGAATCGAACTTCGTATAGAGGAGGCCTTGAATGTTAAATGTGATGAGGTTTTTGATTTTTCCTTGTGGATAAACATCCTTTCCATCACATTATATTTACGTAAGTGCGAAGTTGAAATAAGCACTTTAGAATACGATGCCCACGACCTTAAAGATATAATCTAGACGCACAGGTCAACTGGTTTAGTCAATACCATCCGTATGGCTGTTATACTCTACGTTTTTTTGCAGTCCTAGGGAGGAGTAGTCCTAGTTCAACAGATTAGAAATATCAATTTGCAAACTCGCAAGAATCTCAACATACATACATAGATTGGCGCAACAGCTCGAGGTGAACCAGGGCCAACTTCTCAACAATGTATGCTGGTATGTTAATTTCTTTACATACAAGGGGACCTACAATTTTTTGCCGAGTCCGAACGGCACTTTGAGAAGTTTTTCAAGACAAATGATACTCTCGGAGGGCTTGTCAGACCCTCGCGGAGGTGGGGACCGTGAAAAAGAACAAGTCTTTTTTTTCAGGTGACGATGGCAGGATTCGAACCCAGACCTCTGGCGTAGAAAGCACACACACTAACCACTACGCCACGGCACCCCACTGAATCTCCGCAAGAATCTCAACACTATTAGCTATTCCTTTCCGAGTGGTTTGATCAATGTTTTGTTGTTCATGTTCCCATCTCCCATCAGACAGACATTTCGGCCATATTTTAAAATGTCACTAATTTTTAAACACGGAGCATTCACCTGCAGAAAAAGGATGGCATACAGGAACATCTTTAAAGCCCGAAATATGTAACACAATTTCTGATGTGACCAAAAAAATTTATAGGAATGATGATTTTCTTCATTTTGTCTTATTGTAGCTGCTCCTTGTTAATTATTTTTGTCGACCAAGAACATTAAATCATGAAGAAAACACCTTGTGCAAATTTATTGCCGTCACGTACATAGCACGTGAATATTTCGAATTGAGTTACGCCTCCCCATTAGTGATCGCTAAACAAAAAGCGATCACTTCGTTAATTGAACTATCATCAGCAATTTATAACATCCAATACCTACCTACGTTGCCCCATTACATAAATTTCAGCGCTTATACAAACTTGAAGGCAAAGAATGTAGATCCAAGGATACAAGGACATGCAGGTTCAAGTTGAAGGCACTTGTGTGTCGCATAATGTATAGGTATATGTCAAACACGCTTTCAATATAATATTTAACAACAGGGACTACTTATCTTTCTTGTTTCAAAGAGGATCAGCTCATAGGGTGGAAGTGGAGAATTCCACATTGATACAAACAATGTTTAAAACATTTCTTTTGCTTTTGCAACTTCTCGTTAATTGGTCAATGGCAAATTTTTCCTTTGGTAAAAGCGGCATTTCTTGGATTCTTTCCTAATTATCTTGACTACGCCGACAACGTGTGTTTGCTGATGCGTAGAACAGTGAACTATGTGACGGCGAATGTAGAGGGAGCTGCAAACTTAATTGGGTTGAATCAATGGCTACACTAAGGGCAAGTTTTTTAGTGCTTAGTCAAGCCCAGCCTAAACCAAGATCTGTTAATCCCGGAATAAAATGAATCTAGAGTTAACCCGCTAATAGTTTTTCAGTGCAGAGTTAACTCCGTCAACAATGTTGTCAAAATCTTCGACTCTTGAGATTATTTACTCTCCCTGCTCTCACTTCACATAGAAAAACATAGAAAAAGAAGTTAGAGTCACTTTCAGATGTCATTTTGCACAGAAACACGCAAAACCACTGCCATTTCAAACCGATAAAACATTCAAAGGAGTTCATACTGTTCACCAGAGTTGATCCGAGATTAACTCACAAAATTTGGCAAGTTAAGGGGAGATTAATCCCCGATCAATATTTACTGAAAAAATAGTTTCTGTTGTTAATCTCAGTTTTACTGGGAAATTCGGATGATCTCGCACTGAAAAACTGTCCCTTAAACCTTTAACCCGTATAAAAGGTCCTAAGAATATGCTGCACAAATATCCTCTTCAATTTGGAAGTACAATTAGACTCTTAATGCAGATAAAAGATTGTTGTGATTGAATGCGGTATGCATTACTTTCTAAGTTATCCATCATACCAGAAATATCGTTCTTAATAGTTCCACCCTGCTCGAATGCCAGTCAGACCACCAAGAAACACCTAAAGAATGTCACACATACCAAAAAGGCAACGGCAATACCCCAGTTATCCTAAAACCATTTTAAAAAGATAACGAAAAAAAAGTTCAATACCCCGCTACCAAATCGATCCTTTGACAGATAGTCTAGGCATAACCAAACGAACAGGTGAACAAACGTGAACAGGTAGATTGTTGCGGTTTGTTCCCACATTTTTCGATCTAAGGCCGCACAGTCATCGGCCTAAGCGCAGTTGATTTATTGAGAAATAAAAAATTCTAAATTATTTATGTATTCCAAAACACACATGGATAAGCGTTTGCCGGCTAATTTATTCATTCGACCATAAAGCATGAACTGATTGCAGCAGCGCATCGACCGATGCTGATCTCCATCAGACACATATACACACACAGCCGGCTATACCTCTGCGGATGCTGCGCTGGACCTTTTGTCCACGATTACAAATTTGATAATTTCTTTTTTGGACTTAGTGTATCTATTAGGCGAAATATGGCCGGTATTAAAAATGAAAAATCTACAATGGGTCCCTCTGCGGAGCTGGAGCCATCAAGATATGGGTCCGCTGAACAGATACGAGCAAAGATACCAACAAAACACAAAAAAAAAATACCTGTCATTGTTTTATGAAGACATTAAACGAATGTAATCGGGCGCTTGATTTATCTCCGAGGCTCTATCGCGGTTGGGGATATTTTTTCCCTTCGACCTGTGGCGAGGCATCTTCCAGGGATCGAGCGGATAGCTGTTGATTGAGTAACACATGCTCAGGAGGTTTGACCTAAAGACATAAATTATTGATTTTTTCGGGTAAATTTATTAAGATGGTCAAGTGTAATCCTCGAGAGATTGGATACAGTGATATAGGTTAAGAAAGGGCAACTGTGGAATGTTGGCATTTGTCATGAAAGGGAAGTGCATCCCATCCCTATGCTGCCATAATAAAACTTAGCACTTAATGCAAGTCTGGTGGAGAAAACTAATAAAGTATTGTAATATTTTCGGCCTGGGGTTCGTCGAATAAAACTCAACTTCACTTTTATGATTTCACAATGAAACACTTTATTTATCAACCAAAACTTATTTAAATTCAAATCACACTGTTATTCAACTTTACTACTTAGAATTCAACACTTTAATTCAATTCAATCACTTTTCACTTTATAACCGATTTTCACAAGTCAACGTTTAAAATATAACTGTCCGTACGAGCCTGTCACCCGTGTATTTATACAAAATTAAGCACCTTCTAGTACGTTCCATACCTCCTTTGGTAATTTTCCATTGGTACTCCTCCGCTGAATTCCAAGGAGGGGAAATCGAAATTCGAACTTCGGATATGACAGCTGCTGTCAGATGACTGGAATGACAGTTGGGTATGTTCATTTAGTGAATCAAGCGGGTGCGTTTGTAGAGTGAATCGATGGGTGCATTCAGGGACTCCTGCGAGTTGTTTTATTTCTTGTCGCCACATAACATTGCCCCCCTCTTAGTTTTGTTCGTCCCGAACAAGTACGTCATCATTGCTTCCGTGGTAGCGATGTAGGCGATCAACATGGACAACTTTCATCTTCGCTCTTGGTCCTCTTTGGATTCGGAATACGACATCATTAATTCGCGTTACAACTTGGTAGGGACCTTCCCAGTCCTTCTGAAGCTTTGGCGATCTTCCCTTTTTACGATGTGGGTTGTAGAGCCATACCAGATCTCCCTCGTTGAACTCGGGTGCCGTTGCTCGCGCATCGTATCTCGTCTTCATGCGGTCGCTTGCAACTTTTATATTGCTTCTGGTTCTCTGGTGGATGTCATTAATCCTTTCTCTAAGGTCAACCACGTAGTCCTCCTCGCATGTGGGTTCTTCAGCGGGAAATCCGAATTTAAGCTCACTGGGTAGCCTGGCAGTTCGGCCAAATAAAACTTCAGATGGAGTATATCCAGTTGTACTGTGAATAGCATTCCGGTAGGCCATAAGGAATAAAGGTATTCGCCGATCCCAATCCCGTTGATTCTCGTCCACGACTTTAGAGAGATGTTCCTTCAGCGTCTTGTTGAAGCGTTCCACCATTCCATCTGATTGTGGGTGAAGAGGTGTGGTCCGTGTCTTCTGTAGTCCGATTGCTGCGCATACTTCCTGGAATATCTTCGACTCGAAGTTTCTTCCCTGGTCGGAATGTAATTCCATTGGCACTCCGAACCTGCACACCCAGTGGTCCACTATCTGATCGACAACGGTTTTCGCTTCTTGGTTTGGGATCGCAAATGCCTCGGACCACTTGCTGAAGTAATCGGCAATAACCAGGATGTAACGATTACCGCTTTCAGTTTCCGGAAACGGTCCTGCGATGTCGACGGCGATCCTTTCAAAGGGAGCACCCACATTGTACTGGTTCATTTTACCCCTGGTTTTGACTTTGGGTCCCTTACTAGCAGCACAAGTAGAACACTTCCGACACCAACTCTCAACGTCGCTTCTTGCACTCAGCCAATAAAAACGTTCCCGTACTTTTTCCAGGGTTTTGTTGATGCCCAAGTGCCCACCAGACACTCCATCGTGCATTTCCCGTAGAATCTCCTGGACTTTCGACCGTGGAACCACAAGCTGCATCTTAAAGGATTTTCCATCCGGCATTTCCCATTTTCTTCGCAGAACGCCATCTTGTACATGGAGAGAGTCCCACTGCGCCCAATATGCCTTTAATGTGGGACTTCTGTCGGATATATCCCTTGCGCTCGGTTTCTCCATAGATTCCTTCCATGCAAGGATTGGCTCAATGTCAGGGTCTTCTTGTTGTGCGTTGCGAAGTTCCTCAGTACTCCAGCCTTCTGCAGGTTCGGCTCTTACTCGCTGGACAGTACATTCGTCCTTTTCCTCCTGTCGCACGCAATGCTTACAATTGGGCTCACATGGTCTCCGGGATAATGCGTCCGCGTTGCAGTGCAGTCTTCCTTTGCGATGTTGTATCTCGAAGTCATAAGCCTGCAATCGCTCGATCCATCTTGCGACTTGGCCCTCAGGATTTTTAAACTGCAGTAACCATTTGAGCGCGGCGTGGTCGGTACGCAAGATGAACTTCTGGCCGCTCAGGTACTTCTGGAAATGTTTCGTCGCCAGTATTAAAGCAAGGAGTTCTCGCCTGGTAACACAATAATTTCTCTCTGGTCGGGTAAGCACTTTGCTGAAGTATGCTACGACTTTCTCCTGCCCATCGTGTAACTGCGACAATACTGCGCCAACACCCACATTGGCCCTCAGGATTTTTAAACTGCAGTAACCATTTGAGCGCGGCGTGGTCGGTACGCAAGATGAACTTCTGGCCGCTCAGGTACTTCTGGAAATGTTTCGTCGCCAGTATTAAAGCAAGGAGTTCTCGCCTGGTAACACAATAATTTCTCTCTGGTCGGGTAAGCACTTTGCTGAAGTATGCTACGACTTTCTCCTGCCCATCGTGTAACTGCGACAATACTGCGCCAACACCCACATTGCTAGCGTCTGCGTCCACAATAAATGTCTTGCCGGGGATGGGGTAAGCTAGTACCGGTGCTTCGCAAAGTCGCTGCTTCAGATGCTGAAAGCTTCTTTCGCACTCACCTGACCATTTAAATTGTCTTCCTTTCTCAGTGAGCTGGTGTAGACACTTTGCAATCCCGGCGAAATCTTTGACGAACCTCCTGTAGTACGTAGCAAGACCGAGAAAGCTCCTTAGCTGGTGTTTGTCCTTGGGAACTGGCCAACTTCTCACAGCTTCGATTTTCTCTGGATCTGTCTTCACGCCATCCGTCGATATCACATGTCCCAGATACTTTACTTCTGCTCTGAAGAGCGCACACTTCTTTGGATTGAGCTTTAAGTGTGCTGCTCGAAGTCGTGAGAAGACCTCCCTCAAGTTGTCGCGATGTTCTGCAAACGTCTTTCCCAAAACGATGACGTCATCCAAATATACCAGGCAGGTTTTCCACGTCAGACCATGTAAGACACGTTCCATAAGACGCTCAAAGGTGGCCGGAGCGTTACACAAACCAAATGGCATTACTGTAAACTGCCAAAGCCCATTGCCAATTGTGAAAGCGATCTTCTCTTTGTCTTCTGGATGGATCTGTACCTGCCAGTAGCCACTTTTCAGGTCGAGAGTGGAAAACCATTTTGATCCAGAGAGTGTGTCCAATGTGTCATCTATTCGAGGTAAAGGGTAGCTGTCCTTCTTTGTGATATCATTAAGCCTCCGGTAATCCACGCAGAATCGAGTACTGCCGTCCTTCTTTTTCACCAGTACAACAGGCGACGCCCACGGACTTTTCGAGCTTTCGATCAAACCTTCTCTTTCCATGGTCGATATCGTCTCGGCGGCCTCGTCCTGTTTAGCCAACGGAAGTCGTCTGGCAGGTTGGCGGATTGGTCTAGCATCTCCGGTGTCTATGCGGTGTTGTACTAAGTGTGTTCGACCATAGTCTCCATCCTGTGAGGCAAATATATCAGCAAACTCGCCAATTAGATTTTCCGCTATGGTTTGCTGCTCCTGATTTAGCTCACAGTCTCCGAGTATAGTCTCACATACCTCGGCCAATTTTGATGGAGAGACAGGACTTGCAGGCTCACTCTCAGCTATTGTCGAAATGGCTGCAACGGGCACACATCTTCCGATCACCTCTCCTTGTCTGAGCTTAACGGTGCGCTTATTAGGGTTCATCAGTATTACCGGCACCATGTTATCCCTGGGCTCTGCAAGAATTTTTCCCACGACGTAACTTTTAAATTCACTTTTGTTATCTGGCTCGATGAGATAGAATCGGTGGTTCCCAGGATCACCCTCCAAACGTGTCCAAAGAACTGTCTCTGAAGAGGGCCGCAGAACTTCATCGCCTCCCAGTATTGCTCGAAGATTCACAGCGTTGTCGTTTCCGTATACCATAGGGATCTCGACGGTTCGATACCTTAGCACCTGCATTTGAAGGTCAAGAATTACCTCGTGTGCCTTCATGAAGTCCACTCCAATGATGCATTCGTCGCATATGTCGGCTACCAAGAATGCATGTGAGAAGGTCAATCCCTCTAGTTGTATCTGTAGCTGCACCTCCCCGTATACTTTCGCCGCTTCTCCTGTAGCTGTCTTCAGACTGTAGCAGCTGGTGTTATGTAGCCATGACGTCTGAACAAGGTCTCTTCGGATGATGGAGGCCGTGGCACCTGTGTCGATAGTGGCCACACATTTTCTGTTGCCAATAATTGCCTTCACTGTAAGACTCCTGTTGCAGCGTTTTGTTTGCGAGACTTGGATGATGGTCCTGGGGGCGTCGATTCCATCAACCAACTTCTGCCCCGCGAAGTTGGTTCTTAGGCGTTTCCCGACTGCTGTTGCTCTGAAACTTGTCCAGCAGGTTGAACGTTGTCCCTGCCAGATGCTTCTTCATTTTGCCTTCTTCTAGCGCAATGTGGGCAGCTTGTTTGTCTAGGTGGAGCTCTGCACTGTCGCTGTAGGTGTCCCAACTTGTTGCAATTCCAGCACCTTATTTGTCCTCGACCGCTGTTCGTGTTTTGTCTCTCCATTTCCAAGCGCTGACATGAGCATTCTAGCGTAGCCATTTCCCTTATGCGATGGCTTCCTTGCGAAGCTTGGTCTGCAGCTTCCATTGTCAGGGCGAATGCTAGTGCTTCAGCGAGAGTCTTCTTACCTGCCATTCTTACAGCCATTTGTAGCTTTCCATCCGCAATGGCATTGGTAAACGCATCGGTTGCCAACTCGTTTATTATCTCCCTGCTGGTGTTGGGATAAGACAAATTCGCTAATCGCTCGATGTCGGCTTGCAACTGTTGAAGCGTCTCACCCCTTGTCTGAACTCTTCGGCGTAACTGGACCCGGTAAACTTGTTGCATGTGGTCGTCGCCAAACCTCATCTCGATGGCCTTCACCATGGCATCATAATCTTTTTGTTTTTCTTCAGGGATGGTCTGCAGCAGTTCGGCAGCTGTTCCTCTGAGCGCAAGCGTGAGAGCAATTGATTTATCTTCGTTGTCCCAGTTGTTTGTCAACGCTGCAGCTTCGAATTGTCTCTTATAAATCGGCCACGATGTTTGGCCATCGAAGACAGGTGGCTGCATTTCTTTGCGTCGTGGACCGTCGGGCAAATATTCTCGAACTTTCTGTTTCTTAACTAGCTCCAGCTCCTTAGCCAGTTGTTCAACTTCCGATTTGACTTCAGTGAATTTTTCCTCCACGCTTTCAATTCTTTGATCTACTGCCTGGAACTTTTCCTCAAAAAACGCATTCTGGGAATCAAGTTTGCTTTCTAGAGCTTTCTTCTGCTCATCGAACTTAGTATCCAGCTTTTCATCGAGAGCGTTCTTTTGTTCTTTTTGGCCGCTCTCCAGCTTCTCGAATTTGTCTTCGAGAGCGTTCTTTTGTTCTTTTTGGCCGCTCTCCAGCTTCTCGAATTTGTCTTCGAGAGCGTTCTTTTGTTCTTCGAGAGCATTCTTTTGGCTACTCTCCATCTTTTCGAATTTCTCCAGAAGCAACTTCATGAAAGCGGGCATTTCATCGGCAGTACTTACTGTGCTTTGTTGCTGTTCTTCTTGAACTTCGAACAGCATCGTGTCTGGATGTCCACCTTCCTCGGTAATAGCGTCCTGGAGTCGGAGCAACAATTCCCTTTTGAGCCCCGGAGTCTGGAGGTTTCTTTTACCCAATTCCGCTTTTAACTCAGCTGTTGTCAATTGTTCAATTTTTCGACCCATTTTGAATTGTCTTCACACAATTTTCACAACACAATCAGTTTATGTTTTATATCTGTTCCAGAAAATTCACTCAGAAATAAACAAATCACTGACACCGTTTTTATAACTTCGCACAATCAGTTTCAATATATCCAGAATATTCCACCTCAAATTTGTATGAATCACCGACACTGCTTACACACACGATATCTCTGGAAAATTCCAGAGATAGACTTTTTCTAGAAGTCTCCACTTAAAACTGTTTGACACACTAACACTGTTCCGGAAAATTCCACTGTAGAATTTACCCGCACAATTATGAGTTTTATCCCCAATTTCTGACACCAATGTAATATTTTCGGCCTGGGGTTCGTCGAATAAAACTCAACTTCACTTTTATGATTTCACAATGAAACACTTTATTTATCAACCAAAACTTATTTAAATTCAAATCACACTGTTATTCAACTTTACTACTTAGAATTCAACACTTTAATTCAATTCAATCACTTTTCACTTTATAACCGATTTTCACAAGTCAACGTTTAAAATATAACTGTCCGTACGAGCCTGTCACCCGTGTATTTATACAAAATTAAGCACCTTCTAGTACGTTCCATACCTCCTTTGGTAATTTTCCATTGGTACTCCTCCGCTGAATTCCAAGGAGGGGAAATCGAATTTCGAACTTCGGATATGACAGCTGCTGTCAGATGACTGGAATGACAGTTGGGTATGTTCATTTAGTGAATCAAGCGGGTGCGTTTGTAGAGTGAATCGATGGGTGCATTCAGGGACTCCTGCGAGTTGTTTTATTTCTTGTCGCCACATAACAGTATGCTATTTAGAGACGCCTGAGGACACTAAGTGATGATTTGATTATGTCATGAATCACATGATTTATGATTTGTTTTTTTGTTTTTTAATTTATTCCAAAAAGAGCTTAGCTTTTAATTCTCACGAGGATATTCGATTTTCAAATACTTTGCTCTCTTATGGAAAACTCAACGGAGAGTTTCACTTAATCTCAGCATCATTATCATGAAAAGGAGTCTGAGGACGAATTTCTGGCGGGCGATGTTCGAAGTTATCATAGTTCCAGTCATTGTAAATAATTTTTGTTGTTACATTAGGGTTGTAATATAATTCTTGTAATTTTTCATTTTTGCCAGCACTTTTCCAATATTAATGGCAATTAAAAAGTTTGATAACAGTTTGAAAAAAATCATTTAAAATGAACTAAATGATTTTTAACACTTATTGAGAAGTTTTGCAGGAAAGACTAGAGAAATGAAACTAAGGTCTACCTGTATACTGAATTTTCATGAAACAATTAAGTATATTGCTTATAATGAAAAGTTTTTGTGATATAAAGAGTTGAAAATAGATGCCGTTTTTAAAAGTGTTGGAGAGGATAAATTTTTACACACTAAGTGAACAAAGCCGATATCAAACACACGTATAAAGCTACCTTAATTTAGCCAAGAGCTTCAGTTATATTTTTATGAAAGAGTTCTAATGCTGCCATTTTGGATCAAAATTCCAAAAATTGAAGACATTATATTGTTAAAATCACACGTATGAGAAATCATGCAAAGGATAATTATACGAATTCAAAAACTTTTGAGAATTAGCTCGAATACATAAAAGCATTTACGATAACCATTTTTTTACTAAAAGATTTTAATCAATTTTTTAAAATCTTCTAGTATCTTAACGGCAACAGTTATTGTTCAAATTTGGTTAAAGTACAAAACGTACTAAAATAAGCTAGTTGCGTTAAAAAATAATGAAATTGTCGTTTCCAACCTAAGTTTTTCTAAGCCTGCTTAAAAAATTAAATAAAAAAACTTGTTCTACTGTTTCTGCAAAAATTTGTTCCCTAAGAATAAAGAAAAAGCAGCCAGTTCTAGCACAGGCTGCTGGTAATATTGAAAAAAATCTAACGACAATTGAAAAAAAATCGGATTACTTGCTATATGGATTTGAAATTTAAAAAATGTTAAAACAAGTGGGAAAGTGCAACAGTGGGTATGCAAAAGCTTCAATCCATTGACGACGGATTGCAAAATACCCGACCATACCAAAAAGAAAACTGCCACGCCTCCTTAAAGTGGGCGGAATATAAAAATATAACTGTTGAATGCTTTATACTAGGTGGTTACATACATCTCGGCCTAAAACTCGGCCTTTTTAACTAAAAAAATCAAAAAAAAAAATTTAACTAAGAAAATGCTAATATCTACAGCTTTTGTCATATAATTTTTTGTCAAATTTCATATATATTTATTGAAAAACAGTCATTTTAAGCTAAAATCCCTTAAAAAGTGGGCGTGGCCAATAAAAAAGCAAACATTTTTTGGCTAGCTTAAAGACAATTATAAGTCAATGTTACGTACCAAAAATGGATGCGCTAGCACCATTGTAACATAGCTAAAATTTGCAAAATATATTTTTTTAAATTAGAGATGGGCGCACATACAGGCCTGAAGTGGGCGTGTCTGTGGGCGGATTCAGCTTATTTTCAAACTTGATCTGAAGGACTGGACTTCCAACCAACCCACAAAATTTCAGCTCTCTGCCTTCAAATTTAAGGCCTAAAAGTTGTTTACATACGGACGGACGGACGGACGGACATGGCTTAATCGATTCTCCTGTCGGTCCCATTCATATCTCTAAGAGGTCTTAGGGGTCTACGGTGATTATTTCACTGCGTTTCAAACTATACATCAAACCTAATATACCCTGGATCGGGTATAAAAAGTATACGACCTACCCTTTCTCCCAAACGGTGTAAGGTATAATTTTTTAAAACAAATAAAGGGCATAATACCTACATTTTTTGAAATTTTACTGAAAACTATAGTAAACTTGGAATATTTAAAAGTTTCTGCAATCTTAACAGCTTTGCCGATCTTGTTTAAATTAAAAGTTTAGCTCAATGCATTAAAAACTTTCAAAATTGTCGTTTCTAACATGAATTTCTAACCTGAATTTTAAGACCATTCAAAAAATCGAAATAAAAACAAGTGGAAAATTGCAACAGTGCATTATGTAAAAGCTTCAGTTCGTCTGCAATATTTTGTTAATTGTTGCACAAATTTTGGGTTAAAAACCCTGCCAATTGACTATAAATTTCTATTAATAAATGTAGATATTATTGTAACATAATTTTTTCCATGTTTCAAAATAATTTTTTTTTTAATTTTTAAAAAGTGGTCGTAATGAGGATAAGATTTAGTATAAGTTGTCAACAAACAATAATAGCAGCAACTTCGAGGCAGTTTAAGAGTTCATCTACCTGGAGTTAAAATCAATTTCACAAACTACACCTTATTGAAGACTTGTGGGAAAAGAACCCTAGGGAACCGTTGCTATTTCGGTTTGGCAAAATAAATGTATTATAATCAAAGCTCCTCTTAAGAACAGCAAAGCCTAAGATCTACAAAACCCTTATTCTGCCAGCTCTGCTTTATGGCACCGAGTGCTGGACGAGAAGTAGAAAAGGAGGAATTACACCCAGGGCAAAAACAGTTTTATAAAACCTAAAAAAAATTATTTTTCGGTATTATTCAAGTCTTATATTTAAAAAATGGAGGGAGCTTGGGTCTTTATACACTGCTGTATAAACCTCTGTGCCTCTGTTACGGTAGACGGTTTTCGGATGTAAGCACTTTGAGCAGTTTAAAGACATTGCGATAATCCCCATCCAGCGCTTGTTTTTGAAACCCATTTTAAAATTTCTTTTTAAGCTCCAACCTATATGTAATTTGTGTTGACTCAAGATTCTCTTTCAGTCTACGCAAATAACACGAAGGCTACAGTGAACTATGAGCAATCCCATCTCCCGAGTAACACAGAAGCTCTTGCTTTGGCCACCATTACGTTTTCAGCACCACATCATAAAACCTTAGGTTCTTGAAGTTGGTTTTATACAAGTAACGGGGCCCCTTACAAAACCCCTTTAAGAATGATTTGACACTTTATAGAACTTAATTTTGGGTGCAGAAAGGGCTCTAATTCGGGCTCTCATATAACTTTTTTGACAGTCAATACATTTTAGGCACACACACTTCGAGGTGTTTACCTTTTACTCTCATGGTGTGTTTTTTATTGTAGGTAGGCATACACATTTCTATCTTATTCTTTGAAAGTGTTGATGTTTTTGCACAAATAACTGCGTTCATATTAAATGGTGATGAAATTAATGAGCAAACCGAGTGCATTTAATTAGCAGAAAACAAGGTGCGCATCTCGTTTCTTCGAATGATTTATTAAAATAGGACGAATAGAAACAATGCTCTTCTTGAAATATTAAATATAACATAAAATAAAGAGTGTAAGGTTTTCTGTAGAGCCCACATAGCACCGTTGTAACACTTAAGGTGTTCTGCGATGCCTTTTAGAAACTTTAGGTTCCATGTAGCACTGTCTAGCTTCATGTAGAACTATTATAAGGTTTTGTGTTTTCTGTCAAACATGGCGCTAATTTATTTAGGGTTGCCATCACTCTCTTTTCTTTTAGGATATACGTTGGTTTGACCACTTGAAATTATTGACATGGCAGACGTTAATTGAAATATATATTTTACAGGCTGTTTTTATCTTATCCATGAATGTAGTTTATACCTTAACAGTTTTTAACCTCAAGGAGGATACCTGTTAAACTTCTACCTTAAAAGTAAGCATGTCTGTGAGCTGATAAAATACTTGAACTTGAATTACCTAAACCTAACTTATTTGACCAGCTAGAAGATAGAAAAGTGAAAAATTTCAACAATTTACAATTCTACAAGCATTATAGTCATGACTGGCCCCAATATAAGCAACGATACGCTTTGTCAGCTTTTTGATGAATGTTCATAGATAAACAGCATAAAAGCATGAACTTTCTTTCGAAATCAAATTTTTGTGTATGATATACTTCTCCAGCCTAATATGTTATCTAGTTAAAATTTATATCATTCTATAAAAAATTTAAGTTTCTTATATTGAGATGTTTGCTTGAAATGTTCTCACAGCAATTTCTGTCAACTACATTGTTTTCTATTGTATGACTTATGGCAACCCCCAAGTGCTATATAAGAGTGCAAAGTAGTACTTCGGATGTGTCAAACCTATAGTGTTAGAAAACAGGTGCTAGAAAGGTCTACAGAACTTGCGCTATAGAACTTAACAACTCAGCACTTATTTCCTTAGAACTTGAGTGCTAGGAACGTTTATAGCACCACGTTTACGGAACCTTTGGTGCTAGAGCTTTTAGTTTTATAATTTTGGTGCTGTATACGTTTCTATGACCAATCTTATAAGTAAATAAGCTGCGCACCAATGGTACGATAACGAAACCTTGCAAAACCATTAGTGCTACTGAAGAGCATTTTGAGTGTCTTATAAGTCCAATATTCAAAAACCAGTGCTTATGGTTCCAGAGTGTGCTACTTGGGCTACTATCTCCCAAGATAGCAAGGACCCACGCAATGTAGGTAAACTTTCTTAAAGAAACGGATTTTGCCGCAACACTTGGCGTAACCAAAAAAAAAAAAAATTATTTTTTTCATTTTGCTAATGTCATGTCAATGCAGAGCTTATTGTCGGCACCAGGCGTACTGTGAGCATTGGAACTTCATAAATACGGTTGATAAATTTCAAAACTTTTAATACGTATATGTGGGTGATAGCTGATGCCGCTAATGGCTAATGGGCTAGAGAGGGAGAATGATATGACTTAAGACTTATTACTTAGCAACATCTTATGATAAGGAAAGCAGTCACGTGTAGTATTGATAGTCATCAACGCAGGAGTCATTATATATGACAGTCTCAAATCCCAAAAATGACGAACAAAAACGGTCCAAGAATTAAACCGTGAGGAAGCCCGACACGAGCTCCAGGGCCTTTGTCGCTTAATAAATTATCTTTCCGAACATGTTGTTTCCTATTTGAAAGAAAAGACGTCAGCAAATTTATTTTGTTACCCTAAAACAGAGTCTTAACATTTTTTTCAAAATTACTCCCCGAGCAACTAAATCAAAGGCTTCGGTCAGGTCAAGGAATAAACCCGCAGCTTTTTTGTTTGTTGTCGTCTAGACTTTTATAGATTTCATCCAAAAGAGCAACTAGGGCCTCTTCAGTAGACTTTCCTATCCTGAATCCGTATTGTACTAAATTCAAAAGCTGAAATTTGTCTAAGAAATTTAGTATCCTTTCCGCAACTATTTTTTCAAAGATCTTAGAGAAAGCTGATGATATCGAAATAGGCCTATAATTTGAAGGATCACAAGGGTCAGATTTCTTAAAAACTGAACCAACTATTCCCAGAAATACACCAGTTTCGAAATTTAATGAGTTTAAGATGGATTTTAATGGGTTTAACTAACTTTTTTTTAACAAGGCATTACCCTCATCAGTACCACAGGAGGATTAAGGCTAAAACCAAGAGAAAGCTCTCGCAACTTTACTTTCAGCCACTACAGCTTTTATGTTAAGAATCGAGATCTAAGGCAATTACTTCTTAAATACTTTTCCTGTTTTGCTCCTCTTATAAAAAAATTAAAAATTTCAATTTATAAATAAACATTTAAGCTTCAAGATTTTATAAAAACGATTTACAAACCAAAGACGTGGCATATTAATATAAAGATTTAATTATCGTTCTTTAAAATAAAATATTAATGACAAATCAACCAACTAAATTAAATAGTTTCAAATGTACCTTCATCTTAATGGCTAGTTTGCTCACCTTTTTTATTTCGTTTATTTCAATTCGTGTGATGAAATAGTCCAGTAAATTATTTATTGAATCTTGGACATTTTAAATCCACGTGCTAAGTTTAAGCCACGCTTTTCTTTTCATTGACTCTCTCCATTTTTACATTTTATCTAAAAATCCCAATTAGGTAGAGAATAATGCAAAGGTTTTGTTACAAACGATAGGTATGTACATATACTGTGATTCTAAGTTACGTTGCACGTGGGTGATAAATTTGTAAACGCTTCTTCGACGTTTCAATCACTCACGATTGTACTAGTTTCATCACTCATTTTTTCATTTTTCAGCTGTTTAACAATGGAATTTACGTGGATATCTAATCTTATAATGGCACACCTGCAATCCATCTCGACTAAAAACAGAGAAGTCTAAACCCACAACACCACATTTCCAAAACAAATTCATTCATCAAACCCAACTGCATCTCAAATTGGATAATTGCTATGACGAAAAATGTTCCATTGCGGCAACGCCATAAAATTAAATCAAATCTGCTCGTATATCGCACCCAAAAACGCTAACCTAGGTGTACGCACCTTTTTTTGTTAGCAAATTATAATGTTCAACATTCATTGCACATTTTTGACAGCAAACCACAAAAGAATCAATAAAAATGTTACGAAACATGTCACAATAAATTATTACTCCTTCGCGAGTTTACTTTGTGACAGTGGCAAACCACCCCTACTTCACTCCTTATAGATTGTATGAGCTGCGGCGAATTAACAATGCAATGAGTGTTCATGTGGGGTGGTATCACCCCCCTGCCTTATCAATTCTATGGCTTACATTTTGCTATTTTATGCAGGGGCAAAATAAAATGACCTTCTTGGCGATCGTTTAAGCGGAAATATTTTCTCTTGTTGCGGTTATGCCTTCTGCTGCGTTATACATTTTGTGAATTGAGGTGAATATTAGGGCCCTTTTAAACGACCGACAGAAAATATGCGCGCGGATGACAGTTGAGATAAGTCTGAAAAGTATTGGGTATTATGACAGCGACAGACGATGACAGTTGTTGCTCTCGTCTAAGGCCTATATTTAGACTTTTTCTCAAAAACTTTCGTCGCTTGTGTAAGGTCAGGCGCAGCGTTACCGCTGCACGACTAAAGTCGCTATTGGCAACCTTTTTTTCCTTAGCGACCAACGACGGACGACCTTTATTGGAAAGAGACTTTTTTAATGCGACACTTTTTCTTTTTTATACATAAAGTAGGCGACTAAATTTTTTTAATTTTTTTTTGCACCTGTACTGCTTCGGTACCTAAGGCACAGATATAGTTTGCAGTTCGTAGCTCAAAATGTAGGCTCTTAAAACAACCGACATACGGGTGGACGGAGATGATTTATTGAGTTAAAAAAATCGGTCTGGATTACAATTACATTATGCACGGGTGGGTTTACGATCCTTATTTCTCTATATGTGAAATATCATTAAATTTAACTGCTCCCTTTTTATCCTACGGGATGGGGTATAAGAACTTCAATGTTCAATTATCTATTTTGCGTTCTAAGTGTTCAATTTATTAGATAAAGCGATCTTTTTTGGTTTCGAGCGACTTTTTTGTTTTCTTAAAGCAACCTTCCAAAAATTTCCAGCGGTAACCCTGGTAAGGCGTAATGCTTGGCTGAGACAATCACAAATTTTACAATTTCAGTCCCAATATCTGTGCCTGTAGATAGGAAGGCTACAAGAAGAGTTCATTTGTCGGAGGTTGCTACTATCCGATGGAGCACTCAGACACAACTACTGGTCCATTGTACTATCATGCGGACACCTTAGATTCACTGCATTCAGCCTTCCCACTAAGTTCAACGAATGTGGGAAAGTCTTCAACCCAAAATAACATACTGGCTTTATACAGCGGTTGTTACACCTATTCTTACCTATGGATCACTGGTATGGTGGGAGGCGTGTAAAACGAAATCTTACCTCAATAATCTGAAGAAGGTACAAAGATTAGCTTGCTTAGGTATCACAGGTGTATTAAGATCCACGCCTCAAATAGGTCTGGAAACAATGCTGCACCTCCAACCTCTGGAGCTTTTCACCACAAGAAATGTGGCGGCAAAGGCAGCTCTCAGACTAAGAGAGAACAACCTCTGGAAATCACAATGTCTAGGACACTCGAACATTCTGAACATCTTTAATCAAAATGCGTTGCGTTTGTAGCCCGTACGGATTATAAGAAACCTCAATTTGACTTCGACAAAAGATTCAAAGTCATTATACCAAGTAGGCAAGACTGGGTAGAGACACTAAGGTTGACATCAAAGGTATAGGTATCTGATGGCTGACCGACGGGTTTATCTCCCTTTCAACACATCCAAAAGTCTTATAGATCAATACACGATCAAAATAGCCGCTGCACGTTGGCAACAGTCTTAAGATTGTATCATAACTCACAGCTTATGGCCAGTACTCGACCTAAAAAGAACAACGACCCTTCTCACTATTGGTGTAGTCACGGGACACTGCACCATTAGGGTCATGGCTACACGAATGGAAATCTTTGCCAACGACTTCTGCAGAAGCTGTAGGGATGAAGAAGAAATAGAGTCTATAGAACACTTTCTCTGCCACTGCCCAGCTCTCCAAGAACGACGACTAACCTTTTTAGGAGTCAGGTTCTTTGATAGCCTGGACGACCTGGCAGGAATATCACTACTTGACCTAAAAAGATTTATCAAATATCAGTTAGTAAGACATATTTCCAACCATGTTTGTCTACCTCACAAGGGTAATGACAATGGGCCAATCTGGCCACCGAGTGAACTTGCACTAGTTGCAAACAACCCTTTCCAACCTAACCTAACCTAAGTTCAACAAATACTCGAGTTCGAGCACTATCTTGGACGAGGTAAGAGGGTTGAGCAACGCATTTAGAGTAGCTTGGCTGTCACTGCAAACGCATATGCTTCTCGCCCTCCACCTGATAGCCACAATATAGCGCATAGCCATTAGGATAGCGAAAATCTCCGCTTGGAGGGGGAAGTGGATTCTAATGGTCTTGCTTTCCACAATGACTCCAGCACCAGACCCCTGTCCGGTTTTGGAACTATCCGTGAAAATACGATAGCAATCTTTCCCTGGCTCATAGTCTGGCCGAAGCCATTCCATTACCTAAGGAAGTCGACTTGGTAGTTTTGTCGCAAAAGGATTCTTGGGGTCATTGCGTCAGAGGGCATGTCCATAAGACGGGGGTCGAAGGACAATTCTCGAACAAGTTCTTCAAAATTCCAATGCGTGTGGTACCAAAAACCACCTCTCTTTAAGCGAAAGATGGTTTTCAGCGTTCACTCCATGATAAATATATCAAGGGGGGAGGGGGAGGTTCAACAGAGCATCTAGAGCAGAGCCCGGCGTACTAGGGAATGGCCCTGTGCAGCCAAGACAAGCCGTTCTTTGGAGTTTGGCAAAAGAGGCGGTAACACGTTTCCGCGAAAGCCTGTTCCACCAAACAATCGATGCATATATGAGAGGAGTGGTCTTACCATGGCCGTATAGATCCAGAGGACGCTTTTTGGGGATAGGCCCCATGTCTTGCCAAAAGCCCCTCTACACTGCGAGAAAGTAGACAGTGCTTTTTCGGTTTTGGCTTCAACATGCTTGGACAAGAAGAGGTAGTAACTAATAGAAGTAGGTACGGTTAGGCTCCTAACACATATCAAGAGACATGTTTCAATTTGCCTTGTTTTTGGGGATGCATTTTCAGAGCTTTCTTGTTTATGGCCAACGACCCATCGGACAGCTTTCAAGAAAGAACAAGTTTTGGGTTAGTTCACAAAAGTCATAGTATAGACTTACATTATTTCCTATGTTCAGTTTACACCAGGACTGGTTTAATTTGCCAAATATGTTCGATTCGAAATAACCTGGAGAGTATGTAGGTAGGTACCTATCTTACTCTATAGCTGAAAAAACTATCTTCAAAAAGAGGAAGATTTAAGCATAACGTACGAATATTAATGACTTTCGATAGCTTTCATGTATGTACATTATTCAAACGCCATTCACAACGTCGGCCATAGTAATGCTACACAATCGTACCCTCCGCGCATCCATTACGTCCCCCATTCACCCGAAGTAAGTCGAAACTTGCCGCTTCTTTGAAGTCTTGAAAAAAATCATTAAGGTAGATATATTAACGGCCACAAATTTGAGGAATAAGAAAATGGAAATCCCGACACCTATACCGGTTGTCTGTCCGAACCAACCGAACACAAGAAAGAGTTTATCATAAATTTGCGGTGAGCATTTGTCCCTTATGAAGTCTAATCCGCGTTTATTTTATTCGAGGCTACAAATCGTCGCCTTAATAGTGTCAACTTGACTTATGCGATCGCAGCCGCTCCACCGATCCACCGTGTCCAACGCAATGGGCGTCACAATGCTTCTGATGGGGGGGGGGAGGTGAACTCTGCTGCATTGGAAAATGTGATAATAACTTGCGATCCGAGAATGCGTATCGCATTAAACACGCGCCGCGCCGCCGATCATAATGCTGGTCCAATGGAAGCGCGGTGTATTTCATTTTGGATCCATAAATCACTGCCACACAAGCCCACTCATTCGTATTTTAAACGCTCTACAACACTGATGCGTCCTTTGGGCTGCTCATGCTGGCTGGTGTCCTGTTGTATACCGTAGCTGCTGTTGCTGCCAACCACTGGCCAATGGTCCTCCTCTCTGGCGTGCAGAAAAGCTAATAAACCATAATCCATTTTGAATTATTGTAGCGCACAGCATCGGTTCTTTGTGCTGGAAGAGTTTATAGGTGTCCCCTTGGAAGAGATCATGTCGCCCGGTTACCGTAACAAAAGTATATTCGCGACTGTTATACATTGCGGCACAACGTGCCGCTGCGTAAAGGCATATAAATTCTTTTTTTGAAACTCAAATAACTTAGGTATTTGGAGTGTCGGCCATAATTTAAGTTGTGCAATACAATCAACCCAGGGTGTCGGATATTGAGGTAAAAGATTAAGCTTTTGATAGGAAGCTGAATGTTGAGGACGCGGACATTGGAAATTATTGCATTTTTTGACAGTTCCGGTCATAGGACAAAAAAGGAATGCTGAATTTATGGTTTCGTCAACCAAAACAATAAACGGGCTAAGTTTATTATGTTCGAATACTATAGCCTATGATTCCCGCGATTGCTTAGCTTCTAAAACTAAGTTTTAGTACCTACGTATTTATTTTCGTGTGAAGCTCTGAGAAACCGATCAAAAAAAGGTAAAAGGTATTGGGTGATGGCATGTGAGGTCGGCCGTCTCCAGTAGTCGGCCGGCGCGCCATACAACGATGCGTAATAGCAAATGCGTTTGGAAAATACACACAGAAATATTTTTCCCCAAAAAGCTAACGGTTTTCCTGTCTGTGAGCAAAGTCTGGATACCATGCAGCTGCTGGTTTCTCCGTAATAACTGTTAATCTGATTCGAGTTTTTGGCAGTGATGCATATGTCATTTTGAGTTAAAAAAAAATAGTGGCAGTGAATGTCAGAAACCCTCCATAACTAGTGAAATACTATCGGTGGATGCATTTTATGATTTTAATTGAATTGTAAATAGATTCTATTCATAATTTTTTGCCCAAAAGTGTAGAAAAAAATTGTTTAAAATAAATACAGGGGGTGGGCGACCTAAGGAGACATTTTTTTCATGGTTCTTCTAGGCTCGCCCCCAAACTGAAATCTTTGCTTCCACTCCAAGTCCAGCTTTCCTGAAGACCGGTCGGCACATTTCCTTTACTATTGATCCAGCTTGGCCAATTCTTCAGGACAACTCAGTATAACTCCTCCCATCTTTTGTTAAAAAGACGAGATACTTAAACTTCTCCACATGCTTATGGAACTCCATTTATGTGCAGGGTTACTGCACAGGAGTTTGGAAAACAAGCATCACTTCCGATTTGTTTACGTTTACTTTCATCCCAGCATTACCATAAACGGCTGTAAACATATCCAGTGCTCGCTGAAGTTCCTTCTTGTATAACGCAAGAATGGCCAAATAATCAAAAAGCAGATGGCTTATCCTGATGCTAGCCAATTCGAAACATTGCTCGCCTAGACTGCGCCTCACCATCCAGTCCATATATGCTATGAAAAGGAACGGCGACAGAACACAGCCCTGGTAAAGTCCAACGCACACATCAAAAGGACGGACCATTTATGGTGACACAGCTTCTGCAGTTTCCATACAAAGACCGGATGGCTCTCAGAAGAGGTCCAATCAGCGTATAGTCCTGCAAAACTCTCCATAGTGAAATAGATCTATTTCTTCGTGAAAAGATGCCTTCGAATTTTGAAAAAGGACGAAAAGACGTTTTGCTTATCTCCGAAAACTGGGGTTGTCTTAAGGGTGGTGCTCCAAAGGGTTGGAAAAACCTTTAAAAAGTTAGGTACGGAAACGAAAAGAAAACAGTGACCGTTCTGTTTGTTTTCAGTTAATTTTTTTATATTTTCGTTATAAGGTCAGAAAACACCTAATAACATAAATTTTGTGTATTTTATTTTAAGTTGGTAACATTCGTTGGGTCTTATCTTTTTAAATAATTTTTCTTATGGTTTTCATAAGTTAAATTTCATAAGTTGAATTTAAAAGGAAATTTAATGTAATGAACATTTTTTTTGATGAGTTTGTATTTTTATTGCTTCATAAATGAAAAAATTAAAAACAATTGGAAAATTTAAAACAATTGCATTTCTGACTTGGTCAAAATATTGAAATTTCAGAAGTAAAAATGGGGGGCTGACTACTGAGTACTTGTGTGGCCGACTACTACAGTTAGGGAGGCCGACTACTGAAGAATGTGGTTTCCATTTACATTTTTGTAAATAATAACAATTAAAACTAAACTGTAACAAATAAACTTAAGAAACTTTAAAATACCTAATCTACACATTTTAAATATTTAATTAAGCTGATAACGGATTTTTAAAAGCAATTCAAACTCAAAATTTAATTTAAGGGGCCGACTACTGGTGCCATCACCTTTATCCAAATTTTTAAAATGTAACCAATCCCCTAGCATAGATACATAGAACCCTTTTATCCACAGGGTACTCTGAATCCAATTTATGGTCCATTCAGCACCCGGCAGACAGATCGACAACTACAGTACAACAAGGTAGGTTCCATAGATTGAGGATAAAGCTTAGACTGAGATTGTGAAAGCTACATACATTTATTGAATACTGGGTGGATGGAGGCTAAAACTCTCTAAATTATTCCAAAGATATCAATATAACACTTAGGAGTATTGGTTAGGCCCGATTCTTACAGATACGCCCGAAGACGTGAACTACAAATAAACTAAAAGTGTGACAATATCCAGGCTTCTAAACAACAAGGCTGGTGAATCTGGTGGCCTACGCGCCGAAAAAAAAAAAAATCTTAAGGCCGCGGACGATGACTTGATATCAGGGTTACCGATGGGCGACATATGTCGTCAAATGGCGACTTTTCTACTATCGGGACGCTAGGCGTCCACATTTCGAAATAAGCGGTTTTTGGACACTTTTTTTTTTAAAAACAGGCGAAATTGGGACGCATTTTTTATTTTCAAATCAGTTATGCATACAACAGTCACAAATTGAAAAAAGTTATTGCATCTGCCTCTAGCTAAACCAATTCCACAAAACGAAATAAATGAGTCGAATAAATGTTGTTCTCAGCAGTAAATCCGTTTTCTTTGCGTAACTGGGAGGTTACCCCCCTGCCTGGAGGAACAGATCCTTTTTAATCACTCGTGGAGAGCGGGATAGCCCCTTCCTAGGGCCGGTTTTTCAGTTCGAGATCATCAGAGTTTCCGAGTTAAACTGAGACTTACCATGAAGACTAAGACTTACTACATCTAAGACCAACTCGCACTTCTTTTTCTGTGTTTTTCTATGTGAAGTGAGATTTAAAAATAAAAAATAAATAGAGTGGCGCAACAGCTCGATGTGAACCAGGGCCAACTTCTCAACAATGTATGCTGTGTGTGTTAATTTCTGCACACACAAGGGGACCTACAATTTTTTGCCGAATCCGAACGGCAGTTTGAGAAGTTTTTCAAGACAAATGATACTCTCGGAGGGCTTGTCAGACCCTCGCGGAGGTGGGGACCGTGAAAAAGAACGAATCACTTGTTTTTAGGTGACGATGGTAGGATTCGCACCCAGACCTCCGGCGTAGTTTTTTTTTTTTGTAAAAAAAAAAACTAAAAACCGGCGTAGTAAGCACACGCACTAACCACTACGCCACGGCACCCCCCGTGAAGTAAAATTTGGGAGAGTCAATAACTCCGTGAGTCGAAGATTTTAACAACTTTACTGACGGAGCCAACTCTGCAATGTAACTCTCAGTTTTTTCTGCTAATAGCAGGTGAGCTGCCTACGTCATGCTTAGGGATGTTAGGGATGATCATTCTTGTCTGATTCCCAACTCAATATTTTAATATGTGTGTCATGCTTAGGGATGACGTCATGCTTAGGGATGTTAGGGATGATCATTCTTGTCTGATTCCCAACTCAATATTTTAATATGTGTGTAGAAGTTGAAGGTCTCTAATAAAAGATCTTGCAACAAGTAAGTTCTTATTTCACATTTAACTCTTTGTTCTTTTTTTCTATTTTGGGTATCAAGTGAGCGGCGGGTCTGAGACTACATATTTGAGTATTTTTTTCCTATCGTGTCACGATTTTTTTTTCTGTACAATTTAAGCATTTGTGTATTTTTTTAAGTAGGACTCATTTTTTGACTCGGGCAACTTTTTTTGGTGACATTTTTAAATTGTCCATCGGTAACACTGCTTGATAGTAAGCATATGTGCCATCCTTTTGTAGGATCAGTGCGAAACTATATCTAAAGCGTCATTCTAAAGCGTCGTTCTAAAGTCAAGAAAGTAAAGTGGCGTCTCTTCAATCCTTCTCCTCCATGCAGCTCCTGTAAATTTCATTAGAAAAAAGACCAAGCATTGTTGTATGATTGCCTCAGACAGTTTTCTAGTAGTGACAGCGATATCTTCTAAGGGCAATTTGTACAACCGAAGGAAAAGTGCTTCATAACGGAATAAACAGGGATTACCCGCAAAAAAAAATGGCAAAATAGTGGCCTGTCGACGAGCGACGAAATAGTGTTTGGTTTGGGTACATTGACTGTGATCAAAAGCCTTCCAAGAGCAACAGCTGTCATCGCATGTCACTCCCACAAGACCCAGTGTTTTCAGAACTTAGGTGCATGGTTGTAAGACTCTCTTCTTTCGGCTGTCAACCTACTTGGAACCTTCACACAAGCCTACGCGAATAATGTCGCCATTATTTGTATGTCGGTTCCAACTTAGGGACTGTCTGCTCTCAGGCATTGGTGCACTAGGAATGGGCTTTCAGTGAGCCCTCTTAAAACTACGGTAGTCGAGAAAGAGTAAGCTGACTGGTGTGACTCAACTTCTGTTTAAAGGTGTCAATTGTGTCATTCGAAACAATTGGGCCACCAAGGTTCTGCTAAACAATAAAATGTGTTAGAGTTGAGCTTAAAGCACCACCTGTCCTGCCTGTGGAGAGGATTCCGATACAGCCGAACACTTCATTTCATAGTTGTCCTGCCTTTGCCCGCATTAGATGATGGCAGATTTGGTGCTGACGTAGTGAGTGCCGAACACCTTAGATCTTTATGACTGAAGCCTGCTTAATCTTTTTTCGAAAGAAAAGAAACCGAAATACATGTATCTAAGGTGTTTGCTGGAGAGATCCATCGGATAGTAGCGATATCTACCGAAAAAAGGCCAATCAAACTCTAAGTGCGTTTGAGATCCAGCTTTGGCCTAATCTATTTCGTTGCAAGACAAGTATTGTCAGTTGCCACCCGTCCATCTAAGGTTTGTCCCTGTAAATCCATAAATTTGAAACCGTTGACGATGACGACCTCTCAACTCCACTTCCTCCGGATCTCGCTCCAGTGTGCGGACCAGGTGACGACCCACATTCAGCAATAACCATTGGTACTTGATACAACTACTTCTACGCCATTATTAGGCATTATTAGGCAGACTCCCAGAATAGAGAGCACCAACAATACTTTCAAAGAACGCAATAGTTGCAGGTGATAACCGGCCAAAATTATCGCCTGTGTCTCCTCTTCCAGCAAGCGAATCAGCACGGAGTAACTTGGTAGGATCGGATCCGGTATCGGCGCCCCGGGCCAATTTTTTAATTCCACTTGGTCCAGGATGGTTGTCTTTCGTGGGTAGATCGGCATTTATTGAATTTGGTCCTTCAGATTGGTATATTCTGCCTTAGTTTCTTAAGGGCTTAAGGAGCCGCTATCAGGCAAGATTGAGAGAGCAGTTTCAAGTTTTGCGATTTCATCAGCCTTGCGATTTCCGGAAATAACACTGCGCCCCTATGGCACACGTATATGGTTGAACTGCTCTGACATCTCCTTAACCCTAGAAAGCTAACTAGTCTTCCGTGAAAAGCTTTCATCTTTTTGATGAACATTTAAAAACATTTTTTTAACATGTAATTAAATTTAGTTCAGGTTTTTAGTATAAGAATGAAATTAAGCACTAAATAAGAGATAAAACTTATGAAGCTAAATATTTTTTACTTTTTAATACTTCAATCCAACTTTGAAAAACAATCAGTAAGAAAGTGGGATGCAGATATTAGTTGTATGTTAGCTTTCTAGGCTTAAGAGATTAACGGCAGAGCTTACAGAGACTGATTTCAGGCATTTAAGGGTCACCTGACTGCCTAAAAATATACGTATATTCTTTACTGATGCAACGTAATTCTTAAGCCTTAAGACCAAGCCTTCTTTTATCGCAATGATCTTCATCGAACGATCACGGCGATGATCAGGAAGTCGAAAAGATAGACTTAGAATTGAAGAATATCTGAGTAAACGCCCCCACCAAACCCTTGACTACTTAGTTTTAAAGTAGTATCCATCGGTTTCAAAGTGGATCTATCTTTTTTCCGAAATACAAGATCATCCCATCAGGTTCTAGAGGAGATGGTGGTCTTTAAACTTTTGTAAACTAGAGTTGGGGTATGGTGGATTCTGTATTTATATAAGGGAACCTGGATGAATTCACAATGGATACGGGGCTTTTATCGCTACCGGTACACTGTGATGTTGTGTTGAGGCGAACAGCCGTAGTTAAGATTTTAAGATAGCCTGCTTGTGCCCTCTACACACCGGACCGAAAACCATGTTTTCGCGATAAACCGCGAAAACTTCCCCGAAAACCTGAGTTTCATATACATTTTAGTGTTTTCGTAACCTCGTGTTTTTGGTAGTTTTTGATGAGTTTTCCGTGCAATCGCAAGATTTCATAAACAAACAAACCTTTTCACGCATTTAGCAGCACTGACGATTCTTTCTGTCAAAACAAAATTGAGTTCATATTTGTTTCTCGAGGACAGAAATAGAAAAAATGTGCTTATCTGGCAAAAAAAAGGTGCGGCAAAATTCCTTTTCTTTTGAAGTTCCAAGCAGTTCTAATATTCGTTGGCGACGTTTTCTTTTGTAGAGACTAGCACTGATAGTCAAAATAGTTATTCATGTTTTCACGTTAGCTTAAACACTTGTTTCACTAAAAATTATTGTTTTTAAATCATTCGAGTTCATTGCTTTTCTTTTTTTACAAACACCAGTCAACAATTTTGCGCTTGGTGTCAAAGTGACTGAAATGTCATCCAAACCTTGGTCGTCTTCAGTGTGAATGACTCAATGAGTTTTCGTATATTTTTTTTTCGGTTAACTCTGTTTTCGATCCGGTGTAAAAAGAGCATTAACGTTTTAAAGTTTAATAGATGGAACAAAATGTCGAGTTCTACTGAAGCCAACTTAGAAACGAATTTTGGTTGGACCTCAGATTGAGCTTAAAATCGTCAACATAAATAACAAATCTTCACCATTGTTGCTCTTGAGACCTAAGTTAGTGTATGTTCTAACTGTGGAATATAGGTTGGGGTATTAAATGGATTAAGCTTTTGCCTATCCTTTATACCTCCCTATGTTTCTACTCCATTTTTGTTAAAAGCGGAAATGCACGACAACAAATAAAAACATTTTTTTATCAATTTAACAACCGCTGTCAGAAGAGTCATTACAAGTAAACATCACTAAAGATAATGTTTTCATCCCAGCCTGTTGATGTTATTAAGATTATGTAAAAAAAAGACCCAAAATTCTGTTCCCCAAGGGAATGAGCATGAGAAAATTATTGAAAAAAAACGTTTAACGTCATAAAAAAATATGAATAATTTTTATCTATGAATGAAGATATGTGTGTGAACAGAAAGAACCAAAAAACCAGAAGTTATTCAATCCCAAAGACCTTTTCAACAAATCCATTGTTTGCGATCGCTTTTGTCCCGAAACCAACTCTGTCACCTGTGTGCTCAAGAGTATCAATTTCTCAAAGGAATTCGCAAGTCATCTCCCTGCTTCGAATTCAACGTCGATATAATTGAATCATTTTCGAATCTCAACACCGACTGTATCGATCCTCGGGCTATCATAGCTATATACACATACGGTTACAAATAACAAAATAACACGATCACAGGAAGAGAAACTCTTTGAAAGGATATCTGAAAATGACTATTTATATGCCTGGTCGCACAATCTCGACTCTCGGCTTCGCGTCTCCCGACGGTCTGAACGGCTTATTTTCCGTTCCCAACTTCCAATTATTGATTTAAGCGAAGCCATTTACCCGATCTTAAGAAAACATCAACAAATCGTCATCATTAATAATGATCACACGCGCAGGTAATTGAGGAGGAACGTCGGACGAAACTGTCTCAATGCTGCTTCCCCTGATGCACGGCCGGTGTATGGTCCATCCTGTGGCACCCCATTACAAAGCCTCTGAAGCGAACGTAGACAAGAGCCAGAATGCCAAACAAAACGAAGTGCAAGTGTTTATTGGAGAAACGGGCCTGAGACTGAGAGTAGGTATGTAGTTATGAATGATGTGATATTGATATTTTCCTGTTCGTAGCTTCTCGTCACGTTGCACATTGCCCTGCACGGTCGGCGTGTCATGTCACTGGGCAGTGAGAAAATCATTTCTCATGATCAATTCATTTCAATACCTGTTCGTAATTGTTATGCACCTCGTTCGGGTGTTTCTTCACCTTCCCAAGTCCCTTCGCTGGGTGTAGCAGAAGAATGCAATCAATCCGAGGGACTGCGAATCAAAATAAACAAATGACGGATCATGCATACCGATCTGGCTGAGTAAGAGCAGACTTTGAGGCATTTGCATGGATTAGTTTAAATGCCATATGAAAAAGGGCTTTCAAACATCCAACATCTTTGGAAAAAACCAATATTTCTAACCTGGGATGCAAATATGCTTTAGCGAAAAATTTAAGAGCTTATGACGCCTGTGCGTGAAACTTGCTCATGATATTGTGCATAGACCCGTTTCAGTTAGGTAAACCGAAATGGTTTCATATTTAAGGATTTTTTACAAAAGATATCCATTCCAGTCGTTTTAATATTGAGACCCCTGAACACTCACTGATTCGGTGGTTCTTCCACGACAGCCAAACAACCATCGAAAAAACATTTATTCCAATTAATTGTGGTTATTTAACAGGCGGAACAGTATATATAACTCCCACGACGAATGACCGAGAATCTTTTGACGTTCTGCTTCTCGCTGTGTCGAAGCGATTTTTTGTGCCACATATAGTAAGAGTGCGGTAACTTTTTGTGGAGTTCGGTTGCAGTCTTTAAATTCTCGAACATGAAAACTTGCTTAAACGCTTTTGACACACGGCTTGCCATTGGAATCATGATTAATGCTGAATTAAATGATCAGCGGTATAATCATTAAGATCATGTTGTAAGAGCGATAAATAAAACTTGTGATCTTAAATTTTACCGACGGAAAAATGTTTTTTTTGAGCGCGGTTTTGGTACTATACTCGATGGGTGATCATTTAAGATCACAGCTTTTGCTAGCATAAACTTGGGGAAACTTCTTAACCACACAATAGATGCTTTAAGGAAAGTTGTTATCAATTCGAAAATTTTATCGGCACGTCATTAACTGAAACATCCGATTGCACCGTTGAGCGGCAGCATAAACTGTCTTTGTCGATATTATAAAGTGTTTCCACCGGACACTAATACGTGATTAAGACAAATCTTCTCTGAAATTCACGCTGAATGCCTGCTCATCGCGTATTGAATCTCTTCCACGCATGAATTCTTACAGGCTTTGTCACAAACTTTTTAAAAGCAACGTCACAAAGCTGCGTTGCGTCAACATTGATTTGACAATTTAAATTAAAACACATTCGATTGGAGCTACCACAACGTTGCTTTTATTATCCCTCGTTATGTTTTTTAGGTAAGAAAGCTTTCAGAAAGCAAGAAAAAACAAGAAGGAAAGTGCAACAGTGCGTATGCAAAAGCTTCAGTCCATCTACAACGGATTGCAAAATACCCGACCATACCAAAAAGAAAACTGCCACGCCTCCAAAAAGTTGGCGGGATATAAAAATATAACTGTTGAATGCTTTATACTAGGCGGTTGCATACATTTCGGCCTAAAACTCCGCCTTTTTAACTAAAAATAACATAACATAGCTTAAATTGGGAAAAAGGATTTTTTTTTTAAATTAGAGAAGGTCGAACATACAGGCCTGTTGTGGGCGTGTCTGTGGGCGACTGGACCAAAGGACTGGACTTCCAGCCAACCCACCAAATTTCGACTCTCTACCTTAAAATTTAAGGCCTAAAAGTTGTTTACATACGGACGGACGGACATGGGTTAATCAATTCTCCTGCCGATCCCATTCATATCTCTAAAAGGGCTTAGGGGTCTACGGTGATTATTTCACTGCGTTACAAACTGTATACAAGTTTGAACAAACAAACTTAATATACCCTGGGTCAGGTATAACAACACGATGAATTATTGAGTGCGTATTGACCTTTCTGTGAAACTGTAAACTTTTTATGCGAGTAACAGATTCGACACTTTGACATCGACGGCGACATTGACAACCACCACCGAAAAATATGTAAAACAGATTGTGAATTTGGTAGCACTTGCACAGCAACATCAAAATTTAGGGTTAGGTCTAATGTCGATTTCGACGTCGAATTAGCTGTGGTAATCTATTTATACGCCAATTGGGCATAAAAGCTGTGCTATCGTTGTTGATGTTGCTGCTGTAATCTGTTTCTAGCTTTAGTCAATTAAAAAAATGTTTGTTGTCAGCAGAGATGGCAGAGTAGAATACGTCAGGTAATCTACTGGATTAATTTCGGATTAACTACGCGTAGATAATAGGGTAAACTACGCGTCTGATTTGTTTCATAAAAACTACCTACATTTGTTGCACGTCAAAATATTGAATTTCAAAAAGAATTAAAGTATAATAGCAAGGTGAAAAAACTGAAGGTCGTAAAAAAACCGAATGTGCAGCGTAATGAGCAAAATTAATCAGTTTGTATTTTAGGGTTATATTGATTGGTCGTCCGGAAGGGTCCGGAAGTTGTTTTCTTGGCACGTTTGATTGACAGTTCCTCTTCTTATAAGAAGAGAAATTTGCTTCTGGCCGAGTATCCTGAATCAAAACGATAAGCACGCAGACAATTACATAGTGCATGTGTTGAGTTGGGCATTTGTCCGTATAGAATAGAATTTGCTTCACAAATAAAATGCCAGACAAAATTCAAAATCAAGAAAAACGTGTTTTGACTGTTCGGATGTAGCTACAGCCGCAATCCGGGAGAAGAACGCCCTGAACCTGATTCGGGATAGCAAACCGAAAAGGCCATTAATAAAAGACAAATGGCGTAGCGTGCTACGGCTTCGTTTTCAATTTGATTTGACAATTTTGTGGTTGAATTGACATTTCAAACTTCATTTTGACGTCTACTGCTATGTATGCTAACTACTTTATTTACTTTTAACTACATACGTTTACTACATTTTTGTAGCAGACGTAAATAAAAAAAGTTGCATTTCTGCCATCTCTGGCTGTCAGTTTTAAAGTACAGAGTTCTACGTGTTCTCTTCATTTTCTGGTGAACAAATCAAACAAATCTTTTTTTGACAGCTGGGTATCTCAACTCAGCTGTGGTTGTTGTGTTTTGTAAAGGGATGTGCAGAACGGTTGACTCTACTCTTGATGTGGATGTGGTTGGACCTGTCGAAAAAGTAAAATACTCTGAAGAGTACACACTGCAACAGAATGATCAAGTTTGTTGATATTGATTAAGTTGCTCTACTATCGACTTTGCGGACCCAAGCCCTGCCGACATACTTCACATTTTGTTTCTCTATTTTTGGGTTATTTCGTTTCGTAGATTTAAAAAATTGGTGGGAAATAAATATGAGTTTAATTATTTTTGATTCTGAGTTGCACGGGAGTCAAGCAAACTCAAGTTTACAAAGAGAAGCGCAGAGGACGTGACGAGGACAAGTAGACATTGCCCTTTTATACAACAGCATGTGTCCTCTTAATTAGAGTTGATCTAATCTTTTCCGGTGCAAACACTTTGAGATTAACTTTTGATCTTCCTACTTTAATCTCTGTTTCATAGGCGTTGGAAACACCCTATTATAAAACATCAAGAATACATGTTGGCATGTCAAAGACATACTGCAAACTGTTTATTTTTATTATAAACAGCACAAGGCTCTTAAAGGATTCGCCAACCCTGATATAGAAGGTAGGCACCTACCATATGAAAACTCTTTGACAAGAAACCTTTCATTTTAACGAACACATACAACAACATTCTTAAAATCTGCCTACCTTTTATATACGATACCTGTAGTAGGTACCTATACCTACATAACACAGGGAAAGGACATAACACAAAGTTTTCTGTCACCCGAATGCGTAAAATGTATCCGCCACCCAAAAGTAGCTGATCATGTTAAACCAAAAAGTGTCGCGCGAAATTTACCGAAATTTTACGCCAATTAACACCTCCGTTGCGTTAATTAAAATAAATCAGAAAAAAGCCGCGTAAATTTGTTTCACGTCTGCCAAACTAAGCCAAAAATCGTGTGTGCGGACTCAACAACATGGAGAGTGGCATATTGTTCACTCGCGACCATAGTCCCTTATCAAGACTGTCACAGCGAGTGTTTGGAACTTACTAGATTTTAAAGATTGTCTTTTGCCATCAACCTTACATACTACACACACAAGACTTTTGAGTCCAGAAAACCACATACCAGAAATAGCCTACATGTGTAATTGCTAATGCCAAAGCATGCACATGCATATACCCACAAGAGCATGTATACCAAATGCAGCACATTTTGTATGGGTTTCGGTTTTAAATCATCAAAACTCCTTCGTGCTCGGACGCGCCATTCCATGATGTGTTTTCCACATCGAGTGTCTAGTCAAACAGTAGCCCAGTTTATGCATGTATACCCTTGCACCCTGACAATTTTCGAAATCCGAACTCGTGTAAAACACCATTCTTACCAGCAGCGCCAAGTACGGCGCAGCGCGTTGCAGTCACACGCTATAGTATTGCATGGCGTATGGTATCTCATACCATACCCCTCCCGACTTGAAGTCTTGAAACATAGAAAGTAGAGCGCAACAACAGTGCAGGGCGTAACATGCCTACCAGCCATCATCATCGTTGTCGTCGTCGCCTTCGGTCGTGGTCGTATAGAGGTGTAGGTACTGTCGAGCCGAGGCTCATTTTCAATTCAAATTCAAGCCAACTTTGCTGGGTGATTCGAGTGCAGGAAACATTGCGTACACAGGCCAGGAGTAGTCAAGGAACATGGCAATCAATTTACACCCCAAGTCCCCTTTAATTGGCACCGTGTAGGCACCACCGTGCACTGTTTTGGTGGCTTGCTGATTTTTTGAATGGGCAGCCCCTGCCACAGACTCCATCTGCTGGCTGTGCTGCTGCATTGATTCAGGACAGGAGTCGATATGGTTGTCGGTGATGTTGTTTTCACCCGAGCTATTGACATGCACATGGAGTCTTCCGTTCACGGATGTGTGAAAATAAAGAGGATATGTTTGATTCTAAGGGGGGTATACAAAATCTGCAGCGATGCTGTTGTGAACTTTGGAGATTCACTTTTTGTTTCTTGTAGGTACCTGCTTTGGTTTCAGATGTTAAGTAGATACAGCCTTATGGTATAGAACTTTTACTTCGAACACTGCCTTGGATAAAGGTTCAAGGGCTTAATTGGAGTCCGAGAAAAACTCATTTTTTACTTGAACTCTTTAACTCTTTACTCTTTAATCTAACGCCTTAAAATTTCTTTTCTTTAGATCGCTCAAGTAGTCTTACCTCTGCCTTAAAGGTTCGCATATCGCTTCACCAGTTCGTTTGGAGAAGATGGCTCTGTCCTGTGACTAACCCTACCTAACCCTATGTTAGGTTAGGTTGGAAAGGGTTGATTGCAACTAGTGCAAGTTCACTCGGTGGCCAGATTGGCCCATTGTGATTACCCTTGTGAGGTAGACAAACATGGTTGGAAATATGTCATACTAACTGAACCAGCCTGATCTTTTGATAAATCTTTTTAGGTCAAGTAGTGATATTCCTGCCAGGTCGTCCAGGCTATCAAAGAACCTGACTCCTAAAAAGGTTAGTCGTCGTTCTTGGAGAGCTGGGCAGTGGCAGAGAAAGTGTTCTATGGACTCTATTTCTTCTTCATCCCTACAGCTTCTGCAGAAGTCGTTGGCAAAGATTCCCATTCGTGTAGCCATGACCCCAATGGTGCAGTGTCCCGTGACACATTTCTAATGAAATTTCTACTGAGAGATAGAAGGGTCGTTGTTCTTTTTAGGTCGAGTAAGTGAGTTATGATACAATCTTTAGACTGTTGCCAACGTTCACCGGCTAGTTTGATCGTGTATTGATCTATAAGACTTTTGGCTGTGTTGAAAGGGAGATAAACCCGTCGGTCAGCCATCGTTATGTCCAGTTATCCAGTTCGTCCGCCAATTCATTTCCGGCCACGCCAACGTGCCCAGGAACCCAGCAGAGTAGAACTGTGTGGAAGCTTATATCCTTTAATGCCATGAGGCAGTCCTTGACACACTTAGAGTATACGAGGTTGGAGTCGAGGGCTTTAAGTGCTGCTTGACCATCAACACTTATTAGGATTTCCGTTGCTGGAAGATCCATAGATTGAATTGTCTGTGCAGCTCTCTTGACCGCATAAATCTCAGCTTGAAAAACACTGCAGTAGTCATTTAGTCGATATGACTGGTTGATTTGCAATGTTTCCGAGAAAACTCCAGAACCTGTTCCATTCTCTGTTTTCGAACCATCGGTATAGATACATATACCTTTGATGTCAACTTTAGTGTCTCTACCCAGTCTTGCCTACTTGGTATAATGACTTTGAATCTTTTGTCGAAGTCAAATTGAGGTTTTTTATAATCCGTACAGACCCATTTTGATTTAAGATATTCAGAATGTTCGAGTGTCCTAGACATTGTGATTTCCAGAGGATGTTCTCTCTTACCTAACCCTAACTAACCCCAAAGAAGTAGACGTTTTTTAAACCGACTTAAGCAAGGCCTTTGACAAAATCTCGCTTAAAATTGTGAATCTCACCTTAAACTCAATGCTCTTAGTTTCTCCCGCCATCTTCATCTTATGGATCAAATATGTATTATCTTCTTAGATTTTCTATCTAACACGCGCATCATCCAAAGCTCCTATGTCCGATCTTCACATGTTTACTATTTGCAGTGCAAGAGAAACTTTTTGTGCTGAATTTCAGCAAATGTCAAGCTATCGCGTACTCTCTTTAGTGGCTCTCCCCGACCCGAAGGACCTATTTTATTGGGTTGTCTTGGGTGTGATCTGTGGCCGGGGACTTATTTTCCCTCCTCACATCGATAATATCATCAAACACGCCCTCGGTTTTGTGAGTCGTTTGTCGAAGGAGTTCTCTAATCCTTACATTACAAAATCTTTATGTACCATATTCGCTAGGCCTATCCTCAAATATGCTAGCCAAGCCTGGTTTCCTTCTTGGGGTATCCATACCTCGCATATCGAGGCCGTTTAACGTAGATTTCTTCATTTTGCATTTCGTAGTATCCCTACCCTATAGGATGACATCTATAATTAACCGCCTTTTAGGGATTGTTTAAAGCTGATCAACCACCAATCCCTGCGAGAACGATGTGAGATCGCAGATGTCAGAACATTTCTGTTATATGTCATCTGAAGATCCAAAACCTTCTTAGCGATAATATTGATGCCACTCACCCTTAACAGCAACCTTCGGAACCTGGGTGTCTATGGACTGTTAAGGTGCTATCTACTGTCCATGCCCCTTTTCTGCATTAACTCCCATCGAACAAATGTTTCTACCGTGAGCCTGTTTCTAGAATTCTGCGCCTTCCGAACTCTTCTCTTTTTGACCTACGCCTACGAAAAACTGGCCTCAGCAATTCGCTCTATGGACGGCATTCTACCCATTAAGCTGCAGATAACAAACACATTAATCAGCGCATGGTTAACACGCACTTATAGACTTTTACCGCTGTCCGTAGCATAGACACATAAAATGCTAAATATCTTTTCAGGCATGTGGGTATATAGGTAGGCCTATGCAAGCTGAAACAACCCTTCCTGGATTCTTCTACGGAGACACATAAAAGGACTCAACTTGGTGATTTTCAAGCCTTTATGTTTGAATAGTTTCTTTAAAGAGCCAGCGGGCTGTGGTTACCTGTTAAGGAGCACTGGGTTTTCATAACCATCTATCATAGCAGGGCAGGTTTTTGAAACATACAAATTCCAACATTTAAGTCATTTATGTCTCATATAAACTCAATACCTATAGCTGCAACATAACATCAATATATCATATTTTTTGAGGTAGAATTAAGGTTGAGATTGGAACTTCAAAACTGTTTATAGGTACCACAGGTGTGCCTACTTATTTTCCACACTTGATTCGAAAAGAATATTTTTTAGCGGAAAACTAAAGTTCAGTCCTCACGCACAAAACCCATCAGTGACACTGTACACATGCTCGTCGCACAACATCGATTGCTCATCGTGTAAACAATCGTCATCAGGCGGCTAGCGCGAGTGGGAGACGCGAAAACGCGACACCCCAACCCAATATGTATATGTATCAACTGAAAACACATCAAAATTCGAACACAGCAAGTTCGAAGCAGCTTGAAGTGCATCCCCGAATTGTAGGCCCTTCTTCCGCAGCACATGCGGAGCCAATGCCCCGATGCAGCATCATATTGAACACACGCAGGATTTGCATAAAGGTGTAAACTGTAAAAATGACTTAGCAACACTTTATGCCGTGTGTCAGTGTGATGCCTGTACGGTGACATGGATGCTACCAAGGACTCGCCTGATTGTATCCAATTTGCACTTTGGCGTTGCAAATAACAGCAGGAGGAGCAGCCAATGCAGGATGGGTTTATTGTCCACTCTTGGGGCGACTGGCGCGAGTGTTTGTATCATAACGCAGCATGTGTGGTGATTTGCACACAGTACGGTGGCGGCGATGTGAAGCCCCGCTCACATTAGTTTCGACACGAGTGCAACCGAATAAGATTAAACTTAAGTGTGAGGATATTGTGTTGTGGCCATATCAGAATTTATCGTATGACGAGCATATTTTTCAAATTACATATTTATGCGGTGTTGCCAGCAATTTATGGCTAGAGCCCCACTTGGCAGATAGTATGTTAATTATGTACCTAGCTTCTGGGAGAGATGTACAGTAGTTTGTAGCACTGCAAAATCTAATACGTAAATATTTCAGCTTCATTGGATATTTGAATCAGGTTTGCACAAGGCTGCGGGAAATCGTAGTCTGTTAGTTGTTTGACAACATGTGTGTTATTTGAAATCGCAAGTTTTTCTACCTGTCAATTAAAGCTTAATAGTAGAGTGAAATTTTCATATGAATGGATGTATCTGGCGCATTCTTTTGAACACCGAACTGCCACACCGAGCTGTCAAATAATACTCGGTGTTAGCGACAATTATAGCGTGGAGTACTTACTCAACTTACTACAGTCCGGGGTGGACCTGGGCCTCAGACAACAAGCTTCGCCAGCCAGCGCTGTCTCTAGCTAGCCGTCTCCAGTTTCGCACGCGAAGTTGGCTGAGGTCCCCTTCCACTTGCGTGCGCCACCTGAGTCTCGGTGCTCCTCTACCGCGCCGTCCCTGCGGTGTGGATTTAAAGATTTTCCGAGCCGGGGCGTTGGTGTCCATCCGCTCTAGAGTACACTCTAGCGTGGAGAACACTCGGTTTCATTGTGTACAGAACGACAAATACTGCACCGGTGCAGGCATTACGTTAAGTTCTGTGAAGTGTCAAATCGTTTTGACTTCAATTTGTTTACTTTATTTCCATTTCGTAGAGTGATTTTCTTTGCGTCGGTTTTTTGTACTTTTTACTTAAAATGAATTTTGATAGTTTTGAGTTAGTGTAATAAACACAGAAGCTCCACTTGCAATGGGCAAAGCAATCAATTGATTGAAATATTTCCATTGACTGTTTAATTACTAGTGTAGACGCTTTGGAAATTAGCTTTGCCATATTGATTTTTAAATGGCCATCAATGATTGATTTCCATTTGAAGAGCAATGATTGCCATAAATCCAAGTGGCAATAAGTTTGAAAATGACATTTGAAACTTAAATTTATGTAATATTTTCGGCTTCAACGGCTTCTAACAAATAAAAATATAAATTTCTAACCCGAAAACAACGTAGACATAGAAAATTTCAAAACTTTTATCATTTTCTTTTTCGTTTTAAATTTGTATTTGTAGGCAATGAAATGCCCACATTGAAAATGATTGAAAATCTAATTGCCAGTTGTTTTTTCATTGCAATTGCCATGTTCATTTCCATTGCACTGGGCATTGACAGTGAGCCACAGCGTATTAGTAACTTTTTATCAATTTCATACAATTTCAGTCGCGTTGCAAGAAATAACGAATGAAAATTGAGTCGAAAAGTCACACATACACAATCAACAAAGCTTTATCCAGCCTCCACCGTTAAATATGACGGTGGCGAAAATTCGCGTTCGGTGTCGACACCGAACTGATTCGGAGTTCAAAAAAACATTTACATGAGCACGATTCCGTTCAGATGCACGAGAAAAGAACAAGTTTTTTCTGTATAACACACCAGTTTCACGATATGGTGTTGAAAAGAATACGCCATTAGAGTACGAAATAACCTTTTTTTTTATATTAAGTATGATGAGACGTTGGTTAAAATAAATTAAATTCGGAAAAAATCCTGTGCTGCTGGTGGAAAACCCGGAAAATTGGTGAAAGCCACATTCTCGAAACACTTTTTTCTTAATATCTCGGGTTCTGATAGCGCTAGGAAAAAAAAAATTAAGAAGGGGTTTCTATGGAATGAAAAGTGCTACAAGACTGACTGACAGGGATACTTTAAAAGTAAGTCATTACCTCAAAGTTTCTAAACTTCTTAATGCTAAGGATAACGAAAATGGCGTAAAATCGAGGAAAAACTGTCCGATTTCCATGAAAATAAGACAGAAGTTGTATATTGGTTTCAGAAAAACATGCTTTCTGAGACGAAAAAAAAATTATTTTGCCGCCAAAACCGGGAATTTTCGACAAAAAATCAAAATGGCCGCCAATTCCTCCCAGATCATCGTAGGTCTAATTTTATTCTTTAAATCAGTTCGCATTTTTATACTTTTTTGCGAATAAATGATAAATTTTTGCACTCCATTTTGGGGGAGAAAAAACTAAAAAACAAACAATTCACTCGATTATGGCGATTTAAGTGTAAAAAATCCTTAGCATTGAGAAAATTTTTAGGTTAGGATTCACTCTTAAAGTATCTCTATCAGTCAGTCTTGGAGCTTTTTTTTAGTTTTTTCTCCTAACGCTTTTAGAACTTAAGATATTAAGAAAAGAGTGTTTCGAGGATCCGGAAAATAAATGGAAAAGCCACATTTTCTCAATTTTCCCGAGCAGCGCAGGTTTTTTTTTCACCCAATTTTAATTTTTTAGCAACGTCTACGGCTTGGATTTGACTTTTGGTCTATTTAAATGCTCATAGATCCACTAGCCGATTGGATGGTAATTTTGTTTGGTACTAACAAAAAATGTCATTTACAATGACATGTATCCTTAGTATGTATCCTTATAGATATCCTTTTAGAATAACTACCCTGTTATGGAAAAAAATGTACGACTAGATTGTGGGGTTCGGACCAGACCAGTAAAACATTGCTGCATGGGGGACTGAAGATTCCCATAAACATCTTTTGGGAATCCGTTAGTACGATGCATGCAGTTGTCTCAGATCAAGACCTCTGGCATATACTCGTAGGCGTCGCGTTACCTACATCAAATCGAAGTTTGAGTCTTATTGGTTGCCACGAAATCAAAGCTTTACTCGAAATCTTCTTTTTTAAAAAACACTGGGTCCTTAGGCAAACTGAAAATGTTGCCACCCAGCGCCGGATTTAACTTTTTTGGGTCCTAGGCCTCTTGAGCAGGTGATGCGCCTGGTGTTTATTTTTTTTTTTTCATATTTAAATTGCTTAAAAAAAATATGACCTTTAGATGATTGATACAATGTGAGTGTATAAATTTAGGACACCTTTTTGGTAATCACGCCCACAAAAGTGGGCAGAAACCTATAGTGTGTAGGTATACAAAAGATGTTGCAAGTTCTTATACCTAAATTTTTTGGAAATAATTAAAAATAAATAGTTTAATATTTGTTTAAATCTGGCTTTAAAGTGGGCGTGATCAATGCTGGGTTAATTTTTTTTTTTGAGCCTTAAGAAAATTTCAAGGCTGTGCCTCATACCGAAAATTGGTATAGCACTTTGTACCTCTAGCACAAAAGCAGCATATGTAAAATAATTTTATGTAGGTAAGAGTTAAGCTCTCAGCTTGAAATTTATGGCCTAAAAGTATTGTACATATGGATGGATCAATCATGTGTCTAAAGGGTCTTAGGGTTCTACGGTGATTATTTTTCTGCCTCACAAACCTATTAAACCTATTTTACCCTGGGTAGGAAAATAAAATTTAAAAATATGTATGTAATAGCTTCCATTTTTATGAAAAATTTAGCAATGGTTAGATTAGATATCAAACGCTTGGAATCGGCTTTAACATCGCCTTCTTCAAAAGAAACAACGTAACTTCATGTGTACATTCTCTCATTTAAGGCAAGATTTGTTTTTGAACTTAAAAAGAATTTTGAAAAGTTTTGCTATGTTTTGAATTATTGAAAAGAAAATTTCAGTTCTGAATTCTTTTCGTTCATATTTAGTTTGCTTCATTATATTTGCGATCTTTGTGATGCCCCCTCTTTCTTGATGCCCTAGGCCTGGGCCTAGTTGGCCTACGGGTAAATCCAAGGCTGACCGAAAGCCTAGCTTTTCTATAAACTTATGCAGCTACGAAATAACTTCGCCTAAAAGAAAGCAAGTAAGGTAAGTATACTTTAACTTTAACCGTACTGCACTGTATAGTCCGCAAAATAATCACTTCTTCGGATTTATTAACATTATTATTATTAGTATACCTAATTAATTAGCATAGGTTTTTTAAATTACATGATAACATTAATATTAACAAGCCTAGCTGCGGAAACTTTTGACACTCCGATTTATTGGTCGAAGGCTGCTACTATCAAGAAGGGAAGGTGATCTGATGTTTGGCTCAGCTAAGTTTCAAAACGGCCACCTTCGATGAGAGAAAGGCAGAACAACTATACAGAAAAAGCGCTCAGTTGTATTCTCGTTTCTCGTCCTATTCACAGGAAGGGCAGGTGGTGTTTTCTCTCATGTCTAGGTTGTGACCCTTTAACGCCACCAAGCTTAAATGTTTATGTAAGGCTTGATATCCTAAAGGGCGCCTATAAGCAGTCTGCAGCCGATTCTCTGGATACAAGGATGAAGAAAGGGCGCAGTGGTTTGGTTTGTCTGACCAACCAGATTTTTGAGCATGAAAATCCAAATATCATTGGCAGACTATAGGAAGACCTATTGTAAGAGGAAACACCTCTCGTCGGATATCTAATTTTATTTAATGCCAGTGTTAACTAGGACTGAAACAAGATTTACTGAGTTTGTCCTTCTGACCAAATTCAGCAAAAACGAAGTACGAGAATTCAGCAGCGCTTTTAGTGCGGGTGTGGGTATCGTACGTCAACGCATATATGCTCATTGCTCTCTATGTTAAGCTTAGGATAGCTTATTTCTCCACTTGAAAGACAGCTGTATATTTACCTCAAGGGGTATCGGAGTCTAGTGTTTTCGATAAAACTACGATGCAATTATATTCCCTTGTTCTCAATGTCACCGAGAAAAAACCAATGTCTTAGAAGGATTTCTGGTGTCATTTCGAGAGACGACATATCCATTAGACAGGAGACGACGAATAGCTTTCGCGCAAGCTCTTTCAAAATCGAATATGCATGGAACCAGGTAAGGTTAGTTCGAAGTGGCTGCAGGATGCTTGAAAACCGACACACGATTATAATTAGTCCGTTATCGATTCTCCTGATAAAGGGGTGAAAAACCTGAATTATTTTGCTTAAATCTAAGAGAAATCTGAAATCTGAGATTTGAAGGATTGATAAGATCGTGGAGAAAAATAGATCCATTGTGTAGACTTCATTTCTGAGAGAGTCGGGCATGTGTAGGGAAGGTTTAGTATGGCTTCAGCTCCTGCAAAAGTCATAAGAATAAACACCAAGACTTGATTAGGTTAAGTGGCTGCAACGATCGTTTAAGGGCAATCAAACTTGAGCGTTTGAGATCCAGCTTTGGATATTGTACTTTATATCGTATCCAGTTTTAGCATGAGTTCGCGTGTAAGATAAGTACACTTGGGTAGTCTTTTTCAGGTAAGAGCATAAGATATCTCTTTTTAGAGAAGAAATGCTTTTCTAAGTACACCATGTTTTTATAACATCAATTCATGCCCCTTGTGCAGTCAAAAGAATTCGTTTTTTTAGGTTTGGCAAAAGAGGCTGCGACAGAGAAAACGACAGAGAACAGATACTTATGATGATGCTTATGACAGATGCATAGGTTTTATTACAGCCGCTCTGATCCATTAAACCCTTTTCGGCGAAAAGGGCTATTTCTATTGCTAAAAACGCGTTTCTACTTTGTCAAAAAGTCGGAAGAGATTTATCGGTCTTCATTGATTTAAACATACTTGCTTCAGGGTAGTTCTTGTCAAAAATTACTCCAGATATCTGACTTCAGCTGTCCAATCTACTGAACTGACACCGTCTGAGACATCGTGCTTTAAAATAAAAGCTCAACAATAACGACATCAGTAGAAGATGTGGCGATAGGGATTGCTGCAAGGACAAACCTCACTTTCTGTTCCTTTGTCCCGCTCTAAGTCAAATGAGGTAAAGAACTTTAGGAACTTACTTCAAATTCTACAAATTCACCAATAATCTTTTCTTCTCTCTTTCTATAGGTATGTTAAAGGAGGCTAAATGGAACTCTTTACAAGGCGTAGAAAGGAAATGGATCTTCCGAACAATAACAAGAATCCTCCTCCGCTAGGCATCACAATGGGAGATTACTGAGACATAATGAGATTACTGAGGTGCGTTGCTGGTGTTACTCTTAGGGATAAACTGAGAAACGTCGGTATTCGTGGGAGTCTTAATGTTGAGCAGCTATTTCTCCGAGTGGAACGATCAATTCTTCGATGGTTTGGACACTTTGTTCGCATGCCCCTTGACAGACTTCCTAGACAGGTCATGCTAGCCGAGATGCGAGCACGTCGCCCCCTGTTAGGCCAATAACCAGCTGGTGGGATTAGGTAAAGAACCACAGATTTAAGTGCGATGAAGCGGGAGACATCTCCCCTTCACCTTCATCAACCTGAAGCGTAACCAACAGAACTGACACTATGTCATGACTGTTCCTTGTTTATTGCATATTCTCTCTAATGACTTTTTCAATTCTGAATATTGCATTTCTGCTTTCATCAGTTACCATACCAAGTCCACTCACTCCACGAGCACCTTCTGCCGAGGCGATAAATACACAAAAAAATAGATGTTTTTCCTGTATCTTCTTAAGTGTTTAATTCTAGCGAAAAGGTGTATATTATCTTTTTTGTAGAAAATTTTATGTAGATTAATTTAGTAGTTTAGTAGTCCTAAAGACTTTCGCAAAATCAGCCTTTCTGCTTTCTTATTAAAAACCCTAGAGAGGCTGATCGACGCCCACACCAGAACCAACATAGACAACAGTCTTCTCTCGTGCTCCCAACATGCGTACCGCAAGGGAAAATCGGTAGAGACGGCCCTACACTCGTTGGTAAGCATCATTGAGAAATCCTTTGAGAGCTGGGATTTCACTCTAGTATCATTCCTTGACATTGAAGGAGCCTTCAACAATGTCAGAACAGAAGCTATTACAGCTGCACTCCTTAAGCTGAAGGTTGACAACTATCTCTGCAATTGGATCGAGCAAATACTTAAAATCAGGCTCGTCCATGCCGAGTTGGGGAGTTGCCTAGCTGACAGGTCCGTGTGCAGAGGAACCCCACAGGGCGGGGTATTATCACCACTACTATGGCTCCTCGTAGTTAACGAACTACTCTTGATCCTAGAGGAAAACGGCCTCAAAGTTATAGCTTATGCTGACGATATTTCGATAGCGGTAACAGGCAAGTTCCTCCCCACTATTAGGGACATAATGCAATTTGCCCTTAACAAATAAGCTAGGTGGACAGATAGTGTCGGTCTCGGAGTAAACCCGGCAAAGACTGAACTAGTACTGTTCACAAGAAAGTATAAAACACCTCCCATAATTCCACCATCACTGAAAGGCGTTGAACTGTCACTTGCAGATCACGCTAGATACCTGGGAGTTATATTAGATAAGAAACTCAGTTGGAAACTAATTATACAAGACCCTGCAAGGAAGGCCTCTGTTGCCCTGTATTCCTGCAGGAAAATCCTAGGCCCAAACTAGGGACTCCAACCCAGGATTGTGCACTGGATATACATGGCAGTCGTTAGGCCTATATTTATGTACGGAGTACTAGTCTGGTGGAAGGCACTTGACAATAGTAGCAACATTGCTATATTAGAGAAAGTTCAAAGACTATCCTGTATTTACATCACAGGTGCTCTTAGAACAACTCCCTCGGCTGCGCTCGACACAATGCTCCATCTTCTTCCCGTTGACATCTTAGGTAAAGAGATGGCAGCGAAAGCACCACTTAGGCTTAGGGAATCCTCGCAACTGACTCGTGACAACATGGGACATGCTAGCATCCTGAATGGCCACGACACCAGCCCTCGCAACTCGGACTATGTTGTCCCATACCTCGACTTCAATGTCAAATTTAAGACCAAATTTCCAAGCAGAGCCGCCTGGGAGTCTCATGAGGTCTTAAATGCATCTGCAATAGAAATCTACACAGACGGACCGAAAACAGCACTTGGAGTAGGATCAAGAGTCTTTTCCAGTACTCTAGACCTATGTATCTCCAGGCGCCTGCCAGATCACTGCAGTGTGTTTCAAGCAGAAATCACAGCCGTTCGTGAAGCCGCGGCCTGGTTTTCAATTAACTCAGTAGACTGCAGCGCTATTGTTTTCTATACAGACAGCCAAGCTGCAATAAAAGGCTTGGAATCGCCGACGATACGATCCAAGTTGGTAAAGCAATGCCGCGAATCTCTCAACAAGATTGCTGTCAGGTGCGGCGTATCCCAGTGCTGGGTTCCTGGCCACAGGGATATTTCAGGCAACTGCAGAGCCGACGAACTAAGGTCCTAATGCCAAGCCGACTCATACAACGGAACCGGCAGCACCCATAAACTCGATAAAGTTCCACCTGGACGTCGAAGCCATCACAATGGCAAACAATAGGTGGAATAACATCAGCACATGTCTCTCCTCCAAACAAATCTGGCCAGAGCTCGATCGTAGGAAAACAAAGAGACTCATCTCCTTCAATAGGCTGAATCTTAGACAGATAATTAGGGCCCTCACAGGCCACTGTCTGGTAGGGCGACATGCCAGAAGACTTGGTGCTCCCTTCAACGATTTCTGCAGAAGTTTGCAGGGATGAAGAGGAAGAAGAGACCATGGTTCATCTTCTGTGCAACTGTCCCGCCCTATCAGTACTGAGAAGGAAAACTTTAGGCAAATACTTCTTTGATGACCTAAATGATCTAGCGCGACTCGATCTAAAAAGAATAATGAACTTTATCTCCGGGTCAAACTGGCTAAACGCGTAAGGGTGTATCATAAAACCCATCCCTCCTCCATATGGAAACTCTATAGGCGAGCAAACACCTTACAGTGGACCGCCAAATATACCCCACTAACACATCCCCCAAGTTTTCCCCAACAGGACCGGCCTGGTAAGGGCTTATACCGATTCGGTTGTCCTCGCCTCTCCGCTCTTGTGGGAGCACTGGTACATATTCCCCCTGGTACGGGTTCATACCGCTTCGGTTACCCCTACCTCTTCTATACCCTATTTGCCCATCACACCACACGGGACGTAATTAGTAGTACTCCTACCGTAATTGCCATTCTCCTCATCTCTCAACACATAATTCTCACTGGTACGGGTTAATACTGCTTCGGTTACCCCTACCTTCCCCCAAATTCTAACGTGAGTTGCCTGTAGTAGGGGCTTACACCGAAGACGGTTACCCTACATCAGCTTCTTGCGTGTGAATTCCCCCCTGCAGGCGTTCACACCGAATCGGTTACCCCTGCACCTTCCCATCCCCGAGGATAATCATTAGCAGAGAAGCAACAGGTTCGGACTTATACGGAAATCGGTTGTCCCTGCCGGGCTTTCTCTCATATAGGAACTATCCCTCACTGAACCACCCACCTCCTCCTCGAGTCCCCCCCCCCACCCCTTCCCCCAATCCTTATCAACAAGGCAAATTCCCATCTGGAGTCCAACAGTTACGAGACCTCCCTTCCTTCAGGAAGTCTCTCACTGGCCCCCCTCAACTCTGCTGACAGCGGTTCACACCGAAACGGTTAAGCCTCCAGCCTTCATTACCCTCGGGTATGTCCCAACCGATCAAACCTTGATCGGTGACCCTCGGTACAGGTTTATACCTTCACTGGTTGCCTTGACCCCTCCCACCCAAACGGGTAATCATCATTTATGTCCTCGGGCTGGTAATCACTCCGGTCCTACAAGTGGTATCACAGTGGACCTCCTTTGGTCTAAGTGTGTCCCTGCACAGTGGGGACAGCCACCCAACCTAACCTAATTTAGTAGTTGATAGTTTTTCGCTATGAGCTAGTTTTTGGGATATTTGCCAAAAACTGAAAAAAGGGACCTTAAGGGCTAACCGCCCACCCGTTAGCTCCGCCCCCACTCACCAGTACTTTGGGTATGTCATTCAGGACACATTTTTCTACAACTGTGCCAAAATTCGACAAAATTCTACACGAATTATTTCCCCTATTTTTGCTTTGTCGCCTGGACTAAATACCATTCCGTACTCACGGCTCACGATCACGAGTGCGATTCTGCGCACTACCCAAAAGTTCCATTTGTTCCTTCCACGTGCTCCTAATTTTTGTAGAAGATATAAACCGAAATATCAGTCAGCAAAAAGGATAAATTTTTGGTTGTAATTTTTTTGCTAAAGTATATCTACCCTTCGAAGCATTATTCAACGCAAACATTCAGCGAAAAAATCGCTAAACGTTCCAGAAAACACAATAGCGATACGTACCACTCTTAGTACTTACCAGAGTTACACAAAAAAGTTCAATTGTAATCGCTAGAACTATTCTTTCAATCTCACCATTCCTCCTGAATATCCACTAAAGAAAAGCCACACCTTGTTTTTAATTAATTTATCACATTTTTAATTTTCTTATTTTTTTTTTCTTCATGTTTTTACATAATTTTCAGTATAAGGTACATCTATAAATTAAATAATTTTTAATTTTTGTTTTTACTACAATAAATTATTCTATGTTTACGTTTAAAAAAATTACATAAATTTATAAGAATTACATATATATGTAAACATAATAGATAGTTCGTTGCGACTTGTCGCTGTAATTCTCCACCAATTACGTTGCATGGAGTTAGGAAACAAATAATTTACATTTACACAAGGACATTTATTAATTATTATATAAGTTAAGTTATGGTATGTATAATAAAAATTTCCTATCAACTAGTGTTTTTTTGTCTAGCTCTATACTCTTTAATATTTACATTTTTTATCATAAATAAGGTGTAGTAAAAATAACTTAAAAACAAAAATTGTAAAAATAAAACAATAACAATTTCACTTTTAGTTACTTTTTAGCTCTTTTAAACATACAGACACTTAGTTGAAAAGAAATTATATATTTTCCGCGATTTTAGTCCTCACTAACTGGTAAAAGTCTAAACTTACTTTTTTTTATTAATTTAATTTGTAACTGGGAATACTGAATTGAAGTCGTTATTATTTACAATAGTTAAAAAAGTATCATAAAATTGTGCTTCGAGCATAACTTTTGTAGGTTGTAAAAAAAACATTTAGTAAGTACGTTTTTCGAAAGTGCAATTTGTACAATTATTAATCTTTTTAAGAGTTATTTTCGTTTTTTTTTATCTGGTTAATGTGTGATTTATAAATACATACATTCTAATACTGGACCAGCACTTAATATTAAGCTTATTTGAATCATCATTTCATGGTAGTGATTGTTGCGGAACGAGACTTATCGGTGAGCGGCTCCAGTTGTGAGATCATCCTTGGAGCTCTAAGCTCATGCGCGCGCATTACGATGCAAAGGAATGTGATAATTTTGATTTCGTTTCTAAGAACATGTTGCATAGTTTCGAAATTTTGACTAGGATTGGAAATAACTTTTGAAAGTTCTTTTCGTGCATGTCTTATACCTCACTTTGCATGCAATGAATAGCGGAATCTTGTGACATCTCATCCAGAGAGGACTCTGAAAGAAAAATACAATAAAAAAATGAAAAATAAAAAGATTTTTAGAATAAAGGTAGATAGATCTTGTTATGAAATATAAAAACAAATTTCTAAGTGCAGTAATTGCAGTAGGTTAAATAAGTACCAACAAATCATGCTACTATATTTTGAGGTTTGTTTTTAATCCTTGCTTTATAACTTAAATGACCCAATCTTTGTCTCTCAAAACCTCTCAAAACCTCTCAAAACGAAGTCCTATGCAGCCAGCATCAAGTACTGATAGCCAGTGGCAACATTGCCAAAATGCCATCAGAGACGCCGCCTCTGAAGTGCTGGGTTTCACACGGCCACCATAACGAAACCCCTGGTTTGACGATGAATGCCGGCAAGCACATGCAGCTAAACAGGAAGCATACAAAGCGGCGCTGCACAGAAGGACTAGAGCTGCTCGCGAGCTCTACGAGCAGAGGAGGAGAAAGGAACACCGGCTTCTCCGAAGGAAAAAGAGAGAGCACGAGAAGCGCGCGGTTGAATGAGGTCAGAAAGTTTTACCAAAGGATCAAAAGGTCCTGCCAAGGTTATAAACTGCGAACTGAAGCCTGTAAGGACCATCAAGGGAACATCGTTGTAGAATCGCAGTCGGTGCTAAGGATTTGGAAAGACCACTTCTGCAGACTGTATAACGGCGAGGACGAACCAAATACCGCTGTCAGGCAGAACGAACCATTCAACCCGGGCGAAGACGTTACCGACGAAGCATACGAACGATACCGCTCACCCGACCTGGAGGAGGTGAAAGTAGCTGTGTCTAAGCTCAAGGGCAACAAAGCAGCCGGAGCAGAGGGCCTAGCTGCCGAACTTTTTAAATCCGCTGGCGATGAGCTATGGTCGGAAGAAAGCATGCCCGACGAATGGAACCTCAGCATTGTTTGTCCGATCCTGAAGAAAGGAGACCCTCTGAGTTGTGCCAATTACAGAGGAATAAGTCTTCTTAACATCGCATACAAGATCTTTTCTGCTGTACTGTGTGAACGCCTGAAGCCGTTTGTCACCAAACTGATAGGCACATATCAGTGTAGCCTTCGGCCCGGAAAGTTCACCATCGATCAAATATTCACACTGAGGCAGATCTTGGAGAAAACCCAGTAATTCCAAATCGATACACACCACCTCTTCATCGATTTCAAGGCCGCGTATGACAGCATCTATAGAGACGAGCTATATAGCGCAATGTCTAGTTTTGGCATCCCTACCAAACTCGTCAGTCTGTGCAGGATGACGATGGAAAACTCACGCTGTTCCGTCAAGGTCGGCAAAGACCTCACCGACCCCTTTGATGTCAAAAAAGGTTTTAGACAAGGCCACGCGCTGTCATGCGACTTCTTCAACATCATACTTGAGAGAATTGTGCAGAACTCTCGCGCCAACACCAGAGGTACAATCTTTCAAAAGTCCGTTCAACTACTCGCATACGCAGACGACATTGACATAAGGACGGTAGAACAAAGCGTGATGTCAGTGAAGCCTTCGTGAGTATTGGGACGGAAGCGGCGAATATGGGTTTAGCAGTCAATGAGGGCAAAACCAAGTATATGCTGTCATCAAGAAAAGACACCCAACACCGACGTCTTGGACAAAACATCACCATCGACAGCTATAGCTTTGAAGTAGTTAAGGACTTTGTCTACCTGGGTTCGGCTACCAATTCAGACAATGACACCAGCGCTGAAATCAAACGAAGAATAACTCTTGCCAATCGCTGTTTCTTTGGGTTAAGGAGGCAATTGAGTAGCAAAGCCCTCTCTCGAGCAACTAAAGTGTCCATGTATAAGACCCTCATCATCCCAGTCCTGCTTTACGGTGCAGAAGCATGGACCCTGTCAAAGGCGGATGAAAACACTTTAGGCTGTTTCGAGAGGAAAATTCTTCGGACGATTTACGGTCCCGTCTGCATAGACGGAGAGTGGAGGAGGAGATATAACATCGAACTGTACAGCGATACCGACCTAGCCAAAAGAGTCAAAACACAACGTCTACGATGGCTGGGTCATCTAGAGCGGATGGACACCAACGCCCCGGCCCGGAAAATCTTCGAATCCATACCGCAGGGACGGCGCGGTAGAGGAGCACCGAGACTCAGGTGGCGCACGCAAGTGGAAGGGGACCTCAGCCAACTTCGCGTGCGAAACTGGAGACGGCTAGCACGAGACAGAGCTGGCTGGCGAAGCTTGTTGGCTGAGGTCCAGGTCCACCCCGGACTGTAGCGCCACCTTAAGTAAGTAAGTAAGACCCACTCTTTGTGTCATTTTGGTTTCGAGAGGGAATGAGCTTACAAATCATTACCACTTAGTAAGGTCAGTTTTTTAGTGAGGCTAACCTCAGTTACCAGAAAGACCGGAACTTCGATGAATTCGCAAAAATTGTCTGGATCTTAAAAACTGGGCCTTTGTTTTGTAAAAATTATACTTCAGCGCAAGAATTCCTTTGCCACCGATGTGGAAACAATGAATGGTCGCTTACAAACTTTGGAAAATGTTACAGATATCTGAAGACGACTTCAAACAACAAATTGTTGAGGCTTCATGCCTCTGCAGAAGTTTTGTGTATTGAAACATCTTGGTGGCGTGTGGCGGCTGGCGTTAAGTGGGGGTCTTGATAAAGGGTTGCAGAAAAATCTCAAATATTTTAGTTTCCCGTCCATCTCCATTTTTTTTACCCCATTTCGCCAAATTCCATTTCGGAAAATGCCCTCTTTGCCAAATAGAATGAAAAACGGTGTTTTTTAAGCCAAAGTGAAACGAGGTTGCAGTCATAGTCAGAGGTTTGAGCTTTTTCATACCACCCAGGGTACCTTTATTAATTTGAATGCATAGTTTTTGACACAGTGAAATAATCACTGTAGACCCCCAAGACCTTTTAGAAATATGTTCAAGACTGACAGGTGAAATGATTTTGGCATGTCCGTCCGCCTGTATGTGTAAAGGTTTAAGGTCTTCAAAGTTAAGCTGGAGAGCTTAAAACTAAGCTTATGTTGCACAGACAAAGTACAAAATTTAGTTAAATCCGCTGACGGCCACGCCCACTATTGGCTTCAATGTTAGACAACCTCTTACAAAGACCTTTTGAAAGACCTTTCGATCAAGTTAAATAACGCATAGGAACTCAAATTTTGATGTACAGAAATTGTGTCTAAAAGCCTTTAACACGACGAAAACTGAACCGCTCCCCCGATCGACCATGCTCACCTTTACTGTGTTTAAATGTCTTTAAAAACAGGGTTTTTCTGAAAATTCACTCTAAATCGAAAAATTATTGTAGAAAAAATATTGAAGATATTGGAATTCTCAAGGTTTGTACAATGTTTTGAGCACCGCCCACTTTAAGGAGCGTTTTTAGAAAACTGTTCTTCTTTGGCTAGATCTTCGTTTTTCACGCATATTATTGTTATTAACTTCAACGAAGTGAGATTCTACAGAAATAGAGGTTCTAACGAAATAAGTCTAAAAGACTTTCTTCCACGCCCATTTTTAAGAGCGTGGCCCCTACACATGTTTGAATTTCAATGAATAAATTCGGGTCAAAAAACTTTAGGATTTGGTGTTGCTGGGTAAATAGGGTCGGGTATTTAGAAGTTCGTTAGGGACGAGCTCTTGCACTTACTTACTTGTTTCCCTTAACTCAGAAGCCAATTGAGTCCGACAATTTTTCGAAACATATTAAGAATCAGGACGCTCAAATACACTTGGCAAGACGGACTATAATCAAACTTAGCTGATTATTGGCTGCTTATCATTTGGCGAAGCAGGGTTTTGCGAAATAGAATTCTCAGAAGAATTCTCCGGTTGTCTGTCGCAAGGAATTCAATTTAAACTGAAAATAAAGGCACTCGCACCTTAAGGAGGGAACGAAAGTTTAATTACTACCTAGGTACATGGTTAAAATTTGATACTTTAAGCTCTTGATTTTAGCTCTTTAATATTAAATTTCAATCTCTTCTTGCGGCCAGTTTTTGAAAGTCTTGTGATGAATTTTTCAATGACGATAGAGATTTTGCAGTGGATATGCATAAGGATATAACAACGGATGCGATTTCCAGACCATGCGATTGCTGACCATGACATATTCACAATGACGGGGAACTCGAGAAGAATTTTTTCAAATTATTCCAAAGAAAACCTAAACTACTCGCTCAGAAAATATAGCTATATATGTGGGCAATGAGATGCATTCATGGTTTTGTGAAGGTTTTTTAGTTAAGAACACCTTTTAATTGCACCCATTACCCCCCCCCCCCCCCAGGATCCGCGCCTGCCTCAGGGGTACTTTTAGTTTACTTCAGGCTTTATCCTTTATTTTATCTTAATTTGCGATTATCACCCCATAAGGGATTTAACATTTTTTTTCGCTTTTCTGGAGTTTAAGAGTCTTCTAGATAAAACAAATTTAAAGATTTCTTATACGTAATTGCAATTAATATTGATTATAAATATATTGAACTATAAATGATCCTAAGGCGGGCGTAATATTCATGGAAGCGATCATGCCTGTGGTACTATCATGGGCCTGTGGTACTATCACTTATCGAAACAAATATACTGATCAAGGCTTTTAGGTGTAAGCGTTAAGGGTTATCATGTAGTTGAAGATGAAGTAGTTGTGTATTGACGCCTCCATCCAGCAAGAGATTTGTGGATGAGGATAATCACTTTCCCTTTTTGAAGATGAAGATAAAGATGAAGTGGAAATCCGCTTTAGACTGCTTCTATTCCCTGGGTGTGAAATTTTTTGTATGTTGGCTAAACTTGGCTGCCAGATTTTAGGAGAGGGCCAACGTAAGTTATACTAAGAGGATATACAAAAGAAATCCTTTGAACTTGACTTCACGAATCCAAGCGCAGAGTCGCGCAGCTTTGGATGATCCTCTTACAACCATGCATGCTGTATTGCCCATTCCGAATGATGATTGTCTCTCAGGACAAATGACACTCACGGGTTTTTGAGACCTTCGCGGAGGTGGGACTATGAAAAAATTTTATTGTCAAGGTCAAAATTCCGATCTCATGCATATTAGTCCATACATACCATATGGACATAACATATGGACTAACATACTAACCATACTGCTCACGGCACCCAAGTTTTAATGCATACAAAAGTTAAGCTCGCGCTGTCACATACAAAACTCCATGTCGGCTTTCGTTGTTTTTCATCACCGATAAATTAAGTTTTTGCAGTTTGAGCAGAACTTTTGATCATGGGAGGTTAAGGGCTTACATTGCCTGACAAACTTTTGTTTGAAACCTCAAATATTCGGTTCGATCGTCTGCATACTGTGGATATCAAGGAGGAAGCAATAGATCTTAGAAATCTAATGTAATTAACAGAAATAAATGAAACTAAATAATTCACGACATAAAGGATAAAGAAAAATGGTCCGAGGTGGCTACCTTGAGCAACCCAATATGTGGTTGTAGAATGGAGGTAGGGGAAGTTCTGTTAACTAAATGAGCGTGAAGTTCTCTTGAGGGATATGTATGTCGGTATTCGATCCACGATGCGAAAAATCCACGATAAAGAAAAATGGTCCGAGGTGGCTACCTTGAGGAACCCAATAAGTTGGTTGTAGAATGGAGGAAGGAGAGGTTCTGTTAACTAAATAAGCGTGCAGTTCTCTTGAGGGATAAGTATGTAGGTATTCGATCCACGATGCGAAAAATCCACGATAAAGAAAAATGGTCCGAGGTGGCTACCTTGAGGAACCCAATATGTGGTTGTAGAATGGAGGTAGGGGAGGTTCTGTTAGCTTAATAAGCGTGAAGTTCTCTTGAGGGATAAGTATGTAGGTATTCGATCCACGATGCGTTATCATAGCTACATGACATGTACTCTAACGTCCTGTTGACTTCGCACTTTCGATACAAAGGCGGTTTACCGCGTAATCAAACATAATATTGGTACCTATACGTACTAAAAGCTATTGAAATAGACTATAGACTATAAAACATTAAAAACTTTTCAACTTACCGTGGGCGGGGTATAGCGAAGACTTGTTCGCATTTAACTGCATCGGGTTCTGACCATTGTTCTGAAACGAATACGTAAGCTGTAGATTGATATGTCGAGCAAAAGAGTTTCCCTCGGGCTCACGCACTAAAAGTAAACAAGTGTGTGACCAATAAGTCATTGCATATGTACAACGAGGGATAATTATTATTTTTTTCTACAATTTTTGCGACTTCTTTTACTATTTGTTTTTTCCTGATTTACGATTAATTACTTACTTTTATTCTTACCAGCATGAATGTGTTTTTTCTGCCGTGCCCTCGAGTTCTGGAACCACACTTGTGTCACTCGTTTGCTGAGACCTGTCACTGAGGCTATCCGTTCGAGATCTTGCCCGTCAGGATTACTGTCGATTTGGAAATTGGCCTGCAGAACTTGTAGTTGTTCCTCGGTGAATGTCGTTCGCACGCGTTTCGTTTTGCTTTTGTGGTAGCCGTCACCATCACATCCATCTGGAAAAATAGTAAAAACCAAGTCATAAATATTTAAACCTAAAAACTACTAGCTTTAAGGCAAAGTCTTAATGTAGACATGTCTCACCATCACTTGATGTGGTTCCACCTTCCACTGTCTCTAGGTAGTGTGCCTTGCATAACACCCTGTCTTCCATCAGAGCAAACTGCTCGCCGGTCGATAATTGACGTCCACACGAATCGCAAGCAAAGCAAGCCAAGTGAAATACCAAATCCCTAGCACGACGCACCCAATCTGACGCCGAGATACCACGACAGCATTTCGAGCATTTCGCTCCAAAGTTTCTGTAAAAAAAACGTACAAATATTCAAATTTAAGCTCCAAGTTTGACGTAAAATCTACCATAGATATGATCTAAGAACTTGTCACAATTAAAAGATCGTTAATCTTTTATTTCTATGATTCGACTGAACCGAATTTCGGCCACCACAACTAAAACAACAATAAAAAGTAAAAAACGAAATAATAACAATAATATAAAACAACTTTATTACCCTCCCGTATCGTCTCCTGGAGGCGGTGGCGGCAGCAGCACCGCACCGCTCCGCATACCTATATATAAATACATTTCTTCACTTCAACACGAACTCATTAAGTGAACCTCACCGTAGAGAAACAGCTCGCAATACAAGTTCTGAATGGGTTTCAATTTTTCGGTCAAAGGTACTTAAAAAAACACACACACACACGCTAAACACTAAACCCTGTCCCGGTGTCAATGGGTTTCGTTTCCGATCAAAGTGACACTAAAAACAAAAATTATTGCATCGTAAAACGAAATCCGAAAAACAAATATTTTGTTTTTTCTTCGACAACGACGACGACGACGACGATGATGACGACTTTTCGAGATCTCTGTGAGATCTGTGAAGCTGGAGTTGCAGCATCTCACTTCCCTCTTACACGCTTGTAAAGTAAGCAACTTAACCGCACTCGCGCTGGGATAGTCTTCTCGATCTCAGCTCAACCAGTCAGGCAGCTATACATAGTTGACCAACCTGCCAGGTGAAGTGGAAGTGGACATATCATAACACTGGTTACGTAGATATTCGAGAGCATCAGGAGGGCGGGATATGGATACGTCTCGTTGGACAAACATCTTGAGAGTTTGTTCCACCTTCTTATGTGGTATTTCAGGTGGGATTGTGTGCAGCCAGCTTGCAATGGAGAGCCATAAAGTAGTGCACTTAGGAATTTCAATAGCATTGTCGAGTGATAGACGAGATGTCACTGTGACATGTCAATTTAGAAAATTTCGAGTTGAACTTTTTTTTTCGCTGTAAAGCATAACTTTGAAGAACTGGCTTTAGTAAAGGGCTATCAAAAACTTCAACAACTTTAAGGATTTACTGATATGTTTTTGGAAATTAGGGAGTCAAAGAATGGGCCCTTGATCTTTGGGTTTGTATAAATTAAGACCCGGACCATCAATGAGCCAAGGTCGCTACACACATACATGCAGCACACCTTCAACACCTGGTCAGCTCCGCCAGTCTGTCTGTGTCCACTGCATGTCTTCTATTTTGACTCGAGTTTGCTTCTTAAAGTCAAGTCGAGTCGAGTCGATCCTGTTTTGACTGAACCTCATTTGTAAAGATATGCTATAAGGAATAAAGGTTCGAAAGAGCAGCCATCTTCGGGGAATAAGCACAGCATCTATTGAAAATGACTACCGGCTTTGTACCAACCCTTTAAGTAGCATCTTTTTCTCAAGAGATTAAAATCGGAGCAAGTAACATGGCGCTTTCAGATTTTCAAGCTATCGATTTCCGAGTCCGAGGAGCAAACGTAATCTTACAATTTTGCAAATTTTAAACCTCTATAAAGCTTTATTGAAGCCTGTTTAAACTATTGCGAGATAGACTTAAAGTGGTACCGATAGGTTTTCTACCACAAATAACTGATTAATTCGCGTGTGCAATTGAAATTGCAGTGAGTATATTTAAGGACAGCGATTGCAACCAAGTACAGCGATACCGACCTAGCCAAAAGAGTCAAAACACAACGTCTACGATGGCTGGGTCATCTAGAGCGGATGGACACCAACGCCCCGGCCCGGAAAATCTTCGAATCCACACCGCAGGGACGACGCGGTAGAGGAGCACCGAGACTCAGGTGGCACACGCAAGTGGAAGGGGACCTCAGCCAACTTCGCGTGCGAAACTGGAGACGGCTAGCTAGAGACAGAGCTGGCTGGCGAAGCTTGTTGGCTGAGGCCCAGGTCCACCCCGGACTGTAGCGCCACCTTAAGTAAGTAAGTAAGATTGCAACCAAGGCATGAGGTAAAACAAGAGTGGCAACCTGGATATGGCAAGAAAGTATAATCAGAACACTGACGCCGGCGTATTGCACAGCACCTTTCTTTAAAGTTATATTTAAATTCCAACAATTCCAAATGTGGTTCCCGCGCACAGATCTTGGAGATCTCTCAATCAATCAATCTTGAATAAGATTGACCACGTAATCGACGCAAAGACATTCTTCCAAGACAAGGTAATTCGAACTTTCCGAGCGGCCAACATTGACTTTGAGTTGGACCACTACCTCGTTGTAGCCAAGGTATAGCTGCAGATACACCGAACAGCACCAAGAAATGGAAATGTTGTGTCCGCACAGTTTAACATCTGCAGGCTACAATATTAGAAGAGATCGAACCATTTGAGATCTCTCAAATCCTTCTACAAAGCCCTATCCAGCCAGCATCAAGTGTTGATAGCCAGTGGCAACATTGCCATAATGCCATCAGAGATGGCGCTTCTGATGTGCTGTGTGTTTGACAATGAATGACGGCAAGTATAGGCTGCTTAACTGGAAGCATACAAAAGGGACTCTGAACAGGAGGAAGAAAGAAGCAGAGCAGCAGAGAAAAACTCGGAACTTTCTGAAGAAAAAGAAATAGCAGAAAAAAAAATGAAGAGATAGAGAAAAGCTACGACAGGAATAAGGTTCGAAAGTTTTACCAAAGAATCAAAAGGGTCCTGCCAGGGTATAAAGTTCGAACTGAAGCCTCGATTTAGGGAACATCGTAGAGAAATCGCAGTCGATGCTGAGGATTTTGAAAAACCATTTCTGTAGACTGTATCACGGCGAAGACTAACCGGGTCCCGCTGTCAGGCAGAATGGCCCACTCAACCCTGGGGGAAAAAGTTACCGACGAAGCATATGAACGATACCATCCACCCGAACTGGATAAAGTGAAAGTAGTTGTGTCTTAGCTTTAGTGCAACAATCAACAAGCAGTCGAAGCTGACGGCCTAGAGCCAAACTTTTTAAATCCGCTGGCGATGTTCTGGTTAGGAGCATTCACCAGCTCATCTGCAAGATAAGGTCGCAGGTAAGCATGCCTTACAAGTGGGACCTCAGCATTGTATGCCCGATCCTCAATAAAGGAGACCCTCTGGATTGTGACAAATACTTAACATCGCACTTAACACTGCATAAAAGATCTTTTCTGCTGTACTGTGTAAACTCCTAAGGCCGTTTGTCAACAATCTAGTAAGGGGCTATAACAGTGTATTTTTAAGCCAGGAAAGTTCACCTTCGATGAAATATTTACACTGCCGCAGATCTTGGAGAAAACTCATAGGAATTCCAAATCGATACTAACCACCTTTTGATTGATTTCTAGGCCATATATGACAGCATTTATAGAGATGAGCTATGTTTAGCGCAATGTCAAGTTCTAGCATTCCTTTACCAAACTGGTCAGTTTGTGAGTATGGCGACAAATGCTCACGCTGTTCCCTCAACATCAGTAAATACCTCACCAACCTTTGAGACGACCCTTGATCATACTTGTGACAATCGTGGAGAAATCCTGCGTCACCCCAGATAGACACACACGACGACATTGACACAATCGAAAGAATACAGCGTGATGTAAGTGAAGCCTTCGTGAATGAAGCCTCGGGCCAAGCCAAGAATATGCTGTCATCAGGAACAGACACCAAAATCCACCACCAAAATATGGTCAAAGTATCTCCATTGATATAGCTACAACTTTTAGGTATATACTTTGGGTCTTATCCTAGGTTCCGCTATAAATTCATGCAACACCACCAGGGCTGAGGAGTTAGCCAACCAAGGCTATAACTTTTTCCAATCACTGCTTCTGGGAGCTAAGGTCTTAGAAGACTATTGAGTACCGAAGACCTTTCTCGATCAACTTAAGTGTCCATTTATAGGAATCTCATCATCCTAGTCCTGATGAACGGTGCAGAAGCTAAGACCCTGTCAATCGAGAAAGAACAAGCCTTAGAGGACAATCCTTTCGGAGATTTATGGATCCGTTTGCAGAGACGTAGACTTTGGAGGTGGAGTTATAACACCGAACTTTACGGGCCGTACAGCGACACAGACCTAGCAAAAACTGTCAGAATACAACGACTGCGTTGAATAGAGCGGATGGATACCAACGCCCCGGTCCGGAAAATTTTCGAATCCACTGCGCCGCAGGGACGCATCGATAAAGAGCATCGAGACTCAGGTGGCGCACGCAAGTGCAACATGGAGGCAGAACTGAATATGGCTAGCTGGACCCAGGATCATCCCGGAATAAAGCACTACCTAAAGTCAGTGAGTAAGTCCCGCATGTGGAAGAAGAATGGCAGATTTCTTAAATCGGAGTCAATGCTTTATGCAAACGATGTTTGTGAAACGAAGCGGCTTGGTAGAATGAAAAAGACTGAGTGGCTTAGAGCCTTCATGAAGCTAACAAAATAAGAAGAGAGCCTTTATTTTATCTGGCCCTAATGTGAAGAACTAATTTCCCGAATGTAATGCACTGAAGCAAGAAGAACTAACACATTGAAACTTTGAACAACAATGAAACAGTCATATCGAAAAAAAAATACGAAACGTTGCAGCTAGGCGTATAGCAAGAGTTCAGCATACAGTGTCCTGGGACCTTTTTTGCGAATCCTGTGATAGTGAATTAGTGACGGAGTTCTATAGTAGCAGTGATTCGTCCCTGTCTGAAAAGTTTTGTTTCCATGCTCTTAAGTGTCCAGGCTCTAACTTAACTTAATACTCAAACCAGGTTCATTAACAACTATCAGTAACACGGTTAAAAATATTTTTGTTTCATAATCTGAGATTGCATTCCTGTACATTTGAAACTTTGTAGATATAGTATCTTTTATTGACATTTGTGTACCAACGTTTTGTAACTACACGTCTGGTGAGTTATTATTTTTTCTAAATCGATTACGTTGACATCCCAATACCTTCTCATTTCGGCTGTCAAGCATTTCGATGTTTATTTGCTTTTCTCTCAACTCTTTTTGTTAGTTATATGACTTGTGTGATAGACAGAAAAAATATCAGTCGTGGAACAATAAAAATTGGTAAGATGAGGATTTCCTTTGGCGCACTCGAACTCGTAACGTGTTTGTTTTTCTATGTCTCTCGAGTGCTTATCGAGTGGTTTGTGTTGTGAGAAAATATTAATTGTTGGTGGTGAATTGAGGTCTACCTAAAGCAACTACCTTGCAACACCCAAACGTTGGATCATGTTTGCTTTCGTTGATTGGTAACTGGATCAGATTTTTAAAATAAAAATGATAGTTTTAAGGCTTGGGTATTTTTGCATGCTATGAGGTGTGACTTTACTCCGTATTGAGTTGAAATCTGTCTTACAACTTCAAGAACAGGATAAATTATGTTAGCCTGAAAAATTTTTTCCCTTAACCGTTCCCACGCAAATTATATGACTACATCCTTAGATGTTAACCACACACATGATTAAGTCGCAACAAAGTCAAATATGTCGAATTTTGCACCCAAAGGGCACGAAATCAATTTACAACAAAGATTACTTCCACCTCACTTGATTCGCATGAAACACTCGAGCAACCATGCACGTGGCGGTTATCCCTAATTATTTCCCACTCAGCAGGGACATCATAACAATGAATATATAAATCGGGGAGAGGTTTCCTGAAATTATTTCCTCATCGAGATAATTGCAAGAGAATCGAATTAATGTCACACAAAGAGGATACAAGCCGCGTGTCAAAGCGATATAAATCTTAAGAGTATTTGAATTTGTTGTATGTATCTACTCACTTTCCATAATCTGCTTTACAATACACTTGTCGCTCGCGTATAAAACAGGACTGCTGTCGATCCAGCGGCGATAGGCATACACAACATCGTAAGCAGGACCCATGCCATGAGCATCCGCCAACCTCAAGGAAGTATCTATCCGAGATCGGCTCCCCACACGCTGCGCACGACCGCAGCTCAGTCTGAAAAGATATTTAAACAATGTAAAATGAGAACAGAAGTTATTGGTAAACATTGAAAAGTCCTACTCTAGATATGATACGAATAATGCTTGAGAAAGGCGGGCCTTAAAGAAGGCATTCGTGTTTGTGAATAATTATATGAAGGGCCAAACAACAATTAGGTGCCTGCCGAAGGCACCAAAGTTTTCCAATTTTAAACCAGTGTAAAGGTATTCCATTTCTGTGCTGTCCATATAAAATACTCAGGCCAACTCTGCATTAGAAATCTACTAAAGATGTGTCCTTGTCGCTGAGTGCGAAAAATATAAATATCTGTGATTAAATGGCCAAAATAAATTTCGCCTGTCAAATTTAGATAAAATATGAAATCTTAAATATGATCCAGAAAGCTTTTAAGGAAAGAAATACAGCACTGCTGACTTTAGTTGGCATTGCCATATTCAAAGGCCAAAATTGCTAAGTACCTACAGCAATACAACAAAAGCTTACAAAAGCGTACAAGCTTACAACAGAAAGGCTTATATACTCCCGATCTGAAGGCGCTTATTGTTTACATGTGCCTTACACATAGTGGACCTGCGGTTTTGGCTGCTTTGGATCAGCTCCGATCGGGTCCGATCTTCGGATCCTATGCTTTAATAACCTTATAATCTTATGATCTTTTGATCTTATGATCTTATGATCTTATGATCTTATGATCTTATGATCTTATGATCTTATGATCTTATGATCTTATGATCTTATGATCTTATGATCTTATGATCTTATGATCTTATGATCTTATGATCTTATGATCTTATGATCTTATGATCTTTTGATCTTATGATCTTATGATCTTATGATCTTATGATCTTATGATCTTATGATCTTATGATCTTATGATCTTATGATCTTATGATCTTATGATCTTATGATCTTATGATCTTATGATCTTATGATCTTATGATCTTATGATCTTATGATCTTATGATCTTATGATCTTATGATCTTATGATCTTCTGATCTTATGATCTTATGATCTTAGGATCTTAGGATCTTAGGATCTTAGGATCTTATGATCTTATGATCTTATGATTTTATGATCTTATGATCTTATGATCTTTTGATCTTTTGATCTTATGATCTTATGATCTTATGATCTTATGATTTTATGATCTTATGATCTTATGATCTTATGATCTTATGATCTTATGATCTTATGATCTTATGATCTTATGATCTTATGATCTTATGATCTTATCATCTTATCATCTTATGATCTTATGAGTTATTGTGAAATTTCCAAGAAAATAGTTATCGCTTAGTACCAAAACCTAAGCTCACTGTCGCTTACGGCTCAGAGAAGTCCTTTAAAACCTGTCGGGCTTCGAACCTGGAATTTCATGCTCAGTAGCCCGTTGCATTTACCGCTGTGCTACACTACCCACTTTTCAGCAGCAATTACAAATATTTTATTACTGAAAAGACCATAGAGTAAGAAAATTTAAAAACTTTTGTAATTTCTTAGCCTTCAATATGATATAGAAAATATGCAAATGCCTGGTCGCTGCCAAAGGTAAACAATGATACGTTCGGTGGTTAGCTTTTCAATAAGACAATGCCTCTGGAAAGCTCATGTCGTAGTTTCAAATTCTTTTTAGAAGAATCTTCTCGAGGGTATTGCAACCTGAGGGAAGAATACCTTATATTGAAGGAAAATAAATATTGAAGGGAAAATTCAATAATAAATAGTTGCTGTCTCTCACATTGATTAAAATGTTTAAATTAGTCTGTTAAAGGTACACAGACATAGAGCACACAATTAAAGGGTGCTCAGAAAAGAAAAATCATATTTCGTCTATGATATAATTTATGGGCTTATCACCCTAATCTAACATGCAGGGAGGAAGTAGTTGACACCGAACCTTGGTGCAACTAACATTGGCAGGTAGAAGCCCCTCTATTCTAGGTAAATCGCACCCTTTATTAGTTTTGATAATAGTTAAAAATGGTGGACAGGACACCATCCGAACCCCTTCTGATTTTTAAGAAATATAAGTGGTTCGACTCATGCAATACGTCCTGTATGCTACACGTGGAAGTGTATAAATGACGACTGAGAAACAAAGTAAAGGACGTAACGCATTTTATGAGCTGAGCTCTTAAAATTAAGTTTTATCTTATTTAAAAATTAGAAGAAGACATCAGTACTTCCTTAAAAAAATCATGTTTTTTTCGTCTGAATAAAATAGAGATTGAACTTATGCGCTCGGTGCCACTTTTCGATGAATTGACAGACTTTGACAGTTATTTTTAAATAACAAACTGACAAAGCGAAGGCAATTTATTTGTCAATTCAAAGACACATTATTTCAACTTGTCAGTTTTTCAAATAAACTAAACCTCGTCTGTCAATTAAAATTATAGTAGTGGATATTTAGAAATAAAAAATACCATACAAGTCATACCTCTGGCGCACTCTTTATAAAAAAACACGTCCATTGAACCTTATTACATCATCCAGTAAATGATCAAAGAGTTATTTTTTCTTTATGTTATGTTCTAAGTTCGATCCAGCCCTTAGATTTAAAACTTTCCCACCACCAAAAACAACTCGTATATTCCACCGCCGCATTGCTCCAAAACCATTCAACCAATACCATATTTATTCATGACAAAATTGGTTTCCAATAAATATATTCAAGCTACTTGATCTCGATATGAATATTTATAACATTAATTTGTTATTTTACTTAAGGCATCAAATCTCATAAATTCAACATATGACAGTTTCAGAAATTTTCAATTTAATTAAATTATATCCATTAATAGGAAAAAAGTTCAGCCGCCTATGATCGCCAAGTGAATCTTTCGAAAGGTCTTTTGATAGAATTTGCATATTCATAAAACCATTAAAAATGTCTCTTAGATAAACGAACTTAGGTTCTCCAAATTTTTATCGCAAACATTTCTTTTATGTGTGTATCAATTGGAATTATAACAAAAACTGTATAATGTTTTGCTTATTTTTATGTATATTTTGTAAGGGAACAAGATGCATGCAGCTTCTTAAAAGCTATTGGCCACTGTTTAGGATAGGTATTTGCATGAATGCGATTCGCTAACGAACCCATAGCTTATTGGTTAACACATTTAAAATTAACTTTGACGTAAACAAGAGAAAGGATTTTGTTTTTCATTGGTTGCACAAACAGAATAAATAAAGTCTAAATTTTGTTGTCTAGCGTTTTGTTTATACATAAATTAAAAAATATTGCTGATAATAAATTTGAGCTTAATCGGGTAGGACTCTGGAACTCTTATAATTTACTAATAAAATACACAGCAGGGCCGGACCCTACAGAGTAACAGTGAAATATTTTAAATATATAATGTCTATATTATATTTTTATATTTTGCAATAGGTATTAAATATTAAGCTATTAAGTTAAAAACCTTTTTCTTTACTTTTTCAATAATTTATTTTAAATCAACTTTAACAAAAAACTAGGGTTACAATCCGCTTAGGCGAATCGTTGGATACTTTATCCCAATTGACCACTGTCAAGCTCCGAATTGTGTCATAAATCTTGGTTGTTAAATTTCAGTTAAGAATCTTCTCCCTAAAAAAGGGGCGTGGCATCCACCCCTTCTCAACAACATCGTATTTTTGTTCATTTCTTTTATCAGAAGTGGTATACACGTGTTGAATGCATTTTCATATAAAAAATTTGGTTTATACTTAAAAAGGCCCCCAAAAAAGGGTGTGGCGAAAATTTATTCACTTGAGTTGATAGCTTCCGCACATATCTGAACATTTTATGATGCAAGTTTATTGGATTTAAAGCAAATATATAAAAACCGTTTATTAGAATGCATATAACGTATGACCATGCCTACAAGAGGGCGGTATTCGATTTTTTTTTAACGGCCAATCACAAAACACTTAAGCGAGGATATTGTATACCAAATTTCAGCTTCCTGCGACAACTTTGATTTTTCATGCTAATAAGTAAAGTGGGCGTGTCAGTGGGCGGATTTCAAAAATTTTTACACTTGTACTGCTTCGGGACCTAGAAAGAACAAATATCAAGTTTCAAGTTCCTAGCTCAAAATTTAAGGCCTAAAAACTACCGGCAGACGGACGGACGGACGGACGGACGGACATGGCTCATTCGACTAACAATTCGGTCTCGATCATATGCCCTTAAGGTCTTGGGGGTCTACGGTGATGATTTCTCTATGTTACAAACTATGAATCAAACTTAACATACCTGCTATCCTATGGGATGGGGTATAAATATTCATCCAATTGAGTACAGAGGTTTTATAACAATCTTTTATAAAAAGACAAAGTTGAAATAACTATTAAAATCGTTATAACCAAAAAAAAGTACAAACAATTTAACACTTTATTGCTTATGTTGTCTTTTAGGTTTTTTAAGTTTACAAAGCCAGACCACAGGCATATACAACAACAATTTACAGTAGCGTAGCGAGAGGCATTGCTAGGGGCTGCAAATTTGGAGCGTATTTTTTTATTTATATAAAATTTGTATTTATATAAAATTTATAAATTTACTGTGTTCACACACCGTTGGGAAGTTCTGCTTGGTACTTCAGGCTAAGCATTGAAAAGGCTGCAAGAAACAAGATGGAGCGCAAGAACTGATGCAGTCGAGAATGTCTGGAACAATTATGAGGAAATTTTCAATACCTTGTAAAAACTAACGGAGGCAGACTCAACCTTTATCAATGTGCCCAAAAAATAAATGCGTTACAGATCTTCCTTGAAGAAAAAAGAGATGAATTGGTAGGCGGTGCTCTCAATTATGCTAAAGATGTTTGTGAAAAACTTGGAATTTCAATGGAATATCCCAGGCAATTTAAAAAAAAAAATATTTTTGGTGACGGAAATAAAGACTCTGCTTTATCCTACCAAAATGAACTGCGGCGAAAATGTTTTTTTTACCCCTAGACAGGGTCAGTGCTGAAATACATCAAAAATTTGAACAGCCACGAAATTCGGCGATAAAGTTCGACTTTCTTACCCCAATTAAACTCTTGGACAAAAACATTAAGACCACGTCAGATGCTGCACCTCATGAGGATGACATCGTTAAGGATGAATTTGAGATCGAACGGGTACGGTTAAGAGCAATTATATCTTCTACCGGCAAAACAGCCAGTTAAAGTCGATCTATTAAAATATATACTAAAAATATATTCCAGTTTAGACTGGAAGTTAGTCTGCCTTACATAAAAATAATGCTTCGAGTTTTTCTCAGGATTGCAATAAGTAATGCCGGCTGTGAGAGGAGTTTCTCAAATTTGAAGCTCATTAAAAATTAATAAAGGTGAGCACTCTAAGGTTTTCTAATCTGAGTATCATGGCTATAAAGCAGGAGATCACAAAGCCCATCGATACAGAGAGAATAATAAGAGATTTTGCTTTGAAAAAAAGTGGGAAAATAAAATTTTAAATAAAGTTTTCTGTAAAAAATAAAAAGTTTCTTGTAAAAAATAAAGTTAATAACACATGTATCTTCCTACATAACTTTTGTTTTCATTAATATAATTAAATTCAAAATTGTAAACTAAACTAAATGCTTTGATTATTTACTTAAATAATTATTTTAAGCACTTTTTGGTTCTAAAATAATTTATTTATTTACTTGTTTTTCTGAAGAATTTTAATCTAGATAATTAAAGTTTAATGGGAATTAGTTTTGTTTATTTAATATCCTGAGGTAAGTAATTTTTATTCACTTAGGGATTGGGAAATCGGAAAATCTAATTAATATAGGAACCTTTTTAATTTGAGGCTTAATAATTGCTTGACTCGCTAGAAAGTAGTACGAACAACAGTTGACAACATTTTTAAGAGAAATTGTAACAAGTTTAGTGACATACATATGTGTTGACAAATGTTTTTTTTAGTGTGTGAAAAAATTACTAGGGGCGGCATAAATTGAATCTGCCCCGGGCGGTCCCAACCCACGCTACGCCACAGACAACTTATAACATTTTCTTGCGCAGAATATCGCGATACATTTTGTTTCACTTAAGTTTCACTTAAGAGTCGGTAACCATCGACCACCAAGTGAAAAAATCGCGTCTGAGCAACTGCCACTTCTCCCGCTCATTGATAGCGGTGGGTGGCGGCGACGAAACCATTTTTAATTATTTAAAACATATAACTTTTTTGGAGTTGAGGCCAATAACTCATAAATAATTTTATTTAATTTAATATAATTTTATTTGAAATTTAATGTATTTCAATACATCCCTTGATCAATTTCAATACAACCCTGAATGTCAAGCATTCGTTATCTCTGACTTTTTCACATACACATAATATTGACAGTTAAATGCCATGCACGTTTTAACAGTTTGACGTCTACTGGTATTTTCAGTAAGAGATGCCTCACAAAGTTTGTTTTTATATGGATAACAAACAAAAATTAAACATTAACATAAATATAAAACTAAATAAATAAATAGAGTGGCGCAACAGCTCGAGGTGAACCAGGGCCAACTTCTCAACAATGTATGCTGTGTGTGTTAATTTCTGCACATACAAGGGGACCTACAATTTTTTGCCGATTCCGAACGGCACTTCGAGAAGTTTTTCAAGACAAGTGATACTCTCGGAGGGCTTGTCAGACCCTCGCGGAGGTGTGGGCCGTGAAAAAGAACAAGTCTTTTTTTTCAGGTGACGATGGCAGGACTGGAACCCAGACCTCTGGCGTAGTAAGCACACACACTATCCACTACGCCACGGCACCCCACATTAACATAAATAACTATTTAAAAAATTCAACCCTGTGTTTCGATGAGCCTTCACCAATGCCAAACTCCTACAATTTTAAGGGAGAATATGCGCAAAGTTTTGCCGCCGTGGTCGTGGTGCAGAGGTTAGTGTGTGGGACCATTGTGCCCGAGGACCCGGGTTTGATTCCCGGCCGGGAAAGTACAATTTTTCAGGTTGCCCCACCTCCGCGATGGTCTGACAAACCCTCCGAGAGCATCATTTCTCATGACCATGAGAGACAAATATTCGGCAAAAAATTTTAAGTCCCTTTTATGTGTGCTTGTAGCATGCATGATTGTAAGAGAGGTCAGGCGATGGCTCTTCTGTGGTGTGATTTTTATGTTTTTTCATTATAAATTCGATGCCCCTTGTATCTAGTGTGCATATTGCTTGTATCTAGTGAGCAGAAAGTTTGGTGCTGTAAAAATTTGACTTTTTAATTTTTTTCTATCTGCTCTGCAGCGTGCGATTTCACTCTTTAGCAGTCCGATGGGTCCTTTTGTATTCTACGAAACAGTGAGTTTTTAGATTTTCACTGAGTTTTTGACAATCAGCTGACTGCACTGAAAAGTGCGAATGTATTTTTAGGGCGCATTGTGTCTGGTTTCATCGAATGCAGTAATTTATGGGGCGAATCAAACTGGCGAATCAAACAACTTGGCATAGATACAGAGCTCAACGTGTTTTAAGGGTTGTACCCTTGGCCTTGACTCTATGTAATAACAATGTCAAATAACCTTTACTGTATGTTAATTCGATATTGAAGGCGTACACCTGATAAGTGATAGAGTAGGAGCCTGCCACGTTTGTCATTCGGAATTTATTATACCTACATATGTTCTTGTCATCTGGGTGAAAAAAAAAAAACAAAAAATAGAACTGGGTTAATAAAACTAAGGTCGGAAAAGATGCCTGTAATTTACTAAAGTCTTAAACTTTTTTAAAAACTTAACATAATGTTTAGCATACAGCCAAAAATGTTTAGTTTTTTGGCTAGAACACTACTGGCGTTGATAGCCCCAAGTTTTTTTTTTAACTGGATTTATTTATCCTGGTTTAAGGACAAGGGTTTCCCGAGGCGGTATAATCCACTTAATAACTTGGACTAAAAAGTATTAGGTATAACCTTTAAGGTTGGTCAACCAATCAAGGGCGGCAGCAGGTGACTTCGAAGAACCTTTTTTTGTCATTTCCCATGCCCCGTCTTCGTGATAATACCGCTACTTGTATTAAACACTTATAGAATTGTAAATGCGCCAAGAGCCAAGTGGTAAACTATGAATGATACACTTGTCATAATGACACCTGCAGGCGCTTTTGTTCTTGAACGTATTGTATCGGCATCTAACGCTTTCCGTTCACGTTCGCACACACAGTTTGCTTTTCGCCCCTTAGGCAAACACAAAAAGGATGCTCGGTCAACGACTTTGATCGTTGCATCTACCACACACACCTCCCACTCCCCGAGCGATCTCGCACTGTTTGGTGAACAAATATTCCTTTTCTCTAATTCTCACCCGAAACTGAAACGGATTTCGAATTTGAATCGAATAGGTGCATTGTAATCGCGGTATCATCTGTTCGTAACGCATCCGATGAAAATGACCGTAGCGGCCGTCGCGGCGGTGCGGCGCGGCGGCGCATTGGCTCAGGCTCCAGTACCTATCGCACAGGTTCCTCCGCCGCCGGCCGCACCGAGCCGAAACCGAGCGAGACCAAGATCGTTCGTGAGTCAATATGCATTTATTGACGGCCCGCCGCCGTTGTCGTCGTCCCTTTTGGGGCGGTTTTTCTTTTTATTGCCCATGTTGCTGTGTTGTATTTTATCGGGTTTTCTCTTCGTTTCGTTTTGCTCCGCGCTCCTACATTTCGTTTTGGGAAATAAATTTTCCTCTTGATATGGTAGTCAGATTTGGTTGCTTGTTTTTCTTTCTTTACTTTTTTTTAACGTCCACTGTGTTAAGATCTATATATTCGTTTTTCTTCTTTATTTGTCATCCCATAAATTAGGCGTTCCCAATCGCCTTTGATCTGGAGCCTACTAATTTCATTGCGCACTGTGTGCACGGGTGTAAGAAGTGGCAACTGGCATCAGAATCAAGTATTGACATTTGAAAATACGACCGACTCAGCTTCGAGGTCATCTGCATTTCTCAGGTTACCCCAGACAAAGTAGCTATTGGAGTTATTCTTTAAAGATTTCATCATTTATCATAAGATTGAAGGTATCTAGAATGAAGTGGGTAGCTCTGGGGAGATAAGCGATTTTATGTAGCACTAGTCGTTGCCTACTTTCCCCCCTACAATAGGCAATAGTTGCGCGTGTAAATTATGTTAACACATGCAATGGAGTTATCAAAATGTAAAAGTTATAAATTTTCTTCTTGAATTTATTAAATTTATTTATGACACAAAGAAACTTATGAAAAATCGATTGCCATTAGCTCGCAGCAAGGAAGAAGAAAAGACAAAAGGCTGATCGTTTGGTGGGAAACTTTGAGATTCTCTATATTTTTTTTCGATGGCGACGCAGATTAATTGATTCAATTAATTGATGGCAATAGCTGATTGCGAAAGTGTTATTTTTTCTTATTTTTTCTGGACGCATCTTTACGAATCTCGTTAGGAGATGTGGATTTCCTTCGATGGCTTCAAGACGATATGCACATTTAAAATCGATGGGTTATGGTAAAGAGGCTGTCGATAGATATTTCAAATGATTCTCATTTTATTGAGTTTTACAGGACTCTGGAAACTGAAAATCTTCATCCCAAACCCAACGCTTGTTGGAATGGCGAGAAAGCCGTAGGGGATGAAGAGCTTAAGCATGTTAGAAGTGATGGTACAAATTGTTTGCTCCAGTTAAAAATTTCTGCAGCGGAAGTTGGTGTTCGAGTGAATGCACAGTTGACGACATTATCGACCAGTCATGCCTTTTTTACCAGTTTGCACAAATTTAAAAAATTAAAACGTGAAAATTGATTGCTTCGTTTTACTGTCATTGCTTTCATACAGTTTTTTTAGCTGAAAGAGCTCCAGAAGGAAGCGGGAAGCAAATTTTCCAGACAATTTTGGGCAATCCATCCTATACAAATAAAATATCTTTGCCGCTTTTTAGCACACCTGAAGCTGCAGTGTACATATCTGGGCTAAAACAGTTTACTTACAACAGTGGAAAATGGTGAGCCAACTGATGGTGTCGATGTTGCCTGTCAACTTTGTGAAAGTCTGCGGATTCCAATGTGATAGATTTTTCGACATGAGGTAAGAACAATTTTGGTCAATTTTACAACTTGATAAAGTAAAGTAGAAGAATGCAATGACCTGCCATCTCACAACAATGCAACAATGATGTGTGTTATTGTTCTTAGGCACTGTTCGTTGACAGATTCCAAACGGCGATATGAGAAGCCTCTTATTTTTTTTGCGTAGGTAGGTGGGAATTCGGAACGAAACTGAGCCCGTACAGTGTAGGATTTCTACACCCACTAAACACACCTCCCTTCCTACTCCTTGCGACACTGCCGTAAAGCATTTAATCGCGAGGGGGGCTTCAACCTTGAATATTCGGCTCATCCACGTTGGCTGCAATCTGCGCAGCATTTCTTTGTCGTTTCTGTCTTCGTTGTTCTTAATTATCGTAGACACTGTTGCGCTTACTGCTTCCTAAGCTTCCTTCGTACTCAACATCAATCTGAATCTGTTCTCTGAGGCTTAGTATTTACGTAGTCTATGAGGAAAGTGGTTGCGCTCTTCGTGATATCGTGGACAGTATAAACATTCTGTATTCTGCATTTTCAACTGGTTCAGTGCACGTTGGGCAGTAAGGGTTGTCTTTATGTCCAAATCTGTGGAGCGTAGGCTGCGAAAGATCCATGCCCATATTTACGTCAGGTGGAAGCTCAGCCCCATGCTTCTAATTGATCTAAGGGTCTATATTGGTGATCAATCTCTGCGTCTATCTACCTTTGCCGGGGGAGTATCATTTATCTTGCCATTCATCCAAGGACTTAATTATCCCACCGGCTAGTTGCCATTTATAGCCTTGGCCTGCCATTACGGTGTTTTCTTTTGCCTTCGTTAACGAGGAAGTATATTGGCATCATTCCAGCTTCTACGCATGCGGCGTCGTATGAACTTCAAGTTGTTTGGAAATCTCTGTATACTGTCAAAAATTTTGTTCCGCAGACCACCTCTTTTTTGCGACTGTACTACTGTTCGCACTGCAGAAACCCGTTGTAGAGTATATAGAAATCGTTGTAGAGTATAGAGTATCGTTGACGTCGCAATCTCGTCTCATCTTCTGTTTAGGTCATCCTATTTTTGGCATGATCCTTGCCGAGGGCAGCTGTTGTTCTTGCCATCTTCTACGCTACATATTGTAAATGTTGTTTAAAAGTTAACCTCGCATCTATAATGATGCCAAGGTACTTCGGCTCTGCTTTAAAAACTATAACTTGGTCACCCATGGTCATTCTTATCGTTTCCAATGTTCTTTTGCTGGTGCTGCGTGCGACCTCCGTCTTTTCCTCTGATAGACGTAGTGCTTACTGCAAGTTTTTTTCCATTGCTATGGCTTCATTACGTCATTGCGATGTTGTTATTTTGAGCCACCAGGGTATCCGGAGATTGAGTGCGTCATCTAACTTAAGATTCCACAGTCGTGACCCTAGTACGGGACCTTTGGGGGCTTCGTCTGTGGCTTTATACTGTCTCATCTCGTCGCTGGCTTCATTTAGTACAGTTTTCTGTTTCTTAGGCCGTCACTACCCGCAGTAGTCCTGATGGTGATCTCTTGGTTACGTTATTCGCAGTATTTACGACCTCGTCGATGGCTTCAATCGATGCCTTGAGGAAATCACACTGGCGATCTGCGGGAGTTTCTGCCGTCGATCATACTCTTCAGCCCATTGTGTCCAAGCAGGCAAAGAAGCCTCTACTTTGAGGGATCTTGCCGCTCGGCGGTTAATTACATTTTGGCAAGTGAGCAAGTCTTTGTTTTTTTTTTTCATTGTTTTGGGAAAACTCCGTCCTTAAGGAAACGTTATTGACGTCTTGCCATGTTGCGGATTCCGCTGACTCCACGTACTTTTTCTCCTTAACGTTTTAACAGACTTGTAGAACTTTTTCAACCGTGACGAGGAGTATTGGTTGCACCCCTGTCTGCTTCCATCTGAACCTCTATTCTCTCTTGCTGTGGAAAAAGTGGATACAGCGTCAACGTTTTCAAGAAACACATCAGCGAACATAAGCGGGGGTTTGTTGTCCTTATCTTATCACTCTTCGAGTTCGTCGTAACTGCATGGTAGGCTTTCCCTCAGGGACTTTAATCAGCTTCGTGTAGCACAGCTCATCAAAACTCCTGTTTTTACCGTCTTTGAGATTTATTTTCCTTCTGGCGACCCTTAATTTTTCATTTAGTTCGCAATTAGTGTTGTGTTTTCTGAAGCGCTTTCACAATCGACGCGTCCTGTGACATTTTTCCCGCAGGCTGGCTATCTTACCATTTGTAAGACTCTGTTACTCCACTTGAGAGCAGTTTGGTTTTATCGGCAGCAAATCCTTATAGGGACATACCTGATTATATCATCAATTTTTGGCTTTTGCTGAAAGTCAGCTCGTTTCCGAAGTTTTCCAAAATTGCGTCGGAGTATTTGAATGCCTCCAAGAGCTGTCTTCCTCTGATGGTGCTCAAAGCGCGTGAGCCCATTCAACCGCCCACGCTTTGAAGTCACCTGCAATGACAATGCCGTATTCTTCTCATTGCAGTGGTTGCGATGTTATCCACTGTTCGTTCAAATTCCTCGGGAGCGTCATAGCCACTGAATAAAGTAAGAGTAAATGTGGACTTTGGCCCACATAGAGCCTGCCTGGCGCATCACCTTGTTGCCTTCGAAGCTTTGTTGCACATTGCGGCTTTGCCTGGAGTGCCCGCTGGCCGTCCCAACGATCTGGTTCAACTGCTTGTAGAGTTCGCTGAGTACAGCAAAATATTCGCATCGTGCTCTCGGATCATCTGTTCAAGTAAGTCCTGTGCTTCTTCCTGTGCAGTCCTCTGCAGCTCGAATGCTGAGCATCTTACATTTCCAGTTTGGGGTTGGGGTTGTGCTCGCTTCATTTACAGAGCATGAATGTCGAATCTGAAGAAGGATCCTTTGCCTTGGGGCTCCTTGCACGACATCTATAACAATTGTCAAACCGACCTTCGCACTTGTACTCCTTCGCTAGGTTGCCAGGGCCCTTATAGCTAGCATCTCTTTAGATCCGGTTTTTCTCTCAATCGGCAATTGAGCTAGCCTATCCTTATGTTCCCAACTGATAGTGCTTTGGTTGCGACTTCAATCAACTGTCAGACTTACCAACCAGTGCTGTCTGCGTGGTTTTCCTCATATAGACTTTATTGCAATTTCTCCTATCGGATTGGAAGCCTCTTGCTACTCTGGATGGCTTGTCAGGCCCTGTTAGAGAATCTGTTTCTCCGAATTTATCTTCATGCTTGGATAGGGCATATGCGCCGAAGTCGATAATAAAGTCGTGTTAAGCGGCTGTTCCTTTCCGAATTTTAATGAACTGAGTTCTAGGAGTTGTGATTGCATGAGTGTAGGAAACATGTCTTTTATTTAATGACTGAGATGGGAATCGGACCTTAACTGATGATATTGATGGACACAATTAACATCAAAAAACTTATTGATTCAAATTATCTCAAGCACATATGTATTAAAAACAAAAACCGAACCTCTAAGTATGTTATGAAAAGCATAAGGATCTAGCATCATCTTCGGAAGACAAAGTCAGATATATCTCATTTTGAGTAATCTATTGGTAACTTGAGTCACAAATGGAAGATCATGTGATGACATTCCGAATCGATTACGAATAACGTCCTTCACGGTTCACAGAAATGCTTCTTCACCATTTCCAGATAGCCCTTGTCTCTCTCGACTATACCTGCTATGTCTTAAGGACTGATAAATTTATGTCTGACCGGCTTTGTTCACAGCTCGACACATTGTTTCAGTTTTAAAATCAAATTCCCACACTGATGCTGATGGGTTCTCGTGTTTCCTGAAATTTATGTCATCCAGCTAGAAAACGGATAAGCATCCAACTCAGTGGCTGGCTACTTACAAATTTTCCCTTATATAAAGATATCGTAAGCAGTCCGGTACGGGAATCATTTGAATAAGACATTTCTGAAACTACTTCAGATATTTCACTGACAGCTCCCAGTGTGTGCTCACCATTAGGAATGTTTTCTGAAAACATCTCCAAGATGCTGTCCCTCAGCCACACGCGCAATCCGGATTCGAATTCATGATAAGTCCGCAGAGAGGTAAAGGAGAAGAAACCTCTTGCTATCTACCTACATCCATATCGATGGGTTTCAGCTGACCAAAGTCATTGATCAGAATCACTCTCCCCGACTTATCTGTCCGTGGACATAAAATATTGAGTACATGTTCGAATGCCACCACATCATCCAAAACGATCAATTTCAGATAATCTTATCGGCGGGGCTTGTCATTTGTCCGGTTGGACGTCGTCGTCCGATGACCGACGGCCGACGGTGACGACGGTGGTGGTGTAAGCAAGCACCACACACCAAAAACTCCACATGAGTGTACCATGTATGATGTCTTAACTTGGCGGGCTACCCAACACAGGGGTTTCCTTGGGTCCTGTTTTATTTTTTTATTTTTTAAATCTGACAGTTTGTCGTTTTCCTGGAGACAAGTGCGTGTAGCACTGGCGCGGCCAACATGTTGAAATCGATACAATGTCCAAAGTAGCCTTAAACAACGTATATGGCCAAAAAAAAGAAAAAAAGAAAAGAAGGTATCTGAGATGAAAAACGATTAAAAGAGGTTACGAGGTATTAACGACGACTTAATAGGAATTTTGTTTGTGGCTTTTTCGATTGCGCGATGCATGCAAACTGGCGTCGTGAGAGGTTATTTAATGGCTTTAATCCATATCGAGTGAGCGCATACTGCGATGTGACGTGATATGACATGAAAGAGATATAAGGCGCTAGGGCTTTAGGTGCACCATGTGGACGGACGCATGCAGCGACGAATGTTATGCAGATCAGGTGGTAGGCATTTAAAAATGCATTTTAGCTTCGTATTTGACAATTATTCTTAAGTGTGTTTGGAGGATTATTGCCCATTCGAGGATAACGAGTTCCATTTGTTTAGATAGGTGCTTAAAGCTTGTTGTACCTGGTCTGGATCTGCGGTTGGATGCCTTGTCTGTAGAAAGAAAAGTGAGACTGTGTGGTGTAACAAGGAAGCCAAAGCATAAAAAGCAAAATCATGAAATCCATTGAAATTTTTTGACTTTTGGTTGAAGAACTCATGCACAGATAACCTTCAAAACCTTGAGTCAGCGCCTTTTTTCAAGATGCGAGTCAATAAAATGAAACTGTTCTATTTTTCTTCATTATCAAAATTCTTAACTTTCCTAGTTTAATAAAACTACGAAAAAAATATCCCAACTAAATTGAATATCTTCCCGACCTTAACCTCGATATGCGCATAGTTTGTGCATAATTTTACTTTTTTACTTTATTTTTTTATTACTTGTCATAGTTTAGTCCCTAATTCGAATCGTGCGGCTGATGTGATGTGACACACTGGAGCGCTTGATTACAAAGATAAGATCGCGTCAGATCAGATTTACATATATGCGAGAGGGAACTTTTTTGTTTTACAACCTATTGGTTCCCACAATAACCGTCTTCTTGCTGTATCTATTAACTATTTTTATGAACAGATGATGATATCTTTCGTTCTGAAGTTAAAAAAATTTACATTTTTATTACAACAAAGAGGTCGATGGGTTTCATTTTATTTTCAATGTTATCTTGATCAAATATTTGACTTTTTCCAAGAGAATAAAACAACAAAAAATGTTTGCAAAAAATTTATTACCCTTTTCAAATGTTCAATATAATGTCGATTGGTTTCGCATAAATTTAATTTATTATGGTGAGTGTATGCGAAATGAAATGTGCTACGATGTCTGTCATTTGTAATTCAATATAAAATGGAAGGCTGGGTGCCTGTTCATAAATAAATAGCAGAAAACATTTTGTTTTGTATTGTTTTGTTATAAACAGATGCTTGGTGCACATTTAATTGTTACTCCAAGTGGCTTTGATGTATGACGAACATTCGAACAGAGCTTTTGATCTTTTGATCGTTGCCGCTAAGCTGTGGCTACTAAATATTTGAACAAATTTTGTCTGCGGTAGCCGAGCGAGGTATGTAAACATTTAACTTTTGCGGTCGTTTAGAAAGACATTTTTTTAAAGCCAACATAAAAGTTTGCTGCGAGTACAAATGGTTAAGAAATGCCACACCATTATTCCTATAAAACTAGACAGGGAATGAGCAAATGACCCACTTTTGGACTCAGGGTAAAAGCCTGAAATAAAAACTTCGACTGAGCTCTTTATATATGTACGTACGGTTTGAGAACGATAGTTGAAAATTGACGACAACATTTAACGTTGTTTTTTGAGCTGAACATCACGCCACATTCAATTTTTGAACCAAATGATTTTATGAGGTGGTAATCACCCACCACAACATAGCGTATAGGTACCAAATCTTAGTAATACCCGCACTGATACTACATTTCTGATGAGCGAAACGCTTTTTTTAATAATTATTCTTTACAAATAATTGAGCGAAGGCCACTCTTCTCAATTTAAAACAAACATGTTTTGTAACTCCATATAAATATGTGAAATATATATTTATATAAAGCTATTTTTAAATATATTTATAATAAGTTTACTAACGTTTTTTTTAATAAAATTGCGAACATATAACAAAAAATCAAGCATATCGGAAAGCTTATCAAAATTGTTACATGGCATGCAAACGGCCTTTTGGAAAAAAATTAACGAACTAGAAGTTTTCCGAATTAGAAGATTTTGGAAACCCAGTTTAAAAAGGGTTCGGGATCAGGACCCCAAATATAAGGTTACATCGACTATCACGCGCATTATCCTTAAAACAATTCGAGAGGCGGATCCTGTCTCTGCATCAAAGACTGCATTGAGCACTCCAAAAACGAAGAAATAGAACTTGATTCTATGCAAAAGCCTCAGTCTTGGTAAAATTATTGTTCTACCTTAAATACAACATCGCGTCGAGCTATTTTCCTCCACAGTATAGGCTGGCGGATGACAGTCTGACTCCCTTGGATCAAAATTTATTATCAGCGGCGACTTTAAAGCGAAATATAATTTTTGGGTTCGCGTTGCAATCCACCAAGAGGCAAAGTCTCATATCGACGGAGAAGCCAACATATTGGCAAACCGACAAAAATAAATTGCGTCGATTACTTCATAACTAAAGCAATACCTTGTTACCTTGCGAACGTAAAAGAATGCTTTGATTTCTGCTTAGATCACTCAGCAGTTCTTTTAAAAATCAGCAGAACCCTAACGAAAAAGGAAAGAGCACCTAGATTAAGCAACAAAAACATCGATTGGGATGGCTATACTGAAAAGAAAACATAGCATTGAATGTACCACTCAAAACGCCGGTTATAAACTCGTGAGAGTTATTCAGAGCGCTGCGTGGAATAACACTTCTGATCGGAAGTCCGAAGTATCGAACAGCGGAATAACATATCCGCGAGACATAGAAGAGCTAATATGCGAAAAAAGGAGAGCAAGCAAGAGATGGCAACGTTCGTGAGCACCCCCGGATTAGACCATCTTGAACCGACTTTCTAACAAACTGAAGCACAAACTTTGAGACTTAAAGAGTCGCGAGGCTACTGCTTACATCAAAAGTTTGACAGTCCACAAAGTGTCGAATTACTCCGTTTGGAAAGCCGTAAAGTCCATAAAGAAGCCTACAGTACACTCAGCGCCATTAAGGAAACCCAACGAACTTGGACAAAAGTATACAAAGAGAAAGCGAATTTATTTGCAGAGCATTCAGAAGATACATTCAAACCGTTTGGCGGGGAACCAGTGCTCGAGAATCTCAATCCCAATGCTGTACGTATCATTAACTGAACTTCGCCAAACGACCGGAAGTTTGGAAAACAACAAAGCCCCAGGTTGCGACTTAATTACTGGCGAATTTGTAAAGGGGCTACCGACGAAAGCGTTGGTCAAGCTATTCTACATCATTAATGTCTCCATAAAAATTTTTTACATCCCAAGACAACGGAAAGTACGGCCGAAGTTACTATGATTTCGAAACCCGGAAAATGTCCGAGCGAAAAAAATCATACAGGCCTATTTCGCTACTGCCTACCAATGTATTAGTTATTCGAGAAACTGTTCGATTGTTGAAAAAAGCATTCAACAATCGACCAGGTCTATCGAATAACAAACGAAATCGGAAAAGCTCTGGAAGCAAAAATGATATGAACTAGCACTTTTCTCGACGTATCGCAAAGCCTTTGACAAGGTATGGCAGGAAGGCCGAAGGTACAAGCTACCAACTTAGCTTAACAAAAAAGCTCTCTAGAATAATAGAGTCTTACCTTGAAGACGGAATCAAAGAGATAAACGCCGCTGAACGGAAAATTTCAACACGTTTTAGACATAATATATGCGACTGGACGAAGAGCTGGTGAGTCGTCCTTAACAAGACTAAGTTAACTTTACTTTTTACTTTTACCTTTTACTTTACTTAGCTACATTGAGTTAATGCTCCATAAGAAACAGCGATCTACATCGAGATCTAGAAATCGCAACCATGATTGACGAGGTATCAAACTTTGCTCGCAAACTTTGTACTTGACTTCGCGGACATGCAACCATTGAAATAATCGGAACTTTGGATCAGACAAATCTTAGGTTAGGTTAGGTTAGGTTATGTTGATGGATGTCCTTTTGACAATAGTCACGGCTTACTTAGACCAGCAGTTGGCTCCATTGTGTCCATTGGAAACATTCTTAATACCTGGAATGAAAACAGAAATAAACCGCTGTTAGAAGCTCAGAGTTCTGCCCTCTTGGACCCATCCGGATTTGTATACAAATCTTAGGAGGTCCTTAAGATCTACATTATTTAGATCTTCGAGCTCGTTGAAGAAGTAGCTGCCGAGGGTACTACGCCTGATGCTGTTTAGGGCTGGGCATTCACAAAGCAGGTGACGAGCAGATTCAATTTCTTCAACGTCCCTGTAGCTTCTGCAGTAATCGTTATGCGGCATATGCCTAGCCGCTCAACGTGTAGACCCACAGCGCAGTGCCTCGTGAGGATTCCCGTGAGTACTCGGATATTCCTGCGGGCTATTCCGATCAAAAATAGTGATCTCTTTTTGCTTACCGCTGGCCATAGCTCCCTTGTGTGTCTGCACGTATCAAGTTCTGTTCAACGTAGGTTGGTTCTACTCAAGGATTTAGTTTCTATCCTACGTGCTATCGAACTCAGCGGGATTCTTATAGATTTGAGAGCTAGAGATGCATTTATCCCAGACCTATATCTCGCAAGCTTGTCCGCTTCTTCGTTTCCCAGTATATCGGTGTGACCTGGCACCCAACACACAGTTACAGTGTTGCCAAGGGATAACTTGTCCAGAATTTCCCTGCATAGTTTCACAGCCCTTGACTTAACTACGTCTGATTCCAAGGCTTTAATTGCCGCTTGGCTTTCAGAGTATATGGTGATGGTCTTGTCAGACAAATCTTACTCGTCGACTACAATGAACGAAACTGTTGGATCTGAAGACGAAACCGCATAAATTTACGATATTGTATAGGTGCTTTCGTTAGAAAGCAGCCTGTCCACGCGATTACTACAGAATCTTGAACTACTTGTTAAAAAAACTTAGTCGTAGTCTGACGGAAAATGAGAGGTTTTTTAGTGAGTAAGAATCTCACGCTACTATGAACACGCGCCTTGTAGAGCCTATGGAAGGCTTTTCCTACCAACGAAAAAAAATGCATGAAACTTGAAAAAATTTATGTTATCTAAGTGTTTTTATCTTCCAATTTTTGCCTTAATTTTGTAGGTGTGGCTTTGTGGAAAAAGATTTTTTGAGTTGAGAAGCAGTATTTGAAACTTTGATAAGAGGCCAAAAAGCATGTAGACACTTGGCAAAATTTATAATTTTCACCCCGCCCTCTTTTTTGAGGCGTCGCAAATATTTTTTTTTGGTAGAGAGGGGATTATGCAATCCATAGCATATGAACTGAAGTTTACATAAGCACTGTTGCACTCTCGCAATTATTTTTATTGAAATTCAATTAAAGTTATCGCGATGCCACTTTTTCTGTTGTAATATGAAAAGACAGCTAGTGCCCTAAGAAAAAAAGTTCCCCTTTCCAATTTAGGAAAGCTCGAATTTCTATATTTTTCAACGATTTATTATGGTTATTTATTTTGACCTCAAGCAAACGAAAGAGTTGAGGTGCGAACTCAAATTTACTTTAATGCGCTTGGTATCTTACATCTAGGCTTTGTAGAAATATAAAGGCCAAACCATAAGAGATTTTAATGAATTATGCTTGGCTTTCATAAATAATCAATTGCACGCAAATTGTATGTTATGACGTTAATAGCATTTTGGTGGATTTCGTCAAATTTTTTGTTGTCTTGAAGCTAGTCCGTATCGAGTGAGAAGTTCGGTACGAAAATTTTACAACTATGAGGAGCACAGGGTTGGTTTCACATACAAAATGTAAGTATCGGTTCTGTTCTCAAGGTGCACTCACTTGAGATGGCATTATGTTTTCGCAAGCACTCTCTTCTGTCTTTTTTAAGTTTTTGTCAAAAACAGTTCCATTTTTCCAGATTTTTAAAACTGAATTCTTCCAAAGTGTCGTAAGAGATTATACAATTTTTATGTTACCGCATTTATCAAGGAACATTTGATGTTTATTTCCATCATTTACGGTGATTAAAAATGAGTTGGAGGTGCACCGTTGCGTCATTGGTCTTCGTTTTCCTGCACAGCTAGTTGAAAAGTTTAAATCACAGAGTGACAGGCAGCTTCAAAGCATATCGTTTTTTTTTTTTTTTTGTGGAAATCGGTGTTGTGACTTTGGAATCTTTTGTGGTTTTGTTTTTAATGCGCAGAGAAACAGTTAAGTAAGTAGGAAAAGTTAATAACTTAGCTACTATCCTTTCCGTGTCTTGTCGATCATGGAACATGCTTTGTGTATAGTTGTTAAATCTCAAGCAATTTTAGTTTCCTCAGGAGATATTTGAAGAAAATTAACTATTATAATAACGCAAGGAGAGTCAAGGATCTCAAACTAAGCATCTAACCTAAAATTGCGTCCATCGAGCCATTTATTCTTTAACAAGTTGTCGATAACTTTGAGCTATGGATGGATGCTTACAACAGTTCTTCACTAGTGGTCAACTCCCGTTCATTCCTCGCCAATGTCCATGATTGGAAAGTGACTGGAAAACATCAAGTAGGGACACCCATGGCTAAGCAAGAATATTTTCAGCCATCTTTCAATCCTGAAAATCGGCAAGGCATTAATCTGACAAATGGAGACGCCAAGTTACATAACTAAACATAACGGTGCCAGTTATTAGCTTCCATTTTAGGTATAAAAAAATTCCTCTTCATATGCTAATTGTCGGACAATTATTCAAGCTCGAATACTTTTTTTGACTTTTGCTTCCTGAATACAAAAAAAGCAAACAATAAATATTGTTGTCTCCCATTGGACATATGCAACATTCGGCACACCACTGACAACTATAAAAATTCAAGATTTATCACTTATAAACAGATGAAGGACCCTCTCATTTGCGGCAAATCTGATGCTTATACCTTTGCGATTACGCTGCAAAACAATTTTCAAGAGGATGCCATTATGGTGCGTGTGCATCTGGAAAAAGGTATGTGTGATGCGGGAAAACAATGCTTCATGGCACAGTAGGGGTCGGCAAGGCGCACATTGTCATTTCATTGCACACACTCAAGTGATTGAATGGCATTTAGCCCACTAGAGCTAGAGTCAGCCAAACACAATGTTGTAAACCTCAAGTGAAACCCTTAAACACAGTTGTGAAATGGTTCCGCATTGTTAATCTTTGGGTGTGAGTCGTGTCGGTCCTATCTTTTTCCACAATATAGTTACGGACACTGCTCATTCCCCTGCTCTCTGTGACAAGCCAGAAAAATCTATTGCGGTGGCAATAGATACATTTTATTGTCGGCATTTCATGTTACCTATGAAAAGGGAATTTTTTTTTTGTCAATGTTTTGTTTTACAAAGCGGATGTGTTTGTGTGTGATGTTCTATGACTGAAGGTATAATATCCAACATGTTTTGGCGCAAGGATTAGAGTGGGTATGACTACATAGTTTTTGTGTGAAAAGAGAAAACCTCTCAATTACCTGTTGGAAATTGTGCGTGTATATAAATTGCCGCCTTGCCGTTACAGGATGTCAAAATCAATTGTCCCAGGACAAAAACAAATAACAAACTTATTGGCTTTCTATTCACATTAAATGGGCTTAGTGCTCGACTATGAGTACTTATACCTACATACATTTGCTGTCAAGGTGCTTAGCTGTTGCCTTTGGAAATTAACACCCGGTAGACGGGGCATGAGTCCTTGACATCTGGACAAGAGAATGTGCAGTAGAATGGGGTGCGCCACATATTGTAGGCCTGGACATTCATCATTCATTATCATCATCATCAACAACGTGCTAGATTCTTCTCGTATGCTGACATCGACGTAATCGCATAAACGCATGTAGGTACGATAGAAAGAATGTGTCATGAGTGGTTAAGGTTTATGATTGACGCCGGTCTTAGACTATATTTGTAGGTCAGTGACTTTTGAAAGTGATCTTCGGCAAAAGTCTTCTGCAACGTGTAGGTAGCCACTCATCATTGTTAAGGGAATTGGGCCATGGAAGCTAGTTTTTCGGAAGACTGCACAACTTTTCTTAAATCACTCAAGAGTAAAAAAAGAAGGCCTGATATCTTGGTGCTCAGAAGTGAAAAAAAAATTGATCTGATAAGGAGCCACTTTTTGCCTTTAGACGCTTTTAAAAAAACGAAAGAACGTCGAGGGTGAGCAAAGTTATATTATGCTGTCCAGTGTTTGAAAACATGTAGGTATCCGAGTCCTAATTGTGAAACCTAAGAATGTTTTATTAAAAATTATTTTAGTGAAATTGAATGCTAGCATAGACGAAATGTCGAAAGAAAAAACAGTTTTTGGGTATACGACAAGGCATGATCCTGCAACCTTTACCTTTGCCGGGTACCACTCTAACTTATTCCGCTATACCTACAGATGACCGATTTAATCTTTGTCCAATTTAATTCTACCACCTTACTAGACTTTGCTTAAGTAACCTCCGGCAGAAGCTTGTTTTATTTTGCTTCTCACACAGCCATGTATTCAAAAATGCACCTTTTCATTGTCATTGAAGATGATTTTTCCTTCAAAATCGGGGTCCTCTTCCAACTGTACTTAGATCATTAAATCATTCTATTTTTAATGTTCAAACTCTAAAATATTTTGCTTGCCGCGAACGTCCCGAAAGTTTAGATGAGAAGGTTAAGGGATTTGACGCTGCGGCTTTGAATGCAAAAAGAGTCTCTGATACGTTTTCTACAGCAATTGCTGCAACGCATAACTGCGCTCCTCGGTGTTTGCAGGTGTTTCATTAAGAACAAACAAACTTTTTGCCTTTAAGGGTTTTTTGTTTTTAATTTAGAGTTAACGTTAAAAATGTTTAGAGTCACATTTCCATCAGTAAAACTTATTTTGTTCCATAAATCCTCATCACTGTGTTTCCGGCGATCATTGCGTTTTCAAGATTGTTAAAATATTCATATCAGCTTTTGAAAATTTCTTTATGCCTATGAGTTTGTTTTTTTTTTTTTCTCAAAGAACAAAATACCGACAATGACTTTTATTTAAACAAGACATTTGAAACTAGCACTTCCTATGGAAAGCTATATAACACCTATGTCAGCGCTCCGGCAAGTGGTTAACGCATCAAGAATCTTCAAGTAGTTACTCTCAAGAGTGTCAACAAAAATGTTACGTAAGACCATTGGGAAATGTTCTATTTGTCACGTGATGCCTTCATTCATAAAATCTATCTATACACAACCCTGCAGTTCCAGATACAATTTTTGTGCCGTAGAACATGTTCTTGTCCGGATGTTTAACAGCAATATAAAAAAAACTAGTTGCTGTGCAAATATATTTAACTATACGTGTGTTAAATGTCACACGTATAACTTGCATCCCATGAACTATACTCACCGGGATGCTGTCGAGCTTTGCATTCCAATGAGTTGGGGGCAGCTCCCGAGCGGAAATAAGTCGCCATTGACTGGCAAACGAACGCCGACTACAATTCATTATGAAAAAATAAAAAAAAAATAAAAACGAGAATGAAATCCGAAAACAGGTTAAGCATACTTACACTCGAAAATAAATACATGACACGCAGTTCTTGGACGTAATTTAAGACGCCGACACCTCATAAGCTTGCAATCATAGGATTTCATCGTTCGAGCGATTAAATATAATAATTCTTGTATTTTAATAAGTGCAGAACGCACCTATACCTACACGTGTCGATTTAAAATACAATTACCAGTGAAGTGCGAAGAGTGCAAATTAACACACGAACTTGGTTGACGCACAAAATAACCTTAACGAATGTAACTAGTTATAAACATAAATAAAGGAGTACAACAGCAAAATATCTACCACTTGACCGTTAGTATTAAATTAATTCATTGCCTGATATTTATGCACATAGACAAATTATCTTGTTTACAGTCTTCTGTCAAATGTGTCAATTTTTCTAAAACTTTTTTTTTTTTTAATAAATGTGTGTGATCAGAATCCTGTTTATCGTTCAAAGAAATAGATTATCAATATAAACACACTTGATCGTTATCGCAATACGTGATCAATAAAATGTTAATATAAAATCCAAATAAAGGTTAACTACAAGATAACTGCATTAGGATTTTGCGACACACGCAGCGACGACTTTTTCACTACGCAGGAACATATTCAGGATAATAAATAAAGTTATAATAGATTTAGACACTTGCAAAAAAATAATATGTCTATGCTCATTCTATATAATGGAAACATATCTTATAAAAAGTAAAAGTCCCTGGCTAGAGATTGTGAAAATGTGAACGTCAAGTAAGGAGCCATTTTCATAATTTTAAAGAAAACTAGTACAAGATTGGCGAAATAGATAATAATTGTTGTATGAAAAAGTAGGTCATTCTGATGTCTGTTTTGTGGAATTAGTGCATTGACTTTGACCACACTATCTTCATCAATAGCAATTGCAATGGAAATTGCAGTGTTTTTACGGTTTTAAATATTTCAATCGGGCAATTGTTCTGAATTCAATAAGGTCTATTGCATTTTCAGTCTTTTAGCCGTTTACCACGCAACATAGCATTTTTGCTATTTGATCTTATGACGAAAATTTGCGATCTTAAATCTCGAAAATCGGTTATTATGCAAGTAGAAAACTTTCTTAAGGCAAAATTTCAAATAATATTTTGAACACACCGTTTTTTTGACTATTGTAAACTTTAACGGCGATCGATTTGAATCTCTTGAGCTTTATTCCAAGATCTGTTACAGTAAATATACTTGAGTAAGGGTTCACTTTCCTAGCCTTAAGCTAGGAGGCACTCTAATACAGCTGAACAGATCTTGCAAGCAATACTAAGGCTAAAGTGCCATTATTGGAGTTACATGATGCCTCGTAGTTGACGCAGGCAAACAATGCTTTAATTTCAATCACCGGCTAAACTCACAGACTGTATCATGCATTTAAGGTGTTGCATGCGCTTACCTAAGACTTCATGTTCGGGACTTCATGATTTTGAAGACAGAAACGGTTACCTTAAATTGGGCGTACACCCTGGATAATAGGGTGTTTCCACTGACCTCTAATCGGCGATTTAGACATATCTTCTTTAAGTCCCCAAGGGCCTATTTCCATAGCGACCGATAAGTCGCAGTCGGTAGTTGAGATAACATTGGGTCTTATGAGAGCGACAGTTGTCCCAGGAAAATTAATCTCGTAATAAATCTCTTCCACGCGTATATTCACAAATCAAAAAGTACAGAATTTTACATAAAAAAGTCAAGCACAGCTGTGTTTGTTTTGTTGTGTAAAGGGATGCGCAGAATGGTTAATGTTTATGTTGATGTGAATGTGGGTGATCCTGTCAAAACAATTAAATGCATTAAGCTATAGGCTCGCACTGCAACAGAATGGTGGATATTAATGCTACTGACCGATGTTGATCAAATTGGTCTAGTTTCAACTTTCTGGATTCAAATCCCATCAACATATTTGCCTTTTGGTTTCCTATTTTTATGCCCTTCCCAGGGTATATTAGGTTTGTTACATAGTTTGTACAACATAGTTTGTCTAAGACTGTTTAGAGATATGAATGGGACCGACAGGAGAATCCGTTAAGCCATGTCCGTCTGTCCGTCCGTATGTAAACAACTTTTAGGCCTTAAATTTAAAGTTAGAGCGCTGAAAGTTGGTGGGTTGGCTGGAAATCAAGAGTTTCACATCAAGCTTGAAAATTAGCTGAATCCGCCCCCAGACACGCCCATTACAAGCCTGTATGTGCACCACTACTTATTTTAAAAAATACATTTTTCAATTTTTAGCTATATAACAATGTTGCTAGCGCACTATTGGTATATAACATTGCCTTGTAATTGTCTTGAAGGTGGAAGAAAAAGTTTGGCGCTTTCATTGACCATGCCCACTTTGTAAAGGGATTTTAGCTTAAAATGTTAAAGTTTTTCTGTTTTTCTATAAATTTATATGAAATTTGACTAAAAATTGTATTGCAAAAGTTGTAGATGTTGAGGATTTTCTAACTTTCTTGGTTATATAGTATATGGCGCAGGGACCAAACAAAAAATTAATATGCAATTTGTTAATTTTTTTTAATTTTTTTTTTGTTTGTTTTTTTTTATACCCGACGAGGGTATATTAATTTTAATGCATATCTCGTAACACAGTGGATAATCATCGTAGACCCTTAAAAAATTTTAGAGATACGATCGAGACCAACACGTGAATCGATTAAGCCATGTCCGTCCGTCCGTCTCTATGTGTGAATGTTTTAAGTCTTCAAAATCATGCTAGAGAGCTTGAAACACTATTTGTTTCTTTTGTTGCACAGACAAATTGAGCCGATTTTCAGCTCAATCCGACATGTTTGATCTTTTAACATGTTAGATCTTTAATCGATTTAACATGTTAGATCTTTAAAAAAAACCCGATTTCTCGGAAAGTTGACTCAGAATCGAAAAAAAAAATTTCTATGACAAGTATTGAAGATACTACCATTTGCTTATGTTGCAAAGTTTTGAGCTCCGCCTACTTTTAAGGGGCGTTTTTAAGATAAAACTGTTATTTTCTGAAATAATTTTCGGTTTTACCGTGTTTTCTCATGATTCTAACGAAATTACAATTAATTGATTTAATTTTTAAGCCCATGCCCACTTTTGGGGGTGTGGCCCATACAAATAATATATGAATTCGGCCCAAGAAACTTTAAGATTTGGTGTAACATGGTATATAGGGTCGGGTATATAGAAGTTTGTCACAGATAAACTCTTGCACTTACTCACTTGTTTCATCCTATTTTTCTTAATAACACCGTAGATAAGGGGGCGAACCATGTTTTTTCATGCATTTTTGTGATTTTTTTCGAAAACGCGTCAAAACGCGAAAAATATGACTTAAGCACTTCGTTAACTTTAAGTTGTTTAATACGTTCAATATTGGCCTTGTGCACTTAGAAGTTCCAAAATGATGGGATTAAATCAAAAACCTTAGCCATTTTCAAATCTTTATTTCGAAAAAGTCTTAAGTTCAGTTAAGTATTTATTTAACTTAGGTTTTGTTTTTCGCACTCCTGCCTGCTAAACTTCTTAAAATAAGTATGGAAAAAATTTTCTCAAAAAACTTCAAACTGTAATTAAACCCTTACAAATAAATAAATAGAGTGGCGCAACAGCTCGAGGTCAACCTTCAATCTTCAAAGGGCCAACTTCTCAACAATGTATGCTGTGTGCGTTGATTTCTTCACATACAAGGGGACCTACAGTTTTTTGCCGAATCCGAACGGCACTTTGAGAAGTTTTTCAAGACAAATGATACTCTCGGAGGGCTTGTCAAACCCTCGCGGAGGTGGGGACCGTGAAAAAGAACAAGTCTTTTTTTTCAGGTGACGATGGTAGGATTCGAACCCAGACCTCCGGCGTAGTAAGCACACACACTAACCACTACGCCACGGCACCCCACCCTTAATTAAACCCTTATTTGTGCTTAAAAAATTGCCGTCATTGGGTATCTCTGACTATTCCCGAAGTTCAGAAGAACACCAAATTTTGTCTTTCTGCGACACAGAAGAGTTCTGAGTTCAGAGTTATAACCCGATTAGATAGACGGACGGACCATGTGGTGATACCATAAAAGGTCACTTTTCCATTTTTGGACCGACAGCCAAAAACATGTCGATCTACCACGGGTAGACTTGAAATAATATCCTGCTCAACAGATAATTATTATCATAAAATATTTGCTTATTTTATAGCCTTAGTTTCATCCTGACCCTTTTTGTTAAAAAGGCTTTGCAAATAATTCCACTTCGATTGTGAAGTTAGCGTTTTCACGCGACTTAACTCGATTATGCTCACAGTATAATTGGCTCAATTATACACAGGCTTTAAGGAGCCAAAAAAAGTACAATAAAATTTCTTAGAAACAAAAATCATCGAATAAATCAACTATTTTTCAAGTCTCTAGCGGAAATCTTCAAATCATTAACAGCTTTAGTCAAAGAAAATAACAACGAAAGGAAAAAAAAATCCCAAGTAACCAGTTGAGACTTGTGGGATCGAACATTAGAAAGTGAACCACCAAAGATTGTATCTATTCCAAATTTCTGTAGTGTGGGAAACAGAAGCTTAAAAAATTCAAGATGTCCCATTGTCACACGATCTGTAACACTCTAATCGTATGGAACAGCATTAACAATATGGCCCACAGAATTAACGTAGATTTTTTGGACTTCTAGAATCGAGTTTTTATTTTTTTTTTTTTTTTTTTATCTTTTTACTTCGTTTTCTTTATGGATGAATATAAGTATCTTTTGGGCATTGTGTGAAGTATATGAGATTTATCTATAGATGCGTAAGTGTGAATGTTTGTTTTAGTTTCGATGTATAGTTGTGTCGGTCCAAAGGCGTGAGAATGCTTCAAGGTAAATAATCAAAGTGTTGTCCTAAAATGGCAAATAGCTTTTTTTAATTATTTCAAATAAAAGTCTAGCTAAAAAAACAGTAGATATAGGAAGGTACTTTAGCATAGTTTTTTTTTTTAAATCCCCATTTTTTAAAGAATAAAATTTAATAAAGCTTCAAGAAAGTGAGCAACACAAAGGGAATGATAAAGCTTATCTAAGCTTCAAGATCTTAAGGTAGTTTTTACGCAACTTAAAGGCTCTCAAAACGTCGTGAAAATTAAGCTCCAATTGCAAATTTGTAGGCATATCAAGATACCGAATGAGGACTCGTTAACTTTGATCGTTATCTAGAAGATAATTTTTATCTGTTTTAAATTTCTCTGCTTAAGCGTACATACTGAAATTAAGTTTCTCCGTGGGAGGTAGGAACTGGAGTTTCTAAGAACAAAAACTCTTAAAATCAAATAAGAGAGAAGCGTTAATCATGTTAAGTGTACGCATGCGCATAATAAAACTGTCATTAATCTTATTCAAATCATTGTCAAAGTCCTAAAGTGGTCATACTTACACAATTGCTTAAGACTGTTGCTTATGATAATGAATGCAGCATCAAGCTATTGGCACAATCAAAATCTCCCAAGCAGCTTGGGATGTTTCCATTTAAGAAAAAAACAAAAACCTTTCTTTTGTAGATTCAAATTGCCCATCACCAGAGCGGATCCCATATAATCCTACAAAAGCACCGCCCAATGGAAATTTTATGGAAATCATATTATCCACGACGAATTCTCAATGCCATTCTTTTGCCTTAATAATATGAACAAAAATAAGGCGCCTAGACATTTTTCAGAAAATAAATTCACCTTAAACACCATGTTCTTCGATCAATAAATAATAATAAAACATCCATGTTCGGCGTGCCAACCGCACTGACTGACTGCATAGGGAATTTAAATTTTTTGATTCAAATTGTTATAGTGCTCGAAATTAATACGAGTACACCCACGCCAAACATCACTGGCCGACAATATGTTAATAAGGCGTTTGACTTAACCATTAAAAAATATGTGACAGCAACCGGCTAACCAAAAACAGATCATTGATTCCAGTGAACATGGGGCACGAAAATCGTCACCTGTGTTTTTTTCTGTTGTTTTGTTTTTGTGTGTAGGTGTCAAATCGAAGATAAGATATCAATTTGAATAAAATTGTGCACAATAAGCAGAATGCTTATTGGCTGACTGATTAATATCGTGAACGTATGTCATGTCAAATTTGGTTCGAAATTTATATTGTTCGCGATGGATATAATATACCGCATCTGTTTAAATGTTTATGGTAATTATTTTGTCTTATATATTTTAATTGATGGGCGAGTTTTGTCTTTTAATTTATTAATTATTTTTATTTGTGGCCGAAGTTAAGTGAACGTTTAGAATAAATTCTAAAATGCAATTTTCAATAATCAGGCAAATTTATTCGTACTTTAAATTGCAAATTATGTATCACAAAATTGTATTGTGACAAAATACGATATACCACGTAAATACATATTCCCTGAAACATTAAGTGTCGTTACTGGAAACTGCATATTAAGATCCTTTTTAAATCTACGCGTAATCGCCAGATCCTTCTTCTTTTGCATATTCTACTTTCGATGTTCTAAAAAGCAAGTGAGTAAGTGCAAGAGTTTGTCTGTGACAAACTTCTATATACCCGACCCTAAATACTATGATACACCAAATCTTAAAGTTTCTTGGCCCGAATTCATATATTGTTTGTATGGGCCACGCCCCCAAAAGTGGGCATGGGCTTAAAATTTAAATCAATTATTTGTAATTTCGTTAGAATCATGAGAGAATACGGTAAAACCGAAAATTATTTCAGAAAAAAACAGTTCTTTTTTTTAAAAAAGCCCCTGAAAAATGGACGGAGCTCAAAACTTTGTATTGAGCAAACTTTGGCAAATGGTAGTATCTTTAATATTTGTCATATATTTTTTTTTCGATTTTGAGTCAACTTTCCGAGAAATCGGGTTTTTAAAGATCTAACATGTTGAAAGTGGGCATGATCGATATTGTGGGTTGTCCAATTTTTGCCTTGTTTAAGTTCTTAGACCATTATTGCTCAGTACCAAAATTTAAGTTACTGTGCCTTAACTAACTTGACTAAAAGGCATTTTGAAAAAATATGTAATATAGAGGTTGTCTCACATTCAAGCTAGTAGTGGGCGTGGCCGTTGACGGATTGAGCCAATTTTTACACTTTACAAGCCTTGCACCAAGTTTCAGCTCTCTAGCTTGATTTGGAAGGCCTAAAACCTTCCAACATACAGACGGACGGACTTACTTACTTACTTAAGGTGGCGCTACAGTCCGGGGTGGACCTGGGCCTCGGCCAACAAGCTTCGCCAGCCAGCTCTGTCTCTAGCTAGCCGTCTCCAGTTTCGCACGCGAAGTTGGCTGAGGTCCCCTTCCACTTGCGTGCGCCACCTGAGTCTCGGTGCTCCTCTACCGCGTCGTCCCTGCGGTGTGGATTCGAAGATTTTCCGGGCCGGGGCGTTGGTGTCCATCCGCTCTAAATGACCCAGCCATCGTAGACGTTGTGTTTTGACTCTTTTGGCTAGGTCGGTATCGCTGTACAGCCCGTACAGTTCGATGTTATATCTCCTCCTCCACTCTCCGTCTATGCAGACGGGACCGTAAATCGTCCGAAGAATTTTCCTCTCGAAGCAGCCTAAAGTGTTTTCATCCGCCTTTGACAGAGTCCATGCTTCTGCACCGTAAAGCAGGACTGGGATGATGAGGGTCTTATACATGGACACTTTAGTTGCTCGAGAGAGGGCTTTGCTACTCAATTGCCTTCTTAGCCCAAAGAAACAGCGATTGGCAAGAGTTATCCTTCGTTTGATTTCAGCGCTGGTGTCATTGTCTGAATTGATAGCGGAACCAAGGTAGACAAAGTCCCTTACTACCTCAAAGTTATAGCTGTCGATGGTGATGTTTTGTCCAAGACGTCGGTGTTGGGTGTCTTTTCTTGATGACAGCATATACTTGGTTTTGCCCTCATTGACTGCTAAACCCATATTCGCCGCTTCCATCCCAATACTCACGAAGGCTTCACTGACATCACGCTTTGTTCTACCGATTATGTCAATGTCGTCTGCGTATGCAAGTAGTTGAACGGACTTTTGAAAGATTGTACCTCTGGTGTTGGCGCGAGAGTTCTGCACAATTCTCTCAAGTATGATGTTAAAGAAGTCGCATGACAGCGCGTCGCCTTGTCTAAATCCTTTTTTGACATCAAAGGGGTCGGTGAGGTCTTTGCCGACCTTGACGGAACAGCGTGAGTTTTCCATCGTCATCCTGCACAGACTGACGAGTTTGGCAGGGATGCCAAAACTAGACATTGCGCTATATAGCTCGTCTCTATAGATGCTGTCATACGCGGCCTTGAAATCGATGAAGAGGTGGTGTGTATCGATTTGGAATTCCTGGGTTTTCTCCAAGATCTGCCGCAGTGTGAATATTTGATCGATGGTGGACTTTCCTGGCCTAAAGCCACACTGATATGTGCCTATCAGATTGTTGACAAACGGCTTCAGGCGTTCACACAGTACAGCAGAAAAGATCTTGTATGCGATGTTAAGAAGACTTATGCCTCTGTAGTTGGCACAACTCAGAGGGTCTCCTTTCTTCAGGATCGGGCAAACAATGCTGAGGTTCCATTCGTCGGGCATGCTTTCTTCCGACCATATCTTGCAGATGAGCTGGTGCATGCTCCTAACCAGCTCATCGCCAGCGGATTTAAAAAGTTCGGCAGCTAGGCCGTCTGCTCCGACTGCTTTGTTGCACTTGAGCTTAGACACAGCTACTTTCACCTCCTCCAGGTCGGGTGGGCGGTATCGTTCGTATGCTTCGTCGGTAACGTCTTCGCCCGGGTTGAATGGTTCGTTCTGCCTGACAGCGGTATTTGGTTCTTCCTCGCCGTTATACAGTCTGCAGAAGTGGTCTTTCCAAATCCTCAGCACCGACTGCGATTCTACAACGATGTTCCCTTGATGGTCCTTACAGGCTTCAGTTCGAAGTTTATACCCTTGGCAGGACCTTTTGATCCTTTGGTAAAACTTTCTAACCTCATTCCTGTTGTAACATCTCTCTATCTCTTCAACCGCGCGATTCTCGTGCTCTCTCTTTTTCCTTCGGAGAAGCCGGTGCTCCTCTCTCCTCCTCTGCTCGTAGAGCTCGCGAGCAGCTCTAGTCCTTCTGTGCAGCGCCGCTTTGTATGCTTCCTGTTTAGCTGCATGTGCTTGCCGGCATTCATCGTCAAACCAGGGGTTTCGTTGTGGTCGCCGTGTGAAACCCAGCACTTCAGAGGCGGCGTCTCTGATGGCATTTTGGCAATGTTGCCACTGGCTATCAATACTTGATGCTGGTTGCATAGGACTTCGTAAAAGGTTTTGAGAGACTCGGTTGGAGAAGGACCTGGCGATCTCTTGCGATTGTAGTCGGCCGACGTCAAACTTCCTCACAGTATTTCCATTACTTGGCGCTGGTCGGGATATCCGCAGCCGTACCTTGGCTACAACAAGGTAGTGATCCGAGTCAATGTTGGCCCCTCGGAAAGTTCGGACATCCATGATACTGGAGGAGTGCCTTGCGTCGATCGCAATATGGTCAATCTGGTTGACGGTTGATTGATCGGGAGATCTCCATGTCCCTTTGTGGATATTGAGATGCGGGAACTGTGTACTAGCTACCACAACGTGTCGCCCCGCAGCAAAGTCGATCAGCCTGAATCCGTTATCGGAGGTCGTGTCGTGCAGGCTATACTTTCCGACAGTACGACCAAAGATGCCCTCCCTTCCTAGCTTGGCATTAAAATCGCCTAGGACAATTTTAATGTCGTAGCTAGGGCACTGCTCATAAGTTTTGTCCAGGAGCTCGTAGAACATATCTTTGGTCTCGTCATCTTTCTCCTCTGTGGGGGCATGTGCGCATATCAGGCTAATGTTGGCGAATTTAGCCTTGATGCGGATCGTCGCGAGGCGCTCGCTTACAGGGTTGAAGCTCAAGACTTTTTGCCTAAGTCTGCCTCCAACAACGAAACCACATCCAAATAGGCGCTGTCTTTGATGCCGATAGCAGTCGCCGTAGTAGATGTCGCAGTTTTTCATCCTTCTTTTGCCCGGCCCGTCCCACCGCATTTCTTGGATGGCAGTAATGTCTGCCTTGCAGTCGTTAAGGGCCTCCGCTAGTTGCTCGGCTGCACGTGGTCTGTTAAGGGACCTAACATTCCACGTGCAGATCCGGAGCTCGTTGTCCTTTTCTCGTTTGCATTGGTCGTCAACAGTAAATCCGTCCGAATCCGAGGCTTGTTTCCGCTTCGTGACTGGTGTTTCTTTACGTGGCCGGGAAGTCACCCCGACGGCACGACCCCCAACCTGGAGGACCAGATCCTTTGCTTAGCTCTAAGGACGGAGAGCCGGATAGCCCGCTCCTTATAGGCCTGAGCTCCGAATACGTCGTAGTAGCCCATATAAGGTGTTCACTAAGTAGTTCGGCCTGACTGGAACTATGGACGCCACCGTTGATTCCATCTGGGAAATTCCTCCGCTGCCGTCCGGATGCAAGGAGAAGTGCCTTAGTGGGAACACTCCTCCCCCCCCTCTCTCGTCTGCTACCCCCAACAACCTTCCAAAGGGGTTGGAACCCAATCTCCAGTTGAGGTACTAGGCACCCGGTGTTCACCACGGGGAGGTGAGAGTAGGAGTTGATAGACAGAGGTGGGTTTAGAAAACCTGTGGATGCTTGTATCCTCTTGAGTGCACATGTCTATCCTTTGACCACCAGACGGACGGACGGACATTGCTTAATCAATTCACCTGTCGGTCACGATCATATCTCTAAAAGGTCTTAAGGGTTTACGGTGATTATTTCACTGTGTTGCAAACTATGCATTAAAATTAATATACCCTCGGTTGGGTATAAAAATGACACATATCACAAATTATTCAAAATTTCAAAGGAATTTACAGCGAATTTTGAAGTTTTTATACTTTTCGAGATTTAACTAAAATCATAAAAAACATAGAAACATTTTTGAAAACAGTTTCTTGAAATCTTCTTGTATCTTAACAACGGTTACGATCTTGATTAAATTTGACTGAAGTATGTAACTTTTCAAAGTCAAACTAACTGCATTAAAAAGTTTAAAAATTGCTGTTTCCATCCTCAAGTTTTTAAACCCATTTAAACAATCAGCATAAGAAAACACCGTGTTTTACCGTTTTCTGAGAAATTCATGTTAAGGAAAAGCGGCATATGCTAGCGCTAGGTGTTAGTAAAATTGAAAAAAAGTCTAACAGTAGTTGAAAAAAGAACTAAATTGTTGTTTTATGAATTTTAATTTTTCAAAATCGTATGTTCTTCCATCTATTTTCGAATGGGTAATAGGCAAAAACTCGAAAAAAGATTACCGACATAGTACATCTTTTGAAATTAAGAAAAAAAAAACTTTAGCAGTTTTAAAATAGAAAATAGTTTTCTAGATACGCTTGAAAACACTTTAGTTGACTGCCTTAATTGATGCTTCTAGCAAATGAGTACATCGTAACTTCTGGATCACTTGTTTCCCATGACCTAATTTCCATTGCCAATTTTACGCAAGCTCAACCACGTGAACGTTAACCAACACAACAGATTTGAAAAAAAATGATTGACTTATAACAATTTTTCTTAAGAAAAATGCATACAGTGGTGGGAGTTCGATTATAAACAGCAAGATCTTTTTACTATTTTCAATGCAGCTTTTTCTAGACTTGGCTAAAAAAATTGCAACCTTAATAAAGACTGGGATATCCTCATTTTCTAACAGTTCGGCAAGGTGGTTTGGAATGGATATGGTGAGGCTTTTGAGATTCTCAGCTTTTTTGATTGGCAACAAAGCCTCTCGAATAGATTTTTAAGTCCAAATCGCCTAATTACATACCTTATAACTTTATCTCCTCTTTCTATACCGATGTGCTAGATCTTAATGTAATGGGTAGGTTTTGTCGGAAGATTTGATTCCCGAAAATTTCGTATTCTAAAAATATACGGCGCCTGTCCGCAACGCAAGGTCCGTAGAATAATGGTTTTCCGAGAGCAATTTAGAGGTACTGACGGTGCTGGCGCGAAGCTTAAGCCTTAACACAATCAAAAATTCGTGAAATATTCTTTCATGTGATGTGAACCTACATGGAAGACAATTTAACCAAGTCGATCAGCTTACTAATTCGAAAGCAGTAAGCCTTCAAAAGCTAAATGTCAAATGTTCCTGTAAGTATGCCTACTAGAAAATAAAGGTCCGTTCATTATTAAAGGTGCATTCACAGTCGGCGAACTTGTGACTAGCGAACTGGCGAACAAGTGACTTTACTCCCAAATACTGTTACAAAATTAAAATCGCAGCACGAAAATCTTTTAAGGATCAAATAATCTGAAACTTGACACTACATAATGAATTTACACAAGTTCTGTCAAGATATTCGCAGTTCGCTGATTTCAAAACGAATTCGCACCGACTTGTACGTAACTCAACTCGCACATAAGTATTGTATCTAATTATCTTCACAAAGCTTTTGGAAATGATGGATTCAAAGCTGTCAAATTATAGAATTGAGGATTCTTGTTACTTCTCTATTTTACAAATTTCGGTTTAAACCAATTGTTCATAGAGCAAGTTCGCCGAATGACATTTAAAAAATACAAAAGTTAGCAAAATCACAAATAACCGCCAAAAGCTGCATGGGCTCATAATCGAACTTCCACCTATTTTTCATCATATCAAAAACTTTGGCTTCTGCACACTGAAATTTTATTTCCGACGTATTTATTTTTTTTTTTGCTTCTTATAACGCTTTAATGTTTATCGAAATTGTTTAATAAATATTTCTGATTTTTAAGAGATAAAAATAAATATTCTCAGAAAAACACACGACCAAAAAACGGAGGTTAAGACCAATTTTTGATCTTTTTTGTTTAAAACAAATAAACCTCCTGGTCAAACATGCATATTGGCTAGCAATAGTTTGTGTGCATGTAAAACTTTTACAAAAATAAATATTGTTATTCATAATCGAATTTCCACCACTGTATTATAAAAAAAAAAGGAAAAGCTTTTTTCTACACTTTTTTAGAGTACCGAAACTAAACAATCACCCAATATAGCAACAACCCAATAAGCACATGCACATGCAGCTAAACAGGAAGCATACAAAGCGGCGCTGCACAGAAGGACTAGAGCTGCTCGCGAGCTCTACGAGCAGAGGAGGAGAGAGGAGCACCGGCTTCTCCGAAGGAAAAAGAGAGAGCACGAGAAGCGCGCGGTTGAAGAGATAGAGAGTAACATCAACAGGAATGAGGTTAGAAAGTTTTACCAAAGGATCAAAAGGTCCTGCCAAGGGTATAAACTTCGAACTGAAGCCTGTAAGGACCATCAAGGGAACATCGTTGTAGAATCGCAGTCGGTGCTGAGGATTTGGAAAGACCACTTCTGCAGACTGTATAACGGCGAGGACGAACCAAATACCGCTGTCAGGCAGAACGAACCATTCAACCCGGGCGAAGACGTTACCGACGAAGCATACGAACGATACCGCCCACCCGACCTGGAGGAGGTGAAAGTAGCTGTGTCTAAGTTCAAGTGCAACAAAGCAGCCGGAGCAGACGGCCTAGCTGCCGAACTTTTTAAATCCGCTGGCGATGAGCTGGTTATAGGAGCATGCACCAGCTCATCTGCAAGATATGGTCGGAAGAAAGCATGCCCGACGAATGGAACCTCAGCATTGTTTGCCCGATCCTGAAGAAAATAGAGACCCTCTGAGTTGTGCCAATTACAGAGGCATAAGTCTTCTTAACATCGCATACAAGATCTTTTCTGCTGTACTGTGTGAACGCCTGAAGCCGTTTGTCAACAATCTGATAGGCACATATCAGTGTGGCTTTAGGCCAGGAAAGTCCACCATCGATCAAATATTCACACTGCGGCAGATCTTGGAGAAAACCCAGGAATTCCAGATCGATACACACCTCCTCTTCATCGATTTCAAGGCCGCGTATGACAGCATCTATAGAGACGAGCTATAAAGCGCAATGTCTAGTTTTGGCGTCCCTGCCAAACTCGTCAGTCTGTGCAGGATGACGATGGAAAACTCACGCTCAAGACCTCACCGACCCCTTTGATGTCAAAAAAGGATTAAGACAACGCGACGCGCTGTCATGCGACTTCTTTAACATCATACTTGAGAGAATTATGCAGCACTCTCGTGCCAACACCAGAGGTACAATCTTTCAAAAGTCCGTTCAACTACTCGCATACGCAGACGACATTGACAAATTCGGTAGAACAAAGCGTGATGTCAGTGAAGCCTTCGTGAGTATTCGGACGGAAGCGGCGAATATGGGTTTAGTAGGGACTTTGTCTACCTGGGTTCCGCCATCAATTCAGACAATGACAACAGCGCTGAAATCAAACGAAGGATAACTCTTGCCAATCGCTGTTTCTTTGGGCTAAGAAGGCAATTGAGTAGCAAAGCCCTCTCTCGAGCAACTTAAGTGTCCATGTATAAGACCATCATCATCCCAGCCCTGCTTTACGGTGCACCAACGAAGGATAACCTTTGCCAATCGCTGTTTCTTTGAGCTAAGGAGGCAATTGAGTAGCAAAGCCCTCTCTCGAGCAACTAAAGTGTCATGTCCATGTATAAAACCCTCATCATCCCAGTCCTGCTTTACGGTGCAGAAGCATGGACCCTGTCAAAGGCGTATGAAAACACTTTAGGCTGCTTCGAGAGGAAAATTCTTCGGACGATTTACGGTTCCGTCTGCATAGACGGAGAGTGGAGGAGGAGATATAACATCGAACTGTACAGCGATACCGACCTAGCCAAAAGATTCAAAACACAACGTCTACGATGGCTGGGTCATCTAGAGCGGATGGACACCAACGCCCGGAAAATCTTCGAATCCACACCGCAGGGACGACGCGGTAGAGGAGCACCGAGACTCAGGTGGCGCACGCAAGTGGAAGGGGACCTCAGCCAACTTCGCGTGCGAAACTGGAGACGGCTAGCTAGAGACAGAGCTGGCTGGCGAAGCTTGTTGGCTGAGGCCCAGGTCCACCCCGGACTGTAGCGCCACCTTAAGTAAGTAAGTATTCATAATCGAATTTCCACCACTGTATTATAAAAAAAAAGGAAAAGCTTTTTTCTACACTTTTTTAGAGTACCGAAACTAAACAATCACCCAATATAAGACAATAGACTGCACTACGAAAAAAGTATAAAACAGAATGTAAAATATACCCCGAAATAAGATTAATAAACAATGAGAATTTAATAAAAATTGCGCAATAAAGATTAACTTAATCTTCAGCAAAAGCCGACGGACCGCCCCGCGTATGACTTTATACTTGACGGTTTGTTTTTTATTTTGCACCTGAAGGGTTGTCAGACGAATCCAACTCTAAAATACTGTTTTTACTGGCAATCAATTTTGCATTGTCGCAGAAATTTATTGCACACTTGCAACTTAAGAGAGTTGCCATGTCTAAGCGAAACGCTTCTTTTTAAATTGAAAATAAAAAAGAAGATTTGTGCTACAGAAGAAAGTGCATATTTTTGAAAAAAAATTCATAAAGTGCATATTTCACAATATTTTGTTTAAATGTAGACTAGACGCTACATTGTGCCTCATCAGAACGAGGCTTACCTTACGATTTGTTGGTTCAAGGTGTATTGAGTCTTATAAGGGCGTTTTCAGGATTAACATTCTATGATCCATTCAAGACCGTGTGGATGTTCACATTAAATAACACAATATATTTGGTGGGTGTCGGTAACAAAATTAACAGAATACCGTTGTCTGAACCTGCATTGACCCATATTTTAGCAACTTCTATTTATAGCCGTAGACATAACCTTCTCGTCCAAGACCATATTCTTCACTAACTCAGCATGGGCACTTTCTTTATCAAACCAAAACTACAATAAATTGTATTAAGTACAATGCAGCCAGACGCTTTAACCGCAACTTCCATATGAATTTGTTAAGTCCCCGGTAACATTTGTGGCTGCCTAAATGACAACTTTACGATTGTGTTTTTCAAAAAGAACACTTCTTTGCCGATAAGAGAGTTCTCTAATAACGCTTAAAATACATAATTCTACAGATTATGACATGGATACAATAAACAATGTTCATCTACGTTTTTTTTTGGTTTGTTCGAAAACACACGCCCAATTCATTCCGACACTTGTATTGTAATCGAGCGATAATATTTTCATATATTATCTTTTACAGATTGTCTATACTATAAGAATATTCCCATAACTTAAGACGTAAGCACAAGGAGCACACAAAAAAAACACAACACAGAGAGATACACCACACCATCTGTCGGAATGAAATTAAAAATTCCACTTGAAGCTATTCATCGACTTTAAATAATTTATAGCGGCATTTAACTCAATACCAATTCGATCGCAGCCGCATGCATATTCAGGAGAGAAGATCGAAGAATAACTTTAGACACTCTAGATAGGTGATGACATCCGACAGAGGAAAAGAACCTTTTCAGAGATGCTCGTTCTTTTTGTACAATTTTGTATTTTTTTTTTTTTTTTTGTTTGGATATATGCCCTCCCATCGGGATCTCAAATCGCTGTCCTCGATTTTCTCCTGGGGCTCCAGCATCGGAGTTTGTCTGATGCTTTTAAGGGAAAATTTAAATAATTTTTTGATGTCACCTATTTTATGATTTCATATTAATTTTAGAAAAAAATAAAATTAAAATTTGAATACACACTCCGAGTCAATAAGTTAAACCTTTTTTGCTTGACTAACTTGACTGCTTTCTCGATTGCTTTCGAAGAGATTGCGGTGATATGGTACAAATCAATAACTGAGATTAAGATTAGTCGCGTGAAAGGCCAGTTCTATGACCCATTGGATTGGACCTGCGGCTTAAGACTGAGCACCGTTGATAGAGCGATTAATTAACAATTCATAAAGAAAGCAATAACGAACTCAAGTGGAATGCTACTGAACAGTGTCGATAGTGTTTTTGAATGTAAATGATAAAATTTCAGTCGCATCAAAACTGCGTGAGAACTAAAATATTGTGCTTGGATTCAAGGAGACAATACGTCTATAGGTTAACAGAAGTTGACAGCTAGACAAGCTGGAACGGTTTGAAAATGGAAGTAGTTTGAGTTTTTTGTATAATTGGGTACATTGAGGTCTCTCTCAGGGATCCATTATGTTGCTAATTTTAATTTTGACACTATTTCGAAAGCTTATCGCCTTGCAGGAGCGCCAAAACAGTTTTCGGTTACATTGATTCTTACCAGAGTTCTTACACAAGCTACTCCTGTCTGCGTCTGTCGCTTGCATGAGGGGCAATATTATTCGAGCTTGTGTCAATTGGCGACGGCAACTATTTGGTTTAGTTGAAATTTTTCTCTTCCAAAAGAAGAGAAAAATTCTTCTTGCCACGAATACAGAAAAAACGCAATAAAGCTGGAAAAACCTTATTTTTACCTTGTAGCATAGATTCACAAATATAATTCACAAATTTGTCTTAAGCTATGTTTACACTATTGCCTTATCTGACAATTTTTTTAGATCTGTCATGTTATGACAATGATCTTCGAATTAGATAACAATGAGAAACTTGCAATTGAATTGCAAGCTCACACGATTGCCAGATTTTGTCAAGTCTGACAATTTTATTGTCACATCAGTGGGCTGACAATACATTTTCTAACAACGTTGTCAGGCTGAAAATTGTCCGTTTACACGGTTGGCACATTTTTGCCACAAACAACTTAAAACCATTTGACAACTGAAATTAATCTAATTCAGGAAATTTTGTCATATTTGTAAAGTATTGTGGACTGGAATGAAAATAAATAAAATGCATAATAATAATGCACTTGCAGTTATTTTGCCTGCGTACGTTTTCGAGAGTGAGGATGAAGAATTGCCAAGAAAACGTCGCAGAGTTTGGGTAAAGAATTGGTTAATGCGCCGTCAGAAGGAGGGGCTTTACGCCAAATTGTTGGTGGAATTTCGTGTTGAAGAGCCAGAGTTGTATCGAAATTTCTTGCGCATGAATGCGAAACAATTCGATGAGTTTCTTGCTTTGGTGGCTCCATACATAACAAAGCAATAATTAATATGCGCGCAAGCATTTCGGCGGCTGAGCGAATCGTTATAACCTTAAGGTATGAAGCTATACCGGTGAGAATTTCCGGTCGATGCAGTATCTGTTCCATATTACAGTTTCGATGATTTCGTCAATAATTCCAGATGTTCTGGACGCGCTCTGGACGCGAAATTTCTGAAGGTAAATCAAGTTCAACATACCAACTCAAATTTACCCACACTAGACGCCGAGAACACCAGAAGCCATGGAAAGCTCAAAGTCACAGCAGATCTGCTTGAAAACTTTACTGTTATTTTTCCCCAATTAAAAGCGAAAAAAATATATGACAATGAAGAAATTGCCAGCCTCAAAATCATAGTACATCTGGCAATTGAAAAGAAGCCTGCAAATGTCCTAATGTCTGACAATAGTCTGGCAATGCCACATTGTATGTGTTCAGACGTTTGCCTGAGATCTGACAATTTCATTGTCCGGTTGATGTCTGACAATGATCTGACAATTAGTTTTTTACTAATCAGACTGAATTGCGTGTTCACACGATTGCAAGACATTTGGGGCAAATTTTTACCGAAAGCTCCAACAATATTGTCCGATCTGGCAATCGTTTAAACATAGCTTTACATATTTGCAAGACAAATTTTTATCCCGAATCAGCGCGTTTTGGTCGCTCTCCTGGATTGCCAAGCGAATATGCCATTAGTTGAAGTGAAAATCAACACCACAAAAAGTAAAATGATCAGTACTGCTGCAAAACCCATCAAGTCGAGCTCAAGTAAAGGCAGCTGGTCAGTCGGTTGAGGCAGTCAAGAGCTTCTAATATCTGGTTACCGTTACATTGTGTCTATAATACAGTGAAACTGAAACTGGCATTGCCAACAGGATTGGCCAGGCCAATTTTGGTGTATCTCAAAAGTATGGAGGAGCAATGTTATTAGCTTAAGCGTCGACTGAAGCTCCTGGAAAGTAACCGCCACTATATCACGAGCGACGTGCAGGCAACTGGTGCCTCCGAAATAAATCGCCGTTTTTTCGGCGAAATTTTATAGCCGTTGGCATACACGTCCAATGTCGAAAATCGTTTAGTAAGTCGACCACAATCTACAGTAAGGTGACAGTTCCATTACGAAATATGCAATGTTATAGAATCTTTTGGATCAGGCTAGCAGAAGAGTTCGTTGAGGTTTGATGAGCTATCGGACTCTATCAAAAAAATAGTTTCCCGTCATTCTAGCACTAATAAAGTCCTTGCACCGATTTAAATATGCAGAATTCTCAGTGGCTTCGAAATTCTTCCCGGAGGCAGGTCACATTTTTGCTGTAGGCAAAAATCTCACCCATATTTTAAACGAGCCATTGGGTACTTGTCATTTTTAGTCATGAAGACAAACACAAAACCTCAGTCCATTGTTCAATGTTCAATAAACTCCGAAAAGAACAGTTTGACAATATGAAAAAGCGAACTGTGCTTTCTTCCAGGCTCTTAAATGATAACTTTGTAACTTAACTCGATCGTGATATTAATGCCGCTGCCGATAAGCTGGCAAAAATAATTCTCACTGGCATAAAATCCTTGATACCTAACAGAATTAAGGCTATCAAACTAAATGAGAATTAATGGTGTGGCTCAAACTCAAACTGTAAAATATGGCCATTAAGCAGATAAAGCAATCCAAACGTGGAAAATCGGGAAAAGTTTAATCAATGCCAGAAAATGTATTAAATTTTCACACGATCAGAAATTGAGGCAAATAATCTGGTCAATTGTCAAAAATATCAAAAATATTTTTTGATCACGACACTCGTTTACATCCTAACTGTTAGCTCCTAAGACAAGGCGAATCTGTTTGCAGCTCATCTAGCTGCGAGCTCTTCGCTCCCGGATTGTGCTTTGTTTCTATCCTGTAGTCAAGAGCAAATATAGGTACATATATTCCATGCAACAAATTCACTTTCCCACTCGGATAATAGCAGGAGTCCTTAAAAAACCTCAACATACAGAAATTAGATCCAGATGGCATGTTACCCATACCCATAGTTCTTAAGATATGTCTATATACTTCCTGCGTACATAGGCTTTTCTATCTGTCCTACTATTTTCGTCATCTACTCGGCAAACTGCTTTTTTTTAGCTTTATATGGCATTTATTGGATTCCATAAAACGAAGTTTATAAAACGACTATTCGAATTCGTTTTCGAGTACCGTTATATTTTTCTTTAATTCTCAATTCTCAAGTAGCCATTGCTACTTTGAGATAGCAATGGTCCATTTTGCAAAACTCAGGGCACAGGTTTGTTAGTTAACGGTAAAAATAAGGGGGTTTTAAAATTTCTAATATTTTCTAGTTCCTAATTTTCCTAATATCTGGTTACATTGTGTCTACCATAGTGGAACTGAAACTGAAAAAGACATTGCCAACAGGATTGGCCAAGACTGCGTTTGGTATAGGCCAAAAGTAAATGGAAGAGAAATGTTATCAGCTTAAGCTTCGACTGTTCCGCCCAAATGCTGCTTTGTGGGTGCAGCACCTGGAAAGTAACCGCCACTTTATCACCATAAAGGTACAGGCATTCGTTAACTAGTGCCTCCGAAATAAATTGAGGATTTTCTGGCCAAAAAGTGTCTCGAACGCCGAGCTTTATTTGAGTTCGAGCCAAAAGCTTATAGCTATTGGCATTCTCTACGTCTTGGCAAGTGCACCAAAGACCACAATGCATTTACTTGATAAGGTCCAGAAGCGAGTGGTATAAGACTTATTAAGCACTATAAGCACTGGTATAAGACTATAAGCACTTTAACGTACCAAAGTCGTAGCCGTTCATTGTCTCAGTTATAACTTCTTCTACAGAAAATTTTCAGAAGCCAGATTCCATTTCTGCAAAGGTTCAACTATAGTACTCATTCAAGAGCCTTCTAAAATTCGGCCTTGCTTTAGCACAACTATACATTTTACTGCAACTCCTTCTTTAGCAGAATATCAAGAATAGGCTTTCACGCGAGGTCTTTCCTCGTCATTACAGTTCTTACAGGGAGTTTGATATACGACAAAAAAAATTGCGCTAAGAATGCGTTTTTTAGCTTTATTCTGCATTTTTTTTTTTTGGATTTAAAATCCATTAAACGACTATTCAAAATCTTTTTTCGAATACCGTTATATTTTTCATTAATTCTCAAGTATCTACTTTGAGCTAGCAATGGCCAATTTTCCAATACTCAGGGCACAGGTTTATTAGTTAACGGTAATAATAAAGGGGTTTCAAATTTGTTTATAAGCCACTATAGAAAAACTCTATTTGGAAACGACACTTTTGAAAGATCTTAAAAATATTAGAAATGATTTTACACGTTTTATAAGCAAACCAAATTCTATTAAAATGGTATAACTGTTAAGATACCAACATTTTTTGAAATGTTTTTTATAGTTTTCGAGCTAAATCTCAGAATCTGCTAATTATTCAAAGGTTTCCATAGTCTCCCCGAAAATAACAAAAAATTGTTGATATGTGTGATTTTTTCAAATCATTTGGGCTTATAGCATCAGATAATGGTGGAATAAAAATATTTTTACGATTTTCTTTTCGAAAATACATAAAAACCGCAGGTTTAAAACTGTTTAACCATAATTTGATTCTAACTTTTGCTTTACTATGGTTGCTTTCCATGTTTGTTCAATATCGGCTTTTTGAATAAACACATCTTAAACAGTCTCAAAATATTTTTAATATTTTGTTAAAAATCTATTTTGTTACTTACCAATATTTGTTAAGTCTACGTTTCACTATTCTTCTATCTGGCTGTAATCCTTTATCAGATTATGCCAAAACACTTTTTGCGTTTTTTGCTATCAAAATTAGACCTGTAATTAAACCGTTTTATAAGTGTATGAAAAAATTGCCCTTAGGTATATGCATTCTCATTTTTTTCAGGGACATTATAAGTGTATCCCTCACCGTTTACAAGTTGCGAGTACGAAAGGACGTGGAGTGAAACCATAAGAGGTCCTTTTTTCATTTTTGGACGGACCGCTAAAAATTTATTGCAGCACCTTGGGTTTTTTCAAACTTATGTTGCCCTGCAAAAAGTTTAATAGCCCCAAAAGTCTTGTGCTAGCTAAGATGCCACTACATTAATAAAGCAAACATTGAATTTCTTCTTTTTGATTCTCAACTTCTATTGCATTTTAAAATCAAATAAGTGTGCCCACTCGAACGTTTTTTTTTTTGTATAATGTCAAGCTGGGACACATTGTAATGTAGGTTTGCTATCCACTTATATAGAAGCCCTTTAAATAATGGGAGCAAGTAATGACAGTGTGAATTAAAATCCCATCAAGCAACAAAGATTTATACCATATCCAAAGACTAAGAAAAATAAAAAAAATAAGGTTTTATGGTTCCTTTTTTTTTCATTTGTTGCGAGTCAGTGTTACTTTTATTGCATCACACTCGATCAGTTCATGAGATTCCTCACTTTCTTGAATTTTTATTATAGTTCTAGGTGCGAGAATCGCAGAATTCTTATATCCACACCTGGGCTTTGGTAACATCTCGATATCTAGGTTGTATGCGACTATAAAAGTTCTTGTAAATGGAATACTTTTCGATGTTTCTTTTTTGTCATTTATACTTGTAACTGACGGACAACGTGGGAAAAAGCAACAAAACAAAATTTAAAGAACTATCAAAATGAGATAAAGTGTGCGCGCCTATAGTGCACAGCCTACTGTATACGCATACCTTTACCTACTGTTTTTCTTTGGAGTTCTCGATACACGCCATCGGTTTTAAAATCTCTTCGTTATGTTAATTTTGTGGTTTTGTATCATTTATTTGAAAAATATGTTAAATAACATAATATACAATCGAAATAGAAAGACAATGCAATGTCGCGTTCCTATGATACGCGACGGAGTCGTGGATGTTGGGTTAAGTTTTAAGTATCTAATAAATAACTTCGATTAATGGATGTATTTAGCAGTAATGTGCAGACTTGTAACTCGCACATAAGTGATTATTTTGACGAATTTATGTCGAATTGGGCGACCAATTGGTCATGATGCCGATCATTATTGGGATTTAAATACCTAAATGTTTTCATAATATATAAGCAGAAAACTACTGATGTGATAATGTGATACAGTATACAGAAATTGGATTTGGATTAACATTGATTAACATTTTTTCAAATTGAGCTTTAAGTTTAATTTTAACAATTTAATGAAAAGAAAGTTTTTGGATTTTAGATAAGAACAAAATGCGTAAGGCTTGCAAAAGTAATAAAAAAGTTGTCGTATCTTCCAAGTATCATCCCCTGACTCACAGTTAATGTTTCAATATATTTACGATAATGATTAATGAAATTATTCGCAGTGGTTTGGGGTATGCCTCTTACTGTCGCCAATAACAAAAACAAAAACTCTAAATTGGCGATTTTAACATCGACTACAACAATCCCACCTGCAGAAAAATGCGGTGTTTCGAGTATTTCAATGTTCTTCATGCATGACAACACTAAAAGCTGAAAATTCAGGAAATAGTATACGGTACAGATATATGTGTTCTAAGAAAATTGATTAAATATAAAACCCTACTCATGTCAGCTTTTGACCCTATACAACTGTTTCAGAGTTTTTCGGTCTTAAAATTAAAAAGTCCACAGACAAAGCCGCTCCCGAAGTTTTAAGGTACGCTGGATATTGATGGCGAGCGTGCCCGCTTAACGTAACATTTCCTAACATTTCTGTCTGCGAAAGAAAACTTTAATGCACAATATGGCAGCTAAAACGCAGACAGTTATGTCATTAACATAAACTATAAAAAACACGTGCATATCTATTTTCCAATCGAATTGCTGATTCCCTGCAACAAAGCCATTTCTATTGCAAAATCCGCCTACGCACTTTTCTTAAACTATAAGCAAACATCTTAAAAGATCTCATTGGCTAGATCGTCTGTATAAAAGAAAGTCTAAAGAAAATAAGTACATAGATTGGTATACTGACACCAGACACAGTTGTGGGTTGTGTGTCCAATTGAAATTCAATACTTCCCAACTTTATACGCATGCGTAAGCCAATTAGTCGGCCATGTTGCTAAAATAATTCAAAATTTTCATACAATGCGAAGGCTGCCAACATAATTGTGCAAACATTTTTTGCAACAAAAACGCAAAGGCGGATTTTGACTGACATGCCTTCTGACGGAACAATATTTTTCTATTTTCATTCCGGTTATAAGCCGAGATGTTAAGCTTTTGATAGAAGCAACAATAATTTTGACAGCTGTGCACTTATATAAGTTGAGGTGGGTGCATGCATTATTTGTCAATTATTGGGTTTGGAAATGGCATCGCAAGTGGTTCAAATAAAAATTTTATGTCCTCAATTTCTGTGGCATGTTGTGTAGGTTTTAACGACAATATTTGGTCATACAACTGTGTACATTTTTTTTATAAAAAAAAACAAAGACCGAATTTATTTTAGTTAAATATGTATAATACGCCATGTTTCCTTTGTACGTGCACTAGGCTCCTGTTTTTAAATTAAAATTTTACCGATATAAAATAAAATGCGTGATCATAGTTATAAATCTTTCGGAGCCCCAAATAAATCATGATCTCACCCAGCCAGCAATAATGTGTGCTGGGCAGATCGATGCCCATCCTTGATAAGAAAAAAAAATGAATACAATCGATAGGAATGGACCAAAATTATAAAATAAATCCTGAACTCTGACAGCAAAACAGGGCTCAAAGGAACATACCTTTTGAGATTGAGTGAAAAATAAAACCATAAAAGTAGACGGCAGGAGTCCGCATTCGGCAAGGTGTAATAGATTGAGAGCGATAGATTTTTTTGATGCACATTGCTCTCCAACTGAATGAAAATATTAGAGTGCGACTTGATTCGTCTCAAAACTTGGCTTTTCCCTTTCCTGAGTATAAAAACGTTTGTGTGTTTTTTTGTCTAGGGAATTTGTACAAAACAGGTGACAGGTAGTGACAGTATCTGTTCCCAAACAGGGCAATATTAGTTTAGTTTAAAAACCTGAACTCCTCGGGAACTCTGAGAGCCATTCAGTCTTTGTATGGAAAAAGCTGTGTTTGGATAAATGGCGTCAAAGCCCATCCTTTTGATGTGTGCGTTGGACGCCACCAAGGCTTGGTTTTATGGCCTCTCCTTTTTATAGCATACAGGTACGGACTGGATGGTGAAGCGCAGTCTTGGTGAGGAATACTTCGAAATGGCTGGCATCCATGATAAGTCATCTGCTTTTCGCAGATGATTTAGCTATCCTTGCATCATCCAAAGAGGAACTTCAACGAGCACTGGATAGGTTTGCAGCCGTCTGTGGTGATGCTGGGGTGAAAGTAAACGTGAACAAATCGGAAGTAATGGTTGTTTCCCGAACTCCTGCGCAGTGTACCCTGCACATAAATGGAGTTCCATTAAAACAGTTGGAGAAGTTTAAGTATCTCGGGGTCTTTTGAACGAAAAATGGAAGGAGTGATCCTGAGGTATCCTATAGGATTGGCCAAGCTGGAGCAATAGAAAAGGAACTGCACCGCCCGGTCATCAGGAAAGCTGAGCTTGGAGTGAAAGCAAAGATCTCAGTTTTTAGTGTTCGTTTCAAGCCTCATCTATGGACATCAAATTTAGGTAATGACCGAAAGAATTAGATTGCGGCTACAAGCTGCCGAAATAAGTTTTCTGAAGTGCGTTGCTGGTGTTACTTTTAGGGATAGAGGGAGGAACATCAGTACTCGTAGGAATCTTAATGTTAAGCAGCTCCTTCTCCGAGTGGAACGATCGAGAAGTAGCTTCGATAGTTTGGGCACGTTGTTCGACAGGTTGTTAGATAGGTCATATTAGCCGCGCTGCGAGCGCGTCGCCCCCTTGTAGAGCAAGAAACACCCGTCGGGGTTTGCGCTTGTGTCTCTTTAGTTGGAGGCGGAGGATCGGGAGTGATTGAAGTGCCATTTAGCCGCCCTCGCTCCGCGACCCTTCTAAGGATAAGCGGTCACAGAAAAAGTATGTATGTAAGCCTGAACTCAATTCTGAGTTGTAGCTACAATATAATATAGTCTGAAAACATACATTCGTATACACGAATTTGGAAGGTATGCATAACGCATTTTTTTTTTTTAGATTCAGTTCTTCACTTCAGATTTTACCATAGGTCCTGAGACAGATGTCCTGAGCTTTATGATGAATCTGGCGTCTGGGTCTACCCAACGAGAAGTTTTCAGTACCGCATCAAACCTGTCGGTAAAGTTGTCCAATTAATCCGACTCTCCCCTGTTCTAATGTAATTTTTAATATGAAAAGAGAAAGAGTGCGGTTTGGGGTTAAGAGTAAATTCGCGGCTAGCTCGCCAAATTTGGCGACTTAAACAAAGATAAACTTTCCAAACATGCAAAAATCTGTGCTTCTTTCTCAGACATGTGGCTTTTTCCTCAGTATACATTTTCGAACAATCAGAAAATTCGTAAAAAGCTATTCTGATATCCAATGTTTTTTTTTTGTCGATCTTAGTGAAGTATCCTCTTCATATTGGATTATCTCTCTGCGATTTTCATTTCTCTGTTCGATAAACCTAGGTAATATTTTTTTTATCTATTATTAAACACTCTTTTTTACACCTACAAGTTTTTGTTTCAAATAAAATTTATTATTTTCGTAGGTTATTTAACATATTTTGTAGGTTACTTAAGTGGTGGTCATGTTCCTTGGTTGGAAAAAATGGTAGCAACGAAAAGTCGCGCGTGAAGAGTCGTATACGTTTTAGATGCATGGCCTTAAAAGAATGAAGCGACAAAAAGAATGTGCAGTTTCAAATCGGCTAAAGACATACTTTTTTGAGAAATAATTTTAAAAATAATTTTATTTAATTCGAGACTAAATTATTATCGAGACCAAAAAATTATTCTAAAAGCTTTTTAAATTATCACAAGCAGGTTCATAGATGGATTAAGTGAGAATTAGCCGTGCCTAGCAATCTCAACCAGGGAAGCTGCCGAATCCTGTGCATTCTAATTTTCGAAAGTGTTAAACATGGCTTGAAGCTTAAGAATAGAGAGCATAAGAGGCGCACGAGTGTGGAAGGCCGCAATATCAGATTTAGGTTGACAGATGGGAACTTATCTGCAAAGGCGTAGATTCCAACAGCGCAATTTCGCTTCAAGTTCCGATCTAGCTTTCGTGAGCATACATATAGCCGTCCAGATCGTTAATAGACCATATTACTGGCCAAATAAATTTCAAGTGGATACACAATTTTTCCAAATTTACTGGATAGCAACCTACCCAATGCGATAAACATAAACACTACGGAAGCGTAAACTACTTATTAAGTTAACTTAGTTGTAGTCAAGAAGTATTATGAGAGAGCGAAAATTTACTATTAAAAAAAAAAAAAAATTCACAAACTTTAAAGCTGTTATATGATCTTCTGACGGAGCTGTTTCTAACGATGGCCGAATGGGAAATCTTAGTAGAAGTGATTAAACAACATGTGGGGTTCCAATTAGATATCCGCGGTGCAATATAAAGTACGTTATGGGTAGGAAAAACGAAAAACTCTTCTGAACCACTTTTTCTTAACATGTCCCTCATTTTGGCAATAAGATTCACTGATATGTGTATTTTCCAATTCTCGAAAAGTATATGTTCCTGCAAAAACTGGGATATAGGCCCGAAGTCGTGGCTGCAAGGAAGCTTTTAACGCGATTTGGTTTATCTTGAAGACCTAATTTAGACATTTTTTAAAGTTGAAGAGACAGAGATATCTTAATATACCTAAATTTAAGTTTAAGTTGCTTTTTTTTTAGTTTCAAAAACCACTTTTTACTTCTTATATTGAATTTGGCTAGATTTTGAAGTGCTTACTACTTTATTCCTAGAAAACCCCTAAGAACCACGGCTTAACTACGTCTTGTACCTTTGACTATGCGAGATTGTCACAGGAATTTTAAATAAACGCAAATTGATATTTTGCAGATTGTGCTTATGTATTCACACGTGAAACTAACATTAGAAAAAAATAAAATGTAACTTAAGTTTTTAATAAAAAAACGAAAAGCAGGCCAAGGGCCCTTCACCTTCCCCTACTTTGTTCTTTAGAGGGAGATTCTACGTCATATTCGTGGTCCTGTATGCGAGGAAGACAAATAATGCAACCCTATAACAAGCACTGTGCAAGGACATGTACAATACTTAGGAAATTGTAGTTTAATGGCGTATTCTTTTCAACACCGAATCGTGAAACTGGTGTGGAATACAAAAATAAAGTTCTTTTCTCGTACCTACACCTGAACGGAATTGTGCTCATGTAAATGTTCTTTTAAACTTCGAATTAGTTCGGTGTCGACACCAACCTCGAATTTTCGCCACCGTCGTATTTGACGGTGGAGGCTGGATGTGCTTTGATTGTATATGTGAAGTGACGTTTCAACTCAATTTTCATTTATATGATGTATATATATACTGATGCTTGCACCAGTGCAGTACTTGTCGTTCTGTACACAATGAAACCGAGTGTACACCACGCTGGAATTGTCGCGAACACCGAGTATTTTTTGACAGCTCGGTGAGCAGTTCGGTGTTCAAAAGAATACAACATAAGTCAAAGCTGTACACTGGATTCGTCCGTTGCGATCACCGAGTATTATTTGACAGCTCGGTGTGGCAGTTCGGTTCGGCAGTTGTTGAAAAGAATACACAATAAGTCAAAGCAATTTGACACTTAAAGTGATGCCTGCCCCGGTGCAGTATTTGTCGTTCTGTACACAATCCAACCGAGTGTACACCACACTGGATTCGTCGCGAACACCGAGTATTATTTGACAGCTCGGTGTGGCAGTTCGGTGTTCAAAAGAATACACAATAAGTCAAAGCAATTCGACACTTAACGTGATGCCCGCCCCGGTGCAGAATTTTTTGTTCTTTACGCAATGAAACCGATTGTACACCACACTGGATTCGTCCTTCGCGAACACCGAGTATTATTTGAGAGCTCGGTGTGGCAATTCGGTGTTCAGTTCATGAAAATTCATAAAAACGAGACGACTAAAGTTCAAAAAACATATGTAAATCGAGTTTGAGTTCGGTACATTGAGTTGTATCAGAGCCCTTATATGAGCGAAAATTGCCTGCGTCTGTCTCTCCCATAAGACCCACACCCAATGTTACTATTATATTTGAACTGTCGACTGCGCCAGCTTGGTTGCTTGAAAGGCGGTCCTTCATTTTAACCAAGAGCGTTTGTTCATTGGTCTGAACAGCTGCAAAGATTGTAAAGTCAAGATGCTCAAGCATGGAAGACGCACCATGTCAAACATGGCCCTTAACGGATCGGGAGCTCATCAAACAAATTAATAAATCTCAATATTTTTTATGTTATACATAGCTATTGTAAACGGTGTAATGTATAGGAATAATTCTGTAACTAAGATGCACTGATCAGCAGCTGAAAACGTTATGTTAACTCTTAACATATCCAGCTGACATTGAGCAAGCAATGACAGGATTTGCTAGCTTTACTTAATCTTATTTACTTAAATGTAAATAAATTCGCTAAACATTTTTTTTTTCTCATAATTCTATAAGCAAGCATAGCTTGTGATGTTGTCGATGGCTTGTGTTTTTAAAAGGATAATGAACAATTCTTTGACAATAAAATAAACAGTTTCATTTAACCACCAATTTAAGGAACAAATTGTTTGGTTAGTCGGAATCGGAAGTGCCCCTTAACAAAAATTCTCAACGTTTTGCAGTTTCTTTTCCAAGCTGCTTTGGAAATGGAAAACAAATCCACCTTTATGAACTGGTTTTGATGACAACATCCAACTAAGTAGTTGTCAAAGGAAAATCTTTATAAAACCGACCTACTATGCCTAGGTTGCTTCTGTTGTCGAACGTGATATGTATGAATTTTGAATTGCAAAAATATGAAAACAATGAAAAAAAAACTTTCAGCATTGATTTCGAAAAGTAGTTATCGTTGACAGATAATGGCTTTACCTCGTTTCAACCTAATGAAGTGGACACTTTTATTGCTATTTACGTAACAATAGCCGTACTGGATTTTATTAAACAACGAATGTTTCTATCGTATAAGGCATTCAAATTTAGGTAAATAAATTTATAACCGAACTGAAAAACCAGTAGGTTTGTATATGATTTTGCATTTTATGGTTGTTTTTTTTTTATTTATCAAAATTTAATTAATTTTATGGTTGTTTTTTATTTTTCAAAATTTGTTTAATAGCTCTATTTGGAAAGGTACATTTTTTAGGTTTCATTTTAAGCTGAATATTGGCATATTCATTATAATGTTATCGGTACCGGCGCCATTCCGTTATGGAATTTCGATAAATATAGGTAAATCTGCATAAAAGAATCAAGTTTTTGTTAGCATAAAATATTTTTATGCGCGCAAACTTATAGGTTTTTGCTTTATATTTTTTTTTTGCATCAGAAAACTAACTGCTTTAGTTTAGGTATGTTCACCAAAGTAGAGCCCGCCACTTTGTTAAAGTTAAGTTCTTAAATAGATTTTTATGACAGTTTGTTAGATCCTACCTTCATTTTAATTGCTTCCACAATTTTGGCGAATTTATCCACTCTGTAGGTACCTATTATCCGTATAAATCTAAACTTTAAGCACTTAACACTAATTTTCTTTTAAGCATCAGCAATATTATAGCTGCTGACAATATAAATAATCATCAAATCACTAATCGATTTTATTTTTTAATCCAACTTTCATTAATGATTTTTTGAATCAATTTTAACACACTCTGATGTGGAGTAAAAATATTTCTACCCAGTGAATCCGAAATGTTACGCTACGTTGAATTGCACCAGTTACACCGCGCGACTTTTGTTTACACTCTTTTCTAAAAAAAACAACGAACTGCCAGATGAGTTGTATACCCAACGAAACCACGCCGGCACAAAATCGATACACAGATCGAAACGTCGTCACCGCCAACACAAGACCTCTCGAATGACTGAGCGGCCCGAAAACCCGGTGTACGAAGAGCAGATGCTGCACCAAGAAGCAATCAAGTTCGGTTTCCAATCGTTGAGCAGGGGCACAAACCGGTCTTTTCAGGTTTCCGATAATCCAATTGGCTCCTGCTGGATTGGTTGTCGCCTTGTCGATTTGACAACGCGATACGCCCTTGCGTGCGCAATGGGCTGAAGGCGTGGCATGTGACGCGTGCCGATTTTTACTCAAACAATGGAGTCGGTCAGAGGGAAATGGCACGAACTGTCTCGTTCTCGCGAGTTCTGTTTGTTTTTTGTTTGACAGCGTCATGTGGTGGTGGATTGCGATTGTATTCGCCGGGGTAATTGCCAAAGCGCCACCTCCTTTGCCTTTCGGTTTTTTTGCTTTGCTGGTTTAGATTTTATTATAAAGCTGACTTTAGCGGAAGCCTTTTGTAGCAGAGTCGGTGTAAAAAATGTCTTTAAGGTTTAGATGGCTTTAATAGCGGAATTAGTAATCCTCACATCAGTGTCTTCTCTTCATAGAAGCAACATCCCTTCATTCATATAGGATGGAATTTTGGATAGATAGGTAGGTTTATCTACATATAGGTCCCTTACCTAGTAGGTAGGTAGATATGTGTTTATACTTTTCAAAAACATATGGACATGTGCGACGCGAGTATTGTTTAACTGCAATTTTAAGGGTTGATTGTGGAAGAAATAGGTATGAAGAAAGAAATATCTAAGCTTGTAGATACGTACTATAGGTATAGGTTCATACCTTCAGTTTTAAATAATGCTAATAAATTCTGTGGAGTTGAAAACTGACATATGTTTTATGGTGCGATTTGCTTAAGAAAGTTTTGGCATTTTGTGTTAAATATTTGGGGGTTTAATATTAGCTTTGAGCTTAGGATGACTTGGGTCTGGGTTTGGTTGGGTGAAGTTTTTCGGAGTACCTACCGTTAGGGATTTTTCGCTTCAGATAGAACCTAATTTATTTATAGGGTTGTTTAACTTAAGTCGAGAAAGAAATTTTTGATATTTTTGAAATTGTAATAACTATATTACCTAACCTAACCTAACCTAAATAAACCTCACGCCGATTTGTTGGTATCTTAGGATGAGGTATGAATAATTTCAAAACAAGGAAAGTAGGTTTAAAATTTTAGCACAAATGGGTTTTTTGAACTTATTTTTAAACTTATTTTCTTTATTAGGTAGGTAGAGGTGTAGGTAGGTACCAACTTAGGTTTATTTAGGGTCTATTTATTATTCTATTATTTAGGGTCTATTTCCTCGAGCAACAGAATAGTCGCCGCCGACAGTTGCAATAACAATGGATCTTATGAGAGCGACAGCGAACGCTCGTAGATGGAGGCCCAGGCTTAAGGTAGCCTCCTCTTGTGCACGATTAGTTACCCACCTGTACATTTGAAATTAAGAGACATTCGAACCGCTGCGCTAGCGCTGTTAAGTGTGCAGGAAATCAGACACGTAGTTAGGTGGCGGGGGGGGCTAGAGGGTCTTAAGCCTCCCCCACCCCCTGGCAAACGGCAAAAGTCTAACGGGAATTGAAAAAAATCCAAAATAAATGTTTAATAAATTTGAAATTTAAAAAATTATAAAAAGGTCAAAAGAACGTTCTTCCCCTCTATATCCCAAACGGTATAAAGTAGTTAGTTAAATAAATAATATAGAATTAGTCCATCTTCTGGAATTTTATACAAAACTGTAGCAAACTGCGAGTATTTAAAAACTTCGATGATTTTGACTGAAAAACATAAAAATCTTTTTGAACAAAATTATCTTATTATTCAATAATTACTTAATTATTTTTTTTACATTTATTTTTTTAAACGTTTCTTCTTTGTCGTCTTCCCTGAAGTCTGAAGTGTCCCTGGTGATTGCCAGTGGTATGGACAACCTTGGATGCCATTCCTATTTAGTTTTTGGCGATGCTGCCTCCTAGTCAAGAACATACATCACGCTGTTTGGTGTAGATAGTTCTCTTCTCAGCATCAACCTAGAGGTGGACCATTCTGAAAAATCAAGTTCAAAACCTCGTCGTCAAACCACGTTAGACTTAAATGCATCGACGTTATTCTCAGCATCAACCTAGAGATCATTCTGAAAAATCATGCTCAAAACGTCACGAATTAAATGCATGACACGTTGGCAGCATAACGGACTGGGCACAGTGAAAGCCATTTAATATCATGCGAAAGAAGTTTATAAAGCTCTTTTCACTTTGATAAAAAAGATCCTGCTGTCAAACGTGAAGCTTGTAGGTAATGCTTGGGGCTGATAAGATGATACGCTTTTAGTTTCTCGTTTCAATGATAATTCGGTATGGCATCTTCAAGTAAATCTTTTACTAGTAAGCCAAACAATTCAAAGTCAGGCCATGGATATCACTGCCGCCATTGTATCAAAAGGAAATCGAGCTGCGTTTCTGTCTACCTACAGAAATAAAGGCTTTGAATCTGCTCTGCAAAATGCCAAATAACTTTCTGAATATCTTAGAAATTTCCTCATCCTTCGGCAGTTCATCTTAAAAAAGAAGAAAGAAGAGGTATTTGATTACGAAGATCAAGGCGAGAGTCTACAAACTTCACATTCATAATTGGCTCTCACTTCTGCCAAGGAATGAATTTTTAACAGCTGTGAAAAATCGTGAAAATTAACTTTTTTGGGCTTTTTTTATGCTACCCTACCGCTACAAGAATTGCATAAGAAATCAGGGTTTTAGAAGAAAATGACACCTTTTCACTGACGAAATTAACTGCAAAGGGGAACTGTGCACCGCTCTTACAACTGAAGAAGACTCGGACATAAATGGATTGGAACTTTATGAAGAGTTGCAACAACTTCCACATACCTTAAACCTCCAAGCGCCTGCCGGATCACTGTAGAGTTTTTCAAGCAGAAATTGCAGCCGTTTGTGAAGCCGCGGCCTGGTTTTCAATTAACTCAATAGTCTGCAGCACTGTTGTTTTCGAAATATACAGCCAAGCTGCAAGAAAGGCCTTGGAATCGCCAACGACACGATGCAAGTTGATAAAGCAATGCTGCGAATCTCCGTGTCCCTCTGCTGGGTTCGAAGCCACAGGGATATTCCAGGCAACTGCAGAGCCGACAAACTAGCTAAAGGAGATGCTAATGCTAATCCGATTCATACAACGGAACCGCACCACCCATAAACTCGATAAAATTTCACCAGGACATCACAATGGTAAACAATAGGTGGAATAACATCAGCACATGTCTCTCTTCCAAACAAATCTAGCAAGAGCTCGATCGTAGAAAAACAAAGAGACTCATCTCCTTCAATAGGACGAATCTTAGGAAGATAATTGGGGCTCTCACAGGCTGCTGTCTGGTAGGGCCAGAAGACTTGGTGCTCCCTTCAACGACTTCTGCAGAAGTTGCAGGGATGAGGAGGAAGAAGAAGCCATGGTTCATCTTCTGTGCAACTGTCCCGCCATATCGACATTAAAAACGAAAACTTTAGGTAAACACTTCTTTGATGATCTATCTAAATGATCTAGCGCGACTCGATTTAAAGAGGCTAATGAACTATATCTGCGGGTCAAACTGGCTAAACGCCTAACTGTGATCACACAACTCATCCCTCCTCCACATAGAAACTCTATGTGGGAGAGGGAGCACCTACAGTGGACCGCCACATATACCCCAGCACACATCCCCCTCCTCTAGTTTGTTACCTGCTTCGGTTGCCTTCACCTCTCCGCTCTTGTGGACCACTGGTACATATACCCCCCTGGTACGGGTTCATACCTCTTCGGTAACCCCTACCTCTCCTATTCACCCCCAAGGTTAATTCTGACTTGGGTCACCTGAGGTACGGGTTTACACCGAAAAGCGTTACCCTACTCCAGCGTCTAAACGAAGAATCCTCCTCCGGCAACGGTCTTTACCGAAATCGGTTACCCCACCTACACTCTCCAATCCTTGAGGCTAGCTCTCACTTTAGCGGCTACAACAAACAAAAGATCTAAAAACTACATGTCCCTCACACCACCCGGGACACAATAAGTAATAGTCCTAAAGTAATTATCATTCTCCCCATCTCTCCACTCCCCGCACCATATTCCAGGCTCTTCCCTTACAGGGCTGGAGCGATGTGGGCTTATACCACTTTGGTTGCCCTCACCCCTCCAGCCCCACGTGACCACCAGCACATAACTCTCACTAGTATGGGTTCATACTGTTTCGGTTACCCCTACCTTCACCCAATTCTAACGTGAGTCGCCTCTAGTACGGGTTTACACCGAAGACGGTTACCCTACATCCGATTCTTGCCTGGGAATTCCCTCCCTGCAAGGGTTCTCAACAAATCGGTTACCCCTGCACCTTCCCATACCCGAGGATAATTCTTATCAAAGAAGCAATAGCTACCTACGGACTTATACCGAAATCGGTTGCCCCTGCCGGCCTTTTTCTCACATAGGAACTATTCCACACTGTCCACCCACCTCCTTGTCGAGGTCACCCTTCGACTTACAGCTACTTCCCACACCAATCCTTATCATCCCGCCCCTCCACCACCAAGGCAAATTCCCATCTGGAGTCGCGAAAGTAACGAGACAATCCTCTGTTCAGGAAGTCTCTCCCTGGCCCCCCTCAGCCTCTACTCTGCTGACAGCTGTTCACACTGAAACGGTTACCCCCAGCCTGCATTACCCTCGGGTATATTTAAGGCCAATCAAACTTTGATTGGTGACCTTCGGTACAGGTTTATACCGTCACTGGTTGCCTAGACCCCTACCACCCAAACGGGTAGCTACCATTTAGGTCCTCGGGCTGGTAGCTCCGGTCCTACAAATGGTATCACAATGGACCTCCTTAGGTCTAAGTATGTCCGTGCCTAGCGAGGGCAGTCACTCAACCTAACCATCAAACGGCTATTCGAAGTTTTGGTGGTTGTAGGTTTGCGTGCAGGTTTGCAAAGCGTGCTAAAGATATCTCTCCCAATGTTTCTATTTCTTTCAGGATTTTGTTCACTTCGCCAGTGACCGTTGCCAGCTAGAACGAAGCTTTTTAAAATTAAACCTTACCAAGACATCCCTACTATACTCTAACCTAATCTATAGATCCACTATAGATTCGTTTATAAGCAGAGTTCAAGCGATCTTCAAGCCAGGATGATTGAGTTCCTGCGCTTTGTCTAGCTTGAGCTAAAGGTCTTTTGAAATAAAATGTGATGTTAAATTGTTGATTGATGTTAAAATGTGATGTTAAACCCAGCACATAAATGAAGTTCCATTAAAACAGGTGGAGAAGTTTAAGTATCTCGGAGTGATACTGAATTGTCCTGTAGAATTGGCCAAGCTGGAGCAATAGTAAAGGAACTGCGCCGGCCGGTCATCAGGAAAGCTGAGCTTGGAGTAAAAGCAAAGATCTCAGTTTTTAATTAAGTGTTCGTTCCGACCCTCATCTATGGTCATAAATTAGATCGCGGGTACAAGCTGCCGAAATGAGATTCCTGAGGTGCGTTGCTGGTGTTACTCTAAGGGATAGAGTGAGAAACGTCAGTATTCGTGGGAATCTTAATGTTAGGCAGCTACTTCTCCGAGTGGAGCGATTGATTCTTCGATGGTTTGGACACGTTGTTCGCATGCCCCCTGACAGATTTCCTAGGCAGGTCATGCTAGCCGAGATGCGAGCGCGTCGCCCCCCTGGTAGGCCAAGAAACAGGTGGTGGGATCAGGTAACGAACCTCTCTGAGTCCCGCTTGGGGATTGCGACGGAGTCTCTTGAGTTGGTGGCGGAGGATCGAGAACGATGGAAAGACCATTTAGCCATACTCGCTCCGCGACCCTTTTAAAGAATAAGCGGCATTCGAAAATGATGATGATGATGATGTTAAATTGTCTTACATTCAAGTCAGTTGTGGGCGAATCTTAGTAAATTAAATGCTTTGCCTGTAGAAAGTATTGACAAACCTATACTTCAAGTTTCAGTTCTCAAGCTGAATTTATAAGACCTTAAACGTCATATATACGGAAAGACGAACGGGCGGATATCTATAAAAGGTTTTAGGGGACTACGGTGATTATTTTACTGCGCTACAAGCATTGCAATTGTCGCCCTAAGCATCATTGCATCTAAAGCCGGACCTGTGTCAAGCCAACAATTATATGTGTACTTTACGCTATCTTTTCAATAATAATTGTAAAAAATTTTAAAAAAATAATGAAAAATAATTGCAAAAAATTAATTTCCTTGTGACATCAAGTTTTATAGATGAACCCACTTACTGTAACTTTCGGATTATTGTTAGTTGGCTAAGTTCAACTAAACCCAAGCAGTTTGAACATTTACTCTAATACCCGGTATACCGTATAATTTTAAAGCCTAAAAACTACCGACACATGGATCGGTAGATGGACAGGACATGGCTCAGTTAACTAATAAATCGTTTTCTAAGTTAGGGGTCTAGAGTCAATATTGTGTAAGCGACCAATAATGAAACAATTATCTACTACTTATGGCATAGCGTTGGGCATAAAAACTTTCGAGAGACATGCACCAGACATTGAATAGAAACTCGAAACTTGTGGCATTCAATGCGTAATGAAGGTGCAGCAGTAGGTACCTATGTAAAATGTATGCGTCTTTAAAGAACTGTGTAATATCCTATCCATTGTTCTTGTTAATCGTTGAATGAAAAAAGTGTTAAGTCTTTAAAGCCTTTCTATTCTATTTAATTGTAGATAGGTATGCATGCCTACTTGCTTACTAACTTTAGGTGTCGCTACAGTCCGGGGTGGGTCTGGGCTTCAACCAACAACCCAGCTCTGCCTCCGCAGCTAGTTGTCTCCAGTTTTGCACTCCAAGTTGGCTAGGCTCCCTTCCACTTGAGTGAGCCATCTGAGTATCGGTACTCTGATGGCTCACTGGGAATCGTCATTTACCAGACTTAATAGATTTTAAGACTTGTTTTTCTAGCCGTAAGCCCTGGTAGCTAGTGCTTAGTTATCTTTTTTTTTAAGATTAAATTGTTATTTTATTACTTTTTAATAAATTAATAGATAATATTAATAAGATTTGTTTTCTTAAGGAAAATCGATAAGGGTAGCTTGAAACTAAACATGCAATGAGTCTTACCAGGAAATTTGGAACTGCTGCCAAGAATGTTGGTGGAAATTTCTTCGCGACTAATCACACTATATTTGAAGCGATAATGCTGAAAGAGATTAAACAAACGAAGCAGAATTTTTTCCAGGGGGGGGGGGGGCAAACCATGAACTCAGACGAAAAAATTCAATTAAACAGTCGTATTTCTTGAAACTTCCCCGGTAAATAATATATGTTTGGTGTTTGATGATGAATCGCACTGAGCCAGGGGAGGCAAATGCCCCGTCACATATGGCTTAATATACCTGCTTTATGAATAAATTAGGTACTCTAACCTCTATCTCTTTAGGGACACCATCGAGTTTTAGGCAGCGGCTTAATAGTTTTTGAAGTAGGCCCAGGTATAATTGCAGCCGGGTGACTAAAAGGGGTGGAAAGAGTCAATTGTCGGCTTAAGCTTAGTTAGTCATCAGAAATTGCAAGTTCAGTTACAAGGCGAGTTGCTACCGGGCTGCCACATTCAAGGGGTTGGTAACCTGGGAAGTGTGTATCCGTAACAATCTCTTGCATTTTCGTACAGGATTGCGTCCTTAAACCGCTTGGGATTTGTAGGTAGCTAGAAACCGCCAGTTCTTTATATAAGAACTGACTCAATCAGTTAAGGTCTGAATTTTTTTTCACACAATGAATTTTCTGAATTTTCTTTCATTGAAAGATCAATACTGTCGCAAAATTGTGATTAGCAGCTTAAACATATTTGTTAAAAAGTCTAATATATTTGCGTACAGGTTAAATTAATTTGCAGTTGGGCCAAACTTATTTGCCACTGGATTTAAATATGCTATTGCTATATATATTTACTAGGGTAGCCGCAGCGCCTCGAAGAATTTTTTTTGTCGAATTCTTTACGCGGAAAGCCAATAAGATCATCAGCCTTTTGCAGATCTTAAGATATCTAAAATTTGAGCTCGATTAAATAACGACAAATGGTGCCGACTCTCGCTCAAAGTTTCCAAAATCTTGTTTTCCCCTGTTTTGCGAAGCTCTTGCTCCCAAACCGCTAATCCTGTTCTCACTATTTATATGTTAAATTTAAGGTAGCACTGTTGCACACATTTCACATTGTAAATAATTTTACAGTTGCTTCCAACAATCTTGTCAGTTGTGGCGTTGTGGTTAACTTTGATTTTTTACCAAAGGTGCAAGTCCGAACATCTCAATAAAATAAACTCGCTGTTTTATAGGGCCGATTTCACAGTGGCATCTTAAACTTAAGCACAAATTACTTAATAACTAGATATTCAACTAAAGCGTCCCTTTCCCCCCAAAACCCATTTGTTTATTTGTTGTTGTTGTTTTGAGTTCCGTGTCGGTGAATACGTGTGAGAAAAGTAAACAAAAATTTGAGAGCCCGCCAAAATAGCGAGGTGAATTTCACACTGACATTTGAAAAATTTAAATACATATCTTAAAAAAGTCATAAAAGATAACACACAAGTCATTAAAGTCAAAATGACATTCTGTTTTAATTTTGCCCACACTTGGGGTGAGCCTACATTGAGACTACAAAATCGTAAAATTTAGTTCATTTGAATGTGCCTGGAAATACTGGAATGTTTATGACGTAATTGGATATTTTTACGAATTTGGTCTTTTTTTCAATATAGTTCGGGTCACAAATTACTTAATAACTAAATATTCAACTTGTGCGTCCCCTTTCCCCCAAAACCTATTTGTTTATTTGTTGTTTATGCTTTTCGGTTTTGCGACGGTGAATGCGTGTGAGACGCTTATTATTATTATTACGGCTTTTATTTGATATATTTGCTTTAAATCCAAAAAACTTGCACTATAAAATATTCAGGTATGTGCGTAAGCTATCCACTCAAATAAATAAATTTTTGCCACGCCCACTTTTTGGGGCGTTTTTAAGTAAAAAATGAAATTTTGAATATAAAACTGCAATCAATACGTGTATACTGCATCTGATAAAAAATATGATAAAAAAGTTTATGTTATTGAAAAGGGGTTGATTCCACGTCCCTTTTTAAAAAAAGAAGATTCTTCACTGACAAATTAGTAACACAATTAAAGTTGATATAAACTGAAATTTAACAACCAAGATTTTTGACGCATTTTGGAGCTTGACAGTGGTCAATTGGGATGGGGTATCCAATGATTCGCCTAGGCGGATTGTAATCCTCCCTCTAGTTTTTTTTTTTTAAACTAGAGCGAAATGGAGAGAAAGACCAAAAAACTGCAGCTTGCAGTCGGTAGCTTGCAGTATTGGTAATCACACGCTTGTGTATTTTGATACAGGTTTTTTGCGTTTATTTATTTCTGGAAGATTTTTTTTGCCTTCAAAGTTGTGATAACTTAAAACTTAAACTTGTCGTAAGAATAAACCCTAAAGGGAATTAAGTATTGCTGATACTAAATTTTATATGATCTTTTTATGTTTCGTTTGTATTTATTAGAGGTTTAATGTACATAAAACTCAAATGCGATTACGGTAAAAATTATTTTAAGTTCTCACGGAAAGCAACATTCATGTAACACGACCCCAAACTGCGACTTCCAGATATTGGAATTCGTTACAATTTTTCTCCGGTAGACAGAGCAAAAAGCTGATTCCGCCATGATTTCGTGGTGAATCACTTGAACTTCGTGGTGAATCTCTTCAAGCATGGAATACATTGACAAAATGTCAGAGTATGCATGGATTTCCAGGCATTACCAAGGTAACAGCTTGTAGGCCCCCCGGCTTTCCAGTCTAGTTGAATATCTAATTCATTAAGTAATTTGTGACTTAAGTTAACAACGCTTGAATACTCAGCCTCTGTTCCGATTCCGCTGACAGTTTTGCGTATTAGCCTTAGAAAATGCTGTCAAAACAATTTTGTTTTGTAATTTTTCGAAAATTCAATAAAAATTTTCAGTGCATCGTGTTGGTTTTTCCCCTTCTCCATTCATTATTGTTACATTGATGTGTTTTTTATCAAAATAAAACCAACTTGCATTGTTTTTTGATGAGTGATTGGAGAAAAATCAATGTGAAAACGGAATTTCACCGTAAGTGAGCGAAGTGTCAGAATCTATACTTAATTCTCAACTGTGAAATCGGCCCTTAGTCTATTATTATTTTTTAAAGACAATAGATTAACTTAAAGTAGATTATGAGTCTTATTTCTGTTATTTCTGAGAGTTATTTAATTCGCAATACAAGGAAAAAACAGCGTTTTCTAAGACTTTGAGCGAGAGTCGGCACCATTTATCGTTATCCAATCGAGATCAAACCTTGGCTATCTTAAAATCTGCAAAGGCTGATCATATTATTGGGTTCCCCCGACTTATTTTCAAAAATCGATTTCTTGCGGTCACTCTTATATTTACTTTTTCTTGAATGGGACTTACGATTTTAGACTGTAATATCGCATTGCTGTTACAAGTATTTTCTACGCAGTGACTGTGACCTTACCGAATGTTGCAGAAAAAGTTACCTACATCAAAATATTTTTCCTCAACGTACAGTTTTTTACCTCTTGGGATTGGAACCGGCAAAACTGCTTACAAAAAATGTCTGAGAACTTTGGTTAACTTTTCGATTGGGGTTTCATCCGCCGTCGTTTGCATTCCAAAAATTAAACAATATTTTTTCTTTATTTCTTTTTTATTTATTCATATATCTCTCTAATAAGTGTATATAAATTAAAATAAATAAATACATTATATTTTCCTTTTTGTTTTATGTTTTTAAGTTTTAGTTTTTTTTTTTTTTTGTTATTCTTTTAATAGGTTTTCTTGTCTTTGTATTAGGTTCGCCGCTTACATTCTCGCATACTTTTAACATAGTTTCAACTTGCATATTCAACAAAACAATAAATCTTAACAGGTGACTTTGGAGACTCTTAAACTCTCTGGAGTCTAGTTTACCATTGTTTAGTATACTCTGCATTCTATTTCGATTCTCTCTGCATAGATGAGATTTAGTGTTAACACTCGCTTCATACATTTTTTGTTTCATTTCGATCCTCTTTGGTTATTGTGTATTCTTTTATTTTTTTATTTTGATTTGTTTATTCATTTCTGGAATTTTGGGTGTATGTATTAGTTTTCCATTTAATTTACTGTGTTGTATATATTTTCTTATCTGATTTTTTTTAACTAATCTAACTGAAAATTCCGCTCATCACTTACATAATTAGTACATAAAACTATATATACATACATTAAAAATGTACAATGTTCATGTATGCACGTTGATGATTTGTATACTCGTTTTTATTTAATTTAGAATAAATATATATGTTTTTTATTCTATTTTTACCCTCTATAATGTGTTTTTTGTTTTATTTTATTTATTTTTGTTCTGTTCTGTTTTTTTTTTTTAAGGATTTGTTACTGAGTTCTGAATCAGCTACAGATCCCAAGAGTTTAGTAGCGGATTCCTTGTGTTGATGGTTTCATTATCCTTACTTTTGCTTAATTGGAAACGACTTAATAGGTTTGATTAAAATAAAACAAGCAATGTGTATTTTTTTAAATATTTTTTTAATAAATGCAACAAAAACGAAAAAAAAAACTTCAAAATTCAAAATTTTTCTTAAATTTAAGAAAGAAAAAAGAATTTACAATAAATTTTGTGGTAATTTTAAATTATGTGATAATTCATACAACCGGAAACAAAAAAGTGAATACGATTTTCAGGAAATTTGAAAAAAGGCGAGCATAAGAAAGAAAAAAAAATGGGTCCGGTAAAAAAATACTTGACTGTGTTAATCATAAATAGTTGCTGGCGAATCTGGTATTTATAAATATATAATAATAAATAAATAGTTTTATGGCATGAAATCAGAGCTGTTACTCGAATAACTGTCACTTAAAAAATAGATGATGCAATGGCGAGTCGGATGACTCTGATGGAAAAAGAGAGATGTCACGCGTTGTCATTGTTTCTCTCAACGACTCTCAACGAGAGAACAAAGCTGCGCAGTCGTCAGAGAATATCACTTTAGCAAAACCTTGCGTGCTTTAATCCGTGTGTCCATCTTATGATTTGGGCATTATCATTCTAACCTAATCTGTAGTATGCTTTAACAATTAACATAATCCTTTTATTTACTATTGTTATATTTGGGAATTAGGAATCGAATCAGAAATCTAGGAGCATGAATTTGTTTTAACTTTTCATTTCTTCTTAATTCATGTCCTGTTTTGTATGCTTTTATTTATTTAAATGTCTACGAGAGTTTTTTTTTCTGTTATTGTTATGTTCCTTAATTATAGTTTTTACTTTTAATTTATTAATATACTTTTTTATTATTATTATTTCCTTTTGGTATATTTTGTTGCATTTTTTTGTGTAAAATGGACCGGAAATTATTAATTCTTTTAGATTTTAAGACATTGTTTTGCGATTCCGACTTGTGAAATCTGAATGTTGGATTAGCGTGACGGTCGCGTTCCCTTGTAATTTGGGTTTGGATGTCTTGGTTGCACTTGTCGTGGTGCTGAAAATGAAATTTAAATGAAATGTTTTTAAAATTAATGGCTTCGATAAATAATTTGTTTTGCAATTGAATAAGAAAAATATTGTCCGGTTGCTTAATTATTGAGCGGCCTGTGACGATGTTTGATTTGGTCAGGGATCGAAATCAAGATACATATTTCGATTACCATATAAATAGAAGCCTTTTTGTGCTGCTAGAAATTCGTCTTCAAGTGTGCTATGGCTATTCTAAAATAAGCTTAAAAAACGCCTTTAAACTGTTCACGAAAAGAAATACGCCTTGGGATAAGGTAGACTCTTTCTTGTTTGATACCTTATATAAACCTGTTTGTCCATGTTCCAGGGGCGACTTGGGTATTTTTTTTTTCATCGTGACATGCTAACATACTTAGAAAACGTAGGGCCCCTTTTAAATAAAAGCTCTCTTCCCGTAAGCGCTGTACTGACTATTTTTCGCGAACAAAAGGTAGTGAAGTAGATTTTCACTTTTTTTTAGAAACTCTTGTTCGGAGCTTAGGTCCCTTAGCTCCCTTTGAATGTGTTAAAATAAATCGAATGAATGGGAAAGAGGGAAAAGAATAAAGGTATTTTTGCCCTTATTCTAGAAGTGGTCAAGAAGCTTATACGCACAATAAACCAATGGCGAAAAACCAGATATGCAACCAAGTGTGGCGCTCCATATCTGGGTTGGATATAGTTAATGGAAAAGCATTTACCCCAGGTGGCAGAAAAGTCGGTCGATTTCAAAGCACATGACCTAGAACTGGAGGTGGAACACAGTCAACTAGAGAAGAGTTAGGGAGAGCTTAGGCGCATTGCTGGAAACCATACACAATGGCAAGCAGCTGTGCTAGAAGCCCTTTGCAACAACGTCTTTCGTGCACCGTCAGACATTTGTAGATGCTCAGAAGGTGTTACGTTTCTTTTACATTGCTGAAGAAATCCAGAAAAAAGTAAGGAATTTTCCGAGTTAGTTTTATTCTTTAGAAAAACCGACCAAAAAGATGCAAGGAGTGGTCTACTTTCCGGCAAGATCAAATCATCAATAGTCGTCTTCTCCCTTATGAGGCCCCGGAGCAAAAATTTTGCCCCGGAGTCAGGAAGACAAGGATCTTCTCTCGAAAGATTTTTTCCAGGTTTGCCGATGGCGCAGTTTTCTTGCATAGGATATTCCATAAGTATTCCTATGAAGAGAGCATTCTTCGCTCTTTAGTCAAACTCTCCCTGTAGCATCCAGTGAGAGACTAATGTTGTTACGACTGTTACGCATTTTAGGTTTATGCTGAACTGGTTAATTAAGGTGTAACTTCCTCAACCCCAATATGAGGAAGATTTGAAGGAGCACTGCCCAGATGATTCGGATCAGATTTGTAGCCCTGTTGTTAAATGTCTTTGGCTAAACTCTAAAAAGGGTTCAACTCCTGTGAGTGTTGTTAAATGAAACCCCGACTTTAGGTAGAGTCTGCTGTTTTATTGCCCCCAGAACTGCTAGTGACTAGGTTGTTTTCTATAATGCGTACGCGAACAACGGGTTGCTACCATTTTAATGTGTAACATCTCACGAGCTTAAAGGACTAGAAAAATAGAAAACAGCAGAGGTACCGGTGCACTCTTGTTGTGAGCACCTGTGAGTTATATTGCGCAGAAAAAATCGACCGTGGTAGGCATTCCATAGTCGCGTTGAACGGCTTATGAAAGAACCTTTAAACTTACTGTACGTCCAAAAGTGGACTCAAGGGTGAACTGATGTGCATTCGATCATAGACGAGTATTACAGTTGGAATGAAAATCGCTATTAATTAAAAGATGGAATGAGATTGGCTTTTTCAATGGATATAACAGTGACAGGCAAGAAATATAACGTCCATGTTCGAGTTATGTCGCGCGTTTTTGGATCCTATTTAGCTGGTAGGTACAATGAGGTTTTAGGAGCACCAGCCCAGACTGGAATTAGAAATTGTATGCAATGGGAATCGTGTTCCAGTTTATGGTGGATGTAGCATGTAGGGGCCTCATGTATTTCACCTCTTCTGATTTGGTGAATCAGAAGAGGTGAAATATCTCTTACATCTTTTAAGGAAATCAAGGCTTTTGGCAGCGTTCTTGGCAACTTCGAATATGTGGTCATTCTAGGTAAACTTTTTGTTGACACACATACCCAGGATGGAGTCGGTTACGTCGATTCAAGTACCATTCATAGATAATGGCTGGGTGTTTCGATTTTCCTTCAATGACACAAGACAGCATTGAGTTAAGAAGCATTGAACTCTACTCTATTTTGAGATCCCCATGATCCTTGGTTGGAGTTTAATGTGTTTGTCATACGTCGCCATTCCAGTTCTACGTCCGAAGAGCAGGGGCGAGAAACCGGGACGAATATCAGAACCTGAGGTTACAGTCATCGGCACAAGAATGGTTTGGATTAGTAGTAGCAGACAGAAAATCATTTATGAAAACGAGAAGGAATGTCACATCCGAAACAGAACCCTGGGGAACCCCACCGTTTATTTTATGAGCTGCACTACTGCAAACTTAAAACCATAAAAATTTAACGGTCGATTTGTACAAATTGTACAAATTGAATTCTATTAATGTACAAATAGAACGATTCGAAAGGTAATTTTAAATCCATTTAATAAGAGGTTCGTCAATTCCAAATGCACGCATTTTCGACAAGAGAGCTTGGTGCCAAACTCTGTCAAATGCTTTTAAAAAATCAAGCGCAACAATCTTGAATGAAACACCGACTTCAGCAAGAGTCTGCTGTTTCATTGTCGTCCTACTTTCCTTCCAATAGTGTATTTTTTGCGGGAATGCAGGTGAGGAACTAATCCAGAGTGTTCACAGCTAAGGTTTATATGTCAGGGAAACATACTAACTCTATGTACAAAATAAACAGCAATGTACTTAAAATCGAGTTGCGCATCATCCCACTTGTTATTTCGACGTCTACTAACAGCGGTCTTCTTAAGTTTTAAGAAATTTTATTTTCGTTTCCAGAGTTAATAGTTTTTTTTAGATAATTCAAAAACTGCTGAGGGGCCACACAAATCGTAATATTTTCCCGAAGCTTATCTGCTAATTCAATCGTCTCGTGTTTAGCGATTTACTCACCTGATATCATCATATTAACTGCCGGATACATTCCTGTCAGAGGAGCCATCTGGGGTCGCAGTTCACTCGGCGGAGATCGACGGCTATTTTGCAGAGCAACCGTTGGCTGAAAGAAAAAAGTACATGAGCACCATTGCGATATAACCATGGGCTGGATTTTATTTACATGTGCAAAGTACGTCTGTCCGTATTTAAAGTAGACACCAGCCGGTGCTCCAGGATGATTATAAGTGCCGATAAGCGGTTGAGGACAACCGCCAGTCGCTTCGTTGGCGGCCGCCGCTGCCGCCACAACGGCTGCAGCCTGTGCGCTTTGCGCAGCTGTATGCATCGGTGGAATGTGCGGTCCTCGCGTTATGTAAACCGGTGACGATTGCTGATTATCGGAAGCGGTCGCAACGTATGACGGAATCCCTCCACTGGTTGTGTAACTAGACACAATACTGTTCGGGGAGTTATTGTTACTCTCGTTGGAGTTTGCGCTTGGTGAATTGCGCTGACTAACGCTGCGGCGAAATTCGAGATTTCCTGGCTTTTGTCGATACCCTGACGAGACACGAGGCTTAGTATCAGAGTTGTTCTGGGTGCCCTGGTTGCTGTGGCAGCCATTATTACTAGTGTCTGGGCGGCTTGCGTTGGGTCCCATATGCGGACCATTCAGAAGAGAGTTTTGTGGCTTGTCGCCACCGTTCATACGCTTCGCTTGACCCATGTGCATTGGCCTCTGGCCTTGCAGGCCATTCGAGGACAACAACGACGACTGGTTGGATAGATCAGCCGATGACGTCGGAGGCTTGTTGCTCATGCCACCGTTTGGGGTTCCATAAAGCGATGTTGTTGAAGAGTTTTGCCTGCCATTCGACGAGTATCCGCCATTGGCCCCGTTCGATGATTTATTCTTATTCATTCCGACTCCGCTGCTGTTGCGCTTATCGTACGAATGTGATGTTCCGCCAGTGTGTTGTGCGTCTGTAAAGCTTTGGTAGTGCGTCTGTATGGGGGAGTTAAAGTTAGTCGTCATGATAGGTGGCGTTGCGAACAACGGCGGGTTCCGTTGGTTGTGGTGCGACAACGAGTGCGGAGTACTCGGAGCCGACTGTGCCGTTCCACTAGTAGATACGGCGTGGTTTGAGCTACCGTTCGTATGCACAGCATAACTGGTCGACTGCGGTGGTTCCAATGGGACCGGCCCGTTGCTCGTTGCCAAGGGAGGATGATTGAATATAGAACTAATCACAGCGTTTGGTTGATGAGGGAGTGGAGTGAGCACACCAGCCGCGGCCGCTGCATTGGCGGGCGTCGTTGTACTTTGGTGAGTGTATGGAAGCATATTTGAGGAAAAGACTGCGTGCTGCGGAATGGCATACATTGTTGGCCCATTGAGTTCGGATGCAAGCGCCAGTGGAACACCCGGCCCCAGCTGATACGTTGTGTTGCCCGATGTGACAGAATGGCTGTTGCTTTGCAGGCTATTCTGTTGGTGATGTGGTGGCGTTGCACGCTTTCCACGCCCACCGCCGCCGCTTATTGTATGGCTGTTGTTGCTACTCGGGGCACTTGTATGACTGCTTGCATTGATTTGACTTGCAGTCGTTGCAATGCTGGTGGATACACCGTTTGGAGCTTGCAGAGATGCTGTTGGTGTAGGAATAAGCGAAGAAGGAACCGCATTCGCAAGAGATTGCTGAGGCACATAGTATGTCATGGTTTGGCCCCAATAACCTGAAACGGATGAGAAAATTGTTTCTTCAAAAGTTTGACCTGAGGCTACTTATGCCGTGGTGTAACTTACCATTGTAGGGGTACGGGTATCCTATTGGGTACGTCGTCATTGGGTATTGTTGCATTTGTCCATTAGCAGCAGCAGCAACTGCAGCCCCTCCTGCTGCGAACTGATCGCTCGAGTAAACAACTTGTCCTGGATAAATAGGTGCGCCGGCAAACTGTGTAGTTGGATAGGCAGCTACAGGAACCATTGCAGCTCCACCTGCCGCTTGATAGATGGCCTGTGATCCAGCCTGTATCAAAGCATTGGGGTCACGCTGTTGAGACGGGTCAAAAACGGGCATGAAATACCCCTGCATTTCCCCATCCTTAAATTTAAAAAAGAATAATTGACCATGGTTTGAAAAGGTGAAACGTTTTGCGTTACCATTGGCGGAGGATATGCATACACCATTCCTTGTGGAACTGCGTAGACACTTCCATCAGGCTGAAAAACAGAATTTGAGTTTGAGACAATGATTTACAAGATGAGGTAAGTTTGTCTTAAGGTATTTAAACTCACCCCCTGCTGATATGTCGTTGTAGAGTATGGATTTGCATTGGCTGTTTGAAACACCGTTGATCCATCTATAGCCTGATAGCTTTGTGTGTAGCTCCATGTTTTTGGCTCGTCCTTTTTACCTTCACTTGTGCTAGCCGGTGTGGAGCTATTAGAATTGGAACGTTCACTTTGCTGCTGATGCGGCTGGATTCTAGATTCGACTTTGGCCTCGCTCTGTGCGACAACCTACTCAAAACCACAAGTAAATCAAAGACTTGACTGGGAATTAAAAATTTAATTAACCCACTTCAACCGGCTGGAGAGATCCTTCTGTCTCAGTAGTAGGTATGTTCGGACTTGTTGCTTGATTTTTGAACTTCTGAATTTCGATACGATCATATGGCTTAGCGGTTACGTTTAATGTGGATTTTTCACAGTCTTCTACAGAGGTTCCAATTGTTTCTGTTGTAAATTTCAAAAGCATTTTCAACACAGCGCCGATTAAGGTCAATCTGCGATTCTTACCCTCTTGTATATCGTCCATCTCACGCTTCGTAATACTATCTTTGGAATCTAATTCATCTTCTCTAACTATGGTTGCCAGCACCACGGTTTGCGTCGATGACTCGGACACAGTTTCTGTGGAACTCTCGGCGGTGTTGTTGTTTGTAGACTCTCCTCCACTAGATGAAGATGTCATCGCATCGGTAGCCGCTGAATGTCCGTCTAGTTTGCTGCAGAGTTTATGTTTTTCTTGTTTCTTTTTAATATTGGCGTTTAATGGTGATTTACTGTACATGCCAGAAGCCATCGCTTGACTAGGTGGCAGATTCGAAGGATCGAAATGATAAATTGAACTAAAAAGAAGAGTAGAATCATGTTTTACTATCGAATAGTTTTGAACCGTTAATTTAATTATTGTATCTAGCTATTTACAAGCTCTTAACACAACAAAATTCAAAAACTGTGTTGTTCTTATGGAACTATTTGTGGAATTCATGTTGGTGTGGTGGAGATGTTTTCAAAATGAAAAGCCATACACAAAAGCAAGCCAAAAGAGTGTAGATTGCCAACACTGTTCGCATCAATATAAGAAATAAAACAAAAGAATTAAGGGTCAGGAAAAAAACACGAAGAACATAACCGTTGATAAAAATAATAATTTTAATAATCACGCATAGAAAGTAAAAATTTTAGCTCAATCCGTTATTTTATTAGAAACAGAAGAAGAGGAAAAGAATGGCACAGACATCGAACTTCAGGAGCATCTTTGAGACCCTGACTCTTTTCTTCGAAAATCGCTTGTTGAACCCTTCTCCAAGCAAGGATAATTATTTTTTTTTTAAACAAGATGGTTTTTAAGACGTAAGGCTACTTAATTTCTTCGCGTAACAGATAATTTACGCAACTTTATTGTAGTTACACTTATTTTTTATCAGAAGTAGATTTTTAGTTTGCAAAATGTTTATTGTAAATAAATTTAACTTATGGGTATAAAATTAAAGGGGGATGGTGACCTTTTTTCTTAAATTTACCCCACTTTTCAAATGGATTTTAATATGTTAAACCCATCACTTTAAATGGAGCCATGTAAGTACTCTGGGAAAAATTAGTTTACTTGCCACTTCGTATACTTGGAACCAGGGCCGTCGAGAGGATAGGAGGGAGTTGTGGTGGATTAACCAGCGGAATTTTAATTCCTCCAAGAGCTGTTTCCATGACAAATAAAGGGGTTACCCAAAGGTTAATCCCTTCACAAGTATATATTTTGATGAGGCGATAATAAACTTATTATTCAATTTCGTTTTAAATCCATATGGCTAAAATTATACTATGCCTAAAATTATGCAATGCAAAATCTACATGCTTGAGGGGACTAGTGGAGAAAAAACATAAAAAATGGACTCCAGACATCATCGGATTAGGCTCCGACTTGTGAAATGTAAAAATTCTACAACGTGTAAGTTCACAACCATCAATAGTCAGCAAAAGTCAGTTTGTGTCAAGATTTTTGAAAAGAAAACGTCGAATGCGAATATGATAAAAGCGTTACGATGAATTATTATTACATGAATTATTATTGATTGAACTAAAAAAGTTGTGTTAGACAAATTAAGCAACTCGTTCTTTTACATGTAGCACACAGTGCTTAGAGCGGAAATTCTTAGAGATGTTGTGCGCAACCACGTCGCTGTGCCGACTCATACAGTTTTGGTTGTGGAATTTTCCAGATACATTTAAACTGATTGTGATAGTAGCGAATTTGATAATACAGGGTGCGTGATAAATTCAAAAGTGAAGTAAATTTTCCAGAACATTTATAAAATATTAACTGATAAAGATGAACAGAGATTTCGATAATTAAAAGTGGGTCGCAAAATTGAATGACTACAGCTGCATTAAAGGTAGAATGGAAGAATGGAAGAATAGAAGGAATTATTGCTCCGACTTCAGGTCAAGGCGAAAACCCTGCAACCATGTTGGTTGATTGTATAGAATAAGAGCAAGAGAGCAGAACTGCGATTTTTGAAGAAATTCGAAAAAAAAACCTGAAAGCGGCCAGAAGAAATAGAAGCATGTTCTCGAAAGCAAGTTTAGCTTGCTGGATTTCCATACAGTTTCGATGTGCAAATAATTTTTTGCATAGGAAACTGAGTAAGCAAAGAGATGCTGTTGAAGGCAAATTAAATGCACAAAGTCTTGCCTATCGTGAAAAATTCCAAACAATGGACGAAAAAAGTTAAACAAAGAAAGGAAAATTCGGTAAGAAAGACCGGAAAGAGTCGATAGAAAGCTTACGACGAAAAGAAATGAAGCTTAATGTCTGAAGCGCTCCTCTACCTGCTGGACACGTCGGAGCAATAGCAGCAGGGAAACGCCTAAGAACAAACTTTGTGGGGCAGAAGTTGGTTGATGGAATCGACACCTCCAGGACTATCATCGAAGTTTCGCAAGGAAAACCCTGCAGCAAGAGTCTGACAGTGGAGGCAGTCACCACCAAGAGAAAATGTTTGGCCGCTTTCAACACAGGTGCCACGGCCTCCATTATCCGAAGAAACTTTGTTCAGACATCCTGGCTACAAAGCACCAGCTGCTATAGCCTGAAGACAGCTACAAAATTACAAAAGCAGTCAAAGTACTTGTACGGAGAGGTACTTCTACAGTATGTAGGGGGAGCCTGGGAACCACCGATTCTGTCTCGTTGAGCCTGATAATGAAAAACTATCCCATAAATACAAAAAAGAAAAGTTCTTGCAGAACCGAAAAACAGCATGGAAAGCAAACAAACACACCACGAAGCTCCTAAAGAAGAGGCGATTGGAAAATGCGTACCAAACGCAGCAGTTTCGACTATAACTGGTAGCGAATCCAGGAATCCAGGGGTGGAATCAGATATGGTGATCTGTGAATTTTACATTTTGTGACAGTCAATGTGATCAAACTCAAATAATCCGTTTGCGTAAGGTTGCTTTATTCGAATCGTTGCTTTATTCGACGTATGGACGTTTGATATAGGAACACCTTTTTTATTCATGCATGCAGAAAGTCAGCCTAAGAGAAGGCAAAAACACCAACTAACTAGAAAGCTGTCACAAGAAAATTGTTATGATCACAGTTTACGCAGACGAATTTTTGTGATTTGTGACATCACTTGCCGTAGATCGCCTTAACCGATTCCACCCCAGTCTCACCAACAAAATTGCTGTGCACGACTATCCTCGACACTGTGAATTAAATCAGGAAAATCTCATTGAGGAGTTTGTTTAAAGATTTGCGTCACGGGATGGAGACTTGAGGTGAAAAAGAAGAACGGCAGCACTCGATTCTGCGTGGACTACCGGAGACTATGCAATGTCACAAAGAAGGACAACTTCCCTTTGCCTCGAATAGATGACACCCTGGACGTGGATATGCCCCGGAGTGAAATAGTTCTCCACCCTGTACCTGAAGGTGGCTACTGACAGGTTTAGATCCATCCAGAAAGCAGAGAGAAAAACCACTTTCACAACGGACAAACGCCTATGGTAGTTTCCAGTAATGCCATTTGGTTTGTGTAACGTTCCGGCCAGCTTTGAGCGTCTTATGAAACGTGCCTTATATGGTCTGACGCGGGAAACTTATCTGGTGTACTTGCACCATGTCATCGTTGTGAGAAAGACTTTGAACTCAGGGCGAAAGAAGCTTCGCTGAAACAATGACTTTGTGAAGCACTAATACTAGCTTATCCCACCCTGAAGAAGTCCTCTTTGTCGACGCAGGTTATATTTACGGGGATGTTGGGGCCGTTCTGTCGCAGATACATGATCGGAGAATTTGGTTGTCTATTTACGCAATGTACTGTCTAACAAGACCGGGACTTCTTGCTTAAACACTGGCAACAAAAAATTTTCATAAGCACCTGTATGGCCAGAAATGTATCTTGCGTAAAGATAGATACATTACCACATACATACCACGCAACTCTCAAATGATTATTCAGTTCGAAAATCTTGAGGGGCAAGCAGCAAGGTGGATCGAACGATTGCAAGCTTTTGACTTCAAAGTACAGCATCGCAATGGAAGGCTGCATTTCAACGCAGAGGCGCTATCCCAGAGACCATGTAAGCTCAATTGTTAGCTCGCGTGCGACAAGGGGAAAAGGACGAAGGTACTTCGTAATGCACAAGAATAGGATCCTGACATCGAGCTAATCCTTGCGTGGAAGGAATCTGTGGAGAACGCGAATGCAAGAGATATCTCTCTTAAAAGCCCTACCTCAAAGACACACTGGGCACAGTGGGAAACGTCGGTACAAAATGAGTGTTTTGCGGAGAAAATGGGTACTGCCAAATGGAAAATTCTTCAAAATGAAGTTTGTGGAAACTTTCCCCCGGGCGAAAGTGAAGTAGATTCTACAAGAAATGGAGAATGGAGTATCTCTGGTGGACACTTGAGAATAAACAAGACGCTGAAAAAGGTATGGGGACGCTTTTATTGGCTTAATGCGAGAAATAAAGCCGAGAGCTGGTGTCGGAACCACGAACGCTGCAGCAAGGTCTTTGCAGTAAACAAAACAACAAGAAATATAGGGTGATTTAAAGGAATTTTCTGTTTATGGGTTTTTCGACAGAAGAAGCGTAGGTCGTGTGTATCTTTTATGGTTTTGTTCATTACATTTGACATTTCATTTTTCCCTGCAAGGCGTAAACAAATAACAATTATTAATTATTCAGCATTCAGCTGTATTGCGAAAGTCACCGTTCTGCTAGGAATGTGTTTCGTCAACTTAAAACAAATTATGGTCCACATAATCGGACACCAAACGCTCAATTCGCTACACCATTATTGGATAATACGCGAACTTCTAGACAACACCCGGCACGTAGTAAAAAATAATGCGGCAGTAGCTGAGAGTGCACGCGATGAACATCTTGACTTGTCTTATGCAACAATTTGGCGTATTTTACGTAAGGATCTTTGTTTAAAGGCAGCCAGTTGAAAGAAATAAACTTCAAAAAGTTAATGCACAAAATTGTTCCTTTGTAGATAAATAAAAATCCGAATAAATTTGTTTTTAATCATTTTCTTAGTTTTGAAAAAAGGGCTTTTGTGTAACCCATTATAAATGTATTAAATATCCTCTTCGGATACCTTGTGATATCGTATGTTTAACCTAAGTCATATCTATGGTATAAAAATAAATCAACCAAAATTAATACTTATCCATATGCAAACTTTTTTTTCAAATCACTTGAGTTGCAGATCTTTTTCGTGTAGTTATTTTTTTAAGTAAGAGATTGTAAAGTGTTACAATTTTTCAAACTCGTTTGTAAAAATGACATTTACATTCGAAGCTGCAGAATAAACTTTTTTTTACATTCGCCTTATTAAGAACTAATATTTAAAGTCACATTGTAAAAAGAAAAGTTAATACAATTATTGAAATGAAGAAGTTATGACACACATATTTTAAATTACAACAAATTTCTTGTGAAAGTATATAACAGCGAAGGAAAGCAAGCAAACGTGCTGAGAAGAAAACAATTTCAGATTTCGGAAATCAAGAACACAGCAATATGGAGGTCTGATTTAGTATATGTAACAACTGTCAGAAGTAGTAATTAAGAAGCAAATTATATTAATTATTCAGTGCATCATTAGTACAATTTAAATGGGGAGCCTTGAGCGATGTTATTATGGAATAAAATAAAATAAAATAATAAAAAAGTAGAATATATTAACAGACAACTTTTATCGACACTGTTATGAGACAACAAAACTTAAAACAAACAAAACATTTGAAAAAAATAAACGTTTTGCAAACTTTTGTTCAAGTGTATAAACTTTTTGGAATTTATCTTTAAAAGAATAATATCAACAAATTTATACGAACACATGTTACATAATATTTTGTGAACATTTTTTATTAAACAACAAAAAGAAAAGAAACTCTGTTGTGTTATAAGATTTTTGTTTTGTTTTGTTTAGATGTTTAGATATTTTTTTTTTATTTCGTAAATTACCCGTCTTGATTAACTATTGGTTGCAATGTGTGCGGATTTATGAGGACACTACCCCTTGGCACACTAGCTATGTCAGTGACGGCCCATACTAACCCACACGGAGTGGGCGGCGGCGAGTGGACAACAGACGGTTCTGGTGTATGCTCATCACTCCCATATCCAGTCGGAGAGGGAGTAACCGAATCAGATCGCAAGGATTGTGTTTGTGTTTTATATCTATTTATTTAAAAATAAAAAAGGGGAGAACACATAAAATCAGTGAGAAAGAGAAACCATTTTAATATGAATCAGAGATGTAAAATTTTGAACTGTTTTTTTTTTTTCTCTTTTTCGGATTATGCACTTTCAAACAATACACTTTTTTTAGTTGGCAGATCAAAACTGTAGCTACCATAATTGCACGTACTAAATTCAATCACATAGCGAATAAATGCAACCCTAATATTTAGATTAAGAGGAAAATTTAAGGAACATATTGATGTGTGTGTGAAGTACTTACCCACTACTTGATGGTGAAAGACGCCAGGGTGTGCTAGTGTTACCAATAGAGTCCTGTTTGGAAAATAGACGTGGACCAGCACTTTTCGTTGAATTCACAGAATCACCACGAAGGAGTGGACCACCACTGTTACCACTGCTGTTTGGTGGAGGACCACCATAGCCGCCAAAGCTGTGAGACTTAGAAACACTTGGTCGCCCGTCGTTTCTTGAATCATTGGATTGCTGTAAGAATGAGAAAAATAAACGTTTGAGAAGAAGACGAACTTTGCGTTGTGAATGGAATGAAAGTATAAAAAGAATGACAAACAATGGAACCTGCTCCCAAATTTTTCTTAAATAAATTTTGAGTTTCAATATTATCTGCCCCCTTTTGTACAATTTTTTTTTAAACAAAATATTACTTACAGCCGATTGGACTTTAAGCATCTTATTATTTTGACGCATTCTTGAGACCTGCTCCGAGTTCTCTGACCAATTCCAATATGGTTCCTCCATCATTTCACCGTTTTCTCGATTGCGAAATATTCGCCGCCGTACTTTTTCATATTCCTCTTCTCGTTCTTCAAAGCTTTTTGCTTTTCGATCAAGAATGCCACGATCGGGACATAAGTAGCTTTGGCGAGCATCGTCAAAGCTGTGCGTGTCACGTTTTAGAATTGATTTTCTGGGCTCATCCGACATGCGCTCTCGAAAGAGAGACTTGAAACGAATCTGGCAAAAAGATTGTAATTATTAGAGATATAATATCGCGCAGTGATGAAAATGTGTATAACTTACGTCTGGGAGTCGGGTGCCTTTCGTTGTTGCCACTATTACGCATTGTTGCGTAGCCGTGTCCACATTGTGTTCCATTCCAAAGAATGCAGCTGTTCGATGAATCAACATTCGATTGTAAGATGATGCTGCCGGAAATCGCATCTCATGTCGTCTATTTAAGAAAAAAGAAATCTTTAAAAGCCGTAATAAATGTTAAATTTTCAACGCAAACTTACGTCTTATCTTGAGCCAGTTCTATGAGATCCTTTTCAATTTTCATTAGGGTATTTCTATCTTTAGGGTTTTTATTGAGGGTCTCTTTGAAAAAGAGAACCAAGTCGACGCCACTCTGATCGGTGAATTGCTCCATTGAGCTATCTGCAAAAAAGAATACGAGATTTAATAAAAAATTCTAAAGCTGAATCACTGTAACTTACCCCTCGATATAAAGCCAGAAGTACTGTTGCTGTTGCCACCATCCATGCTAGATGAAGAGCCCATATTTTTTAGACGCGGCTTAGAGCCCTTCGAGTTCGAGTTCGTCCTGTGCTTTTTGCCCATGCGTTCGTGCTTACTCACATCACTGGGACTGTCTGTGAGACTGTTCTGATTCTCGTCAGGTGAGAGAGAGTTGTTGCTGTTTTGGCTGTCGTTGCGTGGACAACGGTTTTCTTTGTCATAAATGGACATGGCGCCGTCCGGATTTACAACATGGGTATCCGGATGCATGAACTGAGAATTGTTACCACTATTTTCCGTTTGGTTGTTGACACTTATAGTAGAAGATGAATTCGACCCTCCACCAGTGTCTACAGTTTTGGTTATTTCTAGAACAACTTTTTTGCCATTTCCATTGCCGAATTCCATTTTGTGATCACCGGTGTTTACTGACGCTCCAGAACACTGCTGATGGGTGTTATTAAATTTGTCCATTAAGTCTCGATTAGTGTTGTTGTTATTGTGGTGATGATGGTGGTTATTGTTGTTTGCATTGTTGTTGGAATTTCCTGAATTAGAATTTAAATTATTCGATTGTGAGTTGCGAGGACTTTTCGATGATTTTGGTGGAGACAGCTTGGGAAAGTCCGCTTCATTGCAAATAACGCTCTGCTGTTGCTGCTGCTGATGTTGGGAGTGTTGACTAGTAACAATTACCGAGGGAGTTTCTAACAACGGGGACGGGGACAACAAAGAAGATGATTGTGCATGCACTTTGCAATCGTTTGTTTCTTGCGATGGACTGTGTGTCGAAGACGAAGATGACGATGACGAAGACGACGACGATGATGCCAATCCACAATTGTTTGATGCTAACTGTTGGTCTGTACGAGGAGTTGGTGTACGTGGCGGAGATGTTGATTCACGCATTGCATGGCTTCGAGTAAGATTCTTTCCCCTCATGTTTCCCTAAAAATAAAATTAAATAAAAGTGTTACATTGTCTCAAAAAAAAATTGTATAATAGCATTTATAATTTGGTATACTTTTTTAGATAGCTTCCCTAAAGACTTTGGCCTTTTCCCCAAAACAACGACCTGTCTCAAGAGCTCAAGCAAAGCATATTTAACTTTGTGAATACCGACTGGTGGCACGATCCAAAGCAAGGGGCTAACGGCTGTTGAAAGCAGAAGAAAACTTGTCTAGAAAGTTGAAAACCGAGATGGGATTTAGATTAAATGCATACGAGTATTTTTTTTATGGAAGATTAGCACAGTACTAGAGTATTTGCACCATTTTCTAATCAGATGACAATTTGCAACAATTAGAACATTGCAACCCAATCTCGTTTACCCCTTTTTTTTTCTTTATTGTGCAGAAGGCTGGGAGGTTTTTCCTTCTTAACAGTGACATACTGTTATTTTACGAATTTTCTATACGAAGAGATATAATTCGTGGCCGGTTGAAACCAGTTTGATCCAAAGGTCAAAGGTAATGTGCAGATAAGTCTTTTTCTTTTACTTATTTCACCAGCGTTAACAGAAATTGTGGCTTCAAGTCATCTGGCGAGCGATCAAAGACTTCATTTCTACTACTCTTATCAACTAGGCGCTCATCCACTTAGACTAACCTAATAGTATAAAGTCGCATTTATACTTCTTTGAAACAATTTTTACCTAGGACCAGTCTTGAAGTCTGCCTAAAACCAATCTTCAGAACATAAGACGCTACAAGACTCTTGTTCTCATCAAGTGCCACTAAAATGATGATCACTGCTCTGAAGATGGGTTTTTACAAGAAATCGAAAGTTGGTTGCATGTCCGTTACAAAGTTTTAGTGGAGTAGCTGGGTTTTTACATAAAGTTTGGTTTTGAAAATACAAATCAAACTCTAAATTTCACCAAAGAACATCGTGGTCTATCTTGCCTCAATGAATCTTCTGTTTCGCTGCACTTCATAGCTATTTATTTGCAGCGCATGAACCATCAAACGCGTGTGTCAATTTACATTAAGATTAATTTTTCTTAATGTAAATTGACACACTTGTTTTTTAAGCCATTTTTCTTTACCATAATTAAAAAGAAAAATGGCACCTGACGGCTTACCCCTATCGGTCAAATTTGAAATATGTGCAGAGCTATATTTTTAGAGCTATTCTTACAGTTGTCCATGGTTGCCATCACATATTTCAAAATATTTTGAAAAAAATTTTTGCTTACAAAATATATTTTCCTTTCATTTAGCTTTAAGCTAAGGAGAAAGGATTTAAGCACACTTATTATCTAGATAATCCGTTTTCAGCTACATGTGATATCTCTATGGTGTTCGATTTTTCTATACTGTTCCAAAGCAGGCACAGAGATACCTCACATCTGATAGAGGCCTCATTTAGTCGTTTTAGTGATCCGCGTCGATTCACTGACTTAAGCTAAGATTTCTTACATCTCAGATAACTTGAAACTGATGGCCTTTTCGGTTGGCGATCCCGGGGCTGTCCATCCAACAACTAAGCAAGTTTTTCTTGGTTTTAAAGTTTGTGTAGCGTTGCATTTGCGTAGCAAACCCGATTCTATAGGGGACAAATTACATTTATCCAACATGAGACATGCGTTGTATTCTGTGCGTGCTTCTGGTTTTGATTCCGGATTCTCGGTCAGATGCAAATATCTCTTCTCTTCAGGAGAAGAACTGTCAAACGAGTGCCAAGAAAACAGTTTCAAGTCATGACCGATGACTATCATGCCGATTGATGTGTGTCCGGAAAAGATTGACGAAAACTTTATTATTATTGATTTCGAGCGCGAGAAACATTAATATAAGAAGTATTTGAAGTTGTAGTTGCTACAGAAATGAAACAAAAAACTTGTGTCAATTGATTGGATAATTTCCAATCGATTTATAATTTCCAATCTTCTTGGAAAGTAGTTTGGAGATTACAATGTGATTTGTTAATATGCGTTATAGTCTTATCTTCCTATACTGTAAGAAAAACTCCATCAAGACATTTTTACACATAATACAAGTTACTAGAAGCTGAAGGACATTAAAATGCTTAAAGCGGTAAACTACATAAGGACAATGTTACACGCCTACTGACATAATTGAATACATAAATATATATATGAAATTTACACGAGGATTATTTACCCCAATGTATATTTGTTTTTCATTTGCATATAAACAGTACTGAATTCCATAGTTTCTTGGGAAATGGTGAGCTTTTATAGCATGAGGGAGTGCTCTAGCTACCAAAACATATTGCAGGAAAAAAAAAGAACCGCTGTGTGTAAAAGAAACGCTCCTCTGACAGTCCCTGGAGCATTTTGCTGTCAACTGACCGAGTTACAAAAATTATTTAAATTTTGTTCAAATAATGAAATGACTATTTCACAACACCAAAATTGTGTTATCTGTTTGGGAAAACCTTCCACATGAGCGTTATTCATGACAGGACGGAAAAGTCTAATTATATAACAAAAGCACACACAGAGTAAACAACTAATCCTTACCCAAACATGATGAAAATTACTTAGCCAAGTGGGGAAATGCTCATTCGACCTTCAACCAAACCTAATAACAAACCTTAACTGCTGATTAATTACTACTCTGCCAAGCAAACTCTCCTTCTTACAACGTGTACCCCCATTGACGACCTTTCACTTTTCCCTTTATTGATTTCGGTGCTCTGTGACATCACTAACCAATTTAGAGATTTGACTAAACAACACCACAACTCTGAGTCAGGCGAATTCATCCACCCAACTATTATATGACTTGTACATTTCAGAACATGAGGCGGGACTAGCTGCACAATCACTGGCTGGCCTGGGCGCTCCTCTGTCCGCTCTGAGAAAAGTTGCTTCGACATAGCTAAACCATCACAGGCGCTATGAGTGAGCGCAGGACAAGGTGCACGTGATTTTATCAGATCGTGATTGACATTTATTCGTTTATGAAAATTACTCTGTAACACGATGAATAATGTGGATGGCTCGTTTTGTTTGCTGAGGCGGCGCAAAACAACATTGTTGGTGGCAGTGGTGGTTGTGGTTGGGCGATTAAAGTGGCAGGAGCCTAACAGAACCTTGCGTGCCAATTGCGGATGAGATTCAAACAGAGACGTTCAATTTGTTTTATTCTTTGTTCGGCTTCTCGGTAAGGGAAAATAATCAATAGCATGACCTTGATGTATTATCCTTTCGTGGCACAACTTAAACCATCAAACGTCATGGACATGAATACGATTTTGCCTGCCTTGAACCTGAAATGGAAACGTTGTAGGTGTATAATTTATTATTTTAATCCGTGCTTGAATGAGCTAGAAAGTTTGTTAATTTGTGGGAAATTCCTATTAGTCTTGCGAGTATAATGTGGTTCTATTGATTTTCGATTGAAGAACTGATTGGTATGTGTACAGATAACAATCTTTAACTGTACTACTTAGGCTTATATTGAGGCCACACTCCTGCTCATATATGTTGTATACACGTCTCAACTGATGTACACATGTCGACAAATGGTTAAAAGGTCAAAAGCAGCAGAAGAAATAATCAAATAATATTTACTTACTCTAGTCCTGTTATTGATTAGGCTGTTTTGTCTGCTCAGAGAGTCTTCGCTGTAGTCTTTCTGTATTTGGGATGCTGTCAAATTATGGACGTTTGAAGCCACAGCAATTTGCGTTTGCGCCGAACTCATAATCACACTTCAGATGTAAATTCTGCAATTCGAAAGAAAATTTTGTTATTGCAAAAGGCATAAATTGTTCCTAATGTTTTGTGTCTAAAATTTGTAACTAGATCAAGCCTAATCGATATAACGGCTTAGGCCACAGGTCTTCCATGTGTCATTTCTAATCAGCTACAGACAATACCGCAAGGCAAAACCAAGTGAAGTGGTCGAATCCGGACAGAGAATAAACCAGTAACTGACAGTTTATTTGGTAAGAGCAGTGCCCGCGATAGGTGTAGGTAGCAGGATCATGCCCTGCCGGCGAGTCAAAAACGTTTTATGCTTTCGACATTTTGTCCGCTAGTACCTCAACATCATTCGATTTTGATAATTGCAACAAGAATAAGGTTGTGCGTGCTGACATTTTTGCGGTGTGTTGCTAAAGTTATCGTACACATAGTGTAAGAAAACGACAGTATTCCTAAGAAACTCAACCTTAGCAGTAATTTATTCGAGGGCAAAAAAGAAGACCCAAAAAACTACTAAGGCCACCTTCAAGGCTTCTTCTCCCGCTCTTTATGGAGGGTAGGTTAGAAAATAATTATGGTTGTCGCTGGTAAACTCAACGAAAATTCGAACCGTTCTTGAATCTTATTATTTAAAATATGGCGATAGCGCACTAAAATATGGCGATAAGACGCGTCTTAAATGCGTGAATAATGTTTTTTAATGGCCACGTTTTCCTAAAAAAGAATAGGAAAACCAGCGAAAGAATTCGTTACGAGTATATGTGGAAGACAAAAGGTCATAAAAACATTAGTATTAGAAATAAAGCTAAGCATAGCAACTCGTGATGTTGCGACAAGATGAGAAAAGGCAACCTTAAATCCTAATAAAATAAAAAAAAAGAGTGCGCACCAGCTCGAAGTGAACCAGGGCCAACTTCTCAACAATGTATGCTGTGTGTGTTAATTTCTTCACATACAAGGGGACCTACAATTTTTTGCCGGATCCGCACGGCACTTTGAGAAGTTTTTCAAAACAAATCACACTTTTACTCATGTCCTCATTTATTTGTCCATTACAAAGGACACTTTTACTTTCGGCCTTAGAACAACAAACTTTTTCTTTTAATTTTTTTTCAACACCCAACTGTCGTGCTCAGCAATTAGTTTAGAATGCTCGATCAAATTATTCCTCTGATCATGCTCTGAGCGAAGAAAGAAATACAAAATTCGGGCTCTGTTTACTCTGAGCACAAAAAGAAACAAACATTTTTGCTTGACAGTTCGAGCTCTGCCCTAATACAATCTGAAGTTATACTCAACCTGAAGTTCTCTTTGGACGAACTGTCAGGCTCAACCTTCGGATGAGAATTCGGATTCCCCATTGAATACCAAACGTGTAGGATCAACGAACGAAAGGATCAACGATATAAAAAACAGTATAAAAATTGCGAGTGATCGCATAAAGACCGGATACTGATGCGAGGGCAAAGCACCGGAGTTTAACGTGGCAAATTTCAAGAACCCTCACCGTAGAAAGGAAAAATTCGCCAACTTGCAGCAGGACTGTGAAAGTCCCTACCAAATAGTTACACGAATTAATGATGTCGTCTTCGGAATCCAAATGAGGGCAAAGAAAGAAAATGAAATTAGTCCATGTGGATCACCTACATCATTACCATGGATTATTACCAATAATTATGCGCTTGTTCGAGACGAACAAAGCTAAGAGGGGGACAATGTGATTTGGCGACAAGATGTGAAAAGACATGTAGGAGTCACTGAGCTCACCTATCGATTCATTAAACGAACACACCTAACTGTCATTTTAGTCAATTGACAGTAAACTGATGTTCTAGTATCGAAATTTTTCCTCCATTGCTCCAGTGGAAAAATACCAAAAGGAAAATTAAGAGAATTGGGTGAATTTTTATATATACACGGATGACAGGCTTGGATGACACTGTTGTATTCAAACCTCTAATTTGCGAACATCAAGATAAAAAATAAATAGTGTTTAAATTCCTAATAAAGGGTTGGTAGGGTTGCATTAGTCGGTAAGGTTGCATTAATTAGTGATTTGAACTTAAATCAGTTTTCAAGTTCAAGTTCTGTTCGATAAATAAAAGTAAGTTCGATAAATAAAGTTTTAATTAATGGCGTATTCTTTTGAACACCGAGCTTTCAAATAAAACTCGGTGTTCGCGACAATTCCAGCGTGGTGTACACTCGGTTTCGTTGTGTATAGAGCGGCAAATACCGCACCAGTGCAGTAAAAAAATTGCTTTGACATCATTTTGTTTACTTTTTTTTTTATTTCGTAGCGTGATTTTTATTCGATGGGTCTGATAAGATTATACAAATATTTGATTCTTAAAACACTGACCCTCCCTACTGTCATTTATTATAGAAAAACAGGCAAAAAGTTCACATTGTTCTCCAGACTGCTCAAAAGTATTTTTTTACAGAAACACTCTAAACTGTCATTTTACATAGAAAAAAAGAGAAAGAAATAGAAACTGTTTTCCAGAGTTTATACCGTATTTGCTGATCGAAATTGACTAAAAACAAATCATTTCCGGAAATATCTAAATTAAAAAAGTGAAATATGCCCACAAATATGCATAAAAGTATGCCCATACTCTTGAGAAATTTCAGTCATGAAAAAGCTTCCAAGATTCTGCATAATTTACAAACTGCGACTTAGAGGCAATTGTTGAGCTGAACAGAGAGTGAAAGTTTTCGTCCAATTTTTTGCATATCTTGTATATTTTTATTAATTTCTGTTTTGAGTGTTAATTTTATTATCAGAATGAGAACAGAAAAACTTTAAAAACCATTTTGCAAATGTTTAAGTTAAAAACACAAACAGTCAAGCAAATCCAATCTAATTTAATTGATTTATTATAAAAGGAAGCTTTAAATTTTTCATTTAAATTCTACTTATTTCCCAAACTGTAAACAAAAGAGACAAAAAGAGCACGCGTAAGATAAGTCCAAACCCATAGGTTCAATGATTTCTATTACATTATAATTTTATATAAAAATAAAACACAGAATTTGGTTCACAGAAAGACGAAAATGTTGGACATAAGCCAGCAACTATACTAAAAACAATTCTAAAAGCATAATATCTTTTTTTCTATTTTTATTTCACTTTTTAGGCACGAGTGGGCTGTGCTCTGAGAGAGATTTTTGTGACGTGTTTATGATATACCACATGGGGCGAAAAGTTGCTTACCTTTGCTAACACGAAATATCCACATAATCTTGTTGGTTTGTATAGCGTTGTTAGTGTGTATATGTGTGCTTTAGGACACCAAGTTCATCAAATAAACGGAACTTCGTCTCAGCAATTGAATCTGATTAAGGACGTTGGCTCTTAGGTTTTTTCACTCATTATGATTTGGCAGTGCAATTTATGGATTGTTTTTTTTTTCTTTGTATTGATATAAATCGGCAGGGCATATAATATTTAACATAAAGTGTGTGTTTATGATGACAACGTTTTGTAACACTCACTCACGTCCTAGTGTTTCCTTAGGTTATTTTTTTTTACTTCCCCCGAATTAGAGTTTTTTTTGGTTTAATTTCCATTCCATGTTTAATCACAAGTGAAGAATTTAGATTGTGTGTAGTTTAGTAAAAAAAAAATTAATAATCATACTAATTAACAATATAATATAGAAAATATTTTTGTTGTATAGAAGGTTCCTATCACATAACACATCACTATCACTGTATATTCTTATTCTTTTTTAAGAAATATTTATGTATATATTGTTTATTATATTCTTAACACTAGCAATTATATAAATACATATAATAATAATAATATTTTTACACTTTAGAAATAGTTCTGTATTATTTTAAGTCATAACACATATTTGTTTAAAGCTTTTTTTTTTGTAGATTGTTTACATTTGCAATTTCGTTTTGTTTTTATAATTTAACCACCACACAACGATTGCAAATTCGTAAGATATTGTCTACACTTTTTAGGTTTCTTTTAAAGTTTTTTTTTTTTGTTTTTGTTTTGATGATATTATTTTATAATAACTTTTGAGGCAGAGATCATCTTTAAATAATGCACTGTGAAATTTTATAAACTATTTACATCGGATGACTGAAATTACCACAAAAATCAAATGATAAAAAGTTTTTAATTAGTTCCAGCAATCGATTTTTCATTCCCATACACAATCTCTTGTACGTTGGCCCAAAATCTATCCTTTTATTATACACACATACAACAGCAGTATAACAAGTTTTCAAAATCACATGAGCACATAGGACGGGAATGAAATAAATAATAATAAAAAAGGAAATGGACGTAGATAGAGGACCTGAATAAAACCAAAATCAACTCGTCGGGGATACTCTGCGCGAATATACACGATAAACGGAATAGACGGAAAGAGAACTTTGCTACGATGTGCAAAGAAGACCAAGTTTTAAATCAACAACAACAACAACAATGTGGAGTCTGGTGCTCATGGTGGTGGTTGTTGACATTGGTATTGAGAGAAGAAAGGGGTGAAGACTGTTAAAAACTGGGGTAAGGGTGCAATTTTTTTCTTTCTCCCCTATGATGAAACTGATATTTTCGGAGCAGTGCATAGAATTGCCATCACAAAATTTTTCTCTGTTTCGTTTTTAAATAAATATCAATGCTTTTCTTTTATCTTTGAAAGCTTTCATGGAGGGGTAGTTAAAATCCACAAAACTCTTCTAATTAATCAATACGTGCATGCAAATGAGTGATACTGAATAATGAAGTCTTATTCATTCAGTCAGTTTATCATTTCAGTTTTAATTTCAATCAGTTTATGTTTCGGTATACGTTCGGCTTATGAAAACTGATTCTAAAAGGAAAAATACCAGGTCAATTTTTTCAATATCAGTGTTGTTTGCAGTCCGTAAAATTCTCCTGTGCTTTATTTTGATGACTTGTCTTAAGTTCTACGAAATAAATAACTATACGGGAAATAGTCTACATTAATATTAAAAACGGTCAAAGTTCTGGTTGGGTCAAAATCCTTTTTACAAAATTCTGATTTCTGTTTTTCAAAATTCTGGAATCTTCGAGCTCGTTGAAGAAGTAGCTGCCGAGGATACTACGCCTGATGCTGTTTAGGGCTGGGCATTCGCAGAGCAGATGACGAACAGATTCAATTTCTTCAACGTCCCTGCAGCTTCTGCAGTAATCGTTATGCGGTATGCCTAGCCGCTCAGCGTGTAGACCCACAGCGCAGTGCCCCGTGAGGATTCCCGTGAGTACTCGGATGTTCCTGCGGGCTAGTCCGATCAAAAATAGTGATCTCTTTTTGTTTACCGCTGGCCATAGCTCCCTTGTGTGTCTGCACGTATCAAGTTCTGTCCAACGTAGATTGGTTCTACTCAAGGATTCAGTTTCTAACCTACGTGCTATCGAACTCAGCGGGACTCTTATGGATTTGAGGGCTAGAGATGCATTCATTCCAGACCCAAATCTCGCAAGCTTGTCCGCTTCTTCGTTTCCCGATATATCGGTGTGACCTGGCACCCAACACACAGTTACAGTGTTGCCAAGTGATAACTCGTCCAGAACTTCCCTGCATAGTTTCACAGCCCTTGACTTTACCACGTCTGATTCCAAGGCTTTAATTGCCGCTTGGCTATCAGAGTATATGGTGATGGTCTTGTTTGCGGGACCGTATTTCTTCAGCTCGGAGGCAGCTTCGATTATGGCTGCCAGCTCCGCCTGAAAAATGCTGCAGTCGTCATTGATTCGGAAAGATTTACCTAGACCCAAATCTCCACAGAAAATGCCCGCACCGGTTCCGACGTCCATCTTAGAGCCGTCGGTATATACGGCGATCTCGTCGTCTCCTGTAATGGTCTTATCTTCCCATTCACCTCTTTCAGGTATTCTGGTAGCGAATCTCCTGTTGAAGGCGAATGTCATAGGTAGGTAATCTGTGACTGGGGTGTTTGTGGAGGCAGCCCACTGAGTTTCCACAGAGGCGTGTCCATAAGATCTTGAGGACCACAGTCCAGATTCCCTTAGGCGAACAGCTGTTTTAGCTGCCTTGCTGCTGCAGTATATGTCCAAGGGGGTGAGGTTGAGTAGTACCTCCAGTGCCGCGGTGGGTGTGGTCCTTTCGGACCCTGTTATACCCATGCAGGCTGCCCTTTGAACTTTGGTGAGGCTAGAGAGATGACACTTTCTTTCCGTAGCCTTCCACCATACAACTGCACCGTAAGTTAAGATGGGTCTTACAACCGTTATATACATCCAGTGTACCATGTTTGGTTGCAGTCCCCACATGCTTCCGAACGTTCTGCGGCAGGCGTATAGTGCCACGTATGCCCGCTTGACACGATCTTCTATATTATCCCTCCAGTTGAGTTTGGAGTCTAATATGACGCCCAGGTATCTTACCGATCTGGATAACGGTAACTCCACTCCCCCCATTCTCGGGTTGCTGAAGGATGGAACTGCCCTTTTCCTTGTAAACAACACAACTTCCGTCTTAGAGGGGTTAATTCCCAGTCCTCGACCCTCTACCCATTTTTCAATCCGAAAGAAACTGAAGGTGGTCTCCCTAGCTAGTAAAAAAACCTGTATCGCATAAAGCATGAATGGTTGTGGGCATTGGCAGGCGCGGCTCTTCTGAGTTACAAGCCCTTGTAAACCAATAATAAATCAATGACTTAAGGTCTTAGAATATTTTAACGATTTTCAAATTCTAACGATTTTGGAAGTGATTTCGCAAAGACGTCTTTTCAATTCAATTCTTTTCAATTTTTATTTCTTAATGCATGTAAATTAAGTACTGCATATAAAAATAGAAAATAAATATATAGAGTGGAGCAACAGCTCGGGGTGAACCAGGGCCAACTTCTCAACTATATGTATGCTGTGTGTGTTGTATTCTGCTCATACAAGGGGATCCACAATTTTTAAAGGACCGAACGGCACTTTAAGAAGTTTTTCAAGACAAATGTTACTCTCCTCTTGAAAAAGAACGAATCTTTTTTTTCAGGTGGCAGACGAAGGATTCGAAACCAGTACTCCCGCGGAGTAAGCACACATACTGACAAGTGCTGCATGTACCAAAGGTTATTGCATGGCATACCTACAATACACAGGGTAGCTTAGGCAAAAGTCTGTCTTTTAAAAAACTTAGATGGAACTACTTGGAAAGGTCAGAACGAAATAATCCCAAAACTGAGGGAAACCCCAAAAATATGTTTCGAAGTTACTTTGGCTCCGGAGTTAACCTCGGTTGAACTCACCTTATTTGGTGTGCTTACACCTAAATAAACCCTATAGTGGGCAATTAAACTTTTTTCTCTTTTTCTACGAGAAATCGTGTTGCTTTGGGGGTTTCTGCGAATAATTATACGTTTGCCTGTTTTTTGTTTAAAATGGTGATGGTTGGGTGATGCATGGCAGTTTCACAATAAGCGCGTCAGCATCAAACCAGAGTGGCAACGTCAACGTGAGAGAAGAAAAATCGTTTGCTAATACACAGTAAAAGCGAGAAACCGCGACGACTGCTTTGACTGCAAACTGACTGGACATTAGATGATATTTGTAAAATTTGTGGACATACATGCAAGGTTTATTCTTCACATCAAGTACGAACTAGCTTAACAAAAAAGTATTCAACAGCATATCACAATTTACAAATGCGAATTTGCAAAATGCAACAAATGCGACCTTATACATTGACATTAAATTGAAATTTGACAAATCGTTAGAGACTCTCACGCGCTTTTTGTGAAAAACAGTCATCAATGATGCCTTAAGTCGATGAATTTGACAAAATCACTGACAGCTCTCACTGAATGCTCCCTGGGTTAGCTCCAGATTAGTTTTTTCCCGTGATTGCTAGATCGTAAATTAATCAAGGGTTAACTTTGAACTGAAAAACTAAAAATGCTTATGTCGCAATTTTTTTTGTAGATTCCGTCTTTTTTTTATAAGGTGAGTCTTTTTCGTGAAAGGCGCAGCTTTTTGAGAGCTGGAGAGTGATAACCAGGATTTTTTTCGCCCAACTTGACCGTCACTTTGAAAGCTTTTCAGGACGAATTCAGACAGAGCCACGGGCCTTTCAGACATCCCAAAGACAGGCCGCGCAAAAGAACGAGACATCCCCTCTACATATACACTCAGTAATCCATTGAGTCCCATGCACGCAACAATTTCCCCTTGTTGCGTATCTAGGCCTCTCATAAGACTTAGTGTACCCGTGCCCAAAAAAAACAGTTTTTTCTGTTTTACAGACACGACATAAGTCACAAAAGGGTTAGGCGAAGTAGAGTTAAATGGCTTGACAAGCATTGAAAGAGCTTAGATGTTATTTTAAACGTTAATCTGTAGCGTAACTTACTGTGCATTTACTTAAAAATCAAACGTCCTTGGCAACACCTATCATCACAAATACATAGGACTCTCCCCCCGACAGAAACGCGTAATCTAAAAGAATGCAAATCAGGACAAAAGTTACCCTCCAGCCTGCGACTGCAATAAAAAAAAGACATACCTACTTACTCATCCTCTTCAAAGGATATGGCGCAATATCAACAGACTAGGGGGGTAGGAGGTGGGTGAGTGTTGTTTTCGCACAAACGTAAACCTGTCAGCCTATGTTTTCTCTTTAGTGTGTTTTTGTTTCCTTTTTTACTCTTTTTCCCTTATAATTTTGCACAATGAAGAAAAACCATCTAAGGGCAAATAAAAAAATAAACCAAAGGATATCTCAAGCGTAAAGCAATTTCAAGGTTTTCGAAACAGGAACAGAGCGAACAGAACAGCAAGAACAGAGAAAAATAACACAAAGAACAAAACAACAACAAAAGCAAAAAAAAAGTGTTTTTCTATCCGATGGTAAAAGAAATAGGCCTAGTGCCACTCTCGCAAGTTGATAAAAAAAAGTTATACACTCTGTATAGATTGCTCACATTTGTCGGGCTCTCTTTTATATAGTTGGGAACAAGGATCAATTCCCTTGAATATTTATGTGTATTGCACAACGAAAGAAACATGTGCGACACGTGCGCACTGCGAATTTTATATCATTACCAAATATCTAATATAGTGGTAGTTGCTTATGGGAGTGCTTTTTCTCCCCATTGTCCATCCGTGGTGTGAGTTTCACGTAATCATACACAGCCCGAAAATCATAATACAAGTGAAGGAAAAAATAAGGAAAATTGTTTTGAATCAACCCGCTAGAATTTAATTTTATTCCACTTTCCTGTGGAATGTTTGTAGTCTTTGTCTTATTGCATCCCCTGTGAGTTGTATAAAAATGTAACGAACAAACGGAAATGCCCAACACGTAAAAGCTAGGAAAGGTACCTATATCAAACAGCACACAGAGATCGGGGTAGGTTGCTGCGTATTATAAGATATCCTTATATCTGTGTATGGTTGTGTCCACTCGCAATATTATGTACAACGCCGACGTTAAAATACTAGAAAGGCGAAGTTCGAAAATTTGGGCCACCGCACAAAAGCTGCACAATCGATAATTGAGGAAAATTCGAGGAAACACAAACATCCATATAAATATCTCCTGTGTGTCTATGCACTTAATTGTGTGGAATGCAATACAAGATAAATACTTCCTGTGAACGCAATCGAAAGATATATATATGTATGGGCATGGATGTTTGATAGATTTAAATAGATTCACACTAAAGCCCAAATTCACAGAAAGAAAATTCGGCGCTTTCCTTTTTCTTTTCACTCACTTTTGCATAGCACATTTAAATTTTCAACTTTTTCATGAATTTTCTTTTCCTTTTATCCGTATAGATATATTTTTCTCTCTTTTTCGTCAACTTCCCATTTGGAAACACTTTTTTATTGCAAAACTGACGACACTTTTTGGGTTGGATTCGTTCGGATTTTATTTAAGTTTAAAAAATTTTAAAAAGTTTTTTTTTTCTAGAATTTAATTTCTACCCGACTTCCATTATTGTGTGTACACAATTGTCCGTGCTTTACTTCCAAGTGGGTATACATGGGAGAGCGTACGAATTGATACTGGGCTAAGCGTTTCTGGGTTGCTTTTGCCTTGCTCGGAAAAAGCTCCCGGATAGTCTTTTAGCAATATATTGCGCTGCTGTTGTCATTGCAATGGAAAGCTTGTCATCGTTTCATTTGAATTGAAGCACGATTATATACTTGTAGTCACTTAAGTTAAGAGAAGGACGACCAAAAAAGAGAAACAGTCTGGTAGTGTTCTTGTTTGCCAATGTGATGCCAGCCAGTGGCTGTGAAAGAAAAAGCTTATGGTGAGATGATACTCTCCGTAAAGCCTGCTATGTCCCAGATTCAAAAAACTACACCTTCCTCTACCTATCAGTTATTTCGTGCACAGATGTATGTAAAAGAAGCATATCCTATGTAATAAAAACACATCGAACACAATGGAACAGCAGCAGCCGAGAAGAAGAAGCACGTATCGGACAATTTTATTTAGGTCACGAGTAAAACTTGCTGCGCGTCTTGGGAAAGGACATCATTTATATAGCCCCCTCGTCCTCGTCGTAGGGGTTTAGTCACATAATTTGTTTGTATGTTTTATTTTTATTTTACAATTGTTTCAATTAATTTTATATCTTACATAAAGCAATAATTATTATCCTTGTTCAAATCATTGCCCTCTACGTAATACCTTCATTTGATAAATCATTAGCACAGAAGCAGGAAAAATATCTGGTAAACAGGACACGCATATCCAATTGTGTATTGATGCATAAAGACCATGATTTGACCGACGACACTTTAATCAGTCAAGGCAATGTTTTTATTGATTTTCAACTTGCTGCTACTCACAAAAAGAGCCCAGGGCAGCAGCAGCACCAACAGAGAAAATAAATACTTGTCCGCAATGGTGTATGTGGTAGTCCTGCCGATGCTTAGGTAGCATGCATGTATTTAAATTATGAAACATGGTATGTGTCGCTTCATGGGCCATTGGTATTTTATCATAAAAAAAAATTATATTGACATATATAGCTATGCTGGCTCGTGTTAAAAAAAAAGTATTTTCAGTTCAAAAAGGAATACAACCATATTCATTTACCTTACAGTTCTTGTTTTTATAAAAAAAATTTAAACAGTTTTAATTAGCGATACTTAATTATATACGATACAAAGATTTGTTTCCGTGCGGGTTTTATTATCTAACCGCTTATCCAATTAAAAGGGTCTTCGCCACTAACACGATAGTTCCAGGTGCGATCCCCAGGCTGGTCAAACCTCCTGAAGAGGTTTTTTACCAGTTCTCCACCACCTATGTTATATGCCTATTAAGATGGCCATTTGCTTGTATCTTGTCTTGCCTGTCTAGGAATTTTGTTAGTGGCATGCAAATAACGTTTAGAAACCATCAAAGTATTAATGTTTCCACTCAGAAAAGTAGTTGCACAACATAAAAATTTTTCGCAAATATGTACTAAAATTGTTTACTCTATCCCTAACAGTAATACCAGCAATGCCCCTCACAAATTTCATTGCAAATAGTTGAAATGACTACTGAATAAACTAGTGGGAGGGCGAATTCGGCCGTTTAGGCGAATCGTTGGATACCCCATCCCAATTCACCACTGTCAAGCTACGAATTGTGTCATAAATCTTGTTTGTTGTTAGAAAGGGGCGCGGCATCCACCCCCTTCTCAACAACATCGTTTTTTGTTTATTTTTTTTATCAGAAATGGTATACATGCATTTTCATATTAAGAATTTGGTTTATACTTAAAAACGCCCCCAAAAGTGGGCGTGGCGAAAATTTATTCACTTGAGTTGATAGCTTAAGCACATATCTGAACATTTTATAGTGTAACTTTCTTGGATTTAAAGCAAATATATCAATTAAAAACCGTTTATTAGAATGCATTTTAAGTATGACCACGCCTACAAGGGGGCGGTATTCGCTTTTTTTTTTAAATGCCAATCACAATACACTTAAGCGAGGATATCGCATACCAAATTTCAGCTTCCTGCGACAACTCTGATTTTTCATACTATTAAGTAAAGTGGGCGTGTCAGTGGGCGGATTTCAAAAATGTTTACACTTGTACTGCTTCGGTACCTAGAAAGAACAGATATCAAGTTTCAAGTTCCTAGCTCAAAATTTAAGGCATAAAAACTACCCACAGACGGACGGACGGACGGACATGGCTGGCTCATTCGACTTACAATTCGGTCTCGATCATATGCCCTTAAGGTCTTGGGGGTCTACGGTGGTTATTTCTCTATGTTACAAACTGGATGGGGTATAAAAACTGAAATATCAGCTTCCACTCCAAGCTCAGCTTTTCTGAAGGCCGACGAACAGCCTTACTTTACTATTGCTCCAGCTTGCCCAAACTTACAGAATAACTCAGTATCACTCCTCCCATCTTCGGCGAAAAAGACTTTGAGACCGAGATACTTAAACTTTACAAACTGTTTCAATGAGCCTTCATTTGTTTATAGAAGATCGCCAAACATTACTTTACCATGTGATGTTGCCCATGGTAAAGTGATGTTTCCCAGGGTAAAGTGATGTTCCCATGGTGTTCCCCATGGTAAAGTGATGGAAACCATCACTTCCCCTTTTCTCTCGTTCACCATCTTTCCAGCATTATCACAGACAACAAATCGATCCCATGCGCTCACTGAAATTGAAAATTGGCTGATATACGAATTGTTACTATCTGCCCTCTTCGGAGGTAAGCTCTGCGGATTCTGGGGAGAGCCATTTATTGCTTTTAAATACCTTTTTGAAAAGACCAAAGGTACGTCGATCTCCACCTGGATCGAACCTATCCGGAAATAGAAGTCTGTCGGTTAATCAGCGAAAGCTAAATGCTTTGAAGCGGAAAACAACGAACTCCGCGCTAAGCTGAATGAATACTACGAGCTGAAGAATGAAGTAGATATGTTACAAAAAAAAAAACGAAGCCTTAAGGAACCACTGTGGCAGTATAGAATGCAAGGAAACACCGAAACGTCAATGCGAATACCAGATAGACGAGGAAGAGCTTGCACGCGAAACAAATATGGGCTTCAAGAAAAGGCTTAGTAAGAAGCGAATGGTGGGCCATCACCCGAGGGTGAGACCGTTCACCAAACAGAAGAAACACCAGTCGTGCCAAAAAAAGGGACAGCAAAAACTCAAGGAAAAATTCGCCAACCACCTGCAATTACTAAAGGTCTTTGGAATCGTAGACAATGGAAAGTTGTCTACGTAACATCATAACATCCTTAAAAGTACTCTGGGAAGGAAGTATACTTAAACATATCTTCGGAGCAACGTGTGGATAGTTAACATCGTTAACTCTGACGCCTATCGGGCACTGTCAGAGTCATAGAAAGTTCAATAGTTTACTTATGAAAATCACCTCACAAAGCCGCTGCGGGTAATCGACAGGGGACTATACCACCCGTCTTGCACGAAGGAAGAAGTTTTAGAAGACTTCCATCGTTCCCGATCTCCGCCACCAACCCAAAATTATCCTAAACCACCTTTCTCACAAGCTAAAGCACATAATGCAAAATTTTAAAGATCGCGAAACCACTTCTTATCTCGAAAGCTTGACTGCCGAACAGTGCCGTCTTAAGGTTTAACGGGACCCGGAAACATCTTTTTCCGGGCTCATTATACAACATGCGCGAAAAATTGAAAAAATGAGAATATGTCAAAGAAAATCAAAACTCGCACCATATTTTCTTCATTTTTCATTACGTTACGTTATGTTTGCCCATTTTTTTGCCCACGTCTTCACACAATTATCCTATTTATGTGATTGTTGCCTACACACTGCGTTACTCTTATAAGTTCATTATAAATTAGAAAAAAAAATGAAGAAATGAAGTGTCCATACCACCATTATGGGCTTTTTGATTGGTCAATTTTTGATCGTTCATTGAATAATTTTACAAAAAAAAATGAAACAAAGTGGCCATGGGTTAAGTGATACGAGCGAAACGAGGAATTTGTTTACGGTTCGGCTCTTTTTTCTGCTTTTTATAGGATTTTTCGGGGCTCTCAGGAACTTGAGGCCCGTCTGAATATCTCAATGGCCTCTTCGTTAAGTTGACGCTGCTGCCGATAAAGGGTGGAACTATTCTCTTTGGAAAGCCATAAAATCCGTTAAAAAAACAAAAGTACACTCAGCGCCATTAAGAAAAGCGAACGGTGAATGCGAGGAAAAAAAATTGGTCTTATTTGCCGAGCCATAAGAAGAAACATTCAAACGGTTAGGATGGGGAACGGTTGGTCGAGGATCTCAACCCCAATGTGGTACTGGATAACTATAGAACAAAAACCGTTTCAATGGCTGAACTTCGTCAAACGATACAAAATTTGAAAAATAACAAAGCTACGGGCTATGACTTGATTACCAGCGAGATCCTAAAGGAGCTACCGAAGAAAGCGTTGGTCAAGCTACTCTACATGATTTACGCCTCCATGAAAATTTTATACGTTCCAAGGCAATGGAAAGTGGCCGAAGTTTTTATGGTATTCAGGTAGTGATGTTCAAAGAGTGCTTGTTCTATAGAAGAAAGAATTTTGAAACAGTGTAGTGCGAGGTGTTTCGAGGGTGAACAGCTTGACAAGCTGCTTAAACAAGCTTTATGCTATCAAACACTACCAAGAAGATGCAAGGAGCGATTCCACTTTTTGAAAAAGTTATGAGGTCGCCAGTGGACCTCTTTTGGAAAGCCGTACCCCCGTATGATTCAAAATATTTCATTAGTTAGTGGTTAATCACTGTTGACGTGATTTTAGAAAGTAAGGGTGTTAGTGCAGAAAAAAACTTATATATAATAAACTTGCAGTTTTTGATCTACTTTCCACGACGACGGAAAGCGTGGTGTTCGCCGCAAAATTGGCAATGTATGCAGATTGGCTCTTTCTGAGAAGCTAACAGCTGGAATGTTAGTGTACCGAGTGTTGGTTTCGGAAGACAGTAGATTTTTTTATGTTTTTAACAAAGGGCTGGAAATGTTTACTACCTTTTGGACATTGAAAAATTTTGTAGTCACTTCTACCTCGTCTATATTGCTTATCAGACATTGCTCAGTTCTCTTGACCGAAATCGAAGCTAACAGATCGATTCGCACCAGAAATTCTCGTTTAGCCAGATACTGTTGCTGCTGGTTGGCCTTCTCGATGCTGTCGTCACATCTGAGTTAGTTTTTCCACACACACACTCCACAAACATCTTCTGCAGGAGGAATGACGCGTTGAAAGACGACGCCAATCTTTCTCTTCGCAGTTATTGAAAATGTTGGGAAGTCGTTCAATTTTTCCTAAACGTGATCTGCAATCTGCAGCAGTAGTTTGCAAATCGGGCTCCACTGATTTGAACACCGAATGTAGCAAAGCATCCTTTAAACATAAGTTGAAACTACGAAAAAATCAATGAGTGGGCAAAAACGTTGCAAAGAAGCCCATATGAAATGGCATATCGTCTAAATTAACAAATTCGATGCAACAACAAAAAAATTTTATTAAGATTCTTCAAAATTTTGTTAAGATTTTTTTTGGAAGTTGAAATTTTTAATTTTGGGCTTTGTGGTGTTGCAATCATAACCTATAAATTTGAGGGGCTCCATTTTAGTTTTCTTGCAAAGGTAAGAGCTTTTATTGGATGGTATGATACATTATACTGTCTTCAACAGTCTGTAATTAAACGGAAACTAAGCATCTACACCCGCTTACCAGATGCCTTTACTTGACAAACTTTTATTTCTCTATGCCTATATAACAAATAAACACTGGCAAAGTTTCGGGAGCTAATCCGCCATATATGTATGGCTTTTATAGATTTCTTGCACATTTTTCTTAATGAAAGCGGCTTTGGCTTTCGCCCAAAATTGCCGCGGGTAAATCCATGACTCATTTTTTATCATGACACCAACTTAAATCAAAATAAAAACTAATTCATTTCATCACAATAAATTGTCATTCAAAATCAACCACATTTTCAGTGCAACCTTTCAAGGTTGCAATAATTGCTAAAGGTATAGCCTAAATAGCAAAACTTAATAAAATAATATCCGAGCAAACATTTTTAATGTGGCATTGATTTTGTAGAAAAAAGATAAACAAAGGCAAACAAACACGACAAAAAGAATCAAATGCACGTGCAATCTTATTTTTCGCAATGATCATCGTTCCACCCACTTAACCAACATGTACGGTGGTGTTTCTTTTCTTGATAATTTTACAATACACCTTTAAACTTAATAAATATCAAACAAACAATTTGCTCTCACTTATTCGTTCACTTAGTATGTATTTATTTAATTTTGTTTAGGTTAACCACAAAATGGACAGAAATGAATATTTCAACCTAAAAACACTTACAAATTAAAAAAAACAAAATGGCAAAATATTTAAGATAACGATATAAACAAGAACTACTGACTCAAAGTGGCGGCGAGATTTTTAATTTTAGACCTGTGGAAACACAAAGCACAACATCTTTCACTGTGACTACTATACCAACACCCCTGCCGTGGACCTGAGAGATGTAAACATAAAAAATTCGTTTTATTTTTGGGATGTCTGCCAAATCATGTATGTTCCCGGGAAACGATCGTTTAACCCACAACGAAATGAGCGAAGGAGAAAAGGCGAATACGCAGACAGTGTGCGCATAATAGGCCCAAACTTTTTTCTGTCTACGTCAGAGTTTCATTCATTTCAAGATCAATGGTTTAAGAAGTTGAAAATAACGAGTCACTAATCGACCGTTCTTTTACGTCAGCTGTGGCAATTTTTTATCAAAATATTACTTTTACGAGCTTATGTGAGCTTACGTGAAAACAAGTTTGATTTTAATTCTGTTAATTTTATTTTTAACAAACATTTCAAGCATCAAGAAAAGCTTTTTTGACTTTTGATTTAATCAGGACTCTTAACATTTAGCAGTAAAAGCTAACATTTAGGTAATTCTTTGCAGTAATTAACGCATTTACTCAATTTAATTAGCTAACACTTACAATTAAGGACAACGTAATTTAATACTAACAAAATCGATTTCGAGGCATCGGGTGGAATTGGCTAAGCGGAAGGCGCGATTTGTTAGAATCATCGTTGCGTGCTCTTTGATTGCAACTCTTTTTCATCTTTGTATGCAAAAGAAAATTATGATCACATGTGACATGTGACCCAAACGCAGACGCATTTTTGCAACTTGTCAGTCACTTGCCACCCCCATCTTTTAACGAAAAGTCAATGCTGAGATTATGAAATAGAGATGCCGGCTTTCAAAGTTTTTCGAGGCCATAGCTTTTAAACGCGTTAGCGTGTATAAGACAGCTTAGAATTATGAGAAAATGCGTTAAAAACGAATATTTATGCTGAAAAAATTAACAGTTTTTTTCTAAACTGGGCGTACATACAATACTTTGTGTGAAGTAAACTTAGGAAATGGTTATATCTTTAATATTGTCATATAATTTTTTTCGATTTAGAATAAATTTTCCGAGAAATCCGAGAAACATTTTAAAAGTGGCCATGGTCGATGGTGTGGGCGGTTCAATTTTTGTCTAATAAAAGGCTTTGGGCCACTATTGCTTAGAACCAAAATTTTATGTCCTATGCCTTGTCTTACTCGACCAAAAGGTAATTTAAATAAAATGTAAATTTGAGGTTGTCTGAGATCCAAGTCAATTGTGGGCGTGGTTGTGGGCGGATCATATCAATTTTCATAATTTATCTGCACAAAATTAAAACCAAGATGCACTTCAAGTTTCATGGCCTCGATCATATCTCTAAAAGGTCTTAGAGGCCTACGGTGATTGTTTCACTGTGTAACAAACTATGCATGTAAATTAATATACCCTGGGTTGGGTATAAAAACGTGTGTGTATCACAGTTAAAGTTGAACTGCTCCGACATCTCCTTTAGAGATGATCGACAGTCTAGGGCTACTTTAGAGTTTATAGGGATTGATTCCAAGCACTTCACTGCCGCCTGACTGGCATAAGAGATTCGTATATCCTTGGAAGATATAACGTTGTTCTTAAGCCAGGACAAGACTTCCTTCATCGCCATAATTTAAGCTTAAGAAAAAAAAAACACAAACGTTTATCCAAACGTTTTATCCAAGGTAGTCTTGGCCAGTCTTTGTATGGAAACTGTAGAAGCTATATACGGATAAATGGCGTCAAATCCCGTCCTTTTGATGTGCGCGTTGGACTTCGCCAGGGTTCCAGGTGTTCTGTCGCCTCCTTTTCATAGCACATATGGACTGGATGGTAAAGCGCAGTCTTGGCGAGCAATGTTTCGAATTGGCTGGCATCAGGATGAGCCATCTGCTTTTCGCAGACGATTTGGCCATCCTTGCATCATCCAAAGAGGAACTTCAACGAGCACTTGATAGCTTTACAGCCGTCTGTGGTGATGCTGGGATGAAAGTAAACGTGAACAAATCGGAAGTGATGGTTGTTTCCCGAACTCCTGTGCAGTGTACCCTGCACATAAATAGAGTTCCATTAAAACAGGTGGAGAAGTTTAAGTATCTCGGGGTCTTTTTCACGAAAGATGGGAGGAGTGATACTGAGTTAACCTGTAGAATAGGCCAAGCTGGAGCATTAGTAAAGGAAATGCGCCGGCCGGTCATCAGGAAAGCTGAGCTTGGAGTGAAAGCAGTTTTAAATTCAATGTTCGTTCCGACCCTCATCTATGGTAATGAAATTTGGGTAATGATCGAAAGAACTAGATCGCGGGTACAAGCTGCCGAAGTGAGATTCCTGAGGTGCGTTGCTGGTGTTACTCTAAGGGATAGAGTGAGAAACGTCAGTATTCGTGGGAATCTTAATATTGAGCAGCTACTTCTCCGAGTGGAGCGATCGATTCTTCGATGGTTTGGACACGTTGTTCGCATGCCCCCTGACAGACTTCCTAGACAGGTCATGCTAGCCGATATGCGAGCGCGCCGCCCCCTGGTAGGCCAAGAAACAGGTGGTGGGATTAGGTAAAGAAACTCTCTGAGTCCGCCTGGGGATTGCGCCGGAGTCTCTTGAGTTGGTGGCGGAGGATCGAGAACGATGGAAGGACCATTTAGCCACCCTCGCTCCGCGACCCGTTTAAAGGATAAGCGGCACTCGAAAATGATGATGATGATGATGATCCATGGCAGTCTACCAGAAAACCATTCCATACGTAAGTAACTATCTGTCCAACGACAGAGGTATATAACCAATAGATGTTTCTGAGTTGAAGACCCCACTAGTTACCAATGGCTTTTTTGCAGGAAAAAAGTGCTACCGTAGCTTTCCAAACCCTTCCCTCTAAATTGGATTTCCAGCTAAGCTTTCTGTAAGACGAAGCCCAGACATTTAGCTTCATCAGAGGCGATTAAGCTAGTGCCCTTGACTGCGGGCTGTCGATATGTGGATTTTGTATTTCCTGGTGAAGAGAACGCGTAACGTTTTGTGCGGCTTGACACCTAAACCACAGCTGTGTTAGCTTCTTTAGAGCATTTTATAGAAGTACTTTTAAGGTGTTAAGGTGCTTCCCCGAAACGGCTATGGCAACGTCATCCGCATAAGCGATCACTCTGCAGCCCTCTCCTTCCAGGATAACCAGCAGTCCGTTCACCGCTAGGTTTCAAAAACGTGCGGATAGGGCACCACATTGCTAGCTTTGAGTTTATTATCCTTCTCGTTAAAAGCTGATTGATTAACTCACTAAGTGAGCCATCCACCTTCAGAGCCGACAGTACAGCCGCATGATTGCAGATATTAAGACATTATTAAAGCCGCCTTCTATATCGAGCAAAGCTACATTAAGAGTTTTTAAGAGAAATGATTATAAGCTGAAGAGTCAAAGTAGTAGGATTAGTACCTACATTAAGCAATTTAAATTAGAACTTTATTTTGTGATTCCACAAAAAGATTTCTGCAGTGTATTGTTGAAGCTGCTTGCAATAAAGTTTTTAAATGTAACAACTGACACAAATAACACAACTGAAATAACTATAAAATATGTACATGAAATTGATGTTTAAAGTTGCCTACAAAACTGACGATAAAGTTTAAACTTAAGATTAACCTAACGTTCGATCAATTACTATTGAAATTACCATCAGTTTTCAGCCCTTGGTTTCAACTTTTGTATGAGTTTAACTAATCTCAAATTTAAACTCACAGTGTAAAAGCGGGCATAAAAGTTTTTCCTCTTTCTTTAAACTAATTTCTTATAGTTGTGTCACTTATGCCAGACAATTCATAATGACCTTATCTCTAGATAAAACATTTCTTTGACCTTGGCTTGACCAAGGACTTTAAAAAATTGTTTTAATGTTTGGTTGTTTCATCATTAGTATAAATATTGGCAAATCAAACAATTAACTATGCCTACTTGTACAGTCAAAGGGAACAGGGAAATTGTGGAAATTAAAAAAGACAAATAAAAAACCATAATTTATCCTAAGTTTAAAAATACATACGTATTTATTAGCCATTGACAGATAGCATAAAATATATCAGCCCTCTAAACTGCCACTTTATGTTTATCAAAATGCAGCTGAATAAATATGTAACTAAATACATACATGTTGTTGAAAAAACAACAGACTTATTCATAATTAAAATACTTCAGTTCGTTTAACAATAATTGAAAAAGAGTGACCGATTGTAATTTCACGTACCTACACATAAGAATGTTTGCAGGTACCTACATAGTGCACTGATAAAACAGTGCATAGAAAGGTATGTATAATTGCAAGTCATTTAAATGTGTACTGTACACTCTATTTTAAGTAATTCAAAATAGGCCACTTGTATATAAGCGGAAATGTGCGTCGAAGACAGGTCTCTCAGACTTTTCAAAGTACTCACCTGATTGTGGATGTTCCTTCTGTAGATGAACCGAAGATTATCTTTCCAACTGTCCCGATTCCATTGTGGCTATCCCGGATTCTTGAGATATTTGGTTACCAAAAAAGAAGCCAAGAAGCCTGTAAAAAAAATTAGAAAAAAACTTATAATCCCATTTGCAGATAAGCAGCGCGTTGTCATGAAGCAAGCTTATAATTGTTCTAAGTTAGGGTTTCATACCTGAATTTGTAAATATGTAGCTGGTTTAGTCTGTTAAACTATTTCGGTTGTCATAAAAGTGATGCAGAAAGTATTGTCCACCTCCCTTGGACTTTTTCCCGCAGCCAAAGCCAATGTATAAATTAACTGTAGACGCCTATCGCCTATTCCGTAGTCTATTGCCTCACTCTATGCACTGCACGCGTTAATTTGTTGTTAATAAGACAACAATAGCGACGGCAAAAAAGAAAGAAACCAAAACAAAGAAACGATGACAGTTAATAAAAAAAAGAAATATAAATACAAAAACAAGTATGTACGCAAAATTAACTTTTTTGCATTAAGCTGGACCAGTTTATGCAGAATTCGCACATGACAGATTTATTGCACTTACGTAAACTGCACAGAAATATTAATTTGCTCCACCAACTGCGTGCGGGGGAACACCACCCTGTGGCCTAGTCATTAGCAGCAACTTCGATTATTGTAGTGTTTTTCCTGGCTCCTTACTTCTGACACGTGCCGCGGGGAACGGGATGAGACAAACCAGCAGTCGAACAAAAGTCCTTTGCGAATTTTCTGGACTTGTATTTTTTTCAACAGTAGTTTTTTTTCGCCCTTAACGAACCAACCTTCACAATCGTCTTTCTACTTCTTATCTTGCTTATAAAAGTCCTTGAGCAATTAGTCTTAGAACACTAGGAATGCCGGCACTTTAGTTTTTGTTGCATAAACTTAACAACGAACCATTTGCAATTTTTGTAACACATTACAAAAGAGATGACCAAAAATAAACGAAAATGATAAAACTCTCCAGCGAAGCAGTAGTTGTCCAAACAAACAGCGCCATACTTCTGAAAAATTTGACTTGTTTTGCTTTTTGTGATAGAACGAAATACGCTGAAATGCTGATATATTTATCTCTTTCGTTTCAATTGCACACTTTGAAGGGATGTGAGCAAAAAACTCAGTGCCTCTCAAAGCAAAATGTTCTTAGTTTCTCTATCAAATACTAGAGTTCGCAGGTAATGTTTTTTATACTATGTCTCCACCGATAATTATAAGAAGATTAGCGCGAGACGATTTAAATAAATCCCAAAGTGGCTCCGTCGGACAAATTTAGGATTAATTTGACACGAAAACTCTGTTTCTGTCATTTTGGCTCTCAAAAGAGAGTGGCGATGTCATTTCCAAGGAGCGAAAAATGATTTTCACTGTAAAAATCACAATAGAAAACGTACTTGTGTCAGATCTGTCGTACAGGGACAGTTTCAGTTTCCTTTTTTAATTCTCAAACTGTTACAAAGGTGCAGAAAATAGGTTTGTGAATAAGATTTACTTTTAATCGCTTGCCGAGAGGATTTAAATTTGTATGGTAAATCGCGTGATTTGTAGAGGATATAATAAAGATTTATATTAATCGGCGATTAGTGCTCGGTGGAGACATGGTATTAGGTATCAGCTAACTGATACCTAAATTGTTATATTTTCAAATCCATTGACATAATATAGGACAGCTAGTACCCAACTTTATTATGGTGCCATATAAGCACGTAGAAACTCGCGCTGTTTGGTACCCGTGGCCAAATTTGGAAACACTGTCAATGGGAAATTCAATAGGTAACGCTTCTGCAACACACCACCAGTACCAAACAGCAGCACAGATCAGGGTGCCATTTATGTCTCAGGTTTTGTATAAGCGGAGACAGCAACTAGCTGTGCATATTATGTTAAAGCCTTGTTAAGGCTTTGCCCGCAAGCTGATATTGAGGAATTTACCCATCCACCGCGTTTGCTTATAAATGTAAATAAATTCATCAATTCGTCATTTCCACGCAATTCCCCGTTTTGGAGCTTTTACATCAGCTGATCGCGTAGCGTAAATTTCTGTTGTATCTTCTTACACGTATTCACCGATGCGGTAATTTATAAATAAATAAATAAACAGAGTGGCGCAGCAGCTCGAGGTGAACCAGGGCCAACTTCTCAACAATGTATGCTGGTGTGTTGATTTCTTTTACATACAAAGGGACCTACTAATTATTGCCGAATCCGAACGGCAGCTTGAGAAGTTTTTCAAGACAATTGATACTCTCGGAGGGCTTGTCAAACCCTCGCGGAGGTGGGGACCGTGAAAAGGAACAAGTTTTTTTTTCAGGTGACAATGGCAGGATTCGAACCCAGGCCTCCGGCGTAGTAAGCACACACACTAACCACTACGCCACGGCACCCCACCGATGCGGTAATTTAAAGCTTTATAAAAGCTTTAAAGGCTTTATAAACTAGTGGGAGGGCTACAATCCGCCTAGGCGAATCGTTGGATCCCAATTGACCCTTGTCAAGCTCCAAAATGCGTCAAAAATCTTGGTTGTTTAATTTCAGTTTCTATTAACTTTAATTGTGTTAAAAATTTGTCAGTTAAGAATCTTCTTCCTTGAAAAAGGGGCGTGGCATCCACCCCTTTTCAATAAAATATTTTTTTTAATTATATTTTTTATCAGACGTGGTACACATTTGTTGATTGCAGTTTTATACTATGTCTCCACCGACAATTAAAAGAAGATTAGTGGGAGATGATCAAAAATAAGTCCCAAAGCGTCTCCATCGGACATATATAGGATTAATTTGACACGAAAACTCTGTTTCTGTCATTTTGGCTCTCAAAAGAGAGTGGCGATGTCATTTCCCAGGAGCGAAAAACGAGTTCCCCAGTAAAAGTCTCAATAGAAAACGTACTTGTGACAGACCTGTTGCACAGGGTCAATTTCAGTTTTTTTTTTGATTCTCAAACTGTTACAAAGGTGCACAAAATAGGTTTGTGAATAGGGTGGATGGGATTTATAAGAAGATTTACCGTAGAGCCACAGTGATGTAGCTGTAGCGGTAGTAAGAGCTGTCAAAAGTTAAGACACATGTATTCAGTGTATTGCGCATACAATGTGTGTCTGTGGTGGTAGCGCGTTGCTGTGGCGGTAGTAAGAGTTGGCCAACTTTTAACTTTTGTAGCGCTACACGGTTGACAGCGGTACATGGTGGACAGTTCAATACAAGTTAAGTAAACAATGAAGGAAAAGGACGTCGAAAAGTTTATTGAGATGGTTAAATCTAAAGAAATTTTATGGAATTTGTGTCATCCGTTGTACAAAATATTAAATTTAGCTCAAATTAACTCAGAGTATCGGCCATTGTTTATAAACGAGGTTTTTTGTTCGACGTAGCCGCGCTACACCATTGTGCTCAATTTTTTTCCGTACTACGCCACATGGCTCCGCGACTGTACTACATACTACTGCTACATACCACCGCTACGGGCATTGTGGTCCTACGGTTATTTTTAATCGCTTGCCGAGAGGATTTAAATTTGAATGGTAAATCGCGTGATTTGTAGAGGATTTAATAAAAATTTATATTAATCGAGGATTAGTGCTCGGTGTAGACATGGTATTATATAATTAATTTGTTTTTTTACTGAAAAACAACTGGGCGTGGCAAACATTTATTCAATTGAATTGATAGCTTACGCACATATCTGAACATTTTGTGGTACAAGTTTTTAGGATTTAAAGCAAATATATCAGATAAAAACCGTTTATTAGAATGCATATTAAATATGACCACGCCTACATGGGGGAGGTTTTCCATTTTTTTAAATGTCAATCGCAATACACTTAAGCGAGGTTATCGCATACCAAATTTCAGCTTCCTACGACGACTTTGATTTTTCATGCTAATAAGTAAAGTGGGTGTTCCAGTGGGCGGATTTCAAAAAAATTTACACTTGTACTGCTTCGGGACCTAGAAAGAACAGGTATCAAGTTTCAAGTTAAAACTACCGACAGACGGACAGACGGACGGACGAACATGGCACATGCAACTTACAATTCGGTCTCAATCATATGCCCTTAAGGTCTTGGGCTTACAGGACCTTAAGGTCTTTGGATTACAAACTATGAATAAAATTAATATACCTCCTATACTATGGGATGGGGTACAAAAACGTAAACAAATGGGTGTTGGAGGGTAAGAGGGACGCAAGTTGAATATTTCTAATTATTCAGTAATTTATGTCCATATATTACTAAAAGTTGGCTTTAATGTAGTCAATTTTTTACGAAAAATGGGCGCAATAGGTAGCTTAGCTTTATTACAATTATCCAAGCGTCCGCTCTATTTTCTCTGCCCCAAGCTTAGATTAGACTTCATTCGGCATTTTTGACGTAGCAGAGGAGAAAAATGCAGCAAATATTTTTCTTCTTACGTCAAATATGCCAAAATGGCATGCAGTCCAATCTAAGCCTCAGGAGTGCCAAATGCCATTGATTGATAAATGACTAAAATTCAACTTGCGCCTCTCTTGCTTTCCAACACCCATTTGTTCAATCTTTTTTGCAATTTCAAACCCCGTACCTGTGGAGTATTCACCCAGCAAAAAAAAAACCGACGGAAAGCCGGGCACTGTTTCCGTTTAATTCCTCGGGCGTACGCGGAAATGTAGACTATTTAAGACGGAAAAGGCTGCACTGGTGTTAGAAGAGTATACCACTGCTTCGCGTCGTTTTCTCTCACTCATGGCTTGCGAGTGTGAGTGCGCACGATTTTTTGGCGCGTTTTATGTGTCCAATCGTTACTGAAGTCGCGGCTTTTTCATTCAACTTGTGGCTCGGATTTTCCATTTCCCTTTAAAGCAAATCAGTGGCAACCTTTTTTAATTCAAATTTGGCATAATCGCATAAGTGAAAGTACAATTAAAATGAAAAAGAAAATTTATCCATATCATTTTTTCGTTTCGTTATAACTGAGCCCTAAAGTGGTAAAAACCGACAAATTTTTGCGCTCGAAGGGCTTCCTTTCATTGCACCGCTACTTTTTTCTAAGCATCGAAAGCGAAACTCTTGCGCGACCAGCAGACACAAACACGTTCCTAAATGCGTCCACGCTCACTCCCATTGTACAAAATTCCCACTGTACAAAATTAACTCTCCCAAATTGCCTGTAGGTATACAAACTAATTAAAAAAAAAAAAACAATTTGAAATGGCGAAAAAGGGTATGGAAACGGCTAGAAAATCGCTTGGGACATGACCCAAAACTGTTTGTTAGGCAGTAATTTATGCCCGATCCTGATGTTGCTTTCCGACCCGAGTGACTGTGATCCACTTTTGCGTCTTTTCCATCCTTTGAGTATACTTCGTGCCTCTCATACCTTTTTCCAACCATTGGCGAAATCCGTTCACTTGGTATGAAAACAATGAGATGGTTGCAACGGATTCAAAAGCCTTCAGCCCAATGTATCCGTTGCATCTGTTACGTCAACTGTTACTGACAACTTAGTGAAATACAAACTTTGTTATGGGTAGCGACGTACGTCACGAAGCTCTCCTATGGGCCACTTCTATCGCTCTCAAAAGAGTGTAGCGAGCCGATATTATTTTCCAGATGGGATTCCGTTGTTAACGTCCCAATAGAAATCGTAATTCTGACGTTCATACGTGGACAGTTTCAGCGTTCTTTTTCGATTCTCAAGTGGTTTTTGAAAAGGTCAATTTTGTATGCTTAATCGCGTTATTTGTTAGGGATATAATAAAGATTTTATATTATTTCCAGATAAGTGCCCTGCGGAAACATGGAATAATACTAATTGATATACGAGACGGCAATTCGCAAGCAATTAAATTATAAATTAATAAATAATAACTAGATATTCAACTTGCGTCCCTCTTGCACTCCAAAACCCATTTGCTTACGTTTTTTATGAAGCCTTCCAAGCTTTTATAAAGCTTTAAATTTCCGTGTCGGTAAGTTTGTGTGAGAAGATGCAACAACCATTTACCATACGCGATCAGGTGATCTTAAAAAGCCCAAAACAGAATTGCACGGAACTGATAAATTGACTTATTTACCAGCATTTGTAAACACATGTCAGATTGTGGGTAAATTCGTCAATTTCAGCTTGTGGGCAAAGCTTTAAGATGGCCGAAGTTGCATATCTAGTTATTCAGTAATTTATTCTGCAGACCTATGTAAGGACATAATAAAGGTCCATTGTGGTACCATGTCTTCACCTCTCTTAAATCTCGAGATTTATCTTACAAATTTAAATCCTGCAGGCAAGTGATAAAAATGGACTGCTAGTTAGGTGTATCCATTCCATAGATTACTGAATAACTAGATACTCAACTTGCGTCCCTCTTACCCTACAACACCCATTTGTTTACGTTTTTTATAAAGCCTTAAAGCCTTTAAAGAAGATAACAACAACAATTTACCTTATGCGATCAGCTGATGTAAAAGCTCCAAAACGAAATTGCATGGAAATGACGAATTGATGAATTTACTCACATTTGTAAACAAATGTCGGCGGATGGGTAAATTCATCAATTTCAGATTGTGCAAAGCTTTTTCATTACCAAAGTTGAATATCTAGTTATTCAGTAATTTATGATTCGCTCATACGAAACCTGCGACAAAAATAGAACCCTAATCTGTGCTGCTGTTTGATATCAGTAGTGAGTAGTTTTCACATTGACTTTGTTTTTGAAAGTTGCTACCGAATTCTGCCACGGACTCTGCGCGAGTTCGTAAGAGTTCCCATAGAACCAAAATAAATTGGGAACTAGGACTAGCAGTCCATATATATTATGTCAATGAGTTTAAAATAAAGTGGGGTGCCGTGGCGTAGTGGTTAGTGTGTGTGCTTACTACGCCGGAGGTCTGGGTTCAAATCCTGCCATTGTCACCTGAAAAAAAAGACTTGTTCTTTTTCACGGTCACCACCTCCGCGAGGGTTTGACAAGCCCTCCGAGAGTATCAATTGTCTTGAAAAACTTCTCAAACTGCCGTAAGGATTCGGCAAAAAATTGTAGGTCCCCTTGTATGTGAAGAAATCAACACGCACAGCATAGATTGTTGAGAAGTTGGCCCTGGTTCACATCGAGCTGTTGCGCCACTCTATTTATTTTTTATTTTATAGTTTAAAATAAATCTCCTCATCAGTCCCATTAACCGTATTCACGACCCTTTTTTATGCCACATTCAACCCTTTTCGCACACCTTTGTGAAAGTTTGAGAATCAAACAGCCCTCTAAGCAAATTTCCGAGTCAATTTTTCTGAATCCTATTTGACTTGTTTCTAACTCGAATAACTCTCCACAAACGAGGTTTCTTCCGTATTGTTCAACATGCTCACATACATATGCAACCACGAATGCTCAACGTGCATCTACACACATTCTCTCTTGACAAAGTTCCGATTCCGTTTATCTGAAACCGATTTGAATTGTTTCTAACTCTACCCTCTGGGCAAATTTCCGAGTCAATTTTTCTGAAACCGATTTGACTTGTTTCTAACTCAAATAACTCTCCACAAATGAGTTTCTTTTTTGTCGTGTTCCACATACTCACACATATACGCAACCACGAATACTCATCGTGCATCTACACACGTTCTCTCTTAACAAAATTCTGTGTCCATTTATCTGAAACTGATTTGACTTTTTTCTAACTCTACCCTCTCAAAATATGTGTTTGCTTCATGTTCATTATGTTCACACTCACACATAAATCCTACCACGAATACTCATCGGCATCGGTCGTCGTACATCTACGCATTATTTTTTACCTCGAATCATATCATCGGTCGTTTTGCAGCCTTTTTCAAACGTTGTATGATCAACGCAGAGTTTAAATAAGTGCTTGAGTTCTTTGGATTTAAAATTAAGTGTAGTGTTTTTTACTACAGTTTGTGCTATACTACGTGCTATACTTTAAATGCATGTACCACAGAATTGATAATCTTTTTTGTGCAATGTTTTTTTACGCGCAGTGGCATTTCAGCTTTGAGAAAAACCTACAAATTCAAAACTGAGTTGGAATTTTCAAACCAAACTAAGACAAAAAAACGGTGTCGAAATTGAGACAAATATATGAAACAAAACTAACACCGAAAATGGTGTCAAAATGGAGTCAGATTTTTTAAACCAAATAGACACCAAAAAACGGTGTTAACAACTTTTCATTTTAGGAACAGCACTTAACTTCAAATTGACTTAAAATTGACACCGATTTGACGTGATGTATGGAGTGGAGACTTAATTATTGAGTCAATTTTAATACCGCGTGCTTAGAGGGTTAACTTTAAGGTGACTCAAAATTGACAATATAATTTGACACCGATTTGACATGATGTATGGAGTGAAGACTTCATTTCTGAGTCAATTCTAACACCGCGTGCTTAGAGGGAAGGAAACTGAAACTGTCCCTGCATGACAGATATTTCACAATTACGCTTTCTATTGGGATTTTTGCAAAGAAAATCTTTTTTTTTCGCTCGTGGAAAATGTAACCTGTACTCTCTTATGAGAGCAAAAATGATAAGAAAAAGAGTAGTAGTACTTGGTATAATGAAAACAAACCTCTGTATGTCGTTCACGCACAGGCCTACCCTTTGCAACCATTTCGTTGTTTTCATACCAAGTGAACGGATTTTGCCATAGGTTAGTTGTTTACGACTTAAGGGACACAACGGATTCATTGGGCTGAAGGCTTTAGAACGGGAGGTGCGAGTGAGATAGTTACGCGAAAAATCCTATTGAAAGAAACAAACGAATCCACTCTCCCTCTAAGCAAATTTCCGAGTCAATTTTTCTGAATCCGATTTAACTTGTTTCTAACTCGAATAACTCTCCAGAAATGAGTTTTTTTTTCGTAGTGTTCAACATGCTCACATAGATACATACGCAACCGCGAATACTCTGCATCTACACACATTCTCTCTTAACAAAGTTCCGAGTCCATTTACCTGAAACCGATTTGACTTGTTTCTAACTCTAGTCTCTCAAAAAATGAGTTTTTCTTTCATGTTTTTCACAGCCACAAATACTTATCGGCAAATGGTGTCAAAATGGAGTCAGATTTTTGAATCCAAATGGACACCAAAAAACGGTGTTAAAAATTTTTCAATCTAGGACAGAACTTAACTTAAAATTTACTCAAAATTGACACTGAAAAATGACACCGAATTGACAGCATGTATGGAGTGTAGACTTCATTTTGGTGTCAATTTTAACATCGCGTGCTTAGAGGGCTTAAGCTAAGCTTAGAGGGCTGTAAACAAAAAATGTCAGAGTATAGTAGTTAAATTCGTGAATTTCAATTTGGGGGCAAAACCGTTACACGTCGGAGGTGAATATCTATTTTTTCAGTAAATAATGTTATCGGTAAGGCAGTTCGTAGCGGTGAGTCCAGTTTCTCTCGTGTCCCATAGGGGTCCGTCCGAGTCCGAGCACACTGCATTTTTTTTTTAATTTATCACTTTTTATCGCCATATCACAAAAATTTTGCTACTTTTGGCTATAAATAACAGTAGTTGTTTTTACTGTCATGTAGAGTCGTTAGGACAATGCGCCATACTTACTTAAAATCAGGAAGAAATAATAAAAAACAACCTGTGTGTGTATACTATACGTGTATTTGTGTTTATTATTCGCCTTCAGTGTTCATGAAACATAAATATAATAATGCACCCATTTTAGTGCAGAATCACATATATTATATATGATATTCGTCTTTAAAACTCATTTAATATAAGTCGCAGACGTTATTTGTAGAAATATCCAACTGATTTCATTTGGTAAACAAAAGCTTAAAATAAGATCTTAACTCCTAAAATTAGATCAAAAAGAGATAATCGTATTTACAAAGTTGAAAAAAAAGAAAACTAATCTACAGAACATTTAAAAAAATCGTCCTGTTAAATATAGACTTTTGTCTTTTTGATTCAAATGCAGACTTGGCCTCTGCTTCCGAATTAAATGCGACGCGTGCGTCTCCAGTCGGAGTACCATTGTCGTTATAACGACGTATGATGTCCTCAGCTGCGACATTATAACCGTCAAAGAAGTCAATTATATCCGTTAAGTCAGCACGATATGGAACATTTTCCATTTCAACCACGCAACCAGGACGAGTGAATTTTTCAGGCATCCCACCATCGTCATCATTGTCCATCATTGTCTCCATTTGCTTGGTGGGTGAGGTTACTAAGTCTACAATATCATCATCGGGCTCATTAAATACTGGCGAATTCGATTTGTTATTACCAAAACGAGTTCGGGGTCGGTTGTTCGGCGGTCCATTACTTTGACTTCCCATGTTGTTATTGTTAGCGCTTCCACTGACCCCAAATGGACTGGAATTTTGGTTTGGATTCCGATTCGGGCGATCTGGGGAGAAGTCGTTTCTATCGTTTTGATTTCCGTTCCGATTATTCATGTTTGAGATATTTCCATCCATGTTGTTGAAATTCTGCCTCATGGGCTGATTGTTCATCATGCTATTGGCCTGTTGTTGGTTACCGCCAGACGGGAAGTAGTTCATAAATGGTTTATTTAGTCTATCGGCGATTTGTTGAGGAGTTATCGGGTGCACTCGAATTATACGGCTATTTAGGCGACTGTTGTTATGGCGTAGCGCCTGTTCGGCGTCGCCGGGATTTAGGAACTCAATAATGAACTCTCCACAAGGCTGATTGCGATGGTTTCGAAGCAACTCCACGTGACTGGGCATAAGATCGTGCGATACGAAATACTCACCTAGTGTTTGAATCGATGTTTTATACTCGCAGTTCTTTACAATCACAAATTGATTTCCCTGTTGAACAGGTTGCTGTTCGGAATCAGGGTTGTCAAAGCGGCTTGGACGAGCTCGCCTTAGACGCGGATCGGTATTTTTCTCTTGCTCCAAAGCTGATGCTGGCATGTCCAATAAACTTGGGATGCCGGCAAATGGATTTTTGGGGTTAGATTGACTTTGCTGCGGAGGACCATTGTTAAACTCTTGTCCCCCATCGTTATAATTTTCGTCGTCTTCTTCGTCCTGCTGCTGGTCGAAATCGGCATTTGACTCATCAATAATATATTGGGTTGGGGATCCACAGTCCATTTCATCCTCCTGCTCTGCATCTCCCTGATTGTTATGGTCACTTCGGTCATCTTGGTCGATATTTTTATTATCTCCGGAAGTAGCTGCGGCCGCGGCTTCAGCTGCAGCTTCTGCTTCAGCTTCGGCTTGCTTCTGCTTTTCGAATTCTTCGAGCTCTTGCTGCTCTTTTAGTTGTTTCTCCGTTGCCAGGCGCAAGTCTTCCTTTGCTCTTTCATAGTCGCTTTCCGACGCGATGCTTACCCGTACGGGCCTCTGATTAATTCTGTGACTCGATTGCTCCGCATAGGCTGCCTGAGCGTCTTCAACACGATGAAACTTAACATAAGCAATAGTTTCACGGCGGTTCTCAGGTCTGTTTGTTAAAAGAATGTCCAGTATCGTGTACGACGAGAACATCTTCATAACGTCCTGCTGAGTTGAATATGGAGGGATATCCTTCACAAACAAAATAGAAAACGGGTTTTCGGGAATTTTATCCATTGGCTTAACATCCCTGTACGAGTCATCATCTCTTCGCCGGTCCATGTGTCGTGAGGAGGACTCATAACTGGACCTATTATTCATGTCATTAGGAAAACGCTGATTTCTTGAAGGCTTAAAAGAATCCACCATTGAGTCGAATTCGGCATCGCTAACCGGTTCTAAGGAAATCTTTTTAGTTTTAAACTGAGTACCATCGCGTACCAATGCTTTTGGAACATTCAAAGCTCGTACGAATCGAATGTATGCCGTTCCCACCCGCAGACCATGCTGGTCATTTATCATCTTGATACCATTATTTGGTATATACAAGCCCGAGAAGAATCTTCTAATGTCACTGTAACTCGTGCTGGGGCACATGTTGGTAATCTTGATGCAGCTTTTTTCCTCATCAGTATCCTTTCTGACAGAGTGATCGTTTTTATGTGAAAACTCAAACCTTGAAGCGTTCTCCAATTTTGGAAGATTTCTGCCAAAAGCGTCCGTTTGATTGGAGTCTTTTTTAGAGTCGTTAAAAGTGTTGTAAGCATTGAATGAATTTTTTTGTGAATCATTTGTCTTTTGATCCTTAGACTGGAGCGAGGCTTGCGTGTAGGGATTTTGAAAGGCGAATGTAGGCCTGTTTTCAAGTTGGCTTGCATTGAAAAATGACAGACTCGAAACGTCTTGCACGGGTTTCATTGTTGTAGCTGATTTGTCATTATCTGTGTTGTTTCCTGATGCCGCGTTAAAGCTGGCTGCTTTCTGTGCCAAATTTTGCAGAGGCGAACTCAAACTGGTAGCAACACCTGCCGATGCAGCACTTTGGTAAGCTTGAACAGCATAGTTTGCTGCGAAACTGCCTGTTGTGTAGGCATTAGTTGGAAGAGAGTCCCAAACACTAAGAGTAGGATTAGCAACCACAGGTTCCACCTCAATTGGTTTGTCCGAAGCGTTTCGTCTATCAGCACCACGATCTTGGTTATAAATCCCAACATCAGCTTCCTTGCTGTTTTTGCGTGATCCTCTGTTGCCAGTGCGATCCCGTTCTCTGTTTGATCTATCGCGACTACGATCACGGCTGCGATCGCGGCTTCTAGAGCGCCTTGAGGGCCTTCGATTTGACTTACGATCACGATCCCGACTACGTGTACGACTGCGATCGCGTCTTCGACGTCCAATACGTTCGCTGGAGCGAGAACGCCTGCGGTCTCTGGATCCAGAACGACGTCGATCGCGTGATGTCTCCCGGCTTGCCCGATTTGCATCAACGGCGGTAGAGTAGTTGTTCTTTTGCTGCTGTGACACTGAGGTATACGACACTGTTGTTATTCGGCTAGGATCAAATGGAATCGCTGTTGCCTGCAAAGGCTGATTGGCCAAAATATTATGCAGTGAGTTTGTCGTTATAACCGGCGGTTGCGGTGCTGGTACACTTTGCTGTATTTTTTGCGGCAAAACAGCACCTGGTGTAGACATTTGCATTTGCATTGCTATAGATTGTTGGCGCGCTGTTTCTATCACCTTTTGCATTTCAGCTCGAGATGATAACAACAGCCTGATTTGGACTTCGTTGATTTTTCCGCGGTCATGCATCATGGCCTGACGAGCATCTTCATCCGTGCTAATTAAGGAACAAAAAATAAAGGTTCTCTATTCAATTTCATGCATTATAAGTCTTGCTTGTTTTTATCTACTGCTGAAGATCATGTTTCCTAGTACAAACCATAGAAACTTTGTTTTCCAACTACTGAGACTTTTTGTAAATAGTTTAAGGAAAGTCTTAAGAAAGGAAGCTTTCCTTTTAATTTTTCAAATCAGTTAAATACACAAAAAAAATAACAAAAAAAATCAAAAAGCTTGCCCCGGGGTGGGATCATCCAGCATGGATGATGTTGACTATCGATTATGACGTCATCTGGACGTGGTTGCAGCTCAGCATGTTTTGTGCTCGTACGAAAACAACGAAATTCAATTCATGCTTCCCCCTAAAACAAAACTGCTTTAAGTATAGTAAGCCTAATAAGCTAATTATAAAAATCTCGAAATAAAATTGTGTGTTCCGAATTTAATTCAGAATTCTTGCAAGATTTTGTCGCCGGGTGGCCGCGAGGGTCTGACAAACCCTCCGAGAATATAATTTTTCATGCGAGACCTCTTAGTTCGCCGCTCGGAATCGGCAAAAAATTGGAGGTAAGTGTAAGATCAACTCAAACGCACACAGCATGCACGGTTGTGAGAGGTTAGGCGAGGGTTCGAAATGTTAACCCGATTTTCGAGATTTTGTTTAATGTAGATTTTGGTCGTTTCAGATCGGTTAAGAATGTGATCCCATTATCATTTAAAACCCCTGAAAAAACGATTTGCTATAGATTTAAATCGGGAGTTTGTGTTTTGAGGTTTATACTTTTGAGATCTTGTCCCAATCGAGATTATAATAGATATATGAGCATCGTAGATATCGTAGAGAGCCGGGAGTTCCACAGCTGTGTAGGACCTTTCTTTTAATTTAGCGTTAGACCTACGTGAGAGAGTCATTTTAATCTTTTATTTCGCATGTGAATTTGTGAAAAAAACATCAGACAAATATTACCCGGTTGAAAGGGTGACATTTTTCGCGTTTAAATTTTCCCCTCCTTAATTTATTTTTTTCCTACTTTAACTCCTATTTTTCTGATGAATTCAAGCTCCTCGTTAAACAAATTTGTGTTTAATAAATTTTCAATGAAAATTTCATCTCTGGGCAATTTTTCTCTCTTTCAATTTTTGGTCAAATCTGACCGTCAGGAAATTTAGCCGATTTACCGTGGCTCATCAGCGACATAGTGTCAGATGTTTTTGGTAAATTGTAAGTGCACTTCCGACTTCACCGTAGGGACGGAATCTACTACGGATCTACTACACCGGAGGGACGGAATTTTGTGTGGGTTTCAATGGTAAAAATCTTAAGACTTGTTTTTTGGAATCGCTCACCCTCTTAGCCCTGTTAGTAAAAACACTATAAATATCCCTAGCCACCTGCTCGCCATTCCAACATGGAATGATTTCGTTAGCTTTTTTCCTTATATTTTTAGAAAAATTTTAAGATTTTTGTAAGGTACTTCATAAAAAGTTTATTGTCAACTGGTTCCGACAGGATCCAAATAGCCCCCCTATACTTTTTTCTTCACCTTGATAAAAGAATGATTTTTTAACCATATGAGCTCGATTTTTTGTGAGCCTCGTTCGTATAGTGCCTATGAAAGTTTTACCTACCCAACTAACAACTCAGTTCAATATACATGATCTTATGGGAAGTGCGTGGCGCTTGTCACGCACTTTGTCTATGAGCCATTCCATAGGAACATGTTTAGGTGTTTTAAACTTAGTTGTCAGTTATGTCCATGTAACGAATATCCTGCCGTAGTGATATCTGAAAAAAAGACTTTCTTTTTTATGGTTTCCACCTGCGCGAGGTTCTGACAAACCATCCGAGAAAAACATTTGTCTGGAAAAACTTCTCAAAAGTACAGGTCGATGCTATATCTCCTCCTCCACTCTCCGTCTATAAAGACGGGACCGTAAACCGTCCGAAGAATTTTCCTCTCGAAACAGCCTTAAGTGCTTTCATCCGCCTTTGACAGGGTCTGCACCGTAAAGCAAGACTGGGATGATAAGGGTCTTATACATGGACAGTTTAACTGCTTTAGAGAGGGCTTTGATACTCAATTGCTTTCTTAGCCCAAAGGAACAGCGGTTGGGAAGAGTTATTCTTCGTTTGATTTCAGCGCTGGTGTCATTGTCTGAATTGATAGCGGAACCCAGGTAGACAAAGTCCCTAACTACCTCAAAGTTATAGCTGTCGCCTGTCGGTAATGGACTAGCAACCTTTAAAACATCGTTTTCGAAAATGTTTAAATATCCGTTTAGGATATAGAGGGCGAGACATACCTTCTTTTGACCATTTTTTGTAGTTTTTTAAGTTTCAAATCCATTAATGTGTATTTTGAATTTTTTTTTAGTACCCGTTAGACTTTTTTCTAATAGCGCAATTACCTGTGCTACCATTGGATGTTTTTCTTGGCCACCGGTTTTTGCGTAAGCGGTAAAACAAGCTCCTTTTTTACTTAGGTTTTCAATTGGCTGCGAAAAAATTAGGTTAGAAACGGCGATTTGAAAATTTTTTAAGGCAACGTGCTTTGTTCTTAGACGCTTGAACTTTAGTCAAGTTTAAACAAGTTCGCTTTTACGATTAAGATACTAGAAGATTATGAAAAATAGTTTTTGAAAATGATTTTATGCTTTTGAGTTAAATCTCACAAGATTTTTTTTTTCATATGTTTTGTCCACACACGTTTTTTATGCATTTTTTTTAAATGCGTTGGACCGGCAGTATTAAAACTTTTTCTGAAAAATATGACTTAAGCACTTGGTTTACTTTGAGTTGTTTTATGCGTGTGTTCAATATTCGCTTTATGCACTTAGCGGTTCAAAAGTTACTTACTCAAACACTTTAAAAAAACGTCATGTATTTTCAACTCTTCATTTCTCAAAAACTTTTCAATATTTTCAAAAAATCTAATTTTTTCATTAAAGTTTAGTTTAAGTTTCGCTTTTCTTGTTCTTGCCTCCTTTAATTCTTTATAAAAGTATTGACAAACATTTATTGTATTTTCCCACGAAAATTCGAACTTCAAAATTGTGCTTAAAAAAATTGCCCTCGTTGCCCTCTGACTATTTCCGCGGCTTAAAAGCACACCAAATTTTGTCTTTCTACGACTTGCACTTCGCACATCGTAATGGGCCGCCAGTTTTTGGGTACATTGAGTCTAAGTATGAGAGACTCAATGTAAGAGAGACTGAATTTGATCGGCTGGCAGAGAAGAAACCCGGGTGGAGAAAGAAGAAACACAAACTACAAAAAATTAACTCGGTGCAAATAAATACATTCATTTAACGAAAATATTCTTCTGTGATAGGGTTTGTTGAAAATTTGGACTTCAGTCAGGATAGCCTACATTAAGGGACCCGATAAATTAATGAACCGATGGAGAGGGCTTATGAGGAATATTTACACAGAAATACAGACCATTGCCATGACTATATTGCCTTGTATATTGAGCGTTGATCAAACCCAGAATTGAATTCGGATCATCATGTGAGCCGCACTCAAAGTTTTAATTCATTATGAGCCTCACAATTAGATCAGAGCCTATATGCAAGCATGTCGTCACATACCTTAGTTTAGAATGTATGTACAACATAAGTACTTAATTGAACTCAAACACTTACAGTTCAATAGTCATCATCGATTATGTACCTATGAAATGAGTTGTCAAGAGTTTATGATCTCAGTTTCATCTATTACTTACTTTGAAGCTTGGCAGACTCTTCTTACACCCTAGATTAGAATGAGCCTCAATAACCTTTAAAGATGTCAAACTATGTACAACGAAAGCAGTACCTATAACCCAGAAACCTTCCAAGGCAGCGTTTTTATTTATGCTTATATGTGAAGCAAGTTCCCCAGGGATGGCGATGTTGTGGTGCCTAGTGTCTGTGTGGTCCATTTCACCACACCCCTGTTTAACCTAACCTAACCTATATGTGAAGCAATCTGGTCCTTTGCGTCAACATTATATGCGTGACATTTTATATTTTAATTTATATCTTTTCCACATACTAGATATAAGTTTAAAAATTTAACAAAAGGAAAGAACGTTAGTGAGATGAGAAGCCTATTCGTATCATTATTGCAGCCACGTTGACTTGCCAAGTTTAAGGGTTACTTTGACAGCATTCTTTGGAATAAGACTGGATTGGATACATAGCCCAAGCATGTATGCACAATTCATGGAATGTGTTTTATTGTTATTCATTTGGTAATAAAACTGATCCACAAGTTCAAAAAATAAAAACAATTTCACAGGAGTAATGTAAAATGTAATATACACAGGCATTCAAAACAAACTAAAAAAAAGCCTGTGATGTGTGTAGTATACATCTACATAAACATGTGCTCAACTTCTATTGTATTTCCTCTCACAAAGATCGATACGCGTATTCCTTTTTTGGAAGGCGGCTTGGCCAGTAGTTAAGTACGACTGTGAGAAAATCCAGCTGTTATATCTTTAGGCCTTAAGAGGCGATCGATTTTTTGCTGCAAGTTACTTCTTTTGATGATGGCGCTATCCGTCAGTCCTCCTTGGTCTCCAGACGATCTTTTTTATAGAAATGTATCAGCATAATGAATTTGTGATCCATAAATTATGAGTAATCTAACCAAACAACGCAAAAGAAAATTTCTTATACTCTTTTTAGGGTATAATAATTAAAAATCCAAGGAACTGAGCCGTGGACGAGTTTTACTTAACCAAGAGCCGATAGACGAACTTATGTAATATAACTAAGTTTGAGACGATTGTTGAACGTACATATATAGCTTATCGTATCCAGCTTGTCTTCCTGCGGTAAAATTGATACAAAGCAACATGTTTAGCTTGAAGCCTGTCATACATTAATTAGTTTCTTCGTTTTAACCTATACCATCTAAATTAAATTGTTATTTCATCCAATTTTACACCACCATAAAGATGGAATCAATATGCCGAGACTATTTTATCTATTTTATGTGAAACTTATCGGAGGGCTTGTCAGACCCTCGTGGAGGTGGGACCGTGAAAAAGAATAAGTCTTTTTTTTTTTCAGGTGACGATGGCAGGATTCGAACCCAGACCTCTGTGCTTACTACGCCAGAGGTCTGGGTTCGAATCCTGCCATCGTCACCTGAAAAAAAAAGACTTGTTCTTTTTCACGGTCCCACCTCCGCGAGGGTCTGACAAGCCCTCCGAGAGTATCATTTGTCCTGAAAAACTTCTCAAAATGCCGTTCGGATTCGGCAAAAAAATGTAGGTCCCCTTGTATGTGAAGAAATTAACACACACAGCATACATTGTTGAGAAGTTGGCCCTGGTTCACCTCGAGCTGTTGCGCCACTCTATTTATTTATTTATTTATTTTATGTTAAACTTTTATTCCTGTAAAAAAAACACCGAACCTAGAGTTGATGTTTCACCGAATTTTTAAATAAAGCTCGATCTAACGAAACGTTTTGTTCAGTGTATACCTTGACTTGTTCCGTGGCGGTTTTCCACAAAAAAAGGGGGAAAAAAAATTTATTGAACTTTTTACTACTAGTTTCGCTGTTCGGTGTTGAAAAGATTTCAGCATTGATAAACCAACTTGATGCTTGGTTATGTAGGAAAACTGGGGTTTTTGGTCGTTATTTTTTAAGTTCGAATTAACAGGTCTTCAAGTCCACTTTTTTTCCTTGAAAAAAATCTTATTTTTTTAAAACTTTATAATTTGCACTTAAAAAATAACGACTAAAAATCCAAGTTTTCTTACATAAACAAAATATGTTCTTGGTCTACGCCTGATGTTTGTTTGTTGGGACTTCTACAAATTGCGAATACGTAACCTTTTGCTACCTACACTGAATCCAAAAGGTTGGGTTACATCTTGTGTTGCGATGCAATTGTTTAACAATTCAATCGCAACAAAATTGTTTAACACTGTTTGGGGCAGCAGCAAGTGTAATGCAAAAGGTTAACGTCTTTAGGACTTCAATTCATCGTCTAGCATCATCAACAATGTATGTAGGTGATTGACCTTCATCACTAATTTGACGATAGCGCCAGATATTACGTTGTCGCAGATACAACGAACTTCAAAACAGAATGATACTCTGTCCAATTTCAGAGTTTTCGAATCTCTGAAATTTCAATTAGAGAGGAGATGGAATCCCCAAGGGCCGGTTTTGCAGTGCGGAATCATCCCAGAAATGAATTTTTCCGTGAAAATTAATGCGGGATTAATCTCGGCTTAACTTACCAAATTTGGTGAGTAAATCGGGAACTAACTCTGGTTAACAGTTTGAACTCCTTTGTATGTTTTTTCTGTGTGAAATGGAAGTAACGTTCAGTGTTCTGTGAAAAATGACATCTGAAAATGACTCGGACTTCTATTCCTGTGTTTATCTATGTGAAGTGCAAGCTGGAAGTCAATAATTTCGAAAGTCGATGATTTTTTCAGCTTTACTGACGGACTTAACTCTGTTCTGAAAAACTGTTCGCTGGGTTAACTCCAGATTCGTTTTGTTCCCGGATTAACAGATCTTGGTTTAAACTGGGCTTAACTCAACACTGAGTTAACCTGAGCACCTTCAGTCTCCTCCTAGAAACTCACTTGCCCCTGTGATCGAGTGATTGATGTTTGGTACACTGGGAATTCGCTTTCCGTGAATTCTCTTAAAAAACTGTTGTTCTGACTGTACTCGTGCTTAAAACTAGTAATATATCTGAACTCCAATGACGTCAAACTTGGGAGATCTCACACCCAGAAAGCAGACTGCATAGACGTTCTTTCGCAACACTAAGTTTTCGATAAACACTTGACTGTATTTGACTTAGCGAAACCATCACCTTTCAAATCTTTGGAGAAGATAAAGATACAGCGAGATACGTCATTTATAGTTGTCTTGCCTTTACCAGAGGTGAAGTTGAGAATTTTTCTTATTTTCCCGAACTGAATTCAGACCTGTGAACTGCTATACTCTCCTCAACCAGCAGTTATGATATAGAATCAAATCCGGAGAATGCATAATTTTTTTCGGAGGTTTGTGATAAGAAAACAAAGGAGCCCGTACAAAATTTACTGTAAAGGCCATATCTAAGGCGGATGGATACCAACGCCCCAACCTCGAAAATCTTTGAATCCACCCCGCAGGGGAGGCGCATTAGAGGAGCACCGAGCAGTGTTGCCAGATACACCGATTTATCGTATTTCTCCCGATTTTTTGAGCTGTTCCCGATGCCCCGATTTCGGACGAAAGTTTTGCATTCCCGATTTTCCCAGTTCAAAAAGTACAATGAAATATTTCCCAGATTTCAGTAACTTTTTTTTAGTGTGTAGTGTACCTGCTGAAAATGTTCTCTTTATCATTAATGTTTCGTCAACATGAAAACATAACGCCTTAAACAACATGAAAACATAACGCCTGTCTATGCAAACCCAAGCCTAGACAAACCAAACATATAAATTGCAAACCTTATTTGTACCTTTTACACTTTTCTGCATCCGGCATCTTTTAGGGAATTTTATTTGCTTAAGATCACTTAAAGCTTATAAAATACTATGCCTCCACCGGCCATAAAACTGCGATTAGTGGGATATCAAAGCCGCTCAACCGGCCAAAATCGGATTCAGTTGACACGATCACTCTTTTTTTGTCATTTTGGCTTTCAAAAGAGAGTGCAGATGAGATTTCCCAAGAGCGAAAAAAGATTCTCGTTGTAAAAATCTCAATAGAAAACGTGTTTGTGACAGATCTATCCTACGTGGAAAGTTTCACTTTTTTTCTCGATTGTCAAACTGTAATAAAGCTGCTCAGAAGGGATTAAATGTGGCATAAAAAAGTTTCTGAATAAGTTGAATGATATGTATGACGAGACTCGTTTCTAATCACTTGCCGAGAAGATTTAATTTGTATTGTATAACTCGAGATTTAAGGGAGATTAGTTTATCATTTATGTTAGGCGCGGATTAGTGTCCGGTGGAGACATGGTATAACTGCCATATTTTAAGGTTGACTAACCGCTTATCGAAATTGTTCATTTAGTTTTAAGTTTGCATATGCGCGATGTTTGATGAATATTTACCTATTTAAATATGAGTTACCATAAAAAAATGGTTTCAACAGATTTTCCGATCAACACCGATTTCTGATGTGCTAATCTCCCGATCTGAAAAAATATTTCATGGCAACACTGGCACCGATACTATAGTGGCGCACACAAGAGAAAGGAGACCCCAGCCACTTTTCGCCACACTACCTGGAGACAGAGCTGGCTGGCCATCTTAAGTAAGTATTCACGTTTTTATGGAAAAGGATTTATTATTAAAATTATTAAAAAAAAAGGAAAAGGATTATTAAAGAAAAAAGGAAAAGGATTTATTATAAAATTATTTTCGATTATTTTTAAAGGAGAATTATTTTCTTTTTTTTTCGAGCACTAACATTCTTTTCTTTCTTCACCAACGCCCATCAGCTGATTCTTTTCTTTTTGCTTAACTATAAACACTTTAGTGATTATGGAATTTTTTTTTTGATAAACTTAACGAGTTATAGTATATTTACATCAGCACTTTAATTCAAAATTTAGTGAAAAAATATCGAAATCCAATCAGCGTTTCAAATGACAATCAGGGTAAAAATCTGGAATATGAAGTGCTCCATACAGCAAAAAATGTCGCTATTATTTGCTTATTTTTTGTTTTAAAATACGTTCAGTCCAGAGCACTCTTTGAGTATTTTCTGTCGAATTCTCCTTAAAATAAGAGAATCGAAAGTTTGAGATGTTTGTTCAATTCGACAAACTTCTAAATGCCCAGGCAAAATTCAATATTTGAAATATTTTAAAATTTTTGAAATTCAATATTTAAAAATCCTAAAAAATATATATTTTAGGGTGAAATGTTGAATTTAGCTCAAAAGCTGAAATTAGGCTCGGTGTAAACGTACTATAAAGCAAAATTCAAGGGGAAATGTAAGTTAGCTTAATTTAAGGTTTGAGAAATTCAGAATTTGTGTAAAAAAAAATACGAATTTTCCACTCTTAATACCACTTTTAATCCCATTTCATTAGAATATTTTTCAATGATTCGAAGTGATATAATCTTTTGAAGAAACTAACGATGAGAATTTAGGATATTTAAGACGTTTAAGAATTCGGCACAAACATTAAAAATAAGAAGCGGCCAAATGTGAAATGGAGTAGATACGTCTTAAATTCCTAGATTTATCTAGTATTGATGGTTTTTTTTTGGAGCGACGACTTATCGGAGAGTCAGAACTTAAAGGTTCTCAACCGTTTGAGTTTAGATAAGGTTTCCTCTTACTTACTTACTTACTTGCTTAGTCCTTAGTGGGCTCGCAATCTAAAAAATAAGTGCCCGCCGGAGCAATTACAAACTTCCATAGCAGTCTTGGGCATTTTTACTCCAATCCAGTCATCCCGGCCAAACTGTTTGCAACACAATAGTTTTGTCCTCATAACTAATAATTCGTTTTCCTGTTGGTTTTCTCTGAATTGGGGTCTTGGTCTGGCATTCCAATATCTTTTTGACTCAACGTCGTTGTCATTGTCCTTCATCCTATTGATTTGGCCAAGCCAACGTTGCCGCCACTTTTTCGATGTAAGCATAAGTTTTTACTTTCTGTTTGTCGTCCAGAACTCGGCATCAGTAATATCAATACTTAATGCACCTACATATATGGATGAAAAGGCTCCGGAAGAGGTTGTCAAAATGGCAGTGTCCCGAAAAGCAAGAAGAAGATGGTTTCAGAGCTGACGTAATGAGTGCCGAATATCAAAGCTCGATCAGTGAATCTCTAATCAAAGAAAGTGAGGTAATAAACGGGACGACTGGCCTACTGCATGTCAGTAATTGTAGTGTGGACCAGTACAGTTCCGTCTGAGTACTTCATCAGATAATAGCAAACTCCAACAAAAAACCTACTTCGCCTCTCCCTCCATCGACAGGAAAGCATAGGCCGTTCTGTAGCACTTACTCACACTGTAGCACTTACTCACTGGTTTATAATTGCATTACTCAGAGAGTTACTCAGAGGAAGTGTTTTCTTTCGCATGCATTTAAGAAGTGCAGCACTCATGCCAACCTGCCTTTTTATTGGGGTGGGTAAATGTACTTTATAGTGTATCTATGGCAGAAGTCCAACGTCGATGCTGTGTTGTGTGGGAAGCCAGTCGTGTCGTTCGAGCAAAAGGGCCTATTGCTACTTTCGTTACGAAATGCTTCGTTGAAACTCTCCTATATTTTGTAAAGGAGAAAAATAGTTCCCATAGATTCACTTGAACTTGAACGGCCTATAAAAAGAGTAATAATGTCGACATCAGAGAACTGCAGAAAATAGCTCATTTTCGTGACCTATTCAAAACTTTTGTTGGTTTGATTAGAGCTCACACATTCCCATTCATTAAAAAAAAAAACTAAATCTACCCTGCTCTATTCGTTTTCTTACAGTTAACCTGTTTTAGAACTAGCACGAGCGAGCGAGGGTCTCGGGCGAGTTGCCTTATAAATTTTAGTCAATGGCAATGTATGGAGTGGTTGACATTTTGCCATTGCCGGCGTCATTGACATAATGCATAATATGTGGTGTTAGTTGGGTTCTCCGCTTGTGCTGCTGTTCGGTACTGGTGGTGTGTTGTAGAAGCAGCATTTCCCATTTGAATTCACAGTGTTCCCAAATTTAGCCACGGGTACCAAACAGCGCGACGATGAGCGGAGACACCAACTCGCAGTCCATATATTTTATGTCAATGGCCGGCGTTATCGCTGTCTCGCACGCAAGCCTTTTCGAAAAATCGAAAAACTCTCGCCGAAAAAAAAAGTTGATTATTCTATCATCTGCTGTTGTAAGTTGCGAGACGCAGTTGAATAGAGGTTTTTTCAAAGCTAATATTTGTTTTGAAGAATAAACCGTGTGTGACAAAGTCGACTAATTTTACAAATGTTTTCTTTTTTTGCGCATTGCATGTCAAGAGTCGTCGCGGTTTCTCGCTTTCAATGTAGGTATTGCATGGTAGGTAACAGAGGATTTTATTCTAGTTTCAGTGAAACTAGGTGAAAACTCAGGTGAAACTCAGGTGAAACTGATGCGCTTTTTGTGAAACAGAAATAAATAAGAGATGCCTGATTCGTTTCATTAAAGTGAATGGGTCCGAAAGCTCAGCTCACTACCTCTTTCAGAAAAGCTAATGTGTGCGAAAAGCTCACAGGCAATGAATCAGTGAATGTTTCGAGTGGCTCACGCAATATTGTCTTCTTGAAGAAATGAAAATCAGAACAAAATAAATTGAGGTGCCTACCTGGATTAAAAGTCTGCCGAACTCCCTCTGAATTGTGAACCCGTTCGAATCATCCTTGGTCCTTTTGAATATGCGAACACAATAAGTGTAATCCTACGGTAGATTCAACGATATATGTTATGTACTACAAGCATTCGGATTCATGAGTGAATATGAGCTCGGGTAGAAATGTGTGCACCTATATGATTCACACTTGATTGTTTTCTGTGGGCTGTGAATGGCTTGTTTTTAAGCGAATGTTTCGCAACTGTTTGAGCAGATTCATGCAGTTCTCTGCATGATCTAGGTACGATAAAAAAAAGGAAAGGGCAAACATTTTACTGGTATTTGGAATCCTATTTTGCTAATTCGACGAGACAATTTAGGTATATTCTCGTACCTGTCCTTAACTTTAGCACCTACAAAGTATTACGAAATTCGTTGAACCCTGTTTCGTAGATACCGTTTTTGCGTATAGTTTTTCACAAAAGAATGATAACAAATGTCAGTAAAAAATTTATCAAACCTACGAGAATGACCTATAGAATTTTTTCAGATTTATGTATTCCCGCAAGCATACATGTGTTCAGCCCGCACCTCTTTGGCTAGGGTTCAAATCGCGTCAGGGCCAAAGTTCCCATAGTTTTTTTTTTTAATTTTAATTGACAAGTGTGACGTTGGTTCCTGTCTTACGACAGGCTTTCTTAATAGTATTTTTTTAAAGCTACTTTTTTGTCAAGTGGTTGCATAATTTAAAAACAAAGGAGGCAAGTTAACTTACAGATAGACGTCAATCAGGGTTAGGTAGGCGTCACTTATATCTGCAATAGGCAAAACGTTTTCTTCTTAGGCTTCGGACCAGGTTTTCTAATTCTTTTTTCAATTCTATTGGACTTTTTTTCATCTTCCTATGATCGGCTTATAACGGCATATTCATGTGCTGTCCTTCCGATTGTTTTTCAAATTGTTCAAAAATGTTTGCTTCATCTGTCTTTAAAAGATAGTTTTGTACCAAATTAGCAATCAATCCTAAATCTACATGGCTTCGACCAGAAACCAATTCAGCAATATCCCTTTTTGCGGATACTAAAATTTTTTTGTTATTTTGTTCTTTACTTTGTCATCCACAACAAAATTTACAATTGTGGTACTTAGTTTTTAAAGCATTGCATATGCCTGCAAGCTTTCAAGCAAACTTACCTTTTTGAAAACACCAACTTTCAGGGGAAAAGATGTCCGCATACATTTTATTCGTCTTTTCGATATCTATTCAATTGGGACATGCTACCTATATACTACCTACTCTGCAAACACACAATAGATGTTTTTATGTTTATCTTCGGTTCGGAGACGTTCTTTTTAAGTTTGCCTTAACCATTATAACCATAATATTTTTATAGTTTCAAATATATGAAGAGAAAAGTGGCCGGCTCCTAAACTTGAGTGCATGAGAATAGGAAGTTTCTTTTGAGATTGACCTTTCAATAAATACAAAACGGGCCTAACTTGTTGTAGTAATAATATTGTCAGAAACGCATAAGCATATACAAAATATTTATCATAAGAAGTATTTGAAGAACACAGTAGTGGTTGCAGCTCATTTCAAGGGCTGCCTTTGTTGAACTTGAATTTGAATTAAAAAATTTTAAGCAGAAAATTTATTTTGTGTTCACCTCAAATGGGATTAAGTTTCAAATACATAAATGTTTAGGTAATCATTGTTAAGTTCTTTAAGGCACGAACATTTGGTTTCGTAATCATGGGTTCTTCTTTTGTTTGTTGCTTACCTTTTTGTAATATTTATTTATAGGTTTCACGACTTTGATCGTGATTTTTAGTACCCGTAGAGTTATACCTTATGTCTCAAATGTAATCAATTGTGCATCACATGAATAGCAATCTTCTCAACCACCTTTTGCATTACAGTTGCAACAGGAAACATGATTTCAACACATTCAATATTCAGAATAAAAATGCGAATGTTAAATTAGGTCGTATAGATACCTGAAAGCAATAAATGCGTCTCCCATTTCACCGCCAACAATATGCACTCCTCCATCTGGTATGGATAGTCCTCTGAAGAATCCACGAATGTCCAATGCATTTGCCGACCATGGCAAATTTTGAAGTCGAATTATAACGCTCATTTTGAGTTATTTTACTTTTTATTCGTATTTTTATTTGCACACAACATAAACACGAATGAAGCTGAGATTGTTGATCTCCAACTGGCTCCAACAGGATATGGATAACTTTATTAAAATTATACCTCACCTGGTTATAGATTTGTTTTATCCTATAAGGCAAAATAAAAAAAAGGAATTGACATAAAAAAATGTGTTAGTTTGTTTGACGTTAAGGAATGTTTTTTAAGTTGTAAGGTAAGCACGTAGGTATACACTTTTGTTTCTTCTGTTTAAACAAGTTACCAAGGGCTAAAGTTTATCAGTTAAAAATTCGCATTAACAACACGAAACTTAACTGGCAATCTTATTAGAATCTATATAATCTATCAACACAATATAAAATTTAAAAATTATCAACAAAGAGATTGTAAGACAACATCTCTGAAAATTATGCTACGCATTGTGGCTGGTACCTATTAAAGTCGACTTTATAAGTAGAGATAGCTATTCAGGAATTTTAAGCTGGCAATATATTACCCAGCGCAGGAAAGCGTTAACCTGTCAATTGTAGACGGGTGAGTAGATATGTTTAAGTTTAAAAACCATTTATTTAGATATAGAATTCCAGATTTCCATATTTTTTTTTACTCCCAGCTGTCAAAAGGAAAAGGTTAACAATTATTATCTTTAACATTGAAAGGTAAAAAATTACAACAATTTACAATTCTACAAACACTATAATAATGCCTAGGCCTAGGATCATTACAAACCCTGCTAGGCGAACATCAGCAGGAACCTTTATATTATAATAATGCCAACATTAAGTGATAACTCAAACGATGAGAAAGAAATGAATCAAATATAGAAAAACTACAGCAGTATTATAATTTTTCATAAAATGCTTTCCTCATTGTCTTCCTTGTTTCTTACATTTGCAGTCGGTAGCTAACGGTATTGGTAGCCACACTTGTGTGTCTTGATACTGCTGATTGCTTTTATTTGTTTTTCTAATTCTTGTTCTGTTATAGGAAACCGTAGGCAGAGTTGTCACCTAATGTTAGCATCATTATAACATAAGAGTCCCTGAGTCCTGACGATGTTCGCCTGGCAGCGTTTGAAATGATCATAGGAAAAGCCATAATTGTATGTATAATATTTGTAGAATTGTAAATTTTTAATTTTTCAATTAAATGCAACGATACATAAATTGGTAGATCTTGGTAAATCTTTCATTTGGTGCACGCTTAATTAAAGTTTGTTCAAAAAGGGTTTGCCTATTAATAGAAATGATGATGATGATGATATGGTTCCGGCATGGGTCAAACACATTGTCTCATGTTGGTCCTATTAATTGATGTTCTTCAGAAACCTAAAATCCACTCGAAATGTAACCCCCGGCGGTAGAGCCTCGTGATCCGGACGCTTTCAAGGACGCCCTCCCGACCTTCACACTGTTCCTTTCATAATCCAGCAAAGTAAAGAGATTTCCATTCAGCGTTTCGTTTGTAGGTAGGCAAATAAGACAAATCTGTCAGAGAGATTTGAGCATCACTCAAATATCATTGTAGGAATTGGTTGGTGGCCTTTTGGGTTATTTCAAGTTGATGGATTTTTTTGGGGGGCTAAGGACCTGGAGCCCACTAGTGAGGAATTTTTCGTTTTATCTTACCATTTTTGTTTGCATAATCTTTAACTTACTAAGTCATTTAACTGTCTTAAAGCTCACCAGCACACTTTAAGAACCAACAACTTTTAATCGCTCAAATATCTGCAGAGGTTTCTATGAGTGACGTGCATACGAAACGTTTAATTTTCCATAACTCTGGTGATTGATTAAGTTGCCTTTTAGAATAATTACGCTGTGTTCAATGGTTTGTACCGGTATACCATACTTAACACGTACTTCTTACAGCACGGCCTCGTTCTAACACGTCTCACACTTTGCGAAATTTTTTTGTTTAACACGGAAAAAACCTCGCTCTAGCACGGTCTGCGAGACACAATTTTTTTAGCATGCTGTCTGGTTTGCAGTTGGCACACATTCCGCATGTATACATACTTTTCTGGCCAATAGACGCGTACCCCAGCTTTTTTTATAGCGTGTTTTTGTGAACATACGTCTTAAAAGGGACTTCCCCATTTTTCATGTAGAAAGCTGAAGCTCTAAGACTGAATTGTTTTTGTTTATTTTTTTTTTTTGTTAAGTTATGCAGGAAGAAAGTTATGTTTTGTTGTGCTTTGTTATTAATTTTTTTCACCCTTAATAAAAATACAACCTCGAATAAATTTTTTTTAAAAAATTGAAACAAAAATCATGAAATCATGGAACGTAACTACTCTATTTGCACTTGCTTCTTGTATCGTTTAACATGGTTTCGTTTAACACGACATTTTTCAGGAACCTAACCCCCGTGTTAAGTGAGGTCTACCTGTAATTTGTTAACATAGAGTCGCAAGACTTAGAAAACCCCACAATAAATCTAGCGTCCACGGTCTCAGCGGCAAATTCACGTCGCCTCCGGCTTAGATTACCATGCTCGGAAATGTCCTGTCGGAACTAGCTTTGTGGAAATTAGAGTCATTTTGCTGAAACCACCCGGACTAAAATAAATAATTGGGTATCATAGACCGGTGATAGTTATTTGCCGTCGACGGTGATGGCTTGAAGAAGTAATTACACACACTTCTTCAAGCCATCACATTTACCGCTCGCATAGCAGTCAAAACGAGCGACTGACATTTACTTGTAGAAGTCACTCTAGACCTCAATTTTGAAAGCAATCAGCCGTATTTATTCTATTTTCCTTAAGCCGCGTTGTCACAAGGAACAGAAACAGAATTTCATACATTAGCAACGCAAAAAGCTTTCAGCGAATTTGGGTTTCAGTTGTTTCTGTTCCTGTCTTACGTTGCTTGTGACAACGCGGCTTTAAACGTGGTTCAGTTCCTGTTTAGGTAAGATTGCTTAAATATTTTAGTTGTTGCAGGGACCATCAAACAACGTTGCTTAGATTCTTATTTAAACTCAATTTTGCAGTGACAGATTTTGTTTTGCAGCTAAGCAAAAAATATAATTTGTTAATAAACCATTTTAACCATGCGGGCTGATTATTGTTTTTTTCCTAAATTTCCAGAAATGGTCAACACTAAGGATTATAATGTGTGCTTTTTTTTGTTTAGTTATGAGGGCAATTACCTGTTTCATAACTAGAACTAGACTGTTTCTAGGGCCAAGCAAGACTTTCCCACTTCAACATCTGAGCATATTATCATGACAATTGTTAGAATAAGACTACGAGACACAGCAATAACACACTAGAACTTGAAAAAGTTAAAAACCGTCAAATAAATCATTTGTCAAAAATATTGAAACATTACTTTTTTCAACTACAACGTCAAACTTGGACCAAATCCGATTTTCCTGACAATTGAATATTTTAAAATGGTTTTAAGTAAACTATAAACGAGGTTTTTGGCGTTTAAGTAAAACGACCTTAAGCAACGTTGCTCAAATGCCACTTGGAAACACTTAAGAATTTAACGATCACTAAAATTTGTTTATAAATACTGAAAATTTAAATCAAATAAATTTTTAAAACCCTGTTGAAAGTACGTAGGTTTTACATTCAATGAACACTTCAAACAAATGCACTACTTTACCTACTGCCTAGATTATATACGTACTACCTAAGTTATCAAGTAACATTTTTCTTTAGTATTTTAAGGTTTAAAACTGCAAGTACGAGCACTTGCACACGAGTTACAACACTTCTGAAGAATTAAATAAAATTTGTTTTCTGAGGACAATCTAAAGATAACACTGCCAATGGTTAAAAGGGACCAAAGATTAAGTTTTGATGTGACCAATTTAAAGCGAGCCTACTTTCCATTTTTATTCACCCGCTTATATTAAATACAAACCCGTTGGGGATATTGTCTTCCAATCGATTGTATCAAATAAAATTCATTCAATTAACTTAACATCACATGGAGGTGCACGTTGACATTACGCCAGATCTGAGCATTGCATTATCTGATCTACACACAGTCGGTTCCTGTTTACATTAAAGCAGCCATGCTATACACGCAATCGGCAATGGACAACACAATTATGTGCAAAAAGCCATACAATTGGATAAAACCATTAGACTATGCGTGTGCCTTACAAAAAAGGAAGTTACTACCTGTCAGCGCGGGAAAAAGAATTGCAGACACGACCTGTCCACACTAAAGAGGACAAAATTCCTTTTCGTACGTTCAGGGAACTTTCCCACTAGCAAACCATATAGTAAATATATCTACTAGGATTCTCGCCCATGTGAAGTCTATTCTCATCCAATAGAGGAGTCCTCAAAACCAAGCTCAAGCGCAAAATTTTTTCACTTGCACTTTGTGTGGAATTTTTTTTTTTTTCAATTTAGTTTGTTTTTTCCTCATTTCCTTGTTAAGCGCACATTAGTGGCGTTTCGACAAGTTTGCCATTAAAACATACAAGTTCGAGATTGAGATTCGCCGCCGCCGCCGTTCACATAAGTCATGGTCTTAATCAGGTGAAATATATAATGAAAGAAAACTATTATAAGTGACTAGGTAGTAGGATGTTAGATAGTAGGGAAAGTCTTAGAGTCATATAAAAGGCTTTGCATGCACCAGGAAGCGTTACTTGTGGAAAAAAATTCGAACTAAGAGTGTTATTTGTTTCAGCTTCACAATGAACTTGCCAATCGTAAGTGAAATCCGAATTTTCCTAAAAGTGATTGAAGGGAAATTGTGTAATTAATAAATAAGCGGTGTTCCGGGGAAAGTGAAAAAAAAGTTCAAATATTTTAAAGGATTAACTAAAAATGACTGAAAATGTGTTTAAAAGACAAAAAAAGGCTGACGCCGGGAACAGTCAAGTTTTAATCACATTTCGCAACGACTGCCCACTTTCCACAAACTGTGTGAGAGCAACTATGCAAATTGCTAGGTTATTTGGTTACCCTTATATTTCTCTACAAAAATGCTCAGTCTTCTGTGGTCAACTGCCCTAAAACTGGTTTGTTCGCAATTACTCAATTCGTTCGCTCGCGCTCATGTGTACAGTCCTTAAGTGTGTGATTGTGATCCTTAGAAAAAAATATGTCTGAAGTAAGATGTATATCTTGTAAAACTCATGGAATCGGGAACCAAAAAGGCTTTATATACTGTGTGCCTAAACGCAAGGTTTGGCCTTCAATCTAACCTATTGCATGCTCAAGAAAATAGTGAACATAATTAGCGCGTGGGATTTCTTTTAACTGACCTTTATGAAGCAGGATGCTCAAGCTATCAAAACTTACCCAAAATTCGTATTTGAGCATTCCTACACAAAGATCGGCTACATGTGTAATGTAGGAACTTCAAATAATTATCATACCTGATATGTGGTTGAAGAGAAGAATACGAGCTTAATTGGTCGACTTTAGCTCTTTGATCGTAACGCCCTTAAGATGGATCTTAAAAACGTAAGGCCCTTAACACGGATAAACATAAATGAGCAATGCACTTATTGGTCTTGTCCGAAGACCAACGATTGGATGTGTCCGAATCCACACTGTTCATCGATACTTATATCCCCAGGGCCGAGAGTAAAAAGAATCCCATGAGCAGAAGATAGTTAAACTGAGATTTACCAAATCAGGAATGAGTTTTTCAGTGAATTTCGATGCTCCCTATTTCGGGCTTAATCTTGTATAAGCTTATCAAATTCGGTGGGTAAATCCCGGATCAAACTTTGGAGAGCAGTCAGTTCCTTGTCGGTTTTTTTTTTGTTAAATGGCAGTTAGTTTGCGTTTTTATGAGAAACATTACATGTGAGATCAACTCAAACTTCTTTGTCGGTTTTTTCCCAGTTTGTGACGTGAGTTTTGCGAGAGTCAACAAGAGAGTGGAAGATAATCTTGGTTTAAGTTGGGTTCAATGCTGCACTGAAAAACCGGCCATTGATATTACATAGCAAAAAAAAAACTTGCAGTCAATAGCTTGTTAAATTGGCATCTGAGGTGCGCAATCCTTTCTTGTGAACAAGCTACTCAGATAGATTTCAGGATTGTCTGAGACTGTTTCGACTGTATTTAAGAAAGGTTTGCTAAATCGGCAGTGACTGGACCACGGATAATGCCAACCAGGTGCACAAAAAGTGTGTGCTGCTATTTTAGTTGCAAAATTGCAGCTACGAAAATATGTTGTAGGACTGCCCAGCTTAACGGCAAGATCTCCAATCGACCATGTCTCGTTCTGACCGCCCGCCGGCGTCGTCGTAAGTGTACTCCGATGTATTAAGATCGCTGACGTTTGACTTTTAGTGTTTCAAGATAGTTTAATAAGTTTAAACATTTTATTACGGCGAGCGAAATATGCCCTTAATCCGCTTGCCACCAGGAAAGAAGTGAGCCTTGAATAACTAGTTCGTTGGCGTATTCATTATCCTTGTATTATTAAGCGGTACATATATTACAAATATCTAAGCGCCCTCTTCCTGCCTTCGGCTCGGCCCTATTAAACTAATATCGAGAATGTGATGAGTCAATGGCTTTTTACAAGCGTCAAAATAGCCTTCATTGCTTTGCGAAACACACTGGTAAAATATCTGCGGTTAAGACGAAGACCTTTAAGATCTTATTGTTTATACTCTATTCAAGAAAAAATTGTCAGCTGCGCTGATGGAGAGATTTCGCTTTACAGTGGAGCCTGCTCTCCGGACGTAACAATGATTTAGAAAACGCAAAAATTGCGTCTGAAATGAAGACCTGTAATCGAAATTAATGAATTTACTTTTAAGTTATACTAGAGTATGAGCAAAGGAGAGTTCACAGTACGACAACCACATTAATGTTGATGATTCTGCAACTCTTATCACAATTTTTAGAATTTTTGATTTTTAAAGCTTTTAAGAGAAAATACTTCTGTTTTACTATTCGCTTATAGAATAAAACAAATTCGTGAACTGCCAGATGTATGATGGCAACTCTGCACTGCCAATTTTTATAAAACTGGGTACTATGCATTATTTAAAAGCCCTTCCGATACTATAAAAATTTACAGGTTGAAATGAGGTTAATTATAAAAATAAAAGACTGAGATAGAATTCGAAAAAGGCTGAACGTGAAAAAATATGAAGGTGAAGATGGTGTATCCAACATAAAAGTGGGGTGCCGTTGCGTAGTGGTTGCAACCAAGAAATAATCCTAGCTCTGAATCAGTCAAATCTTGCACGCCGTCTTCACCACGATCGAGCCCGTGGGATCTAGCGGCGTAACCAATAGATAATATTGCTTTTTGAATTGCTCGATTAAATGTAAACTTTTCGAGATAAGTAAGTACACTAAAAATCACTTCAATCATTATCAAGAAACTGTTCGGCAAGGTATTGTAAAAGGTAAAAAAAGTTATATAAAAAAGGTAAAGGGGCATTGTATACGTGTCGCACTTTTAGATACTGTCGAGAGGTGTGTTTTATATTAAATTAAGAACTTACCTTTTTTTAATGTAGTGCTGTGTACCTTATTAACGTCTTTAAGAAATGCAACAATACATTTCTGGCAGTTTCAACTCATATTTAACCTTGGTTTACTTTTAGCTTTACCTCATTACTGGATATTTATCAATGGCTGCGGCGATACCAACCGATCAAATGCCCAAATCTGATTCCGCTCAGGCCAAAAGAGACTTAACTCTAAGCTATTCAGCAACAGATATTGGCTCAAAAGAGGGTACACATGTGAAAACAATAACAGTCATTAAAAATGTTGCTGGGAAAAAAGACAAAGCTCTAAAAATTGATCCAAAGTTGCATAAAAGTGAAGACTGGGGATCTCACTTTCGTGATAACTTCAATTCGTATGGAGTGATTCCTGATGTTCCTGACATTGACGATCTTTTTGCATACGTCAATAAAAAGGAGGAAAAGAAGCCTTCCGAAGCCGAAGCGCCTGCTGAAGAAGATAAGTCGGCTGGGGACGATGAAGAGTCTGCAACAGAAAAAAAAGAACCTCTCACAACCTCCACCACATCTGCTCCTGCTGCAGAAGTGTCAAGTGAAGCCACACAAGAGAAGGTCGAGAAAATAGCAGGCGACGCTGAACTCATTCAACCGGGAGGCAAACCAGGAAAAGTTAAATCACAATCGTTGGACATGGGCAAATACAGAGTCCAGGAAACAATGTTCGATGTAAACTATTCAACACCTCAGCATTCAGTGCGGCAATATTTCACGAACTCTGCTGGGGGGAAGAGCGAAAAATACATTCAATCGGCTTCTATTCCATACTTCTATCCACAGCCTGGTCAGCCAAGTGTCAGCACACCATCTGGAAATGGATACTCCTCACAACCAAAGCCAGTTCGGGGTAGCGTCAGTGTGACAACACCATCTGGAAGAACATTTGATGTCCCCGTCCGTAATTCTACAGATGCACCACCTTACATTGCACCGAATTTCCGAAAAATCCCAGGATCACCTCAAGGTCAGCCTGTTTCGACAAGTTCTCAGCGTCCTTATATTGCACCCAACGTACGCAAAACTTATGAAGTGCAGCTGAATAATACAAGCACGAATAATATCAACACTAACAACTTCCAACCAAATACAACGGGTTCGATACAAACACCGAGGACTAATGTATATTCAGGCATTCCAACAAGTTTTAGAACAAGCAGTTTCAGCGGCTATAAACCCAATGTGCCACGTTCTCGAGGCCTGCGATATTAAATGTACATTACTTTAAGATTAATTTAATTTTTCAAAATATACGGTTTGTAAGTTGAAGTTTTGTTTGCGGTTCGATTTTTAATTTCTTCCATTAATGTTCACGCCGAGGTCAAAAGATACACTTGAAATTGTTTATTTATAAGTTGAGCTAAACTTAGCGGCATCTATATCAGCAACTATCATCTAACGTCAGATTTAAAAGTACTCCTGGTTTTTTAGTGGGACGACATGTCAAGGAAATTTTTTGTCGTCAATATTCTATCACCTAAGAATACTGGCAAGTTAAAAGAAGACTCATACGGATGGCTTAACTAAACACATTCATTTTATACACAGTCATCCTTGTACTACAAAATTCTTTCGTTCATTGTGGTTCATGGTTCATTGGGTTATAAAACCTTTTTATAATAAGTTATTTTTTATTTAAGCATGAATTTTGAGTAAGTTGTAAGTACTTCAAAAATGTTTGGAATTATGTGTACCTGAAAGTCTTTTCTAATTACTTAAGTATTTCAAAATTATGAATAAAGCTTTTTAAAAGCCTTTAAGCCCCATTTCAATTGCGAATGAGATTCATGATTCAATTTCTAAGTTTTTCTTACAATTATTTCATTTCGTGGTTTGATTCAGCACGAAAATAAGGTGAGTAGCAGTGTACCTTGTCCGTATTTTCGAGACAATTAATGATTAATAAGCTAGATCCGAAAATGCCTTAAGCTTAAGATATTTTGCCTACTGTTTTCCTTTTTCCTGTGCATGATTTTTTTGTAAGAGTTTTGATTCCACGTGAGAACTAAAACTCCACTGTTGAACTACATTGATTTTCTGCTTCACATAGTGACATTTTGTCAGAGAGCTTCGTCAATTACGTTATGTAGGCAGCTGGCAATAAGAAGACCGTCCACTGCGATGAAATTATTTCTCAACACTTCTAAGAATACAGACTCTAAAACAAAAAATCGACTCCAGTAGCTACGTTGCTTCCCAAGGTGTACAATTTTGTTCGCATGTTTTTTATCCTTGAAAACAAGAGCATTCTAAAAGGCAAGTTTTGCTTTACAAAGCATAAATAAACATGCATGTTGCTTTTCTTATCGTCCTCTATCCTTTTGCGGGTTCTACGGTTTTCCCAGGGAAGTGTGCCAACGTTGATGACATCAATAAATTTCAGCTGACTTCATGTTTTCTCCAGTTCGCTAGTTTTTATATGTCCAAATCTTCCTGTCTCTTTCCGTATCTACTAGAAAACAGTATTTACGCAGCCAGTCCCGAAAAAAAGGAATTCTTCTTCTCCGACCACTAACGTTCTTTCTCTCCAAGCTAATGAAAAAACTAATGAACTCTCAGCTAATAAAATATCTCGAGTCATTCATTTGTGATTTGATGGCAAATTTTACCAAAAAGTGGAACTGCTCATTGCATCTCTTCGGGGAAAAGCAAGACTGTTGAGCTTGATGTTTTAAAAGAAAAGTGATTGACTTTCGAATAGTTCAATCCAAGTGGTTCTGGATGGCGGCTTCAAGTTTGATATGCATCATATTAACGGTGGTATGACCCAAGTCTTAGCTTTATCTCCAATGCTTTCCTTGATTTTCATCAACGATATTTTGCCTGCCACCTCTAATCAAATTCATCCTTAAATTCATTGAATTCGGACCCAAATAGCATCTTAGCCTGGGGGTTGTAAACAGAGTAGAAATGCTGTCTACTCTCTCTCAAGCGAAATTAAAATCTCAACCACTATCCATGCATTCCTGAAATCCAAAAACTTCTCCGTGCTCGATGTGTGTTAATGACAAGCTTCATTGGAATCATCATCTTATATTGATCCAAGCCAAGGACGCGCGCCGTGAAATGCTTGGTTTTTTTTAAAACAATGCAAGAAATACTTTACACCATCTGATTTTGCTAACATATCATTGTGCGTATATATACGACCAAAACAAGAACAAAACTCTCATGCAGACTCTCATTCCACTTCTGGAATACAGCTGGCTGAATTTAAATAGAATACCCAATGGTAACAGGAATGTATATCAGTTTACACTTGAACCTTATTTCGGACGTGTCGCATTGTATTGAAGCTCTTTCAACAAAACTTCAGGCTTCTACAACGGGTTTCCACGCCATTATAATAATATAATCCTCAACGATTCAAAGTGCACCAGTAACTGTCCTATCTCTCCTCTGATACCTTCCACTCGGGCTGTGTTAATACAGCTTTAGGACAACCATTAACCCTTGAACACTAGAGAATTAAAAAAAAAAAGTAACAGCTTCGCAATCCAGCGCCATCAATGGCTGGGAATGCACTGCATTATAAGCGATAAATCTTATCACTCATCCAAGTTAATGAACATTCTACTTCCGCTTTCATGGTTGAATGAAAATGCAAGTCCTTTTTCCTTGTCCTGTTTCTTCTGAGCAGGTTCTGTGGCCATGTAAGGTCCCTCCCTCTCTGGCTTTTAAGGCCTTGTTCTTAGAAGCCTACTATCCTCTGCGATTCTGGGCAGCTGATTCCAGTTCACTCAGGCATCAGCGATGGGTTGCTACTTAACTGGTCTTCCTGGATAAGTCCAAATCATGGTACAGCGCATACGATTCGCGGTTGTCCTACTTACACTGCTCGCACGCAGGATAATAAATTCGCCGTAAAATTGTTTTCTAGGTAGAGTCGTGGTGTTGTTAACTGCAAGATTGATGAACTTCTTAACAACAACCAAGTTGCTGCTTGCTGTTAACAACAGTGACGTTTTGTCCTATGCGGTGGACGGATCTTTGTTTGTTTGTTGTTAACAGTCCTTGTTAACTTCAAGACCAATCAGCTTCGCCTGTCCTTCATTCGCCGTAAAAGCCTTTAATTCCACGATTGCAGCTGGCTAAAATGGCGATAGATATCGCGTACGTAATTGCGGGAATGTATTGAAGATCGTGCTTTATGTGTTAATATCTGCCCTACAGGCATTAAAATCTCCAGATCAAGATTGAAGAAGGCACCTGACAACGCATCTTCCTGCGGAATCCAGTGGATGTTTGAAACAGTTCCGAGGAGCTCCTTTTAAGAGCTTCATTTGAATGAACTCATTAGAAAGGCGCTCAAAATTGAATTTTGATTTTGATGTATCGAAGGCAAATAGTGACGAATGCGTCCAACTTTCTTATGCATAATGTTTGTCTTTTCCCACGTATTACAGAGAATTCTGTTACGTACGAATTATTGTAACTTTGTATTAACATATATTGACTTGTCTTACATTAAGCAAAAAACGTGTTATACACGTTTCTTAGTTTGATCTTCCAGTGAAATTTTCTTGCACATATACAGTCTTAGTCATATAAGTCTTAGACATGATGAGATACAAAAAACGATAACCTTCCAACTTTCTAGACAGCATAAAGAAAAATACTATTTTCCTCTCTGGGAAACTGGTTCGGTAAGGATTTTAGTCATTTATGTCTAGTAGGGGAATTATAAAACCAAGTGTTGGTAATCTACAAATTTAGTTGATGTCTCAACAGTATTAGTCTTCGGTCTTGTGATAAAAAAAAAAAACTAATATCTATTTCTAGATGAACTTTCGGCGAAAACTTCCGATATTCTTACAATTTGAACAAGCTCGCACAAGTAGTGTCAACGCCATCAAATCTTTTTATTTTCCTGCAAAGAGAGACAAGCAGCATTTCCAACAGCAGCCTTTTGAAAAATATATGCGCATGTGGCTTAATCCAATGTTACCGCTACACATCAATCCACCCCTTGCCCAATTATGTCCTCACAGGGGCCAGTACCTTAAAAACAAATAAGTGTAGTAAACCATAAATCTATGGCTGGATCTGAAAACTTCTTAAATCAGCAGAGTATTTAGTTGCGCCAGCATACCTTAAATCAAGCGTTATGACTGGCTTAACCGTTCTGTTAAGTCTTATATTGCAAACACATATGTATATTTGTTTTCATTCAATTGGTATTGTATTGCAAGCATAACTTAAATAATGATCCAAATAGATGAAGCAACAATGGTTTACAAAGCAGCACAAGGCGCCTGTTTTTATTGGATATGTTCAATTGGTATCTAATGCAAAGGGGTGAAAAACAAATTTTCCACATTTTAGTTTTTCTCTCACATTTAGATTTTCCTAAATCTAGTCATCTTTATAAGTCACAGCTCGAGTTTATACGAACAGATCGTTCAGCTTGCACCTATCGTATTAGTATAGTTAAGGCAATGCTCAATATTAGAGCTGTGTCAATCAAGATTGATTTGAAAAAGAACCCGATCTTTTCAGTCAATCATTCATTCGTTCCTTTTCGATTTCGTTCTTCTTTCAGTCATCGATCCAAAGTCAATCACCGTTCCTCAGTTCAATCCGGATTGGTTTAACACGTTGGCAGCAGCCGGAGCCAGCGTGTGCGCGGCAAATACACATTTTTCGAAATCTCGTAGCAGTTTCGCTACGTGCATCGATGTAGGAATGGAACGTGTTACTATTGTAAATGATTGAAATGACCCTTTCTCTTTCGTTTCGCCCAACGATAATGGAGAGAGAAAAGTATTGGTTCGTACCGATTTCATTGGTTTCGTTCATTTGAACGGGAAAGAGGATTGATGTTAGGAACGATTGGTTTGCCCAACCGGGATTGCAGTCACCAATACTTTTAGAAGAACGGGTCCAAAGGATCGAATCAATCACGATTGACACAGCTCTACTCAATATAACTGAATTCTATTTTTATAGGCTTAATAGGCTTAACAATCTTATGAGATATACCCCTCATAGCCCTTATTATGTATTTTACAATGAATAGTATTTTCCGCATGAAAAACGAAACTGCCTTTAGCTACTACTGGCGTTTAATACTACGATATACATACTATTTGAGAGCGGCGGTGTCGTTCGATAATGGTTTAAACTGTCGTCTCTATTAAAATCTTTAAAACGTTTTACGTCAATAGCTTCTCGAACAAAAGCCTTCAGCCGAATGAATCATACACAACACTGACAACTTCGTGATGTACGTCGCTTCTCTTAAGAACATGTGTATTTCACTGAGTTGTCAGTTGTGTACTTCGACGTAACGGATACAACGGATTTATTGGTGTGAAGGCTTAAGCGAGGGATATAAGCAGTTTTGCCAGCCAAAACTTCAGCCTCATCAAAGCATATCCAAAAGTGTTCATTTTGATTGTCCAGGAAGGTGCTCGCATTTTGCCGATTTTTCTCGCTGACCTTCGCCTAATGTGCTTCTTGTCTGTCTAACATATGACCGAATATACGGCGATCTATGGGTAATTTATCACCTTTTTGGCAGTGAAAACACGGGTTTTACTCCGTATCGCTTTAAAATTTTACCTACTCTGTCGGTGACCCCATTCGAATATGCATAAAAGCTTTTTTGTCAATTTCACTGTAAGACCGCTAAGTCATTTTCCCGGGGCAAAATTGGCTTTCTCATTTTGTTTTTTCGAATATCGTCTCGATTTATAAACGTTATCGGTAAAGATCATTTCAGCGACAAAATATTCGGCATCACATATTCTGTGAAAACTTCAAATTGCCGAATGGTGGTGAAAAGAAGCGCGTAGATATTTGTTCGTGTATGCCTTTTCAGTATGCGATGCGTCCTAATGTACTGCGTAGCACTCACGTCCAAGAAAGTAATATAAAGTAATAGATAATTTTAAGAATGCAGAATGCAGGTGTCCTCGATGTATCTCAACTTGAGCTTTGGTTTTTTATTGTAGCTGTTCAAAGCATTATTCTGAAATTTTCCATCCACAAATGAGCAACTAAGGGAGCTGAGGACAAGCCTTCTTTTCACTGCACCATCTTTTTGTAGATAAAGCTTATTGTTTAAAGGGATATTGCCCGAAGAAAGACAAAATTCCAAAAGTGCCATATGATTTTCGTCTATATTGACTATAATACCGATTATTCACCATCAAAACCTCAGAAGCCTTCTTATACAAATAAGAAAATACAAAGATGCTTTTCCTTAGCATCCTCCATTTCTGTCTGACTTATGTGCAAGTACTTTGGTAAGTTTTCCTCACATTTTTCTTGTGTTTTGTCCAAAAAAATAAAAAAACCGACGTAATTTTCGACAGCCATCTACGAAGTTTACGCACTAACTCCAATCTCGCAAACTAAGCGACTATGAATACCAGCGTCTTTGGTTGCACATTAATAGAAGGCTGGAACTTTAAAGTATTTACGGTTCACCTTGCTAATTATATGACCTTTGAATGTAGCCTCTCCTTAGGCATCAGGCTATGAAGAACGTATGCTAATCGCTATTTCGTTAAACTAAGAAGGCTTTCGTCAACTCCACCCACTCTTATGCGGTTAGTCTGGGTTCAAATCCTACTGTGCGTCGTCACCTGGAGAATAACTCGTTCTTTTCACGGTCTTCACCTCCACGGGGGTCTGACAAATCCTCCTAGAGTTACATTTATCTCGTACAACTTCTCAAAGTGCCCTTCAGATTCAGCAACAAAAATGTAAGTTCCCATGTATGTGAAGAATACAACACACACAGCATTCATGGTCGAGAAGTTGGCCCTGGTTCACCACGAGCTGTTGCGCCTTTTAATAAGAAGGCATCAAGTTGTAGTCAGAGCCTTCGAGTAAGAAGAGGTAAGGGGTGGATCAACTCAGACCCGTAGTTTCCCAAGGGCCCGTATTTCTTCTCATGTAAATTACTATAAATACTGCCAATAAAGATTTCAAAGAAACTTAACCACTATAAGTATTGTTTGTGGTGAGGAATAAGGCTCAAAAAGATATTTAAATGAAAAAAAAAGTTGTATGTATGTAAGTCAAAGAAAGAAATGTTTGTGAGGTCTTTTACGGCTACATGAAATTAGGCCCGAATGAAAAATGGCCCCAAACTGAAAATAAAAAATATCCCCAAATAATTACGTGTACGGCAACCAAAATGAAATTTTGTCAAAAAGCGGCGAGTTTTCAGTTTTTGGAGCGATTTTTCGCTTTCAAAATCGATCAATTTTTTATAATGAAAAATTGCCCCAAACTTTTCCAACATGTATTTTCGCGCCAATGCAACATTTTCCGAACTAAAAATAAAAAATTGCATACAAATTTTTAAGAACGATGGACATTTAAAAAAATTTATAACTGGACACATGCCGCTTGGCGGACACCCTGAGAACCTACGTGTGAGGCCGAAAGCCGGCCGGCGTATGAGTCGAAGAGACGTCCGGAGTCTTTTTCTTTTTAAGAATCACCCACACTGTTTGATCCTCGCTTTTTTGAAGAAATACGCGGAGTCTCTATGAACATAGAACCACCCAAACAATGTATGATTTCCGAACTCAAATACCTACCGGAAATCAAATAGTGTTTGCGTGATTCTTAAAAAAATGACTCCGAGCGTCTCTACGACTCATAGGCCTTAGATGCAGGTGCTTAGGGCGCCGCTACGCTGCATAAATCAAATTTTGCATTTTTTTAAATGAAATGTTATCAACATTTTTGGGGGCAACATTTTGATTTTTCATTTCTAAAATTGCGACTAATTTTTATTATGAAAAATAACCCCAAAAATAGTTTTGGGTGTTTTTCATTTTTAGTTCGGCCCATTTTTCATTGGGGCCTAATTTCATGCAGCCGTCTTTTACTATACAAAAACCGTCCAAAAATGGCATTTAACCACTTTATTTGCGTTGGGATCTCTAGTGGATCTCGACCGTTGGGTGTGGAATGTCGTCGGCGTTTAATGGTGTCGGAATCGCTTGGCTCGCTCCCAAAGTTATGTGCTATAAAGCTGCAACGTTAAGCATATTAAGACAATATCTTAACGAGTCCTGTCCTATTACATGGAGCCGAATAAAAGATATATCAACACGGATTTCTTCTTATTTATTACTTCTTTTTATGGAAAGTAGTTATTTCCTTCCTTTTGCGTTGACGGGATATTTCAAGGAACTATTTCTATATTATAACAACGAATCTTACGAGCTACTAAAATTTACTCACTGTCGCCAGAGAGGGTGGTACATTCCTTGGATTTACTCCGATCGATGCAAGAATATCATTTTAATTTTGTGTCGCTGCCATACGGGCAAGGTCGTACAAACGAAAAACAGTGTGTTGTTTACGCAGGGCTGAAGTGTCTGTCGTTATGTTTCATATTTCCAAAAAGAGTTCCATGAAGACCCTTTAAAGCACACACCCTCAGCTCAACTCACTTTCGTGATTTTTGGATTGTTAGTAATAGGTTTGTAAAACTACATTATTTCCATTAAAAAGCTGTTTTCTGAAACTGCTGCCCTTGGCCATGCATTGCATGGTGACTGGTGCTGGTGAAGTGACTGGTGAGATGTAATTCAAAAATAGTCAACCACGGTACACGTATAATACCTACTGAGTGCTTTTGTATTAAGGTATGTACATACTTTGCCCTTTTGACTATAAGTAGGTACATGTACATACATACTTATGCGCAAGTACAGCTTCAATATTAATTTCTTTTTCTATTTTTATATATGTAACTGCGTAGCTCGTCCGTACAAATTCATTTTAGAATATGCTATGTTAATCCGTTTTCACAAAAAAATAAACCAATTTATCGACTTATCGGCACCGACCACAAAAACAAAATAAAAACACTTTCTTGGACAAAATAAAATCTCATAAAAGAAAAAAAAAATGGTCGACAGTGTGACGCTGGCGGTCCCCCAATCCTCCAACTTACCGATGAAATTAAACGTTAAATTAATTGTTAAAAACAGAAATCTGAGCTTTTCAAAGTTGTTCACAAATTAATTTCAATTTATTTGTCCTATTTTCACCATAAAGTATATGATATCGGCTTGTTTTACAATATTTTTTCGCACGTATCATGAAACACAACTCTCCCTCGCGAATTCTCTGCCACAAATATGGCCGATCTGATACGATAGGATGTTTGCTGTGGCTAGCGGCTAATGGCTAATGTTTTTAGGCCCATTCACGATTGTTTTTTGATATGACGCCAGTGCTGCCAGGTCAAATTATTTATCCGTAATTCCATATATTTGCATCAAATTTAAATTGGACTTTTCAGAAATCCGTCTGAACACAAGGGGCTGAATTAAACACAAAATGGAGTCCCCTTCCTCGGATTAACTTAACGTGCTGTCAAACTTTGGCTCTAATTAATAGTTCCTAACAAAAAATAGGAAACAAAAACTAAAATTGTACATACAAAATTAGGAGTGATATACCCTTGAAGAAACCATTCCGGACGCCATATAAGATAACTAGACTTCATGCCATTTAGGCATTTTCTTCTTTGGTACGTCAAATATGCCAAAATGGCATGCAGCCTAAATGATTTATTGATCATTGATCAATGATTGATTTTCATTTTGAGCAATCATTATCATAAATCTGCGCGGTAGATTAAAAATGACATTTAAATCTTGAATAAAATTGTTTCAGTTCCAACTTCTAACGCCTTCTATACAAATAAATAAATAAATTTCAAGTCAAAATGCAACGTAGGCATATGAAATTTTCAGCTTTTTACGTCTTTCTTTTTCGCCGCCTATTTTTCATGACGATTGGCTGTGTAGACGCAGCGTTGCTCACAGAGATATAAAACAGATAAATATGATGACAAAACAAATGAAATAAGTTTCTAAATAAAAGTTGATATACGATGAGCATTCGTGATTCGTGATATGTGTGGGTGAGTGTGCGAAACATTAAAAAAAAAGTTTTTCAAGAAATGTTTGAGTCACAGAAACAAGTCAAATGGGTTTCAGAAAAAACTTACTCACGGTGGCGCTACAGTCTGGGGTGGACCTGGGCCTCAGCCAACAAGCTTAACCAGCCAGCTCCATCTCTAGCTAGTAGAGCTGTGTCAATCATTCATTTTCCCGGATCGAATGGATCCAGGATTAGGAAAAAGGACCCGATCTTTTCAGTCAATCATTCATTCGTTAATTTTTCAACCATCATTGTTCTTAACGATTTCGTTCTCCTTTCAGTCATCCATCCAAACTCAATCACCGTTCCTCCGTCCAATCCGGATTGGCGTGTGCGCGGCAAATACACATTTTTCGAAATCTCATAACAGTTTGGCTACGGTCATCGATGTAGGAATAGAACGTATCAATATTGTGAATGATTGAATTTACCCTTTCTCTTTCGCTTCGCTCATTTGACAAAAAAAAATAGAGCTCTTCCTTCAGCTGTCAGCACCACAAGAATAAATTGGGAAAGGAACAAAAAAGTGAAACCTTCGAGAATCTGAAACACCGCAGGAAAAAAGTTGTTGGAAAACAATGAAAAATCCTCAACTTTTGGTATGAAACTGGCGCAATTTCAACGTTAGTTTTTGGCTTACAAAAGCAAATAAGAAGTGTTTAATCGGTTTGAAAACATCTAAAACATTTGGAATTAACATTTAATTTAAATTTGTTTAACAAATATACACTTTAAGGTGTGTTTCTGTGTAATATTATATGGCGGCAATATTGAAATATAACATTTTTTGGTTGTCTTTTTGTGCGGGCTGCGTAAGAGTTTTGCCAAACTTATCCAATAGGTTCTGGGGTATTGCGAAATACTTTTTAAAATTATTTTAAAACGATTCGAAACCATAAAATGTTTTAAAAGCGAAAAAAGCTCGTTGAAATCGGGCAGGTTCTGTACTAAAGATTGGGGATTATTCATTGTTTTCCATCAACTTTTTCAGATAGGGATAGCGCGTTCATAAAAGGAGTTGCAAGCGGAAACCTCTATGGAGAGAGAAAAGTATTGGTTCGTACCGATTTCATTCGTTTCGTTCATTTGAAAGAAAAAAGGATTAATATTGGGGGAACGATTGGTTTTACTTTTCCATTCGTTTCATTCATTTGAAACGAAATGAAACGAAACTGAAACGAAAACGGAAAGAGGATTGATATTTGGAACGATTGAACAAAGCTCTACTAGGTAGCCGTCTCCAGTTTCGCACGTGAAGTTGGCTGAGGTCCCCTTCCACTTGCGTTTCAGAAAAAAGGACTTATTAATTAACTTAAATCCGGTTCTTCAATGCAGTGTTGAGCCCAGCTTAATCCAGGACCTATTGACCCCAAAACAAAATTAATCTAATGTCAACCTACCGAGCATGTCAAAGTCGCAGAGTCAATAAAGTTGTCGAAATCTTCGTCTTTCAAAATTATTGAGAAAAACAGAGCCAAAGAAGTTCGAGTTGTTCTCAAGTGTAATTTTTCAAGAATAGCTAGTCGGCTAAAGCCTCGTTGTTACAAGAAGCAGAAACAGAATCTCATACAATAGTAACAGAAACAGGAACGGTGCCGTTTTCAGATTTAGTAGCTACAGAATCAGCGACGTAAAATTGCTCTACACATTGACTGTCACAAAAAGTGAAATGTGAAATCACAGATCACCTTAGCCGATTCCACCCCTGTTTTGCTCCTTGTGACAACGCGGCTTAAGATCAACTCATTAACCATATCACCCATTAGACACCAAATTGTTGTTGTATCTTCTTACACGTATTCACCAACATGGAAATTTAAAGCTTTAAAGGCTTTATAAAAAACGTAAACAAATGGGTGTTGGAGGGTAAGAGCGACGCAAGTTGAATATCTAGTTACTCAGTAATTTATGCTCGGGAGGTAGTATGAAAAGAATACATTCCGAATATTCTGAACGAAAATAAACGCAAAACGGAATGATCGGAATATTCCGAATAAATAAAAAACCGCAGGTATTTCGACCGGAATAGTTAGAACGAATAAAGAAACCCACCCTATATCAATTGCTATTGAACACATCCGCGGTTTTTGAGAACTTGTCAAACAAACGTGACTATTGTGAACTTATCACAAATTTTGGTTTATTTGAAAACTAAACTTCAGACTTCCCGAGTTCCGACAATTTTATTTTTCTTATCCTTTCCATTTCGAGTGTTCTCAATGTCTCTGAATCTGGACATAGAGGAACAACTTGCTTTATTTACTGTACGTTCAAACAAACAACTTCGCGAAGATCTGCCCGCCACTTCTAGAAACTACAAAAACGAATTCGATCTCATTCCGTTGCTAGTGAAAGATATCCATAAACTCGCATTACCGGATAGATGCTTTGCCCAAACTATAACAGCATACGGTTTCCCGTTTTCATCCGTTTTAATTTATGGCAGAATTGCCTCCACCGGAGCTGGAGCAAATGGAATCCAACGCTACTGTCTTGACGACGGAACAGGGCTAATCAATGTAAGGCTCCTAAAGCGCAAGGGGTTAAAGGACATTGAAAAGTTAGATCTGCAATGTTTTCGCACATTCGGGAATATTAAGGAGTTGTACAACAGTGTCCAACGTATTTTAAGGACAACCCGAAAGCAACTGTTGGATGTAGGACAGCTCCCATATGGGACCAAGGCACTACTCATTGGCCGACCATATCGATACTTTGACGAGGCCGTTTTTAGTGCATTCGAGTTGATAGTAGATAATGGTGTCAGTCGCGACTTAGAGATAGCTGTAAAAGACTTTTTAATAGACTGGTACGCTAACCGCTTTAGAACGCGCAACCTCGCAGACACGGCGTCGTCCCACTTCGAATAACATTTGACTGTAAATTTGTTGCTGTAAATGAAATAAAACTATTAAACTATTTTTGTTCGTATATATGTAGCATTCATTTCTATTTTGTTTGATTCTTCTTCTAAAATTTGTAAATCCTGATCAAAACTTCCACAAAGTGCAATTTAAAATATATAGTTAACTGTCGAAACAATTGTATTCCACACGTTAAAAAAGACTTTAAGTGGTTTTCGCTCTGATAGCAGCACGCTTTCCGGTTACAGCCTGGAAACCAGATTTGATGCTGGCCACTGAACATCTAGAACCGCAGGATTCACATTGGAGGAAGAAAAGCCGAGTGTCTTTTTGCAGAATAGTTTCAGCTGAACGACAGGTGTGGCACGTCACGTATTCCTTGATGTATCGACGGAGAACATTTTCGATTTGTTTCGGCTGGAAGCGACCCTTAATTATCAGTTGTTGGTTACCGTCCATTGAGCCGCTAGTACCCAATTCAGCCAGCAGGAAATCTAGCAAATGCTTCGGCTGTCTGTGAAGCGTCTTGCTTATGTCCAAAAAGTTTGCAAACGATGTTTTCTTGGTGCCTACACGAAGCACTTGGGGAGGTCGCATAACAAACTTTGGCTTGCGTCCGGCAGCCATATCAGGATTTTTGTCCAGAATTATTTCGAAAACTCGTTTGAGCAACTCATCGTATGTGTAGTCACGATCGGAACCGGCCCACGATGTACTATTCTCGTCAACTATTAAAAGAGAAAAAAAAACTTGTAAAGAAAAAATCACAACAAGCATAAAGGCTTCTTCTTCGAAAGATGTTCTCAAAGAAGAAAGCCAACTTTAAAAGATTGACGTAAAAATGCATGTACCAGACTCGCTGAAGCTCAAATCCGCATCGGTAAGGCATGTTTTGAATAATTCAACACAAGATTAAACACCTCTATACACAAAACTGTCAGTTAGTATACGAGCTTACCATTTTCTTTATCCTCTCCTTTATCCTCGCCTTGTTTTTCGGCCACTAATTCGTCCAAATCGATCTTCTTCTTCTTCTTCTTTTTGGTCTTTGAAAAGTCCATGTCCAGATCGACATCTTCCTCTTGGACTTCGTCGCCCTGTGGTTCGACCATCTCGGACTCAGCTCCCTTGGCTGGAAGTGCTACGTCCAATTCCTCCAGATTGAAGGGCTTCTTCTTCTTCTTTTTTTTTTTGCCAAAGTTTTCCAAGTCTAGGACATCCTCTGCGTCGTTTGCAAGAGCATCACCAGCTTCTTCTTCTGCTGTTCCATCATTGGTTTTCTTATTACTATCATCAATACCGAGTGCAGCGTCCAAGTCGAATGTCTTCTTCTTTTTCTTTTTTTTTAACAAAGTTGTATCGAAATTCTGTGGGAGTTCCTCTCATTATTCTCAATTTCATAACCTCATTTTTTTTTAACAAATGTGACTGCCACATATTTTTCGTTCAAATGGGCATCTAAGATTGATTCACTTACCCCTTCATCAAGATCCATGGTAAGTAATTTGTTTATACTCTTATTTAGAAAAAACTTATTTAAATTATCGGTGTTACTTTGCTGCAAAAGTTTATTGCATCAGAAAACTATTAAACCAACGATTGGTGACAGGGCACGGTCTAGGCTTGCTTTCAAAAGAATGACAGACCTAACTAGAGTTGTATGGGCTTTTTCTTTTTATTTTGTAGTAGATTTTCACTACTATAGGGTGATTCTTAAGCCTTCCTAACTTAAGGACCAGATTAGACTCAGTGCTCAGTAATTAAATAAATCGCAGTAAAACAATGAAATGAATATTTGTTTTAATTAAAAGTCAGATTTTTGTGAAGCGTTTTATAACGAAGTCCCAATAGTCCATCATTCTTTCTTTTGTTTTATTATCTTAAGCAATTGCAACGTTCGTTGTTTTATATGTGTATTATATTATACAACAGGAATTCGTTCCTTCCGCGATTAGCTGTATTAAGGCTACCAAAATCGATTGAAATTAAACAGGCAAGCTCACGAATTGTTCGTATTTGTAAACCAATGTCAGAGTATGGGTAGATTTGTGAATTTCAGCTTGAGGGCAAAGACGTTGCATGCCATATCTTGAATATCAAGTTATTCAGTAATTTATAACCGAGGAAAAACATTCGGTATTGATTCCCTTATTTGCGTGAATTATGAAAAACTGTACACAGCAAATTAAAATAATTGCATACTGTATCCCTGCTAGATGTCGCAAACGTATTGTGTGAGCGTCTCACGCCGTTCTGCAGTACCAGTGTGACATCAGGTAGATCGATCATAGACCTAAGTCCTTCACACTAAGATAAATTCTGAAAAAAGCTGATGAATTTCAAGTCGAAGCACACTATCTTTTCATTGGTGCAGGTGCGCGAACAAAAGAATACAAAGATTATGCCATGGAAAACTTTTTCATTTCAATGATGTCATTATGTTTCTCAGTAATATAGTGCTCATTAGCTGCATAAATTCGGAGCTTAAAGTGTAAAATGAAAGTAAATATTACATGCGGTAGATAGTAAGTCGTCACGATTTAAATTTTATATAAGGTTGCCTTGTCGCAAACCTGTCGAAACCTCCAAAAATTGTTTACGATGCTAAAATTTTGCTGTTACCTCAAAGAAGAGATCGTGCGAAATAAATATATAAATACAGTTGCCTTTATAGAACCTGTTTTATGGAGTTACATACCTGATTGTTTAGTTAATTGATACCAAATTATAGATGCAAGCTACAACTTACACTTTAATCATTTAAAATGTTCTTTTTTATTTAAGTATGAGAATCTAAGAAGTTTGTTGTAGGCGCCGAAAATGTTAAGTGTTTTCTAATTACGTGGGAAGCAATTTAAGAGATCCAAATATGTAGTTCTTATTCTACATTAAAATATCGTTGGTTTCATACAGCCTGTTCAAAGCAATGTTTTCGAGCAAAATACATAATTGAGAACTAGTAAAACAAATTACCATTTGGGGTTCATCTTTATATTTACTCTTTGTTGAAATTATATAACTTTAACAGCGCTACATTGTACACTACGTCTCAATCACTTCAATAATGGCAGTGGAATGTAGCAAATAAGTAAATAGGCTCCAAACCAAATACATAACCATTCTTATAAAACTATTTATATGTGGTATAAAATAAATTCTCTATGTGATAAAAAAAGAATCAATGACATTGAATATCCAGCAACGTTTCGTAAGTAAACTTTTTAGAAACTTAGATGTGTGAGTTGATTTTTTCGACCGGGCCCAGTGGTTCTGGACCAACGCCTCCAGCCATTTTGTAAACTAGTGTGCTTACCTCGTACGCCAAGTTGTCCACGTCCTTGAATAAAACAACATTAAAATAGCATTTAACATTATTTTTGGTGAAGAAAAAGAAAACGTACCTCTTTGGAAGCTGCTTCCGCATATACTCTTATAACGTCTTCGGTTCCTGAGGGTCGAACAAAAGCACGTCCCCTCTTGTAGTTTGTCACGACTTTGTCAATCTCTACCTGCAGGCCAATGGGCGTAACACAAACTCGTTCCGCATCAGTAGTAGTTATTACGTTACGATCTTGTACTTTAACTTTTATTTGTAAATTTGGAAGATCATTGTAAGTGCATAGCCAGTCAGTTACATCCCAGCCCTTAGCATGCAGAATTGTTTCGACAAGCAGCATGTCTGAAATGGCATCTCCAACTGTTTCATTAATGAGATCAATTACATTTAGTAATGTCTTTGCGTTTTTGTTATCGTTGTTTTCCGCTGCGGCCTTTCTTATAGTTTCCTTGGCCTTATCGCTAAAGACTATGGTTCCATGACCGTTTGCTTCAAAATACACTCCAATGTCATAATCTAGAGCTTTGTGATGCAAGTGTTTCACACCAGTAGGAACACACGCTACAGGCACTTTCAGATCATTCTTAATATAATCAGTGGAAGCTCCGTTAGCATACGCTGTCTGAACGAGGCCCATTGTTAATTCAAGGCCACACTTTTTTACTGATTCCATCAGAAAGTCTGCTATTAAGGTCGCGATTCGATCACCATCCAACAAATGGAATTTTCCATTTTCATCTGTGAAGAAATAAACCACTCGGTCAGCATCTCCATCAACACTAACACATCTTGTGTTCGGTTCTAGAATAGGCATGGCAATCGGACAACACTGTTTAACCTTAACGTGGTCAGCTCCACATTCATGGTTGATTTTCCCAGCACCGCTGTTGAAAACTTCAACGTTCAGAGAGTTTTTCATACGTTTCAAAAATTGCAGCATTTTACGTGCTCCAACACCGTTAGCTCCATCAAAAGCAAGCTTATTTTTATAGTTTCCGTTTTCCAATTTCTCCCCACGTATTGTTTCAAAGGCTTTTATAAGTTTGGTGTAGTAGCCTTCTTCGGTCGGTACACCGTATGCACCTTTTGTGTTTGCACATACCACCATGTAGTGCAGCATTGGAGTTGTTACGATTCCGAATTCCTTGACATTCCCCTTTACGGCGATTACTCCATCGGCTACAGCCTTAAGGAGTCGGGGACTGTGATAACGATTATCCATGCCCACATACACATGCGAAGACGATCCCACATCAATATTATTTTCTTTAATAATCTTCCCCACCTCAGACTCGAGCTCTTGATCAGTTACGTTGACTAAATCCGTTGCAATTTTTTCCCAACTTTGTTCCAGCATTTCTCCTTTGGGATCAATCAACTTGACTCCGTTGTCTGGTTCCGGATTGTGAGATGCTGTGATCATCACGCCAATAACTGCTCCGTTCATCAGACGTGATCTTAGCGTGGCCAATACTCCCATGCGGAACATGACATTGTCGAGAATTTCAGCTCTGAAAAGGAGAATGGTGATTAATGTGCCTGAATTAAAAGCACTAATGTACTGTTTTTTCTTTTTCATATAAAATATTCTTCGCCAAGGTTATATGATAAACTCCCATAATCAATTTTAATAACACAAGCGGAGTAGATCGGAGTAGCGATACACTTTTCTTTTAAATAGATTCCATGAGAAGCCGAGAACCGATTACGATCTTACGATTTTTGTTTGCTTGTATATATTTACTTATACTTTATTAAGCCATTTAACTGCCTTAAATAAGACTTATCCTTCACTGTGTGTTCACACTTGATACCACAATTAAGGAGCGTGGCCAAGCAGTGTGAAATTTTGTACCGCCAATTTTAATACCGTTTTCACACCGAATCAGAATCTAGATTCAGAGTAAAAAGCCCGAATCTAATTAAAATCTGTAATACCGTTTTCATACCGAGCCAGAATCTAGATTCAGAGCAAAAAAAGTCCCAAATCTAATTAAAATCTATTAGATTTCCCATACATTTGTGGGATTCAGAATCTAGATCACAATCTAGATTCACATAGAATCGAATACAAATGTTGTTGGAATCAGCTATTGTCAATGCATTGCCGATGACAAAACAGCTGATAAAGTTTGTTTACAAAATAAATTCAAGAAATATTTTTATTTTTTTATACAATTTAATAGTGAGATGATTTTTAGTTATTTTCCAGTGCTTGTTGAGGTACTACAATAGTCTTTTTTGCTTATTTGAAGCCATTTAACTTGTGAAAATTGTGACAAATTTGACGGCTTGTATTCAATTAACGGAAACGTCAACGAAACGTCAACGAAATACATAATTTTCGCTGTGTGAGACCTCCATTCGATTTTGGAATCGAATTGCTCAGAATCTAGATTCTGGGCTCGGTGTGAAAAGGGTATTAGATTTCCCTGAATTTGTAGTATTCAGAATCTAGATTCCCATAAAATCTAATACAAATAAATGTGCTAGATTGTATTTGATTAAGTGGGAATCGTTCGAAAACAAAAGCAAACATACTTTTTTAATTCAATCAAAAGAAGACAAGAAAGCTGATCAAGTTGGTTTATAAAATAAAAATGAAATATTTTCGATTTTTTATAATATTCAATTGTGCGATGATTTTTAAGTATTTTTCAGTGCTTGTTTAGCTATCTACAAGAAGTTCTTTTTTTGTACATAAAAAATTTTTTTACAAATTTTGAAAAATTGTACTGCTGGTGTTCAAGCTCAGAATCTAGATTCTGGCTTCGGTGCGAAAAAAAAACGGTATAAGAAAAACTAGTTTGCATGACAAATTTTGTTTCTAAAAGACGTATTCATGATTAAATGGAACTTTAAGACATCGCTACCATTAACGCTTAGAAGCATGTAATTTGATGTTTTTACGAATTTTTCTTGTGACAGCTTGATCAACTTCAATTACGAAGTTACTCACATATGTGATTATTTATTTCAAACACTTCGCAACAGGCTTTTAATGCCTTGCGTTAAATATTATATTAAGTAATAAAATGTGTGCTTTTAATAATTGTTGTCAAGCAAACTTGTGTCATTCATTTGGTTTTTCCATTTCGCCGGTGCAACAGCAACTTCACAGAGACTGTGGAGTTTCGGACGCAGACACAGCTCGCGTTGAGATAAGCTAAGCGAAAAGCTGGATACTTAAATTGTTATTGGTAGCGTTTTTTCAGCCAACTTCGCGCCAACACGCGAAGTTGGCTGAGGTCCCCTTCCACTTGCGTGCGCCACCTGAGTCTCGGTGCTCCTCTACCGCGCCCATCCTGCGGTGTGGACTCGAAGATTTTCCGGGCCGAGGCGTTGGTGTCCATCCGCTCTAGATGACCCAGCCATCGTAGACGTTGTGTTTTGACTCTTTTGGCTAGGTCGGTATCGCTGTACAGCCCGTACAGTTCGATGTTATATCTCCTCCTCCACTCTCCGTCTATGCAGACGGGACCGTAAATCGTCCGAAGAATTTTCCTCTCGAAGCAGCCTAAAGTGTTTTCATCCGCCTTTGGCGGATTGAAACAAAAGGTAAAATTTTGCAGAACTGTTTAAAACAATCCGCAATCAGAGTTCGTGCTAAGAAAGTACAGCCAATCCAACTCATTCCGGCCAGTGTCAAACTAATGAATAAAGAGACACGGAAGTGTTGTTTTGTGAGAAAAGTGAAGCATCTGTTTAAGTTGTGTCATAAATTACTGAATAACTAGATATTCAACTTGCGTCCCTCTTACCCTCCAACACCTATTTGTTTACGTTTTTTATAAAGCCTTTAAAGCTTTAAATTTCCGTATCGGTGAATACGTGTAAGAAGATACAACAGCAATTTACCTTACGCGATTAGCTGATGTAAAAGCTGCAAAACGAAATTGCATGGAAATGACGAATTCATGAATTTACTCACATTTGCAAACAAATGTCGGAGGATGGGTAAATTCATAAATTTCAGCTTGTGGGCAAAGCTTTTACATGTCCGAAGTTGAATATCTAGTTGTTCAGTAATTTATGGTTGAGTGAGTGGCGACTAACTATGTGTTCCACCAGGCATGTCATGAGAGACGGCCCGAGGTTCATACGTTTGTGGGATCTGGCTTTATTTTTGTTTAACATTCCTGAGTTAAAATGACATTAGATCCCCACTGGTGACGCATTTATTCACATGTCGACACCCGTTTTCAGAGGACTAATGTCAAAATATATGCTTCACCCACACGCACTAAATATATGTGAGAAAGGACTATTCCTTGTTATTTTATTCATTGTTTAAAACCAGTTACCGTCCTCACAACTGTAATTTCACATCAAACTTTTTTTTAAACCAGCCACTTTTTACCGCCACTTCTGTGTTATTTATGTTAGGCTGAGTTGGAGGGTAGAATCGGCCAATCTCTTTCCCTTTCTCACACTCACGTCTCACCGATTAACCATTTTAAGCCTATCCCTATTTCATAAGGAGTGATGAGAGGAATGTTCTTTCTTCATTAGTAATTATCGCATGCAATAATTAATTGACACCAGCGCCAACGCCAAGTATGGATATAAATCTGTCAGGTTGTTTTCCGTCTCACTTCTCTCTCGCATCAAACAGAAATTTACATACTGCTCCCCTATGCTACCCCTCAACCTAAATCCACTGTACACCATACCAAGTGGATACTTGTGCTGCTACAACAAGAAGCTTATTAGTTAAGTGGTTTTAAATCCTTCTTTCAATGCGTGCAAGGGAATGGAATGTCTGTTCTTAATGTGCTTACTCACTGATGACGTTTCACATTTTCTCAAGTATTTGGAAATGGGCGCATATAGGTATAAATCTTATAAAAATACCTGCATAAAATCTAAAAATAAATGCACTCTCACATACTTTTCACGAAATCCAGCGGTTCCGTACTGAATTTTCTCCGTTGACTTCTTCGGATACATTTCCCGTGCGAATGCATAAATGGTGCGCAAGTTGATAGACATTTTTAATAAACACACACTTTACAACTAAAAGAACAAAACTGAATTTACAAGTTGACCACAAAAAACTGGGAAAGCCCTTTGATGACAGCAATAAACGCACTGTGGAAACGACCGATGAATCACCCAACAACGCGACGACACCACCCGCAAATATGAACTATCGAACGTTTATGATTGACAAAATTATGAAGGGGGGCGAAAGCCTAACCTATTTCTGACATTTTACTTTGCTCATTTTCTAGCAAAGCAGCCAGCCAGCCGGTTTGCCTTGCCTTTTCATTTTGATACAAGAATCCAATGTCGTGTTGGCTTACTTTGCCTGCTGGAAAATTTTATAGCCCCATCTTGCTTTAATGCGGAAAAGAGAAAATCTTTTTCGTAGGGCAAATGTCCACTAGTTTGGCAAACAGTAACACGTGAAATAAAAGAACCAGATTTGTTTTTAATATAAATGTGTATACAATTTATTTGTCATTTGGCGTAAACAAGGTAAATGGACGGAAATTTTTTTTAACTAATTAAAAAAACATGTTTTAACTTAACCTATAATAAATCGCTATTGCTAAAACGAGATTCTATGAGCAAAAGGCACTTTAACGGTGCGTTATGGAATGATATGGACGGTTGCAATTTCTTCTTATCTTATTAAAATATTCGAGAATAGTTATTTACCTTAGGTACTTGTACTAATTACACGATAACACTTCCAACGCTCATTCTTAATGTATACTCCAAAAGGCACTTAGCGTCAGTAAAATTAAAGATATAGACACGCTGACTTGACTGGCTCCAGCATAGCAGTCGGTGATGCGACGCGCTCGCATATAATTGCTGCCTAGATACAGGTCATAACTACGTTTTTCCGGTTTGATTATTTGCAATTGGCGGGTTGCATCTTGGAATATTAAATCGTAGAATGGTGCAGGCGACGAAAACATACTAAAACTGAACGCGTCGACGTCTTTGCGACCGTACAATTGTTGGGCGTATGTGAAAAGGTTTATAAATGCGTTCAATTCAGTTTCATTATAGCCGTTTCCTCCTCTGGCCACTATGGCGTTAGCCTTGACCTTACCCAGGTTGCATCGTTCATATTCGTGAAGTTCTGCACGGGTTCCTGGAAATATAAAATATTTTGACAGACATCACACATGATTTTTGCTGTTAACTCACCATCGGTACACAGAAGCTCGAAATCGTCGTTAAGAGTGTTTCTGGCCCACCATTCGCTTCGTTTGCCGCCAGTACTTTCCATTACAGTTGTGTGCTTCATAAAAGCAACGTGACCGCCACCCTCTACTAGGCACCTAAACGCACCAGTGTGCCCGTAGTAGTCTTCGGAAGCGTCTCTCCGACAGTACCGGTAACTGGTACCATGACATAGATCGCACATGCTGTCGTACGGCACACCAGTGTTATATTCACTACTGATTGCGCCGGGAACGCAAGACTTGGTAAAATATTCTGCAGCAGCTCGGACACTGTCACATCCGTACGGTCTGATCCACCCATTTGATATGAAGTAAGCCATTGGGTATGTCCATCCGGCTGCCATATTTATTCCCGTGTGGCAGGTATATTTGCCTTTCAGATAAGTAAGTTCTGTGTCTGGATCTTCTTCTTTTCCAACTGCTACCACATAGTACTCGGGCTCTCCCAGGTTATATACTTCTGACATAAACGGTATTAGTCCATAGTTCAGTCCGGCGGTGTAAACATCACCAGCATCGAGTACGGCAACGTCAGCTCGACCTGTTTGTATGGACTGCATGCATGTTATATGCGAGTGGGCCTTATAGCAGAGTAGCTCAGGTTTTAATATTTGAGCTTTTAAAGCAGTCTAAAAGAGAAATTGGAAATGTATTACGGTAAATTAAAATGTTGATCTTAGTGTGGAAAAAAATATTGTTCCTAAGAACTTGACGCCTTCGAAACGTTATCAACGAATTTAAAACGTAACTGCTAGTGCTTTCGAATTCTATATTATTTTGTAATAGGGTTGTACTAAAACAATGCCAAGTATAGCGACTCACATAGGATAAAAAATTTATATAGAATAAGTTTAATTTTAATGTATGAATTCAACGGTAACTAAAGCACAAAGAAATTCCAAACTATAAGACGATGAAGAAGTTATTCGAGAAGTTGGAGTACGGTTATTAATCTGCAAATGAAAAAAATGTTTGGAGGACGAACAAAATATAATAACATCTTTCGTAAGCCCTTCTTTAAGGGGGTGTTCGATATTTAAGAGGAAACAGCTGATACAGAGGAAGTGCTGGGCAGAAAACTCTCCTGCAGAAGAAGATCGATCTGGAAGCTGGAAAATCTTGTATAGGGCACGCAATATTCGGTCAAGCAACCAGTGTTGTGTCCAGTGAGTGTCCCAGCCTAGAAAATGATTATCAGTTATAGTTTTCCGCATCGTGTGACATCTAGCGTAGGAGAAACACGTTGAGTGAACTTCAAATCTCAGTTAAAAACAAGTCTTTGATTTTTGCTTTTTATTATGGTCTTAAAAAAATGTAGGAATGTGTCAGACTGATTTACATGCTTTTCAATGTCTTGAAAAAGCATGAGACCGATCCTGAGCTTTCAGAAAAAATGATTAAAAGGTAATTTCTAAATACGCAGTCAATAAGTGTCACATCATTACAAAGTTTGTGCTTAGAGCCGAACTCTGTCGAATTCCTTTGAAATTTCAAAGGGAAAATAAAAAAAAAGTCTGCTTGCACAGACCAACAAGTCGTTGAACACATTTTCAGGGAACTATGACCATCAGGACCAGTGGATGTATGAACTTCAAATATTTTGAAGAGCTTTTGCCATTAAAGGAGATAGAATGTGTTGTTTAGGTATCTGCCCAATAGTCGAGTGAGTTAAGGTATCACAATCAAAAAGCGCAAAATCGGCAGCGAAGGGGGTTTCAGATTATCAGTCCCAAAACAAAGGGCTTATAATGTCGAATTAGAAGTAAGCACACCGGATTTTAGCATTGCAGTTTTTTCTGGCCCGCTTGAACTTGTTTCTACTAGTCGGGTTGTCCATATTTTTATAGAAAATGCACTTGCCTTAACTAAATAGGAAGCGGCACGAATCGCACCACGATTTTTCTTTGCCTTGATCCTTTTTTCCATGTTCGGCATAGAAGATTTCATGCCATGAAGAATCAATTCGGTGAGCATACTGCGGCCGGCGGTATGAACGTCTAGATTGAGGAAACAAAGCAGGCTACAGAAGGTCCTAAAAACTTTTGTTTAGTTCTGCCAAACTTTTCAGTGTTGAATTGATTCTTGCGGTTGAAAAATTATTAAGATTATGAGTTTGAGAAATGTCTAACAAACAGTTGATTATGCACAAAATATTATAAAGGCGATGCTAACAATTGTTCATAGCGTGCAAAGTTAAGGATTCTAACCTAATGGTAAATGAAGCTTTCAAGCCAAAGCTGTAAATACACTTCAAAATTCGTGTTACAACAGTATTCACTCACCCGCATTTTGATGCATTTTTCCAACTCTGGATCTGAAGTAACACACAGTGTCATCCTGCCCACAGGACACTCTCGTATACCGTAAATATAGTGCATCGCGCTCGACAAAAATGTACTGAACGATTGCTCTTCTTCTTTGATGGCCACCAGCGATCTTGCCGCATCCTAAAAAAGGCACGTTGAAAACTTTAAACACGTATTTAATTTTTTTAATTTAAAAAAAAATTACCTGGAACAAGAGGTTTGATTTTCCGTACTTGTGTGATTCAAAAATGCGATATTTCTCTATAAGAACCGATTGGTTTGTGTTGTCTAGATAGTTGCGATCCGTTGATGTGCGGAAACTTGAATCGATTTGCCTTGTACGGCGGTTTATACTGTCGTATTGGTTGTACGTGTTTCGAGAATAAGGATCGTTATTTTGATTGTTGTAGTTTCTGTTGTAACCCTGCTGCTGGTTGTTGCTGTTGTAATAATTCCGGTTGGCAAAGTCATTTGGTTTGTTTGATGTGTCATTCTGCATGCCTTCTGAATATAATTCGACGACACGCTGCAGGAATCGTTGATAGGTTCTTCGCTCCTTCAATGTGCGCGCCGAGGATGTAACGACTGCATCGGAGGGAATGAGTCCCCAATTGCACTGCATGTAATCTGATATTGGGGCACGCCGACCATCTTTGCAAAGAAGTTCAAAGCGATCGGCAGTTGTTGTTCCTAAGAAATGCACATCAAGTAATGTATTTTATAGGGAAGAAAATTTTGGCTTACTAAATTCAGGGCTGGCAATCATTTCCGAAACTGTTGAGTGACGCAGAAATGCCACATGACCTACTTCAAGAAGACATCTAAAGGCGCCGTCATATCCAAAGTATGGATCTTTGGGGGTGCAACGTCCTCCCTGAACCTTCCCAGTGCACAGATTACAAAGCCTAAATAAAATGTTTTATTAATATATCCCGGCATGATAATAGAAGACTCTTACTTATCAGAATTGTCGCCAATCGGATTGTATTTGTCGATAAGTGAATAGACTGCACATGAATCGTTAAAATAGTTCGCAGCAGTTTTGACTTGATTGTTACAGTCGATTACTTCCATAGCTCCTTCGTGTTGCAACTGCAAAAATAAAATTGAACTCTTGGTAAAATTATTGAACCTTATTTAATATCAAAACAACTAACCGTATAAATTGGAACTATCCAACCGGCCAGACTTCCCACCCAGGGGAAACAAGCTTTCTTGTTACGTAGATCTCGTAGGCTTGTTATTTCTGGGGCGTCGTTCTTTTTCATTACAGCGACGGAGTAATAGTTCGTAAATCCGCCTTCCAGTTTTTCCTGCATTATTGGTATTAACGAGTGATAGCGTCCAGCCATAAACACATCTCCAGCGTCAAGAGTTGTTATATGAGCGCGCTCTCTATCGATGTGATTAATACACTCATCGGGACTATAAGCTCGAAGACAAGTTACGTTTAAAAGTAAATCATCGAAGAACACTCGGTCCCGTTCAATAGCCGCTGTAAGATTCGTGCATTTGTATTGCTCTTGCAGACTTTTTGCGCACCATATCATATTACTGACTTTGTGTTCAGTAAATTCATATTGTTGTGCTAAAAAAATTGTAAAGTTTGATACATTAAAAAAAATTACGCAGGATCTTATTACAGTTTCGGCCCGATTCTAAACTCGGTCTGACGAGACCATATAGTCATCCTTAAAATAAGAATGTATCAATTTATTAACAACAGGAGCGCCAATTCATTTACTATGTCTTATAGATTATACAAAAAAAAAACATGAGTAGGCTTTCAAATGCACCCTGCAACGATTTTGTTTTGAATGGGTCTGTACCCGGACCAAGCCCGAGTAGATGTAGCCATGACACCTGTTGGTCAATAATAAATTGAGAGCAAAATGCAACGAATTGACTACATACTAGGCTCGAAGCAGAGTGAAGAAACAAAAGACTTTAGATGGCAAATCATTAGCACCAGTGTTTGAATTTAGTATTAATTCTAGCAAGTGTGTTGTGATTCATTATTTTTTTTTTTTTTTGTACTACGCCCAAGCTTTTCGGCATTCATCCATTTTTCCACTAAAATAACACTAACCGTAAATATGCGGGAGTGCGAGCAAGGTAAAACAATAAATCAGTATATTTAACATAATTTTTTTGTGTAAGGCACTAAATTTATTTAAAATAAAGAGGTAAAAAATATGTTTTTAACAGCACATAATTTTTTATCGACACGCCCAAAACGAATACAAGTCCCTTCTGCAATTGTAGTAGATTTTGACATTTGATTTAGGTACGTTTGACATTTGAATTTCACAAGAATTACTTTAATCCAACGTCTACACTTCTTTTTTTTTTAGAAAATACCAGGTATGCGACCGAAAAAATACTTCGGCTTGTGTTTTGAAGAGAGATAAATGGATCTAAGACAGAAAAACTGCAGCAGTGTTCCTAGCCACACTTGTGTGTTTTGATACTGTAAGTTTGCTTTCATTTGATTTTCAAATACTTGGTGTCTTGGAAACCGTAGGAAGTTTCACTTAATGTAAGGTGGATTCACGTGACCATGTTAATCAACCATAAGCATCGTTGTAATACAAAGGTTCTGTTTTAACCTCTTGTAAGTTCAGGGATCCTTTTTTTGCACAAAACGGGACAACCAAGCCTTTAAAGACCTTTAAGGAATTTCATTCAGTAATAATTATGCAGATTTTGGACCTTATCCCTTATCCTTGTACATAAATTACTGAATAACTAGATATTCAACTTCGGACATGTGAAAGCTTTGCCCACAAGCTGAAAGTGATGAATTTACCCATCCTCCGACATTTGTTTACAAATGTGAGTCAAGTCATCAATTCGTCGTTTCCATGCAATTTCGTTTTGGAGCTTTTACATCAGCTGATCGCGTAAGGTAAATTGTTGTTGTATCTTATTACAAGTATTCACCGACACGGATATTTAAGGTTTTATAAACAAATGGGTGTTGGAGGGTAAGAGGGACGCAAGTTGAATATCTAAATAGTTATTCAATTATTGACCAATTCGTCGGGAGTACGAGGATTCGTGAACTATTTAAGACGGCAACAGCTACACTACACCGTTTTCTTTCTCACAGTATGCGTGTGTAAGTGCGCACAATTTGTCAGCGCGTTTTACGTGTCAAATCCTTACTTGGGTTCACAGTTTTTCATTCCACTTGTGGCGGGCGCAAAGAAGATAAAGCCCATTTAATGTGCGAAAGAAAAAAAATCACACATTTAAAAAAAGATTTTTTTATATTTTTTCATTCATGGGAGTCTCTCATGAATGAAAGAATATAAAGATTACTACACTCGTTTATTATGACATTTTTTTGACCGACCTAACTGTAAATCTGACGCCATGGGATGAAACTATCATTTTGTGCGCGTAGAACAAAAGGCCGTTTGCTATAAAAGATAGTACGCAGCTCGAGCAAAAATTTAGCTTACATTTTCTTCTCTAAACGCTAGCGAAAGTCCCAGCTAAATTTTGACAGAAAAGCGTTGTGTAGAGAATGCCACTGAGATCTGCTGTTCTTTAGATATTGATTTCAAACAAAAAATATTTCAAGTGAATTTTACAAAAAGTATGTTTAACCCCAAAATTGAACAAAATAGTATTGTCTATGCAGCTGTGCAAATGCTGCCATAGCTACCAGAAGAACCAAACAGCCATGAAATCTGCAAAAAATGGAACTACAGCCGTCTGTCAAAATTTTACTCGAAATAAATGTGCCGGGTACATTGCTGAGCACAACAATCTGTACTGGCCAATCACAGATCATGATTTGTTGTTATTCGGCTGTTCTGGTCACAATATTTTTCGATGAAAACGCTTAATCATTATTTTGCCTATGTTTCGAAGGGGGTTGCCGTCATCTTCTGGGCGTCTTTATTAAGTATAAATTTGAAACAGTTGTTATCTTAGGTTACAGTTTTACGGTTTTTTAACTTACTATTGCATCAGATCTGTGATGTAGGGTGCTTAAAGCAAGCAGCAACTACAAGCAGAAAATTGCCAAGCAAAATATTGCTTACACAGGCTCATCAACTAGTGCAGGTGTTAGTGGTTAATGTAACGATCACTTAACACATACACAACAATTAAGAAAATAGGAAAAAACTAATAAAATAGATACACATAAAGAAAGAAAATTACAATTGCTTAAGCAGCTTTTTCAGTGTCGCTTTGTCAATATTGAAATCTAGAACACTACTATATAAATTGTACAGGGTACTCATGCGTGTAATAGGCTCATGCATGCCGTAATTCGATCTATGATCCGGAACGTTTAACAGATTGATATTACGTAGGTTATGAGAGCCACCACGAAATTTAAATTTGAAAGAGGACAAGAGGTCAGGTGCGTCAATGTGACCTAACAATATTTGCTGAATAAAAACGAGATCGGTGTTAATACGTCTTTGAGACAGGCTCTGCAGATTAAGTAATTTAGCCTCTGGGAATAAGGTGGAAGGTGAAATGGATCTTCCCAAGGAAGGCCTCTTAAAGCAAAGCGGATAAATCTCCTCTGAATAGCCTCAATCCTGTCAGCATAACAAATTTGGGATGGTGTCCAAACCTGTGAAGCATATTCGAGGTGTGGCCTAACGAAACTATTGTAGAGCGAAAGAGTTGCATAAGGATTATTAAATTCCTTACTTACTTACTTAAGGTGGCGCTACAGTCCGGGGTGGACCTGGGCCTCAGCCAACAAGCTTCGCCAGCCAGCTCTGTCTCTAGCTAGCCGTCTCCAGTTTCGCACGCGAAGTTGGCTGAGGTCCCCTCCCACTTGCGTGCGCCACCTGAGTCTCGGTGCTCCTCTACCGCGTCGTCCCTGCCGGGGCGTTGGTGTCCATCCGCTCTAGATGACCCAGCCATCGTAGACGTTGTGTTTTGACTCTTTTGGCTAGGTCGGTATCGCTGTACAGCCCGTACAGTTCGATGTTGTATCTCCTCCTCCACTCTCCGTCTATGCAGACGGGACCGTAAATCGTCCGAAGAATTTTCCTCTCGAAGAAGCCTAAAGTGTTTTCATCCGCCTTTGACAGGGTCCATGCTTCTGCAGCGTAAAGCAGGACTGGGATAATGAGGGTCTTATACATGGACACTTTAGTTGCTCGAGAGAGGGCTTTGCTACTCAATTGCCTTCTTAGCCCAAAGAAACAGCGATTGGCAAGAGTTATCCTTCGTTTGATTTCAGCGCTGGTGTCATTGTCTGAAGGTAGACAAAGTCATTGTCATTGTCTGTCCAGGTAGACAAAGTCCCTAACTACCTCAAAGTTATAGCTGTCGATGGTGATGTTTTGTCCAAGACGTCGGTGTTGGGTGTCTTTTCTTGATGACAGCATATACTTGGTTTTGCCCTCATTGACTGCTAAACCCATATTCGCCGCTTCCGTCCCAATACTCACGAAGGCTTCACTGACATCACGCTTTGTTCTACCGATTATGTCAATGTCGTCTGCGTATGCAAGTAGTTGAACGGACTTTTGAAAGATTGTACCTCTGGTGTTGGCGCGAGAGTTCTGCACAATTCTCTCAAGTATGATGTTAAAGAAGTCGCATGACAGCGCGTCGCCTTGTCTAAATCCTTCAATCCTTTCAATGAAAACGCTTAGGTTGCATGGCTCATTTTTTCTTGTCAATAAACTGCTCAGGCAAAGAAAATGAGCCATGCAACCTAAGCGTTTTCATTGAAAAATATTGTGACCAGAACAGCCGAATAACAATAAATTATAGATTACACCAACTGGTCAAGACACCTTTACAAGAGTTCAATCACAGATCAGCATATCTATATTGCTTCGCATCCAATGACGAGCCTGATTTGTGAATGAGCCATATTTTTCCCGAACTGTCGTAGTCTGGTATGTTCTGGGATTTGTGACTCCCATATAATGTAGTAGATCTTTCTTTTACATTTCAAAGTCCGGGAACACACCCAACGCTTTTGACAAAAACTATCAACCACCTGTCAGTTGACGTGGAATGCAAAGTGCAATTTTCCATTTGGTAAACAAACAAATTTAAAGTCTGCTTTATTCAACAATGTCCAAGTTAAAACGCAACGAGATTCTTCTTCTATTTGACGTTGATGGCACCTTAACATATCCTCGAACTTCAATCAAGCCAGACTTTGAAGAATTCTTTTATACCAATGTGAAACCCAGAGCAACAATTGGAATAGTGGGTGGTTCCGATTTGGAAAAAATGTTCGAACAACTGAACGGACGAAAGATTTTAGATCAATTTGATTTTATTTTTCCGGAGAATGGTTTGGTGCAAATCGAAAAAGGCAAAGAAGTAGGAAAACAGTCAATTCAGGAGCACTTGGGAGAGAAGACCCTTCAAAGATTCATCAACTATGTCCTCAAATATTTGTCTGAGCTAGAACTTCCTGTAAAAAGGGGAACATTTATTGAATTCCGCAACGGAATGATGAACATATGTCCCATGGGAAGACAATGCTCCAGAGAAGAACGTAACATGTTCCTGGAGTATGATAACCAGCACGGCATTCGGAAGGCCATGATAAATGCCCTGAAAGCTGAGTTTAGCGATGTTGACTTGACCTACAGCATTGGCGGACAAATAAGCTTTGATGTGTTCCCACATGGTTGGGACAAAACCTACTGCCTACGGCACATCGAACAATTCCATAATTTCCAAGAAATTCACTTTTTCGGCGACAAAACTGAGCCCGGAGGCAATGATTACGAAATATTTGTTGATCCTCGTACGATTGAGCATAAAGTTGAAACACCCAACGATACAAGGAGGATTTTATCTGAACTGTTCGACTTGTAACGAAGCCAAAGAAAACCAATGTTTCATTCATTCCTATTGAATGCATTTTATTTTGTTAATAAATCTTTAATTTTATTTTGTTAATAAAACACCATCTTTACTCTGCAAATGTTTTTTTTTCAATCAGTATCCATTTCAGACCCAGAATCTGAATCATCACTTGTGTCCTCGTCGTCGTCATCGTCCTCATCGGAATCTGATGAATCACCATCACTATCAGAATCAATCCAATCGTGGGCATTGATGTTGTTTGGTATCAGCGTCTTCCACTCGTCCATTTTGTGTAGATCAAGAGAGTAGAAATCGTTGTAAGTGTACTGTTTGTTGTCCTCTTCAAATATACCTCCGAACAAGTACAGCGTTCCTTTGCACACGCATAGCCCCGGATTCATTCTTGGCGAGGGGCCATTTCTCTGTTTACTTTTGAGAGAAGTCGATGATTTTGCACCTACGGCGGTTCCGCCAACAGTTATTGTAAAAATGCCGTCCGTGGATGTTTGCGCAGCAGAAGAATTTGCAGTTTCTTCATCCATTCCAGAATCGTCCTTGCTTGATTTTGGCTTTCTGCCGACTTCAAGTAGTCTCCAAGCGGGTGAACCTAAGTCTAGGCAGTACAAATCATCACCAAACTGGCCTCGCAAATCTTCTTCATCCTCCTCTGTATCCATGACGCCGCCAAAACAGTACGCTTTGTTGGTGACTGCTACCGCACAACCGACACTACTGCGGGGAAGAGGCTTAATTCCTCCAGCCTTTACTGTGGTCCATTTAAATTTGTCATTTGGCGTGATTTCTTCAAAGAAAAGAGGGGGCTTTTTTAGGAACTGGACTGGTTTCAATGAAAATACTTACTGTCTGGATTTAACAAGAACATATCTGTATGAGTAATGCCCCGGTCAATGTCTTTCTTTATTTGTGACTTTGAGTAGCCGCCCCATACAAGGATTTTCCCATCAAGACATGCAGCCATGCAACACCCTGATCGAGGCGGGGGAACTATTGCTCCCGCCACATCGAATTTCATCCATGTGTATGACTCCAGGGAGAATATGTGCAAATCGTTGTGGTATCTGTAGGATTGATTGTTATCGTGAAAGCCACCAAAGACAAACAATTTCTTTTTTGATGCTACCATCCGGTGGCCACTACGTGGGCTCGGCCCGTTAGGCGCTGTTATCTTCTCCCACGTTTTCGATTTGAGCCGCATTACCCAAAGATCTTTGTAATGGTAGAACTGCAATTGCGATGGACTGGCATGTTCGCCTCCAAACAACTACAACCAACACATATGTAGAGCATTCCTTACTTTTTGAACTTGTTTTTCTCGTACTCACCCACAATTGCCCACCGTCGCTTGCTACCGAAACCATCTGATGGCCACTTCTAGGTGCTGGCCCTCCAGGGGCCTGCAGTTTCTTCCAGTCGTTTTTGGCAATGTTGTAAAAGAACAAATCATTGTAAATGCACACTTTTTGTCCATTAAAGAACTCTCCGCCAAACAGAATGAGTTCGTCCTTCTCCGGGTGAGGGACAAGCGTAAAATTGGAACGTGGCGATGGTGCTGAGCACGCAGTTTCTACGACTGACTTGAGGCGAGCTTCTTCGGCTTCCAGACCTGCAACGACTTCAGCAATATCAACCTAGAAAAAAATAACGTCGTTTTAATTCACTATGAAAATTTTTGTTTTCTTCATCTTATGCGGCGTAATACCTCGCCAATTTTCTCCAGGAGTTTCTTTTGCTTTGCAGCCATCTTTTTGTCAGTTTTCATAGCAGTCTTTTCAGCACCTTTGCCTTTTTTCTTGGACTTATCCTTTTTACCCATTTTTAGTTAAATTATGGATAATTTTTAACAATATTTTCGAGAAACTAAAAATATTTGGAGTTTTATGTTTTATGACAGAAGGCCGACGAGACCAGAAAGCAAAATGTCAAAATACCGGCACGTTGATGGCTGCATCCCGCATGGTGTACAGTTTAAGGACTACTGATGTTTGCTCACAAGCACTAAGTTGCATACCTTTAGGTAAACCGGATGTGTTTTATCCCTGAACCGAAATGAAAGCAACCACACATACCCTTAGGAGTTACGTTCCACACTCCAGACACAAACCAGAAAGTAGCACAGTTTTCCCTTGCATACTTGTAGGTAAACTAGCTCCACAGCCACCATTTTGGATGGTTCATCAATCAGCTAAGGTTAATATCTGAAATAGTTTTAGTAACACTATTTCCCGCTGTGTGCCGCTAAAATTGCAATTTGGGGTTCCGTGGCAGCAACGTTATGAGCTCGTGAAACGCGAAAGACGGCAGGGAAATTTTAATTTTGAAATTCATTCAGATACGTTGATGTCAATAGACATAAGTTAGGCGATTCGCCATCCGAAACAAAAATTTTTCTTGCTTATTCGTTCCGTACATATCCGTGCCTTACTTACTTACTAAAGGTGGCGCTACAGTCCGGGGTGGACCTGGGCCTCACCCAACAAGCATCACCAGCCAGCTCTGTCTCTAGCTAGCCGTCTCCAGTTTCGCACGCGAAGTTGGCTGAGGTCCCCTTCCACTTGCGTGCGCCACCTGAGTCCCGGTGCTCCTCTACCGCGCCGTCCCTGCGGTGTGGGTTCGAAGATTTTCCGGGCCGGGGCGTTGGTGTCCATCCGCTCTAGATGACCCATCGTAGACGTTGTGTTTTGACTCTTTCGGCTAGGTCGGTATCGCTGTACAGTTCGATGTTATATCTCCTCCTCCACTCTCCGTCTATGCAGACGGGACCGTATATCGTCCGAAGAATTTTCCTCTCGAAGCAGCCCAAAGTGTTTTCATCCGCCTTTGACAGGGTCCATGCTTCTGCACCGTAAAGCAGGACTGGGATGATGAGGGTCTTATACATGGACACTTTAGTTGCTCGAGAGAGGGCTTTGCTACTCAATTGCCTTCATAGCCCAAAGAAACAGCGATTGGCAAAAGTTATCCTTCGTTTGATTTCAGCGCTGGTGTCATTGTCTGAATTGATAGCGGAACCCAGATAGACAAGGTCCCTAACTACCATAAAGTTATAGCTGTCGATGGTGATGTTTTGTCCAAGACGTCGCTGTTGGGTGTCTTTTCTTGATGACAGCATATACTTGTTTTTGCCCTCATTGATTGCTAAGCCCATATTCGCGGCTTCCGTCCCAATACTCGCGAAGGCTTCACTGACATCACGCTTTGTTCTACCGATTATGTCAATGTCGTCTGCGTATGCGAGTAGTTGAACGGACTTTTGAAAGACCTGTACCTCTGGTGTTGACGCGAGAGTTCTGCACAATTCTCTCAAGTATGAGAGAGCCTTGTGTAAATCTTTGTTTGACATCAAAGGGGTCGGTGAGGTCTTTGCGACCTTGACGGAACAGCGTGAATTTTCCATCGTCATCCTGCACAGACTGACGAGTTTGGTAGGGATGCCAAAACTAGACATTGCGCTAGATAGCTCGTCTCTATAGGTGCTGTCATACGCGGCCTTGAAATCGATGAAGAGGTGGTGTGTATCGATTTGGAATTCCTGGGTTTTCTCCAAGATCTGCCGCAGTGTGAATATTTGATCGATGGTGGACTTTCCCGGCCTAAAGCCACACTGATATGTGCCTATCTGATTGTTGACGAACGGCTTCAGGCGTTCACACAGTACAGCATAAAAGATCTTGCATGCGATGTTAAGAAGACTGATGCCTCTGTAGTTGGCACAACTCAGAGGGTCTCCTTTCTTCAGGATCGAGCAAACAATGCTGAGGTTCCATTCGTCGGGCATGCTTTCTTCCGACCATATCTTGCAGATGAGCTGGTGCATGCTCCTAACCAGCTCATCGCCAGCGGATTTAAAAAGTTCGGCAGCTAGGCCGTCTGCTTTGTTGCACTTGAGCTTAGACACAGCTACTTTCACCTCCTCCAGGTCGGGTGGGCGGTATCGTTCGTATGCTTCGTCGGTAACGTCTTCGCCCGAGTTGAATGGTTCGTCATTAAATCATTAAATTTACTTTATAAAATTTATATTTAATAAAGATTTTACAAAAAAAAAGGAAAGTGTAGAAAGACATTCCAAAACAGTCCTCCTAATCGACAAGCTTTGGCCTTGCTTAATTCGGGATCCTACCTAAATAGAGCTCTGTTATGGCGCGCGAAGCACAAAATCTTCCTCAGCTGTAGGGCATCCGCCATCTTTCTATTCGCCACAATATTTTGACAGCGAATTTAGTCAATCTGCGAGCATCGAAACATGGAAGGAGCTTCATCCGCTCGCAAAAATCTTTTAGCTGCGTTTATATTGGGCGGTAATTAATTGTGGACGAAATTCCATGTTCCGAAAACCTAAAATAATATTCATTTTTATTTTCAAGGGGCTCACAACAAGAGTCCCACTGCGCCCAATACGCCTTTAATGTAGGACTTCGCCCGGATATATCCCTTGCGCTCGGTTTCTTCCTAGATTCCTTCCATGCAAGGATTGGTTAAATGACAGGGTCTTCTTGTTGTGCTTTGCGAAGATCCTCAGTACTCCGCAGCCTTCTGCAGGTTTGGCTCTTATGCTGTGGACAGAAATACCTTCGTCCTTTTCCTCTTGCCGCACGCAAAGCGTTTACAATTGGGCTCACATGGTCTCCGGGATAGCGCGTCGGCGTTGCAGTGCAGTCTTCCTTTGCCATGTTGTACCTCGAAGTCATAAGCCTGTCATCGCTCGATCCATATTGCGACTTGGTCCTCAGGATTTTTGAACTGAAGTAACAATTTGAGCCGCGAGGTCTGTACGCAAGATGAACTTCTATCCACACAGGTGGATCTGGAAATGTTTCGTCGCCAGTATAAGAGGAAGGAGTTCTGGCCTGGTAACACAGAAATTTCTAGGTCGGGTTAGAGCTTTTCTAGAGTATGCTACCACTCTCTCCTGCGCATCGTGTAATTGCGACAATACTGCGCCCATAACCGAATTGCTATAGCGTCTGCGTCCACAACTTAACTTCTGCTCTGAAGAGCACACACTTCTTTGGATTAAGCTTCAAGCCCAAGCTCGAAATCGTGAGAGTACCTCCCTCAAGTTGTCGCGATGTTTAGCGAACGTCTTTCCCAATACGATGAAGTTATGTATACAAGGCATGTTTTCCACGTCAGACCATATGTAAGACACCTTCCATAAGACGCTCAAAGAAGGCCGGAGCGTTGCACAGACCAAATGGCATAACTGTAAACTGCCATAGTCCATTACCAGTTGTGAAAGCAGTCTTCTATTTGTCTTCTGGATGGATCTGTACCTGCCAGTAGTCACTTTTTAGGTCAAGGGTGGAAAACCATTTTGCTTCAGGATGTGTCCAATGTGGCATCTATTCGAGGTAAAGAGTAGATGTCCTTCTTTATGACATCGTCAAGCCTCCGGTGCCGGTAATCCACGGAGAACCGAGTGCTGCCCCTGCCATTCTTGTTTTTTACCACTTTCAAGCTTTCGACTTTGCAGCTTTCGATCAAACCTATTTTTTCCATGGTCGATATCATCTCGGCGGTTTCCTCCTGTTTCGCCAGTCCTTTTTCTTAATTTATTGTTTTTAACGTTTACCTAACATAATAAATAATATCATATTACCATTTTTTTTTAATCCAGAGACTTGAAATGACGTCGAAGACTTCAGATGAATTCAAATAATTTAGTTTTTCCACTGGTTTCATGACTTCAAGTACCTGACTTGAAAAACTTTAATGCATTAACTTTCTTCAATGACTTTAGAAACTTCAAATGACTTCGACGAACTGAATGCATTCATCAGTGTCTTCAAAAGACTTCAATGGATTGAATGCATTCATGGATTCTAGTGACTTCAAGGAAGTCAAAAAAATTTCATTCAATTGACTTTAACACTTGTTTCAGTCGTGGCTTCTAACTGAATGCAGATTTGTTTTTTCTTAGTTGAAGTCATTGAAATATTTTGCGGAGTATTCAAAAGATTTATATTAAAAATTTATTGCATTCTTTTACAGTTTTGCTGTATAGATTAATGATCGGGAGAGCCTTCCTTGGAATCAGGAAAATAGAGATCTTCTCTGGAGGGATATCGGCTAGGTTTGCCGATGGAATAATTTGCTTGTCGACGATATTTTATCCGGAGATGAAGAAGGGCCTGTCAATCCACTATTATATAAGACAGGATTCATCGCTCTCTAGACAAAGCCTGCATGTAGGGTGCCGTGAGAGGCAGATAAAATGAAGTTGAAGATATTTATGAGTTTGCAATGGGCACTGAAAATTCCAATGATGATTTCGTCCAAGTTGGTCAGGGTATGGGTATTAGATGGAGATACAGATAATTCGACCTCCTGGGGGAGAATCTGGGGTAAATTTTTTTTGGAGCAATACCCTCCACGTGTATTGGCCCAGACTTCATCAGATTCGATCTGAACCAGGCTTTTGGAAAAGTTTTTGAAAGAGTCTTACTGACTCCACAAAATGGGTCAGGTCATATGAATGGTGTTACACCGACTTTAGCTAGAGAGCCTGCTAATTCTTTGCCCTCAAAGCCTCTTTGGGTTATAATCTAGTCAAGGATGATAAGATTGTTTTTGGCTATTTATTTGATGGCCATGCATGTTTTTAGAACAAGGTGTGATTTTATGACAGGGGAGTCGAGCGTCGTGAGATCTGCTTGCCCGTCCTAGAAGATTAAATTTGCTCTTTCTTGTGTTTTAGAGCATAGATTTATTAGGCACCCACCTAAAACTAACTAGTCTTGAACGTTTGAACCACTTGCTTACAAACCACTTGCGAAAGTAAGCCTCAGAAACTGCAGCCTTAAAAAACCACATACAAGAGTTTTTAATTAACTCTTATTTTGCTTGTGTAATAAAACATATATGCACTATGCACTTTTATTTTAAGTAGGTATAAAAAAAATATTCAAGACAAATTTATAAAAGTTTTACAAACAACAAAAGCACAATATACTACTTAGAGTAATACAAAGATATTTAGAATCTTGGAACTGACGAATTCGACTGACTGCCACTACTTAAACTGCTACGACCCACTGACCAGCTGGAGCCAAAGCCGCATGCAAGATCCGAATCCGAGTCACCCATGTTAGCATTGGTTGCCTGCTCGGACAGGACACCAATCGGAGCTCTCAATTGATTCGGAGTAGTTGGCATGCTACTGTATCCTGATGATGCAAGGTCACATTCGGCAGTGTTGTTTCTTTTGGATTTTCTCTGTTTTAGCGAGTCGCCTCCCTTGGGTGGTGGCATCTCTTTACCTCCATTATTACCTCCACCTCGGGGTAGATTATCGGCCGAGCCCCAAGATTTATGAATTTTGTCAAATTTATTCGTCACATTGATCGGCACACTCGCTCGGGAGCCCAATTGAGTCGGCATCCCTAAGGGTGTGATCGTCCGCATCATCGGATTCGTTGCTGTCATACCAGCATGTAGATGGTGTCGGTGATGGTGATGGTGTGGATGACTTACTGGAGCTGTCACATTGGCGTTCGTATTCCCATTGCCATTGCCCACTCCCAAGAAGTTGCTGAATGCTTCGGTTGTCTTCTTCACTCTCACATTCAAAGAACCAATCCGAAGGAATCCCGAATCTTTTTCTAATAAAAGGATTTAAACGAAAATTTGTTTTAAAAAATCAAATAAATAAGTGAGTCTGTAAATGTTGACCAACCTGGGTGCTTTCTCCTTGCCTTGATTTCTGGAATATTAATAGAGAGTAATTTGGGGTTTGATGAGTTAAATTGTGTTCAAAGTGTAACATTGAAAACCAATTTTTATTGTACAGCATGCAAATTGTATTAAGTATTGAATATAAATGTTTAGGTGTGTGTGTATGCTTGATATTGCATTGCAACTAGGTAATAATTGGTAATTTAGTAAAAATTATTAAGTTCTATATAGCGTATATGGGTTGACTTTGTGAATTGTAAAACACCTTAGCCTCCTTTAATGTTGCTCCTGAAAAATTTCAAAGCAAATGAAGCGACCATGTGACTTTTTTATATTATGTATTGACGAATGGAAAAATTAAAATGAGTCACCTAGTGGACAATAGAAGAAGTTGTAACTGAAAATTGAAAACTGATGCCTTAAAACTGAAAATTTTGACTGATGCCTTAGTTTTAGTGGTCAGTTTTCGTGAATTATTTTTTCCAGTTGACAAGTGAATTAAAACCGGGTGATGAACTTTTTTATTTTTTGAGAGCTGATGTTGTTGCATGTCCCTACCTATTCCTCCTCTCTCTTCACCGGGGTTTGCCTTCAATCGCCTTTTAATTTAGATGTGTGGGCAAAAGTCGATAGTGTGTTTCGAAATTCCGAGATCCTTCTAGAAAATGCCGAAAAATTAATGCTTACAACTTGTGATTGTAGCCAATCTTCATTAAACCTTTGCTCTATAGCAAGAGGACGAGCTATAATTTCTGTAATATTTTCGTACTAGAACCTGCCACACGTTACAAATTTAGCCCAAACTTATAAGAAAGTGACAAAATGCTGGGTGTTTCCTTTTCTAACTACACTGAAAAAATTTAATTCCAAAAAAAGTTAATATCCCGTATTCATACTGACTATCGACGGGGCTTAGCTCGTCACTTCAAGTTTGTTGTGTCAGTTGGAAGGTTGTTAAATGCATTCGAGAATCGCTAATACGCTTCAGCAATGGCTTCGCCTCACATTTACGAGTTCAGCCATAGGATTTGAATGTTCAAATCACAAATCCTATTGCACATTACGAATGTACAAATCTCGAAGCACAATGTAGTTCCGGCTTTAACGTTTCGTATAGAAGTCGCAAGACACACCCACTGTTACGCAATCTGCGACTCCAAACAGAAGTTATAGCGGAACACACTTTGAAAAATCCTTTGCATGCGTGCTCAGATTGATCATTTTCATAAGTGATACATACAAAACTAAAATAATCGCCTACGGTATGAAAAAAAGTCTTTGCCGAACCAAAAAACATTATAACGGGTGATTTTTTAAGAGGTTGAGAACTTTTTTAAAAAAAAAACACAAAAAATTCGAAAAAATTAATGAAATATTTATTTGAATCGATAGTTTGAACCTTGCAATTTAATGTTTAAAGATAATTTTATGCAAATGTTGACCGCGGCTGCGTCTCAGGTAGCCCATCCGCTGAGTCCAATTTTGGCATACTCTTTCACACATATCGGCCGGTATCTCACGAATGAATGCATGGATGTTGGCTTCCAATCGACATTTCGCAGTCTTCTGTCCGCAATATTTTCTTCACTACGCACAGTACGTAAACGTGTTGGTGGTTTAATGTCCAACAAAGTAAATTTGGTGCGAAATTTGGTCACAATCTTCCGAATAGACTGCTCAGAAGGTCGAGAATGCCGACCATAAAATGGAAGCAGCGCGCGATGAACATTTCGAACCGAGCACGAATTTTGATAGTAAGATTCAATAATTTGCAATCGTTGTTCATTTGTAAGACGATCCATGGTTAAATTGCAAACCAAACTGAAGCTGTTTGACAGTGACACAAGGTACTAAACACACGTCAGCTGTCAAAACCAGTGTTGCCAAAACCAAACCAGCTAAAAAATCACCCTTTATATGCAGAGAGATCATGTAGGCCATTTGGACACCCGAGATGGAAGTGGGCTGTGGTGTAGATGGTAGCACCAATAACCGACAATTGGGAGGTCCTGGGTTCGAATTCAGGTCCAACTAATCATCTTTTCATTCTTTATTTATTGCCAACATGTCTTGTTAAGTAAATTTTAACAATTAAGCCGTACAGGCCCCTCTATTTTTACGTTTAGTCCTAGAGTGGAGTTGAAATGTTAGCGGACGGAAATGTCTCACCGGCAGGGTACGTTCACTGATCAGACTATAAAGAGACAGCCAACTCTGCAGCCCTCTGCCCGCTAAAACCCGCAAAAACACCTATAGGGAACGAAACGGAACGTATTGGAATCTGCCATGGGATTCGCCTTTGATTTCCTGTCTGTGTGAAACACTCGCCAGCTGAGAGTGTGGTAGTGTGCCAGGCAAAGCACAGGACCCGTTCCTCTAAAAGGATTGGTGATTGCAATACCGGTTGGGCAAACCAATCGTTCCTAATATCAATCCTCTTCCCCGTTCAAATGAACGAAACGAATGGAAAAGTAAAACCAATCGTTCCCACAATTTTAATTCCTTTTTCTTTCAAATGAACGAAACTAATGAAACCAATACGAACCAATACTTTTCTCTCTTCATTATCTTTGGTGAAATGAGCGAAACGAAAGAGAAAGGGTCATTTCAATCATTCACAATATTAACACGTTCCATTCCTACATCGATGAACGTAGCGAAACTGCTATGAGATTTCGAAAAATATGTATTTGCCGCGCACACGCTGGCTGCTGCTAAGGGTCTAATCATAGCTATCATCGGATTGCGTCATAGAAACGGCCTTTTTTCGCTCCAATAGGTGCGCTTGATTTTTGCTAAAATGTTTTTACTAGGATACTTTTTTATCTTTACGCGGTAACATCATAACTGTTTCACTACAAGCGCGTCTACGCGAGACCAGTGGTGGAATCGGCTATGGTGAGGTGATCTGTGATGTTTACATTTTGTGACAGTCAATGTAATCAAACAAAATAATCATATAATAAACCAATAATAAATAATAATGGGTTGATACCCAGCCCACTTTTTAGTTCTCCTCAAACTATTTCCACTCACTCTATGCAAACTTACTCCTTCAGCTTAAAAACATTTGACACTTTCTCGTTTGTGCACATCTTTTAGTAAATTCGCAAAACGTCATCTAGTCAATTTTGATGAACTTCAAACAGTAGAAAACTGTCCCTTAAACTCTCGTTTAACACAAAATTTGGAAGTCTTCTTCTATAGAAATCGAAAACCTTCAAAAACCATCATTTTTAGATAAGATAACAGGAATTTATTGTATCGAATTATGTGTCTGAGGTATGTATGTAAATGTATGTAATAACGAAATTAATATGTTAAAAAAGAGCTAATTCGAGGAATTAAAAGAAAAAGAAAAATATGTATATCCATATAATGAGAGGGTTTTCAAGATGTTATATGATCATTAATCTGATGACATCTTTTAAAACCAAAACGCAAAAGCATAACCACTCTAGTACTGCCAAAATTTAGATACATTCTTTTCATTAGCAGTTAGATGTTAGCGAAAAAAAAATTTGAACTCATTAAACACGAAATTCTTTATTTTCACTTGCCTCAAGGAATAGTATCCACTGTTCACAATGTGCAATCGCATTGCTTGGATTTCTGTTTTTTAGAAATAGCAGCAAGAATTGATAAAAGAGATAAGAGATAAATTTACGATTTAATTATTTTTCTACTAAGATAAATAAATTTAAAGACGCCAAATAAAAGAAACAAACCAATTTAATTACCGAATGAATAACTTTAATTTTCGGAAAAATATAATAGGAAACCCACATGCATTAATTAATTACGATATAATTTACCAAATCTTTTAAGTATATGCAAAGATCCCCAAGGATTAAAATAATAATAATAATAATAAAAAAATAAAAGTATTAATTACAAGCCAATACAAATTAAATTAGCACAAGTTAGTACTGACAAAGAGCCAACTATTTTATATGACAGCGTTTATCTACTCCGAATTCTGATTGTTAGTAACGAGTTCCGTTTTATTGCTGGCGGCTCGGAATGTCTTGCGCAAAAAACTCTCTTTGCGTCGACTGCGGATGGTGCCAAAATACTCTTTTGGAGATTCCGATCCGGTCTTGACACTTTCGGCTGTGACATGTTTTGGGCTTAGGAATTCATTGTTGTTATTTGCACTACCGCTCTGAAAAGGCCTGTCTGGTGAGGAGTATGGCACTAGCAGTGATTCATCGTCAATCATCGCTTGAAGGGTCTTTCGTTTCTTATTGATCATCAGCGACTGGGTGCGATTAAGTGGACTGCCAGACATTGTGCCATACCGAGAGTTTTGGGAGCGTTTTTTGCGCGACAAACCTAATGATCCACCCGCCGTAAGGTTACGGAATTTCGCCGGAAGTTGTGGCATTAACAAGTCATACTCACTGCTATAAGTTGATGCTGAGACGCTGGTGCGCTGTTTGTGATAGTCCAAAGGCTTGTTGCCACTCCAGTCCATTAGATCACGATTGGCTTCTGCAAAAACAAATAAAAATCGCTAGTTTAATTTAAATTGTCTTCCTGTGCTGAAATAAAACGAAAGGATAACACTTGACTATAGCAGTTTCTATGGGCTAAGAAGCTAATCTAGTAGCAAAGCCCCCCCTCGATCAACTATAAAGTGTCCATTTATAACACCCTTATAATCCTAGTCCTGCTTTACGGTGAAGCATGAACCCTGTCAAAAGGCGGAAGAAATTTGAAAATAATTTGGGCTGATCCGAGAGGAAAATTCTTATGACGATTTATGGTCCCGCCTGCGTAGGCGAAGAATGGAGGAGGAGGTATAACATCGAACTGTACGGGGTGTACGGCGAGACCAACCTACCCAAAAGGATCAGAATACACCGGCTGTGATGGCTGGGTCACCAAGACCGTGTGTACACCAACGTCCCTGCACGGAAAATCTTAGAATCTATCCCGCAGGAACGGCACAGTAGAGGAGCACCGAGACGCAAGTGGAAGGGAACCCCAGCCAACTTCAAGTGCAAGACTGGAGACGGCTAGCAGGAGACAGATCTGGCTTGTAAAAATTGTTGGCTGAGGCCCAGCTCCTTCCTTAAAACTGAGAAATTTAAGAAATGAATTTATTCACGGATGAATAAGTTCGAATTGAACATTCGGGTTTGGTGCTTATAGAACTTACTGAATTTTCAAAACTCGCTATAGTTTTTCTTAAAATTTCTATAATTGCTGATAGGTTTAGTTTTTGCAAAAAGTTTTATCGCAGTAGAACAGGAGATAAGGCGTCACTTTTGCAATTATTTTCGATATTTCGTCAAAAAAAAGTAGTTTGACCTTTTTTTTAAAAAAAAAGGTGACTTGAGCGCTGGTTTTGCTTTAAGCTGTTTTATAAACGTGTGCCCGATGTGAGCTTTTTGAGCTTGGTGGTTCAAAAGTATGGCCTCAAGAAAGGGCAAATATTTTTAGTTCTGTTCTTTTCAAAAACTTCTAAAAAAATTCAAAAATTCCTTTTTTTTTAAATTAGAAATTATGCTTGATTTATAATTTTTAAGTTCTTGTCTGAAACCCGATGAAAATATAGGAAACGCACGAATGATCGATCCTTAAAAAAAGCGAATAGAGCAAAACAGCGTTTATACGTTTTTTATATGTCATGTGGTTAATTATTATAAAATTTTATAAAACTATAAAACCTAAAACAAGTGCTATAAGCAAGGCTTAAAAATTCCACTGTTTGGACACAAGGTCGTTGGACATCTTTGAAAATCATTCCTAAGCCACTATCTGATAAAATAATACTGTAACATTTTTGTTTTTCAAAATTAACTACACAGCCAAGTACTTAATTTATCAAACACAACTTCCTTGATTTCAAATTTTACCAATTTAACACTTCAACACTTATTTATAATTACAATTATTCTCTATTCCAATAAATTTTTAAATTTTTTCAACTCAACCGTTTTTAATGATCTTTTTCGATGTTAACAATTCGAAGACACAAACAGATCTGCAACTGTCTGAGCCTGTTTTCTTCTTAACTATACAAAAGGACCCGTTTCCCGAAATTTCCTTTTTATAATTTTCCATTGGCAGTTCCCCTTTTGGAGGGGAATAAAGATGCATATCAAAATTTTTATTCGAATATCGAATGTCCGTTTGCTATCAGCTGACTGGAATGACAGTTGGATAGTTGGGTGAGGTCAGTAGCAGCTCAATGTCGTTTTTTGCCTGAAGTTGGGATCAGAATACATCCTCTAAGAATTGTTTCATTTTACCAACACCAATCCTAAAATTAATGCGGACTCGTAAAATTTCGACTAACAAAATGACTATCACTGACGAAATATTCTTTTATTTTATTATTTTTTTTATTTTATTTATTCAAATCAATTGAGAATGAATCGGTCTTTTATAACCGGTATTAAAACTAGCCCCTAAAGACAAGGGCCTTAACAAATTATGGAAGAAAAGTTTTAAAGAAAATAAAACTATCGAAACGATATTACAAGAATATTGAGGAGCGCTTTCGAAAGATTCATTTTCTTTAGCTAATTCAACGCACTTTTCCTATATGCCTACATTTACTACACACCGAAACTGAAAAATAAAGCCAAGTTTATTTATTTTTTATCTATACTTATGCACTATCATTGTAAACACATCACAAATTGACGTTATCTTTTGATTGGCTTACTTTGGTAATAAAATCTTTCAAAAGATGCGCCGCCACCGTTTACCGTGCAAATAAAATAAAATTAATCATAAAAATGTATCTCGATATATAGGTAAATGTCAATTAAGCAATTACGTACGTCAAATATTAAGGAATCTCTCAAAGTCAAACACCAGCCAATCTGTCTACTACATTATACCGGTGACAACAAACGTCACTAATCTTCGAGCAAACATCACCCACTCGAGGTGCTTATATTTGTTCAATGCATGAGGCAGTGGTGATGAGTTTTTGATTGACAGGTGATAAGATACCTTAAACGGCGGCTCCCCAAGATCAAAGGGATCGCTGTTCGCCCTTGCAATGCGATCAGAAGGAAGTCAAACATATCGTTTATCGAGTTTTATTGGTATACCTGCACATTTGTATGTATCTTTTTCCTGAGGGTTCGTTTCCTTAAAAACGGAAAACGAAAATAAATTGTGTCTACTTATACTAAATGCGATAAATCTATGAAAATGTTTGGAAAGCACTTGAAGAAGGATTGCTTTTCAAGTAAGCTATTCGTGTAGTTGAGTTTCGTTTTGACGGTACAATGCACAAAGACAAACCCGCAAGTATAACGATAGAAAAGCCAGAGTCTGAGTTTTCCTTTATAAGTTAAGAATCCAGAAAGTTTTTGAATTATTTTTTGGACAATTTTGGTTTTATTCTGAATGTTTGGAAGACTCACAAAAAGTCTTAAAACAATCTTTTAGCCTGATACAATAGAGTATCTACCAAAAACTTCGGACATATAGATAATAGGTCAGGCAAGTGTTTTTGCCGTTCCGAGCTACATCATTGAGAAGTTGCAACAGTAGAATTTATGTACCTATTCTTGTCTATAGATTGAAATTATTCTTAACTGAATTTGAAAAAATATTTTTACAGAAGCCTTTTGCTCATTGGACCAATCAAATGCAAACACATAAAAGTAAAACATTAAAATTTGAATGTTTTTTTTGTTGTAAAATACCTAAAATAATTGAAGTCATATAAAGTCAAAAGTAGTTATATACTTACTGTAAACATTGCAGAGCAATTCAAAAGTATTTTCTCTTCCAAACTGCACAGCCAGATGTAAAGGTGTATATCCCTGAAATTAAAAAAAGAATACAAAAGTGATAATTTAAACTATTTAGCATAATAGAAAATTTTGCGCGCATTAGGTTGCAGGATTAGGGAGAATATCATTTGGTCATCTCAGCGAATAATAATGATCTTGCTGACCACCCTGCAATACGTAATAAGGACAACATTTTACGGATCTGTACTTTGATTATGCGAACCCCTAATCATACGTATCGGTCGATCAAAGGTTAGGTTAGGTTAAGCTAGGTTGAAGTGGCAGTCGGGTCCAAAGGAAACCGACACATTTAGACCTATGTAGGTCCATTGTGATACCATATAGATCTAGAGAGCCATCCTACTTGTTGAACCATTTTGTGCTCTTGATAAGGCGTGAGAGATGTTTTGGGTCGGTATAACTTAGATCGCTAAGATCATTGTAGAAGAAAGCTCCCAGGTGAAGATTTAAGTTTTCAGAGAGCGGGCATATACAGAGAAGATTGAGGGTGGACTTCCTTCCTCCTCATCCATGCAGCTCCTGCAGAAGTCGTTGGAAAAGACACCAAGCCGTTGGTGCATGCCTATACCTTTCAGACAGTGTCCTGTAATGACCGATTGTAGCACTCATGTGCAATGTATTAAGAGCTATTAAGCTTTTGAAGCGTTTAAGATCTGGCTTTGGCCATTATATTTCGTCACTATACAGGTGCTACCACCCGTCCATCTGAAATTTGTTCTTTCTTTTGCATCCAGTTTAAGCAAAAGTTTGCATGTGCAAATTGGAATACATGAGGCGTCCTTTTCAGGCAAGATTGGGAGAGTAGCACCAAGCTTGGCGAGTTCGTCAGCCGTGCAGCTACCCGGAATGTCGCTTTGCCCAGGCACCCAGCACAGGTGAATGTTGAACTGCTCCGACCGCCGCCTGACTTTAAAAAAAGATTCGCATATCCTTGGAGGATATAACGCTATTCTTAAGCCAGGACAAGACTTCCCTTATCGCCATAATTTCAGATTGAACTAGTGGGAGGGTTACAATCCGCTTAGGCGAATCGTTGGATACCCCATCCCAATTGACCACTGTCAAGCTCCGAATTGTTTCATAAATCTTGGTTGTTAAATTTCGGTTTCATTTAACTTCAATTGTATTTAGAATTTCTCAGTTAAGAATCTTCTCCTTATGAAAGGGGCGTGGCATCCACCCCTTCTCAACAACATCGTATTTTTGTTTATATTTTTTTATCAGAAGTGGTATACACGTGTTGATTGCATTTTCATATTAAAAATTTGGTTTAAACTCAAAAACGCTCCCAAAGGTGGGCGTGGCGAAAATTTATTCAATTGAGTAGTGCAAGTTTTTTGCATTTAAAGCAAATACACCAAATAAAAATCGTTTATTAGAATGCATATTAAGTATGACCACGCCTACAAGGGGGTGGTATTCGCTTTTTTTTTAAATGCCAATCACAATATACTTAAGCGAGGATATCCCACACCAAATTTCAGCTTCCAGCGATAACTTTGATTTTTAATGCTATTAAGTAAAGTGGGCGTGTCAGTGGGCTGATTTAAAAAAATGTTACATTTGTACTGCTTCGTGACCTAGAAAGAACAGATATCAAGTTTCAAGCTCCTAGCTCAAAATTTAAGGCCTAAAAACTACCGATAGACGGACGGACGGACGGACATGGCTCATTCGACTTACAATTCGGTCTCGATCATATGGCCTTAAGGTCTTGGGGGTCTACGGTGATTATTTGTCTATGTAACAAACTACGAATCAAATTTACTATACCTCCTATCCCATGGGATAAGTATAAAAACAATACAATGATCCGTAAGTCGAAAAAAGAGAGACTAAGATTAAGTCTTTCTGAGAACACACACCCACCTTACCCATCACTTGTCTTTGACCCGGCCGATCAAAAAGGCAGAACAAACCAATAAAGCTGAACCAGGGTTGGATAAGGTTAATGTGCCACCCAATTGAAAAGGTGCGTGGTCCAACCGCCCTTTTTACAAACTATCAATATTAGCATAGATATCTCCAACTTTCTCCAACGAAAAAATGTAGTTTTTTGGTTCAAATTCAATGTTTACGTGAATTCGACCGCCTAAAGGAAGTGTGGCTAAAAAGTTTGAAAGTGTGGAATCTAGACCGGTATTTCATTTACTTAAAACTTAAGGCCTGTCAAAATTGCGTTTTTATTGAAAATTCAAGGGTTTTTATCAATTCTGTCTCCAAATGTGGGTACGGCCCAAACTATTCTATGAATAAAATGAAGAACTAAGTGTTTTTTACATAAGTTAATTATTAAGTCAATTTTTTTCAATTTGAAGCAAAAACATTGAATAAAATATATGAAAAATGGTAAAACCTTTTGACACATTACATGATAAAGACGAAATTTGTTTCCTTCTCTCACAGAACACGAGTTGTGTATGTGTACCTCCTCCTATAGTCATTGTTATTCATCTTATTATGAGAATGAATCTACTCTTAAAGGAAGAATAAAAATAACAATAAAAATAGCTCCTATAAGTGAGCCATTTAACTCTCTCATAAGCGCTCGCGTAGCACTCTACAAGAGACAATTTCCAAGAGACAAACTCTTGAAAACTTCTCTCATAAGAATCTTGTAGAGCCTAACGGGAGGAAAAATGTTAGTTGGGCAACATAGACTAACTTCAATTGATTCCTTGAATCACCACGCAAAAACCTGCTCATGAATTCCTGGACTGAAATTCCACACGGATGTGGAATGAGCTTCCAAGCCGGGTTTCTCTTTTGCATTACAGCCCCCGGGAATTCAAAACCAAAGCTTAACATTTCTCTTCGCGCTGTGTAAACTCATCATAAGAGAAGGCCATATACGCTTGATCAAAATTTAACTATAAAATAAAAATAAATTGTATAGCAGACCAACTTCCAATTAAACCGCTTGATGTTCCACAGTTCCTCAAAGCTTGGATTTTCTTTTGCTGCAATGCGCTTTATGCGCGATCTCGGTTTCATAACGCGTATCTTGACAACAGCGTCTTTAACGCATATGTATCTTTCGGTAACAAAAACTCCTCGTTTCTTTTTTATGCATAAACAGAGAAAACTGTTTCGCTACATCTTGCACGTCACACAACATGACATCCATTTTGGTAATAAAATCTGCAATTAGCCAAATGCACTTGTTTGCACTTTGGTGACCCCACAATTATTCACTTAAAATTTGCATGCAAAAAATTGTCAACGTCGGTTTGTTTCCCGGTCTTCTATGCAATTAATCATTTTAAGACGCAAGAAAGAAACTTTCAAAACAGATTAATCGTCACTTCCACAGAAATGTTCCAAACAGGTATGCTTACTCGAACGCTGCAACAAAGGCAGACAGAGGTTGTTGCATTAATTGCTTGTGCGCCGCCGGATCACTGCACAGCGATTCGTCTGTTCTATTAGAGGCTTTATTGCTGCAAATTAAGACCGTATTTCCAGGGCAATGTAGCCAACCTAGTGACCTGGGCTTGGCATGAGTGACATCCTAAAATCACTGCAAGGAACCAGCTTGCATGTGAGCGCATGTTCAACTCCAGATTTGCAGCAAACTACTGTTAGAACAGAGAGGTGAAGCAAAGATGAAAGCCGCGCGGTGGCGGGGCGCTTCCCCTTGACAGGGCAACCTAACAATAGATGGAAATCGTATCCAGGCAACGTTGCCGTCAGCGTTGTTGACAGAGTTGTCGACAAACAAGCCTGAACAGACATTAGCCATGCCAATTGGCAGCTCCCTTAGCCACCAATCAAGTGGAGAACTCAAAAAGACGACAGATTCGCGGCATTATCAACGACCACAACATGAAGTAAACACGGTTTAATGCCATTTTGTCAGGTAAATCAGGACGAGATAACCAGGCAACGACTGGCGGCGCAGCGGCGACGAAGACAGCCATAGCGACCTACCTCAGTGTTTCTGCTGTGCTTGCTGCCTATTATGTTGCGGCAGCCAGACAACTACGGTCAAAGGTGGTTGTTTCCGTTTTAGATCTTATTTTGGCGATAGGTGGTCCATCGAGGAAGGCAATAATTGTCCCTAATTTGTGGTACGATTTATCTGCGAGTAGATTTGATTGCAGACAGAAGGAGATGTCAACTTGGGAAGTCATTTATAAGATTTTAGCGTTTTTAATTGCGGTAACGTTCCCCCTTTTGTACCTACTTTAGTTTGGAACAAGTTTGACGACTCCTATATTTTTAAGAGTTATTTTTTATAGTAGAGAAAGTCACTGCCAATTGCGTTTGCATTTCATTGCCCTCTATCTCTGTATAACTTAAAACTCAAATTCGTTACATTTGAAATTCTAAATCTGATGCGGCAATTCAATCTCAGCCATATCCATATGTCTAAGCATCAAGGCGTGTGACGTAAAGAGGCCGCTAATAAAAAGTCCTCGTGTACCAACAACAGGCGTCTTTTCAATATGTCAATCATTCTCGATGTCGAATCCTCAAAGGGGTAGAAAACACACTGACAAATAGAATTTTAAAATTATTCAAACTCACTTATTGTCATCGTTCGGCTTGTGGCTCTATATACGATTAGGCATGGTTATCAAGGAAATTCGTACGTTTAACTTGGAATCTGGAAAATGCCAAAAGGGCTTGCATGACCATATCGTTAATACAAAAGAAGGGTTTTTGCAAATGCTTTACCAAACTAAAACTTCAATTATTAATTCGCTGAAAAGCATTTTCTTCACACAAATCTAAATCGATTCTGTTGAATTCGATTCAGTCTTCTACTTTTTAAATTTTTAATATAAAGTTGTCAAACATGGGTGACATGGGGCCGTATTCAGTCGGGGTGTGAACTCGCCATATTGCCGTACAATCCAGCACTGTTATACTGTTCCATGTGGAAATGGTTAGACAAGTGTAAAATGTCAAAATTAAAAGCGACCGTTGGTTGCGAACTGAATATAAAGTCAAATCCTTTATACCCCTTTGACTATTAAAAAGGAATCAATTGAAAGACTTTCTTTTGCTGAATTGACATCTGTCGATGGTTTGTTGTGTCAATTTGGGAATGCTAAAGCGGTAAATTTGATTAATATATAGATACCGCTATTATGCGTCAAAAAAAAAACAATATCAAATTTATATTTCAAGTAAGTTTCTTTTTTAAACTATTTACTTGTCAGAAGCACGGATTTACCGAACAAGATAAAAAGCCTTTCGTATGACAGGAACAACGTCAACATACGACAGGCTTTTCGTCCAAACGAATTTTTTCGTCCTGTGCGAATGGACGGCAAAAGGAAAAGGTTGCGTATATAGGTAAAAAGTTAAGAGACGACAAATGCACTGGTTCGCCCACATCAGGAAAGAGTTGAATTCGCAAAACAAAGTTCGAGACGGATTAAAAATACAAAACCTCTGTTTTAAGGAAGCCAATGACATTAGCTTGTAGAACTGAAAGCATTTGAGATCATTTTTATAAGTCCGAAAAACATTTGCCAACATTCTGTTAAAATAAACAAAAGATTTTAGTGTTAACATAACATAGGGGTGATGTCATGATATATCTGACCATTTTCCTTCATATAAATTAAGGATGCTTAGCTTTGATCGGTCGGATATTCCGCAACGTTTCATCGGTCCTTGCCGAGTTCTTCAGGGGGCTACAATAATTCGCGATTTACTTAGAAATTGCTTAACTAATCCACCTTTTTTAAACTTACTTTTATAACACAACAGGTATTGTTAGGCTTCCAAGCGAACAAGAGTTTGATGATAAACAAAACGTCATAAATCGCCCTCCAGTAAGTTACCTTTCGCCGTAAGATCATGACCGCTCTACCTGCCCAATCCGATTCTTCTCTCAATGATATCAAGAGCCTACTTAAATTAATAGCCTATCTTAATCACTGGGCCAAAAAGTAGAAGAAGACCTTCATGAAAACAAAAACAACTTCAAAAACCACTTGTAAAAGCAAAATAGATCCCGACTTCACACATTCCTTTCCTTTCTGTCCGCCTCGTGCGCGGCGTTATCCAGATTTCTCTGGAAAACCAGTAGCAGTTGCATATGACACAAGAAAAATTACAACTCATATTTTAATTCACAAAAAAAGAAGAGAATATGAGCCAGAATCTGTTGTACCTCCTGTGATTGAACCTGTGCTGCGCCTGGGAATCTTTTTCCAACGAAACATTTCGAAGAATAGCCCAGAAAGGAACAGAGGACGGAGGACAGAAGTGGAGAATACTGCCCTGCGTGGTGGAATGGCGTGATGACCAGTGGCACTAACAATAGCCATAAGTATGCACCTCCTTCGGCGAGACACAGTGCGTCCCGCCCTTAAAAGTTTCAAATTCACATCACAATCACACTAATGTGGCCGCCGATCTTCGTTCAACGATCTCATCGTCGGCCGGTGGCACCGCAAGATCTTATTTTTTTTCTAAAACGGAGAGTGTATCATTCAAGACCCTTTGCTGCTCCTGATGACCATTCAAGAAATGACTGTCATTAATAATCTCGATTCTCGTCTGGACTGTGATCTTCCGAATACCAATGTCATTTCAACGAATCAAGTCTAGGGACAATATTAATGTGGGTAATCCACGGAAAGGGGATAGTGCCATACACCGCGCAGACCGGCCGTTGTCGGTCGCCTAGGTAGGTGACCAAGAGAGCTGCACTATGTGTTGTGTACCTATACCTACCCTTGACAAAAAGACAAAAGGAACCAATAAAACATGAAATAATAACAGGGACTGGATAAAGGTGAGCAACAACGAACATTATTCTCTTATCTATGTATGATCATGGCATTAGATTTGAGATGATCCTGAAGGTCTGTTCTGTATACGCTGCCAATGCCGCAACGAGCTAGGCTTGTTGGCTATTGCTACGAGACGGCAACGGCACGTAAGTTGACAAATGCATTTCTATTAATTTAACTAATTTACGGGAAATTTAAATATTTGATAGCAGTTCGTGTGACAAGTATAAATGAGGATTTATACGAAAGAGAACGTTTGTTCGTGAATGAGTTATTTTTTATGCTGCTGGCATAGTGTAATCTTTGGTTTGGGAAGATTTAGAAAGGATTTACAATGTTTTATAGATTTTAAACATAAAAGTTCATTGTCAACTTGATTTGAAACTTGCACAATAGATTTTTTTTTCAGATTTCTAAATATTTTGGCCCTTTTAGGCAATGCAATCTGAAGCGAAACATTCGGGGTGCGTTCAGTATTGCGCTTATTTTAAACTAGTTGAACTTGTTAAATTTGTTGAACTTTTGGCTACCACCAGATTTGCTGTACCTACTTAGGTTTTTTTTGGGTTGCTTATCATAAATTTCGGTTTTTTTTTCTTGAGAAATCGGGGCTTGACTCTTAAATTGCCCAAAAATACCCTTAAATAGAGGTGTTTTTGCTATATTCGCGCTTTGAGTGTTAAAAAAATATTTTTTTTTAAGTTTTATTAACCTTAAGTTTGAATATTAACTAATATTTTACAAAAAATTCAACATTCGGGTAAAGCTCCCCCTTTAAGGGCGTGAAAAGAACCCTAAAAAGGGGAACTATTTTACATTAATACTTTGTAGCTTAAATTATGCCGTAAAACTGTTTCAATAATTGATAAAAAATTTAACTCTTTGGATTAGAAGAGGGGGTTGAAACTACTTCTAAACATGGGTTTGACCATTTTAACAGCTAAAATTTTCTTTATTATAGCTTTTTCTGATCAAGAGTTTCGCTTTTTTCGAGAAATAAGGGCTTCGCTTTCCCTTTTAAATATGAAAAAAAAGACTTGCTCTTTTTCACGGCTCCCACCTCCGCGAGGGTCTGACAAACCCTCCGAGAGTAACATTTGTCTTGAAAAACTTCTCAAAGTGCCGTTCGGATTCGGCAAAAAATTGCAGGTCCCCTTGTATGTGAAAAAAATATAGCACACACAGCATACATGGTTGAGAAGTTGGCCCTGGTTCACCTCGAGCTGTTGCGCCACTCTATTTATTTATTTATTTCTTAGCTGAACATTGAATGATTATTTAAAAAAAATGAACCGTAATGAGAGGGTTTTGAAAAATTTTCTCTATTATATTTAAATTTTATTATTTTTTCTTTTTATAATTTTATAATTTTATTATAAATTTTCTCTATTATAGGTTTTGGGTATCACGAATTTTTGGTTCTCTTTTATTAAAATTTACAAATGCACCCTTAAATTAATAAAAACTAGTGGGAGGGTTACAATCCGCTTAGGCGAATCGTTGGATACCCCACCTCAATTGACCACTGTCAAGCTCCGAATTGTGTTTATTTTTTTATCAGAACACGTGTTGACTGCATTTTCATATAAAAAATTTGGTTTTTAAAACGCCTCCAAAAGTGGGCGTGGTGAAAATTTATTCACTTGAGTTGATAGGTTACGCACATATCTGAACATTTTATGGTGCCAGTTTTTTGGATTTAAAGCAAATATATCAAATAAAAACCGTTTGTTAGCATGCGTATTAAGTATGACCACGCCTACAAGGGGCGGTATTCGTTTTTTTTAAATGCCAATCACAATACACTTAAGCGAGGTTATTGCATACCAAATTTCAGCTTCCTGCGACAACTTTGATTTTTCACATGCTATTAAGTAAAGTGGGCGTGTCACGGGGCGGATTTCCAAAATTTTTACACTTGTACTGCTTCGGGACCTAGAAAGAACAGATATCAAGTTTCAAGTTCCTAGCTCAAAATTTAAGGCCTAAAAACCACCGACAGACGGACGGACGGACGGACACGGCTCATTCGACTAACAATTCGGTCTCGAGCATATGCCCTCAAAATCTTGGGGGTCTACGGTGATGAATTCTCTATGTCACAAACTATTAATCAAACTTAATATACCTCCTATCCTATGGGATGGGGTATAAAAACTCAGATAAGAGTTCAGAGTTCTTTGATAGTAGTAAAAATCCATTTCTTTATATTGCTGCTCGTTAAAGGATCTGTATCGTTAGTACCTATTCTCAATAGTTATATCTGGTAAATAAATTTAATTGTCCAATTGTTCATACGGTGCTTGAGACAGTCACCTTAATTTAAATGTTAATCCTGAGCGAAATTTTAAGGATGAAGTCCAAACTTCTCAAGAAAAAATTAATTCATGATCGGCAACCAAAAAATAAACTTCCTAAGGGAAAGCGGGGCTAGTTGGGTGCAGGGGCATGTCGACTGTCCGGCGTTTATTTAGAAAGTGTGTCGTAGATAGACTCAAGTTTGTGGTGCACGTTTGGCAGAAATATTTTAAGATAACCATTTTTTGCGATCAAGACTAATTTTCTGGTTTCTTCCTTTTTTTCTATCTATTTTTCAACGTCAGGCTTAACATTTTTTTCCAGTTAGGTAGATAGGTATATGAGCTTCTTGGAATGAGTGTATGTTTGTTAATATTTTTTGTTTTTCATTGATAAAAATCTAGTTGATCGCCAAATGGTCAGGCGGGGCTAGTTGACTAATTCCTTTTAGGATAAGTTGACTCTATACTTTTCTTAAGGCCTCCAAATCTATACATCTCGAAAAGTAAAGAAGAATACCTACTCCTAGTGCTGAACTGTTCAGAAACTATGCACAAACCAAACATAGAAATCAACCCTGAATCAGATAATTATTGGCTAAGTAGGTAATGAAGAAATTTGGATCAGAAATTAAAGGATCTTTCGTACGAATAGCTGCTGCTGTTTCAGTGGTCGGATATGCAATTTTTCACTTTTATGTCAAAGAAAATAAACAAGCCTTAATTATTTTGTCAAGATTTGTTAGAGCATTAGTAAGAGTTAGTGTTACGGGGCTTGAGTCCACATGCCCCATAGCTTAAGTCGACTTACCCCAGCAACGGGGTTAAAAGTAAGAAAAAACTACCTTTAAAGACTTTTTGTAAGTCAAATGACCATTTTTATATGGCCAAAAGACACTTTTTGGATGTAAGCTTTAGCTTTTGTCGTACATATCCTAGTAGCAAATAGAATACATTTTTTGAGTCTACTAACCCCGCTCGACCCTTATAGAGAAAACTTTTATTGATCGAAGGGGCAAATCTTTACATATAAAAATGAATTCTTGTACCTATGTTTGTTTGTCTTAAGCATGTTGCCATACCATTCATCAGATTGCAATGAAATTTTGGTGAGTTGTTGCTTGCATAGTCGCCGCAATAGTTGCATCAAAAAAATAGAAAGATTGCAAAGGTTTAACAAAAGAATGGTAAACGCTTTAAGGATTGTTCATTTTTGACGATTTTGGGCTTGATCGATTCGTTTTGACCCAAGGGAGGACATTGGCCTATGAATAAAACTCCCAGAAAATTTCCAATGTAACTTGCGCACCTTCACGCTGTGTTAGATATTTTAATTTAATCAAATCAAATTACCAAAAATTAAATAAAATCTGTAAAAAAAATGTGCCTTTGGAGGCCACAGTGTTTGGGTGGACCGCTTTACCCAAATTTTATTTGAGATTTAAAGGATTTTATCCCTGTTTATAGCGGGGCTTAGCCGAGAAATAGGGTTGAAAGGCTCTCATTAAAAGTAATTTTCATTCCGCTGTCATTCATGTCAGCTGTCTGGCAGGCGCCTGTGGCCATATGCAGATATATAAAAGCTGCACTCATTTTTTACCTTTTCCCCCTATACATTCTAAACTAATCGAGAGCGACAATTTTTAAAAGCATATTCGTGACGGCACACCCAAATCCATACATAAGAATAAAAAAACCGACAAATTCCATTCTGACCTATACAGTTAACTTGCTTAACTTGGCAACTTAAAGTGCCATAATAAATTTACTACTTTAACGAAAAATTAAAAAAAAAGAAAGCAGCTATATCTACAAAATTATTTTTATACCCGACCGAGGGTATATAAATTTTAATGCATAGTTTGTAACACAGTGAAATAATCACCGTAGACCCCCAAGACCTTTAAGAGATATGATCGAGACCGACAGGTAAGTCGATTAAGCCATGTCCGTCCGTCCGTCTATCCGTATGTATGCAGTTTTGAGGTTTTTAAAATTAAGCTGATAAGCTGAAACTTGGTTCTCATTTTGTACAGACAAAGTATGAAAATTGAGAAAATCCGCCCACAGCCACGCCCACAATTGGCATGAATGTCAGACAACCTCAAATTTACATTTTATTTTAAAGTACCTTTTGGTCAAGATAGACAAAACATATGAACTCAAATTTTGGTGGAGAGCAATATCAACCAGAAGCGAGGCAAAAATTGGACCGCCCACTCCATTGACTATGCCCACTTCTAACATCTGAAATCTTTGAAAACCTGATTTCTCGGGAAATTCATTTTAAATTGAAAAAAAATTGTATGACAAATATTAAAGATATTAGAATTTGCTTAGTTTGTTGCATACAAAGCATTGAGCTCCGCCCACTTTTTTTCACGTGGGGGCGTTTTTGGGAAAAAACTGTTTTTTTAAGCATAAATATTCGCTTTTAACCCATTTTCTCGTGTTTCCAACGAAATTAGAGTTAGTTGATTTAAATTTTCAGCCTACGCAGTTATTTAGGGGCGTGGCCAACACAAATAATTGACATTCAGTATATGAAACAGACCAAAAAATTTTAAATTTGGTGTTAATGGGGAAAGAGGGTCGGGTATTTATAAGTTCGTTACAGACGAACTCTTGCACTTACTTGCTTGTTTTACATAAAACAGTTCTCAAATATATTTGTTTTAAAAAGTCGCTAAGTTCAAAAAGTCAAGTTTTTTTTAAATTACCCAACTTTTTGGTGAATTTTCTTTATTTTTCTTTCCGTACGAACCTTCCACAAAGTATAAGAAAACTTTTTGATAAAAGATGAATGAAATCGGTAATGCCATTCTCAAGTTATTGCGGGACAAAGGGAAATATGGATTGATGAGAGCCAAGATCAGTGTTTCAATTTTGTTTTGATATTAAAAAAGCATTCGTAATAATAAAAAATTACGTATTTGAAGTTGTTTTCATTCCAGTTCGAATAGAAAATTCAAAGCTTGAACAGGACAACGTCTGTCGGGTCAGCTAGTTTTTTTTATAAAATATTACTAAATTTTCAATTTTGAGTCAAAAAGCGTAAATGTGGGAAAATCCCCCTTTTATGAGTATTTTCAACCCTTTAATTTAACCTGAATGTTAAAATTTTTCGAAAAAATTACTCAATATTCAAATTAAAGGTAAAACCAAATTTTTTTGTTACCAATTAACACTCAAAGCGCGAAAAAAGCAAAAACATCCCTATTTAGGGATCTTTTTGGATGATTTTAGGGTGAAGCCCCAATTTCTCGAGAAAGAAACCACAAAATTCGTGAGCAGCGACACGAAAAACCTATAAATGCAAGCAAATCTGGTGGTGGACGGGGGGATTACCAAACCCGCAAATTAACTGGAGTATACTCAAGATCTTAACATTTCAGACCAAATTTTTTTGCTATACATTCTTCACTACGGATGCGGCACTATGATGACGCCTTTCATTTTATCGGTTCAAAACTGAGGACTTTCTGGTCTCAGGTTCAGAGTCAGGAACACTAGATTTGATTGATGATTTGTGCGTTAAAAAGATGGGCTTTCGGTTTCTCTATAGATGTACGATAGTAACCGAAAGTGGATAGTTTTTGATCGACTCAACTTGTGCTAAAGATATTATTATCCCGATCTCCAATAAATTCAAACATTTGGGCGATAGGTGATTGACACAAAAACTCCATGGTCCAATCATTTTGAATATAAAACCGAAGCACTATCAAATTTCTAGCAGTGCGTAAAGGCGCTTTTGGCAAGAAGGGGTGCTTATCTTCGAAAAGGTTCGTTGAATCAAGGAATAGACTCTCTCATGAATGTACCTATAGGCTCCTTTCACTTTGGTTGTTTGGCTTTTACAGAAATGTTTTCCGAGCAAACCCTAAAGAATGGCTTGTCTTGGCTGCACAGGTGTCTTCCTTAGCATGCTGGATGCGATGATCTAGTTGCTTTTGCTTTGATGGACCTTGGTGTAGGTATATTTCATGAGGTGCACGCTGAAAATCAACCTTTGTTCGAAAAAGAGGTAGGGTTTGCAGCCATTCGCATTGAAATTTTAAAGAACGTGCGTGAATTTCCCTTCCTGCCCTGTTTAATAAACATGCAGTCAGACTCAATAGCACCATTTGCTACAATGCTTATTTCGGCTATTCTCAGGCAATAAACTGACTTTTGTCATACTCAACATGCTTCCTAAATGGCTCCAAAGCTGGTGTTGGAGTCTTTATGAAAGGCGAGAACATAAAACTTCACTGTCCCTTAGGAAAAGAAAGAAGCATCTGCCTTTCAAGCCTGGTTATTCGCTATCCCAACCTATAACAACCTATAAACTACACTTATATTCTAATCAACAGGTCTAGACCTATAAATGGCGCTATTAACCCATTTTTCACCCTAAAGATAGTTCTCGAACTCAACATTTAGCTGAACCTTGCTTGTGCCACATCTTCTACACTCCATTAAACAATCAAAACATCTCAAAACGTGCTGCGTAAGCCGTTCTTTTAAAATAGACAGTGTGCTTCGTGGCACCACGGTTATTCTTATTCTAAAATTAACAACCTCAACATACATGAAAAAAAAAGAAGATTTTTTTCTGAAATGTGCTGGTTTTCGTACTATGAGCACCCTCTGGTGTAAGACTTGAAAGGTGACAGTATGCAAACGCAAAGAAAGCAGAATGTTCACACGGCAAAAAAATATGAGCTGACAAATTTAGTTTATAAATGTCCTTAATCTTAGCTTTTTCATGGTTAGTTATGCGTCATATTAATTTAGTTCTTTCTTTCGAGAAAACAGTAGTCTCGCGACTTTTAACTTCAAGACTCTAAAAGTCGCGAGACTACTGCTTACCTCGAAAGTTTGACTGCCGATAGAGGTTCAAACTACTCTATTTGGAAAGCAGTGAAGTCCATTAAGAAGCCAATAGTACATTCCATTAAGAAAAGCCAACGGCGCATGGGCAAAGAAAAAGCGGATTTATTTGCAGATTACCTAGAAGAAACATTCAAACCGTTTGACGGGGACTCGTTGGTCGAGGAGCTCAATCCCTATGCGGTACAAGATAATTATAGAATAAAAACCGTGTCATTGGCTGAACTTCTTCAAAGGATAAATAATCTGAAGAACAAAAAAAGCACCTGACTACGACTTAATTACTAGCGAAATTCTAAAGGAGCTACCGAAAAAACCTTTGGTCAAGCTGCTCTATATCATTAACGCCTCCATAAGAATTTTATACGTTCCAAGGCAATGGAAAGTGGCCGAGGTCATAATGGTTCCGAAACCAGGAAAATGTCCGAACGACAAAAAGTCATACAGACCTATTTCGCTACTGCCGATAATATCTAAGGTATTCGAGATACTGTTGGTTAAAAGGTTGCAACCAATCACTGAAGAAAGACGATTGATTCCGGATCACCAATTCGGATTTAGAAAAAAGCATTCAACAATCGACCAGGTCTATCGAATAACAAACGAAATCGAAAAAGCTCTGGAAGCGAAAAAGATATGTACTAGCGCTTTTCTCGACGTATCGCAAGCCTTCGACAAGGTGTGGTACAAAGGCCTGAAGTACAAGTTAAGGCTTAGCTTACCAGAAAAATTCTATAGAATCCTAGAGTCTTACCTTGAAGACAGAATCTTTCGCGTAAGGTACGAAAATGAGTACTCGGAATTCAAAGAGATAAATGCCGGTGTCCCGCAAGGAGGCGTTCTCGGCCCAATATTATTTTTGCTTTATTTTACAAGAGACATACCCCACGATGAGGGAACAATTTAAGCTACGTTCGCTGACGACACTGCTATTCTCGCTATTGATACGACAGTTGAATTATCAACAGGGAAACTTCAGCGCGGTTTAGACTAAATATGCGACTGGACGAAGAGCTGGCGAGTCGCCCTTAACGAGACTTAGTCAACGCATGTTAGCTTTAATTATAAAAAGATAAACAACAAACCTTTATTCCTTAACTCCGTACAAATCCGGTACTCAAATGAAGCGAAATATCTAGGAGTGTTTCTAGACGTAAAACTTAAATGGAAGCCGCACGTTAAAAAGAAACGCGACGAGCTCGAAATCAGGTTAAGAGAAATGAATTGGCTTATCGGAAGATTTTCGAAACTAAGCGTATATAACAAACATCTTTTGTATAAGCAAGTGCTAAAACCATATTGGACGTACTAAAACTCTGGGGTTGTACTAAACCAAGCAATATATCTATTTTAGAAACTTTTCAAAATAAGACACTCAGAGCAATCGTTAATGCTCCATGGTATTAAAGAAATAGCGAACTACACCGAGATCTAGGAATCGCAACCGTGACTGACGAGGTAACAAACTTTGCTCGCAAACTTAATGCTCGTCTTCGCAGGCATTGCAACAATGAAATTATCCGAACTTTGGATCAGACAAATCTTACGCGCCGACTACAACGAATGAGACCGTTGGATCTAGCAGCATAAGATGAAACCGCATAAATTGACGGTATTGTAGGCGCTCTCGTTGGAAGGCAGCCTGCCACACGCGATTACTACAGAAGCTTGAACTACTTGTTTAGGAAACTTAGTCGTAGTCAGACGGAAAATGGGAGGTTTTTTAGTGAGTAAGAATCTCACACTACTATGAGCACGCGCCGCCGATCCTCGTAGTGCCTATGAAGGTTTTTCCTACCCACGGAAAAAAAATTAATTTAGTTATGCGTTGTGAATACGTGTAATGGCATCCATATGATATAAGGTAGTAGGTATATACTCTCTTTTTGATAGCATGAGTTCAAAGAGCCCCAGAACAAAAACAAAATTAAACGTTTCTTGGTACCATATCTCAAAACAGGATTAATAAACAAGCCAAATATTAACAAACACATAATATTACTCCAACTTACCCCATTCTGAAGGGTTATCCGATTTCCAAGAAAATTTCGATCCGGCAACATCACAAGCCCCAGCGGAAGCAATAAAAAGAAACAAAACGAAAACGAAAATATTAAAAATGCGACTACTCAACATGTTAAAGGTCCTGGCATTTACCGTCCTGGCGTGAACGTCCGCTTTGTAAGTGCCTGCAATGAGTTTAACAACATCATCGTTTCCATGCTTGGCGGCCCAGTGCAAGGCGGTCTGAAAGAAATTAAAGAAAAATATTTCGAGTTAGTGCACCATATTTCGACCTAACTCCCGCGTAAGCAATGCAATCATACATTATGTTCGATTAATTGGGTAAGTCCTAGATCGACAGTCGAATCCAAAAGCGCGGACACAACTCCACACGAAAACGCCGAAAAAAAAAACACAACCTCCCCAGAGAGCCTGAGCAATTCGAACAACCAAAGATACATGTGTTCTCGTTTATGAGGACGCGTGTTTTCCATACATCGGAGCGACAACAAAAAGTGCGGAGGACATCCGCGCAACACTAAATCAGCACGTTATTTGGTTTCTTGTCACATTTACAATGTCTTTTCGTGTATGTACATTCTTTTTTTTGTCCTCGGCTGTTTAGTGGTTTCGGTTAGCGCTGCTGCTCTCTCTCTCGGTTGGACATTTGTCCCTAGCCCCAACAAAACAGACACGTGAATGTGTAACCGCCATTTACCCATTACCGCCCCGGCTAAGTGGTGTGGAAGCGGCAATGGTGATGTTGGCTCGGAGTCGGCACTTTCCAATCCTCCCCAGGAGACAAACACCATGTTTTGTTCTGAGTTTATGTGCAATTTTTCGCTGGTTAAGCTGTTTTGGTGGATACTCTTCAACGATCCCCAAACGAGGCGAGAAATTTGTTTAACCAATTTCTTGGCTTTGTTCTCGGGCTGCCATGTGTCCATATGGGTTGATCGGCTTCCATATAATATCATTGTCTCGTGCAGAGGACCGACAATGGCAACACAGATCCGCGAACAATGGTGCGAAAAATCACGGACAGATCAATTTATTCAAATTACACATAAACACATGTTTGTTCAAATATGGAAGTGTATGCGGGGTTTCTTTTTAGGTGAAAAGCCGAGAGCAACATCGTGGCAGTTGATTATTCCCTTTTAGTCGAACCAAATAATTGCCAAAATAGGATGTACCCGAATTTGGTTGCGTGTTTAAGGAAAAAAGGTATCCGATGACTTTCTTCGTATTCTTGGAGTTCTTGGAGTTCCTTTGATTATATAGGAGATAAATGAACAAGGAACTGGAAAACTGGAACAACTTCAAAAGCAATACAGGAAATGTTCACAAAATCCTAGTTTTATTGCCGAGTGGGTGTCTTGAAGAAAATTCCAAAAACTCAATCTGATGCGTATGTTTTCATCTTACAACATCCTTGTATACCTAGTTGGTTAACATTGGCAATCGGTTGCGCCTTTAATTAACATGCTTCCATAATGAGCACATGTTGGAGAGCATAGTGCAAAATATTCGGCATGACGGCGCCAGCAGCCAGAGTCAATCAGTGCCTGATGAATTAGGGGCTACAACGATCATCTGCGGCATAGTTCGTCAATCAGTAAGGCAAATTTATATTTAGTTTACAAGCCTTCCAGATGGAGCTCAATTAGTCACCATAACAGATGTGCTGATACATTTATTAGTGCATCTTGTTAATACCCTATTGTACGTACCTATAGTTGAATGCAAATATCAGACAATGTTCCAGGATCAGCGGGTTCTTAAAATAATTTCGGAGTTTAGTAATGCGTACACGTATAATTCAACAGCGCTTTTGATCTGCTCTAAATGAAAAGAGGAAAATTTTGCTTTCTAGTTCAGGCGAGTCGTGTTTTGTAGTAAACGCAGTCTTGTAAGCAAATGTTTTGGCGTTCGTATAAGGAAGCAATCATAAATAAAAATTTCACAGAAAATGTTTAACTGTTAACAGAGGAGTTCAAATTGCTGGAAAAGGACACTGGTCAGGGGCTCACGGACCTTACCTATGTGGGCTATACCAACCATAGCTCACACGGATAAGGTCACTTTGGTCTCCTCATGCTAACCTCATATAGGAATGATTGGTTAAATCGACATAATATTCAAGAAATTTGAAGAAGTCTTAAAGGCTTTTCGGATATTACAGCGTTATTATGAAAATGAGCTCTTACGTAATGGGGGGGGGGGGGGGGGGGTGCCGTGGCGTAGTGGTTAGTGTGTGTGCTTACTACGCCGGAGGTCTGGGCTCGAATCCTGCCATCGTCACCTGAAAAAAAGACTTGCTTTTTTTCTCACGGCCCCCACCTTCGCGAGGGTCTGACAAGCCCTCCGAGAGTATCATTTGTCTTGAAAAACTTCTTAAAGTGCCGTTCGGATTCGGTATGTAAAGAAATTAACACACCAGCATACATTGTTGAGAAGTTGGCCCTGGTTCACCTCGAGCTGTTGCGCCACTCTATTTATTTTTTATTTTCTTACGTAATCACCCCGAACGTTTCGCTCAAGTTTCATTGAGCGTGGGAGTAATTACGTAAGAGCTCATTTTAATTTTTACACAGTAATATCCGAAATACCTTTAAAATGTCTATTAGTCACCGCGAAAACCTCAAAAGTTTTAATTTAAGAAGTATTTGTCCGGAATAGGCTTCTATATATATTTCCTAAAGAAGGCGGTCTGTAGGAGGCCAGTAATTCTGTGGAAATTGGTCTTTGTGGAAACGATATAGGTACCTATCTTCTCTTGCACGCTTTCTGTTATTGGCTTCCGTGCTTTATTTATCAGTTACTTTTATAGGCTAAAGTGCTATTAGCTTGGCTAAGTTATAATTCCCAAATGCAAACGGACTTTCCCAATTCCCAAGGACTAGCACATTTAGGCGGTTATTGAAATGGAGCCTTCCCAAACACTTTAAGTTTTCTAACTAGTGGCTATAAACCAGTGGCCAATGCACAGTACATAAAGGGGTTAGGGTACAAATTCTGGTTGGGATTTCACCTGGAATTGTTGCACTTTTTTCCACTGAGACACACATTCATACCCCATGTACTTATTAAGGGGCATGAGGTATCCAGTATCCCTCTATCTACCTAATTAGAATTACCCGACCCCTCATCGGTGACATGTCCATATCCATTCCATAAAGAAAAGAGGTTATTTCCAAGCGGCAACAGCATGTAGGATCTAGCTGCATTTCCGCGAGAGGAAACAGCTAGATACCACCTACTAAATGTTTCTTATAGAAATGCTATACATGTTGTTTTCTCTATTACAATCTGTTCGCGAAAAATAGTCATTTCAGGAAGATGCTTTTTTTCAGTACTTATTAGCTTAGTTTGCTTAAATTAGCAAACACGCAAGTTGTCCATGAAATATAGACCTATAGAGAAGTTTTGCAAAATATCCATGCATGACCGAAGAAGAGGTCCATGCGTTGCCATCAGGAGACCAGTTGCAGCATTGCCGAAATTACATTGATGACTGTGCGAGTATGCCACAGTGCATGTGCATATTGGGCAGGAACTAGTTTGAAAAAGCTTCGAACCGTAAACACGAGTTGACTTGGTTGGCAATAAGTTGACGAAGCAATTTAAAGATCTTCTCGCGCCACAAAAAAATTCATCATCATATCATTTTCGAATGCCGCTTATCCTTTAAAAGGGTCGCGGAGCGAGGGTGGCTAAATGGTCCTTCCATCTTTCTCGATTCTCCGCCACCAACTCAAGAGACTCCGGCGCAATCCCCAGGCGGGACTCAGAGAGGTTCTTTACCTGATCCCACCACCTGTTTCTTGGCCTACCAGGGGGGCGACGCGCTCGCATCTCGGCTAGCATGACCTGTCTAGGAAGTCTGTCAGGGGGCATGCGAACAACGTGTCCAAACCATCGAAGAATCGATCGCTTCACTCGGAGAAGTAGCTGCTCAACATTAAGATTCCTACGAATACTGACGTTTCTCACTCTGTCCATTAGGGTAACACCAGCAACGCACTTCAGGAATCTCATTTCGGCAGCTTGTACCCGCGATCTAATTCTTTCGGTCATTACCCAAATTTCATAACCAGAGATGAGGGTCGGAAAGAACAATTGATCAAAGAACAATGAATTAAATACTGAGATCTTTACTCTCACTCCAAGCTCAGCTTTCTGGATGACCGGCCGGCGCAGTTCCTATACTATTTCTCCAGCTTGGCCAATCCTACAGGATAACTCGGTATTACTCCTTCCATCTTTCGTGAAAAAGACCCCGAGATACCTAAATTTCTCTACCTGTTTCATTGGAACTCCATTTATGTGCAATTTACACTGCACACGAGTGAAACAACCGTCACTTCGGACTTGCTCACGTTTACCTTCATCCCAGCGTCACAACATATGACCGCAAACCCATCCAGTGCTCGCTGAAGTTCCTCCTCGGACGATGCCAGGATAGCCAAATCATCTGCGAAAAGCAGATGGCTTATCCTGACGCCAGTCATTTCGAATGATTTCTTGCCAAGACTGCGGTTCACCATAGAGTCCATATATCCTATGAAAAGGAGCGGCGACAGAACACAGCCCTGGCGGAGTCCAACGCGCACATCAAAAGGACGGGATTTAACGCCATTAATCCGTACACAGTTTCTGCAGTTTCTATACAAAGACTGGATGGCTCTCTCAGAAGAGGCCCACTCAGCACATAGTCCTGCAAAACTCTCCACAGTGTATCCTGAGTGACTCGGTCATTTGCCTTTTCCAGATCCACAAAACATGCATAGACCGGTTTGGCATATTCCCAGGCCTTCTCAGGAATAACCTTCAGAGTAAAAAGCTGGTCTGTTGTGCCTCTGTCAGGCCGAAAGCCGCACTGTTCTTCCCGGAACAAAGGCTCGATTACAGCTCTGGAACGCATTTCCAACACCTTCGCGAATACATTCCCCGGGAGACTAGAGAGAGATATGCCCCTATAGTTGGCGCAATCTCTCCTGTTCCCTTTTTCGAAAATGGGCACTATGACTCCTGTTTGCCAATCGCTAGGTGCCTTCCCGCTATCCCAGGCCACCCTAATGACACGTGTTAGCCGAAGTTCCTCAACTCCAGCAGCCTTGCCAACTTTTAGCGATTTAATCGCTTCAGTGACTTCGTCTACTGTGGGAATATTCTCCGCCCTAATCTCGTCAGCAGTGGGAATGCCATCTTCAGTACCCTGTTGGGGGGTTGAGCAACTCTGAAAAGTGCTCTCTCCATCTGCGCAAGACATCGCACTCATTTGAAAGAAGTGTACCGTCCTTGGATTTAACCCCTTGAATTATATTCAACTTCCTTCCTCTGAGCCGATGAATGGTCTGCCAAAATACCTTTTTTGCAGATCTGTAATCGTGCTCCAACTTCTCGCCGAACTTTTTCCATGACTGTTCCTTGACTGTTCCGACTGCCAGATTTGAAGTCCTTCGCGCCTCATTGTACCGGACTCGAGAAGTTGAGTTTCGACATTAGATTCACGCAATGTAGGCTCCCTTCTTCTCTCTGATGGCTTCTTAAACTCCAGATGTTTTAAACCAAGCAGTTCTTTTCTCACCACCAGCCGCTACCCCAAGCCACTTCACTCCACAAACATTTCCTGCAGAGCAATTGACTGCCGATAAAAACAGCTGCCATTCCTCCTCTACATTCAAAAGGTTAGTTGGAATTTGTGCAAAATTCTCCGACATGCTGTGCAAAGCTCTCTCTGAAATCAGAGTCAGCATCCTGCAACCTTTTCCATTGTATGCGGGTCACCAGCCTTGGTTTTCGCCTGGGTGGCAAAGGAATACTGTCAGTGAAAAACAATTTACACAGCACTAAGTGGTGATCAGTTGACGACTCAGCTCCCCTGAAAACTCGAACATCACAAATCATTCTTCGAACACACAATGGTACAACAAAGAAATCAATCAGTGACCTCTGATTTTAACTGTGCTTGTACGTTGTGCATGTGTATTTGTGAATGTATTTGTGTGGGAAAAAGGTATTCATGATGGACAAGCCATATGCATAGCAAAAGTCCAACAACTTCCCTCCGTTCCTGTTTTGATCCGGGTCACCGTGCCTCCCGATCACACTCCTCCAAGTATACTGTCGTCCGTACTCACACGTGCATTGAAGTGGACCCATCAGGAGAAAGAAGTCCATTTCTGCCACTCTGTCCAGCGCAGCATCAACTTCGTTCAAAAAGGACTCATACTTTGACTCTCGATTTGGTGCATAAACTTGAACCAGAGCCAGAGTCGATCGTTCAAGCTTAAGCTTTCAGATCAGAATCCTTCCCCCTAACGGAATGACATCGAATACATATTCTGACAACCGGGGGCTTGTGAGTATCCCCACACCCGCCTGTGCAGTCATGTGATTTGGGACGCCAGACCAGAAGAGCTTCCACCCATCATCGAAGTCTTTGGTTCCAGAACCCTTCCATTTAGTTGAGGAGATGCCAGTTGCATCCAGCTGATACTTTTTGGCCTCCTCAACCAGTTCAAGTTCCTTCTTCGTTAGCGACGAGACATTCCATGTGCCAATTTTAAGTTGGTGCCGTTGTCGATTTGTAAAGTTTTCACCTAAGCCCTCATTTTGACTTGGCACTGTCCCCCTCCGCCCCCCGTAATGGATTGCGGCACCATTGACGGGCTGCTCGTAACTTCTTCGGGTTAAACCCGGTCGGATGCTGAGCGGGACCTTCCGACCACCAAGCGCTCGCATGCTGACACCCCTCAGGCCTAGCTCCAAAGGGTGCCCTGGATTACCAGGATCAGCAAATATCAGAGGCTGTTTTTGTTTTCTTTTCATGGTTGGGGGGGGTTGTATTTTAAACCTAGCTGCCACAACAAATTCCTAAGTAAAATCCTGACGTAACCACGGAAGCGTCCTAAGTAGATGCTTTTATTGAAGTCCCTGGAAAAGTGGTATAAAGCATGACCCCAACGCATGTCAGTTATTGCCGGCTGAGCTACAAGCGTGTCACTCTTTACATAAAGTTGCAAGTCCCAGCGAATTGTCAAATTAAGACCATAGGCGATAAGTTTATAAATATTCATAAATGCTAGGATGAGACCCTGCAAAATTTTACTTTCATTTACAAAATATATAGAGTAACAACTAATTACATAGTATGTCTCACGATTAATCCCGATCAAACATTGGTAAACAACCGAGTTGACATTTTTACATCCAAACAACTGTCAACTATAATGTGTAATTATCGTTCTAATTATAATCAAATTACACTCTGCAAAACATGTAACACTGGAGGAAAAAAAAATAGTGGGGTAAACTTTTTTTCCTTTTAATTTGCCATCCATTTTAGAGTTTTTTTTTTATTCCTAAAACAAAGCATTGAATGTGTCGTCCATATTTTATTTCTATTAATTAGAAAAGTTATTTTTTGTTTAACGTAGAAAATACATTAGCGATTGTCACCTCTGCGATAGTTGCGAGCCATTTCTCTTTTCAATTTCTATACCCCAAAAATGGACGGAAAAAAATCTACTACAGCCAGTGAGAGAGAAGAAAAAATGTGAAAACGTGTCAACATGAAAATATAATTATATAGTTCTAGTGGCGATATAGAAAAAACGATAAAATATTTAATGGCTGACGTTGGAAAACGCGAACGACACAGCAACAACAACGATATTTAATTTGTATTTACTTTTATCCATTGTTAAATTATTTTTCGTGCTGTTGTAACCACATTTTTGTCTCTAATTTTACGTCATTACATAGTAATCAGGTAAATACTTAGGACGCAAATGCATTTTTGTCACACACTTTATTGACAGAAACAACAGAAATAGTAATCCTGTGAGATTGCAGAGAAGGGGCAGGGGATGGTTGCAAGTCGGCTAATGGGTTGATGACATGGAATTAATGATTTTTTATCGCTTTATGTCAAATCCGTGCATGAAAGCTGCATAAACTAGTTATACATGCAGTGGAGTGTTTAATGCACTTTTTGCATTCGATATTCGCTGTGTAGGATACAAAGCCCAGTAGACTGTGTTCCAAAATTAGGGCTTATGTAAAAGAAACACAAAAAGAAGACAGAAAATAAAGTATCTAGTTATGCTACAGATTTGGCACTTATAGGTTAACATTTTTCAAATCCGCCCACAATCGGTTTATTTGTGTAACTACCTCCAGTGCACTCACAAGTCTAAGACGTGTTCGCATTTGCTAATCATTTTAAGAAAAAAAAAAAAAAAAATTAAATCGATTGACCTCCTCTAGTGGGCGTGTCGCATCGATTTTAAGGGTAAATTTTCAAAGGCATTGTATTCAATGTTTTTGTTCCTAATCGAAAAAAATTTTCTTAATGTAGAAAACACTTGGTTCTACATTTTGTTGATAGAAAATTATGGGCCACGCCCCCATTTGGAAGAAAAACCTCTAATATTCCAGATACACGTAACTTCGAATGGCCTTAAGCCTAATTTAGGAAAGAATAAGCAATAAAAATTAGTACACAATGTAGAGGAGACCATTCTTGATAACATTCTTACAAAGTTTTTAGATACGCCCACTTTTAGGGGTCAGCAAATTCGGTGTGGCTTCGGCTTTTGTATGAAACACCAAAAGCTTTGTTTAAACAAAAAAATCTTTGTGAGCTTCTCCACTGAACTTGTCATGGATGTTTGTTGGGTATTTCCCACATGGCGCAAGCCATTTTCTAAATGCTCATTGAAAAGATGAAATACGTATGTTCGCAATTATAACCAGTACTAAAGTTGCAGTCTTTCGACTGAAAGTGGCTGGAGTGACAACGTTGTTTCTTTCAGGATGTAGTGGGGCTAAAAAGTGAGTAATATTGCATAAAAAATGTGTTTTTTCAAAAAGACGACAGAAGAGTTTTTTTCTTGCAGACAGAAGGCCCTATGCAGAACATAGCAGACAAGACACACATGCTTCTGATTAAGACAGTATCCTTATAAAATAGAGTGGTGCAAAAGCTCGAGGTGAACCAGGGCCAACTTCTCAACAATTTATGCTGTGTGTGTTAATTTCTTCACATACAAGGGGACCTATAATTTTTTGAGGAATCTGAACGGCACTTTTTAAGAAGTTTTTTTTCTAGACAAATGATACTCTCGGAGGGCTTGTCAGACCCTCGCGGAGGTAGGGGCAGTGAAAACGTCTTTTTTTTTAGGTGACGATGGCTGGATTCGAACCCAGACCTGCGGCGTAGTAAGCACACCCCAAGCTAAAAAATGAAATAAGGTCCCAAAAAGAAGCACAAAATGCAACAACAACTTGGAACTTTTATATTGGGGCATTATTTCATTTTTTTGGGGCCTTATTTCATTTTTGTATTGACTCCTGATCCCATATGAAAAGAAATCTTCATTGTACGACTTACTATGAAAGGAGGACCGTTCACCGGCCTTTTCTTTAAAGTCGGAGAGGTGCGAGGTTGTGTATATGTAAGTTTCAAATATGTATGGGGGGTAAGCTGGCCCCCTACAACCCCCGTGACTGCATTTTCTTTAAGCGTCCTTCTATTGGACAGTATTGGGCCCTTATTTCATTTTGATTTTGGGGTCATATTTCATTATGAAATAAAGCCCCACTTTATTATTATTTTAAAATATTATTATTATTTCTGCATATTTTGAGGGCGCCTTACAGGCAGAAGCCCCATGCAAACCGTCTTAGATCTAAATTTTTTTTTTTTTTAATATGCTCGTGATTAAGTGGTTATGACTACCCTTAAAATGCGTAGCACATCGCGAGTGGAAAGAGTTTTGGGATAGAAAAGGAAAAAGACGAAAGTAATTCTCGATCCAACACAAACTCTGATGAGCCAAACATGAAAAATCTGCACAGATACACGAAAGCTTACCCCCGCAAGTGTTATGCCTTTAAGGAGAAAAGCAAGAGCACAACCAGCAGAATATTCCACAGAAAAATCTGGCTTGCATTTTGTTCTGTTTCATTCTATTTGCATATTGGTAGCGAAAAATGTGTTTCGTATTCGACCGACCCTATCCTGGATAACAGACGCCGACCAGGAAACCGCTCATTTTGAGACAGACGCTTCTGGTTTTATCGTTTGTTGCTGGTTTTGGTCCGCCTCAGATATTTTCCATTTCGGTACCCATCATATCTAGTGAGCATTTCCCTATCCACCACCATTGGGGAGGCGCCCAATTGGGGACCAGCAACCCTAAAAGGGTTCATATTTATTATCGGGGAAGTATACTCTATCTTAAAAAATAAATTTTGGGTTATCATCATTATCTTATAAAAACGTTTTTTTTTGCATAATTTGAGGGGCGTCTTGCAGGCAGAAGACCTGGACCCTCATATCGGTCTTGGACCCACATATCGGGGAAGCATAGTCTATCTTAAGATATAAATTTTGGGTTATCATGATTATCTCAATAAAACTTTTTTTGCAAACTTTAAGGACGTTTTCCAGACAGAAGGCCCCATGCAAACCGTCTATATTTGTAATCAGGAGCGAATTATCTTTCTTTAGAAATAAATTTTGGTTTGTTTTCATAATTTTCTAAAAAAAAGGTTTTTCGCTTACTTTGGAGGCGTCTTTCAAGCAGAAGACCCTACCCAAGTCGTCTTGAACCTACATATTCGTTTTAAGAGTAATCGACTCTGTAAAATAAAATGAAAACCTTTATACCAAGGTTTTCTTTTTAGTGTGGTTTAACAGACAAAAACAGGGATCGAGGCCGCAGCTTTTTTTTCACATCTAGACTACACTTGTAGTCCAGTGTTAAATTGGTTTTCGAACGAATTCAAAAGTTAATAGAAACTTTTTTTTTTGGCCTGTTTCGAGTCTACAAACAAACTTAACTGCCAATGCCTAATCAGTGGAGGGAAAGTTATCTCCTTCCTTTGTTTAAAGGAAAAGGTGATACACGAAGCTGTGACAATTACCATTCTATCAAGCTGATGTCTCACACAATGAAGATCGTCGAGCGGGTACTTGATAGTAGACTGCGGAAAATAATAAGACTATCTGAGGACCAGTGTAGGTTTGTCGCGGGCAAATCAACCACTGATGCAATCCAAAGTATAAGGACCATAATGGAAAAACATCGTGATGCCCTAAAAGATCTGCATATGGTGCTGGTTGATTTTGAAGAAGCTTTCGATAGACTTCCACGAGACCTGATATGGGTGGCGCTAAGAAAACGAGCGGTTCCAGAAGCCTACTTACGGATGATCATAACCATGTATGATGGAGCAAAGATCTTACAAGAGTAAGATGTCTTTCCGGAGTCATTGATGAGTTCTCAATTAAAGTGGGCGTACACCAGGGAAGAGTCCTATGTCCTTTTCATTGCAGTCCTTGATTATCTGCTTGAAGGAAAACTAACGAACCCGAAAGTACATCAGTTATTCTTTGTTTTCGATGGGGCCATCATTAGTGAAGATAGATCATACATCCCTGCAGCGAGCACTTGATATATGGGTGGATGTTTTAGAGTGTTTAAATGGGTATCGTATAAGCCAAAAGAAGACACAGTACCTGTACTGCCCATTCTCTGACCCACCCGAGCCGGTAGCGTTGGTTAATTAAAGAGTTGCAAAGGTTTTAAAGAAATAATTTGTGAAGATAAGCGTTACTTATTGTAAACCTATACATATAACTAACATAATATTTATTGTTATTTGTACCAGCATTTGTTGTCAAAAAAATTAGGTCCTACTTCGAGAAAACCCAATAGCTCCCAGGTCAATAATTTAACCACATCAAGCAGGGACACACCGAAGACACGTGTCTTTTTCAGAGTTACATACAACAAATTGTTTAAATTTGACAAATGACGCCACTCCTCAAGTGTCTCCATCAAAGGATGTGTTGGCCCTTGGACGGTTTGATTGTCTATGAAAACCTTCAAAGTCGGCCGGCATTGTTTGTAGGTCGGATCGATGCATCTACCCGCTACATCCGTTGGAAAATTTATTGGTCAATAAATGTTGAGTAGATTTTGTAAAACACATCCACGTTCACACGTGCCTAAGAAACGGTGAAAGCACAACGCAAAACGAAAACAATCAAAGCGGTCCTTTTAAATCAGTCAACCCGCACGCACCCAATACTCGTGATTCGTCTCCAACTTGAATATGCAAATCATGCCACGAAACAATCTTACCAAAATCGTTAATAGTCAAACGAGCATGCCAGCTCATTCATGTCTCCAACAAGTCGAGGGATTTGTGTGAGGTCTTCTGGACATGGAACTCGTGCTCCTTGATGCGGCATCTTGAATTCTGATAGTGAACAATCAACAGGCGACATAATAAGCCGATCTTATTCATATCACGTAATTCAAGAAAAGAAGAATCCCAATCCTAGGTTTTTTACACCTTTATGTAACCTGTGCGATGAGTGGATAAACTCGCTCCCGCATTAGATACATTACGCCAAATTCTTGCAAAGATCTATACACAAAGGAAAACACACAAGTGCGTTACTCTCGGCGGTCACTCGGCATGGGAAAACCACGACATTGACTGGATGCGGATAATGCGAATAACGCAAGGTGATCAAAGCTGAAGCTAAACACCTTGGGGACAATGAAATTTATGTCTCCCTCGCGCAAAGACAGAGGACAAGAAGCACAAAAAATGTGGTGTCTTCTGGAAGCTGGATGCCATAAATTCTTTTAACAAAATACACACAATTCCTGCAGCCACTCCGAGCAGGATGCGAACTAAAAACATTTCACTTTCTGACCATGAAATGGAATTCAGACTCTGCTGGGCTAAGAGCATAATACAAAACAAAAAAACGTCTCCAGAAGCTCGAGGCGATGCATCCCAAGAGGACCGGAAAAAAGGACAGCCAACCGAAATAATCATACTAACTGGCACCTTGTGAAAATTCCAAAACTCGAAATCCGTGACCAAATAAAGTCTCTGCGTCGAGAAGCGAACTGCGCCGTGCCAATGTATACTACGGGTACAGGGATTCCGAATTGCGGCTGTAGCAGGTTCTCTATACGCCGATGAACGGAGAGCCCAGCAAAAGAATGCCCCCCAAATTGTGACCAAATGGTCATGGGTTATTTGCATAAAATGGTGTCGACTGCTTTAGCGATCCCTCGAGGCTCTTTAATAGAAATAATGTTGTGGCTGCTGGGCATAATGGAACGTTTTTGTTAATTCTCATGGCAAAGGAATTCAGAGTGTTCCAGAATTGGCAGGCGGATTTATTGGAAAATATTTAGAGTAACCTATGCAGATTTGGTAAGTTTTTTTTTTTAGAAGGAACTTGGTATCTTTTTTGCCTAGAATCGTGATCAAAAAATTGCTTACGAGCGAAGGACAAACGAATTTCGCACGATCCAAAAATTACCTGGTGAACTTACAGGACGGATCTAAACAAAATTAATTTACACTTCTGGGATAAGTGCACGCACTTATTAATGGTTAAACGAAGTTCAATAATGGACATGCCCAGCCACAAGTTTTCAAACTAATTAACTACAGGCCTGAAAAATTTGGCGTTGACAGATGTCTAAGCTTCGAAAACATTTATAGGTAGGTCAACATACTTATCTAATGTTTGCCTATAATTAGAAGGCGTGTCAATTTTGAAAAAGCAAACAATCAAGAAAGGTTGCACGCTGTCGAGGCTTTTGAGGCTTAACTATACTGGCGTAAGGTAATCTCCGTTGACTTGCATGCTACAATTTCAAAATCATACGGCCGCCTTATGTACCTAATGTCGGAAATAGTCAGCTTATGTAACTGAATTTGCATATTTGTTTTGAATATGCATTAAGATGCCAATCAACATGCTGAAAGCGTATTATTATGTTCATCTGTGTTTATGAACAAAAAAAAAATAAAATGCACCAAACACGGGGCCGATTTGTTCAACAGTTTTATATGCGGTGAAGAGCGTGTTCCTTATTTTTGCAGGGACTACAAATTGCACTCTCTCATATAGCTACTTGGAGGAACTTTTTTCACCGCTCTAGTAAATACGGGTATTATTCGCGTGTTAATTTCATTTCGCGATTACAACGAGAGAAGACTCCCTCAAAACTGTTTCCATTGGTTTCAGTTTTACCTGGCAATTACTGTTTGCGACTCCAGTAAACATGGAGCAAAGTCGCCCTGCTCCGACTGTTGTATGGTAATAACAGGCCTGAGACTTGTTAATTGCTACCTGGGCAACTATAAAAGCGCATTTCATTTCGCTAAGTTGATCAAATTTACACACGAATCGGTGTGGCTGCTAAACAGTGAAGGAATAAAAGTTGAGCCATTCGATCCTGATGAAATCCCCTGCGAAACGCTCCATTTATAAGGGGTGTCTTATGTTCAACTAAGCTATAAACGGTCACTTTTGATGTCCTCGGCTGTTGACAAGTAAGTTATCGCGACGACATAATCGACTGAAGTTGCTTGTTACGAAAATCGCGCATACTATATGCCCCGAAGGGATTGATGGTGATGATGAAGGACCGATAAGTCTTCATAAAACCACCACCGGTACCCTTAATGACTGCTGGTGCAGCAGCGTGGTAATAAATGGTGGATGTCGACTTGTCTTAAAAAGTGCAAAATTCGTGTGTTTTAATGGATTGATTTTCGTTGACATTGTCGATCTCTTCGGATTCGCTTTGGTGTGCCATTTACAATTTCAATCACAAGTTCTTATAATTTTCGAAGTTCTATGTAGGCTTCTAGTGTTAAAATCACACTCTACGATCACTATAAGCTTAAGTATGGGGCCAACTTCTATTGCATATTTCTTCTTCATAATGACCTTGCGGTCGAGAGATTAGCATCAGACTACCCAGGTAATATATTTTTTAAGCAGGTTGTATTGAGAAGGAAGCAGTAAAACAGTCTGTTTATTTAACTTCCAAAATTTGGGTCATCTTTCTAGGTTAGATATCACAGTCGACGAAATGGTTTATCTTTCTGGTAGGTACATGACTTCTTCAAGATGGTAAAAAAGGCAACAGAAGGTGATGTTCAATTGATTGTATTAAATTTGTGTTAATTTGTATTTAACTGTGTATCGTCACTTCTAATGGTATTTTTTAAATATTAAAATTTAAGACCTGTCAGTTTCAAAAGTTAGGTTAGGTTGTTGGGCTGATGGAGCGAAGTGACCCGCGCCTCATCGCACTTAGGTCTATTTAGACCCATTGTGATACCCAATGGGGGATAATCCTAGTTGTGTGGATGCTCCACTTCCTTCTTACGCCGTGTTGAGTTCCTGGAGCCACCTTGTTGATTTAACATACCTGGAAAAAGATGTTAGTGGTGCGTTTGAAAGTTCTAAGATGTCGTGGAAGAAGTAGCTTCCTAAAGTTCTTTTCCTCAACTGACTTAGACTGGGACAGTGGCACAGAAAGTGAGGTGTGTCCTCGCAACAATCCGTATCGCCACATTTTCTGCAGATGTCGTCATTGTCGAGATTTAGTTTCATAGCATGGTGTCTCAAAAGATTGTGGCCAGTAAGTAAACCTACTAGTAACCACAGAGTCTTCCTGTTGCTCTTAATGAGCGCGTTAGTTCGGGACTTATCATATTTAGGCCACATTTGTCTTAAGATCTCGCAGGTGGACAAGGATGTCCTTCTTGTATTTGCTTTCATCCGAATGTTGTTTTCCACCCGCCTTCTAAGGTCACAGAGTGGAGGCTTGATCCATTGAAGGGCTTGATGAGGATCCAATGTTGATCCATGTCGTGCAAGCTCATCGGCTTTTTTATTGCCACGAAAGTTCATGTGGCCAGGAACCCAGCAGAGTCTTACATTGTGCTGTGAGCCAAGAACCTTTAGCTCTTTGCGACAGCACTTAACAAGTTCGGATTTGATTTCAGTCGCAGCTATCTTTATGGCTGCCTGGCTGTCTATAAATATGGTTATATCATCCTGTGGTATAACCAGAGGATGATATTACCGGGACTGCAAGGACCTCCGCTTGGAAGACGCTGCAAGAATCGGGCAGAGTAGAGACCTGCACCTGTGCCTATGCTCATTTTTGACCCATCTGTGTATATGGCTATCGATAAATTTCTTAACGGTTCCCCCGATTCCCACTCATCCCTGCTAGGAAACATGAAGGTAAAAGCTTTTTGAAGTCAAGGCAGGGGGTAAGGTAGTCGGAGGAGCTGTCGGTTCCTATAACGCTGTGAAGAATCTGCGCATGACCAAATGAGCTTGGGATCCTTTCAGGTGACTGACTGAGCCTCAAGGCGCTTTTGGCAGCAGATTCTTGCATATAGAGGTCGAGGGGAATGTTTCCAAAGTTTGAGTAAAGTCGGGTATTGTGATATAGGCGGGTAATATGGTTTAGGATGAGGATTGTTCTATGAAGAAGGGTAGCACGTGTTCAAAGTATTTGTAATTTTTTTTTCATTAAATTTCATTTGACATAATGATTGAACTTTGTTGTTGGTTTATGTGCACAATCTTGGTAAAATGTTGCAAAAAAATCTCAAGTATTTTAGTTTCCTGTCCATCTCCATTTCGCTAAATTCCATACACCACATTTCGCTAAATTCCATTTTGCAAACAAAACGACGAAAATTGAACCACCCACCCGATCGACCATGCTCACTTTTACTGTGTTACATCTTCAAAAACAGGATCCTTCTTAAAACTCACTTTAAATCGAAAAAATATTATTAAGCAAATATTGAAGATATTGGAATTGTCTTTGCTTTATACAGTGTTTTGAGCACCGCTCACTTTAAGTTGCGTTTTTAGAAGTGTTTTTTTTTTTGATAAATCTTCGTTTTTCACACATATATTATTTTTTGTTTTGTAATCTCTTGGTTTTACCGAAATAAGTCTAAATGTTTTTCTTCTTAGTTACGCCCACTTTTAAAGGCGTAGCCCACACATATTTGGTGATTCGGGTATTTAGAAGTTCGTTACGGACGAACTCTTGCACTTACTTTGCACTTACTTGTTTCCCGTAACTTCTAAGCTAATTGAGTCCGACATTTTTTCGAAACATATTAAGAATCAGGACGCTTAAATACATTACCTGCCTAATAATTTGGCGATGTGGGACATAAAAAATTCTTTGAAGCAGGGTTTTGCGAAAAAGGATAAGGCAAAAAGCGAATCTGTTTCAGAAATGCTTTGTCGTAAGAAATTTAATTTAAGCTTAAATTAAAGGAACTCGCAGTTTTAGAAGAGAACGAAAAGTTAATTACCAGCTAGCTACATAGTTAAAATTTGATTCTTTAAGCTCCTTATACTTAAGCTTTTTCGAGAGGAATTCGAGAGGAATTTTTTCAAATTTTTCCAAAGAAAACCTAAAGTATACGTTGACAAAATATAACTATCGTAAATGCAGGCAATGAGATGCATTCATAGTTTTGTAAAGATTCTTTAGTAAAGAAGAATCCTGCTCTTAGGAGAGCGATTAAGTCGCGTGAGCGGCTTAGGCCAGCAGAAAGTCGAGATTCAATCCATTAAACCTGCAAAGCGTGCCACTCAAAAACTGTTGGTATGCAATACTATTGTTTGCGTGTTTCTTTAAAAGTTTCAACGTACATTATAAACGATATTTTTTGTTTATGCTTGTTTGAATAGCAACATGTAATATTTTTATTCCATAATTCGTAGCTCAGGGGGGGGGGCAATTGCACCCATTGCCCTCCCCCTGGATCCGCGCCTGTACTGAACTAAGTCTAACTTACTAATATAGACCTTCCAAGTGAAGTTTGGCAAAGCAAATAACGGTTTTTTATCTTCTCCGATATTCAGGCAGGCAGCATTACTAGCATTACATTCCTAGTCTGCAACCCTAGTTTGCAACCCATGACAGCCAAATGAAATAAAAGACTCTAGCAAGAATAACCAGGTGAGGATTTCTGGTCGAAGAAATAGTCCGGTCTGGTTTAGAAATCGTGTTCGAAGGACCAAAGTTCTATTGCAGATTGGCATGCTGTCTATAGACTGCTTTACGCCTACTCTCACAAGGATATCTTTAATTTATGTAAGGAAAGCATAAAAGAGATTTGAAATTTTCATATCTAGTCAGATATATGATATATCTTTTACACTAAAACAAAGATCAATTGCATCTCGACTTGAAATCGAAAGCCTCTCGATAAAGGTGTCAAAGCATTACGCATTGTGTCTTCTAGTCATATTGTAATGTCTTATCGATTTAGTTATGCCCTAGAACACCATAAAAAGTAAGAGGAACACAACAAAACAACATCTTACAATGCCTATACAAAACTGAACAATCAAGGTAGGATGAAATATCCAAGCTGTTACTATTATTTGTCCAACTGTTGACATTTTTATTATTCCAAATCGGAAAATTCTCTCCAACCAGAGTCAAGTCCCCGGAGGAAGAGACTCCTTCGCCGGCCAACATCTGGCTACAAATCCTTCCTCCGTCTCCTTTACCATTCTACAAGGACTGTGTTGTGTGTTCGTTGCGCACACATCCCGGCATCTGTAGCACAAGTAGCGAAAATAAATAAATTGTTTCATATAAGTGAATTCTTGTTTCAATTATTTCCATGTTAACATAATAATTTAGTGAAACATAATCGACTTGCTTCCCACAGTATAAATATGCCCGCTGTCGATGCTGCGGCAGCAAACACGCTCATTCCTTCGGGGGACGACAAATATTCCCGCACTCCCAACTGGCGGCAGCCTCAGTATTAGCATTGACTTTCCATTCCAGCCGAGGTGCACCAGGCAGCCCGGCACCTGTATCTCTTGATCTTTTGTTGCCGGGCCTTAATCTGATCCTATTGTCCTTGCCATCGCAGTAGTGGTACAAACGCTGATGGTGGTGGTGGATGCTGGAAAACAGAGCATCGCCGTGCCGCCGTCCACCAATGAAGCAACTAAATCTGCTAGTGCGACCACAAAGCATAAATACAAGATAGTTTTGTATCTAATCTGATTATACTACCGAGTTGGAAATCTTTTTCATGCTCGCCGCTGATGACAATGACTTTGAATATCGCAACGATAGTCTGCACAAGGGCAAAGAGAACCAGGAACACCTCTGACTTATATGAATCGAAAACCCCCTTCGGAAGGGGGTGTCAGAGTCACCAAGTAGGAAGGAATCTCCATCACAAGCGGTCGACTGCCCAAATCGAATGACTCGTCTTCGAAATCCCAGCGCGCACAACAATGAGCCAGAGCGCGCAGAGAGCTCCCATGGATTTCGAACAATGGACGTGTGCTCGAAAATATTTGTTCGTTGACAGGAATTTATTGGTCTGGGCATTCACTTTGAGAATCCCTGTGAGACACTGACTCTGAGACTCTCCTCGGTGCCCATCAGAGTGACCTTCTGGGTAAACAAATCGCCTACCAAAAATAAAATATCTTTGCATCGCGAAGCTCACGCTGTGTAGATATTAATTAGAGACAAAACTTAAACTATATAATGTGTGTATATGTGTGTACTGAGTTAATACTTACGTACTGTGACCAGATGCAGAAATGTAGTTAAACAGGCAGTAAACGCAGCCATCGTGTTGAACCAGGCCATTAATTCCGGTCGACATGAAATAAAAGGAAACACAAAAAGGAGACGAAATTAGTTAACGGGAATAATAAAAATATTTTAATTTTGTTTGGCACGGGAAGAGTAATTAATTTTTGTCGCTGCATTCACTTAAGGCGGTCGGGCACGTCACTCTACTTCCCACTGCCTGCCGTGCATATACTCGTGAACAGTCAGTCGTCCTGTGCAGGGGACAGGTGTTATGCTGTTGACGTGGACAAGTAAAACATTCTCTGATGTGACGGTGACCTCTGTCGGGGGAAATTATGAAAAACGTCAAATTGCCGGACATAGTGCTGAGCTCTCAACTCTCTGCCCACATCTTGAGAGCGTCGCGCAATGTGGAAGTGGTTATGTTTTCACACTCTGGGGCTCTTAGGCGACGGACGACCTGTGGGCCCTGGGCACCGCATTGTGGTCGCACTGGGGCTGCACGTACCTATATGAGCACCGAAAAAATATCATGTTGCCAGCCATCAATTGTGCAGCTTTTCGATGGCAATCTCGTGCCGTCACTGTGGTGGACGCCAGACGCACCACAAGGACCCGTGTGCAACACTTTTGTATGTTTTACAAAATGCATGTTTGACAAGGAGTTTACTATGTGAGCACTATCGATCAACTCCTCCAAAAGGGCGCGAGCGAGAGCGCTGCGGAAAGGTGGCAAAATAATCCATGCTGTATATATGCTGGTCGCGCTTATCACTGAAATATCAAGTTTCAATCTAAATAAAAGCGCTCGAGGATGTGCACTCTGCGCAGTGGCCGCTTGTCCTACTTTGACGACCGGGCCGTGGTCGTCGCATCATACGCATAAATAAGAAGCAGGTCCTCTCATATGGCCCTCATTATCGTTATTGGCATCATTAAAGCAATTTATTTTCTTTTTAATGTTGGCTTGGTGTGAATGAAATATCGAGGACATGCCAGTTGAAAGAGATAGTAAGGGAATTGCTGGCGATCCAGTCTTTGTATAAAGTCAGGGGTTCCATTTCGTTCATACGTAGCCTTCGCGTCGGTCGATCAGGTGTTTTTTTTATTGCGGACGCCAGGACTCTGCGTAAGTGCAATTGACCTGCAGCAAGCTTGTATCGGTTTCAGGAGGTGTTTATGCTTCAATTAGTAGAGCTCAACAAGCCATCCTTATTATTCTTCCTCTTAAATTAGCTCAAAGGAGTAAATAGGTATTATAGGAAGACAGTACAGACATTCTATACGGTTTCGGATTTCAGTAAGTGTGTGGATTTGTTTAATCCGTAATGCTTAGCTTAGGGAAATTCATACAAAAGGGAAAATTTTTTGTTTTATTTTAAAAAAGCAATAAAAAGAATTAGAACGAAGGCGAGGCAGCGCATAAAATACTTTTGAAAAAGTTCTACTACACAATTTTTTGAGAAACCAACTCCCAGACGGTATATCGCAGCATTAAAAAAGGGGTGTTCCCGAACCTGTCCTGAATTACAGTTCGTAGCTTTGAAGCATAATCGAGAGGCAAAATCACAGTTTTTGATTTCCCCTCCTTACGAATTTTAGCCCAAGAAATTTCTTCGGAAAGAATTTAGAAAGGCGATGGCAATTGAGTTGGTCAGCCGCAATTAACATTAAAGTGTTGGCCACGGCAACTAAAAAAAGACCGTCAAGAATGAAGACATACGCGAAGCGGTCCATCGGCTTTTGTTGAAGGTTATACTCATCTATATTGCGCAGTTTGTGCAACATTCTATTTATTTATTAAAATTATTTCTGGATACATTTTACAGTCTGTAATACACTTTTTTCGTAGTGCTGTTTACTGTTTTTATATTGGGTGATTTTATATTGGATTACTCTAAAAATAGGCTGGCAAAAAGCTTTACCGTTTCGAAAGTAGAGGGAAGGCCATACTCTTTCTTGGCCTTTTTTAGGATTTTTATAATTTAAGACCCATAAAACAGCAATTTCGGTTATTTTAAATTACCGTTAGACTTTTTGATCAATTTTACAACCACCTGTGCTAGCATTTGCCACTTTTCTCAAATTCTGTGGACATGGATTTCTTAGAAAACGGTAAAAATATGCTGTTTTTTATTTTGCTTGTTTGAATGGGCTTAAGAACTTAGCGTCGAAAACGGAAATTTTGAAACGTTTTTGATGCAGTTCGCTTGCCTTTTAAACACTATATACATGCTTCAACCAAATTTAAACAAGGTCGTCATAACCGTTAAGGATCTCTTTTTTAAAAATAGTTTTCGAAAATGATTTCACGTTTTTCAGTTAAATCTTCGAAATTTTTGAATATTCGAAGTCTGCTATAGTTTTGTATGAAATTTAACAAGATGGACTATGCCCGGTGTTAATTTAAAAATTATACCTTGTACTGTTTGAGGGATAGAGGGGGAGACATGCGTTCTTTCGACCTTTTTTTAAATTTTTTAAATTTCAAATCCATAAAACAAATATTTTGAAGTTTACTCCAGTTCCTCTTAGACTTTTTTCCAATAGCACAACTACCAGCACTAGCCTTGGATGTTTTTTTTTTTAATTCATAAAAAAATTCGGTAAAACAAGCTCCAATTTAAAAAATTTTTAACGCAGCCTTCCTTCTTTTTGTAAGCTTTGTACTTTAACCGAATCTGGAAAAGATCGCCTATACACACACGTTTTTTCATGCAGTTTTGCGATTTTCGAAAATGCGTCAAAACTGCAGTACTCAAACTGTTTTTGAAAAATATGACCTAAGCACTTGGTTAGGTTTTGGTATGAAAACGACTTTAACCATCCGCCAAAGGGTAGGTATGTAAGCCAAGGCAAGGCTCGCAGTGAAAATTCTTTTCAACGTGGGCAAAAGCTGACCTAAACCTTGCTTCAGCATAACCGGGTAGATTCCATCTGGACCAGGTGACTTAAAGCTCTCAAAAGATGCAATAGCATATTTGATAGCGTCATCAGTCACCACTCTAGATGCAATGTACCAGTTAAGCCGCGTTGTGTTCGCTGGTTCTGCAGTGGCCACCGTTGCCGGTACCACTGAAGAGCACGTGGTGACCTGATTTCCCGGGAAACGAGTCTCAAGGAGAAAGATTGTAGCTCTCCGCCTTGGTCTCAGTGTAGGTGCCATCAGGTTTGAGTATTGAAGCGAGTCTGCTTGGTCTGTTCCTCTGAAGAGCTTTCACAAGCCTACTAGTTTCACTTACAGATTCGATCTCGTCACAAAATTTTTTATAAGAGTCATTTTTCGACTTGCGAATAAGTCTCTTAAAATCCTTTTGCCTTGATCGATATAGATTCCAGGCTTTTTTAAGGACCGATTCAGGAGCTTCCTGGTCTCTTTGCGAATACGCTGCAGTTCGGCATTCCACCAAGGTACCGATTTTCTACGGAGGTTTTTCGTATCTGGGCACGCGAGTTCAAAACAACGGGTAAGGATGCTGTTCAGATTTTGAGCAGACATCTCTACCCCTTGTCTTGAACTCAGTTTGAGTGGAACTTGAACAGAGTGGCCAAGCTCCTCTCTAAACTGTGACCAATTCGTTTTTCGCGGATTTCTCCTCTCTTGCGAAGGTAAAACTTCGCAATTGATTTGAAATTCGATGTATATCTGTGATCTGACAGGGTGCTATCTGGCGATACCCTCTATCTATATTATATAATCGGGTTTTTTGATTCCCGGATTTTGGTGCCAACGCGTTTAAAAAGGAAGACGTTTTTCAAAGTATTTGAGGCCATAAATTTGGAACCAATTAGTGCGAAAAACCGGTTTTCATCTCAGGATCGGTGGTATTTTTGTAAAAGTTTTATTTTTGCCGTTTTTATGCATTTTTGAAAAAAAAAAAAATCGCTAAAATGTATGAAAAAACGTGTTTTCCACGTGATGCCCGGTGTTTTTTTGGAGAAATCTAAAGTTTCAAAAACTTCTAAGATTTAACCATGGTAAAAAAGGAGCATGTTTTACCGGTTAATGTAAGACCGGTGCACACAGAATTAAAAAAAATCATTCCAAACGCAGGTGGTTGTGCTTATAAAAAAAGTTAATAGCTGTTTTATCGATTTAAAATTTAAAAAATTATAAAAACGTGAAAAGAACGTATTTTTCCCTTCTACATACCTATATCCGAAATGGTAGATACAAATTATATAATGGGCATAATAATAATGGGCAAGGACTCTTTTGCAATTTTATAAACTAAAGAAAACTGCGAATATTAAGAAACACTGAGTTTTTGAATCAAACTTTAAAACACGAAGAGCTTGATTAAATTTGTCTCAAGTACGTAACATTTGCGAGCCAAGGAAACTGCTTTAAAAACGTTTTGAAACTACCGATTCCTACCACAAGTTTTTAAGCCTATCTAAACCAACGAAATAAAAAAACAGTTTTTTTTAGTGTTTTCTCAGAAATCCATCCATGTCCGCAGAATTTCAAATAAGGGGCCAATGTAGTTGGTAGTAAAATTGGTGGTTGTTAAATTGGAAAAAAGTCTAACGGTCTTTGAAAAAAAAAATTTTTGTGGATTTTAAAAATTGTAAAAAAAAACAAAGGAAACTTATATACTTCCCCTTATTTTCGAACGGTAATAGGCACAAGTTTGCAACAAATGACGAAAATAGTCCATCTTGTGACATTCAAAAAATAAACTAGAAAAATTTTGAAACAGTAAATGGTTTCTGAGATGTGCTTGAAAACACTTTAGTTGATTAATATGCTGCTAGTAAATATATCGTAACTTGTGAGCCACTTATTTTTTATACACCAAATTAAACGCAAGCACAACCACATGAACCAACACAACAGATTTGAAACAAAACTTAAAACAGTTTTTGTTAAAAAAATAAGAAAAAATAAAGAAATAGTTTTTTGCTACCCTTTTTTAGAGTAACGAAATAAAATAATCACCGTATATAAGAACAGTAAACTGCACTACGAAAAAAGTATACAACAGAATGTAAAATATATCGAGAAATAATTTTAATAAACAAACAGAATTTTACACAAATTACGCAATAAAGTTGAGCTTAACCTTCAACATCAAAAAAAACCGACAGACCACTCTGTGTTTGTCTTCCTACTAGACGGTCTTTTTTTTAGGTCTACTTTTCTTATTTTGTAAATTTCTTTCTTATATTGAGTTATGTATTATAATGTATTATGTAATAATGTATTGAACCAGTATCAGAAAAACCCATTTTTCTTCCCCCATCAATTGGGTTTCGTATCTTCTATCCTTACCTACTCAAGCTAAGGTTGAATTTTAGTACCTATTGGACCCGTTGGTAAACAAATAACTTCTTACATTTCATCTGTGTTAAGATCAAAAATTAAACACAATGTAATCTAAATCCAGTTAAAATAATCGAAACATAATTCCCACAGTTCTCGAATGAATCCTAACATTTCCGGCAAAACCAAAGTTGGCAGTGCCCACGAGCCCTCGAGAAAGATTTTAAAATATGCACGTGTTAAGAGATCTCAACTTCAATCATCTTAATCATAAATTTTCATTGCAAGACACCGCAACATGAACTTCCTTTAGTCCTTCATGAATCGAAGGCATCATTAATAATCGCATAATCAGACAAGTCATACACAAAACACCACCAAAGACAGCCCGGATGACCCGCGAGTATATGTTGGCATATGCTACATCTAGTCACAGCCCCATGCCAAAAGGAAGGGTTCATTATGCACAGGATGCGAGCATTAATTCACATCCAGGGCTCCATTGGCGCAAACGCAAACTGCATGAGAAAACCCATGGACACCATTGCGCACACACCACACCACGACCCTCAGGATACCATGTAGTCTCAGCTCCGGCTTGAAGGAGAAGACGCTTCTTCTTCGTCACACAACACATCTGAGACAGCCAGATCAACGATTTTATCCTGCCCCTTTTGCCGCCTTCACATTTTATTCCAGGAGACGTGTACTACTGCTACGCGCATCTGCCAGCAAGGCCCAACCGCCACCACCCAAAGCAGCAGAATCAGCAGCAGTGCTCAGGCCCACGACAAGCCCCAACCATTTAAAATCTATAAATCCTAATGTGGAGAGGTGGGCGTATAGAGCTGTACGCCATAATTAAAAATTTAAATCAAATGGACTTGTCATTTGTTTTTACCTCGTCTCCGCCTAGGCAGCCTTATCATGACCACCGCTGGTGCGCTTACGGTGAGCGTTCGCAACCAGCACCGGACAAAAACAGAACCGAATAAATGTTCCACAAATGACCACGATGGTCTCTGGGTTCACCGAGCGCGCGATTGACTCCAGAGATTTGCATGTCGCTGTTTCAGAGATGGACACGCACATACACACACACACGTCCTATACATTGCAGTCATGGCGGGGTACTATCGTGGCAACGCGCCCCATGGTGGCTCCAAAATGGAACCCCGCCACGATTATGACTGCGTATAAGTCAAATTAATTTCGCCGATTTATTTCAATAAAAACGTATTCCCCTGGGATTTCCTTGGAAACCCATGGCAGCACTAATTCAAGTGCTCACGAATGCGAATTAGGTGTTGAAAATAGTATTACCTGTATGAGTGGTGTTTGTTTTTTGTGGTGCCACGGGACGCAGGCAAGCGTTCAACCAAGGGCGCGTGTGTACCGAGATTTACGGCTAAATGGCTCAAAGCGATCGAGGGGGGCTGGCTGGGACTGTAAGCTGTGAACTTTTGTCAGAGCGCCACATTTATTCTGGCGCATTAGCGAAACCACAGGAAATAAAACTGCACTCATGGTGATGAGTAGGTACCTAGACCATATTACTATTATGATTGTTTGCGTGATTGACTGAATGAAGTTGTACAGGTACTAATGCGTGACGGGCTAGATGATTACGTGAGGCTTATTCTGCATTGGGGCGGTGGTGTACAGCTCAATCAAAATTGAATTAACACATTACTTCTGTGTGATTGTTTATGTCTATTTCCTTTTGGATTATAATGCAGTTGGCTAATTAAGTTGCTAATCCACCTGCTTAGAGCTAGGTACTTTGGGTATGAGTTGCGTGAAGATGCACCTTTAAGCTTAATTTATGCATAAGTGGAACAACAAGGAAAAGTCTGAGTTACATGAAAATAGTATCAATTGTTGGCAAAACATTGGAATACTAATTCGATTGGCCACGGTGTAATTGCGCACACTAATTAGGTGAAGGAACTCCCTAATGAAAGTTATCGAAGTCTTTCAAAATTAAGTTTTTTCGAATTTTGAAATTTTTTTCCCATAATTATTGTAATTTTCGTTATTTTCGTCTTAAACGTGTGTTTTAAGAGCACTTATATCAGAAAAAGCACGCTTATGTTTTCTCTTTCCAGTGATTTAGAGCTTATAATGCTCATCAAAAACCCAGTCGCCCAATTCTTCAGACTGATGACTTGCATATATTCATGATTAAAAAATTTGGTTCTACATTAGTAGATCTTGAAAATTGGTATCTCCAATTTCTCTTTATAACAAGCCCCAAAATTTCTGGAAAATTCGTTGCGCCAACCGAGATGTACGAGTCCAAAAGGGAAGACAGTTCAATTTAGTTTGAGCCTACCTAAATGATAACTAAGGGAATACAACAGTACGCACCATAAGCTTATAAGCCCAGATCTTAAGAGCCTTCTTATACGAGCGAAGAAACAGTCACCGATCGTCGACGCAGTTGATATAACATTGGGTCTTATAAGAACGACAGCTGTCGCTCGTGTAAGGCCTCTTACAAGACTCGATGTACCCAAAAACTGTTTCGTCGCTCGTGTAAGGCCAGGCTTAGAATTCATCTTAGAGTGTTGCCAGAAGAAAGGAGTAGCTATTTGGGGCAAAAAGTAACGCATGTTAAACGTTGCTTAGGTAATTTCTGAACAAAAAGAGTAGTCAAGTCGACCAGACATAGCGCTCTTATGAGATGGGCCTATTGCATTTGACTTTGTGTCACTTTCACAACGCGATACATTGATATTTCAGAAAGCGGAACCTTGCTACAACCATCGGATTGCTTTTCTTTTACCTCTTTTCACTTTTTAATATTATTTGGTTGCCTTTTATATTTTTTAAACAGTGGCGTCCGCAGGATTTTTTCGAGGGGGGCAAACCTTCCCCAATTCAGACAGAAAAATACTGTTCAACAGTCCTATTTGGCAAAATTTCCTATAGTAAAAAGAGACCGCCAAGTATATAGAGTCATACACGGAGCGCTCCGTCGATGGTTCTTTTGAAGATTAAACGTACAATTATTGCTAAATTTGTACATAAAATGTTGTTTAGTAGGTATATTTTTGAGTTTGTTTTTCTTTTCTTTTAATGATAATTTTCAATGAAACTGGAATATTTTTTTCGCCTACCTATATGGTATTCATTTAATATTTCGAGTGCATTTTTAAGAAGATATAATACATAAGATGTGTTTATACGAGCTTTAAAATTATGCCATTGTAATGCAGTTAACAAAGTGGAGATCTTTCATTATTTGCCCGATTTTCGGGTTTAAAGTTTTAAAAATATTCATTCATTAACTTTACGGTGTTCTTACTGTTATAATTTTTCTTTTTTTAAGTCCAATACTTTAATTTTGGGCAAATTTTAAGTTAAGGTACTAAAATTTTTAACGAAACGCAGGGTGACCATGACCAATAATATCGTTTTTAATATTTTCTTGTTAGAAAAAAAATGGCAAACGGTTTTTTTGTTTTCAAAATTTTTACATATTTTAGTTTGTGCTTGTGTAAAATTAAGTTGACAAGATAGTGAAAAAGGCGATGTAAGAAAAGACTCAGAAGTTGTAGGCATTTTTCACCACTCTCATTTTAGTAATAGTAAATCAACTCATATGATTTTAAGCGTATCTCGAAAACCATACAATATTTCAGACCCGCTGTATTTTTTTTCAAAACTCGAAAAATTGTCGACGCCTGATGTTTTTTTTTTTTAAACGGTATATATTACCGTTTGCGAGATAGTGGTGGGGGGCCACACCGATTTTTTTTGCCTTTTTCTATATTATTTTCAGAATCTTTTTTTGAATACCGTTATATTATTTTTTTGATACGCATGATTCGCGCTAGCAGTGGCTATTTTTTCCTAATACTCCAGGCAGAGGCTTTTTTGTTATCGGTTATAAATGTGGGCTTTTTTATTTTTATTTATTTTTTTTTTTAACCGTTTCAGAAAATTTTATGTTAGAAACATCGTTATTTTAAGGATCTCAAAAATTTCATAACTCTCTTTATAAATTTTATATACAAACCAAATTTCATTATAATCCTTACTACCGTTAAGATACCAGAATATTTCAAAAAATAATTTTTGAAATGTTTTTTAAGGTTCTCGAGAAAAATCTCAGAATCTGCTAAATATTCAAAAATTTCTATGGTTTTCCCGAAAATAACAAATAATTCTTGATGTGTGTGATTTCTTTCAAATCATTTGGCCTGTATAGCATCGGAGATAGTGCAGGGGACAAAATTTTTTCAAGTTTTTTTTTTCGAAATTAAGTAACAACTGGTTTAAAACGGTTTAACCAAAATTTTATATTAGTATTTGTGTAAGTTGCGGTTGCTATATATGTTTGCCCAGTACCTAACGGTTTTTGAATAAGGTAGTCAAAAGCTTATGACCTGAAACCATATTTTCAATTCCTTTTTTCACAACTTTTTTTTTTTTTGGATATTCGGATTTGGATTTATTATAAAAATTCAATATTTGTAAAGTGCATGTTTGAATTTGCCCTTTCCTGGCTGTAAAACTAATTAACAATAGTGCCAAACCTTTAAGTCTTTTTTAACATCAAAATGTGTTTATTTTTTATACAAAATAACTTAATTAAAGCGTTATGTGTGTAAAAATAATTGCCTTTGTAGGCGTTCTCATTCTTACCGCCCCGTCCAAAAATGGAAAAAAGACCTTTTATGGTATCCTTACGTTGTGGGTCCGTCCTTCCAATCGTGTTATAACTTCTGTATGTCGTAGAAATACAAAATTTGGTGTGCTCACAGACTCCGGAAATAGTCAGAGAATCCAACAAGGGCAATGTTTTTTAAGCATTAATAACGGTTCATTTCCAGTTTAAAATTTCATGGGAAAATAGATTAAATGTTTTTCAATATTTTTTTTTAAGAAGATAAGCAGGGAAGAACAAGAAAAGCGAAACTTGAGTTAAGAAGATACCAAGCTTTAATGAAAAAATCAATTTTTCCAAAATATTGAAAATTTTTTGAGAAATAGTGTTAAAAATGGGCGACGTTTTTTAAAGTGTTTGAGGCCATAACTTTTAAACCGCAAACTGCACAAAAACAATATTGAACACACGTATAAAGCAACACAAAGTAAACTAAATGCTTATATATATATCACAAAATATCACAAAATAATATCACAAAAATTCAAGAAAAAACGTGTGTCCCCCACCTTATCTCCGGTCCTGTTTAGACAAATCATATGAAAAAATTCAAGCGTATCAGAAATTATTCAAAATTTTAAGGAAAATTAAAGCGAATTTTAAACGTTCAAAACCTTCCGGAACTCGAAAACAGAAAAACATTTTCAAAAACATTTTTTTTAAATCTTCTAGCATCTTAACGGTAAAAGCAATATTGTTTAAATTCGTTCAAGTACAAAGCTTACAAAACGAAAGCAAGCTGCAGCAAAAAGTTTCAAATTGCCGTTTTTAACCAACGTTTTTCGAAGCTTATTTAAAAAACGAAATAAAACAGGAGATTGTTTTACCGCTTTCGCAAAAACCGTTGATCACAGAATTTGAAAAAAGCATCCAATGCTAGCGCAGGTAGTTGCGCTTTTGGAAAAAAGTCTGACGGGAAAAATTCAAAACAGTTATTTTATGGATTTGAAATTTAAAAAATTATAAAAAAGGCCAAAAGGCGGTATGCCTCCACCTCAAGCAGTATATAACAGTATAAAGTATATAGCTTTAAAATAATTAACGGGCAAAGTTCATCCTTTGAGATTGTATGTAAAGCCAAAGCAAACTTCAAATATTCAAAAACTTCGAAGATTTGACTCGAAAACGTTAAAATATTTTCGAAAACGATTTTTTAAAGGTTGCTAGTCTGTTAACGGTTCTGACGATTTAATTTATATTTGGCTGAAGTATGAAACGTTACAAACGCCAGTTTACTGCATTTAAAAAGTTTCAATATTGCCGTTTCCAACCTTAAACACATCAAACCTATTTAAACAAACGAGGTAGAAAACAACATGTTTTACCTTTTTCACTGAAATCCATGTCCAGAATTTAATAAAAATTGGTCAATGGAACGCAGTTGATTTTAAAATTGAAAAAAGCCTAACGGTAATTAATCTTTATTGCTGTTTTATAGATTCTAAATTTTAAAAATAGTAAAAAAGGCCAGAAAATATATTTAAAAGAAATACCGAACGTAGTCCATCTTATGAAATAAAAAAAACTGAAGCAGTTTTGAACTTGTTTACGGTTTTCTTGATGTGCTTGAAAACACCTTAGGCTTGGGGCACACGGCGGCCGAGAAACGCGCGACAAAAAACAGCGCGATTTCCTGCAGCAACCATACTCTACACACGAACAATAATTTTCCGTGCGGTTCTTGTCAGTTTTGAAAAAAAATTTAATTTTCATCGTTAAAAAAAGAGTCTACAAGCTTTTTGAGGTAAATTTGGCAAACAAACACTCATATTCGGGGCAATTCCAATGAATTATGATGAAAACTGTCGGTTTTTATCGTTAAATAAACAAAAATTAATTTTTGGTCGTGCGGCTTGAATGAGTCGCAATTCGGAAATTTGTCGCATATCGAGTCTCGCGACTTATTGTCGTAGCCGTAATCGTGTGTTGTGTATTATTTAAACGTTTTTTGCTTCCAGCCGGACTGCAAATAGTCGCGCGTTTTTCTGTCGCCGTGTGTCCTTGGCCTTAGTTGACTGACTAAAATGATGCTGCTAACAAGTATGTATATCTATTGTAACTTCTGGGTATTTCACACCAACCAAGCTCTAAAAAAACAATAAGCTAATAATAGTACATTTTTAAGAAAAAAAAAATATCAAATTTCAAAAAAATTAAAGGAAAAGTTTTATATCACCCGTTTTTACTGACAAATTTAAAAAATCACCCAACATAGGAACAGTTATCTCCACTACGGAAAAGTACCTATACAACAGAATGTAAAATATTCCCAGAAATAAAAGTAAACAAACAGAATTTTACACAAGCTGCACAATAAAGGTTGCATCACCTACAGCAAAGGCCGACGGACCGCTCCGCCTATGTCTTCATACTTGACGGTCTTTTTTTCACGGAGTTAATAAGTGAATTAATTTCAGCTTTCTACGATTCCCTGTTCAGAAGTTACAGGTGCGGACGGACGGACGGACAACGGAGTGATGCCATTAGAGGTTTTGTTTTCTATTTTTGGACCGACCACAAAAACAGTTTGTTGTTTGATGATAAATCCCACAGAGCCAGGGGTACTGAAGTGGAAAAAGAACCGATGCGGCCGATTCGATTTTTATTGACTTGACGGCAAAGTTATTCGCGCTTACCTGATCTGTCGACGGCGATAGTTTCGTAACTCGTGGAGAGAGCCTTTAACTGCGGCCTGCCAGAAAATACACCATGCGACAAACGTTTGCTTGAAGCAAAAAAAGTTTACCTTATCCTTCGTTTCGTTTGCGACCCTTTTAAAGTTTAGGGGAAAAAATTTAAAGTTTATGGGAAAAAAGCTGTATGACGCAGTTAATTTTTTAATAAATATTTCGATGTTTTAAGTAGGTAAATAAAAATTCAAGTTGTATCTATTTCTGGTACTAGCTATTTTTTGAATGGAAAAAATTATTTTGTTTAAAAAAGGCAAAAAAGTGTTTGCTAAAAGCATCTTTTACAATACTTTTTGCGAAATACGCGCTGTTTGTGGCAACGATTATTCTTTGGAAAAAAAAAGTATTTTCTGCAAAAATTGGCACGATTGGCATGGCAAATATTTCGGGAACACTTATGATCATTTTTTTTAGCTTAAAATAGGTACAAACACTAAAAAGAAAAAGACGAAACGCACCATTATTCTTTACGAATAATTTATTTTTCGAAGTGAGGCCACAAATCTTATTGCCATCTTATTGCCAGGAGGACAAAAAAAAACTAATTGCCATCCATTAAATTATTCTAAAATACTTAGAATAAAGAGCAACAAAGTATATATGACACAGATAAACTGGGCCTGCAAAGTTTAGGATCCCATAACAAATTTCCAATCAATTTCTCTTATCAGGCGGCATAACATTCTTACGGATTTCTTTCTGGGCTCTTGAATGCAAATTACCCAACCATATTTAGTCATTACCAGCTGTACTCGCTCCTTTTTAAAATTCCATCCTCTGTCCAAACTGATCGCGCATATAGCCACAATTGACCACAATAACTTACACTGAAGAGACATCTTAATTCCGTCCTAAATTAACCCTAACTGATTTAACTGATTTCCAGAACCGAACAATGGCATCCCAGCCAGAATTTCCTTCAGCACCTGTATTCCAGCGCATCAGAGACCGGTGTCCGAGCTACAATGCAGCAACTCACAAGCGATCGCGGTCCAAATCGTCGACAACCATCGCACCGACAACGGACGTGAAGCAGTTAATCGATTGAAGGGCAATTTATTTGTGGCCATATTTGAAACAAATGAGAATACCCAATTTCCAGACTTAATCTTGAAGGACCATCGGATAAGTGGCCGTCTCTTCACCAACGTACAATACCCGCAGCGCACAACGCGGACGCTGGATTTTAGTCTTCGTGAGCCCTTTCTTTCATTCTCGTCTTCCTATCAGTGATCCTCGGGGCAGATCGCATCGAGGTGCACTCATTGCCCGTGTGTTCGGGATTCGGTTAATGATCAAAATCCCTAAATTGTCAAACCGATATTAGTCTCAAATTAGTTGGCCCGAATTTATGTGCTGAGCTGAAAACTTTGACTCAATCGACGTCAATGAATCGCTCCGCCGGCATAAGTGGGTAGATGAAGATCTATGATGGGGCAGGACAAGTGCCCTACGCCGCCCGCGAGTAATTACACCACCACCGCTCTCCCATCAATCACCGGTTGTGACACATTGTCGCCTATGCCCCACCCTGTGCTAGTGCGCGGTGTTGATTTTGCTAATGATCACACTGACAGTTTGTGTGCACACCAAACATTATAATATATACCCACCCACTTAAGCAAGTGCAACTCCATTCAAGATACTTACACCCTGTAACCACCGGGATCGTGTTGTGCGTTGCATCCATTATCACATTTTTTGTTCCCGTTTTAATTAAACGTTTCCATATCGCGGGATAGGGCAGCATTTTAATGCCAGGTTCGATATCGAGATGCAGCCGGTTACCATTTGTCATTGGCCACGATTATGATGAGTGAGGATGTGTTGACGGTGTCGGTGACGGCAGCAGCACCACGATGATCAGCGGCAGTTGTCAGTCAACGGACAGCACCCAGCAAAGACACGGTGCGTGGCATCGTTATTAATGACAGACGGATGGATCGTCCCGAATGGCGGTGGAGTTGCAATTATGAGAAGCACCAAGTGTGCAGTGCCCACAGTTCGGTCGCAGCGACAACGATGGAATCCAATAATTGGCATTTTCGTGAGTGACAGGTATTCGGGTGCACCCAAGGGTACATGGAAAGAAAGAAGAAAGAAAAACGTGTGATTAGTTTAAGTATGGTAATTATATGCGAAAGGACACAATGGGACAAAGCCAACTGTCTTTGTTCACATCAGTGTAGTATGGCCAGAGAAACACATAGATCTGAAATCAATTAAAAGATCCTAGATAATCAACGGGACTATTCCAAATGATATACCCTAATTGACGCGTATATGATCCCATTTCCAGGACATGTTATCATCATAATTACGACGAATTAGAAGGAAACCAAAGGGAACACACAGTGATTACCGTTTGATGTGTGCCCACTTGAGGCCTGCAGTGGACAGTGCGGAATCGCCTGTTTATCCTTAGAGCAAATAATAATCAAAACTCAAGCCGAGAACAGACCACAGAGGGGAGGGTCATACACAATCAAATTGTGTTTATCAAACGCAAACAATCTTAATGACATAAATACACAGGAGCCGCCAGCACAGTGCCATTGGGCTGGTTTCAAGGAACTGTTGAAACCCTAAATTACGCGGATTATTAATTTAAGTGGCCCGTTAAGGGTTTGCACCCACCCTCGAAGGAGCACTTAAACGATGACGACAAACGAAAACAATGACATTGTTTGTTTGTTTTTTTTTTCTTTATTTCTTTTTCTCGGGGATGTTTACTTTTTTGTGTTGTTGTTTTGTTGCTTTCAAGTCGCGTTGCGCTCGTTGACTTTTCGACGAGCGACACACAAGTACAAATGATGGAAGCTTACACAGGTGGAAATGTGCGATCGACTCCAATTCGTCCTAATTACGAAGAGAATATGAGGGCGAGTCCTGTGGGATAAGATATGCGCTGCTGTAATTGAACTTTGTAGGAAAAAGATGCAAGTCTGTGAGTCAGAACTCGACGAAAAAAACTGTCAATGGGTTACTGGGCGCTCCACTTTTGGGGGAGAATTTTGGGATTGCATGACCTGAAAAAAAAAAATGTTTTTTTGTCGTAAAAAGTCAGCTCGATATGGAAACTTTTTCCGAGGTGGAGACAACAGTTTGGAGTCTATAGCTTGAACGTGATGAGCAGTTCATCTGGATACCTATCCTTGGATTTAAATTAACTGCAGTTGAAAAGGAGTCTGTACCAACTTGTGCAGATATGATTGGTATACGGATTAATCTGCATGTTTCAAGGTCAGCCTATGCTTATTTGCCCCTCTGCATTCAAATAGTTTGAGTAAGTTTAAAAAATCGAGGTTATAATGGTCCAAATAACCTGGAGATTCCTTGGTTAAATCAGCGACTACACTGCAAAAATCAGTCAACCACAAAAATTGAACCAAAACTTACTTTCGATATTTACAAATTCTTTATGGCCTATAGTTAGACGCATACTGGGCGCATTTTCTATACCTAACCCCTAATCTTCACTTCAAGAAGCCTTTTAACTGTGGAGTGTTGGGAGAGATAAGTCCGAATGGGAAGTACCACTAAGGGCCGGATTCCCAATGCAGAGTTAAGTCCAAGTTAAACCAAGATGAGTGATTCCCGGAACAAAACGAGCCTGGAGGTAACCTAGCGAGCAGTTTTCCAGTACGACGTTTTCCCTATATTGTATCCCAACTGTCACTTCATTCAGAAAGAAACAGTCAAAGAAGCTTGAACTGTTTTCAAATCGAAAAGAAGCTCGAATAGTTTTATAAAGTTTGATGCGAGATTAACCCATTAAATTTGTCCAGTTAAACCGAGATTAACACCGGATTAAAATTGCCTATAGAACTCATGTCTGGGGTTGATCAAAGTTTAACTCCGAAGCTCGGATGATGTTGAAAAACCTCTTGCCTCTAAGATGAGTTCGAAAATCAAACATTGGCACAGATGAGGATGGTCCTCTCCGGTTACCGGACACCGGTTGGTATCCCTCCAGAGATATTTTTCGCCGAGGATATTCTACCTTAGATGCAGGAGGGCCGGGCAATCTCCATTATGATTATGTGTAGAGAGGTTTAAACGCTCTAGATAAAGCCTGCATGTTCGATGAAAGGCCGATGCGATGGAGATGTTTCTTTAGCTTGGTCAGGTCCTCATCGGAAGGTCAGGTCATAAGACCACCTGCTGAGGAAGAATGTGGGGAAGAATTTTTGGGAGCGATGCTGTTCAGTTTATTGAGTCGTTGGATTTTATTCTGATACAGGCTTTTACTAAAGTTCTTGAAGAGTCTGTTCTAGCCAGCTAGTCTGCTTATTCGATGCCATCAAAGCCACTGTGTCCTGGAATCCAGTGACGCAATCAGGTCTTAAAGCATTGCGTCACTTTGGGTTTTGGCATTTACTGTTTCCAGAAAAAGTTTCGAATTTATGACAGGTAAGCCAAGCGCCTTGAGAGCTTCTTGGCTTTTCGAGAAGATGAATATTGTTCATTCTCTTGTGTTAGAACTTACTCTTGTGTTATTCTAGCACAGTAGTTGATGGGAACGACTTTCGCTTGGAAAATGGATAAGCTTTCGCGAAGGCTAAATGATTAGTCCACCTGAGAAAGTTTTTGTCATGAATACCAGGCCCGGTTACAGACTCCATTTAAAAACCGTCTATGTACCAGACAGACGAGGTCGAACCGAGATGAAGGGGGTTTGATTTTTTTCCATTAATTTGTTGGAGGGATTATTACCACGAAGAATTTTTTAACGATGCTCTCTTTAAGGAGAGGCCGCCCCTTTGATGACACACCCGTAACGTTAAAGCCGAGATTTCCACATCATCCATCCCTGTTTGGATTATTTTTTCATTGAGCATTGACACGATCTATGTTTCTTTCTATGGCTGGGGATAGATTCATGTTGTTGAGAGCTCTGTTGGTTGACTAAAACGTGTATTGTTAAAGGTTCTTTCAAAGTCCAGGACAGATTTCTTTACGATTGATGGAATCTTCAATCTTAGTAACCAAGTCACTAAGAGCTGCCACAATAGAATTACATGGTTGATATAGGCATGTTTAGTTTTGCTCATAAAGGAAACTCTTCAGTGCTGCGTGTACTTTATGTGTCTATCATTTGTCGGAGGTTGCTACTATCCGATGGAGCACTCAGACACAACTATACTGGTCCATTGTACTACCACGCGGACACCTTACTTTAATGTATTTAGTTTACCCGTCTTTCGAAGAAAAACGAGAAGGAGCTTCAGTGATGAAGAGCTTTGGTGTTCGGTACTCACCACGTCAGCCCCAAAGATCCGCCACCTGATGCGAGCAAAGGCAGGACAACTACATAGGAAATGTTCCGCTGCATCCTCGTCCTCTCCACAGGCAGGACAGGTGGTGGTTTCGCTTAAGCCTAACACATTCAGGTGTCTAGCAAAAGCTTGGTGGCCGGTAAGGACGCCTACAAGAAGTCTGCAATCAATTCTCCTAAGAGATAAAAGAAAAGACGCTGACCCCTCGCAGATGTCCGGGCGTAGTCGTTTAGTCTGTCTGCACCCATCGCAGTCACGCCAACGAGCCCTGTGCTCACGAGAAACCCAAGTATCAATGGCAGACGTGACTACAGATACAGGCAGTCCTAAAGCAGGTTCGGGTCCTAAGAAAACCTTTTCTGAGCCTAGTCTGGGAAGCTCATCAGAGATCTCATTTCCCTGGATACCAGCGTGACCTGGAACCCAAACAAGATTCACTGCATTTAGCCTTCCGACTAAGTTCAACGAATACTTAAGTTCGAGCACTATCTTGGACGAGGTAAGAGGGTTGAGCAACGCATATAGAACGGCTTATGCTTCTCGCCCTCCACCTGTTAGTCACAATATAGCGCATAGCCATTAGAATAGCGAAAATCTCCGCTTGGAAGACAGACGCATATTTACTTAAGGGGTAGTGGAGTCTTATGTTCTCGCTCTCCCAGACCCCCGTCCGGTTTTGAAGCCACCCGTAAAAATACGATGTGTCTATCAAGCAGTTTACCAATGTTATCAAAAAAAAAGGACGTGAGGCGGATACTGCGATAGGATTTCGGACTTCAATTCGAATCTTTTCATGGCTTGGGTAGTTATTGAACTGTTACTTTCCGTTAAGCTACCAGTATGTAACCGAGGCTACAGCTAAACAACTTGGCCAGGATGGAGCCTTGAGGACTGCCTTGAATTGCTTCAGAGTGGAAATTGCCCATTTCACGGTGTATAAGGGTTGCAATTGCGGTGTAAGGGAGAAATGCGATTAGCCATAGAGCCTGGATTGTCTATCAATTTCATTACGATGTGTCTACATACATCTAAAAGCGATGAGGCGCGGATCATTTTGTCCTCGTCAGCCCATCAACTTAGCTTAATCTAAAAGGATACAACCATTCCCTGGTTTTTTGCGAAACTCTGTCTAAACCTTCCTGCCTAACTAACATACTCTTTGGAGTTATACTCTTAAAACGTAAAAACAGTTCTTATAAGACTCTTATAAAACTCTACAAGAGTGAAGTCTCAAGAGCTTAATGGCTTTTTCACAACACGAGCGAGAGAGCCAGCGTGAGTGTCGTGCGAGTTGTCAAATGAATTTCGATCAATGGCTGTCTCGTTAGGTTCGCTGTCTCGTACGCTGCGCCGGCCTTTTGCAAAAATTTAAAAACCCTCGCCGCGGTCAACGATTATAGTGCCATTCACTGTTGTGAGTTGTCACTTGCTGTTGAATAGTTGGTTTTTTTTGGGAGCTTGTTCTAAAGCATACGAATAGGAATAGTTGTTCTTAAGAATAAACCATACATGTGTAATAAAGTCGAAAAAATTTTACAAATATGTTTTGTTTTGTAACTTTGCAGTCAAAACAGTCGTCGCGGTTTCTCGCTCTGAAATTTTTTTAAAATAGCATAGAATAAAATAGGCAAACGAGTTTTCTAGTCTCGCGTTAACTCTGCCGCGCTTGTTGTAGAACAGAGATGACGTACTCTTGGACATAGCTCTTAGCAGATTAGGTGTTGGCTGGGGGGTACTGGTTATACCAAAAAAGGTACCTATTATACTTCCTTGTAGTAAACATTGGATGCCGAAGAAGCGAAAGAAACTCTTCCGCAGAAGATGTATTATTCTGGATGATTCTGCAAATGTAATCAACAATGGCGTCTACAAGTTTAATTATGTTCGGCCGTCAGGTCTTAAGCCTGTTGGTGGAAAAGTGATTGAGCTTTTTGACAGGTGTCAAGTGTATAAGCTTTGGCATATAATTTTCGAAACGAGCGATCACTTTAAGTAATGGTACACCACAGTTAGTTAGAAATTCGTACAATATGGTGAAGCGTATTCAAGAAAGCTTGGTTGAAGCTTCAAACTAAGCTTCAAACTCCGTATCAGCATCAGAATCTCCGTCATCTGCATTAGTAGTCCCTAATCACGAAGATTCTGCTGAGGAAAGCCTCAATTGATCTTTTTTCGTGCTGAGAGGCTGTATACCCGAAGTAGAGCCCCCAGTTGTGCACAAGGCAGTTGTTTATCATAATAGTCGATCCAACCTAGTCTAAGGACTATTAATCTGGCGGTAATTGGCAGAAAGGATACGTGGCAATAAGGAAGAAGATTTTTGCAAACAATGCGTTACGGCTTGTCTAAGAAAAGCGCTCACAACTATGTGCAAGAGCCTATGCCTTCCTGTAGGAGCCTTAATAAGTGCAGCAAATTATAATGCATCCAGAGAAAGTCACTCATTTTTGGTTCCCGCCAGCTCTAAATCTACATTGAAACGTTGTTGGCCAGGCTATCATAAAAATTTTCTGATTTTCGGATAATATAGACGACAAGTGTGTGTGGTACCAACAGGACTCTTAAATAAATTAAAAAAAAAATCTATTCAATTTAAAGATAGAAAACTTTTAATGCCCTCAAGTAAGGTATTTATAGGTGGCTATCTTCATCGCTGTAGTTGCAAGGCTCTTTTCGTGGAAAGTGTAAAAAGAACTTTTACAAATTTATACAAAACTTACACATGTCATTATCATGTTGACATGTTGAAATTATTGTAATCATACCAGCAAAAGATTTACAGATGGCACATGCCACATATAATTTAAAACACCAACCATACGTCGAAGACAAACCAATATAAGACCCTTCCCTCACTTAGCAATCCGTCAGATTATCTCAAAATTGGTCATTGTCACCTTGTTATATGCCCATTAAAGTGAGAATGAAAGCAAATATGAAAAAAAGGAAATACCCACAGACACGAGAGTGCCATTCTCGTTATGACTTTATAATATTAATCCACCTGAATCACCTGCTGGATCGGGCTATCAATACGTATACCTCTTAATCGAAGTGTGTTGTGTGTGTATATGCAAGCAACAACCCTCATCAACTCGTCCACGCTTAAAATGCATACACCTGTCGAAATGTGTATCATCCTTTAAATGGATGTTTTGAAAGGAGGCTGACATAAGTGCCGACACATATACGTAGGTACTCGGCAAAGATGGCAGAGGAGTGCGGGTATTTACTTTCCTCACAAAAATGAGAGGAAAAGAGAGATTGATTGCCGTGCAATTTTTCAGAGCTCATTCATTACGTCAGTTTGGACAGTAATTGCGAGTGTCAGTCGAATGTCTTTTTGAATGTGGACTTGAGCCGACTTCCAGGAGTGGTTATGGTGCAAAGTATTCATCGGTCGAATAGTCAAGTGGGTCGAAGGTATAAGGTTGTCGAAATTTTTGAGACCAAAAATATTTGCTACATTTTTTAAGTAATAAACAGGCCCTAAGTCTCTGGTATTAAACTTCTTATACTTAAAGGACTTAAATTTTTTTTTTTTTTTTTTCCGTGGGTAGGTAAAAACCTTCATAGGCACTATGAGAATCGAACGCGCGTGCTCATAGTAGTGTGAGATTCTTACTCACTAAAAAACCTCCCAATCTTTGTTAGACTACGACTAAGTTTCCTTAACAAGTAGTTCATGCTTCTGTATAGTAATCGCGTTTGGCAGGCTACCTTCCAACGAAAGCACCTGCAATACCGTCATTATGTGCGGTTTCCTCTTACGACGCTAGATCCAACGGTCTTGTTCGTTGTAGTCGGCGTGCAAGATTTGTCTGATCCAGAGTTCGGATTATTTCGTGGTTGCAATGGCCGTGAAGGCGAGTTTGAAGTTTGCGAGCAAAGTTTCTTACCTCGTCGGTCACGGTTGCGAAGCCTAGATCTCGATGTAAATCACTATTTCTTATATACCATGGAGCATTTACGATTGCTCTTAGTGTCTTATTTTGAAAAGTTTCTAAAATAGATATGTTGCTTGGTTTGGTACAACTCCAAAGTTGTATACCGTACGTCCAAGATGGTTTTAGCACTTGCTTATACAATAGCAGTTTGTTATATACGCTTAGTTTCGAATAACGTCCGATAAGCCAATTCAGTTCTCGTAGCTTGATTTCAAGTTCATCGCGTTTCTTTTTAACGTGTGGCTTCCACTTAAGTTTTGCGTCTAGGGTCATGCCTAAATATTTCGCCTCGTTTGCGTACGGAATTTGTACCGAGTTTATAAATAGAGGTAAGTTGATTACCCTCTTGTAAGTAAAATTTACATGCGTTGATTTTGTCTCATTTAGGAGGATTCGCCAGGCCTTTGTCCATTCGCATATTTTATTCAAAGCGCGTTGGAGTTTTCCCGTTGATAGTTCGACTGTCTTATCCGTAGCGAGGATAGCCGTGTCGTCAGCGAACGTGGCTACAGTCGTTGTCTCTACTTGAGGTACATCTCTTGTATAAAGTAAAAACAGTGTTGGACCGAGGACGCTACCTTGTGGAACGCCGGCTTGTATTTCTTTGAGTTCTGAGTATTCGCTCCCGTATCTCACTCGAAATAGTCTGTTGTCAAGATAAGACTCTAAGAGTTCATACATTTTTTCCGGCAAAACTTTTTGTAGCTTATATTTTAGGCCTTCGTGCCAAACTTTATCAAAGGCTTGGGATACGTCAAGAAAAGCGGTAGAACATATCATTTTCGCTTCTAAGGCTTTCTCAATTTCATTAGTTATTCGATAGACCTGGTCAATTGTTGAATGTTTGACCCTAAAGCCGAATTGGTGATCCGGAATCAATCGTCTTTCTTCAATTATTGGTTGCAGTCGTTTGAGCACAAGTTTTTCGAAGACTTTAGATATAATCGGCAGAAGCGAAATCGGTCGATATGATTTTTTGTCGTTCGGGCATTTCCCTGGTTTCGGAACCATTATTACCTCTGCGACTTTTCATTGCCGTGGAACGTATGAAATTCTCATTGATGCGTTTATGATGTAGAGAAGCTTGACTAACGCTCTTTTCGGTAGCTCCTTCAAAATTTCCCCAGTAATTAGGTCATAGCCTGTAGCTTTGTTATTCTTGAAATTTCGGATTGTTTGACGAAGTTCAGACAGTGTCACGGTTTTCATTCGATAATTGTCTAGTTCCGCATTGCGATACAGATCGTCAACCAACGGCTCCCCGTCAAACGGTTTGAATGTTTCTTCTAGATGTTCTGCAAAGACATCTGCTTTCTCTTTGTCGCCTTTTACCCATTAACCGTTATCTTTTCTTATTGGCGCCGAGTGTACTATGGGCTTTTTAATGGACTTCACGGCTTTCCAAAGTGAATAGTTTGACCCTCTATCGGCAGTCAAGTTTTCGAGGTAGTTGGTAGTCTCGCGACTTTTAAAATCTTGAAGTAAGTGCTTTAATTTGTTAGATAGCCCATTCAGAATGGTTTTATCAGGAGGAGCTCGAGACAAATGCCACCTCTTTCGAGCCTTTCTTTTTTCGCGTATGAGCTCTTCAATTTCGCACGGGTAAATTGATCCGCTTTTCCTTACTCCAGTCTTCCGGAAAGAAGTATTGTTCCAAGCAGCGTCTTGAATAGTTCTAACGAGTTTATCGACTTCGTCTTCTATTTCTAAAGGGGTTGTAAGTGGTACATGTAGAGATACATTTTCTTTACAGTATTTCCTAAAGCCATCCCAGTCGGTGTTGTTATTCGTTAGCCTAGGCGCTCTCTCGTTTTTTGCTAGACTTCCGCCGATTTTCAAAACGACTGCCGAGTGATCCGAACAGAGATCATAGCCTTCTTCTACATTTGTGAGGTGGCGGGGAACCCCTTTTGCGATAAAGAAGTCGACAAGGTCAGGTACTTTGTTTCTGTCGGTTGGCCAATACGTTGGCTTTCCCGTCGAAAGGAAAACCACGCCACGTTTCATGCTAGCTTTGAAGAGTACTCTCTCTTGTTGAATTGCACCGTGATCCCCAAAAGGTGTTTTTCGCATTAAAGTCCCCGCCGATGATAAAATTCGACCCAAGTAAGTCAAAGAGGGGAGTAAGATCGTCGTCCGCTAGCCTATACTGTGGAGGAAAATAACTCGAGGCAATATTATAATCTAGGTGACCTATTTTTACCGATACTGAAGTTATTTGCATAGAGTCAAGCTCAATTTCTTCGTTTTTGTAATGCTTAATGCAGTCTTTGATGTAGAGAGAGGATCCGCCTCTCGAATTTTCTGACGGATGATGCGCGTGGTAGTCGATGTAACCTCTAATTTTGGGTCCGGATCCCTTCTTAAAGTGTGTTTCCGAAATCAGGCATAGGTCAATATTTTTTTCCCGTAGAAATACTTCTAGTTCGTCGATTTTCTTTAAAAGACCATTTGCATTCCATGTAAGTATGTTAATGAGCTTCATATTCATGATTTGTTATTCGTTTTGCGAGGTTTAAACTCTAGCTCGCTCAGTTTGTCAAATATTACTTGATTAACTTTAGTTTGTTGCTCAAGCTTTTCCAATATCTTAAATAATATTTGAGATACCGAATCTGTTGTGGTAGGTTCTGGAGGTTTGCTTTTGTGTGACGCGACTTCAGCGTACGATCTTGGGCCGATGAGTGATGATTTTCCCTTTGTACTTGGACCGGCGACGTTTTCTTGCGGAGTTTGTATATTTTTCCTCGTCAATCTCGTATTTCTGACCGATTTTGGAGTTTTCGGCTTGTCAGCTCTAGAACGTTTTGGGGTTGTGGCCCTATCTACAATATGTTGCTTAACAGTTTCGTGACGTTTCATTGCGATTTCGCAACCTCGGTAGCTCGCCGGGTGACTTCCATTACAATTGGCGCAAGTCGCTGGGGCCTGACTGCTTACGTTGCAATCTTTTGAAAGATGTCCACCGGCGCATTTGACACATCGCGGTTCTTTTTGGCAGTACGCTTGAGTATGTCGGAAGCCTTGGCATCGCTTACATTGAAGTACTAGTCTATTGCCCTTTCGCTTGGGCTCAATTTTTACCCTGATATTTAGGATTGTTTTTATTTTATATATTTCGTTTATGTTTTCAATCCTACCGAACGTCAGCATGAAAATAGGAAGGCCGCGCTTGACCACGGTGTCTTTATCTCCTTCCGTACGTTGTTTTTCTTTCTTAAGTATGTTCACGGCATCAAGAATTTTAAAGCCTTGGGCTTGAACATCTTCAACAATTTCTTCCTTCGTGCAGGTTGGGTGAAGTCCACTAGCGAAAACCCGAAGCGGCTTCTCGAATTTGTTTTCGTAAGTATACCATTGTACATTCTCGGTATTTAATTTTTGCGAAAGTGCGCGATAGGCATCAGAGTCATCGACATTGACTTTCCATACATTATTTCGAAGAGAAATTAAATTATACTTCGTCCCCAGAGTATTTTTTAAGATATTTCGCAGCTTTCCGTAGTCTGCGACCCCAACGACATTTATTGCAGGCGGTCGGCGAATGTTTTCTTCAATTTTCGCTGTCGCTTTTTTTGACACGGTTGGTGTTTCATCGTGTTTATATACGGCCTCAAGGACTTAAATAAATAAATAGATAGAGTGGCGCAACAGCTCGAGGTGAGCCAGGGCCAACTTCTCAACAATGTATGCTGGTGTGTTAATTTCTTTACATACAAGGGGACCTACAATTTTTTGCCGAATCCGAACGGCACTTTGAGAAGTTTTTCAAGACAAATGATACTCTTGTTGGGCTTGTCAGACCCTCGCGGAGGTGGGGGCCGTGAAAAAAAACAAGTCTTTTTTTTCAGGTGACGATGGCAGGATTTGAACCCAGACCTCTGGCGTAGTAAGCACACACACTATATACTACGCCACGGCACCCCAATTTAAAAAAAAAAATTTTGTAAATTTTAGCTATGTAACAATGGCGCTAGCGCATTAATTTTTTGTACGTAACATTGCCTTATGATTGTCTTTAAGGTAGCCGAAAAAATTTAGATTTTTCATTGACCACGCCCACTTTTTAAGGGATTTTAGCTTAAAATTACTTTTTTTTCAATAAATACATATGTATGAAATTTTTCTAACTTTTATGCATATATTGTATGTGCCTCTACCCACTTTTGTGGGCGTGGCGTTAAAAAAGTGATTTTTTTTAAGGTAAAAAGGCGGAGTTTTAGGCCGAAATGTATGCAACCACCTAGTATAAAGCATTCAACAGTTATATTTTTATATCCCGCCTACTTTTTGGAGGTGTGGCAGTTTTCTTTTTGGTGTGGTCGGGTATTTTGCAATCCGTCATAGATGGATTGAAGCTTTTGCATACCCACTGTTGCACTTTCCCACTTGTTTTCACAGCCGCGGAGCCATGTGGAGTAGTACGGAAAAAAAATTGAACACAGTGGTGTAGCGCGGCTATGTCGAACAAAAACCTCGTTTATAAACAATGGCCGATACTCTGAGTTAATTTGAGCTAGATTTAATATTTTTGTACAACGGATGACACAAATTCCATAAAATTTCTCTAAATTTAACCATCTCAAAAAACTTTTTGACGTCCTTTTCCTCCATTGTTTACTTTACTTGTATTGAACTGTACACCGTGTAGCGCTGTCAATCGTGTAGCGCTACGAAAGTTAAAAGTTGGCCAACTCTTACCGCCACAGACACACATTGTGTGCGCAATACACTGAATGCATGTGTTTTAACTTTTGATAGCTTTTACTACCGCTACAGCTACATCACTGTGGTTCTACGGTAAGGAGCAGAACAATGAAGGTGTGAACTCTGCAGATGTAGCATCCCGACCGAGGGGAGAATGTGAATAGGTACCCTTAAGTAGAACTCTCATCCGAGAAGAACAACTGTCAAACTGCTCTGTCAATCTGCTGACTTTTTGAATTTCACTATAGAAGTTTCCTATAAGAGAACAAGTAGCCACACTTGTGTGTTTCGATACTGTTTGTTGCTCCATTTGTAGCACCAAGGTAGCACCACATGCTGACAATCGAAAGGCCCTGCGGGTTCAAAGTTAAGTCAATTCAATTATTTTTTATTTTATTATTTTTATGCCCCAGCCCATAGGTATATTAAGTTTCTCACATAGTTTGCAACACGGTGAAATAATAATGGGACACCATCCGTCCGTCCGTCTGTCTGTGTGTCATATGTTTTTACAGGCTTAAATTTTGAGCTTAAGAGCTGAAACTTTGTGCACGGGCTCCTTGTTATCCGAAGCAGAACAAATGTGAAAAACTTTCAAATCCGCCCACAGACACTCCCACAATCGGCTTAAATGTGCAACTACCTCCTCCAACTATAAGACGTGTTAAAAGGCTAAAATTTGACATTAAGCATCTCCTAATGAATGTTAGACATAAAAAAGAAAATTTTGATCGGTAAACGTCCTCCAGTGGGCGTGGCGTCTATTTTAATGGTAAATTTTCAAATTCATTTTATTCAAAATTTTTGCTCCAAATTAAAAAATTTTTACATAATATATTTTTTTTTTAGAGAACACTTAGTTCGACGTTTAATTCACAGAAGAGTTTGGGCCACGCCCATATTTAGAGGCAGAATTGATGAAAAACCTCGAATTTTCCTTAAAATAGCAATTTTGACAGGCCTTAAGCCTTATTTATGAAAGAATAAGAAATGAAAATAAGAATTTTAGGTAAGCGAGATTTCGAGCTAGATCAAGGCTTTCAAATTTTTTAGCCACGCTTTCTTTAAAGGGTCGAGCTCACGAAAATATTGAATCTGAACCAAAAAATTACATATTTGCTTACATTTAAGCGAAAATTGGAGGTATCCATGCCAATATTGATAGTTTTTAGTAAGAGCGGTTGAACCACGCCCCTTTTTGAACCATAAGATAACCATAAATCGTCAAAATGTAGCATAAATAGCAAAAATTTACAATGTGGGATAGGATGGGTTATTGAGCGGTCTGTTTAACGAATTGTAACTTCTGCGTGCACACTGTACCACTTACTCACCGGTTTCTAATGTATTTGCTAAGTAAACTAAATGAATTGCAATTATGATGAGAACTAAGCCCTTTCATTCTGACATTATCCCCTCTTCGACTAAGAGGGGATAAGAAACACTCGGGGTCGAAAGGTCAAAAAAAATGTTTATGACTCACCACCACCCAGCTGAATATTGGTTGCTACAATTTCATAGTATTGACAACATTTTCTAATATCTAATGACAAGAAAATAAAAATATTTTGTCGTATAGAAAAATTATAATTTTTTGTAACAACAAACGTTTTGTTATGTTGGAATTAAGAAAAAAAAAAAAAAACAAAAAAACAATTAAACTGCAAACACTTAACTAACTTACTAGTAATGGCTGAAAATTATTCACTGCCCATTTTTGTTAATCCTGAAACTACCTCGTCAGGAATCGAAGCTAAAGGGTTTTCTTCTACACTGCTGCAACAGCGAAGACGCAAGCACAATGACGCGCGTGGCCGTTGTTGCCACAAAATAATCTGTATGCCAAGAAGTTACTTAAGGCTCCGGAAAATTACCCCCAACGAAATAACTTCCCAAATTAAAAAAGACCGTCAAGTATGAAGACATACGCGGAGCGGTCCGTCGGCTTTTGTTGAAGGTTATAGTCATCTATATTGCGCAGTTTGTGTAACATTCTATTTATTTATTAAAATTATTTTTGGACATATTTTACAGTCTGTAATATACTTTTTTCGTAGCGTTCCTGTTGGGTGATTCTATATTGGGTTTCGTTACTCTAAAAATAGGCTGAGAAAAAGCTTTACCGTTTCGAAAATAGAGGAAAGGACATACTCTTTCTTGGTCTTTTTTAGGATTTTTATAATTTAAAACCCATAAAACAGCAATTTCGATTATTTTTAATTATCGTTAGACTTTTTAATCAATTTTACAACCATCTGTGCTAGCATTTGCCACTTTTTTCAAATTCTGCGGACATGGATTTCTGAGAAAATGGTAAAAATATGCTCTTTTTTATTTCGCTTGTTTGAATGGGCTTGAAAACTTAGGGTCGAAAACGGCAATTTTGAAACGTTTTTGATGCAGTTCGCTTGCCTTTAAAACATCACATACTTCAGCCAAATTTAAACAAGGTAGTCATAACCGTTAAGGAACTAGAAATCTTTAAAAAAAAAGTTTTCGAAAATGTTTTCACGTTTTTCAGTTAAATCTTCGAAGTTTTTGAATATTGGAAGTCTGCTATAGTTTTGTATAAAATTTAAGAAGATGGACTATGCCCGGTGTTAGTTTGAAAATTATACTTTATACCGTCATGCGTTCTTTTGACCTATTTTATAATTTCTTAAATTTCAAATCCATAAAACAAATATTTTGACGTTTTGTCCAGTTAACGTTAGACTTTCTCCCAATAACCTTGGATGTTTTTTTTTCAATTCTATGGCCACCGGTTTGTGCGTAAACGGTAAAACAAGCTCCTTTTTTATTTCGTTTTTTAAATAGGCTTCTAAGAACTTAGGTTAAAAACGGCAATTCAAAAAAATTTTATCGCAGCCTTCCTACTTTTTGTAAGCTTTTTACTCTAACCGAATCTGAAAAAGATCGCTTATACCGTTAAGCTACTAATAGACTTAAAAAAAATGTTTTTGAAAATGCTTTTATGTTTTTCAGTTAAATGTCAGAAGATTTTGAAATTTCAAAATCCGCTATAATTTTCCTTAAAATTTGGAATTATTTCTGATACGTGTGTTTTTTTCCATTCCACTCTTCCATTCTTTCCATTCCATAGAATTCCACCAAACAGCACCGGAGATAAGGGGGGGGGGTCACACACGTTTTTTTATGCATTTTTGCGATTTTTTTCGAAAATGCGTCAAAAATGCAGTACTGAAACTGCAAAAAAAAAAATATGACCTAAGCACTTGGTTTACTTTGAGTTGCTTTATACGTGTGTTCAATATTGATTTTGAGCGATAAGCCGTTCAAAAGTTATGGCCTCCAACACTTTGAAAAACGTCATGCATTTCCGACTCTTCATTTCTCAAAAACATTTTGATATTTTCAAAAAGTTTTATTTTTTAATTTTAGCTTAGTATTTCTTAAACTTAAGTTGTGTTTTTCTAGTTCTTGCCTACAAAACTCCTTGAAAAAACACTAAAAAACATTAAGTCCATTTTCACATGAAATTTCAAACTGTAATTAAACCGTTATTTGTCCTTAAAAAAATTGTCCTCTTTGGATTCTCTGACTATTTCCGCAGTTTATACGCACACCAAATTTTGTTTTTCCACGACCTACCGTTCAGAAGTTATACAGCGATTGGACGGACGGACGGACAACGTAGGTGCTTTTTCCATTTTTGGACGGACCGCTAAAAACAGAGTTCTAAACACAGGATATTTCGATTTTTAGATCTCGCGCCTTATAATCCCAGGACAATAGTCATGCCAATTCTTAAACAGAGGACAGCATGCAGCTAAAAGGATCGTCGAGCCTGACGAGATCCATTGGCGATTCTCAAGCTTTCATCGCGACGTGACTCTGTCTATATTAGAAAAGAGTAGTTCTGCACGCTATCGAGTTTATTGAACGCCAGGCTCAGGCTGCAACTTCTGAAACAAACTTCCCCTTTCCACACGCGTCGTGTTCTACTACAGATTCGGCTTTTCTCATGGGAATCTTGGTTCCGTATTTGACATTAACGTCGTGTGGCCGATGGGGATAACAAGCCGATTTCCTTTACGGTGACTGTATTCCGACATTCCTTGAGTCGTAGCTTTTCCTTTGCCGCCACGCCACCAATTGCTTTTATTCTCTGGTGTTGCCCTCAAACGAGCAGGTTCGTGAGCGAAACTCGAATTTGAACGTATATAAGAACGGCAAACAATAGGGGGAGTAGAATCAGCACATTCCTCTTCCGTAAACAAACCTGGCCAGAGCTCGATTGCAGGAAAATTAAGACTTACTTACCTTGGCACACGAAAAATCCTAGAAATGTTAAGGGTTACTGTCTTCTAGAGGGGGATGTCAAAAGACTTGGTTTTCCCTTTAACGATATGCGCCAGGAGGAAACCCTGAATCATCTTTCGTGTCCTGCATCCTGTTCCGCCTGCTTTTAGGAAAACGCTTGGCGCATACTTTCTCGAGGATTAAAACTATCTATGGCTTGCCTGATGGACCTAAGAAATGATATAGCTCTATCACCTTAACACGCCTTAATGGTGAACCGTACCGTTTCAGCATAATAGGTTTGCACATGAATTGTAATTTCGGTATGGTCTCGACGAGTCGACCAGTAAAAGCTACGCTGACACTTCTGAGCCTTGACCCTTCAATTGTGGTACTCTGATTTAAGCCGTTCAGGACTGTCGAAGTTAGCAGGACGTTTCTAAATTTTCTGCGGGAATTAGATAAAGCTGCAAAAAGTTGTTTGAGCTCGTAAAAGCCTGTCAACGGCCATAACCACAGGAGGGATCATGATATTGGAAACATGACGAAGCCGTCATGACATGACCATAAGGTAGGAGGGTATGTGTATCGCGTCTTTCCCATAGCAAGCAGATTGGTTTTGGTAATGGACCTGAAGTTCTTTTAGAAATATTTTCGACATGTGATGAAATAGTAAAGGTTAAAAGAATTAATCGCGATAGATGTAATCATTCCCACAATTTTGCCTCCTTCAATTTGTTGCGGTCGTTTTCAATTTGTTGGGCTATGAATAAGACCGAAGAAGCCCCTTCCTGTAGATCGAGTTATCCTTCTTTCTTAATTAATATGTTACGACCACGAAAGTTTATGGTAACTGGTAATTTATGCGACGGAAAAAATATATCAGAAAGCTGAGTATGTATTCCTCTTTCATACTGCATGAAAAAAACCTGAGCAGTTTGGCAGGCTTATGAAAATTTATATAAAATAAAATACAAAATGATACGTCAAACTACGAAGTCAAAGCACGTCGAGAGAACTGACAAACTTCCTTCTTTCCTCTAAAACACAGTACACTTACACTTACTAAAATAAGCAGCAAGCTCTTTTTGTAGTCTACAACTTACCGTGGTAGGATCCTGAAAAGAGAAAGAAACAAAACGAATTTTATTAGCTTGAGTCTAGGATAAATTAGTAGCATTGAACCAGGCACAAGGTCTGGCAAGCAGAACAATATCATATGCAGATGAACAAAAAAAAAAAAATAAATACCCAAAAGTCATCCCCACTGAGACGAAGAGAGGATAACACGATATAAATCAGACAGAAAACACCATCACAATAAAAAGTTGTAAATCACAATCCTGTCGATTTGATTTCGCTTTGTCGCCTACCTCCTGCCTGGCGAGGCCCCATCAATTTATCTTCGGCCAACGTCACCCGATTATTTACGATTCAAATCAATGAATTAAAAGAATGAGCCAAACGACGTCCGTTGACGGCTGTAAACCTCCCATCCAGAAGACAATTTCATTAATGAATCAGTCCGTCTCTCTAAATCTTAAAAAGTCCGAAGCACCCCAGTCCCAGAGTCCGCCCTGATGGCACTCTGACTCTCTCAGCCAGACGGAGAGCTCTCTTAATCACCACTTAAGATGACCATAAATTGCCATAAACATTCCCTAACCAACTCTCCGACAATAAATCAATAAACCAACGAAAATAATAATAAAAAGTAAATTAATCATTTTAAATATTTATTCGTTCCTGCGGTCGGCCGTTTATGTAGGTGAAGTAACATCACTTAGTCGCAGCTCCCATCGGGCACACAATGGCCCGGCTGGGGCACTCCACGCACATGGTGGAATGAGTGTCCAAGCGCCGCCGTTAAACGCTACAAGTGGATGCTTCTGCCAGCCCAGGTACTAATCAGCTGGACTGGAAGACCTTGCGATCACAAGTGGCGTGCACTGTTATACACACGGAATGGTCGACAACGACGACGATGGACGGGAGCAATCATCAGCAGAGCGCCGGCCGGCCGACCGCGTCGACCTGGAGTCCTTGTACGTATTTGTTCTTGTGTGCGCTGGCGCAGTAAAAATGTGCCATAAAAATTATCCTTATAGGAAAATTAAGAGGGCAAATTGGCCATATAAGCCGATGATGGCCTGGGAGAAACACAAGGGATGGCCATGTTTCATGGGGGGGTCACTCCCACAGGGAGCACACAAGGTAAACAAGCAACTTTATGGCAGTCAAATACAAAAATTCGTCATAAAATGAAATCCAATTAGTCAACTCGAAGAGTCAAACATAAGCGCAGAGGTATATTTAAATACAACCTGCCCCAGTCTTTTCCTCTGTCCGCGCATATATTGTTATTGTTTCGTCTTGGGAAAAAGGCAAATTAATAGAGAGCAGACGTGGATGTTGGATAATCCTTTTGGATAAAACGCGGGACGTCCTTCGGCAGGTTTATAATGCCATGTTCGACATGATTATGAGGTCGGCTGTTTATAGCATCTTGTTGTGTTCCCTAGTATAATACAATTATGATGTGAGAAACTATCAGTGCACAACGAGGTCTAATGAATCGAAAACCTTGGTAAAGACAATTATTTGACGTAAAACGTTGGGAAATCATGTGCTTAGGGTATAAGTGCCAGAAGCTTCTCAGGAGTCGCTCCTATATTTCAGTAGACTAATTTCAATTAAATTAAAACTATATAATCAAAGGTTATGAAGGTAAGCTAGACAGCAGAAGAGCTAAAAATAAACTATACAAGTTGAAGAAAAAGCTGAAGATTTGAGTTGAAGTTGAAAATTTAAAGTTGAGACTGTGTTGTAGCCAACCATGCCCACAACCATCATGAACGTCGACAGATCTTTCCAAACATTTTGCCTAAACAAATTTAGAACCAAGCTACACTTCAAGTTGCTTTCTTGACATACATTTTCTATGCGATTTGAAAAAAATCACTCTACTAAATCCGCCTTAACTCCTACTAAGCTTTTGCGGCCTTTAAAATGTGGTGAGGGGTTCTTATCACTGTAACAAGTCCATCGGAGTTGCATTTTTTCCTCCCAAAACTCTGGCATAAATCTTTTCAAATGTCAATGTTCCCTTTAAAAAAAATAAATAAATAAATAGAGTAGCGCAACAGCTCGAGGTGAACCAGGGCCAATTTCTCAGCAATGTATGCTGTGTGTGTTCATTTCTTCACATACAAATGAAGACTAGGGACCTACAATTTTTTGCCGAATCCGAACGGCACTTTGAGAAGTTTTTCAAGACAATTGATACTCTCGGAGGGCTTGTCAAACCCTCGCGGAGGTGGGGACCGTGAAAAAGAACAAGTCTTTTTTTTAAGGTGACAATGGCAGGATTCGAACCCGTTAGGATAATAACCGTTAGGATAACAACCGCAGTTTTAAGCTATCATTAATAAAGTAGGCATCTCTCCGCCCAAGAGCAGACAGAACCAGGTTTAGAAGAAAGAACGGCAGCATCATCCGCGTATATAGACTTGTGTGTATAGTCCCGAAAGGTAGGGTTCAAAGCCGATAGCAGAGAGTCTGCGACCAAGCACCATAAAAAGGGAGACAGACCACCACCTTGCAGGCTCTTATTTACCCCAGTTATGTCGCACTTGTCACAATCAACCTCAGTTATTCCAGGTTGTGTCGTCCTGAAACCGTTAAACTAATGTTTCCATGTTGTCTGGCTGCATTGCACAATGCACCTGCTATCAAAGGTCGCGCTATAAAAAGCGCTCTCAATGGACGAAAACGCTCAGCACGTACCTATACTCCTCATGGTCAAGAGCACATTCCATCCGGCATTTGTTTTGAAGGCCACTTTCGCAAGATTTCGCCAGCTTATGAACGTCTTGCATCTCAGGGTGAATATGAAATCGAAAAACAACCTAGCGCACGCGCAAATGAACCAGTCTCTCCAAGTTTTAATCCGGAAGGAAGACAGACTTATGGGCCGAAGCTTTTGGTTTGGCTATAATCAGACTTAGCACGTTTTGCTATGAACACGACTTTAACCATGCGCCAAAGGGTGGATGTGTAGGTAAGCCAAGGCACGGCTTGTAGTAAATATTCTTTTCACCGTGGCAAGAGCTGATTTAAGCCTCGTTTCAGCATTACTGGGTAAGTTGTATCTAGATCAGGTGACTTAAAAGTCTCAAAAGATACAATGGCGTCTTCAGTCACCACCCTCGAAGCGTTGAGTTCGTTGGTTCTATCCACCGAACATCCACATTCTATCCACGTGCGATCTTATTTCCCAGGAAGTGAGTATCTAGGGGAAGACTGAATGTCTCCGCTTTGGTCTTAATGTAGGTTACATCAAGTTTGAGAACTGAAGGAAGTTTATTTAGTCTGTTCCTGTGAAGGACTTTCACATGCCTACTTCTTTCACTAAGAAATTAAAAACCCTCGCAATTTTTTTTATATGAGTCATTTTTGACTTCAAGTTTCTTTTGCTTCGATCGATATAGATTCAAGTGTTCTTCTAATAAGTTTTTAATCACCGATTCAGGAGCTTCCTGTTCTCTTTGCGAATACTGCAGTTCAGCATTTCAACAAGGTCGTAGCTGTGCACGCTTGTTTTAAACATCGGGTAATGACGCTGTTCAGATCTTGACAAGACTTTCCCTTGTCTTGATCTAAGTTTGAGTAGGACTTGAGCAAAGTTGCCAAGCTCCTCTCTAAACGGTGTACAATTAGTTCTTCTCGGATTTGGTAGAACTTCATACTGGATATGAAATTTGATGTGTCTGTGATCTTTCTAGCCATACTTTCCATTTGGTGATTATGTTTCAGAAAATCTTTTGGTCAATGTAAGGTCAATTTGTCTCCTGGCAGTCACAAATATAGGTTGACGACCCACATTGTTGATTGTGAAGTCAGACGATAGGAAAAATTCCAAAAGACGGTCTCCTTCTTCCGTTACATTTGCTGCTTTCCCAAAGAGTGTTTTGAGCATTAGCATCGTCAACCTTTTGAATTCACAGTACTTACAAGCTCAACAACTGCCTTTGGTGGGGGAGGAGTTAGAGAGTTTTAGGAGAACTGATAACAACAAAGGTTTCCCATTCTCCGTTTGCATGGCAAGGATTATAGAGACAGCAACCAGATCTTCGGTAATACAAAATCTTTTGATCTTAACTGCCTTGAAGGATTTCGATAAAAAAATATCAAGATGGGGGTTGTTCATCGTAAAACGTAATAAGAAGCCATTAATCCACCAAAGCCACAGATGCTATCTTTTCACGTCCATGGCTCTGAGAGCCATGCACTTTTCAATTCTACAGTCCAAAAGTCTTCTGCTTAGAAAAGCCAGTATAGCAGCTTTATAGTGCTGTAAATTGACTTAAGTAAACGAAATAGAAGCACACCGACTATCAGAGCTAACCGCGTCGACCTCTGTCCGCGGAAGGGGCGAAAGGGGCGAAAGGGGCTGATTTTGGAGTTTGAGGTTGCGCCCCGAAAAACATAGTAAAGAAGGTCCGGTTGGTCGACACACTCTTCACATCACATAAGTCAAGCGCCCTTGCGAGGAAGTGAACACCCGGCTCAATAAACTATTTCGAAGTAACAAACTTCAATGTCTTATAACCCCCCGAACGACGAATAACGAGCAGATTCTTAGCAATAGATCCTAGGGACGCTGGTGATACTGACAAATTTTTCGTGATCGACGATCCGCAGGAGAAAGAGGACGCTGTATAGAAATTGCGTTTCAGGACATGTAGAAGGTGAAGCCAAACATTCGTCCGAATAACTACCAACCAAATAGAGGCTTCGGTCAAAATTTCTACCTTCAAAGCGTTCTCAGTGACATAGAACACTGGAGTTTAGAGAATACTGGCTTTACCGGGTATACGGTGACGATTTCTTGGCAAATAATATCGTCTCATATGAAAGGCTCACGATCTTCGAATCATTGAAAGCAAGTGAGTAAGTGCAAGAGTTCGTCTGTGACAAACTTCTATTTACTCGAACCTATATACCGTGTAACACCATACCTAAGAGTTTTTTTTTTGCCCGAATTCATATATTATTTGTAAAGCCACGCCCCTTTAAGTGGGCCTGGGCTAAAAATTAGAATCAATTAATTGTAATTTCGTTAAAATAATGAGAAAATGCGTTAAAAGCGAAGATTCTTTCGGAAAAACCCGTTTTTTTCCTAAAAACCCCCCCAAAAGTGGGCGGAGCTCAAGACCTGTAGGGAACAAACTTAACAAATATTAATATTTTTCGAATTTTTTTGCGATTTGGAGTGAACTTTCCGACAAATCGGGTTTTTAAAGACCTAACATGTTAAAAGTGGGCATGATCGATATTGTGGGCGGTCCAATTTTTGGTTTCTTGAAGGTTTTGGGCCAGTTTTGCTCTGTACCAACTAAATAGACCAAAAGGCATTTTGAAAGAAAATGTGAAATAGAGGTTGTCCTACATTGAAACCAGTAGTGGGAGTGACCGTTGTTGGATTTAATCAATTTTTATACTTTGGCTGTACAAAATAAGAGCCAAGTTATACTCCAAGTTTGAGCGTCCTAGTTCAATTTTAAAGACCTAAAAAATCACACATGCCTACGAACAGACGGGCGCACGGACTTGGCTTAATCGATTCACCTGTCGGTCTCGATCATATCTCTCACCAGTCTTAGGGGTATATAGAACAGTTGTGCTTCGGCATTTTCCTCCAGGAGCGGAGGAAATATGCGCAACTCTATGCATTTTAGCAGAGGAACATTCGATTCCCATTAGCAGAAAGGACAACGCGGATCCGGCTAATTTTCGGCAAACAAGTCTTCTTTCGAAGACATGATAAACTACATCCCGCATCTAAACTGGTATTAGATATCCAATGGATCAAAAGTGAGATCCAGTACACGGATGCCAGATGCCTGATATACTTGAAGAAGGCCTTTGAAGTACGTTTGGAAGAGCTCTTTTACAAATTGAATGGAATAGGTATCAGCGAACTTCGTTTTCCTCAATATGTTTACTGGGAGCAAGCTTGTTGCAAAATACATCAACATGACTTCTACTGGAGTGTGCAATATTAAAAATGGTCTTCATCAAGGCGCGGACACAGAATTTCAGAGTCACCTTCATAAGCCTTATAAATCTTATAAATATTCGGCCAAGTGGAAGTCCTATTCGGCTGTCATGCCGGTGACCCAGGTTCAAATCTCAACCGAGCGAAATCTTTTGTTTCCTTAAATGATCAAACTCAAAGCTGAGAAATAATGTAAAAGTAACTATACACCTAAGGATAAAATTAAATTAAACAATGCAGTGTAAAACTAAAAATTTTACAGTGTTAGAAGTGTTAAAAGTGTCTTGAGGAAGCTTTGAATGTTTCACTATTTGTTCCCTGTTATAAGAAAAATAAAGAAAAATCTTGCCTGCAAGCTTCAATGGAAAATGTCAATAATTTACTTTACCTGCTTATCTACGTTGCAATTAGTATAGCGACACTTTAAAATTACTAAATAGCTCGTGCGAACAACACACAGAGCGACACAGAACAATTAATTACTACATCAATCCGAACAGATATCCAACCGAGTATGATTTGAGAAAATATAGCTATTTAACTCTCCAGAGTTTTAATTACCCCCCTAGTGTGTCTTGTTTAATTTTTACACATGGTTAGACATGTTAAGACATTTGTCCTTCATGGTGTCCGTATTTATACTCACACACGCCTACTGTCACATTGTCCGCAAAGCCTGCATTGAAACAAAAAAAGAGCCAGGCCTGGCAAACGTGAACAGGTTATAATGAAATTCATTAAATGCACTCATTTTGCAAGCAAACATTAAAGGAAAAAAAGAAATTAAGAAAACAAGACCATTAACCAGGAAAAGAAGCAAAAAGTCTAACCGAGCGAAAGCAGCTCTCTTTAAAAAATGTCAAGCTCCGCGCGACCGTAGCCCCATCGAGTTGCAAACTTAAGAACGAACCAAATCGCTTGGCGATGTTGTTGTATGCGAAAAACACAGTGTCCGACATGTTTTAATTATTTTATAGAAATTTGAATTATTTTCTCATAAAATGTGCATTCAGTCACCCCTCGAGCTACGCGAGGTATTTTGTTAAAAGGTGAAGTCGCAGCCAAAGGAGCAAAAACACATCCGAACCGAACCTTGTCTATAGCGGGCTTGGCGAAGGGAGTTTGCTGCCTGGGCTGAATTCAGCATGGAACAGGGTTGCATCCTCATGGCGCGAAGGGTTAATCATATTCAGTGCGGTTGTACTGCTGTAAACACTTCTTGCAGAAACTTTTTTCGGCCCTTGAACAGCAGTTCGCGTGCAGTGGCATCAAAGTGCGGCATTAAATGAGAATTCATAACTTTAATGGTTAATGATTTTCATGTAATACGCTAACCTAGGAGCGTGATGCTGACTGAAGCGGTGTGTGTCGTCGCGAATGGTGCTGCTAATGGCAAATTAAGTTGTTTCGGGTAGACGTTCTGCGATTTTCAAATGCAGCATGCAAAACAACTGCGTCGCGCTGTAACATAAAAGGCTTTCTTAATTTATAGCTGGATGAGAACCCATTTGCGTTGCAGAGTTCCCCCTTTTTTGGCGACAATTACTTAAAGCTGTTGAGCTGGTTCGCCAAAACTCTTTCCAAGGACAATGAGCTCGTAGAAATGCAGGTAATAAACAGCAACTAATTGAATGAAGCTATAATGCGCTGAAATTAATGCTCAAAGCATGCAGTGTAACATCTGTTCGAATTTTCGTCGTAAATCAATAGACGAGGAAGTTTTCAGGTTCTGGCCAGAGTATACTAATTTAAGCCGCAGACCCGCAAAGGCTTAAAGACTGTGAGCGCGAGTTTGTCAACTCCTCGCGGAGGTCAAACTTTTTTTTAGGTAGCAGAATATGAATTCGAACCCAGACTTCCCGCGTTGTACGCAGTAAAGCATGCATACTTGAAGGGTCCAGATCGAAGAGTCTTGTTCTTTGTAGTCGTCGCTCGTTGTATACATCGTTAAGAGTCACGTTAAGAGTACCGATCATTTCATTGTTGCAACGAACATGAAGACGAGCACTTAGCTTTCGAGCAAAGTTTGTTACTTCTTCGCTCACAGTAGCTATTCCTAAATCCCTGTGAATATCACTATTCCCAATATACCATGGAGCATTTACAATTGCTCTAAGTGTCTTGTTTTGGAAAGTCTGCAACATGGACATGTTGCTCCACTTACCCCAAAGTTGTAAACCGTATGTCCAGGACGGCTTTAATACCTGCCTGTACAAGAGCAGTTTGTTATGTACGCTTAGTTTCGAAAATCTTCCGATAAGCCAATACATTTCCCTGAGCCTAATCTCGAGCTCGCCACGCTTCTCCTTTACGTGTGGTTTCCACCTTAGTTTAGCGTCCAGTGTCATCCCTAGATACTTCGCTTCATTTGCATAAGGTATTTGTAAAGAATTTATGAACAGAGGCAAATTGTTAACCCTTCTGTAAGTGAAATTCACATGCGTAGACTTGTTCTCGTTAAGAGCGATTCGCCAAGTCTTCGTCCAGACACAAATTCTGTCCAATGCTCGTTGGAGGTTTCTCGTTGACGACTCCACTGATTCATCTGTTGCCAGGATGGCCGTATGGTCCGCAAACGTGGCCCCGACTGTCTCGTCATCGAGAGGTATGTCTCTTGTATAGAGCAGAAACAGGGTCGGACCGAGGACGCTTCCCTGCGGTACGCCAGCTCGAATTTGCTTGAAACTCGAGTATTCAGTACTACACCTAACACGAAAGAGTCTGCTTTCAAGATAGTTTTTCAGGACGTCGAGGAAAGCACTTGAACATATTTTTCCCCTTCTAAGGCTTTTTCAATTTCATGCGTTATTCTGTAGACTTGATCTATTGTTGAATGATTAGTTCTAAAGCCGAATTGATGATCCGGGATCAAGCGTCTTTCTGCAATTATTGGTTGTAATCGCTTCAGCAGAAGTTTCTCAAAGACCCTCGATATTATCGGCAGAAGCGATATGGGCCTATAAGATTTTTTGTTGTCGTTTGGGCATTTCCCCGGTTTTGTAACCATAATGACTTCAGCAGCTTGCCCATGTCTTGGAACGTATAAGAGTCTAAGAGAAGCGTTTGTGATATAAAGTAGCTTGACTAGTGCCTTTTTCGGTAGTTTTTTCAAGATTTCGCCAGTGATCAGGTCGTATCCTGGGCCTTATTATTTTTAAGTTTGCGTAATGTCTGCCGAAGTTCGGCTAATGACACTTTTTTCATTCTGAAGATATCAAGTTCCGCGTGGTTGTTTTGAACGTCAGCCACAACGGTGGACCGTCGAACGGCTTGAATGTTTCTCCCAAGTGTTCCGCAAACAAATCCGCTTTCTCTTTGTCTTCTTTTGCCCATTCGCCATTATCTTTCTTTATTTGGGTCGAGTGCATTATAGGTTTCTTGATGGACTTAACTGCTTTCTTCAGGGAGTAGTTTGAGCTCCTATCCGCCGACAAGCCTCCAAGGTATTCAGTTATGGTCTCACGATTTTTAAAATATTGCATTTCTTTCAGTTAGTTAGAGAGGTGGTTCAAGAGGGTTTTGTATAGGGGGATCGTGCCTTGCCATCTTCTACGCGCTCTTCTCTTTTCACGAATCGATTCTTCGATTTCGTGTTGTTCCAAGCAGTGCTCTGAATTGCTTCAATGACTTTGTCAACTGCGGTTTCTAACTCGAAAGAAGTTCTCAATGGCACATTCAAGCCAACACCCTCCTTACAGTTTTTTCTGAAGGCGTCCCAATTCAGCTTCTATTTTCGCCAGTCTTCCACCCATCTTCAAGATTACTCCTAAATTAAAAAAAATGTGGTGCAATAGCTCGAGGTGAACCAGGGCCAACTTCTAAGCAATGTATGCTGTGTGATTTAGTTTCTTTACATACATGAGGATTGCCGAATCCGAGCGGCACTTTGAAAAGTTTTTCAGACCCTCACGGAGGTGGGCAACGTGAAAACGAACGAGTCTTTTTTTCAGGTGACGATGGTAGGATTCGAATCCAGACCTCCGGCGTAGTAAGCACACACGGTAACCACTACGCCACGGCACCTCAGTCAGAGATAAATGCTCTCCTTTTATTTTTTTAGTATCGAGGGATCTTTTTTGCGTAAAAAAGTCGACAGTTGGCCTTTTTGACCTTTTGCGAAAAGATAAAAATTGGTGCTTATAGCTTATAGGCTTTACGAAAGATGTTTTCTGGTAGTAAAGTTTATAGTACTCCATAGAAATAAGGATTTTCACTACTTCGAATAGTGATTTTCTCGTAAAAGGATCAAGCCACAAATTTCCAATTAGCGCAACATAAAATTTCCAGTAAAGATACAATTAACCCATTGGTTCCCATGCTGGGTTGACATTCGGATACCGAAAAAAATGAACCCGGATCAACATTTTTTTCGAACCTAGCGAAATCCTTTACTCTGTCAAGGTACAGATTCGCTATATTAGCGGAACAAGGAAGCTACAAAAAAGCTACAATTAACCCACTGGGTTTCATATGGGTCAAAACCCAGATACCGAAAAAATTAATGTGGTCAAAATATGGTGTTTTTCTCGGTACCGGGTCAAGCTACAAATTCGCGACTGGCGTAACAAAAAAGCTACAATTGACCCGCCGAATCACCTGTTCAGCCATTGTAGTGTGCTCGCTAGCTTCATTATAGCAGCATGATAAATGGTGTTACAAATTTTCAATAGGCGTAACAAAACAACTACAAAAAGCAACAATTTACCCTCTAGTTCCAATACTGGGTCGTCGTCCGGTAATCGAAGGAAGTGAGCAGGGTCAGAATGTCATCTGAAACTAGCGAAAACTTCTTTTTCCCGGAACCGGGTCAAGCTACAAATTCGTGATTGGCGTAACGAAAACGCTACAATTAACCCGCCGGATCCCCTTTACGGGCATTGAAGTGTGCTTGCTGCTTTTACCCTCGGTTTGTATATTTTATGACATCAGGCTGTTCATAGGCAGACCGAGTTTTTCAATAGGTTAAAGGTTAGGCCGATCCGTTTGTCTTGTCAACTCCAATAATAGAGCAAACCGACATACTAAAACTCACATTTTTTGCGTTAACATATATGCACGTGGGATAACTTCTTGTATTGTACTTCAAAGTTCCTGTTGCACCCCATGTGATGCTGTAGGAATTTTCCAATTAAAAGAAACAGCCATAAAAGCTGTTAAGCCATTAAAAATCCATGCACTACTGAAGTAAGCTCGCCTTGAAAATTAAAAAGATTCATAAATGCGACCTGCCTACTTGAAAACAGCCCTTCACCAAAATATCGTTTTGGGGCAATTTGTTTTTTCGTTTAATAAAAATTGGGGGTCCGCGCTGAGTACGTGTCCAATTTGGTTCAGAATTAAATGGACGATTGAACAAATTATATGGAATGTAATATCTGGGATATTACATTCCATAAAGGGACTCCTTGGAAGCCCTATATTTAGGCTAAGTGTGTGCTGAAATAAATTTTAAATTGAAACAGCTTGTCGACGAAGAAGTTACATGCTCTGTAAAGAGACCATCCGAATTAGCAGGACTAATTTTGGCAATCATTTTGCGAGGTTAAGTAGACGTTTTTTTTACAGCTTTTTTAATTCCAAGTGAAATTAAGTTTAAGTTCTCTTTTTAAGCTCTGAACTAACAGTAGACAACAAAATGTTTCTTCCACTTAAATTGTTTGCGGCACAATGAAGCAATTTCGAGAGTGATCCACGGAATACCAAATGCCCATTGGTAAATAAATTAATCAAGACTAATTCCCATGGGTGTAGGGTAAACTGCTCCCGAGAACTGCTTGGCTAAAAAAAAACCTCCGAAACCATACCATCACCGGGGAGCGAATGGAATCTTCCACATAATCAACTAATCAGAATAACTCGGCGACCAGCCTTGAAAGCTGAGGAATCCGATGTTGTTGCGTGTCACTTAAATGCGGCCTTAAGTTTCGCTTCCCAATTCTTGTGTTTGGTCGGTCGGTGGCTGGAAGCGCACTATCGTACATGCCAGCCAGATACCGCCGCCTTTATGTCGCGCCCCGGCCGGCGATGGTGGTGGCTTTGCAAAGATGAATGGACAATGACTCGACTTGGCTCATCATTAGGCACAAAATCAACAGCAGCAGCAGCAGCCGCAGTAGCAACTACAACCGACTAAACGATCTTCCTTAATTAATTAATTGCCAGGATCCAGGTTGCAGATAGCACTCGGGTCTTTTTAAATTGGAAACGGCGTTATATAATTCCAACCAAGATAGGGCTTGAGCAGGCACAATCTCCAGCGCTCCTGGTTTTGTTGGCTGCTGACTTGGCCTATTTTCGCTGTCCACGGTGATGCTGATCGCAGCGGTTCGCTTGGTCAGTGAATTACCAACTCATTTAGCGACATCCTACCTTTTTGCCAGCGCCAGGGTTTTTCTGATTTTTTTCGGTATTCCCTGCTCCTCAGGTACTCAACTTTTATCAGCCTGGGATGCTGTGTGTGTGTCCTCGCCTTTTAATGACAAACAATCGGGGGACTTCTTGTGAGGTTTGCCTGCCTAATTAATTCCAAAGTTTTTCGTATACTGGTCCTGATCTGTGTGCAGACTGTGTGCTACTGTTACCGAGAGTATTTCCTCACATCTCGTGCATTTTATGTTAAATCATCTGCGCGCTGATTTTGCACGAAAAGCCCTCGACTCATTTTCTCGTCTGTATGTTCGTAAGTGTATATGTGCGCGACAGACAAAATCGCTCGTTGGGAGGTGGCACCGGCAGGCATTAAGATTCAGTAAAAAGTTGGAAATCTCTCAATTAGTTAAGCAATTAAGTTGGACTTATTTAGAGACATCTACCTTTGTTGTTCCTGCTTAAATGCGCAACTTAAAATTCAATTCGTGATCGATGTCATGTGAAACCACCCGCAGGAAGCCACCCTGTCCGGGGACATGTACCTGAGTGAAACTTTGATTTATGTTTTCGTTGTAAATTTTTCGCCACCAGGCTCTTAGGTTCCAGGCTTTAGTCGATATCCACTTGAGTAGCTTAAAACTAAATGTCTTTTAAGGAGTTAAACGAAAGGAGCTTAAGGAATTTCAACATTCTTGTGTCTTTGGAATTCACGGGAGTTTAGGTATTCGAGTTACTAGAGCGATCAGTTTTTATGTTTAATCGTAAATATCGCCAGTTGAATTCAATTAAGGCACTAACAAATTTTGATAGAACAAGCCATAAAAATTTGGTATTAAGCACAAGTCAATGTTGGAGCTGGACTGACTAGCAGTGGTGGAATAGGCCGAAGTGGGTGAACGAACAAATCGTATAATTGAATCTTAAATCAAACGGAGCGGAGCGCAATTCTTGACACGCAATAGGTAGTTCCAATCACAAATAATAACAGCAACAGTGATCGTTTTGTACCTAATCGAATATTATTAAAGTACATAATTAAAGTATTAAAGCGTCCTACGACAATTTTGATTTCAAAAAAGTTTCAAAATCCTAGCCCAAAATTTAAGGCCTAAAAACTACCGACAGACGGAAGGACGGACATGTCTCCTTTCACTCACAATTCGGTCTCGATCATATGCAATTAAGCTCTTGGGGGTCTACGGTGATTTTTTCTCTATGTTACAAATTATGAATCAAACTTAATATACCTACTATTAGTGTTTTGAAATCCGCCTACAGACACGCCCATAATCGGTCTAAATGTGCAACTACCTCCATAGATTTCAACTACCTCCATGGAGCGACCCCCGATCTGTTACAAAACTTAAAGACAAGCACCTAAATAAACTTTCTGATCGACGTTCACAAAAGAAGCCGGAGACCAATAATAAGTATGTATTCAAAAGTTCAGCGGTTGATATGTAATCATTTGGGCGAGTTTTATCAAAATCCAAATTGTTCAGCAATGTCAGTTGAGTACGGAAGGACAATTTATTGAGATTATGAAAAGTTTTTAAAATTCTTGAGCTCTAGAAGCTGAAAAAGAGCAAGTTTTTGGATAATTTTTTGCTTTTAATTTCACGCTTATTTAAAGGAAGATTAAAACGCTATCTTAAAAGCTTCAAGGGAAAGATGAGAATTGTCTTATTGAGAAGATACGACAAATGATTCCTCTTAAAATTTCGTTTGTAGTCAGAGTTTTCAAATAAATTTTTTCAGTTGAATCATTACGAGTAAACCATGACATTATTTGCGTCAAGAGACACCTTTCGGAACTTGATTCTAATACCGCAAGGACCGAGATGGGTACGAAGCTAATGTCATTCCAACTATAACCTTTTAGGCTTTGGCGGTGATTAATCGACATTTTTAAAGTTTTAGGATATACCGCCTACGCACCGCTACAAACTGCGTAATGCTTAACGCCCATAAGGAGCTTCAGGCAGTTTCCCGGTGACCACGCTCAATGAAACTTGAGCGAAGCGTTCGCGGTGAGTAAGCTTAAGATCTCACTTTTAACTAAACGCGGTATATCCTAAAATCTTTAACAATGTCATTCCAACTGATCGATCGACCATCGATAAAGATAAAAAAGAATAAAAATCCGCAAACCATCCATAATTACTCCATGAAGAGAAGAAGAGGCGAGCATATTCTGAGCTCAAAAAGAAGCCTTAAAATTGCTTGTGTGACTCGCCACTTCTTACATTTTTGAGCACACATATTCTTACTGTGTTTTGAGCTCACGACCCCCCTAGTTTTTCTTGGCGACCCCCCAGGGGTCGCGACCCACAGATTGAAAAACACTGTTCTAGTGAATGTTAGACACAAAAAAGACAAATTTAATTGGTAAACCTCCTCCAGTGGGCGTGGCATCTATTTTAAGGGTAAATTTTCAAATGCAGTTTACTCAATATTTTTGCTCGAAATTGAAAAAAATTTGCTTAATATTTTATGTAGAAAACGCTTAGTTCTAAATTTTTTTCACACAAGACTTTGGGCCACGCCTACATTTGGAGGCAAAATTGAAGAAAAACCTGAAATTTTCCAGAAAAACGTAATTTCGACTTAGCCTTATTTAGGAAAACATGAAACAAAAAATAACAGGATAGGTAAACGAGACTTCATTCCAGATTTCGTTCATGTAAAGTTTTTAGCCTCGCCCCCTTTTAGGGGTCGATTTTTCAAAAATATTGATTATGAACCAAAAAATTGTATTTTTTCGTAGATGCATTTGAGCGTAACTTGGAAATGTTTTATAATTGATAGTTTGTAATTAGGGGCGGTTGTACAACGCCCCTTTTCGAAGTTCGCACTTCTTTTAAAACGTCAAAAAATAGCAATGCCATCAGCATCTTACAATGTGGGATAGGATGGGGTATTCAACGGTCCGCTCTACGGACTGTTACTTCTGCGTACACACTTACTCACTCGTTTTCTAATACTGTAGGGACAGGTTTTTTAGTTATCGGTAACAAATGCGGGGTTCTTTATTTGTAATTTTGAGTTAGAAACGTTATTTTTAAAAGATCTTAAAAATTTTAGAATTCACTTTATACGTTTAACATACAAACAAAATTTCATTATAATCGGTACAACCTTTATGATTCCAGAATATTTTGAAAAAAAGTTTTTGAAATGTTTTAAGTTTTCGAGCTAAATCTCAGAACCTGCTTAAACTCGAAAATTTCTATAGTTTTTCCAAAAATTGCAAATAATTCGCGATGTGTGTGATTCTTTCAAATCATCGAAAATAGTGGCAAGGATAAATTTTTTCACGATTTTTTTTTTCGAAAATACGTCAAAACCAAAATTTGTTTTTAGCTTTTGCCTAAGCTGTGGTTGTTATGTCGTTTGCCCAATATCGTTTTTTTTTTTTAATAAAACACGTTGAAAACGGGCACATATTTTCAATTACTTATTTCTTAAAGTCATTTCAATATATTTTTAAAATTCGAATTTACTATGAAAACTATTTTATTATAGGTTTTATTTTTTATTGTGTATCTATACTTTTTAGTGTATCTTTATTTAAATTTTTCTTTTTCTGTCTGTAAAACTTTTTCAAGATTAGTACCAAAACACTTTTTGTCTCTTTTAGCATTAAAATTCAAAGGGTAATTGAACTGTTATGTGTGTACAAAAGAAATCGCCCTTAGAAAGTAGGTATACTAAATTTCAGCTTTCTACGAGTTACCGTTCAGAAGTCAAAGGTGCGGAAGAACAATCAAGTGATACCATAAGAGGTCCTTTTTCCATTTTTCGACAGACCGGTAAAAATCGTCTGCGAAAAGCTTGTGCTTTTTATGAAAGAGAAAATCTCGCCGTTTCAGAAGCTTCGTTATTGAGAGATCCACGACGATTAATTTGACATCATTTTGTTATCAGAGCTCTATTTATTTCTCAAAGATGTTTTTAATACCCGACCGAGGGTATATTAATTTAAGTGCATAGTTTGTAACACAGTGCAATAATCAACCTAGACCCCTAAGGCCATTTAGAGATGTGATCGAGACCAACAGGTGAATCGATTAAGCCATGTCTGTCCGTCCGTTCATTCGTCTGTATGTATGAAGGTTTTGGGTCTTCAAAATCAAGCTAGAGAGTTGAAACTTGGTACGCGGTTCTTGGTTCTTCTGTTGCACAGACAAGTGTAAAAATTGGCTCAATCGGTCAACGGCCACGCCCACTACTGGCTTCAATGTAAGATAACCTCTATTACACATTTTCTTTCAAAATGCCTTTTGATCAAGCTAGACATGGCGTAGGAGATCAAATTTTGGTACTGAGCAATATTGGCTCAAGACCTTTAACAAGGCCAAAATTGGACCGCCCACAATATCGACCATGCCCACTTTTAACATGTTAGATCTTTAAAAAACCCGATTTATCGGAAAGTTTACTTCAATTCGATAAAAAAATATCGATTAAATTAAATCGATAAAATTAAAAATAAAAAACATGAACATGAAACATTGAAAACATGAAACAAAAAATAACAGGATAGGTAAACGAGACTTCATTCCAGATTTCGTTCATGTAAAGTTTTTAGCCTCGCCCCCTTTTAGGGGTCGATTTTTCAAAAATATTGAATATGAACCAAAAATATGAACCAAAAAATTGCATTTTTACGTAGATACATTTGAGCGTAACTTGGAAATGGTTGGACAACGCCCCTTTTCGAAGTTCGCACTTCTTTTAAAATGTCAAAAAATAGCAATGCCATCAGCATCTTACAATGTGGTATAGGATGGGGTATTCAACGGTCCGCTCTACGGACTGTTACTTCTGCGTACACACTTACTCACTCGTTTTCTAATACTGTAGGGACAGGTTTTTTAGTTATCGGTAACAAATAAATCGATATTATCACTTGCTAAGTTTGCTCCATACAAAGTTTTGAGTTCCGCCCACTTTTAAGGGGCATTTTAATAAAAAAAACTATTTTTATTAATAAGAATAATTTTCGCTTTTACCGTATTTTCTGATGGTTTTAATGAAATAACAATTAATTAATGCTAAGTTTGAGCCCATGCCCACTTTTGAATTCGTGGTCTTTACAAACAATGCATGGATTCGGGCCAAAAAACTTTAAGATTTGGTGTTACACGGTATATAGGGTCGGGTATATAGAAGTTTGTCACAGACGAACTCTTGCACTTGTTGAATGTGTTGTTAGATGTGGGTTAAACTTTTTCGTTTTACTAAATAAACTCCAGCCAATAGAGATCCACTTAAGCTTTTAAAAATGGCTAGAATCCTACTTGACAGGCCGTGTCCCTTAGTGCCTACTTTGATTGGCCGTAATCATTTGGGCCCCTTGTTGATCCTACTTCTGGTTATCGATATTTCGCCTCAGACCTCAAATTCCATTTGTTAAATATTTGCAGGAGACGTAAAAGTTCTCAAGTGTAACAAAAACCAAGCGGCTTGCCTTCACTAAAAGGGCCTAGTATCCGCACTAAATGGTGTTCTCGGTAAATGTAAACAAAAGCAAATGTAAGTTTCTTCCTTTAACTAGAAAGTGCTGGCCTACAAACTTTTGTTACTTGGTTCAGTACACCCCTCGTCTTAAAGTTGCAGAAAAGAAAGATTTTGGTATTATTTTTTCAAAGAATACGAAATGTTGGGTTTTTTTTTCCGAAACTCGAGGGATTTTAGGGATATTTGTACCCTGGGGTCTTTGTATTTTGCTGTTGTCTTTTTTTTAGCCCACTTAGTCCAAGCAAATCTAAGTTAAACATTTTTTATTACATAAATTAAATGACCCATTCTTACCCTCATTCGAGGATTTATTTTCCCCTTATTTCTTCTTGAAACGAACTATACGAACGAACAAACTTTAAAGAGTAAGTATGCAAATGTGTCTGCAATTGATTAGAAACTTTCAACAACAGGTGTACAGCACAGAATTTTTAATAAGCAACTCCGTCTTCACCACAACCTGACGAATTAGAATATTCATCCTTTGAAACAGGAATTTACATAGAAACTTCCGCAAAGCCTGCTTATAGTAAATACTCTGCCAAGGAACTTAGTTTACTCAGTCAGCGTGAAAATAGAAAATGCCCTATTTACAGCTGTTTTACCTCACAGGAGATGTGATGGGTTCGAATTTACTAAAAAAAAAAATCATAAATTTCGCAAAACCTTTTTTACTTTGAATTCAAATTAGGGACTAAAAATAAATTCGACAGGCAAAAGAGAAATAGAGACTCGAAACAAGTTGGGGAACATAAATAAATTAAAAGCCGTAGTGAACCAAAACCATGGCCGGTGCCCGTTGTGGTTCCTCTTGAGTGCATTTGCTTGTAAGGTGGACCATCGGTCGTCGTCACACCAAACACCACCGTTTCGTTTCATATGGGTGCAACTCAAGCATCCGACATAATAGAGATCCAAAAAATTCTTCTCTGCTTCAGCGGCGGAAACATTTGTTGTAGGTATAGTATAGCCTCTCCTCGTCAAAAGCCATAGGTGCATTCCACTTGGTATTATATAGCCAGAGTGTCGATTCCAAATGCAGGTAATGGCCTGCCAAATGGTTCAGCGGTGCTGTGCATCTGCCAATATACACCTCCGGTTTCGCATGTTTATTTCATTTCTCATAAGCCGCGCTACAAGTCGCGCAAGAAATAAATTTTCCTTTTCGCTGGCCATGCCTTAAGGGGCATAAGCGTATAGGCTCCCCTCCCCATTTGTATTAATTGAAATTGCCGAACATCACATGCCATTAAACGTAACCTATTGAACTCGATTTGGCAGAAGAACAAGAAGATGTGCAATACCTACACCAAATGGGGTATTGGTCTTGACTTCAAGTAAAATCTTTGGATCGTCTACTAAAATTTATCTGCGGAGTTTTTGAAAAAGGTAGTGACATAGTTGGTCTTAAAAGGCATATAAGGTTAAGGTATTGACATATTGACCCAATTGGGGTAGAGTTTTATAACTTACGAACTTCTTATTAATTGACGCACCTAAATGAACCCTTGGTCGAGTCAGGAAGTATAAAATCACAAAAAAAATTGCGTTAGATTTGAAGCTGCTACTAAGAGTCACTCAGAAGAGGCGAACCAACAACACAAAGATATTTATTCACTCTGTTTCTTAAACATTAAAGTGTAGGAAGGCGTTTTCAGGAAGGTTATTTTCAAAATATATTTGTTCTAGATAAAAGCCCTAAATTTCAGTAACAATTCTACGATATCACAGTGTTTATTAATTAATTTAAATAATTTAATTGACACTTAAAGTCGTGGTCAATCCAACCCAAAATTGTACATTTTGGAATAAAAGATACTTTATTGACATTTAAATAATTTAAAATTTTTTCTAAAAAAGCTCAAGCCAATACTCGATAAGGGATCAATTCCTAAGTAGTTTCTAGTAGTCCTCTTTTATAAAGGTAGTAGATTCTTTATAAATAGAATAGATAGATCTTTATAAAAGAGGAAATATAGCTAGACTTGATCCGATAAAATGAAAGAAGTATTTTCTTCTTCTCCTCCTTATGAAAGATGTTTCTTGGCCTGGTGCCACCCTCTGTTCCTTGGCCTACCAAGGGGGCTTTGTCGAATTTGGGACTTCGGCCTTACTTCACCGGCAACTACCTTCATCGGCAAAGTGAAATAACACCAAACTTTGTCTGTGAAATACTCTTAAGGGCGAGCAAAAGTCAACATGAATATGCTTTCTTATTCTTAAAGGAATTCTACATTAAATGCCGATTAAAAACGAAATGAGATAAAAATTTTGATTAAAATGGGCCCTTACTAACTTAAGGTGGCAATCAAACCCTAGACTGTAGCCGGGGTGGACCTGGGCCTCAGCCAACAAGCTTCGCCAGCCGGCTCTGTCTCTAGCTAGCCGTCTCCAGTGTCGCACGCAAAGTTGGCTGAGGTCCCCTTCCACTTGCGTGCGCCACCTGAGTCTCGGTGCTCCTCTACCGCGCCGTCCCTGCGGTGTGGATTCGAAGATTTTCCGGGCCGGGGCGTTGGTGTCCATCCGCTCTAGATGACCCAGCCATCGTAGACGTTGTGTTTTGACTCTTTTGGCTAGGTCGGTATCGCTGTACAGCCCGTACAGTTCGATGTTATATCTTCTCCTCCACTCTCCGTCTTTGCAGACGGGACCGTAAATCGTCCGAAGAATTTTCCTCTCGAAGCAGCCTAAAGTGTTTTCATCCGCCTTTGACAGGGTCCATGCTTCTGCACCGTAAAGCAGGACTGGGATGATGAGGGTCTTATACATGGACACTTTAGTTGCTCGAGAGAGGGCTTTGCTACTCAATTGCCTCCTTAGCCCAAAGAAACAGCGATTGGCAAGAGTTATCCTTCGTTTGATTTCAGCGCTGGTGTCATTGTCTGAATTGATAGCGGAACCCAGGTAGACAAAGTCCCAAACTACCTCAAAGTTATAGCTGTCGATGCTGATGTTTTGTCCAAGACGTCGGTGTTGGGTGTCTTTTCTTGATGACAGCATTTACTTGGTTTTGCCCTCATTGACTGCTAAGCCCATATTCGCGGCTTCCGTTCCAATACTCACGAAGGCTTCACTGACATCACGCTTTGTTCTACCGATTATGTCAATGTCGTCTGCGTATGCGAGTAGTAGAACGGACCTTTGAAAGATTGTACCTCTGGTGTTGGCGCGAGAGTTCTGCACAATTCTCTGAAGTATGATGTTAAAGAAGTCGCATGACAGCGCGTCGCCTCATTTTTTGTCTAAATCATTTTTTGACATCAGAGGGGTCGGTGAGGTCTTTGCCCACCTTGACGGAACAGCGTGAATATTCCATCGTCATCCTGCACAGACTGACGAGTTTGGCAGGGATGCCAAAACTAGACATTGCGCTATATAGCTCGTCTTTATAGATGCTGTCATACGCAGCCTTGAAATCGTTGAAGAGGTGGTGTGTATCGATTTGGAATTATTATTGCATTGTTACTTATGCATTATTTGAAAAAAAAAACAACTTTATTACATTACTTGTAAGAAAACGATAAAATAATATTGTTCAAATATTCATCTGAATTAACGTACTTTTATTTTCTTCTCTACTAGTCCTTCTTAACTAACAGTTCCAAGGATATTAAAGGAAAGGAGAAAGTAATGCTTCCAAAATTTGCGCGAATTTTTTTCCTAATACTTTCTCCTTTTTTTTCTTTGGAGTATATCAAAGGAAAGGAGAAAATAATAATCAAAAAATTCGAGCGAATTTTTGTACTTTTAATTTCTTAAGTGATTGAAAAAAAAAATAACAAAGAAAAGGTTAGATACTAACCTTTTTTTTAACTTTTGAGTAATAGCAAAGGAAAGGAGAAAATATTAATAATGGTAAAGTAATCAAATACTTATATCTTCTCCTTTCCTAGGCGAAGGGGGGGGGGGGGGGGGGGAGTAATAGTTCCAAAATTCGCCCCAAATTCTTCAAAAGAAGGGAAAGGAGAAAATAATAGAAATAGAAAATGATAGTAATAGGAAATATTATTTTTTCCTTTCTATTCCTTTCTTACGAACTACTATTAAAAAAAAGAAAATTGTATTTCGAAAATTCGCGCGAATTTTGGATCTATTCTTTTCTCGATTTTTACGATTTTTTGCAGTTATTTTTTCTTTTTTAATTATAATTTTGAGTAATTAGGAAAAAGGGAAAAAGGAAAGGAAATGAAAGGAGAAAATAATGGTTTAAAAATTCACGCGATTTTTCGTACTTTTACTTTCTTCTTTACTTTCTTAAAATTCGCCCAAATTTTTGAACTATTATTTTTACTTTTCTTTTACGTAAATTGTTGAGCGTTATTTTCTTCTTTACTTTTAAGTTAAAGAAAAGGAAAGGAAACAATAGCAGTTCCGAAATTCGCGCGAGAATGCCCAAAGCATTATAATTTTCTCTTTTCCTTGCCATTCGCACGAATTTCGGAGCTAATATTTTCTTGGTACTTTTTTTCTTCTGTACATTTTTTATTATTTTCTATTTCACTTTTAAAAATGTAGTGGCTCATTAATTATGATTGATGAGCATTGAATTTAAAAGTATACCAGAAAATATCAAAAATTCGCACGATTTTAACTATTCGTATTAATATATGAATGGGCTTGAAGACCGTGAATTACATACAATCAAGCGATAACATATTCTTAGGTGCAAATCTGAAAACAAGTCGGAGAAAAAAGAAAGTCGGCTTTAAAATGTTTTTTAATTTGAAGCGAAATAACGCCGAATCAGCCTTTTTTAACTTTGTTAAAGTGAAATGAGGCCAAATTCAGGAATTCGGCATTATTTCGCTTGGTGTTTTTTCATGGCACCGTCATATCCTTCTGGTCGCTTCGGCACAGTTTTATGTTGTTGCCATCCGAAAGTCCTGCATTAGAAATGCACTTGTTGAGCTTGACGTATGGATAACATTTAAAGAAACATGCATGGAAGCAGAAAATATATCTGGCAGGTGTCGTAGCAGAGCTTGTATTAACATTAAAGTCGCCAAAGAGTGGCCTGGTGGGCATAGGTCTATTCCACATGCGGAGAGTGGCGTAGAAGGATACATTCTTTTTGAGAATTTGAACAACCTCAAGGAGACCTTAACATCAGTATTTAACTACACAACAGTAACAAGATATCGTCTGCGTGTATTGCGCATTTTTTTTTTTAGAAAAATTGAAACTATGTGACGCATCGTTTGAAAAATAAAGGAACGAGGTAAGGCGCCTTATTTCTGTTGCTAAGACTTTCAAAGCATTAACAAGTCACCCGCAATACGTGAAAATATAACTTTTAAGAACATATAGTCTATCCTCATTTATATCCGCCCTATTTTCACCTATTTTCAGAAACATGTCATTTTTGAAAGCGGACTTATTTAAGATACAAAGCGATCTGATTTAAGGTAGGGCTTATAACAACGAACTATATTACTAAATTTTCCAATCTCATTTGTTTTTCTCTCACGTTATTATATGAATACGGGAAAACCCATCCACCCAGATTAACGCCTTTGATTCTGAAAAACACGAATCTCATTCCAAAGTGTAGCTTATCCTTTGCTGAAACTTGCAAAGCCGCTTTACTTAATTAGTTCCCTAAAGCTTTTGGCTCGCTTGACTAATTGCCTTACGTTTTCTCAATGGCATTGAGTTATTTACTTCAGCTGCATTGCTTAAGGACACCATATTACAAGAACGGAATCCGCAAAAGTCCTTTTATCGAGATTTTCCGGTTTCGTGTTCCTTTGGCAAACAACGCCAATCAAAGGAGCGTAGTTTCTAATTAGTTGTTCCGTTTTTAATTAACTTATCCCTTTGATATATACTTCCTTATGCAGCTTACGCAAAACATTAAGGAAGAAACACTTCTTATAAAGGAAGGAAACGCAGAGCAAAAGGACTGCTTCAATTGGGTGCAATTGCAGTAGAGATATGCCATTTCCATTGTCACTTGATACCAGGAACAACAACAATGACGACGACGACGAACCCAAAAGGACTGCAGATTGAGACACAATTTGCAGTGATGTTCGCAAATTCTTGTTCCTGCCAGTTTACTCGGGAGCCTTCTTATTCTGGTTGGATAGATTGTCTTTCGCTTCCCCAATATAAATTACTCACTTAAGGATACATCCTTGATTGCAAATAAGAAATTCTCACATGACTGTCGTCGTTGTCGTCATCGACTGGCTGTGCCTGCCTGCATGGGGGTAGTGTGGTAGTGTCGGTTTCATGCTCCTTGGCTGTGAATTGTTGCTTTGTGCTGGGGAAGACAGTGGGGCTGCTCATCGTTTATATCCATTTGACATGTTATCATTGTGTACGTATCTTTTGGTATTAATTGTTGTTAGTTAAATGTATCTATGTGATCTGTTGTTGCTGCTGCTGCTGCTTCTGATGCTCCTGTATGGTCCGGATTGGTTTTGGTTTCGGCTAGGCGCTGCCTATATGCCGCTCAGAAACGTCTTCTTCTTCTTCGTCTTCTGCTGGCTGCGTAGTGATATCGAAGAGCTGTTGCCTTGTTAAGGATAGAGACAATGTGTCTCTGCCATTCTTAGGCATTTCAGCTGACACAAGGATTTTCGGTACATGACAACTAAGTAATTTATACGATTTCAACTGCTCTATACGAATGCACTCAACCTCCGCACCAGCAGCGGCTGAGCGCTCCAGCTCCAGCACCAGCTCGTCCCACTTTTAGTAATAGTGAAGTGGAACAGAGCTGGCGTGTTTGGAACCAGCCCATCTCATCATAGCTGCAACTAGGAATTTGGAAAATTTATTATTTTCAGCCGGAATGCTGGGCTGGGGGATAGTGAGAAATTTCCTAATTGGAAGGGGCGTGTGCGAGATTATTTGCTTTTTGTGTGGGAACTCGATGACGGGATTTAATTTGTACGCTTTTGTATCCTTTCGAAGGGGAAATTAAATTAATTTAAAGAAATTGCTGAATTACTTTTGCTTAAAAAATTTTCCAACAGGATTCGGATTGTTATCTTATATTATAGTCTGGCAATCAATATTCAAGTCACGTTAACATAGTTTTTCCTTGTTGGCAGTTATTTTTATTGGAAAACAAGTGGACAAGACGTTTTAATATCCTTGCATGTTGCATGCATAGAATGACTTTTACCCCCTCTTATAGTCACCCAGGCAGATAGGTATTTAGATAGACAAATAAAAAGGGGGAATGTCTGACCAAAAGCATTTAGTAACAACGGACTTCACATGAGTATATGTAATGCAGTTATATTTTATGGCTCCGAACTCAGTCATTTGCATTTAATTGAAATATGAAAACAAATGGCTCTCAGTTTGCTCAGTTAACTGGACTCTATACCTATGGCGCGACAATATTGTTATTGGACCAAGCGACCGACAAGACGTCCTACATTTTTATACCCCATCCCATAGGATAGGATAGGAGGTTTATTCAGTTTGTCACATAGTTTGTAACACGGTGAAATAATAATGGTAGACCCCCAAGACCTTAAGGGCATATGATCGAGACCGAATTCTGAATCGAATGAGCAATGTCCGTCCATCCGTCCGTCTGTATGTCACATGTTTTAAGGCCTTAAATTTTGAGCTAGGGTGCTGAAACTTCGTACGTAAAGTCCACGTCATGCGAAGCAGTACAAGTGTAAAAATTTTTGATATCCACCCAAAGACACGCCCACAATCGGTTTAAATGTGCAACTACCTCCAGAGTTTTCAAAACTGCAAGACGTTCTAAATGGCCGAAATTTGACATTTAGCATCTCCTGATGAATGTAAAAGGCAAAATAGACAAATTTTATTGGAAAACCTCCTTAAGGGTAAATTTTCAAATGCATTTTACTCAATATTTTTGCTCGAAATTGAAAAAAATTTGCTTAATATTTTATATAGAAAACGTTTAGTTACACATTTTGTCTATCCAAGTCTTTGGGGTACGCCCACATTTGGAGACAGAATTAAAGAAAAACCTAAAATTTTCCAGAAAAACTAATTTCGACTGGCCTTGAGCCTAATTTAGGAAAGCATCAAACAAAAAAGTAGCAGGTTAGGTAAACGAGACTTCAGTTCAGATTTTGTTCGTATAAAGTTTTAAGCCACGCCCCCTTTTAGGGGTCAATTTTTCAAAAATATTGAATTTGAACTAAAAAATTGCATTTTTACGTACATTTAAGTGTAACTTGGAAATATCTGTGGAAATACCTTTTAATCAATAGTTTGTAATTAGGGGCAGTTGGACCACGCCCCTTTTCCAAGCTTGCATTACTTACAAAATGTCAAAAAATAACTATGCCATGAGCATTTTACAATGTGGGATAGGACGGGGTATTCAACGGTCCATTTTACAGACTGTAACTTCTGCGTACACACTGTAGCACTTACTCACTGGTTTTACTATCCCTTTACCTTTCGGTGATCAGGACCTGGTGTCGCTATTCTTCATGACTTTTCATTCATGGTGATTTTACAATTTGAAAGTGATTGGAAAATGGCTGGAAAACAACTATCGACGCCAATTGACAAGACTATTTAAAGACATTCTCCAGTAATCTTCCACAGAAGTGTGAAAGCGCCCACTATACATGCCTTTAAGTGCGACTACCTCTATTTCCTAAAAAAAACGTTATTCAAAATTTACATATACTCCTGATCCGTCAGCAGCCTGATTACGTACGGTTGCTACAGCTTTTAAGTAATTTTTAACGTAAAACAAACAGTCAAGTATGAAGTCAAGTAAAGGCAGTCAAGTAAGACCGGTCCTTTAGCCTTCGCTGAACACTTAGCGTAAAATGATGCTGCTTATAAAAAATAAATAGAGTGGCGTAACAGCTCGAGGTGAGCCAGGACCAACAACTTCTCAACAATGTATGTTGTGTGTGTTCATTTCTTCACATACAAGGGGACCTACAATTTTTTGCCGAGTCCGAATGGCACTTTGAGAAGCATTTCAAGACAAATTATACTCTCGGAGGGCTTGTCAGATCCTCGCGGAGGTGGGAACCGTGAAAAAGAACAAATCTTTTTTTTTTCAGATGACGATGGCAGGACGTAGTAGGTTAGGTTAGGTTGATGAATGCCCTTGCAACAATAGTCACGGCTCACTTAGACCAGCAGTTAGGTTCATTGTGTCCATTTGGGGAACCTTCTTAATACCTGGAATGAAAACAGAAATAAACCGCTGTTAGAAGCTTAGATTGCCGCCCGCTTGGACCTATCCGGATTTGTAAACAAACAGGACGTAGTAAGCACACACACTAACCACTACGCCACGGCAACCGACAAAATTATGCTGCTTAATTTGTCTGAAATGTTGTTCCGTATGTTGGGGACTCTTACGTTAATTCGCTTACGCTTTTGTTCAAATTTTTGGAAGAATTCCATACAAAGGATTTAGTTACATGCTTTCAATGAAGTGTAGAAAATACAGGAGACTAACATCTTTAATTATTAAAACTTTTCCCTTCATTAATTTTGAGATCTACAGTTAAACTTTTTTTAATTCAAAGTCTTTTACTTTGGTTTTTGAACATTTTACGTTTCGTTATTCGAAAACTTTTCGTAAAACAGGGTGACAAAATTTTTGTTGTTGATTTTTTTATTTATTAAAATCTTTGGCTATAATTGTTTGTTCAAAGAGTTTTCTATTTAAAATATGATGTTTTATGAAGAGTTTAATGTTTAAAATAAAAATAGCTAAAAAATCTAGTCATTTTACGAACACTTTATTTGTTTAGCTTAAGCTTACTTAAATGCATTGCGGGTGTTGCCGACATTTATTTCTTATAATATTTTTCTTTTTGATCAACCTCAATAATCTGTCATCGATCCACGGTCTAATGCGTTTTGACCTTGAGGCAGCTTGTTGCTTGACATAGGAAGATTTGTTAATATGGCTTATAAGAATACTCAAAAAACTGTCATAAGCACAAGAAGCATTTGCTTGAGTATAAACCTCCTCCAAACATTCAAATTTTAATAAATTTATTAAATTTGCGAAAATAATTTTCTTAATTGTTGGGGGATGTATATTCTCACGAACTTTAGGTGTTGCTTCTTGGCCTAGAGTTAGTTTGACCATACAATGATCACTAATCTGGTAATCAAAACAAGTCCTGCAAAACTCTCCAGAGTTTATCCCGAGGAACTCGGTCATAGGTCTTTTCCAAATCTTTCTAAGATTTAATTTCTTTGTAATAAGCGCCGAGGTTAACAATTTCTAGTTTTAGTATATTTAAAACCAAAATTAGCACTACAGGACGAAAAAAACACAATAATTCTCGAAAAAATATGTTTTTCCAGGATATTGTAGCAATTGTAGTAAATATATAATTTTTGCCGAATCCGAATGGCACTTTGAGAAGTTTTTCAAAACAAATGTTGTGATTTGTCAGATCCTCGTGGATGTGGCGACCGTTAAAAACAACAAGTCTCTTTTTCAGATGACGACAGTGACGGAAGGATGTTAATTATTATGAATTGTTTTATATAATATTTTATTCTTAAACACAATCACTGGATGGGACCCCGATTTTCGCCTTGGGCGCTTGTTAGAATAAAACCTATCAAAGCTAAGAAAAGACCATAGTTGAGCTCACACCATCTCACTCTTTTTATTTGTTTAAGAACACAAGTGGGTTAAGAACACAAGTGGGTTCCGGAAAGACGTCTGAAATAGAATATTCGAAATTATGCTTATACACGACCAGATTTCCGGATTTTTAAACAAGCCTTTCGAATGTCCTTACAGCAACGCGATTTCTGGGTTCATAACGTAAAAGAAATCTAAATGAAACGTCCAGAGTGTTCATAAATATTTTCTGATTTAATTGGATCGCGATGCAACTGCTTTGGAGCCTTGGCTTTATGTGGCTTTTTTCACCGCCCTCCTGTTTAATTTAAATGTTTTAAATTATTCGTCTGATTTTAATGTTTAAATCAAAGCTTAAGCATCATTTAAGGAAAACTTTCAACGGATTTATAAACGGTGACGTAAAACCTTTTAGACCCACAAACATCGACCCACACAATCATAATTTGACTAGATTCCACAACAAATGTTTAAACAGCAAACTCGTGTCCATCATTATAGGTTTGATACCTACCAACAAGTTGTTTCAATAAAACAAAAATTTTTAATGCTCCGTTGATTGCACAAGTAGTATTGCTGTCCTCTAAGGACAAAAAACCTAAAGTTTACGGTTCGATTTTATTACACACAACCATATCGATCGTGTTGATCGAAAATCAGTGAACTTGGGTTAATTCGAAACAAATTTGTGCGTAGTGTTATCTCTGACATTGTGTATTGGTGTGTAGCCGCAATAAAATAGATAAAATATTCAAAATACCATCAGTTAAAATAAAACGGAATTTTATTGCGTCCTGCTTTATGGCCATCGTGAAAAGGGCCATTTTGTTGTCATGCATCAGGGATTTACTTTTTTTTTATTTTATTTGTTTTTGATGGTTTAACAATGGTGGACCGCACTCTTGGTTCTTGTGTCTTTTCTAATGAATTTCATATATCAACAATGACATGAGAATATATAGGGATGCCAATCAAAATGGGAAATAAAAATGACAAATGTTTTAGATAAATCAATACAAGACTTTTTATGGAGTATGGCTCTATAAAAACATGAATTCTTATGGGTATAGATATCTATACTAATTTACTGACCTCCGGTCATTTATGTATTACGACTGGCGTATGCTTTCTGTAAAATTTCCTAACCTCTCTTCTGTCACTCAACAAAGCACCAGTGACTTTCTTACTGTGAAAATCACTTCTCGGAATTAATTTCACGTTATCAGCTTACAAGCGGATACACTCTCCAGCAGAAGAGGTAGCACTTATCACGTACTTCTGGTAGCGGCTGACAGTGGCAATTAATATCAAGCAATCATCCCATTAGAAAAACCTATAAGTAGGGCCCAACACAACAAGCAAACGTGCAAGGGTCAGCTCAGCTCTGATGTTCCTCGAAATGGCCTATACTCGCGCGATCCACGTTCCTAGGAAGTTACCTGTTGTGAGAACGCAAACGTGGCTGGGACAAATAACGCAGCTCCGGTCCACATTATTAATGATAATCTGTTGCATTACAAACGCTGTGTGTGGTCTGTGGCCCAGCTCGCCGGGGAGCTTAAAAAATATTAACAGAGTGTCAATGGTAATGAGTTATACGTGGCAATGTATTACCGAGCCCAAAGAATCGCCCGTTCCATACACAGGCAACAGAAGCTAATCTGATAATGAGCTCTTCAAAGAATACGGAGACAGATTTTAATCGTGAACAAAACATGACACATCTCCCAGGGAGAAGTAGCCATCTACTAGTTGGCTTTTAATTGATCCATACTAATAGGAGGCGACTCGCAGATAACCATCGCCGGCCGCCGCCGCCGCATCATCGATGGGAACTTCCCGACCTGGGTAATCGGTTGACACCCATGATAGCCAACAATGGGAGGAGGCATCTCTATATAGCTCAGGCACATTGTATACGGTGAATCCATCGTGCGCATCCCGATAGTATGACATCATGTGTTGTCAGCACGAATATTGTCGTCGCTCTGGCGTGCGAAAGTGCTATCCTTGGCTGTGGAAGCCTACCCAAGCAAAAACAGCCTCCAGGATTCGTAATGTCTGCAGAATCTCCCCCACACTCGAATTTGCGAATATTTATTCTTGAAGCTACCAGGTTAGATTAACAACTGTCGATTGCTGCCGTGCGCTCTCATGATCTGCGTTGCCCATAATCGTGGAGGCAAACTGATCTCTTTTACTGACTCGAGTCAAGTTAGATACAGGGCGATCAGCCAGCCCAGCCCTGAAATCTGACGGGATTCATGAAAAACTCGAATAGTTCTGCCAGATAAATCCGCACGTATCCTGTACGGGGGGGGGCTATGTATGTGTATAAATTTGGCACCGTGCGCGATATCTTTAGGCGCATGTTTTGAGTTTCCTTCGCAATAATTAAGCATCACTGATGAGCTTGAATTCAGCTTCGGGTCTCTTGTGTTGGACAGGCTTTGCACCTTTCTCTGATTTTGAAAATATTTTTTCCCGTCGTAATTTGCATCCACAAAGGGGAAACACTTGTGTGTAGGCAAGACGGTTGTTACTTTACTAATTAATTATTTTGCCTTAGATGAGGACGAGGGAATCATTATTGTGGGGCAGTAATCCATTTCCAAATCTTGCTTGGAAAACTATTTCATGGTCGTGAAAGGAACATTTTAATTTTTAGATTTTTAGTTTTTAGCGGTCCGTCTAGAAATGGAAAAAGGACCTCTTATGGTATCGCTATGTTGTCCGTCCGCCGCCCAATCGCTTTATAACTTCTGAACGGTAAGTCGTAGAAAGACAAAATTTGGTGTGCGTATAAACTGCGGAAATAGTCAGAGAATCTAAGGAGGGCAAATTTTTTAAGCACAAATAACGGTTTAATTACAGTTTGAAATTTTATGTGAAAATGGACTTAATGTTTTTCAAGGTTTTTTTCAAGAAATTTAGTAAGCAAGAACTAGAAAAACGAATCTTAGACTTAAGAAATACAAAGCTTTAATTAAAAAATAAAACTTTTTGAAAATATCAAAACTTTTTTGAGAAATGAAGAGTCGAAAATGCATGACGTTTTTTAAAGTGTTGGAGGCCATAGCTTTTCGAACGGCTTATCGCTCAAAATCAATATTGAACACACGTATAAAGCATCTCAAAGTAAACCAATTGCTTAGGTCGTATTTTCAGTATTTTCGTGTTAAACAGTTCGAGTACTGCAGTTTTGACGCATTTTCGAAAAAAAACGCAAAAATGCATGAAAAATCGTGTGCCCCCCCCCCCCTTACCTCCAGTGCTGATTGGTGGAATTCTATGAAAAACCACTAACCCACATTGTAAAATGCTGATGGCATCGTTATTTTTTGACATTTTATAAGTAATGCAAACTTCGAAAAGGGGCGTGGTCCAACCGCCCCTAATAACAAACCCCTAATAACACAGATATTTCCAAGTTACACCTAATTGTACGTAAAAATGCAATTTTTTGGTTCAAATTCAATATTTTTGAAAAATCGACCCCTAAAGGGGGCGTGGCTAAAAACTTTATATGAACGAAATCTGGACGAAAGTATTGTTTACATAACCTGCTACTTTTTTTGTTTCATGCTTTGCTAAATTAGGCTCAAGGGCAGTCCAAATTAAGTTTTTCTGGAAAGTTTCAGGTTTTTCTTCAATTCTGCCTCCAAATGTGGGCGGGGCCCAAAGTCTTGTATGAACAAAATGTGGAACTAAGCGTTTTCTACATAAAACATTAAGCAAATTTTTTTCAATTTCGAGCAAAAATACTGAGAAAACTGCATTTGAAAATTTACCCTTAAAATAGATGCCACGCCCACTAGAGGAGGTTTACCAATTATATTTGTCTTTTTTGCGTCTTATATTCACCAAGAGATGCTAAATGTCAAATTTCAGCCTTTTAGAACGTCTTACACTTTTGAAAAATCTGGAGGTAGACCGATTGTGGGCGTGTCTTAGGGCGGATTTCAAAAATGTTTACACTTGTACTGCTTCGCATGACGTGCACCTGACGTACGAAGTTTCACCACCCTAGCTCAAAATTTAAGGTCTAAAAACATGTGACATACAGACGGACGGACGGACATGGCTCATTCGATTCAGAATTCGGTCTCGATCATATGCCCTTAAGGTCTTATGGGTCTACCATTATTATTTCACCGTGTTACAAACTATGTGACAAACTTAATATCCCTCCTATCCTATGGGATGGGGTATAAAAAATTTTAAGGAAAATTATAGCGGAGTTTGAAATTTCAAAATCTTCTGAGATTTAACTGAAAAACATAAAAGCATTTTCAAAAAAAAAATTTTTTTAAGTCTTCTATTAGCTTAACGGTAAAAGCGATCTTTTTCAGATTTGGTTAAAGAACAAAGCTTACGAAATTTAAGGCTGCGTTAAATTTTTTTTTAATTGCCGTTTTTAACCTAAGTTTTTAGAAGCCTATTTAAAAAACGAAAAAAATAGGAGTTTGTCTTACCGTTTGCGCATAAGCCGGTGGCCATAGAATTAAAAAAAAAAACATCCAAGGCTAGTGCTGCTATTGGAAAAATTTTAACGGGAACTGGAAAAAAACTTCAAAATATTTGTTTTATGAACTTGAAATTTAAAAAATTATAAAAAAGGTCAAAAGAACACATGTCTCCCCCTCTATCTCCCAAACGGTATAAAGTATAATTTTTAAATTAACACCGGGCATAGTCCATCTTCTTAAATTTTATACAAAACTATAGCAGACTTCGAATATTCAAAAACTTCGAAGATTTAACTTAAAAACGTGAAAACATTTTCGAAAACTATTTTTTAAAGATTTCTAGTTCCTTAACGGCTATGACCACCTTGTTTAAATTTGGCTGAAGTATGTAATGTTTAAGAGGCAAGCGCACTGCATCAAAAACGTTTCAAAATTGTCGTTTTCAACCCTAAGTTTTTAAGCAAATTCAAACAAGCGAAATAAAAAACAGCATATTTTTACCGTTTTCTCAGATATCCATGTCCGCAGAATTTGAGAAAAGTGGCAAATGCTAGTACAGGTGGTTGTTAAATTAATAAAAAAGTCTAACGGTTATCAAAAATAATCAAAATTGCTGTTTTATGTGTTTTAAAATATAAAAATCCTAAAAAAGGCCAAGAAGAGTATGTCCTTCTCTCTATTATCGTTACGGTAAAGCCTTTTGCCAGCATTTTTTTAAGAACAACGAAACCCAATATAAAATCACCCAATATAAGAACTGTAGACAGCACTACGAAAAAAGTATATTACAGACTGTAAAATATATCCAGAAATAATTTTAATGAATAAATAGAATGTTACACAAACTGCGCAATATAGATGACCATAAGCTTCAACAAGCCGACGGACCGCTCCGCGTGTGTCTTCATACTTGACGGTTTTTTTTTTTTTTGAAATATATGATGACAAAATCTTTTCAGATCACCAGTAAACATTGGGATTCTGAAAAACAATGCAATGGACGGAGGGAGTGCCAGGTGCAGGTTAACGAAAAAGTTTTAAATCTTTCAAGCTTCATCTCCCGCACGCACATAGAGTTTTTAAGGCTATTTAAGAGCGTCTTTCCAAGGCATCCTAATGTCGTGGTGGAATACGAATCCACAGCAATTCAGTGCAATGCCTATACGATAAAAAGAGATTTTCTATAAGCCTGCGACAGGTTTGGGAATCAGAAAGACCCTGGACCGGATGGTATCGCAAGCAAAGCCCTTAAAGACCGCGGTCCAACATAAGGTAGACGTATTTGTGGGTCTGTATATTGCTTGTTAGATTGAGTTTTCCCCTGATCGATGGAAGAAGCAGAGAATCGTACCGCAAGGACGAACCCATAGGAGATGCAATGCCTAACGGCAGTTCCACGACATGGATGATTGAAAGCTCGGGCTCGGCGGAGAGTGAAGCTTTATTGCGTAGGCGTATATGGAATAGAGTGACCAGTCGGGTATTGTCACTAAATAGAGTCATTAAAAGGGTGGCGCAACAGCTCGAGGTGAACCAGGGCAAACTTCTGAGACATGCATACTGGTATATGTTACATTCTTCTACCACAATTTTTTCCCAAACTTTTGCACTTTGAGAAGTTTTTCGAGAAAAAATCCTACTCTCGGTAGGTTTGTCGGGTCCTCGTCGTAGAGCTGGGCACCGCGAAAACGAACGAGTCTTTTTTTCAGATGACCTTAAGTTTTTTTAAGTTTAAGTTTGAGTTTATTTCTTCTTATAAAATATTTAAAGATTACAAATTTTTGAAAAGAACTTTAAATCTAACATACCTACATACAAGAAAGAATCAGGTCATTCTATATTTTAACATCAATAAATGAAAAAATAGTGTTGAATGCCTTTAATAGGCTTACAAATTCAAAATTAAGATTATTTGGGTGGGGTGCGCATGAGTACCTTTATCACTCATGCGCAGTTCAGAAAAAATGGACCGTCAAATAAGAAGCCGCACACATATTCGATTGTTGCTTAATTTACCTAAAGTATTGTTGAACATATTTGCCAATTTATGTTTTTCTTTTCTTTCTTTATCAAATTTTCAACTTTCATGGCATATTTTCAAACGCATCTCGATAGCTCAATTGTTTCATTTAACTTTTTTCAAACTTGGAGTGATATTTAAAGAACATAATGCGCATACTAATATTTTAAATATAGGGGCATCTTTGACTATTTGTTCGATTTTTACATTTAAAATTATGCATTAAAATAATTTTGTTTTTTAAAGTCTGCTTTTCTCATTTTAAGTTTCGGTACCTTTTTTTTAAACACAGGGTAAACATTTTTTTTTTTTGTTAAAAGGCTTAAAAAAAAGCCGTCAAGTATGACCGGGCTTATGCTTAAGGCTTAGCTCGTCTTTGTTTCTATTTTTATTACATTGTTTTGACTGTTACTTGATATACATATTCTACTTCTCTTGTATGCTTTTCTCGGAGTTTCAAGTCTCCTTTTTCTGTGATTTTTAAGTTTTTTTACTCTAAAAAAAGGGCGGCAAACAACTTTTCTTTCAACTTTTTATACACTAAGCGGGGTACCTATATAAAGTTTGTTGTATAGTTTGTAACGCAGTGAATTAGTCACCGTAGATCCTTAAGACCTTTTAGAGATATGAATGGGACCGACAGGAGAACCGATTAAACCATGTACGCCAGTCCGCCCGTCTGTCCATCTGTCCGTATGTGTGATGTGAAGTTTTTAGGATTTCAAAATTGAGCTAGGACGCTCAAACTTGAAGTGTATCTTGGCTCTTATTTTCTGCGGACAAAGTGTGAAAGCTGGTTAAATCCGCCAACGGCCACGCCCACAACCTCTATTTCAAATTTTCTTTGAAAATGCCTTTTGGTCAAGTTAGACAAGGCGCAGGAACTCAAATTTTGTTACAGAGCAATACTGGCGCAAAACCTTTAGGAAGGCAAAAATTGGACCGCCTACAATATCGACCGTGACCACTTTTAAGATCTTTCAAAACCCAATTTCTCAAAAAGTTTACCCAAAACGAAAAAAAATTATATGACAAATACTAAAGATACATATTTCTATTTGCTAAGTTTGTTCCATGCAAAGCTCCGCCCACTTTTAGGGGTCGTTTTTAGGAAAAAAAAAACTGTGTTTATCCGAAATAGTTTTCGATTCCAACGCATTTTGTCATTATTCTAACGAAATTACAATTTATTGATTTTCATTTTTAGCCCAGACCCACTTTTTGTGGGAGTGGCCTATACAAATAATATATGTATTTGGGACAAAAAATTTTAATATTTGGTGTTACACGGTATATAGGGTCGGGTACATAAAAGTTTGTCACAGACGAACTCTTGCACTCACTCACTAGTTTTATTCGTTTTTTTGATTAGCTGAAAAAAACTGAGGTTGGAAAAGGCATTTTAATTTTTTTTAATGTGTTCTGTACTTCTCTTTGTACATTTACTGAATCTCAACACGACAGCTTAGTGTTAAGATTCTAGAAGATTTTAAGTAATTGTTTTTCAAAATACTTTTATGTTTTCAAGTTAAATCTTAGAAGTTTTGGAATCTTCAAAATTCGCTATAGTTTTCGTTAAAATTTTGGATGATTTCTGAAGACGTGTGATTTTTTTTTCAAATATCACCGGTAATGGGTAGAGGAAAGGGGCGCACATTTTTTCATTCTTTTGTGAGGTTTTTTTTTTTGGAAATGAGTTAAAAGATCAGTTTTAGAACTCTTTAAGAAGAAATATAAATTCCGAACTTGGTGAAATTTTAAGTTGCTTTATGTGTGTTCAATATCAGTTTTGGGCACTAAAGGTGTTCAAAAGCCATGGCCTCAAAAAATAAGAAAAATGGCATAAATTTTCAACTATTAATTTCTCAAAAACTGTTCAAATAAATTTATTGAATTAAATTGAATTATTTTGTTAAACCGACTTCTTCTCTATTAAGTGATAAAGAAAATTTCTTACACGTTTTTCATGCATTTTTGCGAGTTTTTTTTTCGGAACATGCGTTAAAAACACACAATCAGTCTCTTTCTTTTTTGACGTTGAGTTGCGTCATAAAGTCTGTACAATATAAGCTTCGTGAAATAGGTAAGTTGGTCAAAAGTTATATGGCCTCAAACAATTTGAAAAACTCCATCTCTTTCACTTCACTTCTTAAAAACTCTTCAATATTTTCAAAAAACAAATATTTTCTTTAAAAATTAAATAATTACTTGACTTAAGTTTCGTCCTCAAACAATTTTTCGCAGATGAGTTCGTATATGTACATACATGCTCCTGGCCTAATTATCACCACTCGTTATAAAAAGGTCGGCGCTAGTCCGGCAATTTCTTTACGTTTTGTTTCGAAGCTTAAGTGTCGAAAGTTTTAAGGCATCAGAAGATAAGCCAGGATAGAATGCGTCCAGAATCTTTACTGCGTGAGCGGATTGTGACATACCCATACGATCAACGCTCCATTTCTCCAGTCAAGTAGACCAAGCCCTTTACAAAACGATGCTAAGGTAGGTATCTCAGGTATTTGGTGTACACTAATGCATGTAACGGTCATCGAAATAAATGGTTTAAATACCAAAGGCAAAGAAAAGATAAAAGGGTCTCGCTATAAGTGACAAAACAAAGATAATTTTGGCCCATAACCATTATCCTCACATCGTGTTACCAAATTGTCATTCAAAAGAAACATATTTTTAAATATCCCATATTGAAGGGCAATAAGTAACTTTCAGTCCAGCTGATAAGAACGAATCTAAACAAAGTATTTATAAACACCTTGTATAGAATGAAACGACGTGCCACACACAAGCCCAGGCAGGGCTTATCGGGTATTGATATTGGAAGCGAATTATATGCCCCGCGCCGCCGCAGAACCTATCACATAAATTCAGAAAATATCAATTGGAAACACTTACACTGGCTGATAGTCGAATGGGCACACCTATCGCCTCCCTAATCGCTGAACAAAACAAATACCCATGTCTACGTCTATTCGGACGATAAACCCCAGACTCCTCCTATTACCAGACTGACAGGTAGAACCACCTTTCGGATTTAATCGTTCGACACACACTCCATTCCGTGGAGGCATGGCTTGGCTTTCGAGTTGAGTTGGTTCGAGAGGCGAATAGCACTTTTTCCCGCAGTCATATGCGCAGCAGTTCTACAGAGCCGCGGAACCGTTTAGCTAGGATGTCGTGTTTGCGTGACTTCATGGCTTCTGGGATGGTACCTATGTAGACCTAAACTATGCAACTGGAACTCTCGTGCAAGGGTATGAGTGTGCACCAGATCGGTGGGTCGACAGCAAAAATGGAAACTACAAGAATCCATCATACCAGGTGGAATTCATGACGAGTAGGAATTGCTCCTCGATTGAGCGAAATGGATCATAAGGAATAGCACAGCAAATCCTAGGATGTTTTTTCTTGGTGTCTACTCTTGCCTCATCTAGATCATCTGGAGATGTTGTTGGGCAAAAAGAGGAGGAAAAAATTATGTTCCTTCGGGTTGTGAAGAAAAAGAGGAAATGCTCCTGCTGTCGACGGCAACGCAGCGGTGGCAAACAAACCATTTCGATTGCAATGGCCGACGACTACCTACCTACTCTTTATTTTTCCATCACGACTTTGTAATGTATTGCCGAGTTTACAATTCGGTTCGATTGTCTTTATTTATTTCATTGCCGGTATAAATTTTCAAATCATGACGCGCCGCGGCTTAAGTTTTGTGGAGCACGGTGGCGACGGCGGCGACGCGGTTTACATACCTCTTCGCCGCGCGCCGCCGCAAGGTAAACAAATGAACTGCTGTTTTCGGTCCGCCAAAACCACCAACCGCCAGCAATGGCGAGACACGACTCAGACGGACAGATTTGTAACCAATAGAACCGAAACTCTGTTCCCAATTTGTATGTGAACTCTGTAATTCATTCAAATTTTTCACTGCTGTAGCTGCTTGGCCGTTTTGTCTGCGGGGCGAGCCATTTGAATGCGGCTTAAATTTTTGGTTTGTGTAACAACAAAAGCAAACCACCATCGTCGACGGCGAATGTCGTGATTAACTAAAGCCGCAGACGCGAAGGTACCTGTGCCTGCAATCGCTGGCGAATTTGTCGTGATTTAATTGAAATACAATTGCGATCGCTGGGAATGATGATAGGTAGGTTGAGTAGGTCCCTATGGTAGGTTCGGTTGAGCAAAAAAATAACAGCGTGGCTTTGTTTATAGGAAATTGAAGAGAAATATTGTAGGAAATTAGGTAAGGTACCTATCTACCTTTTAAGACGTTTTTTTTTCTAAGAGTTGATTTTTTAATAGTAAATTTAATTCAACGAAAACCGACTGACAAATTGACACCAAGGGGCTTCGGCAAATTTTGATTTCATGGCAATATTGAACATACTTTTTCGTATAGGTTCCTACGTCCTTTGCCAAAAATAGGATTGTCCGAGGGCTTTTTGTACCCGACTCATAGTTTGTAACACAGTGAAATAATCAGCGAAGCGCCCTACGACCTTTTGGCGATAGGATCGAGACCAGGTGAATTTATTAAGCCATGTCCGTGAGTCTGTCCCTCCGTCTGTTCGTATGTGGAAAGTTTTAAGGTCTTTAATATTGAGCTAGAAAGTTGAAACTTGGAGTGTAGCTTGGTTTTCAGCCACAGCCACGCCCACAAATGTCTTGGATGTCAGGCAACCTCAAATTTAGATTTTGTTTCGTAGGAACTCGAATTTTAATGTAGAAAAAGAGAAAAACAGACTAAAAATGAATCGCCCACACTATTGACCATGCCCACTTTTAACATGTCAGACGTTTCTTTTTCGGAAGATTGATTATAAATCGAAAAATTTTAGGACAAACAAATATAAAAGAATTTATCAATTGCTAAATTTAATCAATACAAAGTATTGAGCTCCGCCCACTTTTAGGGGCGTTTTGGAAAAAAAACGCTTTTAACGCATTCTCTCTTGATCTTAACGAGATAAGAAATGATTGATTTTAATTTTTAACACAAACATATTTCTATGGGCGTGGCCAATATAAAAAATTGACATTAAGCAAATGAATTCAGGCCAAAAAACTTTTAAATTTGGTGTTACATTGTATATAGGGTCGGGTATTTAAAAGTTCGTTACAGACGAACCCTTCGACGCACTTACCCACTTGTTTACTTTGTAGCTGAGAAACTTTTCAAGACAAGTGCAAAACCACTTTTTGATTTTTAGCGGTCCGTCCGAACATGGAATGGTATCGCTACTTTGTCCGTCCGCCCAATCCTGTTATAACTTCTGAACAGTTGGTCGTAGAAAGACAAAATTTGGGGTGCTTTTAAACTCCGGAAATAGTCAGAGAATTCAACGAGGACAATATTTTTAAGCAGAAATAACGGTTTAATTGCAGTTTGAAATATCATGGGAAAATGGATTAAATGTTTTTCAATACATTTTTTAAGAAGATAAGCAGGCAAGATCAAGAAAACTAAACTTAAGTTAAGAAAATACCCAACTTAAATGCAAAAATTCAATTTTTAGAAAATATTGAAATGAGAAATAAAGAGCTGAAAATGGGTGACGTTTTTCAAAGAGTTTGGCCATAACTTTTGAACTGCTTGGTGCACAAAGATTATATTGGCCACACGTATAAAGCAACACAAAATTAACCAAATGCTTGAGTCATATCTTCCAGAAAAAGTTTCAATACTGCCGTTTTTACGAAGTTTCGAAAAGAAGTCGCAAAAATTAAAAAACGTGTTCCCCCCCACCCCTCCCTTATCACCGTCTTGTTTGGACAAATCATATGAAAAAAATCACACGTATCAGAAATTATCTAACATTTTAAGAAAAATTATAGCGAACTTTAAAGTTTCAAAAATTTCTGAGATTTAACTCAAAAACAGAAAAGCATTTTAAAAAAATATTTTTTAAAATCTTCTAGTATCTTAACGGTAAAGGCGATTTTGTTCAAGATCAGTTTAAATACAAAGCATACAAAAGGGGAGCAAGCTGCGTTAGAAAATTTTTAAATTGCCGTTTTTAACCATAGTTTTTCGAAGCCTATTCAAAAAACGAAAGAAAAAAGGAGCTTGTTTAACCGTTTTCACAAAAATCGTTGGCCATAGAATTTGAAAAAAGCATCCCATGTTAACGCAGGTAGTTGCTCTTTTACTAAAAAAATCTAATGGGAACTGAGAAAAAATTCAAAATAATTGTTTTATGGATTTGACATTTAAAAAATTATAAAAAATGTCAAAACAAGGTATGACTCCCCTCTAATTCCTAAACAGCACAAAGTATAACTTTGAAATAAATAACGGTCATAGTCGATCTTCTAAGATTTAATGTAAAGCAGAATATTCAAACTTCGAATATTCAAAAACTTTGAAAATTTGACTCAAAATCGTAAAAATATTTTCGAAAACTATTTTTTCAAGGTTGCTAGTCTGTTAATGGTAATGACGATCTTATTAAAAGTCGGCTGAAGGATTAAACGTTTACAACGCAAGTTTAATGCATTTAAAACGTTTCAAAATTTCTGTTTCTAATCTCAAGTTTTTAAACCTATTTAAGCAAACGAAATAGAAAACAACATAGTTTACAGTTATCTCAGAAATCTATGTCCGCAGAATTTAAGAAAAGTGGCTAAGAGAACGCAGCTGGATGTAAAATTGAAAAAAAGCCTAACGCTAATTGAAAAAAGTGTAAATTGGTGTTTTATGGATTTTAAATTTTAAAAATTCTAAAAAGGCCGATAAGCCATCCCTCTATTTTCGAAACGGTGTCGGTAAGAGGCAAAAATTTGAAATAAATCACCAACTGCCTACCTAGACTGAAGCAGTTTTGTAATAGTTAATGGTTTGAAAACGCCTCAATTCCCTGACTTAAATGATGCTGCTAGCAAATATGCATTTCTATCGTAACTTCTGCTTCCTTTTTTTACATCAACCAAATTTTACCCAGGCACAAGAGTTAACAAGAGTTTCATGGGAGCTCTTGTTAACTTTTCTATTTCTAGGAAAAAAATTAAGAAAAAAGTGTAGAAAAAGTTTTATGTCACCCTGTTTTTAAGTGACAAAAATAAAAAATCACTAAATATAATTTTAAAACAGAATGCAAAATATTCCCAGAAATAATAATAAAAAAATAAAGTTTTACACAAACTGCGCAATAAGTATTAGCTTAACCTTCAACAAAGGCCGACGGACCGCTCCACGTATGTCTTCATACTGGACGGCCTTTTTTTTACATGAATGGTTTTGTAAAAAAAATTGTTTTTATTTGTTTTCATCTTTTTATTAAGTTTGTCACATAGTTTGTAACACGGTGAAATAATAGTGGTAGACCCCCAAGACTTTAACGGCCATAAGGCAGAATAAGCCATGTCTGTCCGTCCGTCCGTCCGTCTGTATGTCACATGTTTTTAGGCCTTAAATTTTGAGCTAGGGTGCTGAAATTTCGTAACGTCAGCTCCATGTTATGCGACTACCTCCAGAGCTTTCAAAACTACAAGACATTTTAAAAAGCTCAAATTTGTCATTTTACATCGCCTAATGAATGTGAGACACAAAGAAGAAAAATTTTATTGTTAACCAGTGGGCGTGGCATCTTAAGGGTAAATAGTGGGCGTGGCATTTTAAGGGTAAATATTCAAATGCATTTTACTCAATATTTTTTCTCCAAATATAAAAAATTTAGCTTAATATTTTATGTGAAAAACACTTAGTTTATCACTTTATTCATACAAGACTTTGCGCCACGCCCACATTTGGAGGCAGAATTGAAAAAAAACCTAAAATTTTCCAGAAAAACGTTATTTAAACTGGCCTTAAGCTCAATTTGGGAAAGCATGAAACAAAAAAATTAGCAGGTTAGATAAACAAGATTACATTCCAAATTTTGTTCATACAAAGTTTTTAGCCACGCCTCCTTTTAGAGATCGATTTTTTAAAAATATTGAATTTGAACCAAAAAAATGCATTTTTACGTACATTCAAGCGTAACTTGAAAATATCTGTGTTTATATTGATAGTTTGTAAGTAGGGGCGGTTTGACCACGCCCCTTTTCGAAGTTTGCACTAATTAGATTAGATTAGATTTTATTTCAATAGAGATATTAACAAGCATCTAGAGCATATCATAAAATAATAGAGCATGGCATTTAAGGCCGTCTGCCGTGAGTTGACAATACATTGAATTATTACAATACAGATAACTAAAGGGTGATTTTTTAGCTGGTTTGGTTTTGGCAACACTAGTTTTGACAGCTGACGTGTGTTTAGTACCTTGTGTCACTGTCAAACAGCTTCAGTTTGGTTTGCAATTTAACCATGGATCGTCTTACAAATGAACAACGCTTGCAAATTATTGAATTTTACTATCAAAATTCGTGCTCGGTTCGAAATGTTCATCGCGCGCTGCTTCCATTTTATGGTCGGCGAGTTTGGTGAACAGTTAATTTCACGTTTCGGGCCGGTCAATTGGCCGCCTAGATCGTGCGATTTGACACCATTAGATTATTTTTTGTGGGGGTATGTCAAGGCTAATGTCTATAGGGACAAGCCCGCTTCGATTGACGCACTGGAAGCCAACATCCATGCATTCATTCGTGAGATACCGGCCGATATGTGTGAAAGAGTATGCCAAAATTGGACTCAGCGGATGGGCTACCTGAGACGCAGCCGCGGTCAACATTTGCATGAAATTATCTTTAAACATTAAATTGCAAAGTTCAGACTATCGATTCAAATAAATATTTCATTAATTTTTTCGAATTTTTTGTGTGTTTTTTTTAAAAAAAAGTTCTCAACCTCTTAAAAAATCACCCGTTACTTAGTTTTGAACTGTTACAACTCCAAAAATATTTTTTTCTAATTTTTTTTTTTAAATTATAAGAATTAAACAAAATCTTTAATTAATGTATTACGATAAAAAGTGCAAAAGTGTACAAACATCCAAAGTTTAATAACAATAAGGTATGGGAAGAAAGCAGATTTGGAGGACACGATGAATAAAAAATGAGAAAAAAAAATCTAGATTAATCTAGAAAACTGTAACGGAATCGCAAAGCTTGATAACAATATTTGCCTCTTCGAGTGAGAGGTGGTTCTTTCTAAAATATAAGCGGCGAATTTCAACCAAAATAGGGCACGCAGCGAGGAAGTGGAAGACATTCTCGATTGCATTCATATTGCATAGGCAGCAAGTTGTTTGAAGATCTGGTCTGTGTGGTATGTAGTTTAAGCTTAAGATCTCAGTTCTTAGTTTGAAAATTAAACTTATTTGGTTAGCTGACAGGATATTGTTGTGGATGGCCGGACCCAGAAAGTGCGAAAGCTCTCTGTATAGCAACCTAGATGACGAGGTGAGAACTCTACGTTGGCACTGCATGAAGAAGTTTTCATCCACCTTCGCAATACAATCATATAGGTTGTTCCGCAGGTGAGCGGTCGGAATATTGGCGAATTCGAGTGTTACACCATGTGTTGCAGCAAGGTCGACCCATTCCTTAAAGGGTTATAGCCTACGTTGCAGTGCGTATGACATCACTCTCCTTTGAAGGTTGGACACAGGCCTACTCAACACTTTTAAAACGAAGTCCGCATTAGCTTGAAGATTCCTAACGTAGATTTGAGGGAGTCCTACTTCGACATGGATTGCATAGTTTGGGGTTGTTGTGGGGAGTTTGAAAATCCGTTTGAAAAACAAGCGCTGGACCATTTCAATATCCTCAAACTGCTCATATCCGAAAACCTGATTAGCATAACAGAGGCAGGTGGAGTTTGCACTACTTATAAAATGTAAAAAAATAACAATAACATCAGCATTTTACAATGTGTGTTAGGATGGAGTATTCAACGGTCCGTTTTACGGACTGTAACTTCTGCGTACACATTGTTGCACTTACTCACTGGTTTTTTTTTTTAGATTTTCTTCCCATTTTTGGACGGCCCGCTAAAAACTGACTTACTTACTTACTTAAGGTGGCGCTACAGTCCGGGGTGGACCTAGGCCTCAGCCAACAAGCTTCGCCAGCCAGCTCTGTCTCTAGCTAGCCGTCTCCAGTTTCGCACGCGAAGTTGGCTGAGGTCCCCTTCCACTTGCATGCGCCACCTGAGTCTCGGTGCTCCTCTACCGCGTCGTCCCTGCGGTGTGGATTCGAAGATTTTCCGGGCCGGGGCGTTGGTGTCCATCCGCTCTAGATGACCCAGCCATCGTAGACATTGTGTTTTGACTCTTTTGGCTAGGTCGGTATCGCTGTACAGCCCGTACAGTTCGATGTTATATCTCCTCCTCCACTCTCCGTCTATGCAGACGGGACCGTAAATCGTCCGAAGAATTTTCCTCTCGAAGCAGCCTAAAGTGTTTTCATCCGCCTTTGACAGGGTCCATGCTTCTGCACCGTAAAGCAGGACTGGGATGATGAGGATCTTATACATGGACACTTTAGTTGCTCGAGAGAGGGCTTTGCTACTCAATTGCCTTCTTAGCCCAAAAAAACAGCGATTGGCAAGAGTTATCCTTCGTTCGCTAAAAACTGACTTATAAAACTTTTTTTCTCACTTAACTGTATCTAATCTATATGATTCCAAGAGTTCATTGTCAGAATTCTAGTCCCAGTGCCTCCAAAAGGAAACCAGGTTACCAAACCTTAAAATAGCGATAATTTTTTGTTTTTGATCACCACGGACATGGTCCTGGCACCTGTGTGGTCAAGTCTCTTCCATTTGTAGAGAAAACGCGAATTGCCTCATCGTAAATTTGTTCAATTAGTTGTCAATTTGTTAAACATAAGACAAGAGATTTTATGACCAAAGATATGTTGCAAACTTAATGTGACGTGTTAAGACTTTTAGTTTAAGTTTACTGGTTCATTTTGGTTTGGCTATTAGGTACATAGGTAAAATTGTAACATGGAAGGACGCTATGACGGTAGTTCCTACAAAGGTATCAAAATGGTGCGTGCACTACAAACAACATCTTTGAAGGAGCCCTATAGAGAGCAACAGCAGTGGCTACCTGAATGATGCCAGGAAAAACACGGTACAAACTGCGCAACATTTCCCATCCATTGCCCCCCTCCTCGACGAGCCTGAGAATGGAACGCACGTTTTGGACTGGCGTCGATTTTCCCCACTGCACAAAATGCCGTGATTCGGTGCCATATCAATAATTTCATTGATTTATGGCGATTATAAAGCGTGAACGCCAACATTAATAATTCCCTCTCAATTTTATTGTGCATAAATTTTATTAATTTATAATTTCGTTGATATTTGCTGTGTGGCTTTACCTTTATGGCCCGCGATGTGGCTGGCTGTTCTGCGGTTTAAGCCTTTCTGTGTATATATTTGTTTAGGCCTCGAAATCTGAAGAAGGAAAAAAAAAACGACACACAACTTTAACCACGAATAGATGCTGAGCTGCGGATAAGTAAATTATTGCCATGCCTGTTGCAAGCTCTGTCTCGGGGAGGAAACTAGCGGCTCATTTTCTTGGGAAATGAGTCTCGACAAGGTAGACGTTCTGCATATAGATGCTTTCTGTAGTTTTAATCGCTGCACACAGTTTGGCTTTTGCGCGTTTTACTTTCAGTGTACATTATACCTGCGCCTGGTAATTATGAGCTCCTGCAGATTTTGTTGTGATGTAGATTACATGATTTATGCAAAGACGGGCTACATGGTGGTGGTTGGCAGGAATGTGCCTATGGATTTGCGCGATCACTGTTTTCTGAGCAGCACGACACTGACGATCAAAAAGAACTGAACTGCGGGCAGACAAATTGAAATGATTTTGAATGTGACTTGGGCTTCCATTGCAAAGTTGGAATTAAGGCTTTCATGATCGACGTGGAAATAATTAAACTGATAGTTTGGAAGCCTAGGAAAAAGACTCATGAAAAGTTAACTAGAAAGCGCGGGTTTTTACACATAGAGCCTTTCGAGCCCTAAGAATGAATCCTTTTGGTGGCAGAGCTATAGACTCAGACAGATCCGGCCGGCCCGCAGTTTTAGAGCTCAGATAAGACGCAATTAACACAGAATGACGACCAGAACAACGATGTTACTTGTTTCCGGGAAAACGCTTCTGCACATCGATATAGCGAAGATTGTCCCGAAATTTGTTTTTACCGCTACAGATATTCTATCCAGGACTTTGTGTACTAGGAAGCGTGTTGTTGCTAGTTATGGCAAGTATTATGGGGTACTAGACACTTAGGTCTAATTTTCATAATCACAAAAAACTTAATGATACAGATGAGATTAAGTTGTGGTAGTTTCCCAAACGGAGTGGGAAAGTCAGCCCACTAGTATCGCGAGTACAAATGCTAGGAACTGAATTGATATAAACCATTCAGCAATTTTAGTTTGGACGATTCTATCTAAGGCTATGACAAGGCCAACATTTTTAGCTAAAGAGGCCTTCATATACCAATTTTTCTCCCAGGAAGTATTGTCTTGGAGTTGGAGTCGCAAGTCGGACGGAATCCCAAAAGTATAATCCCGAAAACTCGAAATCTCAGAACAGAAAGTTTTAGTAAGTTGTACGAAACTCTTAAGCTGCTAACCTAAATCGAAGAGAGAGCACAAGCAGGCACAGCATGCTCCCCATCAAATTAAGGGCATTTGGCGTATGTAACCCAAAAGGCAGTTGTCTCAAAGAAGTTGGTGCTCGTATACCTTAGACTTTAGTCACATTAATCTTGAGTTGACGGGTTGTGTTTCTGCGGGTTGACCAAATCAGGAATCTTCAAAGAATAGGTAGAAATGAACACCCACAAAATTTGATGGATGGCGACAGAGGAGTTACCAAAGACCGGGGTAGGCCACAGCCAGTAAGTTGGAAAGATCAAGGAGGTCTTAAAGTCGAGTGAATATTTAAGTCGACAGGTCTTTGCCTTGACAAAACACCCTATAACATAGAGTATACCCCCGCTTGTCCACTTTCACGAATAAATATGAGAATGAAAAGTGCGGGTATGCCGGGTTTATGCCGGGTATTTGTCTATCTGATGTGTGGTATGTTCTAGCGCCACATCAAGCTTGCAGAATGTGTTCCGGTGTCTCTCATTGACAGCATCACAAAGGGTTTCCTGCATCAAAGGAAACGTAGATTATATTTGCTGTTTTTTAGCTCGCCTCAGGCCTTGAAGACTTTTTTACGTTTTATTTCCCAACACCTGGGATTTTCAGTCATGACTGTATTGAAAATATCTGGATGTAGCTCGGCTGCAAGACGCTAGTTCAGAATGAATTCTTGGGACAAACACTGTTTCATCCTCTGTAATTTGTTGATGATGTTGTTACTTAGTTCAGCTGTTTTCGGTGATGGGCTTCACGAGAAAGTTCTTCCCAAAGCGAAACTTCTTCAAACTGTCAAACGGGGTAGCCCGAAGAGTGTTATTTTCAAGGGTCATACCGAATTCTCTCTTCATCAAGGTTGTTTTTTAGCCGTTTCCCTTATCACAACGTGCGTAATGGGGTAAAATCCGAAAGCATACTCCAATGGCTTAGTTGGGACATTTTAGCATGGCCACGGTTATGCAGAGGCATCCAAGTCTTAGAACTTTGCTTATTGTTTGCCTCATTGACTTGTTCGTGTTGACAATGATACTGTCCTGGTGGGATCACCGTTCTCGCTGTGAAAAGGAGAATATACATACATCACCCTTATGAGATTCGGTCTACATCCCCATAAATTGCTCAATAGGATCCTGCGTAGATATCGTTAGAGCATATGACTAGCCTCTTTGCAGATCTCTTTTCTATGTTTTTTCCAGATGAGTTTAGAAGTAACGCTAGATACTTAAGCTCCTCGAATTTTTTCGTCTTGATATTTCTTTTCGTTGTGTTTAGACTGAGCCGAGCTGTGCTGTTACCTTGATTGTCCTTTGAGTAATTTTGCAGAGCGTTCCTTTAAACTTTCCTCCAATAATCCATACTATATCATCGGAATATGGCTGGTATTTGATGCCCAGTTAAGTTAAGGTTTTAAGTGGTTCATCCACAACTAAACTCCACTTTAGGGGTGACAATACTGTCCCTTGTGCTGATATATTTTTTTTTAATTTTATAATTAGTTTGCGATCAAGGGACTATGACTACTAATACAAACGGCGATGAGCCAGTGTGGAACATGAAAACCCTGCAGAGAAACACCCCCTAACTTATTCTTGCAAGTGTTATGCCGTTACGAAGAAAAGCAAAACAAGGCTAAGACACAGCCATGTTTCCCTGGAAAGCCTGACAGATTACCACTCAGACGATTTTTTCCCTCGAGATCAAAGACCCGTTTTTGAAGAAATCTATCACTTTCGTAATATACGGAAAAAAAGATGCCGACCGTCTTGAATTCGGGTCCGGATTGGGCGTACGGCAGAGTTTTTCATAACCGGGATAACCCATAACACTTTCCAAACCAAGGAAGGTACGCTCGTGAGAATGATGGTGTAACTATATTGGTAATTGCGGGACCTAATTTGTGGTGAGAATATATTCTCAATGATTGAATAAAAAATCGGTAGCATTAGACCTAATATCAAGGAAGTCTCTGAGGACCGACGTCAGAATTTTGAACCCTCTGAAAAGTTAAACTGCCGCTCTCGTTTCCCTGATGTGTCTGCGGTGATATAGGGTCTGAAACTTCGATTTGACTTGACTTTAAATCTTGATAAGTTCAAGATGTCTTTGCCGGCCAACACCTAGGTCGCGAAGAATATTCCAGAATTTTATGTGGCAGACTTGGGTCAAGTCAAGTTTATAGTTCGCTTTTAGTTCATCAAATCGTCTTATGAACATTTTGAGTTTTGCAGTTTTAAGTTTTTGAAGTATGGGCATGAAAGTTAGGAAACTTTTGAGCGTTTCCATCGGTTGTAAGCTTTAGCCTGCTCTGTAATTGCATCAGAAATCTCTTGTAGGGTTCAAACATGTCTTTCTTTCACACAAAAAGACTTTTGATTTTTTTAGGCACATATTTAGCCATCAGAGAGGATATGGCTCTTTGTAAAAACGTGACTTGCTCGTCTGCAACAGGAACGAAATGAGTATCTGCCCTGTTTACTCGCCTCTTCCAAAAGGCTTGCTCATCTTCGAGTAAACTTTAAAAAGTAAACATAAAAAAAGCTTATATAAATAAATTTTTAATAATGATTTTTTTTTATTTTTTTCAACATTTAACGAAATATTTTATTCAACTCAACAAAGATTCTTTAAGTCAAACTTAAACTATTTCTAAAAACTTTACACAATTCCTAAAAATTTATCGTGATGGACTTATTCAGCCCTTTTTACTATTTCGATTCAAAATCACATTTATCGCCTTGAGGTATCTACACACCCAAAATCTCTAAATCACTGCTCTGCTATGCTTTCATACCTATCTGCTTTTTTTGTCTGATTGCGAAACTTAGCAGAGCTTACTTGATAGGAAATCAATTAAAGGAGAGGGGATACCTACCTTCGATATTTCAAAAAAAATTTGGTGCATCTAATTCTTTTTTAACTCAGAAGTTAAAGAAATTAAACTGATTTGTAAAAAAAAATGAATCAATATTTACCAAAACTCTTAGACAATCGAATTTACCTGAAAAAAGAAAAAATGAAACTCATTAGAATCATGAAACAGCTAAGCAAATATCATAATTATCCCAATGAAATTCGTATCACTTGTTGCAGAAGAAAAGTGTTTTTTAAATTTGGTTTTTACCATTAATTTATGGTTCGATAATCTTAAATTTACCGAGATTAAACAGGCCTTACCAAATTAAGAAAACTTGTACTCATTATTGAAATAAGCTGTGCGACATAATACACCCGGCCGACATTGCAGCTCTCTTCTGTACAAAAGACCAAAGAAGGTGCATTGTGCATACTTAAGGTCTACTTGATCTTCTTGGACGATTGCAGCTTTTTTTCCAATAACCATATACATATACGTGGGATAACGAAACAACCGTTCCAGTATCATTCATCATTCTCGATTGCATTAATTTGTCGGAACTCTTGCGCTTGTTATCGATCCTTGTGAGTCGAATGTGCACGTTCGGCCTATTAAAGCGTTGAATGAATTTCCCAATCCCATTCTGGACATACCGCATATAAGCATATCCCGCAAATATAAAACACCACCGACCAAAGAAAACATCAGACACCGATTCGAAGTGAAATATATTTTTTGTTGTGCTTTTGACTGATTCGTCGTGCGAGGCATGTACGGGTTTCCTGCATTGTGGCATACATCAAAGCAGGATTCCTTTTTTTCGACTATAGCTACGTCGGCACATTTCCTCCATAAATAAGGTCCCATATACCAAGAGTTGTCCGCAACAGTCCAACTATCATGATGATCATCGTCATCGTATCATCCGAGATTGAATTAAGGCAACAAAAAGTTGTCACTTTTGAAGATGTACCCAAAGCGCATCAGCGGAGATGCCTCAACATCTGTGCACAAAAACGATCGCGTATATACGTTATTTGCCTCATTTCAATTGTTCACCGATGGACGACGACGGCGCTTTTCGAATCTCAAAGTAGATCAAGCTCAATCCGCTCAATCCAAAGTATATATCGCCTACCTCAAGCCATGGCAATCGGCTCGTCGATGATCTGCGCCAGGAGGTTGAATGATACGTTGACAAGATCGACGATGATGCCCATCGCTCGTACATGGCGCCTTCGTTTCGGCGCAGAAGTGGACGTCAATTTCGGTCATGGGACATCAATCAAGCGGTCGTCAAATATGTGAGGACTCATCGTGAAGGGTTCCGCAGAGCGGCCAACACACACTGCAATGGGAATTCCTTTTGGGCGCGCCAAACAATTCAATCGGACATGTGAATAAATCACTTGACCTCCTCCGTGCATTCGAGTGACGAAGATGAGACACCGTATCTTCGTTCGTCTTCTTTTCCTGGTGACGACGATTCTTCGTCAGCATCAGCAACGTGATGAAGTGCGTATCACGGGGTCCTTCTGCCTACAAGAGCGCAGCACCAGGCCATAGCCTCGCCACGACATTTGTCAGTCACAGCGCAGAGGAGCCTATTTGAAATGCAGAAACCCGCGAAACTGTCCCTGGTCGATGGAGCATTTAACGAGAAAACCCTCGCAGGAGGTGGATATACTGTGTTGTTGAGGTGCACCACTTGTCTCCGGGATGGATCTTGTGCTACGCAATTTGCGCACGTTTAAATAAATGTCAAGAATAATGACTGTCGGAAATTCCGGTGGTTGATGTAGTCACGGGAGAACTATAAAATCGTGGAACGTGCAACCTGTTGGCGCCAATAGCGCCACCCGATAAGTGTTGCAGCGGGACCCCGCCGAAGGAAGAGACATCTCTTGAATTCGTGAGGATCAAAGACCGATGCGGGGGGTAGCATTAAATGGTTTCTAATCAACAACGAAGAGTCGTTAGTCAAGTAACGAATGACCTACCTCGTCACGAACACACGAAAATATTTATTTCGTTGAGGTAAGTACTCGGTAGTAGATTGACTTAAGTGACTGAGAGTCTGTCGATTTTGAGCTGTTGAATTAAATGAGAACAAGAACGCTTGGCATTTTTTTAAGCATATTTCAAAGTCGATGGAATATAATTGAATAAAGAATTATCGACTGAGTCTTATACGAGAACTTTAACGGGGAACAGTTTTTGTAATTTTGGCAATCATTATATTTGTATCTAACTTCGAAGGTTTCGATGTAGTTCGAAACCTACCAAAACAACTTCATCGCTAGTGCAAGAAAGCTCTCCCATATGGAAGCAATAAACATCGTGATTCCATTGATATTGTAAAAGTGAATCTTTTCAAGGGTCACCGTGTGTCTTAAAAGAGCACTTACACCAGGGAACAGTATGTCACTTTCGTAAGACCCAATGTAGTCTTGAACTGAACCCAACGAGAAAACTGGTAGGTCTCTAAGTTGCTAAGTGCTTTTTGAAAAAATATTAAGTTTTTTTTTTATTAAAAAGAACAGAAAAAGAAAATATTTTTTCAATATTAAATAGAGCCCTTCCCAAACTCCCCAATATAAGCAACTATACGTTCGGTTAGCTTATTGTTTAAAAAAAAATATCTTTTGTACCTACCTATTCATACACAAATAATTTTGGTGTATCTACTTGTTTGATAAATGTGATTACAACCAGCTGTCAAAATATACAGATCCTCCCATATTCCAAGTAAGACCGGCATGTGTTAGCCTCCTCCAATTTGTAAGCCAATTGACATGGACTGACGTTTGAAATTAAATTTCTAGTGTGAACACTGAACAACAAAAAAGGAATTTGATTTTTTTTCGCAATTATGAATTTTTATGCGGTGTAAACGCACTTTTATCTCTCAAATAACGGAGTAAACCTTAGAAGTCAGGTTTGCCAAAGATCTATAAATATTTGACAAGTTTGCAGATTCATTCACCACCGGAAGTATTTAGACAAAAAGTAAAAATTACATAATTTTTACGAAAAATTTTTATTAAATCACAAACGTGGCTAACGAGATAAAGGTTAAAATTACGAGCCAAGGATCCCTTCCCGACTCGGCTGGTAGTTACTTAGCAGAGTTGACAGCAATATTAAAAGCACTGAAACTCGCACAAAATTGGAAAGAAAAAATTTATTTTTACGGACAGCTGTTCCATCATACGGGCATTAAAAACGCGGCTAACACTTGTCCTACCCTCAACTATATTCGGAGTATCCTGCACAACAACACCAATATAGTATTAGGATGGATCCCTGGTCATGGTAACGAAATTGCGGATCAGGCAGCCAATGAAGCAACTCGTTATCCGTACGTAAAGGAATTGCCAAGTATTTCGAAGCTCATTAAAAAAACTTTCATTTTTCAAGAATACGAGGAGCTCAAACTTTTATGGGAAAACGAACAAACTTTCCTGAGGAAGCATCACTCCACACATCGCAGAATCTCCTACAACAGAGCTCTTACGAGGGAACAATGTATTTCTCTTTTTCGGGTCAGAGTAGGCAAAACGTTGTTAACTAGTCAACATTACTTCTCTAGAGAGCCTCCACAGGTATGTGAAAACTGTTAGGAGGTTCTTTCAATTTGGCATATCCTTGCTGGCTGTCCGATTTCCCACCAAATGAAGAATGTAGCAGTTTCATTTGAGGAGAAACAGAAGGAACTCGCTGAGATTTTGAAACCATCCGGCATTCAAGCCTCTCAACGTATAAAAGAAGCTACTACTGTGCATAACAAGTTTAAGTACATATAAAGTATATAAAGTATATATTTTTCGTTTGTCAATCTAAGTAAAACAAATTTGTAATTTTCAATCATTGTTTCGGCATTGTTTTTGGATTTAAACGACATCTTATGGTCTTATAGCCCTGATGTTTTAAATGTAGGTAGTTTATAAATTTACTTTGTAAACTATTCTTAATAAATAAATAAATAAATAAATAACGAGTTTTATTTATAAGAAGAACACAAGAAAAAAAAACATGTGCCATAAAAAATACGCACAAATTTTCGTAATATAATAAACAATGATTTTAATAAAAATATCTACTTTATATGCTGCACATAGTCTCGTGCAGGCCCGATCTACAGTTTTCATACTGTTCAGGAGATGGCAGCACTTAAATGACAGTTCTAACAATTGGAGGTTGGGAACCCTTGCTAATTGTCAGAACTGACATGTACTGTGACGCATAAGAAAATGAGTTTGAAATAAACGTGGAGCCGGGAAGGTTAAGAAAATAATTGAGCGAAAAGTTTCTTTCTTTTTCGAGTTTTTCCTCTTTGCTAACAATTTACACATACTTTGGAATAAGAGTTATACAGGGAAAACTTAATTTTTTACCGCAACCTGAAAGAAACTAAAAAAAAGAAAGAGAGTTTATATTTGTTTTATGTATTAAAACTCTCGGACATTTTGTCCTTAATGTTCGCGTCTCAAACATTATGTTCTTGTAGAAATTAGATGCCGTGACCAACTTTAAAAATTATATAGGAATCATATGAGAAACCTTAAAGAGTTTTCAAAGATGTTAGCATCATTATAATATAAAATATTCTGACTATTTTTGTATGGCAGCGTCTAAAAAGATAATAGGACCAGAAAGTATTATAATGTTTGCGGAATTGTAAATTGTTGTAATTTTTGACCTTAACATTTTTAATTTGATTTTGTATGACTTTGCCATAGGAGCCGTTATTATATTAATTTAAGTTACAATATTTTATTGTCGACCCCAGTGTTCTTATAGGAAGTGACTGACTTGATTTGTTGGTGTGATGCAGTGAACACATTTTCGTCGATTTCGGTCGCTTCTTCCGTTAGTTTTAGAGCAGCTGATCTATACTAATAAATGCCCGTTTTTCTAGTTGCTGTTGTTGACAGCATCATTAAATGCTGAGTCGTAATCTCTTTCCCGTCGATCTTTTCGTAGATCGCGGTCGCAAAATTCTTTGGTTTTGGAGCGATGTTCAATCAAACTAGAAGGGGAGTAAATTTTCGGGTTGGGGTCATAATTCTGAATGGACCAAAATTCTGTATTTCAAAATTCTGTTTTTTAAAATTCTGTTTTTCCAAAATTCTGTTTTTTAAAATTCTATTTTTCCAAAATTCTGGATTTTAAAATTCTGGTTTTTCAAAATTCTGTTTTGTAAAATTCTGGAAGTGCAAAATTCTGCGCATAATTTACAGAATTTGATAATGTAAAAGAGTGCGCACTTTTTGACATTATCAAATTCTGTAAATTATGCACAGAATTTTGCACTTCCAGAATTTAATTTTGAAGTATTTGATAAATTAAAAGTGAGCACACTTTCTTACATTATCCGATTCTCCAAATTAGCACCAAAAATCATTTTGGCAGCGTAAAAAAATTAAAACAATTATTTTTACAGATTATTATACATACTAGATCTTGGCACAGGTATGAATTAGAACATGAGCTCAAACTCTTGGATTTGAGTCATACTGCTTATTTAAAAAGAAAAGCTAAGAAATTAATTTTGTACTGACGAAGTTGTCTAATTTTATTTTGCTCTGGACAACCGTCCCAATTTTTTTTTTCTGTTGAAATTGCTTTTTTGTTAATTTTTTTAAGTTTTTTGATTGCACAATTTACAGTATTATGGTTTTGACTATCTTACTATACTGGATATTGTTAAAATAAAAGAAAACACCGAACTTTTTTTTATTGTTTTTATTTTTTGTTATTATACAGTTTTACAGAATTTTTTTTACAGAAGTAGCATTTCCAGAATTTTGGGAAACAGAATTTTGGAAAAACAGAATTTTAGAAAACAGAATGTTGGAAAAACAGAATTTTTGAAAACAGAATTTTAGAAAAACAGAATTTTGGAAAACAGAATATTGACAATACAGAATTTTTAAGAGATTTCCAGAATTTTGGAAAACAGAATAACGCCCCGCTCCCTAAATTTTCGTTTATCAATTTTGCCCCATTATTTGGGACCCCGCACTTTTTTCACAACTTTGCATAGCAAATTTAATCACATTTCCCGCCTAACGTAATATTCTGCCTTATGTTAGTTCCGGTATTTTAATTTCAAGTTAATATTTTCTATTTTCATTTTTTTTAATTTAGGTTAATTTTTCATTTCCCACTTCCGCTCCTCCTCTGCGTCAGACCCTTTCTGGAACTCTTGCACTGCGTTTTCTTAGCACGTGCCTTCCCTGTGCCTGCCATATTGTGCTTTCCTGATGAAATCTTGGAGCTATGTTTTCTATTAAACTATCACATCTGTGTTGTTGTGTACTTAGATATAGCAAGCTCAATCTACAAGCAGAGGTTTGCCAACCAAAAATATGCTTACACAGGCTCAGCATATTGTGCTGGTGTGAGTAGTTAGTACAAAAACACCATACACAAATACAAATACATAAATAAAGTACAAATTAATACAAAGGGAAAGGACTAGATACAAACTTGCAAAGGAGCTAACGAAAGCAAACACCTGTAATTTAACATGCGGTAACATGTCGACAAAAATCAATTCAGCGGCAAGGTACTCACTGTTTCTCTGGGCACCCTGTATTAATGTTGAGACAACGGATCGCAAATTTGCCGGATGGTGGTGGGAGGTAGCATGTAGGTATCTGTTCGTGTGTGTGCTCTTTCGTTATACGATGTGCCGTCCTGCTTCCACATTACCCTCAGGTCCAAGAAAGCAATGGAACCATCCTGCTCCTGTTCCATCGTAAACTTAGTTTTAGAGTGCTGCGAGTTGAGGTGTGCCAAGAAACTCGTCACAGTGCAAGTCTTAAGGATGCAAAAAGTTTCGTCCACGTATCTCAACCTACGTAGTGTTAATCGCCCATAAGGAGCTTCAGGCAGTTTCCTGGTGACCACGCTAAATGAAACTTGAGCGAAACGTTCGGGGTGAGTACGCTTAAGATCTCACTTTTAATCAAACGCGGTATATCCTACAAACTTTAGCTACGTCGATTAATCTCCACCAAAACTTCAAAAGTTAGATGTTGAAGTGCTGAACGCATGAGTATTAATCACTTATCGCCAAGACGAAAAGCATAGAACCCAAATGACTTCCCTGTGGAACACCAGACATAAAAGTAAGTGGGGTAGGTAATATACTTCTAAATTTTACTTTTAAAGAGTACAAGTGAAGATAAGATTTAACCCAGGCAATAAATATTGGAGGAAAGCTTAGTGCTTCTGGTTTCAAGACAATTATTTCATGCGAAATCATATGAAAAGCTTTGGAAAAGTCAGTGTATATGCAGTCAACTTCGTTCCGATACTCAATATTTGCAGGGCATTTACTGAGCAAGGCGAGTAGGTTGGTCACTGTCGATCTGTTTTTCGCAAAGCCGTGTTGCTTTGTTGAAATAACATTGCGACAATAGAACACTAAACTGTCACAAATGACTTATTCGAAAAGCTTTGGAATGCTTAAAAGTATAACAACAGGTCTGTAGTGGTTTATGACACTTCTGTCCCCCTTCTTAAAAACTGGCATGATGAATGATCGCTGCCAAACTACGGGAAATGCACCCAAGGATAGTGATAAATGGAACATGTCTAGGAGAATCCTTAAACTTTTTAGGTGGTATTGACCGTCTGGTCAAGAGGAGTAATCGACATTTAACTGGGGCAGAAATCTAGAAACAGTTTCTGAATTGACCGGAATATTATTAAAATTAACTTTAGAGGTGTTCACAAGATGTTTAAAATAATGATAATAATAAATATTGAACGGCGCATGCCTAAGGGCAGTAGTTTTTTGGAGCAATGCTGTTCAGGCGGCCAGACTTCGTTAGATCTGGTTCTAGAGTCTTCAAGAGTCTTTTAATGACTCCACAAAATGGACCAGGTCCTATAAGTGACGAAGTTGCCCCGACTTTAGCTATAGAGAGTCTGATAATTCGTTTCTATCAAAACCCCCAGTGGCAAGAATCGATCAGTGAAGGTTGATTTAATTGTACTAAGCTATAGCCCTTGGATGGTTCCAGAACAAGCTTCGATTATATGACAGGTGAAAAACAGCCAAGCGTCTTGAGAGCTGCTTGGGTTTCAAAGAAATTAGTTATTAATTAAAAAGCTATTAAACGTATCGTTGCTTATACTGGGAAGCGGCCCCTATGGCAAAGCCATACAAAATTAAAAAATATTAAAGAAAATAGTTATTGTTCTTCCTCTTGTGCTAGAATAAATGTTATTCGAACACAGTAGTAGATGGCAAGGACTTCAGCCTGAAAAATGGATAAGCTTTAAAAAGGGTTACTAAATAATCCGCCTGAGGAGGCAGTTCTCCATGAATACAATACGCGGTTCCCATTCTTGAAGGGTTTAATACGGAGATTTGTACGGATTAATACAGCCTGCTAAATGGGCTTTCATATTCTAAGTCGTGAAGTAAAGCTAAGTAGCCGCCTTTGAAGATAAGGGATTCTTTGTTACTCGAATGAAGCAGACTTGCTCAATGAATTTATTTATTTTATTTATTTATTATTGCTTTATTTATTATTATTTATTTATTATTGCTTCTATATGGATAGATTCCTTCGGATATGTATTCCAGGATAACGTCAATAGCCATAGGCGGAGTGTATGCAGACGGGGCGTCGTCATGCAGATTCCGGCAATTCGTTGTATTTGTAATAGATTTTTGACCTTAGTGACTTCTTTGATCTTTGTCCACCAGACCAGCGCGGCATAACCCATTGCCTGCCTAACAGCGCAGCGCTCAGTATATCAACCTTAGACCCGAATTGTTACCGCAGATCGACGGCAGATCCACAAGGCTATGGTGCCTCTGTTTACGGAGCGTTGCGTCTGTGGATTTCATGATGTACTTTACTTTCCCTGAGAATCCTATACAGTTTCACCATACATAGGTACAGTGTGAAATCTAATTTCGTCCGTTTAATAAAAGGGACAATAGTCGGCTTTTTATGGGGTTAACAGAGAGGCTTTCTTGGTTCCACGATTTTAATACCCGACTTTTAGAGTGGCACTTAAACCTTTCTCAGACCATATGCCTTTGGAGGTTTTTGTCCAGTTACCCAGTTCAGCGAGAGATTCAACACATTCAAAACCAAGCCTTTTACCGAAACTTTATTGGAGTGACGGCAACCGTGAGCTGTTTCACCAAAATTTAAGAGCTGAGCTTGAAGTCTTTTCGCAGACGAACTTGCAAATATCGGCTCGGAAGACGTTACTGATATTAAAAAAAAGCAGCTCCGATAAAAGTGTCAAGGAATAGGGGCGTACAAATCAAGCAAAAGTGGTTTGACACTTGGGTTGTGTGAGAGCTAGAAATTTGTCGTTTGCTTATCTCAAATTAGTTAGAATTACAAATTACATAAATTATAAAATCCTGTATGCAGTCTCGAACAAAAACTACAAAGTGCTCTGCTGCAAGAAAAAGCTTGATTACCACCAAAGAAATCTGACTCTGATAAACAAAGCTAGAAGTTCAGCTGAGTTCTGGAAAGCAGTCAGATTGATAGGTGGGAAAAATAAGTCGACATCTAGCGTCCTGCAACTTGGACAGTTAAAAAACCATTTCGCTAACCTACTTAACATTTCGCAATCATCGCCTTGTTTCCATTACGGAACACCTCTTATAATTGATGAAGATCTAGACGCGCCGGTGGCTCTTCGTGAAGTTGAAACTGTAATTCATAAAACTAAAAAGAACAAAGCGCCGGGGGATGATCGAATTCCATACGAGTTTTTCAAAAATCTTACACCAGCTTTCGTTCACCTTCTCGCCTCTGGCTACAACAAAATTTTCGAGACAGCAGATGTTCCAGACTGTTTTCGCCTATCAATTATTATTCCACTGCACAAGAAAGGGAGTTTAGACGATCCAACAAACTATCGGGGTATTTCATTTCTTAATACGGTGGCCAAAATATTCGCTGCAATTTTATACAACCGACTTAGCGCTTGGGTCGAAAAGAATAAAATTCTGCATGAATACCAAGCGGGTTTTAGGAAAAACTACTCCACAATCGACCATGTATTCTCGCTCGTGAATATTGGCGAATTCTACAAGAAAAAAGGGAGAAAGTTATACATGTTCTCTGTTGATTTCCGGGCAGCGTTCGACTCTATACCCGCAGAGATCTGCTTTTCTATAAACTCTACATGTATGGCCTATCATCAAAAATAATTCTCGTAATTAAAGCTTTGTATGATGGAAACCGTGCACGAGTATGGGATGGGACATCCCTATCTGATGAATTTGCCACGTCAATGGGAGTAAAAAAAGGCTGCGTCCTAAGCACGCTGCTATTTATAATGTAACGGGTGATTTTTTAAGAGGCTAAGAACTTTTTTTAAAAAAAAAAACACAAAAATTCGAAAACATTAATGAAATATTTATTTGAATCGATAGTTTGAACCTTGCAATTTAATGTTTAAAGATAATTTCATGCAAATGTTGACCGCGGCTGCGTCTCAGGTAGCCCGTCCGCTGAGTCCAATTTTGGCATACTCTTTCACACATATCGGCCGGTATCTCACGAATGAATGCATGGATGTTGGCTTCCAGTGCGTCAATCGAAGCGGGCTTGTCCCTATAGACATTAGCCTTGACATACCCCCACAAAAAATAATCTAATGGTGTCAAATCGCACGATCTAGGCGGCCAATTGACCGGCCCGAAACGTGAAATTAACTGATAACTGTCAGAAGGTCGAGAATGCCGACCATAAAATGGAAGCAGCACCGAGCACGAATTTTGATAGTAAAATTCAATAATTTGCAAGCGTTGTTCATTTGTAAGACGATCCATGGTTAAATTGCAAACCAAACTGAAGCTGTTTGACAGTGACACAAGGTACTAAACACACGTCGGCTGTCAAAACCAGTGTTGCCAAAACCAATCCAGCTAAAAAATCACCGGTTATATAAACGACATAGTCGATGCGGTCAAAGGAGGGATTGACATAAGTGGAAAAAACATTCCGGCGCTTCTGTTTGCTGACGATATAGTCTTTCTTGCGGAAAGCATCGAAAGCTTCCAATTGATGATCAACCGTCTCGAAACTTATTGTAAAACCTGGAACCTCTCAGTTAATCTAGCGAAGTCTAAAATTATGATTATAAGGAATGGCGGCGGTAGATACTCGAGAAGAGAAAAGTGGAAATTTGATGGAGTCCCGATAGAAATTGTTAAGGAATACAAATATCTAGGAGTCTTGATTACCTCCAACCTGAAATTTAACCAGCACCTTCGAGCTAAATTAGCGGAAGCTAAAAGAGGCCTATGTTCAGCTTGGGGTAGTTGTATGAACAAAAAACAAATTTCGTTTTCGGCAAAAATCAAAATATTTCGTACTACTGCGATCTCTGTTCTTTTTTACGGAGCCCAAGTATTGGGCTACACATCATATGATGAAGTTAAAAAGTTTCTTCGTTTTTTCATCCGGTCCACGTTCAGACTTCCTAGTAGCTCACCAAAATACATGCTATGCCTTGAGTCGGGAGCACATCGATTGGTTTTGGATACCCTAAAAATACACTTCGACTACGTAGCAAGAGTACCTATTGGCGATGAGAGGATTCGGTATCCGCTTGTGTTGGTCTTAATTATGTCTACAGAAACTAAATGTGTGAGGGAATGGTACAAATTGGCAAATGATTGTTCATCTCCGTTAACATTAGCACCGAACAAAAACTTTACTGTGATCAATTTAAACCTTAAGTAACTGCTCAGAAAAGCTAGTAATCGTATGTATGACAAGTTTACCAGAGAAGCTCAAATGTCGCAGTATAGAGCCTATTATAGCAAACTGAACCACTACCTTGGATGTAACACATATTTTCTATCATCGTCTTTTCTTTAAGCTTAGAGGGGAGCCGATTGGTCTAAATTTTATTTCACACCGGCCTGAGCTACCTTTGTTATAAGACCTATGCAATTTAAGAGCACGAGAAGATGTTCTGCACTTCGTAGGAATATGCCCAGTTCTAAAGGAGATCCGCAGGAGCTGCTTTGGAGTTGCCTCAATCAACTTGGATGAAAGCCTTAAGATTTTGAATGAAGAAAGAGGTTGGGACATATTTTATAACTTCGCGCTAAATGCTTACCGGTATAAAAATCGCATAACCCAGGAAAACTTTTAAGCAACCCATGTAATAAAACAAGCATTAGATAAAAGTATTTAAAGAAATAAGGGGGAAAAAATGTATAATTAATTTAAATTTACTTACATCTACTTAATTAGTCCAAATGTCAGTCTGGCAGACGGCCATCGGCCACGCCAATTTCAGACTTGGTATAAGCAAACAGCGGAGATGTATAAAAATGCAAACAATTTCAAGTCAATAAATAAAAAAAAAAAAAATAATACCCGACTCAGGGTATATTAATTTTAATGCATAGTTTGTAACACAGTGAAAAAATCAAATGGATTTTTTTTTCCTCGAAAGAAGGCGCTTTCTTGAGGACACCCCCTTAATTAACGCCGAGATTCTCACATCATCGGTGCGGGTTTTGGTTATTCCTCCATAGGGTCTATCTTCCTATATGACTTCAATCATACATTGCTAAAGGATACTTCAATATCAAGGAAAGCCACAAAACCGATTTGCCTGCGTTTAATAAATTCTTCAATCTTAGTAACTAAGTCATTGAAGGCATACTTAGTAGATTAACCTGCGGTCGATAGGCATGTTGAGACTTGCTTAGAAGAAGACTATTCAGTGTGTACCACGTATCTATCCATCATTTCCTGTGTTATGGGCAGATATTTATCTGTTACTTTTCGCATGCTTCTGGTATCCTAAACAGCTTTTCCACGATGGATTGCAGTGTGTCTGTTTCCCCTGTAACAGAGCCGGGAATATTCTATCTTCTTCTGCTGCTTTAGGGTGAAAATGGCCCATTTCATGGCATATCTAAGGGCTGCAAAATTTCCTCGCAATTTTACAGTCTCGTCTCTGATCCGCTTAGTTCGGGGAGATATGTTCTTGATCCAGGAGTTGGGTTGAGTAAAAAAAAAAAATGCGTTTGTATTGCCCCGAATGCCAAGAGTATAAATATCATGTTAAACTGCGAAATTTGCAAAGTAAAGCTTGGCATGTCACATTGCAGTCTCGGGCATTTACTCTCTAGAGAATTTCTAGACTGCCTTTGTTTATTATTTGTAAAAAAACGGTAAATCTTTCCCTACACAGCGGTTTACTTTTAATATGAGATAACCATTTAGTCTAGTTTTTTATTTCTTTGCCTAAGCAAATCAAAGTTGACTAACATGTCAACATTTTGTCGTTGGTTGACCTATAAGACATTTGCTTGAAACAGAAGCCCTTTAGGCAGTTTCCATTATAAAAATGCCTTAGCACCGGAAATAAAAATAAACAGAACATTAAAAAAGTCGTCGAAACGTACATGCACAAAGCTTGTTTTAAGTCGATTAAAACTTCTTCATAATAAATTCACAAATTCAAAAAAAGAAGAACTCCTTGTGGTGTAGCCTTAAATTAATATGTCAAAAAACCCTCTCGCAATTAACCAAAATAGATGGCGCAGCACCATACAAAGTGAGCTGATGTTGGCCACCGCACAAATAAATGAAACTCCTGTAAACATAAATATTACACAGCTTACAACAAATTCAGCTCACACGCTCGTAAACCTACAACACAAACAATAAATTAAAAATTTCAGTGTTTGTTGAACTTTATTGACTAAAAGATACCATTTATCCGACAGTCTTTGACATTCATAGATTTCACTTTTCGACCCGCACACAAAGCGCCCAGAGCCCAGAGCATTCCTTTTGCTCCGCGATCATATTTATGAGATGTCTAAATAGACTATTCCCATCGTAATTCTTGTTGTGCGTCAACCTCGTCGGGGAGAAGACTTCTTGGCACTCGGTCGCAGTGACAATCTTCTCCAGACGTTGATCTGGCAGCTGTAATCACAACGCATCGTTCATTCGTCTAGAAGTCCACGAACCATGGAGGAGTTGAAGTTCTGGAGGATGCAACGTTCCATTCTTTTTAAGTTAGGCGCGTCCATCAGTCGAAGGGAATTATCGAACAGGGTACTCCTTCACCATAAATGACATGTCGTCGTCTAGTGCCAAAATAAGACGCAGTGCCGCAGCATGCTGCAGCTGTTGGGAGATTTGTAGATACTTTCGTGAGACCCGACGATAAGTATCGGTGTTGGGCTCTAAGTGATGAAATGCATTCAAGTGTCAACATTGATGTCGCTGGGTGCGATGGTTGGGTGAATGTGTTACTTAAAATTGAATTTTAACTGTTCAATCACGGAAAAGATATGCGCATACTTGGGGATAATTGAGATGATAATTAAGGGCCCTATGCCGGAATGCTTGAGATTTGATAATCGCTTCCTTTTTCCTTTCAGATTTGATGGATGTTAGGATGTGCGATGATGAATGACAATCGCAACGAGGAAATGCCGTGTTAACTTCACTTTTAATGCTGGTCATTAAGGGTGGTCCTAATGTTGAAAATATTCTTAACATCTGCACAGCCACTCTAGTCGTCCATGCAGAAATTATGCGCAACAACCACGGTCGTCGAGTTCTTATTCTCTATGGACACCTTATGCATTTGTTTAATGGATATTTTTCTTGTTCATCATAAAAGTGTAACATTAGGCTGCTAAATAATGTTCATTTCTCATGTTTCTGTTGTTAATTGACCGGGCGCAGACAGAATCACAAGATGCATTGCATGGCGTGTCAATATATAATGTATTTTGGTATTCAAATATTTTTTACATGGTTTGGAAATGATTTATGTAAGTCACAAAGGTGAAGGTTTACAATTCGTTGAAAACAATTTGCTAAATATGAAGGTCTGCGCAACAAGGAAATGGTATAAAAAAAACCTTTAAACAACTTATATTGTTTTGCGGACATACCATACGTTGAATTTATTCATAATACGCGTGCGTAGTCTCCGTAATAGAGTTAAATGAAAATATTTCTCTTGTGAAGTGCAACCACAGCACTGTCAGATTTATGTTTATGGTTTGTATGCAAGCAAAACCTATTCACAAGCAAGGATTTACATAAGAATATACTCTACTGCTTCGTACCGAGGTTTATTAATTAGTAACCGTGGATGAGAAATAAATTTTTAACAGATAACCAGGTCCGGACAGAATTTGAAACGGTTCTGATTCCATTGACAAGAAATTTTAGAAATTTGCTTTCCAAGTCATGTGTATAGGTTTAGTTCTTGTTTATTAAAAAGGATACTTCAGGCTGGATTGGAGCCTGATGGACCAACACGCTTTCCCTTTAGGCGATCAGCATCATAATTTTCGGTGACCGCTTATCCTTAGAAGGGTGGCGGAGCGAGGGAGGTTAAATGGTCCTTCCATCGTTCCCGATCCTTCGCCACCAACTCAAGAGACACAGGCGCGATCCCATGACGGCTCGCGGAGATGTTCTTTACCTGATCCCACCACCTGTTTCTTGGCCTACCAGGCGGGAGACGCGAGCGCATCCCCCGAGGTCTATAGGCATATAATATCTGCTATAGGTCATATATAAATCTGTCGTGGGGCATGCGAACAAGGTGTTCAATCCACTCGGAGAAGTATAGCTGATCAACATTAAGATTCCCACAAATACTGACATTTCTCGCTCTATCCCTTAAAGTAACACCAGCAACGCACCTCAGAAATCTCATTTCGGCAGCTTGTATCTACCCGCGATCTAATTCTTTCGGTCATTACCCAAATTTTATGAATGACCATAGATGAGGGTTGGAATGAACACTGAATTAAAAACTGAGATCTTTGCTTTCACTCCAAGCTCAGCTTTCCTGACGACCGGCTGGCGTAGTTTCTTTACTATTGCTCCAGCTTGGCCAATCCTACAGGATAGCTCAGTATCACTCCTTTCATCTTTCGTGAAAAGACCCCGAGATACTTAAACATCTCCACCTGTTTCAATGGAACTATATCTATGTGCAGGCTACACTGCACAGGAATTTGGAAAACAACCATCACTTAAGAATTGCGTCATCCCAGCCTCACCACACATGGCCGCAAGGCAATTCAGTGCTCACTGAAGTTTCTCCTCGGACGATGCCAGGATAGCCAAATCATCGGCGAAAAGCAGATGGCTTATCCTGCCGCCAAGACTGCGGTTCACCATCCAGTCCATATATGCTATGAAAAGTAGAGGCGATAGAACACAGCCCTGGCGATGTCCAAGGCATACATCAAAAGGTTGGGATTTGACACCGCATTTATCCAAACACAGCTTTTGCAGTTCCCCTGCAAAGACTGAATTGGTCTCAGAAGAGGCGCACTCTAGTTCATAGTCCTGCAAAACTCTTCAGAGTTTTTCCTGAGGATCCCGGTCATATGCCTTTTCCAAATCTACAAAACACGCGTAGACCGGTTTGGCAAATTCTCAGGCCTTCTCAAGAATAACCATCAGAGTAAAAATCTGGTCGGTTGTTCCTCTGCCAGGCCGAAAGCCGCTTTGCTCTTCCCGCAACAAAGGCTCGATTACAGCTCTGGAACGTGCTTCCAACACCTTCGCGAATTCTTTTCCCGGAAGACTCAAGAGAGACATACCCCTATAGTTTGAAATTTGAAATTGGGCACAATAACTCCTGTTTGCCAATCGCTAGGTGCCTTCCCGCTATCCCAGGCCACCTTAATGACACGTGTTAGCCATTTAACACCCTCTTAACCCATTGTCTTGAGCATTTCTGGCCGAATTTCATCAACTCCAGCAGACTTACCCATTTCAAGCGATTTAATCGTGGCAATGACTTCAGCAACTGTAGGTCTATTCTCCGCCGTAATCACGTCAGCAATGAGATTGCCCCGTTGGGGATTGAGCAGCTACGAAAAGTGTTGGCTCCATCTGCGTAAGACGTCATTTTCATTTGAAAGAAGTGTATCGTCTTTGGATTTAACCCCTTGAACGATATTCGACTTCCTTCCTCTGAGCTGGCGAATAGTCTGCCAAAATGTCTTGTTGCAGATCTATAATCGTACTTTCAACCTCTCGCCGAACTTTTGCCATGCCTGTTCTTCGGCTGTTCTGACTGCCATATTGGAAGTTCTTCGCGCCTCAGTGTACCGAGCTCGAGACATAGAGTTCGTACATTGATTCCACACAATAAAGGCTCTCTTCTTCTCTCTGATGGCGTTTTGAACTCCAGTAGTCTTAAACCATGCCGTTCTTTTCTCACCACCAGCCGCCACACCAAGCCGCTTCACTCCACAAACATTTCTTGCAGAGGCAACTGCTGATGAAAATTGGCTTCAGAAACTGTTTGTTACAAAATAATTTTTTTAGTGTTTTTTTTTTTTTAAAAACGACCACACAAAATAATATTTTACGTGTTTTCTCACTGGGCAGGAGGTAAAGGGGTGTAATTTTTCAGTTTAGATCAGAAGAACCAGCGACTATAAGTAAAAACACTGGGACTTGAAGCCCCATCCTTCAGATCAAATTGACAATTGTTTGAATCCGCCAATAGAGATGCCCACTGTATGTGGGATCATTTAAATTTTTAAAGAAAAGTGTGTGAAGGAATCCTAAGAAGGCCACTGGAAGACTTAATATAAGCTGCAAACGTTGAAAATTAATAGGACTTATTGCAATCCAAGCAGAGTCCAGGCCAGTTCCCGGGGGTAAATCTAGATAAAAAAAGGGGAAGGGGCGGGGGCAACGCAAACATGTCTCTAACCTACTAACTTAAGGTGGCGCTATAGTCCGGGGTGGACCTGGGCCTCAGCCAACATTATTCGCCAGCTATAGCTCTGTTTCCAGCACGCGTGTCGAATTTCGCATGCCACCCGAGTCTTTGTGCTCCTTTACTGGGGGGGCTTACTTTCGGGGCCGGGACATTGGTGTCCATCTGCTCTAGATGACCCAGCCATTGTAGCCTTTGTATTTTGACTCTTTTGGCAAGGTCGGTGTCGCGGTACAGCCCGTACAGTTCGATGATATATATCTCCTCCTCCGCACTCTCCGTCTATGCAGATGGGACCGTAAATCGTATGAAGAATTTTCCTCTCGAAGCAGCCTAAAGTGTTTTCATCCGCCTTTGACAGGGTCCATGCTTCTGCACCGTAAAGCAGGACTGGGATGATGAGGGTCTTATACATGGACACTTTAGTTGCTCGAGAGAGGGCTTTGATACTCGATTGCCTTCTTAGCCCAAAGAAACAGCGATTAGCAAGAGTTATCCTTCGTTTGATTTCAGCGCTGGTGTCATTGTCTGAATTTATAGAGTAGTAGACAAAGTCCCTAACTACCTCAAAGTTATAGCTGTCGATGGTGATGACTTCGGTATTGGGTGTCTTTTCTTGATGACAGCATATACTTGGTTTTGCCCTCTTTGACACTGCTAAACCCATATTCGCCGCTTCCGTCCCAATACTCACGAAGGCTTCACTGACATTACGCTTTGTTCTACCGATTATGTCAATGTCGTCTGCGTATGAGAGGAGTTGAACGGACTTGTGAAAGATTGTACCTCTGGTGTCGGCGCGAGAGTTCTGCACAATTCTCTCAAGTATGATGTTAAAGAAGTCACATGAAAGAACGTCGCCTTGTCTTAATCCTTTTTTGACATAAAAGGGGTCGGTGAGGTCTTTACCGACCTTGACGGAACAGCCTGAATATTACATCATTATCCTGCACAGACTGACGAGTTTGGCAGGGATACCAAAACTAGACATTGCGTGAAATTGCTCGTCTCTATATAGATTATGTCATATCGATAAAAAGGTGGTGTGTATCAGTTTGAAATTCCTGGGTTTTCTCCAAGATCTGCCGCAGTGTGAATATTTGATCGATGATGGACTTTCCTGGCCTTTGTTGACAAACGACTTCAGACGTTCACACAGTCCAGCGGGGAAGATCTTGTATGCGATGTTAACAGACTGATGCCTCTGTAGTTGGCACAATTCAGAGGGTCTCCCTTCTTCAAATATGTTTCTATATAAAAGGTTCATCCAAGGTACATCCAAAAGGAAATCTATGCCTCATGTAGTGAATAAAGAAAGTGGATCTGGTCTGGTCAGGTATCTATAGCAAGTTTTAACAAAAATTACAAAATTATATTTCCTCAAAGAGAAGCATCCCTGAAAGGACTAACAATCAACAATGTCTAAATAATGACGACCCAAAAAAGTACAAACTGATGGTAGATATACTTACTGGTAGTTAACCGATGCTAAACTACCATCAGTTAACATTCGAACCGATGCTAAACTACCATCAGTTAACTACCTATAAGTACCTACCTATAGGCAGGTAACTGATTCAGTGATGTGGTGGAGTGCTGTGGCGTAGTGGTTAGTGTGTGTGCTTACTACGCCGGAGGTCTGGGTTCGAATCCTACCATCGTCACCTGAAAAAAAAGTCTCGTTCTTTTTCACGGACTCCACCTCCGAGAGTATCATTTGTCTTGAAAAACTTCTCAAACTTTTCAAAACTTCTTTATTATCTATTATTTACTCTAGAACTCATCCTAGAGCATATTCCCTAGTCCAGTTTCGGTGGGTATCTCTCTGTATGGTATCTGGTATTTGCCAAGTCCAAGACATTTATTAATGTGAATGTGTTAAAAAAAATAATTCTTTGCTTAAATTTGCGTCAGATTAGAAAGGACAGAGTTCAACCTTTTAAGTATGTTTAACTCGTTCTTTTTTTTTTGCAGATCTCTCCAAAATCAATTGCCAATCTTCCAAGCAGCAAATTTTGGATTTTCTAATAAAAACTTATCATTTCAGCTCTTTCCACGACCGCATCAACCTTTCATTATGCCATGAATCAAGTATGCCATCATGTACACAAATACTTTGCTATTTTAAAAATAAATAAATAAACCACACAAAAATCCCCTGTAACAAATCCGACAAACAAAAAAAAGTGCCAATAAAAATATTAATCACTTATCCCAGAGCTCGAGCCAGCAGAACAACCCCAAAGTACGCGATCAACTCCACCATAAACTTGAACCCACCAGCGAACAACTCTCATAAATCTTATTCCGATGAACAAATTGAAAAAAAAGAAGCCGGCTGGCAATTTACGGGACGAGACGTGCGGGGCGCTGGGCCATATAAAACAACATCAGCCATCAAATGAGGGAGAAAAAACGTCGAGTTTTTTGTGCGTTAAGCCAAAATGTACTTAATTTATATCTGCGCCCCGATGAGTTGTGGGAGTGAATCAAAATCGAAGTCGAAGCGCCGCTGCGCCTCCCATTTCCACCGAGCGAACAAGGAGTCGGCATCGGAATGGAAATGTACAAGTATGTACATATCGCCCCACGATTGGGGAGCGCCAAACTTTGCACACAGACCATTAAAATCAATTACCACAAAAACGAAACCATTTAATTTAAAAACATTAAAATTTATTTCATCCACACAATCACTTGACACGCGCTCTCAGGCGATCTGGGCACTGGGCCCCAGCCCCTTGGGACACACACTCGGGTTGTGTAAGGATCGAAAGGGTCACCTATCGAGCCCACCTCGTTGTCGATATAGTAGGTACTGTTGTGTGGCCGCGACTCGGGGAAAATTAATTATAAAAACGATTTTTTTCTTTCGTCCTTTCGGTTATTTACATGGCTGCTGGTCCACTGCCGCCGCGCCGGCCGGCCGGGCCATTTCCATGTGCATTTCCGTGCGGATGGAGCGCACGTGAGGCGGTCCAGTGGGTGGAAAATGCAATACAGGAAATAATTATATATTTCGATTTATGGTCCACAACAGTATCTGTGTGGTAATATCGACGCGTCCGTATATCGATTGCTCATTCCGGCCATCCGAGAATTAAGCACGCACAACCGTTGCGGGTATGCCATTTAAACGCCAGGATAAACAAAACGATTCACACCGACCGACAGCGAAATCCATCCTCACTGGAGCGCAATTAATATCCATTTTATTTCTTTTTAAAATCCGCACAACAATGGTAACTCCCACTGTTCTTGTGTGGCTCGGCTTCGTCAGACCGAAGATTAATTTTTATTAATTTATATTATTGCTCCGGCATTCGAGCTCGAGGTCCTTCTTGGTTCGCGCATCGTCTTCTTTGGGTGCTGGTGGATGGTGGATGCTTTAACAAGCATGACAAATTGCAAATCCGCCCTTAAGCCACTATCCGAGCAAACAAACAGTTCGAAACCAAAACAAACAGACAAAGCATGGAACGAAAGGACCTCCATTCATAAATGCGATCCATAAGTCGGCCGGTTGGATTGAGGCCGACTTTCGGTAGCTGCAATCGGTGGCAGGTTTAACAAGGAAATTGATTTCGAGCAAGGTTCCGGGCCGCGGGAACAAATCATGTCATAAGTAAATTAAGCCAAACCGTTGAGATGCCGGGTTTGGGTTGGTGGTGGTGGTCGACTTTGGATTGTGCACATGCGCCTTCTCGTTCGCGCCACTATCGCCGAGCGTAATCAGAGAAGCACGAATAAATTGCTGGACAACAATATCTTGGGGCAGAATTTTGTAGTAGCTGCGTTGCGACGACAACGCGCGTAACGGCATCCGAAACCGCACCACCACTCTCGGGTAAGATGGAATCTTTGGCTGCTCAGTCAGGACAAATCTGCATATTGCTTTCGAGTAGATTAACTCGCTGGATAACGCTTGATGCCCGATGTGCGAGCTCTTCTGGGAAGAGGTATAATCTCAATCGGGCATGCCAAGGCTGCACCTAATCGAAGTTTGCTGCTGTTTGCTGTGCTGCGTCCAGCAGAATCCCATGTGTGGTGGCTAACAAACAAATTTATTGACTTGTCGACAAGTGATATGATTTATGATTATTTAGCACGATGATACCAGCGTATTCTCCGAGATGGTCGCGCAGCTCTTCATGGCCGACTTGGCTATATATAACTGGTTGCTGAAGATGTGGTTCCATACGTCTGTCGCTGGTATATATGGAAGTTATTAATCGACTTTCGACCTGGGTGGAACGAGGTGCACACATAAATTACCAGGCGATTTAGTAGCAAATGAAATTGTGTTTTAAGTAATTTTCACATGAGCGACGGCGGCGGAGACTGCATCTATACAGGAGGAACGACGGACGCGAACGAGGCTTTAATCATTTTTCCGTCGCCCGAGAGCAAGTCGCTTTTATTTACTAGCGACTGGTAATTGTGAAAAATGGTCAAAATGACGGGTACACGTTTGAAAAACAAACTTACACGTTGCATCACATTAGGCTTGGTTCCGATTGGTGTGGAGATAAATGGGAATGGGTAAAGGTTGGGTAATGTGGGTACAGGCACGTAGGTATAAATTTAAGATGGTGGAAGCGGGATAGATTAGAGCTAGCCTGGACAATTTCCATCCATTCAATCAATTCCCAGATATTTCAGTGATTTTTTTTTTAATTTGTCACCATGACTGGTTAGACTTTAGGAGCATTTCTCGAAGCCGTGAGAAGTTGATTAGTTCCCATTGATAAACACAAGCTGAATGGCAAAGTGTTTGAGCCACCTGACTGAGAAGGGAATAAAATTTCAATAGGCAGGTGAGTCAGACGAAAGAAGCTTTCAACATCCAAAGCAGAAATTTTCTGGGGCACCGATATACTAGCTAAAACACCCAGGAACATAATACTATATAAGGATATTGGAGCCGTTTTTCTCGCAGATATGCGATAGAAAGTGGTATAGTATTACTTAAGAAAGGTGTTTTCCGAAGGGGCATGTCGGCGGAAGCTTCATCAAATGGAACAAATCAGTCACTTAAGAGGAAACGAGTTTCTGGGCTTGACGTGGTCTGTAGATGGTCAGTAGATGCACCTACCGAACATCTAAGCCCATCATCACCTAAGCTCGTCCTTCGGTGTACAGCTCCAAGCAAATTAAAGTATACCAGGTGTCTGTATGGTGGTATACTATGCACCCAGTAATTGCGTCTGAGTATTCCTTCGGTAAAGCAACCTCCGCCAAAAACACTTAAATTCGTATTCCACACTGAAAATCGAAAATGCGGGAGGAATGGAAAGGTTCCTACCAAATAGTTACGCGCCTAAATGCTGTTGTTTTTCGATTCCAAAAAGGAACAAGATGAAAAATAAAAGATGTCCATGTGCCTTCATCGTTATCTATACCCGCGGGCGCAATGGTGAATTAATTGTTCAACTTCATCATTGCTGTATGAAACCAAGAGGGGCGCAATGGAATGTATAGCAAAAATGTCATAATTTTTAAAATGCAGTGTGTCCAGGTCTTAAAACATCCACTCATATCCACTAAGCATCCATGATGGCCACTTCATCCTTCTAGGGTCGACTTTAATTCGCTAGTGAGGCTTAACACAGAATACGTGTCTCTGATTGGCAGTTGATTTTGAAATTTGGTGAATTCTAAACATGGAAAGCGAAAGCACAAAGTGGTTGGACTGAAGAAAGTGTTAAGGAATAATTGTGCTTAAGTTGAATTATTGGATTTAAGCTTCTCTTGTAAGGACTGAGGGGCTAATATTTAGTCGTAACACTACTTCGTTGTTGCCAAGGTACAGCTACGGATTTTATGATTATTATTATTACTTTATTGACGGCTAACAGCCGCGGATATGCTGACCAACGAACGCCAAGAAATGGAAATAGGCGGTTAGGTTGATGGATGCCCTTGTGACAGTAGTCATAGCTCACTTAGACCATCAGCTGAGACCATTGTGTTCATTTGAGAACTTTCTTAAAACCTGAAAGGAAAACAGGGCCCTCTTGGACCCATCCGGATTTGTGTACAAATCTTAGGAGGTCTTTGTTTAGATCTCATTATTTAGACATTCGAGGTCGTTGTAGAACGATAACTGCCGAGGGTACTACACCTAATGCTTTTTAGGGCCGGGCATTTAGCAGGTGACGAACAAATTCAATTTCTTCAACGTTCCTGCAGCTTTTGCAGAAAAAGAAATGGAAATTCTTTGAGGCGGTTTGATCCTTCTCTAATCGAGTCTCTTAAAACCTTCTTCGTAGTTCTATTCTATGCAGCCAGCATCAAGTGTTGATGGCCAGTGGCAGCGTCGCCAAAAGGCCATCAGACACGAAACATATAAAGCGGCTCTGCTCAGATGGACTTTAGCAGCTCGTGGGCTCTACCGAGAGGGGAGATAGGAACACCGGTTTCTCAGAAGGAGAAAGAGAGAGAGCACGAGGAGCGGTTTAAGAGAGGGAGAGTTGCTACAACAGGAATGAGGTTCGAAAGTTCTACTAATGGATCAAAAGGTCCTGCCAAGGGTATAAAGTCGAAATGAAGCCAGTAGGGACCATCAAAGGACATCGTCGTGGAATCGATGTATAGGTGCTGAGGATTTGAATAAACCATTTTTGCCATTTCATTTCTTTCCTAATGGAAATGGAGACCAAAACCCGCTGTCAGGCAGAATGAACCATTCAACACGGGCGTCGAAGTTACCGACGATGCATACGAACGATACCACCCACCCTAACTGAATGAAGTAAAACTAGCTGTGTCTAAGCTAAGCTTAAGTGCAAGAAAAAATAATCAGTCTTCTTAACATCGCATACAACATCTTTTTTTTACTGTACTGTGTGAACGCTTAAAGCCGTTTGTCAACAATTTATTAGGTCCATACCAGTATAACTTTCGGCCAAGAAAGTCCACAATCGTTAAATATTCACACTGTGGCAGATGTTAGAAAAAAACCCAGGAATTATGAAACGATACCGGCCACATTTTCATCGAGTTCAAGTCCGCGTATGACAGCATCTATAGACAGGACACAGCGCTATATCCCTGTCAAACTCGCTATAGTTTGTGCAGGATGCCGATGGCACTCACATAGTTCTGTCAAGGAAGAGGTGAAGAACTTAACGACCCCAACAATGTCGAAAAAGGATTTAGATAAGGATTTGACGCGCTGCCATGTGACTTCTTTAACATAATTCTTGCGAGAATTTTAACATAATTCTTGTGCACAACTCGCGCGCCTACACCAGAGGCATCATCTTCAAGTCCGTTTACAATTACTCGCGTAGAATCGCAGATGACATTGCCATGCCTAATCGGAAGAGCACAGTGTGATGTCAGTGAAGCCTTCGTGACGTGAGTATTGGTACGGAAGCGGCGACTGTGGGCAAACGGGGGCACAACAAAGCAAAAGCTGTCATAAAGTAGAGACACCTAACATCGACGACATCTTGCACAAAACACCACCATAGACTAGACAGTTATAACTTTGAGGTGCATTCCTCTCAAAATTTAGACATCGACATCATTGCTGAAATGGAGGCTAACTCTTGCCATTCGCAATTGAATAGAGAAGCTCCTTTCTAGAGCTTCTACAGTGTCCAATTGTAAGACCCTCATCATTTCAGCTTTGCGGTGCAGAAGCATCGCAACCCTGTAAAAGGCCAGTGAAAGCGCTTATATTGCCTTGTCCCGATTTATGGCCTTGTCTGCATGGACGGAGAGTGGTAAAGGAAAAAAAATCACATCGAACTGTACAGTTCTGCCACTTCTTCATTCTTCATTCTGTACTTCGGTTAGGTAACGGACTTAACGAACCGACCGACCATAATTAAATTCGACCGCGGCTTGGCGGTCGGTGTCCTAAAGAAATTGCAGTTCCGCCTCTAAAGGCTGTCCATCTGGAGGTGGCCTTCGGGTTGCGAAGCTCAACCGGAGGCCTGATTCTGGTACCATGGGACATGGGAGGCAAAGTGCCCATGAGCCAGGTCGGTTCTGGATTTGCCTGCGGCCTGGTTCATTTCTGCCTAAAAGAAGTTGGTTTGCTAGTGGCAGCTTCATGGTGGCTGTAGTTACCCAAAATCGCGGGAGCATTTGCGGGTCTAGTAGTCTGGTCTTCGGGCTCCTGGGCTACAAAACCCATGAAGATGTGTTGAGTAGGCCTCGCTCTAGAAAGGAGGTAGCTCGCGCCTTAACGTGACTTCATATTGCGCTGGGTGATTTCTTTTTTGACCCCCTTAATTTAACCCGGCTGCTAAAATTTTTAAAAAAGATTACTTAATCTTCAAATTAAATGTAAAACCATATTTATACCCCATCTCATAGGATAGGAGGTACATTAAGTTTGTCACATAGTTTGTAACACGGTGACCCCCAAGACCTTATGGGGTCTCGATCATTAGTGCATATGATCGACACCGAATTCTGAATCAAATATGCCTTGACCGTCTGTCTGTATGTCACGCGTTTTAAGGCCTTTAATTTCAAGCTAGGAAGCTGGAATTTGGTACATAGGTTCATTGTTATCCGAAGCAGTACAAGTGTAAACATTTTTCTAATCCGCCGACAATCGGTGTAATTGTGCAACTACCTCCAGAACTTTTGAAGCTGTAAAGCGTCTTAAAAGCCTAAAATTTGGTATTTAATATATCCTGTTTATTTTAACATACACAAAATAAAAAATTAACCGCTTTACCTCCCATAGTGGGCGTGGCATTAACTTAAAGGTTAATTTTTCAAAAGCATTTTATTCAATATTTTTTTTCCAAATCAAAAAAAAAATTTTACCTAATATTTTATGTAGGAAAAACATATAGTTCTACATTTTGTTTATACAAGACTTTGAGCCACGCCTACATTTGGAGGCAGAATTGAATTAGCAGGTTAGATTTTTTTTTGAATAGTAGGATGGACGGAGGCTAAAACTCCAAAATCTTTCAAAGATACCAATACGCCTTCTATAGCAGGTACATAATACCGAAGTAGCCGATATTGGTTATGCCCGATTTCCACGTGCTAAAAAACCACCCATTTATGAGAGACACTATGAAACTGACAGAACGCACTTCATAGTAGTAAATTTTCGCTCTCTCATAATACTTCTTGACTACAACTAAGTTATAACTTAACAAGTAGTTTACGCTTCCATAGTGTTAATCGCATTGGATAGGTTGCTTTCCAGTGATTGCACCTACTAAGCCGTTCATTCATGCGGCTTCACCCTACGTCGCTAGATCGAAGGGTCTTGTTTTTTGTAGTCGTCGCTCGTTGTTAACAACGTAAAGAGTCTCGTTTAGAGTCCGGATCATTTCATTGTTGCAATGAACATGAAGGTGGGCATTTAGCTTTCGAGCGAAGTTTGTTACTTCTTCGCCCACGGTAGCTATTCCTAAATCTCTGTGAATATCACTATTCCTTATACAGGGTGTTTCCAAATTCGATGCAAATATTTTGACACAAGATTCTTGGGTATATTTGAAGAAAAAAATTGTTTTACAGTATGGGCCTATCTCAAATTTTGATACCACTTATTGGGAATTTAAGAAAACACCTACTTTGAGGTACCTTGACCCATACTAACACAAATATCTCCGCTAACACTTACAACAGGTACTTCATTTAGGACTTAAATTTTAGAAGAAATAGTACTCCTTTTAACTGCATTAAAATAAAATTAATGACTTTTTTAACTTTCGAGATATTTGCTTTTAAGTCGGATCCTTTTTCCCTGCCCATGACATTTTTTTGACTTTCAAGACACATTTCTGCGAAAAATGCGTAATAAACATATCGGTAATTTTTTTTTTCTAGTGCACCTAACAATACTTAATAAAAATTGCTAAGACAAGTTACCCGAAAAACCCACAGATTTTATGATACTTGGGAAATTCCATAGCAGGTAAAATTATGAAAAACTCTTTTCACGAAGCCGCGACAGGTATAAGGTGGAAATATGATTTGTTACCTACTTTTTTAACCGCAATTGACAACAAGAACGATTTTTTGACTATGTATTAATAATTTGCGTAGGTTTTAGAGCATGCATTTTTATTAGACTACCTGATAAAAAGGTGATTTCCCTATCATTTTTCTGTTAAATCCCAAAAAGGACTAAGTTTGAGGTTGGTCGCCTAGTTGGAAAATTTACCTAATGTAAATTGTATAAAAGGTTAGAAAACAAAATTTAATCCATCAAAGTCATTTTTGAAGCCGAGGTGACACAACAGTTGTTAAGAAACCCTACTTGAAATGGCATCTTTTACAAACGAAGAATACGCCGATATTATCTACGTTTATGGGATGTGCAACGGAAGTTCTATTAGAGCACAACAAAGATACCATCAGCTTTATCCTAACCGAAGAGTACCTAATCCCCGCGTATTTACAAATTCGTTTCGAAGACTTCGGGAAACGGGATCTGTTTCAACAAGACGACCTAACGCAGGAGCTTCACCAGGAAGAATTGCAGTTGATGAAAGAATACTGGAAGCGGTTGCAAATGATCCATCAATCAGCATCAGCCGCTTATCCTTGCGATTTAATGTTTCAACACATAAAATTGTTCGTCTCCTGCATACGGAAAACTTGTATCCACACCACCATACACCTGTGCAGGAACTGCTTCCAAGTGATTTGGAGCCGAGACTTGACTGGTTGTTAGAGCGGAACTTGGATGACAACGGTTTTATAAGCAGAATCCTATGGACGGACGAATCTCAATTTACTAGAGATGGGATTACAAATTTTCACAATCTACACGCGGGGGCTGCGGAAAACCCACACACAAGGAGAGAGTCATCATTTCAACACAGATTTAGCGTCAATTTGTGGGCAGGTGTTATTGGAAACAACTTAATCGGTCCCTACAAACTGCCTCCCACACTGAATTCTGCAAACTTTCTGGAATTTTTGCGTAATGATTTAACAGATCTACTGGAGGATGTTCCGGTAACTCAACGAGCTTCGTCATATTTTCAACAGGATGGAGCCCCAGCCCACTTTGGTCGCGAGGTTAAGAATTGGCTGGATGAAAAGTACGCTGGTCGTTGGATAGGAAGAAATGGACCAGTTCACTGGCCTGCAAGATCTTCAGACCTTACAATTATGGACTTTTTTTTTTTGTATGGGGGAGAATGAAAGAACTTGTTAATTCTACAGAAATATCAACTCTAAATGATTTAGAAGATCGTATTCTCCAAGCCTCGTCACAAGTGAGGCAGGAGTTATCCTCAATAAACGTTGACAGCGCAATCCAAAAACGGGCTCTAGCATGCATACAAAATGGAGGAGGACACTTTGAACACCTTATTTGATTGTAAAGTTAACTTAATGAAATAAAAAAAAACATAAACCAAACACAAACATTTTTATTCAGAATAATAGGAATTGAACACTATGAATCGAGTTTTTCATAATTTTACCTGCTATGGAATTTTCCAAGTATCATAAAATCTGTGGGTTTTTCGGGTAACTTGTCTTAAGAATTTTTATTAAGTATTGTTAGGTGCACTAGAAAGAAAAAATTACCGATATGTTTATTACGCATTTTTCGCAGAAATGTGTCTTGAAAGTCAAAAAAATGTCATGGGCAGGGAAAAAGGATCCGACTTAAAAGCAAATATCTCGAAAGTTGAAAAAGCTATCAATTTTATTTTAATGCAGTTAAGAGAAGTACTATTTCTTCTAAAATTTAAGTCCTAAATGAAGTACCTGTTGTAAGTGTTAGCGGAGATATTTGTGTTAGTATGGGTGAAGGTACCTCAAAGTCGGTGTTTTCTTAAATTCCCAATAAGTGGTATCAAAATTTGAGATAGACCCATACTGTAGAACAATTTTATTCTTCAAATATACCCAAGAATCTTGTGTCAAAATATTTGCATCGAATTTGGAAACACCCTGTATACCATGGAGCATTTACAATTGCTTTAAGTGTCTTGTTTTGGAAAGTCTGCAACACGGACATGTTGCTCGGCTTGGTACAACCCCAAAGTTGTATACCGTATGTCCAGGACGGCTTTAACACCTGCCTGTACAAGAGCAGTTTGTTATATGCGCTTAATTTCGAAAATCTTCCAATAAGCCAATACATTTCCCTGAGCCTAATCTCGAGCTCGTCACGCTTCTTCTTTACGTGTGGTTTCCACCTTAGTTTAGCGTCCAGTGTCATCCCTAGATACTTCGCTTCATTTGCATAAGCTATTTGTGCAGAATTTATGAACAGAGGCAAATTGTTAACCCTTCTGTAAGTGAAATTCACATGCGTAGACTTGTTCTCGTTAAGAGCGATTCGCCAAGTCTTCGTCCAGACACAAATTCTGTCCAATGCTCGTTGGAGGTTTCTCGTTGATGACTCGACTGATTCACCTGTTGCCAGGATGGCCGTATCGTCCGCAAACGTGGCCACGACTGTCTCGTCATCTAGAGGTATGTCTCTTGTGTAGAGCAGGAACAAGGTCGGACCGAGGACGCTTCCCTGGGGTACGCCAGCCCGAATTTGCTTGAAACTCGAGTATTCACTACTACACCTAACACGAAAGAGTCTGCTTTCAAGATAATTTTCCAATATTTTAAACATGTCTTCCGGCAAGTTTTGCCGTAGCTTATATTTCAAGCCTTCGTGCCATACCTTGTCGAAGGCTTGCGATACGTCGAGGAAAGCACTTGAACATATTTTTTTCCCTTCTAAGGCTTTTTCAATTTCATGCGTTATTCTGTAGACTTGATCTATTGTGGAATGGTTAGGTCTGAAACCGAATTGATGATCCGGGATCAAGCGTCTTTCTGCAATTATTGGTTGTAATCGCTTCAGCAGAAGTTTCTCGAACACTTTCGATATTATCGGCAGAAGCGATATGGGCCTATAAGATTTTTTATCATTTGCGCATTTCCCCGGTTTTGGAACCATAATGACTTCAGCAACTTTCCATTGTCTTGGAACGTATAGAAGTCTAAGAGAAGCGTTTATCATATAAAGTAGCTTGACTAATGCCTTTTTTGGTAGCTCTTTTAATATTTCGCCAGTGATCAGGTCGTAACCCGGGGCCTTATTATTTTTAAGTTTGCTAATTGTTTGTCGGAGTTCAACTAACGAAACTTTTTTCATTCTAAAGCTATCAGGTTCGGCGTTGTTGTTTAGAACGTCAGCCAACGGCGGACCGTCGAAAGGCTTGAATGTTTCTTCTAAATGTTCAGCAAACAAATTCGCTTTCTCTTTGTCTTCTCTTGCCCATTCGCCGTTAGCTTTTTTATTGGTGCCGAGTGGATTATAGGTTTCTTGATGGACTTAACCGTTTCCACAGCGAGTAGTTTGAGCTCCTATCCGCTGACAAGCCTTCAAGGTATTCAGTGGTCTCACGATTTTTAAGATCTTGCAACATTCCTTTCAGTTTGTTAGAGAGGTGGTTCAATAGGGTTTTGTCTGGAGGGGCCCTCGTGCCTTGCCATCTCCTACGCGCTCTTCTCTTTTCACGAATCAATTCTTCGATTTCGAGCGGATATGTTTTACGTACATGCCCGTCGGTGCTAACTGCGACTGCGTTCTTTTGGGACGAATTGTTGTTCCAAGCAGCGCTCTGAATTGCTTCAATGAATTTGTCAACTGCGGTTTCTAACTCGAAAGGAGTTTTCAATGGCACATTCAAGCCAACACCCTCCTTACAGTCCTTTCTGAAAGCGTCCCAGTTCATGTTTTTGCTAGCTAATCTAGGAGCTCTTTCTATTTTCGCAAGTCTTCCACCCATCTTCAAGATAACTCCTGAGTGGTCTGAGCAAAGATCATAACACTCTTCAATTCGCGTAAGGTATTTGGGGTACCCTTTAGCGATGAAAAAATCGACAAGGTCAGGCTTTTTATTCCTATCGGTTGGCCAATATGTTGGCTTACCCGTGGAGAAAAAGTCCACCCCACGCTTCATACTATTTTTGTACAGTAATCTGCCTCTTGTTGAATTGCATCGTGAACCCCAAAAAGTATGCTTCGCGTTGAAGTCACCCCCAATGATAAAATTGGACCCAATGAAGTCATACATACGATCAAGATCGTCTTCCACCAGTCTATATCCTGGCGGGAAATAACAAGATGCAATGTTATAATCTAAGCAGTCAATTTTTACAGAAACTGAACTGATCTGCATAGAGTCTAGCTCAACTTCTGTGTTCTTGAAGTGCTTTATGCAGTTCGTAATGTAGAGGGAGGATCCTCCTCTCGAATTTTGCGAAGGGTGATGTGCGTGATAGTCATTGTAACCTTTAAGTTTGGGTCTAGACCCGTTTTTAAGATGAGTTTCCGTAATCATGCAAATATCAATATTGTTTTTCCGTAGAAATACTTCTAGTTCGTCTATTTTATTCAGAAGGCCGTTTGCATTCCATGTTAGTATTTTAAATAACTGTTTCATATTCATGTTCTCTTGTAATTTTTTCGAGGCTTAAACTCGAGCTTGCTCAGTTTGTCAAATATAACTTTGTTGATTTTAGTCTGATCCTCAAGTTTCTCCAAGATTACAGCGAGGATCTGAGACACTGCATCTGTTGTGGGCGATCTTGCCTTGTTTTCGTTTGCCGCAACCTGTGCGTATGATTTCGGTCCGACCAGTGGTGGTTTCTCCGCTGCACTTGAACTGGCGCCGCTCTTTTGTGGAGCTTTTACGCCTTTTGTCGACGCCTCCTTTGCCAATCTTCCACTTTTGATCGGCTTTGGCGTCTTTGGAGTCTTTGGCTTAGGAGTTTGAGCAGGTTTTGGGCGTCCTAGGCTTTGATTCTGACCTCTAGTATTTTCCTTAAGAGGTTCTCGTCCCTTTTGCAGCTCTATGGCTACTTCGCATCCTCGATAGTACGCGGGGTGGTTTCCGTGGCAATTGGCGCAAACTGCTGGAGCCTTTATGTCAACTTTGCACTCTGTTGACAGGTGTTTTCCGGCACATTTCACGCAACGCGGTTCTTTTTGGCAGTAGGCACTTGTGTGCCTGAATTCTTGGCATCGCTTACACTGTGGTATCAGTCTATTGCGCTTTCGCATGGGTTCGATTTTAACCCTGATGTTAAGTATCATTTTTATTTTATAAATATCGTTTTTGCTCTCAGTTCTTTCAAAGGAGAGCATAAAAATTGGAAGGCCGCGTCTGATCACAGTGTCTCTTTCTCCTTCCGTACGTTGCTTTTCCTTTTTAATGATATTGACGGCATCTATAATTTTAAGGCCTTTATTTTTTACGTCTTTTACAACGTCTTCTTTTGTGCATGATGGGTGGAGCCCCCTTACAATGACTCGCAGTGGTTTTTCGTACTTATTTTGATAAGTATACCACTCGATTCTTTCTGCATTCAGTCCAAGAGACAGTGCGCGATAGGAATCGGCGTTGTCAACATTTACTTTCCACACGTTATTTCGGTGCGAGGTAAGCTTATAGTTTTCTGTTTTCACCGTGTTTGCAAGAAGGTTGCGCAATCTCCCAAAGTCTGCTATCCCGACGATGTTTATTGCGGGAGGTGGACGAATTTTCGCTTCTGGTTTAGCCTTGTTTGAGCCAGAGGGCTTATCTTCTTTTTGTATAACTTCGGGAGAGGAATTCGCCTTTCGCTTCTTGCTAGACCTTTTCCTTAAGACTGAATCGGTCTCAAGTGCAAGTTCGTCCTCGTCCATGAAGTATTCGACTGCTGGTCGGTTCGGTGTTACACACTCTTTCGTTACCTCACAGTCTTTCGTTAAACGAGTATTTTTAATATCCTCGTTTTCTTTTCGCAGAGAGTCAACTTCCATTTTTAGATCTTGGAAGAGTCGCTCCATTTCAGTAAGCTTAGCTTAGGAGTTCATTATTCTCCTTTTCTAAGCTCTTAATTTTCACAGAGTCCTGGTTTACCGGTGGACTGCTTTTTCCGGATATGACTGCTTTTTTCCGGATAAGCAGGTTAGATAAACGAGACTTGATTCCAGAATTCGTTCATACAAAGTTTTTAGCCACGACACCATTCAGGTAAAATGCATTTTTACGTACATTTAAGCGTAACTTGGAAATATCTGCTTTATAATTGACAGTTTGTAATTAGGGTCGGCTGGACCACGCCCCTTTTCAAAGTTTGCACCTCTTATAAAATGTCAAAAAAACAACAACATCAGCATTTTGCAATTTGGGATAGGATGGGGTATTCAACGGTCCGTTTTACGGACTGTAACTTCTGCACTTACCCACTGGTTTTTTTTTACACCAATAAGCACTCAGCACGAGAATATAGCAAAAACACCCCTATTTATAAAAAAATAAAAATAAGTTTTTTGGGTCTACTAAAACCCCTCTCTCTCCCCTAATCTGGGAAGGGTATAAAAACACAATCATAAAATATGTACCTTAAAACTTTAGAACTCTTAGTTTTCGACTTGCAAACGAATACAATAGATACAACTAAAAAATAAAACCTCTTAATTTTCCTCTTAGGGTTACATAAAAAAATTGAATTCAACACAAAATTGTCTCGATAACATTCGAAATGCATTTTTGAACTATTTAGCTGTACATGACACTCTAATTGTTAGCCTACTAATTTTAGACACACATTTTGACATTATAATTTATGTCTTTCCCCAATGTGACCTCAGCTACATAAAAAAAACATATTATTAATTGTTCCTTTTTGTTTGGATGAAAATAAATGAATCCATCTTGAAACCCACCTACAATATACGCGCACGCAACAGTTGTTGTTCTTTGATCGAAAACTGTCGGTCCAATTTGTACACTTCCATTCGGAACACCAATATTAATGGAACACTCATCACAAGTAGCGAAACATTCGTCTTTGATTAAACGTCTACAACATGGACAACAAGAACGAACTAAGTGTCTGTCAAAGGCACATGATGATCACCGACGGCGCAGCGCACACAGATAGATTTCTTTCTCCTTTGTTAGAATGGATACTTAAAAATAAAAAATATTTTGTCAATTCAGTGGCTTGAATAATTTTTGTTGGCGGTTGGGAATCGATTTACTCGCCTGTCAAATGGTCCAACAGGAATCAACCAAACGGATGATAGGATTTTCAATTAACACGAATTCGTCACGAGTTTTAAGCTGACTGTTTTAACTCAACTGTGTGTAGGTATGTGGACCGTTTTTGGACAAAGGGCAGCCAGACTGAATACAGATGTCGTGTGCGATTGACAATTGAGAATTTCTTCATAATCCACATTTTCATTTAGATTGAGTTAAGGACTTACCTGCAGGTAACAAACGCATAACTTTACGGATTACAAAGTAATTTGAAACGAACAAGGGAAATTCATCTGAAACTCAATTACAATAGTTTGGGAGCTTGGGTTTTTTTTTCTTCAACTATCTGATTCTGATGTTATTGAGACAACTGTAGTAGGTTAGGTACCCTGTTGTCAGTTCTTGTATTCATTTAAAGACTTATGGATGATACTTTCGACAACTGATTGAACGCTTTGCATGATTAAATGAAAACTTTTATGCTTAGGTAGGTTTCTGGTGCAAATTTTTTTAAATAAAACAACAGAATATAGAATCCGTCAATTAAAAAAATTATTTAACTATAATTTCCTGTAAGTCATTTTCCTATAAATAATAATGTCTAATATGGTAGTAAATTTTTTCAATTCAAACAACATTTCGAATCATTATCGCCAGTAAATTTGATAAATCGATTTCGATTGTCACATCGCTTTGGGTGGTGATAAAGTAAATCTCACCCATCATGTCCATATCAGAAGAAAGTGCCCATAAACAATTCATTTGGTTTATTTGGTTTAATAGTTTTTGTGGTACAATAACTCACTGCGTAAGCGCACCCTTTGAGGTCCGGCAGGACAACCAGCATCCATGCATAGCAAGAGCTCCAACAAGCCGAAAAATTATGCCATTTATCAAATTTTTTGTTGTTCTTTCCGATGCTGTTGGCATTAAATCAAATTCATATCAGCAAAACCTACCCATCCACAGTTGCATCGTTCCCTTCAAGCACAGAACCCGGTCGGCTGGGCCCTTTGGCCGCGGGAGCACTCTTCACAGTCATTACCACAAATCTTTCATCAGGCAATTAAAATATCAAGATGGGTGTCTTTCGGCATGGATCATTATCATTGTCGGTGCTCGCACGCTTAAAAGGCTGTGACTTCTTTTCCGAAAACATTTCAATCAACAAAGTCGGAATATCACCGAAAAAGTCCTTTGAATGTGAGGAAGGTGGCACCCGATGATAAAATTAAGCGATATATTCTCAAGAGGTTTCACATCTGAAATAGAACTGTTGCAACTGCACCACCAGCAATTAAGACGAAGAACTCTTTCTCACACAGTTCCTTTGATGTCACATCGTAATAAAGTCATTGTGAAGTAGTCGTCATCGTTGCAACTGACAGAGGATAGGTGGAGAACGTGTTCACAGCCAGCAATTACGAGGTGATGGTCTTGGCAATAAAATGCGTATTAAAACTTTTATAAGGACCTATAAAAAGGCTGGGTGGTAGCGGCCGGCCGGCGCGGAGCGGCAAGGAATTAAGAGTTGAAAGTGAATTTGCCCGGTGTGGTCACTTTGAACTTGTACCGATTAGAAATTCCTTCAAGTGACACGCACAAAATGCAACTTAATAACTCAGCGCAATAAAATGCGACAGAGGAAATTTTTCTGTTGGGAAGGTACGTACCAAAGTGCCAGGAGTGTATAGCGAAGCAATTAAAAGCCGAGGCTATAAATCACAGCTTAAAGAAATCCGACCGTGCGACGTGCAGGGAAAAATAACCTAATTAGGCAATAAATGTCCACATGTATATGATTGTTGAGTAGGAATCCTCGCAGCACATATGTACACACCGGCCGGATGGCGCCGCCTTCCAGTAAAAGGCATTCCCCTATTCGGAGATTTTAATTTCAATAAGTTCATATTTCATTTTTTGTTTACCACCGAATAAAGTAAGGTTTACCCCCATAGGAGTACTCAAGGAATGTTGGCGTATCGTGTTTACAGAGTTATGTAAAATAGGTTTATACGATGTATTTTTAAGCCTTTAAGGAATTAACAAGGATGCAGCTGCGTTACGCAGGTTCTTATGGCAAAATTATGCCTTTTCAAACTGGACAGATTTTATAAAAATATTCTGTAGCATAAATCATGCCGCTTTTGGAAGAGACCTTGGAAAAAATTCCACCTTAAAAGGTTTCCTTCTTTTCTTCTTCTTTGACAATGAGGTCCATATTTATATTTCTGCGCATAACATTTAAGTTCTGGTGGTAACAATTACTTCTTTCAAGGTCGACGTAATGGTCCCAAGTCTTATCCATTTATATAATTAATTACTTCCTACATCGAAAGGAAGTCTTTGCTTAAGTAAGTTCTTCTTACTGCATTGAGTTATGTATGCACTAAAGAAGTTAATGGTGTCTTCTTTTGAGCAGTAGCTCCTGGATTTTTCGTTTGTTGGTGGTTTTTGGTCGGCCCGAATATTTTCCATAATACAACTGGTAAGGGTTTACCGACTAGTAGCGCGACTCGATTTAAAGAGGGTAATGAACCTTATCTCCGGTTCAAACTGGCTAAACGCCTAACTGTGATCACACAACCCATCCCTCCTCCACATGGAAACTCTATGTGGGCGAGGGAGCAAGTAGAGCCCCAAATATACTCCACCATACCTCCCCCAAGGTTTTCCCAACAGGATCGGTCTGGTACGGACTCATACCGATTCGCTTGCCTTCACCTCTGCGCTCTTGTGGGAACCAGTGTTACAGATTCCCCCGGGTAGTACGGGTTCATACCGCTTCGGTTACTCCTACCTCTCCCATTCCCCGGTTCGGGTTCATACCGCTTCGGTTACCCCTAACACTCCTATTCCCCCCCCCCCCCTCCAAGGTTAATTCTGACTTGAGTCACCTGAGGTATGGGTTTACACCGAGTACGGTTACCCTACTTCAGCGTCTGAACGAATAGGCATCCCATCCTTCGGCAAACCGAAATCGTTTACTCCACCTGCACTTTCCAATCCTTAAGGCTTAAGCCGCGTTGTCACAAGGAACAGAAACAGGAACAGAAACAGAATTTTATACATTAGCAACGCAAAAAGCATTCAGCGAATTTACGTGTCAGTTGCTAATGTATGCGGGATTCTGTTTCTGTTCCTGTTTTACGTTGCTTGTGACAACGCGACTTAGCTCTCACTTAGGGGCCATAGTAAACCAAAGATCTAAATCTAGTTAAACTCGACGCAAGGGAGAGATACCCTATTTGTCCGTTACACCACACGGGACGTAATTAGTAGTACCTCCTACAGTGATTGCCATTTTCCTCGTCTTTTCCCTCCCCACCATATTCCAGTGTTTTTCCGAGTGCTGGATCGGTGGGGGCTTAAACCGCTTCGGTTACCCTCACCTCTCCACCCCCACGGGATCACCAGCACATAATTCTCACTGGTACGGGTTTATACTGTTTCGGTTACCCCTACCTTCCCCCAATTCTAACGCGAGTTGCCTGTAGTCCGGGTTTACACCGAAGACGGTTACCCTACATCAGCTTCTTGCCTGAGAATTCCCCCTATAAGAGTTCACACCGAATCGGTTACCCCTGCACCTTCCCATCCCCGAGGATAATTCTTAGCAGAGAAGCAACATGTTCGGACCTATACCGAAATCGGTTGTCCTGCCGAACTCTCTCTCCTATAGGAACTGTTCCTCACTGACCCACCCACCTCCTCCTCGACCTCAAGCAATCCCCCCCCCCCTCAACGGGAGGGCGCCCAATTGAGGACAAGCCAACCTCAGAAAGGATGTATATTGTTAAGACCAATGATTTGAAATGTTTTCAAAAGTTTTTACAGGCTTTTAGGTTGTTAAATGATGTGCAAAAAAATTTAATTGCTTTTTCGACTTTTTTCCCAACGTTTCGGTGTTTCTTTACGACTTTTTCAGGGGGATCTATTCTTTTTACATTACAATAGAAGTTTCTGCTTTGCATCATAATTTATTGTTGGTTCGTTGTCTGTACTATTGAGACTAGGTATGGTGACTAGCTGAATCATCATCATCGTTTTTATTGACCGCTTATCGTTTCAAATGGCCCTGGAGAGGGGGAACTTAGGTGGCCCTTCCATCCTTTCCGATCCTCCGCCACTAACTTAAGATCCTCAGACGCGATCCCTAAGCGGATCTCAGAGATGTTCTCTACCTGGTCTCACCACTGGAATATTTAAACGACCTAGAATTTGAGAAGCCATTTAGCACGCCTCAGGAGGACTATTCACTTAGCCTGGGGAAAGGGTATCAGTTTTCCAGGCCGAAGAGCTTCGAATCGGTTGTATCTCGGTATAAATTTTTTCGCTCAATATCCAAATTTCATGACAATAGGTGTGGGTTAAAGCAAACACTATGTATCAAAGAGTTCAAAACTTCCTGGGACAATGGCTCAATGTCAAATTGTCCAAAACCGAATCGCCCAAAAATATGAAAAATGTCATATTGCCCAATAGTTTTAGGTCATTTGACACTAGGGATTATAAAAGACGGACTTGGCTTAATCAATTCAGCTATTGGTCTCGATCATATCTCTAAAAGGTCTCAAGGGTCTATAGTGAATGTTCCAAGATAAGCATTAAAATTTAAACTATGCATTTAGACCCTGGGTATGGTTCAAAAAAATTTTTAACGCACATTTTTGGTCATTAAATTATGCGGGATAGGTTAGGCCACAATGGGGTATGAAAACTTATCACACTAAGCAATTTTGTGGAACAATAAGCAGGCCTTAGGATTCCGCATTTACAATGAATCAATTTTAGCTACTTAACGAAGCATGCGAGACATATTGGGTCAATCTTAGATTATTCAGATCTATAGAAACTAGATCAATAAGGCCCGGGTTTTCAGTGCTGAGTTAAGCCCAGCTTAAACCAAGATCTGTTAATCCCGTAACAAAACGATTCTGGAGTTAACTCTGCGAGAAGTTTTTCAGTGCAGAGTTTTTTACGTCAGCAAAGTTGTCAAAATCTTCGACTCTCGAAATTATTGACTCTCCCAGCCATCAATTCGTATAGAAAATTTCTCTCAGATTCCAATTTTCATAAAAACCCGCAAATCAACTGCAATTCTACACAGAGATTCCCAGAAATTTATACTGTTCTCCAGAGTTGATCCGGGATGAACACACCAAATTTGGCAAGTTAAGCCGATATTAGCCCCAGATCTTCATTTACTGAAAAACTCATTTCTGGGGTTTTCAGTTTGACTCCGAAACTCAGATGGTCTCGCACTGAAAAGCTTATAGGATCATAGCGCCAAGACGAAAATTTCGTTTTTGAGACAGAGAGACGCATGGGAGTTCGTCAGTTTCGTGGAATATCGCTATGCCCTGTCATTCAGCAGAGGTGAATGCTGCATTAGAGTTTATAGAGACTCATCGAATGCCTGGCACTTCATCCTAGAAGTCATTTCATACCATGATAGGAGGAATTTTTGGTCTAAAAGTTGATACCAAACTGAGGTTTGGGTATGGTGACGTGTAAATTCTAGAACGAATCTTGAATGTATGGAAAACGGTTCATTGGCCGATCTTATTACCGCTTTGAAGCAAGTGGCCGAGCTTTTAGTATGCTGAAGATGTCAGTGCTGCTTAGGGAGCTCGCAGTGCACCGCTCATAATTAAGCAAAGGTCTTCGCACCTTGCTCTCACTTTTTATAAGAAAGTCTATAGGGTATAATAGAGTCACAGCTTAAGACCGCGAATGAAAAAAAAAGTTTACTTTTACACTGGATGATGCCAATTTTTAACATAATTCTTCAAATTCGTCCTTCTCTAAAACATGTGATTCTTCCAAATCCTGGAAGAATTCAGTGCTGATTCCTAAAACAAAACGTTTCAACCTCTATGACTGAGTACCATTGGCGCTTCTTATTCGGGTTTTAGATCTAAGCGAGAAAACACATTTGCGCTTTTTCAAGATCAGTATTTACTCCTATAGATGATCCGAGATTTGAAGTCGTTTTAAATACTTTTGGTAGACTTCGTAAAGACATCTAAAGTAAAAAGCTACCTGTATCTACTGAGTAGCTCTGAGGAATTACATGGGTGGAAAGCGGATCATGTTCCATAAGTTAAGTTAACACCACACTAAAAATCACCTTTACGAGTTAGACTTTAATCAGCTTAGCCTGGTTAAACTACTTAGCAGATGATGAAGATTAAAAACAAACGCCGACTAGAAACTGGTTACTAATTTTGCATTTTGTAGCTTGGGATCGGCTAAGTACATCACATATCCTTTGCCGGACACGCAAAACAGATCGCACACAACATACAAGTGACCAAGGAGTCCTCAGAGCATTGGACCAAGATACTCCAGTTATCCACTAAATCAAAATCAACTCTTGGATTAGATGAGACTATAACTAATGGCATGTTGTGATCGTGATCACAACGCAACAAAGAACAACCTGGCACTGTGCGTGCCCACAACAGAACAAGTCTCATATCTAATGTTCAACAATTAGGTTCCCACAGATAATGCTAAACGCTACCATTAAATTTGTTCTTCGCTATTCTCACTCCGTCATAATCCATTTGTCGTTTCGATATCTAGTGTCCAGCGACAATGATGCCAACTGCAAGAATTCTCGGTCACTGCTTTCCCAAAATTTGTCATTGTAAATGCAGATTGTTAATCATTGGAAACGAGGAGCATCGGACGCACCTAGAGCCCAAGTTGCCTCTAAACAAAGATTCTCGTATGGGGGTATGTAAAGGTACCCCAAGCTAAGACACCTTATCGGGTGATATCTCATGAAAAATTACGACTCTTGATAAGAGTGATTCGTCTCTTTCAGAGCTGTCCGAAGGCACACACATTTAAGTGGATACCACTTGGACACAATGCCGCTTGACGTCCCGGTGCCGGTTTTTCGGTATGGAGATTCATCTGCGACCATCCAGGTACACCACCACAAGGCATAATATATATCCACAGCACGGCCGCTTTGTTTGCCGGTTTTCTCTTTGGCACTTGTTCGTTGCTGTTGGAAAAAACACTTACGCCAGGTCCGCGTTGATGGGGTCCTTATCAGGGTAAACCTGTCCGAGAACGAGCATCTATTAATTTCCGGCCCTGATAAGACCGTGGATATTTGGGGGTTCTTCTTTCCATCGAAAGAACAGGGAATGCAGCCTTCGGACCACACTCCATTCCGTTGTCGAGACGGGAAACAGAGCTGAAGTGCACCACAGTGTTATGGGGAGGGAGGACGAGAAAATACGGGCTCCTCGCCGTCTATGTTGTCCGAAAGTCCATTGAAATGGAAATTTATTTATTGTTTCTCAATTCGATTAAAAGTGCATTTTATGGCGGACCCAGAACCCACGGACATTAATTGTCCGCGGTGATGGGTCCTTAGCGGTTATCTAATACGTTGAATTAAATTAAGAACGGCCTAGCTGTCCCAGACGTTCTGACGCTCCGCGCTCTCGTATAGATATGTAGAGCCGTCCAGCGCGTGAAACTGAAGCAACGCATTTCGACCACGCATTCGACCAGGAACCGGGCTCATCTTTTGTTTTTATGTGTTTCTAAATGAGGGTACATCTTGTGACATCTTCGAGATGTATCTTGTGTTACTGTACAAAATAGATTGTTTGACCCAAGTATATATACGATGTCGGCAAAGTGTTGCTTTTATTTTAAGTCCGGGTACATGAAAGGTGTATATTCGAACTGGTGGACCAGTTTTAGATTTGTGGTACCGCATGTTCCCAGGAAAATAGGGCCACGGTTCTGAATACGTATGCTTGAATTATGTTAAACTGGGACAAGTTTCCAGTGTGTTAGAAATGAAGATTGATGCTGAACCGCCTATGGTAGTGCTGGGTGAGAATGTTGCGCGGAGGACTTGAATTAGAGGTTTATATGGCAATAGACTTTTTCCAACATCAAATTGGAGACATTTCTTGGGCGGTTGCGCTTTTGAAAGTTCCGCCATCAAGGGTATTAATAGCTTCAAATTGGAATAATAGATCTATTTCGGCTTGATTGGTCCGGGATCAACTGAAATGCTATGGGAAATGTTCTTACACAGAGATTTCCACAAAATCAACGGCGGTTTGGTTGAGTTCGATAAGAAAATCACTTTTAATTCAAATAGTTTCAGCTTTTATTGGAATACTGTTGGGAATGAAGCTACTTAAAACTGTAGTCCCAAAAATTATACAAACGAATTGTTGTTTTCAAAGATGACCCTTAATATACAACCCACAACTTTATTGGACATGAAATGCGAGAGGTGACTGACAAAAATTGTCAGTAGATGGCGATAGAACCCAGCCTGTTTGCGAAAGCTGAATTATATCTCCTTTTTTTAAATCTTCTGGTAGATTTCATATTGAAAGCCTCTAAAAAGTTTCGATAATTTAAAGCTGACATATTTTGCTACCCGTCATCAAAAATCTCTTATTAATTCACGAAGCTATGGAGGATTGCATATGATTCGAAAGATATCACAATGGAAGCCAAATTAAGGACAAGGGAATCGTGCTAGATTTAAAGTGTGTCGGCGTATATTATTTTTTTTCAAAATCAACGTTGTTTTAAACTTTAAAGACTTCATTCAACCTTACATTTTTAAATTTGTTTTCCCAGGAGCTACTTTCCACGTGGAACTGTATATTTTAAAACTGCTCGAATACGCAAAAAATCTATTTTTTGAAAGAGATCATTGTAAGAGAGAGAGAGAGAGAGAGAGATCATTGAAAGAGATCATACGTCTCCGAAGTAGCATATAAAAATGGACAGAGTCCCCGCATTTAGATAACTTAGGCAGCTACATTATCATCGCTGGATATTTTGATGCCGCTCAAGCTTCAAAAAAAGGAAAAGCATACTGGACGTGAAAATAAGAGACGCGAAAAATTATTTCAGAGCGTGTAAATGACCGTTTTAGAAATGCTTATAGATTGGAGTCCGAACAAGCAGGGTTCCATAAGAAAACATTCCTCTGTTGATCGCATAGCATTTTATTAGATTTGATTGATCATGCTTTGATCATAATTTTATTGATTTACCGATCATGCTCAGCTCAGGCTCATGGGAGACTGTTCCAGAAGAGCTTGGAACTATCATTCTTGTAATAAATTGAAAATTCAAAGTGAAAGATCATTCATTTTTGAATTTTTAGCGATTATAACTGGCTTGGGAATAAAATTCCAATTTTTTGTTCAGCTTTTCAAGATCTCGATTTTAAATTCCGCATTTTATATTTTTTAAGCCCGTTTCTTTTATTTCTGGATGTCCGAACTTTCCAAAGGGGTCAACAATGACTCAGATGACTCAGCTGCAGATATCTCGACGAAGAAATGGAAATGCTGTGAGGAAGTTTGGCGTCGGCAAGCTAGAAGCGCAAGAGATCACAAGGTCCGTCTCCAACCGAGTCTCTTAAAACCTTCTACAAAGTCCTATGCAGCATCAGGTGTAAATAGCGAGTGGCAACAAGCCTGATGCACTGAATTTTACACGGCTACCTTTACGAAATCCTAGGTTTGACGATAAATGCCGGAACAGCGGGTCTGTACAAAACAACTACGAGTGGAGAGAGAGGAACACCGGCTTTTCTGATGGAAAAAGAGAAAGCACAAGAAGAAAGCACCCCGCCGCCCAATAGAGATAGAAAGATGCTACAACGGGAATGAGGTTCCAAAGTTTTACGAAATGATCAAATGATCCTCCCAAGGGTTCAAACTTTAAACTAAAGCCTGTTAGGACGGTAAAGGAAACTTTGTAGTGGAATTGCTGTCCGTATTTTTTGAAAAAAAAAACATTTCTCCAGACTGTATACTACGGCGAAGACGAATCGAATCTTGCTGTCAGAGAAAATTAACCGCATCAGTACCGAGGAGTAATACGAACCGACCTGGAATGACGGACTTGTTGCCGAACTTTTTAAATCCGCTGACGATCGGCTGTTACTTACCTACTCAAGGTGGCGCTTACTTAAGGTGGCGCTTACTTAAGGTGGCGCTTACTTAAGGTTAGCTGTTACTTGCTTACAGTCTGGGGTGGACCTGGGCCTCAGCCAGCAAGCTTCGCCAGCAAGCTCTGTCTATAGCTCTGTCCAGACTTGCACGCGAAGTTGGCTGAGGTCCCCTCCTACTTGCGTGGGCCACCTGAGTCTCGGTGCTCCTCTACTGCGCCGTCCCTGCGCGGTGGGTTTGAAGATTTTCCGGGCCGTGGCGTTGGTGTCCATCCGCTCTAGATAAACCAGCCATCGTAGACGTTGTGTTTTGACTCTTTTGGCTAGGTCGGTGTCGCTGTACAGCCGTACAGTTCGATGTTATATATCCTCCTCCACTTTCCGTCTATGCAGACGGGAAAATCTATCGTCCAAAGAGCTTTCCACACAAAGTAGCCTACATAGCGTTTTAATCTGCCATTTACAGGGCCCATGCTTCTGCACCGTAAAGCAGGACTGGGTTGCTCGAGAGAGGGCTTTGCTACTCAATCGCCTTCTTAGCCCACAGCGATTGGCAAGGGTTATTCTCATTTGTTTTCAGCGCTGGTGTCATTGTCTGAATTGATAGCGGAACCCAGGTAGAAGTCCTTACAAGGCCTTAAGTTATAGCTGTCCATAGTGATGTTTTGTCCAAGACGTCGTTGGGTGCCTTTTCTTAATGGCAGCATATACTTGGTTTTGCCCAATACTCACGAAGGCTTCACTGACGTCATGCGCTTTGTTCTTCCGATTACGTCAATGTCGTCTGCGTATGCGAGTAGTTGAACGGACTTTTGAAAGATTGTACCTCTGGTGTTGGCGCGGGAGTTCTGCACAATTCTCTCAAGTATGATGTTAAAGAAGTCGCATGACAGCGCGTCGCCTTGTCTAAATCCTGTTTTGACATCAAAAGGGTCGATGAGGTCTTTGCCGACCTTGACAAAAGAGCGTGAATTTTCCATCGTCATCTTGCACCAGACTGACGAGTTTGGCAGGGATGTCAAAACTAGACATTGCGCTACATAGATTGTCTCTATAGATGCTGTCATACGCGGCCTTGAAATTGATGAAAAAGTGGGGTGTGATTAGCTGTTAGCGTCTGCTAGATAATTTTTGCGAGGAAAGCATTCCCGACGCATGGAACCTCCAGCTTTGTTTGCTCGGTCCTCAAGAAAAGGAACTATCTGACTATTTTCCCAACTACAGAGGTACACGATCTTTTGTGCTATACTGCCTATAGCCGTTTGTCGACAATCTAATAGCTTTGGATCAGTGTGGGCTTTAGATCATAAAAGTCTACCATCGTGTCGGTCAAATATTCACACTGCAGCAGATCTTGGGGAGTTCCAAATCGATACCCATCACCTTTTCATCGATTTCAAGGCCGCGTATGACAGCATATACGAGCTATATATGCAATGTATAGTTTTTGCATCCCTGCCAAACGTATCAGTTTCTGCAGGATGAAGACGGCTGATCCGTCGAGGTTGTTAAGCCTCACTGACCCCTTTTGACCCACTGAAAAGGATTTAGACAAGGCGCCGCGTTGTCATATGTTACTTCTACCTTTGGTGCCATTTTCTTTTGTTTAATTTTTCCTTATATTTCTTTAATTACCCTCTTTTTGTTAATTTAATTAATTTAATTTGGCGCAATTTTAGGGAGGAAGAGATATAGCATCCAACTGTACGGGCTGTACAGCGACACCGACCTAGCCAGAAGATTCGGCTGCGGTCGCTAGGTCATCTAGAGAAGATGGACACCAACGCCCCGCCCGAAAATTCTTCGTCCTCGCAGGTACGGTGCAGTAAACGAGTATCGAGACTTAGTGGAAAGGCGCACGCAAGTGGAAGAGGGCCTGTGCCAACCACGCGTTCAAAACCAGAGACAGCTAGTTAGAGCTAGTTGGCGAAGCTTGTTGGCTGAGGCCCAGGTTCACCACAGACTGAAGCGCCACCTTAAGTAAGTTAAAGTAGTAAATATAGATGCAATGATTAACGCTCATGTATTCACCCTTCAGTCTAAATTGAGGCGTAAATATAAGGTACTTAGGGTCTCTCCATGTTATTGCTATTTTGTGCATTACGAGCACGACATAACGAAGTACAGTGTTTAATCTGCCTTCTTAAGAAAATTTGACTTTGGTGCAGATTGTAGTGCCTCGGACAGGCAATCGTCTTGTTGCCAACATGTCTTGCTAAGTCAATTAAAATAATAACGAGCAATAGGACGACCACTTTACGCTATTTCAAATCCACTCTGCTACTTTGAGGCTTTCTTTACCAGATCATGTCGAATGTGGAACTGGCTCCCGCATCAAAATGATTTAACGTCTTATCGTTGCCTCTCTTATGCTGTTATCCTAGTCCTTTCCTTTTCCGATATAGGTGTAGGCATCGGGGTAGGGCTATGATAAAATGTGTTTATACCCAACCCAGGGTATATGAATGTTAACGCATAGTTTGTAACACAGTGAAATAATCACCGTAGACCCCTACGACCTTTTAGAGATATGATCTCGATCATAATCCGACAGGTGAATCGATTAAGCTATGTCCGTCCGTCTGTCCGTATGTATAAAGTTTTTAGGTCTTTAGAATTGAGCTAGGACGCTCAAATTTGGAGTGTATCTTGGTTCTCGTTTTGTACTGATAAAGTGTGAAAATCGGTAGAATCCGTCAATGGCCACGCCCACTTCTGGCTTCAATGTAAGACAACCTCAATTTCAATTTTTCTTTGTCTAACTTGAAGTAAGACAAAGCGTAGGACCTCAAATTTAGGTATAGAGCTATATTGGCCTAAGACCTTTCACAAGGCATAATTGGACAGCCCACAATATCGACCATGCCCACTTTTAACATGTTAGATCTTTAAAAACCCGATTTCTCGGGAAGTTCACTCCAAATCGAAAAAAAAATTATATGACATATATTGTAGACATAACTATTTGCTAAGTTTGGTCCATACAAAGTTTTGGGCTTCGCCCACTTTTAAGAGGCGTTTTTAGGAAAAAAACGGAATTTTTTCGAAATATTTTTCGGTTTTCAAGCATTTTGGCTAGATTTTAACGAAATTACAATTAATTGATTTAAATTTTAAGCCCATGCCCACTTTCGGGGGCGTGGCCTATACAAATCATATATGAATTCGGGGTAAAAAATTTAAGGTTTGGTGTTCACGGTGCCTATATAGGGTCGGGTATATAGAATTTTGTCACAGACGAACTCTTGTACTTACTCACTTGTTTTTGGCACAAATCGGTAAAATTAAGACTGAACTTATGATGTTTTGTTAAATGCACTTTGCTCTCTTAAGTAAGTAGCGGTTTCTGTTTGAAGTAGGTATACACTGGCTTAAGTTTACAATTGTTTTATTTACTTTAATTCAGAGCTTTTTACTTATGCATGAAAATTTTTATCACAACATGTCACTCCATTATCACCTTTAAACTTAAACTTTCTTTAATTCCAGAAGCGTTAATGAGTTCTCAAAGACCGAATATAATGAATTCCATATCCGAACCACAAATCCCACAGAACTTTATCACGATGAATCCGCCATAGTCTCCCCATAAAACCCAAAGATTATGATGGGAATTAATATGCAAGAAACCACGGATGACCCTTTGAATTGAACCGAATTCTACAATCGTCCGCATAGCTAGCAACACATGCTGAGAAAGGACACTAAACCCTGCCCATGATGGTCCCAAACACCCTGCGATGGGCATTATCCTTGTGTACAAATGAACATCTGACCATTCTTTGACCGCAAAACATAGAATTTTGAAATTTATTTTAATTAATGAAAACACAACACAATCGACATGGTATGAGCTGGGTTATGGGATACAAACCAAAGATCATTTCGAAAAGCAGCAAATTTGTATGGATTGTACTCCACATCATCAGCGGGACGTTTGACTATGATGCTGGTGGAGTTCCGTATTTGGGAGTAATTTAAGGGACCCTTACAATGAATAGCGGCAACAGTGGCAAAGACGGTTTATCTGGGGCCAGGTAAATGGTCAAGTCCCTCGAGGACTATGCAACATGTATTCGTGTTGCTAACTTTTCGCTCCGTGAATTTGTTATTCTAATCAAAGGATGTACTGGGATGGAAATATATTCCACCCACATCGCGTTCATATAATGACATGGACACTCGTAGTCAGATATAGTAAAGCATTGAAAAAAAAAAGTTCCACCGTACTCAAAGAATCAAATCAGGAGTTATGGCAAAAGGGATCCACTACACAATGTTTTCCAGATGCAACTTTTAGCACTAGAGCTGAGCTAGTGCTAGTTATTATATCACCACCAGGTAAAGGATCTGCAAACAATTCTACTTTTTTTTCCATGCATTCTCGTTCGGCGATTGTACTTCTAAACTTAATGCTCGCCCAGGGATATGTACGGTCGACTAATCAACGGGTACAACATGCTGATGACTTTTTATGTGAGCACACACTCACTGAGAGTAGGTATCTATCTATCTGCAAAACAAAAAAAAAAAGGTTTTTGTCACCCTTGCTTTACGTTTTGCCAAGGCTTACACAAAACACATCAATGATGGTTGGTTGGTTATAAATGCGGCCATATAAGAGCATTCCAGATGAATGTGTTGGCGGGGATTAAACATGGCTTTTATTGGTTTTAAAAAATATTATAAAACCTTTGCAAAAAACACTGCTGTAAATTTAGTTCCTTTACCAGCTTTTTCGTATGGGAGGTAAAAAGTTGAGAATTTAGTTGCAAAAATAACTCAACTGCGAAGCGGTACATGATTGAATATTGAATTTTATTCTTTCCATTTTTTTCGTATCAAAACAAAAGTTAGAGGTATCAAAGAGAAAAACTTTGAGAAAACATATTAAAAAAAAAATCAAAACATTTTCGACCGTAGTTTTATGTAGGTATATTTCAAAACGCTATTTTCATCCTAGGTGCTTTAAGAAAAAAATTGTTTTGCAATTTTACTATACCTGGATATCTAAGAAACGTTCGGAAACGCTACTGAGTACTGCTGTAATATGTTTTCTACATATATACGTATTGGTTTTTTTATGTTTAAATACTTAAATTGTTTTATAAGGGTTAAAAGTCATAGTGGATAATTACATTTGCAATTATCCCCTATGACAAGCCATGGGTTAGTAACTAAACTATTTTTTTTGCAAGCTTTAGGAAACGCTAAAAACCCATAGGTAGGTACAAGATAGCTAAGACAATCTTTATTATACAGAGATGTTCCCACATTTTAACAATAACGATTCTGTTCATTATGCAAAACTTGTGTAATTGACTGTCTGTCTCCAGACGAGTCCACGCGCAAATAAATGTTCCCATATCGGTAACAGATCTGCCTGCAAGAGACAGAGCGGGCGGTCGTGAACTGCCAACGTGCAATTAATAATATCGCACAAGAATGAAATTCCATGGAAATATGAGTTAATAATTACCCTACATCGGATTTGATTTATTGGTGTTTCCGTCTCGCTGCATTCACAGTCACACCATCAAGTTCAATGTGCGATGCGACGGTGCGCCACTTTATTAACTTCATTCAAAAAACACATATACCCCAGGAGTAAATATAAGAGAGATGTCCTGCCGTCGAGATCTGCTGGCTTCCCCTTTGCATTTGTTTTTTTTTTTTTTGTTTTACTTATCCAGAATTGAAGTCGTCTTATTTTAATTAACAGCCTCGTTATAAATTATTTATTAATCCATAGCCACATGCGCACTAGCTAGCACTGTTCATTCGCCACACTATTGCATCTGTATAGAAAGTGGAAGTACGTATATGTAAACATACTTCGTGTTACCGCAGTCTCGAGGTTTTATATTTCCGGGAATGACAGATTTGTTGCCCAATTAGTAGGACTCATTCAAACATACTTCTGAATTCTATTCTGCGGTGATGCCATTAAAAAGTAAAAAGAAACGAGTGCCCATATAAATCACTTTGCCAGTGATAGACTGGCAGGACGAAAATGAATGAGCCAAGCAAAAAACATGAGTTATCCCAAGCACCATTGAGGCGAGAAACAAATCGTAAAATTTGAATAAAAAAAAAAAATATACGCAATTTTGGCGACATAACCTCTTTGATACTCTCGAAACTCGAAGCTTGAATGGGTTGAGGAATTCTCTTCGCGTCCCACCATCATCATCGGGCTTGGCAATATCCGCAACTGCCATTGTGGGATTTATGGAAATTTTTCAAGAATCTGACATAGGATTTGATGAAGGTAACCAACGATAGCTGAAGGCAGTACCTACCTACCTACTTTAGCAAAACAAAAGAGAACAGCGACAACAGCATCACTTTTAACTGATGATGAAGACACTGAAAAAATAAAGAAAAAACAAAAACACTCACCGCAAGAAAGCAACAAATATTGATTAATTTATAGTTTTGAAAATTCTTTTAATTGGATTCTTGTTTCGTGATGCACCACAAACGGGGCTAGGTAGGAATTTCTGTTAATTAGTAAGAAAAACGCCTGCAAGTAATGCCCTTTTTTTTGTTGATTATTTTTGACCTGATTATACGATTGCATTGTTCGGGCCCAGATTGGTTAATTCTGAAATTTAGATTCGGTTTTATGCATTGTCATGGAACTGCTTATGCTAGGCGTGTTCCTATTACAGAAAACTTCAAGTCGGAAATCATTATGCGCTGCAGTAACTCGAATCTCTCATATGGACATTAGCGTTGCTTACCTCGTTCAAAGACTAAGGACTTACTGGAAATATCACAAGCATTTGATTATGAACTGAATATTCTCGCTCACTCTCGCTGACGTCAGCCCGTCAGCAGCGTCCTGAGAAGCTTAAATCGAACAATTGTGCCATATCGAAATTTTCGTCAGTGCTGGCGCTTTAATTCAAGATGCAGTCTTAGCCATAATGCACCAAGGATTGAAGCTTCAAGTGCGCTATAAAGAAATTATTCCCAATCTGACAAGCAGCATAAGGATATTCGAAAAATCAGTTCTTGAATTGACTAAATTGTCGCAAGCATATCTCTAGTTGCATGGACTCTATCTATATTGCACATATAGAGACATCCTCGCTCAGTTTGATAGGAAAATTGTTTGTACGAATTTTGGAATGTATTTGAAATATGGAGAAGAAGTGTTTAACATTGAAGTTTATTGCATATGGATGGACTTCTGAGGGTGCCGTAAAATAACGCCAAGTCAAATAAAGTTTTATTTAAAAATGTGGATATTTTCCTATTTGGTCAGGGAAATAAGCCCTGGTTACAGGATTTGGCTCAATTTCACTTTGCATTCATTTATTGTTCATTCATTATCTTTAATTTTGCATTATTAAAATGCAGCACTGTTATAATTCGATTCTTATAAGGAATAATGCGTCATTTGTTCATTCATTTGTTTTTAACAAGTTTTTTTTTTGTTTTGTAATACGAAAATAACCGGGTGTTTGCTTTTAATTTTTCAAAGAGAATCTATAAAAAATAAAAAAACCGTCAAGTTGTTGTGGGTTAAGCTATTATTTCTGGGTATATTTTACATAATGTTTTATGCTTTTTCGTAGTGGAGTTTACTATACTCATATTGGGCAATTTTTTAGTTTTGTGACTTAAAAAAAGACCGTCAAATATGAAGACATACGCAAGCCCTCCGTCGGCTTTTTTGAAGGTTAAGCTCATCTTTATGTTTCTGTTTTGTGTTAATTTCTATAATTTAATAAGAATTATAGCCTGATATGTTTCACATTCTGTTGCATACCTTTTTCGTAGTTTGAAGTCTACGCAGTTTTTATATTGAATGATTTTTAAGTTTTGTTACTTTAAAAAAGGATGGCAAAATATGTTTGTTCACATATTTTTTTCTATTTATTATTTAAAAAAAACTGTTATAAGTTAATTGTATTTTTTTTTTTCAAGATTAACTATAACGTTCACATGGTAGTGCATCAGTAAAATTGGGTTGATGTTGCATCATTTTAGTCAGTCAACTATACTTAGTGTCTTTAAGCACATCTCGGAAAAAATTTACTATTTCAAAACTGATAAAGCTTTTATTTTGAATTTTTGAATTTTGAAAAAAGATGAGCTACTCCCGTTATTTATGTCAATTTCTTACCTATTATTGGGACAAAAACGTTTTCTTGGCCTTTTAACCATTTTCAAAATTTCACGTTGGTTACCAAACTAACATACTCTTGAAATTACACGCTAAAAACATCAAAATGACTCTTATTAGACTCTTATAATGCTCTTGATACTTTTCGAGCTTAAAATCTTGTTATAAGATTCAAAAATGATCTTGTAACACTCTTGTTAAAGAAGTACAAATCACTCCTGTAGCGCTTAACTCTTATTACCAGAGAATAATGGGCCTTTATAAGACTCTTGTTATAAGTCTTCAACTCTTGTTGAGTTTATGTTTTGTAATAAGAGCCATATAAAGAGAAGCCACTTGTAAAGAGAGATTGGCTCTGACAATAAATCCTTAGTCTTGCAAGAATACAACTTCAATACTTCGACCATTGCCTGTAGAAAAAAAAATCCAACTTTTTCTTCCTTAAAGGGTTCCCAAATACTATTCACCTCAAAACAGACTGAACGAAGTATGACAATTGCCATTAGATCACACATCACGATTTTTCTAGGAAATTACATTAATTAAAGGTAATTGCTAGTGGCATGGCAAACAATGTTTGTGGGGTAAAGTTAGCAAAATGCTTACTTTACTGAAGCTTTTAGTTAAGCAAAATGCTTACTTTAGCTGATATATTTTTAACCGCACCAAGTTTTAGCGCACCATAATGTAAGAAAAACCCTTTTGAAAATTTTAGAATATAGTGATGCCATATCGAGGTATAAATTAATTTATTATCGAGATATAAATTACTTAATTTTTTAAAGTATTTTGTTCTCTTTTCATCTTTATATTCTTAGAAAATTTACCTAGCAGCATTATTATCTGTCTTTTTGGCAGAGGTAGCAATGAGAAAATAGCTCTTACAACAAGAGTTATAGTTTCCTTATCAGATCTTAATAACTCTGGTAACTAGGCCATTTAACGCTCGTAAGGCTCTAAGAAGACTCTTATAATACTCTGCAAGAGTGAAATTCTAAGAGCTTTGTACTCTTGCACATAAGGTGCTTAAGGTTCTTGTAGAGCTTTATTAGAAAAATATTAGTTGGGCATTTTTCTTAAATCCTGCGAACATGGATTTCTGAAAAAACGATAAAACATTATTTATTTTATTTCGTTTGCTTAAATTTGCTTAAAAAATATAAGATAAAAGCGGCAATTTCGAAACGTTTTTAATGGAATAAGCTTGCTTGACTCGATCTAAAGAGGATAATGAACTTTATCTCCATTAAACCCATCCCTCCTCCATATGGAAACTCTATTGGCGAGCAAGCACCTCACAGTGGAGCGCCAAATATTCCCCACCACCCGCCCTACCCCCCACCTCCTTCAAGTCATTCCAACAGGACCAGCCTGGTAGGGGCTCATACCGTTTCGTTTTCCTTTACCTCTCCGCTCTAATGGGAGCACCGATTCATTCTTCCCCTGGTACGGGTTCATACCGCTTCGGTTACCCCTACCTCTCCTATCCACCCCCCAAGGCTATTTTCTGACTTAAGACACCTGAGGTACGGGTTCTTCCCATCTTTACCCTCCCCACCTCATTTTCGGGTCTTCTCTTACAGGGCTGGACCGGTGGGCTTATACTGCTTCGGTTGCCGTCACTCCCTCCACCCCCTCGGGATCATCGGCACATAATTCCCACTGGTAAGGGTTCCCTTACCTTCCTGTTCCACGTCCCACCCAATTCTTATTCCCTAGACCAGCTTCTTGCGCTAGTACTCCCCCCCATGCAAGGGTTTACACCGAATTCGGTTACATCTGTGCCCTCCTATCCTCGAGGATAATTCTTAGCAGAGAAGCAGTTGGCACGGACTTATACCGAAATCATATTACTTTCAAGGCTTTGGCGGTTGTTAGACATAATTTTAAAGAATGAGATCTGTTGTCTCCACACTTATTCAGCGAGCTCACAATGTATGTGATACTCGCAATGTGATATTGTATCACATACATGTGATCACAATGTATATGATCTCGCCGCTGAACTTACCTTTGTGGACAACGTCCTTCAATCGAACGGCTACACGAAAAGACAACGTTCATGGAAGCCAAATTTGTCGCGACAAGAAGACTGCAATGAGTTGGACAAAAAAGCCTTTCTACCGTACGTGAAAGGTGTCAAGGACAAAGTCGGTCGAATTCTAAAACGATACGGTGTGAAAACGAGCTTCTTACCGCCAAAAAAGGTGATAAATTATGTACAATCACCCAAAGATCGCTTTCCTCTCCAAACTCCCGGTGTTTACGCAGTCCCTTGCAGCTGTGGGTCATCATACATTGGACAAACGCGACGAAGTATTTCGACCCGTTTAAAAGAACATATAAATGCTGTGATCAATCAGCAGCGAGAAAAATCCGCTATAGCCGAGCATGTCTTAGACCATCCCAACGAACACCATTGGATCAGATTTGACCAGGCTTAGATACTGGCTCGGGAGTCGCATTACATCGTACGGCTTGTTCGTGAAGCGATTGAGATAAAACGCCACAAAAATTTCAATCGCGACGACAGTTTCAAATTGCCGCGAACATGGGATCCAATATTGCGAATTGGCTAGCCAGCCCCAGCGACACAGTGAGCACTGTTTGCTCTCAGCCACCTGACGCACAACGAGAGAACGAGACAGCACTACCGCCTACGCACCGCTACAACTTGCGTAGTGCTAATCGCCAAAAGCATTTTTAGGCAGTTTCCCGGTGACCACGCTTAATGTAACTTAAGCGAAACGTTCGGGGTGAGTACGGTTTGCACTCATAATTAATTTTTAACGCGGCATATCCCAAAACCTTAAAAATTATACCGAAATCGGTTGCACCTGCCGGGCTTTTCTAGCATGGAAACCATTCTTTATTTACCGCATCAAGTTCGCCCCTCCCATCCTCAAGGCAATTCCACTTTTCTTCAGGAAATATCTCACAGGCGCCCCTCAATATTGCTGACAGTGGTCCACACCGTAACGGTTACCACCCAGCCCTCATTACCTTCGGGTAAGTTCTCAACCAATCAATAACCGCTTGGTGAACTTCGGTACGGGTTCACACAGTCACTGGTTGCCTAGACCACTCCCACCCAAATGGTTAGTTGTCATTTAGGTCCTCGGCCTGGTAACTCCGGTCCTATAAGTGGTATCACAATGGACCTCTCTTGGGCTAAGGGTGCCCCTGCCTAAGGGTGCCCCTGCCTAGCGGGGCCAGCCACCCTAGCCTAACCTTGCCTTGTAAACGGTATATACTTTAACCAAATTTAAACACTACCGTCATAGCCGTTAAGATATTAGAAACTTTTAAAAAATCTTTTTCGAAAATGCTTTTAGGTTTTTGAAAAATTTAAAGTTTGCTATAACTTTGTATAAAATTTAAGAAGACAGACTTTGGTTGTTATTTATATTTCAAAATTATGCTTTATACCGTTTGCGAGTACTAAAACTTATACACGTTTTTTCGTGAATTTTTGGGATTTTTTCGAAAATGCGTCAAAACGGCAGTAAAAAACTCTTTTGGAATTTTTTTGGTTAATTTTTTGGTTAATTTGGTTAATTTTTTTTGGTTAATTTTTTGGTTAATTTTGAATATCGGCTTTGTGCACTGAGCGGTTCAAAAGTTATGGGCTCAAACACTTTGAAAAACGCCATCCATATTCAACTCTTAATTTCTCAAAAACTTTTCAATATTTTCAAAAAACTATTTTTTTCCATTAAAGCTCAATATTTACTTGAGTTAAGTTTCTATTTTCTAGTTCTTGCCTGCTAAATTTCTCAAAAAAAGTACCTAAAAACTGTTAGTCCATTTTCCTATGAAATTTCAAACTGTAATTAAACCGTTATGTGTGCATGAAAAAACTTGTCCTAGTATGCTTTCTCAGACTATTCCCGGAGTTTATAAGAACACCAAATTTCTACTTTCTACGACCAACTTTTTACCATTTAGAAGTTATAAAGCGATTGGACGGACAACGTAGAGATACCATTAGAGGTCCTTTTTTCACTTTTGGAACGACCGCTAACAAATAGGGGATTATGTAAGTTTTATAATGCCGAAAAAAAATTATATTCTTTAGTTTCTTTCCGTTTTTTTTTTAAACTTTGAAAAACCCAACGAATAGATTTTGAACCGTGTACTAAAAAGCCTTACGGGACAGGTATAATAGTTGTAGAAAGATATAAAAATAGCAACCGAGGCAACGAAAACGTACCTACCAACCTGGTGCAGGAATGTTATCTGCTTATATGAAAGGTCCTCAATGTTTTGTTCACTCTGAAGACGGAACTATACAGATTGTGATCATCGTGTGAACATGTCTGGTGCCAAACAATAATATTCGAATTAGTATGCGATCCGAAATAAATATCGATTCAACACGGCACCTACATACGGACAATACGAACGAATTAAAAATACTTAAACAAACGTTGAAACTCATGTGCCCTGGCGGGGCAACGCCCTTTAAGTCCTACATGAAGGCGGGATTTATTCGCAATCACTTCACTCGTTCAACCATTTAAATCCAGTTGAATCGCGCAGACAAGAACAAAAAGGAAAGCACCAGCTTCAGTGAATAAAAAAAAAAAATCTCAGCCTCAGCATTTAACATCATCGGACGCAATTCGAACGAGAAGCCTTCATAAAAGACACACACATCGCTGGCTGAATGTTTTTTTGTAATATATGGTACAGCCCACATCAGTGCAGGAGACTTTAGATGAGGAACAACACTGCCTCGCATACGTACCTATTATAAAATAATCCCCTCTTGCCATCTATGACCCACCTTTATCCATCCATCTATCCTATCTGTCTATTTGCCGACTGCCTACTATACCCTACGATTACATCTCCAAGGACAGGGAACACGATTTAAATCTTTGTTGGATGGCATCAAGAAAATGCTAAGTGTCGCTGACAAATCACATTTATTGCAGCAATTCTGAGCTGTCACTTTGATGGACTTTGAAGGATTCCCAACAACTGCACATTTCGAATATACACAATTTTTAATCTGGTTTTTGTGTTGGATTTTTCCTCTTTGTGCCTGGCTGCTAAAAGATGCCGGGAGTTGTTGTAGAAAAATATCTTTGCGTAACTCTATGTGTCGCTGCTTTTATAGACGACGAACAGTTTGCGCCGGGCGACATTTTATAATATGAATCGAAATGCTTGAATTTGTTGCTATAAAACGGGCTCTCTCCCTAGTATTTATGACAGATTGGCCATTTACAGCCGAAACATGAAATCGTAAAATGTGTAATTTTTTGTCTGGCACCCAGGTCTAATGATTTTTTTATTGTGTCACATTAGTCTTAGTCTCGATAGCCGCATACTTTGGATTGTATATTGAAATCGCAGAAATGCTGTATTACTTAGTTGAAAACGTTCGTTTTTAAGAAAACGCCTCTTGCCATGGTACTTCCCTGGAACGTCATCGATATATACACTTAAAAATTTGATCTCTTTCGAAAATAGCTCTCTCGAATTACAGCAAACAAACGTGTTCCAAATCAAGTGGCTTCCTTTCCTGTTAAGTGGTTATGTGAGACATCTTTAAATATCGATATGCATTTCTCATGCCAAAAAGGAGGCGTGTACTTGTCCGTTTTCCAAATGCGATGCGTCTGCCAACCACACATTTATTAAATGAAACAAACACCCATACATATATACATTTCAAGAATGTAACTACACATCTTTAAGTCACTTTATTTTAATTTATGTCCATTTCGTATACGAGATATTTCGCGTACGATATTGACGACAGTGGAACTGTCACAAAACAAGCCACAACCTAATTTTTTGTCTGTTTTTGCTGTCGCATTTTTGTTTCCAGATCACGGCGCGTTCAATAAATCTTTTTGAGTGCTTTACGCCTGTGCAGACTCATCCGCCTACTGCATTTATATTCTTGAATTAATCGACGACATTGTAGTCGACATACACACATACATATTGGCAGGCAAATCCCATCAGCTGAACATGAACACGAACAACAATAATTATTGTTCTTCTGTCATAATTTGTAGTAATTACCACAAATTCTTTTGTCGTTTTTTTTTTTTTTGCTAAATGAAAAAAAAAACGCATAAATTATCGATATCAAACGATAGCACGATCCTCACAACTCAGAAATTCGGCATTGGTACAGGCAGTGTCTTATAAATGTTTCTTCTGGCAGATTTTATATTTATTATTATTGTAAAATAAATCTGTTTTAATGACCACAAACATTAAAACAAATTGGTCTCGTCTTGGTAGAGTCTCCATTCAACGACCTCAATTTATTAAAACAAATGTGTTAGCACGTTGTACTTTATCGAAATGTTAGCAACGCCAATAAACTCATGTTTTGCTGATTTTACTATGACATTATGTTGAACCAGAACAAATTCCTTTCCATTCATCTAATCATCAAAGTAATCTATTTAAAGTTTAATAAAAAAATATTTTTAAGGCCGTTTTATGAGAGTGTTCCGACTTTTAAAAGTTGAGCTTTTTATTTGGTACAAAGAATAAAATAGACAAATCTAAAGAAGTCAAATAAGTAGCTTGCAGCGAAAAAGTTGCTGGAATCTTTGTGCCAATTCGACTGTTATTTAACTAGTCTAGCAGCACCTCTAAGCTGCCTGGGCACGGCCATAAAGTATGCAGTGAGCCTCCAGGGATCTGAATGTGACATGGTTTTATCTGAAGAAAGGCTCTTTCTAAATGAAAACCTCCTTCTCCTTAAAGGCTATTCTGAACGAAGGGTTTTTTTGTCATGATTCTCTACACGTTTTTCAAAAAATTACTACGCAAGATAACTAATACTTGAGTAAGTCATTCGATCAGTCTGAGCGCGACAAGCTCTGGCCCGTCTAAGAATGCCTGTCAATGCGTAAAGAAAGAAAGGTTGCTCAAGGTAGCGAAGCATTGATCACTCCACTACATTTTCAAATTTAATTTGATTTGCTTATTTATATAAAAAAAAATGAAGTCTGACTTATTCGATCCACTAACATACGAGAAGCATACATTATCTTAGCTCTTACCAAACAAATAGGTAAAACCTTTTAACATTGAACATTTCTGCCTACTGGCACCCAAAATCAAGATGATCTTCTTCTCCGGAACCGCACTGGGGAAAAATTAATTGCGCGTCCCCATGATCACAAACAACAAGCAGCAACAAAAAAAAAAAAAATATTCGTTATGGTTACCAATTATTTTATTACGTGACAACCAGTGGTCTTTATTATAATTTCCATATGGCTATCGCGCTGCCACCCAGCCTGGCTCTGAGGACGATTCAAGAGAATTAGCACCTTAATTAGCCCCGATGAGCTTCTGCGGAAGCGCGACACCTCAGATCTATTTTCAAGATCTCTTTCCGAGAAAAGATCATCGCACGGGGACAATAAGAATAATTTACGACGATTTTCCAAAGCCGCTTCTAATTAATTAATAAAAACCAGAGTCCACAGCGCTTATGTGGCGGTGCACAAAACTCGCTGTCTCGCTCGCTGTGGTATAAGTTATCATGTGGTAACAATACCATAACTTTTCGTGTGTCACATTAGTTTTCCAGTTTATTGCATCAGTGCGTCCTGAGATTCACGGATCATGGGTGCTTAGGTGTCGACTGATATATAATTGGCCGCCAAGAAACGCTCCTGCCGGCGATAAGAGTGGTAAACTGCACTGCGACACACACCGCAGTCGCAGTGTATATAGAAGACATTTTAGTTTAAGGCGCGATTAACCGCAATTAAGAGCGCTTTGTAGCGCATCAAAACATGGCCCCGTTCCGTGGCCGAGATAAAATATTTGGGTTCATAATTTTCAGTGACACGAATGGAAGGGTTGGGTGATCCATGTCGCATGGTTCGGTGTCGTGGGGTGCATCAAAATGTTAAATGTTATTATTCGCCGAATGATTAACGGCTGCGCGACTGTTGTATACAGCGGGTGTCATGTGGATAGATTTACTCGCATCCGAATGCAATTTGTATATTTACGAAGCAGCTACATGGACATCAATTCGATACACAATAATTGGGCGCATTATGGTAATGCGCGTCAGTGATGTGCTGTCAAAAAACCCATGTCAAAAACGGTAGTTGGCTTATATGACCATAGCTACCGACAGCCTATAGAGAGTATGGGAATAAACATAGATTTTTATGACCGAGCTACTAATGCTTGTATCCCATTATGTTTCAATAATGATCATTTTTCAAGTGGTCGCACTCTTCTTGGAAAGAGTCGGGAGCATTTGACATTAGCAGTTATACAGTTCGAGCACCAGCTTATGAAAACACTTATAGCAACGCGCCTTTCTACACATGTGGACATAATATAGCTGGCGCCGAAAGAGTCTACACGCGAAGCAGACATAGTGTCATCTTTCAGGGATGATGGCGAATGGTCATTTGTTATGTCGTGACAATGCAACGAAAATTTTAGATAGATTGAACATCGACATACCTGCAATTTCACTAGTTCGGGGTATTCTGATGCGAGTTTTGAGAGTTCCATGTAATTGGCCTTTGCGGAGGATACTACCCATTCCTTGCCTTTCGGATGGGATATAGTTACTTCGGGTGTCATCTTTTCTTCGATAACCTGAAAATAAAAAAAAATAAGTGTAAGATTTATTTTGAATAAAAAACATTTATTAATATGATTTTAGTTGAATGTTATTTCTCTCATCGAACCTTATATTAATTTAAAAAAAATCGAAATTTATATTAAATATTTATATAATTTTCGTACAAGCATTGATTATTAAGTTATAAAGGCTTCTCAAAAACAAAGACTTAAGTTTAAGTCTTATACAGGCATACTAAATGGCTGACAATGGATCTCAATAGACCTAAATGAGGCGCGGGTTACCTTGCTTCATCAACCCAAGAACCTAACCTATACAATCAGGCATTATTTTTTAAATAGGCTTTTTTTAAGTTACCTAATCTTAAATGAATTCAATTAATTCAAAATTTATTATATAAAAACTATTTAAATTTTTTTTTAAAGTACCTACATCTTTTAAGTGACTTCGACTGCGCCAGTAAATTTTTTCAAATTTATTCAATTTTTTGTTCATGTGTTAGTCGAACTGCGCAGAAAAAATTTGATCGCATACAAGGACAACGTTTCCAAAAGGAACCTTAAAAAAATTTAACTTAAAATTTTTAAAATGTTTTTTGGTATCTAACTTCAAGAGAAGTAAATAAAATTCAAGTTGTTGTAAATAAAAGAAATCTCAAAAACTAAAGTTGCGCCAACAAAGTTTTATAATAAGACTATCTGGCAGTTTTTTCTATCATTGAAAAATCGCAGAAAAAGTGACTTAAAGTTGTCATTTTCAAGATCAAGCCGATGTTCGAATTTCTGTTAACAATCTTTCTATATGCTTTCCAGGCAATTTCGGGCTGGGTGAAAATTCTTTGTACAAAATTCTGACTTACAAAATTCTGAAAATGCCACTTTAACAAAGTGAAATATGTGAAATACAATAAAATACGTATAGGCAACCCTCCTGCCAGTTCCCTTCGCTTTGTGGTATTTTTCGTTCAGTGTAGGCTGCACGCAAACATGCGATTTTAGTCGCGATTTTAGACAACGGCTAAAGTCGCTTTATTCAGATTTTTAAAAGCAGAATTTGCTTGCGAAAAAAAAATTATGACTCGATCCCAAAACATAAATTTAGATTTTTTCCAAGTTTTTGCCAAAAAAGGCAGCCGTAACGCAATAAAAAAGTTACAGGTCGATGTAGAATACAACCGAAGACTCGTTGATACGCTTCACATTTGATTTTTGCTGACTTTTCGTTAATTCTTGCGTTGAATCAAGTGAAGTTTGTGTTTTGGGCATGGCATGAGGCGTGACAGGCGCCCAACTGACGACCAAACTGTCACGCATGTTGTGAAACACCAAATGGGGTGGAGACTACTTCCATAATTTATTCGAATCTTTCCATATATTGCCCCAAAAACATTCTTCATGTTAAATTAGCAATTTGCTAATTTACTACTAGATAAAAATGTTAAATTTTTGTTTGCAAATTAAATGCACACCCAGTCAGAGGTTCTAACATCTTTTGATTTAATTTGAATCTTCTACACGACGTCTTTAACCGAAGACTTGAGACTCGTGGATATGCTTCACATTTGATTTTGGTTGACTTTTCTTTGAGTCTTCCGTTAAATTAAGTGAAATTTGTGTTTTGGACAGGGCGACATGTGCCCAACTGAAACTGACGATTAAACTGTCACGCCTGTTGTGAAACACCAAATGGGCTTTCGACTACTTCAATAATTTATTTGAAACTTCCCAAATATTGCCTTAAAAACATTTTACAAGTTTAATGAGCAATTTGCTAATTTACTAGTAGAAAAAAAAGTTTAAACATATTTTTGGGGAAAAAGGCAAAAAAGTTGTTGCAGTTATATTTTTTTCAAAAATAAAAGACAAAGCATGAAGTTTTCTAATTTTAATCAGAAACTAACAGCAGCATGGAATTATGAAAAACAAGGAATTACTTAAAATAAAAAAAGATTGTAGGCATTTTTTTTTTTAATTCTAAGTCTGTGCAACTACCTCCAGTGCTTTTAACTGTAAGACGTCATCGTAAAAAGCTTGAGTTTGTCATTTAGCATCTCTCAACAAATAAAATTAAGCACATTAAGGTACACCGGACTCTATTTTAGTTTTAGTTTTATACAAACTTTTTGACCACGCCCACCTTTAGGGGTCGATTCTAAATATTTATTGCATTTGAGCCAAAAATTAAATTTTTTCATACATGTTAGCCGCAAACTTCGATATATGTATCTATGCTTATATTGTTTTTTGGTTAAAGGAGGTGGGCATGCCACGCCCCTTTATAGGCTAAGCACATTTTTGTTACGCAATTTATTTAAAATTTTATTTGTTTAATATTGTGGGGTGCCGTGGCGTAGTGGTTAGTGTGTGTGCTTACTACGCCGGAGGTCTGGGTTCGAATCGTACCATAGTCACCTGAAAAAAAAGACTTGTTCTTTTTCACGGGTTCTTTTTCACGGTCCCCACCTCCGCGAGGGTCTGACAAGCCCTCCGAGAGTATCATTTGTCTTGAAAAACTTCTCAAAGTGCCGTTCGGATTCGGCAAAAAATTGTAGGTCCCTTTGTATGTAAAAGATATTAACACACCAGCATACATTGTTGAGAAGTTGTCCCTGGTTCACTTCGAGCTGTTGCGCCACTCTATTTATTTATTTATATTTGTTTATTTAAATTATTTCTGGATATTAAGGGTGTTTTTTCGAGGTATAGAACTTTTAGACGCAATAAAACAACGATGGAATATTCGATTGACATGGTTTTTTATTTATTCGAAATATTATTTTGTGGCATTACATTTTAAATATGATTTCTGGCATATGACTTCCACGGCTGGCTCGGATGTAGTCCAATCTGGATGTCCAATTTTCGATGACTTTTTCCAACATTTGTGACCGTATATCGGCAATAAGACGGGGAAATTTGTCTTCCAAATGGTCAAGCGTTTGTGGTTTATCCGCAAAGACCAATGACTTTACATAACTCCACAGAAAATAGTCTAGCGGTTTTAAATCACAAGATCTTGGAGGCCAATTCACAGGTTCAAAACGTGAAATTAGGCGGTCACCAAACGTGTCTTTCAATAAATCGATTGTGACACGAGCTGTGTGACATGTTGCTCCGTCTTGTTGGAACCACAGCACGAATTCTTGCACGAGTTGGATTTTGTAAGCACGCAAACCAAGATCCTTTCGAAAAATCTTCCATAAAGTACCCGGATGGACTCATTCGGGTCTTTCTCAATGCTACGCTCTACAGTAGCAATAGCTTCTTCTGTACGCACCGTACGGTGTCTCTGGGGGTGCGAGTTATTAATTAGAGTCAACGTGGTGCGAAAACGTTCCATGGTTAATCGAATTAACTGCTCTGAAAAATATCACGTGACCATGTATTTAACTTTTTTTCGACAGGTCCATCTACATCAGCATAATTCATTCTGAACCACCCGTAATATAATTTCCAATTTTCGAACATAGTACCGCTCTCAACTTAACAGTGGGTGTGAGGTGTTACTACTCGTAAGTTTTATAAGCGCTCATAAACTGACGCTAAAAACCGTTTGTGCATTGACTTACGAAGCTCATAGTCTAAGATTGCTTCGTGAATGCCTACCGCCATAAACTCCCAATTTTTTAAACTTCAAAATTCGGTACATAGTTTTTCTTGAAATTTTGTTTAATTTCTGAAACAAGTTATTTTTTCATACGATTACTTAAAAAAAAACACCGAATACAAGGAGGACACATGTTTTTTCATGCATCTTTGCAATGTTTATGGCAGTATTTAAACTCTTTCAGAAAACTATGACCCCAGCGATTGGTTTACTATGAGCTGCTTTGTATGTGTGTTCGCAATTGGCTTAATGTATCCACTAAGTAATTAAAAAGTTATGGCCTCAAACACATTGAAAAATATCGTAGGAACACTTTCAACTCTTCATTTCTCAAAATGTTATAGCAATGTTTTTAGAAAAATAAAATTTTTCGTTAAAATTCAATATTTTCCAGACCTAAGTTTATTTTTTGAGTTGTTGGCTGATGGATATTGAAACTTCAAACTGTAATTAAGCCGCTATGTGTGCATTAAAAAATTGTCTATGCGTTCTCTGACCATTTCTGCAGTCTTAAAGCACACCAAATTTAGTCTTTCTACGACCTACCGTGCAGAATTTATAATATCATTGAACAACGTAGCGATACCATAAGAGGTCCCTTATCCATTTTTGGACGGACCACTAAGAACAATTGAAAAACAATTCCGCTACCTCTCTCAGAGCTAAACCATGAACGTGCGAAATGTGCGGTCGGGAGCACTCAACGTACGAAATAGAAGTCAAAGTAAACTTGACGAAACTGACCAGACCGAAAGGTATTATGGGTGTGTTATACGAATTGAATGTATTCGCAAAGTTTCTTAAGGCTGTGCGTAGAATTCCGTCTATTATAAGTGGCCCTTTACTTTTGTGTCCAGGAATGAAAATAAATATATACCATGTTGATTATGTATCAATGAAATGGTTCTCAGCCATTCGATTGTCCAGCAAATGGTCAAAACATTGAACAAATAATCTCTATTGGTCATGCTAATCTTTTGCCATTACTTTCCCGTGAGACCCATTCACCTATTTGTCGTGTCCGTTACAGGATTTAAGGCACCCAACTCAAGTCTTTAATCTCAGGAGCCCTGCCCTAGTTTGATTTATTCAAACTAAGCCGGAGCTCCCAACACTATAGGCCCCTCTGGCGGCCAACTACCTGCCAAACGTAATTATATTTATGCTCATATTGCCATTTGTAGAACATATTCCAGATATGGGTCATATATCTTAACCCCATGCTGATGCTCAAATTTAATGCCGTAATTAAAGGACTAATTATGTGTATTCGTTTTAATGTTGCATTATACCAACCCCTCTCTATACAAGCTGGAATCGAGATTTATACGCGACTTAGTCGCACGGTGCGTACATGCTCCTTGGGAGCCTGCAAATGTTCCCAAAGAGTGCTCTTGTAAAAATCCATAAAGGAGTTAAACATGTGTGGTTATTATTTATGGGCATTTTTAGAGCTAATTATCAAACTTCTACCTATTACCGTGTGTTGGCACACGTGAAAAGTTTTCGCTGTCGAGTATTCGCCCGGGGGAGGTGCGACTGCTGCCATTGCGAAAAGCAATGGGAATTTTAACAGTTTTGGTTGCGTTTTTTTCCCTTTCGTGTAAGTATCCTTTTTTGGACCAAACATGGGGTGGCGACAGGCAGATTCTTTGGCATATTGTGTGGAAGAAGTTGCTGCTTGTATGATGTTACTAATATGCCACGTGTGGAATATTTACGGTACTTGACTTTTTGAGAATCTTTTTTCGAGTTATTACGAGATAATTCCGTAAAACTAATTAGTTGTCCTGGGCCATATAATAGGTGTGTTTATTATCTCGTATAGCATCAGTGTGTACCTTTCAGTAAGTGTGTGTCCCAAGGGGATAATAATGGCTTAGCAAATTAAGGTAAGAGGAATCTTACGAGGCAGCAGAAGTGGAAGTTAACCACATCAAAAAAGCTAAGATGTAAAGTAAAATGTGGCTACTGGACCCGCTTTGGAATGGGGATACTTGGAATAAATAACTGATGTTGGTTACAACCTCTATGCGATTGCCAGTCTCTTTACATATCGAACCGCTTTTGAAAACAAAAACAACTCATCGATGATTTATGATACAAAACAAATTGTTTAACAACAAATCGACACACCCCTGCTGTATGAACGGTTGAAATTAAAAATAAAAGAGATCCGCTTGTCGAAAGAAAAGACCCAACTCATGGTCCATACGTCGCCACATGAAGGAGCGGATTTTTTGTCGCCGTCAACAGTTAAAGGTGCTACATCATCCCTGGCATTGATAATCGTTTTTTATTTTCAATCAAAGACAATCGAACAGCCAAGAACTTCCAATTCATCAAATTATAATATAACGGAGTTAGGCGCCACATCACAAACGATCCCCAAAAATAAATTGAAATTAATCCAATCGCCTCTACTATGACTCGGCAGAATATCTGACAAAATGTGCGCACGTAAGGTAGGCGCACACGTACACTTATTGATTGATGGTCCAGTCCAGAGTGCATATAGGATGCGTCCCAGACAAAATGTTTCATGGAAAATGAGAAAAATTTCAATACACTATTTAGGAGACAAGACCGAGGTTGTACAGGGGCCTCCATCGCGGGCCTACCGGCCAATGTACAGATATGACTTGTACGAGATTGATGCATACCTTTGTCGCATCGATATGGCTTTTCCAACATAAACGCGAAGTGCACCTGATGATGCATTCTATTGTGCTTGGGCCAACATGCTGAGATGTACACAAACCTTTTCCCTATATGCCACCACACTTGAAGCAGCTAAATTGCGCCGTCGAGTATAACGTAGTCCTTTGTAGGCGAACAATGTCGTTTGTTAAAAGGGCACTGGACGCAGAGCTTGTTAGTCCGGAACATCGTTTGGAGAAGCTTTCAGTAAACTTCATTAAAAAGGCGATGTACAAGCATGAGACAAGGTGGGGTGAGACCAGAAAATATCCGCAATACTACATCGTTTCATCGAAGCAGAATAAATTAGCAATGGTTCTTTTATTAACAATGCAGAGTCCGCTGTTCTAACTTTAATATCTTCGCAATTGCACTGTGTGGGTGGATTTTATCTTTCGAGATATTAACCACACCATTTATATCCAAGACCAAAAAGCATTACACACAGATCCTTGACTGGAGTTTAATAACTAATTTATATTTTTTAATAAATAATAAATAATAAATAATAAATAATAAATAATAAATAATAAATAATAAATAATAAATAATAAATAATAAATAATAAATAATAAATAATAAATAATAAATAATAAATAATAAATAATAAATAATAAATAATAAATAATAAATAATAAATAATAAATAATAAATAATAAATAATAAATAATAAATAATAAATAATAAATAATAAATAATAAATAATAAATAATAAATAATAAATAATAAATAATAAATAATAAATAATAAATAATAAATAATAAATAATAAATAATAAATAATAAATAATAAATAATAAATAATAAATAATAAATAATAAATAATAAATAATAAATAATAAATAATAAATAATAAATAATAAATAATAAATAATAAATAATAAATAATAAATAATAAATAATAAATAATAAATAATAAATAATAAATAATAAATAATAAATAATAAATAATAAATAATAAATAATAAATAATAAATAATAAATAATAAATAATAAATAATAAATAATAAATAATAAATAATAAATAATAAATAATAAATAATAAATAATAAATAATAAATAATAAATAATAAATAATAAATAATAAATAATAAATAATAAATAATAAATAATAAATAATAAATAATAAATAATAAATAATAAATAATAAATAATAAATAATAAATAATAAATAATAAATAATAAATAATAAATAATAAATAATAAATAATAAATAATAAATAATAAATAATAAATAATAAATAATAAATAATAAATAATAAATAATAAATAATAAATAATAAATAATAAATAATAAATAATAAATAATAAATAATAAATAATAAATAATAAATAATAAATAATAAATAATAAATAATAAATAATAAATAATAAATAATAAATAATAAATAATAAATAATAAATAATAAATAATAAATAATAAATAATAAATAATAAATAATAAATAATAAATAATAAATAATAAATAATAAATAATAAATAATAAATAATAAATAATAAATAATAAATAATAAATAATAAATAATAAATAATAAATAATAAATAATAAATAATAAATAATAAATAATAAATAATAAATAATAAATAATAAATAATAAATAATAAATAATAAATAATAAATAATAAATAATAAATAATAAATAATAAATAATAAATAATAAATAATAAATAATAAATAATAAATAATAAATAATAAATAATAAATAATAAATAATAAATAATAAATAATAAATAATAAATAATAAATAATAAATAATAAATAATAAATAATAAATAATAAATAATAAATAATAAATAATAAATAATAAATAATAAATAATAAATAATAAATAATAAATAATAAATAATAAATAATAAATAATAAATAATAAATAATAAATAATAAATAATAAATAATAAATAATAAATAATAAATAATAAATAATAAATAATAAATAATAAATAATAAATAATAAATAATAAATAATAAATAATAAATAATAAATAATAAATAATAAGTAATAAATAAAAGCGTTGGCTTGTATATTAGGTATCGAGTTCTTAAATCAAATCATTGCTAGATAAACCGCATGTATAAATGTATTGTTTATGTAATTTGAAGTGGGAGGATGAAGAGGACGATCCAACATTAATTTAAAGGCTTTGTTTTGGATAGTTTGTAATTTTCGAATATAACACATCGCACATGTTCCCAAAGCTGATGAACCGTAAAACATAATGACATGAAAAATTACTTTAAAGATTATAAATTTGTTTTTACTAGTTAATTTAGATTTGCTCTGTTAATGAAGGGGTAAAGTATCCTGATAGTTTTGTTAATCTTGGCAAAAGTTAATTGTTACATTTTTGCTTGGCATAAAACAAGCCTTTCCCTTCCTAGTAAAGCAGACAACTTGAGTCTTAGACGCAATTCGAAAAACAATTATCCACTAAAACTTAAAACGTCCGACCAGAAAAAAAAGAACACAATTTTAACTTCATACGCAGAAAATTTAATATGACGAGCTTATGCAGAAGTGCATTAAGCTAAACGGTGTCAAACACTTTCTCAATGCCAAGAAAAACCATACCAGTACTTCTTCCTTTAGAAAAACCGTGTTAGCGAACCTGGAAGTACGGTGAACTTGGTGAATTGTGCTATGCTGCGACTTAAAGCCGTTTGAGTTTATACTTTAAAACTTTTTCAAAACATTTTTTAATTGAACTGAGCTAACTAATTGGCCGATAGCTCCAAGGATGACCACCACTTTCCCCCAGGCTTTAGTAATGGGATTGCTTTTGCTGCCTTCCACCCATCTAGTAACCTTGCTTGACACAGCAAGTAAAAACAAGAGTTAGAAACTGTTTTCCATCTTTAGGCAGGTTTTTCAAAAACAAATTCCTAATTAAGTTATCAAAATAACAACATACACCTAAGAACAAAAATCTTTAAAACTGGTGCAGTTTAAGACAAGGTTGTTCAAATTTTCTTGATTCTAAGTTCCTCAAAACCTGTTTGACACTGTCAAATAAAACAACGTTTGTAGTATATAAATAACTCTGAAAAGTATGTTATTTGGGTGATTTAACAGTGAAAAATGAAGGGGGACATGCTGACCCCCTTTCTAAACTTCTGTTCGTTTTTTATACCCGACCCAACATATATTAATTTTAAATTTTAGTTTGTAACACAGTGAAATAATATCCGTAAACCCCTAAGACCTTTCAGAGATATGATCGAGACCGACAGGTCAAAAGATTCAGCCATGTCCGTCCGTTTGTGTGTGCGTGAAGGTTTTAGCTCTTCAAAATCAAACTAAAATGCTGAAACTTGGACTGGGCTGTGGTTCTTATGTAATGCACAAAGTGTTAAGTCCGCCGTCGGCCAAGCCTACTATTGGCTTCAATGTAAGACAACCTCTGATTCACACTTTATTTACAAAAGGCGTTTTGACAAGACGTCAAAGCTTCATTCTATAAGTTTGTTCTTTGCAACGTTTTGAGCTCCGCACATTTTAAGGGGTGCTTTTACGAAAACTATATCCTTTTCGATTAGGTTTTTGTTTTTAACACATTTTTCCACGATTCTAATGAAATACATAAGTTTAAAATATATTTTTCTTAGTCCACTCCCATTTTTGGGGGCGTGGCCCATACAATAATTAACTTCCAATAAAAGAATTCAGACCGAAAAACTTCAAGATTTTGTGTTGCTGGGTTAATTGGGTTGGGGATTTAGAAGTTCGTTATACATAGACAAACTCTTGAACGTTGTTTTAAAATCCTTAACTTTTCGGGATTTGGGCTTTTTCGGAATTTAGGATTTTCGAAATTTTGATTTGCAGGGTTTTGATTTCTGGTATTTTTTTTTTCACTGCTCCTTAAGATTTTCCATCAAGAGTGTACCATTATTTATGAGCGGTTCCTAAAACAAAAGGCCTGCAATGCAAGCCAAAAAGGGGGGCAGAGATTGCTTTTATCCGGCGTTTTTGGGCCCTCTTTGGTTTCAACCGGGCAAATTTTTCCATTATATATAACGTGAACCATCAGCACGTGCATAGGAAAGTTGATATACAACAACCGGGAAGGCTTTGAACACTCAAGAAATTTTCTAAGGTTCTCAGGAGCCCGAAAAGAATCCGATCTATCTCAACATGTTATCTGCAGCTACCACCTTTTTCAACTAGGTCACAGCAGCTCTGAAAACTGTAACACTGAGTATACATAAGCAAAATAAAATAAGGAATGCCTATTGGTAGAGTTTGCCGCACTTGCTTTCTGCAGATTCAAAATAGTTAGCAGAGAAACCAAATTCAACAGGGAAAGACTTTCACAATATCCCACATCTAGGTTCAAGATTAGCCCTAAAAATCAACATCAAACATGGAGGCACACTAAATCTTTTGGAGGTACACTACACACTCTTTTCAGGTCTGTATTTTTACGTTTAGTTTTTAGCCGCATTCTAAAGGAAATCTAAACTTCGTAACGAGAAGAAAGAAATTCCTCCTTCAAAATCCCTGCAAAATGAAAACCTATTAAACTTTTGAAATAAACATTGCTTCCAAGAATCTTATTAGGTTCTTGAACACCTAAGGAAAACCAAAAATCTGTTACGCAATGTTTATAATGAGAAACAAAAAACCCAATTCTCGTTAATTCTCATCAGAAAACATCAATGCCAAAAAAAAAAACATGCAACAATTTGGAATTTAATTAGGTCTCTTCACCTCGGGCGATACGTGTACCTTACACAGCGAAGCTGTGTTCCATAATTTGAATATCCACAGAATCAGAAAAATTTGTATCTCATTACTTGAACTTGGTAACAAAAGGGATTGTCGTTCGCCGATGACATCAAAAACCCAACTCGAACCCATAGTCGGTGACATGAGGATTTTCTGTAAAATTTTTCGCAAACTTACATAAACAGTGTAGATGTATACATGTGCACTGTGCAGTATAAACGTTGGCCAATCTATTCATTGCGAGTACAAACTATATCTACTGCCAACATACAGGGGTCTGTATAGTGGTAGGATAGTCGATCGGTAAAGGTAATCACGAAGGACCTTCTCCGAACAATGGCATTTAGGCAAAGCAAAATGGCAGGTATCCCTTTCCTGAGTTACGGCAGCAGTTTTGCTGCTACCCAACAACGTGCGTGGGGCTGATTTCTATGGCATATACAGAGGAGAACAGCAAAACGGAAACAACAACAACGACATTGGGGTAAGTTGGTTTGGCCGTTGGGGCAGCAGCCGCTATACGGGAAACATTGTGTACCTTTTGATATAAATTGAATGGTTTTTCGACTTGTTATAAATGTAACCGCTGCAGGGCACTTCTCCGACTATATCCACCCATTTCAACTACGGCTTTCATTAAGAGGATATTGCCAGCGCAGAACAGCCATTGTGCCATAGTCCTTCTTATTTTCAGTGGTTAATGGTACGGTGGTGGTGGGAAATGGGGTGGTTGGCTAAAGCGAATACGAGCACTCGTAGAAGAAGAGTATAGTAGTGTATCCATCTGTACGTTAAGGTTATAGCAGCACACACGAGCCTCATGCACTTATAACTTTTCCCTACACGAACTGAAAGAACGCTAAAACACACAATGCCAACCTACCCCCACGACCATAAAGGCAACCGCAAACTACACAGCGAATCATGTTCATTGTTATCCTTTTATATTCCTTTGGCGAGTTTTTTCGTTTTGTTCCATAGGTGGGTAAGGTGCGGGGGCTGGGAGGTATATGTACTTCTCTCTTGTTAGTAACTTCGTTAGAAAAGTTCACTTAACTACGGAACAAGCGTATACATACATGCACGCGTTTCAATCGAACCACAAGGACTGCCACTGCACATACGCAGCTGAAATTAAATTGTTAACGCGAAACGATGACAACAAAACCGACACGATGTGAAGCATCAAAAGATGCAGTAATTACTGATGTGATGATGAGTCCATTCATATAAGTTGCATTATCATGTGCAATGGCAAAGAGAGCGCATAGTTGTCAATTATAGGTGTTCGCGGTTCCGAGACTCGTCGGCTGCATTGCCAAGAAATCCACATTTGCAACATGATACTTCTGGGAAGAACTTATCTTCATATTGCACCGCGAGTACTTATTGATGTATCTATTTGGTGAAGTAGTTTTTTTTTTGCTGAATTGACGGAACTGTTTCTTTTAATGCTCCTTGGTTTTTCTAGTTGAGATTGGTAAGCGATTGTTTTGTAAAAGCACATTTAAGTTAGCTGAATATTTCATAATCTCTGGTTTTTTACTTGGCCTCTGAGGACTAATGAGAGTACAACTTAGTTGTTTGTGGTGTTCCAAAGAATAAGAAAAGTTTTGAGTTGGTACAAATACTCCACCGAAATTGAAATGGAGACCTGGAGTCGTGGTTAAAGAACTTCATTGATTGCAAATAATTGTTAGATGAATCGTCTTATTTTGAATACATTATTGGTGCCAAAAATTTACCGCCTTTAAAGGAAGAATTTTAGATTTCTAAGCTTTCGCGGAATCTGTGCTGTCAGTGAAGAAAGAGGAAGTTCGAAAATAAATGCCCCTAAAAATTTTTCACGAAAAATTACTTTAAACGTGTCAGAAGAATAAAGCAGAGAAGTGTTAGGAACCAGAAATCTGTAAGTGCAGCCAATGCTGAAAGTGACAGCGGACACACTTTTGCGCAATGAAAACAATCTATAAGCCCACGATTGGTCATGTATCAAAATGCAACAAGAAATGAAGTACAGTCAGGACTCGAAAAAGTTAAGACGCACAAATGTTAAGTATACAAAAAAGTTAAGAAGGTTTAAGCCTTCACGTCTCTAAAAAATTAAGTTTTTTAATACCTTTTTCGAGTCGTTTTATAATCGTGAAAATGATTCAGATTATTTTTCTATTGCCAGGCCTTATTGAGTAGTTCTGAACGCAGAATAGCAAAAAAAGCCATGAGCCACGAACGCACTCGGAATTTAACATTATGAATTTCGTGGAAGTGCGTAGGAATGTGTTTCACATTTCAATTTGTTTTTTTTCTCCAGTGTTTGGAGAAGTGGAGAAGTTTAAGTATCTCGGGGTCTTTTTCACGGAAGATGGGAGGAGTGATAAAGAGTTGTCCTGTAGAATTGGCCAAGCTGGAGCAATAGCAAAGGAACTGCGCCGGCCGGTCATCAGGAAGGCTGAGCTTGGAATGAAAGCAAAGATCTCAGTTTATAATTCAGTGTTTGTTCGTCATGAAATTTGGGTAATGACCGAAAGAATTAGATCGCGGGTACAAGCTACCGAAATGAGATTCTTGAGCTGCGTTGCTGGTGTAACTCTAAGGGATAGAGTGAGAAACGTCAGTATTCATAGGAATCTTAATGTTGAGCAGCTACTTTTCCGAGTGGAGCGATCGATTCTTCGATGGTTTGGACACGTTGTTCGCATGCCCCCTGACAGACTTCCTAGACAGGTCATGCTAGCCGAGATGCGAGCGCGTCGCCCTGGTAGGCCAAGAAACAGGTGGTGGGATCGGGTAAAGAACCTCTCTGAGTCCCGCCTGGGGATTGCGCCGGAGTCTCTTGAGTTGGTGGCGGAGGATCGAAAAAGATGGAAGGACCATTTAGCCACCCTCGCTCCGCGACCCTTTTAAAGGATAAGCGGCATTCGAAAACTTTGACTTTGAAACTGTGACTTTGAAGGTGAATGCAAAATGTCAGGTCGAAACAAACAGATTTCCTCAATACTTTGGAAAAGTTAAGAATTCGCAAAAGTTAAGCACCCAAAAAACAAATTATTTAACTTTTTCGAGTCTCTACTACCAGTCAGTAAGTAGGGTAAGTGCGGCAAATATGGTCCATCTTTAATTTTCTTTTAAATAAAACCATAAGTTTTGGATAAATTAACCTGGTAGTTTTTAACAGTTTTACAAATCTTTGACCTTTCAGTCTTACATAATAATTAAAAAAAAGCAAATCTCAAAGAGCTAAGAAGAACCTTATTTTTGGGTTTTAAAAAATGTGGCTAAATATCAGCGCTTCCTATATAAATATATAAATATCAATATTATATAAAACTAGTGGGAGGGTTACAATCCGCCTGGCGAATCGTTGGATACCCCATCCCAATTGACCACTGTCAAGCTCCAAATACGTCAAAAATCTTGGTTGTTAAATTCCAGTTTCTGTTTTCAATAACATAATTTTATTTATCATATTTTTTATCAGATGCAATATTGTAACATGTGTTGATCGCAGTTTAATATTAAAAATTTGCTTTTACTTAAAAAACGCCCCCAAAAGTAGGCGTGGCAAAAATTTATTCATTTGAGTTGATAGCTTACGCACATATCTAAAACATATCAAACATATCAAATAAAAGCCGTTTATTAGAAAGCATATGAAATATGACCACGCCTACAAGGGGCAGTTTTCGTTTTTTTTTTAAATGCCAATCACAATACATTTAAGCGAGGATATTGCATACCAAATTTCAGCTTCCTACGACAACTTTGATTTTTCATGCCAATAAGTAAAGTGGGCGTGTCAGTGGGCAGATTTCAAAATCCGATTTCAAAATGTAATGCTTCGGGACCTAGAAAGAACAGATATCAAGTCTGAAGTTCCTAGCTCAAAATTTAAGGCCTAAAAACTACCGACAGACGGACGGACGAACGGACGGACAGACATGGCTCATTCGACTTACAATTGGATTACAATCGGATTTTAAATGCACTCTTAGACTAGACGTCAGTTTGGAGGAGGCTTTGCATGCTTAGTTCGCATCATAATTGTTATAATTTACTTAACATGACATGTTGGTAAGAAATGAAAATTAGTTAGTTGGCTCTGGGATCGAACCCAGGACCTTCCATCTGCAACAACAGACACACATCCATCGTGGGTGCTTAAGCCGCCCTTGTTTATCTGCATAATTAAGGAAAATAGACTCAGACAAAACCGGTTTGCAGGAATTTGGAATTGGTTTTTAGTTATGCTTGCGCTTTTTTTTCTTAGAAAATTTAATGGTGGGCCATATAACCCACGCGAACCATATTTACCGCTTTTACTCCACAAGTGTTAACATACTACAAACGTAGGTACAAACCTTCTATTAAAAGAACTTTTAACAGATCCCTTTTTAACCCTTTATTGAAAAGCAACAAGCATTCCTAGCCCTAACTTTGAAACGGAAACAGATTTAGACTTAAACTAGAAGCAAGTAAGGTTCATTTAGATGAGGAAACAATTTTAGCTCAAGCTTTGTATTAAGTGACCCGAAAACTGACAATGCATTCATAGAAATCACCTTCTGTTGCATATTGATTGCCAGGGCCAATCAGGTAGAGTATATCGGTTTGTAATTATGCGAAAACGAATTAAAAAAAATTATGGCATTGCTATGACGATAAATTCAGTGGCGTGCTAGAGGGGGCGACCCGACAAGGGTATCAGCAATTTGGGAACAGGTGGAAACCAAAGAATATCTGGCCAATTGGCAGCATAAACAAGTGAGTAAGTGCAAGAGTTTGTCTGTGACAAACTTCTGTATACCCGACCCTATATACCATGTAACACCAAATCTTAAAGTTTCTTGGCCCGAATTCATACATTATTTGTATAGGCCACGACCCCAAAAGTGAAAGTGGGCATGGGCTTAAAATTAAAATCAATTAATTGTTTTTTCTTTAGAATCATGAGAAAATACGGTAAAACTGAACATGTCATAGAATTTTTTTTCAATTTCGAGTCAATTTTCCGAAAAGATCGGGTTTTTAAAGATCTAACGTGTCAAAAGTGGGCACGGTCGATATTGTGGGCGGTCCAATTTTTGCCTTGATAAAGGTCTTAGGCCAATGTTGCTCAGTACCAAAATTTAAGTTCCTGTGCCTTGTCTAACTTGACCAAAAGGCATTTTGAATAAAACAGTGAAATAGAGGTTGTCTCACATTGAAGCCAGTAGTGGGCGTCGCCGTTGACCGATAGAGGCAATTTTCACACTTTGTCTGTGCTACAAAAAAATCAAGCCGTGTGCCAAGTGTCAGCTTTCTAGCTTGATGCCATCCATGCTAGTTACGCCACTGCGTTAAAGGAGACCGCTACCGATTTCGTTTTAGAAGAGTAGTTATATGGCTGACCGACTTCCTTTTCTTTCACTGGACGATTGTACTCAAACGACATGATCCTTTTAGGTACCCAAGGGTTAGGTTCAGCTCAACCAGAGTGTTCGTTTGTTCGTTGTGAAAAGTCCTTATGACGTTAGAAACTTTTTTCTGGCATTTGTGGATACTTTTAAGGCGTGCGTCAGTATTCGCGTAGATATAAACACACAGGAAGGAGCAAAATCTTTTGTGGTTTGCAATGCCACGGTAAAATCTTAGTTCGCTAGAGACAAGTATCTACCTACTAAGTCTTCAAGGCATTGCATTGCAATCATCCAATATTTTTTACCCCTTATCCAGCCATCAAACATCTTTGAGTTCTAGACGCGAGCTGTTCGATTGATTTTGGGTAAACAGTTGGTCGCACACCGAACCCGCTTTACAAAAATAAGGCTTCTTGATGGCAACAAGGACCTTATTGCTTCTTTGGGCCTGGAAATTTCGCACCCAGACAGTCTTCCCACATCAGAAAATCCTGCACAAAAAAAAACGATTTGCAAATCTATATCCAGTATCCATATGATTTACTCGTTACGCATCTTTAAAACTAATCGTTTTGGGAAACCACGGTTAGACAACAGTTTAAAGACTTTGAAATGATGATGCAAATCTCATAAGCTAACGATAGAGGCGCACTTTGTCAGAAATCTTTCTACTGACTTATATACTTTCGCCAATTACTCACCCTAAGCGCACATCCATCTCCACAGGTTAGCCATAGGGCTTACCGATTTCCAGGATTGAAAAAAAAACTGAGAAATGACAGAAAATAGTCTTCCGATTTGGTGTCCCCACAAGCTGCTTTCCAGTCTTTTTCCTATACTACGTCTCCACCGGATCCTCCACTAATCCGTTATTAACATATTTTAAATCCTCAAATAACCTAGCTTAATTTCGAGTTTTATCAAAAAATTTTAGATGCCCTCATAAATCTCATTTACCCTTTTCACACGCCTCTATGGCACTCTTATTCCTTATTCACACGTCTTTCTAACTCTTCCGTAGTAACCACTAAAAATAACTTAAGGACATAAATAACCTGTCCAGGTATGACAGATCTGTCACAAATAGGTTTTCCATTGAAATTTTTACAACGTAATTGCATTCTCACTCCTGGCTAATATCATTGTCATTGTCTTTTGAGGGCCTAAATGCTGGTATCAAAAAATTAATGAAAGAGTGCTCGTATCAAATTAACTCTTATGTTTGTCCGGTGGAGACACTTCGAAAACAGGATTTGTACTTAATCGTCTCCAGATAATTGCAGTTTTATTGTCGGTGGAAACATAGTATGTATAATCAAAGAAATCGGCAAAGCTTGAATCCCGAGATAATGGCGACTCTAAAACTACAAATTGTACAATGTACAAACTTAGTTTCGATGCAAAGAAACAAAGGTTATTACTTCAAATAATGACATTTCGGTGCCGTGACATTGTGCAGAGCGACATTGCTCCAAATATCAAAATTTGGTTTAATGATGCTTTTGAAAGTGACACTAGGCCGGATATTGACGTTTTTAGGCAAAGTGTCATAAGGATAATTTGGCACTATATGTCACTTTGAACTTTAGGGACCCAATGAAAGGCAAAAGAAAAATCTAGCAGATTGTTGCAGGGAAGCAACACGTTCCAGTTTTGTAACATTTGGCCTCATGTCAGTTGTGGTTAGTTGAGCATAAAGTTTTTGTAAAACGTTTCAAAATACCAACGGATAAACTTTGGTCTTGTGACAAAAGTAGTTTAACAAAGTAGTTTTTTGGTCAAATTTCGAGATTAGGCCTAATGTCGCTGGGGGCAATGTCACGGCACTGACATTTAGTAAATCTTGATATGTAAATCAAGCGAACAGCAAGTCAATTGGATCCGCCCAGCGAATTTTAGTGAAAGACTTACACATTTTCAAAGTGCAAACAGTATGGATCAGGTATTGCCTGCTAACCGTCAATCGCGTGTGAATTACTTTTTATTTTTTTCGCGTGAGATAATTTTTATACCCCATCCCATAGGATAAAGGGTATATTAAGTTTGTCACATAGTTTGTAACACGGTGAAATAATAATGGTAGACTCCCAAGACCTTAAGGGCATATGATCGAGACCGAATTCTGAATCGAATGAGCCATGTCCGTCCGTCCGTCCGTCTGTATTTAACATGTTTTTAGGCCTGACATTTTGAGCTAGGGTGCTGAAACTTCAGGTGCACGTCATGCGAAGCAGTACAAGTGTAAAAATTTTTAAAATCCGCCCAAAGACACGCCCACAATCGGTCTACATATGCAACTACCTCCAGATTTTTCAAAACTGTAAGACTTTCTAAAAGGCTGAAATTTGACATTTAGCATCTCTTTGTGAATATAAGACACAAAAAAGACAAATTTAATTGGTAAACCTCCTCTAGTGGGCGTGGCATCTATTTTAAGGGTAAATTTTCAAATGCAGTTTACTCAGTATTTTTGCTCGAAATTGAAAAAAATTTGCTGGATATTTTATGTAGAAAACGCTTAGTTCCACATTTTGTTAATACAAGACTTTGGGCCCCGCCCACATTTGGAGGCAGAATTGAAGAAAAACCTCAAATTTTCCAGAAAAACTTAATTTCGACTGCCCTTGAGCCTAATTTAGGAAAGCATGAAACAAAAAAAGTAGCAGGTTAGGTAAACAATACTTCCGTCCGTTCATATAAAGTTTTTAGCCACGCCCCCTTTTAGGGGTCGATTTTTCAAAAATATTGAATTTGAACCAAAAAATTAGGTTTAACTTGGAAATATCTGTGGAAATATCTTATAATTAATAGTTTGTATTAAGGGGCGATTAGACCACGCCCCCTCGAAGTTGCATTACTATAAAATGTCAAAAAATAACTATGCCATCAGCATTTTACAATGTGGGATAGGATGGTCCATTTGACGGGCTGTAACTTCTGCGTACACACTGCAGCACTTACTCACTGTTTTTTTTTTTAGCGCTATGTGCGTAAGTATGTCACGTACAGTCGCCAAATGACAAGTCCAAGCCGTGTGATTCGGTAGCTCACTGGTAGAGTGATCGGCTCGCGTTTCGTTGGTTCGGAGTTCAAAACGCGTCGAGGGGCAAAGGCAATTTTTATTTTTAATAAATTTTGCAATGTTTTTGTTTTTTTGGGTTCATTGGAGTTTCTAACATGTTAGTACCGAAAAACGGAATTCTTCACCTTTAAAGGATTCCTTCAGCTCCTGCCCGCACTTCTTCCAGAATAACTTGGGCTCATTGGAGTATTCCTTGGGTTCATTAGTGTTCTTTACCTGTTAGTACAGAAAAATGATTCGCTTTCCCTTTTTAAAGGATCCTTCCAGCTCTTGCCCACTTCCTCCAGAAATCTTTGGGCTCATTACAGTATAACTTGGGTTCATTGAAGTTCCTGGCCTGGTAGAATCGAAAAATTATATGCTTTCCCTTTATAAAGGATCTCTTCAGCTGCTGCCTACTTCCTCCAGAATTCCTTGGGCTCATTACTGTATTACTTGGGTTCATTGGAGTTCACGGCCTGGTAGAACCGAAAAATGACATGCTTCCCGTTTTTCTTCCAGCTCTTGCCCACTTCCTCCAGAATTCTTTGGGCTCATTACAGTATAACATGGGTTCATTAAAGTTCCTGGCCTGGCAGAACCGAAAAATTATATGCTTCCCCTTTATAAAGGTTTCTTCAGCTCCTGCCCACTTCTTCCAGAATTCGTTCGGCTCATTACAGTATCACTGGCGTTCACTAGAGTTCATGGCCTGGTAGTACCGAAAAATGATATGCTTCTCCTTTATAAAGGATCCCTGCAGATCCTGCTCACTTCCTGCAGAATTCCTTGGGTTCATTGGAGTTCCTGGACTGGTGGAACCGAAAAATGATTTGCTTCCTCTTTATACAGGATCCCTGCAGATCGTGCGTACTTCCTCCAGAATTCTTTGGGTTCACACGGTTACAACTCTGGTATGTAGTACCGAAAAATTATATTCTTCTACTTTATAATACCGATAATGGAGCTTTTCTCATAGAGGTGAAGCATATAATTTTAAGTTAAAAGTAAAAATTAAAAAGGTAAAAATGAAAATTAAAGAGTTAAAAGTCAAAACTATAAAGTTCCCCTACAATAAAGTGCTATATGCATAGGTATTCAAAGAGCTCTTTGCAGGTCAAAATTATGTGACTAGGTAGCTCACCGGCTCGCGTGGGGTTGGGTTGGGCCCAGGGCAATTTTTTATTTTTTATTTTAATCGATGTGTGCTGCGTTGTTCGTGTCGTTCGACAGGCTTCTTTACTAGTATTTATATATTTATCTTTCACAGTAAGTATTAGCTGCGAAAAAAAAGCTTCTATTCAATAGCTGTCACAACTCATATGGAACAACAGTGAATGCCAAAATAATCGTCCATCTCGGCCCGGGTTTTACCTTTTCTTTTCAATTACAGGCATGTGAGACGGCGATAACGGTGTTATTGAACATCCTGCTACTATCTCTGTTATTGTACTGACCCGTGGCAATATAGCATTGATTGAAATTCGTTTGACACTTTGCACGTTTGTTTGAAAACGTAATTTAAAGAGTGTAAAAATCGTATGGAAAAATTTTAACAAAAACGTAAAGAATAAACATTTTTGATTTTTGCATTTTTATTTCTGGCTCGCTGGTCTTTCCTGACTTCGACAAAAATAAGACGAAAAAGTGAAGTTACAATATTACTTAACAAAAACTCTTTCCTTTCTGAAATATAAAGTCGAAATTAAATTTCATCGCGGTTAGGTATAATGTTTGAAGCACTTTGCTTGATATTTTATTAGTAACTCGGCTTACGAGTTGGCGTATTGCAACTAATAACTGCGTTATTTGTTTCTTTTTTATTGCTAAGGGTTAGATCCTGACAATCATTATAATTTTATTCAGTAAACGTACGAGGTGGTTAAATTTGAACAGAAAATAAATAAATAAAGCTGTACCCGTGTTAAGTGAAGTTAGCAAGATCTGCTCTGCCGGTGGGTGAAAAATGACTTTGTCTTTAGACATTTTGTACCCTCAGTAATTTAACTCCATTCTATGACTTGGCAATAATTGTTTCAGCTCAAATTACTTAAGTTTTTGTTGTTTCTGTTCTGCTGGTTTTTTCTCCACTGTTACAGTAAAACATGTTAATGAAAGGATTGCCTGAGATAATGGATCGGCAGTTAGTAAAGGACAATCACAGTGCTCAATATTTCTTATTTCCAGTGCTCAAAATTTACAAAATTTAACACGTCTTCACTTTATTCAAACAAACGTTCGCTGATTATGTAAATCATTCCAATTAGGAGGTCAAAAGCATTTGTGTTTTTTTTCTTGCCTACAAGAATTCTGTTGTGAACATACTCCACTAAGCTGGTACAAATACCTTTGGCAAAACTTCCCAAATAAATAAAACTGCAACTAAAGATCCATCATCTCTAAACGACTTATTGTAGAGACGACTCGACAAAATACAAGCACTTGAGTGTAGTGCATTTTTGCAAGATCGTAATGAATAGATTCCAAGATCCAATAAAGTCATGCAAATAGCTATTTTACCGTTCCAAGAACTCCTCCAGTTTGTCCCAAGTATATAAAAGCATCATACAAACGCCAACCTTGCATGCCTCAGGTAGCACTCATTACTTATCTTAACGGTACGTCTGTGAAAGTTATGACAACCTACGACTTGTAAGTTATACATCTCAAATGAATGTCACAAGGCAGGAGAGCTAACTGCGAGACGCCACAATTAAGCGACCATCAAATGCCAATTGTTAAACGTAGACTATCTAACCGTGGGTTGGTTGCTGCTGCTGCTGCTGAACGCTTCCCACTGCACCGGGTAAATATGTAAATTTTTGTGAAAAATGATTTATAGCATCGTTTAATTGAATTCTTGTCTAGCTTTTAGCTTCAGTGAGTCGAAAAATCGCAACATCTTAGTCAGCGTTAGCCGGCGCACGGATTTCCTTCAATTATATCCACACACGACGACCGCAGCTACGACTGCGACGACTTCGACGACGGCAACGTCCAAAGATAGTTAGATGGAGAAATTAAGATAACAATTCCCTAGGTACTATTTTAATTGCATTCAACCACTTGGTGCATTGCATGCCCGCACAAGACACCGTCGTTGCGCCGCCGCGCCGCCACCGTGAGCACTAGTTTCCCAGATTTCTCAAGCGCAATGCAACCCAGAAACGTGGTCAGGTGTAGCGCTACTCGCAATGTGTACGCCGCGCTGTATATGTCGTCACAATCCGAAGCTATGGCGCAAAATTCTTCTGCGGGTGATTCTCTGTTCGGTGTCACTGTTCAAGTCATGTAGTGGCAGGCGCTGAACTAAATAAGTCCATTAATTTTATTATATATGGATGATAAAACGTCCTTGTTATGGTGGTCTGATTCGCGTGTAAATAGTCAAAAAAAAAAAGTCCACCGCGATTGGTGTGAGCGCGTCCACAGCCGCCTTTATCATCGGGGGACGAATAAAGTCGACATCCACTTTGGTGTATCTGTGTACTTTTTTCTGTTTAACACGTTGTACGTGTGCGCTCCATGGGCTAGCTTAAAGCGGTTACCCAAAATGAATTCGGAACACTTAAACTCGCCAGTGGTAAAATGAGGATAGGGGGGTATCGGCTGGGCCCAGGCCGACTATATAATATTCCTAGACGAACAGAAAGTCAGCTTGAGTGAGAGTGTCGGTGTGACTGTTTTGGCTAAAGATACATCAAACTCATGTTAGATCATAGTTGCAAACATGCTATTAAATGGGAGCGAACAAGGTTTGAACATTTATTTAGCACGGACCGACATGAGATTCTTGAAATGTTCTTTTTGTTTTTTTTTTTTCACTTTACATAGACAAATGTGTGTAAGCACTTTCGGTCTGGTCACAGGGACGGGATTCCTATAGGTGAAATCCTTCTTTTGGACATCCATTTGGGATGTGAAATTCCCTCGGCTCAGAAGCACGGCACATATAGAGAGAGAGAGGGACCAACGAGACCCATACTCGCTCATGACAACGAGATGTTGAAGTGATGTTGAAATTGTTTGACACTTTGTTAAATTGCTGAGAAAACATGGAAGTCCCAGTGTGTTGTTGTTGAGCACGATGTAATCTTTCCCTTGATTTTCATAGTTGTTCCTTTTGAAGTCAACTAATACGGGATTATTACCCAGTATCCGTGTCAACAAGATGTGCAATGAATTTCCATATTATTTGGCAGCCTATAAAAAAAGTGTCATGTTGACTGTTGTATGCGACAAAAACTCCTGATGCGTTACGAAATCCCGAGAAAAATACCACTTTTCTATGTTTCTGATGCAGTAGCACTCCGAGCTGTCAATCATCGTCTGATGCGCATGCAAGTTGTGTCACTCGAAAATAGAATATAACATGGGCACAATAGGCACAATGGATGCGTGTTCATGCAGTACGAGGTGTACCTACATAATATACCCACTTTGACGCACAGGCATCACGCGTCAAAACAAAAAGAAATCTGTCACAGTTATATCAAAAGTGTTTTGCCGACAAAGGCATTAATAACCTCGAACGGTTTTTCGAAAATTCTCACGTTTTTCATGTTTTTGTCGCAAGGTTTATTGTGACCGCGTGCCACATTCAGTTGTTTTTGGGGATTTAAACAGCTTGCTGCAACTTCAAAAGCGACTGGTAAAACATTAAAGTGGCCGTGTTGATCAGGGGTCGGCAATGGGTGCATATACAAAATTATAGATAGTCAAGGTGTTAATACATACTTACATGAAAACATGAAAATTGGAATGAGTATGGAAAGAAATGGACTCGATATCAAGCAAAAGTTCCTTAAGCCCTTGAAAACCAACTGAATACTATTTCATGACTTCTCTTTGAATTACCTTGGGAATCAGAGGTTTCCTTCGTAAAAAATGCATATAAGTTCGTGCAACTATCAGCAACAGAACTTTTTCATTAAACACAAGCATTCAAGGGCACACAATAATTATTGTAAACAGAAGCCATCATGTAAGCAATTTGTTCGACATACGTTTCAAATGGAACTTTAAATTTACACACCACGGCGCAGAACAGAGTAAAAAAATTATTTTCAACCGATCATGAAACAAACGACCCCTCGCCAGCAAAATCTTATGAAAACGGGGGAACAAAAATTTATTAACACAAAAAGCGAGGCAACTATGGGAGACAACTGGGCGCGGACACGTTCAAAGGAGCTGCACCGACAACGCGGATGTTATTACCTGCGTAAGTCATTAGGACTGTTACAAAATGAGCTTTGGATATACCTTTAATATCACACGATCCACTCGAGCTGTGCACAGAGCCAGTGTGCACGTTCAATGGTGTGTGGACACATATCTGGCAACATGTTCGTCCTGATAGCGCATATTATCAGCATTTAGTCGCATGTAGGATGCTCACTTTCGTCGGGCTTAAATTAATGTAATCGGCGGCGCTGGCAAGCCGCATGCATACGTGCACACATTATTTAATGGATGGAGGCCTGGATTGGATGCTCCAACAAAACAGTCGTCCGGTCTTACCGTCATGCGATTGCCGGTCGCATCATGTGTCCGGGCCATTAAGGAGGCTATCAAAACTATTATGTTCTCATTATAGGTTTAATGGTGGATTTGGCTTGCTTGACTTACTTTTTTATGCGTTACATCTTCTTGGCGAAGCTAAATTGTGCAATAAAACTTGACTTAAGAAGGCCAGAAGCTTAATGGGTAGTTTGGCGAAGGGCACTTCAGCCAAGAGTTGGTATTGCTTCCTTTGCATTTGGTTAGGACAAATCAATTTGTTGGAGTTTTTTTTTTTTTTAGCTGAACATTTAAACTCAACCCAATAAGCGGTCCAACTTTCTCTTAGGCTCGGTTGTGGCTAGTTAGAAAGGGTTCAATTTTTTTATAAGTCATTGCACAGTTAAAATTTGTATGACCTATGTAGTCCCAACCCAGTCATAAAGTGTCAAGTAAGAGTGAAGAAAGAGTTGAACCGAAATTCAATTCAAAATAGGATCAGCCAGATATAAAGAGTCGGGCTACGTTCACAATGGCTTCTATGAACACAGTATTGATCATTTTATATGTGTATATATATAGGTGGCACGATCTATCTACGGTTACATATACCACTAAGCCTAAGGTCATTGTTTCAGGAATGAAATCACATAAGAAACAAAGTAAAGCTTTTCCACACATTTGATCTTCTTGATCTCAGATGAAGAAAATTTTAAAGATAGCTGAATCTGGAGAGATATTTGCTTGCAGCCTATACCTATACAGTAGCCAAGATGGTGTCAAAAATTGGACTATATTGTCTAAAAACAAAAACAATCTGATGGTGACGGATCTTTAAAAGGACCGAGTCATAGTTGTACTTTTTCGAAAAAAAAAACCTCAGCTTTTTTTTGCAAACTTTTTACTTTATTGAAGTAAAGCAACGGCAAAAAAGAAACAAGTAGGCTCATACGTATTTCATGTATCGCTTTATAAAAGTTGCATGTGCAGAATTTTGTAGAACAGAATTTTGAAAATCAAACCCGTGCATAGGTAAGAATTTCGCTGCAGCGACTCCCGATAGCCGACTTAGGTCTAGTGGCAGTCAGGTGCAAAGAAACCTTTCTGATACCACATGGATCTGGAGATCCCTCCTACTCGTTGAACCATTTTGAGCAATTGATGAAGCGCGAGAGATGATTTGGGTCGGTGGTACTTAGATCGCTAAGATCATTATAAAAGAAAGCTTCCAGGTCAAGATTTCTGTTTTTAGAGAGAGCGGGGCATGTACACAGAAGGTGGAGAATTGTCTCTTCCTCCTCTACATCTATGCAGCTCCTGGAGAAGTCGTTGAAATTGACAGTGTCCTTTAAGGACACCAATTGTAGCTTTCATGTGCAATCTATCTATTAAGAGCGATCAAGCTTTTGGAGCGTTTAAAAACTAGCTTGGACCATATCTGTCTCGTCTCTGGACGGGTGCTACCACCTAAAGTCTTTTTCAGGCAAGGTTGCGAGAGAAGTACCAAGCTTGGCGAGTTCGTAAGCCTTGCAGTTATGCTGCAATGCCGCTATGCCCAGGCACCCCAGCACTTGGTAAATTTTGAACTGATCCGACGTCTCCTTTAGAGACGATTGATTGGCAGTCTAAGTCTAGTTACTTTAGAGTTTATAGATTCTGATTCCAGGCACATTGTCCTTTAAGGACACAGATTATATCACTCATGTGCAATCTATTAAGAGCGATCAAGCTTTTAAAGCGTTTAACAACTTGCTTTGGCCATGTTTATTTCGTCTCTGGACGGGTGCTACCACCCTAAAAAGTCTTTTTCAGGCAAGGTTGAGAGAGAAGTACCAAGCTTGGCGAGTTCATTAGCCTTGCAGTTATGCCGCAATGCCGCTATGCCCAGGCACTCCAGCACAGGTGAATTTTGAACTGCTTCGACATCTCCTTTAGAAATGATCGGCAGTCTAGGGCTACTTTAGACTTTATAGAGACTGGTTCCAGGCACTTGATGGCCGCCTTGAATGGCCTCCTTGAAAGATATAACGTAATTCTTAAGCCAAGCTTTATCGCGCAATAATTTCAGCTTGAAAAATACTACAATGATTCGGAAGTCGGAAAAAGAGACTAAGATTAAGATTTTCAGAGAACACACCCCACCTACCCCATCAATGGTCTTTGATCCATCGGTGTAGAAGTGGATCGATTCACATTCCAGAGGAGCACCCTCATCTCAAGAGGACCTAGGGGGGGATGGTCGTCTGAAAGTTCTTGTCAAAATGTAGTTGAGGTAAATATGTTAAAGTCTAGGTTTTTAGAAGGGAACCTGGAAGTATTCAGAATAGCAGTGTCCCTATCTCGCTATCGGTTCACTGACAGGTTGCTTTCAGGTTGCGAGGAACCGTGATTGCAACTGTTTGTCTGCTGAAGATGTCCAGAGGAATAAGATGGAACAGGATGTCCAGTACTGCTGGGGGAGCTGTACGAAGTGCCCCGCTTTTAATTAAGCAGGCTGATCTTTGGACTTTACTTAGCTTGTCACGATTTACCGCTTCATCCAAAGCGGTAACGACCGAGGTATAGGTATAGCCAGTGGGTGATTCTGGGCTGAAGTCCCCACTTATTACTACTTTACTTACTACTCTTTCCTGAATATTAGATTTCCAGCTAAGCTTTCTCTCTTAGATGAGACTCAAATATTTAGCTTCATCAGAGAAGATTAAACTCGCGCCCTTGATTGAAGGGGGGTCGATAAATGGGATTTTGTATTTCCTGGTGAAGAGGACGAGTTCAGTTTTGGTTGGGGTTGACACCTAGACCACAGGTGCTTCACAGAAACGACAATGGACGCGTCATCCGCATAAGCGATCACTCTGCAGCCCTCTCCTTTCAGGGTAATCCGCAGTTCGTTCACCGCTAGGTTCCAAAGGAGTGGGGATAGGAACCACCTTGGGAGGTTCCTCTACTGACAGATTTTTTGGCAGTGACCACACCTAGCTTTGAGTTTATTATCCTACTTGTTAAATGTTAATTAATTAACTTACTAAGTTAGCCATCCACCTTTAGAACCGAAGGGGTCCAGGTACTGTATCATCTAAGTGAGCCTATGGCGACACATTTAACATCTTAAACTTTCCCGTACAAATTTATTTTGAAAGTCCGTGCATGTTGATAAGACTGGGGGGACCACCGATGGGAATAAGGACGTTCAGACAACAAGTAGGACTATGCACGTGTGGAAGAACAAAACAAGTCGTTTAGCATTATGGAAAGGTATGCTACGAATGGCACTACCCTGCCAGGCACTGCTTACGGTTTACAGCGTAGTGATCCTGTAACGAGCAGAAATGCTCGGGTCAGACCTTGACAGTGTCCGGGGATAGCAAAATCATGCAACTGCCTAAGCGCAAGCTTAGGGTCGTGAGTTGGAATGTTGGAAGCATGACTACAAACTTGAAGAGATGATAATAAGACGGACATGTCGGGAAATCCAACGAGGACTATGAAGAATTCCATGTACTTAATTCCAATTTCCTCAAGGGAAGCAGGCACCTGATCACTTACAGCAGCGGTGGGGATGAGACCCCGATTGACTATGAATTCTGTTACACAGTTACCTTAAACCGCGGCACAAAAATTGCAAAGTGGTTTTGAGTGAGGCGAATAGAACACGTAAGTTTTGGAACTTTTTATGGAACCGCGTCGAAGAAGAATACTAAAAGCAAGCAAAGGCATATGGGAAAATCGTCTGGTACAATTTGGATAAGGAAAAAGGCGAAGTATTTTTAAACACGATGCAAAACTGCCTCTATCACCGCATTGACGAAAATAACGATGCAAAGTGCAGACCACAAGATATGTGGGATGACCTACAACGAACGTGCATAAAGAAGGCAAAGTCATTCCTAGGAGCCTGTATCGGGAATTGAAGTAAGTTGCTTTTCCTACTGCTTAAGCTTAAATGACCGAATTTAGTTCTGGTCCAGGTGTATAAACCAATTTGAGAGTCAGAGTGTTAGACCTTCGTGAACGAGGTTGATGCTGCCCTGGATAGAGCAGCAGAAATTAATTTCTTTCTCCTAATGGATGACTTCAATGCTTATAAGGGTACGGAAAACAGAACTGGAAGGAGGCGACCCGCATGAAAATAGGAAGAGAGGGAACTTGTTAGACTTTTGCTTTTCATATGGCTTGTCTATCATTTGGCTTGCATACAAAGACCTTCACAATTACACTTATTACAGCGGCACATATTAAGTCATCTTTGGGCTCATGGAAATAACCCCCCAACGAAATAAGTCCCCGAATAGAAAATTAAAAAAAAAAACCCAAAATTAGGAGATAATTAAACTGTAAAATTACTAGCCAAATCGATGATGCAAGAAGTCGCCAAAAAAATATGAAATAAGTCCCCAAATGGATATGAAAGCAAAACTAAAAAAGAAACAGCAGGGAGGTTGCATACATATTTCACTGTATCGCTTGACACTGTGTGGTGCAAATTGAATTTTAGCGTCAGTATTTATTTACTACTCAAACGAAAACCAAGATTGGTGACCCGAATTCGGTGGGAAAGGCTACTGTATGATAGTTTCAGAGCACGATTTTGCATGGTACATTTTGGAGAAGTTTTAACAAATTCCAACTGATCTTTCAAATGCAGTGGAATTCTCTTTGGAAGAAATATTTTTTGGGTGAACTGGTTTGGTGCGGCGGCTGATGGTGAGAAAAGAACTGCTTAAAAACACATGAAGTTCATGAAGGCATCATTGAGAAGAAGAGAGCTTTACATAGTAAGGAAACGACGTAGGAACTGAACTTTTCGAGCCCGGTGCAATGAGATGCCAAAACTTCCAATCTGGCTGTCAGAACAACCAAGGAACAGGCATGGAAAAAGTTCGGCAAGAGGTTGAAGCACGAATACAGATGTGCAAAAAAGATATTTTGTCAGACTAGTCGTCGTCTTAGAGAAAAGAAGTTCAAAATCGTGCAAGGGGTTAAATCCTTCAAATGAGAACGTTGTCTTACGTAGATAGAGCGAGCGCTTTTCGGAGTTGCTCAACCCTCAACAGGGCACTGCAGATCACACACAATCCCGCTGCTGACATGATTCGGTCGGAGCATTGTCCCACAGTAGATGAAGTCACTGTAGCGATTAAATCGCTAAAAGTTGGAAAATCTGGTAGACTTCATGAAATCTGGGCAGAACAGCTCAAGGCAATGGATTGAAAGTTTTTCTTGAGAACCTGGGAATATGCCAAACCGGACTACGCGTGTTTTGGGTTCCTTTGGGAGAAACACTAGAGTATTGCAGTATTATGCGCTGAGTAGACCTCTCCTGAGAGCTATTCAGTCAATGCATGGAAACTGCAGGAGCTGTGTACGGATACATGGCGTGAAATTTCGTTCTTTTGATGTGTGCATTAGACTTCGTCAGTGCTGTGTTTTATCGCCTCTTAGTTTTATAGCATTATTGGTCTGGAAGGGGAGAAGCGCAGTCTTGGCGATGAATGTCTCTAAATCTCGATGTCAGGATAAGCCGACTGATTTTCGCAGATGATTAAGCTTTCCTTGCATCGTCCGAGAACGAGCTTCGACGAGCAAGGTCATCAGGAAAGCTGAGCTTGGACTAAAACCAAAGATCCCAGTTTTAAATTCAGTGTTCGTTCCAACCCTAAAGTAAAAATAAATAAATAGAGTGGCGCTACAGCTCCAGGTGAACCAGGGCCAACATCTGAACAAAGTATGCTGTGTGTGTTAATTTCTTCCCATACAATAGGACCTACAGTTTTTTGGCGAATCCGAACGGCACTTTGAGAAGTTTGTCAAGACAAATGATACTCTCGGAGGGCTTGTCAAACCCTCGCGGTGGTGGGGACCGTGAAAAAGAACGAGTCTTTTTTTTTAGACGACCATGGTATGATTCGAACCCAGACCTCCGGCGTAGTTAGCACACACACTAACCAATACGCCACGGCACCACCCCAATCCTCAACTGTAGCCATGAAATTTGGGTAATGACCGAAGGAATTAGATCGCGGGTACAAGCTGCCGAAATGAGATTTCTTAGGTGCGTTGCCAAACGATGATTTGGGCATATTGTTCGCGTGCCACCCAACAGACTTCCTAGACAGCAAGTCGAGATGCGAGCGCATTGCCCCCTGACAGGCCAATAAATAAGTGGTGAGATCAGGTCAAGAACATCTACGAGACCCACGCATGTGTCTCTTGAGTTTGTGGCGGAGGATCAGGAACAATGAAAAAATCATTTAGCCCTCCTCACTCCACGACCCTTTTAAAGGATAAGCGGAAAGTTCCTCTTCTAAAAAGAAGAGAAATTTGTTTCTGATCGTTTCGCGGCAGATGAAGTGAACGAAGTAGGGGCTGTTCCTAGGCCAATAGTCCTGCACCAGTTTTCATAGGTCAACTAGCTAACATTATTTCGAGTTTGAAGTGCAAACCAATTGGCGTTTTCTTGTCTCTTTCAGGACACTTGCTCTTTTTGCTCTTTACCTTTAATTACACTTTATTGATCTGAATAAGAGTTTTTGTCCTGCTCAGTCTTGTTGAGGTAAAGGCATACATTCCAAGTTTAACAACGGCTTTCTTAAGACTATCGAGGATTTGCGTAGGTATATGGCTTTTGCAGAATTTTTGAGGGGTTTGAAAATAAAGCTTTTTGAAACTAGGTCGCATTAGATATATTCGCAAGTTTGATCATCAGAAGAATCAAAGCTAGTGTTAACTTCTTTCCGGCTAACTTTAACTCTTGGAGATAGTCAATCTTATCGGAAGGTTTGACAAGGTAAAAAATCTCAGTGTCTCGTTGTTTTCTAAGCTTTGTTTGAATGGTAGATAAAATCCATGGCTCTCTAAGGAAATCATCGACCGACTGATTGTCTAAACTTCAGCTCTTACCTTTTCGGGCTTCTTCTTAGTCGGTGGCGAGATAATCTTCGCCTCTTCTTCCGATGCCATTCGGTTGAACTTTCGAGTTGCTTCTTTAACACTCATTGGATTTTCCGCGTCCGACGAGGTTTTTTCAGCACTCTCCATGGAGGACGTTCCAGAGGAGAATGAAAACCGCGCGTCATTCTCCTTGTTGTCACTCTCGATGGAGTTCTCACGCTTCAAACCGGCAGACACATTTGACGCAGACTTTTTAACCATTTCTTCACTAATTTCTTCAACCTTTTCCACTTTACTACCATCCTCAGTGGGTGGTGGTGCGGGCTCGTCAATTGGACGCGACGCTGAGTCCATCAGACGCACTGCCGCGGCAAACTCATTAATACACTCGCGATAGTTATCGGCACTTTCACTTTGCAAAACCGGCAATTTCGCGGCACTTGGCGACGACACCTCTGGCGGTGGCTTATACGGTGGAGGTTGCCTAAACGGCGACGCCAGACCCTCCGAGACAAGTGACATTCCGCCGAGTGATATTCCACCGGGGCTGCTAGGAACTTCATTGCGGAGCGCCATCTCTTCAGTGGGACATTCGTTGAGGTATTTCTTTCGCAGAATCAAATATTTTTGATTGTTTTCATTCTTGATGGTGGCCAAAATGTTGACGTAGGTTTTAAATTGTTTGCGAGCTTCATCTGTGGAGAAAATGACGAAATAATTGCGATTACATCAGTGCAACAAGTGGAAATGATTCATTCGCGGCCCAAAAGGAGCGAGAATGCTAAGTGGATTTTAAACGAAACCAAAAGAGTTCTACTTACTTTGTGTGTCGGGATTTGTGAGGAAACGTTTAAAGTGCTTGACCAATGCATGATTTGTTACTTTGCAACCGTTTTCAAGCATATATTTGCGAATTTCAGCAAGAGACAATTCATTTGGCGACTCCATTGTTATGATTATTTACTTTTTCACTGACAGTTGCTGTCAGAAAAACCCGTTTGTCAACACAGCGCACGAGAGAAATGTCACGAGCAGAGTCAGCGAAGTACGAGCATATGGATGGACTGTACTAAAGTACTAAAAAAGATATTTTTGCTGACGGGAAGTTATAAATTAAGTTTTTGCATGGGAAAAAATATATTTTAAGAAAAGTAAACTGTTTTAATATAATATCCGTGTAGCCGACACTTAAATAAAGACATAATTTAAATACAAATACATTAATAATTTTATACAATCATAACAGAATGGTAAAATAGAGAAGTCATTTAAATAATACAATATTATCGTTGTACGAAGAACGAAATCACAGAACGGACCGTCAGCTTTCGTTAAAGATTAACCCCTTCTTTATTATTAAGCTTTTGTAAAACGCTGTTTGATAATTAAAATTTTTCAATAACAAAATTTTTCAAACTTGAGTCTGCAGTTGTAATAGATATATAATATTTTCGACGAAATGTCACTTTTTGTCACTTGGTATGAAAATAAATTTGTTCATCTCGCTAGAAGACAAGACCACCCTGTGCAATCATTTCATTGTTTTCTAAACAGGTGACCGGATTTCGGCAAAGGTTAGAACGAGAGATGGTTACGGACGAGATGAAAGCTTCATTTCTCTAAATTGGTCGAAATGCGACAATTGGTCGAAGTGCGACAATTGGTCGACAAGCAAAAAAATCTTTCACTTTCCCAACAGAATGGTGTGAGCTATTTGATTTTGTTTTAGATTATTTAAGCTTGACGTTAATATGGTTGTCACCGTAACGTAAAATTTCCTAATAAGTTTTGAAATTTTTACTTATACGGTTTTCACATCGAGCCAGAATCAAGATTCAGAGTAAAAAAGTCCCAAATCTAATTAAAATCTATTAGATTTCCCATACATTTGTAGAATTCAGAATCTAGATTCCCACAAAATCGAATATAAATGTAATAGATTGTATTCGATTTTGTGGGAATCATAGGAAAATAAAAGCAAACACACTTTTTTAATCAAACAAAAGAAGACATGACAGCGGATGAAGTTTTTTTTTATAAAATAAAAAAGGAGAAATATTTTCGTTTTTTATACTGTTTAATTGTGCGGTGATTTTCAGGTATTCTTCCAGTGCTTCTTTAGTTCTCCACAATTGTTTTTTATTTATTTGAAGCTGTTTAACTTGTGACAAGAAAGTCAACAAAATGGTGTGAAAGTGTCAAACAAACAGTGTGAAAGGGTCAATTCGATTTTGAAATCGAATCGCTCAGAATCTAGATTCTGGATTCGGTGTGAAAACGATATTCGAGTCATAAATATGAGTTTAGCATAAAATATTGATTAATCAACTTCCTTTCCTCTTGCCCTCCAACACCCATTTGTGAAAAATGTTACTTTGTACACATTTCAAAAACTTTCCTTAATACTTGACCATCAAAAATGAATCCCACAATGGCTCCACCGGACAATTATAGGATTTATTTGTCACAAGCACTCTTTTTCTGACATTTCTCAAAAATTTTCTACTGCTTTCAAAAGAGACTGATGATGTCATTTCCCAGGAGCGGATAAAGATTTTCGTTAAAAAAAATTCGATTAAAGATAAAAATCCCAATAGAAAACGTATTTGTGACTCACCTGTCGTACAGGGCAGTTTCAGTTTCCATTTTTGATTTTCAAACTGTTACAAATTTGCATACAGTAGGTTGTGAATGAGATTTATAAGAGGATTTATTTTTAATCGCTTGCCGACAGGATGCAAATTTGTATGGTAAATTGGGTGATTTGTTAAAGATTTAGTAAAGGTTTATATTAGTCACGGACACTAGTCAGACTATAAACAGATAGCCAATTCGGCGTAAGAATTCTCTTTTTGCCCCCAAGCCTTCACTGATTAGGGACTGTATATGTGTTCTGTGCTTTGCCTAGAACACTACTACATTCTCAGCTGGCGAGAGTTTCACGCAGACAGGAAATCAAGGGCAAATCCCTTGGCATATCCCACTACGTTCCGTTTCGTTCCCTGTGTTTGTTTTTTGCGGGTTTTAGAGGGCAGGAGGTTGCAGAGTTGACTATCTCTTTATAGTCTGATCAGTGGTCGTGGATAAGTACCACGGTGGTACCTGCGCATAAATAAACCTGAATGTGATTGCTAAAAGGTGACGGTACCCACATTAGAAACATCTGAAAATAAGTTTCTTATACCATGTCCCCACCGGGCACTAATCCGCTATTAATAAAAAATCTTTATTAGATCCTCTCCAAATCACGCAATTTACCATACAAATTTAAATCCTCTCGGCAAGCGATTTAAAATAAATCTCATCATAAATCTCTAATAAATCCCATAAATTCTATTCACAAACCTATTTTCTGCACGACTGTAACAATTTAAGAATATGAAAAGGTAACTGAAACTGTCCCTGTAGGACAGATCCATCACAAGTACGTTTTCTATTGTGATTCTTACAGCGTCAGTCGTTTTTCGCTCCTGACCTGAATGACATCGCTACTCTCTTTTGAGGGCCAAAATGACAGAAACAGAGAGTTCGTGTCAAATTTATGCTATATTTGTCTGATGGAGCCCCTTTGGGATTTATTTTAAATGCTCTTTTAATTGCCGGTGGAGACAAAGTATAACACTTCGTTTCTAAAAAGCTTGCTTTTCAATATTTTCTCCAAAAATTATTCCGCCGGTGAGGTAAGCCAGCCCTATCGGAGTTTTTCCGTTTTTCATGCTGCCACCAAGCCAGCCAGCCAGTGTCCCTACTTCTACTCGCAACATAAGTATACCATCAGCCATAGCCGACATACTGTTTATGAACCATACTTATACTTTTGCAAGGAGACGGTTAAGTTTAATAAAACTCTTCGGATGTTCTTTTGAACTTATGGCCGGTGAACTTATGGCGGTCGTCCGGAAGCGCCCGGGAGCCTTATTGACTCTCCTGAAACTATTTTCTTTGACTCATTTGACAGTTCCTATCCTATATAAAAGAGAGATTCGCTTCTGGTTTTGAATCCAGAATCAAAACAAGAAGCACCCAAACATCATACAACGCATGTGTCAAGTTGAATAAACGTCATTTGTCCCCGGTAGAATAGCTTTTGCTTCACAAATACTTAACGCCAGACAAACTTCAAAATGAAGAAAAACGTGCTTGGTTTGGCTGTTCGGATGTAGGTACAGCCCCAATCTATCCGGGATCGCCAACCGAAAAGGCCATTTTTCTCTGGGGTTAAAGACAGTTTATTGGCCTTTTCGGTTGGTCGTCCGAAAGTGTCCGGGAGACTTCTGAACTCTCCTGAAACTGTTTTCTTGGACTCGTTTGACAGTTCCTCTTCTGGATAGAAGAGAAATTTTCTTCTGGCTTTGAATCCACAATCATACATGCACACAATCATACATGTGTCAACGTCAAGTTGAATAATTTACATTTGTCTCCGGTAGATTAGCTTTTGCTTCACACGAGAGAAGCTTCGGAGAGAAGCCCCAATCCGGGAGAAAAACGCCCTGATTCGGGATCGCCAACCGAAAAGGCCATATATCTGCCTACTTATAAAAGGCGAATCCCGATGAATGGAAGAATATAAAGATTACGTCACTCGTTTGTTAGGACATTAGTTTGACAGAAGTATCTGTAAATATGACGTCATCGGATGGAACTTCCATTTTTACGGTTAATAAAGCCCGTTTGTTTACACAACCATTTTTGTGGCAATCTGTTTTGCTTCGAATCCAATGACGAGGCCGATCCGTAAAAGAGACATGTTTTTTCGCAATCGGCGTAATCTGTTTTGAAGTAAGCTCTGACTGGTATTTCTATAGACACAGAAGTTTTGGTCCGCTATTTGGTAAGCGTTCCCTTAGCTCATTGGCTAAGGCACCCAATGGGGTACCTGGGAAGACCCAGGAAACGGCCAGTTAAGTAGCGTCGTTCCCTTTAACACTAAAAAGAGGTTATTGTTAGAAACGCATTTAGAGCTTTAACTAACCGCCATCCCGCTGATGTTCTACAAGCTCAGCGCTGTATAGCGTCCCATCCGAAAAAGTGCTCCCATTGAATTTATGTTCAACACCATGTTCAACGGACACCACAAAAAGGACGAGAACACCACCACTCATATGGTAAGCTGTGCGGTGCGGCACAATGCCATCTGTTGATAATTGGTAAAAAAAGAGAGCCAGCTCCATATGGGCTATGAGACGTGGGTGTCGTCGTGCTTCCCCCCATAGTCCGACAGTCGGTGATAGTCTCTGTGGGACAATTCATGGCCCGCACAAGTGGCCAAGCGCACGCAGCATCCTCATCTCGAATTTCCAAAAAAGTTCTTTTAACTTTTATTCGCCATATCATTATTGCTCCCGTTTGTGGTTTTTTGATGCTCCCACGCGGGGTCACATGGGCGAAACCACAACATTTTTATTTTAAGTAAAAAGCGCAATAATTTAAAGTGCTCTCGTTCGGTCGGGCGCGGTAAATTAATAAATTATTTCCACTGTGCCTGCGCCCCAAACTATACGGTGTTATTCTGCCATTGCCATCCGGAATTGCCCCCAATTGGAAAACAATCGTGAACAATTTTTGTATACGCCAAATGAATTATAGCGATTGTTGTCGATTTTATTACCATCGGTGGTTTTGTTAACGAGGACGACTGGCCAGTGGCAGCCAGAGTCTAGTAACTGGCCGCATAAATGATATCCTTAAACCATCGACCAGATTGCGCCACCAACCCCCCCGAGATCGCTCTGGAAAAAAGGGTTAATTTACTGCAACAGGACATTATATTGAACTGCTTCAGTTTGGCTTTTTACAGAGGGAGGTGCGCGCGGCCCTCTATATCCGAACTAGATTTGGTTTGTTTCGGTGGCAGCTTTGCTGGTTGCTGGTGTCGTGTCCGAATTTAATTGGCCATTGTATTGGATATACCCGACAACCCATCCCAATGCTAAGCATGCAAATTGCCTGCACACAAATTCTAAATTTTTCCATTCCGCATATTCAATTAGTCCTGCAATCGGTCCGATCACCCACCACCACCTCGTCATTTGCATTGCATTGTTACTCAATTGATCCCGAATGAATGGCAATTTGACTGCCCGATAAGGGTTAGGGTGGAGCTTTTACGCTGGTGTAGCCGACACACGTGTGGAGGACCCTTGGTGCAGTTTTATCCAGGCAGCTTGGTGGCAACCTCTCTAAACATGTTTCGGGTTAATTTAAAATTGGGTTCGTATATCCCCAGGACAAAACACCAAATTAATGTTTTAATTTTTCATTCTCCGCATGGCGATAGTATGGTCCTGGCGGAAGGAAGAAAAAAAAAAGAAATGTCGAGGAGAAATGCCTGGTAGAAGAGTACACCTTTTGGCTCATTTGCACATGAAAAGGATTGTTGAGTGCCGCAGGCCTTGTATAGTCCTCTCCAGTGAAGAGGCAATGTCCAAGCAACCCCCTTGTGCTAATTTTATGAGCCATGCGGGGCACCGCTGCACTTCTTCGCCGGGCTTAGCATATAAGATAAACGAGTTTCGTTGTATGCAGGACATAAACCGTTTCGGGTCGAAGCGTATACAAGCCGTGGGGCTAACGTCAACGTGAATTGCATACCCGAGAGTGGGTGGCGACTGTGGCCGGCCACTCGATTAGTGCTTTTAAGCGCATTCGAGGGGGTGGCATTAAAGTACCAATATTTTACGAGCACCTCTTTGGTTTGCACTTTATACCTTTGTATTGTGCTACTCGGCATAGATGCTGGCAAGTTTGCAGGTGCCTTGAGCGACAATATGGCATCGGCTAGTTATACAGGCTGGATACAGGCGTCGTTGTGGGGTGAGGTGTCACTGCATATATATATGCTACCGTTGGCATTGGTGGCACTAGGGGCTCCATTTATTTGCTTTTTGTTGCGGCACAGCGGTCGGACAGTGTGGTGGTATACGACGATGACGGTGCTTTTGAGCCTAAACAATTGACCACAATTTATGCATGCAATTTCGAGAATGACTATAAAATCACTTCGCTCAGGCACATCTATTGATGGCGGAAATGTGCAAGCCAAGCGACCGCTTATGCAGATGAAAATGCATCCTAGATACCCTCGATTGGGAGGAGATTACGTTAGGTAGGCAGTCACCTGTGCCGGAATATACCAACTGGGAACGTTCTAGTTGCCAGCAGTTTTAAGGGTCTAGGTTTGTCTTCAAATTCAACTTGTTTTTATCAAAAAATATTAAAGTTAGTAAAAACAGCGGGAAATGTAGTCCATCTGCGACCGATTGCATATACCTTACCCTGCCTAATCTAAGAATTTGCCACGCCTCCAAAAAGATAGCGGGGTAAAAATTGTATTTTTTGCATGCTTTATGCCGGTAGGCTACATGCTTTTTGGCCTAAAAACCCTGCTTTTTACGCCAAAAAATCTTTTTTTCTCAAAGCCACGCCTACAAAAGTGGGCGGAGATATATTGTACCTTAATACAAAATTCGGAACACAATAATACCATAAACAACATAAATTTTTTCAAGTTTATATGATTTTATTGGAAAAAATTTAGTTTAAGTTAAGTTAAGTTGTTAATGCTAGAGAAAATTTTTTTTTGCCATATGAATGACAATTACATATTGGTGACGCATGCAAAAAACTAATCTCACCTGGCAGCTATTTTAAATACGGCCGGACTGATGGACATGGCGGACGGACAAATAATTCTCGAAAACTACTCATTATTTTAACGCCGCTTTATGGCGTTAAAAAAATTAAGATGGCAGAAATTGAAGCCATAAGAATTTTCTAACCTTTTTACTAACTAACAGATAACAGTCGAAAGTGTAGCTTAAATATGGACCGAGCATATTACCGAGGGTAGGATAGCAACTGACTAAACTGACAGCTTGCGTAACTCAAACTTCAAAGACAGTGGTACGTATTTTGATGTGCGACAAGACGCGAAAAGTCATGCAGGACAGGAGTTCATGGATTCACTTTACAAACACACCCATTGTCATATCAGTCAACTGACAGTAAACTGACTTTCGAATATCTAAACTTTCGGCTCCATTGAATTCAGTAGACAAATACTTACCGAAAATTACCAAGTGGGAAGTTTCTAGAATGCGGTGAATTTTTATAAATATGAACATGGCTCGAGTTGACACAGTTGTATTTAAATCGATGAATTGTGAAAAACGAGAGTTAAAGTAAATAGTGTTTGAATTGAAGAAAACTTTTTGGATTCTTAGCGACGATGATGTTGAATTTATTGTGACTTAAATTTAATTAATTTAAACTTAAATAAGTTGTGTTTGATAAATAAAGTGTTAGGTTACATAATTATAAGAGTGACGTTGAGGTTATTGTGTAGAAATAACTAAAGGCCCAATCATAATAGCCTTAAATAAGATAAATCTAATTTCAAAGTACAAGAAAAATTGAGTTCCCATAATAGACTTAAGTGAAGGATTCGAAAATCGCATGAGATTTGTGTTTTTTTCAGCAGCTGTCAAATTTCTGCGTCTAATCTCTCACTGGATTGGGACTGGCTTAAGCCAACAAAAGCTAACGAAAACTTAGCGAAATCAACCAAAAATTTATTGGGTTGTGGCGTACGAATTGTGTGTAAAGCCCCAACCATAATTGACTTAAGTGGGATTAACCTAGTGTCAAAATACATCGAAAATCCCTCTCAAGTTTAACCAAATGCTCAAAGTGTCCATAATCATAGACTTAATTAAACGTTTCGAAAATCGTATCAAATTTGTGTGTATATCTGACCCAGCTGTCAAATTTCCGTGCTGAAACTCTCACTTGAGTGGGACTAAACTTAAGAGGGCAAAAGTTAACGAAGACCTAACGAAACCGAGCGAGGCTATTATGGTCATGGCATACGAATTACTTGTAATGGGACATTTATTAAAGCTGACTTAAGCTCCCCTAAGTCTATTATGGTTAGGCCTTAATATGACATTTGTGAAAGTCAACTTAAGCTCATTTAAGTCGGTTTTTATGGTTAGTCCTTCAATTTGAGGGCAAAATTCAAGAAAAATCTTGCCTTTTCCAGAACAACGTGGAGTTGAACTAAACTTAAGTCTTATTTCGGAATGAAGAAGAAATCAAATTTAGCTCATAAGATAAACCAAAAAACTTTGTATGGATAAAATCTGGAGTAGAAGAAAATTTCGGCCTTTTGAAAACAACTGAAAAACTTTCGCCGTTGTCGAGGATTATTCAGTCATTCGCTGTTTTGAGTTGTAAGAAGCTGTCGATAAACATTTTTAATATTTTTTAAATTAATAGTTTAATAATAAGAGGGTAATAACATAATACTATAAGTAAAGTAATAAAGGCGGCAAATTTTACAAATATCTGTCCGTTCTGTTTTTTTCATAGATTTTTGCGATTTTTTTTCGAAAATGCGTCGAAACGGCAGTAGGCACTGAAATTTTTTTTTTGGAAAAATATGACTTTAGCACATGGCTCACTTTGAGTTGCTTTATTCGTGTTTTCAATTTCGGCTTTGTGCACTTAGTGCTTCAAATATTATTTCCTCAAACACTGAAAAATTGAATCTATTTTCAACACTTCATTTCTCAAAAAATTCACTATTTACTAGACTAAGTTTCGTTTTTCTAGTTCTTGCGCCTGCAAAACTTCTCCAAATAAGTATACTAAAAACCATTTATGTAATCCGTTTCTGCATAAAACTTCAAACAGTAATTAAACCGTTGCCCATATAACGCCTAACGGCATAAAAAATTGCCTAGTATGCGGACTATTTCCGCAGTTTAAAGCGCACCAAATTTTGACATCCCAAAACTTACTGTTTAGAAGTTATAACACGATTGGGCTGACGCAACGCACCGAAAACGTAGTTATACCATAGGAGGTCTTTTTTATATTTTTGGACGGACGGCTAAAAAAGAAACATGCAGGAGGTTGCAAGGTAGCAGCACGTCTTCCATATATATTTCGCTGAGTTGCTTTGTAAAAGTTGCTTTTCCAGAATTTTGTAAAAAAACTGAATTTTGAAAAACAGAATTTTGTAAGAAGAATTTTGACCGCAGCAAAATTTCGGTCGCACCCTTTTTTAGGGCTCTAAATTTTAAGGTAGAGAGCAGAAATTTGGTGGGTTGGCTGGGTTGGTCCAGTCCTTCAGATCAAGTTTGAAAATTGTCTGAATCTGCCCACAGACACGCCCACTACAGGCCTGTATGTGCCACAATCTCTAATTTAATAAAATACTTTTTCCAAATTTTAGCTATGTTACAATGGCGCTAGCGCATTCATTTTTGGTATGTAACATTGTCTTGTAATTGTCTTTAAAGTAGCCAAAAAATGTTGGCCTTTTCATTGACCACGCCCACTTTTTAAGGGATTTCAGCTTAAAATGACTGTTTTTCAATAAAAACATATGAAATTTGACAAAAAATTATATGACAAAAGTTGTAGATATGAGCATTTTCTAACTTTTGTGTATATATTGTGTGCACTGCCTCCCTCTTTTGTGGGCGTGGCGTTAAAAAAGTGCTTTGTTTTAGTTAAAAAGGCGGAATTTTAGGCCGATTTTATGCAACCACCTATAGTATAAAGCATTCAACAGTTATATTTTTATATTCCGCCCACTTTTTTTGGTTTATTCCCGCGCAGCTTTTTTTTGGTATGGTCGGGTATTTTATAATCCGTCGTAGATGGACTGAAGCTTTTGCAGATGCACTGTTGCACTTTCACACTTGTTTCATTCACGGACCTTATAAATGGTGTGGACGGATGAAGAACGAAGCATTATTAGTCAAAAGTTCTCTTTAGTTATTTGAGTCTTTCCTAAACGTAACAGATGGAGGTAAAGGTTTTGTTTCGAAGATTCTTGAATTCCATCCATGATAAGAATGCTATCCTAAGAATGCACAACTAAGGATTAGGGAACGTTTGAACCATCTAAGACAGGTTCATGAAAAAATCCAATTTGATACATAACCGCTGTCCTATGGAGTATAGCAAAGTGTCGTTAGTCTTATTGCAACTGTCCAGACATTAGATTCGAACTCCAGTTTTTCTTTGTTTCATCGCTTTGTTTCTGTCCATGAACGCAAGCTTCCAAAAACAAAAAACTTGTGCTTATTTGGTCTTAGTCTTATAACTGCCTGGAGCTGTAGGCTCTTATAATATAACACCTAATTCAATCTTGACCAAAAATTTGACCTTTACCAGCATTTGTTGCCCAGACAAATTTGCGCAAGAAGCCCCTGGCTTTTCGCTTCGACCTCACCTTAAAAGAAACTGCTTTCTCCAAGACGGAAGTAAAAATAGGTTTCTTTGTGCAGCAATTAGTGTCACGCGTCGACATTAGTACGAGTGCCAGAAAAACAAAACTTTTAAGAGTGAGTCGAATATTTACTTAAGATGCTTCATTGATAGAAAAAAATACCCACCACACACATGTGCCACTCCAAAGTAATTTGGGTTATCTCCCGCACCTGGGCAAAAGAGGTCAATCACGACGTTGAACGGTGATTTTTACCAGCGCCCGTCGTCGTTGTCGTTGTCGTACCCACATCATTCATCAAACCAAAGTCTGGTTGGTCTTAGAATACCGTGTGGCATAGAGTGAAATTTGTGCGTTTGACCAATTTGCCCAGACCCCCAACCCTAAGCGATAAAACTAATATTTCGTCTTATAAAAACCAACGCCGCGCCGCCGGCCGGACGCAGACGTACTGCCTCCCGCACATACCCTTTATCCATAGCCATACAAGAGTACAGGTACACTTGACCTATGGCATTATATGTGGCCACTATTTGAGGCTTAACTTAAAATCTCATTAGTCATTTCATGATGGCATTTATCAAAATCAGATATGCCACTACGGTCTGCCAAGAGCTCTCGAGAGCCTGGACAAACAACGACGACTCGAAGCCTATGTGCAGCCACACCTATAGCCAGCATTTTGGTTTGTGTAAAATGTCACTTTACAGTCCTTGGATAATCATTCAAAATGTTGAATATAGTTACCCCTCAAGCGACAGCCACATCCATACAGCCGGATTGCGGTGTGATGTGGTGCGCAAGAGGCATACCTTTTATAACTTGGCTGCCGATCGTCGCACCTCTCCCGAGGTGTCCGGCATGGTGGCGAAATGCATACTGACAGCCGATGTCAAAACTAAAACTTCAAATTAAATATCCAAAGAATGTGCCTGGTGTTGTGTCGAAACATCAGCCTATTCGATAGAGGTGACGAGCCAATTCAATACGATGATGGAATCAACAAAACCACTTTCGAAGGATCTTGGCTAATCCTTGATTTGCATTGTGCCTTCAAAGTCCATTAAAGCAATATTCGTGTTGTTTATGCATGGGACCACGTCCGCATCTCACGTCTCCATATGGAATTAATAGATTTAATTGAGAATTATTATTCGTCCTGCTGCTGATGCAATTCCGTTCGTCGTAGTCGTCGTGTCGTTGAGATGGCAACCTATTTCTCCCTCAGGAATGATAAATGCATTCTTGGACCTTCGAATGGGGATTAACACTTAAAATTTGGAATGCTTAACAGCATTGCCAGGACACGCTGTGTGACATTAAAATTGGTACAATTTGTAGCCGTTTGTCAAGTGCAACATTGAGCTTTCAGCTGCCAGGAACATCAACGGCCAGGAGGAATTACTTGCTCGGTCGTACCCTGCGAGAAGATCCACACACCAGGTCATGATGAATCAATTTATGAAGGTAGCCCATATGCGCCTCTTCATCTCCTCCGCATTGTGGTCCGGGGAGCTTGTCCCAAAGTCGTTATCATCCAGCTCTGGTGAGACTATTGGAAATATAGTGTGACTTGGGATCGTGTGTAAAGTAATTACGTATGGACGGACGAAGAAGCTCCTCGTACATAAATATAATGAAATAGCACCAGCTCCAGTTCCACACATCTCTTCGCAACACATTTCAATGATAATAATTGGAATTTGCCCTTATAGATTTGCATATACGATAGGGTTTTCGGATTGGGTTTGGTTTGGGGGGGGTGGATTCTCTGGCATTTGGGAATTCATTTAGTGTAATTCTTCGACGATCCCAATGGACGGGGCGGCGGCGGAGGCGGCAGCGAAACGCAAATGCTCCGTAAGTGAGGATGGAAATTTTGCATTTAATTTGACCTTATGGATGAGATATCTTTCATTAGTGTTTCGCACATACCTATATAGTGCGGGCGGGTATTATGTCTTAGGAACCCTATTTGTATACTTATATGGTTTATGGGAGGATATGACTCCTTTTCTCAAACCAAATGATGGCTTCGTGCTTTTGATGTGTGCTAGACTGAGTTGAGCTCATGGAAATTAGTAGGAGGGATTCTATTGTGAATGTTTGAATTAAGCCTTTTGATGGGTATTGAGACTAATCATTTTGTGTTTCCAGGGGATTTCATTAGAGAGAGTGTGATTAAGTCTGCTCTATGTTAATTTATATGAATGAGCCCACACGCACGTTCAATAGATGTAGACACCACATAGTTACTCAAGGAGTTATAACTCAAGCAGATGGACGAAGAACTATTCAAATATTTAATGGAATTGCTCTTCGGCCATGTTAAATTTAGTGGCTCCATTCTTGGGTCTGCTAAAACATCTATACAAAGACGTTTATGCCTTCGGGAGCCTATGTCCTCACCTGAGCTGAAGAAAATTTGTCAATATGACTTTTAGCAATGTGTTGTAAGAACCCAAGTCAGTTCTTTTAAAATTTCTGAATACAGACTTTGGCGACTTCTTAAAGTTAGAATCACTTTGTTGTCGCGTCCGTACACTTTGATGTCCCGTCCGTAGAATTTTCATTCTAAAATCGTATTTTAACAAAGAATTGAAAAGTTTTTGAGAAACATGGAATAAAAGAAAATAGCTATGTTTGCACTGTGTTTGAGACTTTTTAATCACTTTAGTTATTATCAAAAGCCGTTGTTGCGCAAACGTATAACCGTAGAGCCACAATGCCCGCAGCGGTAGTATGCAGCAGCAGCGGCAGTAAGAAGCGCGGATCTGTGTGGCGCCTCACAGGAAGATCTCGAACACAATGGTGAAGCGCGCTTATGTCAGACAGATACCTAGTTTGTAAGCAATGGCTGAGAATTGTCACTCTCGAGCTTCTTTTTATTATTCAATTTAAAGCGCGAACACAAATTCCATAAAATTTGTTGATTTTTCACAATTTCAATAAATTTCTCCACGTCCTTTCCTCCATTGTTTACCTTCCTTGAAGCGAACTGTCAACCGTGAAGCACTGTCAACCGGGTAGCGCTGCACTAGTTAAAAGTTGGCCAACTCTTACTGCCGCTGCAGCTACGCGATGCCATTGTGTGCGTAGTACTCTGAATACATATGTTTTAACTTTTGACAGCTCTTACTTCCGCTGCTACTGCCGCTGCAGCAGGATTTTTTCCAGGGAGGGGGGGGGGGGGGCAAACCATGGACTCAGCCGAAAAAATTCAATTAAACAGTCGTATTTCTTGAAACTTCCTCGTGAAATAATATATGTTTGGTGTTTGATGATGAATCGCACTAAGCCAGGGGGGGGGGGCAAGTGCCCCGTCTTGCCCCCCCCCCCCCCTCCGGGTGCCTATGGCTGAAGCTACATCATTGTGTTCCTAAGGTAAGGCAAACCACATCTTTAGATAGCAAAGCAAAGGATAAAAATGAGATTTCGGCTAAGCAGTTCCAAAACTGCAGTTTCGACATATTTTCCTATTTGTCCTCAAGACTATCTCCGATCCTATAAAGCTACATAAATGATTTGAAAAAAAAAATCACTCGTACCAACACTTATTTGAAATTTTTGAAAAAAACTATTGCGAACTTTGAATAGTCAGCAGATTTTTATATTCGGCTCGAAAGCTTCAAAACATTTCAAAAATTATTTTTCTAAGTTCTGGTTTCTTAATGACCGTTTGTAATGAAATTTGATTTATGTATAAAACTTGTGAAGTGAATTCTAAAATGTTTAAAATTTTTCAAAAACGCCAAAATTTTTTCCTAAATTAAATTTTGCTGAAATGGTTCGAAAAGCTTATTAAAAAACAAGAGAGTAAGTACAAAAGTTCGTTCCTATATGCCGTGTAACACCAAATTTTAAAGTTTTTTGTCCTGAATTCATATATCATTCGTCTAGGCCATGCCCCCAAAAGTGGGCCTGGGCTAAAAATTAAAATCAATTAAAACAGAAAAATATTTCGGAAAAAAACAGATTTTTTTCCTTAAAACGCCTTCTAAAACTGGGCGGAGCTCAAAACCTTGTAGAGACCAGACCTAGCAAATCTTTAATATTTGCCATACAATTTTTTTTTTCGATTTTTTTTTCTTTTTCGGAAAATCGGGTTTTTAAAGTTCTAAAATTTTAAAAGTGGGCATGGTCGATATTGTAGGCGGTCCAATTCTCGCTTTCTTAGAGGTTTTGGGCCATTATTACTCTATACTAAAATTTTAGTTCCTACAGCTTAACTTGACCAAAACGCATTTTGAAAGAAAATTTGAAATAGAGGTTCTCTTACGTTGAAGCCAGTAGTGGGTGTGGCCGTTGGCGGATTTTAACAATTTTTACACTTTGTCTGTACAAAATAAAAACCAAGATACACTCCAAGTTTGAGCGTCCTAGTTCAATTCTAAAAACCCTAAAAACTTCACACGGACGGACGGACGGACAGAGCTTAATCGATTCACTTGTCGGTCTCGATCACATCTCTAAAAGGTCTTAGGGGTCTACGGTGATTATTTCACTGTGTTGCAAACTATGCATTAAAGTTAATATACCCTGGGTCGGGTATAAAAACCCTAATTTATTAGCGTTATCTTAAAATATTGTGTATTCAAGTATGAGGGAAAAATAACCATTGCTAGCGCAAAGTAGGTACTTTAAAATAAAAAAATATCTAACGGAATTAGAATAAAGATTCTAAATAGGTATGTAGATAGTCGTTTGATGGATTTGATATCCAAATAATGTATATAAAGCTAAAAATCGCGTGTCCCCACCTCTACCTATCTGAGTAAAGGTAGTATGCTTGATTTCAAATAAGCCCACTAGTGTATGGGCTACAATCCGCTTAGGCGAATCATTGGATACATCCCTATTGACTTCTGTCATGATTCAAATCGCCAAATGGGAAAAATTTAGTTATTTTCAACTTAAATCACGTTTATCAGCTGAAAAGCTTCTTAGTAAAAAGGGGCGTGGCAACGACTCTCTTTTTATTAAGGATGCTTTTTGCGTATGCTAAATGCACCCATCGATTCACTCTACGAACACACTCGATTCTCTGAACGAATATACCCAACTGTCATTCCAGTCACCCGACAGAAGACTGCCGAAGTTCGAATTTGATATCGAACTTCCCCTCCATGGAATTCAATGGAAAATTACCAGCGTCGAACCGTCGAGAACATGGTGAATTTGTATAAATACATGGATGACAGACTCGGACGGGAAAGTTTTATTTTAAACGTTGACTTGTGAAAATCGGTAATAAAGTAAAAAGCGTAATTTTAAAGGTTTTGGGATATACCGCGTTAAAAATAAATTATGAGTGCAAACCGTACTCACCCCGAACGTTTCGCTTAAGTTACATTAAGCGTGGTCACCGGGAAACTGCCTAAAAATGCTTTTGGCGATTAGCACTACGCAAGTTGTAGCGGTGCGTAGGCGGTAGTGCTGTCTCGTTCTCTCGTTGTTGTGCGTCAGGTGGCTGAGAGCAAACAGTGCTCACTGTGTCGCTGGGTCTGACACACATTCGCAATCGACGGTGATGAGCCGATTATTGGATCCCATGCTCGCGACAATTTGAAACTGTCGTCGCGATTGAAATTTTTGTGGCGTTTTATCTCAATCGCTTCACGAACAAGCCGTGGGATGTAATGCGACTCCCGAGACAGTATCTTAGCCTGGTCAAATCTGATCCAATGGTGTTCGTTGGGATGATCTAAGACATGCTCGGCTAGAGCGGATTTTTCTCGCTGCTGATTGCTCGCAGCATTTATATATTCTTTTAAACGGGTCGAAATACTTCGTCGCGTTTGTCCAATGTATGATGACCCACAGCTGCAAGGGACTGCGTTAACACCGGGAGTTTGGAGAGGAAAACGATCTTTGGGTGATTGTAGATAATTTATCACCTTTTTTGGCGGTAAGAAGATCGTTTTCACACCGTATCGTTTTAGAATTCGACCGACTTTGTCCGTGACTCCTTTCACGTACGGTAGAAAAGCTCTCTTGTCCAACTCATTGCAGTCCATTTCTAGAGGTATTGCTGAAATCGCTTAAGTTGCTTTACTGAAATTGTAGTGCTATAAAATGCTTGTATAACTTCTGCTTTGTTTCTATCTTAACAACCTTATTTTACGCAAGCACTTGAGTGTCAAGCCAAATGTTCACGAAATCACGAATAAAAAAAAAACAAAAAAATAACAAAATCACGAAAACAAAAAATGCATTTGTAAATTTTTTTAATAAAAAAGAAACTCAAGAAAAACTTATTTGTAGGCCTGTGTTTCGAAAAGAAATTTAGTAGCTATAGCTACCAAAACTTAAAAACCACCTTAAATAAGAACCGTATAACTTAAAAACATATAAAACAAGTGGGAAAGTGCAACAGTGCGTATGCAAAAGTTTCAGTCCATCTACGATGGATTGCAAAATACCCGACCATACCAAAAAACTGCCACGCCTCCAAAAAGTAAGCGGGATATAATAGGTGGTTGCATACATTACAGCCTAAAACTCCGCCTTTTTAACTAAAACAATCACTTTTTTAACGCCACGCGTAGAAAAGTGGGCGAAGGCACATACAATATAACAGAAAAGTTAGAAAATGCTAACATCTACAACTTTTGTATAAAATTTTTTGTCAAATTTCATATATATTTATTGAAAGGCAGTCATTTTAAGCTAAAACCCCTAAAAAGTGGGCGTGGTCAATGAGAAGGCTAAAAAAAATTTGCAACTTCAAAAGCAATTACACGGCAATGTCACATATCAAAAATGAATGCGCTAGCACCATTGTAGCACAGCTTAAATTAGGAAAGGGTATTTTTTGAAGTTAGAGATGGTCGCACATACTCAGGCCTGTAGTGGGCGTGTTTGTTGGCGGATTCAGCTAATTTTCACACTTAATCTGAAGGACTATACTTCCAGCCCACCCACTAAATTTCAGCTCTTTACCTTAAAATTTAAGGCCTAAAAGTTGTTTACATACAGACGGACGGACGGGCGGACATGCCTCAATCGATTCTCCTGTCGGTCCCATTCATATCTCTAAAAGGTCTTAGTGGTCTACGGTGATTATTTCACTGCGTTACAAACTATACATCAAACTTAATATACCCTGGGTTGGGTATATAAATGTATAACAGTATAACTTAAAGTTTATTAAAACAATTATTTTTATAATTTTAAATCTAAAAAACGGGCTAATAGTCAAAGTTTATTTTTTACACCATACCAAAAGTCGTACATCATACCAAAAGTTACCACACCAAAAGTCGGAAAATATTCATAAGAAAAAAAACACCACAAAAAATTTTTCTTTACGTTTTTTCTTTTTATAGAAAGGTAAGACAACTGAATATTTCTTATCATCTGGAAAAACGCAACAAAAACCCTTAAATTAATTATTACAGGACATTAAAAAGGGTGCAAGTTTTTTGAGTGTCCCATATTACAAATGCCATCGTTTCCGAAAGTGCTCGAGTTATTTGAGGGGGATAAAGTTTTTAGGAACTCTAGACCAGTGATGTTAGTAAGGATCGAAAAGTCATTTTAAGGACTTCTAGTCTAGCGATGTTTAAAAAAAAAACTTTTTACAGTCTAGCTTCTGTCTACTTGGAACTGTAACAAAATAAAATTATTAACCACTGTGATTGACCTTGTGCAGTAGAATTTGCGAATTTTTGAAGCAATTATCAGTTCTTTACTTTCTCTTTTTACTGCTCTTTTTTTCCGCTTTGCAGCTTCTGTTGAACAATGAACACATGAGATTTCATCGAAGTTATCAGTAGATCATAACTGTTTTCAACGAAGTTATCGCTGAGAAACTGAGGTATAATTTTGTTAAGCCCGGTAGAGCTGCTTCCTATACCTACTGCACTGTTCTATTCATGTTGTGATGTATACGTTATCACCGTCGTTGTCGACATGAACCCGTTATTGGTGGGTGAGAACTAGCCTCAAAAGTTCAAATGTCAAATATTAAGCCGCCACGAATAGGTTTATAAACAATCGGCGTCAACTTTTCTGGAAGAAGGTAGTACTTTGGCAATGGCAACTTGCCAGTATTTACAGTCATACCGACTTTACTAAGTTGAGTCATTTCGACTTAAGCCAATGCACGCCCCTATGTAATCGCTTCCATAGTTAACCAGTGATGTCAACCCATTGAAAAGCTAACTTTTTTCTTGGTTTGATGTCAAGCTGCGTGGCCTACCTGCAAAAATCTTCAGAGGTCATAAAAACAAGCAGTAATTACCTAATTATCTACATCTACATAAATAAATAAAAATAAAAATAACAACTAACAAAATACAGAGAGACATATAATCCTTAATTAATATAGAAAAACAGCTAACAAACACACATTCCTTAACAATTTCTAAATTATCGAATTATTGAACTTATTAAAATGTTGCACGACTGAGTGAGCGCATAATTTAAAATATCAGCATCCGAAATCTACAAATATACAATCACATCGTTTACCCTAAATCTACATTGTATGGAACGCAGATTACCTTCTCCATGATTAATTTGCCTCGTGACCCTCAATTTCGTGTATTAACCTCCGGTTACATCAAACATAATCGCCAATTCATTGCAATAAACCACCAGATTAGGGGCAACAAACCGCACACTGCCCCGCACCTGGGTGGTACGGCAGAACAACACGCATACCCATATCCAACACCTCGTACGCAAATAAAACTATAATTAATGGCATTAAACCCCTCCATGATTGATATGTAATTAACCCTTAAGTGGCTCATTACAAATAAATTACCAAACCGAACTGACAATCGCTGGTCGCAGCTATACAACAGGATGCAACAGTTCTGCGTTTGCCTTAATCTCGCGGTGGGTAGGCGTATCTGCGAGTCAACGAAGCAAGCACCTACAAAAATTAATGAAAAATCAAAGAGTAAAGGATTTAAAAATCCATGTAAAAACGTGTTACAAGCATCACCCCCAAGGTAGCCTCCACCACCGAAGTGGACATATTCTCGGGGCCGTACACGCCCGTAAGTGACAATCTATCGGTAATTCATCAAGAGATTTCGGTTAGCATCCCGCAATCTTGAACATATGTCGCGATAATTAATAATTTCCTCTCGGGCCGGGGGCAGATACAAATGCGCAACTTGCAGCGAACACGTTCGTCCCGCCGAAAGCCACCCAACACGTACCGTACGGCACCGTTTCGATTTTATAAATTAAAATTAGATTTATTCCACGTAAATCATTTTGGGAATGCGTGAATCGCCTCCCAGCTATCTGCGAGGAATCAACCTCCTCTCCTCCTGCCAGGGCATCGCAGGCGAGCGTCTGCATTGTCATATGTGCAAGTCTTCTCTGCACGGCCAAGTGACTTGGCTCGAAAAATGTCGTCAACAGAGATCTGTTTGTTTCAGGATTGCTCTATCTCGAACGCCCAAAACGGAGGTGTCATAATGTTGTCGTGACATGGTAAAGGGAATCCTGCGCGCACCCGGACGATGCATCTCTATCTCGGGATGAGCTCTATAGCATGCGGCGATCTGCCTGCTACATCGGTTGACACAACTATTTACGCAGAAATTAATGCGCTACGGATATTAATATGCATTTTCACCATATAACTAATAATAATATCTCCCGGTGTCGCATGATGTGCTCTCGCTGCTGGCTGGTCACCTTCCTCGCGCCCCTACTCGAGCCTGGCCCGGCATTCGACTAGCATGTTAAATTAAACACTAATTCCGTTGCAATTAGTCGTGTCAGATAATTTATCATTTGGCTATAAATATCGCCACTTGCTGATGCTGCTACCCTATTGCTTGTGCGTCGCTTTTGCGTTGGCCCGACCTCACCGAGCGACCTGCTCATATACGAATGCCGAGACTGGCTCCACTCCGCCCCCGGTTGGTCGCTCTGCATATAGCTGTGTGGTGTAACCAAAATCGCCTCCTAGATGCATTGTCCTTGTTTTCGATTCATCCGTATAAATGTAGTATTCACAAATTCCACTGACTGCTCGACGTTCGATCTCCTAAGGGTGGAGGCTGCAAATGACCGGCCCGCCGTATACCATCCGGAATGTGGGGACTACTTAATTTAATGGGATTCACGGAGATTTAGACGAAAGACAGGTAGACCACAGAAACTACAACGCTGACTGCAACTATTATACGACGGGTATCTCACGCACCAGAGTATACAGACATATATGCTTGTAGACTTATGAGACTCTTGCATTTATCATAAGACACGGTACTTCGTGAGATTTGTACTTAATTTAATGCCTTGGTGCTGCTCATTATAGTGTGCGCAATAAATTATTTAGGCTCTGCACTTAATATGCCATGCGATAATGTGTTGGGCAGAACAGTGTAATTAGTTTGAAGATGGTATTAGGTTAGAAGAAATTATTTGATAGCTTTTGTACCGCAGTGCTTAGAACGTGCCACTTGGGATTAAGTTTAAGAGGAGCATGTGGATATGATAAACCTATAACTATTATTGCAATTTTGTGCTCACATGTCCGTTCAGCTCGCAAAGTCAAAACCTATAAGACATTAACAGAGGAGAATAACAGTGACTCCGAATGTTGTTTCTAAGTTTAACAGCGTGTAATGGTGTTTTAACAGCAATAATAATCGTTTTGGCACGGGGAATTTGGAGTCCGAGTGCTGTTTAAATTTCTTTCAGATGGGGAACACTAATTATACCATCGAATTTCTAACCCTTGACTCTAAAATTACTCAACAATTTATCTAACCTAATTTCCAGAAACAATTATAAACTTTTTAACAGAATTTTTATGCCGGCAGCTCTTTGACTTTAAAAGCTAAGGACCCTTTTATAGGTGTAATAAGGCTTAGCGAAAAAATAACATTATGCACAGACAGATCCTTATTTTGGTATAGGCACACCATCGGGCCTAATAGTACCTAACTGAAAAAAAAAATATTTGCTACATATTTTTTAAAATTTGTTATAAATTTATTAAGAAAAGGTTATTTAAAAAAAACACTGATTAAAAAGTGTGCGTAGTCAATGTCAGTGAAAAATTTTTTAGCGGTCCGTCCGAAAATTGAAAAAAAAACCATTACGTTGTCTGTCCGTCAACCCGTCCAATCGCGTTGTAAGTTCTACATGGTAAGTCGTATAAAGGCAAAACTAGGTGCGCTTTTAAACTGCGGAAATGTTGTTCAGATTCGGTTAAAGCACAAAAAAATTGACAAAAAATTACATCTCAAAAGCTGTAGATAAGCATTTTCTAACTTTTTTGTATATACAGGGTGTCCCGAAACTCAACGTCAAGCTAATACCGGGTGATACTGAAGGTTTTACCTATAATGCTTCAAAACAGTTTTAATGTTGATAATATTTTTTAAGCAACAGCAAGTAGTAAGTATTGCACCATTTTGAAATCTTGATAAAATAAGCCATTTTCTTAAATAGCTTGCCGAGGGTATAGCAGTAAATTATTTTTAAAATATGAAGTGTCGAAGTTGGCTTACATTTTTCTTTGAACCATGACTCAGCCATACTTTATTTTTTTCATGAAATCAGCAATATTTACATTTTAACTTTTGATTGTGATCAATAGCATGATTGTTAAGGATTATGAAGAAGATAAAAACACTGCAAAATATTGAAACTTGTAAACGCAGTTCCTCAAAATGTGGCCCAGGGTATCGATTTTTATTGCTTTTCTAATTATTCCTATTATTGCTAGACCAAACGAGATAGATTTTTTTTATTATTTTTCCCAGTATAGATAAAACCTCCACTATCACCCGGTATCCGCTTGAGGTTGAGTTTTGGGTCACCCTGTATATAGTACCTCTGCCCGCTTTTGTGGGCATGGCTTAAAAAAAGTGATTTTTTTAGTTAAAAAATCAGACTTTTGATCCGAAATGAATGCAACAGCGTATTTTTACAGTTATATTTTTATATCCCGCCCACTTTTCGGAGGCGTGGCAGTTTCATTTCTTGGTAGGGTTGGTATTTTGCAATCCGTCGCAGACGGACTGAAGTTTTTATCTACGCACTGTTGCACTTTCCCGCTTGTTTTTATTTCGTTTGCTGAAATGGCCTTAACAAATTGAGAATAGAAACTGCAATTTTGAAATGTTTGAAAACAGTTAGGTTGCGTTGAAAAAGTAGTTACATACGTCAGCCAAATTTAAACTAGATCGTCATTAACGTTAAAAGTCTAGAAATCTTTAAGAAATCGTTTTCAAATATGTTTTGACGTTTTTGAGTCAAATCTCCCAAGTATTTTAATATTCCAAGTTTGCTATAGTTTTGTATAAAGATTCAGAAGATGAAAAATCATTTTTTATAGCGGTTGGGAGATAAAGAAAGAAACATACGTCCTTTTGACCTTTTTTATAATTTTTTAAATTTAAACTCCATAAAACAGCAATTTGGGTTTTTTTTTCAGTTTCCGTTAGAATCTTTTCCAATAGCACAACCACCTTTGCTAGCATTGGATGTTTTACTTCAATTCTATGGGCACTGGTTTTTGGGTATTCGGTAAAACAAGCTCCTATTTTATCTCGTTTTTATAGCCCCATCTATTAGGGGGGGCTATATTACCATGTATACCCACATATTAAGTTTGTCGCATAGTTAGTAACACGGTGAAATAATAATGATAGACCCCAAGACCATATGATCGAGGCCGAATTCTAAATCGAATAGGCCATGCCTGTCCGTCCGTCTGTCTGTGTGTCATATGTTATAAGGGCTAAAATTTTGAGCTAGATCTGAAATTTTGTACATGGGCTCTTTGTTATCAGAGTATCATTGCAGAACATATGTTAAAAATTTAGAAATCCGCCTCAGACACGCCCACAGTCGGTTTAAAAAACTACCTCCAGTGCTCTCAAAACCTTGAGACATCGTTAAAGGCTAAAATTTGTCACTTGTCATCTCCTAATCGATTGACCTCCTCTAGTGGGCGTGGCATCGATTTTAAGGGTAAATTTTCAAATGCATTTTATTTAACATTTTTGCTCCAAATCGAAAAACGTAGAAAACATATATTTCTACATTTGTTTCCTACTTTTTCCCACGCCCACATTTGAAGGCACAATTGAGGAAAAACCTCAAATTTTATAGAAAAACGTAATTTCGACTGGCCTTAAGTCTAATTTAGGAAAGAATAAAAAATCAAAATTAGCAGGTAGGATAAACGAGACTTCATTAAAGATTTCGCTCATACAAAGTTTTCAGCAAAGCCCCTTTTAAGGAGTCAGACTTCCAAAAATATGAACCAAAATATTGGTTTATATGAACCAAAAATTAAACCAAAAAATCGCATTTTTACGTACAGTTAAGCGTAACTTGGAAATATCTATGTTAATATTGATAGTTTGTAATATTTAAAAGGCAGTAGGACCAATCCCCTTTTCGAAGCTTGCACTACTTATTAAATATCAAAAAATAAGAATAACATCAGCATTTCACAATGTGGGATAGGAAGGGGTATTCAACGGCCCGTTTTACGGACTGTAACTTCTGCGTACACACTGTAGCACTTACTCACTCGTTTTAAATAGGCCTCGAAAAACTTAGGTTGGAAACAACAATTTAAAGATTTCTTAACGCCGTTTGCCTTTTTTTGTATACGTTTTGCACTTTAACCAAATTTAAACAAGATCGATTTTATCGTTAGGCTAGAAGATTTTAAAGAATTTGTTTTTGAAAATGGTTTTGTGTTTATGAGTAAACGATCAGAAGGTTTTGAAACTTTTAAATTCGTTTTAAATTTTCCTTAAAAAATTTGGATAATTTCTGACACGTTTGGATTTTTCATATGATTTATTTAAACAACACCATCGATAAGAGGGGGCACACGTTTTTTCAATCATTTTTGCGAATTTTTTTTCGAAAGTTTTAACACTTTTTTCTAAAAAATGTGACTTTGGAAGGACTTGGTTTACTTTAAGCTGCTTATTTTGTGTGTTCAAAGGTGCGCTTAGCGGTTCAAAGGCAATGGCATCAAATAACTTAAAAAACTTCACTCATTTTCGACTCCTCATTACTCAAAAATTTGGACGGACAACGTAGCGATGAGGTCCTTTTTCGATTTTCGCGTGGGCTTCTAAAAAAGTTGAAAAGTTTATTTATAACTGGTTTGAAAGTGTGCGTGGCCAATAGGGTAAAGATTTTTTCTTGCGCCTTAAAAAAAATTTCAAGGCTGTGCCTAGATTGCAACATAGCTTAAACTTGATTTAAGTGCTTTTTTTTATTAAGCCGGATGAATATCTTCAAGGTCTTAGCAATCTACTTTGATTTTTTCTCTGCGTAAAAAACTATGCATTTAGCTTAGTTTACCCTAATTTAAAAATCTGTAAAAGCTTTAATTTTTATGAAAAATGTAGCAACGGTTATATACCTTTAATATCGACTTCTTCTAGAGAAAAAACGAAACTTCATGTTTGTTTTTCTTGTTTAAAGTTAGATGTGTTTTTGAAAATCAGAAAAATTTAGTGAAGGTTGCTGGGTTTTGAAGGATTGAAAAAAAAAATTGAGTTGTGCAATTTTTAAAATTGATTTAATATTTAATTGCTTCATTATGTCTACACTCTTTGTGGTGCCTTCTCTTTCACGATGGCCCAGGCCTGGGCCTAGTTGGCCTACCGGTAATTCCAAGGCTGATTGCAGATGAATACACCAAACCGTACACCTTCTCTAAATTCAACATCAAGCCCGAGTGCGGTAGGCCGAGCAATTATTTGCATTTCTTTTACAAATTACCAAAACTTCTCGTTTAATCCTGTGGCCCAGTCGTTTTCGTTTATGACTTGAAAGGCATTTTCAAATGATTAACAAAGCTTTTGAAGTTTCCAGTTTACATAAGCTCAAATAACATTGGGTCTTAGATAACTGAAGTAGCACATTTTGCTAAGGGAAGATTTTTTTTTATTTTACTCAGCGTTGAAGATGAGATAAGATTTTACCGGGAAAGTTAAGATTTTGAGAAAAGAAGAAATCTTTCAATTGGACTTTACCGTTTTACAAAACTGTTCAAATAAGATTTATCCAGAAGCTGTACAATATTGTCGACATTTCTCCTTTTCTCGTAAGGTCTTAGATAGAAAAAGTAAGTTTATAAGTATAAGACATGAAAGGCTTTTACTCATTCTAGGTCAAAAGTCATCTCTAAGCCAGAAGATGAGGCGACAAATTCACAATTTCACGCAGGAAATTAAAGCATACATTGAGCATTTAACCATTTAAAGCAAAAGATTTTTTTAAATTTGTGCAGTCACATGCGTATAATTGTACTAACACAACATGCAGGTAGCTTTAGTTAAACATTAAAAACCTCTTTGTGAAAAGGCGAAGTCTGACCCCCATTCTTAAAATCCATTAAAGCTAGTTTTTTTTATCAGTCATGCGCAAACCCAGCTAATGGTCATTTGTTAAATTTCCTTGCTTCCACGTCTAAGATTTATGTCACAGGTGTAATCGAAGGTAAGACCATCGACCAACTTGACAGCGGCAGTGACGTGAGGACGCCGCCGCCCGGTCCAGCAACCTACACCCGCATTAAAAAAAAAAAATATTTTGAGCATTAAAGCGTGAATCGGAACCCTACTCATGAATTTCCATGAGTTTTCGCCAACTTAACCATTCACACGAGCGAAGCGCACTTTTTGTTTGCATGTTGCCCCCGTTAGCCGTGCGGAAGCTGGCCACCACGACCTCTGCGCTTGCGTGCATTCGATTCGATTGCAAGCGCAGTAGCTAAGTTGGCCAGCCAGCAAAAAGGGCTTTGTGATCGAATTGATCACCGTAGAAGAGGATCTCGGAATCTGCAATCTCTTAAACTTAAGTACCTACCACCGTCACTGGCGTAGATGATATGTCTGGCCAGCAGAGCAAGGGAGGAAGAAACCACCACACGATATCCCTTATACTCGTACTCGTATAATGAAGAAGTGATCCGATTTAAATCCTCGGCGTTATCTGTGGTCTTCATCGAGCTTCATCGAGGGATTTATCTTCATTCTGATCCTTTGCGAAATTTGCAAATGCTTATTTTATAATTTTGTTTATATTTTTTTTTCTCGTTTTTAGGGTTTTTATTTTTTTTTTTAACTTTGTTTTCTCAGATTTTCATTGAAAGTTGTGGCGCACAGTGGCGCATAGCAGGCGGATGGAGTGGATTTTAATGGCGTCTGGTAGTGCAAGGCGAACCTCCAATTCGTCGACCTTATAGGTTTGCGCCAATGCATCGCCTACTGTGTGCAGTAAGCGCTCGGAGCACTGTTGTATAGCTCTTCCCGGTCAGATGCGATGTTGGTTTCACCTGTGCTCGGTGCACAGTGCCCACAAGTCGACTTGCCTTTTTCCCTCTATATATACGGTGGACGTGACTTTTGCATAATTGTGTATAAAGGCTTAATGCTCATGTTGCACTTTGGTGGTCCACTCGTGTTTCCCATAAAGTGTTGTCATCGCGCGCACTATTACAATTTCCGAAGCTCGACGGAGGAGATGTAGTGGGTTAGTCTCTCTTTTGTGCACATTGTTGAAGGAGGAGAATGGTTCTGGCGACGAGACGATGATGCCTTTGGATGCGTTGTATACCTTCTTTCCGGATGACTGTAAATGTAGATAATGCCCATTTAACTGGGCTTTTGGTTTATTCGATTAAGGTGATTCAGCCGTGGCAAAGTCTCTTCTCAGGCCGTGGCAAAGTCTCTTGCTGCCACAGCCATGGCGGGCGGCGGAGTGTCATGCATATTCATGGTTTAAAATTGTTTTCGAAATTCTGGTTGTGTGTCACGGGTGTTCTATAAAAACTTCTTTCCAATGGTGTGACATAACGTCAATTTGAAAATTTGAATGTAATTTAATACAGAAGGTTTGAGGTGTCTTGGGTCTTTTCTTTTGAAATGAAAACAAAGAAAGACAATATGTCATTGAAGCCTGCTGGGTAAAGATACTAGTCGGGTTTTCGTTTGATAGTAGATTTTCTAGAATTTACAATAACTTTTATTTCGAAAGCAATAATGAATTGAAAACGAAATAAAAGTTATAGTAAATTCTATCTACTTTCAAACGAAAGCCCGACCGGTGCCCAACTTCAATATAAGAAAAACAGCCAACATCAGGTGGTTGTGCTATTGGAAAAAAGTCTAATTGAATCAAAGTCAAGGGAATTGAAAAAGATTTCAAAATAGAAAAGCAAGAAAGGTCAAAAGTACAGTCTCTCCCTCTATCTCGGTTTTCTGCTATAAAACCGAAAATTATAGCAGAAAAAACCGTTTTTTCATAAACACACCCGTTAAAAGTGGGCGGAGCTTAAAACTTTGTAGCAAACCTAGCAAATAGTTATATCTTGACTATTTGTTTAATTTTTTTTTTCAATTTGGAGTAAACTTTCCGAGAAATCGGGTTTTAAAAGATCTAATATGGTAAAAGCGGGCATGGTCGACATTGTGGGAGGTCCAATTTTTGCCTTCTTAGAGGTTTTGGGCCATTATTGCTCTATACCAAAATTTTAATTTCCTATGCCTTGTCTAACTTGACCAAAAGGCATTTTAAAAGAAAATTTGAAATACAGGTTGTCTTACATTGAACCCAGTAAGGGGCGTGGCCGTTGGCGGATTTCACTAATTTTCACACTTTGTCTGTACAAAATAAGAGCCAAGATATACTCCAGTGGGGTGCCGTGGCGTAGTGGTTAGTGTGTGCTTACTACGCCGGAGGTCTGGGTTCGAATCCTGCCATCGTCACCTGAAAAAAGGACTTGTTCTTTTTCACGGTCCCCACTTCCGCGAGGGTCTGACAAGCCCTCCGAGAGTATCATTTGTCTTGAAAAACTTCTCAAAGTGCCGTTCGGATTCGGCAAAAAATTGTAGGTCCCCTTGTATGTAAAATAAATTAACACACCAGCATACATTGTTGAGAAGTTGGCCCTGGTTCACCTCGAGCTGTTGCGCCACTCTATTTTCCTCCGTCGAGCTTCGGAAACTCCAAGTTTAAGCATCCTAGTACAATTGTAAAGACATAAAAACTTCACACACACGGACAGACGGACAGACGGACAGATGGACATACGGACAGACGGACAGATGGACAGACGGACAGACGAGCAGACGGACAGACAGACAGACGGGCAGACGGGCAGACGGACAGACGGACAGACGGACAGACGGACAGACGGACAGACGGACAGATGGACAGACGGACAGACGGACAGACGGACAGACGGACAGACGGACAGACGGACAGACGGACAGACGGACAGACGGACAGACGGACAGACGGACAGACGGACAGACGGACAGACGGACAGACGGACAGACGGACAGACGGACAGACGGACAGACGGACAGACGGACAGACGGACAGACGGACAGACGGACAGACGGACAGACGGACAGACGGACAGACGGACAGACGGACAGACGTACAGACGGACAGACGGACAGACGGACAGACGGACAGACAGACAGACGGACAGACAGGCAGACGGACAGACGGACAGACGGACAGACGGACAGACGGACAGACGGACAGACGGACAGACGGACAGACGGACAGACGGACAGACGGACAGACGGACAGACGGACAGACGGACAGACGGACAGACGGACAGACGGACAGACGGACAGACGGACAGACGGACAGACGGACAGACGGACAGACGGACAGACGGACAGACGGACAGACGGACAGACGGACAGACGGACAGACGGACAGACGGACAGACGGACAGACGGACAGACGGACAGACGGACAGACGGACAGACGGACAGACGGACAGACGGACAGACGGACAGACGGACAGACGGACAGACGGACAGACGGACAGACGGACAGACGGACAGACGGACAGACGGACAGACGGACAGACGGACAGACGGACAGACGGACAGACGAACAGACGGACAGACGGACAGACGGACAGACGGACAGACGGACAGACGGACAGACGGACAGACGGACAGACGGACAGACGGACATGGCTTAATCGACTCACCTGTCGGTCTCGATCATATCTCTAAAAGGTCTTAGGGGTCTACGGTGATTATTTCACTGTATTACAAACTATGCATTAAAATTAATATACCCTCGGTCGGGTATAAACAGCATGTTTTACCGTTTTCTCAGAAATCCATGTAGGCAGAATTTAAGAAAAGTGGTCAATGCTAGACGAGGTGGTAGTGACCTGCAGAAATTTGAACCTGGTTAATCTGTTGAAGTGAAAAAAGTCTAACGGTAATTATAAAAAGATCTAAATTGCTGTTTCATTGATTTTAAATTTTAAAAATGTTAAATAAATTAAAAACAAGTGGGAAAGTGTAACGATCTGCGACGGATTGAAAAATACCCGACCATACGAAAAACGTCGGCTTTTGTTGAAGGTTATGGTCATCTATATTGCGCAGTTTGTGTAACATTATATTTATTTATTAAAATTATTTCTGGATATATTTTACAGTCTGTAATATACTTTTTTCGTAGTGCTGTCTACTGTTCTTATATTGGGTGATTTTATATTGGGCTTCGTTACACTAAAAAAGGCTGGCAAAAAGCTTTACCGCTACGAAAATAGAAAGAAGGACATATACTTTCTTGGCCTTTTTTAGGATTTTTATAATTTAAAACCCATAAAACAGCAATTTCGATTATTTTTAACAACCGTTAGACTTTTTGCTCAATTTTACAACCACCTGTGCTAGCATTTGCCACTTTTCTCAAATTCTGCGGACATGGATTTCTGATAAAACGGTAAAAATATGCTCTTTTTTATTTCGCTTGCTTGAATGGGCTTAAAAACTTAGCGTCGAAAACGGTTATTTTGAAACGTTTTTGATGCAGTTTGCTTGTCCTTTAAACATTACATACTTCAGCCAAATTTCTACAAGTTTGTCATAACCGTTAGGGAACAAGAAATCTTTAAAAAATAGTTTTCGAAAATGTTTTCATGTTTTTCAGTTAAATTTTCAAAGTTTTTGAATATTCGAAGTCTGCTATAGTTTTGTATAAAATTTAAGAAGATGGACTATGTCCGGTGTTAATTTAAAAATTATACTTTATACCGTTTGGGAGATAGAGGGCAGACATGCGTTGACCTTTTCAAAATCCATAAAACAAATATTTTGAAGTTTTTTCCAGTTCCCATTAGACTTTTTTCCAATAGTACAACCACCAGCACTAGCCTTGGATATTTTTTTTTAATTCTATGGCTACCATCTTATGCGTCATGCATTTTCGACACTTCATTTCTCACAAAGGTTTTGATATTTTTGAAAAGTTTTATTTTTTAATTAAAGCTTAGTATTTTTTTATTTAAGTTTCGTTTTTCTAGTTCTTGCCTACTAAACTTCTTGAAAAAAAAAACACTAAATATCATTAAGTCCATTTTCACATTAAATTTTAAACTGTAATTAAACCGTTAGTGCTTGAAAAAAATTGCCCTTTTGGATTTTCTGACTATTTCCGCAGTTTATACGCACACCAAATTTTTTCTTCCTACGACTTACCGTTCAGAAGTTATAAAGCGATTAGACGAACGGACGGATAACGTAGCGATACCATAAGAGGTCTTTTTTCCGTTTTTGGACGGACCGCTAAAAATAATAATGAAACCATGAAGCCATGTCCATGAACAGCCATCAGGGTGTGAGCGAAGGAACTTTCGAGTTCATCCATCTCCGTCCTTGAAGCTGCTTTGGAGGACAAAACACCGCTTTTGCCTAGCGATAGCGAACTTCAAGAGAACATTCACGCTAGCTATTTCACCCAAGGACGATAACCAGGTTGAAGAAGAAGCTAAGACAGCAGGATCATCCACTGTCGAAACTATCTAGAACTAGGGGAATTCTGCGAATGATGGAAAAAATGGGAACAGCTGGCTCGACCGCTGTGCCTGGCACCTCCATTGCGTAAGATAGCTTAGCATGTCGAGATCCCGCAGTCTAAGTGGGTGCGAAATAGCCGCTTTTGAGGGAGCCTATACCATCTTGGCCAATCAGCTGCTTCTCAACAGGGTGAAAACAGGAAGGATTATGCTGCTGCAAATGCAGGAGCATTCTGCTTCCTCTTTGGCGAAGCTTAAAGAAGGGGATAAGGGCTAGTGTGTTTGATAGTCTCAGGAGCAAGGGCAGTCCAAGCAGCAAGAGTGGCAGATCTGACGTAGTCTTGTAGCATAGATTGATGCGAAAAAATTGACGGCCGGTACGATTTACTGAGGTGTCATTTTTATAATAGGGCCGATTTGACACTAAGTGGGTTTTCCTCAGAATAAGCCAAAAGTATTTTTGGCTTATTCTGACTGACATGAATAAAATACTTATATCTTGTCAGATAATCATTGCATCTATTAACTGCTTATACTGAATTGAGCAGCATTTCTTGAAATAACATTTCGTTGTTTATTTATCTAGAAATTTTAATAACAGTGACTTATGTCCTGTTCTCAACTGCCTGAATATTATATTTAATCTCATTATTTAAAAGAAGTTTTAAAGCGGTTTCGCTTCATTGAGAGCCGAGTTTACCAGGCAAAAATAAATATTTCATATTACCCTTAGTTTTGCAGTCTTGCCGTAACCAAGTTGAATAAGGTCGAATTATCTATATCTACCTGGTTGAAGAACAATAGAGTAACACCGAAACAATGATTTTTGCAACACAGCTCGTTGTGTTTTTGTTTCTTATAACTTAAAGCCTAACATAATGTTTACTTCCAATTTCAAATTAGGTACCTATTCTTGTTTCAATGCAAAACTTACAAGTGGGAGAGTGCCTATTTACAAACATAAATAGTCCACCAACCGGCTGCACCAAAAACCAAACACAATCAAATAAATCTAAGAAAATTGAGATACAAATGCTCGCAGTGAAATCATCCGAAACATCAAACAAACATGAAGTACACTCTCTAGTGTTGTTCCACACTGCATGTGACCGTTGAGAGTAAAACACAAAGAGATATGCGCGTTAAGGATATGCCAATCGATGTCGGTTGATATCTGTGTATGTGCTGCCACACAACCACCACGATGATGTTGATGCGATATGATTATAATGGGGAGGACGATACTCCTCCTTTCAACCTGCTCCTGTAAGGTATATCCCCACAACAATGGCAAACTTGAGACTCAGGCGCCGTGCACACGTACCCGAATCAACTCCTCGAGCCGTGTGATATGGTTTCTTTTTGAATTCGTTCCCATACCCTCCAAGTGGCCGAACATAACCGACAACTCATCTCTTAATCCACCACCGATTCGGACGAGTAGTTAAAAATGTCCGTTGAGCAAACAGACGTCCCGCAGACAACATAGCAGCATATTAATCGTGTTTTCATTCTTCTGCACAAATTCGGACAACACTCTGGCTGAACTCTGAAGACATTCCCATACAAAAGACCGTTTCGTGTCTTCATAGTTTTGCAGTGCTTCCAGTTGACGACACGCCAGTTGTAGTTGACGATTTGCATACCTCACACGAAGCGTTGTTTCTACGATATCGTGCGCGTATCAGATCGGATATTCGAAAGTGCTATCCGGTCGGCCATATCTTGTACATTTAGATTACCACAGATATCACCAGGTGATGAAAAGTTTCCGCTGAAGCTTATTTTGTCGCAGCGTACAGCTCATAAGGTTCGTCGTACGCACCTGCAATTAATTAAAGTGCCTAAAGGTGTATCTATATGGCGAGTGTTTTTACCAATTTTTTTGTTTTCATCTAAAAATTAATTTCGTGTCTTGTGATAAGGAGAGCGGCAGAAAGTTCAGAATTCGCCGCCTTCATCTTCTGTGGGGGTGTGCGAGCGGCATAATCTTGCAATCAGAACAACAGGACAATTAAAAATCCATTAAAAAGCATTCTATAACGTGCGGTGGGTGTCTATACAGTGTTACAGTGTGGTATGGTGGTGTGGTTGCAAGGAAAGTGGGCCACCAAAATTATCACAAGGCTCGATAGTCGGGACTAGTGCGCGCTACGGCGAGTTTGACATTCGCTTCCGAGTTAATCACACACACGGAGTTGTGTGTACGACGCGGCGCATTTCGGTTCAAAACTTTCAACGGATAAAAGCTCACAGCAGCATAAATCGTGTACAATAACAAAGCTAAGATAGATTGTCCTCGTACGTCAGTGGATTGGTGGGCCGCATACACAAACACGTACAGATACACACACGTGTGCAATCATATCGTAGGCACGCACCAGTGGTGCTGCTGCTCACTATCGAGCATTCAGGAAACTTTCGACACAGAATTTCTGGATTTGTGCAATCCGCATTTCATGTATGGTAGGAGAACGCAAAAGGTCCTACACGCCAGAAGTCACCGCACCGCACTTCGCAGGAATCGTGTGTGAGACTTGAAGGGAGACTTGCTCCTGGTCAATATCGTTTTTTCCGTGCACCTAGTTCGACCCTAGTCTGTTTGTGTACGAGTCCAAAGTTTGAGTGCTTGAGAGTGGAAAATAAAACATCGCTTTATCGCTGGTGGTTTCTCCTCGATTATCCTTCGTCCTCGATGTCCTTGTTTGTCACTAAGTGAATTCTGAACTGATAAGAAAGTTTGTGTCAATTTTTTTTGTGCGTCTCTTTTTCCGTTAGTTGGTTGCTTTGTGTGGTTCTCGTATCGATGGAGGGTTAATGTGCGGTCACCAGTGTTGATGGTTATATTCTTGTAAACAAGCCAAAACATACGGCAATCCCAGAGTGAACAAGTGAAATCTGTGTCAGATATACAATTTGAAATATTCGCCATCACAATGGACATGAATAGTGTGAGTGAGGATTGGGAACATCCGGTGTCAGGGTTTCTGCCGGAAATGAATAGTTGCGATGATGAATTTTTCAACCCACACGAGGTGAGCTTACGATATACTTTTTATTATAGGTGTAAGAACACAGTTTCATTTGAGATGCGGATTTTCAAAATAAAACGACTCTTTCTTTTTTTAAAATATTATTATATTTTACAAGTTATACCTACTCTAAGGAATCCTGGTCTTAAATTTGTATGACTTTTTGAATTTTTCACACTTTAAATTCAAAGAAGCTTAAAGGATAAATTAAATTAAGCTTGGTTGTAGACAAAGTCTGAGCTATACTTTTCGCCCTCGATTAATTTTTTTTCGCAATATGAAGTTTATTCAAAAAAATAGTTCCTAAAAACCGTAAGCAAACTTGTGGTTGATCATCCAATAAAAATGGTCCCTTATCCAAGGCTTTAGAAGCAAACAAGAGTTTCTTCCAGAAAAAGGTGATATTTGTAAGCATTGAAATGTAAACATTTTTCATATATAAAAGCGTTATATTTTAGACAACATGAACCTACATAGTTTTGATATTGGTGATCTCCTATCGTCTCAAATCAATAGAATCTTTTACGATACAAATCTGTCTTTGAATTCTTAACGGTTGTACATTCTGAGGTTTAATTAAATGAAAGTTAAATTTTAAATCAATTCTATTAATTTAGAGAATATTTTAAGACGTTTTACAGGCTTATATTGTTTGTTATGATGTCGGATCTCTTCGATGATCTCTTATGAATTTCAAAAATAAATATAATATAAAAAAAACTTTCAGATTTAAAAATGTTTTAAAGGCAAAAGTGCATATAGGTATCAGTCGCGGTACAATCGATAAAATTCGATATTGCTTTCCTAATAAACATTTAAATTCTTTGCGATTCAAAAACGTAATTAGGTATTTGAACATTGAATTATAAAACAAAATTCTCAACTGTATTTACAGCAACCAGCTTTAGTATTAAAGCAAGACTCATAGTTTTTATATGTTTTTATAGTCATAAAAATGTTCAAACCAAACTATACACAGAGAAGTTCATAGTTTTGCTTTCAAAAATCTGCTTTTTCGCAAACTTTAAGCTTTTTCAAAGTAATGCAAAGGGGAAAAAATGTAACCGGCAGTGTCACTTTGTAAAAGTTACATTTCCAGAATTTGTTTCAATTTCATTTTGCTGAAAATTTACAAAAGTTTATTTCGATGTTTTTTAAATTTTACATATCAAGGCAAATTCCATCAGCACTAAGTGAACAATATTTGCTTTCTCACATATAAAGAAGATCTATGCCGATATGCAGATTTTTTTTTTTTAAATATGGAACATTTTTGGAGATATAATCACGGAAATAATCACGGTAGACCCCTAAGACCTTTAAGTATTATGAATGGGACCGACAGGAAAATCGATGAATCCATGTCCCTCCGTCTGCCCGTCCGTATGTTAACAACTTTTAGGCCTTAAGTTTTAAGCTAGAGAGCCGAAAATTGGTGATTGAGCTGAAAGTCCGGTTCTTCAGATCAGGTTTGAAAATTAGTAGAATCCGCCTGCAGACACGCCTAATACAGGCCTGTATGTGCGACCGTCTCTTATTAAAAAAAAAAAAACTTTTTTCAAATTTGCAAATAAAAAATGGCAACCTTTATGAAGAATGGAACCCCTCTGTTTTTAAGCATATCTGTAAGGTTGTTTGGAAATACATAATATTATAAGGCCTTTAAGCCTCTCAGCTTCTCAGATTGACAACCAAGCCTCTCGAACACCTTTTTAAGCTCGAATCGCCTAGTTATCTATAAATTTTATGTTCTCTATCTATATCAATCTACTAGATCTTAATGTAATGGGCATTTTCGTAGAGTTTCTTTCAAAAAAAGGATACTGTACCAGTCCGTAACGCAAGGTTCGGAAAATAATGGTTTTCGTAAAGCAATTTTGAGGTAATGACGTGGCTGGCTCGAAGTTTAGACCTTTACTCCATCGATAATTTGTGAAAGACTCTTGAAAGTTAAATTTACCTGCATTGGAGACAATTTGACCTTAAGCTTTGAACTTAAAGAGGCTTGGTCGCCAGTCAGCCCTTAAAAAATCCTTATCATTTCAATACCAAATCATCTTGTAAGGTTACTAGAAAATAGAGCAGGCCACATGCATTATTAAAATTGTAATATCGAAAATAAAAACAAAGCCAGCGAAATTAAGAAATACCGTTAAAAGCTGCACCTATTTTTCATAATTTCAGAAAGTTCGGCTTTTTATCCTGAAAATTTTTATGTAACAGTAAAATTTTGGGTTGATTTCTTTAACTTACCACTATGATTTAATTTACATCCAAATTTTTAAATTAATATATAAATTTTCTTAGAAATAAAAATAAATGTTGCCGTTTATAATCGAATTTCCGCCACTGTATATATTATATGCTTCCGCCCACTTTTATGGGAGTGATTTAAGAAAAATTACTTTTTCAGTTAAAAACGCGGAGTTTTAGTCTGAAATGTAAGCAAGCAATTAGGATAAGGCATTCAACAGTTTTTTTATCCCGCTTTTTTATATCCCGCTAACATTTTTGAGGCGTGGAAGTTTCCTTTTTTGGTAGGTTAGGGTATTTTGCAATCCGTCGCAGATGGACCGAAGTTTTTACGTACTCACTGTTTTTACATACTCACACACAATTGTTTTTGTTTTTACAAACCCAATTGTTTTTTAATTTCGTTACTCTTCTCTAAAAAAATGACTGCCAAAAAACCTCTCCTTTGATTTTTTTTATATATTTTTCTTAAAAGAAATAACTTAACTATTAAAAGTTCATTTTTTTATCTTACAAATCTGTTGATGAACGTTCATGAGGTTGTCCCTGCGTCAAATTTGGTTGATGTAAAATATGTGGCCCAAAAGCATTTAGTATTTCAAAAGTGCTAAAGTTTTTTTACTGTCCTTACTACGTCCGTTATTTATTTAAAATTGTTGCTAATTACCTCTTCAAAAATAGAGGGAAGGACATTCATTTTTTGACTTTTTTACCAATTCTTAAATTTAAAATCTATAAAACAGCAATTTCGATTTTTTCTCAATCATCGTTAGACTCTTTTTCAATTTTACAACCACCTGCGCTAGCATAGGCCACTTTTCTGAATTTCTGCGGACATGAATTTTTGAGGAAAAGGGAAAGCATGCTGCTTTTTATTTCGTTTATTTAAGTGGGCTTAGAGACTTGAGCTTGGGAACGGTAATTTTTGAAAGTGTTTTATGCAGTTCGCTCGCTTTGTAAACGTTACAAGGTAAACGTTTCAGACAAATTTAATCAACAAGATCTTCATAACCGTTAATGGACTAGCAAACTTTAAAAAATGGTTTTCGAAAATACTTTTTCGCTTTTTAGTCAAATTTTCGAAGTTTTTGAATGTCCGCAGTTTGCTATATCTAATTTTGTATAAAACTTCAGAAGATAAACTATATGCCTGTTATTAATTTAAAAATTATAGCTTATACAGAGAGAGAGAGAGAGAGATACAGGGTGAGACAGGAGCCTTTTATGAAATTGAAAATTTCAAATCAATGAAACAACACTTTTTTCTTGCACAACAACCGGCGCTAGTATTGCTTGTTTTTCTTGAATTGTATGGACCCTGGTTTTGCGTAAACGGCGGTAAAACAAGCCCCTGTTTTTAGCGGTCCGTCCGAAAATGGAAAAAAATTCTTATGGTATCGCTACGTTGTCCGTCCCTTTGTCTGTCCATCGTTTTATAACTTCTGAACGTTTAGTCGTATGGAAAGAGAACATTTTGTATAATTTTAAACTGCGGTAATAGTCAGAGAATCCAACGAGGGCAATTCTTTTCAAGCAGAAATTACGGTTTAGTAACAGTTTGCAGTAATGTAATGTTTGTTCGATTTTCCCGACCGTTTGTTTTTCGTCTTTTCGTGCTTACTTACGTGTCGTGAATGACTTTATGAATTACAGTTTGCAGTTTCTTGGAAAAATGGATTAAAAGTTTTCCAATACTTTTTTCAAGAAGATAAGCAGGCAAGAATAAGAAAAGCAAAAGTTAGGTTAAGCAGATACGGCAATTTAATAAAAAATTTAATTTTTTGAAAATATTGAAAAGTTTTTGAAAAATGAAGAGTTGTAAATGGGTGACGTTTTGTGTTTGAAGCCATAACTGTTGAAAATAGCCAATATTGAGCACACGTGTGAGGCAACACCAAGTTAACCAAATGCTTGAGTCATATTTTTTTTTCGCGTTTTCGAAAAAATTCGAAAAAACGTGTGTGCCCCCCCTTATCACCGGTCTTGTTTGGAAAAATCATATGAAAAAAGTCACACGTATCAGAAATTATTATTAAAGTTTAAAAAACTGCTGAGATTTAACTCAAAAACAGAAAAGCTTTTTCAAAAACTATTTTCTTAAATCTTCCAGTATCTTAACCGTAAAAGCGATCTTGCTTAGATTTACTTTGAATAGGTACAAAGCGTACAAAAAGTGAAAGCAAGCTGCAATAAAAAAAAATTTAAATTGCCTTTCTAACCCATGTTTTTCGAAGTCTATTTAAAAAACGAAATAAAATAGGAGCTGGTTTTACTGTTTTCGCATAAGCTGTTGGCCATAGAATTAAAAAAAAAACATTCAATGCTAGTGCAGGTAGTTGCGCTAATTTCAAAATGCAAGACAGACAAAATATATTAACTCAAATTTTGGTGCAGAGTTATATCGGCCAGAAGCCTTTAATTAGACAAAACCGCCTACTCTATTGAGCATGCCCACTTTTAACATCTTAAATCTTTGAAACCTGATTTCGTGGGAAATTCACTCTAAATCGAAAAACAATTTTATTACAAACATTAAAGATATTACCATTTGCTAAGTTTGTTGCATGCAAAGCATTGAGCTCCGCCCACTTTTAACGGGCGTTTTTGGGAAAAAAAAAACTGTTTTTTTAAGTATTAATATTCGCTTTTAACGCATTTTGTCATGATTTAAACTTTCAGCCTACTGCCTGTGGGCGTAGCCAATACAAATTATTGACATTCAGTACATGAAACAGGCCAAAAAAAATTTATATTTGGTGTTAACGGGCAAAGAGGGTCGGGTATTTAAAAGTTCGTTACAGACGAACTCTTGCACTTACTCACTTGTCTCATCATTATCATAATCATTTTCGAATGCCGCTTATCCTTAAAAAGGGTCGCGGAGTGAGGGTGGCTAAATGGTCTTTCCATCGTTCTCGATTCTCCGCCACCAACTCAAGAGACTCCGGTGCAATCCCCAGGCGGGACTCAGAGAGGTTCTTTACCTGGTCCCACCACCTGTTACTTGGCCTACCATCAGGGGGGCGACGTGCTCGCATCTCGGCTAGCATGACCTGTCTAGGAAGTCTGTCATGGGGCATGCGAACAACGTGTCCAAACCATCGAAGAATCGATCGCTCCACTCGGAGAAGTACCTGCACAACATTAAGATTCCCACGAATACTGACGTTTCTCACTCTATCCCTTCGAGTAACACCAGCAACGCACCTCAGAAATCTCATTTCGGCAGCTTGTACCCGCGATCTAATTCTTTCGGTCATTACCCAAATTTCATGACCATAGATGAGGGTCGGAACTTACACTGAATTAAAAACTGAGATCTTCGCTTTCACTCCAAGCTCAGCTTTCCTGATGACCGGCCGGCGCAGTTCCTTTACTATTGCTCCGCCTGGCCAATTCTACAGGACAACTCAGTATCACTCCTCCCATCTTTCGTGAAAACGACCCCGAGATACTAAAACTTCTCCACCTGTTTTAATGGAACTCCATTTATGTGCAGGGTACCTTGCATAGGAGTTCGGGAAACAACCATCACTTCCGATTTGTTCACGTTTACTTTCATCCCAGCATCACCAGAGACGGCTGGAAACCTATCCAGTGCTCGTTGAAGTTCCTCTTTGGAAGATGCAAGGATGGCCAAATCATCTGCGAAAAGCAGATGGCTCATCCTGATACCAGCCAATGCGAAACATTGTTCGCCAAGACTGCGCTTCACCATCCAGTCCATATATGCTATGAAAAGGAGCGGCGACAGAACACAGCCCTGGCGAAGTCCAACGCGCACATCAAAAGGACGGGATTTGACGCCATTTATCCGTACACAGCTTCTGCAGTTTCCCTACAAAGACTGGATGGCTCTCATAAGAGGCCCACTCAGCGCATAGTCCTGCAAATCTCTCCACAGCGTATCCCGAGGGACTCGGTCATACGCCTTTTCCAGATCTACAAAACACGCATAGACCGGTTTGGCATATTCCCAGGCCTTCGCAAGAATAACCTTCAGAGTAAAAAGCTGGTCGGTTGTGCCTCTGCCAGGCCGAAAGCCGCACTGTTCTTCCCGTAACAAAGGCTGGATGACAGCTTTGGAACGCGTTACCAATACCTCCGCGAATACTTTTCCCGGAAGACTCAAGAGAGATATGCCCCTATAGCTGGCGCAATCGCTCCTGTTCCCTTTTTTGAAAATGGGCACTATAACTCCTGTTTGCCAATCGCTAGGTGCCTTCCCGCTATCCCAGGGTACCTTAATGACACGTGCTATCCATTTAACACACTCGTCACCTATTGTCTTGAGCATTTCTGGCCGGATTTCATCAACACCAGACTTTAGGGAAGTTGAGGGAAGAAGAGGGAGTTAAATAGCTAACACTTGTTTTACCTAAAAAAAACTTAGACAGCTTGCTTTCTTTTTGTACGCTTTCTTTTAACTAAATATGAACAAGATCGCTGTGACTTTTTAGATACTAAAATATTTGAAAATGCATGGATGTTTTGGAGTTAAATTTTAAAAGTCCTTGAAATGTAAAAATTCGCTGTAGTTTTCCTTAAAATTTTTGATAATTTTAAACACGTGTTTGCTTTTTTTTATTACCAATCACGTATTAGAAATTATCTAAAATATCTCTTTTTTATAATTTCAAAATGTGTTTGCACTTTTTAACTACAACTCAATAAATAAATAAAAACTATGAATATTTTGAATTTTAAATTAATATAGTGAAAAGCACTTCAAATAACAAAAAAAAATTAAAAAGAAAAGAACTATACTCATACTTACACGCCTACTTACCAGAATGGGTTTGCTAAACGCTCTGTGCATTGCATCTTCTAACTCCTATTACATGCACACTTTCTTTGAATGCTTTAAACCTTAATCTAAGTACACATAAGGATACATAAAATTGCAAGAAAACTAACAAAATTTTTGAAGCGGTTAAAAAAACTTTTCTTAGTCCTTGTGTTCTCTTATAACATGCATTTTTTGGCTCAGGAGAATATGTTATGATGAAAAAAGAAAAGCGCACTGTTTTCTTTGTGAAATGAATAGCGGGATAAAAAATCTTGTTGATCGTCCTTGGCGATCAATCAAAGCGGTATCTAATAACGAAACATATGATTGCGAAAGTGCTTAAAATATTGGCCAGAGTGCCGGAATTCGGCTTTATGACAGTGTTTGGCATGTTTTCTTTTCCTTCTTCAAATTAAGTTCAGCAAGAACTCTTTTTATATATGACTAAAAAATTAAATATGATTAAAAAAAAAGCCGTCTTCAAAGAAATTTTCTTTGAAATGTTTTTCATATGAGTTGTAGTAAGACTTCGTTTATTTAGTTTGAATAAAAGATATAAGTGAACTATCCTTAGCTAACAATGAATCAACCTTAATGTTTCGGTCTTTCAAAGGGCACAAATTGAAGCCTGTTTAAAGCGATGGGCATCACAACAAGTGTAAACAATGGAAAATTTCGTGAATTTTTTCATGCAGCATGAATTCCGCATTACCGAACGCCATGTTTAACGTCACAAGCAAATGAATTGTTAATTACACAATTAAATGGGAAATGCCTATTTGATTGCTCATTATATCCTTCGCGGTGACTGCTATACTGCATGTCCCCGACGCTGAATGCCTTTAAATCAAAATCCCATTGAAAACAATTGGCCACCGGCCAAAAGTGTTCCCGTGAATAATCACATAATGTACTCCTTTAGCATAGCATAGTCGATGTATTATTTATATTATTGTCCTCTTGGAATTTTTCATTAATTTCTGGTATTGCAAGCGTTTTGCTAGGAAAATAAAAGTTTTATTGTTTTTATAAAATTTTTAATTAATTGTCATCGCCCTAATTTGACCAGAACAATGCTTATGTATATTTGCAACTGCGTTGAATGATGCATTGTTCAACAGCAAATAATACATACTTTAGCAATGTTTGGTGATGAAATGTTGAACAAAAGGAAACTATGACACGCCGAGTAGTTGAGGCACTCTGTATCTCTATACCCGTGGTATCTGCATAGTATAGCTGACACAGACAACACTAATAAATTGTCTCGTCCCTATACATAGTTTTTTATGTAATTAATGCTTTCAGTTCGCTTAATATTTAATGCAAAATTGCAACTTTTGATTAATGTGATACGATGGGCAATCTGAAAGTGAAGCGGACAGTTGTTCAATACAGTGTCACTGTAATTAAATCAAATTTCTTTAATTAATCGTAAGATTTTTGTTTTTCCCTGTTGCTCATTAAATATAATTTAATTTTGTGCATGTAGATGCTTTAGAAAATAATAATACGAAAAGTTATGTTATGTATTTTAAATTGTACCCTTTTTCTTGAAAAAAAAGGAAAGTTAAAGTATAACTTTAAATTTATGAGACAATTAAAATCAGATCAGAACTTGTTGATAATATTGTCAAAAGACACAAGGGCGGTTCTTAACAGGAAAGCATTAAAGCTTTTGGTGCGTTTGGGCCTTGAACTTCTAAAAAGGCACCACATAAATATTTTTTTAAACAAACTTTTCAGAAAGATCACAACTTTCTATTCCATCATTTTTTGAAACCTGACTTCTTTGATGATGATTAGTACAAGTTTACCTGTTTTTTTTTTTTTTTTTAAATGCGTTTATGATAATTTGTATATGAAATGCGGTTGGAACAATGAATGACATAACTTACTTTTACGGCCTTAAACCCAATCTTTTCTTATCTCGTAAAACCCAAAAATCGATCGTCTGCCAGTAATGGTTAGATTATCGTCATGTTAATGGGAAATTTTGGCCAACAAGGGGTCAAAAAATGTTAGGGGACAGACATCAAACAAACTAGGCAACCGAAATGATAATAGAAAGGTTTGTGGATTTTTGTAATGCCAATCGCTCTTCCTTTGGACGAAGAGCATTTGAAACCGGTACTGAACCATGTGTTTTAACTGAAGGTCTGACCCTAAACCAAAGTGAGTTATCCGAAGTAAGAACTTTCCGAAGACGGATAATAGCACCCAGTAATGAAGAAATATAATATCTATGCTATCAAATCGCTAAAGAATTATAAGGCCGCAGGGTAGGCTTTTGCACCACATCATCGAGCTAGCATGGGTGATGGCAGAATTTTTTCCCAGAAAAAGTGGAAAAAAGGGCTGAACGTCGAGCTTCCCGAGAAAAGAAATTTGACTGACTGTGAAAACTGAAGAGGCATCTGGGTGCTACCTGCGGTAGCTTAGATAGTGTTAAAAATTATTTCAGTCTACCTGAAAGACTATCTAAAAAGTATACCTTGGATGCAGAGTAAGTTTACTTTTCCGTAGTGGTTCTTCCTGTGTTGATCATATAAACTCCCTTAGAATTATTATTTAAGCCAGCTACTTTGAGTAGGCTTTCGACAGCGTCAATAGAGAGTTGAGATAGTTAGTAGATAGTTAGTAGAGGTAGTAGAAGGGGTATTTCAGAAAAGCTAAGAGCTATCATACACTACCAATCGATCAAAATGTCACGTTTTGCATGGGGGAAAATTGCCGGATGATTTTAAAATTCAAGGCGGTGTAGGACAAGGCTACATCCTGTCACCAATACTTTTTCCTGCTGGTGATGTATACTCCGCGCAGCATTATCGTCCGGTAACGGAGGTAGGTCAATGGACAACCGGTAGAGACCCTCAAAAGCTTGCAATATCGAAAAAGCATAGTATCTACTGTCGGTACAGAAACCAAACACTACCTTGCCAACTGGATTGGCAAGGCCAAGTCGCCGCTTGGCATGTTTCAAGCTTCGATTTTTTCGTTCGAATGTTAAGTCTGTACTTTAGTACGGATGCATTACCTATTCTATTTTGCTTAGAACACAGAAGGCAGCATTGAGTTTTTGAGGCGTTAAATTCCATCCTTAGGTGGGGTACCGTGGTGTAGTGGTTAGTGTGTGTGCTTACTACGCCGGAGGTCTGGGTTCAAATCCTGCCATCGTCACCTGAAAAAAAGATTTGTTCTTTTTCACGGTCCCCACCTCCGCGAGGGTCTGACAAGCCTTCCGAGAGTATCATTTGTCTCGAAAAACTTCTCAAAGTGCCTTTCGAATTCGGCAAAAAATTGTAGGTCCCCTTGTATGTAAAGAAATTAACACACCAGCATACATTGTTGAGAAAATGGCCCTGTTTCACCTTGAGCTGTTGCGTCACTCTATTTATTTTTTTTTTGTACACGACCCAGGGTATATTAAGTTTGATGTATAGTTTGTAACGCAGTCAAATGATCACCGTAGATCCCTAAGATCTTTTAGAGATATAAATGGGACCGACAGGAGAATCGATTAAGCCATGTCCGTCCATCCGTCCGTCCGTCCGTTCGTATAGAAACAATTTTTAGGCCTTAAATTTTAAGGTAGAGAGCTGAAATTCGGTGGGTTAGCTGGAAGTCTAGTTCTTCAGATCAAGTTTGAAAGTTAGCTGAATCCGCCCACAGACACGCTCATCTCTAATTTAAAAAAAATACTTTTTCCATATTTCAGCTATGTTACAATGGCGCTAGCGCATTCATTTTGGGTACGTAACATTGCCTTGTAATTGTCTTTGAAGTAACTGAAAAAGTTTGGCCTTTTCATCGACCACGCCCACTTTTTAAGGTATTTTAGCTTAAAATGACTGTTTTTCAATAAATATATATGAAATTTGACAAAAAATTATATGACAAAAGTTGTAGATATTAGCATTTTGTAACTTTTATGTGCATATTGTATGTGCCTCCGCCCACTTTTGTGGGCGTGGAGTTAAAAAAATTGATTTTTTTTAGTTAAAAAGGCAGAGTTTTAGGCCGAAATGTATGCAACCACTTAGTATAAAACATTGAACACTTATATTTTTATATCCCGCCCACTTTTTGGAGGCGTGGCAGTTTTTTTTTTTTTGGTACGGATGGGTATTTAGCAATCTGTCGTAGATGGACTGAAGCTTTTGCATATGCACTGTTGCACTTTCCCAATTGTTTCTATTTTAATTCCATCCTGTTTACGAAACCCCATCTTGATAGGATGTCAATGTCGGAATTTAAGGAGTCAGACTTACGCATCCTTGCCGTTTCAATATTCGTATGGGGATCGGACGTTTATTTTGGAACGAGTATGAATGGATGCGAGGAAATGGAACGAGTATGTATGCTTGGAAAGATACCAAAAGAGAGGGACAGATAGAAAAGTTTGCGTTGTAGCTAAGCCAGCATTGCGGCACACCTCTTCAGAACTTTTGGGGAAATACCGTCAGGTCCGGCAGCATAATGGACGTTGGGATTTTTTGAAACTGCAGACTGAACGAGTGCGAAAGTGTATTTGGCGCATTGAGTATTCCACGCGCTCGAGTTCAGGTGGTGACATGTTGCAATCAGAAAGCGGGCTTCAAAGCAATTTGACTTTGTCAATGAAGCGCGTCATTGTCAATTACTATTGGTGCGTCATTGTCAATTAATATCGGGGTGGAAGTTGAGGCAGAGTTTTTTATGTTTTTGACAAGTGACAAAAAAAATTTGCTACGTTGCCTCAATTTCTGTTTGAATTTGAGCTTAACGCAAAGATCAAAGCATTGCTTTCGTTTCTGACTCTTTTATATTTATTTCGGTTGCCCTCCATCGGGTTGACCTTATATGCCCGAAAACTCACTTCCTTAATTGAAAAGCCTGCCTGCAGCTCAAGTCGCTATACTTAATAAATACTTTTTTCCCTGTTCGGTATAAAAGATTTCATTCCAAACGGAATTAGTTCACTGACCATACCGGCGGCCTCGTTAACGTCACGATCCAGGAAGCAAAGTGACCAATTTAAGTTTTTGAAGAAATTGTTTAAGCCGTCCCAATTCGCTTTCCCATACAACCAAACAATTATTTTTGGAGCCAGGACCTTTAACTACGCTATGAGTGCAGTTAAAGATCAAACTCGATTAGTGACATGCCTCTTGGAGAGCCCTGTTTTTGCGCCCAATACAGGACCAGCAGCCTCAGAAGGGTTTTGAGTTGTATACAGTGACCTGATGACATTCGTGGCTTATGGTGTAATTTGTAAAAACCCAGGGGCGGAAAAAATGAGGGGCCCAGGGCGCCACTTTACCCTAATCCACTCTTGTGGCCTATAAAAAATTGCTTTTTCATTCCATATGTAATGGGACAGACTGATTTTTTGTCGATTTCGGAATGTCACTTCTTCGAGGATTCGTCAGTCCCTTGTGGGGTTCAGGTTATGAGAAAGGTTTTATTTTGAGCCCTGGTCGGTATTCGCATGCAGAACCTCCTGTAGGCCCATTCCAATTCCATGCTTTGGCCTATGGTATGAATCTTTTACATCTTTGTTCAGAACGGGCACTAAAAATGTACCTATTTTCAGGCCAAAGGCAGTCAATTCGGAAAGATCGTTGAAGCGTTAATACTTTCTTCTTATGCGGTTGTAAGAGTGTATAAAGTGCTCTTCTACCGCTTGAGCTGTCTAAAACATACAAGAAACCTTATTTGCCTAAGTTTTTTACCTAATGTCAGCTAGATCTTTTGTCGTCTCTAATACCCTCAAAATCTTAATCAAACTTGCAAATCTTGCAAAAAAACTTCAAATGTATGCCAATGCACCTACCAGGTACTGCCTATTGTTAACTCAATTAATTTTGGCATCACCGTTTTTCTTGATGATTCATTATGCAGATAAAACCCAGAAGATTTTTTTCAAATCACCTTTTTCTTCCTACTTTATCTCAGTGTAAAGCTTAATGCCTAATAAAAGCAAACTGTTATTTCTCTCAAGTTGATACCTATAACCTTTACAATAGAAACTTTACGACAGATTAAATTCAAATTTATCATATAAGAACCTATTAAAACAGCATCTCAAAATGATGGGTACAACTATACAGTAACCATAACTATGCGATTAGTGAACAATACACCATAATAATCCTCTCTAAGGAATAGTTTACTTCTTAGTTTCCAACAAAAGACAGGTGCAGATATAGCGTGAGATCTCTCCTTCTAACGGAACATCAGCAAAGGAAAAGTAAAGTTTTTAAGCAGCAAGTTGTATCAGGATAGGTAATAAGTTCTCCAAACAAGAAGCACCGTCGTTTCCCTGGGGCGGCGTATTGTACAACTCTAAGTAGAGATGTAACCAAAATCAAGTTGCCTCGAGGGCTCTCTGCCTCTACATTGTAATCTTTTTTTTTTTACCACAAACGACAGTGAAAGCGAGTTACTTTTTTCGGGAAATGAAGGAGTTTATAGTAAATGCTGTTCAAAGCGGCGCATAAAAAGAACTGCTGAAAAGGGTAGTGTAGGACTGCCAGTGATATGAATAACTTCAACTTCAACCACCAACCAGAATAGCAAAAAATCCCCTGCGACCACCATAAGTTACGTAAAATAATATCCAACAAGAGTCCTTCGAGACATGTTGCTGCAGCATAAGTGCTCACGGTGAAATCATATAAAACATTGTTCCATTTTACTGAAACATAATTGGCAAAATGGGTTGTCATTTGCATGAGAGAGCAAAAAAAAAAAGCATTTTTAGGTAAACGTTACCGGAACGAAAAAAGTATACCTACAAGACACCCTTCTTTTTTCTGTCCCCATATATCTACACATCCTTTTAAGCCGTCATGTTAATATGTTCGTTCATCTACGTTTGTTTTTGTGCTTTTAATTACCCAGCCATTGAGGTTTTTCCACCATAAGCCTAAAATTAAAACAGAAAAGAACAGGAAAGGTCTAAAGGACCGCCCTATGTTGTTCCTCCGAGCAGCAGAACTCATTCGGTGTAACAACTGCTAATGGGTGGAGGGGATGAAAACAAATATGAAAAGTTTCGTTAATGTATTCACACGCATTGCAAATGGGGCACAAATGTGAATATGTGTCTTTTATGCTAATAAAAAGGGTTACCAGGACATTATACCGCCCGAGGATCAAACGTATATACAAAAACCTAATAATGGATGTTAGGCTCGTTGCTTATAGAGTGCGAATAATCGTAATATATAGCGGATCCGCAGTATAATTACCAAAGTCGTCCTGAAAAAAAACACCTATAGCTACTTGCGAGAGGTAAAGGATACGCCAACATATCACAAATTCTGTATAGGTATGAGTATGTGTTGTTTATGCCCCAAGTAATTACACACGACCGACGCAGGACTGTATGCCACAGAGAGATAACCCCCGGAAAAAAGCCCCAAATATAGTTGGGAATAGTTTCTCCTGGCGCAAATAACTTATCAATTAATTTAAATTAACCGAGAGCGGTCGGTATGGGCTGAGAACTTGATCCTTAATTACCCACCCACTAAATGGTGTTACTTTAGTGCGGATTCCACTTTTGCCTGATATATTTCAATATTCTAATCCCAAATGCGGCAGAAAACAAGGACGGAAGGTATCTGTACACGTACATTTGTGTGTGTGGCATAATGCTCCATTACCATTTTTAGAGAGCCATGAAGAAGCGATGCGACACATGCACGCGTCTCACGATTATGCGGCTGACATCCATATAAATCACTCAATTAATCGTCGTCGTTTTTAGTAATTATAATTGCCATGTTCCAACACACGACTTTCGCACTCCGCACGCTCGCACTTGGAAATTCGAACAAAGTGAATGCAAAAATAGCGACATTCGCCAAGAGACATCGCATCAGCCACAGATCGCGTGGTTCAACATCGAACGCATCACTGTTGGTGATTTGACATCTTCCCGCTGCTAAGACGAGCTCCGTTGGGAGTCTAAATGAGGCGAGGAATTTATAATTTACCGGCGCGCGGCGCCCAGGCGAAGACAAAGCAAAGAATGAGGAATGGATTGGTTGGGCTAAATAAGTGAGATGTTGGGAAAGGTGCCCCAGCTTTTTTGCACTGACAATTTGTTATGGGGGTTCAAGTTTCGAAAGGTCATCTTTGTGGTTTAATTGGACTCCAATTGATTCCACCTTCTTTTGACGGACTTTTGACTACAGGGACTAAATTTACACGACTTTATACGACACCTTGGGCTTCAAAGGAATTCTAGCCCTTAAACCCACTTAGTTTCCACGTTTTTCCTAGAAAAATCAGACCGCCGTGGTCTATCAGAAGGGAGTATATTTCGGTAGCTCTTACGTGGAACCATTTCCATGGCTCATGTTTACTAAATATGGAAATTTGTGCTTAATGCTGATCTTAATCTCAAATCTAGTCGAGCACCAAAAAGCCGAGCCTTTTATATCAGCCTAAGCATTGAGCAGTATTTACTTTCGCCTTTATTTATGAAATCTCCACTCCACCAAGATGCTCGAACCGAAAAAAGGTCACAGTATCTTAGGCCTTCTAACGCGCCAACAAAAATAACAAGACGCACCTCGGAGGACTAAGTTCCCCAGCTCTGACGTAACAAAGGGAAACCCCGACCTCTTGATGCTCTTCAACTCACTAATGAGAGAGACCTGCTCGTCTTAATTACAGACATACTTTTATGCCTCTTGAAGTACCTATACTTTATTTTATCTTTGAATATACAAATACTTAGACCAAAAGCATCTAAGGGGTTCAAAAAGCGCATAACGGTTCTCAGAATCTTTGACTTGGTGATCAGCACCTGCTTGACAACACCACCCTCTTTAGCAATCGTCTGATAGCTCGTAGCTTAAACGATCGCTTGCCGCATGCCAAAATATGCCATGAAATTACGCCTCACCATTCGCTTCCGCTTGGATCTACGCTTATTAATCTTACCGAGCGTTAGCATGACTTTTCGCCGTAAGCCTCATCATAAGCTCCATATACTCGACTGCAGCTCGACGAGAATAATTACAGATTCTCGACAGTGTCAGCATTGTTGCAAACAATCATTTGTAAGCCCATAACAAGCTTCTATGAAGACTACTTACCAAAAGAATTAGACAAATTGTACACATAAAAGCTAACATCTGGATCCAAACGTCTCATATAAACTGCGTTACATAAGCTTTCAGCTGACTGGAACTATCGCTATCCAGCCATTGAAAACATTCGCATTGCCGATCCCATGGCCTTTACGGATTTTGTGGAGCATCGCAGCCAAGTGGCTCCCTTAAAAGTTGAACAACGCAGGGTTTAGTTGAACAGGGATGGAGTGTCAGGGCTTTTAAGTGCGAACATATTTAGCGAAACTAAACGAAAAGAATTAGACAAATTGTACACATAAAAGCTAACATCTGGATCCAAACGTCTCATATGAGCTGCGTTACATAAGCTTTCAGCTGACTGGAACTATCGCTATCCAGCCATTGAAAACATTCGCATTGTTGATCCCATGACCTTAACGGATTTTGTGGAACATCTCAGCCAATGGGCTCCCTTAAAAGTTGAACAACGCAGGGTTTAGTTGAACAGGGATGGAGTGTCAGGGCTTTTAAGTGCGAACAACTTTAGCGACAGCTAAATTTTTTCCTTGTTCTACAGAAAAGCGGAATAGGCGCACAATACCCTTAAACCTATTTGCAATCAGCGTTAAACCAAAACGGCTGCGTCATAATGGCAGTTTCACATTCAGCGCGAGGGCATCAAACCAGAGTTGCAGAGGCAACACGAGACCAGAGAAATCGTTTGTTACTACACAATGAAAGCGAGAAACCGCGACGACTGTTTTGACTGCCCAGTGACAAAACATAACATATTTCCGAAAATTTGTCGACTTTATTGCACGTGAATAGTTTATATTTCACAACAAGTATTAGTTTCAAGAAAAACGTGTTATAACTCACAACAGCGAATAACAGAATAATCGTCGACCTTGGCGAGGTAGACAGCGATCACGCTGGTATTGTGAACCGCCCCATACATTGCCATTGATTGAAATTCATTTGACAGCTCGCCGGAGACCCTCGCTTGCTCTCTCGCTCTTTATGTGAAACAGCCATCAGTGTTGGCTGTTTCACAACAAGCACGATAGCGTCAAACCAAAGCGGCAGCGTCAACGCGAGACTAGCGAGCGTCTCGGGCAAATTTTCAAATGAATGTCAATCAGTTGCAGTGTATGGGGCTCACAATCCAAGCGTTATCTTTTCGAAAAATTTAAAAACCCTCGTCGCGGTTGACTATTATAATGCCATTCGCTGCTGTGAGCTGTCAAACGCTGTTAAATACACTTTTTTTTCTAAGCCAGTAGGTAGTTGTTGTGAAAAATAAACCATATGTGTAATAAAGTATGATTGTGTTCCTAGTACCTAACAATCAGAGCGAGATACGGCGTCGACTATTTTGACTGCAAAGTGATAAAACATAACATATTCGTTAAATTTTTTTACGCACGGTTTATTCTTCACGACAACTATCAGCTTCTAAAAAGACTAAAGGATATTCAATAGCGTATATAAATTGTCGAACGCGGCGAGGTTTTTTCAATACATTGCTATTGACCAACTCGCCCGAGACTATCGCTTGCTCTCTCGCTCTTGTTGGGAAACAGCCATGTGGGACTAGATACATTTTTAGCTAAATTATTTAATTTAACAGCGCGTTTTAAAGAGTGAAGCCAAAAATATTTTCGAACTCGGCAAGGAGTTTTTAAAATTTTGAAAAGGGGGGCGGGTGCGGGTCGACGATAGCGCTGACATTACGAATCGCCCATACATTGCCATTAAAAGAAATACGTTTGACAGGTTGCCCGAGAATTTCTCTCGCTCGCTTTCTCAGGCTGATTGTTAACCGATCCTTTGAAACTTTATTTAGCCCAACACAGTCCTTAGTAAATACGGCTTATCAAAGAATACGGCAGGTCGAAGGATAGGCCTGTGAACTCAAGCGGATACAAGCATCCACAGGTTTTTTTAAACCAACCTGAGTCTATCAACTCATACTCTCACCTCGCTGTGGTGATCACCGGGTGCCTAGTACCTCAACTGGAGATCGGGCTACGACCCCTTTAGAAGGGGGTAGCAGACGAGAGAGGGGGAGGAGTGTTCCTACTAAGGCACTTCTCCTCGCATCCGGATGGCAGTGGAGGAACTCCGTTGAAATGGAATCAACGGTGGCGTCCGCAGTTCCAGTTAGGCTGAACTTTATAACGAACACCTTATATGGGCTACTACGACGTTTTCGGAGCTCAGGCCTATAAAGCGGGTTAACCGGCTCTCCGTCCTTGGAGTTATACAAAGAATCTGGTCCTTCATGTTGGGTGCCGTGCCCTCGGGGTGACTTCCAGGCCACGTAATGAAACACCAGTTACGAACTAGCTACATACGGCTTACCGCCATTTCCTTCGCCACATCACAACGAAAGATGTATGTTGCTTAGCCTTAGTTGGGTTCGACAGGGAATTCACCGCATAATATGTTAGTAAGTTTTCTTTAGCTCCCTAATTCGTCTAAATAGGTACCAATTGCGAAACCGTCACTAAGTATTTCAAAAGACGTCGTCGGCGGTTGTTTACGCCGGACACTGCAAGCAAGTCATGCCTGTTTCACATCATAAGCGAGAGAGCAAGCGAGAGTCTCGGACGAGCTGCCAAATGAATTTCAATAAATGGCAATGCATGGGGTGGTTCACAATGCACGCGTTAAAGCTGTGTCGCATGCCGACGATTTCGAAAAATTGAAACACCCTCGCCGAGGTCGACGATTATTCTGTCCATTGCTGTTGTGAAATGCTAGCTGTTGAATAGGCGTTTTGTTTTTCTCGAAATTAATACTTGTTGTGAAATATTAACTATTCATATGCAATAAAAGTTAGTAATTTTAGAAACATGTTATGTTTTGTCACTGTGCAGTCAAAGCAGTCGTCGCGGTTTCTCGCTTTCACTGTGTAGTAACAAACATTTTTCCTGATCTCGCGTTGTTTCTGCCGCGCTGGTTTGACGCTCTCGCGCTAAATGTGAAACGGCCATCATTTTAACTTTGTCCTCGGTTTGTGAAACACACATGGTCAACGGGAGAGTGAGTTGCTCAGTTTCTTCTTCGAGGTTTCGAATATAGAAAATATCCTATTCCATCCTCATATAAGAGCATGTCGGCAAAAACCTTTTTTTTAACATAAATGATCGTATGATCCTGATCGTCTTAAACAGATGAATTCGAGCTAGCGTGCAAAGAGTGAACAAACCTTTAGGCAATTAAGAGCCGTGTAGGATATGGAGGAAGACCTAAGAAATGGTAACATAGTTCCCAACATTCTCCTATAGCTGCTTATTGCTAAGGATACAAGGATCCAGCTCCGAATCGCCAAAAATGTAGAAAATTAGTTTTTCTTATACCCCATTCCATGGGATAGGAGGGTTTGATTCATAGTTTGTAACATAGAGAAGTATTCACCGTGGACACCCAAATCTTTAAGAGCATAAATGATCGAAACCGAAGTGTTAGTCGAATGAGCCAAGTCCGTCCGTCCGTCCAGCCGTCTGTCTGTTTGCCGGTAGCCTTAGACTTTAAATCCCTCAAAGAGCTAAGAACTCGTTATTTGATATGTAGGACATGGACAATTCGACCACCGGCAACTTATCTCCAAAGAGTGCTATGGACAACCAGGATCAGCACATTTCGAGGCTGTTTTTTGCTTATCATCAAGATGGGTCACTCATTCTCCAGTTCTTAACCCGCCCGCGCCGCCAGTAAAAAAAAAACTATACAATTGACGCCTACCATTAGGAAGCCGCATATCTTGCGGCAGACGAAACTAGATCTCAGTTTTTTGAAGCTTAATCGCTCCTCTGGTCAGACGCTAAATTGTGAACCAGCCAGAATGTATCAGACAATCCTAGGTTCTGTTTAACTAGGTTCCTTTTCGATCGATTCCAGACTAAAAATGTAAATTTTTTGGCTATAGAGTTGACATCATTTAGGTTTTCTTCACATGTTTAACCTAAAGGTTCATTTATCAGTAGTTACAACCATAGCGTGGTACAATTACATCATGGAGTCTATAGTTATGTAACTACTTATTATGGTAAATTTTAATCGGTTTTAACAACAGACATCCCTTACCTCAAGACAAGGTAAGGGCCTCGACCTTGTGAGAAAACAGCTTTATTCAAGCTTGAACTGAATTTTATTAGACGAAGAAGCATTATAAGCTTCTTAGCTATAAGCTTCTTACTCTAGTTTTCGGTGACACAATTTTAAGCTTTGGTAGCTAATTTTTTTTAGTCCTAAACTAGCTACCGTTCTTTTCAATAAGAAAGATATTTAATAATATACAGCAAAGATTTAATCATTGCTCAACACTAGCAGAATAAGCTAATTTTGGATTTCGGAAAAGGCTTAAAAAACTACAGCCGCCCAGTGTCTGATTCCATCAATAAGTTGACCATAAAACATTGAATAAAATATACCAATCATGCTTCTTCCAATCGTACCCGATAAGATACACCACAAAATGACGACGACGACGGACGTCGCGACAACTAGAGTCAGGACTGTAGGACAATCATATAAATAAATTGGTTAAAGAGGCACCTACTAAAGAGACAAACTGCAGCCTCCTCAAAGTTTCGTCTGGCGCATTGCATCCATCTGCAATGATACGTATACTGTGAGTGCCAACCATGTCATAAGGTAGATAGATACGGCATACCTATTTTTTTTTCACAATGCTCGACCAAAGTAGGTATCGATCTCCCTATGTCTACCTATGTCCCCATACATCCACCCAGAACCTATATGTGTGTACAAGAAAGATATAGGTATACCTACCTATACCTATCTAACAACTGATTCAATTCCTTTTCGTCCTTTTTGTCTGCTGGTACAATTCTCTGTTTTATTATTTTCACTTGCCTCTTTTGTACATGTGATCTGATAATGATACAGAAAATGTGTGAAAAAACCACCAGCTATGATGGCTTCAGAGATCCCCAGACGTAGACGCGCATATACACTGCAGCCAGAAACTTCTGGTGCTGCTGATGATGCTGGTGCCGCTGCAACAACATGAAGTGGATGCAGCAGACGAATGGGAAAAAACAGAAACAGAAAAAGATACAAGTCCAGCTTGGTTCAAAAAATTGGACAAAAAAACAGAGCCAAGTATAGATAGAGATTCAAGGAGGAAGATTTACGACTGGACAAACGTCTGTTTGCTATATAGCCCCGGTGAGCGTAGTAGACCCAGCCCATTCATTGGCATCTTCGCTCCCTGTATGATGTCTACCTTGTCCTCGACTGTGAGGATGACCAAATACTCTGGAAAGTGTGCAACAGCAAAAAAAAAAAAAAAACAAAGACAAAAGCTGAAAAACAAAACAAAAAATCCCAAAACAACATCCAGTGTGCGATCAATCTCTCCTCCTGCTGCACTGTCTCGATGGTGCTTGCAGTTATGATTCTGGCGCCACAACACCTTGTTCCAACCTCATTGCACTTTGCAATTGCACACGACCAAACACAACAGAAAAAAAAACAACAACAACAAAAAAAGATACAAAGATACTTCTGCGCCAATTGCAGATGCTGCAGTGCCTGCATGTTTAAAGGTAGACGAAAATATCGCCACAAGTTTGTGCGCGCTGTGATGCCTAAATTCGATTTGATGCACTTTGAACACTTTGAGAGGCGCTTGAAATGGTTCAATTAAAAGCAGGAGGGTTATGGCTGATCTTTAAAACTCCATCCATCATCGATGACCCGCAAAAAAAGAAATAATATTTTGACATCCTCTTTTAGGTGCGCGGCATCGAGGTAGGACATGGGCAGATTGCCAATTGTTAATAAAAACGTCACACCAAGCATTGTGAGACACACCCTTAGCGTCTAACAATATATGGAAATGGAATAGAAACCACACAGCAGATGTTGCAATTATTTCGAGTCATGAACAGGAGGAGGGTAATTTAAATTGACACATCACACACCGGAACAATGATTGTCAGATTTCCCGTTCCGCTGTAGAAAGTATACGTATAAGGTAGGTACTTAGGTCATGTTTGGAACATTTCCTTGACTGGTCAAGGTGCGGATATGAAGTGGCGTACATGATGTTGTCCTCTGTTGTGCTTGGCTTTATTTTTTTCTTGACCATGTATCGATCCCCAAGAGCAACAGGACCGCACTAAAACCCAATCCATATGTGGCATTTAATGGTGGAACACCGGGTGGGCTGTTCCACAGAGCAAACTCGAGCAACCCTCTTCGGATCGCTAATTCACTTTAGTTTGATTTATTCACTGAAATTACCGCATACTCAGAGATTATTTTGCGCATTAGAGACGAACCCCTGACGTAGTCAACACTTAAGGGCTCAGCAGGACACTCCGTAGCCGATTTGTTGGTCTTTTTTTTTCTGCGTCCTTTGCTATACGAGTATATGTGATATTGGTCCAGTGAACTGTGTAAAAGGTAAAACCTCATTTTATGTCCCTCACTGTTTAGCGGTGTGGTGCAAACAGTTTTATGTATTTAATTTTATAACCCTATAAAAAAACGCAAACTATAAAACTCACCCCCAACGTTGTCACTTTATTATACAATTTTTCTGTTCCGTCAAAGTAAACAAATGCATCAAGGACGGGAAAAACAGAAGAAAAAAAAATGAGAAAAGTATCCGGACGGAATGTTCCGCCCTTGTGTCGTTGATTTTTTACGCTTTTACTACTCTAGTGGTAGTGCTAATGTCAAAATGTCATATAACCCGCGATTTGCACCCCCTCTGCCTATATAGAGTTGACACATGAAAGAGCCAGATTTGCGCTTTTGTTTGTAAAAATTTGCCACTTTGTTAGCGCGGCACTTTGGTGTCAAGAGTACTCGAGATTTTAGGCAAACAGGAGTGGATGAACCATCAACCCCTGGGGGAATCACCCACCGTCACTCAAATATACTGATGGAAACTTAAAGGGGGCAAAAAAAAGAACTAAATCCATAGAACAAATGTCTTGACACGAGAGGATATTAATCCGGTTTATACTTCTAAGCTCGATCGACATTTAATGACTCAATAATGGGACAAATTATCCCCAAGGCAAACAATTGCATTCCAAATAGTGGTGGGAATCCTACAACCTGCTTGGATCGCGTCTGTAGAAGGTCCTGGACAATGCACATTTGGGTGCACTTATAATTTACGACAATTTAAGCCTCATAAATTGTCAGCGCATCTACACTGCGCGCTTATCGCAATGGAATACTGACCATGGCGGGCAGTAAATCTCATATGCAGACGTCTACGGAAGAGACGATCCGCGCGCATACAATCTGATGAAGTCCGGAATCATATGCGCGCGCGTACTTAAATTTAAATTTAATCCGATTTTACTGATCGCAACATCAGCCACCATTGGACATGGCTGGACAGTAGGGTGCGCTGACCAAACAACGACATGAGCCCGCGCAAGAATGATGATCATCGAGGAAATTGCTTCATCTCTTATACTACGACTACTATGCTCCCAAAATGATCGGGGTCGTATATAGCCAGAGGCACTGTGTGCGCAATAAGTGTGCACTGTGCAGCTTTGAATAAGAAACATGTCACTTCGGTGGATTGGACCAGGCCAAGATGGTCATGTCCCCACCACCGCATCGCCTGGCGTGGCATGGCATTGCGCATAGAGGCACCAATAAATTGCAGATAATTTGTTGCACCACATGGGGCAGGAAAATATCTGTTATCTCTCTATTGTTTCTTTTTTTTATTCTCTGCTTGTCTTTTAATTTACGGATGGTGCATGGTGCATCTACCAACGGCGGATATATATTGCGATGTGATGTGAAGTGTGGGCATTCGTGTTTCCCTTGTTGCAGATACTTAATTTGCTAATAAGTTTGTAAACCTTTTCGGTCTGTTTAAGTATATTAGAGCGTCGACCACCCAATTTGATAAAACTTAAAGTGAACTAATTTAATGTAAAATACAAAAACTAATAAGCTGCGGTTCGGTGAAATTTTTAGTCGTTAGTAGATAGCCTAAGCAACTTCATTAAAAAAAGTAGAAATATAAAAATTAAAAACTAATGTTAAAGCATAATACGTATATTGTTTGCTTGGCCGAATACTTGGAACTTCCTTTAATTTTTCTTGCCGAGAAGGAAAAATATTTTTCAGTTTTTTGAAACCAAAAAGATCAATTCCGCACGAAGCCCATATGGGAATTTCATTGCCCTAATATAATGGAATCAAGCTTTTCAACTTCAGCAGAACCTACACATGTTATTAGGCGGGTAGGTATTGTTTGAGCATAAGAAAACCATTTGTTAAGTTCCGCCTTTATGTATCCAGTTGGTTATTTTATAGCCTAGATTCAATCAGGTTTTGTCAAACGTCCAGAAAACATTAAATTTTTGTAATTTGGCTGGTTTAAGACCAACAAATGACAAGAAGTTCAACTTGACAACTCAACTCATACATAACGTTGAGGATACCGAGTTATATTCTAAATAATATTTAGCCTATATAAATATAAGTTACGATATACCTGGGTTATATTCTAATATAATGAAGAGAACGTAGAAATGAGATAGCTAAATTGTCATTGCACTAAGTGGGTATGGGTACCTATCAGAAAAATATCGACACTCGTGCCACTCTGCTAATGCAATAATAAATGTTCGATAACCATTTCTTCTCAGCTACCAGCTAACCAAAATTGTAAGGCACAGTTTTTTTTAACTCTATAAGAGTTTACCAAAATCGCATAACTAGAACCTTAGAACCTGTGTGATATAGGCGTGCTTAAGTCTTCGACTGCCTTTTCAGCATGACTCATATAAAGATCGCATGGACATTGCAACACCGAACCAAGTTCTTTGACGAACTGATTTGTCAGTCCTCCTGGAGTCAAGCGAAAAGTAAAAAAAGGAATCAGGTGCGGACAAAAATTTGTACTTTAGTACAAAAATGTATTTTTGTCTTTGTATAGTGGTCCATCGTCCATTATTTGCCAATAATCTGATCTTTATATATATACCGAAATGAACCCTTCAGGTTGAATTAGGACTCGTCCGAAAAAAGTACAGTTCTCCGTTTGGGTACAGAGAAGCTAACATGAGCTTGCAAATTTCAGCCGAGATATACAATTTTTGTTTGGAATTGAACTCTCATTTGTACTTCGGAAATATGATGAGCTCGTCTTCAAATGGTCTCCCTAATAGAGATGGACAAACTTAACAAGTTTTTTTTTTATAGATTCGGCTGATCTAAGAGAATCCTATTTAAGAGTTCGATTGATTGCTTCATCTTCACGATTTTTGATTTAACGTGGTCAACCTTCGTTGTGGAGTGTTTGGAAGCTACCAGAGCTCCGACAATGGCTTATAATTAATGTGATGACAGGATGTTGAATTCCTAATTTTAACGCATTTTTTTTTACCTGATTAACCTGTAGCATAATTGAGGGCTGTTTTCGCAGGAGGTTTAAAAAAAAGACCTTCAATAATGAAGTCATACACAGAGCGATCCGTTGGCTTTTTTGGAGGGCTCAGCGTACAAATATTTCTCAATTTGAATATAAAAGTGTTTAGTGTATTTGAACTTTATGTTTTTCTTTTCTTTTAATGACAATTTCGGACTTCATGGCATTTTTTTATCAAACGCATCTCGATAACTCATTTGTTTCGCTTACCTATATATAAAATTTATATAATATTTCGAATGCATTTTGCGTTTTTGAAACCCTTTTTGCATGCATTATGTTACAAATAGCTAGTTATGGCGTTAAAAAAAAGTGATTTTTTGAGTTAAAAAGCGGAGTTTTAAGCCATAATGTATGCAACCACCTAGTATTAAGAACATTCAACAGCTATATTTTTATATCCCGCCCACATTTTTAAGGCGTGACAGTTTTCTTTTTTGGTTTCAAATCCGTCACAGACATACTGAAGTTTTTACATACGCACTGTTGCACTTTCACACTTGTTTTTCAAGTTTGAACCGTTTTCGAAAATTTTAAACTAGAAAAGTCATTTTTGAACGATTTTAAAAATAGATTCTCTTTATACGTTTTTATAAAAACCACATTGTAATCGGTATTACCGTTAAGAGATTTTCAAGCTAAATCTCAGAATCTGCTAAATATTCGAAAACGTCTACAGTTTTTCCGATAATTGCAAATAAATTTTTGAAACATGTAATTTTTTTCAATTCATTTGGCCTTACACCATCGGAGATAATGGTGGGGACAAAACTTTTTCACGATTTTCTTCGAAACTACGTCAAAACAGCAGTTTTAAAACTGTTAAACCAAAATTTGATTTTAGCATTCGCTTAATCTGCACTTTTTATATATGTGTTGCCCGAATTGGACTTTTTGAAAAAAGTAATTGAAGAGTTATGACCTTAAACACGTTGAAAACGGCCACATATTTTCAATTACTTATTTCTCAAAAACCTTTCAACATTTTTATACCCCATCCCATAGGATAGGAGGTATATTAAGTCTAATTCATAGTTTGTAACATAGAGATATAATTACCGTTGACCCCCAAGACCTTAAGGGCATATGATGGAGACCGAATTGTTAGTCGAATGAGCAATGTCCGTCCGTCCGTCCGTCCATCCGTGTGTCAGTAGTTTTTAAGCCTTAAATTTTGAGCCAGGAGCTTGAAACTTAATATCTGTTCTTTCTAGGTCCCGAAGCAGTACAAGTGTAAACATTTTAAAAATACGCCCACTGACACGCCCACTTTACTTAATAGCATGACAATTCAAAGTTGTCGTAGGAATCTGAAATTTGGTACGCGTTATCCTCGCTTAGGTGTATTGCGATTTACATATCAAAAAAAGGCAAAACCCGCCCCTTTTGGGCGTGGTTATATTTCATTTGCATTTAATAAACGGTATTTATTCGATATATTTTCTTTGAATCCAAAAAACTTGCGCTATCAACTGAAATGTATAAATTCTTGCCACGCCCACTTTTGGGTGCGTTTTTAAGTATAAACAAAATTTTTAATGTGAAAATGCAATCAACACGTTGTCACTACTTCTGATAAAAAATATAAACAAAAAAACGATGTTTTGTTTTTTTTCTCCCTTTTTAAGGGAGAAGATTCTTTAACAGAGAAATTCTAAAATACAGTTGGGGTTAAAAGAAACTAAAATTTAACAACCAAGATTTATGACACAATTCGGAATCTGAAAGTGGTCAATTGGGATGGGGTATCCAACGATTTGCCTAAGCAGATTGTAACCCTCCCACTAGTTTTTTTTTAATTTTATTATCAAAATTCAATATTTGTTTTTTAAATGTTTAAATATTCTTTTATCTGGCTCTAAAAAATTTCGAGATAAATACCAAAATACTTTTTGTCTTGTTATACCCCATTCCACAGGAATTAAGTATTAAGTTTGATACAGGCGAAAATGTTACATAGAGATAACAATAGACCCCCAAGACTTTAAGGGCATATGATCGAGACCGAATTCTGAGTTGAATGAGCCATGTCCGTCCGTCCGTCCGTCACCAATTTTTCGGCCTTACGTTTTGAGCTAGAAAGCTGAAACATTATACTCTCTGCCGTCCGAAGCAATACAAGAGTTAGAGTTTTTTGAATCCGCCCACAGACACGCCCACAATCGGTTTAAATGTGCAACTGCCTCCAATGTTTCCAAAACCATGAAACATCGTGAAAAGCTGAAATTTGACATTAAGCATTTCCTAATGAATTCAAGATATAAAAAGTAAACAGGAAATCGGCAGACCGCTTTTAGTGGGCGTGGTATCGATTTAAAAAGTTCAATTATTCAATACAAAAATATTGAATAAATTGCATTTGAGGGTTTCTTCAAATCCAATTTATTCAATATTTTTGTTCGAAATCCAAAAATTTTTACTTGACATATTATGTATACAATACTTGGTTCTACATTTGATTTACACAAAGTTTTGGGGCACGCCCACATTTAGAGGCAGAATTCCATAAAAACCTCTAAAATTCTAGAAAAACATGAATTTCGACTGCTTTTTAGCTGTAGTAAGGATAGAAAAAGAAATAAAATTTAGCATATAAAGTACACCAGACACCATTTTAGATTTTCTTCTTTCAAAGTTTTTGGCCACGCCCATCTTTAGAGGTCATTTCACAAAATTATTTAATTTGAACCAAAAAATTACATTTTTGCGTAAATTTTAGCCGCAAACTTGGATATTTCTATGCTAATGTTGATTTTCGGTTAAAGGAGTTGGACATACCACGCCCCCTTTTTTTAAAAAAAAAAATTAAACAAAATCTTATAAAGAATAAATTTTTTCTTTCTATTTAAAATTATGCATGAATGCTAACGGGACGGGGATGGAAAACAAGGAAATAAACGAATCGAAGGGAGATAGGTATGGAAAGGAGAATAGGAATGGAAAGGAGAATAGGAATAGGAAGAGGGTATGCCGCTGTCCGTTACAGACGGACCGAGGCTATTAAATACGCACTGTTCCCTTACTCACTTGTTTTGATTTAAAATTCCTCAAACGTCTATTCGGAACCTTTTGTAAAATAAAAAATTTGATTTTAGCCTTTGGCTGCTTTATATGTGAGCTCATTATCGGCTTTTTAAATAAGGTGATAAAAAAGTTAACATTTAATACGTTGAACTTGGGTATCTGTTTTCCATTCTTTATTCATCAAAAACTTTTCAATATTTTGCAAAAATTCGATTTTATTATAAAAATCCAATATTTTTTTAGTGCATGCTTAAATTTTTTTCTTTCTGGCTGTAAAACCTTTTATGATAAGGCCAAAACACTTTCTGTCTTTTTACCATCAATATTCAAACTGTAATTAAACTTTTATGCAAGCATTTAAAAAAATTACCCTTCTATGCGTTCTCATTTTTTTACGGATTTTATAAGTGTACCAAATTTAATCTTTCTACGGCTTACCGTTCAAAAGTTACAGGAGCGGACAGACGGACAATGGATTTTCCATTTTTGGACGGACGGCTTAAAATGCAGTAGACTAAATACTTATGAAGAAGTAAATTTAAAAAAAAAATCACCAAAATACTCGTTATAGGCCTTCCGATTAAAAAACAATGCTGAAACAGCGAAATTGACTCTTTAAGAGCGATTACAAGTATGATAAATGAATCGTAAGTTTAATTTATCGTCAACCTACTTCCCGAATAGCTTAGAAATATTTAAACGCAGCCCAATAGTTGAGAAACGACTGAGCTTTAGTTATAGGGCAAAAGTGACATTCTGGCTTCCGTCCAGATTTGTGAATGGGAATTATGGAGAAAACTTTCAAAGCGCTCAAAAGCATACCCTTACCCTTTTCCAGAGAAGCATTTAATAAAAGCCCTTAACTGCCTGAAGTATACCTACCCTTAACTGCCTGAAGTTAGCAGTTTGGATGCTTGGACCGGCTCTCAACTATAATCGATAGCCTCGCCTTCGACAACAACTCTATATGGTTTTTCGGATCGGAGATGGTTTGCGGATCGTCGCCCGCAATGCATTTTCTATATATATTATACTTCAAACACACCAAGAGTAAGATATCTCTCGAAAAGATAGATAAGTGGCCTAAGCTAAACTTAGGGCATCAAGATGGTAATGGTTCTTCCCCAACACTAAATACTACTCTCAATATTCTGGGACACGCAGCTATTTATAATTGAAATTCGTATAACCATAGTTTCAAGCATTTAAGACAAGTATTTTTAATATTTTAAAATTTCGAATTCCAAAGAATTTTCTGTATGAATAAAGGCATATAACGACCTGACGATGTTGTGTGAAAATACTTCTTTCTACGCGTAGATATCATTCCGCAAATAAAATCTCAAAATTTAAAAAAAAACACTGGTACGATTTCACCTTTGGGCGATATTTAATTTATGTCGAGTTAAACAATCTTGTAGAATTAAGAGCAAACTAATAAATTGGAACAGAAGCAAGTTAGTTCCTCGTTCGAAAACGGTTCGATTTGAATTTCAAATCAACCGACGACGGCGACGACGATTGATTGTTTATGGTGGCTTAGTGGTAAGCGTTCTCGGTGTACCTTACCTATCGACGTTTATGTATACGTTTCGGAAATCTGTCATTGATAAAATGTCACTCATTGGCTTGCCGCACTGATGAATCTTTGTCATTTAGAGTGGGTAGGCGAACCAATGAATTTTTAATTGTCTAGTTTGTTTAAATTCAAAAGATAATAATTAAAAACAGGCCATTTGGTCCGTCAGTTTGTGGTACTTTATTGCTTTATTCCTTAAGTTGATGTTCGAATAATGGTAATAAGATACATCTGCATACACACAGTCCGTATGTTTGTAGTTACGCCAAGTGGTTTTTGTTTGCGTGGTCGAATGGTGGGTGTATATGCAATTTGATTGATATAAATCATTCAATAGCTTGTGCTTAACTATGGCTTGTAATAGTGCACGACAGAGTTTTTTATGACAATGTTTTCCTAGTTTGATTTTTAGCGACGTGTACTGTCTGTGTTAACAAATTTATGATGGCCGCGTGCAAGGTGTAGCGTTTCCAGCCAATTTGACACTTTGAATAAATTTTTATACAGGTTTCTGAATGAATTTGGTAAAATTTTGCAGATCCTATAAAATTATGTTACATTAGTTAATGTGAAATGGGAATGAAAATATTGCTTTAGACTGATCCAAATATTTAACTTAACGTCTTATCTAAAAACCAAAAAAAGTCTTTTGCTACAGAGAAACAATAACATATAACATAGCCAAAATCCACCCTTTTCCAGTCTTATAGTTTCTATTGACTATTGTTTCTGATGCACTACGAAAATCTTGTAGGGCTTTTTTTCTATACATTATGTACTCAGTGGGGTGCCGTGGCGTAGTGGTTAGTGTGTGTGCTTACTACGCCGGAGGTCTGGGTTCGAATCCTGCCATCGTCACCTGAAAAAAAAAGACTTGCTCTTTTTTCACGGCCCCCACCTCCGCGAGGGTCTGACAACCCCCCGAGAGTATCATTTGTCTTGAAAAACTTCTCAAAGTGCCGTTTGGATTCGGCAAAAAATTGTAGGTCCCCTTGTATGTAAAGAAATTAACACACCAGCATACATTGTTGAGAAGTTGGCCCTGGTTCACCTCGAGCTGTTGCGCCACTATATTTATTTTTTTTTATGTACTCAGCAACAAGCAATTTTTCACAGAACACGGATACCTTTTCAATCATCTTCCCGAAACTCTTTGAAAATCACGAATTCTGCATAACTAGAAAGATTACTTGCATTTCCATACGCTTGAATTTCCATGCTAATTTTTCCAGGGGCATTTTTTACAGACACAAATTTGGTAACGTGAGACACGTCATTTGTCACATGCTACATTTATGACAGAATATTTCATATCGCATGATGTTCCGATTAATTTAAATTAATAAAATCAGGCTTCAAGTGGGCACTTCGATCTGCCCAACTTATTCAGATATCCTTTTCTGCGCATACATATTTCGAATCAAGTTATCGAAATAACTTATCTCAATAGCTTTATAAAACAATATCCTACTTTAAACTCACAAGAAAACAATATTTACTAGCCAGAGAAATTTTGCAGCCACTACATTTTCTTTTTGTTTGATCCTTTTTTAAAGTCATAACGCTATTTGTGGAGTCCTAAACAAAAAACTTATATTGATCTTGCCACGTGCTTTTGTCTCTCTTTTCCCACAGAGATTTTAATTAAGAGTTGTTTGGTCTTTGAAAAATGGGCGGGTCTGATTCTAAAAATTAGTTTTAGTGTATAATTAGTGAAACTTTTGCTAAAGGTGATCTGTGCTGCTCTTACTCCAAGAAAAACTACCGAAAATTTACACAGAATTTTGAAAATTTAGTTTCACGAAAAACAAAAGAGTTGACGCAAGAACTCGACAATTGAGGAAACGTTTTGGTAGGTATACTTATCAATGCAAATTCAAAGAAAATCACGAATACTTGATTTTCGTATAGCCTTCTTCACCAAAGTTTGGAATAAAACATCGCGGTAAGGTCTGGTAGATAATATTATGCTCTTAAGTGCAACTTAGAACTTTTTAGGGCCACCAAGTTAGATTTGATGACTCTGTGAACCGAAGTACTTGTGCTCATTCGATCTACAGCTATTGCCATGTGAATTGCCCATTTTTTTCTGCTTCGGAAACGTGTAGCTTCATTTGTTAATCGGCTCAAAGCAAATGGGGATAAACATTAAGAGTAATAGTTTCCCTCTAAAGATAAAGGATATCTTTAGTCGTACTCATAGGTTAAGCAGGAGTTGAATGATGAAATTGAAAGAATGTACTCAGTCAAGACGCCTTAAGACAGCCTTTATATAGTTGACGTCCTTATATAAAATAACAGCGACACCAAAACAGGCGAGATCATTATTCCTATTAATGCTGTGTAAGCTCGTGAGTTTTTCCTATTTTTTTTCGAGTGCCTTGTTCGATAATAAAGAAATATCGCAGTTCTGTCGAAATGATCTTTAAGAACTTAAAAGTTCAATATGTTGATTCCCATTCTAATGCAGCAAAACGTGTACTCTTAGATACGTTTCAAGAATAGACTCTAGGCTTTTCAAGCTTTGTTTTAACGCCATCATATACAGCTTTGAAATAAGCAATGATTTGAATTATTGCATAGTGGCACTTAAATCTTTAGATTTAGATTAGATTAGATTTATATACATTTTATACTTTGTATAGGCCTAAAAACTAGATTGTTTGTTCAACTCAGTTTAATTATAAACGATATTTAGCGTTCCCTTAATATGGCTAAGAAGATTTTAGATACTGAGGCTAAGAAGTCTGTTCAAAGGTCAGTTCAAAAATGGAAAAAGTGCTTCATTTCCCAAAAAATAAAAGACAAAGACTGTTTTCTAGATTTCCAAGGAAAATCATAGCTAGTGTGAATTTTTAAATGCTTTTTGAGATAGGTTTTAAAATCATTTAAGTTATGGTTTACATTAAATCATTAAAGTATGGTACTGACCTTTTTCTATTTCATAAACTAAATTCGACACAGGCGCAAACTACGTGAGTATTTAATCAAAATGTGTTAAAATTTTGAAGATAAAAATTAGTTTGGCATGTTTTTTAACAAAAAAAAAAAAAAAATAATAAACAAAAGGTAATTTGTCACCCTGTATTTCGGAAAATTCAGTACTAAATAAGCACACCTACTTGACCTTAAATAAAAAAAGACCGTGAAGTATGAAGATATACGAGGACCGATCCTTCGGCTTTGGCTATAGGTTAGGCTCATTTATATTGCGTAGTTTGTGAAAAATTCCATTTGTAATAAACAAATAATTTCTGAATGCATTCTACAGTCTGTTGGATACTTTTTTCGTTGTACTCTCTACACTTCTCTTATTGGGTGATTCTCAAGTTTCGTTACTCTAAAAAAAAGGATGGCAAAAAACTTTTCCTCTCTTTTTTTCCTAAGAAAAACTGATGTTTATTTTTCAAATCTTTTCTCTTGGTTAACATTTATTTGGTTGAGCTTGCATTCAAATTCAATCAAATTTGACTGATGTAAAAATAAGTGGTTCAGATCAGTTATGATATATGTACATATTTGCTCAGCGCCATTTTAGTCCGTCAACTTGAGTGTTTTCAAGCACATCTAGGTAACCACTTACTATTTCAAAATTGCTTTTTTTAGTTTTAAAAAATGGATTTCAAATTTTTGCCTTTAATTACTGTTTCGAAAATAGAGGGAAGGATATACGTTTTCTTTGCCTTTTTTAAATACTGGACTATTTTTCCGATTTTCAGATTTAAAATTATGAAAATTAATTTTGATTAATTTTAGGGTAGGTAGGTACTGTTATAATTTTTTTTAAGTCTACTTTTCTAATTTTAGGACTATTTTAACAATTTTTTTTGCAACGCAAGGTGACAAATATTTTTTTTTATTTTTTTTTTTGTTTTAAAAATTTTAAAACATTTTGGCTTGATATTAAAGTTTTCCTTAAGGTCTATATTTTGAAGTTTTATTTGGTCCTTATATTTTAGGGCACAAAAGTTCAACAGGTCGCAGTCCAACTTAATACTAATAGTAAAAAATTGATATTTAATCAATTTGTAGTTTCTTGCGTTTAATTAAGTTGATAAGATAAAATAAAAGAGACACTTTATGGCACTACTATTTCTGTAAAGCTATTTAAATGATTTCAAGCGAAAACCATAAAATATTTGAGCCGTATATTTTTCTTCCGAACCCCAAAAAAATTGTCTGCTTTTTTTTCTCAAATGATACATATTCCCGTTACTGGGATAGCTTTTTGTTAGTTCTTTTTTTCATTTTTTTGATTTCAAATCCTTAAAACGACTGTTCAGAATCCTTTTGCGAATACCGTCATATATGTCTTTGATGTTCAAGCACTTTGCGCTAGCATTGATCATTTTTGCACAGTGGGCTCAGGATTTAATGATAACGGTCATAAATGCGTTTTTTTTTTAAATTATTGCTTTTATGACTATGCCTTTATTTTTAAATTATTTTAAATTTTAAATTATTATACAATCGATATTAAGATAATTTTTGAAATGTTTTTGAAGTTTCTTAGCTAAATCTAAGAATCGAATAAATATTCTCACATATAAAAATAAGCAATAATTTTTGATATCTATATGTGATTGTCCTTAAATCATTTGGCCGTAATAGCATCGGAGATAGTGGTATGGACAACATTTTTTTACGATTTTTTTTCGAAAACGCAAAAATTTGATTTTAGTCTTTGGTTAAGTTGTGGTTGTTCTTTAAGTTAGACCAATACTAAATTTTTGAATAAATTAAAATTTTATGACCTTAAGCACGTTGCAAATAGGTATAAATTTTCAATTCCTTATTTCTCAAAAATGTTTTAATATTTGGTAAAACTTCGATTTTAGTATGAGAGCTCAATATTTGTTTTGTGTATGATTTGATTTTCTTTGATTTTCTATTGAAGATAAGTGCGAAAACATTTATTGTCTTTTTTACGATCAAAATTCAAACTATAATATAACCGTTATGTGTTTATAAAAAAAATGGTCCTTGTCCATCAAAAGTTACAGGTGCGGACGGAAGGACGGACAACGAAGTGATGCCATAAGAGGCTTTTTTTCCAATTTTTGGACGGGTCGCTAAAAACAACATTTTTGATTATACCTACTTACTTACTCGGATTACTTCTTAGTGATCTGTTTATGTTTATATCGGTATAGAGACTTCCTTTCAGCTTAGGGTCGTTTTTGGTCACAGAAGATGGTAGCGTTTTCTCGCCACTTCATCCACTCTACGCTTATGCGATAATTGATGTCGTCATCACAGTTTGCTTTGCTATTGATCCTATCTAGATTGCAGGTACTTAAACTTTTCACACTTTGAAGCACATTTCCATTTAATTTAATGTTTGGGACTGGGTCGGGTGGGTAAGAGAATGGGCTGCACCAGGTACTCTGTCTTCTTTTGGCTAATACGGTACCCATTCCCCTGCACAAAACATCCACCCATATATCAAGTGCTCGCTGCAGGGTTGTATGATCTTCACTTATGATGGCCCCATATCGTCAGCGAAGAATAACTGACGTACTTTCGGGTTCTTCAGTTTTCCTTTAAGCAGACAATCAAGGACTATAATGAAAAGCAAAGGACTAAGGACGCTTCCCGGATGTACACCGACTTTAATTAGGAACTCATCAGTGACTCCGGTAGAAAATCTTACTCTTGTTTTTAGTACTCCGCCTTATACATGTCCACGATCATCCGCACGTGCGTAGGCTTCTGGAACTCCTCGTGTTTTTTTTTTTGGGACACCCAAAGACTCATTTTCTATATCTTATGACTTTTCTAACTCAGCAATATTCTTATGGATAGGAAGACATAGACATCTGACCCAGATATTTAACGCTTGTCCACCTCTTCGTTCCCCGGGCTATCGCTGTGACCTGGCACCCAACAAAGGTACAGTATTACCAAGCAATATACGACCTAGTATTTTCATAGCCCTGGACTGCATCACATCTGTCTTCCTGGTCTTAATGATCACTTGACTGTCAAATTATATGCAAACGGTCTTGTTTTCCAGCCTGTTTGTCTTCAGTTCTACGAAAGCTTGGATCATAACCGTTAGCCCCGCCTGAAAAACACTGCAGTCGTTGTCGATCCTGAAGCAATTGCATAATCTCATGAGCTTCACAGAAGATACCAACGCCTGCTTTAACGTAACCTTGGTTTTTTCTTAATTAAGGACTCTCTTAAGGCAATGGCTTCTTCATACCTGTCAATTATTTCGTTAAAGTATTTAGATAAACTTTTGTATAGAAGGCAAAGACCAAAAAAGAAATCGTTACTAAATAGCATAAACAAAGAAGAAGGTTGTAAGTAGGTTGTAGGTAAATAGTACCTGTACTACCTATGATTTTTGAAAAGTTTAAACGCAGTTTTTCAACTGCATTGTCTACACCACTTATCTTTGTTGCATAAGAATTGTGTTACTCAAGAATTATATAAAAAAAATCCAATCGAAGGCAGGTACCTAATTTTCAACAAAGCTTTGCTTTTTTATTAAAAAAAGAAAACACACAACTTATCGTATATTTATTGTATAAGAATCCATATAATACCTAAGTGTGCTTGTGCAATTTCAAGTGCTTAAAGTGTGTATATGCAAACATACAAACAAAATGTAAATATTAAAGATCTAGATAATCAGAAAGAATTTGTATAGGTACGTAGATGGGGGCACAAAATCTCTTGTCCAAATGCTTCTCAGGTGACACGAAACAACACTTAGAAGCATCTCATTGTTCTTTTGGGGGAATCCAAAGTGCGACAGTGTACCTACCGTAGAAGTAGCACCACCTGACAGCCCTCTTCGTTTAGATACACTTGAACCACTCACACACGCAGTGTTTCTTCATATATTTATATTTTGCCAGGCGAGTTACTCATAGTATTTGCATGTGTTGACGCTACGTACTCGCTCTCCAACAAAATGCGTGAACATATCTGTTCACTTAGAAAGTGTATCGAAGTATTTATTCGTATTTACCAAAAGGATATAAATCATTGAGGAGCTGCCAGAGTTATCCTGCACTTGTATAGTCGGGGCACCTTTTCCATAATTTTCTCTATACGTGACAGTAGTAGTGGTACGCAGGGTTGTAGTGGGCTTTGGAATGGTTATGGCACTCGAGTGTGATTTAGGAAAACATGTGTAGCGATTCTCATAATGTGCGAGAGGATTCACAAAGTGGCATCCGCATATTTTGGTTGGCATTACTGAGCGCCATGTGAATTCCACCCAATTGTGCGGACAAAACTGAAGTGTCCTGTTAATTTTAAGTGATGACTTGGACAAAGTGTTTCTTTAGTTCAAGTATCGATTAGGAGGTTATATTTTAACGAGGAATAGCCTAAGTGAATACGCAAAGTAAAGACAAAGTGGGGCAGGGTTTTTCTGGGAAATTAAATGCGACAAAGGACATAACTAACCCTGCCTGTTCTTATACATCAGTAGACTCATTAGAGCGTGTGCGGTCTACTTTCACTTACTGGCCACCTATATAGGCACCCTTGCAGAATTTTATTGTTTATTGTTCACCTTTGTCCTTTTGTGGCTAACAGAATACAATAAACCAATTTATGATCATCAGCAGGAGTATGCCTTCACCATATCAGGCGTGTCTATTTTGGCACAAGGGTCCTATAAATGGAACGATCAGAATGAAAATTAAATTGTCACATCATTTTGAGTATATAGCTTGAAGAACTCAGGTATTTCTTTTTGCCTCGAGGAGAGCACGACACAAACCATTTGATTGTTTGTAAAGGCGTTAACGTTCCTGCAATATACCCGCCTCCCACAACATGGCATAAAAGAAATCTAATTAAGTGTCCACCACAGAAAAGGTATAAGTGCGACTTACAGTGTGTATGCATGCAGGTGTGAACAGGGTATATGAACCCATACAAGTTGTCCCTTTTTCCTCTTTATTGTTTTATATGTAACTTTGGCGCAGCGAAAACAAAGGACTGCCACTGTATTGCAGCGCAATGGCACCCAATAAATGTGGTTTCGAAAGAGGGGGCGTACAGAGTGTGACACCTTCTTTTATTACCTTCGATTGTAATGATGTCCGACGGTCTGTCATATAGTATCAGACTTTTGCTTTGGGGAATCCCCCTTTCCTCCCCCAAAACCCGCATCAATTGATAAACTGGCCCAAACAATGGCACCAAATTAATTTTGGGACGAACCGACGAAAAGTGCGTGCCGCCAAAAGATGTTATTTATTTTAACCCAAAAATATGTATGCACAACGCCCTGCGCCCTGCCTCTTTAGGGGGAAAAAATGGATGACTGTTTTATTTGGGGGAGGCATAAGGTGCGATAAGATAAGATTATAGACCAAAGGTTTTTTTGAAATCGATATACTCGGAACTAGAACCGCTGCGGAAATCAAAGTCAAACAAATGAGAACATTATATTTTGGGGGGTGGTTAACATGAATGCTTATCAATCATTTTTTTTTTTTTGAAAGCGTTGGGGGAATACCTGGAATTGAAAGTTAGGTCACCAATAATATGGCTTTCACTACTGTAAGACTGTCTTAAGCCATTAAAGGAAAGGTGATCTAGTTTTTTTTAGATGTCGGACATGACTGCTTCGATTAACGATTCGGTGTCAGGGGTCTAGTCTACAGTGATTATTTTTTCATGTGACAAACTATGAATCAAACTTAATACACCACCTACCCTACGGGATAGATTATAAAAAAGTATGAGGCCACTGCACCATTAGTCCTCAGATTACGGTTGTGTCTTACGTGTGAGTTTAGCAAAGATGATCACTTCTAAAGTTTTTTTTTAAGTTGCTAAGTACCGACCTTTAAATATAACAAAATATTACAATTGGCATAGTTGGCTACCTAGCATTTATGTAATTTTAATAATGCAGCAAAAGCATATCCTTAAAGCCGATATTGAAGATCTACCCTACCTTCATATATTTTTTTCTACGGAGAGGTTATCTCATCGTTTTATTTGTCGTGAAGATAATTAATGTCATCCTTGTATATGTATATCTATATCTTTTTAAATTCAGTGCGCGCTGATAAAGGATGGCTGGCCGCACCTTTAAGGAGCCTCAGAAAAAAAAAATAAAATACGAAAGTGGCCGCACTCAAGAAATTTTATGCGACATTTGTTGATGAATGAATCCCGGTATCACTTTGATATTTTTTTTTTCTTGCCCTGTTCCAGCTTCTGTCTGATGCTGTGCGACGAGTAGGTATTCAATTTCCAAAATATTTTCTTCAAATGAAACTACCTTTATAGTAAGGTATAGGTAAAAAGCCGATGGCTGGTGTGGTTTAAATTCTTTATCTCGCCTTCTTTCATATTGAAATCCAAACCGTGATGAGTCCATTAATGACTCGAAAACATAATAACTTTTTCATAATGGCGTTGCTTCCAATTTTAAATAAACTGCCTGATGCACGACATCGGAGTATCAAATTCTATGTGCGATCTTATCAGAGATTTTGTGTGAGCCTGCCTTCGAATCTATCATTTGGAAGCGTTTGATTAATTGTTGGACGTATGCGACTGCGGGTACACAGAGGTAAGCCGCAATCAACGATTGTCATTAATTAATGAGCGCAACTTGTCATTTTGATTTCATCGATTAAAAACGAATTAAGTACTGTAGTAAAGGTACTAATTAGTGAGTAGCTTATGTAAATAATTGCTCACCCAATGCCAACTAATCTGTGAGCTTTTTGTCCATTGTTTTGTATCGAAATTAGCTTTGTCCTTGCATGCATCTTTTGTAGTTATTAGCAAAGAGATAAAAAAAACTAATTTTTGCCTTAAAAAAATGCAGCATTCTGACATTTCTGGTATATTTTTCAACTCAGGATAACAACATTGATGTAAGTGAAACATTTTAAAAGATAGAGTTTTTTTAAAGTTAAAAATAAAAGTTTTTAACGTAAATTTTATAAATCTACCAAAAATGTTCCTACCTTTATCTTTACCAAACTACATACTTATATTATAACGAAAAATCGTAAACAAAAATTAGTACAATTTGAAAACGAAAAATATAGCCTAAGACGAAATAAAAAATTATTCAAAAAACCTGGTCCTCCTCCCAATAAAGTGTGATCCAATTTTTTTTATACAAAATTGTTTATTGGGGCAATTTCTGATTTTTAGGGAAATTTTCAATTTTTTATTTTGCGGTCAAAATTAGCCATTATAATTTATAAATAATGACTTCAAATTTAAAGCGATTTTTTGTTACCTTTTCGCAATCCTGGATATAAAGCTTGTTTTTTTTAATTTAAGAGCTTGAAGAAAAAAGCGATAAGTTATTTGATAGGAAAAGAAAATTATAAATTTAGCTTTGTTTTCTTAATCGTAGAAAAATTACATTTCCTAGGATTGAAAAAAGGGACATCAATTTCTCGTGATTATTATTCAAAAATCAAGAAAATTTTATATTAAAGTAATAGCTGTCAGGCAAATTTATTAAGTTATTTTAAATTTAAGTGACAGACGTCGGATCCTTAAATTTTCCCAAAATTAATCAAGCTTATCATTGAAAGTGAATTAAATCTTAAATGACATATTTTATAAACTGCAAGAACAAAATATTAAAATGAACAGTCTAGAAACATATATGCAGAATTTATAAACACAATAGTCTTTTAAAAAGAGAAATAAATTATTATAAAAAAGAAAGAATAGCATCAAGGTAAATGCTATAAATAAACTCAAATAAATAAATAAATTATATAACTTATGGATCAGGTTAAATCAATAAAATTGTAGATAAAAAAATTAATTATTATTTGTTTTTAAGCTTAAGCATGACTTCCAGGTACTTTAATGGAAATTCCCCCATCACTGACACCGTTTTATCAGCAAAATTCCCCCCAAAAATATTTTATAGCAAAAAAACATAAAAATTCTAAATTTTCAATAGTTTTTTTTTAAGAAAAAGAAAAAGAAATTATTTCCCTCTTAATTGCAAAATTATTAAAATGAATCATCGGTTAGTATTGAAAGCTCTCAGGCATTCGAATTTTAAAACGAAAAAAAATATCATTCCGAAAACTTACATGCGGAAACAAAAAAAATCCTTAAACTCCTTAATTTTTATTCACTGCTTTCCTTGCTGAGTTTGGACTTTAACTCACTCAAGAACTATTTAAATTCTTTTGTTGTTTTCCCCAGAAGAAAATAAAAAAGCAAATAAAAAATTAAAAATCAAAGTGGGTGCCGTGGCGCAGTGGTTAGTGTGTGTGCCTCTGACGCCAGAGGTCTGGGTTCGAATCCTGCCTCTACCACCTGAAAAAAAAAGACTTGTTCTTTTTCACGGCTCCCACCTCCGCGAGGGTCTGGCAAACCCTCCGAGAGTAACATTTGTCTTGAAAAACTTGTATGTGAAAAAATATAGCATACACAGCATACATGGTTGAGAAGTTGGCCCTGGTTCACCTCGAGCTGTTGCGCCACTCTATTTATTTATTGATTTTTTTAAATAAAAAATTAATATGCAATTCGTTAAATTTTTTATTAATTTTTTTTTATTTCTTTTGTTGGTTTTTTTTTATACCCGACCGAGGCTATAATAATTTTAATGCATAGCTTGTAACACAGCGAAATAATCATCGTAGACCCCTAAGGGTTTTTAGAGATATGATCGAGACCGACACGTGAATCGATTAAGCCATGTCCGTCCGTCCGTCTGCATGTGTGAAGGTTTTGGGTCTTCAAAATCAAGCTAGAGAGCTGAAACTTGGTACACGACTTAGACCAGACAAAGTGTGAAAATTGGCTTAATCCGTTAACGGCGACGCCCACTACTGGCTTCAATGTGAGAGAACCTCTATTTCACATTTTCTTTCAAAATGCCTTTTGGTCAAGTTGGACAAGGCACAGGAACTTAAATTTTTATATGAGCAATAATGGTCTAAGAAAGACTTTTAACAAGGCAAAAATTGGACCGCCCACAATATCTAATATTTAACATTTTAGATCTTTAAAAACCCAATTTCTCGGAAAGTTCACTCCAAGTCGAAAAAAAGTTTATAACATACTATAGTAAAGATATTACTATCCGCCTACTTTTAAGGGGCGTTTTCAGGAAAAAAAAACTGGTTTTTTCTGAAATAATTTTCGCTGTTATCGTATTTTCTCATGATTCTAACAAAATTACAATTAAAAGATTTTAGTTTTAAGCCCATGCCCTCCTATACAAATTATTTATGAATTCGGGCCAAGAAACTATAAGATTTGATGTTACATGGTATATAGATTCGGGTACACAGAAGTTTGTCACGGACAAACTCTGGCTTTTACTCACTTGTTTTTTAATCTTTTTAGTTGTATGGGCAAAAAAAAAAAATTTATAAATAACCACGTACGAAAAACATTTATTCCTTAGCGAACAACAACTGCTTTCGCCTAGGATCTTTTCCAAATCGGTCAATTATATCTTCAAAAAATGATGTCTACATTAAAGATTGTATGACTTTAATGTGGAACATTAAGTTGCGATTCACAAAATTGTAATTTTCATGAAAACAACTACACAAAACCGCTGTTAAACGTATTATTTACAAGCCTGTCCACGTCTTCTCTAAAGATATAAACGTATTACGTTGTACCAAAAGGTGTAACGCGCAGCAGTGTTTCATTACTTGTCGTATGTGGACCAAAAGAGGGTTAAACACTGCACAGTGCCTAGTACCACAATTTTCTGTGGTTATAAAACTTAATTTTAAAACTTATTATTTTGTTAAGAAAGCACACTGAAGCCTAACTTGAACCTTACGTTTACCCCCCAAGGACTATTGACAGCTTGAACGTAATTGATTTTAACAAAAGAACAAGCATCTCTCATAGAGATTTTAGTCTCTCTGTTTAATCTCCATAGAAATTTTTAATTTAACAGTTGAATTTGTCAAAATATCCTAGTTAAAAAAATTATCGATCAGAGCCAGGGGGGGCAAGCGCCCCCATTGCCACCCTTCCGGGCGCATATGGTCTATGCTAAATTTCTGGCTGTGGGATTCATGGATTTTTCAATGAAGAAGTTAACTTTTTTTTAGTTACAAATTAAAAATTTTTTTTTTGCTTCAACAAAAGCATTTTTCTTAATAATGACAAAATGTTTTAATTAAAAAATGTTGTCACTTTGATAAATTGGTTTTGTTGGAAATACGTTCATAGAAGATTTGTTGAATCAACCTAAACTTTTGTCAATTACAGCAAAGTTTTATGTTCAGTGTACTTACCTTAACTTGAGCGTATATTTTTTGACAAAACCGACATACCTATTTAAAAAAAAATTTCCATGTTTTTTGCGAGTTCAAAAAGTGCATGTCAATGTACTTTAAGAATAAAAAGTGCATAATGAAGATAGGTATACGAATTGGCCCCACTATGCCCAAATCGGCAGTCAATGATTCTGGGCCAATTTAATAATTCGTATAGGTACATTTGCCTACGTAGGTATTTTGATGCTCCTTCTTATTCGTAGTCCTAATTAACTTATACTCGACTAAGGGAATACTTTATTTCCAACATCGTTACATATAGTGTCCCATGTTTATAGCCTGCTCAGACCAAGACGTACATTAAAACCGACCATTGTTCATGCACGGCGCGGCGGGTGTAGGCAATTTCCAAGTTACGATGTAAAAAATAAAGCGTCTCCTTTATCGTTCACGAGTAACTCAGGACTGCGATTAAAAAGTTCGCATAACTAAACCAAAGTTTTTCCAATTTGTACTTTATACGAACTATAATAAATCTGTTTTAGTATTTCCTGCACTCAACGTAAGGTTCAAGAATGAAAATTGAGTACCTAAATATTTCAGGCAATAATCTCTTTAAAAAAAATATATATATAAAACACAGAAGAAATTAGTCGTACCTACCTTAAATAGGTGACGTAATACTGGGCTCTAAGGGTTCGATTTTTTCTTACTACGAAGGTAAAAGTCTCGAAAACGAAAATCTCGAATGCCAAAAATCTCAAAAAAATTAAATCTCGAACAATCTTTTGAATTCGAGATATTTTCGAGATATCATCTTCCGAGATTTTTGTTTATTCGAGATCTTCTAACATTCGAGATTATTACATTCGAAATTTTCAACAAATATTTTCGAGATTTTTGTCATTCGAGACATTTGTTGTTCGAGATAACATCATGCTCATGATCCCTCTTACTAACAGTAGGTATGCTCTTTCTCTTAATTCATAATTAGAAGAAGATCGCTTAGTTTGTTGAAATACGAAGTGTGCTGAAGATTCGTTTTACTTAACCATTTGGGATAGTTTTCTTCCTCACTGTGACTATATGGCTCAACCATTATGCCCGTTGATGGGCAGACTAGCCCATAGAGAAATAGCCTAGATTGGCTTTAAAGGAGGTCATGACCTCTTCCTTGATCGTATGCTGCCCCTGTAAGTATGCTTGACGCTTGGTTCAATCCAATATTCTTATATGGTTTGGGGGAACGTACCTTCCTTGGAAGTACGCTTGTTCGACCGTAATATTTTTCATTCGTTGAGAACATCTGGCTGTATTGGACAGAACCGTTACATGGTTCCTATACTTTTTGGGGAAAAACAAATCAACTTGCCTTAGAGAAGTTTGAGGCAAGTTGCATATTTGGCAGTCAACTCAGTGCTGCTCCACTCTTTTTCTTTTGTTTGATTTTGAAATTTATTTCCTGGCATGGCGGCTGCTCGACATCAGCTCTAGGTTCCTCATTTATGTAGGATGACTGATTTTTAGGACTTATGAAGTTGGCGGCCTGTCATGGTCCCCTAAACCTTAATTGAAATCTATACAAGCCAAAAATGAATGCTAGCTCTTAAGGTGTTGATTTAAGGTGACATTACATCCCGGGGTGGACCTGCAATTGGTCCGAAGCATCACGATCTTAAGTTTAAAAAAGTTCCTGCAGCACATCTCATGCATGACGTATAACAAAATTCGTAAGAAACTAGACAAAGCACCCGCCACCATCATACTTTCTCATCATATGATTAAGCTTTAGCTAAATGAGAAGCTGGGTAGGTATCATTTGTCATGAGATGCCTCCATTCGCCGTTCGAAATCGGTTAAAAAAAAAATAAAGACCCCTACCACTCCATGCGCCCAAAGCATGCAGGATGGTGAGTGCCCATGTGATGACTTTTTTAAATCTCAAACGTCGCAGTTTGTTTTTAGTTTAGTCCTTAGTGTTAGTGGATTTAAGTGTGAGTAGGGGTGATGAAACTGACGGGTTTATCTCCCTTTCAACACAGCCAAAAGTCTTATAGATCAACACACGATCAAACTAGCCGGTGAACGTGGGCAACACTCTAAAGATTGTATCATTACTCACAGCTTATGGCCAATACTCGACCTAAAAAGAACAACGACCCTTCTATCTCTCAGTAGAAATTTCATAAGAACACTCGTTGGTGTAGTCACGGAACACTGCACCATTGACGACTTCTGCAGAAGCTGTAGGGATGAAGAAGAAATAGAGTCTATAGAACACTTTCTCTGCCACTGCCCAGCTCTCCAAGAACGACAACTAACCATTTTAGGAGTCAGGTTCTTTGATAGCCTGGACGACCTGGCAGGAATATCACTACTTGACCTAAAAAGATTTATCAAAAGATCAGGCTGGTTAGTTAGTAAGACATATTTCCAACCATGTTTGTCTACCTCACAAGGGTAATCACAATGGGCCAATCTGGCCACCGAGTGAACTTGCACTAGTTGCAAACAACCCCTTCCAACCTAACCTAACCTAACCTAGGGGTGATGAACGTTTCTTTGTGCGGGCAGAAATAATTTTTAGGTTTGATCTGAAGCGATTAGCTTTCACATTTCTCTCAAAATATCAACCGGTAGCGAATTCAAAGCTTAAAACAAGTAGGTTACTTGGCGTGTAGCTTCTTTTTCTCTTTTAAGCTAGTGACCTTCTGAGCTATATTTACAGGTGTTGAGCTCTATTACAGACTGTGTTACAGGTGTTCTGAGCTCTTTTACAGACTTTGTTACATACATATTACCAGTAAAGCACATGCGTTAGTAAAGCACGTCGTCTAGACTCTAGACTTTCGGAGAAAAGGGGTTCTATAAGTTCGAAGATCTCAACTCAGCATCAAAGATTGGAAATCGCATGAGTGCTTGATGCGTGTCTTACCTATATAGAAAAAGCATGCACTTAATGGCTAAGTTTTTTATGACAGCGTTCAAGACAATCTAAATCCGATCAACATGTCGATTCAGTTTCCAAATTGACAATAATTGTATGCCGTGATGCGCTGCCAGGTTAAGTCACAACGAAAATGACAATATGTCACACTAATTCAATATAGCTACGACAAGGGTCGCGCACAGTCATCTAATATGTTAGACGAACAAATCAAACAGATCCGTATTGGTAATTCACTTGATCCACCATAATTAGTCTTCTTCGCGTGGTCGCAGCAAGACCCCTATATCTACAATATAGCTGAAGAGTCGACACCGAAAAGAAGTTTCTATATACGAGGACCGCTTTAGAGGCAACCGATGCACTTTAGGGTTTCCTGTAACATGCACCTCCATTATCGTTATTTAAACAAGATGACACACTTGTCGTGTGTCGGGCGTATTAATTTCCGATCAATAGGCAGCGCTCGGGACAGAGACATAAGTTATGGGAAAACGTTTCTTCCCTTGTGCCCGATCTCGGATGTATCTCTTTTTTGGATGTCGTCGGCGTGCTGTCTTCCATTTTATTTGTTTATTTTTTTCTGTCTATTTCAACTGTGTTACTGCAGCACGTCGCAGACAGTTCGCGCATAGTACTGTGACTGTGACCTGACCCGGCATCTTCATACTTGGTATATATGGAGAGTTGCTTGGTTTTTGAATATACCTACTCCTTGGAAGTTGTTGCCGATGCCTTTACGAGTGGCGCACTTGGGTTTTTATTTAAGGTGTGTGTTGCTGAAAGGCCCGTCTAACATATAAATGAACATTTCTCTTTTCTTTTTTTTCATTAATTTCGATTAAAACGGATGGAGACGCGGAATGCTCCTCTGTCTGTCCACACCACACAAACCGTATAGCCACCCCTGCACTGAGCCTATGGCCGAACGTCGTCGGACTCATTTGCGTACGGGCCAGCTATCGTCCGGATATCGAAATGGACGCGGAAACTTTCTGGTCCCTCGTCCGCACCTTGTGGCACCGCAAGCGCATAAATTCTTCGAATGTTTTTTTCCTCGTGTAGGAATATAGGTATTCTCTCCTTGGTTTGGTTTGTTTTTTATGCTGTCGAAAGCCGCCAAAAAGTTGGTGTTTGTGGATTCAGTTGTGGTTCATTTGGTTTCCAGAGGAGAGGAATACAAAGAATGACGACCCGGATCGAGGCGATCCGAACAAGAGGAAAATTTTCTTTAATTGAATGTTTTATTTCCATTTTTTTCCCCTTAGCGTTATGCTTTTTTTTACATTTTTTTTGTTCTTCGTTGCGTTTGTTATGCCATCGGCGATAGTTTATCACGGTTAAGTGAGGAATTTCTTGTTTTAAATTGATTGCTCGAATTCGGTGATAATTTTTCCCTCGTTTAGGGATATCGTCTTCGTAGTCGCCTTTGCTGTTGTTATATGGTCGTGGTTTTGTTGTTGGCTTGGTTATCGGCGGAAGAGTTCTCAAAAGCCTCCACACCGTACACAAAATTAATGACACATTTTAGTTGGTGATAAGAGCTGGAACAGGTATTTAGAGGTGTCCGGCGAGGAGGACAAAAAAATAAACAAGAAAGACTCCACAGTGTCTGCTGGATTTTTGGATTTCTTGAGTGCTGTGTAGATAGGTATACGGTGTGTAGTAGTACTTGTAGCTGTATAGATAATCAGCTATTAGGGAATTGTGTGCATTGCGTAAAGTAGTTTTGCATCAAGACCACCCTCAGATCGGAGCTCGCATCAACAACTCTATTGCACGCATCTCAAATTGGAAAAGGTTTCATTCCTATCTATTATCCTGCGCAGTTGAACCACTTATGAATAGGCTAAACACAAGGCCATAAATTGAAGTACCTACCGACACATTGTTTCGACTGCAGTTGTGACTGGCATAGCAATTCCTTGGAAATGAGTCTGGTGTGACAATGGATGCTATGGGCTATCTGTTGTAAGGTGAGATTTCTGGTGACATTGAAAAATTTAGAGGAACAGGACAATGGATATCATAGTGAAGGGAAAACCATAGTGGCGCCAGTTTTAAGGACTTCTAATAGGTATCTCGGAATTGCATATTGTTTTGTAACAAGATAGGCAAACAATTACTGATGAGAGACTTTTTTAGCTGGTTGTTCCGGAAATGGTTACTCTCGGAAGCTATGCAAGTAGGTATCTACTTCTGTTTCTCAAACTTAACTAACTGAGTATTTAGGTTTCTCATGCTCGCAGTATTAGAGCACAACATGTCTCACACAGTAGGTACCTACTTAGTAAAATTTAAATTATTGTTCATCCGTGCCGAAAACTTTTTTATGTCTCATTTACATTGCTTACCTGATGAAAATCTTTTCACAATCTTGAAAGTTAATGCTCTTAGCTATTTGCTGTTACACATTGACCGCTTTTAGCCTGAAAAAAAAGGAGACGGATAATTTTATCCAATCAATGGCTAATTTAGATATAATATCCGCCAATTAGGATTAAATTAATCAAGCAATCTTGTGTGAAAAACGGTAACAGACAGATATCGGTTGTGACTACCTACCTTAAAAACGCGTAGCACATCGCGAGCAAATAATTTGAGGCTAGAATAGACAAAGAAAAAGAATTCTCAATCCAACTTACACGCTGGTGTACGAGTACCTATAATGGCAAACAAACACCGAAGCTTATGGGTTTTGATTCAAATTTGTTGGACTGGTTATCATCGTACCTCCGTGACCGAATTCAGGTTGTTAAAATCGGCAGTACATCCTGTCTGATCCTATATTAATGTTGTTTCGGGTGTTCCGCAAGAAAGTCACATTGGAACATTATTTTTTATCCTCCTTAACGATATCGATTATTCACAGGTGGCTTAAAAATAGTTTTTTCTATTAAAACCATCGAAAATTGTTTGCTTTTACAATATCATCCCAAGAGTCTATAGATACATAAATGGTGCCAAAATAACCCTCTTGACTTAAATGTCGCAAAATGTCAAAACCTGTGCAAGATACCTAAATTCAATATTGTTTAATTTTGTGTATAAGAAAATGCTTGTCGAAAAAAGGACTTGACAAAGGTTTCATGCTAGAGAAGCGACTTAGCTTACACCTTTAATTAGCATGTGGACTACGTTGTGGGTAATGCTTTTAGGATTTCGGGGTTTATTAGACGCAGCTCAAAAAAAATTTCTGATCCCTATATTTCGTCCCTTTGCGATTAAGACTGGATTACTGTAGCATAATATGGAGCCCTTAGTACAAAATTCACTCCTACAGGATAGATGTAAATGTTCAGAAATGATTTACGAGTTTTTTTTTTTATAATGTTGGGTTCCAACCCTCCGTATACTGAATTGAATAAATATATAAAAAAATTAATAAAAAGCTAACCCAGCGTATCGTTGCTTATTTTGGGGAGCGGCGCCTATATGGCAAAGCCATACAAAATAAGATAAGAGCCAACAATTATTATTATGTTTTTAGAATTTTGAATTGTTTTGGTTTCTCACTTTTCAATATTTAATTTAACTTTATATGCCTTTCCCATAAGGGCCGCTCCCCAATATAAGCAACGATATGTTCGGTTAGCTTTTTATTTAACGTACTTGAAATACCACCATATGGCCTATTTGGTCTACATAAGGGCGTACGCAGGATTTTGATCAGGGGGTGCAAACTCATAAAAGAACCAAGAAAAATTAACGTGATAACAAAAAATCTTACCTTAAGTTCAGTTTATAACCGATTTTGATTTTTTTTCTCTTGTAAGAGTGAGGCACAAAGTTAAAATTTCTTAAACAATCTTATTTTAGATCAGTTTCTTTCTTTCCTATCACAAGCCTGTATGTCCTGTTACAAGTCCAAGTAGTCTTAAGTTATGCGAAGAAGGCACTATAGGTAGGTATACCTACATCCATTATCCCTACTCTAATATTGGTGAACTTTTTTCAAAAACCAATTTATAAAGTTAACAACTTAAGAGTTTGCATGTCACTTTTCGCCAAAACAAGCAAAAATACTAGTTTGGAGCAAAAAAACGTTGCCCTTAAACACCGAAGTGTTTATAGGAAATATTTTACAAAAAAAAAAAATGAAGTATTTCTGGAAAAAGAAAAGAAAAATCATCCGTTTTGAATTATTTACCCTTTGTAGACCCATTGTAATTGTAACTCGTAGTCGTAGTTGTATTAAGAATATGAGCCACCTTGATAACCCTTCAGACTTCGTGAGGGACGGAAGATGTTTTGAGAAAGTTATTCGTTGCTTCAGCTCCCTTACTAAAGGTCAATGCTCGTCGGAGAACCTATATTATTGAAATTTGGATTTATTTTCGTGCTCATATTGTTGTTCTATTCTGCACGAGCGTTGAGTGTAAATAAACTAGATAAAATTAACTAGTCAACAGTTAAGATGAAAGGAATGGGCCTTGTCTTGCACCGATCGGAGTTGGATATTCCTGACAACTGTACCTTCTACCGGCCATCTGTATGTGTTAAGTGTTGAAATTGGTTAAAATCGCCGACGGCCACGCCCACTATTATCTTCAATGTGAGCCAACTTCTAATTCGCATTTTATTTCAAACCTTTTGACCTAACTTGGTCCTAACAGTGCGTAGGAACTCAAATTCTTCCGTATAAGAATTTCGGCTAAAGACCTCAAACACAACAAAAATTGAACCGCCCACCCTATCGACTTTGCCCAATTTTACAGTGTTATATCATTGAAAACTAGATTTCTCTGAAAATGCACTCTAATGGAATTTCCTTAGATCTTATACCTACCTCCTGATTAGCATAGCAATTTCAAAGCGTAAACAACCTTAACTTTAGAGTTAATCTAATGTCTATGACCATTTCCCGCCTTCTTGACAGGATCCAAAATATGAATTAAAACTATAGAAGATGACTTAAACATTGATCGACTCAAACTGATGATTCAAGGCAATTTACTCCTTGGAATAGCGCCGCATACAGCCTCTTGCTTTTCATTTTCATTGTTTTATCATTTTCTTATTTAGTTAAACAACGAAGCTGCATTCAACCCGTTAAAGAATTCTACTGGGATACACTCGTAAGGAGGAATAAAGGCTTGAGCCAAATTTCGGATTATCGCAATGGCGTTTTGCATTGGAGTACATTTTTAGCCGGACTTCAAGTAGGTAGGGTAATTGCTCCTAATACCGGCTATCTCTGGTAACCGGCCACTTTTCTCTTTATCTATTGAAAACCAGAAAACCACTACGAATTTGAGCATCATGCAAATGCACATCGATAGAAAAATATATCCGAAAGATACATACAAAAATTCGTATCGATAGTGTGTACCTACGACGTAGCCGGTAGAAACAAAATAATTTTTTCAGGCCACGCCCATAAAAATGGGCGGAAACATGTAATATTTTCACAAAATCTGGGAAAATGCTAATTTCTACAGTTTTTATAATGATTTTTTTCCAATATTTATATACGTATTTATTAAAAAACGTAGTTTTACCTAAAAATGGACTAAAAACGGGGCGTAATTTTTTTTCTATAACCTTACAGCTAATAACAAAATAGTGGTATTAAAAAAATAAAACCAAAATTCACGGTGCTGAAACAGTAGGAATATAGATCAATTTCGATTTTAGTGTATTTAAAGCCACTGCAGTCCCCTCTTCTTTTACCCCAATATAATCTTTCGTTGCGGGTGTTCGGTATAAATGATGGAATTTTCCTTACTCATATTCCCCTAAGCGCTAGCGCGGCAACATATTTGTAACCAAAAATGTTTTGCATTAGAAGCCATGCGTGATGCGTGTCAAAGAAGCATATTGACAAGGATGTGTCCTTAGTGCTGTATTATATATATTCCATTCCATACCTTGATGACTATTAGTTTAGATTATAAAGAAATTCGCTGGTGTTAGAATAGGATATATCACTATCCATACCCTTCTCTAAGCAGCCGCCATAGTGATCTTCGCCGAATCCCCAAAGGAACTTCAAAAAATGATTGATGTGCGGGAAATTTACAGTTCAACTTGGACCCTGCAAGTTAATTTGCAAATAACAAACATTATGATCCTTTGAAAAGGGGGTGGAAGCTATGCCAAACCAGTAGACAGTTCAGCTCGCACATAAAAACCAAACTCCCAGAGTCGAAAACAGGCTTAATCAGTGTGTGCATAGTTTTGTTTGCACACACAAAATGTAAAGGTTTTAGAACAACTTCATTAGCAGTCATATACCACGCGGCGCAAGTTTGAGGGTTTCAGAGCTATTAGAATGTTGAAAAACTCCTCACATTCCTATAAAGTACCTGAAACTTTATTTGAAACTCCAGTCTTTAACACCTAATTACATGTTGTATAGGGGCTGGCCTTGTAATTCTTTATATGGAAACCCTTAAAATACACAATATAAAATAGAATTTTATATTGTTAAAATTCTCAACATGCGTCCAGAGAGGCTCGCAAATAGAATTTCGCGTGTTTTACTCTGTACAATGTTTACTCTTAGGCAGCTAAACGGAAGGAGCTCTGCGAGAGACTACGGCAAGATATTAGACTTTCTGAATATACAAACAAAAGAAGTTAAGAGCGTGATGTACCTTTAAAGTCATTCACAAACTGGACCTAGAAGCAAGGAATTAGTTTATATTTTTACTTAAAGCGAAAGCATGCCTACACACCGCGAGCAAAACTCGTAGGTACACAACTTGGACGAATTAATATACCTACTTCCAACAACACGCGAAATGACATGCATCTTTATTATTTCGAGCCAGAGAAGAGATCGTGCAACTAAACTTCGTCACGCATATATAAAAAATGCTTCTGTATTATGCAACTTGTTCAATCTAAGTTCTTGAGAAGACACTATACATTTTACCGCAATGTATCCGGTTCTATAGTTGCGACGTCTGTAAATAGGATCAAGCTTTCTTACCTCTGAGAGAAGCATATAACAACTGTCCTTTAACATTATTCAGGATAATCATAAATTGGCCCTATACTTTTCGTGGAATTTTTAAGGTTTCATCCAACTAACTTAAAAGGCAGACTTAAATAATCCCTCCCCCTGGGCCCTGATTACGGCCTTGAAACCTTTTCATAGGCGTATTAAACGCATTTCTAAATTAAAAACTCGAGTCCAACGTAAGTCACGGCAAAGAGTATGTTTAATCTGTGTTTTGCTCTGCCAAACTGCAAGAAAATAATGAATATTAACAAATATACATTTTCGGATGTAGGAGTGTTTCGGGAATGTTTGTAACATATGCACACAGAAATGTCAAGAAATCGCAACATGGACATATACATTTTTTTTTAAGTCACTCAGCATTTTGACAATTTTTTACTGAAGAAAGAAGGTGAGCGTGTCAGAAATTCATTGAAATGTCATTTTGACACAATTGACAGAATTCTCTCAAAAAATCACTCACACTAGCTTCCAAAACTGTGCTTAGACTCAGTTCTAAATAAACACAGCAAGAAAATTGTCTATGAGTACGAACTGTGTCTAAACTGCTTGATAACTTTAGTTTTATGTAAGTTTATTAAAACTCGGGTTTAAAAAGCGACTACCTATGAATATGGACTATTGACTTAAGCCCGCATATGAAAGCATTTTTATTTGCTTTTTAAGCAAGCGCATAAACGGTAAATAGCATGACTTTTACTTTGGCCGTTTAGCTCTTCATCGTTTTCTTTACCACACGCCATCACAGAGCCGGCCGATGATGTTCGATACAAACAGTTGAGTCCGCTGAAGATCCAACCGCAGATACGGTGGTGAAGTGCCATTTGAAGTAGTTTATTGCATATTTTTTATGATATCTGCAGCTCATATTACAAAAACCATTTTGACCCCAAACCTCAAGCAAAAAATATTTACCTATATTGGACTTCTTAGCTTAGATCTTTATTTAAAGTGGGCTTAAAAAGTAATAGGTTTTACCTAGGTAGGTATGCAATTTTAAAAGAAATGCGGACCCTTATAAAACTACGGGCCCAGGGTAATCCACTCGTTTCCTCCCCCCTTTCAACGGCCCTGGCTGCAAGCTAGGTGTTCAGGTATTAACAGAATCGTCTGCACCGCTAGGTTATTTCATGCGAGTATGAAGATATATGTAAGTTCTAAAATAGGTATAGGTACCTAGGTACCTACCTACATAGGTACCAATAATTTATAAGAATCTCTTGCGGACCTACCTAAATCTTTAAATATAGCTTATCTCATGCAGCATATAAAAAATTATGTAAATTTATACCCACCTCCCTAACTATTCCAATCAAAAAACGTTCAAACGCCACCACATTAACTACCGGCTTCTCCTGATTTACCCTTAATGCTCATGCCGGCAGAAAATCATGTCCGACAAGCTCAATTCTCATTAGCATTCTTGAAAGGAATTTATTAAAAAATAAACATCAAATATCTTTAACAAAAAAACTGCTGCGGGGCGGCATAAAAAAAACCAAACTCCTTTCTTTGGAAAAAAAGGACAAACCTGACAATATCCATTTACACAAGCGGATAACCGCAAAACAACATCCCAATATTACTCAACGAACATCCTTAATAAAATTTTTGAGAAACACAGCAAAAAAAGGCAAAACACAAAACAAACAAAAATAGAACTCCTTCTCCATAAGGAAGGAGCAGATAAAACGAAAAAAATTAAACAACACAAACACACAATGCCTTCACCCATTTTGAAGTGAATAGTCAAAGGACTCTTATAGGTATAGGGCGGTGGGGTATAGAACAACAGCACAAATGATTATTTAGGTTAGGTAGATGGCCGCACTGCTACGCCTATTTGAGGACTACGACAACAAAACCGAAGCCAAATTGCAGGACAGCGGGACAAAATGCAATAAAGGCGAAAAAAAGTGTAAAAAGGCCTCTACCTACCCACATCCCCTTTCTCGATACATGTTCTACACACAAATCCAATAAGAAGCATATCGTCACCGCCATCAGCTAACACAGCGCGAGCAGTCAAAGTAATCTAACTTCAACCCACAATCGACGGAGCCATCGACCATCCTCAGTGCAAACTATATGCAACCCTTTACAACGCACACACACAGACACTAGATATGGCACTCACAAAAGGACACTATACCTACACGATGTTCGTCCTGCATTTCAATTTCCACCAACCAATATACCTAGGGTACCTTCTCTCGTCTCTATATGTATATCCTTATAAATGGCCCATGTTCCTGTTTGTTATCCCTTTGTGGAACACTAACTCTGCCATCGTACTACATCCTTGCATGCCCGCACGGCGCACACCGCCGCATCAGTCGACTCTTCTTTCTATCGGTGACCAGGAAGCAAGCCACCCGGCTGTTGGCGCTCTCAATGACTGTCCTGTAAACCTAAGTCCCCGTCAAATCGGGGATATAGCAAGGATTTGTCAATTGTCAGCCGTAAGGACACGCTGCCTTGTCCTGTTTATAGGTAGTTTGATAGAGTTGTGTGCGTAGGTAGGCATCGTAGGTATAACAACTACTTTGAGCTTTCGCACAGGCGATTCGCATCAAGCCCCTACGACCAACATCTCACAAGGACAACCGGCACTATTCAAAGGATCCAAAAAGGAAGCTCTCCAGCAGCCGACGCGACTCTGACATCTCTTTGCCTGTGTGTCTGTGCAGTGCAAAACACATCCTCGACGAAGAGAAATATTTCCATCTCTCAACTGAGCCAAAGCCGTCGTCGTAGGTGGAGTAATGGCTGAGCCATTTTTAAAATTTCCCCACCACAACCGCACACGATTGTCACTCATTTTGAAGGGCGTGGCATCCCACCAAAATCTAGACACTTAATCGCTTGCCACACCCTCGAGGGTGAACCAACCCATCAGTCAGCTGTTGCATGCCATTGCCAGCACTAAACTCTCGACAGAAACACAACACAACCACCAATCAGCGAACTGCGCATGTGCCCTCTCCAACCAACAGCGACATCTATCGAACAACCCCGCACGGCGAGAAAGAGAATCCTATACATCATGGCTAAAAAAAGCCAACACGACCAGTTGTGCGTGTCCGTCGACCGGCTGCGAAACCGGAATAACAACAACTGCTCGAATGGTGGTGGTGCCGGTGCCAGTGGTGGTGTTCGCCGTACTGCTGGATACTGTGGGCGTGTCCTTTGCAGCACTTGAGATACGAGTATCTCACACCTCGAGCTGACGGCCTGCCAATGGCGGTTCGTTTTGCAACTGTGTGCGAGGCCACATCCCAGTGAAAAACCTGCTGCGACTGTAGAGACACACGTCGGAGTGTAACAGTTTTAGGGCTGCATCCACTGACGGTGTCTAACGAACCAGTTAGTGCTTGAACGCGAATACGTGCGCATCGTGTGACACGCAGAATCTAAGCTCGTTGGCTTTTCGTAACCGACTTGCCGCAGTGCTCCACGCTGGTTTATCCCCTCGTCCAAACAGTATTGCGCCAAGGATACTATATTTTGTTTTGTGATTTCTGTGTTTTTTATTTTGGTGGGTGTGTGTGAGTGTGTTTGTTCGCTTTGAGTGTACTCTACGGCGCCACCGCTATACCACCATCAAGAACATCAACAACATCGGCCCAACGGCGGCGAGCAGCCTCTGTAAGGAAGGACTACAGCATTCGGATGTGCACAGCTTTTGAGTAGATACAATCATCAGCGATTTCCATTCTGTTCGTCGTTTGGGAAATATTCTCTTCCTTGTTCGGGAAAACGCGCTCTCTGTTTCTCTTAACGCGCATCCTACTTGTGGATGGATGTTGTGTGTTTTGTGTATTATCCTTGACGCGGTCATTAAAAAAGTTTCCTTATTTCCCACCGGGTGATGTACCAATCAAAACATAAACAAATCGCTCGCGAAGCATTTTTGTGCGACTAAATTTGAAGAAATAATACGAAAGGATTACTCATATTATCCCGTTATTGTTTACTTTACTATACTACTTTGTAAACAAAAGTTTGTTTTTTTTGTGACACTGACAAGGATTATCCTTTACAAGTGCTGTGTGATGGTGTACTTTTAGCATAATTGTATTCAAAGCAGGACGACAAATATTGATAGATACGCGACAAAGTGAATGCGTATCTGACGCTAAACAAATTTATGACAGCAGTCGTCAAATGAATCTGCTGTTGGATGAAGGATGTGTGCATAAAGTGTTTAGTGAATGAGACCCTTGTCAATGGTGGTCAAGTGTATGTCCAGTGACAGCGAACCCGATGATAAGAATAATATTTGTTTGTTTATAACACACAAAGGATAGCACAAGGATATTCCAAGGAGCTTAGTTAGTAGATTCTTGCTAGTGTAAATAGCATATTTTTTTTATACATACCTATACACGTACAGAAATGGCAGCATATGCGCAGTTCGGATATGGATATCCGTCGGCAAGTCAGGTAAAGTTTTTTTTTAAATTTTTTTTAGCTAATAATGAAAACATGACAGTTGTACCTAACTCGTAATATTTTTGCCGGATCGTGCCTTTTGACAAATAAAATTTGCCATTTCATGTGCATGAAACTATGCTGACATTTGACACTTGTCAACGCACCTTTGACAATCTAAGGAATTCGTGTAGAATTGTGTTAAACTTACTTTTAGGAATTTCTTGACTTTCTGGTGATTTTGCCTAGATCCAGCTTTGTGTGCGAGTAACCAAAATTACCTGTGACACTACGACAAGCGTATAACTACCTTAGTACAAAAACAAGTTGGTAAGAGGTAAAAGTGTCTGTAAAATTCATGGCTATCAAGGTGTTAAAGGTGACAAATGTCAATGAATAACGCAAATGGTGCGTAGGTATGACAAAACACGAAACACTTTGACCCACCTCAGTTGTGCAAAATGTTTGGAACAGATCATTGAAATTACTCGTCGGCGTCACTTATATTTTTGATTAGTACCTAGGTATACTACCTAACTAATGAGCTTAATTTTATGCAAAATAAAGTTTGTTAAGCTTAAATAGAGAAACTTTAAACTATCCTAGAGCGTTAAAAAATTCGATGAGAATACATACTTACCGTGCTCGTGCAGTTGTTTGTTTTTTCAACACAACCGAAGATGAGGTTTACCAATCAGCTAAATCAACTATTCTTTGAGCTCGTCTAAGCTTCCACAATAAACTATTTAGCAAATGACAAAATTTTAGCAGAAACAACAGCAGCAGGTTTTAATAACATTGCCCTGCCTATACCTAACCTACATATAGGTACCTACCTCATAGCCTATATACAATTATCATAGCCATATCGAGAGAATTTCCGAAATCTTTCCACACGGATTTGATTGCTATATTGACTTTTAAGACGTTTCTTAAAGGTTGTCACATGGACTTCTTCCGATATCAATATCGAAGCTAGATGCAGTTTGGGGACGAGGAAGTCAAAAAAAGGAAGCCTTATTCTAGAAGAAGCAAAGTTAAATCCATGTAGGTACCTATCTCTTCCATAAAAAAAAACTGGCCTAATCAGCTATAGTCCGAGATCCTATCATCAAACCTCAACTAGACAAAAGACAGCATTAAACAATACAACCCAAGTAAAATTGAGAAAACAATAGAGACAAATAAAATTCTGCTTAAGGACTTTTCGTGGACATCAAAAGAATATAATTATGCAAATTCAAGCTAAAACTATATGTTTATTAATACTGGTTTAACTCACGCAGCAAATTTAATAAGTTAACTCATAAATAAATCTCATTTTCTTTAAAAAATGGAATTTGAAAAGCGATCAGTTCCTTCGACGATCATTTTTGCAAAATATTCTAACTGAAAAAAGCTTTCCATTGTTTTAATCAAGATAAATTATACCAATCTGGGCTTGCTTATTTCTTGTTTAACTCAGTGTTAGTTCCACCCTGAAAAACTAATGGCGTATTCTTTTGAACACCGAACTGCCACACCGAGCTGTCAAATAATACTCGGTGTTCGCGACAATTCCAGCGTGGTGTACACTCAGTTTCATTGTGTACTGAACGACAAATACTGCACCGGTGCAATCATCACGTTAAGTGACGAATTGTTTTGATTTGATTGATCGTAGCGTGATTTTGTTGGCGTCATTTTTTTTGTACTTTTTACTTTAAATGAATTTTGAAAGCTCTAAATTTGATTTTTTGACGATTTCATGCAATTTCAGTCGTGTTGTAAATAATCACGCATAAAAATTGAGTCTAAATGTCCCTTAATAAACACAATCAAAGCTACACCCAGCCTCCACCGTCAAATACGACGGTGGCGTAATTTCGAGTTCAGTGTCAAAACCGAACTAATTCGGAGTTTAAAAGAACATTTACATGAGCACGATTCCGTTCAGGTGTACGAGAAAAGAACAATTTTTTTCTGTATTCCACACCAGCTTCACGATTCGGTGTTGAAAAGAATACGCCATAAGATTAAGATCACTTCTCATTCTTTATGGTGGCTGTTTATACTTTAAAAAACTAGTTAATAAAGCTTATGTTTAGGTGGCACACTAATGAGCTGGAAACTCTCGAGCTAGGAAAAAATCATCATAGGTAAAAATCATGATCAAAAGTTGTCGTTCGAAATCAGTATAAAACAAGTGAGTAAGTGCAAGAGTTCGCCTTTAACTAACTTCTATATACCCGACCCCATTTACCGCATAATACCAAAATCTCAAAGCTTTGTAGCGGGGATTCATACACTGTATGGAAAATATTTGTATTGGTCACGCCCCCAAAAATGGGCTGGGCTTAAAAACAGCATTTTGAAATAAAATATTAAATAGAGTTTGTCTCACATTGAAGCTAATAGTGGGCGTGACCGTTAGCGGATTTAACCAATTTCTAACCTTATCTGTTTATAGCAGAAGATCCTGGCCGTGCCCCAAGTTTCAGCTCTTTAGCCTGATTTTGAAAATTAAAATCTAAGCTTAACCTAATAATTTTCACGCATTCAGACGGAGGGACGTTCTGTCCGTCAGTCGCGATCATATCTTTAAAATGTTTAATACAAACTATACATTAAAACTGAGATATCCTGGGTTTTGGTATGTATAAGCATGTCCTTGTCAACCAATGTATCTTTTTATACGACCTTATATGTAGATTTACGTAAATTTAAGTTTTTCGTCAAATCACCGTTCAAAAGTTACAACTGATACTGACGGACGGACAGACGTAGTACAACGGAGCGAAACCATGAGACGTCCTCTTTCTATTTTTTTTTTTTTTACGTTTCGACAAATATTGCATGGGTTACTAGCGCAAACCTTTTATCAACTTAACCTTATAACCGTCTGAGCTATTATCTGTAGATATAGAAATTTGGCGTTGGATTTCGGTACTCGTTGGCCTGAGAAGATCTATTTTGTTAAGAAAAATAATAAGTCTAGACGATTTTCTGAGTAACGAATGTCTGAATAGCTGATAATGGAAGATAATTACAAAGAGTAGGGGAAAACGAATTTCTTCTTTTTTAACTATGACAGGTACCTACGACAAAAGTTAAAGCTTACACCGAAAAGGTGTCTTTTGGCCTTTATAAAAGTGATTGTTCGATTAACAAAAAATCTTCAAAAGAGAGTCTTTTCTTACTTTTACAAAAGTATCTCGAGTGGGTCAATTAACCCCGCTCCTGGGGTAAGTCGACTCACGCTACGGGGCATGTATACTCCGAAATCCTAAGTATTACTCACACTTTAAAAATCTGGACTAAATAATTAAGTTTTATTTATTTTCTTTGACATAAAAGTCAGAAATCGCATTTCCGACCACTGAAACAGCAGCAGCTATACTTCTAGGAAAGGCCCTTTACCGGCTGATCCAAATTTCTTCATTACTTGGCCAATTTCTAGGCCATTCAGAGTTGGTTTGGACGTTTGTGCATAGTTTCTAAATAGTTCAGCACTAGGAGTACTCTTTTAATTTTCTACATTTAGAAGCCTTTAAAAAAGTATACGAGATTTCAGAGGTGCGCTGCTGGTGTTACTCTTAGGGATAGAGTGAGAAACGATTAATTTTTCGATGGTTTGCACACGTTGTTCGCAAGCCCCTCGACAGACTTTCTAGACAGGTCATGTTAGCCTAGATACGAGTGCGTCGTCCTCTGGTACAGATGGTGGGATCGGGTTAAGAACATCTGCGAGACTCGTCTGGGGATCGCGCCTCTGTCTCTTGAGTTGGTGGTGGAGGATCGAGAACGATACAGAGGGACCATTTAGCCGCCCTCGCTCACCAAAAAAATTATGATGATGATAAGAAAGTGTAGAGTCAACTTACGCCAAAAGGAGTTAATCAACTAGCCCCGCCTGACCCTTTGGCGATCAACAAGATTCAGAGATAGATTTAGACTTCATGTGGCATTATTTCTAAGGAACTGAATTGCTCGTTTGGTCTGTCTTTGGCTTCGGATGTTCTCGCAATAGATATGAGATCGACAGATCATCTTGTGTTCTCTCTGCATAAATAATGAACATAAACCAGCAACATTTAATAAATTTAGTGACGACTTTGTTAAGTCAAGAATTTGTTGTTAAGGTATTATTAGAGCAGTCTACCCAGCATGTCAGTTATTTTTTCTTTCAAAAAGCTGTAATATTACCAAATATGGTACAGGTAGCAAGTTAAAGTCTTGCCACTGAATGTGGATGGTATGACAACGTTTTTTCGAAGTCTGTTAGAACTTTATCAACAGACCCTTAAGTGATTTACTTTGAAATCAATGTCACCTGTTACCTACACTTGTCTATCACGATCACTCTTAGACACAGAGAAGAAAAATTCCGTGAATTAAGTTTAAATGTAAACGTACAGGACCAAAGTAGTTTTGGCTTGAAATGCAAGTTGAGCTTAAAAATTAAAGAAATAGAGTGTTGCAACAGCTCGAGGTGAACCAGGGCCAACTTCTCAACAATGTATGCTGTGTGTGGTAATTTCAGCACATATACAATCCTACCATCGTCACCTGAATAAAAAGACTCGTTCTTTTTCACGGTCTCCACCTCCGCGAGGGTCTGACAATCTCCCCGAGAGTATCATTAGTCTTGAAAAACTTCGCAAGTTGAGCTTATTTTTTTCTTTAACCTCTATTCTCTTGCTAACCCAAACAAGCTGGTATATATTCTCATTAGCAGCTCCCATTATAGTAATGCTCCCTTCTTTCGCTTCAAAACTATCATGTTCCTGGAGAAACCATAACTTTGCTTCTTAAATTGAGAGGACTAAGGTCCTGTTTCACTTTCTTTAAAACCATCAACATTTGTATGTACATCAAGCATCACTTGGTTTTCTTCTTAGGGCTGAGCGGTTAAAATGAAATTCAAGCAGTAGAGGTGAAAGACTGATTTCGGCACAACAAACTTTATTTTTGATTTTTATAAGTGATTTTTCGTCTTATGCCAATGACATGTAGGATAGGAATTTCCCATAAATTAAACAATTAGAATTTTGACCCTGGACTGTTTAACACTGCATTAGTCCAACCTCCTGAAAACGCGAAAAACTTCTTAAATCAATTTTCGGAAACATTACGAATACATTAAAGAATAAAAATATTATTGGAGCCACGTCCGTCTGAAGGTTGCATTTGAAGCGGCAATTTACATCCCAATAACATCTCTTCACGCCCAGGTTCAGTCCGTATACCAGGTCAGATCCGAAGAAATAAATAACATATTTTTATTCCAATGATTGCAGTAAGGTTGGATTTGCATTTAAGAAGCTTTGAAAACACCATTGAAAGCCATTGAAATGACTTCTTAACTTAAGTAGCAAGAAAAATTCCGATGTGGTCCAATTTTATTTTTAAAACCATTTGCAAATGAAGGTAGGTACATACTTTAAGCAACAGAAACATTTTTTGTTTTAAGTTTAACGATACCGTGCAGAAAATTGGCAGCCATTATTAAAAGCATTCAACTTGAGTTTCTTGTTAGGCAATACTATACACTCGTTAACATTCTATGAATCGAATACATTATTTCATCCCGTGAAGATTAACCTTATGAAAGTAAGGTTGGGTTAGGTTGAAGTTTCGAAGAACCCAACTCACTTAGACCTATGTAGACCTATCCATTGTGATACCACGTGGATCTGGAAAAATTGCCTACTCGTTGAACCATTTTGAGCTACTAATGTAATGTAGTGTAGGCTTAAGATCACTAAGATCATTATAGAAAAAAGCTCCATGGTGTAGATTTCGGTTCTTAGAAAGAGCGGGGCATGTGCAGAGAAGGTGAAGAGTGGTCTCTTCTTCCTCCTCATCTATGCATGCTCCTGCAAAAATAGTTAGAAAACACACCAAGCCTGGTCGCGTGCTTGCCTATCAGACAAGTCCTGTAATAACACCAATTATGAAATTATAATTTATCATGTCTGGTCAGGTGGATCAAGGACCACTTTTTATGAAATACTGTCGTTGAGTAGGAATGGCATAAAATCTCTCGACAGTGTAGTTTCTTTTTTTAATACCTAGTTTCCAAAATAATTTTGATAAGAGGCAACTATCATATTGCTAGTTAAGGCCAAAAAATTTAAGTAGAATCATTAAAAGTTTGAAAATTTAAAATTAAAATTAAGTACCTAAAGTCATTTAAAGTTTAAAATGATGATAATTGTGGGCTCATTTCTTTTGTAATTTTCAAGATGCTGTTTTCTACCGAAGAGGCGAAGACTCGTTGGACCATATTCCTAGAACCAAATTTAGTGAAAGTTCGTTAAGGATCAAATTTGATTATTCAATATTTTTGCATTTTTTTTTGTTATTGTGGTTGTGGAACACTTAAATTATAAGTGAATTGCTTACCATTGGCCATGTAGATTTCTTGATATCAGGTACCTTCGGGTCGGTGAATAATTTTTTTTTTCGTGAGTTGGTGGCGGAGGATCAAGAAAGATGGAAGGACCATTTAGCCACCCTCCCTCCACAACCCTTCTAAGGATAAGCGGCAACAGAAAATAATGAGGATGACGATATTTCTAAATCCTGTGTTCAAGTTTGACAAAAATCGAATTGCTATACAAAGATCACAGCGCATAATGCAGGGTTGACCCTGACTAACCAGGAGCTGTTGGCTTAGTTTGTTTCCTTTTTTCATCATATGCTTAAGGCGGCTATTGCGATAGAATTCCATCCCTATTGGCAAGTACCAAAGTTAAATATTTAATTACAGAGGACATTATGACAGTCTCTTATCAGAAGTCTTAATTTAGATATATCAGGCTTAGGTTTTAATAAGGTATAAAAAATATATGGCAAGTGTTATTGACTAGCCACAACAATCCTTAAGGTACGAAGGAAGTGACTCATTCAGATGAGAAAAATCACATGATCGCATCAAAATCCTTTTTATTAGCCTTAAAATGGCCTTAAATAATGCTTAGGCTATGCAATCAATAAGGTTTGATAACTTATACCTGATCTCCTAGGACATGGCCTTTCCTTGAATAAAGTACACTCTAAAGAAAAATCAAAAATTAACTACAATAAATGTAGTGAATTTCACTCGATTTTTGGAGTACAGGTTTTTAAATGTTGTGAAATACTCGCAGCTAGAGCAATTTACCAATTTACACAAAAAGAATGCTTACTTACTCAACTGCAGTTATTTCACTCTGAAATGATGCGAATTTCATCCTTTCTACATTTAAAAACCTACTTTAAAGTGAAAAAGCTTTCGTCTCTGTGTAAAGTTCCTTTTGCGGCTGTGCATTGTGCCGGCTTCATTTAGTTTGGAGCGCGTTGCGCATAAAGAAGTAACGCGTGTGGTTCCTGGTTTCAGTTCCTGAGTCAAGGATCTTTTTACTCTACATAAATAGTAATAGAATACATAACATTGTTTGCAACTGAATAAAGAAGTTATGGAGAACATTGATAAAATAAGGCTGACTTAAATTTAGTTTTCAAAAACTTTGGTAGGTTGAATTAGTGCATTATCTCGTTATAGATTTTTTATATTTTTTTTCAATTTCGGGCGACGTCAAATGGTCAAATGTCGAGCGACATTCAGGCAGAGCAGCCGACGAAGGGTTACTCCGTGGATACTAATCCTTTAGTGTAAAATGTGCTTCCTTTATTTAGTGTTTTTTTTGTATAGAAGAGAAAAAATAAATAAAAAAAAACTTTCTGTGTATTTTACTTATTTTTGACTTTGAAGCTTGTGTTATATGCCATGCGAACATATGCCACAAGAAAGTAGTGAATTCACTTGCAAAAAGTGAAAAATTACTCTCAATTTGGAGTGAATTTGCTATAACGTGCCACAAAAAATTGTGAATCCCCATATAGAAAGAGTAAAATAACTACTGTTTTGGAGTGATTTCACCTTATTCACTACATAAAAGTGTGAATTCGCTCGTAAGAAATAGTAAATTTCCCTTTTTTTGTGGCAAATTATCTCTTTTGAACACAAAAATAGAGTAAATTCCCTCCAAAAAAGTGTAAAATTAGTGTAAAGTCTTAGAGCGAATTCACTCTTATTTTTTACCATCCCCCTTTGCTGAGATTTCACTACAATTATTGTAGGTTATCGGTTTCCTACATTAATTGTAGTGAAATCACATTAAATTTCTTTAGAGAGTATAAAATAATGACATTTGTATGGGACTACCTATTCCTTACGAATAACAAACCTCACGTGCTAAGGAATAATTAACGTTGCATTCAGTCTTATTTTAGGCTAACATTGTTTGGTGGGTTGGTTTACACTCATACTAGATCTCATACTCATACATGGCCTCTCACTACACTAATGGTACATAATATGACACCCTACCTAAGCGGCAAATAAAGACCACGATAATTGTTAAATATGAACCATTTATTTTTAAACTCAAGAAATAAAGCTTTTAAAATTTTTGTTTTTTTCTAAATTTTATTTTTACTATAAGGGTAACTTAAAATACAGAATAATTGTAAGACTATTACAAAATAGACAACTGATTATTTCTTAAACTTACGGATTTATTTAAAAAAAAAATTACAATTCCGCTCTATATCTACGTTCCTGCTTACCTCATTTTATGTTTTCACTTCGCCCCCTTCAAAACCTCTCCATCAGTCTTATATAAAGGATCTTTTGATCTACTAATAAATCTCTGTTGTAATGATCCATCCAATAAGGGGATTATTAACCTCGTAAGGGGGAATAGCTTCCCCACGAGATTAAACTCTACGTTGGCTTTGTTTTCTTTTTTTGTAACTTTAGAATTTGTTTAATATTTTGTGTAATCATGGCACACTGCAGTCTACCATAAGCAAACAAGCTATGTCCATCTCAAAGGAATGTATGAAAAACTTTTATTTTGTCCCTTAACCTAAGAATCCTATGTTAGAAAACACATCAAATGGTGATCGTTTAATTCTTGTTAGCAAACAGGTTGCTACCACGTCCTGCGCCATTTACCTACACTATAAAATATAGGCGTGTTTGGCAGTATATGTAACCAAAAGTACTAATATTTACGGAAGCAGTGTAAGTTTAACACATTCTAACAAATTTTCAAATTTTTTTTATAAAATAAAAAATTATAAATATATTTTACAATAAATTTAAATAAATAAATTTAAAAAAATTAAATAAAAATTAAAATTAAAAAATATTTATAAATATATGTAATAACATATTTATATATTATTATTTAAGTTATTTATGCAGATAACGTGTATTATGTGGGGGCTGATCCTATGAAAATACCTACTTAGGTCCGGGTTTTTAGTGCTGAGTTAAGCCCAGCTTAAACCAAGATCTGTTAATCCCGTAACAAAACGAATCTGGAGTCAACTCAGCGAGCAGTTTTTCAGTGCAGGGTTTATATCTGTCAACAGAGTTGTCAAATCTTCGACTCTCGAAATTATTGACTCTCCCAGCTCTTTTTTCACATCAAAAACCCCAGGAAAAGAAGTTCGATATATTCTCAAATGTCATTTTTCATAGCAACTCGCAAATGAACTGACATTCCACGCAGAAAAAGCATTCAAAAAAGTTCATACTGTGCTCCAGAGATGATCCGAGATTAACTCACCAAATTAGGCGAGTTAAGCCGAGATTAACCCCAGATCTTAATCTGATAACTCCTTTCTGGGGTAAATCTCAGTTTAACTCGGAAAGTCGGATGATCTCGCACTGAAAAACCGGCCCTTAGACATGAATTTCGAATGCTTATTTTCTAATGAAAAGTTGGAGCTCAACTTTATCGGCATTTATAGCCATCAAAAATAAATCTTAAAAGTTAAAATCAGTAGTGTCAGAAATCGGTATAATTGCAGCCATTCAAATGGTGTTCGTTAGCACATGTTAAGTCATGTATTTAATCAACTCCCTTATTTATTTTCAAGCTAATAAAAATGTTTAAAATATTTTAAATGTTTGGAAAAAACCATAAAATTGGCAAAATAGAATTTTTAAATTAACAAACTGCAAACTTGTTTGACGTCTATTCTTGTCGTATAACAATCTACTCAAAAACTAGCCGCTTTGTCTGAGTTTGAAGTCTTATCTTAGCATTTTATTGGTTTACACTTGAACTTAAGTGGGTCCTATCACTTTTAGATAAGCTGATGAATTTTTGCAAAAAAAAAATGATTTTTTATATAAAAATATACGATTCGCATATACTTCGTAAGCTAACATTTTAACGAAAGCTGCTTAGCCACACACAATTTTTATATTCATAAATTTCTCTGTGATTATTTTTATGCGTAAATAATGTGAAACAATCATTCTTCGTATGTTATCTTATCATAAAACTGGATGGATAGCTTAATTGAAGTAAAAATACATGGAATTAGCGATTTAATTAAAATAATGATTTCAAGAATTATTAAGCAAAATGAATGTTAATAGATGTTTTATCTCTTTCGAAATATACTTGGGTGACCCTTGAAATAAATTTTTGAACTGCCAACTATTTCATATATGTATTTTATTTTATTTATCAACAATGAGATATAACTACTACATATTTATATTTTTGATTGAAAAGTCAAAAATTACAACAAATTACAATTCTACAAACATTATCATAGGTAAAGGCTGGCTCTATTATTAGAATGTTTGTAGAATTGTTGTATTTCACTTTTAAATATTAATTTTAATTTTTTATGACTGACCCAATGTACCTATGTAACGATACGTTCGGTTTGCTTATTAATTTATATATTCGTCAATCAATTTAGAAATATAAATTTAGTTCGACTTTGTATAAAAAACAAATCAAAAATAAACTGTTTTGTAAATTACCTGTGTGATCGTATGGTTTGATCGTGAGCTTGATTATAACTTTACTCAGCTATTGAGATCTAAGAACTAGCTACCGAACATCGGCGACATGATTTAAAGATGTCCTTTGTTGTGACTGAAGGACTGTTGTGGCCGAAGTTACTATTGCTGACGGTTCCAGGTTGTACCACTCACAATACAGCCCAAAATTGAGTGCTCAGTTTATGACTGTGCCAATTTTTTATCGTTCCGTGTTGGGTTGAAACTTGGAAGTCTTTCTTTAGCAGACCATCACAAGTATGGAATATGCCTAAACTTCCACAGGGGAGCTTCCATCAAAGATTACCTCTTTTTTATCACCTTTGATCATAACTCGTGTTATTAACCATAAACCCTTCGAAGAGAGCGTTTTATAACAAAAACCGAAAATCCAAGGTAATTATAGGTTTCTGACTTCTTTAGAGACAAAGCTTAGAGGAACATTTCTTTGAATTCGAAATGCTTTTGTAAGGCTCGCATCCGTCGGCTCGTGGGAAACATATTAACGAATGATTTTGTCCTTCGTTCAACAAGTAGCGATCTTAAGGACGGGTTTAACGTTACCGAGGGACGAAATTAACCGAGTGTGTTACCATCAAAAAGGGAGACCTCAGGGAGATGCGTCACATAGAAATTAAGCGATTAAAAAATTTAAGGTAGTTAATGGGCCTTTTAACTATAGCTACAAAACTGTTTCATCCTGCTAGAATATACAATGCAAAAAGGAAAAACCCACTGTAGAGGTATTGATGTCCGCATCGACGAATTCAGATATACACTTAGATCTGATATTTTTGGTCTCATGGGAGCGAGAGATAAGATGCCAAGCCAGCACGCCCTCGGATGAGGACTCTAAAAAAGCACAACGTCTTGTAGGGTTTCAACTCTACAACTATAGTGTTCATTCCTCCGTTTGTTTTTCATTCAAACAAAGGAAAACTTCAAAAAAAAACCCTAAGACCTCTTAGAGATATGTTCGAGTGGGACAGGTGAATCGATTAAGTCATGCCCGTCTTGTAAACAACTTTAAGTCCTTAAATTTCGATCTAAACAGTTGAAATTTTGTATTTTAGCCGGAATTCCTGCTTTTCAGATCAAGTATAAAAAATATTGAATGTCCCTACAGAAACGCCCACTACAGGGCTGTATGTGCGACCACCACTTGTTTAAGATAGACTTAGGGCCAGTTTTTCAGTGCGAGATCATCCAAGTTTCCGAGTTAAACTGAGATCAATCCAAGAAATGATTTTTTCAGTGAATATTGATCCGGGATTAATCTCGGCTTAATTCGCCAAATTTTGTGAACTAATCCCGGATCAACTCTGGTGAGCAGTATGAACTTCTTTGTATGTTTTTTTTCGTGTGAAATGGCAGTGACTTTGCATGTTTCTGTGAAAAGTGACACCTGAAAATGACTGAAACTTCTTTTTCTGTGTTTTCTATGTGAAGTGAGAACTTGGAGAGTCAATAATTTCGAGACATCTTTACTTTTTGGCATCTTTACTGACGGAGTTAATTCTGCACTGAAAAACTGTTCGCTAAGTTAACTCTAGCTTCGTTTTGTTACGGGATTAACAGATCTTATGTGAAGCTGGGACTCAGCACTGAAAAACCGGCCCTAAGAGGACTAACTAAATCAGTTTCTATGCCATATGTTACTATAGAGCTAGAATACTGATTTTTGGTAGATATGTAACAATACTTTGTAAATGCCTTTGAGGCGACGTAAAAAGTTTGGCCCTTAAATTGACCACGCCCACTTTTAAAGAAGTTTTAACCTAAAATTGTGGTTATTCAATAAATATATGCTTATGACATTTGACAGTATGTAATCAATAAGTATGTCTCCGCCCACTTTTGTGAGCGTGGATTGTAAAAAGTGATTTTCCAGCTAAAAATGCGGGTTTTTAGCTCAACTCACCTAGAATAAGTCATTCAAAAATTATATTCTTACATCCCGCCCATTTTTAAGAGGTGTGGCATTTGCCTTTTTAGGTAGGGTAGGGTATTTTTCGATCCGTCGGGCTTAAGTTTTGACATACCCACTGTTGCATTTTCCAACTTGTTTTTATTAAGATTTTGCAGGTTTATGGAAGAACCTAGTTTTTGTCAAAAACAACCACAAGAAAATGTGAATTGCCACATAACCGGTAAGAGCCATGTCACACTCAATTTTTTATGCCCCTATCCCATAGGATAGGAGGTATATTAAGTTTGATTCATAGCTTGTAACATATAGGATAGAGAAATAATCACCGAGGACCCCCAAAACCTTGAGAGCATAAGATCGCGACCGAATTGTAGGTCGTATAAGACATGCCCGTCCGTCTGTCTGTCGGTAGTTCTTAAAGGCCTTAAATTTTCAGCTAGGATTTGGAAACTTCATACCTTGGCTTTATAGGTCCAGAAGCAGTACAAGTACAAAAGTTTCAAAATCCGCCCACTGACACGCCCATTTTACTTATTAGCACGAATAATTAATATTGTCGTAGGACGCTCGAATTTGGTATGCAGTATTCTTGCTTAAGTGTTTTGGGATTGACATAAAAAATAATCGAAAAACGCCCCCATTTGTGCGTGGTCGCATTTCCTTTTCAGTTTAACAAACGATATTTATATGCAATGCGATTACTGGCAATCAAGAAAACCTTGCATTATAGGCTAACTTATTTCTTTACACTTTTAACTTATTGGGAAAATTTTCACCATGCCCACTTATGGGGGCGTGGTTGAATTTGTATTCAACCTAATTTTTGACATGAAAATGTACTTAACACATGCAAACCACATATTTGAACAAAAGCTACAATGTCGATGCCACGCCCCCTTTTTAAAAAGGAAGGTTTTCAACTGATTAATGCGATTCGGAGCTTGAAAGGGGTCAATTGGGATGAGGTATCAAACGGTTCGCCTAAGCGGATTGTAACACCCGCCCAGTAGTTTTTCTAAAATTTTTTTTAAGCTTTTTAGTTTTGAAGTTGAAAATGGGTGTTATATTACCCGATTTCTCTCCTTTACTCCCAGCTGTCGAGTTTGGAACTTTTTCAGAAAGCACATTTTTCCGTGTATGATTTTTGCGGGTGAAAGCCTTACCGGGCTGGAGATTGCAAAGCTGGTTCACTTATTAGCGTGGCTCTTATAAGAGAGGGTAATTTCGATGGCAAAAAGAATAAATCAGCTTAGACTTGTGGAAATTTCAAGCATTTTTGTTCTGGCCTACTTTCGAACTATCTGGATGTGGACGTGCAGTACTGGACCGACGACGTGAAATATGGATTTAGATATAGGCGATTCTCACTTGTAACTGTACTACCGACGGCTTTCTTCGGTTTGGTGATTGCTAATATTGTTATTGTTATTATTATCGCACATCTAACAATCCTTAAAGTAATCGTTAGATGTTTAAAAAAAGATAAGAAAATAATATCCGACTCTTTCTAAAAAGTTGCGTTTTTGGTAAAAAAAAACCAATCACACAAAACCAACCGGACAAATTTTCCGAAGTATAATTGCTTAACATTAGTATTTTTAACATGTATTCCCTAAATATTGTTTATTGTAAATATTGTTTCGAGGTGTTATGCCGCTCGGTATTTGATTCTCAGTTTCCATTTCCCAGTCTCCTGTTTCGGTAGATGTATGCAAACTAATAGTTAATCTACAAAATTACATTGAGAGTGAAATGGTACCCCAGCCATATCACCCCTACAAAAATGCGCCATTTCCCCCCAACTAGGAATAACACGAATAACCTCGACTAAAAAAGAGTTATTCAGTTTTTTCGCTTTCATTTACACATGTAAGTTTTTGCGCTTATTCGACTGCACATTTAATAATTGAATAACTTCTTGCAAAAAATGGAGCGCCAAAATAGCAATAAAAAAATGCAATGTTAAAAAACGTCGGGGAAAGCGGTGCTAGTTGGGTGCAGAGATAAGACGACTCGCTGCGGCGCTTATTTCAAAAGTGTGACATAAAATGCATGTCCATTCCTGCGTTTACATTCTACACCGCCACCTGCTTAGACTTCCTTTAGTTTCTAGTCTGTAGTGCAGGTTGGCCGAAATATTTTAAGAAAACAATTTTTTGCAATTATAAGTAGGTATAATTCTTTGTTTTCTAGGGTTAATTGCCCCACTTGAGATGCTTTCGTAAAAGTAAGAAAAAACTGTCCTTAAAAACTTTCCTGTTAGTCGAACGATCACTTTTATCACCAGAAGACACTTTATCGATGTAAGTTTTCACATTTTCCGTATACGTGTCATAGGTAATAAAAGAGTATAGAAATACGTTTCTTAAGTTTACTTCCCCGCTCTCCCCTACCTATTTAAACCAGTTGTTAAATCAATAGAACACATTTTTCCTATTGCAAGATTTGGATAGGAAAAATTTGTTAAGTTAGGTAGGTAGGTACCTATGTAGCAGCCTAAAAATTTAAAAAGTCTAAGCAAAATCCCCTTGGGCTTTAAAATTTACACAATTTTTTGAGTCGGCTACGAATATGACAGCGAACGAATAAAAAAATCAAAAAATCGTGCATTTCGACCCCAATATACCTAGGTGCGAACTGACGCAACATCTGTAAGAAAAAAGAACGACGTTTTAATGAAGTTAATAATTGCGAAGTGATTGCCATACAAAGCCGCTGGTTTCCAATCAGCCCGGATGATACTAAATTAAACCTCCTTTAGTGCCCCCTTGTATTTGCCAAATTTATTCGAATTCCAATTAGCTTATCGGCGGTAGAATCAACATCTTTTAGTCTTCTCGAGATTTAAATCACTTGCAGTCTGGTCCAAAGCATTCCTCGCCGCTATTCTCTGACTCACGCAAGCGCAAATCGTGATCATTGGTTGTGCCCAACAGATACGAGTATTATTGTATCCACATTAAAATTTTCCCATGGGGGCGTATAGTGTAGGTTACTCTCAACTTGCAAAGCTTTATCTATGCATGTCATCTGATTAGATTCACTTTCGGTTTAATAGCTTGCAAAACAACCTCATAACTTCCATGAAATACCGTCAGCGCACAGTATCTCTGTGCAAGACTTTTTGGCTTCGCTTTCTGCAAAAATGCTCGAGTAGGTAGGTTCGCTTGATATACAAAGAACAAAGAAAAACTTTGCCATAATGCGATACCTATCGCAGGATGCTGCTCTGGTCAATAACAATAAAAACCTCATTAGCGGATAATAAATTCATTTCGATTCATTTCGAATCTATAAATATTAAAAAGTGTCAGCGAACCGCTCCGCTGCAGCACCGGCCGATCGGCGAAATTTCACACGCAACAAAAACCGTCTCACATTCACCAGCCAGCCTTACGCGATCCTGACGATCCGCTACGGGCCACAGTCCGCAGATTCCTTTATTGATTTATGAATTTTTAGCATAAATTACCCATCAAGGCAGTGATGGAAAAAATTCTAACGTGACAAAAAGAGTCACCCAAATGTCAAATCGACAAGCGATTTCCGAGTGAATCTTATATGTCTGCATGGCTGACAGACTGTGGTGTGCGTAACCCCATCGTCACGGGGACAAGGGCGCAACAGAAATAAAACTCTGGCCAAGGAACAATAAAATTTATTTACCCGAACATAAATCATAAAACTCATAACCGTAAACTGACAGCTCCAGTCCAAACATAGAAGAAGCGTTGAACCGCTTCTGCTACTCTCGTGGACAGAACAAACTCATACAGAGGAGGAGATGCACAATCAGATTGGATCAGCCCAGTACTGCCGGCGCTCGATGGGCTGCAATCATCTCGTCGTCATCTGATGGTGATCGCGCGGATCGGCACAAAGAATGTCATGTAGGAAACGTGGCCAGTCAGTGTTGCACCCGGCTGGAGGTTGGCTGATGGCAGGCCCGTCGTTTGTGCGATATCTCTTTCCATCAATTTAACCGCTGTCTTGATCTTGATGTCTCATCAATACTTCAATGCGGCATATGGGTAAGCTCCAGCCAGGGAGGCTCTCCAACTAGCACATAGACTATCTGGGCTTAGTCAGAATCCCTATAGCTCTATGTGATCCCATGAGCACTGCGAGCTGCATCTACTTATTATGAATTATTAATTAATTAAAGGCGCACTCACCGATGATCGGCCCTTTTAGTAAGCCACTCGCGTACGCGCTGCCACTGACCATATACAGCTTATCTTATCGCACTCCCATAACCGTTCCGAGTGAAACAAATTTCCTATGCGCACATGGAATTGGCCTGAAAGTGGCCAGTTCCAGTCAGTTTTTTCTTTACGATATGGCTTAACCCAATCGAGTAAGCAATCAGAAAGAGGTCCACCTTAGCCGGAGATCATATGCGACAAAAACGGGACAAGATTCTGTCATACCTATAAGGGAAAGGGATCTGTGTGTGCTGCACATTGTGTGTGTTATCCCTTCGTGGAGAGTTGCAAAAACGCGCTGATATGCTCACAATTTCCGAGTCTCGCGCATAATTGTCATTGAGAGCTACGACGACACGGGCGCGCGAAGGCAGCGACAGACTCTTTCACAGCAAAGCCAGTGTCCTTAGAGCCATCATCGCGCATCGCGGCCGACGAAGGTATATAGATTGGCATCGCTTCCATCAAAACTTTTGACAAGTTCGCAGATGAATTGCGCTGATGGAAATTATTGGAATCACGATGCATGATGGGCATTCGCGATGACATTTCATGCATTCTTGCGTACAGCTTGTTTTTGTTTTGCTTGCATTTTTGTCCTTTTTTGTTCTGATTGTGAGCAGCGCGTTTTTCCTCATTACTTTCATGGTACGCATGGGCATGAATGCGCTTCCGACGATGATGGTTCAGGTGAAATTTCACAAGCATCGCAAATCATTCATATTCTCGCAGATAGGCCTTTATGTGGACGCGACTTAAGTTGTAATTAAATCTATGTGGGAAAAATACCATTTGAAATGGCAAAAAAACAGTAAAACAGAACTATTCCAATCGAATTAACAGTTGTACGAAAGGCGAATTGCTAATGCTACCTTCGTCATAAATATTGTGATTTTATTTAAATAAAGGAAACGTAAGGGTAGAGGTGTTAGTTCTCACAACGAACTCTTTATGGAATTGTAAAACATGGGAATTAATCTATACTAACTAACTGCGACTTGCAGATCAGAAAAGTTATCACCTGACCACTCACAGCCATGTATGGCGTATGTGTTTCAAGCTTTCTTACACACATGGAGGGTATCTAAAATTTTTGCTAAATCCAGACGGCGGAGGCCTCATAGGTCTCTCATGACGTATGATCCTTTTGGGAAACTTGTCAGACCCCGCGTAGATGGGACCGTAGACCGTAAAAAAAGACTTTTATTGATCCGGTGGGGCATTGGTGAAGCACATTGGTCCGACACACTAACCACTTCACCACGGTGCCAACGAATTTTTCAATAAGTTGTGCATATTCAAGAATAAGACACAATAAAGACAAAAATTACAAGTTGGCTTACAAGCCTTTGACTGCTAAACACTCCTTCTTAAATTTTAAATGTTTGAAGCGATAGCTTAGGATTAGGGTGATTGAGCTTTTACGTAGAGTCACGCCTTTTACTAAATGTCAAGTATGTCACTCAAATGCCTTCTTATTTCACAGAAACTTGACAAGATGCCGTTTATAGATATACCTATGGGGTAAAACGGGAATAAGGTAAATGATTTTTTGTTTTTGGATATTTTTGTAACTAAAACACATTTTTAAAGACGCAAAAAGAACATTCTTGCTTTAAAAACTACATGGCTTAAAATTAAAAAAAAAAAACTGTTGCAAAAAATAATATCCCCAAGGGCGGGTAATACGGCGCACCCTTACAGGTGATACCTATGGAGCAGTCAATTTATTCTTGTTATTGTTGCCACACAGTTTCTTTGCCAGTACTCTTCCCCGGCCATATATTGCCAATGGAAACACCCATATGATGCGCAAAGGCTTTTTTCCAAGTCCAAAATTTTATTCACGATTACACTTGGTCTTTGCATCAGAGCCGACGAACGAAGAGTATTTATACTTACATTTCTGTGGTTGAATTAAAGCAAATTCTTCCAAATGTTTGGAAAAATCAAAGGGCGTCATTTTCCCCGTGTGCCATATCACCCAACTTTACTTAGAAAGAGTATTTAACTGAACTGAAAGAGTGTTCAGTTAAATAAGAGTATTTAACTGAACACTCTTTCTTCTCTTTAAATAAGAGTATTTAACTGAACACTCTTTCAGTTCAGTTAAATACTCTTATTCAAGTATTTAACTGAACTGAAAGTCAATTTGTTCTTGTTATATTTGCCACACAGTTTCTTTGCCAATACTCTTCCCCGGGCATATATATTGCCAATGGAAACACCCATATGATGCGCAAAGGCCTTTTTCCAAGTCCAAAATTTTATTCACGATTACACTTGGTCTTTGCATCAGAGCCGACGAACGAAGAGTATTTATACTTGCATTTCTATGGTTGAATTAAAGCAAATTCTTCCAAATGTTTGGAAAAATCAAAGGGCGTCACTTTCCCCGTGTGCCATATCACCCAACTTTACTTAGAAAGAGTATTTAACTGAACTGAAAGAGTGTTCAGTTAAATACTCTTATTTAACTGAACACTCTTTCAGTTCAGTTAAAATAATACTCAGTCCAAAAAGTATTATTATTCTAACCCGGCTATACCATAGTCACCTTTGAATGTTAGGCACCTTTCCTTTCCAACTTGCAAACGCTCCACAGGCCGATTGTGGAGATTTGTCAATAATATGAGAGTCTTTGGCCTTAGTGAACATAATGGTTATTGTCATCTATTATGTGGCGTAATTTTGTTAAAGCTTCGCGTACAGATTATTTAACATGTCTTATTTAAGGCTCGTCTAACATGCGACCTTCATTTAAATGAATAGATTTTTTCTTTGGAACTTTGGCCATCGGGTCTATATCTAGTCTGGGTTTTAATGACATTAAAGATCCTGGAAGAAATTCATTTAAGCGAAGAATATAAATAACTCAGAACAGTTGACACAGTCATTGGCAGCTGTTGAAGCTTAAAGACTGCACTTTTTTATCTGGGTGGCCGAAGAGAACCTGGGAAAAACTATAAGAAATTACGAAAAAGGCAACAACATCTTTAAACGTCTTATTCGTCCTCATAACCAACTTTTTAAAATAAATATCTTCACTGATTTGGCGCAGTCGAGACCTTTTGTTTTTTTTTTTTAAATAAATCCTGCTTTTTCCGTGTTTTTGGTCGATGGGCAAAAATAATTAATGCAGAGTGCTACTTTTTACTAATATTATAAAATATGTTCTCCTAACAAGAGCGGAGTTCGTACCTACTAAGACAACATAAAATTGACAATAGAATCAATTGATTGTAAATATCTTGCTAATTTGGCGCAGTCGATTTTTTTTTAAAGATAAATCTTGCCTTTTTTATATCCGTTGATTTGACGCAGTCAGTAGATCTTCTTATTTTTTTTTAAATAAACTTGCCTATGCTTTGTTTTTGGTCGATGGGCGAAAAAACAAAGTTAGTGCAAAAAGGTAATTTTTACCCAGATTATAAAATAAATTTTGGAATAAAAAAGCTTAAGCAACACCAATGTTCTTCTAACAAGAGCCGACCTAAATTGACAATATCGTCAATCCATAGTAGACATCTCGCTTATTTGGCGCAGTCGATAGATTTTTTTTAAGATAAATCTTGCCTTTTTTTATCGGTGCATAGCAGAGATTAAAACGAGTCTGATCGATCATGATCAAACACAAAAAAATATTTTTCTGATTGTTCGTACTCGTTCGATTTTTCTGCTCGTGGCACATACTCGCTTTGTGTGTGCCACGAGCAGAACCCGCTTGCAAGCGATACTTCCCAATGACTCGTATACTCGCAAGTAACTCGCTTCTGTGTACCGAAGTTCAAAAAGGCTCGTGGCACATACACAAAAGTATTCGAATGTTTGCAAACAGAACTGATCTCTTCGATCAGTACTTTTGTTCGTACATTATGGGATGATCGTATTGATCGTTTGGTTTTTTTCCTTGAGAAATTAAGATCTACGTGTGTGCATGTTCTTTGCAGGTTTTTTTGAAGTAGGTAGATAGCTAAATTAAAATACCTAGTTGTAGCATAGGTAGTTCTAGCAAAAGGTCCGAAAAGTAATAATTATGGGTACGTAGGCAACGGTATATAAATTTTGGATTAGTGAATGAATGAAACCATTCAACCAAGTCACCAATTCAAATTTAAAATTTAATGATGTTTCCTTTTTCGATGATTACTTAGAATAAATGTCAAATTAATGTATACATATGCCTAACTATTGAATTGTCTGTTTTTTTAAATGGACTTCACTTATTCTGTTTATCTGTTTATCCTTAAAAACTTATTTGTGAAACTGACAGTCAAAACAATAGTCGACACACATTAAATAATTCAACTCACACCTGCATGACAAAAAGAAGTGCTACCACCATACCATTGTAAATATACTCTCTAGCATCCATTCCACACAGAAAATTAACAAAGGAATCAAACGAACAAACATTCCCCTAAAACCTGATTGCCGATCAGTACACTCGCCAACAAGGTACTCGCATTTTTTCGAATTCGTTTGTACTGGTTTCGAAAAATACTCGTTTGGATCGTTCGTTTTCATGGAAATACTCGCTTTGTACCGTTTGCGGTACAGAAGTGTTCGCGAGCCTTTTGAGTATACATACTCGGTTTGATCGTACTCGTTTTTTCGAACGAGTATTCGATCACGGCGAACAATTTTCGGCTCGTTTTAATCTCTGGTGCATAGCTAGTTAATTTTACGCAAATTTTACGTTGTTTGGTGCCAACGTGTGTGTCGCCGATACGTTTAGTAATAAATAATGTTTAATCTAAAAGAATTTATGATCCGACGGTGATTAACTTATCTGGGGCAGTCGAAATTTTGAATTTTTTTTAGATGTTAAACTACACTTTAAATTATTCAAATATTTTTAACAGTCAGTTTTTTTATTCAAATATTAAACAAACAGATTCCCACTAAAACGTACAAACGACTTTTCTACCCAATGTCGTATGCTACAAACACTTGATTTAGTCAGTAACTCCTTCTTAAACTTCCCCCCAGTAAAAACAAGTTTCCTTGGCCCATCACTTTCATCCAACAAAACAATCTGTCGCCAGAACAAGTACCAACACAACACCGGCACTTAAGTATCTTCATCTTCCCGATAAAAAAAAAAAACTCCATAACACCTGACACCACCACCAAAATCACCCCTTTCCGCCAGGCCCAAGCAGTTCGTTTGACGATTATGAGGCCCCTTTTATACACCCAGCTATTCTAGTTGATAGCCCATTCCGGTACCTTCATAAAATCAAGCTCAACGCCAATGAAAAAGTACTTCTTAACACCTCGTATCTAATCATCCCTAAATACTATGAATTAACTTGGTGGCCAGACTGCCCACAACAACGGCCACTTGCGATTCGGCGACTGGTGATCCCGGGAACATCCTCCATTCACTATGCCCCCGTATAAAACACCGCTAAATGCGAGGCTACCGCAGGTGCCGGCGATATAGAAGTGGGGTGAGCCCGCGTAGAATCTCGTTCTCCAAAGCACAGGAAGAACGTTTTAGCTTTTTGTGCTCCATTATAATATCTACTTGAAAATGCCCGTTATTATCAGCACGCAATCCAGTTTTTTTTTTAATGATTCCATTCATTCGTTCCTTTTCTTCGTCCTGGGCTGTAGAAACACCAACAACTGTTGCCAACACCATACTCTGCTCCTTGTAGTCATGTTCGTAACATTACATCTCGTGATATCGGGGCGCATAAACATTTACAACTCCAATTTGGCAGATAACAACAGCCAGGGAGGAGGAATCGCCACCGACGCCGCCACCGCCATAGTATGGAGTACCTACGCTGCTGTGCGGACGGGTGTTGGTAATCTCTTCGAAGAACTCGGTAGCTGGTATGTATTATATGGCTCCCCAGACAGCACAGATGACACAAGAGTTTGCGGGCAAATATTTATTTGTCGTCGTCACATTATTATTCCGATGACTGGGATTTTATGGCCCCAGATACACTCGCAATCGCAACCGAGAGTGGATTTTATCGCCTTGCAATTCATTAGGATGCAGCAGGAGCGCTTGCTCCTTCGGGCGTGCGCAAAATATTACGCCACGGTCTGCCCCGAGAAATCATAATAATTATGATAATTTTTTTCGGAGATTTTAATTCAGCTACACATAAGATAGAACTGCAAAAAACAAAAGATGAATAGGTAGATACAACTTGCTCCTGCATAATGACCAGTTGCAGCATCGCGGAAAGGTATATGTATTACCTGTAGGTAGTAGCAATGATTTTCTGGCGATTTTCACTCGTGATTATGATTTTTTGGAAAAGCCTTGCAACCGGTAATTAGCATAATTTTTTGGCTTTGCATCGATCGATTCTAAGCGTTATACACCGCGCGACCGACCGAGACGTGATGGCACTCATAATGGTCCGGTCTTGTTGTTGGGCTGGGGATGGTGTTGGCAGTTGGCTGCGTTCATAATTAGGCAGTCGTATTTAAATTTGTTTGCTAATTTCTTTGGAGCCTTTATATTCGCTCCCCGAGGCCATATTAAGGACGACTACGAGCATAGAACCAGCATCGGCTAGACTTCTTTGGCGCTCGAGGCCCATTAGGAGCTGAGCTCTTTTTGTTTCCTTTCCATACCTATATGAAATAATTACCCGGATGATGGTGGCAGTGGCGATGGCAGTGCTGTTTCACAAAATCGTGGGCTTGTACCGGCATATTATGATAATAACCGAAGTAGCAAAATGATTGTAATTAATATAATGACCAAAGATTATCGTCCGTAATTACACTCGGTCGTATAAACTGTGTTCTTCGAGTATCTATATATGCTTCTATTTTGGGTATAGACTTTCTTCTTATGGCAGCGAGTTTTGAAACCCAGAGTGGGCTGTTTTCAAAATTCGCGATCCAACAAGTTACGTGACATTTAAACGCATTCCAAAAGCAGCTTAAAGAAAAATAAGCTGAATTCTACTAGCAACCAACATACAGAAGCAGGATGTCTATAGTAACGCGCACGTCAGTTACATTGTGGCTCGAAAGACAAAAGATCCGGCTGAAATCAATTTTCATCCTTCAACAATTCTCGTAAAGTCGTGCTAACGCCAATGTTCTAACTAAAATTAATTGAATAGAACGAAAAGCTGTCCAATTTATGTTGCGCAGAGTTCTTGAAAAGCAAGCACACTCTGGAAAATAATCCTTCCACATAAGATAGCAAATTTCAAGCTTCCTTAAAGTGGGCTGAAAAGAAAAATGAGCTAGATGCCGACTTCATGGTAAGGTCACAAGGGGCGTTGGCTTAGTCCTTTATTTAGGAATTAAATAAAAAGCATAAATCACTTTAGACATAAGCTATTTCCAATTTATGTGCAATGTTTTTTCATTTTAATTGTGGCTTCGGTTTTGAAATTTATTAAGGTTTAAACAGGACTTTCAAAACTTCTAGATTAATAGTAAAATAAACTATTTTTCGATTAATTATCCCAACCGTGATCTCGTAAAACTGTACTTGCACTCAATTTAACCGATGTCAATTATGCATTTAGACAAAGTTGAAGAGAAGAATGGAAAACATTATTTAATGCAGCATTATGCCCTAAATCTTTCTCTATATTCAGCAATACAAAAGGAAAAACCACTTGCTCGCTTATTTAAATATTTGATTACCACAAACTTGAAATTGAAATATGAAATCAATATAAGGGTCATACAAAAAAACGTTGTTGCATCCATATTAAAAGAGTATAGGTACATTTCGACGTGACGTCGAGAATTAAGCGAGAATTAAGCGACATGACGTCGCTTAAAAAGAGTTCCAGCTCCAACAAATTAAATTGCCTCAAACAATAAGAGGCTATTTATTTGGCGCAGTCTGAAGCTTTAATTTGTGTCGCTCTCAATTAGCTGAATCAACGCATTTTTCCCGTCGGAAAGATTTGAGTGAAGATTTATTTAAAATATAAGATTTCTGGTATTACTAGCTGATGAAAAGAGTAGGATTTCTAAATAGTGATTGAATAGTGATTTGTTTTATTTGGCTTTATGTTTTTTTTTTTAGTTATTTGGCGCAGTTGGCTTAAATTTCCTTTATATTTCTTTACGCCTATACTTTTTTTTAATATAAAATAATTAAAAAAAAATATGTTAAGGAAAAATTTGACACTCATTTGGTGTAAAAGCGGTCCAAAATCAGGAGTGTTGTGTATAAAAACTGGGTTTGTGATTAGACGAGTTAAAGTTGCACCAACTTTTACCTTATATTTTTTGGTACTAGTGAGAAAGTTGTCGCCACGTAAGATTCATAGTGAAAAAAGAAATATCCAACCTAGTAGAAAGCCATTTATTTGGCGCAGTCGATATTAATTTCTTAATATTGCTATACAGCTAGTTTAGTTTTTGTCAAGTTAGAGTATAAGCAGCTAATGTCAATCCAGTAAAAGGTATGTCTTTTACTGGATTGATATTAACTAAAAACCTATTAACCGAAAACCTTAACAGTCGACTTTGGTGCAAAGATGTAATTATGTGCAACATATTAATCAACCAACTTAAGTATTGTGTTCTATCGCATCATATGTTTGAGAAGAGTCGGTAAGCGCGATCGGATTTATTTGGCGCAGTCGATTTATTTCACTTATATTTAAAAAATACGGTTGGTAGTTTCTTGTCAGTTTAGACTGTGAGGAAAATAAGTAAAAAAAGGAAAAAAAAATGAATTTTTCTTGAAAAATCTTCTGCGGGCGCTAAATTACTCACAAAAAAAAACTAACAATTCCTTCGGGAGAGGTAAGTCTAGTGTTGTTAAAAACAGGAAATAAAAAAATAGTTAAGATTTTAAAATAATTTCTTTTTGTGCGTTTTACAAACACCTTGGCCATGTTTTATAAACTATAATGACGATGATAAAACTGTTAATGTACATAAGGCTTGCCAGTGACAGATTAGCCCTATAGGCCAATAGGGCTGGGCCCATAGCGAAAACTTAAGAAGGGGCGGCAAGTTTAGAATAAAGAAAAAAGGACATTTTAATTTTAATTTACGTATAAAACTTACGTATAAAAACATAGGAAAAACATTTTAAATATGTGTATATGTATACCTACTACCTTATTATTAGCGCCTGGTATGCCTTTTCAACTTCCCGGGAAATACTTTTTCCCGTTCTTTATACGTTAGACAGCCAAACATTTAACCTTAAATGTGCAAAAGTGTATTTCAACCGTATGCAACTATAAAGGGTCGAGGAGTCTAAATTCGCAATTCACCCCAGCCCATGTCTGTCAACATCAGAACCTCAACACTCTGCAACGATCGCCGGTCGCCGGCCGTGAGATTTAAAATATGGTTTTACTTTTAACGAACAAAAGGGCATAGAGGTTATTTTGTTACCACCACATTTAGTTAATAAGATAATTTAATATATTCTATTATATATTATATAATATATTCTATAATACGGTGAAATAGTGGAATAGCAAAGACCATCAAGGCGAATATGTCAAATCTGTAGGCATACTCATCTCTGCCTGCTTTAATGCCTCAATTTTCAAGCTTTGGGTTTGAAACTTCAGGTCTGGATTTTTAAAATCCCTTACATGTAAAAGAGAATTTATCCCTATTCCACAGGAATCTAGTATATTTAGTTTTGTACAGGCAAAAATGTAACATAGAGAAGTAATAACGATAGACCCCCAAAACGTTGGGTGAGCCATGTCCGTCCGTCCGTCCGTGTGTCACCAATTTTTAGGCCTTAAATTTTGAGCTACAAAGCTGAAATTTTATACGTAAGCTCTCTGCCATCCGAAGCAATAAAAAAATGTTAAGATTTTTTGAATCCGCCTACAGACACGCCCACATCGGTCTAAATGTGCAACTATCTCCAGTGCTTTCAAAACTATAAGACGTCGTGAAAGGCTGAAATTTAACATTTAGCATCTCCCAATGAATATAAGATATAAAAGTAAAAACGAAATCGGCTGACCGATTTATTCAATATTTTTGTTGCAAATCGAAAAATTTTTACTTAATATTTTATGTAGAAAATATTTTGTTCTACAATTGGCTCATACAAAGTTTTGGACCCCGCCCACAGTTAGAGGCAGAATTCCATAAAAACCTAAAAATTTCCAGAAAAACATGAAATTCGACTGCTTTTTAGCTTTACTAAGGATAGAATAAGAAAAAAAATTTAGCATATAAACTACACCAGATACTATTCAGATTTCGTTCATACAAAACTTTCGGCCACGCCCATCTTTAGTGGTCAATTTTACAAAATTATTCAATTTGAACCAAAAAATTACAGTTATGCGTACATTATAGCCGCAAACTTGGATATTTCTACGCTAATATTGATTTTCGGTTAAAGGGGTTGGACATACCACGCCCCTTTTTTAAAAAATAAGTAAACTTAAACTTAAAAGGAATCAGTTTTATTTTTGTTTAAAATGATGGTTTTTCTATTTTAAATGGTAACGGGACGGGGATGGAAAACAAAAAAAAAAAACGAATGGAATGGAAAAAAGAAATGGAAAGGAGAATAGGAATGGAAAGGAGAAAAGGAATGGAAAGGTGAAAAGGAATGGAAAGGAGAAAAGGAATGGAAAGGAGAATAGAAATGGAAATGAGAATAGAAATGGAAAGGAGAATAGCAATGGAAAGGAGAATAGGAATGGAAAGGAGAATAGGAATGGAAATGAGAATAGGGTCCGTTACAGACGGAGCGAAGCTATTACACACGCACTGTAGCACTTACTCACTGTTTTTTTTTAAGTTCATTCACTGACAAGTCAGAAGGCACTTTAAATAGTTACAAGTGGGGAATTTCGAAACATGGCAGGACGGTAAAGCTGTTTCAACCCTGTACATAATTTGCCTTTTATTTGATATCTTAGTTGGAAAAAAAAAACAGTCGGGGGATAAGGCAAGGCACCCATTTTTATTTTTAATTGTAATAATTAAAATACTAAAAAAAGATTTTGGCATGAATTAAGGATACATATATATAAAAACTAAATTCAAAGCAGAAAAAAATAACTTTTAAATACTTAAAAAAATAAACAAAAAAAAAGTTGACGGTGATATGGCACCTACTGGAGGGCTATATGCCACCTTAATTTTTCACAAGGTTGTTTTTGTCTCACTTGATCCAAGTGGTTTACTTTTTTTATTGTCTTTGCGAAAATTTTGCTCAAACTTTTGCCATGCCCAGTTGCCCACTTTTTAATCCAATTTAAGCTTGAAATTATATTTTTCAATTTTGGCTTATGAAGAAATATTATGTTTTAAAAAACCCTATGAATTTTGCTCGCATTCATACCATATGTTTTCACCTTCTTGGTTCTGGCATGGTTTCTTAAAAACTAATTTTTTAAGTTGGAATCGTTTCCAAAAGTTTTTCTATTTTTATGTTAGGAAAATACATTGAATATTGAAAAATAAAAACAAGAAGAGGCGAAAGGGCACCGTTGCCAAATATCCCGATCTGTTGAGGTGTCATATCTCCCTTTTGATATTGTCTCCTTTTTTCTCTATTAATTAGGAACAGCCGTGTTTTCTCAGCTATGAAAAACAAGCAAACATAAACACACTCGGTTTTTTATTTTTTTTTTACTTCCAACAAGCCCCAGACATCAAATGGTCTCGTATCTGCACGTACTTCGAGAACCCACTAAAAAACTTTTGTGTTTGAAACAAAATTTTTACACTATTTTACTTGCACTAGATTACACTAGTGCAATTTTTTTTTGCACAAGTGTAAGAGCTACTACGATTTACATCCGTGAGCAACTTATGTGTGACGGAATGATTTGTTGATCTATTTGCTTCAAAAATGATTAGTTAAGTGGTAGTTTTTGAAAAGGTGCCATATTCCCCAAGGTGCGCCATATCACACGACTTTACCTACATAAGGTACTATTCGTAGTTTGTAGAGCCTACTCTTGAAGGCATTCAAGACAAACATTTGGGTTTTTACTGCTTAGCAATGACGCCAAGCTACTTTTTTCCCAAAATCTCCCCTTTTTTTGCTGGGAGCATCAGTAGTGACCGTTCAATATTTGTGTGTTTTTTAAATATTTTTTTGGTTGAATTTCCCAGGGGCGGTAAAAATATGTGGGCCCAGGGCGGCACTTTACTATAATTCGCCCCTGAGGCTTTCACCACTATAAATAAATAAATAGAGTGGCGCGCAACAGCTCGAGGTGAACCAGGGCCAACTTCTCAACAGCGTATATGCTGTGTGTGTTAATTTCTTCACAAGGCGACCTGCAATTTTTGGCCAAATCCGAACGGCACTCTGAGAAGTTTTTCGTTGTCGTTGTCAGACCCCCGTGGAGGTGAGGGCCGTAAAAAAGAATGATTCTTTTTTTATTCAGGCGACGATGGTAGGATTCGAACCCACACCTCCACCACTATATGTCTCTGATTTGCAAGGTTCCTTAATAGCAATGAAATCATTGATTACCCATGCCTTAAGTAAGCGAAAGAAAAAATTAACGAAAAGCAAAGACAGCAAGGCATCTTCGACATGCCAGGTCCTTTAATAGCTGTCCCTAGAGTTACGCGACGGCTAAATTAAAGGTAAACGCCGGGTATTTGCCGGGAAAACTCCATACATTTGCTCTTTCTTCTGCTGTTTCTGGTCAGGGAGCACCGTAGACTTTTAAACATGTAATAAAATAAATTCCATTTAAAGTTTATTCAGTCAGTGACCAACTTTGGCAGTTTTGCATGATTTTTTGAAGTACCGCACGCCGGCGTAAATTGACCGATTTCTTCGCGAGTTTAAGGTCCTTTAGTCTGTTCTTCCTTTAGGTAACACAATAAAAATTCAAGAGCCGACAAATCAGGCGATAGCGACGGACATTTTATTTCATCATTTTGTTAGGTATACGCTGTTCTTTGTGATTTAAATATTAAAGTTTTTGAAATAAGAAAAAAAAAATATGGTCTAGCTGTGAACAAGTCAGTCTGGAACATCTCCGTACAATTGCAGGAAGAAGGAATAATTCAGCATTGTACAAAAAGTTAAATTACCTTCTTTCAGCGTGACATTGGCAGAACTTCCATAATTTTTTTTATTTTGTTTTTGTGTCATTAACTTATAAAATTTTATGTTATTTATGTTGTTTTACTTCATTATGTTATATTTTTGCTTAAAAAAAGTAAGACAAGTTCTTCCTATCACAAAAAAAAACCTTTTATTGTTGATAATTTACTTGAAGCTCATTACAAGTACCAGGTAGACAAGTCGACAAGACTTTACAGACCTGCTGATCTCAATTTTGGACAAATATCCTCACTTCATTTTGATCTATTGGACAATATTTGCCATCGATAACAGTTTTTCCTCTTTTTCGTTTTACATTTGGTAATGATTTCGGGTAATTTTCCCCCATTCCTGATCAAAGACTTAAACCTGAATGCAGCACTTTTATCGCCCAACAAAAACCGTTTGCGTCTAGGACATTTAAAAGCTTGCCTTAGAGTAATTGGACCATGGACGTTTAAAGTACTCAAGCTTAACTAGAACATTTTCTTTCTTTTGGACAATGACTGCTACTCGATGTCAAATATCGGCACTAAGGTACCAATATACCTACCTACCTACCTAAATATGTTATGTCAAAAAAAATTAAAGCATTTTATACGAACAGTTTGACAAACAGCTTTAAAAACTCACCTACTGCCACTCAGCTAAATCCTTAAACAAAGTGCATAAATCCTGGAATAAAATAGAAAACGTCTGTTCGACAAATCCTTCGTCATCGTTATAAATTCCTAGTGACACCTAGCTCACCGCACACAAAATTGACTCATTTTCAAACGAACCCTCTGCATGTGTGCCGCCTGACTATGTGCATATGGGTAGGTAGGGTATGTGCAACGTTGTCGCATGGTTCATGTCCATGGTTCGTTGTCAAAGCTCTATATCTTTTCCGCCATTAATCACTCTCTCGAACGGCAATGGTATCCATTGGAAACCAATCGGACATTCTACAAAATGGTTAGGTAAACTGTCAAAATCTATAAATACACGATTGTCCGACGGTGCGCGTCTATGGTGGCGGATTGCTGGTTCAATTTATCACCGCGCCTCTTCCTTCTAGCCGCCCCCGCCCCATGGTGTGTGTGACATGCCGAAACCCCAAAAAGCCAAGCCCACTGACGTTTGCTCACTCACTCGACCGCCGCGCCGCCGCCGCCGCTTATAGCATGTGTGGTAGGTTCCCACTTGCGGGCCTGTCTATTGCAGAGCACAAATGCATAAATGGAAAATTGACAACAATAATGTCAAATAAAAACAGTAATTATTGTCAACTCGAATGTAATCCATATTTGTGTCGTTGTTGTGTGTTGCTCATTATATTGCTCTGGGAGGTGGCGTTGTTGAGGGGGAGCCGCAATGACAGGGTTTTATCGCAGCTCAAACTGCCGTGTCGGGTTAACGGAGTGATGGGGTAGTTAAAGTATCTATGCGCACTCGTTTTGTTTGTGTATTGTTCGGTGTTAATATCATTATAACCATTGTAGTTGCGCATGGAATTGTGGGTTCCATTTCAACTTTGAAATGGTCTTCTCGCTCATCATCGTTAAGTGCTTTTATGTACTGGTTCTGGTGTAACAAATAGAAAATCCCGCGTATAGCTCGTTGTGCACACACATTCAGATTGTATCTATGTTTTTGATGCTACACACTGCTGCTGCTGCCGTCGGCCGGCCGCATACAGTTTGCAGTCGTGTCGGTTGGTTGGGGGGTGTTTTCCAGAGTTGACAACGAAAAGTTTTCGCAAAAACTCGGTAAGGGTTGGCAATGGGGATTGCACAACACTTGCAGATGTTCGTGTTCCAATTGAATCGACCACCACCACACTATAGCCGAACGCGAACGGAGCCTTTTCACGGTCGTCGGTTGCAGCTCCGTGTTATGATTTTTGCCATAATTCGATTAATTAATTTTACTGCGGTGCAAATTGTAAAATAATGCTAATCACTGCCGCGTGCAATGTGCCATGTCGAACAGCTCTCAGTGTATTGAATAATAATGCATGTGTTGATATGACTTGATGAGTGGGCAATATAACAACGTCCAAAATAGAAATCACGTTCCGCATATCTGATCGATTGGTGAAATGTCGGCATGACTGCTCGAAAAGATACACTTCACGCAGGGTAATCACATAAATTCGTCAGGAATACGTTTGACAAATTTCTACCAACTCGCTGGTACCCCTGCAACAGTTGCAGATGGAGTGAGTGTGTTCCTCAAGGAAGTCGTAAGTTTCCTTTTTTCCCCAACAAATCCACCAAAAGAATGACTAATGACCGCAAGCTAAAAAGGATCAACTTTTTATTTCAACTTCTCTTTGAAGACCGATTCGCATTGGGGTTGCTTCTTTTGGCGAGTTTGCCGGAATTAGCCATAGTGTGACCCCATCGTGCCATGGGAAGAAAATCTAGAAACCTACTTGTACCTACTTCACAGATGCAAATAACGCTCTGGATTGTGCTTTACAGAGTAATGCAACGAGCAAAACGTGTAACCACCGCCCGGCGAGGAACTGCTGCACGACCAGCGTCCACGTTCACGTCTACGTCTGCGTCACAACCGCCAACAGCGACAACTGTAACCGCACAAGATTTTCACCCAAAACAATAACGCAGAGCACACAAAAAAAAATATAAGGAAACCAAAAGGAAGCAATACTAACACGGAGTAAGAGTAATCTACTACTTTAAGAAAGAAGTGCACAACAACTGGTAGCTGGCAAGTCTAAGTTTTGCATTTCGCAGCTCCGACTCGACCGTGGCAAACAGAGCGTGTCCTCAAAAATAAAAATAAAAAACAGAAAAAAAAACATCAAAACGAACAAGAAAGTAGAGGATTCCTCTGGGACGCTTCCTTCTGGTATAGGAAGAGTATTATACTGATCCCCCCTGCATCATGGTTTTGTATAGAGTTTATGGTTCTTTTAGTCCTTCTTGCAAGAGTTTCGTTTTTTCCCGCAAAACTACGTCGGTCGTAGGCAGTGTTTTCTCAGAGTCCTTGGCAGGAATGAGAAATTCCTTGCAACCACTTCGCGACGAGGCGGCATCCTTTTATTGGCGAGCCACATGTCACCACTAAACGACCGAGCGACGGACGGACAACGGCACGATGGAATAGTGTTGTGTCGTGCAGAGTGCGACGAACTCATCGTATTTGACCCTTTCGCGTTTTGGTTAATTAAATGCAAATTATTTTGACCGGTCCTGGCAATTAGTTTTCCTTTACAATTTAATTTTGTAAAAAGTTTTAACTAAATAAGGCCAAGATAACCAGATTGTCATAACAAAGTGAAAATATCCTTTTTTAATGGTGGTGAAGGCCATAGAATTTAATACTCTGTTGAAACGGCTTTAAGCAACAAACCTAAAAAGCCCGCGGACTTCTTGGATTTTTTCAGGAGCGTGTCCATCCAAAGCGCACAAATAATACAATAATAATCGAATGCAATCACAAGATTACAAACGACATAATATAAGTAATTGGATTCGATTACAATTACAGAAAGTAATCTACAAAACAGTAAATGATCAAAAAGTTATGTGCCCACCCTCAAAGGAAGGGAAAACTGACGATGCATACACATACTCAAAAAAAATCAGGAATCTGAAAATTACATCATTTTTGCATCATCTTTTGATTTTTGTACACATTTATGACACACTTTTTACACAGAGAAAAGCGCATATTTGCAAAATTCAAAAATTTCTATAAAGATTACTTTGTAATTTGATTACTGGGTAATCAGAAAGTTGATGAATATTAACCGTGTTACAGTGAAATTATTATATGGATTGCAAACTCATTCAGTTTCTCTGTAGGTTACCATATAATTCATTTCATTGTAATTATAGCCCTGATTACTATGTAATTGGATTTAAAGAAAAAATCAAAACTAAAAAACTTAAAGTAGGTACTGACAGAATTGCAAAAAATAAAAGTTTTCCATAAAAATCGTTTATACATTTGATTACTAGGTAATCATAGAGTGCATCAAAGTTATATTGTATTACATAGTAGATGAGTTGAATTGTAACTGGATAAGTCTGTATCCTAAAAATTCATTACTATGGTATAAGATAACTCTGTAGGGGTTTCTCTGTTAAAGTTTTTGAATACTGGGTAATCAAAAAAATGATTACTTATATAACAGAATTAGAGTATAGCAAAAATATTAGTGACAAATTATTCGGATCATTCCATAGGTAACCATCATATTGATTTCAATGTAATCATAACATTGATTACTGTGGCTTAAAGTAAAAGAATTTTAAGTACCAAGAGAATCGCTAAAATAAAGGTTTTTGACTTAGATTGTAATTTGATAAGTGGGAAGCCGAAAAGTTGCTCAAACTTTTTAAAGGATTACTTTGTAATCAAAATTTATAACTGAAACATTACTGTTACTGACATATTCATTCCGATGTTACCGGAATGCTAAAATATTCATTTCAATGTAATCGTGATACTTTTTGTAAATACATCAACAATGTAAAACCAAAATAAAACATTGTCAAATGCCAATGTACGAAATTGCAAAAATAAAACATTTCGATGAACATTATTTCGTCACTTGATTACTTGGTAATAAAAAATACTACGATATAAAAAAAAAAATATTACAATGTAACCAGATTGCTCTGTAGGAGTCCCCCTGTTAAAGTTTTTGATAACGACTATTTTGCAGCATGAATTCTGATCAACCAAGAACTTGATTACTATTATAACCGGATTAAATGGTAACCGAAATATTCATTACACCCTTACCAAATTCCTCCGTAAGTAATCATAATATTCATTCCAATGTACTTACTAATTACCTTGATTACTGCTTAATAGGATATTAAAAGTTGAAAAACTGCAACAATTTAAAGTTCTACAAATTTTATAATAATGACTAGTCCTATGAAATTTTCAATCTCTGGTTTGACCAATGGGTAATCAAAATTGTAGTATGACTATGAAATCAAAAAAGTGATATAAATTGCAACCGGATTACTCTGCAAACAAATCATTCATTCAAATGTTTCTGGACTACTCTGTAGGTAATAAAAATATTCATTACAATGTAATCGTGATTATTTTTTATCCTTTAATTAATATTTGTTGAATTAAGTACTATGTGTAATCATAATGAAACAACTGAAATAATAGGTACCTGCTTACTGAACATACGATTACTTAGTAGTCAAAATGGTTACTGGGTAGTTAAAAATATAATTAAAGTTTTAATAGCATTAGCTAGGTACAGTATTATGCAATCGAAAAGATGAATAGGAACAATTGTTACGATATTCCTCTTTAACCAAAGTATTTACATTGCAATCATGTATCAGATCAAAAAGTATTCGATTACTTTTGTAATCGAAAGTGTCTAAACCTGGATAATATACGTATCTATAGACTTCTCATCACTTCACTGATCTAAAAACGTCTTAGATTGTTAACAAAGCTTTTAAGCGTTTGACATCAGCCCCTGGAGGCAAACTTTTTTGGCAAAAAAAGTGTCGTTGCTACCTTAAAAGACTAGTTTACCGGATCGCGCATAAAATTTTATCTGCATGCCTAGCGCACGATCAAGAAGCCACGCTTAAGCGTTCCTCAACATCTTATCTTCAACACGACGTTAAAAAAAGAAAACAAGTCTTTTGAAATCTCTTTCTCTCTGCGGATTAAAACAAATAGAAATAAACCAATCTAACACTGAGGGCATAAAAATTATAGTTATTGCCTATTTTATTGACATTTAAATACCCGAATAGTTAAAGATGAAAACATCTCCTTCGAGCCTGTATAGAAAAGAAAACCGATACTATGGCAATACAGGTGACATCTGCTTAATTGTATCGCAACATAATCAGTATCCAATCGAACCACAATGCCTATAAAATTTTCACTTCTATCGCCACCATATAATAAACCCACAAGATAGCAACTAGGAATTCTACAGGTACCTATACTTAACCTGCCCACCATCAAAAACCCGCTTCACAAATTTGTATTTATCACGATGTTTTGTTCTAACGATGTCCTCCACAAAGTTATGGCCGCATATCCCATAAGAAAGTCGATAAAAGCTGGTGGAAATCGGCTGCCATCGGATCTGGGTGACAAAAGTCAACACCACTTAAAAGATACCAGCCGCCGTAGAATTTATTTCTTTTTTATTAAAAAAAAAAATCTTCCCGTCGTCATTTGCCGGTCACCGAGGGGACAACAATTAAATCTTGCCAACGAATGGGGCAATAAATTTCCAAACGATCGACATTGCCAGCCACGACTACCAAATCGATAAAAACAAAGAGTTTACAAACGCGGCTAATTATGACATAAACCTGGGACTATGAACTTCCTAGAAAAAAAACAGACACCAAACTCTGTGTCCACGTTCACAAATTGCCTGGCCAATTCCGGTGATCGTACAACCCACATATACGATCGCCATTGAGGCTAGCTTTGCATGGCATTTGGGCGGGAGATTTGAATATAAATATTGGCGAATGACAATCATTAAGTAATTTGATATCGGATTTTATGCGATTTTTTATTCCAACGTTTGCAGTTGGCCGCCACGATTGAGGTGATCCTCCGAGAGGATCGGTCGTTTGGGTCTAAAGTGGGTAACTTTTTCCACGCCCAGTTGCCCAGGTAATTCCACCAACACAACGGTGACACAATGTCATTAAATTTGTCATCGTAATAATGACGATAGGTACCCAGAATGCATGAATACGGAAAAAGTCACCAAAATAAGGACAACAAATTTACAGGAAAAGAAAATGTGACCGCACACACTATACGGATACTATGCGCAAAAACAAAACACGCGGTCCAGCTGTAATAACTCAATGGATACAGTGTGTATGATGACCATTGTGAGCATCCACTTCGGCAGGCACCGACCAGATAGGTACTGTGAATCTTAAGTTTGCCACTCGCTCGGATCTGATAATAAAAACAAAAAATCGAGTCCCCAACTGAACCCCAAAAAAAGTAAGGATATTGCATCTCCAACAAGATTGAGGACCCCATCCTTTCCTTGGTCGTCTTTTTTTTTCTTTTTTTGTGTTGCTATCTTTTCTTATCCGATACCCAAAGACTCTTCATTATTTGTCTTCGTTTTCGGTTAATTTTTTGTTGCTTTTGTCCACCTTTTGATATCAACAGAAATTAATAAGATGCGACGGTATTCATGATTTGCCTCCCTATAGAATACCCGTTAAAGAGCCCAAATATTGTATATCTACAGCGACGGTGCGGCACATTTTATTCTACCTGCCGAAGCTAAAACGAATCACTGGTCATTGAAAAAGTGACAGGAGCCAAAGTGACCGGCCCAAGTTGCCGTATGTGTCCGTTCCTCGGCCATTGGTCGCATGTGTGTTGTGACAGGCAGAATTTTTTTAGCCGACACACTTAATGAAGTGGAAATCGACTTAAGAATAGGAAAAAAACCCCCTGCATTGTTAATATTTTGACATTACAGTCAGTATCGATCAACTACTTTATTTGATTACGATGAACCGATCGATGACGATCAACTTTGTGTTCTTTCCGTTTCGCTCTATATAAAAGTCTACTTATCTCTGGTGATTAATGTTTTATTTTGTTTCGGTTTTCTTTCAGCTCCTGGTCGGCAGTGGCGGCGGAGGTGGAGGTGGCGGCGGTGGTGGACAATCAACGACAGCAGCCGCCAGCGCCCAATCGCCAATATCAGGTGCAAATGCACCATCGCTGAGTCCATCTGGCGGCTCGGGCACCGGTGTGCCGGCCGGTGCCCTAAGTCCTGGCGGAATTTCGCAAACATCAAACGCGGCACCCGGCACCGGTACCTGCTGTGAGAATGGCCGACCAATTATGACAGATCCTGTATCAGGACAAACAGTGTGTTCGTGCCAATACGATTCTGCGCGATTGGCTTTATCTAGCTACTCGAGAATTCAAACAGCCGGCGTAGGCGTTTATGGGACACCGTATCCGTCAACAGATCAAAATCCCTATCCCAGCATTGGTGTGGATAGTTCTGCTTTCTATTCGCCACTTGTAAGTATGACTTGTTTGCATTTATTTTGCTGTTTAGGTGGAGTGTTTATGGTTTAAATAAGAGACGAGTAGGTGTTCAAGTACAGGTTTCATGGTAAATATAGATGATTATCAACATGGATGCATAAAAGACACAGCTTACTGTCGTATAATAATAATCTTTGGTTCAGGTTCGAGGTTTACGAACCTTAACTACATTGGGTTTCAAAGTTTAATGTCAGCACATTAACCTGCTGCAAATTTTGAACGAAAATTAGTTTAAATGTGTAAAAATAGTGTTTCATGAACTTTGGAATCAATTAATCAATTGTATTATTTTGAATTTTCTCGATCCGCCCTTTGCTAAGAAAGGTCCATAGGACCAACTTACTACGAGTGACAGGCCGCACTCTATGATCAATTTCAGCTCATTTGGTTTAGTCGGTAAAGCATCGTTGGTTCGCTTGCCCCACGTTGGGCGCCATTGCTGTGTTTCAAGATTTCGGCAGGTCGTTATTTTGCGTTAAGATGTTCACATTAGAAAAATGTTAGAGGCTATCTAATTTTTATGTAAGGCTCACGACGTTTTTGGCTTTCTAATATTTTCAATCTATGAGACGTACGTTGTTTGGAAATTGGTCAACCATTACATTTCAACCAAATAAGCATGAGCTCGCCTTAGTTTAAAAAAGTGTTGCCAAAGTAAACATAAGTTCGCACCCAATCAGAGGTGAGTATAATCTTTGATATAACTCACCCCATAACTGAACTAGACTAAACGGAACTTGGGCAGACCGAGCTTAGGCAAGTGGCTACGTAGTTCACACTGTAATCTGAGTATGACTCAACCCATCAATCTCTTGGCTAAACTAAGTTGTTGGAGAGATACCCAACCTATTTTTAGTCTTAGCTCTCGTCTTTAACTCATCTCGTGGCATGCATACTATCCATACCTACTTCTCTGCACAGATTATACAATCCGTTCAACTGAATCCTTGTGTGATCCATTGCATTTGTTTGTTTTCCAGGCAGTGAAGCTTTTGAGACAGTTGACGTTTTCATAAAAGAAATCAATGGAATGTTCTTCCCAAGACACATAAGTTGTCGCACACAGGTTGTGGCGACTGAATTGTAACATAGTGTTTTGATGCATTTTATATGCCACGATAGATAGCAACCAAAAAAGCGCAAGGGGCGGGCCCATTATACGCCTAATTCTAGGTTGCAAACTAGTTGCTGAAGAACTACTTAGCGACTGATAGAAGTAGTCACTTATAAGTCGCAAATCGTTAACATATAACTGCTTAGCGACTTTTAAAGGTTGTCGCTGGTAAGTCGCAGGCCAACCATTTGTAACTAATTAATGACTTTTACAAGTTGTCACTTATTAGTCGCAAGCTATTAATGTGCGACGTCAAGCCTATACATATAGAAGCCAATATTCAACAGTCACAAAAAGATTGACATTATTTGTATGAATTAAGAATTTGTAACAGAAAATCATGAAATTATCATGAATCATTTATGAAATCTCAGCTCATTTATGAAATTTTAAAACTAGATTATTTATAACTCTTGGTGTTATGAAAGAAAATATATTTTTGAAAAATACAACAAAACATCAAAATAAACCCTCTCTAAATTTTTGAGTACTTCTATTTTTGTTCAAAAATAATAGCGGTAGCGACAGTATTGCGACTACGATAACTGCTATGCGACTATTCTAGCCGCAGAGAAGTCTTTGGAGATTGTCTTGCAACACTTGCAGTCACTTAAACTTCTAACTAGTTTGCCAACTGTTACAACAACTGTTGTGCGACATGTCAGCGGTTGAAGTTCCTATTTGTGGCAAAGTAGTCACTAAAAAGTCATAGTAACTGGTATGTGACTACTTTGTCAAATTACTGAAGTGCAAATTGGCAGCAAAGAAGTCGATGAAAAGTCATAATAACTGGTGTATATGACTTCTTTGTGATTGCTTGGGCATATTTGATCTCCATTATAAAATTTAGTCGTGAGAAGTTTACAAATTCGTCGCACAACAATTGTACATGAAAAGTCACAGCAATAAGTTATTAAATTTATCGCACGTGTGAAATTCACCACATTTATTAAGCAATCAACGATATAGACAGAAATTGGTTTTATTTGATGATTTATCGATGATGAATTTTAAAGCCGATATTTTTCTTGTATTAGGAAAAGATATTATTGTGACTAGTTTATGACTCCTGAGGGATTGTATTGACACCTGTTAATTCGTACTAGTATGCGACTGTTAAGTGACCACAATGTCGCTGAAACAGTCGCAAAGAAGAATTGCAAGTTCTTTCTGCGACAAAAAAAGATTTTAATTTTTGTTAGACTTTTCTGCGACTTCTTAACCAGATCTGAAGCCGCGGCCCTAATTGTAGGCAAAATAGAAGAGATTTGCGACTTTAGGCTGACTCTTATGCGACCTACGAGAAAATTTTGTTCGAAAGAAAGTATATTTTGCAACTGTTTTGCATCCAACAGGTTTCCAAATAACCTTAATGCCATCCTTATGCGACTAAGATAGACAGACTAAGAGGTCTGTGTCGCTTGGGTAAGATGACGTTTTAAAATGAGCCCCAATTTAAAAACTGCGTACCTACGTTTTTTGGGATCTGGATCTGCTTAGTTGGCGGATTTACTTGACTTATTAGAACTCTGTTGTAGCATTTTCTTTTGGTAACACGGTTAAGGTCGAGGTTTAATGAGCTGACATGCTCCGCCGTTCCAGTTCTACTTTCTAAAAAGACGTGTAAGGAACCGGAAATAAAATGAAAAACTGAGGGTCCCGTTTCCTTGAAAAGCAAAGGATTAAACTGGATTAATAGTATAAAGCAGAGAAGAGATCGTATATATAACGTATATATACGATCGTATGTAAAACGGGAAAGAGAATTGGAGGCAAGGGGGTTATATAAGTATAGAGCTCCTTGGCGCCCTTGGCGACTCTACTTATGGAGTCCAGCGTTTATTTTATGAAGCACAGACTTTAAGTCATTTAAAGCAACTTGAATTGAACAGCTTGAAATTATCATATTATCATATTACTAATCATATTACTAATCCATTTATTATGACATTCGTCGCAAATCTAAATCCACCTATTTTCTATGGTTCACTTTTCCGGTATATGACAGTATATGCCTGTCAGATCACCAAACACCAATGGATCTTTTGCTACGAGAACAATATGGCGGTCTTCAAGTTGTTTTCTTGATTCAATATATTTAATAAGTTGACAGTAATTAATCTGCAAACTGCAATGGAGCTGTGCGAGCTGCATGGAGCTTGCATATTCAAATGTGTCAGCATTTTCCATCAGATAGCTGCAACCTACAATGGAGATCTCACGTTCAAAGATGTCAGCATTTCCGACTGCGCCACATACGAAATGCTACAAATTTCAAATGATTCCATAGCTCAAAAACTAAGATATGATTTCTATAATTGAAATTATTTGAAATTATGTAACTATTCTTTGGATACACCAAGTGTCAACATGAATGAGAAACGTTTAAGGCGACTGCGCCATATCAACTAAAACTGAGTATCCGCGAAGTGCACACGTTTTAAAGGCCCGAATTGCCGTGTTTAATAATAATAGACACTTATCTACCTTTTTCATCAAACCCTCAATAAAAGCGTAGATATGCGCGTATTTTTTTTCTTATCCTCTTTCTGCAAAGGCAGATATCGACCATAGCAGGTACACCTTTTTAAACAAGTTGCTTACATATTTTTTTATGACTTTGAATGCAGTTTTCTTGTCTTTTATTTTGCCAGGTTCTATTATCTTTATATGCATGTGTGCAAATGCAAAGTGTGGCGTGCATCACTGCATCGATGAGCACCTCGCCACTCAATTTGCTGACCAAAGGCTAAACAGCCGGTGCTAGTCTACAGAGACACTTGAATATCTTATGCGTTGTTATTAATTTCATATCGTTTGCAACGACGACGACGACCGACGACGACGCGGTCTGCCTACTATAGCTGCGTTCTTACTATTCGTATATACCGATACACGAATAGTGAATGAACGAAGCCATCATACAAAGCGACTTTGTCGACAAACTTATTAATTATCCTGCGTCGTGGTGACACATGTACAGGCATTGATTCGTAATCGGATCAAATCGTTGCATTTAGCATTGATTTGTATAATTTCCATCATTATAGGGTAAAGTATAATAAAAGTGTATGGAGTGTAGTCGAGTTAGTTGATAAAAGAGTTGCTAATTTGAACTTGATGTATGACAGTGGTGGGCACTTGTGCATGTCGTGTTGACGGTAGGTGCTTATAATTTTAACTGCGATGTGTTTATTATTTTTTTTCCTTTTGTTAACAAGTTTATAAACAGTAGGTATAGGTACTTGTGTATTTATTTATTTATAAATTCCAATTATTATACTACTCAAACAGGTAAACTTACACTAGTGATACCGGTGATTTCAACAAAAAACGACAATTAAAAAAAAATAATAGGCTAGATGTTACTTTTATTAGTAAAACTACTTTCTGAGTTCAAGTCAGGTGCGTTTTGTGTTGGTAAAAAGACACTTACTTGTCTGGTGTACCTATTTTCCTGTTATATACTGTATCGTGTCCTTCCGTCAATATACTATGCTGTGACAAAATCTACTAATTTTACAACAACAAAGTCAGCTTAAATCGAGTCAGGATAATAAGTTCGGCGCAGCCTATAGTTAAACAGCCCTTTTATTTTTGCCAAGACCTGCCATAATGAAGCTAAAAATTACGTTTTAGGAGTATTTTATCCTTTTAATCTACATTATGCTCTCTAGCCGATATATTTACTGATTTAATCCTATTTTTAGATAATTTTTAGTTATTTAAATTACAGAATTCACTTACACAAATTTTAGCATTGACAAGAGCGTCATGGTAGATTTCTGTGTTTTGCACACCACCTGTGATCATATCTTAAAGTTCCTAAATGCATTGACACTAAAAGCTGAGCTTTGATTTCCAGTTTTCACCCCGTCGAGGTGGGACCTTTGAATTGGCACTCTGTAACACTTTCGAAAGGCAAAAAATAGTACCCAATACTTTTTCCGTTTCAGTAGTTTATTTTTCGAGTCTCGAAAGAAATCTTTTATGAACTGTCAAACACCAAGAACAAAAACGTATACAAACAATTCGTTGTGAAAACAGTAAATTTGCAAAGATTAATAATAAAAAATATGTAAAGCTCCACAAAATATACAAAACATGAATTCTGTGGCACTTTGATTTGACGAAGAAGAAACAAATAAAGAACGTATTGAGCGGAGAATTATAAGAGACAAATCCAATTTCATGGAAGTAAGTGAAAAAAAGTAAAACTTATGTCATAGCTGGGATTCAGTTTATTGTTTTATTACAGTTTTCTGCAAAATTTTCGCCTCTCTAAGGTGGTGAACTCAGTTCAACACGAGCTCAACACCGCTTCAACACCTGCTCAACACCGCTGTTTTGAGTTGTCCTTTGGCCAAATCTGGGTGTGCACACATAAAATCTACCAAAATAGCACATTGGCTTTGCTTTGTGTGGATATTTTTTGTAGATTTCATTTCCCTGTCAATAGTATTTTTTTTAAATAAATTGCTATTATTACTGTTTAGTCGTTCAAGAAACAACTTACAATATTATATCGTATGACTTTCCGATATCACATTTGTTGTCAAAATAAATTTTCCTTATTTCAGAGCTTTTGACGTTAGAAAACGAGTTACCAGGTACAAATATTCCGATATCGAAATTGTAAACCCGAAAGTAGTAGATTTAATTTTGCTTTTGTAATTGAGAGTACAAATATGTAATTCGTTTTCGGAAATTATTATAATAGGAACGAAATACTGAGTATGGCCCCAGGGCTCAAACCCGGGAGATATTGCACGCGGGACCTCATACAGACTAACCACTACACCACAGCGTCCACAAAGATTTCCAGCAACGATATGGATTTTAGGGTGGGGGGTCTTTTCCCCCCGTTTAGCCGGTAGGGGCGATTTTCTGAAAAAAAAAATTCTTAAAACAGAAAAATAAATATTAAAAAACAATGGTAACACTGACATTTTCGAGATATGCCTTTTTGTAAAGCCAGAAATCTCTTTTTTTGTTCTGTTTTTAAATAAAGCTGTTTTAGTTAAAAGTTTTTGAAAAATTAATTTTTAAACTCAAAATTTTGCAAAAAAAAATTTTAAGTATACATATTTTCTATTTTTTATGTTATTAAGTTCATTTTTGTTTCAAAAATGAATGCTCTTATAAATAAGTAATTGAAAACAGAAAACCGCATGCTCAAGTTTTTACTTTTTGAGAAAAAAAACTGAAAATAATTGAACTTAATAATATAAAAATTAGAAAAAATTTACCTCAAAATTTATATTCAATTTTTTTTTTCTTCAAAATTTTGAGTCTAAAAATTCAGTTTTCAAAAACGGTACACAGCTTTATTTAAAAACAAAATATAAGAATAGATTTCTGGCTTTACACAATGATAAATCTTGATCTTATCTAATGTTTCCATTGGTTAAAAAAATCGCCGGCTAAACGGAGGGAATAGACCTCCCTCCCATAACATTTTTTTTCTTGTCTCGACCCAACCTATACGCGCTAGTTTTTTGTCACATCTTAACTGAAACACCCTGTATAATAAATGCCCACAGCATATAAATAACTGACAACTGATGTCACAGATTTAAACCTGAGAACGACAACATCATCGCATGTAAATGCAACAGTTAAAATGCAGGTACTATAACATTGGCTAAAGTAAAACGGAAATAAATTTTTCGACTTTACAGTTAAAAAAAAAATCTCCAAATCATTTTGACAGTAACACATAATGTAAGATATGTAAGACGTCGGAGAAAAACCTTAAAATATTTCCAAAACTAGAATTTTACTAAAAGAGGAATATTTTACAATTTAACTTCAAGTCAGTCTTAAAAGTCCAAATTCCAATCAGCGTTAAAAAGGAAAAAAACGATAAGGTCATGTGATTTGGTTCACCCTAGGTTTTTAGGTGCGCCATTTTACCGGCGCTGCCTTATCACCCGACTTTCATGAGTTTTGCTATCATCGGCTAAAAAACTAAGAATCCATTTACACATTCAGCAATTGCTGCTGCGTTTGTATTCTGTTATTTTTTGGCCACCGCTTATTGTAGGTGTAGAAAGGGCGTAAGCTTTTCAGCAATAAATCTTAGTTTTTTTTTGCTTTTCGGACTTATCTTACTGTCATAATGTAATGTGGATCCAAGGACATGTTGATTGGGAGCAATTAAAAGTGTGCCATTTTCCCCGCAGTACCATATTACCGGATTTTCTTCAATTTCGCTTACGTTCACTAAAAAAACCATATGATCGATCCATTTGCATATTCAGCTATTGAGATTTTTTGTCCACTGCTCATAGCAGGTTTAAAAAGTGCGTATATAGGCAGTTCTGCGTAAATCCGAGTATTTTTAGTATTTCGAATTTATCTTCCTATAATGTAATGCAATGTACATCCAAGGACAAATCACTTGGAAAGAAATAAAGTGCGTCATTTCCTCCGCGGCGCCATATTACCCGACTTTACATTAATGGATTTTTTTTATCGTCGGCAAAAAAAAAATAATAAATCGATTAACATATTCAGACATTGCATGGTGTACTCGATTATGTGATTTTTTGGCCACCACTTATTGTAGGTAAAGAAAGCGCGTATATAGGCAGTTCAGCGTAAGTCCCATTAATTTTTAGTATTTTGAATTCATCTTGCTTTAATAATGTAATATGCGTCGAAGGATATGTCAGCAGAAAGAAATTTAAAGTGCGCCATTTCCCCATGGCGCCATATTACCCAAACCCAACTTTATTTTAATGAACTTCACTATCGTCAGATATTGCTACTGATTATGTAGTTGTTCGTGCCACTCGTATGGCTATAAATTTTATAGGGTAAACGTTCATTTCGTAAATATAGCCTCAGCTTTTCCATTTGATTTCTTTTCCAGCTCCTGTTTCGTCTTAAGTAACTATCTGTCAGTGCCTCTGTCAGTACCTCTGAAAAAAAAAAAAAACGTTCAATACTCCTATAATATATCTGAGGAGGACCCTATACTCGTATACGGAAGATCAAATATTAGGTTACACGCATATTGTGCTCTTTGCAACGCCAGGGGTAGTTCTAGCACTGCTAATGCCTATGTTTTACCTCGTGTTAACAAGTGAGATACTTACTCAATGCATTCCCTTTGCTTGGTGTTCTCGGTGTTGTTGTTGCTTTTTCATTCTTTCTACCCCCCCCCCCATATATGCCGTTTGGACTTGTTTTGCATTTTTGCTGTTTGTCGTTTTGACCAGGTTTTTGCATGGTAACACGCACGCACACTGGAGCAAGCGCATTGGGTTTCCACCTTTTGTTAAGTATCTGAATGCTTGCACTTCAATTTGATGGGGGGATGGATTGCCTTTGAAATTGAATACAATTAAAATTGTATCGGGAAAAATCGAAGAAATACAAGTCGGATGCGGCCGAACTGTTCCCTGAATGCGCTTGCAATTTTAATTTAATTGTTTAACTGAACCACTGAACCATTATTCCGATAGGTAAGTGAATGCGGGGTAAAAGAATTATCCACTAGATATACAGTGCTGCAAAGAGGTTGTTTTAACTTCAACAAAGTACCTAGATACTAGATACATGTCGTAACAATTAAAATGGCGTTCAACACACACCGAACATCAGCCCCAACGAGGACACATTCCGAACAAGGGACACACATCACGCAAGCTTCTTGTTGCGGTGTGGGTGGATTCAGTTGCTGATGGTGGATGGTGGTGGGTGCTTAAGTTGGTTACAAGTGCATTTAATACATATCTTAAGCCTCTTCAAGGATGGTGGATATGGGGTGGTAGGTGCGGACTCTAAATCCAAATGGGGTTTATTTTGCAAACATCTGCCCTGCTGCTGTGCTCCTTGTGTGCACCACAAGGATTAAGCTTGGAGCTTAAGTGTGGATTTATGCTAATAATAAACACTCTGCAAGTGCACAAGTGTGTGCTGAGGTAGAGTGCCACACGTGTGCTATAAGGCACGCTACAACAATGGTCGTCGGAATGTGCAGTTTTTTGTTTGTTCCTCTTTCAGTGTCAACTTTCCACCGAACAATGTTATCCACAACATACCCCCGTTTAGTTAAAGGAGTTTTGTCCTTGCACATTCAGAGCGGGATTAAGAGTGCTGGCGGTATAGGTACTTTCTCCCCCAGATAGAACTTACATGCAATCTTTTTAGTCTTATGAAAGCGCGAGGGTCCTTCGTTTTATCCGTCGGAATATGATAGGGTACATTTTTTAGTTTACTGTCCTCACTATCGCATCGAAGGTGTTTACTGCAACGGGACATGATATTGCATATCAAGCACCGCTTTGCACTACTTTCCAATTATTATTAATTGCCATCAACTTCAACTCGTCCATCTCAGATGCGGCAGGCAAGACAGCTGCCATCCCAGAACAGTGCAACAGCCAAACATGACCTTTTGGTGAGAGGTGTGACTAATCACCCGTTTTTACATCACATTAACTCTGCAATGTGCGACCGGCCGACCAACTTACGTATACAGGGTGTGCTGGATGGGGAGAGCGCGCAATTATTTTAATGTTTAATAATTTGCATAAAATTCTAATTAAGGCCCAGTCTGCACTGCCCAGCAAACTAACGCGGCTGCTTTGGCTAAACTCTATAAATGTTGGGGCTAAACATTTCACAAAAGCGAAAGGAGTTTGCTGCTGCTATGCTACTGGCGGAAACTTTCGATTTTGCGCCATGCCCACCGCACTCATTGAACACAGAGATAAATAACAACAATGGGATTGCTATTCGGATTAGGATCGGATGACGTGTCGATGACAGAACGAAAAAAAAAACTAAAAGACTAGACAAGCTCATGTTTGCTCATGCCATTGACATTATGACTGCGTTTATCCCATATATTCCCTGCTAAATATATATAAGGGTACTCCACGACCAATCGACGCGGCACTGATCCCCAAGGAGCAATGAACGGATCAACTTGTTAGCTGTGCATTTAAACATGCATTTCTGATGGCGGCAAGTTATGTGCGGCTAATGAAGAAATCATAGTTAAGGAATGAGCAATTAGCGTCGGTTTCGGTGATAATTGAACAAAACTATTGCAAGAGGTGCAAGCTTAAGAGGGTCTGGTAGAAACCTACACTATAGATGCCAAACGAAGCGTAGGCATAACTCGAGGGTAGATTGCAGCACGACGCAATGGGGTTTCGTCGTTTTTTATTAGATATTAAAAAATGTGTAGATAATAAAAAATTTACAATTTCTTTAAGTAAAATGCTCGTACCTTGTTTTGATGAGGAACTGAGTATGGATTTGACTTTGTCATCAAACTATGGCTATCCTGAGGGCTCTTCACTTTTCGTTCATTTTAACATGCCTACATATTTTTCTTTGTAAACCTTTACAGATACAATTAAATTTTCAATTTTACTTTACCCAGGCTTAGCTTTTAAGGAAGAATCGAAAATTTTTAAAAATTTAATACTTCATTTATTTTAATTATTTTTATTATAACTTATTCAGGTTCAAATTCCAAAACCGCATTTCTTTATTCCCCGCAAATTCAAATATTCAAAACTAACACTGCTTCAAAAGCACTCTAGATGGAGGGAGGGGTCGGTTATTTACCGATGCCGATGTTATGTGCGCCTTTCGTTAAGTGACTGTCGTGGATGACTAGTGTATACTATTTTTACGTTGATGTAAAAATGCCTGAGCAGGGAGAAATCCTGGAAAAAAATGGCACATTCTGTCATTACATTACATTGCTCCCCTCTTAATTTTTTTTCGCCTGAACAATCGCATCGTCTTTATATCGACTGCAACAATAAGCGCAATCTATGGAGCTTTTTGCCGTTTCCCCTTGTTGGGCAATTAATGCGCGTGAATATACTGCTTCATAAGGACTTTCCCAGTAATGCCGCTGCTGGTCGGTTTCCCTTTATACGGTGTGGGCTTAGAAGGCAATTTAGATGCTCTAAACACTCTTTATGCGGTTATTCGCAATTTTCATAAAGCTTCTGGTCATCTGGTGTAAGCCGTTGATCTTTTGTCTTAGAATCGCCACTCAGTTCTCTTCGAATTTTGGGCCTGCAATGGAGAATACGAATTTCAGCTTATACTGGGTGGCCTGGCTTTTCGTAGCTTATCTAGCTTAGCTCGGTTAAAGTGTATCCAGATGTATTGGTAATATAATGCATGGTCAGTGTCTTACAACAGAAAACCATTCTACTCGAGGTTTCCTGTGATCAGAAGGTAATAAAATGAGCTAGTTGACACCGGCTTGCTAAAGTAGTTTGCAAAAGGATATATAACGATTACTGTTTCCAGTTTCCAGTGGAATGAGCCTGAGGTGCCGATCGCGGTCGTTTCAAACTTTACCTTTTACCTCTTGCTTCCACTTATGGTCTCTCACTGTATAGCTTCGCAGTGCACGCGGTGTAGGTACTTTCGATATATCAGCTCAGTCGTTTCTAAGAATTAGCCAGTAAAGCACTCCCGTGCTTTTGACACCAGGGTCTTTTTGACTTCCACGTGCTTCCTTAAGATATTGCATCCTGCTTTTTCCATTAAATCTGCAGAACACTGCACCCTGTACTTGGAAAGAGACCCATTTTATCTTCAGGGCTTTTCAGTTCTTAATTCAGTGTCTTTTTCAATTATCATCTCACAGCGCTTTGCTACCTTTTTAGCCCAAAGAAACATCAATTGGCAAGAGTAATCCTTGGTTTGATTTCATTGCTGGTGGTGTCATTGTCTGAATTTTCTAGCGGAACACAGGTAGACAAAGTTCCTAGCTACCTCAAGGTTATAGCGATGGTGATGTTTTGTCCAAGACATTAGTGTTAGGTGTGTTTTCTGGATGACAGCATATACTTGGTTTTGCCCTCGTTGACTTAGCCCATATTTGCCTGCGTATCTGCGAGTACCTAATTGTACGGACTTTTGAGAGATTGTGCCTCGGGAGATTGTTGTCGCGGGAGCTCTTTACAGTATCCTTTTACGGTCCTTCTCTCAAGTATGCGATGCTAAAGAAGTCACATGAAAACGCGTTGTCTTGTCTTAATGCTTTTTTGACATTAAGAGTCCATTCAGTCTTAACCGAACTTAAAGCAGCAGCGTGTGTTTTCCGTCGTCATTCTGCACAAACTGACGAGTTTGGTAGGGATGCCAAAACTAGACATTGCGCTATATAACTCGTTTACGCCATTATACGGTCTACATCGATGAAAAGGTGATGGGTATACCGATGTGGAATTTATGGGTTTTCTCTTAGATATGCCGTAGTGTGAGTATTTGACCTATAGTGGACTTTCCTGGCCTAAAGCCACACTGATATGGACCCAATCAGGTTGTTGAAAAACATCCTTAGGTGGCTTGTACGCAGACACTGTACAGCAGAAAAGATCTTGTATGCAATGTTAACAATACTGATGCCTCTGTAGTTGACACCACAGAGACTTCTGTAGTTGACACCATTCAGAGGGTCCCTTTTTCCTAAAGATCGTTCAAGCAATGCGAAGTTTCCATTCGTCAGACAGGCTTTCCTCCGACCATATCTTACAGATTAGCTGGTCCTTACCAGATCATTGCCAGCAGATTTAAAAATTCCGGCAGCTGGGCCGCCAGCTCTGGCTGTTTTGTTGCGCTTAAGCTTAGTAACAGCTACTTTCACTTCATCCAGCTCGGGTGAGCGGTATTGTTCCTGTGCTTTCCCGGTAACTACTACACCGGTTTAATGGTTCATTATGTCTGACAGTCTTCGCTTATGCAAAAATAGATTTTCCAAATCCTAAGCACTGACTGCGATGCCGCAAGGACGCTCCCGTGGTGATCTTTATGCAGGCTTCGGTTCGAATTGCATACCCTTCGCAGGACCTTTGATGTTTGGTGTTTTTTTTTGGTGTTCCTCTTTCTTCCTCTGCTCTTATAGCTCACGCGCAGCGTTACACCTTCTGTTGGCGGTATATATGCTTGCCGGTACCTATGTTCATCGTCAACCCAGGGAATTCGTTCTGGTGGCCGTGTGAAGAAACCAAGCGCACATCAAAGGCATCGGGAATCATGCCCCTTATGACTATTTGACCACTGCATAGGACTTCGTAAAAGGTTTTGGAAAGTTTGGCTGGAGAAGGACCTGGTTATCGCTTGCGATTTTAGCCGGCCGACTCGGTGTTAAACTTTCTCACAGCATTGCAATTTCTTGACGTATCTTAGCCTCGATAGTTTGGACATTCATAACACTGGAAGGGTGCCTTACGTCGATTGCAATATGGTCAATCTGGGGTGAAATCGGCTAAGGTGATCTCTGATTTTCACAGTCAATGTAATGAAACAAATCAGTAATCCGCCTGTGATGTAAAAAAAATATTGTGTAAGTGTAGGCAAAAAAAAAAACCAAGTAACCAGAATTTGATGGTGATTGATAGTGAGCTATCACAATAAAATTGTGATGATCCCAGACAAATTTTTGTGATTTGTGACATCATTTATTATAGATCCTCTATGCCGATTCCACACTTGCTGATCGGGAGATCTCCGTATCCCTTTGTTAATGCTGAGATGCGGGAACTGGTGAACTAGCTACCACATTATGTCGCGACGTAGCACAGCATAGCAGCTTGACCAAATCTGTTATCGGATGTCATGTCGTGGAGGTTTGACATAAGAATCGCTTAGGACAAAATTATTTTGCTCAAAATCTCGAAGAATATATCTTTGATGTCGTTATCTTTCTCCCCTGTTGAGGCATGCGTGATGCATGAGGCTAATGTTAGCGAATCTAGCCTTGATGCAGATCGTCGTAAGGCGCTCGCTAACATATTTGAAACTCAAGAATTTTTTGTCTAAGTCTACCTCCAACGACGAAACCAGACCCAAATAAGCGTTGCTTTGGTTATCAGTCACCGTAGTTCTTAAATGGCGGTTCGCAGTTTTCCATTCTTCTTTTGCCCCGCTCATCAAACCGTGTTTCTTCCTTGGAGAGCTAACCTGGAGGATCACATATTTTTAATCCCTCCAAGGACGGAACGCGGGCTTACCCGCTTATTGTATAAGTCGAGCTCCGAATGCGTCATAGTAGCCCATTCACTAAGTACATATTTCGACCTGACAGGAGCTGTGGACTTTTTTTTTCTATCGGATTTGTACTGATTTTTTTTTTCTAACTGTGGAGCGGGCCTCGGTAAGGGTATTTAGTGGCAAAGACTCGGGAAAGATGGCGGGACCACTGAGAGCCCTCTATCCGTGGAATCATATAAGACTGAATGGAAAAGCGACATAGAATATGGTTCACGATGATGACGATTGATTATGTTGAAGCTGATAAAACCGAGCTAGAATGTTGTTTGTGTAATTGTGAGACGCATCGATTCCTTATGATTTCGTACTCGCATATATAATCTTCGCTGATGCATTTCAGCTATCGCCCCTATCTGGTCTCGACAGTCAGATCTGTCAGCCTAATTCAACTTCGGTTTATATTATGCCAAGACCCAAACATCTTTGAGGTCATTTCAGTAAACGAACAACGGAGTTTTCTAAAAACAAGAAAGCGGTTTGGAAAAATATTCAATGTCATTAGATTAAGACGCCTACGGAGACCTGCCTATACCTTGTCTTTAAGGAATGGTTGCGCATTGTCTGGAAAAGTTACAGCGTGCCGTGCCATTACACACGTTTGACTATTATAGAAATCGTGGGGAGTGGAAGTTATATTTCAGTCTTTGGACAAGGCAACAGTTGCAAAATCATGGAGCTTATTCATGGTTGAAGTCATGAAAAACGCATTCAAATCGTGAGGTATTTATTACAAGTAAAGCTTTTTTGTACGCACTAAAATCTGACCATACAAATGTGATTATTTACTATATTTACTCGTAAGTGTCCAAATTATTTTCGTTTTAATTGGCACGGAGTATCTAGCATGCATCGATGACTGCTTTTAAATAAACTACAGAAGTCAGATCGCGCCGTTAGCTATTGGTGTCTTGTGGGAAACATGCAACTGCCACCGCTTAAATCCTTATTTTGTTACATCACATATCATGACCAATGGTCTCTGACTTATGACGGTCGTACTTTAAGACCATTGCTCTACATGCAACTTAAATAAATTTTAACAAGAGCCAGGCATTGTATTCAATAGGTACCGTTTATTTGACTCAGTCTGACAAAATGTACCCAGTGTCCTAAGTTGGTAATAAAAAAATAGAATTAGAAAGGAAAGTTATGCTAAGTGCATTTACTCCAATCATACCTCGGGAAGAACACAAATACAAATGCCTTAATGGGACACATAAGCATAAAAATCTATTTATTCGCGCAAATGATATGCATAAGTACCTACTTTCTTATAGCATTCGTTCATACTCAACTGGAGGGAAGTGTGGTGGTTGCAATTAACTCATTTAATTATATGGCGAATCACATCAGCTTAAAGTGGTGTTTGTTTACGTTTTTCTCTCATACGTATCACACGAATCTCCTACACCTATATCTACTCTTCAACCGAGTGCTACTACTCCTTTTTTTGCATCTTTACATGCGTACACAGTGGCAACTTGCGTTTTGGGAGGCAGGCTGCATAGCATATATATGCGAAAAGTGCATCTGCATATATGATGAATGCACATGTGCAGTCAAACCGACATCATAATTATATGGAGCATTGGATAAGTGCGTGCTGATGGCGTAGTTTACTCCACATATTGCGGCACCTTGTTGCGGCTCATAAAAGCCAAATACACACACTGCTGCTTGCATGCAATGTGAACTCCTCTAATTAAGTTTTCATCGTATAAAAATGGAAATTGTAAACTAATAAGAAGAATACGTATACGTTTTTGTGATACCAAGCCTGAAAAATAAACGCCTATATACGAGCGAGTGAAAAACAACTCGCTAAGAGTTCCATCAACAGCTTAACGCACCTGTGTTTGTTTTATTTCACGGAATTAAAGGAACAACATTTATTTTAAATGCATATAAATGGGTTCATTGAGGAGAAACATTCGCATTACTCTAAACTAAATTGACGGTATAAACTGGTGAGGAGAGCGGGTAACGCAAATTATACAATCCGACGCAATAACTTTAGCTGCTAACGAAGCATGTCAAAGGACGAGCTTATAGTTGGAAAAGATCTATCAAGTGTAAAATTTATCATGGACTCTGTATCAGTTTTTCAATGAATCTCTCGTCACCTATACATTAATCTATTTATTGATAATAAAATTCACCGCCATTTTTATACTTATCTTATGTGATTTCCCGTTTCAGAGCAACCCTTATGCCTTGAAAGAGAGTGGTCCAGGCTCTGACATGAGTGCGTGGACATCAGCCGGACTGCAGCCAACAACCGGATATTATCCCTACGATCCTACTTTGGCTGCGTACGGGTAAGTCTCACACACATTTTAGTACTAATCCATAAATCGCTGTGTGCATCGATTCAATTCGAATGTCATAAATTATCTATAGTCTCGTCGCGAGAGCTGTCCTACACAGCACATTACATGGGTATCAGGACCATCTATATAGGAATAAGACCCAGACACGCAGAGCTCCACGCAATAGCTCGCCCATTACAACACCGATTACGAGGTGCAGATATTTCAGCTCAGAATTCAACGCTTTCGAAAATCATAAATCAAAGCGATTAAATAATTATTGCCACTATCAGTCGATGAGATTATTGGACGTGGCGGCAAACGAGAGAGGGTGGTAAAAATAATAAGCCGCATAGAGGAAATGTGCATTGGAGGCACGCCACTTGTCGTATTTAGGAATAAGATATAGAAACACTTCAATGACCCATATCCCCGGCTAGAAAATTCAAATTATTTATTTATTGTCATGAGAATGAAATACGTTTACTGCTGCTGCTACTTTGGCCGCAATTATCGGGTGATATTGAGATTTAATTTCCTTTTTTTTTGTCGTGGAATATCTCTCGGTGGTATACGTATGGTGGGGGTGAGTTATGTGGCAGATTGTTTTGGAATATTGCTCGAATGTGTGCTTATCACTTATAACGAGTATACAGCAATCGTAAATTACCCTTGTCCTTTGTTCACCCTCTTTGGTGTTTATTTTGGCTGGTATGTGCATTTTGCACTTGACCCGAAACTAATTTATTATACCTTATACTGACGAGGAAGTTTTATTACGAGTAAAATATAACGGTGGTACCTAAATGGACAAACAAGACCGAATAATCTGGGCTAGAATCAATATTGATTCAGAGTCAAAACGGATGAAAAAATTACGCCTATAAGCATGTGAAACTTTTATCTTTTTCATATGCAACTAAAACAATATTGTGCAAGGACATTTATGTATTTTAAAAAAGCTGTTTTTATTTTTTTATAATTACAATTTATTAGTGTATTTATTGTATGGGAAGATACATATGTTTATTATTTACTATTACCTATTTTAACTTTTAAATTGATTTCTTCGCGATTTGTTGATATTTTATAAGAATAAAATTTTTTGTTTTTCCGAAAAACTTTTGTTTTGCGACTCAAGTTTCATCTCTCAGTTGTGAACTTATTATCAAGGTTAACCAGAGCCACACAAGGGGTACCTACAAAACCTAATCCTGACAAATTCGCTGACAAAGCTTCATGCAAACTAATTTTTCTTTTAAATTAGTAGGTTAGGTTAGGTTAAGTTGGAAAGGGTTGTTTGCAACTAGTGCAAGCTCACTCGGTGGCCAGATTGGCCCATTGTGATTACCCTTGTGAGGTAGACAAAACATGGTTGGAAATATGTCTTACTAACTGAACCAGCCTGATTTTTTGATAAATCTTTTTAGGTCAAGTAGTAATATTCCTGCCAGGTCGTCCAGGCTATCAAAGAACCTGACTCCTAAAATGGTTAGTCGTCGTTCTTGGAGAGCTGGGCAGTGGCAGAGAAAGTGTTCTATAGACTCTATTTCTTCTTCATCCCTACAGCTTCTGCAGAAGTCGTTGGCAAAGATTCCCATGACACCAATGGTGCAGTGTCCCGTGACTACACCAACGAGTGTTCTCATGAAATTTCTACTGAGAGATAGAAGGGTCGTTGTTCTTTTTAGGTCGAGTACTGGTCATAAGCTGTGAGTTATGATACAAACTTTAGACTGTTGCCAACGTTCACCGGCTAGTTTGATCGTGTATTGATCTATAAGACTTTTGGCTGTGCTGAAAGGGAGATAAACCCGTCGGTCAGCCATCGTTATGTCCATATCAGAACCTTTCCTTGCCAGTTCGTCCGCCAATTCATTTCCGGCCAAGCCAACGTGCCCAGGAACCCAGCAGAGTAGAACTGTGTGGAAGCTTATATCGCTTTAAATTAGTAAGTCGGCTCTTACAAGAGACATACCCTGCATCGAGGTTTCTCTTTAACCAACCTTTTATAGGAGAAACTCTTTCCAGGTCATGCTATAGCCGAGACACAAGCTGACTAACTCCGTGGAAGGAGAAGAATGGGGTGGTTTAACCAGTTCGTGAAACTCTTCCGAAGCCGCCTGGGTAGAGTTGCTTGAGATTGGGTGAATTGGAAAAGATAAAAGGATCACTTAGCCACCCTCACTTCCTGATCGGAAATTCGGTTTGACAAGCGGTAAAACTGACTTATTTCATTTTAATTGTACTAGAAACATAAGTCCACAGAGAGGCATCGTAGAGACAGACAAAAATTTTAGATCTAGATACAAAAAAGTGTGAGATCCAAGTGATCTGTGATGTGATCTACAAGATCCATGGGCAAAGGAGCCAGGGTATCTGGAGACTAAGAACAGAAATGCATATAAAGAAAACCTGCATAGCCGCAACAGGGACTTTAAGATTAGATACCTTCTAAAACCAAAAGGCAACCTTTGGATGTACACAAACAAAGTGTGTTCACTACTCGCTCACGAACGGAAGCAATGTAACCAGCACTTACCAAGTGCCTTAATGCAAAAATGCATCAGCAAATGACATGGCATCTACAAGGCCAATCTACAAAGGTCAAAAACTGTTTTTTACTTCCCTTCATAAAGGGAAGTAAGGTTCTAATTTTTTAGAAAAATTTATAAACCATATTTTTAAAAAATTCTAGAATGGGCTTGGGTTAAAATTTTGCCAGGGTCATAACTCTTTTTTTTAAATCCTGCTTTTCGAAATTCTGTTTTGCAAAGTTCTGGAAATGCGACTTTGACAAAGCCACACATCAAGGAGGTGCCGCCAGTCGAAAAGTAGAGTCTTGAAAGAAGATTTTTTTTTCGAAAAAGTAGAATTTTGAAGGCAGAATTATGACCCGCTCCCTCTAGAATGCTCTGCAGACGTTTTCTAGTTAGTTAACTATTGAATTACAATCAGTTTTTTTCATATATTAAGAAATTTTAAATCTTTATGTTTTGAGGGTTCAAACCGAATCTCAGAATTTGCCGACTATTCAATAAAATTTTTCCGAAAACTTGAAATAATTTTAATAAATATAATAATAATTCTAATATCGAAAAAGTCAGGGGGGACAAATTTTTTTTTCATAGTTTTTAGCGTTTTTTTTTTCAATATAAAAACCTTTAAACCAAAATTTGATTTTGATCTCGGTCTTATCTTAGGTTTCTTTATATGTATATTTGATACTTCTGGAGTCTTTCAAAAAGGTTTGGGGCAAAATTCTACTAGAATCAAAATCTTTTTGTAAAATTCAGCTTTTCGAAATTCTGCTTTTCAAAATTCTGTTTTACAAAACTTCTGGAAATGCAATTTTTATAAAGCGACGCAGTGGAATATGTATGGAACTCCTGCAACTCCTATGCTTGAATTACTTGAAAAAATTGAAAAGATTGCGCAGAATAAACAGAATTTTATTGCTTGGAGTTTGAAAGTCTGTCGAAAGCCTATCAGCTTATCAAAATTCTGCTTTTCAAAATTTAGACTAAGGTAATAAAATTCTGCTTTTTAAGCAAACCTTTCACGTTTTTGAAATTATAGCAAAGTTAAAAGAAGAAAACGTCAGGGGCATTGATGGGAGGCGGCACGACCGGTTGGGTCCAAAATTCTTCCGGGCTTAAGATTCTAGTTACAAAATGATGCTTTAAAATTTTTGCTTTTCAAATTTTTTGTTTTCAAAATTCTGTTTTACAAAATTTTGTAATTGAAACTTGCCGCTCCCCCGCTTTATGTCAAAAAAGTCAAAAGTTTGGTTTAAAAAATATAATTTTATTGCTTAGGTTAGAATTTAACGTCGAGGGTCCCTTTTTTGGGTAGTGGAAAAAAAAATCGAGTTTTTGGAAAAAAACTCATTCTTTTTACGAAAGCTGTACCGAAAATTCTGTTAAACACTTGGGATTCGGTGTTACATACAAATTCGGGTGCAGTTTATGTAGAACTCGAACGGAATCTGGTCGCTACCTGGGGCTTTATTGACTTTGCATTTTTCGATGACAGCTTCAGTTGATAGAAGTGCCAACAAATAGCATATCCTGTTCCCTTTACACGCATACAATCAGAAAAAAAAATTATGCGGCCAATAATAAAAATAACAACTTAAGTTTGAGTTTTTGAATTTAGCCTGTAGTAGTTAAGATTTTTTTATTCTTATGTGTGAACAGTATGCTAAAAACTGATTAAAGAGACTAAGCCGATAGGCTAATCGCACACATGACATTTTAGTCACGCAACGATTTGATTGCCTTTTTGTGTCCTATGAGCTTGCATGGGAATGCGCACACATGCGCAACCGACATAAAACCTGTTTTTGGCAGCTTTTAAATCTCTGTTTTTCAGAGATTTTTTAGTTGCCTAATAAATGACTTTTTCAACACATGGTGCTCTGTTTTTGAATGCTGCAATGAAGCTCTTTAATTTCCTTTACTTCGGCGACATTTTAGAGATCAAAAAGTTAAAAAACCAGTTAAATCAAAACCCAAAATTTCATCTGGGTTGGTGTGTAGGTACCTTTGAGTATTTTAGAAGTTGCTCATGGAAGCAGCTTCCGCGGATTGTGACTCAACTATTGATGCTTTAAAAAATTGCTATGGTGTGCGATGCCTTAAGGAAACTTTGTTGCAGACTGACGGAAAATGGGAGGTTTTTTAGTGAGTAAGAGTCTTACACAACTATGAGCATATGCACGGCCGGTCCTCGTAGTGGAGGTTCTTACCTATGGAGGTTCTTACCTATCGACAGAAAAAATATTAAATAGACGTTCCTTACCTTTTCTGGTGTTTCTGTCCGCTCTGGCGAATCACCAAATTTACCGATAGGCAGGGTAAGGCTCACCATATATTCAGAGCATATGCATTAAAAATGTCCAAGACCAACCGAATTTAGGAGCCTCTCCCTCAAAATGTGCGGCTTCTTGTTCAGTATTTGTTAACGAAAAACATCTTTTGTTTTCCTCCAAACATGTCGAATTGCAAACATTCTATTGCAAGTCAAGATTTATCACTCTACTGATTATGCTAGTGCTATGGGTCGATGTCAAAAATTCCTTTTACAAAATTATGCTTTTCAAAACTATGTTTTACAAGCATGGAAATGACATTTTGACAAAGCGATACAATAAGTACGTTTGATGGGGGTTTTCGCCCCGTGCGTTATAAGGCGTTAAAAGTTATAAGGCATAGCCTGCGCCATGCGGTCACGCAGTGAGCGATGATCCAATAAGTAACATAGCGAGCGTTTGAGCGACGAGTGTCCATTTACTGATCGACTAGTTTCGGAAATGCCTTCTATCTGGGCTTTCTAGTTTCCGAAATCAAACATTCTGTCATTATATTCTCATGCCTGTTTCGCGTCGATGCCTGTTTCACAGCGAGAGAGCAAGCGAGAGCCTCGGGCGAGCTGTCAAACGAATTTAAATCAATGGCAATGCATGGGGTGGTTTACATTTTCACAATGGCGGTGTGATCGCTGCGTCGCGATCGAAAAATTTCGAAAAATTTAAAAACTCTCGCCGAGGTCGACCATTATTCTGTCGATCGCTGTTGTGAGTTATGACACGCTGTTTATTAGACGTCATTTTTTTCTCGAAGCTAATACTTGTTGTAAAAAATAAACCATTTATGTGCTATAAAATCGACAAATTTCAGAAATATGTTATGTTTTGTCACTGTCCAGTCAAAACAGTCGTAGCGGTTTTTAGCTTTTATTGTGTAGCAACAAACGATTTCTCTGGTCTCGCGTTGTCTCTGCCGCTTTGGTTTGACTCTCTGACGCTGAATGTGAAATTACTTAGCTTAAAAAGAAGGATTATATTTCTGTATAAATAAATAAATTTAGAAAAAGCAACATTTTGATGAAGGATGCTTATTTTTCAAGGCATAATTGTGTATCACACCCTTTTCCTATTCTTATGCTTCAGTCGGTTAAAACTCGGCTTAGGCCGAATTCTTTTTACGAAACTCGGAAATGCCAGGTTTACTAAGCGGCACAGAAAAATCTGTACCTGCAACTTCCGTATTTGATTCTTTTTTTTGCAGCGGATTGAGCTGAATTTAATGGCTTAAATCAGAATTTCAGAAAGCAAAATTTTGAAAAGAAGATTTTTTTTGCGAACAAGCACCTTCTCCATATTCGCATCTCGAAATTCGTTTTATTTTGCAATGCTTGATATTTAAAAGAAAATAAATAAATATTTTAAGGCAATAAATTTTTTTTTTACAAATATTTCGATTAAGAGTACAGGGAGGAGTGAGAGTGTGAGGAAATTATTGACTTTGTGTGTTATTCAGATGTAAAATACTAAGTTATAATTCTTTTCATCTTGGTAGGTCCTACCTTATTTTAATTGATAAATTAACTAATTATTTTAAATCAAAAAATACCTAACTAAATTGAACTTAAATTCAAGCTTACATATCTGATTCATGTAGCATCATAATTGTATAACATATTCAACTAACCTTAGCAAAATCTTTTTTGAATAACAAACAAATTTCAAAAAGTTTATCGATGCGAAGAAACAAGTTCTCAGTTCTATCGTTTATAAAATTTTCAAATAAGCTGCCACTTTTGTAAAAAAAAAAATTATCATTTAACAAAAATAAAACCTATTGAAATAAATCCTCATTGCCCTTATCTAATTAATTAATGAATCTCACCTACACCACCTCAAGATATTAAACCTAGAAAACATAGCATAATAGAGCGCCCCCAAAAGCACACTGCGACTCTTTTGTTGGTCCCTCATAAATTAAAGTATGTTTGCTTACGGTCTTCGCGCAATCATCATTAATCAATCGGGACAAATTCTCATTTAAATATAAAACTGATTAACGAATCATGTTAAAATATGTAAACTTTTTTGCTCATTTGTCAGAGGCTCATTCTCATTAAAATGCCTGAGTGGCTGATTTATTGACTAGTTTGCTGTATATTACCCTGAAAAGACAATAAGAAAGTGTATTTTTTTTTTCAAATCGCAACACAAACATGCCATCATACCTACCACCAGCTTCAAACGTGGTCACATCTTTAAAGAGCTCTTATATACACCGCATGCCTAATGCATGACCCTCGATATAAACGGACCATATCGCATATCGGCCCCCTCAACGCGCATAGAGCAATAAATCGATTATCCCACTCCGTGATCCATCGAATTTGCATTTATTTAAATTTAAATTTATATAGCAAAACCTATAAGTATAACACACAGCGCCGGGGGATGTTTTTGTACTCGTACACATGTTGTGTACTATGGCACACACATGTACAAGTGCACAGCACTGTCTCTATCACTCTGGCTGAAACCTTTTCAATTTCGGCACACAGGCCAACCCATCGAATCGAAAGTATCAATCCACCTGATGAAAATGAAAATAGATGCGATGCGATGTGTGGTTCGATGTGTGCCATTTGTTGGCGGAACTGACGGCTGTCTACTGTTGGAAATAAGGGTGCACGCGGTAAATAACCGCCAGCATTCGCCCACCGCCACCGCCGCCGCACAGTTCCAACCCACGCGGCAAAATAATTTCCAAAGGGGTGTGCTGCGAACCCATTTATTTACATTTTATCCCCATTCTCGTTGAAAGAGCCCGTGTATCTAAGCATCCCAACCAGCGAGATGTGCAACCCTCATCATCATCATCCACCATCGTCATCAGCATCACCATATCGTCATCGGTGGGTACACTATATCGCTGTCTTGAATAAAGTCGCATCACATTGAGTGATGTCAATTAGATTGATTTGATCGGCGGAATGTATGTGCGAGCATGTGATTTATCTCTCGCTCTGATTCCACTCCTGCAATTTATGCGATACATCGAGACGTTTCCGTCGAATTCCTCCAACACCCGTTCGGCACAAATCTGATGCCACCATCATGGCAAACAATCCCAATGAGTCCTTTTATCTGCTAACATGATGTATGACGCTGAATTCATTCGGCTGTTGTACAGCTGCCGTGGGGGTGGTGTCAAGTGAAAGAACGAAAACAAAAATTCCATAGGTACATACATGTATTCCGCACATGTATTGCTAACAATAAGGATATGTGTGTGATTCGTCCTGGTGTGAAGTGAGTTGGGGAGCATATTGACAATTGGCATGCTAGGCTGCGTGACGTATGCGTATCAATCAAAGTTCCACCCGTCATTTTGACAAATTTAAACAGCGCCATCTAGACTTTGGTTGATTTAATAGGTTTTCCAATTTAGCTGCCCTCCTTCTCGATGCGCGGCTGTATGCCACTGGCCGGGCCGTACGCCGCCGCGCCATATAATAAAGTGAATAAAGTGGAGCGAAATGTGTGTTTTATTGCCGTATTAAACCCGTAACAGTTCCACACTGACTCTGGTGATTTACGAGCCATGTTTGCACCCGAAATTTTCTTACCAGCTCTAAACGACCGCCACCCCACTCTCGACACTTGCTCTATGTTTCGTCTCATGTTGACTTGGCTCGCGGTAAAAAGGCAGCGCGCATAAATCTGGCAATCAAGCCATGGGAAGAAACCAATTCAATTGGATTTTTGATTTATTTTATGTTTATTGTGACGTTCCACTCCGGTTTTGTTCATATATTGTCATACACGATACCATGTTGTGATCATTTGTCAAATTGTGTGAGCCACCCTCTATAAACGCCTCTTGATATGGTGGCGGTAAGTAGGGGTGTTATTGCTCCTTGATCGGTAAACCACAAAAGTAGTCATTACAAAAGTTTCATTATAGAAACTTCAGCAAAAAAATAATATAATAAAACCCTCAGGTGTATAAATAAACACCTTTGAGGGTGATGTATGCCGTCCGACAAGTTGCATGACTACAGTTCGCTTGTTGTACTTTGTTGCACGCTGTATAGGTAAACATACATAACAACCAGGTAGGTAGGTACTTCAGTGGCATTGCACTTCGGGAGCAAACTTTGATTCAATCACAACCACGCCACACCGCCCGACCGACACGGTGTCGACTGAAGTAGTTTGGTTGTTGAGATTTTTGTAGAAAAGTTTTCGAAACACTTTGACTTTCCTCGGAAAACATTGTGTCCCACAAATCATTCACATACGTACTTGACGCCCGCATCGAGCAAAGAAGAAACCGCATTGTTTGCTCTATTGATAAGGGGTTATTATTTGCAGAGCTGTGAGTTCAAAAGAATTCTTACGCATTTTTAAGTTTTGCGAACAAAGTAGGTAAGCCCACTCTGGGTGCCTACGACATGTACCGCCTTTACCGGACAATGGTGTGTCATAACCAGTTTTAATAAAACCAAAGTACAGATAACATAGCAAACAAGCCTCAAGGCTTGTTACAAATGAGAACTTTTGATTGAGAGTTCCGAAAACAAGTACGATGACCCTAGTGCACTAGATTGTGCTAGGACCGATGCTCCAGTTTCATGGGTTCAAATCCCAACTAAACGATGAATTCTTCCTATAATCTGCCAATAAAAAAAAGTTGGCCTTTATTTTTGTATATCTAACGATTTTCTATGAAGATAGTCAACTTCTGCGATCAAACACCTGCGACTCTATAGCTCATAGAGCCTGATCTGAAAGCAGACCCATGCTAGAAAGATTTAAGACTTGGGCCAATCATTTCGTTCCGTCCTACTCATTGGGCAAAGTTAGCGCGGCTATATTTACTGTAGGAAGTTCATAGGGAGGAGTGCGATCAATTCCCCCCCCCCCCCCCTCAACGTTTACATTATTGCAAGGTCGGTCGAATTTGGACATAAATAAACCGGACACCGATCATAAGTAAAAGGGAGCAGGTTCGTGCTCCCCAACGACCCAAAAAACCTTTTTTTCTTTCTTCATCCGTAACTTTCATATTTCAACTGTTTTTCACTTTAAAGCTTTGAGGCTTTAAAACGGCTTTTTGTTGTTTCAGGATGATTTCCCTCAAACAACAAAATGTTTGTCAATCGAACTTCATCAAAAAGGTTATACCCAAGTGGGAAAGTGCAAAAGTGCGTATGGTAAAACTTCAATCCGTCTGCGACGGATTGCAAAATATCTTCTTTTCAAAAAAGGTAATTGCCACGCCTCCAGAAAGTGGGCGGGATCAAAAAAAAAAAACTGTTGCATGCTTTATGCTAGGTGGTTGCATACATTTCGTACTAAAACTCCGCATTTTTAACTAAAAAATCACTTTTTTTTTTTAAAGCCACGCCCACAAAAATGGGCGGAGAAATTTACTAAATATACAAAAAAGTTAAAAAATGCTAATATCTACAACTTAGGTCACGTAATTTTTTGTCAGATTTCTTAATCTGTATATTTATTGGAAAACAGGCATGTTAAGTGTAAATCCCTTAAAAAGTGGGCGTGGTCAATGTTAAGGCCAAATTTTTTCGGTTACCTGAATAACATTTTCGATAACCTGCTATATAACATACCAAAAATGAGTGCGCTAGCGCTCATTGTAACATAGCTAAAATTTGAGAAAAAAGTATTTTTTAAAACTAGAGATGGCCGCACATATAGGCCTGTGCCTAGTAGGCGCGTATGTGGGCGGATTCAATCAATTTTTAGACTTAATCTGACTTCCAGCTTACTCACAAAATTTCACCTCTCTAGCTTAAAATTTAAGGCCTAAAAGATGTTTACATACGGACAGACGGACCTTGCTTAATTGAATCTCCTGTATGTCGGTCCCATTCATATCTCTAAAAGGTCTTAGATTCTACGGCGATTATTTCACTGTGTTAGAAACTATACATCAAACTAAATATACCCTGGGTTGGGTATAAAAAGGCGATCTTCTTTTGAAAAAACAAATCATTTGTTTTATATCTGAAAGGTCGAGCGCAAAACGCAAACGAGCATGTGAGCTTTAGCGAGTCTCTTTTTTTTATAAGACGTGTGTTTTCTGAGGTCGCATTTCTTTGTCCTTTCCTGTTTTTTTATTTTTGTGCAGAAATTATACTTTCTATCGTCAAAGTAATGGACAATTGCTTAGGTACGCCTGCCTTGAAAAAATTAAGACCGACAAGTTTCAAAGAGCTTTTACGACGACATAGCAAAGAAAATTTTGAAAATGCTTGTTACGAAAATGACAAAAATTTTTACCATTCAAGAGTTTTACGGCAAACAAAATCACAGAATATAGGTATACCTAACCTATGCCAGATCTTCCAAAGAGGCTTCTAAAAAACTCACTAGCTGCTGGGTTTGTTTGGTCGGTACTGGCCTTTGACATTCATTGAAACAAAACTCAATTTTTGTGACAATGTATCAAAACATATGAAAGAACCTACCAAAAAAATTTTCAAAACCTGCCAACCATTGACCAAAAAGCCCTATTTATAAGGCCATCATTGGGTACTCCAACCGGACTCTCCACCAGCTAACATAGAAAAACACCAGCTTACTTGCTTCGCTTGCATGACATGTTCTTGAATTCTTAAGAGCATCCGACCGGCCACCTGGAAGTTCCGTTCTTAACACCTAAGCAAACGAAGGACTTCGAAAATCACACCGGTTTGTTTCTTTAAAACTTTTACAAAAATTTTGACCCCGAATTGGAAAAAACTTAAATTATGTTTGGAAAAGATGCCAGAAAACTGGGAATTTAAGGCATACAGAGGTGGAAAGAGCAAAAACTCTCGCCAAATTTCCAAAAAAAGAATAAACCAGAAAATTTAAATAATTTATAAAAAAAAAAAAAATGTATCGGTAACCAATTTGCAGAAATGGAATTCTGGCATTCAAAAAAAAATATGAAATATGTTTCTATTTCTTAAAATTGCAAATAGACGACAAATTTTGAAATTTCGGAAAAAGAGGCTAAAAAGTCTGGCTTTTTTATACCCGACCCAGGGTATATCAACTTCAATGCATAGTTTGTAACACAGTGAAATAATCACTGAGACATGATCGACACCAACAAGAGAATTGATTAAGTCATGTCCGTCCATCTGTCCGTATGGGTGAAGTTTTTAGGTGTTTAAAATTGAGCTTAAAAGCTGAAACTTATCCGAGAGGATCCGTTTAAAGCCACGCCCACAGTTGACTTGGGTGTCAGACAACCTCAAATTTACATTCAAAACCATTTTTTTTCATGTTAGACTAGGCCCGGGGTCGTAATTTTCGGGATTCGTCTACAAATGATGGGCTATTTTGGAAGATATGTTAATATCGTGGCCGTAAATAGAGGCGACTTTATCTAATAAGTTTTCCTATAGGTTGCAAAAATTATTTTGGTCTTTTTACCCCCCGTTACAGCTAATCACGTGGCATGCAAACTTCGAAAGCGCGTTCACATTTATTTATCGTCCTAATGATACCGTAAGGACGCACTAGAATTCTTTACTTTTTAACTGAATATTGCACACACGTTCGAGTAATTTCTCATCTAATCACACACCCTTAAACCAACACCGATAAATTTCCTCCCAGATAGTATCCGCAAAGCATTTGAGTATTCCGTTCCATTGCCGACCACATCTACAGCTCAATGGAACTTAGCATCCAGATTGAAAAGGACTAGGTGGTAGGTACGCGGACAAAATCAACAACGGCATCTAAAACACAATTCTACTGTTATGCAGCTAGCATCCGGATTGATATCCCCCCGTGCTTGAATCCCCAGCGCTGCTGCTGTTTGCCAACTTGTTCAATAGTCCCTTTGGTGCGATGTGGTATTCAGATGAAAACTCTGTAAATCTGGTTATCCTTTGGTTTTGCATGGGAACCTCTTCTACACACGAACATGCACACCCCGATATCACACACGTCGCAATCATCAGCAGCAAAAGTACTCGTTGTTGTGTGGTAAGAAATGCGAAAAGTTTGCACAGCGAATGTGTAATTTCGCTCCCTAATGCCCAGGACTCTTCTATACGACCAACGACGACGACGCACGTGAGTCCTGGCATGGCTGTTCTTTTTCTTCTTTTTTGTCCCTGAATTCCTCCCACTAATCGTATTCCGCCCGCCTTTGTGATGTTTTCATTCATTCGTTCGTTTTCTTTTTTTTTTTGTCGTCAACATTTTCCTGTGCCATATACACCTATATCTATCCAAGCACTCCACCCACACGGAGTGGGGGTGATGTTCACTTGACTTCAAGATCCGGAGGAAAGTGTAACAGTTCAGACAACCGCACTTATGGTTGGAACTTTCACATTTACTTCCTGAAAATCGCCCTTATTCAATCAATTGGCATTACGAGGCTACAACAAGGACTAGGACTCCTATACATGTGTATCGAATAAGCAAAACGCCAAACAACCAAGAGAGCGCAACAAGGACAATGCTGCGCTACTGAAGGAAGAAATGACAAACGAACAAAAAATATCCTTCCAACAACTACTACTAGGCAGCAAAACAAAAAAAAAAGATTAACCGCCACGGTCTCTTATTCCTGGGCGTTATGTCATATCCATCGGATTATATCCTCCTGTTGATTGTTTCTTTGTTGCCGCAGGAGTACTACACGACGACTCACGTTCCGGCACTCTCTGATGAGGAAATCATATCATAACGGTTAAGGATACAATCCCTACGAGTACCATAAAAAAAACGACACCCGACTTCAGCCAGCAACGTCGATGAAAACCAATAAAAATGTCGAATGAAAAGGCGAATCTGAGAGGATTTGCTTCCACGTTTGCCCACAAAATCGGCGCGTTTACTGGGAGCCCAATGGACCCTTAGGTCTGTGTATGAGGATGTGGAGTAAGAGTTGGGGTTGAATGAGTCCATGCCGTCTCTGTTTAAGTGGCCAAACAAAAACGCAAGAAGAAGGTTGCAAAAAAAGCAGCTCAAGGAAGATTGTATTATAATGGACTTTGGGAAGAACGAACGTGGTAATACCATACTCTTTTGTTGTTGTCGATGGGAATAAAATTCAATTTGTCACAGAGAGGCTGACAGTCAAATATTATGACAGAATATTGAGTTTGGCCGACAAAATGTGACAAATGGGCAGACTGTTCTGGTTGAACTACAAGTTATACTGGATGTATAGGCAATAAAAATTATTTTGTAAGGATTTTTATGAGTTTTGAAATGTCCTGCGGAATTAAATTTACGTTAGCTTTAAGCTACCTACATAGCTGAGAAAAAATGCCAATTCTCGGCTTGAGCAATCTGTAACAAAAACTAAGGTCTGGTAGCACAAAATGATATAGGGGGAAAGGTAGGGCCTTCGCCTTTCGTTTTTTTAATGAAGTTTTACATATTTGGAAGCTCATAAGAGCTGTTGAGGCGGCGCTTACAATAAATAGCAAATAATCTGAGATAATTAGAGAACTGTCGCCTACCGTGACTTAGTACAAATTGTTAAATGTGCAAATGATGTTTGGTATTCCCGCACATAGTATGTTTGGTATTCCCGCACAGAATGGGTGCATTCTCTTGACACTTGAGCTACAAAAACTCTGAGCTAATTCTTTTTTTGGTGATGTTAAATTTTTTTCTCGTAGTTCTTTTAAAGTAAGACAAAAAGGCAACCAGAGCTAAAAAGACGTCAGCTCCTATAATGAAAGCATATTGATACTCTTGTTATAAGAGTTGGACTCTCATAGAGGTATTATAAAAAGTATAATATAGTTGTATAGTTGTAATATAGTCGTACTCTTGAAAATTGCCCAATTGCTCTCATAAGGGGAGCTACACTCTGAAAAATACGGAATATTTTCGGCCATTTAATTCTCATCAAACGTGTGTACATTCTCACCTTAAGGGTTAACGAAATACTGAGAGCATAAAACGTATCTGACAGTGTGTAAAAATAATGCACATATTTTTAAATATTTGTGAGCGTGGTGCACATTACAATAATAATTACAAATTGAAAATCAAAGTTTTTTTTTTAGTTTCTGGCTAAAAGGCGAAACTATAATACACCGAAACAGTGCGCCGATATACGAAGATACTTATTTACTCTGTTTTTTAAAGTTCGTAGTTTATATGTGTTCGAAAATAAGTTTTCAGGTAGTGAAATTTCAAAGTATACCTGTTCTGTAAAAGTAAGAATTTTGAAGAAGTGTATCCCATTTGAAAATATAAATGTATTGATTCCATATAAGACTTACATACTTACCGAATACTCTGGTTTTTGACGATATCACTTGTCACCCTTATCATCCTCTAGTTTTCCGACTAGCACACTCTTGAGAACTGTACTTTCAAAATGACTTAATACCTCTTATAAGATTCTTGTATAAAACTCTGAATACTTTTCGAACATAGGCTCGAGTTATATATACTTAAAGTGATCTGGTAGCACTCTTCTTTTGGGAGCATTACTCTTATAGCACTTAACTCTTATAACAAGAGTATATTTAGACTCTTACTATAAGGTTTAAATTTTACAAAAGCTGTATTCTTATAACGAGTGTTAAAAGAGTTTAAACCTTATAATAAGAGTGCAACTGTCGTAAAGAGATATATGCACTGATAATAAAATCTTTGGTCATATATACAGCTTCGTTTCTTCGGCCATATTACCTGTAAAATAAAAAGTACGAATATGTGTTTCCTTAAAGGGTTACTAAATAGCTATGATCTCAAAGTATACCGGATAAAAGTATTTTTTATTGTCATCTAATATAGTAATCAAGGTGGTAACTTTTATGGATCGCAAAATTTTAGTTTTCTTAAATGTAAAAAGTAAAAGGCAAAAAAGCAAAAAGTAAAAAGTAAAAAAATAAAAAGTTAAAAATAAAAAGTTAAAAGTAAAAAGTAAGAAGTAAAAAGGAAAAAGGAAAAAAGTAAAAAGTAAAAAGCAAAAAGTAAAAAGTAAGAAGAAAAAAGTAAAAACGAAAAACTAAAAAATAAAAAGTAACAAGAAAAAAGTAAAAAGCAAAAAGTAAAATGTAAAAATATAGAGTTCCCCTGCAACAAGGCGCTATGTGCATAGGTCCAAATTATGTGACTATGTAACTCACCGCGAGAGAGTTGGATACAAAATGCGTCGGGGCCAGGGCAATTTTTTATTTTTAATTTTAATCGATGTGTGCCGCGTTGTTCCTGCCTTATGACACGCTTTTTTACTAGTGAGATATAAAACGTCATCGCACAAAGCGATTCGCATTTTTTAAAAGCACTTGTCCTCTTTTCGTCTAAAGGACAAAACAACAGTGAGTAAGTGCTACAGTGTATACGCAGAAGTTACAGTCCGTCAAACGGACCGTTGAATACCCCATCCTATTCGACATTGTAAAATGCTGATAGCATACATAGTTATTTTTTGACATTTTATAAGTAATGCAAACTTCGAAAAGTGGTGTGGTCCAACCAGATACCAACACAGATATTTCCAAGTTACACTCAAATGTACGTAAAAATGCAATATTTTGGTTCAAATTCAATATTTTTGAAAAATCGACACCTAAAATGGGGCGTGGCTAAAAACTTTATATGAGCAAAATCTGGACTGAAGTCTCGTTTACCTAACCTGCTACATTTTATGTTTCATGCTTCCTATTACGACTCTTGTCAGATTACGTCTAGGACACACGGCAATCACACACCAGCACCTTCTAAGAAAAGAAAGTCCACCAACCTGCACTGTATGTCATTCAGTCTTGGATATAAAGCACATCCTAGGAATAGGTGCCTGCAGAGCTCTCACATCAAACACTAGCCTCTCCAACACAACTACCTCAATCGCAGAAATCCTTGGAAACCTAGAACCAGAGAACATCTGAAGAATCTACAATTTTGTAAGACTACATAATCTTTATTTATAAATTCATGCCACTAATATTACATAATTTTAATAACCAATAATTTAAGTTAATTATAATTATAATTTATTTTTAAGAGTCGAAAGCCCTGGCAGCTAGTGCTCTTATTTAAACATTAACTTGTAAATTTTAATTTCTGGTTAATAAATAATAATAATAATAATAATATGTTTCATGCTTTCCTAAATTAGGCTCAAGGCCAGTCGAAATTAAGTTTTTCTGGAAAATTTTAGGTTTTTCTTCAATTCTGCCTTCAAATGTGGGCGTAGCCCAAAGTCTTGTATAAACAGAATGTGGAACTAAGCGTTTTCTACATAAAATATTTAGTAAATTTTTTTCAATTTCGAGCAATAATATTGAGTAAACTGCATTTGAAAATTTGCCCATTTGATGCTAAATGTCAAATTTCAGCCTCTTAGAACGTCTTACAGTTTTGAAAACTTTGGAGGTAGTTGCAAATTTAGAGCGATTGTGGGCGTGTCTTTGGCCGGATTTCAAAAATATTGACACTTGTACTGCTTCGCATGACGTGGACCTAACGTACGAAGTTTCAGCACCCTAGCTCAAAATTTAAGGCCTAAAAACATGTGACATACAGACGGACGGACATGGCTTATTCGATTCAGAATTCGGTCTCGATCATATGCCCTTAAGGTCTTGGGGTCTACCATTATTATTTCACCGTGTTACAAACTATGTGACAAACTTAATATACCTCCTATCCTATGGGATGGGGTATAAAAATAAATAAAAAGACAAGGAGCTATTAATTTCCAAGTTTATCTTGTTTTCTTTTTAACGTAGTCTCCTTATGAAAAATTAGCGAATTTTAGGCAACATAACATTATAAGGATGACACAAAAATATCGGTTATAAATTCTCTCTTTACCCGTTCTCATTTTAGTTTTTTACTCCCATTAGAAAACTTATAATCTTACTAGGTATAGGACCGAAACAACTTTTATAAGAAAAATTTAAAGGCGGATTACCAAGTCTTGGAGGGTTGGAGACTTGCGTAGGTGGAGACTGTGAACAGATGACAGACGGTCGGAGGCATACACCGCTTCGTCATGTCACCCCACAAGTTAAATCTTAGTCATGAAAACTTTTTCCAATTCGTGAATTTTCGGTCAAATACGCGTCACACATTTGATCACATGGAGTCAGAATATCGGCAAGTAGGTTTAGTCAAAAATTTCACCTCTGGTGAGCTGTGCAAAAGTATAGCAGACCATCCAGGATGCTTGTTTTTCCAAAAGTTAATAAGTCGATGGGGTCTAGATAGCTTTTTGGTTTAAGCAAGATGGTGATATGCATCGCACACAAGTCATCAATTTGCTGGCACTATTTCGGCTTGTGGAGAGGTTGGCCTTGGCCCTTAAGTAATGCTATTCGACAGGTTCTTAAGAACTTAAGACACCTTCTTCTAGGTCTATTTGATGAGTGATATCTTTATTTTTGCTAATATAGCCCAACTATACTTACAGGATTTGCATTCAGGATTTTAAGCATATAACATACCTTACTCAAATTGTGGCCATTGTCGCACTTTTTCTTTGAATGGTAATCAATAATTTTGACATTCGAAACCCTCTGAAAGAACTTGACTTTTCAAAAACGTCCTAAATTGCTTTTGGAATAAATGTGCCTTTATGGCAGTACAAACAAGTTTTCTTCTCTCTGTTGGCTCACCTTTTTTGTACATATATTTTTTAATAAATATTTACCCTTTTTTTTAATTTTTACTTTAAAGCGAAAGTAACTGGACCCTAATACCTACAGATAAATTCCAACCCATATTTGATGGGGAGTTATTTTGAAACCCCTTGTGACCTTGAACATTATGTTCCTAAAATTCAATCCGCTCTATATCCCACACCTTGCTATGTTATTCCTCAAATAAAACTATCATCAAAGTTCATTGTTCTCTTTGAGACGCCCCCTCTCCTATACACAATCATTGCCAAACAAAAGCAGATATACCTCAACCGTGTTGACATTTGCCCTGTCTCTGTGGCCATCCATAAACTAGGCTCCATTCATTTAACCCAGTCTAGAAACTTTAAAAGGCCTAAATTTTATTTCACCTCCCTGTCACATAAATATTATGCGGTCACAGAACGGAGAAAACGAATTTTCCTAATTTGTACATTAATCAAACGCAATTACACACAAAAAAACCTCTTCGCACGACAGATCCAAATTAAGAGCTCCATAAAGTAAAGTCCAAGAAACGACCCATCATCTACTGGCAACCGAACAGCAGGTTGTCCGAACCAAAATGCTAATATAGCACACATGTTGAGATTGAGAGTTGGAGTTACATTTTTGTGTGTGATTGGGACACACTTGATTCTCTTCCACCCTATGGGTCGCGATCGTTAAATTCCTTCACAACAAAACCTGAATTACTTTTAACGGCGCGTTCGCACTATTTATGGTTTCGACAAAACCATTCAAAATCCGATTTCGTTAAACGCCGATTGGTAATAAATCACGACCACGACACAGACACACGCACCGAGGATGACAGAACGTGCGTAGGTTTACCCTATACCGAAGAATATCGCTTCCTCTATCGCCGGTATATGGATTGTTTAACCGGGCGCAGTCCTGCATAAATTAAATCTCCAAAAACAGCAAGTCAAAGCCAGAGTTCCTGATTTTAAATCTTTAATAAACAATCCTAATCAATATTGGTATAGAAGGTAGTGCGGTGGCAAAGCATGATGGTACTCGCATATACACTGCTCATCCGTACATCCTTCTCAAGTATTTTCGAGTGCCTACGTGAGATAATTCCATCTGTTTCCATTAAAAAGTCAGGGGGGCTTTTGTGTTCGGTGTTATAGAGGGCGGCAAGGCATTATCCGGGATACCACTTGTGTGTGTCGCTTTCTATAGGTGTGTACCCCACTAAGTGTATATGTAAAGTTTGTAATTTTTCGGGGCCAGGCACTTTAAAAACACCGAAACTTTCTCTCTCTGTGTCTTGCTTTTTTGACTTTTTTTCGTCGTCGCCTTTATCTTGTTTTTGTTAGCCTTCCCAAGAAGTCACACCAGTATAGATGGCAAAAAAGTTTCCTATATTACTCCATCCCACCACCACCATCGCAACGAGGACGAGGACGACGACGACAACAACGACAACGACCCTCATGATGAAGTCATGAAGTTGAAACACTTAAGAGGACAATAATAATATTTAATACAGGCTCCAGCCTCCAACGCCTCGTACCCCTACGGCATGTCGTTCCACAGTAGCACAAGTCGGCTGACAAAAACGAAAGGAAAAGAAGAATGTTTCTAAAATTCCATCGGGGGACTCGTCCCATAATGGAAATAAAGTTAAGCGAGGACTTTGGGGAATCTTTTATTTATTTAATTTACTCTTAGTTCCTTTGCTAATTTTGATAAATTACTGGGCAAACTGTAGGCAGCGCATGAAATCTGACACCTTGATCCTGGTGCGATGGCCGAAAAGCTGACCCGATGGTCTTTAAATGGCCAGCGGTATGGAACGTGTAGTGCCCAATTGCCCAGCGATTCCAGGTCCACGCTATACCGTTCGAGACGAGATGCGATGTCATGACATGGATGGCTGTGTCTACACATCGCTTGAAAGGGAAATATCGATTTTCACCGGGCCTATGCAAAGTGTGTGTGTTTTTCGATACTAAGCGATGCGATATACAAGCACTCCTCGTTTGGTCGCCATTTTGAGGTTAATGCTTAAACTTGTATGTACACGAATGCACGAATGAAGAGGAGAACGTGTCTACACAATGTCCTCCATTCAATCTAGACAAGGATGATATTGTTACACAGCCCCCTGTTTCGTTTGCCTGCAGCCTGACTGGCGCTCTGTGGATGGAGAAACAAGAGATGTTTCCATTATTTTATGTAAAGTACAAGCACACACACACACTCACGGTAAGGCGCAAAACCAAAGTAGTGTCTCTTCTTTGTGTGCGCCTAGTCACAGGAGTGCACACGTATCCAACCATGCATCAACAGGGAGTGAGGCACGGTGAGGCAATTTATAGGCCGCCTCTGTATACATAGGGTGAGAGTGGGTGGTTGAGCCGCCCATGTTTTTTCTCTGCCGATGCCATCCACCTTGGGCCAGCACACAAAAGTCGGTGCAGTAAACCCTTGAAATTTAGGGCTCCGGCTCAGATGGTCATGCAAGCGACCACCACCACCCTGGTAGTACATCTCGAAAGTTTTGTTCAACAATATTAAACTACAGATGTAGACACGAATTTGGGGGTTTCTCCAGTGTCGTCGTACACACTTATTGCACCCACCACCATCAGGGTCGTTGCTGATGGTGTAGTCGTCGTCGGTCGGTTGGTCAGTGCTGGACACCACCATAACGGATTCCCATCATCATTTTTCGAGGACGACGACGACGTTGTCTAGTTGTCGTAGTCATCATCATCACGGACCGAGTAACACACACACTCTCGCATACCCAAAGCATTGTCCTTTTCATTTCATCGTCCTTTAAAGTTTGTAACTTGATTCTGCATACTTTCCATACAGCAGAGGCTGGGGCAGTAGAGTGTGGAGGCTTTATATTTCTCAACTCGGGATCCATGCCAACAAGCAGAATCTCCATAGACGTAGATACACAAATGACTACGACAAGTGTAGCGCATGACTGTGTTATACCAAGGGGGATGATAATAATGGGTATGATTTGCCCTACTCCTTCTTCGCTCAAGTTATGTGCGGTGTTTGCCTGGGAGGCTATCACTTTCAAGTACAGAATAGGCTTTTACAAGTGTTTCATATTATTTCCACCAGCTCCTAGGCCCTATAGCACTCAGCAACAAACTCATAACAAAAGGAGATGGAACTCGTGTGCAAGGATGATGCACACAAACAAATTTCACTCATCTGGTGCGTGCACTTTAAGGCGCACCAAGAAAACGAAGCAATAATGTTCACGCTATACCAAAACCGAATTTTAGCTGACGTCGTAAATGTTAACGTGTAATTCAATGCGCTCTATGCGCTCGAGTGCATTTATAAGCCTCTTCCTCCGTCCTCTGATAATGGAAAATGGGTTGGCTACCGCTGCCGCCACTGCACCTTGTTAACAAATGAATTTCATGTTCACACACACAAAATCCAAGTTATCATTAAGTTTAATAACATATTTAATGCATGTGCGGATGCCTGATGCACCGACTTGGGCAAATAACGAAATGAACGCTTTACACGCCACATTTGCTTAGGCCAGGGAGCGTCCGTCGTCGCATCGTTATGCTGCACGCTGTTTACCAACACAAAAACATACCTTTGTCGCCGCACCGGATGGATATTTGGTTCTATCTTGCACGAATTTCCTTTCGAAATGGTTTGGCGCAGCCGGTAGGGGGTGGCGTTGGTTGGTGCTATTACGTCCGCTCCAATCATGGCAATTAAAGTAACGTCGCGGTGCAGCTCGTATAAAACAAAACCAACCATTGCCAGCCAACAATCAGGTATATATCAATTAAAATCAGCAAATCCTTGCCAATTAAATCGTCAAAAAGCCAAGTGTGAGTGCAAGTGCTTATGTGTGGGCGCGAGAGTGTGCTGCTATATTGAGCAGTCAGCACAAACAACATCTTAATCAGTGGCTAAATGGAGCAATCTCACGTTCGTAATTGAATGATTCAATTGAGTGAGGATTCCGTTTATAGGATTGTTTTCACGATTGTGGGAATTTGTTTTTGTTATTCAATTGGGGGTGAAACAAGGGATGAGCCAGACGAATTGCCGTGGTGATAGTGGCACCAATGGGGAATGTGCACGTCACAAGGGTTTAACTTCTAATTGAAGGATGTGCAGAGACAGCTTCCTGAAATTCCATGAAATGATAAATACAGAGATTGAGCTCTCCGAGAATAGTGCCTGAGAAATGTTTTTTTTTAGATTTTGCTTAAAGTCTTCAATTATTTAAGGTATAGACAGATATAGAATAATTTTGGAAAGCTTTATTAGAGGAATGGATTTTTCGAATGTGTTTTAAATTGTATAGTCTTTTTGTGGTTAAAATAAAAGGGAAAGTATTACTTATTCATTAATATTCTTAAGATGGCCGCATTTTTTCTTCAAAATTCAGCCTTAAAGAGTTCTTTTTCAATACATTTCTGGTAAAGGATTTTTGACTACTCTTCGTAGTGAACTACAGGCGAAAACGTTTTCTTACGTTTTCAAGTGCTGAGAAATGTTATAATAAAGTGCAAAATTTGTTCCGGGGGTTTAAGTTTACGATTCTCTTTATTTGTTAAACACAACTTATTTACGTTGAAATCACAATAAAATTCAGCTTCAGCACTTAGAATTCAACACTTTATTTCCATTCAATCACTTTTTACCTTATCCCTCGATGTGCACAATTCAAAGATTCAAAAACAACTGTATCGGTTAGAGATCCGCCTATTTATACAAAATGAAATTTCGCTCGTTCTCGAAAGTTTGCTTTTGATAATTTTACACTCAGAAAGGAAATTTTATATCGAAACTAGAATTTCGAATGTCAGTTTGAGTCAATGAGTTTGAGTTTGAGTTTGAGTTTGTTAATGTCAGAGGCACAACCGACCACCTTTTACTCTGAAGGTTATTCTTATGAAGGCCTGGGAATATGCCAAACCGGTCTATGGGTGTTTTGTAGATCTGTAAAAGGCGTATGACCGAGTCCCTGTGGAGAGTTTTGCAGGACTATGCGCTGAGTGGACCTCTTCTGAGAGCCATCCAGTCTTTGTATGGAAACTGCAGAAGCTGTGTACGGATAAATGGCGTCAAATCCCGTCCTTTTGATGTGCGCGTTGGACTTCGCCAGGGCTGTGTTCTGTCGCCGCTCCTTTTCATAGCATATATGGACTGGATGGTGAAGCGCAGTCTTGGCGAACAATGTTTCGAATTGGCTTGCATCAGGATGAGCAATCTGCTTTTCGCAGATGATTTGGCCATCCTTGCATCATACAAAGAGGAACTTCAACGAGCACTGGGTAGGTTTGCAGCCGTCTGTGGTGATGCTTATGAAAGTAAACGTGAACAAATCGGAAGTGATGGTTGTTTCCCGAACTCCTGTGCAGGGTACCCTGCACATAAATGGAGTTCCATTAAAACAGGTGGAGAAGTTTAAGTATCTCGGAGTCTTTTTCACGGAAGATGGAAGGAGTGATACTGAGTTGTCCTGTAGAATTGGCCATAGCTGGAGGAATAGTAAAGAAACTGCGCCGGCCGGTCATCAGGAAAGCTGAGCTTGGAGTGAAAGCAAAGATCTCAGTTTTTAATTCAGTGTTCGTTCCGACCCTCATCTATGGTCATGAAATTTGGGTAATGACCGAAAGAATTAGATCGTGGGAACAAGCTGCCGAAATAAGATTCCTGAGGTGCGTTGCTGGTGTTACTCTAAGCAAAGGATAGAGTGAGAAACGTCAGTATTCATGGGAATCTTAATGTTGAGCAGCTACTTCTCCGAGTGGAGCGATCGATTCTTCGATGGTTTGGACACGTTGTTCGCATGCCCCATGACAGACTTCCTAGACAGGTCATGCTAACCGAGATGCGAGCGCGTCGCCCCCCTGGTAGGTAGAGAAACAGGTGGTGGGATCAGCAAAGAACCTCTCTGAGTCCCGCCCGGGGATTGCGCCGGAGTCTCTTGAGTTGGTGGCGGAGGATCGAGAAAGATGGATGGACCATTTAGCCACCCTCGCTCCGCGACCCTTTTAAAGGATAAGCAGCATCCGAAAATGACGATGATGATGATGATGAGTTATGCGGCCAGCCGACTGAAATGACATTTATTGGTGGGTGTTTTCGGTGAGTGAGTTGATGTGTATCAAAGTTAAGGAGTATTACTTCTTCAGTCGGCATCGCATTTGAATTCTTTGACTTTTAAAGTGCTTGGATTAAACTTTAAAGGAGCCGTTGTACTTTTCTATGAGTTAGGCTAAGCAATCCAAAAACCCAAAAGCCGAATCGCTCGAGGTGAACCAAGGGCAACTTATCGACTGCATGTATGCTGTATTATTTCATTTTTTCATATGTAACCTACAATTTTTTCCCTAATTCGTACGGACCTTTGAGAAGTTTTTCGGGACAAAACCCCTCGAAGAGTGTGTGCAGAGGTGTGGACCGGAAATTTAAGTGGACCGCTATCGAAGGGTTTTCGTGACGGAGATACGTTGAATCCGAGATTACGTTCATCTGTGACTTGTTGAAAAATGGAAATCTTTTTTCCGAAGGAGTGGAAATGAAGTCTCTGAAAAAGATTTAACCTACTAACTTTCGGTGGCACTGAACCGGATGGACCTGGGTCTCAACCAACAAGCTCGCTAGCTAACCAATTTTGCACGCGTTGGTGGCTGAGGTCCCCTTTCACTTCCGTGCACCACCTGAGCTTCAAATGGCGATGCTCCTCTGCTGCATCGTAGCAGCGGGGTTGACTCGCATATTTTCCGTGTCAATGCGTTGGTGTCCATCGGCACTCTAGATGACCACAGCCATAGCAGCCGTTATATCATAACTCTTATTGCTAGGTATTTTTCGCTGTAAAGCCGGTACAGTTCGATGTTATATCTCCTCCTCTACTCTCTGTCTATGTACACGGAACCATAATACACCCGAAGGGTTTTCCTCTCGGAGCAACCTAAAGCGTTTTCACCCGCCTCGAAAAGTCCCATGCTTTTGCACTATAAAGAAGGACTGGGATAATGAGGCCTTTATAAATTGACACTTAAGTGCTGTCTTCCATGAGAGATGAAATAGTTTTCGGGTATACATTAAGCCCCACCAGAGGCCTTTCACAAGACCCAATTCCTTCGCAAATGCTGACGGCGACTCTTGTTCTGCTGCTCGTGGTAGACACTTAGTTGCTGCAGAGAGGACTTTGGCTTCTCCGTATAAAAAGGAAGCGCTTTAGCCTTCCTTTGATTTCAGCGCTGGTCGTTGATTGAATTTATAGCGGAACACAGATAGACAAATTCCCTAACTAACTCAAAGCTATAGCTGTCTAGTCTATGATGAGGCGATGACTAATCCAAGACGTTGCGTCGGTATATTGCGCATATCTTCTTGACGACAGCTTACCTATGCTTGGTTTTGGGTTTGCCATATTAGCCACTTCCGTCCCAATACTAATAAAATGGCTTGTTGACATCTCTGTGTTAGCGAGTTATGGTACGGATTTTGCGAAAATTGTGCCACTGGTGCTGGCGCAGGAGTACTGCACAATCCTCTCAACTAAGATGTTAAGGAAATCACATAACAGCGTGTCGCTCTGTTTAAATCGTTTTTCGACATAAAAGGGGTTGTCGATCACTTTGCCAATCTTGGATGGACAAGCCATGTCCATCCGTCCGTCTGTATGTCACATGTTATAAAGTTTCGGGGGGGTCAATATTCTGCCGGGTCAAAATTATTTTTACTAAATTCTGCTTTCAAAGTTCTGAAGTTCTGAAGTGAAAAGTTGTGAAGAGTTGTCAGAATGTTGTCATTTGAAAAAGTATAATTCTGAAAAACTGTTTTTTTTTTCTGAGGAGGCAAAATTCTGCTATGCAGCCTTTTGAAGGTTAACGACCCGCTTGTATTTTCCGTAAATTTTAAAATTAACCTATGACTTTGATTTTAACGTCAGTTAGGTAGGTACTAACACATCTTGACCTTATATCTTACAAAAGTCGAGATGTGTTGAGCATTTAGTATGCTATGCCCTAAGATTACTCCTAAAGCTTCTCATCGCACTCAACAGAGTCTAGCTCTTGTGCAAGACTACTTACCTACCTACAGAATAATAGGTCCGGAAGAAATCCGATACCATACCGAACCATGTTTGTGTTTACGATAATTTTATTGCACGAAATTTACAGGCATAGTATAGTGTTCATTTCTTTAAAGTGCAAACAGCTACCTTGAAACTTGCTCAATCCACTTAAAAAGCAGAACATAAACTATAGGCAGCTGGTGCTAAATGTGTGGCAGTTTCAATTGCAAACGACTGTATAACCACGTCGCACAGTGATCACTGATCATCCACGCCACATTCCCTGGTGCAATTCATGTGGTAGCTGCATCTCATTGAACTCTGGCATTGTAAATCGTGCGAACCAGCACAGCGAATAACACAACATAACCTCCCTGCCGTTTGAGCTTTTATCCGCATGCTCGCACAAGCCTACACAAATTCGTCCTTCGCTTATTCCAACCACGTGATAGTGGCTAAATTGACTGAGCACGCTATACAGGTATCCACAGCAGTACCTATACCGCATAAGGTCGCGCAAGAAGCCACACATTGCAATGTGCAAAGATGTTAACGATAAATAATGTCCAGCCCGGGGAGAATGCATCAAGCAGGACACCCGCCGTGAGTTATGATGTCCAAAGACAACACAGAGACCCCGTATGGGTCATTTAATAAAGTTATGAAATATGTCCACTGCCTCATATCGCCAGGTATCGCACCGATGTGTGCCATTGCCAGTGGTGATCCGGTCCAAGTCTAGGTTTTTTTTTTTTGTGTGCGATGCGCCCACAAACTTTGCGCACCTCGATCGTATACTTAGCACCACACAAAGTCTACTCTCTACTATACACATGCGTTAATGTTAAAAATTTGTTTCTCTTTCAGATATGGCGCCGGCTATGATTTAGCTGCGCGACGGAAGAATGCAACCCGCGAGTCGACGGCTACCCTCAAGGCTTGGCTGAACGAGCACAAAAAGAACCCGTACCCCACGAAGGGTGAGAAGATCATGCTGGCGATAATTACAAAGATGACCTTAACACAAGTATCGACGTGGTTTGCAAACGCCCGCCGGCGACTGAAAAAAGAAAACAAAATGACTTGGGAGCCGAAAAACAAAACCGACGATGACGACGACGCAATGGTGTCCGACGAGGAAAAGGACAAGGACGACATTGATGCCGACAAAAATCGCGACCACAAAGGTAAGAATAGACCATCCGATCTAACACCTTTTAGTAGGTATACCTTTATCCTGACTCTATCAGCACCACTACCACCACCAGCAAAACACCATCATCGTCTCATCTTTTTACACCACCACCACCCACCGCCTCCGACGACGAGGCTATTTGCGTTTAATTTATGGAGCTCCCATTTCAACCCCCTATTATTCATCCTTTCAGTTTCAATTAACTGCTCTTAAAGAGTCGATGGGCCACAGAGGGGGGAAGTCGGTCGACCAGCGAGAGTAGAATTCAATAGCCCAGGCAGAGGTACTGCCGGCGCGCCGTGCACTGCACAGACAAAAGAGCAATCCATGTACTATATCTTATTAACCCTCGAGCCACCATAAAACACTTTGCATAATACCCACGTATACCGAGCTGACATAATAATAGAAACACATTACCAAAGCAGCAAGGACGATGACGACGGCAGCGCGACGGCAACAACGACGATGTACCCACGTTGAAGACCGAATGAATGAGAGACGCCGCTGCCGTAGTCGTAGTCCTAGTCGCCACCGCCTAAAAACAACCCCCACAAAACAAAAAAGCCCTATTCAACCCCTTTTGTCGTCGCGCATTACTGCTGCTTTATTATCACGAGCGGTGTTTTAAATTCAACTCCGCAACTCCGGCCAGGACTCTTCTTGGGTATCAGTTTAAAGTGCGTTAACTCGAATCATATATGGTGAAAGGGCGGCGAAGACCGCTTGCCAGCATCCAACTATCAGTTGCACGCACACACAAAAACGGTCCGTTTGCCTTAATTAATAGTCCCAAAGTCGCACGGATTCCCCGGCTCGGATTCGAGCTGATGGCTCACCCCTTTGGCTGTTGCGCCAAATTAAGTTCAACCTCAATTGAGGGGTTAATCTATCACCCAAAATAGACCGTATCATAGCGCATCTTCGCCGGGCCCCTTTTGCGAAAATTCATTACTCCCGTTCGCACCAAAAACAATTCCATCCCCTATTGTTTACAGCCACCCACGGTTAGTGTGCTCCGACTCGCATAAAATAATAAAGAGCCTCATTGTCATCTATTATCGCAGGGGATGCTGGCCCTGCTTCATCTTGCCTCCGTGCGTGTAGTGTAATACCACCCGGGGGGATTGGCGGGCCAAAGCATATGCGACTTGTTTAAGTGACGATAGTCGTTGACTTTGACTTTCACCGTCATATCGCACGAGGGTTGCACGCTTCAACGCCTGCCAGAGGGCTGCTTATCGACGAGGGGTGTATACAATACGCGTTTTATAAGCTAGACGGCCTTGCATTTGGTGCGTCTATGGACGATGTGTTTTTGATGCAGTCTCGTCGCACAACATAAACACAAAATCTCCGAGATCTTGGTCGAACAAGTGGCATTCTCACTTTGTCCTAATCCTTATTGAGGGTATACATTTATATTTCGGGTGCCACGCGAGCCTTTTAAGAAATCTTTAGCCTTTGTATCGATATGCGGAGTGAGAAAAAAAAAATACAGAGACAGGGAGATTGTTTCAGATCCAGGGCTAGAAGACGGCACAGTCATATCACCTCCTCGACTGCGAGTAATGGATGAATATGGATAGATGGATGGATGGATGGATGGATGGGTGCGCGTGAAACAATGAATGAGCGTTTGTGCTGTACTTTGAATGAATATCGGAAGAGGACCCCATTTAAGTGCTTCGTAATTGATGTTATAAAATATTTATGACAGCCCTATAGTGCGGCTATATATGCTGTGTGGTGTCAGGCAGACGTTGGGCTTTTGACAGGCAAATTGATGGAAGGCTCCCATCATACGATGCAGACTTTTTCCGTCGAAAGGTGCGTGATTATTTCTCATTAAATCAGTTTAAGCCTGCAATCGGGTGTCCTTTAATATCACAGGGAGAGGGAGGGATTTTCACATTATGGTTCAAATTTAAAATTTGAAAATACTGAAGCTTTAAATACTTGCGGGTGCGTTTATAGATCGCTCCTAGCGCTCGCCTCTCCAATTGTTACGAGAGGTTTTCGCGATACGTTGTTCGTAATGAATCTTGTAGGATATTGTAGGACACTCCAGATATCTAAGGGGAATGTAAAGGGCGCGACTCTTGCTCGCCACAGCTGAGTGTGATATATCTCGTGATATATCATGAGTAACTAGACACTTCGTGTATGCTGGCTATCAGGAAGCTTCCCCATAGGTAGCTCAAGAATGAGCGGTGTATGGACGGAGTCTGAAATTTCTTCTGAAAACTTGTTGCGGGAGTGCACCTGAAATGCTCGATTCAGAAACATGAAAGGCCTACAGAAACTGCCTTTCCTGCTAACACTCTTATAATGTTATTGGCGAACGGGTCACAATTCTGCTTTTAATAACTCTGTTTCGTATAATTTAGCTTTTCCCAAATTCTGTCTAACGCAATAAAGTTCTGATTATTCTGCTTTTTAAGCAAATTTTTCAGGTTGGGGGCAGAATTGTAACGCGGTCAAAATTTTACTTTTAAAATTCTGTTTTTCAAAAAAAAAATTTATCTGGGTTGGAGTCAAAATTGTATTTTCCGAAATTCTGCTTTCACAGTTGTTCTGATTTATAAAAATTCTGCTTTTCAACGTTCTGTTTTACAAAACTTCTGGAGATGGTGCGACACAGTAAAAAATGTATGAGGAGCGTGCCGGGGGTGGAATCAAAACTTTTAACTTATTTCTGCTCTGCAATTCTGCTTTTCGAAATTCTGTTTTACAAAAGACTGGAAATGCAACCTTAAATAAGCCACATAGTAATATATGTGTGAGGGGCCTGCCATCTTCCTGCAAGTTCCCTGCCCGTTTCTTTTTTACCTTTGCTTTTCTTCAGAAGAGCTACAAGTTTCCATAAGAAAGCAGAATAAGCAGAATTTTATTTTTAAAGTCAGAATTTTTAAAATGCAGAATTTTGGAAAGCATCAACTTAAATGCAGAATTATGATCTGTTCCCGTAAAAATGGGGTTTGATTCAACTTTCTGCCGGGGCTAAATTGTTTTTACAAAATCCTGTTTTTTAAATTTCTGTTTTGCAAAATTATGGATACACAACTTTTACAAATCGACACGATAAAACATGTACGAACTGAAACCCTCCTGTCTGATTTTTGTTAACCTTTGCTTTCTTAAAAAAGTCAAAAGTTTGCTTAAAAAAGCGGTTTGTGTTTACTGGACCAAAAACCAGCCGAAGAATTCTCCTCTCGAAGCAGAATAAAGCATCCTTATCCGGCTTTGACATTCTTTTGCACGAGAGTCCTTTAAACTTAAGTTCTCCGAGAAACGGGTTCGCTTCACATTTCCCCATTTAGCCCAAGCCAATTGATTATAGAAGTCACAAAATCATGCTTTTAGTAGACATGATCTCATGATCTCAGGGGCAAGTGTGAAAGACTGAATATATTTTGAAGCCAAGGTAGAATGGTCAAATGTCCTACCTCCAAGGCCTTTGCTTATATAGAACTTGTATAGTAAGGGCTCACGTCACATCGAATACGGTTGTCCTCACCATTCCGCCCCTTAGGGCCTGTATTTCAGTGCAAAGCTAATCCCAGCTTGAACCATGATCAGTTTATACCGGAACAAAACGAATCTGGAGTAAGCCCAGCGAGCAGTTTTAAAGGTGCCAATAAGTGTCAATAAAGTTGTCGAAATTTTTGACACTTAAAATTGTTGACACTTACAGCTGTCAAGCAAAAAAGTTTGAGTTGTCCTCTTGAGTTTGAGTTTGATCCGGGCTTATTCCACATCAAAGGAGAGTAGGTAAAGCCAAGATTTACAACGGACCGAAATTGACGGGAAAACTCATTTCTGGAGCAAACCTTAATTTAACTCCGAAAATCGGATGATCTCGCACTGGAAACTCGTTCGCAAAACATCGTCGTCCCTTCCATGAACCAAAGGGAGAATATTAAGGGACCACTTTTATGTACTCCCTTTGGAACGTGTTTATACCGCAACGGTTGCCCCAAACCTTTACCATACCTTTGGGGTATCCTTTAATTCTCACTATAGACAGAGACTTTGCAACTACATTGCGACTAACAAGGCGATTTCTAAAAATACATCTCCGCTAAAATCTCATTCACTGTTTGCAAAAACCGTCTCATGCCACTTTTTACCATTCTGAAATGCCTTTGTAATAGTTGGCGACTAAAAAAAGGAAGCAGCAACTGTTCCCCTATGACAGATCTGTCACAAATACGTTTTCTATAGGAATTATCAAACCGTAGATATTTTTTGTCTTCTAGAAAAGTATATCGTCACTCTCTTTTGAGACTAAAAATGACAGAAACAGAATGCTCGTATCAAATTCATCTTATATTTGTTATACAAATCAAACTCAGGATTTATTTTTAATCGTCTCTGGCTAATCCCCGTTTTATTGCCGTTGGAGACATAGTAGCACCCTGCCTTTAGCTTCACGCTTTCCTAAACGTGGTGACAACCGAAGTTTATTCAGAGGCGTTCACACCGAATTCATACTACAACCGGTCACCCCTGCATTTTCCATCCTCGAGCTAAATTCTTACTTGAATCATTAGGTAAGGGCTTACACCGAAACCGGTTACCGGTGCATTCTCCTCTCATCTAAGATTATTCCGATTCTTCACTGGCCTCCCATTATCTTGTTGACTTGCGGGTTTACACCGAAAACGGTTACCCCCACCATTTATGCTCTCTGATACACTGATTCAATCAAATTCCACCTATTTCACCCTCAAGGAAAATTCTTATATATGGGCTACAGTAGTCTTGGGCTAACACCGATAATGGTTGCCATAATTAGGCCCCACTTTTGATGGAAGTCCCTCACTCGTCCCATTGTTCTACTGGTTCACATCGAAACGGTTACACCCGTCCTTTATACTTTATGCTTTTCGGGTAAGTCTCGATCTAATCCCCTTTGAAACAGGCTTATATCGACGCAACCTGCCTCAAAATTTTCGCTTGAATCGGGAAGTCATTATATAGCTCCCTGGGCTGGGGTTGTGGTCTTTCCAAAAAGTTCTTTCACAATAAACCCCTAATGGTCTTAGTGTTTCTAACCTAACCTAACCAAACCTATGCTACCCAAAGAGATTTCTTAGCAGTGGCCATGTTAGTGGTTGCGATTTTCAGTGTAGCCAGGTTGAGTTTTAGCCTTAACTTTGTGAACTGCAAATAAGTACTTCTCAGTATTGATACAAGATGTGACTCCTAAATGCTCTTTCGTCAATTGGCAGTTTTAATATGGCCATATCACTATTGTTATCACTGTTAAGACTCTTATTTCATAAGATTTCAGCCTTACCAATAGCGATAAACCTACCTTATAGACCGTATTATTTAAGATTAAGACTGTCTTGTGCACTTTTTCTATTGTTTTTATAATTCCTCCTGTCAAAGGCAGGCATCAACACCGCACCTTTTTTTAAAAGTTTCCAACTTAAGAGAAGTCAAACCAAAACGTCGTCGTGATTCTTCTAGACTATCAGGATTTGACCAAGTTCTTGTGCTAGACCGCTTTTGGAACTTGGTGAGACAAGCTGATTTAGTGGCGTCTAATTCAAAACACATGCTTAGAAATGAGAGTATCTTAAAATTTTCATCAACGTTTCGTCCATTTTTACGGACATCATCAGGGGGACTACAGTAGGTGCACGATATTTATTTGAAAAACATGAAGCACTATATTCTATCTTTCCACCACTTTTGTATACATACAAAAATTTTTCTATGCGCCTTTTTGTACCTAGGGCTTTTTTTTACCAAACTGTGCGATCCAGGAGGCTCCATTTACCTAGATTTATCGGGTCAGTAAATATATATTTTTTGATGATAAGTCGTTTTATTTTATCATCTTTGTTGAAGTGTTGGATAAACTAACCTATGTACAAGAAGGGTCCTTAAATTCTCCATCATTATAAACAAGATATAAATGTCATGCGAAGAGAAAGTACATTTTTTTATCCCACTCCTCTTACAGAATTTTTACAAAGACGTAAGTATAAAAGCCTTCCAGGTCCAGTATGAGTCCAAGCCGAAAATTTAAATTTTACTTCGAAAATCTGACATAAAGCTTCCTGGTGCCGCTTAATTACTCGCCAAAGTATTTCTTTAGTGACAAAATTCGTGTTAATAAATGCGCACAAAATTTTAGTTGCATATTTGAATTTTAAAACATTCTCCACATTATTTAACGGCGATTTTAACTTATTTCGAAAAAATTACCAACGAAAAAATACTCTTAAGCCGAATAATAAAATCCTTTAACAGAGTAAAACTACCTCGATGTTACACCCTGTACAAATCTGCTATTGATATAAACTGCGAGCCACTCCAGCCACCCATCCCTTCAAAAATTTACTTGCACCCCCTTGTTTTCATTTTCAACTTTTCACCATTTATTTGTTTGCACGGGATATCATAACGATTGCTCTATTATGACTTTTGATTATGTGCGATCGTTTCACAGTCTCGTGCCTTTTAACTGTAAATAAACCCGCATACACGCATACGTACTTGTTTCTTAAAAGAGTCATATCACCCTTCAGGAATAACAACCCCAAAATTGAGTCATACGACGATGCCGGAAGGAGGGCGATGTAAGAGAGATATTATTCTGTCACCCACCACCACCACCACCATCACCCTATGGCATTGGTATGGAAATTTTAATAAGATTTCCTCCCCTATAGTCTCCCGGAGCACTCAATTTTCTCACGTAGATATTTCATTATTCTGGGGATTTACATGTGTCTATATCTGGATGCTTTCTATATGCTTTAAAGCCTTCCCCAACTGTAGTTCACCTTTTCGCAAAGTGAATTCCGTAGGTCTTCGGGGAAATTTGTCAAGCTGTCATGAAGAAGTATCTGACCATTGTAGCTGGGTGCGTGTACGACACCAGATGTACTTTGCTATGCGGCTTTCGTATAGAAGGTAAAATCTCAGTTGTGAGATTGACAATTCCATTGTTGAGTATTTCTATCCCTTAAACACCTTGACTTACGTATAAGCTGAAGAATGCATGGGAGCATATATAGCTGTAGTAGAGTTTCGGGGGTTGCTGGTTGAATGAACACTGAACACGAAGAACATACATAGACACTTAGACTTGGTTCTCTTTTAGATTCGATGCACCATGTGAAGTCTGAACACGAAAAGGACGATGATGACGACGATCTAACCGACGACGACAGGAAACCCGAGAATCTGGGTATAGTCGGCGGACATGGTGGCCACCATATGAATCCGCACCACCATCATCATCCGGCGTATCAGCATCATCATGCCATGCTGGGAGGCTATCCCGGTATCAAAGACGAAATGAGTGGTCCAAAAAACCAGATAAGCAGCGACTGTGGTGTCCCGATTCCAGCTACCAAGCCCAAAATCTGGAGTCTGGCAGACACAGCCGCTTGCAAAACACCACCACCTTCGGCGTTTCTCGGACACCAACTGCACCATCACCATCAACTGCAGCAGCAACAACAGCAGCATCACCAGCAGCAGCAGCAGCAACACCATCAGCAACAGCAGCAGCAGCATCAAATGCAGCATGCCTGGATGGGAAACTATCAGCAGCAACAGCAGCTCCAATCTCAACATCACCATTTGCAGCAGCAGGCGGAACATCCGCAGCAGCTCACTACCAATCCGAGTGGTGGAAACGGTACGCGAATGATAAATATGCAAGGCCCTATGACCAATATGGCGGCTGGTATGACGCAGCAGCAACAGATGCAGCATCAGCAGCAGGGTACTCAGCTGCAGCAGCAGCAAACGCAGCAGCATCAGCACCACCAAATGAATCCGATGAACAATTTCGGAAGTTCGCCTTATTCTCGGGGGTACGGGGGGTTTCTAGGGGCTACAGCGGCTGCCCAACAGGCAGCCTACCCTACGAGCAATATGACAAATACACATCAGCAAAATACGCCTACCACCCCTATTACGGCGGCTATGCCGGGGAACACGAGCGTAAATCCTACGCAGCTCCAACAACAGCAGCAGCAGTCCCCCCAGCAACAACACCAACAGCAGCAGCAGCAATCGAATCAGATGGGGTTTCCCGATGTCCAAACCGATACACCGCCACAAACTCCGCCGAATATGAAGCTGCCGAGCGTGGCGGGGAATCTTCTTACCGGTTCAACAACCCCTACGACAGGTACCTGCTACAGTAATGCGGCTGTAGTTGGCCCCTCGTCCAATCCGAATAATCCCTCGAATGGCTCCAACACCGGCTACATGGGTGACTCCTCGCCGAACAGCAACAGCAGCAACAGCAACAGCAGTTACGTGGGCAATTTCACCCGCCTGCAGGACCACTCACCCGGCAAGGACTATAACCAACAAATGATGGACAGTCCCCATAACCACCATCATCATCAGGATAGTGTTGCGGCTGCTTTCAAGCCATTTTTCAAGAGGTGACACAATCAACTTTGCGATTTTTTATTTGTTGGTAGGCAGATTGCTAAACGATTTAATCAAATTCCTTTCCATTCCATGTGCAGTCAGCAAATTTCGACAGGATTTGTGTCACCGGTTTAAAAAAAAGCTCAGCGAACAGGGCAGCCAGCAACAGCCACGACTCTACTTTTTAGCCTTCCTATATTCAGCAGCTAAGAACTTCACACGCTTTAAGGTGAGTTGATGTTAATTTGCATGGAACTCGCTCTAAATCCTTCCACTCCCGCTTTGTCCTGTGTCTGCTTTATTTCCTCTTTATTTCACTCTCTCTCTCTCACACTCTTTATCTGTAGTTACTTTGAGATCCTTTTCAATTAAGTTCATCCACAAAATTACTCACCTCATTAACCTTTTGGCTTGAGATGGGTCCAACTGTAATACCCACCACCACGGCAACACCACCCACTGCGTGGCTTTCTGTATACAGTGTAGTTCCTTCAAGGGCGACTTCAACCCTCGCTCGTTTGAGTAACGACGAAGTCATCTAGAAAATTGAATGAAATAATTAAATCTCAATCAGAATCCATTAGGATTAACCATGGGGAACCCCTTGGATTGGCACGGAAATTTAAGAAGAAAAAAGCCCGCAGTAGAAATTCAAGGTTAAATCCTGCGCACAGGGGGATGACGACGAAAGCCACACTAAAGGGGTAGCAAGAGCAACCCTATAGTTAAGATGCAATCGCTTAAACGATCTCTGGCTGCCGCCGTTCATGCATCTCATCGTTGGCTAATATTTGCCAAACTCTTGTCGAGCTCAAGTCCCAAAAGAGCCATTCCGGCCAAGGTTTTCAGGGGGCGACTCTCTAATAAATTAAATCGTTTCGATCTGATTAGACGATGAATGCCGAACATACTACAAAGTAGCTGACATTCGAGACTGAACGCAGCGATAAGCATCCATGAGGACGATGATGATGACTCGTCTCCTTAGGTAAATCACACACAAAGCCTCCTCCAACTTCAGCTTCTCCGCACCTCACCGTTAAACAGAGAGACTCAATTAATTAAGCGAAACAGTCGCGCGGCATCGATACCGGGCGATAATTTAGACCATCCTGAGTTCTGGCGGTGGTGTTGTGTGCTGTGAAACGACCGGATATGTGTTATCTGTGAGGACATCTTCTCAATCGCTCCATTGATTGAGTCTTGCGTCAAGGTGGAGCGCGTTTGATTCACCACGAAAGAATTTCGCTCACACCAAATGGGAACCATCAATCAGTTTGTCTTGCCACTTTCGGCACGGCCGGCCCAGACAAAGTGGAGGGCTTATAATGGGCCAATGACGCCCACATTCGCCAACCAAATATTATTTTGACATTCCGAATAAATTTTACGGACGCACTCTTATTGTCTTGGCATATTGTGGTCACGTTCATGAATGGAGCCTTAAGAGAAGATTTCGTTGTTTGACTTCAGATGAGTGTTCGGTGGGGTGCGTAGGTATAGTTTTCTGGAGATTGGATCCGTCTCCAATTTGCATATACGACCACATATGGACCCAGTCTGAAATCAAAACGTATCGTCCAAACAATTTCATTGGTCGCCTATATATATGTCGTGGTCCATCCTGCACATGGTCCATGTATGTAAATATCTAAGGACACACGTGCAACCTGTTGTTATCTGTCGACAGTGATGGATGGCGAGCTGGTTGCATTTTATTGCTCTGCTCAGGGAGCGCACCTGAAACGAATGGAGTAACATAACAACTCTACAGCCCGGGCAGGCTGGCAGGCAGTCAGATGTCAGATCGCAAACCAGTTTCCTTCGCTGCTCATCGCGTTGCGAGTAAAAATGTCGGTATGTTGCGCATCCGCTTTGGAGTTCAGTGAATGAATTGATTCGCTGTGGCGAATGAGTGCAGAATCTTAATGCAGCGCTCCGCACCTCATCACCTAAGCTCCGTGATGGAGACTATATCGTGTCCTCTGTATGCGGTGGATCGTTCGTGCAAACTCAACAGTGTTCGCCACCAAGGTGGCTAATTAATTAATTTCATTTTTCCAGTTCGCATTGCGATGCGAACACACGAATAGATATTGTGGAGTCGTTTTTATTAACTGAATTCCAGTGGTCCTTCAATACGGCGAGAGCTTGTGAAGACTTTACAGCTCAAGTTTTCAATACAGTAGGACGGGAAAGCAAGGTAGTCAGTTTGAGTGAGCTCGAACTGCGAGGGTTGGCAGAAAGAAAGGCTTAGTAACACCTCTTAGTCGAGGGTTCGAGCACTGACATATTTCAATGATTTCTTACAATAATACTTTGCCTACCTACTTTTTATGTTTACAGCAGTTTTTGAGACGGTGTCGATGATACGAATCGTGACCTTTATAGGATATCTTCTGGTTTCTTACCTGCAATATATTTTCGTGGTCCTTTCAACTGGATTCAGGGTTCCAAACTCAAATTTTTCAATTCCAGTGGCGTCTTCTGGCTGGATTCTTAGGTATATTTCAACAAATCCGATCAATTTAGTTCGATATTGCCTCTTGAGCTGGATGGGCTTTTCAGTGTCCGAGTCAAGAATTTAAATAGCGCAATATAAACAATGCTTCTTTTAATTAAAATCTGGTCGCGAAACCCGACACATTTAATTCAAGGGACGTATTCTTGTCTGGGTTCTCTTTTTTAAAATTAGTCGGGGGTTTGAACCTTGAATTTTATTCAATTTAAGTGATTTAAAGGCTTTTTCCAACTGAATCGATGACTCAAACCTTGCCAAATTCAATCAAAGGTACGTACGAGTTCTGGGCAACATGGTCTTGTTTCAACTAAACCCGCTCCTTTTAACTTAAGATCGTCTTATGAATTGGATTCTTTTTAAACTTCGGGATTAAATCCCGCACTATACAACTCAAGGTGCGCCCTTTTTGAAGGCAACTAAAAGGCACATTTTAATGCTACTTGGGTTCATGAGTCAACGGCTTCTTTACTAACCCCGTGCCAGGGCTCGAATTCCGTTAAGGTACTCGAACAGCTACATGTTTTTTTAATGTGTTGGAGGTTCATACCTCTAAAGTAAGAGACCACTTAAGACCACTTAAGGTCTTTTATTCAGTTTAAGGTCGTTCTCTGAGCCTGAATCTTCAGCTGAGTCGAGTGTTGAGGGTTCAAACCTTGCACACTTATCCTTGCAAAAGCTTATTTTAACTAAGTCGGGCGATCGAATCTTATGTTATTTGTTTTATTCCATGTCTTCTGGGGTACTTTTTGGTGGGTTCGGATACAGATCTATATAGTTTCATTACATTAGCAACGTTAGAACTTCCATCCATAAGGTTGAGTACCTAATTGCTATTTTTTGAATGTTTTAGCTTCTTGTTCCACTTTCGAATTCCATTTTCGACTCCAGACGCATTCACCCTTAAATTGGCGCAACCTACATGGGAAACAACTTTTTGGGCTTTTAAATGTGTCTCATTGTGTCTTAAATATCTGTTTGGGGGAGGTTAAGCACCGTGGTGCAGTTGGAAGTGTGTCAAAATATTTGCATGAGCACAATACTGCTCACGCGTCTCAGACTCGAATTCCGATAGGTTGTCATAAAAGACCTCTCAATTCGCTGTTCGGCAATAAATTGCTTGTTCCATGTAACGCTAAGCTTTGGCTACCCCTGAAAAGTCGCACCAAACTCTGGATACGATATGACTAAAAGGAGCAACATAAAACATGAACTTCACCTTTTACCCTCCATGAGAATCGTCTTCTGTGACCCCACCCTCAAACACGCACATTTGCTTTTACATTCGCTTGCTGCTAAGGCCCACACATACCCGGTTGCCGGCTAACCAGCACCAGCTACCAGGTCATTCGGAACACATTCTTATGGGCGCGTTCACACCACATTCGAAAACCGTCCCCGCTGGTCCACACAAACGACCGGGTAGCCTGTACCGGGTCATTTGACCCCACTTTTTGTGTTGGGGCACAAACATTTATTATTTATCGTAACGTGACTTCAGAGACGCATAGGAACCTGCCTGGTTTACAGTACATTTTCATATTAGGTAGAGGCTACTTGCTGCCTGCTCCCCTGCTAAACTATAGTTCTTTCTTCGTAAGCGGAAAATCACCTTCCGGAATTGGAGGGCCAGGTCCAAGTTTCGATCCAATAGGAATCTCCCTACCCTGGTGGACCAGAGTTCATTCACACCTTGGATATGTGATGGCTGCTTCTAACCCACTGAGAGGCCCATCCGCTTACATCTCCCCTTTAGTACTCTTACCCTGACCAGTATGGGACGTACTTATTGACCATGGCAAACAAATTCGGGCTAGTGTCAATAGTCGATCGTATATAAGAAACCCTGTGTAGAATCTACCTCTCAGACCTTGATTTTTGCTGGTCCTAATAATATAAGCCTTAAACGGGTAATTCTATAAGAAATTGCAGATTTAAATTGTTAGTATTGCGGTCAAAACACTGCCAAGATCGAAATTATTTTTACACAATTCTGCTCTTCGAAATTCGGTTTTGCAAAAAACCTAGAAATGCAACTTTTACAAAGCGACACAGTGAATTACCATCTTCTTTGCTTACAAAACTTAAGCCAAATACAAGCATTGGTAGAAAATTTGGCCCGGGTCAAATAAAAAACAACTATGGACAATGTCTTCACCGAATAATTATCCAAGATTGAAGTAAATCTTTAGCTTATCTCGGGATTAACTATTCAAATTTAAGTCCTCTCCGCTAGTAGGAAGTTAAATTATAAATCTCCTCGTAAAGCTCATTCACCGTTTTCACGCACCTCTTTTATGCCATTTTGACTCCTTGCCCGTATATACTTCTATAACAGTTTTAACTTTAAAAAGGAAACTGAATCTGGCCACGTATGTGAGATCTGTGACAAATATATTTTCGATTGGGAATCATACAACGAAAATATTTTCTCGCTCCTGGGAAATGTCATCGTTACTGTCTTTTCAGAGCCAAAATGTCGATAAAACAGTGCTCGTGTCAGTTTAACCTAAAAATGTTTGCCCGGTGGAGACACTTGGGGATTTGTTTTTAATCGCCTTCCGCTTATCATAGTTTTATGGCCGGTGGAGACAAAATATTGCTGTTAATAGTTTATTTCTGGAACACTTTACGCATTAGATAAATAGAAGAGTTGCAATGAAACTTTTCAACTGAATTTTCGAAGTCTTTATGCAGAATATTTATTCTTGTTGAAAACGACCTGCAGGGATAATTCGTAGTATTCTTCGCTCTCTCCGATTCACAACTTGTCCCCTGAAAAACTCTGAAACTCTGTAACTGTTAAACCTGACCGTAGCGAGTTGAGGTCAAAATCCGTTTTACAAATTTATGCGTTTCAAAATTGTGGAAATGTAACTTTTACGAACGACACTTTGAACTACGTATGCAACCCCCCATTTGTTCCTTTTTTTTTTCTTCGAGAAAGTGAAAAAATTGCTTAAAAAGCAGAATAAGCAGAATTTTATCGCTCCAGTGAGAAATTTGCAAAAAACAGACTTTCGAAAGCCGAATTATGACCCGCTTCCAACTGTCGGGTCCCTCAAAAAGCCTACAAAATATAGAGAGCTAAGTCTTAAAGTCACCAAGCTCCTGCTTCTTTTATTTTCAGTAATTTTGCACGTTTTTACACAATTCATTCACACCTTAGCTAGTTTTTAACCTTTCACACTTAAACTACACTTTTCCTTTATTTTATCTTCCACCATGCTTTACAAAAGGACTTTAAGTAAATATATAATGCCTTTGTTGCATTTCACTACTATTTCTATCAAAATACCTTAAAATACTTATTCAAATTTTATCTTCTTTCAGATTACAATCATCCGCAACAGAGCTACTTTCACTACAATTAGCTTAATACCCGGGCTAAAAACGTTTCCCAGTGACATTCGTATACGATAAAAAAAAATATCCTATCCCGATGAAAACCAACAATTTTATTAATATTTTTCGATGAGCTTTATATAGCAAATTTAGTACTACACACACAATACATGCAGACATCAACAACAACAACAAAAAATACCTACTCTATGATAACACACACGTTTTATATGGGCAAAGTGCAACAACAACATGATAAAGACTTATTGCAATATCAGAACGTGCATAAAATTATTTTAGTTTACCCCTTTTACTAATATTACCAGTAAATGCAATTTGTTTCCTTCACACGTACATATTTATATTTAAAAAAATGTTTTAATATTTATAAATATAAAAAAAAGTATTTTATTCTTCTTTTCTTCTCTACCTGCGTAGTTTGTAAAAAAATTAAATAAAATAAAAATAAACTAAATTATAGACATTAAAAATAGTCATTAAGATTAAAGTAAAACAAAAAAAATATCATACATGTAATTTTTAAATTAAAAGGAAACAAAACAAAAAAACAACTTTAATGGAATTAATTAATTATAAAACTAATTATGTAAAGCATTTGTAATCTGTGATAAACTTGAACATGTATTGTAAAATAAATAAGAAAATAACATTTGATAAAAATAGAAAAAGAAAAAAAAAAATTAATAAGAGCAAAACACAACTATACATTAACTAAAACCTTCAGCATGAATGGTTTGATTGTAAATTTGTAAGATCTTATTATCTCTGGCTTTATAATAATAAAATAGAAATGAAATTCAAAGGAAACATTTTTACGAAAAATTAAAAATGAAGAAATATTTAAGGCCCTGTAGAATTTGTTGAAGGTTGAATTTTTTTTCTTACAGCTAAAACTTAATCTGCAAAAAGAAATTTTGTATAAATTTTGATTAATAGATTTTTGTAAAGCTCTAAATTCTTTATTTTATAAGATTCTTAATTTATTTCCTTAAAAATATGTCTAAAAATTGAAAAAAAAAAATTTTGATTTGAATTTTAACGAACAGCTGCTGATGCTTTACTTCAAGTATTTTCAGTTGGAAAGGAATTGGCTTATAAGATTTATTTTTGAAATACTAATTCTGGAAGGAAACGCTTATAGAATTAAAAGGTACTTCTAAAACACTACTGATTGAAGTACAGGAAATTAATTGTGAAAAGCTCTTATAGTCACTTGAACACAACTCGTAAATTGTTTTTCGCAGATCATTTTACAAAAAATTCTAGTAATCGGCTTAAATTTTTGTTGACATGTAGATTTTGGCCCAAAAAGCACCATATTTACTGCGAATGTAGAACCAACTTGCATGTACTGTTGCATGTTACATGCAAAAAGTACTAAAGACTTTTGTACACAACATGTAACTTGTTGCATGTATAGACGCTGACTTTTCACTAAAAACGCAATATTTTAGTGTGAATTTGATTAGATACTTATTAAGATCTGCCACTCGATTGAGCTGACCGCGTTTTGTATGTCGAACATGCGATGGTAAACGTCCATATATTTCGCATGCGGCATTCAATCGATTATTTTTTCCCAAATCATTTCAAAAAGTCAAAAAGTTTATTATGCAGATTACGTCGCATGCTTTAACATGTATTAACAACACTACGACTGTCAAAGAAATGGGTGGTGTCCGACATGTAGGTAAATTGTTTGATAATCATGTGACATATTTTGACAAAAATGAGACATTTTACATGCAACAATTTTTATGCAAGTCGTGTGCTTTCGGATAAACATAATTTTTGGTTCTTCTAGTATTTTATGCTTGTCACTCTATTTGGAGTCAATAGTGAGAGTCAACTTAAGAGAGCGAGCACAGGTACTTCTGTGTACGCTTAATTACCACATACAGCGTGTATGACTGCTTAGTATTAGACTAAACTTAAGGTCCAGCCTGATTTTTTTATTGCACTATTCTAAGGTTACTGCTTTGATGATTAACTTATTCCAAGAGAAACCCAATTGCAAACCTCGTGCTAAAATTTAAGAATCAGTCATATTTGTAGCCTTGAAAGCATTGAAGATCCATAAATTATTTTTGTCTTTGACTCCTTAAGCCTTAAGCACTATAGGAGCAACAAATAGACTTTTCTCTTTCTATGAAGGTTTTTTTTTTCAATAGAATTGCAAAATAAGGACCTTACTAGAAGTTGCCTGTCTTAGAATTTTGAAAAATTTATATCAGTCTTGACTAGGCCCATCTTCAATAAATAAAGCATGTCTAATCGCTGGACTAAATCGTTTTTCAAATCCATGAAAAATGATTGCCATCCTACTCAGACATGCATCCTCCAAGAGGTCACATTATAAATTTATTGATTGGCTCCTTTAGAGTTGCACAATTTTTTTGGACTGGCTGCATTAAATTTTTTAAAATCAGCAATAACGTGAACCTTACACAAAACCTCGAGTCCTTTATACCCAATCCAAAAGACTGCATATTTCCTACGTTATAATCTTTAATAACATTTTTTCTAAGATTAAGAATGGTTCATGTCCCTTCTATGACAAATTTCGCGTTCAATTCGTTTCGACGTCTGTCACCGTGACTAAGTTTAATAATATGGTTCCATCAGCCATAATTCCGATAAGTGGGAAACGATTACAAATAAATCCCCAAGCGTCTCCACCGGATAAACATACGATTAATTTGACAGGAGCAAACTTTTTTGTCATTTTAACTACCAAAAGAAACTAGCGAGGATTTTTCCCAGTAGAGAGAATACAAATTAGTTGAAGATGTCCCAATAAAAAAGAGAACAGATATGTCATATGTGGACAATTTTCTTAAGCAAGCGTAAAACTGTTATAAAGGTGTGTTAGTAGGCTTAAAGTGACATAAAGAGGTGTGACACAAGGGTGAACGAGATAATGAAAAGGCGATTATTTTAATCGCTTGCCGAGCGGCCTTTATTTTCTGTGGTTATTCTCGGAATTCAAGGGGAATAAGTTGAGGAGTTATTTTAATCGCGGATAAGTGTACGGTTGAGGAGAAATAACGGAAGGCTTGAAAAATAATCTTCAAAGGTCGCCCACGCGTAAAATCTACAACGCCATACAATAAATCAAATGTTTGCAAGTTAAGTTAATGATTGGTTTAGAGTTTATATTGGATGGACCATACAGCATAAGCATTAACAAAAATATAGAACAGAAACAAGCCCCGTGAACACAGCTTAAACAGCTGGAAATCACTTTTTATACTTACTGCATACCAATCCTTGAATGTTACACCAATTACATGGTGTTATGTTAGCATGTTAACACATAATTCTCACTGGTACGGGTTTAAACTGCTTTGGTTACCCATACCTTCCCCCAAATTCTAACGCGAATCGCCTGTAGTACGGGTTTACACCAAAGACGGTTACCCTACATCAGCTTCTTGCGTGTGAATTCCCCCCTGCAGGGGTTCACACCGAATCGGTTACCCCTGCACCTTGCCGAGGAAAATCCTTAGCAGAGAAGCAACAGGTTCGGAATTATACCGAAATTGGTTGTCCCTGCCGGGCTTTCTCTCACATAGGAACTATCCCTCACTGACCCCCCACTGACCCCGAGGGTCACCGGTGACCCCCCGGTCACCCTAGACCCCTCCCACCCAAACGGGTAATCATCATTTAGGTCCTCGGGCTGGTAACTCCGGTCCTACAAGTGGTATCACAATGGACCTCCTTTGGTCTAAGTGTGTCCCTGCCCAGTAGGGACAGCCACCCAACCTAACCTAAGCTATGCAAGCATTTTGTTAGTTCTTGAAAGCGCTCCTTAATCTGTTGATTTAGATCAAGCCTAAAGAGTTGTGGAATAAAATTTAAACTAAGAAGCAACTAAGTGCAAAGTTACGCCAGCATTGAGCCCACTTTTGTTTTATTTTTACCAGCTTAAAAGTTTATTTTTATATCAAACAAATATTTTGTTCTTTTTCCATTTGATTTAATAATTATTTGCACTTAAAAATTGTATTTAAATTTACAACTATTTTCGTTGTTTAAAAATGCTTTTTAAGAGTTAACTGAATTTTGAATTTTAATGTTCAAACGGATTTTTACTGCGTTTTAAATATTTCTTCATAAAAAAAAAAACTAAAATACAAAATTTTAAATAATTTTTTTGTTAGTTGTTAACATATTGCAATATTATTTCGTAAACGTTCTAGACATGTAATTGTAAATAAATATATTATTTTTTTTAATTAACATTAATAAATGTATGTGTATATTCGTATAATATGTTTTTAATAATAAATAAAGTATTTTCACACGAATTATTATCAATGAGAGCGAGTACTATGAATAATGAATACAGATTCTTAGAATTGATTTTTCGACATTCTTTTACTCCAAATTTATTATTTATATTTAACAACACATAGATAATATTAAAGTTAAGTTGTGTTCAGTTCGTGTTGAATCTATAACTATGTAAAAGAAAAAAAAAAACTTGTAAATTGTTACACACGCATACACCACTTTATATATAAAAAAATGATGATGCAAAATATGATGAAAATTGCAATAAGAAACACGTAAGACGTAAGAGTGAATCTATAACGAGTATAGATGGCAAACAGCAACAAAAAAAAAATATTACTTTATTATTATGTATTATTGAAATTAAAGAAATAATTATTATAAAATAATAATGCAAAAAAAAACTTTAGTATAAAGAATTATTATAGAAACTAAATTATATCGAAATTATATGATGGAAATATTAAAAGTGAAAAAAAAAAAATTACAATTGTTATGTATTACTTTTTTTGTTTGATTTCGCAGCTCAAATTACTCTGCAAACTTACGACTTATAAAAGGGTTTTTCAAACATTTAAGAAAAAATTCTAAGTTTGACAGTTATTGTGGAAAGGAAGTCTGTCCGAACCTCAAGCTGAAATTTATAATTTCTTTACCCTTAAATGCCCCCGGTGTCATTAAAAACACAACCACTACACTTCCTATATCTCCAACAATTCTCACTTGTTTTTAGAGAAATTTACGTTTTTTTTATTCTCCAACTCAAATTCTAATCGACTAGAAAAAACTAGATCTGCAAACTTCGAAATTTAGAAAATATAAGTAAAACTTCAAAGTATGGAAATTAAAAAAATATGCAAACATTTTTAGTAATCTAATTTTGTTTTCCTTGTCAGCACTTTTTTTTACTAAGATACGTAATAATTTTTTGATGCAATTTTTGAAGCAATAAACTGAATTTTAGGAAAATGTTAAAATATATATATTTTTGCAAGACCTCATAACTTTAGGGCCCCACTTATTTTTGAAGCTAAAACCAGTTTTTTGATAATAACTTCGTAAAAAAATTTAAAAAAAAGTTCTCTTCGGGTGTTGCTTTAACAGCTCATTCTACATATCATTATGTAAATTTCATCAAAATCAGTTTCCTAAGGGTAATCCTTTAATAAAGGGTAATGCAACTAGGTACATAAAAATCAAACAACCTTTTAAGGGACAAGGAAAAATATTTTTTAGTTAAGCTGCAGAAATGGATAGAATGGAAGGAAAACTGCCAAATACCCATCATCAGATTTTTTCGCCAGCTCCTCTGTCAAGACTATTCTGCGGAAATCCATTATTTTTACCCCATTCGCCATACCCTAAGAATTTAACCGCTCGTCGAACGCCTGGGAAAGGTGAAGGATTGACTGGCTTTTAAAGATTGCTATCGTCTTCACCTCTTGTATTATTATATTTGTAGTTTTTGTAGCTTTTTTCGAAAAAAAAATGATGTCCTACCGCATACCGGTTCGGTACTTAAGTCATTTGTGCTTGCTAAAATTTAGTTGATAAAATAGAAATATAGGATAGATCAGAATGTTGTAGGTATTATACTGCCACTGCCGCTTCAGTAAACCAACTTTCATTCGCTTTAGCGTATTTCGAAAACCGTTTAAAAATTCAGACCTGCTATGATTCGAACCTTATTTCTTCCAAACAAATCTGGCTCGTACGGGAAATCTTGATCGTAGGAAAATAAAGGCACTTATCTGCTTTAATATTATGAATCGTAAGAATATAGTTAGGGCCCTTAAAGGCCATTGTTTGGCAGGTAGACATGGCAAAAAGTTGATGCTTCCTTCAACTATTACCTACTGTAGAAGTTGCAGAGATAAGGAGAGGAGGAGGAAAAAAATAGGGTTTATCTTCTGTGAAACTGCTTCACCCTACTGATCTTGAGAAGGAAAACCTAGATAAATACTTCTCCAAAGATCTTAACTCTAAACGATCTAGCAAGCCTCGACTTATAGCAGATAACAAGCTCTATCCCCGGGTCGAATGGGTTAAATGACTAAATGGTGAACAACATCTACAGCAAACGTCAAATGGGGGACATCGTCTGTATCGGTTGCTCTCACCTCTCCGCCCTCTTGGGAACACCGGTACGGTATATATTCCCCTTGGTAGGGGTTCATACCACTTGAGTTACTTCTATATCTCTCCCATTACCCCGAGGTTAATTCTAACTTGATTCGCCTGAAGAACGGGCTTACACCAAAAACGGCCCTGTATCAGCGTCACGCCTAAGAATTATCCTGTGGCTCATACCGAAATCGGTTATTCTCTGCACTTTCCCATTTTTGAGGTTGAGGCTTATGCATACTTGCAATAAGTATGGAATTATTCCGAAATTGGTTAACCTTGACTTGTGTCTCTATTAGGACTACTTCTGAGGCTTATGGCGCGGGTTCATACCGAAAACAGTTACCTCCGACCCCAAGTTACGCCCTCTTAATCAACCAACGCCACTTACTCCACAACTCTGCTGACAATGGTTCACACCGAAACTGTTGCCGCAGCTCTCATTACATTACCCTTGTTGGGTAATGATCAATCCACCATCATTTATGGTGACCTTCAGAACTGGTATATCCGACCCTGTTTTCCTCGACGTTTTTACCCAAACCAGTAAGTAATTCCTCGGGCTGATAACTCCGGCCCGAGTTGAAAGAGTTCAACTAAACATAACCTAACTCCACCTAGTTGCTTACATGTCAAAGGACAAAAGACTTTTGACAAAAATTTGAGTGTTGCCACTGGTGTTGACACTTGACCTTCACAAAATGTTTTCCACTTTTATGCCAAAAGAAATCCTGATAGAGCAAAAAGCTCTTTCCAACGTGTGTCGTTCGGCACGCGCACGAAGGTCAGATTTCTGCTGATATGCATAGACTTTATTGGTCATGAGTCCACACGGATAATATTGTTAGGAGAGGACTAACGATTTTAAGATTTCATTCATCAGGACGTTACTCATCTGACCAAACGCGGTTGTGAACTCTTGTAATAATGAAAGCTTTTTTGCTACTATGATGCAGGCATCGCATAAGCAAAGCAGAACAAGTCTCCGAAATGTGTAACAAAAAAAGAACATTTTGTACCGGCTGAGATTTGAACCTGTGTCATAGGTCTGGCAGTGGTCGATGCGCTCAACTAGGTTAAATCGTTATGAAACAAATTACCGCGAAATCGTCCTGCTAAGTAAAAAAGTTTAAAGCAAACTTTTAAAAGGATTTCTGTATTTAGGTCGTGATACAATCGGTCTTCTTTTTCTCTTTGATTTATTTTTGCTTCCCGTCTGTTAATTGGATGCTGTTAATACTTGCTGTTAAAAATTTACAGTCTTGATAGTAAGTTTGAACATTCATCCTCGCTCATGGCAAACAGACACTGTACACCAGGCTATCTCGTCGCATATGGATAAAGAACGCGAATCTTATCAATTTTCATATTTTATCTGAAGAAGGTGAAAGCCAAACTACGTTTTGAATTTCAGCTCTCTATCACGATTTTAAAGACTTAAAAAATTTCGAATACGAGCAGACGGATGGACAAAAAATCTAAAAAAAATTGGATTTTTAAATCCAAGTTTTCAACAAACGGGTTATTTTTTTAAGAAACTTTCCTGTTAAATGTTAGCCTAACTTTCTTTCTAAGAAAAAAAATAAAGTTTTAGAAAAAAACAATGTAAACAAAAAAGCACATGTTTAAAAACAATTTTTTTTTATTCTTTTGCATGAAAATATGACACAAATGCATCCATTATAAGCAGCGCTCACCGGTCCCTACTTTGATAAATTTTGCCTATGGTTGTTGTTCGTAAGGTTTCTGTTTTATTCGCATTCAAACTTCAAACGTTGTTTTCTCCAAACTAGGTTTTTTTCGTTTACGTCACTACAATACTGAGGTGGCGATATAGTTTGCCAGAAATTTCCGAACTTATGTGCAATACTGATGTTTAAGCAACTGCCTTATAAACCAGGGGTTTTTTATATATTGAAGTTGGAAGGACATTTTTTTATAACAAATGTGTGTACAGCACTTCTCTTGGTCCTGAGTATTATAGGTACCAAAGACATGATATTGTTCTTATAAGTGGTACGTCCTTTTTTATGCCGCAGATAGTTGTTGCGAAAGTGTTTAAGTCTGCATCCACAACGTGTGTAGGTATAGTTGCACCGAGAAAGTAGACCGAGTCGATTTTCGTTGCTCGATTTTCAAAATGCAAGCTACGAACTTTCATAATTAAAAAACACTTGCGAGAAAGGTTCAAAATGATAATTAAGTCGCTTTTTTGTTTGGTTCTGTCGTTGTCCTTTTTCCTATGTCGTTGTCTTTTTTTCCTTTTTATTGTTCGACACTGAAGTTGCTCCGACGCTGTCAGGAGTTTTCGGAGTTTTTAAAGCTGCCATCAACATGAGGCGCAGGTGGCAAATTCTTTCTCTCAGACAGGATATTTTCAGAGTCCACGAATACATTTTGCCCGTACAACCTGATCATTGTAAAATAAACATTTACTATAAAAGTAAAGTAGTAAATGTTTATATCCGCAATGGCCTGATCCTTCAAATGAGAGTATCCTTCAAAAAATTGAAAAATCATTGCCTATTTTCAGGCATTAGTAAACTACTTGCCGACTTAAGGCTGAAGATTACGTTTTCTTTAATACTTGTGTGGAACAAAACAATTTTTGACACAAATTTTACCATCGCAACTAAAACCTTATAATTTCATTCAAGTTATAAAGTTACTGGGTCTTTAAATTTATTAATTTGGAATTTATAAGCATTGGCCTTGCGCCTTGGCATGGATAATTTGTAAATGACAAATTATTTTGACAATACCTAGTTGCCTACGTTCAGGCTGTTGATGATTAGCTTTCTAACTGGATTGCAAGGTTTGCTATTTTCAGTCTAATTGGGATTTGTTGGATTACATGCATATAATCTTATAAGAATAAAATAATGATTAGACAAACGTTTGTATTTCTGATTGGCTTATCCTAGCTGCTATAAAGGCTACTTTGTAGATAGGTCCTTATCTGGTGCGAGTCTCGATCTGACACGGATGTCGGATACCAACTGCACGAAAGTTAAGTTGACTTCTAAAGTTGGTATACGCTCACCATTACACACCTCGAGAAATGTCGCAACGATACTTAATCAGCGAAATCATTTTGATAAAATCCCTTCAAAAGTGCTAGCACAATCTTAATTACTGCGAAACACAATGAACACCCAGAGTGACACGAGGGAGCAGAGTGCATTACAACACTTGAGAGCACTTCCTATAAATCACCCCCTGATGAATGAATGATTCCCTCTTAGAGCTAAGCCTATGATGTGCTTTTGACATTCGTTCGCGTTGGGAATATTTATTAGATTTTTCTTCGTAATATTTGTCTAGGGCATTCCAAGTGCATTTGGTCATATTTATTGTGACACATCTGCGAGAGGGTGGGATGTCGTAACTTCCCTGTCAATGAACTTGACACTGGGTGGATGTAAAGTGATTTACGAGATGTCTGCTTATGAACCTCATTTTCAAGACGAAAAAAAAAATGGCATAAGAGTTACCCATATTCATTTAAAAGGGAATACAGGTTAACGCTCCGACCACACGCAATATTCCAGAGACCCATTTCGGTGGAATGACCGCAAGTGTCCAACACGAAAGATGCAATTATTCATATGCGCAGTCGTGAATTGATACAATAAGCGGAAGGGATGACAGGTGGCGCCAATTGCGTAGTTCTGTGCTTGTTTGCATCTCATTATTTGGCTCGGATACGGGATGCTTGCTCAAAGAGTATAAAGAACAATGGGTTGATCGTTATCGTCGCGAAATGCGTTATACAAAAAAATGATGCTTTATTCGCGATCGCGATGTTCCTGCACCCACTCATATTCAAGGAATATTATTGCAATTTTGAATGCAATGCTTTACGATGCAGTGAACCGTGCACGTTGTGCTAACAATGGAAAAATAGGCTGCGTTGCGGATTTTTATTTTGTTTTTAGCAGTCCGCCCCAAAATGAAAGTTGGCCTTCTTCTCGCTACATTGTCCGCTCACGTTGTAACTTCTGGACGACAGACAAAATTTGGTGTGCTTACAACTGAGTAAAATGGGAACTCTTACTGGGGCGATATTTTTTCTATACCCCCAGAAATGAAGAGTTATACCAATAGATGACGTTTAAATGGGTTCGAGGTGACACTCAGTTCACAAAGCCCATATTAAGCAAAACTTGTAAAAGCACTTTTAGAAAAAAATCGAAAGTGCGTATAAAAAACGTAGGTACCCTGTTCTGCTCTCCGGTACTATTGGGAGAAATCTTTTGGAAAACATCACATGTATGCAATATTTTTAGAAAAAAAAAATATATATATATATATATATTTTTGAAACAAAACAAATTAAATTAATTAATAATTATTTCTAAATTTTTACTTGAAAACATACAAGCTTTTCGAAAATATTTTTCAAAACTCCCTTATATCCTTACGGTAACAGAATTTTTTGTTTTTAATTCTGCTTAAAGTTAAGCATGCAAAAATAGGAATAATTCAAAATTATAATTTTGAACCAAAATTTTACTTTCTTACATTGGTTAAAAATTAAAAAAAAGACCGGCTTTTGTTTGATGGCTTATTGTAGTTACTACTATTCCCTAATTTTATATAAATGATTCTCTCTTATTTCACTTCACTTTTCGACTCTCATGGTATTTTCAAGCACATCTTTATAAAGTTCAATGGTTTCACTTAACTTTTTCAATATAATGAGTAAAATTTTTACAACATCTTTGAGCAAAAGTTATTAAAACTAATATTCTATTTAAAGGTACTGTTTAACACTTCTATATCCTATTCTACTGCAATGGTAATATTTTTATGTTTGACTTTAAGAGCATTATGATCGAAACTGAATTTTAAGTCTGAGCCATCCGTCCGTCTGTTTGTCAATTTTTAGGCCATAAATATTGAGATAAAATTTCAACAAAAATTTTTCTTTTTTCCATAATGTCAAAAAATAATTTTTTTAATCGAGAAATGTATTGGTAAAATATATCCAGAAATAGTTTTAACATTACTTAGAGTTGTTTCACAAGCTGCCCAATATAGATAAGCTAAGCTTTTAACAGAAGCTGATGGACCGCTCGGCGTATGTCTTTATGCTTGACGATCTTGACGGACTTTCTTTTGATGTAGGGTAGACCGGGGCTAGTTGGGCCACTTTTTACTTGAACCCCCATAACTTTTCTCTTATTCACGACAAAAGAATGAAACTGGTATCCATAGAATGCATGCATTTTCGGCTTCTTGAATAAATTAGAAAAAACATAAAGCAAGTTATAAATGAGGCACAAGATTGCTTCAAATGCACCAATTCCAAGTGGGGCATGTGGAAAATATTTCCGCTCAAAAACGCACTTTCTCTAAACTTAGTTGGACTAAAACAAAACTTTACTCAAACACAAAAAAACTCAAACAAAATAATCCAATAAATAAATAAAAATCATTAAAAGCCTCTTCAGGTCGTTATAATAGATTCATACAAAAAGTTTAGTTTAGGGGCTAAGTAATATAATAATTATTAAGGCCTCTTCTAGGTGTAATAACAAAAATAAATGTTTGCATACAGATATTAAAAAATAAATTAAATTTAACGTTAAGGAATTATAATCACTGTTGCAGTTTATGCATACATAAATGGACGCATGGCCAGTTACTGAGCACCTAGTATGGTCCCATTTTCGGCATGCATAGCACTGTACCCACTCCTCGCCGGGTAAACTTTTGGAATATGGCTTCATGCACATCAGACAATACCATTCCTTTCCTTTTTCTGAACTCGATTTAGATAGTATTTTTTCCTTTAATAGAGCCCTTTTCTTTTTATCCACACTTGGACTTACCAAAATAAAGATCAAAAATGGTCTTTACCCTAGTTGGTGACCAAACTAACAAGCCTTTATTTTGAGTCGGGCTAGTTGGTCCACCTGAACCAACTAACCCCGCAACTAGATTGGTGAGCATATTCCATCGTTGTAAAAAATACACACAAAACTTTATACCTTCACAAACCGAATATTAAAATTCAATAATTGGACTTACGCATATACTGTACCTTGTTTCGATTTTTATACGTTTTCACCACACTAAACCGAAAAAAAACAAAATCTGCTTTTTTTCTTTTTACCTTAAAAATCACAAATTGGCTCGTGTCACTCCCTCGGATGGCAAAATGTAACTGAAACCGGTTTGGCACTTGTGGGTTATTGGTTATGCTTCGTTCATGTCTCACCTTGTTCACTTGACTCTTATAGTTTCTGAGAAATTCGAGTGGTCCAACTTGCCCCGTGTCGCAACTAGCCCCGGTCTACCCTACCGACCACATGGGCAATAGTTGTTTTTCCTTTATTCTGTGAGTACACGATTCTGATGAAACGATAGGTAAAACAAGCTGTTTTTTTTATTTCATTAGTGTAATGTGCTTAAAAGCTTGGGGTTGGAAACGGCCATCTTGAAGCGTTTTAAATACAGTAAGCTTGCGTTTTAAACGTTACATTCCAGGTTAATTTAAATGTCTTACCCGTAAAGGGACTATAGAAATCTTTAAAAAATGGTTTTCTAAAATGTTTTTACGCTTTTGAATCAAATCTTCAAAGTTTTTGAATATTCGCAATGTTTAAAATTTCGGAAAATTGACTATACTCATTATTTATTTCAAAATTATACTTTATACCGCTTGGAAGAAAGAGGGGGAAACATACGTTCTTTTGACCTTTATTAGAGTTTTTTAAAGTTAAAATCCATAAAACAAGTATTTTGAATTCCAGTTCCCGTAAGACATTATTCCAATTGCACATCCGCATACGCAAGCATTGGATGTTTTTCTTAAATTCTATCGCCGGTTTTCACGTAAGCGGTTACCTCCTTTTTTATTTCTTTTTTCAATAGGCTTCGAAGACCTATGTTACCTATGTAAAAAAATTACTAACGCAGCTTGCTTTCTCTTTGTGCGCTTTGTACTTTAACCAAATCTGAACAAGAACTGCTTTTCCCGTTAAGATACAAGAACATTCCAAAAAAGTGTTTTTGAAAATGCTTTTATGTTTTGAATTAAATCTCAGAAGGTTTGGAAACTTTAAAATTCGCTATAATTTTTCTTAAAGTTTTGGACTATTTCTGATACACGTGATTCTTAGCGGTCCGTCCAAAAATGGAAAAAGGAGCTCTTATGGTATCGCTACGTTGTCCGCCCGTCCGTCCGTACGTCCGTCCAATCGCTTTACAACTTCGGAACGGTAAGTCTTAGATGGACAAAATTTGGTGTAGAAAGTGCGGAAATAGTCAGAGAATCTAAAGAGGGAAATTTTTTTAAGCACAAATAACGGTTTATTTACAGTTTGAAATTTCATGTGAAAATAAACTTAATGTTTTTCAGTGTTTTTTTCAAGAAGTTAAGTAGGCAATAACTAGAAAAACACAACTTAGGTTTAAGAAGTACTAAGCTTTAATTAAAAAATAAAACTTTTTGAAAATATCAAAACGTTTTTGAGAAATGAAGAGTCGAAAATTTTTGAACGTCTTATCGCTCAAAATTAATATTGAACACACATATAAAGCAACGCAAAGTAAGCCAAGTGCTTGGGTTATATTTTTCAAAAACAGTTTGAGTACTGCAGTTTTGACTCATTTTCGAAAAAAAATCGCAAAAATGCATTAAAAAACGTGTCCCCCTCCTAATCTCCGGTGCTGTTTGGTGGAATTCTATTAAAAAAATCACACACTCAAAAATAATTCAAAATTTTCAGGAAAATTATAGCGGATTTTGAAATTTCAAAATCTTTTGAGATTTAACTCAAAAACATAAAAGCATTTTCAAAAACAATTTTTTAAGTCTTCTAGTAGCTTAACGGTAAAGGCGATCCTTTTCAGATTTGGTTAAATTACAAAGCTTGCAAAAGGAAGGAAGGCTGCGTTAATTTTTTTTTAAATTTCCATTTTTAACCTAAGTTTTTAGAAGCCTATTTATAGAAAAGAAATAAAAAAGGAACTTGTTTTACCGTTAACGCACAAGCCGTTACGCATAAGGCTAGTGCTGCTGGTTGTGCTATTGAAAAAAAGTCTAATGGGAACTGGAATAAACTTCAAAATATTTGTTTTATGGATTTGAAATATAAAAAATTATAAAATAGGTCAAAAGAACGCATCATGTCCCCCCCTCTATCTCCCAAATGGTGTAAAGTATAATTTTTAAATTAACACCGGGCATAGTCCATCCTTCTTAAATTTTTACAAAACTATATCAGACTTTGAGTATTCAAAAACCTCGAAGATTTAACTGCAAAACGTGAAAACATTTTCGAAAACTATGACGATCTCGTTTAAATTTGGCTGAAGTATGTAATGTTTAAAAGGCAAGCGAACTGCATCAAAAACGTTTCAAAATTGCCGTTTTCGACCCTAAGTTCTTAAGCCAATTCAAACAAGCGAAATAAAAAACAGAATATTTTTACCGTTTTCCCAGAAATCTATGTCCGAAGAATTTGAGAAAAGTGGCAAGGTGGTTGTAAAATTGATTAAAAAGTCTAACGGTAATTAAAAATAATCAAAATTGCTGTTTTATGGGTTTTAAATTATAAAAATCGTAAAAAAGGTTAAGAAAGAGTATGTCTTTCCCTCTATTTTCGTAACGGTAAAGCTTTTTGCTAGCCTTTTTTTTTAAGTAACGAAACCCAATATGAAACTACCCAATATAAGAACAGAAGACAGCACTACGAAAAAAGTATATTACAGACTGTAAAATATATCCAGAAATAATTTTAATAAATAAATAGAATGTTTCACAATGTGTCACAAACGGCGGAATATAGATGACCATAACCTTCAACAAAAGCCGACGGACCGTTCCGCGTATGTCTTTTATTTCTCACGCATAAATAATAAAAAAATGATATGATTTCTCTTAGTAACATCGGAGATAGGGGGACACACACAGGGTTTTTCATGCATATTTTTGCGATATTTTTCGAAATTGCGTATCAAAACGGCAGTATCAAAACTTTTTCTTTAAAGCATATCTTAAGCACTTTGAGTTACTTTATACGTCTGTTCAATATTGGCTTTATGCACTAAACGGTTCTAAATTTATTGCCTCATACAACGTCATCCATTTTTAACTCTTCATATATTTTTCAATATTTTCAAAAAACTGGATTTCTTGGTTAAGGTTCAGTATTTGCTGAACACAGGTTTCATTTTTTAGTTCTTGCCTGCTAAACTTCTTTAAAAAAGTATTGAAAAACATTTCATCCATTTTCCCATGAAACTTGAAGCCGTAATTAAACCGTTGTTTGTGCTTAAAAAAATTGGGTCCTCATTGGGTTCTCTGACTATTACCACAGTTAATGGGTCCATAAGAGGTCCTTTTTCCATTTTTCGACGGACCTCTAAAGACAAGTCAATAAGTGCAGTCTTTAACAAACTTCTTTATACCCGGCCCTATTTACCGTGTAACCCCAAAACCAATTCTAAAAGGTTTTTGGCCCGAATTCATACCTATACCGTTTGTCAATTTTTTGTATTGGCCACTCCTCCAAAAATCGGCGTGGGCTGAAAACTCAAATCAATTGATTGTTACCTCTTAAGAATCATGAGAAAAAGCAAGAAAACTATTTCTGGAAATAAACAGTTTTTTCCTAAAAACGCCTTATAAAAGTGGGCGGAGCTTAAAACTTTCCATGAAACGAACTTAGCGAATAAATTTTTGTTTTCGATTTCGAGTAAAATTTTCGAGAAATCTTTTTTTTTTTAAATCTAACATGTTAAAAGTTAGTATATGCTTAATGGTCTGGGAGGTCAAATTTTTGCCTTAAAAAATGCTTTTTACAAATATTGCTCTGCGCCAAAACTTGTCTTGTTTTGGCACGGCTTGTCTAATTTGACCAAAAGGCATTTTGAAAGAAAGTGTAAAATAGAGATTGTCTCACATTGTAGTAGGCGTGGCCGTATTGATTTGATTTGCACACTTTGTCGGTGCAACGGAGATCCAAGCCATGCACCAATTTTTGCTCTCTAGCTTGATCTCGAAGACCTTTAACCTTCACACATACAGACGGACAGAAGCCAAGGCATATTGTATATAGGCGACTATTTTTAAACTTCTACCTTCTATAAACTACTTAAAGCTTGATATGAGTAATATTAAGCATTTACTTGGGGTTTGCCTATTGTTAGATACTCTGCTTTCACAGTAGTAAACTGGTATTTTCAATATAAAATTAATTAAAGTTGGTTCAGTCAACTAAGTAACTAGAGCTGTCGCATCTCAACAACTTAAATTGGTATTTTAGGACATCTTATGACAGAATTTTAGGACTTGTACATACCTGCCTCTAGTTTGGTTTTTATTCCTTATCCCATAGTTATTTTAAACCTTACTCTCAATTGAAGGACTTCAAAACTTACGAAACATTTTTGCACTCCCACAACATTAGAGAGACACAACTAAATTATTGTGGCGTCAGACACATTTTTAATCCCCGCTTCAGGTAAGGATGAGATTATGGACAACGAACTGGACCAACCGGCATGCTGCGGCATCCAGCTGTGATGAGAGTTGCGTGACCATTCGGTTTTAATTGAGTTATCCGAAATGCCAGTGGGGAGTGCCGTTGTGTTTTGACATTTATTAATACCTGCCTGACGTCGATTTGAACACAAGGTACACGTTACGGTTATACGATGCCTTATGAATGCATCACGCGATGCAATCACTTTTTGTTATGAATGACTGCGACTATATGTGCTGGGCATTCAGACATTGTACGAATTTATTAATAAGAAAACTGATTCATTGTTTGTTGGATTTCAGTTGAATAATACAAAAAAACTAAAATCTGAAAAGCAATTTGTCCGAAAACTCCTTGCAAATAAATAAAAAGCTCGTTCAATGCACGATTGATTGCATGAATGGCAAAAATTCATTTGTCACAATGCTTAAAAATGCCATCTGTGAAAAAAGCTGAGAAGTTTTTATTATGAATCACCCTGTTTTTTCAATCTCATATGTCTACACATTTGGATCACCATCACCTAAGGACTTGTTAGAGTGGAAAATACATGAAACAAATAAATTCATTCGAATATCTGCGGCAAAATTAAGTCTAATCGTGTCCATCCAAAATATTAGCATGCCCGAGAGAGGACATAAAAAAAAGTCGACACACAATACGCCAAAGGGCAAAACACGAAAAACATAACCAGGCCAATGATGAAATTCAATATTGGCGACATAATGTTAGTCATGTCATTTTGGGATATTATTCATGTTAACGTATAAGGACGAACGATCGAAGTGTGACATTGATTTCACTTGTTAATTTTTTTTTTATTATTCCAACATGGCCGTATAAGGTTAGGGTGTATGTTATAATTTGATACTGCTTTCTTAATAGATTGGCGTGATTTAATGTTGCGAAATAGTTCATGTCATTTTCCTGTGTTTTCGTACCTATTAGCTATCCGGGTTTTGTTTAAGTATGTGGCGTTTAGCATTTAGCAACACCAAAAATAAATTGCGGAAATGAGCGGTCTTTTTTCCGACCCTCTTTACCTTGTAACACCAAATGTAAAAGTTTCTTGGCCATATAGGTGCTGTATGCTGAGGCCCAGGTCCACCCCAGACTGAAGAGCCACCTTAAGTCAGATATTGTATGCCAATTTCTTGTATTTTAGACGCCCCCAAAAATAGGCCTGGGCTTCAAATTAAAAATTAATCAGTTTTCGTTAGAATGATGAGAAAATGCGTTAAAAGCAAATATACCCTTGCTTAAAAAATCTGTTTTTCTTAAAAAATGCCCCCTAAAAGTGGGCGGAACTCAATGTTATTTAAATGCTCCAAACTTAGCAAATAGCAATATCTTTAATATTTGTCATAGAATCTTTTTAACGTTTTAAAAATTACGTTTTAAATTTAACGTTTTAAATAACGTTTTTAAAATTCTAACATTTTAAAAGTTGGAATGCCTTGTCGATGGTGTGGGCGGTCCAATTTTCGCCTTAAAAGGCTTCAAAGGCGTTAAAGGCTTCTGGCCATTATTGCTCTGCACCAAAATTTGAGCTCCTATATCTAACTTGACCAAAAGGCTTTTTGAAATAAAATGTAAATTTGAGGTTCTCTGACATCGTAGTCAATTGTGGGCGTAGCTATGGGCAGATGTTTTCAATTTTCATACATTGTCTGCACAAAATGAGAACCAAGCTACGCTTCAGGTTTCAGCTTTCCAGCGGAAAGACCTAGTTTTGAAGACCAAAAACTGCACACATACCAACAGATGGACAGACGCACGGGCGGGCGTACATGGCTTAATCAATTCACCTGTCAGTCTCGATCATATCTCTAAAAGGTCTTAGGAGTCTACGGTGATTATTTCACTTTTTCACTGTGTTACAAACTATGCGATAAAATTGATACACCTTGGGTGCGGGTAAAAATAACACAAATCAAAATTTATTTGTAATTTTCGAATTAGTTTGAATATTTAGCAGATTCTGAGATTTAGCTCAAAAACTTGAAAAAACATTTCAAAAATTATTTTTCAAAATATTTTGGTATCTTGTACCTACCGAATGTAATGAAATTTGGTTTGTATACAAAACGTGTGAAGAGAATTCTAAAAATTTTTAAGATCTTAAAAAAATGACGTTTCTAACTTCAAATTTTCTGAAACGGTTTAAAAAAACAAATTAAAAAACCTGCATTTACAACCAATAGCTAAAAAACCTGTGCCCTGAGTGTTGGGCAAAAATAGTCGTTGCTAGCGCGAAATACTTGAGAATCATAAAAAAATATAACGATATTCAAAAAAAGATTCTGAATAGTCGTTTCATGGATTTAAAATATAAAAAATTGAGAAGAAAGCTAAAAAACCGCGTGCCCCTCTCCACTATATCGGTGTGTTTTGTACCGTTCTAAAAAAAATCTCAGATATAGACAATTTTTTGAGTTTCGAAAGAAAAATATAGCGGGAATGAAATATTGTAGCGTTTTCGAGATCAGTGCTGAAAAAAACCCTCTTACTTCTAAGTCGTTTCTATCTTATCAATTAAATTTAACCAAAGCTCAAACCATTTCAGTAGCAAGCCAAAATATGGAAAAATTTTGGAAACAAAAAACCCATGTGTCATTATTTTTTCAGCTTGTTTAACAAAAAAAAAAAAAACTCAAAAGAGATTTAAAAAAACACTAGACTTACTCTTATTGATGAAAGAATACTTTTAGGAGCTTCTCAAATTTTATGAAGTGTCTCATATCGGTGACGGAGAAGGAACTAAAGCTGGTTGAGGAGGCTAAAACGTATCACCTTGATGCTACTGGCATCTCCTCAACTAAGTGGAAAGGTTTCGGAACCAGAGACTTCGCTGATGGGTTGAGACTTTTCCAGCCTCGCGTCCCACATAACATGACTGCATAGGAGGGTTTGGGGAGTTTATTCCATTAGGAGGGAGGTTTTTGATCTTAAAGCCTAAGCTTGAGTGATCGACTTTGGCTTTAGTGCAGGTGTACGCACCCAACCTAGAGTCAGAGTATCTGGCCTTCTTGAACGAAGTTGATGCTGCGCTAGATAGAGTAGCAGAAATGGAGTTCCTCCTTTTGATGGATGACTTCTTGGAGGAATGTGATTTGGAGACACGGTGACCCGGATCAAAACAGGAACGGAGGGAACTTGTTGGACTTTTGCTGTGCTTATGTCATCACGAACACCTTTTTCTAATACAAAGACATTTACAAATACATTTGGTACTGGCACAGTTTAAATCAGAAATCTTTGATTGATGTGTGTTAAAAAAATGATTTTCAGCGAGAAGAGCATTGCGGCTTTCGGCCTGGCAGAGGCACAATCGACCAGCTTTTTACTCTGAAGGTTTGTGAATTACTTGCAGGCCTTGGAATAGGCCAAAAGGCGTATTTTGTGGATTTGGAAAATGCCTATGACCGGGTTCCTCAGGATAAACTCTCGAGAGTTTTGCAGGACTATACACTAAGTGGGCCTATTCTGACAGCCATTAAGTCTTTGGGAACTAGAGAAGCTGTGTTCGATTAAATGGCGTCAAATCTCATCCTTTTAACGTGTGCGTTGGTCTTCGCCAGGGCTATGTCCTTTCGCCTCTCCTTTTCATAGCATATAATGGACTGGATGTTGAAACGCAGTCTTGGTGTGAGGAAGCTGGCGTCAGCATAAGCCATCTGCTTTTCGCAGACGATTAAGCTGTCCTGGCATCGTCCGAGGAGGGTCTTCAGTGAGCACTGGATTGGTTTTTCGGCTATCTGTGGGGTGGCTGGTATGAAGGTAAATGTGAGCAAATCCGAAGTGATTTGTTGTTGCCCGAACTCCTGTGCACTGTACCCTGCGCATAAATGGGGTCTCTTTGAAACAGGTAGAGAAGTTTAAGCATTTCGGGGTCCTTTCTGCGAAAGATGGAAAGAGTGATACTAAATTATCCTGTAGGATTGGCCAAGCTGGAGGAATAGTAAAAGAACTGTGCCAGCCGGTCATCAGGAAAGCTAGGCTTGGAGCGAAAGACGTTTAATGCTGTCGACATGAGATTTCTGAGACGCTGGTGTTACTCTTAGGGTTAGAGTGAGAAACGTCAGTACTCGCAGGAATCTTAATGTTGAGCAGCTACTTCTCCGAGTGGAATGATCAATTCTTCGATGGTTTGGACACGTTATTCGCATGTCCTCCGTCAGACTTCCTAGACAGGCCATGTTAGCCGAGATGCAAGCGCGCCGGCCCCTGGGTGGGCCAAGAAACAAGTGGTGGGATCAGGTCAATAACATCTCCGAGACCCGTCTGGGCTGGCGATCGCGCCTGTGTCTCTTGGTTTGGTGGCGGAGGATCGAGAACGATGGAAGGACTATTGAGGCGCCCTCGCTCTGCGATATTTCTAAGGATAAGCGGTCACCGAAAATGATGATGATGATGACATTCTCATACACGAAACCATTGTAGCTGCAAATCGCAGTACACACCCTGAAGCTTTCGGTGTCTTAAACAATCTGAACACACACCCAGAAGCTGGTATATTGAACTTTTTGCTGCAGTTTACAAAACAACGCAGGTACCTACCTAATGTGCCTGATAATTTTCCTGGTAGAATTTTTTTTTTGTCTTTTGACATACCCAGCCCACAGTTTACTAAGAAAAATCCATCTGCAGCATGAAGTTTACTTCACTTTTAGATTAACATTTCATGCGTTTTGTACCTACATATGCTTGAGCACCCATCAGAACAGTCTATGTGAATGAGATAAATTTATTCCAGACGATAGGTAGTTAATCCAAATGTAAGATTTTTTAAAAATCTTCACAGATCATTCACAAATTGTCTGAATCCATACTTCTGGTCTTTTGTGTGGGTCACTAAAGGCCGGTTTTTCAGTGCGAAATCATTCGAGTTTCCGAGTTTAACTAAGATTAACCCCAGAAATGAGTTTTTCAGTGAACTTGTATCTGGGGTTTATCTCGACTTAACTCGTCAAATTTGGTGAATTAATCTCGGATCAACTCTGGAGAACAGTGGGAACTTCTTTGAATGTTTTTTCCATGTGGAATGACAATTGATTTGCGTGTTTTTGTGAAAAACTACATCTGCGAATAAGTCGAACTTTTTTTCCTGTGTATAATTTCGAGAGTCGAAGATTTTGACATAACTTTGCTTACGGAGTTAACTCTGCACTGAAAAACTGCTCGCTGGGTTAACTCCGGAATCATTTTGCTGCGGGATTAACAGGTGTTAGTTTAAGCTGGGCTTGATTCGGAACCGAATAACCGGCCCTAAGAAGAAGATCTAACCTTTTCCAATTAAATATCAGCATTAGCTTTGTCTCAACACGACCAAAGCAAAAGATTTTCTTTCCAACGCGCAGGTTACGACGTACTCAATGAATGTACTCAGGTTCATATTTCGAATGTCTCCCTCTTTTACATATTTTTCGTCAAAGCAAGGTGTAAGGATATGTGCTTAGGATAGGTCCTAAAAAGTACCTCGAACAAAATTAACTACAACCCCTATGCTGGGGTTGCCTATTTGTCTTATAAAAACGCTGAGAGTACTCAGCATATCTTTCGTTACCTGAGAATCTTTCACCTGATCTTTCACTGCTACATTAGCAGCAAATTCAAAAGTCGTCACATTTTATTCATTCGACTTGTAACTATCCCCATAATACGTCCAAACACCGACCGTAACTCCCAATTTCAACCCCACACCAAGTTCCCTTTGAAATGATTTTCGAATTCGGCTATAACACGCGTATATTAAGATTGTCTATTCCATGTGAATCGTTAATGCGACAACACTTTATTTAACAGCTACAACAATTTTCCGTAGCCCATTATCATGACTCAAATGGTGGACAACAAATCCTTGCTCATGTCACCCAGATACCAACAGACACCAACAGAAAGAAACCACCGGACCGTATACAGAATCCAGGGCTGTGGCTGCGCACCGCGCCGAAAACAATAATAAAACCCAAAAGGCATCTAATTGATGTGTCGCTTTACGTTTTGTTAATTCTCGACAAGATTTGGCCATTAAGACAACCCCGATATCTTCACCTAAATCTTTGATAAAATTCCCCAAATGAAGAGGAAGCGACCGACCGACCGACCCAGAGAATAAAGGAAAAAAGACCCATATGCCGGACCTTTGGACGAGTATTCTTTTTACCTTGTGGCAGAGATCCATTTTGAGAGGCCCTCTTACGCTTGGTGGCACCCAGTCCAAGCCACACCGCCAATAACAAAACCGATTTCAGGCTCAAAAACAAACGAGACAGAATTAAAAGAAAAAGTTCAACCGAAAAAGTAGCACGGATAACGAATGAATAAGGAGAGACCAGCGCGCGATAAGGTTGTGAGGATCAGATCCAATATTATATGACACCGCCAAGCCCATCAGGTCTCATATATGTGCAATGCGGTGTTGGATTCTATTTATAAGAAGCGTATGAAACGCACAAAATTTATGGTCATTCCGCCTGTCGAATGCGGCACCTATACAATGTGGATGCACTCCTTGGGCGAATGAATGAAAGTTTTCCAGCGCTCCGCCGCATCGTGCGTCGTCCTTTCGAGTCAACTTCTTAGCATAAATCTTTAATCGCCACAGATCGCTTGGCATCGATGACGCTGTGTATTAATTGAGTCGGCATCGGCGTTTGATCGATTTGTCCCCGCACAGATGAAGAGAAAGAGGAGCCCCATAAATATCCGCAATCGTCGTCATCGCTTGACATTATCTTGAGCTGTTTCAAGCGACAACAGCCTCCTTTTGCATCGGTTACATCTTTTTGATCAGATTTTGATAGGCTGAGAATGCAGCGTCCAATTGGTCGGATTAATTAATTAAGACCCGCACCGAATAGGATTGATGGCGTCTAACGCAGCGATTTGAATCCTCTACTCGTACACCATCATCCAGGCAATTAAAAGTGCCACTTGCCTCTAAGGATATCTATACGAGAAAACACAGGTAGGTCGATACCTGTCGGGAATGTTCCTATTGCGGTCACTATCAGCAAGTGCATTTAGTATAGTCCTGCGACAGTCCTCAGATACCTGAATATTCATATCGGACGACCGATGCGAACATAAATTCCTTTTAATATGTCATGTTCCCTGATGGTTTCGACTCGTCAACTAGAGTGGGTCTTATCTAATCTCTGGTACGACATAAGGACTCTCTGCACGCCATGATCCTTTTGGTCAGGAACAGGATACGTGTACATTGGCTGTGGAACAGGCGAAAGAGGAAAACCAAAAAGTACTCGACGCGCAAAGAGTCGTTAACAGATTTATATCTGGATGTGTGTGCGAAGGCGCCACACCGTATCATATCTCGGGCGGAGAGTTATGAATGAAGAACATTGTGTCGCCATGTTTCTAATGGCCTATTGTTTTAATTGCCAAACCAACAAAACCTTTTCTTGAGCTGATGCAAACATGCGTATTTGTGTCATCCCTCCACGAGAGCAGAGAAATAATCGACTGCAGGGGTGAGGGCGAGTGCGAGATTGGATTTCAAATAGAGGCCTATTATACCTGAACCTGCATATCTGCACGCCTTATCGGTGGAACAAGAGTATTTAGCCTTTGATTTATGGTCTGTGGTCTTTGGTTTTACTACAGACTTTTCGATTACGAGAACAACTCTTACTTTACTTTCCTTATTTATATGCGTAGTTACGAAGGTATACGTTAGGTAGGTACCTTTATGGGTATAGGAATTATATAGTTTCAATGAGTTGAGGTGGAGTAAAATAATGCACTGTTGAATTTTTTGCTTCTTAGTTTTTAAATTTATAAAAATGCATGTTTAAATGTAAGTAAGTATGATAAGGTTCAACGCATAGACTAAGAAAGGATAATAGATGTAAGAAAATAAAATTTTGACCTATTTCCCACAAGTGGCAGGGCTGAAGCTGTCGTTTTTAGGTTTCGAACAGCATTGGATCTCAACAGAAATTGCTCGGAACGAAGCTTATATTGGGTGCAGTCGTGTAATACGGCGCAACGGGGAAAACGGCACCCTTCATATTTCTTTTCAATCATATAATGTGTTTGGATATGTATAGCAATATTCTCTTTGGTTATCGCTTGTGTTGGGATTGGGATTCGAAGAGTATCGCAGAACCCGTTCTGAGAAAAATTTTGTTAGTGTTACCAAAAATTGCTGGTTGCATCATAATTTTTTGTCGTGAGGACTTTGGAGAAAACCTTTGTGCCGGATACGAAAAGGACTTAATATTATAAAAACTAAAACGTGGTTAGTTGTGTGTTTTATGCAAAATTATAGTGTCCAGAGCTAGGTACATAATTTTTTCCGTAGTCTGCAAACACGTGCAAATGCAAAAAGTAGGTATGGGAAGAAAAGGCAAAAAAGGAGATCCGAAACGCCAAGAGGAATTCATGTTACAATTTCTGCGAATTAAATGAAACCACAGCCGAAGCGTCCCGACTGAGGAAAGTTCTCAACACACAAGGAAACGCTGTATGTGCTGACGAAAAATCACCTTCCAAGGTTTGAAGACTCATGAAGACTGCACAAGAACAGATCTCTCGGCGGAGGATGGAGGAAGAAAAGATCAGGGCTACAACCGATGTAAAAGGGCTGGCCAGGGCGATGAACTCCTTCAATCTATTCAAAGCACCAGGGACGGATACTACCAGACCAATAATGCTCCAAAAACCTGGGAAAACTATCATTCCATGGTTGAGTTGAAGTCCGAATACATTCCATGGCATTATGTTTTGAGAGCTAATGGATAAGTCCGAATACCCTTGGGAACAAGGCAATTAAAGCAGCTGTCCGCCTAAGGAAATCCGGGCGGTGGTCCTCCAGATCTTATGGACACGCCTCTGTGGAAATTCAATGGGTTGCCTCCATACCCCAGCCACTTATTGCGTTCCTATGACTCGCTACCAGAATACCTGAAAGATGTGAATGGGAAAAAAGACTATGTCACAGGAGATGACGAGATAACCATCTATACTTAAGGCTCTAAGATGGACGTCGGAACCGGCGCAGGCATCTTCTGTGATGCTCTGGGACTAAGCAAATCTTTCCGGATCAATGACGACTGCAGTTATTTTCAGGCGGAGCTATGGCAGCCATAGTCCAAGCTGCCACTGAGGTGAAGAAACACGGCCTCGTACACAAGACCATCGCCATATACTCTGACAGCTAAGCAGCCATAAAAGTCATACAATCAGATATGTAGAAGTCAAGGGCTGTGAAAATGTGCAGGGAAATTCTGGACGAGCTGTGTTGGGTGCCAGGTTACACCGATATCCCGGGAAGAAACGGACAAGCTTGTAAGATCTAGGTCAGTGATGAATGCATAAGTCTATAAAAATTTCGCTGAGCTGGATAGCACGCAGGATAAAAATGGAATCCTTGAGTAGAACTAACCAACGTTGGACAGAAATTGGTATGTGCAGACACAACAAGGAAGCTTTCGTCAGCTTTAAACAAAAAGAGATTATTTTTTTATGATTGCACTAGCCCACAGGGATATCTGAGTTCTCACAGGAATCCTTATGGGTCTCTGCGCTGTGGGTCTAGGCATACCGCATAATGATTACAGCAGAAGCTGTAGATGCGTTGAAGAAATTGAATCTGTTCCTCATCTGCTATGCTAATGCCCAGCTCTTAGGCGTAGTATCCTCGGCAGTTACTTCTTCAACGAGCTCGAAGGTCTAAGTAATGCAGATCTAAAAGACCTACTAAGATTTGTACACAAATCCGGATGGGTTCAAGAGAATCGGGTCCACTACTCAGCCTTTTTTACAGCGATTTATTTCTGTTGTCATTATAGGTACTAAGGAGTTTCCCAAATGTGCACAATGGACCCAACTGCTGGTCTAAGCAGCGTGTCGTGACTATTGACACAAGGGCAGTGACATGTTAGCCCTAGGGTCCAGTGGGGCCCGGCCCAGAGCGGAAAATTTAAGGGGACGCTAATTAAAAAGACAGAGATTAAAAAAAATTTTAGCTTGCAATAAAATTACAATTTTACATCCTAGAAAACATTTTAGATTTTTCTGGATTAGAATAGACGAAAGTTTTCGCACGGTCTTGAGCATAATCGTCGCCTCTGCCATGTTAAACAGGAGTTTTGTTTTAACTTTAAAAAGGCCTTATGCTATTTCATGGGTCCAATAAGAAGTTTGTTAAACTATAGCGTTAATAGCAGAACCCCAAGACCAGACATTATGATCGAGACAGAGTTGTGAGTCGAAAAAATCATATCCATACGTCCGCCTGTTTTTGTGCCTCATATTTCGAAAGACCTTAAATTGTGAGGTAGGCAGTCTAAAAGTACATTATATCTGAATTTTTTAGTTCGTAGAAATCAAGCATAAAGTTTTAGAGATACGCCCACTTACATACTTCCTTCATTCATCAGAATGAAATAAAGTCGCCAGAAAAATTGTTGGAAAATAGTCGCAAAAAGTTGAAACTACATAATGTCAATAAGCATGCAAAGCCAAAAATATTACATGAAAAAATAAAAAATAAAACGAAAACGTACCCCCAGTGGATGTGGCCTTAGAAAATTAAAGAATTAATTCATGGATCCTCTCACAAAATTTTAGTCAATTTTAGTTTAGTTTAATACCTTAATATAATATTTAAAAATTTCGAAGATTTGACTCAAAAACGTAAAATCATTTTCGAAAACGATTGTTTAAAGTTTGCTATAGTCTGTTAACGGTTATGACTGGAGTATGAAGCGTTTACAAAGCAAGTTTACTGTTTTTAAAAATTTCAAAATTGCCGTTTCCAACCTCAGTTGAATTCTTTCCACATCGAACAGCTGGTCGTTGTAATAAAAAAAAGTCAGTTTAACAGGCTCTTATTGCCTCGGAATGTATTCGAGGTTGAATTTGACAAAATGTTTCAGTATAAAAGCTCATTCAAGTAGTATGGGGATAGTAGGTAAAAGGTTTAGCTGGTAACATTCATCGTGGAAGCATGAGTTTTCGTTGTGGTTTCCGTGCGAAGCCCAGTGTATTAAACGCTTCAACTCTGGCAACCAAAGGCGGTCTTTTGCAAGTTTAGCGACTGGCTTTATAAACACTTGAACCTGGGGTGCACTGAGCTACCGAAAGGTTTTGAGAGACTCGATTGGAGAAGAACCTGGAGTGTTTTGCGTCGATCGCAATGTGCGGTCGATTCGGTTGACGATTGATAGATCGGGAGATCTCCATGTCCCTGGATATTGAGATGCATGAACTGTGTACTGACTACCACAACATGTTACCCCTACCCTAAGCAATGTAGATCAGCCTTAATCCGTTATGAGAGGTCGCGTCGTTCAGGCTGTGCTTTCCGGCTTTATGACCAAAGATGCCTAAAAATCCTAAGATGGCATTAAAATCGCTGAGGTAAATTTTGATGTGGTAGATAAGGCGGTGCTCATATATATTTTCTCAAAGAGCTAACAACCTATTTTTGGGGCATCTCTCTCTTCTGTGGGGCAACAATTTTCCGTTTTTGAAAATGATTGACAAGGACAAAATTTTTATTTTAAGAATTTCAGTGTTAAATTGAATTTTTAATTTTTAAAAAATCAAAATCGAGTTCTCGCCTCAAGAAAACATTGTTGAGCAAAGAATTTTTGTTTCACAATCCTTCAAGAATCTTAAATTTGGGACAACAACGTATTTTTTTTGAGTGTATATTTTGTCCAAGAACTTATATTACCTATTTTTGGATCCTTCTCCTCTGTGGGTCCATGTGCGCAAATGTTGGCGAATGTATAAGCCTTGATGTGGATCGGATCTCGATTAAATAATTGAAGTTCAAGACTTTTTTCCTAAGCCTGCCTCCAACAACAAAACCGCATTCAAATATACAAATAAGCGCTGATTTTGATGTCGCGGTAGCAGTTGCAATTATTCATTCTATTCTTTTGCCCGGCCCACCTCACACCGCATTTCTTGGATAGCATCAGTGACATCTTCCTTGCAGTCGTTTAGGGCCTCCGGTAGTGCTGTCAATCTAAAGTGTAGAAGTTAAAGGAGCTGGAAAACTTTGACTATTTTCTTGATTTTCAGCATTAAAATTATGAAAATGTTTTCAGATTAATTTTTTACGTAGGTACTGTTATACAATGTTTTTTATTTTAAGTTTTCTACTCTTAATGATTCCGTCACTATTCAAAAACTTTAAATATTTTTTTAAATTTAAGATGACAAAAAACTGGATTAAGTTTTTGTTAAAGCCCTTAAAAAAATTATTTTCTCCCAATATTCTGAGCTCAGAAATTAAGGTTAACGCTAAAAACCAGGTTTTTAACCTTGCTTCTTAAACTAATAAAGATGCCCTATAAAGTGCCACCACCTACCTCGAGGGATTTCGGAATACGACATTTAAGCAAAAAAAAAACTTTCGATACAAGAAATTGAGATTGATTAGTGGAGCAGAAGATGGATTTTTATTTTCAACTGGAGCAGAGATGTTTTTTAGGAGCTAGGCGAGCTTAGAAACACCCAAAGTGCTCCTTTCGGCCGGGGAAAATACCTACTCTTATGGGATACGGATATAATCAAAGTTGGTCTTCTCAGCAAAGGCTTTTTGTAAGTTGTAAAGTAAGTTTGCTAATAATCGGGTTCGACTAGATGGAATTCGGAGATATGCAGACATGACGACTAACAACTGTTTCGCTTTTGAGGGCACTTCAGGACCGTGGCAGTGACTATGTTATGCCTCCTATTCTATTTATGACACATTTGGAGTGAATTTGGTCTGGTCTTATCTCCTCAGAACTTTCAAAACGACAACAGCTGTCGCTCTCATACGACGCATGGTATTTGGAGCTTATCTCTACTGTCGACATCGACTGTTCTGTCACTCGTATGAAAATAGACCCATATTCTGACAGTTCTGTTTTATGGTGCCGGGAGTTGGACTATAAAATAAAGAAGAAGAATGTAATTATCTACCAACATATCGATGGATATATTGGTACACATATGTCGTTGAATTAAGAGCATAGACTTTTATCATAAACATTTACTTACGCATATATGTAATATGACGTGAACAACTTAAAGGTATTATGTGACACCGTGTTAGTTGAAAATTCAAAATCTATTGACAGTCGACATACATATTTTATTTTTTATTTAAAATACATCAATCATCCACTAATGCATTTCAAATGACATCGTTGCGATGCTAATTGAAATTTAAGTTTCCGGTAACGAATCGTTGGATTATCTAATAAACACGCTAAGCCCTCTAATGAGCCCTCGAACATGTGTCCTCGGTGTCCTCTTGATTTTTTTTAAATCCGCTTACAGGCATATGGGCTATTTTTATACGGCCCATCTGAATTTACATGCTATGGGTCGCTTTTAATCAAATAATTAAACTTCTAATCCATCAAGCATAAAGTGTCAAATGCATTCGCGGTTTAAATCAGGAAAATAACCAAAAAAAATGTCATGTTCAGAGACTGTCACTCAGTTCCGCTTTCCGCACTTTACAGTGTTACGAAAAAAAAAAAATAGAAGTCCTATAAAACCGACATCTGCATACAGAACAACCACTTCAACCCTTATACAGTCGGATCAGCTGGGTGTATGCAAAACGCCCTTCAAAAGCAGTTCATGCAAATTCCAAGGGTAAGGGGTTTTGTAATATAGGTACAACTATGTGAATTTGTGTTGTCCGCGAAAGGATGATCCGTCAAATTGGAAGAAGTCTTTTTTTTAGGCTTCGAACACAACATAACAACTGATGAAACAGGGTGGGCCTGCGTCTAGGTTTTGCCGTGTCAATTAGGTATGATTGATGAATTATTATCGTCTCGTCGTAAATTTTTGTTTTTCAGTTCTGTCTGTCTTGGTATTGAGTGAGGAATGCTAAAGATATCATCTTGCATGGCTGTAAATTCAAATTTTACTTAATTGGAATATCGGAATATAGGAAATAGGAATATAGGCACGTCACTTCAAAACAAGGATGGACAAGAATTATAAAATGACCTGGTATCCAATATTTTGATATTTTTAGCTGGTTAAATTTCAAAATGACTATTTAACTCAAAAAAAAGATTTTATGCCTAGCAAGTGGCAGATTATAGTCGAGGTAGGTATGGAGATTAGAGGAAATTGATACCTTGGAAGATGCCTCCCAATTTAGGTTGGTGTAACGTAGGCATTCATTCCTTGTGAAAGACACGGTCTCGGGAAAAAATGAGATGTGAAAATTTGCTCAAAATGGAATTTATTTTCTGCGCATGAATTTAGTGTAGGAGGGTTAAGCTTTCGATATTACGAACAAAAGCATATATACCACCAGTGAGGTGGCAACATTTAGATACAGAATGTCAGAATTGACCGGCCAATAATTCAACTGGTTTAAGAAGTAACCCACGATTTGTGAAGCTATCGCTTGATTGTAGGTAGGTACCCTGCCGATTAGTCGAAACTGTTTTTTTTTTCTCTAGACAATTCGTCCGATTTTTTCAAGTCCGCTCCAAGAGTAAAGCTATATTTCCAACCCTTTGATTGGTTTTTATTTCCATTCCCTTACAATTGCCGACTTCCCACTGTTCGATTCTGGGAGTAGTATGAGCTTATACTCCCGGTTCCATGTAAGAACCATCCGTATGCCTCTTGAAGCCGCTTTTGCTGTTTGGCGATTTATATCTGAACTCATGCTTTTAGGAAACTCCGTGGAGAAACTTTCTCCAGAAGCTCAGAAAAAAGTGTAAGCTAGTCTGTGTGTTTGCTAAGACCATAGACCGAACTTTTTTACTTGAATTTGATAGGTATTGCAGTTTTTCATAAAAATATGTGCAGAAGTATTAGCCCAATCAAAGGAGCGATAATTCCAATGTGGCTTACATGCGTGCGTCGACAGAGAAAACTTAGAGACCAAGTTCCAAATAGAAAACTGCCAAAATTATAATATGGCCGCAAAGCAAAAAAAAGCTGCAAAAATAGTAGGTCGTTCATATTAAAGTTCAGCATACCTAATTTAACTATAAAAAAAATATTAAGCCGAACATTTTCAACTTCATTATTGAATTTTTCAATAAGGGCGGGCATATGGTAATATGACCTAAAACAAGTTGTGTGTAAGGCATTGACATAAAATGCTTGTTATTTGAAATGCCCATTTGTGCCAGTTTTAGCGGTCCGCCCAAAAATGGAAAAGAATCTCTTACGAAAAGTCCGTCCAAAAACGGAAGAATCTCTTAAGAATCCCCATCACTACGTTGTCCGTCCGTCCAATCGCGTTATAACTTCTAAATGGAAAATCGTAGAACACAACACTACAAAGTCGTTGACAAAACTTGTTGTGTTTTTAAATTGCGGAAACAGTCAGACAACCCAGTGGGGTGCCGGGGCGTAGTGGTTAGTGTGTGTGCTTACTACGCCGGAGGTCTGGGTTCGAATCCGACTATCGTCACCTAAAAAAAAGACTCGTTATTTTTCACGGTCCCCACCTCCACGATGGTCTGACAAGCCCTCCGAGAGCACCATTTGTCGTGGAAAACTTCTCAAAGTGCCGTTCAGATTCGGCGGCAAATTGTAGGTCCCTTTGTATGTGAAGAAATTAACACACACAGCATATATTGTTGAGAAGTTGGCCCTCCTCGAGCTGTTGCGCCACTCTATTTATCTATAGTCAGACAACCCAACAAATAACAACAACCCGCACAAATAACGGTTTAAAATAGTGTTTTTTTTTTGAACCGCTTGGTGCACAAAGACAATTATATGAATCTTCTGAGATTTTGCTCGGAAACGTAAAAGCATTTTCAAGGACAATTTTTTCAAATCTTTTTGTATCTTAACAACGCGTACAAAAAGAGAGCAAAAAATGAAAATTGCCGTTTCTCACCTAAGTTTTTCGAAGCCTAATTAAAAAACGAAATGAAAAAGGAGCTTGTTTCACCGTTTACGCAAAAAGCAGTGGCCATAGAATTTAAGAAAAACTTCCAATGTTAGCGCAGATGGTCGTGCTATTGGAAAACGTTTTTGAGCTATAGCAAACTGCGAATATTCAAAAGCTTTGAAGAATTGAAACATTTTCGAAAACGATTTTTTAAAGATTACCAACCAGTCCCCCAGGCGCCATAGGAAATTACTCCAAAAAGTTTTTTTAAAAAAGGCAAAAAAAATTTTGTTTTAAATTTTTTGGAAAATAAAAGAAAATCAAGGAAATTACGCCAAATTTTTTTGGAATAAGGGACAAAATATGAAACAAAAATTACGCCAGCAAAGTAGGCCTTTTTTGACTCAATTTCCAAATGCGGTGTAAAAAAAATACCAAAAAACGATTTTCCTTTTACCCCGGCGCATTCAAGACGCTCCGCGCCGCATCCTCCACCCCCCTTCGTCCGAGAAGTTTGTATTGATCTCCTCCAGCCAGTGAATGGCTTTGTAATATTGTGTTGCACTCCGAACTAACTCCCTCCGGTGCCTTATTATTATTATTAAGTTGGGTTTTGCACTGCGACCTGTTGGTCTATTGTACCCCCTACTAAGCCTTGGAGAGGTTACTTCCCTCAAAGGAGCTCCCCTCACACTATAATTCATTACTAAATTATACCGAGGATATGTACTCCTGTTTGGCCTTGGCTGAAAGAACTCATCCTTATAGCACATTCTCTAGTCCAATTTCTCGTAGGAATCTGAGAATGAGAAGTGGGTCCAAGGTGGGTGTCTCTCTGTCTGGTATCTGGTATTGGCCCAGACATTTCATTCTCTTGTGGTTCAGAGCCCCACAGGATTGCAAAATGTGTTCCGGAGTTTCGCTAGCCTAATCACAAAATCTGCAAGAGTGTTCCTCCGTTACACCAATTTTCCTTAAGTGTTCCCTGAGTTTACAATGCCCCGTTAGGAGCCCTGTGAGAATGCGTAGATGATTTTTGCTAAGGCCGATGCATGCTTTGAATCTTTTCTAGGGAACTATACCCTAGAAGTTTCTTTGCTTGCCTAAGAGCTTTAAGGCTTTCCCACATCTTAGCTCGGTTTGCCTTCTCTGTTTTCCTGACTTCTTCCTTGAGAGTGTGTTCCCCTATCCCAAAGAAGAGTTCAGGTCCTATGAAGGATTCTGCTGCTCCTCGTCTTGCCAAGGAGTCCGCTGCTTCAGGCTCGAACGCATGGGGGGGGGTTAAAACCCCCCGCGAAATATATAGAATGAGGAAAAAAAACTGGGAAAATGAACTAAAATTCTCGGATAAACATAAACTATCTTTAACATAAGACCAATACCCCTGGAACTACCTGATCAAAACATGGGGGTCACTGATACCCAGAAAACGTATTTCATTCATATTTTTTTAAAACCCTCGTTAGATCCCATAGTTAGATTAGTATTGCTCCTAGTATTGCTCCTTTTTATCTTTGTTGCGAGTTTTTTTCTCCGTTTTGTTTGTTTGAAACCCGCAAACATTTTGAGAAAAGTAAACATTTAAATCTGCTTCTCGCAGATGATTTGGCCATTCTTGCATCATCCAACGAGGAAGTTCAACAAGCACTGGATAGGTTTGCATCCGTCTGTGGTGATGCTGGGATGAAAGTAAACGTGAACAAATCGGAATGTGATGGTTGTTTCCCGAACTCCTGTGCAGTGTACCCTGCACATAAATGGAATTCCATTAAAACAGGTGGAGAAGTTTAGGTATCTCGGGGTCTTTTTCACGAAAGATGGGAGGAGTGCCCAAGCTGGCGTCGGCGGGTCATCAGGAAAGCTGAGCTTGGAGTGAAAGCAAAGATCTCAGTTTTTAATTCAGTGTTCGTTCCGACCCTCATCTATGGTCATGAAATTTGGGTAATGACCGAAAGAATTAGATCGCGGGTACAAGCTGCCGAAATGAGATTCCTGAGGTGCGTTGCTGGTGTTACTCTAAGGGATGGAGTGAGAAACGTCAGTATTCGTTGGAATCTTAATGTTGAGCAGCTACTTCTCCGGGTGGAGCGATCGATTCTTCGATGGTTTGGACACGTTGTTCGCATGCCCCCTGACAGACTTCCTAGACAGGTCATGCTAGCCGAGATGCGAGCGCGTTGCCCTCTGGTTGGCCAAGAAACAGGTGGTGGGATCAGGTAAAGAACCTCTCTGAGTCCCGCCTGGGGATTGCGCCGGAGTCTCTTGAGTTGGTGGCGGAGGATCGAGAACGATGCAAAGACCATTTAGCCACCCTCGCTCCGCGACCCTTTTAAAGGATAAGCGGCATTCGAAAATGATGATAATGTAAACATTTAAATTAAGCCGTGATGGGTTTTTGTTTCAAGTGACCTAAAGTCTTACTTTTTTCTAAAAAGGATAGAGTTTAACTTCCATTTTAATTGATTTAAGTTTAAATAATTACACACATTGTTTGTGGGTAACTCGCTGAAAAAAAGAAAAAAAAAATATAACAGACCTCCAAGACTCGACATACATTTGATTACTGATATGACTTGTGATTCGAAAGTGCACTACCCAGTCCGTCCGTTCGTCTGTCGTCGTTAGTCGTAACAAAAGTTTTAAGACCAACATTTCAAGCTAAGCGCTAAACCTTAGCTTTTCATTATGGAACACATAGGTAACATGTATCTATGTCATAGTTGAAGTTAAATAGTATGGCAAAGACGTCGAGCCCAGGGCAACACATTACCTTTATCCACCCTTGACTGTTATTGTGTATCTACTACTTCACCTACCCGAAATTTCATGTTGAACATTGGGTCGTTATTCAATAAACATTGAACTTAAAAATCAAGTCCTTGCTTGAGTTTTAAGCTTACATTTTTAAATGACCGGTCAGTAAAATTCTTTTAATTGGTACTTATTTGTCGAACTTGGTAAGCAGGTGAAACATGATGCCATAACTTAATACTTGCTTGAGGTCTTCTTGCTTAAGATTATTAGTTGCATTTTGTCCATATTTTGCATGTTGCATTTCGCATTGCGGCTTTTTTGTCTTTAGTTCACTCGATTAGATCGGAAAAGTAGTCTAGGGCTAAACTGGTTTTCACTTAATAAGTGGGGCAGGTATCCTTCCTACGATTGTTGTTTTGCATGCATCAACGTTCAACCACCTATACTTTCAAGTTCATACCTACATAACTCAAAACCTAATATAAGCACTAATTATTAATAAACTTTCTCGGTTCTATCATTCAACGGCAGACGGCTCTAAGCCATGTTGTATGCTACTTTTTGTAAACTTCTTTTTGTAAAACTTATCGAAATGAAAATAAAAAGTTTTTTGAATTGAATTAAATTTTTGAATAACTCAATTAATTTCAATAACTTTTTATTCCTATACACATTACCTATAGATATAGGTACCTAGCTAAATAATTGATAATGGACCCTTTACAATCCCCTATTCCTTTGCAAGGGTAGGTATTTAAAAGACAGAAAACACAGACAAATTACCCATCTGTCAACTAGAATAAAACACATTTAACAAATACGACATCCAGACACTCCATGCCACAGTTGTCTCCTTACACCAGGTACCTATATCTACCTATGCTCTGTAGGAGGAACATTCACCATCAGGACCAGCAAAAAAAAAAGTGGAACAAAAACTGACAGTAACCAAAATTGATGCGCACATTGTCCAGTCACAATTTTATGGTCACTTGACCATTTTGCTAATTTATTAACTATTTCCGTGAGTGACCAATTTTCCACTTTTTTTTCGGGGCCTCTCCTACTGTTTGTCTTTTGTTGGGCTAAGCATGAATGAATGACAGGTTGTTCGTTGTTGTGTGTACGAAAACGTCCTTGTTTTGACATTAAGTCGAAATTTATAAGAAAGGGAAACTGTGGCCAACTAGGTAGGTAGGTATACCTACTTAGCTATACTATCCCACATCAGGTCGACTACTGTTTGATTAATTGCCTAATTTTCGGTCTATATTTATTCGTGTTTTTTATGTGTCATTCGTTCGGTTTTAATTTCATTATTTGCGATGGGTCATCGCTCATTTGCATTTGATGGTGTCTTTTTGTTGGTTTTGTTTTGAGGAACATGTTTTTTATTGGCTTGACAATGTCAGTTGAGACAATAACATCGAAATGGTGGGGAATTCCGGTTGCTTCTGATACCTATTAATGGTTATGCAAAAGTGATTACAATAATAGATTTCCACATACCCTACCTATTAGTTCGAATTTAAATAATGTTTAGGTATTGGTGGTGAATAGGCACCTCTCTCTATTCTTTCTAGCAACCGTTACGCCACCCTATAAACAAGTGGCAGCCCTGTAAACCTCTATCCTCGTTAAGGCATTATACCGACAAGTTGGTGTGCTTATAGCAACATTCCAATGTGATTTCCATCACTGGAGTTGAAGCTGCAAGCAGCACTTTGTGGGAAAATGTAAAAAGCTGCAGTGATGCACTCACGCGGCAAATAAACGTACTACAAACCCCCTAAACGGCTCCATTACAAAATGCATTTTATTCTTGGTCTCTACCTACCCACCCTTTCGTTCACAAAGCTCTTAGTCACCTACACAGTGGCATCCTATCAACTTGCATGCATGCAGATAATAATCAAACTTCGAGTTATCACAATGGTGGCATGCGCCCTAATCCCGCCCCTCCATCAAAGCTTTTTGTTGTTTTCATCAGCCTGGAAGAGTTGTCCCTATATTTACATTAGGTATTCCAATGGAAAATAATTCCCAGTATTCAGGGGATGGGTCCGCCCTAAGTGATCGCCAAAGCAAGAAGAAAATTATACCCCTCCAAAAAGTAGGCAGTGTGAGCAGTATAGCTCTACGGTTGTGCCATTGAAACATTTCCCCTCGCACTAACACATTTAAGTAATGCGCCATTTATTTATCCAGAGTTCTGCTTTGTGGTAGCATTCGTAAGGGGTATCTGCCATTTCTTTTCATTTTAGTTTTCATATCATTTCGATTCGTTGTGCCGTGAGTTTGATTGAGGTTTTAGTTGGGAAAATAATTATTTTTCATTGGCTAAGAGGTATGGCAGAATATTTAAAAGCTTAGGAACACCACCGAACGTAAGAAAAAGTTGCTTATGAGGTTTTAAAAGTCATGCGGGAGTTTTGCAAGTTCAGAATTCAGGAGTCTTAAAAACCAGTCTTTTGTTTTCAATTGCTGAGCGCATTGAATACAAACGGAATTGATGCTGATAAAAAAAAACCTTGAGTGGTTTTAGGTAGCTGCAAGTTTACAAAGTTTTTGCCCTCTACCTATATAGATACCTCTTCGTCCCTTTTCTTCGGGAAAATCCCACAGGAGAAGGCATAGAAGAGGGTTTTATGTGCCCGCAGTTATGATAGTTTACACTTTGTGAGGAAACAACTTTCAGTCATCTTGAAAGATGTTCTGATCTGACGTAAGTAGACAATGACCGCCTGTTCATTGCCATTTGCGCGGATATAGGGTGAAAGTAAGGTTTGATTCTACTTCGAAGACTTTTCCACAAGGTTGCTGTACAAAGCACAGCACGCTAAAAAAAAGTGTGGCAAATTATTGCCGAAATGACAAGTCCGTACTTGAAGTTTAAGACTGTTTTATTTTCTATTTCTTACGACTATTTATACTTCTTAGGGCCGGTTTTCAGTGCTGAGTTAAGCCCAGCTTAAACCAAGATCTGTTGATCCCGTAACAAAACGAATTTGGAGTTAACTCAGCGAGCAGTTTTTCAGTGCAGAGGTTACTCCGTAAACAAAGTTGTTAAAATCTTCGACTCTCGAAATGATTGACTTTCCCAGCTCTCATTTCACATAGAAAAACCCAGAAAAAGAAGTTCGAGTCATTCTCAAATGTCATTTCTCACAGCAACGCGCAAATCAACTGACATTCCACGTAGAAAAAACATTCAAAGAAGTTCATACTGTTCTCCAGAGATGATCTGAGATTAACTCACCAAATTTGGTGAGAGACTAACCCTAGATACAAGTTCACTGAAAAACTCATTTCTTTTTAGTTTAACTCGGAAACTCGGATGATCTCGAACTGAAGAACCGGCCCTTACAGTTCAATAAAATTTGGACTAACCCCACTTAATACTTTAAATTTTTTTATAAAGGAATAACTCAAATACTTTTAATTCTCAAAATAGTTTTCTTTTCTTTTTAATTAATAAAACAAAAAACTGTGAAAAAAAAACGATTTTCTCCTATTCTCGAACACTCGTTTCCTAATCCCGACCACAATGTCAATTTTTCCTTTTTTCGAACACATTAATCATTGAGGGTTCCGTCTTCAGTGGTACGTAAAACTAAAGTTTACAAATTAAAAACGTTTTCGACGTAGTATTTTAGTGCACCTAGCTAAATATGTACGCATGTTATTTAAATTGATTATTTACACTGTAAAAAGCTTAATTTCAAACTTTTGCAAATACCAGGTTAATTTGAAAAAACAAGACTTCCGTGCAGGGCTTAGTAAAGTGCCTCACACATTTTTGTCGTTAGTTTTTCTGCCATATAAATAATAAGCCCTTGCAGCTCAGAAGATCAATCCTCTGGCTTCTCACAACCATATGTACGCCCTGTGTGTTACAGGCGTTTTAAAACACATGGAAGAGACCTGCAATTTTTTGCTAATTACTTTTGTTTAAGTTACTGCGTTTTAGTTCTAAAAAAATGCTAAGTTCTAAAACAAAATAACACAATAGGGGAGAGATCTTAAAACCACCCTTAAGCCGCGTTGTCACAAGGAACAGAAACAGGAACAGAAACAGAATTTCATACATTAGCAACGCAAAAGGCATTCACCGAATTTAGGTTTCAGTTGCTAATGTATGAGATTCTGTTCCTGTTCCTGTTTAACGTTGCTTGTGACAACGCGGCTTTAATCGTAGAAAAAAAACGTGTTCGAAAAAAGGAAAGAATTTATGGTTTCATACGTTTTTCATGGCAACGCCATTTTCCTATTTTCGAGCAGCTCGAAAAATACCAATCCACATTCGACGCAATACTAAGGAAAATGTTGTTCGAAAACCGGAGCTCCGATCCGTTGCACGGTTTAAGACCGAACCAAAAAAAAATATGTTTTCACAAGTTCATTGAATAAATTTGCAAAAATAAATTTTGGATGAGTTGGCTATTCTAGAACGGGTGTGTTCGAGTTAGGAAACTTGATAAAAACTAGTTTCCTGTTCTCGAAGCCTATAATACGCATAGCCTCCTCATTCGTTTATATTATATTATTAATTATATTATTAACTAATGCTTAAACATAATAAATATTTAGTTTGCCTGTACCTACTAACATGTATGGTATTTGTACAAAACGGTCTTTTGCAAAGGCTCTCTCCATGAAAATGGCTCCGACCAAACAACCTGTCGCAAACATTGAATTTTATAAAATATTAGATACGCTTGTGTTATAAGAAAACAGCGTGGTGATGAAGAGGCGACTGTCTCATTTTTCTGCCTTGGAATGAAGGAAAAAGCTCAAAAAGTAACATAAATAAAACAAGTGAGTAAGTGCAAGAGTTTGTCTGTGTCAAACTTCTATATACCCGACCCTATACGCCATGTTACACCAAATCTTTATGTTTCTTGGCCCGAATTCACATTTTATTTGTATAGGCCACGACCCCAAAAGTGGGCATGGGCTTAAAATTAATATGAATTAATTGTAATTTCATTACAAAAAAAACATTTTTTTCCTAAATACAGCCCTCAAAAGGGGGCGGAGCTCAAAACTTTCTATGGAGCAAACCTAGCAAACAATATTTGTCATATAATTTCGATTTGGAGTCAACTTTCCGAGAAATCGGGTTTTTAAAGATCTAACATGTTAAAAGTGTCATCTAACATGTTAAAAGTCGAGGTTGTATCACATTCAAGCCATTAGTGGGCGTGGCCGTTGACGGATTGAGCCAATTTTCACACTTTGTCTGTACAACAAGCCGTGTACTAAGTTTCAGCTCTCTACCTGATTGTATGCTGAGTCTGGACAAGGGGGCCTCGATTGTAAGATTTCTCGGTACTTCGGTTAAGGTATACATTAAATGGTCCATCCCTGAGGGGACTGCCGCAAAACATTCGCTAAAATTTTCTATTGACGAATAATAGGAATTATAAAGCCTTGGACTATACTGCACTACCCTGATCCGCGTTCTCAAAGTAAGATGATTGTTTTTCACAAGAAAGCAAAAATGGAAAGTAAAAGCAAGTTCCTCGTGAAAGCGAGCAAGTTCCCTCGTCTATTATAAACATTTTATAGCAATTCCAATTCCAACAAGATAATGTAGGAAAGGAACCTAACTGATGAATCTTTCAGAATACAAATACAAACCGTATAGGCTATCAATCACCAAATCTATTTTGTAGCATGGTGGTAAGCATGGGTGGCTTTCGGTGCGGCATTTATGGTGTTCTACCCGTTACTTAACAGAATGAAACACAGTAAAACAAAAAACATTTTGTTATTACTTAAATTATTTAAATAAAAATTAACAAAACAACACACATTTAGATATTTCACATTTATGTATAGATACGTTGGTACCTAAATACCTACTTGTACAAAATACAAATGCCTAGTTTCGTTCCCATTCTTTAGGATCTGCAAAATACTTAGTAGCGTCATAAAATTTATTTTTCTGTGTTTCCCTCATTTCAATCATTGTCGCTTTTTCGCTGCCGACTGGCCTACATATATGTTCTTTGGACCTGTCGGGTGTCATCCCCAATAGTTGACACCCGGAACGGAGGCCATCCCTCCCTATAGCTACGCTCAGTGGCATAGCCAAGGCCAAGAGGGCTATAGCTGGGGCGGCAGGCTGCTAGGGGCGGCGCACACCGTCCAAGCTGTAATCGGCATAAATACAATGTTCTAAATTGCTAAGGGTTATTTAATCTAAAACACACTTAGGTACCTACTGAAAATTTAATTCCCTGCAAGGTTCAACCAAAAAATATTTCCAGTCCTTATGTGTCCTTGTTTGCCTGCCTACAACATACACAGTGGTCGGACAAGGACGATGCCTGTAAAAAGCTGTATAAAGATTGTGACCAAATAATATCGGCTTTTAATAATTCGTCAAAACGACAAAATGTTATTGAACTCTTTAAGGAAAATATGCTTTAAGCATTTGATTGACTTTGAGTTCATACGGGGGTCCAATTTCGACTCTGTACACTTGGTGCTTTAAAAGTAATGAACACCTTCAACAACATCTATTTTCAACTCTTCATTCCAATAAGCTTATCGTCTGTGCTTCTTAAAGTAACGGAAAAGCTTATTGAGCTAGATATCAAAAGTGATGCTCTTCAAAAAGCGCCACTGCAAAAACTATGATTCGCCTATTAGAAAGGGATATCCACAACCACTGCCCTCCACAAATTAACAGAGGCGCGATTGAGAAATCCCTTATGGCTAAAGAGGTCGCTGTAGGGGCCTTTATGGACATAGACGGAGCCTTCGATAATGCAAATCATGACTCCTTGACCAATGCTCTAAAGAGGAAAAATGTTTATCCTCTCATTATTAAATGGATTAGCAATATGCTCAAAGAAAGGCTCATAATAGCCAACTTAGGTAATGTGGAAATAGCAATAAAAATCATCAAAGGCTGTCCTCAGGGAGGAGTTCTTTCCCCACTTTTATGGTCAATACTTGTGGATGAGCTACTCACTGTACTAGAAAACATCCAGGCTTCTATACCATTGGATATGCTGATGATCTTGCCATTCTTTTAAGAGGCAAACATGAGGATACAATTGGTAATCTTATGCAAAAACTCCTGGTAAGCTTATGCAAAAAATAACTTGGGAATGGTGTGAGGGTGAAGTTCTCTCTATAAGTCCCAACAAGACCAACATTATTCGTTTTACAAGAAGGAGACAGAACAAGCTTCAAACCCTAAAAATTTAAGCTATTCCTCTTACAATTAGTGAAGAGGTTAAGTTTCTAGCGATTACTCTAGACAACAAACTCACCTAGAATCTACATATAAATTCAATATGCAACAAAGCGACGAAAGCTTTATGGACCCTAAAACAGCTCGTTGGTAAAACATGGGGACTCAGTCCCAAAATGAGCCTGTGGGTCTATACTCAAATTATCAGGCCAATTATTTTCTACAGCGCTGCCATGTGGTGGAAAAAGTGTGAGCAGCGGACAGTCATAGAAAAGCTAAACAAACTGCAAAGGCTAGCGTTCATCTGTACCACTGGAGCTATGTGAACCGCTCCGACAGCTGGTATGGAAGTCCTCCTAAACCTTCCACCACTACATAAAGCGGTTTAGGCAGAAGCAGCAAGACAGCTTATTAGTCTTCAACGCAAATATACATTCAAAGAAGGTTACCTACAAGGGCATCTAGAGATACTGAAGAAAGTGGATTTGGTCAGGGAACTGACACTTTTCAGCGATATCTTAGACCCTATTGTAGGCTTTAGCAAAAACTACAAAATCTTAATCCCAAAAAGAGAGGAACTCACTGTTCTCGGACAGCCAGGCAGTCCTGAAACTCTAAGGAGCGACAGATATTTCTCCAAGGCTGTTTGGGAATGTCACCAAATTCTAAATACACTGGCTACCAAAAACAGTGTAAACCTGATTTGGGTGCCGGGACTCGAAAACTATGAGGGTAATGAAAAAGCCGACATCCAAGCTAAATTGGGAGCTGAAATTCTTTTATAGGGCCTTTTCCCCTCTTTGGTTTCACCAAGGCAGACATTTGTCATCAAATAAAAAGCTGGACTATCAGTTTATCGTTACAAAAATGGAATAATCTGGAAGGCCTCAAACACTAAAAATTCCTCAGGTACAAGCTCAAAAGAGCCAAGAATTCAACAGATCCGATCTAAGATTGTTATGTGGAGCTCTCACTGGACATGCAGCATGTATCTATCACCTATCCAAACTAGGCCACAGCAGCACAGAAATCTGTGGACACTGTGGAGAAAAAAAAGAAACATGGAAATATGAAACACCTTTTGATAGAGTGTCCTGCTCTTGCTCTCCACAGATTTAAAATTACTGGGATACCCAATTTAACAGGGAATGACTATGATATATTTAAAATCCCATCTATGGAGGTTATCAGGTTTGTAAAGATAGCTCTAAAAACCTAGATCAAAGAAAAGGGGTACAATAGAACCAGAGGTCGCAGTACAAGTGGGTTTTATACTCGCACCCTATACATTTAATTCAAAACTCTTCATTCCTCCAAAATGTTTAAATATTTTCAGAAAAGTGTTTTTTTTGTTTTGTAGGATGTCAAAATTAGATTAGCATGCCGGGAGCAATCATGAATAGGTTAAAGTTACATATACTTATAAGTTACATATAATATAAGAAGCTTAAATTTCTTACAACATATATCTAGCTATAGGCATAGGTAGGTACTTTAAAGCCGGCTACATATTAGTGTTTAGATACAGACATTAAGTTGATTTTTTTTAAGACTCAATAAAGAAATTGTATATCTAGTTGTTAATTGTAGAAGCTGAATAGTTTAGACCAATATTTTTTTTCTTTTTTCCATGTTCTTCTATAAATTATAAAAAGTATGGAAATTTATTATCTAGATTTCCATGACGCCTTAAACTGAAAAATACGATTCTACGGCTTAAAGTCGTTACTGTAAAAAAATCTCAAAACCTAAACGATAATGCTGCTGCATAGAGGTATTTATACATTCTTTGCAGTTTATCAACTGATTAAATGCGTATAAGTTACCTGCTGAAAACTAAAAGAGACAACAGTATCTTGTCAAAAATTACAGTTTTAAATTATTCCTAACGAGATGCCAGCATAAGAGATAAACCCTATCCTTTGATAACAAATAAGCCCTTTTTACTATGTCAATAACAAAAATACCTACAGTAGGCATTTACCTACCTTTCCTCACGTCACGTGTTTTCAATTAAAAATTAATGATCCAAAGATAAAACAGCCCATATTATCGATTTGATTGGATAAAACTTAAAGTATTTTCCAACCGCACAGCAAACAGTTTTTTATCTAGATATTTAAATTAATTTATTTTCTTTACCGAATAGATACCGGTAAAATTTAACAAAAGTACAAAAGGCATAAAAGGTAAGTAATAGCGTTATTTTGTCACAGTCTATTTTCTGTATTGGAGAGTCAGGTAAAATATACATGAAATAATTGAAGGTATTGACTTGGAATGCAGATGCATATTATGGGACAGACATTACAGAACACAACAAAAAAAATTTTAAAAGAAATCAAATTCGAAAGAGAGGGGTTAGGTATATCTTTCCTAGTTCAAAAATGTTATTATTTATCTTCTAAAATCACTTCAAGTAAAATTGTGACTATTGCAGTTTCAAACGAAATTACAGTTAAAACAAGAAGAATAGAATACAGTTTTTATTTTGCTTTGGAATATTGCTGACAGACTTTACCCATATACACAGCAGATATACCTACACGTACATGCTTCATGTTTCATCCTTTAACTTTTATAGATTGTACAAGTAGCCACTCGAGACAAGTGAATACTGTTTGGCAAATATTAATTTTCTATCTGGCCTAACAATAATTAAAACGTCGTTATCGTACGCCGTCAAGTAAAAGTTTTTATTTTGCACTTAAGTACTCCAAGTAGCTATACAAAACTCGTTAAGGGCCACGGTCTGAGGCATAGCCTTCGGTGCCTAGATCAATACGTCTAGATCATACATTTAACTAGCCTGAAATGGAAGCCCTTTTCTAAATCAAGCATTGTTTTTGAACTGCAAGAGAAAAAGTAAAACAAAACAAGTGAGTAAGTGCAAGAGTTCGTCTGTGACAAACTTCTGTCACCAAATCTTAAATTTTTTTGTCCCGAAATCATATATTATTTGTATAGACCACGCCCCTAAAAGTTGGTCTGGGCTAAAAATTAAAATCAATTAATTGTAGTTTCGTAAGAATCATGACAAAATGCGTTAAAACCGAAAATTATTGCAGAAAAAACCCGTTTTTTCCTAAACACGCCCCTTAAAAGTAGGCGGAGCTAAAAACTTTGTATGAAGCAAACCTAGCAAATAGTAATATTTTCAATATTTGGTTTAGATTTTTTTTTTTCAATTTAGAGTAAACTTTCCGAGAAATCGGGTTTTTAAAGATCTAACATGGTAAAAGTGGGCATGGTCCAAATTGTGGGCCGTCCAATTTTGACTTCTTAGAGGTTTTGGGCCATTATTGCTCTACACCAAAATTTGAGTTCCTACGCCTTGTCTAACTTGACCAAAAGGCATTTTAAAAGAAAATTTGAAATAGAGGTTAGTGGCCAGTAGTGGGCGTAGCCGTGCGTCGGCGGATTTTACTAATTTTCACACTTTGTCTGTACAAAAATAAGAACCAAGATATACTCCAAGTTTGAGCATCTTAGCTCAATTTTAAAGATCTGAAAACTTCACACATAAGGACAGACGGCCAGACGGACAGATGGGCAGACGGACGGACATGGCTTAATCGACTCACCTGTCGATCTCGATCATATCTCTGAATGGTCTTGGGGGTCTACGGTGATAATTTCACTGTGTTACAAACTATGCATTAAAATTAATAAAACCTCGGTCGGGTATAAACAGGGTTCTTAAAAAAAATAAGGAATGTAAGGTGCGTCATTGTTCAGAGCGCGTAGCCTTACTTAAGGTGGCGCTACAGTCCGGGGTGGACCTGGGCCTCAGCCAACAAGCTTCGCCAGCCAGCTTTGTGTCTAGCTAGCCGTCTCCAGTTTCGCACGCGAAGTTGGCTGAGGTCCCCTTCCACTTGCGTGCGCCACCTTAGTCTCGGTGCTCCTCTACCGCGCCGTCCCTGCGGTGTGAATTCGAAGATTTTCCGGGACGGGCCGTTGGTGTCCATCCGCTATAGATGACCCAGCCATCGTAGTCGTAGACGTTGTGTTTTGACTCTTTTGGCTAGGTCGGTATCGCTGTACAGCCCGTACAGTTCGATGTTATATCTCCTCCTCCACTCTCCGTCTATGCAGACGGGACCGTAAATCGTCCGAAGAATTTTCCTCTCTAGCAGCCTAAAGTGTTTTCATCCGCCTTTGACAGGGTCCATGCTTCTGCACGATAAAGCAGGACTGGGATGATGGGGGTCTTATGCATGGACACTTTAGTTGCTCGAAAGAGGGCTTTGCTACTCAATTGGCTTTTTAGCCCAAAGAAACAGCGATTGGCAAGAGTTATCCTTTGTTTGATTTCAGCGCTGGTGTCATTGTCTGAATTGATAGCGGAACCCAGGTAGACAAAGTTCCTAACTACCTCAAAGTTATAGCTGTCGATGGTGATGTTTTGTCCAAGACGTTGGTGTTGGGTGTCTTTTCTTGATGACAGCATACAGAGCGCGTAGCCACCAAACCAATTACCAAAAAAAACGCAACAAAGGTTTGCAAAAAAACTAAGAAAGGTCCAGCTTTTTAGCGTTTTTGCATTTTCATTTTTTCGTTGTGAAGCCATATTGGTAAGAAGTAGTAAAGCTGAAGTTCGTATTAAGTTCGTATTAAGCCCAGAAAACATCCAACGATAAAAAAAAATTGCATTTATTTTCCGAAGCTGAAAACGTTTGACTTAAAAATATAGAACATTTGATTTGAGACCTTTTCATGGGCTCAATTTTTGGGTGGGAAGGAAAAAGGTAACGGAAAAGCATGGGTTTTTGAAATTTGGGTAATTCTTTAGCTCGCTATAGTGGCCAAACATGTAATTGAGAAAACGCATCTAAGGCATACTTTTATATTGTAATTTTATTCATCGTGGTCTACTTCAAAATGGGGCCGACTTTTTGGCAGAAAACTAGTAAAAGGTTGTAATTTTTGCAAGTTTCGAGGTGAAGCCTTTTTGGTTAGACCTTTCGCCATTCTCAATTTAATTGCTCAGCCTGGAATTTTCTATAACATTTATGCGATCCTATCTATTACATTGGTGAAGAATGGCAACATAGGGTAATTCCGGAAGAGATGCCGCGTCAGGTGAGATGCCGCACCAAACTAAAATCGTTTTTGCAGTCAGCCGCGAAAAAAAAAAATCTTCTACACTTTCACCAGAAGGGATACAAATATCTACAAAATTAAGAACAATAAGGTTTGACTTATAAGTGGATTCCAAGAAAATTCGCATTTTCTATCTGAAGTGATGTTGCACGTTTGTTGGAACTTTTCGGTGCTGTTTTAGATCTCGAAAGGCAAATAGTGTGATTGAGACCTATTTTATGAATTGATTCTGGTGAGTTTTGTTTTCGTTTTGCTTTTTGCTTGTTTTCTTCTTTGGTGCGGCAACTCACCCTGATGGATGGGAGTGATGCCGCATTTTTTTGGGGGTAAAGTGCCGCATAAAAATATTGTCTTTTTTGAACTAATTTTGCTCAATTTGGCCAAGATGACGCCAATTCCCTTCGTGTGCGGATTGTTTGGGAGCATTATTTCACCAATACCAGGAAGAAGACCAGATAAAATGTACAAGGTGTAATAAGTGGCACAAATAAAAAAAAAGTTCACTTTATAAAACAAGAAGCATGTGCAACGAGTGCGAACGGGACGAAGCACGTCAAAGAAAAATTGCCAAAACAAAGACAACACAAAATTTTGACTTTAATTGTTGCTGCGACAACTCACCCGTATATGACGGGAGAGATGCCGCTGCTAATATAATTTACAGATTTTTTTTTTAATTTAGTATCTTCTTTTTTGTCACTTTGTTTACTTTTAATGTCAACGATTTCCTAAACCCCTCCCACCCAAACGGGTAGTAATCATTTAGGTCCCCGGCTGGTGACGCCGGTCCTACAATTCATATCACAATGCACCTCCTTTGGTCTAAGTGTTTCCCTGCCCAGCGGGGACAGCCCCCAACCTAACCTAACCTAATCTTGTTTACTTTTATTGGTTTTTTATTTTTTACTTTTAATTGGATGTTATTTTTCATTTATTTCTGGCAAAAAAATAGGACGATTTATAAAAGTGCATCACCGTTTGTTGCCAAATCAAGACCGGCACTTGTGACTTTTAACCTAAATCCAGTACAACTTTGCCCGGAGTGAGAAGATCCTTAGTAGTTGAGCGTTCAGTCATCAACGACCAACGTGACGCTATAAAATTGCTCAATCTGAAATTATAAAGACACGATATGACACTTTCTAGGCATCGTTTAATACCATGTCTCCACCGAGCACTAATCGTCGATTAATATAAATCTTTATTAAATCCTCTACAAATCACGCGATTTACCATACAAATTTGAATCCTTTCGGCAAGCGATTAAAAATAAATCCTCTCATAAATCCCATTCACTCTATTCACAAACCTATTTTCTGCACCATTTTGTAGCAGTTTGAGAATCAAAAAAAGAAACTGAAACTGTCCCTGTGCGAAATATCTGTCACAAATACGTTTTCTATTGTAACTTTTACTGAGGAAATCGTTTTTGCTCCTGGGAAACGACATCGCCACTCTCTTTTGAGAGCCGAAATGACAGAAACAGGGTTTTCGTGTCAAATTGATCCTATATTTGTCCGATGGAGCCACTTTGGGATTTATTTTTAATCGTCTCCATCTAATTTTCTCTTAATTGTCGGTGGAAACATAGTATAAGACAACTTCATTTAGAAACTACTTCAATACAAACTACTAATTTACGTGAGGTATCCAAAACTGTCTGTGTCGTAGTCTAAGGGTCCAAGTCATTTGGATCAGTATGAATAAGAAGAAAAATTAAGTAGAAGTTCGGTTTTGTTTAAATATTTTTTAAATTTTAAGATTGAGAACAAAATGGAGTAGGAAGGCATTATTCAGACATATTAATTCATATGTCATCAATCGGTCCATAAGAAAAATATACCTCACTCCACTTGGCGTGTGCTCAAAAATCAACAACTGCTGCGTCTGCGTAACCTAATACTGAAGTTTTGAGTTATTGAATTACTAAATAGGTATTACTTGGAGCGTTTACTATTTTTGTTTCGCCTTTCTATTTTTTTAGCACTCAATGAAACAGTCCGTGTATACCGCTGTAAGGCTCATTGACTTAATTACGGTCAATATGGATGCAGGCTTATTGTTATGCCATTTCACACCGGCCCAATTCGGGAGTCAATTTTAATCTTACACTCATTTGTAACACGATCACGGTCAATTAACCTCCAGACTTAGACGATTTCTAAGCACTATACTCGCCGTCACTTTAGAGCATACGGACTACTGCAACGTCTCGTTAATACAATCCATGGCGGATGTACGATTGCCTTCCGGTTCAATGGGCCCAAATGGACATGTACGGACATCCTTCGGAGTAAATCCATCAATGAATGACGATTTATATATAGCACACTCCGCATTATAGTGCATCAAATTCGAATTAAAGAAATAATTAATTAATGTATAAATCCAAATGCATTTCGTTATACGTTATGCTTTGCATATCACCGTGGTCAGCAAATGCTCATAAATAATTCACCATTGTTGACTCTTTTGCAGACGCGCTCTGGCAGTAATTAAAAACAAAAAGGACGGAAATGTTCTGTCTTCGCGCCCGCGACCTTCTTCGCAAGACGACGAGACCACCGCAATAGGAGAACGCCCTGCTGCAATGCATTGAAATGCAGAGCGACCGTGCTCGAGTGTTTCGATTAATTAACAGAATTGTCTCCGAACAGGCCCATAATGATATCCGGGTGCGAGGCTGATGCTTGGCATGTGCCACAAACTGGCAACCAATTTAACTAAGGAGGATTGACTTTGTCGCTATTTAGCGCCGTATCGGTTATATGATTGGGCATTGTGTGGAGATATTTATTTGACATTATTGAGTTTTACTTGATGTAGCTATATAAATAGGTAAAGAAAAAACATCGGGGCATGCATGGAATGTTTTTGTCACTTTTATCAAAGATTTTTCGGTTTAAATTAAAAACAGGCGAATCCTTATGAAGTAAGGAAAAATAAAATCCATAATTTTGTAAAACCGGGGTGGAATCGGCTTTTTTTACAATTCATCCGCCTGTTTGTATCCGATCGAGTATGTGTAAATTTGTCTTAGGAGCTCCTGCCCAGAGATGAGAGTTATACTCCAGTTTTAGTTTCATTTATAGATGACAGCCAGATCAGAAGGCTAAGGTGATCTATGATAGGTAATGTCACAGAAAACTCGTCTCAGAAAAAATTCTGCGGTTAGCTGGGTTTTTTGCCTACATCTACATAGGCTGACTTCCTGCATGCATGAAACCAAAAAAAAGTTCGTACATCAAGAGCCTAAAGCAACGGTTCGGAACAATATTTTTGAGATCACCTTACGCATGCAGATTATTTGGTTTGATCACATTGATTGTCACAAAATGTGGAAATCGCAGATCAGCTAAGCAGATTCCATCCCGAATTTTTTGTAAAAATTACTTTGACCCATCCGGAATTTTGACCTTAACCTATAGAACCCATTACTGCTCTTTTTCTACCCGTTTCTAGGCTTCAAGGTTGCTTAATATACATCTATATTTAAGTTTTGAAGATCAACTGACCAACATTTTTTTTGCGCATTTTTGCCATTTGAATGCTTTAAGCTTTTGGGTCTTACAGCGACTAAAGATCTATAATGTTATGTAATACATAATACACACCAAAAAATTTTTGTGTAATTTTACTATCATTTAGCGAGGAACTTGTTACCTACTATAATTGCAGTATTTTTACACACGGAAAAATTTTTACACAGTTTGTGTATAAAATTCAACAGAACTGTGTAAATTTAAACGTTAAATGCGTAAATTTCAACAAAATTTTGTATGAATATATTTAAAAGTACACCTTAAAATGTGTAAATTTCAACAAAATTGTGTACAAGTACGATATAATTTACCCTGATACGTTCTTGATGTTGTTCCTAAAATGCTTACCGTTTTTGCAAATTCATTGCTGTGTAAAATTAAACGAAATTGTTAGTTGATAGCCTTAAATGGTGTTAAAAATGTGTGCAAACCAAGTGGAAAATATAAAGATTTTTAAGAGAAATAACCATTTTGGCAGAAAGTAACAATTTCATTCAATGAAAAAAAAATATGAGGGGCAAACAATATTAAGACATGCATCAGCAATGGTCTCATGACGACTGATGAAATGAACTTGAAATCGCTTCATTGCCTCACCAAAACAATCTTCTCACTCTCATTAAAGTGTACACACAAATCTGTAATGTTCATCAAAATGGTAGTAAACTTAAACATTGTGATGTTGATTTTTAAACAGTCTATTTGTAATTTTACTCCTGTTGTTGCATTAAAACATTTTGTGTTTATTTTTACTCATTTTGTGTGTAATTTTTACACATTCAAGTGTTAATTTGCTAAATAGTGTTTGTAATATTAAACATACTGTGTGTAAAACAATTTTTTACCTACTCTGATGCGTAAAATTACGCATTGTGCGTAATTTTACACAAAAAATTGCACACATTTTTATAGTAATTTTACACGCATTTTTTAGAATATATAATATAATAATGTAAAAATACCCGTCTAATAATATAGACATTCCATAACAAAACACAAAATTCTATGAGTCTGACAAAGTGTGTGAACCACAAAATAGTTGGCGAATAAATTGAATTTTTATGCGAACTAATTATTGGTAATTAGCACGCATGCACGATCATGGAGTGTACTGACTTAAATCAAATAGATCATTATGGTCTTAACTCAAGAAACTGTTCTTGATGTTTTTGGCAGAATGTTCGAAATTAGTCGAAACCCAATTTGAGCAAAACACACGTCGCTGAAAAAACTGGGGTTAGTTATACTTATACTTTATTAAGCCATTTAACGGTCTTAAATAAGACTTATCCTTCACTGTGTGTACGTACACACTTGAAAAACTGGGGTTAAAATCTAGTTTATCTATTTAATTTTTTTAACAGGTTATTTTCATGTAATTTCAAGGCGATTGTTTGGGTAAAAAAAAAATAGAGCTAGGTATACACAATTTTATTAAAACTATTAAATTTATTGATTGGTACATTTTACATACCTATCATTGTTGAGCCTATACACTATGTACCATACAATTTCTTGACCTTTCTTAACATTCTTTAAATTTAAAATCCTTAAAATGGCTATTTTAAAAACAAGATTATAAATTCATGTTTTTAACCGAAATACGTTTATTTAATGTTTAATATGCATTCGCAAATAACTAAAAAAATCTTGTCTGCTCTGTTGCTCTGTTTTTTTTTAATGTTTTAATTTAATATTCTATTAATTTATTTATTAATTAAATTTTGAAAACATGAGTATTATAATAGATAATAAATTAATTTTTCATTAATTTTTTATTGGAAGAAAATTTGAATTGTAACAAAGCTAAATTTCAACCTACGTAAAATTATGTAAATAATAAATTTTAAGCATATATATGCAAAATAATGTAAATAGTTAACATTAATTCTTAATGCATTATAATAAGACAACAAAAACATGTTTAGTAATTTCATTCATTTTTATAATTCACATTTTGTCATCTCATTCAACCTTTTAAGACATTCATTGAATTTGAATAAAATCATGGAAAAAGTAAAGAGTAAAATTCAAACGTCGTTTTTTTTTCTTTTTTTTTTCTTTTACCGAGCGACAAGAATAAACCATTCGACCAAGCCTTGGCCTGTGGTTTATTGGACACAACCTGACAAACTTTGAGGTTCGATTTTGACCAAGACTTGGCCTGACAGAACCTCCGACTTACAAGAGCGTGATTTGACCAAACCTTGGCCTTTCACTCTCGGACGTAGGTAGGACGAACGGACTAAGTGAGGAAGACCCACCCTCGTCACAGAATTATATTTTTATATTCTTGTTCATTGATTAATTTCTATATACGACCCAGGGTATATTAATTTTTAGCGGTCCGTCCAAAAATGGAAAAAGGCCCTGTTATGGTATCGCTACGTTGCCCGTCCGTCCAATCATTTTATAACTTCTGAACGGTAAGTCGTAGAAAGACAAAATTTGGTGTGCGTATAAACTGCGGAAATAGTCAGAGAATCCAAAGAGGGCAATTTTTTTAAGCACAAATAATGGTTTAATTACAGTTTGAAATTTCATGTGAAAACGGAATTAATGTTTTTTAGTGTTTTTTTTTTCTAGAAGTTTAGTAGGCAAGAACTAGATAAACGAAACTTAGGTTTAAGAAATACTAGGCTTTGATTAAAATATAAAACTTTTCGAAAATAACAAAACGTTTTTGAGAAATGAGGTTTCGAAAATGCATGACGTAAGTGTTGGAGACCATAACTTTTGAACGGCTTATCGCTCAAAATCAATATTGAACACACGTATAAAGCAGCTCAAAGTAAACCAAGTGCTTAGGTCATATTTTTCAAAAACAGTTTGAGTATTTCGAAAAAAAATCGCAAAAATGCAAAGAAAGAAGGCTGCGTTAAAATTTTTTTAAATTGCCATTTTTAACCTAAGTTTTTATGAGCCTATCTAAAAAACGAAATAAAAAAGGAGCTTTTTTTACCGTTTGCGCATAAACCGGTGGCCATAGAATTAAAAAAAAAACATCCAAGGCTAGTGCTGCTGGTTTTGCTATTGGAAAAAAGTCTAACGGGAACTGGAAAAAACTTCAAAATATTTGTTTTATGGATTTGAAATTTAAAAAATTATAAAAAAGGTCAAAAGAACGCATGTCTCCTTCTCTATCCCCCAAACGGTATAAAGTTTGATTTTTAAATTACCACCGGGCACAGTCCATCTTCTTAAATTTTATACAAAACTATAGCAGACTTCGGTTATTCAAAAACTTCAAAGATGAAAAGTTTTTGAATAACCGAAGTGAAACCTTCACGTGAAAACATTTTCGAAAACTATTTTTTAAAGATGTCTAGTTCCTTAACGATTACGATCACCTTGTTGAAATTGTGCTAAAGTATGTAATATTTAAAAGGCAAGCGAACTGCATCAAAAAAAGTTTCAAAATTGCCGTTTTCGACCCTAAGTTTTTAAGCCCATTCAAACAAGCGAAATAAAAAACAGCATATTTTTACCGTTTTCTCAGAAAGCCATGTCCGCAGAATTTGAGAAAAGTGGCAAATGCTAGCACAGGTGGTTGTAAAATTGATCAAAAAGTCTAATCGAAATTGATGTTTTATGGGTCTTAAATTAAAAAAATCCTTAAAAAGGCCAAGAAAGAGTATGTCCTTCCCTCTATTTTCGAAAGGGTAGAGCTTTTTGTCATCCTATTTTTGGAGTAACGATACCCAATATAAAATCACCCAATATAATTTAATAGTTTATTATGTTGGGTGATGATTATATAGAATCACCCAATATAAGAACAGTAGACAGCACTACGAAAAAAGTAAATTACAGACTGTAAGATATATCCAGAAATAATTTTAATAAATATATAGAATGTGACCATAACCTTCAACAAAAGCCTACGGACCGCTCCGCGTATGTCTTCATACTTGAAGGTCTTTTTTTTGAATGGTTTGTAACACCGTAAAATAATCATCGTTGACCCTAAGGCATTTCAGAGATACGATCGAGACCGACAGGTGAATCGATTGTAGATCCGTACGTCCGTCCGCCTGTATGTGTAAAGGTTTTAGATCTTTAAAATCAAGCTAGACAGCTGAAACTTAGTACATGGCTTGGTTTTTCTCTTGCACAGACAAAGTGAGGCAATCCGTCAACGGACACGCCCACTACTGGCTTCAATGTGAGACCACCTCTATTTCAAATTTCAAAACGCCTTTTGGTTAAGTTGAACAATGCTAAGGGATTTGGCCCAAGACCTTTAACAAGGCGAAAATGACCACCCACAATATTGAACCATTCAAAGTTTTGAGCTCTGCCTACTTTGAAGGGGCGTTTTTAGAAAAAAGCGGTTTTTTCTCTGAAAAAATTTCGCTTTCACGGTATTTTCTCATAATTTTAACGAATTTACAATTATTTTTTAATGTTATTTACAGTTGACTTTTAGCACGTGCCCACTTTTGGGGGCGTGGCCTATACAAATAGTATATGAACTCGGGCTAAAAATGTTTAAGATTTGGTGTTACACGGTATATAGGGTCGGGTGTATAAACGTTTGTCACAGACGAACTCTTACTTTCTTACTCTCTTGTTTACTTATTTTATTACATTCTCTGAACTATTTAAAGATCTAGTTTTTTATTTTTTTTATTAATTTATTTGTATGTATTAAAGGTAGGTACCTACCTTTCTAATCATTTTTATTATAATTGATTATTATTTAAAGAAATTAGCTATACAGCTTGCTAAAGCATGTAGGTTATGGATGGAGAAAAGAAATACGAATTGTATGAAGAGGGAGGGGCAATTTGTTTCAAAACATTCTTTTAACAGAAAAAAGTATTAAAAATAACAGCTGAATTAAGATTGCCATGACATGCTTTTGTATAAGACCAGAAATTCCTTCTTTTATTTTGTTTTTAAATAAATCTTTTTTAGGAATTTTAAAAAAAATCATTTTAAAACTTACCTAATAATTTAAAAAAAAAATTATTTTTTTAAGTACCTACACACATAAATTTTTCTGATAAAAAAAGTCGTCACAAGCTTAACCATAGCACCACCTTTCCCACCGTATGTAAAAAGGAATCCTTCCCTGTTTTGTTTGTATGCCGCGATGTAGAAAGAAAATGATCGCTGAAGTACCATTTTATCCGTCAGTAGAGGACCCCTGTAAGGTGGTGTCTTATCCCCGCTCCTTTGGAACCAAGCGGCTGCAGAGTGATCGCTTATGCGGATGACGTTGCCATTGTCGTTTCCTGGAAGCACCTAAACACCTTAAAAACAAAGTCCTCTCAAGTCAAGTTTAGGTGCACCTAAACACCTTAAAAAACAACAAGATGATGAGGGTATAAAACAACAAAATAACAAGATGGGCTGACAGCTGTGGTCTAGGTGTCAACCCCTACAAAACTGAACTCGCCCTCTTCACCCGGAAAAACAAAATCCCACATATCGGCCCCACACCCCTTCAAAGCGTAGCTAAAGCTACGGTAGCTCCCTTTTGCTGAAAAAAGCCATTGGAAGTGGGGACTTCAAACCAGAATCACCCACTGGCTATATACCTCAATCGTAAGACCAATACTGTCATATGGAACGACTGTCTGGTGGACCGTCTTGGATAAAGCGGTAAATCGTGAGAAGTTGAGTAAAGTAAAGCGGACCGCTGCGCGCAAAAGACTCGCCAGCACTGGCATTCTGTTCCATTTTATTCCTCTTGACATCTTCAGCAGACAAACAGCTGCAATCACGGCTACTCACCTCAAAGCAACCTCTTTGTGATAGCGAGATGGGACACTCTGCTATTCTGAACGTTTTCAGGTTCCCTTTTAGAAACATCGATTACACCATACCTCAACTACAGTTCGAAAAGAACTTTCACACAACCATCCCCTCTAAGACCTCTTGGGATGAGGGAGTTCCTCTGGAATGTGAATCGATGTACTTCTGCATCGATGGATCGAAGAAATGGGGTATACATGGGGAAAATAATGGGGTTGATTGGGGTGGGTTCTGAACGACTTAATCTTAGTCTCTCTTTCCAACCTCCGGATCATTGTAGAGTTTTTCAAGCTGAAATTATGGCGATAAAGGAAGTCTTGTCCTGGCTATAGTATAACGTTAAAGCTAAGTATAACGTTATATCTTCCAAGGATATACGAATCTTTTCGTATCGTCTGACGGTCAGGCGGCCATCAAGTGCCTGGAATCAGTCTCTATAAACTCAAAAGTAGCCCTATAGACTGCTGATCCTCTCTTAAGAAAATGTCGGAGTAATTCAACATTCACCTGTGCTGGCTCGAAATGCTGACCCGGAATGTCGCAATGCCTGTCATTCCGGGTAACTGCAAGGCTGACAAACTCGCCAAGCCTCTCTAAATCTTGCCTGAAAGAGACACCTTAGGCATTCCTATTCCACATGCAAACTTGTGCTTAAGCTGGATGCAGTGAAACTACAAATCTCAGATGGTAGCATCTGTCTAGTGATGAAACAGATATGGCCAAAGCTAGATCTTAAACGCTCCAAAAGCTTGATCACTCTCAATAGATTGTACATGAGTGCAACAATCGGCGTCATAAGAGGTCTGATAGGTAGGCATGCAACAAGTAGGCTTGGCATCTATTCCAATGTCTTTTGCAGGAGCGGCATGAGGTGGAAGAAGAGATTACTCTCCATACCTTCTCTGTACATGCTCCGCTCTCTCTAAAAACCAAAATCTTCACCTGGGAGCTTTCTTCTATAATGATCTTAGTCATCTATACTGCCGGCCCTAAACCTGCATCTCTCACGCGTCGCTTCATCAGTACCTCAAAATTGTTCAACGAGTAGGAGGGATCTCTAGATCCATGTACTATTACAACGGACCTACATTGGTCTATAAGTGTGTCAATTTCTTTGGACCCGACTGCCACTTCAACCAAACCTTACCTATAACCATCTAAGAGAGAAAAAGTAAATGTTTAAGGACCAGTTTTTCAGTGCGAGATGATCCGAGTTTCGAAGTTAAACTGAGATTAACCCCAGAAATGAGTTTTTCAGGCAATCAAGATCCGGGGTTAATCTCGGCCTAACTCGCCAAATTTGTCGATTTAATCCCGGATCAACACTGGAGCACAGAATTAACTTCTTTGAATGTTTTTTATGTATACAGAATGGCAGTTGATTTGCGTGATTCTATGAAAAATGACATCTGAGAATAACTCGAACTTCTTTTCTAGTGTTTTTCTATGTGAAGTGAGAGTTGGGTGTCAATAATTTCGAGCGTCGATTATTTTGACAACTTTGCTAATGACAACTCTGCACTGAAAAACTGCTCGCTGGGCTAACTCCAGATTCGTTTTGTTACGGGGTTAACAGATCTTGGCTGGGCTTAACACTGCACTGAAAAACTGGCCCTATAGATGGAAAACAAATCACGAAAGTTACGAATCGCAGTCTGAGGTGCCAAGAAAAATGTATGAGCAGCGATGTCTGTCTGAACCTATACCCAACCTTCAGAGGAAGGTTGGGTATAGGTTAGGTGAACATCAGGTACATATCAAGCAAGATTCAATTGCTCAAGATATAAAATTTTACACCAGATTTGAGGCAAACGCTAGTCTTTTGCAAGGTATGCTTAAGCTTAAGGATCTGAATGCCTCTAAAGTTGACATTGAATTTGTCGCCTTTGAGCAAGAAAATTTAACATTAATCTTCGTTTTCAGGTGCCATACTTTTGCAAAGTTTCCACTCTTTTCGATTTGTAATTGGCAAAACTATTTTAAGTGTCTCTGAATTGATATACAGATTTGCGCATCCAAGCAAATCTGTGTTGCCCAATTCAGAGAGACTTTGCCAATTATAAAAAATAAAAAAAAAACCAAATAAAAAACTCTCTTTGCCAAAAAAAAATACACTCTAGATTTGCCAATGCCGAGATTTGACAAGGGAAAACTCAGCAATATGATTCTCTCGACAGAAAAGTATAGGTACCAGATTGCTCAATATCCCCTCATGTTGATGTAGAGTCCTGTCAACTGCCAGTACCAATCGTATCTGCTAGGCCTAATTGTTTTCCTATTTGCCAGTTAAGAAGAGGATATTTTAATAATAATTAAGAAGTGTTGTTTTCCCTCAAAAACTATGATGAAAAAAGTGTCCTTTATCTAGATCTGAATCTGAACTTTTACAATAAGTATCTTAGCACCTGACCTACACCAGACCTAACTTAATTTGAAAGCATGGACCGCATTTAATTTTCTTTAGCAACTTATTTTCGTACATCATTTAAAAACTTGTCCACAATAACTAAGATGACTCAATTTAAATAAGTGACCTTATTTTTCAGTCGTTACACCTACACCAACACATTGAAATCACACCTATATCTAAACTTAATCTTGCCCACTGATGGTAGGCATAAATTTCCCACGTGACAAAACGATAAAATCTAGCTTAACTTAAAAATTTCAATAAACAATGGTTTCCAATTAACTTTTTCCCGATTAACCTTGGTTTTCTACAGCTTTTGTCGGAATAAATCAAACTGCACAACCGGGCGGAAATTGCTCTATACATTTTAGCTTATACAAAAATGCCTGTGAACTATGCCGAAGTGTACTTTGTACACTTTTGTTAATAGGTATGAGTGACAAAAGTGAAAACCTCAAAAACCAGATAAACCGAATTGAATTACCGAAAACAAAAATTAACGTAAAATCCACTAATCAGAGTGTCAAGCGAGCGAAAAATCCAGCGAATCAGTGCTACACCTCCAAAAGGATATTATCGGTGTGAATCATGGAAAGTCCAAAAGGTATATCTAATATACCCACCCTCTGACTAATTAAACAGTGGCGTTTGGTGTTCGCGGCGCTGATCATTTATTGACACAAAGTTATTAGTTTTATGTTTCCTTTCGACGACGACCGCGACGACGCACGGCGACACACTCCTTATCGGAATGTTCCAGTACAAAAATAGAAGGAGGCCACGACATCAGCGGCCGTTGTGGGCAAACGATAAAAGCGCGAGGTGCTGATTTGAGGACACACACCAGCGCTTTCAAGTTGCCGCAAATATTGTTACGGGCAGCATTGGGGGCTTGGATGGGGTGGGTATATCGGTACCTCGTCATCGACCATGATTAGATGGCCAGATACACGCACCGGGTGTATCTTTCTGGCGTTTCCGCACCTAACTCCTGCTGTAGTTACAGGGTCCATAGTAGGTACTCGTTTAGACTTTTATATCGACAGCGATTACTGGCGTCAGTGAGCCGCGGAATAGATGTTATTTTATTTTTAATTAAATCGACGCGTCTTATTACTTGATGTTTATCTTCGATCTTCTTGGGCTTCGTTGGCGGTGTGGTTGGAACATTCGGAAACAGTGTATAGTGTTGGGGGCGGTCGGTGGCGGGTGCAGTGCTTTGGTAACCATGTCACTCATTTGCAGTTGGCACTTCATCTACGCTTGGCGATGATGAAAAGTAGGCACATCAAACACATGAATGGGACTACTGGAGTGTGGCGCCAGCGAAACGATTGTAATCGATCGAGAGAGACTGGCATACAAAATAAAAAGCCCGGTGGGCACACAGGATGGGTGTGAATTGCGCACACACTTTGTTGCTGGTACTTAAGTGGTTCAAGTGAACTGGTCGCCATAATATAACTCGTTGCTGATCATCTGAATACCGCATCAGTGTTTGGTTAGTGTCTATATGTGTTTCATTGCTGCGCCATACTTGACTTACTTTTGGTCGAAAACAGAGCCAAGATGGGGCAATAGAGGTATAGTGGGTAGCAACTTTGTCGCCAAGATGGTTCTGAGATCAACTTAGCCTATTTATAGTCTGCCACGTGCTAACGATGACTTGTTGCTTATTAATTCGTGTGTATCGCACGATTTTTAAAAGCTTCTGATTAAATTTTCCTGTCAATTTTTACCATTCAAGCGTAACCTAGACCCATAACTAGCTAGAGCTCCCAAGCCAGTTTTTTTTTTAATTATACTATTTTTAATATGTACCTACTCTCAATCTGTGTAGGCTCCTTATTCTCATTCTAATTGCAGCTTCTGCAAACCCCCCAAGGCCTGGGTGGGCGCTTTCCATTATCGTTATCCCGGTCAATCATATTCTCGGCTGGAGGTTTTTAGGGTCCATCAATTTTTCAATAACTAAAACCTATGCACTTGCAGTTCAGAAGAGCCTGATAAGTGACTTCTCTTACAATCATGCATATGCTGTGTGCGTTTCAGGAGTTTTCGCACACACCAAAGGGAACTTTCTTTACAATTTTTACTATTCGAAGGGCGAATTTCATAATTTTATAAGAATCTTAAAAAAGGAAAGTGGTGTTACCAAAAGTTTTCTTTTTAAAAACGTCACTCCTATCTCCACCTGCCTATACCTTGAACAAGGAAGTGGGGTGAATTGTCAAATCATGATAATTTTTGTCACCTGCCAGCTTGTTCAAATCACCCAAAGCCTGAGTGGGCGTTTTCAATTTCCAATATTCTCGGCTGGAGGTTTTTGAGGTCAATAAACTTTGGAAAAAGAAAGTGGTGTTTGCAAAAGTTTTTTTTTCCTTGAAAACATCACTTCCACGGTTACAGAACTTGAAAACGATATCAGTTGAATTCTTAAATCACGATCACTTTTGTCAACAGTCACTGTCACTTTTGTCAATTGTGGCCCTCGAGCACCGCTCTGATCAAAATCTTATGAATTAAATTACACCGAGCGAGCCCCACAATCGCACTTCGCACAACTACGTACAGGTGAGGTTATACGGATGAGACAACAAAGAGACGACCTCGATGAACAAAGTTTGTTTTCGGGTGGAAGGTGTGGAAACCTTTAAATCCACACCTTTCACCCATATTTATTTCATTTAACAACAGTCACCCACCCATTTCTTTAATTTTCCACCCTTCCTCCCTCTTTATACCTACCATTTTCCGGGCCGAACATTGACCTGTGCCGAGCGTCAGCACTACTGCGGACCAGGCAAGCGTAGGGAGGTATCTATGTATCGTAAATATCTTAATGGAATGGCCTCTTTGTTCCGCAAAAAAAAAGATATCCACGATCAGCATTCATTCTAAGCCGTACCTACGGTACTGAAGACACGAGATCTTTCTATTTCGATTTCGGAAGTTTGGCCTAGAACAAAACGTTCGTTCGGTCGTTAAGAAGGACACGTACCTGATTCCAATCGAATCATCCTCTGCACACAAGCCCTTGTTATAAGATTTTGCAATTCCGCACTTCCGACTTACGATCTTCGGGTTTGCCATTGTAGTAAAAAATCAGGCTTTTCTGGCAAGACTAAAGGCGTGCTGGCAAGGCTAAAGGCATGGTTTATTTTGGCTGGGATCGTATCACTCTCAGAGTCTATAAAAAGGACGAGTATGGAAAGTCTGCCAAGACTGCGTCCTCAGTCCTTACCGATACTAAAGTCTGATTCAATACCTATATGGGAACATAGGTAAGTTGTTTTCCGGTTCTCGACGATAGTTCCGCCATGGATTTACTGGCTCCAATTCCATGTTCTGCCTCTGTTTCTGACACTCTTTCAGACCTGGAGAGAGAAGATTACTAAAAAAACTTCATTTGAGTGAAGAGCTTCTCAATTTATTTTCGAATTCGCAGGACCTCAACAATACCATGGTGGAGGCTTATCTCCCGATCGACGCAAGGCACTTCCAGTATCAAGGATGTCCGTACTTTCCAAAGGAGGCCAAAATTGACTCCATAATCACTACCTTGTTGTAGCCAAGGTACAGCTCCAGATATCCCGACTAACGCCAAGTAATAGAAATACTGTGAGGAAGTTTGACGTCAGCCTAGTATAATCGCAAGAGATCGCCAGGTCGCCTTCTCCAACCGAGTCTCTCAAAACCCTTTACGAAGTCCTATGCAGACAGTATCACGTATTGATAGCCAAAATACCATCAGAGATGCCGCCTCAGAAGTACTGGGTTTCACGCACGGCCTCCACATCGAAACCCCTGGTTTGACGGTGAGTGCCGGCAAGCACATGCAGCCAAACAGAAAGCAAATAAAGAGGCTCTGCACAGCAGGACTAGAGCAGCTCGCGAGCGCTACGAGCAGAGGAGAAGAAAGGAATACCAGCTTCTCCGAAGGAAAAAGATAGAGCACAAGAAGCGCGCGGTTTAAAAGGTAGAGATATTTACAACAGGAATGAGGTTAGAACATTTTACATTTTTAGAATTTCTCTGTAACTTTCGTTTAAACACTTTAAACCTGCAAGATATGGTCGAAGGAAAGCATACTCGACGAATTGAACCTCAGCATTCAACCCGATCCTGAAGAAAGGAGACCTTCTGTCGCCTTGTGCCAATTACAAAGGCATCAGTCTTCTTAACATTGCCTACGAGATCTTTTCTTCTGTACAGTGTGAACGCCTAAAGTTGTTTGTCATCAATCTGATATCAGTGTGCGGCTTTAGGCCAGGAAAGTTCGACATCGATCAAATATTCACACTGCGGCAGATCTTGGAGAAACCCCAGGAATTGCAAATCGATACACCCCACCTTTTCTTCGGTTTCAAGGCGGCGTATGACAGCATGTATAGAAACGAGCTATATAGCGCAATTTCTAGTTTTGGCATCCGTGCCAAACTCGTCAGTCTGTGCAGTACGGCAATGGAAAATTAACGCTTATCCGTTAAGGTCGGTAAAGGCCTTTCCCACCCCTTTTGATGTCAAAAAAGGATTTAGACAAGGCGACGCGCTGTCATGCGACTTCTTTAACATCATACTTGAGAGAATTGTGCAGAACTAGACCAGACCCAACACCAACACCAGAGGTACAATCTTTCAAAAGTCCGTTCAACTATTCGCATACGCAAACGATATTGTCATCGGAAGAACAAAGCGTGATATCAGTGAAGCCTTCGTGAGCATTGAGACGGAGGCGGCGAATATGGGTTTAGCAGTCAACGAGGGCAAAACGAAGTATATGCTGTCATCAAGAAAAGATACCCAACACCGACGTCTTGGACAAAACATCACCATCGACAGCTATAATTTTGAGGTACTTAGGGACATTGCTCCGCTATCAATTCAGGCAATGATAACAGCCCTGAAATCAAACGAAGGATAACTCTTGCCAATCGCTGTTTCTTTGGACTAAGAAAGCAATTGAGTAGAAAAGCGCTGTCTCTCTTGAGCAACGTAGGTGACCATGTATAAGACCCTCATCATACCAGTCCTGTTTTACGGTGCAAAGGCATGGAACCTGACAAAGGAAGAGGAAAACACTTTAGGGTGCCTCTAGTGGAAAATTCTTCGGACGTTTTATGGTCCCGTCTACATAGACGGAGAGTGGACTAGGAGATATAACAGCAAACTGTACGGTCTGTACAGCGATACCGACCTAGCCAGAAGAGTCAAAATAGTAGTAGTGGAAGGGGACGCTAGCTTAGCGTGTGAAACTGAAGACGGCTAGCTTGAGACAGAGCTGGCTGGCGAAGCTTCTTGGCTGATTCCCATGTCTCGTCTGATTCCCGGACTATAGCGCCACCTTAAGTTAGTAGGTAAGATAGATAAAAGCAAGCATTGATTCTGCATACTCGTGAAAAGTAATCTAGAAATATTTTAACTCCTTTAGTCCCAGATTGGAGACGGCTAAGGGAACGTAAAGGTTTTCTTTTGCTAGCCTTCTCACAATATGGTGGGAAACCTTGCCATATTGAGGAGGAGACAGATCACAATTTATCTTCTCTGCACATGCCCCGCTCGTATCTGAGGTATACCTCAGAAACGTACCTGTCTGAAACGATTAAAGCGAAACACGAAAGTTTAAATGTATGTTCGGTGGTACCACAGCGGATTTTTAGGTTTTTATAGAGTCTTAGCGTGTCGGTTTTCTAACATCCGGCAGCCAATTCAGAGCTAACTTAATTTATATATACCGATCTTAGAAAAGTGACGCGGGAAAAAGTTTCTGCATATAGTAGCATAAGGCGAGTGTACGCAGAGTCTTAAGGATCACGGAGATCGATGAAATTTTAGCGATCGAACCAACGCATTGCCGCAGTCAAGCAACTAGCCGCAGGCCTGGTATATAGTTAGAAGGAGGTTACTACTGCACGTTTGGAAAGCATGATCGGAAGAAAATGTGCCAATGAAGTACAATACAAGTTTAACTATTCACGATGACGAGGAAGATGATAGAAAACTTTAAATTATAGATACAGTATACTGATTTATAAATTTCGGCTTGACCACAACCAAGCGACTAGTTAAAAGCATCTCTGTCATAAGGGGAGAAGTGTACCTACTGATCCCAAGTGGCATCATTTGAGTTATATGACCAAATGCTAGTTTTTATTAATATGATTTCTTGTTCAATTTTGAAAACCAAAGCGTTACCATTTGTCACATGGCCTTTATTTTTAATATATTTTGCGCAAATATTCCAATTTAAGCGGCACATCACAGAGAGTGATTATAAATCAGAGATTTGTTTGATAGGCAAAGAAAATTTAAGTTAATTAAGGTTGGTTTTAATGAATCATGTGATTAAACAAAATAATAACTTCACACTTCCTTATCTACATCACGAAATACATTTTATATATATTTTTTGTCTAGTACCTACCTAAGATACTGATCACATTGATTAACGAAAAAATCAAGATATCAGGTATAAGTATAGAAAAACTAAAAAATAAACAACAATTAAGACCATGTTTGGAAAAAATTTAATTCTTTTATTTTATCTGCCGGTTTATATCTGCTATCATTTTTAGTTCAGATTTTAATCTGAGTAAACAAAAAATGTGTAGTTATAAAAAATTGCATTCTTCTAACAAAATCACAAATTGTGTTAAATATAGTTACACATTATAAAGGGTCCGCCAAATAACTTTTTTTTTTAAATGCTCTTAAAAAAACTGCTGAATATTTTCTCAAATTTCTTTTTTATTTGAAAGTGCAATCCTTCCGGTTAATAATGGAAAATGATTTCATTCAAATAGCTGCCTCGGCTAGACATGCAGTAGCCTATACGATCGGTACAATTTTAAAGCACGTTATCGATTGCATGCAGCTGTATTTCACCAATGGCTTCACGAATGTTGTCCTTTAAGGCGTCAATTGTCTCTGGCTTATCGGCATAACACTTATCTTTTGTCAAATCGCAGCTCCGAAGTGGCCTAACGACATCAACTCTGCGGCTGATAATGCGATCTTATAATAAAATAAATAGAATGGCGCAACAGCTCGAGCTGAACCCAGGGTCAACTTCAACACAACAATGTATGCTGTGCGTGTTAGTTTCTTCACATACAAGGGGACCTACAATTTTTTGCCGAATCCGAACGGCACTTTGAGAAGTTTTTCAAGACAAATTGGATACTCTCGGAGGGCTGATTTTTTTTTATATATTTTTTTTGTAAATAATATCTTACAACTTCCTTAACCTAGACACCTAAGAGCTATGTAAGCCGGCCATGGAACGGCGACCGACTTTGCCGAACGGAGAAAACCCTAGCCCGGATCAAAAGGGATCAACGAGGGAGTTCCCTCTTGTAACCACCAGAAGTGCTGGTGTTGTTTAACAACGTCTTCAATATCATGGGAGGACACTGACCTACTGAATCGGAGACGCACCTCAGCGCTCCGTGCGACGTCTCGGCTGTAGTTGAGTCGCCTGTCAACAGTTGTCTGAGCAACGTGGAAGATTGTGGGTACTGCCGATCTATCCTGGATCAGGCCTGCTTGGGCGAAATAGAGGAACGCCTCTGGGGGGACGAAGCCGTTCAGGCGCACACTCTCATGATACATAAAATTTGGGTAATAAGCCCCTGAGATCAGGTTATTCGTCGAGATCATTGGTCTTGCAATGTGCCTTCGAGTCAGCTTAATGAGGAAACTATCCACTCTGATCAGATTCGCCCTGTTGTATAGAACCTCATTGGAAAAGTACTTTGTGTACTCGGACTCCGGAGTTCGATATAAGCGAAGGCAAGCCCGAAGACAAGCCCTCTCGAAAACCCGAATCCTTTCCATTCTACTTGCCCCTATGTTGGACCACACGGGACAACCATATGCGAGCATAGGCCGAATAAGGGCTATGTAGCAGATAACCTTCACCCTCGCATCGAGTTGGCTGCTATAAAACAGTCTCTTTAATAGGGCAAAGGCACCCCGGGCTCCAGATAAAGCAACATGTACATGTTTGTTAAAATATAGATATTGGTCTAGCCAGAGTCCAAGGTTACATTTTTGCACGCAAGTGGAAGCCCGTGCTGTCCAACTACAGAAAACTTTCGCCAGTTCTTTTTGGTATCCCAAGAGGCCAAAGACAACGGCGTTCTGAACAGAATGGTTTCCGACTTCCGGAAATTGATCCTAAACTTCTAGTCGTCGCAATATTGCTGAATTTTGTCGAAGTCACGTTGCAATAATGCTACAATGACCTCGAATTTGGGCCCTGATCTGTACGCGATCAAATCGTCGACATACGCTATCGCAAAATGAAGAGATCCTATCAGATCAGCCGTGTAAATATTGAAGAGAATCGGCGAATTGACCGCTCCCTGTTGCAGACCGTTTTTGATATTGAACACTCCAGTAGAAGTCACATTGCCGTGTTTAACGGCAAACTTTCTGCCGGAGAGCATATGAAGTAACACGTATAAAAGAGGTTTGCTGATGCCTAACCTATTCAACTTGTAAAAGAGTCCTTCTAACCATACGGTATCAAAGGCCTTCTCCAAGTCAATCAGGCAGGCACCCGTGCATTGGTTCAATGCTTTTGTAACATTGGATATCTGATATCAGTTTAGACGCTGCATGTATCGTATCATGTCCCGCCTTGAAACCGAATTGCTTATCCGGTATTGTCCTCAACCCACTTAGTCAAGGCTCTATTGATCACCTTTTCGAATACCTTGCTGATATTCGGAAGAAGACTTATTGACCGGAGATTCGCCGGATTGGAGTTATCCTTTCCCCTTTTGGGGATCGGATGTACCACAGCAATCTTCCAATGTTCTGGTTAATGTGCATTATTCAGCATTGTTTAACAGAATGGCGTAGATTTCCACCGCTCCTGGAGGAAGATGTCGAAGCACAATGTTCGATATTCCATCGATTCCCTCAGACTTCTTCTTTTTCAATGATTCGAAGATCGTTTGGAGTTCCACCTTCGATACGAACGTGGCCTGGACCCTTTCATTGCCGATGGCATTATATGCCAAAACGTCGTCATTGAACCCGGTAAAACCAGTGTTCTCTGATCGCCAGTGTTCTAAGTCACTTCGAAGGTAAAAGTTTTGAACCAGGACTCTATTCTCTAGGTCGTGATTCGGGCGAACGCTAGGATTCACATTATACACGTCCTGGAAAGCGGTTCCTATAGCCTCCACTTTCTCCTGCGGATCTTCGATCACGAAAAAGTCGTCATCATCAACAGCGTCGCTAGGATCTATTCCTGCTGTTGTAAGTAATTGTCCGTTGTTTGTCGTTCGGGGGATTTTAAGACAAGGAAGTTCGTTGTCATCGTTCCTCCGAAACACTTTATTAATCTGGGGAAACATGCTCGGGTTATCTGACCTGATAGCCCGAATCTTGTTACCCCAGTGCAAATTGGCAGAAAGTCTGTAATTTGCTTTAATAAGTACTTGGAGGCTCGCGATCAACGACTTCAAAGTCCTTACCTCCGCGTTTTGTCTGTCAGTAAACCGTCTATACAAGTTTTTAAGTCTTGTAAGCAGCCTACTTTTTTGTTCGTGTAATGCGTCGATTGTTGCATTGCGGTAACTGTTACTGGGTGCTCGATACCGAGGTATCGTACTGTCCATTGTTCGTTTAAGTGTCTCATCCATTCGCCGTAGGTATCTGTCAATCGCCTCGTTTGACGGATTCCTATTCGACGGTGGATAGAGCGAGTTCGAGGAGAGTGCTCTTCAGGTCTCGGGCGAGCGAGTTCAACGTGTCCTACCGTAGTTGTAGGAGTATTTTTGGACAAACTCGTCCAATTCCGCAATTTCGTTAGGAATAGTTATTTCGGCACTTAGTCCGCAGTGGTCACTGTCATACACAAACGTGCGCAGACAGTTTATAGTTTGTCGGTCCACGTGTAGGCACACACACTAACCACTACGCCACGGCACCCCACGAAATGCGATCTTCAAAATACGCACCAAGCAGTGACTCGTTTTGGGTGTATCGGCTTTTCAATGTATGCGTGCGGGTTTTCTGTGCCCCACACGCTACAATTTTGCGTGTTTACATCCCGCCAAGATCAAAATGCTTCATCTGAAAAGATGTTTTTTTTTGGCGAAATCGGCATGTTCTAAGTCGATCGCAGGCCCACTTAGAGAAGCGAAAACGCATTGGATGGTCAGTTGGCTTCAACTCCTGTACGAATTAGACTTTGTAAGGGACGATTTTTTAGCTGGTTTGGTTTTGGCAACACTGGTTTTGACAGCTGACGTGTGTTTAGTACCTTGTGTCACTATCAAACAGCTTTAGTTTGGTTTGCAATTTAACCATGGATCGTCTTACAAATGAACAACGCTTGCAAATTATTGAATTTTACTATCAAAATTCGTGCTCGGTTCGAAATGTTCATCGCGCGCTGCTTCCATTTTATGGTCGGCATTCTCGACCTTCTGAGCAGTCTATTCGGAAGATTGTGACCAAATTTGATTATGACCGCCTAGATCGTGCGATTTGACACCATTAGATAATTTTTTGTGGGGGTATGTCAAGGCTAATGTCTATAAAGACAAGCCCGCTTCGATTGACGCACTGGAAGCCAACATCCATGCATTCATTCGTGAGATACCGGCCGATATGTGTGAAAGAGTATGCCAAAATTGGACTCAGCGGATGCGCTACCTGAGACGCAGCCGCGGTCAACATTTGCATAAAATTATCTTTAATCATTAAATTGCAAGGTTCAAACTATCGATTCAAATAAATATTTCATTAATTTTTTCGAATTTTTTGTGTTTTGTTTTTAAAAAAAGTTCTCAACCTCTTAAAAAATCACCCGTTATATCGTCATTCATCATAGCAAGGTCTTTATGCAAAATTCGTCTCAATGATGTCTCCGAAATGTTCAATTGTTGAGAACGACGGTGAATTGATGTTGATGGCGCTTCACACACACTTTCTGCCACAGAAGCAATTTTCTCGGGTGTACGCACTGTTTTTGGCTTTTCACGCTTTGTTTTATCGATGAGGATGCCAGTTTCTTTCACTTTTTTCACAAGATAACGAACATACGGAACTGACGGTGCTTTTCTTTTTCCAAAATCCGTACGCAATTTTCGCACACATTCTGCAACATTACCATGATTTTTAAAGTAATGTCGCAACCATATTCGTTCAGCAGTAGGATAAAACTAATTATTTGTCAAATCAGACATGAGCTAAGTGTTACCATTCACGAAATAAGCACTAGTTGAAAAAAAAAACGTAAGATGGCGGACCCTTTATTTTATAAAGCAGAATCATTTTATGTCATGCTCCTAAACTATACATAGCAGCATTTCATATGTGTTTTTATTTCTTATAAAATACCTACTACAAACATAATTTAAAAAAAATCATACAATTTTAATCAGTCTGTATTGCAATATCATTTCTTTTTTAGAAAAACATTTTTATTTGAATCAAGCCAAAGCAGTTTTTCCAGCATTTTCCTGATGCTCGTTTTCCTTCCACTCGCATTATCGTAACTTTTAATAAGAGCTGTCATTCGCCATTTCACATATTTAACATATTTTTAACATATTAAAACGGGACGGTTTTAGTCCCGAGCCTATTTAATAGGCTGTGTTACATTTCGTTTCACTGAACAAATTTAGTTTAAACAGTTATAAAATCATTGATTTAAAGTTTTATTTATTTATACAAAAACATTGAATCGCACTCACTCTTATTTATGCTTAATTTTTTTTTCCGTTCTAGAACAATAAAAGATATAAAATTATATGTACCTAGTCGACTTAGACGGTACCTTACAACAGGGTACTCGATGTTATAATCCCATTTCAACCTTTTTTTCATTGAGTTCCAACTTGTATAAATTCAACCCGGACATGGGTTAAGCATAAAGTTACTATAGGTTACTCGAGCTTGTCTAAAAAACAAAAACCTTTTTGTGTCCGCGACATGTCACTGCGTGTAAAATTTCATACAGGAGCTAAAACTTGACACTTTCGAATTAATTAAGATGTCATTCATCACCTTCTAATCGGCTGCATAATTTTTACCCATTGGCCAAAGGTTTAACATCTAATTTTGCTTATTTCGGTAGTAATAAACAGACAATCAATAGAAGTGAGAAAAAGACAAGCTATTAAGAAAACAATTAGCACATATCAGTTTCATAAAAAAAAAACATTTAACAAATTTAAATATATTATTTGGTGAGTTGATACAGTAGTGGCCGAATGTAGGTAGGTATACATCGTACATATAATGTAGCCACCTTTTAATAGACAAAAGACTAATGATGTTGACATTCTCATCGAAATAGGATTTTTTTAATTATGACAAACATCGACAAGTTGAATCTTAGAAAACAGGCATGTATATGGACCTACATACACTTATGCATATAAATAATAATTAAAACGTAGATAAAATCTTAAAAGAAATCTTAATACAGACTACCTATAGTTCGTTAAATTTGGTAAGATTGCTTCGCGGCATTTAATAACGAAGTAGATACCTACAACAGCTGTTAAAGTGACTCAATAAAGATAACTATAAGCCCCAGGATGCATCACTGTTGCAGAAAAAAGCAGCCTTTATTATTGTAAACGGATACAATAATTAATACTGTACTGACTAAAGCAGCTAATATCCAAATGGTTTTTTTTAGGTTTTATAATGAACATTTTCGGTTTTAAAATGAGCTATCTGAGCTGTCGACAACTTTTCTGTATGACAATATTGCTGGAAAAGTTTTTCGCCTAAAGTCTTATGTTAGCTACTACCTGTATAGTAAAGTGGCCGTCAGCCACCAAAAGCTGTTCATTAATGTCAGGCAAATGTAATTAATTGATGAGGTCAAAATATAAAATGAAATTTTGAAATATACTTGTACACACATTTCATAATGTGGAATTGTATTCCATAGACGAAATGCGCATAAAATGATCGCTCTGAAATATCGCGTAAAAAATGCGGCAAGATTAATTTTTGTCCCGGGTCAGGAGTCCCGGACGAGGCCAAGAGGAGTATTTAGGTAGCATTGGTTGTGGATGACAAAACGATAGCTTCAGAATCAATCCAAAAATAAACTCTTTCAGATGAGATATACTGGAATACCTAGAAATACCGTGAATCGAATGCCAGTCATTATATGCCAGCTAAAGTCGGCGCTTGCACTCACAGTCTAAGACTGGATAGACTAAGCTGTTTAATGTATGTGTTAACTGTTTACGAGATGTTTTTTCAACTGGGTTGAGAAGAAAAATCTAAAAATCTTATTGGACGAAGTTCGTAATAGATTTTAATAATGTAGTCTGAGAGTGGCCTCTAACAGCTAAGGTTACTTCTGATTCTGTAACCTTAGCTTTGGCAGTGTTCATATAGGCAACTACATCCTCATTGAGCACCACAAGAGGAAAATCAATTTTGTCGAGTTCGGTTCTAGAGCTCGAAATTTTTGGCATTTGTTAGACTTAGCAGGGTTTGTTACGAGGCAAAAAGAATGTGACCAGGCAAGGACATAACTTAGGTCCTCATTTAACCTCGATTAAAAGTCTTCCATTAAACAGACTTCCCTACAGATCTAAAGCAAAATATCGTCAGCGTTCATGAACAAGGCCGTTGCGGTTTGCGAACCATACCGGGGAGGAATAAAAATTGACGATAAGGACCCAGGAGAAACCCTTGTGGAATTGAAAACTGGGGGACAAGAGATGCCAAGAGGTGACAAGTTGCACCCGATTCTTCAGATAACTACCCCAAAAGCAGCATTTCGAATGTATCATACTGTATACGTGCAAACCTTTACTTTAGGAGGAGCTTAAGTCTGGACTGGACCTGAGCTTCAGCCAACAAGCTTCCTATAAGTTCGCGCAGTTGGCTGAGTTGTTGGCCCTACACATGAGCACATGCGACCACCACACACGAATCGTCCTTAACGAGACAAAATCAACGCATGTTAACTATTTACTTCATTGTGAGCGCATATGCAGACGATGCATAGCAATCCTGATCCCAGGTAAACTCCCATCAATCCTCAGTAATTGACTCAGCTACGCAGTCCGCATTGTTGGAAAATGGGTTGAGGTTCGAGGACTGGGAATAAACCCCTCTAAGACGAAAGTTTTGTTATTTACCAGGAAAAAGGGTAGTTCCACCCTTCAGCAACCCAAGAATGGGGGGAATGGAGTTACCGTTATCCAAATCGGTAAGATACCTGGGCGTCATATTAGACTCCAAACTCAGCTGGAGGGATAATATAAAAGATCGTGTCAAGCGGGTATACGTGGCATTATACGCCTGCTGCAGAACGTTCGTAAGCATGTGGGGACTGCAACCAAACATGGTACACTGGATGTATATAGCGGTCGTAAGACCCATCTTAACTTACGGTGCAGTTGTATGGTGGAAGGCTACGGAAAGAAAGTGTCATCTCTCTAACCTCACCAAAGTTCAAAGGGCAGCCTGCATGGGTATAACAGGGTCCCTAAGGACCACACCCACCGCGGCACTACTCAACCTTACCCCCTTGGACATATACTGCAGCAGCAGGGCAGCTAAAACAGCTGATCGCCTAAGTGAATCCGGACTGTGGTCCTCAAGATCTTATGGACACGCCTCTGTGGAAACTCAATGGGCTGCCTCCACAGATACCCCAGTTACGGATTACTTCCCTTTGGCATTCGCTTTCAACAGGAGACTCGCTACCAGAATACCTGAAAGAGGTGAATGGGAAGAAACGACCATTACAGGAGATGACCAGATCGCCTTTCTACTGACGGTTCTAAGATGGACGTCGAAACCAGCGTGTGCATTTCCTGTGGAGCTATGTTACTAAGTAAATCTTTTCGGATCAATGACGACTGCAGCATTTTTCAGGCGGAGCTGGCAGCCATAATCCAAGCTGCCTCCGAGCTGAAGAAACACAGCTCCGTAAACAATACCATCACCATTTATACTCTGATAGCCCAAGCGACAATATAAGCCTTGGAATCAGACGTAGTGAAATCAAGGGCTGTGAACCTATGCAGGGAAATTCTGGACGAGCTATCACTTGGCAACACTGTAACTGTGTGTTGGGAGCCAGGTCACACCGATATATCGGGACACGAAGAAGCGGAAAAGCTTGCGAGACATGGGTCTGGGATGAATGCATCTCTAGCCCTCAAATCTATAAGAATCCCGCTGAGTTCGATAGCACGTAGGATAGAAACTGAATCCTTGATTAGAACCAACCAACGTTGTACAGAAATTGATACGTGCAGACACACAAGGGAAGAAGTTGAATCTCTTCGTCACCTGCTTTGCGAATGCCCAGCCCTAAACATCATCAGGCGTAGTACCCTCGGCAGTTACTTCTTCAACGAACTCGAAGATCTAACTAATGTATATCTAAAGGACCTCCTAAGATTTGTATACAAATCCGGATGGGTCCAAGAGGGCGAAACTCTGAGCTTCTAACAGCGGTTTATTTCTTTCTTCGTTCCAGGTGTTAAGAAGGTTCCCAATATGGACACAATGGACCCAACTGCTGGTCTAAGTGAGCCGTGACTATTGTCAAAAGGGCATTCATCAACCTAACCTAACCTAACTTTACTTAAAAAAAGATAAACAAGAAACCTTTATTCATTAACTCGGTACAAATCCCGTACTCAAATGAAGCGAGGTAGGAATGACTCCAGACGCAAAACTTAAATCGAAGCCGCACGTTAAAAAGAAACGCGACGAGTTCGAAATCAGGTTAAGAGAAATGAATTGGCTTATCGGAAGATTTTCGAAACTAAGCATATATAATAAACTGCTTTTGTATAAGCCAAGCAATAGATCTATTTTAGAAACTTTTCAAAATAAGACACTCAGAGCAATCGTCAATGCTCCATGGTAAAAACATAAGAAAGAGCGATCTCCACCGAGATCTAGGAATCGCAACCGTGACTGACGAGGTAACAAACTTTGCTCGCAAACTTAGTACTCGACTTCGCACAAAGTAACAATGACATTATCTGAACTTTGGATCAGACAAATCTTTGCATTGCACCGACTACAACGAATGAGACCTTTGGATCTAGCAGCATAAGATGAAACCGCATAAATTGACGACCACACGCGATTACTAAAGAAGCTTGAACTACTTGTTAAGGGAACTTAGTCGTAGTCTGCGGAAAATGGCAGGTTTTTAAGTGAGTAAGAATCTCACACTACTATGAGCACGCGCAGCCGGTTCTAGGTATGTTACCTAAATGAAACAAGTGAGTAAGTGCAAGAGTATGTCTGTAACGAACTTCTTAGTATTCGACACTATTTACCAGGTAACATAAAATTTTAAAGTTTTTTGGCCTGAATTCATATTCTGTATGTCAATTATTTGTTTCCATAGCCACGCCCCCAGAAATGAATGAAGGCTAAAAATAAAAATCAGTTTATTCTAATCTCATTAAAATCATGAGAGAATGCCAAAATAATTGGTTAAAAAACAGTTTTTACCTAAAAACGCCCCCTAAAATTGGGCGGAGCTCAATACTTCGCAAGTATTGCTTACATAGAAAATGGTAATATTTTTATTATATGTCATATAATTTTGTTTCGGTTAAGAATGAATTTTCCGAGAAATCAGAATTTAAGAGATCATAAAAGCCAATTGCGGGCGTGGATTTGGGCCGATTTTTTTTTTTTTTTTAATTTTCATACTTTGTCTGTACAACATGAGAACCGAAGCAGACTGCAAGTTTTAGCTTTCTAGCTTAATTTTAAAGGCCTTAAAACTTCACACATAGATACGGATTGACGGGCGGACGGACATGGCTTAATCAATTCACCTGTCGGTCTCGATCATGTTATCTCTAAAAGGTTACGGGTCTACGGTGATTATTTCACTGTGTTATAAACTATGCATTAAAATTAATTTTAATACACCCAGGGTCGGCTATAAAAAACTAATTTGAAAAAAATTTGAGATATAGACAATTTTTTAATATTAAAAAAAAATATATAGCGGGCCTGAAATAGTGTATAGTTTTCGAGATAAGTTTAAAATCATTTCAGTCTTTTTTGAAATTTAAGTGGCATAAAATATCTCAAACTTCTGATCTGTTTCTATCTTATTAACTAAATTTTGAACAAACACAAACCACTTGAGTCGCAACCCAAATGTGTGAAAAGTTTGAAAGCAAAAAACTCGTTTTTTACCCTGGGTTTAGATGAAAATTTGAGTACCTAAACTTAAAATTTGACTTAAACGAAAATAGTAGACAAAAAAAAATTATAAAAGTTATCTTAACAATAAAATTTAATAATTTTAAATGTGAAAATCGGGTAAATAGTCAAAGATGCGCCCTTTATTTTAATATAATTTAAAAGCTCGTATACACTTTACACTATATTACATAAATTTTGTACGAGCGAAACAAACGAGCTATAGGGAAGCGTTATATAAATAATATTATATTAATAAAATTACTGATATAAATAAAATATGTAATGCAAGTCGGGAATTAAAGAAAAGAAAAACATTAATTTGCAAATATACTAAATAAAATTAATATTTCATAATAAAAACTAAGCCAAGTCTTCAAAAAAGGCTGGCGGACTGCTCCGTGTAAGACTTTATACTTGGCGGTCTTGTTTATTTAATTGCTTGGGTCTTCAGACGCCATGCTCCGACCATAGTCGAATGAGACCACGGGTGAATTTGGCAATCGCCAATGCCACCTGAAGTAGAAAAATTATAGGTTCTCCGCATTCATTTATATAATTTTGAATGGGTGATTTCGGGGTTGTGGATTAACCCCCGAAAACAAGCTATAGGGAGTCCAAGAGGTCGCCACTGATTGTCGTCTCACCTAAGTAAAGCGCAAGTTTGTTTTGCCCTCGTTGACAGGGGTAATTGTACGGACTTTAAAGTTTTTTTTTTTAATAATGCTCGTGATCAAGGGGTTATGATTATCTACCTTAAAAATGCGTAGCACATGGAAAGAATTTGGGGATAGAAAAGATAGAAGAAGAAAGTCATTCTCAATCCAACACAAACGCTGGCTAAGCCAAACATGTAACCTTTGCACAGAAAGACCAAAGCTTACCCCCGCAAGTGTTATGGCTTTACGGAGAAAACCAATTGTTCGACCAGCAGAATTTTTCAAACATCTGGCATGCATCTAAATGTTGTCCATTATTTTTGCATGTTGGAAGAGAAAAATGTGATTTGTATTCGCCCGACACCCTAATCTGGGTAACAGACGCCCACCAGGAAGCCGCTCATTTTGAGACAGACGCTTGTGGAATTATATTTGTTGCTGATTTTGTTGCACCTCGGATATTTTCCGTACCCACTATATCTTATGAGCATACCCCTATCCGCCACATGGGGAGGCGCCCAATTGGGGACCAGCAACTCCATCTGGTTGCTACGGAATTTTAAGTGATTGCCTCTGGTGTAAGGACGGGAGTACTGAACCACTCTTTTTTGCCGTCAAAGGAGTCGGTGATGTTTTTACCGACCTTGAGGGAACAGGGTGAATTTTCCATCGACATACTGCACAGACTGATGAGTTTGGCGGGGATGCCAACACTAGAAATTGCACTAGATGGCCTTTATAAAGCTCGTTTCTATGCTGCCATACGTGACCTTGAAATCGACGAAGAAGTGATGATGGGTGCTTTGTTTTCTCCAAGATATGCCACAACGTGATTGACGATAATGGATTATTCTGGCCAAAAGCCACGCCGATATGCGCACCTATCAAATTCTTGACAAACGACTTTTGGCGGTCACTTAGTAGGTATTCAGCAGAAAAGTTCTTAAATGCGATGCTTAGAAGCCTGATGTATCTGTAGTTGCACAATTCGAAGGAGCTTCTTCCTTGAGGATCGGGCAAACAATGCTGGTTTCATTCGTCGGGCATGTTTTCCCCAACTATGTCTTGCAGATGAGTAATACATGCTCCTAACCAGATAATCCAGCCAGCGGAATTAAAAGGTTCAGCAGTTAGGCCGTCAGCCCCTGCTACTTTATTCCGCACCTAAGCTAAGACTACACAAAGCTTCCTTGTGTGCCGTATCGTTCGTATGCTTCGTCGGAAACTTCTTCGCTCGGGTTGAATCGTTCATTCTGTCTGACAGCGGTATAGATTTCACTCAATTTCAAAGACTTAAGTCGTAGCGGACGCATTTCCAAAATCGCATTCAAACATTAATGTCAAAAATGAATACCTTCTTACCCAACTAACATACTCTCGAGAATTAAACTCTTAAAACGTCAAAATAGCTCTCATAAGACTCTTGTAAGTTTTTTTTTGAAACAACTATATTATTGTTTGGTGTGTCTTACAGATGACAATTATTGTCATACTTCTGTTAGGTGCGTTTTGAAGTGAAAGGTATTTTGTAACGCTTTAAGGAAGAAAAAGTTTGCCTTTTTTACAGCCAATGGTGAAAGAAATGAAGTTGCCTTATAAGACTAAATGTTTGGTTATCAGAAGTTTGGTTATCATAAGAGTTGCACTCTAATTACAAGATTTAAGCTCTTGAAAACTTAAGACATACAAGAGTTGAAGTCTTATAACGAGAGTCCTGTAAAAGCTAAACAAACTCTTATTATATGTTTTAAGAGCTTCTAGACTCCTTTAAGTAAAGTGCTACAAGATCATTTTTGGATCTTATAGTAAGAGTTGGACCTATAGCTAGTTGGGTATAGGTAAACTTTTAACATCATATCTGACTCCTCACGTTTGGTAGGGAAAATTTGTGTTTTATTGAAAATTTAAAAATCTGATAGTGATAAAAGACCATAATGTCCTTTTGACGCCTAAGAAAATTTTTGCAAAACTCTTATTTTTTGTTTTGGTAAACTTATCTACTGCTTGGGGGAGTTTTCTCACAACTGAAGTAAAACCCTGAAAACGCACTCAGAAAGCCGTTTGTGAGGCACGTAAATATATTTTCACAAAGTAGTACATCCTGCCATCGTCACCTGAAAAAAAAAGAGTTGTTCTTTTCACGGTCCCCACCTCCGCGAGGGTTTGACAAACTTTTCAAAGGGCCGTTCGGATTCGGCAAAAAAATTGTAGGTCCCCTTGTATGTAAAGAAATCAACACAACAGAAGAGAAGTTGGCCCTGGTTCACCTCGAGCTGTTGCGCCACTCTATTTATTTATTTATAAAGTAGTGTACCTAGTAGTGTACTAGTACCATACCTAGATATGGTTGCCGTCAATCTATTGATCGTGTAAGTAGTTAAGAGGCGCATATAAGCTGAGTCAAAATCTTAGGGCTCGTTGGCCTTAATTTTTTTTAAGAAATCATTTCAAGCGAAAATTGAAAAAAAATGAGACCATTATTATGAGACCACCGCACCATGTTTAATATAGGTATACCCTAGTATACCTGCTTTTATGGTGCCTCCCTACTTCGTAAACACTTGGAAAAGGCTTCCCATTTGGGAATAGCTATGCCTGAATCTATTCTCTGATTTTTTGATTCTTCAACCAAACCCTCATTGGTTGAAACAAGTAAGGCCCCTTCACCTTTCACAATGCATTTGGCTGTAAAAAAGCACTTCATGTGATCTTATCATTATTATTTTCCAAGAAATCAATGCACAGAAAAAAACAAACTCCTTAAAGTGGCTTGCCATATTCTCAAGATCTTCAAATGGCGTATAGGTAGGTAGCTAGTCCAATTAAGGAGAATCACATCAAAAGCAGCAAACATCGCGATGATGGCCGACTGATAAGTCGTTTACCAGCCAAAAACACGAGTCCGGGGGCACTGGTAAGTACATGTATTCCACCCATACCTATACCTACCTGCGAGTCCCCCCGAGTTGGGTATATTTACTGTATAGGTATGCACCTAGCTTTTTATTTTGTCAGTTTTCTTTTATATCTGTTTTGAACTTAACCAACCCCTACACAACAAGACAAAAGACAGCCAGGCGGTCCGACATTGCACCCGTTGCACACAAGCACCATCAGCCATTGCAACCATTTTACGTTGCTTGCTTACATGCAGTAGTACTAAGGATGTTAGGTAACTGGTTTTAATGTAAACACAGCAGGCTAACAATGGCGTATAATACCCGCGCCTTCCACACACCAACTTTTCGAAGACGTTTCGCAAGACGATATGCTGCTGTGCTGATGCAGTCTTCGAGACTTTCGATTTGTAGGCATACCCAGAGTTTTATGTGTATACATGGACTGGGGATACGAACATACCCGACACACAGCATAATTGATGATTATGCTACTAGCCTGCTTTTACTCCTTTGCTCCTGGGACAAGAAAAATCTGTCGGATCATACTAAAACACGCGCGTGGAGCCATTTCAGCCTTACTGCTGCAGCCGTAGTTCTTTGTGTTTGTACATGGCCAGGGCATTACATCAATTCACCGAACTACATGTGTAGCTACAAGAGTGCAGAAGCAAAAGCAATACCCACCTACCTACCAGCGGCGCGCCGACCTGGTGGTGGGCTGGAACCACCCAGGCCCCATCCATTCACCCCACTCTTGGGCGCGAACACAGCGACCAAAGGCCAATTGCGCGAAGCTGCCACCAAAGCAGACAATGCAATCGGCCATCACTGTAGCGGTGTCTGGATATGGAGTGACTGTGTATGCAGAGAGGCTCCACCATTTAAAACTGGAACCGGTTTTCTCGAAAAACAATACACAAAACCAAACGAAAGCTCGGGCCATATGGGGTGGCGACGATTACGATGAGCTTTTTGACATAAAAATCGACCATAAGCGATGTGATATTACAACAACTGTCATCATGTTACGATGTGTCAAACTACAAATCTGGTAGCATTGCATTTTCCTGCGACACCTGGAAGGGACAACTGGAAAAGCTCTCCGGCCTTGGAATGTGGGAGTGGAGCGCACTTTGTCTAACCCACCGTCACCGAGTGAGCCCCACAATGTACCCACCCGATGCGGTGTGGTGGTGTTGAACGTTTTGTTTTTTGTGTCGTTTTACGGTTTTCGTTGTTTGCTTTTCGTACACTGTTTACTTGGCGGGCATGTGTATATGTGAAGGGGGACACACAGCACATACTGGATGGGGAATCATCTATGGGACACTTGCTCTGTCGTCAGAGGGCGCTGCTATCAGTGTGGGTGCGGGCGACGCGGCGCGTATGGTCGCCAGGCCAGCGCCAAGTGCACGGTCGACCAGCGGAGCCAGTTTTCTTTGGTTGTTCCGATGTTTAGCAGATGTTTACCCGTTTGTTTCACTTGACCGTGTGCGTCGTTCCATTGGTCGTTCCGCAGTGGCTTGAGGTGATTTTGATACTGTCGCCCGTCCGTCTTCGTCTGACGCTTATACTTCGCCGACGCTCCGACGCAGTGTGTGCCCCGTGTAGTAGTTTGGGGATTAATTTACGGGTTTTCTTTTTTTTTGGTTCCTATTCCTATCTCCTGCGTTTTGTTTCATTAGAATTTTTTTTCTCCTTCTGTGGCGTGTACACACGAGTGCTTTTCTGTGTCTTATCATCCACCTTTCGCACTGGTGGTGCGGTGCATTACTCAAGTGCGGTTCGCGGTGCATTGCCGTCGCTACTGATCGGCGGATTACGGCAATTTGCATGCGAGATTTTCTCAGCTGCATCTGGTCTGGATGCAGTGTGTAGTGGTGTTCGACAATTGTAGTTACACGAATACTGTCACATCGCACATATTACTAAGTGGAACATCTTTGCGACAACGACGACGACAACAGCACAAGAACACAGTCATATCAGTTTTATATCGGTTTTATGAGCAGAGAGCAAACATACACTACACTTGGTGTTAGTAGGAACCTTATACACCGCACAGTTGTTGCTGTTGCTTCTGTTCGTTGCGAGAATTGAGTTTGTAGGCAAGAGGTACCCTACTAAGCTGGGACTCCTCTAATGACATGACGACCAATCGGTGGTAGGTGTGGTTGGAGCATCGTACATTGTGCACTGTCTGCTTTTCGTAAGAGTTCGGCTGCCGCCCCCTTTACCAGTCGGTGTAAAAGAAGCAAACAAAAAAATTTGACAGAAAAAAAATGATGAAAATTATTACAGCGCTGCTGTTTCAAATGTAATCGGTGTCGTTTGGTCGGTTATCGGGCGAACGGCGAGTTAACAAACCTGCTACTGGTAGTGCGCGACTGAAGCTACCCATCCACCCCCTTTTACCATACGTATTCGAATATTCGGCGGCGTGTCATACCTATAGCTTTGGCCTTTAGGGTGGATAAAGTGTTAATTTTTTCTGCTTTTTTGTGAAAATTTACTTAGATTAACGCGAATTCGCTTGCTTTTGTATAGTTTAAGTTGTTATAATTGAAGTGGAATGTGAGATTTGGGTGTGTGTTTGTTTGAGTGATTATACCTACCACCCACGTGTGTTTTTTGGAGTTAGTGTTGCCGTGGCAGCTGAGAACTTACCACTTTGAGAATACGCATCCTTTTGTTTTGAAGATCTATTGAATGATTGAGTTTGCGTTGCGCGACATGTCACATTTTCCCATGAGAGGTTCGCCCAGTATACAGGTATGTTGACACAGATTATTACAATATTCTTAACTCGGAACCTTTTATTCCAATTCGGAAGGCATACAGAATTCAACTTAGTGGTACGTAGGTATTTAAAAAAATCCTGTTTATAAATTTGCCTATCTAGAACTGTGCTTTTAAGAGTCAACAAATTTTAAGCCCCAAAGGCTTCGTTTGCCTAATTAGGATTAGAAGGATTAATAATAGGTGTTGAGCAATATAAATTTTGATAAAACAAGCGGGAAAGTGCAATATTGCGTATGTAAAAGCTTCAGTCCGTTAGCGACGGATTGTAAAATACCCTCCCCTACCTTAAAAAGAAACTGCCAAGCCTTCAAAAAGTGAGCGGGATAAAAAAATTTAACTGTTGAATGCTCTATGATAGGTGGTTGCATACATTTCGGACTACAACTCCGGCTTTTTATACCCGACCCAGGGTATATAAAGTTTGATGTATAGTTTGTAACGCAGTGAAATAATCACCGTAAACCCCTAAGACCTTTTTGACATATGAGTGGGATCGACAGGAGAATTGATTAAGCCATGTCCGTCCGTCCGTATGTAAACAACTTTTAGGCCTTATTTTGAGCATAAATTACTGAATCACTAGATATCCAACTTCGGACATGTAAAAGCTTTGCCCACAAGCTGAAATTGATAAATTTACCCATTCTCCGACACTTGTTTACAAATGTGAGTAAATTCATGAATTCGTCATGCAATTTCGTTTTGCAGCTTTTTTATCAGCTGATCGCGTAAGGTAAATTGTTGTTGTACCTTCTTACACGTATTCACCGACACGGAAATTTAAAGCCTTAAAAAGACTTTAAAGGCTTTATAAAAAACGTAAACAAATGGGCGTTGGAAGGTAAGAGGGACGCAAGTTGAATATCTAGTTATTCAGTAACTTGTGATTTTGAGGTAGAGAGTTGAAATTTTGTAAGTTGGCAGGAAGTCCTTCAGATCAAGTTTGAAAATAAACTGAATCCGCTCACAGACACGCCTACTACAGGCCTGTATGTGCGACCGTCTCCAATTTTAAAAAATACTTTTGCCAAATTTTAGCTATGTTACAATGGCGCACCAATCATTTTTGGTGTGCAACATTGCCTTGTAGTTGTCTATGAAGTAGCCGAAAAGTTTAAGCCTTTTCATTGATCACGCCCACTTTTTAAGAGATTTAAGCTTAAAATGACTGTTTTTCAATAAATATATATGAAATTTGACAAAAATTTTATGACAAAGGTTGTAGATATCAGCATTTTTTAACTTTTATGAATATATTATATGTGTCTCCGCCCACTTTTGTGGGCGTGGCATTAAACCAAAAAAATTTTAGCAGAGTTTTAGGCCGAAATGTATGCAACCACCTAGTATAAAGCATTCAACAGTTATAATTTTATATCCCGCCCACTTTTTGGAGGCGTGACAGTTTTTTTGGTGTAGTCGGGTATTTTGCAATCTTTCGAAGATGGACTGAAACTTTCGCATTCGCACTGTTTTTAACTAAAATTTTCTAGTATTTTTTAACCTTTCGTATGCATAAACATAGGAACGAAGGTTACTTCTTTTATATTTTGGTGCGAGTATTCGCTTTATTTGAAAACATCTCATATACAAAAAACTTACATTCCTACCATACAAGCGAAAAATCCTGAAGCGTCTGTCTCTTAATGAGCGGCTTCCTAGTCGGCGTCTGTTACCCAGGTTATAGGGTCGGCCGAATACAAAACACCTTTTTCCCTTCCAATATGCAAATAGAATGGACAACAATTAGATGCATGCCAGATGTTCTTATGAAATATTCTGCTGGTTATACTATTGCTTTTCTCCGTAAAGGCATAACACTTGCGGGGATAAGCTTTGGTGTTTCTATGCAGAAGTTTCATGTTTGGCTCAACAGCGTTGGTGTTGGATCGAGAATTACTTTCTTCCTCTATCCCTAAACTCTTTCCGCTCGTGATGTGCTACGCATTTTAAGGGTAGTCATATCCGATTATCATATATGATTTCATTTAGGGCTTATTTTGGTGTTTTGTTCCTTTGCATGGAATATGGCCTCAAAGTAGACAGAAGAAAATTACGTTTTCGACAAACCTTAGATAAAAGAAACACCTTTTCCTCACATTCTAACGAAAAATAGCAAAAAAAAAAAATTGCCTTAAAAGGCTTTCCATATAAGGCATAATTTTGTATTAATTCTGATATTGGTATACACGCTTTGCCCTGCAAAAAAAAAATTAGATCACCGATGGATTATTGACTTTAGAAGCCTGGACTGGACTCTGAATGATGCGTATCTTTTCTTTTTGACTTATTTGAAGGAAATGATTTTCGTTTCCTCTCCCAAAACGAACCGACGAATATAACTTCTATAAGATCAACCAATGATAAAGTGCTATACAGTCTGCACGCAGAAGCTACAGTCCCTACAGTCAGTCAGTTGAATACCCCATCCATCCTGCATTGTAAAATGCTCATGTTATTTTACACTTATTTTACATTTTATAAGTAGTGCAAACCTCGCAATGGGGCGTGTCCAACCGCTCCCTGATTACAAACTATCAATATTAACACAGCTATTTCCAAGTTATGCTTAAATGTACGTAAAAATGCAATTTTTTTTGGTTCAAATTCAATATTTTTGAAAAATCGACCCCCAACAGGGGGCGTGACAAAAAAAACTTTGTATAACCTCAGATACCTACTAATTTTTTGCTTTATTATTTCCTAAATTAGGCTTAAGGCCTATCTAAATCAAATTTTTCTGGAAAATTTTAGGTTTTTCTTAAATTAAGCCTCCAAATGTGGGCGTGGCCCAAAGTTTTGTATAAACGAAATGTAGAACTAAGTGTTTTCTACATCATAATTTTAAATAAATTTTTTTCAATTTGGGACAAAACTATTGAATAAAATGCAAAATTGAAAAATTACTTTTTAAAATGATGCCACCGCTTGGGGAGGTAAAGCGATTTCAATAAACAGGAGATAATAAATACCAAATTTCAGGCTTTTAAGAAGTCTGACCAACTGTTTCACCTCAAAAGACTTAGTATTACTTCCTTAATATGATCCTTAAATCATTAATTACTTAATTATTAAATATTATTTCTTAATTATAAAAAAAATAGTCATTTCGACTTAAAAAAGATTGTCCGCCAATTTGTTTTGTCAATCTCCCTTATTAAACTATCAGAAAATGCATTTTTTTTTCATGGACCCAATGAGGTAGGTAGCCTTGCGGCTGCCTCCCGGACTGTTAAGGGTCCAGGTCCATTCTAATTTTTTCTCCATGCTACATTTTCGAATGTATCAAATTTAATATACTCCTGTGAAATTTAGTGTATAATAAATGTTGTAATGATATCATCAGCATTATGTATTAATTTTGATATTTTAAATGCTGGAAGACTTATAACACCCGAAAATGTTAATTTAACGCCTGATATAAAAATATTTTTTTTTGTGTACGTAAAATATGTTGAACTTTCATAAAAAAATAAAATTTTAAAGAAGTTGAGAAGGTTATGAGAAAAGGCATTTACAAAAGGCCTATGAGCGGGTCCCTCAGGAGGATAAACTCCAGGGAGTATGGTAGAACTTAGTGGGCCTGAGTCGGTCAGTCTTTGTATGAGAACTGCGAAAGCTGTGTCCGGATAAATTGTTCGGGTAAATGGCGTCAAGTCTCATCATTTTGATGTGAGCGTTGGATTTCGCCAGGGCTGTGTTCTATCGCCTCTCCTTTTCATAGAATATATGGACTGGTTGGTGAACGTGAAGCGTAGTCTTGGTGCTAAATCTTAAGAAATGGCAGGCGTCAGGATAAGCCAGAGTGATTTAGGTATGCTTTCATCGTCCGAGAAGGAACTTCAGCGAGCACTGGATGGATTAGCGGTCATCTGTGCTGAGGCTGGGATGTAGGTAAACATGAGCAAATCCGAAATGATGGTTGGAAATGATGGTATGTACCCTGCACATAAATGAAGTCTCATTGAAGCAGGTAGAGTATTTCGTGGTCTTTTTCACAAACGATGGAAAGAGTGATACTGACTTTATCCTGTGTAGGATTGGCCAAGCTGGAGCATTAGCAGCGTTACCGATGGTGATAGACAATTTGAAAATGTCGCCCACTTAAAAATGCGTCCCACTTAAAAAAATACACTAATGTTTAAATTTTAGAAAAAAAAAAAATTCGGGACACTATAGAAAAAAAAATTACTTAAATTTGTAGTCTCAGACCCTCCGCGCCGCTCACTTGATACCCAAAATAGTGAAAAAGAACAAAGAGTTAGCTTAATATGGAATAAAAACTTACTTGTTGCAAAATTTTTTAATAGCGACCTTCAACTTCTACATACATATTAAAATATTGTTTAACCATCAGACAAGACATGATCATCTCCATCATAACATGACGTAGGTGGCTCTCCTGCTATGAACAGAAAAAACTAAGAGTTTCATTGCAGAGTTAGCTCCTTCAGTAAAGTTGCCAAAATTTTCCACTCACGGAATTATTAACTCTCCCAAATCTCACTTCACTCACATAGAAAAAACACAGGAAAAGAAGTTCGAGTTGTTCTCAGATGTCATTTTTCATAGAAAGACGCAAAACAACTGCCACACCCCACAGAAAAAACATTCAAAGAAATTCATACTGAACTCCGAAATTGATCCGGGATCAAGTCACCAAATTTAGTGAGTTAAGGAGAGATTAACCTCAGATCTAAATTCACTGAAAAACTCATTTCTGGGGTTAGTCTCAGCTTAACTCGGAAACTCTGATGATCTCGAACTGAAAAACCGGCCCTAAGGAGGGGATATCCCCCTCTCTGCCCTCGAGTATCTAATTAAAAAGGATCTGTTCCTCCAGGTAGGGGGTCGTCCCGTCGGGGTTACCTCCCGTCCACGGAAAGAATACACTAGACGGACTACTGCTGAATAGAAAATTTATTCGACTCATTTATTTCGTTGAATTAGCAAGAGGCAAATGTAATAACTTTTTTCAATTTGTGGCTGTTGTATGCGTTACTGATTTCAAAATTAAAAATGCGTCCCAATGCCGCCTGCTTTTGAAAAAAGCGTCCGAAAATCGCTTATATCGAAATGTCGTCGCCAAGTGTCCCGAAAGTAGAAAATCGGTAACCCTGAGGCCTGAGCATTAGTTAAGAAGCCAGCCGGTCATAAGGAAAGCTGAGCTTGGAGTGAAAGCAAAGATCTCAGTTTTTAATTCAGTGTTCGTTGCAACCCTCGTCTGTGATGAAGAAATTTATGCGGGTAATGACCGAAGAAATTAGATCGCGGGTAAAAGCTGTCGAAATGAGATATCTGAAGTGCGTTGCTGGTGCTACTCTTAGGGATAGAATAGAATGTCAGTATTCGTAGGAATCTTAATGTTGAGCGGCTTCTTCTCGGAGTAGAACGATCAATTGTTCGATGGTTTGGACATGTTGTTCGCGCCCCTCGGCAGACTTCCTAGACAGATTATGTTAGCCGAGATGCAAGCGCGTCGCCCCCCTTGTAGGCCAAGAAAGAGGTGGTGGGATCAGGTAAAGAACTTCTCCGAGGCAGCTCTGGACATCGCACTTGTGTGTCTTGAGTTTGTGGCGGAGGATCGGGAACAGTATGAAGGGATCATTTAGCCGCTCTTGCTTCACGACCCTTCTGAGTATAGGTAAGCGGTCACAGAAAATGACATAAGAAGAGGAGTTAAAAATATGTGGCCGCCGACGGGGCCGGCCAAAATTCTGCTTCCAAAATTCCTGGTGCTCGAAATTAGCCTCTTTTTACTTACTTTCCGATCTTCTTTCCGATCTTCTTTTCGAAATCCTGCTTTTCACAAATCTGACTTCACAAGAAAATTCTACTTATTCTGCTTTTTTGAACAAACTTTTGACTTTTGTGAAGAAGGTAAGTCCGCCGGCTAAAATTCTGCTCCCAAAATTCCTGGTGCTCAAAATTTGCCTCTTTTTAAAAAAAATGCTGCTTACTTTCCGATTTATTTTTCGAAATCCTGCTTTTCAAAAATCTGACTTCACAAGAAAATTCTGCTTATTCTGCTTTTTTAAAATTTTTTTTGACTTTTGTGAAGTAGGTAAATCCGCCGGCTAAGATTCTGCTCCCAAAATTCCTGGTGCTCAAAATTTGCCTCTTTTTAAAAAAAATGCTGCTTACTTTTCGAAATCCTGCTTTTCAAAAATCTGACTTTACAAGGAAATTCTGCTTATTCTGCTTTTTTAAACAAACTTTTGACTTTTGTAAAGTAGGTTAATCAAAGGTAAAAAAAGCAGGTGGATGTAGGGATTGGATGCGGCAGGCCCGCTTTATTTCACTGTATCGCTTTGTCAAAGTTGCGTTTTCAGAATTTTAAAATGATGAAATTTTAAAAAAATAGACCGTTTTCTAAACTTTGGTGGAAAACCTGGGAAAATCTGGGTCTGAAATATTGAATAGTTTTTGGGACACGCTTAAAACCATTTAAGTTGGTTATTAAGTTTTATAAGTATGAATAACCCTAAATTAACTTCCTCAAGATCTTTTCACTACTAGCTGCATTCTCAGCATTGCTTCCACTCTTTTAGACTTCCTAAAAATAAATGCAGTCCCAAAGCCAAATCAATAAATTGCTTTATGCTTCTTAAACCCTTTTCAATCTTCAAGAGGCATTGAATTTACATAAAACTATGTGTATATGGGTAAGATATTTCCTATTTAGTCTCAACTTTATGACAGAACTCACGGACAGCGACAGAAGACTGAATAAAATGTCAATTTCAGGATACAAATTGTGAAATTATTGTAGATAACTTAGAAAAGCAGATCCCGCACGGTTCCGGCAAACATTAAGTGTAGTAATATCAATTTGTACTTATGCATGTCTCAGCTAATTGTGTTTTATTGTTCATTCTTTTTACATATAATTGATTAAATTGTTTCTTTTTTCCATGTTACACATTAAGGCTAATTGTATTTTATTGATCACTTAAATCAAGATATTTATATTCAGAATAAATATGTGAATCAGACTCCTACGTTTTTGCGCACATGATGCTTCAGAATGATGTGACGACTTTTCAACATAACTTTCGACTCAATGGCAAACCGGTCCAATGGGTGACCAATTCCAAGATCTGCTACCGGAATTGTTAACGATCAATAAAGAACCTAAACAATCGTGTTTATTAACGCAAACAATAAAATTGGGTGTATATATGGAATATTTCAAGGAAATTTACAATAAATTTCAATAAAAAATTTTAAAAACTTTGATGTAATGGTGTTCTGGCGCCATTAGTCTGCTCTTTGATATGAAGCTTGGCTTTGAAATGTTAATGAAACCTTTAACAGCATCCGTTTTTGGCAATTGGAATGGCAAAGCTTTCCCAGCAGTGTGTGGTATGTCACATGGTTTCGAGGTACTACGGCAGAGATTACCATGTTTGGTGTCAAAAGGTTACCTATAAAATTTGACGCTTTGTTTTTATACGTATGTGTGAATGTGTATGACTTTTTTTCTCCGAAATTGAGAGCGAAAATAAAATGAAAGTTGTCTTGAGTTGTTATTCAAGGCTAATTAATTGGTTCAATGGAAAGAAGGAAACTAGCTTGGCGTAATTTTTATTTGCACGCAAAAAAACGCAATAACTATCCATTCTATCTCCAATTAGTTGCTCACTAATTTTTTTAAAATGTCGAGTGTTGAACAAAAACACAGCTGAATAATTATCAATAGAGTGGCGCAATAGCTCTAGGTGAAACAGGGCCAACTTCTCATCAATGTGTGCTGGTGTGCTAATTTCTTTACATATAGAAGGGGACCTAAAATTTTTGGCGAATCCGAACGGCACTTTGAGAAGTTTTTTTTTTTCAAGGCAAATGATGCTCTTGGAGGGCTTGTCAAAACCCTCACAGAGGTGGGGACCGTGAAAAAGAACAAGTTTTAGGTGACGGTGGCAGGACAGCTGAAAAAGCATTCATTATTAGCATATTATTAACACTATAACCTCTCAGTTTAACGGCGACATACGACGACTTGTTAAATGTGTTAAATGCTATAACACCGGAAGCTCTCTACATATAAGATTTGGGGGTTCCGGAAAATCAAAGCCCAATATGAATGTCAGACAACCCCCTAATTTACATCTTATTTCAAAATCAAAATAACTTTCGACCAGGTAAAACAAGGCATATAGAAACTCCAATTTTGGGTGTACAATTTGTGGCTAAGAATCTTGACAAGACAACGAAAATAGAGTTGCCCAAACCACTGACCATGCCCACTTTTATATTTCTCTGAAAATTCACTCTCAATCAATCAAGCAATCAACCATTTTCTAAAAAACTTCTTCCTCTACAAGTATCGCGAAGCTAGATACCCACCACGTATTTCTTGGCCGGCGTCTTAGTCTTCTTAGGCCGATTCTTGGTAGTCTTCAATGTTCACAACTTTCAATGCTGCTGTGACCTATTAGTTTAATGAACTGTTTATTGCATGCTGCATGTCTAGGAAGAACCCAAGCCCTAGTAACAGTCTGAGATAGGAAACTGATGAATTCAAGAGCCTTTTTGGCACTTTTGTTCCTAGCGACGGAAAAACTGCCGACAAAGGGGTTTCTGCTCCTCTTTTGGCTTGTATTTCGGCCTTTTGGGCTACGCGAAATTTTCCCCCACGAAAAATGGCACCAAACTGAAAACGAACAATGGCCTCAAAATTGTACGTGAAAGACAACAGTAAAAAAAATCAATTTCATTCTTTTGGGGTCATTTTTCATTTGTAAAATTACAGTAATTTTTTATGATGAAAAATGATCTCAAATTTTAGCAACATACAATTTCGCGCCAGAGCAACATTGCCCCAAATAAATGAAAATATATTCCACAACAATAAAAAAGATCAAAAAAAAGAAAACTAAAAAATCGAACTACGATTCCTACCACTATGTCTCCACCGGCAATAAAAAGAGGATTAACAGGAGACGATGACTAAAAATAGATCCCAAAGTGGCTCCACCGGACAAATGTAGGATCAATTTGACACGCGCACTCTTTTTCTGCTTTATGTGCTCTCAAAAGAGAGTGACGATGTCGCATACCATAGGAGCAAAAAAGATTTCCGTGTTAAAGTCCCAACGTATTTGCGACAGATCTATCGTACAGCGACAGATTCCGTTTCTTTTTTTGATTTTTAGACTGTAACAAATATACATAAAATCGGTGTTTGAATAGGGTGTATGGGATTTACGAAAGGATTTATTTTTAACCGGTTTTATCGCGTTATGGTAAATCGCGTGGTTTGTATAGGATTTAATTAAGAAATCGCGAATTTGTGCCCGTTGGAAACATGGTATCTGTTTGAGAAAAGAACACTTAAAAATCGCGCGATTTTAAAAAATGTAAAATTGGACATACAATTGGCTCTGAGCCGGTGTGCGAGTCGAAGAGACATCCGGAGTCATTTTTTTAAGAACTTAGGCTTCACATTCGAAGTGCTTAAGACACATCGCCGCTACGGGTGGGGCTTAGGTAGATATGTCCAATTTCACATTTTTTAAAAATTGCCAGATTTTTTAGTTTTCTTTTTTCAATCTTATACTAGGTATGTCTCCACCGGCAATTAAAAGAGGATTAGCAGAAAACGATTTAAAATAAATACCAAAGTTGCTCCACCGGACAAATAATTTGACACAAACATTTTGCCATTTGTGCCATTTACCATAGGAGCAAAAAAAAAGTGTCCGTTGTAAAAATCCCAAAGAAAACAATTTTGTGATAGATACGACATACAGCGACAGTTTCCGTTTCCTTTTTTCAATTCTAAGACTGTAACAAAGATGCATCAAATCAGTTTGTAAATAGGCTAAATGGGATTTATGAGAGAATTTATTTTTAATTGCTTGCCAAGAGGATTTAAATTTGTATAGAGTAAATCGCGTGATTTGTAGAGAATTTAATAAAGATTTATTTTTATCGCAGATTTGTGCCCGGTGGAGACATTGTATAAGATTGATAAAAGAACACTTTAAGATCACGCAATTTTAAAAAATTTAAAATTGCACATACCGTTGACTTTGAGCCGGTGGGCGAGTCGAAGACACTATTTCCATGTAACATCAAATTTAAAATGTTTTTGCCTGAATTCTTATGCTGTATGTCAAATATTTAGCCTTGCCCCAAAAATGGGGTAGGGCTAAAGATTAAAATCAATTAATTTTAATCTAAAATCAATTAATTTAAATCTCGTTAAAATCATGAGAGAATGCGTTAAAAGCAAAAGTTATAGCCTCAAAAACAGCTTTTTCTTAAAAACGCCCCCTCAAAGTGGGCGGAGCTCAATACTTTGTGTGTAACAAATTTAGCAATTGGTAATATTTGATGAAAGTTGGCATGGTCGATGGTGTGGGCGGTCAATTTTTTTTTGCAATTGAAGTCTTCTAGCCAATTGCTCTGCACTAAAATTTTTATTCCTACGCCTTGTCTAACTTGACCAAAAATCATTTTGAAATAAAATGTGAATTAGAGGTAGTCTCACCTTGAAGTCTATTGTGGGCGTGAATGCATGCGGATTTTATAAATTATCATACTTTGTCTGTAGAAAATAAGACCCAAAATGCACTACAAGTTTCAGGCTTCTAGCTCAATTTTACAGGCAGACGGACGGACATGGCTTAAACGATTCGCCTGTCGGTCTCCATCGAAAAGCAGAACTCTTTCAGAAAAATATGATTTAAGCCCTAGTTTAAGCTGGAGTTGCTTTATAAGTGTGTTGAAAAGCTATAAGTTTTGTGGACATGTGGCTCAAATGTTATGGCATAAACCTAAAAAACGGTATTGTCTTTTAACCTTTAATTTCTCAAAAACCTTTCAATATTTAAAAAAAAAACTAAATCTCTCTACAAAAACTTAACACTTGCTTGACCTAAGCTTCGTTTTTGGAGTTCTAATTTTAACAGTCTTGGAAATAAGTACCAAAAAATATTTCAATCATTTTAGCATGAAATTTGAATTTGTAATTAAACATTGTAAATTTATTTTATAATTTTAAACGGAAAACTGCGACGCTTCAGTCAGCTCGTGACCACGAAAATTGCAGCAACCTTGTCGAGATATTTTCCTAATATTTTGAAAATTTAAAAACGTTTAAAATAATATAATAAATTAAAAATTTAAAAAAACCGCGAAAACAAGTTTTTTTTTTATAATATCCTCGTGATAAAGGGGATATGATTACCCTTAACATGCGTTGCACATCGCGAGGGGAAAGAGTTTGGGGATAGATAGGATAGAAGAAGACAGCAATTCTCGATCCAACGAAAACGCTGATGAACCAAACATGAAACCTCTACACAGAAACACCAAAGCTTGCACCCGCAAGTGTTATGCCTTTACGGAGAAAAGGAATATTATAACCAGCAGACTATTTCATAAAAACATCTGGCATGCATATAATTGTTGTCCATTCTATTTGCATATTGGAAGAGAAAAAGGTGTTTGTATTTGCCGACCCTAACCTGGGTAACAGACGCCTACCAAGAAGCCACTCATTTTGAGACAAACGCTTCTGGATTTTTCGTTTGTTGCTGGTTTTGGTCCGCCCCGGATTTTTTCCATACCGGTACCCACCATATCTTGTGAGCATTCTACCCCCTGGGGAGGCGCCCCATTGGGGACCAGCAACCCCACAACGGTTGCAGTTTGAAATATAAATTTGTAATTAAACAGATAATTTTTTTGTTAGCTGTCGAGCTAATGTTTTTGCAGTGATTTATAAGTCTGCTCCTATATTTAGTTTTTCTAAATGTTCACCTAAAAATGAAACTCGAAGCTATAGTCGAACCTCTAAATTCTGATCTGTAGCTATATTGGCGTAGAATTTTATGGCTTAAGCCCCTGGCTGGAACCGAAACTCGTAGTTGTAAGTCCGCGAGCCTATCTTTGCAATTGCTTTTGTGACTTTGTTGGCTAAAGTTTTAATCCAGTCTAGGCCATCGCAAAAGATGTGCAGCAGATAGAATGTCGCCTTTCTAAGGGCTTGAAAATGCCATGTTGTGGCAGGTGATATAAGGAACTAACTAAAAATATTTAAAAAAAAAGCGTAGGTACCTATTTAATCTTATTGGGAAAAGAATCAAAACAAAGTCTGTCTACTTGAAAATTAGATGGAAGGGACAACTGCCTCGCTGCCAGTAAGTCTGCGACGGGCACGGGATATTATATTTCTCTTCGTAATTTAGGTATATGCATGCATAACGAACCTATATCTGGATTAAGAAAATAGGGCAGGTTTACTACTTCATGTCATCATGTAAAAAATTTAGCTAATTTGCATTCAACCACAATTCTTAATTTTCTTATCCGATTCAGCAGTATAATAGGTTGACTAGCAACAGTCTTGTAAGAGCACCCATTCTCCAAATCAGCTTGTACACAAAGTCTATACAAAGTATCCCATGATATGCATCCAAAAGAAACACAGATTCAAAACGACTTAAAACAACTCAGCTCCCCATAAATGAATGCGACTTAGTGCCTCGAACAGGCACTCCTACGACCTGGGGTCATGTTGTTGCCAAGTTGTATGACTTGTGAAAATAGCTCCAAGGGCTGCTTTGCATTCGACTCGACTATCTTCCCGCATAACTTCCATTACAAGACATTTATGTGTAAGTGTGTGTGAGTGTAAAACAACACCTTCGTTCGATGTGCCTACTGCATAAACATCCATTAAGGACGAAGGCGGCACATCACGCAAGCCTTATAAATCTCGGAGTGGGTTTACAATGTTCGCAAACAACAAGTAATTAATTTTACCACTACAAGGCCTTAATGGCTCCTAAAAACTTTCAACTTTGTGTTGTTTTTGTTGTCCGTGCGGCTGTGGTATATTATAAAAGTGCTGACGGTGGTGATTTTGTTGTTGGCTGTGTTTTCGGGGTGCCATAAATGTATAAGCGTCTTTCGACTAAATATATACAACATGGCATAACGCCACAAGAGAAACTTTCCCGGTGGCTTGAACACAACAACGACAATGAAGATTTTTGTGTTGTGTATAGCCTTTGGGCATGTTCCATGGTGAAGCTCCACAGTGCTCCTTTCACCACATGTTAATGTTGCCTGGCTCGTTTAATCTGTGACGATGATGATGTATGCCAGTCGGAATCGTTCCCAATCGAAAAGGTTGGTACCTACCTATACAATGATTTCTCCAGCACGAATAGAGCTGAAAACACGCACGGGCCCCGTATGTGCGATCAAAGTCAAAGTGTCAAAAGCTATCAATATACCCAGTAGCTGGGTGTGACAAATGTACAACGAGCACAGAGCTGGTAGCTACCGCGCACATCGCCTCCGAGAGTGGATTAGTTCCGTTGTAGTGTGATAACATCGAACCTTGTTAAAAGAGTTTTCGCAACACTTTTTGGTACGCATTGTGCTCGAAGGTCTGGAGGAGCTACGAGGTGCTTATCAGTGTTCGGTGTACCTGGATAATTGGAAAGTTGTGCCTCTTTGGTGCTGTGATAACGATTAGTGAGAAATGAAAGGAGCACCATCAGGCATAGCTGCGGCTTTGGAGTATTAGTTCATGTTCCCCCCATTAGAGGTGCGTGCGGAACAGTTGTAGTACAATTTGTGATCGGGCTAACATGGAGTCAATTTTTCTGGTACTCTATCGCCCAGTTTATCGCGAGTGAAACATTGGAAAGTTGTTTGGATACACAAAAACGGTGGGTTCCTGTATATCTGCTTAATTGATCACCGATGTAGTGATGTCATATGTCGACTGTTTTGGGGCATGGAATTTGTTCGTTAATGGATTGAGTGTGTTGTGTTTTTTTTTAATCTGCTACCGTGTTTTGTATACAAGCAACTCTTGAGGTGATTGTCTTAAATCCATTTTAAACATGTAATTGGTTTAAGATACCAGGAAAATGTGATTGATTGCAAGTGATGAATATTTGCTTTCGAAATATTTATCAGTCTGTTTTTTGACATGGTTTTCTGACAATTTCATATCGTATTTGTTTTTAGACTTAAGATTTGGTATGCAACACACATAACTAAAACTAAGAAATGCAAGTCCTAAAGTATATTGATTAACATCGTATACATTCGTTTTAAGAGTCAATAAAACTTATATATAGGCCGGCTTGAAATGCGTATCTGGCAGGATATTCGACTATTAGCAAACTTAACAACATGCCAAAGTTGGTAAGGTTATCCACGTGTTGCTCTTCAGCAGTTTAAAAATTCTGCAAAACTATTCTTGCCAAAGTTGGTAAGGTGACCCGCGTGTTTCTCTTCAGCAGTTTAAAAAAATTCTGCGAAACTATTCTGCTTAGTGTTCTCAACATCGACTATAATCGAAGCAAATATAAACAATGAATTACAACTTCTTCGCAACCCGCGAACCAGGCCCGAAAGGAATAGTTTTGCCACCCGTATTCCCACCATCCTAACGCATTGATTGACGAGCACACAACACTATGTTGCCCCGACTTCATGGGCACATTTAGTCTTGTAAAACCAATAATTTCAATTATTTAAGCCGATGTAGTCTAGGCACTTTATTAGGCACAAAGTTCTCAAGTTACACACATGACACATACCCGCTCTCGCTACAAAACAAATCACTTTGCCATCGCTATCAACTCAGTGTACCTAAAGGAGACAAATTTAGCATTCGTCGCAAAGCTTCGCATGAAACGCGAAGGAGCTGGGTCGCAGAACGGTGGTGGCTTGTTCCAAATCTGGTTACAATTTAACACGGCACAAGTGCACGGAACGGAGCGTGTAGGTGTGTGTGTAGAGGGTGCAGTGCAGCAAATGCAAAATTAAGAAATACGAACTGAACACCAGAATTGCACCACTTTCGCTCCATTTTGCCTGTTGAGGATATTCATGTGGCGGTCGATGTTTATTGGCTAAGATGGAATCATGGGGGACTTGAAATAGAAACTCTTTGGATTCGCAAAGACCCATTGAGCCTACTTTTGACAGTCGTGTGGTTGACACAAAAAGCAATGCTTATTCGATTTGCTTACTCGGTTCGCCAGAGAAGTGAACGCACGCAATGCCCTTCTGTTGAGGTCGGTTTAACATGCGCATTACGAGCATACTTGTTCAATTCATTTCGCATTTTGTTTTTCTTGCGTATTGCTGCGTTTCCGAGACTTTACCATCTCCCCCCCACACCCACCTTAAGTAGAGTACCATGTTGGGGAGGGGGGATTTTGAAGTTCACAGTGTATACGCACACCGACTCTTAATCCTGGTTGGCCCAGTGCGGTGTCGGATTTCGTTGCAAGTGGCCGGCATTCGTTTCGGCACTAATTGACTTAGAGTTGTTAGCAATCGTTAGCGGCGGTCGTTGATGACCGCTTTTAAATTCGACATTTTATTATTATGACGGGGACACCGAACTCCCTTTTCCCGGTCCGTCGTTGTCTTGTGTGTGTCGCTTTTACTTTGGCAACGACATTCTGCGGCCGATGCGTGTCGCGGTCATGGGACCAATGCCTGTTGTTAACGTGAAAGACCACTCATTTTGCATTATAAAACTAATTTTCAATTTAGGAAAAATATTCCATTTCGCTTAGCGCACGCGAAACAGAATGTTTTAACCTGTGAATCGTTTTATTGCGAACCGCTTTGCTAAGGATAATTGCATCAAGCAACCAGAACAAGTTGTCGGCATGGACTTGAATTGTGGAATCGAAACGTGTCAAGTTAGCGGCTGTGTTGCATAGTTTGAACAATGTTTAAGGATTTCGGGATGAAGGCCTATCAGGGTTTCGACTGAAGATATGTTTTCTTGTTACGATTAAAAGCTTGCAGTCGGTCTGGAATTTTATGAAGGTTCTGCCACTTAATGTATTTTTCCTTTTATCACCCGTTTCGTTTGGGTGTTTGAATTTAAAATGTACCTTTAAGTAGTGGCCAAGCAGTTTTATGAGTAGCGTGCGCTTATTCATAAATTCAAGGATTGTTTTTTTTTGCATTTTCGTGTTGCCATACCCACTAAAGTAAGACATACTTATATGGTGTAAACAGTACCTTAGTAGTTCTACAAATTCAACACAAATTCTACTTTGTGTTGGATGCCTTGTTGCCTACTTAATTATTTAGCCAGGCAGGTTTAGCAAAATATTTTGATGATTTTAACTGATGATTGAACATTAAACCAAACATTTATGCCAAATGTTTTTTAAAATCCTTTATCCTTGTTTTAACGGATTAGTTAATTATGTGCTTAGTTTATACTTTTCTGTTTTTTTAAAAGTCATTTCATGGGCTGCCACGACTCCAATAAGGAGGCTATTCAGGATTTTTAAATCTAGTCTTAAAAAATTCTAATTGAGGCTGTCAAACTTCAACTCTTTAGCTCAAAAATTGCCGAGCTGCAGCTTGTACATATGAATGGATGGACATGGCTAAATCCATGCTCCTCTTGGTCTCATTCATATCTCTTGAAGCTTTTTTAGCTACCCCTGTATCATTTAAATACAGATTCGTCCTTATTCACGGTTCACATTTTTGAAGCCGTCCTAAAAAACTCTCCAAGACTTCCATATGCCTCAAAAAAATTGTAAGTCAAATGAACCATATCTGCCAGTCCTTGCGTCCAGGAGCGCATAAGAAGGGGAGTCCCAACCCTGGGACTGAAGAACGAAAAAAGGAACATAGGTAAATGTAAATGTAAAAGTAACATAAGAGAAAATTCTTTACGTAAAGTATAGGGTAAAGTCGGGGGATAAAGCATACATTTTTATCTCTCATTATAATTAAAAAAATAAAAACAGATTTTGGCATGAATTAGGGATATATACAGTGGTGTGTAAAATAATAGGTGTAGTTTTTGGAAAAATGGTTTCATACAAAACAAAACATATCTATGAATTTCATTATGAAAATCGCTTTCCGAAATTAAATTTTAGTAGAATTACATATCAGACCTTCAAAAATCAGGAGAAGGTTACTGAGAAGTCAAGCTGCCGGCAGCAATTGACTTCTTACCTATTATTCGCAAACCAAAAATACACTTATTACCTTGCACACCACTGTACATATATGTACATTATATAAAAACTAATTTCAAAGCAAAAAAAAGGAGCTTTTGTAGAATTCAGAGTTACCTACATTCATACTAATTACTTCAAAAATTAAAAAGCCTTAAAAAATGTGTAAAAAGAGTGGAGGGTGATATGGCACCTACTGGAGGGCTATATGGCACCTTAATTTTTCACATGGTTGTTTTTGCCTCATTTATTCCAAGTAATATTTTTGTTATTGTCTTTAACAACAGTTTGAAAATTTCGCCAAAACTTTTGCCATGCCCACTTTTCAATCCAATTTAAGCTTCAAATTACATTTCTCAATATTGGCTTATGAAAAGCTTGGGAGCTTGTTTTTTTTTTAAAGAAATATTATATTTTAAAAACTCTATGAATTTTCTCGCATTTATACCATATGTCTTCACCTTATTGGTCTTGGTATGTTTTTTAAAAAAAATTAATTTTTATACCCGACCGAGGGTATATTAATTTTAATGCAAAATTTGTAGCACAGTGCAATCATCACCGTAGACCCCTAAAACCTTTTAGAGATATGATCGAGACCGACAGGTAAGTCGATTAAGCCATGTCCGTCCGTCCGTCCGTCCGTCTGTCCGTATGTATGCAGTTTTGAAGTCTTTCAAATTAAGCCAGGAAACTGAAACTTACAGCGTTGCTTGGTTCTCATTTTTTTCATACAAAGTATGAAAATTGAGAAAATCCGCCCACAGCCATGCCCACGATTGGCTTGAATGTAAGACAACCTCAAATTTACGTTTTATTTCAAAATGCCTTTTTGTCAAGTTAGACAAAATATATGAACACAAATTTTAGTGGAGAGCAATATCGACCAGAAGTCTTTAATTAGACAAAAATTGGACCGCCCACTCTATATACCATGCCCACTTTTAAGCTCTGAAATCTTTGAAAACCTGATTTCCCGGGAAATTCATTCTTCATTAATGATTCATTCATATAATTTCATTCATTCAAAATAAATTATATTTATTTAATATTAAAGTTATAACCATTTGCTAAATTTGTTGCATACAAAGCATTGAGCTCCGCCCACTTTCAGGGGGCGTTTTTGTGAAAAAAACTGTTTTTTAAGTATAAATATTCGCTTTTAACGCATTTTCTCGTGATTCCATCGAAATTTGAGTAAATTGATTTTAATTTTTAGCCTACGTCCTTTTTTAAGGGCGTGGCCAATACAAATAATTGACATTCAGCATATGAAACAGACCAAAAAATTTTAAATTTGGTGTTAATGGCTAAAGAGGGTCCGGTATTTAGAAGTTCGTTACAGACGAACTCTTGCACTTCTTAACTTGTTTTAGTTAAGATCTTTCGCAAAAGTTTTTCAGTTTTTATGTTAGGAAAACACATGGAATATTTAAAAAAAAATCCAGAATGGAAGAAATGGCACCGGTGCCAAATATCCCGATGCATTGATGTGTCATATCTCCCTTTTGATATTGTCTCCTTTTTTCTAGCTGTGTTTTCTCAGCTATAAGAAACAAGCAAACATAACAAACGGCGCCCAAGTTTTGGGGGAAACACATTCGGTTTCATATTTTTAAAACTTCCAACTAACACCAGACATCAAATGGCTTCGTATCTGCACGTAGGTACTTCCAGAACCCACTAAAAAACTTTTGTGTTTGAAACACGCTATGAAATATGTATATCAAGAGCTACTACGATTTACCCTCCATCCTTGGACGACTTACCTATGACGGAACAATATGTTGATCTATTTGCTTCAAAAATTGTTGGTTAAGTGGAAGTTATTGAAAGGGTACCATATTCCCCAAGGGGCCATGTCACCCGACTTTACCCTATGTATGTAATTTTTTTCATGTGTTAAATGCGTTTCTTACACACATTGAGGGGACACTTGAGTTTTTCCCCGATTCTGAGCGGAGAATTGAGTTGAGGGGTCTCTCATAATAAATGATACTCTGGGAGTTTTTGTCAGACCCTCGCGCAGGTGGGATCGTGAAAAAAGAACTTTTATTGCCTCGGTCGAAATTGGATCCCAGGACCTTGTATGCACAGTTGTTCAACTTGGGGCGACACTTGAAGAAAAAAATAACCCAAAAACGCGCCTTACGCAAATAAGAAGGCGGGAAGTAATTCGCTTCAAAGGTACGATCGCAAGACTATCCCACGACAATTCACCGAACACTGAAGAATACTCATCAGCTTGGTACCGCAAGCCTCTCAATGAAGTAATGAAGTATATCATATGATCATCACGATCGTCGATAGTGGTCAAAAAGCAGACATATAGTTATGACTGGAAGCATTGGAGAGTTCAATAGGTGAAGGCAAATCTCAGCCGTCTAAAAAGTTGAAAAAAAAAAAACAAGTGACCATGATGAAAGATCGCGAAGAAAGCATAAAGTATCCTGAAAGCAATAGATCACTTAACAAAGCGCCTTTTCATTGCACTTTAAGAATGATAATTTATTTATAACGATCTTCAATCGTGTCCAAAAAGCAGCCATATATATAGTAGAGTCGGAGGTACCATAGAGTTCTATGAATTTATGAGCTGAATCTCAGCTGCAAGTTCTTAGGGAACTCTTAATGATGTTCCTAGAAGTCATTGTCACATGTCCCTGTTTGTTACACTATCACGATCCTCGATAGTGTTACAAACAGGGCAATGGAGGTACCGGTACCCGCCATATCTGGTGAGCGTTCCCCTATCCCCACCAACGAAGACGCCCAATTGGGAAGCAGAATCCCCAGAAGCGGCATTCTCTTAAATCCGAACCCCAAAACATGGAGCAAGAATATATGTAGGGTAGTGGTGCTCAGACTTATGATTACCGCGATCGGATTCTGAATCGATTCTGAATTATTTCGGCATTTATTGTAAACTATTGTAAACACATTTTCCAGGCTGCCAACTCGTCGAGACTCACAGCCAGGAAACAACTAATCCTTTAACTGAAACTACAATTCCAGAAGACATAGTAACGGAAACTATAAGCTAAACTGGGATATTGACTCTTTTCATCCATACAAGTCACCCGGCTGTGATGGATAATCTTACAAAAAAGCAAGCCAATTATTTTATCTGTACTTAAAAAACTATTTAGCCGCTGTCTACAACTTGGACTTATTCCTAAAGTATGGAGAGAGGTTAAGGCCATCTTTATTCCAAAAGCAGGGAAATCGAGCCACACGACTGTCAAGGACTTTAGGCCCATCAGCCTATTATCCCTTATGCTAAAAAATGTAGAAAAACTAACGGATAAGCACATTCGCACTCAAATTGACCCTAAATTGATATCAGCAGCCCAAAACGCTTACATTAAAAGTAAGGGCTATGATACAGCGCTGCACAAAGTAATCAGCGTGATTGAGAAGTTACTTCAGGACAAGGAATATACCCTTTCTGCTTTCCTTGACATTGAGGATGCCTTTAATAATGTTAAGACCTGTGCAATTAAACGAAATTTATAAAATCTAAACGTTGACCAAGCCCTTATTAATCTGATTATAAATCTGCTTAAAAATAGGGTGATCATTGATCATCCAGAGGAGGAGTCATCTCATCACTTCTATGGGTACTGGTAGTCAATGAGATACTTATAAGACTGGGCGTAGGAGGGATTCACCTGGTGGCCTATGCCGATGACCTTGTTTTAATGGTCAATGGTCAAAGGAAAATTCCTATATCAGCGAACTATTAGAAAAGGCTCTAGAGAAACTTAGCTCGTGGGCAAAGCAGTGCGGTTTGGGTGTTAACCCACAATAAACCGTCCTCGTGCTGTTCACAAACAAAATAAATATACCGCAATTCCCTCTACCGGCGATTGAGGGAACCTGTCTTGAACTCTCCGATAAAGCATGCTACTTAGGGGTGATTCTTGACAAGAAACTAAGCTGGAAACTCAATGTTGAGGAAAGAGTAAGAAAAGCCTCAACAGCATTCTATACTTGCAGTCGCATTTTCGAGAAAAATTGGGGTCCCAGACCCAAAATTGGCCTTTGGATGTACACTGCAATTGTTAGACCTATTTTGACGTATGGGTGCTAAGTCTGGTGGCAAGCAGCTGGAAAAACACGAACCTACGCTACATGACAATAATACAGAGAGCTGCATGTATTGGTACGACATCAGCTATGAGAACGACACCAACCTCAGGGCTGGAGGCAATTCTCAATATGCTACCTCTCGACCTCTATATGCAAGAATCTCCTGCCAAAAGCGCCTTGAGGTCAGTCAGTCACCTGAATGGATCCAAAGCTCATTTGGTCATGCGCAGATTCTTCACAGCGTTATAGGAACCGACACCTCCTCCGACTACCTTACCCCCTACCTTGACTTCGAAAAGCCTTTTAACTGCATGTTTCCTAGAATTGATGAGTAGGAATCGGGGGAACCGTTAAGAAGTTTATCGATAGCCATATACACAGATGGGTCAAAAATGAGCATAGGCACGGGTGCAGGTCTCTACTCTGAGAACCCATTTATAGGAAAATCAATAAAAATGTCCCTATTCTTGCAGCGTCTTCCAAGCGGTCTTCCAACTGTCCCAGTCTAAGTCAGTTGAGGAAAAGAACTTTAGGAAGCTACTTCTTCCACGACATCTCAGAACTTTCAAACGCACCACTAACATCTCTTTCCAGGCATGTTAAATCAACAAGGTGGCTCCAGGAACTCAACACGTAAGAAGGAAGCGGAGCATCCACACAATTAGGATTATCCCCCATTGCGTATCACAATGGGTCTAAATAGACCTAAGTGCGATGAGGCGCGGGTCACCTCGCTCCATCAGCCCAACAACCTAACCTAACCTATTGTAAACTTCTGGCTCGCTTCATTTATTGACTTCGTCCATAAAATAGCAATTACCCGAGAGTAGGTACATATATACAAACTTTCTGCTCGATGGCCTCGACAAGCTATCTGACCCCGATAGACGCGGTTTGAGCAGTTCTGATGGTACCTATGTCCCTTATAATCACTTTTATTCGTATACCCACACGGTAATTAGGTACCTACCACCCTACAAAATAAAAAGTTGCGTTGCACCAAGTCTTTCTAAAAACAGATAAGATGTTCGACATTAAAAATAAATTGCAATTAGTCTGCTACTTATGCTTAAATGCGCAGAGGTACAAACCATGTCGGTAGGTGTATGATCCCCTCAAGCATTTTTTCCCAGGAGAAACCACAGAAAAAATATTTATTTTACACAAGGCAGTCACAAAGGAATCTATAATCAGAGATTTTTCGTAGAGCTCGAAAACGATCGCAATATCTGGAGTCGTCGAAATTCGCCTTTCAATTATTACCGACGCATTGCGGCGCCACTAACGTAGTCTCATACATTTGATAACGATTTGATTTGATTATAATTTTTCCATCTCAGAGACAAAATGTGGTTGATGGTCGTGTATGGCTGGACTAGTTGCAAACGAATGCGCCCCGCATCTCATACTGTCAGCACAATTACGGTGCGGATCACCACTTAGAGCCAACCAAATAATTCAAGCCTTTGATTCATGAAGGGGATCATTGGCTGAAATGTCACCATAACTTGTGTGTGCCACGATAAATGTCTCACCGGTTGCATCACACGCAAGGGTATAAGGTAGAGGTAGAGCAACGTTGTTATGTTACCTACCGCGCATCCAGTTCCACTAATCGACATTCTTATTTGATGTCAGCTCAAGGGACGGAGATTTTTAGCGACCGGATGTGCCAAAACGGATTGTTTATTTTTATTTTATATCCACTGGCCAAGTAAGCATAAAGATGCGAATCATCGACACCGATAAACCTACCTGTGCCATACACACAGAGTCGACTCCTTGCCAATGCTTTGACATGTCGAAAAACGACTGTGAATCAAATGTGGCTGCTGTTGTTGCACGATGGGGATTTCACGGACGGAGCTGGATGAATGAATTGCCTCCAAACGTGACCAAGGGGCTATAGGAGTGTGGAATTAAGCATCAGAAAAAAAAATCTTGAATTCGGAGTGTTTCTTGAATGAAAGATAGGAGCTTCGACGACATGAATGAACCATTGTTTTAACCTCGCACCCGAGGTGTTCTTATCGAATCGGGACAATCTCTGCAGCAGCAGAAGGCAAAAGGCAACGAAAAAGAAAACCTCAAATTCGAAATTGACTGCCACAGTGTCGTTATGACCTCCCCCCATATACGGGCGTCGTCGTCGGTGTGATGCTGATGGTATTGGAGCCATTTCAAATTGCAATTTCATTTCAATTCCAAAATGTCTTCGATATTCTGAGAGCTCTGTGTCGCACAGTCTTAAGTATGTTTGCCTGTTTGGCGACTGATAATCTTCGATGGCAAGGGAGGTTATACAGCACAGAGCAGCAGAGATGGAGCAGCCATAACTGACAGAAAGGATTTGCCTCGGTTTTCACCACTTTTGGTACGGATTTTATACGGACATTGTATTGTGTTGGGAAACTTGTTCAAAGCTCCACCGATGATAGTTTGGCTTGGTTTTTTCAATTTAAAAATCAATCGATTATAAAAATGGTTCTTCCAAAGATAAGGTAGGTATACGGAGGTCATCAAAAAATTATACTGCTGCTCCTATACCTAGTCTTTCTAATCTAGAGTGGATTTATAAATTACAAGAAAGCAATTGACCCGGATAACTCGAGTCGAGTTCATCAACGCATAACGACCCGGGCAACGTTTTTCAATTTCAATTTGAGATTCAGCAGTATTAAATTGGATATGACTACGCAGCTAACCGATTTAAAAAAATGCAAAAGTTGTAGCTCGCAGTACGCTAAACCGGAAATACAACTTCATTCATAAATCGACAAAGGAAGGCAGCAGCTGGGTCATCACAAAATACACAAAACCAACAAGAGTCAATACCTCAACAATGCAAAGAGCTTACCATCGACAAAAGATACACATATGCGATTACGAACATAAAATAAATTATCCATACGCCATACGCACACACGAGCTCAGGTTACTTGCGTACAAAATCATGTTTTGCCACCACTGCAACTCTTAAGGCAATGGCAACAATAAAACGGAACTTTGTCAAAATAACAATAATTATTGTCAAACACCCGGTTGACACCAATTAAACACAATTAACAGCCGAAGGCAGCAGTATGTCCGCCCGCTTGACCGACGACGACGCCTTTACACCTCTCTATAGTCGGAGTCACCCACTGTTGGAAGAGGTGTTGCGAGTATTCGTATTTTAATGAATGAAATCTAAATCCATGAATGGCCCGTCACTTGAGACGGCGCGCGATTAATATTATTGCTTTCTGTCACTTGTTGAACTCGGCCATACGGACCAACAAGCGGGTTCTGCCTGGCTTTTTTTGGCGGCTTTTTGCTGTTCTTAGCAATGTTGTAAGGTAAAGGAAGCTATATGTAGGTACATGGCTCGATGGAGAGCTGTTGCGATAAGCGAATTTCGGGATAAGTGACTGCAGAGAAACACAATCGCCTGACATGACATATGGCTTTGGTCACAGGCCTATATTTAATTTATGCAATTTCCTGTCGGCAAAAAGTCGAATTGACACAAAGAACCACAAAAAAAGACGCAGGGGCGGTCGGTCGGTTGGCTGGTAAGAAGAAAATTTGCGATTGACTCGAGAAGTATCGATGTTAATATGATTTGGAGGTGTAATTGTCAATGATGGGTATTGAAACGAGTCTTCAACTATGAGTCTACAGAAATATGGCGTCTACTAGAATAGACTTCTCTATTAAAAATAAGTTAAAGCCATTATTTTTTATAGAAGGTTCTCAATATGGAGGTTGTTTGGAGATTATAATTTTGTGAAGAAATTTAACAGTCTAATATTGTAGGTATTGGTCTTATGAGCAACCAAGAATGCTTTTTCTATAAGCGGAAACATGATCATAGCGCTTTAAGTCATACACATATCGAAAAACATTGTTAAACGTTACACTAAGTCTTCTCTTGGTACCAGCTTTGATGCTGCAGAAAATTTCGTAACCATTGAAATGATTGGCATGAGAAGGGACTTAACTAGCCTAAGTCGAACTTTTAGTGATGCAAAGCTTTGAGTCACCGATAAATTTATTAGGGAGCCATAGATTTTCCTATAATCGTGGTAATATGTACACGATCATCCTATCCTCATCACACGATCATCCAACCTAGCTTAGGCTCAAACCAGATGCCAAGATTTTTTGCTTTGGCAACATATTCGATGGGATCATCTCCAACATACATGGTCGGGAAGCGGCTAGCATCTTTTTCAGTTCTACTGATGGTCATGCATTGTGACTTCATGGGATTTAGTTTCAAAAAGATTCCATGAGACCAGCTAAAGATCCTGCGAAGATCCTCGTTCAGCTTGAGTGTAACTTCAGCAATCATATCACGCTTACAGCTTATGTACAATTGGGCATCATCCGCGTACATGTGCAATAGTGAATTTTTAACTGTTGACGGCAGATCGTTTATAAAAAGCATGAAAAGAAGAGGACCAAGAACTGAACCTTGTGGAACTCCTGCTGGTATTTCAATAAATTCAGATAATATATTTTTGTGAAATACTGAAATTTTGCAATTGGTCTTTACTCGGCTATGGAATTAGCTGTAGCCTCCTTTCTACGGAATTTGAATACGTAGGTTTCACCTTAAAAGCCAAAGGTTTCATTTAATTATTGCAAGAGATTTAGTGTTAGGTTATGTTTATGCACTATTTCTACCTACGAGCACTCAGTACATCAGTACCCTGCTGGTGTGGAACGCAATGCGAACCCGCTTTCGCTTCTCTCTACTCCGAGAATAATATACGGAGCCTATACCGACATTACATTTTACTGGTCTCACTCGCAATATGTGTTCTAAAAGATATTTCCATATCAACACGCAAGAATTACACTCACCACAGTGATTTGCAGATCGGTAAAATCTCACAATTGATGTTGATATTCAGACTTAATTAAGGTATTTCCTTCCTAGGTGTATTTAATGCAGCTTCATTAGCTTAATTAGTTAAACACTCTTAACCATATTTAAATAAAAAAAAAACAACAAAAAACGAATAATAAGTTATATGATATAGAAATTAGCCACAGAAAAAACATAACTGTCAAGTATGAAGTCATACACGGAGCAGTTCGTCAGCTTTAGCAACAAACATACTCTCGAGAGATGTGCTCTACAAATCTAGAAAAACCTCTTATAAGACTCTCGTAAGACTCGTGAATACTCTCAGAACATAATCTTTTTTGATTAGATTGAATTTTACTCTAACAGTACTCTTATTGAAGGGGTAAAAGGCTACCAGAGTAAAAAAGCCGTAAACTCCCATTATGAGAGAGTATTTGGTTCTTGTTATGTGAGTTTAACTCTCATGTTTCTCTCAAAGAGTAAAAGTATTAAAAGAAGAATCATTATGAGAGTCAAAGTATCGAAGTAATCAAAATACTTTTTTCAGCCTAACACTCTTGTTTTGAGACCTGATGGCTGATAGAAATACCTATTCATGTCAATTAAAAATAATTGCGTCCCACCATCCGTCAAAAGTAATTTTGCCAGTATGTAGTGTGCTTGCGGTGACAGAAGTTTTTTTAATTAATTTAATGCATTTCCTTATGGAGAAAAAAGTAAAGGTATCTCTGCAGCACAAATCGTCATCGAAAACATATTCATGGTCTGGTTGGCCAGCATAGATTGACTTACTTTTTCTACACGCAAACAAACTCACAGTCAACTCCGATGACGTCAGATTTACATTTACTTTAGCGATCAAATGCCATAACATGTGTATGCCGTAATCTTTATATTCCTTCATTCATGTGCACGCGGCAATGATGTAAAAACAGAAATGCGTCTTTAAATAGTACGAAACCAAGTAGTTTTCTAAATTCTTAAAAACAGTTTCTTTACTCTGATTCGGGAAGACAAAGGCAATTTTACTCTGGTTAAAAGAGTAAAGGTCTAGAAAACAGCCAATTTGCTCGCACGAGGAGAGCTAATCTCTGTTAAAAACGCTTTTTCCGCCATTTAATTTCTTACCTCTTAGAGTTACCAACGTCAAGGTATAGGCATCTAGTTCATTTGCATCCGTTTGTTATAAATAAAATTAAAAAAAAAAAAATATATACCGAAAAAATTTTAATTGATTTTTTTTGTAGGTTGGTTAGAGCTATATTTTGGTTCTTATTATGCTTTAAAACTGGGATATATTTTAAAACGTATAGTTTGTAACAGTGAAATTAAAAAATAAATCGCGTAATCGCATACTTAGCATATTTTTTGATTGAGACCGAATACATAATCGACCATGCAGCTAAATAGGGAAGGACATTTTATTCTTTACCCTCTTGGTTGAGGCAAAAAACGTATGTTAGGCAGAGAAAATGTGGCATCCCTGCTGCGATGACCTATCATTTGTATTTTTTTAGAAGTATTTAAAAAATTTTTTTAAATATTTAAAAAAGAGAACACTTTTTTACTTTATGTCCATTAAAGCATTTTTGGAACACTACATGATAAAGATGACACGAAAATTGTTTGTTATATGTTTCTCTCTCTTTCAAGAAAGACTAGCTCTTCACATTCCACAAGAAGAACTTAATGTTTTATTATGAGACCGAATAACTCTTGCAACGAGAGTTTAAAACTTTTTATCAAAACAAATAACTCCCATTAGTGGGGCCATTTAACTCCCGTAAAACTCTCTTAAGCGCCCTCGTAGTACTCTTACTTACTTACTTAAGGTGGCGCTACAGTCCAGGGTGGACCTGGGCCTCAGCCAACAGGCTTCGGCAGCCAGCTCTGTCTCTAGCTAGTCGTCTCCAGTTTCGCACGCGAAGTTGGCTGAGGTCCCTTTCCACTTGCGTGCGCCACCTGAGTCTCGGTGCGTTCTCGGTGAGTTCTCTCCCGCGCTGTGCCTGCGGTGTGGATTCGAAGATTTTCCGGGCCGGGCCGTTTGGAGTCCATCCGCTCTAGACAAATTGCAAGAGGTAAGCTCTTGGAGAATACTCTCATAAGACTCTCGTAGAGTGTTATGGGAGGAAAAATGTTAGTTGGGATAATTGCTTAGTTCGTATGAAATGTTGTTTATGTATAAAAAATAAAAATATATAAAAGAGTTTAAAAACAAGTAACAGAGAAAGTCTATTGCAGATAGTTAAACGGCTCAATAAGTATAAAACGCTGGTTATTTTATTTGCGACTTAATGTTTTTTTTTCTTTTATACTGACTCAATACCTCAGTTGTTTCGCTTACTTAAATTTAATATTTTGAGTGAAATTTCAAGAACATAGGTTAGGTAGATACTATAGGTACCTACATTATATGCATAAGCATATGTCTACATAAGTGAATTCGTGAATTATATTTTTTTAAATGTTGTCATAGAAGTGTTGAAAATAAATAGGGACATCTTAACTTTTTGCACGATTGTTATACCCGACACAGTGAAATAATTACCGTAGACCCCTTAGACCTATAAGAGACATGTCGAGACCGACAAGTGAATCGATTAAGTCATGTCTGTCCGTCCATCATCATTTTCGAATGCCGCTTATCCTTTAAAAGGGTCACAGGGCGAGGGTGGCTAAATGGTCCTGCCATCTTTCTCGATCCTCCGCCACCAACTCAAGAGACTCCGACGCAATCCCCAGGCGGGACTCAGAGAGGTTCTTTAACTGATCCCAACACCTATTTCTTGGCCTACCAGGGGGGCGACGCGCTCGCATCTCGGCTAGCATGACCTGTCTAGGAAGTCTGTCAGGGGGCATGCGAACAACGTGTCCAAACCATCGACGAATCGATCGCTCTGCTCGGAGAAGTAGCTGCTCAACATTAAGATTCCCACGAATACTGACGTTTCTCACTATATCTTTGAGAGTAACACCAGCAACGCACCTCAGGAATCAAATTTCTGCAGCTTGTACCCGCGATCTAATTCTTTCGGTCATTACCCAAATTTCATGACAATAGATGAGGGTCGGAACGAACACTGAATTAAAAACTGAGATCTTTGCTTTCACTCCAAGCTCAGCTTTCCTGATGACCGGCTGGCGCAGTTCCTTTACTATTGCTCCAGCTTGGCCAATTCTACAGGACAACTCAGTATCACTCCTCCCATCTTTCGTGAAAAAGACCCCGAGATACTTAAACTTCTCCACCTGTTTTAATGGAACTCCATTTATGTGCAGGGTACGCTGCACAGGAGTTCGGGAAACAACCATCACTTCCGATTTGTTCACGTTTACTTTCATCCCAGCATCACCACAGACGGCTGCAAACCTGGATGATGCAAGGATGGCCAAAAGTTATACGTGTTGTTGTAATTTTCTTTTTCTGTTTTATGTCTACTTTTCCTATCTTAGGTAGAGCCTCTATTTCAGTAGGTATAGTGTCGTCCGTTACAGGCGGACCGAAGCCATTCCATCATTAAAACACCAACTTATTGTTGCACTTACTCACTGGTTGTTTTTCTAAATTTTTAGCTGTCTTTCCAAAAATGCTAAAAAGAACCTCTTATAATATCAGTCCACTTCGTACCTTTTGTATCTTTTGAAATCTAGTAGAAACATCGAATTCTTAATTATGATTAATTTCGAAAAATTTTCGAAAATCGAATTTTTATGTTTTCAGATTTTGTCCTATTCAAGATTTTCTGCATTCGAAATTCTTTCTTTCTTTCTTTTTTTGGCGTTCTACCAAAAGGGATGATCCTACTCCCACTATAAGATGGGGTGTAAACAATTTTTTGTATGATCAGCTCGAAAAAAGTTTTAAAAAGTCATGGACTCTGGCTTAAAAATACACACACAAAAATTTTGGTGCTCAGTCCTAGTAATTTCCCATGCTCTATGCTACCAGTCAGTATAAGTACTACAGTGTGTAGTAGGCAAAATTTCCGATCCTTAAAACGGACCTTTAAATACCCTATCCTAGTCCGCGTTGTAGATTGCTTATATTTTAGTTATTTTTTGACGAAAAGCGCTAAGTTAAAACGTTTAGAATTTAGAATCCTTAGAATCTTTGTAGTCGTTTTTTAAAAGAGGTGCGTTACGGCCACGCCTTTTTACAAACTATCAATAACAGCAAATATAAATATTTTCAAGTTCAGGCTTAAATGCACGTAAAATTTAGTGTTTTGGTTCAAATTCATTCTTTCTTGTAAGATCGATCCCTAAAAGGGGGTGTGGCCAAAAATTTTGTATGTGCTAATTTTTATTTTTATACTTTCGTAAATTAGACTTGAGTCCACGTTTTTGTGGAAAATTTTAGTTTCTTATTTAATTCTGCTTCCAAAATAGGCATGGTCCAAAAGCTTGTAAGAGCAAAATGTAGAACTAAGTGCTTCCTACATAATATATTTGGGATTTGCAAGGTAAGTCCATTTTTTGCCTAAAGCTCTGTGACTATTAGCTATCTTTAATAGAACGCACCTTTTCATGAGTGTTGCTAGAAGGTTCTTAGGTTCTGTCCGCCGTTATTTATATTGGATCTTTATATATCCTTAGAATACTTCAGCGGCTGGAACATTTTGTAGGAAATAACTGGGCACTTAACAGTCCACTTATGAATTTACCCCGAATTCCATAAGCTTCATTATCACCCACCTAATCTGATGGCTTATCTAATCAAAAATTTAAACCGATCCTTGCGTCTTCCTAGTGAAAGCAGTCGTTCTAAATATTTATGTTTATGGCCACCAAGACAAGTGAACCAAACACGACGAAGGTAGTTTTTTGATGCTTACTTCAAACACCACGTTTAGAACTGCATAGTTCAAACCACACAGATTTGTAGAAACTAATATCTATGTTAGGATTCAACCTGTTTTACGTAGGTACCTAACCTATTATATTGGACAAATTTGTTGCGACAAATTCGTAATAATTTCAGGGTTATAGAAAGAGTGTGGCGTGAATGGATAAGGATAAGTTTTCGGATATGCGTCTAAGAACGATATGAGTCATAGAAGAAGAAAATTAAAAAATTCTACTAATTTAACCTTGATTGTGTGAATGCGAGGCAATCTCGCGTTTCTTATAATAATTTTTAGGGGAATATAAGGGCAATACGGCACAGAATTTAAAAGCCTTTTTGGCTACCTATTATAGGGAAATTGGCTGTTACACCAGGAGAAATGTTCCGGTTGTTTTGCCTTTTGAATTGTTAAGTGTTAAGTTCAACTGGTTCCCCATTGCGTGCCTAGTGTCTGTGTGACCTTTTCATCACACCCCTGTTTAACCCTATCATTGTGCCCAGGTAAAGTGATCCAAGTGACTTAATCGAAGGGTATAAAAGATTGGATCGAGATATTTTCGAAGTAACATATTCCCAAACAAGGCACAGTAGGTTGATAACCTATCATTATTAGTTATAAGGTAGTGGGGTGGAAAATAGTCCTACAATAGACGTGTCGCGGTTGTGTGCACAAACCGCTAAAAGTTTCCAAATCTGTGAAATATTTAAGGTGAGCAGATGATTGTGAACTTGTCAATTAGGCAACAATTTCTTCTATTTCCATTTTGAACTGAAGGCTTCTACCCTGCTTTCTCCTTCCCGATATAGTTTTTCGACAAATGTATTAAGGACTATATTGTATGGGGTATAAAAGTGTATTGGTTCTGGATTGATATCTATGGTTCACCGAGCTGGTATTTCAAAGTAGTTTTCGAATTTGATTATATTCCAACCTCATCGATGGTATGCTTTGGCTATTGAATGACCGAAAGAAGAAAGAACTGCCGATTTTAAGATTTTTGGAAGCTATGAAAATCTAGTTTAAAAAATAATGCCTTCTTGCAAAAACATCGATGGGTATTAGGAAGCAAGCTGTTACTGCCTCTAATGTCCTTTAGATTTTATTCATCGGTTCGGTATTCACTTCATAAATTTGATTGTGTCTGTGTGGCTGACATTTTAAAAGTTGAACCTGTCGGTCTAGATATATTAAAACCAAGTGGACATGCCTATCATTTGCGTATCGTAGATTAACTATACTACCACTCTGATTGATATCGACCATACCAACAGTCATGGCAAGCTAAACTAATCAATCAAAATTCTAATACAATCGATTGAACACAATCGCAATAACCATTATTAATGTTCAAGTGCCCCGTCAATGATAAATAACCAGAGGAAGGAAAATCGATGAAAACATCGAACAATTGAACGCCATATAGTGTAGGTACCGTAGCTTGGTATCACATAAATTTTCCATCACAAAACATAACTCTCTTGGCATTGGTCGTTTGGAATTGACTCGCGTAGTCAAAACCAGTGGTCCAATGGGCAACTGCAAAAAACCGATCTGAAAAACTGCCAAAAATCATTTCGACTTTAGATTATCGCCTCCACAGGGCATACAACCCCCTTATACTCAGGTGCAGTCGTTTCATATTGTACCGCATATGAAAACAACGAAATGCACCTAAGCCTGCTGCACGTATCCTGCACTGCTTGTATTTCCCAGCTTCATGTGCATGTACTCTCCACTAAGTAGCCATCGGGCAATAATTCCCCGATATAGCGGACGATAAAGTGGCCAGCAAAACCTGCTAACTGAAATATGGCGCCCTGCCCGACGACGCCCAACCAATGGTTGGCTATATAACTGCTCGACTACGGAGGCCATCGACGTCACTCCATACACAGAACCGCCACGGATCGCAGGGCCGCTCACAAGAAGCAATTAAATGCTAAATCGGTTCGTAAATTAAAATTTAACAAGTGCAATACAACGACGCACGATAAAAGGCACACAACAACATTTTGTTGCATGTCCGCTCTTCTCCGAGTGGAGGAATACTGATGGGTTTCCCCTATACTCTAACCCCGCCGCTACGCCAAGTTTTATGGCACTGTTGCTGGGTGTATTTTGCTGGTTGAGGCGGTGTTTGCCCTCAAATAAACATTTGTTAAGATTAATGTTTTGTTTATTGCGTGAATTAAATTGCACTCGATTGGCATTGTCTGCAGAACGCATGTTGATGAGTAGGCCCGGCCAGCCGGCCGGCGGCGCGTTGGAGGTGCATTGCGTTGGCATATTATGCCCCAGCCTCAAATTGCTCCTTTTTAAGCTGAACGCAGCAGAGATACATTATTTTGCTTTGTCATTAGGCACGTGATGGCAGTGTGGAATTGTAATTCATCGTGCGTTTGCAATCGATCCTTAACTGTTTATTAGTGCACCCTTTATTGTTGACACCTACTTAAGTATTTCCGTCGTATACACTGCACAGGTGTTCAACGAAAATTTGCATAAATCCATAGGCACACCCTGTGAGCAACGGTCGTGGAACTTTTGGAACGTGTTCAAATTTATCATAATTTTCTACTTTTTTTTGACAGTATGAGCTATATCTTATATGCAATGAAACTATCCAAAGGTCCTTGACGACAATAACAAAAAGGCGGGTTTTTTAATAAACGCTTAAATTTTTATGAAGATTGAGGATACCTACTTGCTAATGATGAGTTCGTTTGAAACGGATTTAAGGTTTATCGCTTAACAAATAAATGGCTTATAAGGTAGACTGGATCGGATACCCCAGTCCTACACTCGTTAAGGGTTTACCCACAGATCGCAATATACCGTTTTGGTGCCTAGTGTCTGTGTGGTCCTATTCACCACACCCCCATTTATCTTAACTTAACTATAGGTTTATAAGGCAAAAAACTAATGTGTTCCTTAAACTCTTCTATGTAATTCGTTATAAACGGGTGATATCCTATATAACTCTTATAAAGGTGCCCTTACCTGTTGTTGTAATCTATGATTTGTTATGGAATTCAGCTGTTCTGGTCACAATATTTTCTAATGAAAACTCCTTATCATTAAATGATCGTCGCAAGAAAAGCTTAGCATCAGGAAGACACGTAAACTCTACAATAGAAACACGAATAGAAACATCCAAAATAAAAGGATCGAATTGAATTAATTAATGAAATGGTCCCATTCAGAGACAGATTAGCCCTAGGCACCAGTAGCATCAGGCCCGGCCCCAAAGGCGGTAGCAGACTCAAGCGCTGACAATAGTAGCCGTTGCACGGATTCTGAAATACAAAGTGGCAAAAAAATTTGTCCCAGGGCGGCACATAATCCGCCCCTGGTCCCATTAAATAATTGATGGACCATACCATTTATTTAATGTGCCCATATACCATTGACTAAGTGTGACCATTCCATTCATTTAATGTGACCATACTGATGCTTAAGGTGGTCAAAGGATAGACATGTGCACTCAAGAGGATACAAGCATCCACAGGTTTTCTAAACCAACCTCTGTCTATCAACTCCTACTCTCACCTCCCCGTGGTGAACACCGGGTGCCTAGTACCTCAACTGGAGATTGGGTTCCAACCCCATTGGAAGGTTGTTGGGGGTAGCAGACGAGAGAGGGGGGAGGAGTGTTCCCACTTAGGCACTTCTCCTTGCATCCGGACGGCAGCGGACGAATTCCCCAGATGGAATCAACGGTGGCGTCCATAGTTCCAGTCAGGCCAAACTACTTTGGAACACCTTATATGAGCTACGTATTCGGAGGTCAGGCCTATAAGGAGCGGGCTATCCGGCTCTCCGTCCTTAGACCTAAACAAAGGATCTGGGTCCTCCAGGTTGAGGGTCGTGCCGTCGGGGTGACTTTCCCGGCCACGTAAAGAAACACCAGTTACGAAGCAGAAAGAAGAAATGCGGTGGGACGGGCCGGGCAAAAGAAGGATGAAAAGACCACTTCTGCAGACTGTTCAACGGCGAGGACGAACCAAATACCGCTGTCAGGCAGAACGAACCATTCAACCCGGGCGAAGACGTTACCGACGAAGCATACGAACGATACCGCCCACCCGACCTGGAGGAGGTGAAAGTAGCTGTGTTTAAGCTCAAGTGCAACAAAGCACCCGGAGCAGACGGCCTAGCTGCCGAACTTTTTAAATCCGCTGGCGATGAGCTGGCTAGGAGCTTGCACCAGCTCATCTGCAAGATATGGTCGGAAGAAAGCATGCCCGACGAATGGAATTCAGCATTGTTTGCCCGATCCTGAAGAAGGAGACCCTCTGAGTTGTGCCAACTACAGAGGCAACAGTCTTCTTAACATCGCATACAAGATCTTTTCTGCTGTACTGTGTGAACGCCTGAATCCGTTCGTCAACAATCTGATAGGCACATATCGAGTGTGGCTTTAGGCCAGGAAAGTCCACCATCGATCAAATATTCACACTGCGGCAGATCTTGGAGAAAACCCAGGAATTCCAAATCGATACACACCACCTCTTCATCGATTTCAAGGCCGCGTATGACAGCATCTATAGAGACGAGCTATATAGCGCAATGTCTAGTTTTGGCATCCCTGCCAAACTCATCAGTCTGTGCTTGAAGTAGGTTTTATACAAGTAACGGGGCCCCTTACAAGACCCCTTTAAGGAAAATTTGACACTTTATAGAACTTAGTTTTGGGGGCAAAAAGGGTTTTACTTCGGACCCTTATAGAACTTATTTGACAGTCAATACATTTTTAAAAGAATATGTAGGTGCACACACTTTCATAGTGTTTACCTTTTACTGTCATGGGGTGGGTTGGGTATACGAGGGTTGGGTATAAAAGTTGGGTATACACACATTCTATCTTATTCCTTGAAAGTGTTGATGTTTTTGTATAAAAATATCTTTGTTCGTAGCAAATGGGGATGAAATTAATGAGTAAAACGAGTGCATTTAATAAGCAGAAAACAAGGTGCGCATCTAATTTCTTCGAATGATTTATTAAAATAGGGCGAAAAGAAACAATGCGCTTCTTTAAATATTAAATAAAGCATTAAATAAAGAGTGTAAGGATTTATGTAGAGCCCACATAGCACCATTGGATCACTTTAGGTGTTCTGCGTAGCCTTTTAGAAACTTCGGGTTATATGTAGCACCGCCTAGCTTCATGTAGACGTATTATATGGTTTTGTATTTTCTTTCAAACATGGCGCTAATTTATTTAGGGTTACCATCACTCTCTTTTCTTTTATGATATACGTTGGTTTCTATTTCCTATATTAAGTAGTTTGATTACTCTTAGTAATTGACATGGCAGACGTTAATTAAAATTTATTTTTTACAGGCTTTTTTATTCTTATCCATGAATGCAGTATAAACCTTATGAATTTTAAACTTCAAGGAGAATACCTTTTAAACTTCTACCTTAAAAGTGGGCATGACGAAAATAGGCATGAAGAAAAATAGAAAAGTGAAAAATTACAATGATTTACAATTCTGCAAGCATTATGATCTCGGATGGCCCCAATATAAGCAACGATACGCTCTATTAGCTTTTTAATTAATTTTCATAGAAAAATAGCAAAAAAAGTATGAATATTCTCTAGAAATTAAATTATTGTGTATGATATATTTTTCCAGCCTAAAAATGTCATCTAGTTAAAATTCATATCATTCTATGTAAAATTTAAAATTCTTATATCTAAATGTTTGCTTGAAATCTTCTCACAACAATTTCTGTCAATTACATTGTTTTCTATTGTGTGACATCTGGCAACCCCCAAGTGATATATAAGAGTGCAAAGTAGTACTTCGGTTGTGTCAAATCTATGGTATTAGAAAACAGGTGCTATAAAGGTCTACAGAACGTGCGCTATAGAACCTAACCCCTTAGCACTTATAACCTTATAACTTCAGTGCTAGGAACGTTTATAGCACCACGTTTACGGAACCTTTGGTGCCAGCACTTTCAGTTTTATAATTATTGTGCTGTATACGTTTCTATGACAAATTTTATAAGTAAATAAGCTGCGCACCAATGGAACGATAACGAAACCTTGCAAAACCATTAGTGCTGCTGCAGATCATTTTGAGTGTCTTATAAGTCCAATATTCAAAAACCAATGCTTATGAGTGTGCTATTTGGGATACATTAAAATAAATATACCTTGGGTCGGGTATAAAAAGACTTAAAGGCTAGGTAAAAATGATTTTGTTGACTTTATGTTATGTTGGCTTTTATGCTAACGCCCTCTGCGGTGTGGACTCAAAGGGTTTTCTGGGCCGGGCGTTGATGTACGTCCTGTCTTAATGACCCAGCCATCGTAGCCATTTTTAGCGGTCCGTCCAAAAATGGAAAAAGGACCTCTTGTGGTATCGCTACGTTGTCCGCCCATCCGTCCGTCCAATCGCTTCATCTTCTGAACGCTAAGTTGTAGAAAGACGAAATGTGTGCTTATATATGCCGGGAATATTCAGAGAAGAGAAAAAGAAAAACCAGAGAATAAACTTAAGTCAAGTAAATATAGAGCTTTAATGAAAAAAATTCGTTTTCTTTAATACACATTGAAAAGTTTTTATATATAAAAAAAATTCAAAAGAGTTGTTTTATGAATTTGAAATTTAAAAATGCTAAAAAAGGTCAGAAGAACTTATGCCACCCCTCTATCTCGCAAACGGTATAAAGTATAATTTTGAAATAAATAACAGCCAAAGTTTATCTTCTGAAATTTTATGCAAAACTATAGTAAATTTTGAATACACAATAATTTTAAAGATTTGACTCAAAAACTTAAAAGCATTTTCGAAAACGATTTTTTTAAAGTTAAAAAAAAAACGAAAATGTTTAAATTTGAGAATTTTTAAAGTCACTTATGTTTAAAAGGTAAGTTGACTCCATTAAAAACGATTAAAAATTGCCGTTTACAACCCACATTTTTGGATTTCCAACCTAAGCACATTTAAACAAACGAAATAAAAAACGTATTGTTTTACCGTTTTCGCAGAAATTAATGTTCGCAGAGCTTAAAAAAGTCTTACGGTAGTTGGAAAAATATCGAAATCGCTGTTTTATGGATTTGAAATTTTGAAAATGATAATAAAGGCCTGCAAGGTCGGGTTTAAGAATAGCCTTGATAAGGTATGCCTGTCGTAAGAGCCGACTGAAATCCACTGGAGGAAGAAATCTTTAGGCATAAGTGATGCTGTCCAGGGGTATAAACTCCTTGTGGGGCCACCCTTGCAGTAAAGTTATAACTTAAAAAGACGAACCCGAAGGTTTAAATAAAATCCAGCAGCGTCTGTTAAAATAAGGTCTTTCACGACAAGTAAACGATGAAACTTCAAACAGGTCGGAAAACTGAACAATTTCTTGCGGTCGCGTTAAATTCAAAACAAAATAAACGTGTTTCGTTTATTTTGTTTTGAAGCGTCTGTTACATATTGTGCGGCGTGTTGGTCAGCATCTGATTCCAGAGGGACGGCTGAACTTCAGATAACAAAGATCCAGGAGCGTCTGTTTCGGAACGAGCGGCTTCCTGGTCGGCGTCTGTTGTCCGGGTTAGGATCGGCCGAATTTAAACCTGGCAGCTAGGTATAAAATGCAAAACCGGTCTATGCGTGTTTTGTAGATCTGGAAAAGGGGTATGACCGAGTTGCTCGGGATGCACTGTGGAGAGTTTTGCAGGATTATGCGCTGAGTGTGCCTCTTCTGAGAGCCATCCACTCTTTGTATGGAAACTGCAGAAGCTGTGTACGGATAAGTGGCGTCAAATCCCGTCCTTTTGATGTGCGCGTTGGACTTCGCCAGGGCTGTGTACTGTCGCCGCTCCTTTTCAAAGCGTATATGGACTGGATGGTGAAGCGCAGTCTTGGCGAGGAATGTTTCGAATTGGCTGGCATCAGGATGAGCCATCTGCCTTTCGCAGATGATTTGGCCATCCTGGCATCATCCAAAGAGGATCTTCCATGAGCACTGAATAGGTTTGCAGCCGTCTGTGGTGATGCTGGGATGAAAGTTTGTTTGAAAGAAAAACAAATTTGCAAATAAAATAAAAAGTCACCCACAAAATATAAAACTAAAAAAATATTACCATAATCTGTGCAAAACCGTGCGCAAGAACATTGAAGATACACGCGACAATTTTTATTCTGAATCGTTTGATCGAGCGAGGGGTAACATAAGGGAGGAATGGAAAGTAGTAGACAGCATTTTAGGGAAAAGTAGGCAGCCAATAAGTATAAACAGCTTGGATATAGATGGTATTAATGTCACCGATTTAAGTAGCATTTCAGATAAACTCAACGAGTATTTTACCGAAATTTCAGAAAACCTCAAACCATCTTTTGAAACTAATTTAGACTGCAACTGCTTCAAAAGAACAACAGATGACACTCAACCAAACAGTTTTGTTTTCCTACCATTTTCCTCAAATGAAATTTGTAAGGCAATATTCGCACTAAAAAATAAAAACTCGTGCACTAGCGATGGCATATCAAGTGTATTGCTTAAGAAAGTGTGTTATAATGTAGCAGACGTTTTGAGTTACTTGTTTAACCTAAGTGTTGAAAGCGGTTGCTTTCCCCAGCACCTAAAAGGCGCTGAAGTAATACCACTTTTTAAAAAAGGCAACAAAAAAAATATGTCAAATTATAGACCCATTTCCCTCCTTCCAACATTTTCTAAAATTTTTGAAAAACTTATAAAATCGCGAATATTGTCATTCTTAGACAGGAATGAGTTTTTTAGTAGTTTTCAATTCGGTTTTAGAAGAGGGATGTCAACGGAAGACGCAATCCTAAGATTATGTGGCCAATTATATGAAAGTGTGCACTGCAAAAAAGCCACCATGGCTTTTTTTGTTGACATGACAAAAGCGTTTGACTTGGTTGACCACGACGTTCTGTTGATGAAATTATACAATGCCGGGCTTAGAGGAGTCATTCACAAATGGTTTTGCTCTTATCTCAAGGGTAGAAAACAAAAGGTCAATGTAAATGGGTATTTGAGTGATTCACGTACTTTAAGAAATGGCGTTCCACAGGGTTCAGTTCTGGGTCCTGTCCTTTTTATAATTTATATTAACTCTCTGTTTGCTCTGAATCTTAACGGGGCGACAACAGCTTTTGCAGATGACATAGCCCTGACTTATCAGTGTGATACAATATTCGAAAGCATTACGAAGATCTCAGAAGACCTTGAAACACTGAGAATTTGGTTTTCAGAACATAAGCTGATTATAAGCGAGAAAACAAAACTAATGTCTTTCAGCCTATCAAACAATGATTTGGTAACTTTTGATTTATGTTTTCATTCGCCGAATTGCAAAAAACTCTGTTTGCCTGTACATAGCTGTGGAAAGAGTACTTTTGTTTGTAACTCCCCCTGCTCAAACAGTTGCTTTAAAATTGAATCTGTGCAAAATTTTAAATACCTTGGAGTACTAATTGACCGGAACCTGAATTGGAAAGATCATATTCATACCATTAAAAATCATATGCTCCTTGTAACTCACAAAATGTACCTCATCAAAAAACACTGCTCTGCAAACGTGCTAAAGTCAATTTATTATGGCCTTGCCCACTCTAAATTACAGTATGGTATTACAAGTTGGGGTGGCTCTTATAACACCTCTTTTTAACCATTGTTGATAGCTCAGAAACATTTAATTAGAATTATTAGTAAAAAAAATCGTCTAACTCCGAGCTGGCCATTATTTATAAATCTGCGAATTTTACCAATGAGACATCTTTACGTTTTTAAAGTACTAAAAGAATTTTTTAAGCAAAGTGGAAATCTTTCTAGTAGAACAAATGAATTTTATAGTCTTCGTACAAATAACATGCACCTGGTAAATGTTCCATTTGCCTGCACAACCCACTTTTCGCGCTTCTACACTGTTACAGCTCCTTCAACGTTTAACAATTTACCTTTTTCCGTTAGGTCAACCTTACGATTTAATTCATTCCTAAATCGCGTAAAAGACTGGTTATTTAGACTCAACTATGACTTCCTTGAATCATTACTTGGATAATCTGCTACCTTAAGCAAGAGCACAAGTCATTCCTGTATTTTTGGTGTTAGCTTCTAATGATTAAATTTATAAACCAATGAATTTATATTTGCAATTATTTTAAATGAATTTTTTATTTTATTTTGTTTATATTGTTAGATAAATTCCTTAAATTTTGAATTTCAATTAATCGATGCTCCCCCACATCAATTATTGTATCTTTATATTGTAATTAATTTGGTTTCTTTCCACACTAACTGTAAGTTACGGATTGATTACTATTATTTTCCGCCTTATTTTAACTAAAGCTTGAACGTTATAACAATCTTAAGTTTTAAATGAAAATAATAAACTTAAAATAACTAACTAAAGTAAACGTGAACAAATCGGAAGTGATGATTGTTTCCCGAACTCCTGTGCAGTGTACCCTGCAGATAAATGGAGTTTCATTAAAACAGGTGGAGGAGTTTAAGTTTCTCGGGGTCTTTTTCACGAAAAATTGTTGTCCTGTAGAATTGGCCAAGCTGGAGCAATAGTAAAGGAACTGCGCCGGGCGGTCATCAGGAAAGCTGAGCTTGGTGTGAAAGCAAAGATCTCAGTTTTTAATTCAGTGTTCGTTCCGACCCTCATCTATGGTCACGAAATTTGGGTAATTACCGAAAGAACTAGATCGCGAGTACAAGCTGCCAAAATGAAATTTCTGAGGAGCGTTGCTGGTGTTATTCTAAGGGAGTGAGAGTGAGAAACGTCAGTATTCGTAGGAATCTTAATGTTGAGCAGCTACTTCTCCGAGTGGAGCGACCGATTCTTCGATGGTTTGGACACGTTGTTCACATGCCCCCTGACAGACTTCCTAGACAGGTCATGCTAGCCGAGATGCGAGCGCGTCGCCCCCCTGGTAGGCCAAGAAACAGGTGGTGGAATCAGGTAAAGAACCTCTCTGAGTCCCGCCTGGGGATTGTGCCGGAGTCTCTTGAGTTGGTGGCGGAGGATCGAGAAAGATGGAAGGACCATTTAGCCACCCTCGCTCCGCGACCCTTTTAAAGGATAAGCGGCTTTTGAAAATTATGATGATGATAAAAAAGGCCAAGAAAACGTTTCTTCCCCCCTATGTATCCAAAACTAGGAAAAAATAAATAACGCAACATGAACCAAATTTAATGCAAGCACTACCATAATGATTGTTAAGCCAACACCGTTAACCGGCTATCTTGAAATCAAAAACAAAGAACTTATAATAGCTTTTTTTTAAGAAATAAATAGAACAAAAAAATTTCCCATCCTTTCTTTTAGAGTTACGAGACGAAATCTATAAAAAAGTTACGAAAAATCATCCAAGTACCGCGTAGACTTCAGACTAAAAAAAATTATACAAGAATGTAAAATATATCATGCAATTGTTCTTATGGAGTCATAGAATTAAGAAAAGATGAGCTTAACCTCTAAAAAAAAGCCGACGGACCGCTCTGTGTGTGTCTTCATACTTGACGGTATTTTTTACTCTTCTGATGGCTATTAGGTCGGTGTTACTGTATTGGCCATACAGGTCGATGCTATATCTCCTCTTTCACTCTCCGTCTATGCAGACGGGACCATAAATCGTCCAAAGAGTTTTCTTCTCGAAGCAGTCTTAAGTGTTTCCATCCACCTTTGCTGTTATTGTTATATGATATGCTAAGGTGAAATACCTATACCTACATACTCGCACATGCGAAGCACTCCTACAATTTTCACATTTAATTTGAAAGCCTGCCACTTAACCGTGCTCGTTTCAATGTCACGTTCCTTCTTCAGAAGTATTAACACGACAACATTTGGCCATGTACGCCCTGTGTCGGTCCCTTAATTAGGCATAGTAATGACGTGATGACGGTTCGGCCTTCTCTGTACTCCCCGACAGACGCTTTTTGTTCTTTTTTTTTGTTTCCAACATCCCATTCATTTCTTTTTTAGATTTTTATCTTCCCAAAATTGTTTGGATATCATTTTCCAATTCATGCCCATTCAATTTGCTGCCATTCACGGAGTCCCACACACGATTACTCACTCGGCTGGTGCTGCTGCTAATGCGTTAAGGGTCCTCCTCCCCATCCAAACGCGGATGACCGCTTGGTATCTCACGTGAAAGTTGTTACCGTTGAGTAATGATAGGCGGATAGAAAACATAATTAATAATTTTCTATAGGGCCAACCAGTAGGTAGTGCTGACTGATAGCGGTGGCAGCGGAGGTGCTTGACCGCACTGCACTGATGGGGACCACCGAACCGAGTGGAATCTCCTCGAATGGCTGATAGGCGCGTTAAGGGTTAATGAAGTTAATTATTATACCACGTCCGACCTCTCGGATAGCGATGGCTTCTAAATGAACGCGTTATCGATGGATCGCTGCTTTGACTTACTGCGTCGCGGTGCAACAGAAGACGCGCTCTCTCGGTAGCCGTAATTTATTGCGTTTCCCTGCATACAAATTGCTTGTCTGGTTCAGTTGCTGATAGGAATCCTGTGTGGTTTCGAACCAGGGAATGTCTGAATCGGACTGAGTGGCCTTTTGTCTTTTGTCCACGCATCTGCTACTGGCTGCAAAAGGGTTACCTTTGCCCTTATCAGCCAATTGACCGAATGAATGAATGCTAATAAGTCTGCTTTAATTGCGCATAAGTCTTGGCAAATTGACCTGCTTTTAAGGGGTTGGTGTACAAAGACAGGAGCACTTGTCAACAAGAACCTTATAAGACATGAACGACACAGCAAACATGATGCTATGGTCTATATTTAAATATTTTTTTTACCTAGTATGGGGACCACGATTCTAAATACCCCTTGAGATGATCCACTCTCGATATTCTGCCTAATGTATACGCATCGAACGAAAATGAATCAAATTCAAGTGTCCTCGAGTGGCACTCATCATATTCCGGTTGCAGCGAAACGATGAACAGCCTCAAAGCACCTCAAACATCAGCTACCAGTTTAAAAAACTGTGCTACTGAACTGAAACCCCTAGCGATGTTAAGCCACAAGCAATGTGGCAGCACAGAGGTAGCAGCCATCAAAGTGCTCATTACATTAATGTAAGCAAAACATCCTTCCACTTTGCATAAGACATGGATAGTATTAGCGCGCCAGCAGTAGCGACCAGCAGCCGCAACCAACAACAACAGCGCAGAAGGCAGGTGATGTCCGAAGTAGCTGATTACATTATTAATTTAATTTCTTGTTCAATCATTAATCATAACACATGCGAACGGGTTATTAACGCGCTGCTAACCCAGCCGATATGTACAAGACTCCAGCGCAAGGGTATTTGTGTATGAAGAGGTATTGGCTTCGGGCCATCATCGACTCAGAGGGCAGGGATAACGATGATATATACAAGAGTGCCCCATTGAGAGCTGGGGGCCAGAACGTAAAGCGGATTTTTCAAGAACTACGTCCACCACTTAACACGTCCCAATTTGGTGCCTTCGAGTCTATGGATATTTTTCTTATGGGGATCCAAGTGCGCGATAAGTGCAATGGAATGCGTCGACTACCGAAGAGTGCGGTCGACTGCGCGACCTGAAGAGGGCTCCAGTTTCCCTTACCATTGTCCAACAACATTTGCATAGAGTAATTGAGAATCAATGATGCTACCGAGTGAGATAAGTCAGGTATATTATAGGTACACCGAAGATGAAGTTGTCATAATCTACATTCTGGAATGGATCAGTGCGGGTTGATGATGAGGATGACCGACACCATGATGGGTATAACACTTTCATCGGGTTCGAGTGTTATGGCCGATGGACCTGCAGAGGAAGTGCGACTATTTCGTTTGCTTTGGTGGCTTTATTTGTTTAAGCTGATGGCGTTGAGTTCCACACATACTGCCTACGAAATTTATTTCGTTCGATGAGGCATAACGAATTCCTTTGTTACTGAACAACATTTTTGGATTGACACAAAGGCACTTTGTGTAGAAGAAACTGTACCGGGTAGATTCGGAAGTTGAATAAACAACATTTTGGAAGGCTTTACAAATATTTAAAACTCAGCTTTTTACTCTTTGGATAAGAGGCACTTTAAGTCATCACTCGGGTATGCATTCATTAACCCCCAGAGGTATGCAGGAACCCACAGGCATATGCTCCAGTACGAGAAACACGGCGATCTGATTCTTTTGGGCATTACTCAAATTTCATGACCATAGATGAAGTTTGAAACGAACACTGAGTTAAAAACTGACACTCCTCAGGTCTATCAAGATGCCCTCATATCCTAAGATAGACGCTCGTAAGTTTCTATCGTTTTAAAGTCACCTGGGATCAGACTCTGACCAGTGAGCCTCGCAATATTGGCTCAGATCGGAAACCCATGTACCTAAGCTTAAAGCAAATTTAATTAAGTAAAAAGGTGCATAAATAGAACCATGTGTTTAAGGTTAGTTAACCCGTTTTGGAATCAAGTATATACGAACGTCTGCAACTTTACTATAGGGCCAGTTTTCCAGTGCGAGATCATCGAAGTTTCCGAGTTAAACTGAGATAAGCCCTAGAAATGTATTTTTCAATGAATATTGATGCGGGATTATTCCCGGCCTAACTCGACAAATATTAATGAGTTAATCCCGAATCAACTCTGGTGAACTCTTTGAACTTCTTTGAATGTTTTTTTCTGTGTGAAATGGCTGTGGCTTTCCGTGTTTCTGTGGAGAATGACTTCTAAAAATGACTCGAACTTCTTTTTTCTATGTGAAGTGAGAGCTGGGAGAGTCAACAATTGCGAGAGTCGAAGATTTTGACAGCTTTACTGACGGAGTTAACTCTGCACTGAAAAAATATTCACTGGGAACCAAATATAACACTGGATTCGTTTTGTTCCTGGATTAACAGATCTTGGTTCAAGCTGGGCTCAACTCAGCACTGAAAAACCAGCCTTAAAAAGTCTTAGGGCCGATTTTTCAGTGCGAGATCATCCGAGTTTCCGAGTTAATCTGAGATTAACCCCAGAAATAAGTTTTTCAGTGAACTTAGATCTGAGGTTGATCTCGCGGCTTAACTCGCCAAATTTGATGAATTAATCCCGGACAAACTCTGGTGAACTCTTTGAACTTCTTTTAATGTTTTTTCTGTGTGAAATGGCAGTGGCTTTCCGTGTGAGAGCTGAGAGAGTCAATCATTTCGGGAGTTTAAGATTTTGACAGCTCTACTGTCGGAGTTAACTCTGCACTGATAAACTGTTCGCTGGGTTAACTCTAGACTCGTTTTGTTTCAGCATCAACAGATCTTGGTTTAAGCTGGACTTAACTCAGCACTGAAAAATCGGCTCTTAGGGATAGAGCAAGAAATGTCAGCATTCGAAGGAATCTTAATGTTGAGCAGCTACTCTTCTCCGAGTGAAACGATCAGTTTGATGGTTAAAATAAAAAAGGAAATAATGATGATTATTCGATAAGGTATTTGCGGTTATTGGGTTTTTCTTGCTCCTTCCGAATACCTGACATCGTTTGACGACTGAGTTCAGGCCAGAAGCTAGTGTTTATTTTTACCTTCGTCCCGGATTGGTTTAGGAGTAGCTGGGGATTTTTGAACAACCAGCAGCTTCTTAAAGGGATAATTTTCGTGATTCGGTGTGGCCAATTCGCAACCACACTTTTTTAAGGTATTTTCGCTCGACTTCGGAACAAAGAAGCGAAATTTCGCTTGTTCGATTGGGACCTACGAGTATACGACGTGCTTCATCGAGGAAATTACAGAGATTGCTTGATCCATGAGAAGAAGCTTTGTTCTAAGCTCTTTTCAATACAATTTATTGCAAAACTAAATTTCTTAAAAAAAATCCTTCCACGAGTCGACGCCTGTCTGGCGGCGATTGTTCTGTTGCTTGTGGCAAAGAGGAAGGCAAAGGTTAGCGCAGCGTTTACTTGAACTTTGTTTATGCAATTTTATTTAGCAAACAGTAAAGCTAACAAAAGTATAGAGGTACTTGATTTGTTCCATTGAAACATTCCTCATATGTGAAAATGACGTAAGACTGTCGCACTTACAACTTTGAGAACATAAGGTATTCGCGGTTTCTTCGAGCAGAAACCTTCCACCTTTTCAACACGTTTTCACAACCACGGTCGCGAAATTTATTATTTTTATTTAACATCAGCAAAATGTTTCGCTTAAAATAGTTTTGTTCTTTTATGCAAAAAAAATAACTATAGGTCGCTGGTGAGGGTGCATAGGTCTGCAATCTTGAAATCATTGTTGTTGTCTCATGCAGACATTTTATTTTTTGGTATATATATGTGCATGTTGGTTTGAAAAAACATAGGTAGATACACAGAATACCTAAAATATGAAATACTTTCTATCACGTTTTTATTTCGACAAAGCTATGATTTAAGCTGATACAAAGTTGTTCTTACCCGAGAATTATACCGAAATTTGTACTGATAACACTTTCAATTTAAAAACTTTGGCTTTTAAGGTTTTTTTTTTTACTTCACTGCGTGTGAAAATACTTACCATTCATCTTTTTCTCACAGATCTAGTTTGTAATATTTTTGGGTCAAGCGCATTGGGGGTCTGCACAGATTAACAAAGCCCGGAGCCAAGGCTGTAGCCAGAGAAATATTTGGGGGGGGAGGTGGGGGGATTTGATCTTTGAAAAATATTTTTTTGTACCCTACCCAGGGTATATATGTATTAAGTTAAAGTTTGTAACGCATTGAAGTTATCACCGTAAAAAGGCCCTTAAGATCTTATGGCGTATTCTTTTGACCACCGAATTGCCACACCGAGCTGCCAAATTATACTCTGTGTACGTGACAATTCCAGCGTGATGTACACTCGGTTTTATTGTGTACAGAACGACAAATACTGCACCGGCGTGCAATCATCACTTAAGTGTCAACTTGCTTTGACTTCATTTTGTTTAGTTTTTTTTTTTTCACTTCGTAACGTGATTTTGTTGGCGTCGGTTTTTTGTACTTTTTACTTAAAATGAATTTTGATAGCTCTTAATTTGAGTTTTATCGATTTCATACAATTTCAGTCGTGTTGTAAATAATCACGAATGAAAATTGAGTCGAAACGTCACTTCACATACACAATCAAAGCTTTACCCAGTTTTCACCGTCAAAACGACGGTGGCGAAATTTCGAGTTCGATGTCGACGACTAACTAATTCGGAGTTCAAAAGAACATTTACACGAGAACGATTCCGTTCAGTTGTATGAGAAAAGAACATTTTTTTATTGTATCAAACTCCTGTGATCCCCCCCCCCCCTGGCTACGGTCTTGCCCAGAGCCATCATCTTTTTACCATCGAGGGTATTTTACCCCCGACATTTTAACAACACGGCAACATTGTAATAACTTCTTAATATGCCTTTAAAAAGTAATGAAAACTTTTACGGGGTCGGTTAAAACAGCCTTTTCTAACTAAGGGATCTTCCAACAGGGACTTTTTAGCATTGCCGGTTAATAGCGGCCACATTGCTGAAGGTACATCTGTCAAATTCACAGTCATTTATTCAGTCTGTTTTGTCATGGACGGATACAACAAAACAAGCAAACTTAGCAGGCTATACAGCTCACAATCACGGTTAAAACTTTTTTTTTAACTAGGTCTACCAAGGTCTACCAAGGGTTTTCGAACTTTGAAATTTGAAAATGTAGCTCCAACTCACTGCAAATGGTCTCGGACTAAAAACTGGATAGACGAAAAAAACGGTGATCTTTGGATAGGAAGATATGGATCAGTTCACTGGCCTGCAGACCTTTCTTTAATGGATTTTTTGATGGGGAAAGATTTTTTTTTTTTTTTTTTTTTTTTGAATACTAGGATGAACGGAGACTAAAACTCCAAAATCTTTCAAAGATACCAATACGCCCACTATAGCAGGTACATAATACCGAAGTAGCCGATATTGGTTATGCCCGATTTCCACGTGCTAAAAAACCACCCATTTATGAGAGACACTATGAAACTGCCAGAACGCACTTCATAGTAGTAAATTTTCGCTCTCTCATAATACTTCTTGACTACAACTAAGTTAACTTAACAAGTAGTTTACGCTTCCATAGTGTTGATCGCATTGGATAGGTTGCTTTCCAGTGAATGCACCTACTAAGCCGTTCATTAATGCGGCTTCACCCTACGTCGCTAGATCGAAGGGTCTTGTTCTTTGTAGTCGTCGCTCGTTGTTAACATTGTTAAGAGTCTCGTTTAGAGTACGGATCATTTCATTGTTGCAATGAACATGAAGGCGAGCATTAAGCTTTCGAGCGAAGTTTGTTACTTCTTCGCCCACGGTAGCTATTCCTAAATCTCTGTGAATATCGCTATTCCTAATATACCATGGAGCATTCACAATTGCTCTTAGTGTTTTGTTTTGGAAAGTCTGCAACATGGACATGTTGCTCGGCTTGGTACAACCCCAAAGTTGTATACCGTATGTCCAGGACGGCTTTAACACCTGCCTGTACAAGAGCAGTTTGTTATATGTGCTTAATTTCGAAAATCTTCCGATAAGCCAATACATTTCCCTGAGCCTAATCTCGAGCTCGTCACGCTTCTTCTTTACGTGTGGTTTCCACCTTAGTTTAGCGTCCAGTGTCATCCCTAGATACTTCGCTTCATTTGCATAAGGTATTTGTACAGAATTTATGAACAGAGGCAAATTGTTAACCCTTCTGTAAGTGAAATTCACATGCGTAGACTTGTTCTCGTTAAGAGCGATTCGCCAAGTCTTCGTCCAGACACAAATTCTGTCCAATGCTCGTTGGAGGTTTCTCGTTGATGACTCGACTCATTCACCTGTTGCCAGGATGGCCGTATCGTCCGCAAACGTGGCCACGACTGTCTCGTCATCTAGAGGTATGTCTCTTGTGTAGAGCAGGAACAGGGTCGGACCGAGGACGCTTCCCTGGGGTACGCCAGCCCGAATTTGCTTGAAACTCGAGTATTCACCACTACACCTAACACGAAAGAGTCTGCTTTCAAGATAATTTTCCAATATTTTAAACATGTCTTCCGGCAAATTTTGCCGTAGCTTATATTTCAAGCCCTCGTGCCATACCTTGTCGAAGGCTTGCGATACGTCGAGGAAAGCACTTGAACATATTTTTTTCCCTTCTAAGGCTTTTTCAATTTCATGCGTTATTCTGTAGACTTGATCTATTGTGGAATGGTTAGGTCTGAAACCGAATTGATGATCCGGGATCAAGCGTCTTTCTGCAATTATTGGTTGTAATCGCTTCAGCAGAAGTTTCTCAAATACTTTCGATATTATCGGCAGAAGCGATATGGGCCTATAAGATTTTTTATCATTTGCGCATTTCCCCGGTTTAGGAACCATAATGACTTCAGCAACTTTCCATTGTCTTGGAACGTATAGAAGTCTAAGAGAAACGTTTATCATATAAAGTAGCTTGACTAATGCCTTTTTTGGTAGCTCTTTTAATATTTCGCCAGTGATCAGGTCGTAACCCGGGGCCTTATTATTTTTAAGTTTGCTAATTGTCTGTCGGAGTTCAACTAACGAAACTTTTTTCATTCTAAAGCTACCAGGTTCCCCGTTGTTGTTTAGAACGTCAGCCAACGGCGGACCGTCGAAAGGCTTGAATGTTTCTTCTAAATGTTCAGCGAACAAATTCGCTTTCTCTTTGTCTTCTCTTGCCCATTCGCCGTTAGCTTTTTTTATTGGTGCCGAGTGGATTATAGGTTTCTTGATATACTTAACTGCTTTCCACAGCGAGTAGTTTGAGGTCCTATCCGCCGACAAGCCTTCAAGGTATTCAGTGGTCTCACGATTTTTAAGATCTTGCAACATTCCTTTCAGTTTGTTAGAGAGGTGGTTCAAGAGGGTTTTGTCTGGGGGGCCCTCGTGCCTTGCCATCTCCTACGCGCTCTTCTCTTTTCACGAATCAATTCTTCGATTTCGAGCGGATATGTTTTACGTACATGCCCGTCGGTGCTAACTGCGTTCTTTTGGGACGAATTGTTGTTCCAAGCAGCGCTCTGAATTGCTTCAATGAATTTGTCAACTGCGGTTTCTAACTCGAAAGGAGTTTTCAATGGCACATTCAAGCCAACACCCTCCTTACAGTCCTTTCTGAAAGCGTCCCAGTTCATGTTTTTGCTAGCTAATCTAGGAGTTCTTTCTATTTTCGCCAGTCTTCCACCCATCTTCAAGATAACTCCTGAGTGGTCTGAGCAAAGATCATAACACTCTTCAATTCGCGTAAGGTATTTGGGGTACCCTTTAGCGATGAAAAAATCGACAAGGTCAGGCTTTTTATTCCTATCGGTTGGCCAATATGTTGGCTTACCCGTGGAGAAAAAGTCCACCCCACGCTTCATACTATTTTTGTACAGTAATCTGCCTCTTGTTGAATTGCATCGTGAGCCCCAAAAAGTATGCTTCGCGTTAAAGTCACCCCCAATGATAAAATTGGACCCAATGAAGTCATACATACGATCAAGATCGTCTTCCACCAGTCTATATCCTGGCGGGAAATAACAAGATGCAATGTTATAATCTAAGCAGTCAATTTTTACAGAAACTGAACTGATCTGCATAGAGTCTAGCTCAACTTCTGTGTTCTTGAAGTGCTTTATGCAGTTCTTAATGTAGAGGGAGGATCCTCCTCTCGAATTTTGCGAAGGGTGATGTGCGTGATAGTCATTGTAACCTTTAAGTTTGGGTGTAGACCCATTTTTAAGGTGAGTTTCCGTAATCATGCAAATATCAATATTGTTTTTCCGTAGAAATGCTTCTAGTTCGTCTATTTTATTCAGAAGGCCGTTTGCATTCCATGTTAGTATTTTAAATAACTGTTTCATATTCATGTTCTCTTGTAATTTTTTCGAGGCTTAAACTCGAGCTTGCTCAGTTTGTCAAATATAACTTTGTTGATTTTAGTCTGATCCTCAAGTTTCTCCAAGATTACAGCGAGGATCTGAGACACTGCATCTGTTGTGGGCGATCTTGCCTTGCTTTCGTTTGCCGCAACCTGTGCGTATGATTTCGGTGCGACCAGTGGTGGTTTCTCCGCTGCACTTGAACTGGCGCCGCTCTTTTGTGGAGCTTTTACGCCTTTTGTCGACGCCTCCTTTGCCAATCTTCCACTTTTGATCGGCTTTGGCGTCTTTGGAGTCTTTGGCTTAGGAGTTTCAGCAGGTTTTGGGCGTCCTAGGCTTTGATTCTGACCTCTAGTATTTTCCTTAAGAGGTTCTCGTCCCTTTTGCAGCTCTATGGCTACTTCGCATCCTCGATAGTTCGCGGGGTGGTTTCCGTGGCAATTGGCGCAAACTGCTGGAGCCTTTATGTCAACCTTGCACTCTGTTGACAGGTGTTTTCCGGCACATTTCACGCAACGTGGTTCTTTTTGGCAGTAGGCACTTGTGTGCCTGAATTCTTGGCATCGCTTACACTGTGGTATCAGTCTATTGCCCTTTCGCATGGGTTCGATTTTAACCCTGATGTTAAGTATCATTTTTATTTTATAAATATCGTGTATGCTCTCAGTTCTTTCAAAGGAGAGCATAAAAATTGGAAGGCCGCGTCTGATCACAGTGTCTCTTTCTCCTTCCGTGCGTTGCTTTTCCTTTTTAATGATATTGACGGCATCAATAATTTTAAGGCCTTTATTTTTTACGTCTTTTACAACGTCTTCTTTTGTGCATGATGGGTGGAGCCCCCTTACAATGACTCGCAGTGGTTTCTCGTACTTATTTTGATGAGTATACCACTCGATTCTTTCTGCATTCAGTCTAAGAGACAGTACGCGATAGGAATCGGCGTTGTCAACATTTACTTTCCACACGTTATTTCGGTGCGAGGTAAGCTTATAGTTTTCTGTTCTCACCGTGTTTGCAAGAAGGTTGCGCAATAACCCAAAGTCTGCTATCCCGACGATGTTTATTGCGGGAGGTGGACGAATTTTCGCTTCTGGATTAGCCTTGTTTGAGCCAGAGGGCTTATCTTCTTTTTGTATTACTTCGGGAGAGGAATTCGCCTTTCGCTTCTTGCTAGACCTTTTCCTTAAGACTGAATCGGTCTCAAGTGCAAGTTCGTCCTCGTCCGTGAAGTATTCGACTGCTGGTCGGTTCGGTGTTACACACTCTTTCGTTACCTCACAGTCTTTCGTTAAACGAGTATTTTTAATATCCTCGTTTTCTTTTCGCAGAGAGTCAACTTCCATTTTTAGATCTTGGAAGAGTCGCTCCATTTCAATAAGCTTAGCTCGGAGTTCATTATTCTCCTTTTCTAAGCTCTTAATTTTCACAGAGTCCTGGTTTACCGGTGGACTGCTTTTTCCGGATATGTTCGATCTAGGTGGTGGTGATCGATTTAGTTTTGTCCTTTTCTCAAAAGGATTTATAAGCAATAAAAGGCTCTCCCCAGAATCCGTAGAGCCTGCCTCCGAAGAGGGTGGATTTTCCAGCATAGCTGGGCTGCCACCTGGGGTAATCAAATCTTTCGTTTTGTTCATTGCCATTTTTTTTTTAACTTGTCGTTTTTATGAGAAATAGGTAAGTCACTTCTATTTTCATTTTTAAATACAGCCGCCCCTTTGGAGACAGACGCCGACCAGTGAGCCGCACAATGTGTGACAGACGCTTCTGGATTTTAATTTAACCTTCAGATTCATCTATAAGTTAAAACCTTACTGCCAAAAGTTGCCCCAAATGGAGCAGCATCGACAGCATCCGTTGAAACATTAAAGAATATTTCTTCCGGTGGATTTTAGTCGGCTCTTACGACAGGCATACCTTACCTCAAGGCTATTCTAACCCCGACCTTGCAGGGGTGAGGGTGATGGGGAAAGATGAAAAGCTTGTTTAGCCTCCATCGCATGTGAGGGCTGATGCTGGATGCAGCAGCTTACCGCAGTAAACGTTGTGCGGGCTACTCAAAAATATGATCCAACGTACCTGTTGTAACTATTTTGGTACACCGATAAAATAAAAAACAGTGGGTAAGTGGTACAATGTGTACCCGGATGTTACAGTCCGTAAAACGAACCGTCGAATACCCCATCCTATTCCACATTGTAAAATGCTGATGTTAACGTTATTTTTTGACATTTTGTAAGTAGTGCAAACTTTGAAAAGGGGCGTTGTCCAACAGTCCCTAATTACAAACTATCAATTATAAGATATTTCCACAGATATTTCCAAGTTATTTAATTTAAGAACCAAAATTTATGACGCAACTCGAAGCTTGACAATGGTCAATTGGGATCAGGTATCCAACGATTCGCCTAAGCGGATTGTAGCCCTCCCACTAGTTTTATTTAAGATTGTTTTTTATTTAAAAAAAAATATAAGCCCAAACATTTTTCTTGGATTTATTTAAAACGTTGTTGACATTAATTCTACGCAGTTGCATTTTCACGTTTTGCTGCGAACATATTTTTGCAGCGGAATTTAAAGCAATTGCCAATTTTTGTCCTTATTTCATCAAAAACTAGTGGGTTAGTTACAATCCACTTAGGCGAATCGTTGGATGCAGCGCCCGACGCAATTGATTTCTGACAAACTCCAATTTGCCAAATGTCAAAAACGACAATCACTCAATTACGGACAATTACTTTTCCAGTAAATACACTTACGCAAGGATACTGCAGACCAAATTTCAGCGTCCTACGACAGTTTTGAGTATACATGTACTTATAAGCAAAATGGGCGTGTCAGTGGGCAGGTTTCAAAAATGTTTGCACTCTTTTAGGTAGGTACTGCTTGCATCGCGACCAACAAAGAAAGCAGTACAAGTGAGGTTTCAAGTTCTTGACTCAACATTTAAGGCCTAAAAGCTACCGATCGACAGACGGACACGTCTCTTGTTGCTCTACGCCGACTATTTCTCTTGCAAACTTTAAATCAAACATTATAACACCTCTCATCCTATGGGATAATATGTTGTGCTTCTGGTTTTCATATTCAATATAGTCCAATGTCCAAATTTTACATGGGTTACATGGTAAAATTTTGACTTTGGCACGAGTTAATATGTTTTGTCGGGCTTGCCATTTTTTTTAAGTCTAATTTGACTGAACTACCATCCATTATCAACTCCATAGAGATGAGCAACGTTCCAGAGTTCGTGTTATTCGACTCAGAGTGATCAGACCCTTTTGGGCAGCGTCACTAACCTTTTTCGTAGAGTGGAGTTGATATGCAAGAAGACAAAACTTTGAAAGAAATTTTGTTTTTGTGTTTTAGGAATATCAAGGGAAATCTCTTTAACACCCGTCATGTCACTAGATTTATCCTTGACAGACCGCGACTTGTATGGTATGCCGTAGGTGTACTTGATGTCTTTTTCTATTTGCACTAGTTACAAGAACACGAGACCCAAAGATCTGGTTAAGAAGCTTCAAACCCATAAAAACCTTATCAGAATAGGCCGCTTTCAGCCTATAAAAAATGTTTTGTTTTTATTTCTTTCTTGTAAATAAGTGTTCAGTTCAGCCACCCTCATCAAGAAAACTCAGTGGTAGCATTCAAATTAATTATTTTTCAATAGAACTACGGTTATAAAAGTATACACACACCGTTTTCACTTATCATCACCTCATTCAGGTTATGACTAATTTTACGAGCACGATAATTACAACGAAATGGCACCGGCCTCCGACGCCACCGCACCGCACCGCAAGAAGATCTATTAAAGCCGCTTAATTGGAATAAAATTCTCAGTATTAGTCGACACTTTTCCAACACGTAAATATGGTAGCCTTTCTAGTTTTTTTTTTCTTTCTGCCTGACTTTATCTTGTTAATTAGCATTTTAATGCATGGCATCACGGGGGCAGATAGGTACACCCTTCCTGTCCACCGGGATCGCCATTACAATCACCACTTACTCGGTACTATCTGTTAATTCATCTCAATATTTCATTTCTATTCCAGGTACGCCTTTCGCCGACGTCATAACAACGAAACGGTCTCCTTAATATAGCCATATAACGATCTGGAGATTTACAGCCGCCACGGTGGACGGGACGACCGCGATGACTTCCACCGACCAACGACGATCCAAAATACAATAACAATAACTGTATAATGGGACTCCTAAATGGGAGCGTATAAATGTAATTTTCCACCTGCTTTATGCCTCAATCATGTGCGTGCAAGGGGTTTTGAAGGTATACTACCGCTCCTAGAGTTCAGACCACGTTGGCTCCATATGTGCACCCAGCTGGCGTTCGTTGGTCGCCCTCAGTGGTCAGTGTGTCTAAGAAGCAGGGCGTTTGAAAAATTTTCGGGGCTCGATCCAAAACGCGGTGGTGGGTGCGCGCACATTTTGTTTTAATTTACTTTGTTTTTGTCTATTTATTTTTATCCGAGTTGCTGGCGGATAAAATATGTAAACCGTGTCCGCTGGAACAGAAAACATGTTAATGAGCCGCCAAAAGATACGGCCAAGAATGCTCCGCCACGGGGAATTTGTGGGAACGCATTTGTTCGGCAAGTACATGGCATTAAGGGCCCATTACCTACTGCATCGCAACAACTACAAGAGGAGGTCACGTCGTCGTCACGACGAAAATCTTAAAAAACCTTCAACGCTTTCGGCTGATCGAATCGGCCTGATTTGTATCGGTAATGTGTCAGAAATTGTCGGTTTGAACAAGGTGCATACGATCGTGCCTTGAATTTTTCGGGCATGAGGAATATTTGTGTCGAATTTACAAAAAAAAAAAAGCATAGAAGATTTTATATCGTAAGAAGTGTGTTGGGTCGGAGGCGACTTGAAAAAGAGCCTAGGGTGCTTTTTTATGGACTTGACTGAATTTATTTGTTTTTAACGCTACTCGCATGTTCTTGGTTGGTGGGCATCCGCGCATGTATAGTTTTTCAATGCCCTTACTTCAGTTTTATTTGTTTTCTCAAATCTTTGGGACAGTTACAGATACCTAACCTATCTACCTTTTGGAATTTAGCACGCAAGAGGAGAGAAAACTTCGTTTTTTTTTTAACTGGATCTTTACGGTGATCTATAACAGTCGACTGTCGACTTAAAACTCAAACTTAAGGTTTTTTTTCCAAAACCTTAGAACTATATAGAAGAAGGAGAAGCAGAAAAAGACATGCAAAGTTTTGGAATTTTCGGCGGTCTCTCTAAAAATTGGAAAAGGAACTCGTATCACACCTTGTTCGTCCGTCCGTCCAATCATGTGTTAACTTCTGATTAATAGGTCGTAAAAAGACAAAATTTGGTCTGCTTCAAACTGCGAAAATAGTCAGAGAACGCATACCTATGCCAGGGTATATTTGTATGCATAAATGACGGGTTAATTACAGGTTAAAGGTTCACAGGAAAATATGGATTAAAAATTTTTTAGAACTTATTTTGAGAAGTTTTGCACACGAGAACTATAAAAACGTAAGTAAGGTTTTGGAAATCCTATTAAAAGGTATCGATAAAACCTTAATAAGAAGACATTTTGAGAAATAAAAAGTTGAAAGTGTTTAAAGCCTAGCTTATACAAAAACAATTTGTAAAGCAACTTAAGCTATTATGCGAACTTTGGTTCTTGGCTCTGTGATCCGCTGTCAAGTATTTTCTGAAAGCAATGCACTATGTTAACATTGTGATCTGACAACAATTTGAAGGGAACTGCAACACTTGTTAAAGTAGCTTTCACGACAGTCCAATGGTCTTTGATAGTGTTGGAAGATTGTCCTAGTCTATATCAAACACAACGTTTTGGCTGAAAAAATACCATCCCTTCCTTGAGCTTGAAACTCTGGATCGCCCGTTCATTAGCCGTTACTTACCGAAAATTGTATTTTTATATATCGATAAGATGTCTTTGTTGAAATCTTTGCTAGGTTACTGCTACGTATAAGAATTCAGTTAAAAGCTAACCCCTAAAAGATTTTATGCTCACCCCACAGCATGCTATGGGCGTTGGCATTCCAGCCAATGATTAGCATTATTTTGTCCTCTCTTCTCCTTTTTCTTTCCTTTAACGTGCGAGGTTTATGATCTATTTGAAGTGATGGATCGTAACCCTCCCACTCTACTGGCTTTCCTAATGGTCCGCTTGTGGGGTACGCCGATTTGACCTCAGAATATACCGGCTGGCCACCCGGTTTTGGATCTCTCCGTCACTGAGGCCAAATAAATGCTACTGTATGTCGTTGCATTTGTGGTATCCATGAATGTTTAGGCCTTCCTCTCTCTTGTGATTGCGCTGATTGTTGATTGACACTGCGTTCTTGACAGGGTTCGTTGGATCTCTCCTTTGAACATGGCAATACAAACTGAGCCGGTTGTGCACCATATTCCTTGAGATAGGTTCTTTTACATGGAGGCTTCCTCGGATCTTCGTACTTCTTATTCTAACTCGCTTTGTTTTTCCTGCTGTCATGTGAAGCATCTTCATCTCAGCTGTCGTTAATTTGCTCTCATATTTCTTATACGCTGGCCAACATTGTGTACCATATCTGAGCGCTGGACGAACAACTGCGGTGTAGAGCCTTCCTTTCAGCTTAGGAGGCATTTTTCGGTCACAGAAGATGGCGGAGTTTTCTCGCCACTTCACCCACACAACGTATACGCGATGATTTATGTCTTCATCACAGTTTGCTTTGCTTTTCGTCATAGATCCCAGACACTTAAATTTTTCACACTTGGGAAGCACATTTCCATTCGTTTTAAAGTCTGGCATTGGCTCGGGTGGGTCAATGGGCAGCACAAGTGCTCTGTTTTTTTTTTTGGCTAATACGATATCCTCCCCTCCAAAACATCATGTGCTCGCTGCAGGGATGTTTCATCTTCACTTATGATGGCCCCATCGTCAGCGAAAAATAACTGATGGACCCACCCTCGGGTCCGTCAGTTTTCCATCAAGCTGACAATCAAAGATTACAATGACGACGTCCAAAGGCCTTCGGACGCTTCCCTGGTGTACACCGACTTTACTTGGGAATTGATCAGTGACTTCGAAAGGACATCTTACTCTTGTCTTTGCTCCATCATATCCATGATCATCCGCACGTAGGCTTCTAGAATTCCTCGTTTTCTTAGCCCCATCCCATATCAGATCTTGGTGTAGTCTATCGAACGCTTTTTCGAAATCAACCAGCACAATATGCAGATGTTTAAGCGGATCACGATAATTTTCCATTATGATCCTTCTTTGGATTGCATTAGTGGTTGATTTGCCCGCGACCAACCCGCACTGGTCCTATATTTTTCGCAGTAGATAGATTTCCGCTTGGCGATCTTCATTTTGTGTGACATCACATTGATCGAACGGTAATTGTCACAGCTTCATGTATCAACTTTTCATTTGTACAAAGGAAGTAGATAACCTTCATTCCAATGATTAGCCATGGACCCCCTCTTATTAGTTTGGAGATAAAGGTCGTGAGCTATAGGGACCCGCTGTCTCCTATTTTTTTTTTTCCAGAACTCTGCTGGTATCTGATCCGGCCTAACCGCTTTTCGCTTTTTAAGTAGGTACTTAACCGCCTTCCCAACCTCGTCGACTTTGATGTCTGGTACTTCGTCCCGGTTAGGAGTAGTTTCTTCTGGAAAGTGTTGCCTGAAAACTGTTCATTTAAAACTCCAGCACAATACTGCAGCCACCTGTAAAGAATTTTGTCGTCTTCCACAATAAGCTTGTCCTGGAGCATTGGTGATGAACTTTGGCTAACGAATCGCCTGGACGTTCCTCCTTCTCTGCGCGGCAATCTTGAAGATGTTGGCCGCTGTATTCAAGGTGCTTTGTCGGAGGTCCTGTCTGGCCTGGTGTATATCAGCAGCCGGAGAAGAAGCTTCCTCCAACTCCCGATACAGGCACTCCATTCTCTTTGCTTGGACTTGTGCGCGCTTCTTCTTAGCGAGACTGCTGAGGTGTTTCCAATTCCAGGCGAAGCATTTCATTTCTTTTGTTTGAGGAGCACTTCTTCCATGCCTTGAATGCCGCTTTCTTTTCACTGACCACTAGTTTCACGTTATCCAACCACCACAATTTTTCTTTGACCTGTTTGCAGTGACCTTTTAAAGTCCAGGAGTGATTTGGCCTTCTCTATGCACGTTCGCTGTAGGTTATTCCACATATCTTGTGCTCGGCACTGATTTTACAGAGGTAATTTTGCATCGTGTGTAAAAATGCTTCGCCTGCTTTCTTATCCCAATTGTATCAGCTGCTTCTCCCAGATACCTTTGCTTACTTAATATTTTTTAAGCATGTATTCAAGGTGCTTTGTCGGAGGTCTGGCCTGGTGTATATCAGCAGCCGGAGAAGAAGCTTCCTCCAACTCCCGATACAGGCACTCCATTCTCTTTGCTTGGACTTGTGCGCGCTTCTTCTTAGCGAGACTGCTGAGGTGTTTCCAATTCCAGGCGAAGCATTTCATTTCTTTTGTTTGAGGAGCACTTCTTCCATGCCTTGAATGCCGCTTTCTTTTCACTGACCACTAGTTTCACGTTATCCAACCACCACAATTTTTCTTTGACCTGTTTGCAGTGACCTTTTAAAGTCCAGGAGTGATTTGGCCTTCTCTATGCACGTTCGCTGTAGGTTATTCCACATATCTTGTGCTCGGCACTGATTTTACAGAGGTAATTTTGCATCGTGTGTAAAAATGCTTCGCCTGCTTTCTTATCCCAATTGTATCAGCTGCTTCTCCCAGATACCTTTGCTTACTTAATATTTTTTAAGCATGTATTCAAGGTGCTTTGTCGGAGGTCTGGCCTGGTGTATATCAGCAGCCGGAGAAGAAGCTTCCTCCAACTCCCGATACAGGCACTCCATTCTCTTTGCTTGGACTTGTGCGCGCTTCTTCTTAGCGAGACTGCTGAGGTGTTTCCAATTCCAGGCGAAGCATTTCATTTCTTTTGTTTGAGGAGCACTTCTTCCATGCCTTGAATGCCGCTTTCTTTTCACTGACCACTAGTTTCACGTTATCCAACCACCACAATTTTTCTTTGACCTGTTTGCAGTGACCTTTTAAAGTCCAGGAGTGATTTGGCCTTCTCTATGCACGTTCGCTGTAGGTTATTCCACATATCTTGTGCTCGGCACTGATTTTACAGAGGTAATTTTGCATCGTGTGTAAAAATGCTTCGCCTGCTTTCTTATCCCAATTGTATCAGCTGCTTCTCCCAGATACCTTTGCTTGCTTAATATTTTTTTTTTTGACGCTTCCATAAAAATGAACCAAATGATAGTCAATCTGGGTCTTATTCTGACCGCTGTTGTTAGTGATCAGGTGTGCCCTGCTTTCCTCGACGAACATGGTATTAAGCCGTATGACTTGCAAACGTTAACGATATGTTCACCAGAAAAGTTTCTTGTTCCATACCCCCAGCCCACCATTGCAGTCTTCATAGCCCTCGTTAGATTTAGAGATTTAGCGACATGTCCGTTGAAGTCCCCACCTAAACCAAAAGCTCTTCCTTTGGGACCGCCTTGATGAGATTATGAAAATCTGCTCACACCAAACTTGGGAGGATGAACTAACAATGATCCGCACACCTCACCTTGCTTGCATCACCAGCTTGAAAGACGTCAAACTGTCACTATGCTTTGAAATTTTCAAGATGCCATCAAGTAGTTCTGCCGCAAGGATGATACTAAAACCGTCCCTACCTTGTTCAGCTTCGTAGTAGAACACCTTGTAGGCTTTTGTCTTTATATCCAAGAAACAGGCCCGGTTTACGGTATTCCACCATTTCGTCTCTTGGACACACTAGATGTCCACTTGCCTTCTTACCATCATCTCTTCAAGTTCTTAGCTACGACAAGTCATGTTTCCAACATTCCAATCTCGCGTCCCTGAGCTTGTGATTAGGCAGTTGCATTATTTTGCTATTCCCCGGAAAGCGGCTAACTCGTCCCAGGATCACTATGTAAGCCATAAGCAATGCCTGGGGGGGAGTGCCATTGGATTACGCGTGCATGCCTTTCCATAATGCTATTGTCTTTGTACCTCCTCTGATGTCAGTATCCTGAAACTGGACTGGAACTGGCTATATGGTCCTCGGAGGTGCTTCTAAGTCCTCTCGCAAAAATTAGGCTGAGGTAACTGATCTCAATCTTTAATTTTTCGTAGAAAGAAAGCGGGCTGTCATCCGGTCAATCGATCATTTCGGAACTGTAAGCAACTGTTTGCTTAAAAAAAATTGCACCCACCAAATTCTCAGATTTTGCTAAAAGCAGTCCAGTAAATCGCAACCCTAGCCTACTCTAAGAAATCAATAAATTAATTATCATCGATAAATGCTCATCCTACTGAATATTTTCCTGAAAAAAAAAAAAACACTTGCGATGTAAATGTCTTGTAAACAACGCATCCACATTTGTTTTCAACGGAAAAAAAAGTTTAACTATATCAGCAGCTGGTTGATGCCTACATATTCGTGTTTATTTTCCACTTTTCTGAACGGACATTTTGATTTTTTTAACAGCAAATTAACACTCAACGACAGCCAGATAAGAGCCATCAATAACAAGTGCTGATTAATCACTTTGCCTGAATGGCGAATAAAACTTTGTGTGGTTACTTATGCGGACGAGCGAAAAAAAAAATGCGCTCAGATAAGGCCAGCTTAAAAGTTTAATTACTTACTTGATTTTGCTGCCAATCGGAAATAGAGCGATTACATGACTTTCTCATGATGACCATGACCAGTTCCAAGCGCCTCCGATCAAGCCTCTCATAACTTGAAACCTGGAACATAAAAGTGCCTCTTAATGTTTGAAAAAAATTGTAACTGGCGTGTTTCCGCCACAGATAACAAGCGGAATGGCAATTCAAATGTTCCCACAGGAGATTGATTTTCTCACTTACAGCTGCACAGTTTAGTCATGACATGGTATGAACGGAGCAGTAGCCACTGTACGAATACAAGAATGCTGCTAGTCGGCTTGCGAATTTTCCACGAAGCGACTGCTACGCGATGGCTTGTTGCAATTGAGGTGCAGCGCTAATTAGTTGAGTGCAGTGCGAGGAAAATTGCGGCTCTTCCACTTGGAATGGGGCCTTAAGCATGTCGACGCATTGCCAGTACCCACTTGTATATTAATAAGTGTAGTTACACATTTTAATGGAGTATGAACAAGTGTAATGAGTTTACACCGGTGATAGAGGCTGGCGAGTGCAATAGTTACGGCGCGAAAATGTTTTTCCTATAACGTCCCAGCATGACCATGAAAAAGTATCGCAGTGTGAAATGGAAAATTTACGACTTCCTTGGCGTACGCTCTAAGCAAATACGATAAGCCGTTCAAAGGAATGTGAGATTTCATCTCATACAGAGGTTCTGATGCGCTGTTAAGTGCGCAAAGGCACAAAAGCTATAATCCTTTGTGCAAACTCTTTTCGCGGATCATTTAGGATCAAACAACCAGGCATGGTATCGTCTTTTCGAACGGCGAAAATGAAAGCAGACCCATACCATCCCAGTATTTGCTTAGTATTTCATTTCATGTCAAACGGAGCTTGTCGGCTGGCGGTTGTACCTATACCTTCTTAGTTTTCCTAGCAAAAAGGCCGCTGTCACCTAGAATACCCGCAAGAAAACACAAGTTGTTGACTGTCGTCATCTGGTGACAGTGGGGCCGTCATTCACCGCCGCTGGATTGTGCACACAAGACTCAATAATCCGTTAAATGTGCACAGGCGATGTGCAAACAAAATCCCAACACCCAAGTGAGTGTGACGTGCGTGTGAGAGTGCCTTTGGCAAACAAGCAACGTCTACAATAGGCTCTGATCGGTTGGTGATCACAGCACTCGATCACACAATGATCGCCGATTACAGATGGCATTTGCCGGCTTCTTCCCTTTAAAGCTATGAGTCTACACCTGAGTTGCCGACATGAGCAAACAATCACGTCGAACTCTTAATGGCCATCTTGAGAGCGACCAAAAGCGTATAGAGTGCTCGATGAGTTCCGCAAACATTTTTACCACAGTGAATTAGTTACTAATGTCTTGCGAACTTGGCAAACGATGAAAGTAAGTATCTAGACTATGTTCACAATTGGCTGATAGTGGTGGGAACACCTGTAATCCAGAGAAAACAGCGTCACCCGCTACGAGTGCAGCGTTGAGCTCGCGTCCGTACAACAAAGTGACCCCGTGGAACGAGGCCAGCATGAGTATGAGTTATGGTAGAAAAACTTTTCTTGTAGCTTTATTGCCAGGTTACACGCTAAGTTAAGATCTTACAAGTTTTCCTTTTTTTATAAATTACGAACATGACTTCTTTGTACCAAAAAAAAATGAAAAACATTTTAACAATGTAACATGCGAGCAAATTGGTTGGTCTAGGTATGGAAGTAGCAGTGTATATAAGTACTAGATGTTTTATCATAATTTATGCAGATTAGAAACGTTTTATTTTAAGAGAACAGATTGGTAAATTCAAAGATATCAATCACACTCGCGAGATTAAGTGAAGTTGTTAGTGAGTGTGTTTTGTTATGCAGACTGAGATATTGTTTGTTGTGTAATGATGGCGATTTATCAAAGGTATTAATTTGACACAGAAAGTGTACAAGTTTAGCAAGGGAGCAAGCTTTTTTCAAAGCATTTTGTGTATGTTATATGCTGAATGAGGTATGTAACAGGGGCTTTCACTTGCCAAAACATGTTCGTAAAATTTTATGTGAAACAATTCTTTCAAAATCTGCGACAGCTGAGGAAAATTCTCGTTATACATTACATTACATTTGACTTTACCTGTTAATAAAACTAATATGCCGGCTTCATTACGGTATTTAAACACGAGCAAAAAAGTCAGTTCAGGTATGTTCCAATAAGTTGTTAAGTTTTGATGGAGCCAAAAAACAGGCAGACAAGCTATATCCTAACTTCCCGCACGTAATGACAGAACATTTTTGTCGATCTATTGTTAAAAGGGCCTTCGATTAACCCTGTAATCTTCTCCTCTACTCCATAACTTTCATTAATGATACATTTTTTTTATCCATGGCAAGCATAGCCACAAAAATTTAGCTAGATTGGCATCTCATAAGTTTGTTTCTTGTCTATAGGTAAAACAAAAGTTTATTCGGACCAAGGACAATGGAATCCCCGGGAACCCAGTGAAAGATTGCAGTTTCGAGCTACGACTGCTATGTATAATCTAAATAATATATTTCTAGTATCAAAGACTTTACATACCATGGTTCCGTGCTGATAAATTGCATCATTGTCTTAGAGAATTATTTATCCTGTGGCAGCCTTTCTGGTTCTAGCTTCGTATATGAACCTCAACAAAGCAAATTTGTCTCCATGTCCTTATCTAAGACCATTATTTTGGAGTGGGTTCCCGATGTTGATTTGGACTTAGTTAGTGTATATTTATTAACGTGTATATTTATCTGTGTTGTCAGTTGTGTTTTTCGACGTGACACGCAAACAACTATGCGTGTTGGGAAAATAGTGCCAAGGTACTTCCATCATTTTACTAGAATCATTATGTCCATGGGGCAATAATTGCCCCACTTGCAAGAAGCAAGTAGAAGTACTACTTTGCACTCTTATAACGGGTGATTTTTTAGCTGGTTTGGTTTTGGCAACACTGGTTTTGACAGCTGACGTGTGTTAAGTACCTTGTGTCACTGTCAAACAGCTTCAGTTTGGTTTGCAATTTAACCATTAATCGTCTTACAAATGAACAACGCTTGCAAATTATTGAATTTTACTATCAAAATTCGTGCTCGGTTCGAAATGTTCTTCGCGCGCTGCTTCCATTTTATGGTCGGCATTCTCGACCTTCTGAGCAGTCTATTCGGAAGATTGTGACGCAATTTTCAATTGGCCGCCTAGATCGTGCGATTTGACACAATTAGATTATTTTTTGTGGGGGTATGTCAAGGCTAATGTCTATAGGGACAAGCCCGCTCCGATTGACGCATTGGAAGCCAACATCCATGCATTCATTCGTGAGATACCGGCCGATATGTGTGAAAGAGTATGCCAAAATTGGACTCAGCGGATGGGCTACCTGAGACGCAGCCGCGGTCAACATTTGCATGAAATTATCTTTAAACATTAAATTGCAAGGTTCAAACTATCGATTCAAATAAATATTTCATTAATTTTTTCGAATTTTTTGTGTTTTTTTTTAAAAAAAAGTTCTCAACCTCTTAAAAAATCACCCGTTACATATAGCACTTAGGGGTCGCCAGAGGTCAAACAAAAGAAAACAATGCATATTGACAGAAATTGTTGTGAGAATATTTCAAGCAAAACATTTAGATATAAGAATATGACAATTTTAATAGAATGATATGAATATTAACTAGATTAAGGTTGGAACATTTTTTATCATACAACAATTTTATTCATAGAATTTGATTTCTAGAGAATATTCATTCTTTTTTGTTTTTTATACCCGACCCAGGGTATATTAAGTTTGATGTATAGTTTGTAACGCAGTGGAATAATCACCGTAAACCCCTAAGATCTTTTAGAGATATGAATGGGACCGACAGGAGAACCGATTAAGCCATTCCCGTCCGTCCGTCCGTCCGTCCGTATGTAAACAACTTTTAGGCCTTAAATTTTAAGGTACATAGCTGAAATTTTGCCGGTTGGCTGGAGGTCTATTGAACCAGATCAAGTTTGAAAATTAGCCGAATACGCCCACAGACACGCCCACTACAAGCCTCTATGTGCGACCATCTCTAATTTCAAAAAATACTTTTTCTAAATTTTAGCTATGTAAGAATAGTGCTAGCGCATTCATTTTTGGTATGTAACGTTGCCTTGTAATTGTCTTTGAAGTGCGCGAAAAATTTTGATTTTTCTTTTGATTGACCACGCCCACTTTTTTAAGGGATTTTAGTTTAAAATGGTTGTTTTTCAATAAATATATATGAAATTTGTATTTCATAGATAGTTGTAGATATTTGCTAACTTTCATGTATATGTAGTGTGTGCCTGCGCCTACTTTTGTGGGTGTGACGTTTGACGTTAAAAAAGTGATTTTTTTAAGTTAAAAAGGCGAAGTTTAAGGCTGAAATGTATGCAACCACCTAATATAAAGCATTCAACAGTTATATTTTTGTATCCCGCCCACCTTTTGGAGGCGTGGAAGTTTTTTTTAGTATGGTCGGGTATTTTGCAACCCGTCCTAGATGGATTCAAGCTTTTGCATACGCACTGTTGCACTTTTCCACTTGTTTTTTCTATGGTCTAGTAGGTCAAAGAGGTTATGTTTGGGCTTTCATGATCCAGCGGTTCTAGGATTTTTTTCACTGACATACCTACTTTTTAGGCAGAAGCGTAAAAGGAGTTCTCATAAAACATCCAGTAAAAAAATATTTTTCAATTAAGGCCGTGTCAACATTTACAAATAGTCAAACCACTCACTATAGGGAACGGAAACCAAAGTATAGCATAAAAGAAAAGAGAGTGATAGTTACCCTAAAAAAATCAGCGCCATGTTTGGCAAAAAAGCACCTTATAATAGTACCACATGAAGGTTGACTGTGCTAGAACCAAAAGTTTCTAAAAGGTAACGCAGAAAACCTCAAGTGTTATAATGGTGCTATGTGAGCTCTACATAAAGCCTTACATTCCTTATTTTATGTTATATTTAATATTTCAATATTTTCATCCTATTTCAATGAATCAAAATTAAGTAAATGCACTATTTTTACTCATAAATTTTATCACCTTATATATTCTTTTAAAAATGTATTGACTGTCAAATAAGTTCTATGAGAGCTTGCATAGAACACCCTTTTCACACCCAAAATTAAGTTCTTTAAATTGTCAAACGGCCGTTACTTGCATAGAACCTGCTTTAAGAACCTTAGATTTATTTGAGTGGTACTGAAAATGCAACGATGGCCATAGCAAGAGCTTCTGTGTAACTTGGGTGGGCTCATGCGGACTTAAGCGCTAAATGAGAGCACGAGTATCAACTTTTTACTGCTGGTGACCCTTAGCTATTTATGTTTTTTAACCATCTACCGGAGTAGAAATTTGTGACTATAAACGTGAAATTAAAATATCTGGTGTCCCTACACCCCGTCGCTTTTGTATTATTTATATTTAAAGAATGATAATTTACGTGTTACGAAGTTTGGAAAATGCTACATTTGGTTTCCATTTTAGCCAAAAAAAAGACCGTCAAGTATAAAAAAAATACGCGGAGCGGCTTCTACGTCCGTCGGCTTTTACTGTAGGTGAGGCTAACCTATTCTGTGCAGCTTGTGTAATATTCTATTTGTTTACTTTTATTTCTGGGAATATTTTACATTCTGTTGTATACTTTTTCGTATAGTGAAGTCTACAAAATATTGGGTGATTTTTTAAATTTGTCCCCTAAAAAAAGGGTGGCATAAAACTTTTCCTTTAATTTTTTTACATTCTTTTCTTAAAAATGAACTGTTATAGGTATATGCTTACTGTTTTTTTTAAAGTCCTTGTGTTGGTTAACGTTCATGTGGTTGTGCCTGCTTCAAATTTGGTTTGTGTAAAAGAAGTGGCCCAAAAGTTACGATGGATATAGGTACACTATGTACTTTCTAGCAGCATCATTTTAGTCGGTCAACTTAAGTGTTTTCAAGCACATCTAGAAAACCATAAACTATTTCAAAACTGCTTCCGTTTTTTTCTATAAAAAGATGAACTGTCTTCGGTATTTATTTAAAACATTTTTCGTTTGTTTAAGGTTGGAAACGGCAAGATCGAAACGTTTTAAATGCATTAAACTTGCGTTGTAAACGCTTCAAACTTCAGCCAAATTTAAATTAATTCATCGTTACCGTTAATTGACTAGCAACCCTTAAAAAACGGTTTTCGAAAATATTTTTACGTTTTTGAGACAAATCTTCGAAGTTTTTGAATACTCGAAGTTTGCGTTTCGTTTTTTTCATGAATTTTTGCGATTTTTTTTCGAAAATGCGTCGAAACGGCAGTATTTAAACTCTTTCGGAAATATTTGACCTTGGCATGCTTTATACGCATTTTCAATATTGTCACTTTGTGCACCTAGCGATTTAAAGGTACGACCTTGAGTGTTTGGCCCAAAAGTGTTTGCACTTTGAAAAACGTCACCCAATTTCAAACCATCTTCATTTCAATAGCTTTTCAATATTTTGAAAAAATTTAATTATTTCATTTAAGTTCATCATCTATACTTAACTTAAGTTTTGCTTTTCTTGTATTTGTCTGCTTATCTTCTTAAAAAAAAGTATTGAAAAACATTTAATCCATTTTCACATGCTTAGAGAAAATTGCCCTCGTTGAATTTTCTGACTATTTCCACTGTTTGAAAGCACACCAAATTTTGTTTTTCTTCAACCCCGAATCACCTACTGGCTATTATGTCTCGGTCGTAAGACCGGTACTGACGTATGGAACGGCGGTCTGGTGGTCCGCTTCAAATATAGCGGCAAACCGTGACAAGCTAAGCAATGGCCCAAGGTCAGCTTGCTTATGTATTCAGGTCCCTTTTTAGAAACATAGACTTCACCGTACCCTAGCTACAGTTTGACAAGAAAACTATAACCCAAGGGAAAAGAACTAGGGAGGTCTTTTTGGGATGACTGTGCGCCTCTGGACAGTGAATCGATCCACTTCTACACTGATGGATCAAAGACAAATGTGCAGGGTAGGTGGAAGGTGGGTGTGTATTCTCAGAAGAATAAATCTTAGTCTCTCCGTCCTTCTTCCGGATCATTCTAGTGTTTTTCAAGCTGAAATCATGGCGATAAAAGAAGTCTTGTCATGGCTTAAGATACGTATATTTTCTAAGAGGCAGGCGGCCATCAAGTGCCCAGTCTCTATAGTTTTAAAGTAGCCTTAGACTGCTGTTCGTCCCTAAAAGAGATGTCGGAGCAGTTCAGCAGGGTGCCAGGGCATATAACATTCCAGGCAACTGTAAGGCTGAAGAAATTGCCAAACTTGGAAATATAAACTCTTTACATATTGTCTGATATAAAGGTTCCCTAACAAACTGGATGCAATCGAAAGAACAAATCTCAAGGGGACAAGTGGTAGTACCTACTAGTGGTAGTCTAGTAACGAAACATGTTTGGCCACAGCTAGATTTTAAACGCTCTAGGAGTTTGATAGCCCTTAATGGATCGCTTATTAGTGCTACAATCGATTTCATTACAGGACACTAGTCTGATAGGCAAACATGCAACAAGGCTTGGTGTCTATACCAACGACTTTGCAGGAGCTTGATGGATGAGGAAGAAGAAGAGGCAAATCTCCACCTTCCCTGTACATGCCCTGCTCTCTCTTAAATCTGATTGGAGCTTTTTCCTATAATGATCTTAGTGATCTTATCACGTTTGACCCAAAACATCTCTTACGCTTCATTAGTAGCTCGAAGCGGTTCAACGAGTAGGCTTAATATTTCCAGATCACAATGGCTCTACATCGGTCGAGGTGTTTTGGTTTCTTCGGACCCGAATGCGAATTCAACCTAACCGAAACTACGGTATTGAAACTTATTTTTTTTTTTTTGAATACTAGGGTGGATGGAGGCTAAACTCCAAAATCTTTCAAAGATACCAATACGCCCACTATAGCAGGTATAAAATACCGAAGTAGCCGATATGGGTTATGCCCGATTTCCACGTGCTAAATATCCATCCATTTATGAGAGACACTATGACAATGCCAGAACGCACTTCATAGTAGTAAATTTTCGCTCTCTCAGCATTCACAATTGCTCTTAGCGTCTTGTTTTGGAATGTCTGCAACATGGACAAATTGCTCGGCTTGGTACAACCCAAAGTTGTATACCGTACGTCCAGGAGGGCTTTAACACCTGCCTGTACAAAAGCAGTTTGTTATATATGCTTAATTTCGAAAATCTTCCGATAAGCCAATACATTTCCCTGAGCCGAATCTCGATCTCGTCACGCTTCTTCTTTACGTGTAGTTTCCACCTTAGTTTAGCGTCCATTGTCATCCCTAGATACTTCGCTTCATTTGCATAAGGTATTTGTACAGAATTTATGAACAGAGGCAAATTGTTAACCCTTCTGTAAGTGAAATTCACATGCGTAGACTTGTTCTCGTTAAGAGCGATTCGCCAAGTCTTCGTCCAGACACAAATTCTGTCCAATGCTCGTTGGAGGTTTCTCGTTGATGACTCGACTGATTCACCTGTTGCCAGGATGGCCCTATCGTCCGCAAACGTCGTAATTTTGCAATATTTTAAATATGTCTTCCGGCAAGTTTTGCCGTAGCTTATATTTCAAGCCTTCGTGTCATACCTCGTCGAAGGCTTACGATACGTCGAGGAAAGCACTTGAACATATTTTTTCGCTTCTAAGGCTTTTTCAATTTCATGCTTTATTCTGTAGACTTGATCTATTGTGGAATGGTTAGGTCTGAAACCGAATTGATGATCCGGGATCAATCGTCTTTCTGCAACTATTGGTTGTAATCGCTTCAGCAGAAGTTTCTCGAATACTTTCGATATTATCGGCAGAAGCGATACGGGCCTAAAAGATTTTTTATCATTTGCACATTTCCCCGGTTTTGGAACAGTAATGACTTCAGCAACTTTCTATTGCTTTCGAACGTATAAAAAAGTCTAAGAGAAGCGTTTATCATATAAAGTAGCTTGACTAGTGCCTTTTTTGGTAGTTCTTTCAATATTTCGCCAGTGATCAGGTCGTAATCCAGGGCCTTATTATTTTTAAGTTTGCTTATTGTCTGTCGGAGTTCAACTAACGAAACTTTTTTCATTCTAAAGCTATCAGGTTTCGCGTTGTTTTTTTGAGCGTCAGCCAATGGCGGACCGTCGAAAGGCTTGAATGTTTCTTCTAAATGTTCAGCAAGAAACATTCATGCTTTGTCTTCTTTTGCCCATTCGCCGTTAGCTTTTTTTATTCGTGCCGAGTGGATTATAGGTTTCTTGATAGACTTAACTGCTTTCCACAGCGAGTAGTTTGAGCTCCTATCCGCCGACAAGCCTTCAAGGTATTCAGTGACCTTCCGATTTTTAAAATCTTGCAACATTCTTTTCAGTTTGCTGGAGAGGTGGTTCAAGAGGGTTTTGTCTGGGGGAGCCCTCGTGCCTTGCCATCTCCTACGCGCTCTTCTCTTTTCACGAATCAATTCTTCGATTTCGAGCGGATATGTTTTACGCACATGCCCGTCGGTGCTAACTGCGTTCTTTTAGGACGAATTGTTGTTCCAAGCAGCGCTCTGAATTGCTTCAATGAATTTGTCAACTGCGGTTTCTAACTCGAAAGGAGTTTTCAATGGCACATTCAAGCCAACACCCTCCTTACAGTCCTTTCTGAAGGCGTCCCAGTTCATATTTTTGCTAGCTAATCTAGGAGCTCTTTCTATTTTCGCCAGTCTTCCACCCATCTTCAAGATAACTCCTGAGTGGTCTGAGCAAAGATCATAACACTCTTCAATTCGCGTAAGGTATTTGTGGTACCCTTTAGCGATGAAAAAATCGACAAGGTCAGGCTTTTTATTCCTATCGGTTGGCCAATATGTTGGCTTACCCGTCCACCCCACGTTTCATACTATTTTTGTACAGTATTCTGCCTCTTGTTGAATTGCATCGTGAGCCCCAAAAAGTACGCTTCGCGTTAAAGTCACCCCCATTGATAAAATTGGACCCAATAAAGTCATACATACGATCAAGATCGTCTTCCACCAGTCTATATCCTGGCGGGAAATAACAAGATGCAATGTTATAATCTAAGCAGTCAAATTTTACAGAAACTGAACTGATCTGCATAGAGTCTAGCTCAACTTCTGTGTTCTTGAAGTGCTTTATGCAGTTCTTAATGTAGAGGGAGGATCCTCCTCTCGAATTTTGCGAAGGGTGATGTGCGTGATAGTCATTGTAACCTTTAAGTTTGGGTCTAGACCCGTTTTTAAGGTGAGTGTCCGTAATCATGCAAATATCAATATTGTTTTTCCGTAGAAATACTTCTAGTTCGTCTATTTTATTCAGAAGGCCGTTTGCATTCCATGTTAGTATTTTAAATAACTGTTTCATATTCATATGTTCTCTTGTGTCACTGTCAAACAACTTCAGTTTGGTTTGCAATTTAACCATGGATCGTCTTACAAATGAACAACGCTTGCAAATTATTGAATTTTACTATCAAAATTCGTGCTCGGTTCGAAATGTTTATCGTGCGCTGCTTCCATTTTATGGTCGGCATTCTCGACCTTCTGACCTTCGACAGTTAATTTCACGTTTCGGGCCGGTCAATTGGCCGCCTAGATCGTGCGATTTGACACCATTAGATTATTTTTTGTGGGGGTATGTCAAGGGGACAAGCCCGCTTCGATTGACGCACTGGAAGCCAACATCCATGCATTCATTCGTGAGATACCGGCCGATATGTGTGAAAGAGTATGCCAAAATTGGACTCAGCGGATGGGCTACCTGAGACGCAGCCGCGGTCAACATTTGCATGAAATTATCTTTAAACATTAAATTGCAAGGTTCAAACTATCGATTCAAATAAATATTTCATTTATTTTTTCGAATTTTTTGTGTTTTTTTTAAAAAAAAAGTTCTCAACCTCTTAAAAAATCACCCGTTATAATGTACATATCTCGGCTTTAACGAAATTGAAAGAAAATCGTTAAAATGGATTATATCTACTCAAGCGCATGAATTTTATGCCTTGCAGCTTGTTGACATTTCTGATGAAATTTAGTCTGTAGTGAAATTCAATATACCTACAGAAGTTGAAATAAACATTATATAAAAAGTTTCTACTAATATCCATTATTCAATTCAATTTCCTTTTGATCATGCAGGAAATTGTTGCTATTTTTAACGACAAAATGAAAGCGCCATAAATACTTACGGGCGATTTCATCCTTTTCCATCTACAGCTCTTGTCAGACTACCTTTTATTTAGAATTTATATTTTTATGCATGCCTTGCTTCTTCCATCAGAGAATATTTTAAACCCTTATTCTTATGAAACAGGAAAGGAAAGCATTTTACAAACTAAAGTTTGACACTTTCTTAAGCAACATATTCAATTGAAAAGTCATAAATCGTGCTCGAAAATGTGCCGCCGAATTATGAAATCAGAATCACTATAAATCATTGAATTTCTTCTTAAAGAACGAAACTTCATAACATCAATTCTCGGAATAATCATAAACTTTCATTCATGTAATATTTTTATGGATTTGTATGTTCTTACCCGCACGAACCCATGTTCCCCGAAAATAACAGCCATTGTTAATATACTGTCATAACCATAACGGCCGTCTCCGGCTATTCTGATGTACGACAAAACACAAAGCCAATTGCCATTATAATGTTAATTATATACAGACAATAATTGTCATTCACCAAATGAACACACATAATAAAGAATGCAAAGACACAATTTTGTCAATTTGACGCATATATGCAGCACTCAAGAACGCAACTTAACTGACAACATGTCACTGAATCACCATCAGAGCTAATGTGTTTTTTGTGCGTTACCACGGCAACACTCAACCCACACGTTGCGACAGTAGATTGAATTAACGCCATAAAAGGTGCCGAATAGAGATGGTGTCTTGGCATCAAGAACTCACAGTCACAGTGCACGCATGCGTACAAGGTCCCAAAATGCCAAATTCATCGAGGGAGCTCCCTTAAAAGGCGATCGCACAACAGACCGATCAATTCAATTCGATTTTAAGCGAATCTTAATTGATTCCGCTTTTGTTGTCGGATGATGTTGTTTTTTGTGTTTTGCTGCCGGTCCTACACCATGAATTCGCCCATTCGGCAACATTTAATCAGCACCATCACAACTGATTTGTGATTCCTCAGTCTAAGCAGGTAAAAGCAATCAAAAGCCATCATCGGTTGGCGGCTTTGTTCTCGACGCGATCGATCGCAGGTGCCGCAGAATTACCTGCCCGCAAATGACGCAAATGTTTGCTGGCGACTCAATTAAAATAATAATTAATTAGTGTTAACCGTTGCCGCTAACACCCGAACGGAAATGTTTCAAATTATAAGCACGCAACAGTGTATACAACAAACACGATCATCTTTCACTATATACACAGCAACACTCTCCGTCAACGTCTTGACGATCGGTCGTCGTGTTGTGATCGCGTCACTGTGTTTTCGTACAATACCGGAAGTTGCCATTCTTGTCATGTACTGGCAGAGGCCTCTTTAAATCTGGCGTGCGGATTCCCTGTGTCTGAGTCATACAATGCAACGTCAAGGGTTGGTTGTGAAAGGCATTAAAAAAATGACAATAAGACTCCCAACTTTATCCATTTGCTATATGATCACGTATGGTTGATGAGCGCCTCAGCGTTCCTTATACAGCATAAAAGCCTGACAAAGGCCCAACAAATCGTGATTGCGCATTCGACTTGAAGACTCCAGCATAAAACATGTGTTTGTAGCAGAAAAAAATAAGCGCATTAGAGCTACAACATGGATTGAGTGCATTCCAAGGGGTCCGTGCTCGAGTACAAAGTCCATTTTGTTGGTCTTACGCCGCAGTTAATTAATATGCCCCCGAGAAGTTATCGCACTTCATTATTGGATGTGTTGTTGCATGTTTTAATAGTGTGTTGTTTTGTATGTTAAAATTTTTTCCCAATAAATAAGCGAACGCAGTATTCCCTCATAGTAGTTTTCAAAAAACTGCGAAAACTAGAAAAATGATATTAGCTTTTTTTATAAGGATTAATTCGTCCTCAGGTTTCATTCGTCAGTCGTCACATACAACATAATGAAATTTGTTCATAAATTATTATTAACTTAAGATGGGATGAGTTTAATAATAATCTTGAAGGCAGAAGTGTAATATGTACCGAATTCCGGGTATAGATGAGACTTAGATTCGATTTCCTGTCCTGATGGTTAGAGCCAGCCTTTAACTGCAGATTCTGTAAAAAAAGGGGGAAGGTTTTTCTGTAACCGGCCGAATTTGTCAATGACAACATTTAATTAATTGCATTGCCGCCAACAGGACTGGCAGAGGGAATATTACGAATCGGGTAGCCTGTTTTTATAAAAGTTTCAAATAGAGCCGGCAGCTTTGAGAGCGAGTCCAAAAACTCTAGCTTATAATGTATGCGTCTCAAATTCCCTGGTTTGGTTTGTTAATCCGGGGTATAATCTAGGGTGTCCCTTCCACCTTTCCATACTTACGTTTTTACAAATGATCTCCATGAGCAATACACCTTCTAAAAACATAAGATTTCCCCGACGACTATCATACATGTGTTAATGTCTCTTAAATTTATTTTCCGACTCATAGGGTCACGTTTAAATGTTAAAATAAACACCCTGTGTTACAAGCTGTATACATTTTAGTTAATCGAATAATCAAGTCGCTCTGACTAAGGATTATTAAGACTGTTGAATAAACATAGGCTATGAAGTTCCCAAGCTATGCAAAACAGGCTGCTTGCTGCTTTGCTGCAATAGGTCAAAAGGAGAACAGTATTGAGCCAGACACCGCAATATTGGCTCGGCTATAGTCCATAACCACACGCTGCTCTGCATGGAATTGAATTAAACTTTACTACAACGCACTGTTGATGTGGTGTTAAATTAATTTAAACAAATCATATGCAACAACAATGTTAGAGGTGTATACTAGAATGTTTTATTGTTACGTTTGTCGAATTCAATTGGCAATTGATTAGGTACTTCATGTTGTTGACCATTTGCGTTCAACAAATTTGCAATTTTTTGTTTTTGTTTTAAAAGAACACTGCTCAGAGGGCTCGCCCCCAGCAAAAGGAGCTGAAGTTAGAAACGATATACACCGTCTTGTCACTATGTGCGGTGGCGGTTAATTGACTACGCGCATACTCAATGAGACTATAGAACTTTGAAGCTGGTGAAAAGCAGAATATAAATTAAAACGCGTAGCATGTCATTTGCGAATACACGATGGTATTTGACAACAATGTCGATTCTTGAGTGTGAATCAATCGATCGTCAACACGTAGGCATAGGAATGGACAAGACATACTCAAGGCAAATACCAAAATTAGTTCGCAGAAATCAATCTGGGAGTGGATTGGTGAGTAGTGAAATTGTATGACAACTTGTTTGTAGACAGTGTTGCCACTGCACAAAAGATATTAAGGGCTAGAAAAATCATCTTTTGTATATCTTGAAAAGAAACCCACTACTTTTAGATAAAAAACTGTGAGAAGCCAGCATCGAGAAAATTTTCCACCATTAATTTTTTTAAGTTTTTCTTAAAAATCTGTTATAAATACCAATGTAAGTAGATATATTCTTGTTTTCGAACATAACATGCTTGCTCATGTGCCTTGGAAAAAAACTGAAAACTAATTATTTATTTCAAAGCGTTTTTTTATTTGTAAAAAAAACTAGCCCAATCCGAAAAATAAAACACTGAAACAGTGCCCCAAAATGTTATGATATATTTTATAATTTCTATATTAATTATTTATTCCGTGTTAAATTTTTTCGAAAGACGGGTTTGCAAATTATGTATTTTCGCTAAAAAAAAAGTTTAAAAAAATGACAAATGGGGCAAATATTAACACATTTCAACTTGTTACTCAAGTGGTTTGTGCTTGATTACAATTTATGTGATAAAATATGGAAAAGACAGGTCAGAGGTTATAGGCATTTAATGTGGCACTACAATTTAAGTAAAGCAACTGAAATGATTTTTAGGTCATTAATTTTAAGAGAGATGCAAGCGCGGCGCCCGCCTGGTAGGCCAAAAAAGCAGGTGGTATGATCAGGTACAGAACATCTCCGTGACCCGTCAGGGGATCGCGCCTGTGTCTCTTGAGTTGAAGGCGGAGGATCCGGAATGATGGAGGGAACATTTAGCCGCCCTCGCTCCGCGACCCTTCTAAGAATAAGCCGGTCACGGAAAATGAAGATGATAGTTTTAAGGGTATCTGAAAAACCATTTAATATTTCAGCCCCGCTATATTTTTCTTTTAAGCCCCAAAAAATTTTCTGTGTCTGACATTTTTTTTCAAAATAATATATAATATTTTCGTACCTATGCAGTGGGGAGGGAGACACGCGGTTTTTTAAGGCTGTTTTGTACACCTTTTTTACCATAAAACGACTAGGTATTCAAAACGTGTTTATACCCCATCCCATAAGATAGGAGGTATATTAAGTTTGATTTATAGTTTGTAACAAAGAGAAATAATCACCGTAGTCCCCCAAGACCTTAATATGATCGAGACCAAATTATTAGTCGAATGAGCCATGTCCACCCGTCCGTCTGTCGGTAGTTTTTAAGCCTTAAATTTTGAGCTAGGAACTTGAAACTTGATATCTGTTCTTTCTAGGTCCCGAAGCAGTACAAGTGTAAACATTTTCAAAATCCGCCCACTGACACGCCCACTTTACTTTTCAAAGTTATCGTAGAAAGCTGAAATTTGGCACATGTTATCCTCGCTTAAGTATATTGTCATTGGCATTTAAGAAAACCGTCCCCTTGTACGCGTGGTCATATAATATGCATTCTAGTAAACGGTTTTTATTTGATATATTTGCTTAAAATCCAAAAAACTTGGACCATCAAATCTTTAGATATGCACGTAAGCTATCAACTCAAATGAATAAATTTTTGCCACGCCCACTTTTGGGGGCGTTTTTAAATATAAACCAAATTTTTAATGTGAAAATGCAATCAAGACGTGTATATCACTTCTGATAAAAAATGAAAACAAAAAAAAGATGTAATTGAAAAGGGGTGGATGCCACGCCCCTTTTTAAGGGAGAAGATTGAGAAATTCTAAATAGTTGAAGTAATAAGAAACTGAACTTTATGTTTTAAAATCATAAATCAAGACTTATGACACAATTCGGAGCTTGAAAGTGATCAATTGGGATGGATTGTAACGGATTGTAACCCTCCCACTAGTTTTGAATATGATTATATTTTTTTGGTTCTCTAGTATAGGCACTTTGCTATATTTTTTGCTAATTCTCTGGGCCCGGGTTTCTTTTTAGTTAGCTATCGGTAATACACGAGGGTTTTTCTTATTTTGCTTTATAAACTGTTGCAGAAAAATTTAAGTTAGAAACGAAAATTCTTAGAAATATTTAAACTTTCTTCGAACGTTATATATTCAAACTTAATTTGAATAAAAAAAAAAATTATTTATAAAGTTTTTAAGTTTTTGCAGCTTTCGAGCTAAATACCAGAAACAGGTCGTTTTTCAAAGTTTGCTATAGGAACCTAACTTTTTCCGAAAATTCCAAATGAATTTTTATTTTTTCAAATCATTTAGTCTAGTAGGGATTTTTATTATTTTCAAATCATTTAGTCTTGTATCATCGAAGATAGTCGTGGGGACAAAACAACTAACGAAACTATTTTCATTCTAAAGCTATCAGGTTCCGCGTTGTTGTTTTAAACGTCAGCCAACGGCGGACCGTCGAAAGGCTTGAATTTTTCTTCAAGTACTAAGATAAAAAGACAAAATAGAGTTTCTCGAACAAAATTTGATGCCAGAAAAAAGTGGTCTTGAAAAAGAAAAAAAAAATGATTTTGTCACTAAAATCGGTATTAATCGACAAAAATCATAATGGCCCCCAATTCCTTCCAAATATTAGGAACTGGGGGCTATTATGATCAAAATTATGAAAAAAAAGTAGGTCAAAATTAATTTTTTAAATGTGTTTGAAATTTTATATACTTTTAGTGAATTTACGAAAAATGTTTGCACTTTATTTTATTTTATAGGAAGAAAGAAAAAAATTATCAAAAATTTCTCCCAAATCATCGTAGGTAGGTCAAATTTTATTTTTTAAATGTGTTTGCGGTTTCATATACTCTGATGGCGAAATAAGGATGATTTTTTGGATTTTACTAAAGGAAGAATTTTTTTTTTAAAAATCACGTTATTAGTCATAAGTTTCTTTAGAAAACACTTTTGCCTTAACTGTAACCAATAATTTAGTAAGGGATTTATTACCCCTTAAGTAAAAATTACATTTTTCATGCTTAGTGGCATAAAAAAGTGTTTTCTAAAGAAAATCATGGCAAAAAACGTGATTTTTTTAAATTTCTCCCTCAAGTAAAATCCAAAAAATTATGCTTATTTCGCCAGAGAGTAAATGAAAGCGCAAACGCATTTAAAAATAAAATTTGACCTCCCTACGATGATTTGGGAGAAATTTTTGGAAATTTTATTTTTTTCGAAAATTTTTTTTTCTTTCTTTCTTGAAAGAAATCAAGTTCTTTTGGCATCAATACAGAACTTCGCTCCAATTTTCATGAAAATCGGACAATATTTTCTCAATTTATCCCGATTTTATTTAAAAAGTCCTTAACATTAAGAAATTTAAAAATTTTGAGATTATGATTCAGTTTTAAAGTCAAACAGTCTTACAGCTCTTTGCATTACATAAAAGCCCCTTTTTTAGCGCTAATTAAACCCGAGGTATAAAAAAAAAGTGTTCAAGGCTCCGGAAAATTGGTGAAAAGCCACATTTTCCCGCTTTTGCCAAGGACCTCGGGATTGCTAATTTTTTTAAGCAACGTCTCATCATACTAAACATAAAAAAAAAGTTTAGTTTGCACTATAAGATTCAGCCGTTTGATATGACAATTATTTCACATTACTGTTAATCGATTTTCTCGCGATCCATAAATTTATAAGCTCTTAGGTCGATTATTTTAATGCGATACAAACTCTAAGTACATTTAACTTCATATACCCTGGGTAGAGTAATAAAATTAAGAAATCCCCCACTCCCCCAAAAAAACACACATGGATCATTATGGAAAGCGAAAAAAAAATATCACATCACAACAGGTTGAGCGGCTCTGAGGGCCGAAGCTGGATTTTTAAACGCGTAGCAAACTATTAAAAACTCTGAATTAAAGTTCAACGTTTTTTAAAATAACAAAGACAAAGTTGCCCGAAAGGGAATCAGCATTAGAACCTCAACAGGCCCTTAGGTTAGGTTAGGTTGAAGTGGCTGTCGGATCCAAAGAAACCGACACACTTAGACCTATGTAGGTCCATTGTGATACCACGCGGATCTGCCTCTATTGCCTACTCGTTGAACCATTTCGAGCTATTAATGAAGCGTAAGAGACGTTTCGGGTCAGTCGTGCTGAGATCACTGAGATCATTATAGAAGAAAGGTCCAATGTGAAGATTTCGGTTCTTGGAAAGAGCGGGGCATATACAGAGAAGGTGGAGAGTGGTCTCTTCTTCCTCCTTATCCATGCAGCTCCTGTAAAAGTCGTTGGAATAGACACCAAGCCTTGTCGCGTGTTTGCCTATCAGACAGTGTCCTGTAATGACACCGATTGTAGCACTAATGTGCGATCTATTAAGAGCGATCAAACTCCTAGAGCGTTTAAGATCAAGCTTTGGCCAGATCTGTTTCGTCGCTAGACAGGTACTACCACTAGTCCATCTGAGATTTGTTCTTTCTATCGCATCCAGTTTAATCATGAGTTTACATGTCGAAATTGGAATGCCTACGGAGCTTTTATCAGGCAAAATTGGAAGGGTAGTTCCAAGTTTGGCGAGTTCGTCAGCCTTGCAGTTACCTGGAATGTCACTATGTCCTGGCACCCAGCACAGGAGAATGTTGAACTGCTCCGACATCTCCTTTAGAGATGAATGGCAGTCTAAGGCTACATTAGAGTTTATAGAGACCGATTCCAGGCACTTGATGGCCGCTTGGCTGTCAGAAAATATGCATATGTCCTTGGCGGATATAATATTTTTCTTAAGCCAGGACAAGACTTCCTTTATCGCCATAATTTCAGCTTGAAAAACACTGCAATGATCCGGGAGACGGAAAGAGAGACTTAGATTTAGTCGGTCTGAGAATGCACCCCCGCCTACCCCATCATTTGTCTTCGATCAATCAGTGTAGAAGTGGATCGATTCACATTCCAGAGGCGCACAGTCCTCCCAGGAAGACCTGGGGGGGATCGTTGCCTGGAAGTTCTTGTCAAAATGTAATTGGGGCAAGGTGAGGTCCATGTTTCTAGAAGGGAATCTGAATGTGTTCAGAATAGCAGAGTGGCCTATCTCACTATTGGTCCACTGAGAGGTTGCTTTGAGGCGAGTAGCCGTGATGGCAGCAGTTTAACTGCTGAAGATGTCAAGAGGAATTAGATGGAGCAGCATGTCTAGTGCTGCCGAGGCAGTGGTGCGGAGTACTCCACTCATCAACAGGCCCTTGAGCTTGAATGTATCAAACTCCCAACCTTGTGAGCTCAGAAGGCGGATGAAAAACAGAATCGGGATGAATGCAAATATATAAAGTGGGCCTCCTTGGCCACCCGTAATATTCAAAGACATTATTGTGGCCTAATTATAATAAGTCCAAACCAAGGCGCTCACCAAAAACGATAGGAAAACTTTTTTGTTATCAGTAGGTAAGAACTTACTATGGTCACAATCTTCTGAGACATCATGCAATGAAACGAAATCGCTACAATGAAGACGATGTGGCGATACAGATTGCTGCAAGGATTCACCTAACTTTTGTGCCACTATTACAGTCTAAGTCAGTCGAGGAAAAGAGCTTTAAATAGAGAGAACAACATGAATTTTCCGCCACTGGGCAGCACAATGGATCTTCACAGACCAAAGTGCATCATTTTCATGACCCGCGGCTCACAGAAAGATCAAAGCTCACTCTCGCAAGTGTTATGCCTTTACGGTAGAAAACACTTGCAGTGCTAAACCAGCAGAGAATTCCGCTACCATATTTGACGTAAATTTGAATATTACCCATTTAATTTTGTGTTGGGGAAAAATTAAGGAAAAGAGATGTTTGACATTCGTTATACCCTATAAAATGGATAAAGACGCCGACTTGGAAGGCGCTCATTTTTGGACAAGTGCGTGGATAAGCTGAGAAGAAGATAGCTAGACTTAGTTCAAAATACACCTGGCTTGGAAACTTTTGATTGGCATCGCACTTGAATAAAACATCGAAACTAAAATCGATTGAAGGTGATGATGTCCCAATCTTAGGTTATGGCGTATTCTCATTACTATTTAATCTCCTAATTCTCCTTACAAGTGTACGACTCTATTTTTGCGCAGATTCTACAAGTAAATAAATAAGCCGAGAGTATATTTAGATATAAACTGAATATTATATACCCAAAAAGTAACAAATATTTTAAACATCCGGATTGACCGAAAATGTTCACCGCCCTCTCAGCTGCCTCGAAGCTTGGTACCATTCACAATCGTTGTTGTAAATGTTATTACTAAAAGCATGTGTAAGTGATGAACATTATTACGAGTTTCCGAGATAATTTTAAATGAATCCAATTTATATTTGAATAAAACGCGATACCAGTATATTAGACCAATGCGCTACCGTCCAGAGGCCAACCCACAAGCTGTTGGCTTTTTCCTCCTCGATGCGGCACACAAAGTGAAAATTAATGAACATCGATGAATAAAATATTTTACCTTCCATCCATACATATAAACACAATCCACAAATCGAAAAGTCTTTATCTCGTACAGCAGTAGTAACATAAATAGAATATAGGTATTCAAGCCTTGTATTCAAGCACAAACGGACCCCATTACGATTATTTTTCAACGCTTCGGCATTGTCCCATAAGAAAACGTATAGTCAATAGTCATCAGTCGCGCGTCGTATAATATACAAAAATGTTGGCTAAGGCTTTGGCAGCCTTATCAACTCCCCATGTTGTTGGATGTTGTTCGTCTCAAAATATTTTAAGTGCCTCTGATATGTGCGGGCCATAAAAATAAATTTGTGGGAAACAACATCATCTCGCCGCTTCGGCCAGATACTGTCCTCGCCGACCGACACGACACTACATACCTACATACTATTCACCAGGCGCACGTCATAAATTCACAAATCAAAATCTTATCGCCGACGAATTAAAAGCCCTCTCCTCCCATAATATGAGCGCTCGGACGGACTTTACAATTATTATTGTGATCACATGGCTGGCGGCACCAGTTTCTACATAAAAATCAACGAGAACACTGATTCCGCGATTTCCCGTGATGGCTTTCGGCTACTTACAGACAATTTAGAGGCAACCTTATGGTCCCGCACAAAGCTTATCCGAACGAAACATGGCCACTCGGATGCATGTCCGAGATGAATAAATAGTGTTGCTCGTTGTTTATTATATTTCTTGCTGGCGACAATTTTATCCCTATTCAGAGCGCAATCGATTGGAATGAATAATAGCCGTGTCCATTCTAAATATTTGCACAGATTCCGCTCTATTGCGGATAGACGGATACGACCGCAAAAACTGCATTTTGATCGCTCACATAGGTATATGAAGGTCGATGATGGGATGGGTTGTCCTGTGGTGATCTCCCATTGTCCTCACAACAAATATCTACATTATTTGCTCTGCCTGATGGCCTTGTGTGTTTGCATATGGATGAAGCAGTCTCTCTCTCTGATGAAAGTGCATGGCGAGGTATTGTTCCAATACCGGAAACGCATAAGGATTGATGTTACCCGATAAATTTTATTGTGTCCTTTGTGCTGTTCTGTATTTCTATCCTATTTAGTGTGAGATTCGCATATAAAAGAATCATTTGCTCGGTTTTTGAATGTGTGTGGTGTGCTGATGCTCTTTGCTGTGCATCGATTGAAAAAGTCATCCTGTCAAAACAAAATGTGATTATAGATAATTTATGATGTCATGCGGAGCGTTCAACGTTTTAGTTTTTCATTCTTAGCGCAGCACATGGCGCGCTAAGGACATGTCGATGACAATGATGCGAGCGATCTGTAATATTCATTTAAATGCTTTCAAATATGGGGAAAGGATATATAATAGTATTTACTTATGTGTGACGTTATAGTCATCCAAAAGACTTATGCGAAGAAACATGTATGTATGCCGGCACGGAGGTATCCTTTTACTAAATAGATCTGGTGTTTGAGGACAAACAATAATGTTTACCAGACTCTCATAGCTTGTCGAAGCAGATGATTGTACAAACGCATGTGTGGATGCATCTAGCAATGGGTTCACAGAATAACAAGATTAAAAACACACGCCGTTTGTGGTTGAGGATGTTTTATCGATGCGCAAACAGAGGACAATCGTGTTTACGTTTAATGCATTATGTGCGCTCTCTTTTAATCCGACATAAAATTTATAGATTTAGCAAAGGCATTTCAAATTGTATCTACAATAAATTGAGTATTTACGGGGTAGAACGAATTAGGATGTAACCAAATTTAACAGGGAGTCAGTCATATCACGTTTCCTTTAGGATATCTAGGAAGTTATCAATCTTTATAAAGTTTAAGAAGTCGTAAAAAAGTTACACATACCTGGAGTATGGGTACCGGGTTTGAAAGCAAAAAGCGATTGGGCCGGATCAGCTAACCCCCAAAAAAAAAAAAAAAAAAAACAATTATAGGACCAGGCCAGTCGTAATCCCCGTAAAAAAAAATTATTAGTAGGTAGTATCCGAATTGCAAATCAGAACCCTTCTCTTACATGAAAAGCATGATGCCTACACCGAAAAAAAAACAAAATAATATTTAAGCTGTAAATTAACATTTTTTGGTAACAAAAGACGTCCAACATTCAAAATATCAAAATTCATATGCTGTTCATATCATATCGTCACAACATTTTTTTAATATCAGGTTGATATTGAAAATGTTGAATTGATATTAAAATATCAAACTAATTCTGTACGTTCAAATGTTATATTAACATTTTAAATATTAAATAAACGCTTCTGTTAAATAGATTTGACATTAAAATTTCTTCCTGGTATGGGAAAAGGTTGATATGAAAATATGGCATTACAACATCAAAACAACTGCCAATTTGGGACATTGAAATAGAAACCTGAGGGTCTGACAAGCCTTCCGAGAGAATCATTTGTCTTGGAAAACTTCTCAAAGTGCCGTTCGGAACCGCCTAAAAATGTAGGTCCCTTGTAGGTGAAGAAATTAGCACACACAGCATACATTGTTGAGAAGAAGGCCTTGGTTTACCTCAAACTGTTGCGCTACTCTATTTATTTTATTTTTTATGTTTAAAATGTTAATATGACATGCAGTTTTTTTCAGTGAAACAGACAACACTTGGGTGGATAGCCCATGGGTCCGCATTTCTCCTAAGGACCACTTATTTGACTAAACAAACAAAACCACTCAAAACTGATGGATAAAAACTAATTTTAAATAAAATCAGTGAGTAAGTGCTATTGTGTGTACGCAGAAGTTAAGTTGAATACCCCATCATATCCCACATTGTAAATTACTGCTATTATTGTCTTTTTTTTACAACATGTGGTTACTGCAAACTTGGAAAAGGGGCGCAAAAATTATCTCCAAGTAATGCTGAAATGTACCTACCTGTAGACAAAAATGCAATTTTTTGTAAATTCGACCGCTAAAAGGAGGCGAGGCTAAAAACTTTGTAAAAACGAAATCTAGATGGTGTCTTGTTTACCTTTACCTTACGTGATAATCTTTGTTTCTTATTCTTTCCTTAACAACTTTCCTTACAACTTCGTTATAAACGCACTTCGTTATAGAAAATGTATTTTCGAGGTAAGCTTTTAAAAGAATGAAAATTTTTATATTATGTCAATCTGGTAGACGGCCTTAAGCCAAATCCATTTAGACTTTGAAATATAATTGTTAAGATTAATGTCTATTTTTTTTTTTGTAAAATAAAAAGTCAATTCAACTAAAACTAAAACTTCTCTCTTTAATTAGGGTTTAGGCCAGTCGAAATTACGTTTTTCTGGAAAATTCAAGATTTTTCTTCAATTCTGCCTCTAAGTGTGGGCGTGGCCCAAAATGTTCCGTGAACGAAATGTAGGGCCAAGTTACTATCTATGCATCAGAGTACATCAAGTAAAATTTTTTATGAAATTTCAGTGGGCTCGATCGTTGTGTGTCGAACGTCGATGGCGTCTTGAAGAAAGCGAAGAAGAATTGTTGTGTTGTTTTGTTGCGTGTTCGTTCCCAACATTAAGGATTCGAAAAATATGAAAAAAAGACTGCTAAGTATGAGCACAGAGTTCCCCTTTGGCTTTTTATTATGCAGTTTGTGCAAAACCCTATTTATTTATTATCTATTTATTCTTATTGTTTATATTGGATTAAGGTTTCGTTAATCGTTACTCTTCTAGAGCAGCTAGCAGAGAAGAGAGCAGCTAGCAGAGCAACAACGTAAAGAACTTCTCAGCGACATAATTGTCAACGGCATTCCTTGTACCCCGGACGAGAATGCGCTCACCTTAGCTAAAAAAATGGCCGCCAAACTGCATCATGAGCTTTCGCCACACATCGATGCATTCCGTCTGAAACCGAAAGCTCAAATCACAAGCCACTCTAGTGGCGCTACTGGTGCTCCGCTTGTTATTCGACTTGCCTCGCATGCTGAGCAGAAATCATTACTTGCCTCCTTTCGCAACAAAAAGGGCTTAACGCTTGTGAAATTAAGTGATAAAACTGGCAATTCAACCCAACCTAATGCAAGTGGCCGTATATTCATCAACGAGAGTCTTTCAACTGAAAACAATTCACTTCACCGGTATGCTTTTCGTTTGCGCAAAGAAGGACTGCTACATTCCGTCAGAACCAGGAATGGATTCGTGTTTGTCAAAAAGAGCGCTGACGATACAGATATGAAAATTTCTTCTACAACAAAGCTTGCGTAAGCGATAGATCTACACACATATATAATTTTGTTCATCCGTCTATTTTCACCTTCGTCTCCCTGGCTTTTTACCCGTCAGTGTTAAAAGTGGCAGCAGATCCAATGAAATCACTTTTTTTTTGAATAAACACTTCATGAAAATGAAACACTTTCTGCGTTTGCTTCTTTGAAGTCCAATTCCACCGGTGAAAATGGTATACCGCTCAGGTTTTTACGGCTGATAATGCCCGAAATAATCCGTCCTCTCATCCATGTAATAAACTCATGCATCATGACGTCTACTTTTCCACAAGCTTGGAAGTGTGCTAGAGTTATCCCGATTGCGAAAAAAGTCAATGCTTCTACAGCTAATGAGTACCGGCCTATAAGCATTCTGCCATGCTTATCCAAAGTCTTTGAGAAAGTAATCGCAAAGCCAATCTTAAGCCACCTCTCTGTCAAAACCTTACTTTATCCTATTCAATCGGGTTTCCGTGAAGCCCACAGCTGCTCCACTGCAATGGTCAATATTCTCGAGGATTTACGTAAGGATTTTGATCAGGGTCTTATAACTCTGCTCTGCTTACTTGATTTCTCAAAGGCTTTTGATAAAGTAGATCATGACATTTTATGCTGGAAATTAACACATTTTTTGGTTTCAGTCATAGAGTTGTTAGGCTACTGCGAGACTTTCTTTCCAACAGATCGCAAAAAGTTGTCATTGGTGAGAGGTCATCCGCATTTAAGCCTCTGAAGCAGGGTGTACCCCAAGCATCTATATTGGGGCCAATCCTTTTCTCCATCTTTATTAATGATCTGCCCAGAGTCTGCAAATTTAGTTGCATATACTTTTACGCAGATGATGCTCAAATCCGTGTATCCCTGCCTATGAATGAAATTGTCCGGCTGATGGATCTTTTAAACATCGACTTGACAGCCATTAATGACTGGTCAGTAAAAAATTGTCTTCTTTTAAACCCAGATAAATGTTTAGTGCTGCCCATATCAAATAAACTGCTTGAATTAAGTGTGGTTCCCGACATTTGGCTTTCTAACTGCAGGCTAAGAATAGTTGAGTCTGCCACCTGCCTTGGCTTTGTCCTGAACCAAAAGCTATTCTGCTACATCCTGCTACGACCACATCAACCGCTTTATCGGCCGCATATATGGGTGTTTGAGGAAACTTTGGCGAGCTGCTAGTTTTACCCCAGTTGATACTAGACAAAAGCTCGTTAGTACTCTTATGATGCCTTTAATCACGTATTCGGAGGTGGTATATCTGAAGCCTGATTCTCTTTCGCTGCATAAGCTTAAGGTAGCGTTCAACGAAATGGTTCGGTGTATCCATGGACTACGTAGGTTCGACAGAATATCGGCTCACGCAAACACTTTTTTAGGACGATCTCTTATTCAGCATATAAATGCCAGGAATTGCATATTCTTGCACAAAACTCTAATATCCAAGTCTCCTCGGTATTTATTTGATAAATTGGATTTCTCACGTTCACGTCGCACCATGAATATAAATATTCCTCCCTTCAAATACTTAACTTCATCTCGGTTGTTTTTCATTCATACAGTAAGGCTGTGGAACTCGTTACCTGCGTACATCAAAACTATTAGCAGCCCCGCAATCTTTAAGTCCACAATTTTCAATAACTTTTCTCAGTAGCATTCTCTAAAACTTTCATCTTTTCTAAGCCCCTTTCTTTCTTTTCTCTCAACCTTCTTTTCACCGGTAATACTTACCAGATTGTTTTTCCTTTTTTCCACCTTTTAGTTTTATAAGGTCCAAGAACAAATGCTATCATATATGTACTTAAAAAGACCAGGTCTTAATGTACACCTATAATAATAATAAATTGAATTGAATTGAAAATGCACTTTTTTTGTTCAAATTTAAAAAAATTTTGTTAATTTTACTGCTAAAAGGAGGCGTGACTGAAAAATTTGTAAAAGCGAAATTTAAAAAGGAGTCTTGTTTACCTTACGTACTAATTTTTATTTCTTATTCTTTCCTTAATTAGGGTTTAGAATAGTCGAAATTATGTTCTTCTGGAAAATTCAAGGTTTTTCTTCAAGTCTGCCTCCGAATGTGGGCGTGGCCCAAAATGTTACGTAAACGAAATGTAGGACTAAGTGTACTCTAGATAGTACAACATTTATACATTTTTTCGATTCCGAATAAAAATATTGAATAAAAAGCATTTGAGAATTTATCCACGCCTAATGGAGGAGGTGTCAATGTCCCAACGCCCAATGTCTTACAGTCATTAGGAGATGCAAAATATAAAATTTCCGTCATACAGTTTTGAAAGCTCTGGAGTTAGTTGCACACCAAGACCGATTGGGCGGGCGGATTTGAAAATTTTTAACACTTGTACTGCTTCGCATGACATGGAGCTTAAATACGAAATTTCAGCTTCCTATGACAAAATTTCAGGCCAAAAAACCTGTGACATACGGACGGACGGACATGGCTTATTTGATTCAGAATTCGGTCTCGATCACATGCCCCTACCCTAAGGTCTTTGTAGTCTACCATTATTATTTCACCATGTTAAAAACCTCCTATGGGATTGGGTACAAAAACCTGTTTCCGGGTGGTCTTTACCCCCGCAGTTTGTTGTTAAGTGCAAAAAATTATGGGAAAAATATTCAGAACTAGCATTTCACCACTGTATTTTCGTTTGAAACTTCAGTGGGCTCGGCCGTTGTGTATAGAACGTCGGTGGAATCTGAAGAAAGCGAAGAAGAATTGATGCGTTGATTTGTTGCGGGTTCGTTCTCAACATCATTATGGAGGGAAGCGTAAACTACTTGTTAAATTAAATTAGTTGTAGTCAAGAAGAATTATGAGAGAGCGAAAATTTACTACAGTGTCTGCACTTTACTACAGAAGTGCGTTCTGGCAGTTTCATAGAAATTGGGCATAACCAATAGCGGCTACTTCGGTGTTATATACCTGCTATAGTGGGCGTATTGGTATCTTTGAAAGATTTTGGAGTTTTAGCCTGCGTCCACCCTAGTATTAAAAAAAAAATATGGATATCTATGTTCGAAACTTATGAAAAACTAGTGGGCGGGCTAAACTTACACTCCGCTAAAGCGAATCATTGGATACCACATCTCAATCGACCACTGTCAAGCTCCGGATCGCATTTATCAGTTAAAAAACTGCATTTATCAAAAGGGGGCATGGCTTCGACCCCTTTTCAATAACATTGTGCCTTTCTTCAAATATTTTATTAAAAACTGCGGTTTGCATGTTTTAAGTGCATTTGTATGTCAAAAATTAGGTTTTTATTCAACCACGCCCCCAAAAGTGGGCATGCTGAAAATTTTTCCAATAAGTTGATAGTAAATGTACAGAAATATGTTGACATATAATGCAAGATTTTCTTGATTGCAAGCAAACGCATTGCATATTAAAAATTAAATGTGACCACGCCCACATGGGGGCGTTTTTTGATTTTTTTTTTTGTAATGTCAATCTCAATACACATGAGAAAGAATATCTACTGCATAACAAGTTTTAAAAAATTGGAAAATTTTTGCGGATTTTTAAAAACGTTTCCCCTTGTCCTTTGGGACCTAGAAAGCCCAGATATGAAGTTTAAAAATCCCAGCTCAAAATGTAAGGCCTAAGAACTTCCAACAAACAGACGGATGGTCATGTCTCATTCGACTTACAATATTCGACTTAAAATATGAGTATCTATGGCTTGTGCCTATAGTATTTTTGGACGAACCGCTGAAAATGGGACAGGATTGCTTTAACTAGAGGAGTATCTATATCTTCCTATGCTTCCGGAGTGTCGTAATCATGTCATTAATATGAAACAAGTGAGGAGGTGCAAGAGTTTGTCTGTGACAAACTTCTATATTCCGTGTAGAACACCAAATCTTAAAGTTTTCTGGCCCGAATTCATATATTATTTGTATAGGCAACGAACACAAAAGGGATGCCCCCTTTTAGGCGCAGTAAATTTAATAATTTTTAGGCGGGCTACAAATTAAAATTAATTAATTGTAAATTCATTAATTAAAAACCTAACCGAAGGTATCTTTGCTTATATTGGGGAGCAGCCCCTATGGCAAAGCCATACAATATTAAATTTAATGTTAGAAAGTGAAAAATTAAAAAAGTGGGTGCCGTGGCGCAGTGGTTAGTGTGTGTGCCTCTGACGCCGGAGGTCTGGGTTCGAATCCTGCCTCTGCCACCTGAAAAAAAAACTTGTTCTTTTTCACGGCTCCCACCTCCGCGAGGGTCTGACAAACCCTCCGAGAGTAACATTTGTCTTGAAAAACTTCTCAAAGTGGCGTTCGGATTCGGCAAAAAAATGTAGGTCCCCTTGTATGTGAAAAAATATAGCACACACAGCATACATGGCTGAGAAGTTGGCCCTGGTTCACCTCGAGCTGTTGCGCCACTCTATTTATTATTTATTTATTTAAGTGAAAAATTACAACAATTGAAAATTTTACAACTTTATAGTAATGGATAGTCCTATTTCCGGTAAAAGAGAAAATTATTTCAGAAAAAAACAGTTTTTTCCTAAAAACCCCCCTGAAAGTGGGCAAAGCTCAAAGCTTTGTACGAAGCAAACTTAGCAAATTGTAATATCATTAGCAAATAGTAATTTTTTTTTTCGATTTTGAGTAAACTTTCCGATAAATCGGGCTTTTAAAGATCCACCATTTTTAAATTTGCACGGTCGATATTGTGGGCGGTCCAATTTTTGTCTTGTTAAAGGTCTTGGGCCAATATTACCCAGTATCAAAATTTGAGCTCCAATCTCTGAGCGCCATGTCTAACTTGACAAGAAGGCATTTTGAAAGAAACTGTGAAAAATAGGTTATTTTACATTGAAGCCAGTAGTGGGCGTGGCCGTTCTCGGATTGAGCCAATTCGTCTGCGTGCAACGGAAGAACCAAGCCGCGTACCAAGTTTTAGCTCTCTATAGCTTCATTCTGAAGACCCAAAAACCTTCACACACACAGACGGACGGACGGACGGACGAACATGGCTTAATCGATTCACATGTCGGTCTCGATCATATCTTTAAAAGGTCTACAATGATTATTTCACTGTTACAAACTATGCGTTAAAATAAATATACTCCCTGTCGGGTATAAAAAAATTACTAAGCACTTTATCCTTAGTGTTACTCTTAAGAAGTCCTGGGAAACAGTCAAGCCATTCTTCACATGTTTTAGATGTGCAGAAGCTTAGGACCAAGTCCCACGAGCATGCTATTTGTACCTAAGTAGTCAACTTTTGAGAGAAATGAAGGCTCAATACAGAAACAAAAAAATTTTGTCCACAAATTTGACATCAAATCCCTTCCGTTTGATGTGTGTTTTGATTTCGCCAGGCTAGTGTTCTGTCACTTCTCTAATTGATTGTCGGTATATATGTACTGGGATGTTAAGACGCAGTCTTGGTGAGGATATTTGTCGTTATGATTGGCACAAGGGTAGCCCAAACTTTTTTATAAGCAACGTTTTGCATCTGAAACTTTAGAAATCACTGTAAGCTGGGTGAGATTGTGGGTGTGGCGGTCTCTGATGATGCAAAGATGATGAAATGCTACAAAAAATGATAACTCTGAGGCATATTGTTGGTGTTATCGTTAGGCTAGAGTTACAAACGTCGGTAGTCTATACACAAAGTACAGCGAAACATCTTCAAGTTTAGCGATCGATACTTTGAGGTCTTGGAAGTATTTTAGTAGTAGGTATATCTATGCAACTGTGGAATGCCGTGCCGTAGTGGTTAGTGTGTGTGCTTACTACGCCGGAGGTCTGGGTTCGAATCCGACCATCGTCACCTGAAAAAAAGACTCGTCCTTTTTCACGGTCCCCACCTAGTTAAAAAGAACGAGCTTTAAACTTCTCAAAGTGCCGTTCGGATTCGGCAAAAAACTGACTCCTCTTATATAAAAACTGACACTCCCCTTATATGTGAAGAAATCAACGCACAGAGCATACATTGTTGAGAAGTTGGCCCTGGTTCACCTCGAGCTGTTGCGCCACTCTATTTATTTATTTATATCTATGCAACCAATATTCCTATCAATACTTTTAATAAAAATCTACTGAGCAATGAACAGCATGCTTTTAGGCCGAACAGGGGAGTCCATTCATTGGTCCACCTGTTAGAACATAAATTAGCGGATAACGTTTCATCCGGTAGACACACCGTGGTCATGTCATCGGACCTCGAGAAAGCCTACGATCATGTCACTATTTACCCTGTTATTGAACAGCTACGGAGTTGGAAAGCCCCAGATGAAATTCTAAGGGTTATAGTATCATTTCTGTCCGGAAGAACTTTCTGCGTTGAAGTAGATGGGTTTACCTCAAGCACAACAATGCTCGAAAACGGAACTCCTCAGGGGTCACCCTTGTCAGTATATCTCTACAATGCCTATGTAGATGCACTTATTAGACAACTTTCCCACCCAAAAAATAGACTAGATTTTGTGGGAGTTTATGTAGATAACATATATGTAGTAGCTTCTGGAGAACCAAGTCACGTGAATGGGGTCTTACAGTCGGCAGACCTTGAAGTATATACCTGGACTCAAAAAACTGGTGCAATTGTTCCGCCTACAAAAATAGAAGCACTTCATCTTTGTCGAAAAAGAAAATGTACACCTCCCACACTCTTTCTTCGGAATACCTCCGTTCTGCTGAGAAGAGAACTAAAAGTCTTAGGGATAACTTTCAGTGGCAATCTCAAGTGGGATCTCCATGTTAAAAACACTATCAACCGATTAAAAAACCTCAACAACGCTCTTAAAATCATATGCTCCCGAAAAAAAGGGCCACACCTTGAAACCGCCCTTAAGATAACAACAGCTCTAGTGGAAGGGGTACTTCAACATGGACTTACGATCTTTATGTGGACGGCAAAAAAAAATTTAGAAAATATTGACGTAGCAATCAATGAATGCTACCGAAGGGCTACGGGGGCCCTTAAAACAACACCAATTGAAGCGCTTAGGGTAGAAGCTGGTTATGTTTCCATAAGCAGGCTTGGGAAAAAACGAGCTGTTAACCTTGTCAGCAAAGCGATTACTGATCCTACGCATTCTCTTCATTTAACTTCACATGAAATTCTGGGAAGGAAAAAACCCAACCGGGTCAATTCGGTTTCTGCTCTCACCAAAATACTTTCAATCATGTCCGGCCACGGATGCATTCCGTCAGAGATACCAGAATCACTCAGTACTCCCCCTCCATGGAAAAGACACTTGCTTCCAGTAAACACCAGCCTCTTAAGCCATAGGAAAAACAACACTCCTCTTGAACTCTTTAGAATGCTTCACCAAGACCTGATTTATTCCATTAACCCTTCAAGGACCTTATACACAGATGGATCATTCAAGGGCAATAATTCATCATATGCAGTAGTCGAAATTAAAGCGCAATACGTAACTGACATCCTCTGCCAAGGATCCCTTCCCGACTCGGCTGGTAGTTACTTAGCAGAGTTGACAGCAATATTAAAAGCACTGAAACTCGCACAAAATTGGGAAGGAAAAACGCTTATTTTTACGGACAGCTGTTCCATCCTCACAGGCATTAAAAACGCGGCTAACACTTGCCGTACCCTCAACTATATTCGGAGTATCCTGCACAACAACACTAATATAGTATTAGCATGGATCCCTGGTCATTGTGGCATAAAAGGTAACGAAATTGCGGATCAAGCAGCCAAAGAAGCAACTCGTTATCCGTACGTAAAGGAATTCCCAAGTATCTCGCAGCTCATTCAAAAAACTTTCGTTTTTCATGAATACGAGGAGCTCAAACTTTTATGGGAAAACGAACAAACTTTCCTGAGGAAGCATCACTCCACACATCGCAGAATCTCCTACAACAGAGCTCTTACAAGGGAACAATGTATTTCTCTTTTTCGGGTCAGAGTAGGCAAAACTTTGTTTACTAGTCAACATTTCTTCTCTAGAGAGCCTCCACAGGTATGTGAAAACTGTGAGGAGGTTCTTTCAATTTGGCATATCCTTGCTGACTGTCCGATTTCCCATCAAATGAAGAATGTATCAATTTCCTTTGAGGAGAAACAGAAGGAACTCGCTGAGATCTTGAAACCATCTGACATTGAAGCCTTTCAACGTATAAAGGAAGCTACTACTGCGCATAACAAGTTTAAGTATATATAAACCTTTTTCTTTTGTCAATCTAAGTAAAACGAATTTGTAATTTTAATCTTTTGTTACATAAGTTAGTTATATAATAATGTAAATTTTGTATATAGTTATAACGGCATTGTTTTTCGATTCAAACGACATCTTATGGTCTTGTAGCCCTGATGTCTTAAATGTAGGTAGTTTATAAATTTACTTTGTAAACTATTCTTAATAAATAAATAAATAAAAACTTGTAGGACTAGAATTCGTAATACAGGAATTCGTTATAATGGAAATTCCCAAATTTGTTTTTTATAATAGTTTGTGAGTCTTTATATAAAATATAATATACTTCCTTACGAAGTTTTGAAATTGATCTGCCTCAGTTTGGACGTTTCCTTTTATTTGTTGCTGTTCATCAAAATTTCGTTGGGTATCTTAAACTCATTTAAGATCTTTCGATTAAGAAATAGATACGTAAGGTTTGAAATTTTTCGAATGACTGCATTTCCTGAAGCTTTCCTCTTATTTCTTTTCGGCATGATTTTAACTACTAACCCTAGTCATGCCCTTTGACTATTATTAAAATCCTGTTGTTGTTGCTCTGACAGCTCCAATGTCATTTTAGTTATCATAATCAAAATCTGTACATATGTATGGCTCTTCAACATCCTCATAATGCCAATAGTAATTAAAAAAAAGTTTTACTTTTCCAGTTACAATAATAGCAACGACCAAACAGGACGACAAACAGTATGTAGCAAGGCAGTAACCCAACATCACCCTGATATAGGTATAGGAGAGCTGATGAAAAGAACTGGTGTTGAACCCAACGAGCGTACAATGTCGATGGGGAATCCTTATTGAAAATGTTTTAATCCTATTATGCGAATAATTCAATAATAACAACACATGTCATATATATATATGTACGAACAAAAAGGACATCTAGTGTGCATACGTTTGTCCGTTTAGCCATTTACCAGTCTGCACACCGAATCAAGCGATAGGATTTAAGGATTTAACTTATTATTATGTTTTTTTTTTTGCTTTTCCCTCTTCTCATTCTTAATGCTTGCGAAACAAGTATATTTTTTTGGTTCGCATGTATTGTGCGTACACATGTGTGTATACAAAAACATTACTAAAAGGACAACGAGATATGCTGAAGGCTCAGTACTGACTGATACACTCAATTAGAATAGGAAAAATAGGACCGAGCAAACATTGAATTTGTTAATTTGCGAAAACTGTTACAAGGATATCCGACTCTAAATTCTGTGCCTGTTGTATGATGGACTGGATCCTTCTTGACAATAGTATTTTGCAGATTAAATGCTTTTCATCTTCACCTAATGTGTGAAATTAGTATTGTTCGGTCACCTACAAAATCGGCTTAGATGATGACAATGTCCGGGTGGCTTCGTAAATTGAAAAATCGGATGAGAAAAAAAAAACATTTTAAAATTAAACAATATACCGAAGATGGGTTTCGTGAGTTTTTAACAGCCGCCACCATTCAAGAACCAGCATCAACACTAATTGATGACGGGTGATTATACGGACGCACGTTCAACGCCATTTATCTGGGCAGATACTACCCATATAATTGAGCAATCCACACTGCCTCAAATTTGTATATCTGCCCAATGAAGGCGCTTCTCAATCATTGATGCAATAGACACAATCTGAGGGCGATCTTCTACGTCTAGGAGCGTGGCACGCGGAGCATGCCATCGATGATTCGTTAAATTACGGGCAATTGATTGGTGATGCTCGCGAGCTAATAAATATCATCTACTTCCATGTTTCGGCGCTGGCATGGTGGAATTCAGCTCGACAAATTAATTTACAGTTTTCATTTAAATCAATTCGACGATAATATGTTTGAGTTAAGGCAATGGCGTCGGATCGATATCATATATGAAGCGAGGCAATAAAATCGCAATAAAATTAGAAAATACATTAGTAGTTCCAGGCGGGAAAAGGGGGCCCTACCATCTTTACTGCGGCTTTCAATTAAATGTTTTAGTGTAAACTCTTAAAAATATTATTAAAACAGTTAACCGAACGTATCGTTGCTTATATTGGGGAGTGACTCTATGGCAAAGACATACGAAATGATATCTATATTTTTTAAAAGTGCAAAATTACAACTATTTAAAATTCTACGAAAATTACCTGCCAGGCGAATATTGAGCACCTTTGATGGGTACCATTGATGGATACAGATTCAATTTCACCTGTTTCCATCAAAGCCCTGCGAATCTGAGGAACCTTAATACTTGCGTTGCTATGAATATTAAAAAGCTACGTACAGAATTCGGACATAGCTTATCAGAGTTCGGTTTCGATCATTTGCCCCTAAGGCGGCGGTGGCGAATCATTGGTACGCGTGCCATTGGTTGCACGCGACAGGCATAAGCCATCTTCGTCTAGACTTTATAGTGTTTCCACCGGGCACTAATCCGCGATTAAGAGCAATCTTCACTGAATCCCCTCCTATTCTCAAGATTAACCATACGAATTTTAATCCCTTCAGGCAAAGATTAAAAATGAATCGCGTAATAAATCTCTTCCACCGATGATATCTTAAAGGTCACATAGCTGCGTTGCACCAACGTTGATTTGACAACTTAAAATCAAACACATTAAATTCAATGGGAGTCATCACAATGTTGCTTTGACAATCCGTCGTTACGTTTTTTTTTACGTAAGAAAGTTTTGAGAATGCAGCAAAATTCAACGCGATGAATTCCTGCATGCATTTTGACATTTCTGTGAATCTGGAATTGTTTGCTTTCGCGTTGATTTGTGTTTTTGTTTATTTGTTGGCATTTGTTGGTTTTTAATAGTCTTACGAATAATATTTCCAATGCGTTTATAAAGCAACGGGAAGGTAATGGGACAAAGAAAACGACAACGCAGCTTTGTGAAATAGCCTTAAAGGTCACAAAGCTGCGTTGCGTCAACGTTGATTTGACAATTTAAATTCAAACACCTTAAATTCAATGTCAGTTACCCCAACACTGCTTACCATCCGTTGTTACGTGTTTTATCGTAAGAAAGTTTTGAGAAAGCAAAAAATGAATTTTCAGCTATGAAGGTCACATAGCTGCGTGGCGCCAACGTTGATTTGACAACTTAAAATCAAAACACATAAAATTCAATGGGAGCTACCACAACGTTAGTGCGATAATCCGTCGTTACGTTTTTTTTACGTAAGAAAGTTTTGAGAATGCAGAAAAATTTAACACGATGAATTCCTGCGTGAGTTTTGACGTCTCTGTGAAGCTCGAATTGTTGACTTTTGCGGTGGTTTGTGTTTTTTGTTGAATTGTTGACATTTTCTCTATGGTTTTCAATTGTCTTTTCTATTGGCATATTTTCGGCGCGGTTGTAAAACAAAGACCACGTAACGGGACAAAGTAAACGGCAACGCAGCTTTGTGACATAGCCTTGAATTCTACGTGTTTTGTTTGTTTGCTGATGAAACAAATCAAACAAATCTTTTTTTTGACAGCTGGTGTCATCAACTCAGCGGTGTTTGTTGGGTTGTATAAGGGTATTGCAGAACGGTTGACTTTGCGGTTGAAGTGGATGAGATTGGACCTGTCAAAAAAGTTAAATGCACTGAGGAGTGCACGCTGCGACAGAATAAATCGATTTTGTAGGCCCAAATCCAATCAGTATTTTTTCGTTTCGTAGATTTGAAAAAAAGAGTGGCAATTAAATATGAGTCTAATTATTATATTTGATTCTGAATTGCCCTGGAGCCAAAAAAAAACTCAAGTTTACAAGAAGATGCGCAGAAGACGACGTGACGACTATAGGCATTGCTACTTTACACCACAGGATGAATCCTCTTAAATAGTGTCTATCTAACTTTTAATCTTCCTTCCTTTTATCTCTGTCTTATGTGAGATGGAAACAACCTATTAGAAAACATCAAGACATACGATATTTTTTCTAAATGGCAGAGGTTCGCCATACCTGCCCTAAAGTGTCGGGGCATATGATCGAGATATACATAAAAATTAATATAAAAAGGCACCTGATCCACTCCTGTGTAATACGGTTTAAACATTAAAAATATAATCGGTAGCTGTATATACAAATAGCCAGTATCTAATATCTACTTACCTTTCTAGGTAATTCAACTGATGAACCACATCAGTTTTTTGTATATCCAGACCTTTAAATAAATAAAGGGTAAGTCGCAATCATATTAGCTAAAGTAAACTATTCTACACGTTTTATTTATTTATATTTCTCAAACAAATTTATGTCATTGTTCGTTGGCTCTGTATGACGTCCTCAATTGCAGCAGTAATTACCTTCCCTTCGCGCACAGGGAAAACAAATGGCGGCCATGTAAAAATACCAAATCGCTCTCCATTCACTAATGCCATTCTCTATTAGAATGTTTATTTATTATGCCAACATCATCCGTTAATAGTGCCAAGTAGCGCAATATTTATATAAAAATTTACGCACAAAGGATAATGCCTCTTACGGGCAGATGGTTGAATCCTCACACACCGCTCAAAGGTTCAAGAGGGTTAGCTATGCCCAAGTTATAATAGTCATCGTTGCTTCGCGCATTTAGGTAGGTATCTCTGCGCTTCCCTAATCGCATTCGAATTGAATCACAGAGCCACAAATTAACACAGCAAGCAAACCGACCAACCGACCCAAGCAAGGAGTTGAACTTTTTTTTTTTCGTTTTTATGCTTCGCCTGAGCTGTGTCGGTTCTCCTCCCCTCTCGGCTGTGTAGAAAAAAAAGGTCCTTGCGCACCTTTTGCTTACTTCGCCCATTAATAAACTGGCGCGAGTAATGGCCGACAATTACTGTTATTGCATAAGGACATTTTTTTTCCCCCTTCACACCGTGTTTGCTCCCTTAACATGTTTGATCGATATACATATGTACCCGGCAAATGTACAGCAGTTCGTACACATGTAGGTACACCATAAAACGGTGCTCTAGCACTAAACGTGTGTGTATGTAATATTCCCAACGATTTCGGGGTGTGTAGGGCTCAAATATTCCAGGTCTATTCGAATTAAATGCGCCACTAACTGGAAGTGATCACGCTCCAGTGGGTTCACAAACACACACCCACAATAATACGCAATTGTGTGTATGGCATGGATTAAGGCAAAATCGGTCTGGCAGGATCCATAGGAACGGGGGCCCATATTATAAAAATGATTTTATGGACGAATACCGTTTTGACTGCGTTAAGGTTCCTATAAAAATTACGGTTCTGTCACGCCTTCTGATTCACGACCAATTTCGTTCATTAAATGTTAAAACGTATATTGGTAGGTTGGTATGTATGTAGGTATACTATGAGTGTATGAGTTATTCGTTTGCTTTTGGGGTGACTTCGATGGTTAAACGAAATCACGTCACACAATAAACAACGTGTGTGCTCTTAATTCAACATTTTGTCACCAACAATTACGCTTCGTGGCACGAAGCCAGTCGCGTCAATCGAATTTAAGCTGTCATTTTATTTGCGAGTTGTCCTTATTTTCTTTGGGTAATTGCAGCAAATTGTAATAACGATTTGAACTAAGTAGGCACTTGGTGGGTAGGTACCTTTATATCATAAATATATTCAACACCTAACCGAAAAGGCTAATATCTACACATTTAGGAACCAACGTTCAGTTTGGTGGTTGACAATGTCGCTTGTAGTGTCAGCAAAATACAGGCACTAATCACTTCTTAGTTTTTTTTATGGAAGGTGGGTAAGTACCTAACCTATAGGCTTTGTCACATTGATTAGGTTAATGTCGAAACGTGTCAAGAACGTAGCGATTCATTTTTACTGAACGCAAGGTTTTGTTTGACGTTTTCTCACTTTATGTATGTTTTCAAGATTGTGCCCTGATTCAATTATGGTATTTTACATTTTGTAGGCGCTTTTCGAGACTAGCATTGATAAAATGCCTTTTGTCTTAACCTATCTAGATGATCTGAGATTTCACTATTTAATTTTTTCCCCAACCTCTTTAAACCTATTTAATTTACCTTTAACTGATCTTGTGTGAAAGATAAGGCAGTTCTGGCCAAATTACTAGAAACCAAGGCAAAGAGGAAGATGTGGCCATATCCTGAAAAAGTTGCCTTCCGATGAAATCAATATTGGGGGTGACATCAATGGATGGCATCCAATTGGTTGCGATACAACCAAGCATTGGTACTGGCAGGATAGTCAGCACGTTAATGGACCATTTCTTCAACTTGACGTTTACTATCTCCTGGCAGACCTACATTTCCCAGGTCCTCTTCTGCCTTCTTTTTAATGCCAACACGTAAACGCTCCAGCTGCACCAAATTCCGTTTTATGCAAAATCCTTTTCTAGCAACTATGGAATCGAAGTTTTTCTGGAATTTCGGTGTAAGCAGGTATAATCTCTACAAAAATTTTGAGAGGACAAAATGGGTAATGAGCTAAATATAATAATATTAAGTAATTGATATAAATTAATATTTATACGGCGAAAGATCCCCAAAGTCAACGATTGCGCAATTCATTGTGTTTAAAACAGCTCACTTATAAAAATACCAACCATACCAACTACAACCATATTTAGATTTATTTTCGAAACCTTCTTTGAGGTGAGGCACAGTGTTTTCAATAAGCGGGCGCGCCATTCACAAGGATATTTTCATTCGAAAATATCCTTATCGCTTGGATATAACCCTTGATATATCCGCTAGATTTTCTGTACACCGTCTGATATTTGTTGGTTATTGGATCCACACTAGATCTTGCTTTTTTAAGCGCGAGATGAATTTCAGTATTAAATATTCGAGCTTTGAAACGCCGCTCAGCCACTTTGTCGCTTAGTGAGTGGCCGTAGCCCAAGCTTGAAAGCAAACATTTCATTTTCGATTGCCGCCGTTAAGAAAACTGAACCAAAAAATTTACTATTAATTAAATGATAATTAGAAAGACTGCAACCCATAATCTCCATTTTTTCATTTATCAGAAGATCTGCTTTGCAAACCACTCTCCTTAAATGTTTAGATCCCTTTATAGTTTTATTAAAACAGATTTTCGCTTGTATATATACGTATGTAAAAGTCGTGTTGATCTGAACAACACGAATGCTTTTACCGTCAAGGTACTAGAAGACTTACATTTTTTTCAAATGCTTTTATGTTTTTGAGTTAAATTTCAGAAGGTTTTTTAAACTTTGTAAGTCGCTACAATATTCCTTGAAATTTTGAACGATTTAACTACGCGTGATTTTCTTCATGTGATTTTTCTTAATAACATCGGATAAGTGAGGGGAACACAAGTTTTTTCATTTTGATTAGGATTATAGTAACGAAAAATCTTGGCCATGTCGCTCATAAATGTCCCAGAAAATTTACACAGCGAAAAATACAAAATTCTATTAAACATTATAAATAATATAAGTTTATTTTATAATCTTAATGGGTAGCGATACTTATAGTGTTTTCTGGTGGTCAGTGGTCTGTCGAGGTCCATCAGTGGCCATCAGCAAACATCGTCAATCGCGAGAGTCACGCAGATTCTCTCTCCTAATATCAGGTGCATGTGATCTAAGCAAAGCGCTAGAACAGCGAGTGCGTGCGGATTGCGAACGGACTGTGTAAAAATTTGGTCGACGATCATGCGTTTCTGCAAATTGTATGTATGTGTATACCTGGTGGGTGCAGTGGGGGCAATGGTTGATGATGGTCAACAACTTGGATATCGTGTAGAGGCCGTGCTTCGGTTTTCGATAGTACAGTGACCCACGATTTTTATATAACAAAATAAAAATAGATTAACAAAAATGCAACAAGCAAAGATGATGCAAACATAAAGAAACTGAATATTAACAAGCAACAAAAGAATTAAAAAATGTAAGAGAAAAATAAAAATAAGATTTTCTAACATTTTCAAACACATACATTTTTGAAATTTTTTTGGAAAATGGGTCAAAACGGCAGTATTAAAGCTCTTTCTGAAAAATATGACTTTAGCACTTTGCGTAGTTTGAAATGTTTTACACGTGCGTTCAATATTGGCTTTATGCACTAAGCGGTTCTAAAGTTATGACCTCAAACACTTTAAAAAACGTCAACCCTTTTCAACTCTTCATTTCTCAAAAAGCTTTCAATATTTTCAAAAAATTATATTTTTTCGTTAAAGTTCAGTAGTTACTAAATTATTTTTTGTTTTTTTACTTCTTGCCTGCTAAATTTCATAAAAAAAATTATTAAAAAACATTTATTCAACTTTGAGTAGTTGACCGTTCTTTGACTATTTCCGCAGTTTAAAAGCACACGAAATTTTGTCTCTTTCAAACTTACAATTCCGAAGTAATAACACGATTGGACAGACAGACGGACAACGTAGTGAAACCATAAGAGGTCCTTTTTCCATTTTTGGACGGACCACTAAGAATGCAAAATAATATTTTCGGGCTAAATTTCATTTTGGCCAAAAAATTATGCAAAAAGATCCAAAGTCTAATAAAGATCAATAAAAAGTAGAGGAATGTAAAAATAAATCCCAGTTGGGTTGCCGGGGGCAGTATATGCCCCTCATGTAAATATCCCACTGTAGGATCAATCAGTAGTATGGAATATGCACGCAAACCGTGTACTTAGACAGAAAAATGCAATTAAACAGTCGTTTTTTTTAAAATTCCCTTGTTAAACGAATTATGTTTGATGCTTGATTATGAGTCGCACCGTGTCAAAGGGGGGGGGGGGGGAATGTAAGTGCGCCGTCTTGCCCCCACCCTTCCGGGCGCCAATGCACTAACTGCATAATTAAGATGAATTGAGCATTCAGAAAAAGCCGACCTACACATTTTCCATTATGTTGGATGTAGAAAGTTGTGGAAAAAAAATATAAGAAACAATTTTTTTTTACTTGTTTAAAAGGTCTCATACCACAAAATTAAGAAAAGTAGATATATGTTTATTAAATTTATATGAAAAGAAAAAATAAAAAAAATGTTTGGTTTGATGAATAATATTTATTAAGAAATAATTAAAAAGCTAACCGAACTTATCGTTGCTTGGGCAACTATGGCAAAGCCATACAAATATTAAGAAATATTTATAATATTTTCAATATTAAGAAATATTATAGAAAATCTTAAAATCTAATTAATCTTAAAAATTAGTAGCTCTGGCGATTTAAACCTGGAAAAACTAATAGATTTTTTTTTAATGGTTTTCTTGTAGTTTTTAATAACTTACAGCACGTAATAGCACTGTTTTAAATACTTGGTTGTTGTTCCGTTGTGCTTGCACCTAAGTGCATCACATTTTAGTCCAAAAAGTGATCTAACTTGGCTCAGGTATCAGGAGGTATTAGTTTGTATACTTCTTTTAAATAGAGTCACAATTCTGCCTTGATTTTGACTTTAAAGTCTCCAATCAAGTGATTTCGAAACGCCACATATGTTTTTTTTATATCATTAAGATCGAAAAAATGGTATGTTCAATCTGTTTGGGAAGTTTTATTTCTCAAGCCATTGTTTAGCCAAATTTGATGTGTCCTTTGAGTTATTGTCCTGTATAAACTTCCAATCAAACGGCATATACTGAGCAAAAGGTGGCACACACACATTTTGCTATTTATCCAAAAAATTGGTCTTATCTCAAACGCAGAATAGCACCCCTAAAACATTAACCTTCCTCGGCTACGATAAGTCGTTTTCTTGGTGCATTTTTAATCGAATGAAGTGTTTTTTTTTGGTCACCTGACGAACACCTTCCATCAGAGCCAAGCAATTTGACCTTGATAATATCCGATCACCTAGACGCTATTTCGCTGTGAAACTCAGTCGTTTCAACTTTTTTTACTCACCCAAACTTCTCTTGGGCTCGATCCAGGAAACACAGGCTTCTCTCAGACTATTTTCTTTATGTGTTTTGTAATGAAAGCACCGGGATCCTTTCCTTAGTCACGGCTTTGCTAAGTAATTGGGAGCCTCCCCAGATTGCGGATAAGGGAATTCTCACCAGATTTGGTGAATACCGCTATGGAAAATATCCAGGGTGGACCAAAACTAACAACAAACGAAAAATCCAGAAGCGTCTGTCTCAAAATGAGCGGCTTCTGGTCGGCGTCTGTTACCCAGGTTAGGGTCGGCCGAATGCAAAACACCTTTTTCTCTTCCAATATTCAAATAGAATGGACAACAATTAGATACATGCCAGAGGTTTTTTTTTTGAAATATGCTTCTGATTATATTATTGGTTTTCTCCGTAAAGGCATAACACTTGCGGGGTAAGCTTCGGTGTTTCCGTGCAGAGGTTTCATGTTTGGCTTATTAGCGTTTGTGTCGGATCGAGAATTACTTTCTTCTTCTATCTTTTCTTTTCCAAATTCTTTCCACTCGCAGTGTGCTACGCATTTGAAGGATAGTCATAACCCCTTGATCACAAGCATATTTAAAGAAAAAGTCAAGCAAAGCTGTCGAATTGTTTTTGTTTTGTTGTTATTCTTGCTAAGTACCTTTTTAGTTCTTTAAGATTATTATTAATTGCAGTAAATAGGTAAGATATTTTTTTACAATTCTTCAGGAACCGTGTTGTTCTATCCACTGTGTGCCCCCCCCCCTCTAGCTACGCCACTGGCAAATATTGCATATAACGTAATACCTACGTAGGTAGGTACATGCCCCCTACCTTCCCACCTACTTACCTTGGCTATTCTTACCAAAAACGTCTTTTGCGTGCAAGGCAATAGAGACCTTTTTTTGCATAACTTAAATAAATAGAGTGGCGCAACAGCTTGAGCTCGAGATGAACCAGGCAGCGGCAGGACCAACGTCTCTATACAATTGATGCATGGATTTCTACACATAGGTAGGTTCAAGGGAACCTTAAATTTTTCGCGGAATCCGAACGGCACTTTGAAAAGTTTTCCAAGACAAATGATACACTTGGAGGGTTTCTTCAGACCCTCGCGGAAAACGTAGTTAATTTCCTTTGTATACATCTTAAAAGAATTTTTACGACTTTTGATTCAATTTAAATCTTCAACGCGACGTCTTCAACGGAAAACTCGTTGAGCTTTAAGTACGCTTCACATTTCATTTTTGCTGAGCTTTCTTTAAGTCATGCGTTGGAATCGAGTGAAGTTTGTGTTCTTTGGGACAGGGCGTGACAGGCGCCCAACTGACGATCAAACGGTGGTGGCGACTGCTTCTATAATTTATCTGAAACTTGTTTCCGCCAAAAAACAAGGAACAAAGTTACATATTTCCATTAAATAGACATGCTTGCTTACCTACCTCTAAACTTAGATAACTATAGCCCTGGCAAGGATCTAGAAAATACTATTTCTGCTACCATATTTAGATAGGTACCTACCTACCTATAACTACAGTTATGTTGCAACACTTCGCTAACCGACACCATCGCATAAGAACCGATATAAGCCGATTATCACAAATGCCTTATCCATTCACTTAAAGTAAAATAAACAGAAATTATATTTAACGGATTTGCGTCAGAATTCCCAAAACACAACCTTAACATCCCAGCCAAACAATAATATCCCTTTACAGTAGGGGAACACCATAACAAAAAAAATTGCTACAGATCCTAAACTCCTTAATGAAATGCGTACATTTATCAAAGGACATTTTGTTTAATATTAATAAGGATTTCTCATGTTGACGCTAGTCGAACATGCCGTAAATTCTCTACCCTGGAACTAGGATCGTAGGTACAGATAGATACATATGTAGACGCCTATATAACCCTCAAACAAAAGATAATAGAAATAATAATAACCAGGTTACTACACAGAAAAATTGTTGAAAAAAAGAACAACAACAGCAACTAGCCAACAACATCATCCCTCTTTCGCCTTGGTCATAAGCCACGCCCTACAAGCAACCAGCACGATAAAAAAAGAAACACAGAAACAAACAAAATTGATGTCCTTTTCCCATAGTTTCCACCTAGGTGTGGAAAAAGATTTTTCAAACTGCAAACGACCCCCAGTTCGCATGGACAGCACCGTCGCCGAGGCACTTCTTCTGGCTGCTTAAACGCAGCAGTGTTCCGCTAAATGAAACGAAATAAATAATTTTTCCCGACCACAATATGCGTCTACACACATAATACCTACCTACCTACCTACCCATAACACCCCCCGACCCCATGACTTCGCATGCATACATACAAACAGCTCAGCTCAGCGCCACTACCTTCGAGCCACCGCTATAAATCATCAAATTAACAATCCTGAAAACAACACTGATACGAATTAGGGGTGGCTATAAAACGAATACACGAAAACAACTGTGCTACAACACAGCACCGCGCACGGGAGGGTAAAGAATAACGAATAACTTGATATTATATTGGATCCGCACACTAACCCAGCCCAGCCACCCCCCAACGGAAAGCACACACATCCCTTCGCCCTTAAACAAGGAGCGAAACAAAAAGAAAACTCGGGTATAAAATAAAATAACGACCACGACTGCGATAAAGGAAAAACAACACACAAAGCAAACGAAAACAAGAAAAAATTAACACAAAAAAACAACGCACAAAAGAAAGAGAACCAACAATAACACAAAAATTATACTCCGCACACTGCAGAGAGTTTGTGTCAAAAGAACACGACGTTTAAAATAGTACACCATCTAAAAGCATGTACCCTTGATGCCAGAGGGGTTGTTGCCTCCACCATGGCGAAGCTCCAGCTCGAGCCAACCCGACAAAGCCAGGGAGTGAGCGAAACGACCCTAGTCCATCCGTACCTACTACACTGGTTCGTATGTACCATCTTGTAAAGATGACGAGCAGAAAGCACACACGAGGAACTCCTGCTAAAAACCAGAAACACAAGAAGTAGCGCTCAAAAAAAAAAAAAGACGAAACAAATCAAGCTAAAGACGTCGTCGTCGACATCAAAAAAAAAAAAAAAAAACAAGAAGAAACACCAAACAACTGCACAGTAGAACACGAACACGAGGAGAAACACAACCATGTTCATTCCATCCTTTTATCTCCTATGTACAAGGATATAAAGTGATCCGTCCGTACAAATATCCCTCTCTCACTCGTCTCGACGTTTTCATTTTTTATCCGACATACATAATGTTGTGTAATTTTGCCCCCCCCCGCAGCAACACTACGATTGTTGGATTTCGAAAGCCAAAGAAAAAAAAATTATAGTAGTACTCATCCAACAAACAAAACAAGAAACAAGACGACGACAACAATTTTTCTTGTGGCATCCTCGGTCCCGCTCGCTCATTCCCATTTGTATCTATTAGATTAAAGTACGTGTCGTGTCGCATCGCAACCATTGGCTGCGATGCGGTGTCTCGCTTCCACTCGCATTCCAATCTTCCATCTTCACGAATCGGTGGGGTTGTGTTCAGTTTTATGTTCGCCTTCTTTTCTTGTTGTTCTTCTTGTTTTTTTTTTTTTTTTCTCTCCCAGTCTGTGTTTTTTTCGTCTGTTGTCCATAGCGTGTACTTCTTCATCTTCGTCCAATTACACACATTAACGCAAAAGAAGCAACAAATTTTTCCATGTTCATCTCTTTCCCCCAACCATTTGTCGGGGAATTCCTTTAATGCGCCAGTGTGTGCGCGCTACCCTCCCTTTCACACGTTCTCTGCCACTTACACACAGAGTGAATTGGGGCCGACTGCAATTTGTTGTTGCTGGTGTGTTGTATTCCAATTGTCGTTGCCCCTTCTTTTCAGTGCGCGCACACATCGAATCGCATCGAGGGTTTATGTGTGCGTTGTACAATATAGTAATAATTAGGAAAGAGGGGAAAGCCACACACAAGTTGATTTTGTGTTCTACTCTTTGGCCGGTTGTTCGTCCATTTGTTTGACGTTTTCGATTGTCACCGCGCGGCGACTGGATTTCATGTTGGATTGTGTTAGTCTACTTTCGACTGTTACGCAGATTGTTCGGTGGTTGTACCGCACGGGAGTTCGTCAAACATTTTCCTACTTTTCTTGAGCACTTTGTTTCGTTGTCGGACAAGGGTTTTGTGAAAATTTTAACCCACAAAAGTGATACACTTTCAGGTTGTGGTCGTCGGTTGGTTAAACGCGTCGGTGTGTGTTGTTGCTCCTTGACCGTGGCAAGAAAAAAAAACTGCTGATCCTCGAATCCATCACCTTCCGTTTGGATCGTAAACGCCACCGGGCTTTGACAATTATTCTTATTGCGCTCCTGTCACAATTTTTATTGGTGTTTTATTAATTGAACGGTAAACGGTCATTCGGGATATTATCCTTCCTTGGAATATTGCAATAGATTTTTTTTCGAAAGATTGTGAAAATCCGTACTGAATCCAAAAAAAAAGTAAATAAAATTTTTTACTAATACGCGGAAGTAATGAGAGAACATCGTGAGTGCGTCTAGTAATGGTAATGGTGTGTATTTCCTATTTCAAAATTCCATTCATATAAAAATTCAATGAATTTATAAATAAAAAGGATATACGAAAAAGTTTTACTTGTGAAAACAGTGTTTAACTTGAGATTTTTGCATGTCGCTTTGCCGACGCAAACTCGTCGTTTCACTCAAGTTTTGGTTTTTCAAATTTCTTCACCAAATTTTGGATTTTCACTCGTTTGGTGGATGGTAAATACAAAACGATATTTATTTATAAAAGAATAGTAAAAAAAAAAAAAACCGTTTCATTTGGTGATTTGGTTTAACGGAACGTGAAGTGCTTTTCCTTGCCGTCGCTGGTTTGATTTCTTATAAGAATTTCAGTTTTCCAAACCAATTGTAACCTTGGTGCCTATACATGCTCACCTACTTCTGATAATAGCGTATCCTTAGCCTTTCGAAAACAAGCTCAAATAGAATTTCTAATAAGGTCGATAGGTAGGCACCTACCTGTACCCAAAATTAATCAATTTCTCCCTCAATTTAACAAGCTCACCTAATCAAGTAGGTACCTTCCCACAATTTTGACAGTGGGTTCAAAGCTTGCGGGTAGGGTATTAGGGTATCTATATAAGGCTCAAAATGTAGAACCTAGAAGTGCTGCCAGGGTGCCGTTCTGCCCGATAAAGCACGGATGCAAATCTTCCACTTTTAATATGACTCCACAAAAAGACAGTCTTTCCGCTTTGAAAAAGTTAAGTAATTTCGCGACTGCCTAACAACGAGTTTGGCTGTCTGAGCCTTCAGTCTAAATAAACGTAAATTACCGGTCTATGCTCTAAAATTTTCGGTTGCATAGAAGTAAATGGGCAACAAATTTAAGCCCTTACCTACTACTTTTTCATTCGTATATGGCCACTGCCTGACTAAGACAACCATTAAGCCCAAAAATTGTGACCAAATCTCCTTTTGCCATAGGCTTCGGGAAGCCTTTTAGCTATAGGTACCTATCCGTTTAAGGAAGTCATCAACTTAATGCATCTGGTGTAGGTATGTCAGGACTCAGGAGGGTGCATATCGTTGAATTCTTTTAAGTTGGAATGGAAAACGTTTAGCTTTTCAACTAGCGCCAACCTTGCCATTACCAAGTTCAGTTGTAAGCAATTTTATTTTTACTTGAATTTGTAAAAGTCCAGTCAAAACTAAGGCCGAGGCGGCACTGCTTCGTATCTCCTACCATTAAGGCAAGTTTGAATTCATGTTCTGTGAGTTCAGTATGCTCAGAAAACCGGGCTACCGCCAACATTTATGTCATCTGGAGCTGTCACTAAAATGCACTGCCTTTGTTTGAAGTTACAAAAGCTCAGAACATCTTTTGGCCACCCATACCTGGTTTCCCAATAGGAACGCACTTTTAAAATTTCTGAATCATCTCTGAAATTCGTCACATGTCATATCCGAAAGTCCCCATTAATAAAAATGGAGCGCTTTTCAAAATATTGAATTGTTTTAACTGTGAAAACACAATAGGTAAAAATGGTTAAAGTTTTTTTTAAACAAGCTTCCCTGAATTTTTGGTCATGAAACTGCATCTTAATGGCTTCGTATGCCTACCTAGGAACATAAATTAACAGAACTGTATAATTGGCCCTCAAGAAATCCTCGCGCGATCCAGGAGAAACTGCTGCATCCTCAACGAGCAAATTTCTGGTGCTGATTTTGGTCAGATGGTGTGAATAGGGCTTTGTTTTTCGAAAATAGGGCCAAAATTGCAGCGACTGTATGAATGGCATCTACATATCGGAGTTTTTGTGGCCTCAACTGGATGGCATAAATCTAAACGACAAAATCGTTTCAGCAGGATGACGTTACTTGTCACTATACAAATCGATTGTTTCATGCCACACCGCACATGAAACAAAAATTTATTGTAACAACGTTCTCCAGCCGCCTAAATCATCTCACGAAACTCTGATGTAACCTCGCCACCAAGATCGTACGATTTAGTGATTAGTAAAATTCCTTAGCTCACAGCCGAGATCCAACGTTTCGTCGGTGAGAAGGAGCCACGTCATTGTAAGAAAGTCATAGAAAATTTCATGAAACTTGTAAGGGGTTGGCATCAAAGCCTGGGGCGGGGAAAGGATATTTTGTTCCATAACTAATCGGAACATCCCTACTTTAGAATGTAGATAATAAAAATATCTTAGCTTAGTCAAAAACATTGTAATGTTATTAACAAGCTAAAAAGTGCGCTCTTACACCCTTTACCAGTAGTTAGGCTCTGGTGGTTCTGATATATAAAAGCTCCGATACAGAACTTATGTATAGGTGATCCCATACCCCAATCCCAATACTTCTCAGATTTAAATTTTTCACAAAGACAGCCTGAATGTGATAAATAATATCTAGCATATCCTGTAAACCATGTTTCGAACACAGTCCAACCTTGAGGTTCCTACATTGAAGTAAAATTTGTTTATTTGGAGGTGTTTTAACTGGCATAATTTGCACTCAAAGCACAAGGAGCCGGACACTTTTAAAGTATTCAACAAGTTCAAAGTAACGAGTCGCGGCATGACGATCCTATCTATACAAAGTTTAAAAATCTTGTGGGTGGCTTCTACCTTTCGTCGTATAGGCGGTTTTTATCAAACACCTTCATACGGCAAAAACATCATCACAATAAATGGAGAATGTTTAAAAAAACTTCGATTCAGGGTAAAAGCAATTCTTGTCTCTTTTAACAAAAAAGTGGCCTTTTCGCACCGATTATGGTGTCGCTAAAGAACGGTCGACCATGCACGCGTAGAATAAGGAAAGGTCCTAGTCCTATACCTATATTGCACACAAAAAAAAAACATACCAATTGTCTCAATGGTAAAATGAGTCTAAGCCGACCTCGCTCAAACTGGTGGTATGTTGAAGGTAGATTCTTCGCAATTCCGCCTAAAATAGCTCTGAGTTAAAAAACCTAATAGTTTACCTAATTGCACCTAATAATAGATACCTAGTAACCTAATTTCTCTAAAAAATTATCGATATACATTCGTAATCGACTCATCGCTGTTAAAATATATTTTTTTTATAAAGCAGGCAAAGGCAACTCGAAGAGTTCTTCAAAGTTATAAGAATGACACGTAATTTTTTTTTTTGAGAAATCGCAGGATAGACCTACGATATCCAATAGATTGTGTAAAAACCTACGATCGATGGTGACTCAGGCTTCACTCGAACTTAAGGAAGACCCAAACTTATATTGGCCTTAATTGGACAACACCTTTTTTGTCTTTATTCAGTGGTTCTTAAGTTTCTATAACTTAAGAAAATTGTGTACATTACTAAAATGGATAGCTCTTAACTTCTCTTAGGTTCAAATTTTTAGCGGTCGTCTAACAATGAAAAAAGGATCTTATGAATCTTATGGCAATCGCAATGTTTTCCGTCCAACCGCGCTCGTTGTAACTTGTAACTTTTGAACGGTCATTCGTAGAAAGATGAGATTTCCTATGGTCATAAAATTTGAAGAAAAACTAGAGCCTTTATTAGGTATGCGCTCTAATTTTTTCTTCAAATTGTACACACATTATTACCTATGTGTACAAGGTACAACGTTTAAGGACAATTTTGTTTTACCTAGACAGAAGGGTTTAATTTAACAGTCTAAAATATTTTTTTTTTTTTTTTTTGTAAAAATGGTTGAAATGTTTTTTGGTACTTAACTTGTAATGTTTTGCAACGAGGAACTTCAAAACTGAAAGTTGGTTAGATATTAAGTTTTTGAACTTTATTTGATATTTATTTTGAAATCTTAAAAATATATTCCCTTTTGTTAAGTGTTTTAATCACTCTATAAACAAAGCCGATGCTTGACACACGGAGAAACTGATATAAAAACAAATAGGGGCTCTGCCACGATTTCGAAGTTATTTCGGATTTCAATAATGCAGGAGAAATCGTATTTTGCCCTCCACCCTCCTCTATTTCCGATACCACAAAAGCGAATGATTAAAAAAAAAAAACACTTTTATCAAAATTGCTACAAAAACTTAACGAAAAATACCTATAGCGAAGTTTAAACGGATTTAACAAATCGTGAGATTTAGCTCAAAAACTCCAGAAAATTTTTAAAAACTAATTTTTGAAAGTTTTTAACAATACTGTTTAAGTTTTGCATGCGAAACAAAGTGAATTCTTCAAAAATTTTCGAAAATCCAATTTCCGACTTATTATTTTCGAAGGTGGGTAGTTATACCTATTTCATCGTCATCATCGTCTAAACCTTCTTTGAATAGAAAACTTAAAAAAACACGTTTTTCACGGTTATCTCAAAATGCTTATCGCTAAATAGTTCCAAAAAATAGACATTGTTTGCATCTCAAATTTAGAAAACAAATGTACCATTATGATTTCGAGAAAAATCGCGGACATAGCTTGTTAATTTCAAGTAATTTTTAGGAAGAAGGTTTGCGAGATACGCTTGAAAACTTGAAATTATGCTGCTAGATACATAACTAGTAAAATTACTACTATTAACTTCTTATCCTCTTACATTGTAATGACTAAATTCTATACTCGAGACCAGGCCATGAAACCAAAAAACGGAAAAAAATTTTAACAATTTGCTTAAACAAATTGAATTGTTGAAAAAATGGAAACTGTTAAAAAAAATTGAAATTTCAATTAAAAAAAATTAAAATAAAAGACAAAATCGTTTTAAATTTAAAAATTTTAGAACAAAACCTTTTAAGTTTTTTTAATAAAATTTAAAGTTTATGAACAAAATAGTTCAAAAATTGGTTTGTTACCGTATGGGTATATTGAAAAAATCAAATGTAGGTATAGCAAAACGTAAAATGTACCCATTACAAGTAGTTAGGTACCTACATACGTAGACTAAAAAAACCTTATAGTACCTACACTGAAAATAATTTTGTAGGTATCATTGACAAAAACTTTTTGTTAAAATTCAACAAAAGCAAAATTGTTGAAGTAGCAATGAAATTGTCATTTTAAGCAATTTTCAATCCATTTAAATTAGCTTTTTGTCTATAGGTAGCCTTTAGGAGTCTATATTTATTATTTGTTAGTAGAACTAAATAAAAAAAATAAAAGAATATAATTTACTTAGATATGTTATCGAATTCAGTTAAAACGACTATACCGGATATAAAATATAAAGCAGATCGGGTTTGCAAACCTCGAATTTAATTCGAAAATTGCCAATGGAACTCAATTTCGAATCCAAAATCTTAACCCATTATTTATACCTACCAAAAAACAAATAATGGTAAGCTTAAACTTCAAAAAATCCGACAGACTACTCCGTGTATGAATTCATAGTTGACGGTCGTTGCAACTACAAAAATAGAAAATTATATTTTTCGACTTGCTTTTTTTTGGTTAATTCTGATCTAGTACCTTAACACAGTACTGCAGTTGTTGCAATAGTCATTTCCTTACCAGTTGGGTACCTAAGTGGCACGCTTTTTTTTATTGACATGTTGGCGCTGAATTTCCGAAAATTTATGAGAAAAATTCACTGTATAAAGCAAATTTTAGCTAAAATTAAACGTTTAAATCTAATTCTTTGAAACTGCATATAGGTATTGAAAAATGTATTATTTGGTACCCATACTTTAAGTAAGATTGGGGTGGGGTGCCGTGGCGTAGTGGTTAGTGTGTGTGCTTACTACGCCGGAGGTCTGGGTTCGAATCCTGCCATTGTCACCTGAAAAAAAAAGACTTGTTCTTTTTCACGGTCCCCACCTCCGCGAGGGTCTGACAAGCCCTCCGAGAGTATCATTTGTCTTGAAAAAACTTCTCAAAGTGCCGTTCGGATTCGGCAAAAAATTGTAGGCCCCTTGTATGTAAAGAAATTAGCACACCAGCATACATTGTTGAGAAGTTGGCCCTGGTTCACCTCGAGCTGTTGCGCCACACTATTTATTTTATTTATTTACTATAAGTAAGATTAATAATATGAACAAGGAAAATAGAAAATGTAAAAAATGAGAAAAACCAGAGAACAAAAAGTACTTAAGGTACCTAATACCTAGTAGTTTTGTTGGTTTGGCATTATTTATGCAGAGAGAACATTTAACAATTGGTTCGATTCCAGGTCCAACCAACCGTCTTTTTATTTTTTGCCAACATGTCTTGTTTAGTAATTTATAACAATTATGATGACACCTAAGCCGTACAGGCCCCTCTATTCTTACGTTTAGTTGTAAAGTGGAGTTGAAAAGGTTTTTTATACGGTTTTTTCTTTCAACATTTCTGTCCGCTAACATTTCAACTCCATAGTAGTTTTATGTTCAAAATATATTTGTTTAAAAATGGTTATTAAAAATATATTGCCTTAAAACACCTATGCATATTTACCTATGAAGTGGCACACAGGATTCAAGGTCGGAACTCATAAGACCCACCAATTATTTTTTAGAATCTGTCTTGTTTAGATACCTAACAGTTTAAAACTATCAGGTTGTCAGGTTCAGTTCCATCTTACCCGACGGCACAATGCCTAGGAGGAGCAGTTTTCTGTATAAGCTTTAACTCCAGCATAAATGTATTTTATTAAGCAATATTGGGACTTATATTAAGTTATACCTGCAGAAAGTAAGCAACTTGTTCAGGAGTTAAGTTGGTAAGTTATTTATTTCAAAATGATTTTCATGATGAATGTTACGGTACTTTAACAGCCGACGAATTCGCGACCCACGAACTGACGCTTAATCAAAAAAACTGAAATTTGTCAAATGAAAAACTAACAAGAAGCCCTCAATTCTGTAATTTAACAACTTCAAATCCATAATTTTTAAAACATTTGTGAAGATATTACAATTCGTTTAGTAATTCAAACAAGTCGCTGCGAATTCGTTTTGAAATCAGCGAACTGCGAATAACTTCAAAGAACTTGTGTAAATTGATTATGTAGTAGTGTCAAGATATAGATTGATCCTTAAAATATTTCCGTGCTGCGATTTTCATTTTGAACCAGTATTTTGGAGTAGTTAAAGCCATTTGGTCGCTAGATCGCTGGTCGCAAGTTCGCCGACTGTGAAAGCACCTGTACTGTCAACGAGAAATCGACCAGGATTTAAACTCCGCTCTTGTTTCTATAAATGAATTAAAATGAAGTTACAGTAGGTCATCTTTTTAGATTTATTAATTTCTAGGGAGTTGAAGTTAATGCACTCGGTAATTTTTAAGACTCCTTTCAAAACTGAACAAGTGCCCGGACACTTAACTAATTAAAAAAGGCTGTTTATATATTTAATGGTTTTGTTTCTTTTGCACACCTCAAACCTCATTAAAAATATCTTACTAGACCTATCGCAAGTTTATTTAAGCACTTGCGTTTAAGGTACCACATGCAACGCAGGCTAGTTGCAGCAACTGCTTGCCTATATTTACGCATACGGCAAAAGCGCCAAAACTCTCGCTATGAAACTCTCATTTGTGATCGAGGCTAACCAAGTGAAAATCCAAATAAATCAACAAAAAGCATATAACAAAACCGCGGTCAAAGGCTTTACCCCCGGATAAACCGAAATCTGGGGTAAATTTTGGGTTAACCCATTGAACAGTTTTTTTTTAATGCAGTGTTATAACTGCGTCAATAAAGTTATCAAAATCTTCGACTCTCGGTCATCGACTGCAAACAGGAAAATAAGTTCGACTTAGTAGTCCTTCAAGCTCTAATGTAATTTTATATAAACCCACGCGAAGCAAATGGAATTTCTAACAAAGAAAAAGTGTCCCGGAATAGGTGTCCCGGTTCATTCCGTGTTTAAACAATTCAATTTTGATGAGTTATAGCTTTAGTCAGTTAGTGTCCCCATTAGAACATCTCCAGTCACTTTCCTATCAGAGGCAAGGCATTATCTGACGAATGGAGACGCCAAGTAAGATTTCTGCTGAAACTTATAATTTCCTTTAGTTACATTCCCAACATAAGGGCAGAAAAAACTAGCTTTATCAAGAAACACGAAAAGATCGGTTTTATAGGTATGAAAAATGTTGATTGAATTCGAATTAAGCTTTTAACCGATATCGTCGACTTCTTCTTAATTAATGGACTTCCTACGCTGGCCGTCCGACCACTTTAATAGAGTCGACAGTTGTTATTTTCATAACAAATATTTATATCAACCACTTATGCAGAACACATTTAAAAAATGTTTATAAAGTGTACACTTTTTTTTTATGGTAACAGGCCGGCGGTGGTTGTTTACATAACAATTTACATTAGTTATCGCCTCTGGAGTTCTACGAAATATGTTTTGTTTTTAATAATTTATATGACGCCTCTGACGCTAAGCAATTTTTGGCAAGAAGCTATGACGTTATTCCCAGAAAATAAACAATAATCCTTTCCGATCTTTGCAAAAAAAAAATATATATATCGGACTGATTTCTCTTATATTGAGTGTTTATATTTCGGATTTCGGGTAAAGCAAACTAAATCATACCTAAAAGCAGTTTGGGTGAGAATATGAATATATTATTCCTATATTAAAGATTTAAAAAAATAAATAGAGTGGCGCAACAGCTCGAGGTGAACCAGGGCCAACTTCTCAACAATGTATGCTGGTGTGTTAATTTCTTTACATACAAGGGGACCTACAATTTTTTGCCGAATCCGAACGGCACTTTGAGAAGTTTTTCAAGACAATTAATACTCTCGGAGAGCTTGTCAAACCCTCGCGGAGGTGGGGACCGTGAAAAAGAACAAGTCTTTTTTTTCAGGTGACGATGGCAGGATTCGAACCCAGACCTCCGGCGTAGTAAGCACACACACTAACCACTACGCCACGGCACCCCCCCGTGATTTATTGATCAGATTTAGATCGTTAATTATATCAACGGTTAAAACCCGTCAGAGTTTGGCATAGTAAGAATAAACAAAACAAAAAACAAAAAACAAATATGGAAAGTTTAGTTTAAAAGACCACATCAGGAAGCACTGACATAACTCGTTAATTAAAAAATCGTTTATGTTAACCGCGGTGGTCGGTTGAATAATTGAAACGATTAGAAAAATAATTCTGTTAACTTTTTATAAGCTTTCTGTTCAATATCCTATCTACCCCTCCAATCAAAGGGATGCCTATAAGTTTCCTTTTCGAAACATAATAAAATTAAAACACCCTGGGTGTGTTACAAAAAGTACAAAAAAGGCATACGAAAATTATTCAGTCTGCAGCTATTATGCAGTCTCTATTAGCCTTGCCTTACACGAGCGATCAAACACTTTTTGGGTTATCAGAGGCCCTTCACGATCGACAGACAGCTGCCCCTCCCATAAGACCCAGTGTTATTTACCTCAACTTACGACGCTGACTGTTCTGTCGCTCATGGAAATAGACCCTTAAACTACTTGCGCTCCGGCCCGAAGTAATGGCTGCCAAGACTGTAAAACACATGTCCTTGTCAGAGAATATCTTATACAACAATTCCTCAGGTACCTACACCTTTATGGGATTTTAAAAAAGATTTACCAACTTTTTTCAACCTTGTGGGGTGCCGTGGCATAGTGGAGTGTGTGTTTTAAGGCACTATGCCGGAGGTCTGGGTTCCAATCCTGCCATCGTAACCTCAAAAAAAGACTCGGTCTTTTTCACGGTCCCCACTTTAGCGAGGGTCTGACAAGCCCTCCCTCTCAAAGTGCCATTCGGACTCGGCAAAAAGTTGTAGGTAGTTCCTCTTGTATGAAGTCAACACACACAGCATACATTGTTGTTAAGATGGCCCTCGTTCACCTCGAGCTGTTTCGCCAAGACTAACTTTTTTCAACCAGGAAATGTTGCAGCATTTTAAAAGTAGATCTGATGCAGCTCTTCAGAGTCTTTTGTATAGCTAAAGGTGTAGCGTCTTGTCCCTTCCGAAATTCAAACTTATTTCACAACAAACAAGCAAAGTTTTTATGAGAAAAGCAAGCATAATAATTTGTTAAGACTTAAAAAAATTAAAAATTTACAACCATATTTCGAACAAAACAAACTGCAAGCAAAGTTTTGACAAGGAATTTGTCACAGCTTTGCCACAGGAATTTGTTAAACCATGCTCTAATTCCGATGTACTGAACATGAACTTCATCTGACAGCTCAACAGCTGTGAAAAATGAACCAAAATATGCATTGAAAAGGCGATAAAAAAAAAAACAATTACTTGCCGAAAACGATGATTTTTTAGGAAATGTTATATCAAAGTTACGGTATCGTAACGGGGTGAAGACGAAGCGAGGCTTGATTGTGAAGTTGCCTTTAAAATTTCATTAATATATGGCATAAAAGAACCAAATCGATTGGTGAGTCGAAGTAGCCATCCCATCTCTGTTGCTTTCAGGCCCATTCCTGAATGATGCGAGCCTTTGACTTTATTGTTAGACTCATTGGACCATATTCATAGTCGTTCTTTAAGCCCGAGTCTTAATAATCTTACAGCTAATCGTACAGCTTAGACACAGCTCATATTCATAGAAAATTTTTTTACAGAGCTACAGAGCTCCCAAAGCACAGTTTTGGGAGCTCTGTAGCTAGAAATATTCTAAATGAGTGATTCTCTAAGAAAATTGTGTCAGAAAATGGCATTTTAATTAAATTTTCACATGCTCGCCTGCTTTCTTCAGCAAAATATCGTCAAAAGGCTGAGTGACTTATAAAAAAAACAAATAAATATTTTTGGTATGTCCAGGTTGCCATTTCTTGATATTTTTTTGTAACCTAAGCACAAACATTTCCGAAACACTTCTGCATCCGAGAATGCTGAATATTTGTCAATGTTTATTATTTTCTTGGTATTTGGCAGAGCAAAATACAACTTAAACATACCTCTTGCCGTGACTGACGTTAGGCCCGAGTTTTTCATTTAGAAATGGGTTTAATACGTCTATGAATAGGTTAAACTCCAGCTTAGCTTAACAGCAGCATAGCAACAGCTTATCAAACATCTATGAATAGGGCCCATTGTTTGCTCTCAAGCATAATGGCGGTCCATAAATTACGAAATAAAATTACGCAGGAAAAAAGTTTGGTCTTCCAATTTTGAAAGACTATTTCGAAATCCGAACTATTTCGAATTTGGTAGGTCTTGAATTTTGGATAGATTGCCAGAAAAGTCAAGCTATTCTTCCTAAATAAACTAGACTTTTGTGCAGGTATGGTAAATTTTGGCCATGGATTAAACCAATATAATTTTATTTTAAGCTTCGTCTCTTGGCATCATTTTATACAATCCAAGTTACTTGATTGAAGCCATGTTTACTCTGGCTGCCGTTTTTAGGGATGATATCCTTTAAGAAAATTGATTTAAGACTTACCATTGACTCATCAAGACGATGTTGAATCACATTATATGGAGAGCCGTTAGGCGTATGCCAGATGTTTTTATTGAATACTTAATTTTCTGATTATATCATTGCTTTTTTCCGTAAAGGCATAACACTTGCGGCGTTAGATTTGCTGTTTCTGTGTAGAGTTTCTATGTTTCGTGCCGGCTGGGCAGCGTTTGTTGGATCGATAACTTGTTTTCTCTTATATCAAGGGTAGGTAAAACCCCTTAATCGCGAGCTTAAAACAATTAGTCCTGGTGTTCTGACATAATTTAGTCTTCAGATAATAGACATTCTGACATAATCATCAGACATGGTGTCTATGTGGGCATAAAAGTGCGGTAGGATAGCAAAAATTGCATGTTTGCCGGCTGAACACAGCTTCTGCGTTGTTCCCAAAAGTGTGTTTGCGTCGTTTTTTCGCTGTAAACAGGATTTGGGAGGTAGTCGCGCTTGTTCCATACAACTGTTCATAGTTGTTAATAAAACTAAAAAAAAAATAAAATAAATAAGTAAAATTGTGGGGTGCCGTGGCGTAGTGGTTAGTGTGTGTGCTTACTACGCAGGAGGTCTGGGTTCGAATCCTGCCATCGTCACCTGAAAAAAAAGACTTGTTCTTTTTCACGGTCCCCACCTCCGCGAGGGTTTGACAAGCCCTCCGAGAGTATTAATTGTCTTGAAAAACTTCTCAAAGTGCCGTTCGGATTCGGCAAAAAATTGTAGGCCCCTTGTATGTAAAGAAATTAACACACCAGCATACATTGTTGAGAAGTTGGCCCTGGTTCACCTCGAGCTGTTGCGCCACTCTATTTATTTATTTATTTATAAGTAAAATTGAAAATTGAAAAATATGAAAATATGAAAATTTTCGACGGCTTCCAGAAAATCAAAATTCTTTTTCCATTACTCAAAAATCAAGTTCAGTAAGTAAAACCCAAAAAGTATCGTGTTCGATCAGTTTCGAAAGAAGTTTGACATGCATAGAAAGGATAAATGACTGACTTAATCGACTTTTATCAAACATAATTTCCCATACAAATGCTGCCACAGATATTTCGAGTTGTTTTTCAGAGTCGGGAAAGAATAACCCATTCCACCTCAGTTTGACTATTAAAGAAAAGTAATTTTTTGTGTGTTGTTAGCTTTTGCTAGAGTGACAAAAACCTTGAATGGACAAAATATAAAAAATCGGTTTTCGAAAATCTTGATTGCACAAATTTTCGAATGGGACAAAATATGGAAACACAAATATGTCGAAACAAAAAAATCTTGAATAAAATATAGGTAGGCACAGTTTTTTTGAGATTCTTAAAACAAGGAAATTGAACTTAGTCTTATATGTATAATTCAGGTACCAACTAGGAAAAATATAATTTTTTTTTTCATAATCAGGATGCTTTTCTTTCGAGATTTTTGTTTTTAAATTTTTATCGTTCTAGTTTTCTATTGTCTAGATACCGGGCAAGAATCTCATCGACAGTCTTTTCTTTAGATGAAGTTACCCATGCACTGAAAACTGTTTTATGATGGCAGGGTTATCCTGAGAAAAAACTGCCCCTTAAAGTTAGCTTTTCTGCGCGTGATCATCCTCGTTTTGGAATTAATCTGAAACCGAAAAAAGTTTTTAGGTCAGAGGAGTCGTTTCGGGAGTCGAAGATTTGTGTAAATTTATTGGCGAAATGTTTTCTGGCAGCGGAAACTGCAAAAAAACTGCATCTTGGATTATTGGAAAATCTGGATTTCAACAGCGGTTTGATCTGCACGGAAAAACTAACCCTCATAGCGATTAAGACAAATATTCCTTTCTGCGCGTCTCTGAAGTAAAAAAGTGTTAAATAACGTAGTTGAATTAGCCTTAAAAGAAATAGTTGATCATGACACATCTACTCCAGTATATTCCAAAAAAGAGCAGCATTTTGATACCTATGGTAACAAAAATTTTACAATGAGAGTAGGTAGGTATATACCAGAGCTTTATGCATGTTTCCAATATCCGTAACTTCTGATTTTGTATGCCGACATTCATCAATTTGCTTTTTTTTTTCAAAAAATGTGCAACATGCGGCAAAAGCAATCGATTGTTCGAATCACTTTGTGTTCATCGATAAAATTTGCGAACATTTCTAAAACAACTGTTCTACACGCCCGATTTTTTGATGTTCTTTTGATTCGTATCGCCACAATGATACTAGAGCCGATTGCCTTAATTCTATAAATCTAACTTAAAGAAATAGATATTTTTAGACAAGTCTCCGATAATACAGACAGACACTAGTTAACCTACGTCATATACCTATGAGGTGACTTTTAGTACATTTTTGTGTTATAAATAGCAAAAGGAAAACAAACAACTGTGATTACATTTAACAGAAACTAGATATGTTTGTACCTGCAAACGGTTAAATAAAAAATTTAGCAACAAGAAAACACTTTCAGAAAACATTTGTAAAACATCACGAGTAGTTTGTTGTGTCAGGGACAAGATCTAGAGTGTAAAGTGCTGTGCAACAGCAGCAGCACACCACCGAGCGTCGTCGTCGTCTCGTCGTTGCCGTCGAACGAGATCGAACACATGTCCAACGACCTACTCTAACTGGAAAGCCTGCGCGTAAACGACCTGGGAATGGCGCGCGGGGTGTCCTTAACTAGGTACATATGGCCATTAAATTAATTTACTTAATTGACTTTCAATCAGATTGTGGGACTCACAAGTTGTCGCACTGTGTTGAGAAGAAATATCGGCTCGCTGAGTTCCCAGCAAAGTGTCGACTTGAGCAGCAAGCACCTACTACACCTACCTGAACCACCTTCTCTAATCGCTGCAATTAAAATCGATTTGTGACACCCAGACGACATGACCAGAGGTAGCCTACAACAGGCTAGCCGCCAAAGAGGGACAGTGTGTACATTCCTAAGCCTGGGCAAACACAAAACCAGATCTTTTCTAAACTTCCATGTTCCGGACGCTATAAGGTTACCTAGCTACCGACAGCGATAAGCTTTTTTTTGGTAGTAGGTGAGGTCTTACCACACTGTAGGTATAGGAACCTTATCACGGTTATAGTAGTTTCCATTTTCCACTATAGCATTTTGATTAGTTTGCTGCGAACAAACATTTAATCCCAATCCAAAGGCAAATGAAATCAATTCGAAGAGCAATTGACTCATTCAGCGTCGACGGAGCGGCGACGCGGTGAAAGACAAGCAGGCTGCGGGTTTCAAGAACCCGACCAGGCAATAACACCGCACCACCACGCCTGGATAAGTACGTACATGACAAAAATGATAGGCGAACACGATTGTGGATTTGATTTGTTGTGTTTGGTGTGTTTGCTCGCTGTATCCACAAAGCGTTGGTAACAAAGCGAGGCGGCGCGCAGCGACAGCGACTAGCGTCGGCGGCAAACTCTCTGTAGAAAGAGGACCATTCGCCCATACGAGAGTCCACTTGAAGCCCGGGTGAGTTACCATTATGTACATGCCATCATCACCATTGATGGGTGCTGTGCTGTATCCACCACAAAGTTGTGGTGACAGATTAAATCGTCGATCGAACCCATGGGGTACCAGCCCCATCGTCTTTCCTTTTTCATCTGTGTGTGAATACTCGTGTGTCTATCTTTTTTTGCTTCCATTAATTCAAATCGATCGATCGATCGATCGGTGTTGTCAAACTGAACATGTTGGCGGTGTTTTTGATCGGAGCTCTCATGTTTTTGATTAAATTCAAAATCCAGTTGACGGTTGTTGGTTTGTTTTTTTTTTTAACCAGCTTTGGTTAGTGTTTACTCTTAGGGGAGTAAGATAAGTTGTTTTGTTTGTGCCCCTCAATATTGGGTTGCTGATTAGGGAGATCTTTTTATTTTTTAACTAAGTTGTATGGGTTTTATACTCTAATCACTTTATACTCTGCGGTTGACAGATTAATATGAAGAAAAAATTTTTTAACAAAAAACATATCTTTCTTTTTTTCTTGTTTACAGAACGCCGTTTCATCGAGTCCATCATCGCCACCATCCGCTGCATCTGCCGCTGCCACTGTGCCAGTAACGATGGCTGTAACGTCGACAGTGCCGCCTGGGGCACGTAGTGCATCACCATGCTCTGCGGCGACTCCTTATGGTCAACCAAACACCCGATGCTGTGATAGTGGCCGGACAATATTCACCGATCCGATTACCGGACAAACGGTGTGTTCGTGTCAATATGATTTGTTAAATTACCCGCGATTGGCAGCAGCCGGTGGACTGGTTACCGCCACTGGCCCTGGTGGTGTACCACTGGGTGTATATCCAGAGGGCATGGCTGCATATATGTCTGCAATGGGAGCGGATCAGCCATCGTTTTATACGAATCCGGTAAGTTTTTTTTTATGTGTTTTTCTTGTTACGACGTTAAATTTCCTTTAAAAATACTGTTTGGCGGAGAATTTTAGTCAATGAACGTTTTTCGAAGACCAATCCACAAAATACATCTTGCTGAAATCTATTTAAAAAAAAAAATTGTAGAGGCAAGAACAAAATTCGTTGCGAGAAAGTTTAATGTCGACGAGGAAACATTTCTTCTGACAAGTAACAATGAGTAAATAATGTTTGGGCCCATCTTATATTTCTACCTATGATAACTCTCAGATTTATTTTCAATTATTTGTGCTAAAGCGTTTGACAAAAACAGATCTTCGAAGCCAAGTTGACTTGATTCCCGTGCAAGATAATAAACTGAAATGAACACATTCAAAAAACATACACTGCTTCTATACGTTACTTTTCTCAAATACTTTTTCTTCGCGAAAAGGAGTTCTGAGGAAGAGAACTTTTAAGGCCCATCGACTATTCTTTTCCAAAGTATCAATCTTAAAGCTGCCCAAGTCTGGAGCGAGTCATAATTCTGCTTCCAAAATTCATCTTTTTCAAAATTCTGACTTAAGTAACAAAATTTGTCCATAAAGCAAACTTTTCATTTTCTGAAAATAAAATTATTAAATTTTTTTACTTAAGAACTTTTTACTTTTTTACTTCAGAAAATAAAAGAAAAAAATTGGCAGGGGGCTTGCAGGGGCATAACACCCCATACATATTACACTGTGTCGTTTTGTAAAAGAATTTTAACCCCAAGCCCCTTTTGCAGGAACCAAAATTTTTAAAAGCTGATTTTTGAAAGCTGAATTATGACCCTCGGCCGTGCCTCCCGCTGCATCTAGCCTTCTGTTTCTTTTTGGAAGTGGATCAATTCTGCCTTTTCACAAAAAATTCTGCTTTCAGAACTCAGCCTTCTTTTGCAATTCTACTTTTTCAGAATTTCGACTAATGCAACAAAATTCAGCTTATTCGGCGTTTAAGCAACATTTTCACTTTTTGAAGTAAGGCAAACGGAACAGAAACAACAGTCAGAGAGTTGCAGGGGGGTGGCACGCCCTCATAAATAAATCACTTTGTAACTTTGCTAACGTGTTATTTCTGGAATTTTGTAAATCATAATTTTGAAAAAAACAGAATTTTGTAAAAAGAATTTTGACCTAATCAGGATTTTGAGCCCTACCCTTATTTTTTTAACCTTTGCTTAAGTTAAAAATATGAAAAGTTTGCTTAGAAAACCGCGAAAGCAGAATTTTGAGAGATGATTTTTTTCATTATTTTGAAAAGCAAATTTTTGAAAGCAGAAATATGATCCGTTCTTTTATGGTATTTAGTGCCTTTATCTAAGCAAAGCTGTGGATAGACTTCCTCCCTCCGACTTACTCGTGGGAGCAATTTTTCATTTAGAAAGAATCAGCTATGATAATTATTGGGGCCCTTACGGGTGCCACGACTACTTTTATCTACTATTCATTATCTACTACTATCTGCTACTATGACCTACTACTATCTACCACTAAATTTACTATTTACTGCTATTATCTACTTTTATTTATTACTTTAACTACTATTTACTATCACTGCTATCTTATATTACTACTATCTACTATTTCCACTTCTCTCTGCATAAACAATGCACATAAACTTCTACTACTATCTTCTGCTACTATCTAATAGTACTAATAGTTTTATTTATACTACTATCTACTACTACTGCTGCCTTCTACTACCACTACTACTAATACTATTACTACTGCTACTACACAACAGGCAAAATGTGATTCGAGGTAGCTGACGAAACAGATCTACGGATCGATGATATTGCCTCAATTTTCCTTACGGACACTGACTCGAATTCGAGAACGACATCTCGTTCGTTCGGACCAACACTTTAATACGATCTTCCACTAAGAAATTTGCCCTAACACGGGAAGGCAATAGCTGACTCTGACCCGGTGGCGACATTTGTTTCACAGACGCCACCGCCACCCTTCCTGCCGACGGGAAACTTGCTCCTTCGAGAATTCCTGCGGTCGGAAACAAATAACGTCGAAAAGGCTCTACGCCAGAGTTAAGCCTTTCAATACTTCTATTAAAAGTAAGAAGCGAATAGGAGAGAGAATGATAGAGAATCTACCAAAGAAACTCGTCGACAGAGTCAAAGAACTTCCGGGAGGGCACTTTGATGAGAGCTCAGCAAAGCGGCTGGTAAGGGAAACCCCATAAAGATGAGCTACCTTCTAAAAATAAAAGCCCTATCGGTTCGCGAGACCTCGAATATAAGTTTGCAGCCATTTGAAAATCTCGACGAAAATCAGGATAACCTCGAGCTTTAGTTGTTGCCCATTATTACGAAGTTGTTGTTGCCCAAAGTTATACGAAGAGCCATCTATTGTATTTCTTAGGAGGACTATTATGGACCACAGTGACGAGGAAGGACAGATAATGAAGGAAGAATAACTGGAGGCAAGCTTTACCAGATATTCTAAAGCACTGTCTGGGCAACACCGGTTCAGTGTCACCGACCTTTAAGGACGGTGACTGTCATCAGAATGGTGGCCAAGCTTTTTATTGGCAGTAAAGATACCTAAAGGTCGTCGCATCGCCCGGTAAGAAGCGAAAGGGCATAAAGTCATGGATTCTGCTGTCTTCGCAAAATGTAATCGCATTGACAAGGTAGCATCAAAGTAGTCGAGCAATTGACAATGTTAGGAGTGTCAATTTGACAGTCCCAAGACCACATTTCAGCCTTTTTTTCTGGCGACCGATATCAATGTGATCCATTTTACATGGCAGTATTATAAGCCTCTCCTTACCTATTTCCAGGATATAGAGTTTGACATTTCTCTTGCAGATAAAGAAAAAAATTGTCACGAAAAACTTCTCAAAGCGTCATTTGGCTTTTAGTGGAAGTTAAAGCAAAAACTATAATTTCTCAAATAATTGAAAGCGGCAGGCTCAGTCGAGTCCAGTCACACATGGACTGCCAAAGATGACATTGCGTGCCAATGGTAAACTGGCTAGTATGTCAATGACGTGTAGTCAATTGTAATTGATCATATATGTCAATGACATTGATTCTCAGTAATTTTCACAACATTTTGGAATAACATTGACAAAAATTGTCATGGCTTGCATTTACATCAATGAATTTAAACTGAAAGCTAAAAAAAATTATTTAAACGCAGCTGCCCTAAGAAATTCGTGGCGTTGACAAAGAGTGCAAAAGACTGTGAGTTTCATGTAGTTGTCCTCGCTAAACTCATTCGTACAATCACGTCAGTGTGGAGATAGTTTTCGATTGCAATAGCTCATTATGAGTTCATTAAATTTTGATGCATCGAGCCTCGAGGTTCCTGTTATATGTTGAAGTTTTAGTTAATATATAAAAGTTTTAGTTAGGTAAGTTGTTTTTCTTGGCAACAATATTTTGCAGTGTTGATTTGTCGTAAGTTTTGTAAGTTAATGATGATGGAATAGATTTGGATCTTAACTTGCTGCTGTCCTGAATCTATCAACCAAGCCTTAGATTTATCCTTTGATTTGCTTATCGCGGTAGGTTAAAAGCCACACTTTTTCTTTCTATGCTTTTGAAGCATGTAAAAATAAAAGTTCGTAGGTATAATAACTTTTAAAATAAATTCCCATTGATGCATGGGCGACCACCGGAGGTGGCTTGTGCACGCGCACCCATTAATCCTTTCAAGACTCTACAAGTCCACAATGTGGAGATTCCTTGTGCGCGCGCTCATTCAATCCTATGCCTATGCCACCTCAACGCTCTAAAGAAGCAAAGAAACACAAACTTTGGCCGGGGCGAGTGTCGTTCATTTTGCTAGCTTAATGCCATAGCAATGACATGAGATGTTGACTTTGATGTCATATTTTATTTTCGCCTTATGTGTATAGTATGGGTATACCCGGGGAACACATCCATCCGACAAATGTGCACGACCAAAGGACTGTGGTGCGCATCAGAGACTGCACTCGCTCTTCGGGGGTGGTCAACGTGACGGTACCAAAGGGAACACTGAAAAATGACAGTCATCCTTAATGCTGTCCCAAAAGAGATATGTGTACGGTTTGTCTCCTTATTCTGGCCACGCGTCTACTATGGGTCCTTTGTTACTCGCACCAGTGTATATCGCAGTGTAATTGCTTGTTTACATTGGGCGACTTTGCGGCTACAACAGACCGCACGCAGTGCGTGTGTATACGGTCATTTCATGGGAAGCGCTTTGTCTTTTCTATTCGGAATTGACATCTATACCTGTTGGTCTATACCTAGGTTCCTATACCTGGGTAAGGCATACAAACAGCTCAGTACCTATAGGTTGGGACACTTTTACTCAATTCGTTCCCACATCCCATTAGAGTTGCAGGCCGATGGAAAAACAGTCAAATCAAAACACACACATTAAACATCACCGATGACAGAGACACAACAACGATGATGCGGCGAGACAACGGAGAGAACCAGTCTGTTCCGTTAATTGGATTCCCATAAAAAACAAATCTTAATGACAAATTCCAGCATGGAAACCTAAGTGGCGATTAATCCACACAGAACAACACACAAAACATGCAAATTGTAAACACCCACTTGACATTGTTGACGCGACGAGATCTTCTTCTCTACGTCCGAATCTCTATCTGCCTATCTGGCCATCTAACTATTCTATCTAATGCCTCAGCTGTGATGGTAGCTGGGATAGAAGTCGTTATGTTATCACCTATTCAAAGCGACACAAGACGACCCATCAATTTGGTTTTTACTACCTCACAACACACTGTTCCCAAAGTTCCATCAAATCGATCGATGTCACTATCGTGGCAATCTCTCTTTTGGACATTCCATCGAGGACCGAGATTGGATTGTTCCCGATCTTCATAGAGCGCGGCAAAATTTGAATTTCAAATGCGACGGCTGGACTGGGCCGCGTCGGTCGATCGGCTGACGGAGACCTAACAGCGTTTAATTTGTTATAGAGATCGGCTGTACAATTAAACCGCATTAGAGACAAAGACTAGCGCGCATTATTAACACGATCGTTGATCGATTGTATCTATGAGTATCTATCGCTATGAATAACAATATTAATGACCGTATAGGCAAATTAACTGACACTCACACATTCATTGTCAGATATTGGATACCCTATATACAGACATCGTAAGCCGACTTTGTAACAGGTTTTAGTTTCTCTGCAGATTAAACTCTCCGGGGAGAGAGTGTGTGCGGTGCGGTGCCGGTAAAAGTAAATCCCTTAGTCATGTGCGACATCAGACTAACATGTGTCCTAATTAAAACGCCTCTCGGTGTGTACTGGTGCCGGTGCGTGCGTATCCAGTAAGAGTCAAGTGACTCCGAAAGCATGTCATTCCAAAAGTTACATCACATCAGACTTTGCTTCGTCTCGCAAACAAGTAGTAGATTTTAAGTGCCTCGCACTCTTCTGAAAGAGGACCGAAAACTTTGCGTGTACAGGCAGACCGCACTTTATTCCCCAAGGGTGGTTGCTGTATAAAATTGTATGCCATCGAAGGGGTTAAAATACTAAAAGTTCCTTTATACATTGTCACTTTCTAAGTACATCAACGAGGCGAGTTGGCCATATTCGACGAGAAGGGTGGGTTTTTTGGACGTAAGCATATCCATTCATAGGAAAACCCCGATGGCTTTAACATTTCGTACACATGTCTGGTTACACTTTGGGCAACAAAGATTCAAAGTCTATTCCTCATGGCTGATGAGGAGGGGTGGGTGTGTTTGTGGTATGTGCGGAGGGCTTTTCCTGAACGGTACTATCCTATCCAACGGATACTTTGACGCTGAAAATCTCAACACAACAAATGTGAAAATTGGATTGGAGATGGGGACCATATATCGCCGCTGCGAGTCTTCTCTGTAGTTGGCACAAATTGACAAAGTTGCAGATATAGTGAGTCGGCTTTTCCACACGGTTGGAGGGAGAATTATTTTTAAAATAATTCTGTGTTTTGACACATTTGACAAAGATGCTGTGTGACACGATCCGATCATTACTGATGACAAATTTATTGCGGCATAACTTTGTTGAGCGCGCGGCCTTCGTCTTTGAGATGCGCAACGATCTAATGACATAGTTGGATGGAGTGCAGCAATTGATCGTGGGTGGAGAGATAACTAATTGCCTCTGGGAAAATTAATTGCACTCGCTAAGGGGAATGATGAATTTCGGATTAGAATATGAGTGCGGAGGGGCACCTGCGCACCTACCTGTTTCAGCATGCCTGGAATATGTACAACTGTGATGTTTTCGATTATGAGTTGAAATTAATATAGATATACCTAGCCCTATCACAATTATTAATTCTCGAAACTGTCACTTCGGATATTCGACTTTTTCCTAAATGTCATTTTTCACATACCTAGAAACACGCAAAGCAACTGCCGTTTCACATACTAAATACAAGCAAAGAAGGTCGGACTGTTCTCCAGAGTTTGATCCGGGATTATTAACCCACCATATTTGGCGATTTAGACTGAGATGAAGCCCAGATCAAAATTGATTAAGAAACTAATTTCTGGGGTAAATCTCAGTTTAACTCCAAAGCTCGGACAATAAATGTAAGCCTTGAGAAAATCCCAGAAATAAGTCCACTGAAAAACTGTTCCCAATAAATGTAAACCTTGAGGAAATCCCAGAAATAAGTCATGAGGAGCTAAATACGCAGCTAAAGCGTGAAAAAAGTATGAGACAATAAGTCGCCGAAAAGCATTAAAAGGCGCTGTTAATAGACTTGTCCGGAAAATAAGCGTGTGCTAAAAAATTGCAGGCTCCACACTTGTTCCTTCTGCCAAAATAAAACAAACTTCCCAACCTCCAAATCTTTGTTCGAATCGTCAAGCGTACAACTACACTTCAGGAAAGTGCCTTATTAGCTATATGCTATGAGATACTGTCTCCATCGATGGTCTCCATCGTGACGTCGATTTAAGAAAAGCTCCAACACTGTCTTGCAGCTGCTATAACCCCAGACGCTCCAAAACTCCAACCATGTAATGTTGATGAACTGAACCCTACGATAAACTCACTAGACACGGTTCCAAACGTCCCGACTCGAAGTTTGCGGCCTGAAGTTTTGGTTAACGTGAAGTCTTTGCTGGGAGAGAATTTCTTGTAACGAGCGCTTCTAGATTCGGGCTTAGAAGGAACATTTAAAACTTGAATAGCGGCTCAACTGCTGATTTTAAGACAGCACAAAACTCATGTTCAAGTTTCAGGGCTAGGAATGGTGTAAAGTGTAAAAATGTGTAAAAACAGCTGTGAAGGCTTTCATTTAAAACTGTTCACTGTCTCCGAACTAGACATCCCCTGTCTGCAAGCTTTCAACTAACATTTGAAAGTATCTTAAAGATGTTAAATTTTTTTCTGCCCAAATTAGTGCGCCCATCCAAAATGCCCAGTTGGGTTGCATCTTGTTTGGCAAGGCGCCACTTGAACCTAAGCCTGTCCGCAGCTTTTTTCAAACCAGTAGGATAGATGACAAGCTTCGTGCCTTTTGGGAATTGGAAGCTTCGTTCACCATTCTAAATCCGGCTCGAAGGACCAAAATATTCGCTGTATAAGCTGGGGACACATATATGATCTTGATGAATACTAAAATATCTTTTAGCATTCTTATTAAAGGAGAATCACCTCTGTACCGCTGGACTCGTACCTATAACAAGATTAGGTATATACTTGTACCTAGTTCTACCTAGTATTATATGAGATATCAAATCTAGTAATAGAGTGCAACTCTTGCAAAGAGACATGTCAAGCTATAGCCTTCCCCACTTTGTATGGTACCAGCCAACGGCAGCTCGGCCGGGTGAATGGTTGAAGTCTTTACGTGGAGTAAGGTTAGTACGCAGGCTTTATAGACTGATAAGACCAGTCAACGATCTGCACTCCACTTGGCAGTCAAATGGGTGTTGTGGGCAAACATCAGGGATAGCTTCCCTACCGAAGTGCGCCTTTTTTGTCCAGTATCGCCATATTTGTTTTAACAACACTTTTTCACAACACTTATTTTTCCTGACTGCAGGCGTGTCGAAATCAATTAGATTGGAATTCGAGTGCAGTTTTCTGTTTTCCAAACATTATTAAAGGTGTCAAAAAGTAACGAAAAAGATTGGCAACTCAAAACAGTGCGTTTCAACTACAGTCCTTGTGTACCTGACTGTTTAAATCGGAGCTTCACAATCGCATTTAGTAAAGCAACCGAGTCCTAAATGAAAGACGTCTAAATTTTCATTGTTCGAACTCGTTGACCGACGCACGGCTCATTTAAGCACCAATATAAATTTTTTAAGTATTTTTGCTGTTTTACTTGACCTTAAAATTTTCGTTCCAATTATCTTTTAACTTGAAAAAATTACCCAATCTAATGAAATCTTCAACGAATTTCCTTAGATGGAAATCGGAGCTATCGGGTGGTCATTACGTTTGCCTAGTTCCTAGGCTTATGTTTTCGTAGCTTCTGAGGATTAAGACGACTTGTAAAAAAATACAATAGACTCTTTTTCTCTGTGTAACAACTTGAAGGCTGACATTGAGTCTTATGAGAGGCCTTACACAAGCGACAGCTGTCGCTCCATAAAACGCAACGTTATCTCAACTGTCGACGGCGACTGTCGCTCGTGTAGGGAAGCTCTAAAAGTTGAATTTGAAAACACGTGCATTGCAAGTTATTTTTATTAGCAACAAATTACTGCTTTTTATTTCGTTCTTGTCAAACCCACATTTATTTACAAAAATACACTACACAATCGCCATACAAATAGGCAAATAAAGGGAAATTCCCACAATTTTTTTAAAATTAAAAACACAAAAATTGATTAAAAAAAAAAAAACGATGACACACAAGCTCGACAAATAAATCAAATCCAAATCAGGTGATTATCACTTAAGCACTCTGCATAATTTCATCATACAATCCTTGAACTGATTTGAGTTTGGAGGCTCTGCAACTATACTTATGCCATAGCCAACCTCTTTGACCTGAAGATTCGACATGATTTTTTTTTTTTACCGAAGATAACCGCGTTCCATTTGACAGCCGCCATATAGCGCAGAGAGCAAACAACGAAACACAGAAAAAATCCATGTTTTCATTGTGTTTTACTCCTCGTTATTCGCAGTTAATATGACACGCTAATTATATATTAAATGATTGCCGAGACATGATAATAAAATTATGGCCATTTGACACTTCCCTGTTGAAAACATTATGCGGGGAGTGAGATCTCACACAATCGGAATTGGCATGGTTTTCAGCTAACGCGCAATTTTTCTTTGTTATCTCGGTGTCAGAGTATCTGGAACTTTTTTATAATCCATAAAAAACTAAGCTAATCGTCGACTAAGATTGCGAAAGCAATGAAGATGATGTTACTTTATAATAAGAAGATCTCACATACGCATGTAGGTCCTACCTACTGAAAAGAAAAAAAAAATCAATTCGATTGTGCAACCCACATGACAGAGCGCGGCTGTGCGCATGTGCAACCCAATCCGCACAAATTATGGTCTCGAGAACAATGGCGAACATGACATTTTGCAAATCGCACCTATCTAGAGTTACAGAAAAAGAAAACCAACGATCGTCTGATGCTGTTCCCATCTCTGAACGCTGCTCACGCATTGTTACCATTTATACCATCACCACCGGGCTGTGGTGGCTGAATTGACGATTACCGTTGCTGCTGCGGGAAAGACTATGGCTGGAGCATTGGTAATTCCAACGCACTTACCTATACCTACAGTCGTTGCTACCACTTGCTCGAAGGTATAACTTCCGGCCAGAGTGCACAGAATACCATACCAGTGCATCTGTACCAAAGATGGAGCTACCTTACCCATATCTCTGCCTGGTGGGTAGAGTTATAGTATAGTGACGCTGCTGTGCTGTTCCCATTCTGCTCAACCGGCCTGGACCGCGTGCATCTATCGCGAGGAGAATTTATCTCATTCACCCGAGATGTTGTTTATTGGCTCCTGTTCACGTGTTGGCACAATAATTTTCACCAACATGTTTCGATGAATATAGAAACGCATAAATAAAATGATATACTGGTCGACCTGGTTACCTGGGCCACGGATCAGACCTGGCTCACATTATGTCGGTGCTGCACACTACGTAAGTGTGCGCACGATATCGACTTTTACGTACGTATATGAACGATATTGCGTGATCTGAATTTGTGCAGCACGATGACGGTAGCAAAGCGATCTTATACTGCCGCCAAAAAGTACATAAATTGCTCATGGATTAACGATAATGGATATTGGGGTGCTGATCTGGCTGCCGATCATTGTGAACTCTTGCTATAAGGGAACTACACGTGGGGAGTGTATTAAAGTGCTGCGTGAAAGCCAACACTGTAGCTATTATTATTATCACAGCGGTTTAGTAATGTTTGCGTGGTACGTCATCTTCCTGGGGCTTATCACTCGGCCAATGTCATTTACACGAAAAAATTGTTGATAACGTCAAATCAAGTTTAATGTCAGATCTTTTGGAATTTTTTCTAGAATTTTATATTTAGAACAGAGTTGGCTTAAAGAAAGAGATAATGATTCAGCGATCGTAAGAGAAGTTTGGAAATATAATTAAACTTAAATGTCAGATGCTATTTACATTGCAACATCAAATGCGATTTTCAGGTGGATTTTTTCCTGGAGGTTACTATAGGTACTAGCACCTATAGTTACTATATATAGCACTTAGATATAACCACAGTTCTGTAGGATCCTTAATTTCAGAAGGGCCCTAACGAGATCGAGGATTTAGTCGACTCCGACAAAGTTTGGCCAGCATTCGTGTTCTCTCTGGAAATTTGCCAAAGTTTGTTTTTTTTGTTTTTCAAATGATACACCTGATACTCATGAATTTTACCTACTTCTTCCATGGTCATTTTTCGAGAGATAGTCACGTTTCATTGAGTCTTGGGTACATCGTGAACATTTTGGAGCCTTTCTTGTTCACCTGAAAAGAAACAGACATAGAAACCGCCTTTCTTAGAAGTTCTTTCAGACCGAATTGATGACTTACTAGATGCCGACGAAGAAGCACTCATTGTCAGTCACAAATTCGAAAGAGCCGCTTTAGTCTTAATGCGATTCGCAACTTTTTGTAGTTCAAAGATGGTGAAACAAAGAAAGCCTCTCTGATGTAAATCCCAAAAAGACATCTATTGTTCCTTTTACAAAATGAGGGAAAAAGGATTTTTCTCCTTCCGTAGAGTTCTCAAGTGTAGCACAGTAGCTTCGAAAAGTCCTTGGTAGTCATCACATCAGTCACAAATTATTATGGAACCCATAGATAAAATGCACTGCAAAACAGAGGAACCAGATCCTTATGAATATGCCTTCGACTCTGCGGTAACAACATGGGGTCTAAGGCTCCGGTTAATACTGGATCGATTAATATCCTGGTACATGCTCGTCATGAGGTTGAAAATTGCCTATGTCGCGCTGGTCTGGTGGGGGCACATCAACGAAGTAACTACAGTCAAAAAGCTTGAAAAGCTTGAACGTATACAATGGTTAGCCGGAATCTGCATGACGGGATATCTTTGCTCCACCCACACTAAAGCTATATACGTCATCCATGGGTCTTACACCTATTCAAACACATACATTTGATTAGAAAGAAGACTGAGCTATGAGCATTCGTCTTTTTTTAATTGAATAATATATATACATGCCCATTCCTTAAAAGGCGGTTACTTGGCTTCACTTGACGACTTAGAAACTGAAAGCCCATTTAGCTTGCTTCTCTTAATATGGCTTCCAGTAAAAATTCTTCGTAGTAATCTCTCCAAGAGATGAATGAGAAAAATTCAAACCAACTTTATCTCGGTTTGAGCTTGTCTAATTCACAGATGATTTAAAAATGAAGACCGAGAACGGGCCTGGTATTTGTGGAAAACTACCCCAGGCGAACTATTTAGTTAGCCTTGAAAAAAGCTTATGTTAGCTTGTGCTTAACACAAGATGGAAGAACAATATTAACCACCTTTTCAGACAGCTCTCAATCTCAAGGTGCTTGACTCACTTGTCATAAAATCGAAACTATAGTTTTCGCAACAGTTATGGCCATCCAAGAACTAGCGGTTAAACGAATGGCCATCCAAGAACTAGCGGTTAGCGAACTTAAAAACGGTTTAATCATCCTTTACTGGACTCCAGCCCACAGTGGCTTTGATGGCAACGAATATTGTTATAACCAACGACTCCATAGCTATAATGTCGAGCGACAACTAAGCTCGACGACCTGAACTATTCTGTGGAGGCAGCAGAATACTCTAAAGATACTATAAAGTACTCTTAAGAACTATACTAAAAGCCTCCCAAAGAAGTCTGGCTTAACAGAACTGGACACCATTTTTTTCTAAAGCTTATCTCCCAGATTCTCCCCCAGGTTCTAACAACCTGGACAGGGCTGACAGGGCCGAACTGCCACACCGCGCTGTCAAATAATACTTGATGTTCGCGACAATTTCAGCGTAGTGTACACCCGGTTTCATTGTGAACCCGGTTACATAGAGAACGACAAATTCTGCACCGGAGCAGCCATTTTGTCAAAGTACCTTGGCTTTATTTTATTATAGAAATTGTAAGGCAAACAAATTTATTGTTGCCATATTTCTAATCTTGTCTTTTTATACCCGAACCAGGGTATATTAACTTTAATGCATAGTTTGTAACACAGTGGAATAATCATCGTAGACCCCTAAGACAGGTGAGAGACCTACAGGTGAATCGATTAAGCCCTGTCCGGCCGTCCCTCTGTATGTTTGAAGGTTTTAAATCTCCAAAATCAAGCTAGAAAACTGAAACTTGGTACAGGGCTTGGCTCTTCTGTTGCTCAGACAAAATGCGAAAATGGACTCAATCTGTAAACGGCCACGCCCACTACTGGCTTCAATGTGAGATAACCTTTATTCCACATTTTCTTTCAAAATGCTTTTTGCTCAAGTTAGACAAGTCGTATGAGCTCAAAATTTGGGTACTGAGCAATATTGGCCCAAGAGATTTAGGTATACTCTTAGGTATATTGAAGCTTCTTTGTGGAAAACCGGTCTATTTTTCTTGATTTTCAAAAGCTTTTGATAGCTTTTGAGACAGGATTCTCCTTTCTTGAGATAAGTCTTTAAGGACTTTCTTACACGAGCGACAAAACTGTCGCCATCGACACTTAAGAGAAGTTCGCATAATATGGACTCTTACGGGAGAGATAGACGATGGCAGCTGTCACTCGTGGAGTCCTCTTATAAGACCCAATGCACCTATCCAAAAATTATTTCGTTGTTTGTATGAGGCCAAGTTTAATGTATGGACAAGCTATCTCCAAGTTCCGTATCGATTCTCTGTTGAATTATTATTATTTTTTTTTTCGTCATGGTCTTTTGTTCACTATTGTATCTGGATGCCGCATTCAATATTGGTCATTTGCTTTTTTCAATATTAATTTTCATGAAATCAACATAAAATCGAATCTAACTGTTGCATAACAAACGTTTTAAATTCTGAGCTCTAAAGCATTTAGTGGAGCGAAGTTTTTCAAAAAGTAATGTTCCGTCGTGTTTTTAACTACAGTAGGTAAACGGCTAAATATTTTGCGTCTTGTATCAAATTTTTTTTTGGGTCACTGTCCTAATTAAAGTTGCACTGAAGGAACACTTGCGTTTTGACAAGTTTTTCTTGCACTCACCCTTCAGACGCATGAACATTCCCCTTCATAAAATTTTTTTGTAGAGTTCAAAACTTCATCTAAAACCCCACTCTGTTTCGATGGCGAATTGAAAAAACGAATAAATCTTATTGTGTTGACAATGAAAATCGCATAGAATTTGCCTTCATTTTACCAATCAACTCCTTAGGTTTAACAACGCATAAAAAGTTTCCTTTTATTCGTCTTCAAATTTCATCTTTTATTTGTTTCTGAAATCAGAAAGAAGAAACCTTAGTGACTCTTCCTGAGTCACGGTAAAACACATTTTTCTAGGAGTGGTTTTGGTATAACCTTGGATTTTTCTATAACAAAACTTGATCGCATCTTTATTCCTTTCTAAGTTTATGAAAGCTAAATAACCAAATTTTTATTTATTTCCAGGCTGGACTTGACCTAAAAGAAAATCTAGTCGGAGGTGGAGCGCCCTGGCCATATCCCTCAATGTATCATCCTTATGAAGCTACTTTTGCTGGCTACCCATTTAATAGGTAAGTGTCATATTTTCTCCTATTCTCAGTTTTGCATTCATTCGTCAACGCATTATGCATTCTTCGGATTAAAAAATATGTCAGTGGACACACCCGTACTGACACATTGTCCTTACGTGTGTCGTCGTCGGTCAGTTTAACGCATTATATATACGCACAATGCAGTGGCTTATACAGCCGTTGCCATTGCCACATTCGGTTAAATTTTTGCAAATTACGTTCTCAGAATTGTATAAAAATTATTTTATTTTTTAAAGACTCGGTGTTCGTACGGCTTCGATCGTTGAAAGCCAATGTGTCTATGCCCAGCTGATGATGGTTTAGTGTGCCTAATTACCATTGAATTTAAATACAGTCACGACAACGCATGCTGCTTCCAAGTAGGTAGCCGCGTACGTATTGTAGGTGCTTAGTTCTGTCTTGAATAAATTACGTACGCGTACGCGCTTTCTTGCACACATGGGTATTTCTCTTGTTTTTGTTTTTCGCTCGTCGCGTTATTGTAGAAAGGAACAATTCGATAATGTTAACGATTTTGGTAGGTACCTTCACCACCACCCAATTGGTTGCATTGTTCTTTTGAAGTGCTTCAAGTTCTTTGTTCAAACAAATAGCTCTGGGTTGATCGTTATACCAAAATGTAGCTTGGCGCCATTAAGTTAAGCCACGATCTGGCGGGGTGTCTGCAAGAGTGACATCTATTGGGTGTTCGCAGTGCAATTTCAATGGTTTGCCGCTCACGCAAAACATGATCGGCGACGACACACGATCGTCTTCACAATCTGGATTTGAGAGGGATATCTATACCCGCTATTCGTGTCGCCGCGCATTCCCTACGATTTCCAATCGGATATGTCACGACACAATGCAGGGAAACATCAATAATTAGAGGCATCCAACAAGATGATTTGTGGGCGCTGAATCGATCGGATTGCACATGCGGATTTGATCGCGCGTTCGCTCTGGCTGGCGAACAACATCATTCATTTTGTTGAGGGAAAACAGCCTGAAAACAGAACTGTGTACATGAGACAGCTTGTGATTTATGGTATCTGACAGATCACATCTAGTATAGCGAGAGGATGTTGTAACGTTGAGATTAATTGGACGTATTAAATGCGATCCGGTCGATTCGTGTGTGTATATATTGCTCTGGGAAAGGATGTCAAGTCCTTTTTTAAGTTTTGTTCTTTGCTCTTTGCCAATGGGCAAATACCTAGGAGTTGTGTTAAATTAACAGGCGTAGCAACGTGTTGAACATGTTTTAAGATTCATATCGTTGTGTCACTGGTGTTCGAACCAAATGAAGCAAATTTTGTGGATTGATGTTGCAAGATTAGTACAGAAAGGAATCGCTGTTAGAGTATATGCTGTTACTATGTGAGGAATATAGCCTTAAGCTTAAGGCTAGTCAAAATCGCTTTTGGAAACATTTTTGCCATGAAAGACTCTTTGTATAACAGATCCTTTACCTTATGACAACAAATTAGGTAGAAAAATACCGGATGAAATAAAAATAAATTAAAACACAACGTTTTCGCTTCAACGTTTATACGCAAGTCCCAAATGCGACAGAAACTCTAACCACTCATCAAACAAACGTTTTAGCAGTTATAAAAGTTGTATAGGCCCGTAATTTAAACTAAGTGTCGATAGAAAAAAGCCAACCTTATTAAAAAAATGGAAAAAATAACGTTGGTGCTTGAATTTGCGAGTTGTCATAACAGGTAGCTGCCTACACTTCCTCGAAATGTTGCGGCTTTATAAATAAATAGTTCCTTCTTCCTACGACTTGTGAGAATCTTCGCTATATGTTCACAAAAGCTTTAAACCTTTAAAGTTTAAAGGCGACACTGTTGACATAACCAAGCTTAATATTACCAAAATCTGCTAAATGCGATGTTGATTCGCTGGTTGCAATTAAGCCACCAGCGCTGCTTAGTGACCATTTGCAAGTAGAAAGGGTGAGCCAACATATGGTGTGGATGTTAGCTGTAAATTACTGTCAATAAGTCAAATTGGCGTGGTTGCTTTTTGGCAGGTGTAAAATATAATCTTTGAAAATTTTATTCTAGGATACAATCTTTGCCATCAAGTCGTTACTTACGCAATTTTTTATAGTTTAATATTACTACTGAAATTAGCGATCTGTCAACATTTCGTGAAATTCCCTAAATTTTCGGTGTCAGTTGCAGCCTTATTGAGTTCGGAATTTGTGCAATTGTATCGCATTGTGCAGAAACTAATACGGTATTGGCTCAAACTCCTTTTCAGCATGTTCGTCGAACACGCTGAAACATCACCACTGTGAACAAAGGTGTTCAAAACTAACCGGACAACTCAATTCGTCGTTGAACTCAGCGATTGAGGCCTATTGAAGAGCGACTATTTTTTTTTTCTGCGAAAATTTGACGATCTCAGATCAATTTTGCACTTTTTCGATATCTTGACGGTCGCCGGTTTCAACAAAAAGTTGTCTTGCCCATCAACTAATCAATTTGTTTCGAACAAATCTCCTAAGACGACTTTATGAGATTTTTTGGCCTCAAAAACTATGCAATTTGACACATTTAAGCTTCTTCCTGTGGCGTTTTTTGAAAACACAGGTCTATACCATAAGTCGGCAACAATTCAGGATCTCAAGCATAACACTCAAATATCACTTTTTATCAGGTACCCACTTTTGCTTCAATAATTGATTCTTAATCTTGATCTTTGCTCGGCCGTTTGTAACAGAAACCGTGGCGCTGACTGAGCCAATGTTCTGTTTCATTCATAATTGACACAGACCGAACTTCATAAATCCTAAATATTTTACACTATTTTCACAATAAATCTTTATTTATTTTAATGCAGTTTTCCAACTAGCTGTTGGCTCATCTTTATTTACCCATTTCCTCTATGGTGGCCGCTGTTTTGTTCTTGGCGGTGGGCATACATTAAACAAAGGCAGTATTTGGGCCTTTTTAAGTCCACTTTATTTCTCAGTTCTTACAAGGCTATGCCTTTTTAAACCTCCCTCTACAACTTGCACTTCTTTTATAACCACCCAAAACATATTATTATGTATACCCCCAGCCAAATTCGGCTAAAACGCTCCGATGATAAAATTTTATTATCCGGGCCACCTAGTAGAAAACGAAAACCATAAAGGCTAAAACAAACTCTGGTATCAACAATCATACAACTGCCATATAATCCACAGACACGGCAGACTTTACAACACACAGCACAGCCGTTGTCGTCGTCATCGTCTCTCTACTGGGACAACATTCAATTAAAGCCATTTAACAGCAAATAATTTACTGAGAATTATTGTCAGCCCGAAATGGCATCTTTACGACGTGACACGCCGGACCAAAGCGTATTGCCCATTCACCACCGCCACCACCCGCTGCCGAAACAACAACAAAACTGTTCAAATTAAAAAATCAGCTCCTCGCGCCAAGGTGCTGACAACAATGACAACCGATTAAAGTTTATTTTATGCGCGCCTTTTGTTTAGTGAGCGCGCTCGCGGGGGGGTATAGTCTGAGCCATACCCATATGCCATATGCCACATACGCTATGCGCGCACAAAAAAAAGTTATGAATTGATTTATGCAAATTAGAGGCTGAGGGGGCACTTCGGCCAAAGTTGTAATAACAGCTTCCCGTCACGATTCCCTATGGTATTGTCCGACAGGCGAAAAGCCAATCAATCGTTTTGTCCGCCGCGATAACGATCGCAGTCGCCGCGTCAGTCGGGCTATATAGGAGCGTACAGCACCAGGTAATAACGCGACTGACTAACCTAACGCGACGCGAAGGAGATGTTTTTAGCACATCTTTAGCAGCCTACACACATTTGACGAAAATTAGCAGCCAAACAAAAATATTTGCGCGCACCCATGCACTATGGGTCCCCGCATACACTCTCTAAACACAGCATAATTGCAACAACTGTCGGTGCAGGTGTTGGATGTCAATTTGTCTGCGTTCAGGTGGCAGCAAACTGGTTAATTCACCTCCGCGCACCACGCCAGCAAATGCCAGAGTTGCTGCCTCTGGAAAATGAGTTAACCTTTCATGTTGTGAATTTATAATTTGACAACACAGCGTCGGTCGACGACGACACACTAGCTATGCTGCGGCGACGAAAAAAAAGTCCCGTACCACATGTATGCAGTTTACTGTCAACCTTTTACCAGGGGCCGGAGCGTTGGTAAGTTGGTGTATTGAATTACCGACCGGCTTTGTCAATGCGTTGGCATGGATTGTCGTCGCCAGGAAGGGCTCCATCATTGGTAGCGAAATTTAATTTCAATATTCGACAACAACACACAAAAAAACACCGAACGTATACCCATACGACTCGCGTGCATAAAACCCATAGTGTGCTCATTCCGGGTGGGTGGGAGTGTACCAGTAGTAGGAACACGTGTTCGAAACTGACCAACGTTTACATGACGTAAAATTGCTGTTACTGTCCCCAAAAGCCGAAGGGCCTCCCCACCGCTAGCGCTGCCGCAAAAAGCAATGATAAGAATACACACAACTCCCACACACAGGGTGTTGCGAAAATGCCTGCGGACTAGAGTGAACCGTGTGCTGGTGGAGATATTAAAAAGCCACAAATTGGCGTAAATGGCCACCATTAAATGACCAAAACGTTTGGGGTTACGCGTCACGTGGGTGGTAATTAAACTGGTTGCACTGGGATTGGGTGGCAATTGGTGGTCAGTCATAGGTGACCGGAAGCTGCTTTGATACATTTTAAATGGCACTGTCAGGAGATACAGGGGGGGGGGGTGTGTGTGCCTAGGACATTTTCAATTTTACTGCGCCCATATTTGGCGCAGAAAAAGTTCCCTTCTAGAGGGCAGCGCGAACTTATTTAATTCCTTGAAATCGTCCTTTGCAAAAGCGCTGAATGTGCGCATAAGGCTGCTTGATTCGGAGGGGCGGAAAACGAAAAAAAAACCTGTCAGCGTCCCAAAGACATTTCTCATTACGGATGCGGTGCTTATGAATGAAAAACTCTAATTGAATCGTTTGCAGGCGCTGCGATTTTTAATCCGATCTGTACACTCGAAACGTGTGTAGTATAGTAGGTACTGATGGAGCTTATAATAATCATAACTTTTTTTTTTGCTTCTTGTATTACAGTTATGGCATGGACTTAAATGGTGCTAGACGAAAGAACGCTACCCGCGAAACGACATCAACCCTTAAGGCCTGGCTGAATGAGCACAAGAAGAACCCATACCCCACCAAGGGGGAGAAGATCATGCTGGCCATTATAACGAAAATGACTTTGACACAAGTGTCTACGTGGTTCGCGAACGCCCGCCGAAGACTGAAAAAAGAGAACAAAATGACGTGGGAGCCGAGAAATCGCGTCGATGACGATGACGCGAACGTAGATGATGATGATCATAAAAGCAACGACGAAAAGGATATGTTAGGTAAGTGTATAAATTTGAGTTTTTTTTTTATGGGCAAATTTTATGGGATGTTGGTATACTTTCGTGCTTTTCTAGTAGAATAAAAAAGCGACACGGTTATTTGAATTCTTTTGCTTTGGGCTTAAAGAAGGGTGTCAAAGGTTAATGCCTTTTCACGGAGCACTTTTTTTTCAGACTGTCATTTAATATAGAGGAAAAAATGGGGGTTTTAAATTTCAACAAAAATACTGAAAAGTTTTTGAATTGTCAGTTGAGCTTATCCAGGGCTAAGGTGAAAACTCTAAATAAAAAGTTATTTTGAAATAAAGGGGTGTGTCATTCAGCAGCGACGTGGCATGTGTTCTTCGTTATACGCTCACAAAAATAGTCTTAAAAAAACGTAAAAGTTGTATATTACGCCTTCTGCTTATTACCCACCCTGTTTTGACTTAGGATTTTCAAAATGTCTGCAGAAGAGCTGAAAAAGAAAATGTCTGCAGAAGCCTCCACTGGCCATTACGATTAGCGAGCGCGAGACGATTGAAATCAGATCCCAAAGTGTCTCCACCGGACAAACTTTTCGATTGATTTGAGCTCTCTTTTTTGTCATTTTGGCTCTTAAAAGAGAAACACGATTACATTTCCTAGCAGCGAAAAAGCAATTTCGTTGTAAAAATGCTAATAGAAAACATATTTGTGACAGAATTGTCATACAGCTTTCTTTTTCAATTATCAAACTCTAAAATGAAATTATCTAATATGACTCCGCCGGCCATAAAACTGCGATTGGCGGGAGACGATTCAAATTGAATCCAAATGTGTCTTCACTGGACAAACAATACGATTTATTTGGCATGACACACGAGCACTCTTTTGTTGTCATTGTGGCTGTCGAAAGAGAGTGACCATGACATTTCCTAAGAGCGAAAAACCAATTTCGTGGTAAAAACCACAAAGAAAACTTATTTGTGACAGATCTTTCATACGTGTGACAATTTTTTTTTAAGTATCTTACTGTTTAAAGGTTAGTGAAAAGGGTTAAAAGTGGCATAATGCTATGGGTGATAAAAAATAAATGCCGAAGTGTCTCCACTGGCCAAGTATAAGATTATTTTGACACCAGCACTCTTTTTCTGTCAGTTTGGGTCTCAAAAGAGAGTGGCGATGACATTTTCCTGGAACGAAAAAAGATTTTTGTCAAAATTTCAATATAAAACGTATTTGTGACAGATGTGTGATGTGGGTAGTTTCAGTTGGTTTCAGTTAACTTTTTCGAGTGTCAAACTGTTATAAAGGTTCACGAAAATTGTTGAAAGTGGCATAAAAATTTACGAAGATATTTATATTTAATTACCAGCTTTCCGCGAATACTTACCAACTTTCCGCGAATTTCGCGCTTTATAGAAAATTTGTTGAAGATTTATGTTAAATTAAGATTAGTGCTCGGTGGAGACAAAATATTACTGGACGATTTAATTTTTGTCGCTTGCCGAGAGGATTTAATAATGTATGGTAAATCTTGAGATTTAAGGGAGATTAGGTGAGAATTTATGCTAATCGCGGATTAGTGTCCGGTGGAGACATGGTATGAGAGTTGGGCTTATGAAACATGTAAAAATTAAAACCATCAACCAGCAGGTACGTGGTTGATGATTATGATGGCAAACATTATACAGTAACTCAGCGAAATTTTGTTGGATTGTTGGGTTTTCCCACTGTTGCACTACTAAGCACTGGTCGAAGTAGTGCTAAGTATTTCTATCGAAAAATTCGAGAGGAAACTCAATTAGAAAGCTCAATTCATGGAAAACATACTCAGGTATCCACTATTGAACCGTGGGAAAAGTAGCCACTAAAGCTTTTTTCGCACGAGGGGTTGACAAATTTTTTGTTATTATCTGTTTAAAAAACCTAAAATTTTGGTACGGAAACCGTATGGTATATCATCACCGGGGGCACCGAAACATTTCTTTTACATTCTCTACCCATCTTGTTTCTTCCTATACTACAACTGTTTTTTCCTTTCTCTTTCTTCCTCTCCGCCAGACGCCAAAGACTCCGGATCGGGTTCAAACGAGGACAACGATCGACAGTCACACCGGCTCGATATGCTAGATCGACCCGAGGGCAATAACAGTGAATGGTCGGGATCACGGCCTGGCAGCCCCAACGGTTCACCCGAACTATACGATCGCCCCGGCGGTGGTCATCCGCTATTTCACCCGGCGGCGTTGCATCATCTTAGACCACCAGCTGGCTCACCACCCGACTTGAGCCACCATCATCACCATCCTCATCATCCCGCCGGTGGAAGCACAAATTCAAGTTTAGTATCGAAACCGAGAATATGGTCTCTAGCCGATATGGCAAGCAAAGACGGCAAAGATAGCAAAGACGGCTCGGGCAGCGAGGGAGGCGGGAACAGCGGTGGTTCTCTTCCACCACACTCAATCTACGGCCATCCGCAGCAACATTCGTCGCCTGGCAAAATCTTATCACCACTAGCCGCCCGCATACCAAACTACTCACCCTATGCGAGGCCAGACCTGTATCGTGGTTTCTACGGTCCAGCAGCAGCGCATTTGACGGGGCCCTCGCAGGAGTTCCTCGAACACCAAAGATCGTTTAATGCCACTCTGGCGGCGCACAATGGCCTCAGTATGAATCCATTGCTCTGGAAAGCGGCGGTATCATCGGCCGGCGGTGGTCCTCCATTCGCGCCGCTAAGTCTCACAACGAACAATCATCATGTGGCACCGCCGTCGGGTGCGTCGCCATCAGCGTCTAGCACATCCTCTTCGATTGGTTGCGATGCTCCGCCACCAGTATCGGCGAATCAGGGCCACCAGGGACCGAGTTCGGGACATTCCACGTCGTCCTCGTCGTCGGGCAAGCACTCACCCACCATTAACGTAACGACAACGGGGTCTGGCAAGCCATGACCTTTGCCACTCTCGTCACCGCCACCCTCACTACCACCACCAATAACGTCATCATCCCCAGTAGTATCCACCTCGTCTTCGCAGCAACAGCAGCACCTTCAACCGAATCAACTCTCCGCTTTCCGGTCGCTGGTAGCGTTTCGCGAACAGCCCAAGCTGACTCTACGGCCCTAAGCCACATAAGTCAGGGGCGTCAAACGTTTTTTTGGTTTTCTTGGAAGAAGAAATGGAAAATCTTTCGGACAATAATTTACATGTGATTTATTTGTATTTCATTCGAGAATACATATTTAAGTAACGGATTTTTAGAAAAAAAAAAAATTGAAGATAAAATGAAAAAGCGCAAAAAAATCAGTCATCCTTTCGAGATATTGTCCTTGTTTCTCACCCTCAATCCCATTTCGCGGATTAAACTTATGCAATCAGAGCTTATAGGACGTAAATATTCAACAGAAAAAAAAATTAATAAAACAGAAAACTCAAAAGTACTAGATTAGCAATAAACCAAAATGTACTATATAACTACCCATAAATAAAAAAAAGTGAGTAAATGTATATGTTAATGTAAACCGCGAGTTGCTTAGTTAATTTCTCATTTTTGTTAGCAATGTTCTTTGTTTTTTTTTTTGGTTGTATAAACATGTATGTGTAACTTATGTAAAATTTTTGTTTCAATTAAATTGAAGTCTATTACGTGCATGTGTGCGGCCGCAAAAACACAAAAGTTGTACTATGTATATATTAGTGAGTAGGCGTTTGTCTCTGCTTATAAATTCGTCATTTGCTATACACACTCGGTTGTAAATATTAATAAAGAAAAGATCCTTTTATTGTGCCAAGCATCCCTAATATTATGCCCCACTTGTATTAGAAGAAATATTACGTCAACATATCACAAAGAGAATAAGGCGCTACTAGGGGGTGGTTGTGATGGCAAAATCTTTACTGTGCGCAAATGCTGCAGTTGAGTATCCTTTGTATCCTTTCATAGTCTTTAAGTTCAACTTTTTGTTCCTCTTTTGTATTTTTTACTAAACAATTGATTTAGTTTTTATTTTTTTGCTGTGTAACTTGGTTGTTTTATTTTTTTAATATAAAAAATATAAATATACACACACACACACGAAACAGTGAAATATATACGTTATTAACGTATAGTAATAAAATGTAAATTGTAAAACATATAATGGAAAAAAAATATATGAAAAATATATAAACTTAATGTAGACGCATGTGATCTGAGAGTAATAAAAGCGCGTGCCCAGTGCGTGTATAGCTGGGCGTTGCACAGTGGTCATAACGTAACAGTGTACTATAAATACATATATAAATATATATATATAAATATAATATACACACAAATTAATATTAGGTATTATTTAATTGATAAATAATGAATAAGATGTTATACTAAGAATAATTAATAATAGAAATGATATGTTAATAAAAATAAAATCATTATGATTATATAAGAAGAAACAACAAAAAAAAAAAAATAAATAAAAATAATAAAAGGATTTTTGAAAAAAAAAAAACACTTAGTTGCAATAATTAAATAATATTCCGTAAATAAAGGAAACAATTAATTAAAAAAAAAATCAAGAGTGGTTATTTATTTTGAGAAGATCCAAAGCTGAAATTCAGCTGTAACGGGTAAGCTACCGCCATAGGCAAGTGGCAACCATTAAAATCCTGGTGTGGAAGCGGCTAAGGTGATCTGTGCCGCATATCACAAGACAATGTGATGTTCACGGTCTAGTGATCATCACAATTTTCATGTGATGCCTAAGATCAATCACCGTTAAAATCGGCTGGTCCCCAGTTTTTAAACTTTCTGGTGAGTTGGATTTTTTAGCTACACTTAGGCTGACTTTCTGCATTGGATGCATACCTATAAAAAACCTTCTTATTGAAACAATATTTTTGTGATCACCTTACGCAGACGGTTTTTTTTGTTTAAACACATTTTTGACTGTTAAAAAATGTGAAAATCACAGATCACCTTAGCTGATTCCAACCCTACAGTAGACTTAAAAAACAGCCGAGGATATTCAAGGAATAATCGCATGCTTGTTCACATATCAGGGGTGGAATCCTCTAAAGTGATCGATGATGGTCAACATGTTTATTATCAAAATTGACCATCACCCAGTTCTTGCTCTCTGTAAAGTGATCACCGAATTATTTTCAAAACTTGGCAGCATTCACATTTTTATCTGTCAGTTGATGTCATTTGAATACAGAGCTTCTCAAATATGTAACCTTAATTTCCTTTTGTTTACATTTTTCGGTAAGAGTGCATTTACATCTTATTACTGCGATTGCGATGTAGAAATGTATGTACATCATTATAAGTTATTATTTTTGTTTAAATGACTAAAATGAACACCAAACCGAAAGGATGGTACATTTAATGGCAGCCCACTAACAACCGCAAGGCTACGATCCACTCTCATGCGTTGGAAAACCACTAAAAAACAAAATGGAAAAATTTTTGCAGGTTGTTAAGGCAATCCCAGAATGGAAAAAAAATCTTTAGAAGATTGCGTGAGGCAGTCCTAAAACTTTTGAGTTTTTCGTAAAATTTTTTTATTAGTTTTTGGACTGTAAAACAAGCTCAATGAGGTACACATATAACTTGTCACATATCACAGGCACACGGTATCACTAAAACTGACAAGGTTAGAAAAAAAACACAAAAAGAAACCAATTATTGCGAAAACTCGACTAGCTTTAATTGAAAGTGACACCAAAATAGCTATCAGCTGAAATTCATCACAAATTGGTGATGATCACGGTGATCATCACCTTACGGGATCCCGAAATGAGAAATGTGATGATCACCTATCAGTTTTCACCTCAGAGGATTCCACCCCAGATGTTTTGCTGGCTAAATACAGAATGTTGCGCGCTTGAAGTTGGGCTCAGGCGTGTGTTGGAGAGCATTCTCTGCCTTCATGTTATAACTATTTGGTAATTTCAACGCAGTGTTTAATAAGTGCAAAACACGTGCATGTCTCATCGAAAGTCCTTACAGTGAATGGAGTCATAATAGCAATATTAAGAGGTGGTGCTGCCATGTTTCAGATCAGTCAAACAGCCATAAAAGCAAAGACTGCCATCAGAATCAAATCTCACCTTATTCAGATCTTTGAACCGATAGGTAACGTCTTGAAATCCAAAAAACACATTATTCTTATGTGAACATATAGAAGTTCTCAAAAAAATGTGCAAGACCACATCCCAGGATCTAGCTGGACTGGCTTAGTTGCTTTTGTCACGTTCAAAGAAGGAGTCCTACAAAACCGAATTAAACAGAGAAATTTTGCGCGAGTAAATAAAACCAAAAAAGCGTTATTACACCGAAAATCTATAAAGTGGCGTTTCCGCGGTTTTGGCAAGCCCGACAAAAGTCCTTAAAAAAACAGTTTTAATACTGGCTTTCAATTAGTTATATATTTTTTTTATTATTAAAAGTCTTCTCGGATTCGCTCTCTGTATTGAAGAGCGGATTAGGTTTACCAATAAAGCGGCTCGATATTGCACGAAAGCAAATGGCGTGAACTACAGCCTGGCAGCAGCCAATGCCATTGTCAAAAAGTAATTTTGTGGAAGAAAAAAACTTGATCTTGGACGGGGGCACCTTTCCTTTACGATCACCACTAAATAATTTTTAGTTTTTTTCGGGACCACCAAAAACGGGTTTAAAACAGTGTTTTTTATGTTGTGTCCAAAAGAAATTATCGAAAGCGCGCTAGAAATGGTTAAAAAACAACGATTTAAAATTCGTAATTTTCGCACATAATATATGAGGTTGTTTTTGTCGTATTTTTGACGTTTGAAAAATATGAAAATGGGTGCGTTCAGCCAACGTGAAATACATTTTCGGTAAAAGCTCGGCTACTTGTTTTACTGTGTGGACAATTTTGTGATTTTGAAATTGTATTTTGTAATTTTTTATATCCAGGCCATTTATGAACAATGTTAATTAGTTTCTAAACTTTCTCCGCAAAAAAATTGCTTTGGCACGAAACATTGCTTAAATTGCTTCGCGGGTTAAAAGAATTTGAACTCTTTTTTTCGCTGGGTTTAGCCGCTCACGCGACTTCGTCGCTCCGCCAAGGTTAGGTGCCAATTGTCTGGCCGTAATTGCCTGTGGCCAAGTACGGAAATTTTCAAAATACCGTCAAAAAACCGTTGACGTCAATCAAAAGTTGTGGTAAAAAAACCGGGAGAATACTAGGAAGTTCAAAAATCGCTGGATTTTTGAAATAATTTGCAAAAAGTCAAATAAGGAAACGATTTTTTTTTATTTTTTTATTTTCAAAATGTCTTAAAAGTTTCTTGAAAGTTTAAGAAAAATATTGTTGCGTTCCTTTCAACTTTTCGAAAATAATACCAAAAATCGCGTGGTTTTTGGTATTATTTTACTCAACGAATTTTATTTTTTTGATACAATACCAAAAATGGTGCGATATTTTCAAAGCGTTTCTTCAAACTTTTACGAAAAATAACTTCAGAGAAAAAGCAAACGAATTCGAATTGTTTCTATTGAAAAAGCTGAACGCACTCATTTGGAGACGACAAAATATACACCACCCATGATATCAAACGCTGAACTCTTTCACGTTTGACGCTTTTGACAGCTCAAAAAAAACTATCTCAACCAATTTGAATGGAAAATATTAAAATTTTACCAATTTTTTAAATATGCATTTCCTTTTCATAAATTTGGTGTAGGACGTATACTAAAATTATAAGGAAACGTTTAAAACAAGCCGGGAGTCAAGGTTCGTGCTGTCCTAAAGGAAAGTAGAGCCCGGACCAGGCAGACATTTTTTTTATTTTCATGAATTGAGAACAGAAAAAATGTTATTATATTGTCATCATAACCGAGAAGGAGGCGTAATGGTAGGTATGCGGGGCAATATCGTTGTATAACGCCATTGATTTTAGTTTTTCTGAGTTTTAAAATTACAGCGACACAATCAAAGGTCATATTAAAAACATCTTTACTTAATTTTCATGACATTTTTGGACCACTGCAGATTGTTTACCAGCAGGACAACGCGACTGTTCACATGATTTACATAATTTAATTGTGGTTCTAAAGCAAAGATTTACAGCAACTACTATTGATGGAAGGTCATATTTTTCTTGGCCTTTTTTACAATTTTTAAAATTTAGAACCCATAAAACAGCAATTTAGTTTTTTCTTTCAATAATCGTTAGATTTTTTTTTTCAATTTCACAACTAGCTGCGTTCCATTGGCCACTTTCCTTTTTTCCTGCAGCTATGTATTGCTCTATGTGGGGTGCCGCTATGTGCCTGGGTTCGAATCCTGCCATCGTCACCTGAAAAAAAAAAGACTTGGTTCTTTTTCACGGTCCCCACCTCCGCGAGGGTCTGACGAGCCCTCCGAAAGTATCATTTGTCTTGAAAAACTTCTCAAACTGGCGTTCGGATTCGGCAAAAAAATTGTAGGTCCCTTTGTATGTAAAAGAAATTAACACACCAGCATACATTGTTGAGAAGTTGGCCCTGGTTCACCTCGAGCTGTTGCGCCACTCTATTTATTTATTTTTATCTATTGCTGACATGGATTTTTGAGTAAACTGTAAAACATGTTTTTTTTTTATTTCGTTAGTTAAAATAGGTTTAAAAGCAAGAGGTTGGGAACGGCAATTTTGAATGCAGTAAGCTTGCGTTGTAAACGCTACATACCTACTTCAACAAAAATTAAATAAGATTGTCATCTCATAACCGTTAACGCAGGACTATTATCGAAAATATTTTTAAGTTTTTGAGTCAAATCTTCGAAGTTTTTGAATATTCGTTTTCTGCATAACAACTCAGAAGATGAACTATGCCCGTTATTTATTTCAAAGTTATATGTCACCTTTTAGGAGCAAGAGCGTAAAACGTACCTTCTTTTGAACTTTTTTATAATATTTTAAATTTCAAATCTATAAAACAACTATTTAAATTTTTTTTCAGTTCCCGTTAGACTTTTCGAAGCGCCAATCGCGCAACTCCCTGGCGCTAGCATTGGATGTTTTTCTCAAATTCTATGGCCACTGTTGGTTTTGCGTTATCGATAGAACAAGCTTCTTTTTTGTTTGTTTTTTTTTAAGAGGCTTCGAAAAACTTTGGCTTAAAACGGCAATTTAAAAATTTATTAAGGCATCTTGCTTTTTTTATGATCGCCGTCCCTTACATAAATCTGAACAAGGTCGATTAAAAATTGTTTTGAAAATGCTTTTCGGTTTTTGTGATAAATCTCAGAAGATTTTGAAAGTTTAAAATTCACTATAATGTTCCTTAGAGTTTTGGATAATTTTTGATACGTGTGATATTTTTCATATGATTTGTCTAAACAACACTGGATTTTTTTCTTTCGAAAATGCGTTAGAACAGCAGTATTATAACCTTATCTGAAAAATGTGACTTAATCACTTGGTTTATTTTCTGTTGATTTATTTGTGTGTAAAATCTTGGAGTACAAAGCGGTTCATATGCAATGGCCTCGAAGACTTTGGAAAACATCACCCATTTTCAATTCTTCATATCTCAAAAACTTTCAATAATTTTCAAAAAATTTAACATTTTCTTTAGAGTTTAGTATCTATTTAACTAAAGTTTCGCTTTACTTCTTCTGGCCTGCCTAACTTCTTAAAAAAATTTATTGAAAAACCATAGTTTTGAAAAATTGCCCTTGTTGGATTCTCTATTTCCGCAGTTTCAAAAGACACCAAAGTTTGTCTTCCTACGCCTACGAGTTATAACGCCATTAAACGGACGGACAACGTTGCGATACCATAAGAGGTCCTTTTTCCATTTTTGGGCGAACCGCTGAAGGAAAAAGGCAGTGGGGCTCTCTGGGCGGCAAGCCCCTCTTTCGTATTTCACTTTGTCGCCCTTGTGTGTCCTATCCCAACAACCATGAAGGCGATCGCAGAAAAAACTATCCTTTGCAAAAATGACCGTTGAATATACCATCCTATCTAGGGTTCCCAACCGTTCTCATTTTGGGAGGACAGTACTCCTTTTCAGCTCTTTGTCCTCCCGTCCCCTTTTCTGTAAAAATGTCCTCCTTTTATTTGGGGTAAGAACAAAAGTTATCTCGACTGTCATAAAGACGTTTTTATTCAATTTCTTCGGCGCAAATATTTCTTTTGAGGACTTGGACACACGACGTGACGACAGAAAAATAAAATGTTGCTGCAATTATTTCTTGTTGTTTGCTTTGGAAACGTTCGATCTTCCGTTTGGATAACAATTTACGGTACGATTTCATGTCGTGGTGTGTCTCTGGGGTTGGTTGGTTACAGAATCGCGAAAACTGAATTTCCGAAATACTAAAATCGCCTACAAAATTCCCGATATTTTTATTCTGCAAGTAGATACAGTAGTATAACTAGGTAGGTATGTGGGAAGTCCTGCCCGGAAGACGGACAGGATACCGAAAGCTTAAAATAGAGAATGATTTGGAATGGAAATGGATTCTCGGTATTATGTTGAGTTTGGGTTTTCCGTTTGGGGAGCTTAAACCATATTCAAATCAATACTTAACTCAGAATTGATGTTTAAAATCGGTCTTTGCCCAGTGCGTTTGTTCACTTATTTGCCACCCCCTCTTCACTTTAAAATTATCTAGTTCGTTTATGTTCTTTAATAGATACATTCACCACTAGTTGACTAAAGGTTATTATCTTTTGTCCCTTCCAAAGGCATACAACAATGCTTTATTTGTATTTTTTTAAAAATAGCTCATTTTTATCCGCCATTAAAATTTTCTTTAAAAAAATATTGTTACATTTATTTTATAGATTAAAAGTTCCTCGTTATCTTTTGTGCACTAGGTATATGCCTACAAATAATTGCAGTTAGCAAATTAAATTTGATTTTGTCTCCCCGCTGACGAGTCGAAAGAAATAGTGTAAAAACTGACTCAATTAGAACTGAGGCTTTAGATAAATCTTAACAAAAACGAAACTTGTATCAAATTTTAAATCTCAATAAAACGTTATGAAAAAAAAAAACAATCAAACTACTGTTCTGTAGAAAATGTATGAAATACAATAAACATGTTTTAAACTTATGAAACACTTATCAATTAATTAAACATTGTTTTTTTATTTAAAAGATCAAATGTCCTCCTTTTTATTTCGCCAAAGTTGGGAACCCTAATCCTATCCCACATTGTAAGATGCTGATTTTATTGTTTTATTTTGATATTTAATAAGTAGCGCAAACTTCGAAAAGGGGCGTACTCCAACGCCCCTAATTAAAAATGTATGCCAAAATGCAATTTTTTGGTTCAAATTGAATATTTCTTAAAAATCGACCCCTATAAGCGGGCGTGGCTAAAAACTTTGTATGAACGATTTTTTTTAATTCTTTCCTATATTCGGCTTAAGGCCAGTCGAAATTACGTTTTTCTGGAAAATTTAAGGGTTTTTCTTTAGCTCTACCTCCAAATGTGGGCGTTGCAAAAAGTCCTGTATAAACAAAATATAGAACTGAGTGTGTTCTACATAATATATTAGGTAAAACCTTTTCGACTTAGAACAAAAATATTGAATAAAATGCATTAGTGAACTTACCCTTTAAGTCGATGCCACGACTACTAGGGGAGGTAAAGCGATTAAATTTTTACATTTTGTATCTTACAATAAACAGGCAATAATAAATACCGAATTTCAGGCTTTTAAGTGCGGTGCACAATTGCACCGGTGGTGGGCGTGTCTGTGGGCGGATATCAAAAAATTTTACACTTGCACTGTTTCGGATAACAGTGAACTGATGCACCGAATTTCAGCTTCGTAGCTTAAAATTTAAGGCCTAAAAACGTGTGACATACAGACAGATGGACGGACGGATGGACATGGCCGATTCAGATTTCGGTCTCGATCACATGCCGTTAAGGTCTTGTGGGTCTACCATTATTATTTCACCGTGTTACAAACTATGTGACAAACTTAATAGCTATGCCTTTTATCCTATGGGATGGGGTATAAAAACTTGACCGAACGTATCGTTGCTTATATTGGGGAGCGGTCCCTATGGCAAAGCCATACAAACTTAAAGTAATTATTGAAGAGTTAAAAATTACAACAATTTAAAATTCTACAAACATTATAATAATGGTTGACTCAAATTATATAAAAATTTTTCCTTATTGAGAAGCTTGTTACTGTAAAACTTTAGGAGTTCTTGTCTTCGAAGTAGATACCTTCCTCAGCGAGAACGACGGGACTTCCAAGTTGATGGTAGCTAATTTCAAAGGTAGAAGTTTTCTCAAGAATAAACGAATCGCAAAGTCTCCGCATGAACAGAATCTTTAACTTTACAACACATGTAGGTATACATCTATCTACCTATCTGCTTATACCTACTTTATGAATGATTAAACTTAATTTTCGTGTTGCTTGCCAGTGACAATAAAAATCCCATTATGGTATTGCCAAAATTTTTCATCAATTATGCACAGAAAAACGATCAAACCAACAAGGTACATAGCACTCACATCGTGTTCGCGAACATACCTTTGCCTTTTCCGAAGCCAAACATCATCATTAAAACCTAAACACACACTCCTCTCACGGCCGTAGCAAGCGCATAGGTGTAATTAAAAAACACCCATAATACCAAAAGCAGAATTGTCAAAAGCTGTTATACAGAGTAGTTTTGCGTTGACGCAAAACAATCGAGAAGTCCAAGTCGTGATGTGACGCAAGCATTTGTGTGCTTTATTCGTCCATGGTAACATAACTTCACTAAACAGCCAGACTGTTCTGTCCGGCCAAAATAAGTCGATCTATCGAAATTCCTACACAGTCCGGAGTATTCAATTTTGGACTGCTGATATACTCAATGGACAATGACGAAAAAAAAAATACATTAAAAATTCAATTAATTCCAATTCTGAAATCATAAATTCATAATTCCATCATCGCAACATAACAAAGCGATGTACAAATGTCATGCAATAATTTTACGACTGTCGGTCCATGTCTTGGCCGCGCCGCACCGGCCCCTTTCAGGGATCCGAAATTCCTCTGCAACGAAACGAAATTTCAGCGTATAGCCTCACTGCGATCAATTAGCGAGGAAATTGTTAATTCGTTCGGCAAAATTCTGGGCACGTACTTCTTGTGTGTCCTGTCCCAACAACCATGAAGGCGATCGCAGAAAAAGCTATCCTTTGCCAGCCATTATGGTCATGTGTCCATGGTCTGTGTCGGGGGAAAAACCTAACTTAATTAAGTCATCAGGATCGAACGAAATCGGAGCAGAATAACTCATAATCGAACTCAAAAGTGCACACGACTCTCGCTGCCGGGCTATGCGAATGAACAGAGTCCCGCGCATTGGAAGGCGACGCACATGCGAGCATTTGGCGTGGCGCCACTTCGCCTGGGCCCTTAGGCCATAGCTCATAATCAAATGCCCGAAAGGAGTGATTTTACACACTGGCTGTCTATCAGTCCGTCAAGTATCCGATTTGCCTATGCATTGCGCATATCAAATGCGTTTCCCTGCCATTAGGTCCGAGGAATGCCAGCACACAATCTGCAATTGATATGCACATTAAGCCACCCACTCCAACTTGGCGTACATGGTGTTTGCGGTCGGGTGCAATGTGCAACACCTCTGACGCACTCCCGCAGCCAATTCCGCTGATCAAAGTGCAATCAACTCGCAGATGATAAACATGAATCCCGGCGAATCCGGAAGATCATAAATCAGCCTAATAAGGCACAGTGGGGTCGCAGCGGAGTAACTTTATTTTGACAGCCAGTGTCGGTATGGGGTGCCAAATTGAAACATCACGAAATGAATTACTCTCGACTGAAATTGCTACTCTCAGATGGGGCTGTGTACTCGACTCAAATACGACCATTGGCAGAAGGACACCCCCTTCGGTCCATAGTGACAGGAATAATTACCTCATCGAGGAAGATATCTTTTCGTCATCGGGATCATTGAGAAGCGCCATTCAGCGGGATATGGAGGCGATGTGGAAATATGTGTTATTTTAGCGCGGCTGACACTAAGCCGTCAGGGGATTCGCATGCATCTCATACTTTGATCTCATTGCTACTTAAGTGCAATTAAAATCAAATAAAATTCGAAATTAACAAACGGGCAGGCGGCGTGGCGGCGGCGGTGTGTGTCAGCACGATTTCTATTTATACCGAATCGGATTGGGTTGGCAAGTGATTTTGGCGTTCCGCGTAAGTGACGCTAGGAATCGCACCTTGGAGTGGTGTTTTTAATATTCAAGTCGTCGACAACGAACGATCTGTGGATCATCGGGCGCATAGTGGCACACAATAACAACAAAACAGCAACAAACAGCGAGCACCCTCTCAGAATGCTGAATGATTTATTGGAATCGCTCGGAAATGTTGTCAGTATCTGGGAAGATGATCAAAAACAAGACGCGGCGCGGCGTTCCACTGAGTAGATCTCAACACCTTGATGTAATGTTTATGTTTGAGGATTGTTTGAATGCGTCCTTACGTTATAGGTACTGACGCAAAGACGACGACGTCAAGGGCGTTTATGTGCGAAATGTGCGTGCAGCTGCGCGGTGTACCCACTGATTGTATTGCATCGCAATTAATTGAGCTTTAATCGCTGGAATTCATTTGTATTCGACTATGCAGTTGCATTGTCTCCTATTGCACACACCAGCCGCATCCAAATCTGGCAAGCACGGCAGGTTACGTTGAACTATATGGAATTTGTGTAGGAATTGTGTGTGGGCTTCGCCCGAATGAACACTTGTGCGCATAGCTCGTGCTGAGGAATGCGTAAGTAGGCGATTATACGCACATGTGGCTTGACCAAGTTTTTTGGTAGTCTCTCAGTTCTTTTATCTTGCTCGGAAAGACTGAAAACACTGCCCACCAGCTCGGAAGCAATTTCACAATTTTATCAAACACTGCTCCCATGTCTCATAAATCAAAGAAAAAAAAACCTTTTCTTTATCATACAAAATGTCTATCGCAAAATTTAGGCGGCCTTCGAAATTACCGCTGAAAATCCCTCTTTTGACATTTAACATGATCCCCCGAAAGTATCGCAACAACATGTCAAATCGAAAATCCGCTGACAACTTGATTCAATTCATCGGCCAATTACTGTCGGTCACGTTCAATTTATCGTTGACGTATGTTGGCGTTCCCAAACAAAAAGCGATTAGTTCACGAGACTTTGTCTCAATCTATATATTTTTCGATTGCTTTAGCCTTTCGCTGCGCTCGACCAAAAGTCTGCAAAGTTTGTTCAAGATAAGAGCGTTCAAATGTCGCGTATAGCTAGAGCAGCGTTTGGATCTCACTGAGTAGTTTTACCGCGCTGCCGACATGTGAGGAACCCCGCCACCACAAAAAACACGCACGAGTGCGCTGCCCATACAGTGTAGTAACGTCTATGTACATAGTTATACGAGGGACGAACACGCTGCATCTAGTGACAGATAGAAATTTATGTTCTCCTTTAATCACCGACAATTCTGATTGATTATGCATTCATAATTTTCTTATTATGCGATTTTTATGATCCACGGACCGCGGTGAGTACAGGCGTGCATTCTGTGCAAAGTTCAACTTTATGGAATAGCAGATTTAGGTAGTACCCCTCAATAAGCAGGTCAAGTTTCTTAATGCAGATTACGGAGCAACCCCGGGTTAAGCCAAGATCTTTTTATCCCTGTATAAATTCCCAGGGTTTCAATTTCAACAGAGCTTACTCTGTCAATAAAGATGTTGAAATTTTATATTTTAATTTTAATTTTTCAACTCCCTCAAACGACACCTGTCACAGAAAAAGTCAGAAAAAGGTGTTACAGCCGCATCAAGTTTTTTGCAGAAAAATTTTGATTTCAAACCTTCCTTAAGTCTAATGTAGAATAAAGAAATACAATTTAATACATAAGATCAACTGGACTCCACTCTAGATAATGTAGGTAGGATTGGTCGTATTGTAATGTGGCGACAAGACGTGGAAAGACCTGCAGGAGCCGCTGAATGCGATCGATTTACCTCACGAACACATCCGCTCGATTCACTAAACGAACACGCCAAACAAACTTTCATTTTAGTCAACTGACAGCAAACTGACGTTTGAAGATCGAATTTCATTATCGAATTTCACCTCCAATGGAAAAGTTCCTATGGAAAAAAACAAATTAACCAGAGGGAATTATAAAAATTGAAAAGTGCTGAATTTGTATTATAGAGTTGACAGGCTCGGCCGAGACGAGACAGTCGTATTTTAAGCGTTGAATTGTTAAAATTGGGAGTTAAATTAAAAAGAAATTGAGTTGAAGTATTTTGTTGAATTTTTAATGGAAACTTGAATTAATTGTGAGTTTAACTTATAGAAAAGTCGTATGTGATAAATAAAGTGTTTCGTTGTGTAATCGAATGAGTGAAATTGAGCCTTATTCGACGAACCCCAGCCAAAAATATGACAGTATACTAATATAATTTTAAGTTGCTTAACAATGGTATTAGGTATCCCAAGTAGCACACTCAGGAACCATAAGCATTGGTTTTTGAATTGACTTATAAGACACTCAAAATGATCTTCAGTAGCACTAATGGTGCGCAGCTTACTTAGGTACTTATAAAATTGGTCATAGAAACGTATAAAGCACCATAATTGCAAAACTAAAAGTGCTAGCACTAGCAAAGGTTCCGTAAACGTGGTGCTATAAACGTTCCCAGCTTTAAAGTTATAAGGTTATAAGTGCTGAGGGTTTAAGTTCTATAGCGCAGGTAATGTAGACCTTTCTAGCACCTGTTTTCTAACACTGTAGGTTTGAATTATCCGAAGTACCACTTTACACTCTTATATAGCACTTGGGGGTTGCCATATCTCATGCAATAGAAAACAATGTAATTGACAGATGACAGAAATTGTTGTGAGAACATTTCAAGCAAACATTTTGATATAAGAATTTTACATTTTTAGTAGAATGATGGGCTGGAAAACTACATCATAGACAAAATTTTGATTTCTATAGAATATTCATGCTTTTTTGCTATTTTTTCTATGAACATAATTTAAAAAGCTAACAGCGTATCGTTGCTTATATTGGGGCCAGCCATGATTATAATAACTTTTCTATTTTTTATATGTTCTAGCTGGTCAAATCAGTTAGGTTTAACCATTATTGGTCCAGCACTTCATGTATTTTATCATCTCACTGACATGCCCACTGTTAAGGTAGAAGTTTAAAAGGTATCCTCCTTGGAGTTTAAAACTGTTAAGGTAAACTGCATTCATGGATAGAATGGTAAAAGAATAAAACAGCCTGTAAAAAACACATTTCAATTAACGTCTGCCATGCCAATAATTACGAGTAGTCAAACCATCTAATATAGGAAACAGAAACCAACCAGGGTGATGGTAACCCTAAATAAATTAGCGCCATGTTTGGCAGAAACACACAAAACCATATAATAGTTCTACATGAATCTAGACAGTGTAACATAGAACCCAAAGTTTTTTAAAGGCAACGCAGAACACCTTAAGTGTTACAATGGTGCTATGTGGGCTCTACATAAAACCTTGCACTCTATATTTTATGCTATTGTTTCTTTTCGTCCTATTTTAATAAATTATTCGAAGAAACTAGATGCGTACCTTGTTTTCTGCTAATTAAATGCACTCGTTTTACTCATTAATTTGAACGAGGTTATTTGTGCAAAAACATCAACACTTTCAAAGAATAGGAATGTGTGTATACCCAACTATAAGAAAACCCACACCATAACAGTCAAAGGTAAACACCATGAAAGTGTGTGCACCTACATATTCTTTTAAAAACGTATTGCCTGTCAAATAAGTTCTATAAGAGTCTGAAGTAGAACCCTTTTTGCACCCAAAATTAACTTCTATAAAGTGTCAAATCGTTTTTATATATTTAGTAAAAGGCCCGTTACTTGTATAAAACCAAATTCAAGAACCTAAGGTTTTATGATGTGGTGCTGAGTTTCTAGAGTTTTTGTGTTACTTGGGATAAGGGTCATGCTACATACCTTTTATCAAATAAACTAAAAAAAACTATTAAAACAAGTGAGTAAGTGCAAGAGTTCGTCTGTGACAAACTTCTATATACCTGACCGCGTAACACCAAATATTAAAGTTTTTTTGGGCCTAATTTATATATTATTTGAATAGGCTACGCTCCGAAAAATAGGCGTAAGATGGAAAATAAAAGTATTTTCGTTAGTATCATGAGAAAAAGCGTCAAAAGCGAAAATTATTTCGGAAAAAAATCCATTTATTCCTAAAAGTGTTCTGTAATAGCTCAAAACTTTGTAAAAAGCAAACTCAGCAAATACTTACTTACTTAAAGTTGCGCTACAGTCCGGGTGGACCTGGGCCTAAGCCAACAAGTTTCGCCAGCCAGCTCTGTCTCTAACTAGCTGTCTCCAGTCTCGCACGCGAAGTTGGCTGAGGTCCCCTTCCACTTGCGTACGCCACCTGAATCTCGGTACCGAAACTCAGCAAAAAGTAATATATTTAATATTTGGGATATATTTTTTTTTCGATTTGGAGTGAGCTTTACGATTAATCGGGTTTGCAAAGATCTAACATGTTAAAAGTGGGCTTGGTCGATATTGTAGACGGTCCAATTCTTGCCTTGTTAAAGGTTTTGGGCCGGTATTGCTCTGTAGCAAAATTTGATTTGCTCTTACGCGTTGTCTAACTTGACCAAAAGGCATTTTGAAAGAAAATTTTATATAGAGGTTGTCTTACAATGAAGAATGTAGTGGGCGTGGCCGTTAGCTCGATTTGAAAGACCTTAAAACTTCCTACATACGGACAGATGGACGGACATGGCTTAATCGATCCACTTGTCGGTCTCGATCATATCTCGAAAGGGTCTTAAGGGTTTAAATTATATATTTCACAGTGTTACAAACTATGCAATAAAATTAATTTACCCTGGGTCGGGCTCAAACATAAGCGAAACATTTTTGTTAATTAATGATTCATGAATAGCAGTCGGAAACGTCATGAAAAACTAAAAGATTACAATGGGAATAGGTACCTATAGGAGGGCCAATAGGTTAATGGAAAGGAAAATAGGACAAGGAATAGGGTATATCACGCAGCGAAGCTATAGTACAATTATGCACTGTTGGAATTGCTAACTAGTTTTATGAAAAGCTCTACACTTCTCTTTTTTTCAATATATTTTGATTCATCGCTGACCTAAAAAAGCTTTTTATTAGTTAAATTTTTGAAAGACAATTTGTTGCAGGATTTTACTACTTCAGGACCCAAAATGATGGTCCTAGAAATCAATTGATGGACTCTTTGTACTGATGAAAAATTGACACTTGAAGCTCAGAAGAGTCCTTGCCTGACCTCTTACAAGTCAAAACCACGTACGATGTGACGTTTAAGGAGAGGCGATGTTAGCAAATTCTTCACAGCCAAAAGTAAGGACAGGTAAGAGAAGAGTTTTGGCTAGCATTGTTCGAGTATTCAAAACCGTGTAGTACTGGGAAGCCCGCAGGCATCCTCGGTCGACATACATATACTTTCTTGACTAGCATTTGCGTGGTCATCCCATTACAGTCTTTTATTAAAAAGCAGCCCAATGTTCTTCGCTATATACGACTTCGAATATACGAACGAGCTCTACTATAGTAGTTGTGTCGTTTAAATTTAGAGACGAAAAACATTAGTCGTTTTCAACACTCAACAAGGCAATTGGGGTTTCTTGGGTTTCAAAAGTAAAGCGTTATTCGAACACCACATGACAGGACTTTTTTTAGGTTTTATTTCATAAGCGCCACGCAGTTTTCAATGATTGCAATTGGACAGCTAAGATTTAGTTGCTTGTCATCGACATATAAACTTAAGGATGAGTTTTTAGCAGCATCAGGTAAGTCGATAACATGAACCATGAGGGCCTCCATTTGTTATGGGCACAAAGCTGGAAATTTTCTGGTTGGCTACCACAGCTTGATTATTTAAACGGTAGGTAGCGACGATATCTCCGGCTATCCAGTCTTATAGGTATACCTGGTATGAGTGTTGCAATCAAGGCGAATTATTGGACTTTAGCGACCTTTCAGTTACAATAATTCTATTTATTTGCATATAAAATTCTATCAATTAAGTATGCGACTCTAGAAGCTCCACATAGACTTGACAAGTGTAAGCTCATTTAGCCAAAGACATATTTTTGGCCGAGAATGTGCCAAGCCTTCGTCCGGTAAAGACATAATGAACATGCATTTACAACCCAGCGACATAATACTAAATGATGATAATCGAAACGAAAAATGTCGTCATATTTGTTGTTCGATGCTCTTTAGAGCGTTTTTTCTGCTTAGCAATTTTTTCCGGTTTTTATTGCTGTTACTGATTGCTCTTGGCTCATGGTGGAACGGTCTAACAATGCCGCTGTCATAACTCTTTCTGTGTGACGAAAGAAGAAATGTCTGTTATTCCTGTAAAGATTCACCCGATATCTTGCCACGATTAATGTGCACTCGCTGGCGGAAACAACATCATCAACATGCGTCTTCCTTCGTTGTTCGCAAGGATTCGCTGCCATACTCTGTGTGCGCATCGACTTGTTGTGGTCGAACATTTCCATCGTGGAGGAGTCCATCTTTTTGATCTTCATAAATCAAATCGCAAGCAGCTCCCTCTGATGCGTATCATCGGTTAATACACGCGCGTTCCAGAGCAGATATACTGAACGACACAGACGTATTGACGTTGCTATTCGGTGTTATAGGTTCTTGGAGTTTTTTAAATTCTCCAAGCGAATCACTCTGGGGATCGATGTAAAGCTTGAAAGCTATAACAGCATTGTACCCACAGACATATTATAAGGTTGATTGTACAGAAAAAAAAACCCTGGTCATTCTTTCATCGCTCATGTGTGGCAAGTCATGTCCAGTGGAGCTGACTTTATGATGAGTTTAACATGTTTATAACAATTCCAGGTAGGCACCGAGGCATTAAATCATTTGGATGGAATTGTGACTTGAAAATTGTTTCGAGTCACCGATTTGGCGGAATTAATTGGGTTGTGTGGTGTACACGACCCTTGTTGCTGGTTGATGAAAATCTTGGCCGCACCCCGAGAGCGCAAAACATTCCCACAACCAGGCTACATTGGACCCGTAAGTTGTATAAATGTTTTTTATAGTATTTTTTTCAGTAGGCTCCAAGAATTCCAATAATTACTACCACAACTATCACTATCAGAATATCGAAGGATAATTTAGCCTGTCCCATTCAATTGACATTAATTTTTACAGTCATTTGGATTTATGTATAAAGTTTTATTGAGCTCCAAAGCTTTTTTCAGAAAGTTTTCATTTAAAGCAGGATTGAAGAACTTAGACCCTAACCCTTTTGCGTATCTTACAAGAAAGACATACAATAGATAGTGGCACATCCTTTGAGTCAAAAGTTTTAGGACATAATGCAAGATGAGCTTCATTTTTATATAGATACCGATTTGCCAAAATAATAAAAAAAAGCCATATAATATAATTTGTTCGTATAGTTAGATTTATTGCCTTCCAAACGGCTTCCAAGATCCCAAGGACCCCGCCTGTTGTCAGATAAGAAGTCATCATTGAATAGTAGCAGTCAAATATTGTTTAAGCAAACGAGGAAGAGATTTGGAGACAAAACAGAGGATTGGGGTACCCTATGACTTATTTTATGAAATGCGAACTTGAAGCTGTCAACTTAAATGATTTAAAGCAAATTTCAAAAACCATTTGATATTTTCCTTTAATGTTTAGAAAATGGTCTATGTCCGAGATTTTTTTGTAAACTGTTACTATACGATAAAGTGAGGCTTTTGTCACAGTTTTTGTTTTGGCTTTTTATACATTTAAAATTCGTAAAACAACTATTTAGGATCTCTTTTTCTAGAAAACAAAGGTGTTTTGATCTTTGAAGGTGACGGCCCTTCAAAAAATCTCGACGAAGGCCAGGATAACCTCGACCGTTTTTGGGCCCATCAAGTGAAGTTACAAAGGTATTTCTGAGGACGAGGAGGGTTATTATGGATCACGGTGACAAAGAAGGACAGATAATGAAGGAAGAATAACTGGAGGCAAGCTTCATCAGATATTCTAAATCACTGTCTGGTCAACACCGGGCTAGTGCCACCGACCTTTAAGGACGGTGACTGTCACCAGAATGATGCCAAGCTTTTTATTTAAAATAGAGAGTATTTAAATTGCAAGATGTCTTCTAAATTGCAAAAATAGTCAAAGATTGGGACCACCATGGGACCATTTCATGGGAAATAGAACAAATATTTTTTAGTACTTTTGTTAAGAACTTTAAGAGGCAAGAAGTAAAAAAATGATACTTAAAGTCTAGTAAATACTGAACTTTAATGAACTTTAACAAAAACAAAAAAAAACATTTTTTAAGAAACTGAACATTTTTGAGAAATGAGCAAAAAATTGACGTTTTCTTGAAGCAATAACTTCGAAGTTTCTATTAACTTTAATTGTATCAAGAATTTATCAGTTCAGAGTCTCCTTCCTTGAAAAAGAGGCGTGGCATCAACCCCTTTTCAATAACATTGGTTTTTGTGTTCATTTTTTGCCTTCAAAAGTGGGCGTAGCCGCACATTATCTGAACATTTTATAGCCCAAGTTTTTTAAGATTTAAGAAAACATATCGATTTATTTATTTGAATGCAAATTAAATATAACCACGCCCACATTGCGGCTGTTTTTGCTTTTTTGTGAAATGCCAATCAAAACACACTTATACGAGGATATCACACAACGAATTTCAGCTTCCTACGACAGCTTCGATTTTTCATGCCAATAAGTAAAGTGGGCGTGTCAGTGGGCGGATTGCAAAAGTTTTTACACCTGTACTGCTTCGGATCTTAATAAAAAGATATTAAGTTTCAACTTCCAAGCTCAAAGTTTAAGGCCTAAAAACTCGGTCGGTCGGACGGATATGGCTCATTCGACTTACAATATTCGGGGGGACACGCGGTTTTTTAGCCCTTTTCTGCATTTTTTTGATTTAAAATCCGTAAAACGTATATTCGGAACCTTTGTTGAATACCATTATATTGTTTTTTATTCTCATATACATTGCGCTAGCAACGGTTACTCAAATACGCAGAGCACAGATTTTTCAGCTATCGGTTATAAAAGCGAGTTTTTTATGCCCCATCCCATAGGATAGAAGGTATATTAAGTTTGTAACATAGTTTGTAACACGTTGAAATAATAATGGTAGACCCCCAAGACCTTAAGGGCATATGATCGAGACCAAATTCTGAATCGAATGATCCATGTCCGTCCGTCCGTCTGTATGTCACATGTTTTTAGGCCTTAGATTTTGAGCTAGGGTGCTGAAACTTCGTACGCAACGTCCACGTCATGCGAAGCAGTACAAGTGTAAAAATTTTTGAAATCCGCCCAAAGACACGCCCACAATCGGTGTAAATGTGCTGCTACCTCCAGAGTTTTCAAAACTGTAAGACGTTCTAAGAGGCTGAAATTTGACATTTAGCATCTCATAATGAATGTAAGACACAAAAAAGACAAATTTAATTGATAAACCTCCTCTAGTGGGCGTGGTATCTATTTTGAGGGTAAATTTTCAAATGCAGTTTACTCAATATTTTTGCTCGAAATTGAAAAAAATTTGCTTAATATTTTATTTAGAAAACGCTTAGTTCTACATTTTGTTGATACAAGACTTTGGGCCACGCCTTCATTTGGAGGCAGGATTGAAGAAAAACCAAAAATTTTTCAGAAAAACCTAATTTCGACTTATCTTGAGCCTAATTTAGGAAAGCATGAAACAAAAAAAGTAGCAGGTTAGGTAAACGAGACTTCGGTCCAGCTTTCGTTCATATAAAGTTTTTAGCCACGCCCCCTTCTAGAGGTAAATTTTTCAAATATATTGAATTTGAACCAAAAAATTGCATTTTTACGCAACTTGGAAATATCTTTTATAATTAATTTATTAATTATAAATTAGTTTGTAATTAGGAGCGGTTGGACCACGCCCCTTTTCAAAATTTGCATTACTTATAAAATGTCAAAAAATAACTATGCCATCAGCATTTTATAATGTGAGATAGGATGGGGTATTCAACGGTCCGTTTTACAGACTGTAACTTCTGTGTACACACTGTAGCACGTACTCACTGGTTAATTTGTGCTTTAAACCGTTTCAGAAAATTTAAAGTTAGAAACGCCATTTTTTTTTAAAGTTTTAGAATTCACTTCATACGTTTTATATACAAACCAAATTTCATTATAATCGGTACCACCGTTAAGATTCCAGAATATTTTGAAAAATAATTTTTGAAGTGTTATTGAGGTTTTCGAGCTAAATCTCAGAATCTGCTAAATATTCAAAAATTCCTATAGTTTTGTAGAAAATAACAAATAATTCTTGATATGTGTGAGTTTTTTCAAATCATTTAGCCGGTGCTATATCGGAGATAGTGGTGGGGACAAAATTTTTTTCTTGACATTTTTTTTTCGAAAATATGCCAAAACTACAGCCAAACTACAAGGCTAAAATCAAATTTTTGTTAAAACTGTTCAACAAAAATTTGATTTTAGCCTTTACTAAGCGTTTGGCTGCTTCATATGTTAGTCATGTTAGTAAATAAAGTGATTAAAAAGTAATGACGTTAAACAGGTTGAAAATGGGTATCTATTTTCCATCCCTTATTTCTCAAAAACTTTTCCATATTGTGCAAAATTTCGATTTTATTATGAAAATCCAGGTGCAAGTTTCAATTTGCTTCCTCCTGGCTGTAAATCTTTATAAAATAAGGCCAAAACACTTTTCGTCTCTTTTACCATCAATATTCAAACTGTAATTAAACTGTTATGCGTGCATATAAAAAATTGCACTTTTATGCTTTCTCCTTTTTTTACGGTTATACAATCCTATAATCCTACAATCCTACGGTGAATTTCTTCCAAATTTCAACTTTATACGACTTACAATTCGAAAGTTATAGGTGCGGACGGACAGACGGTTTGACTCAAAAAGCTTACAAAAACAAGGAAGGCTGCGTTGAATTTTTTTCAAATTGCCGGTTTTAACCTAAGTTTTTGGAAGCCTATTGTTTTACCGTTTCTGCCAAAGCAGCCGGTGGCCATAGAAATAAAAAAAACATACAAGGCTAGTGCTGGTGGTTGTGCTATTGGAAAAAAGTTTAACGGGAACTGGAAAAAAATTCAAAATATTTGTTTTATGGATTTGAAATTTAAAAAATTAAAAAAAAGGTCAAAAGAACGCATGTCTCCCCCTCTATTCCCCAAACAGTATAAAGTATAACATCGGGCATAGTCCATCTTTTTTGAATTTTATAAAAAATTATAGCAGACTTCGAATATTTAAAAACTTCGAAGATTTAACTGAAAAACGTGAAAACATTTTCGAAAACTATTTTTTAAAGATTTCTAGTTCCTTAACGGTTATGACGACCTTCTTTAAATTTGGCTAAAGCATGTAATGTTTAAAAGGCAAGCGAAATGCATCAAAAACGTTTCAAAATTTCCGTTTTCGACCCTAAGTTTTTAAGCCCATTCAAACAAGCGAAATAAAAAATAAAAATAAATAAATAGAGTGGCGCAACAGCTCGAGGTGAACCAGGGCCAACTTCTCAACAATGTATGCTGGTGTGTTAATTTCTTTACATACAAGGGGACCTACAATTTTTTGCCGAATCCGAACGGCACTTTAAGAAGTTTTTCAAGACAACTGATACTCTCGGAGGGCTTGTCAGACCCTCGCAGAGGTGGGGACCGTGGAAAAGAGCAAGTCTTTTTTTTTTAGGTGACGATGGCAGGATTCGAACCCAGACCTCCGGCGTAGTAAGCACACACACTAACCACTACGCCACGGCACCCCACAAAATAAAAAATAACAGCACATTTTTACCAATTTCTCAGAAATCCATGTCCACAGAATTTGAGAAAAGTGGCAAATGCTAGCACAGGTGGTTGTTAAATTGATAAAAAATGACTAACGGTAATTAAAAATAACCGAAATTGCTATTTTATGGGTCTTAAATTATAAAAATCCTAAAAAAGGCCAAGAAAGAGCATGTCCTTCCCTTTATTTTCGTAACGGTAAAGCTTTTTGCCAGCCTTTTTTTAGAGTAACGAAACCCAATATAAAATCACCCAATATAAGAACAGTCGACAGCACTATGAAGAAAATATATTACAGACTGTAAAATATATCCAGAAATAATTTTAATAAATAAATAGAATATTACACAAAATGCGCAATATAGATGACCATAACCTTCAACAAAAGCAGACGGACCTCTAAGCGTATGTCTTCATACTTGACGGTCTTTTTTAGTTTGTGTTTCAATTTTCTCCATTTTGGCTGGCACACTTTTCTAGGTGTCCCAAAACACTTTTTGTCTCTTTTGCCTCCAACATTGAAACTGCAATCGAACCGTTATGCTAAGTTTTTACGTGTCGATTTGACAAAACGACGTCTTTTTAGGTTATATTGAGTATTTGGCCAGTGGAAATGGAGTGTATTTGAATTTTGAACTGACATATGAATTGGCTTACGCTTTGCCATGAGTGTCTTTAATTGATAAAGAGGTGAACTGTCAAAGTTCAAAGAAATCGACAAGTAGAAACTTAGCATTATGTGTGTACCTATAAAACAAAAGAATTGCATTTATATGCGTTCTCAATTTTTTTAACGAACCTTATAAACGTGTCAAATTTTATCTTTTTACGACTCACCGTTCAAAAATTACAACCGGTGCGTAAGGGACGGACAAAGGAGATAAGATAAGCGTTTTCCATTTTTGGACGGAGGGCTAAATACGATCTTATATTTTAAAATATAAGAAAAGGTAAAATAAGACTAAACAGTGGGGTTGCAGTGGTTAACATGCACATTCAAAATTTTGTTGGGTTATAAATTAATACAAAAATATTTTGGAGGTAGGTCCTAATACAAAAATAAAATAAGGCCACAAAAATAATTTAAAAAGCCCCAAAAAGGATATCGATCCCAAATTTAAAATAGTTGTTGCGTGGTTATTTTTGGGCCTTACCTATAACAATTTTGAGTTTGGCGCGGTCTTATTTTCTGGTGCCGAATTTCATAGAGACAACACCTGGCTGGTGGAAAGTTTCGCTCACGGTTGGGGAGAGGAGTCCGGTTGGCCGAAGCGTCAGTTGAGTTGGCCACAATGAAAAGAAAAGAAAGTTGGAGTACTTTTGCTTTAATTGTTATCAGGTTATCCTTTTTTAACATTTTTGCAACAGGGTGAAACAAACACGTAGCAATGAAATTATTCCTTTAACAAATGTATCTAAAAAGAATCGAAAAATAAAGCTCTTCAAAATATGCTAAATTCATTGCTAATAAAGTCTTTGGAATGGCCTCCATTTATCATAGCAGTCATGCGCGAACGGTTTAATAATGCAAAATGAGGCTCCATTGAGAAGTTTGCCACAAGACTTTAATTAATATACAAGATTCCGCTCTGTTCGAACATTGTTAGCTACAAAGCGCTGACTGGAAAACATTGTATGTCAGATAGAGACACGGTTCCCAAATTACGCCGACCGAAACCGCAGCATTGAAGAACAATCTCTTCACACAAGTAAGAGCATATCGAATTCTTTGTGCTCCTCCAAAGAGCCATTAAGTTGAGTTTAATGTAATGATCGTCACGATCACCGCCTGGGGATTTGAATTGATCATCACCATTACGATCACCGTCGACGACGCGACGACGTTGCCGTCGCCGTGGTCGTGTCCGTCGTGGAGCACCCAATCTGCACAGCATGAGTAGCTATGATTTGACACCCGAGCTGACAGTCTAAATTGAGGAAAATTATTAGGCCAAATGGATCCTCCTCCGATCGAGCGTCAAAAACCCCCGCCCATTGCGAGTGTGTGTGGGCACACATCTGTCGCATCGCTGAGCCGGTGTGTAGTAAGCGGAGGGCTAAAAACGTCGGATTTGTGGCATTTTGGGTACCTCATTCCATCAGTAATTTTTGATAAGTTATGATCGAGGTGTGAAGAGATTGCCTCTTTTCCAGCACATTGTTGTTGCTGTAGTGATCGTGGGGCTGTTTGCTGTTGGCCGTATCCCGCGTCTTCGATTGCCTCTTCTGCGATACCTTGCTGGTTTCGGGTATGTGTGGTGTTTGTTTTTTGGAGGTATTCCCGCGGCATACGTAATCCGAGAGGCGGTAAATTTGTGTTTCCATTCTTTAGCTGCTTACTTAGCACACCATTAGCATTAAATTAACAGCAACTTAGCTCGCCCGATTGTAATCGAAACGAAACGAAAACCGAATCGATTCGGATCGCTTCTGTATGGTGGTGGCTTTGGTTTGGGGACCTCTGAGTTATTGGGACTCGAGTGTTTTGGACGTTTTCAGATGCAAATCAGCGTGGTATTTTAATTTGTTTTTTCGTGGGCACATTGTACCTATTGTTTGGCTCAATTCGTGCGATCGGGTACGTAACATGGGAGAACATGTGTCGCGGCTCGGTATTTCGACAATGGCGGGCGGGTAGGTGGCACAATCATCCAGCGGGGAAGGCAAACGACTCGGCCGAGTTACAGAAAGTTGTAAAGTATCGAATGTTGTTTTTTATGTGATTTAAATTATTTTTTAGAGCCAATATTTCAGGTCAATTTAATCGTTATTGAGTGCAAGTGTGTGTGAGTTTGCTTCGAGGGAAATTTATTTCGGGCCAGCGAGCAGAACTTAATGACTTGATGTCTGATAGCGTCTTCGGTGCGTGGTTGAAAATAAAACACGTAAAACACTGGTAGCTGCTGAATGCTAAACAGTTCGTTTGTATCGAGAAGGAGATACTTATATGAATTCGAGTTCATACAGTTAAAAGATGTGTGTTTTGTTCCTCAATGGAATTCTGCGGTCAAATCAATATGGCTTTATTTATTGGCGCGTAAATTGACTTACATAAGCATGAATTGGTGGTCTCGCATTGAAGAGAAAGGTGATGAAATGCAAATTTTGTAAAACCGGTAACGTTTACATTTTAAAGGCGAACAAGTTTGGAATGGGCGTTTTTATACCGTAGATACCTATCTTCTTTATAACTCGCAGTAGGCCGAGCCATTATATCGACTATGTAAAGATGACGTGATTGTAGAGTAGAAGATAGATTTGTGTAAAGATACCAATTAGGTGTGAAATCTTGATGAGACATTTGAGCGTTCTTACCTTAGATGGGAACCGATACAACGGAATATATAATGTTTCCGGATCGCCTAAGATAACGTACCTTACCATGAAACGCTGTGATGGAAACTTGAGCTTTAAAGCAATTTGGAGAGGACTTAAATGAAAAGTAGGAATTTCGGATGTTCAAAAAATCTATAAAATGTAGGTAAGGTTTGAAAAAATTAAAAAGTCCAGATTATATAAAGAATCAGAAACAAACCGATTAAAAAAATGACAATAACTAAAGTTGCTTCCGTTTTCAAATCAGTATAGCACTCTGGAGGTGGTTCTTGTGATCACTGTGAGCAATGATCGATTCATCTTTGCGTTCAAGTAGCACCATTACCGAACTCAGCTTGGTCCGTGTAAAATAGCGCTGGTTGTAAGGCAGTATAGCTAAGATACAACGGTAAACCTTGTGCAAAAGAACTCATAGCTGATATGTATTGAAATACGTAGTGTACTTTTTACGGCGCTATAGTCCGGTGTTGACGTAGGCCTCTTCCAACATGCTTTTTCTGTGCTCTTCAGACAGCTTTTGTCTCTAGCCCTCTGCAGTTTTGCACGCGAAGTTTGCTAAGGTCCTCTTCCATTGCGTTTGCCACCGGCTCTCTGAAGCTAGCGAGCACACTTCAACGGCCACACAAATGTTGAATTGTGGTCCAGATGTTGGTTTTGTGTTTTTCGCGGAAGCGGGTCATGCTACAAATATCTAATAGGTGCAACAAAAAAAAAGCTACAGAAAAGGTACAATTGACCCGCCGGGTCCCCTGCTCAGCCGTTATAGTGTGCTCGCTAGCTTCAGATAACAGCATGAAAAATCGTGTTTATTGAGAACCGGTTGAAGCTACACACCAATAGGCGTAAAAAAAGCTACAATTAACTCACTAGTTCCGATATTGGGTCATCGCCCGGTTACCGAAAAAAAGTGAAGTGGGTCAAAATTTAATCTGAACCTAGCGACATCTTGTTTTTCTCGGAACCGGGTCAAGCCACAAGTTCGGGATTGGCGTAGGAAGAAAGATACAAAAAAGCTACAATCGACCCGCTGGGTCTCCTATGTGGCCGTCGAATTGTGCTCGCTAGCTTCAGAGAGCCTTTGCCACCCTAGTCCTGGTGGAACTCTACAGCGCTGCCCCTGTGGTGTGGATTCGACGACGGGATGTTGGTTTCCATCCTCTCTAGTTGACTCAGTCATCCCAGTCCTTTTATTTTTACTATTCGGGCTAGCTCGGTGCTACTGTACAGCCCGTACAGTTCGCTGTTACACCTATCCTCCTCCACTCTCCATCTATGCAGACGAGACCAAAAATTACTTAAAGAATTTTCATCTCGAAACAACCTAAGGTGTTTCCATCCGCCTTTGACAGGGTCCATGCCGTTGCACCGTAAAGCAAGACTGGGACGATAAGGGTCTTATAAAATTACTCATGTCCTAAGCTACTCATGTCCTCTCTCGAGGGGCTTTTCTCAAATGAGGGCTTTGTCCTTGAGTTATGAGGACAACCCAAGTAACAATTTTACTTCGGTAAGGCTTAAATTTTCGATTTTGGGAAGTTATTGTTTCTATAAGGCCTCTATAACACTTGCCGATTATTTCCAAGCCAGAAATTTCTGACACAATTTGTATAAGACCTTAAAGAAGCTACAACGAGGTCTTACAGAGGGATAAGATTCTGTTAATCTCCTCTGCCTGCCTGGTGTTGTTGCCCCTAAATAGCTCATAGTTCTAGCTGCATATTTGCTGTTTTGTTGGTGTTGGTGTTGGGTATATCTTCTTGATGACAGCATATTCTTGGTTAAGCCCTCATCGACTGATTAATCCGGTGCAAATACCCACAATCACGATAAGGCTCAACTCAAATCACGTTTGGCTCTTTCGAATATGTGAATGTCATCTGCGTATGTGATTAATTATACGAACATTTGAAAGATTGCGCCTCTGGTGTTGGCACGAGAGTTCTGCACAGTTCTCTTAAGTATGATGTTAAAAAGCCACGTGACAGCGAGACGCCTCGTACAAATTCATTTTTGAGACCAGGCCTAAAACCCAGATCAATGGGGTCGTCGAGGTCTGTACCGATCTTATCGGACGTTCCTGGCATAAAGCCACACTGAAACGGAACCACCAGATTATTAAGGCGTCTAAAAAGTATAGCAAAGAAAAGATCTGATGCCTCTGTATAGTTAGCGCAACTCAGAAGGTTCTCCTTTCGTAAGGATCGGGCAAATAACGCTGAGGTTTTATTTAGCGGGCTTATGCTTTCATCCGACCGTTTCTTGTATATTTAAACTGGGCCAGGCTCCAAACCGGATCATCCCCATGCAGCTTTAATAAGTTCGGTAGCAAGGCCGTTCATAGAGGCACTTAACATAGACACAACTACTTTGTCTTCATCCAGGTTGGGTGAGTATGCTTGAGTATGCTTGAGGTATCACCAACTGGTATAGTTGTAATGCTTCGTCGATAACTTCTTCGCTCGCTTTGAATGTTTTATTCTGCCTAAAACCTGAATTCGGTTTGTCGTCGTTGTTATAAAGTCTTTAGAAATGGGTTTTCCAAATCTTCAGCACTGCCTGTAATTGCACTACGATGTTCCCTGGAGTGTTGCCAGAAATACTGATTTATTGTATTTCTCCCAATTTTCAGAGCCTGTTTTCGGACGAAAATCTTGCATTTTCTCTCGATTTTCCATCGAGAGAAAGTACACTGGAATATTTGCAAGGATTCAGATTCGGTAATTTTTTTAATAGCCGGGCAGTGACCTGCTGAAAATTTCCTATTCATAATTTTTGTTCCGGCAACATGTAAACATAACGCCTGGACTTCTGCGTCAATGAACTTTATATGTAAGCCCAATCCTGGACAAACCAAACACCCAAATTGCAAACCTTATTTGTACCTATTATACTCTTTTGCATACGGCATCTTAAAGGGAATTTTATTTGTTAAAGATCACTTCAAGCTTATATAATACTATATTCCCACCTGCCGTAAAACTGCGATTAGCGGGAGACGGTTAAAAATAAATCTCGAAGTGGTTCCACCGGACAAAAAATTTCCACCGGCTACAAAAAATTTTTATTATAAAAATCTTAATAGAAAACGTGTTTGTGACAGTTCTGTCATACGTCAAGAGTTTCACTTTCTTCTCTCGAGAGTCAAACTGTAACAAGGAATGCAAAAGGGCTTGAATGCGGCATAAGAAGGTTTTCGAATGTAGGGTGAATGATATTTTGAAGGGGACTTACTTTAATAACTTGCCGAGAAGATGTTTGCAAATCTCAAGATTGAAGGGAGGTTAGTTTTCTGAGAAGCCGGTGTTCCTCTCTAACCCTCAGCTAGTAAATAGAATTGCACTTGCCCTAATGTGCAGAGCCGCTTTATAATCCTGTTTAGCTGCATGCTGCCGGCATATAGTCAAACTTCTCTGGTTTCGTTGTGGTGAAACCCAGTTCATCGGCATCTCTGATGGCCTTTGGCAATGTTTCCACTGGCTATGAACACTTTACGTAAAAGGTTTTGAGAGGCTCGATTGGAGATGTAACTGGCGTTCTTTTGCAGTTGTAGACTGTCGACGTCAAACTTCCTGACTTCCTTACCATTTCTTACCATTGATCGGCATATCCGCAGCTGTACCTTGACTTCAATAATGAGGCAGTTAGGCCCCTCGGGCTCCGAAAAGTTCGGACGTCCATTCTACTGGAAGCCTTCTCATAGCTCATTACATCTATTTTGTTACAACCTTTATTCGAAGAAATCTCATAAGTAGAGTCAGATTAAGTCTTAGCCCGAAACATGCAGATATCATTTTAAATTATCTTGTTCTGTAAAAAAACTTTCCCTCTGCTGACTTTCATGCCTCTATCTCCTTACTCTTATATTGTTTAAATGTTTCACTTAGCTCTCAACTTGTTTCTTGCCAGGTTGTCTTGGGCTCAACACTCAAATCATTTGCATGGTTTTATGGTCTTCTTTTACATTTGATCTAGAATATTCACCAGGCAGAGCCTAACACCTTATCCCCTTTCGTAATCAGATATATTCTCTCCGTATCGATATCGCATTGATGACCAGTTTCGATATTTCATTCCCGAAACCAATTATCTACCACAAGCCTTTCAAGTATCTCTCATCTCATCTGCAGAAACATAAACGTTGTAGATTTGTATCTGAAATTAGTCAGCATCCTGTTGACAAAGACGAAGACGAAACACAACAGCCCCGTTGAATCACCGAGCTAATGACAATAATAATGTTTATAGTCGTCGTGTTCCTGTGTCACTTCACACAAGGAACTCCGGCCGATGTCAAGTCAAACGAGGAAAAACGCATATCTACGGCCAGGCCCAGCTATACAAATGTATCTTCCCCCCCGGTTATCGGCCGTGTCGGCTACAGCTTTTAACGACAACGCACGATGCAATAAATTCAGGAATTAATTAATTTTATTTAGGCAAAGATATTTCTCTTTCGGTAGTTGCTGGTCTGGCCGATCAGTGCTCAGCATCAAGAAATCCAGAGGACCAAACGACCGCGAGTTGGGTTATCAATTCGAAAGCTCATAAAGATGTCATCGTCAGGCGAAGGTCACCACGATGACATTCCTCAGTGGTCCATTTTGAAAATTTTAATGGACATCTGTCAAAGTGACATTTAGCAGTGACACTAAAACAAAAGACATTCGTAGAGATCCCGTCAACATTATTATAGGTATCGACAAAGGTATACCATTCTACTACATATACACGCAGCGCACAACAGTTATTTTCGGTCCGTTCCGAAATTTATTACACTCGATATCGGTTTTGTTTTGTTTTATGGATCTTCTCCGGCCACTGTCTTAATTGCCCCGCTTTATGGCACACTCATAGGTAAATATGTATTTAGGAAAAAATTAATCGCCATGTGGATAAAACAGTTGTAGAAATGTGTTTTTACGGCCTCAAGTATCCGGTCCGGTCAGTTGTGACCAGTTCAGTATGTTAATTTCTCGGGAATCAGAGCTCGCCGTGCGGAACAAGAAATCATCGGAGAAGATCCAAGCGAGGGGAGCTTCTTGGATAGACATTTGTGCTGTTTTAGCAGTCTTTGAGTCTATGCTTGTAGAAAAGGAAATGTTCCAAATCAATAAAAGTGTGTTAATAAGAACCTATGAGAAATTTTATCTGCGAATGGTCGGCAATGCAAAAAGAATCTCTCATAGTCCACATATTGGGAAACGTTTTTAAATCTATCGGATGTCGAAAATTAGGTCTTTGCGAATTAGGTTGGGAAATTTTTCTTTTCATTCAACACAGTATTATGATTTGAACCAGCTCATTATGGTTTCCAGTATGCTCTATTGTCTATAGGGTAACTGGCCTGGACCGTTAATTGTGTCAGAATTTTGGAAAGAGTTCTAGTTCACAAACTCTGAGCTTAGGCTGCGTGCTAATAGGTGATCAACTCAGTTCTCAGTGTTTTCATATTGAGTGGTTATAAGCATTGAGGGCATTACGATATTTAATATATTAGTTGGCCTATGTACAGGTATCAATCGGTGCCCCATTGTGCTCTAGAGCTCAGGTCCCGTTTTATTCTTTTTGTCATTTAGTTATACTGTTTTTGAGCTGGTAGCTCAAATCGTTTTAGCCCTTCTTCTTTGTTTTCAGTTAAACAATCTGTTTTAAATAAGATTTGTTTAACCAATGAGCCATCATGTTGGGAAATAGGTTAACTTTATTCATTGTTTCTTATAATATTGTTCTTCCTTTCTAAAAAAAATATTTAGGCCAAAGTTACTTTGATTGTGAAATTAAGAGGTTATTAACTCGAACGATTGTTGTTTGCGAAACACAAATAGGTATATCTACACAACAAAACACATAACAAAATAAACGTGTACGCAAAAGGAAAAAACACAAACGAGTTTTTTTTACAATATTCCAAAACAAATAGGGTAAATTTGGGGGTATATGGCAAATGTTTGATTGTATATGTATGTTCTTAGAAAACATTTTTAAATACAATAAAAAGATAAAAAATATACCTAATTGCCATTTTTCCAGCTGCGCCATATTACCCTGACCCGCAGCTTTAGCCTACATCTATGCTATAATTTCTCTGAACGGGGGCCGAACGTCGGTCGGTTTCTTTGAGATTCTTCCGAAAATCAGTATAACACCAGATTTTGTTCTACAGGGTCTGCCAAACGCAGTTTTTTTTTTAATGCAATAAAATAAACAAAAATTAGGTTTTTTTTAATAATGGAATTTTTTTTATCCGACACCGGGGTATATTTATTTTAAATTTTAAATTTAAATTGATAAGATCCGGCCACAGCCAAGCCTACATGATGTCAAAGCCTACTTTGATGTCAGAAAATCTTATCTTTAAATTTTATGTATTTGAAAATGCCTTTTTGTCAAGTTAGACAAGGTATAGGAACTAAAATTTTGTTGTAAAAGCTTTTATAAGACCCTGAAAGGTCGGGTTTAAGAAAAGCCTTGAGGTAAGGTATGCCTGTCGTAAGAGCCGACTAAAATCCACTGGAGGAAGTAATCTTCAGGAATAAGTGATGCTGTCCAGGAGTATAAGCTTCTTGTGGGGCCACCCTTGGCAGTAAACTTATAACTGAAAAAGATGAACCCATGGGTTTAAATAAAATCCAGCAGCGTCTGACACATATTGTATGGCTCGTTGGTCAGAGTTTGATCCCAGAACGGCTGAACTTCAAATAACAGAAATCCAGGAGCGTCTGTCTCGGGACGAGCGGCTTCCTGGTCGGCGTCTGTAGTCCGGGTTAGGATCGGCCGAACTTAAACCTGGCAGCTAGGTATAAAATGCACCCCCCAACCATGAAAAGAAAACGAAAACAGCCTCGGATATTTGCTGATCCTGGTAGTGCCGGGCACCCTTTGGAGCTAGGCCTGAGGGGTGTCAGCTACCGAGCGCTTGGTGGTCGTAAGGTCCCGCTCAGCATCCGACCGGGCTTAAACCGAAGAAGTTACGAGCAGCCCGTCAATGGTGTCGCTATCCATTTACAGGGGGCGGAGGGGGACAGCGCCAAGTCAAAATGAGGGCTAAGGTGGAAACTCTACAAATCGATAACTCTACAAATCGATAACTCAAAATTGGCAGGTAGAATGTCTCCTCGTTAACGAGGAAGGAACTTGAACTGGTTGAGGAGGCCAAAAAGTATCAGCTCGATGCAACTGGGATCTCCTCAACTAAGTGGAAGGGTTTTGGAACCAAAGACTCCGATAATGGGTGGAAGCTCTTCTATTCTGGCGTCCCAAATCACATGACTGCACAGGCGGGTGTGGGGATACTCACAAGCCCCCGGTTGTCAGAAAATGTATTCGATGTCATTCCGTAAGGGGGAAGGATTCTGATCTTAAAACAGGAACGGAGGGAAATTGTTGGACTTTTGCTGTGCATATGGCTTGTCCATCATGAACACCTTTTTCCCACACAAAGACATTCACAAATACACATGGTACAAGCACAGTTTAAATCCGAGGTCACTGATTGATTTCTTTGTTGTACCATCGTGTGTTCAAAGAATGATTTGTGATGTTCGAGTTTTCAGGGGATCTGAGTTGTCAACTGATCAGCACTTAGTGCTGTGTAAATTGTTTTTCAGTGACAGTAATCCTTTGCCACCCAGGCGAAAACCAAGACTGATGACCCGCATACGGTGGGAAAGGTTGCAGGATGCTGACTCTGATTTTAGAGAGCGTTTTGCACAGCATGTTTCGGAGAAGTTTGAACAAATTCCAACTGACCTTTTGAATGTAGAGGAGGAATGGCTGCTGTTTTTATCGGCAGTCATTGCGTCTGCAGAAAATGTTTGTGGAGTGAAGCGGCTTGGGGTAGCGGCTGGTGGTGAGAAAAGAACTGCTTGGTTTAAAATGCCTGGAGTTCAAGAAGCCATCAGAGAGAAGAAGATCGTGTATCCAATGTAGAAACTCAACTTCTCGAGCCCGGTACAATGAGGCGCGAAGGACTTCCAATCTGGCAGTCAGAACAGCCAAGGAACAGTCGTGGAAAAAGTTCGGCGAGAAGTTGGAGCACGATTACAGATCTACAAACAAGATATTTTGGCAGACCATTCGTCGGCTCAGAGGAAGGAAGTTGAATATCATTCAAGGAGTTAAATCCAAGGACGGTACACTTCTTTCAAATGAGAGCAATGTCTTGCGCAGATGGAGAGAGCACTTTTCGGAGTTGCTCAACCCCCAACAGGGCACTGAAGATGGCATTCCCACTGCTGACGAGATAAGGGCGGAGAATAGTCCCACAGTAGACGAAGTCACTGAAGCGATTAAATCGCTAAAAGTTGGCAAGTCTGCTGGAGTTGATGAAATCCGGCCAGAAATGCTCAAGGCAATGGGTGAAGAGGGTGTTAAATGGCTAACACGTGTCATAAAGGTGGCCTGGGAGAGCGTAAGGCACCTAGCGATTGGCAAACAGGAGTTAAGAACAGGAGAGATTGCGCAAACTATAGGGGCATATCTCTCTTGAGTCTTCCGGGAAAAGTATTCGCGAAGGTGTTGGAAACGCGTTCCAGAGCTGTAATCGAGCCTTTGTTAAGCGGCTTTCGGCCTGGCAGAGGCACAACCGACCAGCTTTTTATTCTTGAAAAGGCCTGGGAATATGCCAAACCGGTCTATGCGTATTTTGTATATCTGGAAAAGGCGTATGACCAAGTCCCTCGGGATACACTCTGGAGAGTTTTGCAGGACTATGCGCTGAATGGGCCTCTTCTGAGAGCTATCCAATCTTTGTATGGAAACTGCAGAAGCTGTGTACAGATTAATGACGTCAAATCCCGTCCTTTTGATGTGCGCGTTGGACTTCGCCAAGGCTGTGTTCTGTTGCCGCTCCTTTTCATGGCATATATGGACTAGATGGTGAGGCGCAGTCTTGGCGAGCAATGTTTCGAATTGGCTGTCATCAGGATGAGCCATTTGCTTTTCTCAGATGATTTGGCAACCCTTGCATCATCCAAAGAGGAACTTCAACGAGCACTGGATAGGTTTGCAGCCGTCTCTGGTGATGCTGCGATGAAAGTAAACGTAAGCAAATCGGAAGTGATGGTTGTTTCCCGAACTCCCGCACATAAATGGAGTTCCATTAAAACAGGTGGAGAAGTTTAAGTATCTCGGGGTCTTTTTCACGAAAGATGGGAGGAGTGATACTGAGTTGTCCTGTAGAATTGGCCAAGCTGGAGCAATGGTAAAGGAACTACGCCGGCCGGTCATCAGGAAAGCTGAGCTTGGAGTGAAAGCAAAAATCTCAGTTTTTATTCAGTGTTCGCTCCGACGCTCATCTTACTTACTTATGGTGGCGATACAGTCCGGGGTGGACCTGGGCCTCAACCAACAAGCTTCGCCAGCCAGCTCTGTCTCGAGCTAGCCGTCTCCAGTTTCGCACGCGAAGTTGGCTGAGGTCCCCTTCCACTTGCGTGCGCCACCTGATTTTCGGTGCTCCTCTACCGCGCCGTCCCTGCGGTGTGGATTCGTAGATTTTCCGGGACGGGGCGTTGGTGTCCATCCGCTCTAGATGACCCAGCCATCGTAGACGTTGTATTTTGACTCTTTTGGCTAGGTCGGTATCGCTGTACAGCCCGTACAGTTCAATGTTATATCTCGTCCTCCACTCTCCGTCTATGCAGACGGGAACGTAAATCGTCCGAAAAATTTTCCTCTCGAAGCAGCCTAAAGTGTTTTCATCCGCCTTTGTCCGACGCTCATCTATGGTCATGAATTTTGGGTAATGACCGAAAGAATTAGATCGCGGGTACAAGCTGCCGAAATAAGATTCCTGAGGTGCGTTGCTGGTATTACTCTAAGGGATAGAGTGTTAAACGTCAGTATTCGTGAGAATCTAAATGTTGAGCAGCTACTTCTCCGAGTGGAGCGATCGATTCTTTGATGGTTTGGACACGTTGTTCGCATGCCCCCTGACAGACTTCCTAGACAGGTCTTGCTAGCCAAGATGCGAGCGCGTCGCCACCTGGTAGGCCAAGAAACAGATGGTGGGATCAGGTAAAGAACCTCTCTGAGTCCCGCCTGGGGATTGCGCCGGAGTCTCTTGAGCTGGTGGCGGAGCATTGAGAGCGATGGAAAGACCATTTAGCCACCCTCGCTCCGCGACCCTTTTAAAGGATAAGCGGCATTCGAAATGATGATGATGATGATGGAAGTTTTTATTAGACCAAAATGGGACAGGGTTCAAAAACCTGATTTCTAGGAAGATTCATTCTAAATCAAAGAGAAGTATATTGCAAATATTAAAGATTCTCTCATTTACTAAGTTTGTAATATCAAAGCATTGAGCTCCACCCACTGTTAGGGGTCGTTTTTAAGAAAAACTGTTTTTTAATCATTAATTTTTGCTTTTAGCAATGATTCTAAGGAAATAAGAATTAATTGATTTTAATTTTCAGACCATGCCTATTTTTGGGGGCGTGGTCAATTCAAACAATTGACATAGAGAATGGAACCAGGCAAAAAATAAAATAAAATTGGTGTGACTGGGTAAAGGAAGTTGGCTAGTTGAAATTTCTTTACAGACGAACTCTTGGACTTACTTACTTGTTTTTAATTAAGTAGTATTGAAGTGGGAATTATTATCGGGCACTACCTATTAGGTCTTCAAGCAAAAAGTCTAAGTGTGTTCTCAAACGACTTCTGTAGAATCTGCCTTTAGATGAGGGAGAGGACGGCACTCACGTCCATGAAATCCATAATAGGCTCCTATTTGTACGATTATCTTAGTTACCTCAGTGTGGCCCCGCGTCAAAAGGATACTAGAATACACTGACAAGACTGGCTGGCTTCATAAAAATCGCGCCAACGGACTCTCTTGGTTGTATTCCCATTTCAACGTATCAGTACAATGGGCCTTCCTTATGGCCTAAGTGAACCTAAAAGCCACTTTACTACCTGCCTTCCTACTTGTTTTATTAGTATAAGAGAAAAGATTCCTTTTTAATTATGAAAGACAACGTGGTCCAAGTGGCTGCCCTGGCTTTCTCCAAATTTCATGAAGTGCATGAATCCTTTCTGGATTGTTGGTATAACATGGGTTCTTCACGGTTCAACACAAAAAATTAAAAGTGATAAGATCGCAGCTCCGCGACAGCTAATTGATATCACAAAGGCGGCTGTCATCAAAATCTAGAAATTCGGTGCGCAAAAGATCAATTGTGGGATGGGCTGGTGTGGCATAGCGCGCCATCATGTATGAACCAGAGAACATTCAATTTAACTTAAGTCGTTCAACGTGGCTCTGTAATCTGGCTAACCATAGACCAAAATGCTGTTCCCAGGCACAATTCTAAGACAAACGCTCAATTAATACCCAATCCACACCGCAAAAACTGTCGAGGATGTTTCGGTTTCTCGGCTATAACTTGCGGATGTCCTGAGCGCAAGCTGCGACAGTCTTATTTGTTTACGTAGCCGCAGAGATGAAAATACGCCTCTTCAGAAAATATGTTTATACCCTACCCAGGGTATATAAAGATTGATGCATAGTTTGTAACGCAGTGAACTCAACACCGTAGTCCCCTTAGACCTTTAAGGGATGTAATTAGGACCGACAGGAGAATCGATTAAGCCATGTCCTTCCGTCCGTCCGTCCGTCCGTCCGTAAACAACTTTAAGGTCTTAAGTTTTAAGTTAGAGAGCTGAAAGTTGGTTGGTTGGCTGAAAGTCTAGTCTTTCAGATCAAATTTGAAAATTAGCTGCATCCACCCACAGACACGCCCACTATAGGCCTGTATGTGCGAACGCCTCTAATTTAAAAAAATAGTTTTTTTTAATTGTTAGCTTTGTTACAATAGTGCTAGCTCACTCATTTTTGGTATGCAACATTGCCTTCTAATTGTCTTTGAGATAGCAGAAAAAGTTTTGCTTTTTTAAGGGATTTTAGTTTGAAAGTACTGTTTTTCAATAAATATGTATGAAATTTGACTTAAAAGTTTTTGACAAAAGTTTTAGATATAAGCATTTTTTAACTTTTTATGTATGAAGTATATGCATCCATCCTTTTTTGTGGGCGCGGCGTTAAAAAAGTAATTTTTTGCGTTAAAAAGGCGGAGTTTTAGGCCGAAATGTATGCAACCAACTAGTGTTAAGCATTCAACAGTTGTATCACGCCCACTTTTTGTGGGCGTAGAAATTTTATTTTCGGTAGGGTAGCGTATTTTGCAATCCGTCACAGGCGGACTGAAGTTCTTACATACCTACGCACTGTTGCACTTTCCCACTTCTTTTTACTTTGTAACTCTTTTAGGGATATTAATACTATTGAAACTAATAATACTTTAATAATACTATTGAAACTAATAATACTATAATAATACTATAATAAAACTAATAATACTATAATAATACTGTAATAATACTATAGTACTATAATAATACTAATAATACTATTAATAAAGCGTTGTTAAAAAATCTTGCTTTAAACCAATTCTTACTTTAAATGAAACCATTTCAAATACAACTTGCTCGAGATCCAATTACCATAGAGTTGCATTATGGTGAGTACTTACATGGGGAAGTGATATTATTTATGTAAATTAAAGATAAGATTAAGCATCGTGATTTCATATTCCTGATGTAAATTTAACATTTCATTTTCAGGAATACCAATTTGATATTATCAAAATATGAAACTAAATGAGGAATCAATTTGATATGATTCTAATGCTAAAATAACAAAGGAGTATAAAATTGAATTGATATTATTCCTTATGTTAAATTTACATGAATAATGCCACTTCCCCATGCCAAGGGGAAATTTTAATGTCAAACCTATATTACAGAAGCATAAATTTGATATTTAAAATGTTAAATGTACAGAATTAGTTTGATATTTTAAATGTTAAATTTCAGTTAGTTTTTGAATTTAGGCTGGGCATTAAGAAGTTTGTCGAGTTGATCGAATCTTTAAATGTCCAGCCAGTTTTCAGTAACGAATGCCAAACATTTTTCGATCCTTCTTGACCGCACGTGCCATTATCAGATACGAATGTTTCCTTTTTTTCGATCGGAACCAAAACTCCAAGCAAACCAAAATCATCGAACAAATTTAATATTTGTTAGCGGAGTCCCATGTTAGCGGAAATAATTAAAGAATTTATTAAGGTTTTTTTATCCAAAATCCATATAAAACATTGTTTTACCTGATGTACCTTCTTCAATAATTGTCACCGCAACCAGGATAATAAAATCCTTGATCGTGATTTACTCTTGAATCCATAAAACGAACACCTCACGAGTTGCTTCCCTCCATACTGATCGCTACAAACTACAGAATACAATCAATCTCTACCTGAGCACGCATCCCTCCCACGTAACCAAGAGCATAATGCTATGAATTCCAAACAGAACAGAATCGATTCGAAAGATGTCCCGAATAATCCCGAAATGCCAATCATGCATATCACAGAAGCAGCCACGTTGTCGAAACAATGTTTGTCTATCGCGTCCCAAAACATTTTATTCATGACCCAGACTGTGGACATTTTTATGCACCCTATAGGCAGGCAGCAAAAGAGAACCAGAAAATGCAAGGGACACTATAGCAAACGGTTATGTAGGTATTAAATTTATGAGCTTCCGATCAACACAGCCGTGGAAAAAAAAAACAATGAAAGGGAGGAGAACATAGTTCCCGTGGCCATTAGAGCTTGAAGACCACCATCGATTAGGAGCAGTCAGGTTGATTTAGTTGGCTCAATATGCCACCTTTATGCTAATAAAATGTGCCAAGACAAATGGTTGCCGTTGCCGCCAATGCCACAGTCAATATCGATGGACAAAAAATCTACGCATGTTTAACGGCTTTAGACTCTGCAACTGCAAACTCTCGAGGGACGCAAATAGCAGTTCTTTGTCCCAGTAAAGGATTCCTAAACGACACAAGAAAATCAGCTAAACAAGGGGATATCTTTGCCTTTTTGCGCTGTCGCAAAAAATCCGCCCTTTTCATGTTGGGGTTCAAGCAGCAGTAAAACGAAAACCTTTGCAATTGCACAAATATATTGTTGATCCTTAGACAGTTCGTCCCACTACCCATGTTTTTGTGGAAGGGTGCATGTGAAACTCCTCTATTGTGTATCCGATACTATAACCTACTTTCGCTGGGAATTGAATCACCCCGCGCATCAAGTCCTTTGTCGACAGTAGATCAATCGCCAGATGACACTATATGTACATGCATCCGACTTGTACACTCACAAAACGTGTGGGCTTTTCTTGCATCTCATGTCAGTGACCAATTTTGCAAATTTTCAGGCATCGGTGTTAATGTAATTATTACAGAGGGGAGAAAAAAAAAATCACACTCCAAACGTGGATGATCCTCGATCGCAACACGAGGTCGCTACATCCTCGATTTTAACTCCGAAGCAAGCATGTCCGCGTTAACAAGTTGTTTCGTTTCGTTGCAACCCGTGGGTGGATGAGGATCCGATACGGATTCTCTTCGGCTCGCGAATCAGTCGAATCGGTGAAGCAAAACCAGAGTAAGTTGCTGTAAATTAAGTATCAACAGCAGGAGCACAACCAACCTCGTGGACGACGCGACGAAGAGCCAGTCTTAGGGAAGGCAGATGGATGAAGGAAATCGCTGCGCTGTAGGATCATATCTTTTGCCAATTAAATTTGAATTTATTTCGAAGCCGATTCAGTTTTCAAACATCGTCAGCAGCATCAGACTATAACACTGTACCTATCAGCTGCAGCAGCTCTGTCAGTTTGGTTGCGCTGGACAGGACAGTGTTATGTTGGGAGGATTTGCCTTCGGATCAACAGTTTTCTGCCTCATTTAGATTCAAGCCCAAAAAAAAAAAAAAAACAAAGAACCAATTTCATTGAGCAATAAAATGCAAACATAACGACTTTGATAGATGTCTGCCTTGGCGCGGAGATCGAGGCGTGAAGATCACAGCTTGGATTCCTGTTTTTAACGAGAAAAGTCTCGACCTTTGGTTGCCCTATGCGCGTTCTTTTTGGGGCTCAGACTTGGACAACGACAAAGTCGATGACAATGACAACACAGCCCAGGGTGCAGGAATCAACACCTAAGACCAATTAATCAAAGTCGCGACAATTTCTGTCACATTGGGGCAAACGCTTGTTGTTTTTGCTTTTTTTTTATCCCTGTGGATACACGACAGAGAAGTTCCCATGAATGGAGGAAAGTAGCGAATCAATGCCACACGTTTGTGCGATCTCAAATTTTCAGATTTGCAAAAAGCCAGTAGGATGAAAAAGTTTTTTACTCGAGACAAGGTCCGTATAGACGATTGTTGTGAAATTCTTTTGTGGTCCTTTGGACATGAAAAAATTTCAATTCCACGGTGGGCTTTTGTCTGAGTTAAGTGGGGGAACAATGCTAACTTGACACCTTTGTCGCTAGTTGAATGAATGAAGGTGAGGATAAAAACCACCGCAAATAAAGTGCGGACAAATTTGGGCTCACATTTTTCGCCACAGTTAGCGATGGTAAGAGTGCCGCAAAAACTACGAGGGCATGCATGTTTCTTGATTGTACAATAATCCTTTTCAAGAGTACAGTCTGTAAAAAAGGGCCAAGAAACCATCAAATAGCTTAGACTTATGACCATAACTTGCCTTAGGACCGATGAATGATTTTAATAAGAAGGTTGATAACTAGTGGAAGATAAGTGCAACCATGTGACATTATGGTTTAACAGCTTCCACCTGTTTGTCACAATAAAGTGCACAGCCATTATGATAGCGAAGAGTTCCGCTTGAAGACAGTCCCATGTGGATGTCTAATGTTCTCGCTTTCCATAAAGGCTCCAGTACCTGACCCCTATCTGGTCCTGGTGAGCCATCTGTGAAAAAACTATGGCATTCTTTCCCTGGCTCAGAGTCTGACCGAGGCAATCTTCCATACCATTACCTCAGAAAAGTCGACGTGGTAGTTTTGTCTCAAAATGATTTAAGGTGTCATTGCGTCAGAGGGCATGTCCATTAGACAACGGTACCTGTATGTAACTCTAGCACAAGGTCTTCGAAATTCCAATGGGCGTGGTACCAAAAGTGACCTCTCTTTGAGCGAAAGATGGTTTTCAGTGTACACCCCATGATAAATATATAAATCTAAGGGGGGAAGGTTCATCAGAGCAGCTAGAGCAGAGTATGGAAAAGGCCGGCGTATGGAAAAGGCCTCGTTGCAGCTAAGTTTTTGTAGTTTGGCAAAAGAGGAAGCAAGTCGATCCAAACCCGTAGCAAAGCGTGTTCCACCAAACAACCGATGCAAATGAAGAGCTAGATATAACTTGGCAACTCTGTAACTCTGAGTTGAGTGCCATGCCAGGTCACACCTGTGTCCCGGGAAATCAAGAAGCGGATAAGCTTGAAAGATACGCGCCAGGGATAAATGCATCTGTAGCCCTCAAATCTATATTAATTGCTCTGAGTTTGATGGTACGTTGGACAGAATCTAAAACGTGCCAGATATACAAGAAAGCTATGGCACTGCAGGGATATTTGAAAATGTGAACCTTTTCATCACCTGCTCTGCTATGCGCATACCCTTCCTCAATAAACTCGAAGATCTAAGCAATAATCGGAAGGACCTAAAAAAATGTCGTTGGTAGGTACAGGTACCATAAAAATCAGTGCCGTTTAAAAATTGTTTAAAATATTTGATCTCTTCTCGTTTGTTATAACATATGGATCCTTGGCAATAAATAATGTTGCCTTTTTAATTAGCTGTGCTTCGAATCCTTCCGCTTTTCTAAGAAACATTAAGCATGTTTATTCGTATGGGTGCGCATAAAAAAGTAACACAACAATAAGGTTCTCATATCCACTTCCTTTTATTCTGTAGACTCATTCCACATCGTATAGCTTTAATGGATTGGCTGAGTGTAAAGCAAACAAAGCAATAGCTAAACACAAGAGTAATCTACAGCTTCTCGCGAATGCCAACCCGATGTAGAACAAGCCATGCAATAACATTCCAACATCAAGGATATACACAGTGCGACTAGTAAAGCGAGTTCCGTATCCTGGAAATCGGTGTAGAATCCCGCAGGCACAGATAATATACAGGTTCCCGTCGTACATTTAACGATATGTCACAACCGAAAAATGCCTTCAGGCTTTGATAAACACATGTGTGGTGTTGATACACCGAGTCTATGCTCTTGGTCGGATTTAACATTTAACTTCGAGATACACATTAAAACAAGCCAACGATAATTTCCCCTTCAACAACGGCTCGATGTGACGATAACTTAACACTAAAATCTGAGAGCGGTACACGCATAAGTGCTGAATAATTAAACTTGTCCGGGGTGACGAGGACGATGACGAGACAACGACGACAACGAGCTTATTCGATGTTGGATTGTGTGTGTAGGTGCGGAATTCCTTCGGTCCAATTATGTGCCGAGAAGAAGGGTTGACAAGTTGTTCTAATGAAGTTAACATGCGATACATATTCGTTGTCATCTCGTAATGTTGTTGTTAACAAAGGCGAAACTGCCACCCCCGAGTACCTACATATATATGGCTATAATAACAGCTATCTGCGAATAAGCGTTTTATGGTTCAGCTGGCGTTGTGCTCTTATGAGGAAACACTTTGAGAGCAGAGTCAGAGAGGTGTATTGATTTTGTTGTTTTATAAAGTTTTGCGCTAAGGGATGAATTTATATAACATACTTATTCGGATATTGGTGTCGTTGTCTGAGATTGGAAAAGGATCGCATTGGGTTACCTCTTAGTGTTAAATTTTTCTACCTATACAAGAGCGACAATTAGAAAGAGCCTTGACGTGTCAGCCAGGTTTTAGTTTTTTTTCTTGGTAGTCATAGGTCCGTATCTAGAACTCAAGAAATGCAGATTCTAGTCCCTTTTAAGCCCATTGGCAAACAGTGAAGATTTTTATTCCCAGTCTTCGTCGTAGATTTAAAATAACCACGTTTCGCAAATGTCTTATGTTTTTATTGGACTTTTGCTTCAGTGTATAATTAGCCAGACGGGTGATTTAAAAAAAACCAGAAATTCGCTGAAATAATTTGCATAAGCAAATACTTCAAAACGAATGCTTTTGGGAACAATGTCACACTCCGAACAACACGTTGATTCCATGGTAGCATTCATTCGTCCATGTATAATTCATACCGCCTGCTACTCTTTAACAAAGAGCTTACTTGTAGCCTGTCGTCCGTCCATCCAAGAGAGTCCCATGAAATTAATGTTTGCTCATACTATATGCCAGGGAAGACAAAAGCGTTTACGGTCTCCGACCAAATCACCTGCAATCGCTCAACTTGCTAATGAGTATCTACGTGTATGTAAATTTTCAAAACAATTAATTTACACCGGTTAACATTTAATGGGAACAGCAGACTGTGATTTCGGACAAATAGCCATCATTTTGCATCGGATGGTCTGCTAAGCAGCAAGCAACAAGCAGAGTGTTTTGAATGACCCAGAGCCACATACATGTTCCTACATAAATGTGTGTTTTTCTTGCTGAGATAAGTAGGTTCGTTCGACAGATTGCTCGTGTATTTTGGGCAGCCCCTATGCATTTGCATTTTATTGCCTCATAAAGCAAGTGAAATTATTTGAAGTCATTTTTGCCAACTTTCTGTTTGTTATGTTGAATACATTTTTAGTCAGAAGTATTCTATTGCAGAAGGACAAAGTTGAAATGAAATAAAAGAATTAACAATGAAAAAAAAAGAGTTAAAAGAATCAAAAGAAGGATATGAATGATATGAATAAAATGAATGAAATGAACAAAATGAATGATATGAGTAAAATGGATGATAAATGAAATTAATGATATAATGCACGATTAATAAATGAATGAAATGCACGATTAATGAATAAATGAAATGCAAATGAATGAAATGAATGAAATGAATGAAATGAATGAAATGAATGAAATGAATGAAATGAATGAAATAAATGAAATAAATGAAATGAATGAAATGAATGAAATGAATGAAATGAATGAAATGAATGAAATGAATGAAATGAATGAAATGAATGAAATGAATGAAATGAATGAAATGAATGAAATGAATGAAATGAATGAAATGAATGAAATGAATGAAATGAATGAAATGAATGAAATGAATGAAATGAATGAAATGAATGAAATGAATGAAATGAATGAAATGAATGAAATGAATGAAATGAATGAAATGAATGAAATGAATGAAATGAATGAAATGAATGAAATGAATGAAATGAATGAAATGAATGAAATGAATGAAATGAATGAAATGAATGAAATGAATGAAATGAATGAAATGAATGAAATGAATGAAATGAATGAAATGAATGAAATGAATGAAATGAATGAAATGAATGAAATGAATGAAATGAATGAAATGAATGAAATGAATGAAATGAATGAAATGAATGAAATGAATGAAATGAATGAAATGAATGAAATGAATGAAATGAATGAAATGAATGAAATGAATGAAATGAATGAAATGAATGAAATGAATGAAATGAATGAAATGAATGAAATGAATGAAATGAATGAAATGAATGAAATGAATGAAATGAATGAAATGAATGAAATGAATGAAATGAATGAAATGAATGAAATGAATGAAATGAATGAAATGAATGAAATGAATGAAATGAATGAAATGAATGAAATGAATGAAATGAATGAAATGAATGAAATGAATGAAATGAATGAAATGAATGAAATGAATGAAATGAATGAAATGAATGAAATGAATGAAATGAATGAAATGAATGAAATGAATGAAATGAATGAAATGAATGAAATGAATGAAATGAATGAAATGAATGAAATGAATGAAATGAATGAAATGAATGAAATGAATGAAATGAATGAAATGAATGAAATGAATGAAATGAATGAAATGAATGAAATGAATGAAATGAATGAAATGAATGAAATGAATGAAATGAATGAAATGAATGAAATGAATGAAATGAATGAAATGAATGAAATGAATGAAATGAATGAAATGAATGAAATGAATGAAATGAATGAAATGAATGAAATGAATGAAATGAATGAAATGAATGAAATGAATGAAATGAATGAAATGAATGAAATGAATGAAATGAATGAAATGAATGAAATGAATGAAATGAATGAAATGATTGAATTGACTGAAATGAATGAAATGAATGAAATATATTGAATAGTTAACTATACCTAAAGATTAATTGAATAAATTGGACGAAATGGAGTAAATGAACGAAATGAATTATGTTAAAGAAATAAATGAAATGCCACCGTCTCGGTCAGCATGGATCCTATCGTTGTCGGAATGTACTAATCACAAAATTTGGTAGCGGTAAGCTACAACAAATTGTGACGTTAACTCTTTGGTTGATAGGATCGGCAAGAATCAAGGAAGTGCTTATTCTCAAAAATGTTGACACTCTCGTGAGGTTTGTATGGGTGGAAAACCATTTCAACATATAAGTTTTTTTTTTTGTCAATTTGAAGAGGTTTTATAATTAGGTAAACCTAGCATCGAAGGTTAAAAATGGATTTTAATGATATTTTTTACTGCTTTCAATTTAATGCAATTTAAGGCGAAGAGCAAAGCTTGAGACAAAGCAATTTGAAAATACAAGCTCATAACATACAATGTTATAAGCCTTCCAACATTTTGGAAGGCTTATAACATTGGACCTTATACCTTTATTTTTGTACAAATCTTATTGTTTTGGTTGACTTTGGTCATATAGTCTTTTCATCTAATCTAAATAAAATGAAAACAAATAATCACTGCTACCTACAAATACAGAACAGAACAGTAAACACCTACAGAAAAAGATCCAACTAATATGACAAAGAAAAGCCCGCTCTAATAGAGCCATCCAAGCAGGAAGCACTTAGTATCAAATAAGAATTAGGTTTAACATCCACGTATGTGGCCGGTAAACGCTGAACAATTGCCCGTATTAAATCCTACTCACCGTAGAAACACAATCTAAAATTATGTTGTTCCAACAAGAGTCCACACAAAGCATCTAGAATGTATGAAAGAGAAAAAAATCTCACATCTACAGCCCAGCTAAATCAGCGCTAAGCCTTCTCTTGACACCAACAAAGGCCAGAAACGTTAATGGTTTTTCCCACATAAACCGATTAGCGTTCGGCTTTTGTTCCGCCCAATACAATAATATGATCCAATTCGAAATCGCTCGACAACACAATGTTTCCCCGCTTGTAATCATGCGCGCTACTGGTTATGCCCTCGCGCGTCTCGGGATCGGGAATCTTCGTGTGGGATCGAACAGAACCGTACTGCTCCATTAGCAGGAGCGTTCGTTCACAGCATGGGCTCATTTAATCCGTCGCGGTTCTATTTGGTCCAAACAAACACCGTCGAATGCACCCCGCTGGAAAAAGAGACATCAGCCAGTGAATGGAATTCTTGAGAATATTTCTACGAAGAGCAGGTGATTACACGATCGTTGATCGTCAAATTTATTTGATTGCCATGGCTGTGTGATAATCGGCTAGCCTCGTTTTGAACGGCAAGGCAAACAAATAAAAACAGTGGGATGAGCATCTGAAATAATACCCAATCAAGTGACCATAATTTTATATCCAAGGAATTTTTATACCCCAGGGTGACCCTTAAGCTTCTGGATATTATTTCTTCACTGCCATAAAATACATCTAGTTATTTTTCGTTCTTGTGTTAATTTTATAGTAGTCTAATCTACGCCCTTGCAACGGGATGTGGCACAAGTCAAACCAGAGGAAGAATAGACTTATCGTTATTCCATTAACGAAGTTTTGAATTAAATATTTAAGGGCTAATCAAATCTGCCCAGAATGTTGTGCAGAGGAATTTTAATTGGGAAATGTATATTAGAAGCATTTCAAAAGCTTTGCTTTGCGGTAAAATGACATTTAACGAAGAATTAAATAATCACAGTTAGTAGCACCAAATTGATCTGGGAAGCAGACCTCTCTTCCCTGTCTGTAAAATTAAAAGCAATTCTTGTCAACACTGAAGGTGTGCGATGAAATAAGCAAGGACCTATATGCTTGCTACGGGTGGTAAATTTCTAACTTTGCTTTTTGGGACCATTTGCACTTTTCAGTTTTTGGCAGAAAGATAAAAATAAAACTCAGAACCTGTAGTGTAGGCACAAATATATTTTTAACTAATGTCTGGTCTTATAGGCTTGTTTCGAAACCGACACAAATTCAAGAGCTCTCAAAAGACCCACAACAGGATCATTTTGGCCCTCTAATAGCCCTTTCGGTATGATACTTCATGCACGGGTCAGCAAATTCTTCGGTCGGAAGTATGGTCATGGAACTCGCCAAGCAAATTTGGATACGAAAAACTAACAAGAAAGCTTTTTTAACTGACATTTATACATTTCAAAGGAAGGACATACAATGTAGTCCAAAGTGGTGTGGGGAGTCCAATTTTTGCCTACGTAAAGGCTTCTGGCCATTATTGGTCTGCACCAAAATTTGAGTTCCTATGTCTTGTCTAATTTGACCAGAAGGCATTTCGAAATAAAATGTAAATTTTGAAGTTGTCTGACATCTAAGCTGATTGTGAGCGTAGCTGTGGATAGATCTTATTAGTTTTCTTGCTTTGCCTGTAAAAAATGAGAACTAAGAAACACTCCAAGTTTTAGTTTTCTGGCTCAATTCTAAAGACCCGAAAACTGTATACATACGGACGGACGGACATGGCTCAATTAGTTCACCTGTGTGGTCTCGATCATATCTCTAAGAGCCGGTTTTTCAGTGCGAGATCATCATAGTTTCCGAGTTAAACTGAGATTCACCCCCAGAAATGAGTTTTTCAGTAAACTTAGATCTGGGATTTATGTCGGTTAAACATGCCAAATTTGGTGAGTTAATCTCAGATCAACTCTCGCCAGAGATTGTTTGAATGTTCGATTTCGTTCGCTGAGTTAGTTCTGCACTCCAAATTCACTTTGTAACGGGAATTTGATGGAGTTGAATTCTAGAAGTTTTTGAATTTCTACAATTCGCTCTAGGTTTCCTTTAACTTCTGGATAATTTCTGATATGTGTGATATGTTCATACGATATCACCAAATATAAGCGGCGCTAAGAGTCAATAAACACACCTACACACACACACACACACACACACACACATTTTTCTTTTTTCTAGCAATCATTCGAAAAAATGTCAACATCAAATTTCAGCCACTTAAGACGTTTTACAGTTTTGAAAGCTCTGGAGGTCATTGTACATTTAGACCGATTGTGATCGGTGGGTCGGCGAGTCTGTGGGCCGATTAAAAAAAATTTGGACACTTGTACTGACCCATAAAGTGCAGCTTATGTAACAAAATTTACCTCAATAGCTCAAAATGTAAGGCCTAAAAACATGTGACATTCTGACCGAAAGATTCTGACCGGGCGGCGCAGACTGAGATGGCACTCATAAAATCATATGTAGATAAATTAGACCTACCTAAGTTTTGCGCTTATGGTTGATAATGCTGCGCAAATAAAAGAAGTCTCAAATATCGAGAAATAATGATGTCTTCATAATTTATATCGAACTGAACTCAGAATTCCTTTTTCTCAAGTGTAGGTACTAATTAATATCAACATTTTTCTCCAGCTAACTTAAGGAAGGTTAGGTACACGCATAATAAGATTCCAATCTCGATTTCCAGAAGGTCAGATTTCTGCTACAGTAGTTCCCTTTTATTTTGAATTTTGACCAATCAACAAACCTACCTTCATTATGTAAAACAAATTCTCTATAGTGTATCTGAAGACACCCATTAAAACAAGGGGTATAAAGAGGTATTACTCTTAAGGCGATCAATAAAAGTATAAACCCCAAAAGAACCCAAACTGTTCGATCCTTAATCTTAGCCAAACAGTAGCATTGTTGCGTCTTAGGTCTTACCCACGTCTACATCGCACACAACAGGCTCCACTCAGGTTAATACCTCATGTGCCTAATCCGATTGGGATCATCTGCGTCGATCGCATCGATATAGGTAGACCCCCATTCGTCGTATATGATACGAAGGATTGGAACATTTTCATTCCACATCTTATTGCGCATCGGTGAATATCAAAGATCGCTTTTGAAACATTTTCACAACATCAAATTGTGATTAAATGGAATATTCCGCCATTGGAATTTATCACCGCGTGTCCCGCGGTATACACCGCACAGAGAAATAGTAAGCCGTATACAACACTTTGCTTAAGACGGTCCCCAATTAGGTATTGGAGCGCGTATGCGAGTCGATTTCATAGTACGAGAGTACTAATCGTGGTATGCCGCATGTATTTCATATGGCAGTGGCCTAAAGGGGACTTATACATACGAACGCGTACCTTTTCTTGTTCACATGAAAGTAGTCGAACCCTCTCGGTGTAAAGCGGGTGCTTGTGAACGTTTCTATAGTTGTTCAGATCGTAAGCCGCTTTGTTTGTACAACTTTCTCCATAATCCTATATGGTAATGATTTGATGTTAGTGGAGTTTTTTTTTTTCATTTTTTGCGGTCCAGTGATCTTAATGACTGAACCGAGAGTTTTCTACTTGTTAAGGGGGCAGAGAAGCACCATTCCATTAACTGTCATAGGTAGCGGGGAAACTGATCGAGAGATCGTAGTTTCCTGCGGCATTTTCGTCGGAAGATTGGAATCCTTTGATCTTGAACTGATCCATAGAATTGGATAAAAAATTTACAGATAACGATAACCCCTATGGTGTCACCTTGAACATTTTCAAAGTTGTTTTGATCGATGAAGGAATTTGAAAAATAAATTGTTAATGGAAAATTTGATCTTTCTGCCTTTGACATTCCAGAAAAAACCTGCAAGCTTGTCGGGGACATATTTTAGAACATTAATCACTTAAGCAATTGCTTGTCTCTTATCAAAATAAGTCTGGGCATATCACGCAACTTGGAAATCGAATACCTCTCGTATTTCCCTGGCGTAAAAGCCTTAAACTGTAATTGTAATCCGCAAATCCCAAACATAATTTGAATTCTGGTCGGATAATGCTATCGTCCAGTGTCACAGCAGCTCATGTTGAACACATGCAAATGTGGCAAAACACTTTAAATGTGATATGCCAACCGAACGCTAAAAAAAAGCTGTTCAGAAACACTGTTCTCGGATACACCGCGGGCAGCAGAGGAAGCACTACAGCAAATCAAATGTCAAACAGGCAAACGAACAAACACCATTCACCCAGAGCCAGCTCATAGCCTCGTCATCAGACAATGCACTGGGCGCGCGTTCCTCGGGTGTCTGATGACATTAGCAGTTTTCCACATAATTCCGGTACATTTTCCGAGAACTAAATTTTCCCATGGCCCAGAGTCGACAGCCGAACCCACCGGGATTATCATCAAGGTACGTGTGAACTTCACCAGGGTGTTGTATCGAATTTAGGCATCGTCGAGTGGCGGAGTGTCGCGTTGTATACAGGTACATGAGAATGCCCAGGTTTTTTTTTCGTTATGCCTAGGCTAGCGCATTAGCCTTCGTTGTTTAGTCAATTTATGTTAAGTAGCAATCAGTCACTGTAGGTGTCGTTGTCATAGCCATATTAAGTCGCACTGTGCGATGACTGACGCTGATGGTGCGGTGCATGATTGCGCTCAGGTAACGTCTGCACTACGATTTCCTGCCCGAGCTACACTATGAGTGTCCTATCGCCTAGGTTTATCTCGTAAATTGATGTTCCTTCCGTTTCTGTGTGGTTCGTTATCCACTCTGATCGGAGAAAATCTCGGGTTTCTCCTCAAGCTGCTGTCTTCGACCACACACATGCAGAAGGAATTCCATTAACATACTCTGGAGACATCTAATTGAGAGAGTGAGCACAGTATCTGGGTATGACATTACCATAATGCACACACACGACCATACTGCGTCTTCCTCACAATTTAGCACACGTTTTAGGTATAGAGTCCCGCATCTCAGCTCAGCCGGTTAGACAGCATTAATGAATGGCCAAGAGAGCCGAGGATGTGTTATTTGTTTTCGAAACCGCACATCCGTTTTGGAGCTGATAAATCTCGCACCGTCAACCGCTCGGAGAGGATGCCCGAGTGGAAGTCAGCCACTTGGCCATTCTAATCGAATGCATATCCTCGACAAACACCACCTGACGAAATGCTTGTAGTTCGGGAGCCAGATAAGGCACCAGGACAGGACACACCAGTGGCTGCGGCCAGTGGTGATATGATGTTAGTCATCGAGGTGGCCAAAAACCAATGGAATAAAAATTGGCCAAATCAAAATTCCACACTTGAATGCGGCTTATCGCGCCCGTGTAATCTCGGCAGTTGTTGTGCTGCAAAATTTACAACTCGTCGCGGTGCGGGCCGAACTACACACCACGATTCGAACGGAAACCCAGGCTTAGACACTCCGTTCCGTTGGGAACACGCAATTCGTGATGTTGGTATCAGTGTTGACGGGGAGTAGTCTGTCGTCTTTCTGCCGAAAACATTGGTCTTGCATGGGTCTTTTAAGTTTATTTATTTTTTTTTTTTGTCTTCCATAGTTCCCCTTTGTCTTACACCCCATGGACTGCGGCGGCGGCGGAGAACGTCTATCCCATCAGTCCAACATTGGACTGAATGAAAATTCCAACGAAAGTCTATATATAAAATCAGGGATTGTATACAAAAGTCTCTCATAAAACAATATCATGGCTGGTGACCACGATTTGGCCGTGAGGTGAGAAGATCCCAGGTTTATGTCCACCGCGGCCAAAAATTCAGATATACAGCCCTAATTAAGAACTGTTTAGTATTCAATTTGGCCATCGGGGATACTGTCATGGGAAACCAATAAATTTAACAGTTTTGTTGTTGCTTTGTTTGTTTTGCCTGATGGCTTTCCTTCGCAACTGTGACTGCGGCGGGCGATGATGGTGACACTTAACTCGTACGCGAGATCGAGATACTTTTATTTGCTCTGATGGCTGATGGGTTTTTTTTTTTTTTTTTTTGATGGACGGTAGGAGGGCAGCTTAGTGGCGGCAGCTTGTGTGGGACCCAGATCGTTAGTTCGTTGAGCTTTTGGATTTTATTGCCGCTTTTTTATATTGGAAAACGTTAATTAAGTTGAGAAATTATAAATTGAAATGTTCGGAACAGAGTAGTGTCTCAGATAAAACATATTCGACTTGTATAGATGGACGTAAACTTGCTTAAATCTGCATATAGCTACTTTTGTCTTAATTGTGTTTATTTTTATGACATACATATGGCCGAGGAAGATTTATATGCCACTTGATTTCGCGGAGAGGAGGGTAGACTTAAAAAAAAATGATAGCCTGCGACATATAGGTACCTGTGTGAAGTCATGAGAATGAGTAGAAAGGAAGGTAAGACTTCAGAATATGAGGTCTTTGAAATTCTATCAAGGTTCTAAGTTTTGCTTTTGAAAACCAAACCAATATTTGCAATCAGGGTCTCGTCAGAATTGATCAAATCGATACACGAAGTGTACATGACATGACGTTTTTTTGGATTGCGCGGTTGTCCTCTAATTTAAATTCATTAAGCCAAGACACAAATCCTTGCTGAAGTTAATGTATTAATTTCTGATAAAAATCATCATCTAAGAGTGTTATTCTAAAAGGGGAAATGTCCTATAAATTATTTAATAATACCGGGCCTCTTCTCGCAATTTCCTTTTATTAATGTTCATGGAAAGACTAAAATCCACAAACAGCTCAGAGCAGGCAATCGTCAAACAAAACAAGGTAATAATGGCTCTTGGTGAGCCTTAATGCGTTTTTAGTTCATTCATTCAACATAGTCATTAATGTTGAATGATATCTCTGTAATCTTTGAGTAGTTTAAACGAAACAAATTTGGAGGTTAGGCCTGCATAAAGACCCTTGTCAAATTCTTTGTTGAAAGCAAGCCGAATACCTTCTTCGTCAAGAAAGAAGAATATCATATCCCATCTCCAAATAGTTGAATAAAAAATTCAAGCTGGAAGCTTAAAAGCTCCTCATGAATAACCACTAGTACCTACCCTTAACATCAGGAAGACTCTGGGCGCCCAAGACTCCTAAATGGGTACAGACCAACTGGAACCTACCAACTATACATTACAATTTCTTATTGGGAATAAGCCTAGATATCTGAGGAAAATTGTTCCTAGGGATTCTCGAATTAAGAGTGGAGCTATAAATAATATTTCAAACACTCATGTAAACAGTCCAGTTTAGTGATCGACTCACTTTGTGAGGTTTTATATCATCTACACAGGTCTTTATCAAGGATGTTCCTGTAAACACACCGATCTTTTAATGAGGCAGCACCCCAGCATAGCAAAGGTGAGTCGGCCTTTAAGTATTTAAGAGTGCAGATTCTGCTATAGCAAGCCAGGAAAGCATTACAAGAATCTTGTTCTTCTACAGCATTCTACAGCATTTAGGGTTGAACCAAACTAAAGGGGTTGTCTCGAAAGCCATAACAGCCTTGGATGAGTACATGCTACATTCTCACTACTTATATCAACAGGGGTGGAAAAAAATTTAACCAATTCCCAAAATTAATGCTGACCTAGTGAATTTAATAAGTAGAAGTGAAGTTGTTTCTGACTATGGTGATCAGGTGTCGAGCGTTAGGATGGATCGCCAATGTCCTAAAAAAATGTTTTGCATTGACTTCCAATACTTCCAATTTGTTACATTTCGTTGAGTTAAACATATTCTAGTTTAAAATATCGATTTCAGATACAGTTTTTTACAACCTCTGCCCGATCTCAAAATGTTTAGTTTTCGGTACAAATTTTGTTTTATTTTTTTTTCGTTAAAACAATTTGCCAGACACAAATTTACCCGGAATGGATTCGGATAGGACCAAAAAAGCTTTAAGTTTCCAAATACAAATTTCAATAAATAAATTAATAAAGTGACCAATAAGAACCCTAGTAGAGGGCTAAGGGAAGGGCAACATGTTTCATTAATGTTTTTTGAATAGCTTACTACTACTTTACACTGCGTTAGAAAAAGCAAAATAAAATATTTATTTTTATTTTTCTTATTAGCATTTTTAACTTTTTGGACAGTAGTAGAGGACTCAAAAATGGTAACATCATTTTTATACCCGACCGATGGTATATAAATTTTAATGCATAGTTTTTACTTTGTAACACAGTGAAATAATCACCGTAGACCCCTAAGACCTTTTAGAGAAATGATCGAGACCAAAAGGTAAGTCGATTAAGCCATGTCCGTCTGTCCGTCTGTCCGTCTCTCCTCCTGTCCGTATGTATGCAGTTTTGAGGTCTTTAAAATTGAGCTATGTAACTGAAACTTCCAGCGTTGCTTGCTTCTCATTTTGTACAGACAGTGTATGAAAATTGAGAAGATCCGCCCGCAGCCACACCCACAATGTGTGGCTTTGGCTTGAAGGTTAGACAACCTCAAATTTACATTTTATTTCAAAATGCCTTTTGGTCAAGATAGACAAAAATATGAACAAATTTTGGTTGAGAGCAATATCGACCAAAAACCCTTAATAAGGCATAAGTTGGAACGCCCACTCTATTGACCATGCCCACTTTTAACATCTGAAATCTTTGAAAACCCGATTTCTCTGGAAATTCATTTTAAATTAAAAAAAAAATATTTTTTTTTTTCCGTGGGTAGGGAAAACCTTCATAGGCACTACGAGGACCGGCCGCGCGTACTCATAGTAGTGTGAGTTTCTTACTCACTAAAAAACCTCCCATTTTCCGTCAGACTACGACTAAGTTTCCTTAACAAGTAGTTCAAGCTTCTGTAGTAATCGCGTGTGGCAGGCTGCTTCCAACGAAGGCACCTACAACACCGTCAATTTATGCGGTTTCATCTTATGCTGCTAGATCTAACGGTCTCATTCGTTGCAGTCGGCGCGTAAGATTTGTCTGATCCAAAGTTTGGATAATTTCATTGTTGCAGTGTCCGCGAAGACGAGTACTAAGTTTGCGAGCAAAGTTTGTTACCTCGTCAGACACGGTTGCGATTCCTAGATCTCGGTGTAGATCGCTATTTCTTATGTACCTACCATGGAGCATTAACGATTGCTTTGAGTGTCTTATTTTGAAAAGTTTCTAAAATAGATATATTGCTTGGTTTAGTTCAACCCCAGAGTTGTATACCGTACGTCCAAGATGGTTTTAGCACTTGCTTATACAAAAGCAGTTTGTTATATACGCTTAGTTTGGAAAATCTTCCGATGAGCCAATTCATTTCTCTTAACCTGATTTCGAGCTCGTCGCGTTTATTTTTAACGTTCGGCTTCCATTTAAGTTTTGCGTCTAGAGTTATTCCTAGATACTTCGCTTCATTTGAGTATGGTATTTGTACGGAGCTAATGAATAAAGGTTTGTTGTTTTTCTTTTTATAAGTAAAGTTAACATGCGTTGACTTAGTCTCGTTAAGGGCGACTCGCCAGCTCTTCGTCCAGTCGCATATTTTGTCTAAAGCGCGCTGAAGTTTCCCTGTAGATAATTCAACTGCCGTATCAATAGCGAGAATAGCAGTGTCGTCAGCGAACGTAGCTTAAATTGTTCCCTAATCGTGGGGTATGTCTCTTGTATAAAGCAAAAATAATATTGGGCCGAGAACGCTTCCTTGCGGGACACCGGCATTTATCTCTTTGAATTCCGAGTACTCATTTTCGTACCTTACGCGAAAGAACGTGCCTCGTAATGAAAAATCGAATCCGTCAGTTTTTGATCTTTTTTTAACCAAAACTTCAGAAATTATCTCCCAGCAACTTGTAATTACTTACCTTTCATCTGATTATTTACCAGTAGCTGTAGAGCTCCTCGTTACACCATCTTTAAGAGAAACTGTGCGTTTTAACTATAAACCTATGACCATATCAATCTTTCAAAATACAATTACAACCAAACTTGGTAATATAACTAGATTATCGCTTGCAGATATCCAACATTATGCCGATATAGATTCTATGATCACGACGTTAACAACTGCCATAAAAGATAGCGTTGAAGTTTCTGTTCCTCATTTCCCTACCAACAGCGTTCGATCAAAAAATCCATCATATATATTAGACACAATTTCTAAGAGAAATAGAACTCGCAGAAATTGGTAACGAGATTACCCTGCTACAAATTTGAACTTAGGTTTCTTAAAAAACCTTATTAGGTTCTTTATTGAAAATCATAGGATTATGAGATGGAACAAACTACTTCAGGGCTCGAAGAAATGCTCCAAGTCATTTTGGAACGTAGCTAGAATAATTAAACGCAAGCATAGAACTATTCATGTTCTCATACAAAATGCTAGTAGATACATTACCAGTACTGAGAAGCCTGAACTTTGTCTCAAAAATTTGCCTCAAGTCTTACGATTTCAGCAAATCTTAGCAACCCTGTGACTGCAGATATGGTTGAAAGCTCTGTAAGGCAAGTATTTTCCACGTTCGGAAGGTTGCGAAACTAGTTGGGATTCCAAAACCTCATAAGCCTCCAACTGACCCTTCCAGCTATCCTGCCATTAGTCTTCTTGATGATAGCCTGGCGAATATCGAAAGAATAATTAAAAGAAAGCTCACTAACTCAAGAAGCTGAAATGGTAGAGCATTACTCGTGAAAAGTAAGGGTTGCAGGATCGTACCCTGCCGGTGAGCGACACACGCTTTTTTCTTTCGACATTTCCGTCAGCTAACATTTCAACTCCACTCTACGACTAAACGTAAAAATAGAGGGGCCTGTACGGCTTAGTTGTCATCATAATTGTTATAATTTACTTAACAAGACATGTTGGCAATAAATTCAAAAAGGGTGGTTGGTTGGACCTTGATTCGAACCCAGGACCTCCCAATTGTCAGTCATAGGTGCTGACATCTGCACCACAGCCCACTTCCATCTCGGGTGTCCAAATAGCCTACATGATCTCTCTGCATAGATAATGCACATAAAACCCACAAAAGAAAGCTCACTAACTTTTTAGATGACCGTTCACTATTCAAAAATCAACAATTTGTCTTCAGATCCGGATACAGTACTTGTCACCCTGTTTTGAGAATTGCTAAACACATAAAAGACAACTTCACCTTAAAAAAGTCTACCGGTCTCGTGCTTCTGGACATAGAATCCGCTGTCGATTCTGTCTGGCATGATGCACTAATTCATAAAATGATTAGCTTTGGATTTCCCAGAGCCTTGACTGCTCTGATTCGGAACTTCTTGCATGAACGTACTTTTAGAGTACCTGTCCGCACTGCGATTTCCGCAGAGAATATTATAACTGCTGGTGTCCCTCAGGGCTCCGTGCTTGCACCGATACTTTATAACATTTATTTGGAAGATTTTCCAGATCTTCTCAACTGATCTTCGTCAATTTTCGCAGACGATACTGGAATTTTTAGCTCAGATCAACAACCCTAAAATATCTGTTCCAACCTTCAACAAGGTCCGCTACGCTTAGTGTCTACTTTCGCAGATGGAAAAAAAAAAATTAATGAAAGTAAGACTCAAGCCATTCGCAGAAGACAAATTCGCTTTTTTCCAAACTATAATCTTGACCTTAATGGTTATAACATCCCTTAGGCAGAAAATGTGAAATATCTGGGCATCATCTTTGATCAAAAACTAAACTATAGTAGCCATATAGCAAACGCTTTGTCCAAAACAGGAATTCCTATTAAAACATTGTACCCATTTATAAATCGAAGATCTACACTCAACCTTGAAAACAAGCTCATAATGCATAAAGACAAATGGTGCCCCTGGTGTCAATATGGTGACAATATGACAAGTGGTGACAATATGGTGCCCCTGTTTGGTAAAATTGCACACGTACGCATATTAATAAGTTAAGAAGCTGCAACGCATGCAAAACAAGATCCTTAAAATGATCCTTGATTTATCATGGCACTTCTGCACCTCCGAACTACATATTATGGCAAAAGTCGACCTTGTTGTACATAAAATAAACTCGCCAGCAAGCAAGTTTTGTAATAATTGTTCACTGTCGGATAATCCTCATATTAGGCAGCTATTTCCAAGATAGCTACTAAGTTATTTATAAGTAGCTTTTAAGTTTTTTAAGCTTATCAAAAAAAAACCCACTGTATACTACATAGGTATTAAATTGTCAATGGGTTTTCTCTTGCTATAAGCTTTGCCAAATTATATTAAACATTTCTTTAGTCGTATCTTTTTTTGGGTAAGGTCTATACTTCAAGGACTTTTACAAGGTAGGATTTATTAATCTTCATTGGGTACCGACAGCCAGGGGTGAATTATTACCTTTAAAATTTCATGCCTTACAGAAATGACTGGAAGTTCTTATTCTTATAGACCTAAGACAAGGTACCTACCTATAAGTCACAGGATAATTTCTGTAAGTTGGCTTTGTGAATTCTTTTTAATAAGAGAACACACCAGTTTTTAAAAAAAAAACTGGTTTTTTAAAAGCTACCTTTTTTAACGTGTGATTCTTTTTAACCATTTGAAATGGTTTTACGAACGTCTTCCGTCCACTTTTGACCGGATAACGTCTGTAATGCCATTATAAGACCAATGTATCATTCGACCCTTTTCATCCACTTGTGTCACCGACCGCTTCCACCCTTATACTACCTAAATCAAAACCGAAATTAGCCACCGCAGCTGAATTTCTATCTAATGGAGCATGATTCCTTTTCACGAAACGGAAAAGGAAAAACGCAGACATATGCATCCTCAGGCGGAGGTCCAGGTCTACGAATCTCGACTAGTGTAATTGAAAATTTTGTGATAATTTAAAATTATTGCCGTTTGCAGTTTTTCTTCGCTGCCAAAAGAAAACATAAAAATAAAATTAAATCACCCCCCGACACATGGAAACACCCTTTCCGACTTCCGGTGGCATGCAATCACCGCCACCCCATTCCTTTCGTATAGCATTGTTCGCCGTGTTCTGCACAAGTTTTTGCACAGCGTATCAACAACACACATTTTGAGAATTTTACACCGAAACTCCGAAGCGGAAAGCGACAAGGAAATGTTTATTGTTGAACCTCCCCTTCTCGGCACTTGGATATGAGACTTTTCAGCTTTTATTGCCGGCAAAGGATCATAAATTCACACACCGCCCGGAATGATATCGCTGCCGCCGCCACCGATTGTTGCTTACGCCAACTGAAATTGCTCAACCCATTTCGACAGCGTCTGAGGAAGAAACGAACTCTTATACCTACTTCGTATACATATCCTCAAGTCGTCGAAACGAGGTGGCCTCCGTGATGTACTGCCTAAGTCGCCCCGCTCAAAAGTGTAGCAATATTCTCTTGGCCAGAGCTGAACTGAATACATTTTATGCTCAAGTTTTCCCGATGTCACACAGTTCGACACCATTACGATGTCGAACCCTTTAACACGGGCCCGTATAGAACGAGGTGTTCTACAGATGGCGCGGCGATTGTTATGCTAAACTTAACGCTCTCGTGTAGTTGGCACATTTAAAAGTTTGTTAAGCACATCGACGCCATTGTTTCGTGTCACTTTGCACTTAATAAATTTCCAATTTGCTCCAAAATTGGTTGGAAATTGCCAAAAATCCTTTCGATTCGAAGTTTAGTTCCAAAATTTTGTCGACATCGATGTCGATGTTGAGCAATTTTCAACACGTGCTGGCACAGCAATAAATTTCATTTTACAATTTTATACACTGCCATGCCTTGGGCGTGGAAGGGGTTAAAGAATGCTCTATACTACAAAAGAGTTCAATAAAAAATAAAATTCTTTTTCAATAATATGAAATTTCAAAGTGTGTGAATATGGTACCTATACTTACGTGATTATATAATAAGTGAGTGGTAATATGCTGCAATGTTGCTTTTATTTATGGAAAAATATGTTACTAAGATGGGTGGGGGATGCAACCCTTTCATAGAGTTTAAAACGAAATTTATACAGTGTAATAGCACAATTACGGAGTGATAAATTTGTATCAGCCGTTGGTAAACGGGGTCTCGGTTTACATTGTTTCTAGAAGATAGAGAGTCTTTATTATTATGACTTGACAACTGGGGGCTTGTTCCTTTTGCCATTTGCATAAGAAAAAACTATATGCTAGCCCTGGACTGTGAACTTGAAAATATCGGTTAAAGCATATTTTGCCAAGAGATACTATTTGTACAATTTAATTAACTTCTACTTTGGTAAAAATATTGCGTTGAGGATCACATACTACTTCAACAAAACTTAAAAATTTTAGGTTGAAACAAAAGATTTTGTGCCTGAAAATAACTCTGGCTTCTTTGAACACGCAGTGTCAGTACATCTTTCGTCCTTAAATTAGTTGCGGGAAGTGTTGAATTTATATTAGGCTAGGAAAGGTTGAAGTGTCTGGGCGGACGGATAAGAGCATACTTAGACCTGCAATCAATGAATCACCATTGTTGTACCACGTTAATCTGAGCTTCCTATAAGTTACATAATGGGTCGGTCGTGATTCGATCGTTTTTGAAAAAGGGTAAAGATCTTCGTTTTGTGATATGAATCTTCTTTCTCCTCCTCATTCATGCAGCTCCTTCAAAACCCATTAGTGTAAACACTAAACATACACCTTTAACTGTACGCTACCCCTTGGCAAGCATGCCTTCTCAGACAATGCCTTGAAGTAGCACCATTAAACTAAGTGCCTACTCGAAGGTCGACATCTTAAAGTCACGGTCAAACTTTAGAGCCTTTAAGATCCAGCTTTAAGTCAAATTTGTTTCGTCAGCAGACAATTATAATCGCCTGCCCTTTTGTTCTTTCTTTGCATCCAGCTTAAGTAAATGTTAAGATAGGGAGCTTATCATGATTCTCCTCTAAAAACTCTGCTTAAAAATAAAAAAAAAACTGTTCGAAAAACTCTTCTATTGCTTAAAAAACTTCTTTAAAAAATTTTCTTAGATTGCTAATGACTTAAGCAATAAAAATCTGCTCATTCTGCTTTTTTTAGCAAACCTTTGACATTTTTGAAGTTAGGCAGTCGCCAAATGTCAAGCAAATTGTATGAAAAGCTCCTTCTGGTAAATAAGGGTCGTGGTATCAACCCCTTTTCAATGACATTGTAGTTTTTGTTCAAGTATATTGTCCACATGAGGTTTACATCTGCAAAGTGAATTTTTTTGTCAAAAACTATTTTGTTCTTCGAGTACGCCCAAAAGTGGGCTAATAATTTTTCGAGTAAACTGATTGTGTATGGATACATGTCAACATAATGCAAGAATACAAGCAAACATATTAAATTGGCATACAAATACCGTTTGTAACGGCAAATGAAATGCGACTGCCCCCGTTTTTTTGATTTTTTGAAATGCCAATCAAAACCTCCTACGACAATTTTGATTTTTCATGCTAATAAGCAAAGTAGGCGTGTCAGTAAGTGGATTTCAAAACTTTTTACACTTCTACTGCTTCGGGACCAAAGAAACTCAGATATTTTTTTCCGTGGGTAGGAAAAACCTTCATAGGCACTACGAGGACCGGCCGCGCGTGCTCATAGTAGTGTGAGATTCTTACTCACTAAAAAACCTCCCATTTTCCGTCAGACTACGACTAAGTTTCCTTAAGCTTCTGTAGTAATCGCGTATGGCAGGCTGCCTTCCAACGAAGGCACCTACAATACCGTCATTTTATGCGGTTTCATCTTATGCTGCTAGATCTAACGGTCTCATTCGTTGTAGTCGGCGCGTAAGATTTGTCTGATTCAAAGAACTTTGTCTGATCCAAAAAGAGAAACTCAGATATGCGGTTTTAAGTTCCTAGGTCAAAATGTAAAGCCTAAACAACCGACAGACAAACGGACGGACTTGTCCCGACTAAAAAATCGGTGTGATCATAAGCCTTTAAGGTCTTGGGGGTCTACGATGATAATTTCACTGTTACAAACTCTGAATCAAATTTACTTTATCTCTTATCCTATGGGATGGGGTGTGAAAATTAAACAAACATAGCGATTGCAGAGGGACGGCACGTATCCCCGCACAGATATTTCACTGTGTCGCTTTGTCAAAGTTGCATTTTCTGAACTTAAAAAGCACGATTATTACAATTTTATTTTGCAAAATAATTTTAACCCGCAGAATTTTGATCCCAGCCAACCCAAATAGGTTGTGGCCATAATTATATGATTTTGGAAAAAAAATTCAGCTTTCAAAATTTTACTTTTCATAATTCTGCTTTTAAAAATTCTGATTTAAGAAATCGAATTCTGCTTAATGTGTTTTTTTAACCAAACTTTTAACCAAGTTTGCAGTTTTTGAAAACTTGAATTTTTTTTTAAGTGTGGCAAAGGTAAAATAAGAAACAGGTAGGGGCCGCACGCCCCTCCATTTCCAGAATTTTGTTTAACAAAATTTTTAAACCAGAATTTTGTAAAAAAAATTGACCCCAGCAGAGTTTTTACTTCAACTTATTAAGAATAGGATGAGAATGAATACAGCTTCCTGGAATCTGGGTTGCTACCAAATCTATGCAGAAAACGACCCAAAACCGACCAGATAGAATTTGATGAGCTTAGGTTGGCTTGCATAAATGTCTCATTACACATACAACTCGTATGGCTTTTTCTCCATTTTGTTAGGTTTTTGTAAATTTTGGTGGCTTAATCTTATCCAACCTAAAGACACTGTGAGATATGTATGAGGGCGTGCCACCCCCTGCCAGTTATTATTTTTTTTTTTTACACTACCCCAGGGTATATTCATTTTAATGCACTGTTGGTCCTTTAAGGGATATGATCGGGACTTACAGATCAATTATTTAAGCCATGTCCGTCCGTATGTGTGAAGTTTTTAGGCCTCTTAAATTGAAGTAGAAACCTGAAACTTAGAGTGCGGTTTGATTCTGAATTTGTACACACAAAGTAGAAAAATTGATAAGATTTGCACCATCGACCATATTTCCACTTTTAACGTGTTGGATCATTAAAAACGGGAATTGGAAAATTCATTGTAAAACGAAAAAAATGTTATATCTAATATTAAAAATATAACCTTGAACAAGGTTTGTTACATATGAAGCATTGAGCTCCGCCTTCTTTTAGGAAAAATTATTTTTTCAGCATTCATTTCCGCTTATAGCATTAATTAATTCGCTTCAGCACTAATTTTGTTTTATTATTTATTATTTTATTATTTATTATTTCTTATTTCTTATTTAAATGTTTTTCTTTTTATAATTCACCTCCGTTTGTGGGATGCCGTGGCGTAGTGGTTAGTGTGTGTGCTTACTACACCGGAGGTCTGGGTTCGAATCCTGTCATCGTCACCTGAAAAAAAAGACTTGTTCTTTTTCACGCCCCCCACCTCCGCGAGGGTCTGACATCATTTGTCTTGAAAAACTTCTCAAAGTGCCGTTCTGATTCGCCAAAAAATTGTAGGTCCCCCTGTATGTAAAGAAATTAACACACCAGCATACATTGTTGAGAAGTTGGCCCTGGTTCACCTCGAGCTGTTGCGCCACTCTATTTATTTTTTATTTTTGTTTTAATTCACCTCCGTTTAAGGGGATATGGCTACCCTTGTACTGAGTTAATGAGTTAATGAGTTAATGATGCACTTTGGAAGCCTGTTCCACATCCGTGTTGTTCGGCTAAAAACAGAACTCCAATAAAATGCGGTTCATCTGAAATTGGGCTCAAGGGTGTACTGATGAGCATTCCTTCTTGCGCGGGTATGGCAACTGGATTTTTTTAGGGGTAGGAATGTAGCTGGCTGTTTCGCTGGAGCACTCTTTATGGAAAAAACGACAGAACAATGAGAGACAAGAGACATTACGACGATGTTGCAAGAAGTCGATTGACTTCGCAATGTTTGAGTCACCTCTCAATTTCAATGCTCCTTTTTTCGTATCCTATCGAGTAGGTGTAAATTTGTCTTAGGAGCTCCTGCCCAGACATGAAAGTTATACTCCAGTTTTGGTCGTATATACGATTTATAGATGACAGCGAGTTCCTTGCCGTTCATGGTATTCCTTGCCGTTCATGGATTTCGGCGCAAGATTTCTATTCAGCTCGAAAGACAGTAAACAGCATTGTGTTTTGGATGCATTAAATTCCAGTCTGTTTAAAAGCCCCCATGTTGATATGCTACCTGTTAAGGAATTCAATGAGTTCAACATACTTACCCGTTCTCTTTCAACGTCGAAGGACTGGGGCGTTTGAAAGGAAACGAATATGAGAAACTAAGATTAGTGCCATCAACAAAAGAATGAATTGGATTAGATGTGGCAGACAAGAGATCGTTTAAAAAGATCAAAAATAGTGTTCGGAATAAAACTGAGCTCTGGGGAAAACCTGCATTAATATGATGAACATCAGACTTGAAACCGTCCAAAAACCACTTGGATTGATCGGTTCAAAAGGGGATTTCTAATCCCATGAATAAAAGACACATTGATTCCAAATGCACGCATTTTGGCAAGAGAGCCTGATGCCAGACTCTGTTAAATGCTTTCGAAATATCGAGCGCAACAACCTTGCTTTCACCATGAAGATGCAAGGTAGTACTCTTATAGCATCCACCACAAACAGAATTTCTGTTGATGCTATATCCTCTCATAGCCAAAGATGCAGTCAAATTGAATCACTTAATTCTCCATCATCATCATCATTTTCGAATGCCGCCTATCCTTTAAAAAGGTCGCGGAGCGAGGGTGGCTAAATGGTCCTTCCATCTTTCTCGATCATCCGCCACCAACTCAAGAGACTCCGGAGCAATCCCCAGGCGGGACTCAGAGAGGTTCTTTACCTGATCCCACCACCTGTTTCTTGGCCTACCAGGGGAGCGACGCGCTCGCATCTCGGCTAGCATGACCTGTCTAGGAAGTCTGTCAGGGGGCATGCGAACAACGTGTCCAAACCATCGAAGAATCGATCGCTCCACTCGGAGAAGTAGCTGCTCAACATTGAGATTCCTACGATTACTGACGTTTCTCACTCTGTCTCTTAGAGTAACACCAGCAACGCACCTCAGGAATCTCATTTCGGCACCCGCGATCTAATTCTTTCGGTCATTACCCAAAGTTCATGACCATAGATGAGGGTCGGAACGAACACTGAATTAAAAACTGAGATCTTTGCTTTCACTCCAAGCTCAGCTTTCCTGATGACCGGCCGGCGCAGTTCCTTTACTATTGCTCCAGCTTGGCCAATTCTACAGGACAACTCAGTATCACTCCTCCCATCTTTCGTGAAAAAGACCCCGAGATACTTAAACTTCTCCACCTGTTTTAATGGAACTCCATTTATGTGCAGGGTACACTGCACAGGAGTTCGGGAAACAACCATCACTTCCGATTTGTTCACGTTTACTTTCATCCCAGCATCACCACAGATGGCTGCAAACCTATCCAGTGCTCGTTGAAGTTCCTCTTTGGATGATGCAAGGATCGCCAATTCATCTGCGAAAAGCAGATGGCTCATCCTGATGCCAGCCAATTCGAAACATTGCTCGCCAAGACTGCGCTTCACCATCCAGTCCATATATGCTATGAAAAGGAGCGGCGACAGAGCACAGCCCTGGCGAAGTCCAACGCGCACATCAAAAGGACGGGATTTGACGCCATTAATCCGTACATAGCTTCTGCAGTTTCCATACAAAGACTGGATGGCTCTCAGAAGAGGCCCGTTCAGCGCATAGTCCTGCAAAACTCTACACAGTGTATCCCGAGGGACTCGGTCATACGCCTTTTCCAGATCTACAAAACACGCATAGACCGGTTTGGCATGTTCCCAGGCCTTCTCAAGAATAACCTTCAGAGTAAAAAGCTGGTCGGTTGTGCCTCTGCCAGGCCGAAAGCCGCACTGTTCTTCCCGTAACAAAGGCTCGATTACAGCTCTGGAACGCGTTTCCAACACCTTCGCGAATACTTTTCCCGGAAGACTCAAGAGAGATATGCCCCTATAGTTGGCGCAATCTCTCCTGTTCCCTTTTTTGAAAATGGGCACTATAACTCCCGTTTGCCAATTGCTAGGTGCCTTCCCGCTATCCCAGGCCACCTTAATGACACTTTCACTGATTTTAAAAAGATTGTAGATTGGGGCAAGGCAAACTTTGTTAGTTTTAATGCTAGCAAAACACAGTTCCTTCTTTTCAAGGAAGAATGCGTCTACTGTATCTCCCGTCTATATGGAAAGCAAAATCATTTATGCAAAAGCCTCCTTGGAGTCAATGTTAACTGTAATATAACTTGGTACCAACGCGTATCTAATATTGCTAAATCTGCTTCGTCAAAATTAAGCTATTTGTTTAGAGCAAAATGATTCTTTACTCCAGCTTTTCTCAAATAAGACCAGCATTGGAATGCTGTTCTCGTATTTGGAGATACATATTCAGCTCCTTCTTCTCTTCTCTCCGTCTTCTAGATGCAATTCAGAAAAGAACCATTAGTTCTGTCGATAATCCTGAGTTAACAACCAATCTCCAATCACTTACACACCGTAGACGTGTTGCTGATTTATGTCTTTATTATAAATATTTATAATATAAAATGCTCTTGGAATTCACTACCTGAAAACATGTTTCCTAACTCATATGAACTACAAACTTTTTTCCTAACTCAAATAAAGTCCAAGGTTCGCCTATCCTGAAAGAAGAATATAAAAAAAGGAGCGGTTCCACTTTTCAGTTTTTCAAGAAATATATATGAAATTTGACTAAAAGTTTCATAACAATGTTGTTGATGTTAGCATTTTCTTACTTTTTTGTCTTATATAGTATAAGCCCGCCCTTTTTAGTGGGGGTGGCTTTAAAAAAAGGTGATTTTTTTTAGTTAAAAAGGCAGAGTTTTAGTCCGAAATGTATACAACGGGCTATTTTTATATCCCGCCCACTTTTTGGAGGCTTAGCTGTTTCCTTTTTTGGTAAGTTAAGGTATTTTGCAATCCGTCGCAGACGGACTGAAATTTTTACATACGCACTGTTGCACTTTTTCACTTGTTTTTTTTTTTTTTTAATTTTTGAACATTTAATCATATTTTTTGAAATTATGCCACAGAAAGTCAGCTTTGAATAACTGCATTTGTTTACTTTTTCCTACGGCCATGGCGGTTGGTACATTCTGAACTAAACAAAAACTGAACCCCAGCTGGTCAAATACGTATTTTTGCTCATTTTCCTACAAAAACAAACCAAAAACAATTGACCAATATGCAACCAAATGCAGCGCGTACTCAATGAGATGCATGTACCTATACCTGATTGTGTGAAACACCCGCATGTGGTTGCGAATTTATTTTTTAAATCGCAACACGTGTTTTAGATTAAATGGGCAGCATCAACGCGTGTGGTGGTTCATAGGATCCGTCCCGCGCAATGAGTGTGACAAAATCTTTCCCATAATCTGCTTGGATTTTGTCGTGTGGTCAGCTGCATGCACCACATGCATATGCAACCGCCCAAGCAATTTGGCACTGTAATGAAGACTAAATACCTCACAATAAACACGCGTCCAAAAGGTGTCCTAAGTACCATTGTAAACAGATTTAGTAATGAGTTGCAAAAACATTAAATAAATATGTTTACCGACAGCCATGAAATAATCGTCTCATCGGAATGAAAATCCGGATAAGTTGCATGGGAATTCCGATTCCTGTCATATGACATACAGAGACTAACGTTCGGTTAATCTTTAAGCCTTTCGAATCCAATTCATGTGTTTGTAAACTTGATATTTTTTTTTAATCACATTTGCAGCAAAACATTATTAATTCATTTGACTTACAGCCGAGAGAGGAGACTGTAAACTCATCAATGTTTATGTATTGTACGAACACAATAGTGTGTTTCTGTGGGAAATCCTTTGATGCCCGGATTGAATGCTCACCTAAGGTCTTGTTGTGCAGATAACTTTGACCTGATGAATGAGTGATGTTTCGGCTTGTCATTTTCGGCTTAACCCATGCCGAAGGAAGGTTGCCCATGAGAAGAGAGTATATGGAATTTAGGAAGCGACTTCGTGACGATACGACTTCCTGTCAGATAATCCGAATTTTTAATTTGAATGATTACCGGGCATGCATTATAGATGTATACGAGGATGATCGCATATTTCGAAGGACAAACGAGAAAGTTTTGTGTCAATATAATTATTATCATCAAGATAAAGGGAATATCGCATGAAAGATGACAAGGCTCTTGGTAAACGGATTACTATTTTCATTGGATTGTACTATGACATCTTTTGTGTTGAGTTAAGTTTGTTAAGTAGCTCAAAACTCGATGTCTGGATTTATTCGGAGTCCTTGGGAAAAATTCTTCATGTGGAAGCCAAGGCATGCGGGTAAAAAAGCGACTGGAAAAACGAAACTGATTTCATAAATTTTTAGCGGGGATATTTGAAAAATTGTTACAAAACGACGAATAATCCTTGGACTAACTAGTCGGCTTAGTTTGTGAACAAAGCCCTAAAAACTTAGATAAAGGAAAAAGGGTACAATAGAGGCTTCAATAGATTTGGTCGCCGTACAAGTGGGGATTAAACTCGCACGCTCTACATTTGATTCAATCCAATTCAACTAGTCGGCTCAAGGGTGAACTGAATTACGTTTTGGCATAAGTTTTGGAACAGACAGTATATTTTTAAAATATACTCCAACTAAGAGCCAAATCGCTGGTCATATCACTTTAATGACCGAAGACACTTAAGTTCATTAAAAAAAAAACGTAATTTGCATACCTACCCAAAGCTGTCGGATCGAAAGAACTATCTTTTTTGCCGACATCGCTGCTATGATATTCCACGGAATTGCGGACCGGCTGACCTAGATCGAGAAAAGGACAGGCCCTTAATGAGCAGGAAAATTCATCCAACCTTACATGTCATTAAAAAAGTAGGTACTTTCGGTCTTTGTACAATTTCGGGTGATCGCAAAGTCGCCGCCCGATTTTCAATGACTATTGTAACCCTGCAAATAGTTTGTCTTTACAGCTGAGTCTGTTACGTAATTGACAAATTTGTTAAATTGATGTAAAAACAATATAAGAAAGTTAAAAACGAAGTCCTTTTGATTTTGTTTAAAGAAGGCAGAGGGCGTTTTTATTTTAGAACGAAAAAAATTCCCTGGCCTCCGCTCGTCTTCTTAAAACTTGTATTTTGCGAAATATAATCCTCCGCATACGCTGTTAAATGTTTAAGCTGTTTGCAAGATATATTTTTTCTGATCACAAAGCAAGAAAACAAAAAGTTGTTTTGGAGGGAAAATTACTCCAAATACAACAAATACACCAATCAAAGCCGAAGTCAATTTGAATTTAAATAGTGGCATCTATTTCCGAAGCTAAAAACTCTTTTTCGAATTTGCAGCAACTGTAAGAAAAAAAAACATATTTTCATTACAATTTCCCATCCTGAATGGCATATGAGTAAATTTCCCATTGGAACAAGAACAAGGGTAAAATCCAGAAAAGGCCAACAATACATTTGTCATCCACTGGACCGCCCGTCGACTTTGTATAGCAAACTATACAATCGCCAGCACAAACAGCAACATCCTGAATAGTCCAATGTGATTGCAGGCTCCCATAATATCCTTTCAAAATATTGTTTGCCCTTTTTGCCAGCACTCTCTCGACGTTCATCATTTATCACACATTGTTCATTTCTGATATAGATTTAATCTTTTATGTTGTATTCTTATTTCCATCTGTGTGTTCCAATCCTGCCAACAACGCCATAGATTTTGCGTTAGAAAGAGAAGTGTAGGTTCTGTATAGCTCTAATGTCTTCATAATGAAAACTGTGTGGCTACGGCTGCGGCTGCTGATGTCCTTCCTGCACGGGTATACAATGCAGTTTAGTTAAGAGGAGCATCATAATGTAACTGCGCCTTCGAATGGGAATTTTGTTTAATTTTTGGGTGCAACAGACAATCGACAATTTGGTTGTGTGAATGTCCTTGCTAAAAGCAATGCGGAAATTGAATTGTTTGGTGCGCTCTTTAGGTGGAATTAGAGCCTAATGGGCAGTCGCCTGGGTCATTTTATGGTCAGATGCGGGGAAACAACGGGTGTCCCGCACACACTGATTCTCGAACGAGTGAGGTTTGTCTGAAAATGAGTGTGCGCTGGCTGGGTACATCCATTTATCTCTAACGCTAACAAGGTGTTTGTTGACTTTGCTCGTCAGTGTGTGTGGTTTCTCAATTAAGCGTAAATTGTCGGCCATAGTGTCAACGATGGCTTCATTAAGGCGATTATGTTCTCGCCCCCCAGCAAACAGCTCTTGGACATATGTGGGTCAGGCATAAACGGTCATTTATCTTGTGTGTGCGGACGCCTTGTCCTGATCCAAGCGTACTTTTCGCTTTATGACATGGCTATGAATTTTACAGGATCCCACTTGAGACCCAAAAAATATATATGACAGAGGATAACCGAGGATGCGACAGGAAAAGAAGAAGATTATGGCACACACTAAAAAGGACGAAATATATAGATGAATATGAATGGAATGCGTAAATGGGGCCGCTATTAGGCCTATCACTGTTGTGCCATGTGGAATTGACATGAAGTCGAATAAAAAATGGATTTCCTAGGGATAACGATTTGACATCCCTTCGAATAGGGTGAACTGAATGACATGGCTTTTAATATTTCTTTCTTTTTTTTTTTGTGAAGAAAATTTGAAAATTTCATCCCTCGCTTATGGCACGTTTCCTTTCCAGGATGCTCTTCATTTTCACTCGCACGGTGTTCATTTTGACCGTAAAAGCTCCCAAGGGTCGATTTAAAGCCAACTCGTAAAGGTGGAAAGAAATACGATTATGGCCAGAAGCGAGAAATCTCCGCAATATCGATGAATACAAAATTTGACAGCAGAGAGGATTTATATCGAGCCCTTGGAGCAATCGCCTATACAAGCCGAGAGTTTGTCAAAAATAAATGGCACGAAATGCTTATGCTTAGATCCTTGGAAGTGAGATTTTATAAAAGTGAAAAGGGTTCAATCTCCAGAGTGCGAGTTCCTTCAAACGTTGGTAATCCATTTTTAATAATTGCTCTGCGTTCATGCTCTTGGGAGTACCTTTTAGGTAGTGTGCCAACGATTCTTGATTTAATGTACGAATGATCTGACAGCAGTGTGAGTGGCTTTTCCATTTGCCTTGAATAGTATGTGCAGGTGTCCTTAGAGGCCAACAATATATGAAGACCTTGTTTGGGTTTTGCGGTTGTTTCTTTGAATTGAGGAATATGATGTAAGTATATTTGCCCCGTTTTTATATGAAAATATCTTCATATTTGAAGATACTTCATCATTGCTTCGTTTCGCACTTAGTCAAAAACCTTTTTGAAAGATTTTGATGGATGCCGAAGTAGTTATGAAAATGATAAGGATAAGTATTCCTTACTTTACACTTTTGTATTTGTGTGGTTTTCACTTTAACCTTTAAACATTATGTGTAGTTATAACGCTTACTTTGTCAAGACTTGATTATACTAAATTAAGTTCCATAAGACGAAAGAACTTAACAGCGGTACCTAATTGGTCCTGATTTTTTCATAAAGCTTCATAGAGGAGTTCTTGAACTGGATTTCGGAAAACAAAACTCTTGCTCAGCTTAAAAAGAGCCTCGATCTCTTCTGCTAATATTGTATTTTGGATGTCTTATATTCCAAGACATCTAGAAAATTCCTAGACTCTCTATGAAAAAAGTTATTGCAGATATTTTTTTCAATCAATTAAAAAGAGACATGTTAGAGAATCGTTGGATTTGCTGATATGATTTTTCTTAGTCTTATAGCTTCGCAAGTTTCTTCTACAGAGTCGCGAAGACACTCGTTTGGCGTACTCCAATGCTGTTGTGGCAGATTTGTGGCATGGTTTGGCATCATATCCCTAATTTCCTGCGGAACAGTTAGAGCTTAGTGTTTAATTGACAATTCAGACAATAACGACAGGTATTAAAAATTCAATAAAAAAAGGACCTTACCCAGTTATTGTAGGAATTATGGTACACAATGAATGATGACCATTTGGGTCACACTCAATAGTAATATGAGTCGCGTTCTTCAATAGGCACTCTGCGGGTGGCTCTCCAGGGTGGCTTTCGACGATATCTTATGCAAGATAAAGGCTAAAGTCAACCTTTACGTGTCTTAAGCGGGCTTCAGCCTTACAGTGCTATATCCCTGGCTGATATGAAGACTTCTTTTCAGAGTATGCAACATCTAGGACTACCTTTGGGAAGTAGGAAGAAATCTATAGTATTGAACCCGTAAACCGCACAAATTCGACAACCCATGGCTCTATGATGGAAGGAAGACAATGTCTTCTCTGTCTTGGGAAATACATAGAATGAGTGAGACCGAACCTTTACTACAATCACACAGATGAAATTCTACCAGCCATCGTTGAGGTCCTCCGATCCCGAAAATAATAAGGAGGCATCAGAAGAGGAGCCAGCGCCCCGTAACTTTGTCCCATTTTTCCCCAACCTCTATCACTTTGAAGTGAAAGTCACGGCTCTCTTTTTCTTTTACCATATATCGTTCCATACAGTTAAACTTGGCGATTAAGTCCGGCGCGGCGGATGAAAAAATACTTTAAGCTGCTTCGAGAGGAAACGATTTCGGACAATTTATGGCCCCGTTTGTATAAACAGACATCGGTGGAGGAGATAAAACATCGAACTGCACCGACCTAGCCAGAAGAGCCAAAATATAACTGCTACGATGAGCGGATGAGCACCTACGCCCCGGCCCGAAAAGTCTTCGGAACCACCCCGCAAGAACGGCGCAGATGAAGAACACACTGAGACTCAGTTGGCGCACACAAGTGGAAGGGGACCTTAGCTTACTTTACGTGCGAAACTGGAGACGGCCTGCTGGAGACAGAAGTGGGTGGCGAAGTTTGATGGCTGAGGCCTAGACCAGTGCCTTAGCGATGAGACTTTAGCGCTTTTTTAAGTAAGTAATTAAGTAAGATGTGGTCCGGTGCTCTGTTCGTCTCCCGAATATCTCAAACTCGTGTAGAAAAACACCATATTTTAATAGTCAGCCGCGATCTTGCAGACATAGTCAGAGAATCAAACGAAGCTTCGTGGATTAAATGTTTTTTAAAACTTTTTTTAAGAAACGAAGCAGGCAAGGACACGAAACGCGAAACTTAAGTAGATACTGAATCTAAAAGAACAAATACAACTTTTCGATGATATTGAAAAGTTTTTGAGAGTGGAAAACGAATGACGTTTTTCAGTTTTTAAGGCCATAACTTTTGAACCGCTTACAAGCCAATACAAGGCCAATATTGTGCACACGTATAGAGCAACCCAAAATTTACGAAGCGTGAATGTCATATTTTTAAGAAAAAGTTTTAATACTGCTGTTTTTTATTAAAAGAAATCATACGAAAAAAAATCACATGAATTTATCCAGGGGCGGATTTAGGTAAAGCGCCGCCATGGGCCAAACTTTTTTTGGGCCGCCCCCATATACCATCACCCCCCCCCCCCCCGACCTCTTCATGGGCTGCTGGTAAAAAAGTTATAAAATTAATTCAGTACACTGAAAAAAAATATTACTTATAACACTGTTCCGCTAAACAATTTGTGGCAAAAAGGCAAAGGCAAATTCCAAAAGCGATCTCCACGTTTGGGAAAATGGTGTGTAAATTATCGGTCCGAATAAAACTTTCCATTTTAATAACAAAGTTTTCTTCGCAGTGAACGCCTGTTCTTGTAGCAGGTATCTTCATTCTAACACAAGCACAAGCATGATGTTGATATCGTTTTTTCGTGAAATGTAATTTATCCAAAATAGCTACATATATGCCCTAAAATGCATGCACAACGATAAAAAAGAAGATCTTATGTCAATCACAATCATATTTGTGATTGACATAAAATAAGCATTTTTATGTCAATCACAAAACACATACGCAAGGATAGTGCATGGATACTGCTTCCAGTTTTGATTTTTCATGCAATTAAGGAAAGTGGACGTGTCAGTGGTCAGATTTTAAAAATGTTTACACTTGTACTGCCTCGGGTCCCAAGGAGCTCAGATATGAGATTTTAAGTTCCTAGATCAAAAGGCTCCAAATTAAGTCCCAAAAACTACCGATAGACAGACGGATAGACTGACGTATGGACGGACGGACGGACGGACATGGCTCATTCGACTTGACAATTCGGTCTCGATCATATGCCCTTAAGGTCTTGCGGGTCTACGCTGATTATTTATTTATGTAACAAACTATGAACCAAACTTAATATACCTGCTATCCTAGGAGATGGGGTATAAAAACGAAATGGAAAAAGTAAGAAGTTGCAATAGTACGCATGTAAAAACTTCAGTCCGTCCGATTGCAAAATACCCTACCCTGCCAAAAAGGAAACTGCCACGCCTCCACGCCTCAGCGCCTCCAAAAAGTAGGCGGGATATAAAAATATGACTGTTGAATTCTTTATGCTAGGTAGTTGCATACATTTCGGACTAAAAATTCGCCTTTCTAACTTAAAAAATCACTTTTTTTTTAAGCCACGCCCACAAAGGTGGGCCTGGGCTAAAAATTGAAATCAATTAATTGTGATTTCGTTAGAATCGTGAAAAAATGCGTTATAACCGAATTTTTTTTGGAAAAAAAAGTTTTTCCGTACAAACGCCCACTAAAAGTGGGCGGAGCTCAAAACTTTGTACGGACAAAACTTAGCAATTAGTAATATCTTTGATATTTGACATACATTTTTTTTCGATTTAGAGTGAACTTCCGATAAATCGGGTTTTTACAGATCTAACATGTTAAAAGTGGGCATGGTCGATATTTTGGGCGGTATAATTTTCGCACTCTTAAAGGTTTTGGGCCATTATTGCTCTATACCAAAGTTTTGAGTTTGGATTCCTACGGCTTGTCTGGCTTGACTAAAAGGCATTTTGAAGGATATTTGAAATAGAGGTTGTCTTACATTGAAGCCAGTAATGGGCGTGACCGTTGGCGGATTTAACCAATTTTCACACCTTGTCTGAAAACACAAAAGAAGAACCAAGATACACTCCAGGTTTAAGCATCCTAGATCAATTTTAAAGACCTTAAAACTTTATACATACTGACGGTCGGACGGACGAACCTGGTTTAATCGATATAGCGCCGGTCTCCAACATATCTCTAAAAGGTTTTAAGGGTCTATGGCGATTATTTCACTGTCTTACGAACTATGCATTAAAATTAATAGCCTGGGTCGGGTATAAATAAGCACAAGCGCCTGAGGTACGTGCTTAGGACGAAAACGTCTATCCTGGCTTAGCTTCTCAGTTAATAATGTTCCTCACTGGTCGAAACATATACTTGTTGGTTTTTCGGAGTTCACACCGAAAACTTCTGTCTCCGCCCTCAAAGTATTTTCTCCGGGATGGGTTCATATCCCTACCCGGGTCGGCTACTCCTGCCTCTGCCATCCTCGAGGTTAATTCTTACTTGAGTATCAATAGGTTCAGGCTAAAACCAAAACCGGTTGCCTTTGCATTTTCCCCTTCTAATATAGTTATTTACTGGGCCTCCCATTATCTTGTTAAGTGGGCTTACACCGAAAATTGTTACCAGTTCCTTCAATACTATATTCCCATTCTCAAGGAAAATACTATAACATGGGCCCCATTGTATACAGTCACGGACTAGCGTCGATATTGGTTTCCCTAATTTGTCCCACTTATAAGAAAGTCCTCCTTTGGTTGTTTTTTCTTACACCAAATCCGTTAACCCCGCCAATTTATACTATTTTCGGGTTAGTCTCTAACTAATCCACCTTAAAAATAGGATTATACTGAGACAGGTTGCTTCGAACTTTTCGCTCAAAAGAAAGTCTTATCTCAAATGGAAGTTACCGAAGGTCCCTACACTGGTACTCTCGCGTTACCAAAAAGTGGCGTCACAATGCATCTGCTATATTCTAAATGTGTCCCTGCTGAGCGGAGACAGCCACCTTACCTAACCGAACCCGGCTGCCGAATAAAATTTCTTAAGTGTGGTAGTAGATTTCTACGCTTAAGTATCTGTCATGTCACAACAAAATCAATGAAAAATGGGTCAACTTACAAGCTTCTTAATATGCCAATCTATCTTATATGTTATGTTTAATAAAAACCTTACAGTACAGACTTTTGATTAACCAAAGTTTGAGGAGTTATGTTTATGTTATAAGCTAAAATAATTTATACCTTAAACAAAAGATTCACGGTTATCTCAACTGTCATAACGTCGAATTTGGTCTCGTTGTATAAAGTACCGCACTATGAGCAGAATTATCAGGAACATAAATTTCATAGATTTGTCATATCTCTGTCAAATGTCAAAAATCTTATAGGTTATGTTTTGACGTAGAGTAAGGACTTCAAAGTGATCCCGATAGCATATAGTCATTGCAGTGCCACATTTTACTCATCGCGTTGTCATATTTATTTTGATTTTATTGGCCTCTCATTCAAAATAAAAATTTCAGGCTATAGTCTTATCCTCTGATATAGAAGAGGGGTATGTGCCTTTGATTTTGTGTGTCGCATCATCCATACTGATAATACTGAAACCATCCTAATTGGATTCTCAATTTTAGGCATGTTTCTATGCAAATAAAGAATCTATATACAGATGTCACCCCACAAGCCTTTCACAGTAATCACATCTTTGACCATTGCACTGCTTTATCATGTGGTTTCCTGAAAACCACATGAGGTGACATGATAGTCGCACAACTGCAGCCTGGTAAGCTGTCCCTTATATACGGTTTTGGTTGTCGTTTGCGTGATTTTTGAAAAATGGTAGCCCGCTGATTCCTCATTCTCTTGCTATCTGTCTTACTCGGTCATTGTCTCTTTGGTAAATTAAACCATCCTTGGACAGTGACAATAAGTCATCCTGTAGTATACTCCGCTAAATGCGCTTACATCCTCTCAAATACCCACATTGTGTGTCCATAGTGAGCAGACTCACATGCCATGATTAGCAGGCCAGAAATGTCTGTATTGCACATCGGGTGGCCGACATGCACTTCCTGGTGTGTCGCTCGGGAGGGAGTCGATGTGACACTCTCATGGAAAATGTGTCCACATTAGCCAAAGAGCCAAAATTTGTTACACAAAAGGCGAATGTGTCAGGACATGGGTACAGAACAGAAATACTTTCTCCAGGGAATTCCATACACTCGAGTTGACCGAAAGTGTACAATGTTCTCGATGATGTGTACACGCATTGGAGACCACCGTGAAATTGGTGTCCGTGTGTGTTGTATTGGGTGTATAGTACCGTCCCAATATCTGTTGTGGTCCTTATAGCTTCAATATTTGTTTGTATTTATTTATTCTTGTCTGCTTTCGTTTCCATTTTTTGATTCATTTATTTGGATTTGGACATTGTCTTCATTATTTGCCTGCCATTCATTTGGATGGCTAAGGCCATGGTCATGACCATGCGGCAACTCGGGAAATAGAAACATCATCCTCCCCAAAGGGGAATTCAATGATGTTGTGTTATGAAGAAGAACCCTCTGCCCGTGTGTGGATTTGTTAGGTAGCCAACACGGTGTGACGCTTAATGATGCAGAGAGCTCTGAGGCCTGTTACGTTATACAAGATGCGTTACTTCTTGTCCAAAGGATATCCGAGTGTCGTATCATTTATTTTGATAAGACCCTAATGAATTTCGTATTTTCCTTTCATCTTGATGACACTCAGCCGGAATGATTGGACGAGGACGGGTGTTATGACGGAAGAATAGCAACAAAAAGTAATTACTGCACGAAATTCATTAGCAGCGCAGATATGACAAATCATATGAACACAATTTAAGTTATTATCAGGAGATTGAGGCCAAAATCAACAAACAATAAAAGGAGAAATAAACCTTATGCGTCATTCATACAAAACTTTGCCTGTCACAAAGGCGATACATCCAGTTCATGCTCATGAGTTCACTTTACAAACTGGGATTGATCAAGGCTTCAACAAAACGGATTTCGGGTGATCTTGCACTGAAAAAAGCAGTGAACGGTTAAATCGCTTTTGGAGGGCAACTTTGTTGTCTGATTTTAAAAGCAAGTACTTAAGGTTATCACACAGGGTTCGTAAAATATCGCTCGCAAAACCATTAAATACGGATCTTTATCGTTCTTTATCGATCTTCTCACGAACAATAAAAAATAAAGTTCGCGAAGAAATATTCGATCTTTGAAAATGTGTAGTTCGCTCTCGAACGAACTATATTCTTTTTTTTCTGTATCATTCGTTCGTGAGAGATCGGGAAAAAGAAATTCAGGTAAAATATTGTTCGCTCGCGATAAGGATCCGTAAAGATCCATAAAACGAATCATTCTTTGTCAAGTATTCGTTTGTTCGCGGCTTCGGCAAATGAAATATTTGTTTGTTAATTGTTAATTTCATTCAAAATTGGCAGTTAAAATTTGTATGGTGATCGCGAAAAATGTTTGCTATTGCTCCAAATTCCTGTTGAAGTTTCTCGCCTAGTCAAAGTGAAAAATAAGAAGCTTCACCTTTATAAGGGATTCCTCCAGCTCCAACCCACTTCCTGCAGAATTCCTTGGGCTAATTGGAGTTCCTTGCCTGGTAGAAGCGAAAAATGTAATGCTTCACCTTTACTATGGATTCCTCCAGCTCCTGCCCACTTTCTCCAGCATTCCTTGGGTTCATTGTAGGTCCCCGCCGAAATGTGCTAAGGCGGGGACCGAAAATGTTTTTAGGTTTTAGAGTCAAATCTTCAAAGTTTTGAAATATTCAAAGTTTGCTATAGTTTTGTATAAAATTTCAGAAGAAAGACTTTGGCTGTTATTTATTTCAAAATAATACTTTTTACCGTTTGAGAGATAGAGCGGGACGTACGTGTCTTCCGACCTTTTTTTAGGATTTTTTGATTTTCAAATTCATAAACCAACAAGAATTTTAATTTTTTTTCGTATTTTCGTTAGACCTCTTTCCAATAGCACACCCACCTAAGCTAGCATTTGCCGCTTTTCTTATATTCTAAGGGCACCGATTATTTCGTTTACTATGTTTATATCCCATCCCAAAGGATAGGAGGTGCATATTAGAGCTGTGTCAATCGTGATTGATTCGATCCCTTGGAACGGTTCCTCTTAAGGTATTGGTAATTGCAATCCCGGTTGTGCAAATCAATCGTTCCTCATATCAATCCTATTTCGCGTTCAAACGAACGAAACGATTGAAAAAGTATAACTCACAATATTAATCCTTTTTTCTTTCATGGTTTTTTCTTTCAAAGAACGAAACGAATGAGATCGGTACGAACCAATACTTATCTCTCTCCATTATTTTTGGTCAAGTGAGTGAAACGGAAGAGAAAGGGTGAATTCAATCATTCACAATATCAACACGTTCCATTCCTACATCGATGACCGTAGCGAAACTGCTACGAGATTTCGAAAAATTTGTATATGTCGCGCACACGCTGGCTACTGCTAATCCGGCTGTCAATCCAGGTCGATGACAGAAAGAAGACCGAAATCGGTAAGAACGATGATGGTTGGAAAAGGAACGAATGAAAGATTGACTGAAAAGATCGGGTCCTTCGATCCAGGAAAATGAACGATTGACACAGCTCTAGTATATATGAATATTAAGTTAGTCACATTGTTTAATTGTTTTTAAATAGGCTTAGAAAAACTTAGGTTGGAAACGGCAATTTCAAATTTTCTTAATGCAGTTAGCTTAACATTTTGCATGTTTTGCCTCCGAACCAAATCTGAACAAGTTCGCATATACCATTAAGGTGTTAGAGGTTTTAAGAAATTATTTTTGAAAATGCTTTTATGTTTTCGAGTTAAATCTCAGATGTTTTTGAAACTTCTATAATTTTCCTTAAAATTTTGGATAATTTCTAACACGTGATATCTTATTCATAAGATTTCTCCAAATAGCATCGGAGATAAGGGAGGAAAATGCGGTAAAATGGTAGTATTAAAGCTCTTTTGGAAAAACCAGACCTCAGCACTTGGTTGGTTTTGAGTAGCTTTATACGCGTGTTCAAAATCGGCTGTGTGCATTGAGCGATTCAAAAGTTATGGTCTCAAACACTTTGAAAAACGTCATCCATTTTCAACTCTTCATTTCTCAAAAAGTTTTCAATATTTTCAAAAAACTAGATTTTTTCATTAAACCTTTTACCTTAAACCATCTTACCTGCTAAACTTCTGAAAATAAGTTCCTAAAAACTTTTTGTCCATTTTCGTATGAAATTTCAAAAACCAATTAAACCAATAAAGGCCTTATGGTGACTATTTTAATAAGTAGTCAAAGGAAGTGTACCAACTATGAAAAACGGTCCTAATATAGAATAGTACAGTTTTTTCAAAACTACGTTATGAATGCATCTATTAGCTTCTTGCAAAGATTACTTTTTATGCGCACATTGGTTGTTAGTCGTTTCGTCATATTCGTTCGTGTTTAAGTCGAATATTTTTCCGTGCTTTTAGGAATAAGTTCAAGATTTTTAAAAATTTAAGGTTTTGAGTTGAACTGTTGTGAATATTTAGTGAATTTGGAAAAATTTAAGTAAACATCTCCTAAGATTGAATAACCGAGACTCCTAATTTGGAATAGAAACCCCGGATATTCCATACAAGGAACAGGACATGAATGAATTGATTCAATGTATGTAGAAGTTCAAAAAGAAGAAAACTAATGAGAAGGCTTGTTGCTATTTATTAAGGTGACGAAAAAATAGAATTAAGAAGCCTCTTTCATATCATTCTTATTAATTATCTGTTTAATTTCGCATCGGGTATAGTATACTCAAATAATCCGAATGACCGCACACAGATTACAGTTAATGTAATTGAAATACATCTAACAACTTTCTGGATTGTTTTACCGCCACCACATCAATTCAATGGAAATACATTAGGAAAGCGAGGGTCTTTCATCGCCAAGAAGAGCAATGCAAAAGGAGCATTGGTCCTTGGTCCTTCAACCCGAAAATTAATTCAAAATAATTTCAACTAAATCCCTACGCAACTGTCTTAATTTAATACTCTCTCTAGCCAACAGCCGCCTTCCATAATCCGCAGTTGCTTTGAAATCCTTCTTAACAGCCAATCTAACCGCGCTGAATCACATTTACAGTAATTTACATTTTTTAAGCTCGAAATAAAGTGCGCCACCCCTTCGGAACCAAGATGCGGGCGGCTATCTACATGGCCATCCGGCAAAACAACTCAGGCGAATGTAAGCAAACAAACAATTGAAGCAGAGTGGAAGAGCGAAAGGACGACGACGATGACGACAACGACGAAAGAAAATCGTTAAACAAATGAAAGCCACAGAGAAAATCCCTCTCGGCTATAAGACGTTCAAATGAAATATTCATTAACGCGAAATCACTCTTTTCAGCAGAATGATGTTACCGCACCACCACCACCCCACCTACTGTCCTGCTGTTTTACGACCATTCAAAGCCACCACCATTCCATCAGTAAGTGCGCTTAGGGGTGTTAGCATATAAGATGACACCATGATTCCTCCGCCCCCTGCTCCAGATGCTGCCGGTGTATAATATTTTCGGTCTCGATTAGGATCCTTGCACTTGGGTTCGAAGAATTGCCAATCGCTATTCTGGAGGCATCACTTGACTTTGTATAAGAATCACCCACTCTAAGGAGCTTCCGGTCGACTAGATTCTCCTATTCGCTAAGCGATTTGCCAGCAAACAAGCCGAATGAACATTTCCATATTCAGATCATCCGTGGATTTGGCAATAAGACAAAGCGAGCCCGAATACCTATACCTACCAGCCATAGGACGATCGGAGGTCTCTCGATTTGAGCCATTTGACGCGGCAGAGACATGCATGAATTATTCCTCGCGCTTATGAGCGATGCAAAGAAGGCGAACAGCTTTATATTAGCCGCACCGGAGATATCATTATCCTGTCAGAGCAAACACACTTGGCTCCCCTTCTCCCAACACATACCTACCTACCTACTAAATTTTTTGGGAACGTCCTCGTTTTGGTAAAAATGCAATGTAGGAAGGTGGGTATATGGGGAGCGTTTTTATATATTGACACATCTCGACGAAGATAACGTAGCGGAAAAGTCTCCGGGGAGATATTATCGCAATAAACTCGGCACAAGTGGAAAGTATCTCAAATTACTTTCTTTATCACTGTCACTGTAAGTGGCGCACACAGTCCTAGTCCTAGCTCTCGCTGACATCTCCACAATTATTCAAATGCGACGCACTCTCTCAATTGCCAAAATGAAATTGAAAGACTTTCATTCTTTCTTTTTTTTTCGTTTGTTTAATTTCAGGAGACGGCTCTTTGGTTCTTGTCCTTGTTTGTGCTGTTACCATTGTTGTTCTTGTTGTTGGTGTTGTTGCCATCTTTCTCCGTCCACGACTTTGTATTTTTTTTTTATACGTTTTTGGTGGAATTGAATATTTTGACACTTGATCGATGGTGGGCCTTGTTCTGGCACATGAGGTCTGTTTTTTCGAATGTTTACTTTGAACAATCGTTTTGAGTATTCTATTTGCTATAAAACTTTTTAATTTATGGGCTCTATTGCTGATTTTTCCAATTTCGTTATTTTTATTTTTTCGGAACGTTTTCTTTTTACTGTCACGATGATGGAAATTGCGATTAAAAGGCAGTAAAACTGTCCCGGGCAGGGGTAATGTAAACATATCGGAAATCGCTGTGTAAAAGACTTTCACTTTTTATGTTATGTTATTGTAGGAAGAAAGACGTTTTATTTTGTCGGAATCTATAATTAAAAAATAAAGAGACAGAAGCAAAAATAAAATCAGTTGAGAACTGTATACCTCTCTTTGCTCTTAGGAAAATAATATATTTTCGCGGGTTTGTCCAAAAATTTGTTAAGTAGATGCATGTGTGACAAAATTTTCCTCATATCCATATGACGAAAAATATAAAATCGAGCTCCAGACAGTTAGATAAATTTCTTTTAAAAATCGTAAAAGAACATTTTTATATATTCTTTATGGTTTAAATTTTTTACGGATATTTTCTGATGGTTCTCGTTAGTTTCCGGATAATATATCTCAACACAATATTGCTTAGATTTCTTCCACGTCTTGGCAGCAACCTCGATAAAATCGTAAAGTCAAGACACCTTTTATGAAAGATGAGAAAATACAGTATTGAATGACATTAGACATCGCTAATAAATAGGGGAAAAGCTTGTTCATATGAAAGCCTTTATTAGCTTGTAGTACCTATTTTATTCCCCAATTTTTAGACAAACCCAGCATCGTTGAAGCAAATCAGCACAATAATATTTTTTATCTGGCAGTAAAACTAAAAAGAAATCGTCAGTTGAGTTTTGTTGCAGAAGGCTCCCTGAAAATACGCCGAAAATGGAGGATAAAATATTTAAAGATGACCTCCACTGCATACAGAGTGTTTTTTTTACGAAAATCAACCCAAATCGAAGTCTGTCTTAGATGCAATTTTTAGTTTTAGTCCAAAGTTCTATTCAAAAAAGTGGGGGAAAAACATAAAAAACCAGTGAGTAAGCGCTTCAGTGTATACGCAGAAGTTACAGTCCGTAAAACGGACCGCTGAATACCCCATACTATCCCACAAATGTAAAATGCTGATGGCATTTTATGATGATGCAAACTTTGAAAAAGGGCGTGGTCCAACCGCCCCTAATTAGAAACTATCAATTATAAGATATTTCCAAGTTAAGCTTAAATGTACCTACGTAAAAGTGAAATTTAAAAATTGGTTCAAATTCAAAATTTTGAAAATTCGACCCCTAAAAAGGGTCGTGGCTAATAGCTTTATATGACCGAAATCTCAAATAAAGTCTCATTTACCTAACCTGCTACGTTTTTTGATTCATGCATTCATGAATTAGGCTCAGCCAGTCGAAATTACGTTTCTCTGGAAAACTTTAGTTTTTTCTTAAATTTTGCTATACAAATGTGGGCGTGGCCCAAAGTCTTGTATGAACAAAGTGTAGAACAAGGGTTTTTTGTTTTTTTTCGCCTAATATTTTATGTAGCGTTTTCTACATAAATTATTAGGCGAAATTTTTTCAATTTGGAGTAAAAATATTGAGTAAACTGCATTTGAAAATGTATCCTTAAAATAAATGCCACCCTCACTGGAGGAGGTTTACCAATACGATTTTTCTTTTTTTGTGTCTTATATTCATTTGGAGATGCTAAATGCCAAATTTCAGCCTTTTAGAACGTCTTACAGTTTTCAAATCTCTGGAGGTAGTTGCACATTTAGACCGATTGTGGGCATGTCTTTGGGCGGATTTCAATAATTGTTCACCTGTATTGCTTCGCATGACAAAGCGAAGCAATACAGGTTGGTTCTTGTCCTTGTTTGTGCTGTTACCATTGTTGTTCTTGTTGTTGGTGTTGTTGCCATCTTTCTCCGTCCACGACTTTGTATTTTTTTTTTATACGTTTTTGGTGGAATTGAATATTTTGACACTTGATCGATGGTGGGCCTTGTTCTGGCACATGAGGTCTGTTTTTTCGAATGTTTACTTTGAACAATCGTTTTGAGTATTCTATTTGCTATAAAACTTTTTAATTTATGGGCTCTATTGCTGATTTTTCCAATTTCGTTATTTTTATTTTTTCGGAACGTTTTCTTTTTACTGTCACGATGATGGAAATTGCGATTAAAAGGCAGTAAAACTGTCCCGGGCAGGGGTAATGTAAACATATCGGAAATCGCTGTGTAAAAGACTTTCACTTTTTATGTTATGTTATTGTAGGAAGAAAGACGTTTTATTTTGTCGGAATCTATAATTAAAAAATAAAGAGACAGAAGCAAAAATAAAATCAGTTGAGAACTGTATACCTCTCTTTGCTCTTAGGAAAATAATATATTTTCGCGGGTTTGTCCAAAAATTTGTTAAGTAGATGCATGTGTGACAAAATTTTCCTCATATCCATATGACGAAAAATATAAAATCGAGCTCCAGACAGTTAGATAAATTTCTTTTAAAAATCGTAAAAGAACATTTTTATATATTCTTTATGGTTTAAATTTTTTACGGATATTTTCTGATGGTTCTCGTTAGTTTCCGGATAATATATCTCAACACAATATTGCTTAGATTTCTTCCACGTCTTGGCAGCAACCTCGATAAAATCGTAAAGTCAAGACACCTTTTATGAAAGATGAGAAAATACAGTATTGAATGACATTAGACATCGCTAATAAATAGGGGAAAAGCTTGTTCATATGAAAGCCTTTATTAGCTTGTAGTACCTATTTTATTCCCCAATTTTTAGACAAACCCAGCATCGTTGAAGCAAATCAGCACAATAATATTTTTTATCTGGCAGTAAAACTAAAAAGAAATCGTCAGTTGAGTTTTGTTGCAGAAGGCTCCCTGAAAATACGCCGAAAATGGAGGATAAAATATTTAAAGATGACCTCCACTGCATACAGAGTGTTTTTTTTACGAAAATCAACCCAAATCGAAGTCTGTCTTAGATGCAATTTTTAGTTTTAGTCCAAAGTTCTATTCAAAAAAGTGGGGGAAAAACATAAAAAACCAGTGAGTAAGCGCTTCAGTGTATACGCAGAAGTTACAGTCCGTAAAACGGACCGCTGAATACCCCATACTATCCCACAAATGTAAAATGCTGATGGCATTTTATGATGATGCAAACTTTGAAAAAGGGCGTGGTCCAACCGCCCCTAATTAGAAACTATCAATTATAAGATATTTCCAAGTTAAGCTTAAATGTACCTACGTAAAAGTGAAATTTAAAAATTGGTTCAAATTCAAAATTTTGAAAATTCGACCCCTAAAAAGGGTCGTGGCTAATAGCTTTATATGACCGAAATCTCAAATAAAGTCTCATTTACCTAACCTGCTACGTTTTTTGATTCATGCATTCATGAATTAGGCTCAGCCAGTCGAAATTACGTTTCTCTGGAAAACTTTAGTTTTTTCTTAAATTTTGCTATACAAATGTGGGCGTGGCCCAAAGTCTTGTATGAACAAAGTGTAGAACAAGGGTTTTTTGTTTTTTTTCGCCTAATATTTTATGTAGCGTTTTCTACATAAATTATTAGGCGAAATTTTTTCAATTTGGAGTAAAAATATTGAGTAAACTGCATTTGAAAATGTATCCTTAAAATAAATGCCACCCTCACTGGAGGAGGTTTACCAATACGATTTTTCTTTTTTTGTGTCTTATATTCATTTGGAGATGCTAAATGCCAAATTTCAGCCTTTTAGAACGTCTTACAGTTTTCAAATCTCTGGAGGTAGTTGCACATTTAGACCGATTGTGGGCATGTCTTTGGGCGGATTTCAATAATTGTTCACCTGTATTGCTTCGCATGACAAATTTCAGCACTCTAGCTCCAACTTTAAGGCCTAAAAACATGTGACGGGCAGACAGACGGGCAGACGGACGGCCGGACTGACGCACACGGCTTATTCGATTCAAAATTCGGTCTCGATCATATGCCCTGTTACAAACTATGTGACAAACTTAATATACCTCCTATCCTATGGGATAGGGTATAAAAACATAAAAAGTAAACAAAAATTTGGTAAACTCTCTTATATGTCTTAAAGCTTTAAAATGACTTTCATTAAATTCGAAGTTGCTCGAAAAACTAAACATGTATACCTAGTGTAGTATATGTATTGGTAGTCGATATGTAGTGTACTACATACATACATAATACGTAGTATACAGGTATGTAGTACTAGTATGTAGTATACTACATACTTCTATAGTATCTTAATATTTCAATTGTGTATAAGCCACAATGTAATACTTTTTAACTAACCTTTTAACTCTCTGCAAATAACCTCAGTCTCAGTAAAATTAAGTCACATAAATTACAACATCGCGACGAGCTATTTTCCTCCGCAGTATCGGCTGGCAGATGAAGATCTTGCACTGCTCTTTGATTCACTTGGGTCAAACTATATTATCGGCGGGGACTTTAACGCGAAAAATACTTTTTGGGGCTCACGGTGCAATTCAACAAGATGCAGAGTCCTCTTTAAAGCAAGTACAAAACGCGGCGTGGTCTTCTTATCGAAGGGAAAGCCAACATATAGGCCAACCGACAGAAATAAAATACCTGATCTCGACTTCTTTATCGCCAAGGGGGTACCTCGTTACCTTACGAACGTAGAAGAACGCTTTGATCTCTGTTCAGATCACTCGGCAGTTCTTTTGAAAATCGGTGGAAGCCTAGCGAAAAAGAAAAGAGCGCCTAAATTAACTAACAACAACACCGGCTGGGAAGGCTTTAGAAAACACTGCAAAGAAAACATAGCTTTAAATGTACCGCTCAAAACGCCACTTGAAATAGAAGACGAGCTAGATAAACTCGTGAGAGTTATTCAGAGCGCTGCGTGGAATAACACTTCTTTTCGGAGGTCCGAATTATCGAACAGCGTAACAATATATCCGCGAGAAATAGAAGAGCTAATATGCGAAAAGAGGAGAGCGCGCAAGAGATGGCAACGTTCGCGAGCACCCCGGATAAGACCATCTTGAACCACCTTTCTAACAAACTGAAGCACGAACTTCAAGACTTTAAAAGTCGCGAGACTACTGCTTACTTCGAAAGTTTGACTACCGATAAAGGTTCGAACTACTCTCTTTGGAAAGCAGTGAAGTCCATTAAGAAGCCTATAGTGCATTCTGCGCCACTAAGAACACCCAACGGCGAATGGGCAAGAGAAGACAAAGAAAAAGCGGATTTATTTGCAGATTAGAAGAAACATTCAAACCGTTTGACGGGAAAACGTTGGTCGAGGAGCTCAATCCTTATGCGGTACAAGATAATTATAGAATAAAAACAGTGTCATTGGCTGAACTTCGTCAAACGATAAATAATCTGAAAAACAACAAAGCCCCTGGCTACGACTTAATTACTAGCGAAATTCTAAAGGAGCTACCGAAAAAAGCTTTGGTCAAGATACTCTATATCATTAACGCTTCCATGAGAGTTTTATACGTTCCAAGGCAATGGAAAGTGGCCGAGGTCATAATGGTTCCGAAACCAGGAAAATGTCCAAACGACAAAAAGTCATACAGACCTATTTCGCTACTGCCGATAATAGCTAAGGTGTTCGAGAAACTGTTGCTTAAAAGGTTGCAACCAATCATTGAAGAAAGACGATTGATTCCGGATCACCAATTCGGATTTAGAAAAAAACATTCAACAATCGACCAGGTCTATCGTATAACAAACGAAATCGAAAAAGCTCTGGAAGCGAAAAAGATATGTACTAGCGCTTTTCTCGACGTATCGCAAGCCTTCGATAAGGTGTGGCACGAAGGCCTGAAGTACAAATTAAGGCTTTGCTTACCAGAAAAACTCTATAGAATCTTAGAGTCTTACCTTAAAGACAGAATATTTCGGGTAAGGTACGAAAATGAGTACTCGGAATTCAAAGAGATAAATGCCGGTGTCCCGCAAGGAAGCGTTCTCGGCCCAATATTATTTTTGCTCTATACAAGAGACATACCTCACGATGAGGGAACAACTTTAGCTACGTTCGCAGATGACACTGCTATTCTCGCTATTGATACGACAGTTGAATTATCAACAGGGAAACTCCAGCGCGCTTTAGACAAAATATGCGACTGGACGAAGAGCTGGCGAGTTGTCCTTAACGAGACTAAGTCAACGCATGTTAACTTTACTTACAAAAAGATAAACAACAAACCTTTATTCATTAACTCGGTACAAATCCCGTACTCAAATGAAGCGAAATATCTAGGAATGACTCTAGACGCAAAACTTAAATGGAAGCCGCACGTTAAAAAGAAACGCGACGAGCTCGAAATCAAGTTAAGAGAAATGAATTGGCTTATCGGAAGATTTTCGAAACTAAGCATATATAACAAACTGCTTTTGTATAAGCAAGTGCTAAAACCATCTTGGACGTACGGTATACAACTTTGGGGTTGTACTAAACCAAGCAATATATCTATTTTAGAAACTTTTCAAAATAAGACACTCAGAGCAATCGTTAATGCTCCATGGTATATAAGAAATAGCGATCTACTCCGAGATCTAGGAATCGCAACCGTGTCTGACGAGGTAACAAACTTTGCTCGCAAACTTAGTACTCGTCTTCGCGGACACTGCAACAATGAAATTATCCGAACTTTGGATCAGACAAATCTTACGCGCCGACTACAACGAATGAGACCGTTAGATCTAGCAGCATAAGATGAAACCGCATAAATTGACGGTATTGTAGGTGCCTTCGTTGGAAGGCAGCCTGCCACACGCGATTATTACAGAAGCTTGAACTACTTGTTAAGGAAACTTAGTCGTAGTCTGACGGAAAATGGGAGGTTTTTTAGTGAGTAAGAATCTCACACTACTATGAGCACGCGCGGCCGGTCCTCGTAGTGCCTATGAAGGTTTTTCCTACCCACGGGAAAAAAAAAAAAAAAAAAAAAAAAAAAAACGATAAATAATCTAAAGAACAACAAAGCACCTGCCTACGACTTAATAACTAGCGAAATTCTAAAGGAGCTACCGAAAAAAGCTTTGGTCAAGCTACTCTAAATCATTAACGCCTCTATTAGAATTTTATACGTTCCAAGGCAATGGAAAGTGGCCGAGGTCATAATGGTTCCGAAACCAGGAAAATGTCCGAACGACGAAAAGTCATACAGACCTATTTCGCTACTGCCGATAATATCTAAGGTATTCGAGAAACTGTTGCTTAAAAGGTTGCAACCAATCATTGAAGAAAGACGATTGATTCCGGATCACCAATTCGGATTTAGGAAAAAGCATTCAACAATCGACCAGGTCTACCGAATAACAAACGAAATCGAAAAAGCTCTATACTAGCGAAAAAGAAAAGGAAGCGAAAAAGATATGTACTAGCGCTTTTCTCGACGTATCGCAAGCCTTCGACAAGGTGTGGCACGAAGGCCTGAAGTACAAGTTAAGGCTTAGCTTACCAGAAAAACTCTATAGAATCTTAGAGTCTTACCTTAAAGACAGAATCTTTCGCGTAAGGAACGAAAATGAGTACTCGGAATTCAAAGAGATAAATGCCGGTGTCCCGCAAGGAAGCGTTCTCGGCCCAATATTATTTTTGCTTTATACAACAGACATTCCCCACGATGAGGGAACAATTTTAGCTACGTTCGCAGACGACACTGCTATTCTCGCTATTGATACGACAGTTGAATTATCAACAGGGAAACTCCAGCGCGCTTTAGACAAAATATGCGACTGGACGAAGAGCTGGCGAGTCGAGTCAAGAGATAGAGTCAAGAGCTTAACGAGACTAAGTTAACGCATGTTAGCTTTACTTTTAAAAAGATTAACAACAAACCTTTATTCATTAACTCGGTAGGTACAAATCCCGTACTCAAACGAAGTGAAATATCTAGGAATGACTCTAGACGCAGAACTTAAATGGAAGCCGCACGTTAAAAATAAACGCGACGAGCTCGAAATCAGGTTAAGAGAAATGAATTGGCTCATCAGAAGATTTTCGAAACTAGGCGTATATAACAAACTGCTTTTGTATAAGCAAGTGCTAAAACCATTTTGGACGTACGGTATACAACTCTGGGGTTGTACTAAACCTAGCAATATATCTATTTTAGAAACTTTTCAAAAAAAGACACTCAGAGCAATCGTTAATGCTCCATGGTACATAAGAAATAGCGATCTACATCGAGATGTTGGAATCGCAACCGTGACTTACCTCGTCAGTCACGGTTGCGATTCCAACATACTTTGCTCGCAAACTTGGTACTCGTCTTCGCGGACACTGCAACAATGAAATTATCCGAACTTTGGATCAGACAAATCTTACGCGCCGACTTCAACGAATGAGACCGTTAGATCTAGCAGGATAAGATGAAACCACATAAATTGACGGTATTGTAGGTGCCTTCGTTGGAAGGCAGCCTGCCACACGCGATTACTACAGAAGCTTGAACTACTTGTTAAGGAAACTTAGTCGTAGTCTGACGGAAAATGGAAGGTTTTTTAGTGAGTAAGAATTTCACACTACTCTTTCTTTTTTTCCGGGGGAAGGTTTTTCCTACCCCCGAAAAAAAAAACTTTTTAACTAAAATTTCCACAATAAAAGCTTCTACCAATTTTTTTTGTATGCTTTTTTAAGAAAACTTATATCAAATTTTCTTTTTTGTAGCCCTACTTGGAAGTAGTTTAAATTAATTTGATTTAATTAAAACCAGTGAGCAAGTGCAACAGTGCATACATGTAATTGCTACAGTTCGTCTGTGACAAACCATGGAATACCATATTCCTACTTCCCTTTCCATGACTTCCCTTTCCTTCTCCTCTCCATGTTTATTCTCCTTCCCATTTCTTCCTTTTTATGCCCTACCCAGGGTATATTAAATTTGATGTAGGGACCAATAGCTTGTTACGCAGTGAAGTTATCACCGTTATAGACCTTATAGAGATGTGAATGGGACTGACAGGAGAATCGATTAAGCCGTCCGACTGTATGTGCGGCAATCTCTAATTTAAAAAAAAAAAATAAATAAAAAATAAATTGAGTGGCGCAACAGCTCGAGGTGAACCAGGGCCAACTTCTCAACAATGTATGCTGTATGTGTTGATTTCTTCACATACAAGGGGACCTACAAATTTTTGCCGAATCCGAACGGCACTTTGAGAAGTTTTTCAAGACAATTGATACTCTCGGAGGGCTTGTCAAACCCTCGCGGAGATGGGGACCGTGAAAAAGAACAAGTCTTTCTTTTTCAGGTGACGATGGTAGGATTCGAACCCAGACCTCCGGCGTAGTAAGCACACACACTTATCGCTACGCCACGGCACCCCACGTAAAATTGTAAAAAATACTTTTTTCTATCTTCCTCCAGTTCTATCTTCGTTATGTGTGTTACTGACAACCTGCCTGCGTTGGAGAATATTTGATGTTGCAAAGAAAGCTGCGAAATGCTTAGAATTTTTAAAGCGGTGTTAAAAGTGCTTTACGTCATTTGATCTGGCCATCATCTGCAAAGCGTTATTCTTAAACTTAAGTAAAACTCTCATGTTTGGGCAGGTGCATCAAAAACATCGCTGCCTTTACTTGATAGGATCCAGAAACGAGCGATAAAACTCATAGAAGAGCCTAATATAGTAAAGTTACTTGACTCGATAGAATATCGTCGCAATGTTGCCTGTCTTTCTTTATTCTATCGCTTCTTCTACGGAGATGGTTCACATGTAAAACCTGGCTGCATACCGCACATCTTAAAAGAAATCAGGCTTTGAACGTGCGGCATTATAATGTAATTCTTTTTTTAGCAGAAAATCACGCATGTGGAACAGGCTTCCACTAGCAGTTTTTTCTCGTAATTGTAGTCCACAACAGTTCAAAACCAAAGTGCACCAGTACCTCCTTTCTCTTCCCTAATCCTCTTCACCCGCGTTGTGTTAAATCATCAAGGGGTATAAATAAACCCTTCAATGCGTGTAAGTTATAAAAACCTCTGTAAAGCCTTCGGAGCTTGCATAACGTAACGTACAAAATTTGGCAAATATTTAGGCCTTAAATTTTGAAAAATGTAAAGCTAAAAATTTGTGACATATGAACGGACGGGCGGATATGGCTATTGGTATTCGTATCGTTATTGTGTCTCTATAGGTATACCAGTATTAAACTAAAGTTATACTGCAATCCTTTGGAATAACATTGTTCATCACTTCAAATTAAACTGTTTAAGTTGAATGACCCTAATTGTATTGTCATGCCTCCACTGTAAATAATGACTTTCTGATTTAGAAAAAAATAATATAAGGCAGCACCAGATTAGGTTTAAAGAATCACCCGAACAGGGTATTGCGGGAGTTCAGGATAATAAGGCCAATGAGGCACCAAAGAAAGAGTAGGGAGTTTTAAGCCCAGACCGGCAAACTTAATCCGTGTTACTGCCGGACTAATGAAACCCAACCATAATACTTTCCCTGAGGATGGAAAAGGAAGCAGTGGGTAGTTATGATATAAATACGTACAGAAGGAAATGAACTAAGCAAAAGCTTTGGGTCAAATTTCAGGCCGAGAAACTATTGCAAGCTCTTGAGAAGGAGAGTCTAGGGTGATTCAATAAGGGGGTGACGAAATACTAGAGCGTGTTGGTTGGTCGATTCGATATTTCAAATCTCAAAAAATGGAAAAGGAACCTCTTATTGTATCACTACGTTTTTCGCCCGTTCGGGCGCTTCCAAAATCTCGGGCTCTGATTACTCTGAGCACCAAAAGAAACATATATTTTTGTTTGACAGTTCGAGCTCTGCTCTGAACAAAAAAAGAAAAGCGCCTTTAGTTAAACCAGTGAGTAAGTCCTTCAGGGTATGCGCAAAAGTTGCAGTACGATAAACTGACCGTTGAATTCCACTATATCTCACATTGTAAATAGCTGCTATTATTGTTACTTTTTGACGACTTATGGTTAGTGCAAACTTTTTTAAGGGGTTTGGCCACTCGCCCTTATAACAAACTATCAATATTAGCATCTCCAAGTTACGCTGAAATATGTACACAAAAATGCTAGTTTTTAGTTTGAATTCAAAGTTTTTTTAAATTCGACCCCTCAAAAGAGGCGTGGCTAAAAACTTTGAAAAACAAAATCAAGAATGGAGTCTCGTTAACCTTACTATGTTTTAATTTCTATTTCTTATTCTCTCCTTAAATAGGATTAAAAAAATTAAAGGTTCTTAAAGAAAATTTATAGGTTTTTCTTCAATTCTGCCCACATTTGGGCGTGGCCCACATTTTTCTTCAAATAAATGTAGAAATAACTGTTTTCTACATAGAACATTAATTGAAACTTTTTGATTTGATACAAAAATATTGAATAAAATGCATTTAAAAATTTACCCTTCATATAGATGTCACGCTCACGCCCACAAGAGAAGGTCGATCGACATATTTTTTTTTTTATTTCTAACGTATAAAGAGGTGCCAAGTGCCAGATTTCAGCCTTCTAGGATATCTCAATTTTTTTTTTTATAATTTACTCGCGAATTAAGGGATTGGCTACCCTTTTAATGTTGCACATCTCACTAGCGGAAAGGATTAGAAAAAGAGGAAAAGGAGGAAAGGTAAGATGCACTCTTGTTTTGAACAGTTACGGGTTGTAACGTGACGGAAAGACTGAACGTGGGGGAACATTCCACATTCGCGTTGAACGGCTTATGAAGGAACTTCTTAACTTGACTGTACGTCCGAAAGTAGGCTCGAGGGTTAACTGATGTGCATTCGATCTTTGGCGAGTATTACGGTGGAACGTCTTTAGGGGCGGAATGCAATTGGCTATTTCAATGGAAGATTGTTTGTGAAAAAGGCTATAAAACAGTGATAGACAAGATACATTACGTCGATGTTCTAATGAGTCAAAAGACTTCGCAATGTTTTTGTCTCCAACAAGTTTTAACGCGCGTTTTCGTATCCTATCTAGCAAGTGCAGTGCTGTTCATGGAGCACCAACCAAGACATGGGGATTATATTCCAACTTGGGGCGAATATATGCCTTATATAAAATAGCCAAATCAGAGGGGTGAAATATTTCTTACATCTTTTGAGGAAACCTAGGCTTTTCGCAGCGTTCTTGGCGACTTCGAATATGTGGTCATTTCAACTAAGGTTTTTATTAACACACAATCCAAGAATGGAAAGCGTTTTGGTTTCATGGATGCAAGTGCCATTCATGGATAATGGCTGAGTGTTTCGGTTTTGCTTCAATGACAGAAGACAGCATTGAGTTTTAGAAGCATTAAACTCTGCTCTATTTCGAGATTCCCATGATACAATGCTGTAGGGGTCAGAGTTTAATGAGTTTGACATACGCTGCCAGTTCTATGTCCGAAGAGCAGGGGCGCGGAACCGAGAACGAATATGAGAAACTGAGGTTACTGTCATCATCAAAGGAGTGGATTGGATTAGTTGTAGCAGGCAGTAGATCATTAATGAAAATGAGAAAGAGTGTCGGAGACAAAACAGAGCCCTGGGGAACCCCAGCGTTAATTTTATGAACTGCAGACTTGAAGCAGTCCAAAACAACTTGAATTGAACGGTTCGAAAGGTTATTACTAATCCACTGAATAAGAGATTCGTCGATTCCAAATGCACGCATTTTCGACAAAAGAGCTTGGTGCCAAACTCTGTCAAATGCTTTTGAAATATCAAGTGCAACAATCTTGCTTTCACCAAGAAGATGCAAGGAATGGTTCTTCTTTTCGGTGAGATATGCCATCAGATCACCAGTGGACCTTTTGCTACGAAAACCATATTGCCGGTCATTAAGTAGTTTTCGTGATTCGAGATATTTCATGAGCTGGAAGTTAATCAGCGTTTCCATGACCTTAGAAAGAAGGGAAGTTAGTGCAATTGGACGATAGCTAGAGGGAGAAAAAGAATCGCCTTTTTTAGGGACGAGCTGGACAAATGCTGTTTTCCATCTACTCGAAAAGAGGTCTGAGGAGTAGTACCGATGAAAAAGCTTACGCAATGGTTTTGCCAGCGTGGAAGAACACCTCTTCAGAACAATCGGGGATATACCTGGACCAGCAGATTTGTGAATGTTGAGATCCTTAAGTACTTTTTTGACTGTACGTGTGCGAAAGTGAATTTTTCCCATAGTGCATTCAATGCGCTCAAGTACAGGCGGAGACCAGTGGCGTAGCGTGGGTTGGGGCCGCCCGGGGCAGACCCAATTTATGCCGCCCCTAGTAATTTTTTCACACACTAAAAAAAAATTGTCTACAGTTTCAACCAGTTATACCTACACATATGTTTGTCACTAAACTTGGTAAAATTTCTCTTAAAAATGTTGTCAACTGTAGTTTGTACTACTTTTTAGCGAGTGAAGCAAAAATGAAGTGAAGCCCCAAATTTAAAATGTTCCTATACTAATTACTTTCCGATTTCCCAATCCCTAAGGGAATCAAAATTACTTACCTCAGGATATTAAATAAACAAAATTAATTCCCTTTAAACTATAGTTATCTTAATTAAAATTCTTCAGAAAAAGAGGTAAATAAATTAATTATTTTAGAACTAAAATCTGCTTAAAAAAAATTATTTAAGTAAAAGATCAAAGCATTAAGTTTAGTTTAAAATTTTGAATTTCATTATATTAGTGAAAACAAAACGTTATGTAGGATTGTGGTAGGTATGATGGGTTTGTTTTTCCCTTAAGAAAAGGTTTTTTTGTTTCCGTGGAAATCTTTGTTATGATCGTTCGCGGTGCAGAAGTGCTCGTGCCTCGTGAGCCTTTTGGGTATAGGTACACACTCTGTTCGATCGTAGTCGTGCTTTCAATCGGGTATTCCACCACGACGAAAATTTTGCGGCTCGTTTTAATCTCCGGAGGGAGCCAGCTATACATAATTTACAGTTACAAATTCATACACACAACTTCTAGGGAGCAAAGAGATAAAGCGTATTTTCGAATGCAGATGTGTGATTGTGTACCTACTGTGTATTTGTGTGTGCTGCCGAGGTTGTCATTTCTGATGAAATTGTGATGTACCTTACCTATAGTTGCATACTAAGGACCAGGTTCATTGGATTTTGTTGTTAAGCAACACATTGAATCTTGAATGTTTGATTACTTACTTAGTAAATGAATTGTAAATAAATTCATTGGATTGAAAAAGGAATTGGTTTCGTAAATTTTATAAAAAAAAACACCACTCCAAATTTGCCGCCCCTAGCAAGTGCCGCCCGGGGCCTGTGCCCCCCTTGCCCCCACCCCCACGCTACGCCACTGGCGAAGACAATACGCAATCTGGTAGCGTGGAGCTGGCAGCAAAATGTGCTGCGAGGAGATTGGCTTTGTCTAGGGAACTGACAGCTGGAATGCCATTGCAGACGAGCGTTGGGATGAAGGATGAGGCACAATTTTTCACATTTTTGACGAAAGACCAAAAGTTTTTACTACCTTTGGGACAATGTAGTATTTTCTGCCTCAACTTTTGGTCGTACATAAATTTCACACGACGCATATGAGCATTACAGGCATTTCTGGCTTGTCTGAACTTATTTCGGTTTACTAGAGAGGGATTGTCTTTGTAAGGCCGAAAGTAAGATTTCTTCAAATTTATCGCCTCTATACAGCTCAAGTCAAACGACGAGTTCTCCTTCGGTTTGATACTCTTAAACCTGTAGGGTTAAAAAAGATCTCATTCCTAGGAGAATTATATTTGTGATCATATCGGCGGCGGCGTTTACATTGTTGTCGAGAAGCAAAGCGACCAGTTAAAACTTTCGAAAAGGTTGTTAAGGCCGTCCCAATTTGCTTCGTCGTATCGCCAAACAGTTCTCTTGGGAATTGGAACTTTGGTAGGTTGGTTGCCAACGATAAAATTTGCCCAAATGACACAATGGTCTGACGAGCCTAGAGGAGATAAGACATCGACGGTGTATTTGTCGGGATGGGAGGTTAAAAAAATGTCCAGTGTGTTGGCGGTATGATCGGCAATGTCAGGTATCCGTGTGGGCTCGTCTACAAGTTGGGTCAGATTGCTTAGAGCACAAAAGATTTCAACATACCTTCCTTCGGGTGTTGTCTGACCAGAATGTCGAATGTTTTGAGAGCACTGGAGTAAGTTACACCTAAACCGATTGTGGACCAATCTGTTTGCGGATTAATAAAGACTTAAGACTTTTACTGCTTCGGATGACAAGGACTCCACTCACATAATCTCTAATATTTATGTTGAAAATGTTGAAAATTTTCGAGAAATGTAGAGTTAAAAATGTATCTATGACGTTTGTCAAAGTGTTTGAGGCATTAACTTTTGAACCGCTTAGTGCACAAGGCCGATATTGAACAAACTTATAAAACAACTCAAAGTAAACCAAGTTTTGGCACATATTTTTCTGTTGTTTGTTAAATTGCCATTTTGACGCATTTTCGAAAAAAAAAATCGTGAAAAATGTATGAAAAATACCCCCCTCCAATAGGATTTTGTCGTGTCTCGACCCAACTTACACGCAACAAAATTATCAGGTGACCAGTGAGGAAAATTCGTAAACTTCAGAGGAGGCAAGTCTGGCCAATAATTTATTATGTAAGCCCCCGTCTAGGGAGCGGATCATAGTTCTGCTTTCAAAAATCTGACTTAAGCAATGAACTTCTTCTTATTCTGCGTTTTTGGGCAAACTGTTACCTTTTGCGAAGAAAAGCGAAGGTAAAAATTAGAAACAAGCAGGGAGGTGACAAATATATGTATTTAACCTCCCTGCCTGTTTGTTTTTTTAGCTGCACTCTGTCGCTTTGCCAAAGTTGCATTTTCAGAACTGTGCAAAACAAATTTTTGAAAAGCACAATAGTGGAATCAGAATTTCGACTCCGACGAAATTTCGACCCTTGCTTAAACCCCTACTTCAGGTAAGTTAAGTGAGAATTTACCAATAGGTAATGGGAGAGGTGGAGGCATAGCTTTCTGCATCCGTAGACTCTAATTGCGTTTTCAGACTTTTCTTTTAAATTCAAAACATTTTCGGGAGTATATGCAGCTCTTTGCAGGGTTCTCTTTCTACACAGACACATTCGGAGTTACATACATGTACTTAGGATAAATCTTATAGAGATTCCTTTGGTCTAAGATCTTTTGTAGGTATTTACAGCACAGTGCTTATTCGTTCACCTTTAGGTAGGTACTCATACTACCTATCCATTATGGGAAATAAAAATTAGACTCAATCATTAGGTACTGGATCACTCGATTATTGTCTTATCTAGTTTTATGCTTACAGTAGATCTTTCAACATTTTACTGATAAATTGTTTATCCATAAAAAAATAAAAATGTTTTCCAGATAAGCCTGTCTAATGCCGGTTATGGGCAAATGTACATTTATGTCGTTCGATACGTCAAGCATAGTTTTTAAAACCTCTAATCCTTCGAAACCCAAACATCGGAAAAAGATTAATGAAACTTATAGTTCACACAACTTTACTTAATTCATCGTCGTCATCGTTTGAAAGGCGTATACGTCGCATCCCAGAGGATTGTAGCCATAAATCGATAAGCATCTCTCCTGTGTATGCGTAATGAAACAGTAGCTAATGGATGGTTATCTAGGGAATAGGTTACCTGCCCATTTTCATCACTCGCCTGCAACAGGAGAAGTGTATCGATTTCCATTCTAAAAAACCCAAGAGCGACCGACTTCATTCAGTCTGACCGTGTATACAAATGGGACCGCTAAGCCATCAGGGCAGGTATGGCATACTCACCGCCCGGCTAATATGTCAAGAAATTATTCTATACCCTTTTTAAGGTGTCTTCAAAAATTTGGGGACATTTCATATCTGCGCATTAGATCTCCGACGGCTATCCCTAAGATTGGCCGCCACCATTGAAAGCAACACGAGATCGGGACGCAGGTAACTCGACCGAACGAAGATACCTACAATGCACTTAACAATGTCCTTAATGTGCTTCGAATTGAATTGGTATATCGTATTGGAATGGTTTTACACAGGTGGTTGAGATCAATGATTAGTCGGGCCAGAGGATAAGACAGGGACTTTGAAGAGCTGATGCGTCTGGATGTAGGTACATCGTAAAGATTTATAATTGATGGCCTTTGGTTGAACTCAGCGATGGCTCGATAGTGCAAAACTACGAGAAACTGTACCCTGCCTTGATGACACTCGAAACGGACAGCAAAATATCCTATATGAGCGCTGATTTTTCATCAAAGTTTAAAAATGTGGAAGTATTACAATAGCCTGGTGCGTGCCTGGTCTTGACATTCAATGGAATATTTATATCCACCAGACGCATGAGTTGCATTAAAGTCGCGTCTCGAAGCGTTAAGTGTGGGAAAAAAACACAAAGGAAGTGAACAAGAATTTTCGTGTAAATACGAAACACGAATAGGAACCGAATCCAGAGCGAGCCATAAATTCAGGCAGATGTTTGAATCAGCCAAATGCAAATTTCCCTACGCGCCCAGTTAACATATTCGATTTTCTGGGCCGGAGCTGGAGTCGTCTTCTCTGTTGGCGGTTCGCCGATCGCGCAGATCAAAAATATGACTCGTGTAAGGATACATGATAATTTTTCGATTGTAAAAATATGAACAACATGCCTTTGTTTCGTATATTTAGACTTATTGAGCGCCCTATCCTATCCCATTGAACCGAAACGTGAACAAATGTCGGACCCCCCGGGGTCGTCCGAGACTTTTGTTTGTTTGAAAAGTATACACATGTGCGCCAATAAATCGATATCAATTCCCGCATAATATCTCTCATATTTGCGGTACGATGTCTTAGTAGGAATGAAACTTTTATTTGGATAACCTATGTCCGTCGAATGCCGAGGTACTTCATGTCGGTGGAGCATCATCATTGTCAGCAGCCGCAAGTCGTAAGTTTGGAACCCGAACTGCATGCATATTTGCATTGGAAGGTCTCCAGATTCTTAAGAGAGACGGGGCCATGAGGATCATTCCGAGCCATAATCTTCGGCGGCGGCGTCGCCGTCGTCGTCGTTGTCGTCTTTTGTCATAATTTTCATGTTGCGATTGCGATGTCTTCTTTGGATGACATTATTTGCCGACATAAATAACAAGAGAACCTCTCGAATATGCGCTGTCCAGGTGGTGCGGGGGTGAGTAAACGGGAATCAAATCGCCTTGTGTGGGGTCATTGTAAAGGCCTGTGTATTCCAATGTGTAGTACCAATAGTGACTCTTAGTTTTTGCCTGTCCGCGCAGTGGGGAAACATTGGTTTTGATTCGAGTTATTAGCAGCGGCATCACATCAGGATAAAAAGGACTGTGTGTATACGAGTCATGTTTTGAAATGTTTTAATTTTTTTTTGCGCCGTGCCAGTGATATGCTCCGCAACTCGTTTTGTCATACGAAATGGACTGGATGCTGTACAAGCTCATGTAGGTGGTCTGAGTGACATTAGCAAACAAGAACATACGTTTCATGGATCAACCTGATTTGAAAATGAAACTGGATTTAAGCTTTTTGAACACTTTTGTTTTGCCTTACCGAAATAGCAACGGTTTCCTTGGACAAATCCTAAATTGATGGACTTTATCATCTCGGAGTTGATGTTAGCTCCAAGGTCTTCATTCTTCATTAGTCTTATCCTTGAAAATGACTGGTTTTTTAAAATTCGTTGTTAAAGCCTCTGGTTTACAGATAACGTAACGTTGATTGCGTCTTATTTGCAACTTTAAGCAATATCCCTGCTTTCTCTGCTACCACGATAGTTGGAGATTGAGATGGAGATGGAGATGGAGATGGAGATGGAGATGGAGATGGAGATGGAGATGGAGATGGAGATGGAGATGGAGATGGAGATGGAGATGGAGATGGAGATGGAGATGGAGATGGAGATGGAGATGGAGATGGAGATGGAGATGGAGATGGAGATGGAGATGGAGATGGAGATGGAGATGGAGATGGAGATGGAGATGGAGATGGAGATGGAGATGGAGATGGAGATGGAGATGGAGATGGAGATGGAGATGGAGATGGAGATGGAGATGGAGATGGAGATGGAGATGGAGATGGAGATGGAGATGGAGATGGAGATGGAGATGGAGATGGAGATGGAGATGGAGATGGAGATGGAGATGGAGATGGAGATGGAGATGGAGATGGAGATGGAGATGGAGATGGAGATGGAGATGGAGATGGAGATGGAGATGGAGATGGAGATGGAGATGGAGATGGAGATGGAGATGGAGATGGAGATGGAGATGGAGATGGAGATGGAGATGGAGATGGAGATGGAGATGGAGATGGAGATGGAGATGGAGATGGAGATGGAGATGGAGATGGAGATGGAGATGGAGATGGAGATGGAGATGGAGATGGAGATGGAGATGGAGATGGAGATGGAGATGGAGATGGAGATGGAGATGGAGATGGAGATGGAGATGGAGATGGAGATGGAGATGGAGATGGAGATGGAGATGGAGATGGAGATGGAGATGGAGATGGAGATGGAGATGGAGATGGAGATGGAGATGGAGATGGAGATGGAGATGGAGATGGAGATGGAGATGGAGATGGAGATGGAGATGGAGATGGAGATGGAGATGGAGATGGAGATGGAGATGGAGATGGAGATGGAGATGGAGATGGAGATGGAGATGGAGATGGAGATGGAGATGGAGATGGAGATGGAGATGGAGATGGAGATGGAGATGGAGATGGAGATGGAGATGGAGATGGAGATGGAGATGGAGATGGAGATGGAGATGGAGATGGAGATGGAGATGGAGATGGAGATGGAGATGGAGATGGAGATGGAGATGGAGATGGAGATGGAGATGGAGATGGAGATGGAGATGGAGATGGAGATGGAGATGGAGATGGAGATGGAGATGGAGATGGAGATGGAGATGGAGATGGAGATGGAGATGGAGATGGAGATGGAGATGGAGATGGAGATGGAGATGGAGATGGAGATGGAGATGGAGATGGAGATGGAGATGGAGATGGAGATGGAGATGGAGATGGAGATGGAGATGGAGATGGAGATGGAGATGGAGATGGAGATGGAGATGGAGATGGAGATGGAGATGGAGATGGAGATGGAGATGGAGATGGAGATGGAGATGGAGATGGAGATGGAGATGGAGATGGAGATGGAGATGGAGATGGAGATGGAGATGGAGATGGAGATGGAGATGGAGATGGAGATGGAGATGGAGATGAGATGGAGATGGAGATGGAGATGGAGATGGAGATGGAGATGGAGATGGAGATGGAGATGGAGATGGAGATGGAGATGGAGATGGAGATGGAGATGGAGATGGAGATGGAGATGGAGATGGAGATGGAGATGGAGATGGAGATGGAGATGGAGATGGAGATGGAGATGGAGATGGAGATGGAGATGGAGATGGAGATGGAGATGGAGATGGAGATGGAGATGGAGATGGAGATGGAGATGGAGATGGAGATGGAGATGGAGATGGAGATGGAGATGGAGATGGAGATGGAGATGGAGATGGAGATGGAGATGGAGATGGAGATGGAGATGGAGATGGAGATGGAGATGGAGATGGAGATGGAGATGGAGATGGAGATGGAGATGGAGATGGAGATGGAGATGGAGATGGAGATGGAGATGGAGATGGAGATGGAGATGGAGATGGAGATGGAGATGGAGATGGAGATGGAGATGGAGATGGAGATGGAGATGGAGATGGAGATGGAGATGGAGATGGAGATGGAGATGGAGATGGAGATGGAGATGGAGATGGAGATGGAGATGGAGATGGAGATGGAGATGGAGATGGAGATGGAGATGGAGATGGAGATGGAGATGGAGATGGAGATGGAGATGGAGATGGAGATGGAGATGGAGATGGAGATGGAGATGGAGATGGAGATGGAGATGGAGATGGAGATGGAGATGGAGATGGAGATGGAGATGGAGATGGAGATGGAGATGGAGATGGAGATGGAGATGGAGATGGAGATGGAGATGGAGATGGAGATGGAGATGGAGATGGAGATGGAGATGGAGATGGAGATGGAGATGGAGATGGAGATGGAGATGGAGATGGAGATGGAGATGGAGATGGAGATGGAGATGGAGATGGAGATGGAGATGGAGATGGAGATGGAGATGGAGATGGAGATGGAGATGGAGATGGAGATGGAGATGGAGATGGAGATGGAGATGGAGATGGAGATGGAGATGGAGATGGAGATGGAGATGGAGATGGAGATGGAGATGGAGATGGAGATGGAGATGGAGATGGAGATGGAGATGGAGATGGAGATGGAGATGGAGATGGAGATGGAGATGGAGATGGAGATGGAGATGGAGATGGAGATGGAGATGGAGATGGAGATGGAGATGGAGATGGAGATGGAGATGGAGATGGAGATGGAGATGGAGATGGAGATGGAGATGGAGATGGAGATGGAGATGGAGATGGAGATGGAGATGGAGATGGAGATGGAGATGGAGATGGAGATGGAGATGGAGATGGAGATGGAGATGGAGATGGAGATGGAGATGGAGATGGAGATGGAGATGGAGATGGAGATGGAGATGGAGATGGAGATGGAGATGGAGATGGAGATGGAGATGGAGATGGAGATGGAGATGGAGATGGAGATGGAGATGGAGATGGAGATGGAGATGGAGATGGAGATGGAGATGGAGATGGAGATGGAGATGGAGATGGAGATGGAGATGGAGATGGAGATGGAGATGGAGATGGAGATGGAGATGGAGATGGAGATGGAGATGGAGATGGAGATGGAGATGGAGATGGAGATGGAGATGGAGATGGAGATGGAGATGGAGATGGAGATGGAGATGGAGATGGAGATGGAGATGGAGATGGAGATGGAGATGGAGATGGAGATGGAGATGGAGATGGAGATGGAGATGGAGATGGAGATGGAGATGGAGATGGAGATGGAGATGGAGATGGAGATGGAGATGGAGATGGAGATGGAGATGGAGATGGAGATGGAGATGGAGATGGAGATGGAGATGGAGATGGAGATGGAGATGGAGATGGAGATGGAGATGGAGATGGAGATGGAGATGGAGATGGAGATGGAGATGGAGATGGAGATGGAGATGGAGATGGAGATGGAGATGGAGATGGAGATGGAGATGGAGATGGAGATGGAGATGGAGATGGAGATGGAGATGGAGATGGAGATGGAGATGGAGATGGAGATGGAGATGGAGATGGAGATGGAGATGGAGATGGAGATGGAGATGGAGATGGAGATGGAGATGGAGATGGAGATGGAGATGGAGATGGAGATGGAGATGGAGATGGAGATGGAGATGGAGATGGAGATGGAGATGGAGATGGAGATGGAGATGGAGATGGAGATGGAGATGGAGATGGAGATGGAGATGGAGATGGAGATGGAGATGGAGATGGAGATGGAGATGGAGATGGAGATGGAAGACCGAGATAGACATCTCATTTGAATATCGAGATCGAGATCAAAATAGAAATGGATATAGAAGTAGAGATATGGTCTTTCAAATATGGTCTTATGGACTTACCGTTTAGACGTAGAACATATCGATACCATGAGAGGTCCTTTTTTTTCTATTTTAACTATTTTTGTACCGACCACTTAAAGCATTGCTTGATACAGAAGTCAAAGGTAAATACTAGAGCGATTAGAACGCAGATTTCAAGACAGTAGGTGTAGAACAGCTTTTCCAACTGCAATCTGAATTTATTATAACTTAATTATTAACTAAATTTAAGTTTATTTATTTAATTTTTTAACCATGATTTGGTTAATTTAAAATCGAAAAACTTTTGGGCTTAGTTCACTTAACATTGATATATTCAATCAATTCAAACAGTCAATTTACCGACGTCTCTCATGTATCTGATATAGTGACCAGGATATTGTAATAGATCTATACCTACCTACCATTTTTTTAATCTTAGTAAACAGTTTTTTTTTTAAAATATGGATCTAATAGTGCTTATGAAACTGAACTTGCCAAACCGTGTTTTACCGCGCTTGGCGTTAACAAAAGCATAATCCTGACCTTTATTGTGAAAAATTAATCACTTCTCCTGCTCTCAAGTATATCCCGTATAGTCATAATGATTTTCTTCCCCCAATATGGTTCGGTATCAAAACATAAGCCCGTTTGTCCAGTCCACAGAGCGTCAATATGGTTTCCTTCGTTGATCCGATTTGGTCTTTTCTACCAATGTTACCTTTTTATCGAAAAGTAGTTTTCCGTTTCTTTCAAATTCGTGCGTGTAGGGGATTTGCGTTTGGTCCTTTCTTCGGTTGACGATATAATAATGGTCAGGATGCTGTAACACATACAAATATGTATGTGCGTCTTCAAGAAACACCTTCTACCCTCATCGAGAGAGCATTATGGCACTTTGTCCCTTATTTTTTCATTTTTGCATTGCAATGGGCCAAGATCTTAAGCCGAAATCTTTATTGTGCCGAACGCGTTGTGACGTTTTTATTAGTTGTTTGTACGAAGTGATTTTATACGGGGGGCATACATAACAAGGATATACATCCGTTCATCCGAGAGCATTAAGTCTCATTGGTTGTTCTTCATAAGGCAGGACGCAAAAAAAAAAAAAAAAACGAGAAAAAATTTTTCTGCAACAACAAAAAGAAGTGTTACGACCTCTCAAATTGGATTAGAGTTTGACTTTTAGTGAGTGTCCTTTGTCCTTTGGCTGTATCTTGAATGAAATCATTTTTTTATTCATGCTTCCAACCGTGAAATCCATAAAGGATATGAAATATACGGCTTTTGCAATTTCTTTTATGACGCATGCACGAAGCAGATGATCGGCGCGTGAATGGCCAGGAATATTAGAAACCACAAATCATATGAAAATCTCATTTGAACGAAGGTTCCCAAAATGGGCTTACGACACTTTTCAATGTTGGGAAGGTACACCTTTTTTTTGCCCGTAAGCTGCTTTGGTACACGGTCGATAAAGTGATGTTGAAGTACAGAATTGGATGTGTTTTTCGTTTCTGTTTTGGAAGGAGGTTTGTTGGACAGTAATGCACGTTAATCCTGCGTGACTATATTTGCTAATGTTTTCTTCTTTATTAGGAATATGGATGCTGGTGATGAAATCATGGACATGGTATGCGTTTGGAGAGTAATAATATTTATTCTTAATAACTTTACCATTAAAAAGTTAATTGTCCAGAGAGGGAACTTAAACCTTCGATCAGCCTAATCTATCATTAAAGTAGGCTAAAGTAAACATCCTTTAAGGAAGATCATAATGCTTCCCCTTTTATTGGAAACCATAAAATATCAGTCCAAAAATCGTTTGGAAAAATTTCATGAGAGTTGCCAACAAGTCATGACAACAATTCTTTAACGACATTGAGAACGCGGGAATGCACAATTTTTACAATAGTTTATCAAAATCTTGACCTAAATTAAAGCAAAACTTACAAAAACTTTGTAAAAGTGACGTGTTAGTTTAGAATGGGAACATACCCTCTCTCCAATTTTTTACAAAAGAAAATAACATCATCGGGAAAAGGAATTACCTCCACTTAGCTATACGAACATTCCCTCCTGACACAACGGAGGGCGGACGCAGCTTCCCTTATAAGATAATAATTAAAATCCAGCAGAACATAGACCAGCACATACGCAATTACCACGAGGTTTGTCTCTCAGTAACCGCAAATCGTATCCGCAATGAGTCCTTAGGCAAGACACAAACTAACCAAACTGAACATCATATCTGCTCCGAACTCACAAAAGGGCCAAGAAGACCATAAGCTTCTCTTAACAACTCAGCAATGAGCCCGCAATACAAGGACGAAAGGATATCATGCCTGTGGCTAGCGTTCTTTTAACAAAATAACACAAAAAGATGCTGACGGGGGCAAACAAAAAAATCCTTTACTCTAACCGGACCACAGCACTAATGTGTATACACTGCCGCAGTAACTTCGTGGCACAACCGAAACAACATAACCCCAATTCATACTGACTGAAGGCATGTACATTGGCTTGTTCGGAAAATGTTTAACAAAACCTCCGCATGTACCTTCAATTTTGCAAGCAAATGATAACTCCTCACCTCCGTGCACTGCATACCTACCTACGTATGCGGCAAGGCATACGCAAGAACAACACAAGCAAGGAGCTGGAGCAGCGCTCCAAGCCGTATTCTCTCTATGCTGTTGCTCTCACATGTACATGCATGTGCGACTTGCTAACGAAGTACTTGTAAGTCGTAACTAGCATCGACCATCCTTCGATGCATATCCAGCCATAAGGGTCTGGACCCACAGATCCAGCCTCAAAATCATGTTCCTACCAAACTCTGTCTATCTGCATCAAGTTGCGGCGGACCAAAGAATAAGAATCACTCTTGACGCCCTACAATTTGGTCAATTGACCGAAAGCGAACCTGCCAAATCCTTCGGTCAAACAACGCCAGACTTGCCCATGTGATGAGCTTCTCCTGCCCCAAAAGGAAGGAAAAAAAAAAACTTTCTTCTGCTACATCATGTACAGTTATCACCTTATAAGTGTAAGACAATGATGTTTTCTCACCATGCTCTTACGGCACAAGGATGTGAAATTAAATCGAGGACTTCATCAAAAGTCGACTCATGTTCACAGAGAGTGTGAACTCCTTTCGAGCTCAAACAAGTGGGGGATGATTAGAAAGACGATGTCGGATCCTTTGTATACTCTGGTAATCTACACACATGCGGACAAAGTTTGTTGCGGGAAAGATTGCAATCATTTGAAGCTGATGCATATATATGCATCCAGGACATTGAGGGTTGACTCTATGTGGTGTATAAACTATAGCTACAGTCCAATTCATTAACATAGTAAGTGTACGCTGGCACTATGAGAGATGTTGGTGTCGAATTATGCGGTTTAAAAACGGAACCTTCACGCCCAGCACAAGCTCTATATGTACGAGGAGGAGGCCTGAAAGAAATATGCAAATTTGTGTTTGCCTAACAATGGGGGGAACATTTTAAGTAATTGGATCTCCATTTAGGACTTAATGTTCGGGTATTCTTGCCATTCATGGTATAGCTGAGCTGCTGGGGTATTTCGCATTCGAACGGCAAACGGGGATGCAAGGGTGACCCGAGCCATTTACAGATTAGAAGAGAAAGGACCATTTCATTTGTCATTCAGGGCTTAGAAGGGATTTCAATTTGGTTTTCTTTATGGATGTTTCTCATTACATTTTCATTATTTATTGGAATGTTTTACATGTGGGTAAAAACTACTCTCTCGAACTATGCTAAAATTTGTGTATTGTTATGTTCGTAAGTGGGTTTTTATGCGTGCTCCGGATGAGGACGACGACGAACGTGACGTCGGCATTAGTCGATGATGTAATACGGATGTTTTTGGATTTATTTTTGCTCCAAATAATAAACAAGTGTAACATCAATTTCACTAATAATTAATAATAAATACTAGCAAACTTGTTGCTTAAAAAATTCTTTGGCTTACTTGCAGGTAACGATCATATGACCTACACCTTTTATAAAGGCTTTAGACATCAAAAGATCTTCTACGTAATCCTCTGGCTGATGTTCGGATCGGTAGGTCTGGCAGGGTTCAATCCAAGACCAGACTAATTAGGAATAACACGTCTTTGATTAAGTAGCATTTTAAGTTTTCGTTTTTGTTTTATATCTGACAGCCAGCACAAGAAAATTTCCGAGTCCATCCACTATTCCCATCTTAAAGGCAGATTTGAAAGAATATTCATATGGTACCTAAAAGCGTACCATCAACAATGCAGCAGCACACCACTCCAAACGTATTTATAGGAGAGAGTATTGACTGTGCTCAACAGTAGTAACATTCCCGGTTTTGCCCGTAGTTCTTATATATACACAGCAGCAGTATGTTTTTAATGAGGCACCTGCCAGGCCATGAATTTGCAACAGCTTATAATTGGGTTGTAAAACATGCCGAGGAAACTTGATGCTGTCTAATTCCTTCAAATGGCTTCTAAGCTACTCCAACTCGCCGAATGTCTGAGTACAAACTCATCCCATTTTGTCTTCTTCGCCCAAGGTTAGGTTAGGTTAGGTTGATGGATGCCCTTGTGACAATTGTGACGGCTCACTGAGACCAGCAGTTGGGTCCATTGTGTCCATTTGGGAGCCTTCTTAACACCTGAAACGAAAACAGGAATAAACCGCTGTTAGAAACCCCAGAGTGCCGCCCTCTTGCACCCACCCGGATTTGTATACAAATCCTAGGAGGTCCTTTAAACCTTCATTATTTAGATCTTAGAGCTCGTTGAAGAAGTAACTGCCGACGGGACTACGCCTGATGCTGTTTAAGGCTGGGCATTCGCATAGCAGGCAGGTGACGAACGTATTTAATTTCTTCAATGTCCAGGCAGCTTCTTCAGTAATCGTTATGCGGTATGCCTAGCCGCTCAACGTATGAGATTCACAGCAGAATGAAATTCCCGTGAGTACTCGAATATCCCTTCGTGCTAATCCGATCATAAAAATAGTGATCTCTTTTTGTTTACCGCTGGCCCTATAGCTTCCTGTGTGTCACGTATCGAGCTCGGTAGGTTAGTTCTATAACACAAGGTTTCGATTTCTACCCTGCGTATGGAACTCAGAGGAATTCTTATAGATTTAAGGGCTAGAGATGCATTAATCCCTGACCCATGTCTCACAAGCTTGCCCGCATCTTCTTTTCTCGGGATATCGCTGTGACCTGGCACCCAACACCAGAATTTCCCTGTATAGTTTCACAGCCCTTGACTTGACTATATCTGATTCCATGGCTTTAATTGCCGCTTGGCTGTCAGAGTATATGGTGATGGACTTGTTTACGGAGCTGTGTTTCTTTAGCTCAGTGCCGGCTTGGATTATGGCTGCCAGCTCGGCCTGAAAAATACTGCAGTCGTCATTGATTCGGAGGGGTTTGCTTAGAGCCCGGAGCTTCACAGAAGATGCCTGCATCGGTTCCGACGTCTATCTTAGAGACGTCAGTATATACGGCCTTCTCGTCATCTCCTGTGATGTTCTTTTCTTCCCATTCACTTCTTTCAGGTATTCTAGTAGCGAATCTCAATGCGCAGGCTGCCCTCTGGGCCTTGGTGCGGTAAGAGAAATGAGACCTTCATTCTGTAGCCTTTCACCATACAACTGAACCGTAAGTTAGGATGGGTCTTATAAGCGACATGTACATCCAGTGTACCATGTTTGGTTGCAGTCCCCTTAGTGCGAACGCAGAAAAAAATTTCGGGGGGGTTTTCAAAAAATATGATTGAAATACGTTTTTGGGTACTGCCCTTGAGCAGCCCCCATGTTTTGATCAGGTAGTTCCAAGGGTGTTGGGGGACATGTTAAAGACAGTTAATGTTTATCCGAGAATTTAAGTTTCGAATTTCATTTTTCCAGTTCTTTTTTTTTCATTCCACATATTTCGGGAGGGGTTTCCACCCCCAACCCCCCCCCCCCCCCCCCCCCGCCTGCATTCGCGCCTGCCACATGCTGTCGAATGTTCTGCGGCAGGCGTATAATGCAACGAATGGCCGCTTGTTACGATCTGCTACATTATCCCTTCAGCTAAGTTTAGAGTCCTTCTTCGCCCAAAGACTTTCCAGGATTAATTTCGCATCCACCACTATACACATATAGATTTTTCAAATATCTACTGCCACAAGAAATAAAAAATTAAGAAATCTCAGAGCTATTTCAAGCAATATACCCTGAGAAACTGGGCCTTCAAGCGGACCATTCCAATCTTCTGGATTAGCACTGCAATCGAAAAAAAAACTCTTTTCGTTTTGTTGGTTGTGGGCGGTGCTAGTCTGAATACATCGATGCGGAAACAAGTTAATTTCACATAATAGATCCTTTTTTCTGACGTTTCCTGCATGTTAACCAATACTTAGTATTTCTCCGGGATTTCTTTCAAATATTTTCTAGGACAAATAAACGTATTAAAGTTTCTTGGGGGGCTTTCCTTGTCTTTGTGCTTAGCTGGTACCCTTACAAAAAATCTTCCATATCCTTCTTCCGCGTTACCGTTTGCAGCAACTGCTCTTCACATGTTGCTTCTTCGGGTACCTATAGGAAAACTTGGATCTATGCAATCCACTTTACAAAACTCATTGACCACCTTGTTGAGACGCATCAGATTCACCAGTTCTGTGTAAATTGTTTTTCAGTGACAGTATTCCTTTGCCAGCCAGGCGAAAACCAAGACTGGTGACCCGCATACGGTGAGAAAGGTCGGATGAGGCTGACTCTGATTTCAGAGAGCGCTTTGCACAGCATGTTTCGGAGATGTTTGAACAAATTCCAACTGACCTTTTGAATGTAGAGGAGGAATGGCAGCTGTTTTTATCGGCAGTCATTGCCTCTGCAGGAAATGTTTGTGGAGTGAAGCGGCTTGGGTAGCGGCTGGTGGTGAAAAAAAAACTGCTTGGTTTAAAACGCCTGATGGAGTTCAAGAAGTCACCAGAGAGAAGAAGAGAGCCTACATTGTGCGGACCCAATGTAGAAACTCAAATTCTCGAGCCCGGTACAATGAGGCACCAAGGACTTCCAATCTCTGGCAGTAAGAACAGCCAAGGAACAGTCATGGAAAAATTTCGGCGAGAAGTTGGAGCACGATTACAGATCTGCAAAGAAGATATTTTTTCAGACCATTCGCCGGCTCAGAGGAAAGAAGTTGAGTATCATTCAACGGGTTAAATCCAAGGACGGTACACTTCTTTCAAATGAGAGCAATGTCTTGCGCAGATGGAGAGAGCACTTTTCGGAGTTGCTCAACCTTCAACAGGGCACTGAAGATGGCATTCCCACTGCTGACGAGATAAGGGCGGAGAATAGTCCCACAGTAGACGAAGTCACTGAAGCGATTAAATCGCTAAAAGTTGGCAAGTCTGCTGGAGTTGATGAAATCCGGCCAGAAATGCTCAAGGCTGAAGGGTGAAGAGGGTGTTAAATGGCTAACACGTGTCATTAAGGTGGCCTGGGATAGCGGTAAGGCTGTAGCGATTGGCAAACGAGAGTTATAGTGCCCATTTTCAAAAAAGGGAACAGAAGAGATTGCGCCAACTATAAGGGCATATCTGTCTTGAGTCTTCCGGGAAAAGTATTCGCGAAGGTGTTGGAAACGCGTTCCAAAACTGTAATCGAGCCTTTGTTACGGGAAGAACAGTGCGGCTTTCGGCCTGGCAGAAGCACAACCGACCAGCTTTTTACTCTGAAGGTTATTCTTGAGAAGGCCTGGGAATATGCCAAACCGATCTATGCGTGTTTTGTAGATCTGGAAAAGGCGCATGACCGAGTTCCTCGGGATACACTGTGGAGAGTTTTGCAGGACTATGCGCTGAGTGGGCCTCTTCTGAGGGCCATCCAGTCCGTGTATGGAAACTGCAGAAGCTGTGTACGGATAAATGGCAATAAATCCCAACCTTTTGATGTGCGCGTTGGACTTCGCCAAGGCTGTGTTCTGTCGCCGCTCCTTTTCATAGCATATATATACTGGATGGTGAAGCGCAGTCTTGGCGAGCAATTTTTCGAATTGGTGGCATCAGGATGAGCCTATTGCTTTTCGCAGATGATTTGGCCATCCTTGCATCATCCAAAGAGGAACTTCAACGAGCACTGGATAGGTTTGCAGCCGTCTCTGGTGATGCTGGGGTGAAAGTAAACGTAAACAAATCGGAAGTGATAGTTGTTTCCCGAACTCCTGTGCAGTGTACCATTAAAACAGGTGGAGAAGTTTAAGTATCTCGGGGTATCTTTTTCACGAAAGGTGGAAGGAGTGATACTGAGTTGTCCTGTAGAATTGGCCAAGCTGGAGCAATAGTAAAGGAACTGCGCCGGCCAGTCATCAGGAAAGCTGAGCTTGGAGTAAAAGCAAAGATCTCAGTTTATAATTCAACGTTCGTTCCGGCCCTCATCTATGGTCATGAAATTTGGGTAATGACAGAAAGAATTAGATCGCGGGTACAAGCTGCCGAAATGAAATTCCTGAGGTGCGTTGCTGGTGTTACTCCAAGGGATATAGTGAGAAACGTCAGCATTCGTGGCAATCTTAATATTGAGCAGCTACTTCTCCGAGTGGAGCGATCGATTCTTCGATGGTTTGGAGACGTTGTTCGCATGCCCCTGACAGACTTCCTAGACAGGCCATGTTAGCCGAGATGCGAGCGCGTCGCCCCCCTGGTAGGCCAAGAAACAGGTGGTGGGATCAGGTGAGGAACCTCTCTGATTCCCGCATGGGGATTGCGCCGGAGTCTCTTGATTTGGTGGCGGAGCCACTCTCGCTCCGCGACCCTTTCAAAGAATAAGTGGCTTTCGAAAATGATGATGATGATGATATCTCGACAGCTCTATATTATTTTGCTTAAGCTATTCAAAATTCTGAGCACAAATCTAACAAGTTTTATATGCATTTTGGCACGTGTTTTTAAATGCTGTTCATTATAGTCTTAAAAAATTTCTCCGATTTTCAGATTTAAAATTATTAAATCCGTTATTTTCTTAGGCGACTTTTATAATTCAATATAAAGTTTATAAAATAACTTTTTTTTAATATTTTTTTTTGTAAAATTAGCTTCTTTAATATCAAACGGCTTTTAATACCAAACAGATTTTTTTTCAAGTGGCACATGCTACTTGGCCCTGTTGCAAGTGCTTATCCAAGCTTTCTGATGGATATATCCGTTGCAAAAACAAAAAAGTCAATTTTGTTATGTCAAAGTCAACCCCCTAAAGTAAGATCCTTGTTAGGAACTATTATTTCAAATTTCTTCTTTGAGTTTTCATATCTTTCTTAAAGTTTTCGAATGTCAATAGGTCGTTCAATTCATTACGATATAGGTACAAGCAAAATAGTAATTGCACCCTTGTGGTATAGTTCATTGTTAACCTTTTGCTGCCTGTTTTAAGAAATGGCAGAAAATGCTACAACCTTCACGGAACTATACAATAGTGCCTCATCATTAATCTTTTGGAACACCTCTTGTGGTTCAAAATGTGTGAACACATGTTTCCATGTGGGACCACCAAGGCGGTATCCTAAAAATCCATGTTTTTTGCGCTATTCTTAAGGAGCAATGAATTATTATTATTTCTATTGGAACCTTACTCGAATTTCTTAAAGTCAATCTCGTCTTTTTTTCGAAATCCCTTTAGTTCCCTTCCTACGCACGCATGAGTGCCAGTTATTATTGTTCGACATAATTTCCTTTTCAATTCATCAAAGTAAGGAAGAAGGACGACATAAAACACACTTATGACTTTTATTTCTTTTTTTGAGGAATTATTGCAAGAAAAAAAAAGAAACAATAATGGTATTCGAAAAAAAACTCGAGTAAATCCTTGAAATTCGATGCCAAAAGGATAATTGATGTTTACACAAGCAAGGGATATCGCCTACACCCAAACAATGTTTAACATGTTTATTTTTAGAAATGGATATGCCCTCTAACGTGTTGGCACTCATTCATTGAAACGTGTCAAAGAAATTGTATTTTTTGTCGGATTATTTCGTGATACAATATAAACCTTTTGCGGAATAGTCCTTAAAAAAAGGTATAGGCACTCTGACAAATGAGTATTGTTGCTAGAAGTTTCTTGCGAGAAGTCTCAGTAATGACTTTATGCTTTTGGACCATATTTTCGTAAAAACAAAAGATCAGACTGACTACGGCTTCTCATGTATGTGCGTTTTACCTATAAATAAGGACTATATAAAACTCTACGATAAATATCATGTAAATGCCACGTCTGCCTTTATTTAGTCAAGTTTCATGACAAACATCAATGTTTTAATTTTTTTTTTTTTTTGTTATTCGGCGAAAAGATAAACAACGTTGCCGATCATTAATTCCTTGTATTTTCGTCCACCAGACGAGTGTTTAATAAGAACACTGAGTAGTCATCATGTAAAACACTAATTTACATTTAACATTTGCTTTGTTATCAACTAATTAACGAGTTTTTATTGCAGCTTCACATGAACAAAAGCCATTTATCCTGGTGTGCTTGTTAGATATTTTCGAAATCAGTATCATTTCAGTTGAACACACAAAACGAATGGAAACATGGTCAGCAAATTTTATCACTAACTTCCTCTTAACACGTACCAATTACCGCAGTGACACAGAGCGTAGCTGGCGCGGCCCACCTTCTTATGTCGCGCGGTGGCCATTGAAGAAAGAATATACTAAAAGCCAGGCCATAAGGGTGGACTAAATACTAGCCGGGGCTCTCATGGTTTCATGGGTTCGGTTTTTTCCTAGAGTGAATCCATCAATAATAATATGGCAGGCACCCAAGGGCATGTGTAGCCGCCATTTACCCATAGGTGATGGCCGTACAATGGCCAAGTAAATTTTTTTAATAGTATGTGGGGTGAATTTTTTATTAGATATCAACCACGCACAATGTATGGAAGCAAGAGCGCAACCGAAGAAAAGCAACCAATTAAACTTTGTTAAAGCCATGTAATACAGGCAGGATTTACCATACCTATGTGTTATTTTGATTCGATATGACGTATTTTTACCTACCCGTTTTTTGAGCACGCATTTTATGCATGTGAATTCGCCTGATAGAAGTCTTGAGCACTAAAAGTGAAATATATAAGTTAAGAGTTTTATTTAAAGGAATTATTATGGGTATTACTACTGAATTTTTTATATTTCACCTGCCTGGATAAAGATATAGAAATAAAGTCTTCATTTCACATGCCTCCAAATCGGTAATAATCGGTTTCATAAATCCATATCAAAAGCTCAAACAAATATCACTGATAATTAGGTGAAAAATTGGTCAAAATTTTGCTTAAAAACCAAACATTGGCCAGTTTTTTGTGAATAACAAATAGAAGGTACGTCTACTTATTATTTTCAAATAGAATGTTATTTTTTCTAGACAAAAGTAGGGGTCCGAATTCTTGAAGTAAAACCTACGCAAAATCTTACCCGAGAATATGCACTGAATACTGGAGAATTACCTCCAAAACCGAATATTTCATGTTAAATGAAATATTCGGTTTTGGAGTTCAATAAAAATTTAATGCTCGGAATTAAAGTAAATTCGAGCTGGCCACGCCAAGAAAGCTTCTTTGTTCCAACTCAGTTATCTGTTCCTGCACTTTACACGAGGCACAACTCAAGTTTGGCCAAAACTTGCGACCAATCACCATTTTGTGATGAATTTTAGCTGACAGCTATTTTAGTGTCACTTTCCATTAAAGCTAGTCGTGTTTTTGCAATAATTGGGTTCTTTTTGTGTTTTTTTCTGAACTCCGTCAGTTTTAGTGATTACCTATGTGTACCTGTGATATATATAACTCAGTGAGTTTGTTTTCCAGTCAAAAAACCAATAAGAACGATAGTGGATAACTCGAAGTCTAAGGACTGCTTCACGCAATATTCTAAGTCTTTATTTTCCGTTATGGGATTGATTTTTTGGAGGACCATTTTGACTTACAATTAGCAAAAATGTTTCCGTTTTATTATTGAGTGGTTTTTCCAACACATGAAAGTCGTAGGTCGTAAGTCGTGAATCGTAGCTTTTCGGTAATTAGGGGTGGGCTGCCATGAAATCGGCCATCCTTTCGATTTGATGTTTATTTGCTTGAAACCTTGAATTAATGAATTGAAGAATTCAAACAAAAATAATAACTTAAAATATGTACGTACATTTTTACATCGCAGTAATAAAATAAATGTAATTGCACTTGCCGAAAAATGTAAACAAATTTATTTGATTTATTTGTGAAGCGCTGTATTGAAATGACATCAACTGACAGATGAAAATGTATGTGCTGCCAAGTTTTAAAATTTTTTTGGTGATCACTTTACAGAGAGCAAGAACTGGGTGATGGTCAATTTTGATAATCAATATGGTGACCATCAGCCATCACTTTAGAGGATTCCACCCCTGTATAGCAAGTCTGTCGGTTGGCATGCGAACAACGTGTCCAAACCATCGAACAATTTATCGTTCCACTCGGGGAAGTAGGTGCTCAACGTTAAGATTCCCACGAGTACTTTTTTTTTTTTTTTTTTTTTTTTTTTCCCGTGGGTAGGAAAAACCTTCATAGGCACTACGAGGACCGGCCGCGCGTGCTCATAGTAGTGTGAGATTCTTACTCACTAAAAAACCTCCCATTTTCCGTCAGACTACGACTAAGTTTCCTTAACAAGTAGTTCAAGCTTCTGTAATAATCGCGTGTGGCAGGCTGCCTTCCAACGAAGGCACCTACAATACCGTCAATTTATGCGGTTTCATCTTATGCTGCTAGATCTAACGGTCTCATTCGTTGTAGTCGGCGCGTAAGATTTGTCTGATCCAAAGTTCGGATAATTTCATTGTTGCAGTGTCCGCGAAGACGAGTACTAAGTTTGCGAGCAAAGTTTGTTACCTCGTCAGACACGGTTGCGATTCCTAGATCTCGGTGTAGATCGCTATTTCTTATATACCATGGAGCATTAACGATTGCTCTGAGTGTCTTATTTTGAGAAGTTTCTAAAATAGATATATTGCTTGGTTTAGTACAACCCCAAAGTTGTATACCGTACGTCCAAGATGGTTTTAGCACTTGCTTATACAAAAGCAGTTTGTTATATATGCTTAGTTTCGAAAATCTTCCGATAAGCCAATTCATTTCTCTTAACTTGATTTCGAGCTCGTCGCGTTTCTTTTTAACGTGCGGCTTCCATTTAAGTTTTGCGTCTAGAGTCATTCCTAGATATTTTGCTTCATTTGAGTACGGGATTTGTACCGAGTTAATGAATAAAGGTTTGTTGTTTATCTTTTTGTAAGTAAAGTTAACATGCGTTGACTTAGTCTCGTTAAGGACAACTCGCCAGCTCTTCGTCCAGTCGCATATTTTGTCTAAAGCGCGCTGGAGTTTCCCTGTTGATAATTCAACTGTCGTATCAATAGCGAGAATAGCAGTGTCATCTGCGAACGTAGCTAAAATTGTTCCCTCATCGTGGGGTATGTCTCTTGTATAGAGCAAAAATAATATTGGGCCGAGAACGCTTCCTTGCGGGACACCGGCATTTATCTCTTTGAATTCCGAGTACTCATTTTCGTACCTTACGCGAAATATTCTGTCTTTATCTGTCTTTGTCTGCCCACGAGTACTGACGTTTCTCACTCTATCCCTATAACACCAGCAAAGCACCTCAGAAATCTCATTTAGGCAGCTTGTACCCGCGATCTAGTTCTTTCGGTTATTACCCAAATGTCATGACCAAAGATGAGGGCTGGAACGAACACTGAATAAAAAACTGAGATCTTTGCTTTCACTCCAAGCTCAGCTTTCCTGATGACGGGCTAACGCAGTTGCTTTACTATTGCTCCAGCTTGACCAATCCTACAGGATAATTCAGTACTGCTCCTTCCATTTTACGCGAAAAAAAACCCCGAGATACTTAAAGTTCTCTACCTGTTTCAATGGGACTTCATGTATATGTAGTGTACACTGCACAGGAGCTCGGCAAACAACCACCATTTCGAATTTGCTCAGGTTTACCTTCATCCCAGCCTCACCACAGGTCCAGTCCTTCTCGGATGAGGCCAGCATAGCGAAATGTTCTGCGAAAAGCAGATGGCTTATCCTGACGCCACCAATTTCGAAAGATTCCTCATCAAGACTGTGTTTCACCATCCAGTCCATATATGCTATAAAAGCTAGAGGAGATAGGAGGCAGCCCTGGCAAAGTCCAACGCACATGTCAAAAGGATAGGATCTGACGCAATTTACTTGAACACAGCTTCTGCAGTTCCTAAACAAAGACTGAATGGCTCCCAGAAGAGGTCCACTCAGTACATAGTCCTGCAAAACCCTCCATAAGTTTATCCCGAGGAACTTGGTCATAGGCCTTTTCCAAGTCTACGAAGCACGCGTAGATCGGTTTGGCATATTTCCAGGCCTTCTCAAGAATAAGCTTCAGAGTAAAAAAACCAGTTGGTTGCGCCTTTGCCACGCCGAAAGCCGCATTACAGCTCTGGAACGTGATTGATCTACTGTGGACGCTATAGAACCATTTGCTGAAATAGCTGAACAATCAATTGCAGGAAAAATATGGCTCAACGGCACCAAAGAATACTGCGCTGCGCAGTGACAACGTTGGAGATAAGAAACGCTTCAACTCGGCCGAATGGTCCTTCATTAAAAGATCTCTCCCCATAGGGTAGATGCACCATACTATCTTCGGCGCATCATTGCGAATAACCTTAGCAACAGGAAGCTAAGGTATAATACAGACGAAAGATCAAATTCAAAAGTCTGCGAAGTCACCGCGGGAGTCCCACAAGGTTCGGTCCTAGGGCCGCTTTTGTGGAATATAATGTATGACGGAGTTCTAAGAATAAGACTACCAGAACGGGTAACAATAATCGGCTTCTCTGATGATCATGCTGTCATCGTAGTACGTGCAGTGGAGCTAGCAGCAAACCAAGCTATTATCCAGATTGGCTAGCGTCCGCTGGACTCGAACTAGCGGACCACAAAAAAAAAGCTGTGCCATTTACCAGCCGCGAGATCGATGAATTCGCAACATTCCAGATCGGAAATTATATCATCAGATCCAAGGAGGTTATAAAATATCTCGGAGTTATGGTGGTTACAGTTTAAGGCCCATGTAAGACCATGTAGGCCAAATCCAGGGGGCTCTGTCGCGCATAATGCCTAACAACGGTGGCAATTTCCTCGGAGGAATTTACTATCGAGAGTAATTACTTAGGTTTACGCCGCCCCAGTCTGGGCGAAAGCATTACGGACGAAATAAACGAAAAGGAAGGTATCGCCAACGTTTAGACTTTGCGCGCTATGAACAATCAGCGGTTTCCGAACCATTTCTGATGAGGCCGCCTTCGTTATAGCCGGAATGATCTCTATCGATATCCTCACCGATGCTCAGGATATACAACGGGAGAGCGCGCAATTTAAGCGACGCAACCATACACAAATACATTAAAACGGAAGACCTTTTCTTCAACGTCGCAGAAAATAAAAAAATTAAAAAGGCTCTGGAACGCTCTTCCAATAAACCTTCGCGAATACTTTTGCCAAAGATAGACTTAAGAGAAATATACCCCCATAGTTAGAGCAATCTCTCTTGTCCCCTTATTTGAAAATGGGCACTATAACTCCTGTTTTTTAAACAGTGGTAACTTGGGTCGCCGTGTTGTAGTGGTTAGTGTGAAAAACCACTGTGCACGAGGTCCCGGGTTCAAATCCCGGCCGGGGCAATAAAAGTTTTTTTTACGGTGTTCCACCTCCGCGAGGGCCTGACTAGCCCTCCGAGAGTATCATTTGTCATGAGAGACCTCTCAATTCGCCATTCGGAATCGGCAAAAAACTGTAGGTCCCCTTCATATGTAAAAAAACACTTGGAACGCACACAACATACATGATTGCAAGAGAGGTCAGGCGATGACTCTTCTGAGCTGCAAGTGCCAATAAGTTTTTTTTAACTTAAATAAAACTTAAGTTGAGTACGCTCCCATACTCAGCCTCTGTTCTGTTTCCACTGACGGTTACACATATAAGCCGTAAGCTCCTTAAAAGGCTGTCAAAGCAATATTGTTTTAAAATTTTTGAAATACTTAAATTAAAATTTTTAGTGTGTCGCGTTGGCTTTTCAGTTATTCCATTCATTATTGCTGCATCTATGTGCTTTTTATCAAAATAAAAGTGATTTGTATTATTTGTTGTGAAAAACTTAAGTCGTCAATGATGGGGACTTACATAAGTGTGTGAATAAATAAAAATTTATGTGAAAAAGGAATCTCATCCTGAGTGAGTGAAGTGTCAGAGTCGATACTTAAGTTTCGACCGTGAAATCGGCCAATAGCCACTTTAAGCGATTAAATCGCGGCAGTGTTATACGCAGTAAACACGCTACATCTACTGTAGAACTTTTCTCCGCCCTAATCTCTTTAGCAGTAGGATTGCCATCTTCAGTGCCATGTTGGAGATTGAGCAGCCCCAATAAGTGCTCGCTCCATCTGCGTAAGAAATCGTTCTCATTTGAAAAAAGTGTACCGTCTTTAGAATTAACCCATTGTACGATATTTGTCTTCTTTCCTCTGAGACGGCGCAAAGTCTCTGCCAAAATATCTGGTTTGCAGATCGTGCTCCATCTTCTCGCCGAACTTTATCCAAGCCTGTTCTTTGCCTGTTATGACCACCATATTGGAAGTTCTTCGAGCCTCAATGTACCTGACACGAGAAATAGAGTTCCTACATTGATTCCACACAACATAAACTCTCTTTTTCTCTCTGATGGCTTCTTGAACTTCAGGAATCTTAAAACACGCAGTTCTTTTCTCACCACATGCCGCCACACCAAGCCGCTTCACTCCACAACTATTTCTTGCAGAGGCAATGTCTGCCGATGAAAACAGCTGCCATTCTTCCTGTTTGCTAAAAAAGGTCAGTTGGAATTTGTTCAAACTGCTCCAAAAAGATTCAGCATCCTGTAACCTCTCTCACCGTATTCGGATCACCAGTCTTGGTTTTCGCCAGGGTAAAAAATCAGTTTTACCTTACCGCAGGGTGACAAATAAATTTATCTTGATTTAAACTTCATTTTTTTTTTTTAATTGGCTTGAAGTTGGAAAAAATTACATTAAAAATATTGAAGACATTAGCATTTGCGATATGCTCCCTTCATAGAAAGTTTTAACCTCTGAGGTAAGGGTAAGAAAGTAATTGATTTTACACCCATACATGGGGGCGGCAAAACAAATTATTTTGTGTTACAGGGTAAAGGGAAGGGGGGAGGGTATTAAGAAGTTCATGACAGATGAACTCTTGCACTTACTTGCTCTTGTTAAAAAATCTTTTGAAAAAGGACACATGGTGTTCTTTTGTTTTAAATTTTTTTCTTATTTGAAAGAATCAAAAGAATCGCGGTTAAATTCTTCTTGATTCTTAAGTGCTTTGGCGCCAGCAATGTCTATTTTTTCCTAATACTTGGAGCACAGAATTTTAAGATAAAGGAAATAAATTCCAGTTTTTTAATTTGCTTTTAAAAACAATTTCAAAAAAATTAAAAAATTTAAAAAAAAAAAATTATGAAAAAATTAAAAGAAATCAAAGAAAAAAAAATGAAAAAAGGAAAAATTGAAATCGTGAAATTTTTAGAATTCTCTTCACAAGTTTTGTACTTGAACCAAATTTCATTACAATTGTCATTATCGTCTTCCAAAATATTTCGAACAAATATTTTTGAAATGTGTTAAAAGATTGCGAGCCGAACCTGCACGAGATTCTGGTTCGAACCTGCTGAGATTGCGAACCAGAATCTGTTAGTTATTCAAGGCTCGCGATAAGTGGTTTTCCCGAAAATTTCAAATAATTCTTCATGTGTCATTTTCTGTCAAATTATTTGGCATTACAACATCGGAGAAAGTGGTTGATTCAAAATTCTATTCACGATTTTTAGCGATTTGCAAAAGCTTTTCAATATTTTGTAAGAATTCGATTTAATTATGGAAATTTTTAATGCGCTTTTTTGTAGATATAAAATAAGTTAATTATTATTTATATTTATAATTATTGATTAATTTTTCTTATAATTATGAACTAAGCTAATAAGCAAAGTTGTGCTGAGCCCACTATTAAAGTGTGTTCACGTCTCTGAGACGTTTGCTTATCTTAAACGTCATAAGAAATATCATTTTCTCAAATAAATATTTTCCGCTCAGAATATTTTCCAAAAATAATTCTAATAATATCATAGTGTCTAGAAGTGAAATGTTGATCAGCTCAAGAGATGAGTTCGAAAACCTTTGATTTAAGTCACAAATGGTCAGGGAAACGACGTTTAAGCTTATGATTCAACAAAAACCAACGGACCGCTCCGCTCGGCGTATGAGCTCTTACGTTCTTTAATTTTTAGCTCAACGCCAAGTAGTTTCCCTACGATGTTTTCACTTTTATGTCACTGTACCGCCCAATCGTTATCTATCGTTAAGGTAATTTCTATGATCTCTTCCGCAGGGTGTTTTAGTGTTCTTTTCTAACAAACCATGATAGACTCCATTTCAAATGGAGAAAGTTGAAAATATTGTTATTGGACATTATATGGCCCAATGTTTAATGTCCTCCACTAAAAGAACTTATAAAGATAACAAACGAATCATTTAGAAAAATAAAAAATCAAAACAGCAACAAAACAACACGGTGCTTAAAGGAATAAAAGAATAATTTTAACATATTTATGACTGCATGATTTGCGTGTAAAGATAAATATATTTTAAAGCACATTAAACTAGGCACAATCGATCGCAATCAGATTCATCAACGTCGCGTCGCTTCATAGCCGCTTAACCTTGATGACGATTTTTTTTTTTTTAATTTAAATTTACGAATCAGTTTCGCTGCGAGTATCAGCAGAGACTTGTCTTATGTGGTTTTTAGGTCGATTAGCTTCAACGATTTACTTGATTTGAATGGCAGCAAATTTCACCATTAACACATGTTGTTCCGGACAATGGCATTAAAAAATTTAATTTAAATAAAAAATGAAAGGTTGCGACATAAAAATGTTTATTACTCGAAAAACGAAGATCGGAATCTTTATTGTTCTGACTTATAAATTGACATTTAGCAAAAAGACATTCACAAGGTGCATATTATTAAAATGAGACTTGAATGCTCGTCGTCCACCATATTTGATAAGAAAAACTTTTCTTATCTTTGATTTCTCGCCTCATCCGGTTATGGCGCACATAAAAATGACTTTAAGTGAGATTTTATGGAATGCAACCGGGCCAAGGTTCATTGTTAGTCAGACATTGAGGTGTTGTGACTTCCGTATTTCTTTGAGGCAATGAAAATTTGTCAAATTGTTTTTTTTTTTTTTCCTGGGTGGCGCTTCGTCGTCAAGCGATTTCAAAAAGCGCAAAGAATCGTTACTCCCTTAAATAGGTGTCAGACATTAATCTCGGGTCCCTTGATAAAGATCAAATTTCTTTTCGTTTTAACGAGAAGATTGCATTTTCAGCCCATCCGGTGTGAGACCATATAAAAGACACATGAACTGCCTCGTCCACACAGTATAATGCAGTCATCGCATATTACTCAGGATCCTAAATAATTGTCCATTCTCCTTTTGCATCGAATTGTGTTTATATAAAGGTATATCCTCTATAACCCAGCATATAGGTAGCTTCCTTCTATCCATGGCCAATTTCGCCGCACAGCACCAGGGCAGTCTTCTTCTGTTCGTATCAATGGCGCCATCTAGACCTCGCGCCCAATGTGACATCGTCACGAGAAACAATAGAAAAGTGCAATCACGTGATGATGTCTCAACAATTGTGCTTAACCAGGTTCTTCGTATTGTTACACGCTTTGGCTGCACAACACTAACGATTGGGACTAACAATGTGAAGGCGCTGACGTAGCAATTTCAAAACGAATTATCCACCACTACTTTACTGGCTGGTTGGTGGAAGAGCTTCGAGGAGAAGACAGAATCAATTATTGATCTGGTAAACTCGCTGTACATTGTTCAATGAGTGGGTATGGTCGTATTGGATATTACTTGCAGGGGGGAAACTATAGAAATAACCTGGAATCCGTGCTGTGAGGATAGACACAGTCCCGAGAATTTGGAAAGTATAAGGCCATGCGACTTTTTTTTTGTTTTTTCTTATATTATATACCTACTAAGGATTAATATTAATAGTGTGCGGACGTATTAGTTGCAGAAAGATAGTTCTTCAAACACAGGGTGTTGGTTTGAATTGAATGATTTTTATACACAATATTTTTGCGGTTTTATATCATATAAGGCCGAATCAAAACATTATATTAATGGGTACTTCTCTAAGCACAGACTACAAGTGTTGAAATTTTTTATAATCCAGAATTCTAAGGCTAACAAGCCAAAAGAAACCAAATATTTTTTTTTCATAATTCATAACTCTAACCGAATGCATCGTTGCTCATATTAACGAGAGACGTAACGATACGTTCGGTTATTTACCGATTATAGATTATTATTTATAGATTATTAATTAATGTACTTAATTAATGTACTTAAAATACAATCTATGGGTGCATCATGTTTCTTAACTTTTCTCCTTCTTCCTTCTTCTGAGTGATTGCCCGAAATCGCTTTTGCGTCAGAACATCAATTTTTGTCACGAGGCACTGCTTTGAAATTGTTTTTAAGGCGATAAAAAATTATTCTAGCATTGACCATGGCCACGCCCACTTTTTGACAATATTTAAATTAAATTTAAATTTTTTTTTAAGTATGTATAAAATTTTAAAAAAATATTTTATACAAAGAATTATGGTATACAAATTTGTTGCATTTTTTAAAAAGAAGCTGTATGTCTCCACCCACTTTTGTGGGCGTGGTTAAAAATTGATGTAACTGCATTGCATAAAGCGTGTAAAGGTAATATTTTTTATGCCGCCCAATTTTTTGGAGGCGTGGAAATTTCTTTTTTAGGTGGGGTGGGATATTTAACGGTGGCATATAAGACAGACGGAAGCTTTTACATACACACTGTTACGCTTATTTATTTGATTTTTTTTAAGGTGGTGCTGCTGTCCGGGGGTGGACCTGGGCCTCAGCCAACAGGTTTCGGCAGCCAGCTCTGTCTCTAACTAGCCATCTCCAGCTTCGCACGCGAAGTTGGCTGAGGTCCCCTTCCACTTGCGTTCGCCACCAGAGTCTCGGTGCTCCTCTACTGCGCCGTCCCCGCATGGGTGGATTCGAAGATTTTCCAGGCCGGGGCGTTGGTGTCCATCCGCTCTAGATGACCCAGCCAGTGTTAGTCTTTACTGCTTATTTTTCGTAACTTTACGAGTATATTCAGAATATTTTGTTATAGTTTAAAAAAGTGCAAAAGAACACGTTTTTACCCGACTGAGGGTATATTAATTTTAATGCACAGTTTGACACACTGAGAAATAATCCTCGTAGACCCCTAATAGGGTGTTTCCACCAGACACTAATCCGCGTTTAAGATAAATCGTTCTTAAATCCCCTCTAAATCAAGAGATTTACCATACGAATATTTAGAAGGCATTTGCCTTTTGGTCAAGTAAGACATGGCGTAGAAGCCTAAATTTTGGTACTGAGCAATAGTGGCCCAAGACCTTGAACAAGAAAAAATTGGACCGCCCACAATATCTACCAGGCCCACTTTAACATGTTAGATTTTAAAAAACCCGATTTCTCGAAAAGTTTACTCCAAATCGAAAAAAAAGTATTATGACATATATTATAGATATAACTTTTTGTTATCCGCCCACTTTTGGGGGGCGTTTTAATAAATAATTTTCGTAAATAATTTTCGGAAATAATTTTCGGTTTTAATGCATTTTGTCATGATTCTAACGAAATTAGGATAAATTAATTTTAATTTTTAGCCCAGGCCCACTTTTGGGGGCGTGGCCTATACAAATTAAATATGAATACGGGACAAGAAACTTTAAGATTTGGTTTTACACGGTATATAGGGTCGGGATAAGAAGTTTGTCACAGACGAACTTGCACTTACTCACTTGTTCGAAGCAAATAATTGTTGTGAAGAATAAACCACACGAGTGTAACAAAGTCAAACAAAATTTTACAAATATAAATTTTACTGACATAAATTTTACATATATAAAAAATTAAATGCAAATATAAATTTAGGGACGATGCTGATTTTGAATAAAACACAAATTTTTCAGGAAATTATTGTCATTTCCTGAAACTATTTTAATTTTATTATGATTTTTGGTATAGTTCAAGTATGTAAGGAAAAAAATATCGGCCAAATGGTCGCCGCGACTTCGGCGGCACACCTCCATCCGATGGTCCAATTTTTCGGGGACGCTGAAGCATTATTGAGGTTCTATGCCGTTAATGTGCTGAATTATCTAATCCTTTAGCCCTTGAATTTTTGCTGGCTTATCGACGTACACCTTTTTTTTCAAATAACCCCAAAGAAAAAATTCCAACGGTGTCAAGTTACATGTTCTTGGTGGCCAATTGACATCGCCATACCACGTGAGATAACACGGCCATTGAATTGTCGCGCAAAAGAGCCAATGTTTCCTTAGCTGTGTGGCAAGTGGCACCGTCCTGTTGAAACCACATATCGTTCACACTCATATCTTATAATTCGGGGCATAAAAAGTTCGTTATCATTTCACGATATCGAACACCATTCACAGTAACTGCCTGACCGGCCTCATTTCGGAAACAATACGGCCCGATGATGCCGCCAGCCCATAAAACGCACCAAGCAGTCACTCTTTGTGGGTGTATTGGTTTTTCGACAGCACTCTTGAATTAACTTTCGGCCAAATGCTGCAAAATTAAATGGACGCGGTTAGGTTGCGGCGATTAATTTGACCGGAAAAATTTTAGGTCCACGATATGCGTTTTGATTTGAACGCCGATTTTCATAATAAGCCTGAATAACTTTAACGCGTTGCTCGATTGCGTATCTTTCCATGGTTCAACTTGCGAAATGTCAAATGAAATGCAGAAAACAATCTGACGTTTAGCTGTGGCTCACACTCAACATCGGCCCTTAAAATTGAACCACTCCTTATTATATGTTTTGTCATACTTTGCAGAAAAACAGTCGTCGCGGTCTCTTGCTTTCATTGTGTACAAACGATTTTTCTAATCTCGCGTTGATGTTGCTGCTCTGGTTTGACGCTGACGCGCTTGTTGTGAAACAGCCATATCTTGCATCGCTGTTTTAGTGTCAGCGCGTCAGCATCAAACCAGAGCATAAGCAACCATAATCATTTTTTAACAACAAAAGCATGAATCCGCGACAACTATTTGGATAAAAGGATTTAGACAAGGCGACGCGCTGTCATGCGACTTCTTTAACATGATACTTGAGAGAATTGTGCAGAACTCTCGCGCCAACACCAGAGGTACAATCTTTCAAAAGTCCGTTCAACTACTTGCATACGCAGACGACATTGACATAATCGGTAGGACAAAGCGTGATGTCAGTGAAGCCTTCGTGAGTATTGGGACGGAAGCGGCGAATATGGGTTTAGCAGTCAATGAGGGCAAAACCAAGTATATGCTGTCATTAAGAAAAGACACCCAACACCGACGTCTTGGACAAAACATCACCATCGACAGCTATAACTTTGAGGTAGTTAGGGACTTTGTCTACCTGGGTTCCGCTATCAATTCAGACAATGACACCAGCGCTGAAATCAAACGAAGGATAACTCTTGCCAATCGCTGTTTCTTTGGGCTAAGAAGGCAATTGAGTAGCAAAGCCCTCTCTCAAGCAATTAAAGTGTCCATGTATAAGACCCTCATCATCCCAGTCCTGCTTTATGGTGCAGAAGCATGGACCCCGTCAAAGGCGGATGAGAACACTTTAGGCTGCTTCGAGAGGAAAATTCTTCGGACGATTTACGGTCCCGTCTGCATAGACGGAGAGTGGAGGAGGAGATATAACATCGAACTGTACAGATTGTACAGCGATACCGACCTAGCCAAAAGAGTCAAAACACAACGTCTACGATGGCTGGGTCATCTAGAGCGGATGAACACCAACGCCCCGGCCCGGAAAATCTTCGAATCCACACCGCAGGGACGACGAGGTCGAGGAGCACCGAGACTCAGGTGGCGCACGCAAGTGAAAGGGGACCTCAGCCAACTGCGTGCGAAACTGGAGACGGCTAGCTAGAAACAGAGCTGGCTGGCGAAGCTTGTTGGCTGAGGTCCAGGTCCACCCCGGACTGTAGTTCCACCTTAAGTAAGTAATTTGGAATAAAAAGTGACAAAACATAATGATTTTGTAAAATTTTTCGACAGCATGTCACAACGAACGTCAAAATTTCTCAAATTCTCGAAGCCAGCGCGCTAGGCTACATTATGAGTCACCCTATGGATTGAAATGCACCTGACAACTCGCTCTAGACTCTCGTTCGCTCACTCGCGCTAGTTGTAAAACAGCCTTTTAGAGCCGATGCAGGAGTTGTTTTCCATATACTTCGCTTCGCAGGTACCTAAAACTCACACTAGATTAAAAATGCGAAAAAATTTAATAAGAGAGGCATACCTTCCTACCCTCCATGGGCTCAATGTTGTATATGGGGATGATGAGCTTTTGAGTCATAAGACCTTAACTGACCGGTCAATAAGATCCAGAAATTTGCTGTGGAACGTGCGGATGAAGGATCTACTGTGGATTTTTAGGCCGTATCAACTTTTACATATCTTAAAAAATATTTGAAACCAAGAGCCCACATAGTGTTCAATTTTACGTTTTCACTAAGCTGACCCATAACTCTTTTAGTTGGAGATATTTACTTTGATGATTTGGCGAAGTTTGAATTATCTGCTGACCCCGTTAGAATCTGTTAGAAAAACCCCCTTAAAAAATACAGAGAAACAGACTTTGACAATGCAAATATCTTCAGTAACTATGCTCTGCCTGCGGTACAGGAATAGTGTAACCTTAGCCAGAAAAATCATCAAGAAGTTGCCCAATGCTCACCGATCAGGATGTGTTGTTGTCGAACCGTTTGTTCACAGCGATAAACTAGTACAAATCCAAAACGAACACAAGATGTTCAATGAATTTGCACGCAGTCAAATCATAGAGGCTGTTGTACAAGCTAGCTGCGCTGCATCACCGCCACCGCACCGAACAGGAGGTTGCTATGGACGTATAGCGCGGTGGTTAGGACGACTATGGTTGCTTGCCATTCATTGATATCCTTGGCTCCCACTGTGAGCACACAACTAAACATGAAGAGATCTGTTCGCGAAATCATAACATGGATCTGTACATTGTGCAAATGTTTGCCGGTCGCTGTGTCGATGCGGCTACGATGCAACCTATTGACATCGCCTACAAACGGAATACCTAGCGCACTGGAGAGAGAGCCCGTCCTGATCACAGTTGGATGCCGATTTCTATAATACTTTTTCGTTTAATCGCAAGCCGAATCAAAATCGATATGCGTTTACGGTCGTTGGCGCAGACGCGCCGGCCGGCAGAATTCGAGAAATCAAGCGCAACACAGCCGAAACAACATCGCCTGGAAATGCCAATGTGTGTGCGCGATAATCTCTGGCTTATCAGCGACCATAATAAATGCTGTGCAATCTTACACTTGCTAGCCTTGAATACTACAACCGTAGGTACACGCTGGCAGAATGCTCTACGTGCTCCTCGGATGCACCATACCTCGAGGAGATCAACCTTGTAGTCACCTTCTCGTAACTCGAGTTCCTGTGAGTTGGTTTCTTGTATCTGGCGAGGATCCAGCTGCCTGGGGGCTACAATGCTACATAAATGAAGAAGTTTAGGGCATTGGGGATCACGTCGCTCGTAGTCGTCGCTCGGCTGGTCAGGAAGGGATTTGTATGCGAGATCATTGAACACCATGTGCTCTGCAGCAGCGATGGAAACCGATTAAAATTCTGTTTCTCTCACTGGTTATGCAATTGAAATTGCCTATTCCGAAATACCTTTTTTTTACATAAAGTGCGACAATTGTAAAGATGATATATCGAAGAGGGTGATACCTAAAGAGGTAAGATCTTTCAACAATCGATCTTTCAACAATCGTTGACAATCATTTCTATGTTCTTGAGAGAGATTTCGCTTTTTTCGACTTGGGGGACTCTTGACCGCAGCATTATTTATTCATTAGAAACCAGAAGCAATACACCTTAAGAAAAAAAAGCCCGGAAAAATCAACCCTTTCTATAAAAAACCGATCCCCTACTCTGCAGATAATTAAATTAAAATTTCTTTCCTTACGAAAATTGAAACGTTAACCAATTGTTTCCCTTTTTCGATGGCGATGATGACATTTATCCCAAATACCTACTGAATACGAAATCAGATTTTTTGTTGTTGTTCGAAAAGGGATGCTGTGTGCACGATTTACAGGCATTAGCATTTACACCCTTCGTTACAATTGCAACACTATGCTCTGTGTGATGGTAATGAAAATATGCAATTACGCTCACAGTGTCGGATAAGTGGGGTGACTTATTATCACACCGGATCCCAAGAGATGTGGTAATGGTAAAAGCGATGCCAATATAATGTTTATTTAGATATATATATTTTTCCTTATTATGTTTAGGGGAGGTTGAGATGAACTGCTGCCAAAAAGGGTCTGTTTAAGGGCAGATAACCAAATTAACTCTAATCAGATCCTTCCCTTCGGTGCGATGCTGCTCATTTCAATTTTCCAGCTTGTTATCTTATCACAATTTGGCACAACATAATATATAATTTTTTTTTGTGGTGTAGTAGAGCGATCAAGTTTATAAAATTTATTAAGGGGAGTGTGAACGATGATGGTACACCACGGTTGTTGCCCAGAGTATTGAATATTTTTTTGCAACGTGGATATGCTCAAAGAGGGCATATCCTAGACTATGGAATATTCTTAACGAATAGAGATGAATTAAAAAATACCTAATATGCATGGGGTACATATTCTCCTGCGATACCTGGTTGTTTCTGGCTTACTAAAATTGTCAGTAAGACCAGAAAAAATTTATAAACAAAAAAACTAAAATTGGGTTAAATATCATCAGAGATGCCTCTGATACGCGCTGCATTTCACACGATCAGGACAACCGCACCTGTTTTGATGGTGAATGCTGGTCAGCACATGTAGCTAAACAATAAGCGTATAAAGCTCTGCACAGAAGGCCTAGAAGAGCACGCGAATGTGACTTTTTTGCTTTACACAAAATTACGCACTTTTCATGGTTCCAAAAATACACCTCTAACTAAATTTCGGATTTCTTTTTGAGTCCTTTTACTCTTAGAACGGTAGAAGGTACTTATAGCATTCAACAACTTGCAATATTAAATTGTTTAAATGAAGGCAGTAATGTTATATATCTACAAGATGTACCTGAAAGGCTTAACAAAATCCAGCAGCGTCTGATACATATTGCGCGGCTCAGCTCACTGGTAAGCGTCTAATCCTCGAGGGGCGGCTGAACTCCAAATCATACAAATCCATGGGCGTCTGTGTCAACATGAGTGGCGTGTTGGTCGGCGTGTGTTTTTCAGGTTAGGAGCGGCTGAATAGAAATCTGGCAGCTTGGTACATAATGCACTTCGCCCCACGTCTAAAAGGGGATCCTGGTATCCCAGGGCACCCTTTGAGCTAGGGCTGAGTGGTGTCAGCATGCAAGCGTTTGGTGGTCGGAATATCATCCTGCTCGCTATCCGACCGTGTTTAACGCGAAGAAGTTGCGAGGACTTCAGCAATTGCGACGCTTTTACGGGGCCTTCGCCCCCGGGCAGCCATAAGGCACCACAAGGGCTTGGGTGCAAGTTCCAAAAATGGATGACGTCATCTACTTAAAATAGCCACATGAAATATCTATCTCATTGCTAACGGAGAAGAAACTTGAACTTCCTTGAAACTTAAAGATTTTGGAAGTTTAATGGAAGTTCTTTAAATTAATTTTATAATTTAATCCTCTTAATTTTATAAACTTTAATTTTTTTCCTCCTTCAAACTGGTTGAGGAGGCTAGAAAATATAACCTCGAAGCCACTGGTATCTCGATCTCGTCAGCTAAGTGAAAGGCTACTAGAACCTGAGACTTGGCTGATGGGTGGACTTTTTTCTAGTCTGGTGTCCGACATAACATTACCGCACAGGCGGGTGGGGGATACTTACAAGCATTCTACCGAAACATGTATTGCAGTTTACTCCTTAAGGTTTTTGACCTTAAAGTTCAGGCTTATGCACCAGGTGTATCCGGGCTTCTTGAACAAAGTTGATACTGCCCTGGATAGGGTGGCAGAAAATTGGACTTTTTTGTCCTAATGGGTGGCTTCAATATCTACTCATGCGAATACGGACACCAGTAAGTACATGGAAGATTGTGATTGAAAGAAACGGTGAGCCGTATCAAAATGGGAACGGAGGAACCCAACTAACATTTTTCCTCCCATAACACTCTATGAGAGTCTTATGAGAGTATTCCCCAACAGCTGGCCTTTTGGAATTTGCCTCTCATAGAGTACTACGAGAGCACTTAAGGAAGTCTTACGGGAGTTAAATGGCCCCATTTATGGGAGTTATTAGATCAGATAAAAGGTCTTAAACTCTTCTTGCAACACTTATTCGATCACATAATAAGACCATATGTTCTTTTTATGGGAGTGTGAACAAGTCGTGTTTGAAAAAGAGAGAAGCATATAACAAACAATTTTCGTGTCATCTTTATCATGTTTTGTGCCAAAAATGCTTTAATTTTTCATAAGGTCATAAAGTAAAAAAGGGAACAAGATAAACATACTTTTAAAAGGAATTGCTATTTTCGATGCGCTGTTGGATGGTACAACATTGTCATAAATCTTATTGACTTATAAATAATATTTTTTCTGAGGTTATTTATTCATGAACCTCATTTTACTTCAATATTAAATTTAAAAAAAAATAATAAATGATAGCTTATCGCAGCAGGGTTGCCGCATTTTCTCTGTTTCAGATGTGGTTTTTACTTCAACCGAGAGGGTAAGGATGAGGAGTAAAATAGGATGTAAGATGGTATGATCGCTGCCGAAATGTGAGTCGGATGGACGATTATGTCTTCGGTCTCAATCACTGTTGCAAATTTTACATTTTGAAATATATCCCAGTTTTAGGGCATAATACGAGCCAAAATATAGCTCCAACCATCCTACAAAAAAAATTAGCTAACATTTTTCTCGTACACTCATAAAACCTTTTCGCCATGTAAGAAAAAAAATTTTTTTATAACAAACGAATACGTAGACCTTGACTTTGGTAAATCTAAAAGGTGAGAAATAAAATGGAGGAAGCAATAGTTTTCTAGATTCAGAGTAAATAAACTATTTTTAAGAATTTTTGATTTTTGAATTGACATAAATAGACATTTTTATCAGCTATCCGGTCTCAAAACAAGAATATAATAGGCTGAAAAGAGTATTTTTATGAGTTCTTCGATACTTTGACTCTCATAATGATTCTTCTTATAATACTTTTATTCTTTAAGAGTAACATGAGAGTTAAACTCACATAACAAGAATCAATAATGCCGTCATTATGAGAGCTTACATCCTTTTTTACTCTGGTACACCTATACCCTTCTAATGAGAGTACTATGAGAGTAAAATTCAATTTAATCACAAAAAATTATGTTCTGAGAGTGACAAGAAACTTTTCGGATTAACCGCGTTAATAACCATTTTTAATGAGTACAATACTAGACTCACCCCGAACGTTTCGCTCAAGTTGCATTGAGCGTGGTCACCGGGAAACTGCTATGGAAGTGTTATCGCTGAGATCGGCTGCGTAGATTCTAGCGGTGCGTAGACTGTTCTGACTCATCTTGTTGTTGTAATTGGGATGAAGGTGGTTGAGAGCAAACTGTACTAACTACATCACCGGTTGTTTCAAGGACGATTGGGAGTGGGCGTGTGATGTTAATCACGGGGTGTCCCATGTACTCGAAAGTTTAAAACTATCATCACGATTGAATTTTAGTGGCGTTTTATTTCAATCGCTTCGCGGACCAATCGAGGGATGTAATGCGTTTCACGAGCTAAGATCTTGGCTTGATCAAAATGGATCCAGTGGTGTTCGTCTCGGATTATCCGAGATATGCTCGCATATTGCATATTTTTCCCGTTGTTTTTTAGTCGCCGGAGTGCCGTGGTTAGTGTGTATGCACACTACGCCGGAGGTCTGGGCTCGAATCCTGCCATCGTCACCTGAAAAAAAAGACTTGTTCTTTTTCACGGTCCCCACCTCCGCGAGGGTCTGAAAAGCCCTCCGAAAGTATCATTTGTCTTGAAAAAAATTCTCAAAGTGCCGTTCGGATTCGGCAAAAAATTGTAGGTCCCTTGTATGTAAAGAAATTAACACACCAGCATACATTGTTGAGAAGTTGGCCCTTTAATATTTTAGTCACCGCACTGATGTGTTCTTTCAAACGGGTTGCAATACTCCTTCTGGTTTGCCCTACATAAGACGACCCACAGCTACAGGGGACTGCATAAACGCCCGGCGTTTGAATAGGAAAGTAATCTTTCGGCGACGTTAGGTAACTTCTCACCTTTTTTGGTGGTAGAAATATGGATTTTATCCCATATTTCTTGAGAACTTTTCCTACTCGGTCTGTAACATCTTTGACGTATGGTAAGAAAGCTTTCTTGTCTAAATTGCTTTCGTCCCTTTCTCTTGGTAAAAACTCTTGATTGAAATTCTTGAAATTCTTCAAAATAATCACCACAGGTGTTGTGCAAAATTTCGAAATTTCAGGCGAAAGCCAAGACTGGTGACCCGCAGATGGTGACATAAGATACTGACTCTGATTTCAGAGAACGATTAGCATAGTGCGTTTCGGAGAAGTTTGAATTAATTCGAACCAACCTTTCAAATGTTGAATAAGAATCGCAGCTGTTTTCATCGGCAGGCATAGCCCTTGCAAATTGTTTGTGGAGTAAAGCGGCTTGGTGTGGCGACTGGGGTCTGAAAAAACTGCATGGCTTACCATGGAAGGCATCAGAGAGATGAACAGAGGCCATATTGTGTGGAATCAATGTAGGAACTCCACTTACCCGCAGCTCGGTACAATGAGCTGCAAAGAACTTCCAATCTGACAGTTAGTACTCCCAAGGAACCAGCATGGAAAAGGCTCGGCGAGAAGTTAACACGAGCATGATTACAAATCTGCAAACAAAATGTTTTGGCAGACTATTTGCCATCTCAGAAAACATTAGTTAAATATCGTTCCAGCGGTTAAATCCAAGCACTTTTTTCAATTGGGAACAATTTTCTTCGCAGATGGAGCGATTACTTTTCGGAGATGCTCCAACAGCTCAACGCCTAACAGGGCACGGAAGATGGCAATCCCAATGCTGGCAAGATTTGGGCGAAAAATAAGCTCACAGTATATAAAATGTCCGTTGCTATTAAATCGCTAAAAAATTGTAAATCAGCTGAAGTCGAATTTGGCCAGAAATGCTGAAGGAATGACTGTAGGAGGTGTTAATTGGCTAACAAGTATCATTAAGATGCCCTGGAAGGGTATGGGAAAGCACTTAGCGATTGGCGAACAGAGGTTTTAGTGCCCAAGAAAGGGCACAAGAGAATTTTCTCATACTACAGGGATATAACTATCCTATCTCTCTTTAGTTTTCCGAGGAAAAAGTTCGCGAAGTTGCTGGTAACGCGTTTCAGAGCTGTAGTCGAGCATTTGTTACGTAAAGAGTGTGACTTTCGGCCTGACAGAGGCTCAACCGTCTAGACTTTTGCTCTTAGGGCTATTCCCCAAACTGGTCGATTTTCAAAACACCAAAATTGGGAAAAGGCTTATGAACGGGTGCTTCGGAATATACTCTTAAGAGTTTTGCAGAGTCATTCAGAATTTGTATTGGAACTACAGGAGCTCTGTGTGGAAAAATAGCGTGAAGTGCCGTACTTAGGTTGGACTTCTCCAGGGCTGTGTTTTATAACCTCTCCCTTTAAAAGCCAGCGCTACTAGATGGTGAAGTGCAATTTTGGCGAAAAATTTTGCGAAATGACTGTGCAGCATCAGGTTAAGCCATCCGCTTTTCGCAGATGAAAAGCTGTCCTTGCATTGTTCGAGGAGAAACTTCAGCGAGCACTTGCTGATGGCTTGCAGGGGCAAGCTTTTGTGAATCTCGGCAGAGTTTTGAGAATTGAGAATTACTTTTCTCTTCAATCTTTTCTATCCTCAAATTCTTCCTTTAAAACGATAAGCAGTAAAAGGAATTAAAGTTTTATGGCGACAAATCTTAAGCAGGTTCAATAAGAAGCAAAGAACATTGTTATTATAATTTCACATTATAATAACAGCTATACATAATTTCACTATCGTGTGAGGCGAAGTCACCGGTCAGTAATGCTCAGCCACCAGAACGTACAAGTGGAGGTCTTAGATGGGTTTCAGCAAAAACAGATCAATACAGACAGAGACTGGGCTTAAGAGTGAATTCTCTACCGGCGGTTTCCTCCGGTAATATCGAGGTTACTGTAAACGCTGTTTTTAATGTAATAAGAGACTCACAAATCCCTAGCTCGGCGCCGCGTTCAAGTATAACAAAGGCTGTGTGGTATGATGCTGAATGTATCAAACTTCGGAAAAAATCGTTTGCTTTCTTAAACCTCTTTAGGAAAACAAATAAAAGATGGTTTAAATATCTTTATGTACTATCAAACAGGGTATACAAAGAAGTTTGCCAATGCAAAAAAGCTATGTGTATCAAAAGGTCTGCCTCGAAGCTTCTGCTATGTAAGGACTCCAAAACGTTCTGGAAGACCGTTCGTTCTGTTGCCGGCCTTGAAAATAAAACTTCTTCGGTAGTGTGCGTAGATCTCCTTGCTTCACACTTTAAGAACCTATTGACTTCAGACCCCAGCCAAAAACACATAAGTTTTGCGCTACTAAACTGTGTTGTTCCCGAACTAGATGACGCTTTTGTAATGTCGGAGTTATTAACAGCATTAAAAAAAATGAAAAATTCAAAGTTGCCTGGACCTGACGGAATCCCTGCAGAGTTTTTCAAGAATGCGACCGCTGAATTCCTCAGCTACCTCTTGGAGCTCTGTAATAAGATTCTTCAAGATGAAATAGTTCCCGGAAGCTTCTTGTGCTCAAAAATGTTTGATATTTTTAACAAAGGTGACCCGAGTGTCCCGGAAAATTACAGGGGTATTTCAGTCCTTAGCTCACTCAGGAAGATATTTACTCAAATGCTTTACCACAGGCTTGTAAGCTGGGTTGAATCAAATAATGCACTCAGTGCTTTTCAAGCAGGTTTTCGTCCAGGCCTGTCAACAATTGACCAAATTTTCACCCTAACGACTATTGCGAGTCATTTTATTGGGAAGAAAAAGAAACTTTACTCCTTTTTCGTCGACCTGAAAGCAGCTCTTGACACAGTAAATAGAAATCTACTTCTTTATAAATTGTCAAACCTAGGTATATCCTCCAAATTTATTAGATTATATGAAAAACTGTTGGCTAACAATTCTGCCTCAGTTTGGGATGGAAGTAAGAAATCTTCGGAATTTCTAACTAACTCTGGAGTCCCACAAGGCTGTATTTTGAGTCCCCTGCTGTTTGCTTTGTTTATCGATGATGTAATAAATTTCTTGCCAGGTGGAGTAAGATTTGGAGATACTCTAATAAAGGTACTTCTATATGCCGATGATCTTGTTGTCTTATCAGATAACCCTCTTACTCTTCAGCTTATCATCAATAAGCTGAAAGATTATTGTGATCTTTGGGACCTAAAAATTAATGTTTTAAAATCTAAAATTATGATTTTTAGACATCACCACAAATTGAGTAGGAGCGGAAGGTGGACCTTGAACAACGACAACATTGAAATTGTGAATGAATTCAAATATCTAGACTTCCGCCTGAAATTCAATTTAGACCTTCGTCCTTACATTAAAAAAAGATCGGTGGCAGCTAAAACTGCGATCAATTCTATGTGGAACAGGTTTTTCTCCAACAAAGATGTTGACTTGCGGTCTAAATTCAGGGTTTTTGAGGCGGTAGTTAACACCTGCTTTCGTTATGCAAGTGAAGTCTATGGTCACCGAAAGCTCGACGAGGTTGAAGCTATCCAACGTTTCTTCGTAAAAAGGATTTTCAGGCTCCCTCGATCATCGCCAAACTACGCAATAGACATTGAAACAGGTTTATTTCCAGTTTTTGTAAGAAATGCCAAATCAAGTGCCGACTATTTGTCCAAAGTTATTATAAGATCTGTGAATAACTTGCAACGTAGAGTTCTTTTTCGTAGGCTTTTCACCTTTTAAGGAATGGCGTGAGCTTGCTGGCAACCATAATTGTCAATTAAATCTTGACGAGAGAAATTGCCACGAATGGCGAAGTATATTCTATGACTGCCTGGCAGCCATTGACGAAAAGCTCTATCAGCAGTCCTTGTGCAGAGCGAGAACATCACTTACAAGAGAACTTTATAAAAGCCTCACTCACGATTTACACACCGCCAACTATTTTTGTGATAAGCTGAACGCGTGCGAAATTAGTTTAGTATTTAAGGCACGCACTGAAATGCTTGATCTTAACTTCAGACCATACCGAAATGACTTAAACCCGCTTTGTAACCTCTGTAACCTCAATCAGAACGAAGACACCTTCCATTTCTTAGCTTTATGTCCTATCCTTCAAGAGATCCGAAGATTATTTTTTGCCAAGAGCTTTCTCTCGATCCAGGAATATCGCTCCTTACTAAACGGCGGATTTGGTTGGAAGATACTTACATGCTATCTAAAAGAAGCAATTGCTTTTCGTAATTTGTATCAGTCTCCGTGAGCTAAATCAGCAAAGTAAAATCAGATCTATCCACGAAGAAATCCCTTTTGTTCCTTTTTAAGCTAAACCAAAAGCCCATAAGTATAGATGACAAAAAAGTCACAATCTTTTCTTTTGTATTACAAATTAAATTAACCAAAAAAAAATAAAAAAAAAAAATAAAAAACCTAATATAAGCACTAATTATTAATTAACTTTCTCGGTCCTATCATTCAACGGCAGACGGCTCTAAGCCATGTTGTATACTACTTTTTGTAAACTTCTTTTTGTAAAACTTATCAAAATGAATTGTCGAACTCGGGTCGATACTTTAATCCACATCAGCTCCAAGAGTGTCTTTAATACACGATATCCCTAAAAGATGACTGAAGGATCATAATGTTTGACTGGGTTAGACTTTTTTATTTAAGATTTTCTAAAGTTGCAAACCTATGCAGACTACGACACGGCCCTTAATACCAGCATTACCCTTATTCTATCGCCCAAATGTAGCATGAAACAAGTATGCGTCAAAGTCACGGGAAATTTGACATTTTGGATGCACTCAACCAGAAAAGCCGCAGCGGACATTTGAACGGTGACATAATTTTATTAAGAATGGAATCGATAGGCCTTTGCGAAGAATTTAAAATTTCGCTAATGCGTTAGACCCACCCCGTTTTGTTTGAATTTAAAAATAGGAAGCACTTAAGTAAGGTTTAAGACGCTGGAGCTCATTATTTTTGCATTTCCAATATTTCTCTACTTCTCGAAGTTCTCTAATATTCGTGGTGGCCTAGAACCCCGAAAATGAAGGCATTATGTCGGAGCTCCCATGACAGTTACCGGGTTAAGAGATCGGTGTCATATAAAACATTTATCGCTCGAGTTGGCCAAATCTATGGAATTATAGTAATCAGGCCGCTGCCTCTCGAACAGCCGTGACTTTGCTGCTTGAATACATTGCAGTTACCCGGCCAACCTTTTTTAATACTCTGCAGTGATACGGCAGACAGTTTGAAATACTCTGCAGTGATCTGGCAGACCTTTGGCGATGTAAAAGTCTAGCACACTGGAAATGACTTCTCCTCCTCTCTCTATTCCGAACACTTTGATCGTCTGCCGAAGAACTCTCCTGGCTCCCAGGCACTTTTGCTTGAAGTCCTGGTCTTATATTTACTTAAAAGCTTAAGAGACAGTAAAAACGAATTGCAAAAAATAGTTGTTTAGTTGCAGGGATTTAATGGTCGTGGAAGACCATACAAGGCCAAGTTCTTGTATTGCAACCATATGCAGACTTGTTGTGTTCTTGATATACACATGGTGGCTTTATTTTTCTACCAAGTCTGGCACATTTGAGCAGCTTTTAACGTCAAATGGAAAGGTTTTCGAAAATTTCGCAAAGGTGGTACCTAAATGGAATAAACTAATAACAAGTCTTCTTATTAGATAAACGGCGTTATCGTGAGAACTCCTTTATACCTAGACAAAAGGGTATAGGAAGTGAATAAGTCTGTATTTGAATCAAGTCATGGAAAACGAATGCGGTGGACTGATCTTCCGGAATTCCATAAAATAGGCACTACCCGGAATAATAAAACTCCACCAGGGGGTTGATAGCTTTCGGCTTCCTTAAATTTAACATCGATATAGGCACCGGTTCCGGTACTTTAGCTTCGACCATGGTCAATCAGTTTTCTTTTCTTTATATTAATTTTGAAATTCAATTAAAATGCAATGCGACCCATGTGTCACGAAATAAATTGATTTATATTACCCATACCCATCGCCCTCAGCAAACCTTACTTTCTCGACATCAATACAATTCTCAAATAGAGTCTCATTATCTTCCTATTGATGACGCACTAATAGCACTCTTCCCATTCCTTCACAGTTCGTGTAAATAAAGAAATTACATCATCCTGAACGGTGGGGATTTTGTGTGCTACCGCCTGGAGGAAGTTACCACCATAGGTGATCGCATAAATCACTTACCTCGAGGCGTCACAATCCATTTACTTGCAATAAGAAAACTTCTGGCCACAAGACGAACCTAGGAGCTATGATGTGTGTTTGTTTCTTGTTTCCTTCGTTGACCCTCATTTCACTTACTGTCACATATCCACGACATCAGTTAAGACGCTGCTGCAGATAAGTGATCCTCCTCATTATTTAAGGGATGGGAAGTTCAGAGATAAATAACCCCTGGACGAAGGTCGTCGTCGTCGTCTTCGTTTTTCTTCAATATCCCTAAGGAATTTCGCTTCTTCATTCATAGGTTTCGCCTGAGAAGAACACATTTGCAGCAGACATTCGCAACAGGGTTCTCTCATGGTCGCGCTGTCGTAACACGGACCTAACGCAGTTTAATTTTAGAATTTATGGGGTTTATGTCTGCGCAATTGCCGTATGTAGGTATCCCTCTGCCAACCTGGTGTATATTTCGTTATCTCTTCCTTGTTACTGTTACGAGTGCCTTTTTTACGACCACTCCAATGCCATTAAGTGAAATAACACAGGTACTAGGGATTGATAACGGACAAAAGAACAACGTATCTACACACACATACAAAGAGGGAACAACAACAACAACATATTCAGGATAAATTGAAAATTGTCCTTGTTGTGTTTATTTAATCCAAAAAGTCCAACAAGATACCATACAAAAGAGAAGTGAAAAACATTGCGGACAAAATGCCAAACACTGAGAGAATAATGCCGGCAGGAAGTTTTATCCTAGCTGACCATCAGTGAGGGTCATTTAATGGTTATTGATGCGATCATTTATAAAGTAGGAATCGCAGTTGGGAAAAGTTTTCTCTTCCAGATCACTGGGGAAAGGACGAATTTAACGACGATGGGATTGGTTATTACATTTTTTTTTCCTTTTAAATCAACTCCTTGCGGGAGAAGGGTTGCGTTCTTACACTTGGGATTACGTATGTATAAAGCAGCATTTTATAAACCGTCTTTGGTAGTTTGGCAGCGCTAACGCACAATGGAGACACGCTACACAAAAGTGTCAACATTGAGTTGCAAGACCACCCTTCCTAACGTACCGTGCGTCGTAGGTATAGGTATATGTGGGGGAGATTATATGTTAACGATATCAAGGACTCTTTTCTCCTTATTTGTATGTTCGAGGTGTCTTGTATGCTTCTGTTCATTTCCCCAGAGTGCGTGTAGTGGCAGCACCTTGTGATTATTCGTCAGACAATGGAAAATTTGTCAAAAGTTGAAAAATTGTCAACGTTATCTGGTGTGGAACCATGCTGTTTGCTTGTGGCGCGGCATTGAATTTTTGAAAGAAAATGTAAATTTCATACACAACACAGGGATAAGCGAAGAAAACTTGAAAAAAAAAACAGATTCCTTGATAATAACAAACGGGTGTCTAGACAGGCTATTATTTGAAGTGAATAGTACAATGTAATGGCTTTAATATGAGTTAATCCAAAATATTACCTATTTCGAAAATAATAAAGGGCCTCTTAACGTAGATATCCCCATGTTGTCCAATCGTCCATCATTCGCACTCGTTGAAATTGGAAATAAAATTTGGCACCCATATAAAATTCGAATATGAAGTTCGAATGCTTACAAGGACAATAATGTTTGTGTAAGCCCATATAGGTTTAAGTACAGTTTGATTTTTTTTTTTTTTTGTTGTTGAATACTAGGGTGGACGGAGGCTAAAACTCCAAAATCTTTCAAAGATACCAATACGCCCACTATAGCAGGTATATAATACCGAAGTAGCCGATATTGGTTATGCCCGATTTCCACGTGCTAAAAAACCACCCATTTATGAGAGACACTATGAAACTGCCAGAACGCACTTCATAGTAGTAAATTTTCGCTCTCTCATAATACTTCTTGACTACAACTAAGTTAACTTAAAAAGTAGTTTACGCCTCCGTAGTGTTAATCGCACCTACCAAGCCGTTCATTCGTGCGGCTTCACCCTACGTCGCTAGATCGAAGGGTCTTGTTCTTTGTAGTCGTCGCTCGTTGTTTACATCTTTAAGAGTCTCGTTTAGAGTACGGATCATTTCATTGTTGCAATGAACATGAAGGCGAGCATTTAGCTTTCGAGCGAAGTTTGTTACTTCTTCGCCCACGGTAGCTATTTCTAAATCTCTGTGAATATCACTATTCTAAATATACCATGGAGCATTCACAATTGCTTTTAGTGTCTTGTTTTGGAAAGTCTGCAACATGGACATGTTGCTCGGCTTGGTACAACCCCAAAGTTATATACACTTGTATACGCTTTAACACCTGCCTGTACAAGAGCAGTTTGTTTTATATGCTTAATTTCGAAAATCTTCCGATAAGCCAATATATTTCCCTGAGCCTAATCTCGAGCTCGTCACGCTTTTTCTTTACGTGTGGTTTCTACCTTAGTTTGGCGTCCAGTGTCACCCCTAAATATTTCGCTTCATTTGCATAAGGCATTTGTGCAGAATTTATGAACAGAGGTAAATTGGTAACCCTTCTGTAAGTGAAATTCACATGCGTAGACTTGTTCTCGTTAAGAGCGACTCGCCAAGTCTTCGTCCAGACACAAATACTGTCCAATGCTCGTTGGAGGTTTCTCGTTGATGACTCGACTGATTCACCTGTTGCCAGGATGGCCGTATCGTCCGCAAACGTGGCCACGACTGTCTCGTCATCTAGAGGTATGTCCCTTGTGTAGAGCTGGAACAGGGTCGGACCGAGGACGCTTCCCTGGGGTACGCCAGCCCGAATTTGCCTGAAACTCGAGTATTCACTACTACACGTAACACGAAAGAGCCTACTTTCAAGATAATTTTCCAATATTTTAAACATGTCTTCCGGCAAGTTTTGCCGTAGCTTATATATCAAGCCTTCGTGCCATACCTTGTCGAAGGCTTGCGATACGTTGAGGAACATATTTTTTCCCTTCTAAGGCTTTTTCAACTTCATGCGTTATTCTGCAGACTTGATCTATTGTGGAATGGTTAGGTCTGAAACCGAATTGATGATCCGGGATCAAGCGTCTTTCGCTTCAGCAGAAGTTTCTCGAATACTTTCGATATTATCGGCAGAAGCGATATGGGCCTATAAGATTTTTTATCATTTGCGCATTTCCCCGGTTTTGGAACCATAATGACTTCAGCAACTTTCCATTGTCTTGGAACGTATAGAAGTCTAAGAGAAGCGTTTATCATATAAAGTTGCTTGACTAATGCCTTTTTTGGTAGCTCTTTCAATATTTCGCCAGTGATCATGTCGTAACCCGGGGCCTTATTATTTTTAAGTTTGCTAATTGTCTGTCGGAGTTCAACTAACGAAACTTTTTGCATTCTAAAGCTATCATGTTCCGCGTTGTTGTTTAGAACGTCAGCCAACGGCGGACCGTCGAAAGGCTTGAATGTTTCTTCTAAATGTTCAGCAAACAAATTCGCTTTCTCTCTGTCTTCTCTTGCCCATTCGCCGTTAGCTTTTTTATTGTTACCGAGTGGATTATAGGGTTTCTTGATAGACTTAACTGCTTTCCACAGCGAGTAGTTTGAGCTCTTATCCGCCGACAAGCCTTCAAGATATTCAGTGGTCTCACGATTTTTAAGATCTTGCAACATTCCTTTCAGTTTGTTAGAGAGGTGGTTCAAGAGGGTTTTGTCTGGGGAACCCTCGTGCCTTGCCATCTCCTACGCGCTCTTCTCTTTTCAGGAATCAATTCTTCGATTTCGAGCGGATATGTTTTACGTACATGCCCGTCGGTGCTAACTGCGTTCTTTTGGGACGAATTGTTGTTCCAAGCAGCGCTCTGAATTGCTTCAATGAATTGGTCAACTGCGGTTTCTAACTGGAAAGGAGTTTTCAAAGGCACATTCAAGCCAACACCCTCCTTACAGTCCTTTCTGAAGGCGTCTCAGTTCATGTTTTTGCTAGCTAATCTAGGAGCTCTTTCTATTTTCGCCAGTCTCCCACCCATCTTCAAGATTACTCCTGAGTGGTCTGAGCAACACTCTTCAATGTTATGATCTTTGCTCAGACCACAGGGGTACCCTTTAGCGATGAAAAAATCGACAAGGCCAGGCTTTTTATTCCTATCGGTTGGCCAATATGTTGGCTTACCCGTGGAGAAAACGTCCACCCCACGCTTCAGTCTATTTTTGTACAGTAATCTGCCTCTTGTTGAATTGCATCGTGAGCCCCAAAAAGTATGCTTCGCGTTAAAGTTTGAATTTATTGGTAAAAATATTTTAAATGTTAAATTAGTTTAAATTAGGAATTGGTTATAATTTTCCTGCCACAAATTAAAAAAATGAATCTTGTGATAATCCAGACTTTATACGAAAATTCAACGAAAAATTAAGCGTAGTTCGAATGGAAGCGTTGCTTTTCGCCAGCAAACCAAAACGTTGCTTTTAGCCACGTTGCTTTTTGCCACGTTGCTTTTCGCCACGATTACTTTGAACTCAAGTAACATTAGAGCTCAAAGACATTAACGGGCAGGAACAAATGGTTCTTAGAAATCCAATTACTCCTCGCATATTGTTGCATACTGTTTGTATGAATATTTATTAATTCGTTTTTTTACCTATCAAGTATAGATACACTTAGACCAGAAGGATTTGGCTCAAATATTAAATAAAGATTCTAGGTAAAGATTGTAGATTTTTTTTTTTAAGTGCAATTATTAAGTTAGCTTAAGATCATTAAAAGTGACTCAACCTCAGACCCGAGCAGCAGCCAGTGCTTTAATTGTGAAAGAAACGTTTGTCTTTTTGTTATATAGTAGCGTATATCCGGTGGCAGTTTATTAAAAATGAAAGGGGCGACGGTTGCAAATAGTCTGTATCGTTCCGTTCTTACTCGATTCGTTACAACTAAACCCCTTTGCCTAAGCTCATAAACATCATTATTTCTCAAATGGCTGTATCCACCTCTCACGTAAAACAACTTAAGCACTTTGTACACATAAAGATACCTCAGTGGTAAGATGCTTAAGCCTTGAAAAAGAGGAAGGGAATGAGCTTGTTTTTTCTTGAAGTTAATAACTCTTATAACTTTTTTCTGAGCCGCGATTAAGCTTTGCAGATTGCTCACAAACGAGCTCCCCCAACATGAGATGCCATACAAGAGTGGACAAGCGCATGGTAAACAGAAGTAAGCAAACTAGGAGGCAAATGTTTTCGAAGGTGGTAAATCTTATTTAAAGCTATGTAAAAAAGCTTTTTGGTGCTAGCTATGTGGGCCTTCCAGTCTGCCATCAAGGGTAAGCCCCAGATACTTGAATTCCGACACCGATTCTAGCTCATAGCATGACCCGGAGCAATTAGCAGCGCAGGCGAGTGCATTATGAAAGACTACTTCATTAACTTTATCGTCTTTGGAGAAGGAGAAACACATGACCTTAGATTTACTGGAAAGCACCATGAAATGACACAGAAACCACTTAGCTAGGACAAGTAAATCAGAGTTCATCTGCTCCTTTAAGCCATTAATACAAGAAGCTACATAAGAAATAGCCAAATCATCAGCAAAAGCTACTATCTTGCCATGTAATGGTAATTCAAAAACTGAATTTATATAAATTAAAAATAACAGAGGTCCAAGAACAGAGCCCTCGGGTACCCCGGTGCTTGAACTTGATAGCACGTCACTACAAACTGAATTTACACGAACAATCTGATTCCTATCTTTGAGGTATGATGCAAGCCACTGGAGGAAGTCTTCCCTTAAACCAAGCCTCTCAAGAATTTTCAAAAGCAGTTTGTGATTTACTAGATCAAATGCTTTCGTGAGATCAAGAAACAGACCAGCAGCTCCCTTTTAGCAAGTCTCTTGTAGACGTTCTCTAAGAAAGATACAATAGCATCCTCAGTAGACTTTCCCTTGGTAAAGCCAAATTGACGATCACTGAGGAGCTTGTGTTTATCAATAAAACTGGACATTTTTTTAGTAATAATTTTCTCAAATAACTTTGAAAAAACTGAAAGGACAGAGATGGGCCTATAATTATTGGGATCCGATTTGTCACCCTTTTTATGCACAGGGATAACAACAGCCGTTTTAAGGCAAGTTGGAAAATACCCTTTCTCAAAACTTAAGTTAATTTAGTATGTAAGTGGGGTAATAATCACGTGATGATACCATCCAGTTCCGCATGATTTTTTTGCTTTCAAGCAGTTAATGGCTTCTCTCACATCGCTTTCAGCTACGATTCCTAAAAAAAAAGAAGGTATTGTCTTAGCGATATGGAACGAGTTACTAAGCTCAGCGCAATCGCTTGCATGTGAGATATATTTTTTGGCAACGTCTCTAAAAAAGCGATTAAAGCCGTTGGCAATTTGAAGATTGTCACTAGTCACAATGCTATCACTAAATTGAAATGAGCTACATGTTTCGTTATTATTATCCTTACCAAGAATTTCGTTTATAAAGTGCCATTGTAGCCTAGGTTTGAATCTACTTTCATCGAATTTGCTCTTTCCGATGTTTGATTTGATATATTACATTTTTCCTCATTTCGTCGTACTTAGTTTTCACCGAGCTAATATGAAAAAGATTTTTATTTTTTGAATAAAATTCATTTTTCTGTTTGATTAATTCACAGAGGGAGTAAGTTATCCAAGGTTTTATTCTATGCACTTTTGGTTTCTTCCTCTTAGTCGTACAACTTACTGAGTAGTTGGACAATATCATTAAAAACACCTCGAAAGCTTTGGATGGGCAACTGGTGCTATAAACGCTATTCCAAGTTTCTTGCGCCAGATATCTATTAAGGTTAACAAAATCAATTTTTGTTAATTCTACTGCGTTATTTTCAGCCTTATTTGCTTTATCAAGAAGTTCAGCAAATGATACCCCGCATCCAAAATGATCGGTTAGATCCCATTCTAATAAAAACGGATGATAGTCAAGGCGACTAGTTAAACGAACAAAAACGTGGTCAATACAGGACTTAGAGCTATTTGCTATTCTTGTTGGTATATTTACAGCTGACTCAAAGCCGAAGGAGGACAAGAGTAAAAGGTAGTCATCACAACTCGAAGACGGACACAGCAAATTTATATTTATGTCTCCAATTAAACAAGCATTAGTATTTTTTAAGGTACCTAATACATTTTCCAACTCTTGCAGAAAAGTGTTAGTTGAGATAAACTGCAACCGATAAATGCAAAGAATTTGTAAAATCTGATTTCCTTGTTTAAAGGATACTATAACGCTGTCGAAACTAGTCAGGTCTGGTGTTGAGCAATCCACCACAGAAAGAATATCATTTACGTAGACAACCCAACTAACATTTTTCCTCCCATAACACTCTACGAGAGTCTTATGAGAGTATTCTTCCAGAGCTTGCCTCTTGGAATTTGCCTCTCATAGAGTACTACGAGAGCGCTTAAGAGAGTCTTAGAGAGAGTTAAATGGCCCCACTTATGGGAGTTATTTGATCTGATAAAAAGTTGTGTGCCAAAATTGGTTTAATTTTTCATAAGGACATGAAGTGAAAAAGAGAAAAAGATATACTTCTAAAAGTAATTGTTATTTTCAATGCGCTGTTTGATGGTACAACATTGTCATCAATATTATTGAGATAATAATAATATTTTTTCTGATGTTATTTATGCAAGAACTTAGTGCAACTGAAAATTTATCTGCTAAAGTTAACATTTTACTTCGATAAAAACAAAGCGCCTCAAAAATAATCAATTAAAAAAATAAAATATAAAAGATAGCTCATTGCAGAAGGGTTGCCGCATTTTCTCTGTTGTGTTTTTACCTCATTAACAGGGTAAGGAGTGAAATAGAATGTAAAAGGATATGATCGCGTCCAAAATATGAGTCGAATGAGCCATGTCCGTCCGTATTTAGGTACATGGTCGATTATGTATTCGGTCTCAATCAATAAAAATGCTAAGTATGCGATTACGCGGTGATAATTTACTGTTACAAACTATACGTTTCAAAATATATCCTAGTTTAGGGCATAATAAGAACCAAAATATAGCTCTTACCACCCTACAAAAAAAAAATTACCATTTCTTCGTACATTCATAAAATATTTTCTGTATATATTTTTTTTAATTTGATTTATAACAAACGGATGCAAATCAACTAGATGCGTATACCTTGACGTTGGTAACTCTAAGAGGTAAGAAATTAAATGGCGGAAAAAATAGTTTTCTAATAAGAGTCATTCACTTTTTGTGAGCGATTAAGTTTTTTTACAAGAGATTAGCTCTCCTCGTGCGAGCATATTGGCTGTTTTCCAGAGTTTGACCCTTTTAACCTGAGTAAAATTGGCTTTGTCTTCCCGAATCAGAGTAAATAAACTGTTTTTTAAGAATTAAGAAATGTCGTACTATTTAAACACGCATTTCTGCTTTTCCACCATTGCCGCGTGCACATGAATGAAGGAATATAAAAATTACGGCATACGCATGTTATGACATTTGCTCGCAAAAGTATATGTAAATCTGACGTCATCGGAGTTGACTGTGAGTTTGTTTGCATGGAGAAAAACCAGCCAATCCATGCTGGCCAACCAGACCATGAATATGTTTTCGATGACGATTTGTGCTGCAGAGATACCTACACTTTTTCCTCCATAAAGAAATGCATTAAATTAATTAAAAAACTTCTGTCACCGCAAGCACACTACATACTGACAAAATTACTTTTGACGTATGGTGGGACGCAATTATTTTGAATTGACATGAATAGGTATTTTTATCAGCCATCCGGTCTCAAAACAAGAGTGTTAGGCTGAAAAGAGTGTTTTTATGAGTACTTCGATACTTTGACTCTAATAATGATACTTCTTTCAATACTTTTACTCTTTGAGAGTAACATGAGAGTTGAACACACATAACAAGAATCAAATACTCTCTCATAATGGAAGTTTACGTCTTTTTTTACTCTGGTAGCCTTTTACCCTTTTAATGAGGGTACTATGAGAGTAAAATTAAATTTAATCAAAAAAGATTATGTTCTGAGAGTATTCAAGAGTCTTACGAGAGTCTTATAAGAGGTTTTTTTAGATTTGTAGTGCACATCTCTTGAGAGTATTGAAATTTTTACATATAAAAACTGTTTCACTTTTCACTTGTTTTAAAAGAATTATAGCCTTTTTCGTATAAGAAAGTAACACTGACTGACACATATGAAAAACTAAAAGAAGCACACAAAATCTCAATCCGATTTCGTTTTATGTAGTAAGCGCTACAATAGTTAAAAGTTGGCCAACTCTTACTTCCCCGCTACAGCCTGCGACGAACTACAGCCACAGCTCCACATTGTACGCGTAGGTAGTATTGATTTAGTATAAATTCGACTTTTTACAGCTCTTACTAGCGCTACAGCTTTACCAGTGTGGCCCAACGGTTATGTGTAAATAAATAAATAACCACTGAGTAATTGCGGACCCGTTGAATACCCGATGTAATGCCGATGTTATTGTTATTTTTTTGACATTTTATAAGATGTGCAAACTTTGAAAAGGGGCTGGTTCAACCACTCCTAATAACAAACTCGCAATCATAACGCAGTTATTTCCAAGTTACGCTTAAATGTACGTAAAATGCAATTTTCGGTTCAAATTCAATATTTTTTAAAAGTCGACCCCTAGAAGGGGGTGTGACTAAAAACTTTGTATGAAAGAAATCTGTTATAAGGTCTCGTTTATCTAACCTGCTATTTTTTTTTGTTTCATGCTTTCGTAAATTAGGCTTAAGGTCAGTCGAAATTACGTTTTTCTCGAAAATTTTAGGTTTTTTTTCAATTCTGCCTCCAAATGTGGGCGTGGCCAAAAGTATCATTTGAGCAGATTGTTAGACTATGTGTTTTCTACATAATACATTAAGTCAAATTTTTTCGATTTGGAACAAAATATTAAAAAAAATGTTCGGATCACTCGGCAGTCGTTTTGAAAATCGGCGGAAGTCTAGCAAAAAATGAGAGATCGCCTAGGCTAACTAATAACAACACCGACTGGGATGGGTTTAGGAAATACTGCAAAGAAAATGTATCTCTACATGTACCACTTACAACCCCTTTAGAAATAGAAGACGAAGTCGATAAACTCGTTAGAACTATCCAAGACGCTGCTTGGAACAATACTTCTTTCCGGAAGACTGGAGTAAGGAAAAGCGGATCAATTTACCCGCGCGAAATTGAAGAGCTCATACGCGAAAAGAGAAAGGCTCGAAAGAGGTGGCATTTGTCTCGAGCTCCTCCTGATAAAACCATTCTGAATGGGCTATCTAACAAATTAAAGCACTTACTTCAAGATTTTAAAAGTCGCGAGACTACCAACTACCTCGAAAACTTGACTGCCGATAGAGGGTCAAACTATTCACTTTGGAAAGCCGTGAAGTCCATTAAAAAGCCCATAGTACACTCGGCGCCAATAAGAAAAGATAACGGTGAATGGGTAAAAGGCGACAAAGAGAAAGCAGATGTATTTGCAGAACATCTAGAAGAAACATTCAAACCGTTTGACGGGGAGCCGTTGGTTGACGATCTGTATCGCAATGCGGAATTAGACAATTATCGAATGAAAACCGTGACACTGTCTGAACTTCGTCAAACAATCCGAAATTTGAAGAATAACAAAGCTCCAGGCTATGACCTAATTACTGGGGAAATTTTGAAGGAGCTACCGAAAAGAGCGTTAGTCAAGCTTCTCTACATCATAAACGCATCAATGAGAATTTCATACGTTCCACGGCAATGGAAAGTCGCAGAGGTAATAATGGTTCCGAAACCAGGGAAATGCCCGAACGACAAAAAATCATATAGACCGATTTCGCTTCTGCCGATTATATCTAAAGTCTTCGAGAAACTTGTGCTCAAACGACTGCAACCAATAATTGAAGAAAGACGATTGATTCCGGATCACCAATTCGGCTTTAGGGTCAAACATTCAACAATTGACCAGGTCTATCGAATAACTAATGAAATTGAGAAAGCCTTAGAAGCGAAAATGATATGTTCTACCTCTTTTCTTGACGTATCCCAAGCCTTTGATAAAGTTTGGCACAAAGGCCTCAAATATAAGCTACGGAAAGTTTTGCCGGAAAAAATGTATGAACTCTTAGAGTCTTATCTTGACAACAGACTATTTCAAGTGAGATACGGGAGCGAATACTCAGAATTCAAAGAAATACAAGCCGGCGTTCCACAAGGTAGCGTCCTCGGTCCAACACTGTTTTTACTTTTTACAAGAGATGTACCTGAAGTAGAGACAACGACTGTAGCCACGTTCGCTGACGACACGGCTATCCTCGCTACGGATAAGACAGTCGAACTATCAACGGGAAAACTTCAACGCGCTTTGAATAAAATATGCGAATGGACAAAGGCCTGGCGAATCCTCCTAAATGAGACAAAATCAACGCATGTAAATTTTACTTACAAGAGGGTAATCAACTTACCTCTATTTATAAACTCGGTACAAATTCCGTACGCAAACGAGGCGAAATATTTAGGCATGACCCTAGACGCAAAACTTAAGTGGAAACCACACGTTAAAAAGAAACGCGATGAACTTGAAATCAAGCTACGAGAACTGAATTGGCTTATCGGACGTTATTCGAAACTAAGCGTATATAACAAACTGCTATTGTATAAGCAAGTGCTAAAACCATCTTGGACGTACGGTATACAACTTTGGGGTTGTACCAAAGCAAGCAACATATCTATTTTAGAAACTTTTCAGAATAAGACACTAAGAGCAATCGTAAATGCTCCATGGTATATAAGAAATAGCGATTTACATCGAGATCTAGGCATCGCAACCGTGACCGACGAAGTAAGAAACTTTGCTCGCAAACTTCACACTCGCCTTCACGGCCATTGCAACCACGAAATAATCCGAACTCTGGATCAGACAAATCTTGCACGCTGACTTCAACGAACAAGACCGTTGAATCTAGCGTCCTAAGAGGAAACCGCACATAATGACGGTATTGCAGGTGCTTTCGTTGGAAGGTAGCCTGCCAAACGCGATTACTATACAGAAGCTTGAACTACTTGTTAAGGAAACTTAGTCGTAGTCTTACAAACACTGGGAGGTTTTTCAGTGAGTAAGAATCTCACACTACTATGAGCACGCGCGTTCGATTATCATAGTGCCTATGAAGGTTTTTACCTACCCACGGAGAAACAAAAAAAAAAAAAAAAATAAATTTGAAAAAATTACCCTTTAAATCGATGCCACGCCCACTAGGGGAGGTAAAGCGATTCAATTTTTATTTTTTGTGTGTAACAATAAACAGGAGAGGACCTAATATACCTCCTATCCCATGGGATGGGGTATAAAAACTAAAGATGCAATAGAGCGTGAGATAGAAGCCAGAAAGCAAAATTTATTTATTCCATCTGTGCAATTGGGTGGCAGTGTAAGTCCTTAAAAGGTAGATGAATGTGATTGAGGTATATGCAATAAAATGTGAGAAATTTATGGCTTGTTAAGCAGTTATGTAACCATGGATACTTTCACTCGAATGTTGCCTGAGTTCAAATTAATTCGTGGCGAAAAGCAACGTGGCAAAAAGCAACATGGTGAAAAGCAACCAAACCGTTCAAATATCGGCTTAATTCTGCGATTTTGCTCGAAAGGTAAAGATAACATTTTTAAACCCAATTTTTCAAAGTTTCTAACATCTGAGCGACAATTCCTATCTGCTATAATTGCGCTTAAGGGCAAAATATATTAACAAGATTTTGTTTCTAACCTAATTTTTTTCTAAAATAGTTTAAAAATTCAAAAGCACTTTTTTCACAGTTATCTCAAAATTGTGGAAACTCAAAAAAGGTGTGTGTTCCCGCAATCTACGAAGCGGTAATTCGTATAATTTCGAAAAATCTTTTGAAATTTTAAGGGGGCTCGAAATAGGAAATTGTTTCCGAGGTATGCTTGAAACAATTTAGCCTGATTCGACTGAAATTATGTTGAAAGTAAAACTATACTGTTGCTAGCTTCTAAGCCACTAACATTCTAGTGACCAAATTTTGTTCAAGAATAAGCCACAAGCAACCAATTTGAAATGGGTTAAATAAGAAACAGTTAAAGATAATTTTTGAAGAACATTTATCAAAATTTTATACATTCGTTGCTACCCTGTATTTCGAAGCAGAACTTAGGATTTAACAGAATTTGAAAAGTTCACAGCAATTTTACCTACATTTAAAAAATATTATGATTATGTTAAAAAAAATTAAGAGCAATTGTGGCACTTAGCGCAATTGTAAATGCTCAATGGCATATTAGGAACAGTGATATTCACAGAGATTTAGGAATAGCTACTGTAAGCGAAAAAGTAACAAACCTTGCTCGAAAGCTAAGTGCTCGTCTTTATGTTCATTGCAATAATGAACTGATCCCTACTCTTAACGAGACTCTTAACGATGTAAAGAACGAGCGACGACCACAAAGAACAAGACCCTTTGATCTAGCGACGTAGGTTGAAGCCGCATGAACTGACGGTTTTAGTAGGTGCATTCACTGGATAGCAACCTACCCAACGCTATAAACACAACGGAAGCATAAACTGTTAAGTTAACTGTTGTTAAGTTAACTTAGTTGTAGTCATGAAGAATTATGAGAGAGTGAAAATTTACTACTCTCTCTCAAAAAACCTCTCTCATAAATGGGTGGTTTTTTAGCACGTATGGAAATCGGGCATAACCAATATCGGCTACTTCGGTATATCTGCTATACTGGGCTTATTGGTGTCGAAAGACTTTGCAGTTTTAGCCTCCGTCCACCCTAGTATTAAAAAAAATCAGTGGAAGCCTAGCGAAAAAAAGAGCGCCTAGATTAACTGACAACAATAAAACCGACTGGGAAAGCTCTAGAAGACACTGCAAGGAAAACATAGCCAGCATAAAAAACGCCACTTGAAATGCGTAGAAGATGAAATAGTTAAGTTCGTGAGAGTTTTTTAGAGCGCTGCGTGGAATGCCTTATGTAAATTTGACGATTTCGCCTAAACGCCTATAAACGGCGATCCACACACTCTGTCCTTTATTCAACACGGGAACTTAATTTTTGGGGTACGTATAACGAAGTTCAGGTTTCCCATCGTCTGCCCACCTACCCAACCCCAAGGGTTTTCCCATACAGGATTGGCCTCCACTTCTGCACCCCTCATGGGATCATAATTATTTATAATCCTTTGGTTAACCACACCGGTTTTTCTTATAGGCATCTTTCCCGTCTCGAGTCTTATTCTCACTTGAGTCACCACCTGAATGCAATCGCAGGCTTATCTACATTTATAACTTTACAAAACAACGCTCCCAAAAGTGGGCGTGGCATTTTTTGTTTGTTTTAAGAAGACAATTTTTTCTTGATTTCGAGGAAATTATTTTGAATAAATGCCGTTTTTAAAAACGCAAATGATACGTGACAACCACGCCTCCATGGAGGCGTTTTCCACTTTATTTGAAAACACTCACAATGCACTTGAGCAAGGATAGATTAGATTTACCGAATTTCTGAATATTTTACACTTGTTTACAGCTTCGGGACCTTAGAACCATAGATATAAAATCCTTATTCCTAGACAGGCAGACGAAAGGACGGACATGGCTCATTCGACTTACGATTCGGTCTCGATCATTTCTCTTTGTCACAAGCCATGAATCAAACTCAATATTCCTCTTATCCAATGGGATCGGGTATAAAAAAACAGGCCAACCAAATCCATAATAATTTATTGTATCTGAAAGTTGTATTAATTTCTCTTTTTCTTTCAGCATGCATGCAATGAACAGTGGCGTGGCGCCACATAATGAAATCTTGCAATAATTGCACATCGTTTGCACGCCGCAGTCAAAGTCACGTTTCTTTTAAGAAGACTTCTTTCTACCTTCTGCAATTGAACCCAAATCATTGGCATTTCTTTTATAGAAAAAAAATATCTACGCCTCCACATCAATTGGTATTAATCGAAGTGCAACAAGTTCTTCAAGGCTTCAACCAAATAAGAATACATAAAACCGGCGTACAGCGAGTCATTCAAAATTCAAAAGAAAACTAATGAAAAGATGCTGACTGTCGCAATCACCACCAAGCTTACAACAGAAATTTAACTCACTTGTTGTAAACTAGTTGCGCCATTGTCCCGATTTCCAAAGACGACATCGAATCGAAATCAAAGAGAAACCAGCCAGCTGTTGTTATACCCGCCGCAGAACATGTTTTAATTGAATTTCTATACTGAAACATCATGTTTATTGAACACGCTGAAAGAAAAACACACAATTGTGGAGTTCGAAAATTTGAATACAACACCAAGTGGACGGACGAAAGAAAAAAATGGAAAACCCATACACTCACGGACTCTGAAAAGCCCTTCAAAGTGAACAGGGATCACACCTGAGAATACGCGTAATGACAAAATAATATTGCCCCAAAAAATAAAAAAAAAGTAAAAAAAAGAATTAGATACAGAGGCATTCTTCCTCGGAGCTGTTGACTTTGGCTCCTTTTGACCGACAAGAACTACCACTCAACTTTCAATTTTTTACGTTTTACTTGACATTTCGGGAAAAAATGTTTACACAACCCAAGTGACGGCCATAAATCATTTTTCATTTATATAAACGGGCCATGATGCTAAACAGGCATTTACGTCCGATCCATGATCATGGTGGACGCACTGACGATATGAAGACGCTGATGATGTTGAGACGATGATGATGGTGATTTTGTATTGTCAAGAGCTGATCACCATCAAGACCGTTCTGTATTGCCGGTTCGTACCAGGTATATATACGGCAGCCCGGACAAGTGAACTTCAATCGCATAAATAGCCTTAATTCAGCGATTGAAGATCCCGTGTTGAATGGCTGAACGAATTAATTATTACACCGCGCAGCGCTCTTGACGCGTCAACAAAAGCAGCAACTGAATTTGAATCAGTAATGAGTGCTGAGAGTCATAAGGAAACCGAACTATGGTGAACTGGTGAAGTGCCAGTCAGGGTACGTGTGTTCAACGTAACGAGCTCGTGTAGTATGTATACCACAACAATTCTGTATTTTTATTGTCGCCTTTTTGGTCTGGGTCGATGTTGAGATTTTGTTGGTAATAAGGCTCTGAGCGGACGGCATTCACCAAACAGTACACTCGATGATTTGCACAATGCCACGGGAATGCATGTATCACACCTACACAAAATTTATTCGTTTTGTATCGGTTTTGTTAAATTTTTATAAATGGACTCGACATGATTTCCATTCTTTGGCTACAATTCGACTCAGATTGTATCGCTTAACAATCTTTTTTTGGGGAATGTGGGATTGAGAAAAAAGTGTCGGTAAGCATTTTATTCTGCTTACTAGGGTTTTCGATTTTTCTCCATTTACGTAGTTTTTTTGTCCGCCTGATACTGACTTCAAAACATATCAGAGTTCCAATTTATTTGCGAAGTCTCTTAAAAGTATGATGTTCTTTTTTTTTAACAGCGTGAGTCTTCCTGGACAGTCATCCTGCACAGATTGACGAGTTTGGCAGGGATGCCAAAACTAGACATTGGGCGTAGCTCGTCTCTATAAAAAATGCTGTCATATACGTGGCCTTGAAATCGATGGAAGTGGTGAGTATCGATTTGGAGTGATTTGTAATTCCTGAGTTTTCTCCAAGATCTCCCGGAGTGTAAATATTTAATCGCTGGTGGACTTTCCTGGCCCCACTTTTATGTGCCTATCAGAGTGTTGACAAACGGCTTCAGTCGTTCACAAAGCACAGCAGAGAAGATCTTGCATGCGATCTTCTCATGCCTCTGTAGTTGGCATAAATCAGAGGGTCTCCTTTCTTCAGGATCGGGCAAGAAGTTGCCCTTATATACGTTTAATTTAAAATTTTTTCGCTCACACTTATAAAAGTCTACGAAATTTCATATTTCTACCACATACCGTTCAGAAAATATGTCCTGAAAGCATCATTTTTTTTAACAAAAGCAAAAACAATATAGCTTACGATATTGGAAGTTTTATTAGGCGAAAACCCAATACTTCCGTGTCCAAGACATCTTTAGCCCGACCGTTTAACAGGGCGTTGGAAATGTGATGCTTTTGGGTGCCATGGCAGCTAGTAAACTAGGAAATATAACCTTCGTTGAATGTATACACGGTTGCCAATATTTCAAAATTTGGCAATATGAAGAAATAACCTTTAAGTTAATATATTATAAAGTAAAAAATTGGGAAAAGGAGATGGATAACTTCTGGTGCAAAATTGAAAACCCAAAGCTCTACTTTAGCACAGCCCCACTTGAACTACCTGATCACTACAGTTCTGCATACTCCGTTTTATTAAAAAAAAAGCCTGTGAGAAAGTGGAACTGTCTTTAATGAACCGCGTTATATTCTCTATTCCTATTTCCATTCTCTTTTTAGTTTCTCTTCTTCTTCCCATCCCTTTTCTCCTTCCCATTGTTATGTTTTCGTAAAAATCAATACTTGCATAGAAATATGCAAGTTTGCGGCTTACGTTACGTCACGTTTTTGTTGGAGGTAGCTACTATTCGATGGAGCACCCTACATTAATTTATTTAGTTTACCTGTCTTTCGAAGAAAGATGAGAAGGAGAAGAGTGATGAAAAGCTTAGGTGTTCGGCACTCACCACGTCAGACCCAAAGATCCGCCACCTGATGCGAGCAAAGGCAGGACAACTACAGAGAAAGTGTTTCGCTGTATCGCCGTCCTCTCCATAGGCAGGGCAGGTAGTGGTTTCGCTCTAGCCTAACACATTCAAGTGTCTAGCAAAAGCTTGGTGGCTGGTTAGGACGCCTACAAGAAGTCTGCAATCGATTCTAATGAGAGATAGAAGGACAGACGCGATCCCTTGCAAATGTCCGGGCGTAGTCGTTTAATCTGTTTGCAGCTGCACCCATTGCAGTCACGCCAACGTGCCCTGTGCTTACGAGAAACCCAAGTATCAATGGCCTATGTGACAACAGATAAACGTACGCCTAAAGCAGGTTCGGGTCCTGAGAAATCTTCTTCTGAGCCTTGTTTGGCAAAGCTCATCAGAGATCTCATTTCCCTGGATACCAGTGTGACCTGGGGACCCAAACAAAATTCACTGCATTTAGCCTGCCGACTAAATTCAACGAATGCTTGAGTTCGAGCACTATCTTAGACGAGGTTTGGCTGTCACTAACGCATATGCTTCTTGCCCTCCACCTATGTAAGTCACAATAAAGCGCATAGCCATTGGGATAGCGAAAATCTCCGCTTGGAAGACAGACGCATCTAAGGCGTAGTGGAGTGTAAGGTTCTCGCTTTCCGCAAAGACTCCAGCACCAGAACCCTTTACACGTTTTTGGGAGATTGGCAAAAGAAGCAGTAACACGGTTCCGCGACAGCCTTTTCCACCGAACAACCGATGCGTACGAGAGGAGTGGTCTAACCATGGCCGTGTATAGATTCAAATGACCTTTTTCGGCGATAAGCCACATGTCTTGCCAAAAACGCCTCTGCACTGCCAGAAAGTGGACAATGCTTTTTCGGTTTTGGATTCAACATGCTTGGACCATAGAAATTTTCTATAATCTGAAGAAGGTACAAAGATTAGCTTGCTTAGGTATGACAGGTGCATTAAGATCTACGCCTCAAACAGGTCTGGAAACAATGCTGCACCTCCAACCCTGTGGATCTTTTCACAAAAAATGTAGCGGCAAATGCAGCTCTCAGCATAAGAGAGAACAACCTCTGGAAATCACAATGTCTAGGACACTCGAACAATCTGAACATCTTAAATCAAAATGGGTCTGTAACCCGTACGGATTAAAAGAAACCTCAATTTGGCTTCGACAAGAGATTCAAAGTCATAATACCAAGTAGGCAAGACTGGGTAGAGACTAAAGTTGACATCAAAAGTATAGCTATCTATACCGATAGTTCGAAAACAGAGAATCGAACAGGTTCTGGAGTTCGATTTTCTCGGAAACACTGCAAATCAACCAGTCATATCGACTAAATGACTACTGCTGTGTTTTTCAAGCTGAGATTTATGCGGTGAAGAGAGCTGCACAGACAATTCAATCTATGGATCTTCCAACAACGGAAATCACCATATGTCTTGATAGTCAAGCAGCACTTAAAGCCCTGGACTCCAACCTCGTATACTCTAAGTGTGTCAAGGACTGCCTCATGGCAGTTCCACACAGTTCTACTCTGCTGGGTTCCTGGGCACGTTGGCGTGGCCGGAAATGAATTGGCGGACGAACTGGCGGACGAAGGTTCTGATATGGACATAACGATGGCTGACCGACGGGTTTATTTCCCTTTCAACACAGCCAAAAGTCTTATAGATCAATACACGATCAAACTAGCCGGTGAACGTTGGCAATAGTCTAAAGATTGTATCATAACTCACAGCTTATGGCCAGTACTCGACCTAAAAAGAACAACGACCCTTCTATCTCTCAGTAGAAATTTCATAAGAACACTCGTTGGTAGTCACGGAACACTGCACCATTGGTGTCATGGCTACAGGAATGGGAATCTTTGCCAACGATATCTGCAGAAGCTGTACTGATGAAGAAGAAATAGAGTCTATTCTATTGAACACTTTCTCTGCCACTGCCCAGCTCTCCAAGAACGACGACTAACCTTTTTAGGAGTCAGGTTCTTTGATAGCCTGGACGATCTGGCAGGAATATCACTACTTGACCTAAAAAGATTTATGAAAAGATCAAACTGATTCAGTTAGTAAGACATATTTCCAACCATGTTTGTCTACCTCACAAGGGTAATCAAAATGGGCCAATCTGGCCACCGAGCGAACTTGCACTAGTTGCAAACAACCCTTTTCAACCTAACCTAATCTAACCTAGAAATTTTCTATCAAGGATCACTTCCAAATATTTGACTTCATTGGATAACGGGATAGTGACACCTTTAATCACCAGCTGAGTTAGTCCAGTGACCTTCCTCTTCCTCGTAACGAGCTTTAAGAGGATTCACTGAAAGCCCATTCCTAGTGCACCAATCATTGATCAAGTCCAGGGATCTCTGCACCTGAGAGCACACAGTCCCACACAGGCTCGAGCCGACAGAAAGAACGGCGACATCATCCGCGTAGACTTGTGTATATGCTTCAGGAAGGTTGAGAGCAGTTAGCAGAGAGTCTACAACCATGCACCATAAAAGGGAAGACAGAACACCATTTTGCGGGCAGCCCTTGTTTATCCCAGTCATGGCGCTCTAGCCACAATCTGCTTCGGCGTCCTGTGCATTAGAATGGCCCCAGCCCCAATCCATTGAATTAATTTTTCATTTACATCGTGTTGTCTGGCTGAGTTGCACACGCTATCAAATGTAGCATTGTCAATATCACCCTCAATATCGACGAAAACGCCCAGCACGTACTCCTTCTGGTCAAGAGCACATTCAATCCTACCAACAAGGTTTTGAGGCGCAGTTTCGCAGGATTTTCCGCGCTGATAAGGGTGTTGCGGCTTGAATACACGAAAAAAGTAGTAAGGAATTAGTAAAAATTCTTAAGTACAATTAGTAACAAAATCAGTAGAAAATAGTCCTTAAAATGTGAGTTTTTCTGTCATGTTTGAGGTTTTCTCCAAATATGGGCGTGGCTCAAAACCTGGTGTAAACAAAACATAGTACATTTTTTACATGATATATTAGGCAATTTTTTTTTTTTATAAGGAGCAAATGTATTGAATTAAATGCGTTTGAAGATTTACCCTTTAAATTGAAGCCACGATAATCAGGGAAGGTCTGCTGCTTTTCAAATGTCTTGTAACTAATAAGACGTCGTAATGTCAAAATTCAGCCTCTAACGATGTCTTAGAGCCTTTGAAAGTACTGAAGATCCTTTAGGCACATTTAGACAAATAGTAGTGGGCGTGTCTGTGGGCGAAGTTAAAAAATGTTAACACAAATGTTAACGCTAGTAAAACTACTATAACCACTGTGCCAATTACACATTCTATCAACTAAATTTGACACAGTTGCAAGTCACATGAACTTCAAGCCAAATATCGTTTTCTTTATTTCCTCTTCAAGAAAAGAAAAATAAAACTTATAACAGCTCTTTTAAGAAAAAGGTATCGAAATTTTAAAGCTGGACAAAAAGTTTTTTTTAACACGCTGCATTTTGAAACAATTAAAACAAACGAAACTGAAATTTTTCACGCAACATTAGAACAGCAGATTTCAAACAAAGAAAAAAGTGTACCTACTTACAACAGATGGAAATTGCAATAAAAAGAAGTACGTACCTTTAACAAATTTAAGTCTCATCCTTCGTGTATCTCCTACTCTTTGTATGCCTTCAAAATTGGAGGAATAATTTTTCAGAGTTTTGCAGATCCAAAAAGTAGTTGCTCCTAAAAGGTAGGTAATCCTTTAAAACATCCATTCTTAATTTGTGTTTTTTCTTTCCCTACAGCGTAACTTTTTTAACAGACCTTAAATTTATATGCTTTGCATAATGATAGATGACTGTTTCCATCAGGTTTCACCTTTAAGGTCCATGTGATCTAGCTAAGTGCTTCCATACCTATATCATTTCCATTTCCAAGGATGTAGTCAAATTTAGATTGAAATATAACATGACTTGTGCTCTCTACTTTATTCACCTCTTTTTTTATTACCAAACAGAAACATTTCAAAAATAATAAAAGCCCAAGCTATAATGCCACCACTATATTCTCCTGATGTTAAAATGATTGGCATACACAGAATAACTGTTAAAATCTAAATATACAATTTAACATGGCAAAAAAGAAGAAGAAAAAAACTTTTTAATATTTAGTGAAAATGCATTAATTCCTCTCAGGTAAACAATGAGCTAATGTATAGTCCTGTCATAAATTCTTTATTATCCTTAAGGGAAATCCATAAACACTTTTACGAGCGTCATAAACACCGCAAACTCTAGCAAACCTCCCCTCCCACGCGTTCACACCAATTTTGTTTACCCCATCTGTGCAGAGAGTCGGTTTGTGTGCGCGCTCAAGTCCTTCCCGATTGAACGCGAATACAACAAATTTATGACGGGCTGCCCATCCTAGAAAAGGATGCTAATAAGCATTCGGTTTGCTGAATATTAATGTACATAAACCATAATATTTTTCTCGCTCTTTTTTCATCGTTCTCGGTTTCTTGGTTCTTCCTATCCCGTTCAACGCGCATCGTTAAACCGCAAACATTTTAATAACTTGGGTTATGTACTACCCGCACTTATAAGACGAGTAGGGCAACTTACTCAAATGACCATCAATTTTATGTCGTCGTAAAAGCCGAACCAATAATTCACCACCGCCCTGTATGTGCGCTCTTATAATATGCGGCAACGACTAAACAAATACTTTCTACTTATTGTGACTGGTGTTGGGATTGTTTGGCAGTCCAATAAACAAATTGGTCTTACATAGAATGTGCAGTTGTTGTTGGCCATCCAAGGACTCACTGTATTATAGAAGATTCGCGCTCGCTTTAAAACCAACACTCAGAAGCGCGCTGGGCTTCCTGTAATTAATTTCACCTTCACGCCGTGGCAAGCCACCCTCGACGAATTGGACGCGTGTATCAATTTCCACCGAATCTGATGTATGGCCGCACACGCCACACCTCCGCAATGTTGTAATGAGAGGAGTTGTAATAAATTACACAGGACTTCATTTGCAGTGTGCCGAGCTCTAACAAAACAATGTCAATCGGGGAAACTCCTTTTGGGTTCGCGTTTCGCCCTCTAGTTACACACTCTGCTCGATGTTCGGGCCTGACAATATGTCCTCGAAATGGGCACGTGCATCCGCTGGCTGTGCTGTGCGAAATGTTGTTACGCCAAACAAATAGACGTGTGCTGGCTGTATTAGGAACAAAAAGTCACATTGATGTTGCCGTGTTGTTGTGGCATCAATGTCGCTGAAGGATATCTGCGTAACGAATAGCGAACGTGTACCACTAATCATTAGAAAACGAACAATAATTTCTTTGTATGTTTTTCTACTTGCTGTGTTACGGGCTCTTCTTCCTGTTTTTAGATAAACAAACGCGTTATGGATTTTTGTAGGATTAACCGTCCTTGTATGGACTGGGAAGGATTGCAAGTGACACGGCATGCGAATGGAATGAAATTTATGACTAGGAGTGGGTTTTACGCTCTATGCGAGTCCTTTCTAAAACAGTTTGGATATCTTTTTGTGTATATCTTGTGGATATCTTTTGTGTCCAATATTCAGGTATCCTCAACAGCTTCCGGAAGAGTAAAGCGTTTAGGAAGTGAAGTTTTACAAACTTCTGTCAGAAATGGTAGGTAGAAATACTGCTTTTAACTTTCCGCAGGAATCGTATCTATTTTCTCGCATTCATAAAATCTTGAATTAGGTTGAAAATGCTGGAAATGAAGTGTCTACATCCTTCCTGGAATCTCAAGACATCTTTATAGATTCTCGTTAATTAACTCAATATAAACGCACGATTTATTTTGGATAAAAATAATAATCGCTCCCCATTTGACGTTCAATAACATTTTAACCGAATCCGGCTGCCGAAATTATTCCGAACGCATGTTTAAGGCACGAATCAACCCTTCTACATCAGCAGCTTTCGGATGGAATTAAACAGCCAAAACCCAACAAATGGACACCAATCTGTGATATTTTGACAGCCAATTCAATTTCGATTCATTTATTAACAAACCCGGAGACGATACACACAGTTCTGTACGCACTCGTTGTGTTGCCGACGAAGTGGTGAAATCCACAAAACTAATATTATTAACAATATGTACGAACGCACTATATGGCGACAATGATGGCTCGCTCTGTGACAATCACTTAGTTTTCTGTAGTCGATGGATTGTTTACAATCTCACGATATACTGTCCCGCCGAGCGACTCCAAGATGAGTACAAACAAAAACTAGATATGGTGTGCGGTCAGACATTTTATTGTTGCGGATACAGAATGTTGTTTGGATATTTGAACGATGCCGTAAACAGAAAGGAGTCTGAGTATTTGGAAAGGACTTTTAATAAGACATAAATTGATTACGATTTCTTTGCTCTTATATTGAAAGGTACAATGAACTTTATGGCACAGAAGCATGAAAAATATATGAAAATTTGGTGGTGATTGCTACCTTTGGGTTAATATATTCACCAGTTACTCCATCTCAGAATCCACAAAGGGATAAATGGGAAATGAGGTCTCCTGATCAGTAAACCGTCAACCAGATAGAACATACTGCTATGGAAGATACTCAGCCAGTATTATGAACGTTCAAACCTTCCGAGGAGTTAATATTGACTCGGATCACGATTCACGACCTTTTATCGAAGGTACATGCATCCGCATTTGAGGATAAAGCCTTCAACCCAATGAATCCGTTAAGTCCGTCACGTCTAAGTTCACAACGGACAACAAAGTTAAGTCTTGTTGATACTTAAATTTGTTGTCCTAAATAAAATTTAATATAACTTTATTTTCCAAATTGTAAAAATTGTAAATTGTAGGGACTTAGGGGCTTCCAGAGCCCTAAAAACGTAAGCTTAATTGAGGAAGCGTATTTGGACTCTTGTTATAAGATTTGTACTCTCACAGAATAAAAGTAGTGGAAGAAGTAGTACTAGTAGTAGTAGTAGTAGTAATAGTAATAGTAGTAGTAATAGTAGTAGTATCTAGTAGTAGGTGCTATAAGAATTAGATATCATATGAGTGTTATACTTTGAAAATTGCCCACTTGCCCCCATAAGGCGCCCTATATACCTTCTTAAATACGATACCTATGTCAATGTCAATGTCAATGTCAATGTCAATGTCAATGTCAATGTCAATGTCAATGTCAATGTCAATGTCAATGTCAATGTCAATGTCAATGTCAATGTCAATGTCAATGTCAATGTCAATGTCAATGTCAATGTCAATGTCAATGTCAATGTCAATGTCAATGTCAATGTCAATGTCAATGTCAATGTCAATGTCAATGTCAATGTCAATGTCAATGTCAATGTCAATGTCAATGTCAATGTCAATGTCAATGTCAATGTCAATGTCAATGTCAATGTCAATGTCAATGTCAATGTCAATGTCAATGTCAATGTCAATGTCAATGTCAATGTCAATGTCAATGTCAATGTCAATGTCAATGTCAATGTCAATGTCAATGTCAATGTCAATGTCAATGTCAATGTCAATGTCAATGTCAATGTCAATGTCAATGTCAACGTCAATGTCAATGTCAATGTCAATGTCAATGTCAATGTCAATGTCAATGTCAATGTCAATGTCAATGTCAATGTTAACTCTAATATAACTTGGCACCAACACTTACCTAATATTGCTAAATCTGCTTCGTCAAAATTAAGCCATTTGTTTAGGACAAAATGATTCTTTTCTCCTCCTCAATTACTTCTACTTTACAAAGCTCAAATAGGACCAGGAATGGAATGCTGCTCTCATATTTGGAGCTCTGCTCCTAAACAATCTCTCCGCCTTCTTGATTCAATTCAATAAAGATCCATTCGTTTAATCGATTATCCTGAGTTAACAACAAGTCTTCAATCACTGTCTCACCGAACACGTGTTGCTGTTTTATGTCTTTATTATAAATATTATAATGGCAAATGCTCTGAAGAATTAAGTAACTAAATTCCTAAAAATTATTTTTTTATTCGATCTACAAGGCAAGCGTTAAGCGCTCAACAGTTCTATGTTCACCTCCAAACACCTCGCAGTACACTGTTTCAAAACTCTTTCTTTTATAGAACAAGTACACTTTCGAATTCACTGCCTGATTACATATTTCCTAACACTTATAAACTGCAAACTTTTAAAAATACATTAAATAAGTAGCTTCTTACATCTCGGGCACTGTTTCAGTGTTATAGGTTCGCCTTTCCAGAGAGAGACATTAAAAAAAAATAGCCGTCAAGTATGAAGACATACGCGGAGCGGTCCGTCGGCTTTTGTTGAAGGTTATGGTCATCTATATTGCGCAGTTTGTGTAAGATTCTATTTATTTATTAAAATTATTTCTTGATATATTTTACAGTCTGTAATATACTTTTTTCGTAGTGCTGTCTACTGTTCTTATATTGGGTGATTTTATATAGGGTTTCATTACTCTAAAAATAGGCTGACAAAAAGCTTTACCGTTTCGAAAATAGAGGGAAGGACATACTCTTTCTTGGCCTTTTTTAAGATTTTTGTAATTTAAAGCCCATAAAACAGCGATCTCGATTATTTATAATTAAGGCGTTAAACTTTTTGATCAATTCTACAACCACCTGTGCTAGCATTTGCCATGGATTTCTGAGAAAACGGTAAAAATATGCTTTTTTTTTATTTCGCTTGTTTGAATGGGCTTAAAAGCTTAGGGTCGAAACGGCAATTGAAATGTTTTTAATGCAGTTCGCTTGCCTTTTAAACATTACATACTTCAGCCAAATTTAAACAAGGTCGTCATAACCGTTAAGGAACTAGAAATCTTTAAAAAATAGTTTTCGAAAATGTTTTCACGTTTTTCAGTTAAATCTTCAAAGTTTTTGAGTATTCGAAGTCTGCTACAGTTTTGTATAAAATTTAAGAAGATGGACTATGCCCGGTGTTAATTTAAAACTTACACTTTATACCGTTTGGGAGATAGAGCGGGAGACATGCGTTCTTTTGACCTTTTTTTATAATTTTTTGAATTTCAAATCCATAAAACAAATATTTTGAAGTTTTTTTCAGTTCTCGTTAGACTTTTTTCCAATAGCACAACCAGCAGCACTAGTCTTGGATGTTTTTTTTAATTCTATGGCCACCGGTTTATGCGCAAACGGTAAAACAAGCTCCTATTTTATTTCGTTTCTTCAATAGGCTTCTAAAAACTTAGGTTAAAAAAGACAATTTAAAAAAATTTTAAGGCAAGCTTCCTCTTTTTGTAAACTCCGTACTTCAACCGAATCTGAAAAAGATCGCTTACACCGTTAAGCTACAAGAAGACTTAAAAAAATTGCTTTTGAAAATGCTTTTATGTTCTTCAGTTAAATCTCAGAAGATTTTGAAATTTCAAAATCCGCTATGATTTTCCTGAAAATTTTGAATTATTTCTGATACGTGTGATTTTTTTCATAGAATTTCACCAAACAGCACCGGAGATAAGGGGGGCACATTCATGCATTTTCGCAATTTTTTTTTCGAAAATGCATTAAAACTGCATACTGCGTACTCAAACTGTTTTTGAAAAATATGAACTAAGAACTTGGTTTACTTTGAGTTGCTTTATACGTGTGTTCAATATTGATTTTGAGCAATAAGCCGTTCAAAAGTTATGGCCTCCAATACTTTGAAAAACGTCTTCCATTTTGGACTCTTCCTTTTTCAGAAAACATTTTGATATTTTCGAAAAGTTTTATTTTTTAATTAAAGTTTAGTATTGCTTAAACCTAAGTTTCGTTTTTCTAGTTCTTGCCTACTAAAATTCCTGAAAAAAACAATAAAAAACATTAAGTCCATTTTCACAGGAAAATTCAAACTGTAATTAAACCAAACAACGCTGCCTAAAAAAAATGCCCTGTTTGGATTATCTGACTATTTCCGGAGTTTATACGCACGCCAAATTTTGTCTTTCTACGACTTACCGTTGAGAAGTTATAATGCGATTGGACGGACGGACGGACAACGTAGCGATACCATAAAAGGTCCTTTTTCAATTTTTGAACGGACCGCTAAAAAAAACAAGTGGAAAAGTGCAACAGTACGTATGCAAAAGTCAGTCCATCTACGACGGATTGCGAAACACCCTACCATGACAAAAAAGACTGCCACGCCCCCAAAAAGTGGGCGGGATATAAAAATACAACTGTTGAATGCTTTATACTAGGTGGTTGCATACATTTCAGCCTAAAACTCCGCCTTTTCAACTAAAAAAATCATTTTTTAACGCCACGCCCGCAAAAGTGGGCGGAGGCACATACAATATACACAAAAAAGCTAGAAAATGCTCATATCTACAAATTTTGTCATATAATTATACCCGAGCCAGGGTATATTTAGTTTGATGTATAGTTTGTAACGCAGTGAAATAATCACCGTAGACCTAAGACCTTTTAGAGATATAAATGGGACCGACAGGAGAATCGATTCAGCCATGTCCGTCCGTCCGTATGTAAACAACTTTTAGGCCTAAAATTTTAAGGTAGAGAGCTGAAATTTTGTAGGTTGCCTGGCTGGAAGTCCAGTCCTTCAGATCACGTTTGAAAATTAGCTGAATCCGCCAAGAGACACGCCCACTACAGGTCTGTATGTGCGACGATCTTTAATTTCAAAAAATACTTTTTCCAATTTTTAGCTATGTTACAATGGCGCAAGCGCATTACTTTTTGGTATGTAACATTGCCTTGTAATTGCCATTGAAGTAGCCAAAAAATTTAGCGTTTTCATTGACCACGCCCACTTTTTAAAGAATCTTAGCTTAAAATGACTGTTTTTCAATAAATATATATGAAATTTGACAAAAAATTTAATGACAAAAGTTGTGGCTATTAGAATTTTCTAACTTTTTTGTATATGTTGTATGTACCTCCGTTAAAAAAAAATTTTTTTAGTTAAATAGGCGGACTTTTAGGCCGAAATGTATGCAACCACCTAGTATAAAGCATTCAACAGTTATATTCTTACATCCCGCCCACTTTTTGGAGGCATGGCAGTTTTTTGGTATGGTCGGGTATTTTCAATCCGTCGTAGATGGACTGAAGCTTTTGCATCCGCACTGTTGCATTTTCCCACTTGTTTTTTTTTTATTTTTATTCGTTTTTGAAAAATGTTTTTGTTTGTTTTTGAGCTAAATCACAGAATCTACTAAATATTCAAAGTTTTCTATAGTTGTCCAGAAAATTACCAATATTAAATAATAAATTGTGTGATTTTTTAGTTTTACGTACAGTAACAGACCAAACAAATCAAAATGACAAACTGGGGCTAAAGACCTTAATGATCTTATGATTAATCATTATACCCCATGACCACGCATGCGCAAAAGCTAGAAATAGCTGCTGCGTATACATTTTTCATCAAAATGATTTTAATTATAACAATAATAACGAGTTTTGAAATAATGAAGTGTGTGATGTCTCCATGTCAACCTTGAAATAGCAAAACTTTCAAAACTCCTTCTTTTACAGAACAAAGTATTCTTAAGAAAACATATTTCCAGACACTTTTAACCTCAAATTATTAGAAAAAAAAATTAATTAATGTATCTGTTAACATTTTGGCGCATCGGTCTAGTGTAAACGCGCCTTTCCGAGAATAGAATTCAAATATTAAAACAAAAATTAATTGTGTCACTAATAATAAAGTCATAATTATTTTCTAATATAAATAACAATGAGCAATTACTTTTTCGAGTCGGTTGACCAATTTCGATAGATTGTTCGCATGCCGCATAGTCCATACACTTTACTGAATCGAATCGATGATCGCGCTGAAAAGCGGAAATTTGTGACTTCAAAAAGTTGGGTCCAATTTTTAAGCCCCCTCTCACTTCTTCGCAAAGCTGTTAATCACATGCTAAGTCTGGATCATGATAATGACAATAATAATTAGTCTAAGGTCCGCGAATTCTTCGTTTCTCAAGTAACTAAGCTGATTTCCAGATTTAGTTCATCAAAGTCTAACATAATGCACCCATGGATGTTATATCTACGTTCCGGCCAGTACTTTCTGACTAAATCAAAGAAGATTTGTGCCCAACGCAATAGGCATATCTCACTTGCAATAAGCGCATGGGTATACTTAAGAATTGAAGGATATTAAAAACACTCGGGGAACTCGAGACAGCCCGATGCCCAGATGGAAATTAGCATAATTATCACATTACCAGCAGAAATCTAAAATCCGACAGAAAAATAATTTTAAACCATGTCTACCACCACTTAATGCCAGGGCAAATGGGGAAATTAATGTTGACTACGGTTGATGCGCGTACAAGTCGTTTGCACGTACGCCACCGTCCACCATTTATGTTCAGCTCACAAGGAGCTGAGAAAAATTATTGCTCATTTTGACTTTTGTTAGCGAAGTGCCGTCTGGATTTAAAAATCTCCTTTCAAGGGATTTTTTGTGAAATAGAAAAAATCGCTAAGTATATTTATCTGTATTTAATTTCGTCACTACATCAATGAATAGAACCACGTTTTTTATTGGTAGTGACCTCGTTTTTAATTCGGACAAAGGAATTTTTATGTCAATATTTTTGGTTAGTTTAAAAATCTCATTTAATTCCTAAGGTCTCAACTAAATCCTCTAGTCTTAATGAGATTGAGGGGGCAAAACATGAGGCCAGTTGTAGTTCGTTTGCCTTGCCAGCCAGCTATCTAAGCCGCTTCACTTCACAATCATCTTCTGGGGAGAAAATAATTGTCGGTCAATTTGTGCTGTAAAAATCTTTGTTTAAAATCTACAACAAGTTCCTATGTAGCCTTTCGCATCTTATGCGAGTCAAGAATATTGGTTTGATCTTCTGTGATGGTGGGCCTAAAAACTTAATTTAACTCAAAATTTATAGTTAAATCAGATTTCCAGCGTAACTACAATGATTATAATTAACGAATGTTAGATGCTGTATAAGAGGAAATAAAATCTACATCATCCCATATGCAATATGGTTTCTTACGATACAAATGTATGCAACATTGCTATCAACCCCGAGCTAAACATCACTTAAATTTTGCAAATTATTTTGCTAAATGCAAAAAGAGGCGCTTAAAAACGCCTAAAAACTCTCCCGTCTACGGATGTGATGGATACAGGATACGTCTTTCGAAGAAACTCTTTTATTTTTAGTTTTCTGGCAACAAAAAATCAACGGAAATCATCCTGTGCATCTGGTACCTATTCCTGTCAAATTTTCTATAGCCTGGGGCTTCAAAATCCATAAGAGCTTGTTCGCTTACATTAAAAGCTGAATGTGTTATTTTGACTTCGTGCTCCTACACCAATGTCGCCCTCTAATGATTTATCTGCAAGCAATCAAAGAAGTCAAAAAAGAAATCAATTCTCATACTGAAACAACAAAACCAGGACCAAAAAAAAACAATCCCAAGGAACAGCACGTCAAAGTGTCACCGTATATACTAGTGTGTCCTCTACGCCAGCTTGTGTCATTAAGAAACGGATGGATGTTTGCCTCCTTCCCGAGAACACGAGGACCGATAAGGATCTTCCTTTCCTGCACCTATAGTATATGCCGGCGGGCGGCAGGCATTATTTCGATCAGCACCTTCATATGGAGCCGTAGATTATGGTATTTAGGAATAATGCATTCTTATTATGCCACTTTGCTGACAAACAGAGTATCTTTAAGGTGCCTTACATTGTCTACTATCTCGTGCCCATGGCTAATACAAACCCGTTTGTCTGTCATCAAACGTGGCGTTAGATAAAAATTGTTACCTTATGTAATATAGGACGAGGACCGCTCATATGGCACTTCCAACGACATTCGTACAGAGTTGAGGAAGGGCGTTAATTGATTGTGATATCGAAAATCCTACCCTAGGCAGATGGCCAATTAATTAGGTTAACATGGGCGCGTCAGGCTTGCTCTTTGTCGTATTATGTCCTCTCGATATATGACAATTTATCGGTTTTACGATTTTCAACGCCAGCGACGGGACAAAGAGCGTGTCACAAAAGTCTGAGAAACAGAATCTCATAAATACCCGGAATAATAAAATGTTTATGGCGATTTTCCTTCGCGGAGTATAATGTTTGAGTCTGAGCTTCGTCGCCAGCGTGGTCGCTCAAAGTTGGAGCTTAGTCGCTGTGTGGCATCCATCCACATATCTCCATGAGTGCTCTGTCGATATAATCAAAGCACGATACTGTATCTGAGAAATGGATAATAAATGTTCGCAATCCGTGAACTATTGGAAATTAAATACAAACAGAATGATTGTTCGGGGGAACTGCAGTCGTCAAGCAATGCAAATGTTGGACCACAGAGCAAACATACAGCACAAGGATTGTGGATTCGTCGTACGTAATGAAATGAAGATTAATTGCAGAGCATCAAGTTTGTTGGTTGTTTTTTAACCCAGATAAATCTTCGATTTTACGATCAACTCCGTTTGTCTGTCTGATAATTGCGGGAATAGAGTGGGCTGTAAAAATTAAATATATACCTTCGGCAAATGGGGATGACCAATAAGTCAAGAATACGAGAAAACGAGGACATTTTCTGACAGCGTCCGCAAATTCTTCGCAGATCAGATAATGCCTATGAATTTTCGTTGTTATACGTATCTAATATTAAAAAAAGAGCCTTTATGTTAACATGTCTTATTTAGGATAATTTTTTATTTAATACCCTAGAGTTTTGGAGCTCAACATCGAAAAACCTTTCAAGTTAAGCTCAGTATTGGCTCAAAAAAAAAAAAAAATAGCCGCGTTAAAATGTAATCTGGAAAATCAATCAAGGCTGAAAGGACCTTATTGCCCAATCTAATCGGTCTCTAGAGCAAATAGCTTTCGCTGTCTGCCTGTCTTCCTTTCGAGCTCTGGATGTTTCGGTCCTACTCCAGGCATAAGTGTCAGGTGTTCCGGGAAATGAGCAGCAGTGTCATAAGTGTTCCGGGGAAATGAGCAGCAGTGATCTCTGTTCACAATTCTTGGTAAAGCTTCCATCCCATTTTCTATCCACTTCACCTGATATTTCAAGAGCCGTCTTTAGTTTTGGTGCACAGTTAATGCTACAGAATTTACTGAAACTATTTTTTTTGGCTTTCTTTATTTCTTTATTGTAGTAAGTGTCTTCCTATAGCTCTGCCAATCTCCGTTTTGATATGAGATGCTTTAGATTGCGCGACATTTTAGAAATCATCTTTAAACGATTGCGGGCTTCAGATTTTAATTTTTACAGGTTATTGCTCCACCATATGTTCTAACGCTTTCCTATTCGTGCATAGGGAAGAGCTACTTTCGAACGCTCTCGTTTATGGCTGTTTTTATGATTTAACTATACGTTTTCTAAGCTTAAATAGTGGGATGGAGCTTTTTTATGTCAATTTACTCTAGACTGCTTTTCAAGTTTTCTTTGAAAGCTTCCCGATTCGCCTTTCTTGCAATACTTGCCACATTTCAAATGAGACCCGTAATAGGTTTAAGATTATCCAACAGCGATGGTGGATTGAAACTGTCCAGTTTTTTTATTTGCCTACTTATGCTCGCATTACCAAGCGTGAGGTCAATTACCCTTATGTAGTCAAAAAAGTGAGCACGTTTTTCTATATTATATGTACGTTAATTCAAGGAAACAATTATTTCGGTAATTGGTGTCCATGTGCTCCCCCGCATTTGCGCCGCACCTTATGAGCAGTGACATGTGGGGCTTGATGGATTCCACTTGGGCCTGCAGTTGGGTAGAAGGTGCCGGTTCGTATCCAGCGCAATGTTCGGAAGCGATAAAGGTTGCCATACACTGGCAAAGTCTCTTCCTCCTGGACCAGATTGACATTCAGCTCGATCATGATCTGGCCTATAGTTAATTCTCATCGGATAGGGGCAGAGGGACATTCTCAGAGAGGGACATGTACTCATGTGGGTTGAACATAGTTGAGCACTGGGTTGAGGAACCCAGTGTTCTTACCCAGTGTATTTGTCGTAGATTCCGAGGGCCAGTACTTGCCAGTTTTGCCACTGAGAAAAAGTAATCCCGGTCAAATTTTACCCTATGACCGACTTAATTTTAATAAAAATCGGTCCAAAAACTCGATCAGGCGTTAAAACAACAATATTTCGCCAAAAGATCGATCAAAAATGGACTACAGCAAAACACTGTTAGGTAGGTACTAAAATCTCAAAAAAAATAAAATGTAAAAATAGCTATACAAACTGATAAATAAGTTTGTTTTTTTTTGCGCAAAATACAAGACCTTGATAAGAAAAGTCTTGTAAATTTTTGCACAAAAAATGATTAAAATGTTAAATTTATAAAAATACACAAAACACATCAAACATTTATTGGCTCTTTAATCCAATTAAAAACCTCAGGCCAATATTACAGCCAAAGCTCCATTTTCACTATCAGCTAAGTTTGTGACTGGAAAATTTTCGACAGATCTAGAAATCAAATTTTGGCTCTTGTTTTTTCGATATCACAATCCAAAAAACCCCAAAATCTTTAATAAGAAATTTAAAAAAATTCATAGAGGCTGCCTATGTAAACTGATTTGGACTTTAAAATTAGCATGTTTGTAAGATATGATTTTACAGAAATAATGAATTCTTTAGTCTATTAAAACAATATTTTTTTTTGGTCAAAAAATAAATTTAATGTTAAAAAGTTTTCTCGTTTCGGTCAAAAAATCGGTCAGAAATCGGTTCGACCGGATTTTTTTAATGTTGTCCGGTCTAAGTGAAGAGATTTCGGTCAGATTTGACTGGGATTCGGTCAATATGGCAACACTGTATTTGCCCTGCCCGGTCCCCACTTGCTGACTGTACCAAATCTTGATGCCCTGGAGTTTCAGCCTGTCCTATAGGTCCATTTCTGCAGCAATGGCATTCTTGAGTGCTTCGAGCTTCTTGGGTTGGAGTATTATTATTATGTGCGGATACGCCATCAGTTGATGCATCAGTTTACTCAGCTGCTCTATTTGATCGAAAAGCTCGTTTGGGATAGAGTGACGCATTTTTGTTAATTTTAAAATCTTTTGTTAGTTTTATATTCATTCCACAAACAGTGCAGGAAAGACAGTCCACCACGCTAGAGCCTCGCAGTGGCGTGGAAAGGTCAAAGGTACTCTCCAAGGTGTCCCGGTTTCAGAGATGCTATGTTGTGGTCAAAATTCTGCATTCAAAAGTCTGGAAATGCATCTTTAACAAAGCAGCACTGTGAAATATGTACAACCCTCCTGCCTGTCGATTTTTATATCCTTACTTAAGGTGGCGCTACAGTCCGGGGTGGACCTGGGCCTATTTCGGCGGACCGTGGGCGATTTTTTTATCCTACCCAGGAGGGTATATAATGTCTGATGTATAGTTTATGGCGCAGTGAAATAATCACCGTAGACTCCTAAGACCTTTTAGAGATATTAATGGGGCAAACAGGAGAATCGATAAAGCCATGTCCGTCCGCCCGTCCGTGTTAGGCCTTAAATTTTAAGCTATAGAGCTGAAAGCAGGTAAGTGAACGGTATGTTTTCTTACATTTTTGTGTGAATAGCATATGCCTCTGCCCACTTTTGTGGCGTGGCTTAAAAAAAATGTTCCTTTTTTTAGTTGAAAAGTCGAAGTTTTAGTCCGAAATGTATGCAACCATCTAGCATACAACATTCAATATTTATCTTCCATTCAATATTTATATCCCGCCCACTTTTTAGAGGCATGGCAGTTTCCTCTAAACATTCCCACTTGTTTTACCCTTTCTTTAAAAAGCCAAAAGTTTGTTTAAAAAAGCGAAAAAGTAGAATTTTATTGTTTTAAACTACACCGTTTCAAGGCCGCACATGACAGCATCTATAGAGACGAGCTATATAGCACAATGTATAGTTTTGACATTTCTGCCAAATTCGTCAGTCTGTGCAGGATAGCGATGGAAAATTCATGCTGATCCTTCAAAGTCGGCAAAGACCTCACCGAGCCCCTTGATGTCAAAAAAGGATTTAGACAAGGCGACGCGCTTTCATCCGACTTCGTTAACATCATACTTGAGAGAATTGTGAAGAACTCTCGTGCCAACACCAGAGGTACAATCTTTCAAAAGTTCGTTCAACTATACTCACATACGCAGACGATATTGCGTAGATATGCGAATGTGGGTTTAGCAGTCAACGAGGGCGAAACCAAGTATATGCTGTCATCAAGAAAAGACACCCAACACCGACGTCTTGGACAAAGTATCACCATCGACATTTATAACTTTGAGGTAGTTAGGGACTTTGTCTACCTGAGTTCCGCTATCAATTCAGACAATGACACCAGCGCTGAAATCAAACGAAGCATAACTCTTACCAATCGCTGTTTCTTTGGGCTAAGAAGGCAATTGAGTAGCAAAGCCCGCTCCCGAGCAACCAGACCCGCTCTCGTGTCCATGTATAAGGCCCTCATCATCCCAGTCCAGCTCTACGGTGCAGAAGCATGGACCCTGTCAAAGGCGGATGAAAACACTTTAGGCTGCTTCGAGGGGAAAATTCTTCGGACTATTGGACCGTAAATCGTCTGCATAGACGGAGAGTGGAAGACGAGATATAACATCGGACTGTGCGGACTATGCAGCGATACTGACCTAGCCAAAAGAGTCAAAACACAACGTCTACGATAGCTGGGTCATCTAGAGCGGATGGACCCGAAAAATCTTCGAATCCACACCGCAGGGACGTCGCAGTAGAGGAGCACCGTGACTCAGGTGGCGCAAGTGGAAGGGGACCTCAGCCAACTTCGCGTGCGAAACTGGAGACGGCTAGCTAGAGACAGAGCTGGCTCGCGAAGCTTGTTGGCTGAGACCCACTTTGCAGAGGGCTTGAACCGTAGTCGGTGATGAGCAGAACTTTAGCCACTGTAGCCCCACGACTATGATTAAGAGAGTTCTCAGTCTTATAATCCATCCGTCCGTCCGTTTGTTATGTTAAATAAGGGCCAGGTTACAGGCACGTAAGTTTCTTAAAATTCAAAACCTTTTTCGAAAAGAGGGAGCAAATTAACAACATTTTCATATGGATAGACTGACTTCTGTCAATTTTAGTTGGTTGGAAAACGTGGAAGGCATATATTTTCGGAGTTAAATGATGAATTAGTGTCGTTTCCACGAATTTCCAATCGCAACTGCTTTATAAATGACCGCTCGAAAAGCAGAGTGCTATTGTAGGTACGATGCCCACCGATGGTAACGTATAGGAGGAAGAGCCATCCATTCGAGCATCTGTCCGATACTTCGACGAGTTCCACCACACCATCAAACCACTGCATGTATTTCACATTATTTTTTTGCGATTGCAATGGGGCCCATTGTTGCAGTGTACGGCGCATGGCCCCACCGCCCCACAATAAAACAACAGCCGCAAACAGCATAAATACATAAAAACAAGCAACAGGAGCACCATAACCAGGTAGCTATAGAATACATATATAAATGAAAGGGACGCAAAAATTAATAATGGCCGCCTCTGTCGCCGTCGTCGTCGTCGTCGACGTCGTTGGATGTCAGGGAACAATGGCGAAATTGATTGACAAGTAGTGGCGCCCTCAGAGCAATTTAATGCGATGTTGTTCCTCCTGCTTGGCTTTTGTTTCTGCGGCTGTGGGACTCACCATAATGGTGCGGTCGCTGGAAGTCTTTTCGATTTCCATCGGGATAAGTGGATATAAATGCAACGTTGCCCGCAGGAGTACCTATAACAACAACAGCAAAAAAAAGTCAAATTTAAACTGTCCCATCGTTGGCCTGTGACTCCATTGAAATTCACGTTCAACATGGCGCTACGGATATGAAGGTATATGTAGGTACCTACTATAACAGTGGTCCATTGTGGGGCATAATCTGCACTAGCCATCGATCGATCTGTGCACGAAGCGTCCGAGCATAAGATGCTTCAGGAGAAGTTACCCGCACCCTTTTATATACCTTCCTAACATTTGTTTTTAATTGTGATTGTCTGGAAGCCATCTTAGTCCTGTGAGCCGAAAATTTGGCTTGGCTTTAAATCGTTTTCGTATATACCTAACGAACTCATACCTAAATCCATACGAAATCGAAGCACGCAATCGGGAGCAAGTTGCATGGAATTTGACGCTCCCCTGATAGCCTAAAATTATAGTAACTGGTTGCTTCTCATCGCAAAGCCAAAAGCTAAGAAGAGCCATAAGTTTCTAGATTAAAATTTCGTAATTGAATAGAAATCAGCACAAGTCAAAACTTGGTAGGTACGACATATTTAATGAATTAAATCTTGATGGTAAAGCATTGACGTTTTCGAACAAAAGTCAGTAAAATACTGAACATATTTTAGAATTCAAAGAACTCCGATTGTAGTGTAAAACTTCTTTAAGTAAAAATCCTACACCGTGTAGGCGCCCATCGATTCTTGCCCACAGAGAGCTCCTTGTCACAAAATGTGGTGTTCCAGTGTTAACATAACGCCGACGGACTTTTTCTATTTTTAGAACATTTGAGAACTTAATATTATATTCACTTGCAAAATGACCTTCTTGTAGGTTCTTTATTATTTGCTGCCATTCCAGTAAGCGTCTCCTAAGTCTTATAGCCAATGAAGCTGGCCTTTAAAGTATAGCTCCTATATAGGAATAGAGGTTAGCCTCTGCTTTCCTTTTGAGCAATACTTGTCCGTTGTCCATGATTGATTCCGAAGTAGAGCACACCTGGACTGTGAAGACCTTGTGCACACTTTGTGCAGACCTGTGCCTTGAATATAGAAGTTATCTTCATGCCAGAGAAGGCATCTCTGCATAAGTTTTAAGAGGTCCTATGGCAGTAGACTTTTTATAATATTTTCTCTTACGCGCTTCTTATCAATTTGCAGCCTTGGCTTGCTTACTCTACATTGAATCACAAGTGAACACATTCACTTTAGAAAGGATTACTTTATTTAATATTCGTGTTGAATGAACGCTAATAAAATGAACCAGCTGCTTGACATTAAATTAACTAATTTAGCTTTTTGCAAAAAAAAGTGCCTGTCGACTCTCCTATATATACACTCCTGGCATAATAAAATTATTTCTATAATGTTACTCTAATTTCATGCCGTTGTACTGTGTGCGAAATAAAATCAAATCACCAAAGTTGTAAGAGTTAACAGGCAGGCAGCCTTTAACTCCGCCGCCAGCTCAAGCTCCTTTCTTGGGAAAGCGCCCGGAAAATCCTGTCGTCGCCGCGAAAGGGTTGGAAATTGTTATTTCATTGCATTGTTAAGTTAACTTCGTGTTCAACACCACCAACCTCTCTCGCGCTCTTCAGTGAATGGTACTAAATCTTGTACTTTTAGCAACATTCTTGTATTTACCCGCACACTCCGGGGATACTATACACACAGACGACGTAACCGCCCTTAAATTAAAATAGCCATTATAAGCAAAACGCTTTTTACTGCGAACGCATTTTTTGCTCACTCTTTCTTTGTCCTTAATTTGACAATAAATTTTTATTTTCTTCTGCTTTTGCCTTCTTAACCCTTAATGGGCTGTATTTTGGTGGTTTTTTGGCTACTTCCGGTAGGTATGCCATCGTATTGAGTGTGCTGGGGAAAATACTCCCACTGTGGTCACCAGGCGTTTATATATAGACAAACATCTACTTACGCATTGGTGATGCAGCCTCACAGCTTAAGGCCGCCGCAAATTGAAAAGTCCTCCGACGGTGTACGAAATTCCAGCGTTTCCTTTGGAGAAGGATTCTTTTTCTGTGTTTGGTGTTCGTGGGGCGACATGTAAATAATTAATGGAAAGGTATGCTTTTAATTTATTGGACATTTGGGAAATTAAAAACATGGTCAGTTGGCTTAATGTCTCCATTTCGGATTTGGGAAATTTATTTTTTATACGATCGTGCAAGTGACACTGTCTAAGGAACTTGCAAATGTTTTTTAGTGCATATCTCTTCTTAAATGTGGCTTTGCACAATGATATAATATGTGTTTTCGTCCAGTGAATTTTTCTATTCTTTCTTAATGTTTCTGGCTGCAGGACATTTTTAGCGGTTCTCCTTATAGTTAGTGTTTCTCTGTTGTCCGTTTGTCCATCCTACCGCTGTATATTTTGAAAGGCTTGTGTTTTTAAGAAGAAGTTCGCTATTCTAATAAACTTTTTTATGTACATGACTAAACGCACATAGGTACGTCGTTTTCGGCTATAATTCTCAATGGCTTTAAGGCTTTAAGGTTCAATGTCTTCAAAATTGAGCCTACTTACTTACTTAAGGTGGCGCTACAGTCCGGTGTGGACCTGGGCCTCAGCCAACAAGCTTCGCCAGCCAGCTCTGTCTCTAGCTAGCCGTCTCCAGTTTCGCACGCGAAGTTGGCTGAGGTCCCCTTGCGTGCGCCACGCCTCCTTAGTCCAAAGAAACATCGATTGGCAAGAGTTATCCTTCGTTTGATTTCAGCGCTGGTGTCATTGTCTGAATTGATAGGGGAACCCAGGTAGACAAAGTCCCTAACTACCTCAAAGTTATAGCTGTCGATGGTGATGTTTTGTCCAAGACGTCGGTGTTGGGTGTCTTTTCTTGATGACAGCATATACTTGGTTTTGCCCTCATTGACTGCTAAGCCCATATTCGCCGCTTCCGTCCCAATACTCACGAAGGCTTCACTGACATCACGCTTTGTTCTACCGATTATGTCAATGTCGTCTGCGTATGCAAGTAGTTGAACGGACTTTTGAAAGATTGTACCTCTGGTGTTGGCGCGAGAGTTCTGCACAATTCTCTCAAGTATGATGTTAAAGAAGTCGCATGACAGCGCGTGGCCCTGTCTAAATCCTTTTTTGACATCAAAGGGGTCGGTGAGGTCTGGTCTTTGCAGACCTTGACGGAACAGCGAGAATTTTTCGTGCACAGACTGACGAGTTTGGCAGGGATGTCAGAACTAGACATTGCATAATATAGCTCGTCTCAATAGATGCTGTCATGTGCGGCCTTGAAATCGATGAAAAGGTGGTGTGTATCGATTTGGAATTCCTTGGTTTTCTCCAAGATCTGTCGCAGTGTGAATATTTGATCGATCCTGGTCTAGGCCACACTGATTATGTGCCTATGAGATTGGTGACAAACGGCTTCAGGCATTCACACAGTACAGAAGAAAAGATCATGTATGCGTTGTTAGGAACACTGCAGATTCCTCTGTAATTGGCACGACTCATAGGGTCTCCTTTCTTCAGGATCGGGCAAACAATGCTGAGGTTCCATTCATCGGGCACGCTTTTTTCTGATCATATTTTGCAGATGAGCTAGTTCTTACCAGCTCTTCGCCAGCGGATTTATAAAGTTCGGCAGCTAGGCCGTCTACTCCGGCTGCTTTGTTGCACTTGAGCTTAGACACAGCTACTTTCACCTCCCCCAATTCGGGTGGACGGTATATCGTTCGCATGCTTCGTCGGTAACGTCTTCGTATGGGTTGATTGGTTCGTTCTGCCTGACAGCGGTATTTGGTTCGTCTTCGCCGTTATACTCTACAGAAGTGGTCCTTCCAAATCCTCACCACCGACTGCGATTCTACAACGATGTTCCCTTGATGGCCATACAGGCTTCAGTTCGAACTTTATAGCCTTGGCCAGGACTTTGGGCCTCTTGTAAAACTTTCTAACCTCATTCCTGTTGTAACATATCTCTGTCTCTTCAACCGCACGCTTCTCGCTCTCGAGAAACCGATGTTCCTCTCTGCTCCTCTGCTGGTAGAGCTCGAGAGCGACTCTAGTCCTTTTGTGCAGAACCGCTTTGTACGCTTCCTGTTTAGCTGCATGTGCTTGCCGGCATTCATTCAAACCGCTGGTTTGACGATGGTGGTCGCCGCGTGAAACCCAGCACTTCAGAGGCGGCGTCTCTGATGGCATTTTGGCAATGTTGCCACTGGCTATCAATACTAGATGCTGGCTGCATAGAACTTCGTAGAAGGTTTTGAGCGACTCGATCGGAGAAGGACCTGCCGATCTCTTGCGATTGTAGTCGGCCGCCGTCAAACATCCTTACAGTATTTGCATTACTTGGCGTTGGTCGGGATATCCGCAGCTATACCTTCGGCTACAACAATGTAGTGATTCGAGTCGATTTTGGCTCCTCGGAGAGTTCAGACATCCATGCATGATACTGGAGAAGTGCCTCGCATCAATCGCAATGTGGTCAATCTGGTTGACGGTTGATTGATCGGGATATCTCCAAATCCCTTTGTGGATATTGAGATACGGGAACCGTGTACTAGCTACCACAACGTGTCACCCCGTAGCAAAGTTGATCAGCCTGAGTCCGTTATAGGAGGTCGTGTCGTGCAGGTTGTGCTCTTCGACTGTGCGATCAAAGATTTCTCTGACAGTTAGCTAACATTTTCCAAGTTAAACGTGAGCAAATCCGAAGTGATGGTTGTTTCCCGAACTCGTGTGCAGTGTACCCTGCACATACCATAATGGAGTCCCAATAAAACAGCTAGAAAGGTTTATGTAGTTCGGGGTCTTTTTCACGAAAGATGGTTGGAGTGATACTGTTATTGGAGTCTGGAGCGATAAGTTATGTTTTAGGATTGGCCAAGCTGGAGCAAAAATACAGGAACTGTGCCGGTCATAAGGAGAGCTGAGCTTGAAGTGAAAGCAAATATCTCAGTTTTTATACCCGACCCAGGGTGTATTAAGTTTTTTGTATAGTTTGTAACCTAGTGTAATAACCACCGAAAAACCCCTAAGACCTTTTGGAAATATGAATGGGACCGACAGGAGAATCGATTAACCCATGTCCCACCGTCCGTCCATCCGTCCGTATGTAAACAATTTTTAGGTCTTAAATTTTAAGGTAGAGAGCTGAAATTTGGTAGGTTGGCTGGAAGTCCATTGGATCAGACCAAGTTTGAAAATTAGCTGAATCCGCCCACAGACACGCCCACTACAGGCCTGTATGTGCGACCATCTCTAATTTTAAAATATACTTTTTCCACATTTTAGCTATGTCACAATGGTGCTAGCGCATTCATTTTTGGTATGTAACATTGCCTTGTAATTGTCTTTGAAGCAGCTAAAAAAGTTTGGCCTTTTCATTGACAATGCCTAAAAATGACTCTTTTTTCAATAAATATTATGTGAAGTTTGACAAAAAATTCTATGAAAAAAGTTGTAGATATAAGCATTTTCTAACTTTTATGTGCATATTGTATGTGCCTCCGCCCACTTTTGTGGGCGTGGCGTTAAAAAAAGTGATTGTTTTCAGTTAAAAAGGCGGAGTTTTAGGCCGAAATGTATGCAACCACTTAGTATAAAGCATTGATCACTTATATTATTATATCCCGCCCACTTTTTGGAGGCGTGTCAGTTTTCTTTTTGGTATGGTCGGGTATTTTGCAATCCGTTGCAGATGGACTGAAGCTTTTGCATACGCACGGTTGCACTTTCCCACTTGTTTATTTAGTGTTCCTTCCAACCCTCATCTATGATCATGAAATTTGGGTAATGGCCGAAAGAATAAGATCGCGGGTACAAGCTTCCGAAATGAGATTTCTGAGGTGCGTTGCTGGTGTTACTCTTAGGAATAGAGTGAGAAACGTCAGTATTCGTAGGAGTCTTACTGTTGAGCAGCTATACTTCTCCGAGTGGAACGATCAATTCTTTGATGGTTGTTCTCATGCCCCCCGACAGACTTTCTAGATAGGCCATGTTAGCCGAGATGCCAGCGCGTCGCCCGCCCCTGGTAGGTCAAGAAAAAGGTGGTCGGATCAGGTTAAGAGCACCTCTGAGACCTGTCTGGGAAATCGCGCGTGTGTCTCTTACGTTGATGGAGGAGGATCGGGAACAATGAAAGGACCGTTCAGCCGCCCTCGCTTCACGACCCTTCTAAGGATAAGGGCGGTCACCAAAACAACCTGCGCAAGGTCATAAGTCCATGGGTCAAAAGTCCATAATGGACTTGTGACCCACTTGGGTGGGTTATAAGTTCACAACTAGTTTATGGACTTTTTACCCACTCAAGGGGGCCAAAGGTCCACAAAAAATGGTTGTGGACTACTGACCCGTCGATTGTGGTCTTATGGCTCACTACACCTTACAACACAGTAAATTATGTACGGCCTGCGTCTTTCTTTTTTTACCTTTGCTTTGCTGCAAAAATATTAAGTTCCCCTCAAAAATGATTCTAGACTTATGGCCCATTCCTTTAAAAAATTGTGGACTTATGACCAAAGATCTTGTGAACTTTGTCCGACAAAGGTGGGTTATAAGTTCACAATTGTTTTCTGAACTTATAACCCACCCAAGTGGGTCACAAGTCCATTATGGACTTTTTGCCTATGGACTTATTACCCTTCGCCGAAACAACTATCACTTTAATGATGGTTAACCATCACTTTAGCTTAAAACCATCATTTTAAGTTAGACCTCCTTAAAAAGTGGGCGAGGTCACAATGTAAGTCCAAACATTAAATGCTGCCTTAAACACAATTACAATGCAGTGTTTCACACCAGAAATCAATATGCTAGCACCATTGTAACAGAGCTAAGAGTGGAAAGAGTTTTTTCTTTAAATTAGAGGCGGTCACACATACAGGCCTACAGTGTGTGTATCTGTAAGCGGATTTCAATAATTTTCAGACTTGATTTGTAGAGCGAGATTTCTGGCTTAACTAACAAATTCCAACTGTCTATCACAAAATTTAAGGCCTTGCAGTTTTTTTACATATGAGCGGACAGACCTTTACGGAAATGGTTTAATCGATTTGCCTTGATCATCATATCTTTGGGCATGGTCGATGGTGTAGGCGGTCGATTTTTTTGGTAAGTTTTTTGTCGGCCTCGATATTATCTCTAAAAGGTCTAAGGGGTGTACGGTGTTTATAAAAAGGTGTGTCCATCCTTTTTATTTTTGGTGCTATGGAACAAGTAAACCATACTTGTCAAAAAATTTCCAACATTTTAAGGAAAACTGCGAGCTATCGATTTGTTTTTATTCTGTCTGGTCAATTGAAACGTACGTAAGTGGTAGGTCAGCGGTGCTAGGTAAGAAAAGCTATGGCTGCCTATAGGTTAAGCGAGCTCTTCAATTCTAGACCCTAAATTTTTTTCAAAATCACAAAATTTTATGTTCAATATCTGCTTTTTTACCTAATTTCCCCTATAAGAAAAGAGGAGACCGCGTCGTTGATGCCTAAAAGCAGGTAGGATATTCCAAAGTGTCCTTAATTTCCCGATGACAACACGCACAAGAAGGTATAGATATAAATTCAAATCTTGCGATAAGACCAACATATGATTTCATATATTTTTTTAATCTACATTTCTCGGTTCTCTGACTCGATGGAAGATGTTTTACACGTGACACAAAGAAAACAACGCCAACGAGAAGAAGAACAATTTGCCACCGCTTCTTAAGTGCGTCCGCGCAGCGTCTTTCTGGGCGCACATCTCTCTTTGACCATATCATGCCGCCCCACGTCGACATTTCATGTCGGTCGATTAATTAACAGAAACCCATGAAGAAACTAAAGACAACGACCATAGTCTCCCCCCCCATGCCTCGTGGATCGCGAACCTGTTCACGTTACGGTGACTCCATCAGCGCATATAGGTATAGGTACCTCAGAGAGCCAACGCCGTCCAGTCTCGTGAGGCTTGCCATATAGCGGCCATGATGTCGTTGCGTTGCGGCATCCTTGCCGCTTATAAATATTCAATTTTAATGGAACTACTCGAATAAATTCGAGGTAAATTAATGATTTTCCAAAAGGGACACATGTTCCCGGACATTCCCGATCGCGCGTTTCGCTTTGATCTGCGGATCGAAGGAAGCCGCTTCGGCTGATAATCGAATAACACTAATTTCGTGTTGGATATTCTTCGCTTGTTCCCTTATCGCGCCCGATGCTAGGCGTATATAAATCAATCACTTCCCCGGTTGCCGCATGCATGGTTGTGTAGGTTTCTTGGCCCGGCTTAACATGCTGGTAAACAACGCACGTTCTACTCGCATTTCGGAGGAACAAAATGGCCGATATTTCTCGTATCTTGTGACGCGAGTCACTTCGATATGGCTGTGAATCTGGCTGCGGATGGAGGCGATATTTAGCCTCTGAAATTGCGGAGAAAGTTAATAAAGTTAAGTCTTCCGTTAAATAACACAATCATCATTCGGAAAAATAATGAGTTCACGAGCGACCTTTCTCCTGGTCGGTTGCTGTGTATACTCGAACAGTCCAAAGGACAACACAAAGGATCAGCGAAAATACGAGTAGCGCTGATTTTTTATTCATGCCATCGTTAAACTAATACGACGTCGTCAGCAGCAGGACAATTCGACCGACCGACCGACGACTGATGGTAACCACTACCACACCAAATGGTTGGGGGTGTGGGTTCGAGCCCGGAAAAAAATATAATTCATCACGGGCTTAATGTAAATTTGTGACGATACAAAAAAGTAACTGGATTTTTAACACCATCCCCTGTCGACAAATCCAAGGACGGTTGGTAGGTAGTGAGTATACATATACTTACAAAGAAGGAAGACACACAACAACAGATAGCTCGGACTGGGATGGATAGATGGATGGATGGATGGATGGATGGTTGTTTGTTGGTAGCTCGACAGCCTCAATGGACCACTGTTGGGGAGTGTAAGTAAGCGTGTAAGTGCAGTCTGGAAAAAAATTTACATACAAATTGTATTCTGCGGTGGATTATGTTTTGATATCAACTGGACATAACAAAATTAATTCCAAAAGAGGAGGAATATACATATACATCCCAACGGCTGGGTTGCTGATGTTGTTTTTTCTCTTATTTGTTGGCAATTGTTATTTCCGCCAGTGGAAAATGAAACAGTGGCATAATGAAGTTCAGAAAATATTCAGTTTCTGGATTGGGAGCAGATGCAGTGGGACTTTACATGGAATAAAGATTTCTGCGTTCAGTGCCATTTCAATAAGAGATAAAGCGACCAAATGGGTTTTGTTGAAAAGGTCGTTGACAGATTTGACAATATGTACATACCTTCGTACCTTTTTCCATGCTGCAGAGTTCTACCTACTTGTTATATTGCTAGTTCCATCTTTTGGCACTTTAAGCCCTATTTAAGTTTAGTTTCATCTTGTGAGGTGGGGATCCACAGTTGGAACTCTCACTACTGACAGGATTCACCCCATTTGGTGTTTCACATCTGCTATAGAAAACTAGCAAAGATTGAATATTCAAAAGCTTTGATGATATGACTTAAAAACGTAAAATATTTTCGAAAAGGATGTATTAAAATTTTCTAGTTTCTTAATGGTTGTGAAGATCTTTTTAAAATTTGGTTAAAGTAAGGAACAAGGGAACAAGGGGGCCGGTCATCAGGAAAGCTGAGCTTGGAGTGAAAGCCAAGATCTCAGTTATTAATTCAGTGTTCGTTCCGACCCACATCTATGGTCATGAAATTTGGGTAATGACCGAAAGAATTAGATCGCGGGTACAAGCTGCCGAAATGAGATTCCTGAGCTGCGTTGCTGGTGTTACTCTAAGGCAGTGTTTTTCAATCTGTTGGTCGCGATCCCCTGGGCGGTTGCTAAGAAAAACAAGGGGGGTCGTGAGCTAAAAACACCCTAAAAATATGTGTGCTCAAAAAGGTAAGAAGTGGCGAGTTCCACAAGCAATTTTAAGGCTTCTTTTTGAGCTCAGAATATGCTCGTCTCTTCTTCTCCTCACGGAGTAATTATGGATGGTTTGCGGATTTTTATTCTTTTTTATCTTTATCGATGGTCGATCGATCAGTTGGAATGACATTAACTTCGTACCCATCTCTGTCCTTTCAGTATAAGAACTCAGTTCTAAAAGGTGTCTCTTGACGCGAAGAATGTCATGGTTTACTCGCAATGCATCTAAAGAAATTTCTTCGTAAACTCTGACTACAAACGAAATTTTAAGAGGAATCATTTGTCATATCTTCTTACTATTAAAGTCGCTCAGCCTTCCCTTGAAGCTTTTAAGAGAGCTGAAATATCAAAAATAAATAAGCGGGGAATTAAAAGCAAAAATTATTCAGAAAAAAGCTCTTTTTCAGCTTCTAGAGCGCAAGAATTTTAAAAACTTTTAATAATCTCAATAAATTATCCTTCCGTACTCAACTGACACTGCAGAATAATTTGAATTTTGATGAAACTCACCCAAATGATTACATATCAACGCAACCGCTGAACTTTTAAATACATACTTATTATTGGTCTCCGCCTTCTTTTGTAAACGTCGATCATTCCCTTAGGTTAGGTTAGGTTAGGTTGATGGATGCCCTTTTGACAATAGTCACGGCTTCACTTAGACCAGCAGTTGGGTCCATTGTGTCCATTGGGAACCTTCTTAATACCTGGAACGAAAACAGAAATAGACCGCTGTTAGAAGCTCAGAGTGCCGCCCTCTTGGACCCATCCGGATTTGTATACAAATCTTAGGAGGTCCTTTAGATGTACATTATTTAGATCTTCGAGCTCGTTGAAGAAGTAGCTGCCGAGGATACTACGCCTGATGCTGTTTAGGGCTGGGCATTCGCAGAGCAGATGACGAACAGATTCAATTTCTTCAACGTCCCTGCAGCTTCTGCAGTAATCGTTATGTGGTATGCCTAGCCGCTCAGCGTGTAGACCCACAGCGCAGTGCCCCGTGAGGATTCCCGTGAGTACTCGGATGTTCCTGCGGGCTAGTCCGATCAAAAATAGTGATCTCTTTTTGTTTACCGCTGGCCATAGCTCACTTGTGTGTCTGCACGTATCAAGTTCTGTCCAACGTAGATTGGTTCTACTCAAGGATTCAGTTTCTAACCTACGTGCTATCGAACTCAGCGGGACTCTTATGGATTTGAGGGCTAGAGATGCATTCATTCCAGACCCAAATCTCGCAAGCTTGTCCGCTTCTTCGTTTCCCGATATATCGGTGTGACCTGGCACCCAACACATTCATTCCCTTAGATGTCCTTAAAGTTTTGGAATAGACCGGGGGTCGCCACAGATTTCTTATTGTTTAACGGGTCGCGCATTCAAAAAGTTTGAAAACACTGCTCTAAGGGATAGAGTGAGAAACGTCAGTATTCGTGGGAATCTTAATGTTGAGCAGCTACAACGACCGATTCTTCGATGGTTTGGACACGTTGTTCGCATGCCTAGACGGGATGCGAACGCGTCGCCCCCGTGGTAGGCCAAGAAATAGGTGGTGGGATCAGTTAAAGAACCTCTCTGAGGCCCGCCTGGGGATAGCGCCGAAGTCTCTTGAGTTGGTGGCGGAGGATCGAGAACGATGAAAAGACCATTTAGCCACCCTCGCTCCGCGACCCTTTTAAAGGATAAGCGGCATTTCGAAAATGATGATGATGATGATGATTATAAGGAACAAGGGAGATTTACTGCGATGAAAATTTTTAAATTGCCGTTTTCAACCCTTATTTTTAAGTGCATTTGAGCAAACGAAATAAAGTAGGAAAAAGAACGAAACAGTAGGAAAGTGCAACACTGCGAAGGTTAGAGATTCAGTCCCTCTGGGAATGATTGAAAATTAACCTACACTACACACCTACACACCTTTCTTTAAAAAAAAGCCAATAATACATATGGAACTATCGGACTTCACTCTCAAACGGCGCATTATGCAGGAGGAAAAGCAAAAGTACAAAAACCTACGCTCCGGACATCGCGCCGACGGCAACAGCAGTGATCACAGGGACAGCTACAGTAGCAGCAGCCCCAGTGCGATCAACAACAACAACAGCCAAATGTTTTTCATTTGATTGCTCCTAACCTGATGTGTCAGAATTACTATAGTGAGGGGAAGCGCCAGTGTGGTGGCCACCGTTCAACCTCCGTTTTATGTTGAGAAATAAAATTTGGGTTAGGTTAGGATCAACCAAATGAAAACAGGCACTTACGCTAAGCACACAAGCGTGTACATCAATGACGCTCTCACCAAATACACCCAGGCTTTGCTCATGCGTGCGAAAGAGGTGAAAAAAGAAAATCTATATAAATATGTGGTGGGGTGCCGTGGCGTAGTGGTTAGTGTGTGTGCTTACTACGCCGGAGGTCTGGGTTCGAATCCTGCCATCGTCACCTGAAAAAAAGACTTGTTCTTTTTCACGGTCCCCACCTCCGCGAGGGTCTGACAAGCCCTCCGAGAGTATCATTTGTCTTGAAAAACTTCTCAGAGTGCCGTTCGGATTCGGCAAAAAATTGTAGGTCCCCTTGTATGTGAAGATATTAACACACACAGCATACATTGTTGAGAAGTTGGCCCTGGTTCACATCGAGCTGTTGCGCCACTCTATTTTTTTTTTTTTTTTTTATATAAATATGTGTAGTTTAATGAAAACAAAATTCAGATGAGGAAATTCGAAGGCAGTAATAAAATCATAATTAAATCTTTTAAAGATCTTCAATTAGTCTTATAGAAAACAGTCTACTTTGATAGTTTTAATTTTAATGAAATTCCTGCCTCCAGCCACACTGATACTAACTGTGATCAAGTCTTTCTAAACAGAAATTATTGTGTAAGCAAATTATTTTTTTTTGTATCAAGGCATAAGAAGCCTATGTTTGGGAATCTTAGCCCTTTTGAAATCTATAAGAACTATGAAAAATTCAAATTCTTGTGGTATCGATGGGATTTCAAATCGGTTGCTGCAGAGCATATGATGTCTTAGCGCACATATATTCAATAAAAGCGTCTTTGGAGGAGTCTTCCCTGAAGCTCTTAAATGTGCGGATATTATACCTCATTTCAAAAAACGTGCCGCTCACGTCGTTGAGCAACTTTAGACCGATTTCCTTCAATAAGCAAAGTTTTTGAGAAAATAATGAAAAATAGAGTTGTTTATTTTTTTGAATAAAACTTCTTTTTTTAGCTCACTACAATTCGGGTTTCAATACTGTAAATGTACTGAGGACGCTTTACTCAACTTTTGTTCACAAATTTTCAGCAGTCTAGATAGTAAAAAATACACAGCCAGTCTTTTCGTCGATTAAACAAAAGCGTTTGATATGGTAAATCATAATATTCTGCTTGGGAAAATTGAAAACGCTGGTTTTCTAGGCTTTATACTAAATTGGTTTAGATCGTATCTGGAGAATAGGTCACAGCGAGTAAAGGAAGGTGTGAGAAACGGAATCAAGGTTGTTAATTTCGGCTCCGCCTTGGAACAAGTTCTGTTCCTGATTTACATCAACTCCCTTTTTCAACAAGCATTTAAGGGCTGTCTTACTGCTGTTGCAGATGACATTGGCATAACCTATAGGTCTGTAAGCCCACTGGACCTAGTTGCTGACATAAATTCTGATAGATCTGCTAAGAACATGGTTTTCCTTACACAATTTGGTGATCAGTTCTAAGACCAAAATTATGTTCTTCAGTTTGTCGGTGCAAAACTCTTTCAACGCTGACGTCGTTTTCCATGCACCTGAATGCCAAAAGCTTAAGTTGTCGAGCTGCTTCTGTAGATCCAACTTGACCAAAAGTACATTTAGGGACCACCAAAACTGCAGCGAAAACTGCTTTCAAATTGAGACTGTCAAGGAATTCAAATACCTGGGTCTTATTATTGATCAAAAGATGTGCTTTCATAACCACATTAATAGCTAAAGGCAATATTTCCGGGCATCTCTCAGATGTTTTTTTTTACTTAAAAAGAGTCTGCTCAAAAAATCTCCTTAGAATAATTTATTACGGAATTTTCCACTCTAAGCTAGAGTACGGTATAACATGTTGGGGAGGAGCATATTTTAACAAAATCCAAATATTGCTAATTCTTCAAAAATGTATTGTAAGGAAAATTTGCGGAAAAAATCGTCTTCACCCAAGTTTTGTGTTTTTTCAAGATTTGAAAATTCTTCCTGTTCGTCATTTATATTGTTTTAAAGTTCTGAAGTGTTTCTTCTTTAGATCTGGTAATCAAAATATAAGAGTGCTCGATTACTTTGATATACGCGGTAACCACCTTTATTTTGTTGAAGATGTTCAAGCCCAAGGCTTTAAAATTCTTGATGCCGTGAACATACTTAAGAAAGAAAAACAACGTACGGAAGGAGAAAAGGACACCGTGGTCAAGCGCGGTCTTCCTATTTTCATGCTGACGTTCGATAGGATTGAAAACATAAGCGAAATATATAAAATAAAAACAATCCTAAATATCAGGGTAAAAACTGAGCCCAAGCGAAAGGGCAATAGACTAGTACCTCAATGTAAGCGATGCCAAGGCTTCCGACATACTCAAGCGTACTGCCCAAAAGAACCGCGATGTGTCAAATGCGCCGGTGGACATCTTTCAAAAGATTGCAACGTAAGCAGTCAGGCCCCAGCGACTTGCGCCAATTGTAATGGAAGTCACCCGGCGAGCTACCGAGGTTGCGAAATCGCAATAGAGCTACAAAAACGTCACGAAACTGTTAAGCAACATATTGTAGATAGGGCCACAACCCCAAAACGTTCTAGAACTGACAAGCCGAAAACTCCAAAATCGGTCAGAAATACGAGATTGACGAGGAAAAATATACAAACTCCGCAAGAAAACGACGCCGGTCCAAGTACAAAGGGAAAATCATCACTCATCGGCCCAAGATCGTACGCTGAAGTCGCGTCACACAAAAGCAAACCTCCAGAACCTACCACGACAGATTCGGTATCTCAAATATTATTTATGATATTGGAAAAGCTTGAGCAACAAACTAAAGTTAATCAAGTAATATTTGACAAACTGAGCGAGCTAGAGTTTAAACCTCGCAAAACGAACAACAAATCATGAATATGAAGCTCATTAACATACTTACATGGAATGCAAATGGTCTTTTAAAGAAAATCGACGAACTAGAAGTATTTCTACGGAAAAAAAATATTGACCTATGCCTGATTTCGGAAACACACTTTAAGAAGGGATCCGGACCCAAAATTAGAGGTTACATCGACTACCACGCGCATCATCCATCAGAAAATTCGAGAGGCGGATCCTCTCTCTACATCAAAGACTGCATTAAGCATTACAAAAACGAAGAAATTGAGCTTGACTCTATGCAATTAACTTCAGTATCGGTAAAAATAGGTCACCTAGATTATAATATTGCCTCGAGTTATTTTCCTCCACAGTATAGGCTAGCGGACGACGATCTTACTCCCCTCTTTGACTTACTTGGGTCGAATTTTATCATCGGCGGGGACTTTAATGCGAAAAACACCTTTTGGGGATCACGGTGCAATTCAACAAGAGGTAGAGTACTCTTCAAAGCTAGCATGAAACGTGGCGTGGTTTTCCTTTCGACGGGAAAGCCAACGTATTGGCCAACCGACAGAAACAAAGTACCTGACCTTGTCGACTTCTTTATCGCTCTGATTTTCAAACGACTGCCGAGTCATCTCTGTTCGGATCACTCGGCAGTCGTTTTGAAAATCGGCGGAAGTCTAGCAAAAAATGAGAGAGCGCCTAGGCTAACTTATAACAACAATGATTGGGACGGCTTTAGGAAATACTGCAAAGAAAATGTATCTCTACATGTACCACTTACAACCCCTTTAGAAATAGAAGACGAAGTCGATAAACTGGTTAGAACTATCCAAGACGCTGCTTGGAACAATACTTCTTTCCGGAAGACTGGAGTAAGGAAAAGCGGATCAATTTACCCGCGCGAAATTGAAGAGCTCATACGCGAAAAGAGAAAGGCTCGAAAGAGGTGGCATTTGTCTCGAGCTCCTCCTGATAAAACCATTCTGAATGGGCTATCTAACAAATTAAAGCACTTACTTCAAGATTTTAAAAGTCGCGAGACTACCAACTACCTCGAAAACTTGACTGCCGATAGAGGGTCAAACTATTCACTTTGGAAAGCCGTGAAGTCCATTAAAAAGCCCATAGTACACTCGGCGCCAATAAGAAAAGATAACGGTGAATGGGTAAAAGGAGACAAAGAGAAAGCAGATGTATTTGCAGAACATCTAGAAGAAACATTCAAACCGTTTGACGGGGAGCCGTTGGTTGACGATCTGTATCGCAATGCGGAACTAGACAATTATCGAATGAAAACCTTGACACTGTCTGAACTTCGTCAAACAATCCGAAATTTGAAGAATAACAAAGCTCCAGGCTATCACCTAATTACTGGGGAAATTTCGAAGGAGCTACCGAAAAGTGCGTTAGTCAAGCTTCTCTACATCATAAACGCATCAATGAGAATTTCATACGTTCCACGGCAATGGAAAGTCGCAGAGGTAATAATGGTTCCGAAACCAGGGAAATGCCCGAACGACAAAAAATCATATAGACCGATTTCGAGAAACTTGTGCTCAAACGACTGCAACCAATAATTGAAGAAAGACGATTGATTCCGGATCACCAATTCGGCTTTAGGGTCAAACATTCAACACTTGACCAGGTTTATCGAATAACTAATGAAATTGAGAAAGCCTTAGAAGCGAAAATGATATGTTCTACCGCTTTTCTTGACGTATCCCAAGCCTTTGATAAAGTTTGGCACGAAGGCCTAAAATATAAGCTACGGAAAGTTTTGCCGGAAAAAATGTATGAACTCTTAGAGTCTTATCTTGACAACAGACTATTTCGAGTGAGTACGGATACAAGCCGGCGTTCCACAAGGTAGCGTCCTCGGTCCAACACTGTTTTTACTTTTTACAAGAGATGTACCTCAAGTAGAGACAACGACTGTAGCCACGTTCGCTGACGACACGGCTATCCTCGCTACGGATAAGACAGTCGAACTATCAACGGGAAAACTCCAACGCGCTTTGAATAAAATATGCGAATGGACAAAGGCCTGGCGAATCCTCCTAAATGAGACAAAATCAACGCATGTAAATTTTACTTACAAGAGGGTAATCAACTTACCTCTTTTTATAAACTCGGTACAAATTCCGTACGCAAACGAGGCGAAATATTTAGGCATGACCCTAGACGCAAAACTTAAGTGGAAGCCACACGTCAAAAAGAAACGCGATGAACTTGAAATCAAGCTACGAGAACTGAATTGGCTTGTCGGACGTTATTCGAAACTAAGCGTATATAACAAACTGCTATTGTATAAGCAAGTGCTAAAACCATCTTGGAGGTACGGTATACAACTTTGAAGTGGTACCAAACCAAGCAACATATCTATTTTAGAAACTTTTCAGAAAAAGACACTAAGAGCAATCGTAAATGCTCCATGGTATATAAGAAATAGCGATTTACATCGAGATCTAGGCATCGCAACCGTGACCGACGAAGTAAGAAATTTTGCTCGCAAACTTCACACTCGTCTTCACGGCCATTGCAACCACGAAATAATCCGAACTCTGGATCAGACAAATCTTGCACGCTAACTTCAACGAACAAGACCGTTGGATCTAGCGTCGTAAGAGGAAACCACACATAATGACGGTATTGCAGGTGCTTTCGTTGGAAGGTAGCCTGCCACACGCGATTACTACAGAAGCTTGAACTACTTGTTAAGGAAACTTAGTCGTAGTCTGACGGAAAATGGGAGGTTTTTTGGTGAGTAAGAATCTCACACTACTATGAGCACGCGCGTTCGATTCTCATAGTGCCTATGAAGGTTTTTACTTACCCACGAAAAAAAAAAAAAAAACCTTTATTTTGTAAATGTTCCTAGGGTCGGCACAAAAGCTTTCAAAAACTTCTACACTGTCACATCCCGTCGTCTTTTCAACAAAACTCCCTTTCTGGCTAAGGACTCTTAGACCTCTTACTAGATTCATAAGGCAACTGAGACACTGGCTCTGATCTTATGATGCAAGTTGCCTGGAATCTGTAATTTCCTCTCGATAATAGCTTCTGATTTTTTGATGTTTTAAAAATGTTTTCTTTTTTATTAATTATTATTAATTGCTTTCTCTAAACTGTTACCTTGTTTATTCTTTATTGCTATTAAATCTTGTCATTTCTTTATTGAGGGTCACCCCACCCAATTATTAATGAATGACTTTTAAGCCTATAATGTGGCATTTAATACTGTTTTTGTTCAAAATACAAAATTTCACTATGTTTCCCTAGCTTTGTAAATTTAAATTTTTATACTTACAAGAAATTATTATAATTTATCATATAGAGAAATATATTCAATTCAATTCAATTCAAAAAAAGAAATTGCAATGCCTCCAAAAAATGTGTTGTATAAAAAATATAACCTTCAGGGGCTTTATGATTATGCAATGCAGCTACACAAATCTTGAACTGAAAACTCTGCCTTTTGACTAAAAAAAATAGACCTTTTTCCAAACACATCCACTAAAGCGGGCGGAGACAGGGACTTAGCAAGGCAATATATGTGTGGAGTAGCTCCCGCAGTCTTTATTGGCGCATTATTTTGTAGAATTTATCATTAGCAAATTATATCTCGTCCTATCCTACCATCGTCACCTGAAAAAAAAGACTCGTTCTTTTTCACGGTCCCCCACCTCCGCGAGGGTCTGACAAGCCTTCCGAGAGTATCAATTGTCTTGAAAAACTTCTCAAAGTGCCATTCGGATCCGGCATAAAATTGTAGGTCCCCTTGTATGTGAAGAAATTAACGCACACAGCATACATTGTTGAGAAGTTGGCCCTGGTTCTCCTCAAGCTGTTGCGCCACTCTATTTATTTATTTTTAATAATATCTCGTCATAGATCCCATTGAAGTGATAAAAAAAAGTTTATAAAAAGGAGAAATAAGGCATTGGATCAAAGTCCGAGGCCCGTGATAGTATTTCGAAGCCTCGCGAATAATTTTTCTCCATACCTGACTGTTTTTGTTAATGCTTTAAATGAGTGAATACTTCGACTGTGATGTCAGACTACTGCACACTCAAATATTTGTGAGTGTGAATACCAAAAGCATTCGGATTCTGTAACTTTTAAGGCTTTTAAGCCCTGGACTCCAACCTCATGCACTCTGACTGCGCCAATGACTGCCTCATGGCATTAAGAGAAATAAGCCTTCACACAGTTCTAGTATGCTGGGTTATCGGGCACGTTGGCGTAGCCGGGCGAGAAATGGCCGAAGAACTGGCCAGGAAAGGTTCTGATATGATAACGCTGGCTGACCGACGGGCATATCTTCCTTTCAACACATACAACAAGACATGATCAGCCTGTCTAAGGATTGTATCATAACTCACTGCTTATGAAACTTCATAAGAACACTCGTTGGTGTATTCACAGGACACTGCACTATTGGCTTCATGACTTTACATGAATAGGAATCTTAGCGAACGACTTCTGTATAGAAGCTGTGGAGATAAAGAAGAAATAGAGTCTCAAGAACACTTTTTCTGCGACGACTAATCTTTCTAGGTGTCAGGTTTTTTGATAGCTTAGACTTGGCTGGAATATCACTACTAGACCTTAAAAGATTGGGTTGGTTGAGTTAGCTGGACATATGCCCAACCATGTTTGTCTTTCACAAGAAATGGGTCAATCTGGCCACCGAGTGAACCGAATGCTATGAAAAGGAGAGGCGATCGAAACCAGGCGAACGCACACATGAAAAGGATGAAATTTGACGGCATTTATCCGAACACAGCTTTTGCTGTTACCATATAAGGACTATATGGCTTTTAGATGAGGCCCACTCGGTGTATTGTCCTGCAAAACTCTCCAGAGTTCATCGCCGAGGAACATCATAGGCCTTTTCCAAATCTAATTATAATCCTTATGCTTTCTTTATGAAATGCATTAAACCTGAAGTGAAAGACAAAGGTCAACTTTCCTGTACTGACAATTTTTGTTGAACATGGCATTTATAGCATAGGCATAGGTTAGGTTAAGTAGGGTTCCTAGCAGCCAAAGCCACCAGCTCGCATAGGCCTGCAAGGGCCCTTAGCGTCACCCTTTGGGGAAAAATGTTAGTATATGTATGATACTTAGTTAGTTGAAGTATCCTGAGCTTCGAAGAGAAACTTGGCCCTGCCGGAGTCCCTCCTGAACTTTACGATATTCGCCACGGGTTTTCTTGCAAGCTCGCCCAGATCCCCAAAGAAGAATTGTCCTAGAAGTTTAAGACGTTCCCTGCTGCCACTTGGACATTAGCAGAGGAGGTGTTTCACATCTTCTTCCGCTTCGGGATCGTAACAGCTCCTGCCAATGTAGTTGGTGTTAATGATTCTTAATTTTACTGAGTGTTTTCCCAACAGGTTGTGGCCTGTTGTGACTCTTGTGGCTATGTGGCCAGTGATGGCCTTTTTAGTGCTATAAGCTTTTTTGATTTGTTGCTGTCAATGGATGGCCAAAACGCCTTGGTAAGGCCGCAACTGTGCAGATTATTCCACCTATTTTGGGTTGTATTTTGAATAGTTGTAGATATTTTGCCTGTTTCAAAAGAGAGCGGAAAGTGAGCCCTTTTGTCCGCTGTAGTGATACATATAGATGTGAGCCATGTTTCATGTCCGATGAAGTCACATTGGCCTGGTACACAAACAATGTGGACATTATTCTGTCTGCTTAGAGCCCTAAGTTCTGTCGCTCAGACTCCTACTCAGCGTCCTACTACACGTGAGGTTTTACTGCTGGTTTTGCCAGGTCCTTAATGGCTGCTTGGCTGTCTACGTAAATGGAAATATCCTGCTGTGATAGTTTCAATACTCTGGCCATGGGGGCTATAAGTATTGCCAGAGTTTTTGCCTGGACGATACTGTAGGAGTTCAGCAGTCTTCTGCTTTTTAGGATACCCTTCAGTACCCTCACTTGACTTAGGGCCATATCTGTGTAGATTGCTATCTCGGAGTGGATTACAACGTTATCCAGCCTCCAGTCTTCTTTGCTCGGAATGTGAATGGTGTAGTCTTGATAGAAGTCTAGATAAGGTGTTATGTGGCTTGTTGTACCTGCACAGCAACCCAGTGTGTATTTGATTGAACTGTGTCCTGGTGGATATTGTACTCCACAGTTGCCTGTCCCTTGAAATCTTATTGCGCTTTCTTTAATAAACAGATCTATAGGCGTTAGGTTTAGAATTGTCTTTAACCCCATGGTGAGTGGATCTCAGAGCACCTGTGGTGACGAGACAAGCCATTCTTTGGACCTTAGTTAAGGCTTTTAGATTTTTCTATTTGGTTATAGTTGGCCACCAGATGCAGCATCCATGCGTGAGTATTGTTCTTACTGCAGCTGTGTAGAGCCAGTTTGTTATATTAGGGGAAGGACCCCATTTTTCCAGCAGATACGGTTGCAAGTATATAAGGCTGTATATGCTTTTTGAACTCTTTCTTCTATGTTTGGTTCCAGCTGAGCTTACTGTCTAGGATTATACGCAGATATTTACCACTTTGAGATAATTAGAGAGTCGAGCCTTCGAGTGTTGGTAGCTCTACTTCCGAGATTGACCCCTTGTTTGCAAAGAGGACAAGCTCCGTTTTTGACGGGTTGACGCTAAGGTCGCATGATTGCCTTAGCGTCCACCGGCTGAGGCCCTTTGGTGCATCTTGCATTAAATCAACAAGTGTTGGCAAGAATTTGCCCAGTACTATGAGCACAAAGTCGTCAGCATAAGCTATGGGTTTCACCGGTGAGTGGTTGAGCTTCATAAGATATGTGTTCATATAACAAGAAGTCATAGGAGAGGTGAGAGCACTCCACCTTGCGGCGCGTTCCTTTGGTGGTAGACATCCTTTACTGTTCCCTAGTTTAGATGATATTATTTGGTCTTTTAGCATTGCGACTATATAAGGTCACATACCACTTTGATGGCTCCAGTATCTTTGAGCGCATTTTCAATAGCTTCGGTGGTTACATTGTTAAAGGCACCTTCTATATCAAGAAACGCTACGAGGGTGTATTCTTTAACTTGCAGTGAAGCTTCTGTATTAAGAATTTATAGCAGACATTACGCATATGCTAAACGGATAACAAGGTATCTTCGACCTCTTCAGCTGGGACAATTTTTAAGGGCACCGGTACAATGCTCCATGTTCCTGATGGGCACCGGTGTATCTACAGTCAAATTTAAAGAAACGAACATGTATTCAAACGAGCCGGCCATGCAGATCAGAGACCAATATCAATACTCACCAGGGTCAAGAGCCTATAATCAGCCCATCACGGAAGAGAGACAAATTGAAATTCTTCTGAATGGAGGGCCCAGACTTTTTCTAAATTCCAATGACTGGAAAGGGACTGATTTGTGCTTGGTGGTGCATATGTAACGCCATGATTAAATGATTGAATATAATTTTTTTGGTCATTCATTTTTGCAGACGTAACTTTCAAAAAATTTGAAAATTAAATTCGAAAAACTCACATATTGAAAAAGCACAATGAAAAAACCAACATTTTTCAATTTTATATTTAAGAAGGTTCTACTATTCTATTTCCCAGAAACAAGGATGCATTCGAAAGACTAAACTACACCAAAAATTGTTCAGATGCTCAGATTTAAGCCAAACACTAATTGCATAAGTGTTATTTTTTCGAAAGTGGTTGAGTTTTCAAAGCCTATGTAGGTTATACCAATAACACTTCTTGCTGCCTTGTTCTCTACACCTTGTATGGGATATGTCATAGCCATAGGTAGAGTCATTATTGGTTGCGCTATTAATTGATGCGAATGAATTCATCGCATTCCATGGTTCGGTAAAAAAAAATAACACTATCGCTTCAACACAAGAATCTCTATTAAGAATGCTTCACTTAATGAGAGAAGCATTTTCAATCAGACAATAAAATTTACAACCAGATTATAAAACAATGTCAGGCAGTCCATAATCATCATTGGAATACCCAACTAAACAGCCTGCGATGATGGGTGAAGTCTCACCACTCACCGCAACCTATACCTGCAGCTGCACGAGGAGCATATCAACGACAAGGCATGATAAGCGTCACCAATCAGAGATCGCATCAAAACTATCTCGTAAGGCCCAAGAATGATGGTAAGGCTATAAAACATCCATGGACAGGCAAGTCCGATAAGGCAAAAACAGAAAACCATACACACAGTACTCCAGGTCCAGGAACAAGTTAAGTTGGCCATAAGCGGAGGAGATGAACAAGAGGCCAATAACATGGCTTTAAATTAATAATATTATATAAAAGCCCATATAAAGATACAAGCCAACAGAGCGGTCTGTTTCGAACTCTAAACGTTTCTGTATTTACCGATTTGATTTGGTTTTGGGGCGCAGTCGTCGCTGGTCGTACCTATTGGACGCTTAGCGGCCAGGGATTGTTAGAGTTGCTGTCTCTCGCAGCTTGTTCATTGCGTTGCGCCTTTTACGGATTTTTGTTGTATGGATGTTGAGTGCGGCTGAAAGATAAATTAAAACTTGTACGGCAGTGTCGAGATGCATCGGTGAAGCTCGGACCATATTCCCGGGAGACTCATCCTATAAAGCTGAGATAGCTGAGAAAGGAAAACTGGCTAATATGATGATGATGATGATGATGAGCTATTATTGCCACGCCATTGAGCATCATGGCGGCCGTTTAACATGAGAAATAGATGTAATTGCTATCGGACGACTCACTGGTATGGCTTGAATGTTGGATGAAGATGAATTTAACAAGCAGACTGCTTGATACAAGCATCATGCCTTTGCAGTGTTGTCATATGGGTTGAACGCAGCAGGGTAACCGTCGGGATATCTTTCTTCATAGGTGGACAAGTCGTTTGACCATACAATTGCAAAATTATCTCTGTAATACATGTACCTACTCTGATCGAGGAGGCATGTAAGCTAAGAATCGCCCGCAGACATAATGAAATAGTTGCGTTTTTATCTGTATGCGTTATTATGTGATATTAAGAAAAAAAGACCGTCAAGTATGAAGACATACGCGGAACGGTCCGTCGGCTTTTGTTGAAGGTTAGGCTCTTCTTTATTGCGCCAGTTTGTGTAAAATTCTATTTGTTTCATAAATTTATGGATATATTTTACATTCTTTTACATTCTGCAGCCTACTGTTCTTATATTGGGTGATTCCTTAGTTTCGCTGTTTTTTTAAAAAAATAAACCGTCAAAAGACCGAAACCTTACACGGAGCTGTTCGTCAGGTTTATTTTGGAGGCTTAGCGTACAATTATTGCTTAAGTTGCATTTAAAATGCTATTTAGTATATTTACGACTTTGTTTTACTTTTTTTAATGACGATTTCCGCATTGATGGCATTTTTTCAAGCGCATCTCGATAACTCATTCGTTTTGCTTATAATTATAGTATTTATAGTTTTTTTAATTTTATCTCGAGCGTAATTTTAAGAAGATATATGCATAAGATCTGTGTATGCGGGCTACTAAAAGCTTCCATTGATGTGTAGTAAATAAAGTGGAGATGTTTGACTGTTTGGCCGGTATTCTGGTTTAAGATTCTTAAAATATTTTTTAAGAATCAAGAATAAGATTTTTTTTTGGCAAAAAAACTAGAAAAAATGACAAATGGTTTTTTGGTTTAAATTTTTTTTAATATCTTTTGCTTTCTTCTTAAGTGGTTGTGGTTGTGTAAAATTACGTTGATAAGATAGACACAACATAGTAGTTGTAGGCATTTTTAAGCACTAGCATTTTAGTAAATCAACTTAAATAATTTTAAGCATATCTCAAAAACCACCCAATATTTCAGCCCTTCTATATTTTTTTTTCGAGCCACGAAAAATTGTCTGTCTGATATTTTTTCAAAACGGTTTATGTCGCTGTTAACGAGATAATGTGGGGGGGCCGTGGTTTTTTAGCTTTTTTCTTCATTTTTTTTTCATTTAAAAACATCGGAACCTTTTGTTGAATACCGTTATGTTATTAACCCTATTCCACACGGAATGAAGTAGATTAAGTTTGATACAGGCGGAAATGTAAAATAGAGAAATAATGACGATAGACCCCCAGGGCCTTAAGGGCATATGATCGAGAACGACTTCTTAGTCGAATGAGTCATGTCCGTCCGTCTGTCCGTATGTCATCAATTTTTACTCCTTAAGTTTTGAGCTAGGAAGCTGAAATTTTGTACGTAAGCTCTCTGTTATACGCCCTGACACGCCCACAATCGGTCTAAATGTGCAACAACCTCCGGTGCTTTCAAAACTGTATGTCGTCGTGAAAAGGTGAAATATATCATTTAGCTTCTTCTAATGATTAGAAGTCATAAAAAAAAGTCCGCAGACCGCTCCTTGTGAGCGTGGCATCGATTGAAAGTGTAATCTTTCAAATGCTATTTATTCAATATTTTTGTTCCAAATCGAAAATTTTTTACTTAATATACTATAAGAAAGCATTTTTTTTTTTAAATTTCTTTCATACAAAATTTTTGGCCACGCCCACATTTGGAGGCAGAATTAAAGAAAAACGTCTAATTTTCCAGAAAATATGGATTTCGTCTACTTTTTAGCCTAACTTAAGTAAGAATAAGAAATAATATTTAGCACATTCGCTTTAGCGTATTCTATGCTAGATTTCGTTCCTACAAGGTTTTTGGCCACGCCCATGTTTAGAGGAAGATATTACGAAATTGTTGAATTCTAACCAAAAAATTTCATTTTTGGCATCGAAATAATGATTAATTTTTCAAATGCAACATATTCAATATTTTTGTTCCAGATCGAAAAAATTTTGCTTAATATGTTATCTATGTAGAAAATATTCTACATTTTGTTCATACAAAGTTTTGGGCCACGCCCACATTTAGAGGCAGAATTCCATAAAAACCTATAAACTTCCAGAAAAACATGGATTTCAACTGCTTTTAGCTTTACTAAGGATAGAATATAAATAAATAAATAGAGATAATAAATAGCAATGATACTCTCGGAGGGCTTGTCAGACCCTTTCGGAGGTGGGGACCGTGAAAAAGAACAAGTCTTTTTTTTAGGTGACAGTGGCTTATTTGAACCCAGACCTCTGGCATTGTAAGCACACACTAACCACTACGCCACGGCTCGCCACCCACCTCCCCCAGGATAGAATAAGAAATAAAATTTAGCACATAAAGTACACCTGATACTCTTTCAGATTTCGTTCATACAAAGTTTTTGGCCACGCCCATCCTTAGAGGTCGATTTCACAAAATTATTGAATTTGAACCAAAAAATTACAGTTTTGCGTACATTTTAGCCGCAAAATTGGATATTTCTATGCTAATATCGATTTTCAGTTAAAGGGATTGGACATGCCACGCCCCTTTCGAAAAAAATGAACAAAAACTTATAAGTTATGATATAGAATAAACGAGAATAGGAATGGAAAGGAGAATAGGAAGAGGGTATACCGCGGTCCGTTACAGACGGACCGAAGCTATTACATACGCACTGTTGCACTTACTCACTGGTTTTTTTTAATACTCAGAGCACAAGTTTCTTAGTTATCGGTTATAAAAGCGAGTTTTTTAATTTGTTTTTAGACCGTTTCAGAAAATTTTAAGTTAGAAACGCCATTTTCGAAAGATCTTAAAAGTTTAAGAATTCACTTCATACGTTTTATACAAACCAAATTTCATTATATTCGGCACCACCGTTAAGATTCCAAAATATTTTGAGCAATAATTTTTGAAAAGTTTTTTAAGTTCGAGCTAAATCTCAAGTGAATGCATAATAAAAGCTCTCTGTCTATGAGCAAAATGTCATTGCAAAGCCAGTTCAAAGCCCACGTATCGTAACAGGGCGAAGCCGAAGCCTGAGGCTGCTTTGTGGTCCCCGCTTAAAGATTACAATGCGCACGCAGCATACTCGTACCCGGTTATGAGGTGTTGATGCTTGTTCACATCTAGCTCGAGTCTTTACTTTTTTAACCAATTGAAGTTTCAACAAACATTCTAAGGGTATACACCTTACTAGATGAAGGAAACTGTACTCTGATATGGGCGAAAACATGTTGTCCAACTTGCTTCAAACGAAAGCAAACCTTTTTAAGTTGAATCAGTTCCGCATTCTTAGGGGGAAGCAACATTTGTCTTGGTAAATCTAACACATCACTGCATTTTTCTTTTTGTCGAAGGTTGTTTTGTTACTATCCAATCGAGAACTCAGACCCAAGTACTGGTCTATTGTAGTACCATGCAGACACCTTACTTTGATTTTAATAGGGCTTCAGTGAAGAAGAGCCTTGATGTTCGGCCCTCACCACGTCAGCCCCAAAAACTCGCTTCTTCTTGCGTGGTTGTTGAGCAGAAGGGGACTCCATAGAAAAGACACAGACTTCCTTTGCCTGGAGTTGGATAATAGTCTACCTTTGATATTGCATCGTTATAGCTACGTTATCGTTATAGCTACACTAAAAATGATGGGTTAACCAAGTCATGGCGTCCTAAGATTGTCACCCATCTTGACTTTATTAAATCTTAAATACTTGCTCTCTTGTTGCAAGCCATAGGGAAAACTGTGATCACTATCATTTCGGAATAAAATGGAACCGGAAAATGAGCATCTGGCAACGTTCTACGCGATAAGTTCTTATAAATTATTTAACGATCTCGGATAAGCCGCGTTTATAGATTTAAATGAGCACAATTCTGAACTTCTGAACTAAAACTGAACGTTCAAAATACCGCATTAGCGTGGTCACCGGGAAACTCGATAAGAGCTACATACCCGGCTTATCCGAAAAGTATTGAAATGTTATCAAACAACTACACAAGCCTTAAAAGTTATTCCAGCTGCAATGCGGTACCCTTCTGGGGTTGCTGCGATCCCCAACTGGGCACCTCCCCGGGTGGCGGGATAGGAGAATGCTCACCAGATATGGTAATGGTGGGTACCACTATGGAAAATATCCAGGCGGAGCAAAACCAGCAAAAAACGAAAAATCCAGAAGCATCTGTGTCAAAATGAGCGGCTTCCTGGTCGGTGTCTGTTACCCAGGTTAGGTTCGGCCGAATAAAAAACACTTTTTCTCTTCCGATATGCAAACAAAATGCAGATTTTTTTATGAAATATTCTGCTGGTTATACTATTGCTTTTCTCGCGTAAAGGCATAACACTTGCGGGGGAAAGCTTTGGTGTTCCTGTGCAGAGGTTTCGTGTTTGGCTCATCAGCGTTTGTGTTGGATCGAGAATCACTTTCTTCTTCTTTCTTTTCTATCACCAAATTCTTTACGCCCGCGATGTGCTACGCATTTAAAGGGTAATCTTAACCCCTTGATCAGGAGCATATTATAAAAAAAATCTGCAATGCGTTTTAGGGATAATAATTGTTTTAGTTATTGCTGTTGTAAAATAAGGGCTATACTAAAGACATGACGACCATGTTTTGACCCTTCCTCGATATATGTATACCTAGAAGTCATCCTACTGATTGTCGAGCGAGATTCATCCAAACTTCGATTGCTGCCCAAACATTGTGAGACCGAGTTATACAAACCGCAAAGCTATGCATGCGCGCATATTTACGGTCGTCTTGAATAAACATTTTAACATTTGTGATAATAAAAACTCTTTTTTTTCACCCAAAAGTGGGCAATGAAATATTAATTTATTTATGTTCTTGCGCTCTTGGGCTCTTAAGTGCTTCTCGGTCAATAAGTTTCTCCATCTTAAGCCCAGTGTACACATCGAATTGATTTGTAGTAGTTAAGCACACTCTCGGTCGACAGATACATTTCACCAGATACACTTACTCTTAAGTGTGTTTACACACTCGCGTACGAAACCACTGAAACGCTGAAACACCAACATTCAGATTCAACATTGGGGCAAAACAAGCCCCGAAAAAAGGGTTCCATATAGGTACATACTGATGTGATTCATTAGTTCGGTGTGGCCAAATATTTAATCCATCAGTGTTTTGCTCGACCACAGAAACACATTAAACAGATGCTGGGGCGACCGCGCTCTCAGATCAATGGTGCTGACATGGAAAAATCAGTTTGGTCACACATCGAATTTAATAGTCACTTTCTGTTTTGCCATCCCTGCGGGATGTGTCGGTGCACACACTTAATGGGTTAAACAACATTTTGGTAAATATTTGCAAAACGACATTTTAGTGGCGTGGCAACTCGGCCGGCCGGCGGCGGGCTCTCTTGATTAGCTCACCTTACAGAATGTTGTGTCTATTTTAGAAAGGAGTCCACCAAACATAGGGCCATCGGCTGTCTTTTGATTTCAATTTCAAGTGCACGTCATGTCCTCGTGGAGGATTTATTGACGACATCTGAGGTCGGCGGGGTGCTATTTATTTGCCCGATTGGAAACAGATTTCTATCTGTCGCGGTGTTCGCCGAATTCCCCCTTCAATCATGGATTTGGTGGTGACACGGACAATTGCAGCTGCGGCGGCGGGAATGTTTGTTGCTCGTCGAGAAGCCTATCTGTAGGCATCGCACCGAAAACGGTGAACCTGTACAGATACACCGAATCCGCAGATAAACGCTGCGGTACATGTAGCGCCCATTGGCCTATTTGCATTCAGTGTGGCGGCATCTCATCAAGTCTCGATAAATTGGAGAGCATTCCGTCGTGTTTCGCATTCCTGTGGCAGCTCCTTGCAACTGGCTGCCTTTCTTGTAATCATTTTGGACTGCCAGGCGCGTTCCAAAGACTTCAGATGTCTCTGCGGTCTGCATCGACAGGCAGCCAGCATCAGCCTATGCTGTGGGGAATTTGAATACCGTAGAGCCTTACATGTGTTTACTGTTCGATATTTTGTTGCACTCCTAAGGCCAAGTTGTGTTTGTCAGCTTCGGAGCGAGAGCATGATTGTGTACACAACTGACGCATTGTCGACTTAATTAAAATTTATTTTGGAATTTCGATCGATGTGCAATTAATTCTCGATTACAGTCACCACATGTCTAATTAAAAATAAAGTGTTTTTTTATCCGGCATGCCAGCGCATGCATGCAATGTTTCCTTCTGTTAACTTTTGTGATGTCGATGGGAACATATTTGCTTTTCCGCACAAAGTGAAATTTATATATACGCGGATGTGAGACTGCATTTTGTTTTGACTTTTTCTCGTATAGTGCTTTTCAGGAAGGAAAAGTATCCATCCACATACTGAAAATAGTTTCCTTACACAATTTAAGGCTTTCAAATCGGATATTTTCCTAAACTAATGATGGCTTGCTGCCAAACAAAGGATCCACCTCAAGCCTTATAACGAAGAAAGAGTCTTTAATGAAATGAAGATAGTTACCTAAACGAATAATGCAGGATTGTTGGGAAACCTCACTCCGTTTTCCCCTTTCATCTGACGACGAAAGAAAAACCCAACACTAAAAAATGTTTTCTAAGTGTCTTAGTCTTGTGCCCACTTAACGCTACCCCTACATCATTCAAGGGTCTAGTTGATGACCTTCCTCCAAAAGAATGTCCAAAGTTGTAATTTTACTTCAGTAATTTACAACCTCACGCCGATACCGGGGTTCCGGCTTAATATTCTCGACAAATACGAGTCCTGTAATAATTTAGAAAATATTTTCTATATTTTCATTTCCAGCGCTGACTTCCTCATGATCCTTAAGCGAAAACTCCTACGGCTATACATACTCGGCGCACAGCCGATTCTGGGTTTCCCCAGAGGCTGTGGTCGAGGCGAATGTTATTGTTATAGCTGACATGAATTTTTTATGCCCTTACACTCGATACAAAATATTAATTCTGTGGATACACACGTTTTCACTTTCAATTTCTCCCTTCGTCGGGGCGGTGCGGATCCTTTGCTATGGGAAAGCGAATGGGCGGACGGACATCATTAGTATGCGCTTCGCGTTCGACGCGCGTATATGTGGTCAATCGAAGCCGGTCGACCCAGACCAATGACTATATTTCCGAGGCGGGGGGAGCTAAAACGATTTACGATGAGAAAATGAAGTGGGCATATTTTTATTGCTTTGATTAAGTCCGGCAAAGTTTTACGATTTTTCTCGATTTTTTTTTTTTTTTGTTTTTGTCTTGAGGTTTATTAAATCGTATCGGCACATGCATAGAGAATTTAATAAGCATCCTGAACGATGGGGTGGACGTGGTGGAGAACAAAGCCTACGAGTGTGTAAACATCAAGATAAATTGAAAACAATATAATGGCATCTATTTATCCCTTACCGGAGAGAGAGTAATTTGTCTCAGAATTGAAGATGTACCTTACTGAGCCAAGTAAGTGAGTTAGATTAGCCTTTTCTCAACACGGTAATATAGATAGCCGATAAACATCCTAAGTGCACAGATGCCTAAAAGTGGGGTAGAGCTAGATTAGACAGAGAAATAAAGTAAGTCACAACAGCGAATGTTTAGGATTAACCTGGGTGCAAAGAAAATATTTCTCCACCATTTGCAAACAGGTGGATACTCCAAATTGGTTGAAATCACCCACCGAAATTTTACACGGCACCTTAGGCAAGGTGAATCTCTGTTGGGTTGTTCGTTCATAGATTGTTAGACCCTGCGTTCTTGACCATTGCTGTCTATTCACTCTAAAACTCTAATACAGTAGGTAGACGATTTAAAATTAATCGCAGTGTCTCCACCGAAAAAACTTAAGATTTACTTGACATGAACCACTTCGTTTTTTGTCATTTTGGCTCTCCAAAATGATTGACGATAACATTCCTCGTGAGTGAAAAATCAATTTGGTTATAGAAGCCCAATAGATATTTTCATTTCCCCTTTTCAAGTCTGAAACAGTTATAAAGAAGCGCAAAAAGGGTCAAAAGTATGACATAAAGTAAGTAGAGGATAAATAAGATTTATTTTTAATTTCATGCCGAAAGTATTTGAATGGAAAATTGCGGATTAGTATCCGGTGGAGACAAGTATGTACTTAAAAGAGTACGAAAACTTTTCAGCCAGAAAATAGACACCGCTTTTTCGCTGAACCTGCAGCTAAGGACTTTTTCTTCCTTTATAATATAAAACAGCAAAATCCTGTGGCTCTTCGTTGGGCTCGCTAGGGAAAACTAAGTAAGGGCCACCTTTCCACGAGCGACAGTACTGTCACCGACGTTAGTTGAGCGGTAACACTGGGTCTTATGGGAGCGATAGCTATCGTTCGAGAAAGGCCTTCGAAAAGACTGAATGAGCGCAAGGCCACCCCAAAGCCGCTACTCGCTGCACTGCTGCTGATGGTAAAACTAGTAATACTTTTTAGGTTAAAAGGGCTCTGGAAAGGGTGCGTCTGACTAAGTAACCTTTATTCTGAAGCTCTGAGCAAATTAAAGTAGTGTACCTGTATTGCATGGTATAGTACAATGGGCAAGTTGTCGCGTCTAAGTGCTCCACCGGATGGAAGAACCTCCGAAAAAAAACAACCAGTTCGAGTTCCATAACACGAAATCTAACATTAGAGATTGAATGCAATTTTAATTTGAACTTGTGTTACCATTTCAATCCCATTTCGTCCTTTACTAGAACATCCTCTACGCTTTTTTTGTCCTCGGTTTCGTGTTTAGGTATTCATACGCAGAAGGTTTCGCAAAGCCTCAACCTCTACTGGGGTGTGCTTACATCCATAACAGGCTTATACTCTTTGATACCTCTGACTTTTCAGCACCTGGCTTCTTGATGTATGTTGAGCTTAACAGCTTCTCCTTTTCGAGACAGGTTTCGGTTATCTTCTTCCTTGCTGCCTAAGGTGTGAAGCTAAATGTCGGTTGTGAGTGATCAAAATTGAGTTGGGGTCATTGTTCTAATAAAAAAAAAAAATTGTGCTTTAAAATTTCTTTCTTCAAAACCCTGCTTCAAAAATTCTGCCTTTCGAAACTCAGCTTTACCTAAAAATGTGAAAAGTTTGGTCAAAAAAACCAAACTCTGCTCATACGTAATAAACAGAGTTTTGTTGCTCAAGTCAGAATTTTGAAAACAGAGCGGGTCAAAATTCTGCTTTTCAAAATTCTGCCCCTTCTTAAATCAATTTTGAAAAGCAGAAATTTGAAAAATTAGGATTTTGAAAAGCAGGATTTTTTTCAACGAATTTTTACGCCAACCGTATTGAAATAGCAGACCTTGCGGAGTAGAATTTTGAAAAAAAATGTCCTTAAAAAGCAGAATTATGACCTGCTCCTTTCAAAATTGACCTTATTTCGAAATTCTTAATTAAGCAATTAAACTCTGCTCAATCTGCTTTCTTGATGATATGTTTCTCTCATTTGTAGAAAAGCAATGTTAATAGGGGAATGCAGGGGCCCCAACCCCCTCATACATATTTTCTTTGGGGTCAAAACTTTCTGCTTTTCAAAATTCTGTTTTGCAAAGTTCTTGAAATGCAAATTTGACAAAGCGACACAGGGAAAAATGTAGGTATGTGGGAGGCGTGCTGCCTTCCAATCATCTGTCAGAATTGCATGGGGGGGGGGCTCTTTTTATACCTTCACTTTACTTCCAAGTTAAAAGTCAAAATTTTTAAAAAGCTGTATTTTGTTGCCTCGCTTTTCTTTGTCGTGTTATCTTGTTAGAGTATTACATTTCCAAAAATTTTGTTAAACCGAATTCTGAAGAGCAGAATTTCGAAAGCAGAAGTTCGTAAGAAGAATATTGACACCAGCCAATAAGGGATTTGGAGTCAGGGTCATGTATAGGTATTCCTCTCCTATTCCTGGAGTGGAACATACGTCTGCTTTTAAAATTCTGTTGTCTCGAAAAAAGTTCTACTTTCATAATATTTTGACTAAGGCCATAAAATTGAAAGGGCCACTACAAACAGGTAAAAGAAATACTGTGGTGGTCAAATGAGGTGAAACTAGTAATTCACCTCATCAATAGAGATAAAAAGGGAAAATGTGAAGATATTCGTTGACCAAAGCTCACGAACAATGCTCAAAACCAACTTTTTGTTTTTGATGACAAAATTCTTCACAAACGGATGGCGGCAGTATTGTGAGGGACTTTTGAATGAACAGTTTCTAAAGTGTTTCCAAAAATCACAGTCGACGCACTTATGGGAAGGCGGTTAAGCACCTACTCTAAAAGGTGAAGACGAGTTTTGGGGAAAAAGGAGAACAGCGGGTCCAGTTTGTTTACAACTTTCATCTCCAAACTAATAAGAGGTGATCCAGTTCCTGGAGGAAATAAGAAGCCAACCGCTTTGGATGAGTACAGTTAATTGAACGACTAAATATTCCGTACAATACGATAGGTACTATGCTACTTAATAGAGAGAGAGGTGTGTATAGCACTCCACAATTTACTTCCTTTGTACAAAGGAAAAGGCTCGTGTATCAGTAATACCGTTGGTAATACAGCTGGGACAGTAATACCGTTTTATCAATTTGATGTCACACACAGAAACAATAGAGATCGTAGAGCGGGTACTGGATAGGTGACTGCGAAAAATAATAGGTAATGCTATCTGAGGAGAACCAGTTCGGGTTTTGAAAAAGCTTTCGATAGACTACCACGAAATCTGATAAGGTTGGCAATAAGAAAACGAGGAGGTCCAGAAGCCTACGTGCTGATGATAATGTACATGTATGATGGACCTTAGACAAGAGCAGGATGTCAGTCCGCAGCTTTTGATGAGTTCCTTACTAAAGTCGGTGAGCACAAGAGAAGAGTCCTTAGTCATTTGCTTTGTATTGTAATTCTTCATTGAAGGAAAACTGACGGGCCCCATGGTACATCAGTTATTCTTTGCTGACGATGGCGCTATCATAAGTGAAGATCATACATCTCTGCTGCGAGCACTTGATTTATGGGTGGATGTTTTAGAGGGGAATGGGTATCCCATGGGTATCGCAAAAAAAGCACCTATGCTGACCATTCTCTGATACACCCGAGCTAAATGAAGGGAAATATACTTCCCAACTGTAAAAAGTTTGAGTATCTGAAGTCTATGATCAATAGCGAAGCAAAATGTGAAGACGACGTCAATCACCGCCTAAGATTAGGTTGAATGAAGTGGAGAGAAGAACTTCGCAATCTTCTGTGATCGGAAAATGTCCCCCTAGAAAGAGGCCTACACTGCAGTTGTGCGCCCGGCGCTCACAAAATGGTTCACAATATCGGACGAAACGAATAAGGAATATGAGAGCAAATTGACGGCAGCTAAGGTAAAGATGCTTGGCATGACAGCAGAGGTTACAAAGTAAGAAATACGGAGATCGCAAGCCTCCACGTAAAAGAGCATATCTCCTAGAAAATGGAGCACAAGAGGCTCATTTCCTACAAAATAGATCCTACGAACCCTCTCAAAGAGCAATGTCAATCACCTTACCATTCCAGCACAATCGCACGAAAGAGGTAAGCCTTAACACTCATATGAATCACACAAATGCAACGAAGACAGTATTTAATTGGACTCATTGATTAAGGGATCCAAAACCGGGTCGGGTGGCGTGCCGGTTTATTCTGAGGTAGAATTGGCGTACCCCACAAACGGAATGCAGTCCGAGTGCGAGGGTCATGGTCTCTGATTTCAAAGTTTCACCTTATTTAAGTGAAGTGGCAGTGTCAGTGGGTGAATTTCCAAAGTTTTTACGCTTATACTGGATCATTATCCCAGACCTAAAGTTTGAAGATCATATCAAGAGCTTTAGGTTTTAAAAACATGTTACGCACATATTTGGCCGGCCGTGCATGGCTTATTCGGCTCAATATTCGGACTAGATTAGATCATACGATGGTTAAGGTCCTTCGAACTTACTTTTATTATTTCACAGTGTTATGTGACAAATGTGGTCGAGTATTACAAGGTATATTACATTATTATTATTTACGTTTTTTGAATGTTGCCAATACCTAGCCATATTACCCTCTTAGAAATGCGCCGTTTTTCCCTTTAGAACATTACTCGAATAATCTTGCTTAAAAAAGAACCATGTCTGCATATTCAAGTCATAACAGCTCTTTAATTGTTAATATCAATATTAATATTAATATACCCTGGGTGTGGTATAAAAATGTCAAGAGAAAATGCGCGCGAAGAAAATTTTACTCAGCACGACCTGGTAAAATCGACCGTTTAAATCTTAACTTAAGCTAAGATTTCTGTTTAAATTTCGAATCACATGTTGGTTGTAAGGAAACTGAAAGTGCGCCATTTTCCCCGATATACACCATACCACACGTCTTTACCGTTTGTAAACCACTTTGTATTGCGGGCCTGTGAATCAGGCCATCCATGTCAAGAGGAACTGATAACGCTTTTATATATGCGGCAGTGAATGATAGCGTGACTAGGCAAAATTTTGTTGCCTCATTTTTAGGACCCGTTCCACTTTTTTGCGTTCCACGCACTTATTGGGAGCTTTAAATTTACCTTTTTTTTTGGTTTGTACGTTTTTTGTCTTGCTAATGAAACTTTCAATTCACGAAAAATATTTGCAAACATTTGTTGAATGCGCAGTCAGTACTTTATTAAGGAAATTTTTCCCAAAAGAATTTAGGTGAACCGAATGAGATTGCAACGCGATAACCACAAAATTCCGTCGCTCTACATGCGTTTAAGAACCTACCCGCGATAATTATTCCAATTCCAAAGATACCATCGATGCAGAAGATAAATTTAGATTAATCACTGCTTCGAAGCGATCTCGATCCGATATATAAATTAGAGCAACTGCATCGACAGTTCCGCCACTTGACACGCAATATTCCCACTTTCCCCATAGGAATATAGGATGATTAAACGGCTGCGTTCGCCTCACTTCTCATGCCATGCACTAAGTGTACCTACACATCAAGCCAAATGCATTTGGGGGCAAGTCGTATAAACCACTTAACGATTGTGACATTGTCCCAAAAAAAAAAAAAACTTAGGACCAAAATTAATTAATGTTTGCTCGCGACCACATTTATCAAAATCTCGGCTGTCATCAGGTGTAGAGGCGGGGCCCCAAATTATTCATCCGAATGTCAGCGCGATCACTCGTTGTGTTGATTAATTTTGAATGATCGCTGAAATATTTGGTCAGGTGCTGATGTCACATCACGGAATAAGTATTGGTTCGACACTTGTCACACACTGGTGGCACCAACTTTTATCAAAGGAAACAAAAATAGCCGCGATCAAAGACTTTTGCTACATTCCGATAACAAAACAAAATATCACAAGTCTTGGCACTGAGTATCTGTGCCAAAATCTGTCACAAAAAGCAAGTGACATTAATCGAAAACTGCTGGTAGATATTTCATTTAACACAAATAGCCAACGAGCTTACATCTCATTTACCAATTCGAAGTACAACAAGGCGGTGCAAGGCGGTTTGCTGTTCTTGTTTTGGATGCAAAAATTTAGATACTTTTGTGTTTGCTTGTTATGCCCGAGTCCGAATCAATCGTCCGATCGCATCGAATCAGTGTCAATCACACTCGATAAGCAGCCATACTATATAGAGACGCCTCGGTGCTTGTGATCAAACGGCGAGGGTTGGTGTTTTTTATTCGTTCGGTCGATTCACTAATTTCGTTCGACAACGAACTCAGTGTTCACAGAAAGGGGAGGTCGATGCATGTTGTTAACTTGGTCGATTGCGAAACAACATTCTTGGCTGTTGGTCCTGTTTTCGACTGATGCAGGCATAGGCAGTCACAAAAAGCCTGAATTCCAAGTTAAAAATAAATATCCGTCGAGGTGCACACATTGTTTTTCAAAGCTTTACAGAATTCCTCGCTACATCACAAGGGTAGAGTTTAACCTCACATCTGTCAGTCATATGATCACTCACTGAATCCTCATCAAACTCAGTGCGGTCAGGGTCACATTCACATCACTGACTATGACCCCATCAAATAAACATACCTTGTTCCTAATGTAAAGAAAAAAAACTATTAAAACAAAGCTCTAGAACAAGGGTAATCCTTTTCTCATGGTTGTACAAAAGGACATGCAATCCGTATGATTATAAAGCCCAGCAGTCCACCACTACCGCAAGGGACAAACTGCGGTTAGTGAAATAAATGTCCAAAGTTATCCCTTGCTAGTTTTCTGTTTATCTTGTAGGACATCTCATAAATGAGTGTACAAAGGTTTATTCCACCCGAAATGGGCTCGAATTGTGTCGCAATTATGCATGCATATAGGAGTATAGTATACCTGTATAGGATGGGCGGTATCCTTCTCTGCCAAAGCTGAATCTTAATCGAAACGCCCTCGACATGGTACTTGAAATAGTTTGCGAAAGGATTACGCACTCTAAAGGGTTTACCATGTAGTTTTTTCTTGTTTTTGAAGGCGGCCAACTCAGACTCTCTTTTTCAAGCAAAAAACCCTCAAACCTTTCCACAAATGTGGAGCTAAAATTCTTCGCCCATCATGTTGTCGCATTGGAAATGCAAGGGGAAAACATAAATACCGGATGTCGTCCAATTGTTCTCCATTTGCTATTAGAGTTTTCGTTATCCTCGAATGGAGTTTTTTGGGTAAAAACTTTGCATTGTCCTCTGCATTGTTATCGAGCCAAAGTCAAGGCCTAACTTTAGACAGCGCGCGTTCCTTTTTTTCTGCGCTGTCTGTCTGCTGCGAGGACTTCGGCTGCCATAAGAAAACAAGGGATAAGTAAACTTAACACAACAAACTCCTCGTATAGATGAAAAAGTTAAGGCAAAAAACTGCCCAACATCCGCAGCGAAAAAGAAATTTCAAAGTGAGATAATGGCCATATAATTTTTCCAGCACCACCATTCCTGCAAGCGCTCCCCGCTCAGGAGTTGCGGTGTTGCGATTGTTTTTGCCCTGCTTATCGGTATCTGGAAACGCCACCAATTTATTCCGAAACATGCTACTTTGTGGGCATCGATTTGATCGCATGAAACAAATGTCCGTGCCTCGTCCGGTTGCAGTGTGTGTTTGGGTGTTCTCGGCATGTCCAGCCCGATGGGGACGAAGTACATATATTTATATTGCATGAGCTTCAGCGATGGCTTCTCTCATCATTATTGTGTTCCAAAAGGTTCCCGTGTCTCGGGACGTTAAAGATTCCAGGCCCTCGCGTTGTGTCGGTCGTTGGCACATAACGAAACATAGAGATACCGCAAACGGAGATTCTGGTTGGACGAAACTGCGAAACAATCGAAAAGGACTTTGCGGGGTGACAAGACAAGGCAGACTTGATGATGGTGAATCGGAAGGGGACCTGTCAACGAGTGCAAAAATCAGAATCAACCATAGAGGAGATGGCCCATGTTCATGTGGTACAAGACCCAAGGCGCCAACGCCAGGACCCTTAATTTATCTTGCACGCCATGTTGCTACAATGGCTTCACCGGATGCGGTATTATACGCGAGCGTTTTGCTATCGCAATCGCGTTATTTTCGTTGTTTGCACAGGTATGAAAGGTGAGTTTCTTGTTGCATTTTTTTCTTGTGAATATGCTGAGAATCGATTTTCGGATTAAAGGTGGTGATTTTATGCTTTTTGTGGTAAAAAATGTTATGGTAGTATATTTTAATACGTTTTATAACACTTACTCGAATTAATAAGAGAACGCTGGCCCAAATCGCAGGCATGGTTAGGTTAGCCCACTTTTTGTCGTACATATACCCAGGGGTGGTCGTTCCAGGGCGGTAACGTAGATTTAAACCTCTTGAACGCCACTTTGAGAAGTTTGTCAAGACAAATGTTACTCTCGGAGGGTTTGTCAGACCCTCGCGGAGTAAGGAACCGTGAAAAAGAACGATTTTTTTTCAGATGACGGCACGGTAGAATTTACCTACAATTTTCTAAGCTTAGTCTAAATTGGTGTAGCTTAAGGTCGTTTACAGGGTTGATAAAATTACTGTTCGCTAACGTTCAACTTGTGTGCTTAAAAGCTTTGCTCTTGTATACATTTCCTGTACCTTATCTATAGGACATTTCGTAGAAAGTTTATAAGCGTCCCAGCCACGTCCATTAAGGATGCTTACCAGCTCCATCACCAAAAGTTAGCACGATCCGAGAAGTGGAACACATCCTCTCGTTCGTTGCGGTTGCATTGCATAGGCTATACACAGCAGCGGAAGTTCCGGGCGGTGCGGTATGAAGTTTAAATTTATTTGCTTGCCTAGGATAAGAAGGGCCTGATGGGTGTGTGCACATCATGGACATGCATAGATATTTGTTCCCTGAGTTTTGTCACACTTTTTGTGTATTTTATTGTAAAAATTACACACTTTTTAGCGGTTTGTCCAAAAATGGAAAAAGGACCTCTTATGGTATCACTATACGTTGTCCGTCTGACTGCTGTCCGTACCTCCGTTCAATCGCGTTACAACTTTTGAACGGAGGGCAATTTTTATGAAGCAGAAATAACGGTTTGAACGGAGGGAAATTTTTATGAAGCAGAAATAACAACACTTTGAAATTTCATGGAAAAATGCATTAAATGTTTTTCAATACTTTTATTAAGAAGTTAAGCAGGCAAGAACAAGAAAAGCAGAACTTAAGTTCGGTAGATACTGAACTTTAATGGTAAAATTCAATTTTTTGAAAATATGCATTGAAAAGTTTCGAGAAATAAAAAGTTAAAATTGGTGACGTTTTCCAAAGTTTTTGAAGCCATAAATTTTGAACTTCCCCAGTGCACAAAGTCAATATTGAACACACGGATAAAGCAAGAACACAAGGTTAACCATTTGCCATATTTTTCATAAAAGGTTTTAGAACTTCCGTTTTAACGCGTTTTCAAAAATAATCGCGAAAACGCACGTATGTGCCCCCCCCCCCCCCCCCACACTTTATCTACGGTGTTGTTTGGACAAATCATGAAAAAATCACACGCATCCAGAAGTAATCTAAAATGTTAAGGAAAATTATGGCGAATTTTGAAGTTTCGAAACCTTTTGAGATTTAACTCAAAAACAGAAAAGCATTTTTAAAAACTATTTTTTAAAATCTTCGAGTGTCTCAACGGCAAAAACAATCTTGTTCAGGTTAAGTGGTTAAAGTACAAAGCGTGCCAGCAAGCTGCGTTAAAAAAAAAATAAATTGCCGTTGTTAACCTATGTTTTTAGAATATAAAAAGCAGCTTGTTTGCGCGAAAACCAGTCTATAGCCACCGGTTTTCGCGTAAAAAAGCTGTTAAATAAAGAAAGAAAAACATCCGATGCTAGCGCAAAAGTTTGTGTTTATGGATTTGAAATTTAAAAAAGTATGTCGTTAAATCTTCTATAATAAAGGTCAACAGAACGTATGTCTCCCTCTCTATCTCCCAAACGGTATAAAATATGACTTTTAAATAAATATCAGGCATAGTTCATCTTCGGAAATTTTATGCGAAACTATAGCAAACTTCTAATATTCAAAAGCTGCGAAGATATGAATCAAAAACGTAAAAACATTTTCGAAAACGATTTTTTTTTAACGATTATTTTAGTCGCTTAACGGCAGAGATGTAAAAGAATTAAATCTTTTGGGAATTCAAGTCCAAAAGTCTGAATTCTTGAATTTCGAAAAGACCCAAAAATAAAAAAAATCTTAAAAAATGTGCTTTTCATACATTTTGTTAATGCAAGGTTAGGTTAGGTTAGGTTAACAGGGGTGTGGTAAAAAGGACCACACGGACACTAGGCACCAAAACGAGCCCATCGCGATCCCTGGGGAACCAGTTGAAAATAACATTCAAAAGGCAAAAACAACCTAAACAGTCACCGTGAAACAGCCAATTTCCCTGTAAAAGCCAAGAAGGCCTTTGAAGTTTGTGCCGTGTACCTCTTCCAAACTTCCAAAGAAATATTCCCCTAAATATTTTCTGCGGACTCGCGCAATTGCCTCGCATTCGCACAGTATGTGTGCTATATCCTCAACCGCCTGCAGTTCACTGCAGAATCGACAAATATTCGTGTCAGAAAGCCTGAGCCTCCTTGCGTGTTTCCTCAGGAAACAATGTCCTGTCAGAATTCCCATTAAAGCCCTAAGCTTGTCCCTGCTCAGTTCTAATAGTGCCTTTGATCCTTTTTCGTATATTCGTATGCCCAGAGGGACATAGAGCTAGACGAGACCACCTTTGGTTGGCCGTCATTACAATTTTCTCCTCAATAGTGTCTCTAACTACGCAGAGGGGTGGTTTGCTGTTAGAAACCACACTGTTTCCAAGGAGCCCTACTTTTCTTGCAAGCTCATCAGCTTGTTCGTTACCCTCTATATCGCAGTGTCCTGGCACCCAGCACAGTCTCACCAGTTTTTGGGACAGCCCCTGACTATATCAGATTTGATGTTGATCGATTCCATTGCCTTAAGCGTAGCCTGGCTATCGATGTTAATGGCGATATCTCTGCCGGATATCGATCTCATCTGCAAAAGCTCGGCCGCCCTAAGTACAGCCAGAACCTCTGATCGGAAGACACTGCATGTATCCGGTAGTTTTAAGGATACATTTAATTCCGGGTCTTTTGAGAAGATACCAGAACCTGATCCTTCCCCTGTTTTCGAACTATTTGTGAAAATTGGAATTTCATTAGGTCTGACAATTGCATTATTTTCCCAGTCTTCCCTCACCGGATAAATGACTTCATACGGTGTGTCAAAGTCGACAAGGGAGGGAATTTCACCCGTTAAAGTTGGATTTCCTGGCAGTAGCTCCGAAAGGATCGAGTCGTGTTCGTAGCTACTGCTCTTGAAATTGTTTAAGTTAGTGAGCCGTAACGCACTATAGCCAGCAATAATAATAAATGCAAAGAAGAAGCGCATTCTAAAAGGACTTCACGAAAACAATATGAAGTCCGAATGACTTCATAGGAATGGTGATGACTTCAAGGGAATGGTCGGACTTCAACGGAATGGGCGGACTTCAAAGTGACTTCAGTGAATGCAGTGCATTCCCAAATGAATGCAATCGCTAGACATCAAATTCTGGATTGGTCCAAAGTGACTGCCTCAGCTACGGACTTCAAAAAGGAATGGTGATTTGTTTTCTGAAGTTGAAGTCCAAAAGTGAAGTCAATTGAATGCACTATGCACACCACAGTGTGAAGTATTGGTTGTGACTTCAAAGGAATGCAGTCCAAAAGGAATGCATTCTTTTACAACCCTGAACGGTAATGACGTTCTTTCTTAATTGAATTCCGCTGAAGTACGTAACGTTCAAAAGGCAAGCTAACTGTGTTAAAAACCTTTCAAAAATGCCTCTAGTTTTTAAGCCCATTTAAACAAGCAAAATAAAAAACAGCATGTTTTACCGATTTCTAGAAAGCCATGCCCGCAGAATCTAAGAAGATTGGCAAATGATTGCGCAGGGGGTTGTAAAATTGAAAAAGTCTAACTGAAATTAAAAAAAAATCTATATTCCTGTTTCATGCATTTTAAGTTTGAAAAATGTTCTTCCCTTTTGAAAGAGAGGCAAACTTTTATACCCGACCGAGGGTATATTGATATTAATGTGAAATTATCATCGTAGACCCCTAAGACCTTTTGGAGACAAGACATGTGATTCGATTAAGCCATGTCCGTGCGTCCGTCCGTCTGTATATGTGAAGTCTATCTTTAAATTCAAGCTGGAGAGCTAAAACTTGGTACGCGGTTTGTTTCAAGGCGTGGCTCGATCCAACAACGACCAAAAAATTGGCTCGATCCACCAACGACCACGCCCACTACTGGCTTTAATGTGAGTTTACCTCTTTATCATATTTTCTTTCAAAATGCTTTTTGGTCAAGTTAGACGCCTTGTATGAACTCAAATTTTGGCACTGAGCAAAACTGGCTCAAGACCTTAAACAAGGCAAAAAGTGGACCGCCCACAATATCGACCATGCCCACTTTTAACATGTTAGATCTTTAAAAACCCGATTTTTCGGGAAGTTCACTCCAAATCGAAAAAAAAAATTATATGACAAACATAAAAGATATTACTATTTGCTAAGTTTGTTCCATACAAAGTTTTGAGCTCCGCCCACTTTTAAGGGTCGTTTGTAAAAATAAAACGTTTTTTTCTGAAATGATTTTCGCTTTTACCATATTTTCTCATGGCTCTTACAATTGATATAACAAATAATTGATTTTAATTTTTTGCCCATACCCACTTTTGGAAGCGTGGCCGTTACAAATAATATATGAATTCGGGCCAAAAAAACTTTAAGATTTGGTGTTACACGATATACAGGGTGTTTCCAAATTCAATGCCAATATTTTGACACAAGATTTTTGGGTATATTTGAAGAAAAAAATTGTTCTACAGTATGGGCCTTAATTTTGATACCACTTATTGGGAATTTAAGAAAACACCTACTTTGAGGTACCTTGACCCATACTAACACAAATATCTCCGCTAACACTTACAACAGGTACTTCATTTAGGACTTAAATTTTAGAAGAAATAGTACTCCTTTTAACTGCATTAAAATAAAATTGATGACTTTTTTAACTTTCGAGATATTTGCTTTTAAGTCGGATCCTTTTTCCCTGAACATGACATTTTTTTGACTTTCAAGACACATTTCTGTGAAAAATGCGTAATAAACATATCGGTAATTTTTTTTTTCTAGTGCACCTAACAATACTTAACAAAAATTGCAAAGACAAGTTACCCGAAAAACCCACAGATTTTATGATACTTGGGGAATTCCATAGCAGGTAAAATTATGAAAAACTCTTTTCACGAAGCCGCGACAGGTATAAGGTGGAAATATGATTTGTTACCTACTTTTATAACCGCGATTGACAACAAGAACGATTTTTGACTATGTATTAATAATTTACGTAGGTTTTAGAGCATGCATTTTTTTTTAGACTACCTGATAAAAAGGTAATTTCCCTATCATTTTTCTGTTAAATCCCAAAAAGGATTAAGTTTGAGGTTGGTCGCCTAGTTGGAAAATTTACCTAATGTAAATTGTATAAAAGGTTAGAAAACAAAATTAAATCCATCAAAGTCATTTTTGAAGCCGAGTTGACACAACAGTTGTTATGAAACCCTACTTGAAATGGCATCTTTTACAAACGAAGAATACGCCGATATTATCTACGTTTATGGGATGTGCAACGGAAGTTCTATTAGAGCACAACAAAGATACCATCAGCTGTATCCTAACCGAAGAGTACCTAATCCCCGCGTATTTACAAATTCGTTTCGAAGACTTCGGGAAACGGGATCTGTTTCAACAAGACGACCTAACGCAGGAGCTTCACCAGGAAGAATTGCAGTTGATGAAAGAATACTGGAAGCGGTTGCAAATGATCCATCAATCAGCATCAGGCGCTTATCCTTGCGATTTAATGTTTCAACACATAAAATTGTTCGTCTCCTGCATACGGAATACTTGTATCCATACCACCATACACCTGTGCAGGAACTGCTTCCGAGTGATTTGGAGCCGAGACTTGAGTTTTGCAACTGGTTGTTAGAGCGGAACTTGGGTGACAACGGTTTTAAAAGCAGAATCCTATGGACGGACGAATCTCAATTTACTAGAGATGGGATTACAAATTTTCACAATCTACACACATGGGCTGCGGAAAACCCACACACAAGGAGAGAGTCATCATTTCAACACAGATTTAGCGTCAATTTGTGAGCAGGTGTTATTGGTCCCTTCAAACTGCCTCCCACACTGAATTCTGCAAACTATCTGGAATTTTTGCGCAATGATTTAACAGATCTACTGATATTTTCAACAGGATGGAGCCCCAGCCCACTTTGGTCGCGAGGTTAAGAATTGGCTGGATGAAAAGTACGCTGGTCGTTGGATAGGAAGAAATGGACCAGTTCACTGGCCTGCAAGATCTCCAGACCTTACAATTATGGATTTTTTTGTATGGGGGAGAATGAAAGAACTTGTTTATTCTACAGAAATATCAACTCTAAGATCGCATTCTCAAAGCCTCGTCACAAGTGAGGCAGGAGTTATCCTCAATAAACGTTGACAGCGCAATCCAAAAACGGGCTCTAGCATGCACACAAAATGGAGGAGGACACTTTGAACACCTTATTTGATTGTGAAGTTAACTTAATGAAATAAAAAAAAAACATAAACCAAACACGCATTTTTATTCAGAATAACAGGAATTGAACACTATGAATCGAGTTTTTCATAATTTTACCTGCTATGGAATTTCCCAAGTATCATAAAATCTGTGGGTTTTTCGGGTAACTTGTCTTAGCAATTTTTATTAAGTATTGTTAGGTGCACTAGAAAAAAAAAATTACCGATATGTTTATTACGCATTTTTCGCAGAAATGTGTCTTGAAAGTCAAAAAAATGTTATGGGCAGGGAAAAAGGATCCGACTTAAAAGCAAAGTTAAAAAAGTCATCAATTTTATTTTAATGCAGTTAAGAGGAGTACTATTTCTTCTAAAATTTAAGTCCTAAATGAAGTACCTGTTGTAAGTGTTAGCGGAGATATTTGTGTTAATATGGATCAAGGTACCTCAAAGTAGGTGTTTTCTTAAATACCCAATAAGTGGTATCAAAATTTGAGATAGGCCCATACTGTAGAACAATTTTTTTCTTCAAATATACCCAAGAATCTTGTGTCAAAATATTTGCATCGAATTTGGAAACTCCCTGTATAGGGTCACATATATATTAATTTAAAATTTAAAATTTGAAAAAGTTATAACAGTTTTGAAAAAGTAAAATTCATTTGCTTGAAAACACTTTAGCTGACTAATTTAATTATGCTGCTAGCAAATATGTGCATCGTAACTTTTGAACCACTTATTTTAAATTTGACGCCCTCCTTGTTAGCCAACACAAATGAGATTTAAAAAAAAAAAACGAAATAAATTTATAACAGTTCTAAAAGTGCTAAAAAATCACCGAATTTAAGAACAGTAGACTCCACTATGAAAAAGGAACAGAATGTGAAATATACCCAGAAATAATACCCTGAATAATACCCTTAAGAATAAACAAATAGAATTTTACACAAACTGCGCAAAAAAGGTTAGCTTAACCTTTCACAAAAGCCGATGGACCAGAATAAGCGGAATAAGCTCGCGATCAAGGGGTTATGGCTAGGCTATTTTTAAAAATGCGTCACATCGCGAGCGGAAAGAATTTGACGATAGAAGAGATGGAAGAGGAAAACAATTCTCGATCCAACACAACGCTGATGAGCTAGTTCAGAACATAAAATGCTTGCACAGAAGCTCCAAAGCGTGTTATGCCTTTACGGTGAAAAGCAATGATATAACCAGCAGAGTATTCAATAAAAATATCTGGCATACCTACATACCTACATACATGTCGGAAGAGAAAAAGGCGTTAAGCGGGCACCACAAAGCAGCCTCAGGCTTTGGCTTCGCCCCGTTACGATACGTGGGCTTTGAACCGGCTTTGCAAAGACATTTCGCTCATAGAGAGAGAGCTTCTATTATGTATTCAATACGTTATCCAAGCATGCCACGATAAAAAGGACCAGCTGTGGTCAAAACACCTTGCGATGTAGTGAGCACGGTTTGCTCACAACTACATGCACCTCAACAACAACAAGAGAATGAGCTAGAACCGTTACAACCTGCGGAGCCAATCTAAATCACAGCAGTTCCCGGTGACCATGCTCGATGTAATTCGAAGCGAAGCGTTCGGCGTGAGTTCAGAATTGTTCCCATAAAAATTAAAAACGCGGCTTATCCGAAAATTATTCAAAATGTTATGCCACGATAAATTAAAAAATACCCACATACAACCGAAAGCCTTGGCAGCTAGTGCTGTGTTCATAATTATGTGGAACATCGAACATTCATGTCCAACAAATATTAAGCAATTTGGCCCAAAATGTAGACACACTCAGATATTCTGCGTCATATCCGTGCATGACCAACACACTTATACAAATATAGCTACTGATTGACTTCGTGCATGCGATCGAAATCAACCCCCATTTGCTTCCCACGAAGAAAAAGTTCAGCACATCTGAACTCGTGCTGGGCTTCTGGAGCCTCATTACGTTTTCTCTTTGCGCACTCTTTCTCTTTGCAAACAAAATATTGAAGCCGAGCTTCATTGTGTTAGAAAACACTGAAATCGTATGGCAGAACTTGTTAACGTCGAGCCGAGGCCAAGCGTAGGCTACTTTGTGGTTCCCGCATTAATCATTCTGCCAACCCAAACTTGGATAAGAGACGCCCACCAGAAAGCTGTTCTTGGATTCACCTCAGACGCTCCTGGGATTTTACGTTTGTTGCTGGTTTTGGTCCGCCCCGGATATTTTCCAGACCGGTACCCACCACATTTTGTAAGCGTTCCCCTATCCGCCACCTCGCGGGCGCCCAATTGGGGACCATCAGCGTACCCAGAAGAGAAGCGTTAAAAAAGTATTGTCCCAGTTTCAAAAGGTGACTGTACGATATGTTCGAAACACAGTGTAGAGTCAAACTATTTTTTGAAGTACGTCAAACAAAGTCAGGATGTATTGCACCCAAGAGTTATGGGTGTCCTACAATTGGATTTCACCGTGGCTTTTCTAGTTTTCCGTTGACATCTCGTGCGGTGGTGGTTGTACCCCGTTAACGCTGATTGATGTGCGAGACCCATCCTTTGACTATTATTTGCAAACGCATACTTAAATACATTCCATGATGAAGTAACGATTACGTTCTCCTATCTTGGCTGCTTCCGTCGAAGCCATCCCATCAGGATCATATTGCATATCGGTGTGTGCATCTTGTATAGCGATAAATAAGTGCAATAGAGGGGTGGAATGAAACACATATTAACGTTCATCCAAAAGATCGCATGTGATTAAAAGCGATTCCCTTAAAAATGTCCGCAGATGAAAGGAATTCCATGTCGAACGAGAAATAAGTGATCATTAGGTGCTCCGGGTAGCTCAGTGGCATCGCCTTTGGGTTGGTTGCATGCAGGTGCGCCGCGCCATTCACTGCCGCCGCCGCCGCCAGTGGAATTGCCGCCACCGCCACCGATGCTATGTACATCTTTAAGATCAGGCGGTATCTTTAGGATAGGTATAACCATTTTATAATGTGAATATAAAACATGTATTTTTATGTCGATGGTCATCTGATGGAGGCTGTGATTGCCTTTCATTTGATGCCGATCGCGTTTGTGAGTCACATTATAAATGCAAGCCTATAATATATTGGTGTGTGAATATATAGGCTGGGCGGTGAATGCACAGTGCGTATGTCTGTATGTATGCCTACATGCGTGTCTGCTAGTAACGTTTAAAATCGAACATTATAGTTCTTGTGGTAATCCTGGGAGCAGTGGGGCTGGCACCTTGAGTTTTATGTTTGATCTGAAGGATCGTTTGCAATTAAATTGTGTAACGTAAATGTTAAGTTTAAATTTAGTTTTATTGAAAATACTCGTGATGTGATATATTTTAGTTGCTAATTGCTTTTCGAAATCAGATAAGTGCAAAAGTAATTTGATGGCTTCAAGATTAACATTGCCTTAATATAATTGGCTTGGGAACATTAATTTGGTAACAGAAACTGGCGGCGGCGGCGTTGGAGCGAGGTTGTAATGTGTGGCATTTTTAAAATGAACATCATTTTTACAATTGAATATAAAAGTTTAAATTTACTTTATTCAACCACTTTTTTTTATATGTATTTTCTTATTCCGTTAAACTTAAGTGAAGCAAATACTTTAGGATCCAATCGTTCGTCACACAAAGTGGCAGAAAATTTATGTCTAAGTAGATACCTTACATTATGGAACACCAGGCGCGAACGCAGGGGGTTGAACCCAAGTCGTAAATGAAAATGAAGTATTTTCTGCCCTGGCTTCGATAAAATCTAATTCTGTTGGTGAAGACGGCATTCCTCTTCGTTTCGTTCGACTTATCTTACCCGAAATTTTCAGTTCTGCATAACCACGTCGACGTTCCCTGACGCCTGGAAGCACGCGAGAGTGATTCCGATCTCAAAAATAAGTAATGCCTCTTTACCTAGCGAGTTTAGACCAATGAGCATCTTGCCGTGCTTGTCTAAAGTCTTTGAGAAAGTGCTCGCTCGACAAATCCTTAATCACCTATCCGTAAACTCGTTGCTCTACACCTATCAATCGGGTTTTCGAGCAGGATACAGTTGTTCTTCTGCCGTGGTTAATATCTTGGAGGACGTTCGAAAGGATTTTGATAAGGGTTTAGTTACGTTGCTATGTTTTTTGACTTCTCAAAGGCTTTCGACAAGGTTCATCATGGCATTCTTTGCTGGAAGCTAAAACATCTTTTTGGATTCAGTGACAGAGCTGTTAAACTCCTACGCGACTTTTTATCGAACAGGTTACAATGAGTTTTAGTTGGCGAGAGATTCTCTGCACTTAAACCGCTAACACAGGGAGCGGTTTTTTTTTGGGTCCGATATTGTTTTGTATTTTTGTTAATGATCTGCCTGTGGTATGCAAACATTATATTTTCTACTTTTCCGCCGACGATGCTCAGGACCGTTTTGCCCTCACTAATGAACGCAAATATTTCTGCAATCAATAAATGGGCAATAAAAAAATGGTCTTTTGCTTATCCCAAATAAATATGCGTTGCCCATTTCAAATAGGCTCTTCGAACTAAGCTGTATCCCTGATGTTTGGCTAGCAAGCTGCAAATTAAAAGTTGTGGAGTCTGCAACCTGTCTTGGCTTTGTCGTAAGCCGTAAGCTCTCTTGTTATGATCATATAAACCTCGTAATTGGTCGTATATATGGTTGTTTGAGAAAATTGGAAATCAGCAAACTTTATTCCTCTAGAAACACGCCAAAAACTTGTTCGCACTCTTATCATGCCTTTAGTTTCGTATTCCGAGGTTGTCTATCCCAACCCCGATTCACTTTCAATGTTCAAACTTCAGGTATAGCCTTTAATGATATGGTCCGGTATATTCACTGTCTTCGCAGGTATGACAGAATATCAACTCATGCCAATAACTGTCTGGGACGTACCTTAATCCAACACATCAATGCCAGAAACTGCATATTCCTAGACAAAACTTCAGGGTAATTCAATATAAACAAAAATTGAAAACAAATTTTCCTATGTTCTACTTAAATATTTACGACCTACTATTTTCTGGGGCTTAGCTAAGTTGTACTTAACGGCCATTTTTTTAATATTCTGACAGTTTTTTATGTGGAACTTAGGCTCATTCCGCCAACACTCTGGATTTGTTTCTTACCTCCCATCCCGATAAGTACTCAGTGAATGTACTGTCTCCTCTAGGCTCGTCAGACCACTGCGTCATATCAGCCACGTTCCTATTGGGTAGTCAACCTAATAAGGAAATAACTCCAAAAAGAATAGTGTGGCGGTACGAGAAAGCCTACTGGGACGGCCTTAATAACTTCTTCGGTCGTTTTAACTGGTCTTTGTGCTTTCTCGATGACAACGTAGATGCTGCTAGATGTATGAGATCCTTTATCCCTTACAGGATTAAGAGTATCAAACCAAAGGAGAACTCGTGGTTTGACTCGAGCTGTAAAGAGGCGATTAAGTTAAAGGAGTTATGTTTTCAGTCCTACAAGTCCAATCCATCACAGGTAAACCGAAAAAAGTTTAAACAAGCCAGAAAGGATTGTAATGCTCATATTCGCCGTGTCAAATTCCAATACAACCAAAAGCTGAGGCAGAAAATACTATATTGTCCCAAGGGTAGTAAAAAGTTTTGGTCTTTCGTCAAAAATGTCAAAAACTGTGTCTCATCTTCCATCCCAACACTCGTTTACCTACCATGACATTCCAGCTGTCACCTCTTCTAGCTGTCACCACCTCTAGACAAAGCGAATCTACTTGCAGCGCATTTCGCTGCTAGCTCCATGCTCCCTGATTCTGCAATGTCCCCGCCTCCAATTGAGCTCGTCGAAATCGAACATGCATGGACGGACATGTCTCATTCGACTCACATTTCGGCAGCGATCATATCCCTTTACATCCTATTTACTCCTTACCCTCTTGGTTGAGATAAAAAATACATTTTAAACAGCGAAAACGCGGCAACCCTTCTGCGATGAGAAGGGTTGCCGCGTCATTTATAATTTCTTTCCGAAAGGTCATTTATAATTTCTTTTTTAAACTGATTATTTTCGTGGCGCTTTGTTTTTATCAAAGTAAAATGTTAACTTTAGCAGAAAAAACTTCATTTGCACAAAATTCTTGCATTAATAACCTCAGAAAAGGTATTATTAAAGTCAATAATGTTGATGACAATGGTGTACCATCGAACAGCGCATTGAGAATAACAATTTCTTTTAGAAGAATATCTTGTTCTCTTTTTTACTTTATGTCCTTAAAATATTAAAGCATTTTTGGCACACAACATGATAAAGATGACACGAAAATTGTTTGTTTGTTATGTTTCTCTCTCTTTCAAACAACATTAGTTCTTCACACTCCCATAAGAACCATAAGAAGAACATATTGTCTTATTATGAGACCGAATATCTCTTGCAAGAAGAGTTTATGACTTTTTATCAGAACAAACAACTCCCATAAGTGGGCCCATTTAACTCCGGTAAGACTTTCTTAAGCGCTCTTGTAGTACTCTATGAGAGGCGAATTCTTGGAGAATTCTTGGCAAGCTCTTTGAGAATACTCTTATAAGACTCTCGTAGAGTGCTTTGGGAGGGAAAATGTTAGTTGGGGAGTTTTATCTCAGAAAGACCTAATCTTAGTCTCTCTTTCCGACTTCAGGATCATTGTAGTGTTTTTCAAGTTGAACTTATGGCGATAATGGAAGTCTTGATGTAAGCTTAAGACTTACTTCCAAGAATATCTTCCAAGGGTATACGAATCTTTTCTGACAGTCAGGCGGCTATCAACTGATTTGAATCAGTCTCTATAAACTCTAAATTAGCCATAGACTGTCGATCCTAAAGGAGATGTCGGAGAAGTTCAATATTCACCTGTGCTGGGTGCCTAGTCGTAGCGACATTCCATGTAACTGGCAAGGCTGACGAACTGTTAACCTTCGTACCACTATCTCAATCTTTCTTGAAAAAGACACCTTAGGCATTTCGATTTGCCTGAGTCTTTCAAACGCAAAAGAAAGAACAAATCTCAGATGGCCAAAGCTAGATCTTAAGCGTTCAAAAAGCTTATTCTTCATCACTCTTAATAGATTGCATGCTACAATAGGTGTCATTACAGGACACTGTCTGATAAAGGTGTAAGCCTGCAACAAGGCTTGGTGTCTATTCCAACAACTTCTGCAGGAGCTGCATGGATAAGGAGAAAGAAGAGAGCATTCTCAACCTTCTCTCTACACGCCCCGCTCACTCTAAAAATGCCCCGCTCACGAAATCTTCGCTAGGCAGCTCTTGCCTCTATAATGATCTTAGCGATAAGTACTAATGACCCAAAACATCTCTCACGCTTTTATCAGTATAACTCAAAATGATTCAACGAGGAGGAAGGATCTCTAGATCCTAAATTTGTGCATAGGTTTGCATATAAACCTCAAATATTTGAACATACCGTAAAAATTCCTGCAAGAAATAAATGCGCCTTCTTTATCGATCTTCCAATGCTTCATACAAGTCAAATGAAACTAATTTATCAGGCGACACCTTATAGCTACGTCCAGCATTCCATATTCAACAGGTCGCTATGGAAAGTTATTTCACAAAAGGGTGCCATGATGTGCGAAACATTAACCTAGTGCAGCCATCAATTAAGGTCACATGTCGTATAGGCAATGTAATTCCAGCAATTATATCACTACCCCCGCATTGACGGTTCTCGCACCGCACTGGCCACAAATCATAATGGAATAACTTTGCTCCCGGCCGGCCCGACCACAGCATATCACCACCTTACCGATTAACTTCATGGTTAAGTTATTTATATCAATGAGCCCCATAGTCTCAGCGTCCAGTGCGAACAAAACGCCCCAGGAATTCAGCGTATGGCCATAACTCACCGGGCATGATTGGAAACCTCTTGAGGAATTCATATCCTGGCGAGCCTGATGGGGATCACCAAAGCAAACAAGAAAACCTCATCTCCTCGCCTATGTATAAAGAGCATGGTGACGACGAATGCTGGGGTTAAAATAATGTCGGCCTAAATACTTGACCGGCCTACTGCTCATTTGTCAAAAATCTTGTCCATATGCTGTCAGCCGCACCGGTGGTCTGTTAATGGGAAATAATGGACTTTCACTTTGGGGCTTTCTCGTGGCCATCCCTTTGCTGAGTGTTCGTGTGTCTGTCCACAAGTCGACCGACCAAGTTTAAGGGTTGTTTTTGGCTGACCACCGACGAGTGTCTTGTGGCCACCCAGAGAAGCATCCACCTAATGCACCGGCGTCTTAGAATTCCGTACGTTCGTATATCGAGTGTAGGTATATTACGGTGTCTGTGGTAATGCGTTCCATCCCAGGTCCTCTGGGAGGCGCAAGGATAAATGATCTATTCACTTGAATAACTTGTAACATGGGCTTAAACAGCAACTTTCATCAATTTTGCTTTCGTTACCTCTGGGTTGTCGCCCTTGCCCCTTGGCAACCCGCACTCACCCAAGTGCGATTCCCATGTTCGGATGCGTGTAGTCGACCGCATTGATAAATTACCCGGGTATTGTGTGAAGTGCGAAAGGATATAAATCATACTACATTCGCAATTTTCGAGGGTGGCAAGGTGTGACAATTGATGATGGTCGCACGCTTCCGGTCTGGTGGAGGTGTTAGTTGTGCCCCTTCCGCACGTAGAGCCATAATTATTCCCTCTGTATACGCCTTACAGCACAAAATGCCATGCCCTGTTGTTTGGGTAGTCGCTCGCTGGCTCACCTCTTGTCTTGTCGAAGCGTATAGTCGCGTCGTCGTCGTCCTCGTGTTGTCGTTTTCGTTGTCCTTGTCGTTGTCTCTCTCCTAACCTACACACAAGACAATCCGCGCCGAACACGATATTTAATCATTTACATAAGTGAAAAATTATCGGCCTGGAAAATGGATGAGAAAATTACGCATCGCGCAGCATTCGAGCCTTTGGCAGCCCCGTGCTGCTGCAGATACACAAGATACGAGCGATAGACTGCCCGCAGCAGCCTTTAACTGGACGGAGAAATGGTTAAGTAGAAACTCATGTTACACGATATCGAACAAACTTATGACCACCGTCTACGTGTTCCGTGGATACGGTGAACAACGCGCTGCCGCTCCTACTACCTGCGCGATCGGGTGCGCATGCGGACACGCGGGGGGAGCGCACTCCACTGTGCGCAGCTCGCGTGTGCAACCGTCTCAGCGCGCGAGTGGCTGCAGGACGATCGAGGAGGTTCGGCCGAAGTAAGGCAAACTTCAAACTGTGCGATATAAATGCGATTGTGGGGCCAAAATCACCTGCGTGGTGAATTGCATCTGTCCCTGGCCAGGGTTCAACATGGGTTTCAATACTTATCACACCTCGCCTTAAAATCTCTAAATGGTGTACACAACATGCAATTGCAACATGCTCGTTATTTTGCAGTAATCTCGGCTCCTTCCTACTTTTATCTGCTTCTGCTAGTCAGAGTGCGGAGGTTTTTTCTCGACTATTAGACCAGCTATATCGACCGGACTCGGCAGGCTGATGCATTCGGATGCACCGAGTGCAACCGATTTAGGGGGATGGACTTTGTTGTTTATTGAGCGATTTGAATATCTTAATAAACGGCGAACAGGCAGATATTTTGTCTGTGGGGTTCGGGTCCTGAATGCTGATGATCGCCTCTGAATCGTGATGCTGGTAGGTAGGCACGTTCAGGCTTTATGCTAAATGATAGCTGCGTAGAGTGTGGCAATTATTCAATAGTGCTTCAGAGCCTTGAGTTTGCTTGTGTATAGGACAGCTTAGATAACCTAAAAGAAATGACTTTCCATTTAAAATAAAACAACATTAATACCTACTGGCCAACCAGTTTTAATGTTTATTTAGGCCTTTGCAGGCTTGAAAGAAACAATTAACAGCCTCTACTCCATCAGGATATCATTACACGCGTATAAGTAATTGTCAGATTAAACCAGTCCTAAATTACTCTCAGGAAGCTACGGCAAATGGCTACAGAGGTCGGCATTATGTATACCTTAGCTTTAAGTTAACTGGCGATGAAGGGGTTATGATGACTACCCTTAAGATGCAGAGCATATCGCGAGCGGAAAAAAAGCTAAGAAAAGGCCAGTACCTACACCGAACAAGAAAACTCTGCACGAGAACGCCAAAGCCTACGCCCGCAAGTGTTATGCCTTTACGGAGAAAAGAAATAATATAACCCGCAGAGTATTTCATAAAAACATCTGGTTGTCCATTCTATTCAATGTTGGAAGAGAAAAAGATGTTCAATATACGGCAGACCCATAACCTGAAAAACTGACGCCGACCATGAAGGCGCTCATTTTGGGACAGACGCTACTGGAGTTTTCATATATTGGTGTTTTTTGGCCCGCCCCGGGTATTTTCCATAGCGGTACCCACCATATCAAACCCCAGAAGGGGGTTCGGGTTTCTATCCGCCTAAAAGCGTTCGAGGTGTTCATTGGTCTCAAGATTTTTTTAAGAGGTTTTCGTTTGGGATGGGAGTGCCTTCTAACATAGCCATATTAAACGCGTTCTTTTCGTTTCATGAATCAATTCTTCGATTTTCTACCAGATATGTTGTGCCGCCAGCGCCTACTCGCAATACGGGCGGCTGACGAGTTTTTTTCTAGTTAAGCCCCGTTTTCTTCTTTTTGCATTGCTTCGGGAGAGGAATTCGGCTTACGTTTCTTGCTAGACGTTTTCTTTTGAGCTGAATCGGTCTCAGGTGCAAGTTCGTCCGTACCAGTATTCGCTTGCTGGTGGGTTCGGTGTTACACCCTCTTTCGTTACACGAGTATTTTTTTAGAGCATCTCTTTCTTTTCGCAGAGTATCAAGTTCCTTTTTTAGACCCTGGAAGAGTAGCTCCATTTCAGTAATCTTAGCTCGGAGTTCATTGTTCTCTTTTTCCAAGCTTATAATTTTTTGCTGAGTCCTGATTTACCGGCGGACTGCTTTTCCCGGACAAGTTCGATGTCGATTCATTGGTAATGATTTAATTTTCATTGTTGTTTTTGGTCTACGAATTGTGAACATTGACAACTTATTTATTTTTAATAACAGCTTAAGACTGAACGAAATTTAAATTTTATATTTAACACTTAGTTTCCGATTTTTCGCGCGGGATAAGTCCCACCGACAGGCGCTGTGTGTGGGCCACTTTCATTTTTTAGTTTAAAACTAGTATTTTAGTCGGTCAGGTAGTACTTACCTCAAAGCAATTCCATCCCCGACTCTGCAGCAGGACAAACAAAAAAGAATATGTATTTTTTTTATAGTTTTTCTTATTGATAAAATAATAGCAAAAAATTCGCGCGAATTAATTTTTTGTAATTATTTTTCAATGAGAATAGTGAAATTTTTTATTGTTAAAATCTTTTTAATCACGATTAAAGTAAATGAATGAAATAATTTTCTTCGCGCGAATTGTTAACTTTAGCAAAAACATCTTCCTGGTATTTTTCGAATAAGGAATCATTTGGCGTTATTTCACTTCAGATTAGTAAATCAGTTTGGTATTTCTTTTCTCTTTCGGAAAGTGACTTGGTCGTATTACACGGCAGCCTGATAGGGTCAAGGACATATTCGCTCTATACGGTCCAGTGGGGCCCGGGCCCAAAGCGGCAAATTTTGGGGGGTGGCAAGTTAAGTACACAAAGATTAAAAGCAAACAAATCAGTTATTGATTTACATATAAAAATACCATTTGACGACGTAAACGCCAAACAATTTCAATATTTTTCAACTCCTAGAAGACCTTTTTATTTTTCTGGATAATAGAGCAGACAAAAGTTTTCGCACGGTATTGGGCATAACCGTCGCCTCTCATTTTAGACAGGAGTTTTTTTTTAACTCTCGAAACGCCTTATACTATCGAATTGGTCAAATAAGAAGTTTGTAAAACTATAGCTTTAATGGCAGAGTCCCAAAACCGGACATATGATTGAGACGGAACTGTGAGTCATATCCGTCCGCCCGCCTTTTTTTGTGCCTCATATTTTGAAAGGCTTTAAATTGCGATGTAGACAGATTGAAACTACACATCTGAATTTTTAGGTCCCGAAATAGTACAAGCGTTTTAGAAATCCACCCACTTACATATTTCCTTCGTTCATAAGGGTGAAATTAATTCGCCAGAAACTTGTAAAAAAGAATAATTGCAAAATAGTCGCAAATGTTGAAACTATCTCAAAAGCAAAGCCAAAAATATTAAATCGAAAAACAAAAAATATGGAATGTGGCATTGGTCTTAGAAAATCAATGAATTAATTCATGGGTCGCCCCACAAAATTTTAGTAAAAAATGTGGGCCAGGGCGGCACTTTACCTTAATCCGCCCCTGCACAGGGTCTCTTGTCTGCTCTGGGTCTGGGTGGAAATAAATAAAAATGTAAGACGTTGATACTTTTGAGTAAAGTCGCAAATAAAATCCAAAAGGGTTAAGTCTAAGGAGAGCTCATTGGCCTCAGCCAAAAAAAAAAACAACAATTTTCAAACTCCTTTATGGAAAACATTCGAGATCAGAACCCCAGCCCTGAACGTGTGAAAACTGCTGAGCCGATTAAAACTGCTAGATTGAGATAGTAAAACGTAAAAGCGCCAAAAAAAACTTGACGCTAGTTCGAGTGCAGTGAAAAAAAAAACACCACTTTTTGGACCGAAATCGTATGCACAGGTTGCGTAAAACAAAGCAAGATCGCCCACAACAGATGCGGTGTCTCTCCATACTGTAATCTTGGGAAACTTGAGGATCAGACAAAAATTAAAACGTAATATTTGACAAACTGAGCAAGCTCGAGCTCAAACTTCGAAAAACTTCCAAGAAAACATTAGTATGAAACACCGTGATTACAAAAACTCCCCTTAAAAAGAGGTGTGGACAATGAAAAAGGTTGCAATGATTGTCACACACATCCCCACCCTTTGGAAAATTCGAAAGGTGAATCTTCCCTCCACATCAAAAACTGCATTGGTATAGTCGAACTTCGGTACAATAAGCAAACTAAACTAGTGAGGGATGAGGGCTACAATAAGGCGAATCGTTTTATACCCCATCCCAATTGACCACTCTGTCAAGCTCCGCATTGCATCATAAGTCTTGGCTGTTAAATTTTAGATTCTATTGAGCTTAATTATATTTAGCATTTATGTCAGTTAAAAATCTCCTTACTTCAAAGAGCATCGTTTTTAGCGGTCCGTCCAAAATTGGAAAAAGGACTTCTTATGGTATCGCTACTTTGTCCGTCCGTCCGTCCGTCCGTCCGTTCGTCCATCCGTCCGTCAGTCCGCACCTGTAACTTCTGAACTGTCAGTCGTAGAAAGATGAAATGCTGTACCCTTATAAAATCTATGAAAACTAGTGGGAGGGTTACAATCCGCCTGGGCAAATCGTTGGATACCCCATCCCAATTGACCACTCTCAAGCTCCAAAATGCGTTTCCATTTACTTTAATTGTGTTAAGAATTTGTCAGCTAAGAATCTTCCTTCTTAGAAAAGGGGCGTGGCATCAACCCCTTTTGAATAACATAATTTTTTTTCTCATCTTTTTAATCAGATGTAGTTTGCACGTGTTGATTGCAGTTTTATATTAAAAATTTGATTTTTTACTTAAAAACGACCCCAAAGGTGGGCGTGGCAAAAATTGGTTCAATCGAGTTGATAGCTTACACACATATCTGAACATTTTATAGTGCAAGCTTTTTGGATTTAAAGCAAATATATCAAATAAAAACCGTTTATTAGAATGCATATTAAATATGACTACGCCTACAAGGGGGTAGTTTTCGCATTTTTCTTAAATGGTAATCACAATATACTTAAGTGAGGATATCGCATACCAAATTTCAGCTTCTTACGACAACTTTGATTTTTCAATTCAATTCAATTCAAAAAACTTTTTATTTTCATTTCGATAAGTTTTACAAAAAGAAGTTTACAAAAAGTAGTATACAACATGGCTTAGCGCCGTCTGCCGTGTACAACTTTGATTTTTCATGCTATTAAGTAAAGTGGGCGTGTCAGTGGGCGGATTTCAAAAATCTTACACTTGCACTGATTCGTGACCTAGCTCAAAATTTAGGGCCTAAAAACTACCGACAGACGGACGGACGGACATGGCTCATTCGACTTAAAATTGGGTCTCGATCATATGCCCTTAGGGTCTTGGGGATCTACGGTGATTATTTCTCTAAAATTAAATTTTGTTACAAACTATGAATCAAACTTAATATACCTCCTATCCTGGGGTGTAAAAAATGAAAACGCATACAAGGGCAATTTTTTGTATACACGTATAATGGTTTGATTACAGTTTGAATATTGATGGGAAAAAAGACAAAAAGTGTTTTGGCCTTATCTTAAAAAGTGTGACGGTCAGAAAAAAGAAAATTGACAGCACTAAGAAAATACTATGCTTTCATAACAAAATCGAATTTTTGCAAAATATTGAAATTTTTTTTAGAAGTAAGGAATGGAAAATAACTAGATACCCATTTTCACCCTGTTTAACGTCATAACTTTTTCATAAGTTTATTTAAAAAGGCGATATTGGGCTTACATGTAAAGCAGCAAAAGGCTCAGCAAAGGCTAGAATCAAATTTTGGTTTAACGGTTTTAAAACTGTAGTTTTGGCGTATTTTCCAAAAAAAAAAATCGAGAAAAAAATGTAGCATTGCATCGGCCAAATAATATGAAAAAAATCAAACACATCAAAAATTATTTTTAATTTTCGGGAAAACTATAGAAATTTTCGAATATTTAGCAGATTCTGAGATTTAGTTCGAAAGCTTCAAAAACATTTCAAAAATTATTTTTCAAAATATCCTGAAATCCTAACGGTGGTACCGATTATAATAAAATTTGGTTTTCATATAAAACGTATAAAGGGAATTCTAAAACTTTAAAGATTTTTCAAAAATTGCGTTTCTAACATAAAATTTTATGAAACGATTTTAAAAAACATTTAAAAAAAACGCAGTTTTTTAACCGATAACTAAAGAACCTGTGCTCTGAGTATTAGAAAAAAGTAATCGTTGCTAGGATAAAAAGTATCAAAAGAGTATAAAAGAATCAAAAAAAAATATACCGGTATTCAACAAATAGTTCCGAATAGACGTTTTTAGAATTTGAAATCAAAGAAATGAAGAAAAAGCCAAAAAATCTCGTGTCCCCCCACACTATCTCGATAATGGTAACACATACCTACCGTTTCGAAAAAAATATCAGACATAGACAATTATCTTAAGGTTCGATAAAAAAATATTTTTGCTTTTTTTTTTTAGATATGCTGAAAATCATTTAAGTTGATTTACTAAAATGGTAGTGCAGTGCCAAATAAATGCCTATTACTTCTAAGTTGTTGCTATTTTATCAACTAAATTTAACACAAGCACAAACCACTGGAGTAGAAAGAAAAATATATAAGAAAATTTGAAAACAAAAAAGCCGTTTGTCATATTTTTCAATTTTTTTTTGCAAAAAAAAAATTAAAAAAATTTATTTGTCACCCTGCGTTTCAATAAAAATTTAATGAACTTTAGATTTGGATAAAATAAGTACAGCAGACTTGTTAACAAAATATCAACAGTACCTAGAGTAAAATTAATGAAAGATTATTTTTTTTTAAGATTTTTAAGCCCGAATAGCGGGCAAACAGTCAAAAATCTCCCCTCTTTTTACTACACTGCAATGTCAGCATTTAATGACTCGTATACAAAGATCTTATGCACATACCTAATCTTCTTAAAATTGCATTCGCAATATTCTATAAATATTATATAAGAGAAATAAATGAGTTATCGAGATGCACTTGAAAAAATGGCATAAAGTCAGAAATCGTCCTTAAAAAAACATAGTCGTACTAAAAAACATTTCATATGCAAATTAAGCAATAATTCTACGCCAAGCATTCAAAAAAAGCCGACAGTCCGCTACGTGTATGACCTCATACTTGACGGTCTTTTTTTTTTACACAAATTTCAGCTTTGTACAATTTTGCTTTTTCATGCTTATAACTAAAGTGGCCGTGTCAGTGGGTGGATTTCAAAAATGTTTACACTTGTACTGCTTAAGGCCCAGGAAAGAACAGATTTCAAGTTTCAAGATCCTAGCTCAAAACTTAAGGCCTAAAAACAAACGACTTACAATTCGGTCTCATTAATGCCCTTAAGTTCTTGGGGGTCTACGGTGATTTTTTCTCTATGTTACAAGCTATGAATCAAACTTAGCACATACCTCCTATCCTATATGGGATGTGGTATAAAAATAAAAAGAAGACCCCATCTTGTGGTCTTGGATACGATCTGATCACTGGCGAAATTTTGAAAGAACTACCTAAAATGACACTGTCAAGCTACATTTTATCATAAAGCATGTACGAGGATGTATGAGCATGGCTTGATCAGAATGGATCCAGTGGTGTTCATCTGGATTATCCAAGATATGCTCGCATATTGCACATTTTTCCCGTCGTTTTTTACACCGAAAGATTACTTTCCTCTTCAAACGCCGGGCATTTATGCAGTCCCCTGTAGCTGTCGTCTTATGTAGGGATCTTATGATCGTCTTATATCTTAGAAACGAGAAGGAGTATTGCAACCCGTTTGAAAGAACACATCAGTGCGGTGACTAAATTGTTAGTGTGATGGAATTTATGGGCTGGGTTAAAAGCCCGCAACCCCGAAAAGCCAACATTTCTAAATATATAATGATATTATCTTAAAAGTGAAATATGAATAGGCAACCCCATTGCTTGGCTTTCTTTACAATCCTTTAAGTTAAAGTACGTACGCCGGCTTTATTAAATGTCACATTACACACAGTTCGTTTGCCACGACCATAGACCATAGTTATCTTAAGCTAGTCCCAATCAAAACCCAATAAAGTGAGAGGTTCGACGCGTAAATTTGACAGCTGGAGAGATTTGACAAACAAATCCCATACGATTTCCAAATTATTTTCTTATTTAAGTCTCTCTATAGGTTTAATATATTATGGCCATCACTACAAACTGGCGAAATTTGAGCTGTATTTTCGATGCTTTTTGATGACATTAGATTAATTCAACTTAAGTCTATTATGGTTGGGCCTTAAGAGTTGTTAACGTACATACTAACTGGCGGACGGACATGACTCAATTAAGTCTCTTGTAATTCTCGAATATGTTTAATGCAAATGTAATCTAAAAGATCCTAGAGACATAGGCGCCTGTTATGTTAACGTAGTTGTGTAAGTAATTTCACTTACACTGAGAATGGTTCCCTTATTATCGAAGGTCCAACCTTTTCAATTATGGAAATTCAAAATAAGAAACACGGTGTCTTAATTGCAAATATATATGTACATAGGTTTTCAATCTACCAGACCCCCACTGAAAAAACAAAAAGCAAAACTAACTTGAAGTTGTACTACCAAAGGAAAGGCTGAACAAAAAGATCCGAAGCCCAAGCCCATGTATTTGCAATCAGGGCTATATCAAAATACTCCTAAAAAATACTTACAAGTATTTACTTGATAACAAAAGTACCATTAGTAATATTAAACTAACTTTTGCCGCCGCTGCTGGGATCGTTTTCAGATTTTATATCCACTTTTTAACGTATACAAACTAAAGTGAACTGTGCCTTAATTTAAAATATTGGAGTCCCAGACAATAAAATTAGTTTATGCGCTTATACAATAGCTGTATGCTTCTGGCAGGGTATGGCGGCACCCAAATCGCCTGGCACTCTAGCTGGCCCGGCGAACTTCAATCCGCACAAAATTCGTTAATGTGATGGAAATTATGGGTTGGGTTGAAGACCCGCAATCGCGAAAAGCCGCGACAGTCGCTCAATAATTAAGCAATGTTAAATATAAATATACAACCCCATCGCTTGGCTAGGGGTATAGATTGCTTGATGTCTGCCTATACCTACGTATATTTTCGTGATTTTAGATCTTTGAAATTTTTAATTTTCGCTATTTTAGATTTTCCGCATTTTAAAATTTTTGGCTCTGGGCTTTAGGGGTAAGGTTTTTCGAGAATCGTTCCGACTTCTTAAATAATGATTTTAAAAATACACATCCTGCGAATCGAAATTTCACTTCCTATAATAAAATTTTTAAGGAATTCTAAAAAGCAGCATATATAATGCTTTAGTTAGCACAGAGAGAGATACATGAGAGGTTGGCACTGGCTCATATCATAAACGCTTAGAGGCCTAACCATAGAAGATTTAGATGAGCTTAAGTCGGCTTAGAGATTCAACGCGGAGTGTTTGAAAGCTGGTGGGAAACAAACAAATCTCTTACGAATTCCTAATCGTTTACTTAAGTTGTTTACATATTGGCAGAACTTCAGCGGGATTGTCGATGTATTTTGGCATTATATTAATCTTACTTAAGTCTATTATGGTACGGCCTTAAGGGTTGTTGACTGACGGACGGACATGAACCAATAAAGTCTCTTGTTGATCTCGAATATATTATAACGTTAAAAGATCTAAGAGACCAGTCGCCTACTATGTTAATGTAGCAGTGTTAGTAAGATACAAGAATGGTGTTGCAAAAATACAATACAGGCCTTAAACATTTTTAATGCAGGTTTCCATCTACCAGACGCTACTGAAAAAACCAAAAAACAACTAACTTTCACTGGTACATACCAGGAGTTTCTTTCTGGCTGAACTAAAAAGGTCTGAAACCCGCGTGTAGGTATTTGCAATCATTGCAATGCGTTGGTTATTTAAAATCTTCTTTGAAGTGGTTACACCCTCGATAGCAAAAGTATCATTCCTTAGTTAACACTCCATTCCTTAGTAATCACGGCTCAAAGGTATTTTCACGTCTTTGCAATTTTGTCATCGCTTGAAATATACATACATACATATGTACATACCTTTCCAATGATATACAACTTTTTTGGCTATTAAAACTTCTCCCAAAATCTGCTGTAGGGTACATGTACATACATATGCATGTATGTATGTACCTATGCATCTAAAATTAAACACAAAAATACATATTTAGGTACATACATATGACCATATCCATTAAAAAGAAAAAGAACTATCCCAAAATTTCATATACACCATGCATGTACATACATACATGTCCCGATTGCATTTTCAGATTTTAATTTTTTTACTGACAGGCTGTCGCCTACTTTGTTTTATTTATATAGATAAGTGTAAACTAACTGTAATTTTTTGTCCATGAACTTTTCTTAAAGTTTAATGGCCTACAAGCTATTCTGGGTGGAGACGAATGCAACAATCAAAAAATCATTAAAATCGGTTCAGCCGTTCTTGAGTTATAATTAGTGTAACACACTCGACTTTGTTTGAGATTGAAAAACTATCTTAAAAGCAGACTCTTTCGTCTTAAGTGTGGTACTGTATTCTCGAGTTTCAGGGAAGAACCCCAGGGAAGCGTCCTCGGTCCGTCCCTATTCTTGTTCTACACTAGAGACATACCTCTTGATGTGAGGTTAGACAATTATGGCCACGTTCGCGGTCGACACGGCCATCCTGGGCTGGCAATAGGTGAATCAGTTAAGTCATCAACGAGAAGCCTCCAACGAGCTTTGGACAAATTTTGCGTCTGGACGAAGACTTGGCGAATCGTTCTTAACCAGAACAAGTCAATGCATGTCAATTTAACATACAGAAGGGTTAACAATTTACTACTGTCATAAGCTCTGAACAGATACCTTACGCAAAATGTTTCAGAATGAACCTAGACACTTAACTTAGGTGGAAATCACACGTTAAGAAGAAGCGTGACGAGCTCGAAATCCGGCTCAGGGAAGTGTATTGGCTTATCGGAAAATATTTAGAAATTAAGCATTATTATCAACTTTTGTACACGCAAGTTTTAAAGCCCTTTACTTTTTGGCTCACTCTTATCTACCTACAAAAGAAAAAAAATCTAAATCGGTTACAAACTAAACTTAAGGTGAGATTTTGATCATTACGTTAATTGTTTTTCTTGGTTGTTCTTCTTCAAACCCCGTTTGTGACAAGTAAGAACGATGTGCTCTTTAATTCGACTTGAATATTGCATTGAACTTTAAAATTTGAAAGTCCCAAGGACACGCTCTTTTTTTCTTATGGAGGCTTTTGGATTTTAGGTCCAAGCTTTGCTACACATTCCTTATGTGTTTTGGTATCCTTAATTTTCGAATCGGTACCTAGCTATTTTGAATTTAACCAGCTTGATGTCGACATCTTTTCACCTACGAGCGAATAAAATTGACATTTGGCCCGTCCCTCAGTTGCCGAAAACTGCCGACACCCGTTAACGTAGGAATCGCACGCTTGAAAAAACTTTGCTAGCCAATGTACGATGCTCGCCCGACCAGGCACTGTGGGTGGCCTTGAAATTTATAGATCCGCAATCGCATTCAATAGGTATGATTTAAATGACATCATAGCTTCCTGCAAGATTTATAACTGTTTGAGATAGCTTTTAGCGTTTTAGCTCACAACTAGGAATATTAAAATTTGGGGTTACAAAAAATTAGGACGTTTTTATTCCTAGTTCAAATGAGGTAGGTACCAAACCTACCGAGGTTGTATCTAGATATAGGTAGTAGGTATCTATACGATACCTATCTACCTACTGTAGATAGGTAGGTAGGAAACCTAACCTATACTGTGACCAATAATAAATTGTCTTGACCGCTGCACCATTATTAAATTTAAGCATGAAAAAAACAGTTGTTTCCACAATTAATTGTTTTCATACCAACTGCTTTCTTATCTAAATATATTTCGGATCCTAGGTTAGGGAGGTACCTTACCTATCTTAAAGTTTAAATAAGGTACCTACCTACCTACATATTTATGAATTGCGCCCTCCTTCTAAAGTGGGTTGAGTAAGGTTGTACTTAACCAAGGTAAGTAGGTATACCTTACGTTACGTAGGTACTTTCTTTTACCAAAGAAGACAAGATGCCTATGTGATGCCAACTAAAAATCACCAGACATGTTTTAGCAACTATGTAGGTACCTACCTACTTAGCAAATAAATCCAACAAAAGGTTTAATACCTCGCTACCTATGCAAGATAAACACTTAATTTTCCACTCGCCCATTTGAACCCCTCAAAAATTATTGCAGAATTCGTGCGTACCCACTATACACTCCCCAACAGCCCTAAACCTAATAATCTTTCAACATAGAAACACTCTCATTAAAGCCAATAGTTTTATTGCTTCGTCTAAAAACCGATTCGATTAACCACCACCACCCCTCAAGACGAGCATAAGCACATTTGTATGTTAAGTTGCGTTTACCTACCTACCTATACCTTCCTAGGCGCTACCTAGGCCGCATTTCTATATGCTAGTAAACCTGGGTGGGATGGCGAATGGGATGGATGACAACAAAGCAACTGTTATTATTAATTACAACTATTGCTGCCATTACATTTATTGTTAATTTTCCAACTGCACAAAGAGGCACACACATTCGGCTGCACAAACACGATCAAATGCCATGTGAGACAAAACGATGAACAACCCCGCCGCTGCTCCAATAAGAACGGTACTGCGAAGAAGAAGCAAACAATCAATTGGACTTGGCTTTGTTTGTTTGTTTTTTTTTTTTCTTTTTCTTTCATCCATACCACATAAGCGACTACAAAAAGAAGGGGTAGTAGCAAAAGGCATTCACTTGAACTTTTCTATACACGATAACCGAGCACTTCTACACTTACCTCATTCCATTGCAGCAAATGAACAAAATGAATAGAGGACACAAATACGCTCAGACAAGTTGTTCACTTCTTATGGGATTTTCCTATGTTCACAAATCATTTTTTTTTTCTTTTTTTATTTGTGGTGCATCAGGGCGGAGTTTTCCACTTTGTGTGAAGCAGAAAAGCCATTGAAGAACGAACCGATTCGCAATGTTCCTCTTCCCCTACGCGATTGTTGCGATGTAGTAGTGTTGGTGAGGTATTGCCTTTTGATACTTTAGGCGTGGTTACAGCTACGCGAATCGGTTATTTTCCCCTTCACGAAGGTATGGTTTGGTTATACACTTTTAATATTTCTTTGGTTGCTTTTCTTTTCTTGTGTGAATGTGTTTGTGGATGGGTTGCCTTCTTTGCGAAAATAGTATACTCTTTGGATTTCTTTTTTTTTTGTGCCGTCGGTCGCTGCATTGTCGTCGTTGAACACAGCCTCTCAAACTGTGATAATCGATTATTTTTCGGGATGTGGAAAATTTAACTTTGAGGACAATTTTTCAGCTATTTAAGGTCGAAATTTAAGCGAATAAATGTATCCACAATGTAAGCATACAATGGCTGCTTAAAGGGTGTTGAATATGTAAACAAAATCAATAGAAAATAAGCGTGGATCTATGGTTATAGGTAGGTACCTACTAAGGTTTACCTACAAGGTAGGTAATACCTAAATAAATACATTAAATTTTTGTTAACAGTTTCAAAACCGAGCGTTTAACGTAGGTAGGCGAAAAAAAAACTGTGATAAAAATGTTGTCCCCACCACTATCTCCGATGCTGTAGATACCTCCGGTCAAATGTTTTGCCAAAAATAACATATATACACAATAATTTTGAATAATTTTGAATATTGAGCAGATTCTGAAATTTAACTCGAACACTTCAAAACACTTTAAAAATTAATTTGTTAAATACCTACGCGAAAAGAGAAAAGCGCGAAAGAGATGGCATTTGTCTCGAGTGCCTCCTGAAAAAACCATCCTGCACAGACTATCTAACGAATCAAGGCACTTACTTCAAGATTTTAAAAGTTTCGAGATTACCTACCGATTATCTTGAAAACTTGACGGCGAGTGCGGGAGAGTCGAACACTTTGAAAAGCCGTGAGGTCAATTAAAAAGCCTAAGGTGCCTTCCTATGCTAGGCACCAATAAGAAAAGCTAACGGACAAAGAGAAAGCAGATGTAGGTATTTACAGAGCATCCAGAAGGGAGCCGTTGATCTGTGTCCCAATGCGGAACTAGACAACTACCAAATGAAAACCGTGTGACTATATGAGCTTCATCTAACAATCCGAAATCTAAAGAATAACAAAGCTCCAGGCTCTGATAAAATAACACGAAAAAAGCGTTAGTCAAGCTTCTTTATATCATAAACGCATCAATGAGAATTTCATACGTTCCAAGGCTATGGAAAGTCACAGAAGTAATGATGGTTCCGAAACTGGGAAATGCCCGAAGCACCAAAAATCATATATATAGACCAATTTCGCTTCAGCCGATTACATCTAAAGCCTTCGGGAAACTTGAGCTCAAACGACTGTAATCAATAATTGAAGGAAGATCATTGATTTCGGATCATCAATTCGGTTTTAGGGTCAAATATTAAACAACTGATCAGGTCTATGTCGAATAACTAATAAAATTGATAGCCAAAATGATATGTTCGACCGTTTATCTTGACGTATCCAAAAGCATTTGGCAAAGTATGGCGCCCAACTAACATTTTCTCTCTCATAACACTCTACGAGAGTCTTATGAGAGTATTCTCCAAGAGCTTGCCTCTTGGAATTTGTCTCTCATAGAGTACTACGAGAGCGCTTAAGAGAGTCTTACGGGAGTTAAATGGCCCCACTTATGGGAGTTATTTGATCTGATAAAAAGTCTTAAACTCTCCTTGCATGAGTTATTCGGTTTCATAATAAGACAATAAGTTCTTCTTAGGGGGTGTGAAGACCTAGTCTTGTTTGACAGAGAGAGAAACATATAACAAGCAAGCTTCGTGTCATCTTTATCATGTTGTGTGCCAAAAATGCTTTAATTTTTCATAAGGATATAAAGTAAAACAGAGAACAATATATACTTCTAAAAGAAAGTGTTATTTTCAATGCACTGTTTGATGGTACACCATTGTCATCAACATTATTGACTTTAATAATATTTTTTCTGAGGTTATATATGCAAGAACTTTGTGCAACTGAAAATTTATCTGCTAAAGTTAACATTTTACTTCGATAAAAACAAAGCGCCACGAAAACAAACAGTTTAAAAAAAAAAAACTATAAATGATAGCTCATCGCTCAACATCATTGCCGCGTGCACATGAATGAAGGAATATAATATATATGACGTCATTGGAGTTGACTGTGAGTTTGTTTGCGTGTAGAAAAAGTCAGTCAATCCATGCTGGCTAACCAGACCATGTATATGATACCTACAATTTTTTCTCCATAAAGAATTGCAATAATTAAAAAACTACTGTCACCGCAACCACACTACGTACTGGCAAAATTACTTTTGACGGATGGTGGAACGCCATTAGTTTGAATTGACATGAATAGATATTTTTATCAGCCATCCGGTCTCAAAACAAGAGTGTTAGGCTGAAAAGAGTATTTTTATGAGTACTTCGATAATTTGACTCTCATAAGGATGCTACTTATAATACTTTTACTCTTTGAGAGTAAAACGAGAGTTGAACTCACATAACAATAACCAAATATGCTCTCATAATGGAAGTTTACGTCTTTTTTACTCTGGTAGCTTTTTACCCTTCTAATGAGAGTACTATGAGAGTGAAATTCAATTTAATCAAAAAAAAATTATGTTCTGAGAGTACTCAAGAGTTTTACGAGAGCCTTATAAGGGGTTTTTCTAGATTTGTAGAGCACATCTCTCGAGAGTATGTTTGTTGGGCGTGATGGACTGAAATATAAGCTAAGGAAAGTTTGAGGCAAGTATGACTTGACGTAATAGACTTTTTCGCGAAAGATAAGCGAGCGAATACTCAAAACTAGAACATACACAAGAAAGCTTCTTCGGTCCAAGACTGTTTTTTTTATCTATACAAGAGACGTGTTTCAAGATTAGATGAGACAACGACTGCAGCCACGTTTGCTGACGACAGAGCTATCCTCACAACGGATAAGACAGTCGAACTTTTATCGGGAAAACTCTAACGCGCTTTGAAAAAAAAAATATCCCAATGGACAAGAGAACAAGTGAGAACAAAGGAGACAAGAGACAAAATCAGCGCCTGTAAGTTTTACTTACAAGAGGGTAAACTTCTCCTCTTCATTAACCCGGTACAAATTCCGTACGCAAACGAGGCGGAATACCTGAGCATGACTCTAGACGCAAGACTTAAGTGGAAGCCACACGTTAAAAAGAAAAGCGACGCATGCAGGGCCGTATTTAGAGCTTAATTAAAGGTAGGGCATCGGTAGTATGTATAAGGTAGGACAGGAGTAAATTTAATGTTTTATTTTGCAGATTAATTTTTTTACCATCGACCCCTTTAAGGAGGCGTGGCTAAAAATGTTGCAAAAGTGAAATACAGACCTCGTTTACCTCAAATGTTTATTTTTGTTTCTTATTCCTTCATAAATTAGGCTTTAGGCCTGTCAAAATTGCGTTTTTATGGAAAACTCAAGGTTCTTCATCAATTCTCTTCCAAAACCATTTGGCAAAATGTTTAATAAGAATCTCAAATATTTAAGTTTGTTGTCCATCTCCATTTGGTTACACCCCATTTAGCCAAATTCCATTTCGCTGAGTCCTACTTCGCCAAATAGAATGAAAACTGATGTATTTTAAGCTGAAGTTAAATCATGTTGTACTCTTTTTGATCATTTTTATACCCGACCCAGGGTACATTAATTTTAATGCAATGTTTGTTGCAAAGTGAAGCAATCACCGCTAAGACCTTTTAAGGATATGATCGAGACCGTTTGGTAAAATGATTAAGCCTTGTTCGTTCGACAGTCTGTATTTTTGAAGGTTAAAGTTTTCAAAATTAAGCTAGAGAGCTAAAAACAACTGCAGACAAAGTTAATTGCTTAAATTTGCCGACGGCCATGCTCACTATTGGCTTCAATGAGAGACAACCTCTAATTTACATTTTATTTCAAAAAACTTTTTAGTCAAGTGAAATGATGCATATGAACTAAAGTTTTTAGTGTATAGAAATTGGGGCTAAACGCCTTAAACACGACGAAAATTGAACCGCCCACCCGATTGACCATGTCCACTTTTACTGTGTTATTTCTTAAAAAACTTGATTTCTCTTAAAATTTACTCTAAATCGAAACAAATATTATACCTATATCAAATATTGACGATATTGGCATTTTCTAGGTTTGCTTCATATCGTGTAACTATACCTTGAGCTCCGCCCACTTTAAAGGTGCGTTTTTAGGTTTTTTGTTTTGGCTTGAATTTTCATTTTTGACACATGTCCTCACGGATCTAACGAAATACGTTTAAAAGATTTTTTTTTAGTTTAAACCCACTTTTAAGGGGGTGGTTTATACACATATTTGGCTTCCAATGAATAAATTAAGGCCGAAAAACTCCAAGATTTGGTGTTGCTGGATTAATAGAGCCAGGTATTCCAGGAGTTTCTAGACGAGAGAGCCAGGAGTTCCTAGACGAACTCTTGCACTTACTCACATGTTTCCTATAACTTCTAAACCCATTGAACCTGACAACTTGTCGAAACATTTTCGGAACATTTGGCGAAACGGGATCTAATACAAATTGGCAGATTATCGGCTGACTTATCATTTGGCGAAGTGCGACATAAAATATTTTTTCGAAACATACAGTCATACAAAGACACAAAAAATTTTCTTAAAGGGATGAGTTTTTTGGTCGCTGATTCTCCATCTATTAGGGGAGGTAAACTTTTTTTTTTTTTGTTGAGTACTAGGGTGGACGGAGGCTAAAACTCCAAAATCTTTAAAAGATACCAATACGCCCACAATAGCAGGTATATAATACCGAAGTAGCCGATATTGGTTATGCCCGATTTCCACGTGCTAAAAAAACACCCATTTATGAGAGACACTATGAAACTGCCAGAACGGACTTCATAGTAGTAAATTTTCGCTCTCTCATAATACTTCTTGACTACAACTAAGTTAACTTAACAAGTAGTTTACGCTTCCGTAGTGTTTATCGCATTATGTAGGTTGGTATCCAGTGAAGTTTGTTACTTCTTTGCCCACGTTAGCTATTCCTAAATCTCTGTGAATATCACTATTCCTAATATACCATGGAGCATTCACAATTGCTCTTAGTGTCTTGTTTTGAAAAGTCTGCAGCATGGACATGTTGCTCGGCTTGGTACGACCCCAAAGTTGTATACCGTATGTCCAGGACGGCTTTAACATCTGCCTGTACAAGAGCAGTTTGTTATGCTTAATTTCGAAAATCTTCCGATAAGCCAATACATTTCCCTGAGCCTAATCTCGAGCTCGTCACGCTTCTTTTTTACGTGTAGTTTCCAACTTAGTTTGGCGTCTTGTGTCTTCACTAGATACTTCGCTTCATTTGCATAAGGTATTTGTGCAGAATATGAACAGAGGTAAATTGTTAACCCTTCTGTAAGTGAAATTCACATGCGTAGACTTGTTCTCGTTAAGAGCGATTCGCCAAGTCTTCGTCCAGACACAAATTCTGTCCAATGCTCGTTGAAGATTTCTCGTTGATGACTCGACTGATTCACCTGTTACCAGGATGGCGGTATTTCCCGCAAACGTGGCCACGACTGCCTCGTCATCTAGACGTATGTCTCTTGTGTAGAGCAGAAACAGGGTCGGACCGAGGACGCTTCCCTGGGGTACGCCAGCACGAATTTGTTTGAAACTCGAGTATTCACTACTACACCTAATACGAAAGAGTCTTCCTTTAAGATAGTTTTTCAATATTTTTTGTCGAAGGCTTGCGATACGTCGAGGAAAGTACTTGAACATATTTTTTTCTTTTCTAAGGCTTTTTCAATTTCATGCGTTATTCTGTAGACTCGATCTATTGTGAAATGGTTAGGTCTGAAACCGAATTGATGATCCGGGGTCAAACGTCTTTCTGCAATTATTGGTTGGTATCGCTTCAGCAGAAGTTTCTCGAATACTATCGGCAGAAGCGATATGGGCCTATAAGATTTTTTACCATTTGCACATTTCCCCGGTTTTGGAACCATAATGACAAGTCCATAATGTCCATAAAGTCCATAATGAAAAGTCTAAGAGAAGCGTTTATCATATAAAGTAGCTTGACTAATGCCTTTTTCGGTAGTTCTTTCAATATTTCGCCTGTGATCAAGTCGTAATCCTGGGCCTTATTATTTTTAAGTTTGCTTATTGTCTGTCGGAGTTCAACTAACGAAACTTTTTTCATTCTAAGCCAACGGCGGACCGTCGAAAGGCTTGAATGCTTCTTCTAAGTGTTCAGCAAACAAATCCGCTTTCCCACTGATGAGTATCAGCCAAGATTGTGGATCGAAACAGACGTGGTTACCAAACTAGGGTAAAGACCAATTTTGATCTTTTTTTGAATCCGCTTTCTCTTTGTCTTCTTTTGCCCATTCGCCGTTAGCTTTTTTATTGGTGCCGATTGGTTTATTTGTTTCTTGATAGACTTAACTGCTTTCCACAGCGAGTAGTTTGAGCTCCTATACGCCGACTATCCGACTATCCGCTCCTATCCTTGCAACATTTCTTTCAGTTTGCTAGAGAACCACCTCAAGAGGCCTTGCCATCTTCTACGCGCTCTTCTCTTTTCACGAATCAAATCTTCGATTCCGAGCGGATTTCTTGTGTGTACATGCCCGTCGGTGCTAACTGCATTCCTTTGGGACGAAGTGTTGTTCCTAACAACGCTTTGAATTGCTTCAATGAATTTGTCAACTGCGGTTTCTAACTCATAAGGAGTTCTCAATGGCACCTTCAAGCCAACACGCTCCTTACAGTTCTTTCTGAAGGCGTCCCAGTTCATGTTTTTGCTAGCTAATCTGGGAGCTCTTTCTATTTTCGCCAGTCTTCCACCCACCTTCAAGATTACTCCTGAGTGGTCTAAGCAAAGATCATAGCACTCTTCGACTCGCGTAAGGTATTTTGCGATGATAAAGTCGACAAGGTCAGGCTTTTTATTCCTATCGGTTGGCCAATATGTTGGCTTACCCGTGGAGAAAAAGTCCACCCCACGCTTCATACTATTTTTGTACAGTAATCTGCCTCTTCATTTATGCCACTTTTTATAAATAAAAAATTATTTTTAAATTAAATCAGGCCAAATAAGTATTTTTGATGTGATTGAAGCTGCAAAATGGCCTTTAAGTCTAGGGAAGTTAGTTTTCGGTTTTTCAAGGCCAACCCAACTGAAGAAACCCGAAATCAATATTAGCGAGCAGGAAATGAATGTAACGTAAAGTGAGGCAAAATTCCTGCCATGTCCCAAAGGAAGCAAAAATTTTTCGTCTTTTGTAAAGAACATAAAAAACTCTACGTCATCTGCGATCTGCCATACCATCACTCGTCTGCAACTACACTCAAAGCAAATCTGCTAGCAGCTCACTTTGCTGCCAGCTCCACGCTTCCTGATTGTAATTTGTCTCCACCTGTGCTTGAGCGCGTCGAACACTCTATGGGCCAAGTGCACTTTCGCACTCGTACAGTGGCAGGAGTTCTCAGACATCTTAACGAACATAAATCTGCAGGTCCAGATAGAATATCCGCTGTTGTTCTTAAGAGCTGTGCCTCCACCTTAAGCAAACCTCTGCGTAAGCTTTTTCATTTTTCTCTTTCCTCTGGCTTCTGCCCAACTCGATGGAAAAAAGCGTTTGTTCAACCTGTTCCGAAAAAAGGAGATGCTTCTTCTCTTTCTAGTTACCGTCCCATTGCACTTTCATCCTTCTTTTCTAAGGTCATGGTAACATTGATTAATCACCAACTAATGAAATATCTTGAATCACAGAAGCTCTTCAATGGGCCGAGAGTATGGTTTCTGCAGCAAAAGGTGACCACTGGTGATCAGATGACTTATCTCACCGAACAGTGGAACCACTCCTTGCATTTCCATGGTGAAAGCAAAGCTGTTTGGATATTTCTAAAGCTTTTGATAGGGTATGGCATTAAGCTGTTTTACCTCCAACACTCTTTCTGATCTTTATAAACGATCTTTTATCCACCACATCCAATACGATACACTAGTTTGCTGATGACGGCACACTTAGCTCATTTTACTCATTCCCAGAGAGATATCCAAGCCCCTTGGATGTTGAAATGACAAGGTTGAGTATGCTAAACTCTCTAAAGTCCGATATAACCATCACATTAAAGTGGGGCCTTTTAAAGAGAGTTGAATTTAATGCATCTAAAACCCAGTGCTGCCTACTATCTTGCAAGCTTAACAGAAGCATCCAGCCTTTATTTCTGAATGAGACTTACATCGCTGAGTCCGAAAAGCTTTCTATCCTCGGTATGTGTGTGACTGACAACCTGCGTTGGAGTGACCACATATTTGATGTTGCAAAGAATGCTGCGAAATGCTTAGGATTCTTTAAGCGGTGTAAGAAGTACTTTACGTCATTGGATCTGGCCAAAGCGTTTATTCGTCCTAAACTTGAGTACAACTCTTATGTTTGGGCAGGTACCCCAAAAACATCGCTGCGTTTACTTGATAGGATCCAGAAACAAGCGATAAAACATAGAAGACCCTAATATAGCAAAGTTACTCGACTCACTAGAACATCGTCGCAATGTCTTTTGACTTTCTTTATTCTATCGCTTCTTCTACGAAGATTGTTTTAATGAAATAGCTGGCTGCATACCACCGCTTAAGCAATTCAGGCGCAATACACGTTTAAGAACGAATGCTCATGAATACACCCTTGAGATTGGCTTTGGGCGTATACGGCATTATACTGTAATTCTTTCTTTAGCAGAACACCACGGATGTGGAACAGGCTTCCACTCGCAGTTTTTCCTCGTAATTGTAGTCCGCAACAGCTCAAGACCAAAGTGCACCAGTACCTCCTTTCTCTCCCCTAATCCTTTCCACCCCACCATTGCAATCAATTTTTTTAAGTATTTAATAGTTTTGCTCTAGGTTTGCTTAATTATGGAAGAACCCCTTAAAAGTTGGTATGGCTTTGCTTATATGCAGTACAAATTGGGCGTCTTGTATGGTCTTAAACTTTGAGAAGTTTTTCAAGACAAATGATACTCAGGGAGGGCTTGTCAGACCCTCGCGGAGGTGGGGACCGTGAAAAAGAAAAAGTCTTTTTTTTTTCCAGGGGACGATGGCAGGATTTGAACCCAGATCTCCGGCGTGGTAAGCACACACACTAACCACTACACCACGGCACCCCCATATTATTCGTAAGATTATGTCTTAAGTTTGTCCACTATGAAAACTAAACTAAAACTAAGTGGCACTTAAAGCTGATATGAGCCATTACATGTCGTCTTACGACGTACGCGTGCATATGCGTATGTATGCGTTTCAGCAATTTTTCTAAATGATTCTAAACGGCGTGTTGGGAGGCCTTTGCTGACAAATAACGCCTACTCTCGAGTTGGTACCGTAAAAAACTTTAATTCCTCCTATTGGGACTTGAACCCGGGACCTCGTGCACGCAGTAACCCGACACACTTACCACTTCACCGAGCCGCGCCCAACCTTTTTCGATGATAGCTGGGGTAAATTATTGCATTACATGTGCCTATAGGAACCTAAGGGCGAGTAAAATATGTGTCTCTGCCAAATCTAGTGTTTTTGTTTAGAAATAGGTATCATAAAAATCATAACAAAAATATATAATGCCTGAATATGAATAAATATCCACCGCACAAGGGAGCGAAAAACTAGTTTCACAACTAGTTTCACAAAATAAATTCACATCCCTGCAAGTATTTAGTTAACTTTAAGTAAGTTTATTAAATGCTCATTTTCTGGCTATCCACATTATTATGGCCCTCGACTGGCCAAGTGCCGGAAATTGGTAACATAAAAGCAATTAACCACAAACCCCCCTCCACATCATCCCATCAGGATGTGTCATCGTTTGCCGGTTGGACAGTGAAGCTAGTGATAGTGTCCATATATATCCACCCTCTCTGGATGATCCGAATCCGTATATCAGGGTGAAGTGCTTATTATTCTCAAGCAGCATAGCATCAGTTTATTGCATCGGTCGATAAATAGATTCTCGTTCTTTTGTTTATTTGACAAGGAATGTGACATCCCCCCCTCGTGTGTCGTCGTCGTCGTTTTCCGATGCCAACTGATTTAGTGAGCTTATGAGTTGGATAAATTCCTTCGATTAATAATATTGCTCCGGTTGGGTATTTTTGCGACGAACTTGGGCAATAATTAATAACTTCGACAGGGTCCTTTATACCGTTCGTGTTGGAGGTCGCTATACCGTCTTGAACATCGTTAGTCCATTGTAATTCAACGGCGACGTGACGGATGTTTATGAGTCGTCGTAAGAAATTAATTACGTCAATTCCTGGGGGACAGATGTTTCAGCGTTGTTCCCTGGTAGTGTAAGCAAATCAATAAAGAAAGTCGACCGACGAAACACTGAAGTAAACGACTTTAAAGCGTCGTCTGAACATCTTGTGTGACATGTCCTCCTCCTCATATGGGTCCATAAACCTGCGATTTTCGTAAAAGCAGAACCAAACAAAAGGTAAATCTTACTTCCATCATCATCTGCTCACTGTCAGTTGGCTGTGTGTTTTCAATTACACGAAACACCCCTCACAACAAAACAAATCCCATTAACAACTGCAAAGTGACGCACTAAACCCGAAACGGCACTTCTTGCTCGCATTACCTCGATCCACTTAACTAATTTAAATCTCATCTCGGTGTTGTCCTCATTCAACTATCATCGTCAAAATGGGTTTTAAAATATATCCAAAACATGTTCCGAATTTGTACAACCTGACCCGAAAACATTGTCTAAGCATCACCCCAGCATTTTGTAGTCACACACGTATATACGTAAAGAGCAAGAATTCTTGGCATAATCCCTTAATCCTCTGTACGAAATAAATGATTTTGATAAAGTCGCCTTGAAAACAGAGACCAACTGCTCGCCCTAACGCACCAATGGACCTGTCAATGCGAATGACAATCGCCAAAAAGTGTTGGCACTAAATTGAAATAGAAACGCGCACATGCTCGAGCCAAGAGCCAAGCGTTGATGTGCGAGCCCACGACAGGACTCATGAACAATTCATCCGGCATTCTCGAAGTGTTAAACGGTGTAATAGAAACGACATCAATACGTCGCAAACTCTTCACCCTCATCATCAGTTTGACACGAAATCATCCACCGAAATTACTTTGCCTGCCGCACCGAGGCTTGGGTGGTGTGATCCTCTAATGCTGTCAAGTGCGCCATGTAAGGTTAATAGAAATCGAGACATCCTTAAAGTAGCTGTCAACCACCGTCGACAGGGCTGCCACCGACGCCGCCGCGCCAATTGATATACATATATGCATGTCCTATTCTGATCCCATATAAAATGCCATGTGCAACATATGGCCCGGCAGGCCTGCTGCCATTTAATTACAAATTAACTCGGCCCCGTGGATTAGGAAGCTAATTTATTTCGGCTGTGGTGCCGCGCGCTAGAGTTTAATATAAAAGTTTTAACGAAAAAAGTTTTGCGCCTCTATTAGCGAACCGCATCATTTCCATCCGCAGCATCATATTTTTTTTTTATCCAAGGACCGTACCGCAACTAGTTTTTTGCAATTTAGTTTTGCAATATGCGGCGAATGAAAAACTAGTCTTTCGGTGCGGGTACGGGCACTACGAGGCAAGGATCAAAAGTAACTTTGCCACAAAAAGCCAAACGTCAACCCTTCGACCATATAGTAGAAGGGTGCGCGCGGGGGCATTGGACTATCCACATCCTTTGGGGATGATGTCTTGCCCCTTTCTTGTCGTCTATATAGTTTTCTTGAAATAAAATTGGATAAATTTCATTAAAAGCCATCGTCCTCCGGGTTTATTTGTTCGTGAGAGTGTGTGTGGGTTGTATACACCTACAACATTATTGTTTTATATTCAAGGGAACAAGTTGAAAGCTAAAATAACACACAAATGCCACTCATCCTGGCTGTTTAGGAATTCAGCACGTATATTGATTGAACAAACCAGTAACTGGTTTGCGGAAAGGTATAGTTGTATGGGGGAAAGGGTGTGGTGCGGTTCGTTTAGCTACCGTGAAGGCAATCTCAGACTGACACAGCACTGTTTGCTCCATCCCGCCGCCAGGAGTATCGATTGCGGCAAGGATCTTCGTGGATGGCAAGTTGAGGCAAATAGCTATACACCAGCTATCAATTCGTTATCCCGATGAAGTATACTAAAAATGATACAGCAAACACAGCAACTACATAAATGTTGGTCGGGGTAATGGCAGGGCTGTAACACCAGAGGTTCGCGTACAAGCACGAAATGTTTTTCGATGCATTGGAAAGATAATGATCCCTCTCGCGAGAGAACGTATTTTGCATAAAATCATAAAATGGGCTCCGTCACCAACAAAGTTCCTGATGATTTAGCATTTATTTTCAGAGTGATTTAAGCACGACCGAAACAGCTATAATTGGAGAGAATTCAGCGGTTCTCAATACGTTTACGTCAACGATATTGGTTCGTTGAACTTCGTTTTAAAGTCAAACGAACAGGCACAGATGTACGTACTGTCAACAACAGAAAGTGATGCCAGAGCCTGACTGTGCAGAGGTGGCACCTAAACCTGCTGAGGGACTTGCTGCGTCTACACACCCCTTCCCATACGTCGAGGTGGACTAATGATGTTGAGAACCTAGAAGCGCTCTGGTGTGTTCTGTTTACATGACTCGCTATTTGAGCAGTACACCTGGAGCTACCTCGACGGAAGCGTGCATCATGCGTATACGGAATCTTTGGGGACGAAGAGGTACAGCCGCAGTATTTTACTCCGACAATGGCACAAATTCAAAAGCTGCAGATAGGGAACTTAGTGATGCTGTTCAATCGTTGGAAAAAATCTCAATAAAAGAAAAATTAACAAAAATCTTATTAATAGATGAATGAAGAAGGTGAACCATCATAATGCATCTACAAAACCACACTCCTGTCAATGCTCATCGAAGTTTAGGCGATTCTGTACACGAGCCCATTGACTCAGGTGTCTTTGGAAGCAGAGAATGATGAGGCGTTGACATCAAACCATTTTCTTCTTATTGATTTATCTGACGGAAGTAAGCTGCCAGGAGTATTCGATGACAAAAACCTCACATAAAAAGAAGCTGGAGGCGAAGTCAACAACTTGCCAACTTTGCCAACTTCTAATGCTGACGAAAAGGACCCGATTGGTTGAGAAAAGGAGAAAGGACATGTTGTTGCAATGCAATCATAGTGAAAGAAAACTTTCCTAGAAGGACTTGGCCAAAATGAATAGTGGTAGTAGCATTCGTTGCCTTGCTTCTAATGGTATGAGAAACGTAGACAAACAACAAAATTTTATAAGAAGCCCAACGACGAAGCTAGCAGTACTTCGTTGCAGCTTAAGGAGCAGAACAATGAAGGTGTGAACTCTGCAGAGGTAGCATCCCCACTGAGGAGTGGGGCACTCTCATCCGAGAAGAACAACTGTCAAACTGCTCTGTCATGCTGCTGATTTTTTGAATTTCACCTGCTGAAGCCAAAAAGTTAATAGACACAAAACCAAATTTAAGCTATGCTACAGACTACCGCGAACTACTAAGGTTTAATTAATATCATTTATTGAAAAGTGAAAAATTGCAACAATTAACAATTCTACAACCATTAAAATAATGGCTACAGTCCTATGATTATTTCAAACGCTACCAGACGAACATCGTGAGGAACCTTTGTATTATAATGATGCTGACATTGAGTGACAACTATTCTTCCTACGGTTTCCTATAAGAGAACAAGTAGCCACACTTGTGTGTTTCGATACTGTTTGTTGCTCCATTTGGGAGACCCCCAAGACCTTAAAGGGGCTTTCACAGCCAACGATCTTACGACCAGCGAACTGGCGAACAAATGATTTTACTCCAAAATGCTGTTTCAGAATTGAAATCGTAGCAAGAAAATCTTTAAACGACCGAATAATCTATAACTGGACCCTTCTCCAAAATCAATTTACCAAAGGTTTGGCCAAATATTTGATTTCAAAACGAATTCGCAGCGACTTGTGCCAATTACTAAGCGAATTGTAAATATCTTCACAAAGCTTTTGAAAATGAAGGATTTGAAGTTGACAAATTACAGAATTAACGATTCTTGTTAGTTTTCTATTTGACAAATTTCATTTTTAAGCAATTCCATAGAGCAATGTCCGATTAAGCGCCAGTTTGCAGGTCGCAAGTTCGCCTTCTGAATCGAAACCGAATTCTGAATCGAATAAGCCATGTCCGTCCTTCCGTCCGTCAGTCTGTCTGTGTGTCATATGTTTTTGAAGGCTTAAATTTAGAGCTTAAGAGCTGGAATTTTGTGCACGGGCTCCTTGTTATCCAAAGCAGTACAACTGTTAAAAAATTTCAAATCTGCCCACAGACACGCCCACAATCGGTTTAAATGTGCAACTACCTCCAGAGATTTCATAACTATAAGACGTGTTAAAAGGCTAAAATTTGACATTAAGCATCTCCTAATGAATGTTAGACATAAAAAAAAAATTGATCGGTAAACGTCCTCCAGTGGGCGTGGCGTCTATTTTAATGGTAAATTTTCAAATTCATTTTATTCAAAATTTTTGCTCCAAATTAAAAATTTTTTACATAATATATTTTTTTTTAGAGAACACTTAGTTCGACGTTTAATTCACAGAAGAGTTTGGGCCACGCCCATATTTAGAGGCAGAATTTATGAAAAACCTCGAATTTTCCTTAAAATAGCAATTTTGACAGGCCTTAAGCCTTATTTATGAAAGAATAAGAAATGAAAATAAGAATTTTAGGTAAGCGAGATTTCGGGCTAGATCAAGGCTTTCAAATTTTTAAGCCACGCTTTCTTTAAGGAGTCGAGCTCACGAAAATATTGAATTTGAACCAAAAAATTAAATATTTGCTTACATTTAAGCGAAAATTGGAGGTATCCATGCCAATGTTGATAGTTTTTAGTAAAAGCGGTTGAACCACGCAGCTTTTCGAACCATAAGATAACCATAAATCGTCAAAAAGTAGCATAAATAGCGATAATTTACAATGTGGGATAGGATGGGGTTTTAATGGTCCGTTAAACGGACTGTAACTTCTGCGCACACACTGTAGCACTTACTCACCGGTTTCTAACCGGTTTAAACTAAATGAATTGCAATTATGATGAGAAATAAATGCTTCTATTCTGACATTTAGTCGAAGAGGGTATAAGAAACACTCGGGGTCGAAATGTCAAAAAAAAAGTTTTCGACTCACCACCACGCAGCTGAATATTGGTTGCTACAATTTCATCGCATTGACATCATTTTCTAATACCTTATTTTTCTATTTTTTTATTTATTCGTTCTAAAATACATTACAAAAAGTTCTTATTCTCATGATTATGTTTTACAATGTAATGTTTTTACGAACCTATCCTTATACTGACATATTTGACCATGAAAAAGCACTTTAGAACTAACACTTTGTGGAAGATTGATTCCAGTGTCAAGTGTTTATAAATGTTTAAAAAAAAAATTTGAGATTCGAGATGCCGAGAAAGAAAAAGCAAAGCACGCTATTAAGACGAAAAAATTGGAAGAGCGCAGGCAAAGGTCTTGATTTTTTAACTGTAGATTGTTAGATTTTTGATCAAATCATGCTTAGAATGAAACGAACTTTATTTTAAGAAAGACAGTAGCTAAGATCGCAATAAACTACATTACTATGACCGAAAGTAGCTTGGCTTACGTTACCACTTGCAGAAGAGTTTCCACTTCTGCTCTAGAAAGCAACCAATTTCTTAATGCTGTAAAAAATCTATGACCGCTGTGAACCAAACTGCAAACTTCGTTAGGTAATCTTTTGTAGATGAATGGAGCTATTGCTGTTACAAAACGCCTGTAGTGTTCTTTTTTAGCTCTAGAGACAGCAATATCAATTTTCGATCTCAGGGAGTATGTATGCTTTTTGCTGTCATTCAAATACCCACTTCGTCTGTAGAAAAGTTTTAAAACTTTATACATATAGAGATGTCAAAGGGGCAAAATATTACCTGAGACGAATAAGGCATGTCAAAGCTCCCATCTAGATTTAAATCGCATGACCCTGACAATTTTTTTTTTGGGCAATGAAGAGAGGCTTTAAATTACTCATGTATGCACTACCCCAGCACGTTATTCCATTTTCAAGCCGGGAGTTAACGAGAGCGTAGTAAATACACTTAAGCATCGCGGAGGGAACTACTTTCCTTAAGAAGTATATTCTGTTTAGTGCCATGTATAGATGTCTATGTTGATGCAGTTCTCGATACAATTATTATCGCAGTTGTTCCCGTGGTAGATAATACCGTTTATTCGAGATGGATTAGTGAGGGAGAAAGACATGACTTTTGACTTGGTGCTAAGAACCATCTTGTGATGAAGAAACCAGTCCCTTAGCATTGACAAATCGATTTTTATCTGGTTTCTAATCTCTTCAATACTTAGACCGGTATAAGATAGGCCCAAATCATCAGCAAAAGCCACAATATTACCATTAAGAGGCACATGAAAGACTGAATTTATATAAATGACGAACAGAAGCGGGCCAAGAATTGAACCCTGAGGAACGCCAACACCAGGTCCAGGCAGGGATTCACTTAGAAAATCCTTTATACGAACATGTTGCATTCTGCCATGTAGAAAAGATTGAAGCCATTTGAGAATATTGCCTCTAAAACCGAACCTATATAACTTTTTTAGAAGTATTTCAAAATCTACTAAATCAAAGGCTTTAGTTAAATCAAGGAACAGCCCCGCAGTTTTCCTACTATCGTCTAGACCCTTATAAATTTTTTCTAGAAAAGCCACTTACGCATCTTCAGTAGGCTTTCCTATTCTAAATCCAAATTCGGATTGGTTTAGGAGATTTTGTGCTTTTCCAGAAACTTAAGCATTTTTCTAGCAATTAATTTTTCGAAGACTTTAGAGAAAGCAGACAAGAGCGAGATTGGCCTATAATTTGACGGATCACAGGGCTCACCTTTCTTAAAAATTAGCACAACTATCGCCACTTTCAAGCATTCGGGAAATACACCCGTTTGGAAGCTTAAATTGATCACGTAAGTTAGTGGGCTTGGCACTAAGTGGCTGATTTTTTTTAAAGTCGAGCTACTTATCCCATCATTTCCACAAGATGATTTTGGTTTCAGGCACGCAATTGCACCCGCGACTTCACTTTCAGTCACGTTGCCTAGGAAAAACGAAGAGGGCGTTTGAGTTTCTTAAAATTCAAAAGAGAAATTACAAAGATTTGAGGGGGTCCTAGACATCACTGCAGCGTTCCTAAAAAACACTGCCGTTTCCTTTGGATCGGATGTATATGAATTGTCAGGAAGTTTAAGTTTATTTGGAGCACATTGTTTATATTTTTTTTCCTAATAACTCATTAACTAATCTCCATTGTTAGCCTAGCATTAGATTTACATTCTGAAAATTTTGTCTTAAAGAAGGCTTCTTTTTGTGAATTTATGAGCACATGTAATTCTTTTCGCATTTTTTGATAGGTTGCTTTAGTTGGGTGACTATTAATCCGCGATTTGTTTGCCGAGTAGAACTTATTTTTTTCTTTGATTTTGTTGCAGATGGAGTAAATTACCCAGGGTTTAATCCTTGTTAGCTTGAATCTAGCATTATTTGATTTGGAATTTTCTACGTATTGCTTAAGTGTACCAATTAAATTATAACAAGCGATAGATGGGCAATCAGTTGCAAATACATCAGACCAAGTTTCATGAGCGAGATGTGCCTTCAGAGAGTTGTAGTCAATCTTAGATGAGGTTTCAAGATTGGGCCTTTGCTGCCGACTGCTGTTTTCTTTCAACAGCTCGCGAAAGCAAACACCTGTCAAAAAGTGATCTGCTTCGTCCCACTCCAGAACATACGGAAAACAATTTTTAAGATCCTTTGTTTTCACAAAGATGTGGTCAATGCAGGATTTTGTACTTTCCGTCACTCTAGTGGGAACATTAACAAGGGACTCGAAACCAAGAGACGACAGCATTATAAGATATTTATCACAACTTGAAGGAAGATCTAAAATGTCTACATTCATATCACCGACAATACAAACGTTTTGCTTCTTGATTCCATTTAAAGTGTCCTCAATCTCTTTACAAAAAATTTCCCTATCAATGAATTGCAGTCAATATACGCAGACAAGGTCTAAACAAAATTGTGCAATCCTTATTTTAATTATAACACAATCGGCGCTTTCTATAACAGGTTTGGAATACTCTTCTATCACAATATTGTCTTTGACATAACTAATTATACCTCCAGCACAGTAATTTTGATTGCAATGCGGAAATGGCGTGTAACCCGGTATCTAAAAGCTTTTCACTTCTTGGTCAAATATCCAGATCTCTGAGAGTACAATAATTTGTGGTAAAACTGTGAAGCAGTTTAACAAATACGCACAAAATAAATCGAAATTAGATCGCATACTTCGGATATTAAAATGCACAATAGTAAGATCATTTATAGTAGAGTGAAAATTATGTGCAACAACAGTTTCATTACTATCCCTACATTCGTCTAGATCAAGTTATTCATTAATTGAGTTTAACATATTAAAACTAATTCAAAATAGAAAAATAAAAAATCGATTATAAATTATTTAAGTCATTTACCGACTTAATGAATTTGACCTCTTCACCAGTTTTTCAGCGTACACTTACTGCACAACCAAGGTTTTTTGCTTTTAATTATCTGCTCACAATCTGTTTCACTCATGTTTGCACATCTGGGATGCAGTAAGCAAGTACATACGGAGCAAGTTAAGATTGATTTGCTCGTATCTCTAGCAATTTTCGCGGAACACTCAATACAACTCATTATTTTGTGCTTTGTCTTTGACGGCTCGACAACAACTTATGACAACCTTATGACAAGAAAATGAAAATATTTTGTCGTATAGAGAAAGGATCATTTTTTGTAACAACGAACGTTTTGTTATGTTGGAATAAAAAAACAAAAAAAAAAAACAATTAAACTGCGAACACTTAACTAACTTACTAGCAATGGCTGAAAATTATTCACTGTCCATTTTTGTTAATCCTGAAACTAGCCCGTCAGGTCAGGAATCGAAGCTATATAGGGTTTTCTTCTACACTGATGCAACAGCGAAGACGCAAGCACAATGACGCGCGTGGCCGTTGTTGCCACAAAATAATTTGTAGGTATGCCAAGAAGTTACTTAAGGCTCCGGAAAATTACGCCCAACGAAAAAGCTTCCCAAATTAAAAAAAGGCCGTCAAGTATGAAGACATACGCGGAGCGGTCCGTCGGCTTTTGTTGAAGGTTATAGTCATCTATATTGCGCAGTTTGTGTAACATTCTATTTATTTATTAAAATTATTTCTGGATATATTTTACAGTCTGTAATATACTTTTTTCGTAGCGTTCCTGTTGGGTGATTCTATATTGGGTTTCGTTACTCTAAAAATAGGCTGAGAAAAAGCTTTACCGTTTCGAAAATAGAGGAAAGGACATACTCTTTCTTGGTCTTTTTTAGGATTTTTATAATTTAAAACCCATAAAACAGCAATTTCGATTATTTTTAATTATCGTTAGACTTTTTAATCAATTTTACAACCACCTGTGCTAGCATTTGCCACTTTTTTCAAATTCTGCGGACATGGATTTCTGAGAAAACGGTAAAAATATGCTGTTTTTTATTTCGCTTGTTTGAATGGGCTTAAAAACTTAGGGTCGAAAACGGCAATTTTGAAACGTTTTTGATGCAGTTTGCTTGTCTTTAAAACATTTTATACTTCAGCCAAATTTAAACAAGGTGGTCATAACCGTTAAGGAACTAGAAATCTTTAAAAAAAAAAGTTTTCGAAAATGTTTTCACGTTTTTCAGTTAAATCTTGGAAGTTTTTGAATATTCGAAGTCTGCTATAGTTCTTTATAAAATTTAAGAAGATGGACTATATGCTCGGTGTTAGTTTAAAAATTAAACTTTATACCGTTTGGGAGATAGAGGGGCAGACATGTGTGCTTTTGACCTTTTTTATAATTTTTAAATTTCAAATCCATAAAACAAATATTTTGAAGATTATTCCAGTTGCCGTTACACTTTTTTCTAATAGCAAAGAGAACAGCACTAGCCTTGGATGTTTTTTTTTTTTCAATTCTATGGCCACCAGTTTAGGCGCAAACAGTAAAACAAGCTCCTTTTTTATTTCGTTTTTTAAATAGGCTTCTAAAAACTTAGGTTAAAAGCGGCAATTTAAAAAAATTTTAACGCAGCCGTCCTTCTTTTTTTTAAGTTTTTTACTTTAATCGAATCTGAAAAAGATCGCTTATAACGTCAAGCTACTAGTAGACTTAAAAAAATTGTTTTTGAAAATGCGTTTATGTTTTTCAGTTAAATCTCAGAAGATTTTGAAATTTCAAAATCCGCTATAGTTTTCCTTAAAATTTTGAACTATTTCTGATACGTATGATTTTTTTCATAGAATTCCACCAAACAGCATCGGAGATAAGGGGGAGGGGGGACACCCGTTTTTTGATGCATTTTTGCGATTTTTTTTCGAAAATGCATCAAAACTGCAATACTGAAACTGTTTTTGGAAAATATGGCCTAAGCACTTTGTTTACTTTGAGTTATGTGTGTTCAACATTGATTTTGAGCGATAAGCCGTTCAAAAGTTATGGCCTCCAACACTTTGAAAAACGTCATGCATTTTCGACTCTTCATTTCTCAAGAACGTTTTGATATTTTCGAAAAGTTTTATTTTTTAATTAAAACTTAGTATTTCTTAAGCCTAAGTTTCGTTTTTCTAGTTTTTGCCTACTAAACTTCTTAAAAAAAAAACACTAAAAAAACATTTCAAATGAAATTTCAAACTGTAATTAAACCGTTATTTGTGCGTAAAAAAATTGTCCTCTTTGGATTCTCTGATTATTTCCGCAGTTTATACGCACACCAAATTTTGTCTCTCTACGACTTACTGTTCAAAAGTTATAAGGCGATTGGACGGACGAACGGACGGACGGACAGACGGACGGACGGACAACGTAGCGATACCATAAGAGGTACTTTTTCCATTTTTGGAGGGACCGCTAAAAAGGCATAATCGCCCGAAATTGGGGAATAATTTCACTGTGAAATTACTCCTCAATTTGAAGATGAAAGAAGTCCCGAAAAAGGTATGAAATAACCCCTCAAATAGGTATAAAATAAGTCGCCAATTATGTACATATTTGGCAAAGGTAAAAAACGAAACAGACAGGTGGTTGCAGAGGGGAGCAGGACGCCTCCCCATACATACCTCAATGTGTGGCTTGAATCCTGAACAAAAAAAATTATGAGGCCTTCTTTATTAGCAGAATTTAGACAGTTATTTGCATAATGAAATAACCCCTCAATTTGAAGTATGAAATAAGCCCCAAAAATTTTGTATGGCTTTGTCATAAGGGCCGGCTCCCCAACAGCAACGATACGTTCGGTTAGCTTTTAAATAAATTTTTCATATTAACAATTGTTTTGTTGAATCCATAGTCTAAGTATTGAATAAGAACAACTCATAAGAACTTTAAAAAGGTTTTTGTTGTTTGAACAATGTTTTGTTGCTTGATACAAAACCTAATTTTCGTCCTGCTTTTAGATTATCAACGAAAAATTGTTTTACTTAACAAAAACGTTCTGGCATACTGAAAAAAAAAATCATTTGCCGATTTGATAAAATAGCTTTGTAACCAAATATTCTGTCAATTTGACCAAAAGCTTGTTATAGTAGATTGAAATTTGCTTAAAATTACTTTTTAAATTACTTTTTGCTAAATTAACAGTTTTGCTTTTGTTGAATTGCATCAAAAAGTTTTTGTCAATATTACCTTTAAAATTCTTCTCAGTGTAAAATATTTTCAACATACGCGAAGTAAAACTAGTGAGGGGGTCGAATTTCGATACCCCGCAAAATTTTACTCTTGTACTGCTTCGGAACCTAAAAAGAATAGATATCAAGTTTCAAGTTCTTGGCTCAAAATTTGAAGCCTAAAAACTACCGACAGACGGACGGACGGACATGGCTCATTCAACTTACAATTCGGTCTCGATCATATGCCTTTAAGGTCTTGGGGGTCTATGGTGAGTATTTCTCTGTTACAAACTATGAATCAAACTTAATATACCTCCTATCCTATGGGGTATAAATATCGTCCCTTGATGTGATGATTCAAAAACGGAATTTATTTTCGACATGTCGTCCTCTAGTATTTCAATTCATCTCTACGATAAGGAAAGCATTTGGAAGTATAAAAGCCAGATAAAGGAAAGTTGTAGGTAGGTACCTTGAGCAGTTCGAGACTGAGCAAATTTAAAGCGAGTGTTATTCTTCTTTGAAGAGGTTCATTGTCAAAGCCAAAGACGACTGTCTTTCAACATCTGTGATCTTGGGTACAAGGACTTAATTTGTTTTACATCTGAAACGTCAATAAAACCTTTGCTCTTATTGCTACGTTTCTGGCTATATCAAAAATGCGGGCTTGTTACCTCTGGTAAGTCCAGAAATTTCAGGACATTCAGTTTCATTTTTCATTTTGTTTTGTGGCAGAGGCTTTTCTCTGTATTAAGTCTCAATCCTTGCAATTTTTTCAGTGTCGACCATCAGATATGGCATAGGTTACCTATCAGGAGTCAAAATTCATCATCAACCAAAGTTTGGCCACCCCTGTTTAAGATATAAAGCAAATAAAAAGAGCCATACCTACTATATCGTTCAACAATAAGGGAAGGTAGAACAACTCTATACGAAGATTTCGATTTGCTCAAGAACATTTTTACGAGGGTGGAGTAAGCGGTGGCCCAAGTGGAAATGCTGGTTAAATGATGTACCAGTGTTCATTGGGAGTGGGCCGCATCACAAACTGCTGACGTGATGAAATCTCAAACTACCACCTTCCACCCCATCGAACCAAAAAAAAAAATAAAATAAATCGAAGAACAAAACAACCAGATAACAGAAATGGGGAAAACAAAAACAATGCGGGAAAAATCGCTTTACTATACAACTTTAGATATGTACGCAAAAGGTATACCTTTCACATCACACCGTAGGTAGCTATTGTGTATAGATACTCCGGTAACAACCACAACTGCTGCACAACGTTATTTGCGGATACAAAATGGAAGTAAGGATGCGCAGAACAGAATTCATGTAAAAGCAAACTCCATGCGATGCAAAGCGAAAAAAGGACACAAAAAGATGTTTCCAGCAAGCAGAAAGATGGATGACTCGTAGTCAACCCCCAATCTGCCTACCACCCCAAACCACCCCATCGAATAACCTTAATTTTTTCCCGGAAACAACGGCGGCGAATCCACAGTTGGAGTTTCACATTTCGAAATATCGAACAGGAAAAACAAAAAAAAAAAAAAAATAAAGGAATCAACGAACATCGATAAAAAGGAATCCAGCGATATAGCGAAAATTGATTGGGATTTGAGTAGAACACAGGAATAAAACATTATGGAAACATAGGTTCACGTTTAAAAGTGCCCTCCGTCCTCTATTCCGATACTGATTCCGGGTAGGTATATAAAACACACCTTCACAGAATGGGTGCACATACCCGTACACAGCTCGATCCTCGCTATCGTCCCCCAGGTGTGAGGCATATGGGAGGCCACAGAGGTCGGTCGGTCGGTTCGTTATAATTTATGGCTGGCGTGTGTTCCTGGGGATACCCGACCCATAGCCCGGGGAATGACGATTGGTATTTTTAATGTCTGCTCCCTGGGTAGGATTATTGTCCTACATACTCATACACGACAGTCCACACATATACACCAAGTTGGAGCGAACACCTCTAGGTTGGCACACCAAGAAGGTGGTGCAGAGATAAGTGCTTCTGTGTCGGAATCCTGGTGCTCCGCATGTAATGCAGAAGCGGCAGACCACCATCACGACTCCTGGCGAAATTAAATTTCGCGCAGCTCCAGCTCCGGCCCAGCCCGTGTGGATATCGTGTGTGATCTATGTGTAGGGACATGCAATAACGTTCAGATAAAGTATTAGCGACTTTTCCAAAAAAAAAAGAAAACTTCCGAACACCGGTCATGTACCTACCTACCTACCATTGCTTATGCACATTGCTCCTCGACTGCTTTTTCGGCTCTGCTGAAGACCGGCTACAGGGACATGAATGAAAATCCGCGACATGTGGATGCGGGAATAAAAATCAATGGCATTTCACGAATAGACGAGGACTGTACCTACACCACCTAGTGGGGGGCATCAAGGCACTAGGCACCAAAATTTTGTTTTGGCACAGCCGCTTGTCGGCAAAAGTTCGCAAATTTTATCCCAACCAGAGAAAGTGGGACGATACCGTGCGCCGCCGGGTAGCGAGTGTGTGTAGGTGTATGTTGGTGGCAGCGTCAGTGCTCGCAGATATATTTTATGGGGAATTGTTCGGAATTGCAAGGAAATTGTGATTTAATGGATGATTGCGTTTAGATTAGTGGTCTCTCCATCGAATTTATAAACCTACACCGTCATCAAGTTGCTATTGCTGCTTGCTTGAGCAGTTTTTTGTTTCCTCTCTACGAGGGGTTGTACGAAGTACGCCTATGCTCTTGGGGATGAATCGAGCACATCATACACCCATATATAAAACGGCGGCGGCGAGAGTATGTTGGAGTTTATGTTTTTCCGCTTTTGGTTTATGATGATATTTTTATTGGATATTTTTGGCAATTTATCTTTTTCGGTTCTCCATGCAGAACGATGTGGTTTTGTATTCCAAGTGGAGCTACACTCTTATACAAATGCGAACGTGTACATGCGGGGTGTCGGGTGAGATGTGCTTATATGTGCGCCGGAAGGAATACAAATGCCAGGAGTTTATGGCCAGGTAAGGTAATAAAATATTGTTGTAGTATGTGGAAAATGTTTCAATTAATTAGATTACTTGGCAGGTTAAATTCATTACGCATGTTTGAATAGAAATTTTGATTTTGAAATTTGGTGTGTGTCGGTATGTACCTATACTTATATCAAACTAACCCAACGCTATTATAGAAAGTAAGCATAGGTACTTAACTTAGACTTATAAAAATGAAGAATGGCGGTAGAAATGAAATTGTCTGATAAGAATAAAGTTTATATTATCAGAGTAAAAGTTTCTTTTCAAGTGTTACACTCTTATTTCAAGATGCAAACGCTTTATAAGCCTTTTGTTAGAGTGTTATAGTCTCATAACAAGAGCCTTATGAGAGCTTAAATCTACAGCTCTTGTAGCATTTAAAGCTTGTGATAAGAGTCCAAATTTGCTCTTCTTATGAGAGTTGTAAGCACTTTCAGAGTAAGAATCCTGTAGAAAACTTGCTACAGGAAGATTTTTAGATCTTTTAACGAGAGTTTATGCTTGAAGAGTAGCAAGGGCGCTATAAGAGTGTTATAAGAGTTATTTGTACGTTGTTAGTATCTAACTATCAAGAGTATGTTAGTTCGGATGTTTTGGTTTTCTGTCCTTTTGGAAATTCTATAATAATCTAAACAATTATTCGAGGACATTGAATGTAGCGCCTTGTAAACTCTTTTCTTTTTGATCTACACCTTAGAAAAACCGACCTCAGGAATGCTGAGTATCGTCTAAAGCAGATCTCTATAGAAACAGATTGAGGCAGCGAGTCGGGATTCTATCCAGGATTTGTTCTGGCGCCGACGAAGCTGTAAGCGGTGTTTTCAGTGTATTTAGAGACTCTGCTGTCTCAATTTCAATTCTGAAAAAATCAGCTGCTGCCTGGTATGACGCCGATTGTAGTAAACTTCGTCAAAAGTCGTTTTCTTTTTTAAATCTATTCAGAAGTTTTTCTAACTAACAATATTTCCTTTAAAAATCTTTACCTAAAAGCAAACAGGCTCTACAAGGAATATTGCAGTAGTAAGAAAGCGATGTATGCAACAAAATCTGCAGCTAATCTCTTGCACTGTAAGGACTCGAAGGCTTTTTGGAGAAACGTTCGTCTTGTAGCTGGTACGAGCAATAAAGCTCCATCAGTAATAAATATTGATTTGCCTGCCTCATACTTTAAAAATCTCCTACTACCGTACCCAAACAAAAAAATAATATGTTTTGCTCTACCAAATAATATAGTCCCCGAGATGGGCTCGGGCTTTGAAATTATGGAGCTATTAACAGCTCTAACCAGTAAGTAAGTGCCACAGAGTGTACGAACTTACAGTCCGTAAAACGGACCGTTGAACACCCCATCCTATCCCACATAGTAAAATGCTGATGGCAAAGTTATTTTTTGAACTTTTTATAAGTAATGGAAACTTCGAAAAGGGGCGTGGTCCAATCGCCCCTAATTACAAACTATTAATTATAAGATACTTCCACAGATATTTCCAAGTAACACTTATATGTACGTAAAAATCCAATTTTTTGGTTCAAATTCAATATTTTTGAAAAATCGACCCCTAAGAGGGGGCGTGGCTAAAAACTTTATACTAACGAAATTTGGACTGAAGTCTCGTTTACCTAACCTGCTACTTTTTTTGTTTCATGCTTTCCTAAATCAGGCTCAAGGCCAGTCGAAATTAAGTTTTTTCTTGAAAATTTTAGGTTTTTCTTCAATTCTGCCCCCAAATGTCGGCCTGGCCCAAAGTCTTGTATTAACAAAATGTGGAAGCGTTTTCTAATTTCTAACTAAGCGAATTTATGAAAAACTCTTGTCTTCTAACTCTGCCGCAATTTGGGATGGCGATAGAAAATCCTCGAACTTCCGTACGGACACTGGTGTTCCACAAGGCTGTTTTTTTAGCCCAATCCTTTTTGCCTTGTTCATCGATGATGTGGTTAATTTCTTACCGGGTGGCATTCACTTTGGAGATATTTTAATAAAAGTTTTGATGTATGCTGATGATCTTGTTGTCTTTTCTGATAACCCCCTTACCCTTCAGCTCATTATCAACAAGCTTAAGCAATATTGCGATCTTTGGGACCTGAAAATTAACGCCTCAAAGTCCAAAATTATGATTTTTAGGCACCTTCATCAAACAAGTAGGAGCGAGAGATGGAGATTGGAAAATGAAAGTATTGAAGTGGTCAACGAATTCAAGTATTTGGGTTTTTCGAATGAAATACAATCTAGATATTCGCCCTCACCTAAATGAGAGAACAATAGCTGCTAAAGTTGCTATAAATTGTATGTGGAACTAGTTCTTCACAAACAGAGACGTTGACTTATCATCTAAATTTAAGGTCTTCGATGCAGTATTAAACAGCTGTTTTCGTTACGCCAGTGAAGTCAACGGCCTCCAAAAGATCGATGAGGTAGAAACTATAAAGCGCTTGCTGCCCAAGTATATGCCGTGTATGCTGCCCAAGTATATGCCGTCATCAAGAAAAGACACTTAACACCGAAATGTCTTGGATAAAACCATGACCATCGACAGCTATATCTTTGAGGTTGTTAGGGACTTTGTCTACCGGGCTGCGCTATCATTCAGAGAATGTCACCAGCGCTGAAAATCAAACGAAGGATAACTTTTGCCTGTCGCTGTTTCTTTGGGCTAAGAAGCCAAGAAAGTAAAGCCCTCTCTCGAGCAACTAAGGTGTCCCTTTATAAAATCCTTATCATCCCAGTCCTGCTTTACGGTGCAGAAGCATGGACCCTATCAAAGGCGGATGAAAACACTTTAGGCTGGCTTTTTCGAGAGGTAAATTCTTCGGCCGATTTATGGTCTTGTCTGGATGGAGAATGGAGGAGGAGATATAACATCCATCAGCTGTGCAGCAACAGCCCGTGCCGGAAAATATTCGAATCCACCTACGCCGTAAAGGAGCACCGAAACCCATGTGAAGCGCGCAAGTGGAAAAGACTGCAGCCAACTTCGCGTGTGAAACTGGAGACGGCGAGCTAGAGGTGGAGCTAGGTGGCGAAGCTTGTTGATTGAGCCCCTGGTCCAAACCGGACTGTAGCGCCACCTTAAGTAAGTAAGTAAGTAAATAGTACCTATGTGGGTCGGACTGTAGAGCGTAAAAGTCAGCTAGGGAAGAAAACCCTTGAAGATTTTCATATCATCAGCGTAGATAGAGGTGGAGAATAAGATAAGGCATCATTTGTAGTGAGAATTAATATCAATGGCCCAAAATGGCTGCCTTGAGGGACTCCGGAGTTGTCATTGATAAAATCAGATATAGAGGATCGAAAAATTACATTATGTTCTCCGTTTTCGAGATGGGATTTGATACACCTAAAAAACGTGACCAAAATTTTTTTTAGAGCCCATATGTTGACCTACTGTTGGGGGCACGTTCTGGTTTTATTTTTGTCCTCCGATGCAATGTTTTTGACTTTGCTATTGACATAGTTTTAAGTTCTTGCCACTATTTCCATAAATTTTTCTTGCAGCTGAATTTCACCCTAATGAAGGTTGCAATTCAGTGGGCGGATCTCAAAACGTTACGCTTGTACGGACGGATAAGCTTCTGATTAAGCTCATGGAGCGGTTCTTGATGGATGGATACCATTTGCCATTTGCCATCAATGCGAATGGAGTCTGGTTTGTCGTGAAGATAGGCCGCATTCAGATTTACATTTGGGTAGACTCTTTTTGTCTTTCAAGTGACACCTGACGTACCTAGCGATCTTAACGTTGAGTGCAGCAATATGCGTCGTGAGTTTGAACAGGGGAGGAAAGAGCGGATCAAGGAAAGATAAGGGGGCTGGCAGGAGAGTTGATAGAAGCTGACAATGAAGAAGCGTTAATAGTATGGGATATGGGATATAAAGTTTGGGTAAAGCGCGTCTATCCTGCACTACGAGATTAGGTGTTTGATCAGTTTTAGTCGATGTATATTAACTAAGGGCTGGAAAACTGGTGTAAGGTTAAAAGATTCGCGATTGCGCTGGATTGGTTTCTTATGGTTGATTCGCAAGTTACAAAAGCAACAGAATGAGGAAAAGATTGATTTATCAAAGTTGGTTAAAGACGCGGCATACTGAGTAGAGAAGTTGGGAAAAATTCCTACTTTCTACTCCCAATTTGAGTAAAGATTAGAAGGACGTGAAGCTAAATAAGAAAGAAGGTCTGAGTGGGTGAGCTCAACCGAAGTGTGCTCAGTGTAAAAGTGAAAAGAGTAAAAATTTATCACAAATGCTGGAAAGTGTTAAAAACTATCTCATAACATGTGCAACCATCATATACATAGTCTTGCTATGATTTACTGAGCGTCTTTTAAGCTGCTTCAACACTTCCTTCATTTTAAAGTAAAGGTAAGTAGGTAGACACTTGTAGGTGTATTTAATACGTTTTATCAAGCTTAAGTTTTTCAAACCCACCACCCACCGGAGTGGCATTTTGGCGAAAGTTATTGGGAAAGTCTGAAGCGCCTGAACGTACGACTTCTTACATGAATTTTTAAACCTTTGATAATTTTGGTGTATCAAATATAGAGCAGCAGAAGGATAATAAATCAAACTAGTGAGAGGGCTAAAATCCGCTTAGGTGAATCGTTGGATTCCCGATCCCAATTGACCACTTGAATTCCGCTATGAATTGTGTCATAAAACTTGGTTGTTAAATTAAAGTTTTTTTTAACTTTAATTGTATTTAGAATTTGTCAGTTAAGAATCCTCTGCCTTTAAAGGGATGTGGCATTTCAATAACAACACCCTTTTCAATACGTTTTTTTGCTCATATTTTTAAACAGAAGTGGTAGGTACGTGTTGATTGCCTTTTCATGTGAAAAAATTGGTTTATACTTAAAAACCGCCCCTAAAAGTGGGCGTGGCCAAAATTTATTCATTTCATTTGTTAGCTTACGCGGTAATCTGAACATTTTATGGTTCAAGTTTTTTGGATTTAAAGGAAATATAACCGAACAAAAGCCTTTTATTAGAATGGAAATTAAATATGACCACGGCGGTTATTGCTTTTTTTGAAATTCCAATCACGATACACAGAAGCGAGGATATTGCGCACCAAATTTCATCATCCTACCACAACTTTGATTTTTCATGCTATTAAGTAAAGTGGGCGTGTCATTGGGCGGACTTACATTCGACTTATAATTCGGTCTCGATCATATGTCCTTAAGGTCTTGAAGGTCTACGGTGATTATTTCTCTATGTTACAAACTATAAATGAAACTTAATATATACCTCCTATCCCATGGGATGGGGTATACAAATATTGACCCCTAAGCTTCTTTTGTGCCGTAATAAATGTTGGTATTGGCAAAATCAATCAGTGATTTTTTCTAAGACCTGATGGCGTACAACAAGAAAAGTGAAACAAGAAACGCCTCTGAAAAGAAAAGGGTTTTTTGTCAAAGTCGTAAAAAAAGCAAAGGCATCTGCTATCGAAGTTATTAATTGGATACAATTTAAGCGCAATTCGCAGCACTTTTCGAAGTACGAAAACTCACAAGACGGCTGCTTCAAAATAATAGCCATAATTTAAAATTTGACATTTAAAATAAAACACCGTACCCCCGGCCCATGGCTGTCTATAATGTTCCGGGTTCAAGCCTTTCACCAAGGACACTGCCAAATTGAAAGGTTCTGCCTTCACTGTAACAACTGCTACAAATTGTCTTGTGTTCTGCGCTACACCAAGCACACTCGGTAGCATGTTGACACTCAACTCTTTCCCTGTTTTCGATATTACACTATGTATACCTTCAAAAGATTTGTTTCTTTTAAATTATTTCCATGTAATGTGTCGTCGAACAAATACTCCAGCGACAACAACTTCACGTACCTATACACACCAAATGGCAGCGCGCTATATAGCTGCCTTGAACAATAACAACCTTTCTGACATCGTTGTGTATAGGCATAATAAACACGAGCAAGTCGTACAACCCTTTAAGTGCTGCACCAAGTCAGCCTTGCTTCGAGGAATATTGTTACATTTCGGCTGTTGGCACTTGTCACCTGCCCGCCCTTGTTCCACTTTTAAGTTATACCTCAGACCCTTCGCGCCGCCAATGTGTGAGCCGAACAACCCCTTTAATTTAAATCGAATGCGATATGGAGAAAGCTTGTAAGTTGCACGACAAAGAATCTTAAAATGCCAGACATTCAATGAGAGAAAGACCGTAAAACCTTCCGTGTAGCTGTCAAAATGCAAAGTAAAAGGATTCGGGTTTTTGTCTGCTTCAACGTTTACTGGCAACGCTTTTACGTATTTCGTATATAGTCATCGGTCGATGACGTTGTTTGGTGCGGCTAAAGGGCTGACTCACAGATTTGTATATACATTGTTAATTAAGTAGTGGTGTTGTTATACATTTCAAATTATTTTATTGTGAAATTTTGCCATTTGACAATTTGTATACACTTTGTGAGTGCCCTTTCTGCGCGGGTACAATGGAATGCGTTAAAAGCTTAAAAAGGGTTAACTAAATGCAGAAACATGTGACGGCAATATGGATGGAGCTCCTTAACAGTACAGGTAAGTGTTTTGCATTTACATGGAAAATGTAGCTTTGAAGCTTGCTAAAATGTATACGCAAAAATGTAATTTTTCGGTTCAAATTCAATAATTTTGTAATATCGACCCTTTAGATGGTCGCGGTCAAAAACTTTAAGCAAACAAAATCTAGAATAGAGTTCGGTGGACCTTATGTGCTAAATATTATGCCTTACTCTTCCCTTAGTTAGGCTAAGAAGCAGTTATATGTATTGAAAAAAAAGTCGAATTTTTATAAAACATTTTTTCTTGGAGTTACAGACAATTCCAAGGCTGTGCCTCTCGCCAAAAATTGATGTTCTGACGCTACAGTAACATATGTAGCTAGAATAAGATTTTTAGGCCTAAAATGTTAAGGCCTAAAATATAGGGTCTAAAAACTCTTAACATACTGACGGACGGACGACATGGCTTAGTCAATTCTCCTCTCGGTCTCTATATTTCCTCTAAAAGATTTTAGGAGCCTACGGCATTATTTCTCTGAGTTACCAACTATGCATTATACTTAATATTCATGGGTAGGGTATAAAAACAACCCTTACACGAATTAGGAATTTTCCACATATTTCATGAAATTATATTGAAAACTTGGCAAAAGTTGAAATCCTGTGCAAAGCTTCTAAAATATGTTTAAAAAAAACCTACTAGAAAGCCTGTCTTTTTTAAGGTCCCCAGCTCCTAACAAATTCTTTGAGAATAACAATTTGTTCCGAAAAAACAAAGAACTATAATCGTTCAGCTTTTTCGAAGACCACTTAGAAAGCAAAGAAAAAAAACTATTTTTCACCGTCAAAATTATCCGCTTACAAATTTAAAAAAAAAGAAAACAGTCTTTAACAGTTGTAATTTTTTAGCTTTGTAATAGCAAAAGACTCAGCGCTATTGTTTTCTATTTAGACATCCAGGTAAGGTGCAAAGAAAAGCCTTGGAATCGCAACGAAATTAACGATACCTAGGTGCCTTAGTGAGATCGCTGGTACACATCCCTTGTGCTAGGTTTGAGACCACAGATTCATTCTAGGTAAATGCATAAGAGCTAACGAGCTAGATAAAGAAGGTGATACTTTCTGACTCTTTTAACCTAACCGGCAGCACCCATCAATTTAAGTTTCACCTGGATAACGAAGCCACCGAAAAGGCCATAAAACAAGTGGAACAACATCAGCACATGTAACTCTTTCAAACAAATATGGCGAAGAGACTTCCTTAATAGGCTTAATTTGAAAAGGATAATTGGGATGGGACCCTCAAAGGGACCCAAAAGCGGGTGGCCTGTCGTTATATTCTGAGGTAAAATCGGCGTTCCCCACAAACGGACCTTTAGCAATGCAGTAGGGTGGGAGGGTTATGATTCATCACTTTATGTAAAAGTTGCAGAGATGTGCAAATGAAACCATGGTTTATCTTTTGCTTAAAGAAAAAGAATGTCTGCCCTATTGGCCTTCATGAAGTTAAACTCTAGGAAGTTAAACTCTAGCTCTAGATGAATTCTCCTTCGAAGATCTAAGTGATCTAGCGAGACTCGCTTGCCTTTATAAAATAAATAAATAAATAAATAAATAGAGTGGCGCAACAGCTCGAGGTGAACCAGGGCCAACTTCTCAACAATGTATGCTGGTGTGTTAATTTCTTTACATACAAGGGGACCTACAATTTTTTGCCGAATCCGAACGGCACTTTGAGAAGTTTTTCAAGACAATTAATACTCTCGGAGGGCTTGTCAAACCCTCGCGGAGGTGGGGACCGTGAAAAAGAACAAGTCTTTTTTTTTCAGGTGACTATGGCAGGATTCGAACCCAGACCTCCGGCGTAGAAAGCACACACACTAACCACTACGCCACGGCACCCCACATGGGGTCGCTTGCCTTTATATCTGGGTCAAATTGCTTAAACGCCTAAATCGTCAACCATGCGATCCGTCACTTAAACCACCCGGGAACTCAATCTAAGAGCACCTACAGCAAACGCCAAATCCTCAATCATGCACCCCCCACCACACCCCAAGAAGTTTTTCCTACAAGACTGCTCTGCTTACGGGAACAACAGTATATTTTCCCCTTGGTGCGGGTTCTCACATCTTCGGTTAACCCTAACTCTCCCATTTTGCGCCTCAAGTTATCAGCGTCTCGCCTAAGAATTCTCATTCACACCGAAATCACTTACCCGCTGTACTCTCCCATCCAGAAGGCTAACTTTTACCTACTTAAGGGGCAATATGGGTATAAACCTACAGAAATCGGTTGTTCTTGTCTTGTCCTCTCATCTTGGACAACTCCTCACTGCCCTACGGGTTCATACCGTAAGCGATTATCCCCGATCTCAAGTTATTCCCTCCAATTCACTCACCACAGAACCCACATACCTCCTATCCCCCGATTTGAGTTCCTCGGAACCCTTTTTTTCAGAAAAGTCCCCACTGGTCCTCACAACTTTGCTGACAGTGGTTCATACTGAAACTGTTACCCCCAGCCCTCATTACCCTTTTCGTGTAAGCCCCTAATCAGTTCAATTTCCTGACGCCTCATCAGGAAGGCAGTTGAGCACACGTGTAGTAGCCAGAGCCCAGAGCCTTTGCCTAGAGTAGAGAGGTTTAAGTAGAGAATTTTATGTTTTTCCATATTTTTTCTGTTTTCAGTTGGTTTTCATGATGGATAAAGACACAATTGCAAGACTCTATTCCTTGGATATATTTATGATCGAATTAACAGAAATAATTTTATTTTCATGCTAGACACAGTTTTTAAGAATAGTCTTTTTGGAAATATCTTTTAAAATTTCTTTCATTGGAAATATCTTTTCAAAAAATATTTCAACTGAAATTGCATCTGTTGTAGCGAACAGATGCAATTTCAGTGCGTACACTTTGACGTTAAATATCGTAAAGTTTTCGAAAGGCATTGCAAAGCACTTGGGAGTACGCATGCGGCAACGTAATATTCCGATTCTAGCTTTAAGCGAAATGCAGCGTTACCAAACCAAGGGCTGCGTGTGAAGGTATCGAGTCCGAAAAAAATAGAAGAAAAGGTTGCAGCTCATACTGCAGCTAATACAAAAGCCTCAACAGCATCTGTAGCTGAAGTTGCAATCTCTACTCCTGGTAGTTGTTCTATACAGTCAGTTCCCAAGCCCAAAATTGTTTTTGTTTCCAGGCTAAGACCTGAAACTTCCGCTGAAAATGTGGTACGCCATTTGACATCTCAGCAACTTATACCTTCGGAAACCTCGGTATCTTGCTCAAAGATAAGTAAGCCAAACAATTTCGTTTCGTCGTTTAAAATTATTGTTTCGCCCGAATGCTTTGATTCAATTTCCAGTAAGGAACATCGACCCCGCAACACCTTGGTCAAAGAGTTCACACAACGCATCACAAAGTTACAGCGTTCTCGTCCTAGCGCTCTTCCAAACAACTAAGTGGCAGACTTAGTTTCTTTTATCAAAATGTTCGCTCGATACGTAGCAAGCACAAGACTGATGATATTTTTATAAATTGTATGACTTTTCCTCACGACGTTATTGCACTAACTGAAACTTGGCTAAATGCCAGCACTTCTGACTCAGAACTCTTCAATGAAGAGTTCCTTGTTTCTCCGAGAGGATCGGAATAAAATCGACCTGGAAGCCTTAGGCGGTGGAGTATTAACTGCTGGCCGCAAAAATATTACTTCGTCAAAAGTGAAATTCCCGTTTCTAGTTAAATTTGAATTTGTATGTGTTAAGATAGAAATCTTACCTAAATTTAATATGTCGTGAATGCTTACATCCCCCCGATAATTCTGCAGAAATATATTCCGAGCTATCAAAAGCTCTTGAATATATTTTTGAACTATCATCCGACAATAGCACAGTTCTGATTTTAGGAGATTTTAACCTTAGCCCATTAAAATGGATCACATCGGAAGACGAAACTTACTTCATACCGTGTCGTTCCTCTCCTTTTTGCTTTCAACTCAGCCAATTTCAAGTAGAACAATTGCACATTAAATGACACCAATATCATCTGCAACTCTTTTGCTGAGAGTTTTTCCAAATCGTTTAGGCATGCGCCGTTCAATATCGATTATGATCATTTCAGACATCTTGTGAACACCTCTCAACTTAATTTTAATAATATTTCTGTAAATTTAGATATTGTTTCTAAATTTCTGTCCAAGTTAAATGACGATTACTCCTCTGGACCAGGCGGAATACCACACATTGTCCTAAAAAAATGTAAGGACTCCCTTGCAATACCTCTCCTTCACCTGTTTGACTTATCACTTTCCTTGGGTGCATTTCCCAAAGTTTGGAAGCGATCATTCATTACGCCAGTTTTTAAAAAGGGGGACAGAAGTGACATTAACAACTATTGACCTATAGCTAAACTTTCAAGCATCCCAAAGCTTTTCGAACAAGTAATTTGTGACAGTTTAGTGTTCTACTGTCGCAATGTTATTTCAACAAAGCAACATGGCTTTGTAAAAAACAAATCGACAGTTACCAATCTTCTCTCCTTCCTCAATAAATGCTCTGCAACTATTGAGAATCGGAACGAAGTTGACTGCATATACACCGACTTTTCCAAGGCTTTTGATATGATTTCGCATGAAATAATAGTCTTGAAACTAAAAGCTTTCAGCATAGTGATATTCTCGCTTATGCGGATGATATGAAAAATTTTAAGATAATAAAATCTTCAGATGATCGCCTTCTTCTCCAGGCTGACATCGATAACTTTGTTGAATGTTGCAACAAGAACGGACTTAGTCAAAATGTTTCGAAATGTCAAGCTATGACGTTTTCGAAAAAGCGTGTGTGTGTACCGTTTCCTTATTCAATTGGTGAACATACCCTTGCTCGTGTTCAGAGTTTTAAGGATCTTGGTGTTCACTTCTGCCATGACCTTAATTTTTCGGAACATATAAATGCCATTGTTCATAAATCCAATTGCATGTTAGGCTTTGTAAAGAGATGGTCAAAGGAGTTTAACGATCCGCATGTTACCTTATCCCTTTTTAATAGTTTTGTCCGACCCCATCTGGAATGCGCTTCACAGGTGTGAAGACCATATCAACTCAATCAAATAAATCGTATTGAAGCAATACAACGAAGGTTTATCCGTTTTGCTCTTAAAGGCCTTCCATGGGAAGGCCCTTTTATCTTGCCTCCTTACGAGCACCGCATAAAGCTCCTCAATATGGAAACCTTATCTCAGAGGCGGATAAACCAAGACTAAGTCTTTTTATCAGAACTAATCTCAGGACGTATTGATGCTCCTGACCTTCTTTTTTGTGTAACTTTTAAGTTTCGTGGAGGATCCTATAACGTCCGACACTTACATCTTTTGAATGTCTCTAAACATAGGACAAATTATGGGAAGCTTGAGCCTATAACCCACATGAGTAGACTATATAATACATATAACATATAGACTTTAATTTAGATAAAATAGCATTAAAAAATAAACTTAAATTAGGTGTCCGCTCCCGTTAGCTCATTTACAAGTTTGTTACTAATCCTTCTCCTTTGTATAATTTTGTACTTTTATTTATGTATTTGTATGTATTTTTATTTGTGTATGGTGTTTTGTACTAACCACTAACACCAGCACTATATGATGAGCCTGTGTAAGCATATTTTTGCTTGGCAAAACTCTGCTTGCAGATCGAGCTTGCTAAAATAAGCACACTACAACACAGATCTGATAGTGTTATAAAAAGTTACTGCGCAGAAAAAAAAGAGATCTACGCAATCTCCCAGCTCAATTGATAGATGCTTTAAGGGCGATTCAAGAACACGCGAAATTAGGCAGAAGTCAACGGAAACACACCTAACTGTCATTCCAGTCAGCTGACAGCAAACTGACATACAAAGTTCGAATTTCGATATCGATTTCAACTCCAATAGAAATGCCCCATAGGAAAATTACTAAAGGGGGGATATAGAAAAAGAAACTGCTAGAAAGTCCTGAATTTCTATAAATTCGCGGATGACGGACTCTAACGCGACAGTTATATTTTAAACGTTCATCTTCATCATCACCATTTTCGAAATGCGGCTTATCCTTTAAAAGGGTCGCGGAGCGAGGGTGGCTAAATGGTCCTTCCATCTTTCTCGATCCTCCGCCACCAACTCAAGAAACTCCGGCGCAATCCGCAGGCGGGACTCAGAGAGGTTCTTTACCTAATCCCACCACCTATTTCTTGGCCTACCAGGGGGCGACGCGCTCGCATCTCGGTTTGCATGACCTGTCAACGTGTCCAAGCCATCGAAGAATCGATCGCTCCACTCGGAGAAGTAGCTGCTCAACACTAAGATTCCTACGAATACTGAGGTTTCTCACTCCTTAGAGTAACACCAGCAACTCACTTCAGGAATCTCATTTCGGCAGCTTGTACCCGCGATCTAATTCTTTCGGTCATTAACCAAATTTCATGACCATAGATGAGGGTCGAAACGAACACTGAATTGAAAACTGAGATCTTTGCTTTCACTCCAAGCTCAGCTTTCCTGATGACCGCCCGGCGCAGTTGCTTTACTCCAGCTTGGCCAATTCTGCAGGACAACTCAGTATCACTCCTTCCATCTTTCGTGAAAAAGACCCCGAGATACTTAAACTTCTTCACCTGTTTTAATGGAACTCCATTTACGTGCAGGGTACATTGCACAGGAGTTCGGGAAACAACCATCACTTCCGATTTGTGCACGTTTACTTTCATCCCAGCATCACCACAGACGGCTGCAAAACTATCCAGTGCTCGTTGAAGTTCCTCTTTGCATGATGCAAGGATGGCCAAATCATCTGCGAAAAGCAGATGCCTCATCCTGATGCCAGCCAATTCGAAACGTTGCTCGCCAAGACTGCGCTTCACCATCCAGTCCATATATGCTATGAAAAGGAGCGGTGACAGAACACCCCTGGCGAAGTCCAACGCGCATATCAAAAGGACGGGATTTGATGCCATTTATCCGTACACAGCTTCTGCAGTTTCCATACAAAGACTGGATGGCTCTCAGAAAAGGCCCACTCAGCGCATAGTCCTGCAAAACTCTCCACAGCGTATCCCGAGGGAATCGGTCATACGATTTTTCCAGATCTACAAGACACGCATAGACCGGTTTGGCATACTCCCAGGCCTAAACCTAAAGTCAAGAATAACCTGCAGAGTAAAAAGCTGGTCGGTTGTGCCTCTGCCAGGCCGAAAGCCGCACTGTTCTTCCCGTAACAAAGGCTCGGTTACAGCTCTGGAACGCGTTTCCAACACCTTCGCAAATACTTTTCCCAGAAGACTCGAGAGATATGCCCGAACTTTTTTCATGACTGTTCCTTGGCTGTTCTGACTGCCAGATTGGAAGTCCTTCGCGCCTCATTGTGCCGGGCTCGAGAAGTTGAGCTTCTACATTGGATCCACGCAATGTAGGCTCTCTTCTTCTCTCTGATGGCTTGAACTCCAGGCGTTTTAAGCCAAGCAGTTCTTTTCCCACCACCAGCCGCTACCCCAAGCCGCTTCACTCGAAAAGCATTTCCTGAAAAGGCAATGACTGCCGATAAAAACAGCTGCCATTATTCCTCCTCTACATTCAAAAGGTCAGTTGGAATTTGTTCAAACTTCTCCGAAACATGTTGTGCAAAGCTTTCTCTGAAATCAGAATCAGCATCCTGCAACCTTTCCCACCGTATGCGGGTCACCAGTCTTGGCTAAACTGTGCTTGTACCGTGCGTATTTGTGAACGTCTTTGTGTGGGAAAAAGGTGTTCATGATGGACAAGCCATATGCACAGCAAAATTCCAACAACTTCCCTCCGTTCCTGTTTTGATCCGGGTCACCATGTCTCCCGATCACACTCCCCCAAGTACTGTTGTCCGTACCCACATGTGCATTGAAGTCACCCACGAGGAGAAAGAAGCAGTCCATTTCTGCCACTCTGTCTAGGGCAGCATCAACTTCGTTAAAAAAGGACTCATACTCTGACTCTCGATTTGGTTCATGAACCTGAACCAGAGCCAGAGTCGATCGTTCAAGCTTAAGCCTTAACCCTTCCCCTTAACGGAATGACATCGAATACATTTTCTGACAACCGGGGGCTTGTGAGTATCCCCACACCCGCCTGTGCAGTCATGTGATTTGGGACGCCAGACCAGAAGAGCTTCCACCCATCATCGAAGTCTTTGGTTCCAGAACCCTTACACTAAGTTGAGGAAATGCCAGTTGCATCGAGCTGATACTTTTTGGCCTCCTCAACCAGTTCAAGCTCCTTCCTCGTTAGCGACGAGACATTCCACGTGCCAATTTTGAGTTGGTGCCGTTGTCGATTTGTAGAGTTTCCACCTAAGCCCTCATTTTGACTTGGCGCTGTCCCCCTCCGCCCCCCGTAATGGATAGCGGCACCATTGACGGGCTGCTCGTAACTTCTTCGGGTTAAGCCCGGTCGGATGCCGAGCGGGACCTTCTGACCACCAAGCGCTTGCTTGCTGACACCCCTCAGGCCTAGCTCCAAAGGGTGCCCTGGATAACCAGGATCAGCAAATATCCGAGGCTGTTTTCGTTATCTTTTCATGGTTGGAGGGGGGGGGGGGTTGCATTTCATACCTAGCCGGCAGGTTTAAATTCGGCCGATCCTAGCCCGGACAACAGACGCCGACAAAGTAGACCTAACTTTCCGTATATCTTAGTTTGCTTTTGAAGTGAAGTTAACAAGCAAAAAATCGCTATAGTTTCTACAACTTTAAATATAGAAAGAAGAAAAAAATAAAGAAAACAATTTGTATAAGCCAAGCAAATATCCCTCAACATCTCGGCAAAAATCTTCGAATTAAGTCTTCCCCAAAGCATAATGCTCATTGTCTTAATTCCTCCCACTCCATGTCTCAACACTGACAATACAATTAATTCCTCTGTCAGCCAAGACCAAATCAGTAAGTGTATACTCTCACAGGATCAAATATGCTCTAACAATGGGGGAATTATACCACTTCTCTCTCACTTTTACTTCGTCATTTCTGCTGGCATCGCAGCGAAATGACAACATCTTGTTATGTCCTCTATATATGAAGGTACCTACCTACTTAAAGTTAATTGCATTTTCTCATTGCTTGTCACTCATTTTTATAAGTGTTAATTCACGGATAAAAGGACTCACATTCATACGAGTGTGTGCGAGTGTAATAAGCCTCTTGGGGGCGAAAACGAATACAAATATTTTCCGCCATAAGGTGTACGCATCTGAGCCGTCTACGAGGGTGGTTTGTTTTAACACTAATCGATTATTGTGATTTTGTAAACGCAAAAGAGTTTCGAAGAAAAAAAAATCTTTCCTCCCCGAATCCAACAGGAAGAGTTATTAATCTGTTCGAGAACGCCCCAAAAAACAGCCTCAAACTAAAAAGTAAAAAGTTTCGGGACACACCTCCGCAGCGCACCCCCTTCGATTGATTAAAAGCCCGAGTCCTTTTTTGTTTTCAATAAACGGGACAACACAACTCAAACAGACGCGGGTGCAGCGAAATGCTAAAAACCAAAAAAATTACAAGTCCTGAAATTGTCGAAAACAAAAAAGGGATTGAAACTTTTTTCTACCCCCCACCCGACTCTTCCGCGATAGTCAGTGATTCTACAGATTTCATTTAATGCCCAGTTAACCAAAAATTCATTAATAAACAAAATTAAAACGGACGAACGAACAAGAGATCCTGATGGTAGCTCCACCATTTGGGTGGTGGAAAATTCGCCATTGAACAAGGAGCATTCTTTCAGTGACAATGACACCAAAAAAGGGTTTTGTTATGAGCAAGCCACGTTTTATGCGCAAAAAAAAACGAATGAAACGAAGAAAAACACAATTAGACAGGATCAACGTCCAAGATGAAATCCCTTTTTTACCATTGACGGCGCGGTTAAAAGGAGGAGGAATACTCCTACTCTCGGTTCATTCATTTCCATTTTTGCGCTTTTTAGGTTTTCCATGCGGAGAGGCGGCAAGTAAATTAATTGAATTTGAATTAACCTCTCGTTAAAGCGCCCATCACAGACGACAATGGCTGACAACGCAGAGATGGTCTCGTTGGTGGAGTCATATTTCCATGTAACACATTTAATTAAAGCTAGATGCAAACAGACATTGTGCAAAGCTTTGAACAGACATGCTCCAGAAGAAAATACCAGGATGGAGTGAGTAGCCTCGCATAGCTACTTTCTATCAATATCCCGCAGGACATGTGGCCATTAACATTTGACTTGGCAAAAATCCTGAAATTAATTTAAAACATCTTCATCTCCCGGGAATGCTGTTTCCACGGACGGAGTTTGTTGCATGTTGTACCAACTCCTCAACTATACTGTTGCGGCCTTGTTTGCTTTTCATTTGTATAATTACGAGCCGGCGGCGTCGATGGGTGGCGACTGTACCTACGACGACGGTGCCCGCACCGCTATCGATGCATCGCAAAGGTTGAAAATTACTTTTTTCAAGATGACATCTGAAGTTGTTTGTAAACAGATATCGCCGCTGATGAAAGAGTTCTGATGTCAGCGCCTATTTCTGTTTTTTGCAATATCACTGTGTCAATGGTGGGGGTTGATTTTTTTCCTCAGGGGTTTTTGCGAAAAGTCGAAAATTTTTAATTTCTTATTGGACTCAGTGCATGTCGAACATACTGGCAATTAATGTGAAAGCACTAATTGAAACTCGTTCCTCTCGGCCGAATTGTCGGCAGGATGTAGGTATGGTATATTCGGTAGTCAAATACAAATATGAATGGTGAACATTCTGAAGACTGTTCAGTGTTCATCAATCTAATGGAACTCTCATGGAGTGATGAATAAACTCCATCCTTTGATGGGAACATGCAGGAAAAATCTAAAGATTGAGTGATGATGGTGATAGGTAACTTATTATTCTGGTCTATAAGGTTTGTCAAGGGTTTATAAAGAGAAATGAATACATCAGGAACTTCTGACTATAAAAATATTACAGACGTAGGTACCTCATGACTACGGATCTCCACAACCTATAACTTCACAAACGCAGTGGAACCTGCACAACAAAAGTCTTAAAAATGCAATACGCAAACTTAAACGATCAAACGATTCTTAATCGCTAGACTTCAAAAACCCACAACTAAACTAAAAAAAATTTACGGGCCCAACAACGTGCAGAAAAAACTGACTTATGCTTTGCATTTTTGTTATTGATTCTGAAATAAGGACTGCAAATGAAATCCTATCCTAAACTAAGTAAGGTTTAGGGTTTGACGTCCGTTAAAGATCTGATCTGAACAGCGTCCTTACCCTTCATTTTGAACAAGCTTGCCCGGTTATAAAAAACAACCGCAGAAAAACTGCGATACTTTGTTGGAGTGCCGTCACGCAGAATACTCGCAAAGAGACCAGGAAGCTCCTAAATCAGTCGATCGATATATCGATCGCAGAAAAATGAATTTTAAGAGACTTATTCGCAAGGTGCAAAATGACTGTTATTGGTTGGGAGGTCAAATCTTTAAATGAAATTAAATAGGCTTAAGAAAGTTCTTCACAGAAACAAACCAAGCAAACTTACTTTAATTTTCTTACCTGAGGGTGCCTACACTGCTACCAAGGCGGAAACTTTCAGTCGTGGCCATTATTGTCTGATCATCTTGAGGTATGTCTCTTGCGTAGAGCATGAAACAGGGTCAGGCCGAGGACACTTCGGCCTACACCAGATCAAATTCGGTTGAAATTGGAGTATTTAGTACCACACCTAACACGAAAGAGTCTGTTTTCGAGATAGTTTTTTTAATTAATATTCTTAACATGTCTTCTGGAAGGTTTGCCATAGCTTATATTTCAAACCTTGGTGCAAAACTTTGTCGAAGGATTGCGGTGTATCCAGGAAAGTACTTGAACATATCTTTTTCCCTTCTAAGGATTTTTTCATTTTATGCGTAATTCTGTAGACTTGATCTTTTATTGAATGGTTTGGTCTGAAACCGAATTCATGATCCGGGATGAAACGTCTATATCTACAATTCTTGGATCTAATCGCCTCAGCAGATAATAAAACGCAATTCTTTCTGGCGGTTCAAACTTAGGGATTTTCTGCTCGACAGGCATAGAGATCCCTTTATACTTGCCAATGATTTGTGCAATGGAACTAGTCTTTTAGTGAATCCTCTTAAGGAAAAGGTCCACTGGTCTGACTCAACTCGTGCTTAAAGGCATCTCTATCCCGATATCCGTTAAAGTATAATATTTGGGAGTGATCCTTTTCTTTGAAAAAAAAAAACTTTTGCCGTGTTGAATCCTCAACCATAAAAGTTTGGGCGAGACATGGGGCTTATCATCTTAAAAGAGATATCTGGGTCAGTTGTTTGGTGAAACAACCAAACCAATTTTCGCTTTTGCAGAAAAGTTTTACTGCCTTTTCCGACACTTTTTCCTTTCTATTAGAAGGAAACGGCCTTTCCTATAGAACGCCAGGCTCTACTGTTGATGCTCTGATAAACCTAGTTAGAAGAACTAGCACAGTTTATCTGGTTAAGGTCACATCAGGAGCTTGCTAGGAAAGGTTTAGAATAGGTTTTCTCTACTTCAGCCAGTCAGCTCTTTCTCCAGCTAGCCATCTCCAGTTTTGCACGCAAAGTTGGCTGAGGTCCCCATCCATTTGCGAGCGCCACCTGAGTCTCGGTGCTCCTCTACTGTGGCGTCCCTGCGGTGGGCTCAAAGATTTTCCGGGCCGGGCGAACTTGGTGTCCATCCTCTCTGGATGACTCAGCCATCTTAGCTATTGTATTTTGACTCTAGGTCGGTGTCGTATAAGGTTCGATGTTATGTCTGCTCCTCCATTATCTCCGTCTATGCACACGGGATCATAAATCATCCGAAGAATTTTCTTCTCGAAGCAGCCTAAAATTTTTTTATCCACCTTTGAAAGAGTCCATGCTTCGGCACCGTAAAGCTGGACTGAGATGTGGGGGTCTTAGAAATGTACACTTTAGTTGCTCGAGAGAGGGCTTGCTACACCTTCTTAACCATAAAAGCAACAGCGATTGAAAAGAAACAGTTATCCTCGTTTGATTGAATTGGGTTCATTGTCCGGCATTGGTCGTCAACAGTAAATCCTTCCGAACCCGAGGCTTTCGCGCTCACATTAGGTATATGAAAGCGAATATTTGGTCAGATGTATCGGCCAGACCGTCGCTAGTAACGACTTTTCTCGAGTTTCCGAGTTTCAACCCTACGTAAACAGACAAAAATCGCGTGATATCACTTATTATATACCCTAACCAGGGTAACGCATTGAAATAATCACCGTAGACCCCTAAGAACTTTTAGGGATATGAATGGGACCGACAGAAGAATCAATTACGCCAAGTCCGTCCGTATGTAACTTTTAGGCCTTAAATTTTAAGCTAGAGAGCTGACATTTAGTGAGTGAGCTGGAAGTCCAGTCCTTCAGATCAGGTTAGAAAATTAGTTGAACCCGCCCACAGACGCTCCCACTACAGGCCTGTATGCTAATTCAATTTAAAAAATTACCTTTTTAAATTTTTAGCTATGTTAGCGCACTAATTTTTGGTATGTGACATTGCCTTGTAACTGTCTTTGAGGTAGTTGAAAAAATTTGGCCTTTACATTCATCTCGCCCACTTTTTAGGGGATTTTAACTGAAAATGACTGTTTATCAATAAATATAAATCTTCGATATGTGCAATTCCGAATCAGCTACAAACAATATTCAGCATATAGCCAAAATCCAGTGAAGTGGTCGAATAAGGACCGAGAATAAACCGTTACCGATAGCTTAGTTGCTTGACGCAGTATCCGCAATAGGTGAAATTTGCAGGGTCGTGCACTGTCGCAGTGCCAAAGAGGGATTTATGCTTCCGACATTTTGTCCGCTAGTATTTCAACTCCACTTTTCTCTACCATTTGCCCATTCTTTCGTAAACTTTAATTTCTAAATCCTTTCGGTCACCTTATAGAGGGTCTTAATAGGTACATTAAACCAGCTTTCATAGCAATAAAATTCAACATTTGCGTTACTTGACTTTGATTACTTTGAAATAAACTTTGACTTTTTACTTTGAACTAAAATATATCCAGACCCCAGACCCTGGCTCTCATCTCAGCCGAACTGGAAAAAAGTTAGAAGGGGTTTGAAAAAGAAAGCTCAAAATCACATCTTCATAGTCCTAATCGCCACTAATTGAATCAACGTGACCGTTAAAACAACTTCCCGGTACAAAGCATTTCCGTGTTATGTGGCATGCGATTTGAACTCCACACGTCAGTGTTTGAAATAAAACTGAAAATGATTTTCCAGCCAAACCTCAGGTACCTACAGCTACACTCACATCACATATATCAGGCTGATTGTTGGTCCACGTTTCTAATGCTTTCAACTCCCACTCCGTGTTCATATTCATAACATATTTTCCTCTACTGTATCGAATTGAGTGCGGAACTGTGATATGTAATGTTGGCGTCACACAATCTACTCTGAGCTCAGACAGACATGACTTGCTACAATTTCAGTCACGAGATTGGGGCGAATTAGCAGCGATACCTACTGACGAAGCAGCAATAAGCCAAAGCATTACGCGACATCTCCAGCACAACAGCTGCAATAGCAGCCATCACCAGGACAATAGCTATAGGAGTTTTAACTTTGAACGAGTGTGTGCATCTAGCGAGGCATTGTGAACGTGTCACGTCATTATTAGCTGTCTGGCGTATACACAATACACAAAAACCCGTGCCGCTAATAACAAATTGAATCGTTCGCAACCCCCAGCAGCCGGGCTTGGGTAAGTGGTTGTCACTAATATGGAGCACTCGCATTTAGTGTACACAGAGTCATGTGTCGCAACAAACGCACATCCTTATCGCAGGCGCTTATAGCTTCATTATGTTGAATTCTATTCGTTTGGAAATTGGCTCCCGCGCTGGCATATAGCACGTGTGTCAGGGGCGAAGGGGTGAAAGGTTAGAAGGCTTTTCTAGGCAAATCGTAAATGCAACAAATTAGCTTGGTCAGATGAACATGACGACTTTTGTTTTAAAAGATCTCCCATTGGAAAAGGGGTGGATTTAGGAAGAGGGTTGAACGAGTACGAGATTTGAGTCACTGCACAGGAAGGACGACCAACGAACGCTGAACGAAATAGCTGCGTATTGCAGATTCAATTAATGCGAATTAAGTCGTGATTTGATTGACATCAAAGCGTGCAGGGGTTGCGTGTGAAAAGGTTCGTAAGCCGATTTATTCATAAATGAATAATAATATAAGTCGAAATTTTGTAATGTACATTTGCGGAAAACATGCTTCGTAGGGTTGTATTGGATTGCATTTTCACTAAATCAGTATTATGGTATCTATAGTTAATTCGTTTTGAAACGGTTTTGGCTGTCCGAGAGGTTCACACTAATAGACATTTCTATTTTTATTTATATGTCAACGAAAAACGTTGGAATGGAATGCGTTTTAGTTATAGTTGGGATTAGAAATAGACGACAATGTTCGTAAAAATAATTTCGAACGGTTGTCATTTCAAGGATATGTTTTAAAAAAGAACAGCGCGTTTCGAGAACGCGCTTCGCAAAACTATTCAAATTCTTGAAAAAGCAAAAAAAAATCAAGTTTAAAGCCGAGTGCAACGAAATTGTAAAAACTGTTATTTCGATCCAAAAAAACACGCGATCCAAAAAAACACGCCTGATTTTGCACTTCTCTTTGATTGAGTAGCGCAACTCATGAACTTTGGGACTTTTCAACTCATTTGACTTGTGCTCGGTAACATATTTGCTGCGCAGCTTTAGTGCAAAAGCTAAAATTTAAAAAAAAAAAAAACATTATTTTTAAGCGCCGAAAAAAAAAGTTTGGCCGAAACTCAGCCACTGCGATTTGATTGAAACACATCAGCATTATGTGATATCAACTTCAGTTATTGTCATTTCAAATGTTTCAAATGTTTCAAATGTATCAAGCACTCACCTATGGCAGTTTCGCAGTGCCTGTCTGTTGGCAAACCAATTTTCGTGGTAAAACTCAATTGGCAAACCAATTTTTTCCGGGCTCTTCTACCTTGAGCTATGAGCACCAATACAAATTTGGATGTACCTAAGCATACCAACATAAAAGCGTTGGATACAGCTTAGATAGGAGCTTGTCAACTCTATTCAAACTCCACTCAAGACTCCAATAGCGTCCTAACCCATTGAGGCCCTGAGCAAACATTATCCTTACCCGAAAAACCCTCGCAGAAAGACCCGGTACACCTACCATGGTGGAATGCCGAATGGAATGCGAATGAATGAATGAGCTTCTGAATGAGTTCTTAAAAACCAATTTAGAACACTGCAATTTATATCAATCAAAGTAAATGGAATTTAACAGACTTATTCGCAAGTGGAAAAAAGACTAATAAAACAAAATAGTAAGTGCAAGAGTTTGTCTGTGACAAACTTCTATATACCCGACCCTATATACCATGTAACACCAAATCTTAAATTTTTTGTCCTGAATTCATATATTATTTGATTTGTATAGGCCTAATATCCTTAGAATTATGACAGAATGCGTTAAAACCAAAAATTATTGCAGAAAAACCGTTTTTTCATAACCACGCCCCTTAAAAGTGGGCGGACCTCAAAACTTTGTGTGGAGTAGACCTACCAAATAGTTATATCTTGAATATTTGTTATAGATTTTTTTTTCGATTTGGAGTGAACTTTTTGAGAAATCGCGGTTTAAAAGATCTAACATGGTCGATATTGTGGGCGGTCCAATTTTTACCTTCTAAGAGGTTTTACCAAAAATTAAGTTGCTACGCTTTGTCTAAGTTGACCAAAGGCACTTTGAAAGAAAATTTTAAATAGAGGTTGTCTTACATTGAAGCCAGTAGTGGGCGTGGCCGTCTGCGGATTTGACTAATTTTCACACTTTGTCTGTTCAAAATAAGAACCAAGATAAACTCCAAGTTTGAGCGTCCTAGCTCAATTTTAAAGACCTAAAAACTTCACACATACGGACAGACGGACAGACGGACGGATAGACATGGCTTAATCGACTCACCTGTAGGTCTCGATCATATCTCTAAAAGGTCTAAGGGGTCTACGGTGATTATTTCACTGTGTTACAAACTATGCATTAAAATTAATACACCCTCGGTCGGGTATAAAAATTTGTGAGTAGGTCGAATCTCTATAAGTAAAACCATAATTCGGCTCGTAGAAGTCCTTAACAGAAACCGGAAAAGCAAACTACACTGAAACCAAGGCGGAAACCTTCAGTCTTCTCCTAGAGACTTAATTGCCGAGAAATCAGTGCTCTTCAGTGGTACCGGCAACAGTTGCCACTCTAGAACCAACGCATTAAGCGCGGCTAAACTTATTTTTTGCATCCAGAGTGGTGACTGATGACGCAATTTTATCTTTAGTGAGTTTCAAGTCACCTGGTTCAGATGGAGTCCATATAGCTATGCTGAAACAAAGTTTAAATCAGCTGTTGCGGACGCTTTAAAAAATATTAACAGCAAGCATTTCTTTAGCCATTTCTTTAGCACGTTTTTATGGGATGCGCCCCATTGAATAAGTGTGTGACGTACGTCGCTTCCCAAAAGAACGTGTGTATTTCACTGAGTTGTGAGTTGTCAGTTATGCACTTCGACGCGACCGGCATTTGGCTAACATACCCACCCTTTTGCGTATGGTTAAAGTCGTGTTTATACCAAAATCTGGCAAGTCTGACTATAGCTTAGCCAAAAATTGCAGACCCTTAAGCGTGCCTCCCTTCCTGCCGAAAAGCTTGGAAAAGCCCATAAGATGGTGTATATTTCATTGAGTTGTCAGTTCGACGTGACAGAGGCAATAGATTCATTGGGCTGAAGGCATTTGGCTTACATACCCACCATGGTTAAGGTCATGCCTGGTTAGTCTGACTGCAGCTTAGATAAAAATTTCAGACCCATAAGAGTGTCTCCGTTCCTGCAGAAAAGCTGGAGAGAATGGTTGAGCTGCGCGTGCGCATCGTTGTTCTTCGATCGCATCCTCGATACAACACGCTTATCAGTGCGATGCGAAAAATCCTGCGAAACTATGTTCTTCAAAACTCTGTTGCTTTAGGGTTATATGTGACCTTGACCAGAAGGAGTACGTGCTGGCCGTTTTCTTCGTTATTGAGGCTGCTTTTAATAATGCGACCTTTGATAACATGTGCAAATCAGCCAGCCAGCACGGTGTATAGATCAAGCATTAGTTCAATGGCTTAAGGCAATGCCAGTGCACAGGGCGAGGTTAATAGTAAGTAGATTGCGGCAAGTGCGTCATAGCGCGTGTAAACAGGGGCTGCCTGCAAGGTGCTGTTGGTGCACGGTGGTGAACCCTCGCCTTAGTGGAACCTACATACAAGCCTACGCGGATTATGTCGCCGTCCTTTCCAATGGCTCAAACCTAGGGACTGTGTTATCTCAGGCGCAGGGACTCCTAGATTCGATCGATGATTGGTGCCATAGGAATGGGCTGTCAATGAATGCTCTTTAAGCTACGCTTGTTCTCTTTACTCCTCTTTAGAAGGGGGAATATCACTGGTCTGTCTCATCTCGTGCTTAAAGATGTCACTATCCCGATATCCGATTAAGTCAAATATTGAATCCAACATCGAAAAACACTGTCCACTTCCAGGCTAGAGGCACTTTTGGCAAGACATCAGAGCCAAAAAGGGTCCTCTGGATAAAACTATCTTCTTCCACGCGTTTGTTGTTTGGTGGGACAAGCTTTCGTGGAAACGTGTTACTTCTGCCTCTTTTGCCAAACTCCAAAGAGCGGATTGCCATGGACCCACGCGCAAGCAGGGGTCTTCCGGCTCCGGGAAATAACCCCCCAAAATGCAAACGAAATAACTCCCCAAAATTTGTATGGAGGTGAGGACTCATTTCGTATGAAATAAACCCCCAAAATTAGGGACTTATTTCATGGGTTTTTGGGGGCTTATTTTACGCTTCAAATTGGGGGGTTTGTCATTATGAATAAGGTCTCCAGATTCTGCTATGAAAGAAGTCCTAAAATTTTTTCTTTTCAGAATTCAAGCGAAAAGGTGAGATATGTATGGTGGGCGTGCCACCCCCATCAACCCCACTGCCCGTTTAATTTTTTTACATTTGCTTTTATATGTATTCAGGGACTTATTTCATACCCATTTTGGGGGTTATTTGATACCTGTTTGGGGACTACTTTCAACTCCGAATTGGGGAGTAATTTTACAGTGAAATTATCCCCCAATTTCGGGAGGTTATTTCATTTTCCACTTGGGAACTTATTTCGTTGGGGGGTTATTTCCCGGAGCCGGGTCTTCCCTAGCACGCTGTCTCTGCTCTAGACGATCTGATGAGCTCCACTACCCTTTAGGTAAATATACGTCCAAGCGGATATTTTCGATATCCTAATGGCTATATGCTATTTTGTATGAGAAACAGATGAAGGAAAAGAAGCTATGCGATTTGTACTGACAGCCAAGCTACATTTAAGGTTTAACGTTTCACAGTGCATGGGTTGGCCACATTCTTTGATTGTCGTTCCAAGTGTTTGCCTAAACACAAGTACAGGAGAGTCTATTGTAGACAGAAATCGTCAGATTTAAAACACTAAAGGTGCTTCTCAACTCATTCACTTAATTCAAGGCAGTGTTCGAACTCCAGCATTAGTTGCACTTAGCCGGAAGACAAAATGCAGTTAATCTTGTTTGGGTCCCAGGTCACACTATATCCAGTGGAGGTCTCTGGTGAGCTTGCTAGACAAGGTTCAGAAAAAGTTTTCCTAGGACCCAACCCAAACCGGCTCTAGGTCTGCCTGTTTCTGTTGCCACGGCTACCATTGAAACTTGGCTGTCTCGTAAGCACATGGCTTATTGGCTCGACTGCGATGGGTGCAGACAGACTAAATGACTACGCTCGGACATCTGCAAGAGTATAAGAAATAAAATGAAAAAGTTTTACTCTTTTCCCAATCCTACATTATAAGAAAAGCCTGAACAAAACCTCATACTAAAATAGGTTTGTGTCCTCCAAATTGGATTCACTATTTGCACCGCGTTGATTCTCCCATTATGAATATTTCATTGAACATTACAAACAGACCGTAAGAAAATGTTTACCGATGTACTTTGAGCCTCCATAAAACGGGTGAGTAAACCTAGTTAAACAACTCAACTTCCAACAAATAACACCCCTCTCCAATTCTAAAGTTATGTAAGGAGATTCCCATCAACTCTGGCCGCATGCTCTCCCCTTGCACTTACTAGTGCCAACATATCGCTGTTCGTTGCATAAACAATAAACGTCGCTCGTTGTTTACAATATCAATGCGTCGACACACGTCGTTATGCGCGACTTTATTAGCACGAGACCCTCTATAAGTAACCGCATTCACCCGAACTTCAACTGTGCTGTGCTGAGCTGTTCACAAAAACAAAATCCAACCCCCGCTGTAACCTGTCGAAAATGGCTTTTGTATTTATTTTTGTTTCTAATATTACAAAGTAGCCTTTTGCCGGCATAAACACGGGGGTGTGGATAAGGGACACTGCACACATCGAAGTGACTGCTCCTTTTGGTTTAGGTATGGGATAAACTCGCTGAGTCGTTATGAATGGTAAATTCTGTCATCCCTTGGCAAAGTCGATATACTTTGGCATCGCCTTTGAAGTCAATTCGTTGCGTTTGTTTTCCAACGTCGAGACCGTTTCAAGGATCAACCATCAATTCGGTCACGTGTTGCGGCTTATACTGATATTGGAATTTTATCCGCAAAAAGTTAACTCCAAGAGCTCGATCAGTGGCCCGGTGATTTGCCTTTTTTCCATACAACAAGTACTATAAGGTGTCCCCGTCTTGGACGGTCTACACACTACACATCATCCCTTGGAACTAAGGGTTGTATGCTGCTGTTGTAGATTATACTGTTACGTGTAGTTGCAGCATAGATAACTTTGAAAATTTCGGAAGTTTTGTGTTTACAGTTCTCACGCGTGTGACTTTTAAATGACAGATTAGAGTAGATTAATATTTGTTTATGGCAATGTTTACCATTACGTTAGCAAGAGAATATTCATGTGTTGCAGTTAGCAAAAAAAGATATGCTTATTTCGTCGACATGGAGGTGGGGTGACTGTGGTACTGCCACACGACCAGGTCGTCGTGAAAGGGTACTTTGTGCCGTTAATATTTTCATTGGAATTTGAAGATGCACGTGTCGCGGTTTTGATAAAAATGTCACATTTATAATTGGATTAGACAAAGGAGGCGACATGAGTAAAATGAATTGTAATCATTATCGCAGATAAAAGGCAACATTTGCTACATTTTGAAGGGGGAAAAAAACTCTATTTTAATCTTGTTCAATGCCTAGATAAAGTCTCATACAGAAAAATGTGTGGATATTGGTTTAATACTGCTTTGACGGAGAGTTGGGCCCGAAGCGGTATATCCTACTACCCCTGCTTAAGGAACCTATGTATTGCATTAAGTTTTTTCAAACACAACTTTACCTCAGCAACTGCCCCCTTCAAACACACTTAACTTTCAATATTTTGAGAAAAGCATCCATCAACGATGTCCCAAAGAGAAATTAATTTCGTCAAGGCAAAGAAGCTAAGCGCTGTATTTAATAACCCTTAGGAATTTAACGTCACCACGGTGTCAAGAAGACGCGCAGATTTCGTGACGTCTACAAGGATATGCAGATTAAAATCATTCTTACAATTTCTTTATTAATATCCTCATCATTGCCGCAGCGAATACACAAGGACATCACAATATGGCAGGCATATACCGCACCAGTCCTCTTTGACAACTTGATTCCAATTTGACTGACAAGTGGCATTTAGCCGGAATAAAATTAAACAAATCGAAATATATATGTAAATTTTCCATTAACAGAACTCCAAGCTTTATTGCTACATTGTTCAAAATGAGTTCGGGACACCATTTCATTCCACAACTTGCATGAAAAAAAAAAAATGTTTCTACGGAACACGTACAGATGTGAAGATACTAATCCGAGGGTTGCTGGTGCGGACAGTCGCTTTACAATTTTTTTTTTTTTCGTTTTTTTTTTGCCTCAAATAAAGATTCCAGTTTGGCAAAGATGTTTCGTGATGTTACCATTCCGATTGTCTGAAAAATAAATGTCATAAAATCCTTTTTAAATAACCTGCTACCGAAAAGAGAAAAAATATCTACAATCCGAAGTGGGGTGTGTAGGATGTGGAGGAGGGGTAAAATAACGAAGGACAATATGTCACCCGGGCAGCCATCACTTCAGAGTTTGGACTGTGTCCATGCTGTACAATACCAGTGATTTTGGCCAGTTGGCAAACGTTATATATGGGAGGGAGGACATGAGAAAAATGATGTGACATTTTCACTGAAAACTCATGTCACACAAGATATAAAGTGTTGAAAAATCGTATCTGCACATCGTTCCGAATGTTTTCCGGTCGGGATAGCAGAATGTTGTATTTTTTTTTTTCTGGACTTTCATTGGAAGAGATATTTATAAGCATTAATATGTAGGCATGTGTCTACACAAAGCAGTAAAATAATAAAAAAAATATAATGGCAGTGTATAACTCACGGCTATGTGGATTGTTTTATTTATTTATTTTAATAAATTTTTTATAAATCATTTCAACCCTATACAATGTCCGTAGCTTGAGTCATGATGGAAATTTGATGTGAAGCTAATATGCAAAATTGGACACCATTTTTGCCTTTTTAATTTAAATGCCATATTAATTAAAATGTTATTATAAGCTTTTTTAAGGGCTATTTTCTTTTTCCTTAAAAAGCTGGATGGGAAAAAATATGAAGGTAAGGTCACATAAAATAATGGAAAAGTATTGTTAACTTAAGCAGCCGAAAAACATTAGTTTTTTTAAACTAAATTTAAAAATAGCGCTCTCAAAAAATCGATAACCGTCGAGAAATTGTGATGGAATCTGAAATGTTAAGCACAATAGTGAAGAGCATTCAAATCACACAACAAATATCACAATAGCACAACTATTGTAAAGTGAAGGAACTATTCTAATAAAGGAACTATGCTAATAGTTTGAGCATCAGGGACGCATTCAAAAGTGTAAAGTTTCAAAGAGTGTAGGCTTAAAATCTGTTAAAAATCATCTTGAACTTTCATTATCTAGACCTTATTTGGATACGCTATTTTTTTTTCATATCGAACCTTCCTTGCTATATGAGGAGAATATTCACTCATGTTCTGCAGCAGCGGTTGACGAAATATGTAGGTGGAAGAGTAAGAACATTTTAGTATATTCCAAGTTGGTTTTCGCTATCCACGGTGGTATTTGCCCTAACCAGTATAGTTAAAACGTTTAAAAAGAAGAAAACGAACTACTAAGCCTTCTTTGTTGTTTTTAGGGCGGCCTTTTGATTGTCAATAGGGATATACGCTACCTACCTCTATTCCTTAATGTAGCTATAACTATCTGTTAAAGAATATGAGAGTCACGCGGTGAGCATACAATAAAAGACCGATTTACTCCGTTGACAAGAGAAGAAAAATCTTTAATTAGAACTTCAAGCTTAGAACTGACACGAGTATTTAGCACAAAGTTGTAGGGAAAGCTATTCTGTTATAATATTAAGGTAGATCTTAGCGAAGAGTTCAATTATTCTTTTACAACACCTTCCTTGGATAGTTATTAAATTTGCTTCGAGTTTAATTTTTTTTTTATTTACTAGGAAAAAACTAGTTCTTATTATATTTGTTCAATTCAGTATAAAAAGCTCAAAATTAAATTTTATATAAGAAATTTAGAAAAAGAGTTCAAAATAATTCACAATTTCACAGAATTCGGAATCACGGAGTTCTCTTAGGAGAACCACATTTATGCAAGGCTAAATCCATCCGTAAACAAGTGAGTAAGTGCAAGAGTTCGTCTGTTACCCGAGCTTCTTAATACCCGACCCTCTTTACCCGTTAACACCAAATTTGAATTTTTTTTTTGTCTGCTTCATATACTGAATGTCAATTATTTGTATTGGCCACGCCCCGAGTAAAGGGCGTAGGCTGAAAATTAAAATCAATTAACTCTAATTTCGTTGGAATCATGAGAAAATGCGTTAAAAGCGAATATTAATACGTAAAAAAACAGTTTTTTTTTCAAAAATGCCCCCTAAAAGTGTGCGGAGCTCAATTCTTTGTATGCAACAAACTTAGCAAATGGTAATATCTTAAATATTTGTCATAAAATTTTTTGTTCGATTTAGAATGAATTTCCCGAGAAATCATGTTTTCAAAGATTTAAGATTTTAAAAGTGGGCATGGTCAATAGAGTGGGCGGTCCACTTTTTGTTTAATTAAAGGCTTCAGGCCGATATTACTCTCCACTAAAATTTGAGTTCATATGTTTTGTCTACCTTGACCAAAAGGCATAAAATGTTAATTTAAGGTTGTCTGACATTCAAGTCAATTGTGGCCGTGGCTGTAGGCGGATCTTCTCAATTTTCATAATTTGTCTGTAAAAAATGAGAACCAAGCAACGCTCCAAGTTTCAGTTTCCTAGCTCAAAGACCTTTTAAAGACCCTAAAACTGCATACATACGGACAGACGGACAGACGGACAGACGGACAGACGGACAGACGGACAGACGGACAGACGGACAGACGGACAGACGGACAGACGGACAGACGGACAGACGGACAGACGGACAGACGGACAGACGGACAGACGGACAGACGGACAGACGGACAGACGGACAGACGGACAGACGGACAGACGGACAGACGGACAGACGGACAGACGGACAGACGGACAGACGGACAGACGGACAGACGGACAGACGGACAGACGGACAGACGGACAGACGGACAGACGGACAGACGGACAGACGGACAGACGGACAGACGGACAGACGGACAGACGGACAGACGGACAGACGGACAGACGGACAGACGGACAGACGGACAGACGGACAGACGGACAGACGGACAGACGGACAGACGGACAGACGGACAGACGGACAGACGGACAGACGGACAGACGGACAGACGGACAGACGGACAGACGGACAGACGGACAGACCGACAGACGGACGGACATGGCTTAGTCGACTCACCTGTCGGTCTACAGTGATTATTTCACTGTGTTACAAACTATGCATTAAAAGTAATATACCCTCGGTCGGGTATAAAAATGAGATTTTACTAGCAACAATAAGCTTCGTCATAATATCTGTCAACATTTTATCCGTAGCTATATGAACCATTTGTAACGATTTGCATTGCACCCTTTATTATCCATTCGTCTCAACCAGATAAGCTCCTGAGTTTATACTGGATATATAATAATATACTTTATACTAGAGCCTAAAGTTCCCCTTCTGTAGACGACAGTGCGACGGTGCACTGACGTTTTGTGCACTACGATATAGGAGCCACTTGAAAAGTAAACATTGATCGCCGATCATCGAGATCGCCAGCCCTATCAGCATCGCAAAAACCTCCGATTTCAGTTGGGCGTCGATAAAATACCAAAACTTTGTTTAACGTTATTATAAGGTACCTCATAACGCGTTTGGCAGCTGCCCAATGTGCCTTCCCTGGATTTGAACTGAATCTGTTTAGCAAGTTGACGCTAAGCCACAAATCAGGCCTTGTGATTTGGGCAGCAAACAGCAGACATTCACCAGCTTGCATATAAGGAGCCCTGGACATCTCACGCTTCGCCAGATCACTTGTTGGGGACATCTCTGCTGTGAGTTTTTGGTTGAGATCGATTGGCACAGACACATGATTGCAATCGTCCATGGAAAAGCTTTTTAAAACATCTTTTATGAACTGCGTCTGGTCAATGCCATCGGGGTGCCATCTTTCAGATTACGCTGGATGCGTTGGCCGAAAATTGATTTGGCCTCGCCTACATCCTTTATTTGAAAATGTTTGGATAGATCGGCCTTCAATCTGTTGATTTTCATAATGTCATTATCAAACACTAAAACATCATCGGCGTAAATGGCTACTATAACATTTTCTTGTCACATACACGCGTTGGTCAACCTCACTCCGCTTCAATCCAAACTTCACCGACACCGAGTTCAGCTTCATATTCCATTCTTTACTTGACTGCTTCAGGCCCTAAAGAGATTTCTTTAAAGCACAGACTCTGCCGGAACCATCGTTGAAGTTCTCTGGTTGATCCACGTAAATTTCGTCCTTGAGTTCGCCGTTCAGGAATGCAGTTACTGCGTCAAGTTGATGTATTCCTAGGTTATGTTTCGTCGCCAAGGCTATGAGAAAACGTATTGAGGTATACCAGGTGAATAGGTTTCCTCGTAATCCGCCCCTTTTTGCTGATTAAATCCTCTCACCACCAATCGTGCTTTCCTTCGAACTAGATCGACCTTTGGATCGAACCTTGTTTTGAAGACCCACTTCGAGCTAATAGTTTTCTTTCCTTCAGGTGACGTTGTTCAGAATCCAGGAGCCCTTGTCTAGGAAGGCGTTATTTTGCCGTTCGTTGCCCTTTTCCAATCGCTGGGAGGCTGGCAAATGAAGATGATAGAGCCTAATCCGCTGTTTTTGGATCTTCTGACACAAAATCTTTTGCACAAAAATTGTAGTTGATTGGTGTTTTGAAAGCCAGACGCTCAGAACGGCGCACAGCATCACCAGGAGCATCATTGATATCGCGCAACAATTTTACATTATTTATCATGTTATGTTGTTGCAGGTATTTTGTTGCACCGGAATCGATAAACCAGTCACTGTTGCCGTTATGGTTTTCGGTTACCGCATGAGTGACGTAAAGAACGACGATTCTTTTGTGCCCGAAGGTTTTCCCGTATACTTTTTTGTTCGCTTGGGACAAGACAAGATCGACTAAAGTCTCCCTCTTCTTTGCATGTATGGCACTTGTAACTCATGGCTTTGGGCTTGGATTTATAAAAGTCTTTGTCGAACTAAGCATCTTGCAGCGGCAAATTTTTAACACTATCGACAGTTAGTTTTGATTTTTAGACCAGCAACCATTAGAAATTGTGAGGCAATTTACAATTTTAGGCTTTTTACTTTCCAGCAACCTTGATCTTCTCCCACACGTTAAAGAGAAATGTGTGGTTGCCAAAACGGCAATAAATCTTATGTGGAAAATAAATCTATTCTGTAAGAAATATGATGAACCTTCGATCAAGTTTAAAGTTTTTTTAAGAAACTATAAAAACTTGTCTTTGCTATGCAAACCAGCGAACAAATTTTTTTAAACGAATTTTTAACTGTCTAGCTCCACACCTAATTACGCTGTTCATGCACGTCAAATCCGGTATATTCCAAGTATATCAAATAACTTAAAGTAAAATGCTGACTACAAACCAAAGTTATGAATAGGACAAACTCAAACCAAATTTCGAAAAATTATGAAGTTTGTATGCACTTCGCTCGCAACTAAGGCAATAGTGGAGTGGATTAAGTTGGCTAATCGACACAACTTTGATTTTAATTTAGATGGCGCAGATCTTACAGGAGCTCAGGCCTATAAGGAGCGGGCTATCCGGCTCTCCGTCCTTAGAGCTAAGCAAAGGATCTGGTCCTCCAGGTTGGAGGTCGTGCCGTCGGGGTGACTTCCCGGCCACGTAAAGAAACACCAGTCACGAAGCAGAAACAAGCCTCGGATTCGGACGGATTTACTGTTGACGACCAATGCAAACGAGAAAAGGACAACGAGCTCCGGATCTGCACGTGGAATGTTAGGTCCCTTAACAGACCACGTGCAGCCGAGCAACTAGCAGAGGCCCTTAACGACTGCAAGGCAGACATTACTGCCATCCAAGAGAACACCTTATATGGGCTACTACGACGTTATGGGTTTAGCAGTCAATAAGGGCAAAACCAAGTACACGTCTTGGACAAAACATCACCATCGACAGCTATAACTTTGAGGTAGTTAGGGACTTTGTCTACCTGGGTTCCGCTATCAATTCAGACAATGACACCAGCGCTGAAATCAAACGAAGGATAACTCTTGCCAATCGCTGTTTCTTTGGGCTAAGAAGGCAATTGAGTAGCAAAGCCCTCTCTCGAACAACTTAAGTGTCCATGTATAAGACCCTCATCATCCCAGTCCATCAAGGCGGATGAAAACACTTTAGGCTGCTTCGAAAAGCCTTGAAGGAAAATTCTTCGGACGATTTACGGTCCCGTCTGCATAGACGGAGAGTGGAGGAGGAGATATAACATCGAACTGTACGGGCTGTACAGCGATACCGACCTAGCCAAAAGAGTCAAAGCACAACGTCTACGATGGCTGGGTCATCTAGAGCGGATGGACACCAACGCCCCGGCCCGGAAAATCTTCGAATCCACACCGCAGGGACGACGCGGTAGAGGAGCACCGAGACTCAGGTGGCGCACGCAAGTGGAAGAGGACCTCAGCCAACTTCGCGTGCGAAACTGGAGACGGCTAGCTAGAGACAGAGCTGGCTGGCGAAGCTTGTTGGCTGAGGCCCAGGTCCACCCCGGACTGTAGCGCCACCTTAAGTAAGTAAGTAAGTAAGCAATATGAGGACTATTCCGTTGTTTTTCTTAACTTTTGCGGAAACTATTTTTTTATATTAGACTTAATATTAAAAATTAAAAAAAAAACTCCAGCATCTAACCTTTCAGATAACTTCCAATTTTTTATACATTTTTCAGGTGTTTTTATTTATTTTTCAATAATTATTTAAAAATCTTAGTCTGTAATATAACTTGCTTATTATAAACTGACAACTTAGAAGTGATGTTTACTATAATAGAAATGCTTCCAGAAATGTTAAAAATTATAGCGAAATTTATTTTCTTCCGAAATAATTAATTGGGTTTTATATTTTTTTTTCTATTTTTTTATAGTAGGTACCAATCAGTCAATATCACAACTATTTTTATTTATGGTAACAGGAACTAAAGAACTATGTTGGATCTATCCAAGAAAGATAAAAAAGTATTTAATTGTAAATAAGTTGCTACAGGAAGTTGGGACCACTTTTCCCTTCTGATGCGCTTTTCCTATTTAATATCGCGAAACTACTTTTATCTATCAGAAACCGTAGAACTATTGCGGGTGCCACTAGAACTCTTGTAAAATATTAAAAAAAAATTATAATAAGGAGTCAGGTTCACAGACATAATCGAAGAGCCGGCTGCTTGTTAGAATTACTACGTTTTGTTCAGCATTCAACAACTACTAAGCGTGTAAGGCGTAAGCGAAACTTATTTCTGCCCCTTTTGTGAAGTGGTAAGAAACTAGAGTAGGTAGAAACCAACCCCATTTTCCTGCACCTCTTTTCCTTTACCTTTTTTCATAGGTACTAACTAATCTCCCACCCATAGGTACATACTAATCTCCCACCTTATAATCTAATCTAATCTTATAGCTTAAGTCTTTGTTTTATTTAATATTTTTCGAAACTGACTTAAGAATTTGAAATTTTTAAGCAAATTTTAACGAAAGAAATATACAATATAGTTTAAGCATGCTTTTAAACAAGGATTTTTGACTAATCGAGCATACATTACTTTCCAAAGAAAATATATATGCACATGTGCTAGAGCTGTAGATATGTTTCAAAAAACGCGGATACCTGGGTACCATTGCACTCGTTAAGAAGTTTACATAACGTTTTAAGAAATTGCTTCTATCCGGTCAGAACTAAAAAATTACAATTTCGAGAGTTCGCCACAAGAGCGAAATGCACTTAAAGCAAAAGTAAATTATATCAAATCGTCTTGCGCTCCCTGGGTAAATACAATATTAAAGTGTTACTTGACTCTTCTTCTTAGCATTTCCGGCTTTCTCAGATATGAACGGCAACTGATCTTTTGCGCACCAAAGACGCATCAGTTATTGCCTTCCTTGGTTAGTGCTGCATGCAAAAACACAAGTAGCTAGCCACATTTAACATAATCGTTGCATGCAAATTACTTTATTCAACCTGTGACTGGTGTGATATGTTAATGGTTATTTGCGGTTAATAGTATTCCTTTACCTACTCGCGGCGCTACATGTATCTGCTCACTCCGTGACTTTCAGTACATGGAAAACCATTGTTAATCGTTATCTTGGTAGGAATCACGTTCAAGACGACTGTGGGAAAAAGTATTTGATGGGTTCAAACAGAAGACATGTTGAAAGGAAAGTCGAGTTGCTTTGACGGATTTTTCATAGAGCCTTGGAGAGTTGAATGAGATTGGCCGAATTTTGTCATCATTCCCCAAAATCAAAACCCTGAATCCTCAGTTAACCTGTGGGCCTAAGTAATTTCTTCAACATAATGATACCCAAACTACATCACTCGAAATGTTCTGTGTACGATTTAATCAACACTAAACAACAACAATCGTATTTCAGGCAAAATGTAAACTGTCTAATAAAATTATCAGTTTGCGTCAAACGTCCCATCCCAGCACCAACTTGTAATTACCCTCGATCCCGGCTTAAATGCGATAGCGACCGCAGAACGTTCACATCCTGAGAGGAGTTTACAACTCAACTAGAGCAATCAGACCGCATGACAGGTAATACTTATCTACAGAAAAACATCGCGGTTATACGCGTCTTACACACGCCTTGCCGTTCACTGAGCACCAGGCCCAAGTCGCACCTGACGGACATACAAAAAACTAAATAAATACCCACACTCAGTGATATGATAATAAATTCATCATTCCTGCACTTTAAACCGTCAACAGATAATTTTCAACTACCTTTCTCGGAAGTCCCACGAGATGCCACTCAAAGAGTGCGAGTAACACCACTTAACAGGCCCAAATTAATCCGATCGAAGCCGCAGTTGGTAAGGATCCTGCGCTTATTTCCATGTTTGTTTGCCCTGTTCTCTTTTCGGGCAGTCTTTTGCATCTGTTCGACCCGAGATGATCCAGATCGCGACCAATTATCCCGACTCAAGGATCCTTGCTGATCGGGAGCCTTCTGTGAAACATGTTCACGCAGTTGCGGTGGCTGTATTCCAGCGCTCGGTCGTGTTCCTTAAACTCCATCCGCTAGGCTGGCTTCGAATTGTACAAAAAGTGTAATTAGTTCGCGTTCGCGTCAAATTGGCGGGAATGTTTTAATGCAAATTTGTGATCGTGACGCGAGCGTGTATAATTCGATGACATCCCACCGTCGTTAAGTGTAATGCCCAGTGCGTGCAACAATTAACTCCAACAACGACGCACCTCGGTCTTTGTGCCCATTCGCAGGTGAGTCGCTCCTCAGAGGTTGGAGTTCCCCGCGCGTAAATCATCGAAACCTCAGAAATCCTAATTAAAACACTCCAAGTGGCAGCCAACTACAATTGTTTATCGCGATTCGGAGAAAGAACATTAAACAAGGCGGAGGAACTACACTTAATGGACATTTTATGAGCTCTCTCTCTCGGTGTAGACATTTTTATTCATTTTTTAACTTCACGCAAAAATCGCCCAGTTCACGAGGTGCTTGCATGTTGCCTTCATAAAAATTTATACAAAAAAAAAAAAAAAAAATTAAGACCAAATGAAACCTTCGTGCTAAAACGCTTACCAATACCATCAGGAGGCCATTGTGAATTATAAAAGGAACTGTGCACTTTCGTCACCGTGCGCGCCGTAACTGTCATTCCGGACGGACAGGAAGGTTGTCAAGGTGAAATGAGGTGAAATGATAAAAATTCAAGATAAAACGGAAATAAAAAAGGAAAAGTACATCAAATTAATGAGTGGAAGCAAAGGAACAGAAACGAAACACATTCTCCAAACGCTCCCAGATAAGAGAAAGTAGCAATGAAATTGTATCTACACAAGATGTTTAGTTAGACAAAAAAGTACGAGATACCAGAAAAAATGGTTCGCCGCTATAGGGTAGGTGGTATTGGTGGTTGCAGGGTGGACACCTAGAGAAAAGGTCGTAAATGTTAATGGCCGTTGTACTCTGTATAGCTCCTCTCCTACAACTATACTAAAAATTGAAACAATGTCTGGGATCGGATGCAAAAACTCCACCACAGTGATGAGGTCAGCGGACCGAAAAGCCAACGCATATTTGAGTAAACGGAATAGTTCTCCCTGGGGTATAAAAAAAAACCCTACATTTATTACAGAGGTAAATGAATTCTTAGTCTTTTTTTATTGTGAAATGTGTTGTATAGGCAAAACGAGGTACACAACGTTATGAAGTTGTAACAAGTGTGCAAAAAAGGATCAATTCAAAATTTTTTCTACCAAAACTAGCCGCACCGCCCTATTTGTGTCTAGGTTGAGTTTTTGTTAATAATATGGAAACGCTAAGGGCGCGTCTCCACAGGTCAGCTTCATGACCAACCGATTTTCAGGATTACAAGATTACTAGAAATGTTCAATGTTAAAAAACAGGATAAGATTTTTTTATTAACCACCATACTACGGGACAACAGCGACTATGTCAGTCAAATTTCCTTTGAAGGTTCAATATAAGGCTAAGGAAAACACCATTTTGGCCATGGTCAGAAATCATGATCATTCATACCTTTTTATTGATAGGCTATTACCAACCGAAATGCTGGTACCGTAAAGTATTATTTTTCGAGTTCTAGTGTCCCACACCTCACTTTTCAGCCACTTTTTATGAACACTCGTTTCTTCGTCTGCCGTTTAATTATTTGTTTTTTTTAGAGGTGTCTAAGCCCATACCTGAACTTCTTGAGTCCTGAATTTAACAATGCAGAACTGAACGTAGGCTCTTAGGCCTTAGTATTTCTGCGGTTAATCACTGCAACTTGAATCAATTCCTTAACCTAATAGTATACCTTACATACTGAGACCGAGACCTCATCTTCAGGCTCCTCTTGGAGACACTTCCCGGGAACCATACGTATAGTCTTCATAGGTACCGGCAATAGTGGATATAACTAGTCTAGTAAGAACTACCCTACCATACACATCCTGCGACTAAACTGGTATATGCATCAAGATATGCTAAAACACAAGGTTTACGCTAAAAAGAGTATTCACTACAAGCTTCCTTTGGAGTAAAGTAAGAGACGCGTTCACAGCCAAAGTTGTTGGATAAGTTGGTTGAACTGCAGGTGCCTTAAGACTGCTCTTCGAACGTATCCTCTTTTTGTGATGCAACATGCAACACGCCTATAAGCGGGAAAACCCTGCGAGACTTCGCGTGCTTTTGATTTCAGCCAGATAGCATGGCGTAAATAAAACATAAATTCAAGCAATTTGCCGGTATGTACACCGTGCTGATTCACCATAAGTGCATATCATAACAAATCATAACAAAAAGGGTCTACCAGCAAAAGTTGATGTTCTGTCTCCCCTTTAACGGAGCAGGTTTGAACACTCTTTGATGATAAAGAGTTTCGAGCCTCAATGTAACCTACACAAAGCCTACGTGGGCGGATGATAGCACCGTTTTTTATGCCGGTACTAACCTAGGGACTTTCTGCCCTCAGGTGCAGAGATCCCAAGTTTAATCCAGTAAGGAACTGGAAGACTTGAACCACTAAGGGCTTTCAGTAAATCGTCTAATTTGATTTTGGTGGGGCTAAAGCCCCCATTTATCCGGCTTAATTCAAGCTAAGACTAACTTAAATACTAACGCTTAAAAGCTAGGAGGAAGGGTGAAGAAGAATCAGTTTGAGGCTAGGAGTGCTGCGGTTAAAATCGAAGAAGGTATGGTTCGAGTTAACCTTCCGCAACATACGGGAGACAGGTTCATGGGAGCCATATGATGTACGGTGGTTAGGAATATAGAAGAGGCGTGGGCACCGTAAATTACGAGGGCTAGTGTTAAAGAAAATTAAGTTATGGAGTGATGCGCAGTCGATGGAGCCTGAGAGCAGACGATGAACGAAAAGAATGTCAGCAACATTGCGTTCTTCAAGGGAATTCAGGTTGATAAGTTTGAGACGGTCGCGATAAGGAGGCAAGATGAGACGGTCGTTCCAAGCGAGACCTCGAAGAGCAAACCGAAGAAAGCGACGTTGAATGTTTTCAATCCTTGTCACATGTACTCACTCCATAATGGGGGGACCAAACTAGACTGGCGTATTGGAGAAGGGGGCGAACGAAGGTAATGTAAAGGGATCTAGTTACATAGGGATCAGAGAATTCCTTGGACCAACGTTTAACAAAGCCAAGTGATGAGTTGGCTTTCGAATTTATCTCATCAATATGGGAGCGGAACTTAAATTCGCTGTCGAGCAAAATTCCAAGGTCCCGATGAAATTGAACAATGGATATAGGCTGACTATGGAGTAGATAAGGACGGGGAGGGCAAGTTTTTTTTCTACGAGAAAATGTTATTGATAGGCATTTGGAGACATTGAGCTCTAAACAATTTTTGGAGCACCTTACGAAAAACTGTCAAGGTCTTTTTAAAGAAGACAGTAGTCGTGAAGAGAGGAGATGGATTTAAAAATTCTTGTATCGTCCGCATAGAGAGAGAGAGAAGAGTACTTTATAACTCTTTCAACGTCGTTAATGCTAAGAATGAAGCGAAGAGTTCCAAGATGGCTGCCCTGTGGCACCCCAGAGGAGGCCAAGAAAAGATCAGATAGGATGGATCTAAAGCGGACACAGTAAAAACGGTCTTTCAGGTATGAAGAAATCCATTTTAGCAATATGGGCTCGAAACCAAGGGCAGATAGTTTAAAAAGGATCAGATTATGAGAAATTTTATCTTATGCTTTACTGAAGTCGGTAGCAATAACGTTCACTTCTTTGCCGGTCTCTTAAGCTGAGAGAGCGAAAAATACTAACTCGACGAGGTTAGTCGTAGTGGATCTACCTTTCAAAAAGCCATGTTGGTTAGGGGAGATAAGTGATTTGCATTGAAAACTTAACGTGTCGTATAAAATAATGGTCTAAACTACGTACTTTCCGCAAATTGAGGCGGTCATTGGTCTTACTCTCCGATGAGGCCAATATCTGGGGTATAAAAAAGTCTATGACGAAGCCATACAAAAGCGACCGAAGAGCGCCACATAAAAGTGGACCTCCATGCCTGAAAGTGGTCTCAATTTTTTTTTTTGTAATGCAGTTTAAGGGATTGGATAAACTTTTTAATGTTACACATCTCACGAGCTCTACTCTATTTTGAGATCCCCATGATACAATGCTGTTAAGGTCAGAGTTTAATGAGTTTGACATACGCTGTAGTTCCAATTCAACATCGGAAGAGCAGGGGCGCGAAACAGCAAAGGATTGGATTAGATTAGTTGAAGCAGGCAGAAGATCATTAATTAAAGTGATGAAGAGTGTCGGAGGTCAAAAAAGAGCCCTGGGGAACACCAGCGTTTGTTTTATAAACTGCGGACTTGAGCTTAAAGCCATCCAAAACGAGCTTGAATTGAATATTTCAAAAGTAATTATGCTAATCCATTAAATTGAGGGATTCGTCGATTCCAAATGCACGCATTTTCGACAAGAGAGCTTGGTGGCAAACTCTGTCATATGCTTTTAAAACATCGAGCGCAACAACCTTGCTTCCACCAAGAAGATGCAAGGAATGATTCCACTTTCAGTGAGATATGTCTTCAAATCACCAGTTGACCTTTTGCTACGAAAACCGTATTGCCGGTCATTAAGAAATTTCCGTGTTTCAAGATATTCCCATAAGTCAGCATAAATCAGCGTTTCCATGACGTCAGAAGGAAGGAAAGTAAGTGAAATTGGACGATAGCTAGAGGGAGAAGAAGAATCGCCTTTTTTAAGTACGGGCTGGACATATATGCTGTTTTCCATCTACTCGGAAAGAGACCTGAGGAGTAGGACCGATAAAAAAGCTTACGCAATGGTTTTGCCAGGGTGAAAGAACACCGCTTCAAAGCAATCGGGGATATTCCATCTGGACCAGTAGATTTGTGATTGCTGAAATATCGAAATACTCTTTTGACTGCACGAGTGCAAAAGTGAAGCGCTCAAGTCCAGGCGGGGTTATCGTAGAATCAGGGAGCATGGAGCTAAAAGCGAAATGCGTTGCAAGTAGATTCGCTTTGTCTAGAGAGGTGACAGGTGCAATGTCATTGTAAACGAGTGTTGGGATGAGGCACAGTTTTTGACGAAAGACCAGAAGTTTTTTCTACCTTTGAGACAATGTAGTATTTTCTACTCAGCTTTTGGTCGTATTGGAATTCAACATGGCGAATATGAGCATTACAAATGCGCACGTCTCGGCCCTTAAACAGAGAAATTTTGGTCAGAAAATAGGAGTTTTTCCGTGACCTTTTGCGCAGTGATGACCTTGTTCTAGAATATATGGTATAGAATGTTTTAGAGCATCAGATCCAACTTCGAAAACTCATTATATTTTACGAAAATTTGGAGGTTAAAATAGAGATGGATGGAGCAACGAAAAACTCTATCTCAGAAAAAAAAATTATTTGACACTAAGTAATATTTTTAGTAACTTTAATTTAAAATTAAAACTATGTTTCTTACAAATTATTATACATGTATAATGTTTGTAGAATTGTAAATTGTTGTAATTTTTCATCTTTTAATATTAAATCTAATTGTTTAGGGCCTAGCAATATAAGCAACGATGCGTTCGGTTAGCTTTTTAACTAATTTTGAATAAAAGAAATTTAATAAATTAGTGTTTCTAGGTGATGTTAACGAAAAGCTAAACAGTTTTCTGTTTCAAAAACCAAAGAAGTTTTTAGAAAACCCTGTTTTTTTTATTATTGAATTTGTGAAAATCTCAATTTGGCATAAAGTTTGCTAATTTTCTGTCCAACACTGTGACACTGTAGATATATCGGGTAAGCTGGCAAGATGTTTACTGCATGCCGTCTGCAGACGCACATGTAACGAAGAGCTTAACCTAATTTGAAGAATAAACAATCGCCATTAGAGGCAAAAGTCATTCGTCGTTTAGCCTACGACGTGCTGGACCATTACCAAAAAATCCCAATTTGAATAATAAAAAGTGAGCTCTATAGGTTAGGTACACTCATCCTCTTAATCCAAGTCTACCCCCAAGAAAGCTGTGAAATAATAATCTTCATGATCTAGTTGCTACCCGGTGAAGAAATTCCAGTTATGAAAACACTTTTTCTGCTACTTATGTTACATCTATTTGATGTATCTTTCAAATTTTCATAAGCATGTCATGCGTTTGCTAGAGGGAACAAATCTTCTGAGTCAAGCTCTAGAGCTAACGTTGCAGCATCAAGTTGCAGACGACATTTGAAACACTGCTTGTCTCCTTACTCCTTGACTTTTGACACTGACACTGTCAGTCGCATCAGCAACAAGACCTAAGTTTACAAAACAAAAGCGATATTTTCGTTTTTCTGACTCCACTGCCAAACTGATTCTCTCCTCACCTCATAGCAGAGCTCAAGCTGCTACTAAAGATGGAAATATCTCCAATTTTCTCGAGCTTAAATCAGGTACCCCACAAGGTTCTATTCGTGGTCCTCTTTTATTTATAATTTTTATTTCTGACCCCATATATCTCTATGGGAGGCATCCCATTACGCGAGCTTAAGCATAGCTAACTTGTATCCCTTGTTATACATGAAGGCGTCCTACATCGATTTAGAGATCTTCTGTTTAGTACAATATCTTCAAATAAAAAAAAATAAAATTAAAAAAAAATGCTCCGCCAGCTTTCGTTGAAACTTCAAAGTAGTGATTATCTATAAAATGCTTCAGGGGTTAAACCAAGCCTTAGGTGTAAACTGGTTTGCCATAAGCAACGAAAATCCCACTCAAAATTATGCCAACGTCTTTTTTAATCATAGGCGGAAAAAAGAAAATTTGCGGCTTTTCGGCGTAACTTACAAGTTGGTTCCAAAATCTTTTCCGAAGCAAACAAAAGTTTCGAGCTCGAGTGGAGCCAGGTCGCGGGAGTTCTACGGTTCAATTCGTATCTTTATCAACTGAAAAAACAATTGAACCTTTTCATGGTTGAGGGTCTGACAAACCATCCGAGAGTAGCATTTGTCTAGCTCGAATTTGTATGACGTAATGTCTTCACTCCGGTGGCCAAAGGATAGACATGTGCACTCAAGAGGATACAAGCATCCACAGGTTTTCTAAGCCAATCTCTGTCTAACAACTCCTTCAACTCAAACTCACACCTCCCCGTGGTGAATACCGGGTGCCTAGTACCTCAACTGGAGACTGGGTTCCAACCCCTTTGGAAGGTTGTTGGGGGTAGCAGACGAGAGAGGGGGAGGAGTGTTCCCACTAAGGCACTTCTCCTTGCATCCGGACGGCAGCGGAGGAATTCCCCAGATGGAATCAACGGTGGCGTCCATAGTTCCAGTCAGGCCGAACTATACTTAGTGAACACTTTATATGGGCTACTACGACGTATTCGGAGCTCAGGCCTATAAAGAGCGGGCTATACGGCTCTCCGTCCTTAGAGCTAAACAAAGGATCTGGTCCTCCAGGTTGGGGGTCGTGCCGTCGGGGTGACTTCCCGGCCACGTACAGAAAGCACGAAGCAGAAACAAGCCTCGAAATTGGACGGAATTACTGTTGACGAACAATGCAAACGAGAAAAGGACAACGAGCTCCGGATCTGCACGTGGAATGTTAGGTCCCTTAACAGACCACGTGCAGCCGAGCAAATAGCGGAGGCCCTTAACGACTGCAAGGCAGACATTACTGCCATCCAAGAAATGCGGTGGAACGGGCCGGGCAAAAGAAGGATGAAAAGCTGCGACCTCTACTACGGCGACTGCTATTGGCATCAAAGCCAGCGCCTTTTTGGATGTGGTTTCGTTGCTGGAGGCAGACTTAGGCAAAAAGTCTCTAGGCAAGCGCCCCGCAACGATCCGCATCAATGCTAAATTCGCCAAAATTAGCCTCAAATGCGCGCATGCCCCCACAGAGGAGAAAGATGACGAGACCAAGGACATGTTCTACGAGCTACTGGACAAAACTGATGAGCAGTGCCCTAGCTACGACATTAAGATTCTCCTAGGCGATTTTAATACCAAGCTAGGAAGGGAGGGCATCTTTGGTCGTACAGTCGGAAAGCATAGCCTGCACGACACGACCTTCGATAACGGATTCAGGCTGATCGACTTTGCTGCGGGCGACACGTTGTGGTAGCTAGTACACAGTTCCCGCATCTCAATATCCACAAATGGACATGGAGATCTCCCGATCAATCAACCGTCAACCAGATTGACCACATTGCGATCGGCGCAAGGCACTCCTCCAGTATCATGGATGTCCGAACTTTCCGAGGGGCCAACATTGACTTGGATCACTACCCTGTTGTAGCCAAAGTACGGCTGCGTATATTCCGACCAGCACCAAGTAATGAAAGTACTGTGAGGAAGTTTGACGTCGGCCGACTACAATCGCAAGAGATCGCCAGGTCCTTCTCCAACCGAGTCTCTCAAAACCTTCTACGATGTCCTATGTAGCCAGCATCAAGTATTGATAGCCAATGGCAACATTGCCAAAATGCCATCAGAGACGCCGCCTCTGAAGTGCTGGGTTTCACACGGCCACCACAACGAAACCCTGGTTTGACGATGAATGGCGGCAAGCACATGCAGCGAAACAGGAAGCATACAAAGCGGCGCTGCACAGAAGGACTAGAGCTGCTCGCGAGCTCTACGAGCAGAGGAGGAGAGAGGTACACCGGCTTCTCCGAAGGAAAAAGAGAGAGCTCGAGAAGCGCAGTCGGTGCTAAGGATTTGGAAAGACCACTTCTGCAGACTGTATAACGGCGAGGACGAACCAAATACCGCTGTCAGGCAGAACGAACCATTCAACCCGGGCGAAGACGTTACCGATGAAGCATACGAACGATACCGCCCACCCGACCTGGAGGAGGTGAAAATAGCTGTGTTTAAGCTCAAGTGCAACAAAGCAGCCGTAGCAGACGGCCTAGCTGCCGAACTTTTTAAATCCGCTGGTGGTGAGCTGGTTAGGAGCATGCACCAGCTCATCTCCAAGATATGGTCGGAAGAAAGCATGCTCGACAAGGTTCCGTCAAGGTCGGCAAAGACCCCACCGACCCCTTCGATGTCAAAAAAGGATTTAGACAAGGCGACGCGCTGTCATGCGACTTCTTTAACATCATTGTGCAGAACTCTCGCGCCAACACCAGAGGTAAAATCTTTCAAAAGTCCGTTCAACTACTCGCATACGCAGACGACATTGACATAATCGGTAGAACAAAGCGTGATGTCACTGAAGCCTTCGTGAGTATTGGAACGGAAGCGGCGAATATGGGTTTAGCAGTCAATGAGGGCAAAACCAAGTATATGCTGTCATCAAGAAAAGACACCCAACACCGACGTCTTGGACAAAAAATCACCATCGACAGCTATAAATTTGAGGTAGTTAGGGACTTTGTCTACCTGGGTTCTGCTATCAATTCAGACAATGACACCAGCGCTGAAATCAAACGAAGGATAACTCTTGCCAATCGCTGTTTCTTTGGTCTAATAAGGCAATTGAGCAGCAAAGCCCTCTCTCGAGCAACTAAAGTGTTCATGTATAAGACCCTCATATCATCTCAGTCCTGCTTTACGGTGCAGAAGCATGGACCCTGTCAAAGGCGGATGAAAACACTTTAGGCTGCTTCGAGAGGAAAATTTTTCGGACGATTTACGGTCCCGTCTGCATAACCGGAGAGTGGAGGAGGAGATATAACATCGAACTGTACGGGCTGTACAGCGATACCAACCTAGCCAAAAGAGGCAAAACACAACGTCTACGATTGCTGGGCCATTTAGAGCGGATGGACACCAACGCCCCGGCCCGGAAATTCGAATCCACACCGCAGGGACGACGCGGTAGAGGAGCACTGAGACTCAGGTGGTGCACGCAAGTGGAAGGAGACCTCAGCCAACTTCGCGTGCGAAACTGGAGACGGCTAGGTAAAGACAGAGCTGGCTGGCGAAGCTTGTTGGCTGAGGCCCAGGTCCACCCCGGACTGTAGCGCCACCTTAAGTATAAGTAAAATAAGTAATGTCTTCGCTCCAGCCCGACTAGGGCTATTAAGTCATTCTGGGTCACCTATTTACAAATATAAAAGCAAGTCTGAGCATCTGCAAAACTGAGCGTCTACTCCATTCGAACAGTAAAGCCTCCCATTCTTACAAAGGCGAACACTTGGCTTTGCTAAACGCCTTAGAATCTGAAAGTCTATTCAGTATTCCTTCTAGACGATATGCTTCAGAGTATGGCCTCCAGAAAAAAAATAGTCATAGGTACTAATACCTCCAAGAGATGAATAGTAAAAACTCGAAGCAACTGCATCTCGGACAGACCTTGTCTAGTAAACCGACGCGACGGTTTTAGGTTAGGTTAAGGTTAGGTTAGGCTAGGTTAGGTAGAGTTGTTAGCACCCAAAGCCACTAACTCGCATAGCCTACGAGTACTATTAGCGTCGCCCTATCGAGACAACTTATAAAAGGGACACAACATTTTATGTAAATGGGATGCACTTAGTTGAAGTATCCTTGAGCTTCGAAGAGAAACTTCGCCAAGCTGGATTCCCTGCTGAACTTCATAATATTCTCCACCGATGTACTTGCAACTGGAAGGTATGCTATGCATTTAATAAGAAACGTTTTGATCATATCTCAGAGCACGCAAAAGAATCGTTGGATGTACGTTTGATAACTCTTTAAAATTTTAAGCTCTAGTACAACTTTACGAAGTCATGACGTCAAGATAATTTGCATACATTGTCGCTGTCGATGTCGAAGTAGTTAATCTGTTTCTCGCATAACTGTTAGCGAAATTGAAATTCAAAACGTCATTTTGTCATTAATGCATACCTACTGTGGCTAATGATAATCATATACTATGATACCAAAAAAGTCGTTGGCCCCTCGAATTGTTTAAAAATACAATTTAACTACATGTAAGTCGTATCGTGTTGACAGGAACAACATGAAGGAACACACCGCTCTGATCCAGGTACCATGCCCCTAGGAACACAACACACCCATCAAGTTGCAAAAGAACGGATTCGCTTCCGTTGCTGGAACAACGTACGAAACACTTTTTGCACCCACAATTAAGCCCTGTTTCCAACTTGCAAAACAGTATAATTTAGGGGCAGTACCGTGATTGATGTGTGGCTTGTTTCCGTGTTTCTCGGTAGCTAGAATGTCTTAAGGAACTCTATACATTCCTTGCATGCAATGTGTCGGTTTGTTTTTGGCCAAAAAGCCCGTTTGTTTCATCAAAAAGTTCGCAGACATGTTCGTTAGCCTCCCCCCATGTACATAGCTGGACAGGCAGACGGAATTTTACACCATAAAGTGCAATAAAACCCCAAGATGACTGACATTGGCTCGAATTTGCATATTTTTATGACGTTGCCACAATGGAGCTGTACGTAATAATAATAACAATAATTACCGGCATAAAGAGCCCGTAAAACTAGAGCGCGCTGGCCTGCTGGCTTGGCTAGGTGTGGAAAAGGCGCATGCACTCAGGGAGCAAGTGTACCGCGAACGAAACCCTTTCGCAGCGTATCTGGGCCGCGTTCGCCGTTTTGTTGAAACGTTTTAGTTTATTGCGCTACTCAATTAAATTTAACGAGTTGTTTATCTCGCTGGAATTTTTCTTTCATATTCATTTTTTTGTTTCTTGTTTATTCATTTTAATTCGCTCTTTTTGTGGTCTTTTGTGAATTCAATTCGTTTAATTCGTGTTTCACAAAATCAAACTGTGGCAGCTCGGTTGCGGTGCTATAGTGTCGGCTGGGGAGATAATTTCTCCATAAATACGGTCCGAAGTGAGAGTTTAATGCTCCCCGATGGATGGATGGATTGGATAGTGTGATCGCATGACTTCCCATGCACGATGAATGGTACATTTTGTTTTGGCAATAAACACCTTTTGTTGTGGTTAATTGTATATTGAAAGTATGAAATGTCGAAAAGAATAGGTCTGAGGCGTGGGTGGATGGCCGAGGGGAAGCATGTGGAATTTTTATTTCTATATGTTGCCTGGTGTAGGCTGCGCATAGACCGCATTACCCAATTAATGGGTATCTAGCCGTCGGAGTTGTATAGAAATAAATGTTAACTTAGATCCAACTAAAGATATAGAGCACAAATAAAAGTTGCAATAATTGTTCGCAATCGGTGTTTAAATTAAGTTGAATTATTATAGATGAGGAGGACTCTGGGACAAGGGGCTGGGCACTCTTCTGGGAAAGACATCGTGTGTGTATGTGCATAAGTAATACAGTCTTAAACGAAAGCAAACAGTCGATCAAAGTCAATTTTGAAAGCCTGTGAGGAAGGGCCCACAGTGGATGAATACTCAAAAAAGGATTACCCAAGTAGCACACTTTGGAAACATAAGCATTGGTTTTTGAATATTGGACTTATAAGACACTCAAAATGCTCTTCAGTAGCCTTAGCGGTTTCGTAAGGTTTCTTTATCGGCCCATTGGTGCTTATGTATTTACTTATAAAATCATAGAAACGTTTACAGCATCAAAATTATACACTAAAAGTACTAGCACCATAAGTTTCATAAACGTGGTGCTATAAACGTTCCTAGCGTTGAAGTTATAAGGCTATAAGTGCTCAGGAGGTTCTATTGACCTTTCTAGCAACTGCTTTCGAACACTATTAGCGTAGGGGGGGAGGCCGAACCGGGGCCCGTGCCCCGGGCTGCAGCTTACAGGGGCGCCAAATGCATGTGCCTTAGACAAAATGCGTGACCAGAAGCAAAAAAAAAAATTAACATGAAATTTAGGAAGAGCTTACACGACATGTAGTGGAGTGTGACAAGTGTGTATGCAGTGCAAGAGGGCGGTAAATTTTCCTTAAGTCGATCAAGATCCATTTCCGATTGACAAAAAGCGAAAGTACATTGAACGAATCGGTGACATGAAATAACGCCGAACGAAATAAAGCCAAAAATGAAAAATTTGGCCTTAATTCGTTTTGAAAATGGAAATAACGCCAAATTTCCGATTTGGCTTTATTTCGCTTTAGAAAACGAAATAAGACCAATTTGGCTTTATTTCGTTTTCCACTTAAACAGTAAAATATGTAAGGCAACCCCCCTGCCTGTTTTTTTCTTTAACTGTCTTCACTTTTCGTTGTAAGGGCGTATATAAAAAATTTGGTCTTCTTTCTATTTTTCTTTTGGCTTTATTTCGCTTTGGCTTACGAAATAATATCAAATTGGCGTTATTTCGTTTTTGAAAACGAAATAAGACCAAATTTGAGATTTGCTGTTATTTCGTTTGGCGTTATTTCACGTCACCGACAAAATGAGATGGGTCTTGTCTCAAAATTTCTCTAAGGCTCTTTGTACCTACGTACTCCTTGGCAATATTTCTTATAATTTTTACACTTAAAGGGTAAATAATATGGGAGACGATTAAAAATAAAACCCAAAGTGGCTCCACCGGACAAATATAGAATTCATTTGACACGATCACTATTTCTGTCATTTTGGCTCTCAAAAGAGAATGGCGATGTGATTGCCCAGGAACGAAAAACGGTGTTCGCTGTAAAAATCACAATAGAAAACGTACTTGTGACAGATCTGTCGTACAGGGACAGTTTTAGTTTCCTTTTTTGATTTTGAGACTGTTACAAAGGTGCAGAAATAGGTTTGTGAATGCGGTGAGTTGGATTTATTTATAAATAAATAAATAAATAGAGTGGCGCAACAGCTCGAGGTGAACCAGGGCCAACTTCTCAACAATGTATGCTGGTGTGTTAATTTCTTTACATACAAGGGGACCTACAATTTTTTGCCGAAACCGAACGGCACATTGAGAAGTTTTTCAAGACAATTAATACTCTCGGAGGGCTTGTCAAACCCTCGCGGAGGTGGGGACCGTGAAAAGAACAAGTCTTTTTTTTTTCAGGTGACGATGGCAGGATTCGAACCCAGACCTCCGGCGTAGTAAGCACACACACTAACCACTACGCCACGGCACCCCAGTTGGATTTATTTAGAGTATTTATTTTCAATCGCTTGCCGAGAGAATTTTAATATGTATGGTTAATCGCGTGATTTGTGGAGGATTTATTAAGATCTGCGCATAGAAATGGCGGTTTTGTCTTCTCCTCCATTCGCCTTTCTCGCACACAGGACCATAAATTGGCCGAGCATGATTTCTCATTCTCTGCTTATTGTCCAGCACTCGGCGGCAGGGTTACCGATGGGCGACATATGTCGCCAAATGGAGACTTTTCTACTGTCAAGATGCTTGGCGACCACATTTCGAAATAAGCGGTTTTTGGACCCTTTTTTTAAAAACAGGCGACATTGGGACGCATTTTTAATTTTCAAATCAGTTATGCATACAACAGCCACAAATGAAAAAAAGTTAGTGCATCTGCCTCTTGCTTAGCCAATTTCACTAAACGAAATAAATTAGTCGAATAAATTTTCTTGTCAGCAGTAAATCCGTCTAATGTCTTCTTTGCGTAGCCGGGAGGTAACCCCGATGGGACGACCCCCTATCGGAAAAACAAATCCTTTTTAATTACTCGAGGGCGGAGAGCGGGATAGCCCTTCCTTAGGTCCGGTTTCTCAGTTCGAGACGATCAGAGATTCCGAGTTAAACTGAGACTAACCCGAGAAATGGGTTTTGCAGTGAATTTAGATCTGGGTTTAATCTCTCCTAACCTCTGTGAATTTAGATCTGGGTTTAATCTCTCCAATAAGTTTGCTGACTTGATCCCAGATCAATTTTGGAGAACAGTATGAATTTCCTTGAATGTTTTTTCTTTGGGGAATGGCAGTTGCTTTGCGTGTTTCTATGAAAAATGACATATGAGAACAACTCAAACTTCTTTTCCTGTGTTTTTCTATGTGAAGTGAGATTTGGGAGAGTTAATAATTCCGTGAGTCGAAGATTTTGACAACTTTTCTGACGGAGCTAACTCTGCAGTGTAACTCTCAGTTTTTTTTTGCTAATAACAAGTGAGCACATCAAGTCATGTTAGGGAGGATCAAGTCTTATCGGATTCTCAACTCAATATTTTAATATGTATGTAGACGTTATAGGTCACTATTAAAAGATTTTGCAGCAAGTAAGTTTTTATTCCACATTTAACTCTTTGTTCTTTTTTACTATTTTGGGTATCAAGTGAGCGCAGGTTTGAGACTACAAATTTAAGTATTTTTTTTTTCTATCGTATAAGGATTTTTTTCTGTAGAATTTAAGCATTAGTGTATTTTTTAAGTGGGATGCATATTTTGGCTCGGGCGACTTTTTTTGGCGACATTTTCAAATTGTCCATCGGTAACGCTGCTCGGCGGTATAAAGCAGAACCGGCAGAATAAGGGTTTTATAGAGCTTACACTTTGTCTTTCGTGAGAGGAGCTTTGAACCCATTTATTTTGCCATACCGAAATAGCACAGATTTTCAGGGTTACATGATATTAGCTCCGCTAGGTGTACTTACCTTAACTATTTCAAAGTTGCTGCTAACAACAGTGAAGTTTTGTCCTAAGCCGCGGACGGATGTTTCTTTATGTCCTCATACCATGTTGTCTTATCCTCGTTTACTTTTAAGATTGAAAAGTAAATGCCAAGACTGACTTGGATGACTAAAGGACTGAGCATTGTCTTGGCTGGGCGTTTTCGATACAGGTTGTGTACTCTTATCTTTACGGAAAAATCGTAGATCCGGGGTTGAGCGTGACTCATCCGAAGTACTACTTTGCACTCTTATATAGCACTGGGGGGTTGCCAGATGTCGCACAATAGAAAATAAAGTAATTGACAGATATTATTTTGAGAACATTTCAAGAAAAACATTTAGGTGTAAAGGCCCAACCATAATAGACTTTGACGAGCTTAAGTCGGCTTTCCGAATTGTCCCATTACACGCGATTCGTATGCCATGACCACAATAGCCTTATGCTGGGTTTCGAAAGGTTTTCGTATTAACTTGTGTTGGCTTAGACTTTTGTTTTTGTTTGTCATTAGTTCGTTCATTGTCATATTTAAGCCCATATTTTTTTTTAAACGTGCTTCACAAAATCTGTGCAACAAGGGAATATACCAAGAATATAGTAATTACAAACAGTCGAACCACCTACTAAAGAACAGAAATAATCTTAAAATATAAGAAAAGAGAGTGATGGTAAAACTTAATAAATTAGCGCCATGTTTCACAAAAAAGCGCATAACCTTATAAATGCTCTACATAAAGCTAGACAGTCCTAAATAGAATCCAAAGTTTCTGAAAGGTGACGGAAAGCGCCTAAAGTTTTATTATAGTGCTATGTGCGCCCTACATAAGACCATGCATTCTTTATTTTATGTTTTATATATTTTACATTTCAAGAAGTTCATAGATCCTTTTCCTCCTTTTTTTATTAAATCATTCGACAAAGTTAAAGGCGCACCTTCTTTTATGTTAAATAAATACAATATTTTCACCCATTAATTTGAACCCATGTGAAAAAACATAAGAAAGTATGTCTTGGGTATACATAAAAGCAAAACCACCCCATGAAGAAAAACAGGTGAACATAATGAAAGTGTGTATACCTACACATTCTTTTAGAAATGTATTGACTGCAAAATAAGTTCTATAAGAGCTCGAAGTAGAACCCTTTTCACGCCCAAAATTAAATTCTATAAGGTGTCAAATCACCCTTATGGGGGTTTTATTAGGGGCTTGTATAAAACCAGCTGCAAGAACCTTAGGTCATGAAACCTCTTGGGGTGCTGTAAGGGTAATGGTGGCCATAACAAGAAAATCTGTGTAACTTGAATAACGATGCTGTCAACAGTCAGGACGACAACGACCTTATATGTGTTACCCCGACTTAGTTGGGGCTTAGGTGCAGTACTACAGTTATTACGACAACAACTGAAACAGATGAAACCTGATGCAGAAACCTGATGAATCCTGTCGGTAGGCCGATAAGTAATTTAAAAATTTTTTGCTACAGGAGTCAATACACTCGTTTAATCAATTATCTCGTTTGACATAGATTCTTTCCGGCTCTATAATAAAATAAGTATTCATGGAGCCGGCAAGAAAAGAGGACTATGTATATATATAAGCAAGCAAAATAAGATCCCTTTAATACATTTATGATCAAAATAAAGAATAGAAGTGCAGAGTAGAGAATCTGTAGGTTGACCTCAGTAAATGTATGCGTATGTTTGAAGAACAATTTGCTGCGAAGTTGCAAAAGGTTTCAAAAACAGGTGAATGAAATACATTGGTGGTCAGATGACGACTGTCAGATGTATACTTCTAAAAGTATAAGGTGCAGTTGGGCCGTATCAGACACCATCAGCAATAGATCTTCTTCTTCAAACTAAAATGATAGTAAAATGAGACGTGATCCAATAACTAAACAGAGATAAATTTATTCTTGAAAACACGCTTCTTGAAAACAGTTCAAGGTTTAATTATCGAACCACCCCTTTGCATAGTAATGGGTGCCATAAAGAAAAAAATAGCAAAGACTGCCAACCTGACGTGGTCAAGTTAGGATGGTTACCGGGTGTCCAAGGTTTATTTGCAACTTTTTGACAAGAAAGGAAACAAGCTTAGAACTTGAGCCGAAAATTCTGTCAGGATACGTCTCCAGCGGAAACACGCAAAACAATTTTTTACTTCATTAGTAATCTGTTAACTATTGAGGGCATAACACGTATACTGTGTGAAGGCGAGGCAATTTCGCGTAAGTAACAGAAAAGTAGCAGAAAAGTTCTTGCGGAATGTTTGTTCGAAACCTTAGAAATAGACGGTTCTACCTTCAGAGACCTTCTTGGCTACGATAAGGAAATTGGCTTTTACATCAGAGTAGAATATTATGGTTTTTTTATGTAGACTCAATTTGTTCTCCAGGGATCGCGAAGTGCACGTTTTGTAGCCTATAGTTTGAGTGGCGTTAACCACGACATTCCTGACTTTAGTTTAGTTTTTTTTTTGGTTTATTTTCAATAAATTCCTTTCATTACAAAATAACAATATAGTACAGTTCGATGAGATATACAAAATAAGAAATTCATTTGACATTCCATATTTTAATATTATAAATACAAAAATAGTGTTGAATGTCATTAATCTAAGCAAAATTACATTTTCATACAAGTGTGGGTGGGGCAACCATTGAACGTTCAATTCCTTTTCATTATTTCACAACATTTGATGCAAGAAGTAAAAATTAAAATAAAATAAAAACTTAAGATAAAGGCTTTAATCTTGAAAAATCAAACTTAATCTAGAGTCTTAGGTTGGACCCAGATATTTAAATTTGTTAACACTATCGATCGAAAAACGTTTATCACTACAGTTGAGGTAAGAATTGTAAGATTGACCAGAAAAACCTGATGACGAGTTACAACAAGCTAGTTTTAACCTTTGACACTCAGGCGCGTGAAAATAGACATTTCATAACATAACATAAACTTAGTTTTGGAGCTCATTACTAGATTGTGCTTAGCAAACCAAATTCTTAAGAGACTGAGATCCCAATTGATATCAGAAATCACATCGAGATAACTGTTCGAACCATATGAAAAACCCATATCATCTGCAAAAGCAGTTGGAACGCCTTTAAAATCCTGTTTGAAAAATGTGGTGATGTAGATCAGGAAGAGAATTGGACCGAAAACGGAACCTTGCGGCACACTCAAGCTGAGAAATGAAAGATTGCTCCTTATATTCACAATCTTCGCCCTTTAACCTACTCCATCAACCTAAAGGCAAGTGATCGATTGGCGGCGCAAAGAAACTTTACTGGATGAAATTGCGCCAGCATTTCGATCGGTTCTTCGACGTTGTCTATCACTGGAAAGTCGCACCAACTAGAGCAACTATCCTGGGAAGAACCAGACAGAAAACTCTGCTCAAAGTGCCACCTTCTTGTACCATTCGGATATTTATAAAAATAAGGTAAAAGCCCAACAAATATACCTTTCAGAGTTGAGCTCCAAATATTGGTTAAACGCCTCTTCTAAGAATCTCATTAGACCCTTAGATATTCGCTGAACTGTTCTTTTTTTTGTAGTTTAAAGTTTGAACCTAAGATTGACCTATAGTAGTAGGTACAATTATATTAAGATGAGAAGGCTACTAGAGCTAAAAAGACGTAAACTACTTTATGAAAGAATACTTGAACATTTGTTATAAGAGTTCAACTCTTATAGAGTTATTGTTACCAGTTCTCTCATAGAGTGATAGTATCATAAGAAGAGTTACATTAAAATTATACTCTCAAAAGATTGCCCAACCGCTCTCATAAGGGGAGCTTTACTCTGATAAAAACCTTAGGTATATTTTTGGTCATTCAATACCCATAAAAACTCTGGATTTCCTCACTTTTCAGGAAGTGTCAAATAGTCGAAATATAACGTCGCGGTTCATTGTTGTAGTTAGAACTTGTATTTTATTTAATTATGTATATTATAAACAATTTTTTGGGTGTCTATCTTCTAGGAATTACTTGAAACTGCAACAGGTAACATTCAACTGCAAATATAAAATTGTATTATAAATAAATAAATAACTTTTTTCAAATTATGTTTTATACATTTTAAAGTTTTGACAATATTTCTACATGTCTAAAAAAAACTCCAATATTACTAACTAACGCAAACAGAATCTAATAGTTTTTTTTACAAAAAAAACTTTTTACACTTGATCTTTCTCGTTTTTAACTCCCATAAGAAAACCTTTAGTAAAATGACTCGAGAGAAATTAGTCTTATGAGAAGAGTTCATGGGGTTTTTATAGAACTAAAATAACTTCTAAAAGTGGGCCATTAAACTTCTGTAAAGCTGTTATAAGACTCTCGTAGCACTCTATAAGAGACACTTTGCAAGAGTCAAACTTTTAAAAATTACTCTCATAAGATTAATTAATGAATTATTAGATTAATTTTCTTCTTTTTGTAGTCTAGCCTTTTGAGCTACATATATTCGGCAGGATTTGATAGTTTTACTTTATTTTTAAGTAAATTTTGATGCTTGAAAACCTTGTAAAAATTGTCTTTTGTGGCTTTTTGTACCGTTGCGAGTAAGTCTACCTCGGCCCCAAACTTAGCCTTTTCTTCATTTCAATTCAAAGTTAATTCCAATCCTCATATTTTATGCTTAACCTGAAATTGCCCTAGCTCGTAAACTCTCTCTCATTACAAGAAGGACCTATGTCCCATTACGAGTATAAAACAAGTCAAATAAAAAAACTTCAAAAGACGCAGCTCGTAAATCAGACAAAAGCACCCAGCGCCTTAAGGAAGAACGCATTAAATCAAGAATTATATACCTTTAAGCAGGACTACAAATCAAATTCATGTTCCTTTAAATCCGTTACACGTCGTCCTCATAATTTGAATTCGTATTCATATTCCGATTTTTAAACATCATCCAATATCCCATCCCCAAACAGTGATTGTGTGCGCCCCCAAACAACAAGCCAAAAAAAAGGACAAACAACGCAAGCTAAACAAAATATCAGCCCAAAGGATATTTCCTCACACTGGTGTGTGGGGGTGGAGAATATCGGTATGATGTGTATACCTACCTACAAACACAAAAAGGACACAATGAGGAGGGGTAAACATAAAAAACGATGTGACCGCACAATCCTAACATTAAAATCGCTATTAAAATCACTTTTTCTATCTAAAGAAGATGCCAATCGACAAAAACTGAATATAGGAAACCATCCCTTGAGTGCCGCTCATCCGAAATGAGCAACAAAAATGATTTATACTTGCGCCGCAGCATTGTATCCATTGTGTGTGCGGGTGTTCCTTGTTTACCCAGGGAGCCAATGTTTTTTTTCTTTCCTTTTTTTGCCTAGATGTGTATACATTCCCCACACCCACCCTGGATATGGTTCTTCTGACACCACTTTCAATGGCAATAGTAACGATATTCGAACCCAATGGGGATTCGGACATGTGTAAACAGCAGAGATTCAATCTAAAAAGGACGATGATCTGTAGTGGTGCGGTCGGTCCTTTGAGCGAATGCTGGAACGTATGTCGCGCGATTTGTGATTGCCTCGGTGCCTGCGAGGACATGCGGAATATCGAGAGTACATATGTATTGCGTCCTTTTTTTCGTGTTGTGTGTTGCGCCCGTTGTTTTCTATATCTGGAGGAGAGTTTCTCGAGTGGTCTTCGTCGAGGATATTTGCTGCCAGCGAGAGCTCTTCATTCCTGCTGTTATTACTCCCAGGATAAACCTCAGGAGGGGTCGATATGCCGGCTGCTTCTACTGGATATCAATAAACGATACGTTTTAATGGGCATTGGGCATATCTGCTTTCGATGGTAGTATGAAGCGGCCACTCTTATGCTCATTGCCACCCGCCCGCACCCCTAAGCCATCTAATGTTTGCAGTGCTTCCTGTTTCTATTTGATTTGCTCCCCCTACTCCACCACCTACACACACAGATCGCTCCTGGTCGTGGTCCTGTTGTGTTTATGTAAACACAACCTACCCCCTGGGATGAAGAGAAGAGTGTATACAGTATATGCCCGTGCGTAGCGTACCTATACTTACGTCGAATGTGCCTTCATTGACTTTGAAGTGTTTGACTTATGTGTGATTTGCCAAAGGGGGCGTTTTCGTCCTCCTCGACACGGCGGGGGTGGAAACACGAACGTTTGACTCATGTCGACTTTGTTTCGTTTTTAGTGGTGTTGGGTGCGCAATCGAAAGGATGTGCGTGTCGGAGATACTTAATCATTGGGTAATTGTAACCTGATCTATTTGCATGTGTGCGGATGCCACTTGAAGGCAATATAATAATTACTTCTCCGAGAGCATGGCCATAGAAGTAGCAGCTATTTGTTTGTGCTGCGACTTTGACTGATTGAGCCAACATCGCGGGCCGCAGCAAAGCACCAAACGTTCAGAGGGCAGCAAAATGTAGGCAAATAAATCACAATTAGGTCGGGGGTTCACTTCGGGCCAAGACCGCACTGATGAAGATGTTTCTTCATCGTAAAATAAATTTTTATTACAGAATTTTAATGAGCACCTAATACCCGCACGTTGACTGGATGTTCTTTGGGAACCCTTTTACAGAAACCCACCCCCAAGGGGAGATGGTTTACCTGTGCCCTGTGCATGTTTGCTACCCCCAAACCAAAGTTAATATCCTTGCTGCCTGTTATGGCTTGTTTAATAGCCCAGTTAGCAGTTTAGTTAAAGCGAAATGTTTCTTGGTCGGGCACTTGGATACTCGTTTAGTTGAGATTAGGCTAAGCGAAATATACCATTTGCGTTTGTGCCGAAATGGGTTGGTCTTGGTCCTATTCAATTAAGGGTTGATTGGCAGTCATTCTGAGCAAGGTTAAAGGGTTGTTTTTGTTCACTTTTATTTCGACTCATTTGCTTGGCCGTTTCGGCCATTTTTTCGACTCGTTAAAGAAGCCCATTAATAAACCATTGCGATGCGGGGCTCTCTTGCTGTGTATAGATTACTCATGTCCTATGTCCGACCGACCGACCGGCGTGTTATGGACGCTGTCATGCGAGCTGACATCGTTGGCCACGCAACATTGTTCCAATATTTTTCTAACGCTGTTTTTCCATTAGGATAGGTTGACGGCAAAGTACAAAGAGGGTTATGTCCTTTTCACAGAAATGTGTGCGGTAAGTGGAGGTGCTGTCCAATGTAGGTATAATGGTGTAGGTATAGCCGCACGTGTGTGTAGGTAGGTATATGTGGAGCGTCAAAATGGACACAATGAAATTCGGACGAGTGACAGGTTGACACTCAACGGGCAGGTGGTGTTATAGCTTGTCGGTTCCTTCTATGGTAATTTTCATTTAATTTATTCATCGTGAATGGATTCTCTTTCTGATTAGGTATGTGATGCTCTTGCGGCATATGTGACCAATTTTTATTTCAAACTTACCAATGCGGATTAATTGTTATTCTAATGAATTTTACTTGAAAATGATTTTATTCTTCTAAATTTTTAACATAAATTGGAAAATGGTATTGGTTACTAATTGACGTATTGACACTTGGAGAGTCTCAATAGATGGTTGTCTCAAGTAATTTTGGTTGCAAATGTTGTATATTATATCTGCCTACCTATATTATTTTTTATCGACAACAGCGAAACACTTTTTGCAACAGTATGGAAGTGGCGCCCTTTATTTATGATTTTATAATGTTTTATAAATTTTGAGTTTAAGTATAGATAGGTGTATACAGCATTTGCTTTCCATCTTAAATTTTCTATCAAATTCGTGGCAAGAAGTCAGCATTTAAAATAGCTTTTGATAAGTTCCGCTTGAACCTACAAAACTTTAGCCCTGCTGTCATAAGTCCATGAGCCAAAAGTCCATAATGCACTTGTGATCCACTTGGGTGGGCAGTACGTTCACAATTAGTTTATGTACTTATAACCCACTCAAAGGGCCAAAAGGTCCAGAAAAAATATCTGTGTACTTCTGACCCGTCGATATAGGCTCACTCAACCTTACCATACAGTTATGGAGCAGTTCCCTTCAAAATTAATTAATTAATTAATTCTGGCCCATTTCCTTTAAAACATTGTGGATTTATGATCAAATATTTTGTGGACCTTTGGCCCACATAGCTGAGTTATAAGTGCACAATTCTTTTCTGGACTTATAACCCACCCAGGTCGGGTCACACGTCCATTATGGACTTTTGGCCCATGGACTTATGACCATGCGCCTTGAAATGGTACACCATATTACACCCTCCAAAATGTGTAACATTAAAATTTCGGTCGAACGAAACGAGCATTCCAGTCATGCCACTTTACTACAGCAAATTTACGAGTGGGTAAATGCACCTAGTATGACCAACAATCTCCACGAACTTACTTAAAAAAAGACCGTCAAGTATGCAGTCATACACGAAGCGGTCTGTCAGCTTTTTTTGAAGGCTTAGCGTACAATTATTGTTGTTAAAAAAATGTTGTTTAGTATATTTGCGACTTTGTTTATGCCCCATCCCATAGGATAGGAGGTATATGAAGTTTGTCACATAGTTTGTAACACAGTGAAATAATAATGGTAGACCCCCAAGACCTTAAGGGCATATCATCGAGACCGAAATCTGAATCGAATAAGCCATGTCCGTCCGTCTGTCTGTATGTCACATGTTTTTAGGCCTTAAGTTTCAAGTTAGGGAGTTGAAATTTGGTACATAGGTTAACTGGTATCCGAAGCAGTACACGGGTAAAAATTTTTCAAACCCGCCTAAAGACACGCCCACAATCAGTCTAAATATGCAACTTCCTCCAGAGATTTTAAAATTTAGAACTGTAAGACTGTAAGAAAAGGCTGAAATTTCACATTTAGCATCTCCTAATGAATGTAAGGTACAAAAAAGGTAAATTTTAAAGGTAAATTTTCAAATGCAGTTTACTCAATATTTTTGCTCTAAATTGGAAAAATTTTGTTTAATATTTTATGTAGAAAACGCTTAGTTCTAAATTTAGTTCATACAAGACTTTGGGCCACGCCCACATTTGTAGGCAGAATTGAAGAAAAACATGGAAATATCTGTGGAAATGTTTTATTTTTGATAGTTTGTAATTAGGGGTGATTGGACCACGCCCCTTTTCGAAGTTAGCATTGCTTATAAAATGCCAAAAAATAACCATGCCATCAGCATTTTACAATCTGGGATAGGATGGGGTATTCAACGGTCCTTTTTACGGACTGTAACTTCTGCGTATAAACTGTACCACTTTCTCACTGGTTTCCTTTTCTTTTAATGACGATTTCGGGTCTTATGGCAGTTTTTCTAACGCATCTCGATCATTTGTTTAGCTTAATAGGTATACAATATTTCGAGTGCAATTTTAAGAAAATATATGCGTAAAACCTGTGTATACGAGTTACTATATGCCGCCATTGCAGTTTAGTAAACAAAGGGGAGATTTTTGACTGTTTGCCCGGTATTTGGGCTAAGAATTCTTAAAAGAGATATTTTACTCTTACTTGCTAGGGTAACTTACTAGGGTATCGGTAGGTACTGTTAATATGTTTCTACAAGTATACTGTACTTATCTTAGCCGAATCTTACGTGTAGCTACTCAAAATTTTGTTGAAACGCAGGGTGGCAGAATTTTTTTTTATTTTTTTTTTTTTTGTTAACCGTTCTAGAATATATGACGCTAGAAACGCCATTTTTAAAAGATCTTTAAGGTTCTAGAATTCACTTCTTACGTTTTATATACAAACCAAATTTTATCGAAATCGGTACAACCATTAAGATTTCATAATGTTTTGAGAAATAGTTTTTTACATGTTTTTGAAATTTTCGATCTAAAGGCCCAACTATAATAGGCTTAAGTGGGACTAATCGAATGTAGAAATACAACGAAAATCCCACTCAAGTTCTGCCAAAAGATTGTACTTCCCATAATAGACTTAAGCAAACGTGTAAATCATGGGATTCCACTGTGAAAGTTTCGAGTATCACGTTATATATTGAGAATTTTAAATCAATTTAAAAATTGTGTCACTTTTTTTCAACTTTGGATGTTAATATCTCCGAAACCAATTGTCAGACCTTAAATGTGTTTTAACTTTTGAGGTCCGCGTTCACTTCTCACACGGATCTTTTGAAGCAAATTTATAAATAAATATGGGCTTAAATAACGACAAGCAAAAATAAAACTTTAAGCCAACACAAGTTAACGAAAACCTTACGAAACCCAGCATAAGGCTATTATGGAAAAGCCGACTTAAGCTCACAGCCGACCCAAAGTCTATTATGTTTGGGCCTTTCAGCTCATCAAAGTCTATTATGGTTGGGCCTTTAATCTCAGAATCTGCTTGGTATTCGAAAATTTCTATAGTTTTCCCGAAAATTACAAATAATTCGAAGACAGTGGTGTGGATAAAAATTGTTTCAGGATTTTTTTTTTCAAAAATAAGACAAACTAGTGGGAGGGTTACAATCCGCTTAGGCGAATCGTTGGATACTCCATCCCAAATGGCCACTGTCAAGCTTCGAATTGTGTCATAAATCTTGGTTGTTAAATTTCGGTTTCATTTAACTTCAATTGTATTTAGAATTTCTCATTTAAGAATCTTCTCCCTAAGAAAGGGGCGTGGCATCCACCCTATCTCAATAACATCGTATTTCTGTTTATATTTTTTATCAGAAGTGGTATACATGTAATGATTGAATTTTCATATTAAAAATGTTGTTTTTACTTAAAAACGCCCCCAAAAGTGGGCGTGGTGAAAATTTATACACTTGAGTTGATAGCTTACGCACATATCTGAACATTTTAAAATGCAAGTTTTTTGGATTTAAAGCAAATATATCAAATAAAAATCGTTTATTAGAATTAATATTAAGTATGACCACGCCTACAAGTGGGCGGTATTCGCTTTTTTTTAAATGCCAATCACAATACACTTAAGCATACCAAATTTCAGCTTTCCCCGACAACTTTGATTTTTCATGCTAATAAGTAAAGTGGGCGTGTCAGTTGGCGGATTTCAAAAAATTTTACACTTGTTCTGCTTCGGGATCTAGAAAGAACATATATCAAGTTTCAAGTTCGTAGCTTAAAATTTAAGGCCTAAAAACTACCGACAGACGGACGGAAGGACGGGACGCTCATTCGACTTACAAATCGGTCTCGATCATATGCCCTTAAGGTCTTGGGGGTCTACGGTGATTATTTCTCTATGTTACAAACTATGAATCAAACTTAATATACCTCCTATCCTAATGGGATGGGGTATAAAAAAATTTGGTTAAACGGTTTAAGAACTGCAGTCTTAAATCATTTAACCAAAATTTGATTTGCGGAAATTTTACCTGCGGCTGCTGCATATGTTAGCCCAATATCGGCTTTTTAAATAAAGTGATGAAAAAGTAAGGTATGACCTTAAGCACGTTGAAAATAGGTATCTGTTTTTCATTCTTTATTTCTCAAAAACTTTTCAATATTTTGCAAAAAATCGATTTTATTATGATAATGCAATATTTTTTTAGTATCTATACGTTTCAATTTTGTTCTTACTGGCTGTAAAACTTCCTAAGTTTATCTAAACTTTGGTTTAGATAAAGCGAAAACACTTTTTGTCTTATTTGCCATCAATATTCAAACTGCAATTAAACCGTTATGAGGAGGTATACCTATATAAAAAATTGCCTTTGTATGCATTCTTATTTTTCTTCTTCACGGTCCTTGTAACCACATTCCATCTTTCTACGACTCACCGTTCAAAAGTTACAGGTGCGGAGTGGAAAGGTCCTTTTTGCATTTTTGGACGGACCGCTTAAGACCCCGAAACTCGTGATCAGCGTCACAAAAAACCTATGGTAGAGCAAAGCTGGTGGTGACCGAAGTGTGTACAACTAAACCGATCTCTGATCTGATTTGAGGTGGAAACTTTAGGTGAGATACAGACACAGCTATTCATTGTGGCCGAGCTATAAGCACCTATCAGTGAGACACAGACGCTTGTCGTGGCGCAACTTTTTTCTTTGAAGAGATAAAGATGAAGATCAGCCACGAGAGTACGCGCATCCTAATGGGAGGAATGAAGAACAATCGATAGCTTTTTAAAACTATCAAAGTAGGTATTCAATAGTTTTTTACTATCGATGCTGTCGATAGATTTATCGATGTTTTAGCAACCCTATGTACCCCAAACTAATTTTTGGACACGTTCAGGAATGGAATTGCAGTCAATTCGTTTTGTAAGAACCACTACCATAAGCTTCCTTTGATAAATGAAAAAAAAAAAATTGAAAATTGGAATTTGGAATCATTTAAGGTACAGTGTCAAAATTTCAAAAATTTAAGCTGGCCATAAAAAGAGGTTGAAACTTTATTGACAAAAATCCAAAAACAGGTCGATGTAAGAATTTTTTTTTTATATATACCTGACTCGCCTATTGCGAACTAGGGCAATTCGACCTGAATAGATCTTTTGTGCCGTGAAACATCAGGATAGTTAGGCTAGTAGGTCATTCACCTTCCGTGCGAAATGGATAACACTACTAGCAGAGGAGGTCTTTATGTCTTTCGAACTCAGTTGTTCTCTGAAGAAAAAGGTCCGTCTAATACCATTTAGGGCTGGGCATTCACATAGGAAGTGTTCAGCGCTTTCGTCTTCCTCAAGACAAAGTCGGCTTTCAAAGGAGTCAACTATTTTGATTTTAAAGAGGTGATACCTAAACCTGTGGTGCCCAGTTAGGTAACCTACTAGGTTTTTAAAATCATGCCTGTTTAGATTGAGGCTGCTCTTGGCATTGTTTGTGAAGGGCTGAATGGCCCGTTTGGCCTGTCTTAGGCCTGGGGTGTCCACCCAATATGAGATACATCTAGTATGCTCCCAGTTTTTTATAATTTCGTTAATTGACGATTTGGGGGTGGGGCAGAAAGGTTCAGGTCCCAAAAAGGGGGTTTCCGAACCTTTTCTGGCTAATTCGTCGGCTTTCTCGTTACCATCAATACCTTCGTGACCAGGAACCCACCACAGTTTGGTTTTGTTTCTTGAGCTAAGTTTCTGTAGGGTATTGAAGCAGTGCATGACTAATTTGGAGTCAATGATGTGCGAGCTAAATGCTTTTATAGCGTCGGGAGTTCAGAGAAAAGTGAAAGCAGGTCCGGATGGTCGCTAAGACTTAACTCATTAACTTGTAGTTGACTTGCCATGCTGCGTATTGCCATTTTTCGTTCAAAAATGTGCAGGAGTGTAAGCCCAATTATAGCTTCTATAGCAGCTGTGGGGCACGTCCGCATAGCTCCTGATATACCCAGGCACGCAAGACGCTGTACCTTTTTGAGTTTAAGGATGGCGGTCTGCTGGGTGGTCTTAGTCCACCATACTATGGAAGCATAAGTTATGATGGGCCTGACCATCATAGTGTAGATCCAATGAGCAATCTTTGGAGAGATTCCCCATGTGGTGCCTAACATACGTCGTCGACAAGCCCATAAAGCGTTGGAAGCTTTAGTGTTTTTGCTGTTTAGATGTGAGTTCCAGGTGAGTCCCTTGTCTAGAATAATTCCAAGATACTTGACTTCATTGGAGTACTCAACGATTTTGTCGTTAGTTGAGTTGATATTTCTTCTTTTTGTGAAAGGAACTATGACAGCCTTACTAGGGTTTATTGAAAGGTTTTCTCTAGAGCACCAGTCAAGGACTGTCTTAAGGGCGTTTTGCATACGTGATGTTACTTCGTTTGCTTCTTCACCCCTTATGATGATGACTAGGTCATCGGCGTAACCAATTATGTTTAAGCCTAAATTACTTAATTTGTGAAGTAGGTCGTCGATGACCAAAGACCACAGGAGAGGTGACAGTACGCCTCCCTGTGGACAACCTCTTGCGGCTAAAACTGATACCGATGTCAGTCCTGATGTAGAAGTGATCAACCGACTTTCGAGCATCGCTTTGATCCAGTTAATTGTAGCATGGTCAATGTTCCTGTGGATCAAGGCATTTGATATCGAATTATATCCAGTATTGTCAAAAGCACCCTCTATGTCCAGAAATGCGCAGAGTGCAATCTCTTTCTTACTGAAAGCGTTTTTGATCTCTGCCGTTAACTTGAGCAGAGTGCCTTCAGTGGATTTGCCTTTCTGATAAGCATATTGACAGGGGTGTAGAGGTATGCTATTTTTTAAACAATCTCTGATGTGAACGTCAATTATTCTTTCCATTGTTTTCAAGTAAAACGATGTCAAGCTAATGGGACGGTATGATTTAGGTAGTTCACTAGGCTTGTTGCCTGGTTTGGGGATAAACACTACATTGACCTCCCTCCAAGTCTGTGGTATGTAGCCCCAGCTAAAACTTATCCTAAATAAGGCTATCAGGGTGGGTACAAGAAGATCTAAACCTTTTTGTAGAAGGGCTGGAAAAATGCCGTCTTTACCTGGTGCCTTGTATGGTTTAAATGAGTTAATGGCCCATTTAACCTTGTCCGGGCTGAAAAGTTTCCCCGACAGACTGTTAAATCTACTGAGGTTTCTCGGTGGTGAAACCTCTATGGCCTGCTCGTGTGAGCTGTCTGTAATCAGTGACCCTGGAAAGTGAACCTGAAGCAAGAACTTCAATGTTTCTTTCCGGTCGCATGTGATTGTTCCGTCGGGTTTCTTTAACAAACCCATGCAGTTTGAACGATCGCTTGAGAGGGCTCTTTGAAGTCGTGCTACAGCGGGGAGTTTTTCAAGCTTCTCGCAGTTTGCACGCCAAGAAGCTCTTTTTGATCTGCGTAACTCTAGGTTATATGTGGTTAATTGGGATTTTTATTGTTCCCATTCCCCGGTGCGTTTGGCTTTATTGAAAAGTTTCCTCACCCTTTTCCGAATAGTTTCTAGGATTTCATTCCACCATGGTACGCACCTTTTTACCACGGTACACTTGACCTTACAGCTATTTTTAAAAGATTAGAGAATGATGTCATTCAGCTGATCCTGTGCCGACTCTGCATCAACTATTGTTAATGGTGTCGCCGGCATGAGATCAGCCCTGACCGTAGGTTTTCGCGATATGTTCTCCAGTTTGTAAGCCTTTTATCATATCGGATCGGCGCGTGCTCCATGTTGCATCTTAATCTGAACTTTATGTGCATATGGTCAGATAAAGAAGCCTCATCCGAAACGTGCCAATCCTCTACAAAATTCTGTAAAAACGTAGACGAGAGAGTCACCTCTTGTTGTCACCTCTTTTGTTGGTATATCGGCTGCCCCAAATTGTGTTGTGTGCATTGGCGTCGCAACCGATGATAAGGTGTACCCGCATCTTGTCGCAGTACTGGACCAGTTCATGTACTACTGTGGGAGGTGCTTCTTCCATGTCTCCTGCAAAGTACGCCGACGCGCATACAAACTTGTGTAGCGCCCGGCCGTTGAGGCGTTCAATTTGAACCGCCACCAGGTCCCTGCTTAAGAAACCTGGAATTGGAGAGAAATTTATACCTTTCGAAATGGAAAGAGCTGCCCTAGGTCTAAATTCACCCTTGGCATAAATTAGCTCTCTGGTTTTACTTTCTAAGCCAAAAATCTTACCAGTTTTAGCCCATGGCTCTTGTATAAGACCAGTAGCGATGCTCTCTTCAGCGCATAGCTCGGTGCAGGTTAGCCTGCAGTACGCTTAGAAGTGATGTCATTTACGTGCGTACTCAGGGTTTCGTACTCTATAGGGCTTATTATCGGCTCTACGTCGCACGACACCCTGTTGAGAGGCACCGCTTCTGTTGCCCCTCGGTCCCCTGTCTGCACGAGGAACACTTTCTTTCCTACCTCCAGCCCGATCCGCATTCAGTTTTGGCCTGAAGCGATTCGGGTTGGGGGTAGTGCCAACTTCAGCTTTGGTGTTCTGCTGGAACGACGATTTTGCGGTAACGGGCGCATCTGCAGCGCTGGTTGTTTCCGCTTCCTTCTCCGTTTCCTTCACTTTGCCGCTTACTACCCCCGTTGACGTAGAAGCTTCGCTTTGGGGGGCGGTATTGGCGCTCTGGGACGCTGCTTTGCACGAGCTTTTGAGGATGAGCTTAGTGGATCCAAAACGGTATTCTACCATGCCCTTCACCTCAATGAGCCGCTTCATAGCGGTTTCATTAATAGCTTAGACCAGATGGGCGGTGTCTTTTACATCTGATATCTGCAGAACTCTCCACGTTCTAGTGTTGAGGTCTTTGTTCTGGCCATCGAGCATTGCCAGAATTCTATTGCTAGCTATCCCGGTACTTTGTGGGAAGAAACCTCTGATGATATGAGGTTTCGGAAAATCTTCCTCACCTACTAGCATCACTTCCAACCCACATTTCTCCTTTAGCTTGGCGAAGTTAGTTTTCATCCACTCTGCAGTAGATGCGTCCGCGCAGACTAACATTAGCCATCCGGCTTTGAAAGTTGCACCGCGAAACGCTGGCTTTACTTCTCCATCACGCAACTCAATCGTTATGTCTAAAATCCTCTGTTAAATTTGGACCATTTGTCCGTTCGAAAGAGGATTGCGATCGAGATCGGTCGGTACGACGCCCAGTCTGACAAGGCTCGCTATATTGCTATAGGGGACTTTGTCAGCGGTTGTTCTTCCTGTACAAGCTCGTTTCGCTTCGGATTGGGGAGGGGTGTTGTCCTCGGATCGCGTAAGCTTTCCATCAGAACTCTTTACCACTCCTTTCTCTTTTGCGTAAATCCGGGCCTGCTCAAGAGTGCTCCCCTTCTTTAGCGCACGCTTAAATCTGCGTTGTTCTGCGGGCGTGAATTGAATGTATCCGGTCTTATTTTGAGCCGCATTGTTCGAGGACGCGGATACACTTTCCTCAATGGATAGCAGTTCATCCGAGAGTATGCTGTTGCATAGCGTACTGGTGTCTGACAAGGGTTCGCTGAGAAGAGACAAGTTCTCATCGGCGTCTCCCATGTCAGAGTCAATGATCCCTGGCTCTGCCCGATTGGCAAAAGCCGAGGTTTCACCGACAGGTGCAACATCCCTAGTTGATGATGCATTTGTAGAGGCATCATTCTCTATTGTTTTAGTTTTTATTGGATCTATTTTGATTCCCACGAGTAAACGGGATTGTCAGTTTAGTGGTCTACCCGTATAACCACAGGAAGGCTATCTTGAAATCGGAGGTCGTCTGGTATCCGAAGTTCGCAAACTCGAGACTAAGCACCCTCTTAGCCATGCATCCCTCGGCGCTTGCTGTTCCACCATTAGATTAGGGATTTGTTTGACGGAGGTTAAACTCCCCCTATGAGTGTTCTTTACTGAGGATTGGACGTAGTTCGTTGCCTCAAACCCTCATCCTTTACCGGGCTTGGGACCGGCAGTCTACGTAGAATGTAAGAATTAAAAAGAACCTTCAGAATAACTTTTTGGTTTATTAAAATTCTTCATCAGATAAGATCTATGGGTCGAAACTTATCACGTTGCGTTTTTGGTTTTCGTCGTCGAAACCTATTTGAGACAAGCCCGAAAAGCATTGGGTCTGAAAGAAGAAACAAGCGACGACAACTGTCCCTCGTTACCGGAATATTGAAACCCTACTTACATTTTAAATAATGAAAGTACTTAAAATTAACCGCTTAAGTTGTTCGTATCAAAGTTTTGGTCTTCATTGAAATTGATTCTAACGAAATGAGAATTATTCCATCTGCCTACGCCTATTTTTAGGGGCGTGGCCAAAACAAATAATTGACATAAAGTTTATGAATCCAGGCCAAAAAAAAATTTAAGTTGGTGTAACAGGGTAAATAGGGTCGGGTATTTAGAACTTCGTTACAGATAAACTCCTGCTCTTAGTTGTTTTCTTTAATTAAACGCTGCTTAAAGCATTCAGACTAATCCAGAATGTCTAACATTTCATACTAACATTTCATGTTTCATATTTAACTTTTTATTTTTCAACATCACGGTGAAGTTAATGAAATTCATATTCATTATTTAGAACGTTAAAATAACGTTTTTTATATCACCTTATGAATATTGATATTTAAAATGTTTAAGGTCACTCAAAAATTTAAATTTTACAGCGAAAATATACATTTTTTCGGTGTTATATTAATACATCACCCATACGACAATATGTAATTAATTAGGTACACATTTTCAAAATTTTAATTTTCGGTCCAGTTGAAAAATAGCGTGGAATAAAATTTACAATAATTGTCAATATGTATGATTTTTGCTCGAAAAGTGTATAATCTTATGATTTTTCAGAAAAAACTAAAAAAAACGTGGAAAATTTTAAGGTTTTTTGCGATTTTTGGGGTCTGATGCTGTGCTAAGCATCGAAGTAGAAAATTTGACTCAGCACCCCGAATCTTATGTATTTTTTTTCTTAGACTGGCATGCCCCGAAACGATTTGACTAGCGATTTGACTATTAACCAAACACTCAAACTTAAGTTTAAAACGACAAAAGCCATTAGTATGTGCACATACATATACATGCGTACATAATGTGTATGTATGCTTATGTCATTAAATAGGTACTTGTTTTTCTTTCTAACAAGGAAAGAATTAACTCAGTTCCACTGGCAATATTACCTAAGGGTGGCATCTAAATAGGACGAATGGTAACAGAACCACAACCGTTGCGATATAATCGCAAATTTATTGATAATTTTACTATACACCGCATTGTTTGGCTAATGACTTTGCTTTTATCTAAACAACACAATCAATCTAATGAAAACATCCTTCACGTGTCGCCCAGAGATACACGCCAGCACATGAATCATCTGCTAAAGTACACTCTTCAGCATTCTATAGCACAAAACAATAACGAAATTGTACAAAACTAGGACGAAGGAATGGAATTGCGGGCAAAATGCTTGTCATTATATGATTACAAATATCTACTCTCGTACACTCGTAGCCATTATCGAACTTTCAGGGCGGCCGATAGATCCCCGCGTCAATTAAATAAGCCCCGTCTATATATGCACTCAGATCTAATTGTGTTCGAATCGATAAAACATAAATCAACAGAGCTGATAACACAACTCGTAAAAATAAACCCATAAAGAGGAGCAACTAAATTAAAGTCTCATCGTCCCCTATTCCCGGCTAAATCCATACCCGGCCCGCATGCGAACCACACTCGAACCAATTATTACATTATATCCTTGTTTATAGATAAGCGCTTAATGAAAGCTGCTATAAGCGTTAAACTATGTGCGGAGCTAATTAACAAGTGTGTGTACACAATGAGCGAAAATTCGTGTAGATATACACTGCAGATATCTGACGGATGTGTACATTAAACGCTTACGCTTCAGGCTTTGTTCGAGGAAGAGCTGATGCAGTGTAAACAAGACCTCAAAATCGAAATTTTGTATATGTGTGACGGATTTATGGGGGGGCGGCCTTTGCCTTCGAGTCGATATGGTCTGGGCCTATAACAGCACACATATGGCAACAGTATAAACAATTCATGCGATAATCGTAATTAGCAGATAAGTGATGACAATTGCTATTATTGTTTTGTTGAATAAATGTTATTTATTAACACTGAATTGTAGCATTATTGTTTCAACATCAAAATCGATAAGGATATTATGGGCGGAAGAGTTTGAGAAGTTAGTTGGTGTAGATATACTTGCGAAACGCGCAGAAGTTTGGCAAAAACGTCAAGGTGATTTAATCACATAATGAGAAGCTGAAAAGCTTCCTTTTCGAAATCCTAGTTTTGGATGTTATTATGTCAATATCATTTGCTACTCCACTCGGAGCAAAAGGATACGTTTTACAGTCAAATTTTCTCCGGAGTAGCTCAGGCTTCTTAAGCTTAAATGAAAGACAAACCACATCAGTAGTATCCGGCATTGCTAGGCTGACAAAAGAACATAAGATGTCGGTACATGAAAAAAGTCGATCCCACTCCACATCATCACAATTTTAATAATTTACTTCACAAGATATGTTGGCAAAAAAAAAAAACAATTAAATAAAGAAAAAAACAGTTGGTAGGATCTGGCATTGAACCCAGGAGCTTCTGATTGCTACCATCTGCATGGAGCTTAAACAGTCTACTTTTTCTCTCTCAATAATTAATGCAGACAAAAAACCAACAATTACTAAATACTCCCTTGAATAAGAGATTTGTCAGTTTTAAAAGCCCCCGCTCATTTTCGATACTGGAACTTGATGCCAAACTCAGTCAAATGACTCATACCTGTGTCAAAGTGCAAAATTCTAAAATTTACCAAAAAGATTTAAAAGGTGGTTTCACTTATCGGTAAAGGAGGCAGAGACAAAGCATTTTTGACAAAGCGCACTCTGGAAGCATTAAATTGGCATTAAAATTTGCTCCGAGGGGAATGGCGTTCTCCAGGGAACTGACAGCTAGAAACCATTGCAGAATGCAAACGAGCTTAGGGATGGAGTATGAGGCACCATCAGGGGCGAACGCAGAAAAAAATGTCGGTGGGGTTTTCAAAAAATATGAATGAAATACGTTTTTTTGGGTACTGCCCTTCAGCAACCTCCATGTTTTGATCAGGTATAGTTCCAGGGGTGTTGGGAGACACGTTAAAGACAGTTTATGTTTATCCGAGAATTTTAGTTTCAAATTTCATTTTTTCAGTTCTTTTTTTTCTTTCCACATATTTGGGGGGAGGGGGGTTAACCCCCAAAACCCCCCCGGGTTCGCGCCTGGGCACCATTTTTCACATTTTTGACAAAGCCCAAAAGTTCTTTCTACTTTTATAAGAATGAAACTATAATATTTATTGGCTCTATAATTTATTGGGTCTAGAGAGCTGAAACAAGGGGCACCGCTTGGTTCCTATGTTGCAAAAAAAAATATTTAAATTTGTTGTATATAAATAGAGTTGCGCAACAGCTCGAGGTGAACCAGGGCCAACTTCTCAACAATGTATGCTGGTGTGTTGATTTCTTTTACACACAAAGGGACCTACAATTTTTGCCGAATCCGAACGGCACTTTGAGAAGTTTTTCAAGACGAATGATACTCTCGGAGGGCTTGTCAGACCCTCGCGGAGGTGGGGCCCGTGAAAAAGAACAAGTCTTTTTTTTCAGGTGACGATGGCAGGATTCGAACACAGACCTCCGGCGTAGTAAGCACACACACTAACCACTACGGCACGGCACCCCACTGCATATTGGAAAGGTGTTTAATATTTGACCGACCCTAACCCTAACCCAGAAGGGCTTCCTTGTTTTCTGGTTTCTGAAAAATTCAAGGTTTTGTTTAGATGTATCTTAGTCAACAGTTTTGATCAGGCTTGCAACGGGAATAAATTTTAAAATCTTAGCAACACCAACAACGTTGTTGTCTTTATTTGACAAGCTTTGACATTATCTCATTTTTTAATCAAGAATATTTCTTGTTCCTCATTTCACACATTCGCAAAACACGGTCAAAAACAAGATTTTTCAATTCAACTAGCTGTTGTCGTTGTTTTTTGTTTTTAAATTTTGACTAAAGTTTTTTCTCGAAATAAAAAATAAAATTTATTTTTTTATGGGATTACAACTTTTTTTCTAGGAGTTCGATTTTGTTTGAATGACAGAAGTCAGACAGCATTGAGTTTTAATTACTAATCCATTGAATAAGAGAATCGTCGATTCCAAGTGAAACCATTTTGAAAAGAGTTCTTGATGCCAAACTATTATAAAATCCTTCTGAAGTATGATGCACAACAATCTTGCTTTCAGCAAGAAGATGCAATGAAAATTTGCCCATTTTTGGTGGGATACCTGGTGCTACCTAAACCATATTGCCGGTCATTAAGGTGTTTTCGTCTTTTGGGATATTTCATAAGCTGATAAATTAATCAGCGTATTTTTCATGACCTTAGAAAGAAGGGAAGCTTAAGCTAGAGTCATTGGACGGTAGCTAGAGGTAGAAGAAGAATAGCCTTTTTAGGGATAAGCGGGTCAAATGCTGGTTTTTCGTAGGTACTACTCGGAAACAGACCTGAAGAGTATGACCGGTAAAAAATCTTACGCAATGGTTTTGCCGGAAAAACGTCTTCAGTGCAATATAGGAGATATTCCACCTGGAATCGTGGAACCGACCATAATTGAATGTCGACACCTTGAAGTACTCTGTTTTGGTCATAGAGAAATATAACTTGCCAACATTACCTACAATAAATCACGTATATGATGGGTTCGCTTTGTAAGACCGAGAACATAATTCCTTCAACCCAATTGCCTCTCGAATCATAGGTAACACAAGTTCTCTATAAGTTTAATACTTTTAAGGCTGTTAGGGATGAAAGATATCATAACTAGGAGAATGGTGTTTAGACAAGTCCAGAGTATTGAATAATTTATAACCCGTGTAGGATCTTTTAGAATTTAAGAACTAATCTGTGTCAGATTACTAAAGGCAGCAAAGATCTTACCATACTTCTTGTCTTAGAACTTCGGCAACTTAGCAATCAACTTAGAATTTAAATATTTAAATCGCCCGTTATCACGATTATAGGTACAGGGAAACAACTCTTTCACAATTTAAGAACGTAGCTCCGTCAGATAACTTACGGGCAGCAAAGATCTTAACATACCTTCCTTCGGGTGTTGTCTGATCAGAATGCCGAAGAAACTTAAAATTTGAATATTGAAATCGCCGGGAAACAATTCTTCAGATGAAGTCGGGCAATGCATCAATCTCAGCAAGTTACACTCATTACAAGTTATTGCACTGCCCAAGCTTGGGCTTCTGTACACAAAAGAGTAATGAAATAGTTTGTCTGCGGACGGTGAAATCTATTCAATTAAAGTTGAACTCCAGGTTGGACCAGGTGCTAAATTATTTGGAAGTATATGGTGGATTATGTCACTAAAGTGGTAGCCCGGGGCTCATAACCCAACATCTTGTTTATCTGTAACAGGATCTTAACCTTACCTAAAGGAGTTTCGCATAAAGCAAAAATAGCTGGGCTACATGTACAGAGATGGCCGTGTGCAGCATTGAAGTTCTTCCGCAGCCCAAGAATGCTGTATTATTATTATTATTATAAATTCTTTATTTCGTTTTAGAGTTTACAGAGCAATTTACAAGAATAATAGCATGGCAAAAACCTGCCGTCTGCCTGAAGAGACATTTCATTAATAAAAACAATATAAACGCAAATGTATTTTTTCTTATTTAATAATATAATACATAATATACAATTTAAATAAAATTATTAGCCTAGACGCAAATGGAGAACTAACCTAAAAAGTGGCATAGTGTGGCAATTTTAATGATTTGAAACATAAAATTAAAGAAGTTATACTACAGTAATTGAGTGAACAACAGATGTTATGACATAAAGCTATTGCGTAAGAGCTTGCTTGCAATAGTTATACAGGCTAAGCCATCCCTCGGTTCCATTCATAATATCGTAAAAGCGTGGCAAAGAAATCTGACTTTGTTGGAAATATAACCTTCGAATTTCCTGTAAAATAGGACAGATAGCAATGAAGTGGTAGACATCTTCGTTTTCCCTTCTGTTGCATAAACTACACAAATTTGGCAAATCGTTTCGATGAGGTATAAAGTTCGAGTTCAGAATTTCGACTCTGGTTTTAAAGACAGTACTAATTACTTGGGATGAAAATTCTCTGCGAAAGTAGTAAGCAACAGAAAGCTGGTGGTTTAAGTTTTTGTAGACATTTCGAGATGTGGAAAAGTTACTTTGGAGAGGTTTTGAATATATAGCTTTTCGTCTACCATTGAAATCAGATCAGAAAACTTGTCTTGCCATTGATCAACATTAGACTCTAACAAAGAAAGCACTGTGTCGTGGGATGCTGCAATCTGGTTCCATTCTTTAAAAGGCGAGGCATTAGTACGGAGAAGTTGTAGCATGATTGATCTATGTAGGCAACTGTTGAGTTAGGTGTTGAGCAACGGTGTTGAGTTAGGGAGCTTGAACAGGCGCTTGAATAAGTGCCTGTGGATTACTTCAAAGGCTTCAAAGGCTGTAAATCCAAAAACTTGGACTCCATTACACATGCAGGCATTAACAGTCGCACTGAAGACTCGATATTTTGAGGCCAGATCAATATTTTGATTTGCGAAAAACTTAGGCCACATCATGTTCAGAGCAAGTTTGGCCTCATTACTTTTGTTAATAGAGTGCTTAACAAAGTTAAGGTTGTGCGTTAGTAAGATGCCCAGGTACTTAGACTCATGAACAACCTCAATGCGAGCTTTAATAAGAGACCAATTCTCTCCTGGTAGGCTACTTCTTTTCCGGGCCTCAAAGATAAGAATTTTCGTCTTTTGCGCATTAATCTGAAGTCCCCAAGTATCGCAGAACGAGACGAGTCTGTTAATTTGCAGTTGGAGCGTAGATGGATTGTCAGCGAGCAAAACCAAATCGTCAGCATAGAGCAATGCTTTCACCAATATGCTAGCAAAAGAAACTCCACCAGGAATTAGTTGACTGATTTCATCAATGAACAGGGCAAAGATAAGAGGACTTAGGATACACCCTTGAGGAACACCTGCTGTTGTTTCGAATCAGTCAGAGAACTCGGAACCATCCCAAACAGTTGCATTCGATAACGCCAGGAAAGAGAAGAATGCTGTAAATGTTAACACAAAAGTCCCTCATCTGCAGAGCTACAACCATTTTTAGCGGTCCGTCCAAAAACGGAAAAAGGACCTCTTATGGTATCACTACGTTGTCCGTCCGTCCGTCAGTCCAATCGCTTTATAACTTCTGAACGGTAAGTCGTAGAAAGACAAAATTTGGTGTGCGTATAAACTGCGGAAATAGTCAGAAAACCCAAAGAGGGCAATTTTTTTTAGGCACCGTTATTTGGTTTAATTATAGAGTTTGAAATTCCATGTGAAAATGGACTTAACGCTTTTCAGTATTTTTTTTTTCAAGAAGTTCAGTAGAAACAACTCAAAGTAAACCAAGTGGTTAGGTCATATTTTTCAAAAACAGTTTGAGTAAATTTTAAGGAAAATTATAGCGGATTTTGAAACTTGAAAATCTTTTGAGATTTAACTGGAAAACATAAAAGCATTTAAAAAAAAAAAATTTTTAAGTCTTCTAGTAGCTTAACGGTATCAGCGATCTTTTTCAGATTCGATTAAAGTGAAAAGCAAAGAAGGAAGGCTGCGTTAAAAATTTTTTAAATTGCCATTTTTAACCGAAGTTCTTAGAAGCCTATTTAAAAAACGAAGTAAAAAAGGAGCTTGTATTTCCGTTTACGCATAAACCGGTGGCCATAGAATTAAAAAAAAAAACATCCAAGGCTAGTGCTGGTGGTTGTGCTATTGGAAAAAAGTCTTACGGGAACTGGAAGAAACTTAAATTAAAAAAAAAGGTCAAAAGAACGCATGTCTCCCCCTCTATCCCCCAAACGGTATAAAGTATAATTTTTAAATTAACACCGGGCATAGTCCATCTTCTTAAATTTCGTCCAAAACTATAAACTGCTTCTGCAATACACCAGATAATGAAGTTCGGTACTAGCAGTCCATATAATGATTTCAATGATAACAAGTGTCTTGCCAAAATTAAGGCGTCAAATTCGACTAACCAATACCCGAAAGCCCCTATGCTTTGAACTCTTGTTTGTGTACACATTACCTATATTCTGAATTTCTGCTCATTTTAATGAATCATCAAAATCGTGCTTCACAAATGCAAAACGACGACGCACTAGAATCGTCCTCGCCTCAGGGGGATGTGCCCAACAAATTCATGAACAAACTCGGCAAACATGCAGAACATCATCATCAGAGGCAAATATTCCATAACCACATCAGTATATCGCCACCTCACCAATATGGTCGAGCATGTCATTATTAAAACAAAAACCATTTACAACACAATGTTGATACACTACTTACATCTGCCATCGGCACGATATGGCATGGCACTGCTCCATACCCAGTCCAACACGCACCCTACCGTATACCTATTGTAACGCTTCCGGCCATCCGGCAAACTACACAGGATACACAGGATCCTCTGATTCTGTGTTTTCTGGTCGCAGCTAAATACACAGGCCGCCCGTTCTGGGATGGGTTTGCATATCGCGCAGCTCAATGGGTGGCGATGCTGCAAAAACACCATGTTACATCTATTTATCATGTTCCAGTGCCATAATTGTTGAATTTATAATTAAAATTTGCGTTCGTAGCTGGGTGCGTCCTTGCCTGCGTTAACACCGCAACGAACAGCTCTATTCAGCAAACTTGTCATTATTATCATGTCGCCTGTTGTGTGCGTAAAGGCGTGAATTAAACTGTGGTAACGGTTAACAAAAAAACACAAATTTCGAGTGCTCTTTGAATTGTGTTCGACTGCACGGTTTTAAGCTTGTATCGGTGTGTTAACTGTTAAGTACCTTGCTGCATCGAGGTCACTGCTCCTTGTTCCGGTCTCAGTTCGATCAATCAATCGTCTGCGCGTCAAGTCAAACGCCTGCCTGCCAGCGGCCTTCCGTTCATAATTTTCAATCAGAAATCTCTCAAAAGCGATCGGGAACGGAACGTAACGCGTGTGCTACCATTAAAATTGCTGACGGAATCAATAAATAACCAATTAAGGACCAGAGCATATGTTGCCTCGGGCCTCAGTTATATCCTATCTTCGGTGAGGATCTTCGTCGGGATCTACACTTTGTTTACACTTTTGGTTTTTTCGTGGAATGGTGTTAAAAAATGTCACCTGAAGCAGTTTGCACGTTTGGTGCGGGTAAACACAATGCGGAGCTGGTGTATAGGCAGGGCTAATTTTTTTGTATAAGAGAGGCCAGATGTTCTCCACTAACCGTTCCGAGGATAGACTCAACAAGGAAATTCGTGTAAATTTGTATTTAGGAATGAGACGAGAATTCACTAATGGCGATAAGACTGCTAACAAACGATGGTGCTATATTAAACTAATTGGCAAGGCGATAAATCTATCAAAATTCTTGCGTAAGCGGCAGGTGCCATAGGTTCAACTCATTGCATAAAGCTGATGTGGATGTGTAGGATGGCGTTTAAGGACCTTTGAATTGCCATAGGGTTTTTTTTTCAGAAGCAGAAATTTGAAAACATTGAACGTAGGAGTTACTTTTCGCTAACTCAAATCGCCTGCTGTGCTATACCAACGGCGTTTTAAAAGCCTTTCTATTGGTAGATATAATTCAGATTTCTTAATCGCTAGACGAAAAGGCCTAAAGTTAGTAAATTAAGTAAATTAGACAGTAAATGAAGTCTTTATGTATTATTTGTAACGTAGTAAAATAATCATTATTGGAGATATGATAGAGACCGAGAGGAGAATCCATAGATGAGATTCGTAGTTTGGACAAATAATCGCCGTAAGCCCTCAAGACCTTAAGAAAAAATACCGAATCTAAGGTCGAATGAGCCATGTTCGTCCGTTCGTTTGAAACTTTATATCTGTTATTTTCAACTAGAAACATCATATCTGTTTTTTCTGGGTGCAGAAGCAGTACAAAAGCCCACTTAACTAACTGAAAGTAAGTAAGTTAGTTATTGGGCTCCCAACCCATGAAGTGTCTCTCCATCCTCTGCGATCCTTGGCACGCTGCTTCCAATTGTCCAGACCAAATGCTCTGATGGCATCCGCGATGGCTTGGTCGTTCAAGCGGAGGTTTGGTCTTCCAGGTCATCCCGAGCCTGATGGGGGCTTGATGGATTCGAAGAACCTTTTGGCTGAGGCGTTGTTGTCCATTTTAAGCAGAAAACAGAATTTTATTTGAAAGAGGTTGATACCACGCCTACTTTATTGAAGAAAATTCTAAATGCAATTGAAGTTTATAAACCCAAATATTTGTCTTCAAAGCTCATTCCGAGCTTGACATCACCCCCACTTCTGCAGTAATCGTTGTGCAGTATGCCTGTCGCTCTGCGTGTAGATCCACAGCGCAATTCCCCGTAAGATAACTCCCCTGAGTACCCTTCCGGGCTAGTCCGATCATAAATATTGTCATCTCTTGTTGTTTACCGCCGGCCATAGCTGTCTTGTGTGTCTGTAATTTAAAAGTTCTAACCAACGTAGGTTAGTTCTACTCAAGGATTCAGTGTCTATCTTACGTGCTATCGAACTTAGCCGAATTCCTAAAGTATTCCTAATTCCTAAATATGAATTCATCAATGACTCAGATGTTGCACGCTTGTCCGCTCCTGTGCCTGCGCCTGTTCCGACGTCTCTCTTCGAACCGTCAGTATAGACGTCGCATGTTTTCGCCTCCTCCTATTCTCTTTTCCTCCCTTAAATCTTTCAGGTATTCTGGTATGGAATTATGTACCTACCTGTTGAAGGAAGAGAGCTGATAAGCTGCCTTGCTACTGCAGTATATGTGCAAGGGTGTGAGGTGAGTAGTACCTCCAATGCTGCGGTGAATGTGGGATCTAGAGACCCTTAGCCCCTGGTAAGGTTATAGAGGGATGACTGCTCTTTCTTTCTGTATCTGTATCCCAACCCACCGTAAGTTGGGATAGGTCCTACAGCCGCTACATACATTCAGTGTGCCTTTCGAAATTCTGTGCTGCAGAATTCCGGAAATGCAACTTTGATAAGGCGACAGTGAAATATGCATGCAACCCCCCTACCTGCTTATTTTTATACCCGACACAATAAGCATAGTTTTTTTTTAATGCAGTTTGTAACACAGTTACATAATCACTGTGAATTGATTGAGCCTTGTCCGTCAGAGTGTCCGTCTGAATGTGAAGGTTAAAGGTCTTCAAAATCGAGCTAGAGAGCTGAAACTTGGGGACAGGCTAGGTTCTACTGTTGCACAGACGAATTGTGAAAATTGGTTTAATCTAAACGGCCACGCCCACTACTAGCGTATTTTACATATCATTTCAAAATTCCTTTTGTTCAAGTTAGACAAGGCGTATAGAAACTCAAATTTTGGTGCAGACCAAAAGTGGCCAGAAGCCTTAAGTAAGACAAAAATTTGACAGCCCGCATTATCGATCATGTCAATTTTTAAAACGTCAGATCCTTAAAAAACCTGATTTCGTGGAAAATTCATCTTAATAATGCGTACAAAAGCATTGAGCTTTGCCTCAATACTTTAAGAGAGCGTGCTTAAGGGAAAACTGTTGTTAAAGCATTAATATGCGTATTCGCTTTGGACGCATTTTCTCATGGTTTTAATGAAATTGGAATTAATTATTGATTTTAGTTTTCAGCCCACGCCCATTTTTTTGGGGCATGTCCAATATAAATAATACAGTGTACGGAATCAGTTCAAAAAACTTTAAAACATTGTGTAATACTTTGTCTCCCCCGGCAATTGAAAGAAGATTTGCGGGAGGCGATTAAAAAAAATCGAAAAAGTGGCTCCACTGAGCATATATAGGATTAATTTGACTAGAACACTCTGTTTCTCTCATTTTGGCTCTCAGAAGAGCGAGAAGATGCCATTTCTCGAAAAACTATTTTCGCTGTAAAAATCACAATAGAAACGTACTTGTGACAGATCTGTCGTATACTGGGCCACTTTCAATTGCCTTTTTTGATTCTCAAACTGTAACAAAAGTGCAGAAAATAGGTTTGCAAATAGGGTAAATGAGTTTTATGCGAGGATTTATTTTTAATCGCTTACCGAAAGGATTTTAATTTGTATGGGAAATCGCGTGATTTGTAAAGGATTTAATAGAGATTTATATTAATCGCGGACTAGCGCCCGGTATAGAGACATGATATAACAGGGTAAAGAGAGTCGGGTATTTAGAAGTTCGTTACAGACGAACTCTTCCACTTACTTGTATTACCTTTGCTTTACTTCAAAAAAAGTCAACTTTTGCTTAAAAACCAGAATAAACAGAATTTTATTGCATCAGTCAGAGTTTCGGAAGAGCAGAATTTTGTGCGCACCGTGGTGCAGTGGTTAGTATGTAGGACTACTGTGCATGAAGTCACGGTTCGATTCTCGAACGGGGCTATAAGAGTTTTTTAACGATTCCATCTCTGCGAGTGCCTGACGAACCCTCCGAGAAAATGCCAAAGACATGCCAAATTTGTGAGTTCCAATTAGTTTTTTTGTTTAGAATTTTCAACATCAGAATTTTTTTTCGAAACACAGATACACATATTTTTCTGACATTCGCGTCGAGAAGCCTCTGCATTGCTTTGAGTATGAAGGAAGACGGGCTTATGTGTCTCTGTCTTCTGGATAAAAATCATTCGGACTTCTGTCTAACCGCACGGAACATTCAACACCGCCTGAGCAGGGCTTGTAAACATTTCTCAACAATGGAAAAATAGATTTCCCTGCTTTTTATTAGTGAAGCATTATAGAGTGAAGGAGTTGATCGCCGAGGCCAGCCTATTTTCATCGGTTATAGCTCTAATCTGTTATTCCTCCATCCTCCTCCAAGACGCCTGTGTTTAGTCTGTGTTACTTTGTTTCTTGCTTAGTTCCCCAATTGTTTCTAGTTCCCCAATGTAAGCGATGCCAAGGTTTCCGGCATACGCAAGTGTACTGCCAGTAAAAACCCGATGCATAAAATGCGCCGGCGAACATCTCTCGACGGATGGCAATGTCAGGCCCCGCGGTTTGCGCCAATTGCAGGGGAAGTCACCCAGCGAGCTACTGAGGTTGCGAAATTGCCATTGAGTTGCAAAAACGACATGAAGCTGTAAAGAAAAATAGTGATAATAAGGGCCCAAGCCTAAAACCTCCTAAAGTAGATAAGCCAAAAACCCCTAAGTCGACAAGGGGTTAGGGTTTGATTAAAGGCGAAATTCAAAATGCTCAAGAAAACGTCGCTGGTCCTAGTTCCCACCGGAGTCAGAAAGGCGAATCCACACTTGTTGGTCCAAAATCGCACGCTCAAGTCGCGTCACGTGAAAGTAAGCCACAATCGGCCGCATCAGATTCGGTCTCTCAAATTCTAGGCATGATTTTAGAAAAGCTTGAGCAACAGGCGAAACTTAATCAAGTAATATTCAACAAATTGAGCGAGCTCGAGCTTAAACCTCGAAAAGCATTTAATAAAAAATCATGAGTATGGGAAAGTCAATCAAAATATTTACATGGAATGCAAACGGCCTTTAGCCAGAAATTGACGAACTAGAAGTATTCCTACAGAAGAATAATGTAGACACATGCCTGATTTCGGAAACCCACTTTAAAAAGGGTTCGGCACGCAAAATAAAGGTGGATCCTCTCTCTACATTAAAGATTGCATTAAGCACTCCAAAAACGAAGAAATAGAACTTGACTCTATGCAAATAACCTCAGTCTCAGTAAAATTAAGTCACATAAATTACAAAATCGCGACGAGCTATTTTCCTCCACAGTATCGGCTAGCAGATGAAGATCTTGCACTGCTCTTTGATTCACGTGGGTCAAACTATATCATCGGCGGGGGCTTTAACGCGAAAAATAGTTTTTGGGCGCACAGTTCAATTCAACAAGAGGCAGAGTCCTCTTTAAAGCAAGTACAAAACGCGGCGTGGTCTTCTTATCGACGGGAAAGCCAACATATTGGCCAACCGACAGAAATAAAATTCCTGACCTCGTTACCTTACGAACGTAGAAGAACGCTTTGATCTCTGTCCAGATCACTCGGCAGTTCTTTTGAAAATCGATGGAAGCCTAGCGAAAAAGAAAAGGGCGCCTAGATTAACTAACAACAACACTGACTGGGACGGCTTTAGAAAACACTGCAAAGAAAACATAGCTTTAAATGTACCGCTCAAAACGCCACTTGAAATAGAAGACGAACTAGATAAACTCGTGAGAGTTATTCAGAGCGCTGCGTGGAATAACACTTTCTTTTCGGAGGTCCGAATTATCGAACAGCGGAACAATATACCCGCGAGGAATAGAAGAGCTAATATGCGAAAAGAGGAGAGCGAGCAAGAGATGGCAACATTCGCGAGCACCCCCGGATAAGACCATCTTGAACCACCTTTCTAACAAACTGAAGCACAAACTTCAAGATTTTTAAAATCGCGAGACTACTGCTTACCTCGAAAGTTTGACTGCCGATAAAGGTTCGAACTACTCTCTTTGGAAAGCAGTCAAGTCCGTTAAGAAGCCTATAACACACTCTGCGCCATTAAGAAAAGCCAACGGCTAATGGGCAAGAGAAGACAAAGAAAAAGCGGATTTATTTGCAGATTACCTAGAAGAAACATTCAAACTGTTTGACGGGGAAACGTTGGTCGAGGAGCTCAATCCTTATGCGGAACAAGATAATTATAGAATAAAAACCGTTTCATTGGCTGAACTTCGTCAAACGATAAATAATCTGAAAAACAACAAAGCCCCTGGCTACAACTTAATTACTAGCGAAATTCTAAAGGAGCTACCGAAAAAAGCTTTGGTCAAGCTACTTTATATCATAAACACCTCCATGAGAATTTTGTACGTTCCAAGGCAATGGAAAGTGGCCGAGGTCATAATGGTTCCGAAAAGTCATAAAGACCTATTTCGCTACTGCCAATAATATCTAAGCTATTCGAGAAACTGTTGCTTAAAAGGTTGCAACCAATCATTGAAGAAAGACGATTGATTCCGGATCACAAATTCGGATTTAGAAAAAAGTATTCAACAATCGACCAGGTCTATCGAACAACAAACGAAATCGAAAAGGCTCTGGAAGCGAAAAGGATATGTTTTAGCGCTTTTCTCGACGTATCGCAAGCCTTCGACAAGGTGTGGCACGAAGGCCTGAAGTACAAGTTAAGGCTTAGCTTACCAGAAAAACTCTATAAAATCTTAGAGTCTTACCTTAAAGACAGAATCTTTCGCGTAAGGTACGAAAATGAGTACTCGGAATTCAAAGAGATAAATGCCGGTGTCCCGCAAGGAAGCGTTCTCGGCCCAATATTATTTTTGCTTTATACAAGAGACATTCTCCACGATGGGGGAACAATTTTAGCTACGTTCGCAGACGACACTGCTATTCTCGCTATTGATACGACAGTTGAATTATCAACGGGGAAACTCCAGCGCGCTTTAGACAAAATATGCGACTGGACGAAGAGCTGGCGAGTCGTCCTTAACGAGACTAAGTCAACGCATGTTAACTTTACTTTTAAAAAGATAAACAACAAACCTTTATTCATTAACTCGGTAGGTACAAATCCCGTACTCCAACGAAGTGAAATATCTAGGAATGACTGTAGACGCAAAACTTAAATGGAAGCCGCACGTTAAAAAGAAACGCGACGAGCTCGAAATCAAGTTAAGAGAAATGGATTGGCTTATCGGAAGATTTTCGAAACTAAGCATATATAACAAACTGCTTTTGTAAAAGCAAGTGCTAAAACCATCTTGGACGTACGGTATACAACTATGGGGTTGTACTAAACCAAGCAATATATCTATTTTAGAAACTTTTCAAAATTAGACACTCAGAGCAATCGTTAATGCTCCATGGTACATAAGAAATAGCGATTTACACCGAGATCTAGGAATCGCAACCGTGACTGACGAGGTAACAAACTTTGCTCGCAAACTTAGTACTCGTCTTCGCGAACATTGCAACAATGAAATTATCCGAATTTTGGATCAGACAAATCTTACGCGCCGACTACAACGAATGAGCAGCATAAGATGAAACCGCATAAATTGACGGTATTGTAGGTGCCTTCGTTGGAAGGCTTGAAACACTTGTTAAGGAAACTTAGTCGTAGTCTTACGGAAAATGGGAGGTTTTTTGGTGAGTAAGAATCTCACACTACTGTGAGCACGCGCGGCCGGTCCTCGTAGTGCCTATGAAGGTTTTTCCTACCCACGGAAAAAAAAAATGTTGTTTCTTGCAGTCTGGAAGTTTATTTCTGTAAGAACATATAGAGCGTTTCCTCGTTCCTCGTGGTGCGATCCAATGCCATCTGTCTTCTAGAATGAACCCATCGGTACTGGCGCTTTGGAGAGGACTTTTCGCAGTCGGGATCGGGGCGCTTCATTTATGTTTTGGATTGATTCAGAGAATTTTTTTTCATTCCTTTTGACGAATTTGATCCATTGTCCATTCGATGAGCCTTTTTTTACACGATTCCATCTATATCTTGAACTCTTGATGAGCTCCGCGATTTTGGACTTCCTCAAGGGAAGCGTTTCTTTCGTTGAGTGCTGCAGTTTGGGCTGGATTAATTGAAGAAGCTAGAAAACACCCCGGTAATGTTAGATACCTAATATTCGACTGTATCGTCGATCTCTTGTTGGGTGGTGAGCTCTCTGTCTGGGTAGGGGATGACAGTCCTCTGTAGTTCACCATAATTACGTATATACTAAGGGGTTGAAGCTGGGGTGGGGTGCCGTGGCGTAGTGGTTAGTGTGTGTGCTTACTACGCCGGAGGTCTGGGTTCGAATCCTGCCATCGTCAGCTGAAAAAAAAGACTTGTTGTTTTTCACGGTCCCCACCTCCGCGAGGGTTTGACAAGCCCTCCGAGAGTAATAATTGTCTTGAAAAACTTCTCAAAGTGCCGTTCGGATTCGGCAAAAAATTGTAGGTCCCCTTGTATGTAAAGAAATTAACACACCAGCATACATTGTTGAGAAATTGGCCCTGGTTCACCTCGAGCTGTTGCGCCACTCTTTTTAATTATTTATTTAAGGGGTTGAAGCTAAGAACAAAATCAATTTTTCGATGATCTGTGCTAAAACCAATTGTGTCATGTTACATTTTTAAAATACGGGTGATTTGACACTGACCTAAGTCTTTCAAGCACTTCAAAAAGGAAAATAATAAAGGCCGATATTCCTGATACTCTCCCTGATACTCAAAAGCCCATCTGATACAGACCTCTCAAGTTTAGAGTTTTGAGACAGAATTATTATTTATTAAAATCTACTTCAAAAGTTTGACCATTATGCGCTTTAATACCGTTAAATTTTTTTTTGTGGGGCTACACTAAAAAACGCGTCTGTTTCTTAAAGTCTATAACAGCTAAATACCTGCAGTTAACAATTTAATTTCTTTACGATATTTACTATTTAATTTAATTTCCCAAACTCTATTAAATTCCCAAACTCTATAGATGCTTAAAAACCAATATCACTCAATAAATGAGCGATAAGCCGCCCGAAATGATGCGTGATTCTTTCCGAGGTGGCTATTTGAATACTTAATATTGTTTTTAGCACTTAATGGCAAAGTCCAAACTTTGTAATGAAATAAACTTTTCATTGAAAATGTATAGCTGTGTTTTTTTATTAAGCTTTAGTTTCGAAACCCAAAAATGAATTAACATTAATCTGTATCTACTTCACACACGTCAAAGTTGATTTGATTTCATTTAACACAAGTTCATGTGAAACAAAGATAATCAAGACTATGTATATTCGAAAAACTCCCTTAATTTAGGTTGAAGCTTAGGTTTTTTCATTTCTATAATTCTATTCTATTTCATTTCTTATTTAGTATAATTTTCACAGTTTTTATTATATTTCTGTGACTGTATTTTTATAATGTTAACGAAACATTTTCATTTAAAAAAAATATATAGATATTCCCTGCGTTCAGGGCATATGTCGAAGCATACAGAATATCCAAAATGGATATAATGGATATAAAACACCTTCAAGAGTCCGTAGACTACTCCTACTAGGTAGGTTAGGTACTTATGAGTACTTCTATCACAACAAATACTTACAAAAAATCATAGGCATGCAGTTTCAATGAAGTATCTATACATCTGTTATAGAAGTATTTTAGTCCCCAGATAGAACTTTTTTTTCCCCCAAAAACTCGAAAACCCTTTTATGTATTATAAACACAGAAAACAAATAATTAATTCGAGAATGCTCCCTGCATGTAGTCGCAATGCGCTTTCTGCATTCCTCCATATTTTCGTGGCTGGATGCTGTTTTGTTTTTCACTATTCTTTGTTTAAGGAACACAAAGGAACATATCTCTCGAAATATACCCGCCCATATATATAATTCATACTCAACACAATGCCCCTATCCTAACCATGCTAATGGAAGCAAAATAACTTAAAGTGGCTGGGGGACAAATGTAATGACAAAACAAACGAAATGCACACACATGTAGGAGACGTCGCAAAAAACCACCCCCACGTATAACACGAGCATTCGCATACTCAACCCCACATGCGCCTAGTGTAACCCCATCGCACGACGGAAAATAAAACGAAATTATTTAGAGAGCTGTGTTTTGTTTGGTAACTTTGCACCGCCAAGCAAAAGTTTTTCCCTTGCATGCACAGATAATACACATTTTTAGCATATTATTAAAATTTCACAAAGGTCCTGTCCTCGAAAATCCCCCCAACTCATCCGAGTAGCTGAGCAGGACTTAATTATGTATGTTTGTCTCGGCAAATTCAATTGGAGTTCCCATCTCATTTTTTTTTTGTTCTTTTTTGAATTTCAAAAACAGCAACGAACGCAAATGAAATATTTCGTAAAATAGATTTTTTCGCAGAGCTTTTTGTTGGCGGGTGTTTCCAGGATTTGCGGGACAGCGCCATCATGTGTGAGGAACAGTGTGATGATAATTTCGAATGGTTTAAATCGCACCGCTATCTATGGGGGTCGGGGTTGTGGGGGAGAAATAGCTCTGGAACAATGTATACCACACAATTAGGCACCTTATTTGTTTCATGGAAAAAAGGAATTCTGGAGCTCATAGATTGTGTTCCAAACAAAAGGCGGGGGCGATGTGTGTCGTTGGTGTTGCTTCAACTTCCGCTGGTTTGCTGTTATGTGTGGTGTCGGGTTAAAACAATGCTGAACTGGTGGCGACATATTAGGAAAAAGTTTTATTTTATTTTATACACAAAAGACCTTTTTTAAGTATGAGCTAAAAAAGGTAGTAGCACTCCCTGAGGGAGTGTAGATGTTGGATTCTGTACAAAGTTTTTCCTCGAAAATTCGTTAAAAAACCTAAGTAATTACGCAGCTTGGATCCAGACATTATTGTTCAATTTTTAAGCGAACCCTGGGGAATGTGGGCAGATAACCGACTGGCTTTTCGGTGGATCAAGTTTTACGACTAATCAAAATTGGGTGATTTTATGCAATGGGGAGAGAGACTTTGGAATCTGCTATGAAATCAGAAAGCTAAACTTAAGGTTGTTCGGATTTTTGATATCCTTAAGTACACACTTACTTGGTAAGATATGCAGATTGACGAAACAAGGGTTCGGTCATCATCATCATCATCATTTTCGGATGCCGCTTATCCTTTAAAAGGGTCGCGGAGCGAGGGTGGCTAAATGGTCCTTTCATCTTTCTCGATCCTCCGACGCCAACTCAAGAGACTCCGGCGCAATCCCCAGGTGGGACTCAGAGAGGTTCTTTACCTGATCCCACCACCAGTTTCTTGGCCTACCAGGGGGTCGACGCGCTCGCATCTCGGCTAGCATGACCTGTCTAAGAAGTCTGTCAAGGGGCATACGAACAACGTGTCCAAACCATCGAAGCATCGATCGCTCCACTCGGAGAAGTAGCTGCTCAACATTAAGATTCCCACGAATACTGACGTTTCTCACTCTATCCCTTGCTTAGAGAAACACCAGCAACGCACCTCAGGAATCTCACTTCGGTAGCTTGTACCTGCGACCTAATTCTTTCGGTCATTACCCAAATTTCATGACCATAGATGAGGGCCGGGACGAACACTGAATTAAAAACTGAGTTCTTTGCTTTCACTCCAAGCTCAGCTTTCCTGATGACCGGCCGGCGCAGTTCCTTTGCTGTTGCTCCAGCTTGGCCAATTCTACAGGACAACTCAGTATCAATCCTCCCATCTTTCGTGAAAAAGACCCCGAGATACTTAAACTTCTCCACCTGTTTTAATGGAACTCCATTTATGTGCAGGGTACATTGCACAGGAGTTCGGGAAACAACCATCACTTCCGATTTGTTAACGTTTACTTTCATCCCAGCATCAACACAGACGGCTGCAAACCTATCCAGTGCTCGTTGAAGTTCCTCTTTGAATGATGCAAGGATGGCCAAATCATCTGCGAAAAGCAGATGGCTCATCCTGATGCCAGCCAATTCGAAACATTGCTCGCCATGACTGCGCTTCACCATCCAGTCCATATATGCTATTAAAAGTAGCGGCGACGGAACACAGCCCTGGCGAAGTCCAACGTGCACATCAAAAGAACGGGATTTGACGCCATTTATGCGCACACTGCCTCTGCAGTTTCCATACAAAGACTGGATGGCTCTCAGAAGAGGCCCACTCAGTGCATAGTCCTGCAAAACTCTCCACAGTGTATCCCGAGGGACTCGATCATACGCCTTTTCAAGATCTACAAAACACGCATAGACCGGTTTGGCATATTCCCAGGCCTTCTCAAGAATAACCTTCAGAGTAAAAAGCTGGTCGGTTGTGCCTCTGCCAGGCCGAAAGCCGCATTGTTCTTCCCGTAACAAAGGCTCGATTACAGCTCTGGAACGCGTTTCCAACACCTTCGCGAATACTTTTCCCGGAAGACTCAAGAGAGATATGCCTTTATAGTTGGCGCAATCTCTTCTGTTCCCTTTTTTGAAAATGGGCACTATAACTCTCGTTTCCCGCTATCCCAGGCCACCTTAATGACACGTGTTAGCCATTTAACACCCTCTTCACCCATTGCCTTGAGCATTTCTTGCCGGATTTCATCAACTCCATCAGACTTTCCAGCTCTTAGCGATTTAATCGCTTTAGTGACTTCGTATACTGTGGGACTATTCTCCGCCCTTATCTCGTCAGCAGTGGGAATGCCATCTTCAGTGCCCTGTTGGGGGTTGAGCAACTCCGAAAAGTGCTCTCTCCATCTGCGCAAGACATCGCTCTCATTTGAAAGAAATGTACCGTGCTTAGCTTTAACGCCTTGAATGATATTGAACTTCCTTCATCTGAGCCGGCGAATGGTCTGCCAAAATATGTTGTTTGCAGATCTGTAATCGTGCTACAACTTCTCGCCGAACTTTTTCCACGACTGTTCCTTGGCTGTCCTGACTGCCAGATTGGAAGTCCTTCGCTCCTCATTGTACCAGGCTCGAAAAGTTGAGTTTCTACATGGAATCCACGCAATGTAGGCTCTCTTCTTCTCTCTGATGGCTTCTTGAACTCCAGGCGTTTTAAACCAAGCAGTTCTTTTCTCACCACCAGCCGCTACCCCAAGCCGCTTCACCCCACAAACATTTCCTGCAGAGGCAGGATGACTGCCGATAAAAACAACTGCCATTCCTCCTCTACATTCAAAAGGTCAGTTGGAATTTGTTCAAACTTCTCCGAAACATGCTGTGCAAAGCGCTCTCTGAAATCAGAGTCAGCATCCTGCAACCTTTCCCACCGTATGCGGGTCACCAGTCTTGGTTTTCGCCTGGGTGGCAAAGGAAAACCTAAACATTCTTCGAAGGGTTCGGTGAAGTACAAATCACTTCCAAAGACCAGAAAATTATTTGTTTTACTTCACAACACAGATTTGATGGGGTGGGGATGCTTGCTCTGAGAGTAACATATGATGCCAATGCCAATGCCAATGCCAATGCCAATGCCAATGCCAATGCCAATGCCAATGCCAATGCCAATGCCAATGCCAATGCCAATGCCAATGCCAATGCCAATGCCAATGCCAATGCCAATGCCAATGCCAATGCCAATGCCAATGCCAATGCCAATGCCAATGCCAATGCCAATGCCAATGCCAATGCCAATGCCAATGCCAATGCCAATGCCAATGCCAATGCCAATGCCAATGCCAATGCCAATGCCAATGCCAATGCCAATGCCAATGCCAATGCCAATGCCAATGCCAATGCCAATGCCAATGCCAATGCCAATGCCAATGCCAATGCCAATGCAAATGCCAATGCCAATGCCAATGCCAATGCCAATGCCAATGCCAATGCCAATGCCAATGCCAATGCCAATGCCAATGCCAATGCCAATGCCAATGCCAATGCCAATGCCAATGCCAATGCCAATGCCAATGCCAATGCCAATGCCAATGCCAATGCCAATGCCAATTGGCTTACGTTTGTTCTTTCTATTGTTATTTCTATTTCCAGTTTAACCATAGAAATTGAAGTGCCTAGGGAGTCTTTTCAGGCAAGATTGCGAGAGAGAAGCTCCGAGTTTGGCGATTTTGTCAGCCTTGCAGTATCCTCAAAAGTCGCTATGCACTGGCAGGGCACCATGGTACAGTTGAATGTTGAACTGCTTCGAAATCTAGAGACGATCGGCAGCCTAGGGCTTTTTTAGTGTATAAATAGAGACTGATCCAGACGCAGGCACTTGATGAAAAGATTCGTGTAAACTTGGCGGATGTAACTTTATTCTTAAGCCAGGACGAGACTTGCTTTGTCGCCATATATTGAGCTTAAAAAACACTGCGGTGATCTGGAAGAGGGAAAGGAAGACTAAGATTCAGTCTATCTGTGAAGACGCCACAGCATAACCTACCCCATCACATTTGTCTTCGATTCATCGGTGAAAAAGTGGATTGATTCAAATTCCGGAGTAGCACGATCATCCCAAGAAGATCTAGGGAGTGTGGTTGTCTGAATTTTTTTTTTTTATTAAACTATAGTTGCGATATGGTGAAGTCTAGGTTTCTAGAAGGGTTCTTGAATTTTTCCAAAAAAGTGGGTGTGACTGATCTTGCTGTCGGTCCACCGAGACTTTCCTTTGAGGCAGTAGCCGTAATTGCGCAGCTAGTTTGCTGCTGAAGATTTAAAGGGGAATAAGATGGAACAGGACGTTCACTGTCCAGTGCTGCTAAAGTTGTGCGAAGTGCTGCGCTCATACATAAGCAAGCTGATCTTCGGACCATGTCAAGCTTGTCACGATTTACAGCTTTATTCAAGGCAGTCCACCAAACAACCGTTCCATACGAGACATGCCAAAAGTCCCAATGGTCCCAATGTTTCCAATGGTTTTTTCGGCAAAGAGTGCTACCGTAGCTTACCGAACTTTTTCCTGTATGTTAGATTTCCAGCTAAGCTTTCTGTTTATGTACACCTGTCAACGCCTCAATTCGTTGGGAGCGATTCCCTGGTAGGGGATCATCGGGACCATATGGGATTTGAACAAGTAGTAAGCTGGGCAGACCATATTATTTTTTTGTGACAACGCTCACGATAAATTGAACTATCTCTTGGTTTTCGCAGTGTGATTGCTCTCACCCAAGAAAGTTCTTGTCTGTCAGACTACGTCTATCCGCCTGTTTTTGTTTTTAATTTCTGCAATTTTCTGCAATTTGAAGCTAAGAAATTTCTAATTATTATCAAAAATTTGCCAAATGGAAGAATCTCTCATGAATTCATCCTGTTTTTCGCATTTGATACCTGGTAATACGTTGTCCCCCTCCTAAGCCAGAGACAAATGATATAGGTAAACGATATTGATGCGTTTGTGTTTCAAATAAAGAAATCGTCCTTCATTCTTCAACAATAAATCAAATGTTTGACAAATCATAATGAAAATTTGTTTAAACTGGTTTCAGACGTAATGCCCCGTTGGTATAGCGCCAAATAAGTACATCCTGTCAGCGACACCCCAGTAATAAAGCAACACACGTACACACGGTCGTATCCTGCTTTCACACACACAATAAGTGGCAATCGCATAAATATAAAATTAATAAGATTTTCTCTTTTTTATGTACTTACGACAGCCCCATGTACTTTACGAAATCTCATCGCTCACTTTTCTTAATGTGTTTCAAATTTTAAAAGGAAGCGAGTGCCTACGATTCATTACGCTAATACCGCCACGTGTCATCTTGATAAATTGGGAAGTTTGATTAAAAACTTGGGCGTTATGCATCTACAGTGAAATATAAAGGGATAACCGCACACAGTGCGATGCGGTGTCCTGGTGGGGTTGGTTCGAAAATTTCTTGTGTGTTTTTTTTTTAACGTATATTTGGAAAAAACCAAGTTAAGCAATGTTAACAGCTTTGGTGCCATATTTCGCACCCCAACCGTCGCGTCGTTGCTTTTTGTCACCCTGTGCTCTCTCTCTCTGTGTATACACATTACGTTCATGTTCCTTAATCAACAAGTTTAGCTTTTGTGTATAAGTATAACCCGGTGACGGGTGATTATTCATATTAATGTGTTTGGTCCTTGAATTTGACGAATGGTGTGTTCGTGTATACTTGCAGAATGGCGAACGGAAACGAAAGAATTTTAATGTTATTACGGAAGTCTAATTAGAATTTTTGTTTTGCTGTTGGGCGTTTTTTTTTTGCCTTTTTATGTTGGAGTTAACTAGCTAAAAAGGATAATGAGAAGGCGACACAGAACACCCCGTAGATAATTACATATATAGTTAGGTACCCATGTATTATTATTGGGTTATATTATGTCTAACCCACCCTCTGTCTATTATGAAGGAGCGAAGAATTTTTCGGTAAGATGAACGTATGCAGGAGGCAAATGAGGGCCACTATATTTGAACAGACACAATCCATTGATCTAATGTTCTTTTAATGTCATTTTAGAATAAAACTTTTCGTCCAGTGGACGTTTTTAATCTGCTTTGGGCATCAATTTCAATTACATTGTAAGGACAAATGTCGTCCTTTTATAATTTTTTGGGGAAGCCTTATAGCCTCAACCCTTTTCCAAATTAAAAGCCTCCATTAATTAGCTCAAATATGCTGATTTTTTTGCTTGGGTATTTGTTATCAGTTCTTTCCCTCAAGCATTCAAACCTGTCAATCAATTAACGAATTTATGCCCCAAAGTGTCTTCAACGATTCTAAGGACTAAATTAAAAACTCTGCATTTTTCTTTGATAATCGTGTGAGTGCTGTGGGTTAATTGACGAATCTCTGACTATTGGAAATGGTTACCATTAGTGCCGGAAAAGGTATTTTCAATTGGAAAGCATTTAATCTAAATCCTGTGTCCGTTGTCATGTCATGATCGGCTCGTCAAAGACATTTGTCAAAATGAGCTTTCCACTTAATTAGTGCGAGACGATGTGGTATGTGGCTGTGGTTTGCTTATGGTTAAGCTGGCTGTCCTCATGTGAGGAGACTAATCCCAAGGATTTGTCTGTCACTCTCGCATTTCTCCGAATAGTAGTTTTGGACTAATTATGCTTTGATTGCATATTAGAGTCTGCTGGTGGCAGGTACTTAATATATGACAATCAAAATCGAAACTTCCTCGACTGGTCGCAATGAAAAGTGCACATGTGAGATCGTATCTGAGAACGAGAAAGGTTTGAGACGCTTAATCATAACTTAAACCTTAATGAGGATTTTTTCCAAGGAAAAGAAACATGCCAGAGTATAATAAAAGAGTCGTTTACGTGTGTGGAGAATAATGTTCTATTAACAGGCCGTTTGATGGGTCCTCGCTTTTGAACTAAGTAAGACTTTTCTTAAAACGCACAATAACTGAGAGCCATTTAAACGGATGCTATGCTTGTACATGTCCTTGGGCCGGGAAACCGACTTTATTTATTTTTTCGCAAAAGCTTAACGAACAATATAGTCCGCTTCTGTGATCTCAATTCCTTTCTTTAACAGGCAGATCCTGTTAGAAGCATGTGCTCTGTGTACAGGAAGTATAAAGAAGAACTGGAAATCTTAAATCTTATATAGCAACGCATAAGAGTTTTTTTTTAGTCTGGAACATATTTCTACAGGATACTCTCATTTAGATGGATGACAAAGGATATATGGAAAACAAAGCTCTTGATAATATGGAATGCACTTCCTTCGAAAATGTATGTTAATTGTGGCAGCAAACGTGCTTAATCTAATTTTTATTCTCATTGTGGATTGTTTGAATAGAGCAAGAGCAGTTGCCTTGGAAATTATTATACGAACAAAAGCATCCTAAAAAAAAATTGTTGTGCATTGTGGACTCTAGGTTATAAAATTTTAATTTTAACCGTTAAATAAATTGAACAAAATAAATTTAGGTAAAAGCACCTAAGTGGGGTGCCTTGGCGTAGTGGTTAGTGTGTATGCTTACTACGCCGGAGGTCTGGGTTCGAATCCTGCCATCGTCACCTGAAAAAAAAGACTTGTTCTTTTTCACGGTCCCCACCTCCGCGAGGGTCTGACAAGCCCTCCGAGAGTATCATTTGTCTTGAAAAAACTTCTCAAAGTGTCGTTCGGATTCGGCAAAAAATTGTAGGTCCCCTTGTATGTAAAGAAATTAACACACCAGCATACATTGTTGAGAAGTTGGCCCTGGTTCACCCCGAGCTGTTGCGCCACTCTATTTTTATAAAAGCATCTAAGTTGAAACTGAAAGGCTATGCAAGTTAGTTTTAAATTTGAATCATAATGCAGTTGCTTTAGCACTTAATCTTAGTAAGGTGAGCGATGTGTAAAGAAATTAGCACAACTTTAAAATCCTTCCTTTTTTAGCAGCTTAAAATTGCTGGCAAACAGCTATAGGCTCAGGCTCAACAGAACACTGCAGAAACGAGTCAGGATTTATGCACGTAACAAACTGTCGTTTTTGTTTTTTCCTACACAGACGATTTAAAATATTAAGAGTTGTTGACCTTCACCATCAAGATCGAACATTCCGGGAAGTGGAGTCCTTGGATTAGTCAGAACTCAACGAAAAACACTTTGACGGAGAACGTCGAACTTCGCACTAAACTAAAACCAGTGAGTAAGTTGTCTGCGAGCAAAAAGGCTCAAATATAAGTGTAACACTCATGACAAATATTAGAAAAGTTTAAGCAAAAAATCAGAGTTATAGACAACCAAAATAAAACCTTGAACACGAAAAAGTTGTTCAAAATATTTGCGTGCAACGGTTTAGACTGTGAAAATACTTAGGTCTATAGAACTAGAAAAGGGTACCTATGCTTCCAAAGGCGAGAAAAAAGAACTTGACTTCTCTTGCACGTCGCCGTCTTATTTTGCTTCATAGCATCGGTTTGTATGCGAGGATCAAATTGGACTTTCGGACTCATTTGACTCATTCTAATTTTATAAACTAATTTCAGGGCTTTGGATTAGATCCGTGGCAATTGAACAAGAGTACTCTTCAATTTAAAGTATGAAACGTGTGGTGTTTTTAATGCGGACGGGAAAGCTAACGTTGGTGTGCAATCGGAAAAAATGCCTAACCTCGTCGACATCTTTCCGCGAACTGATCCCTCCTGACCCTACGAGCGTAGAAAGAAATTTGCTCCGATCTCTGCTGATCAACCGGCAGATATCTTGAAAACCAACGAAATTATAGTGGAGCGCGCCTTTAGGTTAAAGAGTAGCAACAGCGATTTCAGACAAGATTATTAAATTAATTTGTACTAGATTAGACAAGATCTACAACTTTAAACGCGCACCTTAAAAATTAAAGAGAGAGTTTCAAGTTACTCAAGGTGCTTATAACTGGGGCTAGAATTTATCGCATCTTGAAAGAAAGTTCTAGTCGAGTTATAAATGACTCTATGAGAACTGGAATAAATGAAATAAAGAATAAATGGTCCCAAACCGGAACAATTTCCGAAGAGTAAAAATTCATACAGACCTTTTCTCCTATTCTTTTTTGAAAGACTACTTGAAGAGACAGTATCAATTCCAAATAACCAATTCCAAGATTCCAATAGATTAGATAATCTATTTAACTATAACTAAGGACTATTTCTGTATATATTCAAAAGGCCAATGTTCTAGAACTTTTCTCGAGACAATTCGATAGCCTTAGACAAATTAGGAAGATCATAGCCACGTTTGTAGACGACATGGCCATTATCGCTATGCGAAAAAATCTATAACGTGCCGGCCGTGGCCATCATATGCTTTAAAACGAAGACCTGAAACCTTTCTTAACTAAGAGACTAAGAGACAAATTATGTTTAATTTCATTAAAAAAATGTACCTGTTTTCATTAACCCGGCACAATTTCCCTGTAGGAAAGCGAAGCTGTTATAATGACTAACCGTAATAGACTTAGATGAGCTTAGGTCGGCTTTCATAAATGTCCCATTACACGCCATATTTATGCCCTTAAGAATAATAAATTAAAAATAATAGCACTTTGCTCGATTTCTTTGGGCTTTCGTTAACTTCTGTTAGCTTACGCTTGTCCCAAATGAGAAGTTCGTTGCGGAAATTTGAAAACAACTGAGAAACAAACTACGAGATACGCATCGTTTACTTATGCCTCCTAGGGCACGACAAGCGTTTGCAGAACCTGGCTGGGGTTTCAGTTGTATTTTGACCATAAATTGCTGAATAACTATAAAAGAACTTATTAAAGGCGCAGCAGTTGAAGAAGCACTCATGAGCTCTGTTTATTAGGCAAACAACCTATCGAAGTTGTGAAAAAGTTGTAATGTGGCGACAAGAAATAAAACGACATGCAGGAATCGCTGAATGCACTCGTCGATTTACATTATGAACACACGCGCTCGGTTTTACTAAACGAACACACCCAACTGTCATTCCATGACAATTAAATAACTAGATATTCAACTGCGGACATGTAAAAGCTTTGCCTACAAACTGAAATTGAGGAATTTACCCATCCGTTAACATTTGTTTAGAAATGTGAGTAAATTTATCAATTCATCATTTCCATGCAATTTTGTTTTGGAGCTTTTACATCAGCTGATCACGTTAGGTAAATTGCTGTTGTATCTTCTTACACGTATTCACCGACACGGAAATTTAAAGCTTGAAAGGCTTTATAAAAAACGTAAACAAATGGACGTTTGAGGCTAAGAGGGACGCAAGTTTAATATCTAGTTATTCAGTAATTTATGATTTTGGCACAAGGCTAATCCCACTTAAGCCTTTTTATATTATTTTGGCCTGGAGGTTCGTCGAATAAAATTCAATTTTACTTTTAGAATTGCACAAAAAATCATACTTAAATTGTCAGACGCTTTACACATTTTTAGAATTCAACACTTTAAATAAATTAAATCACTTTTTACTTTATCTCTTTGTGTGCACAATTCAAAGGTTAAAAAACAATTGTAACTTGTAGCGTCAGGTATCCGCCTACTTATAAAATATGAAACAAATCCTTGAAATTTCGCTTTTGGTAATTTTCCACTGGTACTTTTCCATAGGAGGGAAATTTCGATATCGAATATCAGTTTCCTATTAGCTGGCTGGAATGACAGTTGAATGGTAAGTGTGTTCAGTGAATGAGTCGATCGGGTGTGCTCCATTAATGAAAGTATATAAAGTTTACACCACGGATTTATCACCACATTTGTTCGACAGACTGTAAAAGAATATATATAGAACTATAGCTCTCACGTCATCGGATGGAACTCTCACTTTGTACGCGTGTAAAAAGAAGCCTGTTTGCTCATAGAACAACTTGTGTTGGCCAATCACAGATCATCAAACTGCTCTGCTTCGTAACCGATGACGAAACAACTCAGTCGGTGTAACCTTTTTTTCTCAAACAGGCTTAAACTTATGTTCTATGATTCGGGGTGTGCTTAGTCTTTTCTCGCATTAGGGTTCGAACACAATACGCATCTTCTCTATTATGGTTCGGTCTTAAAGATTGGAATTCATTAAGCTTTTCGTCGCAATTTTACCATTCCAACATCTAAAGAAGAAGGACATCTACATATCTGGAAACGAGTATGCAAACCCAAGAATTGGTACTTTTATCGTCAAAAAAATGTTTGGAGTCGTTGCCTTTGAAACACATTTTTAGCAATTTCTTCGACCTCAATATGTGGCCTGCAATATGTGGCGGACATTCCTGATTAAGACCAGGGCATCACTGGTTTTGTGTTTCAGGCCTCACTAAAAAGCTTGAAAATAAGAAGTTAAAATGGCTTGACGGGATAACAATCAAATTGATTGAAAATGAAATTAGTGCAATGACTGAAGCAAAAAATTATGTTAATGAGAAACAAAACTTGAACTAAAAAGGCCTTTTTGGAAATTTGAAAGCGGTGCGCGTTCAATTCTAAGCAGAAGTTTCTACTTGAAAAACTTTCATTGCTCAGTTATATTTTATTCAGTTATAGCTTTGACTTGTGAAAATCGATAGTATTGTGAAAGGTGATTGAATTGAAATGAATCCTAAGTAGTAAATTTGAATTAAGCTCGATTTGAATTTTAATAGTATTCTTTGATAAATAAAGTGCTTTATTGTGAAATTAAAAAAGTTAAATTGAGTTTTATTCGACGAAACCCAGGCCAAAATATTACAGTTTGTTGGTTTTTTTTTTTATTAGAAGAAAAGTACAACATTGCCAAGAAAACACTAAATCTTTTGTGGAAGAAGTTATTTTTTGACAATAGCTTCATGCATACCTACATAATTGATTCTTCTTTAAAATTCAATGTGTTTGAGGCTACCACAAGCACCTGACCTCTGTTATGGTAACCAGTAATTTTTCTATTTTGAAAAAAAGTTAAATTTTTCTATTAAAATTCAACATTTACTTGACCTAAGTTTCGTCTTTGGAGTCTTGCTTATATGCAGATTATAAGCAGGTAGGTACACCAAATTTTGTGTTTCTGCGACTTTCCGCTTAGAACTTACAACGCGTCTTTGACGGACGGAGAACCTGTAGCGTTTCCATAAAATCTAATATGTCATCTCAGACGATTTACGCTAATGTGAATGAACCTGACGACATAAATGAACCTAACGACAAAATCGCCTCTGTTTTTTATCGCTCGCCTAGTGCCATGACCCATGACTGAGCAGAAGTGGTCAAGATTGATCCCTGTGGCACACCAGCATTTATATAGAAGACATTGGATGTAGCCATGTAGAATAGAACCACATAGAATAAGCGGTCCAAATCGAAATTTCTGACTGATTTTAGACAAGAGAGCTTCATGCAAAACTTAGTCGAATGCTTTATAAATGTCCAAAGATTTCATCAAGATATTCAAGATATTTTTCAAGCTCATAATTCATCTGCGTTTCTGTAGGCTTTGGAAAAAAATTAAAATGGGCGCAATTGATTGGCAATTGGACGGAGAATAAAAGTATCGTTTCTTCTGTACAGGCTGAACGTACTCTCGAAAAGGTAGCAAAAAAGTAGGATCATCGTATAGGAAGATCCTGGAAGATTTTATTAGAAATTTAGTCTTATCCTGTCATCCTGTCTAACCTTGTTTTCTTATTTTTAAGAAAATATGCTGTCTGTCAATGTTCAGACAGTTACCGGCTTTTATTTTATTGCAGTCGGACACCGTTTTGTATTTGCATCACTTTGTTCGACCAATGGGTTTGCTTTCGAGGGGTCTGCTGCTTTAAGCCTCTATTTGTCCCTCACAGCTTTTCTTATGATTTTCAAGGCTTTCAGCCGGCGAGATAAGACGACTCTTTTGTTTTCTAATTTGGGAAAGGTGGTTGAATTTATTTTTAATCAAGGAGTGTTGCCATCTTTATTTTTATGACATTTTTTCATTTTTTTTTTTTACAAATTCCACTCCATAGCAAAATAACTCTACAAACGTTCGACGTTGTCACAATATGGGGGGCAGACATGTAACTAGAATCCAAGAACAATTCAACGCTGTAGGTATAACAACCCACAATCGTGAAGACAGCGCACAGTAGCTAATAATCATATCCGATGATTGCGCCAATATACCACCCACGTCAAGTGGTCCGCGCGCCTAGCAGCCTCCTTACAGCGTCAGCTGCCCTGTTCACCAATAGAACTGGCATACTCGAGGCTAAAGAGTATGTATATCTGTGTCTAGAGTTTATTGCATTTTTATTATGATGATACTCAATGGTATCGCGCAATGTAGGATTGCGCTGCTTCCGCTCCGACGAAGGACCAGGGCGCTGTCAGGATGGAATTCGACTTGAGAGATACCAAGATGCCACCCTTCGGTGTCAGAGAGTGCTCAGGCCTGCAAATGCGAGATTTTACATAATCTCGTACGTGCTCGCACGACTTCATTGTTCAAAAAAAAAAATTGTTTTCCTCGATCGGAATGGATTTGTGGTTTTGTGTTGTTTGTAGTTGTTGATGTGATCCCCCGGGAAAACTATAGTATATATGTAGTTGTGTAGAGACACAGGCCATTGTGGTCCGGCAGCGGCGGCGGCTACCACCCGAATCGTTACACGAGTACACCGCTTAATGCCACCCATTACGACTGGCGATAGACGTAGATTGAATTGTGCACCGGGGTCGGTATTCCATGCCAACTAATGACCGTTGCGATTTGTTTGGCGTAGTCAAACACTGCGTATTATTCCGAGATCCGGACGATAGCACTGAATACGATACTTTATTGTGATTTCGTGTCCGAGTGGGAGCTGGTCCATGTGCTGGCTCCGCCGCAGACCTAGAGCTGGAGCTGCCTTAGCCATTTCATATTTCCATTGTAATTCATTTGCCAAGTACACACACTCGCGGATAATGCGCCGACAAATGTTTTAATAAAGCAGCGACCACCCACAATGTCACAATTCGTTCGCTTAAACGTTCGGATATCGTTTCCAATATTTCTTCCTTGTTGCTCGCGGTTGGACTTTGGGGTCCAGTCCAATGCGCAGTGGCAAGGGGTGCCGCTGCGAATGCGCAAGACGAATGCAATCATCTAACGAGGTGTTTAGCAAGAAATGATATTATAATAATTCTAGTCGCGATTTCGTCGTTTTTGTTTGTTGTTGCACCGACCAACAGAGACCTCCTACGGCGAATGTTGTGTTCGAGGGAGACTATGGGCGTTATGAGTGGCCCAGGCACTCTGGCCCTGGCTTCTATCCTTCATAGGCTATTGTAAGTGTAGGTACTCGCAGCCATAGCAAGTGCTGAGCACTGTTGCTGCAATTCTGGAGTTTATCAATGGCTATGGTGGAAAAAAGGGTGAGGTGGATCGTGGAACTTCAAGGACTGGACTTTGGCCGTGTGTTCATTAATTAATTCGTAAGCCTGGCACGACGGTGGCGCGGTGTCTTATTCTGATCTCGCAGGAAGTGGCGGGAATAGTTGGAATAGCTCGCCGCTGATTGATTGGCACTGCAGCGAGTTGTATGTATCTGTATTCATGGCAATAGTGGTCACGGGTGCTGAAATTGGAGTAAGCTATTTATATATGCTTGGGATGAGATTTATGGATGTCGCGTTAGGCGCGACTATTGGCATTATTGTCACGTGAATTCCAGATAAATGCATTTTAATTGCCGCACCTGGACGTGTAGTGATGGTTGCCGATTAGTATATGACTGCATCATGGTGTACTCATGCAAAGTGGTTTGTCCCATGAAACAGTTGCAAGTATGGACATTTCCGATTTATTCACTGGTGGTCGGCTTAAATTAGCATGTATGGTTGGAAATGGCTAGTATTTTTAGAAAATAGATTAGGATCTTAAGATGAGACGGGAAGCTTGTGTTACTTTTAATGGGTGGATTATTATTCGTTCGGTATACACCAGAAATCCATGATGTTGTTTTTATACCCGACCCAGGATATATTAAGTTTCATGTACCTATAGTTTGCAACGCAGTAAAATAATCAGATCACCGTAGACCCCTAAGACCTTTTGAGAGATATGAATGGGACCGACAGGAGAATCGATTGAGCCATGTCCATCCGTTTGTGAACAACTTTTAGGCCTTAAATTTTAAGGTAGGGTTAAATTTTGGTCGGTTGGCTGGAAGTCCAGTCCTTCAGATCAAGTTTGAATATTGACTGAATCCGCTCGCAGACACGCCCACTACAGGCCTGTATGTGCGACCATCTCTAATTTAAAAAAAAATACTTTTTCCAAATTTTAGCTATGTTACAATGGCGCTAGAGCATTCATTATTAGTATGTAACATTGCTTACAAGGCGTTGCTTGTCTTTGAAGTAGCCAAAAAAGTTTGGCCTTTCATTTGGCCGCGCCTACCGTTGACGGCCCATACCGTTGGCATGTGCCATTCATATAGGTACACGTTTCTGACTATAGTCAGTCGATATGTGCCTAACGTATACTAAATCCTCACCCTATTCCCAGCCTTCAACCATATTCACCTCGCGAAATTGCCTTTAGGTATACTTCATCGCGGGGTAGGTTAGCAATAATGTATCAGAAAGAACAATTTTAGTTCAGCGGGCTATAAGAAAGTAAAAATAATAGATAGGTAGGTAACGTCGGAAAATCATATCTTCAAGGTCGGGTAATATGGTACACTCTTTCAGGCAATATGGTGCATCCGCGTTTCTTTTTTCAGGTCATTGTTGCCTTATTTAAAGAAGTGTTTGCTATCCATTAAGTACACTCAAGATCAGGAAACTACTTTGGCAGAGGTGAATCAACCAGTCGTCCTTCTTTTTTTCTCTTCTTTTTTTTTTTCTCAAAACTTGACTGGACAATCAAATTTTTAAGGAAAAAGATTCAGATATTTATCCGTCTGAGGGAAATGTTGGCAGTTATCTTTGCCTTTTTATTTTACATAATTTGCTAAACAATGCAAAGCAAAACTTTGAAAAGAGAATTTTAAAAATCCTCGTTTTAAAAAATCGTTTAGAAGACGGGCGGTATTTATTTATCTAAGAACGAAACATAAAATTCTCAGGGCCAGCAGAATCAATGCGATTTTTCATTTAGGTGCCCGGAAAGGGGAAAAAATTGTATTTTCCGTCGCAATAAGCTATTATTTAGTACTTTGTTAAAATTTTTAAAACTTCTGCTGCTAAACTGAATCTGTGATGGGCCTCTTACCCGGGACATTGATTGACATCAAGCATCGTATACGTGTAGATTGAATTCACCCCTTACCCACTTCAATCGATTCACATCAAATTTTAGTTTTTTTTTAGTTTCCTTAACAAACTGATTTTCAGTTTTCTAAAACCCATGTTGACTCGCGTTGCGTTTGATCATTGAAAGCTTGCAGCTCACAACTACTGTCAGTTGTGAAATATTTGAAGACCCACAAAATGATTTTCCTATTATTTTTAAAAAACTTCGATTACTTACATACAAAAAGGCGAATTTATTCATCGAAGACGGGTCAAACGTTTGTACCAACGTACCTATTTGATAGCTTGTCAACTTAGACAACTGTGTTGACAGCTTATAGATCTTCACGAATTTGACCACATTCAGACAGAAGTCAAATTCGACTGCTGGTCGTGACTGTCTTCAAATTAAGGAAATTATTTGTTTAAAAAATATTTTTGTTATAAATTATTATTTTGAATTTGGTTTTCAACAAAAGGTCAAGGTTTTTATTTGGTAGGTATTCATAAATCAATTTCATAACTTACATACACGTACCTTAAGAGCAGAGATCGAAAAATAAAAGACGATTCCTTAAAAAATCTTGCATACTAAAATCATGTCTTTTGCAAATCACGATATATTTTAATCACGCATTTTGAAATCAATTTTGATCCCGCTTAGCCCGTTTTGGGATACCAACTTGTGTTTAAACAGAGTTTAACATTATACTCGCCTAGTTCCATACATCTTTGCACCTTGCCAAAATCGAACTTCGAAATAGTATAGCTGAACTCGTAAGCATCAAGCCGAGATGAATCTGAAGCGTGTATGTGAAGTCAGCTTGCCAGATTGATCAACTTTCCTAGCGAGTAATATGCAGCCATTGATTATGCCCGATAGGTTCTTAGAGAAGGATGGTTTCCAAGGATTTTTTATCATAACTGAGTCTTTTCATTTGGGATATGCAAATCCAGGCATTAATCGTCTTTATATTATGGAACTAGTGATAGTTCCAATTTCAATAGCCCAGCTTCTCCCTTTTCATATCAAATTGCATAGATCGTCACCAATACCAATCCCAATAGATACCATTCATAGGTCCATAGCGTTATCCATTTTTCACTGCCCAAAAATCCAAACAATTTATTTAGTTTAAATGTTTAATTGAAACAGAGCACGTACATGCAACCGAACTTTACCACCCACATGTCCGATGCGGTGTACGCTTAACACCACGTTACATCAGAACAACACGTTTCCAAACTTACTATAGGCACCAGTTGCAAGTTGATGTCATGTAACCTACGTACAAGGACACTACCTGTATATAGTGGTTGATTCCTTTGCTTGAACTGGGTTTGTTTAAGGTGCTAACTGCTGCACATGTTGAACAGGTATATATACATGCAATAATATAAGTACCAACAACAGCACTTTGTGGTTCTGTCAGAACACCATAGGATTACAGGCAGCCAGACAAGTTTCTATATTGTAGCATTGCTTGACCACAGTAACTGTGAATTTGCCAAATAGGCATATTCTCATTCAAGACGAAGCTGTGCAGCGACAACTTGGCCATTACACTAATAACGCAACTCAAGTAGGATCTTAAATAAATTTTGTCATGTTTTAATTAAGGGGTCAGAATCGTCATCATTTTTATACCCGACCCAGGGTATATTAACTTTATTCTTAAATGCATAGTTTGTAACACAGTGTAATAATCACCGTAGACCTTTTAGAGATATGATCGAGACCGACGGGTGAATCGATTAAGACATGTTCGTCCGTCCGCTCGTCCGTATGTAAACTACTCAAAATTCAAGCTAGTGAGCTGAAATTTGGTGAGTGAGCTGGAAGTCTAGTCCTTTGGATTAAGTTTAATAATTCGTTGAATCCGCCTACAGACACGCCCACTACAGGCCTGTATGTGCGACCATCTCTAAGTTATAAAAATACTTTTTGCAAATTTTAGCTATGTTAGAATGGTCCTATAGCGTACTTATTTTTGGCATGTGACATTGCTTTGTAATTGTTTTTGAGATAGCAGAAAAAGTTTGGCCTTTACATTGACCACGCCCACTTTTTAAGGAATTTTAACTTAAAATTACACTTTTTTGAAATTTGACTAGAAATTGCATTTCAAAAGTTATAGACATTAGCATTTTCTAACTTTTCTGTATTGCTATGTGGCGTCAAGAAATAAAACAACACGCAAGAGTCGCTAAATGCACCCATCGATTCACTGAACGAACATACCCAACTGTCGTTCCAGTCATCTAACAGAAGTTCGAATTCGATATCGAACTTCCCCTCCATGGAATTCAATTTAAAAGTACCAATGGAAAATTACCAGCGTCGAACCGTGGAGAACATGTTGAATATGTATAAATAAATGGATGACAGGCTCGGACGGGTAAGTTGTATTTTAAACGTTGACTTGTGAAAATCGGTAATAAAGTAAAAAGGGATTGAATTGAAGTAAAGTGTTAAATTCGAACTTGTAAAGTTGAATAACAGTGTAATTTGAATTTAAACAAGTTTGTTTGATAAATAAAGTGTTTCATTGTGAAATTATACAAGTGAAATTGAGTTTTATTCGACGAACCACAGGCAAGAATATAACAGTATGTATAGAATATGCCCCGCCCACTTTTGTATATGGCGTTTATGATTTTTTTGTTAAAAAGGCGGAGTTTTGGTGCAAAATGTATTCAACCACCTAGCATAAAGCATGCAACAATTATATTTTTATATCCCGCCCACTTTTTGGTGTGTGGCAGTTTTGTTTTTAGGTAGGGATAAAGTAAAGGTACTTTGCAATTCATTGCAGACGGACTGATGATTTTACGCACGCACTGTTAGACTTTCCCACTTGTTTTCCACAGGAATGGAGTATATTAAATTTGATACAGACAGAAATGTAACATAGAAGCCTTCAATTTTGAGCTAGGGAGCTGGAATTATGAGCGTAAGATCCATGTCATGCGAAGCAGGACAAGTATTAAACTTTTTTTAATTCGGCCACAAGCACGCCCACAATCGGTCTAAATGTGCAACCACCTCCATAGCTTTCAAAACTGTAAGATGTCTTAAACGGCTGAAATCTGTCATTCAGCATCTCCTAATGAATATAAGACACAAAAAATAAAAATGCAATCGGTAGAGTGGGCGTGGCATCTATTTTAAAGGTATTTTGAAATGGATTGTATAAATACTTTTGCTCCAAAAATTTTACTAAATATTGAATGTAGAAAACACCTTAAATTTTATGAAAAACCTTAAATTTTCTATTAAGACGCAATTTTGACAGGCCTTAAGCCTAATTTATGAAAGAATAAGAAATAAAAAAAAACATTTTCCGTAAACGAAATTCCGGTTTTGAATCAATTTTTTCAAAATTTTAAGCCACGCCTCCTTGAAGGGGCCGAATTTACACTCACAATTCACAATTCAAAAAGTATATTTTTGTTTACATTTAAGCGAAACTGGGAGATATCTTTGCTAATATTGATAGTTTGTAATAAGGGCGGTTGGACCTTATTTCAAACGCCCCCTTTCGAAGCATAAGATAACCACAATTTAACAGGCTGAAACTTAATTTTTCGAATATCTTAAAATTTTTAGAATTCTCTTTATACGTTATATATGCAAATCAAATTGACCAGAATATTTTGACAAATAATTTTTGAAATGTTTTTGAAGCTTTCGATCTAGATCTCAAAATCTGGTAAATATTTAAAAATTTCCATAATTTTCTCGAAAATCACAAATAATTCATGAAGAGTGTGATTTTTTAAATCATTTGGGATAAGATTTTGGCATCGGAGATAGTAATGGTGACAGTATTTTTTCACAATTTTTTTCTTCGAAAATATACGTCAAAACCGCAGTTTTACAACAGTTTAGTCAAAGTTCGACTGTAGCCTTTGCTTAAACTGCGGCTGATATAAAGGTGTGTTTGGCCATTATCTTCTTTTTGAATAAAGTAATTAAAAGTTATGTAAGACCTTTTAAACATGTTGTAAACGCACATATTTCTATTTTCAGTTCCTTATTTCTCAAAAACTTTTCAATATTAATACATAAATAATTATTAATCGATTTTATCGGGAAAATTAAATTTTTTTAGTGTTTTTATTTGTATGTATTCAATTTTCCGGCTGTAAGACTATTCAAGATAAGTGCCAATGTCAAAACACTTATTGTCTTTCTCACCATTTTAAAAAGAAATGGTTTTAGTTATTTTTTAATAAATTCAGTTAATTTTTCTTTTCAATATCTTTAATTATAAAATTTATTGGGATACACTCCTCTCTAATACAATTTTTTCTTGTCTCGACCCTATCTGAATCAAGCTGTATACCGAGACTCTCTAAGCTACTTTTTTCGCTTCTTTCGTGAGTCTCTTAGCATAACTTGAAAAATAAATAGGATTTAGGACTTTGAAAGTAACAATTCACGTAGACTGACCCTTGGTTGAATTCATTTGACTTTTTTCGGAACCTCACAACCTGTTCGCATTAGAGACGACGATGAATTCGACTAAACGGTGCTAAGTTTTGTTTCGACGACAATGCCTGCGAAAATTACGCGATTGGAGCTCAGTTTAAATTGTAGTGTGGATGTGAATTTATTTTTATCCCTTAAATGAATAACTTGGCAACGCTGGTTTGCGATGCCGAATGTAGTAACGCTGAATGTTTGGACACCACATGTCCCACCTGGCGTTAAATCAGACAAACTTAGTTCGGGTCCGCCATGTTTATTATAGACATTCACCAGATTCAGAGCTGTGCCATCTGTTGGCAGTTGAGTGTAATGCATACAATTAGGGTTTCTGTCAAGGCTACTATATTGTTTGTTTTTAGTAACAGGTGTATTGACTTTTGACCTTGATTTCGAGCAGGTTGTACTAAACGCAGCCAGTGTATAGATTAAATGCACACGTACGCACACAACGTCAGTGGAGCAGATGGATGCCTCTTCTTTATGTACATTTTTCCATTGATAAAAGAGCTAACGCGCACAATCACCTTTGAGACGAGAAGATGTAGCTCGTCGCTCGTGCAATCGTGCATTCGTCGCTCATCTGGTCGATTTATTTATTTCTTTTTGCGCTCGTTTCCTTTTGTTTTATCGTTCCATATTAATGTAAACATGAGTAGTGGGACAACGTCTGAAAGATAAGAAGCGATAGCGCGCCTCGAAGAAGTTGTTTGTTTGTTTTGAGATCAGTTTTATCAGTTCCCTGCCTTGTAAAACAGCGTATAGAGTGCGGAGGTGCTTTTATTCCGTTTTTGCGAATTGTTACCCCAATTATTGCCAACAACTACACATTCCACTCATCTGTTATCAGCTTTTTCGTGCCTTGTGTGAATTTCGAGGCAACGAACCGTGTCTATATAAAACGGTAAAGTGCTCGTAATAATCTGCCAAAGTGGCACCTCATCATTAGACATATAACAGCTCCGAGTCATCATCCCCTTGTCCGAACGATATTTGTATACCTGGCTGCACACTCAACCGTGTGGTTCTTATTCTCAGTGCGTCTGGCAGGCGAACACCTAGCGAACGACTAGGCTTGGTCAATTCCATGTGGACAAATCGATTTATCTTGTCTCTTGTGTTGTGATTCTAGGGCAATTTGCATAATACCGTTTTAGTTTCATTCAGCTGATAGTAAATTTCTAGCCGCGTTGTGCAAAAGTGATTGTGGTGGTCCGGTTTGGTAGTGTCAGAGTCAACAAAAAAGTTCTATAGTGTACGTGTTTCGGGTTGGTTGATTGACAGCCAAATGACAGATATGAGCGATTCCGCCGCCACACATGTGTCGATTAAAGAACTAAGCCCCTCCGATGGGTGCTATTCTCGGCTGCAAGAAGTGCGACAGTTCTATTTAAAGGAATTCAGCAAGGAGCCGCAATTCTACGTTAGAGTGCCAGGCAGGTTAGTTGGCTGAATATCTTACAGGATATCGCACAGGACCACAATAAATTCTTTTACTATTCTAGAGTAAATGTTATTGGAGAGCATGTAGACTACTGCGGTTATCCGGTCTTGCCAATGGCCATTGAGCAGTGCATTTTACTGGCAGTTGGCTACACCACAGAGAACAGTTTCTTGTATTTGCGGAACATCGACAGCAAGTTCGATAACTACAAGTGTGACCTTAAATCGTTCAGGTAGGTACCCAACCGCCTAATTTGCATAGAATTTATATGTAGGTCGCTGTCACAGCAAAAAGTGGTTGAACTTGAATTTTGGATTAATTGAAGATATTGTTTTGTTTAATATTTATGAAGAAGAGGTAAAAAACGGATAACATTTTAGGGTTTCAAAAAATTAATGATTTATTGATGAACATATTGCCGTTAAAATTCTTTAGTAACATGACCGACCTGTATGTGACTTAACTACTTAGTTAATAATTTTTAACCGCATTTCCAACGTGCCTTAGCCTCTAGTCTAGTGTAAAATTATACAATAAAAAATTGTGAAAATAATACTGAAAACTCTTACTGCTATGCATATCAGATTGCAGCTCGTGAGTACACAAATTTGATAAATTTTAACCGGTCAAACATATTTTTTCAAGCATTAAAACATAGATATGTATTTACATAACGCAGCCCCTTTGTGGCACTGCTAAGGTAATTTCATAACAGTTTAAAACTATGTCTTCACCGGCAATCAAAAGAGGATTTATATATCGAGGCCCCTTTGTGACACTGCTTAGGTTATTTTAAAACATTTTAATGCTTTGTCTCCACCGACAATCAAAAGGAATTAGCGGAAGACGATTAATAATAAATCCCAAAGTGCCTCCACCGGACAAATACAGAAATAATTTGACACGAGCACTCTATTTGTGTCACTTTGGCTCTCAAAAGAGAGTGGCGATGTCACTTTCCAGGAGCGAAAAACGATTTCCGCTGCAAAAATCACAATAGAAAACGTACCTGTGAGAGGCCTGTTATACAGGGACAGTTTCAGTTTCCTATTTTGATTCTCAAACTGTTACAAAGATGCAGAAAATAGGTTTGTGAATAGGGTGAATGGGACTCATGAGAGGATTTATTTTCATTTCAATCGCTTGATTTATCGCTTAAGATTTAAAATAATCTTAAGTGCTCCGTGGAAACATGGTATTGAAAGGGCAGACAATTTTTTTTTTTTAAATTAGTGTTGCAGTCAATTTTGATAGGTGAAAAGGTTAACCCATTGTGAAATAATTTTCACAATAATTTTCACAATGGGTTAACAGTCCATTTCGGTCGACAGTTATCCTCAGTTTAACTCGCTAAGTTTGGCAATTTATTTTGAAATAACCCCGAAATAAGCTTAAAACATCAACACTCGAATAAACAATAAAAATAACAATGAAATAACAGTTGAGACATCCATAACAGTTGAGCCATTTCGAAAGTATAAATTGGTGAAATTATAACTCTCTCCGGAAAAACTGCATCCTGGTTTAACCTCAAATTAACATCAGAATTATTTTATTCCCGGTTTGATCCCGGGCCAAATCCGCGTTGAAAGCTGATCCTTAGCAGATTAACACACTTGCATCCGCATGCCAGCACCGTCTTAAAAATGAAGCCCTTCAGTTTGTCAACCAATCTTGAATATCGATCACATCCTATGGATGGTAGCCCGCGTCGGCCTAAGGTTTGACGTGAGTCTCGGGCTTCTCCAACACCACCACCTTGGCAGTAAAAATCTTTGAATCCTTGATCCAGCAAACATCAGCTGAGTCCTCAACTTTCTAAAACTACATAACGTAATTAAACATTTATTACAAATTCGATTAAGGTAGGCCATGCTGCTTGGTTGCAATGTTACGCATTGGGTAGTATTGTATACTATTTTTGTCTGGGATCTATTGAATAAAACGCAACGAGTTGCAATTTACTCAAGCACATACACATCTCCTTTAAGTTTCAAAAACAATGGTTAAACTTCACCTCATGGCTATTCACAATCAGCAATATTTTTAGTCCTTCAATGCTCATCCTACTATATCGCAATTCAATCACTTTCTACAAGTGCTTTCGATGTTTAATAGCTGGGACAGAATGAATATCTGTGTCTGTGTCTGAGTCTCGCAGTTCAGCTTACGGGAACACGTATAGAGCGACACAATGGGTATCTCGCTGTCTCTCTGATTTTAGGTGAAAAATGTAGCAAGACACAGCGACAGACACAGACACAGACACAGACACAGACACACATTGTGCCCGGCTTGTAAGAATCCCGGTCCCGAAGACATAAAGTGTCCCCGAGCGGCCCATCCTTTTTAACTAACTCTTCGGTTGGACTTCCAGGCTCTCCCAAACTGTATTTTCGGAACTCGTTTGGCATTGTCTCTTTAAAGAAGCAGAAAATCAAATCAAAAGAAGTGGTTTCGTTTTTGTCCTGTAGCACAGCTCTTATTTCAAAAATACAGCAACAGATAGCCTTCAAAATCAAGTGAAATGAGTTTGTCTCCACCGGACACAAATCCGCGATCAACAGAAATCCGAAACTAACCACCTTCAAATAACGACAATAACCATACGAATTTCAGTCCTCCCGGCAAGTAATTAAAAATAGTACCATGTCTGTACCGACACTAACCCGCGAATAACTAAGATTTAAACTAATCTCCTACAAATTTGTAGGGTGTTTCCACCGGACATTGATCTGCGATTGACACAAATCTTCCTTAGATCCCCGCAACATCAAGCGATTCAGCATACGAATTTTAATCTCTTCACGCAGAGATTAAAAAGTTTTTTTTTTTTTTTTTTTTTTTTCCGTGGGTAGGTAAAAACCTTCATAGGCACTATGAGAATCGAACGCGCGTGCTCATAGTAGTGTGAGATTCTTACTCACTAAAAAAAAACCTCCCAATCTTTGTAAGACTACGACTAAGTTTCCTTAACAAGTAGTTCATGCTTCTGTATAGTAATCGCGTTTGGCAGGCTACCTTCCAACGAAAGCACCTGCAATACCGTCATTATGTGCGGTTTCCTCTTACGACGCTAGATCCAACGGCCTTGTTCGTTGTAGTCGGCGTGCAAGATTTGTCTGATCCAGAGTTCGGATTATTTCGTGGTTGCAATGGCCGTGAAGGCGAGTGTGAAGTTTGCGAGCAAAGTTTCTTACTTCGTCGGTAACGGTTGCGATGCCTAAATCTCGATGTAAATCGCTATTTCTTATATACCATGGAGCATTTACGATTGCTCTTAGTGTCTTATTCTGAAAAGTTTCTAAAATAGATATGTTGCTTGGTTTGGTACAACCCCAAAGTTGTATACCGTACGTCCAAGATGGTTTTAGCACTTGCTTATACAATAGCAGTTTGTTATATACGCTTAGTTTCGAATAACGTCCGATAAGCCAATTCAGTTCTCGTAGCTTGATTTCAAGTTCATCGCGTTTCTTTTTAACGTGTGGCTTCCACTTAAGTTTTGCGTCTAGGGTCATGCCTAAATATTTCGCCTCGTTTGCGTATGGAATTTGTACCGAGTTTATAAATAGAGGTAAGTTGATTACCCTCTTGTAAGTAAAATTTACATGCGTTGATTTTGTCTCATTTAGGAGGATTCGCCAGGCCTTTGTCCATTCGCATATTTTATTCAAAGCGCGTTGGAGTTTTCCCGTTGATTGTTCGACTGTCTTATCCGTAGCGAGGATAGCCGTGTCGTCAGCGAACGTGGCTATAGTCGTTGTCTCTACTTGAGGTACATCTCTTGTAAAAAGTAAAAACAGTGTTGGACCGAGGACGCTACCTTGTGGAACGCCGGCTTGTATTTCTTTGAATTCTGAGTATTCGCTCCCGTATCTCACTCGAAATAGTCTGTTGTCAAGATAAGACTCTAAGAGTTCATACATTTTTTCCGGCAAAACTTTCCGTAGCTTATATTTTAGGCCTTCGTGCCAAACTTTATCAAAGGCTTGGGATACGTCAAGAAAAGCGGTAGAACATATCATTTTCGCTTCTAAGGCTTTCTCAATTTCATTAGTTATTCGATAGACCTGGTCAAGTGTTGAATGTTTGACCCTAAAGCCGAATTGGTGATCCGGAATCAATCGTCTTTCTTCAATTATTGGTTGCAGTCGTTTGAGCACAAGTTTCTCGAAGACTTTAGATATAATCGGCAGAAGCGAAATCGGTCTATATGATTTTTTGTCGTTCGGGCATTTCCCTGGTTTCGGAACCATTATTACCTCTGCGACTTTCCATTGCCGTGGAACGTATGAAATTCTCATTGATGCGTTTATGATGTAGAGAAGCTTGACTAACGCTCTTTTCGGTAGCTCCTTCAAAATTTCCCCAGTAATTAGGTCATAGCCTGGAGCTTTGTTATTCTTCAAATTTCGGATTGTTTGACGAAGTTCAGACAGTGTCACGGTTTTCATTCGATAATTGTCTAATTCCGCATTGCGATACAGATCGTCAACCAACGGCTCCCCGTCAAACGGTTTGAATGTTTCTTCTAGATGTTCTGCAAATACATCTGCTTTCTCTTTGTCGCCTTTTACCCATTCACCGTTATCTTTTCTTATTGGCGCCGAGTGTACTATGGGCTTTTTAATGGACTTCACGGCTTTCCAAAGTGAATAGTTTGACCCTCTATCGGCAGTCAAGTTTTCGAGGTAGTTGGTAGTCTCGCGACTTTTAAAATCTTGAAGTAAGTGCTTTAATTTGTTAGATAGCCCATTCAGAATGGTTTTATCAGGAGGAGCTCGAGACAAATGCCACCTCTTTCGAGCCTTTCTCTTTTCGCGTATGAGCTCTTCAATTTCGCGCGGGCAAATTGATCCGCTTTTCCCTACTCCAGTCTTCCGGAAAGAAGTATTGTTCCAAGCAGCGTCTTGGATAGTTCTAACGAGTTTATCGACTTCGTCTTCTATTTCTAAAGGGGTTGTAAGTGGTACATGTAGAGATACATTTTCTTTGCAGTATTTCCTAAAGCCATCCCAGTCGGTGTTGTTATTAGTTAGCCTAGGCGCTCTCTCATTTTTTGCTAGACTTCCGCCGATTTTCAAAACGACTGCCGAGTGATCCGAACAGAGATCATAGCCTTCTTCTACATTTGTGAGGTGGCGGGGAACCCCTTTTGCGATAAAGAAGTCGACAAGGTCAGGTACTTTGTTTCTGTCGGTTGGCCAATACGTTGGCTTTCCCGTCGAAAGGAAAACCACGCCACGTTTCATGCTAGCTTTGAAGAGTACTCTACCTCTTGTTGAATTGCACCGTGATCCCCAAAAGGTGTTTTTCGCATTAAAGTCCCCGCCGATGATAAAATTCGACCCAAGTAAGTCAAAGAGGGGAGAAAGATCGTCGTCCGCTAGCCTATACTGTGGAGGAAAATAACTCGAGGCAATATTATAATCTAGGTGACCTATTTTTACCGATACTGAAGTTATTTGCATAGAGTCAAGCTCAATTTCTTCGTTTTTGTAATGCTTAATGCAGTCTTTGATGTAGAGAGAGGATCCGCCTCTCGAATTTTCTGATGGATGATGCGCGTGGTAGTCGATGTAACCTCTAATTTTGGGTCCGGATCCCTTCTTAAAGTGTGTTTCCGAAATCAGGCATATGTCAATATTTTTTTCCCGTAGAAATACTTCTAGTTCGTCGATTTTCTTTAAAAGACCATTTGCATTCCATGTAAGTATGTTAATGAGCTTCATATTCATGATTTGTTATTGGTTTTGCGAGGTTTAAACTCTAGCTCGCTCAGTTTGTCAAATATTACTTGATTAACTTTAGTTTGTTGCTCAAGCTTTTCCAATATCATAAATAATATTTGAGATACCGAATCTGTTGTGGTAGGTTCTGGAGGTTTGCTTTTGTGTGACGCGACTTCAGCGTACGATCTTGGGCCGATGACTGATGATTTTCCCTTTGTACTTGGACCGGCGACGTTTTCTTGCGGAGTCTGTATATTTTTTCTCGTCAATCTCGTATTTCTGACCGATTTGGGAGTTTTCGGCTTGTCAGCTCTAGAACGTTTTGGGGTTGTGGCCCTATCTACAATATGTTGCTTAACAGTTTCGTGACGTTTTTGTAGCTCTATTGCGATTTCGCAACCTCGGTAGCTCGCCGGGTGACTTCCATTACAATTGGCGCAAGTCGCTGGGGCCTGACTGCTTACGTTGCAATCTTTTGTAAGATGTCCACCGGCGCATTTGACACATCGCGGTTCTTTTTGGCAGTACGCTTGAGTATGTCGGAAGCCTTGGCATCGCTTACATTGAGGTACTAGTCTATTGCCCTTTCGCTTGGGCTCAATTTTTACCCTGATATTTAGGATTGTTTTTATTTTATATATTTCGTTTATGTTTTCAATCCTATCGAACGTCAGCATGAAAATAGGAAGACCGCGCTTGACCACGGTGTCTTTTTCTCCTTCCGTACGTTGTTTTTCTTTCTTAAGTATGTTCACGGCATCAAGAATTTTAAAGCCTTGGGCTTGAACATCTTCAACAATTTCTTCCTTCGTGCAGGTTGGGTGAAGTCCCCTAGCGAAAACCCGAAGCGGCTTCTCGAATTTGTTTTCGTAAGTATACCATTGTACATTCTCGGTATTTAATTTTTGCGAAAGTGCGCGATAGGCATCAGAGTCATCGACATTGACTTTCCATACATTATTTCGAAGAGAAATTAAATTATACTTCGTCCCCAGAGTATTTTTTAAGATATTTCGCAGCTTTCCGTAGTCTGCGACCCCAACGACATTTATTGCAGGCGGTCGGCGAATTTTTTCTTCAATTTTCGCTGTCGCTTTTTTTGACACGGTTGGTGTTTCATCGTGTTTATATACGGCCTCAACTACTGGCGAAGACCCAATTTTTCGTTTTTTGGTAGATCTTTTCTTGAGAGCCGGATTAGTTTCACGTGCAAGCTCTTCTTCGTCTGTCACGTATTCGCTTTGACGCTTCGGCGTGTCCTCACGTTTTGTAGTATCACGGGGATTCCTAAGAGCCTCGTTTTCTTTTCGTAACGAATCTACTTCATTTTTGAGCTCATGGTAGAGACGTTCCATATCTTTAAGCTTAGCGCGGAGTTCGTTGTTTTCCGCTTCAAAGCATTTAGTTTTCGCTGAGTCCCGATTAACCGGCGGACTTCCTTTCCCGGAGATGATCGATCTAGGTGGTGGTGATCGAGGTACCCTTGGTTTCTTCATAAAGGGATTTGAAAGCAATAAATGGCTCTCCCCAGAATCCGTAGAGCCTACCTCCGAAGAGGGTGGATTTGCCAGTGATGCTGGATTACCACCTGGGGTATTACTTCCGTTCGTTTTGTCCATTGCATGGTTTGTATGCGCTACGCGCTCGGCATACGGAGGGTGGATTTTAGTCGCCTCTTACGACAGGCATGCCTTACCTCGGGTATATTCTAACCCCTACCCGAAGGGGACATTAAAAAGAGATTAAAAAGTAATCGCGTAATTAATCCCTTCCACGCATGAATTGTCGGTTCAAACCGTACAGAATCCTACCTGTTCTGTGCGTTGACTGACGAAACAAATCAAACAAACATTTACTTGACAGCTTGGAATCATCATTTCAGCTATGTTTGCTGTATTGTGTAGAGGGATGCGCTGATGGTTGATGTTGCTGTGGATGAATGTGCTTGGACCTGTCAAAAACAGTTAAATGCACTGAGAAGTGCCCAATGCAACAGAATGATGGATGTTAATGTTGGTATTGCTGGTTGATGCTAACCAAGTTGATCTACTATCAAATTGGTGAAGCAAAATCACACAAACATATTTGACGTTTTTTTTTTGTGAAAAAGGAAATCGTTTCGTGGATTTAAAAAATCGGTGGCAATGATATATGAATTTCATTATTTTTAAATCTGAGTTTCCCCGGGAGCCAAAAAAAAACTCACGTTGTCAAGAAAATGTGCAGACGACCGACGTGACAAACAGACGTTACCATTTCACACAACTGGACGTCATTAAGAAATGTTGAAAATGAAAGCATACGTTAAGCTGTTAAGCGAATCTCCTCGTTTTCGGTGGAAACACCCTATTGCCATAGATAAATCCCCTCGTTAATCTCTCTCACCCTTTTCAGAAAACCTCTGCCCCTTTTTACCCTTTTCACTCACCCTTATCTATTATGAAGGACTCGAAAAAGGAAACTGAATCTTTCCATTTATGACGGATCTCTCACAATTGGGTCTTATATCGAAATTGTTTCTCGCTCCTACGAAATTTCAATGTGGCTATCTTTTGACAGTCAAAATGACAACAAAATGGTGCTTGTGTCAAATTAATCTTATCATGTTTGTCCGGTGGAGACACCTTGGGATATAGTAAAAACAAACCAAAAATAAGGTGAATAATGGATGTTACTGAGAGTGCAAAAAAAAACTTTTTTTGATATTTAGTTTGATGAGACGTTGCTCAAAAAAATCGGTAAAAAAAATTCTGTGCAGGTCGGGAAAAGCGGGAAAATGTGGCTTTCCACTTATTTTTCAGAGCCACATTTTTCTTAATATCTCGGGTTGTTATAATGCTAAGTTGAAAAAAACAAAAATGTTTTTTTTTTTTGGACGAAAGGAGTAACAAGACTGGCTGATAACAATACTTAAAAAAAATGTTCTAACCTCAAACTCTAGAAAGAATTTTTTCACCAAAATCGCAATAAATCGAGGATATAAAGTCGGATTTTTATGAAAATTGGAGGGAATTTGTATAATGACTTCCTTGAAAAAGTAATTACAAGGAAGAAAAAAAAAGTTGTAATTTTGCGGCCCAAATCGAGATTTTTGGAAGAAAAATTAGATTGTACGCCATTTCCTCCAATATAAGACCTAAAATAGAAATGTCTGAAAAAAAATTAAGCCAAAATATGCCACGAAAAACGGAATTGAACGGTCTTTTAGCTACGATTTTTATAAGGTAGGGCTTTTGTAATATATGAGATCTCCAATGAGCGTATTTTAACGCTTCCCATTTTTTTTAGCTGAATACAAAAAAAAAATCGTTAAAACTAATTATTCTAGATCGAATTGATTTTTTATTTAAAGTTTGCTTAATTTTTCTTATTCTTTCAGAATCGATTTACCTCAGAAAGGTGGACCAGAATGGTATAAATACTTTCTTTGCGGGGTCAAAGGAATTTTGGAAAACCTCACCGGCAACGAAGGTTCTATTGGCATGTCTGTTGCCTTGAGTGGAAACATCCCGTGCGGCTCAGGACTCTCAAGTTCCAGTGCATTAGTGAGCTCAGCTACGCTTGCCACAAGTTACGTATACAAACTGCCACTAGATCGGAAATGGCTCGCATCTGTATCGGCAAGTTGTGAACGCTACATTGGAACTCAAGGGGGAGGTATGGATCAGGCCATCACATTCCTCGCCGAGGCCGGTTGCGCACAATTCATTGAATTCCATCCCGTGCTTAAAACCTCTTCAATTAAGTTGCCCGCGAACGCTTGCTTTGTAGTTGCCAACAGTCTTGCGGAGATAAATAAGGCTGCCTCATCGGATTTCAATGAACGGGTGGTCGAGTGCCGACTGAGTTGTCGTATTATTGCCAAGCAAATGGAATTCAAAGACTGGAAGAGTATAGCTAGGTTTGCGGATCTTCAATTCGGACTCAATTGCGATCTTAAGGACCTTGAGGCAATAGCCATGAAGATACTCACGAAAAACCTTTACACCAGAAACGATATCATGCACGAGCTCGATGTGTGTCAGGAGGAGTTTGAAAACAATTTCCTTACCGTAAATACTCGTAGTATGAGTCAATTTAAGCTGCGTCAAAGAACCCTTCACGTCATTCAAGGTAAGCAGTTGCTCCGAGAAAATTAAATAAATTTATATACGAAATCCACTTTTAAAGAATCGCTTAGGGTGCAGAAGTTCCGTTCAACATGCGAGTCAACCAAGGGGGCGGCAAACACAAGCACTCTGTCTAAACTAATGCAACAATCGCACTCCAGCCTGAGGTACCTTTACGAATGCTCACATCCGGATTTGGACAGATTGATTGAAATTTCAGAGGGTGTCGGCGTGGGAGCTCGTTTGACGGGTGCCGGGTACGTTTTGTCTTTTTGAATGTGTCTCTAAACTATTGACAAACTATTGATTTTATCCTTGTACAGTTGGGGAGGATGCATTGTTGCATTGTGTGATTCTGTCGAAGCATCTGAAAAGTATATTGAGATCCTGAAGGAGGAATATTACTCAAAATTGCCGAAAGCTAAGCAGGCCAATCTCGACGAAGTTGTTTTCGCTACATTCCCTCGTAACGGGGCTGAAGTATATATTGATTGCATCGCAGGAATAAAATAAAAGTTTGCCATATCAAAGTTAAAATTGTTCACACGATATTGAAATGGTATTAGATAAGTTTCAGACCTTGCCAGTAAATACTTGTTGTTTTATTTATAAATTCAAATGCAATACTTAATAAAAGATAATTTAAAAAGTTGTATCGTTTTATTGTGTAGGTAGAGTGTATACTGTACAGGACTCTTGAACCTTACACCAAATTGTTGCTTCTTTGGGCTTAGAAGGCAATTCAGTAGCAAAGCCCATTCACAACACCCTCATAATTCCCGTCCTGCTTTGCGGTGCAGAACCCTGTCAAAGGCGGATGAAAACGCTTTAGGGTGCTTCGAGAGGAAAATCCTTCGGATGATTTCTGGTCCCGTCCGCATAGATGGAGCGTGGAGTTGGAGTTGGAGGAAGAAAGATAAAATCGAACTCAAGGGCTGAAACAGCGGTACCGCCCTACCCCAAAGAGTCAGACTACAACGGCTGCGTTGGCTGGGGTATTTAGAGCGATTGGGTACCAACCAATGCCGCGGCCCGCAAAATCCTCGAATCCAGGACAGCGAAATAGAGGAGCACCAAGGTTTAGGTTGCACAGAACAATGTAAGTGGAAGGCGAACTCCGCCAACTTCGCGTGCGAAACTGGAGGCGGTTTGCGTAAAACAGCCAAGTCTTGTTCGTTGAAGCTCGGGTTCACTCTGGGCTTAGAGTAAGTTAATTAAAAACAAGTGAGTAAATGCAAGAGTTTGTCTGTGACAAACTTCTATATATCCGGCTCTATATACCATGTTACACCAAATCTTAAGGTTTCTTGGCCCGAGTTCATATATAATTTGTATGGGCCACGCCCCCAAAAGTGGGCATGGGCTTAAAATCAAAATCAATTAATTATAATTCCGTTAGAATCATGAGAAAATACGGTAAAAGCGAACATTATTTCAGAAAAAAAACAGTTTTTTCGCATATCATACGAACTAAAAGTGGACGGAGCTCAAAACTTTGTATGGAGCAAACTTAGAAAATAGCAAAATCTTTAATATTGTTATAAAATTTTTTTTCGATTTGGAGTTAACTTTCCAAAAAATCTGGTTTTTGAAGATGTAACATGTTAAAAGTGGGCATGGTCGATATTGTGGGGGGTCCAATTTTTACCTTGTTAAAGATTTTAGGCCAATATTGCTCAGTGCCAAAATGTAAGTTCCTGTGCTTTGTCTAACTTAATTTGACCAAAAGGCATTTTGAAAAAAATAGTGAAATAGAGGTTGTCTCGTATTGAAGCCAGTAGTGGGCGTGTCCGTTGACAGATTGAGTCAATTTTCACACTTTATCTGTGCAACAAAAGATTTAAGCCGTGTACCAAGTTTCAGCTGTCTAGCTTGATTTTAAAGACCTAAAACCTTCACACATACGGACGGACGGACATGGCTTAATCGATTCTCCTGTCGGTCCCATTCATATCTCTCTAAAATCGGATTTTAAAAGGTTTAACATGTTAAAAATGTTAAAAAGCAGTCCACCGGTAAACCGAGACTCTGTGAAAATTAAGAGCTTAGAAAAGGAGAATAATGAACTCCGAGCTAAGCTTACTGAAATGGTGCGACTCTTCCAAGATCTAAAAATTGAAGTTGACTCTCTGCGAAAAGAAAACGAGGATATTAAAAATACTCGTTTAACGAAAGACTGTGAGGTAACGAAAGAGTGTGTAACACCGAACCGACCAGCAGTCGAATACTTCACGGACGAGGACGAACTGAGACCGATTCAGTCTTAAGGAAAAGGTCTAGCAAGAAGCGAAAGGCGAATTCCTCTCCCGAAGTAATACAAAAAGAAGATAAGCCCTCTGGCTCAAACAAGGCTAAACCAGAAGCGAAAATTCGTCCACCTCCCACAATAAACATCGTCGGGATAGCAGACTTTGGGAGATTGCGCAACCTTCTTGCAAACACGATGAGAACAGAAAACTATAAGCTTACCTCGCACCGAAATAACGTGTGGAAAGTAAATGTTGACAACGCCGATTCCTATCGCGCACTGTCTCTTAGACTGAATGCAGAAAGAATCGAGTGGTATACTTATCAAAATAAGTACGAGAAACCACTGCGAGTTATTGTAAGGGGGCTCCACCCATCATGCACAAAAGAAGACGTTGTAAAAGACGTAAAAAATAAAGGCCTTAAAATTATTGATGCCGTCAATATCATTAAAAAGGAAAAGCAACGCACGGAAGGAGAAAGAGACACTGTGAGCAGACGCGGCCTTCCAATTTTTATGCTCTCCTTTGAAAGAACTGAGAGCATAAACGATATTTATAAAATAAAAATGATACTTAACATCAGGGTTAAAATCGAACCCATGCGAAAGGGCAATAGACTGATACCACAGTGTAAGCGATGCCAAGAATTTAGGCACACAAGTGCCTACTGCCAAAAAGAACCACGTTGCGTGAAATGTGCCGGAAAACACCTGTCAACAGAGTGCAAGGTTGACATAAAGGCTCCAGCAGTTTGCGCCAATTGCCACGGAAACCACCCCGCGAACTATCGAGGATGCGAAGTAGCCATAGAGCTGCAAAAGGGACGAGAACCTCTTAAGGAAAATACTAGAGGTCAGAATCAAAGCCTAGGACGCCCAAAACCTGCTGAAACTACTAAGCCAAAGACTCCAAAGACGCCAAAGCCGATCAAAAGTGGAAGATTGGCAAAGGAGGCGTCGACAAAAGGCGTAAAAGCTCCACAAAAGAGCGGCGCCAGTTCAAGTGCAGCGGAGAAACCACCACTGGTCGGACCGAAATCATACGCACAGGTTGCGGCAAACGAAAACAAGGCAAGATCGCCCACAACAGATGCAGTGTCTCAGATCCTCGCTGTAATCTTGGAGAAACTTGAAGATCAGACTAAAATCAACAAAGTTACATTTGACAAACTGAGCAAGCTCGAGTTTAAGCCTCGAAAAAATTACAAGAGAACATGAATATGAAACAGTTATTTAAAATACTAACATGGAATGCAAACGGCCTTCTGAATAAAATAGGCGAACTAGAAGCATTTCTACGGAAAAACAATATTGATATTTGCATGATTACGGAAACTCACCTTAAAAACGGGTCTACACCCAAACTTAAAGGTTACAATGACTATCACGCACATCACCCTTCGCAAAATTCGAGAGGAGGATCCTCCCTCTACATTAAGAACTGCATAAAGCACTTCAAGAACACAGAAGTTGAGCTAGACTCTATGCAGATCAGTTCAGTTTCTGTAAAAATTGACTGCTTAGATTATAACATTTCATCTTGTTATTTCCCGCCAGGATATAGACTGGTGGAAGACGATCTTGATCGTATGTATGACTTCATTGGGTCCAATTTTATCATTGGGGGTGACTTTAACCCGAAGCATACTTTTTGGGGCTCACGATGCAATTCAGCAAGAGGCAGATTACTGTACAAAAATAGTATGAAGCGTGGGGTGGACTTTTTCTCCACGGGTAAGCCAACATATTGGCCAACCGATAGGAATAAGAAGCCTGACCTTGTCGATTTTTTCATCGCTAAAGGGTACCCCAATTACCTTAGGCGAATTGAAGAGTGTTATGATCTTTGCTCAGACCACTCAGGAGTAATTTTGAAGATGGATGGAAGACTGGCGAAAATAGAAAGAGCTCCTAGATTAGCTAGCAAAAACATGAACTGGGACGCCTTCAGAAAGGACTGTAAGGAGGGTATTGGCTTGAATGTGCCATTGAAAACTCCTTTCGAGTTAGAAACCGTAGTTGACAAATTCATTGAAGCAATTCAGAGCGCTGCTTGGAACAACAATTCGTCCTAAAAGAACGCAGTTAGCACCGACGGGCATGTACGTAAAACATATCCGCTCGAAATCGAAGAATTGATTCGTGAAAAGAGAAGAGCGCGTAGGAAATGGCAAGGCACGAGGGCTCCCCCAGACAAAACCCTCTTGAACCACCTCTCTAACAAACTGAAAGGAATGTTGCAAGATCTTAAAAATCTTGAGACCACTGAATACCTTTAAGGCTTGTCGGCGGATAGGAGCTCAAACTACTCGCTGTGGAAAGCAGTTAAGTCTATCAAGAAACCTATAATCCACTCGGCACCAATAAAAAAAGCTAACGGCGAATGGGCAAGAGAAGACAAAGAGAAAGCGAATTTGTTTGCTGAACATTTAGAAGAAACATTCAAGCCTTTCGACGGTCCGCCGTTGGCTGACGTTCTAAACAACCACGGGGAACCTGATAGCCTTAGAATGAAAAAAGTTTCGTTAGTTGAACTCCGACAGACAATAAGCAAACTTAAAAATAATAAGGCCCCGGGTTACGACCTGATCACTGGCGAAATATTAAAAGAGCTACCAAAAAAGGCATTAGTCAAGCTACTTTATATGATAAACGCTTCTCTTAGACTTCTATACGTTCCAAGACAATTGAAAGTTGCTGAAGTCATTATGGTTCCTAAACCGGGGAAATGCGCAAATGATAAAAAATCTTAAAGGCCCATATCGCTTCTGCCGATAATATCGAAAGTATTCGAGAAACTTCTGCTGAAGCGATTACAACGATTCGACAAGGTATGGCACGAAGGCTTGAAATATAAGCTACGGCAAAACTTGCCGGAAGACATGTTTAAAATATTGGAAAATTATCTTGAAAGCAGACTCTTTCGTGTTAGGTGTAGTAGTGAATACTCGAGTTTCAAGCAAATTCGGGCTGGCGTACCCCAGGGAAGCGTCATCGGTCCGACCCTGTTCCTGCTCTACACAAGAGACATACCTCTAGATGACGAGACAGTCGTGGCCACGTTTGCGGACGATACGGCCATCCTGGCAACAGGTGAATCAGTCGAGTCATCAACGAGAAGCCTCCAACGAGTATTGGACAGAATTTGTGTCTGGACGAAGACTTGGCGAATCGCTCTTAACGAGAACAAGTCTACGCATGTGAATTTCACTTACAGAAGGGTTAACAATTTGCCTCTGTTCATAAATTCTGCACAAATACCTTATGCAAATGAAGCGAAGTATCCAGGGATGACACTGGACGCTAAACTAAGGTGGAAACCACACGTAAAGAAGAAGCGTGACGAGCTCGAGATTAGGCTCAGGGAAATGTATTGGCTTATCGGAAGATTTTCGAAATTAAGCACATATAACAAACTGCTCTTGTACAGGCAGGTGTTAAAGCCGTCCTGGACATACGGTATACAACTTTGGGGTTGTACCAAGCCGAGCAACATGTCCATGTTGCAGACTTTCCAAAACAAAACACTAAGAGCAATTGTGAATGCTCCATGGTATATTAGGAATAGCGATATTCACAGAGATTTAGGAATAGCTACCGTGGGCGAAGAAGTAACAAACTTCGCTCGAAAGCTTAATGCTCGCCTTCATGTTCATTGCAACAATGAAATGATCCGTACTCTAAACGAGACTCTTAACGATGTTAACAACGAACGACGACTACAAAGAACAAGACCCTTCGATCTAGCGACGTAGGGTGAAGCCGCATTAATGAACGGCTTAGTAGGTGCATTCACTGGAAAGCAACCTATCCAATGCGATCAACACTATGGAAGCGTAAACTACTTGTTAAGTTAACTTAGTTGTAGTCAAGAAGTATTATGAGAGAGCGAAAATTTACTACTATGAAGTGCGTTCTGGCAGTTTCATAGTGTCTCTCATAAATGGGTGGTTTTTTAGCACGTGGAAATCGGGCATAACCAATATCGGCTACTTCGGTATTATGTACCTGCTATAGTGGGCGTATTGGTATCTTTGAAAGATTTTGGAGTTTTAGCCTCCGTCCACCCTAGTATTCAAAAAAAAAAAAAATAGAAAAATGTTAAAAATGGGCATGGTCGACATTGTGGGCGGTCCAATTTTTCCTTTCTTAGAGGTTTTGGGCCATTATTGCTCGGTAGCAAAATTTTAATTCCTGTGCCTTGTCTAACTTGACCAAAAGGCATTTAGAAGGAAAATTTGAAATAGAGGTTGTCTTACATTGAAGCCAGTAGTGGGCGTGGCCGTTGGCGGATTTAATCAATTTTCACACTGTGTCTGTACAAAATACGAACCAAAATGCACTCCAAGTTTGGGCGTCTTAGCTCAATTTTAAAGACCTAAAAACTTCACACAGACGGACGGACGGATAGACGTACATGGCTTAATCGATTCACATTTCGGTCTTGATTATATGTCTAAAAGGTCTTCAGGGTCTACGGTGATTATTTCACTGTTACAAACTAAACATTAAAATTAAAATACCCTCGGTCGGGTATAAAAATATTATAATGATGGGCTTTCGTTTTCTTTTTTTGGAATTCTTTATTTATTTATTCATTCATTTAGTTGTTAATTTATTTATTTAATTATTTACCTTTTAATATTTAATATTTCTTTTTAGCGGTCCGTCCAAAAATGGAAAAAGGACCTCTTATGGCGCTACGTTGTCCATCCGTCCGTCCGTCCGTATAATCGCTTTATAACTTCTGAACGGTAAGACGTAGAAAGACAAAATTTGGTGTACGTATAAACTGTGGAAAAAGTCAGAGAATCCAGAGATGGAAATTTTTTTCAAGCACAAATAACGGTTTACTTACAATTTAAAATTTCATGTGAAAAGGGACTTAACACTAAAAAACGTGTTTTTTTCAAGAAGTTTAATAGGCAAGAACTAAAAAAACGCAACTTAGGTTTAAGAAATACTAAGCTTTAATTAAAAAATAAAACTTTTCGAAAATATCAAAACGTTTTTCAAAGTGTTGGAGGCCTTGACTTTTGAACGGCTTATCGCTCCAAATCAATATTGAACAGACGTATAAAGCAACTCAAAGTAAACCAAGTGCTTAGGTCATATTTTTTTAAAAACAGTTTGAGTACTGCAGTTTTGACGCATTTTCGAAAAAAAAAATCGCAAAAATGCATAAAAAAACGTGTGTGTGCAACCACATTTAAATTTCGTATTTTTATTTCGCAATAAACGAAAATTTTATTGCGAAATAAAAATACCTTTCGTTTTCGTTTTTCGGGTTAGTCAGTAGGGGCTAGTATAGTAGGGTTAAGGTACCAAAACACATACCCATACGTATACCCTCTATGTGGAACCCACAATTTTTCAAGTCGAATTTTTCGCAAACAACTATAAATGCGGCCCACTGAAATAATGATAGAAATCTCACTGATTCTCCGACATCCAGGCAGTTTTGAAGTCTCTAAGAAGCTTTAGCCATAACTCTATGGCTGTCTGGGAATGTCACCGAATTCCAAAAACTCTGGCCATAGCAAAAGGCTGATTATGGGGCCAGGACACGAAAACTATAAAGCTAAGAAGAACCATTTGATTTTTTTGGTTATCATAGAGGTTATCATAGATTAAAAGGATTAAGCAAGTAAGCTCTAAAAAAAACCTAGATCAAAGAGAGGGGTAGGTAGCTATAATACATTTAAAAGGTCATTAAACAAATGGGTACTAACGCACGCGGACCGCTCTACGCACATACCTTCAATCCAATTTAAGCTGCTGGCAAGAGCAACCCACTCATAGTAAACGATATGAAAATCTTCGCATGGTCCTGCAAGTCATTGAGGTATTATGTCACGGAAACGATCGTATTCGGTTGAGATTTAAGTTGGAAACAACTTTAGTTCACAGCCGCTACAGGCAAAAGCCCCAAGCTTCTATGTCAATGCAATGACGTCATGGAAACTATTTGCGTGTATTGTTGCATTTCGTGCGAGATAACTTTAAATTGCCGAATTCAAAAACATCAAAAAGTTGTTCTTTCAACCTGTTAAAATAGCCAGAACACATAGGTAAAACACCGCATACAAATTACATGCACCTCTTGTGACAAACTTTAAATTTTGGTGCCGTTGGAGCCAATTGTTGGACCTAGCACCTGCACCTCATGTTCATTTCGAGAAATCTTTCATAATATTCTCGTCAATGAATGCTACTCCTTTGCAGAGATTCATGCGCACTGCTTTTATTTACCGTTTTTTAAGGCTTTGCAACCACAAATGGCGCAAAACAGCAGGGCAAATCCAGTCTAGTTCAGAATGTCGAGGAGAACGAACAAACCCTTTTCAATCTTATAAGCGCGTATAACTTAATCAATTCAAGTTGCGTTTTATCTCCTCAATAATAATCTCGTGACCAAATTTTTCGTATTGAAAGTCTACTTTGTGACATCTTGAAGTTATTAAGTCTTTGCCTCAAAACAGTTCACAAGCATAAGATAAAGTCTGGTAACTGATTTTCAAATAAATGTCAATTCGAAACTATGACACAATTACAACCATCGCTTAATGTTGACTCTATATCCGTACCTATAAGTGAGCAATTTACAAATTCATGCAGCATATCCGGTGACAATAACGTGGATAACTTCCTGCACCTGTGCTCTTGAATTACACTCTATCCCATAACGTTGGACCCGTAATAGCAACGATATATCTTGGGGATAGGACATGGCCATTCTGCACTCATGCTGCTTTTGGAAAACTGTTCGCAAAGGAAGTTATGCGAGTGCAATTTACACTCTGGTAAATAGTTAATTGGGTATATCAAGTGCGAGTGGCCAAAATTTGGGCGGCCAAATTAACTAATTTTAAGTTTCAGAAGTTCCTTTTAAAGTGAAAACATGTTTGAATGCCCTAAAGTGTGCCAGCTGCTGCAAGCAGTTTTAAAGTTTAACTTAAAATTGGTCAGCAATTTGTGCACTCACTGAAAAGGCTTAATTTGTGTTAAATTTTAATTAAAACGGGAGTGGGTGAATGTGAGTGATTTGAATGTGAAATCGAAATAACTGCAATAACAAAAGTTAACACGTAAATTAATTTGAATGAGACAATGATGAATAGACATAACTTTGCATTCAAAATTAATTGCATTGATTTAATATTGATAATAATTTTTAATGTAGACTGAGGGTACTTGAATAGGATTACTGCGTAAATTATGTACATTCGTAAAGTGTGATAATGCTTATTAAGTATCAATAGATGCATATATCAATTAAACACATTTTCCAGGAGAGAATATTAGTGCGGGATAAACCACAGAATAAGTGAACTATACTAACTCCTGGAAAAACAGTTCCCTTTTTGCATGCAAATTTCAATGGAATCATACAATTGGGCCGCAGGACACAAACGCGTTTTTGCTCGCTTTCGCCTTAACACCTTTACTGAAATATTAAATCACGTATGAGAGGTTTAAATTAAAAAGCGTGTCAAGCAGATGCTTTTCAGTGTTTAGGTTAGGCTCTAGGTGTTTACCTATACTGGTATCCAACATTTATGTGGAGATTGTTTTAGGAATCGTATTCACAAAGGCCTCAAGGCGTTTGACCATATTTCACAAAGGCAAAATTAGCAACGATGTATTGTTTGTCTGTAGCACAGAGGGAAAATGAAATATTTAGAATAAATATGAAAATCAGCCTTGGATTTACCGGTAAGCCAACAAGGCTCAGGCCTTGGGCATCACGAAAGAGGGGGCACCACAAAGAGTGCAAATAATAATGAAGCAACTAAATATGAACGAAAAAATTCAGAACTCAATTTTTCTTTTCAATCATTTTAAACACAGCAAAACTTATCAACATTTTTCTTAAGTTCAAAAACAAAACTAAAAAAACTAAACTGATGGGCAATCATTAGGCAATATTATTTTTGCGAAACACACTGGTCAAAAATCTGGGGCTTAAAACCTTATGATCTTGGTGATTAATTATAATACACCCAATGACCACGCATATGCAAATGCTAGAAATAGCTGCCGCAAATGCATTTTTATACCCCATCCCATAGGATAGGAGGTATATTAAGCTTGTCACATAGTTTGTAACACGGTGAAATAATAATGGTAGACCCCCAAGACCTTAAGGGCATATGATCGAGACTGAATTCTGAATCGAATGACCCATGTCCGTCGGTCCGTCCGGCCGTCCGTCCGTATGTCACATGTTTTTAGGCCTTAAATTTTGAGCTAGGGTGCTGAAACTTCGAACGTACGGTCCACGTTATGCGAAGCAGTACAAGTGTAAAAATTTTTGAAATCCGCCCAAAGACACGCCTACAATCGGTCTAAATGTGCAACTACCTCCAAAATTTTCAAAACTGTAAGACGTTCTAAAAGGCTGAAATTTGACATTTAGCATCTCCTAGTGAATGTAAGACACAAAAAAGACAAATTTTATTTGGTAAACCTCTGTTCACACAAGACTTTGGGCCCCGCTCACATTAGGAGGCAGAATTGAAGAAAAACCTAAAATTTTCCAGAAAAACTTAATTTCGACTGGCCTTGAGCCTGATTCAGGAAGGCATGAAACAAAAAAGGAACAGGTTAGGTAAACGAGACTTCAGTCCAGATTTCGTTCAAATAAATTTTTTAGCCACGCCCCCTTTTAGGGGTTGATTTTTCAAAAATATTGAATTTGAACCAAAAAATTGTACTTTTACGTACATTTAAGTGTAACTTGGAAATATCTGTGGAAATATCATATAATTAATAGTTCGTAATTAGGGGCGGTTGGACCACGCCCCTTTTTGAAGTTTGCATTACTTATAAAATGTCAAAAAATAACTATGCCATCAGCATTTTACAATGTCGGATAGAATCGGGTATTCAACGGTCCGTTTTACGGACTATAACTTCTGCGTACACACTGTAGCACTTACTTGCTGGTTTTTAATAACTTTTTGTTTAACTACATGCTAGTCACCGCATAAAAATCCATTCACGTGCTTGGTATTCTTATAATTCACGCTGTGTTTTTACAGTAAAGTTTATAAGTTTATTTCATTTCAGTTAAGTTCAGTTCATTTCTACTTAAAACATTAGATAGGCTTATTGATCTACATCTAAGATCAACTATAGACCCGTCTAAGCTTTCTCTATCTCAACATGCGTACAGCAAAGGAAGATCCGTTGAAACGGCTCTCCACACACTAGTGCGATTCATTGAGAAATCATTCAACCAAAAAGAATATACGATGGTTGCTTTTCTAGACGTAACAGGCGCTTTCAACTACATCCATACGTGCGCAATCACACAAGCACTGGAAGAGTTAAACATAGAGGCGGGAATAGTAGCATTAATAAAACAACTACTTACTAGTAGAGAAATTAATGCCACTCTAGGTCACGCTTCCTTGAAAAGCTCGACCAGAAGAGGTACACCTCAAGGAGGAGTACTATCCCCTTTTCTCTGGAACGTAGCGGTGAATAAGATGCTACTTATACTAGAAAGAGCGAGCTGCAACACGATTGCCTACGCGGATGATGTAGCCATTGCCTTCTCGGGGAAATATCCCCATGTACTGAGAGACTTAATGCAACATGCCCTTACTCTCCTCCACAAATGGACGACTGACAATGGTCTGAGTGTTAATGCAAAAAAGACCGAAATTATCCTCTTCACTAAAAAATACAAAATCCCCCGCATTGCTCCTCCCACCTTGAATGGCACCGGCCTATCGTTTTCAAATAAGGCAAAGTACCTTGGCCTTATTTTGGACAATAGACTAAGCTGGAAGCTCAATACAGCCGAAAGAGCAAGGAAAGCCATCACGGCTCTTTATATGAGCAAAAAAGCCATTGGGCACAAATGGGGACTACAACCTCACATGACGCATTGGCTCTTCATAGCTGTGATTAGATACGGCGTAGCAGTATGGTGGCCCATACTCAACGTCGGCACACATCTCAATGTTTTAAGAAAGGGACAAAGGCAAGCATGTATCTGCATTAGTGGTGCCCTGAGAACCACTCCTACGGATGCGCTCGAAATCCTATTAAACCTTACCCCCCTTTGACTTTTTTGGTAAGCAAACAGCTACCAACTGCGCAATTCGACTTAAAGCATGCTCCCAATGGCGTGATTACGTTTACGGACATGCCAATATTCTAAACGAACAGCATCTCACATGCACGAACCTGGATTACACTTCACCTTCATATTTCCCAGAGAAAAACTTCGAAACCCGAATTCCGAACAGAGTCCTGTGGTACGGCGGTAATATACCTTTTGGTAACGCCATACACTTTTACACAGACGGTTCCAAGACCGAAGACGGTGTAGGAAGTGGCGTTTTTTCTGAGTGCCTTAACTTAAATAAATCCGAAATCAGAAATAATGGCAATTAGTGAAGCCCTGTCCTGGCTAAAGTGGAACGTGATATCCGCCCGTGATATCTGTATCTTTACGGATAGCCAGGCTGCCATCAAATCCCTGACATCGAACTCTATAAACTCTAAATTAGTTATTAACTGTCGCACTGACGCAGATATCCGAACAGTTTTACATCTGCCTGTGCTGGGTGCCAGGTCATAGAGACATAATGGGAAACTGTGAGGCTGATATACTCGCTAAGTACGCTAGACTGCCTGAAGATGAAATCTCCTGTAATATAGGTATTCCTCTAGCTACCTTCAAATTACAGCTCAAAAATCACAGCATACAAGAAACTAACGCCAGATGGAGGACAGGCACCACTGGTTTAACCTCCAAGCAAATCTGGCCTTGCCTCGATCCAAAAAGATCAGATAGCTTGATCTCCTTAAAGAGATCCAAAATTAGCACTGCAGTGGGAATTATCACCGGACACTGCCTAATAGGTCTTCACGCAAAAAGACTAGGTCTATTCTCAAATGACTTCTGTAGAAGCTGCCTAGATGAGGAAGAGGAAGAAAGTGTACAACACAACACCTTCTCTGTTGCTGCCCGGCACTCGCTTCGTACAGGAAATCCATACTAGGCTCCTACTTCTACGACTTTCTAAGCCACCTTAGTAAAACACCGGTCAAAAAGCTACAAAAATTCATCGAAAAGACTGGCTGGCTGGCATAGAATTCACGCCAACCTACTCCCTTGGTAATATACCCACGTGGCGGCACAATGGGCCTACTTTTTGGCCTAAGTGCATGTAAAAAGCCACTTTCCTACCTACCTACCTATCTTATAAGTTTATCGTCGACGTTAGTCGAAAAATGTGTGTCTGGCCATCTGGGTGGAATAAGTTTGGCTCACCCACTGATGAGCAATCATTAGCTAATATGATTTTTACGAAACACTCTGGTCAAAAATCTGGGGCTTAAGACCTTATGATCTTGATGAAAACTAACTTTAAATGAGAGAACACACGCATGAGTTTACGTTGTTTCTCTTGAAGAAGGCGATGTTTAAGCCTGTTCCAAGCGTTTGGTATTTAATTTAACCATTTTTCATAAAAATGGAAGCTATTACACATTTTTTTAATTTTTTTTCTACCCAGGGTATGATAGGTTTAATGCATAGTTTGTAATGCAGAAAAATAATCTCTGTGGAACCCTAAGAACCCTAAGACACCCAAAAAATTCTACCGGCTGCGCCAATGTTAAAATAATTGACAACCGACTCGTTCTGTGGCTTAACTCAGGCTCGTCGGTTCGCATTCCATTTGGAACCTTCGGCGGAGGTCAGCGACTCGCTCGTTGTCGCTTGACCTAATTATTACTGCAAAAGTGCAATCAAGCGATGTGGTCATTGACAACATTGCGTATTGCACTTCCGTGAGTATTACGCTGACAACGACGAGTTCGCTGTTGTGAAAGACTACGGCCAATGCCTCTGACCACCTTTCAGTGAACACCGAGAGGAGAATTGATTAACCCATGTCCGTCCGTCCGTATGTTCACATCTTTTAGGCCTTAAATTTCAAGCTGAGAGCTGAGCACTTACATAAAATTTAAAATATATGTACTGATTATTTTGGTATGAAGCACAGCCTTCAAATTTTCTTAAGGTGCAAGAAAAAAATGTTCCCCAGTATTGATCACGCCCACTTTTAAGTCAGTTTTAAACTTATATTCAACTTATTATTGTTAATTGCTTAACAAAAAATGTAGGAAAATTTGCTACATCTTTTGTATACTTACATACTGTAGGCTTCTGCCCACTTTTGTGGGCGTGGCTAACAAAAAAGTGTATTTTTTAACAAATGACAGGGTTTTCAGTCCAAAATTTGTAGTCATACTTTTTATTCCGCCAACTTTTTGGAAGCGTTTTTTTTTTTTTTTTTTTGAATACTAGGATGGACGGAGACTAAAACTCCAAAATCTTTCAAAGATACCAATACGCCCACTATAGCAGGTACATAATACCGAAGTAGCCGATATTGGTTATGCCCGATTTCCACGTGCTAAAAAACCACCCATTTATGAGAGACACTATGAAACTGCCAGAACGCACTTCATAGTAGTAAATTTTCGCTCTCTCATAATACTTCTTGACTACAACTAAGTTAACTTAACAAGTAGTTTACGCTTCCATAGTGTTGATCGCATTGGATAGGTTGCTTTCCAGTGAATGCACCTACTAAGCCGTTCATTAATGCGGCTTCACCCTACGTCGCTAGATCGAAGGGTCTTGTTCTTTGTAGTCGTCGTTCGTTGTTAACATCGTTAAGAGTCTCGTTTAGAGTACGGATCATTTCATTGTTGCAATGAACATGAAGGCGAGCATTAAGCTTTCGAGCGAAGTTTGTTACTTCTTCGCCCACGGTAGCTATTCCTAAATCTCTGTGAATATCGCTATTCCTAATATACCATGGAGCATTCACAATTGCTCTTAGTGTTTTGTTTTGGAAAGTCTGCAACATGGACATGTTGCTCGGCTTGGTACAACCCCAAAGTTGTATACCGTATGTCCAGGACGGCTTTAACACCTGCCTGTACAAGAGCAGTTTGTTATATGTGCTTAATTTCGAATATCTTCCGATAAGCCAATACATTTCCCTGAGCCTAATCTCGAGCTCGTCACGCTTCTTCTTTACGTGTGGTTTCCACCTTAGTTTAGCGTCCAGTGTCATCCCTAGATACTTCGCTTCATTTGCATAAGGTATTTGTACAGAATTTATGAACAGAGGCAAATTGTTAACCCTTCTGTAAGTGAAATTCACATGCGTAGACTTGTTCTCGTTAAGAGCGATTCGCCAAGTCTTCGTCCAGACACAAATTCTGTCCAATGCTCGTTGGAGGTTTCTCGTTGATGACTCGACTGATACACCTGTTGCCAGGATGGCCGTATCGTCCGCAAACGTGGCCACGACTGTCTCGTCATCTAGAGGTATGTCTCTTGTGTAGAGCAGGAACAGGGTCGGACCGAGGACGCTTCCCTGGGGTACGCCAGCCCGAATTTGCTTGAAACTCGAGTATTCACTACTACACCTAACACGAAAGAGTCGGCTTTCAATATAATTTTCCAATATTTTAAACATGTCTTCCGGCGAGTTTTTCCGTAGCTTATATTTCAAGCCCTCGTGCCATACCTTGTCGAAGGCTTGCGATACGTCGAGGAAAGCACTTGAACATATTTTTTTCCCTTCTAAGGCTTTTTCAATTTCATGCGTTATTCTGTAGACTTGATCTATTGTGGAATGGTTAGGTCTGAAACCGAATTGATGATCCGGGATCAAGCGTCTTTCTGCAATTACTGGTTGTAATCGCTTCAGCAGAAGTTTCTCGAATACTTTCGATATTATCGGCAGAAGCGATATGGGCCTATAAGAGTTTTTATCATTTGCACATTTCCCCGGTTTTGGAACCATAATGACTTCAGCAACTTTCCATTGCCTTGGAAGGAGCGCATAGAAGTCGTAAGACAAGCGTTTATCATATAAAGAAGCTTGACTAATGCCTTTTTTGGTAGCTCTTTCAATATTTCGCCAGTGATCAGGTCGTAACCCGGGGCCTTATTATTTTTAAGTTTGCTTATTGTCTGTCGGAGTTCAACTAACGAAACTTTTTTCATTCTAAAGCTACCAGGTTCCCCGTTGTTGTTTAGAACGTCAGCCAACGGCGGACCGTCGAAAGGCTTGAATGTTTCTTCTAAATGTTCAGCAAACAAATTCGCTTTCACTTTGTCTTCTCTTGCTCATTCGCCGTTAGCTTTTTTTATTCGTGCCGAGTGGATTATAGGTTTCTTGATAGACTTAACTGCTTTCCACAGCGAGTAGTTTGAGCTCCTATCCGCCGACAAGCCTTCAACGTATTCAGTGGTCTCACGATTTTTAAGATCTAGCAACATTCCTTTCAGTTTGTTAGAGAGGTGGTTCAATAGGGTTTTGTCTGGGGGGGCCCTCGTGCCTTGCCATCTCCTACGCGCTCTTCTCTTTTCACGAATCAATTCTTCGATTTCGAGCGGATATGTTTTACGTACATGCCCGTCGGTGCTAACTGCGTTCTTTTGGGACGAATTGTTGTTCCAAGCAGCGCTCTGAATTGCTTCAATGAATTTGTCAACTGCGGTTTCTAACTCGAAAGGAGTTTTCAATGGCACATTCAAGCCAACACCCTCCTTACAGTCCTTTCTGAAAGCGTCCCAGTTCATGTTTTTGCTAGCTAATCTAGGAGCTCTTTCTATTTTCGCCAGTCTTCCACCCATCTTCAAGATAACTCCTGAGTGGTCTGAGCTAAGATCATAACACTCTTCAATTCGCGTAAGGTATTTGGGGTACCCTTAAGCGATAAAATAATGGACAAGGTCAGGCTTTTTATTCCTATCGGTTGGCCAATATGTTGGCTTACCCGTGGAGAAAGAGAAGCAGTCAATTTTTACAGAAACTGAACTGATCTGCATAGAGTCTAGCTCAACTTCTGTGTTCTTGAAGTGCTTTATGCAGTTTTTAATGTAGAGGGAGAAAAATCCTCCTCTCGAATTTTGCGAAGGGTGATGTGCTTGATAGTCATTGTAACCCTTAAGTTTGGGTGTAGACCCGTTTTTAAGGTGAGTTTCCGTAATCATGCAAATATCAATATTGTTTTTCCGTAGAAATACTTCTAGTTCGTCTATTTTATTCAGAAGGCCGTTTGCATTCCATGTTAGTATTTTAAATAACTGTTTCATATTCATGTTCTCTTGTAATTTTTTCGAGGCTTAAACTCGAGCTTGCTCAGTTTGTCAAATATAACTTTGTTGATTTTAGTCTGATCCTCAAGTTTCTCCAAGATTACAGCGAGGATCTGAGACACTGCATCTGTTGTGGGCGATCTTGCCTTGCTTTCGTTTGCCGCAACCTGTGCGTATGATTTCGGTGCGACCAGTGGTGGTTTCTCCGCTGCACTTGAACTGGCGCCGCTCTTTTGTGGAGCTTTTACGCCTTTTGTCGACGCCACCTTTGCCAATCTTCCACTTTTGATCGGCTTTGGCGTCTTTGGAGTCTTTGGCTTAGGAGTTTCAGCAGGTTTTGGGCGTCCTAGGCTTTGATTCTGACCTCTTGTATTTTCCTTAAGAGGTTCTCGTCCCTTTTGCAGCTCTATGGCTACTTCGCATCCTCGATAGTTCGCGGGGTGGTTTCCGTGGCAATTGGCGCAAACTGCTGGAGCCTTTATGTCAACCTTGCACTCTGTTGGCAGGTGTTTTCCGGCACATTTCACGCAACGTGGTTCTTTTTGGCAGTAGGCACTTGTGTGCCTGAATTCTTGGCATCGCTTACACTGTGGTATCAGTCTATTGCCCTTTCGCATGGGTTCGATTTTAACCCTGAAGTTAAGTATCATTTTTATTTTATAAATATCGTTTATGCTCTCAGTTCTTTCAAAGGAGAGCATAAAAATTGGAAGGCCGCGTCTGATCACAGTGTCTCTTTCTCCTTCCGTGCGTTGCTTTTCCTTTTTAATGATATTGACGGCATCAATAATTTTAAGGCCTTTATTTTTTACGTCTTTTACAACGTCTTCTTTTGTGCATGATGGGTGGAGCCCCCTTACAATGACTCGCAGTGGTTTCTCGTACTTATTTTGATAAGTATAAGTTGTGCAAGTTCGTCCTCGTCCGTGAAGTATTCGACTGCTGTCGTCTTTCGTTAAACGAGTATTTTTAATATCCTCGTTTTCTTTTCGCAGAGAGTCAACTTCCATTTTTAGATCTTGGAAGAGTCGCTCCATTTCAATAAGCTTAGCTCGGAGTTCATTATTCTCCTTTTCTAAGCTCTTAATTTTCACAGAGTTCTGGTTTACCGGTGGACTGCTTTTTCCGGATATGTTCGATCTAGGTGGTGGTGATCGATTTAGTTTTGTCCTTTTCTCAAAAGGATTTATAAGCAATAAAAGGCTCTCCCCAGAATCCGTAGAGCCTGCCTCCGAAGAGGGTGGATTTTCCAGCATAGCTGGGCTGCCACCTGGGGTAATCAAATCTTTCGTTTTGTTCATTGCCATTTTTTTTTTAACTTGTCGTTTTTATGAGAAATAGGTAAGTCACTTCTATTTTCATTTTTAAATACAGCCGCCCCTTTGGAGACAGACGCCGACCAGTGAGCCGCACAATGTGTGACAGACGCTTCTGGATTTTAATTTAACCTTCAGATTCATCTATAAGTTAAAACCTTACTGCCAAAAGTTGGCCCAAATGGAGCAGCATCGACAGCATCCGTTGAAACATAAAAGAATAATGCTCATAAGAATAATGAAACATAAAAGTATGCTCTTACGACAGGCATACCTTACCTCAAGGCTATTCTAACCCCGACCTTGCTTTTGGAAGCGTGGTATATTTTTTTTAAGCAATTTAAATGTGAAAGAAATTATAACAGGCACCAACTCCACGAGAGGTCCAAGAAGACTCAAAAAAGTTAAATACGGGGCTGATGAAAAGTAATAGTCCGAGCACTGGAGAAGATGTCGACCCTCATTCGTACAAAAGGAAAACGAACATGGCTTGTCAAGGTCGCGGAATGATTTGAAGGATGAATGATTTGAAGGATGAAAAATGAAGTACTGACGCAAATTAACTAAGTCTAACGTCAAGAAAAAAAAAGATTCAGTGTCAAACTATTTTTTCTAGGTAGGGGCTTAAGCTGTGCTACCAAAAAAGAAAAATATAGGTGATTCGCCTACTGTTTATAAGTATACCCGACCCAGGGTATATTAATTTCATGTATAGTGTGTAACACAGTGAAATAATCACCGTATACCCCTTTTAGACTTTTTAGAGATATGAATGGGACCGACAGTAAAATCGATTAAGCCATGTCCGTCCGTCCATCCGTCCGTATGTAAACAACTTTTAGGCCTTAAATTTTAAGGTAGAGAGCTGAAATTTGGTGGGTTGGCTGGAAGTCTAGTTCTTCTGATCGAACTTGAAAATTAGCTGAATCCGCCCACAGACACGCCCACTACAGGCGACCATCTCTTGTTTTGATTGAGTGATTTTTTTAGTTAAAAAGGCGGATTTTTAGGCCCAAATGTATGCAACCACCTAGTATAAAAAATTCAACAGTTATATTTTTATATCCCGCCCACTTTTTGGAGGCGTGGCAGTTTTTTTTGTATGGTCGGGTATTTTGCGATCCGTCGTAGATGGACTGCAGCTTTTGCATGCGCACTGTTGCACTTTCCCACTTGTTTTTTTACGGTTTCCCCGAGTTGTCCCTTCAAAGTGAAGTTTGGCAAAGTAAATAACGGGTTTTTAATGGCAGACCAGTTTTGGAAGATTACGGTCCTACCATACCTCACTTAGTATAGAAGCCAAAAAAGGTGTTCTGTCAGTTAGTTTCATAAAAAATTTATGTTAATAAAAGCTGAGGCCGACTATTAAAAAGAAACATAATTTTTTAGGCAGACGAATATTTTTGAAATCATCGTATAATGTGCTTTCAATGTTCAAAATTTGACGGTGTTCTTATGACGTAAGTTCTTTTTTTTTTGTTTAGTGTTTTCAAAAATGCATGAAAAATTCAAATGCACAAAAATTTCCGCCATCTTCATTTTGTTTCTTACATGTTTTGCTACCTTGTCCACCTGTTTAAAAATAGGTGCTCTATGACGTATTTTCCAGTGCTATGGGAGCTCGGACTATAAGCTGCTACGAACGATTTTAAATACGAATTGACTATAAGCTGAGCCCGAGAAGTCATCCGTTATGCTAATTAAAAATTTTATTTTAATAACTCCTAGAGTAAAGGCAAAAAATACCTTAGATTTGCTGTGCGTCTTAAAAATTATATTTTCTGTATTGCTACTTAAGTACTATGGCGAGCAATCCGAATAGACACCTCTAATTAAACTTGTTCAGGTGGTGCCACCACCTCAATTACAGAAAGTGAAATACCTCGTTTTGAAATTATCACCTCGCTGCGTATTTAAATGTGTAAAAGATTAAGTTCTTTCCTCGTCTGAATAGCACATTTTAATGTTTTAATAAGTGACATGATTTTAACAAGGAGGAAGCCTTTAGCATACATAAAACCTACGCAGGCCTACTTCAAATGCAAAAACCAAATCAGCAAAGTACCCGCATAAAATTTATTTTCGTAATAAACTTCTTCGCACTTTTATGTTACACTGAGACTTTACACCAAATATTACGACTGAATGTAGAGAACAGTAAAGTTAACCAAGAGTTCTTAAGAGTTTATTGTGGGGCAGCTTACCTTCCTGTTTCTTCTGTCTTTTTTGTTAAATACTTTTGAATTTAATAATTGAATGCTTTAAGCTTTATAATTAAACCTCGGGAATGTAGATTTATAGAAACAATAGCTTAAGGTTCATACTTAGAACCTTATGAAAGCTTTGTTTGAAATAACATTTCTTCAGATTCTAAGACTAATAGGTAACTTGCTACACGCCCTATTTAAATCGACTAATTTTTTTTCGGCACAATATTGACCTAAAGACATTTTTTAAGTCCTAGTCCTGAATTATTTTTCTGAATCAGCACTGTAATTTAACCTTTTTAATGTATATCTACCTACTTACAAGTGCATACCTATTGTAATGTGGCGACAGAGAATAAAACAACACGCAGGAGTCGCTGAATGCACCCATTGATTCACAAAACGAACATGCCCAACTGTCATTCCAGTCATCTGACAGCAGCTGTCATATTCGAAGTTCGAATTTCGATTTCCCCTCATTGGAATTCAGCGGAGGAGTACCAATGGAAAATTACCAAAGGGGAAGTATGGAACGTACTAGAAGGTGCTTAATTTTATATAAATACACGGGTGACAGCTTCGACAGTGACAGTTATATTTTAAACGTTTTTTGTGAAAATCTGTTATAAAGTGAAAAGTGATTGAATTGAAATACAGTGTTGAATTCTAAGAAGTAAAGTTGAATAACAGTGTGATTTGAATTTAAATAAGTTTTGTTTTATAAATAAACTGTTTCATGGTGTAATTATAAAAGTGAAATTGAGTTTTATTCGACGAACCCCAGGCGAAAACATTACACTATATATTTTACGTAGTTTTTAATGTACTCATGCGTTTACCAAAACACCTCCAAAACCTTGCTTAAACTTAATTTATTCTAATAAATAATAATTAATAATAATAATATATCAAATCCTCCCGAGCCCGATTAAAATTAAAGCAATTAGTTTTTGGCCCGAATTCATACATTACTTTATCGGTCACGCCCCCAAAATGGGCGTGGGCTAATGATTAAAATAAATTAATTATAATTTCGTTAAAACCATTAGAAAAGTTGTTAAAGGCTAATAAGAATGCTTAAAAAACAGTTTTTCCTTTTTTAAAACGCCCCCTTAAAGTAGGCAGAGCTCAATAAGTAATATCTTTAATATGTCAAAGAAATTTTTTTCGATTCGGAGTAAAATTTCCGAGAAATCAGGTTTTTAAACAACTAACATGTTAAAATTGGGCATGGTGAATGGTGTGGGCTCTTGTCTTCTTTGGCAATATTGCTCTGCACCAACAATTGAGTGCCTATCATACGCCTTGTCTAACTTGACCAAAAGGCATTTTGAAATGAAATGTGAAATAGAGGTTGTCTCACATTGAAGCCAGTAGTGGGTGTGGCAGGCGGCGGCTTTTACCAATTTTCACACTTTGGCTGTGCAAAAGAAGAACCAAGCTGTGTCCCAAGTTTTAGCTCTCTAGCTTGATTTGTAGAACTAAAGGCTTCAATTCACCAGTCGGTTCCAATCATATTGTAATATTCTGGCCTGGGGTTCGTCGAATAAAACTCAATTTCACTTTGATAATTACACAATGAAACACTTTATTTATCAAACAAAACTTATTTAAATTCAAATCACACTGTTATTCAACTTTACTACTTAGAATTCAACACTTTACTTCGATTCAATCACTTTTTACTTTATTACCGATTTTCACAAGTCAACGTTTAAAATATCACTGTCTCGTACAAGCCTGTCACCCGTGTATTTATACAAAATTAAGCACCTTCTAGTACGTTCCATACTTCCCCTTTGGTACTGTTCCGCTGAATTCCAAGGAGGGGAAATCGAAATTCGAACTTCGAATATGCCAGCTGCTGTCAGATGACTGTGTGGGGTGTGTTCGTAGAGTGAATCGATGGGTGCATTCAGCGACTTTTGCATATTGTTTTATTTCTTGTCGCCACATAACAATATGCTTCAAAGGTTTTAAGGGACTATGGTGATTATTTCACTGTGTTAAAAGCAATGCATTAAAATGAATATATACCCTGGGTTGGATATAAAAACAAATCCCAAAAAATGTAATTTTTCATGTAAAACCCATTCGTATTGTTTTTTGTCCCTAGGTTTATTTCGGATGCTCAAGCTTTGTTCTACTGCAGTATTTAAAAGAAGAACACGAATATCTGACTGGCAAAACTAAGAAGCCAACTGGAGAAAGCGTTCTGGAGAGGGGCGAAGTTTCACCAAGTAAGTTTGTTCCTTATTATTTAAATAATTGAAACTACCTAAAGCAGTTTTAGCCAAATATTCTTGAAAAACAAGTTGAATGTTTACATCGCGTTAAAACTTTTATCTTGATACTACATCGGGATCGGGGCGCTAAGATTTAAAAAACAAGTTAAAATATTCGGTTATATTCCCTTTTGAGTAATTTTTAATTTAAGACGAAATTCTTTCTAGTTTCTAGCTCTGCTGTAACAGGAGTAGGAATTAGGTTCTAACGTTTTTATTCCAAGCTCTTCTCCCTTCGCTGTGATTCTCTCTGTAAGGTTCTTGCTTGCATTGAAAAATACTCTTACCTTACTTTTGGTCCTTTTTATAGAAAATGCATTAAAATCAGGACTCAAAAAGTTGTTTTATAAGTACTATACTAGAAATACTAGAAATTTTATGAGTTCTAAATTACTCGTATGTCTTCTTTTACATAACTCATAGAAATTGATGACCTTGTGTTGGTATATGTTTTTTTATACGTGGTAGGGACCTACTTAAAATGCAACAGGTCTTAAAGAGGTTAAAGATGCACACAAATTAATTCTCTCTTTGATCTTTCATGCATGTTTCCGAATCAAAAGTTTTTATTTCTTTAAAAATAATGCGCACTGAAAAATGCTCGATGATTTTGTTTTTAAATCCTTGCAGCGTCTGTCATATTCAACATTCTGTTCCTGGTATGCTCTATGTGTCTGGTGGTGTCTTCTGCACTGGTAGTAATCGGTCTTTGGAAAGTAAGTATACATTTGCATCTAAGTCTAGAATCAACAGAGTATTATTAAAGTTCTTTTGCTGTTTTCAGAATAAGCGACATCTTCTTTTACCATGGACCTTTTTCATGCTGGCCGATATATTTATTGAGTTCTCGCATTTAGTTTACTTGATTAAACTTCACCGACTTGTGTTTGATCCTTTGGTCAGTGTGGTATTGACCACTGATTTTTTTATAATGTGTCTTAATGTAAGTGTACATAAACTCATGGCTTTGTGTTACCACGTACATCACATATAAATTATTCCATTTTTCAGGTTTATTGTCTACTTTGTGTGATATCCCAATATCAGGAATATAAAAGTGGCCTGTTAAATGTGAGTTTTACATACACATTCAGATCCTTGATTTTTATTGTACAAATTCATTGAGCATGGAAATGAAATGAGGAAGACTCACCCATGCCACAATAAAGAGCTTTGTTTAGGGATCATACAAATGAGTATCTTATTAATTATCCACAGCTACAGTACCCCTTCGCGATGCTTTGTGATATTTATTGTATTTTTAAGGGAGATACGAAGAAATTAACTGAGCAGTAAATGGATTAACAACTTCCGGCCTCGTTTTCTGTGAGAAGCTGTCCTTTGAAACGGTCTGCATGCATCCAGTGTAAAGTGCTGAACTAATGTTTGTGGTATTTATAATTGCTTAGTATTTTGGGTGAATAATTTCATATTAACCCAAATACTATTCATTTTCACTGTGTATGACATGATTGTATTACATGCAGGTCGTTAAATTTTGAATTTTCCATAGAACAGACTTGACCAGAATCCGGCTGCTATACAAATCGATTAGTCAAATAGGTACACTTTTAAGATTTTCGGATTTCCTTATCGATTTCAGAGTGACCTGACTGATGGTAACGGCTACAATGCGACGAATGATAACATTGGACTCAGCACTTGCCCCAGTACGACTCCGCAAAAGCAGGCAAAAGTGAGTCCCTATTCGCACAAACGTAAGAACTTCTCGACAATTCTAGAAGAATCACAGACACATCGAAATTTCAGTGAAGGTTTGTGCGTAGATTTGAATAAGTTTAATGTGCACTCTTAATTATAAGTTATTTCTTGTGTATTCTAGATGAAAATCCAAATATGGTTGAAAAGGCAATAGATACATGTGCCCTACTACACAGACCTATGTATTTTAGTCGTAGGCCCAGTCCTGAAAGCATTTTTGAATCAACCCTTACGAATAACTGAAGAAAACTATTACGAAAACTATCATATATCCACCGATTTCAAAACTGGATTTAAAGTTAAACCACATTTTATTTCTTGACCGTCCGAAAACAAATATGTAATTATAATTGTATCTGTAAGAATTGACTTTGATTTTGCCCCGGGTTGAAATTTTAATACTAACATGATGAGTGGGGAAAAACATGTAATATTTAAAAAATTGCGTGCCACAAAAAGTGATTTATTTATCACTTCACTTAAAAATTGTTGTCATTAGAAGTAACGAAATATTGAGTTCAAAATAAAACGTAGGTACATAATTTCTAATTCGAAACCAAAAGTTCTGATTTATTATAAAATAGAGCATTTCAAGAAGCCAACAACCAAAAAAGCTAGAATGCACCAGTTCAATGTGTGCGTCCTTTGAAAGGATCGCCGTCAACGTCGCAGGTCTGTTTTTGAAAACTGAGAATGGTAATCGCTTGATCCTTGTAAACTTATCACCGACTGCTTCACCAAGTCCTGAGGCATAAGCGGTACGAAATCAAGAAGATTAAACCGTTGTCAATCAGATATTGGACAATTGGGTGCACAGTTTCTATGTGCCAATGGAATACACTTCGATCAAGGACGAAACTTCGGGTTGAAGATATTTCCGTGCGTGCGTCGTTCTGTTAATCGGGCTACAGAAGACATACCCAACTTCATTATGGCCCCATTCAAGCAAAGAACGTAGAAACTTGCTTATTTGGTACGCGTGGCCAAATTTGGAAGCACTTTCAATGGGAAATTCAGTTGGGAATGCTTCTGCAACCCACTACCGATATCCCATAGCAGCAAAGGTCAGGGTAGTAGCGAAAAAGCATTCGCCTTAGTGCCTGTTTTCATTTGGTTGATCCTAACCTAACCCAAATTTTATTTCTCAAAATAAAACGGAGGTTGAACGGTGGCCACCACACTGGCGCTTCCCCTCACCATAGTAATTCTGACACATAAGGTTAGGATCAACCAAATAAAAACAGGCACTTACGCGAAACATTATGAAAGAAACGCTTATTCTGCCTTGACACTTCAGGAAGCCCTAATTAACATAAGAAAAACGTCAAATTCAGCTTTATGAGCAACTAAGATGATGGAAAACGGTAAGTTTTAGGGCCAGCTTATCCACTGTTCTTTGTAAATTCGAATACTCAATTCAAATACTCAAAGCACCTGAAACTTCAGAAAAAAAACACCACTAAATGACGCAGGGAAGAAGAGAGGCTTGTGTTTCGTAAAAGATCACACGAGCTGGTATATGCAAAATGCAATGAGCACAAATAATGATTGGTGGGAAGAATGGTGGAACGTTATTTTTTCGGACTTAAAAAAAAATTGTGTCGTTCGACTTATCTGTTGGATGTTAGCGGCCCATGTGGGGAACATTATTAAAAGTTTACCACAACAAACAGCACACAATTTTTCTACACTGTTCTTTGAAATCACTTTCACAGAACCAACACTTTTCCATTTACACGTATGTATATTATGGCGAAAAAAATACGTAACGGAACTCATACTTTTTACTAACAATTCTATTATAAAACAATTAATTTTTCACAGACGAAGGAAAATTAAAAAAACTAAATTTCGGGGCGCTTACTGTCAGACCACTTAAGCGAAAATGCTATGTGCTTACAATGAGATCAATTAAGAGATGAAAATATAACAGTTTTGACAGAACTCAACCTTTTTTCCTCATTTTTTTGTATTAACTTTGGGTTGCTCTCAGCTAATTCAAACGGTTTTCGGTGAAAACCTTCGCAGAGTTTTCTCTATTTTTTATAATTTCGGCCTTCGGTGGAATTACTGTGCGATGGAATCAAGGATGGTCCACTTGTAAGGACCGAACAACTAAGAGGGGGGCAATGTGATTGACGACAAGACGTAGAAAGACATGCGGAGTGGCAGAAATGCACCCATCATTCACTTTACTAACACACGTGCTCGATTTACTAAACAAACACACTTAACTATTACTCCAGTCACACCTGTCGGTTCCTCGCAATGGAAAATTACCGTTGGAACAACACCAATGGAAAATTACCAAGGTGGGATATCTAGAAAGTGCTGAATTTGTGTACATAACAAAGCGTTGAATTGTGAAAATCTGGAATTAAAGTAAAAAGTGATTGAATTGAAATAAAATGCCGAATTCTATGTGGCAAAGTTGAATTAATTTATTAATATTGTGATTTTAGGTTAAATAACTCGTGTATGATAAATAAAGTGTTTCGTTGTGTAATTTAAAGAGCAAAATTGTGTTTCATTCGACGCACCCTGGCAACAATATTACAATAACTTCAGTGGTAAGGATCATAAGGCCGACAATAGGAAAATAGGAAAAGCTTTTTGCCTTCGAACTGTTGGACTAAAATGACTAAGAAACCAGTGAGTAAGTGCTACAGTGTGTACGCAGAAGTTACAGTCCACATTGTAAAATGCTGATGATGTAGCTATTTTTTAACATTTTATAAGTAGTGCAAACTTCGAAAAGGGGCGTGGTCCAACCGCCCCTAATTAGAAACCACATATATATCCAAGTTACACTTAAATGTACGTAAAAATGAAATTTTTTGGTTCAAAATTCAATTTTTTTTGAAAAACCGACCCTTAAAAGGGGGCGTGGCTAAAAACTTTATATGGCTAAAAACTAACCTGCCACCTTTTTTGTTTCATGCTTTCCTAAATTAGGCTCAAGGCTAGTCGAAATTAAGTTTTTCAGGCAAATTTTAGGTTTTGCTTCAATTTTGCCTCCAAATGTGGGAGGGCACAAAGTCTTGTATGAACAAAATATGGAACTAAGCGTTTTCTACATAAAATATTAAGCAAATTTTCTTTCAATTTTGAGCAAAAATATTGAGTAGACTGCATTTGAAAATTTACCCTTAAAATAGATGCCACGCCCTTTAACTAAGAAGGTTTACTAATTAAATTTTTCTTTTATAAGTCTTACATTTATCAGGAGACCTTTTTACAGGAGAAAGGATTCACCCTTTTAGAACGTCTTACAGTTTTGAAAATTCTGGAGGTAGTTGCACATTTAGACCGATTGTGGGTGTGTCTTTGGGCGGATTTCAAAAATGTTTGCACTTGTACCGCTTCGCATGAGGTGGACCTTACGTACGAAGTTTCAGCACCCTAGCTTAAAATTTAAGGCCTAAAAACATGTGACATACAGACGGACGGACGGACGGACATGGCTCATTCGATTCAGAATTCAGTCTCGATCATATGCCCTTAAGATCTTGGGGGTCTACCATTATTATTTCACCGTGTTACAAACTATGTGACAAGCTTAATATACCTCCTATCCTATGGGATGGGGTATAGAAATACCTTGCCGTGAGTCATACACAGGGCGTCCCATTGTTTCATATCTTTTCTTTCCAAGTGCTCAGGCTATAACTTTATACTTCAATTCAAAGCTAGAATGATATGTTTTTCAAATCTTTTTCACATTTAATTATCAAAACTTTTTCAAAGAAAACTAATACGCTCTTCACATTGAATCAAAAATGAGGTTAAGACAAAAAGTTTTCGAGTACTCGTTTAGACATTCACACTTTCTAAACGCCGACCAGAATGTGTTTTAGTTTTTCACTCGTTCATAAGTTGTCAAATTTCAGTCCATATTTAGTTTTAAAAATGCTTTAAAAGATCCATAAAAGATGGGAACATATCAAGGGTTTTACACTGACCTCAAAACTACAATCTGATTTCAGATGCGACAATACTCGTGGCCTTCGCAGTGATTTTGAACGAAAACTACTAAAAAACTGGGGTTTTGAAAACAGAAAACTTATGTTTTTAAAGAAACTTTCGCGAAACACAGTTTTCAGGAAAACACAGTTTTGGGTTCGGTGTGAAGAGGGCATAAAGCGGGGGCCACAAAGCAGCCTCAGGCTTCGGCTTCGCCCCGTAACGATACGTGGGCTTTGAACCGGCTTCGCAATGACATTTCGCTCATTGAGAGAGAGTTTTTATTATGCACTCACTACGTTCTCCAAGAATGCCACGATAAATTAAAAAATACGCACACACAGCCGAAAGCCCTGGTAGCTAGTGCTGTGTACATAATTATGTGGAACATTCATGTTCAACTAATTAATAAATAAATCGCAGTTTGGCCCAAAATGTAGATATTCATATATTCTGCGTCATATCCGTGCATGACCAACACACTTATGCAAATATAGCCATAAGACAGACTGATTGCCTTTGTGTGTGCAATCGAAATCAACCCCCATTTGCTTCACACGAACCAAATGTTCAGCACATCTGAACTCGTGCGGGGCTTTTGAGCCTCATTACGTAGCATTACGTTTTCTCTTTGCGCACTCTTTTTCGTTAAAAACAACATTTTGAAGCCGAGCTTCATTGTGTTAGGAAACACTGAAATCGTATGCCTGAACTTGTAAACGTCAAGCCGAGGCCAATGCCCAGGCTGCTTTATGGTTCCCGCATAACTGATCGATTGAAGAGTTTTTCATTCGTCAACCAAACTCTATGCCTTGAAAGTGTCTCAGCAATGCTATTCTGGTTGTATAGTGCTCGATAAGCCTGAATAATTTATTGTAAGAAGATCTCTTATGACCACAAATCACAGAACATAAGATTATACCACATTGAGAAAAAAGCAAAGCAAACCTAATGACTGCGTCGCTCGTCATTGGATGCCAAGCAAAACAAATTGGTGATCTGTGATTGGCCAGCACGTTAAGTTAACAGTTCCATCCCATGACGTCAGATTTACAGTTAGGTCTGTCAAACAAATGTCATAACAAACGCGTGTCGTAATCTTTATATTCTTTCATTCATGTCTTATGGACGCGAATTAGACTGAAATATTCAAACCACACAAGGTGAAACGAATCAGAGACGAGAGTACGAAAAGAAAAAGATTTGACTTTCCACCACTGTGGTTTTTGCGAACAACTTCAATGACTTTTAGCGAACGATCTCAAAACTTAAGGCCCAACCATAATAGACTTTGATAAGCTTGAGTCGGCTTTTCGAAATGTCCCACTGCACCCTATTCGTATGCCACGACCATAATAGCCTTTTGCTCGATTTCGTACAGTTTTTGTTAACTTGTGTTGGCTTAAAGCTTTGTTTTTGCTTGTCATTAGTTCATCAATTGTCATATTAACACCAATATTCATTTTTTAACGTGCTTAAAAAATCCTAAGCAAAGAAAGGAAAGAAAGAAATACACCAAGAATTGTACGCTGACCTCAAAAGTTTAAACACATTTTAGATCTGACAATCTGTTTCGGGGATATTAACATCCAAAGTTGAAGAAAAAGTGACACAATTTCAACGTGCTACTCGAGACGCTCACAGTGAAAACTCATAAGATTTTCAAATCGTTTGCTGAAGTCGATTATGGGCAACAAAATCTTTTGGCAGAACTTAAGTGGGATTTTCGTAGTATTTCGACATAAGATTAATCCCGCTCAAGTCTACCTATTATGTTTGGGCCTTAACGATACACAATTTGACTGTTTCACGTTTTTAAAGGTTTATTAAAAAATTGCAATTTGAAAAAAATATTATGGCTGTTGGTGCCCCGAGACTTAAGTTCATCACACAATTACATAAATCGACTCCAACACCAACAGTGACTTCGTTTAAAAAATAGAGGAATGTAAAACAGTATAAAATATAATAATACAAAATATACCTAAGCAATACTCGTGTACCTAGCTAGTCAAAAAAATTAATGGCCTTTTCGGTTGGTCGTCCGGGAGACTTCTGGACTCTCCGGAAACTGTTTTCTTGGTCTCGTTTGACAGTTCCTCTTCTGGATAGAAGAGAAATTTGCTTCTGGTTTTGAATCCAGAATCAAAATCAGAAGCACACACACAATCATACATGTGTCAATGTCAAGTCATAAATAAATGTCATTTGCCTCCTGTAGAATAGAGCTTTTAACAGTTTGACGTCTACTGGTATTTTCGAGTGCGGTATGCCAAACAAAGTTCATTTTTATAAAGTTGTAGACTTGATCAGCCTTCAGCCGCGCTGTCACAAGCAACGTAAAACAGGAACAGAAACAGAATCCCACACATTAGCAACTGAAACCTAAATTCGCTGAATTTAGCACACTTTATTTCAGTTCAATCACTTTTCACTTTATAACCGATTTTCACAAGAAAATGTTTAAAATATAACTGTCACTGTCGGAGCTGTCACCCGTGTATTTATACAAAATTAAGCACCTTCTAGTACGTTCCATACTTCCCCTTTGGTAATTTTCCATTAGTACTCCTCTGCTGAATTCCAAGGAGGGAAATCGAAATTCGAACTTCGAATATGACAGCTGCTGTCAGATGACTGGAATGACAGTTGGGTATGTTCATTTTGTGGATCGTTGGGTGAATTCAGCGACTCCTGCGTGTTGTTTTATTTCTTGTCGCCACATAACAGTATGAAATTCCGTTGCTGTTTCTGTTCTTGTTGCTTGTGAAAACGCGGCTTTTCTAGGTAAGGCTAAAAATATTTTAATTATAAAACACGGAAAGGACTAAAAAAGTGTTTTTGTGTTATAAAAACAGTGCATACGACCACAAAAGGGTACACGGATACTTTCGATACTTTCCACTTATTTTATTAAAACAATTTTTGAGTCAATTTAAAGAACGGAATAAGCGCTATACAATTTCTTTCCTTATCGGCACATTCTACGTTGAGTAGTTTATTAATAATTCGCCCTTCTACAGAAATTATTTTTTCATATAAAAACGCGATTTGCTTGGCATCCCGCGGTCGAAAAATGTGAAAGACGTCAGATTTCGACAGTCTTGGTAAAAGGTCTATAGCTTTTACTTCACAAATACAATGCTAGACAAACTTCAAAATCAATAAAAACGTGTTTGGCTATTCGGAAAGAAACCACAATTCGGGAGAAGAACGCCCTGATCCGGGATCGCCAACCGAGGAGGCCATAAGTCCAGCCAAGTGCAATTAGTAGTGAAGTGGAGTGAGCATTTGTGCGGTTTATCTTTTGCAGCGACCTCTAACTGTGAAAATTATTTGACAGTAGCGACCATTTGACATTTGACAGATAAAACGAGTCAAAGAAGTTTCGAGGACAAAAAATTAAAGTTGAATTCTTTGTGTGAAAAATTACTTCCACTTTTTAAAACAATAAAACTTCAAATTGAACTGCAAAGAAATAAAAATTGTGCCAAAATAATTGAGATTAAACAAACCAGTGAAAACTATCGAAGAAAATGGTTGATTACAGCAAATGGAAGGATATTGAAGTAAGTTTTTGTTATCTCCGTCATTGTTTTGCATAAAACTTTTATTAAACTGAAAAAAAAACCCAACAACTTGTACAAATTTCATTTAAATTAGTTAATATTCAGTAAAATAGTTTGTGTGTGTAACTTTAAAGCAAAGATATACACGAAAAACTTGATTTTGTTGTAACTTCTAGTCGGCGAACGTCTGGTTTGGGTCTTTGACACCGGCACGATGTTCCGATGGGCATTCCAGAAAGTTGTTTCAGTTAAACTTATCTTACTACTAACACAAAATTGATTTTTTTACTCCTAGAACATTTGTAATAGTTGGACAAACCATTCAATTTTTATTGCTTGGTCCTCCGGTCCTAGCGTCTGATACTACAGCCGTCACCTGAAAGAAAAGGCTCGTTCTTTTGCACGGTCCGCACTTCGCCAGGGTCTAACAAATCCTTGGAGAATAACATCCTTCGAGGATAACATTCGTACGTCTTGAAAAACTCTCAAAGTGCCCTTCGGGTTCCACAAAAAAATGTAGGTCCCCTTGAAAATGTAGGTGAAGAAATCAACACACACAGCCTACATTGTTGAGAAGTTGGCCCTAGTTCACCTCGAGCTGTTGCGCCACGCTAAGTGGTCCTCTTTGCATTTCGGATCTTCAAGAGAGAAGCTGAGCTCCCTAAGTTCAAATAGAACTTCGCGGATTAAGTGTATCCAGTCGTACTCATTCGCATTCCCGTAGGCCATTAATAATGAAGAAATTTGGCAATCCCAAGTGCATTAATTCTCATTTAGAGCCTTATAAATTCGCTCGTTAAATATTCACTACCTAGATACTTTCATTTTCTGTGCAGGATCTGTGTCAGAGATATTTCTTGCGTTCGTCTTTTCAATACATTCCATCCATGCAAAGATTGGCTCGATTGTAGGATCTTCTTGTTGTGCATTACGACGAAGTTCTTGAGTACTTTAACATAAGGCAGGCTCAGTTTTCATTCTCTAAAAAGAAATAATTACTTTCGCCTTTTTCGCACGCAGTGTTTGCAATTAGGCTCACATGGTCTCCAGAATAGCGCGTCCGAGTGCAGGGCTTGCAACTAATGGAATCGAGTGGTACGTGACCAATTCTCGTCGTTTCCACGTAGATGACTGTGTAATTAAAAGCGTTACGGACGACTTGAACCTTTCTCTCTCTCTTATCTGTTTGCCCTTAGTCGTGAAACAAGTCTTGTTTAGATTTTAAAGGAGTAACGAAATTTGCAAGACAGTGGAAAGTTTTATTGCTTTTTTGGAGCAATATACTTGCCAAACACGAATCCCTTCAACATGTCTAAAGACTATTATTTCCTTTGATTCGCAAAAGGGCTGCTTAGAAAAAAGCATAAAAAGCCTTCTAGCTTAACCTAAAACCGTCTCTTTAAAATAGATTTCGGATGACGAAGATGAAACCCATCCAAACATTGATACACCCTCGCTGTTTAGATGGCGTCACCAAGCCCGCGTGGAGCGAATGGAAGAAATGGAACGTGAAAAAGAGGAGTTCGCCAAACGCAAAAACTCCCAAAAAGCCCGACTTTTAGATGTAAAGCAGAAAATTAAGGAAAACGGCGAGACTGAAGAACTTAAGGTAAGTCCATTCACCCACTCACAGCTCACTTGTCTCCGAATAATACATTAACAACTCATACTTTGCAGAAAGAACTCGCAAAAGTCGAAGAGGAGGGAAAAGAAATCGCTAGAATCGAGGACGAATTGCGAAAGAAGGAGAAAAAGACACCATGGAATGTGGACACGATCAGTAAACCGGGCTTCCAGAAAACAGTCATAAACACAAATCCGAAGAAAACTGATTTATCAAATTTGTCCGAAGAAGAACGTGAGAACAGAATGAAAAGCTTTGTTAAGGAAAACGAGAAAATCCTTAAACAGTTTGGTATGTTGCGCAAGTACGACGACTCGAAGCGCTTCCTTCAAGAGCACCATCATCTTGTCTGTGAAGAGACTGCCAATTATCTTGTTATTTGGTCTATCAACCTTGAGATGGAGGAGAAGCACGAGTTGATGTCACATGTAGCTCATCAGTGCATCTGCATGCAGTATATTTTGGAGCTTTCCAAACAATTGGACGTAGACCCACGCGCTTGTGTCGCTTCGTTCTTTTCTAAGATTCAGAACTGCATGGTAGAGTATCGTCAGCAATTCGAGAGCGAGATTGAGGCATTCAAGGAGCGTGTTAGGAAACGAGCACAAGAAAAAATCCAGGAAGCTTTGGCCGAACAAGAAGAGGAAGAACGCAAAGCCCGCTTAGGGCCAGGTGGACTGGATCCAGTTGAGGTGTTTGAATCTCTGCCAGATGTAAGTTTGCTTGCAATTTTTTTTTTGCTTTATGTTTGATTTGAATTAACGATAAAAAAAATCCCTAAAGGAACTCAAAGAATGCTTTGAATCACGAAATATCGCCCTTTTGCAAGAGACCATTGCAAAGATGCCAGAACAGGAAGCAAGGTACCATATCAAGAGATGTGTGGATTCGGGTCTTTGGCTACCGGAAGGCGGTAAAAAAGAAGGCGAAGCTGAAGACGAGCCGGTGGCCACAACCGAAACAAAAAAAGAGGAAACTGAAAATGTTGAATCAAAGCAAAAGGAACCAACGTATACTGGTGTAAGCAGCGAGGATCTAGACTGATTCTTCAGCGCTAGACTGGCAGTGGTAAAGTAAGAAATTCGCAGTCCATCTTTTGGATGTTCATTTTCCAAATCCTTGCCCTTATTGTCGCCCCGTTTGCAGAGAACTCAATGGCAAATCATAAATAATGTAAATCAAGCGAATTATCTATGTCCTTATTTTTAATTACGTACGTCTAATGCAATTTGTAAATAGTGTTTAAGAAGCTTCTGAAAAATTAAAATCACAGATTATGTGTTTACTGAACTAGCCCGAATTGCTGTCTTTTGCGTCGTAAGAATGCTAATGAGACCGCAAAAACTGGGAACGCTGTTTAAAAAAACGATCTTCTTTTCATGCCATGTGTTGGAGGCACTCCAAGTATCCTATGTTGAGCACTTTAAACCACGTATCGCATTCTGCCTTTTTCAGGTCTTACGATTCTTTTTCGTAAGACCTGAAAAAGGCAAAACATAAAAATCTCACCTTGCCAGCAGTTTAAGGATTCGAGGAAATGGTTTCGGTTTGTACAAGGAACAGTTCGGAAGTGTACCTATCTAATCTGTTTTAAAATAAATTTTTTTTTTAAATAAAGGAGGAAGATTGGCATAAGTTTACCGTAGGTCCAAGTGGAATGTATTGGATTTTTTATCTTAATATATGGATTTGGGTGTCCTGATTCCGAATATGCTATTAAAAATTGTCGGTCTCGATTAGTTTAGGAGTTATAAGCCAAAGAAGTTCAAAAAGAGGGCAACTTTAACATACCCGTAAATGGCCACAGGTGCCTGCCAGACAACTGGCACCTACCCTTAGCGGAGCGACGAAGTCGCGTGAGCGGCTAAACCCTGCGAAAAAGGGAGTTGAAGTCCTTTAAACCCGCGAAGCGGGCCACCCAAACACAGTTGTCTCCAAAAGCAAATTTATTTCACAACGAACCTAGTCAGATTTCTATAGCATACTCTTAGGCAGAAATTAAAAGTCAAAGATGAGGTATTTTGTATGGAAAAATTGATACTTTAAATAGCTATAACTTTTAAACTTAACGAGACCGACAATTTTTAATAATATATTCGTAATCAGGACACTGAAATACATATATAAGCATAAAAATAACAACTAAACTCCACTTGGACCTACGGTAAAATTGTTCCCTTAAATTTTGGTATTGAGCAATATTAGCCTTAAACCTTTAACAAGGCAAAAATTGGACCGCCCACAATATCGATCATGCCCACTTTTAACATGTTAGATCTTTAAAAACCCGATTTCTCGGAAAGTTCTATGACAAATATTAAAGATATTCCTATTTGCTAAGTTTGCTTCATACAAAGTTTTGAGCTCCGCCCACTTTTAAGAGGCGTTTTAAGAAAAAAACTGTTTTTTTCTCTGAATTAATTTTTTCTTTTACCGTATTTTCTCATGATTCTAACGAAATTGCAATTAATTGATTTCAATTTTAAGCCACTTTTGGGGGCGTGGCCTACACAAATAATACATGAGTTTGGGCCAAGAAACTTTGAGATTTTGTAAGACTTTTGTCTTACTACTACATTTTTTTCGTACATTTTACGATTACAGAAAAATAAATTATTTTCTTTATTTTTTAAATTATGTATGCAATTAAAAAATATTGGTTAGAAGCGAAACTTTGAATTTTCATTTTCATTTCAAAATTGTATTTATTTTCATTAATGGATTTCGATAATGGTTAAAAAATTAAATATTATTAAATGAAATTATTTAAATTATTAGATTATTTAATTAAAAATTAAATATAGAATAAATAAAAGCCTGCTTGGAAATTATACAACCATAAAGCAACATTTTATATGAAAAATGTTTGGGCTGGTAAAGTAGGAAGTAGACAAGAAAACTGTCAAGGTAGTTGACTGGTGAAGTAATTAGCGAGCTGAGTTGCCTTCGGTAGGTCCTTTACATGCAACTTTACATGCAAAAGCTGCAACGAAACGATCCTTAAAAAAACATTTTTACTCCTTTTTTCCTGAAGGGTCAACGGTTACAGGTCAAGTATTCAAGTGCATTTAAGTACAAATTTCGGACTTTGCTCTTCACTCTTTATCTTTAATTTGCTTCAATAAAAGAAGACTGATTATTCTTTGCATTCAAATTTTCTGCTTCAAACCAAGTAAAGTGAGTCTTTTATTATGTATATACATTTGATAAACTATACAACTAACGGCGTTAATACGTTTGTTTATAACTAATAATTTGAAGAATTCTTCCATTGTGTGCTAGTTTAGTCTTTTTGAGTCAATTAACGAGTAGAAAAATAAAATCGTTTTATTTGTCTACTCGTTAATTTTTGTCCATGAATGATCTTTTCAAACATTCAAAGATCTTTCAATTGTAAATGGGCGCGATTTAATCCAATCACATTTAGTTGTTAGTACTGCCACAATACAATAATATTTAATATCTTTTGTAAGACTAAGACAGGGGTGCCATTACTGCAAGTCAAGAGATCCATGCGAATGAAACCTTTAAATTGTAAAACAAATATTTCTACGGCATGGTGAGATCCAGTTTTTTAGTCGCCCATCCCAAAATGGAAAAAGGACCTCTTATGGTATCAGTACGTTGTCCGTCCATCCAATCGCGTTATAACTTCTGAACAGTAAGTCGAAGAAAGACAAAATTTGGTATGCTCTTAAACTGTCATAAAACCCAAGGAGAGAATTTTTTTTAAACACAAATAACGGTTTAATCACAGTTTCAAGTTTAATACTATGTCTCCACCGGCAATTAAAAGTGGATTAGCTGGAGACGACTAAAAATAAATCCCTAAGTGGCTCCACCGGACAAATACAGGATTAATTTGACATGAAAGCTCTGTTTCTGTCATTTTGGCTCTCAAAAGAGAGTGGCGATGACATTTTCTAGGAGCGAAAAACTATTTCCGCTTTCAAAATCACAATAGAAAACGTACTTGTGACAGTTTCAGTTTACTTATTTGAATCTCAAACTGTTACAAAGGTGCAGAAAATAGGTTTGTAAATAGAGTGAATGGGATTTCTCAGAGGATTTATTTTTAATCGCTTTCAGAGACGATTTTAATCTGTATTGTAAATCGCGTGATTTGTAGAGGATTTAACAAAGATTTATATTAATCGCAGATTAATGCCCGGTGAAGACATGGTATAACGGGAAAATGGATTAAATGTTTTTCAATATAATCATAATAATATAATCATAATGTACTTTTTTTAAGAAGTTTATCAGACTTGAATTAGAAAAACGAAGCTTAAGCTAAGTAAATACTGAACTTTAACGAAAAAATTAAATTTTTTGAAAACATAAAAAAGTTCTTGAGAAATGAAGATTCAACTCTTCAAAGGATAACGTTTTTCAAAGTGGTTGAAGCCATAACTTTTGAACCGCTTAAGCCGCGTTGTCACAAGCAACGTAAGACAGGAACAGAAACAGAATCCCATACATTAGCAACTGAAACCTAAATTCGCTGAATGCTTTTTGCGTTGCTAATGTATGAAATTCTGTTTCTCCTTCTGTTCCTGTTCCTTGTAACACCGCGGCTTTAGTGCACAACGACAATATTGAACACACGAAAAAATTTTAGTTTATAATTCAAAAAAAAAAATCAATTTCTTAATTTTTCACGAAAATATTAAAAATAAGCATTTTGGGTATATTGAATTCCGGTCTAGATTCCACGCTTTCGAAATTTTTAGTCACGCCTCCTTTAAGGGGTCAAATTCACGAAAATATTGAACCAAAAATTAAATTTTCGCTTGCATTTAAGCGAAACTTGGATATATCTATGCTAATATTGATAGTTCGTAATAAGGGCGGTTGGACCACGCCCCTTTCCAAAGTATAAGATGGGATAGGATGGGGTATTCAATGGTCTGTTTAACGGACTGTAACTTTTGCGTACACACTGTAGCACTTACTTCCTGGTTCAATTTTAGAGGTAGCAATTTACATGTTTAGGTTAAGTATAATCTATCCGCGCGGTTGCTGACAACACGTGCTTACAAGAGAATTCAACGACCAACAAGTGTTTAATTTTGTTGGTTGTTAAATTCTCTCCATGGCAACCCAGTCATAAAACATGCTTCCCAGAACAACCTAACCAACACTACTGTATAAGTAAACATAAGAGCTTTGGGTCTGTTAACAAACACAACTGGTAAAAATTGGCGAATAGACTGACTGCCATTATGGGGGTTCACATTATTCAACTTACCGGACAGATTGGTTGAACAATGGTCGTATTTGATATACCTTACTTGATCAGTGTGGCGAATCCATAATAAGTTACTGTCTCAGATTTCTTTTTAATTCAAAAATTCTTTTAACCAAATCAATACTTTCAATCAAATCATACATGGAACTTAGTTACTGTAAGGTAGATACTACCTACATCAAATGAGTACGAAAATCATTCGCTTAAACAAGATATTTTCCTTTTCTATTAGAAAGACAAACAATACTTTATGCGCAAATCAATTTAATTGAAGGCAATTTGACACTGGCTGTCATACAATTGGAATAATGTCACAACCTATGCATTTCACTGTTGGTAGTGGCAGATGGCTGTGATTAGGCGAAAGCTATTTGTAAAAATACACATACACAAGATAGGTATATTTTCTTTGGTTTTGCTTTTAATAAAAGGACAAACTCAAGTCAGAGGTATCATATTTTGACTTTTCTAATCGTCAATACTTTTCAAATGCAAAATTAATCTTTTATGGCGGCACCACTTCTTTTTTCCAGTAAGAAAGGAGTTGAATGGAAATTTTCCAAGTTGGACTTTCTGTTGAATCATTCACAGGCTGCTTATATGCATGACATTAGAAGCGCCGTGGGCATAAATTACTAAAAATAACTTACTGTTAATATCTAATGAAGTAATTTATTGTCATGGGTTTCATTTTAAATTTTTTATCCGATGCGGACGGATAAACATACTCGAAAATGTGAACTCACTATAAGAAAAGAAGAAAACATAAGAGCTGAGCAGAATACACTAGTGTGTCTCGAACTGTCAAAAAGTTAATCGTTCGCCTGTAAACTTGGTAGCAAGAGCAACACGCAGCACGTGTATTTTCCGTTTGTATTGGTGTATTTACCAATCAACCTGCACGATTTGCCAGTTTCAACTGGAAGAGTCCTTACGTGGCAGCTAAGGTTTATGCTTTCGCTTTGTACGAATTTTACTTAACTAAAGTGCTTTTCGTTGAAGAAAAGATTTGCTCTTTCTGAAAATTGAAAATAAAATTTCATACATATACAGAGCAATTCTCAATGTGCTACCCAGGCTCCACTTGCAATGAAAGAATCAATTTGTTGATAGAAAAATTTCCATTAACTGTTACATTACTAATGTAGACGCTTTGGAAATTATCTTCAACTATCAATGATTGATTTCCATTTGAAGAGCAATCATTGACATGAATCTACACGCAATGGATTTTAAAATGACACTTAGACCTTAAATTATTTTTTCGACTCCAACGCCTACGCCTATACAATTAAAAACATAAATTTAAAACCGGAATTAATGCGGACATTGTGAAATTTCAAAGCTTTGACGATTTTCTTTCCGTTTTAAATGTGGCACTGAAGTCAACGAAATGCCCAAATTGAAAACGATTGAAAATCTAATTTCCATTTATTTTTTCATGGTGATTGCCATGTCCATTTCCATTGCCTTAATGCCTTGGGCTTAGGCATGGACTACATAAGTAGACGCAGTATGAAGGAGTATACATTTTTCCTATAAATTTTTAGCTGTGTATGTATATTTTTTAGCTTTTATTCAAACTATGTATATTTTTTTTGTTAAGATACATGTATTAAAAAATCAATTTTAGTTGATGAATAGCTAAATTTACAAATGAAATTAAATTATCTACAAATAAATAAGAGCTCAAAAATAAGCCCTATACTTTTCCTGGAAATAAACGGTGTTTTCTTGCTCAATGCCTATGTAGCTATATATTTTGTACAATGTCGCCCATATTTGATTTATTAAATGACTCTACAAGTCAACAGGGTATGATTGAGGAGTTAAGATCTTTCTGTTCGCAAGAGCAGCACAGAAGTGACAGTGACAGTTCTGCTGAAGCACAGCCGGCCACCCTGCATATTTTGTGGTAAACCCCCTAATCAATGGATAGTTGGATGATGTAACTGAAATGCAGATTTACTAATCAACGAGTATAAAATGGAAAAGCTCCAAAGCTATCGGTTTAATTGTAATTGGCGCTGGCACGAGAGTCAGCTCGCGACTCGACGTTCTTATCAACAAGGTTCAGTCAAACTGTTTGACACGTTTTAATCGGGTTGTTTTAATTATTGTGGAGTAAACATAAAATCAAAAGCCAAAATATGTGCGGGATTTTTGCGATATTTTCAAAAAATGGTCGTCCTATCGCTTCCAAGAAGTACCACTCGCGACCTGAGAATTTGCGTCAGATTGCCACAAGGCAAAGTGCCAAACAACGACACCGAGGACCAGACTACACCGGTGTGGAAATTATTCAAGAGGATGGCGTGGCAATGGTGCACGAGAGGCTTTGTATTGTGGGTGTTCATACGGGGCATCAGCCGTTCAAGTCTCAAGATGAGACCATTCTTATGGTGGCCAATGGTGAGATCTATAACTATCTGGAGCAAGCCGCTGAGATTGCAAAAAAACGAGGTGGCTACGTACCCAAAAGTGACTGCAACGTCATAATTGAACTGTACGAGGAGTACGGCGAAAACCTGTTCGAGTATATCACTGGAATGTTCGCGTTTGCTCTGTATGACAAGAAGACACAAACGATTCTCTTGGCTCGCGATCCGTTTGGGATAATTCCCATGTACTATGGAGAAGATAGAGATGGTAACATATGGGTTAGCAGTGAGATGAAGTGCTTGGTGGATGTGTGCCCTAAGGTGGAAAACTTTCCACCTGGCTATATGCGCGTGGGCAAACCAGGTGCGTTGCAAGAGAAAAAGTTCTTTAATCAGGCGTGGCAGACGGAAATCCCCAGAGATATCACCGACTTATCAGTGCTGCGGCAGACGTTTGTTTCAGCAGTTCGAACTCATCTGCATTGCGACGTTAACTTCGGTGCCCTGTTGTCCGGTGGAGTGGACTCGAGTCTTGTGGCGTCAATAGCGACGAAAATTATGCGCGAACGATATCCGGACTACAAGCTCAAGACGTTCTCGGTTGGACTTGAGGGTGCACCCGATTTTAAGTACAGTAAAATGGTTGCAGACTACATTGGCAGTGACCACACGGAGTTGGTGTTTAAAGTAGCCGATGGCCTGGATTGCATTCGTGATATCATTTATCACTTGGAGACGTATGACGTGACCACGGTTCGCTGCAGCATCCCGATGATTCTTCTTACGCGGTACATCAAGAGTACTGGCATCAAGATGATTTTGTCTGGTGAAGGCGCCGACGAAATGTTTGGCGGCTATTTATATTTCTTCAATGCTCCTGATACGGATCAATTCCATCGTGAACTCGTGACGAGAGTTCAGAAACTTTACCTGTCCGACTGTCTGCGGGCTAACAAAGTCGCCATGGCGAAAGGCGTTGAGCTCCGAGTTCCATTCCTCGATACGGCTTTTGTCAACTATGTGATGTCGCTGCGCCCAGAAGACAAAATCCCTGGTAAGTTGAACTGTTTTGAAGACAAACAGACGCATCGGATTGAGAAGCATATTCTGAGGAGTGCTTTCGCCGATGATTATCTTCCTGATGCGGTTTTGTGGCGTCAAAAAGAGCAATTCTCCGATGGAGTGGGCTACGACTGGATCGACACAATTCGAGCGTATGCCGCCTCGCATGTAAGCGATGAAGAATTTGCTACTGCCGAACAACGCTTCCCCATCAATCCACCTACAACAAAGGAGGCATTCTACTACAGGGATATCTTTGAAGAACTCTTTCCCGGCAATGAAGCGGCCAAAACCGTTCAGCGTTGGGTGCCGCGGCAAGACTGGGGATGCTCGGAAGATCCATCTGGCAGGGCCCAGGCGATGCACAACAATAAGACTGAAAATCTCGTAAAAAGCAAGCAACTAAAAGACGTTTGAACAATTCTATGATCTCATTTAATTATTTATTTGTCTTGACCATTGGCCAAAATGTTAATGGTGTAATTTTTGCACTAACAGTAGATACTTTTTTCTATGAAAATGTTTTCTTCTAAGTACAAGTTTAATCGTTAAATATTTAATAAATTAAACACTTACTAAGTGGGAACACTTATCGATGAATGGGGCTTTTGATAGTTGTTTGATTTACTTTGCAGGTTTGAAGTCGGATGGTGGCATCCTTCATAGCCAGATGCAATTCTGCCTCAAGCGTTCTTTTAGTCACCAGGAACCTAGAAAGTCGAGGAAAAACAGGCAGTAGAAGCATTTTGCCCAACTTGATGGATGGGATGGTTAGAGGAGGTACCCGATTTCACCCCAGGTCACTCAAATACGCACACATATAAAAAACTAAACAAATGCAACTTCGACGTACCTACAGATAATCTAGGTCCGAATATGTTACTAAAAATTGTCGGTCTCGATTAGTTTAGCAGGAATAACAGGGGCAAAAATGTTCAAAAAGAGGCGCCCTGCCAGAGAATTAGCACTTCCCTTAGCGGAGCGACAAAGTCACGTGAGCGACTAAACCATGCAAAAAGCGAGTTTATCCATTTAAAAACTTAAAGCGAAGTTGTCTCCAAAAGCAATGTTTTTTTGCAGAAAAAGCTATTTAAATTTCAATTGCATATTCTTAGGCGAAAATTAAAAGGGTCGATTTGAGCGCTGTATTGAATAATTGAAATTTTGGCATAAGTTTACCGTAGGTCCAAGTGGAATGTATTGCATTTTTTTTTATCTTAATATATAGATTTGGGTGCCGTGGCGTAGTGGTAGTGTGTGTGCTTACTACGCCGGAGGTCTGGGTTTGAATCCTGCCATCCTCACCTGAAAAAAAAGACTTGTTCTTTTTCACGGTGCCCACCTCCGCGAGAGTCTGACAAGCCCTCCGAGAGTATCATTTGTCTTGAAAAACTTCTCAAAGTGCCGTTCGGATTCGGCAAAAAATTGTAGGTCCCCTTGTATGTGAAGAAATCAACACACACAGCATACATTGTTGAGAAGTTGGCCCTGGTTCACATGGAGCTGCGCCACTCTATTTATTTATTTATTTTTAAATTCCACTTGGACCTACGGTAAACTTGTTCCGAAATTTTGAGTAGCTATAGTTTTTAAACTAAATTAAACCGACAATTTTTAATAGGGTAAATGTACCAGTACCCGGCCACCTAACATATTTTTCAATTTTTTAAGGTAGATATCTAATTATCCTGACTGAAGGCCTTCATTTTCTTTCTTTAGATCAATTAAGTGGTATATTATGTATTGAAACAAATTGTAAACTCCAAATTTATATAAAATTATTATTTAATAACAATATTTTTTTGATAAAAATGAATTTGCACCAGAACCCGGCCACAAAATTTCAGTACCCGGCCAGTTGGATTCAGTATCCGGCCAGGTCGCTTTTACATATGAAAATATAGAGCAAAACGGTAAATTATTAAACATTTTTAAACAAGAAATTTAGATTTTTGATTTTTTAGACTTAAAAGTTTAATAATATATAAATATTAAGTAGGTCTTATTTAAATATTAAGTAGGTCTTACATATTTTTGAATTCAACAAAAAAATTTCTCGTGCTTATTAAGTACATAGGTAAAAAAATATTATTTAAAATAAATATAGCGTTATTTTGTTGATAAGGTTATAAAAATATAAATTGAAAATCTAAGCGGACGTATCGTCCTCATATTGAGCAGCAACAGTTGAGCAGCAAAATCACAAAATTTGTGTGCTTTCTTTTAAAAGCTTTACTTTTATATGATTTTCTAATACTCGATTTCTTAGGGAAAAATGTAGGGAGAGTTTTTAATTAATGCAATCGTATTTGTAATTAAAAGAATCTAAGGATAGCTTAAATAGTTAACTTTGTAATAGCGGGATAACGTTGTAATCCACTCCGAGGTAGCAATCTACACAGACAGTTCTACATCAAGTGGGGGTTTTGAAGTAGGTGTACACAAAGAAAAACTCGGCATCGTAACAAGCAGAAGTCTACTGAACTCCTGCTATATCTTTTAAGCCGAGATTCTAGCAATACTAATAGCCGCTAAAAAAGCCAGAGTATTAAAACGTAAACAGAAAAGCAGCCATTAAGACCCTGGCAAAACCAACAGTAAAATCTCGTGTAGTAAAGGTGCGCGTCCATATGTGAGTAAAACTACTGCGAGTAGCTCTCAGGCGACTCTCGAGAGTCCCGAGAGTACTCGCAGAAAATTGATTTTGCTCTCAATCTCAACTCCCCAACTCCTTGAAAGTCTCTATCTGAAAGTTACTCTCGTGATACTCGAGAGTGGCCTGAGAGCTATTTTTAGTAGTTGTATTCTCAAGTGGGCACGCGCCTTAAGACTCTGTCGCTCAGAACTTAGGGCCCTAAGCATACAGAATACTATCCGCATTGATTGGGTACCAGACCATAGTGACTTCATCGAATGAAAGGCCTGACGAGCTAGCAAAACATGGCTCATATTCATATCTATGCATAGAGCGCGCAAAGGGGCTTATCCGCCGGGCTCTTTTGAGACAGGCTAAGTGCCTACAACATTCAATATAACCCATAATAGATAGGAAAATTTGCAGAATTACGGCGTTGGCCATCCATAAACAGGTGCAAGTTAAAAAAGCTTATAGCAATGAAAATGCCATCACTATGGCCATAGCCACAGGAGTGACAACAGGCCACAACCTGTTGGCAAAATACTCAGCTAAATTAAGAATCATTAAGTCCTACTTTATTTCCAAGGTCTGTCATGATTAGGAAGAAGATCAGAGAACGACAACATCCCTGCAAGACGCATAAAAGGAGGCAACGTTTTAGACTTCTAGACCAATTTAGTTTTGAGAAGTTGGAGAAGCTTGCAGCAATACCGGTGGCGAATATCGTGAATTTCAGCAGGTACCCGGCTGGGCCAAGTTTATCTTCGAAGCTTAGCATACTTCAACTAACTAAGAACCACTAACTAACTTCCCTTTCCCGATGCTCTAGAACGGATTAACGGAAAGATCGGAGAACGTTTTTTTTTTCTATAATACACTCGCGAACAAGGGATTAGGCTACCCTTTAAATGGTGCACATCTCACGAGCGGAAAGACAGAGAGGAGAAGGAGGAGAGGTACCGATGCACTCTTGTTTTGAATAGCTGCATGTTGTAATGGGTAGAAAAGACTGATTGTGGTAGGACATTCCACATTCGTGTTGTACGGCTTATGAAAGAACCTCTGAACTTCACCGTACGTCCGAAAGAGGGCTCGAGGGTGAACTGATGCGCATTCGATCTTTGAAGAGTATTACGGTTGAAAGTCTTAAGGAGCGGAATGCAATTGGCTATTTTGTTGGTTATAGAAATTTTTGAACACTGGTTATAGAAAAAGCGATAAAACAATGACAGGCATGAGACATTGCGTCGGTGTTCAAGTGAGTCAATTGACTTCGCAATATTGGTGTCACCAATTAGTTTTAACGCCCGCGTTTGAATCCTATCCAGCAGGTGCAGTGCAGTTTTTGGTGCACCTGCCCAGACATGGGAGTTATATTCCAGCTTAGGGCGAATGTATGCCTTATATAAGATAGCCAGATCAGAAGGGGTAAAATATTTCATGCACCTTTTGAGGAAACCTAGGCATTTCGCAGCGTTTTTGGCAGTTTCAAATATGTGATCATTCCAACTTAAGTTTTTATTGACACACAAACCGAGGATGAAAAGCTTTTCGGTTTCATCGATGCAAGTGTCGTCCATGGATAACGGCTGGGTATTATGATTTGGCTTCAATGACAGAAGACAGCATTGAGTTTTGGAAGCATTAAACTCCACTCTGTTTAGAGATCCCCCTGATACAATGCTGTTAAGGTCGGAGTTTAATGAGTTTAACATACGCTGCCGTCCCAGTTCTACGTCCGAAGAGCAGGGGTGGTGCGGAACCGAGAACGAATATGAAAAAATTAGAGTACTGTCATCGGCAAAGGAGTGGATTGGATTAGTGGTAGCAGACAGAAGATCGTTTATGAAAACGAGAAAGAGAGTCGGAGACAAAACAGAGCCCTGGGGAACCCCAGCGTTTATTTTGTGAAGTGCAGACTTGAACTCATCCAAAACAACTTGAATTAAACGGTTTGAAAGGTAATTACTAATCCATTGAATAAGAGATTCGTCGATTCCAAATGCACGCATTTTCGACAAGAGAGCTTGGTGCCAAACTCTGTCAAATGCTTTTGAAATATCTAGCGCAACAATCTTGCTTTCACCAAGAAGATGCAAGGAATGGTTCCACTTTTCGGTGAGATATGCCATCAGATCACCAGTGGACCTTTTGCTACGAAAACCATATTGCCGGTCATTAAGGAGTTTTCGTGATTCGAGATATTTCATGAGCTAGAAATTAATCAGCGTTTCCATGACCTTAGAAAGAAGGGAAGTAAGTGCAATTGGACGATAGCTAGAGGGAGAAGAAGAATCGCCTTTTTTAGGGACGAGCTGGACAAATGCTGGTTTCCATCTACTCGGGAAGAGACCTGAAGAGTAGGACTGATGAAAAAGCTACACAATGGTTTTGCCAGCGTGGAAGAACACCTCTTCAGAACAATCGGGGATATACCAACTGGACCAGCGGATTTGTGAATGTTGAGATCCTTTAGTACTTTATTAACTGTACGAGTGCGAAAATGAATTTGTCCCATAGTGCATTCCACGCGCTCAAGCACAGGCGGCGACATTACGCAATCTGGTAGCGTGGAGCTGGTAGCGAAATGAGCTGCGAGGAGATTGGCTTTGTCTAGCGAACTGACAGCTGGAATGCCGTTGCAGACGAGTGACGGGATGGAGGATGAGGCACAGTTTTTTGTATTTTTGACGAAAGACCAGAAGTTTTTACTACCTTTGGGACTATTTTCTGCCTCAGCTTTTGATCGTACAAAAATTTTACTCGACGGATATGAGTATTGCAGTCATTTCTGGCATGTTTGAACTTATTCCGGTTTACTAAAGAGGGGTTTTCCTTGTAACACCGAAAGTAAGATTCCTTCAATCTTATCGCCTCCTTTCAGCTCAAGTCAAACAACTTAAAGAACAACTTCAGCCACTTTTCTTGACATTTAAGAGTTAAGAGGTTTAAGATTTAGAGTCGATTAACTAGCTTCCCCACATAAACTGTCCTGCAAAACACTTTTTTGGCGAGTTATACTTTGAAGCGACTTTCCTGTGGTTTAATTCGTTTTTTTCTGCCTTCACTCGCGCTTTATTGCTTCCTTGAGTTTGAGATCAGTCTTCAACTTTTAATTTTTCGGACTTTTGGGTCGTAGCCTATGAAATAGTATCATTTTACATACAATTTTTGGGTGGCCGGATACTGATGCTTGTTGTTTTAGAAACCGGTCATAGCAATCTTCTTACCGAGTGGGTGCCGTGGCGCAGTGGTTAGTGTGTGTGCCTCTGACGCCGGAGGTCTGGGTTCGAATCCTGCCTCTGCCACCTGAAAAAAACAGACTTGTTCTTTTTCACGGCTCCTACCTCCGCGAGGGTCTGACAAACCCTCCGCGAGTAACATTTGTCCTGAAAAACTTCTCAAAGTGCCGTTCGGATTCGGCAAAAAATTGTAGGTCCCCTTGTATGTGAAAAAAAAAAAAAAATATAGCACACACAGCATACATGGTTGAGAAGTTGGCCCTGGTTCACCTCGAGCTGTTGCGCCACTCTATACAGGGTGTTTCCAAATTCGATGCAAATATTTTGACACAAGATTCTTGGGTATGTTTGAAGAAAAAAATTGTTCTACAGTATGGGCCTATCTCAAATTTTGATACCACTTATTGGGAATTTAAGAAAACACCTACTTTGAGGTACCTTGACCCATACTAACACAAATATCTCCGCTAACACTTACAACAGGTACTTCATTTAGGACTTAAATTTTAGAAGAAATAGTATTCCTTTTAACTGCATTAAAATAAAATTGATGGCTTTTTTAACTTTCGAGATATTTGCTTTTAAGTCGGATCCTTCTTCCCTGCCCATGACATTTTTTTGACTTTCAAGACACATTTCTGCGAAAAATGCGTAATAAACATACCGGTAATTTTTTTTTTTTCTGGTGCACCTAACAATACTTAATAAAAATTGCTAACACAAGTTACCCGAAAAACCCACAGATTTTATGATACTTGGGAAATTCCATAGCAGGTAAAATTATGAAAAACTCTTTTCACGAAGCCGCGACAGGTATAAGGTGGAAATATGATTTGTTACCTACTTTTATAACCGCGATTGACAACAAGAACGATTTTTTGACTATGTATTAATAATTTGCGTAGGTTTTAGAGCATGCATTTTTATTAGTCTACCTGATAAAAAGGTAATTTCCCTATCATTTTTCTGTTAAATCCCAAAAAGGATTAAGTTTGAGGTTGGTCGCCTAGTTGGAAAATTTACCTAATGTAAATTGTATAAAAGGTTAGAAAACAAAATTAAATCCATCAAAGTCATTTTTGAAGCCGAGGTGACACAACAGTTGTTAAGAAACTCTACTTGAAATGACATCTTTTACAAACGAAGAATACGCCGATATTATCTACGTTTATGGGATGTGCAACGGAAATTCTATTAGAGCACAACAAAGATACCATCAGCTTTATCCAAACCGAAGAGTACCTAATCCCCGCGTATTTACAAATTCGTTTCGAAGACTTCGGGAAACGGGATCTGTTTCAACAAGACGACCTAACGCAGAAGCTTCACCAGGAAGAATTGCAGTTGATGAAAGAATACTGGAAGAGGTTGCAAATGATCCATCAATCAGCATCAGGCGCTTATCCTTGCGATTTAATGTTTCAACACATAAAATTTTTCGTCTCCTGCATACGGAAAACTTGTATCCATACCACCATACACCTGTGCAGGAACTGCTTCCGAGTGATTTGGAGCCGAGACTTGAGTTTTGCAACTGGTTTGTTAGAGCGGAACTTGGATGACAAAGGTTTTATAAGCAGAATCCTATGGACAGACGAATCTCAATTTACTAGAGATGGGATTACAAATTTTCACAATCTACACACATGGGCTGCGGAAAACCCACACACAAGGAGAGAGTCATCATTTCAACACAGATTTAGCGTCAATTTGTGGGCAGGTGTTATTGGAAACAACTTAATCGGTCCCTTCAAACTGCCTCCCACACTGAATTCTGCAAACTATCTGGAATTTTTGCGCAATGATTTAACAGATCTACTGGAGGATGTTCCGGTAACTCAACGAGCTTCGTCATATTTTCAACAGGATGGAGCCCCAGCCCACTTTGGTCGCGAGGTTAAGAATTGGCTGGATGAAAAGTACGCTGGTCTTTGAATAGAAAGAAATGGACCAGTTCACTGGCCTGCAAGATCTCCAGACCTTACAATTATGGATTTTTTTGTATGGGGGAGAATGAAAGAACTTGTTTATTCTACAGAAATATCAACTCTAAATGATTTAGAAGATCGCATTCTCCAAGCCTCGTCACAAGTGAGGCAGGAGTTGTCCTCAATAAACGTTGACAGCGCAATCCAAAAACGGGCTCTAGCATGCATACAAAATGGAGGAGGACACTTTGAACACCTTATTTGATTGTAAAGTTAACTTAATGAAATAAAAAAAAAAACATAAACCAAACACAAGCATTTTTATTCAGAATAATAGGAATTGAACACTATGAATCGAGTTTTTCATAATTTTACCTGCTATGGAATTTCCCAAGTATCATAAAATCTGTGGGTTTTTCGGGTAACTTGTCTTAGCAATTTTTATTAAGTATTGTTAGGTGCACTAGAAAAAAAAATTACCGATATGTTTATTACGCATTTTTCGCAGAAATGTGTCTTGAAAGTCAAAAAAATGTCATGGGCAGGGAAAAAGGATCCGACTTAAAAGCAAATATCTCGAAAGTTAAAAAAGCCATCAATTTTATTTTAATGCAGTTAAAAGGAATACTATTTCTTCTAAAATTTAAGTCCTAAATGAAGTACCTGTTGTAAGTGTTAGCGGAGATATTTGTGTTAGTATGGGTCAAGGTACCTCAAAGTAGGTGTTTTCTTAAATTCCCAATAAGTGGTATCAAAATTTGAGATAGGCCCATACTGTAGAACAATTTTTTTCTTCAAATATACCCAAGAATCTTGTGTCAAAATATTTGCATCGAATTTGGAAACACCCTGTATATATATATAATCTTCTTACCGAAAACAGTGGCCGGATACTGAAACCGGCCACATTCGTAATCAGAATACTCAAGTACATATTTTTTTTTTAAGCATTTTTTTTTTCTTAAATTTTTGAATGCTTAAAAATATGTACTTGTGTATTCTGATTACGAATGTGGTAGAGTAGGTGTACCAGTATCCGGCCACTCACTAGTATCCGGCCACTTTCAATTAATTGATTAAAAATAAGAAATTTATATATAGTCAGTGTTCGCAAATGTACTTTTCCCAATTTTCCAGGCTTATTTTATACTTTGGTGAAGTTTGACCTACCTAGGTGTCCATATTCCTATCGAAAAAAATTTTCAAAGTCTGAAGTTAGTTGCAAACGCTAAAAGTGTGTTTTTGAGTTCTCGATTGCGAGTTGGAGGAGGAAACTAAACAGTCCAATTACAGTATTGTCTGTTCAATAATGTATAAGTTTTGGTTGTGTTTTTGGTAAATTATAGTATTGTTGACCAATTGGCATTCAAGAAGTAAGAATCTGTTGTTTTAAGTTTTTAGGAATTTGGTGGCCGGTTTTTTTTTTTTTTTTTTTTTTTAAGCATTCAAAAATTTAAGAAGTGGGGTGCCGTGACGTAGTGGTTAGTGTGTGTGCTTACTACGCCGGAGGTCTGGGTTCGAATCCTGCCATTGTCACCTGAAAAAAAGACTTGTTCTTTTTCACGGTCCCCACCTCCGCGAGGGTTTGACAAGCCCTCCGAGAGTACCAATTGTCTTGAAAAGCTTCTCAAACTGCCGTTCGGATTCGGCAAAAAATTGTAGGTCCCCTTGTATGTGAAGAAATGAACACACACAGCATACATTGTTGAAAAGTTGGTCCTGGTTCACATCGGGCTGTTGCGCCACTCTAAAAAAAAAATTTAAGAAATTCCACTTGGACCTACGGTAAACTTGTTTTTCTTTTTTGTGTTTAGCTGACAGACGCTTTTTTGGCATAAGCTTACCGTTTAGGCCCAAGTGGAATTTGTTGGATTTTTTAATTTTAGTATAAGTATGACACTTTATATATGGAAAAATTTAAGCTTTGAAAACCTAACTTTTAAACTAAATAAGCCCGACAATTTTTAATAATATATATATTTGCAATAAGGTTATTCAAATATGTACATAAACAATGTGCATAAACAAATCAAAGAAATTCTGCTTCGACCTACGGTAAACTGTTCCGCTGTTTTTTGTTGCACTTTAATTTTTTGTTGCAATCAATCAGCGAGTGTTCTAGCTTACCTTTGTGGTATCATATGAGGCACATTTCCATATTGAGTAGGAATGTGACTTACTTTCCAAGTTGACATAGTACCTTATTGTTGAAGGTAGTTGTCATTGGGGCCCTTATTTGAAACCTTAGCCTGAACAACAACGGTATTAAGAACTCTGAGGACCCTATAAGGCTGGAGCTGGACTAACACCGCATCAGTCAAAAAGTTGCCACATTAAACAACAATACATTGATTCCTATGCGCCAAGCACAGATCAAACTAAAGGGAAACAAAGTGTTATGCCTTCTGGTACATTTCTATGCCTCTGAATAAAAAAAAACTACACACCAGCAAGCCTCCTTGCAATTAAAACCATCCCAGAAAAGACTCTTTTTATATCGATAAAGTAAATCCCCAGTGACACCTTCAAAGCAGTCATCAAAATAAAATACCAATCTGCATTCATTACGATAAGGACTTGTAGATTCTTGTTTCCATTTGGGTTCTCTTGAGCATCGGCCTCTTACTATCGATAATACAAAGCCCGAGTCATAAAACCAAATAGTCCTGATCGAATTTCAAGCGGAACAAATTTTCAGTGGTGCGGCCCAACACGCCACCACCCCTTTACATGTAGCAGCTTGAACCAAAAAAAAATTTGCTTCGGCAAACTGCCCCATCCCTGAGAATTTCTATTTACATTTACGAGCTTGTGTCCCATACGCAAGAGTTTGAAATTGCTCTCGAGGATTTAATAAGACAGGATATTCTCGCATAATTTTTCTATAATCGCAGTTCGCCGGGTCCTTATAAGGATCAAAATGAATGAGCTTCTAAATGCTTGCGGTCATTTGAATGTGGATGCCATAAAGATAAGATGCGGTCAAGGAAAAAGCAATTTCGGTTTCATCCTCAATTGACTTTCAATTGTTTCTGGGTGTTTTGAAATGGTCCTTGGCTCTGATTATGGGTCGCCAGAGTGTCACGGCTGGAATGGTCAAAGCCGCACTGTAGCCAAATTATGTTTTGGTATTTTTGTAGAAAATATTGCACACACATTTATATTATGATTGTATCCTTTAGAGCAATGATAACAATCAGAACTTATGTAAAAAGGGCTTCACAAACAAATTGTACCTATATTTTATGAGTTTACCCTTTTTCCGATTCGTATAGGAAAAGGAAATTTTAGTAATTATTCTATTTTCAATGATTCCAAACATGTGTATCCATACGCGAATGGAATAAAGTTTTTCTCAATATTTTATTTCCTGAATTTGTAGTTCACGTGCTTTGACAAAAAATATCAAGCTTCGTTTATAAGCAGAGTTCAAGCCAGCGTCAACCGTATGTAAACAGCTATAAATGAGAACTTGAAGCTCGCTTCAGGTACCAAGCAGAGAATTTAATAAGGTAGCTATATCAGGTTAAGGTTTAAATAAGGTATAACAAAGGCATAAGTCTTACTGAATGACCACAAAACCCTTAAGGTAGGCCTTATTATAAGGAAACTGACTCATTCAGATGGACAAAAAATCACAGAAACAAAACCAAATCCTTATTATAAGCCTTAAAATGGTTTTCATCAATGCTTAGGCTATGCAATAAACAAGGTTTAATAACTTATACCTGATCTTTTATGTCATGGCCTGGTGTTTGAAGAAGGTATAAATTAAGGAATGTTGTATGGGACTAACCGCTCCTTACGAATAACAAGCCTCACGTGCTCACATAATTTGGAACACAGGCATACGTAATTTGGAAACAGTTTAGGTGCAGACTCGCCGAAAGAAAATCTAGGCCCAGGTATAGCCATGTATAGGAAAGGGCCCTCGGTTTTTGTTTTTAAATAGTTTCGAATAGATCCATAACTTTGGGAGCGAGCCTAGCATAACACATCAACTCTTTACAGCTTTCCTCACCACAAGACGCCGACGACGCGACGCCACTTTCGACACACAACGGACGAGCTCGTCAAGATCCAACCTCATGCTTTGGCGGCCTGTTTGAAAAGGCTTTAAACTCTCTTTTTCCCAGGGTTTAACTCTCAAGCGAGTTCGTCGCCCCGCTAAGGGTGTGCCAGTTGTTGTCTGACAGGCAACTGTGGCCTTGTACGGGTAGGGTATGTGTTTAAGTTTTTTGAGAGCACTTTTTTTTTTACCTTTTTAAGCCAATGCGACTCCTAAACTAAACAAAACCGACACTTCTTAATCGAATATAAATATTCGGAATTGAGACACCCAAATCCACATACATATTTGGATAAACAATCTAACGAATTACGAATTCCACTTGGACCTACGGCAAACTTATGCAAGAAACACCACAGCTTACCCCCGCAGGTGGTAAGCCTTTGCAATGCATCTAATTGTTGTCCATGCTATTTGCATATTGGATGGGAAAAAAGTGTTTAATATTCGGCCGACCCAGAATCAACAATCTGATAGGCACATATCAGTGTGGCTTTAGGCCAGGAAAGTCCACCATCGAACAAATATTCACACTGCGGCAGATCTTGGAGAAAACCCAGGAATTCCAAATCGATACACACCGCCTCTTCATCGATTTCAAGGCCGCGTATGACAGCATCTATTAAGACGAGCTATATAGCGCAATGTCTAGTTTTGACATCCCTGCCAAACTCGTCAGTCTGTGCAGGATGACGATTGAAAATTCACGCTGTTCCGTCAAGGTCGGCAAAGACCTCACCGACTCCTTTAATGTCAAAAAAGGATTAAGACAAGGCGACGCGCATATGTGACTTCTTTAAATCATACTTGACAGAATTGTGCAGAACTCCCGTGCCAACACCAGAGGCAAAATATTTCAAAAGTCTGTTCAACTACTCACATACGCAGACGAAGCGGCGGATGTGGGCTTAGCAATCAACGAGGGCAAAACCCAGTATGCGCTCATAAAGAAAAGACACCCAACATCGACGTCTTGGACAAGACAACACCATCGACTACTATGACTTGGAGGTAGTTAGGGACTTTGTCTACCTTGGTTCCGCTATCAATTCAGACAATGACACCAGCGCTGAAATCAAACGAAGGATAACTCTTGCCAATCGCTGTTTCTTTGGGCTAAGTAGGGAATTGAGTAGCAAAGCCGTCTCTAGAGCAACTAAAGTGTCCATGTATAAGACCCTCATCATCCCAGTCCTGCTTTACGGTGCAGAAGCATGGACTCTGTCAAAGGCGGATGAAAACACTTTAGGCTGCTTCGAGAGGAAAATTCTTCGGACGATTTACGGTCCCGTCTGCATAGACGGAGAGTGGAGGAGGAGATATAACATCGAACTGTACGGGCTGTACAGCGATACCGACCTAGCCAAAAGAGTCAAAACACAACGTCTACGATGGCTGGGTCATCTAGAGCGGATGGACACCAACGCCCCGGCCCGGAAAATCTTCGAATCCACACCGCAGGGACGACGCGGTAGAGGAGCACCGAGACTCAGGTGGCGCACGCAAGTGGAAGGGGACCTCAGCCAACTTCGCGTGCGAAACTGGAGACGGCTAGCTAGAGACAGAGCTGGCTGGCGAAGCTTGTTGGCCGAGGCCCAGGTCCACCCCGGACTGTAGCGCCACTTCACTCCAAGCCGCTTCACTCCACGAACTTTTCCTGCAGAGGCAATGACTGCCGATAAAAACAGCTGCCATTCCTCCCCTACATTCAAAAGGTCAGTTGGAATTTGTTCAAACTTCTCCGAAACATGCTGTGCAAAGTGCTCTCTGAAATCAGAGTCAGCATCCTGCAACCTTTCCTACAGTATGCGTTCCCACCCAGTTTTGGTTTTCGCCTGGGTGGCAAAGGAATACTGTCGCTGAAAAACAATTTACACAGTACTAATGGCCTTTTCGGTTGGTCGTCCGGGAGCGTCCGGGAGACTTTTGGACTCTCTTGAAACTGTTTTCTTTGACTCGTTTGACAGTTCCTCTTCTGGATAGAAGAAAAATTTGCTTCTGGTTTTGAATCCAGAATCAAAATCAGAAGCACGCGCACAATCATAACTACATGTGTCAATGTCAAGTTGGATAAATGTCATTTGTCTCCTGTATAATAGCTTTTGCTTTACATATACAACGCTAGACAAACTTTAAAATCAATAAAAACGTGTTTGGCTGTTCGGAGAGAAGCCCCAATCGGGGAGAGGAACGCCCTGATCCGGGATCACCAACCGAAAAGGCCATAAGTGGTGATCAGTTGACAACTTAGCTCCCCTGAAAACTCGAACATCACAAATCATTCTGTGAACACACGATGGTACAACAAAGAAATCAATCAGTGACTTCTGATTTAAACTGTGCTTGTACCATGTGTATTTGTGAATGTCTCTGTGTGGGAAAAAGGTGTTCATGATGGACAAGCCATATGCACAGCAAAAGTCCAACAACTTCCCTCCGTTCCTGTTTTGATCCGGGTCACCGTGCCTCCCGATCACACTCCTCCAAGTATTGTCGTCCGTACCCACATGTGCATTGAAGTCACCCATCAGGAGAAAGAAGTCCATTTCTGCCACTCTGTCCAGGACAGCATCAACTTCGTTCAAAAAGGATTCATACTCTGACTCTCGGTTTGGTGAACCTGAACCAGAGCCAGAGTCGATCGTTCAAGCTTAAGCTTTAAGATCAGAATCCTTCCCCCTAACGAAATGATGTCGAATACATTTTCCGACAACCGGGGGCTTGTGCGTATCCCAACACCCGCCTGTGCGGTTTGGGGATGTGATTTGGGACGCCAGACCAGAAGAGCTTCCACTCATCGTCCAAGTCTTTGGTTCCAGAACCCTTCCACTTAGTTGAGGAGATGCCAGTTGCATCGAGCTGATACTTTTTGGCCTCCTCAACCAGTTCAAGTTCCTTCCTCGTAAGCGACGAGACATTCCACGTGCCAATTTTGAGTTGGTGCCGTTGTCGACTTGTAAAGTTTCCACCTAAGCCCTCATTTTGACTTGGCGCTGTCCCCCTCCGCCCCCCGTAATGGATAGCGGTACCATTGACGTGCTGCTCGTAACTTCTTCGGGTTAAACCCGGTCGGATGCCGAGCGGGACCTTCCTCGCTTGGTGGTCGGAATAATATATTAAGCAAAATGTTTTCGATTTGGAACAAAAATATTGAATAAAATGCATTTGAAAATTTATTCCAAGCCCACTAGAGGAGGTCAATCAATTTGAAATTTTTTACCAATTGTACTGCTTCGGATGACAAGGAGCCATGTAGAAAATTTCAGATCTCTAGCTCAGAATTTAAGCCCTAAAACCATATGGAACACAGGCAGACGGACGGACGGACAAGGACATGGCTTATTCAATTCAGAATTCGGTTTCGATCATATGCCCTTAAGGTCTTGGGGGCCTACCATTATTATTTCACCGTGTTACAAACTATGTGACAAACTTAATATTCCTCCTATATCCTGTGGGATGAGGTCTAAAAGCCGTTTATTTTGGATTTAACAGCTGTTTTTATGGTTATATTTGAGATACCATCCGGTCCAGGCATCTCTGGATTCCCAAACTTGTAGCACGCTTTGGAGAATTATTCCGATTTATAACTCTCTCTTAGTCCTCGGGTTCGGGTCACTCCCACTCCACACTTATGTTAACCAATTATAATTCCAGCCATAAGCTCTTGAACGGCATTGCGCTCCTTACACGGAAGTGTATAAAAATAATTATGGGTATACCCATGGGTACCCAGTGGTACAAGCATACTACCAACTTGGAAAAAAGCCAAGTTAAAGCTTTTAACAAATATTTTGCATAGCCCATAATGAAAACGCTTCATTTTTTTTTACTAAAAACCACAAATTGAGTTTTGTATTGATACACGCGTTCTTTTTCACGCAAAAGACAATTTGCATAATTTTATATTCATTTCATAATGTCCCAATAATTTTTTCCGACTACTTTCTATGATGTCTGACAATTTTCAGGGTTGTCGGCTCTTGTACAAGACAAATTGCTAATGGTTTCTAATTTTCCTGCCGCGAAGCTTCCTTGCATCATTCCAACGGCATTATCATCCCCGTGAGCCTCCGCTGCTATCTCCTGTATAATGTCTCATCAAATTGCAATATCTGAATATCGAGAATGAAGTTATGCTGTCTGCGGCGACATCTTATTAACTCACCCCGCAGCTTTATTATAAATAAGATCCTTGTTTTACTTATCATTTATGATTTATTTATACAATATGTTCGAATATTAATATATGTGGGTGCGTGGCATTTGGGGGCGAGATGCCATCGATTTGAATAATTTTCCAATATATTACGCCGATAGGTCTAATTTTTCTTTGCCGCTATGATTGGAAACTTATTTGAAGGTTTTGCATGCTTGTAGGGTTTTTACAAAAATTGAAGCGTGCTGGTGGATGTGCAAAATAAATGTGCATGTAAATTAAGGTAATATGATGAAACGAGATATAACCCTAATGAAAATATATATCTTTTCCTTTGAAAATCATTCAGTTTCGACCATATCATTGCATCACCCCAGTAGTAAGACTGTGTTTATTCATGAATAATGTAAATTCGTATATGGCATTCCACTAATGATGCAACTCCCAAATCAATTAGGTACTCACTTGTCGGACACATATATATTTTTATACATGCAGAAGCGATGTCCCTTATTGAATTTCACAAGAAAAGAAAACGACGAACATTTTTTTTCCAAAGCCCGTCAAGGATAAGTCCCTTTTCCAACAGTCAACACTTTATCCAACGTATGTAGTGCAAAAAGCAAACGAACCGTGTCCCGGCGGGTGAGAAGTGTATTACTTTCAATGTGTGAAAATCTTATTTAGCATTGCCTAAGACTCACTTGACCATGCATCCCCCAGGGATTGTCCCTCAAATTGACAGGAATTGAAGGGAATTTCTCTTCAATTTAATACGTACCACTGTTACGTGGGTTCCTTTTGGCTGTGCTTTTGCACAAATAAACGAATGTAAGCAAGGATATTGGCAAATGTAGCTATTGGAGTGGGCCAAGGTTAAATAGGATTGAATAATATTATCTGTGCCGTAAGAGCATTTTATCTTAAAGTCACGGAAAGTAGTGCAAAAGGGATCATTTATGTGCTCAACAATTTTATGTTTCGTAGATTCTGCACTCGTCTCGTACTCAACGAAATTTCGGCATGTCCTGTGCTTAGCTACTGAACCACAGTGCATCAATTTGCGAAAAATATTATAGCACTAAAGGGGAAAACGCTTCAGTTCTTTAAATTTTTAATAATACCTAAGCTGCTTAACGAAGATGCCAGATGACAGCAAGACTTAAGGCTTAAGTTTCTTAAGCTTTTATAGGTTACTTAAAATATTCACTTTTCGGAATATGTACCCACAGTATTTACCACTAAAATTGCTAAAAAAACATCTTCCACAAAAGAATCGCATCCTTTTAAATCTGACCCTGTTAGGAATTAGCCAACCAATACAATCGTACCTATGTCCTTGTACTGTCATCCCTATAGTTCACCTCAAAAGGCAATAATACGCTTGAAAGATTAATCGCCAGAAAAGTCATTTCTTTTTATTAGGAAATGAAAAACGATGTTTAAAACGAAAACATTGCGAGAAGGTAAAACAAAAACAACTTGTCGGCAAGGTAAAACAATAAAAAATCTTCAATTACCATAAAAAAGTGATTTGTTTTGTTGTTGTTTTTTTTTTATTTTTCATTTCCTTCGCCATGCAAATCGATATTTTTTTAGCAGGTGGCATGGTTATATTCACACTAATTAAAAGTTCTCAATAAAAGGGAGTATTAGAAAAAGCCTTAAAGCAATTAAATCCGATTTTGAAATGAGACCAAGACAATTCCCAAACCTCTATGAAGAGCAAAAAATTAATCCACTCTGGGTTAAATTAAGAGGGTGCTTACTGCTTATGTCACACTTTAATTCATGTACTCATAAGCTCACTCGAAAGATTTATGATCTTTCAATTTCATTCAAACCAACCCCTGATATCACTCACCTATCCGACCCTCATGCAATAAAAAATCTAATGATTCTTGCAACACAAAAAAGTCCTCAACAAAAGCCATAAACACTTTTTAATCTTTATTCGTCCTTTTGACTTCGTTTTTTTTTTTTTCATCCTGAAAACACCACCAATAAGCATGAATACAATACGCTTTTTGCTGCTGGATTTGATTTGAGTTTTATTGGAAAATATAACAATAGCCTGAACTGAGTGTTTTCAAGTGACGAAGGACCATTTCACGTTATATTGGAACTGGTGCCTTCAACAGTCAATAAGGTTGCTTGCTGAGCAAATAAAGTTTAAATGTTACACCTTCGTTATACGCTTTCAAAAACATTTGAAGCTACTTCGGAAATTAACTTGTGTTGCGGCGTTTAAACTCTTCAAACTGAAAAGCCTCGAGGTTAATCCTCAACAGCACTCTTTAAAACGAGCAAAAGGATAAGGAAGGGGCAGGATTTTGAATTTTCTCTACCCCAGACCCAGACACCCCTGTGTTACAAAGAAAATAATTGTCTCTTAATGTAAATCGGGATAAGAAAATTACTTCGGTGTTTGGTAAAAGGGGCTGGCTGTAGCTGTAAGTATTTAAGTCATCACTTAAATTCACTCCAGTGGAGTGGAGACAAGAGTTTTGTTTTTCTAAACGTCCTTGCTATATCTACTGCTTTAAGTATGGTGGTTTCGAAAATGCAGCTTACCTAAGGCATGATTTGGTTGAAATAGCCCTGTAGAAAGTGAGTCTTATTAAAATCAGCTGCAACTTTTCATCCACTTTTACGAACGGGTACTCGAAACTAATAACACAACACACAGACACAAGCCAAAATTCGAACCCAGCAAACTTTCGAAAGTATAGTTATACTGGTGAAGCTCAAAACTGTGGAACAAAAGACCAAACCAAGTTGGACGTTCATGCCTCACTTTATCAGGATATTATCACTTCAAGAAAATTATTGTCATATTAGACATCAGATTAGAAGCGCTCTAATCCCAAGAATTTTTTAAGCGGTGCGTCCAACAACGGAAAAAGGACCTCTGCGATCGCTATACATCCGTTCGTATGTCGAAAAACCATTGAAACTTTTTAACGGTAGGTAAGTGGTGAGTCGTAAAACTGACAGATTTTGATGTGCTTTAAACTGCGTCAAACGAATCAGAAATCTAGGACTCTAATTTTTAGAGTGTACTTTTTTTAAAATTAGCAGGTTTCTGAAAAAAAATTTTTTTTTTTCCGTGGGTAGAAAAAAACCTTCATAGGCACTATGAGAATCGAACGCGCGTGCTCATAGTACTGTGAGATTCTTTCTCACTAAAAAACCTCCCAATGTTTGTAAGACTACGCCTAAGTTTCCTTAACAAGTAGTTCAAGCTTCTGTATAGTAATCGCGTTTGGCAGGCTACCTTCCAACGAAAGCACCTGCAATACCGTCATTATGTGCGGTTTCCTCTTACGACGCTAGATCCAACGGTCTTGTTCGTAGAAGTCGGCGTGCAAGATTTGTCTGATCCAGAGTTCGGATTATTTCGTGGTTGCAATGGCCGTGAAGACGAGTGTGAAGTTTGCGCGCAAAGTTTCTTACTTCGTCGGTCACGGTTGCGATGCCTAGATCTCGATGTAAATCGCTATTTCTTATAAACCATGGAGCATTTACGATTGCTCTTAGTGTCTTATTCTGAAAAGTTTCTAAGATAGATATGTTGCTTGGTTTGGTACAACCCCAAAGTTGTATACCGTTCGTCCAAGATGGTTTTAGCACTTGCTTATACAATAGCAGTTTGTTATATACGCTTAGTTTCGAATAACGTCCGATAAGCCAATTCAGTTCTCGTAGCTTGCTTTCAAGTTCATCGCGTTTCTTTTTAACGTGTGGCTTCCACTTAAGTTTTGCGTCTAGGGTCATGCCTAAATATTTCCTAATGCCATGCCTAAATATAGAGTTTATAAATAGAGGTAAGTTGATTACCCTCTTGTAAGTAAAATTTACATGCGTTGATTTTGTCTCATTTAGGAGGATTCGCCAGGCCTTTGTCCATTCGAATATTTTATTCAAAGCGCGTTGGAGTTTTCCCGTTGATAGTTCGACTGTCTTATCCGTAGCGAGGATAGCCGTGTCGTCAGCGAACGTGGCTACAGTCGTTGTCTCTACTTGAGGTACATCTCTTGTAAAAAGTAAAAACAGTGTTGGACCGAGGACGCTACCTTGTGGAACGCCGGCTTGTATTTCTTTGAATTCTGAGTATTCGCTCCCGTATTTTACTCGAAATAGTCTGTTGTCAAGATAAGACTCTAAGAGTTCATACATTTTTTCCGGCAAAACTTTCCGTAGCTTATATTTTAGGCCTTCGTGCCAAACTTTATCAAAGGCTTGGGATACGTCAAGAAAAGCGGTAGAACATATCATTTTCGCTTCTAAGGCTTTCTCAATTTCATTAGTTATTCGATAGACCTGGTCAATTGTTGAATGTTTGACCCTAAAGCCGAATTGGTTATCCGGAATCAATCGTCTTTCTTCAATTATTGGTTGCAGTCGTTTGAGCACAAGTTTCTCGAAGACTTTAGATATAATCGGCAGAAGCGAAATCGGTCTATATGATTTTTTGTCGTTCGGGCATTTCCCTGGTTTCGGAACCATTGTTACTCTGCGACTTTCCATTGCCGTGGAACGTATGAAATTCTCATTGATGCGTTTATGATGTAGAGAAGCTTGACTAACGCTCTTTTCGGTAGCTCCTTCAAAATTTCCCCAGTAATTAGGTCATAGCCTGGAGCTTTGTTATTCTTCAAATTTCGGATTGTTTGACGAAGTTCAGACAGTGTCACGGTTTTCATTCGATAATTGTCTAGTTCCGCATTGCGATACAGATCGTCAACCAACGGCTCCCCGTCAAACGGTTTGAATGTTTCTTCTAGATGTTCTGCAAATACATCTGCTTTCTCTTTGTCGCTTTTTACCCATTCACCGTTATCTTTTCTTATTGGCGCCGAGTGTACTATGGGCTTTTTAATTGACTTCACGGCTTTCCAAAGTGAATAGTTTGACCCTCTATCGGCAGTCAAGTTTTCGAGGTAGTTGGTAGTCTCGCGACTTTTAAAATCTTGAAGTAAGTGCTTTAGTTTGTTAGATAGCTCATTCAGAATGGTTTTATTAGGAGGAGCTCGAGACAAATGCCACCTCTTTCGAGCCTTTCTCTTTTCGCGTATGAGCTCTTCAATTTCGCGCGGGTAAATTGATCCGCTTTTCCTTACTCCAGTCTTCCGAAAAGAAGTATTGTTCCAAGCAGCGTCTTGAATAGTTCTAACGAGTTTTTCGACTTCGTCTTCTATTTCTAAAGGGGTTGTAAGTGGTACATGTAGAGATACATTTTCTTTACAGTATTTCCTAAAGCCATCCCAGTCGGTGTTGTTATTCGTTAGCCTAGGCGCTCTCTCATTTTTTGCTAGACTTCCGCCGATTTTCAAAACAACTGTCGAGTGATCCGAACAGAGATCATAGCCTTCTTCTACATTTGTGAGGTGGCGGGGAACCCCTTTTGCGATAAAGAAGTCAAAAGTTTCTGAAAAATGAAGAAATGAAAAAACATGCCGTTTTTCAGAGTGTTTGAAGCCATATCTTTGGAACCACTTCAAAAAGCCGATATTGAACACACTTGTAGGGCAACACAAAGTAAGACAAGTAAAATAAATAAATAGAGAGGCGCAACAGCTCGAGGTGAACCAGGGCCAACTTCTCAACAATGTATGCTGTGTGGGTTAATTTCTGCACATACAAGGGGACCTACAATTTTTTGCCGAATCCGAACGGCGCCTTGAGAAATTTTTTAAGACATGATACTCTCGGACGGCTTGTCAGACCCTCGCGAAGGTGGGGACACGTGAAGAAGAACAAGCCTTTTTTTTAGGTGAAAATGGCAGGATTTAAACCCAGACCTCTGGCGTATTAAGCACACACACTAGCCACTACGCCACGGTACCCCCAAGTAAGACAAATGGTTACGTTGAATTTTCTAAAAAAATTCTTATACTGTTTTTTGACGCATTTTTGAAATAAAATGCATATCACAAAAATGCATGAAATGAAAAGGAAAACTTCGAAGATTCATTCGACAACTAAGCAATTATTAAAAAGTTTATTATTCCTATCTTAACGTAATGACGACCTAATAAAATGGTGCTATTAAAAAGCGTTTACAAGGCAAACTAACTGCTTTAAAAAATTTTTAATTTGTTGTTTCGAACCTCAGTTTTGTTTAATCCTTCTTAGAAAATTAAACAAAGCAAGGGGAAGGTGCAACAGTGCGTATATATAAGGGCGTAAGTCCATCTGCAACAAATTGCATAAGCCCTACCTAACCGTATGAAACAATATAAAAAAAAATACAACGTAAAGTGGGTTGGGTGAAAATTAAAGCTCCTACATTTTCTCTAGTTACATAGACTGAAAACTCTTCCAAAAAAGTTTTAAGAAATTCAAAAAAAAAAAATGCGCTTCCCCCTAGATAAAATGTTTTCAAGGCAAGATAACTACGTTAAAGATTTTAAAAATTGTCATTTTTAACCTAAGTTTTTCTATTGCCGTTTTCACAAGTGAGTAGGTCCAACAATTCTCCCCCGTTTAGTTGGGAGGGGCAATTTTCTAAAAAAATGACTTAAAACATGACTTAAAAAGAAAAATTTAAAGACAATGGTAACACTAACACTTTCAAGATATACCTTTCTGCAAAGCCAGAAATTTCTTCTTTTATTTTAGTTTTAAATAAAGCTGTTTTAGTGAACAATTTATGAAAATTTAATTTTTAAGCTCAAAATTTTGAAAAACCAGTGAGTTAGTGCAACAGTGCGTATGTAATAGCTTAGGTCCGTCTATAACGGGCCGCGGTATACCGTATTCCACTTCTTATTCTCCTTTCCATTCCTATTATCCTTTCCATTCCTATTCTCCTCTCCATTCCTATTCTCCTCTCTATTCCTATTCACCTCTCTACTCCTATTCTCCTTTCCTTTCCAATTCTCCTTTCCATTCCTATTGTCCTTTCCATTCGTTTACTTTCTTGTTTTCCATCCCCGTCCCCTTAACATTCACATCATTTTAAATAGAAAAAAAAAAATATTCCTTATAAATTCTTGTTTACTTATTTTTTTTTTAAGGGTCGGGACGTGTCCAACCCATTTACCGAAAATCAATATTAGCATAGAAATATCCAAGTTTGCGGCTAAAATGTACGCAAAACTGTAATTTTTTGCTTCAAATCTAATAATTTTGCGAAATCGACCTCTAAGGATGGGCGTGGCGAAAAACTTTGTACCCGGTGTTCTTTATGGGGTAAATTTTATTTCTTATTCTATACTTAGTAAAGCTAAAAAGCAGTCGAAATCCATGTTTTTCTGGAAATTTATAGGTTTTTATGGAACTCTGCCTCTAAATGTGGGCGTGGCCCAAAACTTTGTATCAACAAAATGTAGAGTATTTTTTACATAACATATTAAGTAAAATTTGAAGCTAACTTTCTTATTCTTACTTAAGTTAGGCTAAAAAGTAGTCGAAATCCATGTTTTCTGGAAAATTAGAGGTTTTTCTTGAATTCTGCCACCAAACGTGGGCGTGGCCCAAAATTTTGTATGTAAGAACTTTAAAAAAGTGCTTTCTACATAATAAATGAAGTAAAAATTTTTGGATTTCGAACAAAAATATTGAATAATTTGCATTTGAAAGATTACTCTTTCAATCGATGCCACACCCACAAGGGGAGGTCTGCGGACTTTATTTTTATTTTTTATGACTTGTAATCATTAGAAGATGCTAAATAATAAATTTCAGCTTTTCACGACGTCTTACAGTCTTGAAAGCACCGAAGGTTGTTGCACATTTAGACCGATTTTGGGCGTGTCGGTGGGCGGATCTAAAAAATTTTAACACAACATTTTTATATTGCTTCGGATGACAGAGAGCTTACGTAGCAAATTTCAGCTTCCTAGCTCAAAATTTAAGGCCTAAAAATTGGTGATATACGGACAGACAGACGAACAGACGGCCATGGCTCATTCGACTCAGAAGTCGGTCTCGATCATATGCCCTTAAGGTCTTATAAAAATGGAAAAAAAATTGAAGTACATTTTTTCTAATTTTTATGTTATTAAGCTCAATTTTTTTTCAGAAATTAACGCTCTTGTTAATAAGTTATTAAAAACAGAAAACCGCATACTCATATGTCTTTTACTTTTCGAGAAAAAACCAGTGAGTAAGTGCTACAGTGTGTACGCAGAAGTTACAGTCCGTAAAACGGACCGTTGAATACCCCATCCTATCCCACATTGTAAAATGCTGATGACATAGTTATTTTTTGACATTTTATAAGTAATGAAAACTTCGAAAAGAGGCGAGGTCACACCGCCCCTAATTAGAAACCACATATATATCCAAGTTACACTTAAATGTACGTAAAGATGCAATTTTTTGGTTTAAATTCAATATTTTTGAAAAATCGCCCCTTGAAAGGGGGCGTGGCTAAAAACTTTATGTGAACGAAATCTGGGCTGAAGTCTCGTTTACCTAACCTGCTGCTTTTTTTGTTTGATGCTTTCCTAAATTAGGCTCAAGGCCAGTCGAAATTAAGTTTTTCTGGAAAATTTTAGGTTTTTCTTCAATTCTGCCGCCAAAGCGTTTTCTACATAAAAAATTAAGCAAATTTTTTTTCAATCTTGAGCAAAAATATTATGTAAACTGCATTTGAAAATTTACCCTTAAAATAGATGCCACGCCCACTAGAGGAGGTTTACCAATTAAAATTTTCTTTTTTGAAAAATCTTTCAGCCTTTTAGAACGTCTTACAGTTTTGAAAATTCTGGAGCTAGTTGCACATTTAGACCGATTGTGGGCGTGTCTTTGAGCGGATTTCAAAAATTTTTACACTTGTACTGCTTTGCATGAGGCCTAAAAACATGTGACATACAGACGGACGGACGGACGGACGGGCATGGCGCATTCGATTCAGAATTCGGTCTCGATCATATGCCCTTAAGGTCTTGGGGGTCTACCATTATTATTTCACCGTGTTACAAACTATGTGACAAACTTAATATACCTCATATCCTATGGGATAAGGTATAAAAATAACAGCAGGTGAAAGATGAATTTTTCAAAAACTGTACACTAAAACAGCTTTATTTAAAATTAAAATAAAAGAAGTGATCTCTGGCTTTACAGAAAGTTATATCTTGAAAATGTCAGTGTTACCATTGTTATACCCCATCCCATAGGATAGGAGGTATATTAAGTTTGTCACATATTCTTCTGCGTAATACTGCGCACACACTGTAGCACTTACTCTGAGTCTAAAGAGTCTGGGCTAAAAATTAAAATCAATTCATTGCAATTTCGTTATAATTAGGAAAAAATGCGTTAAAACCGAAAATTATTTCGGAAAAAACAGTTTTTTCCTAAAAACGCCACGAAAATTGGGCGGAGCTCAAGACTTTGTATGGAGGAGGAAACTTAGCAAATAGTAATATCTTTAATATTTGTTATATAATTTATTTTTAAAAAATTTTTAAATATAATTTAAATTTTAAATTTTTAAAAAAATTATATAATTTTTTTTCGATTTGGAGTGAACTTTCCGAGAAATCGATGTTTTTTTTGTAAGAACTAACATGTTAAAAGTGGGCATGGTCAATATTGTGGGCGGTCTGATTTTTGCCCTCTTAAAGATTTTGGGTCAGTATTGCTCTGTATCAAAATTTAAGTTCTTACGCCTTGTCTAACTTGACCAAAAGGCATTTGGAAAGAAAAGGTGAAAAGGCGTGGCCGTTGGCGGATTTAACTAATTTTCACACTATGTCTGTATAAAATAATAACCAAGATACAATTTAAGTTTGATCGTCCTAGCTCAATTCTAAAGACATAAAACCTACACACATACGGACAGACGGACGGATGGACGTATATGGCTTAATCGATTCACCTGTCGGTTTCTTTCGTATCTGTAAGAGGCCTACGGTGATTATTTCACTGTGTTACAAACTATGCATTAAAATTAATATACCCTAGGTCGGGTATAAAAAGACCGTGAAGTATGCAGCAATACAGGAGCCGGTCCGCGCGTCGGCTTTTGAATTTATTATTTAATTTATAAAAAGTTGTTTAGTACACTTGCGACTCAATGTTTAATGTTTACTTATCTTTTACTGATAATTTCCGAATTTCATGGCGTGTTTTTAAAAGCATTTAATTTTTTCGCTTATATAATAGTTACATAATATTTTATTTGTAATTTAAGAAGGTATGTATTATACATTTTATATGCATAAGATCTGTGCATACAAGTTTTTTGTTTGTGCGTACGCGTTTTTTTTAGCTTTTTTCAGCATGTTTTGAAACGTCTATTTAGAATCTGTTTTCAAAAATGGAAATTTCTTATCTAATATACGGTTATATATAAGGTAACTACTTTTTGCTAGAAAAGGATATTTTTTCCCTTATGATTTGAGCACACAATTTCAAGGCAACGGTATGCGGGCTTTTGAATTCGCTTTTTAAACCATATCAGAAATATTTAAGTTGGAAACGACATTTTTGAAAGATCATAAAAATATAAGAGACTATTTACAAGTTTTGTATAAAAATCGAACTTCTTTACAATCGGTATAATAGTTGCGATACCACAATATTATGAAGAAAAATTTTCGAAACACTTTTGTAGTTTTCGAGCTAAATCGCAGAATCTGCTGATTATTTAATGTTTTTACGATTTTAATTTACATATTTTTTACGATATTTTGCGATATTTTTTCGAAAATGTCAAATCGCAGTTGTAAAACTGTTTAACCACTTTATTGTAACTGTAACTGTCTTAACTCAGGTTGCTTTATGTCTTTGGACCATCGGTTTTTTGAATAAAGTGTTTAAAAATTGCCGACATTATAGGTAAACGTTGCAAACTGGCACATTATTTTAAATTCCTTAAGTACTTCTCGAAAACTTTTCAATATTTTGTACAACTTTGATTTTATTATGAAAATAAAATATTTGTTTAGTGTATTTTTCAACTTTCTTCTCTCTGACTGTAAAACTTTTCAAGATAAGTGCCAAAACACTTTGTATCTTTTTTACCATCAAAATTCAAACTTATGTTTGTATAAAACAAAAAAAGGATATCCTTGTATGTGTTCTAATTTTCTCTCTATAAAATAAATAGTGAGTACACTTTGGCTCTATAAGTGTACCAAATTTCAAGTTAATTTTTACGTGTCACCATTCATAAGCTGCAGGTGCGAACGGACGGACAACGGCGTGATAACATAAGAGGATCTCAATTTTTGGACGGACCGCTTAAAATAGTCGAAAGCTTAGGGTAATGTATAATTTTTTTTTTAATTTTAAGGAAATAAAAATAACAAGAAAATACTTATTTGCCCATAGACCGTGTAACTACTTAGTTAATTTTTTCACTAAGTTAACTTAAAGAAAAGATCTTTATGCACCACAAAGAATATCCTTCCCACTTAAATAAAACGGTATGCCCCACACGTCATGTCAAATAACGTAATCACACCCCCGAATTTATTGCCCTCTCCCATATGTGAAAATATGTTATAGCCAAATTAATGTTCCAAAAGGACATCCCGAGCAACACGAAAAGAATTCAACAAGGGGAACGCCAAGATGTCGACTATAAATCATATTACTTGTTTTTGCCATACTGACATCACCCCCATACACTATACTGTGACGGGTAGTAGGTAATCCGGAAATATTTGTTAAATAAAGCCCGAGAGGGAATTCCTTTTTGCTTGTCTGCTTCTTAGACTATCACCATCGGTTTTTGATAGAAAAAAAAAAAAAAATTACGTAGACTATAGATCTTAAAGTTGAGAATTAAGGACTTTTATCCTTAGCTAATTGCAAAAGTTCTATATAGAAGTCGATTTTTCTGCCCCAATGAAACTTCAAGGTGATACTTGCACAACCATCTCTCTGCAGCTGATTAAAATAAATTACTTTTGGGCTCCCAGTAGATGGAAAATTTACATAAACAAATTGGTCTTGCTCCTGGAATTAAGGCATAGAGTTTATTCAAGCAAAGGACTATTTTATAAGTACTCATGACAATAGTCTCCTAAATAAATACAAATCGAAACAATTAGCAACAAATTCAGACTCTTCTTGTCGCAGCTTAGAGCCTGCAATGATGTCCTTAATTTAATTTAAAATGCCGTATAAATATCCAAGGATTATTTGCGGCCACAAATATGTATACAAAAGCACGTTGATAGATTCGAGACGCACTTGGTTAATTTAAATTCAGAACTTGTGCGAGATTCGTTAATTTCCTTTGACATTGTTTGAGGGATTATATACTCGTACATATACATTGACTTTGGAGAAGAATTTCGCTCTGCATCTTGGGTGACACATCCACATGTGATATACCAACAACAATCATTTTGCCAAACAGGATATAGCTAAATGAAGTCCTATGGGTCCTGATGAGAAATTCTTTCATGCTGTAAATCATGATTACACTTAATTTAGACGTCAGCTATGTATGGAGGGTAGAGTTTAAGTCACGGTGTTTGTTCATTAAGACCCCAGGAATGCCCCTTTCAGCTATCATTTTCATCATCAGTGTCTATTCTTTTCTGGTATTAAGGCATCCGATGAGGTGGGGATTATCGGACTGCAACCTTTGGTAGAGGAGAAGTCAAAGTTTTTCTGATGACTTTATCAACAGTGAGGTTAATTAATATGCAAATCCCCAACAGATTAAGGCCACACATTAGTATATCCAGTTTTGACATCCTTCACTTTTATAGCAACAATCATAGCTGCTTCTTCTTCTGTGTGCTCAGGCTCACAGATGCTACATATAGCAGCTCTAGACTTCGACTAGTGGATCGTAACGATGTCATTGACAGAACACGTGTACAATGACTTTTAGAAAATTGTGCCACTGGTAAGCTTGTGCGAATATCGAATCACTTTTTCGAGAGTTATAAAATTTGGACATCTTGTTTAGCATCTTGTAGCTCGAAACGTTGCGCCGTCGAAATCCTCATTTTTAAATCCTCTTACTCTCTATCCTCACTCACTCTATAATCCTCAGTGATGATGTCCTCAATCCAATGGAGAGGCGATCATTCTCTATAATGCGGACAAACACGACCTTCCGGATTTTGAAGAGTTTTTATAATGTTTTCGGGCTTTTTATACACTACTTCTGCCACTCGTCATCTGAATCTACCATAGAGCCTGATCTCGATTACTTTGAATATATGAGTAATTGTCTCAGAAACCACACGGCTCTGAAGATAAACCCAAGTTTAAGGAGATGATATCATTAAAAACCTAAAAACCCTTTAAGACGATTATTCATCTCCCGGCATGGACGATAAATAGTTCTTAAGAAAATGTATGATCAGTTTGGTGCCTCCCCTTAATTCCTTGTTCCGAACAAAACTGTGTTGACATTTCTTTGGAAAGACTCTAATCATCCCCATACACATAACATAAAAATGTTTAGGCCGATCGCCAAACTATCGTGCACACCTAAACTCTATAGGAAAGCATCGTTTACCAAGATATGCTTCCTCACTGTAAACCACTCATCTCAACTGACTAAGACGGGTTCTTAAAAGGTAAATCCAATACTACAGAACTTAATGAATTTATTTCAAAGTCCCTGTGCGCGTTAGAAGGTAGAAAGGAACTTGATGCAATTGCCACCGATTTCAGCTAGGCCTTTGACTAAACTCGCACACCAAGTTATAAATAAATAATTGTTAAACCCAAAATGCTGGGCTACCACTCTTGTTTTGTAAAATGGATAAAATCCTACTTGGATGATTGACAATACAGAGGCATCTTCTGATCTTCGGTTTCAGGTTCAATTAATGCTCTGGGGTACCACAAGGCAGTCATTTCGGACCAATTCTCTTCGTCCTCTCAATCAATGATATCAATATGGTTATAATACATTCTGATTTATCTCTTTTTGCAAATGACATAAGAATTTCTAAGGCCATTTCCACGCCCTTGGATATGCCTTTCATCTACAAAAGGGCCTTAAAAGTTTTTTAGTCAGGAGTAAAAAGAACTTTTTGGACCTTAACGAGAGTAAATGCCAGGCAATAACTAAGTAATTACTTACTCCCGCATCTATGATACATAAATGCCGACAACTACTGAATTTCGTGATTTAGGAGTTACCTATGTGTGATTAGGTTCCATAGCCTCACGTTATAAGCCGCGCTAACTCCGCACTCGATTTCGTGAAGCCATATAGTCAGAAGAATTTTTTGACCCCTTTTGCCAAAGCCCATTATGACTTATGCCTTCAGCCGAAATTACTTATGCCTTTAGCCCAATGAAACCGTTGCGTCCGTCACGTCGAAGTACACAACTGACAACTCAGTGAAATACACACGTTCTTATGGGAAGCGACCTACGTCACGAAGTTCTTCTATGGGCCGCTTCCGTGTGTATTGAACTTAGTCGTCAGTTGTGTACTTCAACGTAACGGATGCAACGGATTCATTGGGTTGCAGGCTTTACGTTGGACCTCTCCTACCAGGGGTCCAAAGAAGAGATTTTTTCGTGTTTTTTTTTTTTAAACATATCCCTTCATCTTGTCACCCTAGAGAGATCTATTAAAACTAATTGACATGCAATCCTTTTAAAAGCGATGCGAAGTAATTGAAATTCTCTTCATCCACCAGCTTCTTACTGGCAACGTTATTAGCCCTCAATTCTGTACTAGATTTTAAATAAATTGGATTTTATCCACAGGCACCTAAATAAGCCTTTCACTGGTGTTAGAAACTTTTCAATAAGTGATCTGCAATTGTATATTTTCAAGTAAAATCCTTTTAGACAATGATAATCCTTGAGATATAATCGAAATATCAATCCAAAATAAGTTAAACAAATTAAAAGTTACATTGGTGTCAGAAGTGTAGTTTTTTTCGCCATTTGGTTCTTTTATACTAAATATTTGGATTGTAATAAATTCGAGCTTACTAAGGTCTAGTAGATCGGATGAAATGAACTTAAATCAAACAAGTGACTAAATGTCAGAATTCGTATCTAACGAACTTGTAAATACCCGACCCTATTTACCCTGTAAAACCTAATTTAAAAGTTTTTTTTGGCCTGAATTCATGTTTTATATGTTAATTAGTTGTATTGTTCACGCCTCCAAATTGAATTGAGAAGTGGGCTGAAAAATAAAATCAGCTCGAATAAAATAAGTCGAATTTCGTAAAAATCATAGGAAAATGCATCAAAAGTGCAAGTTTATTCTTAAAAAACAAAACGTTTTTTATAAGAACGATCCTTAAAGTGGGCTGGGTATGGTTATGTATAAGCTTAGGCAATGGAAATAACTTTAATATTTGTCTTATAACTTTTTTTCGATTAAGAATGAAATTTCCGAGTAATCATGTTTTGAAAGATCGAATGTTAAAAGTGGGCATGGTCGATGGTGTGGGCGTTAGCTTAGCTCCTTGTACCCATAAGGTACCATAGGGAAAATGCAATAAGCCTAACATGCTTTCATGTTTCTTTTTTAAACAACTTGCACATACTTCAACATACGCAGGATATGAAAAAGGAACATTTTCGATCAACGAAAATCCCCAGATTCGTTTCAACATCATTCGTTGCGTTATATCATCAATCCGATAGTAATTTGAAAGCCATATCCATCATAGCATCAAAATGACAAATGTCATACACTCTTAGGCCTTAAATCCTTGAAAGGAAAAGGAATCACATCGTTCTCCTTACATACCTCCTAGACTGTTGTTGCCGCTCCACTGTAACGCATCCCCGTCACATACACCACATGCACCAAATTCACTTTTTATTATTTAATCTTCACAAATGATGTCCAGTATATCGCCGTCCAAAGTGACATCCAATGACCGATTTCCATAAAAGAGACATAAAAATCCAATCTTCCACATTTGTTGCGGTCAATCCTGTCATTATTTTGCATTTTCTTCCAGAATGGCATAGACTCAAAAGGACATTATAATGCAGCTCACCATGTGAGTCGTCGGATCACCCATGTCCATATCAATGATAACCTCAATTAATCATCTGAATCGGTGTGTGGGTTCTCGAATATGACCTCTGTTTGCCTTACGAGAGCTGAGATCCCATATTGTATACAAAATTCAACCCGATACGCCTTCTACTAATAATAAATATAAAGGAACGACTTCTTCAAACCAAATTCAAAGTTCACTTGAGAAGCTTATGGCGGTTGAGATTTATCTAAGGATTTATTCATTTCTTGAAACGAATTTCCGCCAGGGGAGCTATTAAAATAAATTTTCAAAAACACCGGAATCCTTGTGCGTGATAATTAATCATAGAACTCTTGTGGAGTTCATGGTGGTGGTGTTGTTGGTGCTCCTTGAAGAAGGTGTCAACATAAATGACTGCAGCAATTTTTTCCTCATTTGCATAAGCATTTGTTAGCATAATCTTGGTGGGCCTTGTTGTGTTTATTGCTGTTGGGAGACTTTTAATCCCTTTTGATGTTTTCTTGGATTTTATGAAGAACAAAGTAGGAGGGTCCCACAAAACAAGGGATCACAATAAAAATTTGTTTCATTTTTTTTTTTTTTTTCGTGGGGGTGATAATTTTTTAAGTAGCTTGAAGGGTAAAGCTTTTAACAAGTCGTTATTTTAATCGATATATTTTTAAATCTGAGTGATCAAAATGATTTTTATTTCTTTTGAAAATCATGGGCTAAGAAATGGAGAAGATTCAGTTAAAGTTGTGAATAACAAGTCTCATATAAAATAAATAAATAGAGTGTCGCAACATCTCCAGCTGAACCAGTGCTAACTTCTCAATCATGTATGCTGTGTGTGTTGATTGTACACAGACGAGAGGATTTTTTGCCGAATCCGAACGTCACTTTGTTAAGTTTTCCGAGACAAATGTTACTCTCAGAGGGCTTGTCAGACCTTAATTATTCGACACACATGTTGTTAGATGGAAAATAATTAAAGTTCAAGATTGCTTTAATAATTAGATTCCAATCCAAACCAGGAAAAATATCATGCTTGTCTCTTCGTAAACGAAACCATTAAAAGTATTGTTTGTCGCTTAAAATGAATGAAATGTTTGACTTAAAATGAATTTTTCTTAAAAAATTAATTTTCGATGGTCTTTATCCCAACATGATTACTGTATACAGAGCATGCACGACCAAAATGCCATCTCACCACTGAGCTTCCGACTGGACTCTTCAACGGACTATCGCAAGTCATCATCATCATCATTTTCGAATGCCGCTTATCCTTTAAAAGGTCCGCGGAGCGAGGGTGGCTAAATGGTCCATCCATCTTTCTCGATCCTCCGCCACCAACTCAAGAGACTCCGGCGCAATCACCAGGCGGGACTCAGAGAGGTTCTTTACCAGATCCCACCACCTGTTTCTTGGCCTACCAGGGGGGCGACGCGCTCGCATCTCGGCTGGCATGACGAGTCTAGGAAGTCTGTCAGGGGGCATGCGAACAACGTGTCCAAACCATCGACGAACCGATCACTCCACTTGGAGAAGTAGCTGCTCAACATTAAGATTCCCACGAATACTGACGTTTCTCACTCTATCCCTTAGAGTAACACCAGCAACGCACCTCAGGAATCTCATTTCGGCAGCTTGTACCTGCGATCTAATTCTTTCGGTCATTACCCAAATTTCATGACCATATATGAGGGTCGGAACGAAAACTGAATTAAAAATTGAGATCTTTGCTTTCACTCCAAGCTCAGCTTTCCTGATGACCGGCCGGCGCAGTTACTTTACTATTGCTCCAGCTTGGCCAGCTACAGGACAACTCAGTATCACTTCTCCTATCTTTCGTGAAAAAGACCCCGAGATACTTAAAATTCTCCACCTGTTTTAATGGAACTCCATTTATGTGCAGGGTACACTGCACAGGAGTTCGGGAAACAACCATCACTTCCGATTTGTTCACACCACAGACGGGTGCAAACCCATCCAGTCCTCGTTGAAGTTCCTCTTTGGATGATGCAAGGATGACCAAATCATCTGCGAAAAGCAGATGGCTCATCCTGATGCCAGCTAATTCGAAACATTGCTCGCCAAAACTGCGCTTCACCATCCACTCCATATATGCTATGAAAAGGAGCGGCGACAGAACACACCCTGGCGAAGTCCAACGCGCACATCAAAAGGACGGGATTTGACGCCATTTATCCATACACAGCTTCTGCAGTTTCCATACAAAGACTGGATGGCTCTCAGAAGAGGCCAACTCAGCGCATAGTCCTGCAAAACTCTCCACAGTGTATCCCGAGGGACTCAGTCATACGCCTTTTCCAGATCTACAAAACACCGGTTTGGCATATTCCCAGGCCTTCTCAAGAATAACCTTCAAAGTAAAAAGCTGGTCGGTTGTGCCTCTGCCAGGCCGAAAGCCGCACTGTTCTTCCCATAACAAAGGCTCGATTACAGCTCCGGAACGCGTTTCCAAAACCTTAGCGAATACTTTTCCCGAAAGACTCCTGTTCCCTCTTTTGAAAATGGGCACTATAACTCCGTTTGCCAATCGCTAGGTGCCTTCCCGCTATTCCAGGCCACCTTAATGACACGTGTTAGCCATTTAACACCCTCTTCACCCATTGCCTTGAGCATTTCTGGCCGGATTTCATCAACTCCAGCAGACTTGCCAACTTTTAGCGATTTAATCGTTTCAGTGACTTCGTCTAATGTGGGACTATTCTCCGCCCTTATCTCGTCAGCAGTGGGAATGCCATCTTCAGTGCCCTGTTGGGTCGGTTGGGCAGATCTGTAATCCTGCTCCAACTTCTCGCCGAACTTTTTTCATGACTGTTTCTTGGCTGTTCTGACTGTCAGATTGGAAGTTCTTCGCGCCTCATTGTACCGGGCTCGAGAAGTTGAGTTTCTACATTGGATCCACGCAATGTAGTCTCTCTTCTTCTCTCTGATGACTTCTTGAACTCCGCAGGCGTTTTAAACCAAGCAGTCCTTTTCTCACCGCCAGCCGCTACCCCAAGCCGCTTCACCCCACAGACATTTCCTGCAGAGGCAATGACTGCCGATAAAAACAGCTGCCATTCCTCCTCTACATTCAAAAGGTCAGTTGGAATTTGTTCAAACTTCTCTGAAACATGCTGTGCAAAACGCTCTCTGAAATCAGAGTCAGCATCCTGCAACCTTTCCCACCGTATGCGGGTCACCAGTCTTGGCTTTCGCCTGGGTGGCAAAGGAATACTGTCACTGAAAAACAATTTACACAGCACTAAGTGGTGATCAGTTGACAACTCAGCTCCCCTTAAAACTCGAACATCACAAATCATTCTGTGAACACACGATGGTACAACAAAGAAATCAATCAGTGACTTCTGATTTAAACTGTGCTTGTACCATGTGTATTTGTGAATGTCTCTGTGTGGGAAAAAGGTGTTCATGATGGACAAGCCATATGCACAGCAAAAGTCCAACAACTTCCCTCCGTTCCTGTTTTGATCCGGGTCACCGTGCCTCCCGATCGAACTCCTCCAAGTACTGTCGTCTGTACCCACATGTGCATTGAAGTCACCCATCAGGAGAAAAAAGTCCATTTCTGCCACTCTGTCCAGGGCAGCATCAACTTCGTTCAAGAAGGACTCATACTCTGACTCTCGATTTGGTGCATAAACCTGAACCAGAGCCAGGGTCGATCGTTCAAGCTTAAGCTTTAAGGTCAGAATCCTTCCCCCTAACGGAATGACATCGAATACATTTTCTGGCAACCGGGGGCTTGTGAGTATCCCCACACTCGCCTGTGCAGTCATGTGATTTGGGACGCCAGACCAGAAGAGCTTCCACCCATCATCAAAGTCTTTGGTTCCAGAACCCTTCCACTTAGTTGAGGAGATGTCAGTTGCATCGAGCTGATACTTTTTGGCCTCCTCAACCAGTTCAAGTTCCTTCCTCGTTAGTGACGAGGCATTCCACGTGCCAATTTTGAGTTGGTGCCGTTGTCGATTTGTAGAGTTTCCACCTAAGCTCATTTTGACTTGGCGCTGTCCCCCTCCGCCCCCCGTAATGGATAGCGGCACCATTGACGGGCTGCTCGTAACTTCTTCGGGTTAAACCCGGTCGGATGCCGAGCGGGACCTTCCGACCACCAAGCGCTCGCATGCTGACACCCCTCAGGGCTAGCTCCAAAGGGTACCCTGGATTACCAGGGATTGCGCCATGGACTGTCGCAAGTACATGGCGCAATTTTATTCGGTGGCTACCGAGAGCTTATCAACTTTTCTGCATCGTGAAATATTGAATCATAATTTTTTTTTCATTTATTCAATGCAAATTGTTGTGGCATTCCATTTTGTGGGCGTGGCCTTAAGAAAGTGATTTTTTAGTTAAAAACGCGTAGTTTTAGTCCGAAATGGATGCAACCACCTAGCATAAGGCATTCAACAGTTATATTTTTATCTACCGTCCGCGTATGTTGGCGTAAGTTGACTGTATACTTTTTTAAAGGCTTTCAAATGTTTAGGCACATCTAGAAAATTTTAAAAATGTAGGTACTCCTCGAGCTGAAAGATTCAGAAACTATGCAGAAAACTCCTAACAATCTGAATCGGTTAGTTGTTGGCTAAGTAATGAAGTAATTTGGATCAGCCGGTAAAGCAGCTGTTTTAGCAGCCGAAAAAGCAAATTTCTCACTTTTTTGTCAAAAAAATAAACACATCTTAATAATTTAGTCCTAAACATTAATAATTAAGTCCTCATCTCAGTCCTGGCTTTACGGTGCAGAAGCATCCGACCCTGTCAAAGGCGGATGAAAACACTTTAGGCTGCTTCGCGAGAAAATATCTTCGGAGAATTTACGGTCCCGTCTGCATAGACGGAGAGTAGAGGATGAGATATAACATCCAACTGTACGGGCTAGTCATAAGAGTCAAAATACAACGGCTACGATGGCTGGGTCATCTAGAGCAAATAGACACCAACGCCCCGGCCCGGAAAATTTCAAATCCACTCCGCAGGGACGGCGCAGTAGAGGAGCACCGAGACACAGGTGGCGCACGCAAGTGGAAGGGGTGGGGACCTCAGCCAACTTCGCGTGCGAAACTAGAGACGGCTAGCTGAAGACAGAGTTGGTTGGCGAAGCATGTTGGCTGAAGCCCACGTCCACCCCGGACTGTAGCGTCACTTTTAGTGAGTAAGTAATAATTAAGTCCAGATTGCTAAACTTTTAGTTGAGTCAAACGACCTTTTTTATAAAGGTCAAAAGACACTTTTTCGATGTAAACTTTAACTTTTATCAAACCTGTGTCCTGTCATAATTAAAAAAAGAAAAATTGAATGTGTTTTTTTAGTGGACTAACCCCGCTCTCCCTACTGTTAAGCCAAGTGTCATGTCTCCATCGTTGAATTCTGGTGCTGCTTCTCTTACATCCTATACCTACCTGGTCTTTAAGCGGTCACTCGCGATTTTTATTTTACTTCTGGTTCTCTGGTGAATGTCGTTAATTCTTTCTTCAAGATCCACCACGAAGTTCTCGTCCTATATTGTGTCTTCCATTGGAAATTCGCGTTTTGGATTGCTGGGTAGCTTGGAAGTTCGTCTAAATGAAACTTTGTATGGAGTGTATTCAGTTAGGAAAAAGGCCATTAGGAAAAAAAGTATTCACCGTTCCCAATACCGTTAATTCTCGTCCATGGCTTTGGAAAGATGTTCCTTCAGGGTCTTGTCAAAGCGTTCCAACATTTCATCTGCGGATGAAGGAAGGGTCGTAGTCCATGTCTTTTGAAGTCCCATTGAAGCGCATACTTCCTGGAATATCCTCGGCTCAAAATTTTGCCCTTTATAGGAGTGTAGTTTGGCACACCAAACCTGCACACCCAAGCGCACTATGTCGTGGGCAACGGTTTAAACTTCTTGATTTGGGATCGCTAACGCCTTAGGCCACTTGCTGAAGTAGTCGGCAATGACAAGGATATAACGATTAAAGTTTTCACGGCGATCCTTGCAAAGAGGGCACCCTCATTTTACTGGGTGCATTGTAATCTTGTTTTAACTTTGGTCTCTTACTTTGGTTACAACAACGTTGTGCACTCACAGCACCAGCTCTCAACGTCGTTTCTCGCACTTAGCTAGTAAAATCGTTTCTCCGTACTTTTTCCTGTGTCTTGTTGATTCTCATGTGCCCACCCAGGTATGCAGTCGTAAATGTTTTGCCCCAGGGTGGGGTTTGCTAGTATCGGTGCCTCCCAAAGTCGCTGCTTTATATGTAAAAAGCACTCACTTGACTATTAATATCTTTGCTTCAGAAAGTGTACTTTGCTTCAGAAAGTGTGACCAAGGTGACATTGACATTATAAAAGGCAAAGAGTAGCTGTCCCTGTCCTTCTTCGGCACATTAAGCCACCGTTAATACACGCAGAATCGGGCTTTCTTTTTAACCCGTACAACAGGTGATACCCAAAGATTTTTCGAGCTTTTGATCCATGGTCGGTGGATGGTCGCCAATGGAAGTCGTCTGCGGATCGGTCTGGCATCTCAGGTGTCAACGCGGTCCTGTACTTTGTGTGTTCAACCATATATCACCAAACGCTCTAATAAGACTTCCCGCTGCGGTTACACCTGCTATTGTACCTTGACCCATTTATATATATTCATGTCGTTAAGAAATGTTCACATCGGAATTCGACCCTTGCTGTAGAACAATTTTCTTTCCTAAATTATAGTAAAGAATCCTATTCCAAAGTATTGACGTCGAATTTCAAAGCCTGTAAAAGGAATTTGACTACTGAAAACTTTGAAAAATGTAAAATAATTCAGCTCCCGGTAAAATTGAAATTTCCGTTATGACTCTGGTATCGGAATCAAATTGCTGCGTGCCCACATTCTTGGCCTTCAGCATTTGTCGAGCTTGCAACTTTTTTCTTGCTCAGCACTCACTTTTAGCTGAGCAGAACAATTCGCAGAGCAGAGTTGCAATACTGACCAGTGAGTCCCCCTTTTAATCCTGCAACACCAGAACCCTGATTCATTGTATCGACTTCAAAACTGAAAGAAGTTTCCTTTTCTCTTAGCTCACTTAAGACAAAAATATGGTTCCTTTGTTGTATTCTAACCTTGCTTACCTTGAATTGTTTCAAAGAAAAATGACTCAGTCGACCCTGCCTCGATCAAATAAAACACCATCTTCTTAATTATTTTATTTTAATTTATTATTAAATTTTATAGTTTAGCTACCAATTTATAGCGAACTCTTTTTTTATAGCGATTTTTCTTTTATAGTAAAAACTTACTCATTAAATACAATACAATTATGCATTACCTAAAATAAAACAAAAAAAAAGTTAAAGCATCACGAAGTAACAAATTTTGATAAAGAAAACTTTAAGATTCAATTAAAAATTAATCTAAATTTAACAAAAGTATAACTTCAACATAAGAAAAAAATATTTTATATCCCAGTTGCATTTAAGTATCTAATTAATTCTTAAATTAAAAACAAAAATAAAGAATTTTTAATTTGCTATTAATTGCAAAGTGGAGAGAAACTATATTAAAACTATTTCAGCAGTTGCGAATAGTGATATGTTTTTTTTTTATTATTTAACTTTTTTTTATTAATTTAAATAATGAAAATTTAATCAGAGATTAAATAAATTAAACACAATAAATACACAGAGTTGATAGAGTATGTATAGAGAGACTGAAACTGACGTTTTATTGGCACACTATCTAAGTCTTGTTTTTGCTTTAAAACTTTTTGTTAGTTTTTCTTTTTTTTTAAATCTTCTTAAACAATAGTATATGTTTTTATTTTGTTTTATTTTTTTTTACGAGTATTTGCAATATTTGTTGAGTATGTTTGCTAGAAATAGTAGTTTCGATTTTTTTTTACAGGAATATCTTAAAAATAATTTAACAACATTGAATGTTTTTAACAAAGTTTTTCTTTTTTATTTTAGTTTTAAAGTATTAGTGAATTTAATTGTAATAAAAACTAGGTTTGATACTTTTTGCTATGTACAGCTACTGGTTTTGTTCTTTTTACATTGAGATGTCAGGCGATGGTTGTTTGACAATTATTAGGAATAATAAATATTTTATTTCACTGGGGTTGGTATGCGAATGTGTCAATTACGTCTGACAGTTGCTTCATTTGTGAGACATTTATTGGATTAACTGTAGTGGGTTGTCTTGTAGCGGCAATAGTTAATCGAGCTTCAAGTTTCGTAGGAAAACTTTTCGATAGGGACAAGTGTCAATCACCCCCGGGTAAGTGTATCATTGGTGTTAAGTTTGATGGCAGTTCCCTTGTAATATAGTTTTCTGTCACTTGTGTCCTACCATCTACTCACATTCTACGACGGTGTCGTATACCATCCACTGGAAGGAGCACCTTTATGGTACAAATGGAAGCCGGAATGCGGTGAGAAGTATTGGGGTTGATCTAGGTTGCCGTAGGCTGATGTCGCATCTATGGTGTTGGCCGCATGATGGTGCATTGCAGCTGCCGCAGCGGAGTATGGTTGAGGTTTTAGGGGTAACGCTGGTGTGGTACTAGAGTCAGTGCTGGTTGGTGCATTGTACTGGCCACCCCGTAAGGGATCGGCATATTCATATCCACCGTTCGTAGAGTGTGCGGTGTTCTTGCCGCCAAGATTGTTGGAATCACGCGGCGACACCGAACTTGGTGGTGTCATTGCATTGTGATAGTCGATGGAACTGTGATAGCCCCCATACGTCGACACGAGATTTGTAAAGGCGTCGGCTGATTTCTGTGGAGCATGTCCATGGAGGAGATATTGGTTGTCGTAGGATGACTCACTTCCTGGTGGTGTTGGAAGTGGACCGCCTTGGTTATCACTGTAAAACACACCTGTTGGGGTTTGACGGGCAGTCGCTCGAATAACGCTCTCCCGGTTAGCATACAACTGCCTCAGCAAGGCAGTCGCAGGCATTGGAGCCGGTTGCTGGTAGTGAGGTGTTCCAATCCATTGGATAGTGCTACTCTTCTCCTGAGCCTGTTGCTGTTGCTGCTGTTTCAGAAGTGCGTCGGCACTGAAGTCAGTGGTTGCATTACCAACTCCTGGCGAGGGTAGATGTTTCGACATGGCATTTTCCAGGTCCTTTACCGACGTTTCTGCATGCTCCTCTATAACCGAAGGATGCCGGCTGCGTGGAGTCTCACGGTGATCTGGTGATGGTTTCGAAGTCTCAATACTTGCCGCAATTTCTTCTTCAACTTTGATCTTTCTCTTCTGTCCCCTTTTCGCGGGTACCGAAACAGTATTAGTTGTAAGCGCTGCAGCCGCTGAATCCTCAGCCAGCGAAGTGGCACCACTACCAATCGCACCATCCTTCGCCATTGACATCGACGTGTTGTTCACGTTCGATGTACTACTGCGTGCCCTAGTTCGATGATGGCTCTCACTGTCAGTCTTCGGCGAAGATGTTTTCGATTCGGGAGCAGCTCCTGGATGCCCTTCGGTAGATGGATCTCCTCCTGGCGATCCTGCACCTTTATCTGCCCCTGTCTCTTCATGTTTAACAGAATCTACACTAGGCTCCAATTGGCAACAGTCCAGTATGAGGTTTTCGTTTTCTCGACAGCTAGTAGGATTATATACGTGAACAGACGTTAGCATCGTTATTCCTAAACTAAAAAGGACTCTTTCAACGCCTACCTTATAACATAGTTAACACAAATGATGTTCTGTTCATCGGCATTTTTCGTACTGCACACAACTGTGGCGCAAGTTTGCAACCAAGTGTAGCCCCCAGTTTTGTTCATCATTCGATAGTAGGCAGTAAGGACCTGTCCCTTTTCGATTACTATACGGGAAAAACGACAATATTTTTTGCAACAAACTTTTCAAATATTTATTTCTTGGCAACTTACAATCCATATGACTCTTTCGCATTTTGTTGGCATCCTCGCCGTGCACCAGATTGTACAGGTTCTTGCCAACCAACTCCTCAGGGCTGTAATCAAGTAGATCTGACACCCTGTAAATAAGAATGGAGAAATTGCAATACATTTAAGATAAAATGAAACAAAAGGGAGTAGTATAAGGTTCTGCAACATTCAATGATCTTAAGCGATGCTGGATGTCTGAGCTTTTTTTTTATTCATCTCACGACAATTTGTCCATCGTCAGACCACAAATGCTCAATTTGGGAATATCGAAATCTAAATGAACACAGTGGGGCAGCCATATATAAGGAATGGCCAAGAAGAAGACTGTATTTGTAGGGTGAAACTGGTAAATGTGATTACGAGATGGAGAACATCGAAGAGAACGATTCAAGTTAGAGATTGCATTGAGAAAAAAAGGCAGGCAAGAAGCCTTCTGAAGTTATGCATAAAGACAGTATTGCTTAAAGTTGGTATTTCTTTGTTTTATAAAAAAATTCGAATCACCTGTTTCCAATAAAACATTAATTTTTACACTCACCTTGGCTCACAATGTGCTATTCGAAAGTCAAAGTTTATTCTGGTGACAAACATGTCGCACTCCAATCGAATCTCATGTACAGAAGGTGGTGGCAACGCTATCGCCAGTGCTACCATCCCCAACAGGGGTGGTTGTGATTTTCTCGTATGCGAAAATGTATACTGCGGCCGAAGTTTACACAGCAAAAGAACAACCTGGAATTAAATTAAGTAAAAGGTATTTGTAAAATATTTACGCAGACATGTGAGTTTGCTTAGCGTTAATGCAAAACTACTACACAGATAGTATCTACATATACAGCTTTTTTGCATAAATAGCGAGCAAAATATTCGATACTGATCAATAAATCAGTTCATATCTGTAAATTTACTCATAATGTATTATTTTACGTTTGCAGAGTCTTAGAAATTTTCTATTTATTTTTAACGCAAGAATAAAAAAAAAAAAAAAAAAAGAAAAACAGAATTTATACATTAAACTAATGAAAAATTAAATCACACACACACGCGTGCAAAGTAAAATTTTTAGCCTTAAAAATCATTTCGAATGGAATCAGCAAGAATGTTATAAAATCTAACATTTTTAATATAACTGAAGGAAAATAATTTTTTCTTATAACGAAATGATTTTTCTAGCTTTTCATAGATACTTTGGTATTAGTTTGATGCTTTTTTTTGGGGGGGCATATGAGTTTGAGTATATACGGATACTGATTTTATTGATACGTACCGAATAATTGGAAGCCGATGTTTTACCAAATTTACCACCGTTGGCGTAACCCTTATCAGTCACATCGCCTGCCTGCAGATAATATAGGGGGTACAACATAATGTACGATACTATATTAGTTGTTTTGCTTTTGCGGTTTTTTTCTTATATTTTTTATGTTTTGCAAACCAAAAGAAAAACTAAAAAGTATCTGCAGAATATGCTGGCAATTTTGTACATCGCCATTATTGACCTGTGTACTGGCTAACAGTCAACTACTTACAAAAAAAAAATTCAGAACCTTCGCATAACTAAGCTGTATCGAAAATTGTTAGCAATTTCCTTTTCGTCGAGATGTTTCGTATTTATTGTATAAACTTTAACTTTTATATTATAGGCTAGAGCTCGAAGCAAGAGCGATATAAGTGAAGAGTAAACTAAGTCTGATGCAATCGATATATTAGTTACTAAACATAATGAAAACAAGTAAGTAAGTTCAAGAGTTCGTCTGTAACGATCTTTTAAATATCCGACCCAATATTTACCCAGCTATACAAAATCTTGAATTTTTTAAACTCAACCTAGGGTATAGTAATAATTTTATGGCATAGTTCGCAACATAGTGAAATACCCCAAAATTTGAGCTCCTATGCCTTGTTTAACTTGGTTAAAAGGTCTTTTGAAATATAATGTGAATTTTAGGTTGTCTAACATTGCAGCCAAGAGTGGGCGTGGCCGTGGATGGATATAACCAATTTTAACACTTTGTCTGTCAACATAAGAACCAAGTTTCAGCTCTAGCTTGATTTTGAAAACCTTAAACACTCACACATACCGACGGGCGGACATGGCTTAATCAATTCACCGGTCGGCCTCGATCAAAGCTGTAAAAGGTCTAAAAGGGCTCTACACTGATTTTTTCACTGTGTTGCAAACTATGATTTAAAGTTAATATGCCCTAAATTAATAACATAATATTGATCTTTGATTTAAAGATTTATCAAAGATTTTTTCAAGATTAACGTGTGTTAACGTTTTATTTACTTAATATTATTTTTCAAAAAAACAGTCTCAAAAACTCGTCAATAGTTTCCTTGGCCAGCAATTAGGGTAAAGCTCGAAAGGAAAGGAAAATTGTCTCTAATAACCACAGATTTTCCCAAAATAAAAGCGATCTCAGATGGTTTGGCAAATAGTTTTTTTTTTCAAATCGAACGATCGTAAGGGGGTCAGTCAGCCGATTATCTAGATACTAGTAAGGAAGCCTGTCGTACGACAGGAACAACGCAGCACACGTCGATTAAAATAAGAAATAAAACCCAACATCATGCGAGTCGACCACTTTCGCGGTAAGCTACCTAGTCACATAATTTGGACCTGCAAATAACGCTTTGAATACCAATGCACATAGCACTTTATTGTAGGGGAACTTTACATTTTTTACTTTTAACTTTTTACTTTTAACTTAAAATTATATGCTTCACCTTTATGGAAGAAGCTCCATTATCGGTATTACAAAGTAGAAGAATATAATTTTTCGGTACTATATACCAGAGTTCCTAACCTGGTGAACCCAAAGAATTCTGGAGGAAGTGGACAGGATCTGCAGGAATCCTTTACACAGCCGATTTATATAATTTTTTGGTACCACCAGGCCAGGTACTCCAATGAACCTAAATATGTAATGAGCCTAAAGATTTCTGGAGGAAGCGGGCAGGAGCTGGAGATATTCTTTATAAAGGGGAAGCATATCTTTTTCGGTTCTGCCAGGCCAGGAAGTCCAATGAATATAAATAATACTGTTATGAGCCAAAAAAATTCTGGAGGAAGTCGGCAGGAGCTGGAGAGATCCGTTATAAACGGGAAGCATATCATTGTTCGGTTCTACCAGGCCAGGAACTCCAATGAACCCAAGTTATACTGTAATGAGCCCAAAGAATTCTGGAGGAAGTGGGCAAGAGCTTCATCCTTCATCCTTTAAAAAGGGGAAGCTTATCATATTTCGGTACTAACAGGCCTTTAGAAAGTTGAAAGCAATCGATTTTCCGGAACAGGTTAGGATCACCAATGAACCCAAGGAATACTGCAATGAACCCAAGGAATACTCCAATGAGCCCATGGAATGGGCAGGAGCTGAAGGGATAAAGGAGGAATCCTTTAAAGGTGAAGCATTCCGTTTTTCGGTACTAACATGTTATAAACTCCAATGAACCCAAAGAAATAGAAATATTGCGGAATTTATTTTAAAAAAAATTGAAACCGCCCCCCGACGCGATTTCAACTCCGAACCAACGAAACGCGAGCTGAACACTCTCCCAATGAGCTACCGAGTCACACGACTTGGACTTGTCATTTGGCGACTGTACGTGACATACTTACGCACATAGCGCTTAATTATATTGGGGATAATATCATCGACCAGCACCTTGATATTATTTTATTATACACCGACTTTTATTTAATGTCTTCTCTCAGGAAAGGCGAACCTATAAACACTGAAACATTGCCCCGAGATGTAAGGAGATACTTATTTACTTTATTTTCAAAAGTTTGCAGCTTATAAGTGTTAGGAAATATGCAATCAGGCAGTGAATTCCAAAGTGTACTTGTTCTATAAAAGAAAGAATTTTGAAACAGTGTAGTGCGAGGTGTTATACTCGTCATTCTCTTATTGACTTATAAGAGAATGATGAGTATGCTGCATAAACCGGAAACATATATAAATTGGCTACTATTACGACTAGAATTATGACGGCAGATTCCAGACTAGAGTTTGTCGTTGACGGATCATTAAAAATTGAAGACGTAGTTGACTTAATCTTAAGAGTAAAAACAGAAAGAAAAAGAAAGATTTGAACGCATGGAATCCTTTCCGGAAAACCGGAGCGCGAAACGGCGGAGCAAGATTGTAAAGTTTGAAAAGCGGGGAAAATGGCGCACTTTGAGAATATTTCACTCATAATGTGCCTTTGGATACGCACATAGCAATAATATCCTTGCTCTCCGCTTCGTATTGAAAGCCCTCATATAAAGCGTCCAGCTAATATTTGTGTTACAAAAAATTAGAAATCCAAATTTTGGATTCGAATTTGTTTTTTGGCATTTTTGTGGTCGTTTTTTTTTTACCAGAAACTTTTTGGCACTAAGGTGAAGATAAATCAATAACATAAAAATCTTTCGAGCTCTGAATATACGTCTTTCACGGCGAATCGGATCCAAAGGACGAAATGTATTTTAAAAATGTTTGCAGTGCGTTCTCTGCAAAAAGTAGTCGCATGGTCACGGCACATGTACTAGCGACAAAGTGAAGAAACTTTAGGTTATGTGCCAAATTACCTGATAGGATGAACCACATTACCCGCTTAGAAGAAATATGGTTTACAATAAGTAGTTTCTTCTTGTAATTTTTATATTATATTTTTGTTATTTTTCACCGTTGCATAATACATTCTTGTTTTTATTTTGCTAACATTTTTTGTGTTTTCAAAAGATTCAAACTACAAAAAAGGGTTTCGACAAATCCCTCGCACTCACAAGCTCTCAGTTTTCGGAAAATGTGGTTACCTACTTGGAACGATCTCAGTTTTTAACGGTGTTCGGTTTGACCCTAATCTATGGTCTTGAAGTTTAGGCAATGACCGAAAAAGTTAGATTGCGGGTACAAGCTGCCGAAATTAGATATCTGGGGTGCGTTGAGCTGGTGTTACTCAAAGGGATAGGGTGAAGAACGTCAGTATTCGTAGAAATTTTAATGTTGAGCAGCTATTTCTTTGAATGGAACGATCAATTCTTCGATGGTTTGGATACGTTGTTCGCATGCCCCCCGATAGGCTTCCTAGACAGGTCATGTTAGCCGAGATGCGAGCGCGTCGCCCCTGGTAGCCCAAGAAACAGGTGGTGAGATCAGGTTAAGAACATTACTAAGACCCGTCTGGGAATTGCGCCAGTGTCTCCTGAGTTGGTGGCGGAGGATCGGGAACGATGGAAGGACCATTTAGCCGCCCTCGCTCCGCGACAATTCTGAGAATAAGCGGTCACCGAAAATGATTGATTGATTGACTATCGTGTGCTAAAAAATTTGGTTGTAATTGTTCCGGCTTTGCTTCCGGGAGGCTGAGCTGAAAACTGATCACGATTAGGTGTTGTGCAAGTTGGACCTACCGACGGTATTCATTAAAGGCGATAAGCAAATTCTTATGCCGACCAGCACATTTCAGAAAAGCTGGAAGATATTTCAAGTAAAACAATAAATATCATGGAAAATTTACAGCTTTTTTCAATGGCCGCGGAATGGAGTGAGTGGCTCGTTAGGAAAAAAAAAAAGATTCTATACTGGGTGGATTGAATGAGGGGGCTTAGCTTCCTGAAAACGGAACACTGAAGAGCGAAGAAGTTGCAAACGGTCAGTTAGTAAAAACAGTTATGGAAAAAGATCATAATTACAATGTTGAGGCAAAGGCTAACGATGCGCCGTCTCAGAGGAATGAAGTTGTAGAAAGGGTTAAATTCAAAGACGGTTGTAGGAACGTACTAGGTATACAAGTCTTTTAAATAAGACGGTGTCTCACATAGAAGGAGAGATCAGTTTTTAAAATTGCTAAAATCCCAACGAGGCTCACAATTGTAAGCGGGCGGTAAGCAAAACCTCGGCAAACTGGAGTGCACTAAGTTCATCGCAAAATGTTGAGGACAAGGACGGTTATGCGGGAACCACAAAGCAGCCGGGGCTTGGCCTCGGCTTGACATTTACAAGTTCAGACATACGATTTCAGTGTTTCCTAACACAATGAAGCTCGGCTTCAAAATGTTGTTTGCAAAGAGAAAGAGTGCGCAAAGAGAAAACGCAATGCTACGTAATGAGGCTCAGAAGCCCAGCACGAGTTCAGATGTGCTGAACTTTTGCTTCGTGTGAAGCGAATGGGGGTTGATTTCGATCGCACACACGAAGTCAATCAGTCTGCCTTTGGCTATATTTGTATAAGTGTGTTGGTCATGCACGGACGCAGGATATCTGAGTGTGTCCACATTTTAGGCCAAATTGCGTAATATTTATTTATTAGTTGGACATGAATGTTCCACATAATTATGTACACAGCACTAGCTACCAGGGCTTTCGGCTGTGTGTGCGTATTTTTTAGCCTACCGTGGCATGCTTGGAAAACGTAGTGACTGCATAATAAAAGCTCTCTCTCGATGAGCGAAATGTCATTGCAAAGCCGGTTCAAAGCCCACGTATCGTAACGGGGCGAAGCCGAAGCTTGAGGCTGCTTTGTGGTCCCCGCTTTAAGCTAGCACTTGTGAGGTATCTGAAATATTGCGATTGCTTGACTGCGGTAGTTTTCGCGTTTCAAAAAACTGTCTTTCGGGAACGGTGTTCGCTAAGGTGTCGCAAACACATTCCAGGGTTGTAATCGAGGCAATGTAAATAGTCAATTGAAAAAAAAAAAATAAAAAATCAACTAGTACAAGATTTGTACAAGCATAGTGGAGTGTACACATTTGTACCATTTTTGGCTAGAAAGTTAAGGGGTTAGAAAATACACCTAAGTTCTTTAAGTAAAACATTCGACAGGTATTAAGTTGCTATGCTTTCAGTTTCAGCCTACATTTTATGGTTAAAACATTTTGCAGGAACAATCAATTGCGTAAATAGATCAGTATATTGATTGGGAAAACTTAGATGGATACTTAGGTCGAGTGCCTTTGACAGACTTCTTCGAATAGACGGGATATTAAAACCGAGCCAGAAAAACTACACCCGGCCCCCATGGGTGAATGTACCAGAACCAGGTTTGGATTAAGTCCAGAAATGTCTTTGAGCCCGCTTAGGCATCGCGCCTGAATTTGATTTGGTGTAGGATGATAAAAAAAGGACAACTCAACTTAAAATTGCTAATGGTGTTGGCGATAGACATCGAAAATTGCAAGAATGTGTCTAAGCAAATCACACAGGAGTGCCTCATAAATTTACTTTGGAGTGAAATACAAACATGGCATATGCCATCAATAAATGAAAGTTAAAGTTTATACATTATGTATTTGCATGTCATTCTACACTGAACTGATTATATCACATGCGCTATTCCTTCCAGTCCTATGTAAGCCATTCTGAACACATAATTTTCAAGGATGAAATCGAAACCATTTTTACTCACCCTATAACCAGAAGATTTAAAGTGGCAGCCACGTTTCGTTAGCGTTGACTTCATCCGCACACAAAACGATCGTTCGAATCCTTTGTACAGCGTTGTAGAGTTAATGCACATTTGGGCGGATACTATATTTAAAAGAAATAATATTAAAATGTCAGTATTTTTTAAACGGTTTTTTTCTTAATGAAAAACATACCATCTGGATTATTGGTGCCATGGTTGCCACCTCCTTCGTCTGACGCACCCGATGAGGGTGATGCCAACCCTGTTCCATTACTACTTCCTCCCGCACTGGTAAGACTCAATCCAAGTTGCTCTGCGATTTCCGCATGATCACCTTGATGAATGTAGTCGAATATACTGCTTCCGGTCATCTCAACTTGTGACAGGCCCAAGTAAATGGACACTGTTTCCGATATGTACAAAAATCTTCCGTCAGCCGCAACCGCCAATGCAAAACCGTCAAGTGACTGGGGATGAGAAGAAAGAATTTATTTTTTAGGTTTGGCTAAAGAAAAATGCTTTTAACAAACCAACCTGAAGTATGTGGGTGCCCTGATGTTGTTCAAAGAGTTCGACGGCAGGACTTCTACGCACTGCTGCGCCTGAAAAACGGCAGGAAAACACTTTTCAATTTAAGAACAATACAACTTGTTATAGTTAGGGTTTTGTAGTTTTGTATAATGTGAAAGAGACAAGGACTTGTATCAGACCTAACTTGACACTAGCCGTATTGTTTAACACTCAAAGCCAAAGCGGTTTCCCAACAAAAGGTTTGACTGATAAGTTCTATAAATTCTTATGAGTGTTGTCATAATAAATCAACAGACCAGGATAAGTCCCATAAAAATTATTGGCAATAAAAACTCAGGGGAGGTTTCTTTAGGGGATTTCCATTTTTCTAGACTATCCAATCCCTTAAAAAATTGCATGCGACCATATGGATACGTACATTTGGTACAAAAAAAAAATATAAGAAGCATCCAACACCCCGACGGACACACGGTGACGTTAACGTCTCTCATATGATTGAGGTCGGTCATAATAATCATAAAAGTGGGTAATTGAATTAAGGGATGCCTATGGCAATGGCCGGTCGGGTCAGCTGAGAAAATATTATTACTCTGGTGAATTATATTTTCATATCCCCCGAAGGGTGTGTGTTGTGCCAAAGTATTCGTTCTTCCTGGACGAACGATTGAATGTCCATCGAAGTATTGTATATAGGTGTGTATGAATGGACAGTGTTAAAATGTCCGTGGGGCGATTGGATTAACATTAAAACATAACTCAAAGTGGATTCAAGGGATACTGGTGCAGGATTCATTGAATATTAGAGAATTCGAGTGCGTATATATTGTGGGAATGATAAATAAATAAATAAACAAGACGCAGGCGGTTTTTGGTCTGCAATAACAAACATTAAACAAAAGTTAAATGCTTTTCAATTCAATAGCTGATATACTTACGTGAGGAGGAGTCGAAATAGCAAAGACAAGAAAATAAATGCAGCTTTTATATGATTGTGTTCAAGCGTAGATTACGGGCCACTGGACAAAGAGCACTTTCTTTCTATTGAAAAAGTGCTAGCTAGACTCTAGGTAGCTAGAACCTGATCCCAAACGCAGTGAAATATGATTTTTTAATCATAAGGATGAATATACAAAAACGTTGCTTTGAACTAAGACCAGAAAAGGGGTATAGTTAGTCGCATACAATAATAACATTCTTGAAGTAGATATTTATCATCCTAAAACTAATAAAGGTCTTTTCGAACCCCTGCCGCTGTATATTAGATTTAAGACTAAATGCTCGAAATTTATAGTGACACCTGACACAGCGGGGAAAAGTTTATAAATGGCTAAGCCTGTAATAAGCCTATAGGTAACAAAAAAGACGAGTTTTGAGAATAACTTTTAAGGCTTTGGCGGTTGTTAGACATAATTTTAAAGGTTTTGGGATATACCGCGTTAAAAATAAATTATGAGTGCAAACCGTACTCACCCCGAACGCTTCGCTTAAGTTACATTAAGCGTGGTCACCGGGAAACTGGCTAAAAATGCTTTATAAGTGGTTGACAAAGTAACGCGGAAATCGGATGACACTAGGACACACAGTTTACAGAAAAGGCACACACACAAACAGGTACCTCCATGCTTTCTCTCATCATCATCCGGCAAATTTGAGATCTGTTGTCTCCACACTTATTCCGCGAGCTTACAATGTAAGTGATACAGAGCATCTCGCCGCTGAACTTACCTCTTTGGACAACGTCCTTCAATCGAACGGCTACTCGAAAAGACAACGTTCATGGAAGCCAAATTTGTCGCGACAAGAAGACTGCAATGAGTTGGACAAGAGAGCCTTTCTACCGTACGTGATAGGTGTCACGGACAGAGTCGGTCGAATTCTAAAACGATACGTTGTGAAAACGATCTTCGTACCGCCAAAAAAGGTGATAAATTATCTACAATCACCCAAAGATCGCTTTCCTCTTTAAACTCCCGGTGTTTACGCAGTCCCTTGCAGCTGTGGGTCATCATACATTGGACAAACGCGACGAAGTATTTCGACCCGTTTAAAAGAACATATAAATGCTGTGAGCAATCAGCAGCGAGAAAAATCCGCTCTAGCCGAGCATGTCTTAGACCATTCCAACGAACACCATTGGATCAGATTTGACCAGGCTAAGATACTGGCTCGGGAGTCGCATTACATCCCACGGCTTGTTCGTGAAGCGATTGAGATAAAACGCCACAAAAATTTCAATCGCGGCGACAGTTTCGAATTGTCGCGAACATGGGATCCAATCCATCCGCGCTTGGATGATCCATGGGCTCATCAAGGTCGATTGCGAATTGGCTAGCCAGCCCCAGCGACACAGTGAGCACTGTTTGCTCTCAGCCACCTGACGCACAACAACTATAGAGAACGAGATAGCACTACCGCCTACGCACCGCTACAACTTGCGTAGTGCTAATCGCCAAAAGCATTTTTAGGCAGTTTCCCGGTGACCACGCTTAATGTAACTTAAGCGAAACGTTCGGGGTGAGTACGGTTTGCACTCATAATTTATTTTTAACGCGGTTTATCCCAAAACCTTTAAAATTATAAGTTTTGAGAAATAGAAATTTATATGAAACAACAAATTTCCCGAAAGTGTTATGCCTGTACAGTATAGGGGAAAATATATACCCACTAAGTATTCAGTACTTCATCAATTGCCAAGGGTTCATTTTTGGATGTTCTGTGGTTAGTTTTTTTTTATAACGAGCTTGCAATCGCAGGGTTATGACTACCTACCCTTAACATATGGCAAGATACCACAAGTGGCAAGAATTAGAGAAAAGATGAAAAAAGAGGAAAGGGAGTAAGATTAGTATAGGCATCTATCTACTCGAACTCGATAGAACGATAATCGCAGCCAGGGCAGAATTAAAAAGCCTAAAAAATGTTCCCCCTTTTTCGAAAGTGCGGTGCAAGAAACAGATTCACCACATCGTCAGCGACTTTGAAAACTACCGTCGAAAGTTGTGTAAAACAGATTGAGGAAACCCACAGGGACTGCAATTTTTTGTGTGTGGAATTGTGTATTAGCACTTGTAAGCAGTACTTGCATCTTGCACAACAACATTGAAATGAAGGATTATAGCTATAAAGGTCTAACCATAACAGTCTAAAATTAGATTAATAGAACATCCCTGCTAAATATCGAAATTTACCATATGCAAAAATTGAATAACGAAATCAAACCGTATACTGAATTCTAATGGCGTATTCTTTTCAACACCGAATCGCGGTGAAACTGGTGTGGAATACAGAAAAAACTTGTTCTTTTCTCGTACACCTGAACGGAATCATGCTCATGTAAATGCTCTTTTGAACTCCGAATCAGTTCGGTGTTGACACCGAACGCGAATTTTCGCCACCGTCGTATTTGACGGTGGAGGCTGGGTGTAGCTTTGTTGATTGTGTATGTGTCACGTTTTGACTCAATTTTCATTCGTTATTTTTTGCAACGCGACTGAAATCGTATGAAATCGATAAAAAGTTACTAAATATCACAATCTCAAAGCTATTAAAATTCAGTTTAAGTAAAAAGTACAAAAAACCGACACCAAGAAAATCACGCTACAAAATGAAAATAAAGTAAACAAATTGAAGTCAAACCAATTAGACGCCTGACAGAACTTAACGTGATGACTGCACCGGTACTGTATTTGTCGTTCTGTACACAATTAAACCGAGTGTACACTACGCTGGAATTGTCGCTTACACCGAGTTTTATTTGACAGCTCGGTGTGGCAGTTTGGTGTTCAAAAGAATACGCCATAAGTTTCTCTTCGTGTTTTGATGAAATAAATCAAATGAACCTTCTATTTCTTTCGATAGCTGGGTATCCTCAACTCAGCTGTGTTTGTTGTATTGTGTAAAGGTATGCGCCAAATGGTTGATGTTGATGTTGATCTGGATATGCGTTTGAGCGAGTGAGAAATGTAAGATGCACTGAGCAACCGAATGGTGGATGAACCGAATGTGGATGCTGCTGATGTGTTGATCAAGTTTGTCTACTTATAGCTATAACGACTGAAGTTCCATCAACATCTTTGACGCTTTTCTTTTCTATTTTTTGCGTTATTTCATTTCGTAAAATCAAAAATTCTGTGGCAACAAAAATTAATTTATTAAAAAGCTAATGAAGCTTAAAGCTTATTTAAAAAAGCGAACGTATCGTTGCCGAAGACACTCACGTTAGCAAAAACACATACAGAAGAGCACCACCACAGGATGTTATTGTCTGTCGAGTATCAGTAATAAAAGCATACGACAAGGTAAGCTTATTTTTTCCGGTGGAAACATTTTACTTCATTAAGATTAACTTTTAATCTTTCTACGTTAATCTCTGTTTTTTGCCATGTGAGTTTATAACGCCGAGTGGGTGAGAAATACGGGTGACAAATCTCATACGATTTTCGAATCGTTTATTTAAGCCTTTTATATGCTTACCGACAGCTTTTGACAAAACATTAGTGCGACTTTTGAACTATTTTGATATAAGGTTAATCGAATTAAAGCGGGATTAAGAGGTTATTTATTTATGCTCCATTACCTAAACTGCGGCCATAAAAATTGTGCTGTAGATATCGATGTTTCTGGGGAAATTTATATTTTAAGAAGCAGTCGCTACCGGTTAAACATTAGATTTATATGTACCACTTTTTGTAGATATATATTTAATATGTAGAGAGATCAAAGTTAAGGCTTTAAGGTCCCAACATGAAAGTTGGATATTGATGCAGATGCTAGTGGTAGTAGATACCTCAGACAAACATTCGGTCTAAACAATGTTTTTATTCCCGAATGTTTTTTATACCTTACTGCCCCAGGCTTAGGAAGTGAACGATCATAACCTCGATAAACCCAACCAGAAAGCCGGTGTTTTGAGACAGACACAGACACTTATGGATCTTTCTTTGAGTGCCTTGGTTTAATCCCCTTCGGGTAATTTTATTTGCCGGGAGGCACCTTTAACATAATCTCGTAAGGCACGTAGCTAAATTTGACACCTTGCGATTGGCCAAATCGAGAACCAGCAACCCCAATGGGAGTTCGCACGTTTTCTTTTATCTTATGGAGAAAGTAATAGAATGATCAAAGCTACTTTTCCACCATGCTGCCAAATTTCAAAATTGTCCGACCCCATCGTTGTCCGCCATCACTTGTTTTATGACTCTTGAATTTCCGTTGAAAATTAGCGCAAAGCGTGAAGGAGTAAAAGAAAAAGGTTATTCGAGTCGATCTTAAGACCAGCAATCCCTCACTCTTTGGGGCACAATTTCGAAGTTGTGGTCGAAATTACCTTTTATATAATTTCAACTAAAGAATGTCCTACAACAATATACGTACAGCTTCAAACCTTAAGATCTGTCCGAAGAAACTGAAAAACGACTGGGAAATTCGGTAGTCTATGCAAAATAAGATTAATAATAAGATCCTACGGTGGTCAAAAGGGATAGACATGTGCACTCGAGAGGATACAAGCATCCACAGGTTTTCTAAACCAATCTCTGTCTATCAACTCCTACTCTCACCTCCCCGTGGTGAACACCGGGTGCCTAGTACCTCAACTGGAGATTGAGTTCCAACCCCTTTGGAAGGTTGTTGGGAGTGGCAGACGAGAGAGGGGGCCGTCCTTAGAGCTAAACAAAGGATCTGGTCCTCCAGGTTGGGGGTCGTGCCGTCGGGGTGACTTCCCGGCCACGTAAAAAAACACCAGTTACGAAGCAGAAACAAGCCTCGGATTCGGACGGATTTACAGTTGACAACCAATGCCCCGTCTGCATAGACGGAGAGTGGAGGAGGAGATATAACATCGAACTGTACGGGCTGTACAGCGATACCGACCTAGCCAAAAGAGTCAAAACACAACGTCTACGATGACTGGGTCATCTAGAGCGGATGGAGACCAACGCCCCGGCCCGGAAAATCTTCGAATCCACACCGCAGGGACGGCGTGGTAGAGGAGCACCGAGACTCAGGTGGCGCACGCAAGTGGAAGGGGACCTCAGCCAACTTCGCGTGCGAAACTGGAGACGGCTAGCTAGAGACAGAGCTGGCTGGCGAAGCTTGTTGGCTGAGGCCCAGGTCCACCCGGACTGTAGCGCCACCTTAAGTAAGTAAGTAAGTAAATAAATAAATAAATAGAGTGGCGGAACAGCTCGAGGTGAACCAGGGCCAACTTCTCAACAATGTATGCTGTGTGCGTTGATTTCTTCACATACAAGGGGACCTACAGTTTTTTGCCGAATACGAACGGCACTTTGAAAAGTTTTTCAAGACAAATGATATTCTCGGAGGCCTTGTCAGACTCTCGCGGAGGTGGTGACCGTGAAAAAGAACGAGTCTTGTTTTTCAGGTGACGATGGTAGGATTCGAACCCAGGCCTCCGGCGTAGTAAGCACACACACTAACCACTACGCCACGGCACCCCACAAGTAAGTAAGTAAGTATGCAAAATAAGACTAGGTTCTTAAAGTTCCTTTTAACTAAAATAAATAAATAGAATAGGCGCAATAGCTCGAGGTGAACCAGGGCCAACTTCTCAACAATGTATGCTGTGTGCGTTGATTTCTTCACATACAAGGGGACCTACAGTTTTTTGCCGAATCCGAACGGTACTTTGAGAAGTTTTTCAAGACAATTGATTCTCTCGGAGGGCTTATGAAACCCTCGCGGAGGTGGGAACCGTGAAAAAGAACAAGTCTTTTCTTTCAGGTGACGATGGCACGATTCGAACCCATGTGACGATTTGAACCCAAACCTCCGGCGTAGTAAGCACACACACTAACCACTACACCACGGCACCCCAAGTTCCTTTTAACTAAAGAGTTTAAATGTCCTCATGACCGCATTGGACTGCAGTTCTTGCAGTCTTGTTAAAGTCAGAATCCTTCCGTCGTCGTCACCTGAAGAAAAGACTCGATCTTTCTCACGGTCCTCACCTCTGCGAGCAAACCCTCCAAGAGTAACATTTGTCTTGAAAAACTTTTAAAAATGCCATTCGGCAAAAAACTTGCGGGTTGGCTGTGCCAAAAGAGTGCTATTTCTAGCATGAGGCTGGACTTAAGAGCCATGTTTTTTTATTTCGGACGTATACCTTCAGTTTTTTCGTAAATAAAAGTGGCTACGGTCACTTTTCACTTGTTGCACTTACTGGTTTTTGCTTGAGCTCGAGTTTTACAAGTATGACAACGACAATGAAACCTTTTAAAATGTAGTATGGTTTTAAATAACGCCAATGAAGCTGATTAAAGGAGGGACAAAATGGTAGTTATTCTGGTGTTCCTCGGTTTTGAGCAACATATAAGAGCCGGGGACTAAAAATCGCGAAATTCATTGAATTCAACCTGAAAACTTTGAGAGGAAAACATTTAAAAATAAAACAACAAAAATTTTTTATCCAAAGAAATGTTAGAGTAGCCCCTACCCAAATAGGTGCTTCACATCTAGCACTTCTATTGATATTAATCAAAGACCCCATAAACATTGTTAAACATGCCACTAACAATTAGTTAGTTGGCTGGTAATAATGTAATTTTTTTGGAAACAAACATTTTTTATATTCTTAAGCCTTAACCCTAGTAAGTAAAGGGTCCGCCATGTAACGTTTTTTTTTCAACTAATTTCGTGAATGATCACACTTAGCTCATGTCTGATTTGACAGATAATTAGCTTTATCCTTCCGCTGAACGAATATGGTTGTGCATACGCTTGAACAATCCTGGGAAATATGCGTTTTCGCTTCGCTAAGTGGGCCTGCGATCGACTTAGAGAAGATGCCGATTTTTCCAAAAAAATCATCTTTTCAGATGAAGCTCATTTTGATCTTGACGGGTATGTAAACAAGCAAAATTGTCGCATTTGGGGCACAGAAAACCCTCACGCATACATTGTAAAGCTGATAAACCCAAAACGAGTCACTGTTTGATGCGGATTTTGGTCCAGAGGCATAATTGACCATTTTTCTTCGAAAACGAGCAAGGAGTGGCCGTTACAGTCGATGGCGATCGTTGTCGGGCCATGTTAAATGAATTTTGTTCACAAAAATTGAAAAAGAGAATATTGGCAACATTTGGTTTCAAAGGGTCGGAGCTACGTGCCACACAGCCGAAGCTACACTCGATGTTTTGCGCCCTGTTTTTGAAGATCGCATTATCAGCCGCAGAGCTGATGTCATTTGGCCACCTCGGAGCTGCGAATCAACACCGTTGGACTATTATTTTTGAGGATGCCGTAAAAGATAAGTGTTACGGCGACAAGCTAGAGACAATTGACGCTTTAAAGGACAATATTCGTGAAGCTATTGGTGAAATACAGGTGCACAAAATCGATAATGTACTTAAAATTGGACCGATCGTGTAGCTATTGCATGGCCAGCCGAGGCAGCCATTTAAATGAAATTAAGGAATGATTGTACTTTCAAATAAAAAAAGAAATTTGAGAAAAAATGTTTATAGCATTTTCAAAAAAAAGGTTATTTGGCGGACCCTTTGCAAAGCGTTACAAATGGACGGAAAACAAAATTTTTTTATTTTATTTTTGTGTTTGCGATTAAATCATCTGCAAAAACAATGAATCGAGTTCTATTGATTTTTCCAAAATCGAGAAAATTGAATCATAAAATTTGAACCAAATACATACTTTAATATTTTAATTTAGTTTATTCACTTACTCCAGAAATTATAGCTATTAAAATGCCTACTTAACTTAGGTAGACACTTGTCGAACATAGAACGCAGTTTTTCTCTTAAGGATGCAAATAGAGTGCATTTTTGATATAGGAAAATAGTAGGTACCTAAGTTTTTTGCATAGTAAGATGCCTGGCTTTAGGCAATGCAACAAATTGTCAACTTTCAACTTCAACGAAAGTGGGTCTCTCGAAAACAGAATATTACGCCGCGTAATTGTGAATGCCAATCACGAGCATAGGAATTTCGAAAGCTTTAAAATTTATTGAAGCCATACTCAAAGTGACTCATGACAGCCATTTTTAAAATGCAAAACCAACTTAAAAGCAGTAAACTGTCATTCGACCAATACAAGATATATGGCGACAATAAAACAAATCGTTTATTATCATATTTACTTTGGATTATAAGGTAGCCACCCATAATTAATTCCTTCACCGCCATTAAACGCTTTATGGCTCTCCGCATGTCGAATCGAGCGATGACGATTTGGGATTTCTCCGAATTTTTATTTACGAAAAATATTTCAAGTAAAAATCCGTTTCTCCAATCCGATAATGGTGTGCATATTTTTTAGGTGTGTTATGGGTAGGTGTACCTTATGCTTCTGGTCGGTTAGATTCTTATTTTAATTTCGACAATCGAAAAGTCAAGTGCGTGCTTGGTATGCGAATGGCATAACATCAGAAAGGTATTTCCTTCGGGTTGCGTGGCTTTGTCACAACAAACAGCATAATAAATGCACACGAATGTACGAATGTGATAGAGGCCATTTTCGAGCCATGGTTCAGTGTCTCTCACCTGCGCTGGACTTGCGACATTATTCAGAACAGAGCATTTTCTTTACGTTCATTGTGTACCTTCGTAGAGCAAGGAACAATGTAGCATGTGGGTCGCAAAGACAAATTTTATTCTAGGTGCGAGGTGCCGTCTTTTCACGCGTTGTAATCCTAGAAAAGATAACTTTCTGAACAGGTAGATACCGCAGGTTCTTTGTCAAACGAAGAATTTCTTTATTTCGCATTTGGGTCCGATGGTCGTCCCGCTTTCAAATGCGCGACATTTTTACATATTTTTAATATACATTATTCCATTTATTTATTTATCTCTTCGTCTTCATTTTGTTTTTTCCCTTCTACTATTTTTACTTTGTGGGTTGGTGAAGCATTCCGCCGGACACTGGTGGAATTTTAAATAGCCTCATTCGTTTATTTTTGCCTTGACTGAGTGTACATTCTATCGGCCATTTTGGGTTTCTATTTACAGAGATATACTGCCGTACACACTCGGTTATATGAAATTTTTATTTGATTTCATCCTATGTTGAGCTTTTTTTATTTTTTTTTTTCTTTTAATTTTCCATTTTCGACAACGAATGACTAACGGTAGAGTATACTTTCGAGTATAACGAAGGTCTGTATTGGATAAACTTGTGCGCATTTATTGCTACCCCAGACGACAGCAATTTGCATAGGATATTGAAATTAAGTGAAGGCCCAAAACGAACATAAATGAATTTAGACATTCGCCTTGAAACATATAAATTATTATTTTCTCAGAATTCAATGGTGTTGACATCAGCTTTGAAGTTGGGAAACCCACTTGATGGACAGTAAAAAACACTTTGATTTATAGAAATTAGTTTGAGTCTACATGGGTGGCCTAAAAAGTACAATAAACATCAGCCCAAAGAATAATGAAAGTTAAAGAAATATTTGCGTTGGGCGCCACTTTTTTTTTAAGTCGTTGATAGAAAAGTTTCTCTTCATCAGGCTGAGGAAAACTGCAAAACGTATGTTTTTGTCTATGGTACTTACTTTTTAAAACCTTACTATTCGTTGAGCCATCTCTTGTCCATGGCGGATCACCGTGACTTGAAAAATCCCTTAACTTAAGATAACTTATTGTCAGTCTTATTATTGATGCCTTGTCCAACTGGCTAGTAATGGCGGCAGGTAATGGAAGCATTTTGGCTAATTCATAAAATTCATAGTTTTCTTTGCCACGTCTCGATCTGGCCGCATCTCGTGACTTTTCCTTGCGCAGTTCCAGAATCCTGCAAAAACAAAAAAAGGTAAAGTGTTAGAATGAAATTTGAAGCACTAAAGTCAAATAGAAACGTGTAAGCATTGGAAATATTTCTGCGTGTTAAACGACAAGTTTTTTATTTAGAGAAAGTACTTTTGTCTTCTTCGAACATTTTAGTTTGAGCAGACATCTAATCCTATAACCTAGATGCAGGGGGTAAAAATTCAGTTTTATTTGTTTATTTCTGCTTCCAAAACACCCTCTTTAAGAGAGTGCTGTTGAATGGCAAATATATTTGCGAAAGATGACGAATCCCTGGAGATTGTTTTATGGTATTCCTCAAATGGAATGTCATCTTCGATGCTGAGTGGACAGAAAATTTGCCAGAAAAAAGGACATCAGACGACAGGGATGATTTGTGAAATTTTTTCTACGGTCGAATTGGTCCAGTATAGGGAGAAGCATATTTTGTGTGTTATTTTTAGGTTGTCTAAAAGGAAACGTATCACAGAAAGAAGTGTTTGTTTCATCACATGAAAATAAAATAACTTTGGAGTGACAACACATACAACAAAATTTCTGCTGCAGTAGTTTGCCAAACATTATAATTCCACTGTAGGAAAAAGGTCTTGCGTTATCTGAATTTCGCACGTTTGGGCTAACTAATGACTACTACAAATGACTACTTCACAATTTGGATTCAAGTAAAGTGGTTAAAACTAAGTTGATTTAAGGCTAGCGAAATCCAATCGCCTCTTTGGAACATTGGCCAAGGATGTTGGTGGATGTTGGCGCTTCTGTTTCCTGTGCCTTTATTATTTTTTATGCAAAGACAGTTCCAGTAAAATAATCAGCACGTCTTCTGTTGCACAGTCCTTTAGACCTTTACACCAAGTTTTAATATGCCAATGGCGCTGTTTACAAGCTGTAAAGTTTCGTTTTAATATCGCCTTAAATATCCCTCAAGAGTCTTATCCTCGAAATGCCATTTTATACATATTATATTTACATTATAGAACGTAGAGCCTATATAGGATATAGGATATAGGGATTGCTAAGGTCTTATGACCTATATTGATTAAAATAGGGCTTTACCACTCAGATGCACTCTTAGTCCGGAAAAAGAACGTTTGGAAAGCGTTGCTTTTCTCTACATCTCTGAAGAGGTATCCTTAACAGAGGTTGTATAGCGGTATGGACATTTGAAAACCATCTTCTTCTTTGTTAAGGCTCAAAATTTGGCCTTCTGGCTGATAAGTAAAAATATATCCTTATTTATTTTGTCGGGTTTTTTTATTTCTCTCGAACAAATCTGCGTCGGCTTCATTGAACAGATTACTGCTGGGTTGTACGAAATAATCAAATTCGGATATTGTTCGTTTTGATGTTTTTAAAAACTGATCCCGAAATTCTATAAAAAAAATCCGTTGATATGATAAGAATAATAAATAAATTCTTAATTAGAATAAATAAATTTGGGCAATTTAGATTTTGTTTCCTATATTAACGAATTTTGTATGGCTATGCCAAGGACGCAGTTCCGCGATGTCACGTAAGAAACGTTGGACAACCCATCGCGGGTTAGATTTTTAGTTAGTAGTTTGTTGTGTCAAATCAAATCAGACCTTTTTAATAGATTATGGTGATGGTTCAAAAAGTGCCGTCGTAATGAGCGATCTAATGGGCTTGTAACTGCCAACATTTTAGTTAAAAACTAAAAGACGTATATTGCAGAGGTATTGAATAGCCAGAAAAATTTTCCAAATCTTTATCCCAAACGAATATTCGTTATAAAATATTTAAAACTTAATATTGATTGAGCCTTTAACCATGGATATTCCTCAAATATTTAAAGGATTGAATGGAAAATAGGGAATTCTATTTGCTTGTAATATTTTATTCACTTAGCGAGATAGTCCAAAAAACATGATCTAACATTTTTTTCAACTTCTGATAAGAACGCTATTAGAGTCGGTAGGGATGTGACATAAGTTCATTTTAGTGTTCGGACACTTCGAAAGAACTTAAAACACAACCTTTGAAAAAAAAGCAGCCAGGTATGAAGCCATACACGGAGCGTTCCGTCGGATTTTTTGTGAAGGCTTAGCGTGCAATTATTGCTTAATTTACATATAAAATGTTGATAAGTATATTTGCGAGTGTTATGTTTTTCTTGTCATCAGAATTTTCCAACGCATCTCGATAACTGATTTGTTTCGCTAATACACTGAATTTTTTTTTATATAAAATCCATAAAACGCCTATTCAGAACTCTTTTTGAATACCGTTATATTTTTTTTAGTTCCCATGTATGTAGGTACTTTGCGCACGCAATGGCTATTTTTTTCTCAATACTCTGGGCACAGAGTATTTCAGAGAAGTTTCAGAAAATTTTAAGTTAGAAACTTAATTTTTGAAAGTACAGTCGAACCTGGTTAAGTGGAATCTTATGCGACACTTAATTTAATCTCACTTATAGAGGTATTCCAGTTACCCAGTTTTTCACTTATGCAGGTAGAGGAAAAAATTTACTTAAAGAGGTGTTCAAAGAAATTGTAAATACTTAATGCATGTTGTAGCTATTAAGCTACAGAAACAGTTTTATTTAATGAAACAAAGCTAACTTTAATCCATGTAAAAATAAACAAATTTAAAAAATAAATCTGCCAGTTAAGCTGCGGTGTTACAAGGAACAGGAACAGAAACAGAATTTCATACATAAGCAACGCAAAAAGCATTCAGCGCATTTAGTTGCTTATGTATGGGATTCTGTTCCTGTTCCTGTTTTACGTTGCTTGTGACAACGCGGCCTTAAGGCTAAATAATAAATAATATCCAGGAACTAAAAATATATTGACGATTTGAAAACTTAAAAAAAGGCGGTCAGTTTACTCTGCTTTTTTGGGTTTGTTTTTTTTTTAGCTCTTTTTCCAGGTCATAGATTTTGTCGAAAACTTTTTGGTCACAATCAACGGATTCAAAATACTTGTGTAGTGTATCTGATGAGTTTTTAGCATCATGGTTTGTTAAGACCTGTTCTTGCACTTCGAGACACAATTGGGCTTCGTCATTATCATCGTCGTCAACTTGCACGGAAGAAGATGGAACGCATGCTTCAATAATGTCTTCCTCTGTCTGCTCTGCAGATATAAGAATTTCATTGTCTACAGCAACGTAATCATTAAAACTTGGCCGATCTTCCTGTTCATTGCTGAAAAGTTTGTTCCATTCATCCGCTGTTACCTCCGATTGAGCACGGTCCCCTTGCTGCCGCTCCTCAGTTGCTTCGTGTATTTCAGTTGTTTTAAACCCAGATTAAGCAGTTCTTTATTGTGGTTTCAGTAGCACTGTACCAAGCCTTCCTGGCAAATCTCATTACCTGGAGGGTATTGATTTCAGGGCTTTCATTATTTTCCATGCGGACTTGAGTATGTAGTAGACAACTTCCTTGTGGTAAAAGGTCTTAAAACTGTTTATAATGCCTTCATCTAAGGGCTGAAGTTCACTCGTAGTGTTAGCGGGTAAAAACAATACTTTTATGGACTGTAGTTCTGGTAAGTTCATGGGGTCTGTACAGTTGTCTACAAATAGCAAAATGTTTCTTTTTTTTATTTTTCATTTGTTTATCAATTTTTTTAAGCCAGTATGTAAAAATTTTGTTCGTCATCCATGCTTTTTTTATTACTTTTGTAATCCAAAGACAGAGTTTTTACACCCCTGAAACATCTTGGTTACTTCGATCGACCGATAAGAAGAATAGGAAGTTTTTCAGTTTTTCAGTGAGACACTGTTTTATCCAGACTATGAGACACTCTTCCAGTTTAGGTTGCTGGAGCCCGATTTCTTTTAAGTTTGCGTGACCCTCACTACACTCCGACTCAATTTTATGGCGATCTCTTAAAATTCTACACAAAGTAGATTCAGGAACGTTAAATTCCTTACAAATTTCGTTTCGCGATTTCCCATTAGTGAACTCGTTCAAAATTTTAAATTTTTCACTTAATGACATGCAATGCAATTTTCGGTTAGACATTTTCGAAGCACGACAAGCAAAGAACGAACTAAGCTGCAGCTGGTGGATACAAATTTGCTGTTAAGAATATTTATATTTTCCTCGAAATCTTGTGTAAGGGCCAAAGATACTAAAAAAGTAACTGTTTTTGCCGATTCCGTCGCGACGTTGAAGAAAAAGCCCCTCAGAATTATGTAACTATGCTAAAACCGAGAAAAAGAAAAGATATGCGAAGAAATTCAACGTGTCTGAAAGAGACACACTACAATTTTTTGTGTGAAAAAATAAGATTTTTCTTTCAACTCTATCTCACTTACAGAGGTTAAAATATGTAATTAAATTTGCAATCCTGTTCCACTTACAGAGGATAACTTATAAAATATTTGTCTCACTTATAGAGTTTGAAAAAGTTCCATTTATAAGGGTTTTTTTGAGAAAAATCAATGTGCAACAGATTTACGGCCACTAATAGAGGTATTCCACTTAACCAGGTCTCACAGATTCGACTGTACGTTACTAAAATTTTTTAGAAATATCTTCATACGTTTTAAATACAAACTAAATTTCATTAAAATCGTTCTACATTCATCAGAATCAATCTACATTTGAGATAACAGAATATTTTGCAAAATATTTTTTGAAATATTTTTGAAATGCTAAATGTCAGAATCTACTTCATATTCTAAAACTTCTATAGTTTTCCGGAAAATTAAAATAAATTCCTGATATAATGTGTGTATTTTTTTCAAATTATTATGCCTCAAAGCAACACATAGGGGATAGTGGTGGAGACAAAACTTTTTTCCACGTTTTTTTTTTTTTTAAATACGTCAAAACCGCGTTTTTGAAACGGTTTAACCAAAACTTGATCTTAGCCTTTAATAAAGCTGCGGTTGCTTTATATATTTGCCCATTAATACATACACTATCTACTTTTTGAATAAAGTAATTAAAAAGTTATGACCTTAATCACGTTCAATTCCTTTTATTTCGCAGCAAACCAAATTATTATAAAAACTTTATGTTAAGTTTATAGTGGAGTTTCTGGGGCATTAAAAATTTCTGTTAGAGTGAATGGATTTTAATAATTCAAACTCGAATAATTAACTAATGATACATATCAAAAACTTAACCAATTTGTTTATTGCTCTTTTGAATATTTTATTATTTATAAATAAAAAATTAAAAAACAGTATTATTTGGTAATATTAATTTTAGATATGCAGGGTACCTCAGATGGATGGTACAAATAGCTAAAAGCGTTAGTTCGGTCGAAACAAGAAAATAAATTATAAAGGACGAAGGGGCTGCTCCTCCCGTTTAGCCAGGAAGAGAAATTTAAAAAAAAATTACTTAAAACAGAAAAAACAATTAAATCCAATGGTAATACTCAATGCCTATAATTTTTTGTAAAGTCAAAAATTTCTATTTTTATATAAATTTAAAAAAAACTGTTAAGGCAATAGTTTTACAAAATTAATGTCCAAACTTAAAGTTAAAAAAAAGTTTTAAAGTATATTTTATTCAAATGTTCTGACAGTGTGACAGGACATGTGCCCTAATGTTCAGACAGCGATTAGCCAATGAACAATGGCAAACTTGCCAATAATGCCACATCGTCTAATTATAGACATACGACTGCTTTTATTTTTTTTTTCAAACTCTGACAATCTTTTTAACCTTCAGATGCATACAACTAAAAATAAAAGTTAAAATCATATTTGTCAAAATTTTCTGGTAAAAAATATATTTGATGTTTTATGATGAATTACAGAACAAGGGGGCCACAGCCCACCGCTCCGGGTGTTTACGAGTACATCCACGTATCCAGAATAATTTTACTAAGGGCCTGTTATAGCTCTTACAGAAAATAGAGCCGTAAAAACTTTTTTTATTTTTTAAAAACAGTTTTACGATCTATGGCGTTCAAAATTTTTTTCTCAATTCAGACCTTAAACTTGCGCCTAAATAAAGAGAAGAAGAAGATGGGATACCGAAAATAAAAAAAGCTTTTCTCCGAACAAGTTTAATTCCAATCAACATATTTTTTTTTTTTAATCGGCCAGGTTTATTATTAGCAGTATTTTGGTACCAAAGTGCAAGTGAGTGCTCTAAAAAAAAAGAAACATTATTAAAGATCGTGCGCCAGTCCAAGACTTCACACCAAAAAAACAGTATATTAAACCAACAATTTTACGAAGCACATCAATTTCACAATTCATGTTAAAAAAGATTGAATTTATAATATTTTAAATATCACTATAACCAGTTTAGAGATTCGGTTGATATTGAAATATTAAGAGTGTATATCTGGTTTTTATATTGCAATAGATATGATATTTTCATATAAATTTTTGGTCTCCTTTTATATATCCGATTTTGAATTTATTTTAAATATCAATTTAAAATTTCCGCGTATATCATTTGATAAGAAAGGAAACACTACGTTCTTGATATTTTAATATGAAAATAATGTAGGTTGAATGTTAAGTTGATATTATGAGAATGTTTATTTGATAAGAGTTAAATATCAATTTAAAATTCTTATATTGACAGTTTACGCATGATATACCTACAACTTTCGCGTTGATTAAAAATTAGAATTAGGCCTAGTAGAGAGCCTAGTAGAGGTTCATATCTCGGCTGAGCCAAAAAAACTTTTTTTATATCAAAATCAGAACAAAGTGTGCCTACCGACTTTGATTTTTTTCAAAGTTGAAGAGAATATTGAAAAATTTACTATGAATCGTTGTTAAATAAAAGCACGTGCATATCCCAACAAATCTATCTACAAATCTATCTACAAATCTAAAAAAACCTCTTATAAGACTCTCGTAAGACTCTTGAATACTCTCAGAACATAATCTTTTTTGATTAAATTGAATTTTACTCTCATTAAAAGGGTAAAAGGCTACCAGAGTAAAAAAAGACGTAACCTCCCATTATAAGAGAATATTTGATTCTTGTTATGTGTGTTCAACTCTCATCTTACTCTCAAAGAGTAAAAGTATTATGAGAAGAATCATTATGAGAGTCAAAGTATCGAAGTACTCATAAAAATACTCTTTTCAGCCTAACACTCTTGTTATGAGACCGGATGGCTGCTAAAAATACCTATTTAAGTCAATTCAAAATAATTGCGTCCCACCATCTGTCAAAAGTAATTTTGCCAGTGTGTAGTGTAGTGTGCTTGCGGCGACAGAAGTTTTTTAATTAATTTAATGCACTTCTTTATGGAGAAAAAAGTGTAGGTATCTCCGCAGCACAAATCGTCATCGAAAACATATTCATGGTCATGTTGGCCAGCATGGATTGGCTGGTTTTTCTACACGCAAACAAACTCACAGTCAACTCCGATGACGTCAGATTTACATATGCTTTTGCGAGCAAATGTCATAACATGCGTATGCCGTAATCTTTATATTCCTTCATTCATGTGTACGCGGCAATGATGGAAAAACAGAAATGCGTCTTTAAATAGAACGAAACCACGACATTTCTTAATTCTTAAAAAACAATTTATTTACTCTGGTTCGGGAAGACAAAGCCAGTTTTACTCTGGTTAAAAGGGTAAAACTCTGGAAAACAGCCAATATGCTCGCACGAGGAGAGCTAATCTCTGTTAAAAAAGCTTAATCGCTCACAAAAAGTGAATGACTCTTATTAGAAAACTATTTTTTCCGCCATTTAATTTCTTACCTCTTAGAGTTACCAACGTCAAGGTATACGCATCTAGTTGATTTGCATTCGTTTATTATAAATAAAATTAAAAAAAATATATACCGAAAAGATTTGATGAATGTACGAAGAAATGTTAATTATTTCTCTTTGTAGGATGGTAAGAGCTATATTTTGGTTCTTATTATGCCCTAAAACTAGGATCACCGCGTAATCGCATACTTAGCATTTTAATTGATTGAGACCGAATACATAATCGACCATGTACCTAAATACGGACGGACATGGCTCATTCGACTCACATTTTGGCCGCGATCATATCCTCTTACATCCTATTTTACTCCTTACCCTGTTAATTGACGTAAAAACACATTTTAAACAGAGAAAATGCGGCAACCCTTCTGCGATGAGCTATCTTTTATAATTTATTTTTTAAATTGATTATTTTTGAGGCGCTTTGTTTTTATCGAAGTAAAATGTTAACTTTAGCAGATAAATTTTCAGTTGCACTAAGTTCTTGCATAAATAACCTCATAAAAAATATTATTAAACTCAATAATATTGATGACAATGGTGTACCATCAAACAGCGCATTGAAAATAACAATTTATTTTAGAAGTATATCTTTTTTTCTTTTTCACTTCATGTCCTTATGAAAAATTAAACCATTTTTGGCACGCAACATGATAAAGATGGCACGAAAATTGTTTGTTATATGTTTCTCTCTCTTTCAACAAGACTAACTCTTCACATCCCATAAGAAGAACTTATTGTCTTATTATGAGACCGAATAACTCTTGCAAGGAGAGTTTAAGACTTTTTATCAGATCAAATGACTCCCATAAGTGGGGCCATTTAGCTCCCGTAAGACTCTCTTAAGCGCTCTCGTAGTACTCTATGAGAGGCAAATTCCAAGAGGCAAGCTCTGGAAGAATACTCTCATAAGACTCTCGTAGAGTGTTATGGGAGGAAAAATGTTAGTTGGTATGGACGTGCCGAATTTCAAATCAATTTTAACGTTTTATATTATTTATTCCTCATGTACATAATGTTGGTTACATGAGAAATGTCAATTTCACATTCATTTAATATTTAACATTTAAACATAAAGGTACGGAATTAGTTTGATATTTTTAAATATCAATTCAACAATTTCAAACTTATAATAAGCAGATAAATGTTGTGTTGATATTTTGGACGACTTTTATCACCCGACACTGTTCAATTAACAGCTTAAATATATATATATATACCTATATATATATTTATTTATTTATATTTGTAATGACGTTGGCCGTATTATACCTTTACAAGTTCCACGTTTAATTTCGATATAGGTAACTAGCCACAGTGGATAGCATGACTGCCTGAGATGAGCGAAAAACGCATGTTCGAATCCTAAGGCTAGCAAGTAATAATGCTATTTTTGTCTAAAATGTTTTCTTATAAAAAATTTTTCTTTCAACTCAGAAAATTTTTTTATAAAATCTTATAATCTTATTTCTTTCTTTCAACTTTTTCAGACACCAAGAATTAACTTTAGAATTTTCCAGATAACAGTTAATAAATTAATGCCTGAATTGAGTTGAATTCCGAAAGCAAAATCTTAACAATTGCTCCACAATTTTGAACCCAATACTCTAACAAGAGTATTGATTGTAACACATTAAAAGAACAAATTTTTAAAATCCAATTTAAGGGCCATATTTTTTTCGAAAACAAATTGCCTCAACGAAGTGCTCTTGCAGCATGATAGGTCAACATTTTTTTTTTACTGATGCTGCTTGAAAACAACTGTCAAAAAAGAATAACATTAAATATGTCATCATCGCATAAGTGATTGCGGGTAATTTATTTCCGTCAAAACGCCAAAATGAAAAGGCCAACAAAATGCCTTTATGACGAAATGATGAAATATATACCTGCCTTAAGCACTTCTCGTCGTCGCGGTCGTATAGCGGCAACGAATATACCTACACGTGAAAAGCATCTCTTGTAACAAATTAGCCGACTTATCTGTCAGTGAGTCTGCTGCTTCATACTCGCGCCAGACTCCAGCATCGTACCAATGATGAGGCCTCCAGAGAAATCCCCAAACAAAGGAAAAAAAAACTCGAAAAAAATAAGACAAAACGTCATTTCATTCATTGTCGCGGCATCACTCTTTGAATCAAATGCAATAAACTGTTCGCATTCAACACTCTATCAAGATGGCCATCCACGATCCACTGTGTTGTGTTCCGCCTGTTGTCGACACCACCACCGCCGCCGTGGACTATCGTGGTCCACGCAACTCAGTTCTCCTCCACTTTTGACAGTGGCGGCTTACGGCTGTCAAAAGCAGATCATATCTGCCGCAGGCATATGGAAATGTCAGACAGTATGGTTTATTTTAATGTTTACACTGTTTTTTTTTTTTTCGTTTTCGTTTGTGGGGATTTTGTTTTTGTTTTATGCGCAGAGATAATTAAATAGGTCTTGCGTTTGCCACGGGCCAAAGTGGGCAGTTTCCAAAAAGCTATGGCTCCAATTTCGAGCCATACGAGATTGATATCTTCTCGGACGAATAAAAATAAACCAGAAATGCAATAAAAAAACGAACGTGATCCACGAACCAAGCTCTCGTTTCGGGGAACAACAAATTAATTACATTCACATACGGCATATACACACCAGACAAAGTACTATACCCAAACCTTATAGGTATCTGCCTATAAAAGTTGACAGAAATTAGTTCGACAGGATATGCATATTCGGTTGGCAATCAATCAGGAGTCAATTTTCTGCGCGCAAATTGGAGCAGCACTGCGATGGTTTGACAAATGATGTCTGCGATTTTCAATATCGGCAAAAAAACGAATGGAAAAAAGACCGTTTAATCATTTTCTCGTCACCCCAGAATGTCTGATTGAAAAAAGGTATAGAGTCTCCTACCTACAAGGTATTGGACATTTTGTAATATGCTTTCGTGTTTTTTGTGTTGCATTTCATGCTTCATTTGTTTCGTTCAATTTATCTTATCGGCTTTTCTCTTCGTTTTCAATTGAGAAAAACTCTATTTCATCTTGTTGCCGCGTCTTTGAACGAGCATGAGCATTTCTGGTTCGAAGTCAATAATTCTGTCAACTGACAGGTGACGAATGGCCTTTCAGGGAGATGTTTCTCCCCTTTGGCACTGGCACTCAATCAAGACTGTTCGGTGTTTTCGTGTCGTATTGACATCAAAATGTAGAACACTAGCTAATCGCTCCTAATTACCACCCTTAAGTATAATTGTGTTAGGCAACCCCATAATTACGTGTTTACAAGCCAATTTGGCAGGGTTTTCCTCCTTTATCGGGGTGATTCGTGTCTTTCGCATATGGCAGGAAAGAAGGCAATTGTAGCTCCTGGTATATGCGAAAATCCAGAGCCAGTCCCATGCATTGAAATCACCCTGTTGGAAAATGTGATTTTTTTTTCTTTCTTCGGTTAATTTCAGTTCTGTCAACATTTAGTGAAAGTTTTCTGCCAAGCGAAATAATCGCCCATAATCCCCCCCGATTATACTATAAGAATGCGGTATGCTGTTGGCAACCACATCCTAATGCGGGCAATCCGCACGGATTAAGACGTTCTGAAATAGGATGTTGTCTGGCGATAGCAAATATTTTCGTTGATCTTTTGATCCGCGCTCTCGTTCTATCGCATTTTGATATCAAACGCAAGATACCGGGAAGTTTACAAAAGAAAGTCATTCAAGCGCAAAGGCAAATCCGATTCTTTTTCGCTTCTTCCAAAAAGCAATGGTAGGTATGAACGAACAAGAGTTGCAAGAAAAAAGAACGAGGAACAATTTTGAACTGCTGCGACACTTGATAAAACAATTTGTAGATTGATGTCGCTTTGGGCATTGTAACACAAACCTTTTAATCTGCTTAGGGATAAACCGGAAGAAAAAGTAAGTTTATTACAATTTACAAATATATAAAGATGTTTTTTTTTTATGAGAAGTAAGCAGGTAGGTAATCATTTTTGAAAAACCTTTACTCTCATTAAAAAGTTTTCTTTTTTAACAAATTTTCTTCAAACTTTTAGGCATGAGACTTTTGTACGGGCAAGCCAAAATAAGTTTTAGTTTTATTAACTTGAATTCCAATACAGTTACCAACTTTCAAAGAATCAGCAGCTCCGTCAGTCGGCAATTGCCCAAACGCAGCTCTAAATTTAATTTCCGTTGGTGGAACCAAAACATTAAAAAAAGTCATCGCTAAATTGGTTGCTTCGTACTTTTCGATTCTCATGTTTTTAGGTCAAAACTTATTTACTCTGTCTGTCGACTCGAGATTGGTGTCTATAATTGTAAGGAATGGAAAGATGAATATAAAACGACCGGATGATTTAGATGAGCTGTTTTCAAAAATATTACATTTGTTTTTGTGTAGAATTAGGTCTGTTATAACAAAATTAAAAAATAAAGTGAAATTATGTGGTATTTTCTATAAGCCCTTGAATTTGTCACACCTTCTTCGTGCAGGAGAATTTTTTCAAGTTTTATTTATAAGCAGACTTCTCACCCCTGCCTAAAAATAAATATTCTACCTTAAAAAATCGGTGCATATAGGCATTGTGCCATCGTAAAACAGGGAATATTGAACTAGAGTTTAAAAACAATATCAAAGAAAAGATCCGAAGAAATAAAACATTTCAATGTATGGTGGTCGTCCGACACTGACTCAAAGCATTGGGTTTGTGCAGATACTCTTTTAAATGCAAAGTAAGGCAATTAGTTTTCTGTAAGATATATAAGTACCAAACTGTTCTCTTTATACCTGTCGTTATCAAAGTCACTACCGGTCATTGAAAATGTCAGTCAAAGAAGACATTTCCGAATATTCCTCATTGTTTAGAACAGTCTGAAGAAAGGCATCAGGATCAATAAGAAAAGAAGGCTTAGCTCTGGTTGACGTTGAGGCTGTTGAGAACTCTTGTTTTTCACGGGATGGTATCGACGTGACGGTATTAAACCAAAATAATTTCTTAAGAAGTTTATATTTAAGTCTTTATTTAAAGAAGTCAGTAGTTTTTACTTCACGCCAAGGCACGAAAAATATGTAAGCTTCAGACAGTTTGCCCTTGTCTAAGCAAATTGTGATGTCATTTCAAGACGAACAAGATTAGACTTAGTCTAGTACAAAAAGTTACTGCATACTCTATATATATACCTCCGCCCACTTTAGGGGGCTATATGGCATATACTATATTAAACACAAAAAAGTTAGAAAATGATAATATCTACAACTTTTATAATGCAATTTTAAGTCAAATTTCATGTATATGCATTTATTCCAAAATACTCATTTTAGGTTAAAATTCCTTAAAAAGTGCCGTGGTCAATGCAAAGGCTAAATTTTTCACATACCAAAAATTTTCTAGCACCATTGTGAGTGACATAGTTAAAATTTGGAAAAAGTATTTTTTTTAAATTAGCGATGGTTGCACATACAGGCCTGTAGGGGGCGTGTTTGTGGGCGGATTCAACTAATTTTCACATTAGATCTTAAGAACCGGACTTCCAGCTCACTCACGAGCTTTCAGCTCTCTAGTTTAAAATTTAAGGCCTAAAAGTTGTTTACATACGGACGGCATTGAATTAAGAGACAAGGAAGTGGTGTTTTTGGGGAAAAGTGAAGCATCAGTTTTAGTTGTGTGAGTGCAGACTACTTATGTGTTCAACCAGGCATGTCATATGAGACGGCTCGAGGTTCATACGTTTCTGGGAGCTGACTATACTTTTGTTTAACATTCCTGAGTTAAGGTGACATTTGTACCCCGATTCGTGATACATTCGATACATTCACTTACAAGTCGATACCCGACATCGGGCGACTATTGTCAAAATAAATGCTTCACTCACACACACTGTATGTGTGAAAAAGAGCTATTCCTTATCTCTTTATTCAATGACGGACGGACGGACGTTCATGGCTTAATCGGCTCTCCTGCCGGTCCCATTCATATCTCTGTAAGGTCTTTAAGGTCTACGGCGATTTTTTTACTACGTTACAAACTATACATCAAACTTAATATACCCTGGGTAGGCTATTATAATAAGGAAAATTGTCCTGATTGGTTTCGGATCTTTTTCGTCCAGCCTTTCCTCTGTTATGTACCACTGAAAGTTAGGTTTTTTGGTTTCTTAAGTACCGTCTGGTAGAGGAAAACCATCATTGAAAGAAGTTAAAACCTTTAATTTTGCAATAAGGACACTGTGTACCTTATTTTGAGTCTAATTTGAAGTTGTTAGACCTTCTATGTTAACCTGGTGGTACTCTTATTATCGAAGGTTAAAAATAAATGTTGAAACTTTTTTCAAAGCAGGTTTCAATCTAGCAGACGAAACTAAAAAAACAAAAAACCTAACCTTCAAATGAACATAACAAAAGGGAAGGCTGAACTTAAAGGTCCAAAACCTAGATATTTTGTCAGGACAATGCTTTCTTTATTTTAAGCCATTTTTGAGGTGGTTACACCCTCGAAAAGAAAGGTACCATTCCTAAGTTAACATTAGGGGAAAGCGGGGCTAGTTGGGTGCATAGGTAAGTCGACTCGCTGGCGTGTATTTTAAAAGTATGAAATGAAACGCATGCGTTTACATTCTACACGGCTACCTGCTAAGCCTTCCTTGGTTTCTAGTCTGATGTAGTGCACGTGTTGGCAGAAATATTTTAAGAAAACATTTGTTTGCAATTATAGTAATAATTTAGTTTTCCCCTTATTTTATTTGTTTCTATTTTTTCCAACGTCTGGCTTAAATTTTTTTTCCAGTTGGGTATATAAAATTTTTGGAATAAGTATTTGTTTGTAAATATTTTTTTGTTTTTCCTTGATAAAAATCTTATTGATCGCCAAATAGTCAGGTTGGGCTAGTTGACTATTTCTTTTTGAGGTAAGTTTACTCTATATTTTTTTAAAGGCTTCCAAATGTTTACACCTAGAAAATTAAAAAAAAAGTACTCCTTGTGCTGAACTATTCAGAAACTATGCACAAACGTCCAAACCAATTCTGAATCGGTTAGTTATTGACTAAGTAATGAAGAAATTCGGATCAGACGTTAATGGACCTTTCGTACCAGTATAGCTGCTGCTGTTTCAGTGCTCGAAAAATGCGATTTTTTCTACTCTTATGTCAAAGAAAACAAACAAGTCTTAATAAATTAGTCCAGATTGTTAAAGTGTTAGTATGCGTTTAGTGTTACGGGGTTTAAGACCACATGCCCCATAGTGTGTTTTTGACCCACTAGAGATGCTTTTGTAAAAGTAAGAAAAAACTGTCTTTAAAAACTTTTTTGTTAGTCGAATGGATTACCTTTATAAGGGCCTAAAAACACTTTTTGATGTAAGCCTTAACTTTTATCGTACCTCTCATAGTTCTAAAAAAGAAAGCTATAAATACTTTTTTTTTTAGTGTACTAAGCCCGCTCTCCCCTAGTAAGTACACAGACTTTGCAATTTGACATCGCATGTGAAATAGACCTTCCAATGATATGCAACTTACTTTTTTGGTTTTATAACCACTCCCTAAATATTCTGTGGGTTCTTGGCTCTATCTATGCGCTTGTATATAGCTTGTTTTGACAAAGTCGAAAGCATTGACTTGGCTTCTCCTTACCTACACAGATAAATGTGTTGCCGGCTTCCATGGTTGGAAAATTATTGGGAAATGACCCAAAATTGTCTTGAGAATTGGTGTCTTCAGTTAATGTTTTCCAGTCACTTTCCAGTCATTTTCTAATAGCGCAAATCGAAAGAACACATTTTGGTGTTTCCGGCTGTGCTACCCAGCGAAGCATTAAGAAACCATTCAAAGACATTATGAGGTTGTAGCCATCGCTTTTAGTTGGCAGATCAAGAATTAAAATATTTAGTGTCACCCATTAATCAGCCATTATGGAAAATATTACCCCATTTATAGAAGTTTCTCGAATTCTTGATTTATATTGATTGTAATAATTTTATATAAATATACCCTCCTCATCAAAGGAATCGGTAGACACTTGAAATAGGTATTCGGAATTGTTTCTCAATTTTCAGAAACTTAAGGGGCGTGGTGGCCCCTAATTACAAACTATAAATTATAAAATATTTCCACAGATATCATGGCTTAATATAAACAAAATCTGGACTGAAGTCTCGTTTAGCTAACCTGCTACTTTTTTTGTTTCCTAAATTGTGTGTGTTTTCCTAAATTAGGCTCAAGGCCAGTCGAAATTAAGTTTTTCTGGAAAATTTCAGGTTTTTCTTCAATTCTGCCTCCAAATGTGGGCGTAGCCCAAAGACTTGTATGAAAAAAATGTAGAACTAAGCGTTTTCTATATAAAATATTAAGCAAATTTTTTTCAATTTCGAGAAAAATATTGAAATTTTTTCAATATTCAAATTGCATTTGAAAGTTTACCCTTAAACTAGATGCGACGCCTACTGCAGGAGGTTTACCAATTAAATTCTTCTATTTTGTATCTTACATTCATCAGGAGATGTTAAATGTCAAATTTCAGCCTTTAAGAACATCTTAAAGTTTTGAAATCTCTGGAGGTATTTGCACATTAAGACCGATTGTGGGCGTGTCTTTGGGCGGTTTTCGAAAATTTTTACACTTGTACTGCTTCGTATGACGTGGACCTTCCGTACGAAATTTCAGCACCCTAGCTCAAAATTAAAGGTCTAAAAACATGTGACATACAGACGGACGGACGGACGGACATGGCTTATTCGATTCAGAATTCGGTCTCGATCATATGCCCTTAAGATCTTGGGGGTCTACCATTATTATTTCACCGTGTTACAAACTATGTGACAAACTTAATATACCTCCTATCCTTTAGGATGGGTTATAAGAGTTGATTATAAAATTGAAAGCGTCAATGCGGGTGAATTGTTCCAATCTAAATTTTTCTCAAACTTTTCGAAATATTTTGCGCAAATCATCGTTAAAACAAAAATTGAGCTCAGCTCCTTTATAAGAAAGACACTACAGGAAGGACCGTACGACGAGGAATCACTAACTTGTTTAAAACGCTTCTTGCCTTAAAAATCTTATTTTCTTCTCTTCAAGAGCTTGAGTCAAACGGAATTAATATAGCAATAGTCATCTGCACAAACTTCATGAGTTGGACAAGAACGGGCCTAACAAAAAAAAGCTCATTCAATACCACTGAAATTCAGATCCAGATCTTAAAAAAATATTTTGAAACCTCCTAGACGCATTTCCACTGGACAACGTCGAGGTTTTGCTTTTCGTTTCTACCAGGGACGTCCCATCAGTTATGAAATAATAAAACTATTTTTGTGTTGTAACAACTTTAGACTTTAGGTATACCTACCTACTGTATCTTTTTAACTTTGCATTCTTTGACAGTTGTTAGGTAGCTGTTTTGTGGATTGCTGGGGAAGATATTCGGGGCGCGAAAAGGTTTTGTAATGTATCTATTAAAAGACGATCTTGGATTTTAAAAAGAAAACTTGATTCTGAAATCTTCGGATCTTAAAGCAGTTTTTACATATTCAAAATTTAAAATTTTGATGTACAGATAGGTAGTTAGAGGTTAAAGGTACCTTACCATTGGGACGGATTTTATGGAAAGACTTTTTACTGAAGTAAATGAGAAACAAGGTTTGAAGTGGAAAGATGATGCGACATGCGAGATAATAAGTCTCTGGAAGATCCACCTGCGGTTCTTGGCGGTGGATTGGGATGGATCCACTAAGCCGTCCACGCTCCAAAACTCTCAAAGGATATGCGGCATTGAAAAAGAAGAAACAACAAGAATGCAGAAGAAGATTTATAGTCCTTCAGCAATCAAGAAAGAAGAAAAAGATTTATAGTCCTTTAAAAGTTCCAGGTGTTTCAAAATCATCATTAAAATTTCCGTTAAAATTTGATTAAAGGGAGTTCTCAATAATGAAGGAAAATTTTGACTAAGGCTTTGTGGTCTCCTTAAAAATACATTGAAACTTCGACGAAGGTTTTAGTAGGGGTAGGTATGATAAAAGAAAAAAAAATTTCAACATGCCCTGGTTCGAGTGACTGCTGATTGGGATGCATGTTCGGATTCTGATGCTGATTCGGCATTTGCTTGTAGGGAACGGCGCACAGATCCTGCGTCGGCACCAGCCAAGAATGTGTGAATGGCGAGCCACCCATGCCGAGGGAGCCCATAGCCATGGGTCCAGATGGAACACTCGAACTTTGTCTCTGATAGCCAGCGTAATCCATCGCCACGGCTTGATAAGGAAGCATAGTGAGATTGTTTTCTAAAATTCTTCTTAAATAGTACCGGAAATGTCTTTCAGTTTGCAAAAAAACACGCACTCACGCACGTAGATTCACTTAATAATTATTGCAATTTTGTCTAAACATTGCTTGACGCGAATTCGCACTTTTATGGCAACGGCACAAGTACACTTTCTTCCCGTTTCCCGAAATGGTCAACAGTTTTCACCTTTGGTTGTTTATATTTTTTTTATTATTATTATTATTATTGAACGCACGGACACCGGACGACACCCTCCATTGGGCCGAGGAGATAATGGTCGAGTTCAGTGACGAGGCACAGTGAAATAAAATCCCGAACACGTAGGAGTGAACACTATCCTGCTCGGAAGCCGCGCGTTTCACATACAAATGACTGCAGTAGCAGCAGCAGCCAGGAGCAGTGTGTAGTAGCACAAACAACACGCACACACAACACGACGACCGCACGTATTAGCCGAGGGCTCACTCACTCGTGTGCACCAATTGACGTCCGGAAAAGGAAGAAGACACCATCGGCATGCAATGGCAGTACATCAACATCACACACCAGTCAGGCCCAATCGCACACAATCGACACGTAGCCACTATAATGCGAAACGAAACAAAACACAGAACCACCTTCGCCGTGCACTAACGGCTGCGGAATGAGGCGGCCAAAAGACACAAAACGTCCAACTTTTTAAGGGGCCCTAGCAGGGGCAGCTCGAGCTCCTCTTCCTTGACGGGTGACGGCTAGAGCGAGAGGGCAGCACTGATTGCCCACAACTGGATGGTGGATTGCTCGAACTGTAACTGCTGCGGACGTGCAGAATAACTCACGTCACAATCGAAACTAAAGGCTTCGACTTGAATGGCTTGTGCTTCGTGTCCGTGCTGTTCAGTGTCAGACCAACCCGGTAAGGGTGGATGTGCTCTGCTGTGGTATACAGTGGCTGAACGCACACACTCACACACCCTCGTCCACAGAAAATCCAACAGCACTGTGGCACGGCTTACGGAGCGAATGAACGACGACGATGGCCACCAATATTGATGCACGGCACACAGGAGGTGCACGAGTGTAACTGTGTGTACGAGGCCTGGAACCTGACCGCCGCGCTAGTCATGTACAAGGCGCACCAGTGGCATTTTAAGCAGCGTCACGCACAGAAGCCGCTCAGGTTCGGGATTCGTAAATGGGCGGGACGTGACTGCCAGGGGATTTGTCGAATCACCGTCGAATATATAATGGCGTGCGCCTGCGAGTGTGTGCGTGTTTTTCGGGCCGTGTCCGTGTAGTATAAGCAGTCCCAGATTTTGTTATTCCAAGAGAGCGCTCTCAACCACGCCTCGACTCAACAAGTCATGTGCGACAATTAGGAGTTATCGGGCGTCTCCTTCGCTCCTTTGCGGTCTGCGAGTGGTTTGTATGCGGGAGGACGGTTTGTTTGGGCTTTTTCTGTGAGTTTGGCTGTGTCGAGCACATAGCTTCACGTTCATGGTGTGGATTTTTTTCGGTTTTTTATTGTGTGAGTGGTGCTATGTGACTGAAATGTGCAAAAAGAAGAAGAGCAAGGCGTTTTTTGGATTTCTTGAAGCGGGGGTGATATGATTGTGGTTTTTATTTACTATGGCGCTGGTTTGGTACCGTAGTAAAACGGAAACAGTGTTGCCGTAGTACGTTTAGGCAATCTACTTTACTGACATTATTTTATTCAGTGTTGTCCTGCTTGTCAATTGATTTTTCTTTTGGTAGGTAGGTACCTATCGACTTTTTGACTGACACAACTTTACAAGCATTGGCATTTGTCTGCATTTAAGACAGTTGCGTTTTAACTACTTAGGTAGGTAGGTACTTATATGAGAAAAATCTGATCCGAAAAAATCTAACCAGAAGAAACTAACTTACCTACAACTTCCTAAGTTCGTTACTATACCTTGGTAGGCTAGGCACCAGACGTCTAGATCTGCAATGACGCATTACATTGCAATACCTCGTACACTGCCTTATCTACTCTCTTTTTTCAATACAAGCACATAGGTATACCTTTACACATAATGATTTGCATTAATGTGATCACACCTATTAGTTGAAGCAATGTGCGATATTTGAGCATTATAAATGGCAAGGATCCACCGCGTTTTAATAAGAAAAATACCGCTATTACGATCATTCGTTGAAATGACCCAAATAAAAGATTTGACAAAGCCTAAATGTGCAGCTATTAAACATGCCAATATGATAAGAAAACAAAATATCGTTCCTTCCTCTCAACACCAAACCATTGGCGAACTTGTGGAGTCTAAACGCATATCATTTGCGGTGTTTGCGATGTTTTTCGTATTGAAACGCGGTGGCGGTCCCATTCCCAATGACTGTCTTAGCTTATGAACATACGGTAGGTAGTGGAGTTTAAAAGACAAGCATACTCATTTGATTTCATTGTAAAGACAGAACGCACAGTTTGCGGTGAGCGTACGACTTGCAATAGGTAGGGGCGGTTTAAAGTAGAAAGCCGCCCCGGCCAAACCTTTTTGCCGCCCCCATTTATACCCTTCCCCCATGAGGATATCTCCTCGTCATAGCATCTACTAAAGATTATAAGACACAAAATAAAAATAAACTCTGCAGACCGCCCTGGTGGGTGTGGCATCGATTTAAACAGTAATCATTCAAATTGGTATTCAATATTTTTGTTAAAAATAAAAAATCTTTATACTTAATATATTATGTAGAAAACACTTGGTTACATTTGGTTTTCGCAAAGTTTTGGGCCACGCCCTCATTTAGAGGCAGAATTTCTAGAAAAAACTGCATGACTGATTTCGACTGCTTTTTAGTCCTACTTAGGAAAGACTTATAAATAAAATTTAGCACATAAGGTACAAAGGACTCTACTCTAAATTTTTCTTCATACAAAATTTAGGATTCAATTTTACGAAAGTTATTGAATTTGAATCAAAAATTACATTTTTGAGTAAATTTTAGCCGCAAACTTTCCGCCGCAGATATTTCTATGGTCATATTAATTTATCGTTATAGGAACTGATGGACATGGCACGCCCCTTTAAAAAAAAATAAAAAAAACCTTTAAGGAATAAAATATTTTTTTTTTTTGGTAATAAATGATTCAGGAATGGTGAAGATAAAGGAACAGGAAAGACAACGGGAATAGAAAGGAGTAGGCCCCGATTTTTAAAATGCGAAATAACCCCAAATTATTGAAAAAAAACGTCGAAAAAAATTTTTTTAAATTTAATTTTAAAAAAATGTGATATTTGACATATGCAGCGTACCAGGCGCCCTGAGTACCGCACAGAGGTCGAAGGCTAACCGGCTTATGAGTCAAAGAGACGCCCGGAGTGCTTTTTTTTTCAAAGAATATCATATATCACGTTACTGAGGTAGAAGGGAATTAGATTTAAGTACATATTAAGTTTTAAAATCCATAAAACGACTACTGAGAATCTTTTTTCGGATACTGTTATATTTTTTGCAATTTTTTCTAAATACGCTGGAAACAACAGAGTCTTAAGATTATATATAAATAAATATATAAATATATAAATAAATATATAATAACGCGTTTTATACTCTGCTTTTTAAACAGTAGCAGCCGTATTTATTAGATTTCCTTAAAATGTATTTTAGAGGCTGTTAGTTAAGATTGCTTAAATAAAATATTTCGGAAAAATTTAAATTAGTAACGACATTTTCGAAAAGTTAAAAATTTATAAAATTATAAATTATAATTCTCTTAACACGTTTTATACTTAAACCAAAAATCATAACAATTCTAATAGGGGAGAGTGGGGCTAATAGTAACACTTTTCAGTAAATCCCATGCTTCTCCTACAATTTTGGTAATAAGTCAGCCAAACCTTTTTTAAATTAAAATGGATTTTTTAAATTCAATATCCATCCAAAGGATCAGCAATAGCAATTCAGAATATGTCAGGATATGTCTTAAAAAAAACTTGCTGTTTTAACTTATTATGGGGCAAGTTGACACAGACCAACAAATCTTATTTTTAAAATGAAATTTTGTTTCATTTTCAACAAATTTTAAGGAAAATTTTAAAATTTTAAATAAAGTAAAAACAAAGCTAATAATTTGGTAAAATTAAGTAAATTTTACTTTTAAAAGTAAAAAATAATACGAAAACAAAGTACAAGTCATTTGACAGTAAAAAATAATAAAATGCAATTTTAATAAATTTTTATGCTTATAGCTGAACCCATTTTTCACCAGTGCATTACATGCCATCGGACGTAGGCAGGCTCTGACAATATGGCTTACAGCTAATGCGGCACGAATAAATTTCGTCTTCCTCACGTCCAAGGCTTGGATTCTGACCTCGAATATTTTTCTTAAGAGGTTCTCATCTCTTTTGCAGCTCTAGGGCTACTTCGCATCCTCGATAGTTAGCGGGTAAGTTTCCGTTGCAATTGGCGCAAACTGCGGGTGTATCAGATCACGAGGCTAAGACTTTTTTCAACTTGCTTTCTATCGCTCCGCTGTTTAAGTCTTCGTTTGCCTTTTTTTTAAGCCATGATTCTTATATTTATCCTCTATAGAAGTGTGTGCTTCTTGCTCGGATGTATTGATCAAAAAAGCACATTTTTGCAAATTCACTAAATTTAGTTGGCTGGAAACGGAAACTGAAGTCCAGTTACAGTTGCACACCAGATGCACAGCGAGAAGGTGTAAAAGGAGTTGACTGCAGGACTTCTTTGTAAGCTTAAGGATGTTCATTTATAGACTACGGGTTAGGTTTTAACATTTTACAACTTACCCCGGAAAAATGTTACTTTTTACCCCGGCATGAAATTTAGCTCAAAGAAAAAGAATTTCCAAAAAACGGAGACTAACACATATGGAAGGTATTCTACACACAATTGTAGACAAAACACAAATGCATGACAAAAAAATACATCCTTACTTACTTACTTACTTAAGGTGGCGCTACAGTCCGGGGTGGACCTGGGCCTCGGCCAACAAGCTTCGCCAGCCAGCTCTGTCTCTAGCTAGCCGTCTCCAGTTTCGCACGCGAAGTTGGCTGAGGTCCCCTTCCACTTGCGTGCGCCACCTGAGTCTCGGTGCTCCTCTACCGCGTCGTCCCTGCGGTGTGGATTCGAAGATTTTCCGGGCCGGGGCGTTGGTGTCCATCCGCTCTAAATGACCCAGCCATCGTAGACGTTGTGTTTTGACTCTTTTGGCTAGGTCGGTATCGCTGTACAGCCCGTACAGTTCGATGTTATATCTCCTCCTCCACTCTCCGTCTATGCAGACGGGACCGTAAATCGTCCGAAGAATTTTCCTCTCGAAGCAGCCTAAAGTGTTTTCATCCGCCTTTGACAGAGTCCATGCTTCTGCAGCGTGAGTTTTCCATCGTCATCCTGCACAGACTGACGAGTTTGGCAGGGATGCCAAAACTAGACATTGCGCTATATAGCTCGTCTCTATAGATGCTGTCATACGCGGCCTTGAAATCGATGAAGAGGTGGTGTGTATCGATTTGGAATTCCTGGGTTTTCTCCAAGATCTGCCGCAGTGTCAATATTTGATCGATGGTGGACTTTCCTGGCCTAAAGCCACACTGATATGTGCCTATCAGATTGTTGACAAACGGCTTCAGGCGTTCACACAGTACAGCAGAAAAGATCTTGTATGCGATGTTAAGAAGACTTATGCCTCTGTAGTTGGCACAACTCAGAGGGTCTCCTTTCTTCATGATCGGGCAAACAATGCTGAGGTTCCATTCGTCGGGCATGCTTTCTTCCGACCATATCTTGCAGATGAGCTGGTGCATGCTCCTAACCAGCTCATCGCCAGCGGATTTAAAGAGTTCGGCAGCTAGGCCGTCTGCTCCGGCTGCTTTGTTGCACTTGAGCTTAGACACAGCTACTTTCACCTCATCCAGGTCGGGTGGGCGGTATCGTTCGTATGCTTCGTCGGTAACGTCTTCGCCCGGGTTGAATGGTTCGTTCTGCCTGACAGCGGTATTTGGTTCTTCCTCGCCGTTATACAGTCTGCAGAAGTGGTCTTTCCAAATCCTCAGCACCGACTGCGATTCTACAACGATGTTCCCTTGATGGTCCTTACAGGCTTCAGTTCGAAGTTTATACCCTTGGCAGGACCTTTTGATCCTTTGGTAAAACTTTCTAACCTCATTCCTGTTGTAACATCTCTCTATCTCTTTAACCGCGCGCTTCTCGTGCTCTCTCTTTTTCCTTCGGAGAAGCCGGTGCTCCTCTCTCCTCCTCTGCTCGTAGAGCTCGCGAGCAGCTCTAGTCCTTCTGTGCAGCGCCGCTTTGTATGCTTCCTGTTAAGCTGCATGTGCTTGCCGGCATTCATCGTCAAACCAGGGGTTTCGTTGTGGTCGCCGTGTGAAACCCAGCACTTCAGAGGCGGCGTCTCTGATGGCATTTTGGCAATGTTGCCACTGGCTACCAATACTTGATGCTGGTTGCATAGGACTTCGTAGAAGGTTTTGAGAGACTCGGTTGGAGAAGGACCTGGCGATCTCTTGCGATTGTAGTCGGCCGACGTCAAACTTCCTCACAGTATTTCCATTACTTGGCGCTGGTCGGGATATCCGCAGCCGTACCTTGGCTACAACAAGGTAGTGATCCGAGTCAATGTTGGCCCCTCGGAAAGTTCGGACATCCATGATACTGGAGGAGTGCCTTGCGTCGATCGCAATATGGTCAATCTGGTTGACGGTTGATTGATCGGGAGATCTCCATGTCCCTTTGTGGATATTGAGATGCGGGAACTGTGTACTAGCTACCACAACGTGTCGCCCCGCAGCAAAGTCGATCAGCCTGAATCCGTTATCGGAGGTCGTGTCGTGCAGGCTATACTTTCCGACAGTACGACCAAAGATGCCCTCCCTTCCTAGCTTGGCATTAAAATCGCCTAGGACAATTTTAATGTCGTAGCTAGGGCACTGCTCATAAGTTTTGTCCAGGAGCTCGTAGAACATATCTTTGGTCTCGTCATCTTTCTCCTCTGTGGGGGCATGTGCGCATATCAGGCTAATGTTGGCGAATTTAGCCTTGATGCGGATCGTCGCGAGGCGCTCGCTTACAGGGTTGAAGCTCAAGACTTTTTGCCTAAGTCTGCCTCCAACAACGAAACCACATCCAAATAGGTGCTGTCTTTGATGCCGATAGCAGTCGCCGTAGTAGATGTCGCAGTTTTTCATCCTTCTTTTGCCCGGCCCGTCCCACCGCATTTCTTGGATGGCAGTAATGTCTGCCTTGCAGTCGTTAAGGGCCTCCGCTAGTTGCTCGGCTGCACGTGGTCTGTTAAGGGACCTAACATTCCACGTGCAGATCCGGAGCTCGTTGTCCTTTTCTCGTTTGCATTGGTCGTCAACAGTAAATCCGTCCGAATCCGAGGCTTGTTTCCGCTTCGTGACTGGTGTTTCTTTACGTGGCCGGGAAGTCACCCCGACGGCACGACCCCCAACCTGGAGGACCAGATCCTTTGCTTAGCTCTAAGGACGGAGAGCCGGATAGCCCGCTCCTTATAGGCCTGAGCTCCGAATACGTCGTAGTAGCCCATATAAGGTGTTCACTAAGTAGTTCGGCCTGACTGGAACTATGGACGCCACCGTTGATTCCATCTGGGGAATTCCTCCGCTGCCGTCCGGATGCAAGGAGAAGTGCCTTAGTGGGAACACTCCTCCCCCCCTCTCTCGTCTGCTACCCCCAACAACCTTCCAAAGGGGTTGGAACCCAATCTCCAGTTGAGGTACTAGGCACCCGGTGTTCACCACGGGGAGGTGAGAGTAGGAGTTGATAGACAGAGGTGGGTTTAGAAAACCTGTGGATGCTTGTATCCTCTTGAGTGCACATGTCTATCCTTTGACCACCAAAAAATACATCCGGCAATGTACATATCTCTTCCATGCTAGGAGAAAGACAAAAAATTAAAAAGAGATAAAAAGTTACAAACCATTTATATTTTTTGGCACCACCCATACGAGTTCTCTCTTGCTAAGGTTCAATCTGCATCTGAAGTATAATTCCGGTTGCTATTCAAAACACGAACATTTTTCTCTTTCACGCGATTCTTATGGCGCATTCTTTTGAACACCGAACTGCCACACCGAGCTGTCAAATAATACTCGGTGTTCGCGACAATTCCAGCGTGGTGTACACTCAGTTTCATTGTGTACAGAACGACAAATAGGTACTGCACCGATGCAATCATCACGTTAAGTGACGAATTGCTTTGACTTCATTTTGTTTACTTTTCTTTTCATTTCGTAGCGTGATTTTGTGGGCGTCAGTTTTTTGCACTTTTTACTTAAAATGAATTTTAAAAGCTCTAAATTTGAGTTTTAAGTGATTTCATACAATTTCAGTCGTGTTGTAAATTTTTTTTTTTTTTTTTTTTTTTTTTTTTTTTGTGGGTAGGAAAAACCTTCATAGGCACTACGAGGACCGGCCGCGCGTGCTCATAGTAGTGTGAGATTCTTACTCACTAAAAAACCTCCCATATTCCGTCAGACTACGACTAAGTTTCCTTAACAAGTAGTTCAAGCTTCTGTAATAATCGCGTGTGGCAGGCTGCCTTCCAACGAAGGCACCTACAATACCGTCAATTTATGCGGTTTCATCTTATGCTGCTAGATCTAACGGTCTCATTCGTTGTAGTCGGCGCGTAAGATTTGTCTGATCCAAAGTTCGGATAATTTCATTGTTGCAGTGTCCGCGAAGACGAGTACTAAGTTTGCGAGCAAAGTTTGTTACCTCGTCAGACACGGTTGCGATTCCTAGATCTCGGTGTAGATCGCTATTTCTTATATACCATGGAGCATTAACGATTGCTCTGAGTGTCTTATTTTGAAAAGTTTCTAAAATAGATATATTGCTTGGTTTAGTACAACCCCAGAGTTGTATACCGTACGTCCAAGATGGTTTTAGCACTTGCTTATACAAAAGCAGTTTGTTATATATGCCTAGTTTCGAAAATCTTCCGATAAGCCAATTCATTTCTCTTAACTTGATTTCGAGCTCGTCGCGTTTCTTTTTAACGTGCGGCTTCCATTTAAGTTTTGCGTCTAAAGTCATTCCTAGATATTTCGCTTCATTTGAGTACGGGATTTGTACCGAGTTAATGAATAAAGGTTTGTTGTTTATCTTTTTATAAGTAAAGTTAACATGCGTTGACTTAGTCTCGTTAAGGACAACTCGCCAGCTCTTCGTCCAGTCGCATATTTTGTCTAAAGCGCGCTGGAGTTTCCCTGTTGATAATTCAACTGTCGTATCAATAGCGAGAATAGCAGTGTCGTCTGCGAACGTAGCTAAAATTGTTCCCTCATCGTGGGGTATGTCTCTTGTATAGAGCAAAAATAATATTGGGCCGAGAACGCTTCCTTGCGGGACACCGGCATTTATCTCTTTGAGTTCCGAGTACTCATTTTCGTACCTTACGCGAAAGATTCTGTCTTTAAGGTAAGACTCTAAGATTCTATAGAGTTTTTCTGGTAAGCAAAGCCTTAATTTGTACTTCAGGCCTTCGTGCCATACCTTGTCGAAGGCTTGCGTCGTGTTGTAAATAATAACGAATGAAAATTGAGTCGAAACGTCACTTCACATACACAATTAAAGTTACACCCAGCCCCAACCGTCAAATACGACGGTGGCGTAATTTCGAGTTCGATGTCGACATCGAACTCATTCGGAGTTCAAAAGAACATTTACATGAGCACAAAAGAACAATTTTTTTCTGTATTCCACACCAGTTTCACGATTCGGTGTTGAAAAGAATACGCCATTAGTTTTAACAGGAAAATTAAAGACTCTTTCGTTTTTGACTGTTACTTCATACTTCTAGCCCCACTCTCCCTTACTGTTTAAATATAAGAATAGGCCTTTTGAAGTTTTTTTTTGTTTTTAATATTTTTTAAGTGTTTGGGGCAAATCTCAGAATCTGCTATTATTATTGAACGTTCGCTATAAAGTCCCGAAAAAATTCAATTTTTTTCGATATGTGGGTTGCTTTCCAAGTCGGAGCTTGGTTTCCTTTCGGAGATACCTATTAAAATTTTTTTTTGACTCTTTTTTTTAAAAAATAGGTACGCAAGTTGAAAAATGTTTTTATGAATTCGATTTAAGCCTTCGCTTAAACTTCGTTTAATAGGGTGGCCGATATCAGTTTTATTAAAATAAGGGATAAAATGATCAATAAAAGATTTTGAATATTTACACGTTATCAACAGACATGTCAGCTCACAAGGGCGGTTCACTAAGGTGAGACGACGAGAATGACGACCCCTCGAAGCCTAGTTTGTTTTCAGGGTTCAACCGCAAACCCCGAAATCAACCCCCTTCCACTCATTTCCTATCCCATCCAAAATCATAAATTAATGGAGAGAGAACCTAAAATTTTTCTACTCCATGTGGTATGGGCAATTGTCAAAATCCACCCGTAGTCTCAGTAAGTACGGTCGGGCATGGCCCCAATATTCGTTTATGAAAAAAGAAAGAAACAGGCTAGGTACTCTTGCGCATCTTTGTTTAACTCTGTCGGCATATATTAAGCCATTCAATGCACTGCTGCTGACGTTAAGGCTTGGGATACTTTTATGGTTGAACGGTCTCCGAAAGAGGCAGCTGACCGATTGCCGGCGCAAAGAAGCTTTACTATGGCTGAAGGCGCATGCACCTACGGTCGACCCTTCGGTGGTGTCTATGAAACTGAACAGATCGTTGGAAGTCTCACTAACTGAAACAAACCAGTCCCTTACATCGAGCAACGCCGCCTCTTCTGCTCAACAAACACAAAAGAAGAAGCAAGCTTCTGGGGCTGACGTTATGAGTGCCGAACATCTACCTAAATTAGGGTAAGGTGCGTCTGCATGGTAGTAGGTACCATGGACCAAAACAAAAAACAGACACATCAAAGTCATTTCTTATTTCTCAAAAGCTTTTCGATAATTTTTTAAAAATTCAATATAATTTTTTAAGCTAAGCGAATTTTTCAATTTTTTAAGATATTTTCTGACTTTAAAACTTTTCAGAACAAGTGTCAAAACTTTTTTACTTTTTTTTTGATATCCACTAATTCATTTTCTGAGCCTGCGCTTTTCCTTTAACAGGGCCGGTTATACCTATGGTTATGGTCCTTTCATCGTTCCAGATCCTCCGCTAACTCAAGAGACATGCGTTCTCATTTTTTGACGGGCTAAGGTAGCTATCAAATTCAATCTTTCTATGAATCATCATTCAAAAGCCATAAGTAGCCATAAGTAGTCTTTCTTCAGTTTTAGCACGGAGCGCTAAAAACTAAAGGCCTAACCATAATAGACTTAAATGGGCTTAAGTCGGCTTTCCGATATGTCCCATTATAGCCGTTTGCCTGGTTTCGATAGGTCTTCGTTAACTTTTGTTTTTTTAAGTTTAGTGCCCTTCAAGTGAGAGGTTCAGCACGGAAGTTTGACAGCCAGATACACACAAATTTCATACTATTTCCGAAACGTTTGCTGAAGTGTATTATAGAACCGTAAGCATTTGACAGAACTTGAGTGGGATTTTCGATGTATTTTGACATTAGGTTAATTCCACTAAAGTCTGTTATGGTTGGGGCTTAAATATTCTCACAACTTAACACGGTATACGGGAAATAGAAAGACGGAAGTAGCATTACCTATCCCTTCCTGATATACGGCTCCTGTGAGATACGCCATATCGTCCTTTTAGTCTTCATGCCACATTCGTCATAACATCCGAAGTTAAACGAGGTGTCTAAAGCTATTTTGCTGAAGCGGTTTTTGATTTCGAATGAATCTTATCATGTACCTACAGGTTAGGTTAGGTTGGAAAGGGTTATTTGCAACTAGCGCAAGTTCACTCGGTGGCCAGATTGGCCCATTGTGATGGTGAGGTAGACAAACATGGTTGGAAAGATGTCTTACTAACTGAACCAGCCTGATCTTTTGATAAATCTTTTTAGGTCAAGTAGTGATATTTCTGCCAGGTCGTCCAGGCTATCAAAGAACCTGACTCCTAAAAAGGTAAGTCGTCGTTCTTGGAGAGCTGGGCAGTGGCAGAGAAAGTGTTCTATAGACTCTATTTCTTCTTCATCCCTACAGCTCTGCTGAAGTCGTTGGCAAAGATTCCCATTTGTCCCAATGGTGCAGTGTCCCGTGACTGCACCAACGAGTGTTCTTATGAAATTTCTACTGAGAGATAGAAGGGTCGTTGTTCTTTTTAGGTCGAGTACTGGCCATAAGCTGTGAGTTATGATACAATCTTTAGACTGTTGGCAACGTTCACCGGCTAGTTTGATCGTGTGTTGATCTATAAGACTTTTGGCTGTGTTGAAAGGGAGATAAACCCGTCGGTCAGCCATCGTTATGTCCATATCAGAACCTTTTCTTGTCAGTTCGTCTGCCAATTCATTTCCGGCCACGCCAACGTGCCCAGGAACCCAGCAGAGTAGAACTGTGTGGAAGCTTATATCCTTTAATGCCATGAGGCAGTCCTTGACACACTTAGATTATACGAGGTTGGAGTTCAGGGCTTTAAGTGCTGCTTGACTATCAACACATATGGTGATTTCTGTTGCTGGAAGATCCATGGATTGAATTGTGTGTGCAGCTCTCTTCACCGCATAAATCTCAGCTTGAAAAACACTGTAGTAGTCATTTAGTCGATATGACTGGTTGATTTGCAGTGTTTCCGAGAAGACTCCAGAACCTGTTCCATTCTCTGTTTTCGAACCATCGGTATAGATAGCTATACCTTTGATGTCAACTTTAGTCTCTACCCAGTCATGCCTACTTCGTATAATGACTTTGAATCCTTTGTCGAAGTCAAATTGAGGTTTCTGTCCGTTTCAATCCGTACGGGTTGCAGCCCCTTTTTGATTTAAGATGTTCAGAATGTTCGAGTGTCCTAGACATTGTGATTTCCAGAGGCTGTTCTCTCTTAGCCTGAGAGCTGCCTTTGCCGCCACATTTCTTGTTAAAAGCTCCAGAGGTTGGAGGTGCAGCATTGTTTCCAGACCTGTTTGAGGCGTGGATCTTAATGCACCTGTGATACCTAAGCAAGCTAATCTTTGTACCTTCTTCAGATTATTGAGGTAAGATTTCGTTATACACGCCTCCCACCATACCAGTGATCCATAGGTAAGAATAGGTTGGCTGGCTTTATACTGGCTTAATACAACAACCGCTGTATAAAGCCAGTATGTTATTTTGGGTTGAAGACCCCACTTTTTCCCAATGGCTTGTTTACATGTGTACAGTGCAATGAGACCTTTCTTCATTCTCTCCTCCGTGTTCCTTTTCCAATTGTACCTACAAACAAAATATAAAAACTGATTAAAAAATTCTCTAACCACGGACCACGCCCTGAATGAATTTTAGTGTATGAGTGTAACGACCGAAAATTTACATTTTACTTCAAAATGCCTTTTGACCTTAGTATATTAGCGGCTCTGTGTTTATACCCCACCCAGGGTAATGAGTAAATCAGTTTAATGTGTCTATAGTTTGTTACGAAGTTAAACAAATACCGAAGACCCTTAGGACCGCTTTATGATCAAAACCAACAAGAGAATCGTTCAGGCCATGTTAATCCGTCTGCCCGTAAACAATTTTAAGGCTTTAGATTTCGAGGAAGAAAATATTTTTTGAGCAACAATTTGGTAATCGAATTGGAAATTCTGCTATTCAGATTAGGCTTGAAAATTATTTGAGTGCGCCCACAGACACGTCAACTGCAAGCGTCCATATGTGCTGTGTTACAACTTCTATTTCTTCTTGCTCTAGAGTGAGTTTCTTCAACGAATGCCAAGCAATGTAAGCAGGTTAGGCTGCTACCACTACCTACCTATTACCTGTTTTGTTTAGTATATCTTACCTAGGTATCTAGGTATACCTATTTAATGAATTAGGTATAGTCAGAGGCAAAATAGACCAACAGGTCGTAGTTCGCTAGGATATGAGTTTTTCCTGAATCCTACTCGGAGATAAATTCTACGACTTTCTACTAGGTACCTACCTATTCAAGCTAAAAATAGAACTCTTCTTTCGTGCGCTTAAAGTTTCTCAATCGCTGCAAAGTTTTTAGAACCGTTAATGTCCTATTTGGAATGGGAGCGTGCACACCAGTCCCATGGCGGAATGCAAATAAATCACAAAAGCCTAATTCACCAAACAACTTCAACAACCAAATGCCTACGAGAACACGCACTGAGCGCGAGACGAAACGAATCCCGAATACAAATCGTCGACATAAATCCATCATGACCACCGACACCATCTACCTGCCTGCGCACAGCTCCGTAGAGTATCTGAGCTGAATAGAAATGTCGATCATCACCTGCTCCACATTTTGTGCCCGAGGAGGGTTGGCTCGCCTGGCGCTACCATCGTATACGGGACGACGACGCACATGAATTGCAGCGTCGTAGTCGATGGTCGATTATTTGCACGCATCACGTAACGTAACGTTTCATTAGGCTCGTCTTGTAAGGTGAATGTGCCCCCGTGCAGTGTCCCATCATCAGTATCTATAGGTGTAGGCACCTACCTAAAGCTTGACCCAGATTGGAATACTTGAGGGTCTCATTATGGAGAACACCCACCCTTGGGGGCACCAAGCGGTTTGTGTGTGTGTGGTATGTGTGTGGCATGCAACTAACCCATCACCCTCCATAAACGGAGACCGGCGGCGGTGTCGGCGTCCAGATGGAACGTGATGGACACGCTGGTAACTGGCTGTGCACGAACGTGATCTCTCAGACCGATTCCATTCATAAATTGACGCGGTAGCAGCAGCGGTGCGCGGCAAAGCGTTTGCTTCTGCGAAATTCGTGATTTGCAAGAAGAATAGCGCGCGTACACATCCGCTCGTCACAGTCCGTCCAAATGGACGTCAAGGTCCATGTTGTGGACGAAAAACGTGTTTTTATTTCGTTTGGCTTTTCTTCCTGTTGTAGATATTTGTTTGGCCCCTTATCACGTGCGCGGTAGTGCCCATTTAAACCCTCTAAAATCGGGTGCGATAGGGCTATTGTCCTTTCTCCGCATCATCGAATGTTTGGGTACGTGAGCTCGCCCGTCGGCATTGGCTTCGGGGTGAATGTGGGCTTCTCAATTTGTTCGATATATACCTACCTAACATTGAAAAGTTATTCCTTTGGAGTCTTTGCAATTTCAAGCACCCCCTCCCATACACACACATAGTCATAGTCAAGTGCGCACACAACTCCAACTCGACAATGAGTGATATTATAGGGAGCTCATTTCAAACGCAAATCTTGTCCTCGTCGAGGAACGTTCAAGTGTTCTGCTTTATGCGGGGTACGTGGCAACATGTACTCGAGGAATTCGGAATTAATTTCTCTTCCTTGAGGTGTATGTGCTCTGCTGTAGTGGATAGGTATCTATAAATAATTGGAATCCTTTTTGAAGGGACCATATTCTGGCAGGTATTGCTTTGAAATGAATTTCGTAGGTATATGACTGACAAAAGCGTACCCACCTTTGCGCAGGTGCTAAAACTATGTGCGGGTGTGGGTGCGAGTGTTGCTTTTCGAAAAGTGTATTGCCAATGGAAAGCCAAGGTATCTAGGCAAATGATTTAACGGAAGGATTCGTTAACGAAGGAGCTCAGTTATGTTGCAGATTTGGAAAAATTTCCAGAGCTTATTTGCGAATTTTCATGCAAAAGTCTTACCCACATTATAGTGATTAGGTACTCCGATTTAATTAATTTTTTTAACACAAAAGTGTTTTGATTTATGGGCACCACACTCTTATCAAAAAAGTTCTTCCTTAAATTGTAGGTCGTGCACAAATCAGCTAAAGGAAGCCATAAACAAACCCCAAGAACAATAAACGTAATTGTGGAAGTGATAAAATTACCGGACAGCATAATCACAATTCTCTATTGGTTTCCCTTGTCGGTTATCTTATATCATCGTAGTTTACCTCGAGCCAAAAACCAAAAAGAATTTACTCTGTCCGAGGAAGGATCAGCATATACATATAACACAAATGTAGGTATACCTACACCTATAAGAAAACCCCATCGAGAAACTCTGCTGTTATCGTAACCACTGAATCAGACCATAAGTTTCCCGATGATGTACGATATGGCCTTTTCCGCCATTAGCTCACAGGACGCACTCGATGGCCGAAGTGGACAAGTCGTAAATATCCAGATTTTTGGGCTGGTATCACCCATGCGACAGGCGCAGCCAGTTAAGAGACCAGGTACAACACCCGCTCAATGCGGTTAGTTTCTACAGAAATCCAGTGTCCACTTTAGTGGCTCGCACGGAAATGAAATGACAATGTAACCGAACGGATGATCGTTCGGACGATGACAGAATTACAAGTGGAATTATGAGGCAGAGACAGTGGCAGTGTAATAAAACTGATGCCAGTGCACAAGCAATAAATAATTTAAATTTTTTTGTTACCATGTCCTCGAAGGTAGGGCATAATGTATCTACTGAATGAATTTTGTTTAATAAAAATGACTACGAATCAAATGGTGAAAAGTGAAAAGTGGTGGCTAAGGCTTACTGTTTTCAAAGTTGAAAATGCTCCCTTAAAAATCCACCCCTAATTAAACTTTCAGTTATTGCGGGGCCTATTAAGGGGGCCTTTAAAGGTAATAAACGACAAGCTTCTATTGTAGGTACTGGGTTTTGGGCAGAATGCTTTGGTCACTCATTTCCCACGAGTGACGAAACATTGAGTCTTATCAGAAGAAGCCTTTCACGAGCGGCTGCTGTCATTGTCTATCGCTCCATAAGACCCAATGCTTTTCGTGCTTATCTCAATTGTTGACGGTGACTGTTCTGTCTGTCGCGGAAATATAACATAATGCCTGTTTCACATCAAGAACGAGAGAGCGAGCGAGAGTCTCGGGTGAGCTGTCAAATGAGTTTCAATCAATGGCAATGTATAGGGTGGTTCACAATATCGCTGTGACGGACGCCGAACTTTTCGAAAAATTAAAAACCCTCGACGAGGTCGACGATCATTCTGTCAATCGCTGTTGACGCGTGTGAATTATGACACGCTGGCTGTTAAATAGACGTTTTTTTTCTTGAAGCTAATACTTGTTGTGAAAAATAAACCATTTATGTGCATTAAAGTTGATAAATTTTAGAAATATCTTTTGTTTTGCCACTGTTCAAGTAAAAAACAGTCGCCGCGGTTTCTCTCTTTTATTGTTTAGTAACAAACGATTTCTCTGGTCTCGCTTTGTCGCTGCCGCTCTGGTTTGACGATCTTCCGCTTAATGTGCAACGGCCATGAAACCTTAAAAAGGAAAGATATTTTCGCTGTTGGTTCACTTTTTCAAGTACGAAAATATTATTCTACGTTTTCCATGTGATGCTTTCGGGTCCAAATTCTATTTTCAAAATTTTGTTTTCCAAAATTCTAGAAATGACACTTTTATAAAGCGAGATTTTTAAAAATTGGGGCTCGCCTGCTTCTTTTTATACCCAATCCCATAGGATAGAAGGTATATATTAAGTTTGATTCATAGTTTGTAACATAGAGAAATAATCACCGTAGACCCCCAAGACCTTAAGGGCATAGGGACGAGAAAGAATTGTAAGTCGGATGAGCCATGTCCGGCGTCCGTCCGTCCGTTCACTCACCAAGCTAGAGAGCTGAGAATTGGTGAGTGAGGGAAATCCATTTTTTCAGATCATGTTGAAAATTATTTGAATCCGCCCACAGTCATGCCCACTACAGGCCTATATGATGTACGACCATCTCTAATTTAAAAAATACTTTATTTCAAATTTTAACTATGTTGCAATGGTGCTAGCGCACTAAATTTTTGATATGTGACATTTTCTTGTAATTGTCTTTGAAGTAGCAGAAAAAGTTTGGCACTCACGTTGAACACGCCCACTTTTTAAGTGATTTTAAATTAAAATAAAGTTCAGAAGGAAGAAAATTGAAACATGCACTAAAAAAATATTGGATTTTCATAATAAATTCGAATTTTTGAGCTGAAAAGTTTTTGAGAAATAAGGAATGAAAAATAGATACCCATTTCAATTTCAACGTGTTTATCATCATAACATTTTCATCATTTTATCTAAAAAGCCGAAATTGGACTTACCCAAAAAGCAGCTTATAAGGTTAAGCCATATTGATAACCTATAAAAGCCTATCAATGGCTTAAATCAAATTTTGGTTAAACGGTTTTACAACTGTAGCTTTGGCATATTTTCGAAAAAAATTGTCCATTTTCGAAAAAATCTTCCATTTAGCATCGGCCAAGTGTTTTGAAAACAATCACACTATAGAAAAACTATAGAAATTTCAAATAATTAGCCGATTCTGAGATTAAGCTCGAAAACTTCTAAAACATTTAAAAAATTATTTTTTTTAATATTCTGGAACCTTGCCGGTGGTACCGATTATAATGAAATTTTTATATAAAACGTATAAAGGAAGTCCTAAAACTTTTAAGCGAAAAATGGCGTTTCAAACTTAAAATTTTCTGAAATTTTATATATTTTAAATATATTGTATTTTAAAAAAATCGGTTTAAATAACAAATAAAAAAAAACACGTTTTTTTAGACGATAACTAAAAAACCTGTGCCCTGAGTATTAGAATAAAAAAAAATATATAACGGTATTCAAAAAAAGGTTTCGAACAGACGTTTTATGGATTTTAAACTAAAAATATGCAGGAAAAAGCCAAAAAAAGCGTGTCCCCCACACTATCTCAATAACGGTAATATATACCGCTTTGAAAAAAATATCAGACATATAGACAATTTCTTGAGGTTCGAAAGCAAAATATAGAGGGTTACAATATTGCGTGGTTTTTGAGATACCTATGCTTGAAATCATTTACATAAGTTGATTTTCTACGAATGGTAGTGCTAAATAATGCCTATAACTTCTAGGTTTTTGCTATCTTATCAACTAAATTTCACACAGGCACAAACCACTAGAGTAGAACGCAATATATAAAAAAAATTGAAAACAAAAAAAACTTTCGTCATTTTTTTCAATTTTTTTTGACAAAAAAAAATATCAAAAAAAATTTATTTGTCACCCTGCGTTTCAATAAAAATTCAAGTACCGGAACTTAAGATTCGGCTTAAATAAGTACAGTAGACTTGTAAAAAAATATTAACAGAACATAGATAAAATTAATGGAAAAATAAACTTTAAGAACTTTAAACACGAATACCGGGCAAACAGGCAAAAATTTACTACCTTTATTTACAACACTGCAATGACAGCATTTAATAACTCGTATGCACAGATCCAGGGCCGCCGAGAGAAAATCCGGGCCCGGGGTAGCCATGTGTGGGCCCCTTTTTTCAATATATTTGAATGGATTCAAAATTTTGCGATTGAGCCCAAAAACGCAACACCGCATCACCCATCATCAGCAGGTGATAAAATGTCAATTTTGGAGCTTTTTCACATATTTTTATGATCTGTACTTGGGTCCAACAACAAAACCCGCATGCACATCAACCCTTATTTTCTGCCTTCATTGTGACCGACACGGTGGCACGGCACCCTAGCGACGGGACGGATGAAACATAGGTTCACCTAGATACTAGAGCATTCGTGTCCAGGACTTTCCACTGCGTGATTTTGATCCATAACTTTGGGAGCGAGCACCCTTAGCTGCCTTCACAAATAAGGGTCCACAGTCCACACACAAGATCAACTAGAGTAACCTATATGTGAGTCGATTGGCGGTACAGTTGCTTCCGACAGTAACATCAGCAAATTGTAAAATGTAGTAATGCTGTTTTCTGGATTTTTTTTAGGCATGGAGGTATGTGATTTCCCGGGCCATTGGGAACTCCCGGCCCGGGGGAAATCCACCCGTTACCGCCTCTCGGTGGCCCTGCACAGATCTTATGCATATCTTTTTAAAATCGCACTCGAAATAATCTATAAATATTATAGGTATATAAATGGAACAAATGAGTTATCGAGATGCGCTTAAAAAAATGCCCTTAGGTCGGAAATCGTCATTAATAAAAAGAAAAACAAAGTCGGAAATATACTAAACGATATTTTATATCCAAATTTAGCAATAATTGTACGCTTAGCCTTCAAAAAAAAAAACCGACGGACCGCTCCGGTCTTCTTTTTAATTCAAAACTACTTTTGATGACAAAAACTCTACGCTAAAAAACTCCACAAACTCTACGCTAAAAAAATACTTATGGCGATTTGGTCTGCTTAAATCTTTATTGAACTAGTTGTAGTTATATGACCCTTAAAAGAAATATATTCGGGGCTTTGGGAAACAACTGGCCAGGGAGTAATTCACCCGTCCTCCCCTCTCTCCCCTTCGACGGCTCTGGGTGTTCAACATGAGTACAAGAAAACCTGTCACGCGGAAGAACACTCTAGAACTTTACCCTCGCTTTTTTTGACAATAGACGAGGTCCTTACTTTTTGTTGAATCTGTATTTCCTGTTTGATCTGTCCGTTGTTCCCTTTACGATTATCACTGTTTTATTTTACTGTAAGTCTGCCTTCACCGCTATACTCCACTTTCTAGTGATTTGATCATGGTAAATTGACAAAGCTTTGCTATATTTTATCTAAGATATTAACAAAGAGTAAAGACTGGAATATGGCGCAGAGGGGAAAATGGCGCACATGACCAAAATGTATTTGCATACTCATCAGGCGATTTTCAAAGTCCTGTATTTAAAGAGTCAACAAAGGTTGTCCTGAGTTAAACTTTTTTGCCTATTAAAAGAATATTGCTCCGGTCGCGACTCGGCCCCGGGACTTCGTGCACTACGGGTTTCTTTCTTTATATTTCAACAATATTAAACCAATACAGTTTCAGACATTTAAAACTTCAAGGTCAAGTAGGATGGGTACCAAAATAAGTTAGAGCTGACTTCACAAGACAACATTACTTACTTATACCTTACTTCGGCATATTGTATATTAATTAGGCGCTTGTCCTCCATAAGGCCTGTGTTTCTTCTCGCTGGAGCAACCTTCGAATTCAGTAATAAAATGCCATCTAGTAGAGGTTATATTAAATTTATAAAGCGAGACGTAGGTATGCCCATATGCTCAACACCAATTTGTCGAGATAATGAATATAATTTAACATTTAATTAATTTATAATGACTCTTTATATACCTAAATGGTAAAATTTGCATTGATTTGGTTTCTACAGAAATTTAAAAAATTCCCATTTAATTGAAACTCTTCGCTGAAAACTTTTTCGAATGAATTTGTCTTCATTACAATTCATAAGATAGCAGCAGGAATTACCAACTTCATTTCCAATGAAATCCATAAGCAAAGCCGATCATCTCTTCCACCAGAACATTCCACCAATCGCAATAAGGAGCAACAATGTGTCCAGTGCCCAGGAAAACCATTTAAATCCCCGCCATTAAATTACCAGCGAATGTGGTAGCCAAATTCCAATGTCCAGGCAAGGCATTCCGCGCACACAATGGTCGATATCGAAGGGAGCATAATTATTGTTTGACAAGCAACCGGAGGCATGGCGCAGTGCAGAGCCGCACTGCAGCTAAAATATTAATTAATATTCTGGCACCTTGCTGTCAGCGGCACGAAACTAGTCGCAATATGGGAAATAAAAATATCTGCACGGCTCAGCATTGGCAGTCATCTAATTTGTCCGTGCAACCAATGCAGGCATCCGAGAGATGATGGTGCGCCCCGTTTAAATGAGTTCCGACGTAGGTACCCACCTTCTGATCTCAATTAATTGCGTCCGCTGCATCAGCTACATCGTTCCATTCACTGCGTGGTATGCATGCACGCACCAGTATACCATTGGACACTGTCCGGTGAGTCGCAAATGCAACAGGACACAGATTAATATAATTAATAACCGGGTTTTCCAATGAACTTGAGACACTCGGAATGTCTGTTCTGATTTAATTAATTCAGTGCATTTCAAAGTGATGCGATGATGTTGCGTCGGGATGTGTACGTTCGTTCCTTGTTTTTTCTCGAAAGCAATATAGGAATACATATACCGAGGCCAACAACGAGACCCGTGGTGTACACCGAGTGTCGCAAATCTCCAAGCCAGATATAATATGTATCTTACTAATAATTAACAAATCCAATTAGCTATACATTTGTCTATATAGTTGTTGTTTCGTATTTTATTGTCGGCCTTTTGAGACAGAGGATAAGAGTTGTTGGTCATGTCGAGGAGCTTAAATTATGCTAACTAATTCATGCGGCAAAGAAATCTTCGGTTCGGTTCACCATTAGCACTTACCGCGCATTTACCGATGACTGTGCTGCTCCCATCTCGTCCATCGATTTTCTGCAAAGAAACACATAAAGTGAAAAAGAAAAGAAAATTATCCGTTCATTGCAAAGAGAAACACAAAAATAATATCTAATCGACAATAAAAAAATAATAAAAACTGCAAATTCAATTATAGATGGGGAATTTTCTTTCTTTGGAAAGTGCGAAGCAGCAGAATGCTGTCGTCCATGCAAGAGGTCAGACTAAATGTTTATCTGGTATTGGGAACTATAGCGGTCTTAGCTTGCCTGTTCCAAATTAAATACCAACTTTGCTTATAAATAATTATTTAAAATGAATCAATTCTCAACGTCGTTGTTTTTGGAAGACTAGTAGGGAAGCCTTGATGTTTGTAGACTATAGTTTAAACAAGAGAGTAAGTGCAAGAGTTCGTCTGTGACAAACTTCTATGTACCCGACCCTATATATCCAAATCTTAAACTTTTTTGCCCCAAATTCATGCATTATTTTTATAGGCCACACCCCCAAAAGTGGGTCTGGGCTATAAATAAAAACTCAATTAATTGTAATTTCGTTATTATAGTGACAAAATGCGTTGAAACCAAAAAGTGGGCGGAGCTTAAAACTTTGTGTGGAGAAAACCTAGCAAATAATAATATCTTGAATATTTGTCATAATTTTTTTTAAATTTGGAGTGAACTTTCCGAGAAATCGCGTTTTTAAAGATCTAACATGGTTAAAGTGGGCATGGTCGATATTGTGGGCGGTCAAATTTTTGCTCTCTTAGAGGTTTTGGGCCATTATTGCTCTTTACCAAAATTTGAGTTCCTACGCCTTGTCTAACTTGGCCAAAAGGCATTTTTGAAAGAAAATTTGAAATAGAGGTTGTCTTACATTGAAGCCAGTTGTGGGCGTGGCCGTCGGCGGATTTTACTAATTTTCAAACCTTGTCTGTACAAAATAAGAACCAAGATATACTCCAAGTTTGAGCGTCCTACCTCAATTCTAAAGACCTTAAAACTTCACAGATACGGATGGACGGACGGACGGACAGACGGACGGACGGACGGACGGACAGACGGACAGATGAACAGACGGACAGACGGACAGACGGACAGACGGACAGACGGACAGACGGACAGACGGACAGACGGACAGACGGACAGACGGACAGACGGACAGACGGACAGACGGACAGACGGACAGACGGACAGACGGACAGTCGGACAGACGGACAGACGGACAGACGGACAGACGGACAGACGGACAGACGGACAGACGGACAGACAGACAGACGGACAGACGGACAGACGGACAGACGGACAGACGGACAGACGGACAGACGGACAGACGGACAGACGGACAGACGGACAGACGGACAGACGGACAGACGGACAGACGGACAGACGGACAGACGGACAGACGGACAGACGGACAGACGGGCAGACGGACAGATGGACATGGTTTAATCAATTCAGCAGTCGGTATCAATCATATCTCTAAAAGGTCTTAGGGGTCTACGGTGATTGTTTTACTGTGTTACAAACTATGCATTGAAATGAATATACCCTCGGTCGGGTATAATAAATGAATATTAAGCGTTGGTGTTAGAGGCAGCCCTTAATGTTCAAATACCAACTGAGGAGTTGTCAAGTCAAAGTTGCCAAGAATACCCGTCATAATTAGGTAGGATTCTTTTCTATCGACTCGTATTCGAGGGGCTGCAGCTCTTAAAATGTGGTTAGATTGTGGTTGAATGAGGTTCGACACCCACCTCATTTACCATCTTCAAAATTGTGGGTACCAAAAACTCTCCTTAGCTTTCTGAAAAGCGCAGAACTTCGCTGGCCTACGGACAAAAAATTAAAAATATTCTAGGTACCTGTTAATTTTATTTTAAAGGTTGGCGTATGAGTAGACCTCCCAGGTTATACTCGAAGCCATCAAGGACCTCCAAGCACTCGAGAATGCCATTGACATTGTGTTTCAGGGCAGAATTAGCCCTGATGGAAGTATACAATCTAAAATTTCAGGGCATTCATTTTTAGAATGGGATGCTATTAATAGACTTTGAGACCGCTGAAAAGGAGAAATGGTTGAATGGCCTCAGCCGTGATAAGGCGGATGTTTACCTACTACTCGAAACCTGGGTCTAATGCTTATTCAGGAGCCATTGATTCTGAAAAGGCTAGTCAAGCGACTAGTGTGCAAGGATGCGAATGTAAATTTGGAGACTAGAATCTCAAATCTAAGAGCAAGTGTTCTAACAGTGTAAAATTATGAATATATCCTTCTTTCAGGCTCTGCGAGACCTATACAGGTTAGCCTGGACATGGAGGGGAGCTCACCGCACCAGCATCATCGCCTTCGCGTATTGTGCTGGGACAAACTGGCAGCGCCTGCCAGTTGAAGGCTCTGGTGGAGCACTGCAACAAGCTCAACATGCCACTTTTCATTGGGTGCGTTGCAAATTTTCACAACCATATGAGGGGGAGCACGGACTTCAATAATGGAGTTAAGTAATTCCTAGAGTCCACTTTTGTGACTTTAGAGTAATCATCATGACATCACGCTTTTGGTAGTCTGAGTAAAAGTAGGTTAATAAGAAACTGGAAAGTATCAAATGTGCCATCGCAGCTAAGATCATAATCTTATTAGATCTAGATATGAATGGTCTCATTGGAAACCTGGCAAGAAATAGAAATCCAAGAAAGACGAATTGGAAAGCTTTAAGAGAAAGCCTGGAAAGCATTCTAGAGCATACGAGAATTGACGTACGAGAATCTTCTTCCGACTGTCTAAGTTTAGAAGCCAGAGTTAAACGGGCATCACAAGAGCCCACGAACGCGTTTGAACGTTGCGTGCTTTCTCCTAAGCACGAATCGGAGAGCTAAGGAACTGACAAACTGACAACTAAAAATGACAAAACCTAGATCCAAAACACGCAAACTGTTTAACATGGCAAATCGAAACGTAGACTAGAAGAGCTACAGAGAGGCACTAACTTACTACAATAAAGCTTAAAGCTTCTTCAAATTCCGTGGGATAATAGCCTAGCACTCGCTGAGCAGCAGGGCTACACAAGGCGCTTAAAAAATCACGTCGAATGCCTAGGTCTCTCAAGAAAGTGGATAAAGAAACTAGTGAGAATGCGAAACAAAGGCCACCAATGCTCTTATAAACTCATTTACCGGAAACTCTTCTAACAATTATGTGTCTGGAAAAGGACCAACACATTGAGACCTCGAGGGGAAAAATGGCAGACAGCGGAAGCCATTACCTCTAGAGGCCGATTAGAATTGGTAATAAGCTCCTTTCAACCCTTTAAGTCACCAGGTGTCGGTGAAGGCATTTCGCTAGCCCTATTATAAATCGGGAATGAAATACAACTTCCACGATTGGCAAGAATAGCAAAAAGTGCTCTAGCTCTGGGATCGAGCCAACGGAGATGGGAAATGGTTGTATTTAATATCGGAAGTTATTTAAAATGTGCTTGACACAAAAGAGACATTTCAGATATCTATGTGTTCCCAGATATCGAAGAGCCATTTGACAACATGGAGCCATCAGGCAAGCCCTAGACATAGGGGGAGCGATATAGGATGAACCACAGTTTTCAAATGAATGCTTGAGCTGCTGAGCACAAGATCAATGGAGACACACATCATCGCTAGGAATTTATCATGGTCGGCCCAATAAGAGAAAATTCGCAAGGAGTAGTATTGTCACCCCTAAAATGGAGCCTATTTAAATTGCTTGATACCTTAGCTTTCCTAGGCATCAACTGTCGGGTATATGCTAGTAAGTTTGCCCCATAGTAAGGGCAATATTAAAGGATCGCTCTTTAAAATTGTATATGGCCAAGACAACTATAGTTGCATCAACCAAGAAAAGGCATGTCCAAATGAAACCTTTAAGAATATCGGGCTCTGCTACCGCCGTTAAACGGGTTAAGTATCTAGGGTTGATCCTAGACAGTAAACTCATCTGGAAAACACATATACAGTAAAGATCTTGAGAAAGGCAGTTTTGATAGCATCATAAGCTGTACACTGTACACGTGCTATCAAATATACACTCAATACACTGTCATAGTGAAATCAATGACTAAACACAACCGGTGATATACTTAACGGAAAGAATGGCATATGCCTCTACACCGGGGCTTTGCGAACGTGCCCTTGAAGTGCTTTTGGTTGTTAGCTCTTTAGTTGAGGAAACAGCTAGAAAAACGATCTTTCGGAGGGAAAGGGACAGGTGCGTTGGGATTGGGTTAATGCAATGCAGTTCTTGGAAAACTTCCCTTTGTGGTATCGCTAAGGATGACAGTGTGACGAAGTTTAGCTTTGAGAAGAGCTTTCTCGTGGAGCTATATCGACACTGTAGACTGATGTTTCTAAAGAGAAGAACCTCCTTGAGAAGCTAAGAGGTGCTGTCGTGCTGTAGACAGATGCGTCTAATTCAGTCTTCACAGAAATTACATCAGGAATTACGAAGTAGCAATTAGATATGTTAGATGGAGTGCCGTGGCGTAGTGGTTAGTGTGTGTGCTTACTACGCCGGAGGTCTGGGTTCAAATCCTGCCACCGTCACCTGAAAAAAAGACTTGTTCTTTTTTCACGGTCCCCACCTCCGCGAGGGTCTGACAAGCCCTCCAAAAGTATCATTTGTCTTGAAAAACTTTTTAAAGTGCCGTTCGGATTCGGCAAAAAAATGTAGGTCCCCTTGTTTGTGAAAAGAAATTAACACACACTAACATCATACATTGTTGAGAAGTTGGCCCTGGTTCACCTCGAGCTGTTGCAACACTCTATTTATTTTCATTATATTAGACAGCCAGGCAGTTATCAAGGCGCTAAATTACCGAATCAAAACTTGTATGTGAATGCCTACACGAGCTCAACGATCTGGGCAGGACCCTCTATATAGGGTACCTGGCCATGTTAAAACGCGAATAAAGCAGCTGATACTTTGGCAAGACAAGGACTATAAGAACCCTTCATAAGCCTGAATCTTTCTGCAGGATAGGGAAACACACCCTTAGGGCCTTGTCATTGTTATCATTTAAAAATTTTAATTTCATGTTTTTAACTCCAGTTAATTTGCGGCTTTGGTTGTACGATACACCCTCCGGCCACCACCAGATTTGCTCTACTTTATTTTTTTGGGGTCGCTGATCACGAATTTCAGGTTTTTTTTTTTCTCGAGAAACAGGGGCTTCACCCTTAAATCAGAAAAAAATAACCCTAAGTGGGGGTGTTTTTGCTTAATTTTCGCGCTTTGAGTGTTAGTTGGTGACAAAAAACTATGGTTTTACATTTGATTAAAAATTTCAACATTTGGGTTTAATTGAGGGAGTGAAAAGTACTCCTAAAAGGAGGATTTTTCTGCATTTACATTTTCTGACTTAAATTATGCGTCAACACTGTTTTTCTAACTTTGAGTTGAATAAAAAAATTTATCCATTCGGTTAGTAAGAGGCGGTGAAACTACCCCTATATATGGGTTTGGCCATTTTAAGAGTTTGCTGGCTGGAATATGGCTTGCCAATCACGAATTTCGGGCCCTTTTTCTCGAGAAAATAGGGTTTCACCCTAAAACCAGCAAGAACTACCTCCTCTTTAAGGGGTATTTCGTTATATTCGCGCTTTGAATGTTAATTGAGTAAAAAACGTTTTTGCCTTTAAACTAAAAATTAGGTAATATTTGAGAAAAATTTCAACATGAGTGAATTTCACTAAGGGCCTAATCGCCTCGGTAAACCGATCTAAGATTTGGAAAAGCCTTCAAAACCTGAGGCAAGCTTTTAGAAACTTTTAGGGAACTATAACCAGAGGAGGCATCATGTATCCACGATAAGTTCCGTATTCTTACAAGATTCCTATAACGGCGGGCAACCTTACATGATTCCTATCGGGCAAAATTTAGAGAAGTAAAATACTTAATTAAAAATTGTGTAAGAGAGGAAAATGGCTAGGCTGGGCAAGTACCAGATATACCAGACAGAGAGATGATATCACGTTTTTTTTGTCGGAGTTTGCTACTATCCGATGGAGCACTTAGACGCAACCACTGGTCCATATTGTACCATTATACTATGAAGACGCACTTTACTTGAATGTAAATATTTGTTTTTCCTGTTATAAAGAGGTGAGAGGGAGAGGCAGTGATGTAGAGCTTAAGTGTTCGGCATTCACCACATCAGCCCTATAAGGATCCGCCACGTAATGAAGCGAGCAAATGCAGGACAAAAGGAAAAGTTTCGATATATCGTCGCCCTCTACACAAGCAAGAAAGGACAGCTGGTGGTTTCGCTTAAGCCTAACACATTCGAGTATTTGGCAAAATCTTGGTTAGGTCGCCTGCGTGAAGTCTGGAGTCGATATTCCTGAGAAACAGAAAGAAAAACACTGATGCCGTGCAGATTCCCGGGCGTATTCGGTTAGTCTGTGTGCAGTTTGCACCCTTGTATCAGTTTGCAACAAGTCCAGGTACAGCCCTTACGCAGGTTCGGGTCCTGAGAAAACATATCCATCAGGAGGCTCATATCAGAAATCCCATTTCTCTGAGTTAACACAAATGCCACCCTAGGAAAAACGAAAAACAAAGTGTAGACTAGGCGAGACAGTTGAAGCTTTCCAAGCTGACTTTTATTATAAGACTTTCCTCCGTTTCTTTGGACAAAGTTTCTTCAAAATGTGCGCAATTATGATACTTCAGTTGGATTAATATACGAAAATAGGTACTTATACAATAAACGCGGTTTGACTGGATCTTTTTTTGAAAAGAATTCTCGACGAAGATGAAGAGATCATTTGCGTTTCTTATTCGACTGTTTTAAGTGCCCAGCTTACGCATCACATCAAAATTATCTAATTTAATCTCTCATTAAAATCAGGCTTAAGGCTTTGATCTATTTTCATTGGCCTTTCCATTTGCTAGAATCCAACATTCTTCTAGAGTCCAGATCGCATATCAGTAAAGAGTATTGCGGGCAGTTTCAAAAACCCAAATTACCCGCAAGACATTAAGTACCTTTTGTGTCAAAACATATTTAAGTATCAAAACATACTTAAACAAATTGTCCGCCTAATTGATTTTCTGTACACGAAGTCACGCAGTCAAAGATTAGCATCAATACCAACGACCTGAAGCGAAAACACATGTCGTTAAGCTGTTGACTAACTGATCGGCCAATTTGATACTTCGTTAAATTATACATATGTAAATGGCCAATGTGAATAATGACATAATAGCTTAATTGCAGGTTCAGCTCTGCAAAATGCCTATGCTTAAAGACTTCGCATTTCAATTAATTGCTTTGTATGAGTTTGCTCCGCTGCTCCTCGCGTGCCATGCCCCAGGTTTGCCACGTTTCGAATAGATCTCTAATTTGCAATAAATTATGCCACAGCGTGTATAGTGCATATTTAGTAAGACTTCCTTTTTAAAACTATGGGTTGGGTGGTGTATTCAACAGTCAGGTTAAATTGATCACTGTCATCGGCCAGCATCGATAACGCACGACAGCGCGGCACACGTTATCCGCACTTCGGAGGCGTCCGTAAATAGCCACTGTGCTCGCTTCAACCAAGCGACAGAGCACGCGGCAAAAAAAATGTTAACGCTCTGCATCCTATACAGATGCTTGCGTGTGCAGGTACTTGTCCTTATGGTGAGCCAAAACAAGTATCCCGAAAGGGAATTAAACAAACTGGCTATCGCCAACTCTATGGAATGCCACAAGAATTTCATTAATTCGTTCGCGCAGAAAAAGCTTTCGGCCGTCACTCTCTCTGTTTGCAACTTACCTGTCCCAACACAGTGCATCCTCCCGGTATCTGAAAAGAAAAAAAGAAGAAAAAATTAAATTGAGTGCCTAAATGGAAACCGGGAATAAAATAGGTATTTTCCTAAAAAAAAAACATCTCCATAAATTCGATAAAATTTAAGCACAATACCGATCGACCTGGTTAGGGAGTTCCTGGGGAAGAGGTGCAAGCGCGGATATTTTTTGAAATTCTATTTTGGACGCATAAAATTCCCAACAGGTTGACGCGATCGCGCGGGAGACACTATAGCCCATCGGTGTGTCCGCCGAAATCCAGCGAAGGATGTTCTGCAAGGTAACGTATCATTATGACCAGCTGCCCAGACAATGAACCAATTATTAAAATTGTATTTTGAGATTTTCGGGAATCGTCGTCGTTGTGCTAGTCCAAACTAACCTGTACGCACTACCACTGCGAAAATTTTAATTTTTGTCGAGAGGAAGGCGAATTATATCCGTCCTTTTTATATGTTTGTGGCTTGAAAATGTTGTTTTTATGAACCTGTGCGCGGAGATTCAAATAAGGTTTAAGTGGTTTTGGCTCGAAAGACCAGAACTGCAGTGGAAAATTATCAAGTTCTCGAAATTTGTTATCGATTTGTAGAAATTCCTATAATTGCCTAGAACTTTTTGTAATACCGACCAGGATTTTCGAAGTACATTTGAACTATTAAAGAAGAAAGACAGAAAGAGTGATGTTGTTTATGTTACGTCTAAGGGCTGATCTAAAACCTCCTACATTTATCCCCAATAGGGGTAATAATGCAAATAAATCGTCCTCTTTTGTTTGAAGGCTGGCTAGTGGCTAGGTCTTATCGAGATCACTCAGACAATTATAAAGTTTATATTGTGTACTTTTATAAGGACGTCTTACTATACAATGAAAAGAGGAAATCAGGATATTAAGTATTTTGGTTAATCGTTACCTTTTGGGTGCAGAACAGATACGTCACACGGTAAGTATTTCACAAAGCCGAAGGAACTTCGCCCGAGGCTCTGCTATAGTATTAATTAACATCAATACTGGTATTAAACAACATTTAACAAATGCTTAGATTTGAATATGCCTACATTCAATGTCACTTATTTTATCGGCATTGTTGGTTTATGAAACTCTTAGTGATCCATGGATTCTACAATGTCTAGTGCGGTTGTACTTGAACATAATGAAGTGTCGCTTATAATCCCAAAAAAATCTGCCAAAATTCTGTTTAAAGAAGCTTAATAAAATCCTTAGCAAGTAATATGGCTACGAAATTAATTCCTGAGCTGATCCTAAACGTTATGGAAGCACGCTGCGAATTTTCTGACCCCCAGATCCAAAACACGAAAGAAAGAAGAAGCCAGTTCTCTGCAGCTCCAGGGGCAGCGCGTTCCTTGAACTGAAAGTGTAGACACCTGATTCGAAGCAAAGTCCGAAAAGCAAAAAAAAAAAAAAAACGAAAAATAGACTCAGATATTCCCTAAAGGGCTTACAATTATTATGTGACTTATTGTACACCTTCCCTTCAGAATAATATGGAGGCGGTACGTGTACTTGATTCCAAGTCTTTTGTTATTGTGAGCCGGCACAGAAATGCTCGGCTTGGAACAACCCCAAATTTTTATACCTTATGTCCAGGATAGCTTTAACACCTGCCTGTACAAAAGCAGTTTGCTATGCTTAGTTTTGAAAATATTCCGATAAGCCAAAATATTTCTCTGAGCCTAATTTCGAGCTCGTCACGTTTCTTCTTTACGTGTGGCTTCTAGCTTAGTTAACGTCTATGGTCATCCCTAGATATTTCGCTTCATTTGCAGATTTTAGGAGTATCTGTGCAGAGTTTATGAACAGAGCTGAATTGTTAACCCTTCTGTAAGTAAAATTGACATGCGTTGACTTGTTCTCCTTAAGAGCGATTCGTCAAATGGAATGGTCAATGCTTGTTAGAGGCTTTTCGTTGATGACTCGAATGATGCACCTGCCAGGATGGCCGTGTCGTCCCCAAATGTGGCCATAACTGTCTCGTCATCTAGAAGTATGTCTCTTGTGTAGAGCACGAACAGGGTCTAGCTCGAATTTGCTTGCAACTCGAGTACTCAGTACCACACCACCACGAAAGAGTCTGTTATCGAGATAGTTTTTCAATATTCTCAGCATGTCTTCCGGAAGGTTTTGCCGTAGCTTTTATTTCTAGCCTTTGTGCCATACCTTGTCGAAGGCTTGCGATACGTCGAGGAAAGCATTTGGACATTTTTTTCCCCTTCTAAGGCTTCTTCAAATTCATGCGTTATTCTGTAGACTTTATCGATTGTGGAATGGTAAGGTCTAAAACCGAATTGATGATCCGAGATCTAGCGTCTTTCTGCAATTATTGGTTGTAATCGCTTCAGCAGAAGTTTCTCGAATACTTTCAATATTATCGGCAGAAGCGATATGGGCCTATAAGATTTTTTATCATTTGCGCATTTACCCGGTTTTGGAACCATAATGACTTCAGCAACTTTCCATTGTCTTGGAACGTATAAAAGTTTAAGAGAAGCGTTTATCATATAAAGTAGCTTGATCAGGTTGTAACCCGGGGCCTTATTATTTTTAAGTTTGTTTATTGTCTGTCGGAGTTCAACTAACGAAATTTTTTCATTCTAAAGCTATCAGGTTCCGCGTTGTTGTTTAGAACGTCAGCCAACGGCGGACCGTCGAAAGGCTTGAATGTTTCTTCTAAATGTTCAGCAAACAAATTCACTTTCTCTTTGTCTTCTCTTGCCCTGGATTATAGGCTACTTGATGGACTTAACTGCTTTCCACAGCGAGTAGTTTGAGCTCCTATCCGCCGACAAGCCTTCAAGGTATTCAGTGGTCGCACGATTTTTAAAATCTTGCAACATTCCTTTCAGTATGTAAAAGAGGTGATTCAAGAGGGTTTTGTCTGGGGGAGCCCTTACCATCTTCTACGCGCTCTTCTCTTTTCACGAATCAATTCTTCGATTTCGAGCGGATATGTTGTGCGTACATGCCTGTTGGTGCTAACTGCGTTCTTTTGCGACGAAGTGTTGTTCCAAGCAGCGCCCTCAATTGCTTCAATGAATTGGTCAACTACGGTTTCTAACTCGAAAAGAGTTTTCAATGGCACATTCAAGCAAACACCCTCCTCACAGTCCTTCCTGAAGGCGTCCCAGTTCATGTTTTTGCTAGCTAATCTAGGAGCTCTTTCTATTCACGCCAGTCTTCCACCCATCTTCAAGATTAGTCCTTAGAGGTCTGAGCAAAGATCATAACACTCTTCGATTCGCGTAAGGTATTTGGGGTACACTTTAGCGATGAAAAAGTCGACAAGGTATTTTGTACTTGTATTCCTATTGTACTTTTTATTCCTATCGGTTGGCCAATATGTTGGCTTACCCGTGGAGAAAAAGTCCACCCCACGCTTCATACTGTTTGTGTACAGTAATCTGCCTCTTGTTGAATTGCATCGTGAACCCCAAAAAGAATGCTTCGCGTCACCCCCAATGATAAAATTGGACCCAATGAAGTCATACATACGATCAAGATCGTCTTCCACCAGTCTATATCCTGGCGGGAAATAACAAGATGCAATGTTATAATCTAAGCAGTCAATTTTTACAGAAACTGAACTGATCTGCATAGAGTCTAGCTCAACTTCTGTGTTCTTGAAGTGCTTTATGCAGTTCTTAATGTAGAGGGAGGATCCTCCTCTCGAATTTTTCGAAGGGTGATGTGCGTGATAGTCATTGTAACCTTTAAGTTTGGGTGTAGACCCGTTTTTAAGGTGAGTTTCCGTAATCATGCAAATATCAATATTGTTTTTCCGTAGAAATACTTCTAGTTCGTCTATTTTATTCAGAAGGCCGTTTGCATTCCATGTTAGTATTTTAAATAACTGTTTCATATTCATGTTCTCTTGTAATTTTTTCGAGGCTTAAACTCGAGCTTGCTCAGTTTGCCAAATATAACTTTGTTGATTTTAGTCTGATCCTCAAGATTACAGCGAGGATCTGAGACACTGCATCTGTTGTGGGCGATCTTGCCTTGCTTTCGTTTGCCGCAACCTGTGCGTATGATTTCGGTGCGACCAGTGGTGGTTTCTCCGCTGCACCTGAACTGGCGCCGCTCTTTTGTGAAGCTTTTACGCCTTTTGTCGACGCCTCCTTTGCCAATCTCGCACTTTTGATCGGCTTTGGGGTCTTTGGAGTCTTTAGCTTAGGAGTTTCAGCAGTTTTTGGACGTCCTAGGCTTGGATTCTGACTTTGAGTTTTTTTCTTAAGAGGTTCTCGTCCCTTTTGCAGTTCTATGGCTAGTTCGCATCCTCGATAGTTTGCGGGGTGGTTTCCGTGGCAATTGACGCAAACTGCTGGAGCCTTTATGTCAACTTTGCACTCTATTAAGAGGTGTTTTCCGGCAAATTTCACGCTACGTGGTTCTTTTTGGCAGTAGGCACTTGTGTACCTGAATTCTTGGCATCGCTTACACTGTGGTATCAGTCTATTGCCCTTTCGGGTTCGATTTTAACTCTGATGTTAAGTATCATTTTCATTTTATAAATATCGTTTTTGCTCTCAGTTTTTTCAAAGGAAAGCATAAAAATTGGAAGGCTGCGTCTTACCGCAATGTCAAATTCTCCTTGAGCGTTGCTTTCTCTTATTAATTATATTGACGGCAACTATGACTCGCAGCGGTTTTTCGTATTTATTTTAGTAAGTACACCACCCGATTCTTTCTGCGTTCAATTAAGGAGACAGGGTTATTAGCTATGTTTGAGCCAGGGGGGCTTACCTTCTCTTTGTATTACTTCGGGAGGGGAATCCGCCTAACGCTTAATGCTAGACCTTTTCTTTAAAGCTTAATCGGTTTCACGTGCAAGTTCGTCCTCGTTCGTAAAGTATGCGCTTCCTGGTCGGTTTGGTGTTACACAGTCTGTCGTTACCTTAGTCTTTCGTTTCACGAGTATTTTTAATATCCTCGTTTTCTTTTCGCAGAGAGTCAACTGCCATTTTAAGATCGCGGAAGAGTCGCTTCATTTCAGTAGGCTTAGCTCGGAGTTCATTACTCTCCTTTAAGCTCTTAATTTTCACTGAGCTCTGGTTTACCGGAGGACTGCTTTTCCCGGATCGGACAACATGTTCGATCTAGCTGGTGGTGATGGATTTAGTTTTGTCCTTTACTCAAAAGGACTTATAAGCAATAATATACTCTCCCCAGAATCCGTAGAGTCTGCCTCCGAATAGGCTGGATTTTCCATGCATAGCTGGGCTGCCACCTGTGGTAATTAAATCTTTTTTTTTTGTTCGTTGACATTTTTTTAAACTGACGTTTTTATGAGAAATAGCTAAGTCTTTTCTATTTCTATTTTTAAATATAGCCACCCCTTTGGAGACAGACCCGACCAGTGAGCCGCACAATATGTGACAAACGCTTCTGGATTTTAATTTAACCTTCAGAATCATCTATAAGGTTAAACCTTACTGCCAAAGGTAAGGGACATTCGTTGAAACATTAAAGAGTTCTTCTTCCGGTGAATTTAAGTCGGCTCTTACGACAGGCATACCTTACCTCAAGGCTATTCTAACCCCGACCTTGCTGAAGGTATTTATATTTTTGACGAAATATTCGTCTTAGGGCTTTATTATGTCAAAGATTTTGATCAAAGTAAGCATAGAAATGTTGCATAACGTTTTTGCTACTGTTTCGAATCTTCACCTTGTACAAAATCAGTCGAAGGGAGAACTTTCTTATGAGCCTCCATGTCGGCTTACCATGCAGTGGCTCATAAGGCCGCAACACTTATGTAATATTCACCCTGGCTGAAGGAATTGAGTGTCTTAGATACGTCAGTGATCAGTGGCCACAAGACGCAATTACATTGGAAAAGACTCAAGCACCTGGGCTAGACACTTTTCTTATCCGTGTATAGATTGGGCTGCAACCAACTTTGGAAGGTTTTTGGGGGTAGAAGACAAGAAAGAGGTGACTAGTGATCCCTTTAAGGCACTTCTCCGCTGTGACTGTGATGCAGATGGTAGGTCCAGTGTTTCGTCCGCTAATATTTTAACTCCACTCTTCGACCTTCATTTAACGCCGATTCAGGGGGAGAGTATAGAGGAATCTAGGTTTCGACTTCCATAAGTTGTAAAAAACATGCTTATAATCCTTAGAATCGCAAATTTTTTCAACGTGGATAAAAAACATTTCTTAGATTTGTTGTCTAAATGTTCAGTGAAAGAACCTGACAAAGCGAACTGTGTTGAGCACATATTTTTCGTAGTAAGTCCTGCAAAGTGCTTTTTACCGAATCAATATCTTTCCAATTCGCATCGACATCAATCCTATGCGATGGGCGGGAAAAACTAGTCGGTGGAGGTTTAATTGCGTCCTCTGCCGAGGGATAATTACTGCAGGCAGGCCACTGCTGCTGGGACGGTGAAAGATGAATTTCTCGTCTTTCTGAGATTGATCTTTAGAATTTTGTGCGTTCTCTTGTGTCGGTCACTTTCGGTCTTGTCCGATCGTTTTTGGTTTTTTTCTTTTTTTTTTTTGCACAATTTTCGATCAACAAAATATCGATCAGCAATCTGACGAGCCAACACCATTCGACCGCCGCCGCCGACCGCAAAGGCTTAGTTCTGCTCCTTGTTGCAGATTGTTTTCGCTCCAGTGTTTTTTTTTTATCGTCGTCGTCGTATGATGATGATGATGATGGTCCTCGTCCTGACGAGACGCGGTCGTTGATGATGGTCACCTTCGAGTAGTCGAATTGATCATTTACCTGTGTGATCATCGCCCCACGTCCACATAGAGGCCGGCCAACAGCTGGGAGTTTCAATTTCGATAGTCTTCCATACATATTTATAAGCTGGTTGTGGCGGTTCTTTCGTTTTGGTTTTTATCTCAATTATTTCATCGATAAATCGAACGAAATTTGTGAAAACAAAATCACGAGACGGTTCGTTTCGGTCATCGGAAGTGAGGGGACGAATGAGTTCTTATATGGTGACCGGGCGGCGTGTAGGCCATTTTCGACCTTGTGGAATTTGAGAGCGATATACACGACATGCTACCTGGTCAGCAAATTGTGTCCTGTGCTGGTGCGATTCGAATCGATATGTTTTCTCTTTTTTTGAGCCTGTTATGACTGGGTCTGGTGCTGGTTTCTCGATTCGGGCGTTTTTCCTTCTATCGAATCCTCTGATCGATTTGTTGAGTTCTTTGATCGGTTCCTGTCGTGTTTTTCGGTATTTTTTTTTTTTCGTTCTTTCTTGGTGTGTTATTGTGGAACTCTAAGATAATGCAGAAATGTCGGTTTACCTGTGGCCTGGAATTTGGGGTTCCTTCTTGTTGCCAAAATTTATTTTCAGTTATTGCAGCAGAAGGAGTTCGAAAAAGCAATAAGGAACTATTTGAGCAATTGCTTCGGTCTCGTGACAATAAATAATAGCTATATTGAATCTTCGACGGCTGAATAAAAGGAGAACCTAACCCATTTGCAGGTAGGTTGATTTTTGAAAGAAGAATGTAGGTATTGAGTCGGTGTTTGTCTAATTTTTGAGACAACGGATTTATATTAATTCGAAATTTATTTCTCATAATTCACATGGTCGACAAACCATAGAAACAGAAATTAGTAAAGAAAGCTGCTTACATTCCTTTGGCTCAAACCAATCTTATCTCCCTATTCAGCCGGCACTAAACTGGTTAAGTCTCCCTGTGTTCGTTACCAGCAGTTGAAGCAGATGACTTTCATCCGCTGAAACACAAATTGATGTTATTTCACTGAAGATTTGTTGTTAAGTGCACAGTATCGGCTTTGATAAATGGCTTCAAAGTTTTTGGAGGTGTTCATAGAGCCAAGTGTAGGTACCAGCAGGACTGTTTGCCATCATACTGGCATTCTCATCTCTTCACCGGCCAATGCCCTCTTCTTACCTTCAGCTGCAAGGAAATACGTTACAGCAATATACGCAGCAATACCAGCTGCGTGCACCAATGAAATTGCATCAAATTTAAATGGATGCATCCAGTATAGGTAAAGGTTCTCGAATTAAAGATCTAAGGACAACGTAATTTCATAAACATATTATACATCGGCAACATCGAAAGCTTAAACTTTAATCCACGCCGCCAGACATCCACCCACATAAGTGGCAATCTCCATGTTCACACACCCCGAAGCCACAATCTCATTACGTAGTCTTCCCAGCCGATCAGAGCGTAGCCGTCCACCAAACAGATGGCTCCTTCCGCAGGACTGTATAATAGTCGTCAGACTGAAGACACACACACACACTCGCGTATAGCAGAATGGTGGAAATTTAATTGAAACAAGGAGCAATCACGGTTCAACTGCATTAGCAAAAGTGACGGCGGCTGTGGGCTAATTTCAGTCGCACATACTAAAAGTGCAGAAGTACACGGCCCTGCGTTGAATGCATAATCAACAAGAAAGAGAGTTCGGTGCGCACACATCCTGGAATCTCTATCCTTCCACTTTGCTCAAAGTTGTATCAAAATTCTATCCTCATAAGGTTTTGTGTCCAAGGGTTTGCTGCTGATGCCGCCGCCGTTGCGTTGGCCCGTGAGCAAAGAGTTATCTATACGCCTGTATTGAATGCATCTTTGTGGCTTCTTCCGCCTTGACTTGTAGGATTTTTTTTTGCCCTTTTCATTCGATTACAAAGTGGCCTAGAGGTGCGGAGGATGCGGTAAAGGATACGCGCACACGCTGTTGGTTAAGACGTGCGTGCCATGACGTTGTTGGCGGTTCGTTCTAGTGTCGCGTAATTGATATGCAGAATGCATTGCGTACGGTCAAGCTGGTTGTGAGTTTGTGACTATGCCATCTGATGGGTGGACGCAAGTAGCAGCGCCAGAAGCGTTCGGCACTTTAGACGCATCCTTCGGACGGAAAAGCGGTGTTATGTAACACATCTTTTTATGCGTAAACAGTTCGCCGAGTTTGGCGTTTAATTTGGTGTTTATTTCAGGTAAACTATTCGGCAGCTTTTTTGCAGTAACTTTGCTTTTTATAACATGATTTTGATTTGACACAAAAATAAATACCCAATCCCAATTCCGCATAGTTGGAAATTTGTGGAGAAGTTGACTTAACTCGAAAGCTTGATATTTCAGTCTCAGTTTTCAGATCACCCGTAGATTTAGATTAGTTGATGACAGGTTGTATATGACAAAATAAGCCCCGCATCTTTTTGGTTAGTACTGTGTAGTGTAGTGTATACCGATTGGGATACTTATATCTAAGGTACCTAGCCTAACCTATGCCATGCTCCAGTAGGGGAAAGTCCATATTTCTGTTCGGATTATGGTAACCCACCAAACCTTTTTAGCTAAACGAAGGAGCATGTAGGTGCCTTCAAAGCCTTCAAAGCCGCTGTAGTTCCTTTAAGGCTCCACTTAGGAACTATCCGATGAAGAACTCAGAAGCAAATACGAGTAATAGCAATATCATTATGCAAACATCATACTTTAACTGGGTTAGAGCTTTAGTGATGAAGATTTTGATGTTCGGCACTCACCACGTCAGCCCCGAAACTTACTTCTTCAGGCGTTTTTCTTTAGGAGAAGTGGAAGCGATGCCGTGATGTTAGGGAGTCGTTTATTTCAGTTTGTCGCCAAAGTCGCAAAAAAATCACCTAAAAGAAGCGCCTTGAGCCCAGTAAATTTTGCGTTTGTGCCATCAATCGGGCAGATGCTTCTTTTCCTCCTCTTCCGCTGTTCCTTAGTCAGGCGCAACGCAGGTCCGCCTCTTTCGAAGCCCGTTTAACCACAAAGGTTTCCCGAAGGTTACCAGCGCAGTGCATTTAGTAGCAGAGCCTTCTGGTTCACTCATGTTCATTTTGCCGGCTGAGTCGTACAAGTTCCACAAAAGTAGCTTGTTTCTGTTTTTCCATGAATTATTGTTTGGGGCCACCAGAGGCTATGCCCTGACCTTATAGACATAGAGACTGCGGGTGGATTTTGTAATTTGCAATACTACCTGGAGCAGACGGAAAATGTAGGTTCTCAATTCAGTTATGATTTTGAATTGAATGGGGATTGGGTGGAAGGGGTTGAGGGTTGAACGTCAAAACAAACTTAGTTCCGCGTAGTCTTTACTCCCGTCACCTCACCTAAGTGAAGCGCTCTTGCGGGCACTAAGCATTGGTATAGGAGTATTCTACTCTCCGGAATTAAATATACCGATCTTGGAAATACTCAAGTCTCCGATTTTCGATATCACTTTCCGGAGAGTGGTTCGTGTGGGATCTACTGGGAAATCACCTTCATATTTTAGGTGGTACTGGTACTGCAGTCCCAGGGTGGACCTAGTCCTCAACCAACAAACTTCTCCAGTCATCACTGTTTTTAACAAGCCACCCGCAATTTTGCTCCACCTAAGCCTTAATGCTTTTCTAGTCCTTACTGCGTTTTCCCTGCGAGGTCAATTCGAGGATTTCCCGGGCCTAAGCGTTGTTGTTTAACATCTCTGTAGTTGTCCTCAGCCCAACCCTAGCTAGAAGCTAGGTTTAAACAGTCCTTGTCGTTCCATTTTACACCTCTTTCTTCTCGCAGAGAAACGTTACTCTCCGCACTGAACCCGCTGATCGAATTTAAGCCCTTCTGCGGTTGCATGGCTCCCAATTGGGCGACTCCCCAGAAGACGGATAGGGGACTGCTCACCAGATATGGTAAGTACCGTACCGATATGGAAAATATCCGAGGCGGACCAAAACCGGCAAGAAACGAGAAATCCAGGAGCGTTTGTCTCAGAAGAAGCTGCTTCCTGGTCGGCTTCTGTTATCCAGGTTAGGGCGGCCGAATGTTAAACACCTCGTTTCCATACACCTCTTTTCCACCTCTCTTCCATGCAAATAGAATGGAGAACAATTAGATGCATGCTAGCTAGATGCATTAAATTAATACTCTGCCAGCTATATAATTGCTTTTCTCCGTAAAGGCATAACACTTGCGGGGGTAAACGTTTTGCATGTTGCGTGTTGGATGGAGAACAATTTTTTTCTTCTATCATTTCTATCCGGGGTGCCGTGGCGTAGTGGTTGGTGTGTGTGCTTACTACGCCGGAGGTCTGAGTTCTAATCCTGCCATCGTCACCTGAAAAAAAAGACTTTTTCTTTTTCACGGTCTCCACCTCCGCGAGGGTTTAACAAGCCCACCGAGAGTATTAATTGTCTTAAAAAACTTCTCAAAGTGCCGTTCGGATTCGGCGAAAAATTGTAGGTCTCCTTGCATGTAAAGAAATTAACACACCAGCATACATTGCTGAGAAGTTGGCCCTGGTTCACCTCGAGCTGTTGCGCCACTCTATTTATTTTTTATTTTTTTTTATCATTTCTATCCTCAAATTCTTTCCGCTCGCGATGTGCTACGCATCTAAATGGTAGTCATAAACCCCTTGATCGCGTGTTAATTATAAAAAAAATTTTTAACACGCAATTAATTATATATAATATAACAATTATATAACAATATTATAATTGTTATATATAATATAACAATATAATATAATTATAACAATTAATTATAAAAATAAAGCCGCGTTGTCACAAGCAACTTAAAACACAAAAGAGAATCCCATACATTAGCGACAGAAATTCTGTTTCTGCTTCTTGTGACAACGCGGCTTAAGAATTGTTTTCTACGTCTGTCACCTACTCTTTATTCCCCATACTTTTTTCATTCACCTGCTTTTTTTTGTGGGAGTGTCCTCGTGGACTAACATAAACCATTCGACATTAAAAGCTGCACCGCAGGACACTGGCTTTGCTTCGCCATCTCAACCGTTTAGCTTAAAATCCATTCAATCCAAAAACTAAAATGAAGAGCGTAGTGCGGCGGCGCCTTTTCCGGCGCACGTCAGCAGGTCAAGCTTTTTTGGTTTTTTTTTTTTTGAAAACTGTTTTTTTTTTAAAATCTTTAATTCCTCAGGAAATAAAAACTGAAATCTTTATTTCCTCTTGTGTAATTGCAGGGAGCTATGACCCGTATGTCCAGGTATACCTATTATCTTAAAATCGAGGAAGTCGGCTGCTATCCGAAGTTCGCATTCCTCGTCGTTCGCTGTTCCTGTTGCTGATAAGGAATTTTAAAAGAGGCCAACTGACATTTTGGAACTCGATTTTTCATCGTGTTTCCTGGGTCTTAGATATGTTAAGGTGTCACTGAGGGCAGAACCAAATATCTACCTACTTAGATAAGTTGTTATTAGGTATATTAAATTTCAAAGATAGCACCATTTTTTTTTTTGTTTCGAAATCTCGATGAATTTAATTAAGGTAACGTCACAAAAGTATTTTTTTGATAAGCTGTCAATATTTGACGATAAATGTATCAGCCGATTGAGTCCGCCTTAAAGGATAAAGTTTTTTCCCTTGTGATAATCAATGATCTTACAAAACTGATCGCCACGTACCCATATAATACCTGCCTACTTATTGGACAGATTTTCCAATGATCGCTTATGCCCAAAGATGGCCTCTGACGACAATCCAACGTTAATCATCCATTTTTCATGCGCACCGATCCTCGCGACAACCATGACAGTTGATGGTTTGAAGCAGGTGATCATACTTCCGTCGCCGCACAGATCAATTTCAGTAGTTCAGTGGCCTCTGGGGGAAATTGTGTCTATGACATGGAAATGTCATCTGTCCATCCGGATCGGCTGGCGATTATACCAAACCAATCATCAACATAAAAACCGATTACAAGAGTGTTTGCATTTGTGATTTTGCTTAGATATGATTGACAATTGGCTGGCAACATACCTGCTGTCATGACGGCGATTGACGATCGGTCAACGGCATACCACGGAGCGATGCAAAAACAATCAACAAAGTTTGTCGCTTTGAAATCCCCAACGTATTGAGTCAGCCAAATGCCCGTTTAGGCATCAAATTGCGCGCAAAAAGTACACGCACGGCCATTACCATTACACTTCACAGTGAAGCGTCCGCGGTCCGTCGTCGACGTCGTCGTGATGACGTCGCAACTAGACGAAACGTCAACCTATAATAATTTGTTGTAGGAACTACAAAGCAAAGCACAACGACAACGACAAAAATATTATTAACTCTATCCATTGCGGACAGAGCGTATAGTGTGGTTCGCGTCTCGTTCGCGTCCAAGGTAATTATGTAGAACAATGCCGGGTTATTTCAGCGTTCATACCCAATTAGTCGCATAGCGCGACTGCGTAAAAAGTTGTACAAATCCATAAATAACCACAGTGAGCAGGCTTCTTGTAGCTACAGGACTGTGTCGGCACCGCGCGCAGCCGCATGTCTACCGGCTTGCGAATCTATGTGTAGCTACAGGCTCAGACACTTGTAGCTATCTGGTAGCTGATCGGCTGATGATGCTTCTGGTATGATGGACAGTGATGACGACAAGGATGATGTTGATTGTGCGGTGGACCTGGGACGCTGGACGGGGGTGCAGATCGATTCTAGGCCTGAACCGTAGATCAATTGGCTATCATAGATGAGCTATTGGAGTGATGGAATTCGGCGGGGGGCATATCCCATGGAGCACCAGTCAGCCGTTGTAGCACAGTTGGAACATGTGTCTACATAATTTTCCATGTGTTCGAAGGTTTTGCCTTCTTTTTTTTCGCTGTCCGGACTGGCGTGTTGTTGTGATGTTTTTGTGTCCAACAATCGGCTCGTCCGATTGTCGTCGGATTGTTGCTGCTGGCTGCTGCTGCTGGATTGTGGTGGAGGTTCCTCATCACAAGCGAAGCAGTAGCGTACGCATTCGTAAACGCACGCAGTCCCATTAAGATGACAGAAGTGGTTTTTTGTCGAGTCTCATGAAATTTTTCTTAACAGGTTATAAAACACCGCACAGACATGGGCTTAGCTCGAGCACATAATGTTGCGATTGGGTGCCACAAAAAACTCGGCGATGGACAAAAAGAAGGAGCATTAAATGCACTCCTTAATATCCCCAAACGAATCGATTAAATTCAAAGGTCCGTGCCCCATTGGAATCGCCGTGCCAGGTACAGATCTAGTGGTCAATGAGGAAGCATATACCTATGCAGATGGACAGCGGTTGAAAGATTGCGGCAAACGGTTGTTTACGAAAATATATTAAAGACTTACAGAAAGGTATAACATACAGAAATCTTGAACTCAAGAATTGCGACGAATACGAATGATACTTTGAGAAGTTTTTCAAGACAAATGATACTCTCGGAGGACCTGTCAGACCCTCGCGGAGATGAAGACCGTGAAAAAGAACGAGTCTTTTTTCAGGTGACCATGGTAGGATTTACAAGTTACAAGTTTTGTAACTTGTAACGCTACGGCACCCCACACTTTATTTATCAAACAAATTTTATTTTAATTGATATCACACTCAATTGAACTTCGCTACTTAGAATTCAACACTTTATTTCAATTCAATCACTTTTTACTTTACTACTGATTTTTACAAGCCAACGTTTAAAATATAACTCTCTCGTCCGCGTGTGTTATCTGTGTATTTGTACAAATAAACCGTCGTTTTGGACGCACGTTTCGAATCTGGTAATTTTCCATTCGTTCTCTTCCACTGAGTTCCATGGAGGGGAAATTTTCGATATCGAAATTCAAACTTCGAACATCAGTTTTCTATCTGCTGACTGGAATGACAGTTGGGTGTGTTCGTTTAGTGAATCGATGGGTGTATTCAGCGCCTCCTGCATGTATTTTCGCCGTCTTGTCGCCACATAACATTATGAACAGTTGTAGACATTTTGTCTGTCTCAAAAATGAGCGTAGCATAGGTCCTTTTTCCCGCTGTTGTGATACACCTAGATATGAGCCATATGTCGCTAGCTCATCAGCCTTTTCATTTCCGATAAATCTACTATGGCCTTAGTACCTTGACAAGCCTACTACACGAGATTTACTGTTGGTGTTGCTTGGGCCAAATGAAAATATCCTCCCGTGTAGTTCAAATAATCTGGCCATTTCGGCAGCTAGAATTTCAAGCATATACCTGTTCCGCTACCTACTTACTTGGTTTAGAGCCTTCTGTATAGATTGCTAGCTCGAAGTTGGCTACAACATATTTCAGCCTTTAGTCTTCAGTGAATGTGAATGGGGTAGTCCTAATTGAAGTCAAGGTAAGGTGTTATATGGTCTATTATACACTGCATCCTAGTGTACGTAGGATTGAACTATGCCCTGTTTACAATTGCCTTCGCTTGAAGTTTTTTTTGCGCTTTTTGCGGCGCTTTTTTTCTGAAGAGATCTAGACGTAAAGTTTAGGATTTTCTGACGAGTAGTGAAGACAAGCCATTCTTGGTACCCTAGTTAAAGTTTTAAGATTTTTCTGCTTGGTTATAGCTGGCCATCAGACGTAGCATCCATACGTGCCAGTTTGTTATTTTAGTGGAAGAATCCAATTTTTTCCGCGCACGTACAAAGACAGAGCTGTGTATAAGCTTTTTAAGCAATTTTCTAGGAAGATACCCAGATATTAGATCTAAAAATACCATTAGATAATTGAAGAGATGAGCCTTCGAGTGTTGGTTACTCTTTCGGTATCGGCCTCCTGTTTGTGAAGCTCTGATGCGTTTGATGGATTGATGACGATAAGAACACTTGACTTGGTTCATCGGCTTAGCCCTAGCAAACTGTATCGGTATAAGCGATCGGTCTTACCGGTGAGTTGCTGAGCTTCATTGAATGTGTAGGTAGGTATTCATTTTCTTTTTTTTTGTTGGAGGTTGCTACTATCCGATGGAGCACTCAGACACAAATACTGGTCCATTGTACTACCATTAAGACACCTTACATTAATGTATTTAGTTTACCCGTCTTTCGCAGACAGATGAGAAGGAGCTTCAGTGATGAAGAGCTTAGGTGCTCGGCACTCACCACGTCAGCCCCAAAGATTCGCCAACTAATGCGAGGCAACTACAGAGGAAGTGTTCCGCTGTATCGTCGTCCTTTCCATAGGCAGGACAGGTAGTGGTTTGGCTTAAGCCTAATACATTCAAGTGTCTAGCAAAAGCTTGGCGGCCGGAAAGGACGCCTACAAGAAGTCTGCAATCGATTCTCTAAGAGATAGAAGAAAAGACGCTGACCCCTCGCAAATGTACGGGCGTAGTCGTTTATTCTGTCTGCACCCATTGCAGTCACGCCAGCGAGCCCTGTGGTCACGAGAAACCCAAGTATCAATGACGGACGTAACAACAGATACAGGCAAGCCTATGGCAGGTACAGGTCCTGAGAAAACCTCTTCTGAGCCTAGCTTGGCAAGCTCATCAGAGATCTAATTTACCAGTGTGACCTGGAACCCAAACAAGATTCACTGCATTTGCCTTCCGACTAAGTTCAACGATTTCTTGAGTTCGAGCACTATCTTGGACGAGATAAGAGGGTTGAGCAACGCATTTAGAGCGGCTTGGCTGTCACTGCAAACGCATATGCTTCTTGCCCTTCACCTGTTAGTCACAATACAGTGCATAGCCATTAGGATAGCGAAAATCTCCGCTTGGAAGACAGACGCATATTTACCTAAAGGGTAGTGGAGTCTAATGTTCTCGCTTTCCACAAAGACTCCAGCACCAGACCACTGTCCGGTTTTGGAGCCATCCGTGAAAATACGATGGCATTCTTTGCCTGGCTCATAGTCTGGCCGAAGCCATTCCATTACCTGAGGAAAGTTGACTTGGTAGTTTTGTCGCAAAAGGAATTCTGGGGTCATTGCGTCAGAGGGCATGTGAATAGGTCTTCATTACTAGAAGCCATATCAAAGGGGGTGCCTCTGGTGGTAGATATTACTTTTATGCAGTCAGTCACCTAAGTTAGGTGATATTATATGGCGCTTTAGCATTGCGACTATAAAGTCACATACCACTCATTCTCAATTGCTTCGGAGGTCACATTGATAAATGCACTTTCGACGTCAAGGAACGCTTCAAGTGTGTATTCTTTAAATGTGTAGCGCTGTCTCTACCTGTCTTTCAGGTAAGCCTGTTGGTTAAAAGACGTATTGATTGGATTGAGTTTGCTACGAATGTTGCTGTCGAAGAGCCTCTCGAGAGTTTTTAGAAGCAAGGATAATAGGCTTATATATCTTTAGTCTTCTGCCTGATGGTGGCTGTTTATGCCTACCTAAGGTATAAAGATTACTTTAAATCCCGCTATGCTGAAGTATCCATCAGGTGTGAGATTTTCACGGAAAATGTGTGTCAGCCTATACACCTGATTAATCTGCAGCAAAATGGGAACAATGCCGTTAGGTCCAGCTGACTTATGTAGTTTAAATGAGTCTTAATCGCCTTCGACTTTACTCACACAGACAACGTCTTTAATATTTATAATATCTGCATAGCTGGTGGATAATTTCTTTTTCTTTGACCACTTTCTGACCACTGGAAGCAATTGGGAAAATGTGTGCTCTGTTGCTCAATAGCTTCAGTGTTTCCGAGGTAGATTCTGTCCAGATTCCATTTGTGCTTTTGATGAAACTCGGTGCGGTTGACTCTGAGGACATCATTTTCCTCGCTGCATCGTTTTTATTTGCTATATTTTTGCAGAATTATGGCCGTTTCCCATTCAGCGCGAGAGCGTCGAACCAGAGCGAGGCCAGAGAATTCGTTTGTCACACAATGAAAGCGAGAAACCGAGACCACTGTTTTGACTACACACAAAACATAACAAACTTCTAAATTTTGTCGATAGGAAAACTTCTAAACCTACTATACACACGTATGGTTTGTTCTCCACAACAAGTTTTAGTTGCAAGAAAAAAAGAGCGACCCGAAATTCATTTGACGACTCGCACGAGACTCTCGTTCGCTCTCTCGCTCTTATTGTGGAACAGCCATCAGGTATTTAGAACAAAAATGGTCGCTATCCATCATTTTTCCTATCCATCATTCAAAGGCTTTTTCAATTTTTCGAAAAGGTCGGCGTGCGGCACAGCGATAACGCTGGTATTCAGAACCACCCCATACATCGCAATCGACTAAAATTCATTTGACAACTCGCCCGAGACTCTCGCTCGCTTTCTCGCTCTAGATGTGGAACAGGCATTACTTTCAAGAATTAAGAAAATCTTTTGGCGGTTCGAATTCCTTTCTTAGAGCCTTTAAAACTAGCCTTATAAGCTTCCCCTATAGGATAACCTTGTGATGTGAGATCTTTTTGCTTTGGCCAATTTTTGTTGGCAATTCTCTTCAGCTCAATTAGTCTGGAAGACCAACATTGGCTTTTCAAAGGAGATTAAATAAGACTTCTGGAGCTGGAGCAGGTCATTTCAAATGCTTTCCAAAAAGTCAAAGTAATGTCTTCTATTGCCATGTCCATATATCATTACATTACTCGCAAGGCTTTCAAAGTTATGCTTCCTTATATTGTTGGAGAGCTTATCCCAGGTGGAACCGAAAGTGAGTCGGTACCTATAGAATTGTTTTCCTCTTCATTTAACTATGTCACTAGGACATTCTCAGTTAATGTCACTTTTAGTTGAGGGGAACAAGAACTCAAAGCACATCCGAATCGTTAAAAGTTGACTCAATTCATCGGAAGAATGTAGAATGCTTTGTGGATGTTGGTATGTATTTTTTGATGGCTCTTAGTTTATCGGAAGCCATCCCAAGACCGGCCTAGAGAGATTTGCGACCTGGTCCAATAACCTTATTCCCCGTCTGCATATGTACCTATTAAGCAGGTATAGGGTATACTCAGAGGAAGGTCGTTGACTATGTTGACAGCCCGGAATCAGCAGCCAGCGTTCGGGAAGTCTGCCATATGGACATGAGAGTAACTTGGCAAAACTACACCACAGTTGGTAACGAAGTTGGCTTATACATAATTTGTGTTAAACAAATAATTAATTTTTATTGGAACTAAAAATTTTTTAAGCTTAAATGTCACTCCTTTTATTTCACACAGTCATGTTATATCTCCAGTCATGTTAAAGTCTAAACCATCATCCCTTTACATCGACACAAAATCGGGCAATTTCGTCATAATAAATTCGAATGTCCCTATTTTAATTCAATCCGCTATTTCGATTCAACCATTCGCTGCAGCAAATCGCTGTAGCTAAATTAAGTTAAAATTTATTTGTTCAAATTACACCTTAGGCTCCCATCCATCAGTTCGCGATTCTGCCACCAACAACTGCAGAAACACCCAAAGAGGAACAAATAATTTGAACAAAATGAAACTGTGCAACAATAATAATTCTTCTAGCGCATTAAGGAGAAAATTCCCGTAATCTTTGCTGGGATGATGCTGCTGGTGCGTTTGGCGTTTCCTTTGGCCCTGCAGACGCTCCAGACCAAAAGGGCAACTTGGTCGGCCGCAGCAATGTTTCCCATGCAACATTCGGAGGCATCCCCACGAAATGCCCCGCAATAGTGCATAAGACCAGTGTTGTAGTGAGTGGTATGCCGTATGCCTCCTGCATTATTTTCAACAATTTATTTTTGAACGTGATCGACGGAAATATAGGCGGCCATCTTTCCCTCATTTCACCCTTTTCATCATAAATATTGTGGAGTCGCCGGGGCTGAGGGGTGCCGGCACGCAACAAAATGGCAAGTGTTTCAACACTGTGCCGCGCCGAATGCAAGAAATGAAGAATTATATATTTTCTTTACGTTTTGTTTCTTGTATTTTCAGGTAATAATTCAGGTGATTATAGTAATTATGCGATGGGTAACGCTATCGATGTAATTGAAATTCTGATAGACACTGATTGCGCTTCACAAGGGCTACCCCTGGTGCATGCTGTCCCAGATGGAGCAGCGATGATGATACCTACTCAGTTATGGTGAGCAACGGCCAATCAAAGATGAAGAATAACCGACAATGACGGTATTCCTTTGAAGAGTCCGATGGGCATTGATATGGTGTGTTAATCGTGGCAGGATAATATCTTTAAATCAGGATTTTCGCACAAGATAATACGAATTGGCTTGAACCTCGAAACATATTCGGTATATGGTATAAGTGGGTATCTTCATAATATCATTGATACATAAATTTTTTATCAATACCTATTTTATAGCAGATTAAACAACTAGTATAAAAGCGTTTTCATTTAAAAAATTTATAATTTATAACTGTTGCTATTTATCTACCCTTTTTTAATATTTTCATTATAATAAAGGTGTGAAGCAAATTCATTTTTTCAAAATTGTTTTATATGCACTAACAAAATTTAATTTTAATAAAATCTTTTCAAAAGTAGGTACTAAGTTTTCTTTAAGGTTTTGAAATAAAGGAACACCTGAGTGTAAATCTGTCAAATAATTCCAAACGTAAATGGGGTGCACACCATTTTTTTTTCATAATTCACTCGCGAATTAAGGGATTGGCTACCCTTTTAATGTTACACATCTCACGAGCGGAAGGAATTAGAAAGAGAGAAAAAGGAGGAGAGGTACCAATGCACTCTTGTTTTAAACAGTCGCATGTTGTTACGTGATGGAAAGACTGAACGTGGGAGAAAATTCCACGTTCGCGTTGAGCGGCTTATGAAAAAACCTATAAACTTGACTGTACGTCCGAAAGTGGGCTCGAGGGTAAACTGATGTGCACTCGATCTTTGGCGAGTATTTCGATGGAACACTGTTTGTGGAAAAAGCGATAGAACAGTAAAAGGCAAGGCACATTACGTCGATGTTCTAATGAGTCAATTGACTGTGCAATGTTTCTGTCTCCAATCAGTTTTATCGCCCGTTTTGTATCATATCTAGCAGGTGCAATGCTGTTTTTGGAGCACCAGCCCAGACGTGGGAATTGTATACCAGCTTAATATATTTCCAGCGTAAAATATTTCTTACATCTTATAGGCATTTCGCAGCGTTCTTGGCGACGTCGCATAATGGTCATTCCAACTAAGGTTTTTATTAACACACATACCGAGAATGGAGAGCGTTTCGGTTTCGTGGATGCAAAAAAGTGTTTCGGTTTTGCTTCAATGACAGGTGACAGCATTAAGTTTTAGAAGCATTAAACTCTACTCTATTTCGAGATCCCCATGATACAATGCTGTTAAGGTCAGAGTTTAATAAGTTTGACATATGCTGCCGTTCCAGTTCTACATCCGAAGAGCAGGAGCGAGGAACCAAGAACGAATATGAGAAACTGAGTTTACTGTCATCGGCAAAGGAGTGGATTGGATTAGTAGTAGCAGACAAAAGATCGTTTATGAAAACCAGGAAGAGAGTCGGAGACAAAACAAAGCCCTGGGGGACCCCAGCATTTATTTTTTGAACTGCAGACTTGAAGCCGTTCAAAACAACTTGAATTGAACGGTTCGAAAGGTAACTACTTCTTCTTCTTCTTTTTCATTTAGGCCACTCTACTGCATTCATTATGGTCCGCTTGTGGGGTACGCCGATTTGACCTCAGAATATACCGGCGGGCCACCCAATTTTGGATCTCTTCGTCACTGAGGCCAAATAAATGCTGTTGTCGTTGCATTGGTGTGCTCCATGAATGTTTAGGCCTTCCTCTCCTTCGCGATTGCGCGGGAATGTTGATTGACATTGCCTTTTTGACGGGATTCGTTAGGATCTCTCCTTTGAACGTGGCAATACCAACTGAGCCGGTCGGGCTCCATTTTTCTGAAGATAGGTTATTTTACATGGAGGCTTCGTCGGATCTTCGTACTTCTTATTCCATCTCACTTTGTTACTCCTGCTGTCATGCAAAGCATCTTCATCTCAGCTGCCGTTAATTTACTCTCATATTTTCGAAAGGTAATTACTGAGCCACTGAATAAGAGATTCGTCGATTCCAAATGCACGCACTTTCGACAAGAGAGCTTGGTGCCAAACTCTGTCAAATGATTTTCAAATATCAAGCGCCAGATATGCCAGTGGACCCTTGGCTACGAAAACCATATTGCCGTTCATTAAGGAATTTTCGTGATTCGAGATATTTCATGAGCTGGAAGTTAATCAGCGTTTCCGTGACCTTAGAAAGAAGGGAAGTTAATGCAATTGGAAGAATCGCCTTTTTTAGAGACGGGCTGGACAAATGCTGTTTTTCATCTACTCGGAAAGTGGCCTGAGGAGTAGGACCGATGAAAAAGCTTACCAGCGTGGAAGAACACCTCTTTAGAACAATCGGGGATACCATCTGGACCAGCGGATTTGTGAAAATTGAGATCCTTAAGTACTTTTTTGACTGTACGAGTGCGAAAGTGAATTTGTCCCATAGTGCAACGCGCTCAAGTACAGGCGGAGACAATACGCAATCTGGTAGCGTGGAGCTTGCAACAAAATTTCCGGCGAGGAGATTGACTTTGTCTAGGGAACTGACAGCTGGAATACCATTGCAGACGAACATTGGGATGGAGGGTAAGACACAATTTTTCACATTTTTGACGAAAGACCAAAAGTTTTTACCACCTTTTACACAACTTTTGGTCGTACATAAATTTCACACGACGGATATCGGGATATGAGCATTGCAGTCATTTCTGGCTTGTTTGAACTTATTTCGGTTTACTAGAGAGGGATTGTCCTTGTAAGACCGTAAGTAAGATTCCTTCAAATTTATCGCCTCTTTACAGCTCAAGTCCAACCACGAATTCTCCTTCGGTTTGATACTTAACCCTGTAAGGGATAAAAGATCTCATTCCTAGGAGAATTATATTTGTGATCATATCGGCAGCAGCGTATACATTGTTGTCGAGAAAGCAAAGCGACCAGTTAAAACTTTCGAAAAAGTTGTTAAGGCCGCCCCAATTTGCTTCATCGTATCGCCAAACATTTTTCTTGGGAATAGGAACTTTGGTAGGTTGCTTGCCAACGAAAAAAATTGCCGAAATGGCACAATGGTCTGATGAGCCTAGAGGAGATAAAACATCGACGGTGTATTTGTCGGGATGGGAGGACAAAAACAAGTTCTGTCTATAAACAGTTTACAAGCAAATCAAATGTAATAATTCTGTGACCCACAGCTTTAATGGAGTCTGACAGACGGACATGGTGGACCAGTATTACTTACTTACTTACTTAAGGTGGCGCTACAGTCCGGGGTGGACCTGGGCCTCAGCCAACAAGCTTCGCCAGCCAGCTCTGTCTCTAGCTAGCCGTCTCCAGTTTCGCACGCGAAGTTGGCTGAGGTCCTCTTCCACTTGCGTGCGCCACCTGAGTCTCGGTGCTCCTCTACCGCGTCGTCCCTGCGGTGTGGATTCGAAGATTTTCCGGGCCGGGGCGTTGGTGTCCATCCGCTCTAGATGACCCAGCCATCGTAGACGTTGTGTTTTGGCTCTTTTGGCTAGGTTGGTATCGCTGTACAGCCCGTACAGTTCGATGTTATATCTCCTCCTCCACTCTCCGTCTATGCAGACGTGGACGTGGTGGACCAGTATTACCATATGGCATTTTGCAAGAATTGTTTCCATCTGGTAATATAGCTATTTTGTGAGCTATATTGTAAAGCAACAAATAAAAGACAAGTCGTCTACAATCCTAATAAACTATAGACCGTTAGTTTTCTTTATTGTTGCTAATCCAGTTTAAGCATCCAAGTTGCTGCCAATATTGCTCCCCGTATTTAAGGATGCACGATAAATTGATTACCAGTGCTGAAACGGCGGCATGCATTTATCGAACGCGCACTATACTTGCACTCTTTAAGGCTTTACTCATGGAGAATCGCCCCCACTTTGAGTCCATGGTCGAGTTTAGACCAGTAGCCTAGGCGAAACCAAAGGTTCCAATGCAACTAGTCAATTCAAGCAAATACCAATGCACCTTTTGCAACTCTTATTAATAAGGTTTAACCAGAGAAGCGAAGTAGGAGTAGTATAATTAACAAATGGCGCATTTAATTATATCCTCGGGGACTTACTTGCAGGTTTTGGGGGACAAAGGTTTCTAGCGAAAGGTATACATTTACATGCAGCTTTTGTTGGGCGTTTATTTAACCGTAACAAAGTCAAGATATAGGTCGTTTCCAATTCGCGTGGCTTATAGTTCGCTGGCTGTGAGTGTTCCCTTAGACTTGGCTATACGTCCCAAAAAATCTAAAAATCAAAATAGGTATAGGTTCACCGAAAAACTGTCCAAGGTGTATCCATATTAAGACGGTTAAATTTTGACACCAACGAATTTGGTAAGTTCTAAAAATCACAGACTCTTAAATTTTACTCCCTATTCCCATTAAGATAGATTTTAAAAATTAGTGATAGCCTTAATATTAATTTAACAAACTTTAAAGATTCGCATATATTAACTTAGACCTAAAAGGAAACAAGAATATAACTAAAAAGAATTTAAACTATAGAATTAAAATGAACTAGAATTACGAATAAGAAAAGAAAATTTACGTTAAAGAGTTTTTAACTGGCAAAGAGCTTCAATAGCGAATACTTAAAATTGTTTTTATTTCTCTTTCCTCTCACTTCAGTACCTATAGGCAGGCAGTTCCACAGGAGATCAGCGTAAACGAAGAACTGTCATTCCGAGGTCAAGCAAATGTATTTAGTTGGAATTACACCGAAAATCCCTTGCGAGTTGCGAGTTCGAAAAAACTAGCGTACACTCTACAGTATACCTAGAGGTACTCAGGTTGATGCGTCTGAATTATATCCTGCAAACAAGATAAAGAACGAAAAGCTAAGAGGTTGTCGAACGAGCACCCGACAAGACATGTTGAATAGGCTGATACTTGAAAACTCTGGAGAGTTTTGCGGCACTATGCACTGAGTGGACCTCTTCTGAGAGCCATTCAGTCTTTGTATGGAAATTGCCGAAGCAGTGTAAAGCAGTGTAAATGGCATCAAATCCCAATTATTTCATGTGTGCGTTGGACTTCGCCAGACCTGTGTTCTATCGCCTCTCCTTTTCATAGCATATATGGACTGGATGGTGAACCGTAGTCTTGGTTAGGAATCGTACGAAACGGCTGGTGCCAGGATAAACAATCTGTTTTTCGTAGATGATTTAGCTATCAGGGGTAACTTCCCAGTCCCAAGCCCGTTCAGCGAGCTGGACGGGTTTGGGACTGGGAATTTGTGGATATATGTGGTGAAGCTGGGATGAAGGTAAACGTGAGCAGGTCCGAAGTGATTTTCCCGAAACCCTGTGCAGTGTACCCTGCACATAAATGGAGTCCCATTGGAACAGGTAGAGAAGTTTAAGTATCTCGGGATGTTTTTCACGAAAGATAGAAGGAGTGATACTGAGTTATCCTATAGGATTGGCCAAGCTGGAGCAGTAGTAAAGAAACTGCGCCAGCCGGTTATCAGGAAAGCTGAGCTTGGAGTGAAAGCAAAGATCTTCTTTTTAAACCAGTGGTCGTTCCAACCTTACCTATGCTCATGAAATTTGGGTACTGATCGAAGGAATAAGATCGCGGGTACAAGCTGCCGAAATGATTTTTCTGATGTGCGTTCCTGGTGTTACTCTTAAGGAAAGAAAGAGAAACGTTAGTATTCGTAGGAATCTTAATGTTGAGTAGCTACTTCTCCGAGTGGAACGAACAATTCTTCGATGGTTTGGACACATTGTTCGCATGCCTGCCGACAGACTTTCAAGGCAGGTTATGTTAGCCGAGATGTGAGCGCGTCGCCCGCCTGGTAGGCCAAGAAACAGGTGGTGGGATCAGGAAAAGAACATCTCCGATACCCGGGACTCCGAACATCTCCGATCCGAGACCTGGGGATCGCTCCTGTGTCTCTTGATTTAGTGGCGGAGGATTTTGAACGATGAAAGGACCGTTTAGCCGCCCTCGCTTCACGAACTTCACGAACTTAAGGATTAGTGGTCACCGAAAATGATGATGATGATGATACTTGATCATATCTTCGAAGTCCATAAACTTAGCAAGTTATATTGTTGAAAATTTAATTAAGCCTTCTTTTATATATGCAATAAACCTTCCCATAAGCCTCACATCGATCTACAATAAAATTGGCAATAAGAGCGTTTTCGCCAGCATTTTCTTTATCGTAAGTGGTGTAAATATTTTTGTTGACGAGAACAATCTAATACCTCCCCAAACTTTCCCGATAACAGCATTAATATGGTCAAGGGTGTCACTAAAATAAGTCCAAGATTTATAACAGTTCTGGTATATAGGACGAGGTCTTGACCTAGTGTGATCAGCGGTACAACCGATTTTGTGGGACTTAAGCTTAGAAAATTACGTTCCACCCAGAGAAGAACAGCATTTAGCTTTCCGTTAATCTTTGCAACGATTTCAAGCAAAACATGAACAGGACCACGCAGACCTAGTTGGACATCATCAGCGCTTATGGTTTAAGAAACGTCGATGAATCAGAAACAAATCTGATCAACATTGAGAACAAACATAGGTCCAAGTATTGATTCTTGTGGAACGCCACTCATAACTTAGAGGAAGCTGGAAGACTTTGCCCACTCTTTTAAAAAGTTGTTCATGGCCTGAAGTTTTCTACACAGCAGAATGTGATTCACCGTATCAAAAGTCTATAAAAGATTCAGGAAGCTACAAACTTTTTATCGATCGACTTCCTTATGTCATCAACTATACATACAACAACGCAGCTTTACAGCTGTGTTTGGAACGAAGTCCCGACTGACAACCACTAAGGGCCAGTTTTTCAGAGCGAAGTCATCTGAGTCACCGAGTTAAACTGAGGTTCGCCCCAGAAATGAATTTATCAGTGAATTCTTCTCGGCTTAATTTACTAAATTTATTGAGTTAATCCCGGCCGGATTCTTGAAGGTTTTTTCTATGTGAAATGGCAGTGGCTTGCGTGTTTCTGTGAAAAATGGCATTTGAAAATGACTCTAACTTCTTTTCCTGTGTTTTCTATGTTAAGTATGAGAGCTGGGAGAGTCAATAATTTCGAGAGTGGAAGATTTTGACAACTTTACCGACGGAGTTAACTCTGCACTGCAAAACTGTTCAATGGACTAGTTCTAGCTTCGTTTTGTTTCGGGATTAACAGATCTTGGTTTAAGCTGGGCTTAACTCGGCACTGAAAAACCGGCCCTTAGAAGCCAAAGCCAAAATGGCAATGGGTTATTTCCTCATTATTTCCTTTTTTATAGGGATTAAAATAACTTTTGCCTTTTTCCATTCATGCGGATATTCAGAGGTGGTATAATGCAATTCGCACGGTAAACAACTTTTGGGTTGTATAGTAAATTTAAATGGATGTATATACACTCTTTTTTAGTCGGGTGCCGTGGCGTTGTGGTCAGTGTGTGTGTCGACTACGTGGGACACGTAGGACACTACGTGGGACACTACGTACCCACTGTCATCTAAAAAAACAGACTCGTTCCTTAACACGCTCCCACAATGGTCGCACAAATCGGCGCTGCGAAATAACGCCGCAGGAAGTTAGGCCCAAAAGATAAAATGAAATTGGGCCCCAAGAAATTGGGTGAATTTTCATAATGAAATAAGACCCAAATATGGCTGTGGAAATTAAGCCCAAAACAATGAAAATAACCCCAAAAATAAAATGAAATTAAGCCAAAAATGGCTACATACCCTACTTGCTTTTGGATACAACAGTGTTTGGGTGGCCCGCTTCGCGGTTTCAAAGGATTTAAACTCCCTTTTTTGAAGGGCTTAGCCGCTCACGTGAATTCGTCGCTCCGCTAAGGGTAGGTGCTAGTTGTCCAAACAGTGTTTTACCCAAGAGCAATTTTTTGGCAGACAGCTTATGCGGCGTAATTCCGTAGCGCGTGTCGCCCTTTATTTTGTTTGCTCTCCAAAAATATGAAGAATGAAATTAGATTTGTTGATGTCTTAACTCACCTCTTCAATAAAAGTGTTGATAAGGGCTGCTTTCCCCAAGCTTTGAAATAATTCCAATCTTTAAAAAGGGGAATCGTAGAAAAGTGGCAGACCACCGACCTATATCCCTACTGCCAACCTTTTCTAAACTATTTGAGAAACTCATAAAGTCACGAATTATCTCGTTTTTAGAGAAAAACATTTTTTTTGCTAAACACCAATTCGGGTTTAGAGCCGGGAAATCAACCGAAGACGCGATATTGAGACTATGCAGCCAACTCTATGGAGGTTTTAACGAGAGCAAAAAACAACTTGCTCCTTTCATTGATATGACGAAGGCTTTTGACTAAGTAGATCACGACCTCCTGCTTAATAAACTAAAGCTGGTTTCAGAGGCTCAATATATCACTGGTTTTGTTCATACTTATTTTAAATCAAATTAATACTAATTTTCATACTAATTTTTAAATCAAATTAAACATTGGCTATTCTCAATCGATTGCGCTAACGTTGAAATACTCTTTCGAAGCGCTTAATAAAATGTATAACTTCAGGCATATCTTATAGTTAGATTTATAATTTTTTTGCATTTTGTTTTTTCGATAAAATTGTACATAACATCTTTCTGCTTTTTGTAGTTTTATAATTTTGTACTCTATACTTCCGATTCTGATTTCCCCTCATCAGATAACTTTTTTTTGATACCTTTTGCTCCTTATTTTTGGATCATTCACCTCTAGCTCTTGTAGCTATATAATGACTTCTATTATTCATATCCATCCTAAATTAAGCTTTATTTGAACTTTGTTAAGGCACCAGTTATAAGTTGGAACTGAAAAAATATCAATCAAATCAATCAATAGACCCCATCACATTCATGGAAATTTCCGGCTAATTTCATTATGAAATAGCACCCAAATTTTGAAAATCAAGTTCACCCCAAAAAAAGGAAAGTCTACCCAAAATATGTGACATTTTCTTTGGTTTTGTAAAGCGGGTATAGCTTTGGGGCCTAATTTCATTTTTACTTTTGAGCGTAATTTCCTGCGGCGTAATTTCGCAGCGTGGCACAAATCCTCAGAGTAACATGTATCTCGAAAAACTTTTCAATATCTATCTTAACTATGGGTCAACCATATTAGGGGGGAACATCTTATTTATCGTCCAGTGCACTGAGCACATTTGAGGCGAACAAAACATTTTAAGGCCTCCTGGTCAACAACATTTTGAATTAATATGAAAAACAGGTGTTGGAAAAAGGTTACAAAAGTTGTCATAAAAAGAAAAGCATATAAAATTTTACGGAAACTGAATCTCCAGAGACAGGCAAGTCAATATACCTATCTTAATGCGAGAGGCGAGATAAATTCTAAAAAATAGTCCACCCAACCCATTCACTGCATAGCCTTAATACGCCTTATGAAGTTGAGGAAAGCACAAGACAATCTGTGGATATGAACTATCGAATGATTTACCAACGAATTTTATATTACACGTTAAAGCCAGACGGAAACGCCCTCTCTCAAAACTTGAGAATATTTCGACTGCAACTTAGGTGAACCTTACACTCCTTAAAATCACAACAGTTGACCCCTCGAATTACGAACTATAGTTAAATTTGCGCATACCTAATATTTTCTCGAAATCTTTTCTTCGTAGAGACTTGTCTTGAAGCTTTCAAAGACGTCACTTTAGCTGTATATTCAACCAGATCGCCTTTACTTGAATGGTTTCTAGGCTAGGAATAGCCTGACTTCAATAGTTCTTGATGTCAACACAAACCTAAATCAGTATAAAATTTACTTCCGATAAAAGTTTGGCCTACCGACGGTAGTTTAAACCTTTTGAGCTTAAAAATACGTACAGGCACTTTATTATGTACAATTTGCCTTCCATATCAAATGTATTCAAATAACTTCATTAAAGGGACTCCATTCAAAACTCTAAATGTTGTTCGTAATCATTTATTTACTTGTATACAGGGATATTTAAAAAAAACACACACACTCCCAAAATCAGTTTATAATTATTTTTTTTTTTTAAGAATTGCGATTAAAAACAAAAATCCGTATCTGCATAGGCTCCACTTCCATGACAAATGCAAAATAGGTACCTATGCCACCTTCTCCATTTCGCCTTTAAAGAGGATACTTTGGAGAGTATACTCAAACACCCACAATTGCACACATAGACAAATGCTCAGGGCATAGCCCCATTGGGGACATAAATTTGCTCATGCGATTGGTAAGAACTCTCGAGCCCAAAAAAAAAAAAAACGAAAACAACATCCTACAAACCAAAGGGAAAATAATAAGAATCGTGAGGCAGGTACCTATAATAGGGAAATCCTTGAGGGACGTGTAAATCCATCGGCATCCCATGGTGCGTATGATGGGGATGATGATGATGCGGATGATGGTGTGAATGGTGAGCAGCGGCGGCGCTATGGACATGCGCTGCTGCAGCGGCGGCAAATCCAGCATGCTCGGCTCCTGATGCCATTGCATGATGGCCCAAAACAGCCGCCCAGGGCGAGGCAGCGAATCCACTCCCATGATGATCCATATATGACAATAGATAGGTAAATTTATATATTTATGTTTAACACTTTGCGAAAGAACTCTCTCTTTCTCTCTCTTTCACTATTTTTAAACAAATTTTTCGACGTCGATTGCCATTTGCAATATTTTTTTTTTTTTGTTTAATTATCTCACTTGTATTAATTTTTCCAAAAGAATTTTAGTAAATTTAATTCACCCACTTGAGCATCGGATTCGCACATATAACCGTAAGGACCTTTCACATCGGCGAGTGTCCTTTTAGGATGAACATATCTCTCGTTTCGTTTGGTGCGCTCTCTTTTTTTTATTCGATACGAGACTATTTTATCTGCACACGCGTTCCGAGTTCCGTTCCGTGTTCGCTACTTCACCGAATGGACATCTGCGATAAACTATCAGGGAGACCGGTCCCCAAATGGGAGTGGGGTAGCAAAAGCTGCCATAAAGGTTGCACAAAATCACGAAGCACACCGAGGAGTGATTTGTGTGTATTTGGATGCCGTCGCCGTCACAACACACAACTTGTTCATCCAGGTAGCCGTAGGTACCCAGCCGCCAGGAGTAGGAAGCACAGAATGAATGAGATGAAAAATGGTACCTTTGTGCTCCAGCAACACCAGCATCACCACCACCAACAGCATCAACATCATCATCATCGTCGTCGCATCGTTGTCATCGGTGAGCATCAGCAGAGCTCCCAAAAGAGCAAAGATGCTCCATGAATGTCTGTACTCAACTCAAGGATCTCGCATCAGCATCGCGGTGTGATAGTGCTGCTATCTGGAACGTAGATATGTGCCCCCACGCCAGTTCTCATGGAGGCACTCAAGCGCGCATAGTGAATGGATTGGGCTCAGAAGCAAGAACAGCTTTAGGTGCGAGTGCAATAAATTTTTGCAATAAGAATGGGATGCATCCATCCATCAGACATAGACATAGTGCGAAGTCAATCACTCAGATCTGAGTGAGGACAAGTGGTTTAAGATGAATTGTGATGGTTTCACTCATAAATGGACGGATAGCTCAATTTGGTTCCTCGATTTATTGTTATTTGGTTGCGGTGCTGATGCTATAGGGGTTTTGATTGGTATTGAATGTAGGCTAGTGCATATATGAGGGGCATTTTTTGTAATGTACCACAGTGTTGCCATTGACCACTATGCTCCTTTCGTTAGTCCCGAAAAATTTGGCAAATAAAATCGAAATGTAAAGAGTGGAGCTAAAAAACTATACGACCGAAGGCCGGAAGGTCCCACAATTTTTGGCTCACTGACAAGGCACGATCCTGTTACTTAACCTATTACATGAAATGCTTTAACTAATTAAGCTACTGACGACGAGCAGTTTTTATCCATCCAAATTGTGGATTTGGAAGACAAAACCACACTTGTTTTGCCTTGCTAAATTTTTGTTACTATTATTTTCCAATTCGTCGAATATTTCTTGTAAGATCTTCTTATTAACTTAATAATGTATTATGCTTGTGCCAGATGAGCAAATAATAGAAATTATATTAACAATAAATATTTACAATTAATATTAAGATCTAAGATGGGCTTGCAACCTACCCACTGACTTATAGGCCTTGAGATGTGATCTGGCTAGAGCGAAACGTATTTTTGATACCGATGCACCTGCATGTATGTGAAGAAGCTTTTCAACGATGAGGGCACAGGTTTTCGCACATATCGGTGAATAAACCTAACTTAAATTGCCGAAGAAGTCTTTTACTTACTGGCCTGGCATTTGAAATTTCTTAGACGTAACTTTATTTGAGGTGTCACTGCCACTACTTCATGACCATTAACAGGGTGTCCCATTTTTTATATCGGAATATAAATGTTTTAAATAGGAAACCGAAAACAACAGACAAGGTATTTTGTTCTATTTGGTTCTTCACAATGTTGGACCTTTTTATACCCCATCCCATAGGATAGGAGGTGTATTAAGTTTGTCACATAGTTTGTAACACGGTGAAATAATAATGGTAGACCCCCAAGACCTTAAGGGCATATGATCGAGACCGAATTCTAAATCGAGTGAGCCATGTCCGTCCGTCCGTCCGTCCGTCTTTCAAATCCGCCCAAAGACACGCCCACAACTACCTCCAGAGTTTTCAAAACTGTAAGACGTTCGTAAAAGCTGAAATTTGACATTTCGCATCTCCTAATGAATGTAAGACACAAAAAAGACAAATTTTATTGGTAAACCTCCTCTAGTGGGCGTGGCATCTATTTTAAGGGTAAATTTTCAAATGCATTTTACTCAATATTTTTGCTCGAAATTGAAAAAAAATTGCTTCACATTTTATAAAGAAAACGCATAGTTCCACATTTTGTCTATAAAAGTCTTTGGGCCACGCCCACATCTGGAGGCAGAATTGAAGAATAACCTAAAATTTTCCAGAAAAACTTAATTTCGACTGGCCTTGAGCCTAATTTAGGAAAGCATCAAACAAAAAAAAGTAGCAGGTTAGGTAAACGAGACTTCAGTTCAGGTCAACGAGACTTCAGTTCAGATTTCGATCATTTAGCCACGCCCCCTTTTAGGGGTCGATGTTTCAAAAATATTGAATTTGAACCAAAAAATTGCATTTTTACATACATTAACATTTAAGTGTAACTTGGAAATATCTGTGGAAATATCTTATAATCAATAGTTTGTAATTAGGGGCGGTTGGACCACGCCCCTTTTCGAAGTTTGCATTACTTACAAAATGTCAAAAAATAATTATGCCATCAGCATTTTACAATGTGGGATAGGATGGGGTATTCAACGGTCCGTTTTACGGACTGTAACTTCTGCGTACACACTCTAGCACTTACTCACTGGTTTTGAATAAAATCAATCAAGTGGTCACCTTTACCACCTTAGGAAAATGTCCCCTTTTCGTCTGATTTTTTATGACTTTTCTGAAAATCTCGGTCATTATAGATTTCGATGATATCGGCATGAATTATTGCCTTGAACTATTCAATGGTTTTAAGGACTTTACAATGTGCACTTTGTTTTTAAAATAACTCTACAAAAAGATCCATAGGGGTCAAATCAGGATATTTGGCTTATAATGGGCGTTAGTCATTGTCGCCATTTTCGAGATCACGCTTTCAGTTATTAGTACGGTTGCAAAGGTAGAACTGTATTTCTTAATTTGCAGTGTGGTTTGACGTACAGTCTTGTTGAAAACCGAAACTAGTCCAGACCTTTCTGTCTGTGAGCCGAATAAAAGAGCAACATCCATCGATATCAATTCCCATTGAAAGTTTTGGCGTCTCTAAAGAAAAATAACTCAAATACCGTTTCGACGAGAGCGACGAGCGGTGGCGCTTTCGAATTTTCGACACACAATGATGTTTAAAAGATTTTGTGTTGATCCTCTTGACCAAGATGAAGAAACTTTGCTTCTTCATGCCACCAGAGTATGAAGTTATGTCTAATTGCTCATCGAAATTTGCTTCAAAATATCAAAATCTGTCTCAATGACAATATATACGTCTGTACGAATATTTCCAATGTACAGTGTCACTACATATGTTGTCCAACTTTTTCGGTACAAAGCGATAAATGGCAAATTTTCCACTAATTAAGAGTTTCAAAAACATGTCCCTTAAAGTCGATCGGTTGATAACTGTCAAAGTTCTGCAACGTTTATATTCCAACATAAAAGATGGCGCACCTCCTAGGTGCATTTTTCTGATATCTGGCCGTGTTGCACGTTTTATATTGCTTCAGATTGACGAAATCAATATTTGAACTCAAAGTCGATTCCTTACTGTTTACCCAAATTAATTTGAACTTCTCTAAATGTTTCCATTGGATTTTATTAAGGTGCTGGACTGTACAGGATAACAGGAATCAATCATTATCTCCGATCTTTTCTTGCTACTCTGCTTTTGCACCCTAATTTTCCAATTTGGACGACATGCGACACAATGCAGGGAAAGTTATCAAGAATTAATTCTAAAAATTTCTCAAGACTATATGCTGCAAAATCTAGTTCATATATTTTATTATGAAAAGTTGAGGCATCAAAACGCCTCCCCCTAAAAATATTAATACAGAAAATATACATCCAATGCGTCTCCCGAAGTTTATATCAAGAGACAAGGTCGTAAGCATATTTAAAATCAGCATTTTTGACCGGCTTGACTAACTCCTATTGCCTTACAATCAGACCCCTAGTACCCTAGCTAAGGGCTGTGTTACTTGTGATTTAAATTGGTGATTTTCGTGCGGTTGTACCAAGTACAAACTTGTTCTTCTTCATCTTAAGACAGTGGAAGATTCTGTTGAATTGAATCTTGTGGCAGTTGAATCTTGTGGCAGTAATTTAAATGGATCAATTTTTGTTTCCTTTTCGAAACTTACTTAACGTGGCGCTACAGTCCGGGGTGGACCTGGGCATCAGCCAACAAGCTTCGCCAGCCAGCTCTGTCTCTAGCTAGCCGTCTCCAGTTTCGCACGCGAAGTTGGCTGAGGTCCCCTTCGAAACCCTTTGCCTTTTCGAAAAGGAGGATGAAAACACCCATTCGCAAAACTAGACATTTGGGCTTTGTCTCGCGACAAAGGCCACACAAATTGCTAGAATGAGCCTTTGAACTTCTGTATCGACCACTAACGATAGGCTCTTGCCAAATTGCATCCAAATTGAATTGATTTAATTGATGAGCGATTTTTTTTGAAGGGATTTTACCCAACACCGCATTGTTTGCCCTTCGGCAACCTGTGATCGACCCACTGCGGCAGGTAATTTCTTTCTAATTTAATTAAATGATTTAATTTCTAAATCACGCTTTATTTGAATTTACTTGCACATTTATATTCTTTTTCCAACATCGTGCCAAGCTATTAGTCAAAAGTCGGCATATTTTCGAAGTGGTAAATACAACCAAAAAAAAATGCATATCATCGGAAAGGATATCAAGGCCAGACAGCTTTTTTTTCAGCCGCAGCGTAGTGTTAACTTACGAACGATACTTTTTTTTTAAACGAAAATGTTGCGTTTTTTTACTCAAAAATTTATTGTCTCGCTCGGGATTCGAACTCAGGACCTCGTGCACAGTAGTCTGACACCACTGCACCACAGCGCGGCATCTACAGTTGTAATCTTTGGACTCTTTTTTACAAGATCAGACAAAATGAAACAGTTCTTCCTAGTAATATGTATTTATTTGGTAAAAAACCACCCCAAAATTATTCTGTAGGCTCCCAGTATATTGCCATGACTGCTGCTAGATATGATCCTATACTTGAAGCTAACATATTTTTTTACACTGTTTCGGACTCTGAGATTTAAATTAAAGGACTTCACGCCACCAACGTCTTCACGTAGAATGATAATTAAATATAGAAAAATGATAATCGTCATCATTCTTCTATATTTTCGTATACTGTTGTATATGATTGTATATGAGACCTGTCGCAATAAGTCAGACCCCTACATTGCGAGTTGGCCTTTTCCAGGAAATATGAGACTATTTCTTCCTTTACTGTTCCTAGCGGAATGTGGACCCTTGTCGCAAGTGATGCGTGGTAGAGCTGAGCCCTGCCTGGCCAAATCACCTTCGCGTTCGTTTCCTTTGATGTCAAACAACTGCACCATTTTAGAGGATATGGTGGCTGAATCAATAGCTTTGATTGCAGCTTGACTATGTGTATAAAGATAAAAATGTTTTGTTTATGCGTTGTTTGCCAGTAATTCCGCCTGGAAAACGCTGACAAATTCCAACAGGCAATATGATATTGCTATTTGCGGTGATTCCGAGTGGACATCGGCCCCCACACCACAGTTCATCTTAGATCCGTCAGCGTATATGGCCGCGTCGAAGTTCTTTGCTACTTCGTCGCTCTTCTTTTCAGCCCTGGAAGGAAATTCCACGTGGAAGCCTTTCTTGAAGTTTAATTTGGTTGTGGTGTAGTCAGTTAGGAACGGAACCAAACCATTTGGTAACGAGTCCAGGATGTTGTTGTGCCCGTACGGCCTTGCAGTCCAGCACCCAGGTTCCCTGTGTCTAACTGCACTGCATAGTGCGGTATCTTTCACGTGTAGATCAAGGGGCAAAAGATGCAGGAGTACAGTAAGGGCGTCTATTGAAGCAGACATGCCTTTCTAATTTTGTATTCGATGTTATGATTCCAGTTAAGTTAAGGATCGAGCATGATACCGAGGTAGCGCTGGAGGATAGAGTGAGAAGTGGACCATTTAGACGAGGGAGGGTAAAATTGGGTACTTTAGCTTTGGTAGTGAACAACATCAGTTCAGTTTGGTTCGGGTTAAACCCGAGGCCACATCTTGCAGCCCAGGTGCTTACCTTGTCTAGAGCAGCGTCCATAATTTCACTAATTACAGAATGAAACTTCCGTGAGACTAGTACGTTGTTGAAAGCTCGCTCAATGGCTAGAAAGGCGCTAAGGTGTATTCTTTATAGTGTATGGACCTGTCAATTGTCCGCACCACATCGTGGAGAACCGTTTCCGTGGTTCTGCCCTTAAAGCAGGCATGTTGTGATTTGGATGGCGATGATTCTTCTCAAAGGCGGATGAAAACACTTTAGGCTGCTTCGAGAGAAAAATTCTTCGGACGATTTACGGTCCCGTCTGCATAGATGGAGAGTGGAGGAGGAGATATAACATCGAACTGTACGGGCTGTACAGCGATACCGACCTAGCCAAAAGAGTCAAAACACAACGTCTACGATGGCTGGGTCATCTAGAGCGGATAGACACCAACGCCCCGGCCCGGAAAATCTTCGAATCAACACCGCAGGGACGGCGCGGTAGAGGAACACTGAGACTCAGGTGGCGCACGCAAGTGGAAGGGGACCTCAGCCAACTTCGCGTGCGAAACTGGAGACGGCTAGCTAGAGACAGAGCTGGCTGGCGAAGCTTGTTGGCTGAGGCCAAGGTCCACCCCAGACTGTAGCGCCACCTTAAGTAAGTAAGTAAGATTCTTCTAGAAATCTTCACATATGGAGTTCCAGGACACGCTCTAGGCTTTTAAGAAAAAAGGAGGTTAGACTAAACGGTCTGAAGTCCTTCGCGGGGACCATGTTGTCCTCCAAGACTGGGGAACGTAGTGTAGTATTAGACAGCTTCGAAATTTTGACAGCAGCCAAGGTATTGTTATGTCTTTCGTCCTTTGTAGCATTACAGTCAGTATTCCGTCAGGGCCTGGAGACCCAGACTGTGAGAAGCTGTTAATGGCCAGGAAATCTTTTTCTCTTAAATTATAGAAAAACAAGTAAGAAAGTGCAACAGAATGCAAAATACTCTACCCTACCAAAAAAGCAAACTATCACGCCTCCACAAAGTGGGTGGGATATAAAAATATAACTGCTTAATGCTTTATGCTAGTTGGTTGTATACATTTCCGAATGAAACTCCGCCTTTTTAACCAAAAAAATCAGTTTTTTTAAAACCAAGCCCACAAAAGTGGGCGGAGGCATACATAATATATATATACAAAAAAAAACTAGAAAACGCTGTCTACAACTTTTGATGTGTAATTTTTTGCCAAATTTCATATATATTTATTGAAAAAGTCATTTAAAATCCCTTAAAAAGTGGGCGTGGTCAATGTATAGGCCAAATTTTTTCTGCTACCTCAAAGACAATCACAAGGCAATGTCACATACCAAAAATTAGTTCGCTAGAACCATTGTAACCTATCTAAAATTTGAAAGCAGTATTTTTAAAAATTAGAGAAGGTCGCACATTTCAGCCTGTAGTGGGCGTGTCTGTTGGTGGATCCAACTAATTTTCAAACTTGATCTGAAGGACTGATATTCTAGCTCACTCACCATCTTTCAGCTCTCTAGCTTAAAATTTAAGGCCTTGTTGTTTACAGACGGATGGACGGACATGGCTTAATCGGTTCTCCTGTTGGTTCCATTCATATCTCTAAAAGATCTTAGGGGTATACGGTGATTTTTTCACTACATTACAAACTATACATCTAACTTTATATACCCGGGGTAGGGTATAAAAATGGTGGGGTAAGGAAAATAACCATCAGGGCGGCCCAAAACAGCATCAAATGAAAACGCCAGGAGCGCCGGACAAAATGAGCGGCTTCCTGGTCGGTGTCTGCTGTCCCGGTTACCCTATGCAAAAAGGACAAATGGACAACATTTAAGTGTGTGCCAAATACTTTAATTGGAATGCTTGGCTAGTTTTATTCATAAGGGCATAACACTTGCGAAGGTAAGCCTTGGTGTCATTGGGCACGGTATTTTTATTTCGCAATATACAAGCAATCCCGGAAGGCAACGAAAGTTATTTTATTCTTAGATCCTGTTCTTGCTAACTTGGTGTTGCTCAGCGAACTAGGTACTCACAGAGGTATATTTTTCTAGTCATGGGAACTATCATATCTCTGAATATTTCCCATCACCAAAAGTATTTCCATGACTGCTCTGTTCATGATCATGACATTCTGGATCTTAGCTCCAACTCCTGATGGAGAAATTGAGAGGTCAATACATCACGAAACACACACCGCAACACAGCAAAATCATACACGACCCACAAGACCACATATAAATCGGCAGGCGTTTGTCGAAAAGTCCCCACATCTCGATTGCCCATCGTATGCCTAATAAAGTCATAAACTACTGCAAATGTAGCCGCCTTGGGATTTGAATGTTGCTGGCTGCTCCTGCTGGCTGCCACTGCCAACAATCCAAGTCTTGGCAGGTACCTTACCTTTCCCTCAACTCCTTTTGTTTTTATGTTTTTCGCTGGTCAGGTCGGTGGGTTTTTGGGAGCACGATTTAATATGTGCAAATATCATCGATAGAAGTACTAAACCAAACAACAGCCACCAGGGAACCGATGAAAGCCATGAAGAAGGCCAGAGTCACGTTGGTCGTAGCATTTGTCATCGCTGGTTGTTATGATATGACCTACCACGGATGGAATCGCAGTACCTGCGCGCCCGCCTGACTGCTTGGGCCAGCTCCTATACCTACATATATGATGCAGTCACAGCTCAAAGGACTTTTTGTACTTTGTCATGTAATCACGAATTTATTATATTGAGCTGGCGACAGGTCTCAAACATTTTTATTATTTCGCTCGTTTGTGGGCTTTTGTTTGTTTTGGTTCCGTTTTGTTTATCATTTCTGTGAGGCTGCCAGATACTACACATGGCTACTGCATGCATCATGATTTGCGGTTACTTCATGACACAGAGGTGAGTGCTCCCGAGGAGACACTCCACTCATGCTTTTCGGGGCAATGTCGAAGAGGTGAACTCGCCTCTTTCTCATTTTGAGGGTAGTTTTGGCAAGCCCCCCCAGCCCCATATGCCACATCTCTCTATGACAGGTGAAGGCAACGCGCCAGATGAGTAAAGTTTTGAAAAAGAAGAACAAATAGAAAGACGGGGAAAAAATACAGACAGGGTAGTTTCGCAAACAGAGAAAGTTCTGCATGTCCTCCTTTAGGATGTGTTGATTAGGTTTTCGGTATTGATTCCGAGCTGATAGATAACGTGACTGGAATCAGTAAGCGGAAAAACTTCGTTACCGGTAGGAAAGAACTTGTTCGGCAGACGGCTGCTTTTATGTGGCCATGTCTCGCAGCGGAGGTGTGCGAAAAACAAAATTTCATTATCTAAAAGTGTCGGAGTAGGTGGATGCTAGCTATATCGGCGCGCGTATCTAGATACCTACGTACCTATATCCTACATAATTGAAGACAGCATCACGTCATTTATTAAAATACGCAAGTTATTGTGCTGATGTCGATGGAAATTTTTCCATCAAGATGAAATGAGCTTTTATTAATATAAGGGAATTGTATCTTTTTTTTTAAGGAATAAAGGTTTTTACATATTTGATAGGCTGGGGCGAATGAGCGGAAAATACGTTGCCCATATTTTTACCACAATTTTGTGTGCCTAAAGTGTGATCATAAGCGATAAGCAACACGAATTTTTATAAACCGAGTTATCCGGTTCTGAAAAACTGAATTTTTCTCAATTTTCAAGTATTTTATTTTCTCTCTTAAATACTTTACAAAATTTTGACATTATCATAACCGTGTTATACAATATAGTTTATTTTACATAGGTACCATAGGTACCAAATTTTACCATGAAGAACTATACTTTAGATAGAACTAATGCTTTGTGGAAACTTGTTCCAGGGGCAAGTGCTTAGAAACTTTTAGAAAATTAATTTTTTTTTTTATTTATTATTTATTGGCCTTTTTTAATCTTTTACAAAAATATTTACAAAATTTCAATACTTACAAAGCTTTAAAAATACATTTTGAAAAGAAAAGATTAAAAGGATTTCATTCTGTAGATATGTAAGACTAGTGGCGAATGACCCTTATATAAAAAAAAAGTGTGGGGTAGAACGCAAAAAAATTCATAATATAGTTTTTTTTGTGATTTATAAGACAATAAATCAAATTACAGTTGAACAATGACATAACCATAAAACAATGAGCGAAAGAGCAGAATTAAAGTGTTAATTTTTTTTTTGGTTTTAATAGTTTTTCTAAATAGTACAAATAAGCAATTTTTTGACTATCTATTTTGAAAAGCCATTTTTTATAAATTCTTTGCTTGAAATGTTTTCACAACAATTTCTGTCAATTGCATTATTTTCTTTTGTGTGACATCTGGCAATCTCCAAGTGTGCAAAGTATTAGTTGGAACCTAAGTGTCAAACCTATAGTGTTATAAAATAAGTGCTTGAACCGTCTATATAACCAGCTTCATAAATCTAACTCCTCAGCACTTAAAGACTTATTACTTCAGTGCTAAGAACTTTAAAATTGTAAACTAGTTGTAATCTTCACAATTTTATAAGACTCTGTTGTCTTAATGTGTAAGTTTTTCGATGAAATAAACTTGAACTTGAAGAACCTTTTATAGCACCACGTTTACGGAACTAATGGTGTTAACGCTTTAAGTTTTATAATTATAAGTAGTCAATTTTATAGTATCTATCAATCTTATAAGTAGTTAAGCTGCGCACCAATGGGACGATAACGAAACCTTGCAAAACCACTAGTGCTATACTAAAGAGCATTTTGTGTCTCTTATATACTGTTATATTTTGGCCTGGGGTTCGTCGAATAAAACTTAATTTCACTTTTATGACAAACAATGCAACACTTTATTTATCAAACAAAACTTATTTAAATACAAATCACACTTAATTCAACTTCGCTGCTTAGAATTCAACGCTTTATTTCAATACCATCACTTTTTATTTTGCTACCGATTTTCACAAGTCAACGTTTAAAATATCACTGTCCCGTACGAGCCTGTCACTCGTGTATTTCTACAAAATTAAGCACATTCTAGTACGTTCCATATACTTCCCCTTTGGTAATTTTCCATTGGTACTTTTCCGCTGAATTCCACGGAGGGGAAATTTTCCAACTTCGAATATGTCAGCTGACTGGAATTACAAATGGGTGTGTTCGTTTAGTGAACCAAACGGGTGTGTTCGTAAAGTGAACCAAACGGGTGTGTTCGTAAAGTGAATCGATGGGTGCATTCAGCGATTCCTGATGCGTGTCTTTTATTTCTTGTCACCACATTACAATACGTAAGTCCAATATTCAAAAATCAGTGCTAATGGTTCAAGAGTGTGCTACTCGGGAGCATGCAAGAGTGAGTATTTGGTGTCCTGAAGCTTTTGTCTCCTTGAATTCATGTCTACCCATCTGGTAGCCGCACTGTGAAAACCAAACCACCTTTTTTCTTATACTTGTTTTTGTGTGTTTTTTTTTTAAATCGAAATATTTTAAGCCTTTCTTAGAAGGGGCGATAAATAGCTATCTAAGCTATCTAATATCCATTTTTATAAATAGTAATTTGTGCTTATTTGTAGTTATTGCTCGTGTTCAGCATTGAAAATTTGTCACAGACGAACTCTAGCACTTACTCACTTGTTTTCTTTTAATACTATTGTCAACAAGGCAAACCTAGAACACTTGCCCTTAGCTTTTTCAAAATTCGATGGTTCTTACGACGGGATATCGGAAACAGACCGGAGCCAAGATTGAGCAATCGCTTATAAGTTAAGAACATCTGATTGCTTATACCTAGACTCTTTAAAAATCATCTTTAAATCAGATTTTACCGCATCTCTTCCAAATCTTATTCACGCACTGAAAATGTTTTGATATTTTTCAAAATTTTAAGCTTGATGACTATTCCGTTTGCCTTAGTCTTTGATTGTCTCCTTTACGATTAGGTTTAAAGATATATTTTTTCATAAAATGCCGTTTAAAACCTGGTACTTATCTTAATAGTTGTTGTTGTATATTTATCAGCAAATTGTGCTGTGAAAGAATTTTTTTTTTTTCTCCGTGGGTAGAAAAAAACCTTCATAGGCACTATGAGAATCGAACGCGCGTGCTCATAGTAGTGTGAGATTCTTACTCACTAAAAAACCTCCCAATGTTTGTAAGACTACGACTAAGTTTCCTTAACAAGTAGTTTAAGCTTCTGTATAGTAATCGCGTTTGGCAGGCTTTCAACGGTCTTGTTCGACCTTCCAACGGTCTTGTTCGTTGAAGTCGGCGTGCAAGATTTGTCTGATCCAGAGTTCGGATTATTTCGTGGTTGCAATGGCCGTGAAGACGAGTGTGAAGTTTGCGCGCAAAGTTTCTTACTTCGTCGGTCACGGTTGCGATGCCTAGATCTCGATGTAAATCGCTATTTCTTATATACCATGGAGCATTTACGATTGCTCTTAGCGTCTTATTCTGAAAAGTTTCTAAGATAGATATGTTGCTTGGTTTGGTACAACCCCTAAGTTGTATACCGTTCGTCCAAGATGGTTTTGGCACTTGCTTATACAATAGCAGTTTGTTATATACGCTTAGTTTCGAATAACGTCCGATAAGCCAATTCAGTTCTCGTAGCTTGATTTCAAGTTCATCGCGTTTCTTTTTAACGTGTGGCTTCCACTTAAGTTTTGCGTCTAGGGTCATGCCTAAATATTTCGCCTCGTTTGCGTACGGAATTTGTACCGAGTTTATAAATAGAGGTAAGTTGATTACTCTCTTGTAAGTAAAATTTACATGCGTTGATTTTGTCTCATTTAGGAGGATTCGCCAGGCCTTTGTCCATTCGCATATTTTATTCAAAGCGCGTTGGAGTTTTCCCGTTGATACTTCGACTGTCTTATCCGTAGCGAGGATAGCCGTGTCGTCAGCGAACGTTGCTACAGTCGTTGTCTCTACTTGAGGCACTTCTCTTGTAAAAAGTAAAAACAGTGTTGGACCGAGGACGCTACCTTGTGGAACGCCGGCTTGTATTTCTTTGAATTCTGAGTATTCGCTCCCGTATCTCACTCGAAATAGTCTGTTGTCAAGATAAGACTCTAAGAGTTCATACATTTTTTCCGGCAAAACTTTCCGTAGCTTATATTTTAGGCCTTCGTGCCAAACTTTATCAAAGGCTTGGGATACGTCAAGAAAAGCGGTAGAACATATAATTTTCGCTTCTAAGGCTTTCTCAATTTCATTAGTTATTCGATAGACCTGGTCAATTGTTGAATGTTTGACCCTAAAGCCGAATTGGTGATCCGGAATCAATCGTCTTTCTTCAATTATTAGTTGCAGTAGTTTGAGCACAAGTTTCTCGAAGACTTTAGATATAATCGGCAGAAGCGAAATCGGTCTATATAATTTTTTGTCGTTCGGGCATTTCCCTGATTTCGGAACCATTATTACCTCTGCGACTTTCCATTGCCGTGGAACGTATGAAATTCTCATTGATGCGTTTATGATGTAGATAAGCTTGACTAACGCTCTTTTCGGTAGCTCCTTCAAAATTTCCCCAGTAATTAGGTCGTAGCCTGGAGCTTTGTTATTCTTCAAATTTCGGATTGTTTGACGAAGTTCAGACAGTGTCACGGTTTTCATTCGATAATTGTCTAGTTCCGCATACAGATCGTCAACCAACGGCTCCCCGTCAAACGGTTTGAATGTTTCTTCTAGATGTTCTGCAAATACATCTGCTTTCTCTTTGTCGCCTTTTACCCATTCACCGTTATCTTTTCTTATTGGCGCCGAGTGTACTATGGGCTTTTTAATGGACTTCACGGCTTTCCAAAGTGAATAGTTTGACCCTCTATCGGTAGTCAAGTTTTCGAGGTAGTTGGTAGTCTCGCGACTTTTAAAATCTTGAAGTAAGTGCTTTAGTTTGTTAGATAGCCCATTCAGAATGGTTTTATTAGGAGGAGCTCGAGACAAATGCCACCTCTTTCAAAACTTTCTCTTTTCGCGTATGAGCTCTTCAATTTCGCGCGGGTAAATTGATCCGCTTTTCCTTACTCCAGTCTTCCGGAAAGAAGTATTGTTCCAAGCAGCGTCTTGAATAGTTCTAACGAGTTTATCGACTTCGTCTTCTCTTTCTAAAGGGGTTGTAAGTGGTACATGTAGAGATACATTTTCTTTGCAGTATTTCCTAAAGCCATCCCAGTCGGTGTTGTTATTAGTTAGCCTAGGCGCTCTCTCATTTTTTGCTAGACTTCCGCCGATTTTCAAAACGACTGCCGAGTGATCCGAACAGAGATCATAGCCTTCTTCTACATTTGTGAGGTGGCGTGGAACCCCTTTTGCGATAAAGAAGTCGACAAGGTCAGGTACTTTGTTTCTGTCGGTTGGCCAATACATTGGCTTTCCCGTCGAAAGGAAAACCACGCCACGTTTCATGCTAGCTTTGAAGAGTACTCTACCTTGGGTTGAATTGCACCGTGATCCCCAAAAGGTGTTTTTCGCATTAAAGTCCCCGCCGATGATAAAATTCGACCCAAGTAAGTCAAAGAGGGGAGTAAGATCGTCGTCCGCTAGCCTATACTGTGGAGGAAAATAACTCGAGGCAATATTATAATCTAGGTGACCTATTTTTACCGATACTGAAGTTATTTGCATAGAGTCAAGCTCAATTTATTCGTTTTTGTAATGCTTAATGCAGTCTTGTAGAGAGAGGATCCGCCTCTCGAATTTTCTGATGGATGATGCGCGTGGTAGTCGATGTAACCTCTAATTTTGGGTCCAGATCCCTTCTTAAAGTGTGTTTCCGAAATAAGGCATAGGTCAATATTTTTTCCCCGTAGAAATACTTCTAGTTCGTCGGGTATCATGCATGCATTACCTCGGGTATATTCTAACCCCTACCCCCCTTCGGGTAGGGGTTAGCATATACCCAAGGTAAGGCATGCCTGTCGTAAGAGGCGACTAAAATCCACCCTCCGTATGCCGAGCGCGTAGCGCATACAAACTATGCAATGGACAAAACAAAAGATTCTATTACCCCAGGTGGCAATCCAGTTTCACTGGCAAATCCACCCTCTTCGGAGGTAGGCTCTGCGGATTCTGGGGAGAGCCATTTATTGCTTATAAATCCCTTTTTGAAAAAATCAAGGGTGCCTCGATCTCCACCAGCTGGATCAAAGGTCTCCGGGAAAGGAAGTCCGCCGGTTGATCAGGACTCAGCGAAAATTAAATGCTTTGAAGCGGAAAACAAAGAACTCCGTGCTAAGCTTAATGAAATGGAACGTCTCTACCATGAGCTTAAAAGCGAAGTAGATTCCTTACGTAAAGAAAATGAAGCCTTAAGGAACCCCCGTGGTACTATAGTATGCGAGGAAACGCCGAAACGTCAATGTGAATACCAGACGGACGAGGAAGAACTTGCACGCGAAACGAATCCGGTCTTTAGGAAAAGGCTTACCAAGAAACGAAAGGCCGGTTCTTCACCCGAAGTAGAAACCGTGCAGCAAAAAGAAGAAACACTAGTCGTATCAAACAAAGCGACAGGAATACCCCAAGAAAAAAACCGCCGACCACCTGCAATAAATGTCGTTGGGATCGCGGACTACGGAAAGTTGCGAAACATCCTTAAAAATACTCTTGGGACGAAATATAACTTAACATCACTTCGAAACAACGTATGGAAAGTTAACGTCGATGACTCTGATGCCTATCGGTAACTGTCACAAAAGTTAAATTTAGAGCAAATCCAATGGTTTACTTATGAAAATCACCTCGAAAAGCCGCTGCGGGTTATAGCGAGGGGACTACTCCCATCCTGTACCAAGGACGAAATAATACAAGACGTTCAAGCCCAAGGCTTTAAAATTCTTGACGCCGTGAACATAATAAAGAAAGAGAAGCAACGTACGGACGAAGGCAAAGATTCCGCTGTTGTCCGACGCGGCCTGCAAATTTTTATGCTTTCTTTTGATAGAACTGAAAATATTAACGAAATCTACAAAATTAAATCAATCCTTAACATCAAGGTTAAAATCGAGCCCAAGCGGAAGGGCAACAGGCTAGTTCCCCAATGTAAGCGATGCCAGGGTTTCCGACATACGCAAGCGTACTGCCAGAAAAAGCCGCGATGCGTAAAATGCGCCGGCGAACATCTCTCGACGGATTGCAATGTCAGCAGTCAGGCCCCCGCGGTTTGTGCCAATTGCAGGGGAAGTCACCCAGCGAGCTACCGAGGTTGCGAAATTGCCATTGAGTTGCAAAAACGACATGAAGCTCCGAAGAAAAATACTGAAAATAAGGGCCCAAGCCTAAAACCTCCTAAAGTAGATAAGCCAAAAACCCCTAAGTCGACAAGGGATAAGGGTTTGATTAAAGGCAAAGTTCAAAATGCGCAAGAAAACGTGGCTGGTCCTAGTTCCCACCGGAGTCAAAAGAGAGAATCCACACTTGTTGGTCCAAAATCGTACGCTCAAGTCGCGTCACGTGAAAGTAAGCCACAATCGGCCGCATCAGATTCGGTCTCTCAAATTCTAGGCATGATTTTAGAAAAGTTTGAGCAACAGGCGAAACTTAATCAAGTAATATTCAACAAATTGAGCGAGCTCGAGTTTAAACCTCGAAAAACATTTAATAAAAAATCATGAATATGGGAAAGTCAATCAAAATAATTACATGGAATGCAAACGGCCTTTTGCAAAAAATTGACGAACTAGAAGTATTCCTACGGAAGAATAATGTAGACATATGCCTGAAAATATGCCTTAAAAAGGGTTCAGCACGCAAAATAAAAGGTTACATTGACTATCACGCGCACCATCCTTCAGAAAATTCGAGAGGTGGATCCTCTCTCTACATTAAAGACTGCATAAAGCACTCCAAAAACGAAGAAATAGAACTTGACTCTATGCAAATAACCTCAGTCTCCTCAGTAAAATTAAGTCACATAAATTACAACATCGCGACGAGCTATTTTCCTCCGCAGTATCGGCTGGCAGATGAAGATCTTGCTCTGCTCTTTGATTCACTTGGGTCAAACTTTATCATCGGCGGGGACTTTAACGCGAAAAATACTTTTTGGGGCTCACGGTGCAATTCAACAAGAGGCAGAGCCCTCTTTAAAGCAAGTACAAAACGCGGCGTGATCTTCTTACCGACGGGAAAGCCAACATATTGGCCAACCGACAGAAATAAAATACCTGATCTCGTCGACTTCTTTATCGCCAAGGGGGTACCTCGTTACCTTACGAACGTAGAAGAACGCTTTGATCTCTGTTCAGATCACTCAGCAGTTCTTTTGAAAATCGGCGGAAGCCTAGCGATAAAGAATAGAGCGCCTAGATTAACTAACAACAACACCGACTGGGACGGCTTTAGAAAATACTCCAAAGAAAACATAGCTTTAAATGTACCGCTCAAAACGCCACTTGAAATAGAAGACGAATTAGACAAACTCGTGAGAGTTATTCAGAGCGCTGCGTGGAATAACACTTCTTTTCGGAGGTCCGAATTATGGAACAGCGGAACATTATATCCGCGAGAAATAGAAGAGCTAATATGCGAAAAGAGGAGAGCGCGCAAGAGATGGCAACGTTCGCGAGCACCCCCGGATAAGACCATCTTGAACCACCTTTCTAACAAACTGAAGCACGAACTTCAAGATTTTAAAAGTGGCGAGACTACTGCTTACCTCGAAAGTTTGACCGCCGATAAAGGTTCGAACTACTCTCTTTGGAAAGCAGTCAAGTCCGTTAAGAAGCCTATAGCACACTCTGCGCCATTAAGAAAAGCCAACGGCGAATGGGCAAGAGAAGACAAAGAAAAAGCGGATTTATTTGCAGATTACCTAGAAGAAACATTCAAACCGTTTGACGGGGAACCGTTGGTCGAGGAGCTCAATCCTTATGCGGTACAAGATAATTATAGAATAAAAACCGTGTCATTGGCTGAACTTCGTCAAACGATAAATAATCTGAAAAACAACAAAGCCCCTGGCTACGACTTAATTACTAGCGAAATTCTAAAGGAGCTACCGAAAAAAGCTTTGGTCAAGATACTCTATATCATTAACGCTTCCATGAGAGTTTTATACGTTCCAAGGCAATGGAAAGTGGCCGAGGTCATAATGGTTCCGAAACCAGGAAAATGTCCAAACGACAAAAAGTCATACAGACCTATTTCGCTACTGCCGATAATAGCTAAGGTGTTCGAGAAACTGTTGCTTAAAAGGTTGCAACCAATCATTGAAGAAAGACGATTGATTCCGGATCACCAATTCGGATTTAGAAAAAAACATTCAACAATCGACCAGGTCTATCGTATAACAAACGAAATCGAAAAAGCTCTGGAAGCGAAAAAGATATGTACTAGCGCTTTTCTCGACGTATCGCAAGCCTTCGATAAGGTGTGGCACGAAGGCCTGAAGTACAAATTAAGGCTATGCTTACCAGAAAAACTCTATAGAATCTTAGAGTCTTACCTTAAAGACAGAATATTTCGCGTAAGGTACGAAAATGAGTACTCGGAATTCAAAGAGATAAATGCCGGTGTCCCGCAAGGAAGCGTTCTCGGCCCAGTATTATTTTTGCTCTATACAAGAGACATACCCCACGATGAGGGAACAACTTTAGCTACGTTCGCAGATGACACTGCTATTCTCGCTATTGATACGACAGTTGAACTATCAACAGGGAAACTCCAGCGCGCTTTAGACAAAATATGCGACTGGACGAAGAGCTGGCGAGTTGTCCTTAACGAGACTAAGTCAACGCATGTTAACTTTACTTACAAAAAGATAAACAACAAACCTTTATTCATTAACTCGGTACAAATCCCGTACTCAAATGAAGCGGAATGACTCTAGACGCAAGACTTAAATGGAAGCCGCACGTTAAAAAGAAACGCGACGAGCTTGAAATCAAGTTAAGAGAAATGAATAGGCTTATCGGAAGATTTTCGAAACTAAGCATATATAACAAACTGCTTTTGTATATGCAAGTGCTAAAACCATCTTGGACGTACGGTATACAATTATGGGGTTGTACTAAACCAAGCAATATATCTATTTAGAAACTTTTCAAAATAAGACACTCAGAGCAATCGTTAATGCTCCATGGTATATAAGAAATAGCGATCTACACCGAGATCTAGGAATCGCAACCGTGTCTGACGAGGTAACAAACTTTGCTCGCAAACTTAGTACTCGTCTTCGCGGACACTGCAACAATGAAATTATCCGAACTTTGGATCAGACAAATCTTACGCGCCGACTACAACGAATGAGACCGTTAGATCTAGCAGCATAAGACGAAACCGCATAAATTGACGGTACTGTAGGTGCCTTCGTTGGAAGGCAGCCTGCCACACGCGATTATTACAGAAGCTTGAACTACTTGTTAAGGAAACTTAGTCGTAGTCTGACGGAAAATGGGAGGTTTTTTAGTGAGTAAGAATCTCACACTACTATGAGCACGCGCGGCCGGTCCTCGTAGTGCCTATGAAGGTTTTTCCTACCCACGGACAAAAAAAAAAAAAAAAAAACTTCTAGTTCGTCGATTTTCTTTAAAAGACCATTTGCATTCCATGTAAGTATGTTAATGAGCTTCATATTCATGATTTGTTATTCGTTTTGCGAGTTTTAAACTCTAGTTTGCTCAGTTTGTCAAATATTACTTGATTGACTTTAGTTTGTTGCTCAAGCTTTTCCAATATCATGAATAATATTTGAGATACCGAATCTATTGTGGTAGGTTCTGGAGGTTTGCTTTTGTGTGACGCGACTTCAGCGTACGATCTTGGGCCGATGAGTGAAGATTTTCCCTTTGTACTTGGACCGGCGACGTTTTTTTTGCGGAGTTTGTATTTTTTTCCTTGTCAATCTCGCATTTCTGACCGATTTTGGAGTTTTCGGCTTGTCAGCTCTAGAACGTTTTGGGGTTGTGGCCCTATCTACAATATGTTGCTTAACAGTTTCGTGACGTTTTTGTAGCTCTATTGCGATTTCGCAACCTCTATAGCTCGCCGGGTGACTTCCATTACAATTGGCGCAAGTCGCTGGGTCCTGACTGCTTACGTTGCAATCTTTTGAAAGATGTCCACCAGTGCATTTGACACATCGCGGTTCTTTTTGGCAGTACGCTTGAGTATGTCAAAAGCCTTGGCATCGCTTACATTGAGGTACTAGTCTATTGCCCTTTCGCTTGGGCTCAATTTTTACCCTGATATTAAGGATTGTTTTTATTTTATATATTTCGTTTATGTTTTCAATCCTATCGAACGTCAGCATGAAAATAGGAAGACCGCTGACGTTCGATAGGGTTGAAAACATAAACGAAATATATAAAATAAAAAAGAAAGAATATGTGAAAGAATATAATTTTTAAAGTCTTCAAAAGGGTTTTTTTCAGGCAGTAACCTATCGTTAAATGCGTATGAAAAATGGATAAGATGATAAATGAAATTCCACTCCTGCATGCATGCTCTTTATCTTCACGCTTCCATTCAGTTACTGCTGTTGTATTAATTTTATCCTTGTAACAGAAATTAAGCCGCACATCATTTTATCCTACACCGAGCGCTCGCGCTCGCATTTAGAATTTGCTCTTAAGGAAATCCTCCACGTTCACAAGATTTACATATTCCTAAGGTGAGGTTGGTCAGGAATGGTTCTTATAAGCAATCCACCATGCCAGGAACAAGCTGAAAAGCAAAAAACCAACACGAAAATAAGCGGGGATTTTTAATGCGAGTTACATTTTAAAATCCAATTAAAACTAAAAACTGAATCAAATTAAGTGGAAGCGCGATTGCAAGTGCGGAGTCCTTCCTATACCAACCGAGAGTGTAACTAATACCTCGCAGGGACATGATCCACATTGACTCCGTGATGGTGCTACTTCGCGTTGGTGTTTGCCGCAATATTGTTTACAAGGTTACAAGTTTTTGACATTAAAAATGCTAATTAGACTCCCGTTTTGAAAATTCCTCTTCGAGAAGACGGCCACTCGTAGCCTGAGTGTACGGAATCCACGAGCAATGAAGGTGATTTGCATAAGAAATGGGGGATAACATTAACCGCCAATTAGGTGAATTGTAACACTCTGCAGTGCTGCTGGAGTCTTACAAAACAGAACCCGCCGGTCCATGGGACGTGCAGGAACTGACACCTACTTAGTGCAGATCTGTTGGATACGGATATATCTGTGCGAATCTCAGGAAATCATGTTCATCGCTGGAACTGTTCAGTTTGGCAAAAAGGAATTGGTTGTTCCATTAAGACCGTATGTCATATATCGACATGGTTGGGGCTATGTTTCCCGATATGGTGCAGCAGGTTGAAACAGGTAGCCACTGCGAATGGAGGAATGCTTGCCTTGTAGAAGTGCGGCAGGTTATGGTTCTCTTGAGAAGGAATCAAAAGAGGTAGGTACATTAGTGCATACATACATGTAATTAAATGAATAAAAATGAGCTCAGATTTTGTGATTTGGGTGGTGAAGTTGCAAATTAAGTAGAAAACTAGGAAAAGCTAGAAAAAAAGGGGCATTTTTCAATCAGGAAAAGGCCAGTGTATAGGACGGAAGGTCAACATATCGAGCGAAAGAAATTTTTAGAGTTTCGTCAACAGTTGTACTAGTCCCAATGGCTGGCATTGAAAGCGCAGCGTTTAATAACCAGCGGTTTCAGGTTGCCTATCCAAACCTACAAAAGGCCGTGAACGCAATCCTGCACAGGCACTCAAGAGATTCTTTCAGAAACACACTTTCCCAGATTGCTTATAAGGAAGCACACTCTTTTCAACCTTACAAAGGTGGTTAAACGGTAGCAACTAAGAATGACTGTCTGAACTATAGTAGTTCCAAAAGGTACAAAAAGGGAAGCCAGGTCAAACTCGGCAACTCAAAAGACTGCCCGTTTTCGAAGCGGAGATCCTTGCAGTCAAGAAAGCAGCCAGCCCGCTTTTAATATTTATCGTATAATACAACGAGATGAAACCACCATATTTGTGTTTCAGCCAGTCATCCATAAATCCGAGATGGAAGTCGGATTACTTGGACGTTGACGTTCGAACATAATTTCTGCTTGTTGGACTTCTTTCAACGCTTCCACCCAGAGTCTTTCAAGTTCTGCCTCTGTGGTCAGATGGAGTTTGGGTTTAACTTTCTGGAAATCGAACCCAAACTTGTTGAGTGTTATTGCAAATAGTTTACGTTTCTTGGCTCAAGCTGAGATTCGACTACTGGGTTCCTGTGGCACGGTATTATTAGAAGCAATGGCAAAGCTGACGAATTTTGACCTCAATTATCCAGAAATAGACTCCACAAAATCATTCAATGGATCAAAATCATTCAGTACTCCAGAGGACGCATTTTTTTCATCGCCACCCACAACACCAAGCCGCTGCACACCACCAACTTTTCTACAAAGACGTATAATGCCTTTGAAAAAATTTTTGATTTCTTGTCAATTTGAATAAAATCAGAGCGTGCTGTAGTTAATCGAATCCTGTCGATATTCTTCAAGTTTCCATCTAATTTTATAACTGTTTTCTGTTTAAATAACTGTTCGAAACTCTTAAGTTTTTTTTTTAGCAATAGCGTTGCTAAAAAGTATTGTAACTACCAGAACAGCTTCTTGCTGATGTCATAAGTCCTTGATAAGAAAAAAAAAACAATTAATATTCATACTCAAACTATAAGTTTATAAGTTTTCCAGTTTATAATGGCGACTGCTTGGCGAAACAATTATTTAATGGATCCCCCCATTAATTCAATCAAACACGAAATGAGTGCAGCTATATTATCTCAATATAATCCAGCGATCGCAGAAGCATACATCCTTTCAGATGTATCCTTTGTGCGGCCCAAGGACTCTATATTTTCATTTAATTCTAAATGACTGACGCTAGCACCATGCTCGACGCCTTTCTGCGAATTTCAATTCCGTTTCTAATCCATGATTTTCCATATAAATTCCTTCATTAGTCGAAACGGAGGCTGACCACTTGTTTACTTTACCCGCCAGCAAGGGTCAATTGGTCTGTGTCGTTTAGGCATTTATATCATTGCTCCTGGGGGGTGGGTGGATATAGCTGGGTCCAGTCAATGCTGGTTAAATTGGTCAAATACCCAACAGGGGATTGGTAATTATGTTTCCCCCTTACTGGCTTTGCTTGTCATCGCAGTGTGTGTGGCCGTTCGTCAAATCAGGCGAATTAAATACCAAATATTGTTTGGTGGCTGCTTCCTGTCCATACAAAGGATTGTGCGTGTGTTGTCTAAATATCCTCAAACGACGTTTTCGGCCAGCAAATCAAGTGCGTGGTGCATGATACAAATGTTAAATTGGTACGTATATGTTTAAGGATTCGGCATCCTTCGGGCGGCTGCTACAGTTGATGCATTATTTATGAGATTTTTCTTTCTGGCCTTTCTTCGGGTGCTATGCTCGCTCGCGCACTATGTTTCACTTTCTCCTCGCTTTCGTCGCTGTGTGACAAGTTAATAAGAAACTGATTGACTGAATGGAGATAACGAATTTCCGGTCGGTCCTTATACCACTGTTTTCACTGCTCCTGATGCGTGGTGTGAGGGATGAAACTCGAAGATCCTAATCACCAGCAGAAAAATGCATCGGAGAGAAAGCATCGCCCAAATGAAAGTGTCTTCATTCAGAATGTGCGTTCGTACGCACATTGTGTAATTGAACTTTATAGTTGAATAATTTAGTAATTTGATCAATTATTCCACCTCCTTTCTGTTGCAGCGCAACAGCAAGAATTCCGAAAGAATAAACTTTTCTGTTTTATCTGAAAATGTGAAGTGAAAAGGTCTCAAGGAAGTAAAGTGGGTGGGTATAGCGTGTGTGTGTCAATTGTGATGTATTGTTCCAGCTGCAATTGACTTTTCTCTCGTGTGATTTCAATTGGAAAATAACATGTTTCAGTGCATCAGAGAATAAAAAAATAAGCCCTTTTCCATGGGAGATATACAAAAAGGACTTCTAAAAATGGGTAAAAACATAAGGCCTCAGGCAAAAAGTCTTTACTGAATACTGCCTGAGTAGATTGAATACTTTACTGAGAATACTTTACTGAGAATACTTTACTGACTAGATTGCATAACGGAATTTCAAAGACTCTTTAATTTTTTTTTCACAATTGTTACAAATTAATTAACAAAAGACATTTTAGTTGGTATATGCGAAAATGATTGCATTCGTATTTCTAGGTGAGTAAATCAGATAGGTAAAATTTACCCACTCGTAAAAAAGAACCCCTTGTTTCTATACCCCATCCCATAGGATAGGAGGTATATTAAGTTTGTCACATAGCTTGTAGCACAGTGAAATATTAATGGTAGACCCCCAAGACCTTAGGGGCATATGATCGAGATAGAATCCTAAATCGAATAAGCCATGTCCGTCCGTCTGTCTGTACGTCACACGTTTTTAAGCCTTAAATTAAGCTAGAGAGCTGAAATTCGGTGCATAAGTTCTATGTTACCTGAAGCAGTACAAGCATTAAAATTATTTAAATCCGCCCACAGACACGCCTACAATCGGTGTAATTGTGCACCGTCGTAGAGGCCTGAAATTTGATATTTATTATCTCCTGTTTATTATAAGATTCATAAAAAAATATACGCTTGATATCTGTTCTTTATAGTTCCGGAAGCTAGTAAAAGTGGAAAGGTTTTTAAAACGCGCAAATTGATACGCCCACTCTACTTATTAGCATTAAAAAATCAAAGTTTTCGTAGGACGCTGAAATTTAGTAATGCGGTATCTTTGCTAAAGTATATTTTGATTGGTATTTCTAACTAGTGGGAGGCTTACAATCCGCTTAGGCAAATCGTTGGATACCCCATCCCAATTGACCATTTTCAAGCTCCGAATTGTGTCATAAATATTAGTTGTTAAATTTCAGTTTCTATTAACTTCAACTGTATTTAGAATTTCTCAGTTAAAGCATCTTCTCCTTTAAAAAGGGGCGTGGCATCCACCCCTTTTCATTGCATTTTCACATTAAAAATTTGGTTTATACTTAAAAACGCCCCCAAAAGTGGGCGTGGCAAAAATTTATTCATTTCAGTTGATAGCTTTCACACATATCTGAACATTTTATAGCGCAAGTTTTTTGGATTCAAAGAAAATATATCGAATAAAAACCGTTTTTGAAAATGCAAATGAAATATGACCATACCCAAAAGGGGGCGGTTTTTGCCTTTTTTGGAAATGTCAATCAAAATACACTTAAGCGAGGATAACGCGTACCAAATTTCCCCACGACAACTTTGAATTTTCATGCTAATAAGTAAAGTGAGCGTCTCAGTTGGCGGATTTTAAAAATTTTTACACTTGTACTGCTTAGGGACCTAGAAGGAACAGATATCAACTTTCAAGCTCCTAGCTCATAATTTAAGGCCTAAAAACTATTCGGTCTCGATCATATGCCCTTAAAGTCTTCGGCGTCTACGGTGATTGTGTCTCTATGTTACAAACTATGAATCAAACTTAATATACCTCATATCCTATGGGATGGGGTATAACTATCCTATATAATGGGGTATAAGAAAGCAAAAACCGCCCCCTTGTGGGCGTGATCAAATTTCCTTTACATTCTAATAAACGGTATTTATTCAATATATTTATTTGCTTTAAATCCAAGAAACTTGATGATAAAATGTTCAGATATATAGACGAAGCCGGGACATAACAGGCACCCGGGGCAAAACAGGCACCCTGAATATTTCTCTGTTAAGGTAAGTGGGAACTGTGAAAGTAGGCCGCCTGCCTCAATATGCCTATGTTAATTTAGGGAAAACCCCTTTTTTGAATAAAAGTTGCATGTGTTTTTCATTCATTTATTTTATGGGTGACTTCAATGCTTTTGTGGGTACGGACTACAGTACTTGGAGAAGTGTGTTTGGGAGGCACGGTGGCCCGGATCAAAACAGGAAAGGAGGGATTTTGTTGGACTTTTGCGGTGCTTATGGCTTGTCCATCATGAACACCTTTTTCTCACACAAAGACATTCACAAATAAACAAAGCTTACAGGATGCTGAATCTGATTGCGGGGAGCGATTTGCACGGCACGTTTCGGAGAAGTTTGAACAAATTCCCTCTGACATTGTAAATGTAGAGAAAAAATGGCAGCTCTTTTCATCGGCAGTCATTGCCTCTGCAAGAAATGTTTGTGGGGCGAAGCGGCTCGGTGAGGCGGCTGGTGGTGAGAAAAAAACTGCGTGGTTTAAGACTCCTGGAGTTCAAGATAAGCTATCAGAGAGAAGAAGAGAGCCTATATTGTGTGGATTCAATGTAGGAACTCTATTTCTCGAGCCCGGTGCACTGAGGCGCGAAGAACTTCCAATATGGCGGTAAGAACAGAACAGGCGTGGAAAAATTTCGGCGAGAGGTTGGAGCACGATTACAGATCTGAAAGCAAAACATTTTGGTAGACTATTTGCCGACTCTTGTGGGGTGCCGTGGCATAGTGGCTAGTGTGTGTGCTTACTACGCCAGAGGTCTGGGTTCGAATCCTGCCATCGTCACCTGAAAAAAAAACTTGTTCTTTTTCACGGTCCCCCCCTCCGCGAGGGTCTGACAAGCCCTCCGAGAGTATCATTAGTCTTGAAAAAACTTCTCAAAGTGCCGTTGGGATTCGGCAAAAAATTGTAGGTCCCCTTGTATGTGAAGAAATTAACACACCAGCATACATTGTTGAGAAGTTGGCCCTGGTTCACCTCGAGCTGTTGCGCCACTCTATTTATTTATTCGCCGCCTCAGAGGAAGGAAGTTGAATATCGTTCAGGGGGTTAAATCCAAAAACGGCACACTTCTTTCAAATGAGAACGACGTCTTACGCAGATGGAGTGAGCACTTTTCGGAGCTACTCAATCCCCAACAGGGCACTGAAGATGGCAATGCCGTTGCTGACGAGATTAGAGCGGAGTTAGTCTACTATAGAATAGTACTATAGGACTATAGGACTATAGTACTATAGGACTATTCTATAGTAGACTAAGACACTGCCGCGATTAAATCGCTTAAAATTGGTAAGTCGGCTGGAGTTGATGAAATCCGGCCAGAAATGCTCAAAGCAATGGGTGAAGAAGGTGGGTGTTAGATGGCTAACATGTGTCATTAAAGTGGTCTGGGAAAGCGGGAAAGCACCTAGCGATGGGCAAAAAGGAGCTCTTCTTTTTTTCATTTAGTTTCGTTTAGTGCACACCAAGGGGCAATTTATTTTTTAGTGATTGCATGCCAACTAAGTTTAGTCGATGTTCATACGGCGGCAACACGAAAGGATCGGTCCAACCGAGACCACGAAGAGCGAAACGGAGAAACCGTCGCTGGACTGCCTCAATTCTTTGGATATGAGTTTGCTGGTATGTAGACCAAACTTGACAGGCATATTCAAGAAGAGGTCTAACGAAACTGATATAGAGGGCTTTGGTTACATACGGGTCAGAGAATTCTTTAGACCATCTCTTTACAAAACCTAGAGCAGAATTTGCGCGGCTTATGATGTTATCAATGTGAGGACGGAAGGTCAGTTCCTTGTCATAAAGAACTCCTAAATCGCGATTCTCGATAGTTATTGGAACAGGCTCACCATTGATGAAGTAGGTTCTTATAAGTTGGGGGTAACGTTTACGGGAGCTAAGTTATTGCCTGACATTTGCTGACGTTAAGGTCTAAATAATTTTTTTTTACACCAAACTGCAAATTTTAGACAGGTTATGTAAGCCTAGACGCAAGCGCGTCGCAAGTCTGGTAGGGAACATCTCCGAGACCCGTCTGGGGATCCCGCCTGTGACTCTGAGTTAGTGGCGGAAGATCGGAAAAGATGGAGGGACCATTTAGCCACCCTCGCTCTGCGACCCTTCTAAGAATAAGCGGTCACGGAAAATGATGAAGATGATTAATTTTTTGGTGCCAAGTTAAGTGTACTTTTTTTCTGCAAATGTTGTTTTTAAATTTTTTATTAATATTATGATAATAATCGAGGTAAGTAAATGCAGTTTGTTAAAATCATTTTATTTATCTTCAACTGTTAGATTGGAAAGAAATTTTTATGGGCTATAAGAAGAACCGGCTATGGGGCAGAATATGGGCGAGGCATAATGGGCATGCGTGCCTATTCATTTTATATGCATTTTTTTATATTTTTCCTTCAGGGTTTGTTGTTATTAAGGTATTCGATTAGATGGTTTGAAATAAGATACATATATAAGGAAGACTAACGGCCAACAATGAAATGAAAGCAACATGCGAAGAGCTGTTGAAAACGTCAAATCAAATAAAACTCTGCTGAGTTGTAAATTAGCCGCCCGATGCTACGATATTCCTTTATTTACATTACAAAGACACCTTCGAAAGCATACCTAAGCCCCAATACTTCCACTAGTTGAATTAAAAGTGGGAAAATTTAAGCAAGATTTTTCAGTGACGGAAGAAAAAGTGTCAGCAGAAAATCTTTATGCATTTAAAGACTTAAAGTTATGGAAATGCATTTATTTGGCTTTAACTTTTTGTGCTTTAACGTTCTTGGGCTAAGACGATGATGTCCAGCAACATTTTTTCGCGTATAAATAAATTTAGTTCAGTGCCTATCATGCCCCATCCACGTTCATTCAGCCCCAGTACCGGGGCACAATGGGCAAAATCAATCAAAAATTTAAAATAAACAAATTATTTCTTATTAATTATACATTCTTTTTCTTCATTTCTCTTTTATGCGTTTGCGTATTAATAAATCTTTAACCTTATAAAAATGGTTTGAATATAAAAAACACAGTTTGGAAGATTTTGTTGACAATTATCCTTAAGGTGCCCTATATGCCCCGGCTTCCCTACGTATACTATCATTTTTATACCCCATCCCATAGGATAGGAGGTATATTAAGTTTGTCACATAGTTTGTAACACGGTGAAATAACAATGGTAGACCCCCAAGACCTTAAGGGCATATGATCGAGACCGAATTCGGAATCGAATGAGCCATGTCCGTCCGTCCGTCTGTATGACACATGTTTTCAGGCTTTAAATTTTGAGCTAGGGTGCTGAAACTTCGTACGTAAGGTCCACATCATGCGAAGCAGTACCAGTGTAAAAATTTTTTAAAACCGCCCAAAGACACGCCCACAATCGGTCTAAATGTGCAATTACCTCCAGAGTTTTCAAGGCTGCAAGACGTTCTAAAAGGCTGAAATTTGACACTTAGCATCTCCTAATGAACGTAAGAAACAAAAGAGACAAATTTAATTGGTAAACATCCTCCAGTGGGCGTGGCATCTATTTTAAGGCTAAAGTTTCAAATGCAGTTTACTCAATATTTTTGCTCAAAATTGAAAAAAATTTGCTTAATATTTTATGTAGAAAACGCTTAAACGTCCAACTCCCACGGTCGGATTCAGGCTGATCGACTTTACTGTGGGAAGACTTGATGTATGTGGTGGCTAATACGTAGTTCCCACATCTCAACATTCCTTAAGGAACATGGAGATATTCCGATTAATCAACCGCCAACCATCAAATTGACCATATTGCGAGCGACACGCAAGACTGGTCACGGGTATAATAGAAGTCGAAACTTGTCCAGGGACCAAAATTGATTCGGATCAGGATATCGTTAGCTAATGTACAGCTTTGGATATTCGATTCAGAATTTTGTCTCGATCATATGCCCTTAAGGTCTTGGCGGGTCTACCATCACTATTTCACCGTGCTATAAACTAGGTAGGATGCGACAATACCTCCTGTCCTATGGGATTGGCTTAAAATATATTTGGTTTGGTGGTCACATTCACATAGTCAAAGTACCTTTATGAAAATATTATTTTACAAATCAGCGAGTTCTTCGAAAACTCGTAAAACCCATAAACTTGTGCAACCTAAAAAAAAACCCTGCTATATACCTACACAGCTCGAACGATAAATACTCACCTTATTTGATCTTGATTAAGATTGTCAGCTGACACGTTACTCCTTGACACACAAAGATTTGTAATCACTATAATTAAGAGCATATAGCATAGCAATGATTTGATTCCAGCATCAACATCGACGCGCCGAACTTCAGTAATAATGTGTATGCACGCACTTAATCGAATGCCTTCAACATGCAATTGACAAGGCGTAGACATGCAACGGCATTGTCATCATTATAATCAAGTCTTGAACATCTGAACAGTGAGTTGGCGGCAGCCAACGCACTCAATTGGGAACCATTCCACGCATTCCTCCAGCGTAGAGAGGAGATACCCCCTGCCCAGCAGCGCTGAGTCGAGTGTTTAAATTTGCATAATCGACAACAGTTCCGCCCAACTGCTGCAAGGCGGAATCCTCCTAGCTGCGGGCTGTTGTTGGCTTTACTTAACCTCTCCAGATGAGCAAAAACAAAATTATGTAAATTCGATTTTAAGAACTTCTGGTGGAAAATCGAATTTGTTGCCACCGCCAACGACAAAGGACCTGAAATTATGCGAAATTTCTCGTCCTTTTGTTCTGCATATACATAGCCACTGTTCATTTGCCGAACCGGTATGACAAGGGTGGAAATGGAAATGGTTCGAGAACGAGCATTGAAATGAAATTATTTATAACCCCAATTTGGTTTTGAATTTTTTCCAGTTGTTCTTTTATAATAAGGTTGATTGGGAAATATGATGTTCGAAAGTGGTGCATTCATCACATTTAAGGAAACTGGGTAGGATTTTTGAGAAGCGCATATACATCCCATCCCGTCTTCTGTGTTAGGTTAACCAATGCTTCAAAATCTCTACCAAGAGTCGAAGACAAAACCTATTGGTGAGATGATTATTTTATGCCCCACACAAGATTCGTATTAGAAATTGAAAATCCAGGAAACTGTAATGTGTGGCAGTAAACGATAGAATGGACTATCAGGACAATCCAAAACAATCGATATGGCAACACGCTAGATATTGGTTTCATTTGTGTATCGAAATGCGAACATAATCCAGAAATTTCATTTCTCTCCCAGTGGCTAACGCAGCATGAAGACGATGCAGTGAATTAGACCCCCAGCCCTGTGCAGGATGCGGGAAATGAAATGCCATCACATTAGCAATCAAATCACCTCCTTATGTGTTTTCCAGGAATAGCGAATGTGTGTTGAGCGCGTATAAAATGGAGAAAACGTCCACTCATGAACTGGTAATGAAGACATCCTTAGAGGACAATAAAAGAATAAAGCTAATGCTCGTTTCATGTTTAATGGAGAAACTTCTCTTAAGATGCTGGCTCAATGTCGTCCTGCGTCCCCAGCTCATCAGACCTTCGAGAAACAACAGGATGGTAATAAAGGCGAAATAATTATAGGTAACGACCACATTTTACGGGATTGCTTGCGCCATGGCACTCGCATTAATGAAGTTGGTGTTGGTCGACCGAATGTCCTTGGTGCGGTGGAAGTGCCAAAAGTTATACATCAAAAGTGATCAAACTTTGACAACGCATTATTATAATTTGTTTTTTCTCAAAACCGGCCACATTTTGATTTTATGCTTATGATGAAATGGGGCTCAACATTGTTAATTTCAAATTTTAAATTTCGCCTTTAAAACTTCAGATTGACATTTGGTATATGGTGTGTCCTTACAGACATACACAAGCCATTGTATACACTCGATTTCATCTGTGAAATGCGTTACAAATTTTAATGCCATCACGGTAGAACCATAAAAAATTGTTCACATTGAAAACAACTGTCACCGGGGAAGTTTGACTCGCGAACATTGCTGACATTGTTTAAATTTACACAAGGATAACATCACATATAGGGACTAATTTCACGCATACTTATCGTTGTTAACATCATGTGACAAAAACACAGAAGGCTGTCTATGGTTTGTTCCGTTTTTGAATTGGCAATAATTTAAATAAAATGGCGATTTCTTGCACATGATGCGATTGTTCAAATGGATTATACTCGCGAGTTGTGTTGAAAGTACCTATAGAAGCTGATTTAGAGAAGGGAAGGACTATTTTTTTTTAACTTTTTAAATTCCAACGCAGAAATATATTTGAAAAAAAAAATATATAAACTAAAGGCAGGTAGGTAATAAAACATTGTTTCAATTTAAGAAAGGGGGAAAAGCATTGTATTTGCAAATACTCAATCGATAATAACTCGATTTAAATCGAGTAAAATCGAGTCAAAAAATCTGACGATGAGGAATTTTTTTTTTTTGCGGTGAATTGATAAAATTCAAGGTCCCTGGTTCTTGGTCCTACACAATCACACCAGGGAGAAATTCGGTGAGGTCTCCTTCCACCTACGTGCGCCACCTGAGCCTCGGTGCTCCTCTAATGCGCCTTCCCTGCGAGGAACCTTTACAACATCCCAGGAACAGGATGTTACAGGAACCTTTGTAACATCCCAACAAGGATGTTACAGCCACAGCAGCCATTGTATTCTGAGTGTTCTGGCCAGATCAGTGTCGCTGCACAGCCCATACAATTCAACGTTATATCTCCTGCTTCCCTCTCCGTATGCAGACCGGACCATAAATCGTGCGCATAATTTTTCCTCTCAAAGCCCTAAAGCGTTTTCATCCGCCTTTGAAGGGGGGTAAAGCAGGACTTGGATGAAGAGGGCCTTTTTAATTTACACTTTAGTTGCTCGAGTGAGGGCTTTGCTACTCCACTGCCTTCTTAGTCCAAGGAAGCAGCGATTTGCAAGAATTAGGGCTGTTTCACAACAAGAGCGAGAGAGAGAGCAAGAGTCTCGGGCGAGGTGTCAAATGAATTTCAATCAATAGCAATGTATGGGGTGATTCACACTACCGGCGTCATCGCTGTCTCGCAGGGGCGAACGCTGAAAAAATTTCGGGGGGGGGGGGCGGTTTTCAAAAAAATGTGATTGAAATACGTTTTTGGGTACTGCCCTTGAGCAGCCCCCATGTTTTGATCAGGTAGTTCCAGGGGTGTTGGGGGACATGTTAAAGATAGTTAATGTTTATCCGAGAATTTTAGTTTTGAATTTCATTTTTCCAGTTCTTTTTTTTTCATTCCACATATTTCGGGAAGGGTTTCAACCCCCAAACCCCCCCCCCCCCCCCCTGCGTTCGCGCATGCTATCTCGTACTCCGACCTTTTCGAAAAACTGAAAAACTCTCACCGAATTCGACGATTATAATGTCTCTCGCTATTGTGAGTTGTCACACGCTTTTAAATAGACGTTTTTTTGTAAGCTAATAATTGTTGTGAAGAATAAACCGCAATAAAGTCGACAAAATTTTACAAATATGTAAGTTACTCACTCCGATTGTGTATTAACAAACAATTTTTCTAGTCTCGCGTTGACGTTGCCGTCCTGGTTTGACACTGACGCGCTTGTTGTGAAACGGCCATTAGCCTTTGTTTGATTTCAGTGCTGGTGTCGTTGTCGAATATAAAGCGGATATAAAGGTAGACAAAGTTACTAACTACCTCAAAGTTATAGGCGATGTCTAAATGAGTTTTTGTCCAAGACGCCGGCGTTGAGTATCGCCTCTTAATAAGAGCGCATACTTGGTTTTGCCACCGTTGACTGAAAGCCATTTTCGAAAGAACGGAAGCGTTCTTTAACTCACAAAGGCTTCACTGATTTAACGCTCTGTTCTTCTGATTACGTCAATGTCATCTGCAACTGCAGCAGTAATTTTGCGGACTGAAAGATTGAAAGATTTTGCTTCCGTTGAATGCTGGCGCGGGAGTTCCGCAGTATGATGTTAAAGAAGTCACACCATAGCGCGTTCGCCTTTGTCTATATCCGTTTTAGACAGCAAAGGATTCAGTGAGATCTTTACCGATCTTCATGGGAAAGTGTGAGTGCTCCAACGTCATCCTGCACAGATCGACGAAATCGGCAGGAATGCCAAAACCATAGACATTGCAATGCTCGTTCCTAGAAGCTTTCACAAGCTTCCTTGAAATCGATGAAAAGGTGATGGTATCGACTTGGAATTCCTGATGGTTTTTCTCCAAGATCTGCTGCAGTGTGAATATTTGAGGAATGGTGGACTTACCATACACTGATACGCAACTTTCGGATTGCAAGCAAACCACTTAAGTCGTCCACACGTACAGCAGACAAGATCTTGTATGCGATGCTCAGGAGACTGATTCCTCTGTAATTGACACAATTCAGAGGTTTTTCTTCCATGAGGATCGGGTAAAAAATTCTGGGTTCGTCGGGCATGCTTTCCTTCAACTATATCTTGCAACTGATGGTGCATTCTCTTGGCCATATCATTGCCAGCGGTGGCTCATTTGTTGCACTTTAGCCAAGAAACAGCTGCTTTAGCTTTATCAAGGTTAGGTGGCTGGTATCGCTCGTATAATTCGTCGGTGACTTCTTAAACCGGTTGGTTGATTCTGCCAAGCAAGGGAAATGCTTTTTTCAAAAATCCTCAGCACCGACTGTGATTCTACCACCATGTTTCCTTGATAATCCTTTCAAACTTTATTTCGAACTTTATACCCTTGGAAGGAGCTTTTAATGTTTAAGTAAAACTTTCGAACCTCATTTCTGTTGCAGCATCTCTCTATCTCTTCAACCGCGCGCCTCTTGTGCTCTTTCTTTTTCTTTGGAGAAGCCGGTGTTAATATCTCCTCCTCGTCTCGCGTGCAGCTATTTAGTCCCTTTGTGCAGACTAGCTTTAGCTTCTTCTTTTTTATTTGCATGTGGTTGTTGCGTTTGTGGTGTCCGGGTGTAACCTAGCACATCGGAGGCGGCATCTCTGGTGGCATTTTGGCAATGTTTTATTTGGCTATCAACACTTGATGCTGGCTGCATAGAACCTCGTTGAAAGTTTTGAGAGGTTGGAGAAGGAACTGGCGATATATTGCCTTCCTGTCGTCAAAACATTTATTTTTCTGTGGTGTTCGGCCGGATATCCGCAGCTGTCCGCAGCCCAGGCTACATCGCGGTAGGTGATCGGAGTAAATATTGGCCCTTCGGAGTGTTCGAACGTCTATGAAACTGGAGGAGTACCTTAATCTGGATGACGGGTGATTGATCGGGAGATCTCCACGTCTCTTGTGAATGCTGAGATGAGTGAACTATGTATATTGGCTTCCGAAATGTGTCGCCATGCAGCATGAATCCGTTATCGGAGAGCGTGTCGTCGTCGTGCAGACTGCCCAACAAACATACTCTCGAGAGATGTGCTCTACAAATCTAAAAAAAACTCTTAAAAGACTCTCGTAAGACTCTTGAATACTCTCAGAACATAATCTTTTTTGATTAAATTGAATTTTGTTCTCATAGTACTCTCATTAAAATGGTAAAAGGCTACCAGAGTAAAAAAAGACGTAAACTCCCATTATGAGAGAATATTTGATTCTTGTTATGTGTGTTCAACTTTCATGTTACTGTCAAAGAGTAAAAGTATTATAAGAAGAATCATGATGAGAGTCAAAGTATCGAAGTACTCATAAAAATACTCTCTTCAGCCTAACACTCTTGTTTTGAGACCGGATGGCTGTTAAAAATACCTATTGATGTCAATTCAAAATAATTGCGTCCCACCATACGTCAAAAGTAATTTTGTCAGTATGCAGTGTGCTTGCGGTGACAGAAGTTTTTTAATTAATTTAATGCATTTCTTTATGGAGAAAAAAGTGTAGGTATCTCTGCAGCACAAATCGTCATCGAAAACATATTCATGGTCTGGTTGGCCAGCATGGATTGGCTGGTTTTTCTACTCGCAAACAAACTCACAGTCAACTCCGATGACGTCAGATTTACATATACTTTTGCGAGCAAATGTCATAACATGCGTATGCAGTAATCTTTGTATTCTTTCATTCATGTGCACGCGGCAATGATGGAAAAACAGAAATGCGTCTTTAAATAGTACGAAACCACGACATTTCTTAATTCTTAAAAATCAGTTTACTTACTCTGATTCGGGAAGACCAAGCCAATTTTACTCTGGTTAAAAGGGTAAAACTCTGGAAAACAGCCAATATGCTCGCACGAGGAGAGCTAATCTCTGTTAAAAAAGCTTAACCGCTCACAAAAAGTGAATGACTCTTATTAGAAAACTATTTTTTCCGCCATTTAATTTCTTACCTCTTAGAGTTACCAACGTCAAGGTATACGCATCTAGTTGATTTGCATTCGTTTGTTATAAATAAAATTAAAAAAAATATATACCGAAAAGATTTTATGAATGTACGAAGAAATGTTAATTATTTCTTTTTGTAGGATGGTAAGAGCTATATTTTGGTTTTTATTATGCCCTAAAACTAGGATATATTTTGAAACGTATAGTTTGTAACAGTAAATTATCACCGCGTAATCACATACTTTGCATTTTTATTGATTGAGACCGAATACATAATCGACCATGTACCTAAATACGGACGGACATGGCTTATTCGACTCGCATTTTGGACGCGATCATATCCTCTTACATCCTATTTTACTCCTTACCCTGTTAATTGAGGTAGAAACACATTTTAAACAGAGAAAATGCGGCAACCCTTCTGCAATGAGCTATCTTTTATAATTTATTTTTCAAATTGATTATTTTTAAGGCGCTTTGTTTTTATCGAAGTAAAATGTTAACTTTAGCAGATAAACTTTCAGTTGCACCCATCTTGCATAAATAACCTCAGAAAAAATATTATTTAACTCAATAATATTGATGACAATGGTGTTCCATCAAACAGCGCATTGAAAATAAAAATTACTTTTAGAAGTATATCTTTTTCTCTTTTTCACTTCATGTCCTTATGAAAAATTAAACCATTTTTGGCACATAACATGATAAAGATGGCACGAAAATTGTTTGTTATATGCTTCTCTCTCTTTCAAACAAGAATAACTCTTCACATCCCATAAGAAGAACTTATTGTCTTATTATGAAACCGACTAACTCTTGCAAGGAGAGTTTAAGACTTTTTATCAGATATCAAATAACTCCCATAAGTGGGGCCATTTAACTCCCGTAACACTCGCAATCTCTGGAAGAATACTCTTATAAGACTCTCGTAGAGTGTTATGGGAGGAAAAATGTTAGTTGGGTGTGCTCTCCGATCATGCGACCAAAGATCCGGGCGGGCACTTAAATCACCTGCGACAAAGCGTAGAGCATTGCTGATAAGTTCTGCAGTCCAAGAGAGCGAAGAACATTTCTTAGCTGTCGTTATATTTCTCCTCTGAGAGCATTTGAGGCCAATGTTGGAGAATATAGCCTTAATGCGGATCGTCGTGATGCGCTTTCGGTCACATATTTGAGCTTAAGACTTTTTGCCCGAAGTCTGCCTCCAACGATGAAGCCACATCTGGAAAAGCGTTGCTTGTGACGTGCGTCGGTATAGCAGTCGCTAAAGTTAAGGTCGTGGTGTTTCATCCTCTTTTTGCTCGGCACATCCCAATGCGTTTCTTGGATGGCAGTGCAGCCTTGCAGTTGTTGAGGGCCTCCGCTAATTGCTTGGCTGCATGTGGTCTTTTAAGGGACCCTGCGTTCCATTAAAACACCCAAAGCTCGTTGTTCTTGTCTTGTTTGCATTGGTACGGTAAATCCTTCCTCAAAGCTCTTCTATACAGTCATATATGTACTCCCCTAGCTACCTCCAACTTATAGCTCAACAATCACAGTAAATGGAAACCAACGCTAGATGGAGGACAGGCACCACCTGAGGTCAAACCTCCAAATAAGTCTGGCCCCGTCTCGATCCAAAACGATCAGAGAGCTTGATCTCCTTAAAGAGATCCAAAATGAGCACTGCAGTAGGAATTATAACCGGACACTGCTTATTAGGTCTTCACACCAAAAGGATATAAGTGTTTTTTCAAATGACTGCCTAGAAGAAGCTGCCTAGAGGAGGAAAAGGAGGAAAGTGCCATTTCCTCTGTAGCTGCCGGGCGCTCGCATCGTCCAGGAAATCCATAATAGGCACCTACTTCTACAACTATCCAAAGGTGACCTCAGTGAGACACCGGTCAGAAAGATACTAGAAATCACTAACAAGACTGGCGGGCTGTCATAAAGTTCCCGCCAACCCCACTTGGTTACATACCCACGTGGCAGTACAATGGGCCTGCTTTGGCCTTAGTGCACCTTAAAGCCACTTAACTACCTACCCACCCAGAGATTTTTAAGTTCACCGAGTTATTCTGTCACCTAATTTTCGTATAGTTTGAAGTGGAGTCTTGGCAAGGAGAGTTTCCTAAGGGTGAGCTATCTGCGACTTAGCTAATTATAGATCGCCGAAGAGAAAATTCAGCGAGCATTTAAAGAGTTTGGCGCTGTTTGCCGAAAAAAAATCAGTGGTCATAATTCTTATCGGCGTCCGAGAACGTCTCCTAGGACCATGGCGTCTCCTAGGACCATGCGTCTAATCGCGTATTCGTTTCAACACCGAATCGTGCAACTGGTGTGGAAAACAGTAAAAATTTGTTCTTTTCTCGTACACCTGAACGGCATCGTGGTCATGTTAATGTTCTTTTGAACTGCGAATTCGTTCGATGTCGACTCGAAATTTCGCCACCGACGTATTTGACGGTGGAGGCTGGGTGTAACTTTGATTGAGTATGTGAAGTGACGTTTCGACTCAATTTTCTTTCGCGATTTTTTACAATGCCACTGAAATTGTATGAAATCGACAAAAACTTATCGAATAACTCAAATCAATTCAAAGCAAGTCAAAGCAATTTGACACAACGTGATAACGGCACGGGGGCAGTATGTGTCGTTCTGGATACAACGAAACCGGGTGTACACCACGCTGGAATTTTCGTGAACACCGAGTATTATTTGACACGAAACTGCACCGAGCTGGTGGAGGTGGATCCAGCTGACTAAAAACAGCCTATAAGAAATGTTAGAGCAAACTTCTGGCAGCTGGGACGAAAGTATTTCAAATGACCAGAGCTAGTGTTACAAGGCTGGATATTATGAAAAGTACATCAAGATCCTGTAGGCATGAAGCTTAATAAAATGAGCCAAAGAAATGAAGTGCGATCGCGGTCCATTTTTCGAAGTCCCGTATCCACATCCATTCAAAAAGACAACGTAAATCGAAGTTGCAGCACCTTCATGACATAAAGCTGAATTCTGGAGCCGAAACACTCCTGGATCAACGAAACAATATATAATTGGCCTGAGTCGTAGCTGCAAAACAGTTATGCGTTGTCGGGTCCGTATACATTCAGACTTTTCAGAGTCTTTACGCCTGGGTAACAGGCACTGTCACTATAGATGAGCGTTTTGTGGTCTACAGACGAGGTTGTGCCAATACTAATTCATTACTCTCTGCAAAAAGTTTCAAAAACATTAATTACAACTCTATATACCTACCTCTGAACGGCGTTTAGTGACGTACAATTGATTCGTTTATAATGGCGCATCATTATCAGTTACCCAAAACTATCATCGCATTACGATCTTCACTTATTGTTTTGTTGATTGTGACAACGCGATTTGTGGCGCTCTAATGGTAATTTGGTTTTGTTACCATATTTATGGGAACGGTCAGAACTACCAAAGACAGAGCGTCCCAACTGCACATCAATATGGAACTTATTTCTTTTCGAAATATTATCTTGATTTCAAGTTTATGGATTCTAGGAATATCTGCCAAGGTGAGCCTAAAAAACAGTTTTATTAAATAAGGTTAACATAAAAGATCTTCCTGTTCTAAAGCGCAATTTCATGATGAAAATAAGTGACATTGAGTGCAAATCACAGTCACACATTGTCAATATCACCTGCACTGAGACGAAATCGAATCGAGTCGCAGGACTCAATATGTTTGTAACACTAACCGAGGATGTCTACAAAATGCGATACAATCTCGATGTGCTCTATCTGAACAAGAAGGGAGTTTGGGAGAGTTTTTTCAAGTTCACAAATCTCGATGTTTGCGAGTTCTTGTCAGTGAAATTCACAGTTCCAGTTTTGCTGATCGCTCGAAATTTGATGAGAAAATTTAGCAACTTTCCCGAGGAGTGCCCCATCAAAAAGGACACGTTCTATTACATTCAAAGGATGAAATTCGACCCTGAACTATTTCCACCTTATTTCCCTGAGGGACAATTTTCAGCGACTGGATCGTTGTACAACGAGAAGCATACGTTTTTGACTTATAAGATCGGAATACAAATTGTGTCCAAAGTAAATAAAAAGCTACATGTCAACGACGGACATGTCAACAAGGTTAATGAGTGAGGGGCTAAGAAGACTAATTATAGGTAGTGGGTTTTAAATAAAATATTTGTCACTTAAATGCACCTACCTACCTACGCAATACAATTGATTTTTAAGTTGAGTGCACTTCCACTCCTTGAACCCTCGCGTGTTTTATATCCTTGAAGGGGCAAATGGAGCACTCTAGCAATTTACACCCCGAAATAAGAACTCAAGTCCAAGTACAATAAAACAAAGCGCATGCAATGTCGTATCCAACAAAGAAGACTTCATAAATTCCAATGTGACCTCAGCTTTATGAAAGATTAATGCAACGGGAGATTCCAGAAGTCATAAAGCAAAACCCACCACAGACCAAGCGAAAAGAAGAAAGCCCCTGGAAGCGAATCCAAGTTTATTGCACGTCGCCAGAGTATGGGGCGAAATAATTCAGGACGCATTAGGAGAATGGCACATAAATTGCGGACGGAATCACTTCAAGGAGCTCCACCACCAACGAGCAAAATGCTTTATTACAATTCGGTGCTGAATAATGCACTAGGACGAGACAACTTAACCTACTCTCGTGTATTTATTTTACCTTTTATTTGTCCTCCGTGTCCTGTCCTATGGAATGAGGCGCGCACGTTGGGGTACACTTCTGATGCGAGAAGAGCAATTCTTTTATGGGCCGAATCACTCCCGGAAATTAGAAGTGACATAGACGAAAGTTAGTGCGTTGCGGCATCGACAATCAAGCAATGATTTCGCGATGTTTGTCGAAGAATTTATGCAAATTTTTTTTATGCGGTTTGAAATGCAAAAATAAAATAGATTCCTTTGACAAATTTAGGCAGCCCTATGCACGCACACCCCGTGAGGTAGCAATGAAAATTCACCCCGCGTTCGGTGTCTCAAAGGAATGCGCTTCAAGTGTGGGCAACCCACACCCTTCCAGCATAATTTCAGATTTATGGCAATCTGCCAATAATAAATTCACATATTACGCGAATTACCCTTTTTTTAAAAAAAGGAAGAAATATTGATTCAATCGAGGGCTGACTTGAGTGACATTTTTTATTCATAAGAGTTTTCTTTTGGTTTTGGTTCTTTTATTTATTTTTGAAAGGAAAATCAAGGATCTGAGCGAGTGAAGGAGGTGGGAGGATTACAAATGTGCTTGTGGCTTGGCAATGCGATTTGTTGCGGCCACGAGCTTGGGTGTTAATGGCAAAGGGAACGCATAAATCGCATTACAGGGGTGTATAGTGGTATACTTTAAATTAAATATTTAAGAGCACTTCGGGCAGTTTGGGCGAATTTATGCTTTATGATCGGGGAGGGGCACACTCCCCGGAGGGTCTTGTAATTCTTAATTTACGACTGATAAAAAAAGCGAAATGACCATATGGACAAAGAAATTTTATTGTTAGCAAAAAATGTTCAAATAATACAATGTAGTTACATTTCTTTATTTTCTATTTATTTTTAATAGATTAAGGGCTGAGGTTAAAGTTTGTTTGTCTTTCCTTGTCTTGCTAAAGAAAAGAAAGACTGAAAATGGTTTGTTTTAGAGACTGGAAAGCAAAGCATGGTAAGACCTTTACATCGTTTAATATTTTCAATCGGTCAGTATTTGTCTAAACAGGATAACATACGCCATACGCCATACCAAATTCACAAAACCAAATATAAGGCAGGCTTACCTTTTTTTTACAAACCGCGGTTTAAACCACTCCGGTGTGGATAGACTCTTGGCTTTTAATTAAAGGGATTCCTTAAGCTAATATAGTAAACTTCCTTATATTTATTTAGATCACCGCTTTTATACCCATTATAATCTTGAAGGATAATCCATTGACATATAGATTAAAGAAATCATCCTAAAATTTGCCCACCATAAGGGAATGGCCAGTGTTTCAAAAGCATTGTCTCCTTTTAGCTAATAAGTCCTCCATATTACCCTTTTAAACATAAACCAACACATTTAAGTACTCGTTGCAGAGGGACGGTGTCAGACAAAAACGCCAAGCAGTGGGTTCTATTCGATATTCTGTCTGTCATCCGTTAATTTTTATCCGCGATCTTTCATCTGTCATTTTTCATCTTTTATTTTTCATGCATCATCTTTTATCCGTTATTTTTCATCCACCATCTTTCAACCGTCACTTTTATCCATTCGTAGTTTTTCAGCCGCCATAATGAAAAATTACGGATGAAAGATGACGGTTAAAATATGATGGATGAAAGATGACAGATGAAAAATAGGCATGAAATTTTACGGATGAAAAAGGACGGATGAAGTATGACGTATGACAAATGCCGGATATAATTTGACGGATAATTTTTATTATTATTAAGTTGGGTTTTGCACTGCGACCTGTTGGTCTATTGTACCCCCTACGAAGCCTTGGAGAGGTTACTTCCCTCAAAGGAGCTCCCCTCATACTATAATTCATTACTAAATTATACCGAGGGTATGTGCTCCTGTTTGGCCTTGGCTGAAAGAACTCATCCTCATAGCACATTCTCTAGTACAGATTCAGGTAGGAATCTGAAAATGAGAAGTGGGTCCAAGGTGGGTATACCTCTCTGTCTGGTATCTGGTATTGGCCCAGACATTTCATTCTTGTGGTTCAGAGCCCCACAGGATTGCAAAATATGTTCCGGAGTGTCGCTAGCCTCATCACAAAATCTGCAAGAGGGTTCCTCTGTTACACCAATTTCCCTTAAGTGTTCCCCAAGTTTACATTGCCCTGTTACGAACCCTGTGAGAATGCGTAGATTGTTTTTACTAAGGCCGATGCATGCTTTGAATCTTCTCTGGTTATAGTTCCCTAGAAGTTTCTTTGCTTGCCTAAGACCTTGAAGGCTTTCCCACATCTTAGCTCGGTTTGCCTTCTTTGTTTTCCTGAATTCTTCCTTGAGGGTGTGTTCACCTATCCCAAAGAAAGGTTCAGGTCCTATGAAGGGTTCTGCTGCTCCTCGTCTTGCCAAGGAGTCCGCTGCTTCGTTCCCCTTTATTCCAACATGGCCAGGTACCCAGTACAGGTACCCAGATCATTAAGCTTGTGTAGGCACTCCCATACGAGTTTGGACCTGACTATCTGGGCCTTTAGCGCCTTAATGGCTGCCTGGCTGTCGGACATTATTGCTATGTCGCAATTCCTGTAATTTCTGTCAAGACTAAATTGAACACATCTGTCTATAGCGTATACTTCTGACTGGAAGATGCTGGTGTATTTACCCATGGATTCGAATACTCCTGCACCAGTTCCATCATCAGTTTTTGACCCATCTGTATACCATTTGATGGTGCTGTTGCTCAGTCTATATGTTGTGGATTCATTGCTCCAGCTCTTTTTGGTGCTGAGCTTCACGATGAAGTTCTTTTCGAAGCTAAACTTCCTCAAACTGTCATCCTTGGGGATAGCCAGAAGGGGGAGTTTATCGAGAAGTGCATCAAATTCCTTCGACCCAATGCACCGCTCCCTCCCAGTCCCCTCTTTAGCCATCCTGAGGATCGTTTTCCTAGGCGTTTCCTCAACCACGATGTGTAGTGGTGTCAGTTCCAAAAGCACTTCAATGGCTGCGGTCGGACACGTTCGCATAGCCCCGTTTATGCAGAGGCTTGCCAGTCTTTGCACTCTTTTAAGTGTTTTTCTCGTTGTGCTCAGGTTTGTTCGTTTTGCCCATGCTACTGCTCCGTAAGTGATCATCAGTCTCACTATGGCAGTGTAAATCCATTTTATGATGTTCGGGTTGCATCCCCAAGACTTACCCGCAAGGCTCCAGCATATCATAAGAGCACGAGTAGCTTTTCTAGAGATCTTTTCTGTGTGCGTTTTCCAGATGAGTTTACTGTCTAGAGTTAAACCTAAATATTTTACCTCTTTGACTTGTACCAGTGTCAAGCCCGATAGTCTTATAGGTTTCATTTGAGTATTTCTTTTTCTTGTGAATGGTACTATGGTTGTTTTAGCCGGGTTAAGATTAAGCCCGGCTGTGTTAGACCATTTTTGGACGGTTTTGAGTGCTCCTTGAATAATTTCACAAAGCGTTCCTTCAAACTTTCCCCTGGCAATTAATACTATATCATCAGCATATGCCTGACAGCTGATGCCTTGGTTCATCCACAACTAGGCTCCACATGAGTGGTGACAAAACTCCTCATTCTGTGGGCACCCTGTTGTTGTGCTAACCTTGATAATTTCCCGCGATGTATGCGTCTCCACTGATCTTGTGCTCAGCAGTTCCTGCATCCATCTGGCAACTGTGCTATTTACTCCCTTCCTATCTAGGGCTCGCCTGATGGCTTCGTGTGACGTATTGTCAAATACCCCCTCGATATCTAGGAAGGCACAAATTACTGTCTCTTTGGTGTCAAGAGCATTTTGGATAATTTCCGTCAACTGATAAAGAGCGGTCTCGGTAGATCTGCCCGCTCTGTACGCATGCTGGCGGTGGTGAAGAGGGAAGTTGTGAAGCACTTCTTCTCTTAGGTAATTGTCCACTGCTTTTTCCATTGTTTTTAAAAGAAACTATGTTAAGCTGATCGGTCTATAGGACTTAGGTTGTGTGGGTCTTTTTTCCCCACTTTTGGAATAAATACAACCTTTGCCCGCCTCCACTGGTTCGGTATGTATCCCAGGCCAAGACTACCTTTTGCTATTCTTACCAAGTGTGGGAGAAGCATTTCTTGCTCATTTTGTAATAGGGCTGGGGAAATGCCGTCTACACCTGGTGACTTGAAAGGTTGAAAGGAGCTTATTGCCCACTCTAGTCGGCCTCTAGAGCAAATGGCCTTTGCTATATGCCAGTCTTTCCTCCGAGTTCTCGAGGTGTTGGTCCTGCTCCAGACATAGGTGTCAGGAGAGATTCCAGGGAAATGAGTTTTTAAGAGCAGCAGTGCTTTCTGTTCCTCATTCTCTGTATCCATATCCTTCCGCTTTCTTTAGAGACGTAGGCACTCCACCTGATTTTGCAAGAGCCTTGTGTAGTCTTGCTGCACTTTCTTTCTTTTAGCTTTACTTATTCCTTTATTGTAGTTGGTTAGTGCCTCTCTTTAGCTCTGCCAGTCTCCGTTTCGCTTAGCCAAATTAACTAAATTCCACGTCTCAGATCTTAGTTTTAACAGGTTATTGCTCCACCATGGCACTTCCTTGGCTCTCCGATTCATACTAAGAGGACAGCTACTTTCAAACGCGTTAGTGATGGCTCTTGTGATGCCCTCTACTGCGTTTTCTAGACTCAGACAGTGGGATGGAGCTTGTCTTACGTCAATTTGCTCCAGATTGCTTCCAAGGTTTTCTTTGAAAGCTTCCCAGTTAGTCTTTCTTGGATTTCTTACCAGATTTCGAATGGAACCTGTGCTGTCGAGATCAAATAGGATGATTCTATGCCCCAACAGCGATGGTTCATTCGATACTTTCCAGTTTCTTATCAACCTACTTATGCTCGGACTACCAAGCGTGAGGTCAAGTACTTCCTTTCTTACCCTAGTCACAAAAGTGGGCATGTTTCCTTCATTATATATGTCTAGGGAAGAGCTAAGTATAAATTCTAGGAAACACTTACCTCTATTATTAGTGTCCGTGCTCCCCCAGATAGTGTTATGCGCATTTGCGTCGCACTCGATGAGCAGTGGCATGTGGAGCTTGTTGCAATGCTCCACTAGGGCCTGCAGTTGGGAAGCGATGATTATGGCGCGGTGAGTTCCCTCCATGTCCAGGCTCACTTGAATAGGCACCACGTCTCGTGAAGCGTATTCTGAAAGTGGAATATATTTATACTTTTTGTCTTTTAGAATGCATGATCTTGGCTTGGACACTCTCGTATTCCAAGTTTGACGGTTGAAAGATGGCGGATGAAAAATGACGAATAAAATTTAACGGATAAAAGATGTCGGATAAAGTATTACTTATGAAAGGTGAAATTCGACGGATTAAAAATGACGAATGAAAGTTGATGGACTAAAAATAGTGGGTCAAAGATGACGGAAAAAATGATGCATGATAGAAGACCGATGAAAAATTACGGACATAAAGTAGCGGATAAATTATGATGGATGGGTAGGTAGGTAGAAGTGGTTGCATCCAGAAAAGAAGCTCAAGTAGCACTTAAAGTGCCGTTTTGATACCACAAACTCACGTGACCTGGATATTTGATTTGATCTAATTCTAGATCCAACCTGTTGAATAAAGGAATGTTATTAGTTCTCTGATGCTCTTACCTGAGACCTCCTCAAGTGTGTTGAAGAAGGGTTTCCCTAATGCCCGTTGTCTGGCCCTGGCTAGTGCCGGACAGGCGCACATTAGGTGCAAAAGAGTTTCTTTTTCAGTCGCGTCGTCACAACTGCGACAATGTGTGTTGTGGGGAATGCCAAGTTTGGCGGCATGTTCGCCTATTGGCCAGAGTCCCGTGCAAATCGCTGTTAGTCTGGCGATATCGGAACGCGTTCTATTAAGCAGATCATGTGTTTTTGCTTTGTTATATTTTGGCCACCACTTTCTAGATATGGCGCAGTTAGTTAGCCTTGACCATCTAAGGTTGGCTGTTGCCAGATAGTTCGAGGATATTATGGCCTTTATTGCGCCAAGTGGGATATGTACTGACTCTGCGAGTGAGCAAGGGAGAAGTGAACCCTGCCTCGCCAAGACGTCAGCTTGTTCGTTGCCTGCTATACCGCTGTGCCCCGGTACCCAGATCAGGGAGACCTTGAAATGGGCATCAAGCGAGCCCAGTTCGTATTGGCATTCTTTAACAAGTTTGGAGGAAGTGATTACTGAGTCAATAGCTTTGATGGCTGCTTGACTATCGACAAAAATAGCGACGTATTGCTTTTGTGTTTTAAAAGGGTGTGTTTTTAACTGACGACATGCTTCGCGAACTGCGAGTACTTCCGCCTGGAATATGCTGGCTGTGTCTGGAAGTCTGTAGGATTTAGAGATATTAAGAGATTCTGAGAAAACTCCTGCACCGACACCACAGTCCATCTTGGACCCGTCAGTGAAGATGGTTACATCGAAAGCTCTGGATATCTCTCGTTTCCTCCATTCTTCCCTTTAAGGAAACTGTACGTCGCAGTGTTTTAGGGAGTTTGTTCTGGGGTAAGGTAGTCTGTTGGAGACGCTGCTAATTCGATCGGCAGTGACTCTAGGATGATGCTGTGGCCGTAGGGTCTCGCAGACCAGACACCAGCTTCCCTGATTCTGATTGCGTTAAGTGTAGCTAAGTTTTTAATGTGTAGATCAAGAGGCAGAAGATGCAGCATAACTATTAGAGCGTCTGACGGGGCTGACCGTAGGGCGCCTGTGGAGCCTATGCATGCCGTTCTTTGCACCCTGCTGAGTTTGTCTACATTGTATCGTTTGCTAAGCGCTGGCCACCATACTAGTGATCCATACGTGAGTATTGGTCGTACTACGGCTGTGTACATCCATAAGGTTAGTTCGGCTTTAGGCCCCATCTTTTACCGAAGGTTCTGTTGCAGGCGCAGAAGGCTATACAAGCTTTCTTTACCCGATGTTTGCCTTCCAGTTAAGTTTAGGATCGAGGATGACTCCTAGATACCTTGCACTGTTCGATAGGGATAGTGATTGGCCATTTAATTGAGGAAGTGTAAAGTCAGGTATTTTGGTTTTTGTGGTGAAAAGCATTAGGTCAGTTTTGCTTGCGTTCACGCCTAGGCCACATTGCTTGGCCCAGGTGCTTACCATACTCAAAGCGTGTTCCATGATCTCACTAATTACGGAGGGGAACTTTCCTGATACCAATATCACCATGTCATCCGCATACCCTACTACTTTAATCCTTTCTCTGTCTAGTCTTTTAAGGATTTTATTGAAGACCAAGAGCCAAAGGAGAGGAGAAATGACACCGCCCTGGGGTGTCCCTCTATTAGCGAATTTGATGGATAAAAATGATAGATAAAAAATGACGGATGAAAGATTATGTATCAAAGATGAAGGATGAAAAATGACAGATGAAAGATGACGGATGAGAGTTACAGAATGATGGTATCAGGAATTATCCAAAAATTTTAATAAAAATACTTATGTAATAGCCTAAAGTTCAACAGATTCTGAGATTTGGCTTGATTTATAAATATTCCAAAGCTAATTCTTAAAAGTTTAAGCGTCTGAACTTTAAGCATAAAGCCCATGTAAGAACGGGTTACTGTTTCTATTCAAATGATATTTTCAGCCAAATTTTTTCGAAGGTTGTTTAAAAAGTTGCTTATAGTTAAAACAAGTCAATTGGTGCAAGAGTTCCTCTGTAACAAACTTTTAATACCATACCATATCTACCCAGTAACATGAAATCTTTAGGCTTTTTCGGCCTTAATCCATACATTTTAAGTCAGTTATTTGTAGGTAGGTACCCCACCCCATAAAATGGGCGAGGAATAAGAACTAAAGGGGGGACCACAAAGCAGTCTCAGGCTTCGGCTTCGCCCAGTTACGATACGTGGGCTTTGAACCGGCTTTGCAATGACATTTCGCTCCTGGGGAAAGAGCTTTTTTTATGCAGTCACTCTCACTACATTTTCCAAGCATGCCACGATAAATTAAAAAATACGCACACACAGCCGAAAGCTCTGGTAGCTAGTGCTGTGTATACATAATAATGTGGAACATTCATGTCCAAATAATAAATAAATAATATGGAATTTAGCCCAAATGTAGACACACTCGGCGTCATATCCGCATGACCAACACACTTATAACGGGTGATTTTTTAAGAGGTTGAGAACTTTTTTTAAAAAAAAAACACAAAAAATTCAAAAAAATTAATGAAATATTTATTTGAATCGATAGTTTGAACCTTGCAATTTAATGTTTAAAGATAATTTCATGCAAATGTTGACCGCGGCTGCGTCTCAGGTAGCCCATCCGCTGAGTCCAATTTTGGCATACTCTTTCACACATATCGGCCGGTATCTCACGAATGAATGCATGGATGTTGGCTTCCAGTGCGTCAATCGAAGCGGGCTTGTCCCTATAGACATTAGCCTTGACATACCCCCACAAAAATAATCTTATGGTGTCAAATCGCACGATCTAGGCGGATTAATTTGCATTAGCGTTGTTCATTTATAAGACGATCCATGGTTAAATTGCAAACCAAACTGAAGCTGTTTGACAGTGACACAAGGTACTAAACACACGTCAGCTGTCAAAACCAGTGTTGCCAAAACCAAACCAGCTAAAAAATCACCCTTTACAAATATAGCCAAAGGCAGACTGATTAATGGCCGTTTCACATTCAGCGCGAGAGCGTCAAAGCAGAGCGGCAGCGACAACACGAGACGAGAGAAATCGTTTGCTTAAACACAATGAGAGCGAGAAACCGCGGCGACTATTATGTTTCTAAAATTTGTCGAATTGCACATAAATAGTTTATATTTCGCAACAAGTATAAGCTTCGAGAAGAAAATGTCTATTCAACAGGGTGTCATGACTCACAACACCGACTGACAGAATAATCGTCAACCTCGGCGAGGGTTTTTCAATTTTTCGAAAAGCCCGGCGAGCGAGACACCGATCACGCCAGTATTGTGATGTGAACCATCCCATATATTGCCATTGATTGAAATTCATTTGACAGCTCGCTCGAGATCGACCCCCCCGCGCTTACTCTCTCGCTCTTTATGTGAAACAGCAATGACTTCGTGAGTGCAATCGAAATCAACCCCATTTGCTTCACACGAAGCAAAAGTTCAGCACATCTGAACTCGTGCTGGGCTTCTGAGCCTCATTACGTAGCATTATACGTTTTCTCTTTATACGCTTTCTCTTTGCAAACAACACTGACATCCTATGGCTGAACTTGTAAACGTCAAGCCGAGGCCAAGCCCAGGCTGCTTTGTGTTTCCCGCATAAATCTCTTAAGCTAGTTTCGTTAAAACCTCATGGAAATGTGTTAAAAACGAAAACTTAAGCCAAAAGAAACAGGTTTTTTTCAAAAAACGCCCATTTTTTATAAACTTTTGCTTAAGTTAATAGCGAAAACACATCCATTTACTCTCTACAAAGATTCAATAAATATCGTTTTATTTAAATAAAAGAACTTAAAAGATTGTGAAAGTACCTCACCACGAAGACCCAACTAATTTGCTAATTACCTTTTCATTATTACTCCCAGAGGGATAAGAATGTTTTGCACCTTAATCCTGTCGTTTCTTAACCTCATTTTGGGACACACTCTTTAGGTACGTAACCGCAAGGATTGCTCATTAACTCATTTAGTTAGCGATACCACATCTTCTTATGTGAGTCCTGCAAAAGAGTCATTAAAATAATTCAAAAACCAATGCAAGCAACTTTCTCGTGGGTAAATCTATGGTCCCCTTACCAAATGCCTTTGCCTCTCTGTGCTGGGATAATGGTGCAGGCATCATCCCCATGCATGGTCGTAAATTGCCGCAATGTTAGGGGTTGTAAATTCCTTCCAGATAACACTCATATGTATACGAGTTGAACGCGCCATGCACTCCCATAATTATTATGATTATCGTCCTTTTAATGGTTGTAATTTTCAAAGGAGTGCTTGTGCTGGTTTGCACGCTGGCAAAGTTGCTCCAAGGAATCTTCATGTATGACCCGCAAAGTCATTCAAAGATTTGTTCCGCTCCCAGTAGTGGCTCTGCACACACATTCGAATCTATTTTTCGGCAAAAGTTCTGCACAACATACACTCGAGGAGGATGCAAATCATTAGAGTTACCCCCATCTGCCGCCTCCATAAATGTGTGGGCTTGTGTGTATCGTACAAAGCAACCTTAATTTGAATCCCAGCCCGGGACAAGGTGAATCGCATTTAATAGGTTTAAAGGGACCTATTTAGCATAATGGAATTACACCCGGGTGACGGCTAATAGAAAACCCCTAATAAAATCTTTCTTATCTGCAGCCTGGAATCTCCTCGTGGGCAGAGGAAGTCACGTTGATGTAGCACACATGCTATTAGAACGATAGACGCGTCAAATATGCGAGGCTGACTCCACTTGGAAGCTTCCTTCTAGTCAGACATTATACAGTATATAAATAATTTGTCAAATTTTTTTTCTCATATCTTTTAACTTTGATGCTGGCCCACTGCATGCGGACATCAAGAGGTATAAGCGCGATCATGGCATTGCGATAAGACATCGTCGGCACGTCTGATGGAGCGCTGAAACTTCCATAACTTTCCTGTCCGTCGTTCCTAATCTGAGGTTGTATCGCGCCGTAGTTACACTGTTTATTTATTTGTTTAACACGAAAAGTGGAAGCTGGAAGCGCGGTGCCTTTTGGTTTCAATGCCGATGTCTGTTAGGTCAGAAATTGGTTGCACTGTTGTGTCTGGAACCGACCCAATTAGTCAGTTTAGCTTCGGGTATATAAGAAGCTATAGTTGAGTTGGTTTGTTGGATCCTATGCAAATTGAAGTGACGAAACCAAAACAAGTTGTGGTGAGTGATATAGAGCTGCGGTTTTGATAAATTCAGGGTGTCGTGTTGCTTCGAGAGCAGAATTTTATGAAACCGGTAAGTTAAAAAGCTTCTGTAATCCGTAATTGCTTCTTCGAATTCAAGGAGGTGACAAGGTCCTTTTCATGCGCATCTGGTTTATTTTAATGGCTTAGTCGTAACAGAACGAAGTAAGTGTTCTACTTTTAGTTTGGAACTGAACATTGACTTACATATGGCTGAAGACAAGTGCTTTCTTACAAGTTGAAGGAAGAGTGGTTAAGTCATATTTGGGCTTCGTCGATGGTTTAAAAAAATCTGTGTACCTGCCATATTGTTCGTGTATGTTAGATACAGCTATAATGTAAGGAGAACTATCATGTCTGCACCCTTGTCAAATAACTGCTATAACCATAGGTGAAGAGCAGCTTAATCCAACCCACGCCTCGCACAAATAGAGTTATAAGCTTATGTAAAGTTATTGTTAAAGTTCGTTGTATCATCATAATAATCATTTTCGAATGCCGCTTATCCTTTAAAAGGGTCGCGGAGCGAGGGTGGCTAAATGGTCCTTCCATCTTTCTCGATCCTCCGCTACCAACTCAAGAGACTCCGGCGCAATCCCCAGGCGGGACTCAGAGAGGTTCTTTACCTGATCCCACCACCTGTTTCTTGGCCTACCAGGGGGCGACGCGCTCGCATCTCGGCTAGCATGACCTGTCTAGGAAGTCTGTCAGGGGGTATGCGATGAACGTGTCCAAACCTTCAAAGAATCGATCGCTCCACTCGGAGAAGTAGCTCCTCAACATTAAGATTCCCACGAATATTGACGTTTCTCACTCTATCGCTTAGAGTAACACCAGCAACGCACCTCAGGAATCTCATTTCGGCAGCTTGTACCCGCGATCTAATTCTTTCGGTCATTACCCAAATTTCATGACCAGAGATGAGGGTCGGAACGAACACTGAATTAAAAGCTGAGATCTTTGCTTTCCATCCAAGCTCAGCTTTCCTGATGACCGGCCGGCGCAGTTCCTTTGCTATTGCCCCAGCTTGGCCAATTCTACAGGACAACTCAGTATCAATCCTCCCATCTTTCGTGAAAAAGACCCGAGATACTTAAACTTCTCCACCTGTTTTAATGGAACTCCATTTATGTGCAGGGTACACTGCACAGGAGTTCGGGAAACAACCGTCACTTCCGATTTGTTCACGTTTACTTTCATCCCAGCATCACCACAGACGGCTGCAAAGCTATCCAGTCCAGAAAGACTCAAGAGAGATATGCCCCTATAGTTGGCACAATCTCTCCTGTTCCCTTTTTTGAAAATGGGCACTATAACTCCCGTTTGCCAATCGCTAGGTGCCTTCCCGCTATCCCAGGCCACCTTAATGACACGTGTTAGCCATTTAACACCCTCTTCACCCATTGCCTTGAGGATTTCTGGCCGGATTTCATCAACTCCAGCAGACTTGCCACCTTTTTGCGATTTAATCGCTTTAGTGACTTCGTCTACTGTGGGACTATTCTCCGCCCTTATCTCGTCAGCAGTGGGAATGCCATCCTCAGTGCCCTGTTGGGGGTTGAGCAACTCCGAAAAGTGCTCTCTCCATCTGCGCAAGACATCGCTCTCATTTGCAAGAAGTGTACCGTCCTTGGATTTAACCCCTAGAATGATATTTAACTTCCTTCTTCTGAGCCGGCGAATGGTCTGCCAAAATATCTTGTTTGCAGATCTGTAATCGTGCTCCAACTTCTCGGCGAACTTTTTCCATGACTGTTCCATGGCTGTTCCCAGTCTGACTGCCAGATTGGAAGTCCTTCGCGCCTCATTGTACCGGGCTCGAGAGGTTGAGTTTCTACATTGGATCCACGCAATGAAGGCTTTCTTCTTCTCTCTGATGGTTTCTTGAACTCCAGGCGTCTTAAGCCAAGCAGTTCTTTTCCCAACTCCAGCCACCACCCCAAGCCGCTTCACTCCACAAACATTTCCTGCAGAGGCAATTACTGCCGATAAAAACAGCTGCCATTCCTCCTCTACGTTCAAAAGGTCACTTGGATTCAACTCCGAACATGCTGTGCAAAACGCTCTCTGAAATCAGAGTCAGCATCCTGGCAACCTTTCCCATCGTATGCAGGTCACCAGTCTTGGTTTTCGCCTGGGTGGCAAAGAAATACTGTCACTGAAAAACAATTTACACATCACTAAGTGGTGATCAGTTGACAACTCAGCTCCCCTGAAAACTCGAACATCACAAATGCTTCTTTGAACACACGATGGTACAACAAAGAAATCAATCGATGTATGTTCCAAATAATTATTTTTAAAAACAACGGCTATAAGTTTTTTTCACTCACTGAAGACCAGTTTTTCAGTACAAGATTATCCTTCTTGTAGGACGTAAGTTACCAGCCTGAGTACCTAAATGATAACTACAAACTACCCCTTTTTGAGTGAGAAAATTCGATGCAATCAGTAATGGCGCGAGTCTTTTCCGAAGATCACCATTCAATGCTGGTTTGGTTATGGTGTTAACCTGCACTTCAGACGAATCAAGTCAGATTTAACCCGGCGAATGGGAAAGCTGGGGGTAGCCAAAGCCGTATGAGGGGAATACATATACTGGTATTCCCGTAAGCGTGCGGAGGTGAGGGCTTACACCGAAGCGGTATATACCCAACCCCAAGTGAGAGTTATAGCCTCAAGGATGGGAAGGTGTAGGGGTAACCGATTTCGGTATGAACCCTTGTCGGAGAAGAATTTTAGTCAAGACGCTATGGGGGAGGTATAAATAACGGACGCGGTATGAACTTGAACCAGGGGGAAATATGTGCCGGTGCTCCTATATGGGCGGTATGACACCGTATCAGGCCAGTACACCTTTGGGGTGTAGTGGGATAAGGAGCAGTGATGGGAAGATTTGGCGTTTAGTGTAGGTATTCTACGATTGAGTTCCAATGATGGTGGAGAGATGGGTTCACCAATCAGGCGTTTAGCAAATTTGACCGAGAGATAAAGCTTATTATCCTCTTTAAGTCGCGAGTCTTTTTAGAGCATTTAGATCTTCAAAGAAGAAGAGTTTTCCTTCTCAAGGTAGATAGGGTGAATCAGTTATACAGGAGATGGAGGTGAGCCATTGTCTCTTCCTCCTCCTTGACTCTGCAACTTTTACAGAAATCGTTGAAGGGAGCACCAAGTCTTCTGGCATGTCGCCCTACCAAACAATGCCTGGGAGGTCCAACGCCCAATTCATCCTGAGCACTCAGATTCAACCAGATCAACGATCGAGCACTGGCCAAGATTTAATTGGAAGAGAGACATGTGCTGATATTTTTTCACCTATTGTTTGCAATCGTAATGGCTTCGTTGTCCAGGTGAAATTTTATCGAATTTTTGGGTACTGCCGGTTTCGTTACATGCGTCAGATTACCACTAGCACCTCCTTTAGCTAGTTTGTAAGCTCTGCAGCTGCCTAGAATATCCCTGTAGCCGTGGAACCCAGCATATATAGGGTACGTCGCACCTGACAGCAATAGTTGGCATTGCGTTACCTACTTGGATCGTATCGTTGGCGATTCCAAGGCTTGGCAGCTTGGCTATCTCTATCGAAAACAATAGCGCTGAAGTCTTTTAAGCTAACTGAAAACAAGGCCGTGGCTTCTCGAACAGCTGTGATTTCTGCCTGAAATAAACACTACAGTGATCCGGTTGATTTCAAAAATGTGGATTTTTTGATAAAGTTTGGTTAAAATAACTTCAATTTGAGCATAGCCATTTAATAATGACTTTCGTCAAACTTATGTTAAGAAGTTGCCCCCTAGTGTATGACTCATGACTTAAGGTGTCTGAATATTAACATGACTGACACATCTATGTAGATATACCACTGTATCCCGAAATCGATACACTTGCCAGCAAAAAAAAAGTCTATCTATATCTCCTTAAAGAACCCACAAGACAAATAATTCTAAGACTTAAAGTCTTAGTTTATTTTGTAAGAATATATCCACATCGTTACCGCAAAAGTTGTTGTATCTATGTGCACGGCAGTGATGATGTATTTAACAGAAAAGGTGTAATTTTGTATGCACGTCACGTTCTCATAGTGCACAGCTCCAAAATGTGTTTGCGTCTATGAAAACTCAGGGTATATGAAATTTTTATATCTGTAGGTATACCTACAACGTATATAATGCTATACTTATATCTTCAGCCTCATTTTTTTGGTATTTTCTCTACTTGGGGAGCTAAGTCTTATTTCATTTCGAGCTGTGATGCGCTGCACAGCATAATAATATCGCACCTGTATGTAACATCTGACGGAAAATTCTCTATTTCGATGGGATTTGGGGTATTTTACCATCAGGATATAAAGCGAAATTTATAAAGATTAATATTTACAAACTCTATTTTTTAAATTTAGGTAATAGCGAACAAGTATCTACAGGTATTGCATATAAAATCTTCCTTGATTCTGCGAATGAATAGAATTAGAATTTTTTGAACATAATTCGGTTTTTTAGGCGTTCGCTTTTGTTTGATAACATTTCACTAAATTTTTGGATAAGCCGCGTTTTTTAATATAATGAGCACATTTCTGAAACTCACCCCGAACGTTTCACATCGAATTGTGGACACCGGGAAACTGCTCAGAATTGTGCTCATTACAATTAAAAACGCGTCCTATCCGAAAATTTAGTGAAATATAATTCGAGTGCTCCCAAGTAACACAGAAGTTCTTGCCACGGCCACCGTTACGTTTTTAGCACCACATCATAAAACCCTAGGTTCTTGAAGTTGGTTGTATACAAGTAACGGAGCCCCTTACAAAACCCCTATAAGGATGATTTTACACTTTATAGAACATAATTTTGGGTACAAAGAGGGCTCTACTTCGGGCTCTTAAAGAACTTTTTTGACTGTCAATACATTTTTAAAAGAATTATGCAGGTACACACACTTTCATGGTGTTTACTTCTTACTGTCATGGTGTGGTTTTTCTTTTCGTAGGGTATACACACATTCCTATGTTATTCTATGAAAGTGTTGATGTTTTTGCATAAATCACTTCGTTCATATTAAATGGGAATGAAGTTAATGAGTAAAACGAGTGCATTTAATTAGCATAAAACAAGTTGCGCATTTGTTTTCTTCGAATGATTTACTAAAGCAGGACGAAAAGGAACAATGCGCTTCTTGAAATATTAAATATAGCATAAAAAAAAAAATGCAATGTTTTATGTAGAGCCCACATAGCACCATTGTAAAACTTAAGATGTTCTGCGTTGCCTTTTAGAATCTTTGGGTTCTACCCAAGTAACATTTCTGTTGCGATAAGGTTATATACAAGCTATTTCCCCTCCCGCAAAATAGTTTGTATAAGGCCTTAGAGAAGCCAATTTGGCGCACTTACAGAAACTGTTAAAGCCCTAACAGCCGTGTTTAAAGTTTTCTGTTAGGGTTTACAGAAACCGGTGTTTGTATAAAGTTCCTGTTAGGTCTTATAGAGGCTGTTACTTGCATTAAGGTTTTCTGTTGCAAGCTTTACCGAGGCTGTTAATTGTTAAAAGTTTTTTAGAAGGCTTGTATAAAGTTTCCTGTTAGGCTTTACCGAAACTGTTACTTGTATAAGGCTTCCTGTTGCAGGCTTTATAGAGGCTATTACTTGTATAAGACTTCCTCTTGCAGGTCTTATAGAGGCTGTTACTTGCATAAGGCTTCCCTTTGCAGGCCTTATAGAGGCTATTACTTGTATAAGGCTTCCTTCTGCAGGCCTTATAGAGGCTATTACGTGTATAAGGCTTCCTGTTGCAGGCCTTTCAGAGGCTTTTACTTCTATAAGGCTTCCTGTTGCAGGCCTTATAGAGGCTATTACTTCTATAAGGCTTCCTGTTGCAGGCCTTATAGAGGCTATTACTTCTATAAGGCTTCCTGTTACAGGCCTTATAGAGGCTATTACTTGTGTAAGAGAATGCAATAGGAAACTATATACAAGTAACTTCTTCTGCAAAGCATGTCACACGAAGCCATATACAAGCAACAGTTTCGGTAAGGCTTGCAACAGGAAGCTGGTTTCAACAGTTTCGGTAGGGCTTGCAATGGAAAACTTTATACAAGCAACAGTTTCGGTTAAGCTCTGCAGAAAGAAACCTTATAGAAGTATTTGCTTCGGTTAAGCTTGTAACATAATGCCTGCTACAGGTATAGTGATTCCGAAACTTCTATACGGCCTTATAGAGGTAGTTCACATTCTGCACTGTAGTACGGAAGCTGCTATAAGGCCTTATAGAAGTAGTAGACTTCTTACAAAGTAACAGAGGAGATTAACAGAATCTTATCCCTCTGTAAGACCTCGTTGTAGCTTCTTTAAGGTCTTATACAAATTTTGTCAGAAATTTCTGCCTTGGAAATAATCGGCAAGAGTTATAGAGGCCTTATAGAAACAATAACTTCCCAAAATCGAAAATTTAAGCCTTACCGAAGTATTGTTACTTGGGTATGTAGCACTGTCTAGCTTCATGTAGAACTATTATAAGGTTTTGTGTTTTGTGTCAAACATGGCGCTTAATTATTTAAAAATTTCACAAAAATTTTTGTCAATTACATTGTTTTCTATCGTATGACAACTGGCAACCCCTAAGTGATAAATAAGAGTGCAAAGTAGTGCTTCGGATGTGCCAAAACTATATGGTGTTAAAAAAGCAGGTGCTAGAAAGGTCTACAGAACCTGCGCTATAGAACCTAACCCCTCAGCACTTATGACCTTATAACTTTAGTTCTAGGAACGTTTATAGCACCATGTTTACGGAACGTGGTTACGATAGTGTTTATCGCGTTGGGTAGGTTGCTATCCAGTTAATGCACCAACTAAAAACCATCAGTTCGTGCGGCTTCACCCTACGTCGCTAGATCGAAGGGTCTTGTTTCTTGTAGTCGTCGCTGTTTGTATCCGTAAGAGTCTCGTTAAGAGTACAGATGATTTCATTGTTGCAATGAATATGAAGACGAGCACTAAGCTTTCGAGCAAAGTTTATTACTTCTTCGTTCACAGCAGCTATTCCTAGATCTCTGTGAATATCACTATTCCTTATATAGGTACCATGGCGCATTCACGATTGCTCTCAGTGTTTTTTTGAGAGTCTGCAAAATGGGTATGTTTCTCGGCTTGGTACAACCCCAAAGTTGTATACCGTATGTCCAGGACGGCTTTTAAACCTGCCTGTACAAGAACAGTTTGTTATGAACGCTTGATTTCGAAAATTTTCCGATAAGCATTACATTTTTCTGAGCCGGATTTCGAGCTCGTCACGCTTCTTCTTAACGTGTGTTTTCCACCTAAGTTTAGCGTCTAGGGTCATTCCTAGATATTTCGCTTCGTTTACATAAGGTTAAGTACAGAGTTTATGAAAGTTGCTAAGTTGTTGATCCTTTTGTACGTAAAATTAACATGGCTCGGCGGCGGCGTGAAGAACGATTCGCAAAGTCTTCATCCAGACACAAATTCTGTCTGATGCTCGTTGGAGGCTTCTCGTTAATGAGTCGTCTGATTCAACTGTTGCCAGGACGGTCATGTCGTTCGCGAATGTATCCATAACTGTCTGACCATCTTGTGGTATGTCTCTTGTGTCAAACAGAAACAAGGTCGGGCCGAGGACACTTTACTGGGGTAAACCAGCCCGAATTTGCTTGAAATTTGAGTATTCAGTACCACACCTAACCGGCAAGTTTTGCCGTAGCTTATATTTCAAACCTTCGTGCCATACCTTGTCCAAGGCTTGCCATACGTCGAGGAAAGCACTTGAACATATCTTTTTCCGTCCTAAGGCTTTTGTAGTTGATCTACTGTGGAATGGTTAGGTCAAAAACCAAATTGATGTTCCGGGATCAAGCGTCTTTCTGTCATTATGGGTTGTAATCGCTTCAGCAGAAGTTTCTCGAATAATTTGGATATTATCGGCAGAAGCGAGTTGGGCCTATAAGATTTTTTGTAATTTGCACATTTCCCCGGTTTGGAATAATTATGACTTCAGCAACTTTGCCTTGGAAGAAACGCATAGAAGTCGTAAGAGAAACGTTTATCATATAAGGAAGCTTGACTGGTGCCTTTTTCGGTACTTCTTTCAGGATTTCGCCAGTGATCAGGTCGCAGCCCGAGGGCTTATTATTTTAAAGTTTGCTTATTGTCTGTCGAAGTTTAACTAAGGACACGTTTTTCATTCTAAAGCTATCAGGGTCCGCGTTGTTGTTTTGAACATCTACCAACGGTGAACCGTCGAACGACTTGAATGTTTCTTCTAAATGTTCGGTGAATTCGCTTTCTCTTTGCCTTCTTTTGCCCATTCGCCATTAGCTTTCTTCATTGGTGCCGAGTGGATTATGGGTTTCTTGATGGATTTAACTGCTTTCCACAGCGAGTAGTTTGAGCTCCTATCAGCCGAAAAGCCTTCAAGGGCTTCAGTGGTCTCACGATTTTTATAATCTTGCAGCATTTCTTTGAGCTTGTTAGAGAGGTGGTGCAAGAGGGTTTTGTCTGGGGTGCCTTCGTGCCTTGCCATTTTCTAGGCGCTCCCTCTTCTCTTAATACGAATAAATTCTTCGATTTCGAGCGGATATTGGTGCTTCGATGAATTTGTCAACTGCGCGGTTTCTATATCAGTGGCACATTCAAAGCCTGTTGGGCCCCCTTACAGTCCTTTCTGAAGGCTTTCCAGTTCATGTTTTTGCTAGCTAATCTAGGAGCTCTTTCTATTTTGGCCAGTTTTTCACCCATCTTCAAGACTCCTGAGTGGTCTGAGCAAAGTTCATATTATTCTTAGACATGCGTAGGTATTTGATTTGGGGTACCCTTAAGCGATGCAGAAATCGACAAAGTCAGGCTTTTTATTCCCATTGGTTGGTCAATACGTTTGCTTCCCGATGAAGAAAAAGTTCACACCACGTCCTCTTGAAGAATTGCATCTTACACCCTAAAAAGTATGCTTTGGGTTAAAATGGTCCCCAATGATAAAATTCGACCCAATTAAGTCATACACACATATAGACGATCAACAAGATCGTCTTCCACTAGTCTATATCCCGGCGGGAAATAACAAACAAAATGCAATGTTGTAATTTAAACTTAAATTTTTTACAGAAATTGAACTAGTTTGCATAGAGTCTATCTCAACTTCTGTGTTCTTGAAGTGCTTAATGTTCTTATACCCTATTCCACAGGAATGGAGTATATTAAGTTTGATATAGGCGAAAATGTAACATAAGAATAAGAAAATAAGAGAAATAATGGCGATAGACCCCCTAGACCTTAAGGGCATACGATCGAGACCAAATTCAGAGTCGAATGAGCCATATCCGTCTGTCCGTCCATATGTCACCAATTTTTAGGCCTTACATTTTAAACCAAAAACAGTCAAAAACAGTCAACAGCCTTGTATTGCCGAACTGTTGCCTCTGACCAATTACACATAACGCGTGGATGTAAACACTTCTGGACCTAACCAAATCCATAAATCTTTGCAAAGCCCCAAATTTCTGATTGAACATAAACATTACAAAACCCTATTTTCCTCTATATACTTGAGCACGTTTGGATGGGCTGCAAACGAAAATGGGTCTAAAACTGAAATATGCAAATCAAACCACAAAAATTGGTCAAGTTTTGAATTTTGATCGCAGAGATTTCCACATTTGATACGAAAATGTAGGTTCAATACAGTACTTCCAACTACCTGTTCGACACTTGACAATCTTTGTATGGACAAGACGAAATGAATTTTAATTTATACTTTTTTTACGAGTATTATCTGTACTGTATAGATATGTACCCCCACTATATGGATACCTATACACTTGGATTTCTTCGCATAAACGACTAAGAAAAGCGTTTTTATCCCTTTTTGTTTAATTTAAGTCTCATGCCCATCGGTGCGGCATTTCCAGAGAACTCATCACATAACAAAAACAGTAGACTCTGTGTAGGTACACCCAGCTCTCTATCTTTGCCAGACCCCTCAATGCGCCCACCCAGATCCACCTCCGCACAGCTGCGTTGGCTTTGCCTCGCTTCCCATCCATGGGCATTATTAGTATTTCAGAAAACGTCTCCTCCTCAAGCAGCATTCCATACCCGTGTGGAATACTTAAGTATCCACTTCTATGACTTTCAGACGCCATTTTGCTTTCGAGCTACCTAGCCTAACAGAAATAAATATTTGTTTTGAGAAAAGATTAATTTTTTGTTGCCTGGAACACAAGGCATTAGTAGACGTCCATTAACAATTGATGGTTAACTGTTCAAGGTGCGTGCGGACACATGACTTAAATGCACAATACCAGGTTTACCTGATGGTTTGGACGAAGTTCAATAGCCAAAGTACGGGGTTCACTAAACGAAATCATTCCATCCCCGTGCAAAAAGCGCAAATGCGGGGTCCCTTTCGCCAAAAGGTCAAAAAAATGATAATAGTTCGTCTGAATAATGAAAGCGAACGACATAAAACAGCGCATAAAAGCCGAAACGAACCCGGACGGGTCAGTTGGAACAGGTCTCATCCCTGTGGGTGGAGAAGGTCGAATTGGGAATTCTATCGATCATAAAAATGCCATCGCACTTTCGGCAACTCACAGCCAGGTCACTGTACTCAGTATACACACACCGATGCTATGGGTATACCCATAAATAATAGCTGAAGGACGAAGGACGAATCATGTTTACTGCTGCTCCGATGATGATGTGGTTCCTTAATATTCATTCGTGTCTTTGCCGGACTCTGTTTTTCCATCATTTTTAGCTTCGTCAAGATGCATTTCCTCACTCTAGGTCGCCTCTGGGGACGGGTTTTATTGCTGCTCTTGGTCATTCCAGGGGTCGAAGCAATTGCTGCTGAGTGGACAAATTGACGAAAAGAGGAAGAAATGTCATCAGATGAGATGAGTAGGTAAAATGCGTTCCATGTGGGAATTCCACAGGGACGGTGACTAGAGTGTGTGCGACGAGTCAGACGAGGGCAGTTGTCGGGGTGGGTCAGTTTAATTATTTCTTACGCGCGGGGAACACGTCAAACATACGCCAGCTTTCAAAACCTACTTTTAACCGAGTCAAATTAATTTTTTCCCCCTTTCTGTTTTGATGTGTCGAAAATGCGTGCGACTTTCACTGTCGCGGGGTATTTAATCGATTTCTAGTACCTCATTATGACAACTGTGTAAAGCTTAAGCTGATTTCAATATAATACTCACGGAAATCACGCGGGGCTTAATTGAAGTCGCCGCCAGATTGACTGGATTAGGGGGCTCATTAATATGCCGGGAATAGAGTTTCGGATCTATATCAGCGGGGCTATAAAGAGAGAAACTCTTAAAATGTAAATTATAAACAGTTATGTTGAAATTATACGCTTTGTGGTTTATTTGTGCTTCGGGTAATTGAGTTGAAAACTTATTTTCGGTAATTTAGTTGGTAGCTTTGTTTTGTAGGAGGATATAGGTTTAGGTATAGGTATTGGTATAGGTTCGTCGAGTCAGGTACTTATGCCTATACGCATAATGCTGTATATACGTATAACTTGCTTTGTTCTTTTTTTTTAACTATTTTGAAAAAGACCAAGAAGTTGTGATTAAGGCTGAAAGTTGACAGTGTTGCCGTTGCAGGTAGGTTCTGAAAAAGCAGAAGGCATGCTAATTTCTTCTTCTTCTTCTATAGTTTTTGAGACAGTACCTAATAATGCAAATGCAGGAATGATGTTTGGTCTTAATAACATAAAGTGTTTCAAAGTTAAATGGGCCCTAAAGACAATTTTTTAAGCTTTGCTTTGTCCACTATTTTTGGAAGAACATACATGTTTATCTACAAATACTTACCTATCCTAAGGTCCATATAGGCTACATGAGTAATTTCTTGAATTAAACTGTTATAGCTAAAGTAAACGTAGATATATTAACTGCGTAAGAAAAAATAAACAATCAGGTTCTACTATATTGAACTTACTTTAAGACTTTAGAGATAACGTGGGTATTTAAGGGCGTACACCATGTCAAGTGCGAGAGCAACCTTGCGAGTAAAGGACGCGCGTTGTCCAATGAGACTCATTGATAAATATGCGCGCCATATCACGATGGGGAATAAAAGCTGTCTTAATACTGTGAGATTGAAATCGGCCGGTGTATGAGTCGACTTTCAGAGTCTTTTCTTAAAACCACACAACACTGTTTGATTTCCGAATACTCCGCTACGCAGCGTGTGTCCAATTTGACATTTTTAGCAATTCGTGCAAAATTGAAAACGGTCTTCTTATGATATCGCTACGTTGCTGTCCAGCCATCCGTCCGTCCAATCGCCAAGAACTCTAAGAACGAAGAATTAGAAAATTTTGAATGATAAGCTGTCCAATAACCAATCCAATTAACCAAGGCGGTCCCAACCGCCTCTAATTGCAAACTATCAATTAAAACACATATATTTCTAAGTTACGCTTAGTTACGCTTTTTTTGGTTCAAATTCAATATTTTTGAAAAGTCGACCCCTAAAAGGGGGCGTGGCCAAAAACTTTGTGTAAACGAAATCTGGAATAAAATCCCGTTTATCTAACCAGATAATTAGCGATCCGTCCAAAAATGGAAAAAGGACCTCTTATGGTATCGTTACGTTGTCCGTCCGTCCGTCCATCCAATCTTGTTATAACTTCTGAACGATAAGTCGTAGAAAGACAAAATTTGGTGTGCTTTTAAGCAGCGGAAATAGTCAGAGAATCCAACGAGGGAAGCAGAAATAACGGCTTAATTACAGTTTGAAATTTAATGGGAAAATGGATTAAATGTTTTTCAATACTTTTTAAGAAGATAAGCAGGCAAGAACAGGGAAAGCAAAACTTAAGTTAAGAAAATACTAGACTTAAATGCGAAAATTTAGTTTATTAAAAATATTCCTCAGAGTGAGAGACGTCAGTATTCGTAGGAATCTTAATGTTGAGCAGCTACTTCTCCGAGTGGAGCGATCGATTCTTCGATGGTTTGGACACGTTGTTCGCATGCCCCCTGACAGACTTCCTAGACAGGTCATGCTAGCCGAGATGCGAGCGCGTCGCCCCCCTGGTAGGCCAAGAAACAGGTGGTGGGATCAGGTAAAGAACCTCTCTGAGTCCCGCCTGGGGATTGCGCCGGAGTCTCTTGAGTTGGTGGCGGAGGATCGAGAAAGATGGAAGGACCATTTAGCCAGCCTTGCTCCGCGACCCTTTTAAAGGATAAGCGGCATTCGAAAATGATGATGATGATGATAAAAATATTGAAAATGGGTGACCTTTTTCAAAGTGTTTAAGGCCATAACTTTTGAACCGCTTAGTGCACAAAGATAATATTGAACACATGTATAAAGCAACACAAAGCTAATCAAATGCTTAATTCATATTTTTCGAAAAAGTTTTTATACTGCCGTTTTTACGCATTTTCGAAAAAAAATCGCAAATATTGACGAAAAAACGTGCCCCCCTTTATATCCGGTCTTGTTTAGACAAATCATAATGAAAAAAATCACACGTATCAGAAATTATCCAAAATTTAAGGGAAAATTATAGCAAACTTCAAAGTTTCAAAAACTTCTGAGATTCAACTCAAAAAGAGAAAAGCATTTTCAAAAACTATTTTTTTTTAAATCTTCTAGTATCTTAACGGAAGAAGTGATCTTGTTCAGATTTAGTTCAAGTACAAAAGAAACCAAGCTACAAAGATGTTGACTTGCGGTCTAAATTCAGGGTTTTTGAGGCGGTAGTTAACACCTGCTTTCGTTATGCAAGTGAAGTCTATGGTCACCGAAAGCTCGACGAGGTTGAAGCTATCCCACGTTTCTTCGTAAAAAATATTTTCAGGCTATTTCAAAATATAGTATAATATTTTCATCGCCAAACTACGCAATAGACATTGAAACAGGAATATCTCCAGTTTTTGTAAGAAATGCCAAATCAAGCGCCGACTGTTTGTCCAAAGTTATTATAAGATCTGTGAATAACTTGCAACGTAGAGTTCTTTTGGTTGCACTAGAAGGGGGCTTTTCACCTTTTAAGGAATGGCGTGAGCTTGCTGGTAACCATAATTGTCAGTTAAATCTTGACGAGAGAAATTGCCACGAATGGCGAAGTATATTCTATGACTGCCTGGCAGCCATTGAAGAAAAGCTCTATCAGCAGACGGCTCTAAGCCATGTTGTATACTACTTTTTGTAAACTTCTTTTTGTAAAACTTATCGAAATGAAAATAAAAAGTTTTTTGAATTGAATTGATTGAATTGAAATTGCTGTTTTAACCTAAGTGTTTCGAAACCTTTTGAAAAAACGAAATAAAAAAAATAAAAAAGGAGATTGTTTAACCATTTTCGCAAAAAAAACATTCAATGCTAGGACAGGTAGTTGCAAAAAAGTCTAACGGGAACTGAAAAAAAATCAAAAAAGGTAGTTGTTGTTTTATGGGTTTGAATTTTAACAAATTATAAAAAAAATCAAAAGGAGGTGTGTCTCCCCCTCTAGTTCTTAAACGGTATAAAGTAAAGAACTAAATAACGGGCATAGTCCAACTTTTCAGATTTCGTAAAAAATACTCGTAAAAATATTTTCGAAAACGAGTTATTAAAGGTTGCTAGTCTGTTAACGGTAACGACGATTTGATTTAAATTTGGCTGAAGTACGAAACGTTTACAACGCAAGTTTACTGCATTTAAAAAGTTTCAATATTGTCGTTTCCAATTCCAACCTTAAACACACGAAATATAAGACAACATGTTTTCTCAGAAATCCATGTTCGTAGAATTTGAGAAAAGTGGCCAATAGAATGCAGCTGATTGTAAAATTGAAAAAATGCCTAACAGTAATTGAAAAAAATCTAAATTGCTTTTTTATAAATTATAAATATTACAAATGGTAAGAAATACCAAGAATTTTTTCGAAACGGTAAGCGGCAAAAAAGTGGGGTGTCGTGGCGTAGTGGTTAGTGTGTGTGCTTACTACGCCGGAAGTCTGGGTTCGAATCCTACCATCGTCGTCCATACATTGTTGAGAAGTTGGCTCTGGTTCACCTTGAGCTGATGCGCCACTATATTTATTTATTTTAATCGGCAAAAAAATGAAATAAATACCGATCCTATTCCATCTTTTGAAATAAAAAAACTGAAATAGTTTTGAAACAGTTTATGGTTTCCTAGATCTGCTTGAAAACACTTTAGCTGACTGACTAAAATGATGCTGCTAGCAAGTATGTATATCTATATCGTAACTTCTTGGCTACTTCTTTTACATCAACCAAATTTGACGCAACAAACACAAGGACTTAAAAAAAACAGTAAGTATAAAAGTACATTTTTAAGAAAATAGTATAAAAAAAATTAAAGGAAAAGTTTTATGCCACCGTTTTTTCAGTGATAAATTCAAAATATCACCCAATATAAGAACAGTAGACTCCACTATGAAAATGTATACAACAAAATGTAAAATATTCCCAGAAATAAAAGTAAACAAATAGAATTTTACACATGCTGCCAAATAAAGTTTAGCCTCACCTACAGCCGACGAACCGCTCCGCGTATGTCTTTATACTTGACGGTCTTTTTTTTATTTTTTCCTAAATTAAGCTTAAGGCCAGTCCAAATTACGTTTTTCTGGAAAATTTTAGGTTTTTTTTTCAATTCTGCCACGAACTGTGGGCGTGGCTCAAAGTCTTGTAAAAAATGCAGAACTAAGTGTTTTCTACGAAATATATTAATGATTATATACTGCTTCGGATAACAATGAAATTATGAACAAAATTTCAGCTCCCTAGCTTAAAATTTAAGGCATAAACGTGTGACATACATACAGACAGACGGACATGGCTTATTCGATTCGGAATTCGGTCTCGATCATATGCCCTTAAGGTCTACCATTATTATTATTTCTCCGTGTTACAGACTTAAACTTAAACATAAACTTAACTTACAAGCTGAAAATTCTTGATAAGCGTAACAAAAAAGCTACAATTAACGCACTGGGTTCCATGCTGGGTCAACAGCCGGACAAGAAATTAAACAATGGTGTCGAAATTTGATCTGAAGGTAGTGGAATCGTGTTTTTCTCGGAACCGGTCATGCTACGAATTTCTTATAGGCGTAACAAAAAAGGTACAATTGACCCGCCGGGTACCCTGTTCAGCCGTTGTAGTGTGCTCGCTATAGCTTTAGAGGGCAGCACGAAAAATCGCGCTTTACTCGGAACCAGTTCAAGCTACAAATTTGCAATAGACGTAACAAAAAAGCTACAATTAACCCACTAGTTTCAATACTGGGTCATTGCTAGGTTACCGTAAAAAGTGAAGCGGGTCAGAATTTCATCTGAACCTAGCGAAATCTTATTTTTCTCGGAACCGGGTACAAATTCGTGATTGGCGTGACTAAAAGGCTACAAACAACCCGTCGGGTCCCCTGCGTGGCCGTTGAAGTGGGCTAGCTAGCTTCAGAGAGCGTATGGGATGGGGTACCTATAAAAAGTTGCATGTTGTGCAGTTGCTCAATGGTTTGGCCAAAATCAGCGGCAAAGTTGAGCTATGTGTATGAAATTGTCAGTAGTTTTGGCTAGATGTAAGATTTTTTCTAAATCAGCAGAAAAACAGGGATTTTTGAAAAACTAGAAATGGTTGGTCATTGTGCGCGCTTAGCTGCAGAGTTTATCAACTAATCCTTTTATCGAAATTGAGTCTTCTTTTTTCATACATAATGGTCTACCTCGAATAGTGCCCATTTCCGTTATTTTTGTCCAAAAAAACATACCTAGACAATCTTTATTCCGGGTGAAGCCATAGGAAGATATCGATTGGAAGAAGATTTGAAGCAATTAAGGCTTGAGTTGGAAGCGATAAAATAAACTTCAGTATTTTTTTTTTTTCTGCCAAAAAGCCATTTGACTATGGACTATTAGGTATAAGACTTTAGAATAAATTGGGCCACAAAGTTCACCCGCCACGTTCGAAAGTGTGTTCGACCCATGGCAATAAAACTCTACTCAATCAATATGTTGCAATTTTTCACCTTTCAATATTAAACATAATTGTCATTTAGTAGGTAAAGACTGAATAACAATATTAGTTTATATTGGGTAACTACTAAATAATAGTTTTAACAAATTCAATTTGTTAAAAGATATAAATGCGTACTTACCTACCTACCTACCTAAAAATAAACACTGTAGACCTATCAAAGCCTGGGTACCTTTTTTAAACGAGTGTAGGTAGGTCCTCAACTGAACCCAACATATGTTTATAAAGGTATCAACGTTTAGCTAAATTATACATCCGTATTTCGTGAAAGTGATTTGATATTTCGATAGCGTGTCAAAATTGAACTAGGTCAACGCTCATCGATTTTCTGAAACGATCAGACAAAGTAATGCAAAATATCAAAAATAACATTTCGTTCATAGAGTCAACTGCATACAAGTGGGTAGGTAGCTATAAGATACACGCACCCACTGGACAGGGATTAAACACGATTTTAATTGAAATTCCTAGCGCACCCTAGACATAAACTGCTCCTCCTAGGACGACCATTGCATAATCCAAACATTCGTAGCCATAAACCGTTTTTATTCTATGTACATATATTCCTGCTGCTGTAGTAGGCGTAGTGAGGAAACCATACATAATATCGAGTAGGCACAGTGAGCGGGCATTCTGTAAAATTGTGAATGTGGCTGTGAGTATCTAAATGGAGGCACTTGCATGGAGTAGCCGATAAGGCGTGGCCTACGCTCTATTGTAGTAGATACAACAGAGTGTAGATGTGTGTTTGCGAGATACATAAATTAACTTTTCTACTGCCTTCTTATATACTCACTCTTGGAGTGTATCCAAGTATCCACAAGTGTAGTCAGACGCCAGTGAAACGCCCCTTTGAGCACACGAGTATAGATACAACATAATCACCTGCAATATTACTGATGGGTCTTCTCAAAAATGAGTTTGTGTTGGATTGCACCTGAATGTCGTGATGCAATTTATGTGCTGGCAAAGCATCTGAATCGGAACTAAAGATTTGCTCGACAAAAGCTCCTGAACTCAATCGAGTGCGACTCAATTGCGCAAAATCTAAAAGAATGGAGCTATTTTCTGTGGCTGAGGCAAATTCACTTTTCAAATATTAACCATTCCTCTGTGCCTAAGACTGGGTGGAAATCTTGGAGTAGTTTTGCTTAAAAAAAAAAAAAAACCCAGAAGGTAGCCTATACCTAAGTTGTGAAGTTTTTTTCTACAAATCGCTTCAAATCGTGGATTTGAATTCAATTAAGAACTCATTTTTCTTTGAACATCTTAGTTTTTAAATAAGCAGTGAACTATCGTGATTTGACTATTTTAAGAAATAAACTTGAAGCCTTAAACTCAAGCGAACAGTGTTGCTCATTAAGTCTTCTTTTTTTGTTTTATTTAAAACAACTTTATTCGGAAAATAATTAACCATACGTTGACGTTATAGATACCGACCTACCTATTTATTCTCCCATCAAAAAAGCGCTTTCCTTCAAATTAATCAAGCATGTTGTGCGTGAAAATAATTGTTTTTCAAGACCATAGGTAGGAACCTACTTATGCATTCATTTAGAGCTTAAATACGTATAGGAATATGTTCTGTCCTAAGTTCATATGGAATAAATTAGAAGTGCTACCCCTGTCTAGTCCCAGCTTTTGCGGCTGATGGGCTTTCTGGTGCGAATTCGATACCTACCTATGCCCAGCCCCGTTTTTGCGACCGAAGAAACCGGGTTCTATATAATTAGACCAGTGAGGTATTATGCATACCTCCCCACACTCAGAGAATTTTCAACGAATTTTGTGTATTACTCCAATTAGCGTCTCCAAAAACAAACAGTTTAAAATACCGTCGGCGCTGTCAGAAGATTAATGTGCCACCAATATATCCGATTCTTTTGAACACCATCGCCATTACACTATGTCTGTGTCATTTTGAAGTAGACGGACCAAAAGTGGAAAAAGGACCTCTTATGGTATCGCTTCGTTGTCCGTCAGTATACCTACCTGTTGTAGTTTTTGTAGGGTGAGTCGTATAAATTTTTTTTTTTCGTGGATAGGAAAAACCTTCATAGGCACTACGAGGACCGGCCGCGCGTGCTCATAGTAGTGTGAGATTCTTACTCACTAAAAAACCTCCCATTTTCCGTCAGACTACGACTAAGTTTCCTTAACAAGTAGTTCAAGCTTCTGTAGTAATCGCGTGTGGCAGGCTGCCTTCCAACGAAGGCACATACAATACCGTCAATTTATGCGGTTTCATCTTATGCTGCTAGATCTAACGGTCTCATTCGTTGTAGTCGGCGCGTAAGATTTGTCTGATCCAAAGTTCGGATAATTTCATTGTTGCAGTGTCCGCGAAGACGAGTACTAAGTTTGCGAGCAAAGTTTGTTACCTCGTCAGACACGGTTGCGATTCCTAGATCTCGGTGTAGATCGCTATTTCTTATGTACCATGGAGCATTAACGATTGCTCTGAGTGTCTTATTTTGAAAAGTTTCTAAAATAGATATATTGCTTGGTTTAGTACAACCCCAGAGTTGTATACCGTACGTCCAAGATGGCTTCAGCACTTGCTTATACAAAAGCAGTTTGTTACATATGCTTAGTTTCGAAAATCTTCCGATAAGCCAATTCATTTCTCTTAACTTGATTTCGAGCTCGTCGCGTTTCTTTTTAACGTGCGGCTTCCATTTAAGTTTTGCGTCTAGAGTACATTCCTAGATATTTCGCTTCATTTGAGTACGGGATTTGTACCGAGTTAATGAATAAAGGTTTGTTGTTTATCTTTTTATAAGTAAAGTTAACATGCGTTGACTTAGTCTCGTTAAGGACGGTCGTAGAAATATGAAATAAATTTGTTTGATACAATTATTAGAAAACTGCCCCGATTCGACTCTCCAAAAGCCTTATGGAAATTTTATTCAAGGGTTTACCAAGCTGTTGGAACCTAACTCTGTAAGCAGAGTAATAAAACTTAGAGTCTTACGAGTGTATATTACTTTAAATGGCCCACTAAGGAGCTATCAAGGTTTTTAAAAAATCTTTTTCTATCAGATATAGAGAAGTATGATAGGTACTCACTTCAATTCTCTAAATTTCGCCATAAAACAAGCCGAAGTTCAAAATTGCAAAAAAAAAAGCAATTAATATTTTTTCATATAGATACCTAACAGATACATGTATAATATCAATATTTTCGGTATTTGAAAATTTCACTTTATATTAAACTTAGCAAAGAAATTTAAAGTGGGGTGCCGTGGCGTAGTGGTTAGTGTGTGTGCTTACTACGCCGGAGTTCTGGGTTCGAATCCTGCCATTGTCACCTGAAAAGAAAGACTTATTCTTTTTCACGGCCCCCATCTGACAAGCCCTCCGGAGAGTATCATTTGTCTTGAAAAACTTCTCAAAGTGCCGTTCGGACTCGGCAAAAAATTGTAGGTCCCCGTATGTAAAGAAATTGACACACCAGCATACATTGTTGAGAAGTTGGCCCTGGTTCACCTCGAGCTGTTGCGCCATTCTATAAAAAAGTAAATTAAAAAAAAATGTCTAAGTAGGTACCAAAACTCAAATATCTACTTAGTGAAATAATCATTGTAGACCCTTAAGACCTTTTAAAGATATGATCGAGACCGACAGGTGAATCGATTAGGCCATGTCCGTCCGTTCGTCCGTCTGTATGTGTGAAGTTCTTAGGTCTTCAAAATCAAGCTAGAAAACTGAAACTTGGTACACTGCTTGGTTCTTCTGTTGCACAGACAAAGTGTGTAAATTGGCTTAAGCCGTCAACGGCCACGCCCACTACTGGCTTCAATGTGAGACAACCTCTATATCACATTATCTTCAAAGTGCCTTTTGGTCAGACAGGTCATAGGAACATAAATTTTGGTACTCAGTAATATTGGCCCAAGACCTTTAACAAGACAAAAATTGCACCGCCCACAGATATTGTGGACCATGCCCACTTTTAAAATGTTAGATATTAAAAAACCCGATTTCTCGGAAATTTCACTCCAAATCGAAAAAAAAAACAAATATTCAAGATATTACTAAGTTTCTCCATACAAAGTTTTGAGCTCCGCCCACTTTTAAGGAGCGTTTTTAGGAAAAAAACTGTTTTTTTCTGAAATAATTTTCGCGTTTACCGTAATTTTCATGATTCAAAGGAAATAACAATTAACTGATTTTAATTTCTAGCCCGTGCCCACTTTTGGGGCGTGGCCTATACATATAATATATGAATTCGGGCCAAGAAACTTAAAGATTTAGTGTAACGTGGTATATAGGGTCGGGTATATAGAAGTTTGTCACAGACAAACTCTTGCACTTACTCACTTGTTTTCAAATCAACTAGTTAGTACCTACCATATGCACCGATTTAAGGGCATCACGTATTTTTCCATTATGATCCTTATACTTTGGATTGCATCAATGGTCGATTTGCCCGCGACAAACCCGCACTGGTTCTTAGACGCCGCCTTATTATTTTTCGCAGTCAACTATCTAGTACCCACTTTATGATCCTCATTGTGTGTGACAACAGTTTGGTAGAACGGTAATTGCTACAGATTCGTGTATCACATTTTCCTACACAGTGCAAATGGGTAGGTACATCACTTTCCCTCCACTGATTAGGCATTGTATTACCTCGTTTTAGTTTGGAGATGACTGTCGAGACCAACTGGATCCGCTGTCTTCCATTTTATTTTGAAAACTTTGCGATGGCATCTGATTTTGAAGTATACTTAACCGCCTTCCCAAGCTCTTTGACTGTGATGATTGGTACTTCTTCCCAGTTGGGAGTGGTTTTTTCTGGAAAGTGGCAATACTGGGAACCTGTTCATTAAAAAAACCCTCACAATACTGCCGCCGGAAATTTTGTCGCCATCCACAAGAAGCTCACTCTGAGAGCCTTTTTGATGAACTAAGGCGAACGAATCTCCATGGGCATTTCTTGTCCTCTGAGCGGCAATCTTGAAGATTGAGGCCCCCTTAATGAAGGTGTTTTGTCGAAGATCCTGAAAGGGCGCATTGAGGAAATGTGCCGCCTCGGGCCATTACCTACACCTTTTTTGCCACCCCCCATATATCCTCCCATCCGCATCATCGCCTGCAGGTGACGTTGACAGAAAGTTGAAAAACTAAATCAGCACACTGAAAAAAAAGTTCAACACTAATAACAGATGAAGATAGAAGGAAAAAACATTATTAAAGAAAACTTACTGGCAGTATAAACATAACTTGTATAAAACCATGAAAGCCGTAAAATGTCGTTTTTATACCCGGTATAATATACGGTAAAGGTATTAAGTTTGATTCATAGTTTGTAACATGAACCAAGTCGTATGATCGAGACCGCGATTTGTGAGTCGAATGAGACATGCCCGTCCCTCCGTCTGTCCGTCTGTCGGTCGGCGTGGTTTTTAGGCCTTAAATTTTGTCATATCACAATCATGTCTCAACTTTTTTGGTTCAAATGCAGCACAAGCGTAAAAAAATTTTAAACGCCCCCACTGACACGCCCAGTTTACTTAATAGCACGAAAAATCAAAATCGTCATAGGACGCTTAAATTTGGTATGCAGTATCTTAGCATTAGTCATTAGTGTATTATTATTGGCATTTTATAAAAAGCGAAATACGTCCCTATTTTGGGCGTGGTCGCATTTGATTTGCCGTTTTTCAAATCGTATTTGTACGCAATATGTTTGCTTGTAATCGAGAAATTCTTGCTTTATATGCTAACATATATCTGTATACAATCAATTTACTGGAAAAATTTCAGCCACGCCCACTTTTGGGAGCGTAAAAAATAGGTGAACAAAAACCTAATTTTCGTTAAAAATGCACTTAACACATGCAAACCTCAATTGGACAATGTATTTAAATAAAAACTACAATGTTCTTGAAAAGGGGTTCATGTCACGCCCCTTTTTTGATTGAAGGAGATTGTCATATTTGACATTTGGCGATTTGGAGCTTGACAGGGGTCAATTGGGTGTCCAACGATTCGCCTAAGCGGATTGTAACCCACCCACTAGTTTTATCATGTCTTCTTGTCGTGTCTTCATGAAATAAGTCGGATAAAGCATTTATTTATAAAAGCAGACGTTAAATGGCAGTTGCAATGCGTGCCCAAAATTCTGTGCAAAGACAAAGAACCGCTCAACGGACTCCGTGAAATTACCTAAAGACAATTGGTCAACATGAGAAATGTCTGTTTGGGAAAATAGTGTGTAAATTATTGATGCGTCGAATCAATTATTATCAGTCATAGGATAGTGAATTGGTCATATTCAATTCCTTTTACTTCAGCTAATATATTTTTCAGAACTTGTTTTGCCATCATTCCAATAAAATCATAGCGGATAGAAAAAGAAAAATAAGATCAGCAAGAGATGGATCAAGCTCAGCAATGAGTTCAAAGGACATCATAAAATTTCCATTATGAATTTTTATTCATATTTGTCTCTAAAGTGTAATCCCGAGGGTATCATTTTTTTACCAACACAACTATTCTCAGAAGTACGTTTTTTCGAATACTTTTCTTCTTTTTCTAAATATAGTTTCGAGGGTCGATTGCAAATAAGTTTTCCCTTTCAAGAATTATCATTGCACATTTTTTATGAGAACTTGACTTTTCGTGGGTTTGAACCCTTTCTTCAGAACGTTTCCAATCAGAAAACCCTACGGAAAGGCTGGTAAACTCTTTGCTGAAGAGGAGAGGCACAATAGACTGCCCCCATTTGCGTGAATAAACCAAATATAGGCGAGGCGGTCTTGACTGACTTGAGTGACTTTGACAGCAACCGCAACCAATCAGCATATAATCACGCCTTGAATTTGCAAAGCTTCCAGTTGAACTTGGCTTTATACCATTGTTTAATAGTAGATAACTAATAGTTGAATGAATCATATTGATTCCCCACTTAGCAGGGACAAAACTTATTTTTTTTAATGGTTGTTTGCTTAGACCAGTTCTTAGCAATGTTTTATAATTTTTTTTTCTTAATTTTTTTTCATGTTAATTTATTTCGTACTGTTTTTAATTCTAAAATGCATGTTAGTTTACTGCTGTGAGATCAACTATTTTCAATAAAACAAACTATAAAAATTTTTAAATGTAAGTGGAAAAACTAATTATAATATAAGCAAATACTCAAAACTGTCAATTTAGTTGAATAAATAAAAAACAAACCTGACGAAGTCGACTAATAATCGACGAAACGTCTTGAACAATTGGAAATAAAATTTTTTTTTTTTCGAATTAAAAAATAACGACCGGAAAGCCCATTTCAAACTTACACATTTTATTTCAGAACTGTTGTCAGCGCTTGAATGAGCTGCAACGGTTGTAGAATGAAATTTGACACTCTCCAAAATTCGCCGCTCTGGGCCCGGGACCCACTGGTCCCTAGGGCTAATCTGTCTCTAAGGTCGTGTGAGGACTGGTGTGTAGATTATCGGCAGTCAGAGAAGAAACTTTCTCCTATTTCCGATACAGGCCCTCCTCATCTCGTTGTTTGAGAAAGACTTGTTCCATGCCTAGAATGCAATTTTCTTTTCCCTTATCACTTAACCTCATCTGACCACCACCATGTTTCTTTGATCTGTTTGTAGTGGTTCTTTGAAGTTCTTAGAAATGATTTGGCTGGCCTTCTCTATGCACGTTCGCTGTCATCCCACATATCTTTACTTTCGTCAATGTTGTGATAGAGTGTGTTTATTTATGTATCGTCTTTAAAAATGCTTCGTCTTTTTCCTTATCCAAATTGTATCAGTTGATTCTCCCAGAAACCTTTGCTTGCCTATAGTTTTCTTCTTTGCAAGTTCCATAAAAATTACAGGCAGCAGCAGACGGTATTGTGCTGCGAATGCCTCACCCAAAATCACTATGTAATCTTTGACCCGCGGTTATAATCAATCTCGGTCTCATTTCCACCGCTGTTGTAATTGATTAGGTGGCTGCTTGATAAGACAGAGATAAAAAGCAAAAAAAAAAACAATTGCTTACTTCCAATATAAGAAATGCATTAAGTTATACATTAATTCCTACTAAAAGTCAAACCCTTTCAATATTTTTTACCTCCTAAAAGACCTTTTGATTTTTCTAGATTACTGAATACACGGAAGTCGTCACACGGTCATGGGCAGGGGGTAGCATGACCGACTCGTCGCCTCGCGTCTGTGAAGTTAGACAGAAGTTTAACTCGGGTGGGTAGTTTTAAATATGTCTAATAAGAAGTTTGTAACATGGTAACAATGATGGCAGATTCCCAAGACCGGCAATAGGCAGAGACGGAATTGTGAGTCGAACAAGCCATATACGTTCGTTGGCCTGTTTTTGTGCCACATATTTTCTGCAAGGCCCTAAATTCCAAAGTTAGAAGTCTGAAATTCTACCTGGATTTTTAGTTTCCGAAGACTACTTATTCTAGCAAACGTAAATTTCTAGAAATCCGCCCACTAGCATCATTCATCATTCTTAAGGATGTAATTAAGTCGCAGAAAAAACGTGTGTAAAACAGTCGCAAGAAGATGAAATTGTGTCAATAGCATGCATAGCGAAAAATATTACATCGGAAAACAAAAATTAGTCCAAAATGTGCACCCTTGGTAGAGGTATGCCTGTTTTAGAAAGTCCAACAATTAACTTAGGTAGGTTCTCCCACTAAATGTAAGTCACGTTTCTTAAGGTGTTTTTTGGGCCCACTTTACCTTAAGCCGTTCCTGTAACAGTAAATTTAAAAAAGGAGGAAGTTGTAAAAAATTTGCATCCGCTAAAAATTGGCCTTTTTGTGCATTTTTCGTAATACTAATTTTTAGTAATTATTTCATTAATTTTTAACTGTCTTTGGTTTTCGGGAGCCAAATTTACATACCCTTAATTGTGCATTAACTTAAACGTATGCATCCTGTGCCCTGATTAAACTTATCTAACATTGCGCATATGGATCATTAACAGAAAAAAAACTAGGTAGATAGATAACTTCAAGAAAAATTCCATAATCGAAATCTAAACACGCGTCTTTCATTCAACATCTTGGCCTCGTCTTACGCACTTGGGCCACAACCTTTTTCTAAGAAACAATTAATTCACATAATAAGCCAACAGACAAAACGTGACCCGTGTGGTGCTACTGTCACCTCTCGAAATCATATAGGTGGGTACGACCTGTAAGAACTGAATTTTTTATTTAATAAATGTTGGAATGAATACGGATGAAGGAAATGCACATAATGGAGCACTTTTCAATAAATTACTTACAGGAAAGCTGAAATTTCAAATTGCTTCGGTAAGACTTGCTATAATCCGGACTTTAAGAATTACAAGAACTAGAGCAGCCATTAAGCTCGGCTATAAGCTAATGTTAGTTTTCAATGCGGCAATTGGTTTCAGTACCTGCAGATCGTTTCAAAATCAACTGCTTCCACTATAAAAAATTAAAACATGTTTTTTGTCTTTCAAACTTGAAGCATATATTTTTAAGTCTAGCCATCAGGCGTAAAGACAGTTGCCCTTCAAAGTAATTTAAGCACCATATAAAAATAGAACTTGTTACCATTTCGTTGACATAGAATTAAGGTACCTACATCTAAATCATGTTCCTATCTCGATTCCAGACGAAGAGTATAGAAGTGTGTTCGTTCCAAGTGCTACCAGAAGGAGAAACTAAGAAAAAAAAAACGGATAAAGCCATTTCCATTCATCATCCATACGAAGAAAACTACAATCAGATTAAGCCTGAGCATGATAGTTGGTCCAAAAAGTCATACAGAAAAGGGCCAACCACAAACATTAAATTGGTGACCTGTTCAAATCATGGAAAACGCCACCGAATCAGATTTTTTTTTTGTGGGCTTAGAAATAAACACAACAGAACAAATAATACGAGTATAACTGTGCTGGAACGGCAGCGGGACCGTGTTTCGCCTGAAATTATATTGTTGAGGATCTTTATTGCCTCAAAGTGTCACATTTTATTGCCAGTCACCAAATTTTTATGGTCATCTGCCTTATCGCAGAGCAACATCGATTACTGCAACGGAAAGGAGGGTAAACACGGATTTACAAGTAAAATAAAATAATAATAATTTTCCTGCACTGAATTTGTTTGTTTTTATTTTATTTTTATCTTAAGGATCTCATCTATAGTGGATCTGCACGCTAGGTACCAGCATACGTATACCTACACCTGATCAGGATATGAGGGTGTCTCTTGTACCTTTACAGCAGTACGGTGGTCGTACAGAATTATAAGAGAAGAACGTTTGCAAGGTGTCTCAAAGTTGATAATGTGTCAAAATATTTGTTACCTATAACGGTACAGGATAACAGTTTCTTTTTTATGTTCTAATCAAGAAAAAGGGACACTAGGATTTATGGTCATATCTATTGTCATTGTGCAATCAATTGTTTCCCACTCTATTTGTTTGGGGATGTAATTGTTGACATTACTGATTTGTGCTCATTGTTGATGTAAGCAGCTTAGTGTCTAAAGAAGCATCGTGTAGCTAATTTTTTTGCAAACCTTAAGGGTGAGGGCACGTACATAAGTATTTGAGTAAGATTTTTGCAAGGAAAGAGTCAGTAAATAATTTGGGAATTTATTTGCATTTTCGATTGGCTTAAAATCGGAAAACGTGATTTGCGTTTAGAAATGTCTGAATATCTTTTCGTAAGTAAATTTAAATACTGTCATGATTTAACCACTAAATACTTAAGACATAAAATTTCAGAATAAATGCTTGGGGTTAATAAACTTCTTACTGTTTTCTGCGACTACCCTCCCAAGGCCCCGGGTACCAGGCGGTAGAATGCTTCTTTTGTGATCCTTCACAAAGGACATCAAATTTATCAAGACTAGAAATCGGTTGGAAGGGTAAAGCAAAAATTTCACCTGTTTTTAGACTAAACATAGCTTATTTTTTTCAAGCACCGTAATCAAAATATCACGTCAAAGCGACTGCGGGTGGGGTTTGGGTATCGTCAATACCACCTGGAGTAGAAACATATATAGTTCTCCATTCATTTATAAATTTGCTTGGGCTGGAAAATGGGTTGATTTTAGGGTTTGCGGTTGCACTCCGAAAACAAACTAGGGTTCGCAGGCGGGGTTGCCACTCCGCCCAAGTGAAGCGCCGTTGTGGATTGACCATATAACCAAAAACCAAGTCCCTATTATTTGGGCACTATTAACTACAATCAGTATTTGGAAGCGAAAACCAAGGCTTGTTACCCGCATACGGTGGAAAAAGCTACAGGATGCTTACTCTGATTTCAGAAAACGATTTGCAACACGTTTCGCAGAGGTTTATACAAAATCCTACTGACCTTCAAAATGTAGAAGAAGAATGGCAGCTTTCTTCAATTTTCGTCGGCAGTCATTGCAAGAAATGTTTGTGGAGTGAAGGGACTTGGTGCTACGGCTGGAGTTGAAGAAGCCATCCAGAGAGCGGAAAAAGAAGCCTATATTGTGAGGAATCAATGTAGGAACTCAACTTCCCGCGCACAGTACCTACAATGAGGTGCGAGAACATCCAATGGAAGTAAGAACAGGCATGGAAGAAATTCGGCGAGAGTTTGGAGCATAATTATAGATCTGCATACAAGATGTTTCGGCAGAATTTTCGGCGTATCAGAGCAAAGAAGTTAATCTCGTCCAAGGGATGAAATCCAAGGACGAGACACTTTTTTGAAATGAGAACACGCTCGGATCCAGGGGGAGGGCAATGGGTTCAATTGCTTGTTAAAATTGTCGGACTCAATCGGCTTAGAAGTTATGGGAAACAAGTTAGTAAGTGTAAAAGTTCGTCCGTAACGAACTTCTTAATACCGACCCTATTTACCCAGCAATAGCAAACCTTGAAGTTTTTTGGCCTGAATTTATTCATTGAAAGTCAAATATGTATATTGGCCACGCTCTTAAAAGTGGGCGTAGACTAAGAAGAAAGTCTTTTAGACTTATTTCGTTAGAACTTTCGAGAACTTTTGTTTCGTTAGAACCTAACTTCGTTGAAATTAATAATAAATATATGCGGGAAAAACGAAGATTTAGCCAAAAAAGAACAGTTTTCTAAAAACTCTATAAAGTGGGCGGTGCTCAGAGGTTGTCTCACATTAAAGCCAATAGTGGGCGTGGCCGTCGGAGGATTTAACTAATTTTAGTACTAAGTGCAACATAAGCTCAATTTTAAGCTCTCTAGCTTAATTTTGAATACCCAAAACCTTCACACATACGGCGGACGGACATGCCTTAATCAGTTTACCTGTCGGTCTCGATCACATCTCTAATAGGTTTTGGGGGTCTACAGTGATTATTGGACTGTGTTACAAACTATACATTCAAATTAATATAGGTACCCTAGGTCGTATTAAAAAGCTCAAGAAGACTGCAACATCACTTCACTTTGGCTTAAAATACATCGTTTTTCATTCTATTTGGCGAAGAGGGCCTTTGCAAAATGGAATTCGTCGAAATGGGGTAAAACCAAATGGAGATGGACATGATACTAAAATATTTGAGATTTTTTAGCAACATTTTACCAAGATTGCTAGTAGAAAGCCTGAAAGAATTCCTGGATCCGCGCCAGAATGAGAACGATGTCTTACGCAGATGGAGCGAGTACTTTTCGGAGCTACTCAACTCCCGACAGGGCACTGAAGATTGCAATTGCCTCCTACTGAGCTTAGGGCGGAGAATAGTCACATAGTTGAAGTCGCTGTTGCAATAAAATCCTTACAGCTGATAAGTCTGCTGGAGTTGATGAGATTCGGCCGGAAATGCTCAAGGTGTAATGGATGAAGAAGGTGTCAAATGACTAAAGTCCAAAACGCAATGTTGGGTTACTGCGTGCGTTCGATGACAAGCAGAGTAGAAACAACCGGCGCATATGATGGGACAAAGCGAAATGTTACTTCAAGACTTCACCCCATGTTTGACCGTAAATATCGTAGACGCATCTTCAACGCAAAAGTAGATCTACTTTCTACTTTTGCGTGAACAACCTCATGCTCATTCATTGTGCGGTGAGTGAGAGTATAGTTCTCTTGTCGTCAGTAGGTTGCGGGGACGAAAAAGGATTGTTTCTGTTTCTTGTCAGAATTTTTTTTTTGTTTCCGTGGGTAGGGAAAACCTTCATAGGCATTACGAGGACCGGCCGCGCGTGCTAGTGTGAGATTCTTACTCACTAAAAAACATCCCATTTTCTGTCAGACTACGACTAAGTTTCCTTAACAAGTAGTTCAAGCTTCTGTAGTAATCGCGTGTGGCCAGGCTGCCTTCCAACGAAGGCACCTACAATACCGTCAATTTATGCCGTTTCATCTTATGCTGCTAGATCTAACGGTCTCATTCGTTATAGTCGGCGCGTAAGATTTGTTTGATCCAAAGTTCGGGTAGTTTCATTGTTGCAGTGTCCACGAAGACGAGTACTAAGTTTGCGAGCAAAGTTTGTTACCTCGTCAGACACGGTTGCGATTCATAGATCTCGGTGTAGATCGCTATTTCTTATGTACCATGGAGCATTAACGATTGCTCTGAGTGTCTTATTTTGAAAAGTTTCTAAAATAGATATATTGCTTGGTTTAGTACAACCCCAGAGTTGTATACCGTACGTCCAAGATGGTTTAGCACTTGCTTATACAAAAGCAGTTTATTATATATGCTTAGTTTCGAAAATCTTCCGATAAGCCAATTCATTTCTCTTAACTTGATTTCGAGCTCGTCGCGTTTCTTTTTAACGTGCGGCTTCCATTTAAGTTTTGCGTCTAGAGTCATTCCTAGATATTTCGCTTCATTCAAGTACGGGATTTTTACGGAGTTAATGTATAAAGGTTTGCTGTTTATCTTTTTATAAGTAAAGTTAACATGCGTTGACTTAGTCTCGTTAAGGACGACTCGCCAGCTCTTCGTCTAGTCGCATATTTTGTCTAAAGCGCGCTGAAGTTTATAAATAAAATAAATAAATAGGGTGGCGCAACAGCCCGAGGTGAACCAGGGCCAACTTCTCAACAATGTATGCTGGTGTGTTAATTTCTTTACATACAAGGGGACCTACAATTTTTAGCCGAATCCGAACGGCACTTTGAGAAGCTTTTCAAGACAAATGATACTCTCGGGGGGCTTGTCAGACCCTCGCGGAGGTGGGGACCGTGAAAAAGAACAAGTCTTTTTTTTCAGGTGACGATGGCAGGATTCGAACCCAGACCTCCGGCGTAGTAAGCACACACACTAACCACTACGCCACGGCACCCCACGGGTGCTGAAGTTTCCCTGTTGATAATTCAATTGTCGTATCAGTAGCGAGAATAGCAGTGTCGTCTGCGAACGTAGCTAAAATTGTTCCCTCATCGTGGGGAATGTCTTTTGTATAAAGCAAAAATAATATTGGGCCAAGAACGCTTCCTTGCGGGACACCGGCATTTATCTCTTAGAATTCCGAGTACTCATTTTCGTACCTTACGCGAAAGATTCTGTCTTTAAGGTAAGACTCTAAGATTCTATAGAGTTTTTCTGGTAAGCTAAGCCTTAACTTGTACTTCACGCCTTCGTGCCACACCTTGTCGAAGGCTTGCGATACGTCGAGAAAAGCGCTAGTACATATCTTTTTCGCTTCCAGATCTTGTCAGAATAAAAAAACACAGGCCTGCGTAGAGTAGAGAGGTTTGCGTAGAGAATGTGATGTTTTTCGGTATTATTTCAGTTTGTCGCGATAACTCGCAAGTTGTTGGTTTAAAGCAAGCACAAAGACGCGAGTGCACCACCTTGGATATATTTGTGATGGAATAAACAGAAATAATTTTATTTTCATTGCTGGGCAACTTGGTTCGTTCTTAAAAAGCATCTTTTCTGCTCGCCCTTTTGCAAATATCTTTCAACAGAAATTGAATGTGTTTGAGGTGATACTTTACAATTTTCTACCCCAAAACGCAAAGCGGCATTTCGTTTTGCAAATTTGCTGCGTGCGTAGTTTGAAGTAAAGTATCGTAAAGTTTAGGCAACGCATGGCAAAGGCCATTAACGTTCGCATGCAGCAACTCGACATTGCGATTCCAGCATAGAACGTTTTAGCGCTTGGCTAACAGGAGTTTGTACCCATTTTCCAAAAATGGGACCAGAGAGTTTGCTCTAACTAAAGGGCTTATCTCGCTTAAGTCTTCGGGGAAAGTAATCGCGAAGGTGCTGGAAGCGCGTTCCAGCACCTTCCCTTTATGTTCCTTTTAAGTTCCTTTTAATGTTAAACATTAGCCTAAGGTGCACTCTTGTTTTGAACTGTTGCAAATTGTATTGGACAGGAAAGACTGACGGTGGTAGGGCATTCCACATTCGCGTTGTACGGCTTATGAAACATACCTCTGAACTTTAATAGGTATATAAGATGTGCATTGATTGAATATATTGAGGGGCGGAATGTAGTTGGCTATTTCGCTGGAGCACTGTCTAGAAAAAAACGATAAAACAGTGATAGGCAGTAGACGTTGCGTCGATGTTCTATAGTGAGTCAAATGACTTCGCGATATTTCTGTCTCCAATAAGTTTTATCGCGCATTTTTGAATTCTATCTAGGAGGTGCAAAGCTCTTTTGGGAGCACCGGCCCAGACATAAGAATCGCCCTATATAAAATAGCCAAATCAGTAGGGGTGAAATAATTTTAATATCTCTTGAGGAAACCTAGGCGTTTCGCTGAGTTCTTGGCGACGCGATGTCGAATATGTGGTCATTCCAACTAATGTTCTTATTGACACACATACAGCAAGTCGAAATTGTTTCGGTTTCGTCTATGCAAGTGGCTATTCATGGACAACGGCTCGGTGTTGCGGCTTAACTTAAATGACAGAAGAGAGCATTGAGTTTTGGAAGCATTAAACTCCACTACAGGTTATTTTTCAGAAGACCTTGGAGTATGTCAAACGGGTTTACGTGTGTTTTGTAGATTTGGAAAAGGCTTATGGCCGGGCTCTTCGGGATAAACTCTGGAGATTTTTGCAGGACTATGGGCTTGGTGGCCATCTTCTGAGAACCATTCAGTCCCTGAATAGGAACTGCAGAAGCTGTGAGCGGATAAAAGGCTAAGTGGTAAAGCACGGTCTTTGGTCGGAGTGTTTCGTATATAGAAGAACTCTGTTTCACTCTTTCATTTCGTGAAAAGACCCCGAGATATTAAAAATTTTCCACCTGTTTCAATGGGACTCCATTTATGTGCAGGTTATGCTCAGGAGTCAAGGAAGCAACCATCACTTTCAATTTGTTCACTACCTTCATTGCAGCATGATCGCAGATGGCCGCAACAGCAAACCAATCCAGTGCTCCCTTCCGCTGCAGTTCTTCTTCGGCCGATGCTAGGATATCTTAATCATGTGCGAAAAGCAGATGGCCTATCCAGCTTTCTGCCAGCCTTCAGCAATAGTATAGAAACTGCACCGGCTGGTCATCAGGAAGAGATTAGTTTGAAAGCAAATGTTTCAGTTTTTAATTCAGTGTTCATTCCAACCCTCATATAGATCGCGAGTACAAGCTCATGCTCGCAAAATGAGACTTCTGAGGTGCATTTTCTAGTGTTACTCTTAGGGATAGAGTTGAGCAGCAACCTTCTGCGAGTGGAAAGATAAATTGGTGGTTTGGACACATTCTTCGCATGCGTTCTTCCCCGACAAATTTCTTAAACAGATCATGCTGCTCCCTGGTATGCCAAGAAAGGTGGTGGGGACCCGCTGAAGAATATCTCCGTGACTCTCTGGGGATCGCGCCTGTGTCTCTTGAGTGGAAAGTAGAGGATCGGGATGATGGAAGGAAGATGTAGCCACTCACGCTCCGCGACCCTTCTAAATGACATGCGACTAAGGAATGATGGCGATAATGTAATTTTGCACTTTTGAATATTAAATATAATTTTGTATGGGCCGCTCCACAATGTTAGCAACGATACGTTCGGTCAACTTTTTAATTAATCTACTTGAATATTTATTTTTTATTTAATAGCCTGCTAATAAATAATAAAAACAATAAATAGCTAATTGAAAAACCATCATATGTATGTAGATCAAATAATACTTTGGAATTCTCTTGCCTAATCAGAAAATTATTCAGTTCAAAGGAAAAATTAAACAATTTTTATCCAAATATCTGTCAGGTTTAAAAATTGGTTAATCCTGAGCTAGATAAGGCAGACTGTATTTTTTACCTTTTTTAATAAAATTTCGGATTTTTCGAAACCTGATAACTACAATAAAATAATAAAAAGTCCTGAATAAGCTACAAAAAAAAATCTAGACTGAACTGATAACTCAAGAAAAATAAATATCCTTAACTTGTGGCAGTGGCAGAAGCAACTTCTTGTCTTCCTTAACGGCTTGCCAGCGGTTTCAAGTTCGTCCAAAAGAAGCAAGAATTTATTATGCACAATAAATAACGAACAAATATATTTCATAATTTCGATCCTTATCTAAATGGCTTCTGTGAAGCAAATCCAAGGATCGCTTCGACTGCGCGCTCAGTGCTTTATGACCGAACCGAAAAAGACAAAGTAGCCATTTAAATTAATTTTTGAATGGCCAAAGGCCAAAAAGGTTCGTTTCTGCTGGAGCATCGTGTATGCAAATAAACTCCAAGGAGATATATTCTCCTTAAGATAAAATTTATATTATTATCCTTAGCCACAGAGTGAGTGGGTGTAAAGTGTATACTCTGTACAGCGTACGCACTCTCATATAAATTGTTTCCCGGGAGAGGCTCCAAATGCAATTTGTATGTTCAACCCTTTTGTATTGTAAATCTGAGTGGTAATTAAGATTATTTTAATTGTATGCATGAAATTCGGTAGTGGAGGGAAATTTATGTGCGGGTGTGCCGCAAGGGGCTTGAGCGAAACTTAAGATTTGGCAATATTCCTTCGAGGGAAATTGAAATGAAAATTCGTTTTTGGTATGGTTCTTAAGATTGTCAAAGGTGTCGGATTTAATTTTCTTTCTTGTGGAAGAGATGGTTGTTTTTGCAGAAAGGGGGTAAACTTCAGGTATCCATACAGATTTATTTGAAACTTTTAGACATAATATCTGGATTCGAAATCGTATAAGAATGTTTGTAGAGTAGGCATGCACAAATTCTAAAACCCTCCATTATTATTGAAGTAAAACCGTCCACACCCAACCAGTTACAGTAAAAATTATTAGCCAAGAATTAAAGCGCAAACACCCTCTCATACGCATGGTCTTCACCTTAAAGGCTTTTTTTTTTTTCTTTTATCATCGATTTTCAATAAAAATTGGATTACAAGACTTTTCCATTGAACAACAGCAAGCGGGCATGTTACTCTAGGTAAACCTTTGCCAGCACAATGAACGGAAATCTCAAGTCCGAAATTTACAAGGAATCGCTTTAAAATTATGCACCCCTCTCTGATGGCAAGGGTCGCAAGGTTGAACGCAGAAGCTGGAAATGAATTTCGGCTCAACGGAAATGAGAATATACGATTGTAATCTCTTCCTTTCGAGGAAAAGTCCTTTTTCGAATTATGAAAGAAATTTAAATCGCATAAGAATAGACTGTCATATTCTAAAGAAATAAGTGTACAACACCATTCACCATCAGCATTCCATCACAATCCTGGGACATATAGTTGACAGTGATAGAACTTCATCTCGGTTGAAAAATCGTCTAATCGTAATCGTAAAGTAGCCCCAGAGCCTTTCGCTTCGGTCATTTGTCGCCATGCGAGTGTGTACAACACGCTTATTGACACCGTTGCCGTTGTCCTTCAAGATTTATCATCGTTTCTCCAAATCCAGAAATAAATCGAAGAGCTAAGTGTATGTGGCTATAATTTTTCATGCGACATATTTTTCCGCACTCTGGGATCAACCCCCTCGCACATGGTGCGCTGGCGAAGGATATGTGTCATATGATAAATGACCCGGGAGCGTTGAAATATGACCAGAGCAACTAGCATTCCGCTTTCTTAGAGAAAATTTAATCGAAGTTCCTTCGGGCCAGAGTGGCTATGGTTATGGCTGGTGATATGTATGAAGGAGATCATAATATCTTGTAGTAATTCTATGTAGCGCTCCACTTGTCACTGCAGAGCGCTCGGCAAAGGGTTAAGCTAATCTTCGACTTTCATTTGGTGGATGACTTGTCGTCTGTCAGTCGTTGTCGTCATCGTTGATGTGAGTCGGTGGTTTGCCTTATACACTTGAACCAACTCGGTTGAAGCTCTGTACGCATAAAATGTAAATTTACCCTTTGTTTAGTATGCATAGCCTTTTCGGCGAGTGTTTGATGTCACTAAGATTAATCTTTGGCTTATTTGCATTTCTTAAATATCCTCCGAGGGGATTTAAATGTCTTATTCGTATGGTTCGGGTAATAAAAGCCGACCGATATGGTGTTAAGTGTTCGTGACAATAAAGCTCATTTCAAGATAAACATGAGCAATATTAGGTCTCACTGCAATATTACTAAAACGTTTCCCTACGAACGTAACCCTTTAGAATTGTTGTAAAGGTTTTTTTGTTGCCTTTCATTGCTCACTTTGACTCAAAAAACAACAATCAATAACTATGTTTATACCCTATTCCACAGGATATATTAAATTTGATACAGGCGAAAATGTAGCATAGAGGAATAATGACGGTAGACCCCCAAGACATTAAGGGCATATGATCGAGACCGAATTCTGAGTCGAATGAGCCATGTTTTGTCCATCCGTCCGCATATTTTTAGGCCTTAAATTTTGAGCTAGAAGCTGAAATTTTGTGAGTTAGCTTTCTGTTATCCGAAGCAATACAAGTGTAAATCCGCCCAAGACACACCCACAATAAGCCTAAATGTTCAACTACCTCCAGTGGTTTTAAAACTGTAAGACGTCTTGAAAGCTGAAATTTGACATTTAGCATCTCCCAGTGATTATAAGACATAAAAAGTAATAACCAAATCGGCGGACCGCCCCTAGTGGGCGTGGCTTCGATATAAAGAGTCATCCTCTACATGCAATTTATTCAATATTTTTGTTCAAAATCGAAAAAATTTTACTTAATATGTTATGTAGCAAATATCTTCTTGGCCACGCTCAGATTTAGAGGCAGAATACAAGAAAAACCTTTGACTTTCCATAAAAACATATATTTCGACTGCTTTTTAGACTAAGAAATAAAATTTAGCACACAAGGTGCACCGAACACCCATGTAGATTTCGTTTATACAAAGGTTTTAGCCACACCCATCTTTAGAGGTCAATTACACAAATTTATTGAATTTGAATCAAAAAATTACATTTTTGCGACATTTAAGCCGCAAACTTGGATATTTTTTGCTAATATTAATTTTTAGTTATCGGAGCTGGACATGCCACGCCCCTGAAAAAAATAAATTCAACCAAACCTTATAAGGAATAAAAAAAATTTCTAGTTAAAATGTTGTGAAAAGGAGATAGAAATGGTAAGGAGAATAAGAATGAAAAGGAGAATAGGAATGGAAAGGAGAATAGGAATGGAAAGGAGAATAGAAATGGAAAGGAGAATAGAAATGGAAAGGAGAATAGAAATGGAAAGGAGAATAGGAATGGGAAGGAGAATAGAAATGGAAAGGAGAATAGAAATGGAAAGGAGAATAGAAATGGAAAGGAGAATAGAAATGGAAAGGAGAATAGGAATGTAATGGAGAATAGGAATGGAAAGGAGAATAGGAATGGAAAGGAGAATAGAAATGGAAAGAAGAATAGAAATAGAAAGGAGAATAGGAATGGAATGGAGAATAGAAATGGAAAGGAAAATATGAATGGAGTGGAGAAGGAGAATAGGAATGAAAAGGAGAATAGGAATGGAAAGGAGTATAGCAATAACGTATAACGCTTTCCGTTACTGGCGGACCGAAGCTTTTACATACTTACCTACTCACTGGTTTTTTGCACTTGCTCACTGTTTTTAGCGGTCCGTTCAAAAATGGAAAAAGGACCTCTTATGGTATCGCTACGTTGTCCGTCCGTCCAATCGCTTTATAACCACTGAACGGTAAGTCGTAGGAAGACAAAATTTGGTGTGCGCATAAACTGCAGAAATAGTTAGAATATTAAAAGAGGACAATTTTTTTCAAGCACAAATAACGGTTTAATTACAGTTTGAAATTTCATGTGAAAATGGACTTAATGTTTTTTAGTGTTTTTTTTTCAAGAAGTTTAGTAGGAAAGAACTAGAAAACTGAAACTTAGGTTAAAGAAATACTAAGCTTTAATAAAGAAAAAAACTTTTCAAAAATATCAAAACGTTTGTGAGAAATGAATAGTCGAAAATGCATGACGTTTTTCAAAGTGTTGGAGGCCATAACTTGTGAACGGCTTATCGCTCAAAATCAATATTGAACACACCTATAAAGCAACTCAAAGTAAATCAAGTGCTTAGATCATATTTGCCAAAAACAGTTTGAGTGACATGACAAGAAACTTTTCGGATTAACCGCGTTAACCGCCTTAAAACTTATAACAGTTTGAGTATTGCACTTTTGACGCATTTTCGAAAAAAAAATCGCAAAAATGCATGAAAAAACGTGTGTGTGCCCCCCCCCCTATCTCCGGTGGTGTTTGGTGGAATTCTGTGAAAAAATCACACGTATCAAAAACAAATTCAAAATTTTCAAGAAAATTATAGCGGATTTTGAAATTTCAAAATCTTCTGAGATTTAACTCAAAAACATGAAAGCATTTTCAAATAAAATTTTTTTTTGTCTTCTAGTAGCTTAACGGTATAAGCGATCTTTTTCAGATTCGGTTAAAGTACAAAACTTACAAAAAGAAGGAAGGCTGCCTTAAAATTTTTTTAAATTGCTGTTCTTAACCTAAGTTCTTAGAAGCCTTTTTAAAAAACGAAACAAAAAAGGAGCTTGTTTTACCGTTTGCGCATAAACCGGTGTCCATAGAATTAAAGAAAAACATCCAAGGGTAGTGCTGGTGGTTGTGCTATTGGAAAAAAGTCTAATGGGAACTGGAAAAAACTTCAAAATATTTGTCTTATGGATTTGAAATTTAAAAAATTATAAAAAATGTCAAAAGAACGCATGTCTCCCCCTATATCTCCCAAACGGTATAAAGTATAATTTTTAAATTAACACCGGGCATAGTCCATCTTCTTAAATTTTATACAAAGCTAAAGCAGACTTCGAGTATTCAAAAACTTCGAAGATTTAACTGAAAAATGTGAAAACATTTTCGAAAACTATTTTTTAAATATTTCTAGATACTTAACGGCTATGACGATCTTGTTTAAATTTTGCTGAAGTATGTAATGTTTAAAAGGCAAGCGAACTGCATGAAAAACGTTTCGAAATTGCCGTTTTCGACCCTAAGTTTTTAAGCCCAATCAAACAAGCGAAATAAAAAACAGCATTTTTTACTGTTTTATCAGAAATCCATGTCCGCAGAATTTGAGAAAAGTGGCAAATGCTAGCACAGGTGGTTGTAAAATTGAACAAAAAGTCTAACGGTAATTAAAAATAATCGAAATTGCTGTTTTATGGGTCTTAATTATAAAAATCCTAAAAGAGGCCAAGAGATAGTATGTCCTTCCCTCTATGTTCGTAACGGTAAAGCTTTTTGCCAGGCTTTTTTAGAGTAAAGAAACCCAATATTAAATCACCCAATATAAGAACGGTTGACAGCGCTACAAAAAAAAACTACATTACAGACTGTAAAATATATCCAAAAATAATTTTAATAATTCAATAGAATGTTGCACAAACTGCGCAATATAGATGACCATAACCTTCAACAAAAGCCGACGGACCGCTCCGCGTATCTCTTTATACTTGACGGTCTTTTTTTGTGATAGAGTGGAGTTGAAATCCTAGCGGATTTTGTGAATTGACCTAAGTGATTGCAAAATATTCAAGCCAAGTGTTTAAACAAAACTTGCCATTTATAGCAGCGTGACTTATATATAATCTGCAAGATAAACTTATTTTCTGAACTCGAACTAAACTGAGAATAATATTTTTTTAAATTTATCTAATCATGAATGCATAAGTTTATTTGAGCCTTTAATTTATTCTCAATCTGGTGGATGGCCTGAGGCCAAATCCAAGGACTTGTGATCCAAAATATGTGAAATAAAATCCGAACTGGTTTACTAAATAAAAGTCTATTTGAAACGAATCTAGTACCTATGAAATATTCAAGCCAAATGAGGTAATTTTCTATAATTTATTGACCTTTTGGTCAACTATTACGAGTCTCCAACATTCTTGCATTTGCAAATACGCCGGATCAGTGTCGTACGCAGGGATTTTTTTAGGGGTGCTGAACATACATTTTGATTAGCTATTTTTTTGATTTGGCTACAGATCCTTCTAATGATTTAAGTATGTCTCATATTCTGGTCCTGATGATGACATACGGAATAGGGAAAATCGGCGAGTCATGTCATTTATTTAACGAATGAAGACACTAGGTAACCTCAGTTTTCCTGGAATCTTTTTTTTGTTTTCAGTAAAGCTGAGGTCACGCTTGTGTGCCTCTGTGCTTTTATATATTGCCCCAAGTTTAATGTATAGTTTGTAACTTAGTGAAATAATCATAGTATGGCCTTAAAACCTTTTAGAGATATGATTGAGACCGGCAGGAGAATTGGTTAAGCCATCTCCGTTCGTTCGTTCAGCTTTTAAGCCCTAAATTTTCAGTTGAAGAGCTAGAAGTCTAGTCCTTCAGACCAGGTTTAAAAATTAGTTTAGTCCGCCCACAGGCACGCTTACTAACAGGCCTGTATTGCAACCATCTCTAGTGTTGGGGTTACAATCTGCTACACTGAGAAAACTCTACTATGACTCTACAGAATCATGTTTCTATCAAGTCAAAGCATAATTTAATAGATTTCGATTAAAATTAAACAGAAACTCAATCGAAGCCAAAGCGGGTGTATTCGAGTTTGATTTAAACATGAATGGATTTAATTTTTTCCTCAGTGTAGGGCGAATCGTTGGATACCTCATCCCAATCGACCCCTGTCAAACTCCGAATTGCATTTATTAGTTCAAATTCCCTTTTTGTAAAATCGGGGCGTGGCTTCGACCCCTTTTCAGTAGTATTGTAGACTTTGTTCAGATATATTCTCCAAAAATGTGGTTTGCATATGTGTTAAGCGCATTTTTATGTCAAAAACTAGGTTTTTATTCAACCACGCCCCCAAAAGTGGACATGATGAAATTTTTCCCAATAAGTTGATAAATAAACAGGAATATTTTAGCAAATAAGGATTTTCTTGATTGAAACTAAACGCATTGCATACAAATATCGTTTGTTTAACTGAAAACGAAATGCGACCACGCCCACATCGGGGCGTTATTCGATTTTTTTTTTGAAATTTCAATTTTAATACACTTAGTTAAGAATACTGCATACCAATTTGAGCGTCCTACGACAATTTTCATATTTCATGCTATTAAGTAAAGTCGGCGTGTCAGTGGGCAGATTCTGAAAATGTTTACTCTTGTACTGCTTCGGGACCTAGAAAGCCCAGATATAAAGTTTTAAAATCCTAGCTCAAAATTTAAGACCTAACAGCTACCGACAGACAGACGAACGGACGGACGGACATATATCATTCGACTTATAACTCGGTCTCAATCATATGCCCTCTTGTGGGTCTACGGTGATTATTTCTCTATGTAACGAGCTATGAATCAAACTTGATAATATGCCTTCTATCCTATGGGATGGAGTAAAATATGAGAGCGCATATAAGGGAAACATTTTTTATACACACATAACGGTTAATTTACAGTTTGAATTTCGATGGTAAAACAGATTTACTTACTTACTTACTTGAGGTGGCGCTACAGTCCGGGCTGGACCTGGGCCCCAGCCAACAAGCTTCGCCAGCTCTGTCTCTAGCTAGCCGTCTCCAGTTTCGCACGCGAAGTTGGCTGAGGTCTCCTTCCACTTGCGTGCACCACCTGAGTCTCGGTGCTCCTCTACAGCGCCGTCCCTGCGGTGTGGGTTCAAAGATTTTCCGGGCCGGGCGTGGGTGTCCATCCGCTCTAGATGACCCAGCCATCGTAGACGTTGTGTTTTGACTCTTTTGGCTAGGTCGGTATCGCTGTAAAGCCCGTACAGTTCGATGTTATATCACCTCCTCCACTCTCCGTCTATGCAGACGGGACCGTAAATCGTCCGAAGAATTTTCCTCTCGAAGCAGCCTAAAGTGTTTTCATCCGCCTTTGACAGGGTCCATGCTTCTGCACCGTAAAGCAGGACTGGGATGATGAGGGTCTTATACATGGACACTTTAGTTGCTCGAGAGAGGGCTTTGCTACTCAATTGCCTTCTTAGCCCAAAGAAACAGCGATTGGCAAGAGTTATCCTTCGTTTGATTTCAGCGCTGGTGTCATTGTCTGAATTGATAGCGGAACCCAGGTAGACAAAGTCCCTAACTACCTCAAAGTTATAGCTGTCGATGGTGACGTTTTGTCCAAGACGTCGGTGTTGGGTGTCTTTTCTTGATGACAGCATATACTTGGTTTTGCCCTCATTGACTGCTAAACCCATATTCGCCGCTTCCGTCCCAATACTCACGAAGGCTTCACTGACATCACGCTTTGTTCTACCGATTATGTCAATGTCGTCTGCGTATGCAAGTAGTTGAACGGACTTTTGAAAGATTGTACCTCTGGTGTTGGCGCGAGAGTTCTGCACAATTCTCTCAAGTATGATGTTAAAGAAGTCGCATGACAGCGCGTCGCCTTGTCTAAATCCTTTTTTGACATCAAAGGGGTCGGTGAGGTCTTTGCCGACCTTGACGGAACAGCGTGAGTTTTCCATCGTCATCCTGCACAGACTGACGAGTTTGGCAGGGATGCCAAAACTAGACATTGCGCTATATAGCTCGTCTCTTTAGATGCTGTCATACGCGGCCTTGAAATCGATGAAGAGTTGGTGTGTATTGATTTGGAACTCCTGGGTTTTCTCCAAGATCTGCCGCAGTGTGAATATTTGATCAATGGTGGACAAAAACTTATTTCGCACTTATCTATTTTTTTAAAGTTTTACAGTCAGATGGAAAAAGAATGGCTAAAGTATCAAGTTCCTATTTGTGTTGAACTAAGGTAAAGTCCCTTTAAACCATTATCTTTGGCCAATTTTCTATGATTTATTCATAAAATACAGCCAACAAAAAAAGATACATCACCAGCTACCTCTAACTCCAGTGGGATATAGTCAACATCTAAGATTACTAATGGCTATGCAAATAAGTATATCTTCGAAATTACTGAACCCATTTTTGTTGACATTATCTACTTATATAGAAGCAGAAAAAAATGTTTATGATTAATAGCCACCCCAAGGAGTTTGTCTCTGATTCAGTTTTACAACACCCACGGTAGACATTCATCTTTCGTGAATTTTTCAAAGGAGAGACAAGTTTTTTTTCCCCTGCAGAAACATCCTGACTGATAAGAGATTTTAATAGAGTTTACCTTTTTGAAACCGATGAAATTTTAATTTAAATTTTTACCTCTAACTTCTCCCTTATGATAGCTTAAATTAAAAAAATTCAAAAAAAAAAAAACTTTGAGGGAAAGAAAGTATTTTAGCGTCAACATCACCCTCTGTCAGCACTTATAATTGCGTTACGTGGTCCCATGAATTAGGCTAGCTTCCATGTTCAATTCAAATTGGGAACGAATTTGATTGACCCTTAATCCTGTACTTTACGCTGACAAAAGGGTGCAGTAGTTTGTCTACACACGACCACATGAAAAGAACGCATGCACGTCAATTCACTTGGACTCTAGTTCGGCACAAATTGACAGCTTTTCATGTGTAAATGAAAGCAAATTGCAACAAAAATTGTAGCCGCAGCTTAAAGGCAAGGCACCCTGACCAAGGATCAGAATTTAGCATGAGTTGAGTACGGTTGCGTAATTTAATTTTCTTTCACCGCCCTCCGTTCTCTTTGGTGAACGTTGAAGAACTGGTGGCAATTTCTTTCGAGAATGACAATACCTCCGACGCCTTCCCCTGATGGCGCAAGGAAAAACAACATCCATTGAGAGTCCTTAAGAGACGCCACAACCATCTGATGCCATGTACATAGAAGATTTATGTCTTGGACTTATACTGTTCGATTATAGTTTAACAAATGTTCGCGGTAAATTGAACATTTTGGCTACAGGATAGCTCCCCTTCGACCTGACTTGAAGCATTTCTCATACATGGATGGGGAGCAAGGACACGCAATTATTCCCAAAACCATCTCAACCTACTGGAAAATCCTGAACAATTCTTATTTACATTGCTTTGCTGCTCGTACTCCTTGTTCACTTGCAATCCGTATGCTAATTTTGATTTTATTACAGTTATTTGATTTCTGTGTCATTTAACCCCGCAGACAGATTCAGTTCCCTGCGAAGGAAGGGACCCAGAGGGTTGTTGTGTTCGTCGACTGGTGGAGTTTTAAAATCAGAGGGTTGGCAGTTTTAATGCGATTATGGACGTAACCTGACCTGGACACGTATGCTCAGATCTGTCCAAGTCCGCCCACAGTCAGGCACGCGAAATGTCAACACGTTCATGTGTTCGAGGGGTGTTTGGTAATTTAATTTTGTTTGGTCGTTGTGAAGGTTCGAGGCAAATTAGTGGTTTCATCAATGTATAATGAGTGTTCAAAGAAAAATTAGATAATCAAGAGAAGAGAATATCTGTTGATTTGACGGTTTAGAAGGGCGTTGTTTTCAAAATCGGCAGCAATTTGGAGTTCAAATATTGTTTTTATTTAAAGTAAACAGATGGTATATATATTCTGTGTTGTAATATTAAATGTATGTATTTATATCTACCCTCTTTTTGCAGTCAGGTTTAGTTTTACATTATTTTTTGACAAATAGGTAAGTCATACTAGGTAAAAGATTTTGTGCATCTTTTAGACAGGTATATTACGTAGAAAGATACTGATTCGTCTAGTTCTTTCTAGAAAAAAAATCTAACTAGTAAATTGGATACCAGACCGCAGCAAATCTAACAGCTGTGACTTCTGTCTAAAATACACTTTACCTACACATACACTGATCCGTAGTTATGAGAAATACGCAGAAAGGCAGACGTTTATTGAAAGGTACCTAATAGAAACTTTAAGTAGAGGGTCGGTAAAACATTTCCGCCCATACATTATATTTCTGTTTAAACAATAAGATGTCAAAATTCATTCTTTTAATCCGCCTGACTTTTACTGTCGAAACAGATATTACCAAATTGATCTCATTTAATTTTCATAAACAAAATAAAACTTATACGAAAATTTGGCATTATTTCCAGATTTAAATCGAAATAAGAACAAATTTTTGGCACGTTTTTCAATCGCTTAAATATTAGTTCTTCTCACTATTGTTATGTGGCGACAAGAAATAAAACAACATGCAGGAGTCGCTGAATACACCCATCGATTCACTCTACGAACACACCCGCTCGATTCACTGAACGAACATAGGTACCCAACTGTCATTCCAGTCATCTGACCGCAGCAGGCATAATCGAAGTTCGAATTTCGATTTCCCCTCCTTGGAATTCAGCGGAAGAGTACCAATGGAAAATTACCAAAGGGGAAGTATAGAACATACTAGAAAATAATTAATTTATATAAACACACGAGTCACAGGCTCGTACGGAACAGTTATATTTTAAACGTGGACTTGTGAAAACCGGTAATAATGTAAAAAGTGATTGAATTGAAATAAAGTGTTGAATTCTAAGTAGTAAAGTTGAATAACAGTGTGATTTGAATTTAAATAAGTTTGTTTGATAAATAAAGTGTTTCATTGTGTGATTATAAAAGTGAAATCGAGTTTTATTCGACGAACCCCAGGCCGAAAAGATTGCACTATCTACCTACATTTGCGACATAAGCCGGTTTAGTACAGCTTGAGCAGTTAAATTGTTCTTTAACACACCTGACCTTTTTTATGCAGTTACACCAAATATTGAAGTTTTTTGGCCTGAATTCAGTCATTGGAAGTCAATTATGTGTATAAGCCACACCCCTGAAAAAGTAAACAAAAAAAAGTGGGAGAGTGCAACAGTGCGTGTTTGAAATCTTCAGTCCATCTACGACGGATTGCAAAATACCCGGTCATACCAAAAAGGAAACTGCCACGCCTCCAAAAAGTGGGCGGGATATAAAAATATAACTGTTGAATGTTTTATACTAGGTGCTTGCATACATTCCGGCCTAAAACTCCACCTTTTAAACTAAAAAAATCACTTTTTTTAACGCCACGCCCACAAGAGTGGGCGGAGGCACATATACATAAAAGTTAGAAAATGCTAATATCTACAACTTTTGTCATATAGTTTTTTGTCAAATCTCATATATATTTCATATATATGTGGGGTGCCGTGGCGTAGTGGTTAGTGTGTGTGCTTACTACGCCGGAGGTCTGGGTTCGAATCCTGCCATCGTCACCTGAAAAAAAAAGACTTGTTCTTTTTCACGGTCCCCACCTCCGCGAGGGTTTGACAAGCCCTCCGAGAGTATTAATTGTCTTGAAAAACTTTTTCAAAGTGCCGTTCGGATTCGGCAAAAAATTGTAGGTCCCCTTGTATGTAAAGAAATTAACACACCAGCATACATTGCTGAGAAGTTGGCCCTGGTTCACCTCGAGCTGTTGCGCCACTCTATTTATTTATTTATTCATATATATTTATTGAAAAACAGTCATTTTTAGTTAACCTTAAAAAGGCTAAAAAGTGGGTCAATGAAAACGCTAAAATTTTTTGGTTTCTTCAAAGACAATTATGCAATGTCCCATACCAAAAATGAATGCGCTAGCGCCATTTTAACATAGCTAAAATTTGGAAAAAGTATTTTTTTAAATTGGGGATGGTCGCACATACAGGCCTGTAGTGGACGGATTTAGCTAATTTTGAAACTGGATCTGAAGGACTGGACCAGCAAACCCACCAAATTTCAGCTCTCTACCTTAAAATATAAGGCCTAAAAAGTTGTTTACATACGGACAGACGGACGGACTTAATATACCCTGGGTCGGGTATAAAAATGTTAGTATGTGCCTCCACCATATTTTGTGGGCGTGGCGTTAAAAAAAAAAGTGATTTTTTAGATAAAAAGGCGGAGTTTTACGCCGAAATGTGTGCAACCACCTAGTATAAGGCATTCAAGAGTTGAATTTTTATATTCCGCCAATTTTTTGGAGGCGTGGCATTTTTTTTTGTATGGGCGGCTCCAAAAAGGTCGGTATTCTGCAATCCCTCGTAGAAAAACGCCCCTAAAAGTGGGCTGAGCTCAAAACTCGGTATGCAACAAACTTAGGAAATGCCACCATCTTTAGTCATAGAGTATAAGAGTGAGTTTGTGAAATTAAGTTTTGAAAGATATAGCAGTGTTTGGGCGGTACCGCCGAACTATCGCCGTCTCTACAAAAAAAGTTACTCAAATCCTATGCCTAACCTAAGTTGGTCAAAAGGTTTTTCGAAATAATATGTGAATTGGGAATTGTCTCACATTGAAGCCAATAGTGGGTGTGGCCGTCGATGGATTTAACTAATTCAAACGTGTCTGTGCAACATAAGAACTAAGCCGTGCCCAAAGTTTCAGCACTCTAGCTTGATTTTAAAGACCTAAAACCTTCACATATAAGACAGACAGTCAGACGGATATGGCTTAATCAATTGACTTATCCGTCTCAATCATCATTTCTAAAAGGTCTTAAGGGTCTGTGGTGGTTATTTTACTGTGTTACAAACTATGTGTTAAAATTTATATACACTCTGGTCAGGTGAAAAAATAATGGAAAAATTATCAGCAAACGTCAGTTGATGCTCCGGATTCACCATAGATTTGTAAGCTTATCTCAAGAAAAACAAAACGCACTGAGGTCTTTTCAAGAAGGTATTTTTTATTGTTCGACAGCTGATTGACAACTGACTTCGTCTAGCTCTATCATATATTTATAGACTAGTGGTGCATTCTTTTTAACACCGAATCGTGAAAACGGTGTGGAATACAGGCAAAAATTGTTCTTTTCTCGTACACCTGAAAGGAATCGTGCTCATGTTAATGTTCTTTTGAACTCCGAATTGGTTCGGTGTCGACAACGAACTCGGATTTTCGCCGCCGTCCTATTTGAATGCAACTTTAATTGTATAAAATCGATTAAAAATTACTTAATATCACACACTCAAGCTCACCCACAAAATCACACTACGAAATGCAAAAAAAAAGAATAAACAAAATGTAGTCAAAGCAATTTGACACTTAACGTGATGACTGCACCGGTTCAGTAATTTTCGTTTCGTTCACAATAAAACCGAGTGTACACCACGCTGGAATTGCCGCAAACACCGACTATTATTTGACAGCTCAGTGTGGCAGTTCGGTGTTCAAAAGAATACGCCATAAGCTTCAAACGGATGTATCGTCTTCGGTTGGATCATTCGATCGGGATTAGGTGGAGTTAGCTAGCAGTAGTGTTTTTTCCTGTTCTTGAACTTGATTTTAGCGTTTGTACAAATTATGCATACTAAGAGTACAGTAGTGCTCAAAAGATAAATATTTATATCTAAATACAAATTCTATTACAAACGTCCTACAGATTCAGTGTAGAAAGGGCAAAAATATTAAGCACCAGCTTTTTTTGTATTTAAATTCTTTGTGACAATAACGATTTTATGCTTTGCCCTTAACTTTCTTGTCTAGGTTAGGTAAGGTAAGGTTGCTGGGTTGATGGAGCGAGGTAACCCGCGCCTCAAGCACTTAAGGTCTATTGAGACCCATTGTGATACCCGGTGAGGGATAATCTTTGTTGTATGGATGTTCCGCTTCCTTCTTACGCCGTGCTGAGTTCGTGTAGCAACCTTGTTGATTTGACGTACCTGAAAAGAGATTAAAGTGGTGCGTTTGAAAGTTCTGAGATGTCATGAAAGAAGTAGCTTCCTAAAGTTCTTTTCCTCAACTGACTTAGAATGGGACAGTGGCACAGAAAATGAGGTATGTCCCCGCAGCAATCCGTATCGCCACATCCTCTGCAGATGTCGTTATTGTCGAGATTTAGTTTCATAGCATAGTGTCTCAAAAGATTGTGACCAGTAAGTATACCTACTAGTAACGACAGAGTCTTCCTCTTGCTCTTGATGAGTGCGTTAGTTCGGGACTTATCATATTTAGGCCACATTTGTCTTGAGATTTAACAGGTGGACAAGGATGTGCATCTTGTATTTGCTTTCATTCGGATCTTGTTTTCCCCAGCCTTCTAAGGTCACAGAGTAAGGGTTTGATCCATTGAAGGACTTGTTGAGGACCTAATGCTGATCCATGTCGTGCAAGCTCATCGGCTTTTTCGTTGCCACGAAAGTTCCTGTGGCCAGGAACCCAGCAGAGTCTTACATTGTGCTGTGAGCTAAGAGCCTTTAGCTCTTTGCGACAACTCTTAACAAGTTCGTATTTGATTTCAGTGGCAGCTATTGCCTTTATGGCTGCCTGGCTGTCTATAAATATGGTAATATCATCCTGTGGTATTACCCTTATGGACAGTTGGCTGGCTGCCTTCTGTCTGCAAGGACCTCAACTTGGAAGACGCTGTAAGAATCGGCCAATTTTATTGATTTTTCTATAAGTGAGTACTCAGATTAGAGACCCGCACCCTTGCCTATGCTCATTTTTGACCCATCTTCAGCTTTCTTGTCTAAATCCATATTTCAGAAACTTAAAAAGCTAGTTTGAAAAGTGGCTTAAGATCTTGTAAATACTGTTGTTTTTAAATACTAAACCATTTTTCCGTAAGACGAAAATATTTGTTGATGAACTTACACTAATCAGTATTACAAATCTGCAAAAAAAATCAATTTCTCATTTTTTGAATCAAAAAGAATATTATACATCCCGGAATCATTGTGGCAGTTTATCCGATGGAGACACTTCGGGATTTATTTTTAATCATCTCCCGCTAATCGCAGTTTTATTGCCGGTGGAGACAGACGGTATTTTGTTTGCTGAAATTCTCATGAAGGTTTTTCTTTATTTTCAAAAATAAATTTTAATAGGAGCCAAATAGTAAAATTGCTACTACAAGGCAATTATTAAAATTTAAGTGGTGTCATTTAAAGTTTTTTAAAGGTTCTTCTTTATGCTAATGATTTGGCCCTGATTGCTAGTAACGCCATCACCTTCCAGGCTCCATAAAAGCAAGCTTAAAAGCTTAAAGCTTAAAAGCCAACTCCAAAGTGTTTGGATTTCATACCAACATTTAGAAGACTAAAATTATGATTTTTGAGAAGCGTCTAAGAAGAAGGCTTCTCGAAGAAACCCTGGCGTCTAGGTAATGAACCGATGGATATATTTCGGAAGTTCAAATATCTCGAAATTATGCTTAAGATTAGTAGCGGTGAGGTTAAGCTGGCACTTAACTTAATCTGACATCGTTTCTTTGCAAATTAATATATTGACCTTTCATCAAAATTCAAACTGTTCAACACTACGGTTTAAACTTACATTACGGAGTGCCTTAGAGTTTCTTTCCTTTTATGATTTTACAAGCCGGGCACAATGTGTGTCTGTGTCTGTTTTTTTTACAAGCCGGGCACAATGTGTGTCTGTGTCTGTCTCACCACATTTTTCTCCTAAAATCAGAGACACAGCGAGATACGCATTGTGTCGTGTAAATACGTGTTCCCGTAAGCTGAACTGCGAGTCACAGCCACAGACACAGATACTCATTGTGTCCCAGCTATTTAGGTTGTTTTCAAGATACTTCTTCAAGCGAGTTTTTATGCTGCTGAGCACGGCACCGCCACCAACGAAAGCTCACTCGGACTACTTAACAAGAGTCATGAAAAGAGTAAAAACAGTCTTTACAAATCAGGAATCGAAACCAGCCATAGCCTTGCCTCATGATCTCGTTCTAAGGCTTACTGAGACTAGAAGCAACGTTGGTGAGGGGCAGGATATGGGGGACTTTTTCGAAATCCGATAAAAAAAATTTACCATAGTTAGCCAGAACATCATTGTCAGCCGCGAGGATTTTCTACAGAATCCTCCCTTCGACCGCCATTTACCTTTTTTGGAGTCCTACCTCAGTGCGAAATGCTTTCCCGAAGCTAAAACATTATCTTTTGAGCTGGAGCCGAGATTCTTAATTTTAATTTCATTATCCAAAGAGCCGATGTTTAGCAAAACTGTAATCTATGCAACCGAACAGAGTCTTCAGACAAAGTTTCACCTCTCAGGTAGGAACCAACAGGTACTTATACTATTACTAAGGTTCCATTTCCTCTTGATCTTTTCCGCACTTATCAGAATGTAGTTTCGCCTTCAAAAATTTGGTTGTCGGGATCAATCTTCCCTATACCTTGTACCTAGAGGCAAGTTAGTACACAGTTTTAAGTGATTTTATCGCAGATGTCGTCTTTCCTTTATTCATTAACATCAACCAAATGAGACTAAAGAACTTAAACGCTTTTGATTTTCCCAAATCCAAACAATCGACTTAAGCTAGAGTATTTCACAATCTCAACTACTTTGAATGCCCCATACAACTTCCGAATATCTAAATCACCAAGCAATATAGAAAAGTTTCGCATTGTTGGGAACCCTCTAGCTATACCTTTTCGCATTGTTGGGAACCCTCTAGCTATACCTTTTCTGAAGAAAACCAGTCAATTATTCTATCGATTATTGCAGGCAATCACACAAAACGAGAATTTATGTTTCGCACCTCGGCAATAAATCCTCTTAAGCGATTCTCCCACTCCAAGTTTTCGGATTTACACATGTTCAAAAATACGATTTCTTACCATATTTTCTAGCTAGCATGTTGCAACCACCGCTGTTGGGACTTCTAACCCTTCTTAAAAAAAAATTAACACACGCAGAAGGGTTGGAAAAGGGTTCAAATAGCATCCAGGGATATACTTTCATGATGCTGAAAAATCGGCGACCAGTTGCGAAATTTTCAAAAGCGAATCTCCCTATACAATATTTATGTGATGGATGCTCCCAAGAGGCCCCAATTTGGGGCCATATATTTCTTTTTTTTCTCACACCCTTTTCCTTTCAAGTCAAATTTATTCCGGTGTTATTTATGTATGGTGCGGTTAAACGTACCTAGTCCAAATATGAATTCGCATTATTCTCTCAGTTTTAGTTAGGCAATTTAACGGTTATTTGCAACGCACTGCAGGATATGCATCTTTCGCAACGCATCAATACATCATCTTGAATATTCTTGTGATTTATCTTGACAAATCCTTCACATTAACAACAAAAAGTCCTCTAAGCATATCCTATATCATTTGTCATCTGCCACTAAACGCTATACACGAGCTTTTTGGTTTCGAGTGGGGTTGGTGCCACCCCCATAGCATGTCGAAAAAATGTATAATCCGATGATAAAATTATTATAAATGATTTTTGAATTGTTTGATGCGCTTCAAAAGGCACGTACGTGTCCCTTACAATATGACGCAGAGCCTTTCCCGAACAAGAAGTGTAAAATTTAAACAAACATCCTCGTCGCCATCAGTCAGTACCAGGAGCACCGAGACTTTATGGCTTCGCATAAAACTCAAATATGAAAATTTCCGTATAAAACAATGTTGAAATACGAGTGAGGGACTATTCAACTCAAATATGGACTAAATTTGGACATTCCCACGAAGCCAGCACATGTCGAATTGGGGGCAAACCAAGATTCATCATTTTGTAATTAGAAGTCATAAATTACACATGACCACATATTGGTGGTGGTTGCGTGCGGTCACAAGTGTAAACTATTGCTTCCAAAGCCAGGCACTGGCAATCGTAAATTAGTTTTATAGGAAGGACATAAAGCATTCGCATCAGGAGCAGGAGTGGGTGGCGTTTGTGCTTCTAATTGTTTTGTTGGAGCCCTCGACGTAGTCGAATCGCAAATAGAGACACAAGTTACAAAAACGCGTGGAGTTGTTACGAGTATAGAGAAATTTATTTGGCTTTCTCATTAAGGATAATAAATTACACATGGCCACGAGAGGTTGCAAATTAAATCACAGGGAATATGTAAACATGTTGAGGTCGATTGAATTTACACGGAAAATAAGAGAGGTTTAATCCAGCGAGTTTGAATAAAGGCAGCTAAGGTGCCGATATTAGCCAAAACCATTTTTGTGACTGCTAGTGTTGGGTACTAAGGCAACTTACATATGCTTTACCCCATTGTTTAGCACCTACTTCGAACTATTTCTTTAGAAAGTGGGCTTATAAACGGGTTTCCATTAAGAATTTTTGATCTTTAAATTCATATATCAATAATTAAACCCAACATTAACATCCGACAAAGGAGCATTAAGAACTCCAGATCAAAAATTAACCAGATTGCGATCGACATGTAAAAGGGTGTTTCCACCGGAAAATAATCTGCGATTAGAACCAATCTTCCTTAAATGCCCTCTAAATCACGAGATTAACCATACGAATTTTATTCTCTTCACGAGGAGATAAAAAAATGAATTGCGTAATTAATCTCTTCCCCGCAAGAGTTCCTAAATCAAATCGTACAGAATTCTAGGTGTCTTGTGCGTTATCTGACGAAACAAAACAAACACACCTTTTATTGACAGCTTGATATGGCCAACTCACGGAATCTGGATTGCACGAGAGTTAAAAAAAATTTACGTTTAGAAGGAGATGCGCAGATGACATGATGTCATTAAGAAATGTCAAAAATGAAAGCATACGTCAAGTTAATCTCATTTATTCCGGTAGAAACACTTTATGGTTAACTTTTAATCTTCCTAAGTTATTCATTGTATTATGTGCGGTGGAAATACCTATAAAAGACACTCATTTACGTCGAGCGTTATAAACGTCCGAACTATCGAGGAGAAACTACCAGCCGTTATAGCGCACAACTGCGGTGCGGACATCCCGATCAAAGCCAAAAGATGGAAATAATCTTAGGCAGTTTGACGTCGGTCGGTCGAAAGGATACAATCGCAATTGATCTCCTGGTGCTCCTCCAACGTGTCTATCGAAACCTCCTACGAAGTCCTCTGTGGTGCAGTTCCTCGATAACTCTATGCGAGCATAAGAATAGAAGAACACCGGCTTCTAAAAGCAAAAAAAAATAGAGCAGGAGGGGTTTGAGGCGACGATGGAAGACATAAGAGAGAAGCTTCAATAGGAATGAGATTCGAACGTTCTTTCAAAAGGTTAAAAGAGCCCCACAAGTATATAAAAGGCTCAACCCAAAGAGCATTTAAGCAGACTATATAACGGCGAAGGCGAACCAAGATCCGCTGGTTCAGGCAGATTTAACGATTCAATCTGGGGAGAAAAAGTTGACGGCGAACAATAAAATCGTTTTTCATTCGACCGAGATGAAACTAATTTTGTTGGTTTATGTACGATATTTCTGCAGAGAGAAAGTTTATGCTATTTGGACACCCGAAATGGAAGTGGGCTGTGGTGCAGATGGTAGCATCTATGACCGGCGATTGGAAGGTCCTGGGTTCGAAATTAATTTTGGTAACAAAGCTGCTGGGACTGATGACCTAGCTGCCGAACTTTTTTAGTGATTGAAGGTAGCGATGATTGAAGCAGGAGCATGCAAGAACTAGGCCCTATGAATGGAACCTCAGCATTGTTTGCCCGCCAAACTTACAAAAGAATTATGTCGCCTTAACAAGACCTTTTCCCCCTGTATTTATGTTAATGCCTTAAGCATTTCGTCAACAGCCTAGAAAGGCCATATCAGTGTGTCGTCTTAAGTCCTGGAAAGAGCGCCATCGATTAAAAATAAATTCTGCGGCTGATCTAAGAAAAAAAATTACCAGGTTGGAGTACCTGGTATCGCTACGCATACCGCCATTTCATCGATTTGCGAGGTTGTGTCGAGTTCGCCAGTTTGTTCCAGGATGACGATGGAAATCTCAGGCTGTTAGATGAAGGTCGATAAAGGTCTCAACGATCCCTTTGATTTAAGAAAAGGATTTAGACCAGGGGTGGAATCGGCTAAGGTGATCTGTGATTTTGACATTCACGCCATCACATCAATGTGTTCAAACCAAATTATCCGTCTGCATAAGGTGATCACAAAAATATTGTTCCGAATCGTTGCTTTATTAAGGCTTGTGATTTAAGAACATCTTTTAAGCGGTCCGTCAAAAAGGACCTCGAATGGTACCCTACGTTGTCCGTCCGTCCGCCCGTCCAATCGCTTTATAACTTCTGAACGATAACTCGTAGAAAGAAAAAATTTGGTGTGCGTATAAAATGCGGAAATAGTCAGAGAATCCAAAGAGGGCAATTTTTTTAATCACAAAAATCCTTTTAATTACAGTTTGAAATTTCATGTGAAAATGGACTTGTGTTTCAGTGTTGTTTCAGTGTTTTTTTTCAAGAAGTTTAGTAGGCAAGAACTAGAAAAACAAAAATTAGGTTAAATTAATACTAAACTTTAATTAAAAATAAATAAAACTTTTTGAAAATGTCGAAATATTTTTGAGGAATGAACAGTTTTTCAAAGTGTTTAAGGCCATAACTTTTGAACGGCTTAGCGCTTAAAGTCAATATTGAAAAAACGTATAAAACAACAAACACTTGGTTTAAGTGCTTAGGCCATATATTTGTCAAAAAACAGTTTGAGTACTGCAGTTTTGACACATTTTCGAAAAAAAATCGCAAAAATGCATGAAAAAACGTGTGTTCCCCCCCCCCCCCCTATCTCCGGTGCTGTTTGGTTGAATTCTATGAAAAAAATCACACGTATCAGAAATAATTCAAAATTTTAAGGAAAATTATAGCGGATTTTGAAATTTCAAAACCTTCTGAGATTTAACGGAAAAACATAAGAGCATTTTCGAAAACAAATTTTTTAAGTCTACTATAAGCTTAAGGGTATAAGCGATCTTTTTCAGATTCGGTTAAAGTAAACAGCTTACAACAATAAGGAAGGCTGCGTTAAAATTTCTTAAATTGCCGTTTTTAACCTTTTTCTTTAAGTTTTTAGAAGCCCATTTAAAAAACGAAATAAAAAAGGAGCTTATTTTACCGTTTACGCATAAACTGGTGGCCATAGAATTAAAAAAAAACATCCGAGGCTAGTGCTGCTGGTTGTGCTATTGGGAAAAGGTCTAACGGGAACTGAAAAAAACTTCAAAATATTTGTTTTATGGATTTGAAATTAAAAAAATTATAAAAAAGGTTAAAAGAACGCACGTCTCCCCCTCTATCTCCCAAACGGTATAAAGTATAATTTTTAAATTAACACCGGGCATAGTCCATCTTCTTAAATTTTATACAAAATTATAGCAGACTTCGAATATTCAAAAATTTCGAAGAATTAACTGAAAAATGTGAAAACATTTTCGAAAACTATTTTTTAAAGATTTCTAGTTCCTTATCGGTTATGACCACCTTGTTCAAATTTGGCTGAAGTATGTATTGTTTAAAAGGCAAGCGAACTGCATGAAAAACGTTTCAAAATTGCCGTTTTCGACCCTACGTTTTTAAGCCCATTCAAACAAGCGAAATAAAAACCAGCATTTTTTACCGTTTTATCAGAAATCCATGTCCACAGAATTTGAGAAAAGTGGCAAATGCTAGCACAGGTGGTTGTAAAATTGATCAAAGAGTCTAACGGTAATTAAAAATAATCGAAATTGCTGTTTTATGGGTTTTAAATTATAAAAATCCTAAAAGAGGCCAAGAAATAGTATGTCCTCCCCTCTATTTTCGTAACGGTAAAGCTTTTCGCCAGCGTTTTTTTAGAGCATCGAAACCCAATATAAAATCACCCAATATAAGAACAGTTGACAGCACTACGAAAAAAGTATATTACAGACTGTAAAATATATCCAGAAATAATTTTAATAAATAAATAGAATGTTACACAAACTGCGCAATATAAGTGACTATAACCTTCAACAAGGCCGACGGACCGCTCCGCGTGTGTCTTCATTCTTGACGGTCTTTTTTATGTATGCAGTTAGTCAAGTGTACAAAAAAAACAAACTAACCATAAAGTTTGAAAGCCGGGGACCAACTGATTTTGACGGTGGTGATTGGTCGAGAGATGTCACAAGAAAATTGTGATGATCACAGTCTACGCAGGCAAATTTTTATGAGTTTTGACATCACTTATCACAGATCACCTTAGCCAATCCGACCCCAGGAGCGCGTAGTAGTAGGAGACTTCATCTACCTTGGCTCCGCTATAAATTAAAACATCGACACCAGTGCTGAGATCAAAAGACAAAAGAAACCCTTACAAGTTGCTATACTCGAATTGAATTGAATAGCAAAGTCGAGCAATAAAAGTGCCCATTTATAAGACGCTCATCCAGGGACAGATCAACCATAGGATCCCGTGGGACCCGGTTCCAGAGCTGCATATTTTGGGAGCGGCAAATTTAGAAGACAGATTAAAAACAAAAAATAAATAGTTGCTATAGCGACTTGTGGTTATCTTATACTTTGAAAAGGGTTCAACGACCCTCATTACAAACCATCAAGCACATATATCTCCAAGTTTCGCTTAAATGTAAGCACTAATGTAATTTTTTGGATCAAATTCAATTTTTTGTGAATTCGAACCTAAAGGAGGCGCGGCTAAAAATTTTGAGAAAGTGGAGTCTAGACCGGAATCTCGGTTACCTCAAATGCTTATTTTTATCTTTTATCCTTTCATAAATTAGGCTTAAGATCTGTCAAAATTGCGGGTTTTTTATGGAACATTTAAGGTTTTTCATCAATCTGCCCCCAAATGTAGGCGTGGCACAAACACTTCTGTAAATAAAATGTAGAACTAAGCTTTTTCTACATAAAATATTAAGCGACATTTTTTCAATTTGGAGCAAAAAAAATTGAATAAAATGCATTTTAAAGTTTACCCTTAAAATAGATGGCACGCCCACTGGAGGCGGTTAACAGACTAAATTTTTCTTTTTCATGTGTCAAATTTACAGTGGAGATGCTGAATGCCAAATTTCAGCTATTTAAGACGTCTTACAATTTTTAAAGCTCTGGATGTACTTGCACATTTAGTTGAACGTCAATTGTGGGCTTGTCTGTGGGTGGAATTCAAAAAGGTTAACACTTGTACTGCTTTGCGTGGCATGGAGCTTATGTACGAAATTTCAGCTTCCTTGCTCAAAATTTAAGGCCTAAAAACATGTGACATACAGAGAAGGACCGATGGACGGACATGTTTTATTTGGTTCAGAATTCGGTCTCGATCATATGCCCTTTGCTTAAGGTCTTGGTTGTCTACCGTTATTATTTCACCGTGTTGCAAACTATGTGACAAACTTAATATACCTCCTATCCTATGGGATGGGGTATAAAAAAATATCTACATAGTAATGACCACACATTTTCAATACTTTTTCAACTCCTAGTAGACCTTTTGAATTTCTGTATTACCGAGAAGACGAAAGTCCTCGCATGCCAAGCCAACAATATTGCATCGGAATAGAAAAATAAATCCATAAATTGCCCCCAGTGAACCAATTAGAAAGTCAAATAATTAGGGTTCTCCCACAAAATTTTAGACACGTTTTTTAAGTGTATTTTTTGTTAGGTGTTGCCAGGGGCGCCACTTTACCTTAATCCGCACCTGTTTTCATCCACGCAGTCTTACTTTACGGTGCAGGAGCAAGAGTTTTCTTAAAGATAAACTAAGGACGCTCTAGGCTGCTTCGAGAGGAAAATTCTTCGGGTAATTTTTGGTGTCTTCTTTGGAATCATCTGATAGAATTTGGGCTTTTTTCACTTCCACAAAGTAGTAAGTGTATGTAGCTTTTTTTTTAGTATGTATGTATGTAGCTTTTTTTTCTCTCAGAAAAGACGAATACTGAAACAGTGCCCCGAGATGTAAGGAGATATTTATTTATTTAATTTTTATAAGCTTGGCCTTTACAGCACCATCCCATCTGTTGCTATTCACTTAAAGCTTGTAGGTAACACGTTTGCGCAAATTGTTCTTTTTTATTGTCAAAAATACTCATGAGTTATTGCAAGCTCCTCATTAAACAGAACTTATTTTCGTCAGTATTTATTATCTGAAACCTTCCCTTTGACGTTCACCCCTTAGGTAAGCTCTGAACAAGTTTATTGTTCGATTATTGAACGCTGCATGCGCCATAACAACCAACATCTTCCTACTTTCCTCCCACATTTAGCTATTCGTATATCAGTTATCCGAAAACGGTGACAATAATTTCGAAATATTGACTTTCATCCCCATTTCGCAAATAAAATGTAAAACGAAACAACAAAAAAAGGAGTACTAATATCCTTTGCCATTGTTCGATTCGATTGTACGGATTGGCACCGTTAAGGCATTCAACATAATATATTTTAAATTCGCGCACGTTTCATTCGAATTTGAGAGGTAATAATCGATCCCTGAGGCACTTTAAAAATAAATCGGATTTAAAGTTGCCTTTTTGTTACCCCGCACCTCTTCCACATTATTATGTTTTATCGAGAGGCGATGTACTGGAAAAATAAAAAAAGGCATTTTTGCATTCCTTTTACAGGCACAACCATATGCTAGACAACCATGCCAAAACGGTACAACGACGCACGGGCGGGTGGGGATGACTGCACAGCGAAGGACCGTAAAAATTTACGAGCTCTGTGAAAAGATGTCGATTCCGTATGGGATTGCTATCTTATTTGTTTGAGTTTTTGATAAGTAATAGAAAGCAGACTTATTGGAAGAGGAAGCGTTGATAAATTGCATTTGTCACTAGATTGAAAGCATTTCTTAGTCATTACCTACAGATTTTATCAATTTTGGTTTTTTTATGAAACTAGGTATAACCTAAAGAAAGGGCTATATGAACTTTACAGATGTTGGAAAATGGAAGAAACTAAATAATAATAAATAAGTCACAATTCGGTCTCGGTTACGATGCCGTAACGATCTGTTACTATTTTTGCACCTTGTTTGATATCTGCATGAGTCAATGCAAAAATGCAGAGTCATTTTCCTTAGGTGTAGATCAGGATAAGGCTGGGTGATATGGCGCTGCGGGAGATGGCAGACCTCAATGTTTTTTTTTGCACTTGTTTTTGGCACAAATACCAGCGATATTCTCTTTGGTCTTCGTTCAGTCTCAAAGGATCAACACAGGGTAGATCTGTAGTATAATTTTGTCCGAGTTTTTTCATCGAAATTTTATTTTTAATTTTTGTGCTCCGTTTTTTGTTCGGTTACGTAGCACCCGGTTACTGACGATCATAAAAATTTGCGGTAGAAAACGTTTTAAGACAAAAAAAATAAGAATAATCATGGGGGGCGGATTTTTGTGAGGGTGATATGGCCGGGGTACCATTTTCCCCTCTAAGTAGGCTTCCGTGAATTCAAACTAAGTTTAGTTATATGAGAATTCAATTTATAATGTACGATCCAAACCAATGGAAAGTGTCACCAATGGAAAATGTTCGAACGATAACAAATCATGCAGGCCATGATTTCGCTACTGCCCATAATATCTGAGGTATTCGAGAAACTGTTGGTTAAACGGTTGCATTGCAACCAATTATTGACTAAAGACGATTGATTTCGGATTAGGGTTTAGGGAAAAGCAATTCAAAAATTGACTAGGTCTATCGAAAAACAAACAAAATTGAAAAAACTCTAGAAGCCAAAAAGATATGCGTATACTAGCCCAGGGACAACGTATCACGACCACGAGCCAAGCCGACGAGGGCCTAAAATGTAAACAGAAGCTTGACTTACCATCAGCAAAACTTAGTGGAGAAAGAATCTTTCGTGTAAGTTACAACGGTTTTATTGACGAACGGATAACGTATACCGTATGAGGTCCTTTTTCCATTATTGGACGGACCGCTTAAGAGTTCAACTTTATATAAAAAGACAAGTTATATCACAATGTTTATATTTTTAGTGGTAAAAAAATAATTGTATATAAATTATTTACAAGAGTTTGAACCTAAAAAAAATCCCGTCAAGTATGAAGTCACACACGGAGCGGTCCGTTGGCGTTTGTTGAAGGCTTAGTTTTAGGCATTTCCTAATGATTATAAGACATAAAAAAAAAAATAAAGTCACCCCCTTGTGGGCGTGGTATCGATTGAAAGAGTTAACCTTCAAATGCAATTCATGCAATATTTTTGTTTGAAATCGGAAAATATTCTACATTTGGTTCATAGAAAATCTTGGGTCACGCCCACATTTAGAGGGGGAGATAGAGAAGAAAAACCTTAAATTTTCCAGAAAAAACATAGATTTCTCCTGTTTTTTAGCCTTACTAAGGAAAGAATAAGCAATTAGGTTTAGAACAATAGGTACACCGGGCGCTATTCTATTTTTCAATCGTACAAAGCTTTTGGGCACGCCCATTTTTAAGGGTCGATTTTACATATTGAATTTTAAGCAAAAAAAAATAATTTTTGCGTACATTTGAGCCGCAAACTTGTATATTTCTATGCTTATATAGATTTTTGGTTTTAGGAGTTGGACATGCTACGCTACTTCTAAAAATTAAACTAAAAAAGCTTAAAAGAAATAAAATATTTTTTTAGCTTATAAATGAATCAGAACTGGTAACGGGAAGGCGATGGAAAATCAAAAAATATACGAATGGGAAAGAAGAATAGGGTATACCGCGGTCCGTAACAGACGTACCGAGGCTATTTCATACGCCCTGTTGCACCTACTCACTGGTTTATATATCAAGTATTTTCTTTTAGCGATGACTATTTTTTCCCATTGCTCTAAGCACAGGTTTTTTAGTTAGCGGTAAATAATCATGATTGCGGGTTTTTTAATTTGCTTTTTAAACAGTTTCAGACATTTTTTAGTTAGAAACGACAATTTTGTAAGATCTTAAAAAGCTTTGAATTCTATTTACACGTCTTATATACCTACACACCCAAATTCATTACAATCGGCATTACCGTCAAGATACCTGAATATCTTGGAAATTAGTTTTTGAAATGTTTTTGAAGCTTTCGAGATGAATCTCAGAATCTGCCAAATATTCAAAGTTTTTGAATAGCGTTGTTTTCCCGAAAATTAGAAATATTTTTTGTTATGTGTGATTTTTTCAAATCATTTCGCCTTAAGGCATCGGAGATAGCGGTGGGGACAAAATTTGTTTCGTCCCTTATTTCTCAAAAAATCTTACATAAATTTTTTGTAAAAATTTATTTTCATTGTGAAATTCAACACTTATTTGTTTAGTGTCTGCTTCAGTTTTCTTTTTTCTGGCGTTTATATATGCATTCTAATTTTTCCCGCGGAATTATTAAGTTTACCAAATTTAATCTTTCTACGACTCACCGCTCAAAAGTTAAGCCTTCAGCCCAATGAATCCGTTGCATCCGCTACGTCAAATTAAACAACTGACAACTCAGCGAAATACACACCTTCTTATATGTGTCATGTATACGTCACGAAGTTCTTCAATGGGCCGCTTCCCGTAAGGACGTGTATATTTACCTAACTTAGTTTTCAGTTGTGAACTTCATCGTGACGAACGCAACGGATTCATTGGGCTGAAGGCTTTACAGGTGCGGACGGACGGACGGACAACGAAGTGATGCCATAAGAGGCATCCTTTTTCCACTTTTGGTCTGACTGCTAAAAACAAAGAAAGAAGTCATGTGAATATGAATCCTTTGCTTGCAAAGTCTTAAGATCTTACTTTGAAAACTTTATGAGGTTCTTAAAAATATCTACAAAACGAACACCATTAAGAAACTTACTGAATTTCATCATTTTGGTAATGCGGTTATATCCCTAAATTTTGTAAAAATATTTTAAGCCGAATACCTCATACTTTTTGCGCACCAATAAGCAACTAAACGAACTACATCCCATTTAGAACTCCGAAACGTACAACATCGAATCCTTTTCTTAGTATACCTACTTGGGGGCTAAAAATGAATTAACAATTAAAAACGCGCCATAAATTTGATTCTTCGGTTCGTTAACGGTCATTCGATTGCCGCCTCGAGTATAAATGACACAACAACACGGCACCAGTGGGAGCCATTTTCCGCGAAACAAATTTATCCTAATTTCCCAATTCAAAACGCGACTGCAATATTCCAAATGTCAATTGTTAACCCTTTCCATGAAAATGTCCACCTCTGGTGCCTGCTGGGTGCGGCGGCCGGCGCTCGTGCTGGAGACCCCTTTCCAACATTCATCTCTGCCATTTTTTACGTCTTTTCTATGCAAATTCTTTTCTTAATGTTGCTTTAGCATACGGTTTCCTCCAGACGAAAATGGGAAACCTTTTACCTCACACAACCCCCACCCCGCACCACAATCATTCACGCGGATGCTGAACAATAGCAATGGTGGTGAATTTTTCCGCGTTTTAATTTTATTTTTTGTTAAACGTTGTCGACTTTCCGTTTTAGAACACTTTTAATTATGTACAAAAAGAAAATTACATGAATTTCTGTAAAAATGCGTGAAATAGGATGAAATTCACACAGGCACAGTCACCCCTTGGGTGGGTCAGACAAAGGAAAAAAAAAGGCAGTAAAAAACAAGAAAAAATGGAAATAAATTTGGGAATTCAACGGAATCGAAATTACCATTGCGACGTGGAAGTCCTTCAGTTCCTTGCCTAATTAGAACAACGTAAAATGTCCAATAACGAAGGAAATAAATCGAAAAAGGCGTTTTTTACTGGGACTGAGACACTGCATCAGGAGGATATGGCAAAAGAGAGGTGGTGTAGGTGTTGTTCTAATTTTTTAAAAGTTCGGGGGATAATATGCTTCATTGAATTATTTTCAACGACAAAGTGTACAGTTTAGCCTAACTGGACAGAAAAACTGTCCAGTTATTCGTCCTCTATCCAGAAACTGTGAACAGAGCCTCTACACGACGAAAATTGTACCTAGATTAGTCCAGGATAACAACGTGGGCGTTATAACATAGTCACAACTGCTTTCTTAAAATCATAAAGAAGAAAAAAAAAATAGTTTTCTTTAGAGACCATTCGCCTGGGCTCCGTTAAATTTATTCATTAATACTTTTGGTTTGAGGAGATTGTAAAGCCTTTAACCTAATGAACCCATTTCATCCGATGTTGAAGTACACAATTGACAACTAATGGCCTTTTCGGTTGGTCGTCCGGGAGCGTCCGGGAGACTTCTGGACTCTCCTGAAACGGTTTTCTTGGACTCGTTTGACAGTTCCTCTTCTGGATAGAAGAGAAATTTGCTTCTGGCTTTGAATCCAGAATCAAAACCAGAAGCACGCACACAATCATACATGTGTCAATGTCAAGTTGGATTTGTCATTTGTACCCTGTAGAATAACTTTTGCTTAACAAATACTACGCTAGACAAACTTCAAAATCAAGAAAAGCGTGTTTGACTGTTCGGAGAGAAGCCCCAACCCGGGAGAAGAACGCCCTGATCGCCAACCGAAAAGGCCATAAGTTTAATACACACGTTCTTATGGGATGCGGCCCATAGAAGAAGTACGTGACGTACGTCGCTTCCCATAAGAATGTGTGCACTTCGCAACAACATGCAACAGATTCATTGGGCTGAAGGCTTAACTTGTTCAATTGTTCTTAGAGCTTAATTTTATGGCAGACATGGCTAGTCAGGGGAAAATAGACATGGCACTTCTCCGAAAATTCCCAGAAAGAAGAATTTTGGAACAAAGCTTGACATTATCGTTCTCAATAAACTGTCAAAAGTTAAAATTTTATAACTCTCACGAAAAAATGTTTTTTTTACCTTTTTTTTATAAACTTTTCAAAACTATATTCCATCACCGCGATGCTAACGCATAGCTGTTTGACACTTGTGACATGTTGTTAAGAAAGACATTACAAAGCTTAACGCCAAATTTAAACTTTCCCGGAATTGTTTCGAAGTTTGGCCTTATTTTTGTCTAATTTCCATGGGCTACCAAAGCCTTTCACATTTGGTTGGACAGCTCAAAAGCAAAAGTTTCATATAGGGGACCAGACGAAACCTTAAGAAGATCACTTGAAAAAAGTTGATGTTACGATGCTGCTACGATTTTAGGTCGGCGCGACAGCACTGGTCCCTTTTTCTTGCGGACATTATTTTCAATAGCGACCGCTATGCATATCAACAATGGCTTGTTTCTTTTGGTCCAAATTTCACAATACGGCACTACGTGACACCCAGCGAACGCCAATCATGACTCTGCATAAGCGAGTAGAGTAGCGGTATAGAGTTATACTTATACAATTTGCATGGCGCTACGTACATATTCGTTGTATGCCTTATAAGTATTTGTAAGAATAAGGGCTGCTGAGGACAAGTAAATGTAAGCTATGTTATCTTCATCAATCGTTTGCCCCGAATTTGCCATAAGAACTACATAAAATATGTAATTTAAAATTTACTTTCTTTCGCAAATAAGGCTCGGTACAAAGTTGCGATTATAGCCTATAAGCATCAAATTTGCGGGTAAAAAACTCGGTAAGTACTTAAAGGATCTGCATAATGGATGGTCACTTACGGGTAAGGCTTTATTGATTTATCCAAACTCTAAAAGGTTTTTCACTGAGCGGCTAAAATGTTGAAATGTTTATTTTCATAGCCCTGCGACAAGGTGGCAACTCTGATTTCCTAGTGTAAGCAAACTGATAAATTAGCTCCAGTATTTTGTTAAATTTGAGTGATAATTAACTACTTAAAAATATTTAAGACCAGCACAATAAAAGCATAAGCAAGCACAAAAACCAGACTAAACTGAGGTATAAAAGGGAACAAAGAACTCGTGTACGTTCACCAAATATGCCTAATCTAACCTTCAAAATGGATAAGCGAAAAATTGGAGAGACGTCACCCGGAACTAGCACCCCCAGCGCAAAGGCATCGCGCCAGATAAACACCGATGTGTGAAGCATGTCAGTGAACGGCTTAGAGAAGCTATTCGACAGAAAAATTGGCAACCTGGCTACAAAAGATGATCTCAAAGCGCTTAAACTATCCATAGAGGAGCAGAACGTCAAAATTGAGGATCTACAGGCTCAATTATCGCAAACAAGAGAGCAACTTCAGCAAACGGAAATGGCCTTGGAACGAACGCAGGCGAGATGCAGCGCATGGGAGAAGGAAATTATTTTTCTTGCGAAAAAAGCATGTGAAAATAACATCATTGCTCATATCCCAAGGAGCGAAAACAGCGATCCCATAGCCAGAGCAAAAGCAGTGCGTGCCGGCTTACTGGAAGCAGACGGCCCGAATGTGGTTTTGTGTGGGAGACGGAAAGGTGGCGAATGTATTGGTTCAAGCGCACAGTCTAGATAATGTTAATGCAATTCTGCGCAAAACTGACAAGCTTAGAGGCATCCATAGAGACTTGCCTAGACAAGTACGCGATTGTCGCAAAAGGGTGTTTCTGATGAAGAAAGAAGTGCTTCGAAAATGCCCACAAATAAAAACCACACTCAAAGGAGAATTTATGTTAAGTTATTATATTTAGAAGGTAAAACATTTTACTACGACGATAATGGAAAATTGAGGTGTGAAGGTGATCATGGAAATGGAGAAAAGTTATTGAACGAGTTTATCAAAACAATTGCAGAAAGAAGTCAAGTGACAGGACAATTGTCAACTGCAGCGCCAAGATCTGGACATGCGGGGGTCTTAGAAGACTCATCCTAGACACCAACCTGTCCTGAAATTAGTGTTTAGTAGTGTTGCCGTCTGCCCAAATCATAATACGAAAGTAAATAATTTTGAATTCAATATTCTCTCATATAATGTCAACGGATTAAAAAGTAAATGTTGTTTTATGGATTTCTTTGTGTTTGTAAATAATTATGAAATATTTTTTTTGTAGGAAACATTTGTAGAAAAAACTTTGAGGATTATGCGAACTATTTCAAATGCCACAAATTATTATGGATTCCAGCTACAAGGCAATCAGTGCTAGGCAGGTCTAGTGGTGGTATGCTCTTTGGGATAAAAAAAAGTACTAAAGGAAAGATTCCACTGCAGTATGACGAAGAGAGACGGAATCGAAGTAGTGGAGATGAACATAAGGGGGCACCGGTTAAACATTGTACCAGTGTATTTAAATTGTTGCAATTAGGAGGGCTGTTATACCAAACTAATTGATTATTTAATGTATTCAGGATGCGATAGCACATTACTCCTAGGAGATTTCAACGCTCGGACAGGGAATAAGCAAGTAACAGCAACGCCAGAAGCAGAGGAGGTCTATCCGTACCTGGCAAGGAAGTCGAAAGATGGATTTATTGTTATGTGGCGACAAGAAATAAAACAACTCGCAGGAGTCCCTGAGTGCACCCATCGATTCACTCTACAAACGCACCCACTCGATTCACTAAACGAACATGCCCAACTGTCATTCCAGTCATCTGACAGCAGCTGTCATATTCGAAGTTCGAATTTCGATTTCCCCTCCTTGGAATTCAGCGGAGGAGTACCAATGGAAAATTACCAAAGGGGGTATGGAACGTACTAGAAGGTGCTTAATTTTGTATAAATACACGGGTGGCAGGCTCGAACGAGACAGTTATATTTTAAACATGGACTTGTGAAAATCGGTAATAAAGTAAAAAGTGATTGAGTTGAAATAAAGTGTTGAATTTTAAATATTAAAGTTGAATAACAGTGTGATCTGAGTTTAAATAAGTTTGTTTGATAAATAAAGTGTTTCGTTGTGTGATTATAAAAGTGAAATTGAGTTTTATTCGACGAACCCCAGGCCGAAAACATTACATTATCAATAGCCGAGGAAAGCGACTGATTGAAATGTGCGACTCATTTAACCTTTGCGTTTTGAACAGAAGAACCAAACGCGACAGCGAAGGTGACTTGACATTTGTAAAAGCGGATGGAAATTCGGTGATTGATTACGCTCTTATAAATGGAAGTTGGCATTACTTTGTCCGGGACATGCAAATAATCCCCCAAACGTTCGCGGACCATCATTTACCTCAAACTATCAATTGGTCACTTACAGTCGATTACCCAAACATAAAAGAACTTTCTCTGCTCCCGAAACTGATATGGAAAGAAAGAGACAAAGCCAGGTATCAAAACAAATCAAAGGAATGCCTTGACACTCTAGAGCCTGATTGGAGAAATGCACTAAGGTACACGAGTATTTTAACAAGTATTATACGATCCAGCGCGCAGTCAAAGGAAACTAAGAAGAAACAACTAGGGAGACATCATGGTTCAATCTCGAATGCCTTGCCGCCAGGAATAGCACTCTTAGGGCATTAAACTCCTTCAGAAAATTCAACACTAGTTTGTTGAGGGGATTATACTGTGATAGGAATGCGTACTATAAAACCTTATGCAAAGTAAAGAAAGCTACCTTCTACGAGAGACTGGCTGGGCAGCTTTCCGAGGCAAGAAGTAGCAGAGAGTTATTGTCCATAGCAAAAAGACTTAATAGGAGCACTCATAAGCGCGGAAACGTGATGAATCGAAAGAGCTTATGCAGCATTTCAAAACAATGCTGAATCCAGCGGAGTCCCTGGTCCTATTTCAGTACGCTATGCCGCCAACACATGACATTTATCTAGATAGACCACTTGAAGGGACTGAACTGCTTGAAGTGCTGGCAAAAGTGAAACAAAAAAAAGCGCCTGGGAAGGACGGCATTCGAATTTTTTCAAAATTTTTTTCAAAATGCTACTCCGACGTTTCTGGAGAATCTGCTTTCGGCTTTTAATAGGATCTACAACAGTGGTATAGTACCAGTGGAATTTCAAAAAGCAATTATTTTCCCAATTTTCAAGAAGGGGGATCCGAATGTAGCAGCAAATTACAGAGGAGTCTCGTTTATGAACACGGTGGCGAAAATCTTTACGGGAATTCTGACAGCTAGGCTTTCGAAATGGGTGGAAGAGCACAAAAAACTGAGCCAATTCCAAGCGGGCTTTAGGAAAGGTTTCTCTACAGTAGACCAGATATTCTGCTTAACATCAATTGCGCAAATGTTTTTGAATCGAAGGAAAAAACTGTACGCATTCTTTATAGATTTTAAAGGTGCCTTTGACACAATAAACAGAAACTGCCTATTCTACAAATTATAGAAAATGGGAATTTCATCAAAATTTTTGAAAACCTTAATGGCACTCTACGAGAACAATAAGTCGGCGGTATGGGATGGTGAGAACATATCTGAGTGGTGGTCATATTTGACTGATCACCTGCCAGCTGGCATAATCATTGAAGGACTGAGGATGAAGAGTTTGCTATACGCAGACGATATTGTTTTATTGGCAGAATCTCCGTGTGCGCTGCAACTTTTGATAAATAAGTTGGAGGAGTACTGTAGTTTAAAGGGCCTGCACATCAATACGGCAAAGTCGAAGCTGATGGTCTTTAAGAAGGGAACGGGACGATTCGCTAGGAGCTAGAAATGGAAGTATGGCGGACATGAACTGGAAGTAGTCAGGTCTTATAAATACCTTGGAGTCACAGTTACCCACAATTTGTCACTGAAATATCACCTGGAGCAGAAGCTGAGGGAAGCGAAAAACTTAATTAACGCGACATGGAGAAATCTGCTGTCCAGTGCAAACGTTCCTGTTACAGCAAAATTTAAAACCTTCGAAGCAGTGATGCGGTCGGTAATGTGATATGGAGCTCAGGTATGGGGAAGCAAACAATTCGGCGAGGTAGAAAAGCTCCTAAGGTTTTTCCTAAAAAAGGTATTTCGCTTTCGACTTCGCGGTTCTTCGAGCTCCGTGGGCGGAGTGTTCTGATTATTTGTCGCAAGATTTGTGGTTTCCGTGTCGTCAAGACAATACCTTTTAGTTGAAGGAGAGCTTTCCCATACTTCGCGTGCGGTGGTTTCACGTTCTTGCTGTTCCAGGTTAATTTTTTTTTGTAATTGGAACACCAAATGACCGTGTGTTCTCGATTCCACTGACAGCCTTTTCCATTGCAGTTATCCTTACTACGGTTTCTTCTAAGGGAGAAAGATAAAGGTGTTTGCACTCCCCGCACCTCCAGTTGCGGTCATTTCCTTCTTATGCTGTGTCAGCTTTTTTTTATGAAAACTTTGTAGCCCGACCACACCTGAAAACAAACAAACGAACACTTATACCTTCAACAAATTTTGTAGCCAACATTGACCTACCTTTTTCCATCCAGTTGTGTCTCTCCATGGCAGCCCTAAGGCATTTAATTCGGATGTTAAATCTTCCCACAGTTTATCCACAAATTCTGGCCTGTTATCCGTCTTTACCCATCCTCTTCCATAAAATCGACCAGTAAAGCGAATTGCTTTTGTGTCGTATGCTTTCCCCTACATTTCAGAATTCAGAAAATGTTAAAAGTTTAATTTTTGTTTATTGTTAAATAATAATTAGGAACTTACAAATTCGCAAACTTTATTGCATTCCGCCAACAAAGAGATAGCCGAATTGAAAACGTCAAATTTTTAGCGGATTTAAGATCCGTTCGTTTTGCAGAACAGCCTTCAATCCGTAAAACTTCATACGAATACGGATTTTAGCACACCGAAAATTCGAAAACGGGAGGGTTTGACACTCGAACGAAATTCAGAACAGCCGCGATAAACATTTTTGTAAAATTGTTTTTCTTTACAATATTTGCAATAGTCCTCTTGCGAAGAGAAAGAAGAGAATTTATAAAGCTGTTTCACAGCACTTGTTGAGGGCAATACCCTTAATTGTGAATACAACTTTTTGGGGATATCTTTACTTTTTGTAAATCATGCTGCTTTTGCAAAAAGCTTTATGCAAACGTTTTCATTGATTGAAACACGTTTTCCGTCTACTGCTGTATTCTCGTGACTTTGAAAAATTTGAATAATTTACATTTTTGCATAACAGTGTGCAAGGAAAAATAAGTCCAAGCCATAAATTATCCTTCGAAGACCTTACTCTCACTCATTCATTCTGGTATAAGGGACATAGAGCCAAGTGAAGTCGAATTTAAATTCCAATCGAAGCGATTGCGTATGTAGCACAAAGTAGCAGTCTATCATTTTGATCGTTCAGCCATGTGTCGCCCTTCCGCAGGACAACAGCGAGACATTACTCAAGGAGTGAAGTGCATTGAATCGTGCAAATGATACACTTCTTGATTATTATCCTTTTGCAAAAACCCCTGTTCCATGGTCCTTTGGCTGAAGCTGTCTATTGAAGAAATAAGAAATCGGTGAAAAAATGTTAAGCGAATTTTCCATGTGATTTCAGTTCAATGCATAGTAATGAAGGGATACCGGACATCCTAGATAACTCACATGTCCTTGTATACGAGAGTCTACCGACATTCTCGAAGAATATAAAGGAATCCGTTTCAGTGACCGGTCGAATGGATTTTCAGTTAATACTGTTGTGCAAGTGAAGGCATTTCTTTCAGCTATAAGGCCGTAAACAAACGTAATCCTTTCTTTGACCTTTGATTCCAGACAAGTCCCAAAAGAGCTTGAATTTATTTATAAAATAAAAGAAGTTAGAAATTGACTTTGAAGAACGTTTTTTAACATATCTGGCCCATTGACTCATTTAGACAAAAATTCTATCAGTACGAACCAGTTCCATAATTTCAATCAGTTCAGTTTTCAACAACAAAACCACTCCTTAGCTACTGGAGTGCCATTCAACCGTGCTTACCTACTTAATTAGACGCCTTAAATTAAATAAACCAACATCCGTTTCAAAACAAGAAGGGTTAATCGAACCGCACTCAACTCATGTGCCCTGTATTACAACAGGGATTTAAAACAATTAAATTGGAGAAGAACGAATGCCCAGGATTTCCATATAAACACGACCAAAATTCAATTGCAATAATTAAGTTATTTTATAATAATCGCATCTTAAATTTATCGAAGACTCATTAATATGCATCTCTTGTAGCGGAACGCGCTACAATGACTATGAAGGCGACACGATTATTCGAAAGGGGAATACATCATCATGGATGCTCACTTTCATCCCCTGTCAGTATATGTAGAGTGGTAATTTGTACCTTGATTCAGTGTAAAGCCTATTGGGAGTGAAAGGTCCCGCTTTCCGCCGGAATTCCTATCTGACTAATGAAAAATTCTTCGATGCTGTAAATCATGATTACACTTAATTTAGCTGTCATTATATTTTTTGGGGGTTTACTTGGGCTCAATGTCTGTCTCGGGCAGGCATTAAAATGTGTTGGGGGGAGACCGTTGTCATACGTCGAATAAAGTGCAAGGATACGCCTTACACTTGTGTCAATTAAATACCGATTGTGCGGTGGGTGAGAAAAGGAGATCTCTTCATTAGTGGGCATAAGAAAAATGCGATTGTCTATAATTTTAAAATTTCTGTATAGATATGAAATATCGATCAAACCATTGTAAATAAATAATAAAATAGTTGAAAAGATATATAGAACACATAGGTAAAACATGCATGTCAATAGTCCCTTAAATTGTCCTTAAAAGAGGGACACACTTTTTTGGCACTTCAAGCGGTCATGAAAGGAAAAACAGACACCTCACCCAAGTAACACAGAAGCTCTTGCTTTGGCCACCGTTACGTTTTCAGCACCACATCATAAAACCTTAAGTTCTTGAAGTTGGTTTTATACAAATAACGGGGTCCCTTACAAAAACCCTATAAGGATGATTTGACACTTTATAGAACTTAATTTTGGGTGCAGAAAGGGCTCTTATATAACTTTTTTGACAGTCAATACATTTTAGGCACACATACTTCGAGGTGTTTACCTTTTAATGTCATGCTGTGGTTTTTATTGTAAAGGGTGATTTTTTAAGAGGTTGAGAACTTTTTTTTAAAAAAAAAACAAAAAATTCGAAAAAATTAATGAAATATTTATTTGAATCGATAGTTTGAACTTTGCAATTTAATGTTTAAAGATAATTTCATGCAAATGTTGACCGCGGCTGCGTCTCAAGTAGCCCATCCGCTGAGTCCAATTTTGGCATACTCTTTCACACATATCGGCCGGTATCTCACGAATGAATGCATGGATGTTGGCTTCCAGTGCGTCAATCGAAGCGGGCTTGTCCCTATAGACATTAGCCTTGACATACCCCCACAAAAAATAATCTAATGGTGTCAAATCGCACGATCTAGGCGGCCAATTGACCGGCCCGAAACGTGAAATTAACTGTTCACCGAGAATGCCGACCATAAAATGGAAGCAGCGCGCGATGAACATTTCGAACCGAGCACGAATTTTGATAGTAAAATTCAATAATTTGTAAGCGTTGTTCATTTGTAAGACGATCCATGGTTAAATTGCAAACCAAACTGAAGCTGTTTGACAGTGACACAAGGTACTAATCACACGTCAGCTGTCAAAACCAGTGTTGCCAAAACCAAACCAGCTAAAAAATCACCCGTTAGTTAGGTATACACACATTTCTATCTTATTCTTTGAAAGTGTTGATGTTATTGCACAAATAACTTCGTTCATATTACCGTAGAACCACAGTGATGTAGCTGTGGCGGTAGTAGTAGCGGTAGTAAGAGCTGTCAAAAGTTAAAACGCATGTATTCAGTGTATTGCGCACACAATGTGTGTCTGTGGCGGTAGCGCGTAGCTGTTGAGGTAGTAAGAGTTGGCCAACTTTTAACTTTCGTAGCGCTACACGGTTGACAGCGCTACACGTTGGACAGTTCAATACAAGTTTAGTAAGCAATGGAGGAAAAGGACGTCGAAAAGTTTATTGAGATGGTTAAATCTAAGGAAATTTAATGGAATTTGTTTCATCCGTTGTACAAAAATATTAAATCTAGCTCAAATTAACTTAGAGTATCGGCCATTGTTTATAAACGAGGTTTTGTTCGACATAGCCACGCTACACCAATGTCTTAAATTTTTTTCCGTACTACGCCACATGGCTCCACGGCTGTACTACGTACTACTGCTACATACCACCGCTACGGGCATTGTGGTCCCACGGTTAAATGGTGATGAAATTAATGAGCAAACCGAGTGCATTTAATTAGCAGAAAACAAGGTGCGCATCTCGTTTCTTCGAATGATTTATTAAAATAGGACGAGAAGAAACAATGCTCTTCTTGAAATATTAAATATAACATAAAATAAAGAGTGTAAGGTTTTATGTAGAGCCCAAATAGCACCGTTGTAACACTTAAGGTGTTCAGCGATGCCTTTTAGAAACTTTGGGTTCTATGGGGCACTGTCTAGCTTCATGTAGAACTATTATAAGGTTTTGTGCTTTCTGTCAAACATGGCGCTAATTTATTTAGGGTTGCCATCACTCTCTTTCTTTTAGGATATACGTTAGTTTGACTACTTGAAATTATTAACATGTCAGTGAGCTGATAAAATACTTGAAGTGCTGGACCAAGAATGTCTAAACCTAACTTATTTGACCAGCTAGAAGATAGAAAAGTGAAAAATTTCAACAATTTACATTTCTACAAGCATTATAAGCATGACTGGCCGCAATATAAGCAACGTTACGCTGTGTCAGCTTTTTGATGAATGTTTATAGAAAAACAGCATTAAAGCATGAATTACCTCTTGAAATCAAATTTTTGTGTATGATATACTTCTCCAGCCTAATATGTAATCCAGTTAAGATTTATATCATTCTATAAAAAATTTAAGTTTCTTATGTTTAGATGTTTGCTTGAAATGTTCTCACAACAATTTCTGTCAATTACATTGTTTTCTTTTGTATGACTTATGGCAACCCCCAAGAGAGTGCAAAGTAGTACTTCGGATTTGTCAAACCTATAGTGTTAGAAAACAGGTGCTAGAAAGGTCTACAGAACTTGCGCTGTAGAACTTAACCCCTCAGCACTTATTTCCTTATAACTTGAGTGCTAGGAACGTTTATAGCACCACGTTTACAGAACCTTTGGTGCTAGCACTTTAAGTTTTCTAATTTTTGTTGCTGTAAACGTTTCTATGACCAATTTTATAAGCAAATAAGCTGCGCACCAATGGTACGATAACGAAACCTTGCAAAACCATTAGTGCTACTGAAGAGCATTTTGAGTGTCTTATAAGTCCAATATTCAAAAACCAGTGCTTATGGTTCCAGAGTGTGCTACTTGGGCACTTTAATGAATTTAGTTTTCTCGTCTTCCGAAGAAAACCAAGAAGGATCTTCAGGCATGAAGAGGTGCTCGGCGCTCACCACAAAGATCCGCCACCTAATGCGAGCAAACCCAGGTGAACACAGACGAAGTGTTACGCTGTATGCTCGTCCTCAGGTAGGACAAGTGGTGTTTTCGCTCAAGCCTTGCTACACATATTCAAGTGTTTAGCAAAAGCCTGATGGCTTGATGGAGAGACAGAAGGAAAGACGCTGACCACTTACAGATGTCCGGGCGTAGTCATTTAGTCTGCCTGTACCCATCGCAGTCACGCCAACGAGCCCTGTGCTTACGAGAAACCAGTAACCCAAGTATCAATGGCAGACATGGCAACAGATACAGGCAGACCTAAATGCAGGTTCGGGTCCGGACAAAATCTCTTCTGAACCTTGTCTAACAAGCTCGTCTGAGATTTCCTTGAATTCCAGTAAGACCAGGGAACCAAACAAGATTAAGCCTTTCGACTAAATTCAACGAATGCTTCAGTTGGAATACTATCTTAGATGAGGTAAGAGGTTTGAACAGCGCTTTTATTGCAACTTGATAGGCACTGCAAACGCATATGCTTCTTGCCAGGTGGGGACCGGTTAACAATATGGGAGAGGTTCATCACAGCATCTAGTGCAGAGCCCGACGTGCTAGAGAATAGGCAGCTAAAACAAGACGTTCTTTGAAGTTTACCAAACAACTGCGTATGAGAGCAGTGGTCTTACCATGGCCATATAGATCCAGAGGACTCTTTTCGGAGATAAGCCCCAATGTCTTGCGAAAGGCGGCTCTACGCCGCCAGAAAGTAGACAGTACTTTTTTGGTTTTTGATTCTACATGCTTGAACCAAAGAAGGTTTCTATTAAGGATTATACTCCCAAATATTTGGTATCATCGGATATCGGGATGCGGGATAGTGACACCTTTAACCACGAGTTGAGTCAGACTAGTTACTTTCCTCATTCTGGTGAAGAGAAAAACCGTAGTTTTAAGAGTGCAAGAGGAAATGCACCAATCATCGATCAAGTCTTGATCACACAGTTTCTAAGCTCGAGCTGACAAAGGAAACGGCATATCATCCGCGCAGGCTTGTGTGTAGGTTTCAGGAAGGCAGAGAGTTCACTACCATGCACCATAAAAGGGGAGACAGAACCGCAAGCACCTTGCGGGCAGCCCTATTTACTCTTATTTACCTCTTTCTATCTAATCCATGGGACTAATGTTTTATCTGTGCACCGTGTATCCGTGTGTCCGGCTGAGTTGCACATGCCATCAAAGGTCACCTTATTGAAAGCACCCTCAATATTGTCGAAAACGCCCACTGCTTATACTCACTCCTCCTGGTCAAGGGCACATTCAAACCTACCAGCAAGGTTTTTGTGCGCAGTTTTGCAGAGTTTTCATCACTGATAAGCGTGCTGCATCTCAGAAAGCGGTTGATATCGAAGACCAACCCGTGCTCAGCTTAACCATAACTCTTAAAACAATAAGTGCCAGAAGCCGATGTTGAACACAGGTATAAGGCAACTCAAAATAAACCAAGTGCTTAAGTCATAGTTTTCAAAAAAAAAGAGTTCCTTCCTATATACCTACTGCCGTTTTGCCGTTTTTTTTTTCAAAAAATAAAGTCGCGAAAATGCATAAAAAACCATAGGCCCCTCCCCCTCTATCTTATGTGCTACTTGGGGAAATCATATTAAAAAAAAACCTCACATGTTTCAGATATTACCCAATATTTCAAAGAAAACTATATACCTACTCGTACATACCGACATTTAAAGATTCCAAAACTTCCGAGATTTAACTCGAAAACAAAAAAGCATTTAAAAACCAATTTTTTTAAAACCTCGCAGCTTAACCGTGGGACCACAATGCCCCTAGCGGTGGTATGTAACAGTAGTACGTAGTACAGCCGCGGAGCCATGTGGCGTAGTACGGCAAAAATTGAACACAACGGTGTAGCGCGGCTATGTCGAACAAAAACCTCGTTTATAAACAATGGCCGATACTCTGAGTTTATTTGAACTAGATTTAATATTTTTGTACAACGGATGACACAAATTCCATAAAATTTCTTTAGATTTAACCATCTCAATAAACTTTTCGACGTCCATTTCCTCCATTGTTTACTTATTTTGTAGTGAACTGTCCACCGTGTAGCGCTGTCAACCGTGTAGCGCTACGAAAGTTAAAAGTTGGCCAACTCTTACTACCGCCACAGCTACGCGCTACCGCCACAGACACACATTGTGTGCGCAATACACTGAATACATGTGTTTTAACTTTTGACAGCTCTTACTACCGCTACTACTACCGCCACAGCTACATCACTGTGGTTCTACGGTAACGGTAACACCATGTCTCCACCGAGCACCAATCGTCGATTAATATAAATCTTTATTAAATCCTCTACAAATCACGCGATTTACCATACAAATTTAAATCCTCTCGGCAAGCGATTAAAAATAAATCCTCTCATAAATCCCATTTACTCTATTCACAAACCTATTTTCTGCACGTTTGTAACAGTTTGAGAATCAAAAAAGGAAACTGAAACTGTCCCTGTACGAAAAATCAGTCACAAGTACGTTTTCTATTGTGAATTTTACTGAGGAAATCGTTTTCGCTCCTTGGAAATGACATCGCCTCTCTCTTTTGAGAGCCAAAATGACAGAAACAGAGTTTTCGAGTCAAATTAATCCTATATATGTCCGATGGAGCCATTTTGGGATTTATTTTCATTATCTACTACCGCTAATCTTTTTAATCATCGGTGGAGATATAGTATAACAGTGATATTTTTTCTAGATTTGGTTAAAGTACAAAGCGTTCACAAAAAATGCTAGTTGCATTCGAAAAAAATTTTAAATTGTTTCCAGGGAGTGTATTACCGCACGGTACCCGGCCGGGAAATCCCGGCCTCCCGGCCTTATGTCTTATGAACTTATCTTCTCTGGAAAAGTATATAATGCAGATGCACATGCAAGGTTTCGAAAAATAGCTGGTTTTCAGTTATTAATTTCAATACATTCAGTTTATTACTTGCATTGTTTTTTTACATGTTCGTTTTGGACTTTGGTTAAAAGTCTGAGGCCCGTTAGCACCACATCTAGTTAAGATATTAAGTTATACTTATAAGTTTGTTTCGGTTGCACGAAATTTTATGGTGCACTCCATTATCTTATTACTGGAGTTGTCCATTACCGTTTTACTGTTTGTTGTCCATGCTCATAGAAAGAAACTTCAATGCCCTGCATAGACAGGCTGGGATAACGCCATCTGTGCATCAACAATTGGGACTTATCTTCCTTGTATGGCAATTTTGACGCACCGATATCATTTTCTAGAGGATATAAATATAAAAAAAATAAATTAATCGATTTTCATTGATGTTCAGCCATAGTTGTTATACAAAAAAAAATTATTGAAAAAGCTTTTTCCCTCACCACAGAGGTAAGCTTGTTGGCGCGTTAACCCATGTTTTTTTTATTGGTGCTCGGCTTCCCCAGTAGGCCTATTTCCACCAAACTATAAATAAAAATATATTAGTTTATTTTTAACATACGTAAGGAGTAAAATATTTAAAAGGTAAAAGATCAAAGAACCTTAAACATATTAAAATTTTACAGAAACCATACTTATCTTTTAACTAACTGTCCTCTGCTCTCTTCTCCCTCGTCCCTCTTGCTCTCTTCTCCCTCGTCCCTCTTGCTCTCTTCTCCTTCGTCCCTCTTCTCAGGTAATTTGTGGAGCTGTCGAAAGAGAACAGAAAAAAATTCATGATTTAAAATTTTAAATTTGTTAAAGCAGTAATTGGAAAATAAATGTAATAAAGACTTAAATTCTTTAATTTACTCACTCTCCAAATAAACCCGGTTAACACTGGCTGCCAGCTGCTTCCTTGACGCACCCAAGGCAAAACCAAGGACCTGTTGGGACGCGCTCGACACCCGCACATTTTCGGTCCAACCATATCAAACACCTGTCGCAGCAGATGGTGTTCTGCGCGGAAGCTCTCGTGCATATGGGGCACGTATAAGAGTTTGATTTTTTCTTTTCGACGATCAAACTCTCGAGCTTGGCGAGGGCTTCTATCTTCATATATTCTTTTAGAAGCCCCCGCAGATGTGGTTGCTGCAAGCTTTCGTCGAGAAACGCGTCCGTGACTTCACAGATTTTTATGTCCTCTGGTTTTACCCTATATTCCTTATTGAGAATGTTTTCAATAATATGACTCGGGATTTTGAGCCACGTGAGGACATTCTTCGCCCTCATGTACGGACTTTGCTTGGCAAAAGCCCTAAGGCGAGTCGTAGGAAGGCCGACAGCATTTGGCTTTGGAGCTTTGGGATTTCCGGTCGGGAACTGAAGCTCATCTATCTCCGTCCGGATTCGCACTTCGATTTCATCTTCAGACATATGTGTCTCGACCGGCATGTCCATCACCTGCATGAATTCTTCTCCCTTGCAGCATTTTCCGTATCAACTGCCATCGCATTTTCAGCATCCTTATGACTACACATTTTAGACTTCAGTTCAACCAGCTGGCTGCATTCTGCTCAGTGTCAAATTGTTTGGAGCTCTGCACACTCTCTACCTAATAAATAAAAATTAAATAAATAAATAAATAAAAATTAAAACATAGTTAATAGTTTTTAACTTAGCCTATAAATTAATATTACCTTGTGTTAAAGCGTCATTTGAAGGTACCGTCAGATCCGCCAATACCGCTACTGGAACATGATGAGACAGTTCATCCTCACCGTCACAGAGAAACTCTGGTTGGTGGTCGTGTTGCTGCAATATAAATATTAAGAATATTAAAATATTCATGTTAAGGATTAATAAATATCTTATTTTACCTCTATGATTCCTGCTGGCATGTGATTGTGCTCCAGTTTGGCACAGGTCACTTTCTGTGCCCAGCAGTTTTCTCCCTTATCATACGAAAGGTAAAACCTTAATCTTAATGGTCAGGATCCTTTTTTTCTATACGGAGTCTATATGTTTTTTAATAAGTTATGTTTTGTTATAGTCATAAAATTTTTTTTTTTAATTACATTCCATTCGTTTCGGAGTCGCAAATGTAGATTCTCTCGCGGAATGTAAATCTCCGTATTTGCTCTGGATCCAAAACTTCCATTAGTTTTTTATCATTTCTTATAGTTTTGGTTGTATCTATTGACAATGTTTGGTTGGTTTGAAGTTTAAACTTCAACAAACCATCCTCGACTTCTTGCCATGAAGACAGCATTTGTTTCACAGTGAACGCCATGAAATCCTTGAAACTTGAAAAAGATAAAGATAATTGTTGCAAGAAAACAAACAAATATCCGAATAGTTCATAATAGGCATTTTTTGCGATAGCAGCTTTTATATTAATAAAGTTATAAAGAGTATTGGTAATCGTTATTGTACTAAAGATGGACGCACATTAATTGAAATCCAAAATTAATAATTCAAATGTGTCAGTAAGTAGACAAATTAAGGTTATTGTGACCTTCCTGATACTACAAAGAGATAGACACATTACAGTCAAAATCAGTATAAATTTACTTGTTAAAATGTAGTTGTTGTGTAAGGCACGGCTGTACCTCACAAAGAAAAGTTATTGAAATTTTAGCAACACACCGTCATTAACACCACCGTCAACACAGGCCAATGGTCAATCATACCTTATAAGTAGGCACTTATTGCAGGTGAAAATAATTTAGTTAAATACACTTACTTCAAAAACGTAAAAAAAGGTGGCTAAACAGTAGCACTTACTTTGAACCAGGAAAACTCTTCTATTTGAAATATGTATTTCTCCGCCGCTGCCAGCAGTTTCAGTAGGCAACACTTAAGTTTATATTTTTTGCACGAACTTCACTTCGACAAAATAACATGTCGCAGCAGATGGTGTTCTGCGCGGAAGCTCTCGTGCATATGGGGCACGTATAAGAGTTTGATTTTTTCTTTTCGATGATCAAACTCTCGAGCTTCGCGAGGGCTTCTATCTCCATATATGCTTTTAGAAGCCCCCGCAGATGTTGTTGCTGCAAGCTTTCGTCGAGGAACGCGTCCGTGACTTCAGAGATTTTTATGTCCTCTGGTTTTACCCTATATTCCTTATTGAGAAGGTTTTCAATAATATGACTCGGGATTTTGAGCCACGTGAGGACATTCTTCGCCATCATGTACGTAGGAAGGCCGACAGCATTTGGCTTTGGAGCCTTGGGCCTACCTTTGGGGTTTCCGGTCGGGAACTGAAGCTCATACATCTCCGTCCGGATTCGCACTTCGATTTCATCTTCAGACAGATGTGTCTCGACCGGCATGTCCATCACCTGCATGAATTCTTCAAGATCCATCTCCTTTGCAGCATTTTCCGTATCAACTGCCATCGCATTTTCAGCATCCTTATGACTACACATTTTAGACTTCAGTTCAACCAATATGTCGATGCAGCTCTGATTGCTGGCTGCATTCTGCTCAGTGTCAAATTGTTTGGAGCTCTGCACATTCTCTAGCCTTTTGAGAACTAATAAATAAAAATTAAAACATAGTTAATAGTTTTCAACTTAGCCTATAAGTTAATATTACCTTGTGTTAATGCGTCATTTGAAGGTACCGTCAGATCCGACAATAGCGCTACTGGAACATGATGAAACAGTTCATCCTCACCGTCACAGAGAAACTCTGGTTGGTGGTCGCGTTGCTGAAATATAAATATTAGGAATATTGAAATATTCATATTAAAGATTAATTAATATCTTATTTTACCTCTATGACTCCTGCTGGCATGTGATTGTGCTCCAGTTTCCCACAGGTCACTTTCTGTGCCCAGCAGTTTTCTCCCTTATCATACGAAAGGTAAAACCTTAATCTAAATGGGCAGGGTCCTTTTTTAATAAGTTATGTTTTGTTATAGTCTTAAAATATTTTTTTTTAATTACATTCCATTCGTTTTGGAGTCGCAAATGTAGATTCTCTCGCGGAATTTAAATCTCCGTATTTGCTCTGGATCCAAAACTTCCATTAGTTTTTTATCATTTCTTATAGTTTTGACAATGTTTTGACAAAGTCAAAATGTCTGGATCGTTACCATAATTTGAGTAAAGCTTTTTATAAAGGCACAAATTTCTACTTGGGCTTTCTTTACCTGACTTATCCCAATAAACAATTTTCGTACGCCCGACGAATTGAACGGAGACAGGGTCCCCCTTTCCATATTTTTTGTTTGCTGGGATCTTTCAGCTAACATCCCTGTTAGATATTTTGTGTTAAATATTTCGTGTTTACGTATATGTACCGAATGGTTCGTTTTGCCGAAAAATAAAAACATGTTACTGAAAGTCAATGGTGAGGATTCTACATCTAATTTGATGATAATAATAATAATGAATTTATAAAATTCAACTATTCTCCATCCGCACAAACACAGAAATATTGAAAACCATTGTGAGACCACAGCACAAAAACAACAAACTAGATAGCACCTCACTGAATAGCACTAGTGGGTCGGTGGCGCAAGACGGTGGAGGACACGTGCTGAACGGAGGTATCAATCTGCCAAAAACTTCTCGTGTTGCCAGATCTAACTCGTTGCGAAGTTCCAGCCCACCTCGTGTTCGGCGAGACCTGCGCGGCAATGCTAACTTACCTCCAGCCGTGCCAGAGGAGCCAAGTTGTGGATCCACTCTTGGCCAACAGTCCCCACAAGAGCAAGGCTCGTACCCAGTCATGCGACGAGACCCCGCCTTTCATGGATCGAAGCCTCAGCGGGAGCAGGCCTCAAGTCATATGGGGCCGCAGCAACCTCCTGTCGATCCACATCCAGTTCTTACGATTGACTAACTTTACTAAAAGGCAATTTGAAATAAAATGTTAATTAGAGGTTGTCTGACATCCAAGTCAATTGTGGGTGTGGCTGTTGGCGGATCTTAGCAAATTTCATACTTCATACAAAAAAGAAAACCGTGCCCACTGAGCGCCGCGTGCCGCGTCCAAATTAACCAACACTAATGTCAAAGACCGCTACAATTTTGTAAATTTAAATTTCTCCGAAACGGCTGTACCTCACGAAGAAAAGTTATTGAAATTTTAGCCACACACCGTCATTAATCTTGTAGGCCAATGGTCAATCATACCTTATAAGTAGGCACTTATTGCAGGTGAAAATAATTTAGTTAAATACACTTACTTCAAAAACGTAAAAAAAGGTGGCTAAACAGTAGCACTTACTTTGAACCAGGAAAACTCTTCTATTTGAAATATGTATTTCTCCGCCGCTGCCAGCAGTTTCAGTAGGCAACACTTAAATTTATATATTTTGCACGAACTTCACTTCGACAAAATAACCTGTCGCAGCAGATGGTGTTCTGCGCGGAAGGTCTCGTGCATATGGGGCACGTATAAGAGTTTGATTTTTTCTTTTCGACGATCAAACTCTCGAGCTTGGCGAGGGCTTCTATCTCCATATATTCTTTTAGAAGCCCCCGCAGATGTGGTTGCTGCAAGCTTTCGTCGAGGAACGTATCCGTGATTTCAGAGCTTTTTAGGTCCTCTGGTTTTACCCTATATTCCTTATGGAGAATGTTTTCAATAATATCACTCGGGATTTTGAGCCAAAAGCCCTAAGGCGAGTCGTAGGAAGGCCGACAGCATTTGGCTTTGGAGCCTTGGGCATACCTTTGGGGTTTCCGGTCGGGAACTGAAGCTCATCTATCTCCGTCCGGATTCGCACTTCGATTTCATCTTTAGACATATGTGTCTCGACCGGCATGTTCATCACCTGCATGAATTCTTCAAGATCCATCTCCTTTGCAGCATTTTCCGTAACAACTGCCATCGCATTTTCAGCATCCTTATGACTACACATTTTAGACTTCAGTTCAACCAATATGTCGATGCAGCTCAAGCAATATGTCGATGCAGCTCTGAATGCTGGCTGCATTCTGCTCAGTGTCAAATTGTTTGGAGCTCTGCACATTCTCTACCTAATAATTAAAATTAAATAAATAAATAAATAAACAAATAAAAATTAAAACATAGTTAATAGTTTTTAACTTAGCCTATAGGTTAATATTACCTTGTGTTAAAGCGTCATTTGAAGGTACCGTCAGATCCGCCAATACCGCTACTGGTACATGATGAGACAGTTCATCCTCACCGTCACAGAGAAACTCTGGTTGGTGGTCGCGTTGCTGAAATATAAATATTAAGAATATTAAAATATTCACATTAAAAATTAATTAATATCTTATTTTACCTTTATGATTCCTGCTGGCATGTGATTGTGCTCCAGTTTGGCACAGGTCACTTTCTGTGCCCAGCAGTTTTCTCCCTTATCATACGAAAGGTAAAACCTTAATCTAAATGGTCAGGATCCTTTTTTTCTATACGGAGTATATATGTTTTTTAATAAGTTATGTTTCGTTATAGTCTTAAAATATTTTTTTTAATTACATTCCATTCGTTTTGGAGTCGCAAATGTAGATTCTCTCGCGGAATTTAAATCTCCGTATTTGCTCTGGATCCAAAACTTCCATTAGTTTTTTATCATTTCTTATAGTTTTGGTTGTATCTATTGACAATGTTTGGTTGGTTTGAAGTTTAAACTTCAACAAACCATCCTCGACTCTTTGCCAAGAAGACAGCATTTGTTTCACAGTGAACGCCATGAAATCCTTGAAATTTGAAAAAGATAAAGATTGTTATATCCGAATATTTCATAATAGGCATTTTTTTGCGATAGCAGCTTTTATACTAATAAAGACAGGGGCGTAGCGAGGGGGGGGGGGGTGTGTTATTCAAATGATTTCCAAGAGTCGGCAAATAAAGGAGGTTCAAATTTTTGAATCCATGTAAATTAAGAAAATTCGGTTATTATGAATGAATTTTTAAGAATTTGTTTGGCACAAATCGTAAAAAAAATTATAAATTAGCTTTGTCTTTCATTCTTAATATCTTAAGGTCGGCATTTCCAAAGCCTAAACCATGGTGAAATGCCAATAACTCCATAGTTTTTTGATATAAAGTTTAAGGAGTACCCACAGTCGGCAAATGACCAAATACTTCGCCTTTGGCACATGCTGACTAGATCATAAACAAAATTGAATTACTTACTCGGTCAAATTAAGGCTCTAGATACGCGATAAAATATTTCGCCTTTCCAAATGCCGATTAATTCATAGTTTTTTGATTATTAAAACCACATTAATTGGCTAAGCCGGTAATTAGCTAAATCGGTAAAAATTTAACCAATTCTTACAGTCGGCAAGGGACCAAATACTTCACTTGTGGGATCGCCGATTACTTGATAGTTTTTTGATAATGAAATTAAAAAAAAAATGGCTAATTCTACTCGGTAAAGATGTACGTAGTAAAAATTTAACTACATACAGTCGGCAAATAACCAAGTATGTCACACTTGAGAAATGCCTATTACTTGATAGCTTTTCCATTCAAAATTTAACTAAATGACAAAACTCGGTAGAAGTTTAAGAAACGCCTATTGTCGGCAAAAGACCTGGCCAATTTTTTTTATTATAAAAACTTTTTTTTTTATAAAAATGAATATAAATGGCAAATTATACTCGGTAAAGCTTGAGAACTACATAGTCGACAAATAAGCAAACAGTCAAATTTTGGAAAATGCCGATTACTTTGTAGTTTTTACACTTTAAAAACAAGTGGGAAAGTGCAACAGTGGGTATCCAAAAGCTTCAATCTATCTACGACGGATTGCAAAATACCCGACCATACCAAAAAGAAAACTGCCACGCCCCAAAAACTGGGCGAGATATAAAAATATAACTGATGAATGCTTTATACTAGGTGGTTGCATACATTTCGGCCTAAAACTTCGCCTCTTTAACTAAAAAAATCACTTTTTTTAACGCCACGCCCACAAAAGTTGGGGCGGAGGCACATACAATATATACATAAAAGTTAGAAAATGCTAATATCTACAGGTTTCGTCATATAATTTTTTGTCAAATTTCATATATATTTATTGAAAAACAGTCATTTTAAGCTAAAATACCTTAAAAAGTGGGCGTGGCCAATAAAAAAGCTAAAATTTTTTGGCTACCTTAAAGACAATTATAAGGCAATGTTACGTACCAAAAATGGATGCGCTAGCGCCATTGTAACATAGCTTAAATTTGCAAAATGTATTTTTTTAAATTAGAGATGGTCGTACATACAGGCCTGTGTCTGTGGGCGGATTCAGCTTATTTTCAAACTTGATCTGAAGGACTGGACTTCCAACCAACCCACAAAATTTCAGCTCTCTGCCTTAAAATTTAAGGCCTAAAAGTTGTTTACATACGAACGGACATGGCTTAATCGATTCTCATGTCGGTCCCATTCATATCTCTTAAAGGTCTTAGGGGTCTACGGTGATTATTTCACTGCGTTACAAACTATACATCAAACTTAATATACCCTGGGTCGGGTATAATGATAATAAATGTCTAAATCGGTAAAAATTTAAGGATAGGTAGGTACCTACCTAGAGTCGGCAACGATAGGATGCCGACCACCTTTTTCAAAATTAATATTATTTGCACATTATTAAACAATTCTTATGCACAGAAACGCGCATAAAATCACTTATTGCAAGCATTGGAATTGCGCATATTTCCTATTTTCGCAAATACCATAATTTTTCATTGCTGGGCAAATAGAGCTTTCCCTGTATTCATTCCTTAAACGCAAAAAAGTAGGTACCCTTTTTTCGGCGGACTGCTCGACAACTCACGACGCAAACAATTCCACTATCTTAAAAAAAAAATAGAGATGGGATCTGGGGCGAAACTATTGCAATTTTAGATAGCATTAGGAATAGCGTGCAACGAAAGTGATGCCAATAAAAAAAAAAACAATAAATTTAATTCAATGAAACTTATTGTCTGCATTTTTCGTTACCATTGAGATGTTTTAAGTGTTTTTCTTCCTGTTTTCTTTTCGCCCCAACAACACACTCTTTTCCGAAAAACAGAAAGACAGCTGTTTTTCGTTTTTTTTTCAATTAGCACATTTTTTGTTCACTTTTCTAAATAGCACACAAAAACAGATACACACAATGACCATGGAGTTATCGGAAAGAAATCGGCAAAAAAGCAGAGTCGTATTGAAAAAGCAAACCCAAGCAGTCGTTGGTTTTAGCCTGACCTTCCATGAGAACGAAACAGTTTTTGGGTCCACAGAGCTTTATCAAAGGGCCTTACACGAGCGACAGCTGTCGCTAAATAACCCTATGCTATCTTAACTGTAGACAACTTTTGCTCTGTGGAAATAGACTTTTACGCAGCCCAGAACCAAAAGGTAGCAGCCGCCCCGTCCGCGACACGCGAAAACGACAATTTGCTGCGAGTTGCTGGTGCTGGTAATGCATGATCATTATTATGTGTCTTGTGGATGGGTTTGGGATTTGGGTACGCTTGTTTAACAGTGGTTTTCGGTTTTGCTTTACTTCATTTCTTGGTATCATATACCTAGGTAGTGCGCTGGCTTCGTTTTTCTGTCCCAGGCGGGATTTCTAGCGGTCTGTCCAAAAATGGAAAAAGGATCTCATATGGTATCGCTAGATTGTGCGTCCAATCGCGTTATAACTTCTGAACGGTAAGTCGTAGAGAGACCAAATTTGGTGTGCTTTAAAACTGCGGAAATAGTCAGAGAACACAACGAAGGCATTTTTTTCAAGCACAAATAAAGATTTGACAACAGTTTGAAGTTCATGGGTAAATGGATCAAATGTTTCTCAATACTTTATTTTTGAAGGCGTGTCGCAAAAAAATGGAATTTGGAACACTTATAAAGCTCTTAAAAGAAAAGGAAAATGCATAGAGAAAGGGCAATTTTTTTACAGCCAGAAAGTAAAAAATGCAAACATACACTAAACTAATACCATGTTTCCACCGGGTACTAATCCGCGATTAATATAAATCTTCATTAAATCCTCTACAAATTATGCGATTAACCATAAAAATTAAGATCCTTTCGGCAAGCGATTAAAGATAAATGCCCTCATTAATCTCATTCACCCTTTTCACGAACCACTTTCGACCCATTTCGAATACCATTTTAACAGTTTGAGGATCGAAAAAGAACACCGAAACTGTCCACGTATGACAGATCTGTCAGAGTTACGATTTCTATTGGGTTGTTTACAACGGAAATCGTTGTTCGCTCGTGGAAAATGACACCGCCGCTCTCTTTTGAGAGCCAAAATACAGAAAAAGAGTGCTCATGTCAAGTTTATCCTGTATTTGTCTGGTGAAACCGCTTTGGGATTTATTTTTAATCATCTCCCGCTAATCCTTGTATTATTGCCGGTGGAAACATAGTATAATAGCATAGACAATATGCAATATAAGATATGTATGCACCAAAATCTTGTAGGGTCAGGAATAAGACATCTGTATATTTATTTTCTGTGCTAAAAGGCAGGTTAGGTATTGAATTTTTTTTATTTATAATAAAATCGAGTTTATACAAAATATTGAAAAGTTTTTGGCATATTAGGCATGGAAAATATGTGCCCGCTTTCAACGTGTTTGAGGTCATAACTTTTTAATCACTTTGTTCAAAAAGTCGATCTTGGGCAAACATATATATGCAGCAATTACAGCTTAAACAAAAACTAAAATCAAACTGTTCTTTTGATGTATTTTCGGAAAAATATCGCGAAAAAATTTTCCCCATGACTTTCTCCAATGCCCAAATCATTTGGGCTTATAGCATGGGGCTGGAGACCATGAAAAAGAACCAGACTTTTTTATGAAATATGAAATAGTTTTTGGGATACATATGCACGTTTAAAATTATTTAAGTTGCTTTACTGAAATTATAGTGCCATAAAATACCTTTAACTTTTGATCTGTTTCTGTTTCTTCAAGCAAACTTCATCGCGCAAGCATAAACCACTGTAGTAGCAAACCAATATGTATTAAAATTAAAAAAACAAAACATTTATTATTTTCTAAAGTTTTTTTTTCAAAAATGAATAAAAAATAAATGTTTTTCAACCAGAGATTTGAAAAAAATTCGTTGGTCTTTTCCAGGCTTTTTCTTAGTGTGAAGAAACTGGTTGGACGGTTAATTCGTCGGGGCCAGAAGGCACACTAGTACCTGCCGATTAGGTACTAGATAGCTTAAGGCTCTCACAGGGATATGCCTCAAAAGTTCTTGCAAGACATAGGATCGCCTTTCTGAAATACGAGACATTTATGCTGATTTTCCAGTTATCCACTCTTTCTATCGGCAGGCCTCAAATTTTGAGTTGGGGATTTGGAACTTTTATATCTGAGCTTTTTTGGTCCCGAAGCAGAACAAGTATAAAAATGTTTGAAATCTTCCTACTAAATACGATAGCAAAAATTATCGTGGGACGCTAAATTTTGCTATCTTGATTTGCACATTCTCGGTGCAACCACATCAAACACCTGTCGCAGCAGATGGTGTTCTTCGCGGAAGCTCTAGTGCATATGGGGCACGTATAAGAGTTTGATTTTTTCTTTTCGACGATCAAACTCTCGAGCTTGGCGAGGGCTTCTATCGTAAAAAAATAAGTAAATGGGCGAAGCATTACAGCCGCCACTGTAATCAGCAGCCAGCGGTACCTAAATCGAGCGTACCGTGTATAAAAAACACCCCAGCCAGTGCAATAACACACAAGAGCGAGCACAACCAACGGTAACCTCCAGCGGCGCGAGGTTAGAATTATACAAAAGTCTTCATCAGGGCATCGACTGGCCACCGAGCCAATAAGAGCAACAACAACACAACAGCTGAGCAGCGGCACGAACAACGGCAGAGCGACCATCGACCAACCGATACCACTACGAGCGGCGCAACGAAGCAACGGGACGAAAAAGGGCATCTCGTTGTTCGACACCAAGCAGTGACTTGACTCGTAAGAAACCTTTCAACGGCGAAGCAGTGTGCGCGATACTTCCTTTCTGTGCGAGCAAATATATTTATAATAAAAATACAGTCCACCACAGTGCTTTCCTTTTAATTTGAATAAATCCTGAGCTATCCGAACAGACTTCAGTTCAACCAATATGTCGATGCAGCTCTGAATGCTGGCTGCATTCTGCTCAGTGTCAAATTGTTTGGAGCTCTGCACATTCTCTAGCATTTTGAGAACTAATAAATAAAAATTAAAACATAGTTAATAGTTTTCAACTTAGCCTATAAGTTAATATTACCTTGTGTCAATGCGTCATTTGAAGGTACTGTCGGATCCGACAATACCGCTACTGGTACATGATGAAACAGTTCATCCTCACCGTCACAGAGAAACTCTGGTTGGTGGTCGCGTTGCTGAAATATAAATATTAAGAATATTAAAATATTCATATTAAAGATTTATTAATATCTTATTTTACCTCTATGATTCCTGCTGGCATGTGATTGTGCTCCAGTTTGGCACAGGTAATTTTCTGTGCCCCGCAGTTTTCTCCCTTATCATACGAAAGGTAAAACCTTAATCTAAATGGGCAGGATCCTTTTTTTTCTATTCGGAGTATATATGTTTTTTAATAAGTTATGTTTTGTTATAGTCTTAAAATATTTTTTTTTAATTACATTCCATTCGTTTTGGAGTCGCAAATGTAGATTCTCTCGCAGAATTTAAATCTCCGTATTTGCTCTGGATCCAAAACTTCCATTAGTTTTTTATCATTTCTAATAGTTTTGACAAAGTCAAAATGTCTGGATCGTTACCATAATTTGAGTAAAGCTTTAAATAAAGGCACAAATTTCTACTTGGGCTATCTTTACCTGACTCATGCCAACAAACAATTTTCGTACGCCCGACGAATTGAACGGAGAGAGGGTCCCCCTTTCCATATTTTTTGTTTGCTGGGATCTTTCAGCTAACATCCCTGTTAGATATTTTGTGTTAAACATTTCGTGTTTACGTATATGTACCGAATGGTTCGTTTTGCCGAAAAATTAAAACATGTTACTGAAAGTCAATGGTGAGAATTCTACATCTAATTTAATGATAATAATAATAATGAATTTATAAAATTCAACTATTCTCCATCCACACAAACACAGAAACATTGAAAACCATTGTGAGACCACATCACAAAAACAACAAACTAAATAGCACCTCACTGAATAGCACTAGTGGGTCGGTGGCGCAAGACGGTGGAGGACACGTGCTGAACGGAGGTATCAATCTACCAAAAACTTCTCATGTTGCCAGATCCAACTCGTTGCGAAGTTCCAACCCACCTCGTGTTCGGCGAGACCTGCGCGGCAATGCAAACGTCCTCCAGACGTGCCAGACGAGCCAAGTTCTGGATCCACTCTTGGCCAACAGTCCCACCAAGAGCAAGGCCCGCACCCAGTCATGCGACGAGACCCCGCCTTTCATGGATCGAAGACTCAGCCGCAGCAGGCCTCAAGTCATATGGGGCCACAGCCCCATTTCCAGCAGCAACCTCCTGTCGATCCACATCCAGTTCTTACGATAGACTAACTTTACTAAAAGGCAATTTGAAATAAAACGTTAATTAGAGGTTGTCTGACATCCAAGCCAATTGTGGGTGTGGCTGTTGGCGGATCTTAGCAAATTTCATACTTAATACTCATACTTCATACAAAAAAGAAAACCATGCCCACTGAGCGCCGCGTGCCGCGTCCAAATTAACCAACACTAATGTCAAAGACCGCTAAAATTTTGTAAATTAAAATTTCTCGGAAACGGCTGTATCTCACGCAGAAAAGTTATTGAAATTTTAGCAACACACCGTCATTAATCTTGTAGGCCAATGGTCAATCATACCTCATAAGTAGGCATTTATTGCAGGTGAAAATAATTTAGTTAAATACACTTAGTACAAAAACGTAAAAAAAGGGGCTAAACAGTAGCACTTACTTTGAACCTGGAAAACTCTTCTATTTGAAATATGTATTTCGCCGCCGCTGCCAGCAGTTTCAGTAACACTTAAGTTTATATATTTTGCACGAACTTCACCTCGACAAAATAAACAAAAACTGGGATTTAACTTTATAGATATCGCTACTTTTTAGATTCTTTTTTTATCACTCTAAAAGGCAGAACACTTAACACTGTTTACAAACTGCCTGCAGTATTATTTTTTTGTTTTTTTTTTTCAACTTTTTTCCACTTTTATTGTGAAAGTATTTCACAGAAATTCGTAGTTTTTAAAAAAAACTTTGCACCACAATCTTAGACAGCACTAGAATGTCATCGGATGAATAATTCTCAATTGATCATTGGGTTGTACACAAATTTTGTTGCCTATTGTATCCTTTGCCAAGACGCCAAGAAATCTAGGAACATTATAACTCATCGAATCGAAACACTGCCACAGACACAAATACTCACAAACAAGGCTAGGATTCTAGCAACATCATAACGGTCCACATGATTTTTGTCTCTCCTTACACACTACTAGCGCCAGTGCTCCCACACTGAAGGTATAAAAAGTAGTCAATAGTGCGAAATAAGCACAAGACATAATGGGTGCGTTTCTTTATTCTTTCCGTAAAGCCCTTTCAGCCTTTCAGCCCTCTCTTTTAAAAAAATCCTTCAACAGAAATTGAATGTGTTTGGGCAGATACTTTCATTTTCCTACCCCAAAACACATTTCATTTTGTAAATTTGCTACGTGCGTAGTTTGACACAAAGTAGCGTAAGCAGCAACGCAGCATTGCGATTCTATTTTAACTAATGTGGTCTTCGCGTCGAATTTGAAAATTTTGCATTTTTCTAAAAAGCATCTTTAGCATTTTCAAGATTTGCAAAAGTAACTTTGCTCTCGTTAAGCAACTATAGTTCGGCTTTAAAAAATTGTGGCGAACTAACTCACTAGATATTTACTTTTCTTCAAACATATAGTTTCAACTTGAAATTTATAAACTTTAATGATCTAGATTTCAACTACTTTACTACGTTTAACTACTTACAATCGTTGGTTTTCTACTACTGGTTCATACGTGCATTTTCGTCAAAGCAGGAAGACCCTTCTTCTAAAGAGAACATTTATTTTGTGGAGAGATATAATTTCCTACTTCGCCGTGTCATAAATTACTGAATAAAGATATTCAACTTCCGACATGGACGAGCCGAAATTTACGAATTTACTTTTGAATTAGCTTGTTGAAAGCTTTATAAAAAACGTTAACAAATGGGTGTTGGAGGCCAAGAGGGAGTAAATAATGGCCGTGTGCAGATTTTTCTCTGGCTATATCTTGATACTAATCTTGATACCTATATTTGGCGATTTTGCATAGGTTGTCACTTTTTATCTAACTAAAGTGTCTAAGAAATGTCTTTATCTGATTCATCTCTTATTTTGTTAAATTCCTTGACAAATGATGAAAGGCTTACTTACCAGCGTGTACTAGTCGCACATAATTTCCGAAATAATAGTTGGGACTTCATAAAGTGCTTAAAACTTTTAGGGCCGATTTCACAGTGATTTCTTAATTAAAACTTAAGTTAAGTACTCAGGCTCTGTATAAATTCCGCTAACGTTTTTGATTTTAGCAGTTAGCTCTTAGAAAATGCTGTCAAAATAATTTTCTTTTGTAATTTTTTTAACTTAAAAAAAAAACTTTCAGTTATGGTGTCGGCGTTTTAATATCATTTTTATTGTTGTTACATAAACATGCCTTATTCCAGAAATAAAAGTGAGTTGATTTTTTGTTGTGAAAAACTTAAGTCACCAATTTTGGTTTCACCAAAAAGTTAAGACTGTGAAATCTGCCCTTAAAGTACATTTAAGCCGCATTGTTACAAGGAACAGAAACAGAAACAGAATTTCATACATAAGCAACGCAAAAAGCATTCAGCGAATTTAGGTTTCAGTTGCTAATGTACGAGATTCTGTTTCTGTTTCTATTTTACGTCGCAGAAAAATATATCTATATTCGAAATTAGGAAAAGTACTGTTGACCGTTGTAATGTACTGTTGTATGTAATATTCATACGATCTGTATCGCTATTTTGCGATCACCAACGATAAAGTGAAATTGGTTTCAAATTTGATCTGAAATTCTCGAGAACACAACAACTTTAAAGTTTTGAATAAAATACCGTTTTCCTTCCTTCAAACTGTGAACATAACTCTTTATTTCAGATTCATCTATTTATATGCTTTTCAGATGAGAGGTGCATTTCGGTAATTCAGTGTATATTTGAGTGAAATGCAATACATGGTGACAAATTCAAGCTTTCTTTCTCGATAACAATTTACAAGATGAATTCCATTTTCGAAAAGGCAAGCACTACCTTTTCATAAAATCCGACACTACTTTGGAAAAGGCAAGGTATGGGAACACTACCCTAAATTGAAAACTTTCGAAATTTCTTTCCGAACTTTCAGAACGATATTGGTGCTTGCTTGGTGGAAAATATCGAACTTTCAATAGTTTTTATTAAAACTAATTTTTATAACATTTATTAGCAACAACTACTACACGTAGCTATACAGCGATATAGCTCTTCAAATGGAATTTCGAATTCGAATTGCCAATCAATATTGCAAATCTCATTTCCCAAGCGGAGCCTTTTTACAAGGGCAACGAAACAGCCACCGTCGACAGAGATAACATTGGGTCTTATCTCAAAGGCTCTCATAAGACTCGATGTATCCAAAAACTGTTTCGTCGCTCGTGTAAGGCCAGGCTTATATAACTAAACCATTCGGGCACTGACTTATGTAATAACAATTAGGTATATGACTAAACCAACTCAAACAAAGTTTGCCGGCATTACGTCCTACTATGATTTCTTCTGCTTAAATGCGACATAAACTTCATAATTTTCAGCTCTATTTCAACAATTTGCCTGAAAACAAACGTCTGTCAGAGGAAACAGAGAAATATGTTTGCCATTTGATGGCAATGAGGTGTAATAAGGAATTGATATTGGAGCATGTTTACACTAAGAATAATAAATCTCTTGTGGGAAGAGATTTTTCAAATTTGCGAAGCCGAAGAAGGCAACGAAGCAATGGAAAAGCGCTAGAAAATTCCATTCAAATAATTGAAGACAACGGTGGAAAAATCAAAATACTTAATCAGCAAAACAATTTTTTTTTACTACGGAAGACATGCTCCACTCTATGAATGCATGGCCAGAATTTGTGTGCATAGATGGCACACACAAATTAAATAATAGAAACCTGGTTATGTGGTTTTGGCTGACAGTGGATTCGAATGGACAAAGCGAGATAGTTGGAGTATCGCTGATAGAGTTTTTCGCGTAACTATCTCGCTCGCACCTTTCGTTCTAACCTTCGGCGAAATCCGTTCACTTGGTATGAAAACAATGAAATGGTTGCAAAGGGTAGGCATGTGCGCGAACGAGATAAACAAGTTTGTTTTCATACCAAGTGAAGAAAAGTGACATTTTGGCGAAAAGCTCCATTGCGTCAGAAGATCGAGTTACGATACAATGGATGATGGAAAGCTTTAAGGAACATCACGGCCACAAATTACTGAATCAATTAGATATTCAACTAGACTGGAAAGCCGAGGGGCCTACAAGCTGTTGCCATAGCAATGCCTGGAAAACTACGAATACTCTCACTTTTTGTCAATGTATTCCATACTTGAAGAGATTCACCACGAAGTTCAAGTGATCCACCACGAACTAGAAGTGATTCACCACGAAAACATGGCGGATCGTCAAAAAATCTGCTTTTTACTCCGTCTACCGGACAAAATTATTAACTAATTCCAATATCTGGAAGTCGCCACATAATGGATCGTGCTACATTGATGTTTCTCTGCTTTAGTATTTAAAAAAATTTTACCAAAATGAGTAATAGAAAAAAAATTAATTCTAACTAGTTGAATTATTAATTCAACTGACCAATAGAACTACAAGTCAAGTATAAAATGCTTTCAATTCTTAAAGGATTGGTTTTAAGATAAGTTTTTACTTTGAGTTATGGCATTGCTGCTTTGAAAGTAAAATAAGGTACCAAACTTATGCTTTCTATTTTCTATTATTTTTTATACTAAGAGACTAATTAAAGCTGTCATTTGAATAATAAATCATTAGAAAAATCAATAATACCTACGGGATATCTTCCTTTTTCTGTCAAGTCAACCGAATCTGAAATCTTATGCAATGTTTCCACAGGGCACTAATCCGCGATTAATATAAATCTTCATTAAATCCTCTACATATTACGCGATTAACCATACAAATTTAAATCCTCTCGGCAAGCATAATCATAAATCTAATTCACCCTTTTCACAAATCACTTTTAACCTTTTTCGAGCACCTTTTAAACAGTTTGAGAATCGAAAAAGGACACTGAAACTGTCCACGTATGACAGATTAGTCAGAATTATTATTTCTATTGGGATGTCTACAACGGAAATCGTCTTTCGCTCCTGGAAAATGGAAGAAAAAGAGTTTTCATATAGAATTAATTCAATTTTTGTCTGGTGGTACCACTTTGGGATTTATTACTTATCGTCTCCCACTGATACTCGTATTATTTCCGGTGGAAACATAGTATAATAGATAGCCTCCTACAATAGCATGTATTTGATGTTAGCATTAGCCATTGAAAGTAAGACTCACAGCTGAGAATATGAAAGGAATACATTTGAATAAAACTATTTTGAAAAAAAAACGTATAGTTAATTGTAAACGTGTAGTTAATTGGATTTCTTTCAGATGTATACAAAGTAAAAATGAATTTAAAGAAAAGTCTAAAGCAAATTATGTATCAATTATAAAATCTGATTTATTTTTAAACTTTTCATAACCTTCATTGTTAAGCCTTCATGTTAAGGCGCAATGTTCTGCAAGCTTATGTAAATAAAAGTGTCAATAGTTCAATCCTATGATAGTTATAATTAGTGCCAAAAGTACACTTTCTTATTTAACTTTTTTATATAAAGATTTAAAAAGTTTATTTAAGAAACTTTCTTATTTACATTTTTTTCAGAATGTCCAAATAAAATTACAAACACCACTTTCCTTCAAGAACTAGTTCAATGCAATTAGAGACACCATTGGATTTAATTTTAATTTAAAGCCATATATATGATGATGTCCAATGTCTTTTATTATAGTTATAGTTAGTTAACTATACTAGTTACAGTTCATAGTTAATGAACTGTGAGTCAAAGATATTTTAAAATACAAGAATTTAGTTATTCATAAAAAGATTCAGAAATTTCTGACAAAACAATTCATGCAAGTATGTAGTGTTCTCATTCAATTGCAATTTTTTCTTAACTTTTAAGAGGTTTCACTAATTTTGAAGTGGCTTAAAATTACATAGGAAAGTAATTTTATTTAATAAAAAAAATATATAGTTGGATGTTCTTGTTGAGTTAAATAGCTGACTTTTTCAAATATAAGAGATTCACCTTCACACTATAAGCATCATCATGTTTGTGCAAAAAATTATTTTTTTTGGTTGCATACACAAGTCACAACTGAAATACAACCCGAATTTTGTTTGGAGAAAAGCCCAACTACGTAATAAACACCAAGTACGTCATAAACATTCCAATACTTCCAGAAATTCTATAAAAAATAAAATTTATACGATTTAGAGCCTCAATGCGGACTCACCCTAAGAACAAATAGTGGAGGTATGGGGAAAATGTAATGTCATTCTGACACACAAATTTTCGGTGCCGTGAAATAACGCCGAGTGAAATAACGCCGAATTTCAAAATTGGGCGTTATTTCGCTTTGGCAAAGTGAAATAACGCCGAATTATGGGATTCGGCTTAATTTCACTTTGACAAAGCGAAATAACGCCGATTCGGCCTTATTTCGCTTTGAATAAATACCTGCAAATAAAAATCTTTCAGATTTGCACCCTAGAAAATTTGCCATGCCATGTACCATGTACCACATGTCGGTACTTCAAACACATTCCTAACTCTGTTTTCATTTTATTTATTTAATAAAGTTTTAATTTTTATATTTATATTGAAATATATATATTTATATTGATTATACCAAAAATACATGCTTGATTATTTCATTATGAAAAAGCATAAATACATAGGTACATTAACGAAAAGGAAAACTATTTATTTCAATTTACACCATAAATTGTGTAATGTGTGTAAAATAAATAATAAACTATTTATTTCAATTTACACAATAATCAAGCATATATATTTCTATTGATTATAACAAAAATACCTACATACTTAAATATTTCATTATGAAAAAGCATAAATAGGTACATTAACGAAAAGATTTATTTCAATTTACACCAAATTATCAATCACTTAAATGAAACGAAAAAGAAACTAATAATGATAGGTATATACAATTTCAGAAATACTTGAAGAACATGGGAAAATTATCAAAAACATAAAAATTTGTTTTATTTTTCTAGAGCTTATAAAATATAAACTCACGATTTAGGAGTTTAGCAATAAATTTTTGTGCTACTTTGAACAATTTGCCTGCAAATTGGACAGAGAACAGGATTATTAACTTTTATATATCTCTCTGATAATCCTGTATAACAGCTCAAACACAGTTTGAAGTGATTACAGGGCTGTAGAAGAATAGTCCGAACATTTTCACAACATATAACACACGGAAGAGAGCCATCGTCAACATTTAAATTATCCGCTTCTGCTTCACACGGACCTAAATCGTCTTCATCTTCGTCGCTTACGCTTTCTAATAAATTATCTTCAGAGAGTAAATTGTTACTGTCATTCGTCATTTGGTTCAAAAAATCATGGATCGAAATTATTTTTTTGTCTAGTTTAGTTAGGGCCGCTTCAATTTGTTGTCCCCTGTCTTTGAACTTTTTTTTTGGCGGTTCAAAGATTTGAAACGTGCCATCTATTGACATTATAAACTCCTTTGATTTTATGAGGTCTTCATCAAGCAGGCAGTCTACAAACTTAAAAAAATTTCCAAATTTCACCAACTTCCGGCTTAGTCGACTGTTATATCCCTCTACAGCGCTAGTTGTTCTCAGAGGAGCCCTGAACAGGGATAAAGCAGAAGGAGTTTCCTAAACATAAACACATTAAGTTTTAATTTCATTCAAAGATTCATTGTTCAGATTCATTGTTATATTCGCGCGTATTTTTAACTTTTATTAACTATTATATTTTCATTTACTTATGACAGTAGCTTATAAATAATTTCAAGAATTCGCGCGAATTTTGAACTATTATTTTTCATTTAGTAATAAAATGAAAAAAATAGTAAATGAAAAAATAATAGTTCGCGCGAATTCTCGAACTATTATTTTTCATTTAGTAATAAAATGAAAAAAATAGTAAATGAAAAAATAATAGTTCAAGATTCGCGCGAATTCTTGAACTATTATTTTTCATTTAGTAATAAAATGAAAAAAATAGTAAATGAAAAAATAATAGTTCGCGCGAATTTTCGAACTATTATTTTTCATTTAGTAATAAAATGAAAAAAAAAGTACATGGAAAATTTAATTATTTAATTTTATTTAATTATTTTTTTATTTAATTATAGATAGTAGTTTATAAATAATTTGCTAGTAAATGAAAAAATAATACGTATTTCAAGAATTTGTGCTAATTCTTTTATCTTTTCATTTACTTAAGATAGCAGTTTATTAATAGCTTTTGAACTATTAAACTATTATTTTCCCATTAACTTAGGAATTACTTATAAACATTCAACTTTTTCTTACCTTATTCATCCACTGCCTTCTAAAGTATAGTTAAAAATCTTTAAATATGCAATCCCCCTTTACTTTAAATTGTCCACCTTTTGCTTCGTCATTAAGGATTTCAAAGGCTGATTCCATATCCTTTGGCTTTAGCAGAGGCAGAACAAGAAATTTCCTGTAAAGGCGCTTTGCTTCCTTATTTTTGTTCAAATGAGCAAAGAATCCTCGCAGCTTGGATGATTTTTTCCTTATGGCCTGACAGTAATGAAACCAGCACGTTGCATATCTGGCAGAAGGAAACATTGTCTTTAAAGCATTTCTCAAGCCTTTTTCAAAATCGGTGACAAGTGAACTTGGGCTGAATTTGAATAGGTTGGCTTATATGTACTGAAAAGCGTGCAAGTACATTTGCTCCGATTAATTGCTCATCAATACGTATATAAATGGGTAAACCTAATAAGTAAAGTTTTAAATTTTTTTTGTAAATTTGAATGTAAAAAAAAATGTTTTACATGATCGTCGTGAGCAAAGTGTATAATTAAGAGTTGCTTGTATCCGCAAGATGGGACAACACTAAAAGTATCGTCCAGAAGATAGTTTCTCGGGCTGCTTTCCGGTAGCTTCCGTATTTCGTCAGAAATTGTCGGAGACATGAAGATCGAGTACGAAAACCCTGGCTCAATAACGGTACTTCTATAGAATGCTTCACTGCTCTTATGCCGAGACATACCAAAATTGTTCATTACAACACTGTCTTTAAAAACTTCACTTAACTCTGCCGCAGAAGTTGGAGCTTTAGGGAACGAACTATTTCGGATATTCATGAGTTGCCGCCGTACTTTGCCAAACTGAACAGTAGCACTAGTTTCACCTCTTCCACAAAGTTCGTCGAACACTTCACGAATACCACTTCTTTTAAGAGATACATTAGCGCACTCGCTTTTAATTTCGCTTAATAATTTAAGTTTACAGCGTAGGTCTTCTTGCGTCGAATGGTTGTGTGGAGCACTGACCTTAGGGATTCTCACAAAGTTCTCGTTATTTAATTCAATGACCGCACTTGCATTACACTCTTTTACATAGCACGTGTATCTTTTACACAATAAAGATTTTGATTTTACTTTGTATAAATGCTTTGTATCGGGTATATATAAAAGTTCACTTCCCTTTCTAAAGCCTTCGCAAATTTCATACAAAAGTACCGATTCACCCAAATTTTCCATTTTAACGATGCGTATCACTCGAAGATCACGAACTTATGAGATGACTGTACGTGGAGTTTGAATCAACAAACTTTCATTACGGTAAACTTCACTTGTTTTTCTAACAAGAACAGTCGGCTTTGGTACCTGCTCTTTTGCCTTAACTATTATTCGGCTTTATTTCGCTTTCTCAAAGTGAAATAAAGCCGATTTTTGTTCAAATTTGATTCGGCTTTATTTCCCAAGCAACATTCGGCGTTATTTCGCTTTGTCAAAGTCACTTTGCCAAAGCGAAATAACGCCGAATTTTAGAATTCGGCTTTATTTCACTCGGCGTTATTTCACGGCACCCAAATTTTCGTCTATTTTGATTCAAAACCCAATAATGGAATATTTTCACGATTTCGCGAAGAAAGGTTCGATTTTGCTAAAGAAAGCTAATTAAAAACAATAAAAAATAACGTTAAAAAAGTGAGAAAAACAAGATCAGGTAAGATATGATTAAATTTACTATGTTTTGTCTTAGTTAGTCGGTACCTAAAATAATTTTTTTTTCTAGATTTATCGTTTTTCAGGATTCAGAACATAAGGAGCACCAGCAAAATTGTCCAGGTATGTGCATAATTAAACATAATTTTAAATTTTTCCTAAGGCAATCCATTGTTTTAGGGATTTGGCGTTTGAAAACAAGGCCTAGAAACCAATCAACCAAAAAATTACGTTAGATCAGGTAAACTAATTTTTTATAATTCTGTATTTAGTTTTTAGGAGTCCATGTTTCTAGCAGTCCGTCCAAAACTTATAAAAGGACTTCTTATGGTATTACGCCGTTGTCCGTCCGTCCGCACTTGTAACTTTTGAACGGTAGGTCGTAGAAATTTTAAATTTTGTACTCTTATAAAATCCGTGAAAAAATGAGAACGCATGCAAGGCCAATGTTTTCTATTTACACATATCGGTTTGATTACAGTTTGAATATTGATTTTAAAAAAGACGAAAAGTGTTTTGGCCTTATATTGCAAAGTTTTACAGCTAGAAAGAAGAAAATTGAAACATGCACTAAAGTTTTTGAAAAATAAGGAATGGAAAATAGAATATTTTCAACGTGCTTAAGGCCATAATTTTTTTATTACTTTATTAAAAAAGCCGATATTGGACTAACATATAAAGCAACCACAGCTGAAGCAAAGCCTAACATCAAATTGGTTAAACAGTTTTAAAACTGCGGTTTGGAAGTATTTTCGAAAAAAATCGTAAAAAAATGTGTGTCCCCACCACTATCTCCGATGTTATAAGGCCAAATGGTTTGAAAAAAGTCACACCTATCAAGAATTATGTTTGATTTTCGGGAAAACTATAGAAAAAAACTTGTAAAACATTTCAAAAATTATTTTTGAAAATAATCTGATATCTTAACGGTAATATCGATTGTAATGAAATAGGTAATTCGTGCTTCGAATTTGTCTTAGTAAATTTTGCCAGAGCCTTACGCTTAATACTAGTATCTAAAATTAATATTATATTTATATTAAATTACGCAAATTAATATCTAAAAGATATAATAATATCTTATTATTTACAGACAATCCAATTTCATTGGCCATGGAGGATGTAAAATCACGGTGTATCTTAGGATGCAAATCCTACAAACGCGTTTTCTGTCCAACAACAACAGAATCGAGGTAAGCTTAGTTGGTTGATCAATCTACATATGTATATTATTGACATGATTTTAAATACGTTACATTTTTGCGCAGACATTCGTGTTTATGAATATACCTGAAGTTTTCCAGACTCTTATAGCCTTCTCACACCGGATCGTAAACTAAGTTTTTTTTATTAAACTCGCATAATCTTTAAAATAACTAAAATTAGTTTTCCCATATATTTATAATTTTTATGCTTTTGTAACGCCTGTTTTTTTTATTATTTTTGTACAAAACCATTTAAACGTAACGAGTATCACCTTGCCTTATAAATTACTTATAAATTAATTATATGTATTTAACATTAAACATAATATCTTAGTGCGTAAGAATTAATGAATAAAATACAAACATCGTAGAAACTCTAAATTTATAACTAAGCATAGAACTAATTATTTTGATGGTCTAAAATTTTTAACCATCGTAGCTTGAAAAGAGTGTGTTTTTAAAAACTAAAGAATAAAATAAAATTATACATAAAACATTCATGCAAATGTAACATAAGAAATACAAAAGAAAACTTTAAGTGCATTCAAAATGGAATTTTATTCGGGAATAGTAAATTGTAAAATTTTGCTGTAAGTGAATCGTCTTACAGCGATTGGTACGTGTTTAAAATATTATTTCCCATAGAAAGTAGCTATGGGAGCAAGAACTCAATCATTATTTTGTGATAATGTTCTTTAAGAGTTAATTTATAAATTTGACACTGCGGCTATGATGAAGAACTATTTTCGCCAAAGGTTCAAACACAAAGTTTCAACGTCAACATTTGCATTAATTTTAACGTCAACTATGCAATAAGATAAAGTTCCATTCACCGACACGCAAACATTTTACACACAAATCGCAACACGTTTAGCCAAGTTATTGGTGCTAGTCGGATTCAACATTATATATACGGTGCAGGATAATAATTGGTAAAGAACTATAATTTATTACATATATATAATATATAGCTAATACAAGTTAATAATAAAAAATAGGAATGAAAGTCTCTAGTTAATAATAATACCATAGGAGAAAACCTTTTTCTTAATCGGGTAATTCATACGCTGAAAAGACTGTGATATAAGAAGCCCTAAATCTAGATTAACATTTTTATTAAATCTTTATACTTTATCAATTATTAACTTCTTAGTGTAACTCTTATAGATTATAAAATAAAATAAAAATTACATTAAAAAAAACTTACATTAAGTATTACATTAAGTACTTACGCCGGAAATACACTTAGCCCCCCGCATTTATTCTATTGCAATTTTTTAATTGCAGACTTTACAAACTTTTTTAAGTTAAAAAAAGCTTACAAGCTCAAAGCTTATAAAAATATTAATAATAGAAAAAAATATTTTTTTGCAATTTTTATTGCCTACAAAGCTTTTAATTAGATTTTATTAATAGTATTAGAGTACTTATGTAAACTCTGAACACTATTTTCGAAAATTCCATTTTGTTAAATTTGCTCCAACTTTAATATGCATTTTTGTTGTATGTATTGATTTCAAATACAGAGAGGTTTGGCGGAAGAGCTTAAATATCACTTTTATGGCTAAAACCGCCAAAGTATGCGATAAGCATTTTTCTGCGGATATGTATCGGACTGCGAAGAGAAAGCGCTTGACAATGGAGGCTGTTCCGATGAGAGATATTCCGTCTATTCAAGATGCTCTCCATAATAATGACAATAATTATGATGAAATTTTTCGCGTGTGTTCTTCTGTCAACGAATTTAATTATTCAAGACCAGCTGAAGAAGTTAACATGTTTTTAGAAGAACATAGCCTGGAAACAATAAGTGAGCAAGTCGACAAAAGTATCAAGACTTTTATTAGCGGCTGCCAAATTGCTGAAAAGAGTTCTCACACGTGTGAGGACTTGGGATATATTACGCCTAGGGAAGTCATGCTCAAAAAACGGGTTCGTGCAATGGAGCAAAATTTCGTCATAATGGAAAATAGATGTCGCGAATTACAGGCAATTATTAAAGACAGGGACACTCAAATCTTGTTCCTGGAGGAACAATTGAGCGCTATTCACCTAAAGCATCAATCATGCAAAACAATTGCAAATGGGGTTTCCCACCTCCCAGCTGATGTTCGAACAATCGTAGCAAACGCTATGCAAAATTTTAAAAAGGCAGCAAGGGGACAGAGGTATTCAAAAGAGTTAAAACTGCTAGCACTTTCAATACATTTCACGTCACCTGTTACATATAGGCTACTTCGATCGAGTCTTAATCTTCCAGCAATAAACACTTTGCGGTCCTTTATATCTCACTGGCCAAGAAAACCTGGGAATATTAAATTTAATGTGCGATCTTTACAGCTAAAAATGAATCAACTGCCCAGTATATACAAATACTGCTCGATCTCAGTTGACGTGATGTCATTAAAAGCCCATTTGGACTACTGCAAAAAAAGTGACTCCATAATAGGAATGGAAGATTTCGGTGAGGACGAACAGGAGCTGCGATCAAGAGCGCCTGCACATAGTGTGTTAGTCATTATGGCCCAAGGTATGGCAAAGCGATGGAAACATCCTATTGCATATTACTTTGTACGAAGTAGCTGTAATGTTTTTAAGCTAAGACAAATAGTTTTTGAAGCAATACGTGCTCTTCAAGAAAGTGGTTTAAAGCCAATGCATTTCGTCTGCGACCAGGGATCCAACTTTCGTAAGTTTGCAAGGTTTATGGAAGTGAGCCCTGATAAACCTTATTTCGAAGTCGACGATCGGAAAATTTTCTTTTTTTTTTGATTCGCCACATTTATTAAAAAGTACACGCAACTGCCTGCTTAATAATGATATTGGTTTTACTGATTCATTGGGTACAAAAAATCAGGCCACTTGGAATGATATTTTGCATATTCACAAAAAGGAAGACGACCGTCATATTCAATGCTCGTATAAGTTGACGGAAGCTCACGTAAGGCCGAATAATTTTCAAAAAATGAAGGTGAAATATGCTTCCCAAGCATTAAGCAACACGGTGTCCGCTACTTTAGCAACTTGCTTCAATGAGGGAAATGGAACCTCCAAATTTTGTAAATTTTTCGACAGATTATTCAACATTTTTAATTCATCTTCTTGCCAAAATCCCAACATGTTTAAGGTTGCTTTTACAGGCAACCAAATGCAAGTTGAGTTTTTGCAGGAAGCTGTTAAAATTCTTAGCTCCATTGAGATAATTTCTCCTTTAGGCAAAAATCTCACTACCCAATTTCATTTTTTAAAGGGGTGGATTTTAAACATTTCGGCTCTAAATTTCTTGTGGCAGGAAGTATCTCAATCAGAATTTAAATTTCTTTTAACTCGGCACCTTAACCAGGATTGTTTGGAGCAGTTTTTTGGGGAAATAAGAAGCTGCGGAGGAAATAATGCCCACCCGACTCCTTTGCAGTTTTCTAGTGCTTTCCAAAAGCTGTGGGGACTACAGTATTTAAAGTTGGTTAGAGCAGGGAACTGCGAACTTGTGGAGCCTGTGCAGTTACAAGAAATGCTAAATCAACCTTTGGTCCGCCTAGCAACTTGGTTAATGGAAGACGAAAGTGAAGTGAAATCGCCCAATCCCTTCTCGGAAAATTTAACTAAAAATATTTGTAACTGTGATATGCTCCAAGAAAACAGTTTCGTTTAAGTTTGTGGTTGGCTATTCCGAAAATTATATAATACTCACCCATGCAACGTGCCTTTAGCAACTTTAGACTCAAATTCAAATGTAATGAAAAATAATTTAGAATTTACAAAATTTCAACAGTTTGATGAATGCAAATTGGTTGCACCCCCCCAAGATTTCGTCAAACATGTCAGTGAGCTAGAAGAACTGTTCTGTACAAAATTTTACAAGTATTGCGGCTACAAAGGCGTATTAGAGCATCTTTCTGATGAGGTAGTACCAGAGACACAATACGCCTGTTGTGAGAACATGCCGCATCATTATATTTTTAACTATTTTCTTAGGGTAAGAACGTATTTTTGCCTAAAGCACTGGAATAGGTTGCTCAAAACAACTTCCTTCAGGAACAAGATGCTGAGTGTCCAAAGTCTTTAAATTAAGCATGTATATTTGGAACTTTATTTTTTTTAATTTTTCTTATCTATTTAATTTATTATTTTCTTGTTCGTTAGCTTCGTTTTAATTTTTAGTTAGATTTCCCGTGCCTATTTTTTAATTTCATTTTTAGCTTCTTATTGTTGTTGATTAATTAGTTTAATATTTTTCTTGTTATTTTTTCGTTTAGTTTCTTTTTTTAATTTAGCGTGTCTATTTTCCATTTTTAAGTTCCTATTGTTGTTTAATAGTTAATTTATCTGTTCATAATTTTAACTTGTTGTTATTCTCTCCTTACGTCCTTTAAATGAACCACGATTATTCGGAAATTTTATTTTGATTTGTTAGTTTTTATTGGTGTTTAACTTATTACCTTTCCTTTTTCTCAACTTTTTTTTTGATTTCGTATTTTTTTTTTCTTACGTTTTTATCCACGCATGACTTCTTCAATTTGATTTTTATTTTTTTCTCATATTTTTTAAGTTCGTATTTTTTTTTAAATTATTTCTATTCCTGAATGTCATCTATAATTTTTTTTTTCTTTTATTACCTACTTATTATTTTCTTTTTTAAATGTCTGCTAAAATGGTGTGTCTTTTATATTAAATTACCTTGCTACCAATATTATATAAATCTGAAATAAAAACAAATCTTTCTTATTCTCAAACAAAAAGTAAATCATTATTAATCTTAATTAATTAATCACAATTTGTTTGCAGATTATGAACGGCTTAAGGAGAAGCCTCTCAGAACAAATTGTATTTTTGGAGGTTTGCCGGGCCCTTGCTTGGGTAGAGCCGTTAAACAAATGTATTGGCCCAGTCAGGTGTCAAACCCTGGGCGTATTGCGCAAAGCTCAACCCAAAGCAATGTTATCCAATGAATCTTCTCTTCAATCTGCCTTATAAATTGGAATCGGCACTATGAGGACCTGAACCCACATTCATGGAGCATCATCACATTCTAGAAACCGAACTTTTTCCGGGTGTAAATTATCCATTTATTTAACGTAACAGAAAGTCGGTTTCAGCCATTAACGTGTAGTTTTTTTTGTGGTAGCATTTTAGCTACTTAGTAATATCATGATAGAATAGTAGAGGTAGAATAAGCACTTGATCAGCGAGTGCCTGTTTCACATCCTTTCAAGGGCTGATCTCAAGGGTAAATATTTAAGAATTAATTCTTGCACTGCGCAGTTTATGGTTGATCAGTAGTGCCTAGCCTATTCTTTACAAACCTAACAACCAAGCAGTAATCGTTGCGTATGAAAAGATTCTAAACTCCATATTTTTCCCCTTGTTGTAATTTAATTTAATTACTTTTTTTAAGTAAAACGCCGTCATTCACTAACAGATTCCTCAGATTCAACTTATAATTGCCAAATAATAAAAAAAAAAACCTTTGCACAATATTTACTCGCTCGCACAAAATCATTGCCACCTCACCCTCCCAAGCACCTTTAAAATACACTTTATCTAATTATCCTTTCCTCAATAGGAATACAAATGCTCACCCTCCTGGTGCCTGTTCTTATCAATTACTTGCCAGAACCGTCAAAGCTACGAACTCTTCCCTAGGCACAACGTCAATTGCACAAGCGTCGCTCCAGTGGCTCATGAAGATCGGCCCAAAATATCCCCAAGAATTCAAAACTTTCATGAGCCAGTCTGTCGAACTACGCCAAAAACTGGAAGTGGCCATTCGCAATAATCAGCAATTATTGTCAATTAACAATCGAACAGCAAACAACAATGATATCCAGAATGGCAACAGAAACGGTGGCAACGTACAGAAGCCAACCATCAAACTGAATACAGATATTAGTAATTTTTCATAAATAAAGACTTAGCTAGTAAGAGATTGAGCATTTTAGCGCGGATAAGGCCATCCCATAGACAAAAAAATAATAATCATTATGTTATACAGGGTGTTTCCAAATTCGATGCAAATATTTTGACACAAGATTCTTGGGTATATTTGAAGAAAAAAATTGTTCTACAGTATGGGCCTATCTCAAATTTTGATACCACTTATTGGGAATTTAAGAAAACACCTACTTTGAGGTACCTTGACCCATACTAACACAAATATCTCCGCTAACACTTACAACAGGTACTTCATTTAGGACTTAAATTTTAGAAGAAGTAGCACTCCTTTTAACTGCATTAAAATAAAATTGATGACTTTTTTAACTTTCGAGATATTTGCTTTTAAGTCGGATCCTTTTTCCCTGCCCATGACATTTTTTTGACTTTCAAGACACATTTCTGCGAAAAATGCGTAATAAACATATCAGTAATTTTTTTTTTTTTCTAGTGCACCTAACAATACTTAATAAAAATTGCTAAGTCAAGTTACCCGAAAAACCCACAGATTTTATGATACTTGGGAAATTCCATAGCAGGTAAAATTATGAAAAACTCGATTCATAGTGTTCAATTCCTATTAGTCTGAATAAAAATGCTTGTGTTTGGTTTATGTTTTTTTTTTATTTCATTAAGTTAACTTTACAATCAAATAAGGTGTTCAAAGTGTACTCCTCCATTTTGTATGCATGCTAGAGCCCGTTTTTGGATTGCGCTGTCAACGTTTATTGAGGATAACTCCTGCCTCACTTGTGACGAGGCTTGGAGAATGCGATCTTCTAAATCATTTAGAGTTGATATTTCTGTAGAATAAACAAGTTCTTTCATTCTCCCCCATACAAAAAAATCCATAATTGTAAGGTCTGGAGATCTTGCAGGCCAGTGAACTGGCCTATTTCTTCCTATCCAACGACCAGCGTACTTTTCATCCAGCCAATTCTTAACCTCGCGACCAAAGTGGGCTGGGGCTCCATCCTGTTGAAAATATGACGAAGCTCGTTGAGTTACCGGAACATCCTCCAGTAGATCTGTTAAATCATTGCGCAAAAATTCCAGATAAAGGGACCGATTAAGTTGTTTCCAATAACACCTGCCCACAAATTGACGCTAAATCTGTGTTGAAATGATGACTCTCTCCTTGTGTGTGGGTTTTCCGCAGCCCATGTGTGTACATTGTGAAAATTTGTAATCCTATCTCTAGTAAATTGAGATTCGTCCGTCCATAGGATTCAGCTTATAAAACCGTTGTCATCCAAGTTCCGCTCTAACAACCAGTTGCAAAACTCAAGTCTCGGCTCCAAATCACTCGGAAGCAGTTCCTGCACAGGTGTATGGTGGTATGGATACAAGTTTTCCGTATGCAGCAGACGAACAATTTTGTGTGTTGAAACATTAAATCGGAAGGATAAGCGCCTGATGCTGATTGATGGATCATTTGCAACCGCTTCCAGTATTCTTTCATCAGCTGCAATTCTTCCTGGTGAAGCTCCTGCGTTAGGTCGTCTTGTTGAAACAGATCCCGTTTCCCGAAGTCTTCGAAACGAATTCGTAAATACGCGGGGATTAGGTACTCTTCGGTTAGGATAAAGCTGATGGTATCTTTGTTGTGCTCTAATAGAACTTCCGTTGCACATCCCATAAACGTAGATAATATCGGCGTATTCTTCGTTTGTAAAAGATGCCATTTCAAGTAGGGTTTCTTAACAACTGTTGTGTCACCTCGGCTTCAAAAATGACTTTGATGGATTTAATTTTATTTTCTAACCTTTTATACAATTTACATTAGGTAAATTTTCCAACTAGGCGACCAACCTCAAACTTAATCCTTTTTGGGATTTAACAGAAAAATGATAGGGAAATTACCTTTTTATCAGGTAGTCTAATAAAAATGCATGCTCTAAAACCTACGTAAATTATTAATACATAGTCAAAAAATCGTTCTTGTTGTCAATCGCGGTTATAAAAGTAGGTAACAAATCATATTTCCACCTTATACCTGTCGCGGCTTCGTGAAAAGAGTTTTTCATAATTTTACCTGCTATGGAATTTCCCAAGTATCATAAAATCTGTGGGTTTTTCGGGTAACTTGTATTAGCAATTTTTATTAAGTATTGTTAGGTGCACCAGAAAAAAAAAAATTACCGATATGTTTATTACGCATTTTTCGCAGAAATGTGTCTTGAAAGTCAAAAAAATGTCATGGGCAGGGAAAAAGGATCCCACTTAAAAGCAAATATCTCAAAAGTTAAAAAAGTCATCAATTTTATTTTAATGCAGTTAAAAGGAATATTATTTCTTCTAAAATGTAAGTCCTAAATGAAGTACCTGTTATAAGTGTTAGCGGAGATATTTGTGTTAGTATGGGTCAAGGTACCTCAAAGTAGGTGTTTTCTTAAATTCCCAATAAGTGGTATCAAAATTTGAGATAGGCCCATACTGTAGAACAATTTTTTTCTTCAAATATACCCAAGAATCTTGTGTCAAAATATTTGCACCGAATTTGGAAACACCCTGTATAACTATAAAGATACATAAATAATACATAGAAATGTGATGTTTTATTTTTTGTGTGTGCTCATAATCATTGATACAAAAGTAAATTCCAGTTCAAAGAAATGAAAAAAAAACTTCCTGCCCCGACAAAATCAAGGACAAAATCGACTTTAGTGCTCCCATTGCAGGGAATTGGGTCGCGGTTTTGTGCCTGATTTGGCACTGTAGAGAATTATGTTGATTCCGGTTGCACTTCCCACTGCTGCTCTGCGCGTTTGTTCGACACATTGGTCGATAAGATGTATGTTTGGTCGACAACTGGGCGGTTCTCGCTGGATAACATCTGGCTGATTTTGTGCTGGTTTGTTTTTCATTGCTAAAACGATTAATAAAACATAAAAAGATAGAAAATATTTGAATCAATTGAATCTTACAAATTTTTTGCTGTCCATATTGAAAAAAAAAACTAATTGTCAAATAGAAACTCACCTCGCTTTTTTGACGGGTTGTCATCGGTTGACTTCGTTAGTCACTTTTATTTGGCGCGACTCACACGTATTCACCGACACGGATCTGAAAAGCAACAACAACAAATAAACAAATGGGTTTTGGGGGGAAGCGGACGCATCAGTTGAATATCTTGTTATTGAACAGTAGAAAAAATACAACGCATCATGACCGACAAAGACTTGACGGAAAGGAGAGTGATACGAGAAGTTTTCCCGCAAGCCTCTCTATACATTTGCCAATTTTACGTGTATCAGACATTTGCACGTGAAATTACAGTTGCAAAACATGGTATTTGCCAAGCCCAGAAAGAGCAAATATTAAGGATACTGCAACAACTGACTCAAAACCTTACGGAAAAGGAGTATAATGAAATTTATACTTCAAGGCTTACAAAATATGCCCCCATTCAGTCCTAGAATATTTTAATAAAAACTGGCACGCGATTCGGGACGAATGGACAACGTATGCAATGACAAGCGCAAATCTGGGCAACAAAACCAACAACCGCATGGAAAGCATGAATAACAGAGCAAAGGTTGTCATACCACGAGCAAGGTCAATTGAAGAATCGTTGGTAAAAACATTTACTTAGCTTCGTGGGCACGCTGCAGAAGTAGATGACAAGGCAGCGAAGAACTTTCTTCGAAAAAAAAAACTTTTAATGACATGACGTTACAAAAGCCTGCGCAACATTTGACAACATCATACGGCTTTGCAAATCTGGAGAGCGAATACAAGGAGAACAATGGATGTTTTTTTATTTCGTTGCGGGGACACGATGTCAAAGTCACTTCGACAACATGCGAATGCGGATTTAAAAGCTCCTGGCTGCTTCCTTGCAGACACATTTTGGGGTTGCGGAGAAAGTTGGGCCTCGAACTATTTTGCGAGGAACTTTTCGACAAACGATGGACAAATGAATATTACCGCCGGATGCAAAGGAAAGTATTCTTTCAAACGAATACAAATGCGGAAAGAGTACAAGATGTACAAACTGACGAATACGAACCGGAAGATTAACCCGAAAGCCGCCAAGCAATCATGGGTAGCCTAGTGAAGGAGTTGCAAAATGTTGGTTTTCTTTTTAATGGAGGGCAGTACCAGTATAGATTAAAAAGTATTATTAAAGGCTCGAAATTGTGGGAAGCTGATCAATTCGTCAAAATTGAGAAGCTTGATCCAAGCACAATCAAAATGCTTTATATGCAGTCACCAAAAGGTACTTGGAATTTGAAAGACGTGCCCATAAAAGAAAGACAAAAGAGTCTGCAAGGTGTTTTTAACGGCTTATTGAACATTTGCGGATCAATAACAGAAAATGTTTTTAAGAACATTATTGAATCCCTAGAGCAAATCTTGTCGATTTCAAAATCCAGCTTACAAATAAGAGTTTTAGAAGGTTCTCGAGAGACAACTGTAAGGGCTTTGAATGCTCCACCGATTCCAGATACGGTAATCAATAATTCCAAACAAATTAAAGAAATACAGCTCCCAGAGCCAATTAAAAAAAGGGGAAATGTAAAGGATGCATTGGTGACAACCCCTCCCAAAAAAATAAAGCTTAAACCCTCCACAAAACAATAAATACCGACCGATAGCACCGATAGCAAATACAACCACGATAAAGCTCTATTTTAACACAAATACAAACATAATTCAAATATAGAAACTATAAAAAGCTAGGCAGACAGAAACAGTTGTTTAGATTGTGGGAAGCGAACCTTTGTTTTGTTATAGCTCCTCTCCACTCCGTTGTATATTCAGTGCTTTTTCGATTCGTCCCCTGCTACTGTTTTACTCTTCCATTCCATGTTAGTGATTGACCGTTTTCGTCTAAAAAGAATTACCCTTTTTCCAATAAGTTTTTATATAACCTTTGATATATTTTGGCAACCGATTAGCTTAGAACAGAACAGTTTTCTATTAATAATTGTCAACGGCGGTGAAAATACGAATAAAAATGTGAAATAATAATAGATTTCAGAATAAAACAAAATGGAACATGACACGAACAAAGTATATCAACAGACCCTGACACAGATCGGGAAGGATCCGTGCGTAAATACACTCCCTTGTTTCCAACCCAAGTTTTTCTAAGCTTATTTAAAAACGAAGTAAAAAAGCTTGTTTTACAGTTTACGCAAAAATCGGCGCTCAAAGAATTTAAAAAAAAGACAATGCTAGTGCAGATGGTTGTACTATTGGAAAAAAGTCTTACGGCAATTTAAAAAAATTGTTAGAAATACAAACATAGTTGTTTTATAGATTTGAAATTTAAAATGCTAAAAAAGGCCAAAAGTACTAATATGCCCGTGTCCCCTTTCCAAATGGTAAGAAGTATAATTTTTCAAATAAATAACATCAGGTATAGTCCATCTTTTAAAATTTTATACAAAACTATAGCAAACTTGGAGTGGGGTGCCGTGGCGTAATGGTTAGTGTGTGTGCTTACTACGCCGGAGATCTGGGTTCGAATCCTGCCATCGTGCACTAGTTGGCCAGGATATCAAAGAGGTCAGGTCCAATGGTGAAGCAGAACACACGTTAAAGACGTTTCAATCGTCAATCGTTCAATGACTGGGACAGATTCCTGCCGATGAGGGCAACAGTCTAAACTTTTGCGAGCAATAAAAGGGTGTGTTTGGGTATTCCCACCATGGACAAATGGTTTTGCATGAACAGCTTACTACTTGCAAAAGACAATAAAGCTTCGAAAGTAGGGAGATAGAGCTGTTCGTCTGAAGTATGATCAGTTATGGGTCTAGTAAGTTTATTTTAACTTTACAAAAGAAACGTCGGATGCATTTTCAGTTCACGAAAAGGCATTTAAGATGCTTCAAAGTGAAGCGTGGCCCAGGAAAATTTACATGACTAATCATAAAAATCTTAAAAAGCAAATACTAGCAACCCAGAATAGTCACTCGTATATTCTTTCATTTATTAGGTGATGGAAGACGTCAGCGTCAAACAACTTCAGGCCGAGCTAAGAACTCGAGGACTCGCTGTCACCGGGAGCAAGCGAGTCCTTATCAATCGTATCAAGGAATTCGATAACAGGCAACAACAGACGGATCGCAATGTGCAATCAAGCGACGTGAGTGTGACTTCGGCGGTGGTCGATGACCGCGTTATCAACGAAACAAGGAGTCCCACATCCAGCTCGGAAGTTGCCATTGTAAGTGACGATTCTTTGCGCGCGAGAGAATGGGAGCTCATAAAGCGTGAACGGGACCTCATCGAGAAGGAACGAGCTGTGATGGTGAAGGAGAGGGAGCTTATCGAAAGGTTCAGGGTGCTGTCCGACAAAAATTTACCCACCACCAACGTAGGTCGAGTACATAATACGAACTGCAGCATACGTGAGATATCAGATGTACTACCATCGTTTGCACCAGGGGATGTTACATCTTTGGCAGCAGAGGAGTGGGTTGAGAGGGTGGAGGACCTCCGTAGGATCTACCAATAAGATGAGCGAGCGCTTTTAATGGCGGCGGCGTCAAAAATGCAAGGGCCAGCACGGTTCTGGTGGGACACGTTAAGTGGAAGTTGCACAACCTGGGAGCAACTTGCTGCTGGACTAAAGACTAGTTTTCCCCACGAGCACAACGTGGTGGAAGTTCACCAGCAGCTGGTTCGTCGGGTACAAAGACCCAACGAGTCTGCCGAATCCTACTGTTTTGAAATTAACATGCTAGGATCCACCTATCCGATAAGACCATTGTACAATACATTTTGACGGGCCTCAACGATCCTCAGCTAAGTTCCAGCCTTGCGACAGGCAATTATAAAAGCATCGCTGAACTAAGTGAGAAGATCAAATGGTGCGAGACAATTCGCGGAAATATATGTCGCTCGGTGTCTGTAAATTCGGCAGGAGGCCATTCAAGGAATGTGAGCGTGACCAGGACGTCGTATGCGAGTGTGCAACCGAACAGCGAATCAAGACCCCAGAACAGTAGACCAGTCGGACAACCACGCCAACAATTTGTCTCTCCGTCCTCAATCACCTGTTACAACTGTAACCAGACTGGTCACTTTGCAAGAAAGTGCACTCAGCTTTGGAAAAGAACGGCGGCGAAAAGAGAGAACAGTGACTGTAAGACCGAAAAACAAACAAACCATCACGTTCGGATACGCACCATCCAAAGGCAGCACAAAACGGACTGCTTCAGTAAGCAGGTGACGGTTGGAGGAAAGGTGTTTTCTGCAATACTTGATTCAGGCAGCGAACAAACATTGATGTCAGAAACAGTGGTTAGAGAGATCGGCCGAACGGTTGAGCCGTGTTGGGTCACTTTGCACGGATTTGGCGGAGGATGTTGTCAGGCTATCGGGCAGCTAAAGTGCAAAATAAAGATCGACGAAGCATCTTTCTTGTTAGACGTCATAGTTGTCCCCGATGAACAACTATCACAACCTATCTTAATTGGAAAAGATGTGCTTAATGATGCAGGTTGTACGGTAACTAAAGCAGGTAACGTTTCAACTGTTCGAAGGGGACCAATTGAAACTACCGGATCTGTAGGTTGTAGTGTCATCACTGTGTCTGACCTTCAAACTAACGAGGAGTTCGATCCGCAGGAATTGGTGTCGCTGCTCAATAAATATCGGAAAACTGTCGCAATGAACAGGAATTGGGCCGCACTGCACTTACCGAAATGGAAATTGAACTGCTAAGTCCAGAGCCAATTGCACATCGGCCTTACAAGGTGCCGTATGCCAAGAGGGAGGTCCTTTCTTTCATGGTTTCCAAGCTGTTGGAAAGTGGTATCATAAGGGAATCGACATCAGACTACGCCTCACCAGTCATTCTGGTTAAAAAGAAGGACGGGCAAGATAGGATGTGTGTCGACTACCGAAAACTGAACATGGTAACAAGGAAAGTAAAACAACCTGTGCCTCTTGTCGAAGAGCAGATAAATGAGTTGAAGGTGTACAAGCACTACATCTTGCTCGACCTCGCTTCCGGTTACTACCAAATACCAATTAAGCCAGAGCACATACACTTGTCTGCTTTTATCACTTCAGACGGGTTATTCGAGTTTGTAGTTATGCCTTTTGGGATGGTAAATGCGCCTGCTTACTTCCAAAAATTAATGCGAATAGTCAAATTGATGATGAAGACCGATCCTTTTATCAACTACGTGGACGACTTCGTAATTCCAGCCAAAACGTACAAAGAAGCAATGAGGAGATTGGAAAAATTCTTAAAAATATTGAAGGAGGCAAATTTAACCCTCAACCTGAAGAAGTGTGAATTTTTTCAAACTGAAATCGAGTTCCTGGGCCACATAATAAAGGATGGCACAGTACAGCCAGGTAAAGGTAAGACGGTCGCCATTAAGCAGTTCTCCACGCCAACTACGGAGCATGAGGTTCGACAATTTATAGGCCTCACCAGTTATTTCCGCAAATTCGTCCAAGGCAATTCCATCGTTGCAGCACCGCTGACCGACCTCACAAAGAAAAATAGGAAATTTGAGTGGGGTGAGCGAGAACAATCCGCCTTCGACAGTCTTAAGAGAAGCTTGCTGAGTGAACCAGTACTTGCACTGTACGATGTTGCAGCTGAGCACGAACTGCACACCGATGCGAGTTGCCGCGGTATAGCTGGATGTTGATGCAACGAAGTGACAAGCAACTACGTCCCGTCGTCTTTTATAGTCGTAAAACTTAGGAAGAAGAAACAATATATCACAGCTACGAATTCTCTTGCCGTCGTTGAGGCCACTCATCGGTTCCGTCAATATTTGCTGGGGAAACACTTCGTGGTAGTCACTGACTGTGCAGCGTTAAGAACAGCGATGAAGAAAAAAGAACTCGTTCCCCGAATAGAACGATGAGGGCTTCGTATGCAAGAGTACGACTATAATGTGATTCATCGGCCAGTAAACCATATGGCGCACGTAGATGCACTGCACAAGACGACCATACGAAGACGCGCAACCAACTGCGGTGGCAGACATGACCATCCTTAAGGTAAGCATAGATGAACCTGACTGGATTTACTCCTTACAACTACAAGATAAGGAAGTCGCGGAGATAGTGCAGGCGTTGAAAGAACCACCAGCCAATGAGCGTCAGAAACAGTATCATCACGATTATGCAATACAGCAAGGGCGAGTGTACCGCTTGATGGACGGCGAGTTGAGATTGTTTGTACCAAAGGGTGCTCGAAACCGGGTGTTGCGGAACAGCCTCGATCTTCTCGGACACTTCGCCCAAAGAAAAACGTTAAAGCACCTTAAAGAACGGTATTGGTTCCCGAGGATGACCCAATTCGTCAAGAAGTTGTTCTGGGACTTGGTTGGCTTACGGGTCTGTGCTGGCATGCTGGTAGCCATCCTCAGCTCGTCGGAGGGCGTGGATTCTTGACCCTCGTCCCAAACAAAAATTCATGCCAGTCTTTGGTCTTTGGTTGGTGTCACGATGGAAAGACACCGCGAGAAATCCATTCTACCCACCCTACCTTGGTTGCTGTCTCGCCAAGCAACCCCTTAAGTTGGCATCTTTCTTCCCTTTTAGTTGCTCATCACTTCCCTCTTCACGTTTTACTCACCCTTTTAAACCCTCTTTAGTTAAACACCATATTTGTTTTATCTACATTGGCATTCAACTATTATTCATTTTAAACATTAGCCTAATAATTAGTTTAATTCATCTGAAGGATGGATACTATGAATTTACGTTACGGTTTGTATGATGAAATTTAAAATATTATGAAACAAAAATAAAACTATCCGCACTTGTTACCACGCTTGAATATGTGCTGATCTGATTTGGGCTCTCTTTAGCCTCTTTTGTTAATATAACAAATGTTTCTTTATAACTGGATTGACTTTCTTTCAACCACCCTCGCAAAAATTTCTTTTAAACACTTGACTGAATGTGTAATATTGTATATAATATATAAAAATATAGTTAGCAGTAAAATACCTTACCGGTCACAAATTTCCACAACTGGCGATGAGGTGGCCACTCCATCCACGTTGCTCCTTCGGTTGTTCTAAATTCACTTTTAACAATATAATCACATATGTATATACAGAGCAAAGAAACTTTTACGTGAACACCCTTAACTATCAGCACATATAAAAGGCAACAACATGCACCGATTTACAAACTAAATGTCTAAAATTTACTTGTATGTTAATTCGAAGAAATTACGTTAAATCCAAAATGAAAAATTTAGTAATTTAAATAAAAAAAAAACTGTTGCTTCAACCGGGGTCCTGTGGCTTGGTAGCGGAGAACTCTACCGCTACGCTGTTACGCGTCTACAATTGCGGTGTCTTGGGTAACGCTTTCTTGGTTGCGGTATGCTGTGGCTTGGCTATCGCTTGCTTTCCTGGACCTTGTCGATGGGGAGTTTATAATTTTTCCCGTTTAAAATCCGGGACAATTCCAGGACGCCCTGAGAGTCTCAGTGCGTCCCAAAGTCCAAAGCTATGTACAGTCGTTTCCTTAATGCAAAATAATCTGTTCTAAGACGACATGTCTGTTAGGAATCGAACTAAGTTTTACCTTTATAATTCGTAGTATTAGTTGTAGTAGCTTGATTGGGTGTGAGCTTTTTGGAACCTTTTCCTTTCCACAGGCTTGATTGGAATTAGCTTTACACCACAAAGCGAACCAAATGTACTTTTGTTTTTTTTTTTAGTTAATATTTCCGGTGGAACTAAACTAAAGTCTTAAGCGTCCGTCCGCTTTGAAATTTAAATTATATTGTCCAACCCAAGCCAAACATGAACGGTCAATTCAAATGCACAGCAACCAAGACTTGAGTTCTCAATTTCTCAAAGCTCGCAATATTATCTTACTCAATTAATTCTACTCTTGAGTCTAACTGAGTCTGAAGTCTCTTGAGTCTAAACAACCCATTAGTGCTGAATGGTAACTCCTACAAAGTTTATACAATTCCCGCGTCTTGTGGAACTTGTTTGCCCCCTTTCACAACTGTCAGCGATGACATTTTACTCAAAACAAGAAGAAAACAAGAAATCATGCCGGTCGTAAATCTTTTGCAACGTTTTATTTTTCTAAATTTAATTGTTTTAATTACTCGGATGTGGTCTTTTCATCTCGTGCGGTAAAATAAGAGGATGAATACTGTTTCGCAACAAAGTATATACGAGCCTGCGTGGAGTGCGCGTACAACAAGAAGGAAGTACAACCGCGGGGTGACTTGCACCTGATTGAGAAAACAAGAATTCCTTTCGACACGGTCCACGTCGATCACTTGGGACCTTTCATTAAGTCAACGAGGGGCAGTCAGTGCGTGGTGGCATTGGTCGATGGATTTACAAAATACACAATTCTCAAGGCAGTCAAAACTACAAAATTGAAACCGGTACTTACGTTCTTCACGGATGTGTCCTGTACGTTCGGGATTCCACGACGAACCGTGTCGGATCGGGGCCCTGTTTTTTTTTTTTTTTTTTTTATAATTCACTCGCGAATTAAGGGATTGGCTACCCTTTTAATGTTGTTTCACATCTCACGAGCGGAAAGGATTAGAAGAAGAATGAAAGGATTAGAGGTACCGGTGCACTCTTGTTTTAAACAGCTGCAGATTGAATTGTGTAGGAAAGACTGATCGTGGGAGGACATTCCACATTCGCGTTGTACGGCTTATGAAAGAACCTCTAAACTTAACTGTGCGTCCGATAGTGGGCTCAAGGGTAAACTGATGTGCATTCGATCTATTGCGAGTATTACGGTTGAACGTCTTAAGGGGTGGAATGCAATTGGCTATTTCGATGGAACATTGTTTGTAGAAAAAGCGATAGAACAGTGATAGGCAAGAGACATTGCGTCGATGTTCCAATGAGTCGATTGACTTCGCAATATTTCTGTCTCCAATGAGTTTTATCGCGCGTTTTTGTATCCTGTCTAGCAAGTGCAATGCTGTCTTTGGAGCACCAGCCCAGACATGGGAATTGTATTCCAACTTAGGGCGAATATATGCCTTATATAAAATAGCCAAATCAGAGGGGGTGAAATATTTCTTGCATCTTTTAAGGAAACCTAGGCATTTTGCAGCGTTCTTGGCGACCTCGAATATGTAGTCATTCCAACTAAGGTTGTTATTGACACACATACCGAGAATGGAAAGCGTTTCGGTTTCATTGATGCAAGTGCCATTCATGGATAATGGCTGGGTGTTTCGGTTTTGCTTCAATTACAGAAGACAGCATTGAGTTTTAGAAGCATTAAACTCTACTCTATTTTGAGATCCCCATGATACAATGCTGTTAAGATCAGAGTTTAATGAGTTTGACATACGCTGCCGTTCTAGTTCTACGTCCGAAGCGCAGGGGCGCGGAACCGAGAACGAATATGAGAAACTGAGGTTACTGTCATCAGCAAAGGAGTGGATTGGATTAGTTGTAGCAGACAGAAGATCATTAATGAAAATGAGGAAGAGTGTCGGAGACAAAACAGAGCCCTGGGGAACCCCAGCGTTTATTTTGTGAACTGCAGACTTGAAGCCATCCAAAACAACTTGAATTGAACGGTTCGAAAGCTAATTACTAATCCATTGAATAAGAGATTCGTCGGTTCCAAATGCACGCATTGGAATGCAAGGAATGGTTCCTCTTTTCGGTGAGATATGCCATCAGATCACCAGTGGACCTTTTGCTACGAAAACCATATTGCCGGTCATTAAGTAGTTTTCGTGATTCGAGATATTTCATGAGCTGGAAGTTAATCAGCGTTTCCATGACCTTAGAAAGAAGGGAAGTAAGTGCAATTGGACGATAGCTAGAGGGAGAAGAAGAATCGCCTTTTTTAGGGACGGGCTGGCCAAATGCTGTTTTCCATCTACTCGGAAAGAGACCTGAGGAGTAGGACCGATGAAAAAGCTTACACAATGGTTTTGCCAGCGTGGAAGAACACCTCTTCAGAACAATCGGGGATATTCCATCTGGACCAGCGGATTTGTGAATGTTGATATCTCGAAGTACTCTTTTGACTGCACGAGTGCGAAAGTGAATTTGTACCATGGTAAAGTCGACGCGCTCCAGTGCAGGCGGAGACATCGCAGAATCAGGGAGCATGGAGCTAGCAGCAAAATGCGCTGCAAGTAGATTCGCTTTGTCTAGAGAGGTGACAGCTGGAATGTCATTGTAAACGAGTGTAGGGATGGAAGATGAGGCACAGTTTTTAATATTTTTGACGAAAGACCAAAAGTTTTTACTACCCTTGGGACAATGTAGTATTTTCTGCCTCAGCTTTTGGTCGTATTGGAATTTGACACGGCGAATATGAGCATTACAATCATTTCTGGCTTGTTTGAACTTTTTTCGGTTTACCTGAGATGGATTGGCCTTGTAGGACCGAAAACAAAACTCCTTCAACCTAATCACCTCTTTACAGCTCGAGTCATACCACGAGTTCACCTTTGGTTTGATACTCTTAATCCTGTAAGGGATAAAAGATCTCATACCAAGGAGAATGGCGTCAGTTATCATATCAGCAGCAGCATCTACGTTGTCATCGAGAAAGCACAAGGACCAGTTAAAACGACCGAAGAAATTATTAAGGCCGTCCCAGTTAGCTTTCTCGTACCGCCACACTGTTCTTTTCGGAGCTATTACCTTATAAGGTTGATTACCTAATAAGAACTTGGCTGATATGACGCAGTGGTCTGACGAACCTAGAGGAGACAGTACATTCACGGTGTACTTATCGGGGTGGGAGGTAAGAAACAAATCCAGTGTGTTGGCGGAATGATTGTGAACGTCGGGTATCCGTGTAGGCTCGTTTACAAGTTGCGTTAGGTTATTCAACGCAGCAAAGATCTCAACATACCTTCCTTCGGGTGTTGTCTGACCAGAATGTCGAAGCCACTTAGAATTGTGAATATTGAAATCGCCCGTAATCACAATTTCATTATTAGGATTCAGGGAAACAATTCTTAAGATGGAGTCGGACAGAGCATCAAACTCGTTACAAGTTAATACACTGCCCAAATTTGGGCTTCTGTACACAAAACAATAATGAATAGTTTGTCTTCGGACGGTGAAATCTATCCACATGAAGTTAAATTCCGGGTTGGAACAGGTGCTAAATTGTGGAGGAATATGGTAGACTACATCATTACGAATATAAATGGCGAGGCCACGACGTGGAAAGAATAATGGCTCTAAGCGATAACCTGGGAGTTTAAAACCCGAATCGGGTTGACCTGATACAGGGTCTGTGCCTAATACCTGAGTTTCGCATAGAGCCAAAACAGCTGGGCTGTAAGTGCAGACATGGACGTACGCAGCAATGAGGTTTTTCCGCAGCCCACGAATGTTGCAAATATCAACACGAAAGTCAATCATCTGCACAAGGCAACTTAACTGCTCAGAAACAATTAATGAACGACAAACACTAAGCAGGATTGTTGCGTGAAGATTCCCGCAGAGAAACACCACAACAACACTTCGTAAGTACTATGCCTTTACATAGCATTGTGTGGTCAATCAAGCGAAAATAAATTCAACAATCCGCTATCCGCTCAATGCCACCACTGGCAGCGGCACTCCAACCGTGCATTGGAGTGTCAATACCAGCAGCGACAGGCAAAAGGAAAGAGAAGAAAAGAAAATTTGAAAAGTGAATTTGTAGATGGACTGGGCTATGTGTAATGGATTTGAGAGGGGGGGTAGTGCACGCGAGATGGAGATCAAGTGTAGCGGCGGCGCGAGTGATAACTCGCGAGTGTTCACTGTAACGAGTGATAACGGCGCGAGTGTTCACTGCACCCGCACTGAATTGATTTGGTATAGGAACATATGCGCGGTTTTATCACTGAATCTATTTGAAATCGATTGTTTTTATTTTTGTTTGAGAATGGAGCATTGGGACTATTGATTGATTGACGGACTGTTATGTGACGTTAATTTTCTTTTTCAGTTTTACACTGCACTTTTGGCTTTATTCTTGTTTAGAAAGAACCACGAACCGATAGAGTGCGAGCGCGTGCTGGCGAGATGAGTGCAGAGCGGCAACTCAATGTCGGGGCCCTGTGTTCACCTGTAAGCCGTTCGAGGAGTTCGTAAGAAGTTACGCCGCAACTCACGTATTAAATGCGACGAGGACACCTCGGGCATACGGCCAAGTTGATCGATACAACCGAACATTGTTGAACTTTCTGCTCACAATGGTCGAGCAGTACGACAAGTGGGACCAAAGGCTGAGGATCGCCCAATGGGGTATGAATAGCACGTGCAACTGATGGGGTACACTCCTAGGGATCCTCTTCGGGATGCGCTCAATCAAGGAGTAATCCTGAACCAACAAGGACGGCATCTCGACATCATCCGAAAGGAAGGAGCAGATGCTATAGCTAAAAAACAACGCTCACAACGGGCTCTACACAGCTCTAAACATGGTAAGGCTAAGCTATATAATGTTGGCGACCTAGTACTGTTGCTGAATGACTGTCCTGCTAGCACCGGAACCTCTCGCAAACTGGAACCGAAATATCGTGGAGAGTATGTGGTCACAGCCGCCCTACCTCATGATCGCTACCAAGTTAAAGACTTACCATTCTCTCCTAGAACCCAGAAACCCTATTTGGCAGTTTGGTCTGCCGATCGTATGAAGAGATGGATTCAATTTGACGTCGGGTTCGACGAGGACGACGAAACGGTCAGGATGGTCGAGTCTGTAGCGGCAGACGAAGACGGCAACACTGCCAAAGCAGAGGGCGCTAAAAACAGAAAGGAGAAGTTTTTTTTTTTTTTTTTTTGAATACTAGGATGGACGAACATAATACCGAAGTAGCCGATATTGGTTATGCCCGATTTCCACGTGCTAAAGAACCACCCATTTATGAGAGACACTATGAAACTGCCAGAACGCAATTCATAGTAGTAAATTTTCGCTCTCTCATAATACTTCTTGACTACAACTAAGTTAGCTTAACAAATTCACCCTACGTCGCTAGATCGAAGGGTCTTGTTCTTTGTAGTCGTCGCTCGTTGTTAACAACGTAAAAAGTCTCGTTTAGAGTACAGATCATTTCATTGTTGCAATGAACATGAAGGCGAGCATTTAGCTTTCCAGCGAAATTTGTTACTTCTTCGCCCACGGTAGCTATTCCTAAATCTCTGTGAATATCGCTATTCCTAATATACCATGGAGCATTCACAATTGCTCTTAGTGTCTTGTTTTGGAAAGTCTGCAACATGGAAATGTTGCTCGGCTTGGTACAACTCCAAAGTTGTATACAATATGTCCAGGACGACTTTAACACCTGCCTGTACAAGAGCAGTTTGTTATATGTGCTTAATTTCGAAAATCTTCCAATAAGCCAATAAATTTCCCTGAGCCTAATCTCGAGCTCGTCACGCTTCTTCTTTACGTGTGGTTTCCACCTTAGTTTAGCGTCCAGTGTCATCCCTAGATACTTCGCTTCATTTGCATAAGGTATTTGTAGAGAATTTATGAACAGAGGCAAATTGTTAACCCTTCTGTAAGTGAAATTCACATGCGTAGACTTCTTCTCGTTAAGAGCGATTCGCCAAGTCTTCGTCCAGACACAAATTCTGTCCAATGCTCGTTGGAGGTTTCTCGTTGATGACTCGACTGATTCACCTGTTGCCAGGATGGCCGTATCGTCCGCAAACGTGGCCACGACTGTCTCGTCATCTAGAGGTATGTCTCTTGTGTAGAGCAGGAACAGGGTCGGACCGAGGACGCTTCCCTGGGGTACGCCAGCCCGAATTTGCTTGAAACTCGAGTATTCACTACTACACCTAACACGAAAGAGTCTGCTTTCAAGATAATTTTCAATTATTTTAAACATGTCTTCCGGCAAGTTTTGCCGTAGCTTATGTTTCAAGCCTTCGTGCCATACCTTGTCGAAGGCTTGCGATACGTCGAGGAAAGCACTTGAACATATTTTTTTCCCTTCTAAGGCTTTTTCAATTTCATGCGTTATTCTGTAGACTTGATCTATTGTGGAACGGTTAGGTCTGAAACCAAATTGATGATCCGGGATCAAGCGTCTTTCTGCAATTATTGGTTGTAATCGTTTCAGCAGAAGTTTCTCGAATACTTTCGATATTATCGGCAGAAGCGATATGGGCCTATAAGATTTTTTATCATTTGCGCATTTCCCCGGTTTTGGAACCATAATGACTTCAGCAACTTTCCATTGTCTTGGAACGTATAGAAGTCTAAGAGAAGCGTTTATCATATAAAGTAGCTTGACTAATGCCTTTTTTGGTAGCTCTTTTAATATTTCGCCAGTGATCAGGTCGTAACCCGGGGCCTTATTATTTTTAAGTTTGCTAATTGTCTGTCGGAGTTCAACTAACGAAACTTTTTTCATTCTAAAGCTACCAGGTTCCCCGTTGTTGTTTAGAACGTCAGCCAACGGCGGACCGTCGAAAGGCTTGAATGTTTCTTCTAAATGTTCAGCAAACAAATTCGCTTTCTCTTTGTCTTCTCTTGCCCATTCGCCGTTAGCTTTTTTTATTGGTGCCGAGTGGATTATAGGTTTCTTGATGGATTTAACTGCTTTCCACAGCGAGTAGTTTGAGCTCCTATCAGCCGACAAGCCTTCAAGGTATTCAGTGGTCTCACGATTTTTAAGAACTTGCAACATTCCTTTCAGTTTGTTAGAGAGGTGGTTCAATAGGGTTTTGTCTGGGGGGGCCCTCGTGCCTTGCCATCTCCTACGCGCTCTTCTCTTTTCACGAAGCAATTCTTCGATTTCGAGCGGATATGTTTTACGTACATGCCCGTCGGTGCTAACTGCGTTCTTTTGGGACGAATTGTTGTTCCAAGCAGCGCTCTGAATTGCTTCAATGAATTTGTCAACTGCGGTTTCTAACTCGAAAGGAGTTTTCAATGGCACATTCAAGCCAACACCCTCCTTACAGTCCTTTCTGAAAGCGTCCCAGTTCATGTTTTTGCTAGCTAATCTAGGAGCTTTTTCTATTTTCGCCAGTCTTCCACCCATCTTCAAGATAACTCCTGAGTGGTCTGAGCAAAGATCATAACACTCTTCAATTCGCGTAAGGTATTTGGGGTACCCTTTAGCGATGAAAAAATCGACAAGGTCAGGTTTTTTATTCCTATCGGTTGGCCAATATGTTGGCTTACTCGTGGAGAAAAAGTCCACCCCACGCTTCATACTATTTTTGTACAGTAATCTGCCTCTTGATGAATTGCATCGTGAACCCCAAAAAGTATGCTTCGCGTTAAAGTCACCCCCAATGATAAAATTGGACCCAATGAAGTCATACATACGATCAAGATCGTCTTCCACCAGTCTATATCCTGGCGGGAAATAACAAGATGCAATGTTATAATCTAAGCAGTCAATTTTTACAGAAACTGAACTGATCTGCATAGAGTCTAGCTCTATAGAAGTGCTTTATGCAGTTTTTAATGTAGAGGGAGGATCCTCCTCTCGAATTTTGCGAAGGGTGATGTGCGTGATAGTCATTGTAACCCTTAAGTTTGGGTGTAGACCCGTTTTTAAGGTGAGTTTCCGTAATCATGCAAATATCAATATTGTTTTTCCGTAGAAATACTTCTAGTTCGTCTATTTTATTCAGAAGGCCGTTTGCATTCCATGTTAGTATTTCAAATAACTGTTTCATATTCATGTTCTCTTGTAATTTCTTCGAGGCTTAAACTCGAACTTGCTCAGTTTGTCAAATATAACTTTGTTGATTTTAGTCTGATCCTCAAGTTTCTCCAAGATTACAGCGAGGATCTGAGACACTGCATCTGTTGTGGGCGATCTTGCCTTGTTTTCGTTTGCCGCAACCTGTGCGTATGATTTCGGTCCGACCAGTGGTGGTTTCTCCGCTGCACTTGAACTGGCGTCGCTCTTTTGTGGAGCTTTTACGCCTTTTGTCGACGCCTCCTTTGCCAATCTTCCACTTTTGATCGGCTTTGGCGTCTTTGGAGTCTTTGGCTTAGGAGTTTCAGCAGGTTTTGGGCGTCCTAGGCATTGATTCTGACCTCTAGTATTTTCCTTAAGAGGTTCTCGTCCCTTTTGCAGCTCTATGGCTTCTTCGCATCCTCGATAGTTCGCGGGGTGGTTTCCGTGGCAATTGGCGCAAACTGCTGGAGCCTTTATGTCAACTTTGCACTCTGTTGACAGGTGTTTTCTGGCACATTTCACGCAACGTGGTTCTTTTTGGCAGTAGGTACTTGTGTGCCTGAATTCTTGGCATCACTTACACTGTGGTATCAGTCTATTGCCCTTTCGCATGGGTTCGATTTTAACCCTGATGTTAAGTATCATTTTTATTTTATAAATATCTTTTATGCTCTCAGTTCTTTCAAAGGAGAGCATAAAAATTGGAAGGCCGCGTCTGATCACAGTGTCTCTTTCTCCTTCCGTGCGTTGCTTTTCCTTTTTAATGATATTGACGGCATCAATAATTTTAAGGCCTTTAGTTTTTAGGTCATTTACAACGTCTTCTTTTGTGCATGATGGGTGGAGCCCCCTAACAATAACTCGCAGTGGTTTTTCGTACTTATTTTGATAAGTATACCACTCGATTCTTTCTGCATTCAGTTTAAGAGACAGTGCGCGATAGGAATCGGCGTTGTCAACATTTACTTTCCACACGTTATTTCGGTGCGAGGTAAGCTTATAGTTTTCTGTTCTCACCGTGTTTGCAAGAAGGTTGCGCAATCTCCCAAAGTCTGCTATCCCGACGATGTTTATTGCGGGAGGTGGACGAATTTTCGCTTCTGGTTTAGCCTTGTTTGAGCCAGAGGGCTTATCTTCTTTTTGTATTACTTCGGGAGAGGAATTCGCCTTTCGCTTCTTGCTAGACCTTTTCCTTAAGACTGAATCGGTCTCAAGTGCAAGTTCGTCCTCGTCCGTGAAGTATTCGACTGCTGGTCGGTTCGGTTTTACACACTCTTTCGTTACCTCACAGTCTTTCGTTAAACGAGTATTTTTAATATCTTCGTTTTCTTTTCGCAGAGAGTCAACTTCCATTTTTAGATCTTGGAAGAGTCGCTCCATTTCAGTAAGCTTAGCTCGGAGTTCATTATTCTCCTTTTCTAAGCTCTTAATTTTCACAGAGTCCTGGTTTACCGGTGGACTGTTTTTTCCGGATATGTTCGATCTAGGTGGTGGTGATCGATTTAGTTTTGTCCTTTTCTCAAAAGGATTTATAAGCAATAAAAGGCTCTCCCCAGAATCCGTAGAGCCTGCCTCCGAAGAGGGTGGATTTTCCAGCATAGCTGGGCTGCCACCTGGGGTAATCAAATCCTTCGTTTTGTTCATTGCCATTTTTTTTTGTTAACTTGTCGTTTTTATGAGAAATAGGTAAGTCACATCTATTTTCATTTTTAAATACAGCCGCCCCTTTGGAGACAGACGCCGACCAGTGAGCCGCACAATGTGTGACAGACGCTTCTGGATTTTAATTTAACCTTCAGATTCATCTATAAGTTAAAACCTTACTGCCAAAAGTTGCCCCAAATGGAGCAGCATCGACAGCATCCGTTGAAACATTAAAGAATATTTCTTCCGGTGGATTTTAGTCGGCTCTTACGACAGGCATACCTTACCTCAAGGCTATTCTAACCCCGACCTTGCAGGGGGAAAGGAGAAGTAAAGAGGGGTTTTCGGTAACTTGCGAAAAGGGATGATTTCATCACTCTGCTGTGGGACTATGAAGAAGAAAGTTGAGAATAAATAAAGTTATTGATTTGAGTTCAATTGAGAAATTTTAATTGTGTTCGAGCTTTAATTGTGAAGACCTTTTCTCGCTAAACGAAAACGATTTTTTAAAAGTTTCGAGTATCTTAAGGGTTATGACGATCTTGTTCAAATTTACAAGGCAAGCTAATTGCATGTAAAACCTTTTAAAATCGTTTTTTCCGACCTAAATTCTTAAAGGTCGGTATTTAAAAACTTGATGTTGAGCTGTTTTCCCAGAAATCCATGTCCGCATAATTTAAAAAAAGAAGAACTTGCTAGCGCGGTTAGTATAGGTACGCGGTTATAGTACCTACTGAAAAAAGGTCCAACGGTATTTTCAAAAAAAAAAAGTTGTCTTATGAATTAGAAATTTAAAAAAAAAAATTGTAAAAAAAGTAAAGAAAATGTAACTATGTGTTTCCCTCTAATCTCAAGCACGGGAATAGGTAATAATTTGAAATTCGAGTAAATAACGGGCGTAGTCCTTGGCGGTCTTTTCTTTAGTTACTTACTTACTTTAGGGGGCGCTACAGTCCCGGGTGGACCTGGGCCTCAACGAAAAAGCTTCGCCAGCAAGCTCTGTTTCTAGCTATCTGTCTCCAGCTTTGCACACGAAGTTGGCTGAGATCTCCTTCCACTTGCGTGTGCCAACTGGGTCTCGGTGCTCCTCTACTGCGCTGCTCATGCGGGGTGGATTCCAAGGTTTTCCGGCACAGGCGTTGGTGTCCATCCGATCTAGGTGACCCAGCCATCGCAGTCGTTGTATTTTGACTTTTCTGGCCAGGTCGGTGTCGCTGTACAGCCCGTAAAAATAGGTATTATATCTCCTCCTCCACTCTCCATCTATACAGGCGGGACCAAAAATCACCCGAAAGATTTTCCTCTCGAAACAACCTTTAGCGTTTTCATCCTGACAGGGTCCATGCTTTGGCACCATAAAGCAAGACTGAGATGTTGAGGGTCTTTTCTTCAGTAAGGTTTTATTCGTTTATTAAGTTGCGATTTGTTGAAATACTGTACTGGTTCAATACTGTACTCATATAATCAATTTAATAACTATGTATTCATATCATATTGAAATATTTATTTAAAAATAATGTTTTTTCACTTCATTAAAATTGTTCAAACTAATAAAACCTCTATATTTAATTTAGAAAGGATAACTTTTACTACAGGTTATGGGCCCAGGACATTCCAGAATATTTGTTTAAACAATTTACGATTTCTGTTTGGGTGCTGTTAAGAATAAGTGATTACGTGTGGATATTATGGGAAACGAGAAAATACCAAGTTTCATGGCTTCGACTGAAAGGCTTAAGGGTCGCGAAAACTATGCAACGTGGAAGTTTGCAATGCAGACGTACTTAGAATACAATGACATTTGGAAAGCTGTTCTTGGTACAGAAGAAGATGCAAGCAAACAAACCAAAGCTAGAGCAGCGATCATTTTGAGCGTCGATCCAAGCAATTATGTCCATATTCAGAGTGCTTCCACAGCAAAGGAAGTCTGGGAAAAATTGGAATCGACTTTTGAAGACAAAGGTCGTGCACGCCGAATCACATTGGTAAGACAATTAACAGGTACGAAATTGGACAGCTGCAACTCAATGGACACATACGTGTCTACAATCATTACGGCGGCTCAACGTTTGAATGCTATAGGATTTAACGTAGACGATGAATGGTTGGCGATGTTTTTAATGTGCGGTTTGTCAGATCAGTTCACACCCATGGTAATGGCCTTGGACAATATCGATACAAGGCTATCAAGTGATGCAATCAAAACTAAATTTTTGCAAGAGGTTCCATCAGTAAGTGGGGAAGGTGCCTTTTTTAGTGGAAACAATAGCAATAAAAATAATATGCAAAAGAAAAAAGGTATTCGTTGCTATAGTTGTAACAAAATTGGACACAAATCTCCTGATTGTCCCATTAAGAAATCAAAAAAGGTTGACGAAAAAAATAAGGCTGGAACATCGTTTAGTGCAGTGTTTTTGTCTGGAAATTTTAATCGAGGTGATTGGTACATTGATTCTGGAGCTACCCAGCATCTTACCATGAACCAAAGTTGGATTTTCAATGAAAAGAAGCCAGCGATCGCTTACATTACTGCAGCCAACAACACGAAAATGAAGGTTGAGACATGTGGTTCAGTAAAACTAATAGCTGATTACAATGGACAGCCAAAAGAAATTGAAGTTAAGAATGTTTTGTGTATTCCAGAATTAACAGCGAATCTTCTTTCTGTAAGTCAAATAACAAAACATGGCCATAGTGTCGAGTTCTTTACAGATCGATGTGAAATTCGAGATCAACAGAATAACATTTTGGCAACAGCTTCGATGAATGATGGTTTATACCGGCTCAATAATTTGAAACAATGTGGTTACATTGCAGTTGCATCAGCTGAAAGTTCTGAAACTTGGCATAGACGTTTGGATCATTTAAATTATCAAGACTTAAAAAAGATGAGGTCAGGTGCTGTTGCGGGTATTTCATTTCGAGAGGACAATGGGCGACATGTTTGTGTTACTTGCATAAAAGGAAAACATTCTAGATTACCCTTCAAGAAATCCAGTTCAAGAGCACTTGAACTTTTAGAGATTGTGCATGCTGACTTAGCAGGACCAATGGAAAATATTTCAATTGGTGGAGCTCGCTATGTGCTTGTTGACGACTTTAGCAGGAAAACCTTTAGTTATTTTCTTCAATCGAAAGAGGAGACTTTTTCCAGGTTCTGTGAATTTAAATCTTTTGTTGAGAAACAAACTGGAAAACAGATTAAGAAATTCAGAACTGACAATGGAACTGAATTCTGTAATAAACAGTTCAGTAAGTTATTTAAGGTCTATGGCATAGAGCGGCAAACGTCAACTCTATATACACCACAGCAAAATGGGCTTGCTGAGCGAACGATAAGAACTTTGACAGAGCGTGCCAGATGCATGCTACTAGACGCTGATCTTCCGAAGAGGTTTTGGGCAGAGGCAATGTCAACAGCTGCGTATTTGAAAAACCATTCTGTATCTCGCGTTTTAAATGACAAGACTTCAATTGAAATTTGGACTGGTTCAAAACCCAATCTGAGTCATTTGCGGATTTTCGGATCGCGTGCCATGGTGCATGTTCCTGATGCAAAGCGAAAGAAGTTGGATGCAAAATCGAAAGAATTGATTTTCATTGGATACTGTGAGAGCACGAGGGATATCGAGTGTATGATCCGAAAACCAACACCTACATAAACAGTAGAGATGTCGTTTTCTTGGAAAAAAATAATTCGTCAGATGATTCAACAACACATGTTTTTAGCGACGTTTCTGAGTCTGAAGATGAAATTATGGAAGATAATGATCGGAAATCAATTCAGGCGACGGACGAGAGTTCGATAAACCATGGTTCAACGAATCAACCTGAAGAAACAATAAATGGCGTTCAAGAAACTGATGCTCCAACCAGTGAAATTCCAACAGATAGTGACGATGTCGAACTATCAGAATCACGTAGGTCATCAAGAGAGCCAAAGAAGAAAAGGTTTCTAGACTTCATATCGTATCTTGCATGCATTAATGTTGAAGAACCATCAACTGTAGAAGAGGCATTGAGTAGTTCAAAGTGTGATGAATGGAAGCTTGCAATGAATGAAGAATTGAAGTCTTTATTAGACAATCGCACTTGGGAGCTCGTTGATTTGCCAAAAGACAGAAAGACTATAAATTCAAAATGGGTATTTAAAGTAAAAACCGATTCAAATAGGGAAATAGTCCGTCATAAGGCAAGACTTGTAGCCAAGGGATGTAATCAACGTCCTGAAATTGATTATGAAGAAACTTTTTCACCAGTGGTTAAATATTCGTCAATTCGTCTTCTTGTGGCACTTGCTTCAAAATTTAAACTCGCTATCGATCAAATGGATGCAATAACAGCATTTTTACAATGTGATGTTAAAGAAAAAGTGTATATGAGACAACCTGACTGTTTTGATGATGGCAGTGGACGTGTTTGTTTGCTTAAGAAAGCCATCTATGGATTGAAGCAAGCTAGTCGTCAATGGAACACAAAATTGAATGATGTATTAGTTAAATCTGGATACGTTCGTTCCAAAACAGATCCGTGTATATACTATCGGCGGGAAAAAAATGATATGGTATTTGTTGCAGTTTATGTAGATGATTAACTTATTTTTCAAACAACATGGCATGGAAAAATCAGCTAAAAGCAAATCTGAAGAAAAATTTTAGCATGAGGGATTTTGGTGAAGCTGGATGCTGCATTTGGGATGCGAATAACGAGAGATCCCAAGACAGGTACGATTTCTTTGGACCAAAAAAAATATACAGAACAAATTTTGGAACGATTTGGAATGACTGACTGTCATCCAATAGATTCACCAATTGATCCAAACAGTAAATTGACAAAGGACATGTCAGCGAAGACTCAAGACGAAGAAAAGGATGTGGAAAATTGTTCCTTATCAAGAAGCAGTGGGAAGTATTTGTATTTATCACAATGTACAAGACCGGACTTGATAACAAGATTTAATAATAATAAACCGGGGCGGCCACATTGGAATGCAGTCAAGAGAGTTTTCCGATACTTGAAGAAGACCAAGGATTACAAGCTAACTTTTAAATCTCTAAACAGTGAAACCTCAAAACTTCATGGATATTGTGATGCTGACTGGGCAACGGACTCGGACGATAGAAAATCATGTACTGGATACATTTTTAAATTTGAAAACTGTGCAATTTTATGGGCAAGCAAGAAACAACCAACTGTTGCTCTTTCTAGCGCTGAGGCTGAATACATGGCTCTTTCAGCGGCTACTCAAGAAGCCACTTGGATACGACAGCTTTTAGCAGAATTATTGGAAAACAATCAAGAGCCAATCGAAATTTTTTGTGACAATCAAAGTGCAATCAATATGGCTAAAAATTAAATGTATAGTCCGCGAGCGAAACATATAGACATTCGGCACCATTTCGTACGAGGAAAATTGGATAGTGGAGATGTTAACATAAGCTACATCAATACAAATAAGATGATTGCAGACAATTTGACTAAACCAGTTAATAACGAAAAACATGGTTTTTGCACAAAGAACATGGGTTTGCAATAGATTTTTCTGTACAATTTTTTTGTTTATTGTTACCTACTTGCATATCAGATTTTTAAATTGCAAAATATCATTTAAATAATTCAAAATTGATTACTCATATAATCAATTTAATAACTATGTATTCATATCATATTGAAATATTTATTTAAAAATAATGTTTTTTCACTTCATTAAAATTGTTCAAACTAATAAGACCTCTATATTTAATTTAAAAAGGATAACTTTTACTACACGATTCGATGTTTTTCCTCTGAAAGGGACAAGCCAATAAGCTAAAGATAAAGATGCGTTTCGTCCCGTAGCAAAAATGAATACGGAAAAGGTTAAAAAAAAAGACAAGCCCAAGTATACCAAAAGGTCCGCAATTTTTCGATTGTTCGATCAGACAACGGTGAAGCCACGCTTGTATGTATTTACCTAAAAATCATATTTAACCCTAGAGAGGACGACGTAGAGACACTTACCTCTTCATGATGTTTATCAAATTTTATTAAAAAAAAAAAACACTGAAATTTTTCATTTTGCTATAACAAATAATGTACTACAAAATGCGCCTACATAAACATGAACTTAGCTCTGTGCGATGCCCAGCATTAGCTTAACTTCGTCTTTGTACCTTTGGATGTTGTACTCGTTTTCACCTTCGTTTATAAGATTTTCGACGCTCTTCGCAAATGCTTCGCTAGGAGTTACTTTAGCACCTCCAGACTTGCCCCAGTTAAGTATTGCTTCAGCGGAAACCTTGGACTGGTTTCGTTCGAAGTAATACGTTTCCATGTCGGCCTCAGACTTGGTTGCCTCCCACGGCTCCGTTATAAACGATTCATGGTAGCAGGCTGTCAATAAATAGAGCGCATAGTCGTAGTTCTGCTTCTTAAGTGGACACCGATCAGTCACGATAGTAATGACGTCGGTTTCTGGATCATAACGATCGCCTATCAATCGCAAAAATTTGTCCTTCGCATGCTGATCAAACTTGAGGGAAGACAGCTTTAGCTTGAGGGTGACTCTTCGAGCTTCAATATTCCGAATGGTTGGCAGACCATGCACATAGTCTGTGGTGATTGCTTCAACTGGAAAGTGTCGCTTGCATTTTTCTTCAGTCTCCAAGCCCTTGGGCCATGGAGTGCAGAATTTCTTCAAGGCCTCACACTGCTGTTTGATTGCCCGTGGAGTCAAGTGCAAGAAATTGGGTATTTTCATCAACTCCGCATTGCCAAACTTCGAGGGTGCGGGCGCACCTTTCTCCGTGAAACCCTGTCTAATCGGCAAGGGAACGGTCGCTGGATGAAATGATCTTGGTCCTGGCCAGACTGCTGTCCAATCTTGGTCGGTAGGCATTTTGTTCGTACGAGGTGGCGGCACAGGCTCTCTTTTAAAGGCTTTTCGTTTTGTTTGCACACTTTTGATGGCGCGTAGGTTTAGAACTCGAAACTCTGCAAAAGCTTAAGTTAACACCTTGTGAAGATATTCGCTGGTAAGATGTTACCTTCAGTGGAATCCGAATCATGAGGGGTATTTTCTGTTGACTGAGATGACAGGCGTCGTAGTTGAGAAATGGAAAACTTGGAACTTGTACAACGCATGTTGTGATCGATGAGACGAGTTAAAGACGACATTTCCGCGTTTTTTACAATTTTTTAACTTTTATGCAATGTATTTTGCTTCACGAAAAGAAAACATGCGAGCCACCCGCGACTGCCGTCAAAATCTTTTTGACGTTATCCCCGAACTATAAATGTCCTAGATTTATTTTGCAGAGTTGCTGTTAGGGTAATGTAGTTTGATAGGATGGGCTTACACATCTTCAGTTAAAATCACAGAACTCATTGACATCATCATTGCCATATTGACCAACTTAGATTCAAAATAAATCCCAAAGTAGCTCCATTGGAAAAAATATAGGGTCAATTTGACACGAACAGTCTGTTTTATGTCATTTTGGCTCTCAAAAGAGAGTCGCGATGTCATTTCCCAGGAGAGGAAAACGATTTCCGCTGCCAAAATCACAATAAAAAATGTACTTGTGATAGATCTGCCATGCAGAGACAGTTTCAGTTTCTTTTTTGATTCTCAAACTGTTACAAAGGTGCTGAAAATAGGTTTGTGAATATGGTGGACTGGATTTATGAGAGGATTTATTTTTAATCGCTTGCCAAGAGGATTTAAATTTGTACGGTAAATCGCATTATTTGTTGAGGATTTAATAAAGATTTATATTAATCGCGGATAAGTGCCCGGTGGAGACATGGCATTTAATAAAGAAAGACACGTATTCACCGGCGCGGAAATTTAAAGCTTTTAAAAATCTTTAAGGGCTTTATAAAAAACGTAAACAAATGGGTGTTAAAGGGCAAGAGGGAAGTTGAATATCTAGTTATATCAAGTTGACAAGTTGAATATCTAGTTATTCAGTAATTTATGATATCCTTAGTACCTACTTTGTGGTTCTGGCAAACGTGTTACCATGTCGGTACGGCAGTTAAGTTTCACCGTGCGAACTCAACCCCGAATCTGGAATACATGGTCGACGTACCCGAAGCTACAGCTGATTTGCTGCACTCACAATTGTCAAAATTGCCCTGTTCGGTTTTTCCGCTATCAAAAATGCTTTGTTTACTTCTTCGCCATGCTCGTTATTCAACAAAAATTCTTTCTCAAAACCCATCGTGTTTGAAGAAGCTACAGCCCCATAAATGGATCCACACCACAAACAGTACGTATATATATGGTCGTGTGTCAGAATACTCTCGAATCAATAGCTCTTGTTTCGCCAAATCCCTACAGCTCTTCGCCACGGAGACTACGAATGGCAAGACCCTAAATCCGATGATGAAATGTAAGCTACTTGCACTGCAAAGTTTATTTGCACTTTAATAAGCTGAGACAACCATTTTTTCACAGAGTCAACATAACGTACATTGATAAGGACGGAAAGCGAACACCGGTAAAGGGTAAAGTCGGCGACAACATACTATATTTGGCTCACCGATACGGCGTCGAAATGGAGGGTAAGCCTACCCCTTGACATTATCTAAACCTGTCAAACATTTGTTTTAAAACTTAGGCGCGTGTGAAGCATCATTAGCGTGCACAACGTGCCATGTCTACGTCAACTATGACTTTCTAGAGAAGCTACCTGCAGCAGAAGAAAAGGAGGACGATCTGCTGGACATGGCTCCATTTCTCAAAGAAAACTCCCGCCTAGGTTGCCAAATTGTTCTCACCAAAGAGTTAGAAGGCATCGAGGTCCAACTACCGAAGGCCACAAGGAATTTCTACGTCGACGGCCACAAGCCGAAACCGCACTGAAAAAGATCCACTCACCTCAAAGGGAATTTAGCTAAGTTGTAGTATTTTTAGAATAAAACAAGAAACACAAACACTTGACACTCGTTTTTGTCAAATGAAATTTATTTACAGTGGTAAATAAGAAAGAAAAAAAATAAAAGGATTAGAATTACATTAAACAGCTGTTGGCCATGTGAATCGCTGTCCAACCGCCGAAACTCTTAGAAAGTAATTCTCATTAGATGATTTTCTTTTCAAATGTTTAACTTGTAACTGATCAAAATTAAATTAAGACATTAAATCAAACTCCAGCACAGGGTGTCCGGACGACGGTGTCGCTCAATAAGTAAACATCAAACAGACTCCAAACCTTGCCGAGATTTCAGCAAGAAGATATAAGGTTTTTTGAATTTTACTAGTTCGTTGATGGGCTATCGGTTCCGGAGCCACCACTGTCCTTAGCCGACGACGTTTCCTTCTCCTTGTCTTTGACCGCAGCAGCAGTACCGTTCTTCTTGCTGACCCTCTTAAGGGTGGCTACCTCCTTCAATAAATTTGTTATTCTCTGGTTGAGTTGGTCGACTTTCATATCGTGTATTCTGTCGTTCTCCTTCAGCTTGTTTCGCATTTCATTTTCCTTTTCGAAGTTGATTCCTTTAAGCTCGGTAAGCTGTGAAGAGAGGGGCGAAAAGTTGAGAAAGTTTTACTAAATGTGTGGTTTTTGTGGACGCAATTTTAGATGAATGTGATGAACAACAAAGGCGGGTGCGAGTAACGATCGTTCAATTATTTTAATTGGCGGGGTGACGTGGACAACTTTGATTTCAAACGTATTTACACTTTAATACACTACTTAAGAGTGGAAATAACCATAGTTCTTTTACTTCGGTTATTTTCATTCCAAAGCCATTGTCGGCATCAAACTATACCTGCGTGAACAAATGTCCATACTATGTTTTTACTAGAGCTAATGAGATCAATTCGCAAAATCTTTCGAAACACGACCTCATTTCCCATACTGATTCACATTCATCATTCATTATGAAATAACCTCATTATCATCACATAAGCATTTAATTCGGACAATTCAAAACAAACAAAACTAATGGCCTTTTCGGTTGGCGATCCCGGATCAGGGCGTTCTTCTCCCGGATTGGAGCTTCCCTCCGAACAACCAAACACGTTTTTCCTGATTTTGAAGTTTGTCCAGCTTTGTATTTATGAAGCAAAAGTTCTTCTACAGGGGACAAATGACATTTATCCAACTTGACATTGACACATGTTTAATTGTGTGCGTGCTTCTGGTTTTGATTCTGGATTCAAAACCAGAAGCTAATTTCTCTTCTATCGAGAAGAGGAACTGTCAAACGAGTCCAAGAAAACAGTTTCAGGAGAGTCCAGAATTCTCCCGGACGCTCCCAGAATTCTCCCGGACGACCAACCGAAAGGCCGTAAGTTCATCGCTTTGGGCGACGTTTTTTTGTTTGACAACTGAAAAAGCCAGTGGCGCTGATGATAGGTCGCAGGGCCCACTGCACTGTGAGTTCCGAATTTAGAGGGCCCGCTCACCGTATAGATTATGATGACATTAAACATAAAAACATAAAGATGTGTGCAGATTTTTAAAAACAAGTGACACACACCTGCTTAAAGCAGGCTTTTCACTAACCTTTTTTAATTCTTTAATAAGAAAGCCATTTGCAGTGATGGTTTTTTTTCTGTTACACGAAAATTTTAAGCAAATATATGGACTTTCTAGTTAAAATATAAATGCAATAAAAATAAATCCGCTTTGCACTTACTCTTTGCAAGACACCAGTTGTATTGCCCATTAACATAACAAGAGAGAACTTGACGGTTTGGTAACGTCACTGCCGCTTAAATGTTAATTTAAATTAACACTTTTTTCCCTAATTTCATAATGAGCTCACTTCGGCCCTAATGAAAATGTAGTATAAAGTTTCGCATATTCATTTGCTTCCTCATAAAAACTATATCTTTTGCCGGGAACAGCCGACTGTATGACCGACCCTACATAGATGCCATTTTTTTTTTTGTTCAAAAAAACATTTACTTGTTCTGACTGGTTTTGCTGTATGTAATTCCCTGACCAATTTTTCAAAACTAGCAAAAAAAAATTACACAAACTAGAAAGCCTTTATTGTTAGCTTTTTCCAGTGTTTTAGCAAAAGTGGTGAGCTTCAGCATGAATGGCAGGCCAGGGAATGGTATTAAAAGCTTAGTAGGCTCTACAGAAAAAACTTTGTTATAAGATAATGAGGGACATCTTTGACGTTTTGTCCTATTTTCAGATTTTAAATTATTATACTTTTTTATGTTTTTATTCTATTTAATATTTTTTTTTTAATTCTTATTTGAAAATCGGAAAATTGTCTCAGTCTGGATTTACTCAAAATATTATATAAATAAGAGAAAAAAGTAAGTTATCGGAATAAGTTTGAAAAGATGCCAAGAAAGTCGAAAGTTTTCAGTAAAAGCGAAGTATAACGTAGAGTCGCAAATATACTAAACATAATGTCACACAAATTAAGCAAACAATCAAGCCTTCCAACAAGCCAACAAGCTTTCAAATAAAGCCGACGGACCGCTCCGTATATGAAACTTTATACTCGACAACCTTTTTTTGCTGGCAAAAACAAACTTAGACATAATTATAGACTTAGACTTAGTTTAATAATAACTTCTCCACTACATTTTTCGTCCTTCAAATTATCCTTGTCCGTGACCGCGATAAAAAAATTTGTATGCGTTGCAATTTGTATGAGTTCCATCTCTTAGAATGGTGTGTCTTTAATATTTGCACTTCAAGACAAACCTTACTTATAGCGTAAGTTCGTTGTTTTTTATGTGTTTTCAAAAATACATAAGAAATACAAATGCAGAAGCAATCGTTTGGGTTCTTGAAGAGTTTTGTTTCTTACATATTTTGTTACCTTTTCCACCTATTTAAAATTAAGTGTTCTACGACGTATTTCTCAGTGCTATGAGAGCTCGCAGCATTTTTTTTTCGGAATTCAATTGATCTTTAAGCCGTGGCTATTAAAACGCTTTAAGGCTAGTAAGTTATCTACTTTTGATTTGGATATCTTGTAAACTATGCCGCACAAGTCGTTCTATTAGGACGTTTAGTCCCAAGTGGAGTTAAATTACTAGTGGACGAAATATCGTGGCGAAAACCGTTTTAGGCTTACCGCCACGGCACGATCGACTTTAATTAAACTTTCGCCGGTACTGCTTTAGCCAATGAAGCCACTAGATTTTGTCTTAAGCATGAAGAAAACATATATTTATCTTCTGTATACTCAGAATATTAGCTGTCTAATACCATAAAGGGCTGGGCATTTATAGTGCCCAACATATTTTTCTTTTTCAAGATTTGACTATTTTTTTTTACAGAGGTGCTATGTTGCCCAGTGATGCTTCGTGTTTAGAAGTTTTTTTTTTTTTAATTTCTTTGCTTCTTAGGCTAAGAAATATTCTGTCCTTTTATTACGGGGCCTGCTTATAATGCCTGGAGTATTATTCCAATGTGACACGTATTTGGCTGTTGGTACCCCTTTGGAGTAACCCCCTCTAATCATCTGGGTTTCTGGGCTTATATTGCTGGCTTGTCAGCTTTTTAAATTCCATCAATACCACAGGTGGCTTACAGATCGTTTTTACTGTCCATTTTCAATTTCACATCATTCATATAACCCGAGTTAGAAAAAAAAATTTTGATTCCGACTATCGATCGTTTAAAGTCGTATTTTGCGAATTTTTGAAAGATTTACTCACCTGCTTGTCTTTTTCCAACAAATCCTTGTCTTTCATGACAAGTTTCCTTTCGAGACTGGCAATTCGTTCCTTCAACTCTGTCATAGCGACCACATGGTCCGAACTGTTTGGATCAATCGTAACAACAGCTGGAGCAATGATAGGGATATTCGAACCCATATCTCTGCCGCCACCGCCACTGCCGCCAGAAGATTGATTTTGACGAGAGGCCTTATCGGACGCATCCATTCCGGATGAATTCTTTGACATGTCTGATCGGGACACTTGTGCCTTCTTGTTGCTGTCCCGGCTTGCTTTCTCGTGGGGTCTTTTCTTTGCTATACGACCCTCCTGGTGGGCTTTAACCAGAGCGCGCTTGTACGCACAGGTGCACAACCAGCACAGCAGCTTTCCATTTACCTATAAGAAATATGTAAAACAATAGTTATAACAACAAATATTCTTAGTGAAACAATACAAATAATTAGCCTGTGCTATTCTTTTCTTGCTTATGAACGCAAACATTACAAAAAAACTAGTTTTTGTCTACGTCTAAGCCTAATATTACAAAAACAGGAATAAGATTATCGATCAGTTTTTTGTTTGTCACGATGATAGGTCTCTTTTTTTATTTTAGCGCGCTATGAAACGTTTCATAGAAATGCACACACCTTTTTATTCTCATCATGTTTATCGAATGCCGATCGCTGTTTACATTCATCGCAGGTAACTGGTTGACCATATTTGGCTTCGTAGCTTGTGCACCTAGTGATCGAAGAGAAAGGTAAAGAGAAAATGTTTGCGTTCATAAGCTTTGCATGGACTAACGTGTGTTGTAAAATCTATCAAAACTCAAGTGATCCAGTTGCAAAAAGTTAAAGAAAAGAGCTTTTTCTAAAGTGTAATCATGGTATTCGACAAAAAAAAATTGGCAAACAAAGTTTATGACCCTAAGGTGAACCGTTTGTTCTTTTGACAAAACTCCAAAAAAAGACACTAAAACAGTAATCGTCTAGTAGATTTTGAGGAACCAAAAAAAAACGGGTAAGGATATTCCATTCAGAACACACTTCAAAGGGCCATAAACTTTGGAAGGGCAACATTTTTCTTTTTTTTTTTTCTTTAATTTTTTGCAATCGAGAACATGGTAAAAAAACATGTTTATACAAACCTTTGACACTTGGAATTCCCAAAGGCAGCAACGATGTTGCAGCACTCGCAGGCACTGGGTTTGCCGTATTGCTTGAGGCCTTGCTCACATTTTTTGCACGCGCTCGATTTTCTGAAAATATAATTGAGATTGAGTGTTGAAGTGGAGTTGTGCTGGTCGATGCTTACCCAGTTTGTTGATGCTCTGTACGGCAATAAGTACACTTGACAACAGCTGTGTAGGCTCCACGGCAATTCTACAAGAGAGAGAGAGAAAGAAAATCAAATGTTAATACATACATGTAAGTCTTATTTGCAAATGATACCGGTGCGCCGATGTCATTTGTTTTTTTTTTTCTGTTTCAGCGATTTTAAAAATATGGAGAAAAACATGAATTTTATCAGCACATATGTAACTCTTATCATAACTGGCAGAACCCGTTACTTCACAAGGAGAAAGGGAGTCTTGACGGGAGGACTAAGGAGAAGAGGCCTACGGACTACATTTTAATATCCAGAATTAGCGGCAACGAAATTGTTTATCTTAATGGAAAAGCGGTTGAGAAAATGCTGACGATGACAAAAAAACAAAAATAGACCGAAAAAAAAGCGTTTACAAAAAAAATCCTGAGCTAAGGTGTGATTTTTACATTTTGTGACAATCAAACGAAATTTTCTATGTGCCTATCCAAAAAAATATTAAATTTTTACATTATTAATTGTGGTTTTCCTTGAAACTCGAAAGAATTGCTCTCGAAATCAAGAAATGCTCGTTTCGATAAAACATGTTTCCTCGTTTTGCGACAGCGTAAATCAAACACACAGGCTGACAACCAACAAACACGTCCACACGTGAAATCCAAACAAATAAAATTGCTTCGAATTGGCCTTTGGTTTAAGAGAAGAGATGTTTGCGTGCCTAAGTGAGTTCAGAAAATCCCGCCAAAATTGGAAGATTTTTTCGGAAATCTTTTGACAGAAAGGGCAAATCTTTTCTTCAATGAAAACGATGCAAGCAATTTATGGTTGCTTCCGTTTGGCTTGTACAAAAAATTTTCGTAGTTTGAATTAAATCGTAGAAAGATGAAATTTGGTACACTTAGGTACAAAGTGCAATTTTTATACACAAATAACGGTTTAATTATAGTTTGAATTTTGATGGTAAAAAGGAACAAGTGTTTTTGCACTTATCTTGAAAGTTTTACACTAGTGGACTGAAAATAAACCAAAAATAAGGTGAATATGGATGTAACTCGAGTGCAAAATGATTTTTTTTTCTGGGTTTTGTATGAGATGTTGCTAAAAAAAGAAAATTCGGTAAAAAAATCCTGTGCTGCAATTTTCCGGAGCCTTGAAACACTCATTTTTTTTAATATCTCGGGTTCTAATAGTGCTAGGATAAAAAATCAAAAACCAAAGAAAATAATGGCAAAAACGTGATTTTTTTTTTATTTTTCCACCCCTTAAAATGGCTCTTAAAGTAGAGTGCAAAAATCTATCGTAAATTTGCCAAAGAGTATATAAAAATTCAAGCACAAAATCGAGCTACCATGATTTGGCAGGAAATGGCGGCCATTTTAACTTTTTTCGAAATATCCCGATTTTGGCGGCAAAATTCAAACTTTTTTTTCTTCCTTGAAGCCGCATTTTTCCTTCAATTTTCATGAAAATCCAACAATTTTTCTTTGATTTATCGTGATTTAGTGAAAAAATCCTTAGCATTCAGAAACTAAGAAATTTTGAGGTTAGAAAATATTTTTAGTATTCGTCTCAATTAGTCTTGTAGCCTCTTTCAACCCATACAAAACCGTTTTTGATTTTTTATCCTAGCACTATTAGAACACGAGATATTAAGAAAATAGTGTTTCAAGGCTCCAGAAAATTGGTGAAAAGGAACAGGATTTTCTTTTACCGAATTTTCTTTTCAACATCTCATCATATCAAACCTAGAAAAAAGTTCATTTTGCACTCTAAGTTACATCCTTATTATATGACATTTTCACTCCTCTACACCAGGAAAAAAGAAAATTGAAACATACTCTAAAAAATTAGTGAATTTTAATAATAAAATCGAGTCTTTTATAAAATACCTCCTGAAGTTTTTCAGAAATGTGGATTAGACTTGGATAATATATGTGCCGGTTTGCATCGTGTTTAATGTGATTTCTTTTACAAAATTTAACATTTAAAGCAACTTTAATTTAAGCGAAAGTTCAAGTAAAACTTTGGTAAAATAGTTTTGACGTATTTACGAAAAAGAAAAAAACGCCTGGCCCACGGCGCTATAAAGGAAATGATCTGAAAAAATCACGCAAATCCAAAATTGTTCAGATTCTGAGATTTGGCTTGAAAACTGGCTTTGAAAACATTTGATAAAATATTTTTCAAAATATTATAATATCTTAAAAGTAAAAGCGATTGTTGTGAAATTTGATTTAAGTATAAAACGTTAATTGAATTCTGATTTTCTTTTTTTTTCAAAAATTCCGTTTCTAACATCAATTTTTCTAAAAAGGTCAAAGTAAAAACACGCATTTTTACAGTTATCTTTAAATTCTGTGTTCGAAATAGTAGGGTAAATAACCATTGCTGGCGCGAAGAATTTGAGAATGGCAAACAGTAAAACGGTATTTAAAAAGGTTCTAATAACACCTGTCTCTATCTCAAAATCGGTAATAATGCATAAAGGCGTGTCATTTGAAAAAAAAATTCTCAGCAAGGAAATTAATAACGGGTTTGATATATTGAATGGTTTTAGCGCTATGCTTAAATTGGTTGAAGTTGGTTTACTGAAATTGTAGTGTAAGTAAAATACCTGACTTCTGAAAATTTTATGCTTTCACAAATGCTTGAGAAATGTTTATCACTTTTCGTGATTGCCTCATTATTGAAGTTCATTTACACAAAACGGTGTAATTTTTAAAGGTTTTCAAATTTTTAATTCTTTGCCAGAAATCGTAAAATTACAAACAAATTTCAATGTTTATTAGCGAATTTAACAAAAAAAATATTAATTAAGTTTACTATATATCATATTGCTAATAACCTAATAGCAAGTATGTAAATAAATAAACAAACAAAAATCACTTTAGTTCTAAGCCAAAATCGGTAAAAATTAAAAAAACAATACGCGTTTGCAATTTTCTAACGCTTTTTTCGAAAAGTTTTTTGTCACCCTGCAAAAAAAAAAATATTATCCAAACTTTAAATTCACCTTAAATAAGAATGGTAGACTTCAAATAAACAAGTGGGAAAGTGCCAGACCTAAGTCACCATGCAAAACAAAATTTAAAAGTTTTTGGCCTGCTTTCGTATGCTGCATGTCAATTATTTATATTGGCCAAAAATTAAAAACAATATGTTCTTATCTCGTTAATATCATGAGAGAATGCGTTAAAAGCGAAAATTGTTGCTGAAAAAAGTATTTTTTTCTGAAAAAGTCCCCTAAAAGTGGGCGGAGCTCAATACTTTGTGTGTAACAAACTTAGCAATTGGTAATATCTTTAATATTTGTTATATAATTTTTTTTTCGTTTTAGAATGAATTTTTAGAGAAATCAGGTTTTTATAAATCTAACATCTTAAAAGTGGGCATGCGCGATTGGCGCTCAATTTTTTTGTTTTATTGAAGTCTGTTGGCCACTTTTGCTCTGCACCAAATTTTGAATTTCTACGCCTTGTCTAACTTGACCAAAGAGTATTTTGAAACAAAATGTGAATTAGAGGTCATCCATATTGAAGTCGATTGTGGGCCGATTATATTGTTTTTCATACTCTGTCTGTATATAATGAGGGCCAAAACACACTTCACGCTTCAGCTTTCTAGCCAAATTTTAAAGACCTTAAAACTTCACACATTCGGACGGACATGGCTTAATCAATTCACTTGTCGGTCTCGATCATACCTAAAAAAAGATTTTAGAGGTCTACGGTGATTATTTCACCGTGTTATAAACTATGTATCAAAATTAAAATACCCTGGCTCGGGTATAAAAACAATTGAATAACAGTAGGTTCCTTAGCAAAACCCGTTCCCGTACATATAGTTGTCGTAAAAGAGAACAAAAACGAGAGAGTAAATGATCTTCCCACCCTGAGCAAACTTCAAATTTCTTTGTTCACAAATTTTCTTGTTGTTAAAAATGTTGAAACATGGACATTTTTAACAACAAGACTTCATCAACATGACCTCATCTTAACAGCTGACACAAAAGTTTTGCCAATTAAAAACAAATAAACTATATTTTATTGTTTGCTCTTGACGTTTCTTCCATTGCGCTATTTTTTACTACAAGCCCGTTTCCGAATTTTAGAGCAATGTTCGTCTCTTTAAGGAACTTGAAGGAGGATCTGCTCTCACTACGCAAAAACACGTTCAATTGCTCTTTTACTACAAAAAGTACGCGAAACACACACAAGTTTAGTTCTGACAATGTCCATTTTTGTTAATAAGCCACATTTGACCATTATCGTTATTGCGGATATTAAGGAATTTAAAAAATTTCGGGAAAATTTTCGGCAGGGTACGGAAATACACACTCGCGAGCTTCTCGATACCGAACGCGCATCAAAAATACACACACACTCGCGAGTAATCATGTGTTGATTTTTATTTCTGCTCGCGTACACGAACCCGTGCATTTTTAGATACTCATACCATGCGCGTTCTCCACAGTCACCCGGAGCTCACACGGTGAGTTCTCGTTATCGCACACCGGGTGAGATTCTAAAAAGGCTCTGGTTCGACGTGAGTGTGCGTTTCAGTACCCTGATTTTCGGGAATTTTCTAACCGTCTCAAAAATTGTTGAACATATCTTCAAACTTTGTTAACTTCGTTAGAATTTTGGGTCATTTCAGGTACGTATGATTCAACGTATGAGCACCGGAGATGTCCCCTTTGGCATACTTTTTTTCATGCATAGTTCAAAAGCATAATTAATAAAAAAATCTTTATATTTATTAAAATGGTTTATTTTTAAATGCGAGAAAAGAAAAGAAAACCCTTTATTTAAATTATTTTTCATTCGACGATCATTCCTTGCTTGTCGACTTTCTCTGGGAGATGATTTTATTGAATTAACAAAAAAATTGAAATTGGTTTAACATATAAAATTAATATTATTAAAATTTAATAATATCCATTTTAATAAATATGTATTAAGTTCAACAAATTAGGTTTGCTTCCTTGTTTTCTGCACCGTTTTGGATAAATTTCCTTATTTTAAGGAGTGGAGGTAAAAATCACTCAGAGATACAAAAAAACATGCCTAAAAGTAAGGGAACTCTTGTGCATCAAAAATTGTCCCCATTTAAAACGTCAAAGCCAAATGCTAAGAAAAAATTATAGTGATTGAGTGACCTACATGGAATAAGAAGTGCATATTGGAAAAATTGGATTGGTATTATCTGCAGCCAAATATTCACTGACTTTTGGTTTTTTATGTCAAATATCGATGAGAACATTCGTTATCCATTAAGATTTTTATGCAAACAAACCAAAATTGACTGCATAAAGTTATATTTGGAGTGTTTTTTGTTGAAATAATAATTATTTCTTGGTCTTACTCTAAGGAACAACGTTTTGTCCTCAAAAGTGATCATAGACTCTTCAGTGGACGAGTCACTTGTAGTAACCAGACATTCGTTATCATTCGAAACTTCGCAAAAAAAAATAGCTCAAACTATAAAACATAAAATAAATTTCTTGGACTTAGTTTCGTTGGGAGTGGGAAATTTTAAACTTTCATTTTTGCGCTCTCCCTCTCCTGTACAAAGCTACAAAAAAAAACCGTACCTACGGGAACTGGATTTGGTTATTTTTAGTAGGTTTTGGTCGTTTTGTGTGGTTAAGGATAGGTACGGAAACCAACCTATTACGTCTTCAATATTTTCTTGAAGTTCCTAGTTGCAAAACTAGTTAAGCACCAAAAAAATACTTCAACCATCTTTACATCAAATTTCAACCTTTAATTAAACCGTTATGTGTGTACGCGAAAATTACCCTTGTATGCGTTTTTATATTTTCTGCGAGTTTTATGAGCGTACAAAGTTTAATATTTCTACGACTGACAGTGCAAACTTGCAACAAGTGACGGACAACAAAGTGAAATAAGTGATCCTTTTTCATTTTGGGACGGACCGCCTAAGAGTTGACATATCAACGGTGAAAAACTGCGACAAATTCCTCTATGAAGGAAATTTTGCATAGTTTGAGCCTTTAAATTTAACTCAGTGCATAGTAAAGTCCGTCAGTTAGGCGATCGGAGAGCTGCATAGTTCGGACGATCACGGACAAAAAACAGTAAAAGTGCAAACAAGATAATTTAAAAATTAATGTAATGGTTAGCTTTTCTCAAGAAAAAATTTAGATAGTAGCACAAATCTGGAGTTTGACAAACAAACATCATATCCAATTTGTTGACGTTGCTACCTTTGTGTTCTAGTATCATTACGAATGCTTTTTTGAATGCAAAACAAAAGTAAAAAATTACTTTTTATTAAAAAGATACGAATCATTTTTGTTAATTTTTATTTTTAATTATTCGTATAAGAGTTGTTCCAGGCGCAATGTTTTGGTCTATGATTATCGATAGACACAAACAATGTCTTACACAATTTGTTTGGCGCAATGTTCCTCTACTCATCCATTAAAGTCATTACTTTAATTTTAGTAGCATTACTTTAATAAGTCGAAATAAGTCTTAAACCCATTGATTGCGCATTAGCTGACAGGATCAAACAGGCAAAGCATCAAGCCACTTGCAAAAAGCTTGTTTATAGCAAACTCCCTTTCTCAAAGAAGTAGGAATGATATTTTTTCAAAGACATTTAGTAGATTGTGTCTGTGAAATGAGAAACGCCTTATTTGTCGCACGATTTGTTATCTGGTTCTTGTTATGGTAGGGACCCAAGCGGAGTAGTGAGTCTTCAAATTGGCTTACATATTATTGAATGAATTAATTAGCTTCACTTTGTCAATTATTATTATTCTATAAATGACAAAGGAACAGTCTTATTCAACCTGTTTGTTACTCTCTAGCAGCTGTTGTGAGACAGTGCTACTTGCATTACAAGAAAACAAACAAGGACGTCTTTATATTTGCCTTGACCAAAAAATTGCGAATCGTTCGACATGGACACCAACGCTTGCTTGAAATTGGAAACTCATGTTGACTAAGGCCACATAAAGAAAAGAGTGCCAGTTCAAAAGTTTGGAAACCCAACCGACAGACAATGGTAGGTATAACATAATCTGTCTCTGCAAAAAAAAGTGAAATCTTGCCTCAACAGTCAGAAAAAAAAAATCGGGTTTGTTGGTGATGCTAGTGTTAACACTTTTGGGGTTAGTTTAAACATCGTGCTTACAGGGCGCTGTTGATTATGAGTACGTACTAAAAATCATTAAATTGAGATAAGCTTGCAGTTCAAACTAGACTACAGATATCTGTTTGGGTTTGGTGGAGCCATACACAGATCGGCCACGATGTTAAACCCCATATTTTAGGGTTGAACAGTTGCCGTTTTGATGGCATTACCATCGTAGAAAATAACTAAAACTCCGAGAATCGACGCCTGGGCATAATACCGAGTAGTCAAGGCTTCAAAAAACATTGAGCACAGGTTGCCTCAATTTTTTCTAGATTCCTGTCAAACTATTGTTGGCAGTATTGTGCGCGCGCATCATTCGCAAGCTATAAACAAACGCTGGTATCTACGCATTTGATTTGTTAGTGAGTATACATGTTGCGATTAAGCCAATTTATGAAGGGCCAAGAAGGTGGTTGGTTAGCTCTTATACTTGCTGAGCTACACATTTTGGCAGTGCTCCATAAAGTTTTAAGCAAAAAGTCCTTAAACTGAACTGAGGATGAAATGTACGCCTTTTGTTGTTTATTATATTGCATTTTTTACAAACTAATTTTTTACATGAATCATCTTTTTTTCTACGAGTAGGAAACCACGTCTGCACGAATCGCGGGCACAAAGGAATCACCGCGCCATCTTTCACATTTTCGCACTTTTACCCCAATTATTTGCGAAATAATGTGTGTTTTTGCAAACAATTGAATGATTATTTTTAGTACTTTACCTTGCAAAGTTGCTGGCCAGCCGACAATTCTTCAAATGGATGCCTTGAAAAACATTTCGAGCAGGCAAACAACATTTTTCCGCTCATTTTATTTTTTTCCTTTGTACCCAAACTATGATCGAACTTTTGTTTTGATTTATTTTTTTCTTAAATTATAACGTTTATATTTAATTCTTTAATTCGAGGTTAAAGATTTTAGATTTTTTTAAATTCTAACAATTAAGTTTTTTGCCTTTTTAGAAGGACGCAATCAAACTTTCCTTCCTTGTCAAAAATTTGTGAATTTAAAAATGGCGTAGAGTTTCTGCAAGGTCTGCATGCAGATGTGAATGTGTTCAGCACTGGCGCGAAACGAGTTTGGAAAGTGTTCGGAATTTAATGCGTTCAGTTAGACAGAACGATATGAAACGGTGGAATGACGATATAACTTCATCAAGCGCGTAAATTACTGAATAGCTCGATTAGACATTCAACTTGCGTCCCTCTTGCCCTCCAACATAAATTACTGAATAACTAGATATTTAACTTCGGACATTTAAAAGCTTTGCCCACAAGCTGAAATTGATCAATTTACCCATTCTCCGACATTTGTTTACAAATGTGAGGAAATTCATGAATTCGTCATTTCCATGCAATTTCGTTTTGCAGCTTTTACATCAGCTGATCGCGTAAGGTAAATTGTTGTTGTATTTTCTTACACGTATTCACCGACAAGGAAATTTAAAGCTTTAAAAAAACGTTAAAGGCTTTATAAAAAACGTAAACAAATGGGTGTTGGAGGGTAAGAGGGGCGCAAGTTGAATATCTAGTTATTCAGTAATTTGTGCCACAACCTTCATATTGGACGTGCAATAAAGAGTTTGGTGCTGCCAAGCTTCCGATGTCTTTACTTCATGTTAGCAGGTATTCGAGATTTGCAGTGTTCTGTCGTACCTGATTTGATTTTCAACTCATCCCAATCACCCCCGCCTAAAGCCGCGTTGTCACAAACAACGTAACCCAGAAGCTCCACTTGCAATGGGCAAAGCAATCAATTGATTGAAATATTTCTATTGACCATTTCATTACTAGTGTTGATGCTTTGGAAATTAGATTTACAATATTGATTTTTAAATGGCCATCAATGATTGATTTCCATTTGAAAGGCAATGGAAATTTTGCCCGGTAGAATAAATTTAAAAATGAATAAATTATTGCCCGGTAGAATAAATTTAAAAATGACATTTTAAACCTAAATTCAATATTTTCGGCTTTAACGGCTTCTATACAAATAAAAATATACACTTCAAACCCAAAAACAACGTGGACATAGAAAATTTCAAAGCTTTTATGACTTTCTTTTTCGTTTTAAATTTGTATTTGTAGGCAATGAAAAGCCCACATTGAAAATGATTGAAAATCTAAGTGCCAGTTATTTTTTCATTGCAATTACCATGTTCATTTTAATTGCATTGGGCATTGACAGTGGAGCTACAGCGAAGACAGGAACAGAAACAGTATCTCATACATTAGCAACTGAAACCTAAATTCGCTGAATGCTTTTTCCGTTGCTTATGTATGAAATTCTGTTTCTGTTCCTTGACGCGGCTTCTAGGGACTGAACTTTTTTTTCTAATTTTCAATTTGAATTTGAACGAATTGAAAAAAAGTTTTTTTTCAATTCATTTAAATGCAGATTACGAACTACATATTCTAAGCCACCCATTTTTTTTTACGTTTTTTGCGGATTTCGTGAACATATGTTAGAAGCACCAAAACTAATTTGCATTACATGGTCAGCTGATGAAAGCATGCGAAATTAGGAATGAATTGAAGCAATAAATTGAGGAATTAGCTCACGTTTGTAAGCGAATACAGTAGTATGAATACATTTTGTCTTATTTTAGCTTGGAGGCAAGCCCTTTACATGTCAAAGGTTAAATATCTTGTGCAGCGATGGCAAATCATTGGCACGCGAATTGTTGTCGGCGCATCATCAACTGAAAACCCCGATTTCACCTCTGATTGGCAGCATTAACTCTCTTTGTCAAGATTATAGAGTGTTTTCACCGGAAACTAATACGCGATTAAGAAAAATCTTCGAGGAATACCCTTATTTCACGAGATGAACAATACGAATTCAAATTTTTTCTCGAAATAATTAAAAACTATTCGCGCGATAAATCTCTTCCACGCATGAATTCTTAAAGGCTTTGTCACAAAGCTGCGTTGCGCCAACATTGATTTGACAACTTGAATTCAATGGGAACACCACAATGTTGCTTCTATCATCCATCGTTGAACTTTTTCAATTTATGAAAAAGAAGCGTGGCCAGGGATCGTATGAAGAGGCACAACAATCAATAAGCGTATTCTTTACACGATGAATTCTCGCGTGCGCTTTGGCTTTTTTGTGAAAACGGTTGACTTTTGCCGTGGGTTTTTTTTTTATTTGTTGGCATTTTCTGTGGTTTTCAATCGTTTTCTGATGAAATAAATCAAAAAAATTTTTGACAGCTGAGTACCACCAATTCAGCAGTGTTTATTGTGTTGCGTAAAGAGATTTCCAAAACGGTTGACTTTGCTGTTTAGGTGAATGTGGTTGGACCTGACAAAAAAGTTAAATGCACTAAGGAGTGCACACTGCAACAGAATGATGGATGTTAATTTTAGTTAATACTGCTGGTTGATTTTGATCAAGTTGGTCTACTATCGACTTTGTAGAGGTTATTTTGCATCGTAGATTTAAAAAATCGTTGGGAATTAAATATGAGCTTAATTATTTTTGATTTCGAGTAGCCCGAGAGTCAAAGAAACTCGAGTTTATAAGGAGATTCCCAGATGCCGTGACGACTAGACATCTATTTTACACCACAGGATGTACGGCAATAATACAAGGATTAACGGGTCCCGATAATAAATCCCAACTCGGTGCCACTAGATAAATATAGGATTATTATTGTGTTTGTAATTTTTTGTAACAATCCATAGTGATTCACACCAATCACATTGCCAAAAAATGTCCAGCCTACATAGCCTTTATTAACAGACTTTTAACAGTCCCTATGGATAAAAACAATTATTTTAACAAAATCAAAATCATAAAACAAATCCCAATAGCAAACGGCTTCGACACAGGGATCCGAACCATAGACAGACTAATCGCTAAACGAAAAAGAAAAAACCACAGCAACACTAATAACGACATCCTGCCAACCATGTTCACGTCAATAGAATTCACGAATTTACTTGCACGAACTCTAAAAAACGAAACCACAATGAACAAGAGACAGCCTCAGAATGCAACAATGACTCATCACCACCAGACAAGCTGCACTTGCCGTCTTGAAGACCAGTGGCCCACCCCTCCAGTGCCTGAAGATGGAATTTTAGTTCCGAAACGCGTCACGTGAAGATTCAATTGTAATTATTGTTATTTCAATGTTGTAAGTTGGGTCTTAAAACAAAAATTTTTAGTCAATAAAATAAATGTTCGTTGTGAGTTTCAAACGTCGTTTTTTTATTGTCGTCATTAATATGGGATTAATTTTAAATGAGGACTCTTTTCCTGTCATTTTGGCTCTTAAAAGAGAGTGGCAATTTCATTTCTCAGGAGCGAAAAAAATAGCTATTGCAAACATCCATCGTAATTCTGACAGATCTGTCATGTGGACAGTCACAGTGTCCGATTTTCAAACTGTAAAAGAGATGTTCGGGAAGGGTAGAAAATGGTTTGTGAAAAGGGTAATTGAGATTGATAAGGGGATTTATTTTTAAGCACTTTCCGAGAGAATCTTAATTTGTATGGTTAATCGCATAGTTTGAAGATGATTTAATGCAGATTCATATTAAGTGCCAATTAGTGCCCGGTGGAATCATGGTATTAATCTCCTCTTTTGCGGTGGAAACCGTTTGATTCATTGGAAACTTTCAATCTTCCTACGTTAATTTCTGCATTATATAAGATGGAAACACCCTATTAGAAAACATCAAGACTGAATCCCTAGATCAGTGATAGCGAACCTTTTAAAGGCCCCGTGCCATGTACAAAAAAATAAACAGTTTGTAGTGCCTCTGGCACGCCAGTAATTTTTGATCTTAAGCGTGCTTGTGAATTCATTTTAAAGCGCTTCTACGAGTTGTTGGATTCAACCACTCGATTGTTTTGACTTTGTCGTCGTCAGGTGTGCCAACAACACGAACTGTCACATACAAATTTGAAAATACAAACGAAACGGAGTTTTCGGGCGGCGCTCTATAAACAATTTTTTCCATTCGAATTTCCCGTTCAATTTGTGTTTGTGTATCTATTTTCCTCGCATTTTTTTCTTATTTAAAAAACAGTGTTAATAAATCAGCAGAACAAAACAAAAAATGCAACACGAACAGACAAATATTAAGGTCGTCGTTCGGGTGCGGCCGTACAACCGTCGTGAGCTGGAACAAAACCAGCGTTCCATAATAAAAGTCATGGACAGGACAACTCTTCTGTTTGATCCCGACGAGGAAGACGATGAGTTCTTCTTCCAAGGAATGAAGCAAAACTATCGCGATATCACCAAAAAGGTGAACAAAAAACTAAGCATGGAATTTGATAGAGTTTTCGACACAGAAGCAACAAATAATGATGTTTTCGAGGAGTGCACCATGCCACTGGTGAATTCGGTGATGAATGGGTAAATAAGAATTTATTTTTAACATAAGATTGTTCCCAACGAATACAACTTGTCATGTGTTTCTAACGTATTCCTTGTCAGCATGTCAATCGGTTGTTTAATGTCGTCATCACAATTGTTTGCCTCAAGTGTAATAAAACTGCGCCTAACTTTCTTTTCTATGCTTAGTTGCAACTGTCTTACAGGGTCAATTTTAAGCTGAAGTTTCAATAAAACTCCTTTTTTATGCTAACTAAATCACATTGACCTTCTTGCAGTTACAATTGCTCAGTGTTCGTTTATGGTGCAACAGGAGCTGGCAAAACGTTCACAATGCTGGGCAGCGAAGACTACCGTGGTATAACCTATCTTACAATGCAGGATCTGTTCACAAAGATCGACCAGCTAAGAGACACACGTAAATTCGACATTGGCGTCAGCTACTTGGAAGTGTACAACGAACAAGTTATGAATCTTCTGACAAAGAGCGGCCCGTTGAAACTGCGTGAAGATTCAAATGGTGTGGTGGTCAGTGGTCTGGTGCTAAAACCGATTGCCAGCGCCGATGAATTGCTTGATATGCTGGCCCGTGGAAATAATAACAGAACTCAACATCCAACAGACGCGAATGCTGAAAGTAGCCGGAGCCATGCCATTTTTCAAGTTCACATCCGCATGACAGAGAAAAAGACTGGCCAGAAGCGGACCGTAAAATTGTCCATGATCGATTTGGCCGGCAGTGAGAGAGCTGCAAGTACACGCGGCATTGGTGTGCGGTTCAAGGAAGGAGCCAGCATAAACAAATCCTTGTTGGCGCTGGGCAATTGCATCAACAAACTAGCGGATGGCATGAAACACATTCCTTACCGCGACTCGAACCTCACTCGTATACTGAAGGACTCTTTGGGTGGCAATTGCCAAACCTTGATGGTTGCAAATGTCTCCCAAAGCTCATTAACATACGAGGACACATATAACACACTGAAGGTTGGTTTCCCATTAAGATATCGACCACGATGTCTAACAAAACATTATTTCGTTTCACCTTTTAGTATGCGAGCCGTGCCAAGAAGATTCGCACTACTCTGCGCCAGAATGTCTTGAAATCGAACATGCCTAAGGAATTCTATATCAAGAAGGTTACTGAGCTTATGACCGAAGTAGACAACCTCAAGGAGAATAATAAGAACCTCGAAAACAAGCTTTCTCTGGCAACGAAACAGACAACAACGAAGGCATACGACGATAGTGAACTTCAATGTTGGTTCCGCAAGATCGACGCAGTATACGCCACTGTTGTGAAGGCCCAGGAGTACTACTTTGGTTTGCAAAGCAAGGAGAAAATCCTGCGGTTCCGAAGCCGACTTAAGGAAAAGGCAGAAGAGTGCAAGAAGATTCTTACTCTCGATAACGGAACTCTTCAAACTGTAAGTACTCTTTCCAATAAGTCTGTTTTTTATTATTTCGAAAAAAAAGGACAACAAAATCGGGCATTACTAACCTAATCCTTTCCTCCAATCAGTTCATTTTGTTTAGCCACTAGAATCTTATCTGCCTCTGATATAAACTTGTCGGCGATTGCTGTCACTTGTGTCTGTATGGCAAACACGTCGTCCTTGCCGACTTCCGGCTGCTTCTTCAGCTTTCTGATGGCAGCATTCTGGACATCCCTGATGGCATCGCGGTATTTGATGAAAAGTGATTTGGCATTCTTCGAAAGATTCTCACGGTGCTCCTTTGTGACTTTTGGAATCGGTATGAACAGAGTGGTACCATCTTGTTGGGGATTCAAGTTCATGCCGCTCTTTTCGATGGCCTTCAGCACGTCGGGAATCGTTTGCGGGAAAGCAATCATATTGACGACAATGGTTTTTGGATTTTTCCTCGAGATTTGCGCCAGTTCTTGCAGTTCGTGCTCCTTACCGTCGACTGATATTTTGAGAGTATCAATAGATCCCGTTGTGGACCGCAGTGAGAGTTGTTTCACAAAGTCCTCCTTCATCTGTTCGATGGCTTTGTTCATCTGTGAGTTTAGGTTCTCGAGGTTTATGGTGTCTCGCAAAAGGCTCTCATTTATTTCGACTTTGGCGGGCTTTTTGCCTTTCTCCTTCTTTTTGTCCTTGCTCTTTGCATAACATCGTATTTGTTCATTGGCACTGGTTGGCTTGGCGTTGAAAATATTAAAAGAAACAACTGCTGGTGGCTCGCGTAAGACCGATTGGCGGGCACAAGCCGAAGAAGTTAGTATTTCTTTTAATGCTATGGCGCGCAGAGGAAAAAGATTCCTAACAAACATTTTTAATAGCTGGATTATTTGTGGTGATATCTTTGCAAGCTTGTTTTATAATTTTAATTGACAGATGTGAAACATCTGTGCCGCAGATTGTCAAGTCTGATTTTGGCATAACCTTAAAATAGCTTTGGACTGTGCTGCCACTTTGTAATATTTTTAAGGTATCGAAAAAGTATTATAAAATTTAGAGTTTATTAAATATAAAATTATACTTTTTATCTGACCCGAAAGTGAATTACTGTCGGAAATGGTTGAATGTAAAAAGTAGAAGAGTACAATTTTAATCCGGGATTTATTTTTATTCGCCTCCCGCTAGACACTGGTTTCTGGCCGGTCGAGGAATAGATTATAAAACAGAAACGGGAAATAAAAGTTTTCACTTTCTAATGTTTTTGTCACTTTTGACAAATTTTTTAAAGTTTGATAAACACCAGCTTGAAATTGAATAATATCAGATACAGCTGTCACCTTAAGACTGTTTTTCGGATCAGCTGATTGCAAAGTCTTCGAAAATGTTATCGGAAATCATTTTTGTTTTAGGCTAAAGCTAAAATCGTTGGTTCTCATGCTTTTACAAAAGATTTGATCAGTTCTAATGTCACGTAAATATTCATTTTTCTCAATTAAATCAACACTTTTAGGATATTGATCGTTTTGAGGCATCAATCGATCGATTTGGAAAACAAATCTTCAAGCAGAAGGAGGACCTATCGCGCTGGCGGAAAAAACTTCAAGAGTCATTAAGAGATCTGGCAAAACTTCACACAGAAGTCAAAGAGGCAAAGTGCTGCACTATCCTTGAAATCTATCAGCGTAGCAAGGAGTTGGAAATTCATACCTCAAAGCAAAACATCAAAACCAATCACATTGCAAAAATTAACACCTTCTATCACACGGACTCGGAACATTTGAGACGGTGTTTCGAGTTGGCCTGTGAGATCATTCAAAAGAATTACCTTGTCCTGAGCTACGATAATGCCGTGGACACAGATTTCAAAGCGAAACTTGAGAAACTGTGTCGCTTAATGAATGGCCACGGTATCAAGTTTAAGGACAACGAAAGCCGAGAGAGTGATGACGAATTGGCATTGTCGTTTGATGAAATTGTCATTGGAGATGGAAAAAATATTGAGATTCAATTAAATGGCAAACGAATTCATTCAAGTGACGACGATGAAAGCAATTCCATGAATAAGCGAAACAAAAAACTGTTTGACGACACAGTTGACTTGGGTTTAGGGCCTATTAAAAGTGATTTCGAACTCTTTAAGCTTCCAAATGATGTGGCGAATGAAACTCATGTGATTGCGACTGCAACTGAAGACTCCGAGTACAATTCAACGTTTGACCTGTCCTCAGCGGAAAATAAGAAGAAAACCGAATTTATTTCTAACATTTTGTCAGAGCAGAATGTTGCAACAGCAAATCGGGTGCAACTGAAAAATGGTAAAAAGAAAAACAAGATATTCTTTTAAATTTTTATATTTTTTGTTTCCTATTTGTGCAGTTCTTTTAAAGTCAAACATCACACGAGAAGGTGTATTAAAGACGGTCGCTGCTGGACTACAGAAAGAGAATAAAAAATATAGTCCGAATCGGATACGAAAGAGTCCCAGATCGACAAATATCACAGCGCGAGGTAACTAGCATCATCATGTCTTAGAATTAGTTTTTAAGTTGAATTTTGTTTTTTTTTTTTTTTTAATTTAGCCCTTACTTCGACGGCGAATTTCTTGAAGAGACAAAAAGCTAAAGCATTGACCCCCAGCTCAACAGAACCGGCAATCGTAAGAATCAATCGAACGGCTTCACTAAGGATTAAAAAATAGAACATTTCGTTTTTTTATCAAGTGTCCAATTACATATATTTAATGACTGTATTTATTGCTTAAGTTTTTTTTAAAAGATGTAATAATAAGATTTTACTTTTTGCCCGACATCTGTCAACAATGAAATATCTAATCACATGTTAGTCTAGTGGCAGCACCGAATCGCTTTAACAAAGAATAAATTTCTATTCATTGTCTCGTGAACCTTACGAGTTAAAAAGAAAAATTAACTGGCATTCTTTCTACAGTGCGAATCATTTGATTAGACGCACAAAAAATAGTTTCATAGATCCTGTTTTTTTTCTTAGTCTTTTCATCTGTGTGCAAACAAGTGTATTAAGCAGAAAGGCAAGTTAGTACTGAGTAAATTAAACATAAACACATGCTTCGTGAGAGACACCTAACGGTGATTTTCCAGCCTTTTGTCTCCCATGTGCAAAAATGACTGCAATTTTTCGACTGAATTGATTAGACGCGCCGGTAAACATAGTTATTTAGCAAAGAGTGACTTATCGAATCGGTGTAAAAAATTTTTTTGGTATAAAATCGAAGTGTTTGCCTTTAATTAAAACATAAATGGGAAAAAAAAGTTTTAACAGTAGCGGAAAAGGCAAAAATCGATGCTTATCACTCAGAAGGTTTTTCAAACCGCGAAATAGCCCGGAAAATTGATAGAAGTGAACATGCGGTGCGAAATTTTTTAAAAAATCGTGATTCCTACGGTAAAAAATATAAAGGAAGAAAACCGAAAGTCCTAACTCCTTAAGACACGCGAAAAATTCTAAGGTTAGCATCTAATTCGGCTCACTCCACCAACAAAATAAGAGCCCTGGCTGGGGTTACCGCTAGCAAATCCACCGTTCATCGTGTCATCATGAGTGCTCCACACCTAAAGTATAGCAAATTAAAAAAAAAAACACCGCTTAATGATGTTCGAAAGCAACAGCGATTGCAATATGCGAGGGACCACATGACATGGGATGTGCAAGATGGAGTTGTCTCAAATGACTGGAGAAAGGTGATCTTTTCGGATGAAAAGAAATTCAATTTAGATGGACCGGACGGCTACAACTTTTATTTTCATGATTTGCGAAAAGAACAACGCTTTTTGACCCGTCATCATTCGAGGCAGGGAGCTGTCATGGTGTGGGGTGCTGTTTCTTATTACGGTGCACTTGAGCTGGTGATTGTGTCGCATAAAATGACGGGAGAGTCTTATAAAGATTTGCTGCAATCGGCTTTTCCCGCAATTCGAGAGCTTTTTGGGCCATTGCAATGGATATTCCAGCGACAATGCGCCTATACACAATGCTCGTGTGGTAAAATCCTGGATGTCTGGAGAAAATGTTAATTTATTGCCATGACCACCATATTCACCCGACCTCAATATTATTGAAAACGTTAGGGGATGGCTACTCGCAAGGTCTATGAAGGAGGCAAGCAGTACGATAATAAGGCAGAGCTTATTGCTGCAATACAAGCTGCTTGGTGCAAGATTTCCTTGGACTACTTAAAAAGCTTGTATGGCTCTGTGAAAAACCGAATTTTCGAAGTGATTTCGAACAAAGGGGGGAGTACTAAGTACTAAACTTTAAAGAAATTTTAAGAAAAATTAAGCCCAAATATAAAACATTTAAAAATTGAAATCTATTGTCTTTTTTTACGAAGATTTTCTAGGTGCGTCTAATCAACTGAACCGAAAAATTGCAGTCATTTTGGTACGTGTGAGAAAAAAGACTTGAAAAGAGCCGTTAAGTGTCTTTCACCAAGCATGTGTTTATGTTTTCATTACTCGGTACTAGCTAGACTTTCTTTTAAATGCGATTGTTTTCAAACAGTTGCAAATAAGAAGGCAAAAATCAGGATCTATAAAATAATTTTAAGTGCGCCTAATCAAATGAATCGCACTGTACGTTTCCTTCTCTCCTCCTTTCCTATTCGTCTAGCTCTCCTTCTTGGTCCTCCGTTGTGGGTTTGGTAGTCAATCTAGTCTTATATCCACCGGAAACGGATTTCGTTGCATTGCATGAATATCAGCGCCACTTGTGTCTATTAATCATAATACTAAGCTTTCCAGAGTCCTGTTAAGAACTGGGAAAGGCCTTAAAATACTGGTACACTACACCGGGATGTGTGTAAATAGTATAAACTTCTTCAAGTTTCCGAAAATGTATTAAACGCATAGACACATACATTATTTATTGAATTACATACAATTAACAATATTCGTAGATTCTTTCAACACATAACTTTGGCTTAAACAAAAAGTTAACAGATACATTCGGCTTATTGTCTCTGGACTATTTATTAAATAACAAGTTGATAGATTTATACAACAAATACGTTCTCTCACTGACCCTGCTTTATTTCTTTTGCATGGAGAATAATCTTAGGAGTTTCTATATCCGACTTACTTTGGATCAGTTTAAGTTCTCTTTCATGTGCTGTAACTTTACGTGCACCAGTTTGTACTTCTTTTGGCATGGCTTCAATTGTACGCTTGATAACTGCTTGCAGGCTCGCTATAGTATTCTCTAAAGCTTCTTTCAAATTTTCTTTTTCATAGCTGTGAGCTAGGAATAACGCTGCAAAGAGGTCACCCGTCCCAGTGAAGCATATATCATTCCCTTGCAACGGAATGCTAAGCATGTAACGCGGCCCGCTCTTTTTGCTGAGGAATGCCAAAAGCTCGCCGGGTGGTCCCAAATCTGTGCTCGAGAGTACTACGGTGTCAATGTTTTTATTGTGAAACCATTCCATTGCAGACCATGCATCGGCTTCACTGGTAATTTTTCGCTCAGTAAGAAGTTCTACTTCGTATTGGTTTGGTGTTATGATATTGGCAAGTGGCACGATCTCTTCTCGATATATTGGCAACAACTCTTTTGGAACGTACATGTGACCATTGTCGCCCATAACTGGATCACAGACTGTTGATTGTAGAAAGAGTTAAAGAGTTTATTTTTGAACGTATAAGGCATTTATTCTTTTAAGAAACAAGTAAAGACGTTATTAATAAAGGTAGGAAGACACACTCAACATCGCCAAATTTTTACCCCGATTTTGGTGCATGCCTGATGTAATGTGGTGACTTCTTCTTTAGTCATTTACATAGAACCCGCAAAGTATCTGCAGGAATCATATGGAACACCTCAAACACCACAAAACACCTTCTGCTTAGCTATTTACATGGAACCTACTGCTAGTTATCAGAAGCAATCAATGGATAAGAAAGCGTGGTGGTTCGTATGATAAGGTGAAACTAATGATTAGTTAAGGAAGAGATCCGGCAACCGCGAGGGCTTAGTAATTATATAAAGATTTGGTCTGTCAGGTCGTGTCGAAGCTGGGGGCTTGTATTCGCACATCATCACTTGGGACTTTTTTAAGGCTTCATCTACATCTTAGAACAGAGCATAGATTTCGTGGTTGTATATTCTCATTCATTCGCCCTCCTGGCAAGCAATTCAACGCAAAAGGTATTTCTCGAATGAGCCAAGTATAATTTTTATTCTCAGCTCATCGTTCAGCACTCGGCGCCATAAAGCAGAACTGGCAGAGTGGGGCTAGGGCCACGTACTGAGCGGCGTTTTTTTTGCGAACAAATGACACTAACCGCTCATTGAGTGGCCACGACCATACCACTTCATATGTTTAAATTCCGCGGCTTTGCCGCATGTCTCTCAGTGCATCACCTAGCCTAAGGGTTTTGTAGATCTCACACTCTGTCTATCGTGATACGGGCGGTTGTTTTGAACACATTTGCGTCGCGGAAAAAAAAGAAAATTCCGGGTTGTATACGGAGCTTGGTGGCCGTCGGGCATATTCGCCTGATTCTTTTCCACAGTGTAGCACAATCTTCGATTGATACGAAACGCTTGTTGCATACAGAACCGGAGCGAAAAATCTCCGATCCCCGAATCAGTCCCCTATAGATTTTGTAGATTCAAAGATTGCTTTATAAAAGTTTTATTAAAAATGCATTCGTAAAAGGCATGGCATTTTGGCAAAGAAAATGCCCTTAAACAAGGGTCTTCCGCAAACATATGCCCCAGAATCTCACAGAGGAAACTAGGCAGCTTAAAGAGTTCAAATTTGCACTGGGCAACAACAAAAGATTTTGACTCAACAATAAAAGGGGACATACGGATTCTAATCTGGTGGGCTTTATAAGGGAAAATCACGATCGAAGTGAGAGGAAAATTTTGAGAAGCTTAGAAAGATTGAGGAAAATCTACTGCATTCGATCTCGATAAAAGAAAAACATGTTTTGCAGACAGTTTTTAACGAAGAAGTTTTAACATATGAAACAAACAGAGAAGGGGAATCATTAGTCAACAAAAGGAAATACAAACGATATGTTGAGTTACTCAGCAGTCAACTCACCATTTCTGTGAAGAACTACAACCAGTTGGACCTAGGAAATCCCCTGCAAAAAAATTAGTTACAGACTTACATACGAGTACAATAATATTTCTACACTTGGTCCAATAATTCTAGTAAATATATTTAGCAAAGCATGGGGAAGAACTGGTCCGCCTGCAGTCCGATCGACACGGGACAATTACAGAGGAAAAATTGTATGGAAAATTACAAAGAAAATGAAAGGTGCATTTTGATACGGAGGTGGTCCGATTTAAGTAGCTCGACTGGCAGGTTTTACATATTCTAGTGGGCAGAACAGCACTGATTTTATCTGTGACTACTTTAAAAACGAAAACCTTACTGTAGCACTTTATCGTACCTCTTCTAAACATCTCTTTCGCCATCTCAATTCAAAATAAATAAGCCACATGTGAATCAGATATCTCCAAACCAAATAGAGACAACCAGCAAGAGATAACTGCCAATTCACGCCGCAGATAATTATCAAAGTAAACTAATATCAGTTGAACATTTGTTTTGACTTAACAAAGATACATAAGTGTCTCTCCAGACCAGATGAGTGTGTACCTACTTACCATAAATCAGATTTGGATTTACTTCTTTGAGGCGCTTGACAATTGCTCCAATACGTCTTAGGAATGACTCGTTTCCTATGTATCCAGTTAGCAAGTGCGAATAGTATTGCAAAAGATCATTTGCTTCAAGGCCATCAAAAACATCGACTAGAATGAATTATTGAAGCGCAATTAATAAGTCACAGCCAATATTGGTTTCCACAGCTTGCAAGTACTCAGTGCAATGGGCAAAGTTGTTCACTTACCCAAATCCTTCTCTTGGAGCACTTGGCCCTTGATATGCTTGTATCCGGTGTGATTAGACAGTTGTACAGAGTTTATTGCATCCACTTCGAAGCCTAAAATCTTAAAAGATAACAATTGCTTTTACAAAGTTCGGTAAAAATGGAAATAAATCAACCAACTTGCAACGGAAATGTTGCACTTTTATTCCCAACATTGCCATGAACAACGTGACTTTGTATTGACAAGACGCGTTTTATTGAATCGTTGGACATTTTATAAAACTAGAAGCATTCCACTTCTACTCGCGAATGTAGTTAAACTAGTTGTGATACAATTTCTAAGAATATTGATGGATTTTATGGAAATTCTCGCACAACAAGTGACAAGCAAGGCAGTGATAACAAAACTGATAACACAAGAGCTTTTTGCTTAGGGCTGCCAATTTGTTTTATTATTTCTTAATTTACGTTGTGTACTAGATTTTTGCATAAATTACTTACTGATTATAGTAACTTCAGTATTATCTTTTCACCTTTCAACATTAAATTTAATTTTGTATGGCGTTGCCATAGGGGCCGCTCCCCCACCCCAGTTCATCAGTCTCATTAGCATCGCATATAAGACCTTTTCGACTGTAATGTATGAACGCCTTAAGCAGTTTGTCAATAGCTTGGTATAGGCACAAATTACTTAATGAATTAGATATTCAACTAGACTGGAAAGCCGAGGGGCCTACAAGCTGTTGCCATGGATATACCTGGAAAACTACGCATACTCTCACATTTTGTCAATGTATTCCACACTTGAAGAGATTCATCACGAAGTTCAAGTGATTCACCACGAAAACATGGCGGAATTAGCTTTTCGCTCCGTCTACCGGACAAAAATTGTAACGAATTCCAATATCTGGAAGTCGCCACATAATGGGTCGTGCTACATTAATGTTTGTTTTGCTAGAGACCTTAAAATCATTTTTATCTTAATTGTATTCCATTTATACATTATGTATTTCAAATGCCTTCTTAATATTTTCATATATAGTTAAAAACAAAACACAAAAAGCGCAAATGAAACTAATTCTTTACTGCCTAAATGCCTGTGCCTCTGATAAGTTTGTGTTTTATGTTACCGGATTAAAGCTTTAAAAAGCAAAATTTACGGTTAAGTACCAATAAAATGTTTTCTACATGTTTTGACGAAATCAATCGTTAGTATATTAAAAAGTAAAAGTCATTAGAAAGATTCAAAGGCACTTTTATTATTTTTATTATAGCTATAATTTGAATTCATTATTCGAACAAATCAATATTATGATGTAATTGTCATTCTTATCCTTCCAAGTCGATATTATTGCATGCATTTGAGATTAGAGTTGAACATTAAAAGTCAAATTGGCAACTGAGAACAGAAGAATAAAGCACTTTTGAGTGAACCCATTTCGTAAAAAAAAAACAGTAGCACATTGAAATTGATTTCTGTCAGTGAAATAGCAAAGTAGTCGAAAGAAAAATGTTTATGTATATTTTTGTAGGTAACAATAGAGATTGACACCAAAAGAAGCATTCATTAAACAAACAAATTTAATCACAAGTAAAAAAAAGTTTCAGTGATGCAATCCAATGAAAGCTATATTTAATGCTTCTAAACTTCTTCATTTTTCTTAAATTTGGGAACGCTTAATATTTTACGCAAGTAAAAATCAAAAGCCTTTTCCTAAAATGGAAGTTTTCTCGATTGTTTCCTTACTGTTGCTCTTGTTTTGCTGAATAACTAATATTTTCTGCATTCCTACATAATTAAAAACTGAACATCAATAACACATGAACGATTCTGGAGAAAAGAAAAGCCCAACTGCGTAATAATAATAATAAGCGTCTCACACGCATTCACCGTCACAAAACCGAAAAGCATAAACAACAAATAAACAAATAGGTTTTGGGGGAAAGGGGACGCACAAGTTGAATATTTAGTTATTAAGTAATTTGTGACCCGAACTATATTGAAAAAAAGACCAAATTCGTAAAAATATCCAATTACGTCATAAACGTTCCAGTATTTCCAGGCACATTCAAATGAACTAAATTTTACGATTTTGTAGTCTCAATGTAGGCTCACCCCAAGTGTGGGCAAAATTAAAACAGAATTGTCATTTTGACTTTAATGACTTGTGTGTTATCTTTTATGACTTTTTTAAGATATGTATTTAAATTTTTCAAATGTCAGTGTGAAATTCACCTCGCTATTTTGGCGGGCTCTCAAATTTTTGTTTACTTTTCTCACACGTATTCACCGACGCGGAACTCAAAACAACAAAAACAAATAAACAAATGGGTTTTGGGGGGAAAGGGACGCTTTAGTTGAATATCTAGTTATTAAGTAATTTGTGGTATAGGTCCATATTATTTTAGCTCTAGGCCAGGAAAGTACACCATCGATCAAATATTCACACTACAGCAGATCTTTGAGAGAACCCAGGAATTTCAAATCGATACCCAAAGCCTTTTCCGGATTTCGGGGCTGCGTTCGACAGTATTATTGAGACGAGCTAAAGAGAGGCAATTTCTGGTTTTGAAATCACTGCCAAATCACTGACCTCTTCAATATAAAAAATTAATTTACACAAGGAGACGAGCTGTTCTGCGACTTTCTTTTACATAATAGTTTCTTGTAGAACTACCACGTCAACAGTAACACAATTTTCCAAAAGCAAGTGGCATATAAGAGCTTAGTAAGTGGGCAAAACCAAGTATATGCCGTCATCAATAAAAGTCACAAAACTGACGTCTTGGACAAAACATCAACAAAGGTAGCTACAACTTTAAGGTAGTAAGGGACTTTGGGCCTTACTAAAATGAAAACTAGTGCAAAACTTAAGTTAAGGCGTCCCAACTCCCAACTTAGCGACTGAAACCCGCTTTTTAAAACCAGCATGTCTAACGCTCTCTACACCCCGAACTCAAAACCGTGTTTTCTCGAAAACACGCGAAAACTTCTTCAAAAACTTGAGTTTTCCCATACAAACGTTTCGTTTGTTTGTTTCAGTTTTTTAGTAGTTTTCGTTTAAAGTCACTTTAAAAGTCTTACTTAAGGTGGCGGTACAGTCCGGGGTGGACCTGGGCCTCAGCCAACAAGCTTCGCCAGCCAGCTCTGTCTCTAGCTAGCCGTCTCCAATTTCGCACGCGAAGTTGGCTGAGGTCACCGTCCACTTGCGTGCGCCACCTGAGTCTCGGTGCTCCTCTACCGCGCCGTCCCTGCGGTGTGGATTCGAAGATTTTCCGGGCCGGGGCGTTAGTGTCAATCCGCTCTAGATGACCCAGCCATCGTAGACGTTGTGTTTTGACTCTTTTGGCTAGGTCGGTATCGCACGTACAGATCGATGTTATATCTCCTCCTCCACTCTCCGTCTATGCAGACGGGACCGTATATCGTCCGAAGAATTTTCCTCTCGAAGCAGCCTAAAGTGTTTTCATCCGCCTTTGACAGGGTCCATGCTTCTGCACTGTAAAGCAGGACTGGGATGATGAGGGTCTTATACATGGACACTTTAGTAGCTCGAGAGAGGGCTTTGCTACTTTAGACCTTCTTAGCCCAAAGAAACAGCGATTGGCAAGAGTTATCCTTCGTTTGATTTCAGCGCTGGTGTCATTGTCTGAATTGATAGCGGAACCCAGATAGACAAAGTCCCTAACTACCTTAAAGTTATAGCTGTCGATGGTGATGTTTTGTCCAAGACGTCGTCGGTGTTGGGCGTCTTTCTTGATGACAGCATATACTTGGTTTTGCCCTCGTTACTGCTAAACCCATATTCGCCGCTTCCGTCCCAATACTCACGAAGGCTTCACTGACATCACGCTTTGTTCTACCGATTATGTCAATGTCGTCTGCGCATGCGAGTAGTTGAATGGACTTTTGAAAGATTGTACCTGGTGTTAAAGCGAGAGTTCTGCACAATTCTCTCAAGTGTGATGTTAAAGAAGTCGCATGACAGTGCTTCGCCTTGTCTAAACTATTTTTTGACATCAAAGGGGTCGGTGAGGTCTTTGCGGACCTTGACGGAACAGCGTGAATTTTCGATTGTCATCCTGCACAGACTGACGAGTTTGGCAGGGATGCCAAAACTAAACATTGCGCTATATAGCTCGTCTCTATAGATGCCGTCATACGCGACCTTGAAATCGATGAAGAGGTGGTGTGTATCGATTCGGAATTCCTGGGTTTTCTCCAAGATCTGCCGCAATGTGAATATTTGATCGATGGTGGACTTTCCTGGCCTAAAGCCACACTGATATGTGCCTATCAGATTTTTGAAGAACGGCTTCAGGCGCTCACACAGTACAGCAGAAAAGATCTTGTATGCGATGTTAAGAAGACTAATGCCTCTTCTTTCTTCAGGATCGGGCAAACAATGCTGAGGTTCCATTCGTCGGGCATGCTTTTTTCCGACCATATCTTGCAGATGAGCTGGTGCATGCTCCTAACCAGCTCAGCGGATTTCAAAAGTTAGGCAGCTAGGCCGTCTGCTCCGGCTGCTTTGTTGCACTTGAGCTTAGACACAGCTACATTCACCTCCTCCAGGTCGGGTGGGCGGTATCATTCGTATGCTTCGTCGGTAACGTCTTCGCCCGGGTTGAATGGTTCGTTCTGCCTGACAGCGGTATTTGGTTCGTCCTCGCAGTTATACACTTTGAAAGTCACGAATATCAAATTGACTTGAGAATTTTACATTAAATTTGCAAAGAATGTCACTTTTGTCCCAATTTTGGATTTTAATATCTCCGAAACCGAATGTCCTGTCTGAAATCAGATTGTAGTTTTGGTCAGTGTAAAATTCTTGACATGTTCCCATGTTTCATGGAGCTCTTACAGAACGTTTAAAAATAAATATGGGCTCAAATTTGACAACTGGTAAATAAATGAAAAAAGGAAACAAATTCTGATCGGCTTTTAGGAAGTGTGAATGGAAAAACGAGTTTTCGAAAACTTTTTGCCCAAAACTCAGTTTTTGATTCAGTGTGAAGAGCGTATAAGACATCAAAAAAGTATACAAATAAAGTTTAAAATCCTTTTAAAACTATGTTTCACCCGACCATAAAACTGTGATTTTTGGGAGACGATTATACATTAATCCCGAAATGGCTCCACCCTCCACGCTCCACCGGACAAATATAGGGTAAATTTGACATGAACACTCTATTTCTGTCATGTTGGCTCCTAAAATAAAATGGCGATGTCATTTCCCAGATCGAAAAAAGATTACCGTTGTTGAAATCAGAACTGTAATGCTCATAAATTACTGAATGTCTAGATATTCAACTTCGGACAAGTAAAAGCTTTGTCAACAAGCTGAAACTCAAAGGTGTGCGAAAAGGTTTGAAAGTAGTTTATGAAATCTGTGAATGAGATTTAAGAGAGGATTTATATTTAGTCGCTTGCCGAGAGGACTTAAATTTGTATGGCAAATCTCGAGATTTAAGGAGATTAGTTGAGGATTTAAGTAAAGCGCGGATTGGTGTACGGTAGAGACATTGTATTATTCTGAAATTTATACTTATGGTCGATATTTATTGACGAATGGATAGTTCCAAATGTGATACAAAGTGGCCAGTAGAGGAATATGTAAAGACCTTCAACAACGTCCAAACTGGAAATTTTGAAGAATGTGGAAATTTTTCAGTGAAGAATGTGTGTGTTTTCCCGCACATCTGGTAAATAGCACACATCCAAAATTGATCTATTACCTTACCTCTATATTACAATTTGTTAACACATCCTTAAAAGCTCTTTTTATTTTTGACAGCCGACTTTCGTGTTTGACACTTTGTCTTTTGTTGCATCGAAATTGGACGGTCTTCAAATAAAGATAAACAATCCTCTTATAAGTTAGTTCAAAAGGCAAAAAAAATTTAATTTATAAAAGTAGGCTGTAATATTATAAATCAAAAGTAAAATTGATCCATCCAATGGATTAGATGGTGAAAAATCCTGGTTTGTTCAAATCGGACCAAAGCTGCGGAACCAGCTATGATTCGACATCGATTAGTTCCAAAACAAAGATAAAAGTGAAAAACTCAACAAAACTACTTAATTGATCAAGTGCAGAATGCATTCAAATTGTTTTTGTCGTAGCAAGACTCCACCATTCATGATTTGTTAACGCGGATGACTTCATCATTGACAACGAACTAGCTGCGTGTGTGACGAAAATCTGGGTGCGACCGTCTTACACACAACAAGGGGTTAATAGTATTCTAAATAGATGGGTACATCACACTCAGCCTAATTAGCTGTATATTCTGACATAATTCCACCTACCGAAAGTGGATCAAATTTCGGGCGTATTCCCTGTGCGAAAAGTCGAGTGTAAACAGTCCGCTCTGCCAGATTGAGCAAAATGGTTAAAGTTGTCCAGGCGTATAATTTCCCAAAGCAGAGTACTTACTCGGTGTTTGGCGAGATCCTTGCTTCAACGCTGATCGGGCCAGATAGGATAGCTGTCAGCAGTGCTGGACACTTTGTTGAGATTTACAATATAGCGGACAAGAGTACGAACTCCTCTTTGGATGGTGACGCCACTAGGGAGTCTTCGCCAATCAAATACTCCCTGCCGACGGTTGGCGAGGTGGTTGACTTAATATACAACGATGCTGGTGAGTAAAGTCGCTTGCAATGAGTTGCTTACAAGCTCGTGTAACCTTTTTCCAGGCAAGTACCTGCTGACCCTAGAGAAGGACAACATCAACTGCCCACCCTTTGGGGACGGCGACAAAATGTTCGTGCGAGTCTATCCGAATTTTTGGAAATTTCCCGAGGAAAAATTGATTGACTATCCAATTACGATTCGGATCGCTTCAATGACTACTCCCAAAGTTCCGCTGGTGGAGAGCCTGGATCTGATTGAGTTGCCCTTGCGATATCCCCCCGAGATGATAGAGTGTTGCCAGTCGTCGGGCAACATAATCGTCTCAAGCAAAGACAAACTCTTCCTTTACGAATACACCACTTGCACGCACGAGACGCACCGGTTTACTTTCGTTGACTTTCTGCCTTTTAAGTTTTTTGTCAGCTTAAATTTTGTACCGCTTAAGATCTCGCTGTGTGAGAACGTCATCGCCTGTCTGAACAAAATGTTTGTGGTTGCCTTCAAGATTGTGGATATTGTTGCAATGGACGCCGATGAAGATGCCGACAGCAACTCAAACGCAAGCCAGCTCAGCAAGCTGAGCGGTGGTCAATCAAGCAATAACAGTTTCGAGACGGACTCCCTTGAGACGTGCTCCCGTATCGGGTTCAACGGTACACCTGTGGACTTTAATGTGGCACGCATCGTTAACTCAGCATGTGGACGGGAGTTTGAAATAGAGCTGAAATCCCAATGGGAACAAGAGGAAACTAATGCTCGTGACATCAACATATATCCGACGCGAGCAAGTGACATCAAAATCAAGTTGGTAAATGAGGCAAAGGCTATGAACGTTGCTGTAAGTACTTTTTTGAAACTACCTAATCGTCGAAAGGAAAATTTAAATTCATAGGTATTCGCTCAACAATCCCCTGGCCTTTAGAGATTTAACTGTCTGTTGCATTGCCACCTGTTATGCTTTATTATCCTTGCGCATCTCTCGTGAATGACTCGGCTGAACTTGTTCACATATGTAATTGGATTTCACTCATTTACAAAATAATTTTGAGGTCTATTTTACCTAGGAAAAAGAATGCCTATTCATCTACAAAAACTGCAGGCTAATTTTCGTGCTCTTTTTTACAAGAGTTGAAAGGACTGATGCTGAGATTTTCCTTAGGTTTGGTCATTCTTGATTTGAACTATAAGAGTTACTCTTCGATCTGGTTTCAATCAGTTTCCGGTAATACACGACAATGAATTCAATCTAATATAAATTGACTCCTGCAGCATTTAGCTTGGCCTGCATTGAGTGGATGAAATCAGGTACGGCATGACAACATTAAGCAGCAAATTTTTAGTGGGCTTAGTGGTCAATCACCTTGAGTATGCCGGGAGGGTCGTCTTGCGATCGCATCAGAGGAGCTAGACCCGGTGATGAAGGTGGAGATGCCTTAAACCATTTGATACTTTTAACGAATCTGAATATTCATTGTTAATCTGTGAGCTCTTCAATGTCATAGTGAAATTAACTTAAAGACTATAGCGTATTGGCAGCTTTGACATACATTTTAAACTTACTTACTGTAAAATTAGGTTCACAAATATTTTTCAAAAAATGTAACTTGTTATTCCTTTCTCAGCAAATTTCAACCAGCAACAAGGACGACTTCACCGTGCAATACGACGTAAAGAAGCTGCTTCAATTGTGCATGAAATCAACGGAGCCCAATCATCGTATCCTGGACATCCTTAAATGCTTAGATTTAAAACCAATCTACAAACGAATGCCAGAAAATGGAAATAACGAACATTTGGGTCATGCTATGGTGAAAGAAACTCATCCCTCGAACATTCGCTCATTGAAATCAAATATGTATCAGTATTGCGTGGGCTATTCTCTTTTGATAGCAACCAGTGTTGATGGCTACCTGTACCAATTTTGTGCTCAAGGTTTGCCTTAAATTTCTCCATTCGACTCTTAATGAATCCCTAAAATCTTAACTTTCATTCTAGGCAAGTGGTACAACGAAAATGAAAAGCCCATCGCTACATATTCCTTCACTGCACCTGTTCTAAGAGTATACATCAACGACTTTGTCATACACGCCATCACAACGGAATCTGTTGAGACTCACACCTCGCGGGTTGGCCATAAATTGTTTGCCAATCGGTTTGAGTATCCAACAGTGAGTAGTATGTTTCCGGAAGAGTCTAGCCCGGATATCAAAGCCTCGATATCGGTAATAGGATTGTGTTCCTTTATAAATGTGCAGTTTGTGTGCGCGACACGAGAGAGTTTGGTATTGATAAGTAATAGTGGCGATACTGAAGAATTCGGCGGGAAAACTAAGAAACGTTCAGCGAAGGCGGGCGTTAAGGCAGTCAGTAGTTTCATGTCACGTTCCAGTGGACCACCAGCGCCCAGTGAATGGACACTGTATAAATTGACTATACCCAGTGTGGCGGTAGTTGTTGATGACTTGGAAAATATCGCTACCGGCTACAGATCGAGCAGTCCTCATACGTTTTATGAACTCATGGAAGAAGCGCATGTTATGCTGCGCCAGAGCAACAGTTTGCAGTTCAATTTTAACCCAGAGGAACGCCGGATTTTGCAAGAGAAATTTTCGAAGAATTGCAGAAGCTTGGCGGATTTTTCAATTAGGTAAGCAACTCCTGAAAAATAAAAAAATAATTTAACAGGAACACCGAAGAGTGAGGGACCAAGCCTATATTATATCCTCGCATTATTAACTATTTAATTTTTGTTCCAGATCCTGCAAGAAGGAGGTCTATGTTCAAGCCACGGGCTTCTACAAAATGTGCAACATGCAGCTAGCTGACATCTACACCAATTTCATCGAGGATTGTGCGATCAACCAAGCTTCCTCCCAGCCGGAACAGTCCTTTGTTGGACTTGTTTACACTGTAAAATTATTCCTGTTAAGTCTTGGCGTTGATCGTAACAAGGCATCATACCTCTATCAGCATGTGAAACCATTTTTTGGCGACGACAAAACCGATACAAACCTCGCACTGGAATTTCTTAATTTGTTTATCAAATATTCACCAAGTGACATTCCCACAGTTATGCTGGGCTCGCCCGTCGTAAGTGATATAGTCAGCGCTGAACTGTCGGCATACCTCGGTGCTAAGAAAAAGCTGTGAGTAGAATGTATTTGGCTTGTCGTTTCTATAGTGAATATTTTTTCTTTTCCGAAGGTCTTCCGAAGAGATGCTCCTCCTGGCTGTATGTTCATGCCGCTCGTCGAATTTCGAACACTCGCAGCAGGTTGTTGAGCGATCAAATCGCAAAGACTTAGCAGTGGCTCTGATTGGACACAAGAATGTTCTTTTCGACGATCACTTTAGCCGTGACAATGGCAGCCGCTCGTCGTTCTCTGATTTGACAGAAAACGTGCTAATGTCTGTAGATAGAAATGATCTCGTAGAAGCAATAAGTGATGCATTTATTCATGCACTGTGCATTGAGCATAGCCTATCGTTAGAGATACTTTTAATGCTCTTTTTGAACTACATTGCAACGCATATTGGAGTCAAGGGTTATCAAACTTCTCAAAAGGTCTTTGTGACCTCCCTTCAGGTGTACTTTTATGATCTGTACGACGTTAGCCCAAACGCTAACCAAACGAAATCAAAAATCTCCGAAGAGATCTCTTCACAAGCAGTTTCCCTGTACGAAGACTCGGTAAACTCGGACGGAAGTCATATCATTTTTGAAAATCGACGTAACTCGGCAAACGGCGTATGGGAACCACAGGCCAGATTTCGTAGATTGTCTCTACGCAACGACGATGCTGGTGGTGATGCCAATTGCTCTGACTCGGCTAATGGCAGTCTTGTAGACGTGAACACGTCGGATGCTAATTTAAAAGGTCTAAAAATACTCTTTCGCATTTATCTCGGGCAGCTGAAGGCCCTCACTGAAAACTGTGAGCCGGAACCACTAGTAAAAATAGTCGAACATTCCGAGGAGACCCTGACAATTCGTAGTGAATGCTTAAAGTTCATTGCTAGGCACACAGAGTCTTTGAAACAGGTACACATTCAACAATCGACGCACAATGACGACAGACAATGCAATGGCGACATCGGAAAATTCATTCCTTTCATACCGGACTACAAGACATATGACGAGTCAACGGACGAACCATTTTTACGACCAATTGCGTGCCTCAACGATCGGCCCTCGTACCTTAATCACTTAGAGCCATTCAACAAGGACTGCTTTAGTCAGCCAGGAGAGGGCGAACAAGATGTGCATTTCCTTGGGTGGAGCAACGAAGCGTTGGTTCTTGCATTGAAAATCCAGTCGCTGCTAGCCTCGCCGAAGGTGGACCCGGAAATTATAGACGAGTTTGTAGGGTTCGTGCAGAAAACGCCCAACTTAATTGGAATCGACAGCTTCCTGATAATTGTTCTGCCTAAGACGTTATCAATAAACTACTTGATTCACTTTTCACCGGAAACTCTCTGGCGATACGGAAAGGTAAGTTGAACTAAAATTTTGAATATTCCCTACAATCAATCCAATTTTCAGTCACAAGGTTTTGTCCCCAAACAATGGGAAACCCTACTGAGGAAAATCGTTAGCAAAGAGAATGTCTTGCCGAATTGGAAAAACCATATTACCGGTGAGGGTTATGTCTTTTGTATACAAAACCGTCCTAAACTGATCTCTCTTCCAGATATCCTCAATCATTTGGTAGAGGAATTCTCATTCGAAGAATTGCTCCAGTGTTTTCCACCCGAAGCCAGCGCTGGACGCACCGAGCTTCTAACATGCAATCAAACGGATTTGACCAAAGAACGACACTTGGCTATGGACAACATCGACGAGTCGAACGTCTTTGAAGTGACTCTACGAAAAGCGGTCTCAAAGCAACGAAGCTTGGCTCTTCGTTCCATGATTGAATCAACCGGAAGTCAATTATTTGATGCTACCAATAATCCTTTATACAACTTGAATTAACACAACTACTTAGGCGTAGCTAGATCGCAGGTTTACTCTCTCTCTCTCTCTCTCTCTATTAAAGTCGATTTGGCTTTCAATATTTGAAGGTCTGGTTGTATTTGAAGGCTTTGTTACAAATTTCTTTTGAGATATTTTTTTTTAGATTTTATCGAATTCAGTTTGCAATTTTATAGTCCTTGTTTTTTTTTTTGCTTTTATAATTTTATTTTACTTAAGTTATAAAATTTTAACTCTAGTTTCTAGTATTATGTGTGTGAACGGGAATGGTATTAAACAATTTTACCATCGTTGCAGCTTTAAGTGAATTTACCGATTATGATATAAACGTTTTGTATTATTTTGCAAAATATATTTAAATTTTTTTACTTTACTTATCGACATAGCTACTGGCACAAAATGTGATTTCGTGTAATCTAAATTATAACTTACAACTGAAATAAAACTATATATCAATACATATATAAAATATATATCAAAACACGAAATTTTTATTTAACTACTTTGGGGTCGTGCGATATAATTTGTTCCATAGATTTCAACTTAACTTTGTTCAGCAAAAGTAGGGCCAGTCTCAAGAAGCGCTTGCGCCTTGTGCAGTTTCTCTTGTCAATCCTGGATTTTACACAAAGATGAAGTCGACACTCGCACCACTTTAATAGATGCTTTATTTTCTCCCAAAACTCCTATAAAAAAGAAGTTTTATAAAAAATTCTAATAGGCACTACTTGTTGCAGTTTTTCGGTCTTTTGTTCATGTCTCTTTCTTCGAAAGTCTAGTCGGAGTATTTCCGGGTAGTTCCGACCAGTGAGAAGAAGGAGTATACTAAAGTAAATCAATTCATCAAATCCCTCCCACTCTACTGCATTCCTAATGGTCCGCTTGTGGGGTACGCCCCGATTGGACCTCAGAATATACCGGCAGGCCACACGGTTTTGAATCTCTTCGTCACTGAGGACAAATAAATGCTGTTGTCGTTGCATTTGTGTGATCCATGAATTTTTAGGCCTTCCTCTCCTTCGCGATTGTGCTGGAATGTTGATTGACATTGCCTTTTTGACGGGGTTCGTACGATCTCTCATTTGAACGTGGCAATACCAACTGAGCTGTTCGTGCTCTATTTTTCCGGAGATAGGTTCTTTTACATGGAGGCTTTCTCGGATCATCGCACTTTTTATTGTATCTCGCTTTGTTACTCCTGCTGTCATGCGAAGTATCTTCATCTCAGCTGCCGTTAATTTGCTGTCGTATTTCTTATACGCTGTCCAACATTGTGAGCCTTATGTAAGCGCCAGACGCACAACTGCGGCGTAGAGCTTTCTTTTCAGCTTAGGGGGCATTTTTCCGTCACAGAAGATGGCGGAGTTTTCTCGCCACTTCATCCACCCCACGCTTACGCGATGATTGATGTCGTCATAACAGTTTGCTTTGCTATTGATCATAGATCCCAGGTACTTGAACTTTTCACACTTGGGAAGCACCTTTCCATTCAATTTAATGTCTGGAATTGGTTCGGGGGGCTCTATCTTTGCTCTATCTCTCTTGTCTTTGCTCTATCATACATGTCCATGATCGTCCGCACGTAGGTTTCTGGAACTCCTCGTTTTCTTAGCGCCACCTATATCAGATCTCGTGGTAGTCTATCGAAAGCTTTTTCAAATTCAACCAGCACCATATGCAGATCTTTAAGGGCATCCCGATGTTTTTCCATTATGATCCTCATGCTTTGGATTGCATCAGTGGTTGATTTGTCCGTGACAAACTCACACTGGTCCTCATATAGCCTTATTATTTTTTGCAGTCGACTATCTAGTACCCGCTCGACGATCTTCATTGTGTGAGACATTAGCTTGATAGCTTCGTGTATCACCTTTTCCTTTAAACAAAGAAAGGAGATCCCTCCACTGATTAAGCATTGGATCCCCTCTTATTAGTTTGGAGATGAAGGTCGTGAGACATCTGGACCCGCTGTCTCCAATTTTCTTCCAGAACTCTGAGGGTATTTGATCTGGCCCAACCGCTTTTCGCTTTTTTACTTAACCGCCCTCCCAACCTCGTCGACTGTGATGTCTGGTACTTCTTCTCGGTAAACTGTTCGTTCAAAAGTCCCTCACAATACTGCCGCAACCTGTGAAGAACTTTGTCGTCATCCACAAGAAGCTGTCCCTAAGCATTGTTGATGAACTTTGGCGAACGAATCTCCTTGGCGGTTCTCCTCCTCTGAGCAGGGGCGGATTAGGATAAAGTGCCGCCATGGGCCAAACTTTTTTTGCCGACCCCATATAAAACCACCTTACCCCCCCCCCGGGCCGTCATCGCCTCTGCAGGAAATATTTGTGGAGTGAAGCGGCTTGGGGTAGCGGCTGGTGGTGAGAAAAAAACTGCGTGGTTTAAAATGCCTCGAGTTCAAGAAGCCATCAGAGAGAAGAAGAGAGCCTTCATTGCGTGGATCCAATGTAGAAACCCCACTTCTCGAGCCCGGTACAATGAAGCGCGAAGGACTTCCAATCAGGCAGTCAGAACAGCCAAGGAACAGTCATGGAAAAAGTTCGGCGAGAAGTTGGAGCACGATTACAGATCTGCATACAAAATATTTTGGCAGACCATTCACCGGCTCAGAGGAAGGAAGTTGAATATCATTCAAGCAGTTAAATCCAAGGACGGTACACTTCTTTCAAATAAGAGCGATGTCTTGCGCAGATGGAGAGAGCACTTTTCGGAGTTGCTCAACCCCCAACAGGGCACTGAAGATGGCATTGCCACTGCTGACGAGATAAGGGCGGAGACTAGTCCCACAGTAGACGAAGTCACTAAAGCGATTAAATCGCTAAAAGCTGGCAAGTCTGCTGGAGTTGGTGAAATCCGGCCAGAAATGCTCAAGGCAATGGGTGAAGAGGGTGTTAAATGGCTAGCACGTGTCATCAAGGTGACCTGGGATAGCGGGAAGGCACCTAGCGATTGGCAAACGGGAGAGATTGCGCCAACTATAGGGGCAAATCTCTCTTGAGTTTTCCGGGAAAAGTATTCGCGAAGGTGTTGGAAACGCGTTCCAGAGCTGTAATCGAGCCTTTGTTACGGGAAGAACAGTGCGGCTTTCGGCCTGGCACAGGCACAACATACCAGCTTTTTACTCTGAAGTTTATTCTTGAGATGGCCTGGGAATATGCCAAACCGGTTTATGCGTGTTTTGTAGATCTGGAAAAGGCTTATGACCGAGTCCCTCGAAATACACTGTGGCACTGTGGAGAGTTTTGCAGGACTATGCGCTGAGTGGGCCTCTTCTGAGATCCATCCAGTCTTTGTATGGAAACTGCAAAAGCTGTGTACGGATAAATGGCGTCAAATCCCGTCCTTTTGATGTGCGCATTGGACTTCGCCATGGCTGTGTTCTGTCGCCGCTCCTTTTCATAGCATATATGGACTGGATGGTGAAGCGCAGTCTTGGCGAGCAATGTTTCGAATTGGCTGGCATCAGGATGAACCATCTGCTTTTCGCAGATGATTTGGCCATCCTTGCATCATCCAAAGAGGAACTTCAACGAGCACTGGATAGGTTTGCAGCCGTCTGTGGTGACGCTGGGATGAAAGTAAACGTGAACAAATCGGAAGTGATGGTTGTTTTCCGAACTCCTCTGCAGTGTACTCTCGTGTACTCCAGTGCAGTATCTCGGGGTCTTTTTCACGAAAGATGGGAGGAGTGATATCTGAGTTGTCCTGTAGTAAAGGAACTGCGCTGGCCGGTCATCAGGAAAGCTGAGCTTGGAGTGAAAGCAAAGATCTCAGTTTTTGATTCAGTGTTCGTTCCGACCCTCATCTATGGTCATGAAATTTGGGTTACGACCGAAAGAATTAGATCGCGGGTAACGTTGCTGGTGTTACTCTTAGGGATAGAATGAGAAACGTCAGTATTCGTGGGAATCTTAGTGTTGAGCAGCTATACTTCTCCTAGTGGAGCGATCGATTCTTCGATGGTTTGGACACGTTGTTCGCATGCCCCTGATAGACTTCCTAGACAGGTCATGCTAGCCGAAATGTGAGCGCGTCGCCCCCCTTGGTAGGCCAAGAAACAGGTGGTGGGATCAGGTAAAGAACCTCTCTGAGTCCCGCCGGGGGATTGCGCCGGAGTCTCTTGAGTTGGTGGCGGAGGATCGAGAAAGATGGAAGGACTATTTAGCCACCCTCGCTCCGCGACCCTTTTAAAGGATAAGCGGCATTCGAAAATGATGATGATGATGATGATGATGATGATGATGATGATGATGATGATGATGGGTTGAATATCAGAATCTGCTTAGTTCGAAAATTTCTATAGTTTTTCCGAATATTACAAATAATTCCCGATGTGTGTGATTTTTTTCAAGTCATTTGGCCTTATAGCATCGATTTTCGTTTCGAAAATACGTCAAAACCGCAGTTTTAAAACAGTTTCACCAAAACTTGATTTTCGATTTTGCTTAAGCTGAGGAATAGGATATAAAAATATGTTTATTATAAAACCTGGTGATGCAGACGCCTACGACAGGCGACACAGAATTTGTGCAAGACGCTCATGATCCGTCGAATCCGTTTCTTTTCGTCTGCGGCTTTTATATTATCTCCTACGAAGGTATGTAATATATAATAACAGATAAAATCATAAAAACCAAAAATGTTGAAATTATAACTTATCTTAATTTAAGTTGGGGTGAAAACAGAGCGGGGTGGAAATTCAACCACCCTTCTTCTTCCATAATTGGTTGTATTGTTATGTTGATGAGCAAACTACTTATGCAGCGGTTAGAATATGATAGTCGTTAGAAGACTTGAAATAAAATAGCGAAATTCAGTAACACTTTGTACATAACTTAACTAACCTTAAATAACTGTTAACGTAGGTAACATTATGATGCCTTGCAGCCTTTTCAAATCATAAATCAATTTGAAGACTTATCTTAATAATTTGATTGCAAAATGTTTTCTCTTCCTTTTTAGTTTTTCCTTACAAAATGTTCTCTTATTTAGACCAACGCCAACGCCTCAATGCATTAAATCGTTATGAAGAACTACAAAACTAACAAGATTTACAAAGAAGGAATGCAAAATTTGCACAAAAATACTTTAAAACTACTAATCCTGCACCCTGCACGTCAGTTCCTGAAACTTTACCAGCTAAAAAATGTTAGCCGAATTTGTAAAAGAGTTGGGAATTTTTGTCAATTTTTCATGTTCATAACATTGCTCTAGTTTTTGGCTTAGGTACGCTGCCCTTCTGTTCCTCAATAAAAGCAGTAATAGAATTTTTAAGCCTTAAAGGTAGGAACAGTTTTCAACCCCAAAGTAGTTATAACCCCGATTTGCGTGTTAAACAAAACTCCGATGACGACGATTAAATGGTTTTACTAAACCAATTTGCTAATTATTTCTTTTTTACAACAATTTTTATCCCTTATAACGGGCTACCGTGTCAAATTAAAGTCCACGACATAACAGATGCCATCACCAGATTAAAGCCTAAACAGGAGTTTTAAAATAAGATATATTGATGACTGTCTGCTGTCACCTTGTGTATTTAATTTGTATCTGCGCATTTTTTACTCAACGCGTCTGCTTATGGTAAACCTACCCTAAACAATGTAACTGACCGCTGATTCAAGTACATTAAAGGCACGCGCCTTCGATTAAAAATGATAATGTTATCTTAAAGGTTTTATGTAGTTTCAAATAGTAACTCTATCAAGTCTTATTAAGTTCGTTTGCTTAAGGCCACATGTCACCATAACTGTGTCATTAGCAAGTGGCAAAACGTGTGCTGCACGTGCCAACCGAAGATGAACTCTTCACTTTTTTATGCCAATAAACAATCAAGGATTTCTTCCCCGATGAAGTGTTTGAAGTATAAATTGATCATAGGAGAGCGAGAAATTCGCGTTACTATTACAAATGTTCCTAAAAAAACAATTTTCTTTTATGTGAGTTTGTTTTATCAATCTATAAGACGGTTACATTATAGTAGTCCATCTTCCATCTTTTATAGTTCACGGCAAAATGTAATACCTATTATGCGTAATCCTGCCCCCCCCCCAACTAACATTTTTCCTCCCATAAACCTCTACGAGTGTCTTATGAGAGTATTCTTCCAGAGCTTACATCTTGGAATTTGCCTCTCATAGAGTACTACGAGAGCGCTTAAGAGAGCCTTACGGGAGTTAAATGGCCCCACTTATGGGAGTTATTTGATCTGATAAAAAGTCTTAAACTCTCCTTGCAAGAGTTATTCGGTCTCATAATAAGACAATAAGTTCTTCTTATGGGTTGTGAAGAGTTAGTCTTGTTTGAAAGAGTGAGAAACATATAACAAACAATTTTTGTGCCATCTTTATCATGTTGTGTGCCAAAAATGGTTTAATTTTTCCTAAGGACATGAAGTGAAAAAGAGAAAAGGATATACTTCTAAAAGTTATTGTTATTTTCATTGCGCTGTTTAATGGTACACCATTGTCATCAATATTATTGAGTTTAATAATATTTTTTCTGAGGTTATTTATGCAAGAACGTGCAACTGAAAGTTTATCTGCTAAAGTTTACATCTTACTTCGATAAAAACAAAGCGCCTCAAAAATAATCAATTTAAAAAATAAATTATAACAGATAGCTCATCGCAAAAGGGTTGCCGCATTTTCTCTGTTTAAAATGTGTTTTTACCTCAATTAACAGGGTAAGGAGTAAAATAGGATGTAAGAGGATATGATCACGTCCAAAATGTGAGTCGAATAAGCCATGTCCGTCCGTATTTAGGTACATGGTCGATTATGTATTCGGTCTCAATCAATAGAAATGCAAAGTATGCGATTACGCGGTGATAATTTACTGTTACAAACTATACGTTTCAAAATATATCCTAGTTTTAGGGCATAATAATTAACCTTTCTTCGTACATTCATAAAATCTTTTCGGTATATATATTTTTTAATTTTATTTATAACAAACAAATGCAAATCAACTAGATGCATATACCTTGACGTTGGTAACTCTAAGAGGTAAGAAATTAAATGACGGAAAAAATAGTTTTCTAATAAGAGTCATTCACTTTTTGTGAGCGATTAAGCTTTTTTAACAGAGATTAGCTCTCCTCGTGCGAGCATATTGGCTGTTTTCCAGAGCTTTACCCTTTTAACCAGAGTAAAAATGGCTTTGTCTTCCCGAATCAGAGTAGATAAACTGTTTTTTAAGAATTAAGAAATGTCGTGGTTTCGTACTATTTAAAGACGCATTTCTGTTTTTACATCATTGCCGCGTGCACATGAATGAAGGAATACAAAGATTGCGGCATACGCATGTTATGACATTTGCTCGCAAAAGTATATGTAAATCTGACGTCTTCGGAGTTGACTGTGAGTTTGTTTTCGTGTAGAAAAACCAGCCAATCCATGCTGGCCAACCAGACCATGAATATGTTTTCGATGACGATTTGTGCTGCAGAGATACCTACACTTTTTTCTCCATAAAGAAATGCATTAAATTAATTAAAAAACTTCTGTCACCGCAAGCACACTACATACTGACAAAATTACTTTTGACGTATGGTGGGACGCAATTATTTTGAATTGACATGAATAGGTATTTTTATCAGCCATCCGGTCTTAAAACAAGAGTGTTAGGCTGAAAAGAGTATTTTTATGAGTGCTTCGATACTTTGACTCTCATAATGATTCTTCTTATAATACTTTTACTCTTTGAGAGTAACATGAGAGTTGAACACACATAACAAGAATCAAATATTCTCTTATAATGGGAGCTTACGTTTTTTTACTCTGGTAGCCTTTTACCCTTTTAATGAGAGTACTATGAAAGTAAAATTCAATTAAATCAAAAAAGAGTATGTTCTGGGAGCATTCAAGAGTCTTACGAGAGTCTTATAAGAGGTTTTTTTTTTAGATTTGTAGAGCACATCTCTCGAGAGTATGTTTGTTGGGCCCTTTTACTATCGAGTTAATCCCTTCGTATTCAACACTGAATGACTCCATGAGTACAGAATTTCTCCTTCTATATTCTCTGCCTGAAGTTCAATTTTTTTCGCGGCCACATTCTGAGTAGCTAATTAATTTAAAATTGTGGTAGAGTTAGTCATGAAAGGCAGGACTCACCTACCAAATGCTATCATATATTCCCTGGTTCTTTGTCTACAGGAACAACAAATAAATTCTTGTCAGTAGATGAACAAACACAACATTTACATCAAATTTGCCAAAGACTGGCATATGATAAAAATCTGAATTCGCTGAAGCAGCAATGCAAAACCAAACATGGGCTTGGTCTTCATAATAACTTGCCCAAAAATCTTTGCGGAAAATCTATATCCTGCGGCTAACTGCATTTAAACAACCAAAACGAATCATCCCATATATACGTGCAGTCAGCCTAATTTTTTCTGTTCCAGCAACCAACAACGCCTAGTTTGACTGACTATTCGGCATTCTTGCCCGATGGCATAAGTAAACACACTTTGAAATCCGATATCCTCCGGAATTGGTAAGCGTATGAATTTTAATTGAAGCGAGTACGTGAAACAAATTACACCCTATTTTCATGCCTGCACCTGGCCTTCGCAGCACGTTAAAAGATTTCAATTCTTCCCGGAATATAGCCGCAGGAACCAGGAACAATGGGTCGGGAGAAGTTGCCATCAAGCATACCTACATAAATGTATGAGTGTGTCTATGAGTGTATAGTATATGCCTGCATATAAATTCATATTGTCAGGATTTCGTTTAGAAAATTGGCGTTTTTATCGAAAAAAAAAGTAAAATGCATCAATCATTTCCCGGGGTAGAAAGAAAGGAATCTTTCAGGATTTTCCCTTTCCTAATGCAGTCTATGCTGGCTATGGTGAGGGCGACACCGACCTGAGGCACTAATTTCGGTGGTCCTTTGTAACCAAAAAGTGTTTGCTTTCGAAATTGGAGGATTATACGCTTTTGACGTTTGAATGCGAACATTTTCAGTGGTTGCATTCCGGATGACACTTGGGCATGCGAGACGCCCTTGAAAAAAGGACATAGGACATAGCCCTGCCCGAACTTTGCTTGTATGTATATTTACGCAGCTAAAGTAAACACAGATTACATGTGATACAAACTGGGTGCAGCCCTTCTGAAGGAAGATTCAAATGAATTTTAATGTGATTAGGTTTTTGTTTGCGATTTGGATGCCTTATTAACAATTCATTGGTGGCGAAAATTCAGACAAACAGACACAAGCGTGAAAATTCATTTGGTATGGCTAATTATTTCGATTGTGTTGATTGTCATTTGATTCGCATTCAGGAAAGCAATTTGTGGTTTTTGTTTTATTTTCAGATCGTTCTTTAAATAATTCCTTGTATCGTGTGCCCGATGAAGTAAGTTTTATACGGCATACGGATTGCTGCGAGAACACACCCCACTTTCTGTGCCACTGTCCCAGTCTTTAGTTAGTTCTGTGCAACCACTGTCTAAGTCAGTTGAGGAAAATAACTTAAGGAAGTCACTTCTTCCACGACTTTTCAGAACTTTCAAACGCACCACTAACGACTCTTACCAGGTATGTTTGAGGAACTTTACACGGCGCGGCGACGTAAGAAGGAAGCGAAAACATCCAAACTAACAGGAAGGATCTTCTCTCACTGGGCATCACAATGGATCTCAACAGATGAGGGGTGGGTAACCTCGCTTCATCAACCCAACAACCTAACCTTACCTAAATTTTCGGTACGATAACAAGTTGTTTCCTATTTTCGATGTTTTTATGTCTTATCCTTTAAACTTTGTTTTTCGGGTGCTATATCTTTAGAAAAACCAGATTGCTTAGGCCAGTCACGAAAACAAGCCTGATGCAACACACCTTCCTTTTTTTAATTGATGATGAACGTTTGTGGGTGACTATTTCATTATTTTAAGGGTTGTATTGAGCGAAGCAGCGGCTGCAGGCACTTTGATCATACCCCTCCCATAGGATAGGAGGTATATTATGTTTGCCACATAGTTTTTAACACGATTGAAATAACAATGGTGAGTACCCAAGACCTCAAGAGCATATGTCCGTCCGTCCGTCTTTATTCCACATGTTTTTAAGCCTCCAATTTTGAGCTAGAGAACTTGCAATCGGTGTAAATGTGCAACTCCTTTACTTTTTGTTGGAGGTTGTTACTATCCGATGGAGCACTCAGACACAACTGCTGGCCGAATGTACTACCATGCAGACACCTTACATGAATGTATTTAGTTTACGCGTCTCTTGAAGAAAGATGAGAAGGAGCTTTAGTGATGAAGAGCTTAGGTGTTCGGCACTCACCACGTCAGCCCCAAAGATCCGCCACCTGATGCGAGCAAAGGCACGGCAACTACAAAGGAACTGTTCCGCTGTATCGCCGTCCTCTCCACAGGCAGGACAGGTGGTGGTTTTGCTTGAGCCTAACACATTCAAGTGTATTGGCCGGTAAGGACGCCTACAAGAAGTCTGCAATCGATTCTCCTAAGAGATAGAAGAAAAGACGCTGAACCCTCGCAGATGTCCCATTGCAGTCACGCCAATGAGCCCTGTGCTCACGAGAAACTGAAGTATCAATGGCAGACCTATGGCAGGTTCAGGTCCTGAGAAAACCTCTTCTGAGCCTAGCCTGGCAAGCTCATCAGAGATCTCATTTTCCTGGATACCAGTGTGACCTGGAACCCAAACAAGATTCATTGCATTTAGCCTTCCGACTTCCTACGAATTCTTGAGTTCCAGCACTATCTTGGACGTAATAAGAGGGTTGAGCAACGCATTTAGAGCGGCTTGGCTATCACTGCAAACGCATTATGCTTCTTGCCCTCCACCTTTTAGTCACAATCACGCATAGCCATTAGGATAGCGAAAATCTCCGCTTAGAAAACAGACGCATATTTACCTAAGGGGTAGTGGAGTCTAATGTTCTCGCTTTCCACAAAGACTCCAGCACCAGACCCCTGTCTGGTTTCATAGTCTCATAGTCTGGCTCATAGTCTGGCCAAAGCCATTCCATTACCTGAGAAAAGTTGACTTGGTAGTTTTGTCGCAAAAGGATTTTTGGGGTCATTGCGTCAGAGGGCATGTCCATAAGACAGGGGTCGAAGGACAACTCTCGAACCAGTTCTTCAAAATTCCAATGCGTGTGGTACAAAAAATCGCATCTCTTTGAGCAAAAGATGGTTTTCAGCGTACACCCCATGATAAATATATCAAGGGGGGAGTTTCATCAAAGAATCTAGAGCAGAGCCCGGCGTGCTAGGGAAGGCCCCTGTGCAGCCAGACAAGCCGTTCCTTGGAGTTTGGCAAAAGAGGCAGTAACACGTTTTCGCGAAAGCCTGTTCCACCAAACAACCGATGCGTATGAGAGGAGTGGTCTAACCATGGCTGTAGATCCAAAGGACCCTTTTCGGAGATAGGCCCCATGTCTTGCCAAAAGCGCCTCTGCATTGCCAGAAGGTGGAGAATGTTTTTTTCGGTTTTGGATTCAACATGCTTGGACCAAAGAAGTTTTCTATCAAGGATTACTCCCAAATATTTGACTTCATCGGATATCGGGATAGTGACTCCTTTAAGCACGAGTTAAGTCAGACCAGTGACATTCCTCCTTCTCGTAAAGAGAACAACCGTAGTTTTAAGAGGATTCACTGAAAGCCCATTCCTAGTGCACCAATCATCTATCTAAGTCTAGGGATTTCTGCGCCTGAGAGCACACAGTCCCTAGGTTTGAGCCGACAGAAAGAACATCATCCGCGTATAGGCTTGTGTGTAGGTGCCAGGAAGGTTGAGAGCCGATTGGAGATAGTCTACCACCATGCACCATTAAAGGGGAGACAGAACGCCACCTTGCGGGCAGCCCTCGTTTACCCCAGTTATGATGCACTTGCCACAATCTGCTTCGGTTATCAGCGTCCTGTTCATTAACATTGCCCTACTGCAAGTCCTTACTTCTAGTGCTTTCGAAACTGTAAAAAATTATGACAAATATTGAAAAAACAAATTATGACAAATGTTGAATGCATTATCATATTCTAAGTTTGTTCCATACGAACTTTTGAGCTGATATTTATAATCAACATCATTATGTATTACAGAATGGTGAAACTCAAGATTTAAATATTTTTGTGAGTTTCCGAAAAAAAATTAACTATAGCAAAAAGTTTTTTTTTTCGTAAGGGTTTTTCAAGATTTTTAAAATGAAGCCATGAATCCGTTCGGATTCATCGCCCCAAAAAGCATAAATGATTAGTGAAAAATTTATTATTTTTATACCCCCGACCCAGGGTATATTAAGAGATATGAATGGGACCGACAGAAGAATCGATTAAGCCATGTCCGTCCGTCCGTCCGTCCGTATGTAAACATATTTTAGGCCTTAAATTTTAAGGTACAGAGCTAAAATTTGGTGGGTTGGCTGGAAGTCCATTGGACGAGATCAAGTTTGAAAATTAGCTGAATCCGCCCACAGACACGCCCACTACAGGCCTGTATGTACGAACATCTCTAATTTAAAAAAAGACTTTTTCTAAATTTTAGATATGTAAGGATGGTGCTAGCGCATTCATTTTTGGTTTGTAACATTGCCTTGTATTTGTCTTTGAAGTAGCCAAATTTTAGCCTTTTCATTGACCACGCCCACTTTTTTAAGGAATTTTAGCTTAAAATGACTGTTTATCAATAAATATATATAAAATTTGACTAAAAATTCTATGACAAAAGTTGTAGATATCAGCATTTTCTAACTTTCATGCATATGAAGTTAGTGCCTTTGCCCACTTTTGTGGGCGTTGCGTTAAAAAAAGTGATTTTTTCATTTCAAAAAGGCGGAGTTTTAGGCCGAAATGTATGTAACCACCCAGTGTAAGGCATTCAACAGTTATATTTTTTATATTCCGCCCACTTTTTGGAGGCGTGGCAGTTTTTTTTTTTGGTATGGTCGGGTATTTTGCAATCCGTCGTAGATGGACTGAAGCTTTTGCATTCGCACTGTTGCACTTTCCCACTTGTATTTATTGCTGTGCACGCTCACCTGGAGACGCTTTGCTTGTTAAATTTCGAAAAAGTAATACTGTATACAAGAAGTAGAAAACTATATGTATAGTTAATTTGTTTTTTTTATTAAGGAAATTATCATATGTGAATTTCACTAGAGCCTGGGAGTAAAGCAAACAAAAATGAAAAGGACCTGTATACCAGAAAGTTTGTTTTGTAATAATGTAGTTATTTTGAAATGACGGTTTGAAAATGGCGCTTTCAAATACTGTTTTGGTTGACCGACATTGACCTAAAAAAAGGACCTAATTTTTTAATTTTTATACCCCATCCCATAGGATAGGAGGTATATCAAGTTTGTCACATAGTTTGTAACACGTTGAAATAATAATGGTAGCCCCCAAGGCCTTAAGGGCATATGATCGAGACCGAATTCTGAATCGAATGAGCCATGTCCGTCCGGGGGTCTGGATGTCACACGTTTTTAGGCCTTAAATTTCGAGCTAGGGTGCTGAAATTTCGTACGTAATGTCCACGTCATGCGAAGCAGTACAAGTGTAAAAATTTTTGAAATCCGTCCAAAGACACGCCCACAATCGGTCTAAATGTGCAACTACCTCCAGAGTTTTCAAAACTGTAAGACATTCTAAAAGGCTGAAGTTTGACATTTAGCATCTCCTAATTAATGTTAGACACAAAAAAGAGGTAATTTAATTGGTAAACCTCCTCTCGTGGGCGTGGCATTTGTTTTAAGGGTAAATTTTCAAATGCAGCTTACTCAATATTTTTGTTACAAATTGAAAAAAATTTGCTTAATATTTTATGTAAAAATCGTTTAGTTTCACATTTTGTTCATCTAAGACTTTGGGCCACGCCTACATTTGAAGGCAAAATTGAAGAAAAACCTAAAATTTTCTAAAAAAACTTAATTTCCTAGCCTAATTTAGGAAAGCATGAAATAAAAAACTTAGCAGGTTAGGTAGACGAGACTTCAGTTCATATTTCGTTCGCATAAAGTTTTTAGCCACGCCCCCTTTTAGGGGTCGATTTTTCAAAAATATTGAATTTCAACCAAACAATTGCATTTTTACTTACATTTAAGTGTAACTTGGAAATATCTGTGGAAATATCTTATAATCAATGGTTTGCTTATAGGGGCGGACCACGCCCCTTTTCGAAGTTTGCATTACTTACAAAATGTCAAAAAATAACTATGCCATCAGAATTTTACAATGTGGGCTAGGAATTTCTAGGAATTTCTGTGTGCACACTGTAGCACTTACTTACTGGTTTTTTTATAATTAAACATATAGTGATCAAGGGGTTATGGCTATCCTTAAGTCGCGTGGCACATCGCGAGCGGAAAGATTTTGGGGATAGAAAAGATAGACGAGAAAAGTTATTATCGATCCAACACAAACGCTGATGAGCTGATACGGAACATGAAAACTCTGCACAGAAACACCAAAGCTTACCCCCGCATATGTTATGCCTTTATGAAGAATTATGTGTAGCAATTATGTGTATAACTAGAAGGTAGGTATAGTATTTCATAAAAACATCTGTCATGTATCTAATTGTTGTCCATTCTATTTTAGACGCCGACCAGGAAGCCGCTCATTTTGAGGCAGACGCTCTTGGATTTTCGTTTGTTGCTGGTTTTGGTCCGCCCCGGATTTTTTCCATACTAGTATCCACCATAATGGTCAGCATTTCGCTATTCGCCACTTGAGGTGGCAAATTAAAGTCTTAAAGTTTTGCAAATTAAAGTGCAGCCGAAGGTCGGCGCTAAGAGAAATCAGCTTACATTTATTTTTAACTTTCTCAGAAGGTAGGATTGTAGATTGTAGATTGTTGAGAGTAGGTATACTAAATCCCAGATCACTGCGGCCACAAGTGGGCCTATTGTGATGTCCTCCTAGATAACGTTTACATGTTTTGACAATACAGTTGCAGTCACATAATATGTGGTCTGCTGTTTCTGCGTCTTCGTTGCATAGTCTGCAGATGTTGTCCTGTGTTATACCCATGGTCATGAGGTGTTTTTTAACTCGACGGTGTCCTGTGAGGAAGCCTGTGACCAGTCGAATCTGAGCACAAAATCAAGCACCAAAAGCATTTTTTAAAGCACAAATAACGGTTTAATTGCAGTTTGAAATTTCATGTGAAAATGGACTTAATGTTTTTTAGTGTTTTTTTCCAGAAGTTTAATAGGCAAGAACTAGAATTACTAAACTTAAATTGAGGAATAAAACTTTTCGAAAATATTGAAACGTTTTTGAGAAATGAAGATTCGAAAATGCATGACGTTTTTCAGAGTGTTGGGGCCATAACTTTTGAACGGCTTCTCGCTCAAAATCAATATTGAACACACGTATAAAGCAACTCAAAGTAAACCAAGGGCTTAGGTAATATTTTTCAATAACAGTTTGAGTAATGCAGTTTTGACGCATTTTCGAAAAAAATATTGCAAAAATGCATGAAAAAACGTGTGCCCCCCCCCCCCTTATCTCCGGTGCTCTTTGGTGGAATTCTATGGAAAAAACCACACGCATCAGAAATAATTCCAAATTTTAAGGAAAATTATAGCGGATTTTGAAATTTCAAAATCTTATGAGATTTAACTCAAAACCATAAAAGCATTTTCGAAAACAATTTTTTAAAGTCTTCTAGTAGCTTACCGGTATAGGCGATCTTTTTCAGATTCGGTTAAAGTACAAAGCTTACAAAAAGAAGGAGGCTGCATTAATTTTTTTTTAAATTGCTGTTTTTAACCTAAGTTTTTAGAATAAATAAATAGAGTGGCGCGACAGCTCGAGGTGAACCAGGGCCAACTTCTCAACAATGTATGCTGGTGTGTTAATTTCTTTGCATACAATGGGACCTACAATTTTTTGCCGAATCCGAACGGCACTTTGAGAAGTTTTTCAAGACAATTGATACTCTCGGAGGGCTTGTCAAACCCTCGCGGAGGTGGGGACCGTGAAAAAGAACAAGTTTTTTTTTTCAGGTGACGATGGCAGGATTTAGAAGTTTTTAGAAGCCTATTTAAAAAACGAAATAAAAAAGGAGATTGTTTTACCGTTTGCGCATGAACCGGTGGCCATAGAATTAAAAAAAAAAAAACATCCAAGGCTAGTGCTGCTGGTTGTGCTATTAGAAAAAAGTCTAACGGGAACTGGAAAAAACTTCAAAATATTTGTTTTATGGATTTGAAATTTAAAAAAATATAAAAAAGGTCAAAGGACTTTTTTATAACTCTTTCCGATTGAAACTTTGACAGAAGAACAACTAAAAAAATTGCCAAACGTACAAGGAAGGTTGGAATCGTAGTGTTGGTGCTTCCCTGCGTAAAATGGTGAAGAAAATGGAAATCACCCAGCATTCCAAATACACCTGCACTTTCTGTGGCAAGGATGCCATGAAGCGTGCCTGATGCGTCGGCATTTGGTCATGCAAGCGCTGTAAGCGCGTCGTAGCTGGTGCTGCCTGGGTGTACTCTACCACCGCTGCTGCTTCTGTCAGATCAGCTGTTAAGCGTCTCCTTGAAACCAAGGAAGAGTAAATTGTTCACCTTTGGTTTTTACTAGGATAGTCTCTTAAATTAGAAGAAAAGATGTGCTGGACTTCTTTGATCAGAAAAACGTGGAAATAAAAGTTTTTTGTAAGAAAAAGAACACATTTCTCCCCCTCTATATCCCAAACGGTATAAAATATAATTTTTAAATTAACACCGGGCATAGTCCATCTTCTTAAATTTTATACAACAACATAGCAGACTTCGAATATTTAAAAACTTCGAAGAGTTAACTGAAAAACGTGAAAACATTTCCGGAAACTATTTTTTAAAGATATCTAGTTCCTTAACGGTTATGACCACCTTGTTTAAATTTGGCTGAAGCATGTTATATTTAAAAAGCAAGCGAACTGCATCAGAAACTTTTCAAAATTGCAGTTTTCGACCCTAAGTTTTTAAGCCCATTCAAACAAGCGAAATAGAAAACAGCATCTTTTTACCGTTTTCTCAGAAATCCAAGTCCGCAGAATTTGAGAAAAGCGGCAAATGCTAGCACAGGTGGTTGTAAAATTGACCAAAAAGTCTAACGGTAATTAGAAATAATCGAAATTGCTGTTTTATGGGCTTTAAATTATAAAAATCCTAAAAAAGGCCAAGAAAGAGTATGTCCTTCCCTCTATTTTTGAAACGGTAAAGCTTTTTGTCAGCCTATTTTAAGAGTAACGAAACCCAATATAAAATCACCCAATATAATATGTAGATTATTATGTTGGGTGATGATTATATAGAATCACCCAATATAAGAACAGTAGACAGGACTACGAAAAATGTATACTACAGACTGTAAAATATATCCAGAAATAATTTTAATAAATAAATAGAATGTTACACAAACTGCGCAATATAGATGACTATAACTTTTAACAAAAGCCGACGGACCGCTCCGCGTATGCCTTCATACTTGACGGTCTTTTTATAGTATTAATTGGTAGCCCGCAGAATGGTCTTGGCATCATGAATTGGGATGCGGATCCTTTCCTGACTAGTTCATCTGCTTTTTCGTTGCCTTCATATCCCTGTGTCCTGGTACCCAAATCAGGTGAACCTTGTTTGTGGTGGCCAGTATTTGCAAGATTTGAAGGCAATCCCAGACTAGTTCTTATGTAATTTCAAAGGTGTCATTCGCAAGCAGAGCTGCCCTGCTATTATAGTGATGTAGTGATGTTTTAGTTCGTGGACCGTATACTCCGGCTCCAACTCCTTCATTCGTTTTAGACCCGTAGACGATAGAGTTACTTACACTATCTTTTCCCACGGACTAACGAAGTCCGGATAAGTATTAGTAGGTCTCGTTCTATTTTTTTTCAAGCGTATTATCACTGGAACCCGAAAATCGGGCGTAAATATCATAGTAACTACCATAATGATACTCAAAACTTTTTTTTAATTTTTATCTCAGAGATTCCAAAATACTAACACGTGCGCAATACAAAAGCAATGAATCAGTTGAGTTGACTAATTTACATGCGTGCATCCTAATTCGGGAAACGCGCCTCCTCATAACGCACGTGTCTGATATAATATACGCGTAATAACATTGTATAACTGATGAAGGACCACTTGAAGTGCGAACACGTGGTTGCCTCTTCAGAGGATATCTTGTGGCCAATCAATTTACCACCAAACATCAACCATTTGTTGCCGGAATTGCGTGCAAGCAGCCAACGTTGGCTGGTCACGTGTTGTGGTTAAATAAGTGTTATCCACACCAACCAATAAATCGGTCATTAAGTTATTAAGTTATTGATAGGATTGACACCACCTTTATGCTAGATATGATTTAGTATGGGAATATTTTCATACGTTTTTAAAGAGTTCAGGAGATTAAAGTATTTTGGGGAAGTATAGTATTTTCCTATCACCTAGGTATACCTATGAGGATAGGAAGTCCAAGTATCTTTTACCTCTGATAAAAAGACTGTTGTATCGAGTGCTCAACCTTTTGAAACGTATATTTTTCTAAAGGCAGCCATTGAATTTTTTTGTAGTATTTTCCAACAACAGGTCCTACCGGTTAAGGCGATATGTCAAGTTGGTTGGCGAGCCCATGTAAACATTTAACATTAACCCTCTTCATTCTAAATCAACTGAACGCATCTACATAACCTTGTGATGTAGATATACGAGTATATGTACAAAAATACATATTCGCGCGTCATAAACAAATACAATAGAGGAAATTTGAAAATGTGGGGTGCTTAGAGCACGGAAGAGAATCGCCACACAAAATCATCCCTAAAGCATTTTGTGATAAGCCCCCGGGTGATTTAATGTCGAAATAAAAGGGAAAAATAATAATAGCCGCCACTCGAAAGGCAAAAAGTGAGTAACGAGACTTCACCACCGTAAATCCCTTTGATCGTACGTCTTTCCTGATATTCTATTGGCCGTGCATTAGAGACGACCAACCCTCTCGGCGATTGGTGTGTCAACGAACAAGGGTTGCTCTCTGATAACGCAACCGAAGAGTAATAGCAACCCCATAAGCAGTTGCTGTGCTGCATAAAACTGATGAGAACTCTTTTCCTAAATTTAGTTGCTTAACGAAACTCGGCCCGTTAACAAGGACACTGTTGTTAAAGACTATGATTTCTGATTAGATACTAAATTGAGCAAAAAAAAAAGAATCCGAAATGTCCTCGTGCTACAGTGGTTTCGATGATCGCTCTTTTGAGTTTGACGATTCGTCATTTGACAGTGGTTACGAGAAAAGTTTCGAAACAGCCGATGGAACATACGCGCCGCGAAAACTAGAGTTCGGGGGATCAGTTGATTACTTCCCTAGGGATCTTGTACCTAACATCGCTGCGGACCATGCCCTTCACCATCAGTCGGGCTCAGACTCATTGGTCGCTTTCGCGCCGAAGTTAGGAGCTCAGACCTCAACGCCCACCAAGGAGGTGAAGCCGAAAAGAAAGTATGCGGTTGGAAAAAATCGCGTAACACGCTCCAGAAGTCCGACACAAGTGATTCGGATAAAAAAGTTCCGTCGGATGAAGGCCAACGACCGCGAGCGCAATCGAATGCACACCCTCAACGATGCTCTGGAACGACTCCGCAGCACCCTGCCATCACTGCCAGAGGAAACTAAGCTAACCAAAATCGAGATCCTGAGATTTGCACACAACTACATTTTCGCCCTGGAACAGGTCCTTGAAAGTGGCGGCACCATCCATCTGGATTTGGAAAAACTGCAAAATCTAACACTAAGTGGCGAAAGAATAACGAAGGAGCTGTTCGACGCGATATTCGTGAACCCAAGACCGTATCACATGATGAATGCACCAGGTTTTGGAGCCTTCGACCTATACAGCAGCATGCGACAATATGGTGTATGTAGTGCGCAACAAGGACTCGCCGAACCGAACGTCGATTTTTCACAAGAAAAATTCGACTTATTCAAGTCCACTTTTGATGCCGCTGCTGCTATACCGTCTGCGATACCTTCAGCAACACCTGCCTTCAACCAACGTCATCAGTGTGAGGCATACGCGGGTCAGACCGCAATCGGATACGCACCAATTGGACAAACCCACATTCCCAGTGATGGCTTCAGGAATAGTGAATTACCGGAAATGTATCATAGCATTGCAGTCGACCATCCGCAACAGTTACCACCTTTGATGCATCAAAGTAGCAGTTTCTATTCGCAAACTCCGCCGTGGAAGGACTACAACGAACAGGCTGTGAACAGTAGTGGGTATGGTCAATTTACTGTTGCTTAATTTAGGCTAGTCTATTAAAGTTGAAAGTTAGTTCGGACGTACAAGAGTGAGATATGCATATAGTAATTTGATTCTCTTCCGATAGTTGAAATTTAAAAGGACTTATTAGATCGTCAGTGTATGGATTGGGAATCTATCTGTCTGGATTTTGTGGCGTAACTATTTTTTGAAAATTTATTGACAGCTTTTGACTATAAGCAAACATGTTTTTACAATAGAATTTTTTCCCCTTCGAGCCTACGTAATGTAGGAACAAGCTCGTTTTAAAATTTTAAGAAATAATAGCTTTGATTATTTATTCGAATACCTACCTCCTTAAAAATAGAAATTACTCTTTAACTAAACACAATATATTTTCTTTGACTGCTTTAATTAGATAAACTAAAAACAACTCTGACAATGAGATCAATGAATTCGGTCTTGTAGCGGTCAGTCCAATCCAATTTGTAGAGCCAGATTACAAAAGTAAGGGACTAATCGGATTGCATCATTGAAAAATTTGTTTTCATGTTTTTAAGCTTTTGAGCAAACAATGTTGGCAGTCATTGGTATCAAAATGAAGTTTATAAGTTGCAAAATTTTTTCCGTAACAAAAATACATAAATTGTGTTAAAACTTTTATGTAAGCTCGCTTTTACTATTTCACTGACAGAAATCGATTTCAACTCAGCTGATTTTGAGTTTGTGTTTTTGTGGCAAAATCGTTCCACTGCAAAGCATTCCATTCTCCTTCTATTCTCAATTGTCAGTTTTTCTTTCTCTGATTAGCTCCAACCTCAAATATCTGCAGCTGTTTGTTGACACTGACAGAAATTTTCAATGATTGCTAGGAATGACTTGTCAGAAAACTGAAGACATTTTTCCACTGATTTGTTTCAACGGTGCTATCCGATGATAGCTATGATTAGACCCTAAAAAAGCAAAAAGAGCATTTGACGCTACAGTTATAGTTATATGCTTACAGGTTGTTGATAATGCCTGATGGTTGTTCCGAATCTAAAAAATGGTACTCAAGGATCCCCTTGGATATAGCCCTCGCATGTCGATCCGCTTGATTTGACGGAACCAAAGTAATTTTGAAATTTGATCACCGTATATTGTTCGCGGTTATATATTTCCCATATTATATATTCTGCATATTGTGACAGGAATTTTATTTAATTTTTCCTAATTCGATATTGTCCCTTATATTAACTCAACATATCTGCTTAAGAGTTGGGGTCGAAATTCTACCGCGGTCAAGATTCTATTTACGAAATTCTGTTTATAATAGTTCTGCTTCTAGAAATTCTGGATATGCAACTTTGACTAAGCGACACAGTAAAATATGTATTAGGGGGAGTGCTAGCCCCCTGCAACCCCCTGCCGGTTTCGTTTTTCTTACCTTAACTAAAAAAGTCAAAAGCAGAGTTTTAATGCTTCAGTCAGAATTTTCAAAAGTAGAAATTTAAAAAGCCGAATTTTGAAAGTAGAATTTTTTCTCGAAGAAGCAGAATTTTATAGCAGAATTATGACCAGCTTTCAGGGTCATATTCTATTTTGTACAATATTTTTGTACAAACTTCAGAAATACTTGTAAAATTGCCTTAAATTTATATCATTAAAAAAATGTTATGGATTTAACACAATTTTATGAATATTTAGTTAAAGCCTTAATAAAGCATGCAGAAAATTCTAAGCCGTCGGCAAAACCGTTGTCAATCGACGCAAGGCGGTTTTTATAAGGCTGTCACAAAGACCTCAATCTGATCTTTTTGAAACCCTTATAGACGGAAATACTGGAATAAAGGACACAATACAATATACGAGTCTGGAAAGGGATTTGTTTTATTAATTAAATTTAATATTAATTGGTTTTAAAATAAAGCATATACTTATGAGCTTGCGCATGGATTAGATACCTGTATATATTTTTCACATCAACGCTTCCTTGAATGGGCTTTCGCTGCTTTTTGAAAGCGGAAAAATCCTTATTAATTTCTTTGTCCTCGACGCTTTGTCGATTATTTGGCGACTTCTTCAGGGAGACAATTTTATTAATCCTTTGTTGAGTTTTGTTCAATTTGACTCTATTGCATTTTTTTGGCATCGCGAGATTATCTCGCTAGATTGCAAAAAAAAAGTCCAAAACATTTTTACAAAGAGAAATAGCACTTCGCTTTATTCCTTAAATTCATTGCCAATGCGGTTTTCCTGTAGTTTTTCGTTTACATCAAACCTACTAAGACCAACTAAACTCAATTTCTTTCGTCGTTCTTTATTTTCTTACAAAACTATAGAACAAAGCTCAACTTTTTTTTAAAGCTGAATAAATAGTAAATTAAGTTACTATAGTAATAGTGTAATAAGTAATACAAATTCTATTTACTTATTTATCAAATAAAAACTATTCTACAATTCTTCTATAAATTGTTCTTAATTTATTAATTAATTCTCTTGTAAATTAATATAAATTATTCCAATTTAAAAGTTATTACATATTTTGTTATAGACCAATTCTCTTGGAGCAAATCCAAAAATACCTTTCAAACTTTTCTCCACGAGTGACAGAACTGTTCTATGCTGTCATCGATTCTAAATACATTGATTCGTTTTTGGGCAACGTTTTTGGTTTTGGTAAACGGGAAAAATCGGCTTAAACTGTGATCGCAGTCAGTTTTCTTGCTCGTGAAGAAATGCGTTTGAATGGCTTAAAATCTTTAAAATAGCAACGCAAAATGTGAAGCAAAGCAAGTATGTAAAACTATATAGCGAGAAGCTACCATTTAAAGTTGCGTTTTGATTTTGGTTTCGTAAATCTAAATAATGGCGCGATTGTTTTAATATTTTGCCTTTCAATTTTGAAGTTTAATATTTCTAGTAGTCCGTCCAAAAATAGAAAAAAAAACCTCCGCTGCAACATTGCTATGTTGTCCGTTCATCCGTCCGTCCATCCACTTCCGTTGTAGCTTCTGCACGGCAAGTCTTAGAAAGAAAATTTCGTATAAGCATAATAGAACGCATATAACGGCTTTGATGACAGTTTAAAGTTTCATGTAAAATGGTTAAACTTTTTAAAGTACCTTTTTATTCTGAAATATATTGTAGACAATAGCTTTCAAGCTCAAACTTTTGGTTTAGCTAATGAATGTTGAATTTTTATAGGTTAGGTTAGTTTATTTTTTGTTAAATATTCAGAAATTAAGAGTTGAAGATCAAAAAAGTTTTTCAGGTTTACGTTTTTTAAGTTGTATTTGAGGCCATAACTTTCTACTTGGTTCACAAAGCCCATGTTAAACACACGTATATAAGCAACCAATAATAAAACAAGCGAGTTAGTGCAAGAGTTTGTCGGTGACAAACTTCTATATATCCGACCCTATATATATATAACACCAACTCTTAAAATTTTTTGTCCCGAATTCATATATTATTTGTATAGGCCACGCCCCCAAAGTCGGTGTGGGCTAAAAATTAAATTCAATTAATTATAATTCCATTAGAATCATGACAAAATACGTTAAAACCAAAAATTTTTTCGGGAAAAAACAATTTTTTCGTAAAAACGCCCTCTAAAAGTGGGCGGAGTTCAAAATTTTGTATGCAACAAACTTAGCAAATGGTAATATCTTTAATATTTGTTAATTTTTTTTCGATTTGGAGTGAACTTTCCGAGAAAGATGGGCATGGTCGATATTGTGGGCGGTCCAATTTTTGCCTTCTTAGAGGTTTTGGGCAAAATTATTGCTCTATACAAAAATTTGAGCTCCTACGCCTTGTCTAGCTTGACCAAGAGGCATTTTGAAAGAAAATTTGGAATGGAGGTTCTCTTACATTTAAGCCTGTAGTGGGCGTGGCCGTTGGCGGACTTAACCGATTTTTACACTTTATCTGTAAAAAATAAGAACCAACATACACTCCAAGTTTGAGCGTCGTAGCTCAATTTTAAAGACCTAAAAACTTCACACATACGGACAGATGGACAGACGGACAGACGGACGGATGGACATAGGTTGATCGATTCACCTGTCGCTCTCGACCATATCTCCAAAAGGTCTTAGGGGTCTACGGTGACTATTTCACTGTGTTACAAACTATGCATCAAAATTAATATACCCTAGGTCGGGTATAAAAACAAGTGTTCAAGTTATTCTGAAAAAGTTTGGATACTGCTTGTTTGACGCATTTTTGAATAATCTGAAAAAAGTCGACATAGTCGAAGTATGGATTTGAAATAAAAAGAGGAAAAACTTCAAAGACCTGGTCCTTTTCGTCTAACTCCAAAACGCTAAAAAGTTGTAAACGGTTTGAAATGTCTTCAACTGGCTAGTGATTTTTCTGTGACTTACTTCTGCTTCACATTACAACAATCAAATTTCACACAAAAGTTTTTTGATATCCTGGTGTTTCGAAAAAAAAAAAACAGTTTTATCGCCTTTTTCGGTGGTCGTCCAGAAGCGCCTGGATGAATATATTTTGTGGACTCTCCTGAAAACGTTTTCTTTGTAAGACCTTGTTTGACAGTTCTCCGTCTTAAAAGAATAGAATTTTCTTCTGGCCGTGAATCCATAATCAAAACCATACAAAGTCAAGAATATTTCGATCAGCGAATTTGGCTGATCGCTTGTAATGACGAACCAGGAAGTTCTTGGTCCTTCTCCCGTATTGCTCAGCGAAGAGGTTATAAGAGTAGCAAAACTTAAAACAAAGGACTTCAAACTAAAAAAATATGCACGCGTAGTTATGCCAAATTCTAACCAATAATTTTAATAACAAAACTGAATCTCAATAAAAACCGACGAAGAGCTTGAAGAACTTGAACTTGACGTTTCTTTTTTACAACGGCGTAAACTGAAGCCAACCGATCTTCCACTGAAGTTTGAAACATGCAGTTGTTACAGAATTTGTATGATCGATTGAGGTAGATAAGTTTACACCATGCCCCGTGATAATTTGCAGTATTACCATTTGCTTAAATGTTAATAATAGATCCTGGTTTTTGAGGACATATTTTTGGCCCTTTCGTTCATGTGATCAAAGAGCAATAGCCGAGCAAAAACAAGCAAGTATGTAGGAGATACCTACCTAAATCTCATCCATGTGTCCAGGACAACTTCAATTACAACAAAAAGTACAACTGCCAAGAACATGTTGTTTATGTTAAAGTGTTTTTTTTTTTATTTTACACAGTTTTGTAAGTTTAGCAAAAAATTTTCTGATCTTTTATGGAAAACAATATCTAACTACACAGGGCAGTTATTAAGCAAAATCTAACTTTTACACATTTAAAAAAACGTGTAAAATGTAGTCAAAAAAAAAAATAAGAGACATACTAGATTGCTTTTAAAAGTAAATTGAAAGCTTTTTAGCTTTTACATTTTTTCAAAAGTCTAGCTTTATTTTTAAAACCCTTTTCAATCACAGCCTATTGTAGGTTTAAGAACTTTTGTTTCAACAATTTCTTAAATTTTTTCTTAAACGCGCAATTTTATTTGCATCCAAGGAAGGTTGAATGCAATTTCCCGAAATGCATCAATAAGTCGAATTTCTCATTTTTTACTAAGCAAACATTGTGTAGGTTCAATAAATATAGGCAGACAATTTTTTTTTCATGCTATTATTTGAGCGCTAAAAACTTTTTCATTTATTGACAAGTTTAATGAAGAATAATTAATAATTCTATATATAAAAATAAGATAAACTCTCAACTAAAAAAGTTTTCGCATTCACTATAACTACCTTCACTCCTAATAATTATTATCGTAGCCAATTAGAACTGATGCGACAGGTCCCTATCCCATACACTATATAAAGTCCAAGAATGAATACAAACTTTAATAAAATTCATTTCATAAATCTACAAAATCTAGAACTTCTTTCAGCTATCGGAAGATTATTAAATTTCAATACCGCAAATATTTTCAAGCCGAGAATTTTTTAGCAATGGATAAAGTCAAGCAATCTATAAATATTTTTAATTTATTTTTTATTAATAATCACATTTTATTTCTGTTGTATAAAATTCGCCTTAGAAAATTTATGAAACAAATATGTACCTTATGAAAAACTAAAGCAAACTAAATATTATGTAAACTTAATTCTAACAACAACTTGAATAAGAATGAATTCAATTAATATTTTTATACAAAAATAATTATTACTTTTGTAAAGTAAACTAGTCATTTTGTCTTGTACACCCAGGGATATAGGTTATATACATTCTACATATTTTAAAGCATTTCAAATTGTATATTTTTTTAAAATCAAATAAATAAATTTAAGAAAAAGATTGCTTCGAATTTTAACTATAGTTGAATTTTTACTTTCCCATGTTTTTAATCAAGGTCTAACAATTGAAGATGACAACGGATTGGTGGGCTTTGTAAAAATGAAATCAAGAGTTGGTATGTGTTTAATTAAAAAACATTTTTTTAATTAAAACAAAACAGCCGGCTCTGCAGAATTTTCTGCTCTAAATAATCAAAAATAATGTGGAAAAGCCTAGTAAGCCTAGTAAGCAATGACCTAGTTTCTTGGAACTATACATGCTGTCTGCGTTAAATAGGTTGGTACACTAATGGAATCAACATAAAATGTATTATCGCTGTCGAACTACATTTAGATGCATCTCATTATATTATATGGGAGGGCTTGCCAGTTTTCCTTGACATCGTAGACGCAAATAGAACGCTTTAAATCACCCCAAATTGGAGCTCTAAATCCTGATTTTTCTGTGATTATCTGTAATTGGGCAAGCCAATGACGTTTTAAAAGTTAGGCCATATCATATTGCAAGCCCTAAGCCTTCGGAAAGAAGAAACCTAAAAGAGCGAGGCTCTGTTTGGCGTTAAAATTTCTCGTCCTTGAATTTGATATAAATGCATAACCTGATACGTGATTTGGAAAAAAATCCTCGAGCCACATCTGTTTTATTTTATTCATTTATAATAACTCCTACTGTTAACAAAACGACAAATAGAATAAATTCTTTTGAGCTCTACCAAATCAAACAGGGTACACCGCGGACCGGACGGAATAACGATTGTAGTATCTTATTTTCAAAAATCCCGACTCCTGATTCATTCAACTGTTCGTAGTATTTGATTCGCATTGTGTGCGGCAGGTGACGTGAAATCGTCCATTGTTTGCACTCACCCCATGTCGAATCGGATGTTGAAAACATTGCTAAGGAGGGTTGCCGTTTTTTTTTTTCGTTGGTACCTAGGGTTCAACATCCAATGCCTCATAAATATGTTGTTAAGGATGAGATAAATGTTACAGTCAGTTGCTAGAGAAAATATTTTTGTTTGTGTAACAGAAAGGTAAGATCCTTTGATACCTAGATTTATTTAATTCGGCTAGTATCATTTAGAAGAAATACGTAAGACCATATTCTGGTATTTAGAAAATGAATTGCATTCGTGACTTTCGTCTAAATGTCTTTCACCAGGGCCTAATACTATAAGGAAATTCTTAATTTAGAGAGCATACCGTCGCGTCGTTACATTATTATAAAGCTAGCAAGACCAGTATAATTGTAGCTGTTTACTGTCAAACTCCTTCACTTCCCTCATTTTTGATATATTGGCTTCAGCAGTGTGATGATGAGTTGCATTGACCGCAGTCCGGTAGTAGATCTGCACTACTTGTCCCTCTACTCTATTGTGGATATAGTTCGGTTTCGTTATCCTTGCGACAGGAACCCGTTTTCAGAAAAGTAGTTCCAATCGCTCTCTTAGAAAATCCAGGACTCTTGGAGTACCTAATTTTCCTGTCACTTGTCGTATACAAATCATGAAACAATATGTTGCATCAATGTTGCTCTTCACAATTAAGACCCGCTTAACCCACTACCATCATCATCACCATTTTCTTGGCCGTTTATCGTTACTCAAAGAAGTACCTAACTGCTCAATATTACAAACATCAACGTCCTACCAATGCTCCTACTGACGTTTCTCACTCTTCTTCTTCTTCTTCTTTTTCATATAGGCGGGAGGGTATGATCCTTACGATCTATCCCTAAGAATTTCCAGTTCGAGCTCAGCTTTCCTGATGACCGGCCGGCACAGTTCGTTTACTATTACAACAGGTTTGCCAATTCTATTCAGGACAACTCAGTACTACTCTTACCTTCTTTCGTGAAAAACACTCCGAGATACTTAAACTTATCTGCCTTTTTAAATGGGATTTCATTTATATGTGCAGGGTACAACTCATACACAGGAGTTTACCATCGTCCCAGCATCACCACATATGGCTGGTAACCCCCCGAGTGCCTGCTGAAGTTCCTCCTTAGACGATATAAGGATAACTTAATCCTCTTCGAAAAGCAGGCATTTGACGCTATTGATCCGCACACAGCTTCTTCAATTACCCAAACAGCGCATAGTTTTGCAAAACTTTCCAGGGTTTTATTCCAAAGAACCCGGTGATAATCCTTTTCCAAATTTACAAAACACACGTTAACTCGTTTGGCATATTCTCAGGCCTTCTGAAGAGTAACCATAAGACTAAAAAGTTTGTCGGATGGTTCTCTGCCAGGCCGAATGTCGCAGTGCTCTTCCCGCAACAAAGGCTCGACTATAGCACTGGAACGCGCTTCCAACACCTTCGCGAATAGAGTGGCGCAACAGCTCGATGTGAACCAGGGCCAACTTCTCAACAATGTATGCTGCGTGTGTTGATTTCTTCACATACAAGGGGACCTACAATTTTTTGCCGAATCCGAACGGCAGTTTGAGAAGTTTTTCAAGACAATTGATACTCCCGGAGGGCTTGTCAAACCCTCGCGGAGGTGGGGACCGTGAAAAAGAACAAGTCTTTTTTTCAGGTGACAATGGCAGGACTCGAACCCAGACCTCCGGCGTAGTAAGCACACACACTAACCACTACGGCACCCCACACCTTCGCGAATACTTTTCCTAAAATACTTAAGAGAGATATACCCCTACCCTGGTTAGAGCAATCTCTTTGGTCCACTTCCTTGAAAATGGGCACTTTAACTAAAATAGCGATGAAACTATTTGTCAATCGCTAGGTGCTTACCCAGGCCACCTAAGTGACACGTGTTCTACCTTTTTAGCACCATTACCTTGATTATATCTGGCCAGATTTCATAAGCTTTAGCAGACTTGTAAGGATTTAGCAATTTAATCGCAATAGTAGTGACTTAATCTGCTGTAGAACTATTCTCCGACCTAATCTCGTAAGCAGTCAGATTGTCATCTTCAGTGCCCTGTTGAGGGTTGAGCAGCTCCGAAATGCAGCTCATTCCATCTGCCTAAATCATCGTTCTCACTTGAAAGAAGTACACAGTCCTTGGTTTTACCCCTTGTACGATATTTAACTTCTTTTCTCTGAAACGGCGACTGGTCTGCCTAAAAATCTAGTTTGTAGATCTGTAATAGTGCTTCAACCTCAAAGCAAAATAACTGCAAGTCAGAAGAACGCTCAAAATAGATGGGATATTTGACAGAGTTGCGGCCATACAAAGCCTCCGTAGAGAGCAGCAAGTCAAAAAAGCTTATAGCACTGAAAAGGCCATAGCTATAGCCACAAGGCTGATTGATAACAGGCCACAATTACTTGAGAAAACTGTCATCAAAATCAAGAATCATTCACATTAATACATTTGCAGGGGCGGTCATGATCCCGAAGCGGAAAAAGATGTGAACACCTCCTCTGCCAGTGCTCAAATGGTAGCAACGTTTTCAAATTCTAGGGCAATTCTTCTTAGAGGAGCTGAACGAGCTTGCAAGTATACCTGTGGCAGGGACTTTGACTGGCCCAAATTTCACTTCGAAGCTCAGGATACTTCAGCTAACTAAGTACAATTTTTATCCCCTACAGGTCTCCATAGGGTGACGCTAAGGACCTTTGCAGGCTTGTTCGAGCTGATGGATTTTACTACAAGCAACCCTACTTAACCTAAACTCTCGCCAAACTTCTTCAAAGCCTGTTCTGACTGTCAGTTTGGAAGTTATTCCCGCCCCATTGTAGCGGGCTCGGAAAAATCAGTACCTAGGTACATTGTATCAGCACAACATAGGCTCTCTTCTACACTCTGATGGGTTCTTTACCTTCAGGTATTTCAAACCACTCAATACTTTTCTCATCACCAGCCACCACACCAAGCCGCTTCACTCCACAAACATTTTTTGCAGACGCAATGACTGCCGATGAAAACAGGTGCCATTCCTCCTCTATTTCACCGTATGCGGGTCACCACTCTTGGTTTTCGCTTGCTGATATGCAATTGGTAGCACCAAGTTACGATCACGTTGTTCTTAGCGGTTTGACACGTTGTTCGCATGCCCCCAACAGACTTTCTAGACAGGTCATGTTATCCGAGATGCGAGCGCGTCGCCCCCCTTGCAAGCCAAGAAACAGTTTGGGATCAGGATCAGGTTAAGAATATTTCCGAGACTCGTCTGGCCAAGATGAAAGGAACGATGAAAGGACCATTTAGCCGCCCTCGTGCTTCTAAGGATAAGCGGTCACCGAAAATGATGATGATGGCCATGGCAGAGCACTTAGTCTCTGGCAAGCAAGAGGATTCGCAGTCAAAAGATGTTAAGAGAATCAATATTTAAGGAAATCATAAGTAAAAAGAAACTAAATAAAGTCAACCATGGTGATCAGTTGGCAGCACATCTCCTCTCAAAACGTGAACATCACAAATCATTTTTTGAACACGCGACGGTTCCACAAAGATCTCAATCAAAGATTTCTAATTCAAAACTGTGCCGACACCAAGTGGTTGAAGAGATGCCAGTGCATATAAACTTTCTAGTTCTATATAGTTGATACTTTCTAGCCTCCTCAACCATTTAAAGTTCCTTCCCCGTTAACGATGAGACATTCCATGTGCCAATCTTAATTTGACGCTTTTATGGTTTTCTAGAATGACCACTAAGGGGCCAGTTTTAGCGCGAGATCATCCGAGTTTTCGAGTTAAACTGAGATTAACCCCAGAAATGAATTTTTCAGTGAATATAAATCCGGGATTAATCTCGGCTTAGCTCGCCAAATTTGGTTAAATTATCTCGGATCAACTCTTGTCTTTAAATGTTTTTTCTGTGTGAAATACCAGTGGCTTTGCGTGTTTCTTCGCAAAATGACATCTGAAAATGACTCGAACTTTTCTTTCGGTGTTTTTCTATGTGAAGTGAGAGCTGGAGAGTCAATAATTTCGAGAGTCGAAGATTTTGACAAATTTCCTGATGTAGTTAACTCTGCACAGAAAAACTGTTCGCTAGGTTAACTCTAGATTCGTTTTGTTCCAAGATTAACAGATCTTAGTTTAAGCTGGCTTAACGCAGCACTGATGGGTTTCGGGGTTATCATTTGGTCCTTTACATTTTTTCTAATTTACCGTTGTCCCGATACTCATGGCATGAGAAACTGATTTCTCTGACCATTGACCGCACGTTGATGAAAAATGTCAGAAGCCCTAATGTCTATTGAAATTACAATGTATTTTCCTAATTTCTTTCAGATCTGATAAGAATCATAGCAAGATGTTTTCTTTAAATACTTATATTTCAAATACATAAACTACCTTAAGGTTGCGCTCGCGCTATTGCCCGGGTTGGACCTGTGCCTCAACCAACAAGCTTCGCGAGTCAGCTCTGTCTCTAGCTAAAAATAAATAAATTGAGTGCCACACCTCAACTCGAGGTGAAACAGGGCCAACTTCTCAAGGGGACCAACATTTTTTTTTAGTTGAATGCGATGACACTTTGAGAAGTTTTTCGAAACAAATCTCAGCCTCGGAGGTTTGCCAGGCCCACACGGAGGTGGGTGCCTGCAAAAAAGACGAAGCTTTCTCCGGCTCTAGCAGGCCATTGACAATTTTGTTGGCGGGGTCCCCTTCAACTTGCGAGAGCCACCTGAGTCTCGAAACTTATATTAGCTGCGCCGTCCTTATCGTGAATTCTTAGAATTTTCACGATAGGGCCTTAGTGTTCATCTGCTCTAGTTGACCCAGTCATCGCAGAGATTTTATTCTGACTCTTGGCTACGTCGGTATCGCTGTTCAGCCTGTACAGCTGAACTGAGTTATATCTCCTCTTTAATATGCAGACGGCACCAAAATACACCCGTAGGATTTTCCTATCGAGCAAAATGGACATACCGAATTGCAAACTAGAATTCCGTCTTTACAAGAAATTCAGGGAATGCTAGAGCTTTGACCAATTCCGTATCCATCAATCTAGGTTCAGGTCGCCTCCTGTCTCTCCTAAGGTAGTCTAACTGGGTAAAGGGTTTAGCTGGTTACAGGCAAACGCAAAGTATTGTTCACCCATACTAAGCCTATCATCCAAGGGGTCTAATATAGAAGGCATTTTGCTTAATTCGTATCTAAAATTAAAAGAAATTACAATGAACAAATTTCTTATTACCCTGACTATTGAAAATAGTTAACAGATTCCTTTATAATCAGGGGACAAACATAAAACTATTTCGTGTTTTCTTTTAACATTTATTCCACGTTTTAGAACATTCTCAAATGCATATTTACGTGAAATCCTGACAAAATAGCCCTTTAAAAAAGATTTATCAGAAGGGATTCCCTAACGCTGAAGCAGGTGGTCTTTGAAATCCAAAGACTGGCTTCAACCCCGGTCATGTTGCTCCTTTTTTGATCGAAAAACTCCCTTAATTATTGACAAATGTTTACAAATTAGATATTATCGGAAACATGACAAACGAAATATATCTTGGTCTTAAATCTTGTCTTGTTCACAAATCGTATAAGGTTTATTCATTGCCCTACTAATCCAGAAATATTATCCACTCATTAATAGCACCATTCCCCGGAGGATAATGTAAAAGTACCTACTGTAAGTACTTTTAGTTTCTTATCGCCACTGTCATATCGGAAAATTGTTTTTTATTGCCAATCTCTGCATCTTACAATGTATCAATGTTAGTGGACTTATTTCAAATGGAATTTTTCTTTGGGTACAGTCCTTAGATTTTATCACATAAATTGCGAACCCCCCTTGATAAAATACACACACAAACACATAATGTGCGCAAGGATAAATACAAATTCTGTATTATACATGATGCTCAATTCTTCAAAGGACCTCATGCTGCTATTTGTGTCTATACAACCCCATTTTATATGCATCAGGGTGCGCAGATTAGAATTGGGACACATTGGCCTTTGTGTGTCATTTTATCCGGTCGGTCGTGGTGGTCTTTTGTTAGTACAAACGATTGCTGGTATAAGTCCCAACACCTTATGACAAAAATCGTTTTCTCTTTCAATTTTGGCTGCAGTCCATTTTTACTGTCAACTTCCCTAATTTGGATCAAATCAGTCCACTGGAATAATCTTCGAAATGATTTGCGAAATGGGGTTTGTGGTAGTAAAATTGAAAAAATAACCAATACGGGAGACCAAATTATGTGTGCATTGGTGTCCGAAGTAGCAGTATTATTCGTCGATAATTTTTATGCATTGGGGGCTTTTTCTTTTATTCTACAAACGTCATAATTGTTTTAAGATTTAAGAAAGTTTTCTTTTGAGACGAAAACAGGATTAAGTTCTCGAAGAGTTTTTGCTGAGCACTTTTAGCTGCGGGCCAAGTCTTTTTAAAAAAGTAACTTTCTGAGTGGCCTGGTGTAAAAATCTTTTTGCACAGTAAGTAAATGGAAAAATCACTCACCGTTAAGGTCCAAAATTACGAGGACTACACTTTTTCCAAAGTAGGTCGTGCAGAAATTTGTCATCGGATTGACACAGGATTATTACACCCTTGGAGAGAAAAAATCATTATTGCACTATCGCCCATATAAGGTATAATCGTAAAAAATGAATGTTTTTGCGGTAAAAAAATGTCATTTACGCTTTGAAGGGTGATGTTAATCCTCGCGAAAAAACTATCTATTGCTTCTGTTTCGATACATACTTGTCCTTACACAAAACTTAGTAAACATCTGCCGAAATTTTGGCCGTTAGCGAGTTTTTTGCGACCATACAATACAATATGGTCACTGATTGCATATGAATTGATATAACCGGCAACAAGGAAAGAAAAGGACTCTGGTGCCAGTATTGTGTTCATTTATTTTGACAGTTTTCAAAAACTACCAACTGCAGGTGTCTCTGCGATTTTAACGTTCAGCGGGTTTTCATTAGCAACTCGACTTACTAACTCCACAACACCGCCTTATTGCAACAACACTTTGAGCAATTAACTTTTGGTGAACACAATGATTACATGACAGGTCTTACCCTTAGTTGGTAATGCAAGAGTGTTACTACCACATTTGAATATCGAGTGATAGTTTAGCGACAAAACCACCGATGCATAACGCCAACGCAACAGCTATGAGCTTATTGCGTGTCATGTCGGACTGATTGTGAAAAGGGGACTGATTGACTGAAAGGAAACAATATCATAATGATAGGTCTTGATTAAACGAAAGGATGTTTTTGTTGATTTGCTTGAGTTCATTATAGCTGTTTCATAATTTTCGACAAATAAGAAAATTATATTTAAATTTCAGTGCACCATTACTGAGTATTATTAAAATGAAAAAATTTTCTATTCTCACCCACTCATGACTCATTGATGTATGTGTCACTTGTATACTTACGGCGCTAATGAAGTACTTTTAGGAACTAGTATATGACTCTAGATTTTTCACTGACTACCAAAAAGTAAATGGTTTTTGAGCGATTTTGTATAAACCATGTTGTGCATGCATTATACAATGGTGGCCCACCGGTGCTACGAGAGTCCTAGCGTTACACATATGAACAAATAACTTACAACATCCGTACTTGAAAATTAAATGCAATTAATCGCCCAATACCATAACGCTAAAATCTGAATTTTCCATAACGCAAAAAAAAGCGGCACATATCGCCCAAATCTCAACAAGGTCTAAAGCCTTTCAAAGCTCAACTGTCATATCGCCTAAATTGACGAATTTCGAAAAATGGACGAAACATTTTTCAGGCTCTTATTTAAGGTTAACTTATTAAAGGTAAGGGCCCACTATGGATGAAATCGTTTTTAACTCGTAAAACCTGTACTCAGCATAACCTCTACTTGCTTACCTGCGTGCTGGGACAAGATTTCCTGGAATGACTTTCAATAAATTTAAATTTTTAAAGCTATACAGTTAATTTCTTAGTGCATAGCAACCAACTACAGATCTTAATCTGTTGACAGACAGAAAATATTTGCTTTTGTATTCTTTCACTTCAAAACCATTATCTTAAGGAACCATGTTGGCAAATTGTCGTCAAGCTCAACCGTTCGTTAATAGCTGACAACAAATTATCTTTGGTCAGAAACTTTGTCGCACGATTTTTTCTTTAAACTTTGGAAACCTTATTTCCAACGGTCGTTGTCTGGGTACACTTGCGGCAGAAAATTACCAAACGATTTTTTCCGTCCTGTGTATCAAGACCTTATAGCGACAGTCCACTTCCTTAATGAAAACTATAGGGGGTCGGTTACAATCGGCTAAGGCAAATTTTTGGATACCCCATCCCAATTGACCTTGTCAAGCTCCAAATCGCCAAATGTCAAAAATGAAAATCTTGTACGCCTAAAAACGGGGCGTGACATCTTTTCAACCCCTTTTAAATAACATTGTAGTTTTTGTTCAAATATATTGTTCAGATGTGGCTTGCATCTGTAAAGTACATTTTTATACAAAAAATTTTGGTTTTTATTCAAGTACGCCCCCAAAAATGAGCGTGGTAAAATTTTTTGAGTAAATTGATTGTATACAGATAAATGTAAGCATGAAAAGCAAGAATTTCTGGAGAAGAAGCGCCAAAACACGGTTTGAAAAATGGCAAATTAAATGCGACCACCACCACGCCCAGAAAAGGGGCCGTTTATAGCTTTTTTTGAAATGCCACTCACAAAACACTTACGCAAGGAAACTGCATACCAAAAATGATCATATTCGTGTCGCGTCCTCCAATTTTGATTTTTCATCCTAACTAGTAAAGTGAGCGTGTCAGTGGACGGATTCAAAAAATTTTACCCGTGTAGTGCTTTGGGACCCAAAACGCTCAGGTATGAGATCTCAAGTTCCTAGCTAAAAATTTAAGGCTTAAAAACTACGAACAGACAAATAGACAGACGGACGGATGGACGGACGGAGGGACGGACGGACATGTCTTATTCGACTCATAATTCGGTCTCAATAATTATGTAAAATCGACCTCTTAAGGTGGGCCAAAAACTTTATATGAACGAAATCTAGAATAATATCCGGTGTACCTTATGTGCTAAGCTTTATTTCTTATCCTTCCCTTTTTATACCCCATCCCACAGGATAGGAGGTATATTAAGTTCGTCACATGGTTTGTAACACGGTGAAATAATAATGGTAGACCCCCAAGAACTTAAGGGCATATGATCGAGATCGAATTCTGAATCGAATGAGCCATGTCCGTCCGTCTGTCTGTATGTCACATGTCTTAAGGCCTTAAATTTTGAGCTAGGGTGCTGAAACTTTGTACGTAAGGTCAACGTCATGCGAAGCAGTACAAGTGTAAAAATTTGCCCAATTTGCACAAATTGTGCCCAAAGACACACCCACAATCGGTCTAAATGTGCAACTACCTCCAGAGTTTTCAAAACTGTAAGATGTTCTAAAAGGCTGAAATTTGACATTTAGCTTCTCCTAATGAATGTAAGACACAAAAATGACATTTAATTGGTTAACCTCCTCTAGTGGGCGTGGCATCTATTTTAAGGGTAAATTTTCAAATGCAGATTACTCAATATTTTTGCTCCAAATTGAAAAAAAATTCACTTAATATTTTATTTAAAAAGCGCTTAGTTCCACATTTTGTCTATACAAGACTTTGGGCCACGCCCACATTTGGAGGAAGAATTGAAGATAAACCTAAAATTTTCCAGAAAATCTTAATTTCGACTGGCCTTGAGCCTAATTTAGGAAAGCATGAAACAAAAAAAGTAGCAGGTTTCTTCCGTTTAGATTTCGTTCTTATAAAGTTTTTATCCACGCCCTCTTTTAGGGGTCGACTTTTCAAAAATATTGAATTTGAACCAAAAAATTGCATTTTTACGTACAATTAGGTGTAACTAAACTTATATATCTGTGGAAATATCTTATAATTAATAGTTTGTAATTAGAGGCGGTTGGACCACGCCCCTTTTTGAAGTTTGCATTACTTATAAAATGTCAAAAAAATAACTATGCCATCAGCATTTTACAATGTGGGATAGGATGGGGTATTCAACGATCCGTTTTACGGACTGTAACTTCTGCGTACACACTGTAGCACTTACTCACTGGTTTTCATATGATTTTCTGTCCAAACAAGACCGAAGATAAGAAGGGGAACGCATTTTTTTTTTTCGAAAATGCCGCAAAATTGCAGTATTTAAACTCTTTTGGAAAAAATTTACTGAAGCACTTGGGTAATTTTGAGGTTCTTTATACGTGTGACAATATTGTCTTTGTGCACTAAGCGGTGAAATAGTTATGGACTCAAACACTTTAAAAAAACGTCATCCATTTTTAACTATTCATTTCTCAAAAGCTTTTCAATATTTTGAAAAGATTTTATTTTTTCATTAAAGTTTAGTATCTTCTTTACTTAAGTTTCGCTTTTCTTGTTTTTGCCTTCTAATTTTCTTAAAAAAGTATTGAAAAACATAAAAAAAACACCAAGATTCATGACCCAAGGTTATGAGCCAGCCAATGTCAATTGGGATGGGGTATCCAACGATTCGCCTAAGCGGATTGTAACCCTCCCACTAGTTTTTTTTATCAAGATGGTGCTAAATATGCACGTTGCCGATTGTTTAGAGCATTAATTTGGTCTTCCGACCTGTAAGGAATAACTCGCCTGGGCTTATCCCATGTATTATGGTCCACAGCTTCTAAGGGACTACACTTTCGTTCGATTTCTTATTTGGATTGCTCGCTTTCTTTATAATTTTTTTGGAGGAAAAAAGGTTGGTTTAACCGACTTTGTCAGTGACAACGCAACGTGGAAATATATTTTTCTAAATATCCAAAAGCCTTTAATATGTCTGCCAACCGATAAGGCCCTAAAATTTAAATTGCAAGATTCTCTTGCAGGGAAGATTAGTTCCTTGCACACAAGAGAGATTGACCAATGTTTATGACAACGCATGTATCTGCTTGACAAAATCCGGTGCATGTTTGGAGTAGACTGCTTTTATAAAATTACAAAATTTATAACCGAAACGCACATTTGAATATTTTATGAATGAATTGGATTATAGTTTTGACTTTTCCATTATTTGTCTAGATGGGATCTGGGGAATTCATTTAATCAAATGTACCTCCTTATTTGTAAAGCTTCGCTGGTTAGGCACACAAGCTGACCACTTTCTTGTTTTAAAAGAATTAGAGGGTTGTAGCAAGTAGTTGGTATTCCTATGGTTTTTGTTCTTATTCCTTATAGAATACTATACTAACCTGGAGCAACCCTTATTAAATTGCCGCATTCTGTAGGTAAGTTATCATTTTGAAAAAGCAGAATTTTGAAAATCGAATAACGCATCCATTATATCCATATTATCTATAGAGCTTATGTGAACATAAAGTTCAGTTAGACATGCTCTTCCAGATGTGTTTCTTTGATCTTAAGGGTATGTTAGCAAAATGGCATAAGTAAAAGCATTTGGCTTGTTTAAAATCTGCACCACCATTATATTGTATTGCTAAGTTGATTTCAGGAAATCGACGCACGTTCCCTGAAGTGTAAGTCAGTTTGCAAAAACTCTATCTATATGTATGATTGATTATAGCGTATATTATCATAACGACTTTTTTTTGAATACTAGGGTGGACGGAGGCTAAAACCACAAAACCTTTCAAAGATACCAATGCGCCCACTATAGCAGGTATATAATACCGAAGTAGCCGATATTGGTTATGCCCGATTTCCACGTGCTAAAAAACCACCCATTTATGAGAGACACTATGAAACTGCCAGAGCGCACTTCATAGTAGTAAATTTTCGCTCTCTCATAAGCGAAACTCTCTCTTGACTACAACTAAGTTAACTTTACAAGTAGCTTACACTTCCGTAGTGTTAATCGCATTGGGTAGGTTGCTATCCAGTGAATGCACCTACTAAGCCGTTCATTCATGCGGCTTCACCCTACGTCGCTAGATCGAAGGGTCTTATTCTTTGTAGTCCTCGCTCGTTGTTTACATCGTTAAGAGTCTCGCTTAGAGTACGGATCATTTCATTGTTGCAATGAACATGAAGGCGAGCATTTAGCTTTCGAGCAAAGTTTGTTACTTCTTCGCTCACGGTAGCTATTCTCTGTGAATATCACTATTCCTAATATACCATGGAGCATTCACAATTGCTCTTAGTGTCTTGTTTTGGAAAGTCTGCAACATGGACATGTTGCTCGGCTTAGTACAACCCCAAAGTTGTATACCGTATGTCCAGGACGGCTTTAACACCTGCCTGTACAAGAGCAGTTTGTTATATATGCTTAATTTCGAAAATCTTCCGATAAGCCAATACATTTCCCTGAGCCTAATCTCGAGCTCGTCACGTTTCTTCTTTACGTGTGGTTTTCACCTTAGTTTAGCGTCCCCCCCGCGTGGCAGGCGCCTTGTCGAGTGCGTCATCTTCTATGACGCCGGTGTGGGGGCTTAAGTTGCGGATTTTCAGCCGGCGTGGGTCGGCTGAGGAGCGACGAGCTAAGTCCTGCCAAACCTGACTCCAGTGGTGGTGTGAGCATATTGCAAACCGTGCCGAAGGATGCAAGGCTGGGGGTTAAACCAGCCTCTAACGAGCTCTCTCAGGTGCCTAGGCGAAGACCTGCAGATAAACCATAGCCTTACCCCGGTATGGCGGCTCTGCCGGGGTGGACCACCCTTTCCGGCCATTCTCGTGGGACCAAAATATCCGAACTAACTAAAACAAATAAGGATGAGGGGGAGGGCACGCTATGTGCCAAAAACACGGACGACACCATACCGGTGGTTCCGTGCGATCCAAACGTGGTACTACCAGCCAGTTTGATCGAAACTGAGGATATCTCAATGGAAAGGGAGGAAGAGCTACTCGCTGAACACTCCGATGATTCTGAAGAGAAATCCGGCCAAAAAAAGGAGACCAAGCGCGGGAGCAAGGCCAGAAGGACCACTCCCGGCCTGGAGAGAAAGAGGCGGTTTAAGAAGGCCAAGCATATTTATGGCATCTTAACAGCTAAAGAAAAATCTTCCCTCACTCAGAAGGAACTATCTTCCCTTGAGTGGGCCCGGGAGACCATAGCTAACGATGTTGCCACGAGGCCTACGCCTAAGGCAGCTCGTTCAGTTAAAGGTACGGGTGGTAAATCGGGAAAATCTGGAAGGCCGAGGGACGATGCCGCCACTAGGACATCCCTCGGAACCAACAGAAAGCCTGTTACCGGAAGAGGAACTGCAACCCAAGGACCCAGTGACAAACCGGGCCCAAGCGGGTTGCAGAAAGGCAATGCCGGAAGGCATAGAAGAGAAGCGTTCGCCTCGAAGAGAACACGATCTTCTGAGGACACTTCAAGGACGCCGAAGAAGGCGAAATGGGGCGCCACCACAGTGGGAAGTCCCAGCAAGCCAAGTACGGGCCGGGCGGGCCAGTATAGCGAGGTGACAAGGAATCCACTACAGCTTGCTGTAGTAGACTCCAAGAAACCAAGCGGGCAGTACAGTGTTGAGTGTGGCAGGAAGATTGAGCAAGCCCTCGGGGCAGCTATCATCAGCCACATTCTGAAAAACACGGGTACTAGTGCCCCGACCTACGGCAGAATGAAATGGTCTAAAGGCATTACGTATATCGACTGCAAGGACCAAGCTTCAAATGACTTTGCCAAGACAGTAGTGGAAGGACTACAGCTTTGGGATGGTGCGGAACTTAAAGCCGTTCCAATAGACCAGGTTCCAAATAGGGCAAAGGGTAGGCTGACTATTCCGGAGATGGGAATAGTTAAAGGTGACATCCTCCGCGTGCTGCAAGCACAAAACCCCCAGATTCCGATGCAGGATTGGGAAATTATAAGCGAGGAAGAGCCGAGAAATGGTTTCAGGGGCTATATTGTCGCCTTCGGTGACCTGCCCGGGAACCTAAAGGCGGAAAAACAGCTTCTGTTGTCCTTTGCAGCTAGCGAGGTTACCCTCAAGCTGATTAAGCGGACTGCGGAAGCAACGAAGGCGACGGACACTGCGTTGGAGGTGGAGAACAATGATGAAGGTGATCCAAATAAACCTCCATCACAGTAGGGTTGCCACAGCCAACCTGAGGCTGTTCCTCGAGAGGGAACAGCTGGACCTAGCCCTAATCCAAGAACCCTGGATTGACAAAAAGAACAGGGTTTTAGGATTAGGGTCGAAAAATTTCTCACTGTATAATGTAAAAAATAAAGGTAAGGCGAGAACCTGTATTGTAGCAAATAAGAACGTTCATGCATTAATGTTATCTCATTTCTGCACAGGTGACCTAACGGTGGTGGAGGTTAGAGGGACGGACGAGAACTACACGGTAGCGTCGGTCTACATGCCATTTGGCGACGGTACCTCGGTCCCCCCGGAATCTCTGAAGACGCTAGTGACAGCGTCCGAACAAGGTAAGAAGAACTTAGTCTTAAGCTGTGATGCCAATGCCCATCATACGATCTGGGGAAGCTCAGACATTAACGCCAGAGGCGAGGTTCTGTTTGATTTTGTCCTTAGCTCCAACCTTCTAGTATGTAACAGGGGAAATGATCCCACCTTCATTACAGCGAATAGGAGGGAAGTCTTGGACGTAACTTTCGTGTCTCAGAACAGCTCTGTTCAAGTAACGAGCTGGAGAGTATCTAAGCAGGCATCACTATCAGATCACTGCTGGATACTCTTTGAGATACAGGTAGGCTCGCAGGCTAGGAAAGTTTTCAAAAACCCAAAAAGAGCAAACTGGGTGAAGTTCAACAAAGAACTGCGGAGGACTATCTCCCCCTGCCCAGACAGAGATCTTACTACCGCGCATGAGATCGACGATACAGTCGAATACATCACCGGGATGATCTCCAGCTCTTTCGAAAAATCCTGCCCAAACAGCAATACAGGAGGGAAACAACGCCCTCCCTGGTGGAACTCCAAGATCGCGGAGCTCATCAAGAGCTCAAGATCCAGATGGAACCTTGCAAAAGAGGGGCTCATCGAATGGACGACCTATAGGGAGAGCGTTAGAATCCTGAAAAAGGAGATCAGATTCGTCAAGAGGAACTCATGGAAGAATTTCTGCGAATCAATCGAAACAACAACTGAAGCGTCTCGACTGAGAAAAGTCTTATCCAAAGCGCCTATACCGCTATCTTCACTCAGGAAGACTGAGGGCGATTGGACCTCGACACACAAGGAAACGCTGGATTTACTGGCGGAAGCTCACTTCCCTGGGTGCTTCGATACCTATGAGGATTACGCTACAGTAGCGCAAGGCTCGCGGAAAAAGATGAAGGACGAAAAGATCAGGGCTATAACCGATGTAAAAAGGCTGGCCTGGGCGATCAACTCCTTCGATCCCTTTAAAGCACCAGGGATGGATAACATCCGACCAATAATGCTTCAAAAAGCAGGGGAAACTATCATTCCATGGTTGAGTAACGTATACAAGTCCTGCCTAAAGCTGTGCTATATTCCCAAAGCTTGGAGAGAAGTCCGAGTGATATTCATCCCCAAAGCAGGGAAGGCAAACCACTCTACGGCAAAGGACTATCGACCCATAAGCCTGTCCTCATTTATGCTCAAGACGTTGGAACGGCTTATTGACGTGTATGTGAGAGAGCTGATTGGTGATAACTATTTATCAAAATCACAGCATGCGTACATGAGATGCAGATCGGTTGACACTGCACTACATAGAGTAGTAACAGTAGTAGAAAAATCCCTGGAACACAAGGAGTACACTTTGGGTGCCTTTCTAGACATAGAGGGGGCGTTTAATAACATTGAGGCAGACGCGATATTGCGCAGCTTGAGAAACGCCCACCTAGATAGCAGTCTATGCGACTGGATCGGGCTCATGTTAAGCACACGAAAGATAAACTGCTACCTAGGCGAAGTATGCAGCAGACGAAACGTCAGCAGAGGAACACCGCAGGGAGGTGTCCTATCTCCGCTTATATGGACCCTGGTAATGGACGAATTGCTGAAAACCCTGGAGAGGGAAGGCTTCACTGTGAGCGCATACGCAGACGATGTAGCAATCCTGATCCCAGGTAAACTCCCACCAATCCTCAGTGACCGACTCAGCTACGCACTTCGCATTGTTGAAAAATGGGTAGAGGGTCGAGGACTGGGAATTAACCCCTCTAAGACGGAAGTTGTGTTGTTAACAAGGAAAAGGGCAGTTCCATCCTTCAGCAACCCGAGAATGGGGGGAGTGGAGTTACCGTTATCCAGATCGGTAAGATACCTGGGCGTCATATTAGACTCCAAACTCAACTGGAGGGATAATATAGAAGATAGTGTCAAGCGGGCATACGTGGCACTATACGTTTGCCGCAGAACGTTCGGAAGCATGTGGGGACTGCAACCAAACATGGTACACTGGATGTATATAACGGTTGTAAGACCCATTCTTAACTTACGGTGCAGTTGTATGGTGGAAGGCTACGGAAAGAAAGTGTCATCTCTCTAGCCTCACCAAAGTTCAAAGGGCAGCCTGCATGGGTATAACAGGGTCCCTAAGGACCACACCCACCGCGGCACTGGAGGTACTACTCAACCTCACCCCCTTGGACATATACTGCAGCAGCAAGGCAGCTAAAACAGCTGTTCGCCTTAGGGAATCCGGACTGTGGTCCTCAAGATCTTATGGACACGCCTCTGTGGAAACTCAGTGGGCTGCCTCCACAAACACCCCAGTCACAGATTACCTACCTATGACATTCGCCTTCAACAGGAGATTCGCTACCAGAATACCTGAAAGAGGTGAATGGGAAGATAAGACCATTACAGGAGACGACGAGATCGCCGTATATACCGACGGCTCTAAGATGGACGTCGGAACCGGTGCGGGCATTTTCTGTGGAGATTTGGGTCTAGGTAAATCTTTCCGAATCAATGACGACTGCAGCATTTTTCAGGCGAAGCTGGCAGCCATAATCGAAGCTGCCTCCGAGCTGAAGAAATACGGCCCCGCAAACAAGACCATCACCATATACTCTGATAGCCAAGCGGCAATTAAAGCCTTGGAATCAGACGTGGTAAAGTCAAGGGCTGTGAAACTATGCAGGGAAATTCTGGACGAGTTATCACTTGGCAACACTGTAACTGTGTGTTGGGTGCCAGGTCACACCGATATATCGGGAAACGAAGAAGCGGACAAGCTTGCGAGATTTGGGTCTGGAATGAATGCATCTCTAGCCCTCAAATCCATAAGAGTCCCGCTGAGTTCGATAGCACGTAGGTTAGAAACTGAATCCTTGAGTAGAACCAATCTACGTTGGACAGAACTTGATACGTGCAGACACACAAGGGAGCTATGGCCAGCGGTAAACAAAAAGAGATCACTATTTTTGATCGGACTAGCCCGCAGGAACATCCGAGTACTCACGGGAATCCTCACGGGGCATTGCGCTGTGGGTCTACACGCTGAGCGGCTAGGCATACCGCATAACGATTACTGCAGAAGCTGCAGGGACGTTGAAGAAATAGAATCTGTTCGTCATCTGCTCTGCGAATGCCCAGCCCTAAACAGCATCAGGCGTAGTATCCTCGGCAGCTACTTCTTCAACGAGCTCGAAGATCTAAATAGTGTAGATCTAAAGGACCTCCTAAGATTTGTATACAAATCCGGATGGGTCCAAGAGGGCGGAACTCTGAGCTTCTAACAGCGGTCTATTTCTGTTTTCGTTCCAGGTATTAAGAAGGTTCCCAATGGACACAATGGACCCAACTGCTGGTCTAAGTGAAGCCGTGACTATTGTCAAAAGGGCATCCATCAACCTAACCTAACCTTAGTTTAGCGTCCAGTGTCATCCCTAGATACTTCGCTTCATTTGCATAAGGTATTTGTGCAGAATTTATGAACAGAGGTAAATTGTTAACCCTTCTGTAAGTGAAATTCACATGCGTAGACTTGTTCTCGTTAAGAGCGATTCGCCAAGTCTTCGTCCAGACACAAATTCTGTCCAATGCTCGTTGGAGGTTTCTCGTTGATGACTCGACTGATTCACCTGTTGCCAGGATGGCCGTATCGTCCGCAAACGTGGCCACGACAGTCTCGTCATCTAGAGGTATGTCTCTTGTGTAGAGCAGGAACAGGGTCGGACCGAGGACGCTTCCCTGGGGTACGCCAGCCCGAATTTGCTTGAAACTCGAGTATTCACTACTACACCTAACACGAAAGAGTCTGCTTTCAAGATAATTTTCCAATATTTTAAACATGTCCTCCGGCAAGTTTTGCCGTAGCTTATATTTCAAGCCTTCGTGCCATTCCTTGTCGAAGGCTTGCGATACGTCGAGGAAAGCACTTGAACATATTTTTCCCCCTTCTAAGGCTTTTTTAATTTCATGCGTTATTCTGTAGACTTGATCTATTGTGGAATGGTTAGGTCTGAAACCGAATTGATGATCCGGGATCAAGCGTCTTTCTGCAATAATTGGTTGTAATCGCTTCAGCAGAAGTTTCTCGAATACTTTCGATATTATCGACAGCAGCGATATGGGCCTTTAAGATTTTTTATCATTTGCGCATTTCCCCGGAAATGGAACCATAATGACTTCAGCAACTTTCCATTGTCTTGGAACGTATAGAAGTCTAAGAGAAGCGTTTATCATATAAAGTAGCTTGCTAATGCCTTTTTTGGTAGCTCTTTCAATATTTCGCCAGACGACTTTAGTTATTCGATATATAACGACTTAAGTTATTTTTTTTGTAAATGAATAACATAATTTTATAATGAGCCAGTGACAACATGAAAAAAACTGCATTAGGTATCTGTATTGTATGGCAAATAGTAATTTGCGTAAAAATTGACAATTTTGAACGCATGGAACCCTTTTTACTTGAATGGATACATTCTGCACGAACTACTGACATGTTGTTTTTTTTTATTTATCGGAACTAATTTTTATTTGATTTTATTAATGTTGCATAAAAAACGATTCACACTGACGTAACTCTTTTTTTTTGTTAACATTCTATTAAAAGGGTTCGACGAGCTCTAATAAATTTAAGAGATTAGCACACTTTTCACGGTTACAAATGTCAATGTTGTATAATGTAACCTTATCGGAAGCATATTGTTAGGGAATTAATCATTACATTTAACGCATTAATATTTTTTTATCACGGGCACAGCAGGTCGTGGGGATTTTATGTTTTGTTGAAACAAGGTTTTTCCACTTTTCTTAGTATGAAAGGTTTAACAAGTAATGTTGTTCAATTTTTACTCGTCGTGATATAAACCGTGGCATGCCGAACCGAAAAAGAAATTAATAGGACAGAGAAAAAAATTTGCAGATACATATTTTTTAGTTTGATAACAGGCAGGTAAATTTTGAAAACCATGTTGGATGTTAGGTTAAGATTAAAAAAGTTAGGTTAGGTTAAATGAGCTTAAAAATTAAATTGGTATATATTACATAGTCCAGTCAAATTAAGATTTTATCTGGAAAGTTTTAGATAAAATCTAAGAAATCTAAATCAATCCATAAATATTGATTTCTTTCAGTATTTATGTATTGTGGCATGCTGAATCTGAATCTGACATTTCCCAACAATATTTTGTGGCGCAAACTGAAAAAATTAAAAAAAGTACATCTCCCTGCAGTTTTTTGCATATAACTTTTCCATATAAGTTTTTAAAAGTTGTTTGAAGAAACACCATCATACACGCAAGAGTTCCTCAGCCGTTGTTGAAGGTTTGGCTCATCCTTATTAAAACGTTTTTGTAAATTATTGTTTATACCAAATCCCATAGGATAGGAGGTAGCGTAAAGGATACAATTATTGGCACCCCTTATTTTTGACCCAATTATTGGTACCCCTACATTCAACAGGGATTTTCTTTATTATTATGGGTCGAATTAAAAATTTTAATATTTTATCTATTTTATGCATATATTCTTCTCAGTTTTGTATCTTTGCTTTAGACATTTTAAATCATTTTTAGTTATAATTTACAAGTTGTAGTTGACCCTCCTAAGTTAATAAAATAAATGCAAAATTTCGTCTATTTTGGTTAAGGGCACCATATTTAGAAAGTCTTTTGTACATCATTAAGCGATTAGATATTAATTAAAACATTTTTTTTTTACAATGTAAATGAATAAAACAAGCCATTTTACCTATTCTTTACAAATTAATTCCCAAAAACCACCTAAAAAGCGGTGGCAATAACTGACTCCAGAAAAAAACGTGTATTATTATTATTATTATTATTATAAATTCTTTATTTCGTTTTAGAGTTTACAGAGCAATTTACAAGAATAATAGCATGGCAAAAACCTGCCGTCTGCCTGAAGAGACATTTCATTAATAAAAACAATATAAACGCAAATGTATTTTTTCTTATTTAATAATATAATACATAATATACAATTTAAATAAAATTATTAGCTTAGACGCAAATGGAGAACTAACCTAAAAAGTGGCATAGTGTGGCAATTTTAATGATTTGAAACATAAAATAAATGCATTTGTGTATGACTGGAAGGCATAAAAATACCACAATTTTAATGATTTGAAACATGGAATTAAAGAAGTTATACTACAGTAACTGAGTGAACAACTGATGTTATGACATAAAGCTATTACGGTAGGTAAGAGCTTGCTTGCAATAGTTATACAGGCTTAGCCATCCCTCGGTTCCATTCATAATATCGTAAAAGCGTGGCAAAGAAATCTGACTTTGTTGGAAATATAACCTTCGAATTTCCTGTAAAATAGGACAGATAGCAATGAAGCGGTAGACATCTTCGTTTTCCCTTCTGTTGCATAAACTACACAATTTTGGCAAATCGTTTCGATGAGGTATAAAGTTAAGGTTCAGAATTTCGACTCTGGTTTTAAAGACAGTACTAATTACTTGGGATGAAAATTCTCTGCGAAAATAGTTAGCAACAGAAAGCTGGTGGTTTAAGTTTTTGTAGACATTCCGAGATGAGGAAGAAGTTGCTTTGGAGATAGCGTAATTCGGTGTTGAGTTAGGGAGCTTGAACAGGCGCTTGAAAAAGTGCCTGTGGACTACTTCAAAGGCTTCAAAGGCTGTAAATCCGAAAACTTGGACTCCATAACACATGCAGACCAGGTACTTAAACTCATGAACAACCTCTATGCGAGCGTTAATAAGAGACCAATTCTCTCCTGGCAGTCTACTTCTTTTCCGGGCCTCAAAGATAAGAATTTTCGTCTTTTGCGCATTAATCTGAAGTCCCCAAGTATCGCAAAACGAGACGAGTCTGTTAATTTGCAGTTGGAGCGTAGAAGGATTGTCAGCGAGCAAAACCAAATCGTCAGCATAGAGCAATGCTTTCACCAATATGCTAGCAAAAGAAACTCCGCCAGGAATTAGTTGACTGATTTCATCAATGAACAGGGCAAAGATAAGAGGACTCAGGATACACCCTTGAGGAACACCTGCTGTTGTTTCAAACCAGTCAGAGAACTCGGAACCATCCCAAACAGTTGCATTCGATAACGCCAGAAAATTGAAATACATCATCAGAAACTTACGAGACACCCCTAAGCAAGACAGTTTGTACATCAAAGCCTGCCTATTCACTTTGTCAAAAGCAGCCTTGAAATCTACGAAACAAGTATACAACTTGCCTTTCTTCTCTATATATTTTTTGGCTATGCTGGTTAGAGCGAAAATGTGATCCATCGTCGAAAAGCCTGGGCGAAAACCGGCTTGGAAACTGCTTAGAAGATTGTTCCCTTCTATCCATTTCGAGAGTCTCTCATACAAAATAGAGGTAAAAATTTTTCTTATTGAATTCAAAATAGAAATACCCCTATAGTTTTCTGGAAGGTTTGCATCTCCCTTCTTAAAAATAGCAAAAATAACTGCTTTGTTGAAACTACTAGGGATACATGCTTCGTTATAAGGCCTGTTAAAGAAAATAAGAAGATAATTTTTTAGTTCCCGGGTGCAGTTTTTATAAAATTCAACAGGAATACCGTCTAAGCAATAAGAATACCGTGGCGCCTTGTTGTTTTTCATTTTCTTAAGGGTTGTTTCCAGCTCGTTGAAAGAAATCGGGGCATCAAGCTCACTGACAGAGACATTGGGTAATGCGTAGTCGAAGGTATGAAGGTTCTCATCCGCCAACAAAAGAGTTTTAAAATGTGCTGCTAGTGTTTCAGCATCAAGAGTGCTCTTCATACTTTGACAACGAGCACCCAATGCACGAGCATATCTCCAAAATGATCTTGAGTCTTTGCAGTTACCTAATTTAGTTGCCAGAATTTTCAGGTTGTTAGTTTTTTTAGCAAGCATAAACGTTTGTACTCCTTATTTATAAAAAGATAGGTGTTTTTGAAATATAGGGAATCAGTAGATCTAAAGAGTTTTAGATAGGCGAAAGACAGTTTGCGCAGTTTTCTACAATCCTTGTCAAACCAGTTGCTAGCGGGTATAAACTTGAAGTTTTTGTTGATTGCGAGTGGAGCTGAAGTTTTGATGACTTCTACTATGTTTTCGGAGATTTCTTCGACAGTACAGGATGATTGAGGGGGAAGAAAAAAAACGTGTATCAATTATTGGCAGGGTAGTGCCAATAATTGGATCCTATGGAGCTATAGTTATTGGCACTGCCAAGTATTGCATTTTAAAGACTGCCAATAATTGTACTTTACGTCGGTTTTGATTGCAAGCACCTTCAGTATACCTTTATTACATAGAAAGCGATGCAGAACAAGCTTGCAGTAATATGTGAAATTTACAATTAAGCTTATCAAGCAATTTTTTGGTTCAAATTCAATATTTTTGAAAAATCGACCCCTAAAAGGAGGCGTGGTTAAAAACTTTATATGAACGAAATCTGGACTGGACTTTCCTAAATTAGGCTCAAGGCCAGTCGAAATTAAGTTTTTCCGGAAAATTTTAGGTTTTTCTTCAATTCTGCCTCCAAATGTGGGTGTGGCCCAAAGACTTGTATAGACAAAATGTGGAACTAAACGTTTTCTATATAAAATATTAAGCAAATTTTTTTCAATTTCGAGCAAAAATATTGAGTAATATGCATTTGAAAATGTACCCTTAAAATAGATGCCACGCCCACTAGAGGAGGTTTACCAATTAAATTTGTCTTTTTTGTGTCTTACATTCATTAGGAGATGCTAAGTGTCATTTTTTTGCCTTTTAGAACGTCTTACAGTTTTGAAAACTCTGGAGGTAGTTGCACATTCAGACCGATTGTGGGCGTGTTTTTGGGCGGATTTAAACATTTTTTACACTTGTACTGCTTCGCATGACGTGAACCTTACGCACCAAGTCTCAGCACCCTAGCTTAAAATTTAAGGCCATAAAACATGTGACATACAGACGGACGAACGAAAGCACGGACGGACGGACATGGCTCATTCGATTCAGAATTCGGTCTCGATCATATGCCGTTAAGGTCTTGGGGGTCTACCATTATTTTTCACCGTGTTACAAACTATGTGACAAACTTAATATACCTCCTATACTATGGGATGGGGTATAAAGAATTTCAAGCGCCAAATTAAAGGTTTTTTTTTGTTAATTTAGACTTATGGTGCCAATAATTATACTTTTTTCGGAGCCAATAATTTTATCGGAGTGCCAAAAGTTATACCTTTTAGAGTGCCAACAATTATAGCAGGGTGCCATTAGTTATACCCTTCGAGTGCCAATAATTATATCGGGGTGCCAATAATTGTAGTACATGGTAAGCCCTTTTTAATGTAATTATTATAATACTTCCTTACCTTTAATGTTTATGTTTATTAATGTTAAGCAATATCGCAACCTGAAAAATAAAAGAGTTATAGCTGTTCAAACTCAAAATTTCCTTAGGGGTGCCAATAAATGTAGCCCTTACGCTATATTAAGTTTGATTCATAGTTTGTAACATAGAGAAATAATCACCGTAGACCCCCAAACCGAATTGTAAGTCGAATGAGCCATGTCCGCCCGTCCGTCCGTGTGTCGGTAGTTTTTAGGCCTTAAATTTTGAGCTAGGAACTTGAAACTTAATATCTGTTCTTTCTAGGTCCCGAAGCAAAAAAAAAAAAAAATTTTCAAAATCCGCCCACTGACACGCCCACTTTACTTATTAGCATGAAAATCAAAGTTGTCGTAGGAAGCTGAAATTTGGTACGCGTTATCCCCGCTTAAGTATATTGTGATTGGAATTTAAGAAAAAAGCAAAAACTGCCCCCTTGTAGGCGTGGTCTTATTTAATATGTATTCTAATAAACGGCTTTTATTTGATATATTTGCTTTAAATCCAAAAAACTTGCACTATAAAATGTTCAGATATGTGCGTAAGCTATCAATTCAAATAAATACATTTTTGCCACGCCCACTTTTGGGGGCGTTTTTAAGTATTAACCAAATTTTTTATGTGAAAATGCAATCAAGACGTGCATATCACTTCCGATAAAAAATGTAAACAAAAACACGATGTAATTGAAAACGGAGAAGATTATTTAACTGAGAAATTCTAATTACAGTTAAAGTTAATAAAAACTGAAACTTAACAACCAAGATTTATGACAGAATTCGGAACTTGAAAGTGGTCAATTAGGATGGGGTATCCAACGATTCGCCTAAGCGGATTGTAATGCTCCCACAAGTTTTTCAAAAGCTGTTTGAAGAAATCCCGTTAAGTATGAAGTCATACACGCAGCATCCGTTGGTCAGCCGTACACAGCAGCAGTTCGTCGGCCGTTGTTGAAGGTTTGGCTCATCCTTACTAAAAAGTTTTTGTAAAATATTGTTTTTTATTAAAATTTTTGTATGTTATATTTTACATACGGTTGTACACTTTTTTAATAATTTTAAATTTCTTAAAAAAGACTGTTATAAGTGTACTGGTTTTAAGATCATGGCTTCAAGTTCTAGTTGCTGATTGTGTCAATATTTTTTTGACACAAAAAATAATAAAAAAATTGTCTCTGGAAATATATTGTTTTTTCAGTATTTCAACTACCTGCGCTGAAATTGCCTGGCTTTCTAAAAATTCTGTGTAACCGCTGTTTTTTTTATTGAAAATGCTCTAGTATTTTCGAGTCAAATCTCAGAAGGTTTTGACTCTTATAAAACCGGTACGTATAGCCTTCGTTAAAATTTCGGATAATTTCTGATACTCACGCTTGTTTCCAAATGTTTTGTGCAAATAGCACCAGAGATTAGGAAGGAATGTATGTCCCCTACACAAACGTTGTTTCATTAGAAAAGCAGTATCATAACTCATACCGAAAAATATGACTTAAGCCATTGTTAAAACTTGAGTTACTATTTTTAGTATCAGCTTTGTGGAGCGAGTGCTGTAGTCAAAAACCCTTTAAAAGGGCATCTTTTACAAAACTTCGATATTTACTTGACCTAATTTAGCTTTTGGCGCGTTTTAGCTTTTAGCTTGGGTCTGGTTTACAAAACTTTTCGAAACAGAAAAGTTTCAAGAGAAATTTAAACCGTTTTCACAAAAAATTCTAGCTATATTTAGACCTTTATGAAGCTATGGAATAATCTCTGCTAGTAGGTTTTCTATTTCAATTTCCGCAGTTTGAAAGCACACCATTTTATCTTTCTACGACTTACCTTTTAGAAGTTACAAAGGGTTTTTGCAGGCTGACAGACACAAAAGGACGGAAGGACAACATAGCTGCACCAAAAGATGTAATTTTTAGCGGTGCGTCCAAAAATGGAAAGAGGTCCTCTTATGGTATCGCTACGTTGTTCGTCCGTCCGTCCGTCCAATCATGCTATAACTTCTGAACGGTAAGTCATACAAAGACAGAATTTGTTGTGCTTTAAATTTGTTGTCTTAAACTGCGGAAATAGTCAGAGAATTCAAGGAGGGCAATTTTTTTAAAGCGGAAATAACGGTTTAATTACAGTTTGGAATTTCATGGGAAAATGGACCAAATGTTTTTCAATGCTTTTTTTAAAAAATTAGGCAGGCAAGAACAAGAAAAGCGAAACTTAAGTTAGGAAGATGTTAAACTTTAATAAATAAAATAAAAATAAAAAAATAAAAATTTTTTAATAAATTTTTTGAATATATTGAAAAGTTTTTGAGAAATGAAGAGTTGAAAATGGGTGACGTTTTTTTGAGTTTTTGAGGCCACGACTTTTGAACCGCTTCGTGCACAAAGCCAATATTACACGCGTATACAGTAACACAAAGTAAGGCAAATGCTGAAGTCATATTTTTCAGGAAAAGTTTAATACTGCCATTTTACAAAAAAAAAAAATCGCAAAAATTCATGAAAAAACGTGTGTTAGCGGATTTTTAAATTTCAAAACCTTCTGAGATTTAACTCAAAAACAGAAGAGCATTTTCAAAAATTATTTTTTTAAATCTTCTAGTATATTAACGGCAAAAGCGATCTTGTTCAGATTCAGTTTAAGTACAAAGCATACAAAAGGAAAGCAAGCTGCGTTAGAAAATTTTTAAATTGCCGTTCTTAACCTTAGTTTTTCGAAGCCTATTTAAAACAAGAAAGTAAGTGCAAGAGTTCGTCTGTAACAAACTTCAAAATACCCGACCATCTTTACCCATTAGCACCAAATTAAAATTTTTTTGGTCTGTTTCATATACTGAATGTCAACTAATTGTATTGGCCACGCCCCTAAAACAGGGCGTAGGCTGAAAATTAAAATCAATTAACTCCAATTTCGTTGGAATCACGAGAAAATGCGTTAAAAGCGAATATTAATACTTAAAAAAACAGTTTTTTCCCAAAAACGCCGCCTAAAAGTGGGCGGAACTCAATGCATGCAACAAACTTAGCAAATGGTAATATCTTTAATATTTGTCATATAATTATGTTTCAATTAAGAATGAATTTCCCGAGAAATCAGGTTTTCAAAGATTTCAGATGTTAAAAGTGGGCATGGTCAATAGAGTGGGCGGTCCAATTTTTGTTTTATTAAAGGCTTCTGGTCGATATTGCTCTCCACCAAAATTTGAGGTTATATATTCCACCAAAATTTGAGGTTATATGTTTTGTCTACCTTGACCAAAAGGCATTTTGAAATAAAATGTAAATTTGAGGTTGACATTCAAGCCAATTGTGGGCGTGGCTGTGGGCGGATCTTCTCAATTTTTTATACTTAGTCTGTACAAACCGAGAACCAAGCAACGAAGCAAGTTTCAGTTTCCTAGCTCAATTTTAAAGACCTCAAAACTGCTTACACACGGACAGATGGACAGATAGACAGACGGACGGACGGACGGATGGACGTGACTTAATTGACTTACCTGTCGGTCTCGATCATGTCTCTAAAAGGTCTTAGGGCTCTACGGTGATTATGTCACTGTGTTATAAACTATGCATTAAAATTAATAAACCCTCGGTCGGTTATAAAAACGAAATAAATAAGGAGCTTGTCTTACCGTTTTCGAAAAAACCGTTGACCATAGAACTTAAAAAAAAAGCTTTCAATGCTAGCGCAGGTAGTTGCGCTATTGGAAAAAATTCTAATTGAAAATAAGTTCGAAATAGTTGTTTTATGGATTTGAAATTTAAAAAATTATAAAAATGGTCAAAACAAGGTATGCTGTCCCCTCTAGCTTCTAAACAGGATAAAGTATAACTTTGAAATAAATAACTGGCAAGGTCCACCGTCTAAGATTTTATTTTAAGCTAAAGCAAACTTCAAATATTCAAAAGATTTAAAATCTTTAAACTCAATATCGTAAAAGTGTTTTCGAACACGATTTTTTTAAGGTTGCTAGTCTGTTAATGGTTATGACGATCTTATTTATTCTTATTATAATTCCTATTATTAGTAAGAGGCAAAAATTTGATGAAACGGTAAGAGGCAAAAATTTGAATAATGAACTACCTACCTAGACTGAAGCAGTTTTGAAATAGTTAATCGTGCTCTATGTGTGCTTGAAAACGCTTCAAATCACTCACTTAAATTCTGCTGGCAGATATGTATGTATTTATATCTATCGTAACTTCTGGGCCCTTTCATTTTACATCAACCAAATTTGAAGCAGGCACAACCACACGAACGTTAACAATAGTTTTATGGGAGCTCTTGTTAGCTTATCTATTTTAAGGAAAAATCAGTGAGTAAGTGCTACAGTGTGTACGCAGAAGTTATAGTCCGTAAAACGGACCGTTGAATACCCCATCCTATCCCACATTGTAAAATGCTGATGGCATAGTTATTTTTTGACATTTTATAAGTAATGCAAACTTCGAAAAGGGGCGTGGTCGAACCGTCCCTAATTACGAACTATTAATTATAAGATATTTCCAAGTTACACTTAAATGTACGTAAAAATGCAATTTTTTGGTTCCAATTCAATATTTTTGAAAAATCGACTCCTAAAAGGGGCGTGGCTAATAATGGCTTTATGTAAACGAAATCTGGAACAAAATCTCGTTTACCTTACCTGCTACTTTTTTTGTTTCATGCTTTCCTAAATTAGGCTCGAGGCCAGTCGAAATTAAGTTTTTTCTGGAAAATTTTGGGTTTTTCTTCAATTTTGCCTCCAAATGTGGGCGTGGCCTAAAGTCTTGTATAAACAAAATTTGGAACTAAGCGTTTTCTACATAAAATATTAAGTGAATTTTTTTCAATTTCGAGCAAAAATGTTGAGTAAACTGCATTTGAAAATTTACCCTCAAAATAGATGCCACGCCCACTAGAGGAGGTTTACCAATTAAATTTGTCCTTTTTGTCTCTAACATTCATTAGGAGATGCTTAATCACAAATTTCAGCCTTTTAGAACGTCTTACAGTTTTGAAAACTCTGGAGGTAGTTGCACATTTAGACCGATTGTGGGCGTGTCTTTGAACGGATTTTAAAAATGTTTACACTTGTACTGCATGATGTGGACCTTACGTACGAAGTTTCAGCACCCTAGCTCAAAATTTAAGGCCTGAAAACATGTGACATACAGACGGACGGACGGACATGGCTCATTCGATTCAGAATTCGGTCTCGATCAATATGCGATCAAACTATGTGACAAACTTAATATACTTCCTATCCTATGGGATGGGGTATAAAAATAAAAAGTTTTATGCCACATTTTTTTTTAGTGGCAAAACTAAAATATCACTTAATATAAGTTTAAAACAGAACGTAAAATACTCCCATAAATAATAATAAATAAATAGAGTTTTGTACAAACTGCGCAATAAATATTAGCTTAACCTACAACAAAAGCAGACGGACCGCTCCGTGTATGCCTTCATACTTGACGGTCTTTTTCCATTTTTTTGACGAACTGTGAAAAACGAAGTAAAAAGCAGCATATTGCAATAACCTCATATAAGAACAGCTGACTCTAAGCTTTGAAAAAAGTATACAGCGGTAAGTTAAACTTATCAAGCAAAAAATTAAATATTTTAACAACCAGAATCTTACACAAACTGTCTAATAAACATGAGCTTAACCTTCATTAAAAGCAAAGAACCGCTCGTGTATGTCTTATTTGACGGCAGGCGCGAACGCAGGGGGGGTTTTGGGGGTTGAAACCCCTCCCGAAATATGTGGAATGAAAAAAAAAAGAACTGGAAAAAATGAAAATTAAATTCGAAACTAAAATTCTCGGATAAACATTAACTATATCTTTAACATGTCCCCCAACACCCCTGGAACTACCTGATCAAAACATGGGGGCTGCTCAAGGGCAGTACCCAAAAACGTATTTCAATCATATTTTTTGAAAACCCCCCCTGAAATTTTTTTCTGCGTTCGCCCCTGTTTGACGAAATTTTTTTTCTCAAATCTTTTCTTAGATTTGAGAAAAAGCAGTATATAGCAACTGATGAATACTTTCCACTCTGTAGATACGAGCTTCAACTTCTGCCAATAGAAAAATCCTTTAACAGCATTTGCATACCGCACCAAACGCATTTGTCTTTTTTAAAATGCCAAACTCAAAAAGGCTACAAATAAAACTTGATTCGCAACAGTATAACAACAAAAAGTTCGTTTTGTTTACACAGCCTCAAACTACCATGAAACCTCCAATCTCAAACAAACTATAAATTCACTACAAAATGTCACATTAATTATTAACGTCCTTCTCAAAGTGTCTCTGCATTAATTAGCCATCTTCACACAATGGCAACTGTTTCCCCATTGACTTTGCCAACCTGAAATACATTGAATTCCATTTGTAATTGCCTAACTCAACAGCCATATAAAAAGGGCGAACAAGGAAATGATTATTTTATGTAAAATACGAAAAAAAAACAACAAACCATGCATCAATGATGAAGTGATGCCTACTATAATCCTGCAAAACAAACTGAATGCCTTCGGAACAGGCATTTATCCTGAACAGTGAACACGCATAGGACGAACGAAGCAAGGTGAGGAAAATTTGAATAACAATGAAGTGAACATGAATAAATTTTCAGTTCTCTCAATTCTCAGAGCTATATATAAAAAAAAAGTGACAGGACGAAGAGGTAACTCTTTAACGAACAGTTCACTAACATTGATGTACGATTTAGGAACGATACTTGTCAATTTTGAACTCAACCAAAAATTAATTTGTCATAATTATTTCTATTGCAAAATCTGTAGTTTTGTTCAATTTTAAAAAACGGTTTTATAAGTGTATGTCTTCCCAGCCTAGGCTTCCTTTCTTTCCGTATACGAAATTTAGGCAAAGAACTTTTTCGTAAGATTTTCATCATCATCAACATCATTTTCGAGTGCCGCTTATCCTTTAAAAGGGTCGCGGAGCGAGGGTGGCTAAATGGTCTTTCCATCGTTCTCGATCCTAACTTTTTCGTAAGATTTTGCCAAGTTAATCATTTTTGTCTCGAAAGTTGAACTTACTCGTATAGCATTTCACAAACACGAACATACCCACATATCGCCCAACAAGTACACTTTCAACTCGGTGATTTTCGCTGGTCTTTAATACCGAAATCCACCCCTAACGCGACAAATTCACTAGTTCATCAATGTGCGGGTTGAATTCGCATATTGCTCTTGCCCACCCCACATTTTCATAATCAAAATCCAAAAGGATGCTTTGGAACCTTTACTTCCTCAACCAGCACCTAGTTCCAGGGTGATTTATTATTTTTCGCCTGCTTAGCTGCTGTTGTATACCTTTGCTTGCCAAAAGTTATAATAATATCCTTCGGAGTGTTGCTTGAATTTTATTTTACAACCCTCTTTCGAGCTGCACCCTTTTTATTTAAGAAATGATTGAATGCATCGCTGTTACCCTTGGCTGCTTCATTACAGGATACGAATTCGATGTTATTTTTCTAAGGCAAGGGACAACAATATATACCGATTCTGAATGGGTTGCTTTTAACGAGCCCCAGGAACTCTTATACTAAACCATCAACATTACACAAAGGTGAGGATTGCAGTTTCAATTATTGTTCTGTCAGTGGCGCATGATGCAAACTCTTTGCTGGTGGTGTTCCAGTCAGTGTTTCAGGGCAATGAAGCATGAACTTCAGATTTTGGCCGTTGAAAGATAACGAATTTTACGGGTGCAGCTTACACATAATCGTAACGTCCTAGGTCACTAGTTTTTTTGCTCCATCCTGGATTTTTTTCTTCTTTAGCTCGACGGTATTTGGAGAGCAGTTAATTGTACTTGTGTTCAAGGGCTTTATTTGCCGGCTTTGACGGATAGGTAAAGATAGGTCCGGAAAAGAGCACACAGCGCGTAGTCTGAGGATTTTAATTTGCCCGAATGAAAGAGGAAACGCCGAATTGTTGTTTGCTTTGACATTGGGAAGATAGCAAAGGTTTGATTGATGACCGCGCCGGTAGATAACAATAAATCATCCTGAAGTGGCGCTGAATTGGCGCCCCTTTTAACTGAATCATTGTTGTTTTAGCAACTCAGTGGCATTAATTATGCAATCGATCGCAAGGGAATTCCGGTGATAATTGATTAATACGAAATCATATACTTCGGCACTCTCATTAGTGTAAGCTAAGAGACCTCTCTACATGACTGCAGATAACGGAATTAGGAAAATTCTTATTTGAATAAGTCAGTGTATTAGCAGAAGCAAAGCAGAATAAATTAGTAAATGCGCGATGTTAAAAGGATCATAATATTAATAAAAGTACGACTTAAGAGAAACATTTTATAAACAAGTTCAGTTAGTTCAAAAATGGAATTTTTAAAAATGGCGCCATATTTTTCAGCAGTCGTTTTGAAGGCTTTGTTCAATGAAGATACTTCCCGTTTAAATTAGGTTTAGTAGAGGCAGTTAAGACTCTTAAAAAACACTCAAAGCTTTGTGAAGAGCAACATGGTTTTCCAGATGATGGCGCAGTAGGTGAGTATGTATAAAGCAGTAATGGAAAAGATTCGTTCGAGTTGAAGACTAAAACGAAGAAGACCAAGCCAAGCTTCGGTCGAAAAATGCCTTTTTGAATTGTACCTTCGAAAACAAAGTTAATCTTCAAGATTTGAGGAAATCATGACTAGAGAATTTTGTTTACGTCGGAATTTTACAAAATAAAAACGAGACTATTTAGCTTTGTCTCAGAAGAGACAAAATACAACGGCTGCGATGGCTGGGCCATCTATAGCGGACGGACACAAACGTCCCGACCCGGAAAATCTCATAGGGACGGCACAGTTGAGGAGCACCGAGAATGAGGTGGCGCGCGCAAGTGGAAGGAGACCTCAGCCAGCCAACTTCGCGTGCCAAACTGCTTGTTAGCTGAGGCCCAGGTCCACCCCGGACTGTAGCGCCACCTTAATATTATTATTATTAAGTTGGGTTTTGCACTGCGACCTGTTGGTCTATTGTACCCCCTACTAAGCCTTGGAGAGGTTACTTCTCTCAATGGAGCTCCCTTCATACTATAATTCATTACTAAATTATACCGAGGGTATGTGCTCCGTTTTGGCCTTGGCTCAAAGAACTCATCCTTATAGCACATTCTCTAGTCCAGTTTCACGTAGGAATCTGAGAATGAGAAGTGGGTCCAAGGTGGGTATCTCTCTGTCTGGTATTTGGTATTGGCCCAGACATTTCATTCTCTTGTGGTTCAGTGCCCCACAGGAGTGCAAAATGTGTTCCGGAGTTTCGCTAGGCTCATCACAAAATCTGCAAGAGGGTTCCTCCAATACACCAATTTTCCTTAAGTGTTCCCTGAGTTTACAATGCCCCGTTAGGAACCCTGTGAGAATGCGTAGATTATTTTTACTAAGGCCGATGCATGCTTTGAATCTTCTCTGGTTAGAGCTCCCTAGAAGTTTCTTTGCTGGCCTAATACCTTGAAGGCTTTCACACATCTTAGCTCGGTTTGCCTTCTCTGTTTTTCTGAATTATTCCTTGAGGGTGTGTTCCCCTATCCCGCAGAAAGGTTCAGGTCTATGGGCTCTGCTGCTCCTCGTCTTGCCAAGGAGTCCCCTGCTTCGTTCCCCTCTATTCCAACATGGCCAGGTACCCCGTACAGGGTCACTTTATTGACCTTAGGGTCACTTTGTTGACCCCAGGGTCACTTTATTGACCCCAGATCATTAAGCCTGTGTAAGCAGTCCCATACAAGTTTGGACCTGACTATCTGGGCCTTTAGCGCTTTAATGGCTGCCTGGCTGTCGGACATTATTGTTCTGTCGCAATTCTTGTAGCGCCACCTTAGGTAAGTAACATACTCACGTATAGTAAATTAAACCTTTCTATGGTTTACTCAGAGTAGATTGCCTATGCTTTGCTGCCAAGATAGTGGGTGTCCATAAGAAGGTCTAAGGATTCCTTACTGGATGTTGTCCACTGGATGTTGTCCAGTTGTCCAGTCAGGTATAACTCTGACGGTGATTGCGGCTGAGTAAGAGAAAAACGGTCAAGGTGACTTTTCAACAGTGTAGAAGTTAGTTCTTCTGGGGTTTCTAAGACAGCTTTTAGGGAATCTTAAAGTGAATACCGTATTGTATGAAGCGACGGTGGAAGAACGACACAGCTCTTAATATCATCCAGTTATGTTCCAGTTATTTTGTTCGGGGAATTAAGCACTTCCTGTCTCGTTTTGGTAAAGATACGGCCAGTCATGCTCAGACCACTCCTATTATAAGCGCCTGTTGTTTGGTGGAATAGTCCTTCGCGCACACATTACGCACACGCATACCTCTGCTTCAGATGCTCTGATAAACCTCCCCTGTATATATTTATCATGAGGTTACACTGAAAACAATATTTCGCTCAAAGAGATGTGAACTATTGGTTTACATGCTTCATCATTGTCAAAGCCGTCCTTATCTTCTTTGTCTTCAAGCTCGTTGACGCAATCTTTAAGAATTAAAAATTTATTCTTTTTGGAAAGTGTAAAAACGAGTCTAGTTTCACTCGATTTTTGTACCCCATCCCATAGGATAGGAGGTATATTAAGTTTGTCACATAGTTTGTAACACGGTGAATTATTAATGGGAGACCCCCAAGACCTTAAGGGCATATGATCGAGACCGAATTCTAAATCGAATGAGCCATGTCCGTCCGTCCGTCCGTCTATTAGTCACATGTTCTTAGGCCTTAAATTTTGAGCTAGGGTGCTGAAACTTCGTACGTAAGGTCCACGTCATGCGAAGCAGTACAAGTGTAAACATTTTTGAACATTCCGCCCAAAGACACGCCCACAATCGGTCTAAATGTGCAACTACCTCCTGAGTTTTCACAACTGTAAGACGTTTTAAAAGGCTGAAATTTGACATTTTGTATCTCCTGATGAATGTAAGATACAAAAAAGACAAATTTAATTGGTAAACCTGCTCTAGTGGGCGTGGCATATATTTTAAGGGTAAATTTTCAAATGCAGTTTACTCAATATTTTTGCTCGAAATTGAAAAAAATTTGCTTAATATTTTATGTAGAAAACGTTTAGTTTCACATTTTGTTCATACAAGACTTTGGGCCACGCCCACATTTGGAGGCAGAATTGAAGAAAAACCTAAAATTTTCCAGAAAAACTTAATTTCGACTGGTCTTGAGCCTAATTTAGGAAAGCATGAAACAAAAAAAGTAGCTGGTTAGGTAAACGAGACTTCAGTCCAGATTTCGATCATTTAGAGTTTTTAGCCACGCCCCCTTTTAGGGGTCGATTTTTCAAAAATATTGAGTTTGAACCAAAAAACTGCATTTTTACATACATTTAAGTGTAATATGGAAATATATGTGGAAATATCTTATAATTAATAGTTTGCAATTAGGGGTTGACCACACCCCTTTTCAAAGTTTCCATTACTTATAAAATGTCAAAAAATAACTATGCCATCAGCATTTTAAAATGTGGGGTAGGATAGGGTATTCAACGGTCCGTTTTACGGACTGTAGCTTCTGCGTACATACTGTAGCACTTACTCACTGGTTTTTACTTGATTTCGCACCAAAGATGTCAAATATTTCTGCCTTAAATGTCCTGGTACTGCTTTTATAGAAGTCCCAATAGGGACAGGGTCCCTAGACCGTTTTTATTGATTAAAGATCTTCCTGCTCTCCCTCGAAGCTTCCTTATGTCGGTGTTCCACCATGGGAACTTAGATCCATTTTTGGGTCTGCTGATTGGGCAGGCCTAACAGAGAGCTAGGTTCTTTGCTTCTTACCAACCATCAGGTCTAGCTGGATGGTGATTGCGGCAGAGTAGGAGAAAAATTGTTACCTTGACTTTTTTAACAGTAGTAGTTAGTTCTTCTGTTAGTTCTTATGGGGTTTCTAAGACAGCTTTTGGGTGATCTTCAAGTGAATATTGAATTGTATGCAGCGACAGTCGAAGACTGACACAGCTCTTGACACCATACAGTTGCTGAAGGATTTGTTTGGGGAATTCAGGAATGACTTCCTGTCTTTTTTTGGTAAAGATACGGCCAGTCATGCTTAGACCACTCCTATTATAAGCGTCTGTTGTTTGGTGGAATAGTCCTTCGCGCACCCATTACGCACACGATACCTTTGCTTCAGATGCTCTGATAAACCTCGTCTGTATATATTTATCATGAGGTTACACTGAAAACAATATTTCGCTCAAAGAGATGTGAACTATTGGTTTACATGCTTCATCATTGTCAAAGCCGTCCTTATCTTCTTTGTCTTCAAGCTCGTTGACGCAATCTTTAAGAATTTAAATTTATTTATTTAAAAAAGTCTAGTTTGACTCGATTTTTTTTTACCAAAATTGTTGGCGAAAATTTCATAATCGAAAAGATCATGGAATCTTTTTTTACCATATGCAAAAAAAAATTCTGACTTTTGTTTCGACAGTTTTTTTTGCCACTTTTGTATAATGTGTTTTAAATATTTTGAAGTAAGAGGATGAACCACAGGAAATAAGAAAATGATAAGAATCTCCTAAACGAACACAAATTTTCAGTCTCAAATGCAAAAAACAGATCTAATGTGTTTTCGAGTTTCGTATTGGGGTTTCTCAATGAAATGACTAAGCTTGCATTAAATTGCAAATGTTTCGGCTACTCTACCAGCTTTATATATTCAGTATGAAAACCGCAGCCTATTTGAATTGTGGAGATTAAAAAATCCAAGATTAAATATCCAAGATTAAAAACTCCAAGATTGATGAAATGATTTAGCAATCAACTCTCTGCGATAAAAGATTATTTAGACAATCTAAGGCCAAGTAATGTGTTAAGAAGCGGATTCCGGAGTTATAAAGGAACGAATACACAAATCCCGCCTTTACATCGAAGCCCTCGAATAAGCTAATAGTTCAGTTATATAGGTACTTCTAAAAGAGTCTATTTGAAAATATGTAGGAATAAGAATGTGTGATTTTTTGCTGTGGAGGTGGAAAATACATTTAACATTAGAGTTTGTAAAACCTAGTCCTTTTATGTTACAAAATACTATACGAAAAGAGAACAAATTATTTTCTCATGTATGCATAAAAGTAATTTGGTGTTATTGTAAATTATGATTCATTATAGAGTTTTGTTTAATGAATAAATGACTTCTTTACAATATAACATACATATGGCCCCCAGAATCCATAGAGGGGTGGATTTACCCGGCAAACTGGACTGCCACTTAGGCTAATAGTTTCAAAAGTCTTGTTCCTTGTATCATTAGTATATGAAATGACTTTGTATTTCGGCATACGGAAGTAGAGTTTCAGTCACTTTTATGACAAACATCTCTGCGTCGAGTTAATTTTACTTCCCCTATCCTAACCGAAGGGTATGTTTTCTATTAATGTGTGTTAATAAGTAAGACTGTACATATCAATTATTTTGTTCTTTATGAGGAGAGACTGGAATCATATACCAAACACTGTAATTTAATGAAGACTAATTATTCACAGATCCTACAAGGTACAATGAGATGGGCGACATAAATTAATTGTCCTAGTAAACCACCCAGTTTCCTCATTTTTAAATAATACTTTTTATTATGTGCATAGGTGCATGTAAAGTTCTTTGTTTTCTAAAATTCTTGAGTTTTTGAAATACTTTAAATCGTTTGTGCTGATGTTTAAACGAGACTACACCGCAAGACGTCATCAGGTAAGCAGGTTCTTGTGTCTGTTTTAGATTTGCATTATTCTTTCTTCGTTTTTTTGAATATTCGTCCAAAAAGCAAATAAAACATTTTCTGTCGCATTCTACATGCAAATGCAACGATATATTGTAAAACGCAACTACTTCCTGAAGGATGTCAGCAATTTGCCCGAAAGTTGACGAGAAAAAAAGCCAGACTTTAAACTGACATTAATCCGATAAACATTGACTTAAGTGATTTCATCGGATTAAAATTTTATTTACAAAATTTTCAAAGATCAGTCTAATGAACGTTGCAAAGTATTTTAGTATTTTGCCACATTATGTTTGCTTAGAGCTCGTTTTTTCCGCATTAGGAGCAAACACAAAACAACATACCGTACAAAATTGCTACAGTATCCTTCGATATCCCAAAGGGTTGCACAACGGGTAGATACATCACAATAAACGACACAGCAAGGAATTATGCGCTCATCTTCACAATTGGTAAATGTAACAACAACCAAAGCGAATTTTTAAATTTGAAAAGATTGTGAAAAGGGGTGAAGTGAAATTCACTCTTTCGAAGGGGTGGTGGTGGTAGTTTGTGCTGCTCTTGTTGGTTTTTTTTTTGTTGATGTCAAGGATTTGAGTTGCGTCTGATCTCTGAAATTGTTAACACACGACGTTGAAAAGGAATTACACAGCTTAGGTAAATAGCAAGGAAGATGAGTTCTCGTTGCGAAAATGAGTCGGTTTTTTTAAGCATCCCTGCCTCGGTGTTTTCTGCCAGAGTTGCAAAATCGAACTACTTGCAAATTAACATAAAAACAATTTGGGCAATTAATTGCAAGCGTCATTCCTAATATTTCCAGAGCCATAAGTGGTTAAGTGCAACTTTGCTTTGTACCTGATTTGTTCGATTTTGCCAATAGGTGCAGGTCGCAATTTGAAAGGTTGCAAAATCGCAACTGGTATTGGTTCTCCTGCATTTAAATGGAAAAAAACTATATCGATGACAATCTTATCTAAAAGCTAAAAATATGCAACACAAGTGCATGACAAACAAAATCACAATAAGAACGCAAATAGCTGCTAAGAATTTTACAAATAAAATGCCATATTAAAACGAGCATTTCGGACTTATATCACCGGAGTCATGTCATGTCAAGTGGAAGTTGAAATGTTATTTTATAACATATGTCACCTTTAGCCATATACCGTTATAGTTTTGGACAAATATTTGTCTAACACAAATGGCTTTGTAACACGCATGTAACATACTTAACACGGTCTGCGATTTCACTCATTAGTTTTTGCCTGTACCTAATCAAGGTGGCTTTAGTGCGGTATTTTGTGCCTAAAATAGATTTTCAGCAATGAATATAAAAAAATATTTAAACAATAAAATTTGGTTAGAATAATGGTTTCTTTGGCTATAATACCCACAAGGCCTTATCAGATGCCATTAATGGTTTAACGATTCAAGTTTGTGACCACATGACTTTACGATATTATGTTGCTTACACACACACGCACACTTTCTTTAGCTCTTTGTGTATGTGGTGCACAAGTTGAGATGAAGCTGGTCCTTGACAAGCTTGTGGGTACAGCTGCCGTGAGCTCTAGCCTACTGCCTTTTGCTACGAGCGCCAAAGTGGTTGCAGTCTTACTTACTTACTTAAGGTGGCGCTGCAGTCCGGGTTAGACCTGGGCCTTAGCCAACAATCTTCACCAGCCGGCTCTGTCTCTATAGCTAGCGTCTCCAGTTTCACACGCGAAGTTGGCTGAGGTCCCCTTACACTTGCGTGCGCCACCTGAGTCTCGGTGCTCCTCTACTGCGCCGTCCCTGTGGGGTAAATTCGAAGATTTTCCGGCTCTAGATGACCCAGCCATCGTAGACATTGGATGACCCCACCACGTAGAAGTGGTTGCAGTCACCCGGCATCAAACTGTGTACATGGTCAAGCCTCAATTCAAATGTTTACTATATAGTTTTTCATATATAGCCCAAGGAAGATGGACATTATTATTTAAGTCCTTTTTAGCATGTCCAATACCGATATCCGAACAGAACTTGAATTTAATATTTGTTAAGAAAAAAAAAAAACAGGCAGCGATTTGGATGTTTGGACCCGATGCATTCCAAACAAAGGAAAAACGTTCAGTCTTTGCTTGGGACTCCGAGGGGTCATTTCTTGACTGGTGCGTTTAACACACCTAGGACACAATTTTAGGAGACCTACAATTTATTGCCGCATCCGAACGGTGAGCTGAAAAGTTTCTCTTGACGATTGTTACTTTCGTAGTCCCCTTTTGAGAACAAATATTTCATTGAGTGGGGTTGAAATTCTAGCGGAATGAATGTCGAAAGAAATAACTGAGTTTGGTTCACCGGCAGGGTATGATCCTGCACCCCTTACTTACACGCTGGTAATGATCTGACCATTTAACTACAGTTATCACAATTTATTCTTTGTCCAAGTTCGATCACACCACTATTTTTTGCCCAACGCATGCTATATATTCGTTGCTATTTGTTGTAAAAAATAAAAACTGGCGCTTAGACCACTAGTTTTAGTGAATTTATTCTTTGAATACGAGAGAACATATACGCCAGGAAAGGCGAACCTTTTAAGAGCCCCGTGCCATTTACAAAAAATAAACAGTTTGTAGAGCGTTTGGCGTGCCAACATGCAGTTTTTATGTTTTCTAACAGGGTGTTTTCATCACACATAAAACAGAGATTAACGTAGGAAGATTAAACATTAATCCAAAAGTGTTTCCACCGTAAAAGAGGAGATTAACTTTAATTAAGTGATGCTAAATGGCAATGTCTAGTCGTCACGTCCTTTGCGTATCTCCTTCTAAACTTCAGTTTTTTTTTGGCTCCCGGAACACTCCGAATCAAAAGTAACTACACTCATATTAAATTGCCATCGATTTTTTTAATCTATGATACGATATAACCCAAAAATAGAAAAAACTAGTGGGAGGGCTACAATCCGCTCAGGCGAATCGTTGGATATCCCATCCCATTTGACCACTGTAAGTAAGGTTGTTAAATTTCAGTTTCATTTAACATCAATTGTATTTAGAATTTCTCAGTTAAGAATCTTCGCAATAAGAAAGGGGCGTGGCATCCACCCCTTCTCAATAACATCGTATTTTTGTTTATATTTTTTATCAGAAGTGGTATACACGTGTTGAATGCACGCTTTTCATATTAAAAATTTGGCTTATACTTAAAAACGCCCCCAAAAGTGGGCGTCGTGAAAATTAATTCACTTGAATTGATGGCTTACTCAAATATCTGAACATTTTATAGTGCAAGTTTCTTGGATTTAAGAAACTAATCAAATTAAAACCGATTATTAGAATGCATATTAAGTGTGACCACGCCTACAAGAGGACGGTATTCGTTTTTTTTTAAATGTCACTCACAATACACTTAAGCGAGGATATCGCATACCAAATTTCAGCTTCCTGCGACAACTTTGATTCTCATGCTAATAAGTAAAGTGGGCGGATTTCAAAAAATTTTACACTTGTACTGCTTGGGGATCTAGAAAGAACAGATATCAAGTTTCAAATTCCTAGCTCAAAATTTAAGGCCTAAAATCTACCGACAGACAGACGGACGGACATGGCTCATTCGACTAACAATTCGTCCTCGATCATATGCCCTTAAGGTCTTGGGGGTCTGCGGTGATTATTTCTCTTAGTTACAAACTATACATCAAACTTAATATACCTTCTATCCTATGAGATGGGGTATAACAAGTGAGTAAGTGCGAGAGTTTGTCTGTAAAAGTAACATGTAACACCAAATCTTAAGGTTTCTTGGTCCGAATTCATATATAATTTGTACAAGCCACGCTCCCATAAGTGGGCATGGGTTTAAAGCTAAAATCAAATAATCATAATTTCGTTAGAATCATGAGAAAATGAGGTAAACGCGAAAATTATTTAAGAAAGAAACAGTTTTTTCCTAAAATCGCCCCTCAAAAGCGGGCTCAAAACTTTGCACAGGACCAAGTATTCAAATAGTAATATCTTCGATATTTGTTATAGATTTTTTTTCGATTTGGAGTCAACTTTCCGAAAAATCGGGTTTTTAAAGATCTAATATGTTAAAAGTGGGCAGGGTCGATTTTGTGGGCGGTCCAATTTCTCCCTTGTTAAAGGTCTTTTGCTAATATTGCTCAGTACCAAAATTTGAGTTCCTGTGCCCTGTCTAACTTGACCAAAAGGCATTTTGAGAGAAAATGTGAAATAGATGTTGTCTCACATTAAAGCCAGTAGTGGCCGTGGCCGTTGACGGATTAAGCCAATTTTCACACTTTGTCTGTGCAACAAAAGATCCAAGCCGTGTACCAAACTTCAGGTCTCTAGCTTGATTTTGAAGACGGACATACAGACGGACATACGGACGGACAGATGGACATGGCTTAATCCATTCACCTGTCCGTCTCGATCATATCTCTAAAAGGTCTTAAGGGTCTACGACGATTATATCACTGTGTAACAAACTGTGCATCAAAATTAATATACCCTCGGTCGGCTATAAAAAAGTGAAATTTGATGATGAGACTTACGTTCACAAAATTGATGGTGGACCAACTTTATCAACATCAACCAGCAGTATCAACATTTACATCCATCATTCTGTTACATAAGTGTGCACTCCTTAGTGCATTTAACTATTTTGACAGGTCCACCCACATCCATCTCAACTGTAAAGTAAACCGTTCTGCACACATTGAATAAAGAGACAAAAATAGCTCTTTTTCACATATACAGTGTGTGTGGGTGAAGCATTTATTTTGACACTAGTCGCCCGGGTATCGACTTGTAAGTGAATGTATCGAATGTATCACGAGTCGGGGTACAAATGTCACCTTACCTCAGGAATGTTAAACAAAAGTAGAGTCAGCTCCCAGAAACGTATGAACTTTGAGCCGTCTCTCATGACATGCCTGGTTGAACACATAAGTAGTCCGCACTCATATAACTAAAGCTGATGCTTCACTTTTCCCCAAGAACACCACTTCCTTGTCTCTTTATTCAATGTCTGCACATGGGCTTACACAACACAACAAACACAGCAGCTGTCAAGCAAAGGTTTGTTTGATTTGCTACATCAGAAAACGAAGAGAGCACGTAGAATACTGTACGGTTTGATTAAAGGATGTGTCACAAAGCTGCGTTGACTTTTGCTTTGTCTCGTTACGTGGCCTTTGTTTAACAATCAAGTTGGAAATATACCATTCGAAGAGAAGATTGAAAACCATCGAAAAAGTCAAGAATTCAACAAAAGCACAAACCACCGCCAAGTCAGCAATTCCAGCTTCACAGAAACGTAAAAATGAACGCGCAAAGTCATCGTGTTACTTTTTTTTTGCTTTTTCATAACTTTTTTATGTAAAAAAACATGTCACGATGAATGATAGAAGCAACTTTGTGGAAGCTCGCATTGAATATAATGTATTTGGATTAAAGTTGTCAAAGCAACGTTATCGCAACGCAGCTTTGTGACATAGTCTTTCAGAATTCATGCGCGGAAGAGATTTATTACGCGATTAATTTTAAATCTCTTCATGAAGAGATTAAAATTCGTGAAGAGATTAAAATTCGTATGGTTAATCTCGTGAATAAGAGGGGCTTCATCGAAGATTTGTCTTGATTGTGGATAAGTGTCTGGTGGAAACACTTTATAATCTCAAAGACAGTTTATGCTGCCACTCAAAGGTGTAGTCGGGTTTCTCATTTCTCAGGGCAGAAAGGCCCTGGGTTCAAAAATAGATGCAACTAACAATTTTTAGTTTTTTTATACCCGACCGAGGGTATATTAATTTTGATACATAGTTTGTAAAACAGTGAAATAATCACCGTAGACCCCTTAGACCTTTTAGAGATATGATCGAGACTGACAGGTAAGTCGAATTAGCCATGTCCGTCCGTCTGCCCGTACGTATGCAGTTTTGAAGTCCTTAAAATTGAGCTAGGAAACTGAAACTTGCAGCGTTGCTTGGTTCTCAGTTTGTACAGACAAAGTATGATGAGTACAGACAAATTTAGAAGATCCACCCACAGCCACGCCCACAATTGGCTTGAATGTCAGACAACCTCAAATTTACATTTTATTTCAAAATGACTTTTGGTCAAGTTAGACAAAACATATGAACTCAAATTTTGGTGGAGAGCAATTTTAGCCAAAAGCCTTTAATTAGACAAAAATTTGATCATGCCCACTTTTAACATCTGAAATCTTTGAAAACCTGATTTCTCGGGATATTCATTCTAAATTAAAAAAAAATTATATGACAAATATTAAAGATATTACAATTTGCTAAGTTTGTTGCATATGAAGCATTGAGCTCCGCCCACTTTTAGGGGGAAATCATAGGCGTTTTTGGGAAAAAAACTGTTTTTTTAAGTATTAGTATTAGCTTTTAACGCTTTGATTCGCTTAAGTATTAATATTCGCTTTTAACTTGATTTTAAATTTCGTGTTAATCTATATTGTTTAATAACGTAAATAAGTGATAAAATTAACGCCTAGGTTCAATCGCACACTTCAATCATCAAAATTATCCCAATATTTCTGGATACCACAAACAAATTGATAAACCTGCGCGTTTACTGACTTACTTACTCAATTGCAAAGACTGTATCACACACACCTTAGCAGTACAAATCAGGAGTATTGTTAGCTTCATGCTAGGATGAATGCTAGGCTAAAAGTGACCTAACATGCCATGGTAAAAATCCGAATTTCGTTGTCCTTACTTCGTTTACAGGGTTTGTCATCAGTAAATCCCATAACCGATGTTTATTCTCCATACCTCCGAATATTTTGTAGCAACCCATGTAAGGTGTGCACTATAAGTGCATTGCCACCTGAATTCAAACAGCCTTTCTTCATTTCAGACTTTAATTTGTAAATAAAACAACTTTTTTATTTTCTTAATTAAGTACACATTTATTTAGTTCGATTCAAACAGGTAACATCTTAAAAGTCGATTACCTATATGCTAGGCGTATTGAAAGCATCTAGTCTTTAACACCAGTTCACATAATTCACTTAAATACAGGACGCATTTTATTGGAGCTTATAATTATGTATATTCAAAAATAACTTACAAAAGCGATTGAGTATTTTTATCACAAATCATATCGTTCAAGCGCAGCTCTTACGTTCTAACCGGGGAATATATACAAACGGTTTTTTTTCTCTATCTAAGGATATGAATTTACCTAGAAATTCACTACAATGGCCCGTATATTGGTTCGGAATAGAACACAGCTGGAACTCCGCCTCCAAATGGCTCAGGCGGTGGTCTTGGTGTGGGCATCCGTTTGGAATGTTTTTTGTATCTGCAAAAAAAAAAATATGCTTGTTAGACATATCTGCATAAATTTGGCAGACAGCTTTCAAGACTAAACAACGTTGTTTTTGCATTAAACATTGAGGTCCTTAAAGGCTATCACCTTCTTCTAAAATAGTTAAACTTACTTTTTCGCCAAGCAACATGCAGTACAGGTGGCGATCACTGTAGCTATTCCGATCAGCGCCGCCAAAATTACTAACCAGGTGCCGGGTGATGCCATAAGGCTTGCGGCTGCCACAGGCTTTCGAATGGAGCAGGACTCGACTTGACTGACCCCAAACTCCACGTAAGTGTCAAAAAGCTGTTGTTTCAGCTTGTCCGAATCGATCAGCTTCTGCATTTCAAGCAACGGTATGGCAGCGCCATTTCTGAACATCTGGAAGCAGGAGCTCGTGGAAGTAAAGTCCAGGCTCAAATCAGACCTTGTCAGCACCTGAGTATCGAGGATATGAATTTCCAAATTCATCGGCTTGAGCTTGTTTTGAATTTGCTCCTGGAATGGTTGAATGATTCCCTGAATTTCGCTGGGTGGGCGCGCAAAGACAAACTTAAGCAGTGATTTGTCGCGTATAACAAAAACTTTGAGGTTATTGAATGTATGACGTTTCACCAGGGCCGAGTTATTGGCCCGGATTCGAAGCTGAAAATAACCATCCACATAGTTGGTGAACGACCCACCTGTGCGAAGTTCTCCAGTTCTGTTGTTTATTGTAAAGAGCCTTCCAACTGAGGTTTGGGACATATTTTTCGTCCGCTTGTAGAATTGTGGTACGAATGTTACATTCTCGATTGATAAATATATTGGCGGGGCTTCCGCATCCTCGTCGAAGGCGTGAACTGTGGCTATGACAGTGTCAATGGGGACATTTATCCTTATACCCACCGAAGGATCCTTTCTGTCGAATTGTGGCAAATTGTCGTCGATGTCTTGAATTTTTATAAGAACTTGCATTTGCGACGAATCGTACTGATCGTAGGGCTTGTTTAATGTGGCAAAGGATGGCTTGTAATTCAGCTTAAAGCATTTTACTGTGAGGGTGAAGGACTCCACTGCCTCACGATCAATAGGGCCAGTAGTGCGTATAATGGCCATGCTATCGTTTGTCCTTTCTAGAGTGAACATATTGTTGTCGTCACCGTGAGTTATGATGTAATCAATTGCGCCGTTGTCTCCTATGTCCTCGTCAATGGCTGTGAAGTTACCGACGACAGTTCCCGCCGGTTCCTCTTCGAGTACAGACATTTCAAGTGGTCGTTGGTTCTGTGAGAGAATAGGGAAAATAATGGTTAAGAAAGTATTTGCGAAAAAATTCCAATACTTACAAATTCTCTTTCGAATCGGGGCTCATGATCGTCGACGTCGAGCACGTTGATTTTCAAAATCCGTGTTGCCGACTGTCGTGGCTCACCGTTGTCGAAGACCTCTAGGATAACAACGTATGCATCCTTTTTCTCCCGATCCAAAGGAATCGCGGTCGTTATCAGCCCCGTATTTTCGTCAATCTCAAAGGCAGCTGCATCAGCTGTATCCTTTTGTATTCTATAAAATAGCGTGCCAGATGGAGTGCTGGGACTGTCTGGGTCACTAGCTTTTACCCTAAAAACTGCTGAGCGGATTGTTGCGTTCTGTATAAAGTAAAAAGGTTTTATAAATTTTTCAGAATATATTTTTTTTTACCTCCATAACACTGGCAGATTCTCCGATTTTAGGCGAAACAAAATATGGAATCCCATCATTTGCGCTTACATCTCCGATGTAAAGAATAACATTTACATCAGACCACAAAGTCTCCTGTTTAGGGACCTGACCACCATTGTCTTGTGCCCTTACGGTCAGTTCGTACGGCTCCGATCTGCCCTTACCCGTAAGTTGTCGTTTCGTTTTGATCTCCCCATTGAGCGGGTTAATACGAAACAGGCCCTTAACTTCACCTTCATCAACAAGCTCATAGCGAATTTCGCCACCCGGTCCTTCATCAGGATCATTGGCCAGAACTTTGACAACGAAAGAGTCTTCGGGAACATTCTCGGGGATGACAGCAGTGTAGTTCTTTTGAGTAAACTCCGGGGCGTTATCATTAACATCCAGAATATCGATTGTCAGCTCCACCAGACTCTGTTTGGACTCCGACGGCATTCCTGGAGCATCTTCCGCTTTTACCACGAGGCGAATGTGAGGATTTCGCTCGCGATCAATTGTTTGGTTCGTGGCTATGATGATCTCGCCAGTCACATTATTTATGTCAAAAAAGGCCGCGTTTTCTCCCTGCAGCGAGTATATGACCTTGTGGTAGCCAAAGTGTACATCTCGTGGCGTGAGAGCAGCATCCTGATCGGTAGCATGAACAGTAATCACTTTCTCAGGATGTTTCTTATTTTCGATCAGGGTAGCGTGGTATGACTCCTTGTCGAATATGGGCGCATTATCGTTCACATTCTCCACTGTTATGTTCACTTTCGAAATAGTACTCCGTTTACCATCCTCTGAATTGGCTTTTATTTGAAATTCGAATTCGTTGTCCTTTAGTGCCTCATAGTCAAGTCGTTTCTTAAGAATTATTTCGCCACTACGCTCGTGAATATCGAAGAAGTCCAAATTCTCATTGTCAACCAGTTCGAAACTTTTTATTGGAAGATTAGTGACTGGATCCTCAGCAGTAAGTGTAAAAAGAGTGCTGCCAATGGGCATTTCCTCCTTCACTTTGGCACTTACGATCGGCTTGGAGCTGGTCCAACCCTTATTTTTGAAAACAGGGTTTGTATCCTTGAACGATTGCACATAGATTGTTACCTCGGTTGTATCCACTTGCTGTTCAGGATCTACTTCTGCATTGAGGTCACGTACCTCGACAGTGAATGTGATAACAGCCGCAATGTTGTGCTTTAGAACACCGTTTACGGTTATTTCACCAGTGTCCGCGTTAATGCGAAAAGCCTCGTCGGCATTGTAGTTGTTCCTAAGGTTGTTTATGGCAACACCAGCTTTCGTTGTAGCCTTAGCGTGACCTTTTATTTGGTACTTTAACTTGGAATTCAGATCTTTATCTGTAGCAGTGACTTTAAGGACTCTTTCGCCAATATCCGTCCTCTCTGACACATAGCCTACATAGCTGGAGTGTTCAAACTTGGGTGGCTCATCATTAATGTCTTTTATGTTCACATAAACCGTCGTGGTAGCAGTTTCTGGTATTGGTAGGCCAGCGTCAACTGCATTGACTACAATCTCGAAGCTATCCATGTTGGAGTCCCGGTCCAATCTTGCCTGTGGTGATACCTGAATAAGTCCGCTTCTATACACAAAAAATAAGTTAATTGGGATCAAAAATAGTTTTGGCACATTTAGGAAAACTTACCTTTCATCAATGACGAAGTTATCGTTGGCGCCAATAATTCTATACCGGAGAAGTGTATCCAAACCATCTGGATCATGAGCAGATATCGTGGTAACATTGTAGCCGGCCATAGCGTTTTCTGGAATCGAAACTCGGTAGCTTGGCGGACCTAGGACTGGAACATGTTCAGTGTTTTGGAAGTGACCCCTAAATATTGGCCTTTGATTTCCGGAAATACCAACGCGAACTAGGACTCTAGTTGTATTGGTCAGTGGTGGTGTACCTGAAAAAAAAAACAAAGACTTTAGTTAGGTACCTTTTTGATTTATTACGTGGTCACATGTATAGACAAGCAGCACTGCGTAAAATTTACTCAATTCGCAATGCGTAAAACACATGTCTTCTATGCGTGTCTCTTATGCGTCCTCTATCAAAATACAGCAACGAATATACAGCATACATGAGGCAAAACCAGTAAGGTAGTCGAATTCGTACAAATTTTAAAGCGGTTATCAGTAGCTCAATTGGTTAGATCAGTATCCGCGAAAGGTGAAGGTTGTAGGATCATACCCTGTCGGTGACCAGAAAATGTTTTTTTTCCTGATTTTCGACTAAAACAGCGAAATGAGTTAAAAGTAAGCATGGAAAAGCACAAAATTCCCCGACCTGATGCATCTCTCCCCCCTCAGTGAGGACTATCATTTCTTGGTTGGCCTGATTTCTTGTAAGTGAAGCAGTTCTTATTTTTTATAAATACAACCCTGAACGTTTGGACAAGAGACATTTACTTTGCCTCAACCAGGAAAGCCCCATATTAAAAGGGTGGCAGCAAAAAAGCTTTCCCTCACTGAAATCACTTCTCCAGCTTCCAGTATAAAAAGTTGCCATACGCAAGACGTCACGTTGTCATCGTTACGTTAGTACGGCAGTCTATGTGCATAAGACAAGCAAAACGTTAATAGTGAAGAAGTCAACGACTTTGATTCTTGTAAAGGGTCTTCCAATTGGGGTTTTCGAGTTTTGGCAGTTGATAACGGCCATATTATTGAACCTTTATCTCTTCAATTAGCTGCTGTTGATTCAATGTCTTCTGCCAAATCAAAATGGAGAGTTGTAGCATGCAAAAATCAAATGTCAAAATTCAATTTTTAAACATTTTGAAATACATAGCTTTAATAAATGAATTGAATTTCGAAAAATTATATTCTGCTAAGAGGTCCATTTATGGATTACTGGGATCATCAGCATGCAAAATTGTCGAAGGTAAGATCCAACAGCGTTCAACAACCACTGTTTGATTTTTGGGCCGGTGGCGTTATCGGTCCATATTTTTTGAGAACGACTTTAACCTGGCCATCAACCAATGTCAACTGATTGTCAACTTATTTTAGCCTGAGTTGGATGATATTGACATCAATCACCTTCTTCCAGGCACCACCTTGCACGACCGATTCGAAGTCATGGCCATCTCACGTGGAAAATAATTTGAGCTGGGCACCGAGATTGTGTGATTCAACCATGCTACATAGACTTTTTCTTGCGAAGTTTTGTCAGACCAGACACTCTCCGAGGTGGACCGTAAATAAAGTTTTATTGCCCTGGCCGGGCTTAAATTTAAGCAACCAATGAGCTGCTTAGCTCTATATGTGGTGCAGAGACTTACAGTCAATGGTACGTAGACCCATAAACAATATTGGATAATTAGGAACAGTTTGTTTTAAGACCAGGCGGCACAATATCAGCCAAAGTAAAAAAGAAACATTCTTTATTATTTCTATTTAAATTTTGAGTTTTTTTACATATTTAAACAGACCAAAACCTCTCGATGTTTTCCAAAAAGAATCTACGACACGCTAACATTTTAAGAAACTGTTCTTTCGTAAGGTGCTAAGAGTGATACAATAGCTATTGACACCAGAGCTTAACGCTTCGCTCTATCGAAGATGATGATAGAGTTTTTATGTCCCACCCAGGGTATATTTAGTTTGATGTATAGTTTGTAACGCAGAAATAATCACCGTAGACCCCTAAGACCTTTTAGAGATATGAATGGGACCGACAGGAGAATCGATTAAGCCATGTCCGTCCGTCCGTCCGTATGTAAACAACTTTTAGGCCTTAAATTTTAAGGCAGAGAGCTGAAATTATGTGGGTTGGTTGGAAGTCCAGTCCTTCAGATCAAGTTTGAAAATAAGCTGAATCCGCCCACAGACACGCCCACTACAGGCCTGTATGTGCGACCACCTCTAATATAAAAAAATACTTTTTGCAAATTTTAGCTATGTTTTTCAATAAATATATATGAAATTTGACAAAATATTATATGACAAAAGCTATAGGTATTAGCTTTCTCTAACTTTTATGTATATATTGTATGTGCCTCCGCCCATATTGTATTGGCCACGCCCACTTTTTAAGGGATTTTAGCTTAAAATGACTGTTTTTCAATAAATATATATGAAATTTGACAAAATATTATATGACAAAAGCTATAGGTATTAGCTTTCTCTAACTTTTATGTATATATTGTATGTGCCTCCGCCCACTTTTGTGGGCGTGAAAAAAGTGATTTTTTAGTTAAAAGGGCGGAGTTTTAGGCCGAAATGTATGCAACCACCTAGTATAAAGCATTCAACAGTTATATTTTTATATCCCGCCCACTTTTTGGAGGCGTGGCAGTTTTCTTTTTGGTATGGTCGGGTATTTTTCAATCCGTCGTAGATGGATTGAAGCTTTTGCATACTCACTATTGGCTATGGTTTTTACATTATTTGAAAAGTTTAATTTAATTTTTAAAGCCTCGAGTGTACCTACCATAATCAGTTGCTGAAACAATCAGCTCATACTCCCCGCGTTCGGTATCCATCGACCTTGCGGCCTTTTCCAGTGTTATCTCGCCCGTTTCTTCGCTAACTTTAAAAACATGGCCGGATATGCTATTTTCTGACACGACCCCATATTTGATTCTCCCACCGCCTTGAGCAGGCCCATCGATGTCAATAGCTCGCACAAAGAACTGGGGCTCAAAATCTGTTGCACCTTCGCGTACGGTCCGAGTGTATTCCTTACTCTCAAACACTGGATAGTTGTCGTTTACATCCAGCACATCAACGAAAACATTCGCGTTCGATTCTCGCCCTCCACCGTCTATTGCGACAATGGTAAGGCTGTAGCTGCTCTGCCTTTCATAGTCCAAGCTCTTTTGAATGTACAAGCCTCCAGTCTCTGGGTCAGTATAGAAATTATCGGATCCGAATCCTTTGAGCAAATATGTAATCGCACCAAAGACATTGGAGTCCTTGTCGGTGGCACGAATGTCCCCCACCTTAGTGCGTGGTGGTTGATTTTCTTCGGTCTTGAAACGGTAAGCCTGCTGGTCAAACATTGGGGCATTGTCATTGGCATCGAGCAAATTGACAACGACTCTTGCACTGGACTTCTCCATTCCGCGAACTGAAGCAACAAGGTCAAATTCGAAAACTCGTAAACTGGGATCCGCAACGTCGTAGTCTAGCCTGCTGGAATCTAGGATTTTTACAACCACTGGAGTTCGACCTTGGCTCTCGACAGGGCTGACGCTGAAAACATTGTCAGCATTCTTGATCGGTCGCAGTGATAATTGGTAACGACTGTTGTCCCCCATATCCCTATCGTTGACGAATACAGAGAGACCTGGCAGTGGCATGCCATTGCGAAGATTTTCAGGAATAGAAATATTAAATACATCTGCATTGAACTCTGGATCGTGGTCGTCTACGTCAGTAACCACGATCGTAATGTGAGTTTTTGTAAAGTCTGGTGATTCTTCGCCATCAAGCAATTCAGTGGCCTTAACCGTGAAAACATACACTCCACCGTTTTGTAGAATCTCTGGATTCTCTCGGTCTAGTGGAACATCGGTTGTGAGGAGTATAGCACTTCCTTCCTCAGGTGTGCCGATCGGTTGCAATTTAAAGTGCCCGAAATGCTCATCTTCGAGGCTCAGTCGAACTGGTCGAGGTATACCAACATCTCCGTCAATCGCTGTGATCGTAAGGATCGACTGATCTGGCGGCGTGTTTTCCTCCACCGTGGCTGAGTAGGGTGCATTCGTGAAAACGGGCGGCTGATCCTGTACATCTACGATACTGATCGACACGGTGGCAAATGAGCTCAACTGATTGCCTATGGCACCGTCACGAGCCATGATAGTCATTATGTATGATGGTCGGCTTTCAAAGTCGAGCTCTTTGAGTAGAGTGATGCGCGCTGTATAATTTCCATCGGACAGTTTCTCTGCATATACTCCGAATGTATCACAGATATCATTTTCGCTTTTGGTCTCCTGATAGCACCTAAGCTCGATCTCAGCATTGACGCCCTCATCACGATCGATCACTATTATCTTGGGCTTAACTTCCAGCACAGATCCCACTTTTGTGGACTCGCTGACAGTCACACTGTATGGTCGACCGATGAACGTCGGATTGTTATCATTGTAGTCCCGGATGGGAATTTCTCTTCGCAGCGAAATTGTATTCGGATCGGTGCCATAGATACCCTCATCCGTGATGCTTAGAATCACCTCAATCGTATTCTGTGATTCTCGATCCAATTCTTGCCGCAGTCGCACCACACCGGTATCTCGGTCCACGGAAAATACCGGTCCCGATATGCTGTACTTGAGTTTGCTTCCTTCTGGGTCGATTCCTATGGAGAAAAGAAAGGAAATTAGATTCATAGATTCATAGATAGAGCATCTCATCAATCATATTATAATCATGGAGTTTTTCTGAGGGAATTTTAATGAGTTGAAAGGAAATTAAAGAAAGTGGGTGAAGAGGAAAACAATGGATTACTCGTGTGAAAATCAAAATGCGTTTTCAGGTTTTCTTATGAACCAGAGGCGAATGATTTGAAACATTTTGCATTGAAATTACCATGTATCCATCTACCTGCGGAGTATTTCATTTCCGCACTATTATAATATCGTTAGGCGGAAAGGTAAAGGCAATTAAAAATTTACTATGGAAATTTTTGTTTTTAAAAGGTTGTGTTAACAATAGGAACGACTGCCTGCGGAATTCGGAAGGCACTATTGAGACCCTTTGAGATTAGTAAGTGAAATTATGGGCGCTTTTAAAAGTGTAAAAACATTATTTACACTTTTGTCAAATGTCGTCAGCCATCAACAACGCATCTTTAGAGTTTGACATAGACACTTAAGGTTCTCTTGCAAAGGGTAACTTTTGTAGAAAAATTGTGTAGATAAGTGCAGATCCCATGAAATTAGACATAGGCTATAGGCACCCTGTAGAATGGTATTGCCTCATGCTCTAACGACGCGAAACAGACTCGTCATCTCTTTGAAAAGTGAATCTTTCTCTCTCAGTCGCCTGAGGACCCAGGGTGGATGGAATGCTTGAAGCTCGGGTTTGACTCAGGCCTTGATGAACTCGACATTCGGGATTTTAAGTTCAATATCAGAAGTGCTGTCAATTCTTCGCCGACCAACGCCAAGTAGTTCGGGCGCATTATTCCTCAGTTTTTGGGAGTAGACTTGGGTCAAAGCAAAGAGTGTTAAGTTTACTGAATTTCGTGTTTTAGTTCTTTAAAAGAGGTGTGAAATTCAGGAAACTTAATAAAAGGCATCAACTCGCTCTGTTATTCTATCAAAAAACTTGCATGATCTCTGCGTCTCTCTTTTGCATCTATTTACTTTAGGTTTAGACTTAAGTGAAAGAAAAACTACGACCTCTACTACGGCGACTGCTATCGGCATCAAAGACAGCGCCTATTTGGATGTGGTTTCGTTGTTGGAGGCAGACTTAGGCAAAAAGTCTTGAGCTTCAACCCTGTAAGCGAGCGCCTCGCGACGATCCGCATCAAGGCTAAATTCACCAACATTAGCCTCATATGCGCGCATGCTCCCACAGAGGAGAAAGATGACGAGACCAAAGATATGTTCTACGAGCTCCTGGACAAAACTTCTATGAGCAGTGCCCTAGCTACGACATTAAGATTGTCCTAGGCGATTTTAATGCCAAGCTAAGAAGGGAGGGCATCTTTGGTCGTACTGTCGGAAAGCATAGCCTGCACGACACGACCTCCGATAACGGATTCAGGCTGATCGACTTTGCTGCGGGGCGACACGTTGTGGTAGCTAGTACACAGTTCCCGCATCTCAATATCCACAAAGGGACATGGAGATCTCCCGATCAATCAACCGTCAACCAGATTGACCACATTGCGATCGACGCAAGGCACTTCTCCAGTATCATGGATGTCCGAACATTCCGAGGGGCCAACATTGACTCGGATCACTACCTTGTTGTAGCCAAGGTACGGCTGCGGATATCCCGACCAACGCCTAGTAATGGAAATACTGTGAGGAAGTTTGACGTCGGCCGACTACAATCGCAAGAGATCGCCAGGTCCTTCTCCAACCGAGTCTCTCAAAACCTTCTACGAAGTCCTATGCAACCAGCATCAAGTATTGATAGCCAGTGGCAATATTGCCAAAATGCCATCAGAGACGCCGCCTCTGAAGTGCTGGGTTTCACACGGCCACCACAACGAAACCCCCGGTTTGATAATGCATGCCGGCAAGCACATGCAGCTAAACAGGAAGCATACAAAGACGCGCTGCACAGAAGGACTAGAGCTGCTCGCGAGCTCTACGAGCAGAGGAGGAGAGAGGAACACCGGCTTCTCCGAAGGAAAAAGAGAGAGAGCACGAGAAACGCGCGGTTGAAGAGATAGAGAGATGTTACAACAGGAATCAGGTTAGAAAGTTTTACCAAAGGATCAAAAGGTCCTGCCAAGGGTATAAACTTCGAACTGAAGACTGTAAGGACCATCAAGGGAACATCGTTGTAGAATCGCAGTCGGTGCTGAGGATTTGGAATGACCACTTCTGCAGACTGTATAACGGTGAGGACGAACCAAATACCGCTGTCAGGCAGAACGAACCATTCAACCCGGGCGAAGATGTTACCGACAAAGCATACGAACGATACCGCCCACCCGACCTGGAGGAGGTGAATGTAGCTGTATCTAAGCTCAAGTGCAACAAAGCAGCCGGAGCAGACAGCCTAGCTGCCGAACTTTTTAAATCCGCTGTTGTGCCAACTACAGGGGCATAAGTCTTTTTAACATCGCATACAAGATTTTTTTTGCTGTACTGTGTGAGCACCTGAAGCCGTTTGTCAACAATCTGATAGGCACATATCAGTGTGGCTTTAGGCCAGGAAAGTCCACCATCGATCAAATATTCACACTGCGTCAGATCTTGGAGAAAACCCAGGAATTCCAAATCGATACACACCACCTCTTCATCGATTTCAAGGCCGCGTATGACAGCATCTATAGAGACGACCTATATAGCGCAATGCCTAGTTTTGGCATCCCTGCCAAACTCGTCAGCCTGTGCAGGATGACGATGGAAAATTCACGCTGTTCCGTCAAAGTTAGCAAAGACCTCACCGGCCCCTTTGATGTCAAAAAATGATTTAGACAAGGCGACGCGCTGTCATGCGACTTCTTTAACATCATACTTGAGAGAATTGTGCAGAACTCTCGCGCCAACATCTTTCAAAAGTCCGTTCAACTACTCGCATATGCAGACGACATTGACATAATCGGTAGAACAAAGCGTGGTGTCAGTGAAGCCTTCGTGAGTATTGGGACGGAAGCGGCGAATATGGGTTTAGCAGTCAATGAGGGCAAAACCAAGTATATGCTGTCATCAAGAAAAGACACCCAACACCGACGTCTTGGACAAAACATCACCATCCACAGCTATAATTTTGAAGTAGTTAGGGACTTTTTCTACCTGGGTTCCGCTATCAATTTAGACAATGACACCGGCGCTGAAATCAAACGAAGGATAACTCTTGCCAATCGCTGTTTCTTTGGGCTAAGGAGGCAATTGAGTAGCAAAGCCCTCTCTCGAGCAACTAAAGTGTCCATTTATAAGACCCTCATCATCCCAGTCCTGCTTGACGGTGCAGAAGCATGGACCCTGTCAAAGGCGGATGAAAACACTTTAGGCTGTTTCGAGAGGTAAATTCTTCGGACGATTTATGGTCCCGTCTGCATAGACGGAGAGTGGAGGAGGAGATATAATATAACAGCCCAGGTCCACCCCGGACTGTAGCGCCACCTTAAGTAAGTAAGTAAGTTAGGCTTTAGAGGCGCATGTTGATTTAGACGGGATAAACCCCCATGGAGATTATTTATTTACTTGCTCATCTGCAGGAGGCATGCGTTGGTCTTTTGAAGTCTCTTTGCTCGTCGTGGGATATCGCTTAAGTTTTACGTAGTAAAAATCAAATCATAAGGCTGCACACAACAAGTTATCAGGGTGACAAAATGAAAAATTATCCAATGAAAAACCGAGTGCCGAATGCTGACGAAAGTTTTTGCGATTGTTAACAACAATGAGATCTGGTAAAATGGCAGAAGTCTTAGTGTAGAGCTATTTCGCTCAGAAACCACATTGGGAGTCATCACTGGTGTCTCGACTCGAGTATCTATTTAATAATCTTTCTGATTACGAAGTATCCTGTACTTGCTTATAGCGAGAGATAGGTCATTAAAATGCCAACTCTCATTGACTATTGATTGTAAAACGCAAAACTGATGAGTTCATTAAAATGGTATGTTTTTTGATGCAATCACGCTGTCAATCACCTTGCGAAAAAAATGCTCATCAAATAATCATAAGAAGCGTTTTGTACTTTTCGTGAGGATTATCTATACGAAGATGCAAATTTCTTCTTGTCTGCAATTCATTCATATATAACCTTTATAAAAACCAACAACACATAAGTGGACATACATTCGACTTGAAAGACATGTGTCCATTATAAACAATCAAACGAAACGAAATTGTTTTACCGGCCAATAGGAATTCCAAGGTAAGATGCTAAACAGTTTAGGTATACTGATCAGATGTGTGGATTGCTTGCGAATTGTTTTCACTTATTAATTTTTTATCAAATTTTATTAATTCGATCCACGAAGAAATTTAGGAGGAGTTTTTTTTTGAGTAAATAATAGATTTATGTATGTAGCTGAGTGCTAGTTAAGGTTATTGTTTAAAAAATCACCGGGATCATCCGAATAGATGGAACGAAGAAGAGTTTGCTTTTCATTTGTCATTTACAAATGGCACCTCTGGTGAGCAACATAACCAGAGGTTCTTATTAAAAGAACAGCAGGTAAGATTTACACAGCGATTTACCTGTTCCGATTGAAGCCGGTTTTTCGAAATATGTACAATTACTATACCAAGGTTAGAAGTGGGCGGCGAACTAACAATTAAGGAATTTATTTAGGGTCGTCTAGCCGTGAAAATATCCAGAGTGCATTTTGAGTAGAGAAGAACTCTGACCCATTGTAGTAAAAAAAAACTTTTTTCTCTCTCCATCAGATTATATAAATGGAAACCTCCTCTCAAAATGCATAAAGTAGTCAGCTTAGTTGAATGTAATCTTTCAGGGCTGTGATTTAAATGTCTGAGACGGATTTATAAGTTTCGACTTTGGCGAAGTAAGTTTTTGCAGAAGATTTTTTTTTTTATTTGTAGATATGGGGAAAGCGCAATTTATAATTCGACCACTTAAACCAAAAGTGTTCAAGAATCCATTTTTTATTCGGTTAATAGGTATAGTTAAAATTATTCTTTTTGTAATTTAGTAAATATGCTGTTAGTGACATAAATGTTACAAAAGTAGGGGAGACTGGGTACAATTGAAACACAGTACGGTTGAAACAACGTAAATATCTCTTCAATCGTATGCGTTACACATTTTTATACCTGACCCAGGGTATATAAAGTTTGATGTATAGTATGTAACGCAGTGAAATAATCGCCGTAGACCCCTAAGACCTTTTAAAGATATGAACGGGACTCTAAAAGGTCTTAGGGGTCCAATTTTAGGCCTTAAATTTTAAGGTAGAGAGCTGAAATTATGCGGGTTGGCTGGAAGTCTATTGGACCAGAACAAGTTTGAAAATTAGCTGTATCCGCCCACAGACACGCCCACTACAGGCCTGTATTTGTGACCATCTCTAATTTAAAAAAAAATACTTTTTCCGAATTTTAGCTGTTACAATTGTGCTAGCGCATTCATTTTTGGTATATAACATTGCCTTGAAGTAGTCTAGAAAGTTTAGCCTTTTCATTGACCACGCTCATTTTTTTGAGGGGTTTTAGCTTAAAATGACTGTTTTTCAATAAATAAATATGAAATTTGACTAAAAATTGTATATCTAAAAAGTTGTAGATAATAGCATTTTATAACTTTCATGTACATGTAGTATGTGCTTCCGCCCAGTGTTGTGGGCGTGGCGTTGAAAAAAGTGGGCGGAGTTTTAGGCCGATATATATGCAACCACTTAGTATAAAGCATTCAACAGTTATATTTTTATATCCCGCCCACTTTTTGGAGGCGTAGCAGTTTTTGTTTTTGTATGGTCGGGTATTTTGCAATCCGTCGTAGATGGACTGAAGCTTTTGCATACGCACTGTTGCACGTTCCCACTTGTTACTCATCACATTTAGATGTGATGAGGAAATAAAGCGGTAAGAGGTACGAACAAACGTCAGCCATGTTTTGCCGTATTTACAGCACCAAGTAAGTTTTTTTGTGCTGATTTTTTTTTCTTGATTTGTAACTGTGTTTGTATTTATATCAGAGAATTGATGGTTTTTATGCGTTCAAAGTGAAAAAAGAAGAATAAAATATAATGACTTGTTTAAAAATGTCATATTTGTAACCTTTACTTTTTTCAATTTTTACCTAAAAGAGGGGTTGGGGACAGTCGAAACACTTTTTCTGGAACACAACATTATATTAACATAGTTTTTTCGTTTTTAGTTGCCAAGAATTCGTGAAAAAAGACCTCGAGGGGCAGGTAAAAATATCAATTCATAAAGACACCTACAACGATGTTAAAGCTGGTGATTCGTTGTGAGTAGTGGTGAAGAAACATGGTTATGTTAGGTTAGGGTGAAGTGGCAGTCGGGTGCAAGGAAACCGACACACTTAGACCTTATATATTGTGATATCACGGCATCCAGATCCAGTAGGGAATCCCTCCTACTCGTTGAACCACTTTGAGCTACTAAAGAAGCATGAGAACCGTTTTGGGTCTGGTCTGTAGTGTTTAGTTTAGATTGCTAAGATCATTATAGAAAAAAAGTTCCAATGTGAAGGTTTCGGTTCTTAGAGAGAGCAGGGGTCGTTATTGAAGTCGATGACAGAGACACGAAGCCTGGTTTTATGCTTACCTCTCAGACAGTGTCCTGAAATGACAACGATTGTAGCAATGATGTGACTTTTTAGCAACATTTACTTCATTCATTTCCTAGAATTCATAGTACAATAGTAATCATCGGTTTTCAATTTTAAGGTCTACATTATTAGCTTTGTTCAGATCACAATATCCCTAAATGTAATCTAAAGTTTGACCATGAAATTGATGCTTTGTCTTTAACCTATGTTCCCACTTTGTGGTATAAAATATCAGTATCAAGTGAGTTTAAAAAGTGTTTATAAAGAGATTAAGCAAAATGGAGAATTCAAGAGAGTAGCAGCGAGAAAGGATACTGTGTGTTTATTATATTTTGGAAGTTAGCATGCTGCTTGGCAAAAGCCTTCGGAGGTGGTAAAGTTTATTCATTGCTATATAGATAGCTTGTTTCACTTTAGCTGTATGCGGCTTTCAGCACAACTTGGCGTCTAAAGTCACACCGAGATACTTAAAATCAGACACTGACTCAAGTTCCAAGCACTTTATGTCACAGGTTGACGTGGTGCAAGCTTTATGATGGTAGATGATGCCGTTGGTGTGATAAGGACTCGAGAGTGAAAACACATAACTTTTGACTTGTTGCTTAAAACCATTTTATGAAAAGTAAACCAGATTTTTAAAAGCAACAAGTCCGTATTAATTTCTAATTTTAGACATTCAATGGAAGATGTTGCATAAGATAACCCTAGGTTATCAGCAAAGGCGATCATTGAAACATTTAAATCTAAATGAAAAATTGAGTTTATATAGATTACAAACATCAGAGGGCCAAGGACCGATCCCTGGGGCACACCACTTTTTCCTGCTGGTAGCGCCCCACTAATTTTTTTTTATGCGAACAAATTGCACTCAACAACTTAAAAAATTTCCTCTGAAGCCAAGTCTGTAAAGCTTCTTTAACAGGATTTTGTGTGAGACTAGATCAAGGCTTTTGTTAAGTCTAGAAAAAGGCCAGCTGTCTTTTTACTTTTTAAAAGACCCTCTTTACTTTTTTTACTTTTTTTTAAACCCTCGAAATTTTTTTCTTAAAACCAGATTAAAGCATCTTCAGTGGATTTATGTTTAGTGAATCCAAAGTGTGCTTATTAATAAGTTTAAACTTTTCTATTCAATTTAACATTCTTCGTGTAGCAATTTTTTCGAAAATTTTTGAAAACACAGAGAGGATAGCAATGGGTCTATAGTTGTTAGGGTCACAGGGATCACCTTTTTTAAAAAATTAGGACTATGACAGAGATTTTCAAACAGTTAAGAAAAATTCCATTTTGAAAGCTTTTATTGATAAGGAATGTGATTAGACAACGTATGTGGGTGATTATTTATATACCCGACCCAGGGTATATTAAGTTTGATGTTTCTTAATAAGTACGCTACTAATGCCATCCATACCACATGAGTGTTTCAGTTTTAGGTCAGAGACAACATTCGTAACTTCACCTTTAGAAACAATATAAGCTACGGCAAAACTTGCTGGAAGACATGCTTAAAATATTTGAAAATTATCTTGAAAGCAGACTCTTTCGTGTTAGGTGTAGTAGTGAATACTCGAGTTTCAAGCAAATTCGGGCTGGCGTACCCCAGGGAAGCGTCCTCGGCCCGACCCTGTTCCTGCTCTACACGAGAGACATACCTCTAGATGACGAGACTGTCGTGGCCACGTTTGCGGACGATACGGCCATCCTGGCAACAGGTGAATCAGTCGAGTCATCAACGAGAAACCTCCAACGAGCATTGGACAGAATTTGTGTCTGGACGAAGACTTGGCGAATCGCTCTTAACGAGATCAAGTCTACGCATGTGAATTTCACTTACAGAAGGGTTAACAATTTACCTCTGTTCATAAATTCTGCACAAATACCTTATGCAAATGAAGCGAAGTATCTAGGGATGACACTGGACGCTAAACTAAGGTGGAAACAACACGTAAAGAAGAAGCGTGACGACCTCGAGATTAGGCTCAGGGAAATGTATTGGCTTATCGGAAGATTTTCGAAACTAAGCATATATAACAAACTGCTCTTGTACAGGCAGGTGTTAAAGGCGTCCTGGACATACGGTATATAACTTTGGGGTTGTACCAAGCCGAGCAACATGTCCATGTTGCAGACTTTCCAAAACAAGACGCTAAGAGCAATTGTGAATGCTCCATGGTATATCAGGAATAGTGACATTCACAGAGATTTAGGAATAGCTACCGTGAGCGAAGAAGTAACAAACTTTGCTCGAAAGATAAATGCTCGCCTTTATGTTCATTGCAACAATGCGATGATCCGTACTCTCAACGAGACTCTTAACGATGTAAACAACGAGCGACGACTACAAAGAACAAGACCCTTCGATCAAGCGACTTAGGGTGAAGCCGCACGAATGAACGGCTTAGTAGGTGCATTCACTGGATAGGAACCTACCCAATGTGATAAGCACTACGGAAGCGTAAACTACTTGTTAAGTTAACTTAGTTGTAGTCAAGAAGTATTTTGAGAGAGCGAAAATTTACTACTATGAAGTGCGTTCTGGCAGTTTCATAGTGTCTCTCATAAATGGGTTGTTTTTTTAGCACGTGGAAATCGGGCACAACCAATATCAGCCACTTCGGTATTATATACCTGCTATAGTGGGCGTATTGGTATCTTTGAAAGATTTCGGAGTTTAAGCCTCCGTCCACCCTAGTATTAAAAAAAAAAAAAACCTTCAGAAACTAAACTGAAGAAAAAGGATGAGGAATTGAAGTTATCTAGAAACGAACTTTTCTTGAACTTTTTTGCAAATTGACTCTGTTATCCAAGGCTCAATTTTTTTTGTGTTTCGACCTACTTTTAGAATATTTGCTTTCCTCAATTTAAGATTGTAGAGTTTGTACAAACATTCCAAAAGCGTCAGATGGACAACTACAGTTGTAAACCGTGCTTCTAGATTAAGCGATTGTCTCAATTGGATAAACTAGTAGTGACATTCTGTTCCTGCTGTTTCATATTTTTTCGTGATTGGTCTTCAGATTAAAGCCCTACGAAAGTAACTTCTGTGGCAGAGTGATCTGTGATGTTTAAATCTAGAACATAAGGGACAATAGCAGATACAAATCTTGTTCTAAGAATGATGTGGTCAATACACGTCCTGGTATTGACAATGATGCAAAACAATTATAACTAGGATTAGGCCCTAAGGGCACATGGTCGAGACCAAGTCGCGAGTCAAAGAATTCTGTTTGCCATTAATTTTGGCCTAGATGGCTGCAACTTAGAAGTACCAGCCTTTTGGTGGTTTGTCTTCCGAAGCAAAACAAATGCTAACATATTTTAAATCCACATTTTTAAAAGCTATGTGTATTAATGGACAACCTTAATAAAGAATGAAGAAATAAAAGACATCAAAGAGTGTTTGGTGTCAAATTTTCGAATGGCTCAATATCTATTTTCCAAGGGTCGGCCGAATATCAAACACCTCTTTCCAATATGCAAAACGTATGGACAACAATCAGATGCATACCAGATGCATTCATGAAATACTCTGCTAGTTATATTGTTGCTTTTCTCCGTAGAGGCATAACACTTGCGGGATAAGCTTTGGTGTTTCTGTGCAGAGTTTTCATGTTCCGTACTGGCCCAACAGCATTTGCGTATTGGATGTAGAATTACTTTTCTCTTCTATCTTTCTATCTTTTCTATCCTCAAAATATTTCCGATCTCGATGTGCTATGCATCTGAAGGGTATTCATAACCCCTCGATCGCGAGTTAATTGTAAAAAAAATTTTTTTTACAAAGTCTGCTTTTAAAATAGATAGTCGTAGACCCCTTTGATTTTTTAAAGATATGATCGCGACCGACATCCGCATGCTATATCTATCCTTCCGTCTGTAAATCTGTCAATATGTTTGAGAAGAGGATAGATGGACAGATGAGAGAAAGAGATATTTTAAAGTCTTTAAAATTAAGCTAGAGAGCTGAAACTAAGAGTGTAGCGATTTTGTTAAAACAAAGTATGATAGTTGCTAAGAACCGGCACAGCCACGCCCTTTTGACTGAATTTTATATAATTCGAAACACAGAATTTATTTCAAAACAAAACTTTTAACAAACCTAAGCAAGGCATTCAATTTTGGTCTATAGTCAATATGGACAGAAATCGTTAGCTACTCCAGCAATTGATAGCCTAGCTAGCCTCTATGCACCATCCGCTAAACACTCTTTTACCATGATAGATTTTAAAAAGCTTGATTTCTCTAAGATTTTGTTCTAAATGGAAGTTAAAATCAAGAAATATTATCGCTAAGTTGTATGCTTTCCAAGTATTTTACTCCCCCTATTTTAAAAAGGAACTTTAAGTGAACTTTTTTTACACTTGTTTTCTCTAATTTGAAAAAGGTTTATTGAAAAAACTTTTTTATTTTTTTTGTTTAAACTGTTTAAAAAGTGGGCCCTATCAATGCAAGGATAAAAATTTTTTCGAGGGACTTAGTTTTTTAAATTTATTCAATAAAGATAAAGATAGTGCCTCACACCAAAAGTCAGTATCCATAGTAATCCTTAGTATCCTTAGTATCTTAGTAACGGTAATAAATATGTGCTATTCCGAAAAAAACTCAGCATAGGTAGATCATTTTCTAAAAATTGAAGGGAAATCATAGCGGCTTAAGTTGTCCTCGAGATACGCTTAAAATCATTTGCGTTGGTTTACGGCTATGATTGTTTCAGTAAAATGTTGATAAGTTAAATATATTTCTAATTAAAATTATCAGTTAATTAATTACCTATTATATTAAAATTCATTGGTGTGAATGAAACTCATGTCATTTTGTACAACCGATTTCCGAGTATGGATAATTCACCCGCCGAATTGGCTTATTTCTGAGGTGTAAACCACCGAGATCGTGTAATTCGAAGCCTTTATTAAGGTTTTCTTCAACACAATTTGGGCGCCATTAGTTCAATTGAGCCTGGAGTCATTGGAGACTAAATGTTAAAGTTTTTCGAACAGTCAGTCATTAAACTTGACGTACTTAAGGATTTCAGCTGAACGATGACGACGTACATTTTACAAAGCTTTATTTTATAGGGTCTATATTAATTTCAATAGAGACTTCTATGCATGATAATGCATCACATTTGTGAAAATTTTCGACGAGGCCAAAGCTAGATCCTTTTTAAAAGCATTTCAAAAACATTCAAAAAATCTCGAATGACTAACCGCATAAAATCTTACGAAGTCATTCTTATAACAAAGTTAATAATTCACAGTAAATTTAAGTAGGTACTGCTTTTTGTTGTAAAAAACCAACCAAACATAGTCTAACGAAGAAAATCAAGCAAGTAGGAAGAACAACTCTTTTGGATAAACAACTTATGAATTTGGCAAATTTAGGTCCACCTCAACGGCCAAGTTTTTCTCTTCCGTCTGTTTGTTTCTTTTCCTGCCTCTGTACCTTCCTCACAACCAGTTTTACTTTATAAACAAAAACTCGAAACTCGCTTTTCCAACCGGCATGCATTCCCTTTTGTTGTTTCAAACTTGGTTCACTACTTATGGCTACTCCGGAAAACAAATTGTGTGACTCTTGGATACCAAAAACAGAGGCGAAATCGTAGGTATGAATGTGGCTCCATTTTCATAGACGACATTGTCATAAATATTCCTGTAACGTACCTTGGTATAGTTACAACTAATTCGGCGAAAAACCGAGTCAAGTTCATTGGACGCTCTTCCGCCGACTCCATTTGTTATGTGAGATTCAAAAATGCATGCATTATGCATCAACCTTATTAACGCTAAAAGAAAACACAACAGATTAAATAACAAAAACCGGTAGCATAAATTATTATTATTTTCTCTGGCCCTCGCGGTGCGGCGCGAAGAGCTTTAATGGGAACCACTGGAGTTTGGGAAATGTGTCATGATGATCATCTTTCTCTGTATGAATCTCCATACCTACTTCCCGCGCTGAGTGGTTATTGATCATTGGAAATGGGTCAAGTGAGACCCATAACACCATTGCCGTGCTAGCCGGATGCAAGTTTGAGGTACAGCTGGTTTTTCATATTCTCATGATTCTCAAGCGGTGCGCGAACTGATCATGTTTGCACTTTCTAAAAGTGCTGAGCTCATTTGAATAGTCAAGACACTGTTTTGCTAACTGGTTTAAGCAATGATATTGAATGGGATATCGAATTCTTAAAATATTTGAATGAACTAGACCAGACTGAAAAGTGAATGGCCTTCTCAAGTATAGAGATCATACTGGTCTAATCATTTTATACCACCAAGCACTAATTTTACACACAGCAAAAAAAAAGTTCTCAATGAAAATCGTGGTTTGATAATTACGTTTACAATCTTTATTAGTCAAATTAAACGCGTTGAATGAAGAAAAGTGTTTTTTATCGTCTGTGTAACCCTTTTAATGTAATTATTGCCTGTTCAGCGTTTCAGAGGCAAAACAATTTGAGAAATGTTATGCTCGGTGGAGCGTTAGCGGAGGTTCCGCACCACTTTAAAGAAGTGTTGCTTTCATTGGATTTGTCGATTAGTATCAGAGTCACGCATAGTTGTTGTCGGATTGTTAAGTAGAAAGATTTGGTGAACCAATTAGAATTTCTATACCCGAGAAGCGTTCACATTTATATGGGAGTAAGCGCTTATTGAACCGATTAAAAGTAAAATAAACCATGCAACTTGCAGTAAAGAAGTTTTCAAATTTCGAATTTTCGTTCAGTTTTCTATGGCGAACTTTTGGTAACAGGTTCATGACTACCCTTGTAATGAGCTAACATAACGCAAGCGGAAAGGATCACATCACAACAGGAGAGAGGAGAAAAAGTGCTGCACTTTGATCTTAAACTACAGACGGCTGTAATAGCGAGAGAAAATCTCATCCTCAGAAAAGGAAGAGGCTTTGGCTTTGCCATCGCTTCGTCACGATACGGCGGCTTTGGAATCCTCTTTGAATTGACATTTCCTACAAATATATATACCTGCCTTTTTCGGCAAAAACTGCTTTTTCTTCGTATTCTGAGTGCTTGTATTGCCTTTTGTGTACTACTAAGGGCCGGTTTTTTAGTGCTGAGTTAAGCCAAGCTTAAACTAAGGTCTGTTAATCCCGTAACAAAGCGAATCTGGAGTAAACTCAGCGAGCAGTTTTTCAGTGCAGAGTACAAAGTTGTCAAAATCGACTCTCGAAATTATTGACTCGCCCAGCTTTCACAGAAAAACACAAGAAAAGAAGTTCGAGTTATTCTCAAATGTCATTTTTCACAGCAACGCGCAAATCAACTGACATTCTGCGCAGAAAAAACATTCAAAGAAATTCATACTGTTCCCAAGAGATGATCCGAGATTAACTCACCAAATTTGGTGATTTAAGCCGAGATTAACCCCAGATCTTAGTTCACTGAAAAACTCATTTTTGGGGTTTATCTCAGTTTAACTCGAAAAGTCGGATGATCTCGCACTGAAAAACCGGCCATAAGTACTAAAAATTATTATCCTCAGCGCGCATATACATTACAAATTTTCATTGAGATTTTTTTTTCTCAGCTGCTGAGTTGTCTTGCCACACGATGTAAATGTTCGGTATACTTGAGATAGAGCTTTGTTCTTGAGTCCCTTACGTAACATTACGTTTTGTCTTAACGATTGATAGAGAAGATTCGGAAGAGTCGGAGATAGAAGAGTCGGAGCTGCAGCAGGCCAAGGCTTCTTTGTGAATTTGTAAGGGTACAGTGAGCCAGACAGAGACCCTCAATGAGTCGAAAACCCATATTAACTAAGGTATCAATAAAACATAGTAACGCCCTAGCGTGCTGAACTTGGCAACCGATTGAAATATTCAAAGCAATGTCTGTGGGTTGTTCGTGCAATAAACGCTTGGTACGCAGCTCATCTCGCTGGGCATCAAGTCGGGCTTAATCTGAAGAACTTACAAGTGACCCGGTTAGCAATAGTTACAGGAAGCGGTATGAACCCGTACCAGGGGGATTATGTACTAGTGTTCCCACAAGAGCGGAGAGTTGAGGGCAACCGAATCGGTATGAGCCCTCAACAGGCTGGTCCTGTTGGGAAAGAAGCTTGGGGGAGGTGTTAATGGGGTATACTTGGCGCTCCACTGTAAGGTGCTTGCTTGCCTATTGAGTTTCCATATGGAGGCGGGATGGGTTTTGTGATACACAATTATACGTTTAGCCAGATGGTCTCTTCTTCCTCCTCATCCCTGCAACTTCTACAGAAATCGTTGAAGGGAGCACCAAGTCTTTTAGCATGTCGCCCTACTAGACAGTTGCCTGTGAGGGCCCCACTTGTCTTTCTAAGATTCAGCCTATTGAAGGATATGAGTCTCTTTGTTTTCCTACGATCGAGCCTACGATTGGCTTTGCTTTGAAGATTCACAAAATTTATTCCTCGAACGAATTCACAAAAAGACCTCGAACTGTTTGATGAGGCTGAGAATTATTAGCTTGATTTACTTGCATCCTTCTCATCTACACAGCACACTTGGGAATGCTCCGAGCAAACTAAAGTTCGAAACAAGAGTTTTAAAAAAATTCCGATAGTCTACGTTTGAAGCAGGAAATTGGTTATTCTCTATAGGGCACTGTAGTCATCGTCTCTGCAGAAGAGGCTTGTAAAGTGGAGCGGCTTGGTATCTTAGCTGTTGGTAAAAAAATAATTCTCTGGTTTACAACAACACGAAGTTTACTATAACGCGAAGAACTTCCAAACTCGAGATAGGAACAGCAAAGAGCCAGGTTTTAAAAATTGTCGTAAAGTGAATTAAACATCTGCAGGAGGAGGAGATATATAATATCGAACGGAAGAGTGAAAATACAATCGTTGCGATGGTTGGCTCATCTATTAGGCAGGTGGATAACAACCATTCCCTTGGACCGGAAAATCTTAGAGTCAACCCCCCAGGGAAAGCTCGCGAAGTTGACGCGCACCGAGACTTAAATGGCGCAAGGAGCACGCAAGCTGAAAGGGAACTCAGTCAAGTTCAAGTGCAGAATTGGGGACGGCTAAAGCTGGAGACAAAGCTGGCTAGCCAAGCATGTTGACTGAGGGACAGATCCATCCCGGATTGTAGAGCCACGGTAAGTAAAGCTAAGGTAAGAAATGAAGATCTCCAAGCAAGTTTGGCATAGTGATGCACTGGTGAAGTGCGAGGCTAATGCACGAGGGCTTAGGTTGAAGTCTCGACCGGGGCAACAAACATTTTTACATGGTCTCATCTCCGCGAAGGCATTTCACAAGCCCGAAAGCGCAATTTTTCATGAGAGACTTCTCAATGCGTTATGCGGAAAAGCAAACAATTAAGGGTGGATTGTATGGGTCTGCAAAACCTTCCGAGGATAACATTTGTCTTGAAAAACTATCAAAAGCGCCCTCGGATTCGGAAAAATACGTATAGTCCCCTTGGCTTCATTTTTGTAAAGAATATATGGCCGAGAAGTTGGATCTGGTTGACCTCAAACTAGTGTGCCACGCAGGTTTTTTTTATACCCTAAACCTGCGATAATTTAGACCAAAAAACTTTAAAATTTGGTGTTACAGAGACATTAACTCGAACTTCTAAATACTCTATGGTCGGGTATTTAGAAGTCCGTTACAGAAGAACTCTTGCATTTATTTGTTTTTCTTCCATATTTCTAAGGACACCTTCAACGCAACCAGTATGCGTGGTTAAGAGAAATCATGACATTTATTATCTGACTTGTAGACACCAGTTGGTGAAACAAGGTATTTTGGCACACGCGTAAGTAACGAAATATAGTCCCATGGTTTGAGTCCACTTAGCTTGATGACCACACTGGATCGAAGATGATGCTCAAACATAAAATTTTCCGAAGGTCTCTGGCCTGTTCGTAGGTCTTAATTGAAAATAAGTCCCTTTAAGTTCAAGAAACTCGTCTATGCTTCTTCTTAAAACCATACCTTTTACACGTGTAATTTTTCGAGGGTCCTTGGGATACGCCAGGTCGGTTGGTTCGTACGTATATTTGTTAAATTTAGAAAATACCTTCATCGAACTTCCTTAAAGCAATATTTAAGGTTTTTTTAGAGTAGGTATGTATAAAATTGGATCTGGTATGAGTGCCATTCAGTCATTAAAAAAATGCACAGCTGTGTGTGGATATAATAAATAGTTTCCACGATACAGTTAGAACCTGCGAAGCTAGAGCTGTTGGATAACTCTGTCAATTAAGATGGAAGGTGGAATTCGCAGTCACAGTCTTCAGACTTCAGAGTAAAGAAATTTATTCATTTTGATGTTATCCCAATTTACCAATTATAACAATTTAACCACCTTTTTCTATGATATTTTTCAGCCCATTGTGTGTTGCATCGAGACTTTCAAAACATTGCGTTTCATTTAAAGCATAACGTTTGGATGCCCACTTTCCTATGTTTGCAAATCTTAGGACTACAAATTCGATTTCAATTTAATTTTTTCAATTTTAATTTAATATATTTAACATCTCTTACAAAATTTGTCGAGTTAATACAGAACAAATGAATTTTATAAATAAAATAATAAAAAAAAGAAAAAAATTCTAACCTAATCTATGTATTGAAGATTTCATGTATTGAAGTTACTTTATTATAACTTAAAAGGGTAATGCAAGCGTCAAATTTAAAGAAAAGGTAAAAGAAAGAAAGAAAGAAAGAAAGAAAGAAAGAAAGAAAGAAAGAAAGAAAGAAAGAAAGAAAAGAAGAAAGATGCTATTGTTCCAAGTTTAATTTTAAATTTTCTAATGTTGTTTGTATGTCTTAAGCTTGGTGGTAGGGCGTTCCACAATCTAGTGACGTGAACGAAATACTGCATTTCTGTTACACGACATGAGTTAACACCGAACGGGTACACGCGCCTTGACCAGAGGGAGTTCACCCGAGTTCAAGGTGATGGCACATCGACGGGAACGAACATGTTCCCAACCTGGACACCCGACACCGGAATTGCATTGCAAATGCAATTCCCAATACTAACTATTGGTCAGCATATTTCCCCAATACTGGAACCAGGGCATGGGAACGAGAGTCAGCGTTTTTCGTGGGAACAACGAACCACGAACTGTTTGGATGGAGAGCGGAAGACCTCGGACGACTAAAACAACGAGTCAGTCTTGTGTAGACCTCGAAGCTTGAAGCAGAGACATTATCAATTGCTGCAATTCCGTTGTCGTAAATCCTTGAATCTTAAAAATAAATCTTATAACGTGAACCGGTACGTGTTTTATTTGTGAGCCGTTGGGTCGGCCTTCGGGCCGACGCTCACTTTTTTTGGATTCCCCTCACGGGGATCCTTTAACTGGCGCCCGAGCAGGGACATTATCAATTGCTGCAATTCCGTTGTCGTAAATCCTTGAATCTTAAAAATAAATCTTATAACGTGAACCGGTACGTGTTTTATTCGTGAGCCGTTGGGTCGGCCTTCGGGCCTTCAGACCTAGCAAATGTAATGTAACTGTAGAGGTATGCAGGTTCTTTGCTGTGTATAGTTTTATACAATAGCAGGATCGCACGGTGGTTAATGTAAGTATTTATATGACACCCCAATATAGTTTTGGAAAAAGCAACATGATCTCGCCACTTTAAACGATATACATACCTGGTAATTGCATTGAATGCCACGATAAGCTTTCGTCTAGTATCGGCACTGTGTTGACAAAAAATTTCGCACCCAAAAGTTATTAAAGGGAAAATAACCGATTTAGCCACTAGCAATTTTATGTTGGTTGGTGTGTAATGCTTAGATACCGCAAGATTTCTAAGCGTACCAAATATTCTTCCGATAACTTGCTGAATCATCCCATTTAAGTATTTTGGTGAAAACAAGGCCCACGTTTTTACATTTATCGACATACTTGATTGGCACATCTCCAAGAAGAACGGAGTGGAAATAACTTTGGTCTAATTGGCCAAATTATAAACAATGAGGCAGTTTGATTTACTCGGATTAAGTGTAAGCTGATTTTTAATCGACCAATTCAATATACTTTGCAGATCAACGTTCAACTTGCTGACAGCGTCCTCAATCAAGCCTAGTTTACAACTGAGATAGAGTTGATAGTCATCGACATACATATGGTTTGAAGAGTGTATTGTATGTTGAGGAAGATCGTTTATAAATAAAACAAATAGTAAAGGACCCAAAATTGATCCCTGTGGAACTCCTCTCTGCGTTTGCAACAATCTTGAGGTTCTACCATTGACGAAGACTGCTTGTTTTCTTTCAGAAAGGTATGAAAGCAGAAGTTTGCAAGCTGTGGTGGAAAAATCAAAAAAGTTAAAAAATTTTTCTATGAGCAAATTATGGTTTATTGTGTCAAATGCTTTTGAAAAGTCTAACAGAACCAGAAAAGAAACCAAGTCATTGTCCATTGCATTGGTCAGATCTTCAACAACTTTTAGTGGTGAGGTAATGCAGCTGTGCTTGGGACGGAATCCAGATTGGATGCTGCTAATTTTGCCGTATCTTTTCAAAAAAGCAGACATTTGCTGATGCATGATTTTTTCAATCACTTTTGATAGAAAGGGAAGTACGGCAATAGGTCTGTATTCAGTCGGCGAGGCTCGAGTAGCTTTCTTCTTAACAAGTGGAATGATTTTAGCTTCCTTCCACTGTTTGGGAAAATGCGACGTTAAAAGAACCGTGTTGAAGATGTGTGTAAGGAAGGGAAGCAAATAAGGTAGCAACATTTTTACGAAAGTAGGGTGGATCTCATCCAAACTAATCGATTTTGATTTAATTTTCAATATGGCATCTAGGACATCACATTCATCAACACGAGAAAAGCTAAAAGTAGGGAATTTTTCCGATGGCTCGTCAAGACGGGGAGGACTGTTGGACGATTGAGTGGTTGGGAGCGTCTGCACTTTAGCGAACTCTACGTTTAAATTGTCTGGATCTGCAAGATCTAGATTATTTGATTTCTTGCGCCCAACACCAATGTCTTTTAAGTTTCTCCACAGCATTTTTCCGGAAACACTAGCACCAAGTTTCCTTGTGTAGAAAACCTTTTTGGCTTCTCTGATCTTGGAGTTTACTTTATTTCTTAGCGTCCGAAACACAGCATAGAATTCTTGAATTTTAAAACTTATCCATCGACGAAAAGCTTTATCCCTCGCATTTTTTAGGTTTAAGATTTCCGCGCTAAACCAAGGGATGGTCGTTTTCGGTGCACGTTTAGCTATAATGGGGATGTGATTGTTGTACAGCTGACTTATTTTTTCCTTAAAAAAATTCTACCTGGTGATCCGGAGATGACATTAGAAAAATTTGATGCCATTCAATTCAACTTACGTCAAACACAAGAAGAGCCATATCAATGTTTTTAAAATTTCTCCGAGTAATTAAGACTTCTTCACTCTGCTCAATCTCAGCTTTAAAAGTAGCAAATATCATATCGTGGTGGGAAAAACCGGATGCAGATAATTGACTATAAAAAATAAGATTGTGCATTTCATTCTCCAAGATAACAATATCTAAGAGCGTGGAGCTAGTGTTAGTAAAATGCATTGGACTTGCTATGTTTACAGGTTCTATCGAGAAAATTTTCAGATTTTCGATGAAGGAGCGCGAAGTATTTCTGTCAATGAGATTGCAGTTAAAATCACCGCAGATTATTATGTTTGAGAAAATAGATGAGTATTCTTCGAGAATCGTATAAAAACCCGTCAGGTCTATGTGACTGTGAGGGCGATAAAAACAGCCAAGTAACAATTTGTTTGCACTAGAACCGATCTCAAGAAAATAATAGTCTCACTGACTGTTTGCTTCCGATTTAAGCAGAGGGCGATAGCGCAATCCTCTTCGGACGTATATCGCTACACCACCCCCGACCCTAGGAGTCCTATCGCCTCTAAAAATGTTTTAACCCTTAAGACCATAGACTTCATCATCCACATCTTTATGAAACCAAGTTTCCGATACACAAATAATGTCCACAAGTGAATTTGAAAAAATTTCACGGAACTCATCTAATTTTGGTGTGAGATTGTCACTTAAATGACTTTGTGCATTTAAGTGACAAACGTGAAGCCCGTGATGTTGCCTACAGAAGACGTTTAACATAACGCGAGATATATCGCCCACACCACTAAACTGAGGATGGTCGCTCATCGCTTTAAAGTTTTTCGCAATAGAGCGCACACCCTTGCCACGAAGCCTAATTCATACAAAACAATTAATATAAAATAGAACGAAGATGCCGGGCATATTTTTGCAATCTGAGGAGGGGAGGAAAGGGATTTTGCGAGCTTAGAGGAAACTCAGTTTGATCTTGTTTTTTGTCAGTATATACCTACCTTAGGTTTTCTTTACATTATATGAGCATGCCTACATTGAAAACAGGACCAGGACATCATGAACAAATTTTTTGGCAACTATGAATAAAAGGCCCAATTAAATGCTGATGCTCGAGCTGATCGACCTATAGACCAAGAAGTAACACACATTTTCCAAAGCTCGCAAAGTCAAAACAGAGTCATCACTTATGTGCTTACTCACTATCTCTATATTTATGCCTCATGTAAATACAATTGACCTTGTTTTCTCGCCACTTTAAAGACTTTATTTGTGCGGCTCGTAAAAGTGTCCGAAAAACTCGTTAAACGTCCGAACGAAAACAAGTTCAGCTTAGTATAAAGAAACACCGCACACCGTTGGTTTTTTGAGTCTCACTAAATTGCTTCCCAAAAGTTAGCCAAAAGTAAAAAATTATGTTCACACGGCAGCGACTGCAATCGTCGTAGTTAAGTGGGTACTGGTGAAGCCCAGGTGAAAGTCATTGAACCCAGTAACAACGGACAAGTCTCTTTTGTCGTCTTACCTACATTTCCAGTATTTCCATAAGGCCAGAGTGGTAGTGGCACCACCACACTGTTGTAGGTATAGCGCTACCGACATGACTCGGACCAACTCAACGCGCCGCGACGCGACGCCACGAATTGCGAGCTTACCCCAAATGAAAGGCGAACGCGAGAAAGGCTTGTAATGTTTCGCCTTGAATTCCTTCTGCAGCATTCCCCTAGTCCACTGCAGACCATTGTGTTAAATCTTTTTGTACGATTCTGTTATTATTACCATTTAACACCACTGATAGACTTGGCCACGTCCAATAGTCCGGAAAAGAAGCTCATAGACGTAGCTAATGGAATTGTAATTCTATTGGGCTTGTTTTTAGTTTATTGGCGCAAGCCGGGTACACCAAACACCAATGCAGAAGTCAATGTCTTCTGTGTGTGCTAACGTGGTAAGAAAGTGGTAACCTTCGATACTTCGGTATTCAAGAACAACATTTTGCTTTTCTTTCAAAAACACTTAGGTAACTACTTATCTTAAGCTTGTTGTAGGTATTCTTTTGTGTCTTATTTTCTGTGCTCCATAATGAGTCGCATCAAGCTCATCGAAAAGGCATAAACAATTTGTTATGAAACCGCATACAACGGAACATAACATACCGCGTAACATTTGGAGCGTAGTCTTGATTTTAATACGTCTTTCGTGCAGCGAGTAACTTGGAAACCGAAAGTAAACTAGTTGGCGAGGAAATCCTATACACTGATCTGCGCCTGAAAATCAGTTAATTTTCTTATATTACTCAACCGCTTCGGTGCCTGGGACTCATTTTATTTTTATCTCTTGGAATAATTTGCATTGTAATTAAGACGGCTTATGATGGTGTGTTTGAAGCGTTAAAAACATTAAAAATTTATGTATGTGTTGTGTTGTTATTGGAGCACAATTTAATTGGCAAAAAGTGTGGAAATTCAAGCTCGTTACATGCGAATACTATCGGAGAGAGAAAAAATTTCCCAACGCTTTGGATGGTTTTTATTTTATGTTTCTTGATCCAGTTTTTTGCACACCTAATATGTCCAAACATATTGCATCGTTTTATTTTTATGGATATAAAGTTTAAAATTTATTCAACACCCTAAAAAGAAAATCATGGTGTAGTCCCTCAAATCCATATTCCAGACGAATCATGGCTGAACGTAAATTAAAATGTTGAGGTTAACATTTTCTAATGGACTTAATTTGACTTAATGGTCGGGTTATATTAGCAACAAAACTCTGTAAATATTTTTCTGCTTCCACTTGCAAGAGTTCTCTAGCAAATCTATAAAAAAAATGTGTCCGTTAATGCCTCAGTATAGTTTAGACAGAGGTTCCTAGGCTTATCATAGTTTCCATTACTTACTTACTTACAGAGCCTACGGTGGCTCTCACAATTTAAAGTAGCCTTCCAAGCTCTGCGATTCTGCGGGCACTCGCCTTCCAAATGTCCGGACTAAGCGCTCTGGCATCCGCCATGGCTTGGACTTGGTCCTTAAAACAGAGGGTTCGCCGCTCTTCTTGGTCAACTCGGGGGCTTGGATTAGAAGGCCCTCTTGGCTGAAGCGTTGGTGTTCATCGGCCCAATGTGACCAAGTGAATGAAGTCTACATGTTTTAGCTTTTTGAGCAACATGCGCATCTTGGTACCGCACATAGAGTTTGAGGTTGTATCTTCACCTACATTTGCCCTCCTCGCACGCACATGCTCATTAATTCGCTGTAAGATTTTTCTCTCGAAAGAGTCAAGTATAATTTCTCCTTCTCTGCTTACCGTGTAGCACTCGGCGCCATAAAGAAGAACTGATAAAGTATGGTTAAATTTTAAGGGCCGATGTTGAATGTGAACCACAACTAAACGTCAAGTTTTCTTCTGCATTTCATTTGATATTTCTCAATTTCAGACTAACTCAATTTGAGCCATGGAAAGATACACAATCTAGCAACGCGTTTAAGTTATTCAGGCTTATTATGAAAATGGGTGTTCAAATTAAAGTGCATATCGTGCACTTCGTGATTTTTTCGGTCAATTTAATCGTCCAAATATGCGTACAATCGGAAAATTCTTGCAAAAAATTTGAGCAAACCGGGTCTGAAGGAGATGTGAAAAAACCATTGCGCATGCTCATACAGCTCGTACTGCAGAAAATATTGCTGCTGTTCGCGATAGTGTTCATTTTTCCAAAACGGCCGGTCAAGCAGTTACTGTGAATGGTGTTCGCTATCGTGAAGTGATAACGAACTTTTTATGACCCGAATTGGAAGATATGTATGTGGACGGTATGTGGTTTCAACAGAACGGTGCCACTTGCCACACAGCTAACGAAACAATGGCTCTTTTGCGCGACAAATTCAATGGCCGTGTTATCTCACGTGGTGGCGATGTCAATTGGCCGCCAAGATAATGTGGATTTTTTTCTTTGGGGTTATTTGAAAGAAAAGGTGTACGTCGATAAGCCAGCAACAGTTCAAGAGCTAAAGGATGAGATAATTCGGCACATTAACGGCATAGAACCTCAATTATGCGTCAGCGTCATCGAAAATTTGGACCATGGATGGGATGGAGTTGTGCCGCAGATGTCGCGGCATACATAATTCAACCAATTTTATACCAATTTTATCACAATAAAAAGAAATGGCAATAATTTCCTAAATAATTTGTGTTTTATTCAGAATCAACATCGGCCCTTAAAATTTTACCACCCTAAGAATAAGGGTTTCTTACTGCTTACACTTTGTCTTTCGTGAAAGGAGTTTAGAAACTATTTCTTTTGCAAAACCGAAAGTAGCAATGGTTTTCTTGGGCTTTTCTTCGACGAATTTCTACTAAGATGACGTATGTTAACTTCAAGATAGATGAACTCCTCAACTTCATCGGAGTGACTGCTACCCGCTGTGACGGGTAGGAGTCTGTGATAATGTGCAGCCGAATTCAGGTGCTTATTCCGAACACTTCTGACGAGCTGTTCTCAAACCAGACATTGCACCGCGTCTAGTTTCTAATGTTACACGGCCCGGTTCAGCTACTCAAGATGAATGCTGTCACATGCAGCTATGAGATCCATGAAAAGATGGTGTCGACTTGAAATAAATTGGTCTTCTTCAGGATTTGTCTTATTATGAGGATTTGTCCAATTGTGAGGATCTGGGTCTGATGGTTGATTTGCTGGGCCGGAAGCCATTCTGGCGTGGATAATTGCGTCTCAGAACGACTTAATACACTCACATACATAAGTTCGTTTGATAGGATCTTATATGTGACATTTTCCTTATCGTAGATCGAGTTGAAATGTTATAGCGGACGGAAATGTCAAGAGAAAAAACCGTGTGAAGCTCACCGGCATGGGTATACGATACGACCAGGGTATACGATCGACCAGGGTATACGATCCTGCAACCCTTAATTGTCGCGATTAATGCTCTACCTGTTGAGCTATAGAGTTATCACGATTGATTCTTTGTCCAGGTTCGACAACCTCACTAGTTTTTGCCTTACGTATGCTAAATTCGTTGCTATTCCTTTGATTAGCAATGGCGCATAAAAGACTTTTTGGCAAAAAAATAAAAATTAAAAAAGGATGGTTGGTGGGACCTTCCAATCGTCGGTCATGGGTTCTACTATCTGCACCACTTCCACCACAGCCCACTTCCATCTCGGGTGTCTCCAAACAGCCTATACATGTTCTCCCTGCATGAATAATGAACTTATACCAACGACATTTATTTATCTAATATGACTGGATAGTACTGGCCACTTCCAAAAATAGGCGTCGACTAAGAACAAAAGCCTTTATTCTTATTTCGTGAAAATAGGTTGAATGCCGAAACTCAAGTTAAAAAAAAAGTCGGCAAAGCTCAAAACTTTGTATGGAACAATCTTAAAGAATGTTAATATCTCTAATATTTGTCATTTTAATAGTATAACACGGTAAAAGTAGGCATCGCATGGTCGATGCGATGAAGCGGTCAAATTGGGCATGGTTGCTCTAGCCAAAAATTTCTAAGCAACCAACATTTGAGTTTCCTCTACGGGCCCAGTTTAACTTGGTCAAAAGGCGTTTCAAAATAAAATTTAAATTTGACGTTATCTGGCATTCAAATCAATTGTGGCTCGAATGTGATATTAGCGAATTTCATACTTTATTTGTACAAAATTTATGGCCAATCTATACTTCAAGACTTTGCTTTCTATAATTTAATTTTGAAGACCTACAACCATCACATATACGAACCGACATTGCTCAAAAGATCAAATTCCTAAGAGATCCCAGAGGTCATTATTTCACTGTGACACAAACGATTCATTAAAATTAATATACAATGGAATTCATTTTATGGCATATTCTTTTGAACACCGAACTGTCAACAAAAAAACGGTGTGTGTGTCCTTGGCTTGGTGTAAACTCGGTTTCATTGTTTACAGAACGGCAAATCGCACCCGTGCAATCATCACGTTAAGTGTCAAACTGTTTTGACTTCATTTTCCTTACTTTTTCGAAACGTCACTCCACATACACAATTAAAGCTACAACCAGCCTTCACCGTCCAAAACGACGCACGGTGGCGGAATTTTGAGTTCGGTGTCGACACCAAACTAATTCGGAGTTCAAAAGAACATTTACACGATCACGATTCCGTTTAGATGTACGTGAAAAGAACAATTTTTTCTGTATTCCACACCAGTTTTACGATTCGGTGTTGAAAAGAATACGCCATTACTGTCTTAAGAAATCAAGTTGTGCTCTTAAAACACAAGTATAGGAGAGTCTCTTGCAGGCATTATAATCGCTTAAAGTAACAGTTAAGTAATAACTAACTAATACAAGCAAACAGAAATCGTAAAATTTAAGATAAATAGACTGGAAGTCAACTAGAATAGTGCAACGCTGCGATTTTTACCAATATAGTTTCTGATTAGAAGTAAGAAAAAAACTTACCGGCGCGTTTAGATTACAATTGCTGAGAAGCCCTGGCCTGACCTGTCTTAACTACGCGTGATCTATGCGTTTATAGGGTACGAAAGAGACCAACAATTTTTTGCCCCATTGAAACAGCGAACAGGGAATTCCCTCATGACAAATGGTATTCTAGGAAGGTTTGTCAGACCTACGCAGAGGTGTAGCCGTAATGAAAGCTTTTTTTGCGCCCGGTTAGGATTCTCTGTGTCTGTCTATGATTTCTGTTTTTATACCCGACCCAGGGTATATAAAGTTTGATGTATAGTTTGTAACGTAGTGAAATAATCACCGTACACCCCTAAGACCTTTTAGAGATATCAATGGGACCGACAGGAGAATCTATTAAGCCATGTCCGTCCGTCCGTATGTAAACAACTTTTAGGCCTTTAATTTTAAGGAAGAAAGCTGAAACTAAGTAAGTGGGCTGGAAGTCCATTGGACGAGATGAAGATTGAAAATAAGCTGAGTCTGCCCACAGACACGCCCACTACAGGCCTGTACGTGCGACCATCTCTTATTTAAAAAAAATTTTTTCCAAATTTTAGCTATGTTACAATGGCGCTAGCGCATTCATTTTGGGTATATACTTACTTAAGGTGGCGCTACAGTCCGGGGTGAACCTGGGGCTCAGCCAACAAGCTTCGCCAGCCAGCTCTGTCTCTAGCTAGCCGTCTCCAGTTTCACACGCGAAGTTGGCTGAGGTCCCCGTCAACTGAGTCTCGGCACTCCTCTACCGCGCCGTCCCTGCGGAGTGGATTCGAAGATTTTCCGGAACGGGGCGTTGGTGTCCATCCGCTTAGATGACCCAGCCATCCTAGACGTTGTGTTTTGACTCTTTTGGCTAGGTCGGTATCGCTGTACAGCCCGTACAGTTCGATGTTATATCTCCTGCTCCACTCTCCATCATGCAGATGGGACCGTAAATCGTCCGCAGAATTTTCCTCTCGAAGCAGCCTAACAACATAAAGTGTTTTCATCCGCCTTTGACAGGGTCCACGCTTCTGCACCGTAAAGCAGGACTGGGCTGATGAGGGTCTTATACATGGACACTTAAGTTGCTCGAGAGAGGGTTTTGCTACTCAATTGCCTCCTTAGCCCAAAAAAACAGCGATTGGTAAGAGTAATCCTTCGTTTGATTTCAGCGCTGGTGTCATTGTCTGAATTGATAGCGGAACCCAGGTAGACAAAGTCCCTAACTACCTCAAAGTTAAAGCTGTCGATGGTGATGTTTTGCCCAAGACGTCGATGTTGGGTGTGTTTTCTTGATTGACTCGAGCAGCTCATTGACTACTAGGCCCATATTCGCCGCTTCCGTCCCAACACTGACGAAGGCTTCACTGACATCACGCTTTGTTCTACTGATTATGTCAATGTCGTCTGCGTATGCGAGTAGTTGAACGGACTTTTGATAGATTGTACCTCTGGTGTTGGCGCGAGAGTTCTGTACAATTCTTTCAAGTATGATGTTAAAGAAGTCGCATGACAGCGCGTCGCCTTGTCTAAATCCTTTTTTGACATCAAAGGGGTCGGTGAGGTCTTTGCTAACTTTGACGGAACAGCGTGAGTTTTCCATCGTCATCCTGCACAGACTGACGAGTTTGGAATGGATGCCAAAACTAGACATTGCGCTTTATAGCTCGTCTCTATAGATGCTGTCAGATGATGCGGCCTTGAAATCGATGAAGAGGTGGTGTGTATCGATTTGGAATTCCTGGGTTTTCTCCAAGATCTGCCGCAGTGTGAATATTTGATCGATGGTGGACAAAAACTGATTTCGCACTTATCTTTTTTTTTTAAGTTTTACAGCCAGATGGAAAAAAATGGCTAAAGTATCAAGTTCCTATTTGTTGAAGCATGTTCTGTTCATCTGGCACTGTGAGTTCTTTGCAATGAAACCTACATATCCAGTTTGCATATCTCGCTACAAAAATAAATGAACCTGTAAACTATGGTCAAGGTTAACCACTCTCACATTTTGCCATGAAGTCATCCAAATAGCTTATAGTGACTAAAGCTATGGCTACTTCTTATAATGACGTTTTTCATTTTACTTATCTAAGTAGAAATTTATTTCAGAGATCATAAGAAGTCCATACCATTGCAGACAAAAGGTTAATGAAAAAAATAATCTTGGTATCTGAACTATGGTAATAATGATTGCATTATGTTAATCAAACAGGTATTAAATTTTTCTGGGCTACGATATAATGTTGGCAGTAGATAGTTTAATTCTGGTTTTGGAAAAACCTTGCAGCGAATAGCTTGTTTCGTTTCGGTTTTGATTTACCTTGTGTTTTCTTATGGTCAGCGTAAAAGACCTAAAATAAACGAGTTTGGGTAAGTGGGTGCCAATTTTGTTTGTTTGTAAATGACTTTTAGAGAAAAAATTTCAGAAAGTTCAAAGGCTTTTCTAAGACCTTCACTTAAGATGTTTTTATTCAAGTAATGATGCTTCTGATTTAGGTCATTTTTGACATAACGTCAATAATACTGTAAAGCTGCATTGCATAGCTACCACACCATTTAGACAAATTTTTTATAGGTATAAAAGTTTTTTTTATGAGGTATCGAAATTCTTTTTTTTTGCTTTTATAAAAATATTTGACTCCCGGATAAGGGCTTGTTCTACCCCATAAGAAAATGATGGGGGATTTGATATTTGCTGCAGGTACTCTATTATTGAGTTCCCGAGTGGAATAAGGGATCATCATTTTCTTTAAGTCGAGACTTGCTAGATCGTTCAGAATTAGATCTTCAAAGAAGCATTCACTAAGAGTTTTCCTTCTAAGGTTGATAGGGGGGGTTATTACACATGAGACGAACCATGTTTTCTTCCTCCTCCTCATTTGTGCAACTTCTACCGAAATTGTTGAAGGGAGTAACAAGTATACTAGGCGCATCTCCCAATCAGGCAATGGCATGTGAGGACCCTAATTATATTTTCAAAATGGACCCCATTTAATGAGATAAGTCTCTTTATTGTCCTACCATCGAGCAATAGCCAGATTTTTTTTGCTGATGTTGTTGCACCCGTTGTTGCGGTGACACTGACAATTTCGTTGTTGTCCAATGGCAAAGATAATTCTAAGCCTCCTGCCTTTCGAAGTGCAGCCATTCAAGCTTCCCGTTCTGACATTGATTAAGTCTCCTTCAATAGCAAAAAAGGATACTAGAGTTGAATCCTTATTGTCAATTATGTTAACCAACAATTGCAGGGCCATCTCTGCCGATTTTTCCTGAGTTTTCTTATTGGACGTTAAGTTTCTATCTGGGTTTTGGATGTAGCTAGGAAAACCTGAAGATTTGGATAGGATCTTTTTAATCGGGGATGATACACTAGTCTTCTCTATGTTTTCAGAAAATATTCTAAAAGGCTCACTGTGACTTGCTAGCCTCTGTCTTAAATTTTCTGGTACTACTTTTATAAAGGTCCTAATCGACAGGGTCCCTTAAATGTTTTGCTTGATTAAAGAACTTTCTGCTCTCCCTTCAAAGCTTGCGTCTCTTGATAGGGAAAGCTTTACTAGTTTCATTGCCTTCATGAGCTTGGATGTAACCGGCCTCCTGGTTTCATCATTATTTTCCTGGTTTTCTTCAGATTTTCGTCAGGATATTTTCAAATGCCTAAGAGGGGGATTCAAGATGTGTGTTGTAAACTGACCCACAAAAAGACACTCATTACAAATAATTTACCTACAGAGACAGTGTCTCAGTTTGTCCACTTGACTTGGGTTGCTTTCTGGCCCGGAACCGATTCCATTCTACTGTAAGGTTGCCTCAATCTAATATCTTATCTTTATGCAATGTAAACCACTGCTTACCTACCTACCTTCTATGTTATGAAAATTAACAAAATATTCCAAAACAACAATCGTCTCATATAAGAACAATTAGCACTCAGGTAAAAGTATCTGTAGGTATAGCAAAACATGTGGACGTAGATACCTACCTACCTACCTACCTATGTACATAAATTTTTTTTTCAATTTTTCCTTCCCCGTTTTAAAAGTTCGTGACTTTGACATTAAAAATTCGCTACGAACGAGAGGAAAAATGTAGATCAACCGAAACTGCTTTATTTGCACACGTTCGCATAGAGGTAGAGGTATAACGCCCAAGATTATGCACACGAATAAAAAATTTCTAAGAGTTAAAAATAGATAAGATGATGGTTTACTGAAATGCAAAAAAAGTTTCGCTTTTTCGAAAAATGTTGATCACAGCGAAAATCAAAAACGAATACCAAAAAAAATTATCAATGCAAACCTTTTAGCTGATAAACCGGACTGCCAACGGGTGTGTTCTCCGAAAGGCTAAACCGTGCCATATCCCCAGATCCAGGAACAAAATATGGCGGCTTGTTTACCAGTTGACATTTCGCCGTCCCTAGAAGAAGTGCTATCTGCACAAGTGCAATTATCCAAAAATAGTAGCCCATCAGAGGCTGTCGCCGCTGCCGCCGCCGCAGATGCGAATCAAAAGATGATCGCATCGTGGCTTACTTTTCCTCAAGCCACTAACGGAATTGGCACACCGGTGTTGCCAATCGAATCACTGACAAGCAAGACCAGTCTTTTTGTATGTAATTATGATCGATTCCACTTTGATCGAGCGAATGATCATCAACCTTGAATGTGGTTAAGCTTGGCTGCCCGATAATATGCCGTAGGTACACGAAACACGATCACTCGAGCACTGTTATTATTTTATTCCTTTTTATTAAACACTTTCAAATGATGATGATTGGTGTGTGGACACTTCACATTTTGGTTTCGACACTTCTGCAAGAAACCACTGATTCATGGAGATTAATTATTATGATCTTCCATTACTCTGCCACATTAGTCATAAAAAATGTGAGAGTTTCACTTGAAGGGAATCAAACAGAACACACGTAAGCAGGTTGGATAGGATAATCCGTTCAAAGCACTTTGCGCATAATCTGAATTGGTAAGGATGTATTTTTACCTCATTTTAGGATTTCACAACCGAAAAAAACTACATTTTATAGGCATTAAGCCATTGAATTAAAGTATCACAAAAAGGAAACGCGCGCAGCTAATTCTCGAGCGCGACCTCTCTCCGACGAAGATCAATCTGGACTTAAACTAAAATGGGTGACTCAAACGTCTCAAGATACTTGAAGTCGAAGTCACTCAAAAACCAGACGAATATACTGGTTTATCAGCAAAAAGTATAGAAACAAAACAACACCTGGAAACGATGCTCCGTCTCTTTCGAGGTGTTTGTTGAATTGTAATAACACAGGTAGGGTAGTGTAGGTGAGTACCTAAGAAAGACCCAAGCTATTGACATGAAGCTCGAACAACCACCTGCCTCGCTTAAGCCTGTGCGAAGAACTGTTTGAAAGAATCAAACAATAAACAAGATGTGTAAGTAGGCATGCAAGCAACAACCGGCAAAATACTATGGCTGTTTCGGTTAAATATGAAACAGATATTGCGCGAAGGTGATCGTTAGTCTACCTATTGATTTCTCAGGTAAGTGAACTTGTTTTGTTTAGAAACTGAGGTAAAAAAGAATGTAAAGAAAACGTGCTTCTCACAGTTGTTTTTAAACAAATGAGTGGACGCGGAATGGAAGCAAGAGGAAGGAGTGCATAGCTCCATCTAGCGTTGGTTTGATTAAATTGTATACATATAGGCGCTTTTAAATTAATCAGACTTTCAAAATATCAGTTTTTTCGTATTTCAATATTATTCAAGCACTAGCTAGTTATTTTTTTAAACTAATAATTTAAGACTGTACAACTATCTCAATAATTTATAATTTAAGATCAAAGGAATTTAAAAATAAAAAAAAAATCGTACGGGAATATTTAGAATGACCTTTTTTTTAGCAAATGTGACAACGAGGTACACTTACCTTTTTATCTTTTATAAATATTTTTATATATTTTAAGAACCGTCTAGATATTATTATACTTTTTTATTGAAGCCCGTATTAAGATAACTCGATATCACATTTCTTTGACATTAAATTAAAAACTAAGAGACTGTTACTTCATACTTGTATTTCTAGGTCCCGGAATTTGAATCATTAGGTACTGTCGGAATCTTGTCATATTTCCACGGTTGTGTAGTTTCACCACCAATAGCTTTCGACAGGGGAGGAACAGTTTGTGGTATGTGGCAAATTTCGCACATCCATATCGAAAGCTTTCAGGCATTGTAGGGAATTTTTAAATCTATCAACATTTAGAAAAATTTATATAAAATCATGAACTCAAATTAAAGCTTAGCTTGGAAAACAATATAATTACCTAATAAAAGTGTGGATCACGGCAATTCAGCGGAAAACAAAATCGAAGCATACCTTTTGGCTGAAATATCAAAGCATTGAGTTGAGGGCTTAATCTCTTTTTGATCCTCTAAGTATGAAATTTCTGTTACTGAATTCACATAATTTCTTGCTCGCGATTTAGGTTGGCAGACAGCTCTGGGTCGTTTGCAGTCAGAAAATGATTCAATCAAGAGAACGCGCTGTCATAGCGTAACGGCGGCATGACATTATGCACCTAGTTTCTTAGCTAGGGAAAAGCTAATCAGGTTAGAGATCATAGGTGGTGCCCTTCTTAAAAAGCGTACAAAAACTACAATTCGCCTTACAAAAAAAAAAACAATAACTGTAGCCGCTGCCCTTTAAGATTTTACAAAGGTACACGCCGCGCGCTGGAGAAAATTTTTTACCTAAGGAGACCGCAGTCGGTGTGTCTTTATGGTTATCGAAAAGGGTTTCTATGATGCATAAGAAGCTTCGAGGCACCAAGGCTGTCTAGGAATAGAGTTTTAAATACTATAGCAAATACTGTTAGCAAAAACTGGTGTAAAACTGATTTGGGTGCCAGAATAAAAAAAACTTGGCTTTTTTTTACCATATTCAAAATTTCAAATCTATAAAACAGCGATCTCGAAAATCGTTTTCTTCGGATTGATTCTTTGTTCACTTATTGATTTCTTTGTTGTACCATCGTGTGATCAAAGAATGATTTGTGCGATGTTCGAGTTTTCAGGAGAGCTGAGTTGTCAACTGATCACCACTTAGTGCTGTGTAAATTGTTTTTCAATGACAGTAACGCCTTTGCCACCCAGGCGAAAACCAAGACTGGTGACCCGCATACGGTGGGAAAGGTCGCTGATTCTGATCTCAGAGAGCGCTTTGCACAGCATGTTTCGGAGAAGTTTGAACAAATTCCAACTGGCCTTTTGAATGTAGAGGAGGAATGGCAGCTGTTTTTATCGGCAGTCATTGCCTCTGCAGGAAATGTTTGTGGAGTGTAGCGGCTTGGGGTAGCGGCTGGTGGTGAGAAAAGAACTGCTTGTTTTAAAACGCCTGGAGTTCAAGAAGCCATCAGAGAGAAGAAGAGAGCCTACATTGCGTGGATCCAATGTAGAAACTCAACTTTTCGAGCCTGGTACAATGAGGCGCGAAGGACTTCCAATCTGGCAGTCAGAACAGCCAAGGAACAGTCATGGAAAAAGTTCGGCGAGAAGTTGGAGCACGATTACAGATCTGTAAACAAGATATTTTGGCAAACCATTCGCCGGCTCAGAGGAAAGAAGTTGAATATCGTTCAAGGGGTTAAGGACGGTACACTTCTTTCAAATGAGAGCGATGTCTTGTGCAGATGGAGAGAGCACTTTTCGGAGTTGCTCAACCCCCAACAGGGCACTGAAGATGGCATTCCCACTGCTGACGAGATAAGGGCGGAGAAAAGTCCCACAGTAGACGAAGTCACTGAGCGATTAAATCGCTTTAAATTGGCAAGTATGCTGGAGTTGATGAAATCCGGCCAGAAATGCTGAAGGCAATGGGTGAGGAGGGTATTAAATGGCTAACACGTGTCATTAAGGTGGCCTGGGGTAGCGGGAAGGCACCTAGCGATTGGCAAAGAGGAGTTATAGTGCCCATTTTCAAAAAATGGAACAGGAGAGATTGCGCCAACTATAGGGGCATATCTCTCTTGAGTCTTCCGGGAAAAGTATTCGCGAATATGTTGGAAACGTGTTCCAGAGCTTTAATCGAGCCTTTGTTACGGGAAGAACAGTGTGGCTTTCGGCCTGGCAGAGGCACAACCGACCAGCTTTTTACTCTGAAGGTTATTCTTGAGAAGGCCTGGGAATATGCCAAACCGGTCTATGTGTGTTTTGTAGATCTGGAAAAGGCGTATGACCGAGTCCCTCGGGATACACTGTGGAGAGTTTTGCAGGATTATGCGCTGAGTGGGTGCACACCAAATTTCATCTTTCTACGACTTCCGTTCAGAAGTTATAAAGCGATTGCACAGACGGACGGACAACGTAGCGATACCATAAAAGGTCCTTTTTCCATTTTTGAATTAACCGCTAAAAACTTTAAGTATGAAGTCATACACGGAACTGTCCGTCCGCCATCTCAAAAGCGAAACACATTACATTTTTTATACCCAACCGAGGGTATATTAACTTTAATGCATAGTTTGTAACACAGTGAAATATAATAACCGTAGACCCTTAAAACCTTTTAGAGATATGATCGAGACCGACATGTGAATCGAAAAAGCGATGTCCGTCAGTCCGTCCGTCCGTCCGTATGTGTGAAAGTTTTAGATCTTTAAAATCAGCTAAGCTAAAACTTGGTACACGGATAATTTTGTTGCACAGACAAAGTGTGAAAATTGGCTTAATCCGTCAACTGACACGCCCACTACTGGCTTCAACGTGAGACAACCTCTATTTTACATATTCTTTCAAAATGCCTTTTGGTCAAGTTAGGCAAGTCATAGGAACTTAAATTTTGGTACTGAGCAATATTGGCCCAAAACGATTAACAAGGCAAAAATTGGACCGCCCACAGTATCGACCATGCCCACTTTTAACATGTTAGATCTTTAAAAACCCGATTTCTCGGAAGGTTGACTCCAAATCGAAAAAAAATTGTATGACAAATATTAAAGATTTTACTATTTGCAAAGTTTGGTCCATACAAAGTTTTGAGCTCCGCCCACTTTTAGGGGGCGTTTTTAGGAAAAAACTGTTTTTTCCAATATAATTTTCGGTTTTAAGGCATTTTGGGATGAATCTAACGAAATAACAATTAATTGATTTTAATTTTTAGCCCAGACCCACATTTGGCCTACACAAATTATATATTAATTCGGGACAAAAAATTTTAAGATTTGGTGTTACACGGTATATAAGGTCGGGTATATAGAAGTTTGTCACAGGCGAACTCTTGCACTTACTCACTTGTTTCAATTCTTTTTTTAAAAAAGCTTCGAAAAATTTAGGCTAGAAACGTCAATTTGAAAACTTTTTAACGCAGCTTGCTTTCCTTTTCTACGCTTTGTACTTAAACTAAATCTGAACAAGATCGCTTTTACTGTTATGATACTAGAAGATTTTAAAAAATAGTTTTTGAAAATGCTTTTCTGTTTTCGAGTTAAATCTCAGAACGTTTTGAAACTTGAAAATTCGCAATAATTTTTCTTAAATTTTTTGATAATTTGTACCACAAATTGTGATATTTTTTTTATGATTTTTTCAAACAAGACCGGAGATAAGGGTGGAGAACACACACACACACACGTATTTTCGTGAATTTTTGCGATTTTTTTTTAAATGCGTAAAAACGGCAGTATTAAAACTTTTTCTAAAAATATGACTTAAATACTTGGTTTACTTTATACGTGTGTTGCTTTATACGTGTTTTCAATATTATCTTTGTGTACTAAGGGGTTAAATAGTTATGACCTCAAACACTTTGAAAAACGTCACCCATTTTCAACTCTTTATTTCTCAAAAACTGTTCAATATTTTCAAAAGATTAAATTTTTTTTATTTAAGTTAAGTATTTCCTTAACTTGAGTCCTTTTTTTTTCTTGTCTTTGCTAAGCAAGCATCTTATTAAAAAAAAAGTATTGAAAAACATTTACTCCTTCTTCGCATGAAATTTCAAACTGTAATTGAACCGTTATTTCTGTTAAAAAAAATGCCCTCGTTGGATTCCCTGACTATTTCAGATTCTTTGACCTTCAAGAGATCCGAAGATCATTTTTTCATAAAAGCTGTCTGTCCCTCGGGGAATGTATTTCTTTATTAAATGGCGGATATGGTTGGAACTTGCTAATCCACTTTTTGAGAGAAGCAATTGCGTTTAGGAAAATATACCAGCAGCTAGCTGAATAAAAATCAGATCCTCTTGATCATCACCCCTTATAATAGACCCTCAGATTTCTTTTTGAACACGGCAGACGGCACTTAGCCATGCTGTACTTAATTTTTATTTCAAACTCTTGTAATATGTTTTGAAAAATAAAAATATATTGAATTGAATTGATTCTGTGACTATTTCCGCGGTTTAAAAGCACGACAAATTTTGTCTTTCTACGACTTACCGGTCTGACGGGCGAGCAAGATACCACGGGCGTAGAGATACCATAAGAGGTCCTTTTTCCATTTTTGGACGGACAGCTAAAAATATAAAAAATTGCAATAATTCACAACTCTCTATAGCGCTTGAAACTCAAAAGGGCTCTGACCTGGCCAGCTGCGTGCGTAGATAATGGTAATTTCGATTTAGAAGCCTGCCTAATTATTTACTCTCGGAGAATCGTTAGGCCCTTCCATACGCAATCTTATGCATAGACTATATTGGGCCTTTCAATCATCCTTGGTAATTTTTGACTCTACAATTGCCTCTTAACCGAACTCTGTGGCTATTCAAATCGAACTTTTAGTAGCCATACAGAGTAGTTTAGTTTTACTCCTGCGGCAGGAATTTTTTAGAAAGACTTTGGCCATCATGTAAACACCATGGATTTCTCTTTATACGCGTCCTTGCTGCTACCCAAACTGAAGTAGTAAGTTAGGTTAGGTTAGGTTGGAAGGGTTGTTTGCTCTTGGTGCAAGTTCACTCGGTGGCCAGATTGGCCCATTGTGATTACACTTGTAAGGTAGACTAACATAGTTGCACATATATCTCACTAACTGAACCAGCCTGAACTTCTAATAAATCTTTTTAGGTCTAGTAGTGATATTCCTGCCAGGTCGTCCAGGCTATAAAAGAACCTGACTCCTAAAAAGGCTAGTCGTCGTTATTGGAGAGCTGGACAGTGACGGAAAAAATGTTTTCTTTAGACTCTATTTCTTCTTCATCCCTACAGCTTCTGCAGAAGTCGTTCGCAAAGATTCCCATTTTCGTGTAACCATGACACCAATGGCTGTGAATTATGATACAATCCTTAGACTGTTGCCAACGTTCACCGGCTAGTTTGACCGTGTTGATATATAAGACTTTTGGCTTAGTTGAAGAGGAGATATACCCGTCGGTCAGCCATCGTTATGTCCATATCAGAACCTTTCCAGGCCAGTTCGTCCGCCATTTCATTTCCGGCCACGCCAACGTACCCAAGGGCCCAGCAAAGTAGAACATCGTTATGTCCATATCAGAACCTTTCCAGGCCAGTTCGTCCGCCATTTCATTTCCGGCCACGCCAACGTACCCAAGAGCCCAGCAGAGTAGAACTGTTTGGAGGTTTTTTTCCTTTAATGCCATGAGGTAGTCCTTGACACCCTTGGAGTACACGAGTCCAAGTCTGTCAAGAGTTGGAGTCCAGGGCTTTAAATGCTGCTTGAATGTCAACACATATGGTGATTTACGTTGCTGGAAGATCTATAGATTGAACTGTCTCTTCACCGCACAAATCTCACCTTAAAAAACACTGCAGTAGTCATTTAGTCGATATGACTGGTTGATTTGCAGTGTTTCCGAGAAGACTCTTGAACCTATTCCATGTTCTGTTTTCGATCCATCGGTATAGATAGCGGTACCTTTGGTGTCAACATTTGTCTCTACCTAGTCTTGCCTACCTGGTATAATGAATTTGAATCTTTTATCGAAGTCAAAGTTAGGTTTCTTATAATCTGTAGCGGCTACAGTACAAACTGTTTTGATTTAAGATGTTCAGTATTTTCAAGTGTTCTAGATCTAGACATTGTGACTTCCAGAGGTTGTTCTCTCTTAGTCTGAGAGCTGGTTTTGTCGCCACATTTTTTGTGAAAAGCTCCAGAGGTTGGAGGTGCAGCATTGTTTCCAGACCTGTTTGAGGTGTCGATCTTAATGGACCTGTGATACCAAAGCAAGCTAATCTTTGTACCTTCTTCAGTGTGTTAAGCTAAGGCTTCGTTTTACACGCCTCCTACCATACCAGTGATCCATAGGTAAGAATAGGTCTAGCAACCGCTGTATAAAGCCAAGATGCTATTTTTGATTGAAGACCCCACTTTTTCCAAATGGCTTGTTTACATGTGTAGAGAGAGAAGTAGCAAGCTTTTGGCTGTATTTTAAAAGTTCTAAATCAGAGCAATCATGGTCCAAGAACATTGCTTGTACAATGCCATAAACTATTTTGTTGATTAAGATAACAGACGCTTCAATCTTGAACACATAATTCACCCAACACCCCTCAAATGTTATTTACCTTCAATCTTCATGCAAGAAGAATATCAACATCAATCCTCAGTAGCTATAGTGTTTGCCTGAGATACTTTTAAGTATACGCACAATTACTCCGATTTTCACGCTTTTATGCTCCTTAGATGCTTGTGCATTTGCACGATACCAGACTGTAGGTACTTTCTTTTCTGCATTCGGTTGACTGTTATTAGTATCCCCAACTTAAAGTCAGTAGTCTCTGGATATCGTACGGAATCAGTCGTAGCAGCACTAAGAGTCTAATGGCGGAAAAAAGGACAAATTTTGCTTAAAGTTATAAAAAATAGTAATAAGTTCGGGATCTGTTGCTGTATTGAGTACTGAGTAGCCAAAAGAGAAGATTCAGAAGGTTTTATTCAATACTCGCTGCTTGGATTATCGGAATGTTGCTTATCTCTTTATTAGCAGTAAGTTTGAAATGTTAATGTCTTTTTTATATATAATTTTAAAAAAATTTTGAATACTCAAGAAGTCTTTAAATCAAGAAAATCTTCCAACCGCGTCAAAATGTTAAAAACGACTGATCATAAGCGCTTTTCTATTTGTATCTGACAAGACCTTCTGAAGTAGACAATATTGTTTACCAAAATCTTTGCCAATTCGATCTTCACAATGCCCCCCTATTCGGTGGGCATTCTCGTAACGTTAAACACCTGTGGAGCGCAAATAAAGGCTATTTGAAAATGTGCCGAGAAACCCCGTAGTTTGTAAAGTGTATAAAAACCCAGTTAGCATAATATTTATTTGTAAAAAAATCTATTTGTTAAAGTTTATGGCTCGTGGAATTTTTTTGTGTTGCTATTTAGCCATTATTTGAACAAATTTGCTCTTCGTGCACCAGTGTTGAGCCGAAATGGCTTTTTATAGCCTATGCAGGGTGTAGCTGCAGATATTTAGTTTGTGCTACAGTTTCTAAGGAAGTGACATAATTGGTGTAGACATTTCAAGACATTTTCGAGTAGTAATTGTGACCGATAAGTAAACTGATTAAGAGCGTGGATTACCTTTGCGGATTTTAAATTGAGTATCATTTAATACAGAGAATTTTATGCTGAAATCCAAACAGCCTCGTCCTTTTTAACTTAAAATAAAATTGAAAATTAAATTCGTTTTACAAAAAAGCGTAGAAATCTGAATTTCGGTACAAAAAAATTTTGAAGTATTCAAGAACTACATTGTAATCTTAGTTTATTTTTACTTGTCAGGCCCTTTCCATTAAGTTTTTATACCCCATCCCATAGGAAATGAGGTTTTTTAAAGTGGGTTCGTAGTTTGTAATACAAAGAAAGAACGTTCGTAGATCCCCTCGACCTTAAGGGCCGAATTCTGAGTCGGATGAGCCATGTCCGTCAGTCAGTCTGTCCGTTTGTCACCAATTTTTATGGCTAAAACTTAGCTCAAAGAAAGCAAAAATTTTGTACGTCATCCACAGCAGTCCAAGTGCTAAAAAATTCAAATTCGACCACAGACACGCCCACAATAGTTCTATGAGCAACTATTTGCTGTGCTTTCAAAACTATAAGACGTTCTAGGAGGCTGAAGCCTTAGCATCTTCTAATGACTGTAAGGACGAAGAAAATCTAGTCAGTTGACCTCCCCTAGTAGGCGTGGCAAGGGGAATTTTTCAAGTGCATTTAGTTCAAGAATTTTGTAGCAAATCGGAAAAAAATTTACTTCGTATATTACGTATACGAAGTTGGCCCTGGTTCACCTCGAGCTGTTGCGCCACTCTATATATTTATTTATTTATTTTTATATTACGTATAAAATATTAAGTTTTACATTTTACTCATACAATGTTTTGGACCACGCCTACATTTGGAGGCGTAATTGAAAAAAAAAACTCAGATTTGCCAGCAAAACATGGATTTCGACGGCCCTAAAGCCTAGTTTAGGAAAGAATCAGAAATAAAATTTAGCTCATGAGGTACACAAGACTCTATGCTAGATTTTGTTTGTGCATACAAAGTTTTTGGCAACATCTATTTTTAGGAGTCGATTAAGACACAAATTTTGATTTGAACCAAAATATTAATTTTTGGGTACGTAAATTTAATTTTCCAACTTGGATGATTCTATGTAAACATTGGTTTTTAGTCATAGGGCTTGTCGTGCCACGCCTTTAAAAAAAAATTAAAAATCTCATCAAGAATAAAAGAACTTTTTTAGTTAAATAATGATTCATGAATGCCAACAAGAAAAAAATAGAAATGGGAAAGAGAATAGTAGTGGAAAGGAGAATAGGAACGGAAAGGAGAATAGGAATAGAAACAGGGTATACCGGGTAGAAGCTATTTGATACGCACTAGTTGCTCACTTACTCACTGGTTTTGAATTAATTTCTTTAATAAAGTGTATTTTTTTGCAATACTAATCTCTTCAACTAGAAGGTGACTATAAGGTTGGTTCTAGCTCAAATATTTTCTACTTAGTTGTGTTTTGCCTATAAGATTGAAAGTCAACTACATGACCGACCGACGTGCCGGGCAGTCAGGTTTTTAATGAACTCGCACTACAAATCTACAAATCTAGGAGTATCTCCAAGTGTACTTGATTCGCGTATCTCCAATCAACTCCTGATAACTATAAATATATGTCAAGGCTGTTGGACAAGCTTAGCAAGGTCCGAAGTCAGCTTGCTTATGTATAACTGGAGAGCTTCGCACCACTGCCTCAGCAGCACTTGGCAACTTGTTCAATCTGATTCCCCTTGATAATTCCCAGCTACAATTTGACAATAACTTTCAGACAACTATCCCCCCAAGATCTTCTTGGGATGACAGTGCGCTTCTGGAATGGATCAAAGACACTGATCGATTCTACACTGATGGATCAAAGACAAATGATGGGGCAAGTGGGGGTGCATCCTTAGTAAAACTAAATCTTAGTCTCTCTTTTCGTCTTCCGGATCATCGTAGTGTTTTCCACGCTAAAATTATGGCGATTAACGAAGCCTTGTCCTGGCTTAAGAATAACGTTATATCTTCCAGGGTTAAACGTATATTTTCCGACAGCCATGGTGGCTATCAAGTGCCTGGAATCGGTTTCTATAACTCTAAAGTAGCCTTAGACTGCCGTTCATTTCCTAAGAAGATGTCAGGGCAGTTCAAAATTCTCCTATGCTGGGTGCCAGGGCATAGTGACATTCCAGGCAACTGGTAAGGTTGACGAACTCGCTAAACTTGGAACTGCTCTTTCAATTTCACGTGATAAAAGCTCCTTAGACATTCCAATTTTGACATGTAAACCGCTGATACTGAAACTGGATGCAATAGAAAAAACAAATCTCAGATGGACAAGTGGTAGTACCTGTCCAGTAACGAGACAGATTTGGCCTAAGCTAGATCTTAAATGCTCTAGGAGTTTGATAGCTCTTAATAGATCGCACATGGGTGCTACAATCGGCGTTATTACAGGACACTGTCTGATTAGGCAAGCACGCGACAAAGCTTGGTGTCTTTTCTAACGACTTTTGCAAGAGCTTCATGGATGAGGAGGAAGAAGGGACTACTCCTCACCCTCTCTGCACATGCACCGCTCTCTCTAAGAACCTAAAACTTCGCCTTGGAGCTTTCTTCTATAATGATCTTTGTACGACTGACCCAAAACGTCTCTTATGCATCATCAATAGCTCGAAATGGTTCAACGAGTAGGCAATTTTTCCAGATCCACGTGGTATCACAATGGACCTGCATAGGTCTATGTGATTTGGGTTCTTCGAACCCGACAGCCACTTCAACCTAACCTAAAGGCTGTTGGAGATGCCTGCCTTTACAATGGCAAGAAGAAGGTGGAAAAACATAAGCACGTGTCTTCTTATCCAACCTAGAAAGAGATGCGTTCCAGGAAAACAAGGAGAGTCATTTCTTATAGGTTTCCGCAGGATGAATCTTTAGAACATATTTGTGTCCGGCCCACACTCATGCGCTTGGGCAGAAAGACGATTCGGTAGGACTAGAAACAATGCAACTTGAAAAAAGTACCGTCAAGTAATGAAGGCATACATGCAGTGGACTCAGATGCGTGAGTCTTAGCCAATCTTGTACTGAGGAGCTCATAAAGTCATAAGAAAAAACTATAGTTTTATATGATAAATCGCTTGGCTAGAAATGAAAATGCCCAGCCGATGAAGCCGTTTTTATTAATTTGACTAAAGTGCTTCATGATAACGACCACTCTAGCCTTTAAAGATCATTTCTTTCTTTGCATACCTTTTCTGTCTGCATCGCGAATATTATATCCCTGATGGTTTAAATACCTATGCATTTGCGTAAAATAAAACTTCTTCCTTAGGACGATGTGATGACACTTTCTCTGCCTTACTTTACTTGTACTTTACTATTTTGGCCGATAGCGAGCTTATTTATAGAATTGCAGTCGCCAGATGCCTCGATGAAGTGATTTGAAGGTAGAGACTCGAGTCCCATTCAGTTAATGATACGTTGAGCCTTGTGTGCCTGGCAGCTCAACAGACGCACAATGCCTTGAGCTATAAAGCCGTGTTTCATTCACAATCTCCATGACTCCGCAACGCAAATTTACTGCCTACTTTTTAAGTGCATTAACCAATTAATCGACTCATCTTCACTTTCGTTTCAGGTCCTACTGATGATATCGAACGTATCGTCATTCGCCTTAGAGAACTCAAAACCCAACCAAACACTTGCCAACCATAACGTTTTCTCCAAGCGCAACCCAATGTATTTGGTGCATCGCAACACGGGTCCGCTAAGACCATTAAACCACGAACTGATAAACATGCCACAAGCGTACACACCATCAGCGCAGCATGATACACTTCGCCTACTGGAGCGTTTAGAAGTACAGCCTAATTACTACAATCCACGGAATATGAAAGGGAAACTACTGATGCCCGCCTGGCAGGTGCCCCGATTGCCAGGCAACAACAACTTTGAAAAACTCCCAACAGAACGATCGTCGTTTAATAGTCAAATACCGCGTCCCCCGCGATTGTCACGCACAATGAGTGAAAATCGTAGGCGTTACATGGAGACACCCGCGGAGCAGCCAAGACCATTTAACTTTCCGCTCGATGGACCACAACCATCCGAATTCAAGAAGACCAAGAAATCGAAAAAAGAAAACTCATCACACAATAAAGCGAAAAAAGTGAACAACATTCAGGACATCTTGAGGCAGGAGCCTGTGATGAGCTCCAATCGGAATCACATGCCCGTAGGCATTCACATATCCGGATCGTTTAAGAATCTCCAGAACAGTGGAATATCGAATGTCTTTCGGAGGTACGCCCAACTGCAGCCGGCGTTGTCGCCAAGTCAGTTTGCCTATCAGCGCATTGCCTTCGATCCATTCTATCCTTATAAGCCAAAGTCGCTGAGTGAAATCAACTCTCTGGCTATGAAGCAGCTCGGGTTGAAACAGAAAAATAAGAAAAAGAATCCAGCAAAGCTGATTCCGGGTTTGATGTTTCAGCAGAGTGGACATAGACCGGTGTCAGCTGACTACTATTTGGATGCGTTGCGCATGAATAACTCCCTGAATAGCTTTGGAAGCGTGCGTAATCTGAAGACCGAACCCTTTAGCTTGAAGCTGGAGGTGTTTCCGATTCGTAGCGGAAATAAGATGCCCGTTGTGCCGGTGATTGGGCCGCAGTTCGTAACCACCATTCGACCACAGAGTGTACAAAATTTCGAACCGTTTTACCCACAAATGCCGATGGCCTATGGTATGCCGATCGAAAATGGAGCAGGATTGATGAACTATGCCAACCTTCAGCAGCAATATAAGGCGAGGTTTCCACTTTACACGAATGCGCACCAGTCCGAGTCCGAGAAAGCAGCTAAGCCAAGTGAGAATCAACCGAAGACCAGCTCGAACCAGATGATGGTGCACTTGAACGTGTTCCCCAGCAAGAATGAGAACAAAGTTCCAGTTGCTCAGAACCATCTGTACGATGTCATTCATGCTGATGTTCACGAACGCAGCTCTGCCGGAACTGGTGTTAGAAATGATACATCGTCTACCTTGCCCCCCTACGTGGATTGTGACACGGATGAAAAATTATTTGACGATGAAGCTGAGGCCTCGGAGCACTATCTACATCATCTAAAAGAAAATAATTTTGCAGCTTCATCGAAAGCACACGCTGGAAAAGGATACGAATTCTTCCAGGATCAACGAAACAATGCAACATATGAGCAAGGAAGAAACGCCTCTGAAAATGTCGGAGAGAAAATGTCCACGTTTCGATTTCCGGTGGAAAATTTAATGCAGTTTCAAGCAAATGATGCTGTTATATGATTCTTGTTAATTTATTGTTTCTTAATTTATTTTTTCTATAATTTTAAATAAAAACATACTTTTGTATTCTTGTAGCTCGTTTGCTGTTGCTCACAGGTTTTTGACAACCTAGGGAAGTTAGGGACTTTCTTCTCATTTTGTAAGGTACGATATGTGAGAATTGCGAAAATATATTCATCCCCAGTTCTCTTTGGTGGTGCAGAGAGCACAAATCTACCCTTTATTTCGAAATAGAAATATTTTGATCTGAGCTTGGTCTAAGATTAGGTCAACCATGTAAAGAATTCAAGCCTGATTTGCAAATCAGGCACCTCCAAGTTCCTTAAAGTGTTTTGGTAAGGATTGCCGTAATAGTTTCTTATCTAAAACCGGCACTGCTGGCGCTGTTACTCGTAAGACCTTGGAATCATCTGTGGGGGTAACAATAAAACCACTGATATAACTTAGAGTAATGCATAGTCGATTGACAATTACAGATAAGTATCGACGATAAAACATCTGCAAATAGACGATCTGCTAAATAAGGGATAGATTGCATATCGATGGGTTCATATTATTTAAAAAAAAAAAAAACAATTTTATTAAAGGGCGCGGTTTTAGTCCATTATTCATGCAATCACCTAGAATAAGAAATTCAAACGTTATCTTTTTACATTTCGCTCACTTTCTGGAGGCGTGGCCGTTCCTTCCATATATAGCTTAGGGTATTTTGCAATCCTGCAGTTTCTAGATACGCGCTGTTCCTTTTTCCCACTTGTTTGAGCTCAAGTCGATGGGTTTCTTATTTAACTGATCATTTGACTATTTTGGGCTTATATTTCCAATACAATTATTGCTTGCTTGCTTAAGGTGGCGCTACAGTCCGGGGTGGACCTGGGCCTCAGCCAACAAGCTTCGCCAGCCGCTCTGTCTCTAGCTAGCCGTCTCCAGTTTCGCTTGCGAAGTTGGCTGAGGTCCCCTTCCACTTGCGTGCGCCACCTGAGTCTCGGTGCTCCTCTACCGCGTCGTCCCTGCGGTGTGGATTCGAAGATTTTCCGGGCCGGGGCGTTGGTGTCCATCCGCTCTAGATGACCCAGCCATCGTAGACGTTGTGTTTTGACTCTTTTGGCTAGGTCGGTATCGCTGTACAGTCCGTACAGTTCGATGTTATATCTCCTCCTCCACTCTCCGTCTATGCAGACGGGACCGTAAATCGTCCGAAGAATTTTCCTCTCGAAGCAGCCTAAAGTGTTTTCATCCGCCTTTGACAGGGTCCATGCTTCTGCACCGTAAAGCAGGACTGGGATGATGGAGGTCTTATACATGGACACTTTAGTTGCTCGAGAGAGGGCTTTGCTACTCAATTGCCTTCTTAGCCCAAAGAAACAGCGATTGGCAAGAGTTATCCTTCGTTTGATTTCAGCGCTGGTGTCATTGTCTGAATTGATAGCGGAACCCAGGTAGACAAAGTCCCTAACTACCTCAAAGTTATAGCTGTCGATGGTGATGTTTTGTCAAAGACGTCGGTGTTGGGTGTCTTTTCTTGATGACAGCATATACTTGGTTTTGCCTTCATTGACTGCTAAACCCATATTCGCCGCTTCCGTCCCAATACTCACGAAGGCTTCACTGACATCACGCTTTGTTCTACCGATTATGTCAATGTCGTCTGCGTATGCGAGTATTTGAACGGACTTTTGAAAGATTGTACCTCTGGTGTTGGCGCGAGAGTTCTGCACAATTCTCTCAAGTATGATGTTAAAGAAGTCGCATGACAGCGCGTCGCCTTGTCTAAATCCTTTTTTGACATCAAAGGGGTCGGTGAGGTCTTTGCCGACATTGACGGAACAGCGTGAGTTTTCCATCGTCATCCTGCACAGACTGACGAGTTTGGCAGGGATGCCAAAACTAGACATTGCGCTATATAGCTCGTCTCTATAGATGCTGTCATACGCGGCCTTGAAATCGATGAAGAGGTGGTGTGTATCGATTTGGAATTCCTGGGTTTTCTCCAAGATCTGCCGCAGTGTGAATATTTGATCGATGGTGGACTTTCCTGACCTAAAGCCACACTGATATTTGCCTATCAGATTGTTGACAAACGGCTTCAGGCGTTCACACAGTACAGCAGAAAGGATCTTGTATGCGATGTTAAGAAGACTTATGCCTCTGTAGTTGGCACAACTCAGAGGGTCTCCTTTCTTCAGGATTGGGCAAACAATGCTGAGGTTCCATTCGTCGGGCATGCTTTCTTCCGACCATATCTTGCAGATATATATCGTGCACGCTCCTAACCAGCTCATCGCCAGCGGATTTAAAAAGTTCGGCAGCTAGGCCGTCTGCTCCGGCTGCTTTGTTGCACTTGAGCTTAGACACAGCTACTTTCACCTCCTCCAGGTCGGGTGGGCGGTATCGTTCGTATGCTTCGTCGGTAACGTCTTCGCCCGGGTTGAATGGTTCGCTCTGCCTGACAGCGTTATTTGGTTCCTCCTCGCCGTTATACAGTCTGCAGAAGTGGTCTTTCCAAATCCTCAGCACCGACTGCGATTCTACAACGATGTTCCCTTGATGGTCCTTACAGGCTTCAGTTCGAAGTTTATACCCTAGGCAGGACCTTTTGATCCTTTGGTAAAACTTTCTAACCTCATTCCTGTTGTAACATCTCTCTATCTCTTCAACCGCGCGCTTCTCGTGCTCTCTCTTTTTCCTTCGGAGAAGCCGGTGCTCCTCTCTCCTCCTCTGCTCGTAGAGCTCGCGAACAGCTCTAGTCCTTCTGTGCAGCGCCGCTTTGTATGCTTCCTGTTTAGCTGCATGTGCTTGCCGGCATTCATCGTCAAACCAGGGGTTTCGTTGTGGTCGCCCTGTGAAACCCAGCACTTCAAAGGCGGCGTCTCTGATGGCATTTTGGCAATGTTGCCACTGGCTATCAATACTTGATACTGCTGCATAGGATTGCAGCACCAACCGAGTCTCTCAAAACCACTGCTTCGTAGAAGGTTTTGAGAGACTCGGTTGGAGAAGGACCTGGCGATCACTTGCGATTGTAGTCGGCCGACGTCAAACTTCCTCACAGTATTTCCATTACTTGGCGCTGGTCTGGATATCCGCAGCCGTACCTTGGCTACAACAAGGTAGTGATCCGAGTCAATGTTGGCCCCTCGGAAAGTTCGGACATCCATGATACTGGAGGAGTGCCTTGCGTCGATCGCAATATGGTCAATCTGGTTGACGGTTGATTGATCGGGAGATCTCCATTTCCCTTTGTGGATATTGAGATGCGGGAACTGTGTACTAGCTACCACAACGTGTCGCCCCGCAGTAAAGTCGATCAGCTTGAATCCGTTATCGGAGGTCGTGTCGTGCAGGCTATGCTTTCCGACAGTACAACCAAAGATGCCCTCCCTTCCAAGCTTGGCATTAAAATCGCCTAGGACAATCTTAATGTCGTAGCTAGGGCACTGCTCATAAGTTTTGTCCAGGAGCTCGTGGAACATATCTTTGGTCTCGTCATCTTTCTCCTCTGTGGGGGCATGCACGCATATGAGGCTAATGTTGGCGAATTTAGCCTTGATGCGGATCGTCCCGAGGCGCTCGCTTACAGGGTTGAAGCTCAAGACTTTTTGCCTAAGTCTGCCTCCAACAACAAAACCACATCCAAATAGGCGCTGTCTTTGATGCCGATAGCAGTCGCCGTAGTATATGTCGCAGTTTTTCATCCTTCTTTTGCCCGGCCCGTCCCACCGCATTTCTTGGATGGCAGCAATGTCTGCCTTGCAGTCGTTAAGGGCCTCCGCTAAATGCTCGGCTGCACGTGGTCTGTTAAGGGACCTAACATTCCACGTGCAGATCCGGAGCTCGTTGTCCTTTTCTCGTTTGCATTGGTCGTCAACAGTAAATCCGTCCGAATCCGAGGCTTGTTTCTGCTTCGTGACTGGTGTTTTTTTACGTGGCCGGGAAGTCACCCCGACGGTTCGACACCCAACCTGGAGGACCAGATCCTTTGCTTAGCTCTAAGGACGGAGAGACGGATAGCCCGCTCCTTATAGGCCTGAGCTCCGAAAACGTCGTAGTAGCCCATATAAGGTGTTCACTAAGTAGTTCGGCCTGACTGGAACTATGGACGCCACCGTTGATTCCATCTGGGGAATTCCTCCGCTGCCGTCCGGATGCAAGGAGAAGTGCCTTAGTGGGAACACTCTTTCCCCCCTCTCTCGTCTGCTACCCCCAACAACCTTCCAAAGGGGTTGGAACCCAATCTCCAGTTGAGGTACTAGGCACCCGGTCTTCACCACGGGGAGGTGAGAGTAGGAGTTGATAGACAGAGGTGTGTTTAGAAAACCTGTGGATGCTTGTATCCTCTTGAGTGCACATGTCTATCCTTTGACCACCCAATACAATTATTATTGATTATAATTAACTGTGCTGCCATTTTATAGAACTACATTATTTTATGTGACCGATTCCATCGATTGTCGAAGGAAATTCTGCGTGGAGTACATCACTAATCGCGAGCGGGAAAAGAAGGTTTGCACCCTTGTCTTACACGGCTTTGGCACAATAACTTTCCTTCACCTACAACTTAACACTTCGACCCACTTTGCATATCGAAGTACGCTTTTGACACTTATCGAATCGTCATTGTTCAGACGTGACACCGACATGGCCCTGGATTCGTTTCATTTGAAACTATTACATATAGCCTTAAAACCACCCAAAAAAAGGGAAAAAGTCTTCCTAGAAATCTTTGGGTTTTTTATAAAATCTGCTAGAGAATTCTCTTAAAATTTGTATTCTATTTATTTTTCATGCAGACTTTCCAGGTAGTAGGCCCCATTTGAGGTAGCCAACCAATTTGGTGGTTATATGGGGTTAAGGCGTTCACACAATTTGTCAGAGAGGATCATTAAAGTCATACTCAGGGAACTGATTGCCCTATAAATGTGAGTTAGGGCACGTAATACAGGGATTGAACTTTTCAGACATAGACCTTTCGTCTGTTCTTACCGCCTCTTTTCGCAGATAAAGATAGATTACACTATTCTAGCTCTATTTCTACCATCAATTTTATACTGTCTATTGGAGTTATCTGGCGGGTCTTAAGCGTGAGTCATCACGAAAAACCAGTTTAAGAAATTAAACTAAACAGGGAAGACTAACCATAACATTCTCTAGTGATATAATTTCGTTGGTATAGATTGTCCCTGGGACTTGGCCACATGTAAAGTAGGTACCTATGTATACAGCCAGAGTAGGAACAATGTAGAATAAGGTATAAAAATAACGCTAGGAACATACGACAACAGCAAATCCAACGGCTAATAGACAGCAAAATATTACTGTTACGTCAGTTTTTCCCCCTGGAACGTTTTAATTTATTATGGAAGTTTTTTAACTTTCTTTTTAGAAGTATGAAAATGACAATAGTTCTCTTCCAAATTGGTAGGAATCGCACGAAAAATTATTGTTTGTTTGCTGAGTAGGTCCTCCTAACGTGGCATGCGCGCGCCTTGTCGAATGCGTCATCTTCTATGAGGCTGGTGTGGGGGCTTAAGTGGCGGATTTTCAGCCGGCATTGGTCGGCTGAGGAGCGACGAACTAAGTTCTGCCACCCTGACTCCAGTAGTGGTGCGAGCGTATTGCAAAACGTGCTAGGCTGTGGGTTAAATCTGTCTCTAACGAGCTCTTTTAGTTGCCTAGGAAAAGACCTGTATATAAATTTTAGTATTACCCCGGTAAGGCGGCTCTGCCGGGGCGAACCAAGGAGACCAAGCGCGGGAACAAATTGAGAACGACTTCTCCCGGAGAAAAGTGGAAGAGGCCTTTTAAGAAGACTGAGCATATACATGGCATCCTAACAGCCAAGGAGAATTCTTCCCTCACTCAAAAGGAACTATCTTCCCTAAAGTGGGCCTGGGAGGAAACGACGTTGCCACGAGGCCTCCACCTAAGGCAGCTCGTTCAGCCAAGGGTACGGGTGGTAAGCCGGGCAAATCTGGAAGGCCGAGGGTTGATGCCGCTACTAGGACATCCCTTGAAACCAACAGAAGACCTATTGCCAGAAGAGGTAATGCAACCTAAGGACCCAGTGACAAACCGGGCCCAAGTGGGTTGCAGAAGAGAACACCCACCGCTGCACTAGAAGTATACTACTCAACCTTATCCCCTTGGACATATACTGCAGCAGCAAGGCAGCTAAAACATCAGCTGTTCGCCGGATCCTCAAGATCTTGGTTGCCTCCATATATACCCCAGTCATGGATTACCTTCCCATGACATTCTCTTTCAACAGGAGATTCGCTATTAGAATACCTGGAAGGTGTCAATGGGAGGAAAAAGCCATCACAGTAGATGACGAGATCGCCTTACATACTGACGGCTCTAAGATGGACGTCGGAGCCAGCGCAGACATCTCCTGTGAAGGTCTCGGACTAAGCAAAAATTTCCAGATCAATAACAGCTTCAGTATTCTTCCAGCCATAATTCAAGCTGCCACTGAGCTGAAGAAACACAGCCCCGTAAACAAGACCATCACCATATACACTGACAGCCAAGCGGCAATTAATAAGATAAAATTATGTCAAGGGATGTGAAACTATGCAGGGAAATTCTGGACGATTTATTACTTGACAACACTGTAACTCTGTGTTGGGTGTTAGGTTACACCGATATTTAGGGAAACGAAGAAGCGGTCAAGCTTGCGAGATATGGGTAAGGTATGAATACATCTCTACCCCCTAAATCTATAAGAGTTCCGCTGAGTTCGATAGCATGCAGGATAGAAATTAATCCTTGAGTAGAACCAACCTATGTTGGACAAAACTTGATACGTGCAGACACAGAACGAAGCTAGGTGGCCAGCGGTAAACAAAAAGAGATCACTATTTATGATCGAATTAGCCCGCAGGGATATGCGTGTACTCACGGGCATCCTCACGGGGCACCGCGCTGTGGGTCTCCTCACGGCTAGGCATAACCATTACTTCAGAAGCTGCAGAGAAGTTGAAGAAATTGAATTTGTTTGTCACCTACTATGCGAATGCCCAGCCCTTTACAGCATCAAAAAATCAGGCGTAGTTCCCTCGGCAGTTACTTCCTTAGCGAGCTTTCTAAAGGACCTCCTAAGACTTGTATACAAATTCGGATGGGTGCAAGAGGGCGGCACTTTGAGCTTCTAACAGCGGTTTATTTCTGTTTTCGTTTTAGGCGTTAAGAAGCTTTCCCAATGGACACAATGGACCCAACTGCTCGTCTAAGTGAGCCGTGACTATTGTCACCAGGGCATCCATCAACCTAACCCAACCTAGCCTTGCTAAGTAGGTACCTACGCTTACGTAGAAAATCTTGCGTTTATTCGCTGTACGAACTTCTGACGTAATGTTTCTTAGACCTAAATCTTTTCACGCCATAGTACAAGTGGATCTTAAAGCTCCCAGCCCAAACATTCAACTATCTTGGCCCAATCTATCAGGCCAAGACAAATTGCTAAATTTGTCAAAATCTTTTAATTTTTTCATGCATCACTTGTGCATTAATTTTATGTTTGGAACTGCTGTAACTTCGTCATTTTTGTCAGATGAACAAATACTTTTGTTATCGCTTCTCAGGTTGAAAGGCTGTTTGAATCTGCCAGCGGAAAGATTGGCTTTTATGCCGCGCCAACTATAGATTGACTATAAGCCTATATGTTTCAGAAGTAGGTTCTAGATCAGAATCAGTGCGTCTTGTGAATATTCTTCTCTTCTTTGTTATCCTCATCTTCAACATAATGCTTCTTTCGCGATCCTTTTTTTTTTGATGCCCCATAGACAGTTGAAGAATATCATAATTGAGCTTTAAAAGCTGCTGCTCTTTTCTGTATTCGCATCTAATGTGCAGTCTACATCTTAAAATGTATTGTAATAAAAACAATAGAAGTACAGATCAAAAGGGTCACCTATTACCAGCGAATAACAAGCCTCACCTTGTCCAGCCTAACCCCCAGGCAGAGCTATATTACTTTTCCAATGCGATGATGCTGAAGTTCAAGTTTGATAAAGTCGCAGTTCCGCTCATGATGACTTGACAGAGTGACACTAATCAACAACCACGAATAATCAGTTTTATTTATTTTTTTTTTTTACAAATTTCGTTTATTTGGGCTTTTGATAGATCGTATAAAGGTACAACACTTAAAAATATAAAAAAGGCGTTAAAAAAAGATACACGTGAAGGGAAAGAGACCAAGAAGGCGAAGAAAAAAATAATCATCAATTGGATATGTCCGGCTCAGCAGTAACAATGCACAACTCAGTAGAATTTTCATTATAGCTTTTAACATTGAGTTTATTTAAAGCGTTTGTTTGCGTTTAAGTTAAACAATAGATTTACAATAATTCTTAATTAATTTATAACAAAAAAAAACCTATCTCAATAATTAATTACATACAATTGACATGTGTAAACACGTGGCTAAATTCACTGTCGACATAATTATAATTCAATATTCGTTAAGGGTACGCTCCTAATGGTATATAAGTTCATAAGGGGAATATTTAGGGGATTACACACTGCAATGACTAGAAGAGTCTAGCCCTAGTGAAGTTGCTCCATCTACCTATGCTAGATCTTGAACCTCAGGGGTGATAAGGTTGCTCTTAGTGTTTTTTTTCTTTCTTTTTTTTATAAACTGTGCTTAAACGGCTACTGCTGTGGGGGAACTCGATCATGTTTCCGGGATCCATTTGGTTTAGTAAACGAAGGGAATACTTGGTTGTGGGTATCTGTAGCCGTCAAACTTGGTTGTCCTTGGCAGTGAGGTTGGTGGCAGGTAGGATGGCGCTGGAGTTGAGGTGCGCAACGTGGGTGGCAGGGTTGGAGGAAGAGTTGGCCTTGGGGTGGTCCTTGGTGGTGGAGGTCTTGTTGATGGTGGGGTTGGCCTAGGGGTTGTCACTGGTGGTGGAGGTCTGCGGGTTGTTGGGGGAAGATAGGTTGGTGGTGGAGTTGCTCTGGTTGGGGGAAGAGTTGGCCTTGGGGTTGTTACGGGTGGTGGAGGTCTGCGGGTTGTTGGGGGAAGATAGGTTGGTGGTGGCGTTGCTCTGGTTGGGGGAAGAGTTGGCCTTGGAGTCGTCACTGGTGGTGGCGGCCTGCGGGTTGTTGGTGGAAGGTAGGTTGGTGGAGGAGTTGCCCGGGTTGGGGGAAGAGTTGGCCTTGGGGTTGTCACTGGTGGTGGAGGCCTGCGGGTTGTGGGTGGCAAGTAGGTTGGAGCGGGAGTTGTTCGTAATGTTGGGGGAAGGGTTGGCCTTGGGGTCGTCACTGGTGGTGGCGGCCTGCGGGTTGTTGGTGGAAGATAGGTTGGTGGCGGAGTTGCCCTAGTTGGGGGAAGTGTTGGCCTTCGGGTCGTCACTGGTGGTGGAGGCCTGCGGGTTGTGGGTGGCAAGTAGGTTGGAGCGGGAGTTGTTCGTAATGTTGGAGGAAGGGTTGGCCTTGGGGTCGTCACTGGTGGTGGCGGCCTGCGGGTTGTTGGGGGAAGATAGGTTGGTGGTGGCGTAGCTCTGGTTGGGGGCAGAGTTGGCCTTGGGGTTGTCACTGGTGGTGGTGGCCTACGGGTTGTAGGGGGCAAATAGGTTGGTGGTGGCGTAGCTCTGGTTGGAGGCAGGGTTGGCCTTGGGGTTGTCACTGGGGGTGGTGGCCTGCGGGTTGTAGGTGGTGGCGTAGCTCTGGTTGGTGGCGGGGTTGGTGGCAAGTAAGTTGGGGCTGGCGTCGATCTTGGACGCGGGGTTGTGATAATTGCCCTTTGTGTTGTCACTGGTGGTGGAGGTCTGCGAGTTGTAGGTGGCAAGTAGGTTGGTGGTGGCGTTGCTCTGGTTGGGGGTAATGTTGGCCTTGGGGTCGTCACTGGTGGTGGAGGCCTGCGGGTTGTTGGAGGCAAATAGGTTGGTGGTGGTGTAGCTCTGGTCGGGGGTAGAGTAGGCCTACGGGTAGTCACTGGTGGTGGTGGCCTACGAGTTGTAGGTGGCAAGTAGGTTGGAGCGGGAGTTGTGCGTGCTGTTGGGGGTCTGGTTGGGGGAGGTGCTGGCCTTGGGGTTGTGACTGGTGGTGGAGGTCTACGGGTTGTTGGTGGAAGGTAGGTTGGTGGTGGTGTAGCTCTAGTTGGGGGTAGGGTTGGCCTTGGGGTAGTCACTGGTGGTGGAGGTCTGCGGGTTGTTGGTGGAAGGTAAGTGGGTGGTGGAGTAGCCCGGGTTGGGGGAAGAGTTGGCCTTGGAGTTGTCACTGGTGGTGGTGGCCTGCGAGTTGTGGGTGGCAAGTAGGTTGGAGCAGGAGTTGTGCGTGCTGTTGGGGGTCTGGTTGGTGGAGGTGCTGGCCTTGGGGTTGTGACTGGTGGTGGAGGTCTACGGGTTGTTGGTGGAAGGTAGGTTGGTGGTGGTGTAGCTCTGGTTGGGGGCAGTGTTGGCCTTCGGGTAGTCACTGGTGGCGGAGGTCTGCGGGTTGTTGGTGGGAGATAAGTGGGTGGTGGAGTAGCCCGGGTTGGGGGAAGAGTTGGCCTTGGAGTTGTGACTGGTGGTGGTGGTCTGCGGGTAGTGGGTGGTAGATATGTGGGAGCTGGCGTAGATGATGGCAGTGAGCGTTGCGTGGTTGGGATTGGTCTGCGAGTTGTCACTGGTGGTGGCGGTCTTCTGGTTGTGGGAGGTAAGTATGTTGGTGGTGGGGTAGCTCTGGTTGGGGGAAGAGTTGGCCTTGGAGTTGTCACCGGTGGTGGTGGTCTCCTAGTTGTGGGTGGTAAGTATGTTGGTGGTGGAGTGGCTCTGGTCGGGGGGAGAGTTGGCCTTGGAGTTGTCACCGGTGGTGGTGGTCTCCTGGTAGTAGGTGGCAGGTATGTTGGCACAGGGGTAGTAGGCCTACGTGTGGTAACCGGTGGTGGAGGTCTCCTGGTTGTGGGTGGCAAGTATGTTGGTGGTGGGGTGGCTCTGGTCGGGGGAAGAGTTGGCCTTGGGGTTGTCACCGGTGGTGGTGGCCTCCTGGTAGTGGGTGGCAAGTAGGTTGGTGGTGGGGTGGCTCTGGTCGGGGGAAGAGTTGGCCTTGGAGTAGTCACTGGTGGTGGTGGCCTTCTTGTTGTTGGTGGCAAGTAGGTTGGCACAGGAGTGGTAGGCCTACGGGTTGTTACCGGTGGTGGTGGCCTTCTTGTCGTTGGGATAGTCCTTGGGGTTGTAGGGATTGACCTTTGAGTCGTTGGGTACGTCAATGGGCTACTGGGTACGGGGTACGTGTAGCCAGTGGGTTTGGGCCTGGGTGTAGTGGGTTGTGGCCTTGGCGGTGTAATCGGAACATAGGGTGTTGTTCTCAAGGTCGGCGGCTGTGTAGGCCTGTATGGCGTTGTTCTTACAGTCGGTGGCTGAGTTGGCCTATATGGCGTTGTCCTCACTGTGGGCGGCTGGGTGGGCCTGTAGGGTGTTGTTCTCAAGGTCGGCGGTGGAGTTGGCCTTGAAGTGGTGGGATAAGTAAATGGCTTCTCTGGTGTTGGATAAGTGTATCCAGTCGAAAGCTTGTAGACAGGTGTAGTTGTTCTGACTGGAACATATGGCGTTGTCCTAGGAGTAGTGATAATAATCCTTGGAGTTGTTGGTGGCCTGTATGTGGTCGTTACAGGCCTGTATGGAGTCGTGATCGGTCTGTATGGAGTCGTCACGGGCACATATTGTGTCGTTCTCCTTGTCGGCTCAGTAAAAGGTATAACCGGAATTGGGTATTGGTATCCACCTGCTGCACGAGCCTCCCTAACTAGGTCAGGTTGTTCGTTTGCGACCTATGATGTTGGAAAATGTGTTAAAAAAATGCTCATTTTCATGTTTATATGGGTTTTACAAAAGGACTCACCTCTACTTCCGCGCGGAAACCGACTGCGCAAAGCGCCAAAATCAGTACAGCGCTCCTCTGTAAAAAATAAAAATAAAATCAAAATTTCGTTCCATTTCAATTTGAATAACTTTCTGAGACTTTAATCCAAATGCCAAGGTCACCATTACCGGAAATGTCGGACATCCAATTCACCACAATTAAAGATTGTTTATCAAAGTCAGCACTCCATTGTGTGTTACAATGCTGCCGACATAGGCGTTCGGTTATAATTTATGATGATTTCTGAAATCGAACACGAGGCATTCGGTGCGTTTACTAATTCGTCGAACACGCCTTTTAGTCAATTAACATTTCGAATTGCAAAATTACTCCGACTATGTTGTAATTTGTAATCCAACAAGGCGTCTTTGATCAGCAAACATATTATTGCAGGCAGGCATCATCTTGCAGCCTATGAACAGACTCTACGGCCACCCTAGGTGGCGGATGATGTTTGCCCTAACCTTTCGGTAGCTCGCTGTGATGGGTATATAAATTAGTGGCATGCCAAGTTAAACACTTTTTGGTTATCTCTCACTTCGAAGGTCGTTTGGGTAAGTTCAAGTTCGAACACGGCCAGTTGCATCATTTGTTGGATTTTTAGTCGTTTTCTTTTCGTCGAAAAACCAAAACTGCCTTACTAAGCAGGTTTAGTAAATATATTACCAAACTGGTATCTATGACTGATAAAACACTGGCATAACTCGCAAGATGATGATTTCCAAATTCCAAATATAAAAAAGGCGGACTAGATAATTGTTTGGCGAACGTGTGCTTATTTATGGATGTGGCTTTATGTGATAAGTTGAAAACCTTGGGAGACGTTGAACTCGTCAGGATGAGATTCTACTCAGAGTGACGCCGTTTACTCTCAACGGGTGTTTGACATTTAAATTTAACTTTGGCTGAAATCGAAAGTCGCCTCTCAGACGGAGACGAGGCTAATTGGTTTCGCCCAACTCGATCGCATCTTGGACCGCAAGAATGTTACGAAAAGTAAAAGTGACTGTAATGCCTTGGAGTAGAATTTGAATAATTTATTGCTTGATTCCCTTCGTTTAGACTTTGATGGCATAAGAACATGTCTAACGCATTAAAGTTAATGAATCTATCTCAGCCTTAAATCAACATATTGGGACTGAGAACACGAAACTTGATTTACTAGTCAGAGATTTTAGTTCCGTGATAATTTTGGGGGGAAAAAAGTTCTATGTGGTTCTGAACAAATTAGGAATGTTTAATGTTTAGATTTGCATATTTTAAAATAATTTCAGCAAAGCCATCATTAATACAATCATGTGTATGTGTTGGGCTGAATGTTACATAATTATACGGGTTTTGTTCTTTATCCTTCTATGTCGATGTCGACATAGGCATTAAAAAGTCAAACACTAGCATTCGGTTTGATTGATGTGAATTCTAAGAATTTCTTAGCCGGTGGCTAAGTCACATGAGCGGAAACAAGCTGAGTCTGATGTCAATCCGTTGCTATTAATCTCCTCTAAACGACAACGTTTCTCAACGTAACGCAGAAGCTCTAAACATTTATTCTTCTTGCGGTTTAACTCACGTTTGTAGCATGTAGAGTGAAATTGTATTTGTTGGAGCCGATATGGCCCAAGAGCTTATGATCGAGACCGAATCGTTAATCTGTAGTTTCATACGGGCCGGCTGCTAATGAAACTTAGTTCTTGTGCCTCCTCTATCGAGAAATGCTATTAAATAAATTTTATTAATAGAATTTCAGAATTTGGATCAATTTTAGGAATTCTCGCAGGATGAAAGTCAAGAATCTTCGTCACCAAACTAAATAAGAAACCTCTTCTTTTCTTATTTCGATGAGGTATCGATCTCATCTAAAATGTACGATAAATAATTTCCAAATTTGACGGTTGAACGAACTGATGGAGCTTACGGATCGAATACTGACTAACCACAATTGTAGGGCTATAAAACTATTGATGTGGTTGTCGCAAGTATTGCCGATTTGATACTGAAGATATCAGTCGGGTGAAATGGCGCTGCGGACAAAATGGCACACTTCGAATATCTTTTCAATCTATTTCCCAACCATCGAGCCAGGACAGATCGAAGGCAATTTTCGTTTTAGAATTGTAAATCTTTCACTTTTCAATAAGTCTTTTAAAATTATATCTCTTTTAAAGTCATATAAAATTTTTGAAGCTGTCTTAATCATTCGTTATGCTTACGTGCGTGTTAAATGAGGGACCGGGTCATAATCCTGCTTTTTTTCGAAAAAAAAATCTGTTTTGAAGATTTTCAGAAAATCTTCGAAATTCTGACTTAAGCAATAAAATTCCAGTTGTTCTGCTTTTATGAGCATACTTTTGACTTTTTTGAAGCAAAGCAAAGGTAAAAATGAACACGTAAGGGACGCCACGACCCCTATTCAAATTTCTCTGTTTGGCACAGTCAAAGCTATATTTCCATAATTTTGTTAAACAGAATTTTGAAAACCAGTATTTTCAAATCAGAATTTTGAAGGCACAGATTTGTAAAAACAGTTTTGACCCCGGCAAAATTTTGACTTCAACCCTATAAATGAACTTGGAGAAAATCTTTGTATAAGGCATGGGAAGAACTTAATTATTTAGAAAAAGAAGGATGATGATGCAGTGTGTTCCTTACAAAAAGATGTCTAAAAGGTCCTGACAGCCTGATGGGGCTTAAAATAATTAGAATAATTAGATCAGCCGTCCTTGGCGGGATATTGGTTTGCACCATAGGTTTAAGATTTTAATTATTTTGAAATAAACGTGTTGGAAATGCATTCCAGAGCTGTATTCGAGCCTTTGTTACCGCAGGAACAGTGCGGCTTTCGGGCTGGCAGAGGCACAACCGACCAGCTTTTCACTCTGAAGGTTATTCTTGAGAAGCCTAGGAATATGCCAAATCAGTCTATGCGTGTTTTGTAGATATGGAAAGGGCTTTTGTCCGAGTCCCTCGGGATACACTATGGAGGACAAGTACTTTTGCAGGACTATGCGCTGAGTGGGCCTCTTCCGAGAGCCATCCAATCTTTGTATGGAAACTGCAGAAGCTGTGTATGGATTATTGGCGTCAAATACAGTCCTTTTGATGTGTGCGTTGGTCTTCACCAGGGCTATGTTCTGTCACCTCTCATTTTCATATGGACTGGATAGTGAAGCGCAATCTTGGTGAGCAATGTTTCGAATTGGCAGACATCAAGATGAGACATCTGCCTTTCGCAGATGATTTACCCATCCTTGCATCAAACAAGCACTGGATAGGCTTAAAGCCGTTTTGTGGTGATGCTGAGATAAAGGTAAACGTGAAGAAATCGAACTCCTGTGCAGTGAACCCTGCACATAAATGGAGTTCCATTGAAACAGGGGGAGAAGTTTAAGTATCTCGGGGTCTTTTTCACAAAAGATGGGAGGAGTGATACTGAACTTCCTGTTGAATTGGTCAAGCTGGAGCAATAGTAAGGGAACTGCGCCTGCCGGTCATCAGGAAAGCTAAGCTTGAAGTGAAAGCAAAGATCTCAATTCTTAATTTAGTGTTCGTTTCAACCCTCATCTATGGCCATAAAATTTGGGTAATGACCGAAAAAATTAGATCGCGGGTACAACTGAGAATTTTCTCATTTTCGCTGCCGAAATGAGATTCGGTACGTTTGCTGGTGTTACTCTTAGGGACAGAGTGAAAAACGTCAGAATTCGATCGGAATCTTAATGTTAAGCAGCTACTTTTCCGAATGGAACGATCGATTCTTCGATGGTTTGGACACTTTGTTCGCATGCCTCCTGACAGACTTCCTAGACAGGTCATGTAGGCCGAGTTGCGCGCGTGTCGCCCCATGTTAGTAGGCCAAGAAAAAGGTGGTGGGATCAGGTGAAGAAACTCCCCGAGTTTCGCCTGGGGATTGCGACTGAGTCTCTTGAGTTTGCGGCGGAGGATGAAGAACGATTGAAAGACCATTTAGCCCCTTCACTCCGCGACATTCTTAAGTGATAAGCGGCCTCTTGAAAATGATGATGCTAATGAGGATTTCTTTTGAACAAAGCATACATTCAAATTTTTGTAACTCTTAAAAAAGTTTTATAATTTTGAAAATATACAAAAAAGAAAAAGGTTCTCCTTAAACCCCCGACTATAACGTTATTCAAAACTGCTTATGTATAAGCATCTGTTAAAGCCTTAGGATAGGTATAAAACTTTGAGTTTGCACCCAACCAAGTAACATGTTCTTTTAAATACAAGCAACAAGTTTCATAATAAGCGCGTCTGTGTCAAACCAGAGCGGCAGCGTCAGTGCGAGACTAGAAAAATCGTTCGTTAATACAAAATCAGAACGATAAGCCGCGACGCGACTGTTTTGACTGCAAAGTGACATAACACACGAGTGGTTTATTCTTCAGAACAAAAAACATAGTGAAAGCTTAAAAAAAAAAGTAAATAACAGCTATTCAACAGCATGTGACATCTCAAAACAGCAAATGAAGGTTTTTTAATTTTTCGAAACGCCATCATGCCTGATGATTGCGATAACGTCGGTATTGCGAACCAGTCTATGCATTACAATTGATCGAAATTCACTTGACAACTCGCACGAGACTCTCGTTTGCTCTCTCGCTCTTGTTGTGAAACAGCCATCAGACAGTTAAAAAGAACAAAAATCGTCGCTATCCATTATTGTCATAAAGCCACTCCTGTTGTTTAAGGAATCCTGACGAGATCATTATCACTTCCAGCAATCCAAGATTTTGTGATCAGATCGAAGGCAATACAAAGCTGTTATTTGCAGTTTGTCCTTTATTCAATGTTCCACTGATTTAATGTTATTCCCAACGAAAATTCAATCAACTCTAGGACTTCTTTACCGGAAATGGGTAAAACCAACTATGATTTTTGGCAAAAAATTGTAATGATCAACGAAGATCAGTTGTCATCGAACAGATTTCTATCGTATATCAACAAAGTTTTCAATACTACGCCCCTAAGAAGACTCAATTATTCTAAAGCCAACACAGTCTATAAATCTAGTCCCTTAATTTTCGAAGATTCTCTCAATTTTTATACCCCATCCCATAGGATAGGAGGTATATTAAGTTTGATTCATAGTTTGTAACATACAGATATAATCACCGTAGACCTCCAAGACCTTGAGGGCATATGGTCGAGACCGAATTGTTAGTCGAATGAGCCATATGTCCGTCCGTCCGTCCGTGTGCTAGGAGCTTGAAACTAAATATCTGTTCTTTCTAGGTCCCGAAGCAATACTAGTTTAAAATTTTTTAAAATCCGCCCTGAAGTTAAATTATTAGCATGAAAATTCAAAGTTGTCGTAGGAAGCTGAAATTTGGTACGCGTTATCCTCGCTTAAATGTTTTGTGATTGACATTTCAAAAAAAGGCAAAAACCACCCCCTTTTGGGCGTGGTCATATATCACTTGCATTTTAATAAACGGTTTTTATTCGATATATTTTCTTAGAATCCAAAAAACTTGCGCTATTAAAAGTTCAGATATGTGTGAAAGCTATCAACAAAAACGAAGAAATTTTTGCCACGCCCACTTTTGGGGGCGTTTTTAAGTATAAACCAAATTTTTAATATGAAAATGCAATCAACACGTGTATACCACTTCTGATAAAAAATAAAAAAAAAAGATTTTATTGAAAGGGGGTGGATGTCACGCCCCTTTTAAAAATAGAAATTCTGAATACAGTTGAAGTTAATAGAAACTGAAATTTAACAACCAAGATTTATGACACAATTCGGAGCTTGAAAGTGGTCAATTGGGATGGGGTGTCCACCGATTTGCCTAAGCGGATTGTAACCCTCCCACTAGTTTAGAAATCAAGTGCGTAAAAAATCATTTGACCGATTCTGTTTGAGCGTTCTTAGCAGTCACCCAAAATTGTAACAGCCCTAACTCCTTAACTGCTAAATGGAATCTGCAAGGTATTCACATCAAGTGTGGTTCATTGCTCCTATAACCAAAAATCAATATTAGGACAGAAATATCCAAGTTTGCGACTTAAATGTACGCAAGAACTTAATTATTTGGTTCAAATTCAATAATTATGTATGTAAAATTGACCCCTTAAGATGGGCGGGCCAAAAACTATGAATAAACGAAATGTAGAATAAGGTCCGGCGTATACCTCATATGAAAAATTTTATTTCTTATTAATTTCCTTTGTGACGCTAAAAAGCAGTCGACATTTATGTTTTTCTGGAAAATTATAGGTTTTTCTTAAATTTTGTCCTTAAATGTAGGCGTGGTCCAAAACTTTGTATGAACCAAACTAAGCATCTTCTTTAGAATCTATCTTAGAATTTAGCCTTTAGGAGTTACTAAAGGCAACATTTCAGCTTCTAACGACGCCTAACAGCTTTGAAAGCACTGGAGGTAATTGCACATTTAGACCGATTGTGGGCGTGTCTGAATTGGGCCACGATCATATGCCCCTAAGGTCTTGGGGGCCTATCGTTATTATTTCTCTTTGTTATATTTTCGCTTGTATCAAATCATTCCTGAGGAACAGGATATAAAAACCTTTGAAGGAATAATTTTTTTTTTTTTTCATTTAATTTTTAATGTATTAATGACAACTGGAAAGGGAAGAAAAACAAAAAGATAGTAACTGAAGGAGGAATAGGAATAGGGTTTACCGTCTCTAACTGACCGAAGCTATTTCACTTTACTGGTTTCAATTGATTTTAATCAATGAAAATGTGTTCTGTTTGAGTTCCTATTACATACGCAAATAGACCCCACATTTTGTATTCAAGTAAAGTAGCTTTTTTTCTAAATCTCGGGACACTTTTTTACTGGCATAGATCCGGCTATCCAGTGACTAAAATAAAGATATGACCACTTAAATTTGTCAAATCGTCTAAACGTCTTAAGCTAAAATTGGACGCATTGTTCTTCTTGTGGATTTGTTTTTCCAACTTATACTAGCCCTGAAGTATCTATGCCTTTGATTCCAAATTCTTTGTCATTTAATAGGTTTTCAATACTTTGTAAATTAACCCCTACCAAATGATGATCCTATTAAAAAACCTTTTTCATTAAAAAAAAATGTAATGATTTTTACTTGTTAGCTTACCAGTTATTTGCAAAGTGATACTTAGTAAACATCGCACGCAATTTTATAGTTTCTCGATATTATTGTCATCATAACGAGCAAATTACTATTCAACACCTTTGTATACGTATCTGCAAGCTTGTAATTCTTAATCATATACGACTAATATCTCTCGGATACACATTTAATCGATATTGACAAATTCTCGTGACGAGCTAAATGCTTTGCGATACTTAATCGCATCCCCTTGTCCGGTTCGATCATTGGATGTGCATATTTGCACAGTCACTAAAAAGTTTTCGCATATTTTCTTGCCTTCTATGGGGGGATTTGTGTTGACCGCGCCACAACATTACGCCAATGGCAAGTCAATTTGCAGACTTTGCTGATTGCGCACCTACCTAAATAGTAAAGAGCTAAATTATACAATAATCGATAGCACCGCCATTACATCAAAGTTCAATTTTATTATGTATGCAAAAATTAACTGACGGACATGTGGCTGCGCCATCTACTCCGGTTGGTACGGTGAAATAACCACTTGTGGTTTTCGTAGATGTGTCACGATCAAAGTTTGCCTCAACTGGCACAGAAAAAAAAACGAAGTCAATCTTAAAGAAGACCTGTAACTTTCTGGTTTTCATGCAACAATTTAGGAGGACAATGTGGTTATAAAGTTGCCGTACAGCACCCCCACCTTTTCATCGTGGCTCCTATATTACTAGTTAGCGCATCCAGTTGTGCTGTAATCTTTTTCGAATTATTTTCCTCTTAAGGAGGTCAATCCGAGAATTTGTTGAACTAAATTCAGTGCTGCATTTGACCGATGCAGCGATGACGACTGGCGTTGTTTTCGTTGGTGGGAATATGCCATGTGAAATGCAGATTCACTTCGTCTGAAACGAAGAAACGACGCGAATTACTTGTCCACTTAATGGGTTACTCTGAGCATCTTGATGGCAAGTCTGGCTTTTGGATGTGCAGCACTGTGTGCATCTCGGCTTAGCACGAGTGTGGCTTAGTGTCCGTCAAGGCAGAATTGTTTTATTGAAATATTATTTATTTGCAGCCAGAAACTTGTTAAAACAAAATACGGGTTTCTGGTAAAACTTTTCTTCTTCTTTTTCAATTTGTAAGTCACAATAAATATTGAAAATTTATGGGCGGCTGCTAGTCGCCGACTGTTATAGGGCCTCCCTGCAGGTATTGCAAAGTGTTAAACGGCCATAAGTTTTGTACCATCCTATACCGCCTGACCAGTTGACCATGGCTATAGTAGATTGTGTACAATATTTTTTTAGACAAATGGACCATCTTTTTATTTCACCAAACAGGTCATGGTATATGTGCTGCGGTTTGACCGTGAAATTAATACACAAAGAAGTAATCTATCATGATTAGCATGGTTATCAAGCAATTACTAATCGCTCGTTGATTTAAAGATGTATAAAACTATTCCTTCCATATCATATCTGTGGGTTTTTGAAATTCCATAGCAAATTGGTAAAAGAACGAATCCGTGATAATATAAAAGTTTAATTACCAATAATAAAATCATCAATATTTTTGGATTAAATTTAATTATTGTCGCTGTCACAATACTAACAAAGACGTATAATTCATTTTAAAAACTGGCTTCGCCCCCGCCCGCATTGATGTCATTCATAATTTCCTGTTTATGGTTTTGGAATTTAATTTATTTATTTAATTTTAGTATATTATCAACTAATATGCTTGTTTAAAGTTGTTTTGTTTATTTTTTTGGACATTTTTGCATAAGATAATAATTTGAAATCTGAGGTCAACCAGTGGTAATTTTATTTAAGTCTGTTTCAATAATTATTGATTCTTTGACGTTAATATGTGGGCGACATTGTGTTCTTAATTTTGTGATTTAGTTTCAATTGAGCGGTTTAAGGTTGAACAATTGTAATTAACGTCAGAGATGTTTTCAACCAGGGCAGAAGCCAGAAGGATTTATTGTGGTTTGCAAAGTTACTTTTGAGGTTTGTTTGAAGTGTTTTGTCTAATGGTCTTTTAAGCAACAGAGATGCAACAGAATTGGCTTGTATTGGGAAGTGGCCCCCAAGGCATAGCCACAAAAAATCATTTTTGCTCTGGGTTTTATTTAAAATTTCGCATGTCGATTTTACTTTGCAAAAAATTTACTCGCTAGAGGTTTTTATATCAGCGCAAAAAATAGCAATAGCGAAAATTTAAAATATAAATATTAATATATAATATATATATTATAATATATATATTAATATATAATATTAAAATATAATATAATTAATAATGTGAATTATTTGTTATATTTTGTAAGCAGCCTTTTAAAGACAAATGTTTGAACAGCTTAGTGAATAGTTAATGTTGATGTGAAAAATTGAGACCTATAATCAACCTTTTTGCGCTGTGTTTTCACATTCAATTATTTTTTTTTATAATTGAGGAGCAATGTCGAGAAAGACTTCGTCGCCTTCTTTAGCACTTAATGTATTTTTTACATCTTATTCGTCGACGTTATATGAAGAGGTCTTGCAAAACAGAAATATAATAAGAGTAGTAAATATTGAAAGTTTTCCTAACTGCTTTGGAACACAATTGTTCCTCAATGTAAGGGGATATTTATTTATTTTATTTTTAAATGTTTTCAGTTTATATGTGTTAGTAAAATGTACTTTGGTAGTGAATTCCAAAGTGTGCTTGTTCTACAGATGAAAGAATTTTTTAAACAGTGACCTCAGAGTGTTTTTTTTAACCTGAAGTGTCCTTTAAGATATTCTTCAAAGGATTGGATATTTCCTTTCTAGATTGAGGCAACTTTTGGCTTTTTAGTGAAGGGGGCTAAATGACCTGTTTGGGTCGTCTTTCCAATACGATATACATCTTCTATGCTGCTTGTTGCCTATAACTTCATAGTGGGCAGGTCTCTAAAGTGTCCAGAAGCATAGTTTTGATGGTTTTCTCATGTCCATATATTTCCACATTATGAAGAACCCTGCAACTACTAATATTTCCAGGCAAGTGAGTTATGTGTGAAGATTAAATTACAGATAGCGGACTTTATTGAAGAGTTCTACGATTGTACCTTTCAATGAAATTATACGCAAGCCAATACTTGTTCTTCTAGTGAAGAGAGTATCTGATAACCTCACAAGGGTTTTTGAAAAGATTTTCACTAGTACACTAGTCTAGGACTATCTTAATTTTGACTTTCATTTTGCTAACCTCTTGTAATTTCCTCGAACTCTGAAGGGCTTGTTTTCTTAAGTTTGAAAAAAGGTTTTAAGTAACCAAAGGCCGCAGCATTGATAATGCACCTCTTTGTGAGCAGCTCCTTATAGCTGACTTTGATACTGATGCAGTCGTGATCTTCCGACTTTTCTTACGTAACTTTGGCCCAGTTTATATTGATACTGCTTTTATATTGATACTAGATCTAATATTTCGTTGAGCAAAACATTTCATAAAGAATCAGTACTGTCAAAAGCTTTCGATTTCTCGACAGGAAAATCAATTAAGCCATGTCCGTCCATCCGTCCGTATGTAAACAACTTTTAGGCCTTAAATTTTAAGCTGGAGAGCTGAAAGTTGGGGATTGAGCTAAATATCCAGTTTTACAGATCAGGATTGAAAATTAGTTGAGTCCGCCTACAGAAACGCCCACTACAGACCTGTATGTGCAACCATCTCTAATTTTTAACAATACATTTTTCAAATTTTAGCTATGTAACCATTGTAACTAGCGCAATAATTTTTGGTATATGATATTGCTTTGTAAAACGGTGCACTTTTTGCACCCATTTTAAGGAATTTTAATTAAAAATGACTGTTTTTTAATAAATTTATACGAAATTCGACAAAAAATTACAAAAGTAAGCATTTTCTAACTAGTTTGTATTTAAAAAATATGCACCCAAAAAAAATTGTGGGCGTGGCTTAAAAAAAAAAAGATTTTTTTATCTAAAAAAGCGGAGTTTTGGTCCGAACTGTTGCAGTAGTATTTTATTGGTGGTGTTGGGTATTTCGCAATCCGTCGCAGAAGGACTGAAATTTTTACATACGCACTGTTGCACTTTTCCACTTGTTGTCTATTATATTTGCATGTTGGAGGAAAAAACTTTTTAAATGTTCGGCAGAACCAAGCCTGATGGATGACACCAACCAGGAAGCTGCTCATTTTAAGACAGATGAACCTGAATTTTTCGATTCTTGCTGGTTCGTGACTCATTTTGCAGCACTTTTTTGCAAATTACTTTCAACGACAACGAAAGTGTTGCCATGTTGACATGTTGTTGCCAACAAATTATATTTTTAGTGTCATTTGCCCTAAGTTCTCACCTCAACTCTTTTGTTTTCATATAAGTGCGTAAAGATAAACTTAAGAAAAAACGTGCCACATAACTGACCTTAGGTTATTTGGCAAAAGTTCTTGGGGTCTCAAAGCTGATGGCTGGAAACTTCTCAATATAGAAGGCATATGCTTGTTCAGACTTCAGAAATGACAAGAAAAAACTTAAAAATGCTAAAAATTAAAAAGGGGGTTTAAAAATTAAGAACTACAACAATACAGATTTTAACAAACTTTATGAATAGCTCCTGCGTTTATATTGTATTTTTGAATAGTTGACCTTTGTCAGTTTTCATTTTTAAATATTTAATGTATTTTTTTTTTATAAAGTCGTTATATTATAAATTTTTTTAATTAAGTAAAGGAAGTTGTGCTTATAATAAAGGATGGCATTGAAAGTTAAATATAAATAAAAAGTTGTTGGTTTATGTGCATTATCTATGCAGAGACATCATGTAGGCTTTTTGGACACCCGAGATGGAAGTGGGCTGTGGTGCAGATGGTAGCACCTATGACCGACAATTGGCATGTCCTGGGTTCGAATCCAGGTGCAACCAATCATCTTTTTTAAGTTTTTATTTATTGCCAACATGTCTTGTTAAGTAAATTATAACAATTATGATGACAACAAAGCCGTACAGGCCCCTCTATTTTTACGTTTAGTCGTAGAGTGGAGTTGAAATGTTAGCGGACGGAAATGTTGAAAGAAAAAACCGTGTGTGGCTCAACGGCAGGGTACGATCCTGCAAAAACACGAAACAAAACACGAAACGAAATTCACTAACACAAGTCTTCTATCCGTCATTGCTAATCAGCTACAAAGAATAGCAACGATTACAGCATATGAAAAGTCAAAAACTAGTGAGGTGGTCGGATTTGGACAAAGAATCGGAATGGACAAATGGTAGAGCATTACTCGCGACAAGTAAGGGTTGCAGGATCGTACCCTGCCGGCGAGCCACACACGGTTTTTTCTTTCGACCTTTCCATCCGCTGAAATTTCAACTCCACTCTACGACTATAAGTAAAAAGTACTAGCACAACGTTTTAAATTGGGAAAGAAATTAGAGCACACAGCATTCTGAATAAGTAATAAACTTTAATAAAAATTAATTTCTAACGAATTTAAAAAAAATGATTTCTAATGAATTTATAAATCTTATAAATCATAAAGTGTCCTAAAGCTCATTTTTATAAAACATAAGTAAATTATTAAATATGAATTAATGTAAACATGTATTATGTTAAATAAAACTCGATACCTAACAGATAAAAAGCTCTTTCGGTTTTTGGTGTCTGTGTTGCACGGAAGTAATTACTTGAACTGAAAGAGAATATCTTCACAAAATTTGATATTTTAATCAAATTCCTGTTTTATGTGACATCTAAAACTGGCGCTTTGAGGTTAAAAATGTTGAGCCACACTGATTTAATAACATAATAATCTAAAATTAGAAACTCACAAAAATGTTGACAGGCTACCTTGCTAGCAGGTCAATATAAATTAGATACACAATGCAAATTTTCCAAAAATGTTATACGTTTTCATAGGAAACATGAATAGAAAAGAATCATATATTTTTTAGAAGCAAACAAAAATGTGGTTAATATTCTGAATGACCCTGTGACCAAACTCGTTGTATCTTCAAGGCTATATTCGCTATGTATTTTTTTTAGACTCTTCATGCTCTGACTTAGATATACCATGAGATAAATTTAATCTATATAGATTAAATGATAGATATCATTCGAACCAATAAATAAATGTGGTTTGAACTGATACACATACAACGTTATTTTTTTCGTTTTAGTATCAGATAATTAGCGAAGCATGGGCTATAAAATGTTAAACATATGCTTTGCATTTAAATAAGTTTCATTTTATAGACTTAAGGTCTTAAAAAGGCGGATGAATAACACGAGAAGCTTATATTCACTCAGAGTTGATAAAGTCATTTGTTTGCAGTGGTAGCCAAGTGCATTAGAAGACGGAGAAAAAAGGAATCCTGAAAAGTATTTAAGGCATTATCAACTTAAATGTTGACAGGAGGCTCAGGGTTAAGTTAGCTATTGGTTTATTCAAAAAAAAAGATTCCAAAGTTGATGTTTATTCATGAACTCCAACACAAATGCTGATTCAATCAATCAAAACTTTGCAAAAATTCTCAAAACTCTTGACGTCTTAATTAAGTCTTTATAGCCTACACGAATCATGTTGTGAAAATACATGAAAGAATAATGAGTTGGCTATCAACTGGCGGTGTTTATGGTTATAATTAGCAGATATCAAAGCAGTATAGTACACAGAGGTTACCAGCCCACTCGTCAAAAATTTAGGTTTAATTAAATGCACTTGTCATTGACATGAATCAAAACCTACTCATTTTTTAAATCTGCAAAAAAAAGCTTCTGTGCCATTGAGTAAAATTCAAAATAATAATAATAATTAGTGATTTTATAGAACCAACAAAAATAACCTGGTCAAGAAAGGGTTTATTTATTTCTTGTATATATTATTTTTGAGACCCACACTAATTATGTTTTAACCTCCCCGAATCATTGAAGCACTTTACCATAGATTCTAGGTCTCGTCCCATGTTAAAAGGTGATTTTACATTGTGTAACTTGCACTCTTTTGTGTTAAAAACTTTTAAAATTATTTGCATGATCACATACTTTCTTTCTTTCATACTTTCTCACTATTTAACGAGACGAAGTCTATAAATGTGCACTGTTGGGCGAGTAAATTTTGCCGGATATTAAGCTCTACGTGCCCCTGTGACGATACTTCAAGAAAAGGAAATTATGTTGCCCTAGTGCAACAAATAATTGTATGTCACACAAAATGCTTAGGCAGATAAGGTTCATTATGCTCGCACGCGAAACAGCATAAGCCGTTCGATTGACGGCTTCAACTAACGCATAGTTGGGTTATGTAAAAAGGAAATTTTAAGGTTGGTTTAAAAAACCTACAGGTATCATGACATGATTCATATAAGGCTGTAAAGTGGAAGTAATAGATCAAGGCGTAAAAATTAAGTGCGCTTGACTTAAGTTTGAAGATCATGGTCATTCATTTTAGTTCTTACTTCTACCCTGTATAGACTTATTGTTGGTATAAAAAAAATTGTCAATAAGACACTTTATTAGGTGACTGTGAGCATTGTCACTACACTATTTTAGCTGACTGTTGGCATTTAAATAATTTGAACGAGTTCTTATAAATGTCAGTGATAAAATTTAATGCTTAGAATTTACTGATCGTGCACTTGCCCATTTATTCCTAGCTGGATAACAAGACTTTGCTCTTAAAAATTAATTTCAGAGTCCCTTAGAGTCTAAAAGTTTTAAATGTTACCTTATAAAACAGGAGGATGGAATTTGGCACTTGTCATGGTAAGTTCGTGCACTTCTTTGCAGTGCATGAGTTCTCAGGTTCGAATCCCGACGGAAGCTATACCACCATTTTCCATAGTCCCTAATTCTCGAAGATCTGACACACCCTCATTTGTCATGCTGGCCGTTTGAAATCGGCAAAAAATGAAGGTCACCCTCATGTGAGTAGACGCAAACAGCGTGCAAAGTTTTTAGAGGTCAGTCGATGGCTCTTCTGAGCTGTAAGTGCGAACTCCAAAAAATTTGTAAGTCAACTAGCAAGATGCTAGTTTAAGACATATAAAGTGCTTGTGCGATAAGCCAAAGACCCTTAAGACTGCTTAGAGTCTTGAGTTTTTACATTTTAAATTAAGCTAGAGAGCTGAAATTTGCAATAGAGCTTGATCATGATTTTTCCGGACTAGATATGAAAATTGATTTGATCAGTTTACTGCGACGCCCACAATTGTATTTAACGAAATATTTAACAACCTCAAATTTACATTTTATTTCAGGGGCGTTTTCGTCAAACACGAAAAGCGTAGGGACAAAAATTTTGGTGTTTTGTAAAAAATCTTTACACTTTAAATCTCACACCCTTGACCACTTTACTGTGCAATATCTCTCAAAACTAGATTTGTTTCAAAATTTCATCTTAATCGAAAAAAATTTTATGATAAATAGTAAAGATTTGTCATTGTTATGTTTGATTCATACAAAGGTTTGCAGATCCAGCCACAAAAAAAAAACTATTTTTTAGCATAAGTTTTCGCTTTTAACGCACTTCCTTGGGATCCTTACATAATAACAATTAATTTATTTTAACTTTAGTCTTCTAAACTTTAGACTTTAGTCTTAAGACTCTTCCATTATTGTGTAGCTTGCATAAAAAGCTCAACAAACACACCCTATATGGTTTTCTAGGCCTTTGCTGTTGAGCTGTTTGCAGGCTTTTTATGCAAGATTTTATGGGAGAGCCTTTAGCATATTTCGTAGTTTCTTACTTCAAGAAATAATCAAGGTACCCCAAGATCTTGAGGTCAAATTGAGAGCAAATGTATCAAGACCGAGTTGTGAGTCGAAAAACCCTTCCCCTGCGACACGGTCTGTCTATGTGTCGCATGTTCTTAAGCTGTTGTTCTAAATGAAAAGTTTCAAACTTCATATCACGATTTCCTAAGTCTGGAAGCAGTACAAGAGTAAATTTAATTTAAATTCGTCAACTGACAGTGACACTCCTACTTGTTCTTAGTTATTAAGGTGAAATTTATCCATGTTTAAAATCAAAAATATTAGAATGAAGCAAAATTAAGTCAGAAATTTAAGGCTTGGCTGCCTTATGCAAATCACCATTTTACTGGCTTTTTGTTGGTGAATAAAATTTTAGAAAAAAACAAAAAGAAAAGCTCTGCTTAAAATTCTAATAAAATGCAGTGTAAAATCCTATTTTAACGCTTTGTAAGAAGAAACCCAACAAACATACTCTCGAGAGATGTGTTCTACAAAGCAAGAAAAAGCAAAGCACCTTTTATACGACTCTCGTAAAACTCTTGAATACTCTTAGAACATAATTTTTTTTTCGATTAAATTGAATTTTACTCTCATACTACTCTCATTAGAAGAGTAAAAAACTACCTAAATAAATAGATAAATAGAGTGGCGCAACAGCTCGAGGTGAACCAGGGCCAACTTCTCAACAATGTATGCTGTGTGTGTTGATTTCTTCACATACATCGGGACCTAAAATTTTTTGCCGAATCCGAACGGCACTTTGAGAAGTTTTTCAAGACAATTGATACTCTCGGAGGGCTTGTCAAACCCTCGCGGAGGTGGGGATCGTGAAAAGGAACAAGTCTTTTTTTTCAGGTGACGATGGCAAGATTCGAACCCAGACCTCCGGCGTAGTAAGCACACACACTAACCACTACATTAATTTTCAGTTTCACAAAGTTCTTGCATAAATAACCTCAGAAAAAATATTATTAAAGTCAATAATGTTGATGACAATGGTGTACCATCAAACAGCGCATTGAGAATAACAATTTATTTTAGAAGAATATCTTGTTCTCTTTTTTACTTTATGTCCAAAATTAAAGCATTTTTGACACACAACACGATAAAGATAAAACGAAAATTGTTTGCTACGTTTCTGTCTCTTTCAAACAAGTTTAGTTCTTCACACTCCCATAAGAACAACATATTGTCTTATTATGAGACCGAATATCTCTTGCAAGAAGAGTTTATGACTTTTTATCAGAACAAACAACTCCCATAAGTGGGGTCATTTAACTCCCGTAAAGCTCTCTTAAGCGCTCTCGGAGTACTCTATGAGGCAAGCTCTTGGAGAATGCTCTCATAAGACTCTCGTAGAGTGTTATGGGGGGAAAATGTTAGTTGGAAAAGGAGCCTCCACTTTCTTGCATTAAAAAAAAACTAAATGCTTTAAGAACCAGAAAAAAATGATTAGGAACGCATTTGCCTACTCCAAGTCTCCTCAAGTTTCAATATGTATTGTCTCACTGTTGATTTTGGGAAAGGTGCAAGGTTGGATATAAGAAATCATGTGTTTGCTTTAAGTTTAATACTTTGTTTTAAGAAAAGCTGCGGAATAGAGTAGGCTTTCTGAGATGAAAGAAGCCAAAAGGACATTCAAATTTTTTTCAGAGATATTGAAAAACTCAAAACTCAACTTTCGAGTACCAAAATATCAGCGGTTTTCAAATGTGCTCCATTTAAAAGGCTCGAAGCACACAAGATGTAATTAGACTTCTAAGGAACTTTGATGTTTGGGAGTCTATTGCGTCTTCGAAATATCCTTTTATTCGATTTCGAAATAAATGGATTTGCTTAATTATTTTATAACTTTGTTTAACTTCATGAACCAAATCATATGTTATTGGTAAACTTAACTGTATGCTCACTTGTCCAGCAAATTCTGATCAGATTCTCAAAGTTAAGCCCCGAAAGCTGGCAGTATTTGAAAAGATTGACTCGAACGAATTAAAACGTCGTTTTGTAAACTTCTTTTCCTTTTAAGTGTAAAAATATTGGAAAAAATTACGAAAGCAATCAAAACCCATTTACTTAAATTGCAGTCAATATACTTTTCATAACAGATGCGCCGCAATAATTTCACCACATTATAAAATATTTACTTAACAACCTTAATATTCAACAAAACTAAGTTTTAAGCGAAAGTTTTATAGAATGAAAAAATTGGCAAAACATACGACATTTAAAATTGCAAAATTGGTGCGTCAAAAGGGCGTCTTAAGAAATCTCTTGATCCATAAAAAAACTCTTTGAGCATGAACATTTTATGAATCGAAAAATCAAACTCAAGGAAAAGGATAAGTGACTTTAAACTAAAATTTGACCAAATTTGTACTATATTTCTAAAATTTTAGGGCAGAACTAAGTTTTAAAACATTTTCTTCAATAACATGGACTTTTGTAGAAAGTTTGAGGCTGACTTGTCCTCTGCAAAAACCTGACGATGTCATTATGGGAAATACAAAAAAAAAAAAAAAATCAAATTCTTTATCAAGAATGAACACCACCAACATCAACACTTGTCAAATGCCACCGATTGTATGCAGATCACAAGGTAAGCATAATATCATTCACCAAAGCACGATCCATCGCATTGCATGGATTGAGAACACTATTACATTGTACGCGCAGAAGCATGCCACTTAAGATAAACTGCAGAATTTAAGTAAGTATCCATCGTTAAGTGAACTTAATTTATTTGACCAATAGTCCAACTGAAGATGCAACAACTTCACTCTGAGTGATAATTAAACCAGCCACATTGGGCAGCATAAAGTTTGCAGATGCACAAGTCAACTTTTATGGGTCGTTAGAATTCACACAATTATATCTATAAATCATGTTCAACGTCTTTAGTTAAATGTCACTGCTATCGACCGCACTGTCCACACACTGCAATAGTATTCTAGTTATGCAACCGCGCAGGCATAGCGTCAGTTTAACTATTTTTTTTTTCTTAAGTTCTCATATTGGCTTCTGCATTTGCACACACTTTACGATTAGAAGAAGCAAAAAAAAAAACTTATACGCCATCAGAGTTAATTTTTATATCAGCACTTCACAATAAATCAAACACATTACAGGTGCACGCTCAATCCTTAAGCGGCGTTAACGACGACGACAAAGCGACAAGATGACCGTGGCGACGATATGGCATGGTAATTGTCCCAAATAGTGATTGAATTCTTTTTTTTTTTAACTCTACTCACCATGATGAGCACTTTATAGTATCAGCACGTATTAATCCACAGAGGCGTATCCTGTATAGTTTATGATCCACAAAAAAAAAAAATAGTATTCAAGGATATATCCCTATCGTGTCACAATTCAATAACTGAATGAATTCGACCGATAAACGGCGAGACCAAGCTTAGACAATAGTTCAAGACACAGGTGGATAAGCTGTGTTGGTTAACTGCTAGACAGAGTGTGGAGTACCAACTAAAATAACAAATCTTATAGATTTTCTATATATACTCGGCGAAGATGCTACGCTACCGGTGGACACGGCCCAAGTTTTGAAACGCCGACTACGACGTCGACGACGATGGAGATGAAGAAGTAGCGCTGTATGCTTTTGCCAAATGTTCGTCGTCGTACCCTCTCGTCGGCTGAACTCCACATTGACGTGGGGAACCAGATTTCAATGAAGATCTGGTCTATCTATCTGGCAATTACCAGCTGGCCACCTTGTGGCCGACCACGATGACACTATAGAGTCTTGACTGGGCTGGGAAAAAAAGCTCTCGGAGGTCTGAGAAATTTAGCGATTTACATGTGCTCGTAGTTTTCGGAGATGCGACGACACCGACCGAAAAGATGCTTTGACGTATCTCGACCCAGCGATCATGATCCCCGAGAGTAGTGGTGTATGCGCGGTGATCGTGATGGCCGTATAGAGTTTAATGTTAAGGTAGGTTTGAGCGCATCGAAGCTTTTTTTCGCTGTTGATTTTCTTGTTAACATACGCGATCGGACAAATATTTGGGGGCAACTCGTTTTGGTGGCAAATTGGTGTGTTACTGTTCAGTAGGTTGTCTGGGGGCTATAGGTTCGACCTCTGGAGCAACTTGGATGAGTGTGTGTGTGAGTGTTGGCGTGAAAAAGATGCTGCACATTGCAACAGTTTTTAACGACCGGATTGAGGATGCACCTGTAGGTACTTTGGATGGGCAGGCATATACACTTTACCATCGTCGAGGAGCTTTTGAATACCGAGAAACACCACATTTATCTGATATGCGAATGCTGTTGGCATTCTGCAGCTTGTAAGTCATGTTATTGCCTGGCGATGGCCATTGTCCCTATTAAATGTGTTATTATAGAGACACTTCAACAATTTGTCAATCTCAGTTGGGTATGGTTTTTTGCTTTTCACACCGTTTTCGAAGATTAATTATAGACTTTGTCATAATTTGCTAGATGGTCGGAGGCGTCTTGTTTGTATTGGTGGTAGGCCAGCAGAATGCGCCGGAGCTGTGGCTATTTTTTTTTTTATTAGGTGTTAAGGCACTAGAATGTGCTAAATTTGACTACTGGTTTTGGGGGTTTTTCAAAAGACTTAATGAGGTAACGTACATAAATAAGATGTGGTTTTGTCGGAAAAAGTATTGAAGGATCAATGGAAAGCAAAGACTAAATAAACATCAAATTCCTAAAAAATTATGAAAATATTGATCAACCCCTGCCGGTTGTGGAATTGAATACAGAAACTTGCAGCACGTGTATGTCTCAATTTCAATATTAACATATACGCAATTTATTGAAATTTTTCTCTGCAAGCTGAATGAATGTGATCTGCATTTATACCGAGCATGAGAGCTTGTTGGAATGAATCATGTCCCGTAGGTGGTGGAAAATGTGCATAATAATGTCCAGGATGGTCAATCGTCTTTTGTTTGTTAATATTTTTTTTTTATTTCCACATAGTTCTGGTGACCTTTAATGTACTTCAGTCGGGCTTGTATTTGTATTAAAAGTGAAAGGAATATTGTGCAGAATTAGAGTCAAGATTGACAGCAGTTGCAGCTGGAAATGCAAACGTCAGAGGTGGTGCAGCATCAGTATGGTTTTTCTTTTTGTAAACGATGAAGCATCGCACCAGGCTCTTGTAAAAAATAAATATATGCAAATCTATTCAGAGCCAATTAAGTAATAAAAATTCGTAATTAAGTTATGATGTCAAGTTAACGAGTTGAGTTCAAACATTGGTATGATGCTTGGTTCCTACCTTGGTAGGTACAATGAATCAGAAGTGAAATCCATGGTAGGTGAGGTAGGGCTCAAACTATTGCATAACAATTTATTGTTGAAAAATTAAAAATTTTATCATGAACATCAACTTTTGCTAGCCAAAGTGCATGTGTGACCAGGAGGTTTATTTTTTTTAAAGAAAAAAGATCAAAATTGGTCTTAACCTCTCCATTTATTATTTATTGTTTTATACAGAACTATAAGTTCCACGCTCATGAAAACGCAACATGCTGAAGATATATTGATAAAAGGAGAACGCATGGATTTCATGCATTGGAAACAATCTTTATTTTGCTACTCGAATAAATATTAAGTTTTCCACCAAATTATACACATTTTTTTTTAATAAAAGACCTTGTTTCTTGACTTCCCGTCTCCAAAGCAAAATTAAGTGACATATCCTGGCAGTCCTATACGTTTCAAAACTGACCAAAACCGGGAAGTTTTGGGCGTGGAGGCGACTATCACTTCTTTAGTTGCAGTCAGGTTATATTACATAAATGCATTAATTTAGAGCTCTGAACTATATAAGACGGAATATATTTTGTTTCTCCAGATGATGATTTATTCAGATTAATTGATAACGAAGCTCGGAGATGATATAAAAACAAAGAAGCTCGGATTTGTATACACACAGAAAAAAATATTGATAACTCTGCTGCTAAAATAACATTTTTGGGGGATAAAAGTCGACTTATCGAAAAATGCTGCTCTATTTTTACAAAATATTATCAGGATAATGTTCACATATTTATGTGTATTATTAATTTAATCGAAAAAGCCCCACGCCCTGTTTTGGGGACGTGTTTTTGAAAATCGTACTTTTTTATTTACCTTTTCAGTGGTCCGTCCAAATCTGGAAAAGGGACCTTTTATGGTATCGCTAGGTTGTCCGTCCGTCCTTCCGTCTAATCGGGTTTTAACTTGATGACGGTAGATCATAAAAAGACAAAATTTTGTGTACTTTCAAAATACGGAAATAGTCCGAGAACGTATACTAGAATAATTTTTTATACGAAAACATAACTGCTTAATTAATAATGCGAAAATGGATAAAACTTTTTTTTATACCCTATTCCACAGGAATGGAGTATATCAAGTTTGATACAGGCGAAAATGTAACATAGAGAAATAATGACGATAGAACCCCAAAACCTTAAGGGCATATGATCGAGACCGACTTCTGAGTCGAATGAGCCATGTCCGTCCGTCCGTCTGTCTGTCCGTATGTCACCAATTTTTAGGCCTTAAATTTTGAGCCAGGAAGCTGAAATTTTGTATGTAAGCTTTCTGTTATCCAAAGCAACACAAATGTTAAAATTTTTTAAATCCGCCTACAGACACGCCAACAATCGGTCTTAATGTGCAACAACCTCTGGTGCTGAAATTTATTATTTGGCATCTTTCTATGATTACAAGTCATAAAAAATAAATATAAAGTCTACAGACCGCCCCTTGTGGGCGTGGCATCGGTTGAAAGTGTAATCTTTTAAATGCAATTTATTCAATATTTTTGTTCCTAATCGAAAAATTTTTACTAAATATATTATGTAGAAAGAAAACCTTTTTTTTTAATTTCCTTCATACAACGTTTAGGCCTACGCCGACATTTGGAGGCAGAATTTAAGAAAAACCTCTAATTTTCCAGAAAACATGGATTTCGACTACTTTTTAGGCTATCTTAAGTAAGAATAAGAAATAAAATTTAACACATAAGCTTTAACGTGCTCTATACTAGATTTCGTTCCAAAAAAGTTTTTGGCCACGCCCATGTTTGGAGGTAGATATTACGAAATTGTCGAATTCTTACCAAAAAATTGCATTTTTGACATCGAATTAAAGAGTAATTTTTCAAATTTAATATTCAATATTTATGTCCCAGATCGAGAAAATTTTACTTAATATGTTATGTAGAAAATATTCTACATTTTGTTCATACAAGGTTTTGGGCCACGCCCACATTCAGAGGCAGAATTCCATAAAAACTTATAAATTTCCAGAAAAACATGGATTTCGACTGCTTTTAGCTTTACTAAGGATATAATAAGAAATAAAATTTAGCACATAAAATACACCTGATACTCTTTCAGATTCCGTTCATACAAAGTTTTTGGCCACGCCCATCCTTAGAGGTCGATTTTACAAAATTATTGAATTTGAACCAAAATAATACAGTTTTGCGTACATTTTAGTCGCAAACTTGGATATTTCTATGCTTATATTGATTCTCAGTTAAAGGGGTTGAACATGCCATGCCCCTTTTTTAAAAAAAGAAAACAAAAACTTATAAGGAATAATTTTTTTCTATTTAAAATTATGCAAATGGTAACGGGACGGGGATGGAAAACAAGAAAATAAACGAATGGAAAGGAGAAAAGGAATGGAAAGGAGAATAGGAATGGAAGGGATAATCGGAATGGAAAGGAGAATAGGAATAGGAATAGGGTATACCGCGGTCCGTTACAGACGAACCGAAGCTGTAACGGACCGCGGCACTGTTGCACTTACTCACTGGTTAGTACAACTCATTGGTCCAGAAAATATTTTTATGCAAAAAGTTATATTTTTGAAATATGGAAAAGTTTTTGAGAGATGAAGTGTTGAAAATAGATCGCGTTTTTCAATGTGTTTGGGGCCATAACTTTTTTTTTTTGGGCCGTTCAATTTTTGTCTTGCAAAAGTTTTTTGGCCAATATTGCTTTGTACTAAAATTTGAGTTCCTAACGCCTTGTCAAACTTCACAAAAAGGCATTTTGAAATAAAATGTAAAATAGAGGTTGTCTCACATTGAAGCCAGTAGTGGGCGTGGCTGTTAGTGGATTTGACCAAATTTAACACTATCTGTGCATCAGAAGAACTAAGCCGTGTCTTAAGGTTCAGCTCTCTAGCTTGATTTTGAAGACCTAAAACCTTCAGACATACAGACGGACGGACATGGCTTAATCAATTCACCTGCTGGTCTCGATCATATATCACTGTGTTAACAAACTATGTACTTAGAATAAATATTCACTGGGTCGGGTCCGGGTAAAAAAATTCGAAACTGCTGTTTTATGGATTTGAAATTTAAAAAATGGAAAAAAAATGCCAAGAAAATGTATTTCCTTCCCCCTATCTCCAAAAAGGTAATAGGTAAAAATCTGAAATATAAACGGGCATATTGCATCCTTTAGAATTGAAAAAACTAAAACAGTTTTGAAACAGTAAGTGATTTCCGATATGTGCTTAAAAATACTTGAGGTGACTGACTAAAATGATGAAACATATAGCTTCTTCTGGGCCACTTATAAATAAATAAATAGAGAGGCGCAACAGCTCGATGTGAACCAGGGCCAACTTCTCAACAATGTATGCTGGTGTGTTAATTTCCTTACATACAAGGGGACCTACAACTTTTCGCCGAATCCGAACGGCACTTTGAGAAGTTTTTCAAGACAAATGATACTCTCGGAGGGCTTGTCAGACCCTCGCGGAGGTGGGGACCGTGGAAAAGAACAAGTCTTTTTTTTCAGGTGACGTTGGCAGGATTCGAACCCAGACCTCCGGCATAGTAAGTACACACACTTACCACACCGCCACGGCACCCCACGCCGCTTATTTGACATAAAACATATTTTACGCAAGCACAAAGAAGTTTTGTGCTCAGTTTTTTTTTTCGGAAAATATATATAAAAAAAATTGAAGGAATTTTTACGCCACTCTTTTTTAGAGTAAGGAAACTGGAAGTTACCTAACGTCAGAACAATAGACGGCAAATAACGAAAAAGTTATAAAAGAGAATGTTAAATACATCCAAAAATAATTTAAATAAGAATTAATTAAATAAGACTTTATAAATAATAACTTAATTAATTATTATTTTAATATTAATAATTAAAATAACTTATTTCTTATTAAATAAATTTAATAAGAAATAACTTTGTGAAAAAGAATTTTACACAAACTAAATAATAAAAATTAGCTTAACGCTAACAAAAGCTGAAGGACCATTCCGCGCATGTGTTCATACTTAACGGTGTTTTTACGATAAGATCTTTTATATTATAGGCAGGAGCAAAGCAGGTGGAGAATTTATGTTCCTTTCTTTCAGTTTCTTTCCCAAATCGGAAACCATTATAACTTTGGCAACTTACTATTTCCTCGAAAAAAAAACTTAAATTTCCTTTCAATACACCTATTAGATTTATAGATTAACAATATCAAGACTCCATTAAAGACTTTAATACGACGCAAAGAGCCTTAGGCAAACTTTACCTTATATTTCATTGCAAAGTCTCTAAAATTTATGTGACAGATTACTTGTAGATTAAAAAAAAACATTACATAGTAGTGACATTACATTTATAGTGGCTGCTTCAGTTACTATAAGCTACAACCCTGACGTAACTCTAAAATGTCACACACATCTCGTGTCACGAACTCGTCATCTCAGTACATCTCAGTAACGTCATCTCACACTGACCGTTGACAGACATGTACATAAAACTCTCAAATTCTTGAACACTAAATGACACAAATCGAAAAATTCAGTAACGCAATAGGACAGTGTTCAATAAAAAATTCGACACAAAAAAGTTTTAACCCGACTGGAATGTCCTTGAAATCGTTTAATTCAACACTTTCGGTATGACTCAATCCCAAGCGAAATCGTATTCGAAAGGCATTTTTTGTTTAGAAAAGGTTAATGACTTAAGTATATACACTATCAGTTCTAGCTTTGTAATTGCTTCTTTCATTGCCTCATGTTCTTTAATTTATTCTTTTATTTATGACAGATTATATGAAATTTAAAACCCAGGAGTACCTCCAATGAAGTTTACCTTAATTTTCGGCTAGGTACATTCGACATTTACAAAAGAAGCGGCTTAAGACAACATTCTTTTGGAGGGAAGATATGAATCTGGATTTTGGGAAGATCGTGTACAGGGAATAATAAATATGATGCTGAACACAATTTAGATTGCTTTTGATATGAGGCAATAGTATGTAGGCGTTTTGTAGCAGGTCTCAATGAATATACTTTTGATGTTTAAATTACCTCGTTTAGCTTTTTCTCTTCAAAACAGATTAAAGCAAGTGCGAGTCGTAAAAGATGTAAGTGTTGAAAGATTTTTTTTAAAATTCTTCTTAATTATGCGAATATGAGCTAAAAAATTGCAAGTGATCAAATAAAGCGAAATTTAATACATCGACTGTTACTACATTGTAACAACTATTTATTTAAACAAGTTAATAAATAAAAAAAAATGGTCTGACCCCAATGGTGAATAATTAATTTTATTAAATTGAGTTTTGATTAAATGAAATTATGAATGAAATTGTATTGAATTTTATTTTTTTTTATTTATATATACCTTTTTTTTGTAACTTTAAACACTGTTCCCGAATTTCAGCCTTTCGGAGTATTTAATTTCTATTCTCAGGTCTCGATTTTTACGATTCGCAGTGCTTTAGTTTGCTGGATTTTGAATTGACGAGATTTTTGACTTTCTTTTCTTTAAATTTTAAGCTAATATGAGGCCTGCACCGAACATCCGCGATTAAAATAATTCAACTTATCTTTTTAATAATATTTATATCTGTCCAGTGGAGATACTTCGAGATTTATTTTTAATCGTCTTCCGCTATGGCAGTTGGAGACATGGTGTAACAAAATCCACACATCATTTCTTGCCTCAGCCCAACTCAGGTGCCCATTAGCGGCTCTTCCATGTTGAAACGGCATTTGATGAAAATAATCAAAGACAGTAACATTCTTCGTTATTTGGCCTCAAATTACAGCTGGGACTTAGACTATGTGAAGCAAATAACTTTGGATATCCTTTAAATCTAAAGGATTGTTTTTGGGTACATTGAGTCTTACTTGAGACGCCTTTAGGTTAAGTTAGGTTAGATTGGGCGCCCCTGCGAGGCACGGACACACTTTGACCAAAGAAGGTCCATTGTGATAACTTGTAGGACCGGAGTTACTAGCACGAGGACCTAAATGATAACTACCCGTTTGGGTGGGAGGGGTGTAGGCAACCAGTGACGGTGTAAGCCTGTACCGAAAGTCATCAATCAATTGTTGATTGGTTGGAGACTTACCCGATGGTAAACCGTTTCGGCGGGAGCCACTGTCTGTAGGGAGGGCTGAAGAGAGGGTGCTCTCGTAACTGTTGGACTCCAGATGGGAATTTGCCTTGAGGGTGGAAGAGGCGCGGTTGATACAATTTTAGGGGGGAGTAGCTCGAAGTCGAGGGGTAACCTCGACAGGGAGGTGGAAGGTCAGTGAGAATTGGTTTCTATGTTAGAATAGGCCCGACAGGGGCAACCGATTTCAGTACTTAAGTCCGTGCCAATTGCTTCTCTGCTAAAAATCATCCTCGAGGATGGATAGGTGCAGGGGAAACCGAGTTCGGTATAAATCCTTGCAGGGGGGGATACTAAGGCAAGAAGCTGGTAACCGTCTTCGCTGTCAACCCATACTACAGGCGACTCACGTTAGAATTGGGGGGAGGAATGTGGAATGGGAAGGTGGGGGTAACCAAAACAGTATGAACCGGTACCAGTGGGAACTATATGCTGGTGATCCCTTGGGGGTGGAGGTGTGAGGGCATCCGAAGTGGTATAAGTCCACACCAGTCCAGCTCTGTAAGGGAAGACCATGGAATAAGGAGGGGAGGAGAAAGATAAGAGAATGGCAATTACTGTAGGAATTCTACTATTACGTTCCCGGGTGGTACCAGGGACATATAAGGCATCTATCCCCTTTACGTCGAGTCTAACTAGTCATTTAGATCTTTTGCTTACTAGTGCCCCTTAAGTGAGAGTTAGCGTCACGGATTGGAGAGTGCAGGTGGGGTAACGTACCTCAGGTGACTCAAGTCAGAAATAACCTTGGTGCAGCGGAGCGGGGGGGGGGGGGTAATAGGAGAGGTAGGGGTAACCGAAGCGGTATGAACCTGTACCAGGTGGGAATGTACCAGTGTTCCCATAATAGCGGAGAGGTAAGGGCAATCGAAACGGTATGAGCCCCAGCCCAGGCCAACAGGACGTTGGGAAAAATTGGCGGGGGGGGGGATATGATGGGGTATATTTGACGTTAGTTTCCATGTGGCGATGGGATGGGTTGTGAGATTAACGAATAAGGCGTTTAGCTAGTTTGACCCGGAGATAAACTTCATTATCCCCTTTAAATCGAGTCGCGTCTGATCATTTAGAATTTAGATCATGAAAGAAATATTTACCTAAAGTTTTCCTTCTCAATTTCGCTTAGGCCAGACAATTGCACAGAAGATGAACCATTGTCTCTTCGTCCTCTTCATCCCTGCAATTTCTGCAGAAACCGTTGAAATGAGTGCCAAGTCGTCTGTGGCCTGTCAAGGCCCCAAATGTCTCTTTAAGATTCAGCCTATTGAAGAAGATCAGTCTCTTTGTTTTTCTACGACCAAGCTCTGACCAAATTTGCTTGGAAGAGAGACATGTGCTGATGTGTCCAGTTGGAACTTTATCGAGTTTATGGGTGCTGCCGGTTCCATTGTATGAGTCGGATTGGCATTAGCAGCTTCTCTTACTAGTTCGTCGGCTCTGTAGTTGCCTGGAATGTCGCTGGAACCCAGCACAAGGATACGTCGCCCTTGACAGAAATCTCGTTGTGATTCGCGGCATTGCTTAACCAACTTAGATCGTATCGTTGGCGATTCCAAGGCTTTTATTGCAGCTTGGCTGTGTTGTTTGTAATTGGCTGTAATTGCAAACCAGGCCGCAGCTTCACGAACGTCTGTTATTTTTGCTTGAAAAACACTGCAGTGATCCGGCTGACGCTTGGAGATGCACAGGCCAAGAGTGCTGGAAAAGAATCCTGAACCTACTCCAAGTGCTGTTTTCGATCCGTAAATTTCTATTACAAATGCATTTAAGACCTCACCTGACTCCCAGGTGGTTCTGCTTGGAAATCTGGTCTGAGACGCCTTACATGAGCAACAGTTATCGTCGTTTGTCACTGCCCCAATGTTTTTCGAGCTGTTTTTTCTTCGTGTTATGTGACTAGTGACTAGGCTGACTAGTGTACCCTGTTTCCGATGCTCAAACGTTTTCAAAAATGCGTTCTATCCTTAGTAGCATGGCTTTTCAGCGCATAGTATAGAGCGAGCGAAAACATATGCTTGACAAAATAAAAAGAATGTTGTAACGAATGTCGACGGTTTCCGTGTTGATCACTCCGTTTCAGTTTTTTGAATGAAATGTGCTCGTTACCTGTTTTCTAGATGCCAAATTTAAGACAGTAAAGTGTCTTTCGTGAATCACAATGCAAAAGATGCGCCAAATCGCCTTGAAGCTTCTACTTTTACGTAGCATAAACTACCTTTACACTATACATTGACAAAACTGCAATAAGAATTGCAAGGACTACAATTGTATATGACTGTATGTATCTTTAGTATAACTCCAAGTCTCTCGAAATTTAATGTATCCTAAGCAGGTCGAAGGTGTCAACAAGAAAATTTATTTAAACGATTAACGTAGATCAGCGAAAGGAAACACGAGTAAGGTTTGCGGTTTTGATTTGATTTTTTTTGGGCCTTATGACATTATCAGGGACTTTCGTTCATAATTAACTTAAGTTTGTTTGTCCAATAATTTGGACATCAATATCAGATGTCTTTGGTTTTCAGCGCAACATTTTTAGAAACTTTATTTCCTCCATAAATTTACGAGCTGATCTTCTTTGTTTGCTTCTTCTTTTACTTCTCCCCACGAAAAGCTTGTGTGCTTTTTATTTTGAAATTTTTGAAAATTTGGAGAATTCCTTTATATCACATAATAATGAAAACACCTCTAATACGGAGTCATTTCGATAGTGGGAAAGTTAGTACCGTCCTAGAATCCTACCAGCACCTACCAAACAGAAACCGAATGTTTGAACAAACTTTTTGCCAACAGCTATCATTTCTTTGTAATACTGACTTTTGTTTCCATAATGCAATTTATTTTGCATTGTCACTCATTTTTTTTTTTTTTGGTCTGGTCAAAAAACATTTTTTTTGTATGCCCACAAACAAATTTTCCATGCTATATTTTCGTTTCCAGGGCGGCTATTTACTAGAGCTTACTTGATAATGACAAGGTAATGACCTGACAAGGTGTTAATGACATATAAACTTTGAAGCCTATAAAATTTTATGTATGAGGCTAATCAAATCAAAGCCTCAAATACCGCAATTAATAGAAAGTTTTTTTACCAATACTTCAAGGTCCATTGCAATGCCTTTGTTTGAATTCCAAGAATCACAATAACATCAAAAGATTCGAAAACTAAAAGCTGGTTTAACTTAAATGTTTGTCCGCCACCAGCAGTGTGAAAAGGACTGGTAATAATAAACTTGATTTTTGTGTACAACAAACATTAGCATATTTTAGTTTAGGAAATTAATATTTTAAATATATCGGCACGAAACATGTTTGAGGTTGCTTCGATCCGTATAACGAAGTTAAACTTAATACCTGTAAAACAGGTAGCACATCAATGATGCCAGAAAAAATGGTAATACTCTTAATGAATTAATAAATTTATTAGATCAAAATTTTGAAAAATATTAATTATAAAAATTTCTGAAAAGTTGAATATAAAAAATATAGAACATTTTAAGTCAGTTTAAGTTTTTATAGAAATAAGAACCATAAAAAATACTCTCTGCAAAAATTAACAAATCGCAACAAAACCTGATTCAAAATGACAAAACTATGCGCTAATTTGAACACTGCCAGAAATGTTTATCGCCGATTTAATGACATGTTTGAGAAGTTTGACATAATCGCTTTTCTATAATGATCTTTATTTATAATGATGATGATAATACCAAACGAGATGAACACTTTGCTTTGCTATTTTTACTATTCACATAAAAACTTTTAACGAATGAGGCGTGAGGCTTTTCGAGAGCTTAAAACTTAACCATATAGGATGGCGCAGATACAAAACACTGTTTAATTTAAAAATAAAGGGACGTGCCTGATTTTAAACATGGAATTTTATTTTAAAATGTAAATTTGAGCACTACAAATGCGACCTTATTTTCATAAAAAAAGGCCCAATCACATCGGCTGACTAAAATTCGCAACCAATAGTTGCTGCTTGGGAATGCATTGTTTCCTATGGATGACTGGGATTTTCTGAGCCCCTAATTCGATCATATTATTTATTCACGGGGAGAATTTTATGCTCCATTGTCTGCATATGGGCAAATCCAATATTGGAGTTCATTCATTAGCAGAACATCACGGATGTGGAACAGACTTCCTCAGGTGGTTTTTCCCCGACACTACAGTCCTTAGTTGTTTAAAACTAAAGTGCACCAGTCTCTCTCCTGTCTCTCTTCTGATCCCTTCTGACCGCGTTATGTTAACTTATTATAAGGGTAGTCAAAATCCCTTTAACAGGAGCAAATTATAAAAAAAACCTGATGTACCACAGCTGTGCACTACCAGATCACCTTTGGGTGCGAGGTCCTTAAACGTTCTCCTATAAGCATGGAAGAAGCTTGTGTTTTCAGTTTGGATCGAGTATGATACTTAGCACTGGAAAGTGTGAGAGTCTGACCACATAGACGATGGAGGGTTTTTAAGCCAACAGTTGTATCAGTGAAGCTTAACTTAAATTAACTTACTTACTTACTTAAGGTGGCGCTACAGTCCGGAGTGGACCTGGGCCTCAGCCAACAAGCTTCGCCAGCCAGCTCTGTCTCTAGCTAGCCGTCTCCAGTTTCGCACGCGAAGTTGGCTGAGGTCCCCTTCCACTTGCGTGCGCCACCTGAGTCTCGGTGCTCCTCTACCGCGCCGTCCTTGCGGTGTGGATTCGAAGATTTTCCGGGCCCGGGCGTTGGTGTCCATCCACTCTAGATGACACAGCCATCGTAGACGTTGTGTTTTGACCCTTTTGGCTAGGTCGGTATCGCTGTACAGCCCGTACAGTTCGATGTTATATCTCCACCTCCACTCTCCGTCTATGCAGACGGGACCGTAAATCGTCCGAAGAATTTTCCTCTCGAAGCAGCCTAAAGTGTTTTCATCCGCCTTTGACAGGGTCCATGCTTCTGCACCGTAAAGCAGGACTGGGGTGATGAGGGTCTTATACATGGACACTTTAGTTGCTTGAGAGAGGGCTTTGCTACTCAATTGCCTCCTTAGCCCAAAGAAACAGCGATTGGCAAGAGTTATCCTTCGTTTGATTTCAACGCTGGTGTCATTGTCTGAATTGATAGCGGAACCCAGGTAGACAAAGTCCCTAACTACCTCAAAATTATAGTTGTCGATGGTTATGTTTTGTGCAAGACGTCGGTGTTGGGTGTCTTTTCTTGATGACAGCATATACTTGGTTAACTTCAATTAACGCCGATGTCATATCTTACAGCCCAGGTGGTTTCCTAGTATAGAGTAGCTCCAAGCTTTTCTTATCACGGAGGGAAATCTCGTAGACAATTCGGTCCATAACTGCTTGCCAGAGTATAGGGATATGCCGCGCAACCTGTTGCTCAAATGCATACATCGCATACATACTTGCATGTTCTAAAACCGCTTATCAAAAAAAAGGTGCGCGGATCGCGGGCTGCTAAGTTGTAATTCCATTTATCTCGATCCACCGACACCAACGCTTCTCATTTGAGTAAATTTGGTCAAGTGTTTGTTGCCGATTGTATAATTCTTGTTCTTTGCAGAGAAACAATCAGACATTCTAGAATAGCATGGTGTATTCCAAGTAGTGTATAGAGTATTCAACTTTGCGAACCGCCTCGTTGTGAGCCGCTTACATTGATCTGAGTGCCATTTCGATAGTAATGATCCGTCCTAAAATTTCGAATCTGCATGTCTGGTTTAGGACACATCCTATGGTTTTAAGATCGAATTAGGTAAGATACCGCCTAGGTATTTTTATTAAGTCTTGGATTTTTATTGAATTAAACGTTTCGAATTTGTCAACAGCTCAGGAAACCTTTCGTCCAAAATTATTGAAATATTATTTCTGATGGTTGTGTCTAAGTAAGTAACTTGTGAGACCTCCCTGACTCCATTCTAATGTCTTTGCAACCACTCGAACTATTCTGTTAAATCCATTGTGAGTTTGGCGTCGTCCATGGCGGTCTACGCGGCGGCAACATCATTCGCGATTTTGTTTAATTTGTTAAATTAGTTTTGTTTATCTTTATACCCCATCCAATAGGATAGGAGGTATATTAAGTTTGTCACATCCCAAGACCTTAAGGGCATATGACCGAGACCGAATTCTGAATCGAATGAGCCATGTCCGTCTGTCCGTCCCTCCGTCCGTATGTCACATGTTTTTAGGCCCTAAATTTTGAGCTAGGGTGCTGAAACTTCGTACGTCAGGTGCAAGTCATGCGAAGCAGTACAAGTGTAAAAAGTTTTGAAATCCGCCCAAAGACACGCCCACAATCGGTCTAAATATGCAACTACCTCCAGATTTTTCAAAACTGCAAGACGTTCTAAAAGGCTGAAATTTGACATTTAGAATCTCTTAGTGAATATTAGACACAAAAAAGACAAATTTATTTGGTAAACCTCCTCTAGAGGGTGCCGGTTAGTGCTGGTTAGTGTGTGTGCTTACTACGCCGGAGGTCTGGGTTCGAATCCTGCCATCGTCACCTGAAAAAAAAAGACTTGTTCTTTTTCACGGTCCCCACCTCCGCGAGGGTCTGAGAAGCCCTCCGAGAGTATCATTTGTCTTGAAAAACTTCTCAAAGTGCCGTTCGGATTCGGCAAAAAATTGTAGGTCCCCTTGTATGTAAAGAAATTAACACACCAGCATACATTGTTGAGAAGTTGGCCCTGGTTCACCTCGAGCTGTTGCGCCACTCTATTTTTTTTTTTTTTATTTTTTTATATTCGGAATCGGGATACGCAAAGCCATATATTAGAATAAAAAATCCAACAAATTTCACTCCGACCTACAGTGCACTTAGTAAAATAATAAATTTACGATAAATTTACAAAAAATAAACAGTTCTCATATATAGTTGTTTTAAATAGTCGTAAAGTTCAAAAAGTTAAGTCCCAAACATAATAGATTTGAGAGGGATTAATCTTATGTCGAAATACAACGAAAATCCCGCTCAAGTTCTGCCAAAAGACTGTGTTGCCCATAATAGACTTAAGCAAACGATTCGAAAATCTTATGAGATTTCACAGTGAATGTCTCGAGTATTACATTGCCTTGAAAATTAAAAATCAAATTTGAAAACTATGTCACTTCTTCTTCAACTTTGGATGTTAATATCTACGAAACCGATTGTTAGATCTAAAATGTGTTAAGACTTTCGAGGTCTGCGTACAATTCTTGGTATATTCAATTCAGTCACGGATTTTTTGAAGCATGTTTAAAAATAAATATGGGCTTAAATATGACAATGTGTGAACTAATGAAAAGCAAAAACTTTAAGCCAACACGAGCCAACGAAAACCTTACGAAACCCAGCATAATGGGACATTTCGCAAAGGGGGGCCAACTTAAGGGCCAACTATAATAGACTGAATGCTACGTACGTAGCCTTAAGAAATTGTACGAATACATTCGATTCGTATAACGCGCTCATAATGTCTGTCGGGTAAGTTTCGTCAAGTTTTTTTTGACTTTTGTGTCGCACGTATTGAGCGCTCCCGACCGCACATTTCGTACGTAGATTTTGAAATTGGTTTTGGTGCGGCTGATTCTATTGAACTTGAACCAAAAGAAAGCAGAATTGTTCTTAATTGTTTTTATTAACGCGAAGCGTTATTTTTTTCAACGCTTCGCAAAACAAACTTAATTGCGACTTGACAGATTTATACTTTTGCAAAAGGCAATTGCAGGTTTCTTGTCTGTTTGACGAAACTAAAGTTAACTTTTCGTCCGGTAATGACGTTAGCATCAGTTTGCTTTCGACTATTATTATAGTTGGCATGTTAAGCTTATCAAAGTCTATTATGATTGGGCCTTTACATTTTTTTAAATTACCCAACGTTTTGGTCAATTGTCTTTATTTTTCTATCCGTAAGAATCTTCCTTAAAGTATAAGAAAACTTTTTGATTAAAGATGAATGAAATCGGTAATGCCATTCTCAAGTTATAGCGGGACCAAGGGGGATATGGATCGATTTGATGTTAAGTACCGAGGCGAAAGCCAAGATCAGTGTTTCAATTTTTCGCTCCACTCGGAGAAGTAGCTGCTCGACATTAAGATTCCTACGAATACTGACGTTTCTCACTCTGTCCCTTAGAGTAACACCAGCAACGCACCTCAATTTTAATTGAATGACCAAATTTAATGACCATAGATGAGGGTCGGAACGAACACTGAATTAAAAACTGAGATCTATGCTTTCACTTCAAGCTCAGTTTTCCTGATGACCGGCCGGCGCAGTTCATTTACTACAAACAAAATGGGTGGTCTGATCAAGCAACATTCTACGCAGTTTTCCTATTTTACGGTCGGCACATAATGGTCCAACCAAGAGGACTTTTTGCAGTGGGGTGGATTATATTAAGTCTAATGGTTCAACGATCAGCCAACACATGTACTTTGACGAAACGCAAGATCTGCCACAAACAACAGCTCTGTCCGTTAGTGTGTGTAGGACAATAAGAAGTGGTCGATTTTGCGTCAGTCACAAGAACTAAATCTTTTACAGACAACAAGTTGGCCTTTGCCAACCTGACCAGGTCCGATGACTAGGGCCGAAAATTCAACGGCGGCGTCCCGAACTGAAGGTAAACGGCGCGGCCGTGGACACAACCGGCCCGATAATTGGGCTCCGGAGCAGTTGGAAACTGACCCTTATTTCCATCAAAAATCATCTTCATCGGTGAGGCCACCGTCACCATTAACGGCGAGCTCCATAGGCCGATAATAACCAGCTCTTTTTAGCCTCAGATGGATGATATTGACATGAACGACCTCACGTTAGGTTAGGTTAGGTTAGGTTGATGGATGCCCTTTTGACAATAGTCATGGCTCACTTAGACCAGCATTTGGGTAGTTGGGTCCGTTGTGTCCATATTGGGAACCTTCTTAGCACCTGAAACGAAAACAGAAACAAACCGCTGTTAGAAGCTCAGAGTTTCGCCCTCTTGGACCCATCCGGATTTGTATACAAATCTTAGGAGGTCCCTTAGATCTACATTATTTAGGTCTTCGAGCTCGTTGAAGAAGTAACTGCCGAGGGTACTACGCCTAATGTTGTTTAGAGCTGGGCATTCCCAAAGCAGGTGACGAACAGATTCAATTTCTTCAACGTCCCTGCAGCTTCTGCAGTAATCGTTATGCGGTATGCCTAGCCGCACCCGTGAGGATCCCCATGAGTACTCAGATATTCCTGCGTGCTAGACCAATCAAAAAAAGTGATCTCTTTTTGCTTACCGCTGGCCATAGCTCCCTTGTGTGTCTCCACGTATCAAGTTCTGTCCAACGTAGGTTGGTTCTACTCAAGGATTCAGTTTCTATCCTACGTGCTATCGAACTCAGCGGGAATCTTATAGATTTGAGGGCTAGAGATGCATTTATCCCAGACCCATATCTCGCAAGCTTGTCCGCTTCTCATCTCACGTTAAGGTGATGTGAATTAGCCAACGAGGTCGCGCAAGTCGACCCCGTAAGAGTTTTTCTTTTGGGGTTTTCTGATTCTGCCGTCGCGTCGCATAAAAAAAAATAAATAGAGTGGCGCAATATCTCAAGGTGAACCAGTTTTTTTCCGAATCCGAACGGCACTGATAAGTCTCGGAGGACTTGTCAGACCCTCGCGGGGGTGGGGATCGTGAAAAAGAACGAATCTTTTTTTTTCAGGTGACGATGGTAGGATTCGAACCCAGACCTCCGGTGTAGTAAGCATGCATACTAACCACTACGCCACGGCACCCCACGCACATGCGATAAAAGTCCACAGTGGCTCTCAAACCCAACAATGCGCTACGTCATTAGTCAGTCATGAAAAAGTTGGGACATTTTGAATGTGCACCACCCAAAGCAGCCGCGATGGGCACCTGAACGATGTTACATTCCATATACAAACATCGGCATCGATAGTCCGTTCCAACGAATAAAAAATATCAGTGATATTTCACACACACTTTATTTTATTTTATTTCGAAGATAGGAAACGCTTAGTAAAAAAATCTGTTATGAACAGCCCTATGAAAATTCAGACCCCGAAAGACAAAGCACCTTCTAGAACTATTTTCATGTTTTAATGCAAAGAAATAACTTTAAAATAAGTCCTTGTAGAAGCCAAAGCTGTGTAGAACGTCAAATTTATTTATTTATTTCATATATTGTTAATTTTATTAATATATTGATATTTATATTATATAGTCGTATATTTATTTAATATTAATTAATATATTAATTATTAAAATATTGTTTTATTTAATTAATATATTGCAGATTAACCTTTTATAACAATAAAAGTTTAATATTTTCTAATTTTAAAGCCTTAGACTAAAAACAGCAAAGAAAAATTGAAATAAAAATATCTTTCCATACGTACCCCTGAGTTCTTTTTCCCTGTTTTATTTTTGCCCTTCCTAGCAGAAACATATAATATAACCCCTATTGGTAGGGGTATAAAAAGCCACATAGAGTGTTGTCTTGCACCGTTAACAAAAAACACGAGCGATGCTAAAAGTTTTGACATTGACAAACAACACTTGAAATCCAACATGAATGCACACAGTTCAGGTCACCGCGCTTTTCGTGATATAGTACATGAAGTTAGGATTCACTGTTGGTGTTTTCTTTTTATGATAAAATGAGGTCAAAATATACACCACTAACTACGTAAAGTTTTTCTATAGAGCTCAGACAAAACTATATGAATGCAACCGGAATTAAAAACAATTGTGGGTGGGTGACGATCAAAAAGTATTTGTAATAATAAAAAAATATCGTATTTGAAGTAGTTTTCATTCTAGTTCGAATAGAAAATTCAAAGCAAAAACCCATATTTTTTGACAATAATTAACACTCAAAGCGCAAATACAGCAAAACAACCCTTTTGAGCAGTATTTTTGGGTGATTTAAGAGTGAATAGCCTCAAATGCCTTCTCGAGAAAAAAACCCTGATTTCGTGATTAGGGAGCCAAAATAAACCTATAGTATAGCAAATCTGGTAGTGACCTAAAGTTCTACAGAAGCTTTCTTCCTTGCCCCAAAAATTCAAAACGAAATAGCACCAGATTCTCTCCTCTGGTCCTTCCAAATTCCATTGTATTAACTTAGCTTAAGGGTATAAAAAAAGGCCTAGCGGAGTTCTTAGGGGCCTTCGTTTTGTATATCCAAATGGCTTTTTTGTAATAAGCTTTATTAGTGGCTTTCTGAAATTAAGCCAAAAAGTGATTTGAGAAAAAGTCAACAAAATGTTGGTGTTGGAAAAACGCCAAACTTCAAGACTTTATTTGTGGTGTAAGACATAATAGAAGACAATTAAAACAACAAATTTCTTTCTCGAGATGCTTCAAGTCATGCTAAAAAAACATTAAGACCGTTTCCATGGAGTTCTAAATTTTTTTTAAAAAATGCTGCTGTCAGAAAGACCTAAGATCTTAAACTCAATAATATTTTGTTTGTAATCACAGGTTTAACGAAAAGCAAAAAACCAAAATATCACCTCAGATTTTCAAAGCAGATGTCTGTTCAACATCTAAATAATTTTATTTATCTCTCTCAGGGTAATTAAAATCAGCAAACTCGCTGATTCAGTCTTAAGTTAATGATAGACGACAACGCAAATTGATATATTTCCAAGCTCGGATAAATTTGTAGTTTCGTCAATGTAAATTAGTTGATTTAGTAGATGATGTCTTTTTAACGACTATTCAGCCAAAATCTGTACCGGAAATCGTACCAACTTGTCCTCTTCTTCTCATACCAGTAACAAGATTATCATCGATTTTTGACGCGCGAATTCTGCGAACGGAATAAATTTGAATTTTATTGAAACAGGCATAAAATTTCAAAGAAATATGTTAGAGTGCGTTTGCAAAGAATGTCGATCGTCCCAAACTAAAGCAAACAAACAAACCTGTCCTGTTGTTCGGATCACGAAATCCGAAATTTGCAAATCTTTGAAGGTTGGATGGCAAAGCCACTTTCGATCATTGGCACACATTATTTTATATTGGCGTATGTGTAATATTTATATTTAAAATTTACACTGAATTGAATTTGATCTGCAAGTGATAATGAAAGAGTGGGTGTGATGATGATTGCATTTACGAGTATTAAAAAGGGGGTTCTTAAGAGAAGTGCTTGACATTAATAGACAGTCGTTAGCAAGGACAAACGATGTGTACTTGATCAATTACCAGACTTCCGTTAAGTTTGCATAGAAGACCGAAATTGGTATGAATTCCTTGTTTAAATAGATATTCAGACATTTCCCCATTGAAAATAGTCTGCATTTAATGTAAAAGTCTAAGACGGTTATGACGGTGGACGCAAGGACGTAAGAAAACTTAAGAAGACTGAAGGCTACAAAAGACTTGATCTTTCTTAAAAAATTTTGGTGTGACTTTATAATCTACCGGACCAGGTCACTCGGTTTTGTATTACTTGAACACTAACTAAGCAGAAAATCATTTCATTAAACTTTTCATGTTCTCTCCTTTTTACGATTTTGTTGGAACCTTAATTGCAACTTCCATTCTGGATGTGAGTACCTCAATTAAACCGGCCGCGTTTTCTAGGGATTGGCTCTTTTGCATGGGAGTCTTCGCCATGTCTTCATATTTCTTCTTATTCTGTCTAACTGTGATAGAGTGTTGGGTGTGTGGGGTGCCGTGGCGTAGTGGTTAGGGTGTGTGCCTACTACGCCGGAGGTCTGGGTTCGAATCCTGCCATCGTCACCAGACCTGTTTTTATTTTTTGCTGCATTTCTCTTTGTGTTTTTTCACACTCACCTTTATTAATAGCTGTGTGTATTGACCTGCTATATCTGCTGGAAAGTTGACATTCGTTTTGTTCGTGTATTTTCGCTGAGAGGGCATTTTATAGTTCGGCTGGGGTGTCTGTTACACCCCGCGAGTAACCGCGCATAAAAAGTAACCGCGCGCATAAAAGTGAATTTCAGATTATGCGAAGCTTGCTTTTGTCCATATTATCTCTTTTTTTTCTGCCTGCAAATTATTTCAAAGGTTAAATTTTAAGCTCTAAAATTCAGTGTAAAAAAGTTTTTATTTAATGGTATAACATAGAAGTAAGATCACATCCTCCATCGATTCGAGGATCTTTATAAAGACCGATTGATTTTTCCAAAAAACTACTTTTTTTTTATAAATGATTTTAACTACCAACTATGACCTTCGAGTCTCCAATACCATAACCATTGGCCTCAAAAAGGCCCTTTAATTACAAAAAAAAATGAAGTTTTATGTTTTCGCGAGTAACCGCGTCCATAAACAGGTGCGCAAGTGATCGCGGGCTAGCAAAGACACTATAAAGCCAGAACATGAAAACTAGGAGGGTTATGAAAAAGCCGACATGCAAACCAAATAGATAAAATTAGATAAAATAGATAAAATTTCCTTTTTAGGGCCCTTTTCCCTTCTTTGGTTTCACTATGGCACATATATTTATAAAAATAAAAAAATAAATATAGTGGCGCAACAGCTCGAAGTGAACATGGGCCAACTTCTCAACAATGTATGCTGTGTGTGTTAATTTCTTCACATACAAGAGACCTACAATCTTTGCCGAATCCGAACGGCACTTTGAGAAGTTTTTCAACACAAGTGATACTCTCGAAGGGCTTGTCAAACCCTCGCGGAAAAAGAACAAGTCTTTTTTTTTTAGGTGACGATGGCAGGATTCGAACCCAGACCTCCGGCGTAGTAAGCACACACTAACCACTACGCCACGGCACCCCACATATATTTACTATCAAAAAAAAAGCTAGCCGATCATGTCTATACAAAAGTGGAAAAATCTAAAGGGTCTGAAGAACTCCAAAAAATTGATCAAATGCAACCCAAAAAGATCACCAGCAACACTGGATTCTGTGAAAACTGTGGACAAGTAAGAGAAACTACGGAACATTTTATGGCATGATGTTCTACTCTTACTTCCCTCTGTAGGAAATCAGAGGGAAACCAATTTGAGAGGGAAGAACTATAAGAACATCCAATCTAGGGAGGTTGTTAAGTTTGAAATAGATTGTGATAAGTCTCTGATAGTTTGGGGTCAAGTTTGAGATAGTCCTTAAATCCTAGATCAAAGAAATTGATGCACAATAGATCCTTCAGGTCGCAGTACAAGTGGGTATTGGTCCTCCTCTACATTATGGAATCCATTTGTACCCCGGAGCATATATTTGGACACTCATAGCTTTTATATTTTTCATTTTTTCGTCCTGCGGTTGAAACTCAGTGAACGAAATCCGATTTTCTATTAAATTTTCAATTTTTATTAGTGTCACAGTCACTTCACAGAATCATCTGAAATTTTTTTCTTGAAAAAACTCAGATACCTGTCAGGGGGTCCATTTGGACCCCACATTGGAAGTAACATTAAAATCATGTTAGTAGTGAATGTATTTTTTTATAATTAGTATAAATACATATATAAATAAATGCACATGGATTTTGGCTTTTCTGTATACTGTTCTTGGGCTAAGGTCGGCCTATTTTAGAACCAAATCTTTCTTCCGCAGCTCGTGGGACTGGCTGAGTTCTCCCAAAATCCAAAGGGCCTCCAAAGCTGGTTTTCCTTTTGTGTTGCAGAGTGCAACGATTATTCAGTTTCGACTCCATAAGTTCCTCCGCCAGCTCATTGAGTCTATTGTTTCTGAACAAATGTTTGTTTCTTACAGGTGAATTCAATTGTCGAACGCGGATGAGGATTACCAGGACAGTTCCCCCAGGTTCAAAGATATTAGCACCTTGGATACAAGACCAAATCACTGCCTTCAACAGAACCACAGATCGCGTAAGAAAGGCGTTATTTTGGACGCGTGCCTCGTTGGAGAGGGATACTTGATTTTTCTGGTGGGGGTAGGATTTCATTCTTTGTACCTGACTCGCTTAGCGGGGGGGGGGGGGGTTAACCCCTTAATATTCGCAACCCATATATTCAATTCATTGCAATAAATGTATTATGCAATATACTGCATAGGTAGCTACTAAAATATGTTTGCTAAAAAGTTTTTTCACCCCAGGTAAGTGTTTTTTAACACTCATTTGACGATGTTTGACACTTCATTTAGAAAAATTATGGCAAATCCCACACAAAGACAAGCTCTATAGAAAATATTAAAAAATATCATAGTTTGTTCGTCTTATGTTCGTCTTATGCCGAGAAGCTTAAGGAAGGGGCAAGTGCATCTGACGGAAAGGACAGCTTCAGCAGCAAGAGAAGCAGATCGGATGACGTCGTGGAGTCGAACGATGCAAAAAAGATGAAGGCAGGTACTTCATCTACTTTGCGTCGCAAGCAAAGCGACCCTTATGACGAGCTTCTCGTTGTTGTGGTAAACGAGCTGGAACAATGCGGTCGTCTGACAATCGATCAGTGGAAAAACATCGAAGACACCAGGACGCCCTGTAAAAGGAATTATCCACTGCAGGAAACGAGGAGCTTCAATTTGATGGTGCTGGTTGGGAGGGCGGCCGGAAGGTTTTAGCTTGTGGAAACAAACTGTCGGTAGATTTCTTTTGCCGCTTCATTTCGGAGGTGTGCAAAGCGTGGAAAGACACCAAGCTTAGATGCATAACGGTAGCGGAATTGGAGAACTACACTCCACCGTCGGCATGGGTATGGGTTCCGTGTCCCTACACGTACCCGGAGAAACTTTTAGGGCTCCTCCACGTTCAGAATCGGGAGCTAAAAGCCGATTCGTGGAGAGTCCTTAAAACAGGGCCTAGGCGACAGCACGGGCAGCATTTTCTGCTGTCCCTAAACAGGGAATGCTTTGCATACTTGGAGAAATCCAACAATATGGTGAGGCATAGTATGGGGCGGTTGTTGGTCAAGCCATCGACCAAAGGCAAAAATGAGGATGAACCCCCCCAAGATGATGGAAGTGCTGCAAATAAACCTGCACCACAGTAGGGCAGCGACGCGACGGCCTGTCTGGTCGAGCATATCACCAGGCAGGACGTCACAGCCGTACTAATTCAAGAGCCTTGGATCGATAAGGAGAACACATTCCGGGGACTCAGGCTAAAAGGCTACAACTTGTTCTTCAAGGCAATAGGTAAGATCAGGACTTGCATCCTAATCAAAAAACAATTAAAGGCATTTCTTTTAGAAAATTACAGCTCAGGACCACTTTTTGCAATAGTGCGATACGGCTCACAAACTTAAACTATTTCAAGGGCAGCAGCTACGGACACGGCTCGATCCTGTCGGAGCTAACGCAAGGCAATCCAACTCTAGCGGATGAAATTCCCTCCCTGGTCGACTTCGACACATCATTTGAAGTCATTTATCCAGCAAGAGAGGAATGGGAAAATAGTGCAACTGTCAGACCTAATGAAATTGCAATTTATACAGATGGTTCGAAAACAGGGGAAGGAACAGGTTCCGGTATCTTCTCAAAAGAGCTGGAACTAAAAGTATCCTTAAAACTACCGGATACATGCAGTGTCTTCCAATCAGAGGTTCTGGCTGTACTTAGGGCGGCCGAGCTTATGCAGATGAGATCGATATCCGGCAGAGATATCGCCATTTACATCGATAGCCAGGCTACGCTCAAGGCAATGGAATCGATCAACATCAAATCTGATATAGTCAGGGGCTGTCGCCAAATGCTCAAAGCGAACAGGCTGATGGGAAACGAACAGGCTGATGAGCTTGCAAGAAGAGGAGGGATCCTCGGAAATAGTGAGGTTTCTAACATCAAACCACCCCTCTGCGTAGTAAGAGGCACTATTGAGGAGAAAATTAAAACGATGGCCAACCAAATGTGGTCTCGTCTGACTGGACACGGGGTATCTAGAGCTCTCTGGCCACGACTAGACGAAAAAGGATCGAAGGGACTATTAAAACTGAGCAGGGACAAGCTAAGGGCTTTAGTAGGAATTCTGGACAGGACACTGCCTCCTGCGTAAACACGCAAAGAGGCTCAGGCTTTCTGATACGGATATTTGTCGCTTTGGCAGTGATATACAGGCGGTTGAGGATATAGCACACATTCTGTGCGAATGGGAATATTTCTTCGAAAGCTTAGAAGAAGTAGACGGTACAAACTTTAGAGGCCTCCTTGGCTTTTACAGGGAAATTGGCTGGTTGTTTTTGCCTTTTGAATGTTAAGTTCAACTAGTTCCCCAGGGATCGCGATGGGCCCGTTTTTGGTGCCTAGTGTGGTGCTTTTCACCACACCCCTGTTTAATCTAACCTAACCTTGTTCGTCTTATTTTGGGCAAAAGAATATTAGTTTTTATGGGAGTGATGTAAAAATGTTTGTCAATTTAATATACTCTCCACTGCCATCACCATCACCCTCAAAAAGATCAAAAAGGGGTTGTCCTTTATAAAGTCACCACTTTAGAGATTGTATGCTAAATTGTCCTGCAGTAGCTTCTTAAAGTCCCATTCGGATTCGTAAAAAAAGCTAGGCCCAGCATACATGATTATGAAAGGTACTCATCCAACTGCTGCGCCTTTGGATATTTTTCCAATGGTAGCTAGATAAAAGTTTCCTTGACAAACTCTTAGCAACCCATCAAAATTCTTTAGGTCTGCTTCGTAGAGCAAATCTTTGATCAAGGCACACCAATAATTAAATTTTAAAAAACTTGTTGGTATGTATCACAGATGTCCTTACTTGAATGCCGTAGAACCTGTCGCTGAGATATACCTTCTTCATCTATCTTTAATGCCCCTTTATCTTGTAATTTAAAAGTACTAAAGCTAAAACTAGTTCCCAATCTTAAGTTTCATTTTTCAGTATCCAGATATCGGACACTAAATTAAGCCAAACTGATGATGAAAGTGAAATTTTGTTGACATTTTTTAAAGTTTTTGCAAAAAAAAAATGCTCCACATATAGCCCGCTGACGTCATTATAGCAGCATTAACTTTGAACCGGTTGCCATATATTTATCAGCTCTCACAATCTTTTATTTTTTATTTCTAACTTGCTTTCGGACAATAATCTACATATATGTATTTTGTCGCGTTTAGTATTATTTATTGATATTTGCAGTTTGCGGGGTTTTTTAATAATTTATTCAAGATTCGCTTCCGTCTACTATTAGCTATTCTATACGCATGCATGATAGTTAACACATCGCGCTTTGTTTATTTTGGTTTTATGGGATTAAAGCACTTGCGGCTATGTTTGTCAAAAAAGGTTAATCTTAAATAATGTCTAAATAAGCAAAATCCAATTTAACGAATAACTGTATATATATAATACAGAAATTAATATGTTATTATAATGCCGTTTTGGTCAAAACAGAAAACGGCAGCAAGTAGTTGCAACTCGATTTTGTTGTCTCCTTCAACAGAAAAATCAATTTCTCCTTGCAGAGAGATGAGAGGCCTCGAAACGAGTTTATTTTGTGTTAACTCTTTTTCAGACCACAAACCAGAGTACGACGGCATCAAATTTCGTAAGGCTTACATAAGTTATGACCTTGAGAGGTTATATTTAAATTTGCACGCCACGATTCACAAAATTAATCTTCCGTCATGGCGGTCGTTTCCATGCCTTCGTCCGTCGTTAATAATGTGGAGGCAATGGGTGTAGGTATGCGAATTCAGTTCTTTAAGTGACCTTTGCATAGCAGGTGGGACAATTAATTTTGCTGCAAACTTCTTAAGGTGCTGCTGAGGTACCTCATCGTCTGGGCACAGACTTAACCGTCATAATAAGCGATTTCCCCACATTGCCATTGGGTGTGGTGTATTAACCCTTTAAAACAGGATTTCACTTGAAATTTATGTAGGTCTGAGCTCAGGTTTGCCATCGATATACAACGCTACGCAACACTGATACACAAAGGGAAACAGAGTTTTGATCCTTAGCTCTAAAAAAAAACGATTCAACTGAATTGCTTGTGTTTTGGTGGAAAATTTTTACGCGTGTCGATAGATGTATCCCCATAAGTAATGTTATGTATCTGTATTAATGGATACTTTTTTTGCAATAAAACTTACTTTTTTGGGATTGGTGGTCGATACTTTTATATGCGATACTTTAATATGAATTAAAAAAATAAAAAATCCATTCCATACTTTCCCCGTGCATCGCGTCGGGGGAAACGGGGTCAGCCAACAAGCCTAATTAAGTAAGTTTTAATATTTTTTTTTTTTTTGCCTTTTTTGCAGCCTTCAAATGAAAGCACTTACAAACTGTCATTAAAAGCGGCTCCGTCTGAAAACGCTTGATACAAACGGTATCGTTCATTGTAGTCGCCGTGTAAGATTTGTCTGATCCACCGTTCGGGTTATTTTGTGGTTGCAATGTCCGCGAATTCGAGTACTAAATTTGCGAACAAATTTGGTTAACTTGTCAGTCACGGTTGCAATTCCAGATCTCGGTGAAGATTTAGCTTGGTTTAGTACAACCCTTAAGTTAAATACCGTAGGTCCGAGATAGTTTTAGCACTTGCTTGTACAAAATCAGTTTGTTATAAGCGCTTCGTTTCGAATACCGTCCGATAAACCAATTTATTTCACGTATCCTGATTTCCACTGAGGTTTGTCTCTCGTATAGAGCAAAAACAGTGTTGGACCGAGAACGCTTCCTTGTGGAACACCGGCGTGTATTTCTTTAAATTCTGAGTATTTGCTCCCGTATCTCACGCGAAAGAGTCTATTGAAAAGATAAGATTCCAGGAGTTCATGCACTTTTACCGGCAGAACTTTCCGTAGCTTATATTTCAGGCCTTCATGCCATACTTTATCAAATACTTGTAATAAGACAAGAAAAGCATTTGTACATATCATGTTCGCTTCTAAGGCATTCTTAATTGCATTAGTTGTTCGATAGACCTGTTAAGTTGGCGAATGTTTTACCCTTAGTCTTTCTTCAATTATTGGTTGCAGTCATTTAAGCACAAGTTTTTCGAAGACTTTGGATATAATCGGCAGAAGGAGAATTGGTTTATAGGATTTTTTGTCGTCCGGGCATTTTCCGGTTTCGGAACAATTATTGCCTCTGCGACTTTCCATTGCCGTAGAACGTGTATGAAATGCTCATTGAAACGTTTATGATGTAAAGAAGCTTTGCTAACGCTTAGTTCGTTAGTTTTTAAAAAATCTCCACAATAAATTAGTCATAGCCTGGAGCTTTGTTATTTTTCAGATTTCAGATTATTCGACGAAGCTCAGACATTGACACGGTTTTCATACGATAGTTGCCTAGTTGCCATCTATTTCACGCTATTCTTTTTTGCGTATTAGCTCTTCACTTTGGGGTGGGTATATTGCTCAGCTTTCCTATACTTCAGTCTTCCGAAAAGAATATTTGTTCCAACTTTGTCAACTTTGCCTTCTAACGGGGTTTTAAGTGGTATATTCAGAGATGCATTTTCTTTGCAGTAATTTGTAATTCGGAACTTTCCTTCTTACTGTTCTTTTTTTGACCAGTTTTTCAGTCGCAAATATTCTGAAAATCGAACGATTCTTTCTCTTGCAATGTACATACGTAAAAAAGGGTTGCAAGTGTAAAAATTTCAACGTGAATACTTTGGGAAAAGACTTCAGAGTGTTATTTGAAAGAAATCGTTTTTTAGTCTGCAGAAAAGGTTTAATGTGAGAAAGCATCTAGATCTACCTTGACCCATACTAACAGAAAAATCTCCGCTTATACTTACTTAACTACAGACACTTTATTTATGATCCTAAATTTGGTTTTGAATTATGGCGCCCTTTTCGAGGTCCAGATATTCACTTTTATGACAGCTCCTGGCAAAGATAATAAGATTGTTTTTCAGGTCACTTTCTTACGGAAAATGCGCAATGGACGCATATCGTTTTACACTTTTTCTACAATGAACGTTATGATAATGAAAAGAGGCACCAATAAGTATGCTGAAGAAGCCACAGATTTTATGATGTTTTGCATTGAGAAAAACAACAACTAAAAAAATTGCTTGTGTTGTTTTCAATTCCCAACGTTCTGAATAAAAATGTTTTTATTTGGTTCATAAACTTTTTATATAAATATACAATTTGTGACCTTAAATCATTTTATATGGATGGTAGAGTCCGTTTTTGGTTTGCGCTCGCAATCTGCTTGATGCGAACTGCGGCCCCTTTCAAACCTTTTCAATCTGCTATTTTTTAAGTCTAAACAAGTTTATCTGTTCTTCGCCATTCTAAAGAATCCATTACAGTAAGGTCTGAAGATCTTCCAAGCCAGTAATCAAGTAATTTTTCCGCATCCAAAGAACACAGTTCTTTTCGTCTAGCAAATTCTTAACCTCGCCCGGGCTTAAGCTCTTTGTGCTGGAAATATGATGAAGCGGTAAGTCCAATAGGTAAGTCATATCTAACAAATGAGTAAGTGCAATAGTTTGTCTGTGACAAACTTCTATATACCCGACCTTATATACCATGTAACATCAAATCTTAAAGTTTCTTGGCCCAAATTCATATATTACTTGTATAGGCCACGCCCCCAAAAGTGGGCATGGGTTAAAAATTAAAATCAATCAATTGTTATTTCGTTAGAATCATGAGAAAATACGGTAAAAGCGAAAATTATGTCAGAAAAAACAGTTTTTTCCCAAAAACGCCCCCCAAAAGTGGGCAAAGCTCAAAACATTGTATGGAGCAAACTTAGAAAATAGCGATATCTTTAATATTTGTTATAGAATTTTTTTTTCGATTTGGAGTCAACTTTCCGAAAAATCGGGTTTTTAAATATCGAACATGTTAAAAGTGGGCATGGACGATATTGTGGGCGGTTCAATTTTTGCCTTCTTAAAGTTCTTAGGCCAATATTGCTCAGAACCAAAATTTGAGATCCTGTGCCTTGTCTAACTTGACCAAAGGCATTTTAAAAAAATATGTGAAAAAGAGGTTGTCTCACATCAAAGCCAATAGTGGGCGTGGCCGTCAACCGATTGAGCCAATTTTCACACTTTGTCTGTGCAACAAAACAACCAAGCCGTGTACAAAGTTTTAGTTCTCCAGCTTGATTTCGAAGACCTTAAACCTAGCTCGCTTACGAAAGTTTTCTCTATCACAGTGTTCAATCGATCTTTATTATTTTTGTTGTGTATGGCCAGAAATGAAGTAAAGTATGCAAAAGAACATCACGCCTCGTATCCTAGAGCTAGTAGCCGACTGCCCTTCATGCGCTCAGAGGTTCACAGGCAAGATTTTACCAATTAACATCATTTCCATTCCACAACCAAAAATTTTGAATAACTTTTGTACATACATAAATCTGGTTAGCTAAAAAATACTAAAGGTCGGCAACAAAGTTGTTTCTAACTTAAAAATAATTCGCTAAACCTATTGCCTTTCAGACTCTCAAAACACATCAGAATCTCAAGCCAGTCATTTTACATACTTAAAAATCTGACTCTATTTCATTTGACGATAGACGGTCTTACTAGCCTAGCAAGTCAGGTCCAAGGTCAAACGAGATCAGTTTTGTTCTTACCCAAGTTGTAGAAGTAATACTTTTTTTGTGCCATTAACACTGGTATCCCATGTCGCCGGCAACCATTTTTTATCCTATTCCACAACACCGAATCGCTTTCACCCTAAAATATTAAGCTTTAAAAATTCAAACACAGTTCAAAAAAAGGTGCAGTTTGACATGGGTTTTTATTTGAATTGTTTATTCAAAAAACAAAATCCGCTACCCAGCAACATTTCCATATCCGAAAAATCCAGATTCGCGTGTTAAAAGGTCTCAAGTTAAGTGCATTTAAATGTCATCATTCGTGTAACCGTTCACAATAAATTAATTGAAGAATCAATTTCAATTCGGATTATGTCGTAGAAGTTAACGAAGTTTAAATTTACCTCAATCGGTTTTATTTATTGACTAATTGTTATAAATGGCTGTTTGAAATGGATATTATAATAATATATTAAGTTACGCTTTGGGTGACAGATACCTTGCCTCTTCTCAGATAAGTATTATTTTATGCAAGGAAGCAGTCACAATATGAATTTGCATACAAAATTATAAGCGGACCAGCAGTACCATCTTATTACGCCATAAAAGTGAGCGCAAAGAGCAAGTAGTCGAAGGCGTAGGTACTTGACACATTTCCAACTATTTGGGTTGGAAATGTGTCAATATTTTGGAACGTAAAATTCGATATTTCAGGGAGTTTTTAGGACCTTGAAGTGGTCATCCAAATATGTTATTAATTTGGTGAGAATAAGTTAAACCCTTTGAAGAAATCTTAGCAATCTGAAGTCATTTTTTGGTTTCAAATAAATGCTAAGTTTTGTCATGCCCATTTCACTAGTTGCCTCGTGCAACGCAAATCACGGAAACTGCCAAATCCCTCACCAAAAGTTCAATGTTTCATCTAAAACCGTTGATCGTAATTTCCGGGCGAATTAGGAGCGCTATTCATTTTAAGAGATCATTCGGCGGCAATGAACCCTAACCATGCATCAAATGCAATTAAGAGATGGCAATAAAGTTTCGTAAAAAGATTATCTAATTCTCAAAATCTCATCTCAACCGTGCACATACCTATACACACAAAAATTCGAAAAAGCTCTCGAAACAGCATTCCAGCGAACTATTCCCGAATGCGGAAGATGATTTTCATTAGAATTTCTAAACAGAAATCGTAATCCGCCCCAAGGCCATTGTGAATGGGAATGCAGCTTTGAAAAAAAAAAACACATTCAGCCCACCAAGATGAAGATGTCGATAATTTTTCGGAACCAAAGGTTGACATGTCTACAACCTGGCTAAGAGTGATTATTCAAGATCGGCATGAGAAGCATTTATTACCAATTTTTTGTTTCTTCCATTGGTAGCACTTTCGGACTAAACAAGTTATAATTCGTAAGTCAATGGGAATAAGATACAAACTCTTGAATTAAAATAATTACAAGAGTAAAACATTAATCAAAGCCGGTCGAGAGTGTTGTCAAGCCATCAAAGTGTATTCACATGGCACTCCACACTATGGGTGCTCGACTCGAAGTGAGATAGTTTTTCAAGTTGTTGTTTCGGATTGTGTTTTGTTTAGTTATGAGATAATTTTCGAATTTCAAGAGATTTATTGTGTGGCAAATTTGTATTTTTTAACGGTTCGTTGTTTTTTATTCGTAACTTAATATTAGGCAGGCGAGCGGTAATTTGTTGTTGTTTTTTTTTCTCTAAGGCGGTTTATAGTTTTGCAGAAATAATGGCCCTAAGGCAAGATTTTGAATGACATGGTATGGAAATTAAAAGCTCCTTGATTTTTATGCTCCGCAGCACAATGACAATAAGTTTGAACGAACGTAGCGGTTAGAGGTGAAGGTGGAATCTCGATTCACCCACAAAATTCAGCAATGATGTTTATTTATAGATAGTTCTGTTAAGTTGGGCAAAAGTGGAATTAAGATATAAGAAAAACTGAGACTCCGTAAAGGTTTGAATAATTGCAAATTCCCAAGATCAATGGTAATAACAGTACAAATGAAATAAAAGAATAACGTAACTTCATGCTACTCTGACTTGCTAGAACTGCACCTCCAGAGCTTTGGAATTATACAGCATGATAATGCCAAATGATCTGAATAACGACCTATGCTAAAAAGTTATTCCGAAAGCATTTGTTAACATAACGAAGAGTTAAGTTAATAAAGGCTCAACTTTTGTTATCTTTATTCATCATGACAAATTTCCAGCTACCCCGGACGAGTAAACATAACAAAAATAGAAGTTAGCATATAACCAACTGAGGAGTTAGAAAATACTGAACAGGCTGCCTGCGCCCCTGTGGTGCATAAGATACGTAAATGTTAACCATAAGCTTTACTCTAATATCGGTCGGGATGAAGTTCTATGCATAAGCCAAATTGAAATTGCATTAAGTCAAATTGAATGGCTACCGCTAATTCGAAGTCGACTCAATAGGTCGATTCTCAGCCATTTGGTGCGCACTGAACTGCTTTTCAGACCAAGAGATCTAGGATGCACGAATGATCGGTATTGTTAAACAAATATTAGGTCTTCCTACTCGTCTTAAGCCTGGGGCTTGGGATTTGTAGGTCCTCTTGAGTGGAGCGTTGTTGTCCATCTGCTTATACCGCTTATGAGGTCTTTTTAACAATTCCGAGGCTTACGAAGGGTAAGCCTCGCAATTGATCGTATAGCTACAAATTTTGACTTATGATCCCAAAGAGTCGAATGGTTTTATAAGACAATATAGGCTGGTAATCTTGGCAGGTCCCAATTCAATTCATTTTTCAATGCGGCAAGTTTGCTTGTTCGTATAGCCGTTGAGCCAGAAATGTGTCTCACCACGAAACACAATTCGTTGGGAAAATCCGGGATCGTCACAAAGCTGTTGCAGAACCCATTGTCCGAAATTAAAGCGTGAATTAAAGTATTGCTTAGGTTCTTGAATAAGCTTGATTTTATAAGCCTTTGAACGAAGATCGTCAATGCATAAAATAACATAATTAAACATTTTAAAGGCAATTTTAAAATGTTAAACATTAAATTTATAAATAATTATTATGTAAGATAAAAAAACATTCATATTCTATTGAGTCTAAATAGCAAGAATATAACGACATCCAGTTAAATCAAAGAATAGAAACAAAAATAAAGGGTACGAATGTTCCAAGGACTACAAAAATTTTTTGGTTTTTTTGTTATTTATCAGACTGGTGAAACAGGTTCAAATCTCAGCCGGGCGGTATTTTCTATGCCTCATCTCATGGGATTGGAGATATAATAAGTTTGATTCACAGTTTGAAGCATAGAGAATTAATCATAAGGCGTCTAATCATCATATTATCGAATATGACAGAATTGTAAGTCGAATGAACCATGTCCGTCCGTTCGTGTGTCGGTAGTTTTAAGGCCATTAATTTTCAGCAAGGAGCTTGAAACTTGTTATCTGTTCTTTCTACGCCGCGATGCAGTACGTGTGTTAAAATTTTTTTAAATCGCCCACTGACACGCCCCCTTTAGTTATTTGCATGACAATGCTAAATTGTCGTAGGAAGCTGAAATTTGGTATGCGATATCCTCGTTTGAGTCTGTTGTGATTGGCATTTCAAAAAAAGCAAAAAGTGCCCCCATGTCGGCTTAGTCATATTTAATATGCATTTAAATAAACGATTTTTATTCTATAATTTGCTTTTAATCCAAAAAACTTGCACAATAAAATGTTCAGATATGTGCGTAAGTTATCAACTAAATTAAAATCCATTTTTGCCCCGCCCACTTTTGGGGGCGTTTTTTAGTATAAACCAAATGTTTAATATGAAAATGCAATCAACACGTGTAAACCACCACTTCTGATTAAAAATATGAACAAAAAGCGATGCTATTGAAAGGGGGCTTATGCCATGCCCCGTTTTTTAGGGAAGGAGATTCTTCACTGACAAATTTTAAATACAATAAAAATTACGCACAGTTAAAGTTAATAGAAACTAAAATGAAACAACAAATTTATGACGCAATTTGGAACTTGACAGTCAATTGGGATAAGTATCCAACGATTCACCTAATCGGCTTAATGGAGGATTGTGTGGCCAGAGTAAATGAAGATATTGCTAGCGTACTGCAATGGTCAAGTTTAAATAAACTGAAACTAAACCCGACAAAAACTTTCGCCATGGTTTATTCAAGAAATTAATTTATTTGTGAAGATTTTCCCAGGCTTGTCCTAAACTCCGAAGTTATTTAACTCCTTATGTGGAGCGTGTTAAATACTTAGGTTTTGTCATAAGCAGACATCTGAGCTGTTGTTAGGCAACATCTGACACTCTTAAAAGAGTCTATTTTGGTATTCGTAGGCTTAGGTCATCATCACAGTCACTGCTACCTTGTTTGAAACAGCGTCTAGTGCTAAGTATTTTGCTACCGTTTTTCATGTATAACATGTCTGTATATCCTTGCCTTGACTACGAGTGTAAACGCAGGAATTAATGTTGCTTTTAATGATTGTATCAGATTTGTACACAACATTCCGAGGTTTGCAAGTGTATCCCGTCATAAAACTTCTTTGTTAGGAATGAGCTTAGATGACTTCTACAGCTTTCGAAATATTGTAAAACTTCATAGCATTGATCATAACATGTGTCCTGAATACTTGCGGGAAACACTTCAGTTTGCTAGATCTGACAGAGGCTTGAAATTGATTCTGCCGCGCTTTTTACATACCATGGGGGAACGTTCCTTCTATGTAAATGCAATTCGATTATGGAATAGACTTCGAATAGAATTGCATAATATTTCGTCGTCAACTCAATTTTAGAGGAAGCTATCTCTGCACATGACAAACCAAACTCAATAAGCACCTAAATGGATTAAATTTTTACATCTAAATTTTAAATAATTATCATTTTATTAGTTATTTTTTTAAGTAAGTTTTTTAAGCTTTTTTCAGTAATTATTATTTTTTCTCTCTGTTTTTTTTGTTAAACTTTTTCTTTAGCTTTATTCAACTTAAATTATAAATTATTTACTTCATTTGTAAATATTCCATAAAAGTAAGATTTAATGCAGATACTTATTTTAAGATATTTTATCTTGTAGTGTTAATGTAATACTAAATGAAATGAAATACAAATACAATACAATACCTAAGCGGATTGTAACACTAGTTTTTACTTATTTTGGAGATTTGTTCCGAGATTAAAAGGGAGCTCCACCCTCCGCTTATTTCTGTAGGAAACCCGCAGGCAATAGTTTAGAAAAGACTTGCAACAGAAATGGTGGAGTTGAAGAGGTAAGGAGGAGGAGAGGACGTAAGACAACTTCGCATGCAAAACTAGGGATAGATAGATAGTAACACAGCTGGCTACATAAAGTTTCTTGTTATTAAGTTAACCTTTCTTAGTAAGGCAGATTTATGAACTTAGTACGTAAGGCAGCTTAATTGCTCATGTAAAGTGAAAATGTCGACCAGACAAAGCATTCACAAGGCACATCAGCAAGGAGTACAAACATTCATGAAGAAAAACTCAAAACTTTTTTCTAGAGTACAAGTTGACAGAGCCTACACCTCAATCAGAACCTGTTGCGAAGCTGACCGCATCCTATCCTCTGCATAAAAATCTACAAACGTGCTCATTGACAGGATATCTAATGTATTCGTCAAAGAACCAGAAGTAGGGGCAAGCACTGACGCTTCAAAACATAGGGTCAGAGCTCGGCCCCACACTTTTGAACATGTGCACTTGTTTGCGCCAGAAAGATCATTGATCTTGATGTATGTCCGTAAGCAGCCAATGGCGAGTGTGTTAATTAAAAGTTTACCTCCCCATAACTGCGGTAAATATCCAAGTAGATGCCATCGTGAGAAAAATATGTCTATCGACCATTGGGTCAAACGATCCAGCTTCACGGGCACTCTCTTATACTTTCAAACCGTTTGTCCATCGTATCCGAGTTTAAAGAACTTTCTTTGTAGTTTTTTTGCCATAATGTCGATTGGTATCATTTCTGTAATGGCTGCTTGGAACTTTATGCAAAAGGTGCTGCTAACCCGTAAAGCTATCAATTGATTTACCACGTTTTTTATTTTGTTTGAAGCTACTTTCATAGCTCAAGGCCAAACTGGTGACCCATAGAGGACTACTGACATGACTACCTTAACGAAGAAAAGTCTCCGGCTGTCCTCTTGGTATAACACGCGAGATGGCGGCGCTCAAACGAGAAGCTTTTTTGCTTACATACTCCAGATGTTAATTTAATGTAAGCCTAGAGAAAATCAAAACGCCAAAGCATTTGTCCGCAAATCCAGCAGCTTTAGACTAATTGGGTATTTTGAGGAGGAAGTAACCAGGTCCCGCACAATTAATCCCAGGACTAGCCCTGCCTTACTCATCTCCCCCTCCTGTCACGCAAAGTGTTCCTCCATTCCATCACCTTTATGGTAACCACTCTCTCATTCCGTAAGGCATCAAAAATATTTTTCCAGCTCACGGTGTAAAATGTATTTTTAACGTCCAGCATTATTAAACAACAGCTTTGCTTTGTGGCTCATTTTCAGCATCTTCCTTTCTTCTTAATGGCATCACTAGTCGAGCGCACCTTCGAGAACACAAATTTCAATTGCTGCTGCCAACTTGTTACTTATTATCCACATCAGAATTTTCTCCGCCATGTCTAACGTACAAAGTGGACGGCAGGATGATAGGTCTCCTGCGGGTTTTCGTCCTTTTTGTAGTTGTATGAGTCTCTGCTACTTCTATCGAACAAGTAAAGTTCCCTCGATATATTAGAGGCGTTAAAAAACTAAAAAACCACTGTTCTCTGCCTGTTCTGGATTAACCCACTTCTTGAAAGGCTGTATTTGTGAAACCATCCGTTCCAGGTGTTTTTTGATTCCCAAACCTTTTGAATGCTCTAAAAATCTATTTAGGATATATAAAAGATGCCCTGAGTGAGTATTGCTGTGAGCAACTCAATGAGACATCATTGCTTCAAGTATCATCAGCATATTGCAACAAGTGGTGCCGAACGCAGTCATTGTTTTCACCTCAATCATAGACAGAACTGTAAACGTGCCTGATGGTGCATTCCTTTCCCCCAAATATAGAACTACTTTCCTACATATTAAAGGAGCATAATGGTAAGAAGTAAAATTGTTTCCCACGTTGCGAAAATTGACTACATTAAAAAAGATAAAAAATAGCCTTAATACTGCTGAATAAATAAATTATAGCAATAAATTAGTTTCTTTATTTGTTCTATTGAGCTAATTCTCTAAGAACACACATTTAGCAATCCATCACTCCCAAATAATCACAACTAATCTAACGAAGGCGACATCTCTGTCTAAATTTTTTTCTTTGATCTGCCAACAGGAACTAAAGATTACTCTCATTAACATCAACCTTGAAAACATGCTTATAAACAACTTCTTATTATATTACAAACAACGGTTCTAGTTATTTTATTTTAGTTAATCAGGGCATCAAAATCAAAATCAAGTTCTCACACCAACTCTTTCGTTTTGCTTCAGCTAAAAAAAAACAGATAAAATCAAACAAGTCATTTTGACATTTCGAGAAATATTTATTTTTGAAACACACAAAATTAACTTCTTTCAGCGACGACAATCTATGAATAACAGAAAATTTACTTGACTAAGAAGGATTGTACGAGGGCTTATTCGAGGTTAGAATTTATTCGACTTAAGTCAGAAGCTCATTGTGATGATTTTCAAAGCTCGCCTCAAGCACTTTTGCATAATTTTAGGCCTAACCAATTATGTATATCCATCTAAAAGGATGTCAAACAAGTATGGCCAGTTTAAAACGTATAAAATAAAAGTTAGAACCTATTAGGGAAAAGTATTGCATAGTTTACACAACCACATCAAATCAACCATTGGCCTTTAATTAAACGAAAAATGTTAACCCGTTTTTTTGTGTCTTTTGAAAAGAAAATTACGTAACTTCGATTAGGTGCTAATTTTTTTCTCTGTATATGTGTTACTTCTATCGAAAGTGATGATCTTTAGCATATAGCCACAAGCTTAAGTCGTTTACCTTTTGATGTGCATACCTACGCATGTTGCCGAGACTTATTTTAGGAACCAGATTTTACGAAAATATACAGTTCTCAATGTGTATACTTGTGTCCAATACTAGATTGGCTATATTGATCACTGGTTCCATAAAAAAATATATTAAATTGATTAATTTTAGGTTGAATAAAGATGGTCAAAAACTAATGCCAATAATGGTGTGAAACCGAGTTTGTTTTTCGAATTTCAAGTGGGAGTGAGAAATTATATAAATTAATCTAACTGTCAAGACTAATCTCGCGGGCGGATATAGTATGCTAAGAATATGCATTTTATTTACTGACAAATTAGAAATGTTTTTGTTTGTTATTTCGTTATCATTTCCTTGATTTTTTGTTTGGATTCAAACAAAATACCAATTAATAAATGGCAAGTTAAACAATATAAAATATAAATAAAATATTCCAGAGTCCATAAATGGAGTTCCTATTATTATATTATGCTACTCCAAAAGACTTCATTTGCAAATCCAAAAAACTTTATTTTTCAAATCATAACCTTAAGGCATAAATAAGAACAATTTCCTCGCCTTGGATACAAAAATATCTACCGAAATATTTATTCCGTGTAGTAAAAATGTAAAATTTATTCGTGGGACAAGTTTTCACCTAAGAACAGATGGGCATGGGTAATTTACACAACACATAAATGATTTTGAAGACTTCTCGTATTTTTATTTGAATAATTTTTGAATAAAACATTTACCTGAATGAATCAATAAAATATTACTGAGTATTTTCGAATATTCAAGTCTCCAGCAAAAGTTAAGAGTGGATGGGTGGATTTTACGAGATGATTTAAGTAGATTTACGAATTTTAAACTTGTAATGGAACTTAAACCAGGCAATTTATATGGTTTCCATGAAACTGTCACCTCAACTAGATATGAAGGACCAAATAGTGAGATCACCAGCCTTAAGATAGGGCTGCATTCGGGTTTCAGTATTTATGAACTTAGTATACAGGGAAACCTTGAATGTGCTTAATAAGTTATGTGGTTTAAGGTCACCTGATTGAGGAGGCACTGAGCGTCTTTTTCTATCTTTGTTATGAAAAATATTTGACTGATATAGCACAATTTCATTCAATGGGGTCTTACACAACATGGATCATCATTACGAGCATGAAAAAAATTTTGCCCAAAAGGGAAAAAGACTGGACTATGTTTATTTCTTCTTTATACCTTGTTTTTCCTTGAGCTGTTTGGTCGTCTTTTTTTCTTATGCAAATGAAACTATGTTTATTTTAGGAAGAACTATAATTTAATCTATTTTCTTTCTTAAAAAAAAACTGTCATTCAATATTATTTCGTGAAACATAATGTCAGTCAATCAATAAAAGAATTTCTTAATTAAATTTTTATAGTGAGAGCCTTGTGCCAAAAAAAGTCTTTTATAATAATAAGAAAACGACAACAAAAATGTATCCTTAACTTAAGTTAAAACTATTCATAACAAAAGTAATTCCTTTTAAAGTCAAACTGAGCTGAGCGTAAGATAACTGAGATATGTTCAGAAAATGTGTGTTCTAAATGTGTGTTGCTACCAAAGCAAATATTTCCTTGAGATCTAAGCTCTACAAACTTCAAACATCCTCTTATAATAAGACACTTTAAGAACAAATTTTTTGAACTAAACTCCATTCGTTTTTTTAGTTTTTCTACATAGAGCTAGAAAGTAACGGAAGGACAGCTGCCAAAATAGGACTGGCTGTGTACTCCCATGAGGGAACTTCTAATCTTAAGACTCAAATAACTCTCATAAGAGATGCCTAAAAAAGTTTCATATCAAGCGCAACTACTACAAAATGATCAGTTAAATCATATTGTAATGCTCTCAAATGGCTGTTATAGTAAGGTAATGTAGGTTGTTGGGTTGATGAGGCGAGAAAGCCCGAACCTCATCGCATACTTAGGTCTGTGGAGAGTCATTGTGATTCCCAGTGAAGGAAGATGATCCTTGTTGTTATTTGGATAATACAATTTCATCTTTCGCGCGCCATGTAGAATTCCTTGAGCCACCTTCATAACTAAGCATACCTAGAAAGAGAGGTTATTTGCTCGTTTAAAAGCTTTGGGATGTTGTAGCATCCTAAAGCGTTTCTCCTCAACAGACTTAGAGTGTGACAGTGGCACAGAAAGTGAGGTGTATGCTCGCTAGCATAATGTCTCCGAAGATTGTGACCAATAAGCAGTCCTAGTAACGACAGAGTCTTTCTTGATATGCGTGTAAGTTTGGGACTTATTACCATATAGGCCATATTGTCAGGTCCACCTACTATTAGCATACCCTTAGCTGAAACCGTGGTTTTTACACATACCAAAACATTAAATTGGGTTTTTGTGAGATGAGCTTCTTTCAATGCTGCAGCTGGAGTGGTGCTTAGTCGCTGAAAATGTGCCGAAAAATCCCCAAATGCGCAGGGCAGGGCACTAGAGGAGCACCATGAACCAGGTGGCGCACGCAAGTGGAAGGCGTCCTCAGCCAACGGGTGCAAAACTGGAAATGACTAGCTAGAAGCACTGGCTGGCGTGTTTGTTGGCTGAAGCCCAAGTCCACCCCGGACTGTAGCGAAACTTAAGAAATAAGGTGAGAGCTAGTAGCGACTCATTACGTCCGTAATCTTGTCATCTTAGCTTTTTCACAAAAAACTTATTGTTGTACTTCGAGCTTCAAAAATAAGATTGGTCCAGCCGGAGTTCCTGCTTAACTTTACTAAATTCGGCAAGGGTACACGCTTGCAAGCTTAATCAGTTCCTCAAAGTGAAATTGTCACTTTGCCACTTGGATACTTGCAAAAGAGACATTTCTGCTTTCAATATTCAAAATTCGCAGAAAAAAATCTTTTGTCAAAATCATACTTTTTAAAATCCTGACTAAACAATACAATTCTGGTTATTCTTCTCTGTAATTAAACTTTTCACTTTTTTGAAGTAAAGAAAGCAAAGAAAAACTAGTGGGAGGGTTACAATCCGCTTAGGCGAATCGTTGGATACCCCATCCCAATTAACCACTTTCGGTTGTTAAATTTCAGTTTCATTAACTTCAATTGTATTAAGAATTTCTCAGTTTAAGAATCTTCTTCCTTCAAAAGGGGTGTGGCATCCACCCCTTTTCAATAACATCGTATGTTTGTTTATATTTTTTATCAGAAGTGGTATAAACGTGTTGATTGCACTTTCATACTAAAAATTTGGTTTATACTTAAAAACGCCCCCAAAAGCGGGCGCAGTTTTTTATGGCGCAGTTTTTTTTTTGGATTCAAAGAAAATATATCGAATAAAACCGTTTATTAAAATGCAAGTGAAATATGACCACGCCCAAAAGGGGCGGTTTTTGTCTTTTTTTAAATGCCAATTACAATACACTTAAGCGAGGATATCGCATACCAAATTTCAGCTTCCTACGACAACTTTGAATTTTCATGCTAATGAGCAAAGTGGGCGTGTCAGTGGGCGGATTTTAAAACTTTTTACACTTGTACTGCTACGGGACCTAGAAAGAACAGATATTAAGTTTTAAGTTCCTAGCTCAAAATTAAGGGCCTAAAAACTACCGACACACGGACGGACATGGCTCATTCGACTAAAAATTCGGTGTCGATCATACGCCCTTAAGGTCTAGGGGGTCTACGGTGATTATTTTTCTGTGTTACAAACTATGAATCAAACTTAATATACCTCCTATCCTATGGGATGGGGTATAAAGAAACAGGCATGGGGGTTGCCCCGTACATAATTAACAGTGTCGCTTTGTAAAAGTGGCTTTTGCAGAGGCTTGTAAAAACAATTTTGACATGAGCCCTTCCGGAAATGTCAATGTCAAAGAAAGATAGTGTCTCCGGCGTTAGCTCGGGAGTTCTGCATAGTTCCCTATGAGGAGGTTAAAAAATCTATCTGATAGTGCCTCATCTTGTCTTCATTATTTATTCTAGGGTCCGGTGAGGTCTTTACAGGGATGTAAAAAATAGAAATTGCTCTATATAGCTCGTCTTCATATTTATGTTGTCATGTGTGAAATCTATGAAAAATATCGGTTAAGGACTTCTGAGTTTTTCCAAGACCTGTCTTAGAATGACTAGTTGATCGATTTTTGACTTTGTGCGGCACTAATATGGATCTATCAGGCTTTCTGACAACAGAAACACACATGTATGTATGCGATATTTAAGTGACTAATACTCTTAGGTTGACATAATTAAGTGGGTCTCCGCCGTCATATTGCACTTATTGCGTTGTTTTTTTTACGAAAAGACCCCATTGGTGCAAGGTATAACGCTGAATCGCAATCCTCGTATTTCAATCTGATCCTAGCGTATGTCTAGTGACAAGATAAGTCATTTTTTGTACCTACACGTTTAGATTTAACAAACGAAATCGAAAAAGCTCTGGAAGCGAAAAAGATATGTACTAGCGCTTTTCTCGACGTATCGCAAGCCTTCGACAAGGTGTGGCACGAAGGCCTGAAGTACAAGTTAAGGCTTAGCTTACCAGAAAAACTCTATAGAATCTTAGAGTCTTACCTTAAAGACAGAATCTTTCGCGTAAGGTACGAAAATGAGTACTCGGAATTCAAAGAGATAAATGCCGGTGTCCCGCAAGGAAGCGTTCTCGGCCCAATATTATTTTTGATTTATACAAGAGACATTCCCCACGATGAGGGAACAATTTTAGCTACGTTCGTGACGACACTGCTATTCTCGCTATTGATACGACAGTTGAATTATCAACAGGGAAACTTCAGCGCGCTTTAGACAAAATATGCGACTGGACGAAGAGCTGGCGAGTCGTCCTTAACGAGACTAAGTCAAAGCATGTTAACTTTACTTATAAAAAGATAAAAATTTACTTAAAAAAAATTTTATCTTTTAAATTCTTACTTTACTTAAAAAAAGAAATAAACCTTTATTCATTAACTCGGTACAAATTCCGTACTCAAATGAAGGGAAATATCTTGGAATGACTCTAGATGCAAAACTTAAATGGAAGCCGCACGTTAAAAAGAAACGCGACGAGCTTGAAATCAGGCAAAGAGAAATAAATTGGCTTATCGGAAGATTTTCGAAACTAAGCGTATATAACAAGCTGCCTTTGTATAAGCAAGTGCTTAAACCATCTTGGACGTACGGTATACAACTCTGGGGTTGTACTAAACCAAGCAATATATCTATTTTAGAAACTTTTCAAAATAAGACACTCAGAGCAATCGTTAATGGTCCATGGTACATAAGAAATAGCGATCGACACCGAGATCTTGTAATCGCAACCGTGACTGATGAGGTAGCAAACTTTGCTCGCCAACTTAGTACTCGACTTCGCGGACATTGCAACAATGAAATTATCTGAACTTTGGATCAGACAAATCTTACGCGCCGACTACAACGAATGAGACCGTTGGATCTAGCAGCATAAGATGAAACCGCATAACTTGACGGTATAGTAGGTGCTTTCGTTGGAAGGCAGTCTGCCACACGCGATTACTACAGAAGCTTGAACTATACTTGTTAAGGAAACTTAGTTGTAGTCTAACGGAAAATGGGAGGTTTTTTAGTGAGTAAGAATTTCACACTACTATGAGCACGCGCGGCCGGTCCTCGTAGTGCCTATGAAGGTTTTTCCTACCCACGAAAAAAAAAAAAAAACGTTTAGGTTTGAGAATCCAAAATTTTCTACTTAGTTTTAAGCTAGCCCCTAGACATCACAGCCAAAAATCAAAATGGTTCTTAGTATTGCAGAGTTTGTTTTTATACCCCGTCCCATAGGATAGGAGGTATATTAAGTTTGATTCATAGTTTGTAACATAGAGAAATAATCACCGTTGACCCCCAAGACCTTCAGGGCATATGATCGAGTTCGAATTGTAAGTCGAATGAGCCATGTCCGTCCGGCCGTCCGTCCATCCGTCCGTCTGTCGGTAGCTTCTAGCCCTAAAATTTTGAGCTAGGAACTTGATATCTGTTCTTTTCAGGTCCCGAAGCAGTGCAAGTGTAAAAATTTTTGAAATCCGCCCACTGACACGCCCACTTTACTCATTAGCATGAAATATCAAAGTTGTCAGAGGAAGCTGAAATTTGGTATGCGATATCCTCGCTTAAGTGTATTGTAATTGGCATTTAAAAAAAAAGCAAATACCGCCCCCTTGTAGGCGTGGTCATACTTGATATGCATTCGGTTTTTATTTGATATATTTGCTTTAAATCCAAAAAACTTGCACTATGAAATGTTCAGATATGTGCGTAAGCTATAAACTCAAGTGAATAAATTTTCGCCACGCCCACTTTTGGGGGCGTTTTTAAGTATAAACCAAATTTTTAATATGAAAATGCAATCAAAACGTGTATACCACTTCTGATAAAAAATATAAACAACCAGTGAGTAAGTGCTACAGTGTGTACGCAGAAGTAACAGTCCGTAAAACGGACCGTTGAATACCACATCCTATCCCACATTGTAAAATCTGATGGCATAGTTATTTTTTGACATTTCATAAGTAATGCAAGCTTCGAAAAGGGGCGTGGTTCAACCGCCCCTAATTACAAACTATTAATTATAAGATACTTCCACAGATATTTCCAAGTTACACTTAAATGCACGTAAAAATGCAATTTTTTGGTCAAAATTCAATATTTTTGAAAAATCGACCCTTTAAAGGGGGCGTGGCTAAAAACTTTATATGAACAAAATCTGGACTAAAGTCTCGTTTACCTAACCTGCTACTTTTTTTGTTTCATGCTTTCCGAAATTAGGCTCAAGGCCAGTGGAAATTAAGTTTTTCAGGCAAATTTTAGGTTTTTCTTCAATTCTGCCTCCAAATATGGGCTTGGGCCAAAGTCTTGTATGAGCAAAATGTAGAACTAATCGTTTTCTACATAAAATATTAAGCAATTTTTTTTTTAATTTTGAGCAAAAATATTGAGTAAACTGCATTTGAAAATTTACTATTAAAATAGATGCCACGCCCACTAGAGGAGGCTTACCGACGAAATTTTTCTTTTTTGTGTCTTACATTTATTAGGAGATGCTAAATGTTAAATTTCAGCCTTTTAGAACGTCTTACAGTTTTGAAAATTCTGGAGGTAGTTGCAGATTTAGACCGATTGTGGGCGTGTCTTTTGGGCGGATTTCAAAAATGTTTACACTTGTACTGCTTCGTATGACGCGGACCTTACGTACGAAGTTTCAGCACCCTAGCTCAAAATTTAAGGCCCAAAAACATGTGACATACAGACGGACGGACATGGCTCATTCGATTCAGAATTCGGTCTCGATCATATGCCTCTAAGGTCTTGGGGGTCTACCATTATTATTTCACCGTATTACAAACTATGTGACAAACTTAATATACCTCCTATCCGATGGGATGGGGTATAAAAATACGATGTTATTGAGAAGGGGTGGATGCCACGCCCTTTTCTTAGGAAGAAGATTCTTAACTGAGAAATTCTTAAAACAATTGAAGTTAAATGAAACTGAAATTTAACAACCAAGATATATGACACAATTCGGAGCTTGACAGTGGTCAATTGGGATGGGGTATCCAACGATTCGCCTAAGCGGATTGTAACCCTCCCACTAATTGTTATTATGTAGAAACAACATCTTTTTTGCCGCAAATTTTATGGCACCCTCGAACTTCGACAAAAAAAGGTGAGCTTTAAACGAGCCGACGCCTAAACCGCATTACCTAGCCCACCTACACAGTTTATTTAGGTTTAAATAAATTTTTTAGTAGGTCAGTAGAGCCTTAGCTTTGAGCTTCATCAAAAAGATGCTTGAGCTCAGAATCAAGAATATAAGATAAGAAAATATCTGTAGAAAATAATGTGTGTCACAACTGCATAAAAGCGATGGAGAAAGGCCCTTACTCAATAATGATGGGAGGATGCTCCAATTTGAATCTCCAACTTCAGATTGGGCACTGGCTTAAGAAAACTAAAAAGATTCAACCATATCTTAATACTAAGCTCTTGTGCAGGGCACTGGCTGATAAAGACAAAGTTAACTTAAACGAAGTTGCGAACGGTCAATGGGTAGCAATTGTCAGCATGTGTCCCGATGCTGGCGGTTTTATTGGAGTTTTTGGATAAGATGGGTAAATAGATTAGTATTTTGTAACACACCTATACTACCTATCTGTCCTACATAGAAAGGACTTTTTCGCATCAACGAATTGTGTATCAGGCCATGACTAATTTTATTTTGTACTATTATAGTACATATAGTATGATTTAAACCCTGGGACTAATTTTAAGGCTCAGTGTTTATAAAATGTCTTAGGCCCATTTGCTACACACAAATATAAAATCCTCTTAAGACTTAAGTTATGCTTACAGCTTACGTGGAACATAATGATTTTCGCTTGTTCAAAATGTGGATTATGTGGAACATAGTCTCAAAGTAAACGAGCCTTAAGAGACTCCACTTCTAATAGAAATTAATTAAGGATTTCGGGTAGGAAAAACTGTCCACTACTCCAACTCAATAATCAATAAAGTTAAACGTCAGTGATCTGCAAATCAGCTACCAAATGGCTCTCGCAATCAAGTACCAAACCACATAAGCCCAAATAGTGCGTGGGCTTAGCTTTTGCGGTTAGCATGTAAATCCACTATAATACTACACAAACTCGCACTCATAAATAATTAATAAATTTCAATCCCTACATTTAGTGCAAAGTAGGCCATTCCAAGTGACAAAGGCCGGTATCAAATTTCTGTATACCCAAAAGCGTAGCTTCTTTTAACGATGCGTCTCCGCAATATAGTTTAGACACTAATCGAACCTCAAAACAAAATTGCCATCGGTATTGGATAATTGCGAGATCCGATCGAGGTGAACCGGCCAACTAGTTTCCAGCTTGTGGTTTTGACTGATTAATTTCCTAGTGGCTTCACTAGGAGACTCGATTTAGATAAATGTTTCATATCTATTCAAATCGATACATATATACACGGTTGTGTATGTTCGCTCATCGATCCGATAACACTCACTTTTGTGCCTGTCCATCAAAGTTAATTTGAATAAAAATAAAAAAGACGCGGCAAATACACGCACGCAGGCTTAGACCACGACCTTGAGATGTGATAATGAAAATTTATACTGAAAAAAAAGAAATAAAAATAAAAGAAAAACCAGAAACTATTCGTCCATCCCTTCCACACATAGAAGTTACCATGGTGCTTGAAGCTTTTCAAAGAAAGAAGATGTCACACGCGTTTTCGATTTATTGTTTGCATTTACAGTTTTGTATCGCGTGGTTTATGCCTGTTTAATAGAATATCGGATTGGGGATTTTTCGGGTTATTTATTACTGGAAAATATTACCCAATGCAAAGCAATTTTTGCTTCTAGTGCGACTAAAGAAAAGTACTGTTAAAAGGGGTCATATGTCCAGAAAAACTTACTATTTTTTACTTTGTTTTCGAACTCAATTTTGTCGAATTCAACGTTTTATTCAAAACTGCTAATCTAACGGAATTTATTTTATTGCAACCAAAACAAAGAGCTTAGAGCGCAATTATTATTTAAGTAACGGGTTCCAATAAAAGTAAAGTTTAAAGTTTATTTTTAAATTTTTTAAAGCTGGTTTGTTTGGTTGAGCTTGGACTTGAAACATGTGCCATTTTAATGGTAAATGATGCATTTTTAATTGAGAAAAACAATTCAAAGTTTACTCAGGTTCTTATTTGCATAAAGTCAACACAAAGCTGAAGACTTGGTACAAATGGGTACAAATGGTTTTATAGGTGATACGCGCCTGGGCAGGTATGGCTATGTATTTTTTTTTTAATTGATTAAAACTACTTTGCACAGAGCTTCATTTAGGTAGTATGAGTGTGGGGTCAAAGAATTTCAAAGTTAAGTCATATTTGTAATAAATGCTTCTTATTGGTCCTGTATGTCATGTAAATTCTTGACGTTTGCATAAGAACTGGCATTCTACACGACCCTTAAAATCCAAATTAATCCAAATTAATTGCAAGAAAATTTAAAAAAATTATTCAAACCCTTCTGATGTGACAAAGTCCACATCTCAGCGCCAGAGGCACAAGGTTTTATGCCAGTGATTTGGAAAAAATTGTTAGAACTCAGCAAGGAACCTTCGAAAGAACATAGAGAATGAAGCACATGACGATCACAACTACGAAATCAGCTAGGTCCAGACATAAAGAGTTAAAAATAGTTATGAAATTGAAGTCGATTATTTATGACGATTATTTGAGCCCAAAAAACTCATTACACAACCAAGAACTATAACGATTCATTCCAGAAAATTAGGTTTTTATAAATAAGAATAAAACTATTTATAGAACTCTTCTAAAACCGGAAAAGATCCAAATATGCGACTTGTCCAATGGAACAAAAAAAAATGATATTTATTTTCGGCGACAGGTTTTAGGCATTATTTATTAAGGAGCCAAACAATGATGGAAACAATAATGCTTAATTAAATAAATAAAAGCCAATTAATAGACTTTGTAAAATCATTTCATTGCATAATCCGATATTTAGTAATTTGTTTAAAATGTATATTCCCTTGACATCGGCTTTTGACGTACGCCGGTCAGCTGATACATTACATTATACCGTAATTCATTTTTCATCCGAACATCACGGATGTGGAACGAGCCTTCACGTGCAGTGTCCGTGGGTAGGAAAAACCTTCATAGGCACTACGAGGACCAGCCGCGCGTGCTCATAGTAGTGTGAGACTCTTACTCACTAAAAAACCTCCCATTTTCCGTCAGACTGCAACTAAGTTTCCTTAACAAGTAGTTCAAGCTTCTGTAGTAATCGCGTGTGGCAGACTGCCTTCCAACGAAAGCACCTACTATACCGTCAAGTTATGCGGTTTCATCTTATACTGCTAGATCCAACGGTCTCATTCGTTGTAGTCGGTGCGTAAGATTTGTCTGATCCAAAGTTCGGATAATTTCATTATTGCAATGTCCGCGAAGTCGACTACTAAGTTTGCGAGCAAAGTTTGCTACCTCATCAGTCACGGTTGCGATTCCAAGATCTCGGTGTAGATCGCTATTTCTTATGTACCATGGAGCATTAACGGTTGCTCTGAGTGTCTTATTTTGAAAACTTTCTAAAATAGATATATTGCTTGCAGTGGCGTACGCAGGGGGGGCCTCAGGGGGCTTGTGCCCCTCCCAAGCAATTTAAATAAGTACCAAATATTTAGCCCCGAAATATACAATAAAAAATATATTTTACCTAACTTACTTTTCTCATGAATCACTTTCGAATTCAGTCTCGAATATGTACCTACATCCCCAGGGAATCAAAGATTTTATTACCCCAGGTGGCAATCCAGTTTCACTGGCAAATCCACCCTCTTCGGAGGTAGGCTCTACGGATTCTGGGGAGAGCCATTTATTGCTTATAAATCCCTTTTTGAAAAAATCAAGGGTGCCTCGATCTCCACCAGCTGGATCGAAGGTCTCCGGGAAAGGAAGTCCGCCGGTTAATCAGGACTCAGCGAAAATTAAATGCTTTGAAGCGGAAAACAACGAACTCCGTGCTAAGCTTAATGAAATGGAACGTCTCTACCATGTGCTTAAAAGCGAAGTAGATTCCTTACGTAAAGAAAATGAAGCCTTAAGGAACCCCCGTGGTACTATAGTATGCGAGGAAACGCCGAAACGTCAATGTGAATACCAGACGGACGAGGAAGAACTTGCACGCGAAACGAATCCGGTCTTTAGGAAAAGGCTTACCAAGAAACGAAAGGCCGGTTCTATACCCGAAGTAGAAACCGTGCAGCAAAAAGAAGAAACACCAGTCGTATCAAACAAAGCGACAGGAATACCCCAAGAAAAAAACCGCCGACCACCTGCAATAAATGTCGTTGGGATCGCGGACTACGGAAAGTTGCGAAACATCCTTAAAAATACTCTTGGGACGAAATATAACTTAACATCACTTCGAAACAACGTATGGAAAGTTAACGTCGATGACTCTGATGCCTATCGGTCACTGTCACAAAAGTTGAATTTAGAGAAAATCCAATGGTTTACTTATGAAAATCACCTCGAAAAGCCGCTGCGGGTTATAGCGAGAGGACTACACCCATCCATGCGTTGACTTAGTCTCGTTAAGGACGACTCGCCAGCTCTTCGTCCAGTCGCATATTTTGTCTAAAGTGCGCTGGAGTTTCCCTGTTGATAATTCAACTGTCGTGTCAATAGCGAGAATAGCAGTGTCGTCAGCGAACGCAGCTAAAATTGTTCCCTCATCATGGGGTATGTGTCTTGTATAAAGCAAAAATAATATTGGGCCGAGGACGCTTCCTTGGGGGACACCGGCATTTATCTCTTTGAATTCCGAGTACTCATTTTCGTACCATACGCGAAAGATTCTGTCTTAAAGGTAAGACTCTAAGATTCTATAGAATTTTTCTGGTAAGCTAAGCCTTAACTTGCACTTCAGGCCTTCGTGCCACACCTTGTCGAAGGCTTGCGATACGTCGAGAAAAGCGCTAGTACATATCTTTTTCGCTTCCAGAGCTTTCTCGATTTCGTTTTTTATTCGATAGACCTGGTCGATTGTTGGTGATCCGGAATCAATCGTCTTTCTTCAATGATTGGTTGCAACCTTTTAAGCAACAGTTTCTCGAACACCTTAGATATTATCGGCAGTAGCGAAATAGGTCTGTATGACTTTTTGTCGTTCGGACATTTTCCTGGTTTCGGAACCATTATGACCTCGGCTACTTTCCATTGCCTTGTAACGTATAAAATTCTCATGGAGGCGTTAATGATATAGAGTAGCTTGATCAAATCTTTTTTCGGTAGCTCCTTTAGAATTTCGCTAGTAATTAAGTCGTAGCCAGGTGCTTTGTTGTTCTTGAGGTTATTTATCGTTTGACGAAGTTCAGGCGATGACACGGTTTTTATTTTATAATTATCTTGAACCGCATACGGATTGAGCTCCTCGACCAACGGTTCTCCGTCAAACGGTTTGAATGTTTCTTCTAGGTAATCTGCAAATAAATCCGCTTTTTTTTTTTGTCTTCTCTTGCCCATTCGCCGTTGGCTTTTCTAAGTGGCGCAGAATGTACTATAGGCTTCTTAACGGACTTCACTGCTTTCCAAAGAGTGTAGTTCGAACCTTTATCGGCAGTCAAACTTTCGAGGTAAGCAGTAGTCTTTTCGCATATTAGCTCTTCTATTTCTCGCGGATAAATTGTTCCGCTGTTCGATAATTCGGACCTCCGAAAAGAAGTGTTATACCACGCAGCGCTATATGCATAGCTCTCACGAGTTTATCTAATTCGTCTTCTATTTCAAGTGGCGTTTTGAGCTGTACAATTAAAGCTGTGTTTTTTTACAGTATTTTCTAAAGCCGTCCAAGTTGGTGTTGTCATTAGTTAATCTAGGTGGTCTTTCCTTTTTCGCTAGGCTTCCGCCGATTTTCAAAAGAACTGCCGAGCGATTTGAACAAGGTCAAAGCTCTACGTTCATAAGGTAACGAGGTACCCCCTTGGCGATAAAGAAGTCGACGAGGCTTTCCCGTCGATAAGAAGACCACGCCGGGGTTCGTACTTGCTTTGAAGAGGACTGTGCCTCTTGTTGAATTAACACCGTGAGCCCCAAAAAGTATTTTTTACGTTAAAGTCCCCGCCGATGACAAAGTTTGCCCCAAGTGAATCAAAGAGCGACAACAAGATCTTCATCTGCCAGCCGATACTGCGGAGGAAAATAGCTCGTCGCGACGTTGTGACTTAATTTTACTGAGACTGAGGTTATTTGCATGGAGTCAAGTTCTATTTCTTCGTTTTTGGAGTGCTTAATGCAGTATTTGATGTAGAGAGAGGATTCGTATCTCGAATTTTTTGAAAGATGATGATGCGTGATAGTCGATGTAACCTTTTGTTTTGGGTGCTAAACCCTTTTCAAAGTGGGTTTCCGATATCAGGCATATGCATACATTATTCTTCCGAAGGAATACTTCTAGTTCGTCAATTTTTTGCAAAAGGCCGTTTGCATTCCATGAGATTATTTTGATTGACTTTCCCATATTCATAATTTTTTATTATATGCTTTTCGAGGTTTAAACTCGAGCTCGCTCAATTTGTTGAATATTACTTGATTAAGTTTCGCCTGTTGCTCAAACTTTTCTAAAATCATGCCTAGAATTTGAGAGACCGAATCTGATGCGGCCGATTGTGGCTTACTTTCACGTGACGTGACTTGAGCGTACGATCTTGGACCAACAAGTGTGGATTCTCCCTTTTGACTCCGGAGGGAACTAGGACCAGCGACATTTTCTTGCGCATTTTGAATTTGGCCTTTCATCAATCCCATAGGTTAGGTTGATGGATGCCCTTTTGACAACAGTCACGGCTTCACTTAGACCAGCAGTTGGGTCCATTGTGTCCATTGGGAACCTTCTTAATACCTGAAACAAAAGCAGAAATAGACCGCTGTTAGAAGCTCAGAGTTCCGCCCCCTTGGACCCATCCGGATTTGTATACAAATCTTAGGAGGTCCTTTCGATCTACATTATTTAGATCTTTGAGTTTGTTGAAGAAGTAACTGCCGAGGGTACTACGCCTGATGCAGGGCATTCGCAAAATCTTTATCAATCCCATACCCTTTGTCGACTTAGAGGTTTTTGGCTTATCTACTTTAGGCTTGGGCCCTTATTTTCAATAATTTTCTTTGAAGCTTTATGTCGTTTTTGTAACTCAATGGCGACATGAAGCTCCAAAGAAAAATATTGAAACAATACTTTTTATAAACACTTTTTTTTTCTTAAAACGCCTTCTAAAAGTGGGCGGAGCTCAATACTTTATATGGTAAATGGTAATATACTTAATATGTGTCATAAAATTTGATTTCGATTTAAAATGAATTTATCATGAAATCAGTTTTTTAAAGATCTAACATGTTAAAAGTGGGCACGGTCGATGATGTGGGCTGTCTAATTTTTGTCTAACGAAATGCTTCTGGCCACTTTTGCTCTGCACCAAAATTTGAACCTACGCCTTGTCTTACTCGACCAAAAGGCATTTTGAAATGAAACGTGTGATGGAGGTTGTCTAAAATTGATCTCAAAACTTCTATCCCAGCAGATTGACAACCAAAATTTTACGTAAGAAAGTGAAAGTGAAGTATGAAGTGAGCTATAATTTTCAGTTACAATGCAAATATGTAAAGGACCGACCAAAAAGATCAAAAAGTAAATCAAATTAATTATTATAAATATGTTCATATTTTTTTAGGTATTGCTGGCAGTACCTACTATGCATTTTGTGGAACCTCTATTCCTGGAATACTTTCAGGCACCTTAATTGAACATATTGCTTAAACTCAGAAATATGCTACAATAGCATATTTGTGATATCCACACTTAATAAGCGCCCATAATTATGCCCCGAAAATTAAAAAGACTCGACTTACCCTATGTTTATTTTATTTCTCTTTATTTTGTAGGAGAATGGTAGGCACTGATCGGCTTCAACCTGGTGACGCCCAGTGTTGTTACTAGTACTACACATCAAGTGCTTATGATACCACCTCGATGTAACCACCGGGTACTGGCCTTGACTTCCCTTGGACTTGGCTGGCTGAACTCATAAGTGCTAGTGTTGAGCAAGAAGAGAATATAGCAGAGTCTCCGAAGTCAATTTCGGCCTTCGGAGACTGCAGAGGAATTCACAAATAAGAATCAACGGTGCGGTCAACAGTCAGGACAACAATTACTTTATATGAGTTACCCCGACTTGTTTGGGGGGCTAAGTTCAGGATTTTGAGTACCAGTCAAGGTACTGACGGAACCGCGATGATGGTGCTCATCTGCCACCTGAGTGTGTCAAAGGCAGCTGTTACATCTCTGAAGTGGGTTTGTGCCGTAGGTGTAACTTCCCGGCCGAGTACAAAGAGTTTAGTTATGAAAGGGAACAATCAACAAGACCCGGAACATTAAAGCGGGGACTACAAAGCAGCCTCAGGCTTCGGCTTCGCCCCGTAACGATACGTGGCCTAGAACCGGCTTTGCAATGACATTTCGCTCATTGAGAGAGAGCTCTTATTATGCAGTCAATACGTTCTCCTAGCATGCCACGATAGATTAAAAACTACGCACACACAACCGAAAGCCGTGGTAGCTAGTGCTGTGTACATAATAAAGTGCAACATTCATGTTCAACTAATAAATAAATAATACGCAGTTTGGCCCAAAATGTAGACACACTCATATATTCTGCGTCATATCCATGCATGACCATCACAATCGAAATCAACCTCCATTTGCCTCACACGAAGCAACAGTTCAGCCCATCTGAACTCGTGCTGGGCCTCTGAGCCTCATTACGTAGCATTACGTTTTCTCTTTGCGCACTCTTTCTCCTTGAAAACAACATTTTGAAGCCGAGCTTCATTGTGTTAGGAAACACTGAAATCGTATGGCTGAACTTGTAAACGTCAAGCCGAGGCCAAGCCCAGGCTGCTTTGTGGTTACCCCATAAAGGACCACGAACGGAGAGCTTGAACCTGGAACGAAAGAATACTCTACACACGAGGTGCAACTCAAAAGCTTGAGTCTGTCCTCCTGCGGTCTAAGGCGGGCACTACTGCAATCCAGGAGATACGATGAATAGTATCAGGTATGATGAAAAGAAAAGATCTAGACATAGGTATTCTACAGCTGCCATAAAACGGCTGAGGTCAACAGTCATTGACTTTAAGCCGGTCAGTTAGTGATCGCCTTGCTGTGATCCGCCTCAAAGGAACTTTCCAAAACATCAGCCTTATATGTGCACACACCCCTACCAAAGACGCTGAAGACCCTGACAAGGAGGAATTTTACGATCTCCTGGATAGAGCCAATGGTGCCTGTCCGGCCCGGAGTACGACGTGAAAGTTGTACTCGGGAACTTTAATGCAAAGGTCGGAAAAGATAACTTTTTTCCGATCCACACAAAGCGGGCCTAAGACAACTACAGGCTGCAGGAAATTCAGTCTCGTTAAAGTTATACATGTAACATATCAGCTTCCATGCTTGGGCGCCTAAAACCGTTTACCATCAGCCTGATTGGACCCTAGCAATAGTGCTTTAGCCTGCCTGACATGGTATGTAAGTAAAGGGAAAGTCTGAAGAATACAAAAGCAATTAGTCTAGCAATTTCTAAGCGGGATCAATTAAGAATATTATGGGACTTTGGTTTCCTCTAGTTTTTAGCTCGTTTTTGTAGAAGATAGAAAGTACAAACTGCTTCATCGAAATAGGCATTGACATAACTGGTCCCCTCAGTTAAAGAGGATTTCGACAATCGTTACTGCAATTTTAAACTTGACGATTAAACACTTTTTAATTCAACTATATTTGAGGTTTGATTTTTATTACCAATTTCTTTTAAATTTTTCTAACAATATTTACAAAATTTACTTATAAATTAACAAAACTTTCTTAAGAGATTAACATAAATAAGAGTCATTGCTTTGATTGGTTACCAATAATTATTTTTCCTTAAGTAAAAAAAAAAATAATTTATTTACACAGTTCAGATATCAGCTCAGTGTCGAAAGGACCCCTTTAGGGATCTTGCGGCCCCCTCGAACTGAGAAAAGTCTTTTGCAAAGTAATTTTACGAGATTAATTCTAGTGTCGTGTCGGTGCGATGGGTGTTCGGTTCGACGCTTAACGAAATCACAATTCAGTGGAGTACTCTTCGGCATTGACAGAGAACTTTCGCCAGCAAATGTGTTCTCCGTTTCCAGTGTTCGCGGCATCACCTAGGCCCGTTGCTGGCGCATGACCGTTCGCCTGTACGATGTGTCTGTTGCCTACGTTTGCGCCACCTCCAGTTCGATTTGGAATGGCGTAGTTGGCGTTTGAGTTCCGCCCCATCGGGTTTCGAGTGCCATACGTAATGGACTCCTTGGAAGGTGTAATTTCAATCCTGGTTGCATGGTTGTTTCCATCACCGGATAATCGTCGAATATAGACTACTTCCTTGTGCCTTTCGTTGGGCACAGCCGCGTTGGCGTTTAGTTGAGTGCCTCGCCTCTCTTGAGTGGTCGGCTGTCGGGATCTGTTTGAATATCGCAATCCCTTATTGTCGGTGGTTTGGAATGCTGTAAATTGTTGATTTATGCCGGAATACTTGTCTACGCTAATATCTTCCTCGATGGCAGAGTCCCCAAACACAGATCCACTATAGTTGGGTGAACTGTTGCCCGGTGTCGAGGACTTCCAATTGTTTGTTCCATATTTCGATGTGGAGTACTGGCCTTTCTTTATAGAGTGCGTGTAGTCACGCGTACCCCGACGACGCAGGGTAAAATCTTTTCTTCCCGTATCCTGACACACTGATCGCCATTGCTTCCAAGCATGCCGCGCCAGAGGATCGGCTGGCCCCCACTCCTTTGCCGGCTTGGCGGCTTCACAAATCATTCCAAAGAAATTATAGTCAACCTGTTTGAAGATCTCTATGCAAGCTATAATGAGTATCACTGCTATTACAAATAGAATTGGACCCCAGCGCGGCAAGAACTTTGAGAGCAGTTCGCCCTGATCGTCATCGGCACACCACCAAACAAGAACACCCGTGAGAAAAGCTGGACCTAAACACCACAGGTACACCCAACCCTTAAAGATGGGTCGGCCAATGGAGAATTCCAGGTCAGTGTAGATGTTTTTCGCGCCGTAAATCCACGTCGTTGCTATGAGATCAAAGATCAGCGCCGTGATCACAAGCGTGCCCACAATTCGCATATCCAAGACTCGTGGAATGATGAACTTTGGTGCGGCCAGCGACACAACTGCGATGACGAACCCAATCAAGCTGATCACATAGTTAGGGTGGCGTGGCACAAGTCGCGTTGATGTGTAAATCGCAACAGTGATCGAGACGATCGCTGAGATTACTATCAGCGCGTAAATTAGGCACGGGATCAATTTGGCAATCAGATCGTTCGGCTCATTTAAAACCCGATCGTAGATTGCGGTCAGTGGTTTCAAAGTTTCTATGTTGCTCAAACTCCTCGACGCCAAATTATCGAATTGGACCGTGAAAAGTGTGACTGCGATCGCGGTGATGAGCAAATTAAAGCAAAGATACACAACAGCCGTACGAACGGCATCGCCCTTGTAAAGAAATTTTCCCGTCACTACGGGCAGCGCTCCGAAACCGATGTTGGTGGCGTAGATCACTTGGACGAGGGCGTTGAACCACAGAGAGCTGTCCAAAAGTAGGGCTTTTCGAAATGGCTTGAATTCGGGAAAGTATTGTCTTTCAAGTGACGAATGTACCTCCCAGCTGGTCAGTGAGCATAGCAAGAAGAAGCCAATTAATCCAAAGAAGAATGCTATGCGTCGGTAAACTTTGGCATTGTGTGTGCTGCAAGGAGAGAGGAAATCATTAGTAGCGAAGGGATTTGAAGAAATATTTTGCGTTGTGCTTACCAAAACATTACAGTCATCCAAAGAAATACTAGGCCAATTGCCAAGAGTCCAAAGTAGAGAGGATTTTCCCAAAACGGTGTAAGGAAGGTCTTTTGAATACATTCTACGCCATCATTGCCCACGACCTTGTATCCAGTCTTGAAATTAAAGAAGGAGAAAAGTTTAAGTCATCTAAATATGGTAAAAAGAATGTGTTTGATCCTTACTAAAGCTAATTTTATGTCACCAACGCACTCGTTAAAAGGCAGTGATTTGAATAAGAACATTCCAATGTAGGCCACAGAAATTACCGCTTGCAGTGAGATCCATACCGATGCCAGCCACGATGCGAATCTGCTGACTATGCAGGCTCCTGGAAGAAAAATTAAATAATTTAGTAAAGAATTTTTAAAACTAGGGGAAAAGCGCAATTGTCTGTCTATAAAAGCTGCAGTCTTTAGATAATACGCTGCGTAGTCGCCCTTTCCTGTCTTCTTAAAAGATTGTTGAAAGTATAAAGAAGTGTAGAATGTTTAACAAGTACGAGGTAAGCTTATCAGGTGCTAAGTTGTGGAGAGTAAGTTGACGATGAAGGCAGGATGACCGCAAAAGAGGCCAGGCTTGGAGTGTTTCAAACGATAAAAGTTTCATTGAAGGCTCTTTCCAAAACGTCAGCCTAATACATGAACACGACCCTACCGAAGACGCTGAAAGGATGAATTTCACGACCTCCTGGAAAGAGCCTACGGAGCCCGTCCGGAGAACGAGGTGAAAATTTTACTCGGAGACTTTAATGCTAAGGTCAGAAAGGAGAACATCTTTGGCGGATTAGTTGGTAAGCCAACCTACAGGAAAGAACAACATACAACGGCTAAAGACTAATAGATTTTGCAGCAGCTTTTATAACTTGCAACTTTTATAAGCAGGTGGTCAAAGGATAGACATGTGCACTCAAGAGGATACAAGCATCCACAGGTTTTCTAAACCCACCTCTGTCTACCAACTCCTACTCTCACCTCCCCGTGGTGAACACCGGGTGCCTAGTACCTCAACTGGAGATTGGGTTCCAACCCCTTTGGAAGGTTGTTGGGGGTAGCAGACGAGAGAGGGGGGGAGGAGTGTTCCCACTAAGGCACTTCTCCTTGCATCCGGACGGCAGCGGAGGAATTCCCCAGATGGAATCAACGGTGGCGTCCATAGTTCCAGTCAGGCCGAACTACTTAGTGAACACCTTATATGGGCTACTACGACGTATTCGGAGCTCAGGCCTATAAGGAGCGGGCTATCCGGCTCTCCGTCCTTAGAGCTAAGCAAAGGATCTGGTCCTCCAGGTTGGGGGTCGTGCCGTCGGGGTGACTTCCCGGCCACGTAAAGAAACACCAGTCACGAAGCAGAAACAAGCCTCGGATTCGGACGGATTTACTGTTCTACGATGGCTGGGTCATCTAGAGCGGATGGACACCAACGCCCCGGCCCGGAAAATCTTCGAATCCACACCGCAGGGACGACGCGGTAGAGGAGCACTGAGACTCAGGTGGCGCACGCAAGTGGAAGGGGACCTCAGCCAACTTCGCGTGCGAAACTGGAGACGGCTAGCTAGAGACAGAGCTGGCTGGCGAAGCTTGTTGGCTGAGGCCCAGGTCCACCCCGGACTGTAGCGCCACCTTAAGTCAAGTAAGTCAACTTTTATAAGCAGCAATAAATTTCCGTGACTCAGTATCTACAAAGCAACCTCGCGGTCTTTAGGCGGTCGACGCAAGTCATACTTCAAATACCTTAAGTGAGCATGAGCACACATTCCAAGGGGCAAACGTCGACTGTGTCCGTGTTCATGTCGTGGCTAGATTTAGAGTTCGACTTTCCAACGAGAGGAAGCTGCGAGTTGCTAAGTAAAGAAAAGAAGCATGGTGGGTGTCTCAGCAGCACTACACATGAAGTTGAAGAGGCATTTACTCTACCCAGCTACCAACAACCAGTAAAGCCAGTACCGCAACGCAACGTCATTTAAAGCATGGCTGAATCAACGTAATCTTTTCAGCCACCCCCTAAAAAGAGACCTAGGTATGATGACAATTGCGTATACAGAAAAAGTGCCAAGGGATGCATGCGAAGACGCGTTGCAGCGAAAAACAAAAGCAGCATGTGAAAAGGATATCGAGCCAAGAAAAAACAAGTAAGTAAGTGCAAGAGTTTGTCTGTAACGAACTTCTAAATACCCGACCCTCTTTCCCCATTAACACCAAATTTAAAATTTTTTGATCTGTTTCGTATACTAAATGCCAATTATTAGTGTTGGCCACGCCCCTAAATAAGGGCGTAGGCTGAAAATTTAAATCAGCTAACTCTAATTTCGTTGGAAACACGAGGAAATGGGTTAAAAGCGAATATTTATGGTTAAAAAAAACAGTTTTTTTCTCAAAAACGCCCCCTGAAAGTGGGCGGAGCTCAATGCTTTGTATGCAATAAACTTAGCAAATGGTAATATCTTTAATATTTGTCATATAATTTTTTTTCAATTTAAAATGAATTTCCCGAGAAATCAGGTTTTCAAAGATTTCAGATGTTAAAAGTGGACATGGTTAATGGAGTAAATAAATAAATAAATAGAGTGGCGCAACAGCTCGAGGTGAACCAGGGCCAACTTCTCAACCATGTATGCTGTGTGTGCTATACTTTTTTTCACATACAAGGGGACATACAATTTTTTGCCGAATCCGAACGGCACTTTGAGAAGTTTTTCAAGACAAATGTTACTCTCGGAGGGTTTGTCAGACCCTCGCGGAGGTTGGAGCCGTGAAAAAGAACAAGTCTTTTTTTCAGGTGGCAGAGGCAGGATTCGAACCCAGACCTCCGGCGTCAGAGGCACACACACTAACCACTGCGCCACGGCACCCACGGTCGGTCAAATTTTTGCCTTATTGAAGGCTTCTGGTTGAGTTCATATGTTTTGTCTATCTTGACCAAAAGGTATTTTGAAATAAAATGTAAATTTGAGGTTGTCTGACATTCACGCCAATTGTGGGCGTAGCTGTGGGCGGATTTTCTCAATTTTCATACCTGTGTGTACAAAATGAGAACCAAGCAACGCTGCAAGTTTCAGCTTCCTAGCTCAATTTTAAAGACCTTTAAATTGCATACATACGGACGGACGGACGGAGGCACATGACTTAATCGATTCTCCTGTCGGTCCCATTCATATCTCTAAAAGGTCTTAGGGGTCTACGGTGATTATTTTACTGTGTTACAAGCTATGCATTAAAATGAATATACCCTCGGTCAGGTATAAAAAAAGAAAAGGTTACAGCATAGAAAGTAGAGGGCCTACGCAATTTACCAGCCTAAAGATATCGAAAAGTCTAGCGATCGAAAACAGACCCAAAAGTTCTATACGCAGGCTCTACGAAAAAAGCGAAGGAAACTTTATCACTGATGAAGCACAGTGAATAGTTGAAGTACTTAAACAGCATTTCCAGCAGGTGCTTTATGGGCATCATGTAGAGAGAGTAGCCTCATCTTCAGCAAAGGCGATGCAAGAACTATCGAAGCATTATCCCTGTTGAATATTACCTATAAGATCCTATCTAACGTTCTGTGGGAAGTGTCTTAAGCTTTTCTGCGAAACACTAATCGGCAGCAACCAGGATAGCTTCCGGCCCGGCTTATCGACAATTGACCAGATCTTCACATACTTAGGCAAAGCTTGGAAATTACTAATGAATTTCAAGTCGATGCACACCATCTTTTGATCGACTTAAAAGCCGCATATGACAAGCATTCACCGTCAGGAGCTCTACCGAATTCAAGATGTGTAATATAAGAAAATACGAGGTGCAACGTGTTGGCCGTTTCACATTCAGCGCGAGAGCGTCAAACCAGAGCGGCAGCGACAACATGAGACCAGAGAAATCGTTTGTTAATACACGCAATGAGAGCGAGAAGCCGTGACGACTATTTTGACTGCACAGTGACAAAACTAAACAAATTACTAAAATTTGTCGACTTAATTGCACATAAATAGTTTGTATTCCACAACAAGTATTAGCCTCGAGAAAAGAAATGTCTCTTCAACAGCGTGCCATAACTCACAACACCGATTGACAGAATAATCGTCAACCTCGGCGAGGGTTTTTCAATTTTTCAAAAAGCCCGGCGATCACGCCGGTATTGTGAACCACCCTATACATTGCAGTTAATTGAAATTCATTTGACAACTCGTTCGAGACCCTCGCTCGCTCTCTCGCTCTTTATGTGAAACAGCCATGCAGTTTGGGAACAGCTCCTCGGAACTTTTTCAAAATTCCAAACATGCATCGGATTTCGGTAAGGAGATGCATTGTCATATGCATTCTTCAATCTTGTTCTGGAGATGAAAGTGCGCAGGTCAAAGTTCAACACGGAAGGCAGAGAAGGAGACAGTATGCTTGGCTCTTTCGAGAGAAAAATTCTACGACGCATTTGGGATCTTGTGTGCGAGGAAGGCGAATGAATGAAGAGGAAGATATAATCACGAACTCTAAGTGCTGTATACCTTCGGTCTAGTCTATGCGATGAAGACTGAAGAGACAATGACTACGTTGAGACAATCACATCGCGCGAGTTGACAATAAGGCTCCAGCGAAAAATATGTTATTATCCAAGCCCCCAGACTATCCGTGACGACCAGGAATACCGAACCTACGGTTTAGGGACCTGCCATCGCGGATGACAGAGCACTTGTTCTTGACATGTAAATTGGTCAGGATGGAAGGCTACTTGTGACTTAATTCGTACGAAAAATTATAAACAAATAATGTAGTGCACTTCACCGGAACTTGACCTTTTATGACGCTGCAAAACAGTTTAGCAGAAAAAATTTTACCTACTAATATGAACTAAGAGTTTACTAGTGCAAAACAAAGCATTAAAAGCTTGTAAGTTTTCATTCAAGTTGAGTGCAAAATTGCAAAAGATTTATTTTTATTCTCAACTACCAAGAAAGGGCATTCCCCTCCAACAACCTCCGATAACTTCGGCCCCGGTGCTACTCCATTGACCTTAGAAAGCTTAATTTAGTAACGCTGTTTAGAGTTCATGCCTTACACATGCCTTAAACATACCAAGAAGACTACGCAGTGAGACTGAAGAGCTGTGAGGGATTCCAAGCGAATGAAACTTCCACACCGAGACGGTGTTTCTTCGAGATAAGCTGATTCTTAGTGGCCACAATGAAAAGGTGAATATTGTTATCTTTTTGTGTGAACTATTGCAAAGTCTTTGCAGTACAATAATATTCGGAAATGTGTTTCGAGTAAATGTTTTTGAGTGAAAAAGCCTAATCAGGAAATAATTTCGCTCCGAACTATAATTGACTTAATACTCTCGATGAATCTTACCACGAGATAGTCGTGTTCGGAGCGCCTAGTGCGATGTTTTGAAAGATTCCAGTATTCTGATTTGCGTAAGAGAAAACCTAATGAAGAAAATTATAGGAGTAGTTCTTGTGCTTTTCATTCGAGTGCTTATATCTTTTGCTATAACAACGGTCAGTATAGCGCGAGAACAACGGAAAAATAAAAAATTTATAAATTTTTACTTTTTGACGTTAGGCAGATCGAATTCGCGAGCATGGCTATCCAGTCGAGACACACACAGTGCATACCTCAGATGGCTACGTTTTAACAATGTATCGAATACCACCAAAGACTTCGATATCCAATAGTACATCGGTCGCGTTTCTAAATCATGGAATGGTTAGCTCTTCGGATACTTTCATCCTGAATGGCCCTGGCATTGCATTGGCGTATGTTCTCGCCGATGCCGGCTATGATGTCTGGTTGAGCAATAATCGCGGTAACACATATTGTAGGAAGCATCTCAAACATTCGCCTTGGTCATTTGAATTTTGGAACTTCAGTTGGCATGAAATAGGAGTTTACGACTTGCCCGCCTTAATTGACTATGTTCTGCAAAAGACCAACCAAAAATCTCTCCATTTTGTCGGATATTCTCAAGGGACTACCGTCTTCCTTGTGTTTGCATCGATGCTACCGGAATATAATACAAAAATTAAGTCCGTCCATATGATTTCGCCGATCGCCTTCATGAGTAATATTAAGGGACCGTTGGTACCTATTCTTACATCTCTACTGGCACAACCAAATACCATGAATAGATTTTTAGGCAAAACAGAAATCGTTCCGAGTAATCGCGTTCGAGATTACGTATGTACATTCAGCTCTCATGCTCAATGGCTTTGCACTAGATGGATCTTGGCCTTATGGTTTGGCACCCAAAGCTTTGACATAAGCTTCAACATGGTAAGGCAATAAAATCAGTTCGTCTCTAGGAAATCATAATCTTATTTCCTTCATTTCAGACACTTTTTCCTGACTTTATCAAAACACATCCAGCTGGAATGTCAATGAAGCAATTGATTCACCATTTCCAGGGGCATGTGTCTCAAAAGTTCCAACAATTCGATTACGGTCAGGTTGAGAACAATTTGCTCTATGGCCGGGATACCCCACCGGAATACAATTTGGAAAAGATAACAGCGCCTTCATTTGTGTATTATGCTGTCAATGACTTTTACTCTACTCGGCTTGATGTGGAAAGGTTGATTGAAAGCTTGCCAAACGTGAAATATTCATTTCGGATTCCCGATCCTAACTGGAACCATTTGAATTTTTTATGTGGAAAAAATGCAAAAGAGACATTTATCGATAGGGTTTTTAAAAACATAAATAAAATGGACAGAGTTCTATCATTAGGCTAAAATTGGCTTTACTTATTCTGAAGAAATGCAAAAAAAAATAAGCCGTGTCTTAAAATAAGTGGATTAGCCCTTCTGAGAATTTCCAGTACTAGTCAGGGTACTGGGATGGTGTATAAGTCCTTGAGTGGGTCAACGGCAGCTCTCACATCCCTCAAGTGGGTTACTGATTCTGGTGCACAAGGCACGCTGTCCTATAGCGTTAAAACCTGGACTTGACCCTCCGACTTCGGGGGCTGTACCGCAGGGGTAACTCCCTACTCACGTACAAAAGAATAGTTATAAGAGGGGAACAAGTAGGCGCGGATAATCAAAATGTTAGCACCCAATTAACAGCGAGACCCGGAACGTTCAGGGACCACGATTTGAGAGTTTGCACCTGGAACATAAGAAAACTCTGCACCGCGAAGTGAAACTTAAAAGCCTCCTGCAGTATAAAGTATACTAAGGATAGGATCAAATTGTGCAAGTGCATTGGGGTAAACAAGGGCTGCCCGCAAGGTGGCGTGGTGGCATGGTGGTAGACTCTCTCCTACCGGCTCTCAACCTTCCTGGAACCTACCTAGAGACTGTGTGCTCTCAGGCGCAGAGATCCTTAGACTTGATCGATGATTGGTGCACTAGGAATGGGCTTTCAGTGAATCCTCTTAAAACTACGGTTGTTCTGTTTACGAGAAGGAGGAATATCACTGGTCTGACTCAACTCGTGATTAAAGGTGTCACTATCCCGATATCCGGTGAAGCCATGGTTAGACCACTTTTCTCATACGCATCGGTTGTTTGGTGCAACAAGCTTTCGCGGAAACGTGTTACTGCCTCTTTTGCCAAACTCCAAAGAATGGCTTGTCTTGGCTGCCCAGGGGCCTTCCCTAGCACGCCGGGCTCTGCTCAAGATGCTTTGATGAACCTCCCTCCTTGATATATTTATCATGGGGTGTACGCTGAAAACCATCTTTCGCTTAAAGAGAGGCGGTTTTTGGTATCAAACGCATTGGAATTTTGAAGAACTTGTTCGAGAATTGTCCTTCGACCCCTGTCTTATGGACATGCCCTCTGACGCAATGACCCCAGAAATCCTTTTGCGACAAAACTACCAACTCAACTTTCCTCAGGTAATGGAATGGCTTCGGCCAAACTATGAGCCAGGGAAAGAATGCCATCATATTTTCACGAATGGCTCCAAAACCGGACAGGGGTCTGGTGCTGGAGTCTTTGTGGAAAGCGAGAACATTAGACTCCACCACCCCTTAGGTAAATATGCGTCTGTCTTCCAAGCGGAGATTTTCGCTATCCTAATGGCTATGCAATATATTGTGACTAACAGGTGGAGGAACAGGCGCAAGAAGCATATGCGTTTGCAGTGACAGCCAAGCCGCTCTAAATGCGTTGCTCAACCCTCTTACCTCGTCCAAGATAGTGCTCGAACTCAAGAATTCGTTGTACTTAGTCGGAAGGCTAAATGCAGTGAATCTTGTTTGGGTTCCAGGTCACACTGGTATCCAGGGAAATAAGATCTCTGATAAGCTTGCCAGGTTAGGATCAGAAGAGGTTTTCTCAGGACCTGAACCTGCCATAGGCCTGCCTGTATCTGTTAAAACGTGTGCCATTGATACTTGGATTTCTCGCGAGCACAGGGCTCGTTGGCGTGACTGCAATAGGTGCAGATAGACTAAACGACTACGCCCGGACATCTGCAAGGGGTAAGTCTTTTCTTCTATGTCTTAGGAGAATCGATTGCAGACTTCTTGTAGGCGTCCTTGTAGGCGACCACCCAGCTTTTGCTAGACACTTGAATGTGTTAGGCTTAAGCGAAACCACCACCTGTTCTGCCTGTGGAGAGGACGACGATACAGCGGAACACACACTTCCTTTGTAGTTGCCCTGCCTTTGCTCGCATCAGGTGGCGGATCTTTGGGGCTGACGTGGTGAGTGCTTAACACCTAAGCTCTTCATCACTGAAGCTCCTTCTCATCTTTCTTCGAAAGACGGATAAACTAAATACATTAATGTAAGGTGTCTGCATGGTAGTACAATGGACCAGTAGTTGTGTCTGAGTGTTCCATCGGATAGTAGCAACCTCCAACAAAAACGTAAAAAAGGATAGGATCAGGTGCGATGCAAAGAAAATATCTAGAAATTTATTGCAGCTAACATAAAATTCGCTGAGGGAATTCGCTGAGGTCAAAAGTCATTGACTTCAAGCCGGTAAGTGATCGCTAGTGATTCGCATCAAAGGCACTTTCTAAGACATCAGCTTAGTATGTGCAAACGTCCCTACCAAAGACACTGTAGACCCTGAAAAGGAAAAAATGCTAAGGTCGTAAACATAAAACAACAAAAGATAACGGCTACAGATTAATGGTTTTTTTTTAGCCGCGCGTAACACTGTGCTAAGCACAGCAAGTAATCCAAGGCTAAGAATTCACAAGGCAAGCAGCCGGTCTCCAAAAGTTCGAACCGCCAACCAAACAGACCGATGAGCAAATATCGGCGCAGAGCTCGACTTTCCAATGAAAAAAAGCTGTGAGCCGCCTAGAAAAAGTCAACCAATGTAGGCTAGGATGCCTCAGCACACCTGGAGCACCCGGAGACTACAGGAAGCACTTGCGTGAGAGACTCTCCGATTCGCAATAACTCTTCCCAGACGTTAATAAGTAGAGCCAGCCACCCCTAAAAATGAGTCCTTCGCATGATGATGATTGCGTAAACAGGTAAAAAGTGACAGAATGACACTTTTTACCTGTCAGCCATTGGCTCCCACAGGATTTTTGTTAGAGGGGGACAAAGTAAAATGTATGTACTTTTAACAAGCAAGTTATTGCAAGAGTTCGTCTGTATCTAACGAACTTCTAGATACTTGACCCTATTTATCCTGATAACACCAATTTTTTTTGTTTGAATTCAAGCATCGTAATTCGTAAGTCAACTATTTAAATGAGCCAAGCCCCAAAAATAGTTGAGTATAGTATAGAAGTACTTAAGCAGCATTTCCAGTAGCTGCTTTATGGACATCATGTAGAGAGAGTGGAAGAAGTACAACAGAGAGAGAAAAGTTTACTAGAAGAAAACACAAGGCCAATAGACCAAGAAGAATTCCCAATTTTGAAGAATTAAGCTTGACTCTAAAAGGGGTCTAATGACGTACCTGCGAAGCTAAATACGGATTTTATGTTTTGGTAGGGTACATGCACCAAATCCTTGACAGACATAGGATGACAGAAAGCATGCCAGAAGATTGAAAAATCAGTTCCATATGCATCGTCTTCAAGAATGGCGATATACCTGGGCATATACCTGTTAAATGTCGCATATTAAATCCTGTCAAACGTATTTTTTGCGTGTCTTATGCCGCGGCCGTTCTACGACACACTTAGTGTTACACTAGTGTGATTTCGGGCCCGGCAGATCGACCACATTCTAGATCTTCGCAATAAGGCAAATACTGTAAAAGACCAATGAAGTTAAGACACACCATCTTTTCGTCGGCCTTAAAGTCGCATATGACAGCATTCATCTTCAGGAGCTCTACCTCGCAATGGCCGAATTCAAGATCGCGGCAAAACTGATCAAACTGCGTCGTGTAGCATTGGAAAATACGCGGTTCAACGCACACTTTGGGAACAGCTTCTCGTAACTGTTCAAGGTTAAGTTAGGTTAGGTTGAAGTGGCTGTCGGGTTCGAAGAACCCAACTCACTTAGACCTATGTAGGTCCATTGTATTGCGACGTGGATCTGGAAAAATTGCCTACTTCAAATTACCATTTCAAGCTACTAACGAAGCGTAAGAGACGTTTTGGGTCAGTCGTACTAAGTCCACTAAGATCATTAAAGAAGAAAGCTCCAAGGTGAAGATTTCGGTTCTTAGAGAGAGCGAGGCATGTGCAGAGAAGGTGGAGAGTGATCGCAGCTCCTGCAAAAATCGTTAGAAAAGACACCAAGCCTTGTCGCATGCTTACCTATCAGACAGTGTCCTGCAACAACACCAATTGTAGCACTCGTGTGCTCGATCTATTGAGAGCTATCAAACTCCTAGAGCGTTTAAGATCTAGCTTAGGCCAAATCTGTTTACAAAACAGGTTACTAGACATGTACTACCACTGGTCCATCTGAGATTTGTTCTTTCTTTTGCATCCAGTTTTATCATAAGTTTACATGTCGAAATTATAATACCTAAGGAGTCTTTATCAGGCAAAATTGAGAGAGTAGGTCAAAGTTTGGCGAGTTCGTCAGTCTTACAGTTGCCTGGAATGTCAATATGCCCTGGCACCCAGCACAGGAGAATGTTGAACTGCACTGACATCTCCTCTAGAGACGAAAGGCAGTCTAAGGCTACTTTAGAGTTTATAAAAACCGATTGACATGAGCCACTTGATGGCTGGCTGGCTGTCAGAAAATATACACATTTGGTGGATATAACGTTATTCTTAAACCAAGACAAGGCTTCCTTAAGCGCCATGATTTCAGCTAAGAAAACACTACAATGATCCGGAAGACAGAAAGAGAGACTAAGATTGACATTGCAAGACAGAAAGATGAAGCGATTTACATTGCAGAGGCACACAGTCATCCCAAGAAGATCTTGGGGGGATAGTTGCCTGGAAGTTCTTGTCAAATTGTAACTGAGGTATAGTGAAGTCTTTGTTTCTGAAAGGGGATCTGAATGTGTTCAGAATAGCGGAGTGACCTATCTCAATATCGGTCCACTCAGAGGTTGCTTTGAGGCAAACATCCTTCGACCAGAAGATGCATTGTCATCTACATGCTTCAACCTTGTTCTGGAGATGAAAGTGCGAAGGACAAATTTTTACACGGAAGGCAATTTATTCAACAGATCCCTGCCAATACTAAGGCCCGCGGACGATATCGATAACATTGACTCCCGCAAAGCCTTCACAGAGGTTTTTATGGCGATTGGAGAAGATGTGAAGTCGGTTGGTCTGGAATTTAATGTGGATAAAACTAAGAATATTTTACCAACAAACAAGACAACATCCACCCGCCGCAAAGGACAAAATGTCACTGTCTCACTGTTGGTAGCAGCAACTTCGAAGTAGTTAATGAGTTCATCAACCTTGGAGTTAAGTTAACATCAACTCCACAAGCGACACCCCGAACATATATCGCTTAGGGGATGAGCCCATAAGCACATTTTTTGTGTTCTTAGCTCAAAAGAAGTTAAAATCAAATCGAAAAAAAAAAGAATTACTTAGTAGCGGCTATTAAGAAATAAACTTACCTTTAAAAATAGGCGAAGCCCGCCATGTGTGCGCTGCTCCCTGTCCCAGGAACTGACCAATGGATATTTCCAATAAGATGGTTGGAAGACCGACTAGAAAAAGTAGAACTAAATACGGAACCAAATAGGCATAGCCATATCGGTCGAACTCCCTCGGGTACCGTACAATATTGGCATAGGAAACGTTGAGGCAAATGCACAGCACGAGACCCCGAAATACCGAACATTTTGTCTGCAAAGAAAAAGAGAATGCAAAAATGTAAAACCCGTTGTCATTGATTTTAATAATTTTAGGAAAAAAAAGAAAGAATAATTATTACATAAACATTGTTTGCAACTTCCAGGTATAGATAAAACAAATTGCAGGCATTCATGTAACTCACTTACCCAAGGCACTCCAACTGAACTCTATATACTTATTGCTTAAGGCCTCATTGCCTTAACCTAATTTGGAACAAGTATATTTATGGAAAGCAAAAGCAATAACTTAAAAAAGTTTTTACCAAACATTATATAAATTTTATAATTGAAAGTTGTATCACCAAGCCAAGGGAAATAAAGGTTCCTGGGTAACCAAGTAAACATTGACAGACTCTAAGTGGTTTTGTGCGTTGAGAAATCACTTGGAATACACTCATGTAGAATCTAATTGACAAACAAATGGCGAGTCTTGAGCACCGAAACATGCAGTGATGATTATTTTTATTTAATTACTCATAAAAGATGTTTATGGACGAGAAAAATGCTTACATTGGACGGCAAACAATGGTCCGTTTCTGTGAATGTATTCGGTTGAATAACCTCCTTAAATCAATATTGTCATCAATTTAATAAGAGCTTTATAAGGATTCAGATATTTATAAAATTGAAACCAAGTGCTGGAGGTCAAAAGAGGACCTTACACAAAAGTTTGTATTAAACAATATTTTTAGAGACCCTGAAAAATGTCGACAATTTTTTCGTTGCATAACAACTTAATTGTCATGACATGGAAATGTTATTGTTCCTATTTGTCATGATGACAACATCTCTTTCAGATGTTGATTGTCAAAAGCATGCAGGTCACAATAGTCGACGAAAACCCGCGAAGATGAGTATCTTCCACGCATTAATCTGAATCTCAAAACTTCCTCTAGTTTTGCAACATTAGGGATTAGAATCCAAAAATTGGCTAATAGTTCAGGCAACGAAGGAAATATAGGGGAAATTTGTGCAGAAGCGAATTTTGGCACAGTTGTAGAGAAAGTACTGGAGGGTGGGGGCAAAGCTTACTGGTGGGTGGGGCTTTAAAGGTCCCTTTTTTCAGTTTTTGGCAAATATCTCGAAAACTATAGCTCATAATAAGCGAAAAAATATTGACTAACTTATTCTTCACAGAATTCTCTACACAAAAAGTTTTATACACTTTTTCGGAGGGAGGAATAGTTAAAGAGATTCAGAGGTGGGAAATAGACACTTGTAATTAAAGGGACTTTTATCATGAAAAAAAAGATTGAGATCGGATATTTTTATACTTTTAACATTTGAAATGCGATGTTAATAAGCCCCACTTTCGTATTCAAGGTTCAGCATTATGTGTGTCGTCAACCACACCCAGCCGTGCACCGATAAATTATCCTGTGGATATCCTGCAGTGCCGGTGCACTTTTTTTTTAAGATATTCTGATCAAGAAAAGTGGTTCCGGGAGATGTGACCCACTTTAGAGCTGCAAATATATCCAGAATCAAACGGAATGGTATACCGTTGGTAACCTTTTTTTACCCAACTGAGAGTATATTAGTTTTAATGCATAGTTTGTAACACAGTGAAATAATCACCGTAAGCCCCTAAGACCTTTTCGAGATATAATCGACACCGACAGGTAAGTCGATTAAGCCATGTCCGTCCGTCCGTCCGTCCGTCCGTATGTATGCAATTTTGAGGTCTTTAAAATTGAGCTAGGAAACTGAAACTTGCAGCGTTGCTTGGTTCTCATTTTGTACATACAAAATATGAAAATTGAGAAGATCCGCCCACAGCCACGCCCACAATTGGCTTGAATGTCAGACAAATTCAAATTTACATTTTATTTCAAAATACCTTTTGGTCAAGATAGACAAAAAATATGAACTCAAATTTTGGTGGAGAGCAATATCGACCAGAAGCCTTTATTTAGACCAAAATTGGACCGCCCACACTCTATTGACCATGCCCACTTTTAACATTTGAAATCTTTGAAAACCTGATTTCTCGGGAAATTCTAAATAAAAAAAAAAATTTATGACAAATATTAAAGAAATTACCATTTGCTAAAGTTGTTGCATACAAAGCATTGAGCTCCGCCCACTTTAAGGGGGCCTTTTTGGGAAAAAGTTGTTTTTTTAAGTACTAATATTCGCTTTTAACGCATTTTCTCGTGATTCTAACGAAATTAAAGCTAATTGATTTAAATTTTCAGCCCACGCCCTTATTTAGGGGTGTGGCCAATACAAATAATTGACATTCAGGATATGAAACAGACCAAAAAATTTTAAATTTGGTGTTAATGGGTAAAGAGGGTCGGGTATTTAGAAGTTCGTTACAGACGAACTCTTGAACTTACCTACTTATTTCTATTTATTAACTCACTACCAAAAAAATACAGTACTAAACACGCTAGAGAATGCCTTCAGAAAAAGTCAGAAGATCGGGGCCACACTTTTTTCGGCACCTTCTGCCTATAAGCTAGAGATCACGGTTGGGAACATTGTAATACGTGTTGGGTGCCACAACCCAGTGTTCCTTAAAGGCATGTATTGGTCACAGAATGGGTGGATCTGAACTGAAAGATGTTCTATGCAAGGCTAGGTCCTATTTTGTGGAAGGAGCAAATGTTTGAGAGGAATAAAAGAGGGTTATCTTGGAAAAACTAAAATGGAAAAGCTTTTTTAAGACAAAGTAGTAGTAGAAGTGGGTTACCGTGGGGTAGTGGTTAGTACGTGCGCTTACTACGCCGGAGTTCAAATCCCACCGTCGTCACCTGAAAAAAATACTCGTCTTTTATCACGGCTTCCACCTCCGCGAGGGTCTGACGAACTTCTCAAAGTGCCGTTCAGGTTCGGCAAAAAATCGTAGGTCCCCTTGTATATGAATGAATGAACACACACAGCATACATTGTTGAGAAATTCACCTAGAGCTGTTGCGCCACTCTATTTATTTATTTAATATTATGGAAGAAGTAGTTATTATAGGATAAGTAGTAGGTATATCATAATCGAAAACACGAAGATCACCGGATGAAAGGTTCAGGTGGCTTGATGCAAGGTAGACTGTTTTTTTTTTTACTCTCGCAATGAGCTTTCGAATCACCAGGAAGTTCTGCCATACGCGCTTCATTAAAGAAGGTCACAGGAGTCTTGTTTAAAAGTGGGAAGCAACACAAAAATAGATTTACTCAAGTCATTGACCAGCATCCTAGCAGACACAAAAACAATCTGCCACCGAGTCGTGATCGTGAATATTCAATTCACTTAAATGCATAGAAAGTTTTATTGAAGCAAGTTTGGTGACATTAAGCAGCATAAGAAAAACTTCTGTTGGCATCAATTTCAGCAAAAGCACATCAGGAGAAGTGTTGGTTGGATCAAGCTGCTATATATTAAAATTGGCCAGTAATTGGCCAGGATACAGACCATCTACAAACATATTCTTTATGAATCCAACATCCAGGCGGTGGGAAAGTGGAGACCAAAGTGATTCTAGTTCCAACATAACTCTTTCATTTGCACAAATGACCCTGTTTCTTCAAAACTTTTTCGGATACGACACTACTTTGGTGAAAGTAGGAATCGCTAAGTTTCTTGCAGCCAAACCTGCCTTGACCAAGTAAATTTTACATATTTATATTAATCCCTCATCATCACCTGAGGAAAATGAGAAGGCTGGTAATTAATGGGAAGCGAGTCATGGAGGATGTCATAAGCAAACGCTAGTAAGCCCAAATCTGATCTGGTCACGCTTCTTTTAACCCGAACGGCTTCGAAGCAGCACTCTCTTAGACGCTTCACAAATACCCGTGGGAAAACATTCACAAGCCTCATGTTTGTAATATACATCCTTTGATCGCCTTTGCAGGTGTAAGAACCCTCGCCGGTAGCCCTTGCCCTTAGGAATGTCCTTTCACCGATCAGATACCCGGTACAGGTTAGAAGGCTGCCCGATATGTGTGAAATAGTCCTATAAGGATACTTATACAGGTAAATCTGTTAACGTAACATAGTATTGTCAAATACTGCTTTCTTCAAATCGCGTGCATAATATATTTCGGGCTTGAGCTACAGGTACAAAATACTATGATAGCTAGGTAAGAGCTATACGCCAGCCTCAGACTTATACGCCAGCCTCCATGCTCTTCCATCGATGGTTGTAAACACGACGACAAGCAACAATCAATTCCAAAAAGCATTATTTTGCCGATGCATCACGACTGCCGCTGTAGGTATGGCTTGGCTCCTGCAACAATGCACCACAACTTGAAGACACACCAGACTCTAACCCTCAAGATTCTTCAGATTTGAAAGACGAAGCGATGCAATGAAAGTGTGTACGTATCCGTGTCAATCTTTACATTTCTTTACTTTAATTAAAAGTGTCTATTTCCCACCTTAAGATCTGCTTAAGTATTCATCCCACCGAAAAAGTGTATAAAACTTTTTTTGTAGAGAATTTTGTGAAGAATAAATTAGTAGTGAATATTTTCGCTATGAGCTATGGTTTTCGAGATATTTGCCAAAAACTGGAAAAGGGACCTTTAAAGCCCCACCCACAAGTACTTTCGGTATGTCATTCAGGACACTTTTCTATAAAAGTGTGCCGAATTCCCCTCTACACGAATTATTTCCCCTATTCGGTCTTTTTTCGTCTTTGTTGCCTGGACTATAAGTTAGATTTTCTACACATGTCTGGCCTTTGCCTAAATATAATTCTGTATCTCCGCGGACAGAAGAAATTTAAATCAATTTACTAAAAAGGAAATTAACTTCTGATGCAAATGTGGCAATAATTAAATACATTTAAAATTGACCTACACACGACGTCTATAAATTTATGATGTATCGAGTGACTTGAGTTAATTTTATGAAACTGCGGCATTATTTAAAAACCATTTGTGGGTGTAATTTTATCACTACAAACGTATTAGGAAGGTTGATCGCATGTTCTTGCGGTAAATAACCGTTGACCACTGAATAAGGCAACCATCTGAGTTTCAAGTATTTAAGTTCAAGTATGATTTGCTGCACGCAAAGATTTCTTGGTGGGCGTCATCCCTACATTAAAAAGCGTGTGTGTACAGCAATTCACGTTAAGTGTAACTAATCTAAGTACTGCCAACATAAGTTAATTTTTTGTTGCGCTCTTACCCTTGGGAGAAGCATAGAAAATGCTGACACAGTACAAAAAACGAATCCAAACTAGCTAGCAACAACAAAAACATTCTGAAACGTATGGCTCAAAAGGTGGGGTTTCCTAGTTCGATCGTGGGTTGATCGAACATATCGTAAACATAGGTTGAACCTAGAGCTACATATAGTAAAGCTCGTAAGATGTCGTAGGAAGTTTTCGTACATACGAAAACCAGTTGTATGTTGCTCTTTTGGACAAAATTGGTAGAACTTTTGATAAATTTGGAGACACGTTTTACTCTCCCTTATCAGAGGTGAAAGAAGCTGTTTAAAATTTGACAGCAGCGTTATATCCTCTACGCATACTCAAATCCAGATGAATTCGATGCTCATGTAGGTTCGCATGTGATTCGCAAAGTAAGTCGTATCAACAAACAGGAAGTGTGTGAACTTGTATGGGCTTTTATTCGGCTTATTCATTATCAATTATATACGCCAGCTTCTTCCAAAGCAAAACGATTTACATTTGGTCCCGGCGGGAGATATATTTATTCATGCATATCATCACAAATGTAATTCGCCTAGGAATGAGATCTATTAACCCTCACAGGGTTAAGAGTATCAAACCAAAGGAGAATTCATGGTTTGACTTGAGCTGTAAAGAGGCGATAAAATTGAAGGAATCTTACTTTCGGTGGTTCAAGGAAAACCCCTCTGAAGTAAACCGAAATAAGTTCAAACAAACCAGGAATGACTGCAATGCTCATATCCATCGTGTAAAATTTTTATACGACCAAAATCTGAGGCAGAAAATACTACATTGTCCCAAAGGTAGTAAAAACTTTTGGTCTTTCGTCAAAAATTTAAAAAAATTGTGCCTCATCCTCCATCCCGTTGCTCGTCTGCAACGGCATTCCAGCTGTCAGTTCCCTAGACAAATCCAATCTGCTCGCAGCTCATTTCGCTGCCAGCTCCACGCTACCAGATTGCGTAATGTCTCCGCCTGTACTTGAGCGCGTGGAATGCACTATGGGACAAATTCATTTTCGCACTCGTACAGTTAATAAAGTACTAAAGTATCTCAACATTCACAAATCCGCTGGTCCAGATGGTATATACCCGACACCCGGCATCGAAACGCCTAATCCCATCATGTACACAGCCACCTTAATTATATGGACTACCGAAAATTCACAAAGAAGGATATCCTATGCGACCAATAGTGAGTCAAACAAATGCCCCGTGCTATCTTTTAGCAAAGCATTTAGTGGAAGTGTTTAAACCTTTGACTGGGTCAACGGAACACCTATAAAGGATTCCTCTCACTTTGTGTCCATTTTAAGTGGTTTGAAACTCGACGTTGATGAGGTCACGGTGAGTTTTGAAGTGGAATCACTATTCACAAATGTCCCAATACAGGAAGTTCTCGATGTTGTCCGTGATCTTATCCCAGGTTTTGGCATTAACGACAAATACCTGCCACTCTTAGAGTTTTGCCTAACATCAGGATATTTTTGCTACAACAAGCAGTTCTATGTACAAGTAGATGGTGTTGCTATGGGTTTACCCCTAGCCCCTCTTGTGGCAGACTTGTGGATGGAATATTTTGAAGCAAAAGCCCTCAGAAACTTCGAAAATAAGCCAATCGAAGTATGTGGATGATGCGTTCTGAACATCTTAACTCGCAACATCCAAAAATCAAGTTTACGATGGAAAAAGAAAAGGACAATTCAATCGCGTTTTTGGATGTGAGAGTTTTAAGGAAACCCGACGGGACTTTGGGACACACAGTTTTTCGCAAAAACACACACACAAACAGGTACTTACATGCTACTTCTCACCACCACCCGGCAAACCTAAGATCCGTTGTCTCCACACTGGTTCAGCGCGCCCACAAAATTTGTGATAACGACCATCTTTCCGCTGAATTTGTCCCAGTCAACGACGTACTTAAAGCAAACGGCTATACGAAAAGGCAAAGAATATGGAAGCCAGATTTGCCAAGAGAAAGGGACGAAAGCAATTAAGACAAGAAAGCTTTCTTACCATACGTCAAAGGTGTTACAGACCAAGTAGGAAAAGTACTCAAGAAATATGGGATAAAATCCATATTTCTACCACTAAAAAAGGTGAGAAGTTACCTATAACGTCGCCGAAACTTTCCTCTTCAAACGCCGGGCGTTTGTGCAGTCCCCTGTAGCTGTGGGTCGTCTTATGTAGGGCAAACCAGAAGGAGTATTGCAACCCGTTTGAAAGAACACATCAGTGTGGTGACTAAAAAACAACGGGAAAAATCTGCAATATTCGAGCATATCTTGGATAATCCAGATGAACACCACTGGATTGATTTTGATCAAGCCAAGATCTTAGCTCGTGAAAAAAATTACATCCCTCCATTGGTCCGCGAAGCGATTGAAATAAAATGCCACCAAAACTTCAATCGTGATGATAGTTTTAAACTTTCGCGTGCATGGGACCCCGTGATCAACATCACACGCCCACTCCCAATCATCCTAGAAACACCCGGTGATGTAGTTAGTACAGTTTGCTCTCAACCACCTTCACCCCAACTACAACAACAAGATGAGTCAGAACCGTCTACGCACCGCCACAATCTACGCAGCCGACCTCAGCGATAACACTTTCATAGCAGTTTCCTGGTGACCACGCTCAATGCAACTTGAGCGAAACGTTCGGGGTGAGTCTAGTATTGTACTCATTAAAAATAGTTATTAACGCGGTTAATCCGAAAAGTTTCTTGTCATATACCCGATTGTTCTTCAGGTCTCTTCCCGAGTAGATGGAAAACAGCAGCCCGTCCCTAAAAAAGGCGATTCTTCTTCTCCGTCTAGCTATAGTCCAATTGAACTTACTTCCCTTCTTTCTAAGGTCATGGAAACGCTGATTAATTTCCAGCTCATGAAATATCTCGAATCACGAAAACTTCTCAATGACCGGCAATACGGTGTTCGTAGCAAAAGGTCCACTGGTGATCTGATAGCATATCTCACCGAAAAGTGGAACCATTGCTTGCATCTTCTTGGTGAAAGCAAGATTGTTGCGCTAGATATTTCAAAAGCATTTGGCAGAGTTTTATGGATTAGTAATTACCTTTCGAACCGTTCAATTCAAGTTGTTTTGGATGGGTTCGAGTCTGCAGTTCACAAAATAAACGCTGGGGTTCCCCAAGGCTCTGTTTTGTGTCCGACTCTTTTCCTCGTTGTTATAAACGATCTCTTGTCTGCTACTATTAATCCAATCCACTCCTTTGCCGATGACAGTACCCTCAGTTTTTCATATTCGTTCTCAGTTCCTCGCCCCTGCGCTTCGGACGAAGAACTGGAACGGCAGCGTATGTTGAACTCATTAAACTCCGACCTTAACAGCATTGTATCATGGGGATCTCTAAACAGAGTGGAGTTTAATGCTTCCAAAACTCAATGCTGTCTTCTGTCATTGAAACAAAATCGTAGTGCCCAGCCGTTATCTATGGACGGCACTTGCATCGATGAAACCCATGAATAGCTTTCCATCCTCGGTATGTGTGTCAATAAAAACTTAAATTGGAATGATCACATATTTGAAATTGCCAAAAACGCTGCGAAATGCCTAGGTTTCCTCAAAAGGTGCAAGAAATATTTTACCCCTTTTGATCTGGCTATTTTATATAAGGCATACATTCGCCCTAAGCTGGAATATAACTCCCATGTCTGGGCAGGTGCACCGAAAACTGCACTGCACCTGCTGGATAGGATTCAAAAGCGGGCGTTAAAACTAATTGGTGACACCAATATTTCGAAGTCAATTGACTCACTTGAACACCGACGCAATGTCTCATGCCTGTCTTTGTCTTATCGCTTTTTCTATAACCAGTGTTCCAGCGAAATAGCCAATTGCTTTCCGCCCCTTAAGACTTTCAACCGTAATATTAGTCAAAGATCGAATGCGCATCAGTTCACCCTCAAGCCCTCTTTCGGACGTAACGTGAAGTTCAGAGGTTCTTTCATAAGCCGCACAACACGAATGTGGAATGTCCTACCACAATCAGTCTTTCCTACCCACTAAAACATGCAGCTATTCAAAACAGGCGTGCATCGGTACCTCTCCTCCTTTTCCTCTCTGTCTAATCCTTTCCGCTCGTGAGATGTGTACCATTTAAAGGGTAACCTAATCCCTTGTTCGCGAGTGTATTATAAAAAAAAATAAAAAAAATGAAAGCTGGTAAATTTGACCACCAAATATGTACAGGTCATTGGCGACGACACCTATTTAGATGCAGATATAGCTTTAGGTTGATATAGCTCATGGTTAAGGCTTAAAAACAAGTATTCAGAGACTGGATTATTTCTTTTGTTAATAGACATAGAAGTCTTCGAAACCCTTCTGCTGAAATCATTGCAATCAATGTTAACCCAAAAAATACGATGCCAAAATCATCCGGGCATAATGTAGCTAGTGTAAGCCAACAAAGAACAACATTGAAAACAAGTGAGTAGTTGCAAAAGTTCGCCTGTAATAAACTTCTATATATTCGACCCTATTTACCCAGCAACACAATATCTTGAAATTTTTTGACCTGAATTTATTCTTTCGAAGTATGTGTATTAGCGAAGTGCACAAAAGTGGGCGTGGACTAAGAAGAAAATATTTTAAACTTATTTCGTTAGAAACGGGTAGGGGTGGTCAAAATTCTGACGGGGTCAAAATTAATTTTTCAAAACTCTACCTTCTAAATTTAGCTTTTCAAAACTCGGGGCTGTTCGAAATTCTGATGTAACTTTGACAAAACGCCACAGTGAAATTTGTATTGGGGCGGGCGTGCCGACCTCTGCAACCCTTTTCTTACCTTTGCTTTACTTCACAAAAGTCAAAAGTTTGCTTGAAAAGCGGAACAAGCAGAATTCTATTTTTGCTTGAGGCAGAATTTTGAAAGCAGAATTTTCTTTCGAAAAAGCAGATTTTCGAAAAGCTGAATTTTGAAAGGAAATTTTGAATTTCTTCAATATTGCCTTATCATATTTTTTATAAGAATTTTCAGAGAAATCAGGTTTTTAAAGATATAACCTGTAAAAGTGAACATGGTCGATGGTTCGATGGCGACAATTTCCATGCACCAACATTTAAGTCCCTATGTCTAGTTTAACTTGGTCAAAAGGTCTTTTGAAATAAAGTGTGTATTACAGGTTTTCTCACATTGAACCGCAAAGTGGGCGAGGCCATCAGTGGATTTTATCAATTTTAACACTTTATCTGTGCAACATAAAAACAATGCGTTGGCCAAGTTTCAGATTTCAAGCTTAATTTTGAAGACCTAAGATCTTCACACATAAACACGAATTGACAGACGGACAGACATGGCTTAATCAATTCACCTGTCGGTCTCGTTCATATCTCTTAGGGGTCGACTACGGTGATTATTTCACTCTGCTACAAATAATGTATTAAAATTAAAATACCTTGGGTCGGGTTTAAAAAAATTAGTACTAAAATACTCTTTAACCTATAGCGAAGTAGCAGAAAGCAGCACATAATGACTGTGTTCGTAGGTTAGGTACCTTTACTGGATAGCTACCTACCTATAATCATAATAAGTGGTTGGTGTGTCGGACTACTGTTGCACGAGATCCCGGGTTCGAATCACGGCCGAGCCAATAAAAGTTTTTTCACGATCCCATCTCGGGGGTCGGACGAATCTTCGAGAGTATCATTTGTCGTGAGAGGGTTCTCAATTCGCAGTTCGGAATCGGCAAAAAAAAACTGTAGGTCCCATTAATGTGTGTAAGAACACCTGAAACGCATGAAGAGTAGTAAGAAGTCAGGCCACGGCTCTTCTAAGCTGCAAGTGCCTGTTAATCTTTTTTTCAGTTTGAGAAGGTACGGCTAAAAAATGAAAAAAGGACCTTTTATGGTTAAATTTCAGTTTGAAATTCAATGTGGAAATGGTTGAAATGTCTTTTGGTAATTATTTTAAAAAATTTCGTTGGAGAAAAATTTATTTTGGACTAAATTTTTGCGTCAAATTTATTGTAAAATTAGTTTTCTGTAAATATTGAAAGGTTTTTGAAATATGAGTTTAAAATAGATGCTGTTTTAAGAGTCTTTTAGGCCATAATTTTAGAACCACTTCCCCCAGACAGCTAATATTGAACTTGCTTATAAAGCAACTCGCCGTTAAACAAGAACTTAATTCATATTTTTCTGACAAATTATTTAGAAAAAATCAGAAATTTTCCAAAGTTTTAAAAAAAACTGCAACGAATTTTAAAGTTTCAAAAACACCAAAGCAGTTTCAAAAAAAGATTATATATACGTTCCTTGTTTCTTAAAAGTAAGCACGACCTTGTAAAAAATTGGTGTAAAAATAAAGCGTTCATAAATCAAGCTAATTACATAATAACAGTGTGTAGGCAGAAGTTACAGTCCGTAAAACGGTCCGTTGAATACCCCATCCTACCCCACAATGTAAAATGCTGATGGCATAGTTATTTTTTGACATTTTATAAGTAATGCCAACTTCCAAAAGGGGCGTGCTCCAACCGCCCCTAATTACAAACTATTAATGGCACAAGTTTCGTAGGTCCAATTGGAAGGTATTGGATTTTTTTTATCCTAATATATGGATTTGGGTGTCCTGATTCCGAATATGCTATTAAAAATGGTCGGTCTCGATTAGTTTAGAAGTTATAAGCCAAAGGAGATCAAAAAGAGTGCAACTTCAAAATACCCGTAAATGGCCATAGGCGCCTGCCAGACAACTGGCACCTACCCTTAGCGGAGCGACGAAGTCGCGTGAGCGGCTAAACCCTGCGAAAAAGGGAGTTGAAATCCTTTAAGCCCGCGAAGCTGGCCACCCAAACACTGTTGTCTGCAAAAGCAAATTCATTTTACAGCGAATCTTAATCTTGTCAGATTTCTGTAGCATACTCTTAGGCAGAAATTAAAAGTCTAGATGAGGTGCTTTGTATGGAAAAATTGAATCTTTGAATAGCTTTAACTTTTAAACTAAAGTGACCGACAATTTTTAACAACATATTTGTAATCAAGACACTGAAACACATATATAAGCATAAAAATAACAACTAAATTCCACTTGAACCTACGGTAAACTCGTTCCCTATTAATTATAAGATATTTCCACAGATATTTCCAAGTTACACTTAAATGTACGTAAAAATGCAATTGTTTGGTTCAAATTCAATATTTTTGAAAAATCGACCCCTAAAAGGGGGTGTGGCTAAAAACTTTATATAAACGAAATCTGCACTGAAGTGTAATTTACCTAACCTGCTCCCTTTTTTGTTTTATACTTTCCTAGATTAGGCTCAAGGCCAGTCGAAATTAAGTTTTTCTGGAAAATTTTATGTTTTTCTTCCATTCTGCCTCCAAATGTGGGCGTGGCCCAAAGTCTAGTATGAACAAAATGTGAAACTAAACGTTTTCTACATAAAATGTTAAACAAATTTTTTTCAATTTCGAGCAAAAATATTGAGTAAACTCCATTTGAAAATTTACCCTTAAAATAGATGCCACGCCCACTGGAGGAGGTTTACCAATTTAATTTGTCTTTTTTGTATCTTACATTCATCAGGAGATGCTAAATGTCAAATTTCAGCCTTTTTGAACGTCTTACAGTTTTGAAGGTAGTTGGACATTTAGACCGATTGTGGGCGTGTCTTTGGGCGGATTTCAAAAACTTTTACACTTGTACTGCTTCGCATGACGTGCACCTGACGTACGAAGTTTCAGAACCCTAGCTCAAAATTTAAGGCCTAAAAACATGTGACATACATCCGGATGGACGGACGGACGGACGGACCTGGCTCATTCGATTCAGAGTTCGGTCTCGATCATATGCCCTTAAGGTCTTGGGGATTTACCATTATTATTTCACTGTGTTACAAACTATGTGACAAACTTAATATACCTCCTATCCTATGGGATGGGGTATAAAAATTTGAAATCGCCGTTGGCAACCTAAGTTTTTCGAAGCCTATTTTAAGCAGCAACTTTTACTGTTTTGTCAAAAACCTGTGCTCAAAGAATTTATAATTGCTAGACCAGTTGCTTGGAATATTGTAAAAAAGTTCTTGCGGCATTTAGCAAAAAAAAATCGAAACAGCCGTTTATAGTTGAAAATGAAAAACAAATTGTGGGAAAAGTATGGCCCCTCCCCTCTTTCTTCCAAAGGTATTAGGTATAATTTTGAATTTAATAATGAGCGTATAGACCCTCTTCTGAAATCTTAAGAAAATCTTTAGCAAAACTTAATGATTCAAAAACTTTTGAGATACATGTATCTAACTGGAAAAAGTAAACGCATTTTCAAAACGTAACGATAATCTCAGACAATGACACCAGCGCTGAAATCAAAAGAAGGATAACTCTTGCCAATCGCTGTTTCTTTGGGCTAAGAAGGCAATTGAGTGCGGATAGACACCAACACTAAATTTAAGGAAGACAGCGAATGCTAGTGCAAAAAGTTGAAATGTTGAAAGAAAAGTCGGTCGAGGTTTTCGAAAAAAAATTAAATACTTGTTTTATGGGTTTAAAAACGTCATAAAATGTTGAAAAAAAAGTGTGCCCCCACTTTTACATCGTGGCGTGATAAATAACTTTAAAGTGGACTAATTTTAGAGACCGCCGACTGCTTGAAAAACACACATCCTATACTGGCTTTGCAAGCACGATATGCTCAAACTTTTAGGTTTAAGTATGAAAAACGAAAAGATTTAGCTTCACGAGCAACTTCCTTTCGTGGAATATATTTTGATTTGGAAATTGAACGGCAAACTTTATTGCGAAGTCATCAAAAACTCCTGGTCGATTGTCGGTTCAGTAACACATCAGATAGAAATACAGCTAGAAACAGTGAGCAAAATGAGCACACATTAAAACCAATCAGACCAAGGTACAAATAAAAGCATCTACCAAAAGAAGACCCGATATTTTATTACCAATCAATGAGGTGAACTTAAATAAGAGAGAACCAACAGACTAAGACAAAAAGTTTTAAATATTTTAGCTATAACGCTGATGTACAGCATCAGGGCCACACGTGATGTTAGGTGGTAGGTACCTAATATCAAACTCAAAAGTTCACCATTTAGTCCCGCAATACCACCCATTTAAAATAAACTTGGCAACCCTGGCAGGCATGATATATAGGTATCATCTTAAATCTCATATTGGTGACATAACTTTTTTTGGGGTCACTGTTTTTTGGCTTTTTTCTGCCTGCAAACACATGGTAAGGCTATCATCATCTTGAGTCAATTTAAATAGATATCCCACACAAATCGTGTTTAAACAATTAGTAAGTACTATCTTATATGGCACGCAACATCTAAGCTTTGATCACGTTTCAAACGTAAACAAATTAGCTAATTAGCACCTCCTCTCCGTTTTGGGGTTGATGACAAAAAACCATACATAAATCTTATTTTCATTTATAGCGTCTATACAAAACATAAAAAGTAAAAGTAAAATATATGCAAATTATCGTAATCCTATGTATACGCAACTTTATTTCGTGCGAAGAAAGCGAAACACACAACAGCCGACAAGTTCATTACTCATTTTTTCCAGATAGCTACGTATAAGGCACATCTTGAACCCAACTAGATCTTCACTTAAACCGATCGCAGAATCCATTCCATATATCCCGTCTAAGTGCGGCCGAATGCAAATAAAGAAAAATAGATAATTTTTACGAAACCGCAAAGCAAAACCATTCATCACGGAAAGTTCGACAAACTCGAAACTAATGACTTCAAGACACTTCGAGTCAACGAACACCGCAGCAACAGTGAAGACACACCAATAATAATGGGAATAATAGGATCAGTCTAAACACAACACCTTTGTAGCTAGCCGTTAAAGGTACAATAGTAGGTATAATCTGTGTGTACTCACTTTTCCGTAGTATCTAAATGGCACATCCTCATGAACGACATAGAGATAATCTGCTAGATACTTTGCTGTCGGTATCTCCATCTTTGGACAGATCTTGCAACGCTTGTACGAGTAGCAGAACTTTTCATTTTCTTGCATTTATCTTGAGTTGATCTCGGCTGAGTTTCTCCGTAAGATATGAACCAACGAAACGTTACACAAATAAACCTTCCAACCGAATCGATACCGAATCAAAGAACCACCCAGCTCTCACATAGCTCGTCGCTTTAAGCCAAGACTTTGAATTTGTTTGTCAACGCAGACGATGGTGATGGCTTTTCACTGTGTCTATATCTATGACCGAATTCGACTGAACAAAGGAAGTGCAGAATTGGGGAACCCGCGCACCGCTCAAGCAATGCTTGTATTATGGTACTAGGAAACTATCGCGTTTGTTTTGTCACTTCTTGGAAACGATCGCGGAATTATGGTTTGGGCGAAATTCATCTGCAAAATCTGCACGTTTCGCAATTTTGAAACATTTTTTTTTTAATTTTAGAATCGATTTGGGCGAAAATTCTACCGGAAACTCACAGCTATAATATTATGTACACATGCCCACTCACTGGAAACCATAAACGGAAAATAAATCAGTCAGCAAGTTGGCAAACCGATGACAAAGTTAACACCTTTGGCCACTGGCTCAGAGTGGAAACGAGTGCGAGCTGCTGACTAGGTTTGTTTTGCTGCGGCCAATTCCTTAATCAATTTCAAGACCCCCGTTAATCAAACTAAATCACTTGGTTCAAAAATTTGCCGAGTGCGGTGCGCCACAAACGAGACAAACAACAAGCGGGAACACTTCACTTACGGCAAGCGGTCTCATTAATGCAAAACGAAAGACTAAAGCTACCTACGAAAAATTCGAATCTAAAATCCACGCTTGGAGATTTCAACTCGTCGTCGCGCGTCGTATGGGTGGGAAACACTGGCGCTGTGAAGTTTTCTTATACACTGGCTGCCGTGTCTTGGTCGTTACATTTGACTGATTTCCTTTTAACACTTTGTGTCTTCCAAACATAATTACAGTTGAAAGAAGCACGCCAAGCCAAGACGCTTTTGATTTTTCAGCGGCTGAGGGCGCACAGGTGCTGTGTAATTAAATTCATTTTAAAGATGCATTCGTCAGGTTGCAATAGAGACCAGGTATGACATAAACATGGTAGGTAGGTACCTACGAGTAGAATAATAGTTTTTATGTTCTGTGTTCTGGTGTAGGTTTAGGGGGAGAGCTCAATTTGCGGTTGGAATTTATGGCCGTGATCGTGATTAAAGAAAACAAAAGGAAGCGACTTTGATTCTAGAGTAGATTGTTGTACGTGATGTGAGTTCCATGTTTACTCAGTAGATTTTTAGGAAAGACGTCATTGAGGGTGTTTGTGGTGTTCCTCGTATAGTAAAATTTTTAGTCCCGCGGGCCAGCGTCTTTAATTTAATAACATCGTCCGCTCTTTGGGTAAAAAAAGTATTTATTTAAAATGCATATTATCTGAAAAGAAGTGGGGTTCCGTGGCGTTAGCTGTCAGTGTGTGTGTGCTTATAACGTGGAAGTACCTACGAGTTACTACCTCTGACATCTGAAAAAAGACTCGTTCTTTTTCACTGTTCCCGAGGGCTCCGCGATGGTCTGACACTGACAGCCCCTCCGAGAGTAACAGCTGTCTCGAAAAGCCTCTGGCATGGCTGTTCACAACAAGAGAGAGAGTCGAGCAAGAGTCGGGGGAGTTGTCAAAATAATTTCAATCAATGGCAATATAATAGGGCAGCTCACAATACCGGCGTAATTGCTGTCTCACACGCCAGTCTTTTAGAAGAATTTGAAAAAACTATAAAAATTGTATGTCGCCTTCTATGTAAAGAATGCAACACACACAGCATGCATGGTTGAAAAGTTGGCCCTAATTAGCTAGCAGTTGCGCCACTTATCTATATCTAAAAAGAAGGAATAAAAACGAGCGATATATACTACGGCGACTGCTATTGGAACGCTTATTGCGACTTGATGGTTTCGTCGTTCGAGGCAGACTGGGGCAAAAAGTCTTGAGGCTAGATTCACCAACATTAGCCTCATATGCGCACATGCCCCCACACAGGGGGAAAATATGACGTCCAAGATATGTTCTACGAGCTCTTGATGCGGACAAAACGTATAAGCATAATTGCCCTACCTACGACATTAAGATTGTCCTTGGCGAATTTAATTCCAGGCTAGGAAGGAAAGAGATATTTCCGTCGCATACTGTCGGAGAGCACAGCCTGCACAACACGACCTCCGACAACGGATGCAGGCTGGTCGACGTAAGTCACTGCGGGGTGACTTAATCCACAAAGGAACATGGAAATCTCGCTTTCAGTCAAGTCAACCAGATTGACCATGTTGCGATCGACGCAAGCCACTCTCCAGTTTATATGGACTTCCGAACATTCCAAGCAGCCAACATTGACTCGGATCACTATACCAAGTTATAGACAAGGTACAACTGCTGATATCCTGACCAACATCAAAAAAACGGAAATAATGTGAGGAGTTTTTACGTCGAAAGGCTACAATCGCAAGAGATCGACAGATGCTTCTCCAATCTAGGCTCTCTAAGCTTTCTACGCATTTTTATTCAGTTATCATGAAGTGTTGATAGCCAGTGGCAACATGGCCATCTTAGATGTCGGGTTTCACACGACCTCCGCCACGAAAATCCGTGGTTTGACGGATGAATGCCAGCAAGCACATGCAGCTTAATAGGAAGCATATATAAAGTGGCTCTGCACAGAAGGACTATAGCTGCTCGCGAGCTCTACGAGCAGAGATGAAGAGTGAAAAATAGGATAGACACGAAAAGTGCGCGATTAAAGTGATACGGATATGTTGCTTTATGAGCATGATTTATGCAGTGAGTCTTCTATGCGCCAGCGACATTCCTAATCAGCTACAAAGAATAGCAACGAATGTAGCACACGCGTAGGGCGGCAGAAACTAGTTAGGTGGTCGAATTCGGACAAAGATTCGATCGTGTTCACTCTTGTTCATATGGTAAAGCATTATTCGCGACAACCGACAAGTAAGGGCAGCAGGATCATACCCTGTCGGTGAACCACACACGGTTTTTCCTTTAGACGTTTCCAGGCGAATACGTTACCAACGAAGCATACGAAAGTTACCGCCAACCCGACCTGGATCGGGTGAAAACAGTCTACGCTTTAGTGCAACAAAGCAGATGTTTTTTTACTCTTTAAATCTGCTGGCGATAATTTAGTAAGGAGTTCATCTTCAAGATATGGACGAAGAAAAGCATGCCTGGCATACCTCAGCATTGTTTGCCCGATCCTTAAGAGAGGAGACCCACTAAATTGTGACGACTACAGAGGCATTCGTCTCCTTAAAATCGCATTCAAGATCTTTTCTGCGGTACTATGTGAACGCATAAATCCATTACAATCAACGATGTAAACGTTGGTCCGTAGAAGAGTGTGTTTAGGCCAGCAAAGTCGAACATTGATCAAATATTCACACTGTGGCAGATCTTGGACAAAACCTAGAAACTCTAAAACTACTTTCACAGCCGGCGAACTTGCGATTTGCGAACTGGCGCTTAATTAGACATTGCTCTATGGAATTGCTTAAAACTGAAATTGGTCAAATGGAACACTAACAAGAATCCTGAATTCTATAATTTGGCAACTTCAAATCGTTCATTTGCAAAAGCTTTGTGAAGATATTTACAATTCGCTTAGTAATTGGCACAAGTCGCTGCGAATTCGTTTTGAAATCAGCGAACTGCGAATATCTTGACAGAACTTGCAAATTGATTTTGTAGAGGAGTCAAGTTAAAGATTATTCGATCGTTTAAAGATTTTCGTGCTGCGATTTCAATTCTGAAACAGTATTTTGGAGTAAAGTCATTTGTTCGCCACCGACCAACTTTTGTTCGATTTCGAACTATGTACATATGTAGCGGAGCAGCGTACACACGATTTTTTTTGTTAAATGCTATCATTGTAGGTTAATGATTTTCTGATTTAAAATTATTTAAACCAATTTTTTTATCAATATAACATTGTTGTAATTTCATTTTCAAGTTTACTGTTCTTATTTGAGGCGAATATAAAGTTTCAGTAAACTTTTTCCACACGCAAGTTAACAAATTATTTTTTCTTTATTTTCGTTTTGTTAAAAAAGCTGTTTAAAAGAAACAGACCCGAAGTTATCGAGCAACTAAAGTGTCCATATATAACACCCTCATCATCCCAGTCCTGCTTTACGGTGTAGAATTAAGGACCCTGTCAAACGTGGATGAAAACGCTTAAGGTTGTTTTGAGAGAAAAATCCTTCGGATGATTTATGCAAAGACAGAGATTATACTTCGTCCATTTGGAATGTGCAGTACAGAGAAGATAGGATGCACGTTTTCTCAGTCTTACCGCAAAGAAATCCCTTTCCTTTTCCGTGCTGCATTACTATGAAATTGCAAAAAGCTGCGATAAAGTTCTCTTATAAAATCCAAACATAATTATACTTTTGTAAGCATGATCGTAGGAAGGAGAACTCAGATTACAGCTCTTCCATAAGGTCTGTACTGCATATTTTAAATGGACAAAGTATAGACGAAGAGGAATACCGGGCTATACGGGCTATAAAGCGACACAGACCTGGGGTGGAATCGGCTAAGGTGATTGTGTTAAGTGATGTCAGAAATTACAAAAATTGGTCTGCGTAAACTGTGATCGCCACAATTTTCTTGTGACAGTTCAACAACAATAGCCGTCAAAATCAGCTGGCCTCCAGTTTCCAAACTTTCTGGTAAGTTGGTGTTTTTACCTATTGTTAGGCTATCTTTCTGCATGTATGAATAAAAATCAGTCTTCTTACATCACAAACCTAAATAAAGCAACAATTCGAAACAATATTTTAGTGATCACCTTACGCAGACGGATTATTTTGTTGGATAACACTGACTGTTTGATCACCGACAAAATGTGATTTGTGATGTAATGCCGATCCACCCCTGGCCAAAAGAGAGAGAATACAACGACTGCAGGGACTGGGACACCTAGAGCGTTGGAAACCAACAACTCCTCGTCCCGGAAAATGTTTGAATCCATACCGCACGCAAGGGAAACGCAGTAAAGGAGCACGATTTGAGTCACTCAGATAACGGAAGTGCAAGGGAACCTCAGCGAAACCTAAAGTAAAGTGTGCGTTATCTGAAAATAAATGTTAATCTTGTGTTGTTTATAAGCCCTACTTAGCCTAACCCTTACTCAGAAGTCCTAGGTAAAAACATTTGATTGCGACGCGTTTCGGGATGAGGGGGCATGTCGAGAGGGCTACTTAGTATGGGCTACTTAGCCCACTTTGAGTAAGGGTAGGGCTAAGTAGGGCTTGTAAGGAACACAACAATATATTAATAATAATATGGGAAAGTCAATCAAAATAATTACATGGAATGCAAACGGCCTTTTGCAAAAAATTGACGAACTAGAAGTATTCCTACGGAAGAATAATGTAGACATATGCCTGATTTTGGAAACCCACTTCAAAAAGGGTTCAGCACGCAAAATAAAAGGTTACATTGACTATCACGCGCATCATCCTTCAGAAAATTCGAGAGGTGGATCCTCTCTCTACATTAAAGACTGCATTAAGCACTCCACAAACGAAGAAATAGAACTTGACTCTATGCAAATAACCTCAGTTTCAGTAAAATTAAGTCACATAAAGTACAACATCGCGACGAGCTATTTTCCTCCACAGTATCGGCTGGCAGATGAAGATCTTGCTCTGCTCTTTGATTCACTTGGGTCAAACTTTATCATCGGCGGGGACTTTAACGCGAAAAATACTTTTTGGGGCTCACGGTTCTATTCAACAAGAGGCAGAGCCCTCCTTAAAGCAAGTACAAAACGCGGCGTGGTCTTCTTATCGACGGGAAAGCCAACATATTGGCCAACCGACAGAAATAAAATACCTGATCTCGTCGACTTCTTTATCGCCAAGGAAGTACCTTGTTACCTTACGAACGTAGAAGAACGCTTTGATCTCTGCTCAGATCACTCGGCAGTTCTTTTGAAAATCGGCGGAGGCCTAGCGAAAAAGAATAGAGTGCCTAGATTAACTAACAACAACAACGACTGGGACGGCTTTAGAAAACACTGCAAAGAAAACATAGCTTTAAGTGTACCGCTCAAAACGCCACTTGAAATAGAAGACGAATTAGATAAACTCGTGAGAGCTATGCATATAGCGCTGCGTGGTATAACACTGCTTTTCGGAGGTCCGAATTATCGAACAGCGGAACAATATATCCGCGAGAAATAGAGGTCTAAGGTCTTCGAGAAACTGTTGCTTAAAAGGTTGCAACCAATCATTGAAGAAAGACGATTGATTCCGGATCACCAATTCGGATTTAGGAAAAAGCATTCAACAATCGACCAGGTCTATCGAATAACAAACGAAATCGAAAAAGCTCTGGAAGCGAAAAAGATATGTACTAGCGCTTTTCTCGACGTATCGCAAGCCTTCGACAGGTTGTGGCACGAAGGCCTGAAGTACAAGTTAAGGCTTAGCTTACCAGAAAAACTAAAGAATCTTAGAGTCTTACCTTAAAGACAGAATCTTTCGCGTAAGGTACGAAAATGAGTTCTCAGAATTTAAAGAGATAAATGCCGGTGTCCCGCAAGGAAGCGTTCTCGGCCCGTATTTTTGCTTTATACAAGAGACATTCCCCACGATGAGGGAACAATTTTAGCTACGTTCGCAGACGACACTGCTATTCTCGCTATTGATACGACAGTTGAATTATCAACAGGGAAACTCCAGCGCGCTTTAGACAAAATATGCGACTGGACGAAGAGCTGGCAAGTCGTCCTTAACGAGACTAAGTCAACGCGTGTTAACTTTACTTATAAAAAGATAAACAACAAACCATTATTCATTTACTCGGTACAAATCCCGTACTTAAATGAAGCGAAATATCTAGGAATGACTCTAGACGCAAAACTTAAATGGAAGCCGCACGTTAAAAAGAAACGCGATGAGCTCGAAATCAGGTTAGAGAAATGAATTGGCTTATCGGAAGATTTTCGAAACTAAGCTTATATAACAAACTGCTTTTGTGTAAGCAAGTGCTAAAATCATCTTGGACGTACGGTATACAACTCTGGGGTTGTACTAAACCAAGCAATATATCTTTTTTAGAAACTTTTCAAAATAAGACACTCAGAGCAATCGTTAATGCTCCATGGTACATAATCGCAACCGTGACTGATGAGGTAGCAAACTTTGCTCGCAAACTTAGTACTCGACTTCGCGGACATTGCAACAATGAAATTATCCGAACTTTGGATCAGACAAATCTTACGCGCCGACTACAACGAATGAGACCATTGGATATAGCAGCATAAGATGAAACCGCATAAATTGACGGTATTGTAGGTGCCTTCGTTGGAAGGCAGCCTACCACACGCGATTACTACAGAAGCTTGAAATACTTGTTAAGGAAACTTAGTCGTAGTCTGACGGAAAATGGGAGGTTTTTTAGTGAGTAAGAATCTCACACTACTATGAGCACGCGCGGCCGGTCCTCGTAGGCCGGCACTTACGAAGGAAAAAACTTCATAGGCACTACGAGGAAAAAACCGTAGTGCCTATGAAGAAACAAAATTTTAACCGTGTCAGCTTTTAGATTTTGTTGCTATGCGAAATAGAATTTCGAAGCTAGGCTCTTTCAAATTGAGCCCCTCTCGCCTTAATAGTACTCCCTCCCCCTTCCATAGCAAAAAAAGAGGTCGGGCTCTATTAAACGGGGTTAAAAATATTGGAACTGAAGTAATCGTTCTCTCTCCCCATATATTTTTCGTCAAAATGATGTCTTAGTTTATCTAGCTCTAACTTTTTACTGACATTATTTTTTTTTTCTTGAAAAGTAAAAATTAGTCCATATTTTAATTGAGCTTTTTATCTACTTAGGTCTCGTTAGTAGTGGAAATTTGGACCAAACTCCATACACTTATGCCCATTGTTCTGAACGGTACAGGTAATAAAAATTCAAAAGTGGACGAATCAATTTAAGCACGACTGTTTGTTTACCTTTGGGAACTACAACAAGAAGCAGTAAATTCATTGAAGTACTCCTTTTTGAAGACACTATAACCAAGTACTCCACTTAAATACAACAAAAGACAAGGTGCGTACGACTCCAATGTGTTTTACTAAACGAACCATCAGCGACAGTGTCTTCGGTGTCGTGATCGTGACGAACCAGACAGAGTTGAGCATTCATATAGATATTCGGGTCTACATTATTGTTGCCTGTTAGTAATTGAGTACAAAGCTTACCGAGCCGATCATTTTGTTTTCTCACTTCTTGTATTAATTTTGCTCCGTGGCTTTTCTTTTCTTTATTCATTCATTTATTCTTCTATTCGGAACAAACCGAATGTAGGTGGACAATGATATAATGCGATAGCTATTCGATGTCTATTAATTTTACAACAACAAAAACAATAAAACAGCACTTAATGAATACCTAAATAGAAGTCTTTGACAGAAAAAAAAGTAATAGAAAAATCAACATAACAGCTTCGGTTATATGAGTACGTGGGGTTGAGCAATTAAGCCCTGCTTGGGTTCTTTAATTACATTACTTAGTGTATGACCTAATCAAAAAGTCAAAACGGTGTTAATTACCGCAGTCATTTAAAAGCACAAGTTGACTGACTTAAAAGCATTCGATGACGTTATGAAATTTCCAAAAAAATTATGTTTGAATTTCAAACCGTCAAATTTTTGGGTGTATTGACGCATTACGCGAATCGTCAATTTATTCATAAAGCGTTTTGCTTCACTTAGATTTGAGTGTTTGACGCGCAAACATAATTCCACTTGATTAATATTCCAACCACACCAGGGAACCTTTCTTGGGAATGAAGATGGCTCAATACGAAGTCATCCTTACTACAAGAGTTTTGATTTAAGCCGAAGTCGACATAAAACCCATTTTACTGGGCACTTTCAAGCTTATACGCAAACCGGGTGTCAGATGACTAACTGACTAAAAGGAGAGTCAAGAAAATATTGACATTGCCGCATGCGAATTCCACATTTATTGCCCAGATCGGTGGCTCATTTAGAATATTTGGAAAAAGGTATTTCGTCTGGTTCTAATCTCACTTGCTGTGCGGATTGGAAATTAAACTCATGACATGTTACCTGTTCAAAAAAAAAAACTTCTTATCAAATGATCAAAAAAAATTATACAAACACCATCCTCGATTTATTGTAAGATGTGGTTGTTATGTGTCTAATTATGCCAAAGTTGATGGTAGAGCTCACATCACCCTTTTCCAAAAAGTTCGACTACCATGACCAGGACCTCATACCAGGAAGGCTTCAGGGTAAGTAATCTAAGTAAATAAAAAAGATAAGGCAACGAGTAATAAAAACTTTGAGAGAGTCATTTTCCAGTCTAATGTGTACTGTTAAAAAGCTTCTCGAAAAGGTCATTCATGATAGAGCAATATAATGGCTTTTACTTATGGCTTTTACATACTTTAATGGTTTTTACTTCGAGAAACCAAAGTAGTGGGAAGGTGTCTTTCTTCATCCAGGAGAAAGACTGGCCCCTAAGGCTTAATAAGAGCTATCTACGGTTGACGGCCTAAGAATAACGAATAAAATAGAAGAGCACACTTTTAAAAGTGAAAGTTGGCTTCAAGGCACAAAAGAATCTGTGAAAAAATGAGGATAGCTCTAGGAAACGATGTAAGTCCCGAGAGCCTGATTTTGAAAGAAAATATCAAACAACAGGCGAAGTTATTTCAGAAATATTGAAATTTCGATCACTATTTTTGACCTTAAAAATAAAGGTGTTGTCCCACTAGCTGCCAGAACTAATCCTATTCACTCTTGGTGGAGTGAAATCAAACAAATCGCTTTGATATTACTGAGCGAACGATGGAGACAGCTGTGCCATATGCAAGCATATTCTGAAGACACAATGTAGCAGGACCGGACGATCTGAATTTTAAGCGGCAGTCTTAGAAGGAATGGTTTAAGTCTAAGGCTTAACGCACACTTGCAATTTTTTGAAGCATCTATATAGTTTACTTAGCGATAGCATGAGCATCTTTTCTATTCCTCTCAAGGTGAAGTATCTTACTCTTTGCTCTCTTAAATAATGACGACTTGAAAGAAATAAAAGGCTTTCATGTAGGCGCACAAAAATAGTGCTGCCAGTGCTAAAAGACGAGTTTCTGAAAACGAGCAATTAAGAAATCTGTGGCTAAACACAGTGTCTTTGGCCACTCTGCAAAATAATAAAGAGCATTTCTGAGTGCGACAGTTGGATAGCCGAATGTATTAAAGCTTGAATGAATAAAGTATTTTGTCGAGCAGAAAGGATTAAGGGCTGATCATAACAGCCCTTAAGCTGTGTAAATTTCTAAATCAACCAAATGTCAAATAGAAGAAAAGACCCATTCAAGTTTTGCCAAACGATTGCGATGTTGACCATCGAAGGTTCGGAAATCGTATATAAACATAATAAAAGTTTCTCACCAGCTGTCAAATTCCGTTAGTTAGGTTGGGTAGGGTTGCTAGCAGCCAAAGCCACCAGCTCGCATAGGCCTTCGAGGGACCTTAGCGTCACCCTTTAGGGACAACCTGTAAGGAATCAAAAATCTTAGTAAATGTATGATACTTAGTTGGTCGAAGTATCCTGAGCTTCGAAGAGAAAATTGGCCCTGAACTTCACGATATTTGCCACTGGTATTTTTGCAAGTTCGTTCAGCTCCTCAAAGAAGAACTGTCCTAGAAGTTTAAAACGTTGCCTGCTGCCACTTGAACATTGGCAGAGGAGGTGTTTCGCATCTTCTTCCGCTTCGGGATCATGACAGCCCCTGCAAATGTAGTTAGTGTTAATGATTCTTAGTTTTGCTGAGTGCTTTCCCAACAGGTTGTGGCATGTTATCACTCTTCTGGCTATGACCAGTGATGGCCTTTTTAGTGCTATAAGCTTTTTTGACTTGTTGCTGTCTATGGATGGCCATAACGCCTTGGTATGGCCGCAACTCTGCAGATTATTTCACCTATTTTGGGTTATATTTTGAATATTTGTAGATATTTTGCCTGTTTCATAAGAGAGCGGAAGGTAAGCCCTTTTGTCCGCTGTAGTGATGCTAGCTCGTCAGCCTTTTCATTTCCGATGAGGTCACTATGGCCTGGTACCCAAACAATACGGATATTATTAGAGCCCTTAGGTCTGAGCGACAGAGTCTAACTGCACGAGATTTTACTATTTGTTTTGCCAGGGCCTTAATGGCTGCTTGGCTGTCTACGTAAATGGAATAGTTCCAATACTCTGGCCTTTTCGGCGGCTATAAGTATTGCCAGAATCTCTGCTTGGAAGATACTGCAGGAGCTCAGCAGTCTTCTGCTTGTTAGGATACTGAGTTTCGCAGAGCATACACCTGCTCCAGTACCCTCAATTGATTTAGAGCCATCTGTGTAGATTTCTATCTCGGAGTGGATTGCAACGTTATCCAGCCTCCAGTCTTCTCTGCTGTTGAGATAAGGAGTTATGTGGTCTGTTGTACCTGCACAGCAACCCAGTGTGTTTATATGATTGGACTGTGCCCTGTGGATGTTCTACTCCAGTCGCCAGTCCCTTGAAGTCTTATTGCACTTTTTGCTTTCTTTAATAAACAGATCAATAGGCGTTAGGTTTAAAATTGTCTCTAACCCCATGGTATAGGACTGGATCTCAGAGCACCTGTGGTGACGAGACAAGCCATTCTTTTGACCTTAGTTAAGGCTTTTAGATTTTTCTGTTCGAATATAGCTGGTCACCAGACACAGCATCCATACGTGAGTATGGTTCTTACTATAGCTGTGTAGAGCCAGTTTGTTATTCTAGGGGAAGGTGCAAATTCTGTTGCACGTATTTAGGGCTGTATATGCTTTTTTAACTCTTTCTTCTATGTTTATGTTCCAGCTGAGCTTACTGCCTAGGATTATACCCAGACATTTAGCGCTTTTAGATAATTGGAGAACCGAGCCTTCCAGTGTTGGTAGCTCTACATCCGGGATCGATCTCCTGTTTGTTAAGAGGACAAGCTGCGTTTTTGACGGGTTGACGCTAAGGCCGCATGATCCGATCCACCGGCTGAGGCCGTTTAGTGCCTTTTTCATTAAGTCAACAAGAGTGTTGGCAAGAATCTGCCACGTACTATGAGCACAAGATCGTCAGCATAAGCTATGGGTTTCACCGGTGAGTTGTTGAGCTTCATAAGATATGTTTTCATAACAAGAAGCCATATGAGAGGTGAGAGCACTCCACCTTGTGGGGTTCCCTTGGTGGTGGACATCCTTTTTATACTGTCACCTTCACATTCGGTCTTTAAGCATTGTGACTATGAAGTCACAAGCCCCTTTGTGACTATAAAGTCACAATCCCCTTTAATGGCTCCCGTATCTTTGAGCGCATTTTCAATAGCTTCTGTGGTTACATTGTTAAAGCCACCTTATATATCTTTATTCTTTGTGTATTTATTCTATTGTGTGTTCTTTAACCTGCAGTGACGTTTCTATATTAAGAACTACGTCGTGTAACGCTGTCTCTACTGACCTGCCTTTCAGGTAGGCGTGCTGGTTGGAGGACGCGTTGATTGGATTAAGTCTGCTGCGTATGTGAAAATCCGGGAGCCTCTCGAGAGCTTTTAGGAGAAAGGATGACAGACTTATTAGGTCTGTAGTCTTTTGCCTGATTATGGCCGCTCTTACCAGCCTTAGGGATGAAGATTACATTAACTTCGCGCCATGCTTTGGGGACACCCATGGAAAATGTGTGTTAGCCTCGAGCTTATTAGTGTTTTTGTCGTTTGTAGCATAATTGGACTTATGCCGTCATGTCCAGCTGACTTATATGGTTCGAATGATAGTCAATAGCCCATTCGACTTTCCACACACAGATAATGTTCTTTATTGTTTCAACGTCCGTCGCTGGGGCGGATTGAATATTTCGGGTATTTTCATTCTCTTCAACCACTTCAGAGCAGTTGGGAAAATCTGTACACAGTAGTATTTTCAGTGTTTCCGAGGTAGATTCTGCCCAGGTTCCATTCATGTTTTTGATAAGGCTAGGAACTGTAGGCTCTTTGGACATAATTTTCCTCAGTCTTGCTGCACCATTTATGTTTTCTATGTTACTACAGAACTCCTTCCAAGACGTTCTTTTAGCCGTTCGAATTTCTTTCTTAAAATTCTTTAGACTAGCCTTATAAGCCTCCCAGTCAATATCTGCGTTGGATCTTTCGGTTCCAACCTCTCACACGATTTGGGCAGATCCTAGTATAACAAGTTAACGAATACTCTAAATGAGGCATTTTGTAAACCGACTTTAGCTCATTTAAGTCCTCTTGACCGATAGGTGAATCGATTAAGCAATGGACATCCATTCATCTGTTTGTGAGTCGTGAAGGTTAAAGGTCTCCAAAATCAATCTAGTGAGTTGAAACTTGGAACACTAAATAATCTGCCAACGACCACGCCCACTATTGGCTTCGATGTAAGGGAACCTCTAGTTCATAATTTTATTTCAAAAGGCATTTAAGTTCCCTTGACCGATAAGTGAATCGATTAAGCTATGTGCGTCCATCATCTGTTTGTATGCGTGAAGGTTAAAGGTCTTAAAAATCAATCTAGTGAGCTGAAACTTGGAACACTAAATAATCTGCCAACGACCACGCCCACTATTGGCTCCGATGTAAGGCAACCTCTAGTTCACATTTTATTTTAAAAGACTTTTTGACCAAGGTTAAACAAGGCATGGGAACTCAAATTTTGTGTAGGTATAGTAATTACGACTAAAAACCTTTAAAACGACGAAAATTGAACCGCTACACCATCGACCATGCCCACTTTTACAGTGTTATATCTCCTAATTTTGATTATTTCTCGGAAAATACACTCTAAATCGAAAAAATATTATATGAAAAATATTAAAGATATTAGTGCTATTTTTTTTTTCAGTATGTTTAAGACTCTGCTCAAAGTTTTGAACAGAGTTTTCAGACAGTCAAGGTCTGTCTATGGTGATTATATCACTGCATTACGAGCAATTTATAAATCTTAATATGCCCCGAGTAGGGTGTAAAAACAAAAAAATAAAGCTTTATTAATAAGAACCTTTCTAGAAAGCCGTATGCGTATGTTTCCTTGCGACGCAGTGTTCTGGGTATTTTGTACAAAAGACTCATATTAGTATACATGTAAGCAAGTTTTAAAGTGATCATTAGAAGAATTACGAGTTTTAATTACTTGTCGATAAGGCAGTTTTTTAAGGACGCTGGTGCACCCGACATTTTGCGAATCGACTTTTAAACAAAAGATACACCTAGTAACTTCAAGTTTAATATACCGCTGAGACTTGCCGGCTCAGTAGGCTTGATCTTGGATTCACGAACTCTGCTTGCCGAGACTTAAACGGTTCATACATGAATATAGATCTTCTTACCAAAATATGTTCCCACCCGCAGCTTTTATATTCAAGTTCATCACTCGCCACTGGCGATTGATTGCCTTTTTGAACTATTTAGTTTTCTCTCATCGGTCTTTTATAAAATAATAATAACTTTTCGGTTGCCTGATGCTTTTAACTAGCTTTCAAATTTATGCAAATTTTAATGGATTTTAATATACTTTATTTTTTCTTTTCTAATTAAAACCATTCGTTGCACAACCACAAGAAGTAATGCAGAAAAATATTTTAATTGCATGTTATGATTAGATACTTTTGTTTCTATAAGCAAAAAAAAAAACTGCTGCATTTTAAGCTTGGATGCGTATCAACACAGCAAAAATGAAGATACAACAACAAAGAAGACACGGCACAGTGTTATGATTACTTCAGATTTTCCATGTGGCTGCTTAAGAGGATCGCTGGCATGAATCCATTCTGACGTCAATTGCAAGTTGTTTTGAATTGCTGTTAGATGCATGTCGGTACCATTATAACATTGTACAATGTTTATGCTCTAAAATCAAGTTGTAGTCTTCCTCTTGTAGCCGACACCAGCGCGTATCCATTGTGACTGATCTATTCAGACTTCAGGCGTTTTCGGACTTCAGTACCATGTTTATTTACTAAGGCGTGACATTATGTGTCAACAGAGCCGCTCAAAGTATCACTTCTGAAGACTGTGTTGTGCGCGATGGACACTTTGGTTTGCTATGGAAACCTGAAACTATGGCTCATTTAAGTCTCGGGGGAGAAGTCTTACATTGGACGGTGTTGGTAGAGTGACAAAAGTTTAGACACATACTGAAACTGAAATCTATTTTCCTCGTTGTGCTGCGAGGCGTGGCGCAGATTCTCCAGTTACCACGGTGAAAGGAAGATGAAAATACTCGGTTTACTTTTTTTATCGGATTTTTTAACGCAATAGTTTTTTTTTGTGTCTGCATTAAACTTATATTGTTAAGGCAGTCTAGCAAACTCTTATTGAAACTTTTAAGGGGTAATACTTAAAGTCCTAACAAAATGGGTAAATGACACAAATATAGTTTAAATGTTTACGCCAATATTTAAAGATTTAAAGACAAATTTTTATGTTATATCACAAAGTTTTCGTAAGGTTCTTTGTTTAATACTCATGGAGTGAACTGATTTTTTGTTACTTACTTACTTTACTTAAGGTGGCGCTACAGTCCGGGGTGGACCTGGGCCTCAGCCAACAAGCTTCGCCAGCCAGCTCTGTCTCGAGCTAGCCGTCTCCAGTTTCGCACGCGAAGTTGGCTGAGGTCCCCTTCCACTTGCGTGCGCCACCTGAGTCTCGGTGCTCCTCTACCGCGCCGTCCCTGCGGTGTGGATTCGAAGATTTTCCGGGCCGGGGCATTGGTGTCCATCCGCTCTAGATGACCCAGCCATCGTGGAGGTTGTGTTTTGACTCTTTTGGCTAGGTCGGTATCGCCGTACAGCCCGTACAGTTCGAACTCCTCCACTCTCCGTCTATGCAGACGGGACCGTAAATCGTACGAAGAATTTTTCTCTCGAAGCAGCCTAAAGTGTTTTCATCCGCCTTTGATATGCTTCTGCACCGTAAAGCAGGACTGGGATGATGAGGGTCTTATACATGGACACTTTAGTTGCTCGAGAGAGGGCTTTGCTACTCAATTGCCTCCTTAGCCCAAAGAAACAGCGATTGGCAAGAGTTATCCTTCGTTTGATTTCAGCGCTGGTGTCATTGTCTGAATTTATAGCGGAACCCAGGTAGACAAAGTCCCTAACTACCTCAAAATTATAGCTGTCGATGGTAATATTTTGTCCAAGACGTCGATGTTGGGTGTCTTTTCTTGATGACAGCATATACTTGGTTTTGCCCTCATTGACTGCTAAACCCATATTCGCCGCTTCCGTCCCAATACTCACGAAGGCTTCACTGACATAACGCTTTGTTCTACCGATTATGTCAATGTCGTCTGCGTATGCGAGTAGTTGAACGGACTTTTGAAAGATTGTACCTCTGGTGTTGGCGCGACAGTTCTGCACAATTCTCTCAAGTATGATGTTAAAGAAGTCGCATGACAGCGACTTCTTTTTGTTACAGGCCAAAAAATCAGTTCAGTTTTTTCAGTTCAGTTGTTTTTTGCCCACAGGATTTTTTTTAGGGGGGACTTTTTTCAGATAGAGACTCAATGGCTGCTTAACTGTTTACATAAATTCAAGTATACTCCTGTAATATAGTTTCAATACTTCACTGTGTACTTACTTAAAATCTGTAAGCTGTCCCATGTGTATCAATTTCCCGAAATCTTTTAATGGCTCCTCTAGTTATCAGTTCGCGAATATCCTTACGACTTTGTCTAACGAATACAAAAGTTCAGTACATACTCATGAGACGATCCACGCTGTGTAGGTTCTCTTTTCTACCAGTCTCCGCACGAAGCCGCTTCACTTCACTCCCATGGGCGCCCAGAGTGGGGGCAAGACGGGGCACTTGCTGCCCTCCTGGCTCGGCACGATTCATCATTGAACATCAAACATATTTTTTTTTACTAGGAAGTTTTAACAAATTCCACTATTTAATTGAATTTTCTTTTTGTCTGAGTCCATGGTTGCTAACAAAAAGTCGTTTAAGTCGTCAGTTAAATATACACGTTCTTATGGGAAGCGACGTATATGTCACGCACTTCTTCTATAGGCCGTTTCCATAAGCACGTGTGCATTCAACTTAGTTGTCATTTGTGTACTTTAACGTGACGGATGCAACAACATTCATTGGGCTGATGTATTTAGCTTTTTCTAATTAATTTCTTAAAATTCTGTACTTGGAAAAAATCTGAACTCACCAACTTCTTAACCATGAATTCTGTAACACATACAAGGGGACCTACATTTTTTGCCGGATTCGAACGGCACTTTTTTTTAAGACATGTTACTCTTGGAACCGTGAAAAATAACGAGTCTTTCTTTCTCAGGTGGCAAAGGTAGGATGGAACCCATAGCTTCCGCGTAGAACGCACGCACACTTGCCACTACGCCACCCCACCCCACAACACAAAGTACTTCCAAACCACAAAAATATGTGACGGCATTCGAAAAATAAGTTTAAATAGTTGCTTAATAGATTTAAAATCTTAAAAAATTCAGAAAATCTAAACAAAATGTCAAACCATGTACCATTCCGAAAAAAAAACTCAGACATAGTTCACTTTCTAAACTCTGAAGTGAAAGTGTCTGAATGGACTAAGTGGTCTTACGGGAAATGCCTTTTAACTTCTATACATATTTGTTGCTATCTGTACATATTTTATGAACTACATTTTACACAAACATAAATCCCTCGAGTGTCAAACCAAAATGGGTTAAAATTTTAAAAACAAAAAAAAAACGCTTGAGATTTTTTAAGCTTTTTTAACAAAAAAATATTTACATAAAAATTATTTAGTCACCCTGCATAAATGAATATAATCCGCATACAGTTCCTTTAGATTTTTCATTGAATCTCGAGTTGAATTAACTGAATTTTGTGTTTTGGGCAAGATGTAACAGATGCCCAACTGATCTACCCCCATAAGGTGTTTCACATCAAAATTGACATCTTACTGTCACGTTTGGTGTGAAACACCTTATTGGGGTAGATGGTACTCTAATTTTTTCTTTGGGAATACTGAGTACACTTTGAATAAAAACCAATTCGAAGGTAAAGAAAATAGTAAAAAACAAGTGGGAAAGTGCAACAGTGCGTATATAAAAACTTCAGTCCGTCTGTGACGGATTGCTGCATAATACCCTACCCTACAAAAAAGAAAACTGTTACGCCTCCAAAAAATGGGCGGGATATAAAAATATAACTGAATGCTTTTTTCTAGGTGGTTGCATACATTTTGGCCTAAAACTCCTCTTAACCCAAAAATTTATTTTTTTAACGCCATGCCCACAAAAGTGGCCGGAAACATGAACTAAATGTACAAAAAAGTTAGAATTCTTCTTCAAAAAGTTCTAATATCTACAACTTTTGTCATATAATTTTTAGTCAAATTTCATATTATATTTATTGAAAAACAAAATCTAAAAACAAAACCTAAATCCCTTAAATAAGTGGGCCTGGTCAACGAAAAGGCCAAAGATGGTTGCACATACAGGCCTGTAGTAGGCGTGTCCGTGGGCGGATTCAGCTTATTTTCAAATTTTAAACTTTCAAACTTGCAATTTGAAGGACTGGACTTCCAGCCAACCCACCAAATTTCAGCTCTCTAGCTTAACATTTAAGGCCTAAAATTTGTTTGCATATGGACGGACGGACATGCCTTAATCGATTCTCCTGTCGGTCCTTCGATTCATATCTCTAAAAGGTCTTAGGGGTCTACGGTGATTATTTCACTGCTGTACAAATTCTACAACAAACTTTATCCTGGGAAGGGTAAAAAAAAATTTTAATAATTTGAAACGGGCAAACAATTAAAGATATCCCGCACCTTTTTTCTGTACTATACATTGACAGTATTGAAAAAATCCCAGGTTTTAGTACCATAAAATTAGAATTAAAAAATTAGTATTACAAAAATTTCTAGCTATGATTCTAGGAACTATACTAAACCTACACAAAACATTTTATAAAATTTAAACCAAAAAATTTAACTTTCGAAAATACGCGATCGCTGTTAAGTGGGATTTTTCTTGTGTTGGGTTAATTGTGGTAATTACAGACTTTTACTTAAAAAAATATCTCCAGGGCTACTCCCCTTAACAAATCCGGCAGACCTGAACGGAAAGAAAACCAAGAGTCCTGTTTTTGCTTATTAAATAAATCGGAGCAAAATAGCTGGGGGCCTCCCAGGGCATGGTTGGGAAGGCAGATTTGCCAGAAGACTTGGAGCTCCTTTCAACGATTTGTTTGGAGTCTTCTAAACTCTAGAAGGCAAATTAAAAATAAGAGAAAAAAATGTTACATCTTGGAATCAACCACTCACAGAATAGGTACAGAATAGGTAAAAGCTAACTTTAACCACAGAAATGAGTTTTGCCTGATCTGATGTCATTTCAGGCAAAATTAAAATTTCTAGATATGTTTCAAATAACTCGGAGTCAGCATTTTTAATCTAGTACAATAACATAATTACAATAACAGACGGCTAAAAGTATGCTCTCCTCTTGTGTGCATTACCTACAATTCCTTGAGTGCCTTTAGGCGGACACAAAGTTTTACAACTTTAAACAGTATTGCATACACTTAGGAGGAACTCTAAAAGCCATTCCCTACCCTATTGCAATTTTAACTGCATTGAATGAAGCAATGTTAAACTTCATTTCAAAGCAATGCTTTGAAAATTATTTATTAACTGACTGCGGATCTAGAATTGATTACAAAATATGAAACGTGATTCTTTCTTTTTGAAACTACGCAAACCGATTATGTGATCTAGTTTCATGTTACTCAATTCAAAAAGTGTGTACGAAGCCGACTTACCGAAACGCCTACTCAGTTTAATGGATAAAAAATGAAAATGCATGGTTCAAAAAAAGGAATGCTGAAGTACAACGGGCATTTTTAAAGTGACCATAAGGCGGGTGTGTGGCGGGGAAAAGAAAAAATTAACAAATCCCACTTGCAGGGGAGTGAGTCTTCGAAAATGCATCTTACATACAGGTTCTTGATTACTGCTGGTTTTGGCATAAGTTTACCGTAGGCCCAAGTGGAATATATTGGATTTTCTTATGTTAATATATGGATTTGGGTGTTCTGCTTCCGAATATGCTATTAAAAATTGTCGGTCTCAATTAGTTAGAAGTTATAACCCAAAGAAGTTCAAAAAGAGTGCAACTTTAACATATCCGTAAATGGCCACAGGCGTCTGCCAGACAACTGGCACCTACCCTTAGCGTAGCGGAGCCTTATCCCTTAAGTTGAAATCGTGCGACGCGACACAGGAAAATCTCAAACACAATGGTGAAGCGTGCTTATGTCAGGCATATACCTAGTTTGTAAGCAATGGCTGAGAATTTTCACACCATCCGAACTTTTTTATTATAATTTAGTTTAAGGTGGGAACACAAATTTCATAAAATTTGTTGATTTTTCACAATTTTTAGCAATTTCTCCACGTCCTTTCCTCCATTGTTTACTTTCCTTGAAGCGAACTGTCAACCGTGCAGCGCTGCACAAGTTGGCTAACTCTTACTTCCGCCGCTGCCGTCACACATTGTGTGCGCAGTACACTGAATAAATGTGTTTTGACTTTTGACAGCTCTTACTTCCGCTGCTACTGCCGATGCGCGCTACATCATTGTGTTCCTAAGGTAATACACACGTTCCTATAGGAAGCGGCTCAGTGCGTGACGTACGCCACTTCCCCTGAGAAAGTGTGTATTTAATTGAGCTGTCAGTTGTGTACTTCGACGTTACTGTCAACGGATTCAATGGGCTGAAGGCTTCACAATTTAACGGTACGAAATTCGTTGGCGGAATTTTGCATCTTCTTCGTCAAAGCAAGACTATTGTGCTGAGGGCTTCACTGTCGGTCATTGAGAAGCGATATTTTCCGCGAATTATTTGACATAAGCTGGTATTTTCTCTGCGTATTGTCACTCGTAGCAGTCAAACCTCTGGTTTCAATTTTTCAGTGCAGAGTTTGCCTCGAGTTGTACCAAGATCGGTCAGTCCTGAATCTGGATATGATTCATGTTTTTTAGAGCAGTGCTGACTCCATCAATAGTTGAGGGAAAAAGCTATCCAAATTTTCGACTTTCGAAGTAATTGACTCTCCCAATTACAGGCAAAGTGCTTGTAACTTTGAAGTAATTTTTCGTTAGTAGCATGCACCAGCTCATCTTTGAGATATGGTCGAAAGAAAGCATGCCCGACGAATGGAACCTCAGCATTGTTTGCCCGATCCTGAAGAAAGGAGACCCTCTGAGTTGTGCCAACTACAGAGGCATCAGTCTTCTTAACATCGCATACAAGATCTTTTCTGCTGTACTGTGTGAACTGTTGTCAACAACCTTATAGGCTTTAGTGTGGCTTTAGGTCAGGAAAGTCCACCATCGATCAAAAATTTAGATTGTGGCAGATTTTGGAGAAAACCCAGGAATTCCAAGTCGATACACACCACCTTTTCATCGATTTTAAGGCTGCGTATGACAGCATCTATAGAGACGAGCTATATAGCGCAATGTCTGGTTTTGGCATCTCTGCCAAACTCGTCAGTCTGTGCAGAACGACGATGGAAAATGCACGCTGTTCCGTCAAGGTCGGCAAAGACCTCACCGACCCCTTTGATGTCAAAAAAGGATTAAGACAGGGCGACGCGCTGTCATGCGACTTCTTTAACATCATACTTGAGAGAATTGTGCAGAACTCTCGCGCCAACACCAGAGGTACAATCTTTCAAAAGTCCGTTCAACTACTCGCATACGCAGACGACATTGACATAATCGGTAGAACAAAGCGTGATGTCAGTGAAGCCTTCGTGAGTATTGGGACGGAACCGGCGAATATGGGCTTAGCAGTCAACGAGGGCGAAGCCAAGTATATGCTGTCATCAAGAAAAGACACCCAACACCGACGTCCTGGACAAAACATCACCATCGACAGGTATAACTTTGAGGTAGTTAGGCACTTTGTCTACCTGTGTTCTGCTATCAATTCAGACAATGACACCAGCGCTGAAATCAAACGAAAAATAACTCTTGCCAATCGCTGTTTCTTTGGGCTAAGAAGGCGATTGTGTAGCAAAGCCCTCTCTCGAGCAACTAAAGTGTCCATGTATAAGACCCTATCATCATCCCAGTCCTGCTTTACGGTGCAGAAGCATGGACCCTGTCGAAGGCGGACTCTAGGCTGCTTCGAGAGGAAAATTCTTCGAACGATTTACGGTCCCGTCTGCATAGACGGAGAGTGGAGAAGGAGATATAACATCGAACTGTACGTCAAAACTAGACTCAAAACACAACGTCTACGATGGCGGGGTCATCTAGAGCGGATGGACACCTACGCCTCGACCTGAAAAATCTTCGAATTCACCCCGCAGGGACGGCGCAGTAGCACCGAGACTCAGGTGGCGCACGCAAGTGGGAGGGGATCTTAGCCAACTTCGCGTGCGAAACTGGAGACGGCTAGCTAGAGAAAGAGTTGGCTGGCGAAGCTTGTTGGCTGAGGCCCAAGTTCACCCTGGACTGTAGCGCTACCTTAAGTAAGTAAGTATGCAAAGCATATCGTTTTCACTTAGAAAAACAGGAAAAGAAGTTGGATCTGTTTTTTTCCGGGCTAACTCAACAAATAAGGCCGAGTTAATCGGAGGTGTCGGATTGAAATTGACTGCAGAACTTATGTTTGGAAGTTTAACTTCAAAACTCGGATGACCTCGCACTGAAAAACTGGCCAACTGTGAAAGGGTGATACCAGCGGATGTTGAGATTTTTATTAAATTTTCTCCTAGTAGATACCAGTAAAAAAATAAAACAGTCACAAAGAAAACCATCCAGGTTTTTTTAAAGCCAAGTTTTTTAACGCTGTTCGAACGGCTACAAAGCTATCTTCGTTTCACAAGCATAGGAGCTTTGTATAGGCATGTAAAACTTAACTAGGTTTTAATAAAAGAATCTTCATAATTGATTTAAATTGCAAACTCGTCTACTTTAACCCCTCTATATAGTATAAATTGTAACTTCAGCGTCATCTTTTGTAACACTCATTAACAATCATAATGGCTTTACATAGTGGCTAATCTTTGACTAATTGCTGGTTCTAATTGAAACGACCTAGCAGTCAACTCTCATTAATCAAGCATGTGTCCCGTACAGTGCCCTCAACTACAAATTGGAGCTGAATTAAAAATGCAAATCACAAGTGAAGTACGGCACAATTGCAGTGCGATGTTGCCCACTTCACAACTAAAAAGCGAGTTCAATTTTATTTCTTAGGACAAACGACAAATTGGCCGTATACCATACCGACGCACATCAGTATTTATTGGCTCATTATTCTGAATACTCATATGGAAATATAAAAACCCACATCCCGTAAGTGTTAATGTAGCCATAGCTTCCATCCTGTGATTATCTTGAACCTTATTTACACACACTTTTGTAATGCCCCCGACACTTAACCAAGCGGCGGCTTGAAAAAATATTGAAGTCAATTCCGGGAAGGTACCAATTTACATCACAATGACTACGGCTTAAAAGCCTGTTGCAGGCAGTAAGCGTACTCCTCGTATTATTTCGCAATTGAGACGAAGACCGTGCGAAATTGGCGTGGGTGCGAATTTCACTTCTGGATTCATTTGTGCCTAGATCAAGTAAGGGTGCACCCGTGCACCCATTATTCCATTGAAAGGCTGAAGTTGACACTGTTGAGCTGCGATCGCTATTATGTGTAACCGCGCAGGAAAGAGTGATAAGCTGGCTTAATTAAACTTACACTGAAAGCAATTATTAATGGCACTCTACCATGGTGCAGGCTTTTATTGGAATATCTTACTCTTAGGGCTAGAGTCACTGACTGTGTGGGAACGGCTTGTCGTAAAGAATGCAATGCCTCTGGCGTATAAACGTCAAAAGCCTATTCAAGCATATTTTCATTCTATTTTGCACAATAACAAACACCCAGCAATAGGTATATATTGCCATATAGTTAACAATACTTGTATCTATATAACCATTTTAACCACAAAAACCACTCACTAGGAACATATCCGAGAATAAAGTATCATTAGGCTACTGGTGGTGCAGCCGATGACGCGACGGATGCAATCAATGCCACGAGACTCTAGGTACACTGTTGAGGCTTGAGAGATGCTATTCGCTCTAAGGTTTGAAGTTCGTGTTTTCCGGAAACAAATGCTTTCATTACGACAATGACATAAGCGTTGATAATTATAAAAACATTAATTCACACTCACAGACAAAAAAAAAAAACATCATGACCAGAGATTGAATAACAACAATTAAATTTGATGTAATGTTTAAAGTAATCCGCCTGTCGAAAATATTACCTTGGACCGTGTAACCAATTAGAAAAATAATGAATTTCAGAGAAAATCTATTGGAAAGTTATAATCAATAATAATGGTCTTAGCCACAAATAATGAACTGACTTTCAAGTCTGGTTTTCGTTAACAACGCTAACAAGCTTAGCAGCGTCAAAGATGAGGCACGGCGCTAAAACGATTGCCTTGAAAATGCTAAGAAAAAAGAATCAATTCATATTCAAACAATACACCCTTTAATAATACACAAGACGCAACTAAACGATTTAGATTGTTTTTATGACCCATCCCATATGACAGGAGGCATATTAAGTTTGATTCATAGTTTGTAACATAGAGAAATAATCACCTCAAGACCGAATTGTAAGTCGAATGAGCCATGTCCAAACGTCGGTCAGTCGGTAGTTTTTAGGACTTAAATTTTGAGCTAGGAACTTGAAGCTTGATATCTGTTGTTTCTAGGTCCCGAAATGTAAACATTTTTTAAATCTGCCCACTGACACGCCCACTTTACTTATTAGCAATTATTAGCAAGAAAAATCAAAGTCGTCGTACCACGCTGAAACTCGGTATGCGATATCCTCGCTTAAGTGTGTTGTGATTAATAAAAAAATAGAGTGAAGCAAGAGCTCGAGGTGAACCAGGGCCAACTTCTCACCAATGTATGGTGTGGGTGTTAATTACCCACATACATACAAGGGGACCTACAATTTGTCGCCGAATCCGATTGGCACTATGAGAAGTTTTTCAAGACAAACGATACTCTCGGAGGGCTTGTCAGACCATCGCGAAGGTGGGGACCGTGAAAAAGTACTCCTCTTTTTTGCGGGTGACGATGGTTGGATTGTGTATTGTCATTGGCATTTTTGCCACGCCCACTTTTGGGGGCATTTTAATGTGTAAACCAGATTTTTTATATAACCAGTGAGTAAGTGCAACAGTGTGTACGCAGAAGTTACAGTCCGTACCCCGTTGAATATCCTATCCCACATTGTAAAATGCTGATGGCATAGTTATTTTTTGAAATTTTATAAGTAATGCAAACTTCAAAAAGGGGCGTGGTGCAACCGCCCCTTATGACAAACTATTAAATATAAGATATTTTCACTGATATTTCCAAGTTACACTTAAATGTACGTAAAAATGCAATTTTTTGGTTCAAATTCAATATTTTTAAAAAATCGACCCCTAAAAGGGGGCGTGGCTAAAAACTTTATATGAACGAAATCTGGACTGAAGTATTGTTTACCTAACCTGCTACTTTTTTTGTTTCATGCTTTCCTAAATAAGGCTCCAGGCCAGTCGAAATTAAGTTTTTCTGGAAAATTTTAGGTTTTTCTTCAATTCTGCCTCTAAATGCAGGCGGGGCCCAAAATTCTTGTATAAACAAAATGTGGAACCAAGCGTTTTCTACATAAAATATTAACCAATTTTTTTTCAATTTCGAGCAAAAATATTAAGTAAACTGCATTTGAAAATTTACCCCTAAAATAGATGCAACGCCCACTAGAGGAGGTGGCGCCTTTTTTAAGGAAGGGCATTCTTTACTGATAAATTCTAAATACAATTAAAATTAATAAAAACTAAAATTTAAGAACCAAGATTTAAGACGCAACTCGGAGCTTGACAGTGGTCAATTGGGATGGCGTATCCGATTGTAACACGCCGACTACTTTTTTTTAAGTTTTTGTAATTTCTTTATTATTATTTTTTTAGCTATTCAGGGCAATTAATAAAAGACTTGAATTAGACCTTTAGAATGCATAAAGAATACCGACCACTTAGTTTGCAGTCAGCCGAAGGTGAAAATTATTATAAAGCTTATGTAACATACCCAACTAACGTTTTAGCTCTAATAAAGCTCTACAAAAGCCTTAAAAGAGTTATGTTCAAGAGTAAAGCTCTTAGAATTTCACTCTAGTAGAGTCTTATAAGAGTCTTCTTAGAGCCTTACAAGCGTTAAATGGCCTAATTTTCAGAGTTATTAAGCTGTGATAAGGAAACTATAACTCTTGTTGTAAGAGCTGTTTTCTCATTGCTACCTCTGCCTAAAAGAGAGGAAGATATAATGCTGCTAAAAAAAGATAATTTTTTTTTATAGTTTCATAAGAGCATAATGATAAAAAGAGAACAAAATACTTTAAAAAATTAAAATCGATTTGCACGATGGCGTTTTATATCTCATTCATGGCATCACTATATAATTAACTTTTCAAAAAGGTTTTTCTTACATTTCGGCGCTTAGTGCAACTTGGTGCCGTTAAAAATATATCAGCTAAAGTAAGCATTTTGCCACTGAAAAAGTAAAGAGCATCAAAAATATTTGATATTATTAAAAGACCCCACAAACATTGTTTGCCATGCCACTAGCAATTACTTTTAAATAATGTAATTTTCTAGAACAATTATGATGTGTAAGTATTAAATGGGAATTGTCATACTTCTGCTCGGTCCTTTTTTGAAAAGTGATTGGGAACCCTTTAAGAAAGAAATAGTAGGGATTTTTTTTACAGGCAATGGCCAAAGAATTGAAGTTGTCTTATAAGACCAAGGATTTTATTATCAGAGCCGATCTCTCTTTACAAGAGTTCCACACTTATAACAAGATAAAAGCTCTAATAAGGCTCTTATTACAAAACTGAAACTCTACAAGAGTTGAAGTCTTACAACAAGAGTCTTATAAGGGCCCATTATACTCTTGTAATAGAAGTTAAGCGCTAATACTCTCTTAAGAAGAGTGTTACACGATCATTTTTGATTCTTATGACAAGATTTTATAATCGAAGAGTATCAAGAGCATTATTAGAGTCTATAAGAGCTATTTTGACGGTTTTATCGTGTAACTCTGAAGAGTATGTAAGTTGGGTAGTTGTGTTAACAAAGATTGTAAATTTAAATAAATAGGCAATACTTTATAGAGTGCACTCGCGAAAAAATTGTTCAAAGAAAAAACCGTGTTTGGCTCACCGGCAGGTAACAATCCTACTAGCTTCACTGTCGCGGGTACTGCTTTAACCAACTATGCTAGCGATGACCGATTTATTTTATGTCCAAAAACCGACCTCTTCACTAGTTTTGCCTTAAAATATTCCTTGAAGACAGCAACGAAACGCCACCAGGTTAAGCTACCTTAAAACTACCTTCTGACTTTGTGTGCCTGTTAAAGTTGCGAACAGTTAAAGAACGTTTCCAGGGGATTTAAGTAGCTCCCCAACAATATTGATCCAAATACGTGAGACGCGACTTTTCGGGAAGTTTTTTTTTATAACAGCTCAAAAAACCCATCATATTTTTTCTTCTGGATGTTGATGTAGAGGACCTGAGTTACGCAGTATCTAAGCTTTGAGGTTGTTGATTTAAATTAAAGCGTGGAGGACAAACAAATCTCATATACGATTTCCGAATCTCTTTCTTAGCTCTATTATGGGCACCGCAAGCGTTTGGCTGAACTTGACTGGGACTTTCGTTGTATTTTGACATTAGATTAATTCCACGTAAGCCTATTATGGCTAGGCCTTTATGAGTCTGATAAGCCAACTTGGCCACGTAAAACGCCTGTTTAGTCTTAGAAAACATCCCTTCACAGCCCTTTACTGTTTGGAGACATCAACCCGTACACTTTTCCAAAGACAACCGCCGTTAAAGAGGTCGAAAAATGCTGTTGACAAATTCTCTTGTCAAAATTTTTGTTTGGGACGAAATGAACAATGGCTTCGTTTATATGCAGAGTTCAAGCGAGCTTCAAGCTAGGTTAGACCACATATGCAGATAGAGTTGGGTTTGAGTCGAGTCGACTCGATCGCACTCGTTTGGCAGGGTTGAGTCAAAATTTCGCTAATGTTCCTAGGTTGAAATTACAATCAGGGCATTTAGGCAATTCGCCATTTGTTTGGTACTTGTTTGCTATTTCGTGCTGATTTGGCATAATTGCAGCTTCAATATGCAAAAATATATAACTAAATTCTGTAATTTCAACCACTCAACTCCTCTTCTTCATGTGCTGAAAAACCTAGGTCGAAAATCAAAAAAAAAAACTTAGGCTCTGAAAGAAAATGTGGTTGCAGTAGAACGCCGCTTTGTGGCACGATACATGAGTTATTTCTCGGATGTAATGTGTATTGACCACCAAGATCGTGCTTTTTGACGTGCGTTGCCGGCCGACCGTTCAACATTTTCTTTTTTAGGGGTGTTGAACTCCCAAGCAACGCCTTCAAAGTCTTTTGGGGGTTGCTTTTTCGATCTATAATTTTTATTATTTTTCACCACGCCTTCTTTGAGGTGTTGTGATTTTTACGATTAGACGAATTGCTGCACTTTATTACTAGTTAAATCCCATTTCATCATCGGCTTGTCCTTACATGAAAAACCCTTATTTTTTGGGTGAGCAAAATACTTCAGTCGCCAATAGAGCAAATCGCGAGCAGCATAACGACGGTTTTCTGCGGGCAAGGAAGATAAAGGCTGTTTTACCCATGTATTGAGTTTTTGTTTGGCGGCGAATAAAAATTTGCCAACCCGTACCACTTGACATTTGATGGGGTATATACCATTGATACAGTTCAATCAACTCTTTAGATATTTGTCCTTGGGATATATCCTAATTTGCAAAATTTTCCATACGACATACTGAATAGAACCCAGCTAACTCGCGTCACAAAAAACACACATCTTTACACACAAAACGATTAAAAGCTTGTTAAGCCGTTGGCAATAGTTCAATGCCTTAAAAAACAGCATTTATTATTTCAAAATTTGCATACATTTTAGGATACGTTATGGCTTCTATAAAGATTTTAAAATATAAGCTCAGCTGGTAACAACCAGTTTTATAAGCGCATTCTAAAAAAAAAGTCGTTTGAGAAAATTAAAACAGTATTACTTGTGCCTGATCAAATATAAACGAGTATTTAAACGGTATAAATATAACAATACAGGGTGTATAAGCTTCTATCTCAGATTGAATGATAAAGTAAAGTTAAACCAATGTGGATATAACAATCGAGTATGGCAACAATCGGTTTCGACTTCGATTCTTACTCGAATTATTCGTTAGTGTTTCTTCACAATGAGTCAACGCCACTTTTTTAATGCCTGGCATATCTTTAAACCGGACTTGGTATCCTCAAGGATCGCGGAGCACTTATATAAGTCAGCTCTGTTCAGGGTGGACACAAAAAATAGTGAGAAGGAACGATAGAGTTAGAAGGAGAGACTATCGTGTATTAAAAACCATGATTTTGCCTCCAGAGAAAGAGGTACTTTAGGAAGTGAAAGCGAGACTTTTGAATGTTTTAAATTTTCTTTAGACAGAAAATGATAAAGTAAATAAGACGAGAGAGACAGAGCAAAATTTGGCGGTATCTATGGATAAGGTAAGGTCCTGTATTTTTTAAATTCCTTAAAAACTTAACTTTTTTGCAAACTTTACTTAAGTTTTAAGATGTGAGTTAAGCAGTATAAGAAGTGTTACATTCGGCTTAGCTCAAAACCAAAAATGAAAGCTAAGCTTTAATAAATAGTATCTAATTTATCAATGTTCAGTGGTTATATGCTCACCTGTGTGTTTGAATCGTCATCTCCCGATGGCAGTAATTTCGCCGTTGAGGTACTTTTTAAATTGAAACTTCCATTGCTTGAGAGATTTTTCGTTGGCGAAGAAGAATCAGCTGCGGTTACGAAATGGAAATCTCCATTAGCCACCTCGTTACCAGCATAGTTGCTTTGGCATTCCGATATCACATCGTTTGTGGTATGACTACTCTCGCTACCGATGCCATTTGCCGATGACACAGAAGACATTCCCGTTGCTGACGAATAACTGGCCGTATTCTGAGCTACCATATGATTCTTCCGCTCCATGGTGGATGGATTGCTGTGGGTACTTTTGCCACTAATAATGTAGATGCCACCTTCACCGCCGACCCTATGCTGCTGTGTATGGCCAAAGTTTCTACCCGAGTTCCGAACACCAGCGGTTGTGTCCTCAGGACGCAGGCGGCCACTAGCACGATTCGACTTAAAATGCGGAACACCAAGATTAGAAGGCGCCGACAATTGTTGTTGTGTCCTCAATTGTTCTGCCAGCACTGCGCTACTGGTTCGAGGTTTGTACACCTGAATCGGATCCCCATCGTTTGGTATTTTCGATTTCGGCGTAAAACGGTGATTGGAACTTGTATCCAAACGTTCGTTTTCTATGAAAGTCATTGAGTTGCTATCGCCTGAAACCTGAAAGTAGAAAGAACACAAGATGAATCAGTTGATGTTGTGTGTGCTTTGAAAAGGTGATAAGTTGTTTATTTAAAGAAATTATTCATTAACATTTTATTAGCAATGTAAATGCTATAAATTAGGATAAAAGTCACCGGAAGGTGTTCTGTCTGTATCTGAGAATCATTCTGAGAAAGGCTACTCACACTGATTTGCAAGGAAATAGCAATTAGCATTCCCAACGTTTCACCTTTTTGTAACAAAATTTTAAAATAATCATTCAGTCAAACAAGTTACAATCGAGCAAATAAAGTGTATCGCTATACTGACGCAACATTATTTTATTGTCAGCTTGTGTTAAGGCCTGAAGCAAAGTTGAGCTCGTTATAATAGGCAGAATGTATATAAGGCATTCACCTCTGCTACAGAAAAGCTATAAATCTTCTCAAAACTTATAATGTGTCCCTTTCTTTGAGACGAGAAAGTTTAACCTATGAATAGAAGACAAAAACTAAGAGGTGAGACCTTGCTATCGTGAACCTATCTAGAAGTACCTTCATACGTAACAAGACGAATGACAAGTAATAGCTACAATTGAAAATAACAACCTAAAGCCGTCTAGTCGCACAGCCATAGGCATATTTTCAAATAGGTAATAAATGGAATTAAATTTTAACATCCAGTTCCGACACTAATTTCTTGTCTATCCAGACAAGTACGAGTTTGTTTGGAGTCTTTAATTAACAAGTTAATTTCACATCATTCGAGACCACCACAACTGGACACGGCAGCCATAATTCACTTAACTGAAGCAACAAAAGAGCTAAAGATGAGTTTTGTTCTCGCTGTTTGTCTACACAATAAGTATCTATTCATTTAAAAAGTCATCTAATCTAGTTTTAATTAACGCTGCCGGTGGCAAGGCATTCTCAAGACAAAAGCCCTCATCTTTTACTTTCTACGAAATTGTGTCAGAAGGTTTTCACTTTTGCGTTTTGAAAATAACAAAATTATATTGTTGCTGCTACCGCTAATATGATAATAGAGTCTAGCGGAATAAAGCGACATTTAAATTAGAATTTTGTGTAGAAATCCACTCCACTATAAACTTGATATTTTTTTTTTCTCTTTAATTTTCTACGGAACGGAAACAGAATATGATAAACAAGTTTAACTAAGACAGACAGCAAGATAGAAATAATGTTTGCAAGTTGTACTTGGTTCAACTTTATCAAAGGGTACCTTATGTGCAGCTTGTTATGGGTTATCATTGAAGTTTTAACGAGTACCTTTTTTTGCGAAAGAGATGAATGACAATGAAACGTGTCAATTGTGGTTCAAGTTTGGCAATAAACAATGCTTTTAATTAAACAAAAAGCAAAGCCGGTTGTTATGTTTAAACAGTTGTCGTCACGTCACTGACGAAAATAAAATAATTTTTTGACACTGGGACTGTTCCAAGCGAGTCAGCAAACCTTACTGAAGTTCGAAATTTTATTGGGTAGAAAAATTTTTGTAGGCATAAAATCATTAATGAAAAAACAAAAATGTTTTGCAATAATATGCGGCATTTAAATTGACAATAAATACTAAACAGGTATATATATCTATATAACACTGGGTACAAACAAACAAATGTCACCTAAATTAAGCATTTAAAGTGAGATCATTCTTGTGACAAAAAATGTAGAACCATAAAGTAAAAATTTAATATGTTGGTAAGATGGGGCGCTCAGAGAGCCCTATGAAGTGAAGTCGTTGGGTAAACGAACTCCCCGGTAAGATTAATAATAGAAAAAGATTTTATGAAGTTACTTCTAGTTTAAGTTGAATACTAAAGGGTGGTTAAATCTTAAGGGCCGATGTTTATTTTGAATAAAACATAAATTATTTAGGAAATTATTGTCATTTCTTTTTATTATGATAATATTGGTATGGTTCAATTATGTATGGAACAAGATATATCCCAAATGGCCGCGACCTCGGCAGCACACCTCCATCAGATGGTCCAAATTTTCGATGACGTTGAAGCATAATTGAGATTCTAGGCCGTTAATGTGCCGAATTATCTCATCCTTTAGCTCTTGAATTGTTGCTGGCTTATCGACGTGCACCTTTTCTTTCAAATAACCTCAAAGAAAAAAAATCCAACGGTGTCAAATCACATGATCTTGGCGGCGAATGACTACGAATGACTACGTGGCGGATCTTAGAGAAAGGATCTATGACATACACCAAAGGACCAGACGCAAAATAAAGATTGCGAGCGACCGCATTAAGACCAGATACGATTCACGAGCAACAGTACCCGAGTTCAACGAGGGAGATCTGGTATGACTCTACAACCCACATCGTAAAAAGGGAAGATTACCAAACCTACATCAAGACTGGAAAGGTCCGTACCAAGTTGTAAAGCGAATTAATAATGTGGTATTCCGAATACAATAGCTGTGTCAAAGCTCAAGTGCAACAAAGCAGCCGGAGCAAACGGCCTGGCTGCCGAACTTTTTAAATCCGCTGGCGATGAGCTGGTTAGGAGCATGCTCGGAGCATGATCGGAAGAAAGCATTCCGACGAATGGAACCTCAGCATTGTTTGCCCGATCCTGAAGAAAGGAGACCCTCTGAGTTGTGCCAACTACAGGGGCATAAGTCTTCTTAACATCGCATACAAGATCTTTTCTGCTGTACTGTGTGAATGCCTGAAGCCGTTCTTCAGCAATCTGATAGGCACATATCAGCGGCAGATCTTGGAGAAAACTCAGGAATTCCAAATCGATACACACCACCTCTTCATCAATTTCAAGGCCGTATGACAGCATCTATAGAGACGAGCTATATAGCGCAATGTCTAGTTTTGGCATCCCTGCCAAGCTCGCCATGCCAAGCTCGTCAGTCTGTGCAGGATGACGATGGAAAACTCACGCTGTTCCGTCAAGGTCGGCAAAGACCTCACCGTCCCCTTTGATGTCAAAAAAGGATTTAGACAAGGCGATGCGACTTCTTTAACATCAAACTTGAGAGAATTGTGCTGAACTCTCGCGCCAACACCAGAGGTACAATCTTTCAAAAGTCCGTTCATCTACTCGCATACGCAGACGACATTGACATAATCGGTAGAACAAAGCGTGATGTCAGTGAAGCATTCGTGCGTATTGGGACGGAACCGGCGAATATGGGTTTAAAAAAAACCAAGTATATGCTGTCATCAAGAAAAGACACCCAACACCGACGTCTTGGACAAAACATCACCATCGACAGCTATAACTTTGAGATAGTTAGGGACTCTGTCTACCTGGGTTCCGCTATCAATTCAGACAATGACGCCAGCGCTAAAATCAAACGAAGGATAAATCTTGCGAATCGCTGTTTCTTTGGGATAAGAAGACAATTGAGTAGCAAAGCCCCTTCTCGAGCTACTAAAGTGTCCATGTATAAGACCCTCATCATCCCAGTCCTGCTTTACGGTGCAGAAGCATGGACCCTGTCAAAGGCGGATGAAAACACTTAAGGCTGCTTCGAGAGGAAAATTCTTCGGACGATATACGGTCCCGTCTGCATAGACGGAGAGTGGAGGAGGAGATATAACATCGAACTGTACGGGCTGTACAGCGATACCGACCCAGCCAAAAGAGTCAAAACGAAATGTCTACGATGGCTGGGTCATCTAGAGCGAATGGACACCAACGCCCCGGCCCGGAAAATCTTCGAACCCACACCGCAGGGACGGCGCGGGAGAGGAGTACCGAGACTCAGATGGCGCACGCAACTGAAAGGGGACCTCAGCCAACTTCGTGTGCGAAACTGGAGACGGCTAGCTAGAGAGCTGGCTGGCGAAACTTGTTGGCTGAGGCCCAGGTCCTCCCCGGACTGTAGCGCCACTTTAAGTAAGTAAGTATTCTGAATACAACGAGGCCCAAGAGCGAAGATGAAGATGTTGTCCATGTTGATCGACTACATCGCTACCACGGAAGGAATGATGATGTACTTTTTCGGGACGAACAAAACTATGAGGGGGACAATGTTATGTGGCGACAAGAAATAAAACAACATGCAGGAGTCGCTGAATACACCCATCGGTTCACTCTCCGAACACACCCGCTCGATTCACTGAACGAACATACAAAACTGTCATTCCAGTCATTTGACAGCAGACTGCCGTTCGAAATTCGAATTCGATATCTAACTTCCCCTTCATGGAACTCAATGGAAAAGTACCAATGGAAAATTACCAGCGTCGAACCGTCGAGAACATGGTGAAATTGTATAAGTACATGGATGACAGGCTCGGAAGAGACAGTTATATTTTAAAAGTTAACTTTTACGAAAATCGGTAATAAAGTAAAAAGTTATTGAATTGAAACAAAGTGTTAAATTCTAAGTAGTAAATTTGAATAACAGTGTGATTTGAATTTAAATAAGTTTTGTTTGATAAATAAAGTGTTTCATTGTGTAATTATTGAAGTGAAATTAAGTTTTATTCGACGAACCCCAGGCCAAAATATTACAATATACATAGAAGTTAAAAAATGCTAGTATCTACGACTTTTGTCATATAATATATAGTCAAATTTTTTATATATTTATTGAAAAACAGTCATTTGAAGCTAAAATCCTTTTAAAGAAGTGGGCGTGGTCAATGAAAAGGCCAAACTTTTTCGGCTACTTCAAAGACAATCACAAGGCAGTATTACATACCAAAAATGAATGCGCTAGCGCCACTGTGGCATAGCTAAAATTTGGAAAAAGTATTTTTTGAAATTAAAGATGGCCGCACAGGCCTGTAGCTGGCGTATCTGTGGGCGGATTCATCAAAAAGGGAAGTGGCTTCAAACCCTTTTCAATAACATCGCAATTTTTGTTCAAATATTTTATCTGATACGGTTTACATTTGTGTTCATTTCATTTTAAGGTGCAAGTGGAGTTTCTTGGTTATTTTTACGCTCATATATATGTATTTGAGTGTCCTGATTACGAAATGATCTTTAAAATTGTCGGTCTCATTTATTAATTTCTCCCCTTAAGCTTAAAGGAACCACTTAAAAATGGGAAATATAGGATGCCACATAATTCACATAAGATGGAGATTGACTGAGGAGCAGATAACATAATCTGAAGTATGTTCTTAAAATACAAACAAACGTTTAAGCATTGATTGTTATAGAAAATGTTAATATACGAAACAGGTAGATATACATATTATATTTTTTTCTCAAAATTCCTCTCATCAAATTTCTCCGTGGCAAATATTTTACTGATAAGATTTGCAATTACTGGTGCTAGTTGCCGCCATAAAAGAAAACACATTATGCCCACATTCGTATCTTGTCTCATATAATATCGCATAGAAAAGAATTCATAAGACAAGTGATTTTATTGCGTGCGGTATCTTATCGCATCTTCTTTGCTGTTTATAAATATTTACTCCCGTCTCCATCATTATCTCGGTACTATTTGCATTTTTTTATTTGGCTGTAGCACGTGCGTATACACCTTAAAAACCGCAATGACTTATAAGTTAAATAATCATTTATGATTCAAGCAGTTGTCATCATCAGGAATCTGAGCTACAAACTATGACTTGAAATGCAATTAGTATGCAACAAAGCAATTAAGAATAGCTCAACGGTAACGCAACAAATAAGTTAAAACAATTAAGTAAGAAGTATCAATGATAACGTAATTAATTGTAAACAATCTGTGATTAACTCATATTTATATTCCCAGGGAAGAAGTATTTATTTTCATTAAGTTAAGATTACTTATACAAGCAAACTCTAAGACTTGACGCCGGCCGTTTTGTGTTTTACAGACTGTTTATTATTACTTACCCTTGGCGGCTGGAAAAACGTGATGTTCTTAAATTTTTAACATTTTGCTGAACCAGCAACAATTATAGGTTTAGGTACTTGCTCAATGTGAGGTGAGTTTTTTCTAGCTGTTGCATAAAATATAGAATCTTTCTTTATCATTGGTTGTGCTAAGGTGCATACAGCGCCAGAGTAAATATCTGTCTCAGAATGTGAAAAAGATAGATACACACACCTCATAGTTCTTACTTTGCCTTAACCTCGAAAAAAGATCGCAATCCCTTTTTTATCCGTATGTCTGCTATTGTATTATCAGTAGAAAAAGAGTGGAAGTTTTTTTTACTGACATCCATTGCTTCTGCAGCAGATGTTTGTGGATTGAAGCTGCTTGGTGCAGCGCAGCGGCTATGGTGGTGAGTAAGCAACTGAACATAGAAGAACAAGAGAAGAACATAGCCTACACAGCATGTAGACTTGAAGTGGATACTAAACTTTCCGTCTCACACTAAATATGTAAGTCCGCTGCAGGGGACTTAACTTGGATAGAAATTCTAGAAAAGGATCTGCTTCTGCAGCAGATGTTTGTGGATTGAAGCTGCTTGGTGCAGCGTAGCGGCTATGGTGGTGAGTAAGCAACTGAACATAGAAGAACATGAGAAGAACATAGCCTATACAGCATGTAGACTTGAAGTGGATACTAAACTTTCCGTCTCACACTAAATATGTAAGTCCGCTGCAGGGGACTTAACTTGGATAGAAATTCTAGAAAAGGATACCTAAGTTAGAAAAAGTCTAGACAGGCAATTGGCAAACCGCTAGCATTTTCTTAAGAGGTTAATCAGAGATTGGTCTTATAAAAATTATAGGAGATATACATTAATGGCCTTTTCGGTTGGTCGTTTGGGAGCGTCTGGGAGACTTCTGGACTCTCCTGAAGCTGTTTTCTTGGACTCGTTTGACAGTTCCTCTTCTGGATAGAGGAGAAATTTGCTTCTGGTTTTGAATCCAGAATCAAAACTAGAAGCACGCACACAATCATACATGTGCCAATGTCAAGTTGGATAAATGTCATTTGTCTCCTGTAGAATAGCTTTTGCTTCACAAATACAACGCTAGACAAACTTCAAAATCAATAAAAACGTGTTTGGCTGTTCGGAGGGAAGCCCAAATCCGGGAGAAGAACGCCCTGATCTGCGATCGCCAACCGAAAAGACTTCCTTAAATTTTTTTAATACTGACAGCTTTAAAATCAGAGTGAACGAATAAGTAACAGAAGACTTATACAAGCAAATGTGCTCTTACAGCAGGCTAAACAGTTTCGTCAGCCCGAAAAGTAATGGCAACGGTTATCTGTGATTTCAGCGGCATGATTTTCTTTGATTATTTGGAAACAGTGAAAAAAAGTCACCGTAGTCAATGCAGAGTTTCCTTGCCGGTTTTTAATTTCCGTATTGCTAACACTCTTCGTTTTGTTAACAAATCACGGGAAATCCCCACCTACAGAATAACGATTGGAGGTTCACCTATTCCGAACGCATGAAAAATGTTTTACATTTGCTTGAAACCCATCAGCCTGATGGAGACATGTCGAAAAAAAGTTTTTAAATTAACTGAATTAAATTTAAATAAAACCAGTGAGTAAGTGCAACAGTGTGTATGTAATAGCTTCGGACCGCGGTATACCCTATTCCAATTCTTCTTTGCATTCCAATTCTCCTTTCCATTCCTATTCTCCTCTCTATTCCTTCCTATTCTCCTCTCCATTCCTATTTTCTTTTCCATTCCTTTTCTGCTTTCCATTTCTATTCTCCTTTCCATTCGTTTATTTTCTTGTTTTCCGTCCCCGTCCCGTAACCATTTGCATCATTTTAAATAGAAAAAAAATGATTCTTTATAAGTTTTTGTTTACTTTTTAAAAAAAAAAGGGGCGTGGCATGTCCAACCCCTTTAACCGAAAATCAATATTAACATAGAAATATCCAAGTTTGCGGCTTAACTGTACGCAAAACTGTAATTATTTGGTCCAAATTCAATAGTTTTGTGAAATCGACCTCTAAACATGGGCGTGGCCAAAAACTTTGTAGAAACGAAATCTAGTATAAAACCCGGTGAACTTAATGTGCTTAATTTTATTTCTAATCCTTACCTAAGTTAGGCTAAAAAATTGTCGAAATCCATGTTTTCTGGAAAATTAGAGGTTTTTCTTAAATTCTGCCTACAAATATAAGTGTGGCCCAAAACTTTGTATAAAAGAGATTTGAAAAAAAAAGTGTTTTCTACATATTAAGTAAAATTTTTTCGATTTGGAACGAAAATATTGAATAAATTGCACGTGAAAGATTATACTTTCAATCGATGCCACGCCTACAAGGGGCGGTCAGCGGACTTTATTTTTATTTTTTATGACTTGTTATCGTTAGAAGATGCTAATTAATAATTTTCAGCTTTTCACGACGTCTTACAGTCTTGTACACACCGGAGGTTGTTGCACATTTTAACCGATTGTGGGCGTGTCTGTGGGCGGATCTAAACAATTTTAACACTTGTATTGCTTCGAGTAACAGAGAGCTTACGTACAAATTACGAATTTCAGCTTACTTACTTACTTAAGGTGGCGCTACAGTCCGAGGTGGACCTGGGCCTCAGCCAACAAGCTTCGCCAGCCAGCTCTGTCTCTAGCTAGCCGTCTCCAGTTTCGCACGCGAAGTTGACTGAGGTCCCCTTCCACTTGCGTGCGCCACCTGAGTCTCGGTGCTCCTCTACCGCGCCGTCCCTGCGGTGTGGATTCGAAGATTTTCCGGGCCGGGGCGTTGGTGTCCATCCGCTCTAGATGACCCAGCCACCGTAGACGTTGTGTTTTGACTCTTTTGGCTAGGTCCGTATCGCTGTACAGCCCGTACAGTTCGATGTTATATCACCTCCTCCACTCTCCGTCTATGCAGACGGGACCGTAAATCGTCCGAAGAATTTTCCTCTCGAAGCAGCCTAAAGTGTTTTCATCCGCCTTTGACAGGGTCCATGCTCCTTTGACATTTCAGCTTCCTAGCTTAAAATTGAAGGCCTAAAAATTGGTGACATACGGACGAAAATGGCTCATTCGACTCAGAATTCGGTCTCGATCATATGCCCTTAATGTCTTGGGGGTCTTTCGTCATTATTTCGAAATATATACTCCATTCCTGTAGAATAGGGTATAAAAAATTTTTACGGTGATTATTTCACTGTGTTAAAAACTATGCATTAAAATTAATAAACCCTTGGTCGAGTGTAAAAATTGGTATATTTTTCAATTTTAAGGGCAGCAAATACTTTATTTTTCCCAGGGCTGCAAAATAGCTAGCCCGGGCCCTGGCAAGTGCCGCAGTTAGTATAGTAGTTACTTGAAAATCCAGTATAGTTGGTATCAATACAGCAGTTCTGTTTGCTTATATTAAAACGAAGAAATACCAGGCCCTTGAGAAACTACGGCCCAGGGGGTATCCACCAAGAATGAGATCTTCGAAGAGCATGCAAGCCAAGGTTCATAAGTGGTTTAATCAGGACCCGGGCTGAAGATACCTGCATACCTGTAGTCACGTCGGCCATTGATGGTAAGGTTTCGCGTTAACACAAGCCTCATTGACGGGTGTAACTGCGATGGATTTAGGTGTGGGCACACCAAACGATTGTGCCCGGGCACCTGCAAACTTGTTTGCATCTTTGCTGGAATCTTTCAGAAGAATCGACTGCAGACCGAATTTATAGGCGGCCAAGCTAGGCGAAACAATCACTATTGACTATTGAACACTGTACCTCTGGGCTTGCCCTGCCTTTGCTGGCTTTTCGTAAATGACGCTGTAAGTGCCAATCATAGCTCATTTGCACTGAAGCTCCATCTAATCCTTCATATAGAAAAATTTACAATAAAGGAACATGTTTTCGGCGTTCCATAGAAAAGTAGCAACCTCCGTCAAAAATGTATGACTGGGCAACTGGCAGGCACATCAAACCTTTTAACAGCTAATAACAGCATAACAGTGTAAAATGTGATCCGAAATGTGTCTACGCAGCGTAGTCAGCATCAGAATCAGAATCGAATATCCTATGTAGGCGCAAAACTTGGAAAATAACCACAATTTTACGAAGAAGCTGCAGATATTTGCGGCACTTCTAGGGCAAATTATTTGTTGGCCAAATCATATTGCTATCCCCTTTCCCTTAAGAAAACAGTGGCATTGAACTCGCCACACCCTTCGAGATTGTTCCAGTTTGTTGCGGCCAGACGCTCTCCGAATTCAACGCGCTCTGTAGGAAACTGGGCTCTTAATTGGTCTCCATACAAAAATTACTAGATAAAGCGCAAATCTAAAGCTTGATTAAAAAATAAAAATTAATGCAAAATTCACTTTTTTACGTCTGTAAAACAACGTAACATTAAATTTAAATAACTTAAAAACCATTTTATTTATAAGTCTTCTAAAAATCTTCGTCTCGAGGCACCATTAAGGAGCAAAGTTCTGCCGGTGACTTGCACAAGACCTTTGCTTGGCCTTCCACGAGCCATGCAATAATTTTTGATTACATTGAGTCTTATCAGAGTCCTTCGATGGTCGTCGACTGTCGCATCCATAAAAACACATTTTCGAGCTTATATCAACTGTCGACGGCGACTATCCTGTCGCTCGTTGAAATAGACCCTAAATAGGGTAAGAATTTTCAGCGTGATCATGAAAGTCAATTTCCTGCCCGTCAAAAAAGATGCATTTTTTACGACCGCCATTCTCAGTTTAATCACTCATTTCAATCAGATAAAGGGTGAACTTCGTCTCGCTGCAAGGAATATCACTTTTTATTTTTTATTTTCTGGAGGGTTTCTTTGCATATAAACACTTCACAAAAAGAATGATCCGAAAGCTTGAAATGGACATAAATCAAGGGAATTTTTATATTTCCTACACAAGAAGAACGAACGCGACACAGTAAGTGGCTGTGGCACTCAAAGTGGTCTTGAACTATGGAACCAAAACCGGACGGAGACTTTAGAAATTCATTTCTCTCGTGCAAACCAACTTTGAGCACAAAGTTGTTGTCCGGCAGCACTTGGATAGAAAATTTAAAATAATTTTTATTGTATCCGTTAATGGATATCACATTATATAATTAAATATTTTTTTCATTCTCCGACTTAATTTTTTTTTTGTTTATTCTTCTTTTGAACTTGACTCTTAGACTTGAGTGTCGACGAGCAGAGCACTCGGACGAGCTTCGTTTCACCTGGCTGATGTTGCACACGTTAACGCGTTTCTCTAAGTAGGTAATACGGTTCAAGTGGCGATTAAAAGAGAGCATTTTCACTGTACTCCATCCTGCAGCATTTGCATGGCTTCACAACTTCGTGTTAAAAGGTATTTTTACTGTTTACATATCTGTTTTAATACTAAACGGTTCACAAGCGGTTACTATACATAAAATTCATGGCTCTTGATAGCCATAAGGTTCACTGGTATTGGACTTAATTTGGTTTGCCTACGGTTTCCGGTCAATGCTAATAGCCCCCGACACAGAGCAAATGAAGGTCATGGAACATGTCAAGTTAAGCTCAAAGCTCTGTGTCAAGAGAAAAACGAGAAAAATAACACATCGGCAACATTTAAAAGGTTATAATTTTGCATAAACATTTCTTGCTGACCTATTCAATATATAAATGTGTTGTTTTATCTACGTTCATTTGTAGGTAAAAGATTGCTTGTTAAGATGTGTTCTAAGTCGTTGACATTGTCACGCTGTTTTGACATTATTTTTATTACTTTGGCCAAAAGATAAGTGTCGACCTCTATCATCTTTTTTAGTCATCAAAAAATAATTTGTTTCAATTATTTTAAATGTGCGGAAGCTCGACATAATGAAAGAAATTTGATTAGACTTTTGCGAAGATTTGAAATTAAGTCTTGAGGTATTAAATTCAAAAAATTAATTTATAGCTGCTTTTGGAAGGGACCCCACTTGATAAGTTGCAAAAAAATAAAAATAAAAAGGAAATTGATTGGAACGGCTTTATCTATCTTTCTTGGTCGCTTGCTAAATGAAAATTCGGTCTTCTTCTTGTTTATTTTATTTAGGCGCGAGGTTACGATCTGAGCTCCACCTGCACGTACTGCATTCCTATCAATCCGTTTGTGGAGTACGCTGATTGGACCTCAGAATAACCAGTCAGGTCACCTGGTTTTGGATCTCTTCATCACTGAGTCCAATTAAATGCTGTCTTCGTTGCATTTGTGTGATCCACGAATCTTTAGGCCTTCCTCATTTTCGTGATTGTGCTACAATTTTGATTGACATTGTCTTTTGACATTGAAAAATTAAAACTCGGTGTCTTACTCACAATGCTTGAGTTGAGTATGAGCCTCTGAGACCTTGACCTCAAGGTAAAGTTTGCCTGTGGAATCGGCAAAGTGTGCTGGTTCGACAATCATGTGTCGGTATGATTATATTCTGCGGACTCTCATTTCTATGTATTTAAAACTCATGACACCGTTCCACACAATCTCCATATTGAGTTGCTTGCATAACACTTGCTTGAACTGTGCAGATCGTCATGTTTTTATTAAGCCCCTAAGCTTGAGGAATAGCGAGGATACTTCAATTATGTGAGGTGAATTATGTGAGGTGAAGCGTGTGACGACCCAGCGGCCCTATATTGTTTTTTGAGGTGCAACTTCAACCCATTGCCCCTAATCCCTCTAATCCCTTTCATCATCCCCTACCCATACAACTACTCGTATATACTGAAACCTACAGGAGCAGTTGTTAAAACTCAAGAAATCATTAATGGATGGACAAGCCAAAGGATGTTTTTACTCGAGGTGGTACTGGCAATAGCCAAAACCCACCTGCAGTCTTGTCGACTACGACCGGGCATGCGGATTCTAGAGCTGGAGGCCCCAATTCTGGGTGAAGGCGAAGGCTCTCCAATCGGCTCTTTGGCAGTTTCCATGATCGCCTCCTGTTCTGCTATACCGAAAAGTATGAAGAATGAACCAAAGCTCGTTATGCGACTTACTCCCCCTCAGGACAATGGGACTGTACGCGCACGGCCTCCAAGTGAAGTCCAATTGTTGGAGTTGCCCATGCACCGATGATGGATGTTGGAGCAGCATCATAGGACAGAACTTGGTCGAAGCGGTTGGCTCTGATAGTCGGTGTGCTTCTATTTCGTTTCTCAAGTCACACGACTGTGAGGCTGCTAGTCTAGTGCTCTTTTAAGCAGAACATTTTTGGCCTGTGGAATTGAAAATAGTATAGCTTCCGTCCGTTGAAGAGCCATGACTGTGGACAGGTGACATCTGTAGTCTTCTAATCATCTGTAGGTTTCTTATCATGCTCTTTACGATAAGTAATCTGATAGACTTAGGACTTGCATAGTTGCGTTGAAATCCTTCGAGGCAGTTTAGATCGAAATGACAAATGGGAAACTTTTTGCTGTTGCATCGGCTCGTATAAGTCAATTCTCGTATAACTCTCTAACTACATCTCTATACCAAAGCCTGTTGGTGAACTTGTATTGTAAGGCACTGTTAATCTAGAAGGTTTGGCCTTCATCTTGCGCTACGATTCTCATGCTCAAAACAATGTTTGGGGCAGCAGCAAGTGTAGCCCAAAAGAAGACCATCTCTTGGAAAATGTGAAGTTTTACCATTTCAAGAGACGCGGAAGTCCGTGGAGCTTGGCTTGGATGTCTGCTCAAGATCTGAGCAGCATACCTGCCCATTGTTTTCGAACTCATCATATTCGCAAAGAGGTTAGGAAGCTACTGAGTCGGTTTTTAAAAACCCATTTTATAGAAGATCGATACATATCTATATCAATAGAAACAAAAGGATTTAAGAAACTTATTGCAAGTCGAAAAAGGACTCTCACAAAAAATATTGTGCGGAGTCGAATAAGTGAAACAAGTAGGCTTGCGAAAGTCCTTCCAAGTGACAACTCCAAGCAAGCTTGCTCCAATTCCTAAACCTGGTGTTGCACACTGAAACCAAGGCGGAGACCTTCCGACTTCTCCTATTGATGAACTGTTATAGGCATTGCTTCTTTTGTGAGTTTCTATAGTTACCTTGCAAGGCTTATATACCCACCGTTTGGGCGTAGGACTAAAATCGTATTATACCAAAACGTGGGTAGTCTTGCCTAGCCAAAAGTTTTGGAACCATATAAGTCCATCTTCTCTTCTGGTGAAAATCTTAGAGAGACTGGTTAAACTGACCGTGCGCAAGGTTGCATTTTGATGGGTTCCTCTTTCTGACATGCCAACGCGCTTATCAGCGCGGATAATCCTTCGAAACTTTGCTTCAAAACCTTGTTGGTAGGACTGAAGATTGTTGGTTTTCTTCACCAAAAGGAGTACGAGCTGGGTGTTTTCGTCGATATTCAGGGCGCTTTTAATTTTTTTTTTTTTTTTGAATACTAGGGTGGACGGAGAAACTTCAAAATCTTTCAAAGATACCAATACGCCCACTATAGCAGGTATATAATACCGAAGTAGCCGATATTGGTTAAGCGCGATTTCCACGTGCTAAAAAACCACCCATTTATGAGAGACACTGTGAAACTGCCAGAACGCACTTCATAGTAGTAAATTTTCGCTCTCTCATAATACTTCTTGACTACAACTAAGTTAACTTAACAAGTAGTTTACGCTTCCATAGTGTTGATCGCATTGGATAGGTTGCTTTCCAGTGAATGCACCTACTAAGCCGTTCATTCATGCGGCTTCACCCTACGTCGCTAGATCGAAGGGTCTTGTTCTTTGTAGTTGTCGCTCGTTGTTAACATCGTTAAGAGTCTCGTTTAGAGTACGGATCATTTCATTGTTGCAATGAACATGAAGGCGAGCATTTAGCTTTCGAGCGAAGTTTGTTACTTCTTCGCCCACGATAGCTATTCCTAAATCTCTGTGAATATCGCTATTCCTAATATACCATGGAGCATTCACAATTGCTCTTAGTGTCTTGTTTTGGAAAGTCTGCAACATGGACATGTTGCTCGGCTTGGTAAAACCCCAAAGTTGTATACCGTATGTCCAGGACGGCTTTAACACCTGCCTGTACAAGAGCAGTTTGTTATATATGCTTAATTTCGAAAAGCCTTAACTTCCGATAAGCCAATACATTTCCCTGAGCCTAATCTCGAGCTCGTCACGCTTCTTCTTTACGTGTGGTTTCCACCTTAGTTTAGCGTCCAGTGTCATCCCTAGATACTTCGCTTCATTTGCATAAGGGAGAGGTAAAGTGCATAAGAGGTAAATTGGTAACCCTTCTGTAAGTGATTCACATGCGTAGACTTGTTCTCGTTAAGAGCGATTCGCCAAGTCTTCGTGCAGACACAAATTCTGTCCAATGCTCATTGGAGGTTTCTCGTTGATGACTCGACTGATTCACCTGTTGCCAGGATGGCCGTATCGTCCGCAAACGTGGCCACGACAGTCTCGTCATCTAGAGGTATGTCTCTTGTGTAGAGCAGGAACAGGGTCGGACCGAGGACGCTTCCCTGGGGTAAGCCAGCCCGCATTTGCTTGAAACTCGAGTATTCACTACTCGAGTACACCTTACACGAAAGAGTCTGCTTTAAAGATAATTTTCCAATATTTTAAACATGTCTTCCGGTAAGTTTTGCCGTAGCTTATATTTCAAGCCTTCGTGCCATACCTTGTCGAAGGCTTGCGATACGTCGAGAAAAGCACTTGAACATATTTTTTCCCTTCTAAGGTTTTTTCAATTTCATGCGTTATTCTGTAGACTTGATCTGTTGTCGAATGGTTAGATCTGAAACCGAATTGATGATCCGGGATCAAACGTCTTTCTGCAATTATTGGTTGTAATCGCTCGAATACTTTCGATATTATCGGCAGAAGCGATATGGGCCTATACGATTTTTTATCATTTGCACATTTCCCCGGTTTTGGAACCATAATGACTTCAGCAACTTTCCATTGTCTTGGAACGTATAGAAGTCTAAGAGAAGCGTTTATTATATAAAGTAGCTTGACTAATGCCTTTTTTGGTAGCTCTTTCAATATTTCGCCAGTGATCAGGTCGTAACCCGGGGCCTTATTATTTTTAAGTTTGCTAATTGTCTGTCGGAGTTCAACTAACGAAACTTTTTTCATTCTAAAGCTATCAGGTTCCGCGTTGTTGTTTAGAACGTCAGCCAACGGCGAACCGTCGAAAGACTTGAATGTTTCCTCTAAATGTTCAGCAAACAAATTCGCTTTCTCTTTGTCTTCTCTTGCCCATTCGCCGTTAGCTTTTTTTATTGGTGCCGAGTGGATTGTAGGTTTTTTGATAGACTTAACTGCTTTCCACAGCGAGTAGTTTGAGCTCCTATCCGCCGACAAGCCTTCAAGGTATTCAATGGTCTCACGATTTTAAGATCTTGCAACATTCCTTTCAGTTTGTTAGAGCGGTGGTTCAAGAGGGTTTTGTCTGGGGGAGCCCTCGTGCCTTGCCATCTCCTACGCGCTCTTCTCTTTTCACGAATCAGTTCTTCGATTTCTAGCGGATATGTTTTACGCCCGTCGGTGCTAACTGCGTTCTTTTGGGACGAATTGTTGTTCCAAGCAGCGCTCTTAATTGCTTCAATGAATTTGTCAACTGGGGTTTCTAACTCGAAAGGAGTTTTCAATGGCATATTCAAGCCAACACCCTCCTTACAGTCCTTTCTGAAGGCGTCCCAGATCATGTTTTTTCTAGCTAATCTAGGAGCTCTTTCTATTTTCGCCAGTCTTCCACCCATCTTCAAGATTTCTCCTGAGTGGTCTGAGCAAAGATCATAACACTCTTCAATTCGAGTAAGGTATTTGGGGTACCCTTTAGCGATGAAAAAATCGACAAGGTCAGGCTTTTTATTCCTATCGGTTGGCCAATATGTTGGCTTAAGGCGCTTTTAATAACGCTACCTTTGATAGCGTGTGCAACTAAGCCAGTTAACACGACGTAGATGAAACATTCGTTGAATGGATTATAGGGCAATGCTAATGTGGAATGGATTATAGTGAATCATAACTGGGGTAAATAGCGGCTGCCCGCAAGGTAGAATTCTCCCCTTTTATGGTGCTTGGTGGTATAGACTCTCTGCTATCGGCTCTCAATCCACCTGGAATCCACACACAAACCTACGCGGATGATGTCGCCATTCTTTCTGTCGGCTCAAACCCTGTGCTCTCAGGCGCAGAGATCCCTACACTTTTTTTTTTTATAATTCATCCGCGTTCAAGGGGCTGTGGCTACCCTTATACTGAGTTAACATAACGCGAATGGAAAGGATCAGAGGAAAAAGAAGAGAGGAACTGATGCACTTTGGTTTTGAACTATTGTGGACTGTAGTGACGAGGAAAAACCTCCTTCGGAAGCCTGTTCCACATCCGTGTTGTTCGGCTAAAATAAATAAGAAGTACAATACAACGCGGTTCGTCCGAAATTGTGCTCAAGGGTGTACTGATGAGCGTTCCTTCTTGCGCGAGTATTGCAGTTGAATTCTTTAAGGGATGGAATGCAACTGGCTATTTCAACTTGATCGATGATTGGTGCACTACGATAGGAATGGGCTTTCAGGGAATCCTCTTAAAACTACGGTTGATCTTTTTACGAAAAGGACGTCGGTTACTGGTCTTACTCAACTCGTGCTTAAAGGTTTCACTATCCCAATATCCGATGAAGTCAAATATTTGCGAGCAATCCTTTATAAAAAAATTTTGCATCCAAGCTATTGAATCCAAAGCCGAAAAAGCATTTTCTTTTTTCTGACAGTGCAGAGGAGCTGTTGGCAAAGCTTTTCTTTATCTTCGAAAAGAATCCCTTGGATACATACGGCATGGTAAGACCACTCCTATCATATGCATCAGTTGCTGGATGAAACTAGCTTTCGTATCAGACAGAGGTTTATAGATGGAGTTGAAAACATTAAACTCAACTACCCCTTAGGCAAATACGCGTTTGTCTTCCAAGCGGAGATCTTCGCTATCCTAATGCAGCTTTGTGCTACGTTGTGACCTGAATGTGATCTGAATGACGTTTAGCGCTGCCACTGGAGCAGTTGTAATTGGAGCAGGTGTACTTTTAAAGAGAATTTAAAAGAGAACTTGAGGTTTTTGAGGTTTTGAGAATTTTAAGGTTTGTCTTAAGTTTAGCTGTTTCAGGCAGATGGACAGGGTCTATTGTGCAGCATAAAAGCAAACAAATATAAAAAGCCGTCGAACATTCGGCAAAACTCAAGCTCTGAACAAGATTTCCTACAACTAGATGGGGATGAGAACAGTAAGTTTATATGCTAATCTAACTTAAATTGAACTGTCTAAATTTAAAACAAAATTAATGTCATATATGTAGTTGCATTATCAAAATTTGCAACTGAAAAATTCTAAACCGCACAACTAACAATAGTACGTAAGTCCGCATCCATTTTTTCAGAACAAAAACTCAACCCAGCAACTGTCTTTTTTCTAATAGATTACTTCACAGATAAACCGCTAAAACCAGCGAAGACTAGGCCAAATCTTCAGGTTCCTTCTCATCAACTATAGTGTTGAAAGTGTGTAAAAACATGCCGGTTAATTTTGGGAATTCATTACAATTTTATGTCTGTCCCCGATACAGCTACCCACATAAAAGCGTGTGATTTCAAAAAATGCAGTCAATCTGGTACTGCAGGCAATTCTTCGTTATACTGCAACAATCCAAACTAGTTAATGCATTCAATCCAATGCAGCTGTTCAAGATCATTACAACATGCCGAAACAAAATCATTTTTTTACGACATTATCTCTGCAAAGTAGCAACTTTCCGTAAGCTTTTTTAATATTATGTACACTTGCAAAATTTGCATGCATAAATTAAGAACACAAAAAAAAAACAAGTATATGCACTCCTACTCGCAAGTGCTTTACTAAATCCTCTAAGCGTTACAAAGTGTAGTGCAATTTGTGCAGCATCAGTTCCTCTCTGCAGTTTCTTCTGCATTAATTTTCCAACTAATTACGTGCTGGACCCTAAGTTTTAATAGTTTAAAATAATGTGCTGATAGCGTTTTAAAAAATTAGCATGATGCCTAGAAATGGAGCTGAAAATCATGCACATTCGGATATAGAGATATCGAAAACTTTTGGCTATCGAAGTGGCGAACATAAGGCATATAATGTGCTACACATACCGTAAGCCCAATAAATAAATTAACCTTATTTAGCAATACGATGTCAAGTGTAGATTTTGCTGACTAAATTGTGTGACCATTTTCGTTTTCGTTACCTACTTCACAGCGTTGGTGCTTATAAATTGTTTATTTATGGGCGACTAAGGCTTGTGTCGTGTTGAATTTCACTTTCAACGCTTGAACGGTTTTCAAATTCAATACGTACCCCCGCCTGGACCTATGGTTCAAATGCGAGTCACTAATTATTTTGTTTTGTTACAGTCAGCAGCAGCCACGTTTCATTGATTTAGAATCGTTACACGTATCTTGAATGTTTACCTTTTTGTTGTGATTATTTAATGTATGAGTATGTATGGATAGTGCTGTGAGGCGGTGGCGTAACTAAGTTTTTACGTGCCTTTTTCAATTTGTCACAGATGTTAAAGAGATTCTAATCTATGCCGTAAAACGATAGTGTAATTAACAAACGGTGTAATTTTACGAACAGACATGCTTCTGGTATTTAAAGGCAGTAATCAATCATTCGTACTCTTCTTAGATCAGAAATTATTTGTATTTAAATTAGACTTGGAATTATCTGCAGAAAAATTCTTCATATCTTAAAAGGCTTATGAACCTCTACCAACTTCATTGCAAGGACATAATGTCACCTACTTTCTTAAGGTGACGCTATAGTCCTGGCGGACCTGGACCTCAGCCAACGCAACCGACGCCAACCAGCCGTCTCCAGTTTTTTGTATGCTAATACTAATTTGGCTGAGGTCCCCTTCTACTTGCGTGCGCCACCTGAGCTTCGGTGCTGCTCTACTGCGCCGTCCCTGCGGGGTGGATTCGAAGATTTTCCGGGCCGAGGCGTTGATGTTCATCCGCTGTGCAGACGGGACCATAAATCGTCCGAAGAATTTTCCTCTCGTAGCAGTGTGAGTTTGTTAAGACACACACTTAAAGTGTTTTTATCCGCCTTTGACAGGGTCCATGCAGAAGCACCGTCAAGGACTGCTGGGAAGACGAGCGCCATAATGTTACCATCTTCGAATCAAAAGATTTGATATAAAAACGTAAAAGCTTGTTTTGAAAAACTTTAGCAGGTATAAACGTAGAACCCAAGAAGTCAGTGGGCTTGAAATATTTTCTTAAACAGGTCCTTGACTTCTGTAGGAAAGAAGCACAAACAATGTCTTCACATGGCCACGCAAAATGGCTCTGGCTATCGTTTAATCGCTTGGATTAAATATCCCACTTGTCTTATTTAAGTAAAAGATCATCTTTGCGACCAAACGTCATGTGGTGTTACAGAATTCAAATTTTATTTCGTACAACTTGAATACATATTTTACATGACTGTATTAAAAAGTTGGTAGTACACTAGATGCGGATTTAGGGTAAAAAAAAAATAGTATTCGTTCTGTGCGAATATGGTTGCCATAAAGACTAAAGAAAAAATGAGAACTAGAGGTAGTCTCACACTTTGTAGGCTGCTGCATGTTATTTGGATTATAAGCGGTGAAAGAATTAGACTTGCTGGGTTAAGCCGAAACGGAACTAAGAAAAAATATTACCTTATTATTCAGCATAGTAGTGTTGATAAAGTCAAGCGGGTAAGTGCAAATGGTAAATAGGAACGGGTATTAAGAAATTCGTTACAAACGACACTATTTACCATGTAACACCAAATTCGAAAGTTTTTTGGCCAGAATTCATATGCTGTATGTAAATTATATGTGGGTGCCGTGGCGTAGTGGTTAGTGTGTGTGCTTACTACGCCGGAGGCCTGGGTTCGAATCCTGCCATCGTCACCTGAAAAAAAAAGACTTGTTCTTTTTCACGGTCCCCACCTCAGCGAGGGTCTGACAAACCCTCCGAGAGTATCATTTGTCTTGAAAAACTTCTCAAAGTGTAGGTCCCTTTGTATGTAAAAGAAATTTACACACCAACATACATTGTTGAGAAGTTGGCCCTGGTTCGCCTCGAGCTGTTGCGCCACTCTATTCATTTATATTTATTTATGTAAATTATATGTAAAAATTAAAATCAATTGATTCTAATCTCGTTAAAATCATGAAAAAATGAGTTAAAAGCGAAAAATATTGCTTAAAAAACATTTTTTTTCTAAAAAAAAAAAAACACCCCTTATAGTGGGCGGAGCTCAATACTTTGCATGTACCAAATTCAGAAACTGGTAATATCTTTAATATTCTTAACATATTTTTTTTTCATTTGAATAAATTTTCCGAGAAATCAGGTTTTTAGAGATCTAACATGTTAAAAGTGGGCATGGTCGATGGGTGGTAAATCTTTTGTCTATATTAAGGGCTTCCTGAAATTACGCCATAGGAAATTAGGCTAAAAAACGAAAATGCAGAAAGAGTCAAAAAATCTCCATACGAATTTTTTGGCGTTTTTTCATACGAAAACACACCAAATTTTTTTTGGCGTTTTTTAAATTTTTGGCATTTTTTTCCTTTTTTTTTTGCTTTTTTAATTTTTAAAATATGCCCAAAGGTAAAAAAAATATTGGAAAAAAGCCAAAATTGGTTTTTAGCTTTTTTCAAAATTCCAAAAGGAAAAAAAGGCGAAAAAATCGATTCGACCTTATTACGTTCTGCTTTATTTCAAGGCACCGGAGGTAAGTTCGGAGTGCAACATAAAATTACAAAGCCAGGCAGTGGCTGCTGGAGAAGATCAATACAATCTTCTCTGAGCGAGGCGATCCGCGGCAGGCGTCGCGGAGCGTCTTGAATGCGCGGGGGTACACGTGCGGGTGTCGCGGCGTTGCGTTATGTGGCGCGACGTGTATCCGAGGACATGTGCACTCAAGAGGATACAAGCATCCACAGGTTTTCTAAGCCCACCTCTGTCTATCAACTCCTACTCTCACCTCACCGTGGTGAACACCGGGTGCCTAGTACCTCAACTGGAGATTGGGTTTCAACCCCCTTGGAAGGTTGTTGGGGGTAGCAGACGAGAGAGGGGGGAGGAGTGTTCCCAAAAAGGCACTTCTCCTTGCATCCGACCGGCAGCAGAGGAATTCCCCAGATGGAATCAACGGTGGCGTCCATAATTCCAGTCAGGGCGAACTACTTAGTGAACACCTTATATGGGCTACTACGACGTGTTCGGAGCTCAGGCCTATAAGGAGCGGGCTATCCGGCTCTCCGTCCTTAGAGCTAAACAAAGGATCTGGTCCTCCAGGTTGGGGGTCGTGCCGTCGGGGTGACTTCCCGGCCACGTAAAGAAACACCAGTCACGAAGCAGAAACAAGCCTCGGATTGGGACGGATTTACTGTTGACGACCAATGCAAACGAGAAAAGGACAACGATCTCCGGATCTCTTAACAGACCACGTGCAGCCGAGCAACTAGCGGAGGCCCTTAACGACTGCAAGGCAGACATTACTGCCATCCAAGAAACGCGGTGGGACGGGCCGGACAAAAGAAGGATGAAAAACTGCGACCTCTACTACGGCGACTGCTATCGGCATCAAAGACAGCGCCTATTTGGATGTGGTTTCGTTGTTGGAGGCAGACTTAGGCAAAAAGTCTTGAGCTTCAACTCTGTAAGCGAGCGCCTCGCGACGATCCGCATCAAGGCTAAATTCGCCAACATTAGCCTCATATGCGCGCATGTCCCCACAGAGGAGAAAGATGACGAGACCAAAGATATGTTCTACGAGCTCCTATACAAAACTTATGAGCAGTGCCCTAGCTACCACATTAAGATTGTTCTTGGCGATTTTAATGCCGAGCTAGGAAGGGAGGGCATCTTTGGTCGTACTGTCGGAAAGCATAGCCCGCACGACACGACCTCCGATAACGGATTCAGGCTGATCGACTTTGCTGCGGGCCGACACGTTATGGTAGCTAGTACACAGTTCCCGCATCTCAATATCCACAAAGGGACATGGAGATCTCCCGATCAATCAACCGTCAGCCAGATTGACCATATTGCGATCGACGCAAGGCACTCCTCCAGTATCATGGATGTCCGAACTTTCCGAGAGGCCAACATTGACTCGGGTCACTACCTTGTTGTAGCCAAGGTACGGCCGCGGATATCCCGACCAGCGCCAAGTAATGGAAATACTGTGAGGAAGTTTGACGTCGGCCGACTACAATCGCAAGAGATCGCCAGGTCCTACGAAGTCCTATGCAGCCAGCATCAAGTATTGATAGCCAGTGGCAACATTGCCAAAATGCCATCAGAGACGCCGCCTCTGAAGTGCTGGGTTTCACACAGCCACCACAACGAAACCCCTGGTTTGACGATGAATGCCGGAAAGCACATGCAGCTAAACAGGAAGCATACAAAGCGGCGCTGCACAGAAGGACGAGAGCTGCTCGCAAACTCTACGAGCAGAGGAGGAGAGATGAACACCGGAAGGAAAAAGATGGACACCAGATGGTGATGATGGTGAAGATGGACACCATGGTGAAGATGGACACCAACGCCCCGGCCCGGAAAATCTTCGAATCCACACCGCAGGGACGGCGCGGTAGAGGAGCACCGAGAGTCAGGTGGCGCACGCAAGTGGAAGGGGACCTCAGCCAACCTTTTGCGTGCGAAACTGGAGACGGCTAGCTAGAGACAGAGCTGGCTGGCGAAGCTTGTTCGCTGAGGCCCAGGTCCACCCCGGACTGTATCGCCACCTTAAGTGAGTAAGTAAGTGAGTCCATTTCACCCGACTTTGGTCAAAACCCAAAAGAACTCCATCGGTGCATGTAAATTAGTCCTTTGCTATTTTTGAGGGTAAAACGAAAATCGTTTTTTTGGTGTTTTATCCAAAAAAAGAAAATCGTTTTTTTTTGTCTTTTATCTTATATTTGGGGTGCCGTGGCATAGTGGTTAGTTTGTGTGCTTCCTACGCCATAGGTCTGGGTTCGAATCCTACCATCGTCACCAGAAAAAAAAGACTCGTTTTTTTTTTCACGGCACCCACATCCGCGACGGTCTGACAAGCCCTCCGAGAGTATCACTTGTCTTGAAAAACTTCTCAAAATGCCGTTCGGATTCGGCAAAAAATTGAAGGTCCCCTTGTACATATGTGTAGAATTTATAACACACACAGCATACATTATTGAGAAGTTGGCCCTGGATCACCTCGAGCTGTTGCGCCACTCTATTTATTTATTAATTTATTTATTTATTATCCACACCATATTTGGAAATTTAGCCAAAAAAGGTCTAGTTTTTTTGGCGTGATTTCCGTTTCACACTTTGGCTCTTTTTCCAAAAAGTTTGACGTAATTTCCTTGATTTAGGCGTACTTTCCTTTTGCTTTTTGACATTTTTCCCAAAAATTCGAAACGAAAATTTTTTGGTCTTTTTTCTTTTTGGCGTAATTTTAGGGAGCCAATGAAAGTCTTCTGGTCACTATAATTGCTTTGCACCAAAATTTGAATTCCTACGCATTGTCTAACTTGACCACAAGCATTTTGAAATAAAATGTGAAGCAGAGGTAGTCTCACATTAAAGTCAATTGTGGGCTTAAAATTGAGTATGATTGTATTTTCATAATTTGCCAGTACAAATCGAGAGCCAAGAAGGTACGCTCCAAGTTTCAGCTTTCTAGTTTAATTTTGAAGCCCTAAAAACTTCATACATACGCACAGACGGACGGACATGGCTTAATCAATTCACCTGTCGGTCTCGATCATATCTCTAAAAGGTCTCAATGGTTAACGGTGATTATCTAACTGTGTTAAAAACGATGCAATTAAATAGTAATATATACCCTGGGTCGGAATCAAAATTAATGTAGTCTGGGTATAAAAATAGATAGATGTGGGTGTTTTTTCATGCCTGCTGAGGAGTGAGACAAGGTTACACTTTAAGGCCAAGCCTATTCGCATTTTTTATACCCCATCCCATTGGAGAATCTAAGTTTGTCACATAGTTTGTACAACAGCACTGTTTAATAATAATGGTAGACCCCCAAGACCTTAGGGGCATATGATCGAGACCGAATTCTGAATCGAATAAGCCATGTCCGATCGTCTGTCTGTATGTCACACGTTTATAGGCTTTAAATTTTAAGCTAGGAAGCTAAAATTTAGTGCATTGTTATCCGTAGCAGGACGGTTGTTAAATTTTTTTAAACCCGCTCACAGACACGCCCACATCGGAGTAAATGTGCAACTACCTCCACAGCTTTCCAAACTGTAAGACGTCTTTAAAGCCAGAAATTTGATCTTTTGTCTATTGTAAGATACACAAAATAAAAATGAAATCGCTTTACCTCCCCTAGAGGGCGTGGCATCGATTTAAAGTGTAATTTTTCAAATGCATTTTATTCAATATTTTTGTTCCAAATCCAAAAAATTTGAGAAAACACTTAGTTGTACATTTTGTTAATACAAGATTTTGGGCCACGCCCAAATTTGGAGGCAGAATTGAAGAAGAACCTCAAAATTTCCAGAAAAACGCTATTTCGTATGGCCTTAAGCCTAATTTAGGACAGAATAAAAATAAAAATTAGTAGGTAAGGTAAACAAGACTGCATTCTAGATTCGTTCATACAAAGCTTTTAGCCACGCCCCCCTTTAGGGGTCGATTTAACAAAAATATTGAACATGCAAATTGCATTTTTACGTACATTTAAGCGTAACATGGAAACATCTATGTTACTATTGATAGTTTATAATATGGGGATGTGTGTTTCCTGAAGAGGATCAGTTCGGTTTTCTGGGGGTTGACCACAACTAACCATTCATCATGAGCGCTTGTTTGAAGCATTTCTTATTAGTTCTCTTAAGGTATTTATGTATTCCCCCGACACGGTAGCTATTGCAATGTCATCCACATATTGACAATGATCACTCTGCATCCCTCACCTTTGAGGCTTACAAGTGTTATTAGTTCCCTAGTTTTTTTTCTGTCGAAACGTGGCCATAGGCCTTGAGTTGAACACCCTGTCAGAGAAGACCTCTTACGGTCGGCAGTCTTTGTAATATTTTTCTCCATAGTGCCCTTACTATGCAAAGGGGTGGTTTGATGTTTAAGGCCTCACTATTTCCAAGAAGTCCATTTCCATCTATACCGCAGCAGGATGCTGCACAGTCTCATCTCTCAGTCAGATTTCATATTAATAGACTCCATTGGTTTGAGAGTATAGTGATGTTAATGGCACTATCTCTTGAGAATACTTTAATTAATTCAGTTGTTGATAAAACACTACATCTCGGTAAGTAACACCACAAACATGAAAAATGATTAGCTAATCACTTATCATCTCCTTTAAGTATAAATCTCTATGATCAGAGTAGATAATTCTGAGGTGTGTACCCACGGGAAACGGGGTATAACAAAAAAATAGGTAAATCGATGATCATTACAAAATGATTAAAATTTCAATAAATAAATTTATATATTCCTGAATGGTTGAATATTTTAATTAATTTCATTAATGGCTGAATTTTAAACTACTAAAAAAAGAAAAAATTTAAAGTGCATACAGTAATAAATTGACTTACCTCTCGCTGAGGAGAATTCTCTCTATTAAGGCTCCACTTCATGATGGGGGATTGGGACTACCATAAAAGAGTTGACTTCATTTGGACTGGAATAAATAAGAAGTTTCAAATAAGTATTTAGTGCCTAATTTTTAGGCAAGACATACATAAAAACTACGGGGTTATTAGTAACACGGTTTATTGGCGTAATGTTAAATGTAATGTATAAAATTTTCCTTAGGGACCAAAAATTGGAAACATGGTAGCGCTCTTTTAAACACTTAAATGTCCTACATGCGTTTAAGAAAAACCATATTAATCACCAAAAAATGTGCAAAATTTCGTTTTTTTGCAATTTCCTGGTAGATCCTGAGAGTTTTCAAGCAATCACGAAGTTGATGCGATAAGTCAATATTTGAGTTGAGTCAATATTGAAACTAAGTTACAAGTGTATAGCTATGGCTTCTTATGTTTGTTTATGAACTCGCCATAAAGTGAATCCTTATTGTTCGGCACCACTTTTTGTGTGAACCTTCATGTCCGCAGTATCTGATTTCATCCTTACTTCCCGAAAGTGGGAAAAAAATTACAAAAACAGGTCAAAGGAAGCGAAGATACACACTTTTTACCTGTTAGGGTGAATAGCAATCATTCATAATACCAAGGTGCTGCACACTTGTGGGAAATGCCCATTTCTTTTCCTCTAATGGATGGCGAAAAGACCCTTTTTGTTTTTTCCCCTGGCCTGAAATCAAGGGCACCAATAAATTACGGATTTTCCCACGTAACCATGTGAGATTGAATACTTATATAATACGATGTATACATGTTTATGGCTCCCAGTTGATATGATGCCGAGACGTGAGGAAACATGAAGGGAACTCCTTTTTTTGTTTTCCTTAATCTAATAGTAATCTTACAATACGTGTCGTGTTTGAAATAAAAATGATCACAAGAACCGCCTTCTTGTTTTTAAACCTAAAGCCCACGATCGACGAATTGAACCTGTACTTCGTAACATGAATTTGCGGTTTGATAGAAAATTAAAGGATGGTGTGTCTCCAATCAAAATTCATGGATTTTCCTAAGATTTATAATCTACTAAGAACTCGCACTAGTATAGGTAAGCCTATAAAGAACTGTTTAAGACGGGCTAAGCAATGCCTTCGATAGGATCAGTCATTCCTTTTAGGTCTTCTTTATTGAGCTAGAGAGCTTGACTCGAAAAGGTAAGGTCCGCGTGCAGCCACGACCACAATTGAATTGACTGTAAAAAAAACCTCATTCTTAAATATTATTTCAAAAAACCTCTTGATCAAGTAAGGTGCGGGACTTCGATTTTTTGTGTATAGCAATTGTGGGCAGGAGCCTTTAGTTGGAGGAAAATTGAACCGCCGACCATGCCCCCAGAGACTAAAACGAGCCGAAAAATTTTCGCCGTGATCGAATACTCGTTCGAAAAAACGAGTACGATCAAACCGAGTGTGTATACTCAAAAGGCTCGAGAACACTTCTGTACCGCAAACGGTACAAAGCGAGTATTTCCATGAAAACGAACGATCCAAACGAGTATTTTTCGAAACCACTACCAACGAGTTCGAATAAGTGCGAGTACCTTGTTTGCGAGCGTACTGATCGGCAATCAGGTTTTAGGGGAATGTTTGTTCGTTTGATTCCTTTGTTAATTTCTGTGTGGAATGGATGCTAGAGAGTCAATTTACAGTGGAATGGTGGTAGCACTTCTTTTTGTCATGCAGGTGTGAGTTGAATTATTTAATGTGTGTCGACTATTGCTTTGACTGTTTCACAAATAAGTTTTTTTTAGATAAACAGATAATTTACACAGCTGAACAATGATGCAATAAGTCCAGTAGGTAAATATTATACCCCTACGCCTTTTGGAAAATACATTTTGTCATTCAGTTATTACATAGGTAGGTCTACCACTTTTATGACATTAAATTGGAAATACGCATCTTACACATATTTTTCATTCACCTTACTTAAGGTGGCTCTACAGTCCGGGGTGGAACTGGGCCGTTGCCTACCTACCCATAATTATTACTTTTCGGGCCTTTTGCTAGAACTTCCCATGCTACAACTAGGTATTTCAATTTAGCTATCTACCTACTTCAAAAAACCTGCAAAGAACATGCACACACGTAGATCTTAATTTCTCAAGGAAAAAACCAAACGATCAATACGATCATCCCATAAAATGTGCGAACAAAAGTACTGATCGAAAAGATCGATTCTGTTTGCAAACATTCGAATACTTTTGTGTATGTGCCACGAGCCTTTTTGAACTTCGGTACACAGAAGCGAATTACTTGCGAGTATACGAGTCATTGGGATGTACCGCTTGCAAGGGGGTTCTACGCGTGGCACACACAAAGCATACAGAAAAGTCGAACGAATACGAACAATCAGAAAAATATTTTTTTGTGTTCGATCAGACTCGTTTAATCTCTGATGCCAGGGAAATAACGGGTGATTTTTTAGCTGGTTTGGTTTTGGCAACACTGGTTTTGACAGCTGACGTGTGTTTAGTACCTTGTGTCACTGTCAAACAGCTTCAGTTTGGTTTGCAATTTAACCATGGATCGTCTTACAAATGAACAACGCTGGCAAATTATTGAATTTTACTATCAAAATTCGTGCTCGGTTCGAAATGTTCATAGCGCGCTGCTTCCATTTTATGGTCGGCATTCTCGACCTTCTGAGCAGTCTATTCGGAAGATTGTGACCAAATTTCGCACCAAATTTACTTTGTTGGACATTAAACCACCAACACGTTTACGTACTGTGCGTAGTGAAGAAAATATTGCGGCCGTATCAGATAGTGTGACAGAAGAAGAAGGCCAGCAGTTAGGCCTTTGTTACAGCACTACGTGGAAAATTTTGCGGAAGGATTTGGGCGTAAAGCCTTTTAAGATACAGCTGGTGCAAGAACTAAAGCTAGCCGACCTACCACAACGCCGAAGACGGTGCCACATGCCACACAGCACGCGAAACAATGGCGCAATTGCGAGGCGAGTTTGGTGAACAGTTAATTTCACGTTTCGGGCCGGTCAATTGGCCGCCTAGATCGTGCGATTTGACACCATTTGATAGTATGATTTGACACCATATAGTATGATATTTAAAGATTCGTTTCAGAGAAAAGCTCGCCTATCTTATTCACGATCAAGAAGTTATGACTGCATGCTAGGTTGTATATATATACAAACGACCACCATTTGTTGTCTGAGTGCTCCATCGTAAAGGATAGTAAAAGCCAACAAAAAAGGGGTTATCACCACCCCTAAAAATTCTTATACATATGTCGCTAAATGAAATGAATATACGAAAGAGAATAGGATGACTGATAAACATAATTGAAAGTAAAAAATTATCGATTATAAATACCAAAGTAATGTATTTTCGAGTGAAAGCAATGGTATGACCAGGGCTCTAGGAAATAATGCCCCAATGCAATAATGCCCCAATGAAATCAGGCCCCAAATTGAAAAATTATATAAGGCCCCAAAAAGAAGCACGAAATGCAACAAAAACTTGGAATTTCTATATTGGGGTCTTATTTCATATTTTTGGGGCTTATTTTTACGTTTTTGGGTTCTTATTTCATTTTTGTATTGTCTCTTCATCTCATATGAAAATAACTCTTCATTGCACTGTTCACTATGAAAGAAGGACCGGCCACTGTCCCTTTCTTCAAATACGCAGGGGTGCGAGGTTGTGTATATGCAAATCTTAAATGTATATAGATATAGATATATGTAATATGTTTTAAATCTGTATGCAATCCTCCTGTCCGCTTTCACTTTTAGCTTCCTTATATTAGATAATATTGGAGCCTTATTCCATTTTGATTTTGCGGTCTTAGGTAATTATTAAATATAGCCCCACTTTTGGGACCTTATTTCATTATTTATTTTGGCCTTATTTCATTGGGGCCTTATTTCCTACCGCCTATAACCAGCTGACATATCGCTATATCTATGGAATAGCCGCCACGTTAAATAGCCGCGGATTAGGAAGCCGCTTAGTTTGAAACAGACGTTCCTGGGTTTTCTTATTACTGGTTTTGAACCGCCTTGAGAAATATTCGTCCTGGTACCCTCCATATCTGGTAATTTTTCTCCTACGTTCTTGCATCTGAATTGAGAAACAGCGACCCCTGAAGACGAAACAATTTCTTAATTAATCCGAATTTATTGAAATTTAGTTGATTCATTTTACTATTATTGGCTTCCCCATTTTCTTCAAACATCTTTTTACATTCCATAGCCTTTCATGGAATTCCGTTGCCATTCATAATTCAGAAATTTTTTTAAAAATATTTGCTCTTATTCCTTATAAGATTTTCTACCGACCCAGGGTATATTAATTTTCATGCATAGTTTGTAACACAGTGAAATAATGACCGTAGACCCCTAAGACCTTTTAGAGATTTGATCGAGTTTGACAGGGGAATTCATTGAGTTATGTCCGTCCGTCCACCCGTCTGTATGTGTGAAGGTTTTAGGTCTTCAAAATAAAGCTAGAGTGCTGAAACTTGCGGTGCATAGTTGGAACCAATGCTGCACAGACAAGTTGTTTAAATTGGTTAAATCCGTCAACGGCCTTTTGACCAAGCTAAACAAGGCATAGGAACTCAAATGTTTGTGTGGAAATGTTGCTGGAGTACGATGAAAATTGAACAGCCCCCACCATCGATCATGCCCACTCTTACAGTATATTTTTAAAAACTTGATTTCTCTGAAAATTGCATTTTAATTGGAAAAAAATTCTTTAAGTTTTTAGGAAATTTTTTTTTGCTTAAGTTCTCGATTTTAGGGACCATGTCGTTATCTCGAACGATAAAAATCTCTGGTACAAGCACAGTTTAAACCAGAGTTCACTGATTGATTTCTTTGTTGTACCATCGTGTGTTCAAAGAATGATTTGTGATGTTCGAGGAGTTCGTTTCAGGGGAGCTGAGTTGTCAACTGATCACCCTTAAGTGCTGTGTAAATTGTTTTTCAGTGACAGTATTCCTTTGCCACCCAGCCAAAAATCAAGACTGGTGACCTGCATGCGGTGGGAAAGGTTGCAGAATGCTGACTCTGATTTCAGAGAGCGCTTTGCACAGCATGTTTCGGAGAAGTTTGAACAAATTCCAACTGACCTATTGAATGTAGAGGAGGAATGGCAGCTGTTTTTATCGGCAGTCATTGCCTCTGCAGGAAATGTTTGTGGAGTGAAGCGGCTTGGGGTAGCCGCTTGGTTGTGGAGAAAAGAACTGCTTGGTTTAAAACGCCTGGAGTTCAAGAAGCAATTAGAGAGAAGATGAGAGCCTACATTGCGTGGATCCAATGTAGAAACTCAACTTCTCGAGCCCGGTACAATGAGGCGCGAAGGACTTCTAATCTGGCAGTCAGAACAGTCAAGGAACAGTCATGGAAAAAGTTCGGCGAGAAGTTGGAGCACGATTACAGATCTGCAAACAAGATATTGAATATCATTTAAGGGGTTAAATCTAAGGACGGTAAACTTCTTTCAAATGAGAGCGATGTCTTGCGCAGATGGAGAGAGCACTTTTCGGAGTTGCTCGACCCCCAACAGGGCACTGAATATGGCATTCCCACTGCTGACGAGATAACAGTCCCACAGTAGACGAAGTTACTAAAGCGATTAAATCGCTAAAAGTTGGCAAGTTTGCTGGAGTTGATAAAATCCGGCCAGAAATGCTCAAGGCAATGGGTGAAGAGGGTGTTAAATGGGTAACACGTGTCATTAAGGTGGTTTGGGATAGCGGGAAGGCACCTAGCGATTGGCAAACGGGAGTTATAGTGCCCATTTTCAAAAAAGGGGACCGGAGAGATTGCGCTTACTATAGGGGCATATCTCTCTTGAGTCTTCCGGGAAAAGTATTCGCGAAGGTGTTGGAAATGCGTTCCAGAGCTGTAATCGAGCCTTTGTTATGGGAAGAACAGTGCGGCTTTCGGCCTGGCAGAGGCACAACCGACCAGCTTTTTACTCTGAAGGTTATTCTTGAGAAGGCCTGGGAATATGCCAAACCGGTCTATGCGTGTTTTGTAGATCTGGAAAAGGCGTATGACCGAGTCCCTCGGGATACACTGTGGAGAGTTTTGCAGGACTATGCGCTGAGTGGGCCTCTTCTGAGAGCCATCCAGTCTTTGTATGAAAACTGCAGAAGCTGTGTACGGATAAATGGCGTCAAATCCCGTCCTTTTGATGTGCGCGTTGGACATCGCCAGGGCTGTGTTCTGTCGCCGCTCCTTTTCATAGCATATATGGACTGGATGGTGAAGCGCAGTCTTGGCGAGCAATGTTTCGAATTGGCTGCCATCAGGATGAGCCATCTGCTTTTCGCAGATGATTTGGCCATCCTTGCATCATCCAAAGAGGAACTTCAACGAGTACTGGATAGGTTTGCAGCCGTCTGTGGAGATGCAGGGATGAAAGTAAACGTGAACAAATCGGAAGTGATGGTTGTTTCCCGAACTCCTGTGCAGTGTACCCTGTACATAAATGGAGTTCCATTAAAACAGGTGGAGAAGTTTAAGTATCTCGGGGTCTTTTTCACGAAAGATGGGAGGAGTGATACTGAGTTGTCCTGAAGAATCGGCCAAGCTGGAGCAATAGTGAAGGAACTGCACCGGCCAGTCATCAGGAAAGCTGAGCTTGGAGTGAAAGCAAAGATCTCAGTTTTTAATTTAGTGTTCGTTCCGACCCTCATCTATGGTCATGAAATTTGGGTAATCACCGAAAGAATTAGATCGCGGGTACAATCTGCCGAAATGAGATTCCTGAGGTGCGCTGCTGGTGTTACTCTAAGGGATAGAGTGTGAAACGTCAGTATTCGTGGGAATCTTAATGTTGAGCAGCTACTTCTCCGAGTGGAGCGATCGATTCTTCGATGGTTTGGACACGTTGTTCGCATGCCCCCTGACAGACTTCCTAGACAGGTCATGCTAGCCGAGATGCGAGCGCGTCGCCTCCCTGGTAGGCCAAGAAACAGGTGGTGGGATCAGGTAAAGAACCTCTCTGAGTCCCACCTGGCGATTGCGCTGGAGTCTCTTGAGTTGGTGGCGGAGGATGGAGAAAGATGGAAGGACCATTTAGCCACCCTCGCTCCGCGACCCTTTTAAAGGATAAGCGGCATTCGAAAATGATGATGATGATGATAAAAATCTCGAATACAAAAATCTCGAACGGTACAAATTCTCGAAAAAATCTCGAATGCAAAAAGTTTTTCGACATTTTTTAAAAGTTTAAATTAAGTGGGTGGCAAAAAAAAATCAGGCAGGTGGTTGCAGGGGGGCAACATGCCCCCATACATAATTCACTGTGTGGCCATAAGGCGTATCACATGGTCAAGCTTGCACTTGTTTATATCATTACCCTACACCACTATCATAACATAGAAAGTGTTTGAAACTCGCCGCGAATTTTTAACATCTTCTCAAGCATGTGAGTCTACTAACCCCACTCTCCCCTATATGTAGGTCATTCGAGATTTCGGTTTTCGAGATTTTATTTTTCGAGATTTTTGGCTTTCTTATTCAGACCTAAGAACTTCAAGATTTTGTGTTGCTGCATAAATAGGGTCAGTAAGTAAGCATACATACAGAGGTGCAAGAGTTCGTTCGTAACGAACTTCTAAATATCTGACCCTCTTTACCCTGTCACACCAAATTTAAAATTTTTTTGGCCTGATTCTATATGCTGTAGTCAATTCTCCAAACATTGTAATAATGGCTAGTCCCATGATCATCTCAAACGCTGCCAGGCGAACATCTTCAGGAACCTTTATATTATAATAATGCTGAAATTAAGTGACAGCTCTTTCTATGGTTTTCCATAAGAGAACATTTTTCCAATATTTCAATGTTTCCAATCAATGAGAAGAAGGAGAATACTAAAGAACATCGAATAGCCCATATGATGGTAGGTTTTTGAAGTACATTAATTTAAAAGCTAACCGAACGTATCGTTGCTTATTATGGGATTCGTATTCACTTAAAGTGGTTTTCTAGTAAATCGTTATTCTGTCGTGTTCAATAGTGGAAATGTATTTGAGTTAAGTATTCTCGTTGAGTAGCTCAAAACTTCTCGAAAAAAAGTACAATTATTCTTGTATACCGATGGTAAAAGCAATTAAATTTCAAACTGATAAAGCAATAAGGTACCTACATTTCAGCGACCAACTCTGAAGTTAAGTTATCGCCGTCAGCACAGTAGTTAATGATGTATCTATGAGTAATTTATTTATTTTTAAACAAATCGTGAGCAGAAAAACGTTCATTCTTCAATTTTGTGTGTATCTTTTGTCGTGTTGTCTTTATTTCAAATTGAAAACGTTTCCTGTCTTAAAACACAGAGATATTAAATGCACAACTTTGTCTCTTTCATAAAGCTTTAATAAATTATAATTTTTTTATGAAAAGTTATTTTTTTTACATAGATTTTATAATTAACCTTGAAGCAGTAATGGATGGTCATCACTTAAGCAAGCAATTAGAATCTTATAGCTATGACCTAACCTACGTGTGAACACATATAATGAATAGAATCATAATCTATTATGTTAACGTCATCTTGTTCTACCAACGAGAGCATTGTTTGGTGAATGTTGGGAAAATCTAACTAAATTGAATGTATTCTATAATTATTCAGCATTGCTCTAAAAAAAACCGCAATAATAAGTTTAAAACAATTGTAGCAACGCTATTGACTTTTGGCGAAATAAACTGTTATTTTCGATGAGGTTAGAGTTAGTTGTGTGGGGCGGTTTTAAGGAAATCTATAGTGCTTCATTCTGTTTCAATAAATCCATAACGATGATAGTAACTGAACTATGAGTTATTGTCCTGCCGATCTTAAACGCCTCAAAGAATTTAATTTTTTGGCGTCACCCCGCTTCTAAGAAATCCGTTTCAAAAATTTCTAACGCACAAAATCTCGAAAAGGACAAGCTCTAAAAAGACAAAAGTCTCGAGAAAAAACTCTTAAACGCAACATTTTTTCGAGATTCTCAAAATTAGGAAATTTGACTTAAAAAGACTTTTATGTGCACGAACTGTTATTTACCCTGAACCCTACGCTTGTCCAAGCTGAGGGATTTTGGGGGCTAGCGTGCCTCTCCCATTCATATACAACTTGGCACAAGAAACTTTTCCACATAATCAGGATGAACTTTTTTCAAATTTTGGTTTTTAGATTTCCTTTGACAGCGTTTGGTAGTTTGGTCTTCGACTGTCATTTATGTCAAATTGATTTTGACGCTACTGGGATTTATTTGAGAGCTTTCTTAATAGTTTTTACACCGGAACATAAACTGAGTTTTTGCACAAATTAGGATAAAATTCATTAGAGACTTACGTTTCAATAAAAACTAATAAGCGGGAATGACTAGGTAAGCTTAAGCTTTGTGCCAAAAACTCAGTAATAATTGGGTGTCAATATCTATAAGAAGCTTTTCAGTTCTTGTTTGTTTTTTGAAACAATACCAAACCCATCAACTGAAACAGATCCAGAATTCACACCGGAGTAGTGTGTTTTTCTATTCAGTTTTAGTTCTGTTGTTTCTGTTTCTATTTTTTGTGTCAGCACGTCTAAAGGGTCTTAATTTATCGAAGTTACTTGTTTCCAGCAACTTAAAAGTCTTATATAAGCAATACCTACTTTCAATTGGCCTATTTCACCTTGACGTCTGACCTACAAATTTTTTCGTAGGTTTCAACAGATGTTTGTATTTGTACATAATACTTGTACACGTAGAATAGAGGATATCAAGCTATCTTCTTTATAACTAGAAATTTCGAAATAAAACTTGAAAGGTGCCACCAACGGTGAGCTTGTAGACAAGCTCTATACATTAAGTTATATGTTTTAACCCAAAACTCTTTGCAGTGTGTACAAACTTATTTCAAGTCATTAAAATAACAAGTCAATCATAACAGGTCCAACTTGTTGCCGGCTAGCATAGATTTGGCATTTCCCGGGCGTCAAAACAAATCTACAAGACATGACATATAGCTAGCTTCCCAGGTTGGAACTGGAACTAGGTAACTACCTATAAAGATTATAATCGTTCTTTACTTACCGTCTAGAATTTGTAGGTAGGTAGGTATGTATATCTCTGTTCCAGGTGCCCCAATTAAAAATGTATCCAATGTTTAAAGGTAAGTTAGTAAGATCTAAAAAAAAAAACTCGCATGCAGGAATGTTCATCCGTAGAAGGTTGATTTCAAACGAAGAAAGATTTTACAAATTTCGTTACACCCTGCTCAAGGGGGTAGGTAGAGTTACCTATCTTTTAATCTAAACTTATTGTTTAGCGGAAATTATGTGCGAATTGCAACAAGCGTGTGACACGCCAATACGTTTTCTCACATTAATTACAGAGACAGACTCATCTTGTCACAATAGACACTCTTGCAAATAAATCACATCACAACAAGATCGGATTTCGTAACTTTAGCGCAAAGTTTTCATTGACCGAGTGTTTCCTGAAAACTATATATTTTTTCGGTTCGGAGAAAATTATGAAAGTAGGACGAAGCTCAACCGATTTGTTCAGCTTAAAGCCAAGTTCAAGATCTCAAGATGCAAAAACCGTTTGAACCTTTACAACACAAATATGCCTTCTTATCGCAACACGACCAACAATACTGCAGTTTCACACTGAGTCACGAACACGATTCACGAAGCACTACACAAAACCACAAGCAGGACAGGGGGTTTAACGAACAAACCAAAAACAGACAGAGGGCACTGGAATTATAATAGTCCTCTTGGTTGAGGGTACTGCGCGGGTGTGAAGGTAACGGTATAAAACTGGTCACTCTGTGCAGGTAAACATACGATTTTGCGGGGAGGAGGTACCTACTAAGGTTTAGGTTACAACCGTTCTTCCTCTTTCCGTGGAACACAAAATAAAACAGCAAAGGTACGCTTCAGACTCTCACCCCTTTGGTATTTTCCTATTACAATGCACTTGAATTTGTAGGCTCGGCTAATACGCGACGAGGCCGCCGATCGAAGGATGGTGATGTTGAAGTATGCACTTGCACGCACACGTTGGCAGATCGAGACGAAACTAGGAACAAACCTAGCGGCTGAGCGGGCAGAATTGCACTGAACCAGAACCGGTAGACTACAGGCGCTTCAACTTCAACTATACAGAAACAGCCAAGAACCAACAAACAGACAGTCAAAGGCACAGCTACGTTGACGCTCACTGTGTATATGGATGCAATGGAACGGATCACTTTAATAAAAACAAGTGCGTTCAAAAAATACATAAACATTATCGCAGTAGTCGTTGTTGTTGAGTTTAAAAACTGTGTGATTTGAGTGCGATGTACCTTACCTCCCCAACACAGACACTACATGCACAGCAGATCAACATCCCGCACAGTAGGCCGCAGCAGCAGCCATAAACAAAAGTCTCAAACAGGTAGGTTTGCAAGCAAAATACGCACACAATGAAGTTGTGCACAGGTGTTTTTTTCAATGTATTCTTTAACAAAAGAGAAAACAGTATCTCTTAGAAGCGAGTAAAAGAGATATTTTTTTAAGGAAACACAGTAGTGGAAAAAAATTTTTATCGGAACTAAAAAAAAAAACCAATAACCAATAAAGATTACTGAATAACTAGATATTCAACTTGCGTCCCTCTCGCTTTAAACTTCCGTGTCGGTGAATACGTGTAAGACTATACAACAACAATTTACCTTACGCGATCAGCTGATGTAAAAGCTGCAAAACGAAATTGCATGGAAATGACAAATTCATGAATTTACTCACATTTGTAAGCAAATGTCGGAGAATGGGTAAATTGATCAATTTCAGCTTGTGGGCAAAGCTTTTACATGTCCGAAGTTGAATATCTAGTTATTCAGTAATTTATGCCAGTAGTCAAGAGTACCAATGGAAAATTACAAAAGGGGAAGTATGGAACGTACTAGAATGTGCTTTATCTGTATAAATACACGGGTGACAGGCTCGTACGACTTGTGAAAATTGATAGTAAAGTAAATGTGATTGAATTGAAAGAAAGTGTTGATATCTAAATAGCGAAGTTGAATTAAGTGTGATTTGACGTTAAATAAGTATTTTTTGACCAATAAAGTGTTTCATTGTGAAATTATAAAATTGAAATTGAGTTTTATTCGACGAAACCCAGACCAAAATATTACAATATATTTATCCGAAAAATAGTCATTTTAAATTGAAACTCCTCAAAAAATGGGCGAGCTTAACGTTAAGGGCAAACTTTTTCCCCTGCCTCAAATACAATTATAGAGCAATGACACAAACCAAAAATCAGTGTGCTAGCGCCATTTTTTCAGAGCTAAAGTGTGAAAAAATTATTTTTCAAAATTAGCGATGGTGGCACATACAAGCCTGTAGTTGGCGTCCCTTTAGGGTTTAACTTATTTTCAAATTTGATGTGAAGGACTCTAGCTTAAAATTTAAGGCCCAAAAGTTGTTTACGGACGGCCGGACGGACATGTATTAATCGATTCTCTTGTCGGTCTCACTCATATCGCCTTGCAAACTATACATTAAGCTTAATATACCCTGTGGGTAGGGTACAAAAATACATGCTGATATAAACAAGCAGCTAAATAACATGGCGCAAATTAATGGTTTCCCGAATAAGCAAAATCGAAAAAATTATGCAAACGCAAAACAAAGAAATTCTAAGGAAGTAGTGCGAGTTATATTTTAGCGAAATGAGCACAAAACGAAGTGACAAACCGCCCCATAAGTTTTACGAAATAAAGGAAATATATTTAGACAGTCGCGAGATAATAGTTTGCGAAATGAAAACAGCGAATTAATGGGCACCCATTTTTAGTGAGGGATGCCAAGCAAAGTTCTTTTAGCGGTCCGTCCAAAAATGGAAAAAGGATCTCTTATGGTATCGCTACGTTGTCCGTCCGTCCGTCAAATCGCGTTATAACTTCTAAACGGAAAGTCGTAGAAAGGCAAGATTTTGTGTCGTTTTTCAAAGTGTCTGAGCCACAAACAAAACAACACAAAATAAACCAATGTATGGAGTCACGTTTTTAAGAAAAGGTTTTACTACTGCCGTTTTCACGTATTTCGAAAATAATCGCAAAAATACATGAAAAAACGTATGCCCCCCCCCCCCCCCCTTTAACTCCCGTGTTGCTTGGACAAATCATATAAAAAAATCACACGTTTCAGAAATTATCCAAAATTTCAAAGAAAGTTAAAGCGAATTTTTAAGTTTCAAAACTTACTGTTCAAAACTTTCTGAGATTTAAAACTCAAAAACAGAAAAGCATTTTCGAAAACTATTTATTAAAATCTACTACTTTTTTAACGGTAAAGCGATATCGTTCGAATTCACTTAAAGTACAAAGCGTACGAAAAGAAAGAAAGATGCGTTAAAAAAGTTTTAAAATGCCGTTAAAACTTTCTGAGATTTAAAACTCAAAAACAGAAAAGCATTTTCAAAAACTACTATCTTCTATTTTTTTAACGGTAAAGCGATCTTCTTCGAATTCTCATAAAGTACAAAGCCTACAAAAAGAAAGAGAGATGCGTTAAAAAAGTTTTAAAATGCCGTTTCTAACCTAAGTTTTTCGAAGCCTATTTAAAAAAAGATATAAAAAGGAGTTTGTTTTACCGTTTACGCAAAAACCGGTAGCCATGTATGTAATTAAAAAAACACTCAACTATTGGAAAAATTCTAACGGGAACTGGAAAAAAAATTCAAAATGGTTATTTTATGGATTTGAAATTTAAAAAATTACAAAAAAGGTCAAAAGAAGGTATTCCTCCACCTCTGGCTCCTGAACGGTATAAAGTATAACTTTAAAATAAATAACGGGCATAGTCCATCTTCTGAGATCTTATGCAAAGCTAGAGCCAACTTTGAAAATTCAAAAACTTCGAAGATCTGACTCAAAAAACATTTTCGAAAACGATTTTTTAAAGGTTGCTAGTCTGTTACGGTAATGATGATCTTTTTATACCCCATCCCATAGGATAGGAGGTATATTAAGTTTGTCACATAGTTTGTAACACGGTGAAATAATAATGGTAGGCCCCCAAGACCTTAAGGGCATATGATCGAGACCGAATTCTGAATCGAATAAGCCACGTCCGTCCGTCTGTATGTCACATGTTTTTAGGCCTTAAATTTTGAGCTAGGGTGCTGAAACTTCGTACGTAAGGTCCGCGTCATGCGAAGCAGTACAAGTGCAAAATTTTTGAAATCCGCCCAAAGACACGCCCACAATCTGTCTAAATGTGCAACTACCTCCAGATTTTTCAAAACTGTAAGACGTTCTAAAAGGCTGAAATTTAACATTTAACATCTCCTAATAAATGTAAGACATAAAAAAGAAAAATTTAATCGGTAAACCCTCTCTAGTGGGCGTGGCATCTATTTTAATAGTAAATTTTCAAATGCAGTTTACTCAATATTTTTGCTTAAAAATAAAAAAAAATTGGTTAATATTTTATGTAGAAAACGCTTAGTTCTACATTTTGTTTACAGAAGACTTTGGGCCACGCCCATATTTGGAGGCAGAATTGAAAAAAAAACCTAAAATTTGCCTGAAAAACTTAATTTCGACTAGCCTTGAGCCTAATTTAGGAAAGAATGAAACAAAAAAAGTAGCAGGTTAGGTAAACGAGACTTCAGTCCAGATATCGTTTGTATAAAGTTTTAGCCACGCCCCCTTTTAAGGGTCGATTTTTCAAAAATATTGAATTTGGACCAAAAAATTGCATTTTTATCGTACGTACATTTAAGTGTAACTTGGATATATATGTGGTTTCTCATTAGGGGCGGTTGGACCACGCCCCTTTTCGAAGTTTGCATTACTTATAAAATGTCAAAAAATAACCATGTCATCAGCATTTTACAATATGGGATAGAATAGGGGTATTCAACGGTCCGTTTTACGGACTGTAACTTCTGCGTACACACTGTAGCACTTACTCACTGGTTTAAATTTGACTTAAGTCTGAAGCATTTACAACGAAAGCTTACTGCATTTGAAAAGGGACAAAAACTAAAAAATCACCCAATATAAGAACAGTAGACTCCACTGCGAAAAAGTATACAACGGAATGTAAAATATACCCAGAAATAATAATAATGAAATAGAGCTTTTCACAAACTGCGCAATAAAGTTTAGCTTAACCCACAACAAAAGTTGACGGACCCCTCCGCGTATGTCTTCTTACTTGATGGCGTTTTTTATATGGAAAACGAGCACAAAATATGAATCAAACTAAATATACCTACTATCCTATGGGATGGGGTATAAAAATAGTTGGTCGCATCCAGGAATTGAACCCCGGGCCTTCCGTTTGTCGGTCGTAGGTGCTACCATCTGCACCATAGCCCCGCTTCCATCTCGAATGCTTTAAAACTATGTGTCCACCGATAATTAAAAGATGATTAGCGGGAGACGATTAAATTAATTCCAAAAGTGGCTCGTTAAACGACTTCCTTGTCGCTAGCTTCAATCGTGTCTTGTCACCAGGTCAAGCGACATTTTTGTCGCCAGCAAATTAGTGCTTCCAATAAAAATATTACTACTATATTTTACTATAAATTGTGATATTATAATAAAATATACTCGTAATATAAAATATATATATATATAATATATTAGGTATATATAAAATATTAGGTATAATAAAAATAATATTAGATAATAGGCAGTTCCTTCTGATCAACATTTGATTTTAAAGTTTAATCCTGATTTGATGTGTGGAGGCGCGACTTTAGTGTATGTCAATTCGGGTTTCGTTCTGGTTTGTCAACCGAAGATGCCCTCTTAAATTTTTGCACCAATATATACAATGGCATTAATAATAGGAAATTAACTGCAGCTCTCTTTATTGACATAACCAAAGCTTTTGATACCGTCGACCACAAAATACTCTTGGACAAACTGTACAATTGTGGTTTTAGAGGCGTAATGCATAATTGGTTTCGTTCCTATTTATCTGACAGAAGCCAAAGAGTCAAAATCAATGGTCAGTTCAGCTCCGAAAGTGGCATCTCATTAGGTGTACCTCAAGGTTCTGTGCTTGGACCAATACTTTTCCTAATTTTTATCAACTCGCTTTTATTACAAAAATACCGCAGCAAAGTAAATGCTTTCGCTGATGACATGGCTTGTGCTTTTCACGGTGACTCTGCTCTGGATCTTTCTGCAGATATTAATCAAGACCTTGAAGTCCTTAGTCATTGGTTTAAAATGCATAAGATGGCAATCAGTGAGAAAACGAAAATTATGTTTTTTACTATATCTGGCAAGGAGGTATATTATGGATCATACACTTTTCATTCTGGAAGCTGCAAGAAATATAATTACAGTAACGAAATTTGTAACTCGGTATTGAACAAAGAGATATATTTTGAGTCAAGTACTTGCTCCGATAACTGCTTTAATATTATGCAAGTTAAGTCATACAAGTACCTTGGAGTTTTGCTGGATTGGAAGTTAAGTTGGTCTGCTCATACAGATGCACTTAAGAAGTATCTTATGGCTGCTACAAGGCAAATATATCTTTTAAAAAGTTATTGCTCAAGTGAACTTCTCAAGTGTATTTATTATGGTTTAGTGCACTCTAAGCTTGAATATGGCATAGTTTCATGGGGTGGAACGCACAACAATAAAATTAACCCACTTCTGATTTCTCAAAAACACATTATTCGTCTTATTTGTTTTAAAAGTCGTCGGCATAATAGTTTACCACTTTTTAGAAGCATGAAAGTACTTCCTCTGAAGCACTTATATTTCTATAAAGTATTAAAGATTTTTTTTCGCAAGATCTGGTTATCTAACAAACCGGTGTTCTGCTAGCTATAACCTTAGAGTAAACAATCAACATCTTGCTATAGTACCACATCACAATCTGCAATTATATTTACATTTTTACACGTCAAGTGCTCCAAGACTCTTCAATAAACTACCTATTAGCATTAGAACCATTAGAAATGAATCCATTTTTCTCAAAAAATTAAAATTTTGGCTGTTCGATCTAAATTATAATAATGTTAATGATTTACTATCGATAACCATTTAATTATTTATTCTTAGGTTTTCCTTTTCACTATTTCAATGTAAAATGTATTGAAGAAAAACAAAACAAAAAGCTTGCCAAAACATATTTGCTTTTAAGTAAGAACAAATCTTGTCGAAACCTCACCTCACTACATTTAAAATTTGTCAGTTTGTTACATGTATCTTTGTCATTCCAGCTGCATTCGCCTCTAGTTCCTTATGAACTATAGATTGCAGTTTCTTTATTAATTTATTGTGTTAGTTTTTCTTGTTATTCTTTTTGATAATTATCAATGCTACGTATCATCACAATAAGTTTTAGTAAAGAAATAAATTGAATTGAATTGAATTGACTTACCGTATATATATCCCATACCATTTTAGATATACTTAATAACAAAAAGGCTTCAGCCTTGTTAAGCACGCCTCTTTTTGATTATTCCCCCATTTACGAAAACAAGAACAAACTGTATTAATATATTGGCATACATTAATTTATTCTGATGTTATGGCTGTGGAATTGATTTTTTTAAGGCATAAAATACTTTCATTGTAGCAACAGTTCTTAAATTTTATTTGCTATTGCACTTAACAGTAGTAAATATATGTATCTTTTGCATGTACAGTAACCGCTTTTAAGCACTAATACTATGGGATTTTCGTTCCACGACATTTATAACAGTATAAAATAATTTTGCATTCCTTTACTTTTTTTTGCGATTCATTTCATTATCAATGCGATCGTGCAATGTCCGAGAAGAACGTTAAAATATCGTGGATGCTGAATTCCAAATTGATCATTGCCCCAGCATAGCACTTTTGAATGCGTTCCTCTAGGAAATTATATTGTGCTATGAACTCCTCTTGCATTGCATGCCAAACAACTTGAAGGAGATTCTCCTCCTCGCAAAGATGCTTCTCGACTTTTTTGTATAGATTCTCGAGACCTTTCTTTACTTCTCTGGCGGGATATTGCCCGATGACTTTGCGGAGTTCTTGCTTTGAAAATGCCATTTGATAGCTGATTTCGGTTTCCTTGACACCTTGAGCGACTTTTTGTTGAACACCTTCGAAGAAGAGCTGAAACAGGGAATTGGATTAAAGAGATTTTTCGAAGTGCCATAGGAGTTCTTACGTTTAGTTTCTCCAACGGACGACCAAAGTACTTCGTGACATATGCCTTTAAGGCGTCATTGTACCTAGCTTTGGCTTCCTTCTTGAGCGGCTCCAAACCAGGCACTTTAAGTTGAGCTAGTAGCGAATACATGTGGTGATAGTTCTCCATCTTTACCACTTGACTGGGTGTTTTTGGATGTTCGTTGGAATGAATCGATATGCACTCAAATATAGTGTTAACCAGTTGCAGGTACCACTTCTCCATGTCTGCCCTTCGATCCGACTTACGAAAGATGCCCTCTGACGTTTCGGCAAAGTCCTCAAAGTTCTCTACATACGGCAAAATGCCGCACTTGGAACGTTTAGGCATCTTAGCGTCTTTAATTGACTGCAATTGCTGCTGCATGAACCTGTCGAAGTTGCGTTTGACTTGAACCAGTGCCGACGCAAATGTCATACTCAGAAAGGAGTGCGTGTCTTGCGCTGACATGACATGCTGGGTAAGTCGGACGAGCACATACAATGAGTAACTAGAAAACAAGCCGTTTAGTGACCTACTGAGCGAAAATTACAGACAAGACATACAAACTATCCATTTTTTCGAAGCTCTGAATAAAGCTAATTAGTTCCGGTTCCAGGCATCCAAATAAGGCCATCATAAGCTTGCGAACTTCTTCGTTGATTTGCCGATCGATTTTCTTCTGAGGAATGAAGTTAGCTGCGAAAGAAATCGAAATTAATATTCTTGAAAACCAAGTGATGCGGGCTACTTACAACTTGTGTCCATTTCTCTTGGTTCTGGTTGACTTTCGAGACCGTCTAATGTGGTTTGAGTATTTTTCGTCGTTGGGCTTATCACATCCATTTGAAAGAAATTTATACAAAATAATTGCTCCTGCAACGCTACTGGTTCCAACTCGGCTAGGACCTTTTCCAAAATCGCATCGAATCGTTCACGATCGGCACTTTCTACTCCGCCCGCCCACGACTCTTTGTTCACTCCCAATGTTCCGTAAGGCACTGTAACAGTTGACTTTTTCGAAGACGATGAAGTGTCCAGATCCTCGCGTGATGTACGTAGCTTTTCGGATATTTGCTGACGCGCCTTTAAAGCCCCAACCAAATAGTATCAATTAGCATTGCGAAATTTGAATTGGGATAACAAGCGCAACTTACCAAAGCAAAGAAATGGTGGATTTCTCGTTCGTAGATTTTACTTAGCGACGTCGTGTATACCCTGGTGAGGCCGTCATATGTCTTGCGATCCATTGCCTTTGTCCAGTGCATGAGTTCTGTGTAGGCGACGAGTTCCTTGTGCACAGAGGAATGATTCGGCAGAACGAGCTCAGTAGAAGACAGGGGTGCATCACCGAACTCGTTGCCCAAATGGATGAATAAATTATTTACGTAACGACTTATAGTAACGGAGAACTTGGCCTTCCACTTTTCGAAACGCTTGCGTTGGTCTTGTACAGCTTCGAGGCGTAACAGTGAGGGGTCTATGTCACTATTCATTGCTTGCTGCAAGCTCTTTGCCGCTGCAATAGCTGCTTCCCTACCTGCAGCTGTCTTAAGGTCTGGCTCGTCAAGAGCCTGCTGATGACCGTGAGGAAGATCTAGTTGGGTCTGGAAAAAAAAACTTTTATTAGAAGAAAGCCCGGGGAAAATAAGTGAGCCTATTTTGTCGCCACCACGCACATACCCCACCATCTAAAATGTGTCGCCCAAGTTTTAAAAAGTCACAACCAGATAGAAGCTCTGCGAAGAAAGATCGCGAAACTTATAAGATTTCATGGTCTAGATGGAACTTTTCAATGGGGGGCTCATTGAATAGACGACCTAGAAAGTGTAAAAATTCTCAAAAAATAGATCAGATGCGCCAAGAAATATTCATGAAAAAAGTTCTGCGAATCAATCGAAATTATAACTGAAACGTCGCGGCTGAAGAAAGTCCTCTTGGTAATAACGATGTACTCGCTCAGGGTGCCTAATGGCAATTAGACCACATCTCACGAGAAAACCTGCATGTTTAGAATGTGCTGCAAGTGCACTTCCCAGGCTACACTGAACCCCCACGGAAAATGCAACACAGTCGAAATAGCCGATATTTTTGATAAGCGTCTAAATAGCCTTAAGCGATGGATTCTAGCCGCTGGATTGAAAAAAAGAAGATGTGCAGCCAAGAAACCATGAAGGACTGGAGTTTTATGTGGTTGAAATAGGGACGACCGCAACTAAATAAAAAACACTTACAATCACTCGGTTGAGCTCTTTCATTAACTTGATGTTATTATTGTTCGCTATCTCGATCATGGCATTCTTTCCGCCAATTTTTTCCATCGTCTCGCGAACATGTCCCAGAATTTCTTCATAAGCATCCAGACGTGTTTCGAATTTTTCTGCCTCATTAACAGCTGTTTCAATGTGCTTCATAAGTTCAAAAACCTGTTGTTCCGATGCTAAGACGCTCTGTATATTGGCCTTTAAATAGACAATATTTAAACATTAAACCCAGACACCAAACAACATTTAAGGAAGTTCCTACCCCATCCAAATCCTGGAGCTCCTTGCTCAGCTGTTCGATAAATGTCTCTGCGTCCTTGATGGCAAAATCGCACTCAGAAAATAATTTCATAAGTTCGGTGGCTTCTTTGTCCGAGATCATTTGAAATTCTAGCGTTTCCCCATCTTCGTCTTCGGTATCGGGAGTTGCTTTCTCCTCCCCACTTGTGGCCGCAATCTTTTCCGGAGACTTTTCTGTAAGCCACGCAGCGGGTACATTTCGGAACTCTGCCCGACTTGAGCGGACATACTTGCCGATTTGTTTATAAAGAACGGCTAGAAAATTCTGCCGCTCATGCAGGTTGATGGCGTACCACTTGTAGAGCTTTTCCACTTGAATGTCCAATTCATGAGTTTCGAATTGCTCATTCTTACCGTCGACCAATTTGATTTCGTCCAGTTGCCAAGAGCGCTTCTTTTTGTAGTCGCCCTCTTTTTCAGCTTGTTTGACTAGGCATACCGTCACCACAGGAACTGGGGGAGGAGTTGTTACGATGCACAGATAACAAGCCTTCTTCTTTTTAAGGGTTTTTGTCACAGTCACCACAGATAGGACTCTTTCACCGGTGCTATTGAAAAGATCCTTTTGCAAAATATGCTTAATATTGGCTAAGGTTCCAATGGTTAACATGTTTCTTGGTGAGTTGGAGGACCGATAATTGTTTATGGTTTCGCGTCTTTTGTGCAAAAAACACGTAAATTCATCGATTACGAACTTTTTTCTGTTTTAATTCTATTTTCCATGGAACCAAAACAAAACGTCACTTCTGACATTTTAAATGTCACTTATATACTACGTTTTCATGTCGGGTTCATAGTGGGCCAAACTTGGCCTTGGATCATAAATTACTGAATTACTGAACAAATTACTTAATGAATTAGATATTCAACTAGACTGGAAAGCCGAGGGGCCTACAAGCTGTTGCCATGGATATACCTGGAAAACTACGCATACTCTCACATTTTGTCAATGTATTCCACACTTGAAGAGATTCACCACGAAGTTCAAGTGATTCACCACGAAAACATGGCGGAATCAGCTTTTTGCTCCGTCTACCGGACAAAAATTGTAACAATTTCCAATATCTGGAAGTCGCCACATAATGGGTCGTGCTACATTAATGTTGTTTTGCTAGAGACCTTAAAATCATTTTTATCTTAATTGTATTCCAGTTATACATTATGTATTTGAAATGCCTTCTAAATATTTTCATATATAGTTAAAAACAAAACACAAAAAGTGCAAATGAAATTAATTCTTTACTGCCTAAATGCCTGTGCCTCTGATAAGTTTGTGTTTTATGTTACCGGATTAAAGCTTTAAAAAGCAAAATTTACGGTTAAGTACCAATAAAATGTTTTCTACATGTTTTGACTAAATCAATCGTTAGTATATTAAAAAGTAAAAGTCATTAGAAAGGTTCAAAGGCACTTTTATTATTTTTATTATAGCTATAATTTGAATTCATTATTCGAACAAATCAATATTATGATATAATTGTCATCCTTATCCTTCCAAGTCGATATTATTGCATGCATTTGAGATTAGAGTTGAACATTAAAAGTCAAATTGGCAACTGAGGACAGAAGAATAATGCACTTTTGAGTGAACCCATTTCGTAAAAAAAATCAGTAGCACATTGAAATTGATTTCTGTCAGTGAAATAGCAACGTAGTCGAAAGAAAAATGTTTATGTATATTTTTGTAGGTAACAATAGAGATTGACACCAAAAGAAGCATTCATTAAACAAACAAATTTAATCACAAGTAAAAAAAAGTTTCAGTGATGCAATCCAATGAAAGCTATATTTCTAAACTTCTTCATTTTTCTTAAATTTGGGAACGCTTAATATTTTACGCAAGTAAAAATCAAAAGCCTTTTCCTAAAATGGAAGTTTTCTCGATTGTTTCCTAACTGTTGCTCTTGTTTTGCTGAATAACTAATATTTTCTGCATTCCTACATAATTAAAAACTGAACATCAATAACACATGAACGATTCTGGCGAAAAGAAAAGCCCAACTACGTAATAATAATAATAAGCGTCTCACACGCATTCACCGTCGCAAAACCGAAAAGCATAAACAACAAATAAACAAATAGGTTTTGGGGGAAAGGGGACGCACAAGTTGAATATTTAGTTATTTAGTAATTTGTGACCCGAACTATGTTGAAAAAAAGACCAAATTCGTAAAAATATCCAATTACGTCATAAACATTCTAGTATTTCCAGGCACATTCAAATGAACTAAATTTTACGATTTTTTAGTCTCAATGTAGGCTCACCCCAAGTGTGGGCAAAATTAAAACAGAATTGTCATTTTGACTTTAATGACTTGTGTGTTATCTTTTATGACTTTTTTAAGATATGTATTTAAATTTTTCAAATGTCAGTGTGAAATTCACCTCGCTATTTTGGCGGGCTCTCAAATTTTTGTTTACTTTTCTCACACGTATTCACCGACACGGAACTCAAAACAACAACAACAAATAAACAAATGGGTTTTGGGGGGAAAGGGACGCTTAAGTTGAATATCTAGTTATTAAGTAATTTGTGACGCGGTGTCACAAGGAATAGAAACAGGAACAGAAACAGAATTTCATACATCAGCAACGCAAAAAGCATTCAGCGAATTTAGGTTTCAGTTGCTAATGTATGGGATTCTGTTTCTGTTCCTGTTTTAGGTTGCTTGTGACAACGCGGCTTAACTAGATATTCAACTTCGGACTTTTAAAAGCTTTGCCCACAAGCTGAAATTGAGGAATTTACCCATCCGCCGACATTTGCTTACAAATGCGAGTAATTAATCAACTAATCGAACTCTATTGGTGATTAGGGGCATAAATTACTAAATAACTAGATATTCAACTTCGGACATGTAAAAGCTTTGCCCACAAGCTGAAATTGAGGAATTTACCCATCCGCCGACATTTGTTTACAAATGTGAGTAAATTCATGAATTCGCCATTTGCATGCAATTTCGTTTTGCAGCTTTTACATTTACTTTGATCGCGTAAGGTAAATTGTTGTTGTATCTGCTTACACGTATTCACCGACACGGAAATTTAAAGCTTTAAAAAAGCTTCAAAGGCTTTATAAAAAAATGTAAACAAATGGGTGTTGGAGGGTAAGAGGGGCGCAAGTTGAATATCTAGTTATTCAATAATTTGTGATTAGGGGGGTTCACACGGTACAACATGTTGTACAACATTGCTTGATGAAAAATTTCCAGTTAATGGAGCCTTGCGTTCACATTCATCAAGCATGTTGTACAACTTCAGTTTTTTCTTAGTGTTTTTTCCCTCAAAAAATTCCCCCCGAAACGCTTTATTTGATAATGCTGCCATCTTCACTACACGAAAAATTTTCCGAATGGCAAACACAAAGGAAGTTTGACCAACATCTGTTCACACGGGTTGTATGGCTTCACAAGCTAGCAGAAAAATCAAAATTTTTTGAAAACCATCAAGCGGTTGTTTCTTTCGTTCCCACGATACAACATAGGATGTTGCCCAACATGTTGTTGTATCGTGTGAACCCCCTATTTACACTACGCAGGGGTTGTAGCGGAGCGAAGAAAGCGAATTTTTCTCTCAGTTATGCGATAGATTTTGTTGAGAGCCAGCCGTGCTTACAATACTTCTAGGTGTCGTAAGCCTGTTTCAATTCCACAGTTTGTTGTTTTCCTGTGGGATCTCAAGACCAAGAGAGTCTAAAACTGTCGTGTGTATTGAAATTTCGATGTCGTTTTATTTCAATAGCCTCCCGAACTATTCTCGAGCAACTAAAATTGGTACAAATTTCAATGTCTCTTTAGAAAATCCAAAATCCCCATTGTAACGTATTGAACACATTGTAGTCAGTGAAAATCCCCATTTTACTCAGTCATTCCCTTTGAAGCATAAATTATTGAATAACTAGACATTCAAGTTCGGACATGTAAAAGCTTTGCCCACAAGCTGAAATTGAAGAATTTACCCATGCTCTGACATTTGTTTACAAATATGAGTAAATTCATGAATTCGTCATTTCCATGCAATTTCGTTTTGGAGCTTTTACATCAGCTGACCGCTTAGGTAAATTGTTGTTGTTTCTTCTTACACGTATTCACTGACACGCCGCTTTATAAAAAACGTAAAGCCGCGTTGTCACAAGCATTGTAAGACAGGAACAGAAACAGAATCTCATACATTAGCAACTCAAACCTAAATTCTCTGAATGCTTTTTGCGTTGCTAATGTATGAAATTCTGTTTCTGTTCCTGTTTCTATTCCTTGTCACAACGCGGCTTAAGAGGGACGCAAGTTGAATATCTAGTTATTCAGTAATTAGTGGCCCAAACCATACTAAGTTATGAATATTTTAGATAAAAAAATCCAACAGATTCCATACGGTAAACTCAGACTATGATTTTTTTTAACGCAAAGCGAAAACCTGAACGTGGTAGTCTTAAAAACATTTTTGATTCGACTGCAATGTAACGTCACCACAAAAATTGTTTAGAATATAAATGCAGCATGACATTAAACTATTCCGAAAGCCAACCCTGATTCTATTCTCTGAAAAATTGCAAAGGAGGCGAGTTCTTTTCTTTTTACTAAATACAATTTTCAGTAATTTCCGAAAGGTCTTGCTTTAATTTGAAATAACTACTCCATCCTTTAGCTGTACGACACAAGCAAAATGTTGACAAAACAAATTTTCTCCCGAGCTATTTTGTTGAGGAACGGTAAGAAGAGAACCCCCAGGGGTAACCTTAAATTACATAACAGATGTAAGAAAATAACATTACATCGTCCTCAGCTGGAGTCCTGTCCCGTGCTGCCTACCACGCTGGTGGACAGCATAAGCACTCAACCATGAACGACTTGCCTGTTCCCGAGGGTGACTGGCATGAAGATCATTCCCGCAAGAACTCCAAGTACAACGCTATTCTTGCGACTGGAATCGTGGTTCTGGTTGGAACCATTGCTTTTGTAAGTCGTTATAATCCCCGTGTGGTCCTTATGTCGTTTTCCAATGGATAAAAAGGAGTGCTCGGGCGCCGTCCGAAAAGAAAGTTTGTAGTGCTATTTTGGGAACGTTTTTCCCTACCGGATTTCCTTTCCTTTCGGGGGGCACTCTTACAGCACAAACACACACACACTTTAGCATCGAAAAATTTGTTAAAGTCATCTGGTACAATTTTTTGAAAAAAAAAAAATGGTGCCATCTACAACACACTATTGGCAGAAAACGTCGTACAAATTTTAAATTGGCGTAAAAAAGGTGCAACGAATCAACACACAATAATTGGCAAACTGTTCCCTTGGAGAGGGAATCGTCACTTCTCATACTGAAAACATTGGAAAATTACATTAATTTGTGAAATTTACTGTTTTTTAGGCCAAGACATCGGGCATTATTTTCTTGAATTCCACTCCACCAAAGACGATTGATTAAAGTCGTAAATAAGTTTATGTAAATTTTGTCGCAAATTGTTGATTCCGAATAAATCATTCGAATAAATTTGAATTGTTTTGTATTATTGATGAAATTGGTATAGCTGCGGATGCTGGAATTGGAAGCATGCCGTTTTGAAATTTAAAGTAAATGGGCAAAATAAGTGCTGTTTTTGCGGTTTGGATGTTTGGAATCAGCTTATTAATGGGTGGAATTTGTGATTAATAAGCCATGATAGATAATCAAGAGTGTTTTTAATCTCTACAAAGTTGATTTGCTTCGAAAATTCGGTTTCGCTAACATTTCCTAAAAACCATTAACCACCAAGTGGAAATCGGGCTTCGTCCTCTCATTGATAAGTCATGTGAAGGCGGCGAAGAAACGCATTTCAACATATTCATTCCACACAAAAGATTTTTTGCAGTTGAGGCCGATAAATCTTAAAAAATAAAAAATTTAGGTACTTAGTGTTGCTTTGAAATTGGCATTACATGTTAACAAAACTTTTCGTAGTAATTAATCAGAGGTTAAATCAAAGAAAATTAAAATTTTCGGTAGTCTTAAACGCCAGTGCACAGCGTACGGTGCACATAAAATGTGCAGAAAACCAAAAATTGTCCAAATGCCCCTCCGAGGTCTTATAACCTTTTCTCTTTTGGGAAAATATGAATTATAATAAATAAAAACATTTTAACAATGCTTTTTGTTATTGCTCAGGACAAAGCATAATTAACAATTTAAAGTATAAACATGCAAGACCACTTAAGTATTGTTTTATGCTTATTTGTGGGGTGTTATGTTGTTAAATCAAAGAAAATTAAAATTTTCGAAAAAACATTAATTTTTTGTAGCATTAAACCCCAGTGCAAGGGTACGCAAATCGTTGAAGCCGAGCTTCATTGTGAAAGGAAACATTAAAATCGTATGGCAATCACCCGAGTTTCAAAGAGAAACGCTATAAATTATTTCCCTGCCTTAAACGAAGTTGAAATTTCCTACTGCAAAATTTTTTTCCACTATGCATGACATAAACAAGTATAAAATGTCATCTCGACAGCTTATACAAAAGAGTTTTGTTTAATTTTGCATTTCAGAAAGAACTCAAAGATAATGTTGTTATTCTTTTGTATATGTTCTTCGGTAAAATTGATAAAAATATGTAGATTTAGTGTCGAGCAAGCGGCGACTCTTTATGTCCATTATAAACCATTTCGCTGTTTTTTTTTATTTATTCTTTCTTAAATATTTGGGATTTAAGCTTCTAGTTGTCCCATAAGTCGCGTCCATCATGATCTTGTACACAACTGCAGCTCAGTTAAATGCACACGTCTTATTGAAAGTGAAGATACTTGTTTTTTTTTATGAATCGCTTTCCATAAAAACGTATGGATTTAACTAAGCCGTCAGTTGTGTAATTCACACAACTTTGTTTGGAGTTTGATAGCTCTTAATACATCGCACATGGGTGCTACAATCGGTGTTATTACAGGATACTGTCTGCTAGGCAAGCACGCGACAAAGCTTGGTGTCTTTTCTAACGATTTTTGCAGGAGCTGCATTCATGAGGAGGAAGAAGAGACCACATCCCACCTTCTCTGCACATGCGCCGCTCTCTCTGAGAAGCTTACATAACTCTTAAAAATTCCTCACCTTGGAGCTTTCATCTATAAAGATCTTACGCCCTGGCTCCACTGTCAATGCCCAATGCAATGGAAATGAACATGTCAATTGCAATGAAAAAATAACTGGCAATTAAATTTTCAATCATTTTCAATGTGGGTATTTCATTGCCTACACATACAAATTTAAAACGAAAAGGAAAATCATAAAAGTTTTGAAATTTTCTATGTCTACGTTGTTTTCGGGTTTGAAGTTTATATTTTTATTTGTATAGAAGCCGTTGAATCCAAAAATATTAAATTTAAGTTCCAAATGTAATACTTTTCAAACTCATTTCCACGTAGATTTATGGCAATGATTGCTCTTCAAAGGGAAATCAATCATTGATGGCCATTTAAAAATCAATATTGCAAAGCTAATTTCGAAAGCGTCTGCACTAGTAATGGACCAGTCAATGGAAATATTTCAATCAATTGATTGCTTTATCCATTGCAAGTGGAGCTCCTGGGTTAGGTAACGTAGGAGCTCCACTTGCAATGGAAAAAGCAATTTATTGATAGAAATATTTCGATTGACTTTTTGGAAGTTGAAGTTTTGGAAATAACCTTTGCAATATTGATTTGTAAATGGCTATCAATGATTGATTTCCATTTGATGAGCAATCATTGCCATAAACCTACGCGGCAATGAGTTGTAAAATGTCATTAACACCTTTAATAAATTTTTTCAGCTCCAATGCCTTCAATACAAATCAAAAACATAAATTTCAAACCGGAAACTTTATAGAAATTATGGAATTTTAAAACTTTAACGATTTTCTTTCAGTGCAGTTTTCTTTTCTTGCAATGAAAAGCCCTCATTTAAAATTTTTGAAAATCTAATCGCCAGCTATTTTTTCATGGCGATCGCCATGTCCATTTCTATTGCCTTGGGCATTGACTGTAGACGCAGCATTTGGCGTATGATCATTCAATTGATTCTATCATCAATACTCTCCTTTTACTGTGTTTTCACTGGAGCTAATGAGATCATTTCGCAAAATATTTCGAAATACGACCTCATTTCTTATACTGATTCACATTATGAAACTACCTCGTTATCATCACATTAGCAGTTAATTCAGTTGCTAATGAGGAAAATTCAAAACAAACAATACTAAGTTCATCGCTTTGAGCGACGTTTTTTTGTTTGACAAATGAAAAAGCCAGTGGCGCTGTTGATGGTTCGCAGGGCCCACGGCACTGGGAGTACCGAATTCAAAGGGCCCGCTCACCTTATAGATAATGATGACGTTGAACATAAAAACATATAAAATAAGTGCAGATTTTTAAAAACAAGCGTGTCAAGTGTGTCACACCGTTTAATGCAGGCTTTTCACTAAATCCTTTCATTTTTAATTCTTTAATACCAAAGCCATTTGCAGCGATGGTTTTTGCAGCGACGGGAACTTTTAAGCAAATACATGGACTTTCTAGTTTCAGTATATAAACAATAAAAACTAATTCGCTTTGCCTCAACTCTAATGCAATGTACCAGTTGTAGTGCCCTCTTAACACAACAAGAGAGGACTTGACGTTTTGGCAACGTCACTGATGCATTTAAGCATTTTATTTAAAAGTATACAACCAAAACGGCCATTTTCATCAGTTTTTTAGAATCACAGAAATGAACAAATCACTGATAATGAACCCGTGTCCATAATATATACAAAGGACATTTGTGGGCTGGACAGTTTTCCAGATTTGGTGTAATTTTATGTACTGCAATTTTTTTACCAGGCATGCATCGAACGTTTGAAAGCTGGCTGCACGATTCTTTTACAAAAGCACCTGTGCGATGAATTTCAATTTTTATTTTTGTTAATTTACATGGAGGGAAGAGAGATAACAAAAATGTTGTTGGATTTTGATTTTTAAGGTTAATTCATTCATCAATTCCACATTGGTTCGAATGCTTTTCCACCTAATCAAAATCCTGCATTGCACTTTTATTTTCCACTATGGTAAAAAAAATAAAATAGTGGGGTGCCGTGGCGTAGTGGTTAGTGTGTGTGCTTACTACGCCGGAGGTCTGGGTTCGAATCCTGCCATCGTCACCTGAAAAAAAAAGACTTGTTCTTTTTCACGGCCCCCACCTCCGCGAGGGTCTGACAAGCCCTCCGAGAGTATCATCTGTCTTGAAAAACTTCTCAAAGTGCCGTTTGGATTCGGCAAAAAATCGTAGGTCCCCTTGTATGTAAAAAAAATTAACACAGCGTACATTGTTGAGAAGTTGGCCCTGGTTCACCTCGAGCTGTTGCGCCACTCTGTTTATTTATTTATAAAAAAAAAAAAAAATAAATCATGCTAGTGTAACCAAATGGGCGCCCCATTGAGTTCTTTTTTTCAGTAAGAGTTCAGCTCGGTCTCTGGAACATCTGCCAAAGCTAATACGAAAATTATAAATGAAAACACTTTTTTCACGAATTTCATAATGGGCTCATTTCGGCCCTAATGAAAACGTAGTTAGGTAACGAGTAGCTGAAGTTCAAGCATGGGTTCAATTTTTTGTATGGTCTTTAATTTAAAAATTTCGCGTTTACACAGGCTCCTACAAAAACCGTTATGGAAATATTTTTAACTTATATTTTTAGGAAAAGAAATCTTTGGAATAATACCTAGACAACGTCGCTACAGCTATTAAAATGCAGACATGCTTAACACAAACATTTAGCTGGTGCAAAGTAACAAGAAATTGTAGGTCCCCTGTATGTGAAGAAATTAACACACACAGCATACATTGCTGAGAAATTGACCCTGGTTCACCGCGAATAGTTGCGCCACTCTATTTATGTAATATTTATCTTTAAAGTAACCCCCTTCATTGGATAAATTTGCACCATTTTTAAACAGCTCAAAAACCTATTTGTAATATTAGCTATAAAATCTTTCAGAACATAAAAGTATTTTTTTATATCTTGTTCTTAAAAGGAGTGGCAAAACAAATTATTAAAACTATACAAATGTCACAAATCTTTTTTGATGGCTTAAACTCGCTTTTTCGCTGGGCATAGCTGCTCGCGCGACTTTGTAACTCCGTTAAGGTTCGGTGCTAATTGCCAGATAGGGATGGGTGCCTTTGGCCATGGACGGATATGTTAGCATCCATTTTTTTTTAAACTATTTTAGCAATTTTTAGTTTTAAAAATTTCTTAAAGCCAAGTCCATATATATATTAAAAAAAAATCCAACAAATTCAACTCCGACGATAAGCCTATGCCAAAAATAGTCTCGCCGAACTAATCGTCATCGAAGGCGACGAGGACATTATTTTTCCATAATTCTTTGGCCATATTTTACAACAATGTAGATTCACCACAAGAATTGTTCAGAAAAGATATAAAATATGATTTTGACAGTCAAAATTAATTCGATACTCGCAAAGCAAAGTAGAAAAGGCGAACTTGACTTTTTTCTTTACTTTTCATTGTCAAGAAGTTAATCGTGAGTACAATAAAATTATTTTTAAATAACTTCCAAGCCCTTTAATTTAACTTTAATCAATATTCTTACCGTTTAGACCGTACAAAAAGCAAGATGTTGGCCAAACACATTATCGCACAGAGCCTTTTGTTGAGGAACGGTAAGAACAGAAACTGATATTACATAACTGAGTTATGACAGTAGAAAATCTTTTATCATGCGCAGCTGGAGCCCTATCCCGTGCTGCCTACCATGCCGGTGGACACCATAAACACTCTACGATGAACGACTTGCCCGTTCCCCAAGGTGACTGGTATGAAGAAAATTCGCGCAAAAACTCTAAGTACAACGCTGTGCTTGTAGCTGGAGTCTTGGTATTGGCTGGAACCATTGCCTTTGTAAGTTTAAATAATTGTTTTGCAGCTCTAAATCTCTAATATTTGGTCTCTTTTTTCAGGCTAAACAATCAGGCACTGTCTTCTTAAACGCCTCCCCACCAAAGGACTTCTAATAAAGTAGCTTATTACTCCCTCCCTTGTCACACAAAATTATTCCCAATAAATGTTTGGAATGAATCCTCTTATTTTTTCTTTTGACAACTAGCAAAACCTCGTACTCGTAGTATTAAGGGATATGAAATAAAACCAGCTGCATTCAAACGGACTTTTTTTCTCATTTATTTAATAAACAGGACCATCGTCCAGGTTGTCGTCTTCTTCATTATACGATTCTCCATTGTCGAAATAACTGTTCCCATAGTCGTTCTCGTCGTCCATTTCGTCATCTGCCTTCATATCCTAGAAGGGAATAAAAAAATAAATACTCAATGCAACAATATCGCGCCAGCTATCGACTGACCTCTTCTTCTTCTTCCTCAGCTTCGGAATCCGATGCTTTCTTCTCGTTCACCTCAGTGTCGACATCGGTTTTCTCCTTCTCCTCGAGAATCTTCAGTTTGTCGTCTATGTTGGCAGACTTAGTTTTCTTGGACGGTCCATTTTCTCGAACACTGGCTTTTCGCTTCTTCCACATAGGAGACAGTTCACTTGGCATTAAATTCCAAGGAATGTCAGCCTTTGTCTTGGTTTTGGAATTTTCCAAAGCGTTCTGTACGATGGTCGAGAGGTTCGGAAGTGTTGCATACTGGATTTAACCAAACACTTACCACGTATTGATCGGAATATCGCTGGATATTTGTTTTTGTAACTTTCGGCATGATGTAATACGGTGAATCCCTCATGTGTGTCAGGAAGTCCTCTTTCCAAAGAATTTGGTAGTTCTGCGAGGCTGTCATCTATGGGAAATACAAATGGTAAGTTTAGGAATTCATTTGGATTGGTGCATGGTCACCTCCATTGTAACCGGCTTGGACATGAGTGGTGGAAACGTTGGCGGTGGGGCTGTTTGAACTTGTGGCATGTCCTTTCCAATGCATCCCATTGCTTGAAGCTGTTCTTGAGTTAAGGAGGTGGTCTTGCCGCCTCTACCTCTATTGGCCATGCTGTTGTTTGATTAGGTATGCTTGCTGGTAATAGCTTTATAAATACAAAAAGTTAACAGCACAATTAAGTGGGATGATGACCATATGTTTTGAAAGAAATGCTATGAGCGTAGCTATGCGGAATTGTGTTGATAAAAGTGGCCCCTCAAAGGTGACTTTATTCGCTTTAGTTAATATATTTCAGTCAATTCTATTCCGAAGCGCAATGAAAAAGAACAAACATTTTCCAGGCCTGTAGGAACAAGCATACCACCATTCCACCTAACATCACCATAATTTCAGAATCCACGAATTGGCACAGCCATGTGTTGGTCTGACACTGACAGTGACAGTCACTAGCCTTGTTTATATGCCAGATTTGAGGTTTTAAGTTGAGTTGTGTTGGAAATTCGACCTATGTTTTTCATAACGAACAAAACCCACGGAAAAGGGGATACTCTCTCCATCCAATTCGTCGGGCGTACGCGGAATTTTAGATTATTTATGGTGGAAAACGCTGCATAAGCTTTAGGAAAGTATACCACTGCTCCGCGCCGTTTTTTCTCTCTCATAATTTGCGTGGGTGAGTGCGCACGATTTGTCTGCGCTTTTTACGTGTCCAATCGCTGCTGGATTCGCAGATTTTTCATTCAACTTGTGAGTCGGGCTTTCCATTTTTTCCTTTGATTCTGCTACGCCCATTTGTTTTTCAAAAGCATAAATTACTGAATAACTAGATATTCAACTTCGGACATGTAAAAGCATTGCCCACATGCTGAAATTTATGAATTTACCCATTCTCCGACATTTGTTTACAAATGTGAATAAATTCATGAATTCGTCATTTCCATGCAATTTCGTTTTGCAGCTTTTACATCAGCTGATCGCATAAGGTAAATTGTTGTTGCATCTTCTTACACGTACTCACCGACACGGAAATTTAAAGCTTCAAAGGCTTTATAAAAAACGTAAACAAATGGGTGTTAGAGAGTAAGAGGGACGCAAGTTGAATATCTAGTTATGCAGTAATTTGTGTTCAAAAGCAACAAAAATGTTTCAAACAAGTTTTACTTTTTCTTATCTTATACTATGTCTTTCGACAATTAAAAGAAGATTAGTGGCAGACGATTAAAAATAAATCCCGAAGTGGCTCCATTGGACAAATATATGATTAATTTGACACGAAAACTCTGTTTCTGTCATTTCGGCTCTCAAAAAAAAAAGTGGAGATGTCATTTCCCAGGAGCGAAAAACGATTTAATCAGAAAAAGTCACAATAGAAAACGTACTTGTGATAGATCTGTCGCAAAAGGGACAGTTTCAGTTCCTTTTTTGATTCTCAAACTGTTACAAAGGTGCAGAAAATAGGTTTGTGAATAGGGTGAATGGGATTTATGAGAGGATTTATTTTTAATCGCTTGTCGAGAGGATTTAAATTTGTATGGTAAATCGCGTGATTTGTATAGGATTTAATAAAGATTTATATTAATCGAGGATGAGTGCTCGGTGGAGACATGGTATTAGAAGAATATCTGAGTATGAGTATCAGAGTATGTACATTCTTTGAAGAGAATAATGCTTGCTGCTTCATTCAAATCTGTTTCTAGTAAACGAACAATCGCACAGTGTTCTTTGTTGTTGAAGGCGTTGCTAATGAAGAGAAAATGCATTTTGTTGTTGCTCCTGCTAGATTAAGTGAATTTTATTTTGTTATATAAATATTACATATGGTAATAAAAATAAATACTTACAATGACTTTTTCCACTCCAAGGACTTACTTGCATTGTGCCCATAAATTACTGAATAATTCTTACCCTCCAACCATAAATTACTGAATAACTATATATTCAACTTGCGTCCCTCTTACCCTCCAACACCCATTTACGTTTTTTAAAAAGCCTTTAAAGCTTTTATAAAGCATTAAATTTCCGTGTCGGTGAATACGTGTAAGAAAATACAACAACAATTTACCTTACGGGATCAGCTGATGTAAAAGCTCCAAAACCAAATTGCATGGAAATGACGAATTCATGAATTTACCCACATTTCTTAATAAATGTCCGAGGATGGGTAAATTCATCAATTTCAGCTTGTGGGCAAAGCTTTTGCATGTCCGAAGTTGAAAATCTAGTTATTCAGTAATTTATGCCTCCAACACCCATTTGTTTGCGTTTTTTATTAAGATTTTATAGAACTTTCAATTTCCGTGTGTGTGAATACGTGTAAGAAGATACAACAACAACCTACCTTACGCGATCAGCTGCTGTAAAAGCTCCAGCACGAAATTGCATGGAAATTACGAAATGATGAATTTACTCACATTTGTAAGCAAATGTCAGTGGATGCCCTCAATTTCAAGTTGTGGGCAAAGATTTTACATGTCCGAAGTTGAATATCTAGTTATTCAGTAATTTATGATTGTACCGCTACTTCTTTGTAGGCATTTAAAGGGAAACTCTTGAGCGACAAGTGGACGCTAACACGTTTCCAACTACATCCACGCTCAGTCGCATTTACTGAAAAAGGGAATGGAATCGATTAGGAAGTCTTCATTTGGAACTGATAAATTGACGAATTTACTGACATTTGTAAACAAATGTCAGAGTATGGGTAAATTCATAGCTTGTGGGCAAAGCTTTTACATGGCCAAAGTTGAATATCTAGTTATTCAGTAATTTATGATTTGTACCATTACTGTGCTTAAGTCTTGGATTTGGGTGCGGGTTAAATTTGCAGCTTTTAAAAGTGATTAAAAATAATTTATGTTTGTAGTTTGTATTAAAAATTTTATGTATTTTTCTGCAGGTCATTATAAATATGATAATATAATAGGCGGGTTATAAAAATATATTGCTTTGCATTTCACATGTAATTTAAACGCTAATTAATGTATTGGCTAAGATTTTTTTAAACAACTTTTGTTCCAAACGTTAACATTGACAAAAAGCCGTCAGCAGAGAGAACGAAAGCCAAAGCTTAGCACCGAGTTGTGCCGGCAATGAGTTGAAACTACTTGGGTGACTACAACGATGAGTCTTCGTGAAAACCATTTGTCTCTACGAAGTCGCCGGACGGTGTAAGGCCCACTTTGTTCATTAGTTCGGAAAGTTTTTGAGCCTTTCGGTCTTCGTTGTGTGCAATCACAGTACATAAGTGCTCCGTGAGAAGCTCCTTTTTTTCAGACGCATTATGAAGATCGATTTTGGCTTTCAAGAACTGTGCCTCGATTTTTGTGTATTGCTTCCTGTTCATGTAAAATGTTGTCTAAATAACTTCAGGCTTAAAAGGAATGTATCCAACTACTTACTCAATGGTTGCGTAGTGAATGCATGCAGAGTCAATTTGTTTTCTTAAGAGAGCCACGTCTGTTGCAAGATCGTTGTCAAGTTTCGCCAATTCTCCTTTGATTTCTTCGATTTTTTTCGCTTCAGCGGCTGTTTTCTGAGAGCTACAATAATTTGACTTAGAATTAACTAAGGATAGTAAAAAATAAGTTCTTACTGAGCTTCAATTGCCTTGTAAAGCAGTTCCTTCTTCTGTTTGTTCTGTTCCTGGATAGCTTTCCGGTGAACCTCGAAATCCTTTAGTGAAACACCCTTAAAGGGGGATTCCATATTCTCCACCGGTTCCGGTAGGATAGACGAGTCATTCGTTGAGCTGTTATTAGTGACCGGCACTTTCAGAATCGAGGATTCATTCAGAGATTCCTGGATGGGCTCGGTTGTTTTCGGAATCGGCTGATAAAAGAGAGCCCCTTCGATGGACTTGGACATGCTTTTGTTTAAATTTATTTCATCCATAGAGTCTTCATGTGCCGGTGGAGGAGTTGAAGTTCCGTTCTTAGTGCTACGTTCCGGCTTTTTGGCTTTAAGATTCTCCTGTGACTTCGCCAAAGGTTTCTTATCAGGCATTCTTCTGATGCCATGACCTCTGATTGCGGCTGCATTCACTGCAGTCAAGAAAGATTTTAGAAATATTCAAGAGTACAAGATCAACAAGTATAATAGTAAACTCACTTGTTTTGAATGTTTTCGATGTGATTTTGCTGATATCGTCTTGACTAAAACCGTTGAACTTATCCGACATTATTGTTACACTATCCAAAGAAAATAAAGACGGACGCAGCACAAAACTAAACCATTAACTTAAAAGAAAAACATATAAAAAAATAATATTATCAACAAAACATAAAAATGTACGCGTACACCACTGCTTACGTCAAGCAAACAAATTTGACCGATGTGTCAAATTGTCCGAAAAACTATTGTTGCATCATTGCCATTCGTTTCGGTTTGATCATTTTTAATTTTTCGAACTTCAAATTTTTTTGTGGGTGGAATAGGCAGGTGATCTGTGATAAGTGATGTAGCAATAATTCGCCTCCGTGGACTGTGATCATCACAGTTTTCTTGTGACAGCTTTCAAACAATCACCGTCAACATCAGCTGGTCACCAGTTTTAAACTTTCTGGCTAGTTGGTTTATTTTTGCCTCCATCGAGGCTGCATAAATAAAAAAAAATTCTCACATCACAAGCATTGAATAAAAAGACAAGGAAGTGGTGTTTTTGGGGGAAAAGTGAAGCATCAGTTTTAGTTGTGTGAGTGCGGTCATGAGAGACGGCTCGACGTTCATACGTTTCTGGGAGCTGGCTCTACTTTTGTTTAACATTCCTGAGTTAAGGTGACATTTGTACCCCGATTCGTGAAACATTCGATACATTCACTTACAAGTCGATACCCGACATCGGGCGACTAATGTCAAAATAAATGCTTCACTCACACACACTGTATATGTGAAAAAGAGCTATTCCTTGTCTCTTTATTCAATGATCACAAGCCTAAAGCACCTAAAGCACACCCATTTGTTTACGTTTTTTATAAAGCCTTTAAAGCTTTAAATTTCCGTGTCGGTGAATACGTGTAAGAATATACATCAACAATTTACCTTACGCGATCAGCTGATGTAAAAGCTGCAAAACGAAATTGCATGGAAATGACGAATCCATGAATTTACCCACATTTGAAAAAAAATGTCGGAGAATGGGTAAATTCATCAATTCCAGCTTATGGGCAAAGCTTTTACATGTCCGAAGTTGAATATCTAGTTATTCAGTAATTTATGCCTAAAGCTCAGATTAAACTGCATGCCATTTTGGCATATTCGACGTATCTAAGAAGAAAATTGCAGCAAATATTTTTCTTCTTATTTTCTCTTAAATATGCCAAAATGGCATGCAGTCTAATCAAAGCTTAAATAAAGCAACGATTCGGAATAATATTTTCCAGTAGTTCACAAAAAAAATTTATAAAAACTTATTCTTCAACAAATATATCACGGTTTAGTGCCCGGTAGAGACACGACATAAGTTGAGAAAGACGCTTTTTCCAAATTTAATTAGATTTAATTTAGAAAAAGCTCTTGCATAGGGTATTTTTAAAAAAATGTAGGTACAAATTGTTGTGCTAATCCACGGTTATAATCACTATTTAGCACGACAATTGATACTTTCTGGTTTTTTCAAAATTCGGTGCGCATCTCAGTATTTAGGATTATGTCAAAAACTCTCTACTTAACGAGACACCATTTTCTTAAAAAAGTAATATTTTTTATATTAAGTACAATATTTACACTGCTGCCATAGCCTTCAATATGTAAATCAATCATCTTAAATTTTTAAATAGTAGAAAAGAAAATGGCTCAGTGGAGTGCGATTATGTCAAATAAAAACAAATTCGGACTATTTCGAAGGAAACAAAATAGGGTTCACCATATTATGTATTGAGTAATTTTTATTTATTTTGAGGGTTAATAAATAAACCCTCTTTGTTAATGATGAAAAGATAATTTTTTTTACATGAACAGTTCAACTTCAAAAAATATATTGAATACAAATAAACTTTTGGACCTATAAATGTTCTTATCAGTTGGTAACTATTGATCAAGAAAGACACTCGTAAGAGGAAGCAATATTGATTTATATCTACTGAAGATCATCTAGCAAAATATTGCCGAGCGAAACACACACGTATATTCTTAACGAATAATTTCTAATTTTTATTGGAGTTGAGCCCACTCTTCTCAATAACAAATGATGAATGACATTTTTAATAATTTTCGGATAAGCAGCGATTTTAATTTTTATGAGCACAATTCTGAAATCGATTCTTCGATGGTTTGGACACGTTGTTCGCATGCCCACTGACAGACTTCCTAGACAGGTCATGCTAGCCGAGATGCGAGCGCGTCGCCCCCCTGGTAGGCCAAGGAACAGGTGGTGGGATCAGGAAAAGAACTTCTCTGAGTCCCGTCTGGGGATTGCGCCGGAGTCTCTTGAGTTGGTGGCAGAGGATCGAGAAAGATGGAAGGACCATTTAGCCACCTCCGCGACCCTTTTAAGGATAAGCGGCATCCGAAAATGATGATGATGATGATGATGATAATTCTGAAATCACCCCGAACATTTCGCTTCGAATTACATCGGGAAGTTTCCCGGTGTCAACGTTCGGGGCGAGTTCAGAATTGTGCTCATAAAAATTAAAAACGCGGCTTATCCGAAAATTGTAAAAAATGTTATCAAACAACCGCGAAAGCCTTAAAAGTTACAAATTAATGATTTTGAACACTCGTACAGAAATTTAAGCTTAAAAACTTTTAATTTATTTAAAATTAAAAAAAGGGTTAAATGAAACTAAAGTGAAAAAGTGAAAGCATTTAATATGTTTTTAGCAACAATTTTATAAATTAAATAAAAAACTACTTATTTTATCAAAATTTAATTTTAATAAAAATAATTATTCATGCGAAAGCAATGTTATACCAAGCTCATCACGCAAAGTTGTCACTGGCTGTTCCCACCTTTCTTCCCAATAAATAGACATGAGCGGCTTTATAGATTTTCCATTCTGAATCGCCCATGGAAGATATTTCGAAACATAATTCTTTCTTTGCCTAAAAAGAAACACAATAAGGTGAAGCGCTTGAATCATAAGCTTATCATTGTCTGTATAGGGCTTAACACCTTTAAAGAAATTTGCACACTTACTTCGGCTTGAGTCGCAATGCTCCAAACACAGCTCCACCATAACACATTGGTAGGCCAGTATTTAGGGCTTCCACCCATTTAACTGAAACTTCGCCCAGCATATTTGTGGGCATTCCGAGAACCGTGTGCACCAGGTCATGACACTCTCGATATCTCGTCATCACATATCCCAAGTGCGGGTCATCTATAAAACGAACTTCCATTCGTGAATCTGGAGTCACGTTCTAAAGTATTTAAAATTGCATTTTCCCATTTGGATAAGGCAAACAAGAACTAATTACGTTATCGTCCAGGAATTTAACATACGCTCGCCCAAAACTGTCTTCAGGTAGGCCTCGTAAACGATTCAAGTCTATAGTTGTTGTGTTAATACGCGGCTTCGCATTCAATATTCGCTGCCCTTCATCGGTGGCTTTCATTGTTGCAAGTATATTTTGTAGTGCATCTACACCCGTCGTTTCACCTAGGCAAGCTATCATGTCATGCCTATATGAGTGAAGATGAGTTGATAGTAGAACAAATATGTGGGGAGCATTCGCGTAACTTACCGATGAGGATCAACTAGCGATGCTATGGATGAACCGGCACTCAGTAAAAATCTCTGAAATGGTGTTACTTCTATGCGATTTCGGAGAAATTCTTCAGTGAAACTGTCCAAATTCTGAGTAAATTGACGATCATCATCTTCATTTCTGTCGGCATTCAGAATGTTTCTAGCATCGGTCGGCGTATCAACAGCTATTGAAAGTTTTGCTTGCTGTAACGCCGACAAACGTGAGAATATTCCAGAAGATGGTCGTAGATTTCGTAACATTTTACTAACAAGGAAAACAAATTTAAATATCAACAGCTTAATACGTTTTTAGCATACTTTATTGTAAAAATAAACTTATTAACCCACAAAAATTACGAAAACTTCAGAAAATCAAGAAAGGGTGGTCGACCAGATAAATGGAAGTTTTTAAAAATTATAAAGCCACTTATTTAAAAATAAATATAGAACTTTATTGATTAACCAAGTTCGGTGTATGACAATTATTAATGGAACACAAAATTGTGACGATCACGGCCTCTGTTGCAAGAGATCAACGGAAGGTCAACTTATATTAATGACTTTTTCCATAATATCAGTCGGCATGTTATTTCTTAAATTTAAAAGTATCAAGTCGTATAGCTAACCTAAAAGCAATCTACCCGGAAAATTTAATATTTGACTTTTGTTCACAATAAATTGTTAGATTGATGGCATATGTGGGTAATCTCGCAGCACCAGCAGCCAGCACCATCCTATTGAAGCCAGACAGCTGTTACTTTTATTCAATTAAGGAGGGGGGGATTAATTGGTTTATATCCCAAATTGGTTTATATCCTCAAAAACCAACTTGGGCCGTGTTGACCGCCTATTCTTAGAAAACGTACGCGTCCAATTTTGGCTTTGTAAAGAACTTGGTTCAGAAATTATGACTTGAAACGCTGCGGAAGAGTTTACCTATATATTTTTAAAGCTTTATTATTCCTTAACATTTTAAAAATAATGTACAAAAAAAAAATGTCTATAAATTTAATTTCTGTTATTTTATTAGAATGAGTAAAATTTTGGAGTTCCTAACTGCAAAACTTCCAAAGTAGGTAGGTTAAAATGTAGCTACAAAAGATAACTTTCAACCATTACTTCAGGGAGTTTTTTTTATTGTATACTGATATAGATTTAAAGATAGGATGCGGACGGACGTACTACGTAGGGTAATACTCTTATAAGTTATACACACAGGTAAAAACAGAAGCGTACTTTGTTGAAATGATATTAGTAAATAATTAAATAGCTCCTAAATAAAAGTTAAAAACATGTTATTATACAAAAGGTCATTAAAAAAATAGAAAATAAAGTCAAGGTTAAAAGTTACGCGCAGAGACACATGCCTGTGGTAATCTCGATGAAAGCGTCAATTTTAATAAGTAGATTTATCGCCACGGCACGGCACGGTTACTACAGATTACGCGGTTAGTTATTTAAAAGATGACAATCACTTTTAAATTATATGAAATAAAGGCTAACGTCAATAGAGTTAGTGCTAGATTTGTTATTGTGAAAATACCGGGTTCTCAGAGCATTAACGTCTGCTGTATTCTAATTCTTCTTCTTTTTCATTTAGGCGCGAGGTTATAATCTGAAGTGATGGATTATAACCCTCCCACTCTACTGCATTCCTAATACCACCTTATTTTCAAAAAAAAAAAGGGATTCTGAGAGAAATATCTAACTATAGACAAAGGACCTAGGATACGACAACTGTGATTAAACCATAGCGTAAGAGGACGAGCAGTTCAGCTTACCATGCAGAGGCTTAAACTGTTGAGCTTTTTTAAGTTCAGGCTTCTTATGGTCAGCAATTACCGTGATGATCAAAAAGATGTACAAAATATGTGTTTTAGACTTTGAAAAGGCTATCCGTCAGTTCCCTGGAGATAAACTTTGGAGTTTACTTTATTGAGTTTTTAATGCATTTTTAGCTCGCTCATGGAGAGAGAAAGCTTTTATTGGTGCATAACCTACGCGATATTCCTCTGATATGTAGAATCACTCAAAAGTTCTGCGTCATATCCGTGCGTGACCAATATGCTATAGAGCCCAAGGCAGACTGATTGACTTTGTGTATGCACTCAAATCAATCCCCATTCACTTCAGACGAAGCAAAAGTTCAGCACATTTGAACTCGGGCTTCGTTCGGAGCTTTATTACGTAGCCCCGGATGGCAGCAGTACGAATTTTAGTCCGGTCAAACCACTTGGTGAACACCTTATAAATATAAGCTACTACGACCTATTCGGAGCTCAAGCCCATTAGGAGCGGGTTATGGGGCTCTACGTCCTTGAAGTCGTTAAAAGGAACTGCGGTCCTCCAGGTTGGGGTCGCCCTGTTGGGGTTACTTCCTACGTAAAGAAAGACACTAGTTACGAATTAATAAGGTTACGAACAACAAGTCACAATTTTTTTGTTACAGCTCCCGATCAATCAGCGTCGAGATCAGCTGGTCACTAGTTTTCAAAGTTTCTGGGAAGTTGGTGTTTTTGCCTACTCTTAGGCTGACTTTCTGCATGTTTGAATAAAAATCATTGTTCTTACATCCCAAACCTAAATAAGGCAACAATCACAAAAAGTTTTGAGCTTCCAATATGTGAGCGAGTGCCTCGTGACGATCCGCATGAAGGGTAGATGCGCCAAAATTAGCTCCATATGCGCGCATGCTCCACAAAGGCGAAAGATCACAATGACATTATGCGGAAACCACAAAGCAGCCTGGGCTTGGCCTCGGCTTGTTATTTACACGTTCAGCCATTCGATTTCAGTTTTTCCTAACACAACGAAGCTCGGCTTCAAAATGTTGGTTGCAAAGAGAAAGAGTGCGCAAAGAGAAACGAAGCTCTGTCTCCATGAGCGAAATCCCATTGCAAAGCCGGTTCAAGGCCACGTATCGTAACGGGAAGAAGCCGAAGCCTGAGGCTGCTTTGTGGTCCCCGCCTTATGTTCTACGAGCTTTTGGACAAAACATTATGAGCAATGCCCTAGCTACGAGATCAAGATTGTCCTGGGCGATTTCAGTGCCAAGCTGTGAAGGGAGGGCATCTTTGGTCGCACGATCGGAAAGTTAAGCCTGCACGACCCATCCTTCCTCCCCGTTAGTAGTCGCTAAAAAGTAAATAGGTCCCGTATTTTGACATCCATATTGGGCATGGAGATCTGCTGCTCAATGAACTGTCGGCCAGATTGACTATTGCATTCAACGTGTCCGTCCTAATGTCCGTCATAGAAACCGTCCAAGGGGCCAACATTAACTCGGATGACTATTTCATTCAAGGTACAGGTGCGGTCATCCCGACCGATGTCAAGAACGAGAAATACTCTGCGAAAGTAAAATGTTGGAATGCTGCAATCGCAAGAGATCACCAGGTCCTACTCAAACCAAGTAGCCAGCATGAATGATTGATAAAGTCATTGGCATCATTGCCAAAAAGCCATCCCCGATGCCGCTTCTGATGTGCTGGGTTTTAAACGACCACTACAACGAAACCCCTAGTTTGACGATGAACGGAACATTGTGAGGACGATCAAGCGAACATCGTAGTGGAATCGAAGTCGGTATGTTGGGGATTTGAAAACACCATTTCTGAAGAATGTGTATAAGAAGTTTTTTAAGAAAAATGTTACTCTTGAAAGGTTTGTGAGATCCTCGCGGAAAAACAACGAGTTTTATTTACGATTTGGGCGGTTTTAAAAATCGTTTACATCTGTAATTGTTTTATTATTTATGAAGCATGGATTAAATATGGATCATGCCTCTGAACTGGTATTAATAGCTTCGGGTTATATAAAGTAGTTATAAAAAATGACCTGAAGGAAATCAAATAAAAGTTTATTTACATATCAAAGAAGTTTAACTTAAAAACTAACATTGAAGGAATAAATCTCTTTCTGTTTTGAAATTTTGTTTACAATGTTTTTAGCTTTGCAATAAAATAAACTCGCCCCTGGATGAATCAATTAGCAAAAGTATACTTAAAGAAGCAAGTAAAATATTCGAACTTAAGCCATTATACGGTACCAAATTGTACACTCGTTACACGTTCAATTAATACATTCAATGAAACATAAAACACAAACTGATATCATCAACAGCAGCTTAACACAAGCTTGAAGGTAATGACCCATCATAGCAACTTCAACATTCGTCTTTTCACCTAAAAAGCTTTTTGTTTCGGTGAGGCAGATTCGATTGAATACCGTGGCTTCTACTCCGAAGCCAATTAGGAATGCCTTTGTACACATAACATGACTCTATGATGCTAGTACAAAAAAGACCTACCACAACTTCTATTAATAGTTAATTAGCAAACAGCAAGACTTCTTTGATTTTTGACTTATTTATCTGAGTAATCGATTACGAGGCATTCAACGTCACGATATCTTGCATTACTCACCCGAACACTGCCTATAATCATGGCATTCAGTAAAACAACTTGACTTACAGATTGTGGTTAAGTAGGTATATCTTCTTTTTTAAGCTTTAATCAGACTTTCGTCTTATGAAAAAATTATAAATCGTACGAGACATAATTTATATCAATAGATACCTTCAATTATTATAGATAGCCAAATAGGTGTACCTACAAGTTGTGGATGACAATGGCCTTGGCGGTTCATGAGCTAACAGCAAGTGAGGTCTCAGGTCTCACTGTGAATTTCGATGAAGTGTGGAATTTTTTTTGAGAAGGTTACGATAAATTGAAATGGTTCAAGCTTGTGGCTGGCTACGTTAAGCCTCGAAGAGTGTTGAAGTGGGTTCATCGTAACAACAAATAAGGTTTTGTTTACGTACGTGCAAGTGTGAATTGCGACAAGAGTTTTGCTCAAGCGGCCGAGCACACATTCGAGATTCTTTTCCTCGTATGCTATTCAACTTTATTTGGTTAGAAATTTTGAACAGCCAGCGGTTATTTAAAGAATGATTGTAGGTCTAAATCACGGGTATCAAATCGCGATGTTACCAAGTTTGTTTTTTACTTTTTTAGCGGTCCGTCCAAAAATGGAAAAAGACCTCTTATGATAGGTATCACTATCACTACGTTTTCCGCCCGTCCAATCGCGTTATAACTTCTGAACGGTAAGTTGTAGAAAAACAAAATTGTGTGCTTTTCAACTGCGGAAATAGTCAGAAAACCCAATGAGGGCAATTTTTTTAAAGCACAAATACAGTTTGGTTACAGTTTGAAGATTATAAAAATAAATTAAATGTTTTTCAATACTTTTTCTAAGAAGTTTAGCAAGCAAGAACTAGCAAAACGAAACTTAGGTTATGTAACGGGTGATTTTTTAAGAGGTTGAGAACTTTTTTTTAAAAAAAAACACAAAAAATTCGAAAAAATAAATGAAATATTTTTTTGAATCGATAGTTTGAACCTTGCAATTTAATGTTTTAGGATAATTTCATGCAAATGTTGACCGCGGCTGCGTCTCAGGTAGCCCATCCGCTGAGTCCAATTTTGGCATACTCTTTCACACATATCGGCCGGTATCTCACGAATGAATGCATGGATGTTGGCTTCCAGTGCGTCAATCGAAGCGGGCTTGTTTCTATAGACATTAGCCTTGACATACCCCCACAAAAAAAATCTAATAGTGTCAAATCGCACGATCTAGGCGGGCAATTGACCGGCATGAAACGTGAAATTAAATGTTCACCAAACTCGCCTCGCAATTGCGCCATTGTTTCGCGATGAACATTTCGAACCGAGCACGAATTTTGATAGTAAAATTCAATAATTTGCGTTGTTCATTTGTAAGACGATCCATGGTTAAATTGCAAACCAAACTGAAGCTGTTTGACAGTGACACAAGGTACTAAACACACGTCAGCTGTCAAAACCAGTGTTGCCAAAACCAAACCAGCTAAAAAATCACCCTTTATAAGCAAATAATGAACTTAAACAAAAAAATCTAATTTTTTTAAAAGATTGAAAACTTTTTGCGAAAGGAAGAATTGACACTGGATAACATTTTTCAATGTCAAAAAATTAATATTCAAAAAAAAGTTTTAGTAATGCCGTTTTGACGCATTTCGAAAAAATCGCAAAAATGCTTAAAAAAACGTGTGCCCCCTTATTTCTGTGTTATTAAAGAAAGAAACCACACATATCAGAAATTATCTAAAATTTTAAGGCAAATTATAGCGAATTTTTAAGTTTTAAAACCGCCTGATGATTTTGCTTAAAAACATAAAAGCATTTTCAAAAAGAATTTTTTTAAATCTTCTAGTATCTTAACGCTAAGAGTGTTCAGTAATCTTGTTCAGATTTAGTTTAAGTACAAAGAGTACAGAAAGAAAGCAAGCTGCGTCAAAAAATTATCAAATTGCCGTTTCTAACCCAAGTTTTTCGAAGCCTATTTAAAAAACGTTATAAAAAAGGAGCTAGTTTTAATGTTTACGCACTAACTGGTGGCTACAGAATTTAAGAATAACATCCAATGGTAGGGCAGAAGTTGTTCTTTGCTATTGGAAACAAGTCTAACGGGAACTGGAAAAAATTCAAAATAGTAGTTTTATGGATTGGAAATTTAAAAAATTATAATGAAGGCCAAAGAACGTATGTCTCCACCTCTATCTCCCAAACGGTATAAAGTATAATTTTTAAATAAATAACTGGCACAGTCTTGCTTAGCAAGCTGCGAACATTCAAAATTTGAAGATTTGACTCAATGGGTAAAAATATTTTTCGAAAACGATTTTCTAGGGATTTATAGCCCCTTAACGGTGAAGACGATCTTGATTGAATTTGGATGACGTATTTAACGTTTAAAAGGCAAGCTAACTGTGTTTAAAAAGTTACGAAATTGACGTTTCCAATCTCAAGTTTTTTTTAGCCCATTTAAACAAACAGCATGTTTTACCGTTTTCGGAGTGATCCTTGTCCGCAGAATTTAAGAAAGTGACTAATGCGAGCGCAGGTTGTTTTAAAATTAAAAAAGACTAACGGTTTAATGCATTTTAAATTTTAAAAATGGTAAAAAAACCAAGAAAACGTATTTTCTTCCCTCTATGCAATTTTTTTTATTCCTGAAAACACTTTAGTTGACTAATTAAAATGATGGTGCTAGTAAATATGCGTATCATAACTTTTGATACACTTATTTTACATACCGAAATTTGACGCGATCTCAACAACATCAACGTTAGCCAACACAATTAATTTAAAAAAAATACATTAAACTTATAACAAGACTTTTTAGAGTAAGTAAAGTAGACAGCACTACGAAAAAAGTATACAACTCTGTTAAATATACCCAGATATAATTTTGATAATTGCATAGAATTTTAGCCAAAGTTCGCAATGTTATTGATGGGCTTAGCCTTTATACTTGACGGTATTTTTGTACTCTCTTACCGTTTTGTTTGATCTTGGTTATAAATATAAGGTACAAACAGGGTTTAGAGTTACGTACGATATCCCTAGATTTTATTTTAATTTTCTGAAATGCCGTATTAAGCAGTAAGGTATAACCCCTCCACCTAAAAAGATCGTTTGTGCCGTGAACGTCAGAATAGTTCAGGAGGTTTTCTAGTACTTTCCATACAAAGTTTATAGAGAGGAAAACTAGCTAGAGTAAAGTACATCTAGGTTGGAGCTAGAGGGCATTAGCAACGGAAATCTGTGTTTACATGTGCAAAGGACTGGGGCATTCACAAAGAATGTGCTCGTAACCATTTCACCTTCTTTAAGACAACAAAATCGACATTCTCGAGAACCGAGTATTTTTATTTTAAAGAGGTGGTGTGATATCTTAACCGGCGCTGTCCTGCAGGTTAGATTGGGAGGCTGCCCCCGCTTAGCAGGGATGAACTTATGCCGTAGGAAGTTCATTGTGAAACAATTATTTTTTGTAATGGGGGCCTATACAATGACTTTTCGACTCAATATGCCTGTTCCGAATGTGGATTCAGTAGGGAATTACTAGAAAAGGGTACCTATAAGGCAGGGACGAAGCGTTCATATAATGAGTTGAATGAGTGCTTCCGTAGCCAAAAAAAAAAACTTTAAGGCATTAAAATATATTCCAAATCTTCGACTTATTTGGAAAAGCATTCTTGTGTTTAAATTACTCAGGATAAATAACTACACAACTCTTTCTAATAGCGGACACCACTGAATATCTTTCTACGAGGGCCCACTCTCCCACTACTACACTAACCCACCAGAGAGTGCCCACAGCATCACTCCATTATTTGCTTATACGCAAAGCATTGCCTTCTGGAATGAACGCCATCCATGCAATTTCCAAATTCGCATTCTTACAGAAATCAACTCATAAAGTCAAATTGGAATCCATTCAATATTTTCCCATTCGACCCATTAGTGAGGAATGAGTTGAGTGGGTTCATAATTGAAATTTGCAGGTACACTATTTGAGTTATTGTCAGCTGTCTGTATCTGCCAAAAGGCCAATGAGTCCAATTTCTCTAAGCGAAGGGGTAAAATGAAAAGATAACTGTGATCTTCACGTGTGTGTGTAATTATGGCTTTGATTGTAAATATAGACTTTGACTGTAGTCATTTTAATTTTAATAAAAAAAAGCTTAATATTATAAGTTTTGGCTTTTATTTTTTTGTTTTACAACTGAGTGCTTCCGCTCCCCGAAAAGTCACGCCTCGTGCCTGCTATAAGGGTATTACTAGAAGGGTACATCCTTAAATGTTTTTGAAGGCTATTTACTTTTTTGTGACCCATGTTTTTATTCCGGGGGGACTCAGGAAGACGAAGATCTTCTCTCGAGGGAAATCGGGAAATATATGTTTGCCGATGGAATAAATTATTCGCCGAGGATATTCTTCCTAAGACGAAGACAGGGCAATCATGTGTATGTAAAAGGAGGGTTCACCGCTCCTTATAGACTAAGTCTGGTTCGGTGATAGACCAATTCGATGAAGATGTTTCCTCAGTTTGCAATGGCCACTGAAAAATTTCAGTTATGATTCTATAGCCCTGTTCAGGTTGTTCAGGCTATTGGATATTTTTTTATTGTTGAATTCCTGACTCGCCTATTGCAAACTATGACCAAACTATGCTCAATCTTAAGAGATCATTTGTGCTGTGAACGCCAGGATAGTTTCGGCTAGGAGGTTATTCCCGTTCAGAGAGATCATATCCTTACATATAGGATATGCTCAGAACTTTTGTCTTCATCAAAACAAAGTCGGTAATCTGGAGAGCGACTCTCCATACATTTTGATTTCAGAGGGGTTATAACTTAACCGGTGGTGCCCTGTAAAAGGTATCCCACAAAGTTTTTAATATTCTGCCTTTTTAGATTCAGGCATCTTTTAGCATTTCTGGTGAAGTGTTAGATGACCCGCTTGGACTGTCTGAGGCCTGGGATATCCACACAGTACAAGATGCAACTTGTATATTCCTAGTTGCTTTTATAACTTTGTTTATCACCGAATTGGGGTGGGCAGAAGGGTTCAAGTCCCTTGTAAGTGGTTTCTCAGCATTTTGTGTCTAGTTCGTGGCGTTTTCGTGACCAGGAATCCACCACAGTTTTCTTTTGTTCCTTGAACTAAGCTTCCCGAGGATGCATTACTTATTTGGAGTCAACGATGTGCGAGCAACGGCTTTTAAAACTAATTGACAGTTTGAGTATTTGTGGATGTTTGGACCTTCGATACAAGAGATGTGGATAAAGTTGACACTGGCACTTATTCCCATCTCAATTGTGGTAATCAGGTTCAGTCTGTTTACGCCGGCTCCCACTCCTGACTTCTTTTTAGAACCATCCGTATACTTTGGCTTTTTGGTGAGTTATTGCCAACTAATGCTTCCATATTAGACATCTCTGTAGAGAATCTTTTATAGAAGCATAAAGTGTTTTGTATGCTGTCTGTTACCATGCAGTGCATTTTGAATTGCGGAAGCTCCGAGAAAAGTGTAAGCAGGTCGGGTGGCCGCTAAGACTTAACACTTTTACTTGTAGTTGACTTGCCATGCCATGTGTGCAAGGATCTTAGCCCAATAATGGCTACTATAGCAGCTGTAAGACACGTCTTCATAGCTCCTGATATACCCATGATGCTGTACTTTCTTGAGATTTAGGATGGCAGTCTCATGGGTTGGTCTTATTCAGCCATACTATATAAGCATATATTATGATGGGCCTGACCATAATTCATTATGTGTCTTTGGAGATCCCCATATGGTACCATACATACGTCGGCAAGCCCATATAGTTTTGGTTGCTTTAGTTATTTTGCTGTTAGGTGTGAGTTGCAGGTGAGTCCTTTGTCTTTAATAACTGTCCAGATACTTAACTTAATTGGAATGCTCAACGATTTTGCCGTCAATTGAAATTTACCCTAAATTTATATTTCTTCTTTTAGTGAAAGGAACTACCTATTTCGGTTTAGGGAGAGTTTTACTCTAGTACATCAGTCCAGGAATGCATTGGCAATGATTGGCATACGTGAGGTAACTTTCGTTTGACTCTTTCACTTTTCAAACCTAAGTTACTTAATTTATGAAACAGGTCGTCAATTACCAGAGACCTGATAGGCGCCTCCCTGAGGGGGGCCCGTTATGATTGAAACGCGTGATAAAGTGACATTCGAGCATCGCCTTGATCCAGTTTATGGTAGCTTGGCTAATGTTCCTGTAGATTAAAGCATTTTATATCCAATTATTTCCAGTATTATTAAAAGAAACCTCTATATCAAAAAAGGCACATATTGCAATTTCCTTTTTACTAAAAGAGTTTTTAATAAAAACTGCTGTGAACTTTAGTAGAGCGAATTCATTGGATTTGCCTTTCTGATACGCATGTTGACCGGGTTGCAAGTGTGCTTCATTTTCCAGACAATCTCTTACGCGAACGTAAATAATTCTTTCCATTGTTTTCAGGTAAAGCGATGTCAAGCTTATGTAACGGCACGATTAGGTAGTTCAATAGGCAGTAGAGTTACCCGGTTGATAAGCATACTTTTAAGGATAAAGGACGTAATTAATAATATTGGTAGGTTTTTCGGCTAAGATAGCAAAACCAGAGAGCTTATTTTTCCAAAGGGTCTCACCTCAGGCCGATATATACGTAGGGCTACATGAAATTAGGCCGCAATGAAAAATGGCCCCAAACTGATAATGAAAAATATCCCCAATTTCAAAATTGAAAATAGCCCCAAAATTTATGAAAAATGGCCCCAAAAATCTAGAAAGTTGCACAGACATGAATCCAACAAAAATTTATTTCAAATCGAAAATGAAAAATGGCCCCAAGAATTTACAAGGAAAACAACAAAACTGCATATACCTGGAAATTGGGACAATTTTTCACTTTTAGGCAATTTTTCATTATGAAAAATAACCCCAAACTCTTAAATCATCAAGAAACATGTAGGTACACAAGTAGAAATAATTCTTAAACAAAACTATTAAACATGCGCTAGGCTTAAATTGTCAATCACTTTCGCAATTACTGAGCTAGACTTAAGTAATTATGGCCACCATCCCTTATACCATGTGCTTATCAGAACATTCGATCCCAAATTATTATGATGGATAGCACGGGCGTTTTCGGTCCATTTTTAAGAATCACCCAAACACTGTTAGAATCAAAAAGTTTTGATTATGTTTAATTTTAAAATTATCTGAAAATATGTGAAATTGCACATATGCCGCGTAGCGGCGCCCTGAGCACCTACATGTGAGTGCTCAGGGTGCCGCTATGAGACGGAGAGACGCCCGGAGTCTTTTTTTTTTAAGACTCACCCAAACACTTTTTGATTTCCGGTATTTTGAGTTCGGGAATTGTACAATGTTTGGATGGTTCTATAAACAAGAGACTCCGGGTACCTCTTCGACTCAAACACCGGCTGGAGCTCAAAATACCGGAAATCAAACAGTGTTTGGGTGATTCTTAAAAAAAAACAACTCCGGGTGTCTCTTCGACTCATACGCCGGCCGGCCTTCGGTCTCACATGCAGGTGCTCAGGGCGCCGCTACGCGGCGTATGTTCTATTTTACATCTTTGTGTGCTTCTCACAAACATATGTATTTTATTCTATTTTTTAGTCCAATTTTTTTATATTGATGGAAAAGAAGACAAAGCAGTGCTACATGTAAGACTCACTTGAAGTATATATGTAAATAGGTTAACAATAAAAACTTTTATTTACAGCAACAAGTATGACTTTTCATTGTATTTCGCCACACTGGACTACTGATAAGTGTCGTCAATTTTTTTGGGGCTATTTTTCATTAATTTGGGGTAATTTTTCATTTTTGAAATTCGGGCGATTTTTCTTTATGAAAAATAGCACCAATTGGCGTAAAAACACATGTTGCAAAAGTTTGGGCCATTTTTGCCCGAAGTCCAATTTTAAAAATGAAAAATGGCCCCATCGTTGTTGTTGCCTTACATGTAAATTTTTGGGGCTATTTTTCATTTTTAGTTGATGACCATTTTTCATTGGGGCCTAATTTCATGCAGCCTATACGTAGTACAGAAATAATACATAACTTCGTATGCGCGTCGGCGTACGAAGTGTTTGCAGGGAACACTGAAAAAGAGCCTGCCAGTTCTGTCGCTGGTGATCAAAGCACAACGCATTCCGATCTCTTTCTTTCTACATATCTTTGCAACAATACCGTAAAACAGCGCGACGCTACGCGATATCAGTTTCTGTTCATAAGATAAATTAAAAAAAAAACCTAATCTAAAGCAATTATTTGCCATTCCATTAGGACTCTGAACGTCATTCAGTTTATTTATTGCTGTCGAAAGAAAAACATGTGTCGGTTTCTTGTAGCAGCCATTACTCCCGTCCACAGTAGTCACTTAGTAAGATCTCATATGTCTCTTCCATTAATTTCTTTTTTTCGCAGCTAAACATTTTTATAGACAAAACTTAAAACAAGTAATGAAAGGTGGCCTTGGAGGGCTCCCATAAGCTGACCAAGTGTTTTTCTGAGTGGTTTGCTTTCAACTCAAACTTAACATCCACTTACAGTGACCCACTAAACGACGCACGATGTACAGCTGCCTGATAAGAGTCAAGTTGGGGAGCCTACATTTGTTTTTCTATAATTTTTTATCGCTGAAAGAAACTCAGTTTTTGATGTGAAACAAATTGTTAACAGGAGTAAAACACAACGTTCTGTTATGAGTTATAACTTATCTATTTATTAACTTGATGTTGATCAATGACAAATGTTTCTAGACTTAACCATTATCTTAATCACTATTCTTGTTCGTTAGTCGCTAGCTCGTTCACATAAAATTTTATGATAGAAAAATAAACTCAAATAAATACAGTACTCAATAGGAACAACAACAAAGCATGCCGGGTAGAACTTAGTCATACACAAAAAAAAAAAAAATGTAGTGTTCGCATTTTAAATACAAATCTTACAACTAAATTACAACAACTAATTGTTTATGGCTTTGGTGTACTTTTCGTCATCGCAATAACAAGTGGATCAATTTACATTTCACACGACCTATGCGTGTCTCTCCTAAGAAAAGTCTGAATTCTTTGCTATACGGCATCTCCCTTGCTAGTGGGAATCAGCAGTTCCTTATCTGGGGCTTGCTTCCTTCTGAACGTAACATACGTGTACAGCAGGCTGGCAAAAACACTTATGTTAATTCCAATGCAGTTCACCCACGAGAATATATAATCGCCACCGATAAACATTCCTAAATATGTTACACAGATGTTTTTCAAACAGCCAACGATTGTAGTGGTGAGGGCGGAGTTATACTGTGTACACAGTATGGTGCTGTAGGAGAGCACAAAGCCCATGAAACAGCTCATAAGGAACTGCACAATAAAGAACATGTTGTTCCATTGTGGAAAGTTCAGGGACTTTTCCAGGTCCCCGGTAAATAGAGTCACTGTAAGGGCTGGCACGAACATGAAGAGCGAGTTGTAGAACATCAATCCGTACTTGCCCATGTCGATAGTGTCGAGTTTCTTTTTGACAAACACACCGTTGGCGGCAGTCAGCGCGTTGGTAATCATTACATAGCCATAGCCCGTCATGTTGAATGAGAGATCGTCACTAGCTGCCAGCAGAGCGCCCCCAATCATAGCGTACACACTGATCTGTACGGCCGCCGAGGGGCGTATGCCCAGAATCTTAAGCTCGAGGAGCATGGTCATTAGGATTGAGAAGCGCCGAAGAGCAGCGAACATCGGCAGACTGAGCGCTTGTGTGCCGCCCAGGCCGAACATCATGTTTCCCAGGTATATCAGAGGCAGTGGAAAAATCTTGCCAAACGAATCCTTTGCAATGTCGGGAAACGTCACCATGCGAAACCGCTTTCCCATGTACAGCACAATTATACTTGCTGCCAATTGACCCAGGCTAAGGAACATAAACGATGGAAAATGGTAAGATGTTAGAACTGTTTTGTTGACTACTGTGATCATAAATGAAGCCATTCCGTAAAACAAGGCACTGCCGATTTTTTTAAAGTACAGTGACCCGTCGTCGCGACCGCCGTCCGCAGAAAGTCCGCCACCACCGCCGCCGTTCGTCATGGTTTTGATTACTTAGTGCTGAGTAATTACGTTTTTTTTTTTAATTCTTCACTTCTCTTTCCTTTTCACAGCGCGGACAGGAAACAGAAAAGATTTAACACTTGATTAACCAATGAGAAAAAAATATATATTTAAGCACATTTCATTCCAAGTTCAAAATGTTCGATTAGTGTCCGCATGGGGATGCAATATATATCTTAAACTTTTTTCGAGATGAAACTGGATAATAGAATGATCAGTCCGCGAAGAAAACAACATTTAGCCGGCGAAATTAATTAAAACTCAGTCAGAGGAACGCAATTCCGAAGCTCGTTGGCAGAAGCCATTTTGACAGTCTGTCAAGAGTTTGACCGAAGACGTTGGAGGCAAAAAATTGACTGAACAGTGCGCCAAGTGAAAGGGCGAGAGTGAAGTGAAATATACAAGCTTTTTTTTTGAACGAGTGACAAAATAATAAAAATGCAAAAAGTTAAAAATATGTAGAGGTGACTTACGTTTAGTTTGCACTATATGTCACTAATTATGGTTGTAATTTATGTAATTAACTTTTGTGTAATAAGAAACAATGGAAAACGATAAAAACATTCGAAAAATCCAGCTGACTGTAAACGTCAACTGCTAAATGTTCGACAGCAGCTGGTTGAAGTTCGAAGAGGAAAACTGGGATGTTATTGAGAAATATAAAAGTTGAAATGCGATACCTGTCGGCAAAAAAATTAGAGAATAATAACTAGTACACATGTACACAAATTACTTAATAACTAGATATTCAACTTAAGCGTCCCCTTCCCCCGAAACCCATTTGTTTATTTGTTGTTATTGTTTTGAGTTCCGTGTCGGTGAATACGTGTGAGAAAAGTAAACAAAAATTTGAGAGCCCGCCAAAATAGCGAGGTGAATTTCACACTGACATTTGAAAAATTTAAATACATATCTTAAAAAAGTCATAAAAGATAACACACAAGTCATTAAAGTCAAAATGACAATTCTGTTTTAATTTTGCCCACACTTGGGGTGAGCCTACATTGAGACTACAAAATCGTAAAATTTAGTTCATTTGAATTTGCCTGGAAATACTGGAATGTTTATGACGTAATTGGATATTTTTACGAATTTGGTCTTTTTTTCAATATAGTTCGGGTCACAAATTACTTATTAACTAAATATTCAACTTGTGCGTCCCCTTTCCCCCAAAACCTATTTGTTTATTTGTTGTTTATGCTTTTCGGTTTTGCGACGGTGAATGCGTGTGAGACACTTATTATTATTATTACGCAGTTGGGCTTTTCTTTTCTCCAGAATCGTTCATGTGTTATTGATATTCAGTTTTTAATTATGTAGGAATGCAGAAATTATTAGTTATTCAGCAAAACACGAGCAACAGTTAGGAAACAATCGAGAAAACTTCCATTTAAGGAAAAGGCTTTTGATTTTTACTTGCGTAAAATATTAATCGTTCCCAAATTTAAGAAAAATGAAGAAGTTTAGAAGCATTAAATATAGCTTTCATTGAATTGCATCACTGAAATTTTTTTTTATTTGTGACTAAATTTGTTTGTTTAATGAATGCTTCTTTTGGTGTCAATCTCTATTGTTACCTACAAAAATATACGTAAACATTTTTCTTTCGACTACTTTGCTATTTCACTGACAGAAATCAATTTCAATGTGCTACTGATTTTTTTTACGAAATGGGTTCACCCAAAAGTGCATTATTCTTCTTTTCTCAGTTGCCAATTTGACTTTTAATGTTCAACTCTAATCTCAAATGCATGCAATAATATCGACTTGGAAGGATAAGGGTGACAATTATATCATAATATTGATTTGTTCGAATAATGAATTCAAATTATAGCTATAATAACAATAATAAAAGTGCCTTTGAAACTTTCTAATGACTTTTACTTTTTAATATACTAACGATTGATTTACTACTTAACCGTACATTTTGCTTTTTAAAGCTTTAATCCGTTAACATAAAACACAAACTTATCAGAGGCACAGGCATTTAGGCAGTAAAGAATTAGTTTCATTTGCGCTTTTTGTGTTTTGTTTTTAACTATATATGAAAATATTTAGAAGGCATTTGAAATACATAATGTATAACTGGAATACAATTAAGATAAAAATGATTTTAAGGTCTCTAGCAAAACAACATTAATGTAGCACGACCCATTATGTGGCGACTTCCAGATATTGGAATGCGTTAAAATTTTTGTCCGGTAGACGGAGCAAAAAGCTGATTCCGCCATGTTTTCGTGGTGAATCACTTGAACTTCGTAGTGAATCTCTTCAAGTGTGGAATACATTGACAAAATGTGAGAGTATGCGTAGTTTTCCAGGTATATCCATGGCAACAGCTTGTAGGCCCCTCGGCTTTCCAGTCTAGTTGAATATCTTATTCATTTAGTAATTTGTGCACATGTGCAAATGTCATTCGCTCGTAGTTCCCTCGCAAAGACCTATGTAGTTTGTAAGCAAACATTTATTTTCGAAGTAAGTTTTTGATAATAATTACTGTTGAATTGTTTTAGTTTTCCACATTAAAATAATTACAGACATAGAGCGGCTAAAAGTATATATGTGCGAGAACGAGGCGCGCCTTGTACGTAATAATATATGTAGATGTAGAGTATTAGTATTTGTATAGATTATGTAGTTATTTTTTTGCTCAAAAAGTAAAAGACATTTGAGCATGCATTATTTAATAACTTATTTACAAGAGCATTAAATTTTGAAAGAAAAATTTAAACTTAATAACATAAACTTAGAAAAAATTTATTTCAAATTTTTTTTTCCATATATTTTTTTCAAAATTTTGAGTTTAAAGATTAATTTTTCAAAAACTGTGTACTTAAACAGCTTTATTTAAAATTAAAATAAAAGAAGAGATTTCTGGCCTTACAGAAAGGCATATCTTGAAAATGTCAGTATAACCATTGTTTTTTAATAGGTATTTTTTTCTGTTTTAAGTCATATTTTTAGAAAATCGCCCCTTCCGGCAAAACGTGGGGAATAGACCCCCCCCCCCATACACTTTTTTTTCTTGTCTCTACCCAACCTATACGCCCTAGTTTTTTGTCACACGTTAGCTGAAATACCCTGTATATTAACCATTAATGGTGGCTTCTCGATATTTTTGTGGATTTTTCCAACAAAGTCGATGTCGGCGGAGGAAGCTTTCCAAATAACACTCGATAGCATATGAAGGAGAGAGTTTTATTCAAGCCGTCAGGTATTGAAGTCATCAAGCTGTTTATACTTGAGCTTACTTAATACCGTTTTCACACCGAAGCCGGAATCTAGATTCTGAGCAATTCGATTTCAAAATCAAATTGACCCTTTCACACTGCGAAAATAATCTATATTTTGTTGATCAGTGTCTGATCGAACTGTCTAATTTTTCATTGTTGTCACAAGTTAAACAGCTTCAAATAAGTAAAAAACAATAATTGTAGATAACTAAAGAAGTACTGGAGAATACATGAAAATCACCGCACAATTAAATAGTATAAAAAAAAAAACAAAAATATTTCTTTTTTTTATTTTATAAACAAACATCATGGGCTGTCATGTCTTCTTTTGATTGAATAAAAAAAGTGTGTTTGCTTTTATTTTCCTATGATTCCTAGAAAAATCAAATACAATCTATCACATTTGTATTCGATTTTGTGGGAATCTAGATTCTGATCTAGATTCTGAATTGTAGAAATGTATGGGAAATCTAATAGATTTTAATTAGACTTGGGACTTTTTTACTCTGAGTCTAGATTTTTGCTCGGTTTAAAAACCGTATAAAGATAATAATCTTTCAATTGCTTATTGTTAACTTTCATTTGGATTCTTAATTAAATTTTGTTTTATTTTTAAATCATTGCCTTGCTTACTGATTTGTTTCCTACATGGTATGCAAGATTTATTTACCAAAATAAACATCACTTAGGGCTTTGTTTTCTGTGTGAAAAGTCAGTGGCTTTGTGTGTTTCTGTGAAAAACGACATCCGAACACAACTCGAACTTATTTTCAGGTATTTTTTTTTCGATGTAGTGAAGGTTGGGAGAATCAAAGATTTTGACAACTTTACTGACGGAGCTAATTTTGCACTGAAAAAATGGCTTGCTAGGCTAACTCCAGATTCGTTAAGCAAGCAAAATTTTGGGAATGTTTTTCCTCTTTCCCAGGTTTTAGAAAAATGTAAAGCCGCGTTGTCGGAAGGAACAGAAACAGGAACAGAAACAGAATCCCATACATTAGCAACTGAAAACTAAACGGCGCCGTTTTTAGCAACTGAACCAGCAACTGAATCAGCGACGTAAAATCAACAGCTCGAGAGGACTTGTTTCTGGAACAGAAAATCAAACGTTGCTGTTGCATAGCAACCAATGTTTATATATGAGCGAATATCTGCCGTTCGTGAGCGGCTCTCTTTCGTTTTTGACAAAAATGTCCACAATCACACCGTCATTGTCACAAATGTCAACAATAATTTGTTTAAATTTTTTGTATCGGCTGTGGTATGTGCATAACATTAAGAACACACATAATTTACGGTTAGTATTATACAAATATTACAAGTTAATAAATAAATTTTTATTAAACCAAGTAACCCATAGCAGTATTTTACTTTTTCGTTGTAGGCGAACGTTTGATTGCAGTCGTCGAATTTTTCCCGGATTTTTTGGATTGCCAAATGGAGGAACACAGAGGCATCAGGGAACACAGTGCCATTAGAGAAGGAAGCATTTGAGAAAAATCCGCCTAGGAAAAAGAAAAAAGTTTATGTGTGGTTTATGTGCAGCAACGAAATTCGTCAAGTTGTGCACAGCGTTCTTTGCGCTTTGTAATTATTAATAATAAAAAAGTTTTTTAATTCTGGACCGTGTTTTTTGTGTTAGTGATAACAGTTATTGTGCGTGCGTCATGTAAAATATACATCTCCCTTTGAAGGCTATAGAAGTTTTTGTTGTTTTTGCCATAAAATTTTCAACACTATTTGTGGCGTATATCCTTTTGCTAGTCTGCGTTAGGAATCTTTAGTTGTACTGGAATAGTGTGTCAATGCTTCGAAATTTTAACAGCATACCAAATGCAACGCGCAAGACGTGACTCAACATAAAATAAAGCTTGTGGTTGTGAACTCGTTATTTGTCAGAACCTATTGTCAAATCTTATGTCGATCGATTTCAATGACTGTTAATTGAAAGCTCTCTCTGAGATTATTTTCAGTTCCTCTTTCTGTTTTCTGTTGCAACACCAGCAACTGAAACAGAAACACAAACGGCGCCGTTTTCAGTTCAGTTTCAGTTTCTGTTTCTGTTTCAGTTCTTTGTGACAACACGGCTTTAAATAGGCTACGTTTCCTAGCACGCCGGATTGGACGGGAAGCGTCGCTCTTTCCATGATTTATTGGGATAGTAAAAAATATCCTGAGGCGCCTCCACTGCATGAATGAAAGAATATAAAGATTACAATACGCGTTTGTTATGACATTTGTTTGACAGACTTAACTGTAAATCTGACGTCATGGGATGGAACTGTTACCTTGCGTGCCAAAAAAGCCCATTTGTATACACAACAAATTGTGCTGGCCAATCACAAATCAGCACTTTGTTTTGCTTGGCATCCAATGACGAGTGACGCAGCAGTAGGTGTACTGTTTTTTTCTCAATGTGGCGTAATCTTATGTTATGTGATTTTTGCCTCCACTGGACCATAAATTACTGAATAACTAGATATTCAACTTCGGACATATAATAGCTTTGCCCACAAGCTGAACTTGACGAATTTACCCATGCTCGGGCAATTGTTTACAAATATGATTAAATTCGTCAACTCATCAGCTCCACACGGAAATTTAAAGCTTTATAAAAGGTTTAAAGGGTTTATAAAAAACGATAGCAAATGGGTGTTGGAGGGTAAAAGGGACGCAAGTTGAATATCTAGTTATTCAGTAATTTACGCTTGTGTGCAAAGCTTGAAGATGAATATCTTCTTTAATTTATGATAAGGTCGAACCTCGCTGGAAGCTCCCTTGAACTCTGCATATAAACGCTTCCTCTTCATGGTTAGGAAGCGCCATCTGGAGCTTCATTGTGTAAAAGTTCTACGCACTCAAAATATGAGACAACTAGTGACTTGTAGCGTTATTCCGATAGAAAATTATCGTAGCCCATGCCCATTTCTTTTGATTCACTTGCCTTCCATCGTTTAGCACGTGTTTCTTGATTTGTGGAATTTTAATTTTATATTGAGTGTTAAAAGTTCACGAAAATGGCATCAAGTGATGGAATTATCGATGCCCTTGTTCTGGACTTTCTTCAGAAAAAAGATAAAACCTTTGCCGATGTATTTCAAAAGAAAACAAAAGCGGTAAGTAAACAAGTGACGCCGCCATGTGCCGTGTAGCACATTCTATGATGTTCCTTCTGGAAAAATAAGTTTTTGCGCAACATCATTTAAAAAAATTTGAGAATAATTAAACAGCACTCACTTATAATGCATTTGTTATAGATAACGCTTCCGAAGAAAACTCCAACACTTGAGGAAATCTTAGTCCATTATCAGAAGACATCCGATAAAAAGATTCCCGCATTGCAAAAGAAAACCGTGGCATCAAGTGAAGACAGCGATAGTGACTCGTCTGAGGACGACGCTCCAAAGAAAAAACCTCTAACCAATGGAAAAGCACCCCTAGTGAAGGCGCCCCCTAAGCAAAGCTCGTCTGATGATAGCAGCGATGAGGATGAACAGCCACCAGCAAAGAAAGCACCACTTATAGCTGCAAAGCCAGCAGCAAAGAAGAAGGACTCGTCGTCTGATGACAGCAGTGAAGATGAAAAACCTGCAGCAAAGCCCGCCTTGGTTAAGGCGCCGACAGCAAAGAAAGCCGCATCTAGTGACGACAGTAGTTCTGAAGAAGACACTCCCAAGGTAGCTGCAAAAGTGCAGACACCCAAACCTGCAAAAGCAGCATCTTCGAGCGATAGTGACAGTGAGGAGGATGATCCAAAAAAAGTTGCGGTAACACCCGCTAAGCTAGCAGCAAAGCCTCCAGTTAAAGTTACTCCTGCAAAAAAAGCTGCAGACGCAGATTCATCTTCGTCATCTGAAGATGAGAAACCAACCGCTAAAAAACCCATCGTTGCAGTCAAAACGCCCCTGAAGAAAAAGTCATCCAGCAGTGATGATAGCTCAGACGAAGAGGCAAAGCCAACTCCGAAAGCCCAGAGTGCTCCTTTAAAGACAACACCTGCCAAAAAGGCAGCATCAAGTAGTGACGATAGCAGTTCCGATGAAGAAAAGAAACCCGCTGCAAAGCCTGCCCAAAAGCCAACAGCTGCAAAGAAAGCGCAAAAATCTTCAAGTAGTGATGATAGTTCGGACGAAGAGACTAAGCCTCCGGCTAAAGCCGCAGCCAAACCAACCCCGGCCAAGGCGACTAAAAAAGATTCATCCAGTGATGATAGCTCAGATGACGACACTCCTGCAGTAAAACCTACTGTCAAGAAAGCAGTTACTCCAGTAAAAGTGGCAAAAAAGAATTCATCTAGCGATGATAGCTCTGACGACGACGCTCCTTCTGGAAAGGCTCCTGTCCAAAAAGCACCGACTCCGGCCGCTAAGAAGAAGGCTGCTTCCAGCTCAGACTCTGATTCATCTGAAGAAGAAAAACCAGTTAAAAAAAGTCCCGTAAAATCGACCCCTGTTGCCAAGAAGGCTGACTCTAGTTCCGATGATTCGTCCGATGATGACCAACCTCCAGCTAAGAAGGCGGCAGTATCAACGCCAGCTGCCTCAAAGAAAGCTAAAGATTCAAGTGACGACAGCTCGTCTGATGACGACAAACCGCAAGCAACACCAATCCGGAAAAAGGCTGTAGCTAAAAAGGACGATTCTTCCGACTCTGATGAAGAAGAAACAAAGAAAGACACACCCATGCCAGGAAAAAAGAGGAAATTCAGCGAATCATCACCTGCTGAACAGCCCAAAAAATACAACAACTTTGTCAAGTCTGGAGAGAAGGGCAATGCGGTAAGTTAGCCAAAAATTACTATTTCTTTTAATTCACTAATTCGATATTCAGTACTCAGTAAAGTGTATGCACACATACACACCCGTCTTACAAGTATCGAATCTTAGCCTTTTTGAGATGGAGATCGAACCTAGAATTTATTAAGCATGATTTTAATACAAATTTTTGCGAAAACCAGGAGCGAAGTCTTCAACTTAATAGAGCAGGTCTTTCTTTAGAACAGGAGTGTTAAGGTGTCTTTCGGCAGATGCTATATCAATGAATGAATGAATTAATGTACTTTATTTAGCTTTGAAAGCAATTTAGTTAACTATTTGCTGAAGATATACATAGTTCATTCTTTGTAAACATTTTTTTTTCTCTATTTATTGAGTTATCGAATAGTCTATTATAAAATAGAATAAAATTAATTTGTGTTTGATGCTTAGTACTCTTGCGAGGCCGTAAATAAAGCCACAATACTCGGCTTCGATGATTACGAAAAGACTGGTTGGTTGCCATCTGTAACCCATACGTAATCGCGCCTCAGTACAAGTTAACACATAATCCCTGTACAAATCAATGTGCTTGTCAATCCCATCGGGCTATGCTTGTCAATGTCAGATTCGAAAAAAGCCAGCATTCGTCGTTCTTTCAGAATCCGTAATTTTTCATCTTCTAATTTTTACTTAGGCGCGAGGTTATGATCTGAATTTAAGGATCCATAACCCTCCCACTCCTACTGCATTCCTAAAACAATTCCATGAATGTTTAGACCGTAAATTTTCATTATTATAGAAACGCTCGTTTAAGTTTTTAGTTATATTTAGCCCACTTCTGTTCAATTGAAAACAAATTGGGTAGTTTTGCATAGAAGAGAGAGTTGATAAGAAAATAAAACATTTCTTCCTCATGCCAAATTTATCCCCAGAAATTTCTTTGTCAATCCTTGACAACTTAAATAAAAAAAAAAAACTATAGAGTTGAGAATTCTACAATTCTTGTTCGGTTTTCGTGATATGTCTGCCTTAATTGATTTGTCAAACTAATATAAATTTAATTGATAAAAGAAAAATAACGTATTGAGCTTTTTCATATTTTGACGTTTTCATATTTTGACGTTTAAGTAGTTAAAAGGTGGTTTTTAGGTGGAATCAAATTTTGTTGTTCAACGTGTTCGTTTACTTTTTCAAAGTTTTTCTCTATCTGAAAGAATTTCATCCCCACTCTTCAAAATTTGACCTTCTGCTATCTTAACGTAAAAAGTAAACAAATAGACCTTATAACTTTCCCTCAAATAGGAATCTTCCTCAATCAATCAATTTGATTGACACAGGAAGAGTCATTAAGGTAAGATTAGACTGTATGCCATGTGGTCAAATATATTCCTTTTTTGGTAGATATCTCTATCACTTGTCGTCATAAAGTGTGAACGTCATATTTTATGTGACCATATGACAATAGAGCTTTTAACAGTTTGACGTCTACTGGTATTTTCAGTGAGGGATGCCAAACAAAGTTCCTTTTTATATGGAAAACGAACAAAAATTACACATAAACATAAATAACTATTTAAAAAATGCAATCCTATGTTTTGATGAACGAGAAAGTTGTAGATTTCAACGTTGTAGTTGTAGCCTTCTTCGGTAAGGCTAAAAAATTTTAGTTAAAAAACACGGTAAGGATTAGAAAAGTCTTGTTTGTGTTGCAAAAACAGTGCATACGACCGCAAAAGGGTACTCGGATCACCGGAGATCTCACTTGTGGAGCGTAGTATTTCCATAAATTTTTTGTATCTGGTGGCAGTTATTTGTATACCACTTCAAATCTCGCTGCCAACTGGGTTAAACTTCTGTCATATTTATGCAGCTGTACAGTGATTTAAACTACATACTTCATCGTACACAGCCGAACATTGTTTTACAAAGATTTATGAGCAGTATAAGGGTCTCTATTTACCAAGCTTTTTCACTTGGAAACGATTGTTGATAAAGCTTTCGAGTTGGTCCTATGTTACCGGGTGTTTTCAACCAGTATCTCCTTTCACTTTATGCGAAGTTTGGCTTAGACATTCCAATAACTTCTGATTTGCTACTCCATGAGGACATTATTATATTTTGTTTCTTTCAATTCTTAAACCAGACTAACACATCGACACCCATTAACAATCAAAACGGGTCCTTCAACAAACAGCACGTTATTCAGAATGGCAGCGGCCCAAGAAAGAATACACCATTTCGTCGTGTCGTTGAGGAAGAAGTTGAAATAGATCCTCGTGTTATTGACAATTCTTTCGAAGCTAAGGTGAGTGCCCCAATTAAACTCTCTTTCGAAAGGAGAATTGAGGCACAAATTAGCATATTTTATTCGCGTTGATTAATTCATTTGGTGTCCTTTAATAGAGTAGAGCATTTAACATCGGCTAAAACCTAATTGCCGGTTGAATTATGCCTTGTTTTCTAAATTAGCCTATTTTCTTAAACCTTGTGTACAAATTCAATGCTAATTTGTGTTTCATTTTTCCTTTCTCTTTCATACTACTACAACAAAAAACATTGGTGCAACGAAAATTCGCAACTATGCCTAATGCCGAAAAAAAAACGCCTTCACAAAAATTACGAAACCGCAGGAGGTGGAAGAAAATGGCGGCGAAAACTGGAAGAACAAAAATGGTGGTGGTAACCGCGGAAATCGTGACGGCAACCGCGGCGGCAACAGAGGTCGCGGCGGTTTCGGTAGAGGACGTGGCGGTGGCGATGGTGGTTTTAAGAAATTCGGTGACGGTGGTGGAGGTGGCTTCCGAAAATCATTCGGTGGGAATGATAACAAAGAAGAAGGCGAAGGCGGTGGCGGTTTCCGCAAATCATTTGATGGTGGCCGAGGTGGTGGCCGAGGTGGTGGTCGGGGTCGTGGTGGCGAGGGTCGTGGTCGAGGCGGTGGTCGAGGCCGAGGTGGTGGCGGAGGCTTTGGCAACAAATCATTTGGAAACAAAAGCTTTGACTCGTCGCAGAATAAAAAAATTACATTTGACGATTAGGCAACAAGTTGCGAATTTCAGTTGTTTTATGTAAATTATATTTAGTTGGTAAGTTAATCTGTGTAGTTTGTATTCCGCTAATAAAATTTATTGTACATAGAATGATCGTTTATTTGGTTTAAAATGTTTTCTTTCAGAAAAACGCCCATGGCTCATGGGGCGAGAGAGCCAGTCGAGACTTGAAGCACACGCGCGGTAAATCTTTCAAACATGAGAAGACGAAGAAGAAGAGGGGCAGTTACCGTGGCGGACAAATAGACGTGGGTGTTAATTCTATTAAATTTGACTAATAGGTTTAAAATAGAAATAAGTTTATACTAAAACATTACCTCCAGTAGTTGAGGTATCGCATTTCGCTGTTGTAAATAAATTATGGCGGTTTAGATTAGACTTAAAGAAGTAAAATAGCAGACAAGTGAATGTTTTTTTTTATTTGAGTGAAATGAGAAATCTTTTTGTTTTGGCTAAAAGCATTATAAGTTAAAATCTTGCATGCAAGCTCAGCAAAGTGGTTTTCTTTATATGTAATTCACTTATTCAAAAATTACGTATATCCTAAAAGTATGTAAAAAAATCAGATTACATATAGATATGCGTTTTATCTATGTATTTCATATTATTTTATTAATAAAAATAAAACTGCTATTCTTTTTCAAAATGAAGTCTTGTGAGTTAATTTAGACTTTTAGTTGGCTGCTGAGAAAAATTCAAGACTGGGAAGACAAAAGGATATTCAGATTACTGTAGTTGATTTATCTTCAACATTCGAACAGATGATTATAAACGGGAGAGCCTTCCTAGGGCACTGTGGTATTTTAAAAAGGAGCCTTCATTGTGCCTTTGCAAGCACATAAAACCTACATTACGTTTTATGTGACAGCAGTCGAGAATCTGCTGACTAACATGGACCTAGGATCAATTTACGAACGAACGAGTTCAAACCATAGAAATATTGATTCCCGGAGAAGTATGGGCTCATCACTGGAGAATATAGTTATATTCTCTTCTTTCTCTTTTCTCTTAGGCTCGACGTTATGATCTGAAATGATGGATCACAACCCTCCCACTCTACTGCATTCCTAATGGTCCGCTTGCGGGGTACTCCGATTTGACCTCAGAATATGGCGTGAGCGTCGGACGCGCAACTGCGGTGAGCCTTCCTTTAGATCAGGGGCGTTTTTCGGTCACAGAAGATAGCGGGCGTTTTTTGCCACTTCATCCACCCTACGCTTACGCGATGATCGATTTCGTCATCACGTAGACTTGGGAAGCACATTTCCATTCAATTTAATGTCTGGAATTGGCTCGGGTGGGTCAGAGAGTGGGCAGCACAGGTACTTTGTCTTCTTTTGGCTAATACGGTAGCTATTCCCTTCCATAAAATCCACCCATATATGAAGTGATTGCTGCAGGGATGTATCATCTTCACTTATATGATGGGCCCCATCGTCAGCGAAGAATAACTTATGTACTTTCGGGTCCGTCAGTTTTCCTTCAAGCAAACAATCAAGGACTACAATGAAAAGCAAAGGACAAAGGACTTAATTGGGAATTCATCAGTGACTCTGGAAGGACATCTTATTCTTGTCTTTGCTCCATCATACATGTCCATGATCATCCGCCCGTCGCGTCAGCTTTTGGAACTCTTCGATCTCGTAGTAGTCTATAAAAAGCTTTTCCAAAATCAACCAGCACCATATTCAGAGGGTATTCATTTTCTTTAAGGGCATCAAGATGTTTTTCCATTATGATCCTTATACTTTGGGTTGCATCAGTGGTTCAAAGCCGCACTGGTCCTCAGATAGCCTCATTATTTTAAAAAGAAAAGGAAAGAACATAATTTTTCCTCCAGCCATTAGGCATTGGATCCCCTCTTTATAAGTTTGGCGATGAAGGTCGAAATCCATCTGGACCCGCTGTCTCCTATTTGTTCTTCCAGATCTCTGAGGGTATCTGATCTGGCCCAACCGCTTTTCGCTTTTCAGAGTACTTAACCGCCTTCCCAACTTCATCAACTGTGAAATCTAGTATTTATCCCGGTTAAAAGTAGTTTCTTCTGGAGAGTGTTGCCTGAGTAACGGTCCATTCAAAAGTCCCTCACAATACTGCTGCCAGCTGTGAAGAATTTTGTCATTCAAGAAAAATTCATGTCTTCATCATCCACAAGAAGCTATCCCTTAGCATTGTTGATGAACTTTAGCGAACAAATCTCCTGGGGATGTCTCCTCCTCTGAGCAGCAATTTGTTAAGATTTTAGTCCCTTTATTCAAGTTCCTTTGTCGAAGATCCTGTGTGGCCTGATGTGTATCAGCAGTGGATGAAGAAACTTTCTCCAATTCCTGATATAGGCCCTCCATTCTCTTTGCTTGAACCTGGGCGCACCTTTTCCTAGCGAGACTGCTGAGGTGTCTATAAATTCCGATTCCAGGCAAAGCATTTCATCTCTGTTGTCCGACGAGCACATCTTCCATGCCTTGAATGCCGCTTTCTTTTCACTAATTACTAGTTTCGCCTCATCTGACCACCATCATGTTTCTTTGACTTTTTTGCAGTGGCCTTTAAAAGTTCCTAGGAGTAATTTGGGACTTTTAAAGGCCTTTCTCTGTGCACGTTCGTTGTAGGTCATCCCACATATCTTGTGCTCTACACTCTTCATCTTTGTTTTCGACAGTGATGTTAAAGAAGTAGTTTTGTATCGTGTTTAAAAATGATTCGCCTTTTTCCTTATCGAAAATGTACCAGTTGATTTTCGCAGAAACAATTGCTTGCCTAGTTTTCTTCTTTGACGGTTCCATAAAAATGACGGTCAGAAGCAGACGATGTTGTGTTGCAATCGCTTCACCCAAAATCACTTTGCAATTTTTGGCCCGCGGTTTTAGGGAACTGTCTCATTCCCACCGCTGCTGTATAGATAAGTTTCCTTGACGAACATGGTACGATAAGCACGATAAGACCGTATGACTTGCAAACGTTTAGGATATCTTCACCAGAAGGATTCCTAGTTCCATACCCCAGCCCATGACAGTCTTCATAGTCCTCGTTGGTTCTCCCGACTTGTCCGTCAAGTCTCCGCCTTCAAAAAAAGCTCCTCCTTTGGGATCGCCGTGATGATATTATGAAAGTCTTTCCAGAATGCATCTTTTTCCCTCTGCTTGCAATCGCAACCAAATTGGGGAGCATATGATCTAACGACATTCACCTTGCATCACCATAGCTTTAGAGATATCAGTCACTTGGCTTTGAAATATTCAAGATATCATCAAGTAGCTCTGCCGCAAGGATGATACCGATTCCGTTCTTGCGTTGTTCGTGTCCGTAGTAGTACATCTTATGAGCTTTTGTCTTTATGTCCAAGAAACGGGCCCGATTTCCGGTGTCCCGTCATTTCGCCTATTGGACACACAAGATACTCGCCTTCTTACCATCATCTCTTTTCGTATTTAATATTTAATTTCGTAGCTACGACCAGTCATGCTTCCAACCCCGCGTTTGCGCTTAGGCAGTTGCACTATTTTCCAATCTCCGGCAACCGACTAGCTGTGACTGGAGCATTACTGCTCGTCCCAGGATCACTACCATGTAAGCCAGAAGCAGTGCCTGGCGGGGTAGTACAGTTCGTAGCGCACCTACCAATCGATTTTTTTTTTCATTGAGACGACATTTTATAATCATTTGCGAATTAAATTGTAGATTTAACGCTCTCAAATGAAAGTGGAACTTTGGTGCAGACGGTAGGATCTCGGACAGACAATCGGAAGGTGCTGGCCTTTGGGATCTAGATCAAACCAATTATTATATTTTTGCCAACCTGTGCTAAGTCAAATTTCGAAAAAAAACTCATTTTGGATCGCCAGAAGGGCACGAAGCACGGACCTACTAACTTCACCCATCACGGGTACTGTTTCACATTGACTTTGTCCCACAAAGGCGGGTTATAAGCTGGGTTTTAGTTTGGCCCATGGACTTATGACCCTTCGCCCTCAAAAACACCCTTAGGTTAAGCGTTAGATGTTTTTTCATATCCAAATTCGCAGTAATCCGAACTCCCAGATATTTGTATTCACTTACGATTTCAATGCCCTTCGCCTAATCCACTTTTCGTCTCTATGATATAATTTTCGATTTTTTAAGATTTACAGGACTTTTTTCTTATAAAGTTCAAACCAATTTTACCTAAATGGCATTAATACAAGAGAGACTGTACCTCTTTTTCTTCGTGCAAACACCATCAACAAGAGTACGTTGGCCGATGGTACTTCACTCAAATATAGTTCCTAGGTACCTTATATATCCGCGTAAGCAGAAACAAATTTAATAAGTCGATATTATGTCTAATCATGCAACACTTACGTGGCAAGATAATGTTTATCGAGAGGTAATTAGGAGCCATTTATTTTTTAGCTGAACGTGCCTGTCAAAATTAGTCTTATTTATTAAGTATAGACAAGGTAGCAGATAAAAGGCTCATGGTGGTCTGGGCATTAGAGGAAGCTGTTAGAGTCTAACGACGCCTCTATAAGCTACTTGGTTTATCTCTTCAAGTCTAATACTACAACTGCATTAACTTATGGAATCTGTTTTAACAGGCTATTTTTAAACTCTTTGAATGGTGCATTAAAGGTATCTACCTTAAGCTCGCACCTTATTTGCCTTATCTTCATTATCCAAAGAAAGAGCTACAAAGTTTTATTTTGAAACTAAAACAAGTCATTTATGACAAATTTTCACTTCTTGTAACTGAAAGCTGATTACCACTTTTTTTATTCAAAACTTGCCCTTCGACTTTTTCTGTTCGAATCACCTTGTCAACATAGTAAAGGCTTTCCCTTTCAAACACTCACACAGCGGTAGGGCAGAGTACTCCTCAACACCTTAACATTATGTCGAACGACGATTGCCATCTAATTACCCAAGAATACGTAACAGCTACCTGTTTTTATTTCGATTCAATGAACTTCTAGCACAGCACTGTTGTAGTCAAGCCATACTGACTGCAAAGATAAGTATCACTGGTATTTGGGTTGTATCCATTTGCCCACTCTCTGTTTAGCTTCTTAGCCGCACTAGGATAGAATCAAATAAATATTTCGTTAGTACGTTGACCTAGATGAAGAATAAAAGTCACATAAATTGGAGACATACGCACGTGTACATTTTATGTACCTACCGACTTGCGTATAAATATCTTCAAAAAAAAAATTTGCTTTCTTCCGTTCACTCTTGTTTAAATAAAGAGCTGAAGATAATTAAAAAAAATATAAAAATATGATTTATAAAAAAACCAACCCAAACATTCAAAAAGAAGAGCAAATCGAATCAAAAAAGCCAATTAATTTTCAGTTACCTGTGTGGTGTAGGTACCTATAATAAAGCATTATATAGGCTCTAGCCAAAGAGATAGTTGTGGTCGGTCCCATTGAAAGTGCATCAAATGATATAGAAAAAAAAAAACAATTAATTCGACGAGGAAATGAAATTTTCGAAACTATTTTTTCTACGAGGAATGGCGAATCAATAATTTTGGATTGTTCATTAGTCAAACAAAGAAATAGTGGATGGTCGGACAAAGTTGGCACTCTTACTGCGTAACTATAATTTGTTGGTTGCATAATAAAATATGAGAAAGCTTAAGGCAACTAATTAGGAAGCCGCAAGTATAAGGCAGTCATTAGGGGCTTTTAAATTAAGAAGAGTTTTTTGACGCCCTTCCTTGCAAAAAATTTTGCATAAATGCGGCTTATGCAAAACTGTTATCGTTTTACTGAACAGGTTTAAAATGTAACGATTTTTTAAGCACTTTACTTTGTTGGGCCTTGATTTAAACTCAATTTCTTTTATGAAGGTTTTTACTGGTTTTGTGAAGATTCATAGACTAAGGTTACTTACCTTTCATACTCGAATTGTGTATTGTCGAAAGTTTTACTGAACTTACTTTCACTTTACTTTGTTGTAGTCAAATAACTTTATTAAAAAAATTTACGTATAATTATTCCAAATGGACACTTTTCCGGCTACTATGGTCTGGCTTACCTCTACGAAGAGGCGGAAGCAAAATCTCAAAATTTGGAAGTGACCATATCTATCTTATATCCCGAACAATAAAAAGCTAGTTTTGAAGAATTATTCTATAATTCCTGGCAATAAATAAATAAAAAAAAATCTACTTAATTAGAAGCGAAAATGCTTGATCTTTACATGAGGAGATTAAAACGGAGACAAAGTCAGACAATTGTGGGTAGGGTCACGGTCTCAGGTTATAACGAGAGGTTTAATGTAAAATCAATAGAAAGAGGACGTTGCGTCTTTTTGCTTGCTGGTCTATTGGTCGGTGTACTTAAATGCTTCAGTTCTTTTTAAAATACTGAATTAAATTCTCTACAGCTTGTGAACATGTGTGCATGTTCAGCTTCCTAAGGCGAAGGATTACCGGAAAAGTATTCCGGTAATAATTCTCACTAAAGTGAAAAAGAGATAGAATCCAATAACAAAGTTTGCAGGCAAGGTCCGATGAGAGAACAAGTTTTTGTAGAGATCGTATGGGCGCTGCGCTTAAAATCCTGTAATGATTATCAGGCGACTTTTCCCCAGGTCATTTCTCATTGTCCTTAAAGCTATGGGTATATGTAATAGATGGGTTTAGCAGTCAATGAGGGCAAAACCAAGTATATGCTGTCATCAAGAAAAGACACCCAACACCGACGTCTTGGACAAAACATCACCATCGACAGCTATAACTTTGAGGTAGTTAGGGACTTTGTCGACCTGGGTTCCGCTATCAATTCAGACAATGACACCAGCGCTGAAATCAAACGAAGGATAACTCTTGCCAATCGCTGTTTCTTTGGGCTAAGAGGGGAATTGAGTAGCAAAGCCCTCTCTCGAGCAACTAAAGTGTCCATGTATAAGACCCTCATCATCCCAGTCCTGCTTTACGGTGCAGAAGCATGGACCCTGTCAAAGGCGGATGAAAACACTTTAGGCTGCTTCCAGAGGAAAATTCTTCGGACGATTTACGGTCCCGTCTGCATAGATGGAGAGTGGAGGAGGAGATATAACATCGAACTGTACGGGCTGTACAGCGATACCGACCTAGCCAAAAGAGTCAAAACACAACGTCTACGATGGCTGGGTCATCTAGAGCGGATGGACACCAACGCCTCGGCCCGGAAATTCTTCGAATTCACACCGCAGGGACGACGCGGTAGAGGAGCACCGAGACTCAGGTGGCGCACGCAAGTGGAAGGGGACCTCAGCCAACTTTGCGTGCGAAACTGGAGACGGCTGGCTAGAGACAGAGCTGGCTGGCGAAGCTTGTTGGCTGAGGCCCAGGTCCACCCCGGACTGTAGCGGCACCTTAAGTAAGTATATGTAATAGATTGGGTAGTGAAGAATTACTAGGTTATTCATAGAGAGTTCATGGATGGATTGATATCATCATGAAGAATGAGTCAAGTCCGTCAGCGTGAAAAAGTGTGTAAGGGCAGGGCTTCGTCTGCAACGACCTCCTTAATACCCTATCTTATATACCCTGTTACAAAAAATTATAGGTAGGCACAGTTTGTGCGCTAGAATTTATAAATTGTGTTTGTATGCCAATAATTTCACAGGTCTTCGAAAGTTGTCGTTGGCTAAGAATAAAAAAAATTTAAATTTTTGCAATCTTTAAATCTTATTTCGTTAGAATCATGAAAAAATGCGTTAAAAGCATAAATTAAGGACAGTTGTAAGGACATAATGTAAGGACAGTTTTTCTCTAAAAACGCCTCTCAAAGTTGTTGAAGCCCAAGGCTTTGTATTTAAAAAACTTGCCAAATACTATAATGCCTTTGATTACTGTCATGTAATTTTTTTCTCTATAAAGCAAGTAGGCGGTTCAATTTTTGTGGAATTTAAGACACTACTGGCCAAATTGAAGTTCACGCCTTGTCTAATTTGGTCAAAAAATATTTTGTTATAGTATGTAAGTTTGAGGTTTTCTCACTTTTGCGAATTCATACTTTGTTTGAAGAACATAAGATCTAAGGTCCCAAGTTTAAGCTCTCTAGCTTTATTTAGAAGATCTTAGAACTTCACAAATTCAGGTGGATGGACTGTGTGAACTCCATGAACTTCACGTCCAGTCTGGAATAGTTAACTTGCATAGGTGTAAGTCCAACCGAAAGCTTCGATTTTTGTAAGCGTTTCCAGTAATTAACTAATCTATTAGAATGAAGCCAAGGAATTGAATTGAATTGAATGTATAGGGTGCGAGTATAAAACCCACTTGTACCGCGACCTTAAAGATCTGTTGTACCCCTTTTCTTTGATCTAGGTTTTTAGAGCTATCTTTGCAAACCTGATAACAAACCTGATAGTCCATAGTCCAATATGTCTGCCTTGGCGAAACCAAAGAGGGGAAAAGGCCCTATAAAAGGAATCTCAGCTCCCCATTTGGCTTGGCATCCCTCTCTTTTTGGGATTAAGATTTTGTAGTTCTTGCTAAAGCTTAAAATAGGGTCTATGATATCGCTGAAAAGTGTCAGTTCCCTGACCAAATCCACTTTCTTCAGTATCTCTAGATGCCCTTGTAGATAACCTTCTTTGTATGTATATTTGCGTTGAAGACTTATAGCCTGTCTTGCTGCTTCTGCCTGAACCGCTATTCGTAGTGGTGGAAGGTTTAGGAGGACTTCCATACCAGCTGTGGGAGTGGTTCGCATAGCTCCAGTGGTACAGATGCACGCTAGCCTTTGCAGTTTGTTTAGCTTTTCTATGACTGTCCGCTGCTCACACTTTTTCCACCATATGGCAGCGCCGTAGAAAATAATTGGCCTGATCATTTGAGTATAGACCCACAGGCTCATTTTGGGATTGAGTCCCCATGTTTTACCAACGAGCTGTTTTAGGATCCATAAAGCTTTCGTCGCTTTTTTGCATATTGAATTTATATGTGGATTTCAGGTGAGTTTGTTGTCTAGAGTTATCCCTAAAAACTTAACCTCTTCACTGGTTGTAAGAGGAATACCTTTAATTTTTAGGATTTGAAGCTTGTTCTGTCTCCTTCTTGTAAAGCGAATAATGTTGGTCTTGTTGGGACTTATAGAGAGTCCTTCACCCTCACACCATTTCCAAGTTATTGTTAAGGCTTTTTGCATAAGATTACCAATTGTATCCTCATGTTTGCCTCTTAAAAGAATGGCTAGATCATCAGCATATCCAATGGTATAGAAGCCATTGTTGTTTAGTACAGTGAGTAGCTCGTCCACCAGTATTGACCATAAAAGTGGGGAAAGAACTTCTCCCTGAGGACACCCTTTGATGGTTTTTATCAATCCTTCTTTGTATATAAAAAAGGGCTCTCGATTTTAAAAAATCCGCTCCTCTTCAAGCGTTGGTGATTGGAAACTACCATCATATACCCTACGTTCATATGTATGTTCTAAGATATATCCTTAAGTATAACGTAGAAAGGTATTATAATGCAGTTCTGTTTACGATAGTTGAAAACTTTTATATTTATCAGGACATCTCGGTAAATACTATAGAGAGGTTTACCACACAGCGTTCTTCAATGCGCTGTTTGCAGTCAACTTATTGTGAAAAATTCTTATAAGCGGCAATTAATTTTTGCTTCTTAAGGGAAATTCTCGTTGGTCTTAATTACCTCTATTCCTATTTATTTATTTATTATTTTTACATAATTTACAAAGTTGAATTTATAAATTATTACCTAATTTTATTTTTATTTATTTAAATAATCTCTATTCTATAGAATCAATAACTTTACAAGACGGATAATGGGCGCCTGTTGGTCTACAATCCCGTCTCAAATTTATTAGTTAATTGAAGATGTTAGGCGGCCGACGCACGCAAGAGAACCAAGAGGTTTTTTTCACGCTCACAAAATATCAGGTTTCTGAATGCTCCAGTTTCTGGCTTATTTTATGCAAGTCATGTATAACCAAATTTCGCTGCATAACGACGCGATTATTTGCATTGCTTCTACCCACGATGCAAAATAGAAGATTTTATCCCGAAAAACATGAATGGGACTAGATTTCCATTCGACCACGCTGCCAATGCTATGCAACAAGTCCATTAAAAAAAAATTCGTTGGATTTCGGCGCCTTTATCAATTCCCACAGAGCACCTATACCTGCACGCTGCGGTAATGTTAGAAAGTGTACCTACAGTGCACAGAGTGATATGAAATTGCTTTTCTATAGAAAAGCAACAAATTATTTGGCCACTCAAAGTAATGTTCATCCAAGTCTTAAGAAGAAACTCACAAGCGCACAACTACATCACTCATCATCGTGGTAAACCATTTAACGAACTCAAGAACTTACTTAAGCCATCGGTTCTTTCTTTCACTACGAAACCACACCGCGACCAAATGTGGCGTTGACGATGGCAGATCATAATGATGACGATCACAAGTTCCATGATAATGACGCTGACGATAGCCCGTCCTGCTTTGCTAGCAGCAAAATTCGGACCAAGCCAAGACGGAGCGCTTAAGGAAAGGTAGATGCTGCCTCAATCGCCAGTCCAAGGTGAGCTGTTGACTGGTTCGGTCGTTTCGAAAACAATCTTCCGTGTTGCAAGAGAAATTTCCGTCTGTCTTGTCGTTCAAGGTGAAGCACAAATGCAGAAGACAGAAAAGAAGTCATAAAATCAGAAAACGCACACATAGAACAAACAAACAGAAAAAAGAATTGTGAACGAAGTAAATAAGAAGAAGAAATTTCTTTTCTCGGGAAAAATTCTTAAATTGAATTGAGTTTAATTCAATTTTATGTTTAATAACTTCTGGTGATTTGTTCTTACGCGCTTTAGGCCGATATCAAGAAGTGTTGTTTGGTTTTTTAATTCATGTATTTTCAACGTGCTTTGTGAATTTTAAACGCTACCTATTCTAACGGATAAGACACACTTGGAAACTTGCGAAAATATACAGAAGGCATACCTTTTAATATAACACAAATACGTACACAGACACACATAGATACTTGTACACCTGTGGAATACTTGTAAGACAAATTGTTAAATAAATCACAAGCCAAAATGGAATACCGGTGCTATAGGTGGAGTTCGTCCAAAGTAAGTGACCCCATTAAAGGTGATATGATCACGTTTATTTTTTTTTTTTTCATTTTCTTGATTTTTTTCCTGACAAATTTATTCGTGTAAGATTTGGGATGAGTGGGCTTGGAGGTGTTTCACTTTTCTTATTAGTCACGAAATTAAGTGGACACTGAATTTGGAAAAAGACTCTGATACGTAAACGCGATCTGAACCGGAAGGTAAGCGTGTGCAAATAATGTCGTATACGCGCATACTTTTGTACGTTTTTGACGACACGAAAACAAGTTTAGCAGAAAACCTTAAAAAAAAACGCCTGCCACATATTTTCAGAATACCTACTTTCTACAAAATTATTTGCATATTTGCACTTTTTTGTTGATCTTTATCTTATGAGAAAAGTTTTGACTTCAACGAAATTTAGCCTGCTAGCTAGATACACTTAGGTACGGATCGCTAAATCTTTTTTTTGTAGATAGCTTAACTTAAGAAAACATACACAGAATATGGTAAACTAAATGCATGTTTTCATTCTTTAAAATATGTAGGTACTACCTAGGTATGCAAATACAATTTAGATTTTTTTAGTAAAAAATGGTAAAAAATTTATGGGTAGGTGTACTAGTGGGTTACAAAATTTGAATTAAGCCAAATTATTTCGTTGAAAATATGTATACTTCGGAACAGTATAAGCCACGATAAGTTCGGTTAGCTTTTTAATAAAATAACTTGAGAGGCCATCATATATGGGCTATTTGAAAGACTTAAGTAAACAGCATTCTACTTCTTCATTGATTGGAAGAGAGAGAAATTGATTAAAGACCGAAAAACTACAGCAGTATTTTTTTTCCTCCAATTTAAAGTCATAATTTTTTCGTTTCTTCATTTGCGACAAAAATCGATCCTTAATTGATAAGCACAAAATGGGGCACTACCACCAGAATGCCAGTGGCATTAGTTGTCGAGAGAGATTTGCACAATTACCTACATTAAATTCTTGAGTTCCAATTTTAATTTGTCAAAAATGCCGGCATTTGTTTTTATTTGGACGGATTGACATTTTTTGGCGACATTCTGACATGTCACAGTAAAAATGTCATAAGGGATGCATAATGTAGTTTAATCTAATCTTACCCAAAGGCCCATATTCATAAAATATTTGGGCATATGGGAATATTGAGAATTCTCATATTTTTGATGGCTACATGAAATAAGAACCAAATGAAAAATGGCCCCAAACTGAAAATGAAAAATAGCCCCGAAAATTTACATAAAAGGCAACAACAATGAAAAATTGTCATATTGGGGCCATTTTTCATTTTTTGGGGCGATTTATGATTTTAAAAATTGGGGAAATTCCTCATTCTGAAAATATGCCCCAAACTTTTTATAAACTAAAAATTAAAAATTGCCCCAAAATTTCAAGAACCATGGACATGTAAAGGAAAGTTAAAACCTATACCGGAAAATAAAACAGTGTTTTGGTGATTCTTAAAAAAAAACTCCGGGCGTCTCTACGCCTTATACGCCGGCCGGACTTCGGCCTCACATGCAGGTTCTCAGGGCGCCGCTACGCAGCATATGTCCAATTTTGCATTTTTTAAAAATGAAATTTTTTCAACATTTTTTTGGGGCGATTTTTCATTAATTTGTGGTGATTTTTCATTTTTAAAATTTTATTATGAAAAATCACCCCAATTTTGGGGTTATTTTTCGTTTTCAGTTTGGGGCAGTTTTTCATTGGGGCCTAATTTCATGTAGCCTTTTTTGATTTAGGTTAACCAAGTTTAGACAAACTCTGTTAATAAAACGGTGCGACAAGGCTATTAACCTCCATTTGACGACAGTCAAAGCTTAAACTGTGACATAGTTGCTATAAACCTAAAAACAATTATTTAAACAGAGTTTAACTTAAACTATAATCGATGAAGTTTTAAATTGCGATTTTACTTTGAAACCTTTACGTGCATGAAAAATTAATAAATTAAAAATTAATTTTATTTGCATTAGAAATGCTTATAATGAACCTAACCACTTCCAAAAATATTATGTGATTCGCAGTTAAACTTCATCGTAGAAAAAAACTTTTTTTTATTTTTCGTATCGGGGAAAAATGATTCGTATACGAAAAAATATTAAAAATAGTTTTCGAAGGAAATGTATTTTTGACTTTTACAATTTTTTATGAATGGGTTCGGTTTAATGTAAACAGCATTTTGAATACAATTTTGGGGCCATGGCGCTAGTGAAAGTGTTTTTAAAACTAAAAGAAAATTTTTTACAGATCCATTTTCTGTATTAGCTATAAGAGAGCCCTTATAAGTCCATGAAGTCGATTTGAGTTTTTTCGAGTTTAACTTAAAAAACTGTAAAGTATGTAGTTATACACGGAGCATGGAGATATCTGTCGGCTTTTATTAGAGGTTAAGCACCTCTGCATTATACATTTTTGCGTAAACAGTTGTTTAGTTTATAAAATTATTGGTTGATACATATGATATACATATAATGAGCTGTTGTACTTTTTTTTTTTTTTTCAAAATTTAAATACAAAATTTAAAATGATTTGTGCAAAACGATTTTTGATTTTTTCACCCTTTAAAATTCTTTTTAATATTCCAAAACGGCAAAACATCCATTTATTTGTTTCGTCTTAATTTTTTAAATGAGTTTTCCCTTTTTTTTCGAAGATACGTAAAAAACAAAGTTTCAAACCTTTTTAACAAAAGGAAGATAACTTAATCGTTGTTTTATTTGGAGATGCTCAATATGTGTGCCCAATATCGACCTCGTTGACTAAGTCATCTTATTTTATAGTACTTATGACTAAAAAGCATTTCAACAATTTTTACATAAAATTTCTAATTGTTATTACGCGTTTGTGTATTACTTACCATTCAAAAACCACCACGGGACTCGACGGACAGACATGCTCCCATAAAAGATTTGGTAGGTATATGAGAAGCCTAGATCAAGAAACTGCAGTAAAAATATAAACTTTTACAAAAATATGCTTTCATCATTTGTTTCTTGGTAACTTAAAGTGTACAATCGGTAGCTCGCAGTATTGGAAGCCACATTATTTTGGCTCTGATGATGCTGGTTTTCTTTTATTTGGTTTTCAAATAATTGATCTCTTATGAAAAGACGTAGTGACTATTGGCCCGTGCAAGCTCGGATAAAATTGTTTTTCAAAGTTTTTGCAGAGCTATGCAAGAGACTCTTATATAATACATGTTTAAGAATATTATATGAATACATTAGAAAAATATAAGACACATTTTCGTACTGATCAGGCAATAGATATCTTCAACATAAAACAAAAGTCCTTTAACCTGACAGCCTTATACGACTTTATTCTGTTTCTTTCAAACTAGGTCAATGTCATTACGAGAAATCTTATTTCACCTGTCATTCTTGATCGACATGATAAAAAAATTAGTACATATTTGTTTTTCAAAACTCAAAAAGTACCCTCTTCAAAAATACTTAACGTCTCGTCATTACCTGAGTACACACTTTTCACTTCCGTCTGGTTGCCTCTTTGACAACTAAAGCCCATCAGAGTTCTAAGAATGTTGTACAAATTAGAAAATCAAATATTCAACAAGTACTTAAATATGTCCCCCTTCAATCTGATTCACTTCATCGTCAAAGAAAAATAATAAGCACATCGAAAAAAAAAAACTTTTACTTTGGTTTCGATTAATTCAGGGCATCATCAAGCATTTCTTCGATTCAAAAAAATCGCAGGCAATTTCTCATCTTCACACGATTAGTAATGGCCAACCAAAGTTGTGTCCGAGCCGGTCGTCAATGTAGTCTTCTTCGCCTTAATTGACCAACCGAAAGAGTCTAAGCCATTTACTGTTAAGATTTTTAATGTATGTATTTTGTTTATTCATCACTTGGCGTTGGTAAGAAGTTCTGCTTTTCATGTTATTTTTTTTTTCTTATAAATATTTTTGATATCGTACTTTCGCTGCGAACAATCAATTCAAAGATCTTGCAGACACAACTGGCAACTACTTTCACAGGTAGCCATGGAAGCTATGTAAGCATTTCTGAGGAAGGTAAACCGGAATTATATGCACGAAGCTTGAGGAATCAGAAAAATGTAGGTGGCTTGATCTGGTTGCTTTTTTTAGCGGAAGATGTCTTCATTGTATGTTGCCCGCTTGTGGATAATGCTCGCAAGAGTATCTTTTGATCTTAAATGTTTTAGGGCCTCGGGGCATACTTGGGTATCAGTGAAGAGTAAAAAAACAACAATAGAATAGTTTTTGAAGCATATTTTGCCGGACAATTAAGGCATGTTGTGGGAAATTTCACGAAACTTATTTGGTAGCAGTTGTGGGAAACGCCAAAAATCTTCATCTTGAGATTTGTTTTCAGAAATGAAATTGCCTTTTTTCGCCCCCGGAAGAAAAAAAAGAGCAAGCATTTCTTTGCAGTGTATAACGGTGTTGTGTTGGCCTTTTTGGTCTGCAACTGAGGCAAGACACTGTGCTATTTTGGTATGGATACCTGAGTGTGGGTTCGTTCTTAAATTAGAAAATAATATCAATTTAAATCGCATAAGCCCAACAACAGACATGGATCCATTACAGCTGACCTCAATAACAACCGCGATTCTCCAAATGTAGGATTGTCCACATGAATATGTTTAGCCTACTTTTTCTGATTATCATATTGAATCATCTGTAAACACACGTACAATATTTACACCAAAAAAAAAAACGGCAAGACGGAGTGTGAAGGAAATAATTCTTAAGCGAGTGTCTCTATACTGTTAAAGAAATGGAAAGGCAGCACTGCAAGAGCGAAAAGTGCAGTGCTTTTCGATTAATTTGTATGATAGTCACATATTTGAAAAATAACGTCTCTATTTGTTTTGACCAGTTTATTATTCGAGGCATTGCGTCGCGGACCAGAAAAAAAAACAAAGTTGCGGACGTCAAGTTTTTTTTTTCGAGCTGGAAAGGAAGAAAATGAAGTTGTATAAATCAGTTTCTTAACCTATTGACGATTGAAGGCTAGTACCCCTGGCTGTCAATTTTGAAATATGTGAGGATACACGTCAAAGGCTAGGGCTAGCTGTTGTCGTCATCCTATTTGTCAATAGAGTACGAAAATTATTTGTTTAGGAAAAGTATTTTATGCCTCTTGTGAAAGGACAAACTATTTTATTTACCAAACAGGTTGCTAACTTACACGGAAACTTTAATTCGTTCATCAAAGGCAGGTAAACTTGCCAACTTTGACATCTGTGATGACAGCTTTAGGTCTTCACATATTCCAAAGCTGACCAACAGGTATCGCATACGCATTCTGAATTTTCCAATAGTCAATAGGAAAAAAGAAGATGTTAGGGAAGTGAATGATTTTTAGGAAGAATTTTGCAATCTTGTAAGTTTGTTTAAAATTTTTTAACATGGCATTCGAAAACGATAAACTAAAGTGACACTAAGAAAAATAGCTTACGGAAGCTTGAGAAATTCAATTTGACTAGCATTGTATAGCTATTAGCATGCTTCCCCAGAATCCATTATGTATTCTTTTACCATGTCTCCACCTGGCAATAATCCAGGTTAAATATATAAATATAAATCTTAATAAAATCCTCTACAAATCACGCGATTTACCATACAAACTTAAATCCTCTCGACAAGCGTTTAAAAATAAATCCTCTCATAAATCCCATTCATCCCATTCATAAACCTATTTTTTGCAACTTTGTAGCAGTTTGAGAATCAATAAGTGGGAAATTGCAATAGTGGGTATGCAAAAGCTTCAATCCATCTACGACGGATTGCAAAATACCCGACCATACTAAAAATAAAACTGCCACGCCTCCAAAAAGTGGACGGGATGTAAAAATATAACTGTTGAATGCTGTTTGAATGCTTGCATACATTTCGGCCTAAAACTCCTCCGTTTTAACTAAAAAATCACTTTTTTTAACGCCGCGCCCACAAAAGTGGGCGGAGGCATATACACTACATGCATAAAAGTTAGAAAATGCTAATATCTACAGCTTTTGTCATATAATTTTTTGTCAAATTTCATATATATTTATTGAAAAACAGTCATTTTAAGCTGAAATCCCTTAAAAAGTGGGCGTGGTCAATGAAAAAGCTAAAATTTTTTCGCTACCTTAGAGACAATTAAACATTGTAACATAGCTAAAATTTGCAAAATGTTTTTTTTTAAATTAGAGATGGTCGCACATACAGGCCTGTAGTGGGCGTGTCTGTGGGCGGATTCGGCTTATTTTCAAACTTAATCTGAAAGACTGGACTTCCAACCAACCCACAAAATTTCAGCTCTCTGCCTTAAAATTTAAGGCCTAAAAGTTGTTTACATACGGACGGACGGACGGACGGACATGGCTTAATCGATTCTCTTGTCGGTCCCATTCATATCTCTAAAAGGTCTTAGGGGTCTACGGTGATTATTTCACTGCGTTACAAACTATACATCAAACTTAATATACCCTGGGTCGGGTATAAAAATGAAACGGAAACTGTCTCTGTACGACAGATTTGCCCCAAGTACGGTTTACTATTTTGATTTTTACAGCGGAAATCGTTTTTCGCTCCTGGGAAATGACTTCGCCACTTTTATTTGAAGGCCAAAATGACAGAAACAGAGAGTTTGTGTCAAATAAATCCTATACTTGTCCGTCCCTTGCTGGTTCCATTTTAATTGCACGTGCAGACAAAGTATTAGACACCGTTGTAATATTTGAAGCGAGCATTGATAATACTTTTTCTTCCCAAATTAAATTTTTAGGTGCGGTTAGGAAAGAAAGGTTAAAAAACGTAAATGTCAGGCGTTGTAGTGATAGATAAGTGTTTGCTATAAGCGCTCAAAAGACAATTGTAACCTCGTTTGTAGTAGTTTAGGTAAGCACTGCAATTAACGTGTCAAACGTTTTCGCAGCTGTAAAACGATTACCGCATGCGTTCAGATATCGATTTAAAAAACCCTTCCGTATTAACTTAGGTAACTAACGTAACTAACACTTTTTCAGTTCATGGACATAGTGTGCTAAGCATACTATACAAAAGATTTTTTTGGATAAAGCCAAGTGCTTTACCTCTGGAAACCAACGTGTTAAAAAATGACCTGAGTTTGGATAAACAAAGTAAGCATTTTTGTCAGCAAGCATTTCTCTTATTTTTGGAGGATTTCTTGTGTCAATTTTTTGGCCATATGAGAAACCAAATAAGCGGGTGGTTTTATCAACTTCACATACTTATTTTATAGTACTTGCATCCATCAACTGGATAGTGCCTTCCGTATGGTTTCCCTATTTACTCGGGCCAAAAGCTGCACTAATGCAGGGGACATAGTTTGTAGTGCGATTCCTAACAATTTTGGTGACAACTGTCAAGCTTGAGAGAATCGCAGTTTGAAAATTAGCCGCAAGGGAAATCTTTCGTTGTGTCTATGCAATACGTGCGCAGTACAAAGCTCGTGGTCGGGCGACAATTTCGTTTCCGCCTTAAATTTGCCGATAAATCTGTCGCAGAACCCGTCTTCAGACGCTCACACATTACGTTTGATCTTATATTATACATATGCGACAATCAGCAGGGACAAGGGTTCAAAATTTTCTTCCAAAAAATATGATCGCCTACTTTCTTATACATGGAGCTCATGTTGCAGCTGATGATTTGCTCATTGGGCAAAAAACAGTGCCAAAGTCAACAAATCGCAGCTTATAAAATCATCGAATTTGTTTTTCAAGTGCTCCACCTTTTTCAAGACAAATGGTGGATGTCGATATTCTTTGAGAGAATGCCCTTTTTCTTTGTAGGAGTATAGCAAATTCGTCTTTCCCTTCCTTTGTTTTCATGCTGGAGATTTTAAGGCCAAGCAAGATGCTTGCAAGAGGCCTGACTGATGGCTTAAACGTATAAATGTGTTCAATGGAAATGATTGGAAATTGGTTCGCGTTTTCGTCTATATTTTCTATAGAAATATTCCTTCTTCATTAGTAGTACCTGATGTTTATAAAATTTTACTACACAATTATTCTAACTTTTTAGCTGGCCCTTACAGCTTAAAGAGCCATCTCCTGACGTATCATAACCATACTATACCATGCTGCCAACCAATGATACTATTTCTCGATTAGTCAGACACTCACGAAAAATCGGGATTGTGAAAAATGTTTTATTGCATTGGGACTTGTGCTACGACGCCAAACAATCATCCAGAATGCAACAATTAAATAATTTTTCAAAGAAATTAGTCATTTCATTTCTCTTTAAGATCACACATTTCAATACAAGCACAAAAACAAATAAAAATTCGAGTTTATAGCATAGAAATAGGGATATCCGTCAAGCGCAGCCAAAGTATCGCAAATAAAAGTAAATTTACAGTTTTACTGTAAAGTGATTAACCCAGTAACTTGCCATCCTGATCAAGTTCAAAGATAATTTCAGTCCTCTCACGTTTACATTTCTTTTTTTTTCGCTACGGTTTCTTTCTCTGATGGTAATAAAAGCCATATTCCGTAGCATTCCTTTTAAATGTATTTCGCATTCATTCGTTTCTTAGTACATATATACATAGTATTGGTTTAAGAGTTAACCACACATACATACGTACATGAGCATATGTTAAAATATTTCTCTCATGCCATTTGTTTATTTTTTTGCTTAAATCAATTTGAATGAATGTATTTCGTTTTATGTGCCTGTATTCATTGGCCTATTCATTCGGATTTTACATTTAACGGATATTGTATTGTGTACCCAGTTGCATCAATTGTTATGAAAAGTCACAATTGTATTTGTAAAACAATTCTTGCAGAAGTTGTGAGAAATTCATTCAAATAGTGGCGTGCAGCTGTATTTTGTATTCCAGTTCGTGCATCAACTCTTTCGTTTTTCTTTGGCCTAGTAACCAAGTATACTGAAAGAAAAGCTAAGAATTATATTTTCTTTGCCTTTTGATGTACTGTCATTGTGTGTTAAACATCTACTTGATGAAAACTATTGTCGTTCAAAAGTTTTCTATTAATTAGCGATAACAGAATCCAACTCTGCTATGATGTACCATTCTGCTTTTATGACCAATCCTTAAACATATAGTTTGTTAAGGTGGAGTTGAAGAAGGATTTTTATCCAATATTAATTAAAAACCTCTTCTGTTTCTCTCTGAAATTTCACAACAATTCGGTAGCTTTCGCCTAAAACATAACAACTCATACGCATGTTAAAATCTTAGCCAAGAAAACCCTATATTATGAATCGTAAGGAATAAATGACGGATGGTTCGCAATGAATTAGAAGCTCCTTGAGTAATGCTCTTAATAATTTGTATGTATTTGTGATTCTTAGCTTGTGAGCGTATGATTCACACTATCTGTTTTCCAGAAAGCAAACGTAATCTTTGATGTCTTCTTTTGTCAGAGGTCAATGCTTCTTTAAACATACAAAACACTACAGCCAGTGTTATACGTCAAATTTTTATATACAGAATATAGGTGCTAATTAACACCACCTCAGAATGCATGCGGGATTGTTAGCATGTGACTTTTTCAAGCTGAACAAACATACTGTTTGATGTGTGTTAAAGTATTTATCACGCAAATTCCTACATCCAAATGATGACCAAAACATTTGTTGAACACATATAACCACGAAGTATTTATTGGATCAAAAATATATTTTTTAAGTTGACAATTTTGAGTTTATAGCTGAAAACATAGGTAGTTTTTCTTAAGTTAATGTGCATTGTTCGTCTAACGGTAGGACTCTACTGCCTTCGCAAATAAAAAAAAAAAACTAACTGGCCTGGCACCGCCTGACCTCTCTCACAATCATGCATACTGTATGCGTTACAAGTGTTTAATACATTGCTGCCCTTGTACTCTGATGCCTGCTTAACAACAAACGCGTCAGCGGTCAACCAGAGCGGCAGCGACAACGCGAGACTAGATCCAGTGAGTAAGTGCTACAGTGTGTACACAGAAGTAACAGTCCGTAAAACGGGCTGTTGAATACCCCGTCCTATCCCGAATTGTAAAATACTGATGTTATTGTTATTTTTTGACATTTTATAAGAAATGCAAACTTCGAAAAGGGGCGTAGTCCAGCCACTCCCAATTAAAAGCCATCAATTATAACACAGATATTTCGCTTAAATGTACGTAAAAATGCAATTTTTTGGCTCAAATTAAATATTATTGAAAAATCGGCCCCTAACAGGGGGCGTGGCTTAAAACTTTGTATGAACAAAATTTGAAATAAAGTCTCATTTCAACCTGCTAATTTGTTTTCTATTCTTTCCTAAATTAAGCTTAGGCAAGTCGAAATCACGTTTCTCAGGAAAATTGTAGGTTTTCCTTCAATTCTGCCTTCAAATGTGGGCGTGGCCCAAAGTCTTGTATAAACAAAATATAGAACTAAGAGTTTTCTATATAATTAGAATTAAATGCATTTAAAAAATTAACATATAAATCCTCCCCACGCCCACTAGGAGGTAAAGCGTTTAAATTTTAAATTAATGCCAAAAAAATTTTAAAATAAATGCCAAATTTCAGGCTTTTAAGACGTCTTACAGCTTTGAAAGCTCTGAAGGTAGGTCCAAAATTGCTCCGATTGTGGGCGTGTCTGTGGACGGATTTGAAGAATATTTACAATTGTACTGCTTCGGATAACAATGAATTCATGTACCAAATTTCAGTTTTTCTAGCTTAAAATTTAAAACCTAAAAAAGTGTGACATACAAACAGACGGACGGACATGGCTTATCTCGATCATATGCCCTTAACGTCTTGTGAGTCTAGCACTATTATATCGCCGTGTTACGAGCTATGTGACAAACTTATCCTGTGGGATGGGGTTTTAAAATCGTTTGTTAATTAATACACGAGAAACCGCGATGACTCTGATGACTTCAAAGTGGTTAATATTATACATATTTACCAAATTCGGTCGAATTTATTACACATGTAGGATTTATTCTTCACAAGTATTAGCTTAAAAAAAGAACTATTCAACAGCGCGTGGCAACCCACAAGACACAACGACAAAGTAGTCGTTGACCTCGGCGAGGGTTTTTCAATTTTTCGAAAAGAGTGGAATGCGAAACAGCTATAACGCCGGTATTGTGAGCCACCCAACCATTGATAAAAACTTATTTGAGAACTCGCTCGCTTTCTCGCTCTTGTTGTTAACCAGCCATGATTCTTCTGACTAGGTCGGTGTCGCTTTGCAACCAGTACTAATTCGGTTTTATACATCCTACTCTAGACTCCAGTTACGGTCTATGCAGACAGTACTTAAATCATCAGAATTAATTTTCATGTTAGTTTTTTTTTGCAAATTTTGGGTTCCAAACCACCATAGACCACGTCGCCGGTATAATTCAGTAAAATTTATAGGGGTGATTCATGGAATATTGTGCATTCGAACTTGAACAATGTTTTATTTAATACACAATAGGCGTTTTGAACAATTAAAGAATGTCGATAATATCTTGTACATTATATTCGTATGAAATATATATATGAATAATAAAATATTGAATATACTTATTGAAAACCCTGCATACCGGGATGTAAATGATGACTAAATGCGTTATAATAACATTGCCAACCCCCGTCAAGGCATAAAAATTGCGAGAGGAAGTCCATCATGATAACTATTGCAGTTTGAAGCTTATTATTTTTATTTCTTATTTTAAAGTATAGAAGCCAAGAAACTTCCATTATAAGATTTCGAACTCTGAAAATTAACGTCAATACCTAATTGATCAGCAGAAAACTGACTTTTCTGGAATTCAAGAAGGCTTCCAGGCTAAAAAAAACTTTGAAATTTTAAAACTTTTGTCCCCGATAAACGCTTAAAGCCTCAAAAAGCAATTCCAAATTGGCACTCTTTTAAAATAAAGAACTCATTGTCAATGAATTACCCCGGTATACCATAATAATTCATTTCTGTGCACTCTAGCACGCACCATTTGTGCGGCTAAAACGAGATAAACAGGTTACAAGTTCATTTATTACCTTAACCATAACCTTCCCGCGGTACATAATACAAAGCTGTATACATATTGTCCACATCTAAGCGAGACACACAGGCATGAAATCTCTTGCTGAAAGGCTTAAGTCAAAAGAAGAACTTAAGTATAACCACCAGCCGTCAAGAGTCAACAGAAAGCCAACTCGTTTTTTTTTTTTGCGAAAAAGATTAACAAAAAAAATACCAACTTAAATTCCGCACAAGACATACCTGCATTTGAGTCGGTCTCTTGCACCAGCACAGTGCACTGGTGTGGTGATCTTCGGATGCGACTGCAACAACGTCTGGCTGAGATGGAACTTGTTGATGGAAAATTGTACGAAAGACTAACTCCACGCCAACGGGCCAGCAACGAGAAAATCTACACTTGGAACATTGTCATAAATGGAAAATGTTTATACCTTTGGCCTACATTAAAGCCACTAATGTATCTGGCTTTGAGCGAAAATCTCTGTTCATGTGAACTTGACCAGAAATGGTGGAGATCTTTCCTGTGGCTGATGGTGTCTTGCAATAGCATAAACACCGCGCACACCGTGTCGATGTCGATTGTGCCTGTGCGGTTAGATGCGGTGTGGTTGGAAAATGAATTGATTAGAAGTGGCGGTAAAACGGTTAGTTTGATGGATAAATTGATATTGATTGCAGTTAATTAATTAAAGCAAACGGTCTGTTTTTTTTTTTTTTGTAATGAACGTAATAAATCATAAAAAGTATAGGAAATTCAAATACATAGAAGCGAGTTCATTTTTAATGGATTAGACTAGTGATATTTGTACTGATACGAATATTAGCAATGCGTACACACTTCAGGAAATGCGTCTACCATTAACATCACAGATACTAGCTAGTTAATTTCCATGCTTCGGTCAGTCACCTTATAGAGTGTGAAACTCAACATACGGAACGTCATGAGTTGTGTATTTTTAATACACTTTTTAAACGCGTTGCTATGGGTAACGAAACGATTATGCTGGAATATTGTCTGGGGCAGACACACCTTTTTCGTGCACACACTCGCGTTATTTGCGTGACATTAAGCTAAATTGGCCATAAATACTTTTGATACCTTCCTTTTTACGGTTATTCTTAAAGAAATGGCTTTTAGCAAAATCGTTGAACTCAACTTCGAGTTCCGTTTGTATGCATATATTCTTGGTTTGTAGCGATCCGCCTTTTAAAAAAAGGCTTCTTATGTGACAGGTATACCTTCACAAGTTTTATGACATAGGTATACCTACACAAGGTATGACATCTAATGGAAAATTTATCTCAGTTACCAACTCATTTGCACCTATACACCTAAATTTTAACCGGTAAGCTCTGCAGAAGAAATGGGCTGTCTTTGACAACGTCATAGAGGAGAGTTTGTTCTAATAAATTTTTAAAGAATATATTTTGTGACGTAGACGCTGTAGACTGGGTTTTATTATCATGCGACTGTTATGTAGTTTCTGCCAGCTGAGTAAATTGCGCATGTAGAAAAAAATAGAAAAAACAAGTGAATAAGTTTAAGAGTTTGTCTATGACAAACTTCTATATACCCGACGCTATATACCATGTTACACCAAATCTAAAAGTTTCTTGGCCCGAATTCATATATTATTTGTGAAGGCCACGCATCCAAAAGTGGGCATGGGCCTAATATTAAAATCAATTAATTGTAATTTCGTAAGAAACATCAGAAAATACGGTAAAAGCAAAAAACAGTTTTTTCCTGTTTTTTTATTTTAAAAACGCCCCTTAAAAATAAGCGGAGCTCAAAATTTTGTATGCAGAAAACTTAGCAAGTCGGAATATCTTTAATATTTGTCATATAATATTTTTTCGATTTACAGTCAACATTCCGAGAAATCGGGTTTTTAAAGATCTAACATGTTGAAAGTGGGCATGGTCGATTTTGTGGGCTGTCCAATTTATGCCTTGTTAAAGGTCTTAGGCCAATATTGCTCAGTACCCAAATTTAAGTTCCTGTGCTTTGTCTAACTAGATGTTGTCTCACATTGAAGCCAGTCATGGGCGTGGCCGTTGACGGATTAAGCCAATTTTCACACTTTGTCTGTGCAACAAAAGAACCAAGCCGTGTACTAAGTTTCAGCTTTCTAGCTTGATTTTGAAGACATTAAACATTCACACATACAGACGGACGGACGGACATGACTTAATTGATTCACATGTCGGTCTCGATCATATCTCGAAAAGTTCTTAGGGTCCAACGGTGATTACTTCACTGTTTTACAAACTATGCATCAAAATTAATACAACCTCGGTTGGGTATAAAGACCGTAAAGTACACGGAGCAGTCCGTCGGAATTTTTTGAGAGCTTAATATGCATATTAAATGTTGTTTAGTATACTTGCGACTTTGTTTTTCTTTTCTTTTAACAACGATTTCGGACTTTATGGCATTTTTTTAAACGGATTTTGATAACTCATTGTTTCGCTTATAGAATATTAATAGAATATTTCGAGTGCAATTTTAAGAAGATGTATGCATAATCTGTGTTTTCGAGTTATATAATGCTGCCATTGCAGTGTAGTAAATAAATCGAACATTTTTGACTGTTTGCCCGGTATTCGGCTTGAAATACTTAAAATATATATTTTTTAAGTATTTCAAGTATATATTTTTCACTTATATGTTTTGCTTTCTACTCTAGTGATTTGTGCTTGCGTAAAATTTAATTGATAAGATAGAAACAACTTAGAACTTATAGGCATTTTTTAGCACTATTATTTTAGTAAATCAACTTCAATGATCTTAAGGGTATCTCAAAAACCAGGCAATATTTCAGCCGCTCTATATTTTTCTTTTGAACTTCAAAAAATTGTCTCTATTTGATGTTTTTTTCGAAACGGTATGTTACAGTTATCGTGCATTTTTTTGATTTTAAATCCATAACACGTCTATTTGAAACCTTTTGTTGAATACCGTTATGTTTTTGTATGTGTGTATTTGGTTTTTATTTTTCAAATCATTTGGCCGATGATATACCGGATAGGTGGGAACAAAATTTGTTTCACGATATTTTTTTTTTTGGAAAATATGCCAAAACTTACTTACTTTCTTAAGGTGGCGCTACAGTCCGGGGTGGACCTGGGCCTCAGCCAACAAGCTTCGCCAGCCAGCTCTGTCTCTAGCTAGCCGTCTCCAGTTTCGCACGCGAAGTTGGCTGAGGTCCCCTTCCACTTGCGTGTGCCACCTGAGTCTCGGTGCTCCTCTACCGCGCCATCCCTGCGGTGTGGATTCGAAGATTTTCCGGGCCGGTGCGTTGATGACCCAGCCATCGTAGACGTTGTGTTTTGACTCTTTTGGCTAGGTCGGTATCGCTGTACAGCCCGTACAGTTCGATGCTATATCTCCTCCTCCACTCTCCGTCTATGCAGACGGGACCGTAAATCGTCCGAAGAATTTTCCTCTCGAAGCAGCCTAAAGTGTTTTCATCCGCCTTTGACAGGGTCCACGCTTCTGCACCGTAAAGCAGGACTGGGATGATGAGGGTCTTATACATGGACACTTTAGTTGCTCGAGAGAGGGCTTTGCTACTCAATTGCCTCCTTAGCCCAAGGAAACAGCGATTGGCAAGAGAAAGAGAAAATACGCCAAAACTACAGTTCTAAAAACGTTTAACCAAAATTTGATTTTAGTCTTTGCTTAGCCTGTGGCTGCCTTATATGTAAGCTTTTTGAGTAAAGTGATGAAAAAGTTACGACTTTAAACACGTTGAAAATGGGTCTCTTTTTTCCATTTCTTATTTCTCAAAAACTTTGCAATATTTTGCAAAATTCAATTAAATTTTTCTTCTTTCTGGCTGCAAAACCTTTTAATAAAAGGCCAAAGCACTTTGCCTTTTTTACTATCAATATTCAAACTGTAATTAATTAATTATGGGTGTATATAAAAAATTGGCCTTGTATGCGCTCACCTTTTTTTTACAGAATTTTTAAGCGTACCAAATTTCATCTTTCTACGACTTACCGTTCAAAAGTTACAGGTGCGGACGGATGGACGGACAATGGAGTGATACCATAAGAGGTCCTTTTTCCATTTTTGGATGGAACACTAAAAATTAGCCCTCAAGAGATGAAAAACGCAACTTCTCTCGAAGAAGTTTTAAACCTGGTGTACATTTTTGAATCTGAAGTGCGTGTGTGAATCCTGCTGTACTAACGAAGCCTTCAATATTTCTTCGTTCTACATCTTCTTATTGACCGTCTTTTATAGCCTTTATCTCCACCACATATAGTTCGTTTTAACTTTTAAATTCTTTTTACAAAATGTCGCTTTGATCACCGACAAAAACATGACCGCAACTCCCGCGAAGGATCTTTATTTCAATAAGTCTCTTTCTTTATTTCTTCTCGATAGGGCATAGTCCAGAGAAAATACAATGTCAGTTTGCTGAGCTAATAATAGCGTCGTCCATAGACAAATCCGCTGGCTTCTTACAATTTATGCCTTGATTGTGACTTTTGTACGTTGACGCGATTAAACAATTCGGGCAACTAGTTTACGTTAGGTAGCTACTCTTTTTTTTGTGAAAAATATAACTTGACAAGAGAAGAACTTAAGTACTTGCCTTAACTTTAGAAGAATTGAACCTAAAATGAATAAGGCGAATTAAAAAAAATCTATAAATTCATCTTTTTATTTCAGATACTTTCAGCAATATACTTTATTACAATAAATGCACACATAGCAAATGCTGCGCTCTGGTCAAGTTATGGGGCGCAACAAAAGTGTGGTGGACCATCAGGACTTAAATATGTATCAGGGGATGCGCTTACTGACTCACCAGATTGCTTAGGACCAAACAATGCACCATACCCTAGGTACTTTTTTGTGTCTTTAAAAAAACATAATTATCACAATTTTTTATGAAAAAATATATTAGCGTTTTTTTAAACTCGCTCAAGTTTAGTCGTTGGCGTTTTAAGTTAAGGATACAGAGCATATGATATATCCAATGTTTATTTTTCATTTTTCAATATTAAATTTAATTTTGTATGGCTTTGCCATAGGGGTTGCTCCCCAATATAAGCAACGATACGTTTGGTTAGCTTTTTAATAATTGATATATCTAATATTAATGTTAAAAAATAAAAAAAAATATTACTAAATAAATAAAAATTTGAGCATTGTTATATTTTTGGCTAAGTTTTATTAAGCATTTTCTAGTACTTATTTTGAACTGCACTTTTTTTTCTATAATTTCATCAATTTTGCAGTGCAGCAGTTGCGCGAACATTTACTAACTGGAATGGAAGCTCAAGACGTGGGCGCCAAAGTAAAATTCCAACAACACTGGATCCATCGATTACCACAAGTGCGCTGTTAAGGGCATATGGAAATGCGAACAGTGAAGAAGTTGGCAGCAGTCGATATGGTAAGTCCTTAAATGACTAAGAATTAACTTTAGATCATTTGTAAAATATATGACAAGCTTAATTATTTGACGCCAAGTTTAAGTATTAACTCTATGACTAAACACCAGAACGGAGGGGAGGGGTCTGTATGGTTAAGCTGTCATAAAAATTGTTATAATCTACCTAACGAGACATTTTGGAAAAAATAAAAAAATAATTGGTTTGAAGTGGCATTGAACCCAAAACCTACCGATTGTCGGCCTGCACCATACTAAAGTTCCAATTATAAATATTTCTAATTATAGAAGCTTATTAAAAAGATTTCATTGTTTTGCATAATGCAAATCTAATTACCAGATTTAAAGATGGATAATGGGAGGGCCTCATAATTAGGGTTTCCAAAACTGCATATCAAAATTAAAATTTTCGCAAAAACTGCCCGTTTTTCAAAATTCTGACCAAGCAATAAAGTTCTGCTCAAGCACAATTTCACTGTTTTGAATTTGAATAAAGGTAAAAGAGAAACAAGCGGGGTGTTGCTATACATATTTGTGTGTCGCTTTGTAAAAGAATCTTTCAAAGCAGAATTTTGTGAAAATAATTTTGGAACAATTGAGCTAAAATTATCTTTTAATTATAAAAGTGCAAAAGGAATTTTAAACTATTCTTAAGACGCACTTTAGGCCAGGGTCACACGTTAAATATTTTTTTAATTATAAAAACACAAAAACAATTTTAAACTTTTCTTAAGACGCACTTTTAGACCAGGGTCACATGAAGACTGAAAATCTTGCAGCAAGTTGCTGTCCGATTTGAAACTCAAGGGTTTGTATAGCCTTGGAGCAGATAGCAAACGATTATGGCTACGACAATATGTCGCATGATTTCATTTGCGACATTTTTCAGACTGCGGCACTTTCAAGACAGAAAGTATGAAAATGATAATGAAGGTTTTCTTTATCATTGACAGAAATCACGGGAAAATTGTTACTGTGTTGAGTTAACGATAAAACGTTTAATGATTGAAATTACAGTTTTCATGAAGACTGACAGGTGTCGCTCGGAAAATTTTTGTGAGCCAAGTTGGCATTTGGCAGAGAATTGTGCGGTTATTTGCTGCACCTTTTTGCCGTCATGCATCTAATAGGCTTTTTTGTATTGCCGACAGAAACTGATTTCAATTCACAGCTAACTTCCGTTTGTATTTTCTTACTTGATTCACTAAAAAGTATTGCATTCTTCTGTGTCAAGCTCTCAGTTTTGCTTTCAATACTCAACTTCAATATTAAATACCTGTTATCCCGTTACCTATTTCCCGTCCGATACAACGTGGTGACGAGGCTGTTGTATCGGACTTCTGTGCACGAGTACCTGGGTTCGAATCCCTACCAGGGCAATATGTAGAAGTTTTTTCACGGTTCCACCACCGCAAGAGTCTGAAAAACTCTCCAAGAGTAACATTTGTGATGAGTGACCCCTAAATTCGCACTTCAGAATCGGCGAAAAATTGAAGCTCACCTTTGCGGTCACGTTTGCGGGTGGAGTCGAGGCGAAATGATGAATGCAAAAGCGAGCTGTGGACTCCAAGTTTCAGGTCTTATGTTGGCTGAGTTAGCCAATCTTCTACACTGGCTTTACCCAATACATTCGATTAGATGATAAAGAACTGTTGAAAAATGCCAATTCCTGCTCCCAAGGAGTTTTCTCCCTTGTTTAAATTAGTTCACATTATCAAAGGACTACTGCGCATCATACGCCCTGGAGAGACATGCCTCATTACTGATATTCATTCACGACAAATAAGCGTGACATGCATTTTGCATTTTACCTCGGCTTGTTCCTGCAATAAATAACCGCTAAATTAAAATACGTATATATAAAACGACATGAAACAAATAGTAGAAATCGCATATTGTTTCGTTGAAGTCTTTTTTGCTATATATACATACATAGATATTTATGCGCGTTGGAAAAATATCACAGAAAAAGGAAAAGCTTAACCAATTACACGTGTGTTAAGGTCTTAATCATCTTATTGTCTGCTGAAAGAAACGTGACTGTAATTTTTTAGCAGCGTCTGTCCTGCACTGCCAAATAAACAGATTTTTGTTTTGGCTTGGGTGACAAATTTGCATTTAACTTTCACTCGTTTGCAATTTCTTTATGAAAATTTATAGATACAGAGATTCACTTTTCCCAAAGTTCAGTCAACCAGTTTTTTTTATTTACCTACATAATGTGTTGTCGTGTGTTTTTATTATTTTTTTTTAACGACATTTTGCACAGGTGCAAGGGTAACGTTGATTTTGAGTAAAAGTGCTATATAGTCGTAGCCGTACAGAACATGTTTATAAACTCACTTTCTTTTCTAGCGAGGAAGTTATTAGAATGTATTTGTAGGTATATCGTAAAATTTAAGTTGTTGTAAAGTAGTTTTTGATCAGGGCATTGCCATTGTTATTTTATTTTGTAAAATGACTATTCCACATTGTAAAATGATGATGGCATAGTTATTTTTTGACATTTTATAAGTAATGCAAACTTCGAATAGGGGCGTGGTCCAACCGCCCCTAATAACAAACTATTAATTATAAGGTATTTCCACAGATACTTCCAAGTTACACTTAAATGTACCGATAAATGCAATTTTTTGGTTCAAATTCAATATCTTTGAAAAATCGACCCCTAAAAGGGGGCATGGCTATAAACTTTATATGAACGAAATCTAAACTGAAATCTCGTTTACCTAACCTTCTATTTTTTTGTTTGATGCTTTCCTAAATTAGGCTCAAGGCCAGTCGAAATTAAGTTTTTCTGGAAAATTTTAGGTTTTTCTTCAATGCTGCCTCCAAATGTGGACGTGGCCTAAAGTCGTGTAAAAGCAAAATGTGGAACTAAGCGGTTTCTACATAAAATATTAATCATTTTTTTAATTTCGAGCAAAAATATTAAGTAAGCTGCATTTGAAAATTTACCCTTAAACTAGATGCCCGCCCACTAGAGGAGGCTTACCAATTAAATTTGTCTTTTTTGTGTCTTACATTCATTAGGAGATGCTGAATGTTAAATTTCAGCCCTTTAAAAAGTCTTACAATTTTGAAAACTCTGGAGGTAGTTGCACATTTAGACCGATTGTGGGCGTGTCTTTGGGCGGATTTCAAAAATTTTTACACTTGTACTGCTTCGCATGACGTGGACCTTACGTACGAAGTTTCAGCACCCTAGCATAAAATTAAAGGCCTAAAAACATGTGACATACAGACGGACGGACGGACGGACGGACGGACATGGCTTATTCGATTCAGAATTCGACCTCGATCATATGCCCTTAATGTCTTGGGGGTCTACCATTATTATTTTACCGTGTTACAAACTATGTGACAAACTCAATATACCTCCTATCCTATGGGTTGGGGTACAAACACAAATTGCTTATAGCTTGTTAATTTTCTAAGTTAAAACAAAGCGAATCAAAATCAAATTAAAAACCCGCGACGTTCGTGATCAGTGGCGAAAAAACCAAAACATAATGCGTGATACTGAGATGTCCAGAAAATCTAGCTACATAATAACTATTCTAGTATAATCCAATGATAGATAGGATTCTAGTATAGCCCCTAGATAGGCAGTTTCTAAAGAAATAAAAGTTAAGAACTGTCTGTACTTAAAAACTTGCCACTTAACCAGCGACTTGTTTTGATGGCTTATTTCTTGTCGCACTGTCGTGGTTTGTGACTGTTTACAAGCAGTTTATTGAAACTTCAACAGTTAAAAAAGCCTGTTAAGCCAACAGTTAAAAGAAAAACATAATCTGGAATTTTGGAAGCTAAACATCTGGTGCTGTATTTAATATAATTTTTTTTTGTCAAAAATTTTTGACATTTGCTTAACTTTTTTAGCAGCACCCCTTTTCTGAGAAAATTAAACTTCACTGATTTTGTATCTTACATTGCAGAAGTTTAACTATTCAGACAACATATTTCCACCGCACATAAGGCAGAGAATAAGGAAAATTTAAAGTTAATCCCAAAGTGTCTCCATCGGGAAAAAGAAGATTAACTTGACGCATACTTTCATTTTCCACATATCTCAATGACATGCACCCAATGACGTTTCGCGTGGTGTCAAATGGCAATGTCTGGTCGTCAGCTGCTTTGCACATCTAACGACATTCAAATAAACCCACATTCAAGTAGTCACAGCTGAGTTGATGTGACAGCTGTCAATAAAAAGTTTGTTCGAGTGTTTTTTTTTCAACTGAACTCGAAAAATTTACAAATAATTGAACAGAGTTCTCGATTTGATTTGAGAATTCATGCGTGAAAGAGATTTATAATGCGACTTATTCTTTTTCTCTTCTGAGGCTAAAGTTGGTATGGTAAATCTCTAGATTTAAGGAGATTTGTTTTAATCGTTGAATTCACCAAAGTTTGGTGTGGTTTGGTCAAATCTGGTTTTGTAATCCAGATCTGCGCATTTGACCGACAACCAAATATCTGTGAAAAACCAGACATATCTGTGTTTATTCCATCGCTGCCTTGCGTTCACATTCATCAATCACGTTGTACTAAGCTTTCTTTCAGTTATTTTTCCCTTCCGAAGTCCCCCTCAAAAAAGCATTCTTTGATATGGCCGACATCTTTACTGCAAGAGGATTTTTTTCGAATGCCAAACACAAGGAAGTTTGACCAACATCTCTTCACATTGGTTGTATGGCTTGACAAGCAAGAAAAAAATTCAAACTGCAAACCTTCAAGGACGCTTGATTCTTTGGTTCACATGATACAACATCTGATTTTGTCCCACATGTTGTACCGTCTGAGCCCCCTATTGTGTCATTGACAGTAAGGAAGCATCCACTTGGTATAAATTCGTTGACATAAAATCGTAGAAGGAATACCAGGTACCTACCGGGTCTCGTTTTTAACTGATAGATGGCGTATTTTTATGAGGCCAAAATTGAGAGAAGAATACCTAATGGGGAATAAAATTGTAATCTTTTACAAATGTAAGTGAATGTAATGTACCCTCGGCGTCGGAATAGCTCATCGGCGTCGAAATAGCTCATGTTTGAAAAAATTCTGTCGATCTTCTTAAGAGAATTAGAAAACATAATGTAAGTATTTGAAGAAATACCCCAGTTGTGAGCACTTGACGGATGTGACCGTCTAAAATTCTAAAATCTAAGATAATCTAAGATTCATAAAAATCAAAACCATAGAAATCAAAATTTTAAATAAGCAAAGGTAGGACTTTTGTAGCAAAATATCCATTGGTGCTTTGATGGCCTATCAATCAATCAATAATTTTCGGTGACGACTTATCCTTTGAAGGGTCGCGGATCGAGGGCGGCTAAATGGTCCTTCCATCGTTACCGATACTCCGCCACCAACTCAAGAGACACAGTCGCGATCGTGATATGTTCTTTACTTACTTTGATCCGACCACCTGTTTCTTGGCCTACCAGGCGGGCGACACGGGCCTATCTAAGTTTGAAGCCCTCTTATGACTCAGAGACAAATACTATGATGGTAATAGAATAACAGAATTTTGTTTCTGTAAACTCTTTTCTCTTGCACCACCTCTGCAAGGCAAGGGGAAGCAACATGCGCTCATCAACTGCTATTCTCTTTCGCACAACTTTTATTTTAACAGGGCAAGTATACTTTTGAATTCACTACCAAAAAGCATATTTCCCTACTTTTATAAATTTGCAAGTTTCTGAAAATAAGGTTAATGTTTTGTGAATAGCAACTAAAAAAACTAACTGTACCTAGCAACAATTCCAATGCAAATTGAAGAGCGGAAAGAGTAACCTGTAGTCTTGATTAGAACTATTTTAGGAACTTAAGGTTATACCCAATATAAACTGAATAAAAATTTTACTTCCTGCTTTATTAGACGTGGCTATATAAAACTCATCTCAACCAGATAAAAATGTAGAGTGGGGTTAAAATACTAACAGACGAAATAAAGTTAAATAAGTGATAAGAAATTACCGTTTTTTTTGAGTAGGTGAATTTGAGTTAAGAGAAAAATAGATTTCAAGAGTTGTAAATTGTCAAACATAAAAAACTTATTTTTACTAAACTCGTTGCGGCATACTTGAACCTCAAAATCCAAAACCAATTGATTTGATTAATGATTATGAATGACCATTCACGTTGACTTACTTAATGATTTTTGTTAATTTTACTTTCAGGTCGTGCTCTCGACAATTCACCTGCATCGGGTCAATGCAGAGGAACACCTGCTCGGCTTTGCAAGACGCGGTACAACACAACTGCACCCATGTATGGAGTCAGTTTAACTTCAGGTCAACCGGTTACCATTGTCCAAAAGTTCCCAGATCTACTGCAACAGGTTGTCTTCGAAGTATGCGAGTGAGTATCCCGAAGCACTATGCATTGAATTACCCTTTTACCATGGCACATCGCGCCAGTACAACAAATACCTTAAGCCGGTACCTGAACCCGAGTCAAGTGGTGTAAGCCTAACAGCGTCTTGTCAATAGCCGATGAAAGTTAATCATGTCAAATGAATGAGGTTGTCATGTGCACAACTTCAACTTTCATTAATATTCTGTAAGCAGTATTGTCAATAGCGCCGTCAAACACACAAAAGTTCTTGCTGCAATTTGACTTACTAATCTCAATCAATGACAATAGTGGCATTAAGGCGAGAGATTACGGCTTCTTTTGTGCATGCAAAGTCACGTATTCGATTGGATTGATTTATCTAGGCAAAGCGTATGCCGGAGAAACTAGTTCGTCTTCACAGCTCTGAATACTCTTTGGATTAAACGTTTTCCGGGCATTTTTCTTTTTCTTCGGGGGCTCTCATACTCGTAACATAAATCAGAAGCTCTCTACTTAAGTAGGCACAAACGGCGCGGCAGGAAACCTATTAACTTGTACGAGTATATTTATTGTGGGCCGTATTTAGGCCCACTTTTAGTTTCACACCAATCGAGTGTTTCTAATTCCAAAGCGATTTTGCGCACGTTATTGGGTTACGATTTCCGCGCGTTCCGGTAGATTTTCAGCACTGCGTTGCGGGAAGTGTGTAATGTCCAATCAATTATCACAATCGTTGTTTGGGTATTTCTGCAAAAATTTCTTTTGGAATTTCTTTTCTTTTTACAGCCGAGGAATATCTTGTCGTCAGTATGGTGCTTTCACCAGGTGCAAGTGTCTTCTTTCGTATTCTTTGATTTCTTTACACTTTTTGTTTATTTTCAAGTTTTCCCTTTTCATTGTAGTTTTTTTTTTCTTACGTTGGTATATATTGCGTTGTGAAAAATTAAAACTAGTTAACCATAATTAGCGCGTAAAGTGAAATTTGATTTAAAACTTGCTTCATTAACCATTGTGATCTTTAAGGAAAGTGACATTTTATCAAACTGAAGACATGGCATGGCTGTAGGGGAAGAGATGATTTTTGGCACAACCCCAGTTCTTGCTACATTTGTTGGGTCATCGCCTTATTTCTTGCAGAATTATGTTTCTTTTCGTTGGAAAATAATTTTAATATATTGATCTAAGGATCAATAACAATTAAATTTAAAAATAGTAGTTGAACAAATAAAATTCTTTAATTTTCATTTCATTAAAAAATGACAATGAATTTCACTAAGCAAATCTATTTCGGGTTCAAAATAAAACCTCAAAAACACTTTCTTCGATTTAAGTCTTTGAATGCTAAAAAAGATTGACTATCTATCGCGGTGGCTGACTGTCTTAATTTTTGTGAGATAGCGCATAGCATAAATTAAGCTAATTTTTTTTTTCGTCTTTAGCTTACGCCATTTAATCAAACTTTTACTTTTAGTTGCAAAATATTTTGGTCTTTAGCCTTTAAATAAAAAAACAGCTGATTTGCTCAGTGAGATAATTCTTAAAGTCATGAAAACATGTAATTCAAATAAAGCAAAAGTATTGAAACCAGAAGTAACCAAAGGTCTTTTATTAGAAATGTTAAAACTTATACATCATCCTCCATTCCAATACACATTAGCATCTTAAACAATTCTATTTTTGTGGACATGGCTTTGAAAATCATTTTTTTTTTAGCAAAAAAGCAGAAACCAGCTAATGAAGTTTCCTTACCAAAGCATGTCTTTAAGGTATACAATAGATCATGGTACCTACCCAAATCTAAGTCTGAAGACTTTCTTCTAAGTTAAAATATAAAAAAAATTTGGTTGAAAAAGCTTTGTGATTATGAATATCCAACAAGTTTAGTGTTTATTTATTGTAATTTTATTAATTGTTATATGAATATTGTCTTTAAAACCTTTTCTATTTTTACAGGTCATCTGAGTGCGATGTGGTTCGCGGGGAATGCACACAAACCTATGTTCCATATCTGTTCTTAGTTATACCCCTGGGTCCAGTTACATTAACAGGCCAAGACTATGTATTGGTGGAAAGCGGATGTGTTTGTAAACCTAAATATTCTACGGGAGCACCGCAAGAACCAAATATGATACCATAGTTTTGATAAAAGTTAAATTAAATTAATTTCTTTCATTTTAAAACTAGCGATTATTTATTTCTCGAGTTTGGTAAATAAAAGGAAAAAATTATGAACTGATTTCTAATAAAAATCCAGTGCGCATTTTATTATAGCAAAATGCACCATAATATCTGTCCGACTGTCATTGAAATACTTTCAGGGCAAGACAGTCGAATAGATGTATGTGAAAATTATTTTATTTTAAATTTAATTAAAAGAAACAAAATTTATTTGGAGTTAAGTTGATCGAAACACGGTGCGACACCGAATAGCTTTTATTTCTTTTAATGTATAATAATGAATCGAAAAAAAAATATATAAAAAATATAGAAATAAGCTTTAGTTTAGTAGCATAAGGCAATTTATTTATTGTTAAAATTTTAATAAACTTTTTTTGTGAAGTAAAAAAAATCATTTGTATAGTAGTTGTTGAAACAAATGACTTTTATTGATTTTTATTATAAGATTATTATAATTTTATAAGAAAGAAAGAACAAACTTGTGTTGTTTCATAATATTTATAGTTCAAATAAAAATGAAATATCTACTAATTTATTTAAATTCATAAAGTTTTTTTCTGTTGCTTGTTTTAGAAAATTATTTCATGGATTCTATATTCGCGCTTTGAGTGTTAATTGATGCCAATAAAAATGGTTTTACCTGTAATTTGAATATGTATAAAGCAATATTTTATAAACAAAAGTGGCGTGATAAAGACCGGGAGAAAACACGGGTTAAATCCTTCAAACTATTGAAACTTGCAAGACTCAGAAAAGGTGATTTCGTTCACAGAGCCTATGTCCGGGGCAAGCCGGAATACAAAATAATTTGCCACATAAAGCGAAGTGAATAAAATATAAATAAATAAATAGAGTGGCGCAACAGCTCGAGGTGAACCAGGGCCAACTCCTCAAGAATGTATACTGTGTGAGTTAGTTTCTTCACATCCAAGAGGACCTGCAATTTTTTGCTGAAGCCGAACGGCACTTTGAGAAGTTTTTCAAGGCAAATGATACTCTCGGAGGGCTTGTCAGAACCTCGCGGAGGTGGGGACCGTGAAAAAGAACAAATCCTTTTTATCAGGCGACGTTGGTAGGATAAAATGCGAAGTGAATACTTCCTAGGAGCAGCAATCCTTAGCAAGTTAAAGAATTACAAGGGAAAAATTTCAAAATCGGTAGTAATTTGGATGCACAATGTCTGGCCACTTACTTTCAAAAGCTGCTCAACCCATTTGAAAATAAAAAAATTATTCAATATGCGGAAAATTTCATAGCTGTGCGCTATTGAGATCAGAATATGTATATCCTTAGAGAAAATATATTGTGTCAAGAGACAAGAAAGCTCTAGATGATGATAGTGTACACTATGAATTTTTCGAAAACGCTCCACGAGTATTTCTGAAGAAGCTGGCAAGAACCTATTCAAAACTATTGCACATCAACAGTATTGACCGAACCGCACTATTTTACACACTTAACATTATGGGTCTGTCATCTCAGATTTCAAAAAATGTAAAAGAAGCTTTATGAGAACGGTATGTCAGCGGTATGAGATGGCGAGCAATTTTGCGAATGGTTCGAAACTAAAAAAAAAATTAAAGGTCAGGCCGTATTGAAGAAGTAAGGGCTATTCACGCAGGTCCCTCTTCCCCGAATTTGAATACAATCTGAACTTAGACAAATGTGGAGACTCACAGACAAAATGAGCATAAAGGAAATTTCAACTTTTTCCTGTATAAGAGGAGAGCTTCTAGACTTAAATTATAGGTCATAGTACAAAGAGCAACCAACCTCCTGCTCGCTTAGAAGAACAGGAAACCTTGTGTCACTTTTTATCTGTGTGCCCCATTTCAAAAAATTAGATTTGTTTACTTTGAAAAGACATTACTAAGCCAATTAGACTCTATAAGAATTCTGAATGCGAAGAATAATTGTTCTCTCTTACTTTTGCATTGAAGCCCTTTTGCATTGAAGCCCTAGCTTAAGACCAATAAATAAATATTTTTGAATAATATAAAAAAAGTGAAGAACAAAGGCAATGTCCCTGCAATTTCAAAAAGACTCAATCTTTTTCGATTTGCATGTTTCATTGAAAATAAAAGAGCGATTCCAGGCCAATTCTCAACACGAAAGATCCGATCTCCCGATCTTGGAACATTTGATCTGAACTCACTTACACATGCAAAGATTTCTACTGTCAAACGCCAAATCGAAGCAATTTTATTTGTTTTTATGTGCGGACCATAAATTACTGAATAACTAGATATTCAACTTGCGTCCCTCTTACCCTCCAACACCCATTTGTTTACGTTTTTTATAAAGCCTTTAAAGCTTTTATAAAGCTTTAAATTTACGTGTCGGTCAATACGTGTAAGAAAATACAACAACAATTTACCTAAGCGATCAGCTGATGTAAAAGCTCGAATTGATGAATTTACTCAAATTTGTAAGCAAATGTCAGAGCATGGGTAAATTCATCAATTTTAGCTTGTGGGCAATACATGTCCGAAGTTGAATATCTAGTTATTCAGTAATTTATGGTGCGGACGTGTTTGTTGGTTGCCCCCGTGTGTGTGATTTATGTTTTATTGAAACGAGCAGTTCTCGATTTTGAGAGCAATTATTTCAAGTTTCAATGAAAAACGCTATTAAAAATGTAAACGCTACTGGAAATGTATTTTAATAAAAATGAAAAAAAGTTGCCCTCGAAAAGGAAGGAATATGAAGGTGGAATGTGATACTGGCGGTCAAAATTTTACCGTCAGGGGTGAGCCTTCAATCTCCTCAATAGAAACGAGCAAATCGCCAGATTTATCAGTGTCAAAAGACTTTTTTGTTTGTTTGACAAACAATGGAAAACCTAACGCACAAGGCGGCAATAAATAAGCCGAGAATTCAGTAACGATAGGGCTCGCAAAACGCGCCACCAAATCGTCCGCACTCACACACTAAGGCCCAGCTCAGAATGGTTGATGTTGATGTTGATGAGTCCAAAGATGTGACTCGCCGCCATTGTTGTTGATGCGGACGTTGTCTGTTGCGAACACAATAAAATCTTACTGCACGATTAAAAAAAAAATAATTTGCTACCATCCATACCCATCTGGGGTTGCTTTGCTGGTTCCCAATCGGGCGCCTCCCCAGGTGGCGGATAGGAGATTGCTCACCAGATGAGTACCGGCATGCAAAATATCCAGCTCAAATATTGGTCACCAGATATGGTGGGTACGGATAGAAAATATCCGGAGGCGGATCAAAACCAGCAACAAACAAAAAATCCAGGAGCTTCTCTCTCAAAATGAGCGGTTTCCTGGTCGGCGTCTTTTATCCATGTTAGAATCGCAGTCGGTGCTGAGGATTCTTCACCGGAACGCTGAAAGCTTGATAAATAAAAACTCGAGCCGTTAAATCTTAAATTGGAATTCAGTTTATTAATTATTAAGAAATGACAATTTGTTCGACTGATCGATTGCGCGTTAAAAATGGAACTGAAATGTTAAGTATAATATTATGCAAACAATGTTTATGTGTGTGAATGCTTTTGATTGTTTATGCATGTGAAGGTGTAATTGAAGCGCATGTTAAAGTTAATGTGAGAATATGTTACAAATGTATGTGAATGTAAGTATGCATAACTAGCTATGTAAATAAATGTATTACATAAAAGAAGATTTTCAACAGGAAAGACCACTTCTGCAGACTGTATAACGGCGAGGACGAACCAAATACCGCTGCCAGGCAGAACGAACCATTCAACACGGGCGAAGACGTTACCGACGAAGCATACGAACGATACCGCCCACCCGACCTGGAGGAGGTGAAAGTAGCTGTGCCTAAGCTCAAGTGCAACTAAGCAGCCGGAGCAGACGGCCTAGCTGCCGAACTTTTTAAATCCGCTGGCGATGAGCTGGTTAGGAGCATGCACCAGCTCATCTGCAAGATATGGTCGGAAGAAAGCATGCCCGACGAATGGAACCTCAGCATTGTTTGCCCGATCCTGAAGAAAGGAGACCCTCTGAGTTGTGCCAACTACAGAGGCATAAGTCTTCTTAACATCGCATACAAGATCTTTTCTGCTGTACTGTGTGAACGCCTGAAGCCGTTTGTCAACAATCTGATAGGCACATATCAGTGTGGCTTTAGGCCAGGAGGGTCCACCACCGATCAAATATTCACACTGCGGCAGATCTTGGAGAAAACCCAGGAATTGCAAATCGATACACACCACCTCTTCATCGATTTCAAGGCCGCGTATGACAGCATCTATAGAGACGAGCTATATAGCGCAATGTCTAGCTTTGGCATCCCTGCCAAGCTCGTCAGTCTGTGCAGGATGACGATGGAAAACTCACGCTGTTCCGTCAAGGTCGGCAAAGACCTCACCGACCCCTTTGATGTCAAAAAAGGATTTAGACAAGGCGACGCGCTGTCATGCGACTTCTTTAACATCATACTTGAGAGAATTGTGCAGAACTCTCGTGCCAACACCAGAGGTACAATCTTTCAAAAGTCCGTTCAACTACTTGCATCAGACGACATTGACATAATCGGTAGAACAAAGCGTGATGTCAGTGAAGCCTTCGTGAGTATTGGGACGGAAGCGGCAAATATGGGTTTAGCAGTCAATGAGGGCAAAACCAAGTATATGCTGTCATCAAGAAAAGACACCCAACACTGACGTCTTGGACAAAACATCACCATCGACAGCTATAACTTTGAGGTAGTTAGGGACTTTGTCTACCTGGGTTCCGCTATCAATTCAGACAATGACACCAGCGCTGAAATCAAACGAAGGATAACTCTTGCCAATCGCTGTTTCTTTGGGCTAAGAAGGCAATTGAGTAGCAAAGCCCTCTCTCGAGCAACTAAAGTGTCCATGTATAAGACCCTCATCATCCCAGTCCTGCTCTACGGTGCAGAAGCATGGACCCTGTCAAAGGCGGATGAAAACACTTTAGGCTGCTTCGAGAGGAAAATTCTTCGGACGATTTACGGTCCCGTCTGCATAGACGGAGAGTTGAGGAGGAGATATAACATCGAACTGTACGGGCTATACAGCGGGCTATACAGTCAAAACACAACGTCTACGATGGCTGGGTCATCTAGAGCGGATGGACACCAACGCCCCGGCCCGGAAAATCTTCGAATCCACACCGCAGGGACGACGCGGTAGAGGAGCACCGAGACTCAGGTGGCGCACGCAAGTGGAAGGGGACCTCAGCCAACTTCGCGTGCGAAACTGGAGACCACTAGCTAGAGACAGAGCTGGCTGGCGAAGCTTGTTGGCTGAGGCCCAGGTCCACCCCGGACTGTAGCGCCACCTTAAGTAAGTAAGTAAGTAAGTCTTTTATCCATGTTAGGGTCGGCCAAATATTAACCACCTCCCTCTCCTTCAATATGCAAGTAGAATGGACAACAATAAGATGCATCCCAAATGCATTCATAAAATATTCTGCTTGTTTTATTATTGCTTTTCTCCGTAAAGGTATAACACTTGCGGGGGTAAGCTTTGGTGTTTCTGTGCAGAGTTTTCTTGATCTGCACTGCCTCAAGCGAAGTAACGCAAATAACAACAGAAAATCAGAACGTCAAATATGTTGATGGGATTTCAGTCCACAAAGTTCAAAGTAGACCAACTTAATCAACATCAACAACCAGCGTCGACATCAACATCCACCATTCTGTTGCATTGTACACAGCTCAGTGATATAACTTTTTTGACAGGTCCATTAACATCCACATCAACATCAACATCAACTATTCTGTTTCGAGCTTAAAACCCCGAAAGGGGGTTTTAACAACGCGGAGCATACTGTAGCAACGCCAGTACAGCATTTCCGTCTTAAATAGTCTATAGCTCCGCGTACGTCCGACGCATTCAACGGGGAGAGGGTCCCCCTTTCAATGACTTAAGGCCCAACCATAATAGACTTTGATGAGCTTAAGTCGGCTTACCGAAATGTCCCATTACACGCGATTCGTATGCCACGACCATAATAGCCTTATTCTGGGTTTCGTCAGGTTTTCGGTAACTTGTGTTGGCTTAAATTTTTTTTTTGTTTGTCATTAGTTCACTCATTGTTTTACTTTATTTTAAATTCATAATTATTTAACTATAATTATTCATTCAAGCCCATATTTATTTTTAAACATGCTTCAAAGAATCCGTGAAAGAAGGGAATATGCCAAGAAGTGTACGCTGACCTCAAAAGTTTTAACACATTTTAGATCTGACAATCGGTTTCGGAGATATTAACATCCAAAGTTGAAGAAAAAGTGGCATAATTTTCAAATTTGATTTTAAATTTTCAAGGTAATGTTACTCGACACGTTCACAGTGAAATCTCATAAAAGTTTGCTTAAGTCTATTATGGGCAACACAATCTTTTGGCAAAACTTGAGTGGGATTTTCGTTGTTTCAAGTTGATCAAGTCTATTAAGTTTGGGCCTTTATACTTGCTAGGATGCAAATCAATCGCAAAAATAGAGCTTTTAACATTTTGACGTCTAGTAGTACTTTCGAGTGTGGGATGCCAAACAAAGTTTCTTTATATATGGAAAACGAACAAAAATTACACAAAACGTAAATAACTATTTAAAAAATGCAACCCTGTATTTCGATGAACAAGAAAGTTGTAGACTTGATCAGCCTTCCTAGGTAAGGCTAAAAATATTTTAATTATAAAACACGGACAGGATTAAAAAAGTGTTGTTTGTGTTGTAAAAACAGTGCATACGACCACAAAAGGGTACACGGATTCACCGTAGAACCACAGTGATGTAGCTGTGGCGGTAGTAGTAGCGGTAGTAAGAGCTGTCAAAAGTTAAGACACATGTATTCAGTGTATTGCGCACACAATGTGTGTCTGTGGCGGTAGCGCGTAGCTGTGGCGGTAGTAAGAGTTGGCCAACTTTTAACTTTCGTAGCGCTACACGGTTGACAGCGCTACACGGTGGATAGTTCAGTACAAGTTAAGTAAACAATGGAGGAAAAGGACGTCGAAAAGTTTATTGAGATGGTTAATTTTAAGGAAATTTTATGGAATTTGTGTCATTCGTTGTACAAAAATATTAAATCTAGTTCAAATTAACTCAGAGTATCGGCCATTGTTTATAAACGAGGTTTTTGTTCGACATAGCCGCGCTACACCATTGTGTTCAATTTTTTTCCGTACTACGCCACATGGCTCCGCGGCTGTACTACGTACTACTGCTACATACCACCGCAACGGGCATTGTGGTCCCACGGTCAAGAAGATCACATCTTCGGAACACTTTTTCAATACTTTCCACTTATTTTATTAAAAAAAAAAATTTGGGTGCGCAATAATTTCTTTCCTTATCGGTGTTCTCTAGGTTGCGTAGTTTATTAATAATTCACACTTCTACAGAAACTATTGAATTTTTTCATATAAAAACGAGATTTGCTTAGCATCCCGCTGTCGAAAAATGTGAAAGACGTCAGATTTTGACAGCCGTGCTAAAAGGTCTGTATGGTGGCACTGCTGTGCATAGCCCCTTAGAAATAATTATGCAGCGAGCTCACAGACAGCGCGACCAGCGGTTAATTTCTCTCGACGAAACTTTACATATTTTCTTCGTTAAACAAATCGTCGCGTCTCCATTTTGCACTACCGCAGACCGCATGAAGAAATAAATTTCGGTGTGTTAGAAAAGTGGCCACAAATATTTATTACTTAATATTTGCCACTTTCAAGCAAAAAAACATAAATACAATAACCATTGTATAAATTAGAATATTATTGGACACAATGCGTAACCTACAAGTAAAGTGAAAAGAAGATCGAAAAAAAATTAAAATACGCCAGCGTTGAAAGCCTTGCGAAAAACCGATAAGAGTTCAACAAAAAAAGTCGTGGAGTTTTTAGTTTCTTTATTTTACTCAAAAATATCTCTGGAAGTACCCACAATCCTACGCATATAACAATGGAGAATAGTTTAAAATAATTTTCAACTTGTTTTGTGCTTAAAACTGTCCACAGCAGGATTAGTGTACTTACGATCTGGCATAAATTAAGTTTTTTTTTTTATTCAATCGGTTTTGAAATATCGAGGGCGAGTATACGACTGCAATGATGTTCACGGTAAGATTATTGATGGAAGATAAAAAAATTAACCGGCAAAAATGTTTTCGATTAAATATTAATCTGTTTATGGTTATACGTGCATATTTAATAATTTTTTCTATTAGTTTACAAAATGTACGCATGCCTTTCAGTTTTCGGACCCCAACTTGAAATGGTGGAAATGTGTTAAAACCCTTCCTGTTTGTCGGCATATTTTTTTTTTTTACATATTTTGAGAGCGAAAAGTCGGCAAGGTATTTGGACTATCACCTGTCTTGTCGGGATGTTGTAACAGCAAAACAAGTGAATGCTTCGAAACTGCTGACGTATAATGACCAAGATATCGTTGGCCCTTGATTGGTTATTTTCAACCAAGAACCTAAATGTTTTCTCTAAATTATGGCACACAATTTTTTAGGAATAAAAAAAATAAGAAATTGCACTTGTTCACATGAGTTGCCCACCTGGTGGTCGGTTGGCTTTACGTAAAATAATTATTTTTGGATTTAAGTAAATTTTTGCAAGTGAACACAAAGTATCTAGCCGCCAAATATTTGTTTGCGTGTGATAACGAACTAGGGTCATAGTTCTTGACATGTCTCTTGTGGTCTTTTATTTGACAAGAAGGGATTGCAGAGCGCCAAAAGTAATGATGGTTAGATTTTTCGATTGATGATTGTAATGCCCTATCAACTTGTAGGTTAGGTACGCATCTTATCAACTTGTAGGTAAAGTGCGCATCTTATTAACGACCACTTTTTCATCTGATAAAAACCCGATTTTCTTTTGAATCGTGGGCTAAATAGGCAGTAATAGATTATGATGGCCAATTGCCGACAAACAATTGTTTGACAACAACCGTTGACTTTTGACATAGATAAAATAGCAGCCTGCTAAATTCTTCATGATTTAGATTTAGGTTTTGGGTATATGTACTTGGTGCGGCATTTTTCAATCTTAGTTTAACGCCCTTTTATTACATTGCCCTTAATCATCCTAGTGTTTAAGGTTTTTTTTTACCTGAACGACAACATATCCTGACCGCGTTTCAGCTTTTTAGTGGTTAGTTAGACAGGGAGTTTAGGAACATGTACTTGCTTTAATGATTAAAGATTTCTAAGTGTACCATCGACCAATGTCCAGATGGTAACTTTTTTTACTATACCTACTGATAGGTTTTAAGAAAGAAATTTTTTAAAAGAAATTTAAAAAAAAAATTGACTAAAAAGTTGTCCTACACCCAAGTCAATTGTGTGCGTGGCTGTAGGTGGATTTGACCAATTCTAACACTTTTTCTTGGCAACGTAAGAACCAGCCCGTGCCCCAAGTTTCAGCTTTTTAACCTAATTTTTAAGACCTTAAACTTTTATACCTACAGACGGACATGGCGTAATCAGTTCACCTATTGCCGAGTTAAGCCCAGCTTAAACTAAGATCGACTTATACCCAGATGTAATTTTTCACAGAAACACGCAAATCTATTGTCATTCCACACAGAAAAAAACATTCAAAGAAGTTTATACTGTTCTCCAGAGTGTATCTGAGATAAACTCACCAAATTTGGTGAGACTAACCCAAGACTAACCCAATGAAAAACTAATTTCTGGGGTTTATCTCAGTTTAACTCGGAAACTCGGATGATCTCGCACTGAAAAACCGGCCCTAAAAGGCCTTAGGAGTCTGCGGTCATGATTTCACTATACCTATTACAGACTAACATTAATATCTCTATCCTGGGAAGGGTATAAAAAGGTACCTATGTAGGTGACAGTAGCTGGAATAATACCAGTACACCGGGGATTATTCCATATTTTTGACTGATTTTTCATTTTGAAAACTAATGGGTACCTAGGGGTTTTTACAAATTAAATTTTACGCAAACGCAACGATTCCTCGACTAAAAATGAAAAATTGTCCCGAAATTAAATCTATTTTTCATAATAAAAATTGATTCCCATTTGAAAAATCAAAAACACCCAATTTAATAAAAAAAAAAAATGGTTAAAAAAAATTAAAAAGACTGAAAAATTATATTTTAATTAATTTTTCAGTCTATTTAGATAATTTTTATACCCGACCCAGGGTATATTAAGTTTGATGTATAGTTTGTAACGCAGTGATATAATCACCGTTGTCCCCTAAGACCTTTTAGAGATATGAATGGGACCGACAGGAGAATCGATTAAGCCATGCCCGCCCGTCCGTCCGTATGTAAACAACTTTTAGGCCTGAAATTTTAAGGCAGAGAGCTGAAATTTTGTGGGTTGGTTGGAAGTCCAGTCCTTCAGATCAAGTTTGAAAATAAGCTGAATCCGCCCACAGACACGCCCACTACAGGCCTGTATGTGCGACCATGTCTAATTTAAAAAACTACATTTTGCAAATTTTAGCTATGTTACAATGGCGCTAGCGCATCCATTTTTGGTGCGTTACATTGCCTTAAAATTTTCTTTAAGGTAGCCAAAAAAATTTTAGCTTTTTTATTGGCCACGCCCACTTTTTAAGGGATTTTAGCTTAGAATGACTGTTTTTCAATAAATATATATGAAATTTGACAAAAAATTATATGACAAAAGCTGTAGATATTAGCATTTTCTAACTTTTATGTATATATTGTATGTGCCTCCGCCCACTTTTGTGGGCGTGGCGTTAAAAAAAAGTGATGGAGATGCTTTGCGTCAACTTTAAGTAAATTAATTTTTTTTTGGGATTATAAGATCAACAGTTTAGCTTGACTTGCCCCAGATCGTTATCTCTTATTGTTGGTTCATAATAACATACCTACCTAGGTTGATTGTCCCTGCTTTTTTTAATCCGATCAAAGAAACAAGAAAAGCAGTGATGTCACAAATCACAAACATTCGCTGCGTACACATGCCACTGCTTTACTTTGATAGCAGCACATTTCGACAGTTTTGTAATTTGCTTTTACTGCATAAAATATCTACATTTCCTTCAATCCTTTTTCTTGCGAATTATAAATATAATTTTTGATTCCATGCTTCAAGTAAATTATTTCCATGAAATTTTTTGGCATTTCTGAAAAATAAAACACACTTCTGTATTTTTTTTTTTTTTTTTCGTGGGTATAGGCACTACGAGGGCACTTCATAGGCACTACGAGGGCCGGCCGCGCGTGCTCATAGTAGTGTGAGATTCTTACTCACTAAAAAACCTCCCATTTTCTGTCAGACTACGACTAAGTTTCCCTAACAAGTAGTTCAAGCTTCTGTGGAAATCGCGTGTGGCAGGCTGCCTTTCAACGAAGGCACCTACAATACCATCAATTTATGCGGTTTCATCTTATGCTGCTAGACATAACGGTCTCATTCGTTGTAGTCGGCGCGTAAGATTTGTCTGATCCAAAGTTCTGATAGTTTCATTGTTGCAATGTCCGCGAAGTCGAGTACTAAGTTTGCGAGCAAAGTTTGTTACCTCATCAGTCACGGTTGCGATTCCAAGATCTCGGTGTAGATCGATATTTCTTATGTACCATGGAACATTAACGATTGCTCTGAATGTCTTATTTTAAAAAGTTTCTAAAATAGATATATTGCTTGGTTTAGTACAACCCCAGAGTTGTATACCGTGCGTCCAAGATGGTTTTAGCACTTGCTTATACAAAAGCAGTTTTTTATATATGCTTAGTTTCGAAAATCTTCCGATAAGCCAATTCATTTCTCTTAACTTGATTTCGAGCTCGTCGCGTTTCTTTTTAACGTGCTACTTCCATCTAAGTTTTGCGTCCAGAGTCAAACATAGATATTTCGCTTCATTTGAGTACGGGATTTGTACTGAGTTAATGAACAAATGTTTGTTGTTCATCTTTTTATAAGTAAAGTTAACACTGCTTCCTTGCGGGACACCGGCATTTATCTCTTTGAATTCCGAGTACTCATGTTCGTACCTTACGCAAAAGATTGTGACTTCAAGGTAAGACTATGATTCTATAGAGTTTTTCTCGTAAGTTTAGCCTTAACTTGAACTTCAGACCTTCGTGCCATACCTTGTCGAAGGCTTGCGATACGTCGAGAAAAGCGCTAGTACATATCTTTTTCGCTTTCAGAGCTTTTTCGATTTCGTTTGTTATTCGATAGACCTGGTCGATTGTTGATACTGAATCAATCGTCTTTCTTCAATTATTGGTAGATATTATCGGCAGTAGCGAAATAGGTCTGCATGATTTTTTGTCGTTCGGACATTTTCCTGGTTTCGGAACCATTATAACCTCGGCCACTTTCCATTGCCTTGGAACTTATATAATTCTCATAGAGGCGTTAATGATATAGAGTAGCTTGACCAGCGCCTTTTTCGGTAGCTCCTTCAGAATTTCGCTAGCAATTAAGTCGTAGCCAGGGGCTTTGTTGTTCTTCAGATTATTTATCGTTCGACAAAGTTCAGCCAATGACACGGTTTTTATTCTATAACTATCTTGTACCGGATCGGGATTGATCTTCTCGACCCACGCTTCCCCGTCAAACGGTTTGAATGTTTTCTTCTAAGTAATCTGCAAATAAATCCGATTTTTCTTTTTCTCCTCTTGCCCATTCGCCGTTGGCTTTTCTTAATGGCGCTGAGTAAACTATAGTAAAATGTGAATTTCAAACTAAAGCAGCGATATGGTCAATGTAATTTTCTTGTGACAGCTCACGACCTATCGGCGTTAAAATCAGCTGGACGCCAGTTTTCAATCAAAATTTTTGATTCAATGTTTTTAAACATTGCAAAACATTGAAAAATGTCTGTGTGAAAAGTTAAAAAAAACCGTCAAGCATGAAGTCGTACAAGAAACGTTCTGTCGGCTTTGTTGAAGGTTATATCTTAGCTTAACTAGTTATTATTCGTTTGTATAAGATGTTGTTGAGTTTATTCACATTCTAAAGAACATTGGTTTTCTTTTCTTTTACTGCAAGATTCCGACTTTAGTGGCATACATTCGATTTGCTTCTCAGTAGCTCATTTGTCTCGCCTAATTTTTGCAACATTAAAAAAAATTAAAGAAAATTATACGCAGAAGATTGGTGCACAAGATTTCTTAAAATACTCTCATTGCAGCGTATTTTAAAAATAAAGAGAGCATCTTGAACTATTTCCCGATTTCATGATTAATAAAACTATTTTTTTTATCAATTTTAAGGTGCTGTTTTAGATTTGTTTAGGTCTAATATTCTTATTCTAGGTGAATTTTATATTTCCGTACTCAATTTCTGTATCTGAAATACAGGTTGACAAATAACTTGTTTTATGTTATAAAAGCTTAAAGGAACACCAAAATCTTTTCTTGTTTTCAAAATTTTACTTCATTTTGGATTGATACTTAAGTGGTGGTGGGTGAACATTCTTGGCAACTTCTAACGAAACACATCGATCATGAAACTGAGGCCAAGACCAAATGATCTTAAAAAATAAAAAATAAGTTTCTTTTATTCTCGAGATGGGACTTAAAATTTATTATTGCGTTTATAAGTTACTAAGGCATATTCTTGTTTAAAAATGTACATAGTACTTTATTGGTAAGATATAACTGGCTCCAAAATATGGCAACGCAAGTAGAAGAATAAATGCTTTCGGCAATAATTCTTTCTGCCTGCTGGAAACTATTTACTGAATTCGCAATTTATTAATATGCTTTTACTATATTTTGTAGGGGACGAATCAGCAGCAAGATACGCGCTTTAGCGACAAAGAGAAGAAACTTATGAAACAAATGAAATTCGGAGACTGCCTCAGCAAGCGAGTGGATATGTCCAAGGTGAAATTGGACGTCCTTCGACCATGGATTAGCAAGAAAATCACGGATATACTTCACATCGAAGACGATGTGGTCGTTGAGTTTGTCTACAATCAACTGGAGGAGGAGAAATTCCCGTGTCCTAAAAAAATGCAAATCAACATGACGGGATTTCTTAACGGCCGAAATGCAAGACAGTTTATGGACGAACTGTGGGCATTGCTCTTATCAGCACAAGAAAGTGAAAGCGGTATACCAGCCGAGTTTATCAATCTAAAAAAGGAAGAAATACTCAAGCGAGAGGAAGAGCAGCACAATAACTCTTCAAAGCGAGATCGTTCTGGTGAAAGGGATCGCGATTTCAGCGAAAGCCGAAGGCGAGAGCGGTCGACTGAGTTGTCTTCTTTGAGTCAGTTGCCGCATAATCATAGTGCTATTGAACAGGTTAGATCACACTTGAAAGCTAAATCTAGATCTAAATCGCCTGAAGCAAATAATTTAGGTAGTAATTCTAAAGATGCTACTGTAGATACTGGAGGTGGTGGTGGTGGAAAGACGTCGTCATCCTCCACAACAGCTGCTTTAGTCAGAGAACGCTCTAAATCTCCAACAAGAGATCGTGCACGTTCTCCACGTCCAAAGTCAAGGGACAGATCACCGCCAAAGAAATCTTCTAGAGAGCGCTCACCAAGGCGTTGGGATTCAACGAGGGATAGGCGGCGCTCAAGATCCCGTCACCGGTCACCGGAGAGAAGGCGTCGCAGTAGATCAAGGGATCGCAAGCCTATGCAACAGGGACAGTCATCATCGAGTCGACGTCGTTCTCGTTCATCATCGAGACCCAAAAGGGCTGGTTCTCGAACAGATTACCGTGTGCCCGAACGGAAGTCTAAATCAAAATCACCGGTCAAGAGGAAGGAGCCATCTCCTTCACCGAAACCTGCTGATGTTTCGCTCAACGGACACGACGCCGATGGGTCAAAGAAATTGACTAAAGTACAAGCAAAGCTTTTGGACTTGGCAAGTGCGCCAAAGCGTTCTGATAAGAGCCGCTCGAGAAGTCGATCAGCTTCACATTCATCAAATCGCTCTAGAAATCGTAAGCCAGCGCCAAGCAAGCGGCGTTCTAGGTCAAGGTAAGACAACGCGAGACTTTTTTTTGTGCTTTTCATGATCTCTATTTTTCTATAGATCGTTACCTAAAAAAGGTAAATCTCGTTCGTCTAGTTCCTCGTCGTCATCGTCTGCATCTTCAGTCGGCCGAAAGAAATCCCGTCGATCACGTTCGGAAACTAGCTTATCTCTCTCGCCCGCAAATGGAAAGGACGATTTTGAGATTAGAAAAAATCAAAACAGCGTTCAGAAAAAGAGACAATACCGGAACAATCGCGAGTCGTCCTCAGGCAGTTCTTTAGACAAAGGACCACCGAGGCGACAGGACATGCGACGGTTCGATCAGGGTCGCAGATCTCCACGTGGCCGTGGTTCTCCCCGGGGTGGAGGTGGTGGAAGAAATCGTTCACGCTCCCCCATGCGACGCTCACGATCGCGTAGGCGATCTAGGTCCCGCATCAGGTCGAGGTCAAGGAATCGCTCCAGGTCACCAATGAGGCGCTCTAGATCTCCAAGAAGGTAAGTTCAATTTATTTAAAACCTTCCGTGTAACCAGCGTACATTAACGAGGCTAAATGTAGTACGGTTTGCTTAGAAATAGCGCAACTGTAAAAGCAAAAGGTCTTTCGAGCTCTTTTTTAACCTCCCACATCGATCTGTCGCACAAAATATTTTTAGTGTAGTTTGTTGAGCTTTTTGATCGATTCCAAAAAGATAAGGAAATAAAAAAATCTAAGTCTGAATGTAGATCAATCACGTTGTTCACAATTTGACATTGACCAACTAATTACACCCCTGATTATTTTATTTATATTTCAGGTTCAATCGTCGCCGCACGCCGAACAACCGTGGCCGTGGAGGTGGACGTGGCCGTGGCAATAATCGCCGCCGCAGTATGAGCCGCGATCGCATGCGCCGAAATATGTCACCACGTCGATCACCATTCGATCGTAGATCTCCAATGAGGCGACAATCTCGCGAGCGTAAATTCTCACCAATGCCGTACCGAGATAGAAAAATGTCGCCAATGCCCCGTCGCCCCTCACCATCACCCATCCATAGAAGATCCCGCGAACGTCGCTCTCCAATGATTCGATCGTCCAGAGATCGTCGAATTTCGCCCATGAATATGTCGCGAGAACGACGCAGAACATCACCCCTGCGAATATCTCCACGACGACCTTCTCCACCACCGCGACGCATGTCACGAGATCGACGTTCTTCACCGCCTCGGTCGATACGCGATGGTCGTCCACTATCCCGCGATCGTCGTCCATCACCACTTCCTCGAATGCCATCGCGAGAAAGGCCCATATCACCAGGCAGACGCGGCAGCTTCCGTCGTTCCATACCCAGACAAATACCGAAACCAATGCCCATGAAGAACGTGCGCAGCGACGATAGATGGGAGCCACCACCGCCAGCTAAGAGCAATTCTCGAAGTCCGAACTGGGACAGTGAAAAACCAAATCTGAGGCCAGTTCGACCAAGAAGCATCGAGAAACTTGAGAGTCCTATCAAAATAGTTAGGCAGGAGATAGTCCGGAAACGTAGCAGCAGTTCAGATCGCAGCATTCGCAAAGATAGTCCGGAAAAGAGGGTAAGGCCAATTTTCGACCGAAAGCCTAGTCCAGTTCGTAAAGACCGCAGTGTCGATCGGCCAGCGGAATATCTTAAACACTTAGACCACCCGGTGAAAGATCGCAAGGAAGATATGTTCCGACCAAAACCAAAGGCTGAGGAAGAGCGACCAATTGCACCTATTGTTGTCGAACAAGTCAAAGTCATACCGATTCCACCTCGTAAGCCAGTTCCAAGGGACAAATATAGTACTAGCCTCTCAAGGACCCCGTCCCCGTTCCTAAAACCACATGAAAAGGAAAAGCCAGTGGCAACTGCTCAAAGATTGCCTGCGGTAGCTGCAGCCCCTGTTAAACAATCAGCAAAGAAGGTCAAACCCAACAACAGTGACTCGAGTTCTTCTGACAGTTCCGACAGTGACGACAGCGAGCCAGAACAGGTTCCGGTGCGCAAGGAACAAAAACCGCGTCGAAGCCGCTCTTCGTCGAGTGAGGAAAAAAGCAGCAACGGAAAGCAGCCCAAGGCAGCACTCCTAGCAGCTAAATCCCGAAAAGCTATCATCGAAGTGGAACGGAAACCTGAGAAACCTCCAGAGCCCCAGAAACGGAAGATATCGACAGAGAACCGGGAGCAACAGGTAGAAGTAAGCAAGCGATCTCGGTTGCCGGAGAAAAAGGAAAAATTGAAAAAATCTGAATCCGATTCTGAAGACAATGACCGCGGTGCTAGCCGCAACACAGATCGAACAGCGTCGCGCAAGCGAACCCTTTCCGTGACTAAGAAACCCCAGAAACCCGTTACGACTGCTAATGACGATTCGTCCGACTCTGATCAACCCAAAAAGAAACGCAAGAAGGGCAAGAAATCTCGCCAAGAGTCAGACGACGACAGCTCCTCGTACTCAGAAGCTGAGGCGAAGAAAAAGAAGCATAAGAAACACAAGAAGCACAGCAAAAAAAGCAAGAAACATAAGAAACACAAAAAGAAGAACAAAAAGGCTGACAACAGTTCCAGCAGCGATGACGATGAGCCAGCTGTTGTGAACGAAGATCTTGAGAAGCAGCTCCGCGAAAGAGCACTAAAATCAATGAAAAAGCAGGACTAGAGAGAGCTATCGTCTACCCTTATTTTCCATCTTACAAACATTCTGCCGTTAAGATATTTTATTTTTCGAATTGTTTGTGTATTCTGATGCGCTTTATTATTTTCATCTTGTACTTTACTTGAGGTTTTTTTTTTAGTTTTTTTAAGCATTATTTTCCTTCCTCTCTCCCATACCTACTTGTAAAACCCCCTTCCAGAATTCCCAATAAAAATATAAAAAAAGAAAACAAAGAAAGAAAGGTACGATTCATAATTTACTTTTTTTATTTGATGTAGACCATTCGTATGTTGTTGATGTTTTTTTTCCACCTTTTTGTTTCGATTTAGTAGCACTACAATTTTATAAATTATAATAAATTATCTATTGAATAACGAAGAGGACAAGTAAGACACTAAGGACTATTCATTAAAGAAAAAAATATATATAAAAAAAATTAAGTACACAATAAGAAATAAACATTTCATTAAGATTGTGTAAAAAATAATTATAGCAGAGTTTAATTTGAATGAAGTAAAATAAAGAAATAAAAATCATATTATTTTGTTTCGACTTAAGCAGAAAACATTTGCTAAATCGAGAGACTCGGGAGGAATGTGAAGAATACAGATCTACACTTTCTATATGGCACATCCTAGTATATAACCCAAGGTCGGGCCTAGAACATGGATACTACATTAATTAAACACAGCAAACTAAATTATTAAAAAATATTTTGTATCGCTATGGCTTTTAGTCCTAGTTTACATAGAGCTTAGTAAATTAGCTTTATTAACTTATGCTTTATAAATACCATAAATTACAATGAATAACTAGATATTCAACTTCGGCCATAAGTTGAATATCTCTAGAATATCAAAAGCCAGAGCTTTTGGCCAGAAGCTAAAATTGACGAATTTACCCATATTCTGACACTTGTTTACAAATGTGAGTAAATTCATCAGTTCCATGCAATTCCGTTTTGCCTTTTTTACATCAGCTAATCGTGTAAGATAAATTGTGGCTGAATCTTCTCACACTTATTCACCGACATTGAAGTTTAAAGGCTGACATGGTGATCGCGAAAAATGTTTGCAGCAGTAGTCGGCAGTTTTTTTAGTAGTCGGCAGCCTGCAAAAAAATAACTCAAGGTACACATACGAAAAGAAATATCTGTCAAAGGCATCCGTCTTCGTCGAAGAGATTTTTGTTGACTGAAATTTCTGATATTTCCATATTTTTACAAACTAAACAATCCGCAACATCTAAAACCCACATTTTCAGCCTTATACCCTTTTCGCACCGAGCCAGAATCTAGATTCAGAGTAAAAAAGTTCTAAATATAATTAAAATTGGCACAGCTGTAGAGGAAGGTGTCCTGAACAACATACCAAAAGTACTGATAGGTGGGGGCGGGGCTTTTTAAGTCACTTTTTTCAGTTTCTTGCAAATATCTCGAAAACTATGGCTCGTAGACAAAAACTATCCACTTAAATTAGTCTACATAAAATTCACTTCAAAAAAGGTGAAAAACATTTTTTCGCTAGGTTCAATACTTACGGAGATACGGAAGGGCGAAACAAAATATTTTAATTAAATTGGGTTTTATTGACAAAAAGGCAATGTCATCTTCTCGGAAATCAGAGCATACACCACACAGTCGTGTATATCGACAAAATATACTGTTAAGGATTAATTCAGGTGCATCTGTGCCATTAATTTTCACCACATTTTCCCTGGTTTAACCCCAGGGTGGGTGGGTGTTAGAGGGATACACTATATTTCACCGTATGCTTTCACCATATATTTATTAAGGCTCATAGCGAAATAATCAACTTCAACTAAATCTGCAACTGCTTAGTAAATCTAAAAAAAATCTCTTCAAGAAAGGGCATCTACATTTTTTGCAAGGATATACCTACGAAGGGAGGGGGGGACACTTATATTTATTGGCGACTTTTTCAGCCAGACGTGTGTCTCACCATACCGTTATACTGACGAGTGTTTTGCACCCCTCGTGTGTTACTTGCTTGATTTCAGTTTGAATTCAAATTCAAACCGCTCGGTTCGTAAATTGTGAGTTTTGTAAACTGCGAAAATGATAATACTCGCCCTTTAAGTACTTATAATTATTGATTTCTATTGTATTGAAACGATGATTGGGGAACAAGGAATTAGGAACGATGATTGGGGTAGTGACGTAGTAAGACTCATCTGTACTGTTGGAGATCTACACGCAGCCGATGCAACATACCACAGGGATTGCTACAGTAGATTTACGTTAGCCTCTCTACCTTCAGAAAGAAAATTTGGACGCCCTATTGATGAAGGAGTTTCAGAGGCAATGGAGAAAATCTTCACTACGTTGAAGGAAATGATAGTTGCCAGTTCTCAATGGACAAGTTGTTGGAACAGTTCACTGGAGAGCAACCAACTGTAAAAACTATCAAAGCCAGAATGAAGGAAAAATATGGGGACAAAATAGTTTTCAGTAAAATTCGCACCAGACAAACTGTCGTCTGGTTTCGTGCTACTGGTGAGAAAATTTTGAACGAATCATGGTGCACTTCAAGGTGCACAGATGTACAGAAAGCACGTGAACGAATTGTTAAAAAAGCTGCCGAAATTATCTTGGAAGACATCGAATCCATGGTCTACGACAACAGTGTCTATCCTCCTTTAACAAGCTTCTGCAGGCGACCTGAAGACTACCACGATACCAAAATCTCTCATAGCCTTCACAGATTTCATTGCAAAGAAAAAAAGGTCAAAAGAAGTGGTGAAAAAAAATGACATCTATATCTAATGCCATTATTGCTGCAGTTCGCCCTTGATGTTTCATATCGCCAATTCTGGCTAGCATCGCGCTGTTCATATATCGGAAATTCGGATCAAAGAACTTGGTTGCTCTTCTTTCGAAGTTGGGATTGAGTGCCTCTTACCACGATGCTCAGCAGCTGGAACTTTCCACCATCCACCACACAGAGGAGCATATACCAAATTCAACGTTCGTTGAGTACGTCTTTGACAATGCTGATTGCAATGTAGCCACCATCAATGGCTGAAATACCTTTCACAGCATGGGAGGTATCACATGTGTTACACCAGCCCACGCTCTCCTTCCATCCACAAATGTCAACAGGTTGAAGTCTGCTCCTCCCCAAGAAGAAGTTGGCCAGTTGGGAGTTTTGGAGCTGCAACTATTTGAGAGTAGGGGAACCAACGAGTTGCAGCAAATTACCGTAGAAGACTTAAGTGTGCTGAATCCTATCTCCCCTGACATATTCACACCTACTGTTCAAGATCTTCTGTGGATGAGTGGTAAGTGGCACCAGGAGGTGGAACCCACTCCAGAGCTGCCAAATATTCCAGAATGGAAGGGTTTCATGCAGTTGACGAGTGAAGTAATTAGCAAAGAAAAAACTTCGATAAAAAAACCCCACCCTGGGGTTAAACCAGGGAAAAAATGGTGAAAATTAATGGCGCAGATGCACCTGAATTAATCCTTAACAGCATATTTTGCCGATATACACGACTGTGTGGTGTCTGCTCTGATTTCCGAGAAGATGGCATTGCCTTTTTGTCAATAAAACCCAATTTCATTAAAATTGTTTGTTTCGCCCTTCCGTATCTCCGTAAGTATTAAACCTAGCGAAAAAATGTATTTAACCTTTTTTGTAGAGAATTTTATGTAGGTAGTGAATAGTTTTTGTCTGCAAGCCATAGTTTTCAAGATATTTGCAAAAAACTGAAAAAAGTGATCTAAAAAGCCCCGCCCACCCGTTAGCTCCGCCCCCACCTATCAGTACTTTCGGTTTGTTGTTCAAGACACCTTCCTCTACAGCTGCGCCAAAAATCGCTTGTACACGAATTATTTCCCCTATTCGGCTTTTTTATGTCTTCGTTGCCTGGACTATTATTTAAAGCCATTTAAGAAGCCATGTAAGAACTGTGACGAATTGGACGGCTGGTGTCAATTAACCGCAACGTCAACGAAATCTACATAATTTTCGCAGTGTGAAACGTTGCTCAGAATCTAGATTCTAGGCTCGGTGTGAAAAGGCTAATCCGGATTTTTTTTTATCGATGTAACGTTAAGGATTCGTATCACCCTGGCGTTAAGAAAACGGCTAATTCAAATTTTCATATGGCGAAAGAAAGTAAAGCGTTTTGATGCTCATTCACCAAAGCGAAACACAACCGAAGAGTTGTATGGGCAGATGAGTAATTTTTCGTATGACATTCGGTTCGCCTTGCTTGGGAGTAACAACATATTCAGCAAACATATGAAACTACTTTTGACAGCTGTGATTATGACACATACTTTTTTTAGCGCGGAAAAAATGACTAGGAACTGTCTCTGCAAAATGTTTTCACCATTACAGCATACTAGCCTAATGAGCAAATCTATATCTAAAGGCCTAACTATAAAAGACTTAGATGAGCTTAAGTGGGCTTTCAGAAATATCCCATATCACGCAATTCGTATGGCACGACCATAATAGAATTCTGCCATAATAAATTTCATTATGTCTTTATTTACTTTTGTTGGCTTAAACTTTTGTTATTGCTTGTCTTATTGTCTTATTTAAACCCATATTATTTAAAGTCCTTCAAAGGATCCGTGAATGAGGGGAACGCATCAAGTATTTATTCATTACGTTGACATCAAAAGTTCAAGTTTCGGAGGTATTAACATCCAAAATTGAAGAAAAAGTGACATAATTTCCAAATTTGATTTTAAATTGTCAATGCAATGTGATACTCAAGACGTTCACAGTGAAATCTCGTAAATTTTCAAATCGATTTTCTTATCAATGCTTGAAGCTAAAGGTAAGATTAGACTATGTCATCTGGTCATATATATTCCTTTTTTGACAGATATCTCGGTCACTTGTCATCATATAGTGTAATCATCATAATTTCATGTGACCATATGTCAATATTTTCCGGTATGACCATATTCGTTTTGACAGATAAATATGACCTTTAGGGCACACTGTGTAACAGGAACACAAACATAATATTTCGCCATAAACCCAATACGACCATATGCCATTCTAGAAATTTTCATTATGTTATCTTTGGCCATATCAAAAAACAATAATTTGTTTTCAGTTCATGCATAAATGTCACATAATATTTTTAGATTTTAAATTTTTCCAGAAAATATCAAAGCAATTTGCAAACCATCTTGTCGTTCGAAAGAATTCTTTTTTAAATTTGAGTTTATCGTCAAGTGGCGTGCAAACTTCAAGATTTTGTGAGTGATTTAAGTATAACAGGGGCATACAGTGTAATAACTTTAGTAATTAGACAAATAAAATGTATATTATCCGGACTCCCAGCAGAGAGAGCATAATGAACGTTTTGGTGATATACGCCGTATAGTCTTAAGGCTTAAACAAAAAGATTTCGAAATACCAATGCGAAATATTTTTTCAATGCCGAATATTTTATTCATACTGTAATGTTTTGGCCTGGGGTTCGTCGAATAAAACTCAATTTCACTTTTGTAATTTCACAATGAAACACTTTATTTATGAAACAAACTTATTTAAACTCAAATCGCACTGTTATTCCACTTTACTACTTAGGTTAGGTTAGGATAGGTTAAAGTGGCTGTCGGACCAAAGAAACCAACACACTTAGACCTATGTAGGTCCATTGTGATACCACGCGGATCTGACTCTATTGCCTACTCGTTGAACCATTTCGAGCTATTAATGAAGCGTAAGAGACGTTTCGGGTCAGTCGTGCTGAGCTCACTGAGATCATTATAGAAGAAAGCTCCAATGTGAAGATTTCGGTTCTTGGAAAGAGCGGGGCATGTACAGAGAAGGTGGAGAGTAGTCTCTTCTCCCTCCTCATCCATGCAGCTCCTGCAAAAGTCGTTGGAATAGACACCAAGCCTTGTCGCGTGTTTGCCTATCAGACAGTGTCCTGTAATGACACCGATTGCAGCACTAATGTGCTATCTATTAAGAGCGATCAAACTCCTAGAGCGTTTAAGATCAAGCTTTGGCCAGATCTGTTTCGTCGCTAGACAGGTACTACCACTAGTCCATCTGAGATTTGTTCTTTCTATCGCATCCAGTTTAATCATGAGTTTACATGTCGAAATTGGAATGCCTACGGAGCCTTTATCAGGCGAAATTGGGAGGGTAGTTCCAAGTTTGGCGAGTTCGTCAGCCTTGCAGTTACCTGGAATGTCACTATGTCCTGGCACCCAGCACAGGAGAATGTTGAACTGCTCCGACATCTCCTTTAGAGATGAATGGCAGTCTAAGGCTACATTAGAGTTTATAGCGACCGATTCCAGGCACTTGATGGCCGCTTGGCTATCAGAAAATATGCGTATGTCCTTGGCAAATAAAACATTTTTCTTAAGCCAGGACAAGACTTCCTTTATCGCCATAATTTCAGCTTGAAAAACACTGCAATCATCCGGGAGACGGAAAGAGAGACTTAGATTTAGTCGGTCTGAGAATACACCCCCGCCTACCCCATCATTTGTCTTCGATCCATCAGTGTAGAATTGGATCGATTCACATTCCAGAGGCGCACAGTCCTCCCAGGAAGACCTGGGGGGGATCGTTGCCTGGAAGTTCTTGTCAAAATGTAATTGGGGTAAGGTGAGGTCCATGTTTCTAGAAGGGAATCTGAATGTGTTCAGAATAGCAGAGTGGCCTATCTCACTATTGGTCCACTGAGAGGTTGCTTTGAGGCGAGTAGCCGTGATGGCAGCAGTTTGTCTGCTGAAGATGTCAAGAGGAATTAGATGGAGCAGGATGTCTAGTGCTGCTGAGGCAGTGGTGCGAAGTACTCCACTCATAGATAAGCAAGCTGACCTTTGGACCTTGCTTAGCTTATCACGATTTACCGCTTTATCCAAAGCGGTCCTCCAGACAGCTGTTCCATACGTCAGTATCGGCCTTACGACCGAGATATATAGCCAGTGGGTGATACGGGGTTGAAGTCCCCACTTGTTGCCGATGGCTTTTTTGCAGAAAAAGAGTGCTACCGTAGCTTTCCGGACTCTTTCCTGTATATTAGACTTCCAGCTAAGCTTTCTGTCTAAGATGAGACCCAGATATTTAGCTTCCTCAGAGAAGATTAAGCTAGTGCCCTTGATTGAGGGGGGGTCGATATGTGGGATTTTGTATTTCCTGGTGAATAGGACTAGTTCAGTTTTGTGAGGGTTGACCCCCAAACCACAGCTGTCAGCCCATCTTGTTAGCTTGTTTAGAGCATTCTGTAGGAGTTCTTTGAGGGTGTTAAGGTGCTTCCCCGATACAGCAATGGCAACGTCATCTGCATAAGCGATCACTCTGCAGCCATCTCCTTCTAGGATAACCAGCAGTTCGTTCACCGCTAGATTCCAAAGGAGTGGGGATAGGACTCCACCTTGCGGTGTTCCCCTGCTGACGGATCTTCTGGCAGTTGTCTCACCTAGCTTAGAGTTTATAATCCTACTCGTTAAAAGTTGATTAATTAACTCGCAAAGTGAGCCACTCACCTTCAGAGCCGACAGTGCAGCCAAGATCGCAGACGTGTTGACATTATTAAAGGCGCCTTCTATATCTAGGAAGGCTACCATCGTGTACTCCTTGTGATGAAGGGAATATTCAATGGAACGTACTAGCATATGCAAGGCTGTTTCTACAGATCTGCCCTTACAATAAGCGTGCTGAGCAGTGGAAAGCAGCCTTTTGTCAATACTAGATCGTAGGTGGATATCGATCAATCTTTCTAGAGTTTTTAGAAGGAATGATGATAGACTTATGGGTCTGAGATCTTTAGGAGTAACGTGGGAGTATTTGCCAGCTTTGGGTATAAAAACCACTTTCACTTCTCTCCATAGCAGCGGAATGTGGACCAGCTCTACGCAGCTTCTAAGAATTGTCTCCAGTGCAGGGAGGATTATGTCCGATGACCTTTGTAGTTCGGCTGGTATTATGCCGTCTGGTCCTGCCGACTTGTAAGGTTTGAAGCTGTTAAGTGCCCAAAGCAGTCGATCTCTCGTTATTAGATCAAATTTATAAGTTATGTGTGGCATTGACCTGTTAAGGTTAATGCTATTGATAACTTCGGAGCTACCTGGAAAGTGGGTGTCCAGTAGCAGGTTTAGCGATTCTGCGCTGGAGGAAGTCCAAGAGCCGTCTGCTTTTTTAAGGTAGCTGGGCATCGTTGGATTAGTAGAGAGGATTTTCCTTAGCCTAGAGGCTTCGGATGTTTCTTCTATTTTACTACAAAAGAGTCGCCAAGATAGCCGTTTGGCTCTCCTCAGCTCCTTTTTGTAGGATTTGAGGGATGTTTTGTAGGCATCCCAGTCTGTATTTGCACGTGTGGCCTTGGCTCTATTGAAGAGTTTTCTGCATTCATTCCTGAATAGGCCCAGTTCTGAGGTCCACCAATGCGGTTTCCCCTTGCCCCTTGGAATTACAAGAGGGCAGGAGGAAGAAAGTGCTTTATTGAGGGCCAGAGTGAGTTCCTTAACCTTGTGATCAAGCTCATTGGTGTCACAAGGAGGATTTAGGAGAGAAGAGATCCTTGAGCGGTTCAGTGAATCTCTGTAAAGAAGCCAATTCGTCCTTCTGTAGTTTCTGAAGGATGATTGGCGAGGAGGTACATCATCTAAACTGAATTGAATGTATCTATGGTCTGACCAGGAATGTTCAGACGAGACTTTCCAATTACCAACCTGTTTAGCAATGGAATCAGAGACGAGAGTGATATCTAGTACTTCTCGTCGATTTCTGGTTATGAAGGTAGGTTCGCTACCCGTGTTGCAGACAATGAGGTTAATTTTTAAAATAAAGTCAAAAAGTAACTCACCTCTGTCGTTGATATCGGAACTTCCCCACACTGAGTGATGAGCATTCGCATCGCACCCAATGATGAAGTCAGTATTGCGTAGTTCAGCAGCCTTGATGGCATTCTCCAAGGTTTTACCAGGGGGACTATCCACCATGTCGTGGGCGAGGTATGCAGAGGCCAGCCAGTAAGTCCCTTTGGCTGTCTCTAGTCTCGCCACGGTAATGTCTCGGTCGCTGAATTCAGGGAGTAAAAATACATTCAGACTACTTTTCACTAGTTTGCAAGATCTAGGCTTACCTTTACCTGTCTCATACAGTGGGTAGTATCCGGGAGTCTTGATTCCGCAGACCACGTTCTCAACAACCCATGGTTCTTGGATCAAGACAATGTCTTCTCCATTTTTGGCGAGGCGGAGAAGAAAGGAGGCCGAGGCCATTGTGGAGTGATGGAGGTTAATCTGAAGTAACTGCAGCATTGCTACGGTCCAGAGAAACATCCACCACAGTGTTGTTGAGGTCCTATGATTCAGAGAACGAACCCAAAAGCTCGTCCTCACTCAGCAGGACTGAGTTAAGACAGTCTTCCGTCTCCATGTCCGATGGAATGTCAGACACAGGGTCGGAAGGCTGGTTAGGAGCCACTAGTTCCGCAGCGGCGACGTCTTCCAAAACTGGAAAGGTGACTGCAGTAACGGGGTGCGGTAAAGCAGACGCAAGTTCAATGGGGTGAGGAGGCAACTTGCCAGTCTCTAACTCGTCCTTTTTATATACCTTTAGGGTGATTTGATCCCAACCAAATCTGATCACGCCTGTGGTCTCAGCTATAAGAGCAAGAGAATCCTGGTTGATTACCACAATGGCAGATCAATAGGATCCTCTTTGCTCCTCTAGCTTAGCGACCTTCCAGTCGTGAGTTGGGAGTGCGGGATTGGAAAATCTTATGACTTCGAGAATCTCGTGAGCGGAGGGGGGTTCAATTGGAATCCAGGTGCGCGTTCTCGGCCTGCTAGGGATGTTCTCCTCAGCGACGACCTCGAGCTTTGCACCTGGCCAAACTTCCCCTAGACTGCTAATCGCGAGCTTGTAGAGATCGCAAGATCTCATGTCCTCGCACGCGATTAGCTTGACATGGCCTTGATGCCAGCCGGCATCAAAGGTTAACGGAGGTGGTCCGGGATGTTCCCGCATAAAGGCCAAAAAGTTGCTGGAAAGCTTCAATTTGACCATGTTCCACCTTTCGGGAGTTATTGAGCCGTCGAGGTCACTGCGGTCAATCACGGCAACCACGATACGGTCCTTGAGAACATCGCTAAAAGACTTCAGAGGTGTGACGGAGGACGTCTTAGGGGGGGTGATGGTGTTCTTCACCTTGGGACGTTTAGATTTCGAAACGGAATCTTCCTCCGACCTCTGTCGCTTATGTTCTTTTTTCAGAGTGTTATCTGCCCATTTAAGTTTGGCGATCTGCGCCGGTGTTCTGTCAGTCTCCAGTATATCCCCAAAGGCTTTCAGAGTCCGGGAAGCTTCACGCTGCTTCTTATAGTACGCCCTTGATGGAGCGTGTAGCCGCGATCTTCCATCATGAGACGCACTGCGGGCGGAGTTCTTTGCTGTAATGAGCGTAGAGCTCTTGCTGGAGCTGCCAGCAGTAGAGGGGCCATGAAGTGCCACAAACCCACCACTACTGGAAGCTGAAGTTCCTAGTGCTTTATCGAGCGAGGAGCTCTTGCTGGAGCTGCCAGAGGTGGAGGGTCCATTAAGTGCCACAAACCCGCCACTACTGGAAGCTGAAATTTCAACTGCTTTACAGTCCTTGCTACTGCCCGCACAGGGTGGATCACGAGTGTCCACAATCGCACCACTGTTTGGCAGGGAAGGAGCTGTCCCGGTACACAGTTTTGCCACCGTACTACCGTCCGGCTTTGAAGGGGTGCCGATCTTACCACTATCTTTATTATTTTTGTTATTTTTGCTAAGTTTTGTCATATTAGTCCCACGAGTAGCGGATAAAGGGGGTCCGTCTATACAGAGATCCGCAGTGTATAGATAAGGCTAGATAATCCGGAGGGCGCCAGGTATCCGGATACTCCGTACGAGACTGGGCTATTTATAAACTGGGCCCCCAGCCAGGCTGACGCTCGGCACGGGTCGTATTACACCTTCGTCCAGCCCAGGGGAGAAGAACAAGAAGAGAGGATAGGGAGGGGAGAAGGAAGGAGGGGACGGGTAGGGTGGAGCATCCTATGGTTTCAGGCCTCATCTAGAGAAGAGATTCTCTAGCAATGTTGACCTTACTCAGCCCCTACAACTCGGCAAGTTCGACGCTCAGGGTAGGGGCACTTTACTACTTAGAATTCAACACTTTATTTCAGTTCAATCACTTTTTACTTTATAACCGATTTTCACAAGTCAACGTTTAAAATACAACTGTCCTGCACGTGCCTGTCACCCGTGTGTTTATACAAAACCAAGCACCTTCTAGTACGTTCCATACTTCCCCTTTGGTAATTTTCCATTAGTACTCTTCCGCTGAATTCCATGGAGGGGAAGTTGAAATTCGAGCTTGGAATATGTCAGCTGACTTGAGTGACAGTTAGGTGTGTTCGTTTAGTGAATCGAGTGAGTGTGTTCGTAGACTCCTTCAATTAGCGACTCCTGCATGTTGTTTTATTTCTTGTCGCCACATAACAATACCCATTCGCTTTAGATTCTAAGTCATCACGCGACACGCAAGCGAAGAGTTGGATGAGGAAATGAGTAATTTTTCGTATCGCATTCGTTTCGCCTTGCTTAGAGAGTAGTCCATAATTTCCCACACTTTAAACACTGTTGACAACTAAAACTCGCACTGTCAACCTAAAAATGCAGTCACCTGTCTCTTGCACGAGTAAGAAACTGTACCGAACCTATTAAAACGTTATTTTGATTCATATGCTAGGGACACACGGTGACAAAAAACACTACGATTTTCTGCAGCAAGCATACTTAACGCACGAATAATAATTTTCCGTGCGGCTCCTGTCAGTTTTGATAAAAATTTAATTTTAATAGTTGAAAAAAAAAGAGTTTGAAAGCTTTTTGTGGTAAACAAAGTAAACAAAAAAATTGTGGTGAAATTTGTAATTTTCATAGTTGTAAAAAACAAAAATTAAATTTTTTGTTGTGCGGCTCGAAAGTCGCAAAGAAAAATTGTCGCAGTCGAGTCTCGCGACTAATTGCCGCGGCCGCAGCCGTGTGTATTCTACAATACAAACGCTTAAGCTTCTAGCCGGACTGCAATTAGTCGTGCGTTTTTCTGTCGCTGTAGAAAATAGTCTACTTTTTATTTCTCACCAAACCTTGTGCATTCACCTTTAATGGAAAACCCCCAAAATGTTTGACGACAGATGTCGCCTGCAGCAACAAAAAGTGGTCCGAATAAAGCCACTGAACTGCTTTTACTTAACTGTCAAAAATCTGTCAGTAGTACAACATCCGGCCATCTTCCTTTCCCTTTTTTACTGTCTTGCAAGATGGTGAGTGGTTTATAAAGTTGTTGTAGAAATTCGTTTTCATCGCGATTACTTGGTGTTTTTATCAATCAAAATGTGAACAAATCGAATAACATTGATTTGACAGTTCTGAAAGTGGTAATATTTCTCGATCGTCTTATTCTGTCGGCTGGCGAAATTTACTTGCAAAACTTTGTTATTATCCGCCGCGGATACACTGAAAATGGAAAACGAACGAATTTTTACAACTCCTTTCGGCTTTTTATCTCGTGTAAAATACCGGTGATGTGACTAATTTACGAATTCCATTTTATAGGCGCGAGGACCTAAAAAACATTTGAAGCGTTTGGCAGCACCCAAAGCATGGATGTTGGACAAATTGGGGGGAGTCTTTGCCCCTCGTCCATCAACTGGCCCACACAAATTGCGGGAGTCGCTTCCCCTGATGATTTTCTTGAGAAATCGTCTAAAGTACGCTTTGACCGGCGCTGAGGTGACCAAAATTGTCATGCAGCGTTTGATCAAAGTTGACGGCAAAGTACGCACCGATCCAACATTCCCAGCCGGATTCATGGGTAAGTTGTGCTGCATTGATGTTTCCTGTGGTGTTGCTGGTTTTAACAGTTTGTTGTGACCTTTACAGATGTGATTACCATTGAGAAGACAGGCGAATACTTCCGTTTGGTCTATGATGTCAAGGGACGTTTCACCATCCACCGTATCTCTGCTGAGGAAGCTAAGGTAAGTCGTGTCGACAATAGCTTGATTGGACTTCTGAGCTTTCAGTGCAATGTGTTTTATCTTCTATTTTATAGTACAAGCTGTGCAAGGTGCGCAAGACCCAGTTGGGAACCAAGGGAGTTCCATTCCTTGTTACACACGACGGCAGGACCATCCGCTATCCCGATCCTTTGATCAAGGCCAACGACACTGTCCAAGTCGACATCTCTACCGGCAAGATCACCGATTCCATCAAATTTGATTCGGGTGAGTTTAATTTTTGTTGTGCGGCTGACATTGAAGGCCTTTCGAAGACCATGTTTGTGAAAAACGCAATTTGTGGTTCAAAAAAGGCCCAGATTAAATTTTGTTTCGACGGTCACTGAATGCCTTGAACTTTGTGGCAATATCAGTAACATTTTACGTTCATTACATTTGTTCCACTTTTAACTGACTCGTTTTTTATGAGCTGTAGCATCCGGTTATAATTTTACGTTTTTGTAAACTGGAGCTGTGCTTAAGCTCCGTAACGCACAATTAAAATTTATCCAAGACCCGAAGAGCAATTTGTATAACGCTAGTTAAGTCAATTGGAGGGGAAGATTTTGTTTTTTTACTGAATATTCACGATTCTTTTTTGTTTACATTTTACCTAGCTTTAAACCATTGCTTAAATGGTGTCGTTTTTGTTTCTACAAAGTCGTTAGAAGAAACTAAGATTTCCATAAAGACCTCCTTTGTTAAAACTGCAGCTTGTTAAAATATAGAACCGCCCGGTGCAAACCTGTTGCGAGGTCCAGAAATCGAAGGCTTTCATCAGTCAATTTATGCAGTTATCTAGGTAGGAATTAGGACTACAGGAATAAAGCTGAAAATTAATTTCATAGCTTGGCAGTCGAAGCCAGATGCCAACCCTGTTAATTTATTTTTTGGGCTAGCTTATTTCCATTTAAAATTAACTTTGATAGGAGTGAATGCAGTAAATGGTTACCAATCCGAAATGTAGGAATTGTACAGAGTAAATAGGAATCGTCACATTTTGACACCACATAACATTGTCTCTCTCTTAAGGATGACAGCCGTTCACAAGGAAAAAGGCTTCGAACGCTGTTCCTGTCACTCAGATTAGTTGGAGCAGCATTTTACGTGTTTAAAATCTTGGTTTATACTGCGAAGAATCATTAGATGACGGTGAGGTGCTTTATTTAGCTGAGAAAGCATTCCTCTATGTAAGTCGGAACCAGCCATGTTATCAACAGGCCTGCACAAACTCACCAACATTGTGCTGCTTGCTGCGATATTTTCTTACAGAGTTTACCTACCATAGAACTTGTTTCTAGCTAGATCTCTGTTTGAGTATTGACAGCTTCCTTAATTTTGTTCGAAATAGGAATCACAATGGCACGGTACCTGCCTTCTCTCATCATCTCATCCATCATTAAACCAGTTCTATGATTCATTCGGCAGCTAATATGACATTTTGAGAATTTTATACCAACCAGTCGTATCTTTAAGCGGAGTTCACCAAAAACTTTTGCTAGGCCAAGCAGCTCTCCTTATGCTGTGAAGCCAGACAGTGCGCACTTGATTCCTCCTTTTGATGGATGCAGTAGCACCTGTGTCGCCCGAAGCAACACACTTCATACTTAAGGTGGCGCCACAGTCCGGGGTGTACCTGGGCTTCAGTCTACAAGCTTCGCCAGCCAGCTCTGCCTCTAGCTAGCCATCGCCAGTTTCGCACGCGAAGTTGGCTGAGGTCCCCTTCCACTTGCGTGCGCCACCTGCGTCTCGGTGCTCCTCTACCGCGCCGCCCCTGTGGTGTGGATTCGAAGATTTTCCTGGCCGGGGCGTTGGTGCCCATCCGCTCTAGATGACCCAGCCATCGTAGACGTTGTGTTTTGACTCTTTTGGCTAGGTCGGTATCGCTGTACAGCCCGTACAGTTCGATGTTATATCTCCTCCTCCACACTCCGCCTATGCAGACGGGACCGTAAATTGTTCGAAGAATTTTCCTCTCGAAGCAGTCTAAAGTGTTTTCACAGTAAATCTGTCCGAATCCGAGGCTTGTTTCTGCTTCGCAACTGGTGTTTCTTTACGTGGCCGGGAAGTCACCCCGACGGCACGACTCCCAACCTGGAGGACCAGATCCTTTGTTTAGCTCTAAGGACGGAGACCCGGATAGCCCGCTCCTTATAGGCCTGAGCTCCGAATACGTCGTAGTAGCCCATATAAGGTGTTCACTAAGTAATTCGGTCTGACTGGAACTGTGGACGCCACCGTTGATTCCATCTAGGGAATTCCTCCCCTTCCGTCCGGATGCAAGGAGGAGTGCCTTAGTGGGAACACGCCTCCCCCTCTCTCTCGTCTGCTACGTCCAACAACCTTCCGAAGGGGTTGGAACCCAATCTCCAGTTGAGGTACTAGGCACCCGGTATTCACCACGGGCAGGTAAGAGTAGGAGTTGATAGACAGAGGTTGGTTTAGAAAACCTGTGGATGCTTGTATCCTCTTAAGTGTTGTACATGTCTATCCTTTGACCACCCGCCAACACACTTCATGTAAAACTCCTTTAACAGCGTTTGGTCTGAGTAACTTCAATCGTAGTTCTCGGGCGTCTACTCTCGATCGAACTCCCCATCACTATGCTTTTTAACTTCAAAATAAGTCCAGCTTCCTTGTCCTTATTGCATCTTAAATTGCCGCTGTACATATCCCGATCCGTTGCAGCTCCAGCATATTATTTCTCAAATAAGCACTCCTTCTTTGAAGTCGTCCACTGTATTCGGATTTTGTGTCCGGGCGGACCTTTGCGGTGTACTCTTCCCGTGGGATGTCATTGATGCGATGATAGAAGCGCTCTCTTTGCTCTCTTTACAATAGGTAATTTGGGTCGCTCGGTCAGATTGTTAAAGGAAATACTAGATTCTTGGCTCTCGGGGTAGCGTTTTCTTTCAGGCATTTGTAGTTTTCTCTCCATAATGACACATGAAAAGGTATCGGTTACCAGTTCGTTTATGTTGTGATAGCCCACACTCTAACAACTTACTTAAACACGGTAGCGCTATAGTCCTGGGTGGACCTAGGTCTCAGGAATCAAGCTTCGCCAACCGACTAGGTCTCCCGTTTTGCTGTGGTCTCTATCCAGTCTCTACTGCGCTGCCCTGCTAGGTTAATTCGTAAAGACAAAGTCCCTAATTACCTCAAAGTAATAGCTGTCCGTGGTGATGTCAAAAGTGTTTCAACTCTTATCTGGATGCTTCGACGCAATTGGACTCGGTAAACTAGCTGCATGTGATCGTCGTCAAACCTCTCAATTCGTGAAAATTCTTTACCCCTTATAAATGGGCTTGACCCCACCGAAGATAGGCGATTGCGTTTCTTTTCTTCCTTTTGAACTGTTTCCAGCATTTCGAATTTCTCCTTCTATCCACTCTCCAGCTTTTCGAATTTCTCCTAAGCAATTTCATAAGGGATAGCATTTTATCAGCAGTACTTACTGTCCTTTCTTCCTCTTGCTCTTCAACAAGGAAAAACAAAGTATCGGGGTTTCTACATTTCTCGGTGACATAATTTTAAAGTCGGGAAAATAAATTCTTCTCCACCCCGGCGTTAAGAGGGTTCTCATACCCATCCTCTTTTAACTCATTTGTAGTTCAGTTTTGCGAACCGCATTGCGAAGTGTCGAAAATAAATTTGCAAAACACAATCACTTTACCTTTTATATCTGTTCTGTTCTTACGAATGGGCTCATTACAATTTTATAACAGAATCGGTTGAAATATATCTGGCGGATTCCACAATCTATGTCTACTCTAAAATCAATGCACCGTAAAACCGGCACTGTTTACGCACAATACCTACCTCTATCTATCCCCAATTTCTGACATTAATGTAATATTTTTTCCTGGGGTTCGTTGAATTTCACTTATTGTAATGACACAACGAAATAGTTCATTTATTCAAATAAGACTTCTAGTCCAAGCAGCAACAATTTGAAATCACCACTTGTTCGCATTTGAATAACTGGTGCTCCATATTTTCGATTTTCACAATTCAACGTATAAAAATCAATACCTTTGCTAGAGCAACCTATCCACCCAAGTGGGCAAAGCACTCGAGGTCTTCCAAGTCTTCCACAGTGCATACTCTGAAAATGTTCACATTTTGTCGCCACATCAAAATATTAGGGAAGGGGTGGAAGGTAAAGTGATCAGTGATTTTCACGCTTTGTGACAATCAATGTGATTAAACAAATTAATCCGTCTTATGTGGGTTTCGTTTGGAGTCAAAAAAAATTTGAAGTGGGTATGGGTATGTCAAAACTGACAGATCTAAATTTGAAAATGTTTCTTTGGTGGCAAAAATGAGGGGAAATTATGGGGAAAACTGCCATTTCTCGAATCTGAAATCGCAGAATAAAATCTCGTTTTTTAGCAAGATTCATTTTCAGATTTACCAATTCCAACACACTGTCTTGACAGTTCGTTTGTTTACTTCGTGTAAATTTGGAACGGGTTGGCTACAGCGATAATTTTGTTTTGTTTCATAAAATGTTTGCATTTAATTGACTAGTGCAAGAACTTTAATTTCAACATGGGCTTGAAATGGAAAAACTGTATTCATCCTAATCATGTTCTTCGACAGTCACAGGACGCGGTATTCGTATATTTTTAGGCGAAGAAGCACCCACGACTGCCGAATGTTAAATTAAATCAAGCAGGCTTCGAATTGCGTATATTATAAGGGACTTGGTGCACACATATAGTAGCAAAGAATAAAGTTAAGGTTTTTTAATGTAAAAACATAACAATGGCTTATTTTGTTTCTAGTTTCGTCACAAACAAGAACAGAAAATTTCCCGCAATTAAGCCACAGAAAAATGTAAACAAACTAGGGATGGGAAACAATTTTTTCAGTTGGTACCTAACAAAGTAGAGATGGAAAACAATTTTTTCAATTAGTACTAAAACGGAGCCAATGTACTCAGATTAATTTTGCGTTAAAAAAAACTAACTTGTCAATTAAAATAAAAGTTTTTAATGGGAAATAAATATATAGCACTTTCAATTCCTAAGCAGAATATAGCTTGAATTTTCGGTAAAGTAAAAAGTGTATTTCAAGCTAGGCTGGTATGGTATGGTTTATAGACATCTTCAATGAATTTTTTGAAACCTTGAATGTTTTGAACCTCATTTTCATCTTGAAAATGAATTTCAAGACATTCAGCTCTTTTCTCGTAAATATATCACATTGAGCAAAAAAAAAATTTGTCATAATTTCGTAGCAAAACGGCAGCAACTTTAATTAAAGCATAAGAAGTTCTTTATCGAAACGCCTACAAAGTACTATTTTAAACGTTCGTTAACAGAGTATTTCGGCGTAGTATGATTTCAATACCTTAGATATTTTTGGCGAATGTAAATCAAAGTAAAACTGTAACACCATTTCGCATCGAAGTCTCTCTTTTTGTTGCGCTAACTTATGCGTAACGATTTATTTACGCTAACGCCGCATTGTCATTGTTTTTGTTTTTAAAACAGTCACTTATGGTTATTGTTGCATAGTGCCGTCAACATATTGCTGAAATAAAAACATTATGTTTAAGTAAATTACCATTTTACCTTGAAGAAAACATAGTTTTTACAAAGCATAGTACCTTTACTCTGATTGTACTTTTTTGCTTAACCCGACCCAGTACATTTCTATTGGCCTTCCCACCCTTCAAACAAAACTAAGATATGGCAGGTCTCACCTATTCCCACCTATACTATCACAAAAAATCTCAATTTAATTTTTTGTTTGATTCAACCACGAAAAAATAAAACTTGGTTTTTAATTTACCCGATACCAAAAAAAAAAACCACATTACTTTAATGATCACAAAAATATTGTTCCGATTCTTTGTTTGATTGGGGCTTGTGACGTATGAGCATTTTTTTGACTGAAAGTCTGCCTTTGGGTCTTTTGTGATATCGCTCACCACAAATCACATTAGTCGTTCCACGACAGGCTTACAAATCGGCTTGAAGCTTTTTAAATGAGTTTATTTATAGATACAAAACTACCTGATAAGAACTATCTGGTAAATGTGTTAAACTTTTACAAAAATAAAATTAAAGAAATTTGTCGAAATACTAAGTTGGCTTTTCGAAGACCATTCTTATGAAAACCGTTCATTTTGTGGTTCAAAAAAAGGCCCAGAGTAATTTTTGTTTCGACGGTCACTGAATGCCTTGAGCTTTGTGGCAACATCAGTAACATTTTACGTTCATTACATTAAATAAAAAATAAAATTGGCCATTTTCGCAAGGCAAGAAGAGAAAAAGAGAAAAACAAATATTATATTTTTTTTTTTGATAAATTACTTCAATAAGAATTCAAAATGGCTGTTTTAAATAGACAATTACTGTTAATATATCAATTGGCTTTTCGAAGACCATTTTTATGAAACTGTTCATTTTGTGGTTCAAAAAAAAGCCCAGAGTAATTTTTGTTTCGACGGTCACTGAATGCCTTGAGCTTTGTGGCAACATCAGTAACATTTTACGTTCATTACATTTAAATAAAAAATAAAATTGGCCATTTTAGGAAAAACTTTCTCCTTCGCAAGGCAAGAAGAGAAAAAGAGAAAAACAAATATTATATTTTTTTTTTGATAAATTACTTCAATAAGAATTCAAAATGGCTGTTTTAAATAGACAATTACTGTTAATATATCAATTGGCTTTTCGAAGACCATTTTTATGAAACTGTTCATTTTGTGGTTCAAAAAAAAGCCCAGAGTAATTTTTGTATCGACGGTCACTGAATGTCTTGAATCTTGTGATAATATCAGTAACATTTTACGTTCATTACAGTTTATAATTTTTTTCCTCCGCGCCTTAATAAAATATTAAATATTAAGTTTTTGGGGTAACTAAATCATTAAATTCTTGTTTTCTTTCTTTCTAGGCAACTTGTGCATGATCACAGGAGGTAGAAATTTGGGACGTGTTGGTACTGTCGTCAACCGTGAGAGACATCCCGGCTCCTTCGATATTGTCCACATCAAGGACACACAGGGCCATGTGTTTGCCACAAGATTGACCAACGTTTTCATCATTGGCAAGGGTAACAAGCCCTACATCTCGCTGCCGAAGGGCAAGGGTGTTAAATTGAGCATTTCCGAAGAACGCGACAAGAGGTTGGCCGCTAAAACTGCTCATTAAGTTTTTATAACAAAAGGATGAAATATTCGTATTTTACAAAATGAAAATATAACAAAAAAATATTTAACGTGTTCTTGTTTTGCATTTGGTGGGCGAAAATGATAAGTAAGTGTAGTTTGAATAGGAAGAAGGAAATTATATGATGTCTGATCATTTGTAGCTATTTGTATTAACATCAGCTAAAACTGATCACACCGAAAAGATTAGTGGAGTCGGTGATGCACCTATAGGCGCGTGTAGTACTGTCTGTTGGGAAAAGAGGCGTCTGAGGCTCTCGTTCCTGGCCGGGGAAAGCGCACCAAGGGAGCGGGAAATAATTATGCCTTGAAAATTCTTCTTTTTCAAAACTGGCAAGCAATAAAAATTCTGCTTTTTACTTTTTTTGAGTAAAGCAAATGCAACTAGTGGGAGGGTTACAATGCGATTAGGCGAATCGTAGATACCCACCCCCTTGACCACTGTCAAGCTCCGAACGGCGTCATAAATCTTGGTGGCTAAATTTCAGTTTCTATTAACTTTATGTAATTGTATTTAGAATTTGTCCGTTTAGATTCTCCTTCCTTAAAAAAGGGGGTGGCATTCACCCTTTTTGCAAGAAAATCGTTTTTTTGTTCATATTTTTAAAAATTTGGTTTATACTTTAAAAAAAAAACGCCCCAAAAGTGGGCGTGGCGAAAATTTATTCATTTGAGTTGATGCTTACGCACTTATCTGAACATTTTATAATGCAAGTTTTTTGGATTTAAAGCAAATATATTAAATAAAAGCCGTTTATTAGAATACAAATTAAATATGACCACGAACGCATTGGGGCGGTTTTCGCTTTTTTTTGAAATGCCAATTACAATATACTTAAGCGAGAATATCGCATCTACAAACAGCTTCCTACTACAACTTTGATTCGGGACCTGGAAATAACAGATATCAAGTTTCAAGTTCTTGTCTCAAAAGCATCGTGCCGAGCAAGCCGCCTGTGACTAATATCGGATGTGGTACCAGTGGACAGAATTTTATTGAAGCTCTGAAAGATAGCTTGAAAGATTTTTTTTGAAGAATTTCCACCCAAGCCGAATTTTGAACCTAACCCGTCTGATGGTAGTTGTGCTTTTAGTTTGTTCGCTCATGTCGATTGCAAATTTGCAAGGCTGCTACTGTTTTTTCAATAGAACGCATAATGGTTGCAGAATTGAAAACGACGTAAACAAAACAACTGTTGTCTTGGTGGATTGAGTGCTTCATATGATCTTTAAAATAAGTTGCCAGAAAGACTTACTGTCTTGTCTTATTGCATCAAAATCCTTTAAGGCAGATAATATCAAAAGGATTTGCCACAAAGAAATGGTTACTGCCTCTTCACCTTGCCATGCTTCCGGCAATTTACAAACCTTTCTTGTTGTCTTGTCGCATCGGCTTTCTTCCCCCATGAATCTTTACTCCTCCAACAAAGGCAGTTATTGAGATCGTGGGCCTAACCCAAAGGCTGTGCCTCTTATTTCATTGCGTTGCAAAGGCGCATAACCAGGATTGGGGGTTAAATTCAATACCAGATCGTAATTTTGCCTTCATTTTAGAGTCTCACCACCATCAACAATGCTGTGAGCAAACAGTCCACATTTTTTTACAGCCAGGGGGCAACATGTAATTAACCTTACCCCGTCTCAACAGGTTTTTGAATACGATAACTAAATGGAAGGTATCGCCAGCGCTTTTTCTGATCACGGGTATATCGAATTTTAAATCAACTGTGCGGTATCACATTTGAGAGGAAGGAGATATCCGAGAAAACGAATTGGGCACAATTTAGAGAGGAGCATGGCCACTCTGTTCAAATTCCACTCATACTGTGGTCAAGGCAGGGGGTAGCTCTGTTCATGATCTGAAGAGCGTCCTTGCACGCTGTTTTGAAGCTTGCGCGGTTACTAAATAACGGGTGATTTTTTAAAAGGTTGAGAACTTTTAAAAAAAAAAAAACACACAAAAAATTCGAAAAAATTAATGAAATATTTATTTGAACCGATAGTTTGAACCTTGCAATTTAAATGTTTAAAGATAATTTCATGCAAATGTTGACCGCGGCTGCGTCTCAGGTAGCCCATCCGCTGAGTCCAATTTTGGCATACTCTTTCACACATATCGGACGGTATCTCACGAATGAATGCATGGATGTTGGCTTCCAGTGCGTCAATCGAAGCGGGCTTGTCCCTATAGACATTAGCCTTGACATACCCCCACAATAAATAATTTAGAGGTGTCAAATCGCACGATCTAGTCGGCCAATTCTTCCAATCTTCCGAATAGACTGCTCAGAAGGTCGAGAATGCCGACCATAAAATGGAAGCAGCGCGCGATGAACATTTCGAACCGAGCACGAATTTTGATAGTAAAATTCAATAATTTGCAAGCGTTGTTCATTTGTAAGACAATCCATGGTTAAATTGCAAACCAAACTGAAGCTGTTTGACAGTGACACAAGGTACTAAACACACGTCAGCTGTCAAAACCAGTGTTGCCAAAACCAAACCAGCTAAAAAATCACCCTTTAAAAGTCCCTGTAGAAAATCCGGTACTTTGGTATAGCAGAACCGCAGTGTAAAGAAACTAGGAAGCGTCTGGACCTGTCCTCAAAAGATAGGAAATATGTATCTCTATCGATCGAAAGAAGAGGATTAAGCGGCCCATACACATAATACGAGTGTCAGACATTGGAGTTTGTATGCCCACCCCACATGTGTAGTGTGTGTGCACAGATTCCGCACTGGCAGGCACGGTCTCAGCTTAATAAAACTACTAATTGGGATTTTTCTTGTCTGTGTCACCAAATATGTATTGTCTCTGTTTGTGGGGGTGTATATACTTATTAATTACTTAAAAGGTGGCGCTACAGTCCGAGGTGGGCGTGGGCCTCAGCCTCAGCCAGCCAACTCTGTCTCCAGTTAGCCGTCTAGTTTTGCTCGCGAAGTTGACTGAGACCGCCATCCACTTACGTCCGTCACCTGAGTCTTGGTTCTCCTCTACTGCGCCCTTCTCTGATTTGAAGATTTTCCGGGCTTGGGCGTTGGGGTTATTCCATCCGCTTTAGATAACCTAGCGGTTGCAGCCCTTATATATTCTGAATCTTCTGGCTCGGTGTGTAAACACACAGGCCGTTATACAGTTTGATGTTATATCTCCTCCTCCACTCACCGTCTATGTAACGGGTATATTAAAGCGCTCGACGGATTTTCCTCTCGAAGCAGCAGAAATGTTTTCATCCGCCTTTGACAGGGTCCACACTTTTGCACCTAGACAAAGTCCCTCACTACCTTTAAGTTATAGGTGCCTATGGTGATGCTTTGTTCGGTGTTGAGTGTCTTTTCTTGACAGCATTTTACCTCAGTAGTTTGTTTTGCCCTAGAGTTGACTACTGCTGAGCCTACATATCATTGACGTAATATTATATGGACTGCTAGTTGGTGTCTCCGCAGAAGCAGCATTCCTCATTTGAATTACCCGTGGACAGTGTATCCAAATTTTGCCACGGGTACCAAACAGCGCGAGTTTCTACATGCTTGAATGGGACCATCATGCGGCCATGAGCGGAGACACCACCTAACAGTCCATATATATTATGTCAATGCTACATATATTCACAGCTTCCGTCCCAACTTCCAATTCTCACTGACATCACGCCGGCATGGCGCTGGCTGTGTACGATTATGTCAATGTCGTCTGCGTATACAAGCAAATAGTTGCAAGGACCTTCAAGAGATTGTTGCGGTCAAAAATCGCGCAACAAAGAAGCTCTTTGTCTGTCCTTTTGGTCCCTTTCTTCCTAATCACCTTTTGGGCTTCCCCCGTCTGTCTTTCCCACTTGTGTTCCCTCTTTTCTTCCATACAGGTTTCCTGGAGCAAGACGGACGGTCAGGACGCTCCCAACTGGCGATTCACGATTCCCAATGATGGACCCGATGACCCGATAAACCACCATCAAACCGTTCACAGAGCTCAAATGTCAAAGAGCCCAACTCTAACAAGTTACGAGAAACGCCATCGAGAAAATGCTGCGAATCACAATCACATTCGCTTATCAACCACTTACCCGACAATTCCAAGCTGAGACATCCACCCTGAGCGAAGATCATCAATGGCCGAGGGCCCATCCTAACCGTGTTTGTAAATGTAAAGAATGGCTTACTATAGGTAGAGTCCTCTCCCCCAAATCTGCGCGAAAGTCCACTATTGTAATGTAACGGGTGATTTTTTAGCTGGTTTGGTTTTGGCAATACTGGTTTTGACAGCTGACGTGTGTTTAGTACCTTGTGTCACTGTCAAACAGCTTCAGTTTGGTTTGCAATTTAACCATGGATCGTCTTAAAAATGAACAACGCTTGCAAATTATTGAATTTTTCTATCAAAATTCGTGCTCGGTTCGAAATGTGCACGAAAAATGCACGCGAAACAATGGAGCAATTGCGAGGCGAGTTTGGTGAACAGTTGATTTCACGTTTCGGGCCGGTCAATTGGCCGCCTAGATCGTGCGATTTGACACCATTAGATTATTTTTTTGTGGGGGTATGTCAAGGCTAATGTCTATAGGGACAAGCCCGCTTCGATTGACGCACTGGAAGCCAACATCCATGCATTCATTCGTGAGATACCGGCCGATATGTGTGAAAGAGTATGCCAAAATTGGACTCAGCGGATGGGCTACCTGAGACGCAGCCGCGGTCAACATTTGCATGAAATTGTCTTTGAACATTAAATTGCAAGGTTCAAACTATCGATTCAAATAAATATTTCATTAATTTTTTCGAATTTTTTGTGTTTTTTTTTTTAAAAAAAGTTCTCAACCTCTTAAGAAATCACCCGTTAGAGATATACTAAGTTAAGTATGGTAGTTCCTTCTTCGTTCTCCTTATTAAAATATATAACACTATTCTCCTTCTGAGAATAGGGTTAAATGATGGATCACTGAATGCTCTCTTTTCGGTTCGGCTCTGAATTCTACCCTTTAATTCGCAGTGGGGCGAATTGGTACGAATTCTTGTGTGAGAGGAATGCAGCTGGGGTTCAATAATGGCAAGCATGCCCAGAAAAGAGCTGAGCTTGGCTTGAAACGCCGTGCCCGATAACCACTGTACTGGAATGAGAGGATTGGTTGAATGTGTGTGTGAATGAGTCATGGTTTGTTTGGGAAAAAGCCAAGCCAAGCTTGGGTAAATCACTTCTGGTTAACCTAGCGAGTTTATCGGAAGAAAAAAGAGAGCTGGAAGTAGAAAAAGATTATTTTTGAGGAAAAGATCCAACAGGAAGATTCAGAAGCGAAAAGATCCAGAATAAGGGACTAAACAGGAGTTATAGAAAGGAGAAGGAAAAAGGAACGGAAAGGAGAAAAAGAAAAAGCTAAGTAGATGGTCTTGTGATTGCGTTTGTGGGTTGTGAAAAGTAAAATATAAATAATCTAGTAGGCTTTCTCTTCGAAAAATCCAGCCATAGTGAGCCAATCTTCCCTTGCGGCCATATTTCTACAATAAATGTTAAACTTTGCTTTCGTTCCATTTCGCCATTTCTTTTGTATGCGTTGATTCTTTTGTTTCGAGTAATTCATCGGCCAAATCTTTTAATTACAGTCTTGTTAATAAATCGCCTTCGTTCATCTCTGAACGTTTATAACGACCTAAAACGATTGCGTTATTCTTTTATCGGACCCCATCATTTTCAGCTACCTACAGTTTTGTTCTTTTACTTATAAAACAGCTGGCGCCCATTTAAATCTATGTACCAAAATCATGAAGCATCTTATCTCGCGTATCAATACCCAATCGGAACCAACCCCCTTGCTGAGCAGTCGGGAAACACAGCAGCAAACTTGCTGTGTTGTAGCACTTTTTCGCCGCTAGCCTTCTAGTTTCGCAAATTGTTTACATCCGCGAGCGCGGGAAAAAGTGTAACAAGGTTGTGTCCCTTGTGTTGGAGTTCTGCACAGTTCTTTCTAGAATGACATTTGAACCACCATGACAGTGCGTCGTCTTGTCTAGATCTTTTTTTGACATCGAAGGGGCTGGTGAAGTCCGATCTTGACGGAACAGCGTGAGTTTTTCATCGGCATCCTGCGCAGACTGATGAGTAGGGATGCCGAAACTATGTTCGTTATAGCTTAGTATTGCTGGGCTTTTCCAAGATTTGCTGCAGTGTGAATATCTGGTCGATGGTGGTCTTTCCTATAGCCTAAAAGCTACAATGATATGGAACCACCAGATTGCTGACAAACGGCTCTAGTTCACATAGTACAGCATAAAAGATCTTGCATGCGATGTTAAGGATACTGATGCCCCTGAAATTTGCACAATGAGGGTCTCCTTTCGTGAGGATCGGACAAACAGTGCTGAGGATCCATTTGTCGGGCAAGCTTTTTCTCCGACTATACCTTTCAGATTATCTGATGCATGCTCATAACCACATTATCGCCAGCGGATTTCAAAAGTTCGGCAGCTCTCATGTGTCTAGCATTTAAGCTTAGACACATAGCTTAGACACATAGCCTGACAACAGATTACGATTCGTCTTCGCTGTTATACTGTAGAAATCGAATTTCCAAGTCCTCCCCGCTCAGTAATTTTTTGCCTAGGCCTTCAGAACTTCAGCCTGCCTAATTTCAGTTTTAAGAATATAAGACGTAAAAAAACTCTCTCTTGCATCTTGATCTCCCGCACATCTTATTTTTAACACAATGACACTAGAACTAATTTCACTGCTCTGAAGATCGGTCATTCGAACCGAAATTGGTGGTACACCAATTGAACTCATAATAATTTTACTTAATACCCATGGTCTCTTTTGACTCCATGTGAGTTCTTCATTTCTTTTAGACCCACTTTTAAGATGCAAAAGGCTATCTGGAAACTTTTTATCTATTTTACGTTTTGAAGCAATAGGGGTGTGGGTAAAGTGACACGATCATCTTGCCCAAATCGTTAGTTTAATAATCCACATTTGATATCAATCAATGTGAGGTATTTACTATTGATTTGAAGTACCTAGGTGCCTATACTAACTACAAACCAAACATTCAAAAATATTGCATCGAAACAATGAAGAACGTGTTACGTAAACAGTAAACTCATTTGACACATTGACACACTCGTAAGTCCAACGAACTGAAATCTTATATTTTCAATGCCATCTGAACTGAGGCCTGGAGTATATCAGACACTTAACCGGCTGCCACCATCCACGCTTATATCATGGGATTAACAACTTTAACGTCCTGTTTATGGCTGAAAAACGAAAATTTTCTTTTGTGGTTAAATTCTTGCAAAGTGAGAGGAACTTTTGAAGGTTCAGGGAAAGGGAGACCTTTAGCAAGGATGAATTTAATTGCATCGTCGTCGTCGGATGCGTATATATACTTACCTACATTTAATTTACGTTCCATTATTTTTATTTTTATTATTAAGCCTTTGCGTCTTCTTGTCCACCAGCATGCAATTTCAAACAAAAACGTTGTATTACGCCACATGCCACATCTACCAGTGGAATCAAGGCCGTCGCGATAGTCAAACGATAATTTCGTGCATTTAAGATGCAACCACTACCAGGAACCATCATACAGTAGGTAACGAGGTTTAATTGAGTAGTGAACATCAAAAACCATGATAATGGTACATGACCAAGACCATCAGGGGAATGCTAAGAGTAATTTTGCAATACCAGATCCACCGATTTCCGAGCTGCTGATGAAGATATGTACCTACCAGAAAAAAAGCTTGAGAAACTCTGAGTTTATGTGTGTAGTTATACACATAAAATTTGACAAACAAACAACTTTAAAAGAAAGGTATGGTTACAGAGGCATTGAAGAAGTATATTCATACAGAGACGCAGGCGTAGGTACGCAGGCGAGTCAGCCGCGAGTTGGATCTTCGTGATATCCAAATATTTGCGGTGAAGCTTTGTTTTAGGTAAGTACATACCTACAAATATACGCTAACGTGCTACACTCGATGTTTTTCGTAATCTGGCTTTCACATAGTTCTTTTTTCGAAATGCATAGTTAAATTCACTCGGCAAGGTTAAAATTCCGAGACGATGCGATGGCGTATTTGGAACGTTGCATGTATGTATGTTGAAAAGTGTATGGGCAAGCACATGCTCCTAAGATAGCCCTTGCTGGTGCACACAAGTAATTGTAAAATGCATGATTTTAGGCTCAAGCTTTATGATTTACACACACACGATGCATAGGGCTTTGGTATTATGAAATTCTTCGCAAACGAGTTCTTACTGTACTAACATCAAAGCTAACAAAGCATATGACATGCTTAAGCTTTCATTATGCTGGTGCATGTCTACACTCAAGACTCTCCACTTTCTGCAATTGGATAAAGACTATCCCAAAGTTGCATTCTGTTTGCGTTCGGTTCTTCGCCCATTCTGACATCGACATTGTTATGCAAGGCAGAAACCACGGTCTTGTTGCAGGGCAGCCATTGAACGTTATCCACAGGATCTGGTGACCTATATTACAGGACAAACAAGTTGTCAAATTGTCATACGTACTATTATTAAGCTTTTACTCACTTGCATCTAAACAAACAAAAAGTTTTCAATGCTTACCCATTATATGCAAATGACGAGATCAGCCCAACCATTCGTTCCACCATAAACCATTCCGGATCCGTCGGACCGAAGGCGCCTAGAGGCGCCTTATATTTCTTGAAAATATATTGAAGATCATCAGAATGACCGATCCCTGTGATACACATGTATTTACCAAATGTACAAAATTTCAATAATTATGTATCTACCTCTAGGAGTACCGTCCTCATGAACATATTGCGAATACCGTCCAACGTATTCAAAATGGTAATAGTAGACGTCATTAAAATGTCTTGCGAGGTCTACCAGCATATGCACTCCATGATTTTCAATCGAATCCGAATAAATTTTGCCCAAAACTTCAAGTGTCTCTTCTTGGAGACTATTGTTTCCAAAGTAAAAACCTTTGATTATTTTCGATTTATCCTGGCTTGATGCCCAAGGGTATTGCAAAAAATCCGGACCATATTTAACAAAGTTCACATCAAAATCGTGCAGAATGCCCGGGTTTCCAGTAAAAGCCTCCGAGTCTATGCAATAACATGATTAAAGCCAATTTTGAAACTTCAATAAAACTTACCAACGAAATCAAAATCCCTCTCGTCCTTGGTCACTCCAGTGAGAAGCGGCACTCTATGGAAATGTCCGTTGACTAGGGCCAAGATTGGATCCTCTTGCAAAAAGTTACCATCAATTTCGTAGGTCCACTCAGTTTTAGCGACACCGTACGTCTGCCACGCTGCACAGGCATACACAATTGCTTGCCAAGATACATTCCTAAGGCAATTCAATATATCATCAGGATCGTACATCGGGCATGATGTCTGTCTGGCCAATATTCTTGTATTTTCCACAGTGTTGATGTTTATATGATTTGCGATCGAACTACTCATAGCGATGGCCCTATGGAACAGACCTTTTGACAGTGGCGAACTCAAGTGGAGGCTCACAGCCCGGGCTCCTGCACTTTGACCCATTAGTGTCACAGCATCTCGATTCCCACCAAAACTTTGTATGTGTTCTTGTACCCATTGCATTGCCATAATTTGATCCAAATATGCGTAATTACCTGGAGCTTCTATTGTTCCGGTACTGAGGAATCCCAATGCTCCTAGCCGATAGTTAATAGTCACCAGGACTATGTTAGCGTCCATAAGGTAATCCGGTGAATATTCCAATACACTATGGGAGCCACCCATCATGTTGGAGCCACCATGAATAAACACAATCACTGGCCTATCGGCCTCCAAGTCCTGAGTGTAGACGTTTAGAACCAGGCAGTCCTCTGATATCATTGATTCATCAATTCCCGTCTGAGGACAGTAAAATCCGTCCTTAGTGGCATCTAGTTCTCCGTTCCATTTTGTTACTGCGATCGGAGCCCTAAATCGTCTGTCTCCAGTTGGCGCCTGGGCGAACGGTATTCCTCGAAAGGCACTTATCTCACGACCTTTTGCCGTCTTGAGAGTGCTTCCTCTGATAGAACCCAGAGTTGTCTCAACAACAGGATTGGTGTTAGCAGTAGCAGCTGCCAGTATTGTTAAGGCAACGCTAAATGTCATCTGTACTCTCGATCTCATCCTACCCGATAACTGACCGCATTTGAAAGGTTATCTAAAGTCAAGCGTTAATTTATATGGTTTTGAAGTGCAGCGAAAGAGGACTAGAGGTATAGGGCGCAAGGGGGCATTTTAAATATTTTAACGCGTTCGAAGCACGAACTCATTGCCTTGATTAATAACTACAGTGAAATATATTGAGGGCATTTTCTGTAAATTGCGTAATAAAGATTTTTATATTGACGTTCCATGGAAAGACAACCACCAGATTTAGCTATAATCACCTGGGCACAGAGATAATAAAAAAAAACAACAAAAGCTTACGTAGTTGGTTTATGTGCATTATTATTTAGCAGAGAGAACATGCAGTCTATTTGGACACCCGAGATGGAAGTGGGCCCGAGATGGAAAGGGAAAAGCTCACGTAAGTTGAAATTATTTGACCTGCAGTGACAAAAATTTTAGATTTTACTTTATTACTTTATTTTAGATTGTATTTTAGATAGAGCATTCAAAAACATCGAAGCAAACGCTTTACTGCACAGCTCGAGAATTGCGCACCTGGAAATGTGACTGGATCAGACTTATCAGACGGAATGTCAGTATTAAGGCAAGAACAGCACAAGACGGTGCCCTCTCTTCGCTCATATGTATTCTGGTAGTTTTTTAACTCTTGAATATATGAATATGCAAAGATGTTCTGTTCTTTACATACAAGGGGAGCTATACATTTTTGCCAAATTCGAACAGCACTTTGAGAAGTTTTTCGGGACAAATGTTATTCTAGGAGATTTTCTCAGATCCTCGCGGAGGTGGGGACCGTGAAAAAAAAACGAGCCTTGTTTCTTCAGATGACAGAGGTTGGATTTGAATGCAGACCTTCCGCGTAGTAAGCACACAAACTGATTACTACGCCACGGCACCCCATCAGGTTGAACCCTTAAAGTCCCTGGAAAAGGAAGGCGTCATTGTGAGCGCTAACGATTTGACTATCCTGATTCCATCAGGCAAACTCATTCTTCAAACTCTTCTTACTTCTCAAAAAATCCTTAGCATTAATAAATTTAAAAATTTTGAGGTTCGCATTCACCTTTAAATCTATCAACCAGTCTGGTAGCTCTTTTCTGCCATAGCAAACCCTTTCTGTTTTTTTTTTTATCCTAGCGCTATTAAAACCCGAGGTATTAAGAAAAAAGTGTTTTGAGGATCTTAACATTGATGAAAAGTCAAATTTTCCCGCTTTTCCCGAGCAGCACAGGATTTTTTTACTGAATTTTATTTTTTTAGCAATGTGTCATCATACTAAACATAAAAAAAGTTTATTTCGCACTCTTATATGGATGTATATTATATGACGTTTACACTCTACTATTGGTGTACTAAGCCTCATAGCCAATTCTTTTGAAACCATTCACATACAGGCCCACATACAGGCCCACTCACAATTAGGTTATGGACTTATAACCCACTCAAAGGGGCCAAAGGGTCACAAAAAATGTCTGTGGACTACTGACCCGTCAATTGTGGTCTTATGGCTCGCTAGACCTTACTTCATAGTAAATGGGGGGTATTTTTAATTTTGCTTTGAAGCAAAAAATTAAGTTCCCTTCAAAAATGATTCCGGACTTATGGCTCATTTCCTTTAAAAAATTGTGGATTTATGACCAAATATTTTAGTGAACCTTTGTGCCACATGGATGAGGAGGCAGAAGAGACCACTCTCCACCTTCTCTGCACATGCGCCGCTCTCTCTAAGAACCGAAATCTTCACCTTGGAGCTTTCTTCTAGAATGATCTTAGTGATCATAGTACGACTGACCCAAAACGTCTCTTACGCTTCATTTGTAGCTTGAAATGGTTAAACGAGTAGGCAATTTTTTCAGATCCACGTGGTATCACAATGGACCTACACAGGTCTAAGTGAGTTGGCTTCTTCGAACCCGACAGCCACCTCAACCTTGCCCAACCTAACCATAACCATGTCCCACATAGGTGGGTTATAAGTTCACTATTGTTTTCTGAAATTATAACCCACCCAAGCGGGTCACAAGTCCATTATGGACTTTTGGCCCATGGAATTATGCGCTTCATATCCATAAGACTTTCTTAAATATATTTCTAAAAAAAAAGCTTAAACGCCATATGAAACAAGTAAGTAAGTGCAAGAGTTCGTCTGTAACGATCTTCTAAAGACCCGACCCTCTTTACCCATCAACACGAAATTTAAATTTTTTTTTCAGAAAACAGTTTTTTCCCAAAATCTCCCCCTAAAAGTGGGCGGAGCTTAATGCCTTGTATGCAACAAACTTAGCAAATGGTAATATCTTTAATATTTGTCATAGAATTTTTTTTTCAATTTAGAATGAATTTCCCGAGAAATCAGGTTTTTAAAGATTTCAGATGTTAAAAGTGGGCATGGTCAAGGGAGTGGACGGTCCAATTTTTGCCTTATTAAAGGCTTTTGGTTGATATTGCTCTACATAAAAATTTGAGTTCATATGTTTTGTCTATCTTGACCAAAAGGTATTTTGAAGTAAAATGTAAATTTGAGGTTGTCTGACATTCACGCCAATTGTGGGCGTGGCTGTAAGCGGATTTTCTCAATTTCCATACCTTGTCTGTACAAAATGAGAACCAAGCAACGCTGCAAGTTTCAGCTTTCCTAGCTCAATTTTAAAGACCTCAAAACTGCATACATACGGACAGACGGACAGACGAACGGACGGACGGACATGGCTTAATCGACTTGCCTGTCGGTCTCGATCATATCTCTAAAAGGTCTTAGGGGTCTACGGTGATTATTTCACTGTGTTACAAGCTATGTATTAAAATTAATATACCCTCGGTCGGGTATAAACACACACCTTTTTCCGCCTTTGTGAAAAAAGCTTTGTTGAAAGGCTAGACATGACGTGGGCGATTTTTTCATAAACAAGCACCAACTCTCTTGGCAGCTGTGATTAGCCAAGTGATTTCTTTCCATCCCATTTGGTGTTTCACAACAGGCGAGACAGTTTGATCGTCAGTTGGGCGCCTGTCACGCCCTGCCAAAAAGACAAACTTCAAAGGTTTTCAAAAACCTTTGAAGTTTGTGTTTTGGGCAGGGCGTGACACACAAGCATTTTATAAGTCTTAAGCTAGCATCTTGCTAGTTGACTAATAAAATGTCTAATTTTTTGGAACTTCAGAAAGTTCTTTGTAAGTTTTATTGTTGCCGTTAGCCGTTTCAAGCTTTGTTTCCAAGATTGGCTGCCGTTAACCGAGTAAATAGGAAGTTCACACCCACGGTACATTATGTTGTACAACATTGCTTGTTGAAAAATTGGCAGTTAAAGAAGCTTTGCGTTCGCATTCATCAAGCATGTTGTACAACTTCAGTTTTTTTCTTAGTGTTTTTTTTCCTCAAAAAAAAAAAAAATCTCCGCGGTACGCTTCATTTGATATTGCCGCCATCTTCGCCACTCGAAAATTTTAAACTTTTTCCGAATGCCAAACGCAAAGGGTGTTTGTCTAACATCTGTTCATATGGGTTGTATGCAGTGTTGCCATGGAATATTTTTCAGATCGGGAGATTAGCACATAAGAAATCGGTGTTGATCGGAAAATCAGTTTAAACCATTTTTTGTTATTGCAACTCATATTTAGATAGGTAAATATTCTTCGAATGTCGCGCATATGTAAGCTTAAAACCAAATGGATAATTTTGAATGTGATATTCTATGCATTGCATGAAACAGAGACATAAACATTTAATTTCATATCACATCCCGCTATTTATTTTTTTGCACAAGCCATCAGTCAACCTAAAAATGTGACAATTATACCATGTCTTCACCGGACAATAATCCGCGATTAACATAAATACTAAACTAATCTTTCTTAAATCTCGAGATTTACGATGCAAATTGAATCTTCTCGGCAAGTGATTAAAAACGAGTCCTGCCAAAAATATCATTCACCTTATTCATAAACCTTGTTTATGCCACATTTAAGCTTTTTTGGGCAGCTTTATAACAGTTTGACAATATAGAAAAGAAAGTTAAACTTTTCACGTATGACAGATCTGTTGCAAAAACGTTTTTTATTGAGATTTTTACAACGAAAATATTTTTTCGCTCTTAGGAAATCTCATCTGCACTCTCTTTTGAAAGCAAACATGACAAAAAAAGAGTGTTCGTGTTAAATGAATGCTATTTTGTTCGGTCGAGCCGCTTCAATATTTTAATTTAATCGTCTCCCGCCTAAATAAGGCTTGCCATTTAGGTGTTTGGTTTGCCCAGGTTTGGGCTTACATACGCTGTCAGGTTCGTTGACAGAGAAGTTCAGGCGTTCTGTTTTCTTGTTGACGGATCATAAATGACAAATAGGAAATTTTCAGCAAGTCACTATCACTAACCGACTTTTAAAAAAGTTACTCAAATCTGGGAAATATTTTAATGTACTTTCTAAGCTGGAAAATCGGGAAAAAAGCTAGATTTACGTCCGAAATCGGGGCATCGGGAATAGCTCTAAAAATCGGGAGGAATACGATAAATCGGTGTTTCTGGCAACACTGGTTGTATGGCTTGATAAGCGAGCAGAAAAATCAAAATTTTTTGAAAGCCTTCAAGCACGCTTGTGAAGCGGTTGTTTCTTTCGTTCACACGATACAACATCGGATGCTGTTCAACATATTGCACATCATGTTGTACTGTGTGAGCCCCCTAATGAATAAGAAAAGCTAGATCTTTACTTCCATAACGCAATATTCTTGGTCGCTGTTAAGTCGTAGCAACCTACTACAGCTGCACCACCGAACACAAGTAGGCATGAACTGAAAAGCTTTCCGTTACTCATATTGCAGACTGATTCGTTTCCAGATCGATGGCAATAATAATTTGCGAGATATTTGCGGTGTTTCAACTTACCTCGGTATCCCCTAACACTCTAGCTGGAAAAAGTTTGATCGGTGTTCTGTTCACCGTCATCCAATGTTTTGAAGCTGCCAGATATGACAAGATCTACTTTAGGAGTAGCTACTTATGTTTATTATTTTGGCCACATTATAAAAGGTTATCAACAACGAAAGTGACCAAAACAATTTCCCGAAGAGTCATCGGATGGGGATGATGACAAAACTTATGAGCAGTGCAATAGCTACGACATTAAGATTGTCCTAGGCGATTTTAATGCCAAGCTAGGGAGGGAGGGGATCTTTGGTCATACAGTTGGAAAGCATAGCCTGCACAACACGACCTCCGATAACGGATTCAGGCTGATCGATTTTGCTGCGGGGCGACACGTTGTGGTAGCTGGTACACAGTTCCCACATCTCAATATCCGCAAAGGGACATGGAGATGTCCCGATCAATCAACCGTCAACCAGATTGACATTGACACATTGCGATCGATGCAGGGCACTCCTCCAGTATCATGGATGTCCGAACTTTCCGAAGGGCCAACATTGACTCGGATCACTACCTTGTTGTAGCCAAGGTACGGCTGCGGATATCCCGACCAGCGCCAAGTAATGGAAATACTGTGAGAAAGTTTGACGTCGGCCGACTACAATCGCAAGAGATCGCCAGGTCTTTCTCCAACCGAGTCTCTCAAAACCTTCTACTAAGTCCTATGCAGCCAGCATCAAGTATTGATAGCCAGTGGCAACATTGCCAAAATGCCATCAGAGACGCCGCCTCTGAAGTGCTGGGTTTCACACGGCCACCACAACAAAACCCCTGGTTTGACGATGAATGCCGGCAAGCACATGCAGCTAAACAAGAAGCCACTCGCATTACTGCACAGTACACAACTTGAGAATCGCTCACCTGGAAATGCGACTGGATCTGAATCAGACTTATATGGGTTCTGGTAGTTGTTGAAAGCTTGAATTTAGAGGAGCGCAATAGCTCAAGGTGAACAATGCCAACTTCTCAACTGCAACAGTGTTGTTTTTTTTTACATACAAGGGGAGATACACATTTTTGCCGAATTCGAACAGTACTTTGAGAAGTTCTTCGAGACAAATATTATTCTCGGAGATTTTCTCAGATCCTCTCGGAGGTGGGGACCGTGAGAAAGAACGAGTCTTATTTTTCATATGACAGTGGTCGGATTTGAGTGCAGACCTTCTGCGTAGCAAGCACACACACTGATTACTACCTGCTATACACCTGCTAGAACCCTTAAAGGCCCTGGAAAAGGAAAGCGTCATTGTTAACGTCAATCAGGCAAATTCCCCTCAGTTCTTAGCAATCGGCTCAGCTAATGCTTTTAATACTGTCAGTAGCTAGTTCGAGGGTCGAGGCCTGGGAATAAATTCATCCAGGACGAAAGTCTTGTTGTTCACCAGGAAAGGAGTGGTTCCAATCCAACCTTTAGGACATCAAGGAGTGAGAGGAATTAAACTAGGTATAAAAGTTATTTGGTAAAAGTCGAAATAGAGACCTGTTGGCCAACTTAAGATTTGGGGGTCTGACGTTGGCAAGATGGAGTTGTGTACGGCTAGGTATCACTTTATTTTTATACCATACCCAGGGTATATTAAGTTTAATTTATAGTTTGTTACGCAGGGAAATAATCACCGTAGACCCTACTAAGACCTTTTAGAGATATGAATGGGACCGACAAGAGAATCGATAATGCCATGTCCGTCCGTCCGTCCGTATGTAAAAAACTTTTAGGCCTTAAATTTTAAGATAGAGAGCTGTAATTTAGTGAGTGAGCTGAAAGTCTAGTTTTTCAGATCAGGTTTGAAAATTAAATGAATCCACCCACCAACACGCCCACTATAAGGTTGTGTGCGCGACCATCTCTAATTCTTAAAAATAATTTTTGCAAATTTTATCTATATATGTTACAATGATTGCTAGCCCACTTAGTTTTTCTATTTGAAATTGTCTTTGAGGTAGCAGAAAAAGTTTGGCCTTTACATTTACTACGCCCATTTTTTAGGGGATTTTAACTTAAAATGAATGTTTTTCAATAATTATATATGAAATTTGACAAAAATTTACATGACAAAAGTTGTAGAGAAGACATTTTCTAACTATTTAATATACATAAAATATATCTAGTATATGCCTCCGCCCATTTTTTTGGGCGTGGCTTAAAAAAGTGATTTTTTTTTGTTAAAAAGGTGGAGTTTTAGTCCGAAATGTATGCAACTACCTAGCATAAAGCATTCAACTGTTAAATTCTTAAATCCCGCCCACTTTTTGGAGGCGTGACAGTTTCCTCTTTTGGTACTGTAGTGTATTTTGCAATCCGTCTCCGATGGACTAAAGTTTTTACATACGCACTGTTGCACCTTCCCACTTGTTTTTTTTTTTTTTTTTTTGATGTCCTCCCATATCCGCTTGTTGTACATAGAAATAAATGAGGCTAACCTACGCATAGAAAAGTAAGTTAGCTAAGCACAAAGAATGCACATAACATCCATAAAACTTTCTAAAACGCCATATTAAAACACGCACCTTTTTGCGCCTTTGTGAAAAAAGGTTTGACAGGATGTGCGCGATTTCTTCAAAACCACCAACTCTCTAGGCAGCTGTTATTAGCCAAGTGAGTTCTTCCTACGTATCATTGTTGCCGTGTGCCGTTTCAAGCTTTGCTTCCAAATTTCGCTGCTGTTAAGGGTCTAATCATAGCTATCGTCGGATTGCATCATTGATAAATTTGTTTTCATGTTTTTAGACGTTTGAGCAAACAATGTTGGCTATTATTCGTATCAAAATGAGGCTTATATGAATTGCAGAATTTTTTCCGTAACAAAAATACATAAATTGTTTTAAAACTTTTATGTAAACTCGCTTTTCCATTCTCTTTCTATTCTCAACTGTCAGTTTCCCTTTCTCTGATCAACTCCAACCTCAAATGCCTTCCTCTGATCAACTCCAACCTCAAATGCTTGTTGATATTTTTTGTGTACTTGGTGTTGAGTGTTTTTGCTTTGAACTTTAACTAATTAGAACTTGGAAAGACAAAACGTTTTTGACTTAAAGTTTCAACAAAAAATAGAAACGCGGGAGTTTGAAACAAAACTTATATATAATTGATGCATTCTTATAATTCATGCATTTACGCAAAATACAGCACTCACTGACAGGTAGTTCACTGACAGAAATTTTCAATGATTTCTGACCGACTTGTCAGAAAACTGAAGTCTGATTTGTTCCAATGATGCTTTCCGATGATAGCTATGATTAGACCTTAACTGAATAAATGAATAGGAAAAGCTACATCTTTACTTCGATGAGTATCTGTGTCTGTGTCTCGCAGTTCAGCTTACGGGAACACGTATATAGCAACACAATGGGTATCTCGCTGTGTCTCTGATTTTAGTTGAAAAATGTTGCAAGACACCTTTCAACCTTTCACACACACATTGTGCCCGGCTTGTTAAATTCAAACACATTGAGTTCAATGTGAGCTACGACAACATTGCTTCGACCATCCGTCGTTACGTTTTACTACGTAAGAAAGTTTTGAGAAAGCAAAAAAAAACTCAAAACGATGAATTTTTGCGTGCATTTTGACGTTTCTGTGAACCTGGAATTGTTGGCTTTCGCGGTGGTTTGTATTCCTGTTGGTTTCTTGGCATTTTCTATAATTTTTAATCACTTTGCGAATGGTTTATTTTCAGCGCGGTTTTAAAGCAACCGGAACGTAACGGCACAAAGCAAACGACAACGCAGCGCTGTGACATAGCCTTTAAGGTGGAGTAACCTACCACAGCTGCACCACCGAACGCAAGTAGGCATGGAATGAAAAGTTTTCCGTTTCTGATAATTTGCGAGATATTTGCAAATTTACTCGTTCTCCCCTACATAGGTATTCTAGCTGGAATAAGTTTCATCGGTGTTATGTTCGTCGTCACCCGATGTTTTGAAGCTGCCAGATATGACAAGACCTACTTCAAGGCAAAGAAATTTTTTTTATAAAATTGTTATACGTTTTTCTTTGGTGATGAAAAACTGTTGTCTGCTCTTTGAGACGGTTTGAGTTCTCAAAGTGAATTCTGAGAGGTAACAATACTATTTGTGCATGAAACACGATAGACTAGATGTAAAATATAAGTACACTCTTTTTGAGGTAATGCGAAGAAAAAGAAACCTTAAGAAATACCATTTTGATCCTACTATTAAGGGCCGCACCCTCTGGACATAATTTATCTCGGAACACAAATCATTATATAATCTCCAATATCATACTGGGATTCTATTGTTGATCTCTGCGATTTTGCTGAGGACATCGAACTTTGCGACCAAATTTGACGTTTAGAGCGCGATAAAAACTACAAAGAAAACAAGTATTAAAGTGCAACAATGCGTATTAAAAAGCTTTTGCAATATAGGATTTTTCCGAATTTCATATATTTAAAAAAAAGTTGAATTTTTATTTAAAACTGGTTAAAAAGTGGGCGTGGTCAGTGCTGTGATAAATTTTCTTTCTGTCGACTTATAGACAATTTCATAGCAGTGCCTCTGACGCGAAAATAACATATTTTAAACTTCATATGTGTTTTTTTTAGTGGAGGTGGAGACACATCCAACAGCTCTGTATTGAGCGTGTCTGTGGACGAATTGGACTAATATCCAAACTTGATCTTGCCCAATGGAGCTCTAGCTCCGCTACAAGCTTCCAGCTCTCTAGCTGAAAATTGAGGCCTTAAAGTTATTTACATACGGACGGACAGGTGGACACGGCTTAAACATTTCTAGTGTCGGTCTCGATCTTATCTCTTAAAGGTCTTAGGGGTCTAGTTCCAATATCTTTGCAGTTGGTAGCTCAGCCTATTTTGGACTATGATTCTAGATCTTATCTAATCATCTTTACCTACATATAAAAATATATTTAGGTGAAAATAAAAACCAAAAAACAAATTCATATATTTTTATATTTTTATAATTGTGCCGCGATTTCTCCATTAAAAAATTATGACATATATATGACACTTTTATCACAAATAAAAATATTAACATTATAAAATATTTTCCTTCTTCAAAATGCACTGCGCAGAGTGAAAACGCAAATCAATATGTCCTGTGATTAGGAGCGCATTTTTATATTTTTTTTTTAAATACGAAATTGACGCTTTGTCTTGATTTAAAAATAAATATTATTTACATTTTATTACAAATATTATAATGAGCATACACGATGATATAAAAAAAATAACTTGGTGACAAAAGCAATATTGTGAGATGCGAAAATTACTCTAAAAACATTTGATCGAATTTATGGGAGTTTTTGTTAAAACTTTAACGTTTTTTTTGTTTAAAAAAGCTTTAAATTAAAACAAAGACAATTTATATCCGTTAAAGTAGATACATTATTATTTAAGAAATGTTTGAACGAACCTAGGAAATTTTTGCGTCACGTTTGGCAACAACTTTAGCATCTCGGCTGTTGGTCACTTGTGCATGGAAACCGGTTTCCCAGTCCGCGTAGTATTTCACGGTACGGACATTACCATCCGGTTCTACCAAGGAGTATTCACCTTTTACAACATCACCATCACGTTCTTCCTTTTGATGCTTAATGTCACCAGTATGAGGGTCGTTGACTCCGTATTCGAATGCGTATCGAGGGTGATCATTCTGGAAAAAATTAAACTTTTAAACGCTGTCAAGTCAGTCTTAAAACGCCTTAGCCATCGGGAGGGGGTTCTAAGTAAGGCTACAGGAAATCGCTGTAAGTTTTTTAAAATGTTTGGAATGTTTTGAAAGATAAACCTGGCTTCAAGAAATTGAATAAATTAGATTAAGCCTTATTGGTTTGCTGATAAAAGTAAAATGATGCTGATTGCGGCTTCACCCTATAAAAAAGGCGTTCGTTTTAGGAAAAGTTTTTCATTGCAAGAAGACGTTTTCAAGAGTTACGGCTGTTTCTGTAGAAGATGTTTGTGGAGTGAAGCGGCTTGGTTGTGCAGCTGGCGGTGAAGATAACTAAATAAATACGTAGCGTAATAAAAACGCGCGACAGCTTGGGGCTAGCCTGAGCCAACTTCTCAGCCCTGGTCTGAAGCGCCAGGAGATCAACTTCGGTTTTTAACCTTTTGAAAGTCAATAAGCCATCGGGAGCATAATGTGGGGCATAACCTCTTTAATCTAGTATACGGAAACCTAAAAATACTATCGTTAATGCCACCAATCAGCCAGTCGTGGAAACATTTTAGTGAAATTTTAGAGCAAGACTGAACAAACGATTAGTAATTTGCCATAGTCATTGTGCGTGTAGCGCTTGGAAAACTTAAACTATTATGATAAAGCTGAAGGCATTCCTAAATGCTCGTACATGTTCCCAAAATCATCTTAGTGAGAATGTGAAGAGAATGTGAAACAAAATAGACCGTAACAGGGTTGACAGCAATGGTAAGAACTAAAGTCTTTACTTACGTAATATTCTAAGTGTTTCGCGGATACGGTTTTAACCACTCCTGTGGGAATGGCTTTGACGTATGATGCAGGTGCAGCAGGATAAGTTGTCACTGGGTGTGCGACAGGAGCGTATCGCAACAGGGCTCCACCATGAGCACCGCCAACAACAGCCTGACCTATTCCCAGGCCGCCTCCACTAGAAGCGTGGGCTAGTGCTCCGTGGTAAGTTAGCGATGGCGACGAAGAATAATGTCCCAGTGAGATTGCGCCACCTGAATGGCCAATTCCAAGAGCAGCGCCTGAATGACCACCCGCTGAATATCCAGAAATTATTCCTCCGATTGCTGGCGCAGTAGCGTATGTCGACACCTTAGCCACTGATGGAACTGCAAGCCCAGCTGATGATAATTGCTGATGATTTCCGTGATATGAAACTGTGCCCGCACCAGAGTACCCTGAAACCTTACCCAGTGATAGGCCAGACTGATAGGCTACACCAGGTGAAGCGATTGTACCAATTGCGCCGATTCTACCGAGTCCTACTCCAATACCGTGTCCAGTGGAGACTGCGTACCTGCCGGACTTTGTGATTGCACCACCAGAACTATATGTTGCGATTCCTGGACTTACTTTTGAGATCAATGGTCCCGAAGAGTATGAGGTAAGCTTTGTCACTGCAGGTCCACTTGAATAGCTTGGCGCCACTAGGCCAGGCGAAGAATATGTGGAAATAACAGGAGAAGCGTAGCTTACTGCCTTTGAAATCGATGAACCAGTTTGATATCCACTTGAAGCGCCAGATGAATAGGTTGCAATTTTACTGATACCTTGTCCTGCATGAGACACTAGTCTTGTGGGTGCCGATATGTACTGTGTCGAAACTGCTGGAGCTGAAGAATAGGTGGCAACTTTTCCAACAACTGAGCCTGTTGAAACTGTAGCAAGTTTGCTCACCGCTGAAGCTCCGCCGTAGGCTACTGCTGGTGCTGATAAATATGAAACTGCTGGTGAGGCATACGTTGCTACCTTGGCAACTGCGGGGGTGGCGTATGCCACTTTAGAGGGTGCAGATATGTATTGATGAGATACAGCTGGTGCATGTGAGTACGTTGCGACTTTAGCAACTGCTGGAGCGGCATAACCTATTTTAGCTCCAGACGAAACGTATTGCGTAGCAACCGCCGGAGCACTGTACGAAACTACTTTAGCAATTGCAGGGGACGCATAAGTTGCTACCTTGGCTGGTGCTGATATGTACTGCGTTGAAACAGCAGGTGCCGATGAGTATGTCACCTTAGACAATGCTGGAGCAGAGTAGCCAATTTTTGCTCCCGGCGAGACATATTGAGTAGCTATCGCTGGAGCTGCATATGTTGCAACCTTAGCTGGTGCTGAAATGTACTGGGTGGAGACTGAGGGTCCCGAGGAATAGCTTATTGAAGGGGCACCATATGATACCTTGGCGACAGCTGGAGATGCATACGTTGCGATCTTAGCTGGCGCTGAAATATACTGAGTGGATACAGCAGCGGCCGATGAATATGACACTTTAGCAACGGCTGGAGCGGCGTAACCAATTTTCGCTCCCGACGAGACATATTGAGTAGCTATCGCTGGAGCTGCATATGTTGCAACCTTAGCTGGTGCTGAAATGTACTGGGTGGACACTGCCGGCGACGACGAATAGCTTACTGAAGGAGCGCCATACGATACCTTGGCGACAGCTGGAGCAGAATATGTAGAAATTTTAGCGACAGCAGGGGTAGCGTAAGCTACTTTGGCCGGAGCTGAGATGTACTGAGTGGATACTGCAGGAGCTGATGAATAAGTAACAGAAGGAGCGGCATATGAGGCTACCTTTGCCACAGCTGGTGCCGAGTATGTTGCCACTTTGACTGGGGCCGACACGTATTGGTGAGACACTGCACCGCCCGATGAGTACGACACAGACGGAGAAGCGTAGGCAAGTTTACTTCCTCCAGATATGTATGAAGAGGATACCGCTGGAGCGTACGAATACGCGTGAAGAGGTGCAGCAGCTTGGGCGTACTTTGTCACAATTGGTTGCGCGGCGTACGAATATGTTGCTGGAGCTGAGTAGGAAGATACCTTCAGTGCGCTGGGGGCAGAATATGATATTGCTGGCGCATATGATGACACGGCTAACTTGGCTCCATTGGAAAGATACTGGTGTGATACATCAGCAGCGGAAGAGTAAGATATCTTACTGATTCCAGGGCTCGACAGTCCAATTGAATAACCGGGTGAGCTGTAGGTGGACACTTTAGAAATGGCTGGTCCAGCATGGGAGTAAGTGTAGCCGGGCGATGAGTATGTAGCAACTTTTGAAACCGCTGGAGATGTGCTTCCAAGTGAATATCCGGGTGATGTGTAAGTGGCAACCTTGGATAGAGTTGGGCCGTAGGAAATGGTTGGCGAGGTATATGTTGCCACCTTAGACACAGCAGGAGTCGCATGAGAGTATGAAAAGGCTGGTGATGAATAAGTAGCGATTTTTGGTGTTGAGATTAGAGATGTTGACACTGCACCCGCAGTTGAGTACTTGGTGATAGCTGGAGCCGCATATGCCACCTTTGTAAGGACCGATGATGGCTGTGAGTATGTAACAGCTGGGGCTGGTGGTAAGTATGAGTTTGAGACCTTTGCAATTGCTGGAGCAACATATGCTGGACCAGTTGCGTATTTCGTTATGGCTGGCGCAGAGGAGTATTTTGTAACCGTGGACGATACATATGATGGACCAGATGAGATTTTCGTGAGAGCAGGGGCAATGTAAGCTGGACCAGTAGAAATTCGCGATACAGCTGGTGCTGAGTAAATAGTTTTACTGACTGATGGAGCTACGTAGTTTGAGACAGCAATTCCAGAGGGAACGACGGCAGCATATTTCGATGCAGGCGATTGGTCTGCGTATGTGATTCCTGCAGCTTTAGCATACGTTACCGCTGGAGTGTACGAGGCTGTTTTAACTCCCTGGATCAGGCCATCATAATTGACTGAACCACCTGATGAGTAACCGGAATACCCTTGTGATGACTCATAACTACTTGCCGATTCGCCCACTGATGCATACTTGATTGCACCGCCTTCAGAGTAGGTCGAAACCGAGGGCGTTACCTTGACTGAGCTCACAGCGGGTCCGATCGAGAATTTAACTTGCGGTGCTGGGTAAGAATAGCCTGCGTGCCCGTGAATACAATCGGGAATTGGAGGGGGGTTGGCTAGGGTGAGGCTGACAGCACATAGAAGTGTGATGAATTTCTGCAAAAGAGAGGATGTGATGTGAGTTATTTTGCCCCATTCAAAAAGTATATGCTCATATATTTGAGGCGTAAAAAATATCTAAAAGGTACAGTTATACGGATGACCTTAAACTATCGTTTTATGAATGGTAACATGGAGTTCGACACTAAATTAGGTAAGTAAAGATCATGTTTTGAAATTGAGATAATATTCGCCTTAAAAAACATATTGTCGTTTGGAAGTTCCACTAACGTCTTTAATGATGTCAAGGCCATTAGTGAAGTCTTAAAAAATGCAACTTAGCAAAAAAGTTTCATATTCTCTTTATTTTTAATTTTTATTGTCCTTATTTGTTTGCGAATGTGAAATGGACAATATTTTTCGCACATGATTACGGTGACAATTTTTCCAGATTTAAAGAAGAGAACAGATTTCCGGTCAAATAAAGATTCCGGTGATTAATCTGAGAATCAGATTTTTTTGTCAAATCTCACCAGCTGTCAAATTACCGAGTCGAACCTCTCACTTGATTGGGTTAGGACGGAACTAGCTCAAGCGATATATTAAGAAAAACATTTAGATGTTTATCTGTGTTGTTATAATTATATGAAGGAGAATGTGAGTCATAGTCTTTGCATATAACCAGTAAGTAAGAGCTGCAGTGTGTACGCAGAAGTTACAGTCCGTTCAGACGGACCGTTGAATACCCCATCCTATCCCACTTTGTAAATTACTGCCATTAGGTACTGTTTTTTTTTGACGATTTGTGGCTAGTGTAAACTTTAAAAAGGGGCGTCGTCTAACAACCCCTATTGCAATCAATATTATCATCGATATCCCCAAGTAACGCTGAAATGTAGATAAAAATGCAATTTTATTTTTTGTGCAAATTCTAATTTTTTGTTAATTTGACCGCTAAAAGGAGGCGTGGCTTAAAACTTTCTAAAAACGAAATCTAAAGTAGAGTCATATTTATCGTACGAGCTAATTTTTATTTCTTATTCTTTCTTTCTTATTCTTTAAGCGAGTCAAAAATATCTTTTTTTTTTTGAAAATTCAAGGTTTTTTTTCAGTCCTGCCTCCAAATCAGGGCGTGGTCCAAAATGTTTTGAGTGCAAAATGTAGGACTAACTGTATTCAACATAGTATATTAAGTAAAATTGTTTTGCTTTTAAACAAAAATATTGAATAAAATGCATTTGAAAATTTACTCTTTAAATCGATGCCACGCCCTCTAGATGAGGTTTATCGATCAAATTTTTTTTTTTATATCTTACAGTCATTGGGAGAAGCCAATTATAAAATTTCAGCCTTTTAAGACGTCTAACAGTACTGCTTCAGATAACAATAAACATATGCAACAAATTTCGGCATGAAAACGTGTGACATATAGACAGACGGACGAACGGACGGGCGGACGGACCTGACTAATTCGATTCACATTTCGGTCTCAATCATATGTCCTTAGGTGTTGGGGGTCTACCATTAATATTTTACCGTGTTACAAACTGCGTGACAAACTAAATATACCTCCTGCTCCTATAGTCCTATCCTATGCGATGGGGTATAAGAAATCAATTGCTGTGCGTTAGTAACAGTAACAGAGTACCAAAGCTCAATATCGGCAGCACTAGGTAATTTAGATGATCCCTATTTTGTTTTGATCGAATTGAGTTAGGGGAGGGAAAGAAATTATCAAGAATCAAAAAAATCTGACTTTGCGCAAGTGATTAGTGCGCTCGGTATAAGAACAGACAAAGTTTTTTTCTTTCCAAAATGAAAAACCCGAAACAAACTTTAACCAGTGGTCTTCTTTTCGATAAAACGCGAATTTTAGTTAACACTTCCCCTGGTCCAAAATTTTTAATAATGGAAAGGTTTGACCCAGACACTAACATGAAAAAAGTATCCCCTTTTTTGTTAAAAAACGTCATCTCTGCAGTTTGTGGTGATATACTAAAGTGTGCTAAATTAAAAAACGGAACTGTACTTATTAATACAAAGGACAGTGAACAAGCAAACATGCTTATCAAACTTAAAAATTTGGATAATACCGCTCATATAAAAATTTATGAACATCCTACTCTTAACAATGTGAAGGGTGTGATCTATTGCTCCGATCTCAATCATTTGGAAAAAGATTGCATACTTGAAAATTTAAAAGACCAAAATATTATCGATATCAAGCGAATGAAATCAAAAAATAAGTCAACAGGTGCGATTGAGGATAATAATTTTTACATGGTTGTCTTCTCTACCGCCGATTTTCCGCAATCGATCGACATCGGTTACATAAAGACCAACGTAAGACCTTACATCCCCCCTCCACTAAGATGCATGAACTGCCTACGCTTTGGGCATACTGCTGTCACTTGTAAAAATAACAAAACCTGCTCCAACTGTGGCGAAAAATTCCATCTAAATGACAACATATCAAAGTGTATGGATTTGCCAAAATGCTGCAACTGCCTTGGATGTCATCATGCTTTCTCAAAACCATGTCCAATTTTTTTTAAAGGAGAAGCAAATTCAGCAAATCAGAACATTGGAAAAAGTTGACATGAGAGAAGCAAACAAGCGATACCGAGAGAGGAATTTAATCGTACCCCCCGCATCTCAGAAGCGCCTAAAATACATACTGAAAACAAGCCTCATAACGGAGAAGATCTGGATTCCATCGCGGCACAGCAAGTGACAACCCAAGCTGAAGAAATCCCCCCGCAGTCAGAACTAAACATGGACATCAGCATTAAGCCTCTGCCACCACAAAAGTGCCAGATTAAATCTTCTGCCCTCCAAAAAAATTATCACAGCGGAGAAAGGTATACTAAAAATATTTCCTACAAAATTGTCAAGTCGAGCAAAACGTAACATAAAAAATAAGAATAAAATACAAATAAGTAACGATAATTATAGTCTGTCTAGTGACCTTCATTCAGAATCAGAGCTTATACAGGGTGTTTCCAAATTCGATGCAAATATTTTGACACAAGATTTTTGGGTATATTTGAAGAAAAAAATTGTTCTACAGTATGGGCCTATCTCAAATTTTGATACCCCTTATTGGGAATTTAAGAAAACACCTACTTTGAAGTACCTTGACCCATACAAACACAAATATCTCCGCTAACACTTACAACAGGTACTTCATTTAGGACTTAAATTTTAGAAGAAATAGTACTCCTTTTAACTGCATTAAAATAAAATTGATGACTTTTTTACCTTTCGAGATATTTTTTTGATGACATTCTCATGACATTTTTTTGACTTTCAAGACACATTTCTGCGAAAAATGCGTAATAAACATATCAGTAATTTTTTTTTCTAGTGCACCTAACAATACTTAATAAAAATTGCTAAGACAATTTACCCGAAAAACCCACAGATTTTATGATACTTGGGAAATTCCATAGCAGGTAAAATTATGAAAAACTCGATTCATAGTGTTCAATTCCTATTATTCGGAATAAAAATGCTTGTGTTTGGTTTATGTTTTTTTTTTATTTCATTAAGTTAACTTTACAATCAAATAAGGTGTTCAAAGTGCCCTCCTCCATTTTGTATGCATGCTAGAGCCCGTCTTTGGATTGCGCTGTCAACGTTTATTGAGGATAACTCCTGCCTCACTTGTGACGAGGCTTGGAGAATGCGATCTTCTAAATCATTAAGAGTTGATATTTCTGTAGAATAAACAAGTTCTTTCATTCTCCCCCATACAAAAAAATCCATAATTGTAAGGTCTGGAGATCTTGCAGGCCAGTGAACTGGTCCATTTCTTCCTATCCAACGACCAGCGTACTTTTCATCTAGCCAATTCTTAACCTTGCGACCAAAGTGGGCTGGGGCTCCATCCTGTTGAAAATATGACGAAGCTCGTTGAGTTACCGGAACATCCTCCAGTAGATCTGTTAAATCATTGCGCAAAAATTCCAGATAGTTTGCAGAATTCAGTGTGGGAGGTAGTTTGAAGGGACCGATTAAGTTGTTTCCAATAACACCTGCCCACAAAATGACGCTAAATCTGTGTTGAAATGATGACTCTCTCCTTGTGTGTGGGTTTTCCGCAGCCCCTGTGTGTAGATTGTGAAAATTTGTGATCCCATCTCTAGTAAATTGAGATTCGCCCGTCCATAGGATTCTGCTTATAAAACCGTTGTCATCCAAGTTCCGCTCTAACAACCAGTTGCAAAACTCAAGTCTCGGCTCCAAATCACTCGGAAGCAGTTCCTGCACAGGTGTATGGTGGTATGGATACAAGTTTTCCGTATGCAGGAGACGAACAATTTTATGTGTTGAAACATTAAATCGCAAGGATAAGCGCCTGATGCTGATTTATGGATCATTTGCAACCGCTTCCATTATTCTTTCATCAACTGCAATTCTTCCTGGTGAAGTTCCTGCGTTAGGTCGTCTTGTTGAAACAGATCCCGTTTCCCGAAGTCTTCGAAACGAATTTGTAAATACGCGGGGATTAGGTACTCTTCGGTTAGGATAAAGCTGATGGTATCTTTGTTGTGCTCTAATAGAACTTCCGTTGCACATCCCATAAACGTAGATAATATCGGCGTATTCTTCGTTTGTAAAAGATGCCACTTCAAGTAGGGTTTCTTAACAACTGCTGTATCACCTCGGCTTCAAAAATGACTTTGATGGATTTAATTTTGTTTTCTAACCTTTTATACAATTTACATTAGGTAAATTTTCCAACTAGGCGACCAACCTCAAACTTAATCCTTTTTGGGATTTAACGGAAAAATGATAGGGAAATTACCTTTTTATCAGGTAGTCTAATAAAAATGCATGCTCTAAAACCTAAGTAAATTATTAATTCATAGTCAAAAAATCGTTCTTGTTGTCAATCGCGGTTATAAAAGTAGATAACAAATCATATTTCCACCTTATACCTGTCGCGGCTTCGTGAAAAGAGTTTTTCATAATTTTACCTGGTATGGAATTTCCCAAGTATCACAAAATCTGTGGGTTTTTCGGGTAATTTGTCTTAACAATTTTTATTAAATATTGTTAGGTGCACTAGAAAAAAAAATTACCGATATGATTATTACGCATTTTTCGCAGAAATGTGTCTTGAAAATCAAAAAAATGTCATGGGCAGGGAAAAAGGATCCGACTTAAAAGCAAATATCTCGAAAGTTAAAAAAGTCATGAATTTTATTTTAATGCAGTTTAAAGGAGTACTATTTCTTCTAAAATTTAAGTCCTAAATGAAGTACCTGTTGTAAGTGTTAGCGGAGATATTTGTGTTAGTATGGGTCAAGGTACCTCAAAGTAGGTGTTTTCTTAAATTCCCAATAAGTGGTATCAAAATTTGAGATAGGCCCATACTGTAGAAAAATTTTTTTCTTCGAATATACCCAAAAATCTTGTGTCAAAATATTTGCATCGAATTTGGAAACCCTGTATGAATGAATTAAATATTATCCAGTGGAACTGTGACGGCTTTTATAGCCATTACGCTGAGTTTCAACTACTTACCTGTAAATATAAACCCTTAGTTTGTAGTAATCAAGAAATAAAATTTAAATTTAAACATATTCCAAAAGCTAAGAATTATGAAGTTTCTTATAAAAGTGTTCTTTCTAATACAGTATCCCATGGTGGTGTTGCCCTATTAGTCAATCACTCTTTTCGTTCTGAGGAATTAAAGCTGCAGACCAACCTTCAGGCTGTTGCAATTAAAAAGTTTTTTCCTTGTAAATATATTGTTTGTAGCATTTATTTGCCCGGCTCAGAAAATATTTCCAGGTCGGATATTGAAAATATTGTTCTCCAGTTTGACTCCCCCTTTTTGTTACTAGGAGATTTTAGTTCACATAACCCTCTATGGGGATCTGATAAAACTGACACAAGAGGAAAAATGGTTGAAGATATAATAAATAATCACGATCTGAATATCCTCAACAACGGAGATCCTGCACACTTTAGTTTAGCCTACAAAACGCATAGTTGTATTGATCTATCCATATTATCTCCCGTGTTAGGAAATCATTTTGGCTGGGTCGTTTGCGATGATTTATATAGCAGCGATCACTTCCCCCTTATAATTCCTTTAACACATAGCAGTAATAAGAACAAACAACGAAAAAAATGTTTGGTTAAAAATGCTGATTGGGATTTATATAGAAGTAGTTTATCGCTCAATTTTCAAAGTATCGAATTCGCTGACATTAACCAACAAGAGACATTTTTGAGGAAAAGAATAATCAAAGCAGCTGAGGATTCTATCCCGCTGTCATCCACAGTTCTAAAAAAAAGCAAGTTCCCTGGTGGAATACTGAAACAAAATGCCTTTTAAAGAACAGAAGAAAACTACTGAGAATATAAACCAAAACCCTTAGTTTATCAGACTTCAGAAACTTTATATCAGCCAAATACAAAGCAAGAAAAATGATCCAATTTTACAGGAAAAAATCTTGGGAGCAATATGTTAGTACCATATCTAGCAGGACACCTTCATCGGAGGTCCTTAGGAAAATAAGAAATTTAAGCGGGAAAACTAAGTCAACCCAAATTAAATCAATTATATCAAACAGCCAGATTCTAAACACAAAACAAGACATAGTCGAAGAGTTCGCCAAAATCTTTTCAAAAAATTCCAGCTCTCAAAACTATAACTCAAACTTCCAACTTCATAAACAGTCTATAGAAATCTTAAGCCTTGACATTCCTTCAAACCAAACCGATATTTGTAATCGACCACTATCTTTCTTAGAACTCCAAAGTGCTATATATGAGTGCAGAGGATCATCCGCTGGCTCAGATATGATTCACTATGACATGATTAAAAATATGAATTCAACTGATTTGTCCCGCCTTCTTTCTTTCTACAACAAAGTTTTTTGTACTGGAAGTTTCCCTACAACATGGAGAAAGGCTTTATTAATTCCCATTTTGAAAACCGGTAAAGATCCTACGTATGCCAATAATTATCGGCCTTAACAAACTGCCTGTGCAAAATTTTAGAAAAAATAATTAATAAAAGGCTACCTTCCTTGAAAGTTCCTTGAAAGTAGGTGCATACCCAAAAATTTTCAATCTGGTTTTCGTAAGCACAGAGGCACTATTGATAATCCCTTGTATTTTGAATCTGAAGTTATGGAAGCTTTCTCTAGTAGAAAATTTCTTTTAGCTGTTTTCTTCGATATGGAAAAGGCTTACGACACTGTTTGGAGAAGAAATGTGGTCCAGGAACTACTTAAACTAGGACTCAGAGGAAATATTGTGAAATTTATAAATAATTTTCTGACAGAAAGATCTTTTCAGGTAGTTATTGGTGATAACTTCTCAAATCAGCATGTCCTAGAAAACGGAATACCGCAAGGTTCAGTTGTAAGCGTTACACTTTTTCTTATTGCTGTTAATAGTATTTTTTCTCAACTGCAAGATCCTCTTAAATTCGCCATGTACGCTGTTGACCTAGTTATCTTCTGTTCGTCAAAAAATACTCAAACAATACAGAAAAAGATACAAAAAAATTTAGACAAATTAAAAAATTGGTGCGAAAGTACAGGATTTTGTTTTTCCAGTGAAAAAACTGTAGCTATGATATTCTCACGTAAGAGGAAAGTTATAATGCCGCCGGATCTGATGTTAAACGGGTCAAAGTTGAAATTTGTAGACTCACACAAGTTTCTAGGAATGATTTTCGACAAAAAACTAACACGGACAGGGCATATAAAAGAAATTAAGGCTAAGGCTTCAAAAAATCCAAACTTACTTAAGCTTCTCTCCCACACAAATTACGGATCAGATAGAAAACTTCTGCTAAGATAGTTTAACACGGTATAATAACACGGTAGTATTACCCATTATAGACTACGGCAGAATCTTATATCTCTCTGCTCGTAAGTCATTGCTGAAGTCACTTGACTCTGTACATAACGCTGGTGTCAGAATAAGTACAGGTGCTTTTTGAACTTCTCCGGTAAAAAGCCGGAGTTATAGTAATAGATTAACACGGTATAATAACACGGTAGTATTACCCATTATAGACTACGGCAGAATCTTATATCTCTCTGCTCGTAAGTCATTGCTGAAGTCACTTGACTCTGTACATAACGCTGGTGTCAGAATAAGTACAGGTGCTTTTTGAACTTCTCCGGTAAAAAGCCTTTTAGTAGATGCAGGATTAAGACCATTAGAATATAAAAGAGAAGAACAGGAATTAAGTTCATATCAGAAAATATCTTCCTTTACAGGACATCCTCTCTTTAATAAAGTCATGAATAGCAATCTGTTTACAAAACTTAAAACTCGGCCTCTTAACTATCAACCAGCATATGTCCGACTTAAAAATATATTTCAAAAAAATTTTGCCCAAAACCCTGTCTTTAATAAAACAAAAATTCAAATTTCACCACCCTGGCTTTCTACATCTCTTCAAATAGACATATCGCTTTCAAAATTTAAAAAGCAAGAGACCTATCCCCAACAATTTATCTTCCATTTTCGCGAAAAGTGTAGCCTGAGGTATACTGATTATGAGCACATTTTCACAGATGGGTCTGTAATAAAGTCCGAGGCAGGGTGTGCCTTCAAACATAAGTCAGTCGAGAGAAAATTTCACCTTAGCAAGTTCTCAAACATTTGTACATCTGAACTATATGCCATCCAAAAAGCTGTTGAATATGCAACCTCAACCCAATATTTAAGATTCCTTATATGTACTGACTCATTGAGCGCAGTACAGATATTAAAAAAACTATACAGTAGTCACCCTATTGCTTACAAAATTAAAGAACTTATCTACCAGTCCTCCAAAAGCTTTGTACTTTTTTGGGTCCCAAGTCACATGAATATTGGTTTAAACTAAAGAGCTGATGAACTAGCTTAAGAATCTGTACATGAACCTTTCGATACAGATTTCCTTTTTTACCATAAAGATTTGACTGAGAGGATAAAGTTTACAATAAACGATAAATGGAAACACAAATGGCAACACGTACCATTATCAAACAAACTTCGGTCATTGAAAAGTTCGACTGAATGCTGGTCGTCCATAGAGAGTCTTGGAAGAAGGGACTCAATTGTCCTAACAAGACTTAGAATTGGACACACATTCCTTACACACAATCAAGCACATTTTCACCACTTGCCTTGGGTATACTTATTTAAGGAATCAGTTTAAAATCAACAATTTTCAAACAATTGGCTCTGATAATTTGCAAGACAATAAAAATATTCTAGAATTTATTAAATCGACTGGACTCTATGATAAAATATGATGTATAAATACAAATTTTTAAGATGTGAAATATTTTCTACAAATGTTTTAATCGGAGAAAAAAGCCCAATGAAATGAAATTCCTAAGTTCCCCGGGTTACGACCTGATCACTGGCGAAATATTAAAAGAGCTACCAAAAAAGGCATTAGTCAAGCTACTTTATATGATAAACGCTTCTCTTAGACTTCTACACGTTCCAAGACAATGGAAAGTTGCTGAAGTCATTATGGTTCCAAAACCGGCGAAATGCGCAAATGATAAAAAATCTTATAGGCCCATATCGCTTCTGCCGATAATATCGAAAGTATTCGAGAAACTTCTGCTGAAGCGATTACAACCAATAATTGCAGAAAGACGCTTGATCCCGGATCATCAATTCGGTTTCAGACCTAACCATTCCACAATAGATCAAGTCTACAGAATAACGCATGAAATTGAAAAAGCCTTAGAAGTGAAAAATATATGTTCAAGTGCTTTCCTCGACGTATCGCAAGCCTTCGACAAAGTATGGCACGAAGGCTTGAAATATAAGCTACGGCAAAACTTGCCGGAAGACATGTTTAAAATATTGGAAAATTAACTTGAAAGCAGACTCTTTCGTGTTAGGTGTAGTAGTGAATACTCGAGTTTCAAGCAAATTCGGGCTGGCGTACCCCAGGAAAGCGTCATCGGTCCGACCCTGTTCCTGCTCCACACAAGAGACATACCTCTAGATGACGAGACAGTCGTGGCCATGTTTGCGGACTATACGGCCATCCTGGCAACAGGTGAATCAGTCGAGTCATCAACGAGAAACCTCCAACGAGCATTGGACAGAATTTCTGGACGAAGACTTGGCGAATCGCTCTTAACGAGAACAAGTCTACGCATGTGAATTTCACTTACAGAAGGGTTAACAATTTGCCTCTGTTCATAAATTCTGCAGAAATACCTTATGCAAATGAAGCGAAGTATCTAGGGATGACACTGGACGCTAAACTAAGGTGGAAACCACACGTAAAGAAGAAGCGTGACGAGCTCGAGATTAGGCTCAGGGAAATGTATTGGCTTATTGGAAGATTTTCGAAATTAAGCACACATAACAAATTGCTCTTGTACAGGCAGGTGTTAAAGCCGTCCTGGACATACGGTATACAACTTTGGGGTTGTACCAAGCCGAGCAGCATGTCCATGTTGCAGACTTTCCAAAACAAGACACTAAGAGCAATTGTGAATGCTCCATGGTATATTAGGAATAGCGATATTCACAGAGATTTAGGAATAGCTACCGTGGGCGAAGAAGTAACAAACTTCGCTCGAAAGCTAAAGGCTCGCCTTCATGTTCATTGCAACAATGAAATGATCCGTACTCTAAACGAGACTCTTAACGATGTAAACAACGAGCGACGACTACAAAGAACAAGACCCTTCGATGTAGCGACGTAGGGTGAAGCCGCATGAATGAACGGCTTTGTAGGTGCATTCACTGGAAAGCAACCTATCCAATGCGATTAACACTATGGAAGCGTAAACTACTTGTTAAGTTAACTTAGTTGTAGTCAAGAAGTATTATGAGAGAGCGAAAATTTACTACTATGAAGTGCGTTCTGGCAGTTTTATAGTGTCTCTCATAAATGGGTGGTTTTTTAGCACGTGGAAATCGGGCATAACCAATATCGGCTACTTCGGTATTATGTACCTGCTATAGTGGGCGTATTGGTATCTTTGAAAGATTTTGGAGTTTTAGCCTCCGTCCATCCTAGTATTCAAAAAAAAAAAAAATATATATATATTTTAATTAACTTACATAATATTCTTTTTATTTTAATTATTTATAATTATCTTTTTTCTGTATAATCTTCTTTATTACCATCAATTAAATATAAGGATTTGGTTTATCTACTGCAGTCAGATTTCTTTACAACCATGGAAAGTTAAGTATTAAGCTAATGCCTTATCTCGTAATTTGTATTTATAAGACATATTTTTTGTAAATTATTATTATAAAATTGAAAAGGGCTTTAAAAACTTTTAGTGTTGAAGGCCAAATAAATACATATTTAATCTAATCTAATCTGACTTTGCGTGTTGAATGGGAGTTTATAAGTTTATAATGTCAATTTGTATTATTTTTAGTTAAATACGTTATCCCACTTTTTAGCATCAAATCAAAGGCGCAACAGCTTGACATGACCGGTGCAATCCTCTCATAACCAAATTATGTATGCGGTGAGCATTGTATGCTGCACATACTTTTTCGAGATTCCTTAAAAATGGTATTTAAAGTAGCGGGATTTCGATACGCTCACAGCAGCATGTGTAGATATGCCTGGAATCATTACTTTAGAAGTCGGAACGAATCTCGAAAAATAGAATCCCGAAAGCCCAGAGCCAACACATGTAAAATGCGGAAAATGCGGGTCTATAATCTCGAAAATACGTGTAGGTGTAAGATATCACGAAATCGGTACTTTAAAATAAATGATTGTAAAAAAACGCTAAGCGATGGGGTCGCCTATTCATATTTCACTTCTAAGATAATATATATGTTTTTAACTATGAACTTAGTTCGCCGGGCCTAGTAAGAGTACCGGGCCTAGAGCTAGTAATTAATAATTAATAAGGATGATTTACTAGTTAGAAGGGAAGGCGTTCGAACTGAATGCAGAATACTGTTGTATACGGCCACTTTGCAGCTAACTTGCATAATTATCATATTATGAGTATGATAATTTTTAATTAATTCATACTAGAAATCACAGAATTCAATGATTCAAACCGGAGCGCGCAGAGCTGTCTGCTTTTTATGGTTTTGTAGATTATTTTCATCGTTAAAATTTTTTTTACTTGTTAAATAGTGAAATACTTAATTTCCGTAAACCTGACTTTATTCTTACATACTTATATAAAAACTTAATTTAGTTTTTTTTTGTGTTAAAAAAAGCTCAGAAAAATTGCAAATTATGATGAACTCTTTTTCCATTGAGCAATTTTTTTCATATAAGGAAACAGAAGTAATTAAGCGGACCCAAACCTGGAGAAAAGGGTTTTTTTTTCTGTGGCGTATTGCGGAACAACGAGCCCGTCCATTCCTGGTGAAACAGCCTTTTTTTATTATTCTTCAAATCAGTTCAAGGCAATTTTTTATCAATTTGGCATTTAATATACGTCATGTTATAACGCCCAAAGACCATTTTTCACTTTTCCAAATAAAATAAATAAATAGAGTGGCGCAACAGCTCGAGGTGAACCAGGGCCAACTTCTCAACAATGTATGCTGGTGTGTTAATTTCTTTTACATACAAAGGGACCTACAATTTTTTGCCGAATCCGAACGGCACTTTGAGAAGTTTTTCAAGACAAATGATACTCTCGGAGGGCTCGTCAGACCCTCGCGGAGGTGGGGACCGTGAAAAAGAACAAGTCTTTTTTTTTCAGGTGACGATGGCAGGATTCGAACCCAGGCCTCCGGCGTAGTAAGCACACACATTAACCACTACGCCACGGCACCCCACTTTTCCAAATGGTCACAAAAAATTATGCCGATATGCAGAATCCGACAAAATTTGTGAAATGAATAAAAAGACAAAAGAGCAAGATAAAAAAACAAATCACTTGAATCGCGTCGCGCCCAAAATTGAGTTTCAATCTGAATCCGTTTTGGGTCCACTGTGAACAAATGCGGCAGCCAAATAATGCTTTGTTTAATTTTCTTGCGAATATTTAGTTTTAAAAATGTTAACTTTTCTTGCGAATATTAATTTCAAAAATTAATGTTTATTTAACTTTTACTTCTTTTTGTTTAGTTTTGTATCAGCTTATTGTTACTTATTGCTTCTTATTTGAATAACCTTGTCATAAACTGCACCAGTTTTAAAGATTTTTGATCTTAGGTGTGTGTTGTTATTTTTGATAAATGAAATGCAATGAAATTGGTGGTAAATTTTTCCATAAGTATTCGTGCAGGATTTAAATTTTAAAATTAATTTAGTTTTTAAATTGTAAAAATCTTTTATTTAACATTTTTATGAGCAAAATCGTCCAACACAATGTCTCGAAATTTTATAACCCGGCCCAGAGAATATTAATTTTGATGCATAATTTGTAATACCGTGAAATAATCATCGTAGAACCCTTAGACCTAGTAAAGATGTGATCGAGACAGACAGGTGAATTTATTAAGCCATGTCCGTCCGTCTGTCCGTTTTAGGGAGCGTTTTTATACTGTTTTTTTTTTTTTTGGCTTAAATTTTCGTTTGAAACACATGTTTTCACGGTTTACAAAAAAAGTTTGAAAGATTTTTTTCTTAATCTACGCTCATTTTTGAGCGTCGTATACACATATTTGACTTCCTTCCACTCAATCAATTCAGGCCAAAAAACTTCCTCATTTGATGTTGCTAGCTAAATAGTGTCTGGTATTTAAAAGTTTGTTACTCACTTGTTTCAAATTTTGAAAATTCGTTAAAACCGCAGTTTCAAACCTTTTTTACCAACATTTTCAGTTTTTGTTTAAGCTATGTCGCGTTGGTTTGCATATGTGACCGATTTCGGGTTTTTTGAAAAAAAGCTATGACCTTAAACACATTGCCAACGGGCACATATTTTCTATTCCTTTTGTCTCAAAAAACTTATTAATAATCGTTTTAAAGTTTAATTTGAATAAGGTATATTAAATCTTATTTTAATTTCTTAGTACTAATAAAAAAAAACATTTTAATATCATTTCATTTTCACATAAGGGCTTTTAACTGCGCAAATTATTAAATTATGTCGGTAGGTATGAAAAAAACACACTAATACGTTCTCATTTATTTGCCTTCCCACGACTTACTGGTCAGGAGTTACAATAAGTATGGAAGTGGACGGGCAATGTATAGCGATAAAATAAGAGGTCCTTTTTTGTTGCATTTTTGGGCGGACCGTGCGAGTAGCCAAAAGCTTCGTTTGGACGAAATTTCGAACAAAATCTGGCTTGCCTATTGTAGTGTGATAAATTTAATTTCTTATTCTTTCCAAAATCAGACTTTAGGGCAGTCGAAATCCACACTTTTCGGAAAAGCTCAAGGTGAGTGTTTTCGCAAAGAGGTATTTTCTACAAAATATGATAAGTAATTATTTTTCCAATTTGGTGGAAAAATATTCAATAAAATTCATTTGCAAAAGTAGTCTTTAAAACGATGCCACGCCCACTACGGAGGCTTACTGATTTTAATTTTCTTTCTAATGTTTCACTTTCTTTAGAATTCCTTAAATATGAAGTCAACCAGAAGCAGGGCTACCGCTGAAAATTTCTTATAAGTTGCTTAAAAAAATAAAAAGGTGGCTTAAAATCAAAAAAGGTCGCTTTATGTGATGAATTGATCGCTGAGCACATAAAATTGATGATTTAATTAAATACGCTTTACTGAAATATGCTTAAACCCCAAACCAAAAGGATACGTAGGGGTTATACTAAGCTGCAATCGTAGTTTGTCACATAGAAAAAAAAATGACCGAAAATTTATACAGGTGTAAATAAATTAAAAATTAGTAGACGCACACTTCTAGGATGAAAAATAAAAATTGGCGCATTTACTTATGCGTTTGGGACTGAGGATAAATATTTAAATTTGAATAAAAACCAAATTTTTAATACAAAAATGCAATCAACACAATTAAAATTGATTGATAAAACATTTCAACAAAAAATAAAGTGTTGCACACATAACGCGTTGAAGTCCGTCCCTTTTTAATTACAGAAGATTTTCAACCGATAAATTCGCAAAGAAATTTTGGTTAGGTAATGTAAAAAATATATTTGACACTTAAATTGTTAAACTTCTGAGTTTAGTATTTGATAAAAGTCGCTTTCAAATGAAGGTCGTCTCTGGGTCGCTTAAGAAAAAAAGGTGGCAAAAAGCGACTTTCGCCGCTTAGCGGTAACCCTGCCCTCTGAGCAGTTGGACATTTTTTTCGATTTTTTTTCAGATTTGAAAAATTTTAACACTTATCTTTGGATGCTCTTTGAGCTTACGTCGAGAATTTGCCTAGCTCAAATTTTAGGGCCTTAAAACAGGTTACATGCGGACGGCCGGACGGACGTAGGTATGGATATGGATTATTCGACTCACAATTCGGACGGACCGGATAACTTATGCGCTTGAGTTCTTGGGGGTTTCATGCTCGTTTCATGTGCGTTTCATGCTCGTTTCTTGCTCGTTTCATGCTCATATTCCAATAGAATATGACATGGGTCACTAAATCCCAGTTTTTTAGCTACGAGTTTTTGAATTTATGCTCATTTTGAGTGAACCAGTAACTAGTAACATATGCATAGTTCTGGTTGTTTTTTTATGCCCGATCCAGGGTATAATAAGTTTGATGTATAGTTTGTAACGCAGTGAAATAATCATAGAAGACCCCTAAGACCTTTTAGAGATATGAATGGGACCGACAGGAGAACCATTAGGCCATGTCCGTCCGTCCGTATGTAAACACCTTTTAGACCTTACATTTTAAGGTAGAGAGCTGAAATTTGGTAAGTTGGCTGGAAGTCCAGTCTTTCAGATCAAGTTTGAAAATTAGCTGTCTCCGCCCACAGACACGCCCACTACAGGCCTGTATGTGCGATTATCTCTTATTTTAAAAAATAGTTTTTCCAAATTTTTAGCTATGTTACAAAGGTGCTAGCGCATTCATTTTTGGTATGTAACATTGCCTTGTAATTGTCTTTGAAGTAGCTTAAAATTTTTAGCCTTTTCATTGACCACGCCCACTTTTTAAGGGATTTTAGCTTAAAATGATGTTTTTCAATAAATATATATAAAATTTGACAAAAAGTTATATGACAACAGTTGTAGATATTAGCATTTTCTAACTTTTATGTCTATGTTATATGTGCCTCCGCCCACTTTTGTGGGCATGACGTTAAAAAAAGTGATTTTTTTTCGGTTAAAAAGACGGAGTTTTAGGCCGAAATGCACGCAACCTCCTAGTATAAGGCATTCAACAGTTATATTTTTATATCCAGCGGACTTTTTGGAGGCGTGGCAGTTTTTTTTCGTATGGTCGGGTATTTTGCAATCCGTCGTAGATGGACTGAAGTTTTCGCATACGCACTGTTGCATTTTCCCACTTGTTTTTTTTATAAAAAATTAAATAACCACAATTCAAAAGATCTCCAAAGATTTCAGGACGAAAATCCGCGCAAGAAAGAGTGCTCGTAGACCAATTTTGAAAATACTACGTATAAGTATTGGAGTTCTTTCTTTTAGCAAAACATCCCACTCGCGTAATGTTTAACACATTAGAGGGATAGGAACGCCTATGCCCTAAAATGAACGATTTGTTTTTGTAAGGATAATTTTACAAAAGAATGGTTAGGGCTTAGATATCTCTACCCAAAGGACTTATTAAAAAGTGGAAAAAACATATTATATTCCTTGTTTGGCACAGAATACTTTTTGCTTTGATAAAGGCACTCATACAAATATTTCTGTTTATTTTATTTCGTTTCATATTACTTATGTAGATAGTCTTTATTTTTATCGCGTATCCTTTGCAGTGAAAAAATTGTCAACTTGAAATCCTAAAACACACATTAATGCGTCCATTCCAAAAGTTTTTGTAAAGTAAAATATTCCAATTTCCAGTTGGCGTAACAAATGATGTTTTTCACAACTTTTTTACTGTGGCTCACATTTTTTAAACTTCACATAACACACATCTTTTGAGTCATTGTTTTTTAATGTGGTCATAAAAGTTCTCAAGTCATTTTGAACTCTGTTAAGTTCTTGGAACTCACCTTCATTTTCACACTCTATTATGTCACAACACGCACACAAAATAAAAGGAAACCGAAGAATAGCGCCTTATCCTTTTTTCGATTCAACAAGTTTCACTTTCAACGATAGCCACACAGATTACGTAACAATTTCCAGAACGAAACCGTGCCTTAATCCTTTATCGTTCGTTCGATCTGCGGCTGGGTCGACACGCACCTATTACGTTTTATTTAGGTAGATAAATTGAAAATCGAGCTCCACCAAAAGTAGAGCACCACGAGAGACTGATGGCCGGCCTAGCCCTATAGTCGTTTATATACGGTCAATCGAAACCGATATAGAGTAAATGCACAAGATTTAGCCCCGTTTTCGGTGCAGCAGCCTTACCCTGGCAAATCATAAAACGACCGAATAAAAGAAATGATCTACCACTGCAGCAGCAGCAGCGCATACTCACACTATCGATGCTGTGAAGAACCGCTCAGGGATCGTATAGTGGTTCGGCAGATTTGTTTTTTATTACATACTTGTCGTTTTATTTTCAATTTGAGGCCTTAATGCATCAAAACTGTTGTGGCTGCTGTGCAGTCAGCCCCACCTTCATCATGCCAAACGTCTCGGGCACAAAATGAGCAAATGGCATCAAATTGCACGCAGATACTCATGCGGCGAAAACAATTTTGGCCAGGTGATCCATTCGGTCGGCGGATACAGCATGCGTTAAAAGACTGTTACCATACCCTGTCCAGTTCACGACATGCACCTCGCTCCCAAAGCCAAAGCCGAAAATGTATCCAAATCCACAGCCCGAGGAGGTGTTCAAAAATCTGTGCGTGGTTTTATTTTCTCTGCATTGCACTGCTATTGCTGTTCGCAGATACCTAAAGTTATTATCATATTGAAATTAGTTGGTATCTCAATGCGTGCACTGGTTTTCTTATGCTTGGCACTAGAGTCTCAAGCTTGACTGCCGGGGATATAGGCGGGCCGTTGTCGCTAGATCAGCCTATACGTAAGTGGAGCAGATCTGCAGCTATGAAATATTTGCACACGATATCACAGGATACTATTTGCGCACGTATAAAGTGTGCGGTGTGGAGGAGGCTGCTCACTTGTCTTAAAGCTTGCGGCTATTTTATCGTGGAATTTTAGACGCATTGCGTGTATTTATGATATATCCAAAGCAATTAAATAAAATTTGTTAGAAGACTGGAAAAATTAAAATTGGACTTTATTGGCGTTATTATTGGCGATGTTGTTGGGTACCTATACCTACCACACATGGATTAGTTTTTCACTTTTCCAATTACGAAAACATTTCAGACCTACATTTCGTGTGAACGACTTGCGTTTGATAAATTATCTTGGTAATTTATGCAAGAGGCAAAAAAAAAAAACGTAAACATTAGGCTTAGAAACTAAATTGGGAAGAAATAAGCTTTGAGAGCGCGTGCGGATATGTTGAATTATGTCAATAATTCTTTGCTTTTTGATTATGGCGCAATGATCATGGTGCAACCTTATTATTCTAAGTAGGTAGGTTAGGTACACATTAACATTGGTATCTACTCACTTGTTTTTCTTTGAGTCTTCACTCTCACCGAATTCGTGCTTCAAATATGTAGCAGTTCTTTGCCTTCCAAGGGATTGTAGCAGTTCTTTGCCTTCCAACCAGGATTAATAAATCCTAGAAATTGATACGGAGCAAGTTTGGTTATCCGCCTGTGTTGCACTTATTCACTGGTTAAGATTTGAATAAATGAAAAATGAATAAAATTAAGAGGCTCGACAGCTTGAAGTGAACCAGGGCTAACTTCTCAAGCATGCATGTTGTGTGTGTTGTATTCTTCACAAAAAAGGGGCCACACAATATTTTGTCGAGTCCGAACGGCACTTTGAGAAATTTTGGAAGACAAATGATACTCTCAAAGGGCGAAGTCAGACCTTCGCGGAGGTGGGGACCGTGAAAAAGAGCGAGTCTTTATTCCAGATAAACACAAAAGGATTTGAATCTAGACCTCCTAGAGGCACACACACTGACAAACACGCCACGCACCCCACAAAAATTCATAAAACTGCTATTTCAAATTGATTTTCGAATTTTCGCGCTAGCAATGTCTATTTTTTCCTATTAGTCTAATTTAATTAGTCTAATCGCACGCAGTAGGTTTTAGGCGTGGGAAAACACTTTTGGGAGTAGTTAAAGGTCTAAAGGTCTATTTCATGCGATGTCAACCAGTTAGCGAATAACCACTCCCAAATCTTTCTATTAGTTCAGGCGTGCAATAAAGTGGTCGTTTCTTAAGTAAATGTCAAAGCTCTTCTTTATCAGGTTTGGGAGTTTTGAGATGCTGCCTATAGGCAACACTGGACCATTAAGGTGAATTTTTTACGTATTTTTAATTTTCTAAGTATTATCTGCTACAAACCTACACCCCTCCCATTCATGACTGGTTTTGTTGAGACACATAGTTCCCCTATGTATGATCGTAGATGTTTAACAATATTCATAGCAATATAATTACATGTTGTTGGTGTATGTGCATTATTTTTGCAGACACAACTTATAGGCTGTTTAAGCACCCGAGATGGAAGTGGGTGCAGATGGTAGCACCTATATGACCGACAAGATGATTCATACCAATAATTTGAAATTTGAAAAAAGTTAAAGGAAAGATCATCCAGGGAAAGCATGCCCTCGTACATACTCAAACTTCACACACGACCAAATTTGAAGCCACCCTAAATTCCATGAGCTCAAGCAGGCGGGTTGCCCACACGTTTTCAACAGATCCCATATAATTTTTAGGGCTTATTTTCCGGGCTTATGTTCCGTAGGACGTAAGTCTCAATGAAATAAAATGGGACTTGTATCCCTGTGCCGATCATTTACTTGATGTTGACACACAAGTGAAGAAGGAGCTGACGAAACATCTGGTGATAACGGACCTATGGGACGATAGATGTGACCCTATGTTCAAGAGTAGTTTTTCTATTACTATTTGGGAAACTAAAAACCTACATGTTTTCATGCTCCACGTGCATTTTTCAAGTCCATATTAAGTTCCTTTCTTCGGTGCAACAATAAGCTAAAATAACTCGATTTTATTTCAATAAAGATATTAACAAGATAACGGGTGATTTTTTAGCTGGTTTGGTTTTGGCAACACTGGTTTTGACAGCTGACGTGTGTTAAGTACCTTGTGTCACTGTCAAACAGCGTCAGTTTGGTTTGCAATTTAACCATGGATCGTCTTACAAATGAACAACGCTTGCAAATTATTGAATTTTACTATCAAAATTCGTGCTCGGTTCAAAATGTTCATCGCGCGCTGCTTCCATTTTATGGTCGGCATTCTCAACCTTCTGAGCAGTCTATTCGGACTGCCGGTCAATTGGCCGCCTAGATCGTGCGATTTGACACCATTAGATTATTTTTTGTGGGGGTATGTCAAGGCTAATGTCTATAGGAACAAGCCCGCTTCGATTGACGCACTGGAAGCCAACATCCATGCATTCATTCGTGAGATACCGGCCGATATGTGTGAAAGAGTATGCCAAAATTGGACTCAGCGGATGGGCTACCTGAGACGCAGCCGCGGTCAACATTTGCATGAATTATCTTTAAACATTAAATTGCAAGGTTCAAACTATCGATTCAAATAAATATTTCATTAATTTTTTCGAATTTTTTGTGTTTTTTTTTAAAAAAAAGTTCTCAACCTCTTAAGAAATCACCCTTTATTAATAATTATATTGACTAATGCAGAAAAAATTAACTAATAAACTATGGAGACATAATTTTTTTTAAATGATTTTATACAAATCCAACAACATGTCAGCACCAAGAATTTATACACTACCCCACCAAGGGTGAATTTAGTTGAATGTAATGTTTGTAACGCAGTCAAAAGATCACCGTAGACCCCTAAGACCTTTTAGAATTTGATCGAGACCGGCTGGAGAATCGAATAAGACATGTCTGTCCGTCCGTATGTAAACAACTCTAAGGCTTTAAATTTTGCGTAAGAAACTTGAAACTCGGCAACTGAGCTGGAAATTCTCAAAAGATTAGGTTTATTATTGAAATCCATCCACAAACACCCCCCTACAGGCCTGTATAAGCGACCCCTCTAATTTTTGTTCCTGTGGAATAGAGTATATTAAGAGAGGGAAGGACATAGGTCTTAGCCTATTTTGTCATTTGTGAAATTTCAAGTCCATAAAAAAACGATTTCGCTCGAGCTGGTGATGCGGGGTGAGTTGTGGAACATCGTTGCGGGGTGAGGTGTGGAACATCGTGTGGAAATGAATATGCTCCCCAAGTTGGGTGTGAGCAGAGGGAAAAAGATGCATTTTGGATAGATTTTCATATTCTCATCAAGGCGATCCAAACGGAAGAGCTTTTGTTTGTAGGTGGAGACTTGAACGGACATGTCGGGAAATTTAACGAGGACTATGAAGACTGCCATGGTGGACCGGGGTATGGCACTAGGAACTTTTCTGGTGAAGATGGTGGGAATGAGACCCAGATTTACTATCATTTGGTTCACAGTTCCCTAAAACCGCGGGTGAAAGATTGTAAAGTGATTTTAGGTGAGGCGATTACAACACAATACCGCCTGCAGCTGACCGTCATTTTTGAGGAACCGTCAAAAAAGAAAATTAAGCAAGCAAAGCTAGGAGAATCAACTTTTACAATTTGGATAAAGAAAAAGGCGAAGCATTTTTAAACACTATGCAAAACCACCTCTGTAACATCATTGACAAAAACGAAGATGTAGAGTGCAGAGCACAAGATATGTAGGATGACCTTCAGCGAACTTGCATAGAGAAGGCCAAATCACTCCTAGGGACTTCAAAAGGCCACCGCTAACAGGTCAATGAAACATGCTGGTGGTCAGATGAGGTGAAACTAGTGATCAGTTAAAAGAAAGCGGAATTCAAGGCATGGAAGAAGTGCTTCTTGAACAACAGAGATGAACTGCTTCGCCTGAAATTGAAATATAGACACCTCAAGAGCCTTGCTAAGAAGAATTGCGCCCAGGTTCAAGCAAAGAGAATGGAGAGCCTGTATCAGGAATTGGAGGAAGTTTGCTCTTCCACTGCTAATATACATCAGGTCACACAGGATCTTTGAATAAAGGGGAAACACTTTGAATAAAGGGGATAAAATCGTCAAAATTACCGCTCAGAGGAGGAGAAACGCCGAGGAGATTCGTTCGCCAAAGTTCATCAACAATGCTCAGGGACAACTTCTTGTGGATGGCGACAAAATTCTTCACAGGTGGCGGCAGCATTGTGAGGGACTTTTGAACGAGCAGTTCCCCAGGCACCACTTTCCAGAAGAGACTACTCCTAACCGAGAAGAAGTACCAGACATCACAGTCGAAGAGGTTGGGAAGGCGGTTAAGTACTCCAAAACGCGAAAAGCGGTTGGGCCGGATCAGATACCCTTAGAGTTCTGGAAGAAAATAGGAGACCGCGGGTCCAGATGGCTCACGACCTTCATCTCCAAACTAATAAGGGGGGATCGAATGCCTAATCAGTGGAGGGAAAGTTATCTCCTTCCTTTGTTTAAAGGAAGAGGTGATACACAATTACCGTTCTATCAAGCTGATGTCGCACACAATGAAGATAGTCGAGCGGGTACTAGATAGTCGACTACGAAAAATAATAAGGCTATCTGAGGACCAGTAAGGGTTGGTGCAATAAGATTGCACTGATGCAATCCAAAGCATAAGGATCATAATGGAAAAACATCGTGATATCCTTAAAGATCTGCATATGGTGCTGGTTGATTTTGAAAAAGCTTTCGATAGACTACCACGAGATCTGATATGGGTGGCGCTAAGAAAACGAGGAGTTCCAGAAGCCTACTTGCGGATGATCATGGACATGTATGATGGCGCAAAGACAAGAGTAAGATGTCCTTCCGGGGTCACTGATGAGTTCTCAATTAAAGTCGGTGTACACCAGGGAAGCGTTCTAATTCCTTTGCTTTTCATTGTAGTCCTTGATTATCTGCTTGAAGGAAAACTGACGGACCCGAAAGTACATCAACTATTCTTCGCTGACAATGGGGCCATCATAAGTGACGATCATATATCCCTGCAGCGAGCACTTGATATATGGGTGGATGTTTTATAGGGGAGTGGGTATCGTATTAGCCAAAAGAAGAAAGAGTACTTGTGCTGCCCATTCTCTGACCCACCCGAACCAATTCCAGACATTAAATTGAATAGATAGCTTCCCAAGTGTGAAAAGTTCAAGTACCTGGGATCTATGATCAATAGCAAAGCAAACTGTGATGACGACATCAATCATCGCGTAAGCGCTGGCTGGATCCTTCCATAAGCTGAAAGGAAAGCTTTACACCGTAGTTGTGCGTTCGGCGCTTACATATGGCTCACAATGTTGGACAGCGTATATGAAATATGAGAGTAAATTAACGGCAGCTGAGATGAAGATGCTTCGCATGACAGCAGGAGCAACAAAACGAGATAAAATAAGAAGTACGAAGATCCGAGGAAGCCTTCATGTAAAAGAACCTATCTCAAGAAAAATGGAGCACGACCGGCTAAGTTGGTATTGCAACGTTCAAAGGAGAGATCCTACGAGCCCCGCCAAAACGGCAATGTCAATCAACATTCCAGCGAAGGAGAGGAAGGCCTAAACATTCATGGCTCACACAAATGCAACGACAACAGTATTTATTTGGCCTCAGGGACAAAGAGATCCAGAACCGGGTGGCCTGCCGGTATATTCTGAGGCGTACCCCACAAGCGGACCATTAGGAATGCAGTAGAGTGGGAGGGTTATAATCCATCACTTCAGATTATAACCTCGCGCCTAAATGAAAAAGAAGAAAGAAGAAAAAAAAAAACAATTTCGAATTTTTTGCAATTGCCGTAAGGCTTTTTGTCCGATTTTACAACCTGTGCTAGCATTGGCCACTTTTCGCAAATTAAGCGGACATTGATTTCTAAGAAAACGGTAAGAAATGCTGTTTTTATTTCATTTTTTTAAATGGACTTAAAAACTTGAGGTTGAAAACCATAATTTTGAAACGTTTTTACGCATTTATAGCTTGCCTTGTGAACGTTACTTCGCACAAATTCACTTCAGACAAATTTAATCAAGATCGTCATAACCGTTAAGGAACTAGCAACCTTTAAGAAATTATTATCAATTTTTTTTTTGTTTTTGATTAAATCTTTGAAGTTATTGAATATTCGCAGTTCGATTTCGTTTTTCTTATAAAAACTTAGAAGATGGGCTATGCCTGTTATTTATTTTAGAATTATAATTTATAACGTTTGGAAGATTTAGGGGGAGGCATACGTTCTTGTGACCTTTTTTATAATTCTAGCAAACAACCATTTGACTTTTGGTTGACTATTTTCTATTAGCACAACCACAATTACAACATAGCTAAGTCAAAATTGGCTGCTTTTTTTAAAGCAACGGTTTTTTCGTGGATGTTAAAACAAGTTTCATCCATGAAAATTTTTAAATGTTTAAATGCGGCTTGCTGAACATGAATGCTAAGATACTAAAAGTTTCAAAAAAAAATTTTACTATAAAATCTTTTACGTATTTGAGTTAAATAAAGTTTATTAAAGTTTTTGATACTTTAAAACTCGCTTTTCCTCAAAATGTTTTTTAAAAGTTTTCCTTGAAATCTAAGATAATTTTCTGATTCTGACATATAATTTTCTTGATATACTTTTTTTCATACATTTTTTCGTTTTTTTTTTCGAAATTGCGTCAAACGGCAGTATTAAAACTTTTTCAGAAAAATATGGCTTAGGTAAGCACTTGGTTAACTTTAAGTTGCCCTATACGTGTGTTTAATATTGGCATTCTGCACAACGCGGCTTAAAAGTTATGGGGTTAAATACTTTAAAACACCTCATCCATTTTTATCTCTTCATTTTTCAAACACTTTTCAATATTTTCAAAAAATTTAAGTTTCGTTTTTCTAGTTCTTGCTAGCTAAATTTCTTAAAAAGGTACTGAAAAACATTTAATCCATTTTCCCATCAAATTTCAAACTGGTATTAAACCGTTATTTGTGCTTAAAAAAATTTCCCTCGTTGGGATCTCTGACTATTCCCACTTAGTGATACCATAAAGGTCATTTTTCCATTTTTGGGTGGGCTGCTAAAAATAAACTGAAAATAAAAATATCTGCTTAGACCTGGAGGCAGGAACTTTCGATTGACTGTTTCATTTGCAAAAAGCTTACTTGCATAAATTATACACATTAACATGTAAGCACAACAAATAATTGGTTCTTCCAATTGTTTTTCCGAATTGCTCTAACAAAACTCTCACTTTGATTTCGGGAGCTAAAAAGGTCTACTTTGTACTCTTTTTTTCACTTAAAACCTAACATGGCAGCTAGTCAAATACGGGTCTCGTTATTTTATGTTTTTCGTTGTCAAAATATATCAAACTTGGCTAAGAAGCTACGACATAATAATAAATTTTTATTAAAGGTAATAAAAAATTAAACAAAATATTAATTTGATTACCTACAATAACTGCAATTCCTGTTTGGTAATTTTTCACCAGCTCATTGGCAATTAAAGATGAACGATACATTACCAATTCTGACCTTGTTGCTATTAATCAGTTTGCACTTAATATTGCCAATATGCATTGCGAAACTAAGAAGGCAACCATAAATATGCAAAAAGAACAGATTTGACACGAATAAATGGCATACCAATGCATGCCGTTGAACTTCGAAGGACTTTCGCGTCCGCACTACCTTAACTTCGAAGGAACAAGCTATCAGCTGCAGACGAAATTTATAAATTACCTACATGTATGCATGAAGACATTTCCCAAAGAGCGACCTCCACATTGTTTCTCTCAGATTGTTTGGTACTGACATATTGATTTCCCACTGTATAGGATTTCATACATATCCCTGATTAAGTGAAGGTCAACAGTTGACTCACACGGGAATTATTAAAAAAAAAGCAACAGGCACCTTTTGTGGAGATACAACTTCATTTCTTATAAATATACAAACTCGGAGTTGACACTCCTGTTGCGTGTCGTTCCAATGACACGTAGACAATGAACTATCGTTAAAGCACGATTTTTTAATTGTGATAAAAGTGATGTCGATCACTGCGAACTAGTTCAAAATGCAATACCTGCCATTTTTGGCGCTATGGGAGATTGTTTAAAACATGAGGGGATTATAAAACTGGAGTCTTTGTTCTCACCGACTTCACGGCACTAAAACTTTGTCTGCTTAGATGTGTTTTATGTGATACGAACTTCTCCTAGTTCAATAGCGCGCCAATTAAATGATAAAAATTGTGTTGCTAATAGCCTTACAGTTTTTTGTAGGACATCGTTCATTAAGGTTTACTACCTACAAAGCCCAAAATATTCCATTAACTTTCGTGTTCAGTTTTTTCCTCAAATTTCTGCGGTCCATTAGCCCACAATAATTGTCTTTTTAGAGGACTGGCGCGAAGCTACGTGTTTGAATAAAATCTCAATGCTTTCGGGTGGATACTCCTTCTCTCACCTTTCACTTTCGTTGCAAAATCACATATGTTTGCAGCCTCGTACGAGAATACCTTTTAAAACCCGAATTGTATCGACAACTTATTCGCACAACCTGATCCCAGTGAGGTGTCCTCAAACTCACAACTAGAAACAGATATAAGAAAATAAAAGCAATCGACTCTTAGCCGTTCCTCTTGTGGTTGAGTTAAACGCATGTACCTGACGTCCCTGCATCCTATAGCCCCTAAAGACACTTGTATTTTTAAAGTAGTGCTGTCAAATTGCACTCTGCTTTTTTTTTGCCACCAAATTGACTGGTTATATCGTGCGTATTGCAACCAAACCGATCACTGACCATCAGTCGTAAGTCTTCTGGTTCTGCTTCCACCATTCGAAGTCAGTTCAATGCATTTTTAAATACAGCTGGCCGCTGGGTTTTTTATTTGGCCATGCCGATTTTGGATTTTGACAATTAATTGGCTTAAATATGTTGGTATTCTGAATTTACGACCATGCCTTATTAATTACAAGAGGTAATCGCCGTGTTTTTCCTTTAGGAATAGGTATTTTGTTAGACTAATTGAGTGTCTTGATTATCATCTTAGTGAAATATTGCCGACAATCCGTTAGTGGTATGTAGGTCACTTTATTTTTAATCAGCAAAGTATTAGACTTGTGAAATTAAACCATTAAATTGCTGTCGCCAGTCAAATTGCTATTCATTGAATGCATTGTTGCTTAAGTCTTTTTTTCTATCACGAAGCAACTCATAAATTTGTTGCGATATTGATGACAATATCTTAGGCTGTATTCTATTATACAGTGAACTGAAAAACTGAAGTGATACACTCGTATAAAACCTACTTGGTTTAAAAAAGACTTATCATGTCTCCACTGAACACTTATCCGCCATTTACATCAACTTTCAACTAATCTCCTACAAGTCTCGTGGTAGATATGATGTTTTTATCGGAAACTAATCCGCGAGTAAGGCAAATCTTTCTTAAATGCCCAAAAAATCCGAGACTAACCATACGAATTTCAGTAGGGTACTTCCACCGGATACTCACATGCTTTTAAGACGAAGAGCTTTTCACGAAGAGATCAAAACTTAATCTCGTAATAAATCTCTTCCACGAATGAAATTTCGAACAAAACTACGTGTTCTGTTCGTGTTTTGACGACACAAATCAAACAAACCTCTAATTGACTGCTGGGTACCATTAACTCAGCTGTGTTTGTTGTATTGTAAGGAAACGCGCTGAATATGTAGTCATATTTGTGTTGATGTAAATGATTTAGTTGAACCTTCCTAAAAACTCAAATATAAAACACTGGAACAGAATTGTGGATGTTAATATTGAAGTTGATCAAGTTGGTCAACTTTCCACTTTGTTGGAGATTGGAAACCCATCAAGATATTTGACGCTTTGTTTTTATACCCGACCGAGGGTATGTTAACTTTAATGCATACTTTGTAACACAGTGAAATTATCACCATAGACCCTTAAGACCTTTTAGAGATATGATTGAGACCGACCTGTGAATCGATTAAGCCATGTCCGTCCGTCCGTATGTGTGAAGGTTTTAAGTCTTTAAAATCAAGTAAGAGAGCTGAAACTTGGTACACGGCTTGGTTCTTTTGTTCACACAGACAAAGTGTGAAAATTGGCTCAATCGGTCAACGCCCACGCTCACTACTCGCTTCAATGTGAGACAACCTATATTTCACTATTTTTTTCAAAATGCCTTTTGGTCAAGTTAGACAGGAACTCAAATTTTGGTACTGAGCAATATTGGCCTAAAACCTTTACCAAGGCAAAAATTGGACTGCCCACAATATCGACCATGCCCACTTTTAACATGTTAGATATTTAAAAACCCGATTTCTCGGAAAGTTGACTCCAAATCGAAAAAAAATTTTATGACAAATATTAAAGATATTACAATTTGCTAAGTTTGGTCCATACAAAGTTTTGAGCTCCGCCCACTTCTAGGGGTGATTTAAGGAAAAAACGGTTTTTTTGCCGAAATAAATTTCGGTCTTAACGCATTTTATTATGGTTCTAACGAAATTACAATTAATTGATTTTTATTTTTAGCCCAAACCAACTTTTGGGGGTCGTGGCCTATACAAATAATAATGAATTCAGGACAAAAAATTTTAAGATTTGGTGCTACGCGGTATGTAGGATGATTATATAGGATTATATAGGAGTATTTCGGCAGGAGTATATAGAATTGATTTCTTTGCTGTACCATCGTGTGTTCAAAGAATAATTTGTGATGTTAGTTTTCAGGGGAGCTGAGTTCTCAACTGATCACCACTTAGTGCTGTGTAAATTGTTTTTCATTGGCAGTATTCCTTTGCCACCCAGGCGAAAACCAAGACTGGTGACCCGCATACGGTGGGAAAGGTTGCAGGATGCTGACTCTGATTTCAGAGAGCGTTTTGCAAAGCATATTTCGGAGAAGTCTGAACAAATTCCAACTGACCTTTTGAATGTAGAGGAGGAATGGCAGCTGTTTTTATCGGCAGTCATTGCCTCTGCAGGAAATGTTTGTGGAGTGAAGCGGCTTGGGGTAGCGGCTGGTGGTGAGAAAAGAACTGCTTGGTTTAAGAAGCCTGGAGTTCAAGAAGCAATCAGGGAGAAGAAGAAAGCCTTCATTGCGTGGATCCAATGTAGAAACTCAACTTCTCGAGCCCGGTACAATGAGGCGCGAAGGACTTCCAATCTGGCAGTCAGAACAGCCAAGGAACAGTCATTAAAAAAGCTCGGCGAGAAGATGGAGCACGATTACAGATCTGCAAACAAGATATTTTGGCAGACCATTCGCCGGCTCAGAGGAAGGAAGTTAAATATCATTCAAGGAGTAAAATCCAAGGACGGTACACTTCTTTCAAATGAGAGCGATGTCTTGCGCAGATGGAGAGAGCACTTTTCGGATTGGCTCAACCCCCAACAGGGCACTGAAATTGGCATTCCCACTGCTGACGAAATAAGGGCGGAGAATAGCCCCACAGTAGACGCGATAGCCCCACTGAAGCGATTAAATCGCTAAAAGTTGGCAAGTCTGCTGGAGTTGATGAAATCCGGCCAGAAATGCTCAAGGCAATGGGTGAAGAGGGTGTTAAATGGTCAACACGTGTCATTAAGGTGGCCTGAGATAGCGGGAAGGCACCTAGCGATTGGCAAACGGGAGTTATAGTGCCCATTTTCAAAAAAGGGAACAGGAGAAATTGCGCCAACTATAGGGGCATATCTGTCTTGAGTCTTCCGGGAAAAGTATTCGCGAAGGTGTTGGAAACGCGTTCCAGAGCTGTAATCGAGCCTTTGTTACGGGAAGAACAGTGCGGCTTTCGGCCTGGCAGAGGCACAACCGACCAGCTTTTTACTCTGAAGGTTATTCTTGAGAAGGCCTGGGAATATGCCGAACCGGACTATGCGTGTTTTGTAGATCTGGAAAAACCGAGTCCCTCGGTCATACGCCTTTTCCAGATCATACACTGTGGAGAGTTTTGCAGGACTATGCGCTGAGTGGGCCTCTTCTGAGAGCCATCCAGTCTTTGTGTGGAAACCGCAGAAGCTGTGTACGGATAAATGGCGTCAAATCCCGTCCTTTTGATGTGAGCGTTGGACTTTGCCAGTGCTGTGTTCTATCGCCGCTCTTTTTCATAGCATATATGGACTGGATGGTGAAGCGCAGTCTTGGCGAGCAATGTTTCGAATTGGCTGGCATCAGGATGAGCCATCTGATTTTCGCAGATCCTTTGGCCATCCTTGCATCATCCAAAGAGGAACTTCAACGAGCACTGGATAGGTTTGCAGCCGTCTGTGGTGATGCTGGGATGAAAGTAAACGTGAACAAATCGGAAGTGATGGTTGTTTCCCGAACTCCTGTGCAATGTACCCTGCACATAAATGGAGTTCCATTAAAACAGGTGGAGAAGATTAAGTATCTCGGGGTCTTTTCCACAAAAGATGGGAGGAGTGATACTGAGTTGTCCTGTAGAATTGGCCAAGCTGGAGCAATAGTAAAGGAATTGCGCCGGCCGGTCATCAGGAAAGCTGAGCTTGGAGTGAAAGCAAAGATCTCAGTTTTTAATTCAGTGTTCGTTCCGACCCTCATTTATGGTCATGAAATTTGGATAATGACTGAAAGAATTAGATCGCGGGTACAAGCTGCCGAAATGAGATTTTTGAGGTGCGTTGCTGGTCTTACTCTAAGGGACAGAGTGAGAAACGTCAGTATTCGTAGGAATCTTAATGTTGAGCAGCTACTTTTCGAGTGGAGAGATCGATTCTTCGATGGTTTGGACAAGTTGTTCGCATGCCCCCTGACAGACTTCCTAGACAGGTCATGCTAGCTGAGATGCGAACGGTAGGCCAAGAAACAGGTGGTGGGATCAGGTAAAGAACCTCTCTGAGTTCCGCCGGGGGATTGCGCCGGAGTCTCTTGAGTTGGTGGTGGAGGATCGAGAAAGGTGGAAGGACCATTTAGCCACCCTTGCTCCGCGACCCTTTTAAAGGATAAGCGGCATTCGAAAATGATGATGATGATGATGACGGTATATAGGGTCGGATCGGGTATATAGAAGTTTGTCAAAGACAAACTCTTGCACTTACTCACTCTTTTTTTGTCGTTTTACCTTGTTCTTCGGGTTCAGTTAGCTGGTTCAACTTTAAACCTCAGCAACACATACGGGTGCACCGCCATCTCCGATGTCAGTATGGAAATATCAAACTCCTCTTTTGACTAAAGAAAGTTATTTACTTATTTTTTGAAATTTTAATTTAGTGCAATTACAGAGACGAATCGCCTCATCCCGTAAACAAATACCCCCGGTGTCAAATTTTGTTGAACAGCGGAAGTACCGTTTACCAATGCTAAGCTGGTTGAAGTCGTGAAAACAAGTGTTTTCGGGAGCCTAAATGTATAATTAGTTTCAGGACTTAGCATTTACCTTTTTCGGTATTGTGTAGATAATTGCAAAGAGCTCTAGGAATATTGCCGACATACAGGGTCGAATTCGAATTCGAACCAGGATGGAATCGGCTACAGTGATCTACATGATCATCGCATTAAGACAATCATTGTGATCAACCAAATATTCTGTTTGCGTATGGTGATACGAGAATTATTCTTATTATTATTATTATTATTATTATAATAAGTGTACATGTATGTAAAAATTATGGTCCGAATTTTAAAGTGAACCGCCGGCCGATAGTTTAGTCAACGTTAAGATGATTTTTTGAATTCCTGAGTCGCCTATGGCACCTCGAACTAAATAGATCTTATGTGCCGTAACGTTTAAATATAGTACAAATCAGACTTGTGCTCAAGTTTTTGTTTATTTATATATGTAAGTAAGAGCTTAGTAATAAAATCAATTATTTATTGATAAAGCCAATTGCCTAAGTGATAATAAATAATTATTACTTTTGCAAAAAGAAGCAAAAAAATCTTGGGACATTCTGAGCCTCTAAGCAAGCTAACTTTGTCAGGTTGTAATAAAGGTACTAAAATTTGGGATATAACCAACTAAATATCTTTCATAGAGGGATACATTACGGTCGATAAAATATGACCTTTAACAGACCTTGTGTGGAATCGGCTAAGGTGATCTGTGATTTTTACATTTGATGACAGTCAATGTGATCAAACAAAATAATTCGTCTGCGTAAGGTGGTCACAAAAATATTGCACCGAATCGTTGCTTTATTTAGGCTTGAGATGTAGGAACATTTTTTTTTTATTCTTGCATGCAAAAAGTCAGCCTGAGTGTAGGCAAAAAAAAACAACTAACCAGAAAGTTTGAAAACAGGGGACCACCTGATTTTGGCCATGATTGATCGAGAGCTGTCTCAAGAAATTCGTGATGATCACAGTTTACGCAGACGAATTTTTAATTTAATATAAAACTTTTTGTTCCATTAGGGGTGAAGTACTCGTAAAGCCGGCTAGAAAACCTTTTTGGTTCTAGATTTTCCTTAAAGTAACACCAATTTCGTGAATGCTCATTTGCACCCTAAAAAATAATGAATTTAATTGTAAGACGAATTTAATTGTCCATTATTTGTTATTTTCAATAGCTCTGAGATTGATTTATGGCAAGTTACATAATTTTTGGCTCAACATCAGTTTCTTGTCTAATCAGCCGATGTCATAACTAGTTGCAATTTACTAAAACACTAGTATCGCAATCCTCTGAACGACGACGTTAATTTCTGTCCGTCTTCTGAAGTAACAGCTTCATTTGCCCCTTTTTGAGGCGCGTTAAGACTTGCTCGTTGAATCCAAACAGCAATTATTGGGACTATTGAGTGAAAGTACATTGATGTCGACACCGCACAGGCTTAAAGAAGTCTTGTGTCTTGTCTCCAACTCCAATTATTGTGAATCAATTTTTAAAATCAAAGCTGACCACGGAAGCCTAGTGGCTTTAAATTGAGATCGATTGAAAAGGAAAAGTGATGCATGCCCCAATCACCTTTTAAAGAGCAGGTCTCGTGGCCTATGGGTGCAATTAAATGCTGCAGAGCTGTTCTCGGGGGTCTTACCTTAAAGGGAAATGCATTTGCTTTGGTCGCACTTAATTATGTTAGTAATTTGTAATTTGAGCGTGTTTCCTTATCTGGGCTCTTCTTCGAATACTATTTTGGCACAGTGTAACATTGAAAGTCGACATTGCATTTTTGAGTGAACATAAAGGACGCGTAAGTATTTGTTATAATAAATACCATTAGTTACATATGGGCATTGTGTTAGCGTGGAAAATATGACAGCCGGACAACTTTATTTTTGGTGGCCAAACATGGTGCTTTTAGCGCTCTCAAATAAAACCTTATGAGTTAATTAAACACCATGAGTTCTGTTGCATGCTAACGTGTGTAGGTATTTGGATCTGAAAGCCTTTAATATTTATTGTTTTAACTCGGAATGGATGAGGTGTTTGCAAGGTAAGGCTTAGCTGGAGAGTAAAATATCCATTGTCCAAATATATACGTTTCGGACGTTTTTAATTCAGGTATATGCCACAGAAAGTTAGCAGGTTTTTTTTACCCGACCAAAGGTATATTAATTTTAGTGCATAGTTTGTAACACAGTGAAATAATCACCGAAGACCCCTAAAACCTTTTAGAGACATGATCGATACCTATAGGTGATCGTCCGGTCCGTCTGTCCGTCTGTCCGTCTGTCCGTCTGTCCGTCTGTCCGTCTCTCCGTCTGTCCCTCTGTCCGTCTGTCCGTCTGTCCGCCTGTCCGTCTGTCCGTCTGTCCATCTGCCCGTCTGTCCGTTTGTCCGTTTTTCCGTCTGTCCGTCTGTCCGTCTGTCCGTCTGTCCGTCTGTCCGTTTGTCCGTCTGTCCGTCTGTCCGTCTATCCGTCTGTCCGTCTGTCCGTCTGTCCGTCTGTCCGTCTGTCCGTCTGTCCGTCTGTCCGTCTGTCCGTCTCTCCGTCTGTCCGTCTGTCCGTCTGTCCGTCTGTCCGTCTGTCCGTCTGTCCGTCTGTCCGTCTGTCCGTCTGTCCGTCTGTCCGTCTGTCCGTCTGTCCGTCTGTCCGTCTGTCCGTCTGTCCGTCTGTCCGTCTGTCCGTCTGTCCGTCTGTCCGTCTGTCCGTCTGTCCGTCTCTCCGTCTGTCCCTCTGTCCGTCTGTCCGTCTGTCCGTCTGTCCGTCTGTCCGTCTGTCCGTCTGTCCGCCTGTCCGTCTGTCCGTCTGTCCGTCTGTCCATCTGCCCGTCTGTCCGTTTTTCCGTCTGTCCGTCTGTCCGTCTGTCCGTCTGTCCGTCTGTCCGTCTGTCCGTCTGTCCGTCTGTCCGTCTGTCCGTCTGTCCGTCTGTCCGTCTGTCCGTCTGTCCGTCTGTCCGTCTGTCCGTCTGTCCGTTTGTCCGTCTGTCCGTCTGTCCGTCTATCCGTCTGTCCGTCTGTCCGTCTGTCCGTCTGTCCGTCTGTCCGTCTGTCCGTCTGTCCGTCTGTCCGTCTGTCCGTCTGTCCGTCTGTCCGTATGTATGCAGTTTTGAGGTCTTTAAAATTGAGCTAGGAAATTGAAACTTGCAGCGTTGCTTGGTTCTCATTTTGTACAGACAAAGTATAAAAATTGAGAAGATCCGCCCACAGCCACTCCCACAATTGACTTGAATGTCAGACAACCTCAAATATACATTTTATTTTAAAATGCCTTTTGGTCAAGATAGACAAAACATATAAACTTAAATTTTGGTGGAGGGTAATATCGGCCAGAAGCCTTTAATTAGACAAAAATTGGACCGCCCTCTCTATTGACTATGCCCACTTTTAACATCTTAAATCTTTGAAAACCTGAATTCTCGGGAAATTCATTCTAAATCCAAAAAAAATTATGTGAGAAATATTAAAGATATTACCATTTGCTAGGTTTATTGCATATAAAGCTCCGCATACTTTTAGGGGGTGTTTTTGGGAAAACACCTGTTTTTTTAAGTATTACTTACTTACTTACTTACTTAAGGTGGCGCTACAGTCCGGGTTGGACCTGGGCCTCAGCCAACAAGCTTCGCCAGCCAGCTCTGTCTCTAGCTAGCCGTCTCCAGTTTCACACGCTAAGTTGGCTGAGGTCCTCTTCCACTTGCGTGCGCCACCTGAGTCTCGGTGCTCCTCTACCGCGCCGTCCCTGCGGTGTGGATTCGAAGATTTTCCGGGCCGGGGCGTTGGTGTCCATCCGCTCTAGATGACCCAGCCATCGTAGACGTTGTGTTTTGACTCTTTTGGCTAGGTCGGTATCGCTGTACAGCCCGTACAGTTCGTACAGTTTTTTAAGTATTAATATTCGCTTTTAACACATTTTCTCATGATTCCAATGAAATTAGAGTTAATTGATTTTAATTTTCAGCCTACGCCCTTTTAAGGGGCGTGTTCGGTACAAATAATTGACATTCAGTATATGAAATAGAACACAAAAATTTTAAATTTGGTGTTAACGGGAAAAGAGGGTCGGGTATTTAGAAGTTCGTTACGTTTTTTGCTTTTTTCAGTGACGTCTGGTGGATGGAAACGCATTGGTATGGTTAAAGCAATAATATTTGCAATTAAGACACCGTGTTTCTTATTCTGATTCAACTTTGAAGTGGTCACTTCATAATAAACTTCGATAATAAAACCACCATTCGAATGTTAGGTTAGTAGTGTCAGGAATGAATTTCTAGAATTTACGTAACTGTGTGTTAGAATTTCGAGCGTGCTATGTGCGCATATGTGGAGATAGGGGATTATAGACATAGTTATATCAAATATTGAAGTTTTAGACGCATAAAAATTTTTATGCATTTTGAAAGAAATAAGAGTGGATTCGTTTCTTTACAGCTCCTAGCGGATTGTGAACCCTTACCGCAGGTGAGGCGGTAGAGCTGGACCTAGGCAGCATGCTCGTTTTCATTCATGTTGCCCTGGAATACAGAGAAGAGTGATCCTGAAACTTTTACCCATAGAGGCAAGCACGCTCCGACACTTCTGCAAAATTTTAAAGATAACATAACCATAAACCATAACATCGGTAGCCAAGTCAACGGATTTAATGGTTTAACCACAGATGGTTCAAAAACAGGGGAAGGAACAGGTGCCGGTATTTTCTTAAAAGACTCGGAACAAAAAGTATGCTTGCCTTCTTGGCTTTTGCAGGGAAATTGGCTGTTTCAACAGGGACAATGTTTGGGTTGTTTTTGCCTTTTGAATGTTAAGTTCAACTGGTTCCCCATGGATCGCGATGGCCCGTTTTGGTGCCTAGTGTTTGTGTCGTCCTTTTCACCACACCCTGTTTAACCCAACCTAACCTGGCCTGGTGGCTTGGCTATAAAGAGAGCTATTGTCTTGTTTATGCGTTGTGCTACACCCAAAATGTGAGCAGGCCTCTCATAGTCAGTTACTCTAGGTATGATAAATATTAATATTTTCGGTGATGCTAAGTAGATACTGGACCCCATTCCACAGTTCATCCTAGATGCGTCGGTGTAAACGATTTATATGATCCAATCCCAGATCAAATTCATTGGAACCTGGCGTTTTATGAAATTCAGTGATAATCGTCAAGCCTTACGCGAAAATATTGCCAAAAAGTACTAAAGTGATGTCTAGGATGTCTATAAATAATGTCTTATATTAAATGCTTTTTGAGACACGTTATGATGCACATAGTAATTCGCTTACACCTGACTTTATCATGGTAGCAGAATTCATCGGATTTCTTATAATAAGATAAGAAATATCAATGCAATAAAAACATTCGAGGCTTATTGAGACAAGAAAAAAAATAGTATGACGTAACAGCACCGGTTGAACCAGGACCAGCTTATCAACCATGTATGCTGTGTGTGTTGTATTCTTCACATACAAGAGGACTTACAATTTGTTGCCGAATCCGAACGGCGCTTTGGGAAATTTTCGGGATAAATGTTACTCTCGCTCGGAGGGTTTGTCAGACTCTCGCGAAAGTGGGGGCTGTGAAAAAGAACGAGTCTTGTTATACCCCATCCCATAGGATAGGATGTATATTAAGTTTGTCACATAGTTTGTTACACGGTGAAATAATATTCGCAGACCCCCAAGACATTCAGGGCATATGATCGAGACCGAATTCTGAATCGAATAAACCATGTCCGTCCGTCCATCTGTCTGTATGTCACATATTTTTAGGCCTTAAATTTTAAGTTAGGGTGCTGAAATTTCGTACGTAATTTTCCACGTCATGTGAAGCAGTACAAGTGTAAACATTCTTGAAATCTGCCCAAAGACACGCCCACAATCGGTCTAAATGTGCAATTACCTCCACAGATTTCAAAACTGTAAGACGTTCTGAAGGGCTGAAATTTCACATTTATCATGTAATGAATGTAAGACACATTAAAGATGTAATGAATGTAAGACAATTAAAAAATTTAATTGTTAAACCTCCTCCAGTGGGCGTGACATCTATTTTAAGCGTAAATTTTCAAATGCAGTTTACTCTTTATTTTTGCTCGAAATTGAAAAAATTTTGCTTAATATTTTATGTAGAAAACGCGTAGTTCTACTTTTTGTTTTTACAAGAATTTGGACCACGCCAACATTTGGAGGCAGAATTGAAGAAAAACCTGAAATTTTTCAGAAAAACATGATTTTGACTGGCCTTGGGCCTAACTAGGAAAGCATCAAACATAAAAAGTAGCAGGTAAGCTTAACGAAACTTCAGTCCGGAGTTCGTCTATATATGCACGAACATTATAGTTACATTTGAGCGTAACTTGGAAATTAATTATAATTGATAGTTTGTAATTAGGGGTGGTTGGACCACACCCCTTTTCGAAGTTTGCACTACTTATAAAATGTCAAAAAATAACAATACCATCAGCATTTTACAATGTGGTAAAGGATGGGGTATTCAACGGCCCGTTTTACAGACTGTAGCATCTGCGTGCACACTGTAGCACTTACTCACTGGTTCACTGGTTTTTAGGTGGTTGAGGTAGAATTCGAACCCAGACCTCATGCACGCACGGCCAAACAGCTTTAAAATTTGGTGTTACAGGAAAGATAAGGTAGGGTTATCTAGAAACTCCTTACTGAAACTCCTACATTAATCTTTATCATGCAAACTCTGAAATTTGCATCAGGGAACATACTTCTCTGGAGACCCTTACTTTTATACCCAACCGAGGGAATATTAATTTTAATGCATTGATTGTAACATAGTGAAATAATCATCGTAGACCCCTAAGACCTTTTAGAGATACGATCGAGACCGATTCTTTTGTTGCACAGGCAAAGTATAAAAATTGGTTAAATCCGCCACAGCCACGCCCACTACTGACATCAATGTAAAACAGCCTCTATTTCACATTTTCTTTCAAAATACCTTTTGGTCAAAGGAGCTCAAATTTTAGTGCAGAGCAATACTGGGCCAAAACCTTTAAGAAGGCTAAAATTTCACCTCCCACTATATTGACCATGCCCACCTTTAACATGTAAGATCTTTAAAAACCCGATTTCTCGGAAAGTTCCCTCCAAATTGAAAAAAAATTACATATATTGAAGATATTACTATTTGCTAAGTTTGCTCCATATAAAGTTTTGAGCTCCGCCCACTTTTAGGGGCTTTTATAGGAAAAAACGTTTTTTTCCGAAATAGTTTTCGCTTTCCACGCATTTTCTCATGATTCTTACGATATTACAATTTATTGATTTTATTTTTCAGCTTACGCCCATTTTTGGGGACGTGGCCTATACAATTAATTTATGAATTCGGGTCAAAAAACTTTGAGATTTGGTGTTACACTGTATATAGGGTCGGGTATATAGAAGTTTGTGATAGCCAAACTTGTTCTTAATTCATTTACATTTGTGATCTTGTCATAGAGTGAATTCTTTTCAGAATTCTGTCTTTTCGGGATTTGGTTTGTCTTCCGAAAGTATATTTGTTCTCATTAGTTGACAAACATTTATTTATAGTCTGCATTTCATTAAAACTTCCATCAATTAATGAACCTATATACATTAGCAGTATTTGCATCGTTTGAGGTCAAAAATAATACTTTTGTTTGTCATTTTTTAAGTAAAGTAGCGCCTTACATGTCAATATTGAACTTATCAGTTTTAATTGAGTTTTCTCACAGGTTTTCCGATATTCAGACATAAAACCATTCATGACCAAATCAGTTGCATGAAATGGGTGTTGTAGGCAGGCATTGAACGTAATCCACGACCAATCAAACAAGTGGGCACCAGTACCACAAAATTGATTGTTCATTATTTGTATGCGCTTAATGTGTCAATAAATTACCAGCGCTAACGGCCGTATCTTTGTGCAGTGATTGAGTATTTCATCGAAAATAGTTTAGCCAAAGATATACCCAATGTAATGGTTTTTGCTGACAAGTTCAATCAGCAAACGCCACCGATAGATAGTATTAGGCTTGCAGCTTTGGTTCGTTTTTTTGTGCTCATAAATCGAATGAGTTTTTAAGGTCATGGCATTAGGTGCAGCAGAATTTTTTTTTTTAGAAAGACTTGCATTATCTAAGCTTCGGGATCTTGTTCTTGGTCGTGAGTATTAATAGTTTCATACATGTGAATGTTCTAAAAAGAAGGGGCGTGTAATATTATACCTAACCTTCGATGAACATTTAAAAAAAAAATCTTATCTTTTCCCCCAAAACGAATGACAATCAATATAATGTCCTTACGCTGAGTCTTTCAGCATTCAAGTTTGAAAAATTACCAAACCGGATCTTTCAATGTACGCACTGAAACGTGAATCATCTGTGCAAATAATATGCCCACGTCTTATGCAATATCGTTAACTTAGATCACAGTACCGAGTGGGGCATGCACTTATATTGTCGGACACTTTAGGCAATATCGGCTTAACCAAACCGAAAAGTTGTTATAGACTTTATTTTCCATTTATCCATCGAAAGTGCATACTGCAGCTACATTTTGTGCTCTGCCTTGCACTGAAAACGCCTGGACTAGTTCTGCAACAACCGTGGGAGAAATATGAAACTATTATCATAAATTAAAATGCGAAATGATATTTTTTTTATTGAATATGCGTAGATATACTGTTCACTGTTCGTGTGAGTGCAGTTGTATATTGGTGAATAATTTATATTTTTAGTTGGAATAATTATGCAAAATACTCGCATGAAAAGTGAGTCAATGTCAATAATTTGTCTTCTGAAATGCTGAGAAATTTGTTTGCTTGTAAATAATTATATATAATCCGATGATAAGATAGGTACCCTTAATCCGTGTAATTTTCGCCTCAACCAAAGACTTACTGTTAACAATTAACACAATCAGTGTTAATATTGTGGGAAAATGCTTTAGATTACTTAAAAATGTCGGGAATTCAATTAAATCAATGTTGCACGGGTGAAGCAAGTTTTAAAAATTTAAATAAATGTATGGATATAGAGTAAATTGAATGTAAACATTTTTTCTTGGCTTTTTAAGATCGTCAGTCGGTCTATATGAGGTACTGGGGGAAATGTAAAATAAATGTTCGAGTTAAATAACCCAACGAAGATTTTAGCTCTAATAAAGCTCTGCAAGATCCCTTAAGGAGTTATGCACAAAAGTAAAACTCCTAAAATTTCACTGTTGTAGAGTGTTATAAGAGTCTTCTTAAGCCTCACAAGTGTTAAATGGCCAAATAACTCTGATAAGGAAACTATAACTCTTGTTGTAAGAGCTGTTTTCTCATTGCTACCTCTGACAAAAGAGAGGAAGATATAATGCTGCAAGATCAGTTGTTTTTTTATAGTTTCATAAGAACACAAAGATGAAAAGAGAACAAAATACTGAAAAAAAAATGAAAATCGATTTGTACGATGGTTTTATATCTATGGCATTACTTTATTATTAACATTACAAAAAGGTTTTTCTTACATTATGGTGCTTTTGGTTTTGATAAATAAATAAAGGGCATCAAAAATATTTCATATTATTCAAAGACCCCACAAACATTGTTTGCCATGCCACTAGCAATTACTTGTAATTAATGTAATTTTCTAGAACTATTATGATGTGTAATTATCAAATGATAATTGTCATACTTCTGTTAGGTCTTTTTTGGGGTGAAAAGTGTTTGGGAACCATTTAGGGAAGAAAAAGTTGGTTTTTTTTAACCCCATCCCATAGGATACGAGGTATATTAATTTTGTCACATAGTTTGTAATACGGTGAAATAATAATGTTAGACCCCAAAAACCTCAAGGGCATATGATCGAGACCGAATTCTGCATCGAATAAGCCATGTCCGTCCGTCCGTCCGTCTGTATGTCACATGTTTTTAGGCCTTAAATTTTGAGTTAGGGTGCTGAAACTTCGTACGTGAGGTCTACGTCATGCGAGGCAGTACAAGTGTAAAAAGTTTTTAAATCCGCCCAATGACACGCCCACAATCGGTCTAAATGGGCAGCTACCTCCAGAGTTTTCAAAACTGTAAGACGTTCTTAAAGGCTGAAATTTGACATTTAGCATCTCCTGATGAATGTAAGATACCAAAAAGACAAATTTGATTGGTAAACCTCCTCTAGTAAGCGTGGCATCTACTTCAAGGGTAAATTTTCAAATGCAGCTTACTCAATGTTTTTGCTCGAATCTGAAAAAAAAAATTGCTTAATATTTTATGTAGAAAACGCTTAGTTTAACATTTTGTTCATACAAGGCTACAAGACTTTGGGCCACGCCTACATTTGGAGGCAGAATTGAAGAAAAACCTTAAATTTAATTCAATTTAAATAAATTTAAACTTAATTAAAAAACCTTTTCGAAGTTTGAATTACTTATAAAATGTCAAAAAATAGCTATGCCATCAGCATTTTACAATGTGGGATAGGATGGGGTATTCAACGGTCCGTTTTGCGGACTGTAACTTCTGCGTACACACTGTAGCACTTACTCACTGGTTTTTACAGGCAGTGGCCGAAGAATGAAAGTTGTCTTATAAGACTAAGGATTTTAATATCAAAGTCAATCTTTCTTTACAAGAGTTGCACATTTTTTTCAAAATTAAAGCTCTTTTAAGGCTATTATTACAAAACTCAAACTCTACAAGAGTTGAAGTCTTATAACAAGAGTCTTATAAGACCCCATTATACTCTTGTAATAAGAGTTAAGGGCAACAGGAGTTATACTTTCTTAAAAAGAGTTTTACAAGATCATTTTTGAATCTGATGACAAGATTTTATGCCTGACGAGCATTGTAAGAGTCTAATAAGAGCTATTTTGACATTTTTAGCGTCTAACTCTCAAGAGTATGTTTGTTGGGAAGGGTGCTATTTTGATGTTTATGTTTGAATAAAATATATTAAAGCTACTTACGCCTTAAATTAACGGTGTGGTCAAAAGCTCTGTAAGTAAATACTTAACGGATCAGATATTTTTGCTTTGCTAAAAAGTGTTAAGTGCTTTGACTTTTTGGCGATCCGTTCAAAAATCGCGTAGTAGAGTCCATCCAATCGCGTTGTAACTTCTAAATTGTAAGTCGTAAACAGACAAAATTTTATGTGCTTTTAAACTGCAGAAATAGTCCCAATGAGGTCACTTTTGTTTTAAGCAAAAATTACGGTTTAATTACAGTTTGAAGTTTCATGGGAAAATGGATAAAATTTGTTTCAGTACGTTTTTTTAAGAAGCTCGGAAGGCAAGAACTAGAAAAACGAAACTTATGTTTAGTAAATAAGTGAATACTGAACTTCGCTGACATTTTTTTTTTAAGATATTGAGAAAACAATTATACGCAATCATAATTGGAGCAATATGAAAACTAATGTGCAAAGCAGAGTCTGTATTTGGAACGCTATCCAAAGGAAGATCAAACAGGTCAATCACATGAAACATTATGCTCCCAATAAATCCCTAGAATGTTGAGCGTGTATTATTTTATCACTTTTGTTTTAGAAAAGTGAAATCCACTACCACAAGAAAGCTTCAGGTGTCGGTTAATAAATAACACCTTCGAAAAATTTAGAACTAGTAAAGAAGCCTGACGTACGACAGGAACAACGCGGCACACATCGATTAAAAATAAAAATAAAAAATGCCCTGGGCCAAACCCAACCCCACGCGAGCCAACAACTCTCGCGGTGAGCTACCTAGTTACATAATTTTGACCCTGCATTAGCGCTTTGAATACCTATGCACATAACTTTTTATTGTAAGGGAAATTTATAGTTTTTACTTTTTACTTTTGATTTTTACCTTTTTACTTTTAAATAAAAAAAAAAAAACCAATGAAACTCGAGCCGAACACAGTTCAGTTTCAGTTCTTAATGCTTTTTATTATGTAATTCATGATTTCTTAAACGCTAGACAAAAATGCTTAAAACTAGCTTAATAAACTTAACTATCCTAACATAACTTACTGGCCCTTCGCGGGCGCTCTAAGCTAAACTTAATTCTTATAAATTATGTCTTTCGACCTAAACTAACTTACATTACAATACTTTATATAAAAGAACAAAATTTAAAACTAAGAAAAATTTTTTTATTGAGAAAAAACTTAGTAACTGAACGTTTTTTTTATTTCTTATATATAAAACTTAAAGCTACCTTAAAATAAAAATAAAAATAAGACTTAACCTTACTTAACTAATTGCGTAATTAAATACGCACTTTTTTTTATTCAGTGCTGTGCTTTTTATGTTTTTTTTTGTTTTTTTATGTAAATAAAATCTTAAAACTACCTTAACCTAGACACTTAAGAACTATGTAAGCCGGCCAAGGCTTAGCGGCAACCGACTTTGCCGAACAGAGAAAACCTTAACCCGGATCGATAGGGATCGACGAGGGAGTTCCCTCGGTTAGCCACCAGAATTGCTGGTGCTGTTTATGTACATCTCCCACATCCCAGGAGGATACCGATCTGCTGAATCCGAGACGCTCCTCAGCGCTCCGTGTGACGTCTCGGTTGTATTTGAGTCGCCTGTCAACAGTTGTCCGAGCAACATGGAAGATTAAGGGCACAGCCGATCTATCCTGGATCAGGCCTGCCTGGTCAAAATAGAGGAATGCCTCCGGGGGGACGAAGCCATTCAGACGCACACTCTCATGATACATGAAATTTGGGCAATAAGCCCCTGAGATCAGGTTATTCGTCGAGGTCATAGCTCTTGCAATGTGCCTTCGAGTCAGCTTAATGAGGAAATTATCCACTCTGATCAGATTCGCCCTGTTGTACAGGACCTCATTGGAATAGTACTTTGTGTACTCGGACTCCGGAGTTCGATATAAGCGAAGGTAAGCCCGAAGACAAGCCCTCTCGAAAACCCGAATCCTTTCCATTCTACTTGCCCCTATTTTGAACCACACGGGACAACCATATGCGAGCATAGGCCGAATAAGGGCCATGTAGCAGATTACCTTCACCCTCGCATCGAGTTGGCTGCTATAAAACAGTCTCTTTGTTAGGGCAAAGGCACCCCGGGCTCTGGATAAAGCAACATCTACATGTTTGTTAAAATACAGATATTGGTCTAGCCAGAGTCCAAGGTATCTGACTACATTTTTACACGCAAGTGGAAGCCCGCGCTGTCCAACGATAGAAAACTTTCGCCAGTTCTTTTTGGTATCCCAAGAGGCCAAAGACAACGGCGTTCTGAACAGAATGGTTTCCGACTTCTGGAAATTGATCCTCAACTTCCAGTCGTCGCAGTATTGCTGAATTTTGTCGAAGTCACGTTGCAATAATGCTACAATGACCTCGATTTTAGGCCCTGATCTGTACGCGATCAAATCGTCGGCATACGCTATCGCAAAATGAAGAGATCATTCATATCAGATCAGCTGTGTAAATATTGAAGAGAATCGGCGAATTGACCGCTCCCTGTTGCAGACCGTTTTTGATGTTGAACACACTAGTAGAAGTCACATTGCCGTGCTTAACGACAAACTTTCTGCCTGAGAGCATATTAAGCAACATGTATAGAAGAGGTTTGCTGATGCCTAACCTATTCAACTTGTAGAAGAGTCCTTCTAACCATACGGTATCAAAGGCCTTCTCGAAGTCAATCAGGCAGGCACCTGTGCATTGGTTCTTGCTTTTGTACCATTGGATATCTGATATCAGTTTAGACGCGGCATGTATCGTATCATGTCCCGCCTTGAAACCGAATTGTTTATCCGGAACTATTTTATTGTCCTCAATCCACTTAGTCAAAGCTCTATTGATCACCTTCTCGAATACCTTGCTGATATTCGGAAGAAGACTTATTGACCGGAGATTTGTCGGATTGGAGTTATCCTTTCCTTTTTTGGGGATCGGATGTACCACAGCGATCTTCCAATGTTCTGGATAATGTGCATTATTTAGAGCATTGTTGAGTGGCGTAGATTTCCACCGCTCCTGGAGGAAGATGTCGAAGCACAATGTTCGATATTCCATCGATTCCCACAGATTTCTTCTTTTTCAATGCTTCGAAGATCGTTTGTAGTTTTACCTTCGATACGAACGGGGCCTGGACCCTTTCATTGGCGACGGCATTATATGCCAAAAAGTCGTCATTGAACCCGGTAAAACCAGTATTCTCTGATCGCCAGTGTTCTAAGTCACTTCGGAGGTAAAAGTTTTGAACCAGGACTCTATTCTCCAGGTCGTGATTCGGGCGGACGTACACGTCCGGAAAAGCAGTTCCTATAGCCTCCACTTTCTCCCGCGGATCTTCGATCACGAAAAAGTCGTCATCATCAACAGCGTCCCTAGGATCTATTCCTGCTGCTGTCAGTAACTGTTCGTTGTTTGTCGTTCGGGGGATTTTAAGACAAGGAAGTTCGTTGTCATCGTTACTCTTTGCGATCCTGCTTTTGTCAGGTCTCGGGCGAAGCGAGTCCAACGTGTCCTACCGTAGTTGTAGGAGTACGCTTGGACGAACTCGTCCAATTCCGCAATTTCGTTAGGAATAGTTATTTCTGCACTTAGTCCGCAATAGTCACTGTCATACACAAACGTGCGCAGACAGTTTATAGTTTGTCGGTCCACCACGTCCGTCAAGTGTAAAGTTCGTCAAACAGCAGTAGATCCAGATAGGAGCCGCACCTAGGATACGATGGACTATCTGTCGCTTTCAAATCGAGCCGAAACTCGACACTGTGTTCACCCAACTAATTAAAAAGTGAGTTTCCTCTAGGATTAGGTGTTTGGTTTTCCCAATCTCTATGTTTGGCGTTTAGATCTCCAGCCATGAGGAAAAAGTTCTCCCCCAACTCCAGCCTTCTCCCCCGACTCCGCGAGCCGAACACTCTACCAGCGAGCTACCGAGTCACACGAAATGGACTTGTTATTTGGCGACTGTACGTGACATACTTACGCACATAGCGCTTTATTATATAAGGGATGATCAAAGCATCTAGAGCAGAGCCCGGCGTGCTAGGGAAGGCCCCTGTACAGCCAAGATAAGTCGTTCTTTGGAGATTTGCAAAAGAAGCAGTTACACGTTTCTGCGAAAGCCTGTTCCACCAAACACCCGAGGCTTATGAGAGGAGTGGTCTAACCATGGCCGTATGACCACTCCTTAGGACTCTTTTCGGAGATAAGCCCCATGTCTTGCCAAAAGCACCTCTGCACTACCAGAAAGTGGACAATGCTTTTTCGGGTTTGGGTTCAAAATGCTTGGACCATAGAAGTTTTTTATCAAGGAATACTTCCATTTGACTTCATCGGATATCGGGATACTGACAGCTTTAAGCACGAGTTGAGTCAGACCAGTGCCTTCCTCCTTCCTAAATCCTACCAACAAGGCTTTGAAGAGCAGTTTTGCAGGATTTTCCGCGCTGAAAAGTATGTTGCATCTCAGAATGTTTGATGTTGGATGATGAATCTCACAGAGCCAAACGCCTATGCTTGCCCTCATTTCATTTACTTTTCATCTCTTATTTCATCCCACTTACTAGGGGCACAGTGATTTCTTCAAAAGGTAGGAGGAATCAATAGTTATCGAAGTATCGAAAACTATCCTTAAAAAGTTCCTACTACTTACGAATGAAGATATTTAAAATACACTGGTGGACAAAATTAGAGGAACAGAAGCAAAAAGTTAAATATTTTAATATTTTTTTGATGGGTATATTTTTTAGTTTTACATAATTTCAAAGAAAAAAAAAGTTTTTTTCCCTCTTTTTATATGAAAAAGCACTAAAACCTAAAAAAGAGATATTTTTCAATATCTAATGGTTTCATTAATTTATAAAACATCAAACAAAAAACTATCATCGTTCCTCTAATTTTGTCCAGCAGTGTATATGAATGAATATATAAATTTTTAGTAGTTGTTTTATGGATTTAAAATTTAAGAAATTGTAAAAAAAGTCATAAGAATGTATGTTTTCGCCTGTATCCTCCAAACGGTATAAAGTAGAATTTTCAAAAAAAAGGAATAGCTCATCTTCTACAATTTCGTAAAAAAAGCTATAGCAAACTGCGAATATTCAAATATTTCGCAGTTTTACTCAAACACGAAAAAACATTTACGAAATCAATTTTAAAATGTTGCTAGTCCCTTAACGGTTATGACGATATTGATTAAATTTATCTGAAATACGTAACGTTTACAAGGCAAGCTAACTGCATAAAAAACGTTTCAAAATTACCGTTTTCAATCTCAAGTTTCTAGGCCCATTAAAGCAGACAAAAGAAAACCAGTGAGTAAGTGCTACAGTGTGTACGCAGAACTTACAGTCCGTAAAACGGACCGTTGAATACCCCATCCTATCCCATATTGTAAAATGCTGATGACATGGTTATTTTTTGACATTTTATAAGTAATGCAAACTTCGAAAAGGGGTGTGGTCCAACCGCCCCTAATGAGAAACCACATATATATCCAAGTTACACTTAAATGTACGTAAAAATGCAATTTTTTGGTCCAAATTCAACATTTTTGAAAAATCGACCCTTAAAAGGGGGCGTGGCTAAAAACTTTATATGAACGAAATCTGGACTGAAGTCTCATTTACCTAACTTGCTACTTTTTTTGTTTCACTCTTTCCTAAATTAGGCTCAAGGCTAGTCGAAATTAAGTTTTTCAGGACAATTTTAGGTTTTTCTTCAATTCTGCCTCCAAATATGGGCGTGGAAAATGTAGAACTAAGCGTTTTCTACATAAAATATTAAGCAATTTTTTTTTAATTTTGAGCAAAAATATTGAGTAAACTGCATTTGAAAATTTACTATTAAAATAGATGCCACGCCCACTAGAGGGGGTTTACCGATTTAATTTTTCTTTTTTATGTCTTAAATTTATTAGGAGATACTAAATATTAAATTTCAGCCTTTTAGAACGTCTTACAGTTACGAAAATTCTGGAGGTAGTTGCACATTTAGACCGATTGTGGGCGTGTCTTTGGGCGGATTTCACAAATTTTTACACTTGTACTGCTTCGCATGACGCGGACCTTACGTACGAAGTTTCAGCACCCTCGCTCAAAATTTAAGGCCTAAAAACATGTGACATACAGACGGACGGACGGACATGGCTCATTCGATTCAGAATTCAGTCTCGATCATATGCCCTTAAGGTCTTGGGGGTCTACCATTATTATTTCACCGTGTTACAAACTATGTGACAAATTTAACATACCTCCTATCCTATGGGATGGGGTATAAAAAACAACATGTTTAACCGCTTTTTCAGAAATCTATAGAGAGTGGCGTAACAGCTCGAGGTGAACCAGGGCCAACTTTTCAACAATTTATGCTGTGTTCGTTAATTTCTTCACATACATGGGGACCTACAATTTTTTTCCGATTCCGAACGGCCCTTTGAGAAGTTTTTCAAGACAAATTATACTCCCGAAGGGCTTGTCAGACCCTCGCGGAGGTGGGGACCGTGAAAAAGAACGAGTATTTTTTTCAGGTGACTAGGATTTCAGAAATCCATGTCCGCAGAATTGAAGAGAAGTGGTCAATGTTGTAAAATTGAAAAAATGTCTCACGGTGATTGAAAAAAAAAAAATCGAAACCGTTGCTTTATGGATTTAAAATTTCAAAAATGACTGGACATGATTCTTCTTAAGAAATTAAAAAAAAGCTTTAACAGTTTTGAAATAGTAAATGGCTTCCTAGATGTGCTTGAGAACACTCTAGTTCATTGACTGAAATGATGCTGCTAGGAAATAATTAATATCTTAACTCTGGGCCATTTATTTAACATCAACCAAATTTGACGAAGGCACAACCACATGAACGCTAACAAACACAACAGATATGAAAAACAAAGCAATAAACTCATAACAGATTTTTTTTAAATAAAAATTAAACGAGAAGTTTTTTGGTAGCCTTTTTTATAAAGAAACGAAACTAAAAAATCACTAAATATTAGAACAGAAAAACATCAAACATAAAAAAAAACAGGCAAACATCGCCAAAGGAATTCACTTTATTTCAAATTACCTTTAACAATCACAAACAGAATTTGCATTAATCAGAGTTTTAATAAATAAATTTAAGTACGACTTAAGCTATAACTTATGCTTATATTGCACTTATAAAATTTTTTCTTAGCGGCTTAAAAAATTTAAAGACACCGTCCTGACGCCAAGTAAAATACAAAAACCTTCCTCCTATGTGGACCCTTTTTTCTCAAGAACAAAGTTCACAATATGTTTATTTTGTTTAAACTTGTGCTTCTTTTACCTCATTTTTCATGTATTTTGATTAAGGCTTATAAACATACTCAGGCTCTGGCCAGACTACTTCAAACAGCTTAAAATAACTCGGAGTTCAGAAATAAATAAGAAAAAGAACCAAAAATAACCTTAGACGAAAAGGGATACAAATAGTTTAAGCCTATAGTTTCTTCACTAGTGTTTTCTCTTGTGAGAGTCTGTATTATATCTCGCATACATGGGAGCCATATGCTTGTTATTGTCCTTTTTGATCATAGCCTGAATGATACGTGCTGATGCCGCATTTTGTTCGTCATCGTCCATCGGAAATACAACCGGACCCTTGTGGGACTTCTTCTTTTTGTACGACTTTGGCTTTCGCTGAAAATAGTTGGCATAATCATTGTGTGGCCGATAGCCCTTGTTGTTATTGAACTGCTTGGGAAACGTGGAGTAGTGCTTAAGTCCTGGAGTTGTGTAAACACCTTTTATGCCACCATTGTGAGGGGTCTTAGGTCCCCCGTTGTCGTATTGTGGTCTTATGGCGACAGGTTTCGATGATATATAGTCCGTATGCAAACCTTGGTTCTGAGTTGCAATTGGATTCGGTTGAGGCTTTTTCATTGCTTTCGGTGGAAGATATTCTTGCTCATTCTGATTGAGATACGATTGTATTTGAAAATTGGTATTCTTCTCCAAAGGTTCTGGTTCTACTACTACACTCATAGCTTTCCAATCGCTTTCATCAGTGTCGTATGGCACAGGCTTGGGTTGGAAACCATATTCGCTTTCCACATTTGGCATGTAGCTGTTTTGAGGGCTTCTGAGTCTCTCGCTCATGCCAGGCACAGCCATTTCCATTGAGATCTGTTTTATTCTGGCCTGAGGACGCAGTTCGATAAGACTTGGAACTTTTGGTTTTGAGTGTGTTAGATCTTCGTAGGACTTTTTCACCGGCTTGAAATCTGAACTGAGAACTATATGCTCCTGATCTTTGCTGTAATGATTGATCTTCGACTGGGACGAATCCTCGTTTTGTCTTAGCTCAGCATGTGGAGAATCGGTAACAGGGTGAGAATTAGCTCCAACTGTCTTTACAACTGCATTAAATCCGTTTTTCGAATCGGCTGTGTAGTGAACGGTTCTTATCGATCCGTCTGGTTCTAGAACACTGTACTGGCCCTTGATTGTGTCACCCTCCCGTGACTCCCACTGCGATTTAACATCTCCTGTGTTCAGGTCTTTAACTCCGTAGCTGAAGGCATATCCTGGGTGTTCCTGTAAAGAAAAGAATACCAATTTCGTATATCTATAAATTGAGAATTTAAAAAAAAAAAACAATATTAATTTTGGTTGCATTAAAATGATGAGGTTTAATAAATAATTCTACACACAGGATTCACGTTTACAAATTTTGAATTTTGCATTTGGAATTAAAATGAATTTTAGCATTTAAGAGATAATTTTGGATGGATCTTTTGTCTCATTAAAAATTTGTAGCATGTTATTGTTGAGACTTACAACTAACAGTGACAAACCAGTTAAACGATCATTTCAGCTTTAAATCGAAATTAAACCTGGGGCAAATAAATCGATATCACAAGGGATGAGTTACATATGGCTCCTTTAAACCTTGAAATGTAAAAAAAAAACTGAAAACAGTGGGTTGAGTTCACCAGACTTAAAGGTATCATAGACAATGAATGGCCCTGACATAGTTTTCAAATATACCAAAGGTAGACGAATAAACACCTACATCATAATTCATTGACAACTGCTGATTTATATGTGAAGCTTTGGGGCTTTTACGCAATATCCTGCAGAGCAGAGCTGATAGAATCGACATCATTCAGATCGGTTCACAGCGGGGATACATTTTAGATCATGCCCACCGATTGTCCGAAACGATAAACCAAGCATTCAGTGTCGGGTGTAAGTAGTATAAATAACCCGGGACTAAAAACGCTCATATGAGGTGGTAAAAATAAGCCTAAATGCACATGATTACATAAAACCAGCGCAAAAAACCCAAGGCTTTGTCTAAACGCATTTGCGTTTTCCTTTTTTTCTCTGTCAATGGCTTTGATATCGTTAAAGCATAATAAACTGCATAAAAAGATAGATGTTGCGTTTTATATTTTGGCAAGCCCAATGGTAAGCCCACACCTCTATGTAGGACCGTACATTGCGGCATCGTGCGGTCATAGGGGCCGTGGCTGTGCATGTTATTAACGAGAGGTGACGGAAAATTTGATTTTCCATACGAAACTCGTTCCAAATCCGTTCCAAGATAGCAAATGGGTCGTCGCAGTCACTATTACCGTCGATGTCGTTACCATAGTCAGGTTGTCGTACATTAACCTAGCCGTTTTGATTTTGAAGTAGATATATTAAATAACAGTATATGCGGTGCGTTTTGCGTGTACGCATTGAGAAGTGCCTTTCACTTGCTAGCGATAACGCCTTATTTTATTCGGTCAAGAATATGAGTAGACCATAATGTAGGTACCAGACTTTACAATGTCCTTTGCTAGAAAAATGTAAAAAAGCAATTATCGAAATAAAGTTTTGGCAACTTGCTTATCGACAAAATTGATATTTGAAATTTTGTTTATTTTATATGGAAAATTATTGAATATAGTGTAGCACTAGACTGCGATACGAGATCTGTTTTTTTTTTTTTTTTTTTTTGGAGGTTGTTACTATCCGATGGAGCACTCAGACACAACTACTGGTCCATGGTAGTACCATGCAGACACCTTACATTGATTTATTTAGTTTACCAGTCTTTCGAAGAAAGATGAGAGGGAGCTTCAGTGATGAAGAGCTTAGGTGTTCGGCACTCACCACGTCAGCCCCAAAGATCCGCCACCTGATGCAAGCAAAGACAAACTACAAAGGAAGTGTTCCGCTGTATCGTCGTCCTCTCCACAGGCAGGACAGGTGGTGGTTTCGCTTAAGCCTAACACATTCAAGTGTCTAGCAAAAGCTTGGTGGCCGGTAAGGACGCCTACAAGAAGTCTGCAATCGATTCTCCTAAGAGATAGAAGAAAAGACGCTGACCCCTCGCAAATGTCCGGGCGTAGTCGTTTAGTCTGTCTGCACCCATTGAAGTCACGCCAGCGAGCCCTGTGCTCACGAGAAATCCCAAGTATCAATGGCAGACGTAACAACAGATACAGGCAGGCCTATGGCAGGTTCAGGTCCTGTGAAAACCTCTTCTGGCAAGCTCATCAGAGATCTCATTTCCCTGGATACCAGTGTGACCTGGAACCCAAACAAGATTCACTGCATTTAGTCTTCCGACTAAGTTCAATGATTTCTTGAGTTCGAGCACTATCTTGGACGAGGTAAAAGGGTTAAGCAACGCATTTAGAGCGGCTTGGCTGTCACTGCAAACGCATGTGCTTCTTGCCCTCCACCTGTTACCGTGCTTCTTGCCCTCCACCTGTTGCCCTCCACCAAAAACCGCCTCTCTTTAAGCGAAAGATGGTTTTCAGCGTACCCCCCATGATAGATATATCAAGGGGGGGAGGTTCATCAAAGCATCTAGAGCAGAGCCCGGCGTGCTAGGGAAGGCCCTTGTGCAGCCAAGACAAACCAATCTTTGGAGTTTGGCAAAAGAGGCAGTAACACGTTTCCGCGAAAGCCTGCTCCACCAAACAACCGATGCGTATGAGAGGAGTGGTCTCACCATGATCGTATAGATCCAGAGGACCCTTTTCGGAGTTAAGCCCCATGTCTTGCCAAAAGCGCCTCTGCACTGCCAGAAGGTGGACAATGCTTTTTCGGTTTTTGATTCAACATGCTTGCATCAAAGAAGTTTTCTATCAAGGATTACTCCCAAATATTTGACTTCATCGGGTATCGGGATAGTGACAGCTTTAAGCACGAGTTGAGTCAGACCAGTGACATTCCTCCTTCTCGTAAAGCGAACAACCGTCGTTTTAAAAGTACGTATCATATTTAATCTTCAACTTAATCTGTGGAAATACACAGGTAGCTACCTACCTACCTACCTATACAATATTTTTCACTTTGTTCTTAAAAAGGACTTCAGTCAATACCATTGCCGATACAGGCCCTCCATTCTCTTTACTTGAACCATGGACGCAATTTTTCTTAGCGAGACTGCAAGCGAAAATGGAACTCGTTACCTGCTAGCATTAATAATATCACAAGAATCACAACAATAACAATAATAATAAACAAGGGCTTTAGTTTTGAGCTAGGGACCTGAAATCTTAGGAATGCTCTGCTCCTTTGCATCCAAAGCAATACAAGTCTTGACATTTCTTTCTTGCCCACAGACACGCCCATAATCGGTCTAAGAAATCCAAGTATATATTTGGGTTATTGTTCGCACAGCTAAACATCATTTTTCAATATGTTGTGCAAAAAACAAAGAAAACATGTGTAGAACTCTTATGGTCTCAAAGTTTTAGGCAACGCCCAAATTCGAAGGCAGAATTTAAAAAGAGTCCTTTTTCCTAACTTACGCAAAAGAATAAAAAACCAGTGAGTAAGTGCTACAGTGTGTACGCAGAAATTACAGTGCGCAAAACGGGCCGTTGAATACCCCATCCTATCCCACATTGTAAAATGCTGATGGCATAGTTATTTTTTGACATTTTATAAGTAATACAAACTTCGAAAAGGGGCGTGCTCCAACCGCCCTAGCAAACTATGAATTATAAGATATTTCCGATATTTCCAAGTTACACTTAAATGCACATAAAAATGCAATTTTTTTGTTCAAATTCAATATTTTTAAAAAGCTTTACACGAAAGAAATCTATACTGAGGTCTCGTTTACCTAACCTGCTACTTTTTTTGTTCCATGCTTTCCTAAATTAGGCTCAAGACCAGTCGAAATTAAGTTTTTCTGGAAAATTTTAGGTTTTTCTTCAATTCTGCCTCCAAATGTGGGCGTGGTCCAAAGTCTTGCATAAGCAAAATGTGGAACTAAGCGTTTTCTACATAAAATATTAAGTACATTTTTTTCAATTTCGAGCAAAAATATTGAGTAAACTGCATTTGAAAAATTACCCTTAAAATAGATGCCACGCCCACTAGAGGAGGTTTACCAACTAAATTTGTCTATTTGTTTGTCTTACATTCATCAGGAGATACTTAATGTCAAATTTCTGCCTTTTAGAACGTCTTACAGTTTTGAAAACTCTGGAGGTAGTTGCACATTTAGACCGATTGTGGGCGTGTCTTTGGGCGGATTTCAAAAATACACTTGTACTGCTTCGCATGACGTGGACCTTACGTACGAAGTTTCAGCACCCTAGCTCAAAATTTAAGGCCTAAAAACATGTGGCATACAGACGGACGGACGGACGGACGGCGTGGCTCATTCGATTCAGAATTCGGTCTCGATCATATGCCCTTAAGGTCATTGGGGGTCTACCATTATTATTTCAACGTGTCACAAACTATGTGACAAACTTAATATACCTCCTATCCTATGGGATGGGGTATAAAAATACATAATTGAGATGAAAACTGAGTGCAAAGATCGGACGAAAATAGCGATTGTTTTTGCTGTCCAAAACAACTGCCTACTGCGGCTGCGAAACACATAATATTCATTGATCCTCATCCTTTTCATTGATAGAGTAGAAGAGAGTATATTTTCACAGTCCTAATAGATACAAAGTTTGTGAAAAAAATAGAAGTATCCCAAAACGACGTGCGACCTGCTTTTTGTTTCGATTAACAGCTACACTTGGGGCCTACCAAACAGAGCCATAAACCAGTGAGTAAGTGCTACAGTGTGTACGCAGAAGTTACAGTCCGTAAAACGGACCGCATCCTATCCTACATTGTTAAATGCTATAGATATTAAATAAGTAGTACAAGCTGTGAAAAGGGGCGTGGTCCAACCGCCCTTTATTAAAAAATATATACAGTAGTGGAAATTCGATTATGAACAGACCACACAAAAAATTTGAAATTGCATTTTAAATCACCTTGGTGGCAACTCGTGCTCAAAATAGGAGTGAAAGATACTCTCTCGATACCATGCATAAACCGTTAAATTTAAAAGCTTTTTCATTCTCCATTCGTGGACTCACTAGAAGTTTTAAAAGAAGGTCCCAGAAAATAATGCAGTTTTGGTGGAAGTTCGATTATGAACAGTTGCGTTATTTGTTCTATTGCGGGGAAGTTGATCGGAAATTTTGGGTGAAATTTTTAATTTGATGTTTTATAAAATAACTTTAATAAATAACCGCAAGAAAAAGTGCAAAATCTGACAGTGCCAAGTCAAAATGAGGGCTTAGGGGGAAACTCTACAAATTGACAATGGCACGTGGAATGTCTCGTCGCTAACGAGGAAGGAACTTGAACTGGTTGAGGAGGCCAAAAAGTATCAGCTCGATGCAACTGGCATCTCCTCAACTAAGTGGAAGGGTTCTGGAACCAAAGACTTCGATGATGGGTGGAAGCTCTTCTAGTCTGGCGTCCCAAATCACATGACTGCACAGGTGGGTTTGGGGATACTCAAAAGCCCCCGGTTGTCAGAAAATGTATTCGATGTCATTATGTTAGGGGGAAGGATTCTGATCTTAAAACTTAATCTTGAACGATCGACTCTGGCTCTGGTTCAGGTTCATGCACCAAATCGAGAGTCAGAATATGAGTCCTTTTTGAACGAAGCTGATGCTGCCCTGGACAGAGTGGCAGAAACGGACTTCTTTCTCCTGATGGGCGACTTCAATGCACATGTGGGTACGGACGACAGAACTTGGAGGAGTGTGATCGGGAGGCACGGTAACCCGGATCAAAACAGGAACGGGGGGAAGTTGTTGGACTTTTGCTGTGCATATGGCTTGTCCATCATGAACACCTTTTTCCCACACAAAGCCATTCACAAATACACATGGTACAAGCACAATTTGAATCAGAAGTCACTGATTGATTTCTTTGTTGTACCATCGTGTGTTCAAAGAATGATTTCTGATTTTCGAGTTTTCAGGGGAGCTGAGTTGTCAACTGATCACCACTTAGTGTTGTGTAAATTGTTCTTGAGTGACAGTATTCCTTTGCCACCCAGGCGAAAACCAAGCCTGGTTTTTTTTCCGTGGGTGGGAAAAACCTTCATAGGCACTACGAGGACCGGCCGCGCGTGCTCATAGTAGTGTGAGATTCTTACTCACTAAAAAACCTCCCATTTTCTGTCAGACTACGAATAAGTTTCCTTAACAAGTAGTTCAAGCTTCTGTAGTAATCGCGTGTGGCAGGCTGCCTTCCAACGAAGGCACCTACAATACCGTCAATTTATGCGGTTTCATCTTATCCTGCTAGACCTTACGGTCTCATTCGTTGTAGTCGGCGCGTAAGATTTGTCTGATCCAAAGTTCGGATAATTTCACTGTTGCAGTGTCCGCGAAGACGAGTACTAAGTTTGCGAGCAAAGTTTGTTACCTCATCAGTCACGGTTGCGATTCCAAGATCTCGGTGTAGATCGCTATTTCTTATGTACCATGAAGCATTAACGATTGCTCTGAGTGTCCTATTTTGAAAAGTTTCTAAAGTAGATATATTGCTTGGTTTAGTACAACCCCAGAGTTGTAAGCCGTACGTCCAAGATGGTTTTAGCACTTGCTTATACAAAAGCAGTTTGTTATATATGCTTAGTTTCGAAAATCTTCCGATAAGCCAATTCATTTCTCTTAACTTGATTTCGAGCTCGTCGCGTGTCTTTTTGTGCGGATTCCATTTAAGTTTTGCGTCCAGAGTCATTCCTAGATATTTCCCTTCATTTGAGTACGGGATTTGTACCGAGTTAATGAACAAAGGTTTGTTGTTTATCTTTTTGTAAGTAAAGTTAACATGCGTTGACTTAGTCTCGTTAAGGACGACTCGCCAGCTCCTCGTCCAGTCGCATATTTTGTCTAAAGCGCGCTGGAGTTTTCCTGTTGATAATTCAACTATCGTATCTATAGCGAGAACAGCAGTGTTATCTGCGAACGTAGCTAAAATTGTTCCCTCATCGTGGGGAATATCTCTTGTATAAAGGAAAAATAATATTGGGCCGAGAACGCTTCCTTGCGGGACACCGGCATTTACCTCTTTGAATTCCGAGTACTCATTTTCGTACCTTACGCAAAAGATTCTGTCTTAAAGGTAAGACTTTTAGATTCTATTGAGTTTTTCTGGTAAGCTAAGCCTTAACTTGTACTTCAGGCCTTCGTGCCAGAACCAAGACTGGTGACCCGCATATGGTGGGAAAGGTTGCAGGATGCTGACTCTTATTTCAGAGAGCACTTTGCACAGCATGTTTCATCTGACCATATTATATCTGTCATATAATTTTTTTTTTGTTTTAGAGTGAATTTTCAGGGAAACAAAGTTTTTAAAGATATTAAAGCTTTTCAGCAGCAATTTCTATACACTATATCTGTACGCCAAGCATTTAATATGAAAAAACTTAAGCCGCACCTATTCCTCGTTGGTGTTTGAGATACATAATATTGTTCTTACACCTAAAAGGGAAAATTTCAGACTATCAGTTTGAAAAACAGATTAACTGTTTTTGCAGCGCGACGTTAAGTAAAGTTTTGTTAATCTTATTTTATTCGTATTACGACTAGGTGTGTGAACCTAGCCCAACCACGAAATAGCCGCGCCAAATCTTATAGTCACCATTCCAGCTGTAGATCTTTATAATTCCCTACTTACACTTAAAGTTTAAATTGACATCGGTGACAAGAATATTCTGTTCATAATAAATCTTTATACCTACCTTACTTTACCTTACTTACTGGAATAAATTCACGATCGCTGCGAAAAATTCATCACGATTCTGTCGACTTGTCAACATGTTAAACACTGGCTTTGCTCATATAATCCACGAAAAATCGTCGACATACAAAGGCGTTTACAATTACAATTTTTGATGGCCGCAAGCTCTAAATAATTGTCGCCTGTCAGATGTATGCTCCAGCTTATACGAGACAGACTCAGGCTCAAGTGAATTGATTTATCCGATATTGATAAGCCGATTAATTAAAATAGATTTCGAACGATTGCAGTTGTTCTGTCCAGTGTCCGACCCCCCAGCTCCTCCCTGCGCCCTCAGTCGATAACTGATTTCTTGAGCTGTTAATTAGCGACTGGAAAATGTCACATGTGTCTCGGGTTGCAACAAAAACTCTAGTTAATTGCTGACTTAAAGTGACTCAGTTTATGTTGCAAAAACCAACAATAGCTATCGAAATGCTGATCTGCCAAGGTTTCCTCTCGACGGACGAGGCGCAATCTGCAGAGGCCAGGCTGTGTCGCTGGTCGGTATAAAGCCACAAAATCGAAGATTTATTGAATGGGAAAAATTATTTGGAAAATGCGTTATTCTGGGTTGGACCGCTGCGGTCCAAGCTTCAAGCTTTTATTTGTCTTAGGTAGGATACACGATTGTGGGGTTAATGCTTTCGGTTCATAATAATTGTGTGCGTGAGTAAATTTGTAATTTGTGCAGTTTTTGATCTCAAATGCAGGAATGATAATTTTATGCGTTCGTATAAATCAATATTTGAATAAAGACTGGAGATTTGGGTCTACGAAAACGTGTTTCGATTACTAATTTATCTGTGCAGAACTGTATCGATGTTAGAGTTGAAATATAAATCATATTGTGCTCTGAAGTCGTGCAGTTACTAGCTGTTGAACATAATTGCAGGCGCCAACATACTCCATACGTGAAATTCATTGACATCGTACCTATAGCGCAATCGGAGGCAACTACAGATGTGTTCCGAGGAAAAAGGCCTTAAAATTGGGTCACTAAATGAAAACAGGGTGATTGCTTTTGTGTTAACAATAATAACATGGTTGGCACTTTAAATTAAAAAAATAAATTAGACTTTGTTTCACAGGCGTTATAAATCTTAATATCTAATAACATAAAAGATATGAAATTATGCAATTTGCTTACATATTCGGGAGCATATTCCATTAACTCTTCTTCGGCTTGGGAGCGGGGTAGAACATAGATCAGCAATATGAGAAATCTGCAGTGGAACTTATTGTACCGAATCTGTGGGGAGAAAAATTAAATCTCGTGTTTAGAACATGTTATTCAATAAAATTATAAAATAGAAATAAAAATTCATCAACACATACACATTACAGTTAACTTCATAGTATTTTCTCTTTAAATACACACAACTAAAATAAGATACCTCTCCTAAAGAGTTAATGGTTTTTGGCTTAAGATGAAATAAGATTTAGTTTTTATACCACATCCCATAGGATAGGAGGTATATATTAAGTTTGTCACATAGTTTGTAACACGGTGAAATAATAATGGTAAGCCCTCAAGACCTTAAGGGCATATGACAGAGACTGAGTTCTGAATCGAATGAGCCATGTCCGTCCGTCTGTCCGTCTGTATGTCACATGTTTTTAGACCTCAAATTTTAAGCTAGGGTGCTGAAACGTCGTACGTAAGGTCCACGTCATGCGAAGCAGTACAAGTGTAAACATTTTTGAAATCCGCCCAAAGACACGCCCACAATCGATCTAAATGTGCAACTACCTCCAGAGTTTTCAAAACTGTAAGACGTTCTAAAAGGCTGAAATTTGACATTTAGCATCTCCTAATGAATGTAAGACACAAAAAAGACAAATTTAATTGGTAAACCTCCTCTAGTGGGCGTGGCATCTATTTTAAGGGTAAATTTTCAAATGCAGTTTACTCAACATTTTTGCTCGAAATTGAAAACGCTTAGTTCCACATTTTGTTTATACAGACTGTAGGCCACGCCTACATTTGGAGGCAGAATTGAAGAAAAACCCAACATTTTCCAGAAAAACTTAATTTTGACTGGCGTTGAGCCTAATTAAGAAAAGAGTGAAACAAAAAAAAGCAGCAGGTTAGGTTCAGTCCAAATTTCGTTCATATAAAGTTTTTAGCCACGCCCCCTTTTAGGGGTCGATTTTTTAAAAATATTGAATTTGAACCAAAAATTGCATTTTTACGTACATTTAAGTGTAACTTGGAAATATCTGTGGAAGTATTTTATAATTAATAGTTTTTAGTTAAGGGCGGTTGGTTCACGCCCCTTTTCGAAGTTTGCATTACTTATAAAATCTCAAAAAATAACTATGCAATCAGCATTTTACAATGTGGGATAGGATGGGATTCAACGGTCCGTTTTACGGACTGTAACTTCTGCGTACACACTATAGCATTTACTCACTGGTTCTATCATAAAAGCGGTTCAAAACCCAAGAAATAATTTTTTCTCTGATTTTCTAAAGGGAGTCTCTGCTGAGCGAGGACAGCCTTGCTTTATTTTGTTAATACGAAAATTCTTAAATTCTTAAAAAATGTTTCTTTTTGTTTTTGGGTTAGGTTAAGTTTTGTAAGTGGTTTGATTTAACTTTGCTCCTTGTGCCACTGCCTCTAAGTGCTCCTCTGATTAAACCATAACTGAGGGTTAAACGCAACTTTTAATGCGGTTCTTTTAACTAGGTCATCCAAAGGGTAATTCAAGTGACTAGTGACCCTTCTTGTACGCTAGCGTGGACGGCCTAAACATGTTAAAGCTTACCTCGGCCATTTTCAGTTTTCCTTTTCTTTCCTGATATTACAATGATGATGTGTGTACGGGCCAAACTTGATATAAATGCAAGAGTAGTGAAGTTGCATTATTAACATAATGGTGCAAGAAACTGATTTGGTTCACAAGTCTAATGAATCTACGTCGTATGTGCATGTCTTCGTATTTGGGATGAATGAGCATATGACTTAAACATAAAGTTATTCGCCCATTGGCCTGCATATGATCCTTAATTATTATGATCGCCATTAAAACGTTATATACGTTCGTTTCCTACACAAGTCGCACGCAGTTTTCAGCTGTGGGTATGTCGTGCGTGCAAACTAGTTGCTCTTTTATCCCACTTAAGGCTTTTTTAAACGTGTCCAACTGGAATACTTTTTTAGTAGACATTCAAAAATCGAAGACAATTTATTTCATAACCAATCAGCTGGCCCGCCACCATACTTCCACAGAAATGTAATATAAGACAAAGTCAAAATAGTAAAAATATATTAAGGAAAGCTTACAAAACAAATATTAAAAAAAAGTGCTGCCTTTAAAATAATAAATAACTTTAAAGAGTAAAACCAGAAGCCAAGTTGGTCTCTAAGGTAAATACAATATTTTTGAATGATCAAAGATCCGACTTGCTTTTTTTGTTTCAGTTCAATTCCTGATCTAGGCACTACACGTTCAGTTTGACTGTGTGTGTGGGTTTTTGTGCGTATGGTACCATTTTGACTGCTTCAACGCAAGGCCCCTAAAGCAGTTGTGACTTGTAGTACAACATGTTTTTATTAATTAAATTGTACAACTGTAGAATGTGCATTTCGTAATTAATTTTTTTTTATTTTTTATTTGAAATCGCAACCGAATTAATTTGAATGCCTTGTACCAAAATGCAATCGTAAATCTTTTTCGGTGAAGTGTCAATGACTTTTTCGTAGTCAAAATGTACCTTTCACATATTTCAGGGTAACACAGTAAAATTGTATATTGTGCGTTTTTTGGGCCACATGACATTATTAAGGGTACCACTTTAGGTCATTTTATACAATGTTTAACCTTTCTACTATTTTATCAAGCTGTTTTAATATGTATCTATACGTACTGTACATATACAGATGCTACAAACTAATAGTCAATTTAGAATTAAAGTTAAGTAAGAAAGATCGCATTTGTTGAAATTAAGATTTAGTCTTCTTCAATACCCTGAAGCTATGTATAGATGTTTATGTATAGATTTTTTGTAGGCGCTTGCTGCGGTACTATTAAGTTTGCTCCACACAAAGTTTAGAGCTCAGGCCACTTTAAGGGACGTTGTTAAAAAAGAAACTGTTTTTGTTTTGCTTAAATTTTCGGTCTTAACACATTTCCCCACGGTCCTAGCGAAAATGTTTTAAACTTAAAAGATTTTCATCTTAGTCCATGCCCACTTTTAAGGGTGTGGCCCATACTATGTGTATTGACTTCCAGTAAAAAATTTCCCAAAAAACTTCAAGACTTGGTGTTGCTGGGTAAATAGGGTCGGGTATTTAGAAGTTCGTTACAGACGAACTCTTTTTTTTTATAATGCACTCGTGAATATAAGGGATTGGATACCCTTTTTAATGTTACACAGAAGAGGAAAAGGAGGAGAGGTACCGGTGCACTCTTGTTTTGAACAGTTGCAAGTTGTATTGCGCAGGAAAGATTGACCGTGGGAGAACATTCCACACTCGCGTTGTACGGCTTATGAAAGAACCTCTAAACTTTACTGTACGTGCGAAGGTGGGCTCGAGGGTAAACTGATGTGCATTCGATCTTTGGCGAATATTACGGTGGAACGTCTTTAGGGGCGGATTGCAATTGGCTATTTCGATGGAACATTGTTTGTGAAAAAGCGATAAAACAGTGATAGACAAGATACATTACGTCGATGTTCTAATGAGTCAAAAGACTTTGCAATGTTTTTGTCTCCAACAAGTTTAAGCGCGCATTTTTGTATCCTATCTAGCAAGTGCAGTGCTGTTTTTGGAGCACCAGCCCAGACATGGGGATTATATTTCAACTTGGGGCGAATATATGCCTTATATAAAATAGCCAAATCAGAGGGGGTGAAATACTTCTTACATCTTTTTAGGAAACCTAGCCATTTCGCAGCGTTCTTGGCCACGTCGAATATGTGGTCATTCCAACTAAGCTTGTTATTGACACACATACCGAGAGTGGAAAGCGTTTCGGTTTCGTCAATTCAAGTGCCATTCATGGATAATGGCTGGGTGATTCGGTTTTGCTTCAATGACAGAAGACAGCATTGAGTTTTAGAAGCATTAAACTCCACCCTGTTTCGAGATCCCTATGATACAATGCTGTTAAGGTCAGAGTTTAATGAGTTTGACATACGCTGCCGTTCCAATTCAACGTCCGAAGAGCAGGGGCGCGGAACCGAGAACGAATATGAGAAACTGAGGTTACTGTCATCAGCAAAGGATTGGATTGGATTAGTTGAAGCAGACAGGAGATCATTATGCACTGACTCTTGCACTGACTCACTTATTTTATAGTTCATTCTCGACATAGGTATAAAGATGATTGACATCTCAGATCGGAAAGGATTAGAAGAAGTTGAAAGGAAAGAGGGGTACCCGGTGCACTCTTATTTTGAATAGCTGGAAGTTGTATGGGAAAACATCTGAAACGTCTGATTATGGCAGAATATTATATATTCGCATCAAATGGATAATGAAAAAAGACCGTCAAGTATGAAGACATACGCGGAGTGGTCCGTCAGCATTTGTTGAAGGTTATAGTCATCTATATTGCGCTGTTTGTGTAACATTCTATTTATTTATTAAAATTATTTCTGGATATATTTTACAGTCTGTAATATACTTTTTTCGTAGTGTTGTCTACTGTTCTTATATTGGGTGATTCTATATAATCATCACTCAACATAATAATCTATTTATTATATTGGGTGATTTTATATTGGATTTCGTCACTCTTAAAATAGGCTGACAAAAAGCTTAACCGTTTCGAAAATAGAGGGAAGGACATACTCTTTCTTGGCCTTTTTTAGGATTTTTATAATTTAAGACCCATAAAACAGCAATTGCGATTATTTTGAATTACCGTTAGACTTTTTGATCAATTTCACAACCACCTCTGCCACTTTTGTCGAATTCTACGGTCATGGTATTCTGATAAAACGGTAAAAATATGCTGTTTTTTATTTCGCTTGTTTGAATGGGCTTAAAAAACTTAGGGTCGAAAACGGAAATTTTGAAACGTTTTTGATGCAGTTCGCTTGCCTTTTAAACATTACATACTTCAGCCAAATTTAAACAAGGTGGTCATAACCGTTAAGGAACTAGAAATCTTTAAAAAATAGTTTTCGAAAATGTTTTAACGTTTTTCAGTTAAATCTTCGAAGTTTTTGAATATTCGAAGTCTGCTATAAAAAAAAAATAAATAGAGTGCGCAACAGCTCGAGGTGAACCAGGGCCAACTTCTCAACAATGTATGCTGGTGTGTTAATTTCTTCACATACAAGGGGACCTACAATTTTTTGCCGAATCCTAACGGCACTTTGAGAAGTTTTTCAAGACAAATGATACTCTCGGAGGGCTTGTCAAACCTTCGCGGATGTGGGGACTGTGAAAAAGAACAAGTTTTTTTTTTTCAGGTGACGATGGCAGGATTCGAACCCAGACCTCCGGCGTAGTAAGCACACACACTAACCACTACGCCACGGCACCCCACCGAAGTCTGCTATAGTTTTGTATAAAACTTAAGAAGATGGACTATGCTCGGCGTTAATTTAAAAATTATACCTTATACCGTTTGGGAGATAGAGGTTGAGACATTTAACCTTTTTTATAATTTTTTAAATTTCAAATCCATAAAACAAATATTTTGAAGTTTTTTCCAGTTTCCGTTAGACTTTTTTCCAGTAGCAAAACCAGCAGCACTAGCCTTGGATGTTTTTTTTTTTAATGCTATGGCCACCGGTTTATGCGCAAACGGTAAAACAAGCTTTAAATAGGCTTCTAAGAACTTAGGTTAAAAACGGCAAAAAAATTTAACGCAGCATTTCTTCTTTTTGTAAGATTTGTACTTTAACCGAAAATTCTTATTTGTTTTTGAGTTAAATCTCAGAAGATTTTGAAATTTTAAACTCAGCTATAATTTTCCTTAAAATTTTGAATTAACCAAACAGCACCGGAGGTAAGGGGGGACACAAACGTTTTTTCATGCATTTTTGCGATTTTTTTTTTAAAATGCGTCAAAACTGCAGTACTCAAACTGTTTTTGAAAAATATGACCCAAGAACTTGGTTAACTTTGAGATGCTTTGTTGCGTGTGTTCAATATTGATTTTAAGCGATAAGCCGTTCAAAGTTATGGCCTCCAACACTTTGAAAACATCATGCGTTTTCGACTCTTCATTTCTCAAAAACGTTTTGATGTTTTTGAAAAGTTTTATTTTTTAATTAAAGCCTAGTATTTCTTTAACCTAATTTCGGTTTTCTAGTTCTTGCCTACTAAACTTCTTGAAGAAAACACTAAAAAACATTAAGTCCATTTTCACATGAAATTTCAAGCTGTAATTAAACTGTTGTTTGTGTTTAAAAAAATGCCCTCTTTGGATTCTCTGACTATTTCCGCAGTTTATACGCACACCAAATTTTTTATTTCTACGACTTACAGTTCAGAAGTTATAAAGCGATTGGACGGACAGAAGGACAACGTAGCGATACCATAAGAGGTCATTTTTACAGTTTTGGACGGACCGCTAAAAAGAACATCTATACTCCACTGAACGTTTGAATGTGGGCTTGAGGATGAACTGATGCGCTTTTGATGATTGATCAGTATTACGGTTGAATATCTTGAGGTGCGGAATGCAATTGGCTATTTCGCTGCAACACTGTTCGTAGAAAAAGCAAAAAAAGAGTGGCAGACAAGAGACATTTCATATCGCTGTTCTGGCGAGTCAATAGACTTTTCTATATTTCTGACACCAATAAGTTTCAGCATTCGTTTTTGTACTCAATCCAGCAGATGCTATGTAGTTTTTGGGGCACCTGTCCACCCGTGGGGGTAATATACCTGCTGAGGACAAATGTAGGTATGCTTGATTTTGGAAAGGTGCAAGGCAGAGCGATGTGAATTATGTCGTTAGCATGAATCACTTTGTATCTCAAATGACAATAACAGCAGCGGGAGTAAATGACTTTTTGTAGTGGGTATTGCAGCCATTTCGAAAATGGCAAAAAGCGCCGCTGGTGTTAGTTCCTATTTTGGCTAACACCGCAAAGTTTTACTCCGCGAGAGTTATTGCTCTGCACCATAAAAAAATCATTTATCATAAAAAGTTTTTCAATCCACCATTTAATCTGCGTCGACTCGAACCAGTTATTTCTTTTTTTTTTCCAAAGAGCGCATGCGGCTAGGTAGGTAGAATTGACGTATGAAGACAGAATTAGAGCTATCTATTCATGTCATCAAGCTGCTGTTTTGGTGCCACAACTCATGTAATCAGGTAATTGGGATTCGTCTTTGTGTGGCAAAGAAGAGTCATAAAATTCAAACCCCCTATATGTGTTTTGTAGTTTTCGATGTAATAAATAATTAAACTTAAGTTCGGCTTTATAACGAGCTTCTAAATACGCAACTGTTTTTACCCTATAACCACAAATTATGAAATTTGTTCAGTCCTATTCAGTATCATCGATACCTTAAATTTTAATATTAAGTGAGTTCGGAAGAAGAAGACCCCATCGTCTTTTATTTATCTAAAAAATCATCTTTAGTGACGAGGCGCATTTTCGGAGTAGGGAAAATACCTGCGTTAACAAGAAAATTAGCCATGTATAGGACAACACTAATAACGATAATGAAGTGAATAAAAACTTACAGTTTATTTTGGGTATTTGGTACAGTGGCGGCGTCATTGGTCAGTACTTCTCAAAAACGATTTTGGTGGAACCGTACGTCGGTAGTGAGCGCAGGAAAAAGTCTTCTCATGGCCGAAAATGAACCATAGACCTCTCGCATTGGTGGCGTGAATTTGCCACCATAATTGTGCGATTTGACTACCCTAGTTGTTTAGTTGTTGTAGGGTTGCCAGAAGACGTAGGTCGATGCGAATTTACCAAAATTGTGGAGAGCTCTTAAGTTGAACAGAATGCAGGTCGTGGCTCGAATTCAGTGGAAGAATTGTTGAAAATTGGACTACTCTTAGGTTTATGCCACCTTAAAAAGGTTAAAAATAAATAATTTTTGTAGGTGCACCTAGATATTTCAAAACCAAAAACTTGAATTAAGTAAGTGCTACAGTGTGTACGCAGAAGATACAGTCCGTAAAACGGACCATTGAATACCCCATCTTGTCCCACATTGCAAAATGCTGATGGCATAGCTATTTTCTGACATTTTATAAGTAATGCAAACTTCGAAAAGGGGCGTGGTCCAACCGCCCCTAACTACAAACTATTAATTATAAGATATTTCCACAGATATTTCCAAGTTACACCTAATTGTACTTAAAAATTGCAATTTTTTGGTTTAAATTCAATATTTTTGAAAAATCGACCCCTAAAAGGGGGCGTGGCTAAAAACTTTATATGAACGAAATCTGGACGGAAGTATTGTTTACCTAACCTGCTACTGTTTTTGTTTCATGCTTTCCTAATTTAAGCTCAAGGGCAGTCGAAATTAAGTTTTTCTGGAAAATTTCAGGTTTTTCTTCAATTCTGCCTCCAAATGTGGGCGGGGCCCAAAGTTTTTATTTAAACAAAATGTGGAACTAAGCATTTTCTACATAAAATATTAAGCAAATTTTTTTCAATTTCGAGCAAAAATACTGAGTAGACTGCATTTGAAAATTTACCCTTAAAATAGATGCCACGCCCACTAGAGGAGGTTTACCGATTAAATTTGTCTTTTTTGTGTCTTAGATTCACTAAGAGATGCTAAATGTCAAATTTCAGCCTTTAAGAACGTCTTACAGTTTTGGAAAATCTGGAGGTAGTTTCATATTTAGACCGATTGTGGGCATGTCTTTGGGCGGATTTCAAAAATTTTTATACTTGTACTGCTTCGCATGACGTGCACCTGACGTACGAAGTTTCAGCACCCTAGCTCAAAATTTAAGGCCTAAAAACATGTGACATACAGACGGACGGACAGACGGACATGGCTCATTCGATTCAGAATTCGGTCTCGATCATATGCCCTTAAGGTCTTGGGGGTCTACCATTATTATTTCACCGTGTTACAAACTATGTGACAAACTTAACATACCTCCTATCCTATGGGATGGATGGGATAAAAAACCTCAAAAACTAAAATCTCGAACGACAAAAATTTCGGATTATTTTACATTCTACAATATACGCACATCTAAGAAGAAATGTTGGAAATTCGCCTCGAAAAATTTTAGGGAATGATGTAAGCAAGTGCACCGCGGTCTGCGCCTTATGGCAAACAGTGAAATATGTATGGAAACCCCGGTGCTTGACTTTTTTCAGCATTTCTCAGATTTTATTAACTTGGAACTTTGCAATAAAAACTCGAATAACATTTTTTAGAGATAATATATTTCGCAATATTTGTTTATCTGCGATTAAAACCGAGATTTATGCATTCAAAATTTTTATATTTTTTTGTTCGATATTCTTGTCGTTCGAGGTTTTTGTAGTTCGATATAACGTCATGATCCTAATTTTTGTTTATACTGCACACAGACCTTGCTAACCGTTAGATTGTCAGAACACGAAGGGGGTTTATTATCGTATGCACGATTAGATTATTGCATTTTATCCAAGTTCGTTTAACTTTTTCCACAACACTATTTCTTGTATATTATTTAAGCACAGCGCATTAAGAGTGAAAGTGTCCTTAAGAAAGTTTTCGGAGAAAGTACTTAAAGTACTCAAGCTTTCACTTGAATAATGAAAATTTAACGTAACTTACAAAAAATAACATTTTCCTTGTTTTTGCAGCTAAATCCTTGTAGTATTTTTCGAAATCCTTAAAAATCACTTAGAATCCTTTCTGTTAGTTTTTTCGTTGCAATTTTTTTTTTTTGTTAATTTATGCTTTTCTTTTTACTTTTTCCTTGCCGGGAACAATCACTTTCTCTTAATTCACTGGCACTGCGGTCGATCCTCACATTTCAAGGACAAGTAAGTAATTAGATTTGCGGTAGACCAGTGCGCCTCTATTTATAGTGAATAGATCCGTCAGCATCTGAATAAGACCACATCTCAAGACGAGTTTCCTGTGCTGTCGCAGGTTTCGACTATTTTCTATTTATTCGGAAGCGTCTATCCGGTTCGATGGCCAGTGGATGACGTTTTGGTAGGAGGTAGCGGTGGACGTTTGGATGCAACTTCTCATTTCTTTTTACGAATATTGGACTTATAGGCCTTTTTTGCTGCTGCAAACCGACATGATGATAGTTGAGCATGAAATGAAAACCCACAAGAGGAGTTTTTTCATGTTCAACACGGGGAAAATGCAGTGGATCATGCTGGTGGATTCAGTGTGGCGTGCATCTTGACAATTAAGCGAGCACACCGCGCGCATTTCAAGTGTGGTACAGTACAACACAACCTATGGAATAACAAGTGAGAAAACATTAAATAACTTTGACATTGAAAGTGAGCTTGTTGCTAAAATTGAAAGTAATTGCCGGCCGATCTATGATATGGGCGACGAGCTCTAAACGGCTATCTTGCGTCGAATCCTGTTTTAGATTTCTTCGCTGGCTTTTGTGTCTTATGAGTGAAAAGGAAATCTTTTGGTAAGCTACTATGAGATTTGATTAGCTTTAGTGGCTGCAGATATATTATGCAGGCCTTGTAATTTAGGTGCACATTGCATTTAACAATTTAGCATTGAAGTGTGAGGTGCTTGTTTTCCGTGCATAATTTTTAAGCCCGTAATTACTTTGCTTAAACAAACTTTAGCCACAAATTGATAGTCACTTGGCTTTTTTATTGGGTGAAAATATCTAACCACTTCGATAAGCCGATATGTTTAAGATAAATGTTAAGTGCCGGTCACATTTTGACATCAAATCAAGTTTTAAGTGAAAATTTTTGAATACTTTTTAGTTAAATTATTATAAATTATAAATCACTTTATTAGGAGCAGTAGTAGTAGTAGTACTTTCCAAATCCCTATGTAGTGTCGCCAAACCAATCTTCGATCACTCTACGCTTACTTCAGAAGGATCTGCAAATCACCAAAATAAAGATGCACGGATGAGTTGTGTACAGTGCCTACAACATATGAAACATTTTTTTTAGTATGGTGAAAAGCTTCTTAACCAAAAAAAGACCCTTAACGAACGTCAGATTTAAGTTTTAAAAGGCTAGAAACCTACAGATTTTCAGTGTTCAAGAACTGTTCGTACCACATCACCCAGCCAAGAAGATGCAGGTGTATTTTTGGCATCTATGAAGGTGTGAAAGGTATCTCGAAAGCGTTTAATATTTCAGACCCGCTATGATTTTACTTCGAAGCTTAGAAAACGGTCTACGTTTAGGATTTTCTTCGAAGTGATATATATTACTGTTACTGAGATGGAGCAATACGCACTTTTATTTAACTATTTTTTGCACTTTTATCGGTCCGTCCAAAAATTGAAAAAGGACCTCTTATGGTGTCACTACGTTCTGCGTCCATCCGTCCGTCTGTCCCATCGCGATGTCACTTCTAAACGATAAGTCGCAAAGAAATATAAAATTTTGTATGCTCTTAAATTACGGAAATAGTCAAGGAAACGAGAGCATTTTTTTTATGCACACACATAACGGTTTAAATATAGTTTGAAGTTTCACGGGAAAAAGGATAAAAGGTTTTTCAGTACCTATTCGGAGAATTTGCAGGTAAGATATAGAAAAAGAAACTTAGGTCAAGTACAAGATCAAAGAAACTTAGGTTAAGTACATTCTTAACTTTTATGAAATTAAGTTACTTTAATTCTTTTTTTTAAATTATTGAAAAGTTTTTTTTTTTTTTTACAAAGAATGAGCTGAAAATTGACTCTTTTCAGCGCTTGAGGTCATAACTTTTGGACCAAGTGCATAAAACCAATATTAAACACTCGTATAAAGCAACTCAAAGCGAACCAAGTGCTTTAAACATATTTTCAGCGGTCCGCCCAAAAATGGAAAAAGGACCTCTTATGGTATCGCTACGTTGTCCGTCCGTCCCTCCAATAGCTTTATGACTTCTGAACGGTAATTCGTAGGAAGATAAAATTTGGTGTGCGTATACACTGCGAGAATCCAAAGAAGGTAATTTTTTTTAAGTACAAATAACGGTTTAGTTACAGTTTGAAATTTCATGTGAAAATGGACTTAGTGTTTTTTAGTGCTTTTTTCAAGAAGTTTAGTAGGCAAGAACTAGAAAAACGAAACTTCGGTTTAAGAAATACTAAGCTTTAATTAAAAAATAAAACTTTTCGAAAATATCAAAGCGTTTTTGAGAAATGAAAAGTCGAAAATGCATGACGTTTTGCAAAGTGTTGGAGGCCATAACTTTTGCACGGCTTATCGCTCGAAATCAATATTGAACACACGTATAAAGCAACTTAAAGTAAACCAAGTGCTTAGGTCATATTTTTCAAAAATAGTTTGAGTACTGCAGTTTTGACGCATTTTCGAAAAAAAAAATCGCAAAAATGCATGACAAAAACGTGTGTCCCCATCCCCTTATTTCCGGTGCTGTTTGGTGGAATTCTATGAAAAAAATCACACGTATCGGAAATAATTCAAAATTTTAAGGAAATTTATAGCGGATTTTGAAGTTTCAAAATCTTCTGAGATTTAACTGAAAAACATAAAAGCATTATTAAAAACAATTTTTTCAAGTCTACTAGTAGCTTAACGGTATAAGCGATCTTTTTCAGATTCGGTTGAAGTAAAAAGCTTACAAAAAGAAGGAAGGCTGCGTTAAATTTTTTTTCATTGCCGTTTTTACCTAATTTTAAGTCTAACGGGAACTGAAAAAAAATTCAAAATATTTGTTTTATGGATTTAAAATTTAAAAAATTATAAAAATGGTTAAATGTCTCAACCTCTATCTCCCAAACGGTAAAAAGTATAATTTTTAAATGAACGCCGGGCATAGTCCATCCTCTTATATTTTATAAAAAACTATAGCAGACTTCGAATATTCAAAAAACCTTTAAGATTCAACTGAATGTTTTTGAAAACATTTTCGAAAACTTTTTTTAAAGATTTCTAGTTCCTTAACGGTTATGACCACCTTGTTTAAATTTGGCTGAAGTATGTAATGTTTAAAAGGCAAGCGAACTGCATCAAAAACGTTTCAAAATTGCCGTTTTCGACCCTAAGTTTTTAAGCCCATTCAAACAAGCGAAACAAAAACAGCATATTTTTACCGTTTTCTTAGAAATCCATGTCCGCAGAATTTAAGAAAAGTGGCAAATGCTAGCATAGGTGGTTAAAAATTGATCAAAAAGTCTAACGGTACGGCAAAGCTTTTTGCCAGCCTATTTTTAGAGTATCGAAACACAATATAAAATTACCCAATATAAGAACAGTAGGAAACTGTACAGAACCCAACAGGAACACTACGAAAAAAGTATATTACAGACTGTAAAATATATCGAGAAATAATTTTAATAAATAAATAGAATGTTACACAAACTGCGCAATATAGATGGCCATAACCTTCAACAAAAACCGACGGACCGCTCCGCGTATGTCTTAATACTTGGCGGTCTTTTTCTAAAAGAGTTCTAATACCGCCACTTTGCCTCATTTCCGGAAGAATATTCCAAAAATGGATAAAAGAACGTGCTTAAATTCCAAATTTAAATGGATTTGGAATTTGAGAAATGCGAGCATAGCCTATCTTCTGAAATTTTGTAACAGTTTAAACAGCAAAGTTCGAATAGGCATTCAAAACCATCGAAGATTCGACTCGATAACTATTCGAATTTTCGATTCCCATTTTTTAAAAGTTTCTAGTTTCTTAACGGTTAGGGCAGTCTTGTTTAAATTTGGTTAATGTTTTTTCACTCTCATTTACAAGACAAGCGAACTGCATCAATAACGTTTCGAAATTGCCGTTTCAGACATAAATATTTTAAGTAGTTATATATGTTTTATCGTTTTCTCATAATTCCATGTCCACAGAATTTAAGAAAAGTAGGCAATATTAAAAAACGGCAATCGGCAATTGAAAAAAAAGAAATCGAAATCGCTGTTTTAAGGATCTTAAATTTAGAAAATGGTTAAAAAGATCATTATAACGTTTGTCCAAACGGTAATGGGTAAAAATTTCAATCATTTTTTTGAAAATTGAAATTGAATTTGAAAACTTTTTAAAAATGAAAAATAAAGCATTTAGTTGACAAAACTTGGCTTGGTCATCTAGAGCGGATGGACACCAACGCCCCGGCCCGGAAAATCTTCGAATCCACACCGCAGGGATGGCGCGGTAGAGGAGCACCGAGACTCAGGTGGCGGACGCAATTGGAACTCAGCCAACTTCGCGTGCGAAACTGGAGACGGCTAGCTTGAGATAGAGCTGGCTGGCGAAGCTTGTTGGCTGAGGCCCAGGTCCACCCCGGACCGTAGCGCCACCTTAAGTAAGTAAGTAAGTTGACAAAACTGAATGCTATCGAATATATAGGAACTTATGAGTCACTTATTTTAAATAAATAAATAAATAGAGTGGCGCAGCAGCTCGAGGTGAACAACGGCCAACTTCTCAACTGTATACATATGCGTGTTAATTTCTTCACATACAAGGGCTTTTACAAGTTTTTGCCGAATCCGAACGGCATTTTGAGAAGTTTTTCAAGACAAATGATACTCTCGGAGGGCTTGTCAGACCCTCGCGGTGTTGGGGACCGTGAAAAAGAACAAGTCTCTTGTTTTCAGGTGACGATGGTAGGATTCGATATCCAGACCTCCGGCGTAGTAAGCAACCCTACGCCACGGCACCCCACAGTGTCACTTATTTTACATCAACCAAATTTGACGCAAGTCCACATGAACGTTATGAATAATCTTAAAACGTTTTTTGGGTCAAAAAAATATGAAAACGAATTGAAGAAAAAGTTTATTGCCTTCATTTTGTTAGAGTAACGAAATTTAAAAATCACCCAATAAGAGAAATAGACTAAAAACTAAAAAAAATTATAAAAAAAATTTAAAATAAGCTAGAAAAAATATTAATAAATAAATAAATCTAAATAAAAATTTACATAAACTACATAATAAAGATAAGCTTAACATTAAAAAAAGCCTCTGCGTATGTACTTGATGGTTTTCTTTCTAAGCAACAAACAAGCATAAGGTCACTTACTCATTGAAGAACCTATGTACTGCCAGGGGGTAAAAGATTTCAGGGGGCAAAAAAGCTTTAATAGTTTTCCGAAAATAACAAATAATTCCTGATGTGTGCGATAGTGGTGGGTATAAAATTCTTTTCACGATTCTTTTTTTTTTCAAAAATAGCTTAAAACCGCAGTTGTTAAACATTTAAAAAAAAAAAAACTTGAAACCTTTGCTTAACCCTTAATTCAGTAGGTGAAAAAAAAGTGGCACATATAACTAGGTGAGTCCCTGGGACTCACTTTGTGTTTTTTAACCCATTTGACCCCAAATAAAATTTCCCGGCGTAAATAACAATTTTTTTATTATTTGGCTAAAAATTTTATTGCTTTAAAAAAATTGTACTGAAACACAAGAAAAAATGTATCCTTCATTCGAGAAAAGGCCGTCCTCAAATAGAGACACTGGGTTGAAGCAGCAGGAAAATTTTATAGCATATCGTTTGAAACGCATACAGTTTGGAAATAATTTTCGCGTTGCCAATGTGATTTTTTATAGCCGACCGAGGATATATTAATTTCAATGCATAGCTTGTAACACAGTAAAATAATCACCGTAGACCCCTAAGACCTTTCAGATATTTGTTCGAGACCGACAGGTGAGTCGATTAAGCCATGTCCGTCCGGCTGTCCGTCCGTCCGTCCATCCGTATGTTCGTATGTGTAAAGTTTTTAGGTCTTTGAAATTAAGCTAGGACGCTCAAACTTGGAGTATATCTTGGTTCTTATTTTGTACAGACAAAGTGTAAAAATTAGTTTAATCCGCCTACGGCCACGCCCACTACTTCAATGTAAGACAACCTCTATTTCTTCTTTTCTTTTAAAATGCCTTTTGGTCAAGTTAGACAAGGCGTAGGAACTCAAATTTTGGTATAGAGCAATAATGGCCCAAAATCTCTAAGATATAATCTACTTTTACCATGTTAGATCTTTAAAAACCCGATTTCTCGGAAAGTTTGCTACAAATTGAAAAAAAAAACTTCAATTAATTGATTTCAATTTTTAGCCCAAACCCACTTTAGGTAGCGTGGCCTATACAAATAATATATGAATTCGGGACGAAAAATTTAAATTTGGTTTGCCGACGACAACATGTACGTCAATAAAGCCTAGTAACAGTTTTTGGCAGGTAGTAGTTGGGTAGTGGGGTACAACGAAAGTTTTTCATCATCTTCACCTACACTACATCAACTCATATCCACACAACTCATATCCATGTTGTAGGTATGCAGTTTGGAAAAAATGCGGAATGCCATAAATTATAAAACCCTGTTTTCTGTAAGCGTTGTTCATTTTTCCTCAAAAAAAATTAATTCTATGGGTGCAATATTTTTATATGATTTTTGTACAAAAAATTAACAAAAGTAGTGAAAAAATTAAAAATATAAAAATTACTTTTTTCTATGTAGTCAGAGATCACTGAACTGACTCCACAAGATGCGTGGCAAAATCACTTTTCACTGGCTGTTCCTGATTATTCTTTTGGCTTAAAGCACGCCAATAGCTAAGCTACCTTATCAAGAAATATCCACAAAAGAAATAAGAAAAAGCCGTTATATTAAGAGGTTTATGGTACTTTTTAGGTGTCCTCGTTTGGACATTTATTATAGCATTAAGATTGCATTTATAATGCGCAAGTGGTGTCGTACAAAATGGTTACCTTAATTATAATTTTAGTCTTGCTTCAATAATTGAATTGCATTTTGTTAAAGCAAAATGAAACATCGATTGCAGGCAAACGTTACGCATTTTTTCTTTCATTAAGGTTTTTGAAAGTTTGTTAATGCCAGAAGAAGTAAATCAGCCACATCTAAAATATTCAAATGTTATTTTCCATTTTCACCAGCAATGGGTTTCGCTTTGATTGATTGACTAATTATATTTTTTGTACAAAACATTACTTCATATTTACACGATTAGATTATTTGCTAATCGGTGTTCTTTAAAAAAAAACTGCTACAATCTATGCTTGAATTGCCAGCTTAGCCATGCAACGAGAAGCAACGAAAAAGATTGGCATTAATGATTTGGTATAAAAGTTGGAAAAACCAATGAAAAAGATATTAGTTCCGCCAGCATAATTCGACTAGCTAAATGACTACAATAAGACTTGTAATTTTTGGTCATATTGTGGCAACAGCCTGAGCAGGATATCCTGTAGGGGGCACAAGCTATTCGGTGGTGACCAAACATGAAGTGCCTCATTATAGTAACCACATTGTACAAGGACACGAAACTATAGGCAAACACAAGGACTCTCAACCAAAGCGTTATCCAAAGCTCTCAACCAAAGAGTTATCCGGCGTGAAAGATACACACACGGGTGATAAGAAAGGTCAGTGGGAAAGCCGCGATGTTGAAATAATCTTTCCTTACTTAAGTTTTATCTTAGGCAGATATACTTTAAAAGAAGCCGATGGCGCAACAAGAATTGTCGAGTATACAGCAGATGACCAATCTGGGTTCAATGCAGTTGTTAAAAATGTCGAACATGCCTATCATCCACAGTCTTACAAGAAAGTCGAAAGCTATAATCATGGGGCCGATTTGTATCATGTTGGAGGCAATCATGGCAGTTTGGGTGACTATTCAGTGTCAGCGTATGATCATGTTATGAACATGGACTAGCTAGGAGCTATGTGAATGTTAAAGGGACCTTTTAAATGTGCAAAATCACTGTGATTTGCACGAACAAATAAGATTTAAGATTAAAAAGTATTTATTCTTGTAAAATGCTTAAAATAATATTTTCTCAACCACTAGATATATGTGTAGGTAAGTTATCTGACCAATCCTCCACAAAGCCATGCGGTTCGCGTAGTAATCCACTCAAAATTGTCCTTGCTCTGTTTACCAACTAAAGCATCATACCGCAATTCTCTTTACCTTTCATTGAAAAAACTTCTCCTCAACTCTCCGATAGAGCGTGCTATTTAGGAGTGATTCTGGACAGGAAACTCAGCTGGATATTCAACGTTCAGGAAAGAGTTAGGAATGCCCCACTATACACAGTCGCATGTTCGGCAGAATTGAAATTCTTTGGATGTAATCTGATTTTGTCAGAACTATACTAACGTATCATGGATGTGTAGTCTGGTAGCAAGTAGCTGAGAAGTACACAAAGCTACGCTCTATGATAATAATACAGAGAGCTGCATGTATTGCTATGACATCTGTAATGAAAACAACACCAACACTTTCGTCCTTGAAATTCGCTTACCGTTCCTCCGCTTACCCCGATGCAATTAGCAACCTTTTCAAAGTTTTGAAGTCTTTAGCCTAGCACTTTCGGTGTACTATTCCAAGTCTAGTCCTCCTTCTGTAAGTACTTGGGCAACAGCTTTAAAAAACCCTTAGTACACATTTGCTCCCTGTTTTTAACATTAGCCGGTCTTCGGTGATTGATAAGATTAGACTTCTTAAAGGTGATAACTCTCATAGCCCCGTTGAATTGCGACTAAGGTCTGCCCCAATAGCTATGCCTTTACTATATGTTCCTGCATCTTCTGCCGCTCGATCTATATACATAAAAGATGCCGCACTACGCAGTGCAGTAAGAATCAGGGAATCTCGGTATTGGACTGCAAGCCCGTACGTGAGTACTTTTTCCCGTTCCCTAGTGACTCACTATACCACACCTAAATTAAACTTCAAGAAAGGCTTTTACGAAGGGATCCCTTCCAGAGCCGAATGGAAAAGCGACAAAACAATTAAGAGTTTCGAAACGATTAATACACCGAGGGATATAGATGAAGTATAATGTGAAGCCCGGTGTCTACTCGGCCCCCACTGCAGCATGCAATCCAGCGTGATTTACTTACTTACTTAAGGTGGCACTACAGTCCGGGGTGGACCTGGGCCTCAGCCAACAAACTTCGCTAGCCAGCTCTGTCTCTAGCTAGCCGTCTCCAATTTAGCACGCGAAGTTGGCTGAGGTCCCCTGCCACTTGCATGCACTACCTGAGTCTCGGTGCTCCTCTACCGTGCCGTCCTTACGGTGTGGATTCCGTAAGATTTTCCGGGCCTGGGTGTGGGTGTCCATCTGCTCTAGATGACCCAGCCTCTCCAGTCTATGCAGACGGAAACGTAAATCGTCCGAAGAATTTTCCTCTCGAAGAAGCTTAAGGTATTTTCATCCGCCTTTGACATCGGTCCATGCTTCTGCACCGTAAAGTAGGACTGGGATGATGAGAGCTTTATACATGGACACTTTAGTTGCTCGAGAGAGTTATCCCTGGTTTGATTTCCCTTACTACCTCAAAGCTATAGCTGTCGATGGTGATGTTTTGTCGGTGTTGGGTGTCTTTTCTTGATGACAGCATATACTTGGTTTTGCTCTCGTTGACTGCTAAACCCATATTCGCCGCTTCGGTCCCAATACTCACGAAGGCTTCACTGACATCACGCTTTGTTCTACCGATTATGTCAATGTCGTCTGCGTATGCGAGTAGTTGAACGGACTTTTGAAAGATTGTACCTCTGGTGTTGGCGCGAGAGTTCTGCACAACTCTCAAGTACTATGTTTAAGAAGTAGCATGACAGCGTGTCGGCTTGTCTAAATCCTTTTTTGACATCAAAGGGGTCGGTGAGGTCTTTGCCGACCTTGACGAAACAGCGTGAATTTTCCTGGCCTAGAGCCACACTGATATGTGCCTATCAGATTGTTGAATCCAGCGTGACACAATGCACAAATAAGACATTGCCATATTTATATATGGTCAAGCTGCCATCAAAGCTATTGATTCGACAACCATATGCTCTCACCTCGTGCAGGATATCGCCGTCACAGCTCGTGCCCGCCTGGGTGCACGTTTTAGAGTCACACTATGTGGCCACATTTCTGTGGGTCTTAGAATTCGGCAGGGCTCAGATCTACACGCTCATTCGCAACAAGGGTCCACATTCCGCTAGGAACAGTCAAGGAACAAATTCTCTAATATATTTTCTAAAAAAGTGCCAACTCACAATGGAGGGGGCAGTCTTGTTGCGCCATGCAGATATGGCCTGAATATATAATAAAAATAGAACAAAGAAGCTACTAAACACATCTAGCGCCGTTATATCGCCAGAACTACGGCCATAACAACGGGGCATTGGTAAATTGCACATCATGCGGGAAGACGAAGTGACACATAAAACCTCTACTGCCAAGGTTGCAGGAATGTGAATAAAAATGAAACTCTCTCGCACTTGCTCTGCAAGTATACGGCGCTTGCAAGAACCAGACTGTATGAACTGAATCAACCATTCTTCGACGACCTGAGCTTATTCACATCTCGAGTAAATGGATGCAAACTCTTATCCAGTTTCTCAGCTCCGCATAACAACGCATAAAAATCTTAACAACGATGACAAACCAGGTTAAAAGAGTCATGGTATCAAAAAGGCATATCAAAGAGTTACATGGGTTCTTAATTCTTAAATCGCCACCTCTACCTTCCTCCCCCAAGCTTGAAGGAATTCTTTCCTCATCCCTTTCCACAAAACGCGATACATAAGTGACACCGCAAGCTACAGACCAATTGTCCAGCACTCGTTTATACCCAAGCATGTGCAGTGAAAAAATTATTGGTTGTCATATTGACAATCGCCGGTTGTTAACCTGAAATTGTCATATTGATGAACAAAATTGTCAATATGACGCAAAACTTTTAATGGCATTGGACACGTTTAACAATCGAAATCAAGTCGTGAGACGAATCGCATCCGATGAACGTAGTTGTAATATTAACAATCAGAATCAATGTGACTACTAAGATCGTCAATTTGAATATCTCGATCGTCAATATGAATACTCGCATGAATGAGTCATGAAAAAAGGCAAATACTGAAAAGCAAAATAACTGCTGTATTCCAAATCGTCACATTGATGAACCTGGTTGTAATATTGACAATTGTAATTGTGAAGAACACTTGCTTTAAATGGCAATTGTCAATATCAAAATTGTTGGTATAGCCCTGTTTGAGCGCATCTGAGCATTATTTCAATATCAGTTCTGCTGCGTTCGTGAAAGTTCTCGCATCGGGCTTAATAAATAATTGTGTGAAAGCAGTTTTGATATAAAAATTTAACTTTGTCTAAGTATATCCACTTAAAATGCATTTATATTTAACCTAAAGTTATACTTAAACTATTTACATATACTTAACTTTGATGTTTTCTTTTTTACTTTCAGTTGTTTTATGTCCTGTTTTTTTCCTTTTTTCCGCAGATTACTATTTAGTATATAAATATCAAATAATATTAATTAAAAAATATTTTTACCTAACCTCACCTTGGTTATTATTTTTTATTTTCAGTTTTTTCGTGTTTGTTCCTTCTCTTTCTTTTTAGATTTAGTTTAAGTTTACACATGTCCCTTTTCATTATATAAATACTAAATGCTATTAATAAAAATACGTAACCTAGATTATTATTTTATTTTCAATTTTTTTTTCTTAATTTTATTTTTGTTTATTCTTTTTTCAGTTTTTTAAAGTTATTTTTGTTTTTAAGTTATATTTCCGCTCCATTTATTGTTTCAAAAAGGAAGAAATAAAGAAATATATAAATGCGATTTTTTAGTTTTTATTTATTTTCAGTTGCAATTCGCGCTCAAAGAAATATTCAATCCGAATACTTTTGTCAAGATTGACAACTGCAATAATCGCATTGACGATTTCGGTTTTCAATATGAAAATCGAAATATTCAATTTGAAAATGCATTCTTCATATTAACAATTTTGATTTTCAATGTGAAAACCGAAATCTTCAATATGAAGATTTGAAAGAAGATTTGATTTGATGAAAGTATTCATCTTATTGACAATTGCTTGTCATATTGATTATCATATTGAAAACCGTTTTCGTCATATTGACAACCGATTTGGAGATTTGACGTCATTATGATCTCCAGATTTATTTCGCGCCCTGGGTACTCCCACAATTTTAAGGTCAACCTTGAAAAAATTTTCGCCTGGTGCCAATATAATTTCTTCAAATTTAATGTAAAACAATAAGTGAATAAGTTCGTCTGTAACGAACTCATAAATGTCCAACCCTCTTTACCCTGTAACATTAATTTTAAAAGTTTTTTTTTTTTGGCCTGATTTCATATACTGTATGCCAATTATTTGTATCGGACACGCCTCCAATGGCCGTTAGATGAAAATTAAAAACAATTAATTCTAATTTTGTTGAAATCATGAGGAAATGCGTTAAAAGCGAATATTAATGCTTAAAAAAAAGTGAGCGGAGATCAATGCTTTCTATGTAACAAACTTAGCAAATGAAAAGATTGTTATGTGGCGACAAGAAATAAAACAACTCGCAGGAGTCCCTGAATGCACCCATCGATTCGCTCTACAGACGCACCCGCTCGATTCACTAAACGAACATACCCAACTGTCATTCCAGTCATCTGGCAGCAGCTGTCATATTCGAAGTTCGAATTTCGATTTCCCCTCCTTGGAATTCAGCGGAGGAGTACCAGTGGAAAATTACCAAAGGGGGTATGGAAAGTACTAGAAGGTGCTTAATTTTGTATAAATACACGGGTGGCAGGCTCGTACGAGACAGTTATATTTTAAACGTGGACTTGTGAAAATCGGTAATAAAGTAAAAAGTGATTGAGTTGAAATAAAGTGTTGAATTCTAAATAGTAAAGTTGAATAACAGTGTGATCTGAGTTTAAATAAGTTTGTTTGATAAATAAAGTGTTTCATTGTGTGATTTCAAAAGTGAAATTGAGTTTTATTCGACGAACCCCAGGCCGAAAATATTAAAATTCTACAGTGGAATTTTCCGGAACAGTGTTAGTGTGTCAAACAGTTTTAAGTGGAGATTTCTAGAAAAAGTGCGCGTAAATAGCGTCGGTGACTAAAACGATTTATTTGTGCAGTGGAATTTTCCAGAGATATCGTGTGTGTAAACAGTGTCGGTGACTCATACAAATTTGATTGTGGAATATTCCGGATACATTGAAGCTAATTGTGTGATAAAGCTATAATTAACTAAGTTGTAAAAACGATTTCAGTGATTTGTTTATTCGCGAGTGAATTTTCTGGAACAGATATAAGACATAAACTGATTGTGTTGTGAAAATGGTGTGAAGACAATTCAAAATGGGTCGAAAAATTGAACAATTGACAACAGCTGAGGGAAGCAACAATTCCCTTTTGAGCCCCGAAGACTCCAGACTTCGGGGCTCAAAAGGGAATTGTTGCTCCGACTCCAGGACGCTATTACCGAGGAAGGTGGACATCCATACACGATGCTGTTCGAAGTTCAAGAAGAACAGCAACAAAGCACAGTAAGTACTGCCGATGAAATGCCCGCTTTCATGAAGTTGCTTCTGGAGAAATTCGAAAAGATGGAGAGTACCCAAAAGAATGCTCTCGAAGAACAAAAGAACGCTGTCGAAGAACAAAAGAACGCTCTCGAAGACAAATTCGAGAAGCTGGAGAGCGGCCAAACAGAACAAAAGAATGCTTTCGAAGAACAAAAAAACGCTCTCGATGAAAAGCTAGATTCTAAGTTCGATGAGCAGAAGAAAGCTCTAGAAAGCAAACTTGATTCCCAGAATGCGTTTTTTGAGGAGAAGTTCCAGGCAGTAGATCAAAGAATTGAAAGCGTGGAGGAAAAATTCACTGAAGTCAAATCGGAAGTAGAGCAATTGGCTAAGGAGCTGGAGTTGGTTAAGAAACAGAAAGTGCGAGAATATTTGCCCGACGGTCCACGACGCAAAGAAATGCAGCCGCCTGTCTTCGATGGCCAAACATCGTGGCCGATTTATAGGAGACAATTCGAAGCTGCAGCGTTGACAAACAACTGGGACAACGAAGATAAATCAATTGCTCTCACGCTTGCGCTCAGAGGAACAGCTGCCGAACTGCTGCAGACCATCCCTGAAGAAAAACAAAAAGATTATGATGCCATGGTGAAGGCCATTGAGATGAGGTTTGGCGACGACCACATGCAACAAGTTTACCGGGTCCAGTTGCGCCGAAGAGTTCAGACAAGGGGTGAGACGCTTCAACAGTTGCAAGCCGACATCGAGCGATTAGCGAATTTGTCTTATCCCAACACCAGCAGGGAGATAATAAACGAGTTGGCAACCGATGCGTTTACCAATGCCATTGCGGATGGAAAGCTACAAATGGCTGTAAGAATGGCAGGTAAGAAGACTCTCGCTGAAGCACTAGCATTCGCCCTGACAATGGAAGCTGCAGACCAAGCGTCGCAAGGTAGCCATCGCATAAGGGAAATGGCTACGCTAGAATGCTCATGTCAACGCATCGACATCGCAGGACCGTTTTCGGAAACTGAAAGCGGTAACCGTTACATCCTAGTTATTAGCGATTACTTCAGCAAGTGGTCCGAGGCATTTGCGATCCCAAATCAAGAAGCGAAAACCGTTGTCGATCAGATAGTGGACCACTGGGTGTGCAGGTTTGGAGTGCCAATGGAATTACATTCCGACCAGGGAAGAAACTTCGAGTCGAAGATATTCCAGGAAGTATGCGCAGAACCCCAGGCCGAAAATATTACAATATGTTTAATATTGGTTATATAAGTTTTTTTTTAGTTTGCTTTAACATATAAAAAATGGACATGGTCGATGGTGTGGGCGGTCCAATTTTTGTCTAATTAAAGGCTTTGGGCCACTATAACCTTGCATCAAAATTGAAAGGCATACCTTGAGGTCATATGCCTTGTCTAATTGGACCAAAAGCCAATTTTAAGTAAAGTGTAATTTTGAGGTTGTCTGCTATCTAGGCAATTGTGGGCGTGGCTGTTGATCTTATCAATTTGTATACTTTGTTTTTAGAAAATAAGAACCAAAATGCAATCGAAGTTTCAACTTTCTATCTCAATTCTAAAGACCTATAAACTTCACACACTAACGGACATGGCTTAATCGATTCACCTTTCGGTCTCGATCATATCTTTAAAAAGTCTTAGGGGTCTACGGTGATTATCTCACCGTGCTAAAAAATATGCATTCAAATGAATATACCCTTGGTCGGAAGTAAGAATGTCAGGCAATCAGATCATACATCCGTTCAGAACATACTTCTTCAATGAGCTCATCTCAAGTCTTACTTTAATTCTCGACCTAGGCATTGAGCCTTACATCGTACTTATTATAGGAACTAAAATCGCCTTAACAGAATTATAGGCAACAGCAAATCCTCTTTCAGCTTGCGTCTCTTCGCAAATCCTCTTTATCTCTTAATTGCCCTCTTACCTTTCCAGCCAACCTTCTCCCCAATTTCTTAAATTTAACTTTAGTTTATTGCTAAGTTTATATTCTAAAGGTTAAGTTTAAACTTTACTTGTATATTAAGCTTTTAAAGTGACCCTTTGGGTCGTCGAATTAAATTAAATTGAGAAGCATAGTTTACACAGTTTTTTTTTTTGAAAAGTATTATTTATTTCACTTGCAGTTCTTTAACTAAAATAGCATTTGGTTCTTGTCTATGGTCGTTGTATATATTTTAAAGGTGTTGCTTAACATTCACATAGCTGCTTGCTAATCCATGTCCATGATCGTACGCTGACACTGAATAGTCACCCAAACTGCCATGATTGCCTCCAACATGATACAAATTTGCCCCATGATCATAGCTTTCGACTTTATTGTAAGACTGTGGATGATAGGCATGTCCAACATTTTTAACAACTGCGTTGAACCCGGAATGATCATCTGCTGTATACTCGACGATCCTTGTTGTGCCATCGGCTTCTTTTAAAGTATATCCGCCTAAAAAATAGCCTAAGTTAGTAAATATATTTTTAAAAGAGTAGATTGTAACGCACCCTTAACCCGATCACCGTCACGGGTTTCCCACTGACTCTTCTGATCGCCCGTGTGAGTGTCCTTTACGCCGTAGTCAAAACTATACTTTGGATAACGCTTTGGTTCCGGTTCCTTGTGTTCATAGTGTTTGCCTATAATTTCGTATCCTTGTACAATGTGGTTATTATAATGAGGCACTTCATGCTTGGTCACCACCGAATAGCTTGTGCCCCCTACAGAATATCCTGCTGAGGCTGTTGCCACAATAAGACCAAAAATCACAAGACTTATTATTGAAGTCATTTTGCTAGTCGAATTATGCTGGAGGAACTAATATCTTTCTGAGTGATTCTTCCAACTTTTATACCAAACCTTTGCTGTCGAACTCATTCGTTAGTTCTTGGCCAGTTGGCACATGGCTTCGCTGCCCATTCAAGCATAGGTTGTTGTTTTTTTTCTTATCTAGAACACAGAATATTGCCAAATATTAAAGTTGAGCAAATAAGATCAAAGTGAAGTGCAAGTGTTCATAAATGAAATAAAGCGAAGCAATAATTATTGTGAAGGTTGAACGAATATTAATTAAAAAATGTTTTGCGCGAGGACCGACTAAATCGCTTGAATATTTTGGATGCGGTTTATTGGATTTTACTTTGACCGACATGCATATACGTTTTCTTTTGTATTAATTCTGAAAGCCCAAGTACAAAGGTAGGTACACCACCTTAACATCTTCATCAATTTCTTTTGCATTAATTGGTTTCCATGCTTTGGAGCAAGATGTCACCCTGCCATAGCCATACCAACATTTCAATGACAGATGACGAGTTGTTTTGCCTTTATAAAATATTTTCTTTCGGCTGGTAATATATAGACCAACGGATCTGATCTGTAATTGCCTTGCCAAAACAAGCCACTGGCTCGTGCCTAAATAGTGGAATACCCATGCCGTAATGTATAACAGTGACAAAAGCAACTTCTGGCAGAAAGCCATACAAGATCCGAAATTCCGACCGTGATTTCTTATAACCTTGATCCAACCAACAAGCCGCATCGCATAGCCATATTGTTTATTGCCAGGGAAAAGGTGGCTCCGTTGACGGCTTTTATGTATGGCAGTTCTACCTTGAAATACCGCAGTATATAGTGTGTTACTGGCTTTTATAAGTAAAAGCAGCCAGGAAAGCGCCCAAAGCATTTGGGCTACTGTGTGCGGCGTAGCGTAGTGACCGTTTTCATCTCAGATGTAGTTTGTAAAGCATAACACCTCAAATACCCGGGTTTGAGGCAACACAACTTGAAGTTGACGCATATTTCCCATTACCAATAAATCGTGAATTCTTGTTTCACTTTTATGTTAATTACGGATTGGGCCACCTGTTGGAAATTAAAAAAAGCTGTGAAACTATCCGAGTCAACAACCAGCTTGCACCAGATGCTGTTAAACATAGCAGAAGCTCTCAAATTGTGGTCTTCACCGACAATTATAAGAAGACTAGCGTGAGGCGATTAAATATAAATCCTAAAGTGGCTCCATCGGACAAATATAGGATTAGTTTGACACGAAAACTCTGTTTCTGTCATTTTGGCCACTCAAAAGAGAGTGGCGATGTCATTTCCCAGGAGCGAAAATCGATTTCCTCAGTAAAAGTCACAATAGTAAACGTACTTGTGTCAGATCTGTCGCACAGGGACAGTTTCAGTTTCCTTATTTGGTTCTTAAACTGTTACAAAGGTGCAGAAAATAGGTTTGTGAATAGGGTGAATGGGATTAATGTGAGGATTTATTTTTAATCGCTTGCCGAGAGGATTTAAATTTGTATGGTAGATCGCGTGATTTGTAGAGGGTTTAATAAAGATTTATATTAATCGAGGATTAGTGCTCGGTGGAGACATGGTATTACAAAAAATTGCTTTTTCTTCACCGAGACATTTGAATATAAATCCCGAGTTCGTACAAAGATTTAAATTTGTATGGTAAATCGCGTGATTTGTAGAGGATTTAATAAAGATTTATATTAATCGAGGATAAGTGCTCGGTGGAGACATGGTATTACAAAAAATTGCTTTTTCTTCACCGAGACATTTGAATATAAATCCCGAGTTCGTACAAAAATTACGATTACTTTAACACGAGTTTTGTTGTCATCTTGGCTCTCAAAAGAGTGACAATGACATTTCCTAGGACCAAGAAAACAATTTCGTTGTAAAAATCCTTAAAGGAAACATATATGTGCTCCAAGTATAAAACTGTTATAAAGGTTTGTTAAAAGGGCTAAAAACAGGCTTAAAGAGGTGTTTGAAAAGGGTGAATGGTATTCTTTTTTAGAAAGCTTACTTTAAGTCCTTGCTGACTGCTGAGACGATTTGAAAATGTAGATATTGTAAATCTCAAAATTTAAGGGCAATTAGTTGAGGACTTTTTTCTAATCTAGCTTAGAATACTAAAACTTACTTCTCATCTACTAGGCGAGGGCTAGAAGCTAAAAGGCGTGTGCCATATGTTATATTGCCATAAAAAAGGTAAAAAAAGTATGTTCCCTCACCTATTTTCCAAACGCTATAAAACATCATTTTGAGTTGATCATCAAAATGAGTTTGATAAAATGTTTGAACAATTTATTATAACTCAGGCAAGTTTGGCATTGCCGAATTCTACGATTCTTTTGTTTTCCCAATTTGACATTTTTAAGTTATTTACCTTGATCTCACCATAATTTAAGAATGGCTTTACCGGTTTTATTCATTTTTTTTCTTAAAGTTTTTTAATACTTTGTAGAAGGAGGAAGACTCTCACGGAAAGAAAATTGATCAGAAAACTGCATATTTCAGAAAACTTAACTTTTTAACTTTTTAACTATTCAAAATTATGTAAAAGAGAATGGTATGAATTTTTTAAAAATTTATCGTCAAAGTACTAAAAATATTATTGGTTTATTTAATAATTTTAACGGTTTCCTAAACGCTCGATCTTCAGGGCAGTCAAATTAGTTTTCGTTGCACTCACCCTTGCGGGTATCTCTTAACAGAAAATATTCGCAAGGGTGAGTTATGTTACGTTTTATGCTTTTAAGTATGATATTATGGGCAAGCTTCAGGTCAGGTCCTATAGGCAAAAGTTGTTTCAGATAAGTTTAAATGCAAAATTCTTCCCTTAAGTCTTAGCATGTAGATTGTAGATTGTTGAGAGGAGGTGGTATACTAAATCCCAGATCACTGCGGCCACAAGTGGGCCTATTGTGATGTCCTCCATTTACAGCTCATCCATAATGCCACAGTTTGTTATGAAGGCGGCTAGCTCTTTGGGTGAGCTGGCAGCTTTGTCCGCTGTTTCGAGATAAAATTTACCTAGATAACGTTGACGTGTTTTGACAATACAGTTGCAGGTACATAATATGTGTTCTGCTGTTTCTGCGTCTTCGTTGCAATGGAGCTTTTTTTCCTCTAGCCAGGTTTTTATACTGCTTTTTATAGTATTAATTATTAGCCCACATTATGGTCTTGGCATCATGAATTGGGATGCGGATCCTTTCCTGGCTAGTTTGTCTGCTTTTTCGTTGCCTTCATATCCATTGTGTTCTGGTACCCAAATCAGGTGAACCTTGTTTGTGGTGGCCAGTATTTGCTAGATTTGAAGGCAATCCCTGACTAGTTTTGATGTAATTTCAAAGGCGTCAATCGCAAGCAGAGCTGCCCTGCTATCAGGGAAAATGTAAATATTCTTATTTGTTATTGCCTTATTTAGTCTCTCTCGGATGCAGAGTTCTATTGCATGTATTTCGGCCTGAAATACGGAACAGCTTATATCCATACTGGCGAATAGTAATGTTTTAGTGTGTGGACCGTATACTCCTGCTCCAACTCTAGATGGCCCAGCCACCGTAGACGTTGTGTTTTGACTCTTTTGGCTAGGTCGGTATTGCTGTACAGCCCGTGCAGTTCGATGTTATATCTCCTCCTCCACTCTCCGTCTATGCAGGGGGACCGTAAATCGTCCGAAGAATTTTCGTCTCGAAGCAGCCTAAAGTGTTTTCATCCGCCTTTGACAGGGTCCATGCTTCTGCACCGTAAAGCAGGACTGGGATGATGAGGGTCTTATACATGGACACTTTAGTTGCTCGAGAGAGAGTTTGCTACTCAATTGCCTTCTTAGCCCAAAGAAACAGCGATTGGCAAGAGTTATCCTTCGTTTGTATTCTGTAGGTAGAATTCTTGTAGGATGTCAGTGTGAATTATTGTGGAATTTGATTTATCTTCTGTGATGAGCAAATGGGCGTCAACCATAGCTTCTTTCATGAGTTCTAGATGAAGTGGTGGGATGTTTAGGGCGACTTTAAGTGCAGCTGTTGGTGCAGTTTTTATTGCCCCAGTTGCACAGACACAAGCTCGTCTCTGTAGTTTGTTGAGTATGACTTGCGCTGTCCTCTGCGTTGCTTTATGCCACCAGACAGCGGCTGCATACGTGATGATAGGTCTTGTTATTGCCGTGTACATCCACAATGTCATTTTGGGGTCAAGTCCCCAGTTTTTACCGAGTAGACTTTTGCTGGTTCATAAAGATAACATGACCTTGTCATCTTTTGGTAAGATGAGAGTTCCATGTAAGCTTTCCGTCTAGTGTGATTCCTAGATATTTGACTTCTGATGAGAACTCTATTATTTTGCCGAAGAGTGTAGCATTTCTGAGTCTTTCTCGCTTTCTTTTCTTGGTGAAAGCCACTATGGTGCTTTTTTTAGAGTTGACTTTGAGGCTAACTTTTGTGCACCATTCAGCAACTAGGTTTAGAGCCCTTTCGAAGGCGATGCGAAGTATGATAGCATGTAACTCTCCTGGATAAATTTGATCAGCACCTCTTGATCAAGCAGACTCCTTGTACATTGCTCCTTCATGTGTGACTTCAATGCTTATGACGGAGCGGCCGTCAGAGTTTGGAGACAGTGATCCAGACCAAAAGAGAAATGGAAATCATTAGTTGACTTTTGAATTGCGTTGGTCAGTATTGAATGGATCAGTATTTCAGTGTTGCTTGGGAATCAAAACGCATTAAAAATAATTAGGAAAAAATAAAAATTACGTTTTTAAATCCAGTGCGAATTGGATATTCAAAGTTTACACAGGACAATGTCTGAAGCAAAACAGTTTCGTTTGATTGGTTAAACCGCCTTTTTTGTGAACAGTCCATTGGAAATATGCTCAGCAAAGCGGGCACAGGGGTTTTTTAACTCGAAAACCTAGAAAACATTTTCGAAAACGGTCTATTAAAGATTTCTAGTCATAACGGTTATCACGATCTTGATTAAATTTTAGTTTTTAAATTGATTTTGTCGCGATTTGTTGACATTTTTAAGTAATAAACATTTTTGTTTTCGGACTTACCGCGTTCGTTTTTTATGTATCCCGACGTTTCGAAATGATTTCACATTTCGTGGTCACGGGTAGGCTGATTTCATTAAATTTGTCTTAAATATCTTGCATTTACAAGGCATGTCAACTGCATTCAAAACCTTTCAAAATTTAACGTCTCTAGCCTCAAGTTTAAACCTTTCAAAATTATCGTCTCCAGCCTCAAAGGAACAAAGGAAATAAAAAACAGCATGTTTTACTTTTTTCTCCGAAGCCCATGTTCGCAGAGCGCCGGTGGTTGCTTGGTTACAAAAAGATTATAACGGTAGTTGAAAAAAATTTAAAATTATTGTTTTATGGATTCTAAATTTTAAAAATTGCAAAAAAGGCTAAGAAAACGTATGTCCTTCCTTCTATTTCGAAATGTTAATACGCAGGAATTTGAAATAAATAACATAGATGTAGCACAGACTTTACCCTTGAAACATGTTCAGCCACGCCTCCTTTAAGGGGTCGAATTCAGAAAAATATTGAATTTGAACCAAAAAATTACATTTTAGCTACATAAACTTGGAGATATCTATGCTCAAATTGATGGTTTGTTATAAGGGCGGTTGGACCACGCCCCTTTTCAAAGTTTGCAACAGGTAAGAGTCGTCACCAAATAACATTAATAGCAACAATTTACAATATATATACAACAAGTAACTTATGTTGCTTTGTGCTTTGTTTTAACATTTATTTCGACATTCTGATAGAAAATCATGTAAAAAGTTAACAAATCAAAACTAGTATGATAGAATTTTTCCTTGGTTTATTTTTGCCATCTTTAGTGGGCATGTACAAGAGAAACTGTCCAAAACAAAAACAGACAGAATTGCCCTCAGAAAAATAGCAACTCATTTCATCTTGAATCTTTTTTGTCCATCAAGATTAGGACCGGAAATATGCTTCGTTACGTGTCTGTGCTATTATAGCTCTTCAACACTTTTACCATACAAAACTGTTGCCAATGTGAATAGGGCTGACCAGTCAATTACACTTCCATTCGTCAGTCTGCCTTAAACATCGCAAAGCAGGGTGGAAAAAAAAAATAGATCTCCACACAATTATGGTGAACGGCGAATGGCGGTTAATTATTTTGTAATTGCTTATCTGGTAGCCATCAATCAGCAGCGTCAACAATTCAGCGTGTGAATAACAAGACCATAGAGAATTTTTCCACTAGTGCATTGCATCCCTCATTTGCACAAGTTCTCAATCGTCAATCACTATGAAATCGATTATCGCTTTGCGGTGGGTACCTACTAATAGGATGTTGATGAATTGACGAAAGGATTTCTTTTTTATTTTCCTCTCTATATCTAAAGCACTTGTGCACTTGATTTGAAAATGCTAATGTTCATTCAAATCAGCGGAATGAAGTTATTATAAATTTAAACACAGTAACAGCACTTAGGTGTTATATCACACCTATAGTTGTAATAAGCTTTTGATGGCGTCGGAATTATTATAAATCTAAAGCTTTGAAAAATGTGAAAAAGCAATAAGATAACAACAGTGCCACTCACGTTACTAAAACTTCGCCACCTTCTCACTCTTTCTGGTTAACAAATTCAAAAACATTCTGCATAATACTCATATGCCGACTGCCACCCAGCTTTTTCTAGGCATGTTTTACTCACTTAAGGTGGCGCAACAGTCCGGGGTGGACCTAAGCCTCAGCCAACAAGCTTCGCCAGCCAGCTCTGCCTCTAGCTAGCCGTCTCCAGTGTCGCACGCGAAGTTGGCTGAGGCCACCTGGGTCTCACGCCGTACCTTCGGGTGGATTCGAATATTTTCCGGGCCGGGCGTTAGTGTCCATCCGCTCTTTTCCTTCTCAGCCCAAAGAAACAGCGATTGGCAAGAGTTATCATTCGTTTGATTTCAGCACGGGTGTCATTGTCTGAATAGCGGAATCCAGGTAGACAAAGTCCCTAACTACCTCAAAGTTATAGCTGTCAATGTTTTGTCGGTGTTGGGTGTCTTTTCTTGAAGACAGCTTATACTTGGTTTTGCCCTTGTTGAGTGCTAAACCCATGTTCGCCGCTTCCGTCCAAATACTCGCGAACTGACATCACGCTTTTTCTTCCGATTATGTCAATGTCGTCTGCGTATGCGAGTATTTGGACTGACTTTCGAAAGTTTCTGCTCGTCTGGTGTTGGCGCGGGAGTTCTGCACAATTCTCTCAAGCATGATGTTAAAGAAGTCACATAACAGAGAGTCGTCTTTTCTAAATCGTTTTTTGACATCAAAGGTGTCGGTAAGGTCTTGCCGACCTTGACGGAACTGCGTGAGTTTTCCATCGTCATCCTGCACAGACTGACGAGTTTGGCAGGGATGCCAAAACTAGACATTGCGCTATATAGCTCGTCTCTATAGATGCTGTCATACGCGGCCTTGAAATCGATGAAGAGGTGGTGTGTATCGATTTGGAATTCCTGGGTTTTCTCCAAGATGTGCCGCAGTGTGAATATTTAATCGATGGTGGACTTTCCTGGCCTAAAGCCACACTGATATGTGCCCATCAGATTGCTGAAGAACGGCTTCAGGCGTTCACACAGTACAGCAGAAAAGATCTTGTATGTGATGTTAAGAAGACTGATGCGTCTGTAGTTGGCACCATTTAGAGGGTCTCCTTTCTTCAGGATCGGGCAAACAATGCTGGGGCTCCATCCGTCCGGCATGCTTTCCTCCGACCATATTGCAGATAAGCTGGCATGCTCCTAACCAGCTCATCGCCAGCGGATTTAAAAAGTTCGGCAGCTAGGCCGTCTGATCCGGCTGCTGTGTTGCACTTGAGCTTAGACACAGCTACTTTCACTTACTCCAGGTCGAGTGGGCGGTATCGTTCGTATGCTTCGTCGGTTACGTCTTCCCCCAGGTTGTATGGTTCGTACTGCCAGACAGCGGTATTAGGTTCGTCTTCGCCGCTATACAGTCTGCAGAAGTGGTCTTTCCAAATCCTCAACACCAACTGCAGTTCTACAACGATCGTCCTTTGATGGTCCTTACACCCTTCAGTTCAAACTTTATACCCTTGGCAGGATCTTTTTATCCTCTGGTAAAGCCTTGTAACCTTATTTCTGTTGCACCATCTCTTCAACCACGTGCTTCTCGTGCTCTCTCTTTTTCCTTCGGAGAAGCCGGTGTTCCTCTCTCCTCCTCTGCTCGTAGAGCTCGCGAGCAGCTCTAGCAGCTCCTTCTGTGCAGAGCCGCTTTGTATGCTTCCTGTTTAGCTGCATGTTCTTGCCGGCACTCGTCGTCAAATCAGGGGTTTTGTTGTAGGGGCGTGTAAAATCCAGAACTTTAGAGGCGGCATCTCGGATGGCATTTTGACAATGTTGCCACTGGCTATCAATAATTGATGCTGGCTGCATAGGACTTCGTAGAAGTTTTTGACAGACTCGGTTGGCACGATTTGGAACTTGTAAAATTCAACTCAAGAAAAATGCCGCCACACGCGAGTCTTGCAAGATTTGGTAGGAAGTCCTTTCAAAAAAAATACTTTGTCAATATACGGAGTAAATAACCGGAAGCCCAAAAGTACTTTCTTGAATGAGAGTCAAAAATGCAATTTAGGTGGACTGGATTCTAACGTAGAAGTCAAGTAAATGTTAATGCTTTAATTTGATTAAGAACATAATTAAAAATTTTCAGTAGGTAATCATTTTCATAAAACCAATTAAATGGATTTTATACTACTTTGCCAAAGGGCCGTTCTGTTGAAATTAACGTTCCTTCGGTTAGTTTATTAATAAATGGTTAAATATTTGAGTTTCTGGTTCATCAACCCATGAAAGGTTGAACATGAATTGACATATTGACGGCTTTTTTTAACGCAGGTAAGCTGCTAATTTTTCCCAAGAATCCCAAGCAATAACACAATGAATGGAATGCGCCTACCATTCAAATCACTTTTTGGGGTGGGATCGCGGTTCAGTCAACCTATTTAAGAGCAGTCAATTTTTTTTGTGCAAGGGTAAGGCCTTGCTCACAGGCCGGCAAAAGCCACAGCACCAAATATTGATTAGCTTAGCACTTTCTGCACTATATTATACTAACAAGGACATTATAATTTTTGCTGTAGCAGCGGTTAAGTGATTTTACACTATCCCATGCAAACATAATGCGAAAGGTGATCTCTTATCAATTAAGCCCTATACAAATACAAACTAAATTAAAACAATATACCACATAGATGCCAGAGTAGATATTGCCTAAATAATTTACTATGTTGTTAGCTATAGGTCGCCTGCCCTAACATATTGCATAATGAAATTCCAGAATAAATCGCTCGTATGTGTGTGCGTGCAGCATTGCCATTGGGGCATATTTTCGCGGACAATTACGTTTTGCAATTATAAAGTGAAAACATTCACTGGACTCTAATTTAAAATGTAGACACGTTGGTATATTATATAGGGGGGAATACCTATACCAACATCGAGTTCTGTCCTTTATTGGTGCGCTTTTTCGGTGGCCAACTTCATTAAAATGTGTATAAAGCCACAACGTAAAACGACGATAGAATTTCAACTTTGTTGCATTAAAACTTCCACCGATTCCAAGGATTTTGGACCGTATCCAGCAAATGTTGTGATGAATGCTGCGGTTTTAGAATTTTCAGCATTTCGTAATTTCAATTTGGCTTTAAACTCATTAATGGCAAATTGATTTTTTTTTTTTGGGTTCATAATAAAATGGTTTAGTTGGATACCAGACAAAAACACGTATGGTGTGTACAACATGCTTTTTGAATTCCCCTATCAATTTATGGGGAGAAAACAAGCAAAGTATCATTTAAATTTAATAAAACTAGAGAAAGTTTCGGCAGAATCAATGCGTTTTTATAATAATATTGACTGAACATTTGGTCGGACAAATAAAAACGCGCCAATGAAAGTAATTTTTTGTATAAAGCCATATTAGAGTGACTTAATCTATCTAGGTCATTTATTGTTCATGACTCCCGGAAATTATGACGGATTTTTTCTTTTTGGAAAATGTCTGGGGATGAAATTTGACTAGAAACGAATTTAATTGTCAGAAATTTTAGAAAGAGGGGCGCAATTTCCGGGAGTCATTATGGTTTTAGTGAGGAAAAATAGTTTTAAAATATTTATTATCTTTTTGAGAATCCATTCTCTTATGGAAAACCGAAATCCTGACGATGTTCGCCTGCCATTTAAAATGATCATAGAGCCAGCCATTATTATAATGCTTGCAGAATTATAAATTATTGCAATTTTTAACCTTTAAATTTTAAATTCTATATTGTATGACTTTACCATAGGGGCCGCTCCCAATATAAGCAACGATACGTTCGGTTAGCGTTTTGATTAGATTAATGAAAATCTCTTTTGTTTGAGAAACGAGCACAGAACATCGGTGACCTTAGCTTGGAGTCAGAACTGGAGGAAGATATAAATGTAGGGACCTGGCTTATTGCATGTTGGTAATTTTTTGAAAATCGACAAGAAAAATTGGAGACATTAGAGATCTATGAAAAAAGAGCTAGTGCCAACCGACGTCCGCCCACCGGAACCAAATTACTTTATCGCTTTGAATTATTTATCCACATAGAAGTCAAGACTAGGCAGCAGTCTTAATAATAGTAGAATCTTACCATATGAACGCAAGACGAATACGGGAAAGATTTAAAAAAAGGTTAAGGTGGATTCTAAGATTCCAGATTTAATACGTGGAAAAGTGCAACAGTGCGCATGTAAGAACTTCAATCCATCTGCGACGAATTGCAGAATACCCTACCCTGCCAAAACAAGGAAACTGCCACACCTCCAGAAGCGGTTGGGATATAACTACAAAATATAACTATTGAATGTTTTATGCTAGGTGGTTGCATTCATTTCGGACTAAAATTCCGCCCTTTTGACTACAAAAATCACTTTTTTAAGCCACCACACCCACAAAAGGGCGGAGGGATATGCTATATATACAAAAAAGTTAGAAAGTACTAATATCTTCAACTTTCGTCCTGCATTTTGTTTCATATATATATATTGAAAAACAGTCAGTTTAAGTTAAAATCCCTTAATAAATGGGCGTGGTCAATGTAAAGCTGACATTTTTTCTGCAACCTCAAAGACGGTTGCAAAGCAATGTCACATAACAAAAACTAATGGGCTAGCCCCATTGTAACGTAGCTAAAATTTGAAAAAAGTATTTTTAAAAATTAGAAATTAGCACAAACACGCACCTGTAGTGAGCGTGTCTGTGGGCGGATTCAACTCATCATCCTTCATCATCATTTTCGGATGCCGTTTATCCTTTAAAAGGGTCGCGGAGCGAGGGTGGCTAATTGGTCCTTCCATCTTTCTCGATCCTCCGCCACCAACTCAAGAGACTCCGGCGCAATCCCCAGGCGGGACTCAGAGAGGTTCCTTACCTAATCCCAGCACCTGTTCCTTGGCCTACCAGGGGGGCGACGCGCTCGCATCTCGGCTAGCATGACCTGTCTAGGAAGTCCGTCAGGGGGCATGCGAACAACGTGTCCAAACCATCGAAGAATCGATCGCTCCACTCGGAGAAGTAGCTGCTCAACATTAAGATTCCTACAAATATTCACGTTTCTCACTTTGTCCCTTAGAGTAACACCAGCAAAGCACCTCAAAAATCTCATTTCGGCAGCTTGTACCCGCGATCTAATTCCTTCGGTCATTATCCAAATTTCATGACCATAGATGAGGGTCGGAACGAACTCTGAATTAAAAACTGAGATCTTTGCTTTCACTCCAAGCTCAGCTTTCCTGATGACCGGGCGGCGCAGTTCCTTTACTATTGCGCCAGCTTGGTCAATTCTTTAGGACAACTCAGTATCACTCTTAATTTCTCCACATGTTTTAATGGAACTCCATTTATGTGCAGGGTACACTGCACAAGAGTTCGGGAAACAACCGTCACTTCCGATTTGTTCACGTTTACTTTCATCCCAGCATCACCACAGACGGCTGCAAACCTATCCAGTGCTCGTTGAAGTTCCTCTTTGGATGGCCAAAGCATCTGCGAAAAGCAGATGGCTCATCCTGATGCCAGCCAATTCGAAACATTGCTCAACAAGACTGCGCTTCACCATCGAGTCCATATATGCTATGAAAAGGAGCGGCGGCAGAACATATTCCTGGCGAAGTCCAACGCGCATACCAAAAGGACGGGATCTGACGCCATTTATCCGTACACAGCTTCTGCAGTTTCCATACAAAGACTAAATGGCTCTCAGAAGAGGCCCACTCAGCGCATAGTCCTGCAAAACTCTCCACAGTGTATCCCGAGGGACTCGGTCATACGCCTTTTCCAGATCTACAAAACACGCATAGACCGGTTTGGCATATTCCCAGGCCTTCTCAAGAATAACCTTCAGAGTAAAAAGCTGGTCGGTTGTGCCTCTGCCAGGCCGAAAGCCGCACTGTTCTTCCCGTAACAAAGGCTCGATTACAGCTCTGGAACGCGTTTCCAACACCTTCGCGAATACTTTTCCCGGAAAACTCAAGAGAGATATGCCCCTATAGTTGGCGCAATCTCTCCTGTTCCCTTTTTTGAAAATGGGCACTATAACTCCTGTTTGCCAATCGCTAGGTGCCTTCCTGCTATCCCAGGCCACCTTAATGACACGTGTTAGTCATTTAACACCCTCTTCACCCATTGCCTTGAGCATTTCTGGCCGGACATCATCAACTGCAGCAGACTTGCCAACTTTTAGCGATTTAATCGCTTCAGTGACTTCGTCTACTGTGGGACTATTCTCCGCCCTTATCTCGTCAGCAGTGGGAATGCCATCTTCAGTGCCCTGTTGGGGGTTGAGCAACTCCGAAAAGTGCTCTCTCCATCTGCGCAAGACATCGCTCTCACTTAAAAGAAGTGTACCGTCCTTGGATTTAACCCCTTGGATGATATTTAACTTCCTTCCTCTGAGCCGGCGCATGGTCTGCCAAAATATCTTGTTTGCAGATCTGTAATCGTGCTCCAACTTTTCGCCGAACTTTTTCCATGACTGTTCCTTGTCTGTTCTGACTGCCAGATTGGAAGTCCTTCGCGCCTCATTGTACCGGGCTGGAGAAGTTGAGTTTCTACATTGGATCCACGCAATGTAGGCTATCTTCTTCTCTCTGATGGCTTCTTGAACTCCAGGCGTTTTAAACCAAGCAGTTCTTTTCTCACCACCAGCCGCTACCCATAGCCGCTTCACTCCACAAACATTTCCTGCAGAGGCAATGAATGCCGATAAAAACAGCTGCCATTCCTCCTCTACATTCAAAAGGTCAGTTGGAATTTGTTCAAACTTCTCCGAAATATGCTGTGCAAAACGCTCTCTGAAATCAGAGTCGGCATCCTGCAACCTTTCCCACCGTATGCGGGTCACCAGTCTTGGTTTTCGCCTGGGTGGCAAAGGAATACTGTCACTGTAAAACAATTTACACAGCACTAAGAGGTGTTCAGTTGACAACTCAGCTTCCCTGAAAACTCGAACATAACAAATCATTCTTTGAACACACGATGGTACAACAAAAAAATCAATCAGTGACTTCTGATTTAAACTGTGCTTGTACCATGTGTATTTGTGAATGTCTCTGTGTGGAAAAAGGTGTTCATGATGGACAAGCCATATGCACAGCAAAAGTCCAACAACTTCCCTCCGTTCCTGTTTTGATCCGGGTCACCGTGCCTCCCGATCACACTCCTCCAAGTACTGTCTTCTGTACCCACATGTGCATTGAAGTCACCCATCAGGAGAAAGAAGTCCATTTCTGCCACTCTGTCCAGGGCAGCATCAACTTCTTTCAAAAAGGACTTATACTCTGACTCTCGATTTGGTGCATAAACCTGAACCAGAGCCAGAGTCGATCGATCAAGCTTAAGCTTTAAGATCAGAATCCTTCCCCCTTACGGAATGACATCGAATACATTTTCTGACAACCGGGGGCTTGTGAGTATCCCCACACCCGCCTGTGCAGTCATGTGATTTGAGACGCCAGACCAGAAGAGCTTCCACCCATCATCGAAGTCTTTGTGCTCCAGAACCCTTAGTTGAGGAGATGTCAGTTGCATCGAGCTGATACTTTTTGGCCTCCTCAACCAGTTCAAGTTCCTTCCTCGTTAGCGACGAGACATTCCACGTGCCAATTTTGAGTTGGTGCCGTTGTCGATTTGTAGAGTTTCCACCTAACCCGACCTTGCAGGGCTAGGCGGATTCAACTAAATTCCAAAATTGATCTGAAGGACTGGAGTTCCTCTAGCCTTAAATTTAAGGCCTTTAAGTTGTTGGGCGGACATGGCTTTCGATTCTTCTCTCGGTTCCATTTACATATATCTCTAAAGGTCTTATGGGTCTACGGTGATTATTTCACTGCTTCACAAACTAAATATATCCTTGGTTAAAATATAATGGTATTCATATAGAGATCCTTAATGAAAGGTGGCTAAATTTTAAGGGCCGATGTTGATTTTAAATAAAACACAAATTATTTAGGAAATTATTGCCATTTCTTTTTATTATGATAATATTGGTATGGTTGGGGGTATGGTGGGGTGCCGTAGTGTAGTGGTCAGTGTGTGTGCTTACTACGCCGGAGGTCTGGGTTCGAATCCTGCCATCGTCACCTGAAGACTTGTTCTTTTTCACGGTCCCCACCTCCGCGAGGGTTTGACAAGCCCTCCGAGAGTATTAATTGTCTTGAAAAACTTCTCAAAGTGCCGTTCGGATTCGGCAAAAAATTGTAGGTCCCCTTGTATGTAAAGAAATTAACACACCAGCATACATTGTTGAGAAGTTGGCGCTGGTTTACCTCGAGCTGTTGCGCCACTCTATTTATTTATTTATTTAATATTGGTATGATTCAATTATTTCGATGACGCTGAAGCATAATTAAGGTTCTATGCCGTTAATGTGCCAAACTATCTAATCCTTTAGCTCTTAAATTGCTGCTGGCTTATCGACATATACCTTTTCTTTCAAATAACCCCAAGGAAAAAAATCGAACGGTGTCAAATCACATGATCTTGGCGGCAACTGAGGTGAAAATGTGCTCATCACTGAAGATAATTTTCTTCGAAAATTGATCATCCATACTGTTGCTATTTCTTGCCACCATTATGACCATTGACGACGCTTGAAAACTGATCAAGAGGCTTTAGTTCTTGAGTCAATTGCACCTTGTAAGCGTGTAAATGCAAGTCTTTATGCAATAAAAATCAAAGGTGCAATGAAAATAGTGGAAGGGTTACAATTCGCTTAGGCGATTCGTTGGACATCCCATCCCAATTGATGAATATGATGAATTCTCCGAATTGCGTCGTAAAGCTTGGTTTTAAATTTCAGTTTCTATTTACATTAATTGCATTTAGAATTTGCCAGTTTGACCACGAATTGGACCACATCTTCATCGTCGCATATTTGCAGAAATTCCTCGTTAGTGCGCCATTTGAGCTCTCCGTTTGCCAAGTGTATAGGCCCATAAATTTTCCGCAATATTTTCCGCTCAAAGACTCTAAGCTGGTTCTCTTCTGTTGATGACAGAGTACATGTCTCCGCTCCATAATATACCACGGGTCTTATAATTGCTTTGTATACGCCTATCTTTGCTCTTCGGGACACGATGTTGGATTTGAAAATCTTAGCATATCCGTAAAAACATCTGTTTGCAGCCATGATTCTTTCCTGAATGCAGTCGTTGGTTTCGTTGCTGCTGCTGATACTTATTCCCAGGTATTTAAAGTGCTCAACTTTAAATGTTTGCCACGCCCTTAAAAGTGGGCGTGACAAACATTTTTTCATTACAGTGCAAATTTTTTGGATTTAAAAAAAATTTATAAAATAAAAACCGTTTATTAGAACGCAAATTAAATATGAGCACGCCCAAATGGAGGCGGTTTTTGCTTTTTTTTTGAAATGCCAATCGCAATACACCCAAGCTATCCTCGGTTAGATGTACTGTGATTGGCATTTCAAAAAATAAGCAAAAAGCGCCAAAACGCATACCAAATTTCACCCGCCCATGGCAAATTTCATTTCCATGCTAATATTAAAGTGGGCGTGTCAGTGGGCGTTTTTCAAAAATGTTAACTCTAATTTGTACTGCTTCGGGATTTAGAAAGAACAGATATAAAGTTTCAAGTTCCTAGCTGAAAATTTAAGGCCTAAAAACAACCCACACACGGGCGGACAGACGGACATGGCTCATTCGACTAACAATTCGGTCTCAATCATCTGCTCGTAAGGTCTTGGGGGTCTACGGTGATTATTTCTCTATGTTACAAACTATAAATCAAACTTAATAACTCTGGGGTATAAAAAGATGTAAATTTTTGTTATTAAGATCTGGTTTTGTATGCTTCCGCTGTGCGAGTACCTTCCTACACTATAATCAAAGCTGAGAGTAAACCTACTACAATACTGTCAATTTATACAAAATTTGTATATAATATGCTAATGGCCACTAAAATTCATAATCTGGTGTGGATTAGATGTTAATCCTAGATTCCATTTCAAAACAAACATCAGAAAACATTTCTAATTTGTGATATTCAGCAATAAATTCAATCCACAGTTTTTGAGCTACCCCAACTGCAACGTATCTGCTACCCGGTTAACTTCTGTTAACACTTTAAAAGTAACCTATGAACCCGCTTTTGACCCAGAGTCATTCAATAACAACCCTATGCTAATGAGACGCTCAAAGGTAATTTATATAATTTTAAGTGATTTCGAAATCACTAACTCCTCATAATCTATGCCTCTTAGGCTCACCTAATTCCCGCTGATTTATCGAAAAGTTAAACAAGTCAACTCGAGAGCGCTGTAAACAAAATCAAATCGCTATTTGTTTTTATATAAATATTTTCTCCGCAGGGCGCTGTCAAGCCATCCCTCGGTGCTGTCTACTTGTCTATAGAAAGAAAGGGCACCATCCCTCGCCCATGAAGCAAGTGCGCGTGTGTTTATACATTTGCATTATAATACACTCCGGCACTCGTACGTATTTATGATTGTACATAATTTAGCAAACAGAAATCAATCGATTCCACTCGTTAAATCCGTTTACCTTTGAATACCTGTAGGTAAACATTTATGCGCCTCGGCGCTGATGATTCAAGCCTTCGCTCTGCAATTTGGCCCCCATTGATCTGGATGTGAAGTCGGTGTTGTTGTTGCTGTTGTCGTTGTCGCTGTCGTCGACGACAGTGTCGCTGGCTGGTGAATATGAATAAACATCAATCAGGTCAACAGGAAACTGAACAGATTTCGCAAATTGCACTTTGCTGAAAATCAATCAATTAGTGAACAAAGCGGTGAGTCAGTCCACCATCCGGAACTCAGCACAGATTTCGCATCAAATACTGCTCGCAAGGGAGTCGAGCGCTTTAAATATTCTCCGGGCGGGTGGCAGCGGTGGGTAATGTCGACCTTTTGTTACACAAGGGGTTACCACCGGACAGCCGATTTACATTCACAACAATAAAGCCGACACAATGAAGGATTTCGATAAGGTAATTTATGTCCAGCAATTGAGTACGATTTTCCAACCGATGTCCTTTTCCCGGGATCACCCTTCCATACACCCTAAAATTGTGCGCTCGTTCTCTTAAATTGGTGACACTTAACCGTCCTATTATACTGTTCCATTTTCCCATAATTTTATGAGTTTAAATGCCACATTCATAGGCGATAAAGATGCTTTATTGTGTGGGGGTGGTGCGTGGACCGTAATTTTAGGGCGAATTAAATGTATGCAAATGAGTAGTTTCAGATGATGTATCACATGTGCTCACACCCCTAAAGGAAAATAAGTCATTATTTTCGTTTAGGTTTTCAAAGTTGAATTATGGCAATGACATTGAACTTTAATACATAAAAAGAAAACCACAAACGCACCGTATCAATGCTTTTCGCAAATGCTTGCCTAGTACCTCAGTTTTGACTAGAGACAAAGTTCAATTTAAGAGGATGCATTTGAGATTTTGCATCATTATTAGGTCTTAAACTCAGAACTGTTTTAGGCCACTTAAATAAATGCGTCTTAAGAAGGTTTTTGGTTTTCCGTTTGAATGGCTTGAAATTTTTTATTCTACAGATGATATCAAACTTTAAATTTTGCAAATGAATTTTTGAATTGTGACATAACACATCAATAATAATTGAGTTCGAATTACGCTTTCTTTTTCAAAAGAAAAAAGAACCTCAAGTATGAAGTCATACAATTATTGCTTGATTTGCATATAAAATGTTGTTTAGTATATTCGCGCGACTTTATGTTTACCCGACCCAGGGTATATTAAGTTTGATGTAGTTTGTAACGCAGTGAAATAAACACCGTAGAGCCCTAAGACCTTTTAGAGATAAGAATGGTACCGACAGAAGAATCGATTAAGCCATGTCCGCCCGTCCGTCCTTCTGTACGTATGTAAACAACTTTTAGGCCTTAAATTTTCATTTTTTATACCCCATCCCATAGGATAGGAGGTATATTAAGTTTGTCACATAGTTTGTAGCACGGTAAAATAATAATGGTAGACCCCCAAGACCTTAAGGGCATATGATCGAGACCGAATTCTGAATCGAATGAGCCATGTCCGTCCGTCTGTATGCCACATGTTTTTAAGCCTTAAATTTTGAGCTAGGGTGCTCAAACTTCGTAAGTGTAAAAAATTTCAAAATCTACCCAAAGAAACGCCCACAATCGGTCTAAATGTGCAACTACCTCCAGAGTTTTCAAAACTGTAAGACGTTCTAAAAGGCTGAAATTTGACATTTAGCATCTCCTAAAGAATGTAAGACACCAAAAGGGAAAATTTAATTGGTAAACCTCCTCTAGTGGGCGTGGCATCTATTTTAAGGGTAAATTTTCAAATGCATTTTACTCAATATTTTTGCTCGAAATTGAAAAAAATTTGCTTAATATTTTATGTAGAAAACGCTTAGACTTTGGGCCACGCCCACATTTGGAGGCAGAATTGAAGAAAAATCTAACATTTCCCAGAAAAACTTAATTTCGACTGGCCTTGAGCCTAAATTAGGAAAGCAAGAAACAAAAAAAGTAGCAGGTTAGGCAAACGAGACTTCAGTCCAGATTTCATTCATATAAAGTTTATAGCCACGCCCCCTTCTAGGGGTCGATTTTTCAAATATATTGAATTTGAACCAAAAAATTGCATTTTTACGTACATTTAAGTGTAACTTGGAAATATCTGTGGAAATATCTTATAATTAATAGTTTGTCATTAGCGGCGGCTATACCACGCCCCTTTTCGAAGTTTGCGTTACTTATAAAATGTCAAAAAATAACTATGCCATCAGCATTTTACAATGTGGGATATGATGGGGTATTCAACGGTCCGTTTTACGGACTGTAACTTCTGCGTACACACTGTAGCACTTACTCACTGGTTTTTAGTATAAAGCATAACAGTTATATTTTTATATCGCGCCCACTTTTTGGAGGCATGGTAGTTTTTTTTTTTTGGTATGGTCGGATATTTTGCAGTCTGTCATAGATGGACTGAAGCTTTTGCATGCGCACTGTTGCACTTTCCCACTTGTTTAGTTTTAGGTTTGAACCTTAATTTTTCAAAACCCAATCCCTGAAACAGGCTAGGTTAGGTTATGTCAGGTAGGGTTGCTGGCAGCAGAAGCCACCAGCTCGCATAGGCTTACGAGAACCCTTAGCGTCACCCCATGGATACAACCTGTAAGGAATAAAGATTTTAATTTAACTATGATACTTAGTCAGTTGAAATATCCTAAGCTTTGAAGAGAAAATTGTCCCAGCCGGACATTCTGCTGAAATTTACAATATTCGCCACCGCTGTACTTGCAAGCTCGTTCAGTTCCTCGAAGAAGTATTGGCCCAGAAGTCAAAAACGCTGTCTGCTGCCACTTGGACACTGGCAGAGGAGGTGTTTCACATCTTCTTCCGCTTTTGGATCATGACATCCCCTGCAAATGTAGTTGGTGTTAGTGATTCCCAGTCTAGCTGAGTGTTTTCCCAACAGGTTATGGCCTGTTATCACTCTTGTGGCTATGGCCAGTGATGGCCTGTTTAAGGCTATAAGCTTTTTTGATTTGCTGGCCACAGCGCCTTTGTGTGGCCGCAGCTCTGCAAGTTTTCCCATCTGTTTTTGGCTATATTGTGTATGGTCGCAGACATTTCGCCTGCTACAGAGGAGAGCGGAGGATGGGTTCTTATATCCGCTGTAGTCAGGGGGTTGAAACCCCTCCCGAAATATGTGGAATCAAAAAAAAAGAACTGGAAAAATGAAATTCGAAACTAAAATTCTCCGATAAACATTAACTATCTTTAACATGTCCCCCAACACCCCTGGAACTACCTGATCAAAACATGGGGGCTGCTCAAGAGCAGTACCCAAAAACGTATTTCAATCAAATTTTTTGAAAACGTCAGCCTTTTCATTCCTGATAAAGTCACTATGGCCTGGTACCCAAACAATGCGGACATTATTCTGTCTGCTTAGAGCCCTAAGTTCTGAGCGACAGAGTCCTACTATACGAAATTTTACTTTTGGTGTTGCCAGGGCCTTAATGGCTGCTTGGCTGTCTACGTAAATATAAATCTCCTCCTGTGATAGTTCCAATACTCTGGCCTTTTTGGCGGCTATAAGTATTGCTAGAATTTCGGCTTGGAAGATACTGCATGAGTTCAGCAGTCATCTGCTTGTTAGGATACCGAGTTTGTCAGAGCATATACACCTGCTCCAGTACCCTCACTTGATTTGGAACCAGCTGTGTAGATTGCTACCTTGGAGTTGGATATAACATTATTAAGCCTCCAGTCCTCTCTGCTGGGAATGTGAATGGAGTAGTTCTGATTGAAGTCAAGATAAGGTGTTATACGGTCTGTCATTCCTATACGGCATCCTAGTGTGTGTAGGATTGAGCTGTGCCTTGTGAATTGCATGCTCCAATTGACTGTGGCTTGAAGTCTTATAGCGCTTTTTGGTGCGCTTTCTTTTATAAAGAGATCTATATGAGGCGGAATGTTAAGGATTGTCTCTAACCCCATGATAGGCGTAGTTCTCAGAGCACCTGTAGTGACGAGACAAGCCAATTTTTGTACCTTAGTTAAAGCTTTTCTATTTTTCTGCTTGGTTATAGCTGGCCACCAGACGCAGCATCCATATGTGAGTATAGTTCTTACTATGGCTGTGTGAAGCCAGTTTGATATTTTAGGGGAAGGCCCCCTTATTTTCCCGCATATTCGGTTGCACGTATATAGGGCTGTGTACGCTTTTTTAACTCTTTCTTCTGTGTTTGGGTTCCAGCTTAGCTTACTGTCTAGGATGATACCCAGATATTTGTCTGGTATTTGATTGTATTTATTTTAGATAGCTGGAGAGTTGAGCCTTCGAATGTTGGCAGCTCTACAACCGGTATCGACCTCCTCCAGGAGTTGGCAGGAATTTTCCGCGCACTATGAGCACAAGGTCGTCGGCATAAGCGACGGGTTTTACCGATGAGTTGCTGAGTTTCATTAAATATACATTCATTACTAGAAGCCCTATGAGAGGTGATAGCACTCCACCTTGGGGGGGTTTCTCTAGTGGTAGACATTCTTTTTATGCAGTCACCTAGTTTAGATGAAACAGGTTTATTTAAAAAGTAAAATAAAACCATTGAGTAAGTGCTACAGTGTATACGTAGAAGTTGCAAACCGGAAAACGGACCGTTGAATACCCCATCCTATCCTGCATTGTAAAATGCTGCTGGCATTGTTATTTTCTGACATTTTTTAAGTAGTGCAAACTTTGAAAAGGGACGTGATGCTTATTACATTATACATTACGTCTATCAATTATAACGCAGATATATCCATGTACGCTTAAATGTACGTAAAAATGCAATTTTTGGGTTCAGATTCAATATTTTTGAAAATTCGACCCCTAAAAGAGGGCGTGGTTAAAAACTTTTTGTGAACGAAATCTAGAATAAAATTTCTTTTATCTTACCTAACCTATTTTTTTTTATTCTTTCCCAAACTAGGCTTAAGACCAGTCAAAAATACGCTTTTCTGGAAATTTTTAGGTATTTCTTCAATTCTGCCTTGAATAAAATGCATTTGAAAATTTTTTTTTTATGCATTTATTCTGCCTTGAATAAATGCATTAAAAAATTAAATCGAAGCCACGTCCACTTGGGGAAGTAAGGCGATTAAGTTCTTATAATGTGTATCTTACAATAAACAGAAGGTAATAAATACCAAATTTCAGGCTTTTAAGACGTCTTACAGCTTTAAAAGCTCTGGAGGTAGTTGCACAATTGCATTGATTGTGGGCGTGTCTGTGAGCGGATTTGAAAACGTTTTACACTTGTACTGCTTCGGATAAAAATGAACCTATGTACCGAATTTCAGTTCCCTAGCTTGAAATTTAATGATTGAAAACGTGTGACATACAGACAGACGGACGGATGGACGGACATGGCTTATTCGATTCAGAATTCGGTCTCGATCATATGCCCTTAAGGTCTTGGGGGTCTACCATTATTATTTCACCGTGTTACAAACTATGTGACAAACTTAATATACCTCCTATCCTATGGGATGCGGTATAAACAGAAAATTGTGGCTTTACAAAAGCATATATCATAGTATTGTGAGTGTTGCCGTTGTTTTTTGCTTATTTTTCTATTTTGAATAATTTTTTTTTTAGTAAATTGCCCCTACCGGCTAAACGTGGGGGAAGGGACCCCCGTTCTCAATATTTTTTTTCTTGTCTCGACTCAACCTACACTCTTTAGATTTTTGTAACACTTATCTGAAATACCCTGAAGTGGAATCGGCTATGGTGATCTGTGATTTTCACATTTTGTGACAGTCAATGTGATCAAACAAAATAATCCGTCTGCGTGAGGTGATCACAAAAATATTGCTCCAAATCGAAATTTCCAAACAGAAATTTCGATTTCCATTCTCCAAACAGAAATTTTAAAAACTGTGGACCAGCCCATTTTTACCGTGATTGATCGAAAGCTGTCACAAGAAAACTGTGATGATCACAGTTTACGCAGACAAATTTTTGTGATTTGTGATATTACTTATGTGGAGGAGTGTTCCCACTAAGGCACTTCTTCTTGCATCCGGACGGCAGCGGAGGAATTCCCCAGATGGAATCAACGGTGGCGTCCATAGTTCCAGTCAGGCCGAACTACTTAGTGAACACCTTATATGGGCTACTACGACGTATTCGGAGCTCAGGCCTATAAGGAGCGGGCTATCCGGCTCTCCGTCCTTAGAGCTAAACAAAGGATCTGGTCCTACAGGTTGGGGGTCGTGCCGTCGGGGTAACTTCCCGGTCACGTAAAGAAACACCAGTCACGAAGCAGAAACAAGCCTCGGATTCGGACGGATTTACTGTTGACGACCAATGCAAACGACAAAAGGACAGCGAGCTTCGGATCTGCACGTGGAATGTTAGGTCCCTTAACAGACCACGTGCAGCCGAGCAACTAGCGGAGGCCCTTAACGACTACAAGGCAGACATTACTGCCATCCAAGAAATGCGGTGGGACGGGCCGGGCAAAAGAAGGATGAAAAACTGCGACCTCTACTACGGCGACTGCTATCGTTACAAAGACAGCGCCTATTTGGATGTGGTTTCGTTGTTGGAGGCAGACTTAAGCAAAAAGTCTTGAGCTTCTACCCTGTAAGCGAGCGCCTCGCGACGATCCGCATCAAGGCTAAATTCGCCAACATTAGCCTCATATGCGCGCATGCCCCCACAGAGGAGAAAGATGACGAGACCAAAGATATGTTCTACGAGCTCCTGGACAAAACTTATGAGCAGTGCCCTAGCTTCGACATTAAGATTGTCCTAGGCGATTTTAATGCCAAGCTAGGAAGGGAGGGCATCTTTGGTCGTACTGTCGGAAAGCATAGCCTGCACGACACAACCTCCGATAACGGATTCAGGCTTATCGACTTTGCTGCGGGGCGACACGTTGTGGTAGCTAGTTCACAGTTCCCGCATCTCAATATCCACAAAGGGACATGGAGATCTCCCGATCAATCAACCGTCAACCAGATTGACCACATTGCGATCGACGCAAGACACTCCTCCAGTATCATGGATGTCCGAACTTTCCGAGGGGGCAACATTGACTCGGATCACTACCTTGTTATAGCCAAGGTACGGCTGCGGATATCCCGACCAGCGCCAAGTAATGGAAACACTGTGAGGAAGTTTGACGTTGGCCGACTACAATCGCAAGAGATCGCCAGGTCCTTCTCCAATCGAGTCTCTCAAACCCTTCTACGAAGTCCTATGCAGCCAGCATCAAGTATTGATAGCCAGTGGCAACATTGCCAAAATGCCAGCAGAGACTGAAGTGCTGGGTTTCACACGGCCACCACAACGAAACCCCTGGTTTGACGATGAATGCCGGCAAGCACATGCAGCTAAACAGGAAGCATACAAAGCGGCGCTGCACAGAAGGACTAGAGCTGCTCGCGAGCTCTACGAGCAGAGGAGGAGAGAGGAACACCGGCTTCTCCAAAGGAAAAAGAGAGAGCACGAGAAGCGCGCGGTTGAAGAGATAGAGAGATGTTACAACAGGAATGAGGTTAGAAAGTTTTACCAGAGGTTCAAAAGGTCCTGCCAAGGGTATAAACTTCGAACTGAAGCCTGTAAGGACCATCAAGGGAATATCGTTGTAGAATCGCAGTCGGTGCTGAGGATTTGGGAGATCAGAGAGAAGTTACCGACGAAGCATACGAACGATACCGCCCACCCGACAAGTAGCTGTGTCTAAGCTCAAATGCAACAAAGCAGCCGGAGCAGACGCCCTAGCTGCCGAACTTTTTAAATCCGCTGGCGATGAGCTGCTTAGGAGCATGCACCAGCTCATCTGCAAGATATGGTCGGAAGAAAGCATGCCCGACGAATGGAACCTGAGCATTGTTTGCCCGATCCTGATGAAAGGAGACCCTCTGAGTTGTGCCAACTACAGGGGCATAAGTCTTCTTAATATCGCATACAAGATCTATTCTGCTGTACTGTGTGAACGCCTGAAGCCGTTTGTCAACAATTTGATAGGCACATATCAGTGTGGCTTTAGGCCAGGAAAGTCCATCATCGATCAAATATTCATACTGCGTCAGATCTTGGAGAAAACCCAGGAATTCCAAATCGATACACACCACCTCATCGATTTCAAGGCCGTGTGTGACAGCATCTAAAGAGACGAGCTTTATAGCGCAATGTCTAGTTTTGGCATCCTTGCCTAACTCGTCAGTCTGTGCAGGATGACGATGGAAAACTCACGCTGTTCCGTCAAGGTCGGCAAAGACCTCACCGACCCCTTTGATGTCAAAAAAGGATTTAGACAAGGCGACGCACTGTCATGTGACTTCTTTAACATCGTACTTCAGAGAGTTGTGCAGAACCCTCGCGCCAACACCAGAAGTACAATCTCTCAAAAGTCCGTTCAACTGCTCGCATACGCAGACGACATTGACATAATCGGTAGAACAAAGCGTGATGTCAGTGAAGCCTTCGTGAGTATTGGGACGGAAGCGGCGAATATGGGTTTAGCAGTCAATGAGGGCAAAACCAAGTATATGCTGTCATCAAGAAAAGACACCCAACATCGACGTCTTGGACAAAACATTACCATCGACAGCTATAATTTTGAGGTAGTTAGGGACTTTGTCTACCTGGGTTCCGCTATAAATTCAGACAATGTCACCAGCGCTTAAATCAAACGAAGGATAACTCAGGGACGGCGCGGTAGAGGAGCACCAGACTCTGGTGGCGCACGCAAGTGGAAGGGGACCTCAGCCAACTTCGTGTGCGAAACTGGAGACGGCTAGCTAGAGTCAGAGCTGGCTGACGAAGCTTGTTGGCTGAGGCCCAGGTCCACCCCGGACTGTAGCGCCACCTTAAGTAGGTAAGATATTACTTATCATAGATCACCTTAGCCGATTCCACCTCTGTAATGGTGGAATCGGCTAATCTGTTTTTTTTTTAATTTTTCATTTATAATTAATAAAAAATCCAAAGCCCAAAAACAAATTGGTAAACTTTTTTTTAGGTGTGTCTATGTTTTATTAGTAAATCATTTAAGTTTGAGTTATTAAACTCCATTAATTCTTGCAGAAATCTTCCCATTTCTCATATACTCTTTCTCATTTCTTAAAACAAAATTTTGTTATGATATCAACGAAGTGATACCCTAAGAGGTCCTTATTGTGATTATTCAATTTCGAATAAGTTATTCTGTAGAAAAATTATTGTACCTGTAAAAATTGTGAGATGATTGGAAGGCGTCTTTGAAAAAGTCTTTTATATATCTCGACTAAAAAGGTAAGACATCTTTAGTCGAATTAAGATTGCAAGTCTTTTTTATTAATATAGCTTGTTGCCATTTCAGAGGAGTGTAGTTATCCGCACATAATCGAAGTTTTGTTAAATTTTATTGCGGCAAATTTTGTTGTGTAAATTTCGTTGAGTAAAAAGTGGGCTTAGCGATTTTACACATTAAGCTGTAGATAGAGCTAATGGATTAGTAATCGGTCTTTGCCGATTACTTGTCTTTGCTTTATCCACATTTTTATAACCCATCCCATAGGATAGGAGGTATGAATAAATTTTCGCCACGCCCACTTTTGGGGGCGTTTTTAGGTATAAAACAAATTTTTTAAATGAAACCAACACGTGTAAACCACTTCTGATAAAAAATATAAAAATATATAATTTACATAGAGAAGGGGTGGATGCCACGCCCGTTTCAAATACAATTGAACGAATAAATTAAACTGAAATTTACCATCCAAGATTTATGACACAATTCGGAGCTTGACAGTGGTCAATTGGGATGGGGTATTCAACGATTCGCCTAAGCGGATTGTAACCCTCGCACTAGTTCAAATTATTTAGTGCATGCATCTTACCAAAACATCACATTCGGATTCATGAATTCCGCTGGAAACTAATTTCTTTTCATTTTCTCGTTTTGTTTTGTTTCTATGAGCCTCTTTGTTCATAAGACAACTTTTGCAAAGCTGAGTAGTGCAACTTAGTCCTCATTGACGAGACGTGCGTCACAATTCTCTTTTTGCATACTCCAAATATTAGATACCTTGCAGAAATTAGCAGCACCCTCCCCAACTCAGAACTCAAAATTCTGAGAATAATATCTGTCAAATTATACAAATTTGTCAATTTTGCAACAAAAATGCAAGAATTTAGAAATGGAAAAATGCCTTGTGTATATTTTTATTTAATCCAATAACGTACCTATACAAAAAAAATTAGTTATTTCGGTCAGGTTGTTTGTGGGACTCTTTCTTTGGATTCTGCGTAAGGTCAGTTACCGTGTGATGTGCTAGCGCCTTAATTTAAACTCTCCCTTTTTTTAACCTAATTGCTTTCTGTGAACCGCACAAGTCTTTACATCGCGGCCAGCTTTGGTTGCACACACAGTACAGTCAAATGCATGGCCATACACACACAGGTCCTGCCTCTGTTGAAAGAAAAAGTCCCAAACTTTTCACAACCATAAACCCATTGAAGGGACCCCATCAACATCCGAACGTTTATACACACACATCAATACTTACCTACCACTTACTTTATGTAAGATCCAAAAGTTTTGCATTCGGATTCGGATTAACTGCTTGAAAGCAATTCCTTGCATAGTTACAACTACATGAGGCCATTTAACACGATTCTCCTTATTTTCTTTTAAGCAAACTACTTCAAAGCCTATTCTGTTAGACTTTGTATTCACTTTCAAATGCATAAATAAGGACAAAACCACTCCTAACCAACGACAAACTTCACCCCGATTTTTCATTAAATATGCTAAAAGTAAGTGCAAAGTACCTCCGGCTTAAGTGAAATACGAGAAAACGACACCCATGCACACAGGCCGTGTACTCTGAAAGAGAGAAAACCAAGTGGAAGAAACTTTGAAGTTTCCCGCTCTGACAAATTTATTCAAAAGGGGTCAACTTTTATTCATAAATATTTTAAACTTGTCCATTCGCTCGGTCCGGCTGCAATTTATGTGAAAATTATATTCTGTCAAGATTTAAATGCACATTTCCCACATTCATCGTGACCACTGATGGGAAAAAATCCTCCGTGCCCCAGCCCCATACCGCTGGGCCTTTGCATTTGCATCAGCCTATGAAACGCGACCGGGCTCAACTTTTCTGGCTGTATCCCCGTATCTGCATTCGAATCCTTTGGCAATGGGAGTCACTAAAATTGCGATGATTTAATTTCGTCCCTTGGGATCTTGTTTTTCTTATGCTTATTTGCCAACGCCTGTGTGCATCGTGCCGTTTTAATTTCCTTTCGACAGGCATAACCTTAAAGCTTTTAATCCCTAACTTTACGATCTAAAAGCTGTAAAATTAGCTTTGAAAAATCTACAGTCAAGTAGCATCTGAAGATTGCTCTCCACTTATTCTTTCCTTTATTTTCTTTTCGAAGAAAATCCTCCTTCCTGGCATTCATCGAGGACGATGCCGACAACGCCAACGGTGGGAATACAACAGAGGACTTAGAAAGATGGACAGAAAAGTTTTACCAACTTGCAGTGCAGGGCGAGCAAGTGAAAGGCAGCGAAAAAACTGAGGAAAAAACAAACTTCAAGTACAATCTTGAAGAATTAAGGAATCGAACTTTTAATGTCTTGAACTTCTTCAATTTTGTGTTAATTTTTGAAGTTCGTTTTAATAAAAAGTTTTTCTAGGTGAAATCGGGCTAAATCTATTGGGGCTTCGTCGTTCCGTTAAGAAGTGCTTATGAGCTTCAATTAGACCCGGTCGCGTCTTTTTCGTCGTCGATGTAAGTTTCTCTGTGATGTAGACTGCAAAATAAACAACGCACTAAGTATCCTGAATCTGTTCAAAGGAAGGACTTGCTGCAACAATAACCCATTAAGAGGTTTTCTTTGTGAGGTTATTAAAACAGAACAAGTTCATTCGTCTTCGATTGAAAGAGAAAAGGTCCTCTCCACCTTTGAAAGCTTTTTCGCTAAGCAATACGAGGGTAAAGTCACTTCCCAGAATAGTGGACTGGTAGGAGCTCTCACCTTCGAATGTGCGGTGGCCAAGACATTGGCGAAAACATGTTGATGCAATGGTCGAATGTATAATAACCAAACAGCCAACGACACGGGTGAAGCCACACCGTACTACAAAAACCGTAGTTTGCTTCAGCAAACTTTCATCTTCAAGGTATCCGGATCCTTTCAATACGGTCGAACAGTTTTTCAAGGAAAAGAAAATCGGTTATGGAAGGATATAAGTTCCAGCCAACCGACTCGACTCCGTAGAAATAAGGAGCAACCCCTAAATTTGTTTGCTCATTCAGGGATGAAAACGATAAATTTCCTTGAAGTGTCGTATTATACGTTCATTTCGATAGCGGAGATACTCAAACCAATAATATACTTCATGATGGCGACTCATCCAAGCCAACTACCCATCCCAAACATCCTTTATACACAAGTCCTCAAGAGCCAGGGATGTGTTATTTACCATGTATCTACTGTGAAACTGAAGTGTCATCGGACGTTAGATACATCTATCGGTTATCCTCAATAACTCTATTGATGTGTTTGCCTTTTGAGGTTTCGGTCTAATTAATAGCCTGACACAGGCCGAGAGCGTTAATGAAAATGAATCAATAGACTGTTACCGGCGTTTTCTGGGTGTATGAAGAAGTGCAGAACGAATGAATGAATGACTCAACTGCTTGTGTTTGGGACTGCTGTTTCATATGAGTCTTAATCTACCGTTTGGCACATAGATATATATAGATATATATATATATAGAAGGTAAAAGCCTGAAAATGGATATGTAGCTGTGTAATTTGTTGTGTTTTCAGTTCCCTGATCCCAACTCGAATCCTTTAGGGGTGATTGATTATCGCTGTGTTTTATTTTCTGACTCTTCAATAAATGTTTTTTCTTTTTTTTTCGGTTTTATGTGACGTGGGACCCCTTAAGCTTTTTTAAAATTAATTGTGCAAGATAGGAAAGAAAGGAATTCATAAAAAATCGTGCGGGCAGTAACAAAAGAAAGAATCCATGTACAAACCTTATGTGTAAAACATTATCTGTCCTACCAAGTTAACATAATATTTTATCAGCGTTATCAGCGCTACCATAGGGTTAAAAAACAACAGTGCCTGATTTTAGGCAACGTTTTAATAGAATACAAAGTGAATTTGCTCCGCAAAAGGTTGTAAGGAAGGCTGATAATAATCGACATGTTCTGGCGAGCACCAAATTTCGTTCGAAAGCAACTGCTAATACTACCTTACCTGGAGCTAGACATCAAGGTGGGACTAGGACTAGGACATAAGTAGTGAATTTATCCATTAGGCTGAGTTCTTATAGGACAAGCACATATCAGTTAAACACTCATACCACCCGGTTTTAGTTCGAACCACAGCAAGTGTCTAGTGCAGACGCGTCATAATGTGATGGCTGTTTCACATAAAGAGCGAGAGAGCGAGTGAGGGTCTCGGGCGAGCTGTCAAATGAGTTTCAATCAATGGTGTGATCGCTGTCTCAATCGCCGGGCTTTTCGAAAAATTTAAAAACCTTCGCCGAGGTTGACGATTATTCTGTCAATCGGTGTTGTGAATTATGACATTTGAGTAGAAATTTTTTTTCTTGAAGCAAATATTTGTGGTAAACTATAAACTATTTGTGTGCAATAAAGTCGACAACATTTAGAAATATGTTATGTTTTGTCACTGTGCAGTCAAAACAGTCGTCGCGGTTTCTCGCTCTCATTGTGTATTAACAAACGATTTCTCAGGTCTCGTGTTGTCGCTCTGGTTTGACGCTCTCGCGCTCAATGTGAAACGGCCATGATGTTGTAGAATTGATGCCAAATCGACTGCTACGTTGAGTACCTATACTTATACATACATTGCTTAGCTAGGTGGGGGGTTAACCACAACGCCTAAATTTTAGAAATGTCATAATGCCCGAAAAAATTTTGAAAAGAAAAATAAAAAATCGCGTGGTTCTAAAAAATTTTAAATTGGAAAAACGTCGAGTCTCTGTATGTGATGTGAAAGGGCGGCCGGTGTATGAGTTGAAGAGACACCCAAAAAAAATTTAGGGAAGAAAACTAAAAAATCGCGTGGTTTTTAAAAAAATGAAAATTGGACAAACGTCGCGTAGCGGCGCACTGAGTCCCTTCATGTGATTTGAAACGGAGGTCGGCGTATGAGTCGTAGAGACACCCGGAGTCTCTTTTTTAGAACTACCCAAACACTGCTTGATTTCCGGAATTTCGAATTCGAAAATGAAAATCGCGGACAAGTAACTCGGGAACGCAAAATCCCGGAAATAAAACAGTGTTTGGGTGGTTCTTAAAAAATAGACTCCGGGTGTCTCTTCGCTTTGTATACACCAGCGGCCTTCGGGCTCATATGCAAAGCGGCGTATGTCTAATTTTAGATTTTTAAAAAATTTCGCAATTATTTAGTTAATTTCCGAACACAAAATCCTTAAATCAAACAGTGCCTGGGTGATTCTTAAAAAAAAGACTCCGAGTGTCTCTTCGACTCATACTTCGGCCGGCCTCCGTCCTCACATGCAGGTGCTCATGGAGCCGTTACGCGGCTTATGTTCAATTTTACATTTTTTAAACTCACAAGATTTTTTAGAACTATTTTCTAATATCTATATATTTTTTTAAAATTGTGACATTTGTTAATTTGGGAGATCTTGTTTTGGATGATGAGACATTATCCATTTGGTCTTACGCCCAAAACCATAATGCCCAAATTAAGAACAAAGCCCAAATGAAATGCCATATCGCCCAAATTGATATCATTGCAACTACAAATTTTTAAGACATTTTTTGAGAATTGTGACATTATTTTATTTGGGCGTTTTAGTTGTGGCCTAAAATATTATCCCATTTCGGTTAGTTCTTATCACCCAACTCCATAACGCCCAAAAAAGCGACTTATCGCCGAAATCTTAAGGTATAAAGCAAATTGAACATTTTCTAACAACAACGAATTGTTGAAAAAAATTTTGGGCTTATGACATTTAAAAATTTGTGCGATATGGTTTTGGGCGATAAGACCGTACGCCATACTTCCTATAGAATGGGGAATAACATTTTTTTTTTCCGTGGGTAGGAAAAACCTTCATAGGCACTACGAGGACCGGCCGCGCGTGCTCATAGTAGTGTGAGATTCTTACTCACTAAAAAACCTCCCATTTTCCGTCAGACTACGACTAAGTTTCCTTAACAAGTAGTTCAAGCTTCTAACGGTCTCATTCGTTGTAGTCGGCGCGTAAGATTTGTCTGATCCATAGTTCGGATAATCTCATTGTTGCAGTGTCCGCGAAGACGAGTACTAAGTTTGCGAACAAAGTTTGTTACCTCGTCAGACACGGTTGCGATTCCTAGATCTCGGTGTAGATCGCGATTTCTTATGTACCATGGAGCATTAACGATTGCTCTGAGTGTCTTATTTTGAAAAGTTTCTAAAAAACATATATTGCTTGGTTTAGTACAACCCCATAATTGTATACCGTACGTCCAAGATGGTTTTAGCACTTGCTTATACAAAAGCAGTTTGTTACATATGCTTAGTTTCGAAAATCTTCCAATAAGCCAATTCACTTCTCTTAACTTGATTTCGAGCTCGTCGCGTTTCTTTTTAACGTTCCTAGATATTTCGCTTCATTTGAGTACGGGATTTGTACCGAGTTAATGAATAAAGGTTTGTTGTTTATCTTTTTATAAGTAAAGTTAACATGCGTTGACTTAGTCTCGTTAAGGACAACTCGCCAGCTCTTCGTCCAGTCGCATATTTTGTCTAAAGCGCGCTGGAGTTTCCCTGTTGATAATTCAACTGTCGTATCAATAGCGAGAATAGCAGTGTCGTCTGCGAACGTAGCTAAAATTGTTCCCTCATCGTGGGGTATGTCTCTTGTATAAAGCAAAAATAATATTGGGCCGAGAACGCTTCCTTGTGGGACACCGGCATTTATCTCTTTGAATTCCGAGTACTCATTTTCGTACCTTACGCGAAAGATTCTGTCTTTAAGGTAAGACTCTAAGATTCTATAGAGTTTTTCTGGTAAGCAAAGCCTTAATTTGTACTTCAGGCCTTCGTGCCACACCTTGTCGAAGGCTTGCGATACGTCGAGAAAAGCGCTACTACATATCTTTTTCGCTTCCAGAGCTTTTTCGATTTCGTGTGTTATACGATAGACCTGGTCGATTGTTGAATGTTTTTTTCTAAATCCGAATTGGTGATCCGGAATCAATCGTCTTTCTTCAATGACCTTTTAAACAACAGTTTCTCGAATGCCTTAGATATTATCGGCAGTAGCGAAATAGGTCTGTATGACTTTTTGTCGTTTCAACATTTTCCTGGTTTCGGAACCATTATGACCTCGGCCACTTTCCATAGCCTTGGAACGTATAAAATTCTCATGGAAGCGTTAATGATATAGAGTAGCTTGACCAAAGCTTTTTTCGGTAGCTCCTTTAGAATTTCGCTAGTAATTAAGTCGTAGCCAGGGGCTTTGTTGTTTTTCAGATTATTTATCGTTTGACGAAGTTCAGCCAATGACACGGTTTTTATTCTATAATTATCTTGTACCGCATAAGGATTGAGCTCCTCGACCAACGGTTCCCCGCCAAACGGTTTGAATGTTTCCTCTAGGTAATCTGCAAATAAATCCGCTTTTTCTTTGTCTTCTCTTGCCCATTCGCCTTTGTCTTTTCTTAATGGCGCAGAGTGTGCTATAGGCTTCTTAACGGACTTGACTGCTTTCCAAAGAGATTAGTTCGAACCTTTATCGGCAGTCAAACTTTCGAGGTAAGCAGTAGTCTCGAGACTTTTAAAATCTTGAAGTTCGTGCTTCAGTTTGTTAGCAAGGTGGTTCAAGATTGTCTTATCCGGGGGTGCTCGCGAACGTTGCCATCTCTTGCGCGCTCTCCTCTTTTCGCATATTAGCTCTTCTATTTCTCGCGGATATATTGTTCCGCTGTTCGATAATTCGGACCTCCGAAAAGAAGTGTTATTCCACGCAGCGCTCTGAATAACTCTCACGAGTTTATCTAATTCGTCTTCTATTTCAAGTGGCGTTTTGAGCGGTACATTTAAAGCTATGTTTTCTTTGCAGTATTTTCTAAAGCTGTCCCAGTCGGTGTTGTTGTTAGTTAATCTAGGCGCTCTATTCTTTTTCGCTAGGCTTCCGCCGATTTTCAAAAGAACTGCCGAGTGATCTGAACAGAGATCAAAGCGTTCTTCTACGTTCGTAAGGTAACGAGGTACCCCCTTGGCGATAAAGAAGTCGACGAGATCAGGTATTTTATTTCTGTCGGTTGGCCAATATGTTGGCGTTTTGTACTTGCTTTAAAGATGGCTCTGCCTCTTGTTGAATTGCACCGTGAGCCCCAAAAAGTATTTTTTGCGTTAAAGTCCCCGCCGATGATAAAGTTTGACCCAAGTGAAACAAAGAGCAGAGCAAGATCTTCATCTGCCAGCCGATACTGCGGAGGAAAATAGCTCGTCGCGATGTTGTAATTTATGTGACTTAATTTTACTGAGACTGAGGCTATTTGCATAGAGTCAAGTTCTATTTCTTCGTTTTTGAAGTGCTTAATGCAGTCTTTAATGAAGAGAGAGGATCCACCTCTCGAATTTTCTGAAGGATGATGCGCGTGATAGTCAATGTAACCTTTTATTTTGCGTGCTGAACCCTTTTTAAAGCGGGTTTCCGAAATCAGGCATATGTCTACATTATTCTTCCGTAGGAATACTTCTACAGAGAAGCTTTTCGAGGTTTAAACTCGAGCTCGCTCAATTTGTTGAATATTACTTGATTAAGTTTCGCCTGTTGCTCAAACTTTTCTAAAATCATGCCTAGAATTTGAGAGACCAAATCGAATGCGGCCGATTGTGGCTTACTTTCACGTGACGCAACTTGAGCGTACGATCTTGGACCAACAAGTGTGGATTCTCCCTTTTGACTCCGGTGGGAACTAGGACCAGCGACGTTTTCTTGCGCATTTTGAATTTTGCCTTTAATCAAACCCTTATCCCTTGTCGACTTAGGGGTTTTTGGCTTATCTACTTTAGGAGGTTTTAGGCTTGGGCCCTTATTTTCACTATTTTTCTTCGGAGCTTCATGTCGTTTTTGCAACTCAATGGCAATTTCGCAACCTCGGTAGCTCGCTGGGTGACTTCCCCTGCAATTGGCGCAAACCGCGGGGGCCTGACTGCTGACATTGCAATCCGTCGAGAGATGTTCGCCGGCGCATTTTACGCATCGCGGCTTTTTCTGGCAGTACGCATGCGTATGTCGGAAACCTCGGCATCGCTTACATTGGGGATTTAGCCTGTTGCCCTTCCGCTTGGGCTCGTTTTTTACCTTGATGTTAAGGATTGATTTAATTTTGTAGATTTCGTTAATATTTTCAGTTCTATCAAAAGAAGTGGGGTGCCGTGGCGTAGTGGTTAGTGTGTGTGCTTACTACGCCGGAGGTCTGCGTTCGAATCCTGCCATCGTCACCTGAAAAAAAAGACTTGTTCTTTTTCACGGTCCCCACCTCCGCGAGGGTTTGACAAGCCTTCCGAGAGTATTAATTGTCTTGAAAAACTTCTCAAAGTGTCGTTCGGATTCGGCAAAAAATTGTAGGTCCCCTTGTATGTAAAGAAATTAACACACCAGCATACATTGTTGAGAAGTTGGCCCTGGTTCACCTCGAGCTGTTGCGCCGCTCTATTTATTTTATTCTATCAAAAGAAAGCAAAAATTTGCAGGCCGCGTCGGACAACAGCGGAATCTGTGCTTTCGTCCGTCCGGGAATAAAAATGAACAGGCAGTGGGGTTGCAGGGTGTGGTCCGCTCTGCCATATATATTTCCTGTGTCGCTTTGCAAAAGTTGCATTTCCAGAAATTTGTAAAACAAAATTTTTAAAACCGGAATTGTAAGCAGACAAAGTATAAAAATACATAAGATCCGCCCGCTCTTGACATTTTATTTCAAACTGAATTCTGGTCAAGTTAGATAAAGCGCACGAACTCCTTTTTTGTTGGGGAGCAGAAGTGGCCAGAGAAGCCTTTAATTAGACAGAAATTGGACTGCCCTGGAATCAAGCAACAAAAAATTAAAATTTGGTGTTACAGGCGTAAAGAGTGTCCGGTATTTAGAAGTTCGTTACAGACTTGGCATTTTTTCTTAAATTCTATTAGCAGCGATTTTCGCGAAAACGGTAAAAGAAGCTTTAATTTTTTCTTCGTTTTTTTTTTAAATAACCTTTGAAAAACTTAGGATGGTAACGATAATTTCTGATTCCTTTAATACAATTAGCTTTCTTTCTAGAAACTTTGTACTTAACTCAAAATCTGAATGATAAAAGGGATCTTATTTAGAATAAAATTCCCGTTACCGTTTAAAAAACTATTTTTGAAAATACTTTCATGCTTTCGAGACAAATCCCTGAAGTTTCTGAATCTTCGGAATTAACTATTTTCCTTAAAATATTGGATAATTTCTGCTGACTTGTGTGTCACATGACAGGCGACGGCTCGTCGGGCGTGAGTGCCAATTAGTTTTTTTTTCAATATGTAGGTCATCATCATCATCATCATTTTCGAATGCCGCTTATCCTTTAAAAGGGTCGCGGAGCGAGGGTGGCTAAATGGTCCTTCCATCTTTCTCGATCCTCCGCCACCAACTCAAGAGACTCCGGCGCAATCCCCAGGCGGGACTCAGAGAGGTTCTTTACCTGATCTCACCACCTGTTTCTTGGCCTACCAGGGGGGCGACGCGCTCGCATCTCGGCTAGCATGACCTGTCTAGGAAGTCTGTCAGGGGGCATGCGAACAACGTGTCCAAACCATCGAAGAATCGATCGCTCCACTCGGAGAAGTAGCTGCTCAACATTAAGATTCCTACGAATACTGACGTTTCTCACTCTGCCCCTTAGAATAACACCAGCAACGCACCTCAGGTATCTCATTTCGGCAGCTTGTATCCGCGATCTAATTCTTTCGGTCATTACCCAAATTTCATGACCATAGATGAGGGTCGGAACGAACACTGAATTAAAAACTGAGATCTTTGCTTTCACTCCAAGCTCAGCTTTCCTGATGACCGGCCGGCGCAGTTCCCTTACTATTGCTCCAGCTTGGCCAATTCTACAGGACAACTCAGTGTCACTCCTCCCATCTTTCGTGAAAAAGACCCCGAGATACTTAAACTTCTTCACCTGTTTTAATGGAACTCCATTTATGTGCACAGGAGTTCGGGAAACAACCATCACTTCCGATTTGTTCACGTTTACTTTCATCCCAGCATCACCACAGATGGCTGCAAACCTATCCAGTGCTCGTTGAAGTTCCTCTTTGGATGATGCAAGGATGGCCAAATCATCTGCGAAAAGCAGATGGCTCATCCTGATGCCAGCCAATTCGAAACATTGCTCGCCAAGACTGCGCCTCACCATCCAGTCCATATATGCTATGAAAAGGAGCGGCGACAGAACACAGCCCTGGCGAAGTCCAACGCGCACATCAAAAGGACGGGATTTGACGCCATTTATCCGTACACAGCTTCTGCAGTTTCCATACAAAGACTAAATGGCTCTCAGAAGAGGCCCACTCAGCGCATAGTCCTGCAAAACTCTCCACAGTGTATCCCGAGGGACTCGGTCATACACCTTTTCAGATCTTCAAAACACGCATAGACCGGTTTGGCATATTCCCAGGCCTTCTCAAGAATAACCTTCAGAGTAAAAAGCTGGTCAGTTGTGCCTCTGCCAGGCCGAAAGCCGCACTGTTCTTCCCGTAACAAAGGCTCGATTAAAGCTCTGGAACGCGTTTCCAACACCTTCGCGAATACTTTTCCCGGAAGACTCAAGAGAGATATGCCCCTATAGTTGGCACAATCTCTCCTGTTCCCTTTTTTGAAAATGGGCACTATAACTCTCGTTTGCCAATCGCTAGGTGCCTTCCCGCTATCCCAGGCCACCTTAATGACACGTGTTAGCCATTTAACACCCTCTTCACCCATTGCCTTGAGCATTTCTGGCCGGATTTCAACAACTCCAGCAGACTTGCCAACTTTTAGCGATTTAATCGCTTCAGTGACTTCGTCTACTGTGGGACTATTCTCCGCCCTTATCTCGTCAGCAGTGGGAATGCCATCTTCAGTGTCCTGTTGGGGGTTGAGCAACTCCGAAAAGTGCTCTCTCCATCTGCGCAAGACATCGCTCTCACTTAAAAGAAGTGTACCGTCCTTGGATTTAACCCCTTGGATGATATTTAACTTCCTTCCTCTGAGCCGGCGAATGGTCTGCCAAAATATCTTGTTTGCAGATCTGTAATCGTGCTCCAACTTCTCGCCGAACTTTTTCCATGACTGTTCCTTGGCTGTTCTGACTGCCAGATTGGAAGTCCTTCGCGACTCATTGTACCGGGCTTGAGAAGTTGAGTTTCTACATTGGATCCACGCAATGTAGGCTCTCTTCTTCTCTCTGATGGCTTCTTGAACTCCAGGCGCTTTAAACCAAGCAGTTCTTTTCTCACCACCAGTCGCTACCCCAAGCCGCTTCACTCCACAAACATTTCCTGCAGAGGCAATGACTGCCGATAACAACAGCTGCCATTCCTCCTCTACATTCAAAAGGTCAGTTGGAGTTTGTTCAAACTTCTCCGAAACATGCTGTGCAAAACGCTCTCTGAAATCAGAGTCAGCATCCTGCAACCTTTCCCACCGTATGCGGGTCACCAGTCTTGGTTTTCGCCTGGGTGGCAAAGGAATACTGTCACTGAAAAACAATTTACACAACACTAAGTGGTGATCAGTTGACAACTCAGCTCCCTTGAAAACTCGAACATAACAAATCATTCTTTGAACACACGATGGAATCAAAAAAAATCACACAAAGAAATCAATCAGTGACTTCTGATTTAAACTGTGCTTGTACCATGTGTATTTGTGAATGTCCCTGTGTGGAAAAAAGTTGTTCATGATGGACAAGCCATATGCACAGCAAAAGTCCAACACTTTCCCTCCGTTCCTGTTTTGATCCGGGTCACCGTGCCTCCCAATCACACATTTTATACCTAGCTGCCAGGTTTAAATTCGGCCGATCCTAACCCGGACAACAGACGCCGACCAGAAAGCCGCTCGTTCCGAAACAGACGCTCCTGGATTTCTGTTATTTGAAGTTCAGCCGTCCCTGTGGGATCAGACGCTGACCAACAAGCCGCACAATATGTAACAGACGCTGCTGGATTTTATTTAAACCTTCGGGTTCATCTTTTTCAGGTATAACTTTACTGCCAAGGGTGGCCCCACAAGGAGTTTATACTCCTGGACAGCATCACTTATGCCTGAAGATTACTTCCTCCAGTGGATTTCAGTCGGCTCTTACGACAGGCATATCTTACCTCAAGGCTATTCTTAAACCCGACCTTGCAGGGTACCAATATGTAGGTACTTGACCTAAATTTCTGTTTTCTACTACTTGCCTGCAAAACTTTTCAAAAAAGGTACTGAAAAAGATTTAATCCATTTTCCAATAAAAAACAAAACTTCAAGCATTGATTGATAAAAAATTGCCTAGTATGCATTTTCTTTTAAAAGAGCAAAAGTTTTGTCTTTTTACGACTTACCATTCAGAAGTTACAACGCGAGTGGATGGGCGGACGGACAACCTAGTGATACCATAAAAGTTAATTTTTTTTTATTTTTGAACGGATTGCTAAAATACAAATTTCGAACGACTCGTAAATTAATGGCACCGAAATAAAATCTTAAGCTGCTGTCCAAAAAAAAGTGAGAAACAAATTTAGGCGATTGGCTTGTGGCTTGTGGACACCGATATAGAAAAAGATTTTCAGTTGGTCCGTAGGTAAATCGGAAAAACTTATTTGAAAAATCGATGACCTTATTTGCGTTGAAGCAAAATCTATCGCTATCAATATTTTGGCAGCCCAAAACCTTCACAATCTGCAACCGCACGTATTGTTTCATTAGTTCAAAAGTGATAGTTTTCAAAATGAATAACCCCCCTCTATAATGGCCCAATTCGTCTTCGGATTGAAAGGGAATATCGCCTTACAGAATGGCTTAACCTTTCCAAAACCATTCTATTGCTCGGTTCGATTGTGCAAATCCAAAAATCTCATTCTGAAACAAATGGATATAAACATAGCCGTACGGTACCTATATATGCTCAAATACGGTAAAGAGCACACCACGGACACTCGAAATGGGAGCTGCTATGAATAAAATATATCTTAATTTACATTCGATTTGGATACTTGACAGCCGGCCGACCTACATTCGGGGGTGTTCGCCTGACCATCCAGCCGCCCGGTCTCAATTTATTGTTTGGGTTGCAGCAGCAGCAGCAGCCTTGGCCGGTTGGCCGGCGCGTTACGCAAATACCCGTAATATACGGGCCGTGTCGTCCGTCGGTATGGGCCATATGAGCATAAGCCTTTTACCTTTTATCACCCATGTGCGTGGCATGGTGCTTATTGGTGAATTTTTGTTTATGGATGTGTGTTTGTGGTATCGAAAAAGATCAAGAGGATAACGTGTGTGCACAGTGCACACACAGATAAAGTGAAAAGGGATTACGGTTGGAGTTTTCAGTTTTCAATTTGCAACCAAATGGTCAACAATTTATTCGCAGCAATTTAAATTTGTGTGACCCGGGGGCACCACAGCCGCACAGTGAGTTTGTGCAAAAACCGCCTCAGCCTACATATGTAGGTACCTCCTGTACCTTGCCTAGGTCCGTGTTCAAAAAATGTATATTCTTGGATCTCGACGGTATTATTTGTTGAATACGATAATATAATATCGAAGGAATTCTCGGCAGAATGCATACAAGTTGCCATTGCCAAGACGGGGGGATGTTGCTCTGGTTTAGCTGGTGGGTCTGCAACTGCAGCAGTTTTGCGCTGCTGGGGCAAATAAACTCCTTTGATCTGTGAATGCATTCTTCTCTGCGAAAGGCGAGCAAATTACATTGTGCGCGTGCATCCAAAGTTGTATTGGTGTGTATCTCCTGGGAACTGAGCTTCGCAAAGGATTCTCAATTCAATTTATTTATTTGATTTTATATTTATTTTGCTGCTTTTGGAGCTGCTTTGGAGCGAAACTCTTGTAATTTCAATTGATTTCCTTTTCTTTGAATGGGCACGAGGGCAAGGCACAAGGTACCTATAATACATACTTTTGTGCGTCATTATCTATGTTCGATGAAGTGAAATGTTGCAATCACCCTCTAGCGCTGCTGTTTTTAAGATAACGATTTATATCGGACGTGTGCAGCTATGTATCATGAAGAGACAATACAGCAAAAGTGCAGAGAGGAACTCTATTGGAGTGCATCCTGGCCAATGGTATTGTTATCGAGCTCCAAAAGTCTGAGTAATTAGGTAGGTATGTACATAGGTATTTACTATTTTTATTACCTTTTGCGTTTACATGAAATGTCTCTGCTGTTTCCCCTCACAATGTGGGTAATTATCAAAATTTTTAGAGCCATAAGCCTTTGCTGCTACTTGCTCTTCTCCTTAATATCAATAGCAATTTTCAATTGTATCAAATATCAAATTTTTCAACCAGAGCTGCACAAGTCCCCAACTAGAGCTGATGAAAATTTTTTTTTACTGATTTCAACAACTTTCTAACCTTCATCAATTGGTTGTCTCACTCAGGAAGATCACAAAAATAACATTCTGCCGCCTGGTTACGAGGGCCTTTGGGAGGTGCACCGACTTAAAGTTGCACAAAAAAGGAAGAAAGTAAACCCATAGTAAGATGTCATACGAAGCTGAAGTTTCGTATTTAGCATCTCGTAGCGATTCCCAGTCACAGAAAATAAAATCATATCGTTCGAACTCTCGTAGTGGGCGTGGCATAGATTTAAAAAATAATTACTCAAATAAATTTTATGCAATATTTTTGTTCAAAATCGAAAAAGCTTTAACTTCATATATTATGTAGAAAACATCCAGTTCTACAGTTTCTTTATATAAAGTTTTGGGCCATGCCCACATTTCGAGGCAGAATTTAGGGAAAAATAAATAAATAAATAGAGTGGCGCAACAGCTCGATGTGAACCAGGGCCAACTTCCCAAGAATGTATGTTGTGTATGCTAATTTCTTCACATACAAGGGGACCTACAATTTTTTGCCGAATCCGAAAGACACTGAGAAGTTTTTCAAGACAAATGACACTCTCGGAGGGCTTGTCAGACCCCCGCGGAGGTGGGGACCGTGAAAATAAATTTTATCATACAAGTTGGACCAGACTTCTACATTTCATTCCTACATTTCTTCTATATTTTGTGATTTTCTAACTCAGGACAACAAATTTGTGAAGGTTAGAAAGTTGTTGAAATCAGTAAAAAAATGTTCATAAGCTCTTAGGCTATAAGTGAATACTAGAGAAGGACACTAAAAGAAGAGAAAAACATTATTTTCTAGTTATGGGCTATCCACCTTCTTACTGGATTGCCCTTTGATGGGATGTAGGCAAGCATTAGAGTGCAAAACATCCTCGTATGCCCCTATAGGCTTCTTTCTAAACAATAAACAGATTCCAAGACATTGGGCATGCTTTTGTTGACTGTATGTGAAAATTAATAAGATTGCCAACATATTGAATGCAGCTACCTATAAGAACCGGCAGTCTCAGTTGCCTGGCCTTGAACGTTTTTTTCCATAACCTACCCAGGCTTTGTATAAGGTTTACGCTATAGTGTGAAACGCAGGGAAACTAAGACCTTTTAGAGACATGAGATACAAAGTAATTTGGGCCTCAAATTTAAAACTAGAGAGCTGAGGTTTTATATTTGACCTGAAAATCCTGCTCTGAAGATCAACTTTAAAAAGTTGATTGGTTTTTTGGTTTTTTAGTGAGTAAGAATCTCACACTACTATGAGCACGCGCGTTCGATTCTCATAGTGCCTATGAAGGTTTTTACTATACAGAAGCTTGAACTACTTGTGAAGGAAACTAAGTCGTAGTCTTAGAAGGACCTACCCACGGAAAAAAAAAACTTTAAAAATTGTTTATTCCTCCCTTACTGTTCTAAGCCATTAGCTTCTGGGACGACAGTTAAGCTAGAGACACAATTTTGCCTAAGACTCTTGATTTATTCAGGAGGTACCAGTTCATCAATGTCTACAGCTTTCGCGTGACAGTGGATGTCACTTTTCAGGTTCTGCACTCATAAGGTAGTAAAGGCTCAATAAAAGAGAGTGCGATAGTCGCAGATAAGCTATTATACTATGTTAGAAGCTAATTGGAAGCTCTCTACAGACTGTCTAGATGTCCTGACTTGGACTCGAAGAATCATATATTTTTACTGATCATTTCTTATGACAATTTCATTTATGATGCCTGCAACATAAACAGCGTGTATGGTTATGAAAGGTCAAGCGATGGCTCTTCTGAGCTTCAAGTCATATATAGTTTTTTAGCTGCCAAGGTAACAGGTAACACGAGATAACAAGGCAGAATCTTTTTTTTTCGAAAATGTACAGCTTAGCCTGAAGTCATGCAGTAAGGATAAAAAGAAAAGGTGTGTTAGCTAGGGTGAAAGTGCGAAAAACGCCGTATAGAGCTCCATAGCATACTATGCGTTCCTTTGATTTTCGAGCCCGTTTATGTGAGCCACGTGGGCCTTTACGAAAGTCAAAAAGGCCGAGGCAGATATGTATCTATTGCCCATGGTCGACAGTTGCCCATGGTCGACAAAAAATATATAACAACTATATACGAGCCATTAAAAGCACTAAGAGCAGTAGAGTTTTAAGAACATTGACGGATATGGCCGACTGCTTAGTATTTCGAAAAATTGTCGGAAAAAAGCTGGTTTAAAGATTGACATGTGTATTCTAGAGGATACAACCATAAATAGTTTTTTCTTGGGCCAAGCTCTATTTAACAAGGCATACTGTCACCTCCTCGTGATAAAAACCGACTGCCTAGTACTTTAGCTGGCGATTGGGTTCCATTCCAATCGGAAGGTTATTGGGGGTTGAAGATGAGATGGGAATAAATGTTTTTAAAAACTTTTAAATAATATCAAATAATATTGGTCGCACAGCATGAAAGCTCCAAATAACATATACGCTTTCCCATATCCCTTACCCAATCGTCTGTGACGAACTTCTAGATACCCGACCTTATTTACCATGCAACACCAAGTTTTAAAGTTTTTTGGCCTCATTCATATGCTGGATGTCAATTATTTGTTTTGGCCAAGCACCAAAAAATGGGATTGGGCTAAAAATTTAAGTCAGTTAATTCTAATATCGTTAAAATCATGAGGGAATGCGTAAAAAGCGAAAATTATTGCTTAAAAACAAACACTTTTTTCCAAAAAAGGCAGCCTTAAAGTGGGCGGAGCTCAATACTTACAACGTAACATATATAGCAATTGGTAATATATGTAATATCTGTCAAAAATGTTTTTTCGATTAAGAATAAATTTCCCGAGAAATCAGTTTTTTTTTTTTAAATTCTTACATGTTAAAAATGGGCATGGTCGATGGTGTGGGCAGTAAATTTTTTGCCTAAATAAAGGCTATGTCCGGTGGTCAAAGGATAGACATGTGCACTCAAGAGGATACAAGCATCCACAGGTTTTCTAAACCCACCTCTGTCTATCAACTCCTACTCTCACCTCCCCGTGGTGAACACCGGGTGCCTAGTACCTCAACTGGAGATTGGGTTCCAACCCCTTTGGAAGGTTGTTGGGGGTAGCAGACGAGAGAGGGGGGGAGGAGTGTTCCCACTAAGGCACTTCTCCTTGCATCCGGACGGCAGCGGAGGAATTCCCCAGATGGAATCAACGGTGGCGTCCATAGTTCCAGTCAGGCCGAACTACTTAGTGAACACCTTATATGGGCTACTACGACGTATTCGGAGCTCAGGCCTATAAGGAGCGGGCTATCCGGCTCTCCGTCCTTAGAGCTAAGCAAAGGATCTGGTCCTCCAGGTTGGGGGTCGTGCCGTCGGGGTGACTTCCCGGCCACGTAAAGAAACACCAGTCACGAAGCAGAAACAAGCCTCGGATTCGGACGGATTTACTGTTGACGACCAATGCAAACGAGAAAAGGACAACGAGCTCCGGATCTGCACGTGGAATGTTAGGTCCCTTAACAGACCACGTGCAGCCGAGCAACTAGCGGAGGCCCTTAACGACTGCAAGGCAGACATTACTGCCATCCAAGAAATGCGGTGGGACGGGCCGGGCAAAAGAAGGATGAAAAACTTCGACATCTACTACGGCGACTGCTATCGGCATCAAAGACAGCGCCTATTTGGATGTGGTTTCGTTGTTGGAGGCAGACTTAGGCAAAAAGTCTTGAGCTTCAACCCTGTAAGCGAGCGCCTCGCGACGATCCGCATCAAGGCTAAATTCGCCAACATTAGCCTGATATGCGCACATGCCCCCACAGAGGAGAAAGATGACGAGACCAAAGATATGTTCTACGAGCTTCTGGACAAAACTTATGAGCAGTGCCCTAGCTACGACATTAAGATTGTCCTAGGCGATTTTAATGCCAAGCTAGGAAGGGAGGGCATCTTTGGCCGTACTGTCGGAAAGCATAGCCTGCACGACACGACCTCCGATAACGGATTCAGGCTGATCGACTTTGCTGCGGGGCGACACGTTGTGGTAGCTAGTACATAGTTCCCGCATCTCAATATCCACAAAGGGACATGGAGATCTCCCGATCAATCAACCGTCAACCAGATTGACCATATTGCGATCGACGCAAGGCACTTCTCCAGTATCATGGATGTCCGAACTTTCCGAGGGGCCAACATTGACTCGGATCACTACCTTGTTGTAGCCAAGGTACGGCTGCGGATATAACGACCAGCGCCAAGTAATGGAAATACTGTGAGGAAGTTTGACGTCGACCGACTACAATCGCAAGAGATCGCCAGGTCCTTCTCCAACCGAGTCTCTCAAAATCTTCTACGAAGTCCTATGCAACCAGCATCAAGTATTGATAGCCAGTGGCAACACTGCCAAAATGCCATCAGAGACGCCGCCTCTGAAATGCTGGGTTTCACACGGCGACCACAACGAAACCCCTGGTTTGACGATGAATGCCGGCAAGCACATGCAGCTAAACAGGAAGCATACAAAGCGGCGCTGCACAGAAGGACTAGAGCTGCTCGCGAGCTCTACGAGCAGAGGAGGAGAGAGGAGCACCGGCTTCTCCGAAGGAAAAAGAGAGAGCACGAGAAGGGCGCGGTTGAAAAGATAGAGAGATGTTACAACAGGAATGAGGTTAGAAAGTTTTACTAAAGGATCAAAAGGTCCTGCCAAGGGTATAAACTTCGAACTGAAGCCTGTAAGGACCATCAAGGGAACATCGTTGTAGAATCGCAGTCGGTGCTGAGGATTTGGAAAGACCACTTCTGCAGACTGTATAACGGCGAGGACGAACCAAATACCGCTGTCAGGCAGAACGAACCATTCAACCCGGGCGAAGACGTTACCGACGAAGCATACGAACGATACCGCCCACCCGACCTGGAGGAGGTGAAAGTAGCTGTGTCTAAGCTCAAGTGCAACAAAGCAGCCGGAGCAGACGGCCTAGCTGCCGAACTCTTTAAATCCGCTGGCAATGAGCTGGTTAGGAGCATGCACCAGCTCATCTGCAAGATATGGTCGGAAGAAAGCATGCCCGACGAATGGAACCTCAGCATTGTTTGCCCGATCCTGAAGAAAGGAGACCCTCTGAGTTGTGCCAACTACAGAGGCATAAGTCTTCTTAGCTTCGCATACAAGATCTTTTCTGCTGTACTGTGTGAACGCCTGAAGCCGTTTGTCAACAATCTGATAGGCACATATCAGTGTGGCTTTAGGCCAGGAAAGTCCACCATCGATCAAATATTCACACTGCGGCAGATCTTGGAGAAAACCCAGGAATTCCAAATCGATACACACCACCTCTTCATCGATTTCAAGGCCGCGTACGACAGCATCTATAGAGACGAGCTATATAGCGCAATGTCTAGTTTTGGCATCCCTGCCAAACTCGTCAGTCTGTGCAGGATGACGATGGAAAACTCACGCTGTTCCGTCAAGGTCGGCAAAGACCTCACCGACCCCTTTGATGTCAAAAAAGGATTTAGACAAGGCGACGCGCTGTCATGCGACTTCTTTAACATCATACTTGAGAGAATTGTGCAGAACTCTCGCGCCAACACCAGAGGTACAATCTTTAAAAAGTCCGTTCAACTACTTGCATACGCAGACGACATTGACATAATCGGTAGAACAAAGCGTGATGTCAGTGAAGCCTTCGTGAGTATTGGGACGGAAGCGGCGAATATGGGTTTAGCAGTCAATTAGGGCAAAACCGAGTATATGCTGTCATTAAGAAAAGACACCCAACACCGACGTCTTGGACAAAACATCACCATCGACAGCTATAACTTTGAGGTAGTTAGGGACTTTGTCTACCTGGGTCCCGCTATCAATTCAGACAATGACACCAGCGCTGAAATCAAACGAAGGATAACTCTTGCCAATCGCTGTTTCTTTGGGCTAAGAAGGCAATTGAGTAGCAAAGCCCTCTCTCGAGCAACTAAAGTGTCCATGTATAAGACCCTCATCATCCCAGTCCTGCTTTACGGTGCAGAAGCATGGACCCTGTCAAAGGCGGATGAAAACACTTTAGGCTGCTTCGAGAGGAAAATTCTTCGGACGATTTACGGTCCCGTCTGCATAGACGGAGAGTGGAGGAGGAGATATAACATCGAACTGTACGGGCTGTACAGCGATACCGACCTAGCCAAAAGAGTCAAAACACAACGTCTACGATGGCTGGGTCATCTAGAGCGGATGGACACCAACGCCCCGGCCCGGAAAATCTTCGAATCCACACCGCAGGGACGACGCGGTAGAGGAGCACCGAGACTCAGGTGGCGCACGCAAGTGGAAGGGGACCTCAGCCAACTTCGCGTGCGAAACTGGAGACGGCTAGCTAGAGACAGAGCTGGCTGGCGAAGCTTGTTGGCTGAGGCCCAGGTCCACCCCGGACTGTAGCGCCACCTTAAGTAAGTAAGAAAGGCTATGTCCATTCTTGCTCTGCACCAAATTTTGAGTTCCTACGCCTTGTCTAACTTGACTTAAAGCATTGACTTGAAATACAATGCAAATTATAAGTTGCCTCACATTAAAGTCTATTGTGGGCGTGGCTGTGGGCTGATTTTATAAATTTTTATATTATATCTGTAAAAATGAGAACCACAATACACTCCGAGTTCAAGCTTTATATCTCAATTTTAAAGACCTAAAAACTTCTACATACGGACGGACGGACGAACATGACTTAATCAATTCACCTGTCGGTCTCGATCATATCTCTAAAAGGTCTAAGGGTCTACGGTGATTATTTTGCTGTGTTACAAACCATGCATTAAAATTAATGTATCCTGGGTCGGGTATAAAAAACATCCTCACAGCATTGGTCACGCACCGGTACCCTACACGCCTATAGTGATTGACAAATTCTGTATTCATATACTAATGGAATGTCCGGCCCTCCTTTATCTCAGTAAGAACATCATTAGCATGGAAATTATGCCAAATTCAAACCTGGTAGCGGAAATTTTTGCATAGAAGATCCTCGTCTTTCTGACTACGTCCAGAGCAAAAGGGTGGCTCTAGGTTCTAAGCATTCTAAAATCTATCACCTACTCGAGTGGATATATCAGGTCAAGAGTACCTATACACGAGTGCACGTTCGAACGGTTGAAGTTCCCTTTACCAATACACCTATTCTGGCACTATTTACCGCAGAAGGTGCCACTAAAGTCCACATGGACGCATCATCCTTCGGCCGGAGAACGGAGTATGGGTAAAATTGTCATTTGGTAGGTTTAATATTTCGTGTCATAGGGTAAATAGGGAAATGTTTCAAGAAGTTCATCCCAGACGATCGCTAGAGCTTTCTCACTTGTTTGCTTTTAATAAATCTTTCTCAAACATCATGACTTACGCCTTGTACGTTTCTCATTTTTTTTTTTCCAGCGGCCGGCTTTTTGTATACGAACAAAGTTTTGTGTATCAAAAACCTCATAGAGAATATGCAGTTTTCCGTTTATCTGCTGTTGCAGCACTCATATCCCGGCCATAAACTTTTTGATTTAGAATTGTTACACATTTTCAAACTCATAAGTACAGTGTAGCTAAATTGCGTTGAGAAACTTTATTTTTAATAAAGGCTCTGAAGAGTTAAACTTTCATATAAGTTCAACCTTCTTTTTTAAGCGCCTACAAACACAAAAAGCTGCTGAAAAATATAAAAAAAAACAACTAAATAAACAGAAGTCGAAATGAAATGCAGGCTCAAAACGCACAAGGAAAAATATAAGAAATTCCGAAAGCCTTTTTGCAATATGCCTCCAGCAACATTCTGACACGCTACCATGCGCCCTTGGGTCTCAATGCATATGTAACATTTGCTAATTTGAGTAGCGCTCACTGAATATAGGTCACACCCGCAGCATCTTATGAAGCTCCATTAAAACATTATGAGGAAAAGAGAGAAAAAAAAAACAACAACAACAAGCGGGTGGAGGAAAAAACCCTTGACAGCGCCAAAAGGAAGGACGTATACTACACAAGTTGTTTTTTGTCTCTAGCATTTAAAATCGCGCGAGTGTTGGCTGCTACAACTTTCTTTCCATGAAGCGGGACGCCCTTAGCTAATTCATCCTTTGCTGCTCTCCTTTCGGCCACTTGATTTGGCAAAAGTCAGATGAAAAATTTCAAATTAAAACTGTAGATGCGCTCTGGCTGGAAAACCATTCGCAATCATAACGCATTATGAATCCACTAACGTCTAAGGTTCTACGTCTAACATTGTGGCCTACGGCCACAAAATTATGCATGAGAAGACTTCAAGTGGCAGCAAGGGAAGTGTACAAATTGGAATGCTAAGTTCCCTCCGGAAGACTGTTTTAAGGTGTGGTGTTTCCATGCTAGATGCATATAAATACTATTTAATTAAAGCCATACGCCGCGCTTCCGCGAGCTATTCATTATTAAAATGGCAATGATTACACTCTTGGATAATACATGTTGTTCGTTGCTTTTCCTGATCTTACTTACGTTTAAGTTCTTAAATAAATGAAATTAGTGAAAGGAATAATTAAGTAAAAGGTGTCATATAAGCCTCACGAGCATTTCTAATCCTCATTTAGGAATCCGCTATACAAAACCGAAAGCAGTATGCTTCCCTCTATTTTTCGTCTTGACATAAGAAAAGTTTGCACCTGTTTTCTAAAAAGCTGGTTCGTTTATTCGTAATTTTCGTATTTCGTCATGTTATCTGATTTTTCTGCTGGAAGGAAGAATAACAGACAATCTTCGCTAACGATCGGGTAATCATGATGGTTATTCCATCATGTATATGCGAAAATAAAGACGTTATTGGGACCGGTACATTAAGCAATTTCTGTGAAGCTCTATGGAGATTGAGAAACTCCTTAAGGATCAATGAAGTTGTCATTTTTTGCAGGATTTTGAAGTTGGACTTAGCCGTTATAATCTAAGCATTTTACACTGCAAAGTATACCATAAGATATACCTTGGGGAGTGCTCAATCACAGCATCTAGAGCAGAGCGCGGAAGGGGTGCTAGGGAAGGCCCTCCCTTTCTGATCAAGCACAGATGTGTATGAGAGAAGTACTCTTACCATGACCCTTTTCTGAGATGACCCCCCCCCCATGTCTTGCTAAAGCGTATCTGTACTGCCAGAAAGTGAACAATCCTTTGTCTTTTTTTCATTCAACTTATGCTTGGACAAAAAGAGTTTTTTATCAAGGATTACTCCCATATATTTGACTTCAACGGATATGGGACATCTTTAAGCATGGGTTGACCAGACCAATGACCTTCCTCTTTCTCGTAAAGAGAGGAGCCGTAATTTTAAAAGGCTTCACTGAAAAGCTATTCGTAGTGCACCAATCATTGGTCAAGTACAAGAGACCTCTGCGAACATAAAGCCTTGATTTCGGCCAATAGAAAGGACGGTCCGCTTAGTATTTGAACGTGAAAGAAAGAAAGTGAAAAACGGAAGCTTAATTTTTTAACTAGTTATCAGGCTTAATGATTGGTCGGCCAGAACCTGGATATCAGATGCCGTCTAGGACGCAACTGTTATGAGGCAGATGCTCCAAGATTTTTCTTTTTGTTTCTGATTTACTGGTAGCCATTATATCAGATGCTTGTATACCATTTTGCAGGAAATGAGAAAGCGGAAATACAGAGGAGAATGCGAATTTAAACCGCAACTTTATAAAAGCACCCCTGATATCGATCGCTTCCAAACTAGATAATTGAGCACAATATTTAACTAAAAGTGGAGACAAACAAGTGGGAAAGTGCAACAGTGCTTATGCAAGAGCTTCAGTCCATCTACGTACGATGGATTCCAAAATACCCGACCATACCACAAAAAACTGCCACGCCTCCAAAAGCGGGCGGGATATAAAAATATAACTGTTAAATGCTTTATACTAGGTGGTTGCATACATTTCGGCCTAAAACTCCGCCTTTTAACTAAAAAAACACTTTTTTTTAACGCCACGCCCACAAAAGTGGGCAAAGGCACATACAATATATACATCAAAGTTTAAAAACGCTAATATATCTACAACTTTTGTCATATAATTTTTTGTCAAATTTCATATAATATTTATTGAAAAACAGTCATTATAAGCTAAAATCCCTTAAAAAGTGGGCGTGGTCAATGAAAAGGCTGACATTTTTTGGCAACTTAAGAGACAATTACAAGGCAATATCACATACCAAAACTGAATGTGCTAGCGCCATTGTAACATAGCTAAAATTTGGAAAAAGTATATTTTTAAATTAGAGATGGTCGCACATACAGGCCTTTAGTGGGTGTGTCTGTGGGCGGATTCAGCTAATTTTCAAACTTCATATGAAGGACTGGACTTCCAGCCAACCCATCAAATTTCAGCTCTCTACCTAAAAATTTGAGGCCTAAAAGTTGTTTACATACGGACGGACGGACGGACATGGCTTAATCGATTCTCCTGTCGTTCCCATTCATATCTCTAAAAGGTCTTAGGGGTCTACGGTGATTATTTCACTGCGTTACAAACTATGCATCAAACTTAATATACCCTGGGTCGGATATAGAAAGAAAACTATAGTCAACCGTCAGCCGTAGGCAAAACTATAGTTCTGTATAGATCTGAATTTATGATTGGAAAATCTCGCAAAGGATATCCAAGTACTTATCGCAGGCCCTTAGGGGCACTTCTTTGTATAGATCTATGTGTGTTAAAATACTTATGGGATCTTAATAGGAAAAAACGATTTTTATATCTTAATGAGCTTTATTAGCTGAAGGTTGAAATCGAAGTGAAGTGAAGTTAAAAGAAAGTTCATTTAGTATGCAAACATGCTTGCGCTAAAAAGGCTTAGAACAATTATGTCGTTAGTTATACAATGCATTTGGAAATCACAATATCTAGGACATTCGAACATTCTGAACATCTTGAATCAAAATGGGTCTGTAACCCGTACGGATTGTAAGAAACCTCAATTTGACTTCGACAAAAGATTCAAAGTCATTATACCAAGTAGGCAAGACTGGGTAGAGACTAAAGTTGACATCAAAGGTATAGCTATCTATACCGATGGTTCGAAAACAGAGAATGGAACAGGTTTTGGAGTCTTCTCGGAAACACTGCAAATCAACCAGTCATATCGACTAAATGACTACTGCAGTGTTTTTCAAGCTGAGATTTATGCGGTGAAGAGAGCTGCACAGACAATTCAATCTATGGATCTTCCAGCAACGGAAATCACCATATGTGTTGATAGTCAAGCACTACCTAAAGCACTGGACTCCAACCTCGTATAATCTAAGTGTGTCAAGGACTGCCTCATGGCATTAAAGGATATAAGCTTCCACACAGTTCTACTCTGCTGGGTTCCTGGGCACGTTGGCGCGGCCGGAAATGAATTGGCGGGCGAACTGGCAAGGAAAGGTTCTGATATGGACATAACATTGGCTGACCGACGGGTTTATCTCCCTTTCAACACATCCAAAAGTCTTATAGATCAATATACGATCAAACTAGCCGGTGAACGTTGGCAACAGTCTAAAGATTGTATCATAACTCACAGCTTATGGCCAGTACTCGACCTAAAAAGAACAACGACCCTTCTATCTCTCAGTAGAAATTTCATAAGAACACTCGTTGGTGTAGTCACGGGACACTGCACCATTGGTGTCATGGCTACACGAATGGGAATCTTTGCCAACGACTTCTGCAGAAGCTGTAGGGATGAAGAAGAAATAGAGTCTAAAGAACACTTTCTCTGCCACTGCCGAGCTCTCCAAGAACGACGACTAACCTTTTTAGGAGTCAGGTTCTTTGATAGCCTGGACGACCTGGCAGGAATATCACTACTTGACCTAAAAAGATTTATCAAAAGATCAGGCTGGTTCAGTTAGTAAGACATATTTTCAACCATGTTTGTCTACCTCACAAGGGTAATCAAAATGGGCCAATCTGGCCACCGAGTGAACTTGCACTAGTTGCAAATAATCCTTTCCAACCTAACCTAACCTAACCTTAACAATGCATTTACAATTTGCAATGTTGGTGAACTTTAGTAAAGTATAATTTGTTTATATACAATTCATACAGTTGGAACGGCTAAGACTTCTGTAAAATGAATACTGCAGAAGTTGCAGAGGGTACGTTGAAAATATTGATTCTGTTTATCTCTTTCCTCGGCAGATACTTTTTTATGAGAAAGAAAAATCAAAACTAAGTGCAGCCAGATAGATGATATGTATAGAATTAGAATGTGCCTGTGAAAAAGCACTTATTGAGCCTTCCCTGATGAGGTCAGAGAAAACGTTTCAGTGCGGAGGTTGTTAAAAAGAAGGGTATTGAGTCTAAATGATTAAGGCTCAAATTAATCATTCCGGAAAAAATTCTTCTGGGTGTTCCTGTTAGGATTCAGGTTTTTTATCGTATACTAGGGTGCTATAAACTTCTTACAAATGCCGTATTTGCTATATGCTGCCGAATGTCCCTCCTCAGTTTCCTCAATCATAGGTACTGCTGCGGTATACGCATATTTAAAATATATTTCATATTTCATGTTTATATATTTAACATCATTAAAATAGACTAGTACTAATCTTTTAATTTTTAATGTTGATGCAATTCGGAGAGAAGACAGCAATGACAAAAACAAAAAAAAAAAATATTAAAAATGAAATGGCAATTCATAAGGCAATTCATACATTAAATTAAAAAAAAAACAAGGGCAATGGGAAAGGTAAATGAATGAATCAAAATTATCCAAAGATATCCATTTGTACCACCCCAGGGACTAATTAACCCTTCGTCATCGTAAAAACAGTATACATATCCTTTTTGAATGGAATAACTACATTGGCTGCATCTCAGCATTTCAACTCCCATAACGTCCAGAACCAGTGACGGAAATATAATGCTACCTACTGCAGCTTAAAGTCATTTAAGGGTGACATAGATAAATGTTTTTATTTGCACTTTTGCACTTCCATATAGAACAGTATAACAACATCTACTATGTATTATGTATTCATTTTAGTTAACGACCTAAAACTTATACAACATACTTCAGAGAGAGACATGCATGTAAATATGCGAAAAGTCAGCCCTTCCATTTGACAACTTTGTAATTTCGGATATTGTTCGTAATCCGCTTAAAGTTAATCGCAAATAGGAAATCTATGTCTGCTCGCTAAATGAAACAATCGATGACAGGCAAATCGCAGACACAAAGTTTAAATTGCTTTTAGCAAATTATCTGCAACTTTTGATTCACCCGCCCCCCTTTCACGCATTAGCAATTCAGCAAATATGTATGTTCTTGGGTTCCGGGATCCTCGGTATCCATGCATACAGTCCCTTTGATGGGGAGTATGAGCACATAAGTTTACCGGAAAACTTTAATTAGAATTACGAAATTTAGATTTGCGTGGATGCACGTAGGGTACACGGATACGTCGTATATGCGAATGTGTGGGCGTGACTGCGATCCAACGGAACAAGGCATAATATTGTGTGTGTGTATTAATGTAATGGGTACAGGAAATTTGAATAGAAATTAAGACATTTAATTTCCCGTTTTATAATTATGCTAAGTAGGTGACAACTCGATGACGGCTTTGTCGTCTAACCAGTAATTAACGAGCATTCATCCGTTGCATTTAATTAAATTATCAGCATGGTCGAAGTTGAGGCATTAAGTGATTGGTGCACTTTTAGACTGCCTAAGGCATACAAAAGCGGTTGCTTTTGACTTTGAGGGCATTAGTTGAAATATTACAGCATTTTTGGCTTTTCGGGTCACAAATATCGGGTTTCATCGATATTGGGATTTCGTATAGTAGAATTGAATAACTGCATAAAACGTCGAATAAAAAAATACCCTCAAGTATGAAGTCTTATACAGAGCTGTCCGTCGGCTCTTTTTGAAGGCGTAAAATTATTGCTAAATTTGCATATAAAATGTTGTTTAGTATATTTCCGACTTTGTTTACACCCTACCCAGAATATATTAAGTTTGAAGTATAGTTTGTGGCGCAGTCAGCATGTCCGTTCGTCCATATGTAAAAAACGGCCTTTTGGGCCTTACGTTGATTGCGAGTCTATTGGACCAGATCAAGTTTGAAAATTAGTTGAATCCGCCTACAGACACGTCCACTACAGGCTTGTAAAAAATAATTTTTCCACCCTTAAGCCATGGTAAAATGGCGCTAGCACTGGTTTTAAGTATCTGATAAAAATATAAATAAATAAATAGAGTGGCGCAACAGCTCGAGGTGAACCAGGGCCAACTTCTCAAAAATGTATGCTGTGTGTGTTAATTTCTTCACATACAAAGGGACCTACAATTTTTTGCCGAATCCGAACGGCACTTTGAGAAGTTTTTCAAGACAGTTGTTATTCTCGGAGGGTTTGTCAGGCCCTCGCGGAGGTGGGGGGCCATGAAAAAGAACGAGTCTTTTTTTTTCAGGTGACGATGGTAGGATTTGAACCCAGACCTCCGGCGTAGTAGGCACACACACTAACCACTACGCCACTGTACCCCCCTTTAAGTATCTGATACTGCTTTGTAATTGTCTTTGAGGCAGAAGAAAAAGCTTGGCGTTTACTTTGACTACGCCCACTTTTCAAGGAATTTTTAATTTTAATGACTGCTTTTCAATAAATATGGTATACATAAAATTTGACAAAAAATTGTGTAACAAAAAGTTATAGTCTATAATAATTATATTATAAATTATAAAGGGTCCGCCATCTAACTTGTTTTTTCAACTGGTACTTATTTCTTGAGTGGTAACACTTAGCTTATGTCTGATTTCACAGATAGTTAGTTTTATCCTTCCGCTGAATGAATATGGTTGTGAATACGCTTGAACATCGCTGGAAAATATGCGTTTTCGCTTCGCTAAGTGGGCCTGCGATCGACTTAGAGAAGATGCCGATCTTTTCAGATGAAGCTCATTTTGATCTTGGCGGGTATGTAAATAAGCAAAATTGTCGCATTTGGGGCACAGAAAATCCGCACGCATACATAAAAAAGCCGATACACCCAAAACGAGTCACTGTTTGCTGCGGATTTAGGTCCAGAGGCATAATTGGGCCATTTTTCTTCGAAAATGAGCAAGGAGTGGCCGTTACAGTCAATGGCGATCGTTATCGGGCCATGCTGAACAAATTTTTGTTCACAAAAATTGAAAAGGAGGATTTTGGCAACATTTGGTTTCAACAGGACGGCGCTACGTGCCACACAGCCGAAGCTACACTCGATATTTTGCGCCCTGTTTTTGAAGATCGCATTATCAGCCGCAGAGCTGATGTCGTTTTGCCACCTCGGAGCTACGATTTGACGCCGTTGGACTATTATTTGTGGATTGCCGTAAAAGATAAGTTTTACACCGACAAGCCGAGACGATTGACGTAAGGGCAATATTCGTAAAGCCATTGATGAAATACAGCTGCACACAATCGATACTGTTCTTAAAAATTGGATCGATCGTGTAGGCCAGCATGCCCAGCCGAGGTAGCCATTTGAATGAAATTATTTTCCATTATTAACCGGAAAGATTGTACTTTCAAATAAAAAAAGAAATTTGAGAAAATATTCACTATTTTTTTTTATAGCATTTTCAAAAAAAAAAAAAAATGTTATTTGGCGGACCCTTATGTTCTAATTTTTTATCACGGACTTTATAAGTGTATTAAATTTCATCTTTCTACGACTCACGACTCAGAAGTCACAGGTGCAGACGGACGGACGAACGAGGAATGTAGTAATAGCATAAGAGGTTTTTTTTTCTGCATGGACCGCTAAAAGAAAGAAGGATAATAAAAAAGCTTTTAAAAAGCCTTTAGTGGTTAATTAAAAAGCTAACTGAACGTTTCATTGTTTATAATGGGGAGCGGTCCCTTATCATAGGGGAGAGAAGACAAGACAATAGGAACAAGGAGACTATAACGAAAGCATTTTATGAAAAATGATACCAAGTGCTGCAGTTTTTCGGTCTTTAATCGAAGAGAGAGAAATTGATCAGAAACCGAAAAACTTGAGCAATATTTTAATTTTCCACAAAACGGTTTCGTCATGGTCTTCCTTGTTTCTTAAGCTTGCAAGCGGTAGCAGTATTTATTTAAGCTTTTATTTGTTTGTCGAGTGGGGTGCCGTGGCGTAGTGGTTAGTGTGTGTGCTTACTACGCCGGAAGTCTGGGTTCGAATCCTGCCATCGAAAAAAAGACTTGTTCTTTTTCACGGTCCCCACCTCCGCGAGGGTCTGACAAGCCCTCCGAGAGTATCATTTGTCTTGAAAAACTTCTCAAAGTGCCGTTCGGATTCGGCAAAAAATTGTAGGTCCCCTTGTATGTAAAAGAAATGAACACACCAGCATACATTGTTGAGAAGTTGGCCCTGGTTCACCTCGAGCTGTTGGGCCACTCTATTTATTTATTTTTATATATTCATTTGTTTGTCGAATACTTGTTCTCTTATGAAAAACCGTAGGGAGAGTTGTCAATTAATGTTAGCACCATTATATTACAAACGTGATTTGTTGTTTGATTTTATAATTTCAGCACTTGATGTGATTTTTTCATTTTGTTCACCTAAAACGATTTCCTTGTTTGAGACTTGCTATGGTTGGGTATTGTAAAAACAGGGCAGCTTCTGATAGGTTTTAACTTGGCGACGCACTTTAATGTTGTTATTCGGGTTTCGCATCGTTTTTTTTTCGTCCTCACTAGATACTGCCGTCGTGCATTTCTAGGCTTGGTGAACTTATAAGCGGAAGCTATAACCCAGAAGAATATGGTGCGCTGAAATAAAGTCAGGCATAATGGAAGAGTAAATAAAACAAGGTCGAATCGACTTTTTCGATTTGCATATTTTTTACAGTCGACTTCATTTCCACATCAAAACTGCAACAAGTGTTACAGATGCTTTTTAGTGCAGCCATAAAAAACTAAGCTGTTTGAGCTACATCTGTCTAATTGACTGTCATTTATTCTTGAATTTTAGACTTGAATTTAAAATTTTTAAAATCTAAAAAAAAAAAATAGATTCAGTGTTGGGGCCCGTTTCTAAATACATAAATGGGTTTGTAATAAGCTAAACCATCGGCGTTAAAGCATAGTTTTTAGTGCAAAATAAAAAAATATAATCAGTGTAGAGGGTCTACGACCTTCTAAGGTAGGGGTTCTACAACCTTTTAGAGCACAAACATCCGTCCATCCGTCCGTCTGGCCGCCTGTCTGTACTTATGAAGGTTTAAGATGTTCAATATAGAGCTAGAGAGCTGAAATTTGGTGCACGGTTTGTCTTTTATATTACACTGACATAGTGTGAGACTTGATTAAATGCACCAGGGGCCACGCCCACTATTGGCTTCAATGTGAACAACCTCTAATGCACTTTTTATTTCAAAAGATTTTTGACCAAGTTTAACAAAGCACAGGAAATTAAATGTTGGTATATAGAAATTTAGGCTAAAAACCTTAAATACGACGAAAATTTAACCATCCCCACCAATATTTTTAAAAGTATTATTTCTCCGTGAATTCACTCTAAACAGAAAAAAATTGTATGACAAATATTTAAGATATTAGCATTTTATTAAGTTTGTTCCATGTTTGTATCATCTTGAACTCCGCCTATTTTAAGGGAGCGCTTTTGGGAAAAACATTTTTTTCTTTGGCTTGAGTTTCCTTTTTTAAGGAAAAACGTTTTTAAAGTTAGGTTAAAAAAAATAAATAAATAAATAGAGTGGCGCAACAGCTCGAGGTGAACCAGGGCCAACTTCTCAACCATGTATGCTGTGTGTGCTATATTTTTTTCACATACAAGGGGACCTACAATTTTTTGCCGAATCCGAACGGCACTTTGAGAAGTTTTTCAAGACAAATGTTACTCTCGGAGGGTTTGTCAGACCCTCGCGGAGGTGGGAGCCGTGAAAAAGAACAAGTCTTTTTTTTCATGTGGCAGAGGCAGGATTCGAACCCAGACCTCCGGCGTCAGAGGCACACACACTAGCCACTGCGCCACGGCACCCACAAGTTAAAGTTAGGTTAGTTAGTTTTAAAAGTTAATGTTCTTACGGCTCTAACGAAATAAGATAAAAAGTTTTTATTCTTAGTTCACGCTCGTTTCTGGGGGCTCAATAAATAAATTTAGGTAAAAAAACTTAAAGATTTGGTTTTGCTACATAAATAGGGTCGGGTATTTAGAAGTTCGTTACAGACGAGCCCTTTTTTACTCGACGATCACTAACTTACTCACTTTCTTTGTTTTGTAACTAGCTCACGATTAGGGGTCTGCATATCGCGAACAGAAATTAATAGCAGAAAAGAGAAAAAATGGAAACAAAATGGTAAAATGACAGTTCAGTTCCTCCCTGAAAAGTTATGCCATTTCAACGAAAAGCAATAAGAATAATCAATTACTCGTATTGATTTCGAGTCTTGAATTACCCTTAGGTCGTTCAATTCGAAACGCACGGTCTTAGATTCTCTGAATGCTGATTTTTTCCACCCCCCGTTTTGCGGATTGTTGTGTTCAAAATATTGATCACCTCAAATTTTTAGGGGGCGTTTCTAGGGGGCAACTATTTTTTCCAAACCTTATTTTCATCGTTAAAGCCTCATAATGCTGACGAAATTAGAATCAAATGACTTAATTTTAAGCACACGCCTTCTTTTAGAAGCGGGTCCAATACTAAAAAAGCATAGGTAAACTATTCTTAAATTCCACGGGTTACCGTGCCGTAGTAGTTAGTGTGTGTGCCTTCTACACTGGAGGTCTGTTTTCGAATCCTACCGTGCGTCGTCACATGGAAGAAAAGACTTTTTCTTTTTCACGTTGCCCACCTCCACGAGGATCTGACAAACTCTCCGCGAGTATTATTTGCCTAGAAAAGCTTTTCGAAGTGCCGTTCGGATTCGGCGAAAATTGTAATTGCCTTTGTATGTGAAGAAATTAATACACACAGCATACATTATTGAGAAGTTGGCTCTATTCTTAAATTCAGCCATATTAACCCCATTATTTGGTCCTATATTACCAAACAATAAAAAAGGAGAGCCTCTTTTAATCCTTAGATCATCTGTTCTTTACGACAATAAAGTGCCATACATGCACCTGCATCGCTTCGTTTTTAGGCACTTGCCAAGGGCCCCCGATATACTCTAAACCTACCCTATATTTTATTTTACCGGCATGTACCCGTACCATGTTTCTATCACTGCCTTTTAATACATACTTTTAGTTCGGATCAGTGTTGCAACTGCACCTACTTTGAAGTATAAAAAAAACTTTACAGCTGTCATTGATTTTGATATTTCAAAGGACCCTCACAGGCTTTGGTTTTGACACATTCATTGGCAGGCTAAACCCCAACGTGATAATGTTGCCACATCATGTTAGCACTAAAATTCAGAGGAAAGGACACTACGTTTTTTTGCAAAACCAAAACTTTTGGCTTTGGCATGTATGTAATAGAAGTGTTTGTGTGCTACAAAGCAAAGCTCTGGCTGTATCAATGGCCATATTAGAGAGCGTTTGACACTCATGCAGTGACTTAATAGCCGTCGGTGATGGCATCCCAATACAAGTTCGAAATATCTCGCTTGTGTGTGACATTGAGGTACTGTCGCTAGGATACACAAAGGGAAAAAGCCTTAGTTTTTCCCTTTGGTTAGAAATAATAAACCCAACCCTTTGATTTCCAATATTTTTTTGCTCCCATATTTTATTTGACACTTCGCTTCGGCATTGCAGAAAACAAAACATGCTGGAAACACTCCCGAAATGGCATTCTGTACACAATTGAAATAGGAAAAAAGTGTATCTTCTCATGTAAGGCTAACCATGAGAACGGAAGAAACAGTCAGAAGGCAGTCACTGAAGAGGGTCAAAAAAAGAATAAAAACTCTGCTGGACATCCTTGCGAAAGTTTTTGAAGAACTCTGTTCTTCCTGTTTGAATTTCCGGTCAAGTTTGCTCAACATAAGGTTTGTTTTTTCCAAAAGAGTTCCTATTCCGGTCTGACCGATAGGACGTCGAGTTGCTGTCTTGAATAGCGACCACTGCTACCAGTGTATGGTTTAACCAACCGTTTTGTCCTTGTTTCAAAGCAAACGAGTTGCATAAGAAACAGAAAAAAAAAACGAAACGAAGTGTACGATGAAAAAAGAATATAATAAAACAACGTTCCGGAAAAGAGGGCCTGGGCAAGGTTCATTCCAAAGTAAAATTGGTCAGCTCTTGCGGATGGATATGGAGAGGTCCTCTCTGTTGGGAGAAATTCAATTTTAAATATTGAAGAACAGTTAAGGGTTGGATAGAAAGCACTAATTACTCTGTTGGGGTGTTTTTTCACTAGCGCTCAGCAAAGCCGCAGAGGAAGGACGCTTTTACTGTGAAAACCCAGAGGTTTGGGTGCGGGTTTTTTTTCTTATTTTTATTTTGTATTCATCCAGTTGTTAATAAGGAAACCCATTGGGTGAGAAAAATTCACATGCTGTACTTCTCATGTGAGCGAGCACTTTGAGGTAATAGTGAGTGGGCACAAAGTCAAGGTAAGCCCGAAGTTTCAAAGTGTACTTAAAATGGAGCAACGCGACTCGTTATTTTGTGTAAAATATAATTTCAATTAAACTGCCTGTAAGAGCACTTTTGAGTGCGGGCAAATGGAGGCGACATGGTATATATACTGCTCGTAAGAAGTATTTTTGAGGAAGTGTTTTGTACCAAGAAAACGAAGGATTTTTGTTATTTTGGCATATTGCATACGAATATAGAAAATGGCAGCACTTGAAATTACACTTTTCATATCAAATTCATTAAATCCATAAAAAGTTAGTATTTTTGTTTGTCCGGGCCATACGCAGCTGAGTAACTGACAGATGCCGGAAAACTATAGAGTTAAAGCCGTAGCAACAACATTTACAGAACAGATTCTTTACATTATAAAGTATACAGCAAAAAGTAAAAAGAAAAAACTAAAAGGTAAAAAGTATAAAAGGTAAAAAGAAAAAAGTAAAAAGTAAAAGGTAAAAAGAAAAAAGTAAAAAGTAAAAAGTAAAAAGTAAAAAGTAAAAAGTAAAAAGTAAAAAGTAAAATGTAAAAAGTAAAAAGTAAAAAGTAAAAAGTAAAAAGTAAAAAGTAAAAAGTAAAAAGTAAAAAGTAAAAAGTAAAAAGTAAAAAGTAAAAAGTAAAAAGTAAAAAGTAAAAAGTAAAAAGTAAAAAGTAAAAAGTAAAAAGTAAAAAGTAAAAAGTAAAAAGTAAAAAGTAAAAAGTAAAAAGTAAAAAGTAAAAAGTAAAAAGTAAAAAGTAAAAAGTAAAAAGTAAAAAGTAAAAAGTAAAAAGTAAAAAGTAAAAAGTAAAAAGTAAAAAGTAAAAAGTAAAAAGTAAAAAGTAAAAAGTAAAAAGTAAAAAGTAAAAAGTAAAAAGTAAAAAGTAAAAAGTAAAAAGTAAAAAGTAAAAAGTAAAAAGTAAAAAGTAAAAAGTAAAAAGTAAAAAGTAAAAAGTAAAAAGTAAAAAGTAAAAAGTAAAAAGTAAAAAGTAAAAAGTAAAAAGTAAAAAGTAAAAAGTAAAAAGTAAAAAGTAAAAAGTAAAAAGTAAAAAGTAAAAAGTAAAAAGTAAAAAGTAAAAAGTAAAAAGTAAAAAGTAAAAAGTAAAAAGTAAAAAGTAAAAAGTAAAAAGTAAAAAGTAAAAAGTAAAAAGTAAAAAGTAAAAAGTAAAAAGTAAAAAGTAAAAAGTAAAAAGTAAAAAGTAAAAAGTAAAAAGTAAAAAGTAAAAAGTAAAAAGTAAAAAGTAAAAAGTAAAAAGTAAAAAGTAAAAAGTAAAAAGTAAAAAGTAAAAAGTAAAAAGTAAAAAGTAAAAAGTAAAAAGTAAAAAGTAAAAAGTAAAAAGTAAAAAGTAAAAAGTAAAAAGTGAAAAGTGAAAAGTAAAAAGTAAAAAGTAAAAAGTAAAAAGTAAAAAGTAAAAAGTAAAAAGTAAAAAGTAAAAAGTAAAAAGTTAAAAGTAAAAAGTTAAAAGTAAAAAGTAAAAAGTAAAAAGTAAAAAGTAAAAAGTAAAAAGTAAAAAGTAAAAAGTAAAAAGTAAAAAGTAAAAAGTAAAAAGTAAAAAGTAAAAAGTAAAAAGTAAAAAGTAAAAAGTAAAAAGTAAAAAGTAAAAAGTAAAAAGTAAAAAGTAAAAAGTAAAAAGTAAAAAGTAAAAAGTAAAAAGTAAAAAGTAAAAAGTAAAAAGTAAAAAGTAAAAAGTAAAAAGTAAAAAGTAAAAAGTAAAAAGTAAAAAGTAAAAAGTAAAAAGTAAAAAGTAAAAAGTAAAAAGTAAAAAGTAAAAAGTAAAAAGTAAAAAGTAAAAAGTAAAAAGTAAAAAGTAAAAAGTAAAAAGTAAAAAGTAAAAAGTAAAAAGTAAAAAGTAAAAAGTAAAAAGTAAAAAGTAAAAAGTAAAAAGTAAAAAGTAAAAAGTAAAAAGTAAAAAGTAAAAAGTAAAAAGTAAAAAGTAAAAAGTAAAAAGTAAAAAGTAAAAAGTAAAAAGTAAAAAGTAAAAAGTAAAAAGTAAAAAGTAAAAAGTAAAAAGTAAAAAGTAAAAAGTAAAAAGTAAAAAGTAAAAAGTAAAAAGTAAAAAGTAAAAAGTAAAAAGTAAAAAGTAAAAAGTAAAAAGTAAAAAGTAAAAAGTAAAAAGTAAAAAGTAAAAAGTAAAAAGTAAAAAGTAAAAAGTAAAAAGTAAAAAGTAAAAAGTAAAAAGTAAAAAGTAAAAAGTAAAAAGTAAAAAGTAAAAAGTAAAAAGTAAAAAGTAAAAAGTAAAAAGTAAAAAGTAAAAAGTAAAAAGTAAAAAGTAAAAAGTAAAAAGTAAAAAGTAAAAAGTAAAAAGTAAAAAGTAAAAAGTAAAAAGTAAAAAGTAAAAAGTAAAAAGTAAAAAGTAAAAAGTAAAAAGTAAAAAGTAAAAAGTAAAAAGTAAAAAGTAAAAAGTAAAAAGTAAAAAGTAAAAAGTAAAAAGTAAAAAGTAAAAAGTAAAAAGTAAAAAGTAAAAAGTAAAAAGTAAAAAGTAAAAAGTAAAAAGTAAAAAGTAAAAAGTAAAAAGTAAAAAGTAAAAAGTAAAAAGTAAAAAGTAAAAAGTAAAAAGTAAAAAGTAAAAAGTAAAAAGTAAAAAGTAAAAAGTAAAAAGTAAAAAGTAAAAAGTAAAAAGTAAAAAGTAAAAAGTAAAAAGTAAAAAGTAAAAAGTAAAAAGTAAAAAGTAAAAAGTAAAAAGTAAAAAGTAAAAAGTAAAAAGTAAAAAGTAAAAAGTAAAAAGTAAAAAGTAAAAAGTAAAAAGTAAAAAGTAAAAAGTAAAAAGTAAAAAGTAAAAAGTAAAAAGTAAAAAGTAAAAAGTAAAAAGTAAAAAGTAAAAAGTAAAAAGTAAAAAGTAAAAAGTAAAAAGTAAAAAGTAAAAAGTAAAAAGTAAAAAGTAAAAAGTAAAAAGTAAAAAGTAAAAAGTAAAAAGTAAAAAGTAAAAAGTAAAAAGTAAAAAGTAAAAAGTAAAAAGTAAAAAGTAAAAAGTAAAAAGTAAAAAGTAAAAAGTAAAAAGTAAAAAGTAAAAAGTAAAAAGTAAAAAGTAAAAAGTAAAAAGTAAAAAGTAAAAAGTAAAAAGTAAAAAGTAAAAGGTAAAAAGTAAAAAGTAAAAATTAAAAAGTAAAAAAGTCATTATCAACTTATCATTTTCGGATGCCGCTTATCCTTTAAAAGGTTTGCGGAGCGAGGGTGGCTAAATGGTCCTTCCATCTTTCTCGATCCTCCGCCACCAACTCAAGAGACTCCGGCGCAATCCCCAGGCGGGACTCAGAGAAGTTCTTTACCTGATCCCACCACCTGTTTATTGGCCTACCAGGGGAGCGACGCGCACCTCGGCTAGCATGACCTGTCTAGGAAGTCTGTCAGGGGGCATGTGAACAACGTGTCCAAACCATCGAAGAATCGATCGCTCCACTCGGAGAAGTAGCTGCTCAACATTAAGATTCCCACGAATACTGACGTTTCTTACTCTATCCCTTAGAGTAACACCAGCAACGCACCTCAGGAATCTCATTTCGGCAGCTTGTACCCGCGATCTAATTTTTTCGGTCATTACCCATTTTTCATGACCATAGATGAGGGTCGGAACGAACACTGCATTAAAAACTGAGATCTTTGCTTTCACTCCAAACTCAGCAACTGACTCCTCCCATCTTTCGTGAAAAAGACCCCGAGATACTTAAACATCCCCACCTGTTTTAATGGATCTCCATTTATGTGCAGGGTACACTGCATAGGAGTTCGAGAAATCACATCACTTCCGATTTGTTCACGTTTACTTTCATTCCAGCATCACCACAGACGGTTGCAAACCTATCCAGTGCTCGTTGAAGTTCCTCTTTGGATGATGCAAGAATGGCCAAATCATCTGCGATTAGCAGATGGCTCATCCTGATACCAGCCAATTCGAAACATTGCTCGCCAAGACTGTGCTTCACCATCCAGTCCATATATGCTATGAAAAGGAGCAGCGACAGAACACAGCCCTGGCGAAGTCCAACGCGCACATCAAAAGGACGGGATTTGACACCATTTATCCGTACACAGCTTCTGCAATTTCCATACAAAGACAGGATGGCTCTCAGAAGAGGCCCACTCAGCGCATAGTCCAGCAAAGCTCTCCACAGTGTATCCCGAGGGACTCGGTTATACGTCTTTTCCAGATCTACAAAACACGCATAGACCGGTTTGGCATATTCCTAGGCCTTCTCAAGAATAACCTTCAGAGTAAAAAGCTGGTCGGTTGTGCCTCTGCCAGGCCGAAAGCCGCACTGTTCTTCCCGTAACAAAGGCTCGATTACAGCTCTGGAACGCGTTTCCAACACCTTCGCGAATACTTTTCCCGGAAGACTCAAGAATGATATGCCCAAATATGATATGAGAGAGTTGAAGAAATCTCTCCTGTTTCCTTTTTTTGAAAAGAGCCACTATAACTCCCGTTTGCCAATCGCTAGGTGCCTTCCCGCTATCAGTGCCCTGTTGGGGGTTGAGCAACTCTGAAAAGTGCTCTCTCCATCTGCGCAAGACATCGCTCTCATTTGAAAGAAGTGTACCGTCCTCTGAGCCGGCGAATGGTCTGCCAAAATACCTTGTTTGCAGATCTGTAATCGTGCTCCAACTTCTCGCCGAACTTTTTCCATGACTGTTCCTTGGCTGTTCTGACTGCCAGATTGGAAGTCCTTCGCGCCTCATTGTACCGGGCTCGAGAAGTTGAGTTTCTACATTGGATTCACGCAATGTAGGCTCTCTTCTTCTCTCTGATGGCTTCTTGAAATCGGCTTCTTGGTTTTAAACCAAGCAGTTCTTTTCTCACCACCAGCCGCACATGATGGTACAACAAAGAAATCTATCAGTGACCTCTGATTTAACCTTTGCTTGTACCATGTGTATTTGTGAATGTCGTTATGTGGGAAGAAGGTGTTCACGATGGACAAGCCATATGCACAGCAAAAGTCCAAAAACTTCCCTCCGTTCCTGTTTTGATCTGGGTCACCGTGCCTCCCGATCACACTCCTTCAATTACTGTCGTCCGTACCCACATGTGCATTGAAGTCACATATCAGGAGAAAGAAGTCCATTTCTGCCACTCTGTCCAGGGCAGCATCAACTTCGTTCAAAAAGGACTCATACTCTGACTCTCGATTTGATGCATAAGCCTGAATCAGAGCCAGAGTCGATCATTCAAGCTAAAGCTTTAAGATCAGAATCCTTCCCCCTAACGGAATGACATCAAATACATTTTCTGACAACCGGGGACTTGTGAGTATCCCCACACCCGCCTGTGCAGTCATGTGATTTGCGACGCCATACCAGAGAAGCTTTCACCCATCATCGAAGTTTTTGGTTCCAGAACCCTTCCACTTAGTTGAGGAGATGCCAGTTGCATCGAGCTGATACTTTTTGGCCTCCTCAACGAGTTCAAGTTCCTTCCTCGTTAGCGACGAGACATTCCACGTGCCAATTTTGAGTTGGTGCCGTTGTCAATTTGTAGAGTTTCCACCTAAGCCCTCATTTCGACTTGGCGCTGTCCCCCTCTGCCCCCCGTAATGGATAGCGGCACCATTGACGGGCTGCTCGTAACTTCTTCGGGTTAATCCCGGTCGGATACCGAGCGGGACCGTCCGACCACCAAGCGCTTGCATGCTGACACCCCTCAGGCTTAGCTTCAAAGGGTGCCCTGGATTACCAGGATCAGCAAATATCCGAGGCTGTTTTCGTTTTCTTTTCATGGTTGGTAAAAAGTAAAAAGTGAGGAAGCAGAAGAAATTATGCCTTTACGTTGACCACACCCATTTTTTAATGAATTAAAGTTAAAATTACTGTTTTTCAATAATTATACATAATATGAAGCTTAGAAATTACATTACAAAAGTTTTAGATATTAGCATTTTCTAACTTTTATCGCTTATAAAGTTTTTGCCTCCGTCCACTTTTTTGGGTGTGGCTTTAAAGAAAAAGTGATTTTTTTAGTTCAAAAGGCGGAGTTTTAGTCCGAAATTATGCAAACACCTAGCATAAAGTATTCAACAGTCATATTTTTATGCCCCGTCCACTGTTTGGAGGCATGGCAGTTACCTTTTTGGATATTTTGCAATCCGTCGCAGATGGACTGAAGGTTTTAACAAACGCCCTGTTGCGCTTTTCCACTTGTTTTATTTAGTCTACCCACAATGTCTCGCGTATTTCTCAAAAAAATTAAAGCGCCGCGGCGTAAGCAAGGCTCCTACATTTTACCAATATTTTTTCTGTAGAACGGGGCTTGCAACTCTCTCATCTGTGCTGTTCGTTTGAAATTTCTGTCTTCCTATATCAAGTAGCAGTTGTTTATTTTAATTTTATTTTTAAATTCTTCTCTCAGAAAAGGCGAACCTACAACACTGAACCAGTGCTCTGAGATGTGAGGAGATATTTATTTACTTTATTTTCAAAAGTTTGGAGTTTATAGAGTTAGGAAATATGTATTCATGTAGTGAATTTCAAAGAGTGCTTGTTCTATAGAAAAAAAGAATTTTGAAACATTGTAGTACGAGGTGGTACGAGGTGAACACGGAACTGATGAGCGCTAATGCTTAAGCGTACGGCATTTAGGTCATAGTAGAACGTTTGTCATAGTAGAACTTTCTGTAAGAAGAATTCATCGCTGGTTGAAAGTAGCTCTTTCAGCGGCAGGCTAAGTCACCGATCAGTTATATGCCCTCATGAAGCTCTCCAATATACTCGGAAATAAGTTTCAGAAACCGGGTTCAATGTCAGATTCGCCTTCAGAAATAAGGGAAATATAGGTGAAATTCTATGATGAACTTATTATCTTCACCACAATGTCATCTTCAAAGAATATTCCGATTCGAGAAAATCGCGAAGAAATTGTATTTATATGTTACAGTTTAAGTCAGCTAAAGAAAGAACTTCGTATTAGCTTACGAAAAGGCAAAAACTAGTGAGGTGGTCGGATTTGGATAAAGAATCAAATGTGTTCACTGTAGTTCAAATGGTAGAGCATTACTCGCGACAAGTAAGGGTTGCAGGATCGTACCCTGGCGGTGAGCCACACACGCTTTTTTCTTACGACATTTCCGTCCGCTAACATTTCAACTCCACTCTACGACTAAACGTAAAAATAGAGGAGCCTGTACGGCTTAGTTGTCATCATAATTGTTATAATTTACTTAACAAGACATGTTGGCAATAAATTAAAAAATAAAATAAAAAGAGGATTGATTGGGCCTGGATTCGAACCCAGGACCTCCCAATTGTTAGCTATCATCTGCACCACATCCCACTTCCATCTCGGGTGTCCAAATAGCCTACATGATCTCTCTACATAGATAATAACAACATAAAGAAAGAACTGTTGAGAGTTTAGTCTCTAAAAATATTGCAGGCGACTTGCATATATGTAGGTAGGTACAGTGTTCTAGCTAGAACGATTGGTAAATATGGTAGCTACATTTGAATATGCTTTTTACATTATAGTACATGTTGTACTATTAAATATGTCATGCACTTTATGTGCAATATCTACAACCCATGGCTTTTATTGCATCTTCAAGTCTCCCTACCCCTAATTGAGATGCTCTCCCCTAAACATGCATGACTGTTAAGTGAAAAGAGGAGTTTTCACCAGTACGCGAACATAAATTCATGTTATGGTATTTTAATTTATGCTTTTACCTTCTTTTTTTTAGAATTTGAAAATCTCAGCACATCCATAAATCAACCAATTAAAGTTTTCTAGCTTTGCTAACGAGCTGTGTGGATCCAAATGTAAGAGAAAATCCCATCAAGTCCATGAATCTTTGTCATTTTGCTTGAAAGGATTTCCATGTAAAATTTCATTCTGACTGCTGGTTGTAGCGAAGGTTCATTGTGTATGGGTGCCATAAATTTGCAATCATTTAGCAATGTTTTTTTTTTATGGTTGTGCTCCCTTTGGCCACACATTTTGAGCACAAACGCTGAGCTAAAGAATGATGTTATGTGTCATTGTAGGCCTATAAGGTTGATGCTTTTGATTTTATATTTTACGAGTGGTTTTAGTGGTATGCACATAAATAAATTTAGACAAAAGGATTGGGAACATAAAGATATAGGAATAAAGTGGGTAAAAAAAGTAGCAGTCATGTTTTGGAAGCCAAAAAACTCTAGCTCCCTTCCCATCTCATCACAGCCAGGAACCAGAGCTGATTGTTGTGACCTTGAGTATTCGTTTTTGTGAAGGTTAGCAAAAATTAAAATTGTTTGTTGTTGTTCTTTCGTTTTATGCTTTTGCTCTTATTCAAATATTTTTTTTATTGTTATTTTTTTTATTTGAAAGATATTACATATTACGTCAGATTTTAGACCTTTTAAAGAAGCTCCATATGATCGAGGCTATCATGAAATTTGTTAAGTCATGTCTGTCAATTCGTATGAAAAAAATGCTTTTTAGGTTTCATATTTTAAGCTATCTACTGATTCGATATTTGGTAGTTGAGATGTTCATGTGGTGGATGTTCTTAAGACGATAGCATGGTTCAAATTATTCGAGTCTGCCCACAGTCAACCTCGCTGCGAGTAGCTCATTGCGTGAATACCTCTATTTTATCGAAGTATGTTAAATTATGGCATATATGTATTTATTTACATGGATTTAAAAATAAAACAAAATTTCAAAGCTGAACGAGTCACCTCCACTGTTTACGCACAATGGCCTAGTTTAGACCGAGAACTAAGAGCAGGATAAAATTTCGCCGATTCATCGGTATAAAGACATTAGGCATGTGACGAAAGTATAAGGACTAGGACCTCAAATTTTGGTGGCCTTGAGTAAAAGAAAACGAGAATTTCAAACGGTCTTTTATGTGTTATTTTTGCCCAATAGCATTTCTTACATAGAGATGTGCCTGAAAATATTTTAAAAAAGTCGCTGGAAAAGAAAACTCTCCAAATGGATTGAACGAATATATTTCTCCGATGTGAGGAAAAAATGTGAAGACTAAAAGATGTGGTCCCAGATGAAACATAGTCCTAGTTGTAAATAAGGCTCTGTAAAATTCAAGTTGTGTGAACCATTTACATTATATTTTGAAAAATTCCATTGTAGAATGTTTTATCAGAATTATAAATTTTATCCTAGTTTTGACACCAATGTCTGACACCAATGTACTGTTTTCCACTCGCAACGCGCAACGGCCGGCGTTAGTGAACGCATAGGTTGTCAGCTCGATTATTGCTTCCCTGCTGCCTGGTGACGTTGTACGTACTGGCCTTGAATTAACTGTTTAATGCAACTCGGTAAACTTATTGCAGGTAATCGCTGGCCTTAACACAATGGCCTTCACAATTGAGCCATAATCTCGTAATTTGGCAACACGATCGACACATCAATGATGAAGATCTACTGGAGGCATAAATAACTCACAATAGTATTTTCAGTCAAGTTTCTCTCAAGTGTCTTTTATTGCTAAAATGAACCCGACAGATGGACAAAACTAGATAAGAGACGCAGCAGCTTGAATCAGCCATGACGTTGAGTCCAACAATGTTATTTCGCCACGAGCCGTTGGTAAAATATCCTCGAGCTTTTGGTTTCTTAATTCTGAAGCTAGTATTTCTTATTCCAATTCGACTTTACTGAATTTTTCCGTAAGGTTCAAGTGTTCGACATATCGTTTGAAATTTTTTCTCAAAATTACTGCTTTGGGAATTGAGTTTGAATTCCAACACGTTATGCGTTCTTATGCTAGCTACGTAGTATCTAGCTTTTCAAATCTATCTCTTTTTTCTCGAACAAACGACCAGTAATCGGGTTGTCGACAAAGTTCTTTTTAAAAGTGTCCTTTTTTCTCCTAGTTTATTTTGAAGAACATTCTATTTTTCCTCCTGGCTACTTTCCACAGGATCCAATTTCGCAAAAATCAGCTTGGTGAAAGGTAATGCTGTGATGGAGTCCCAAACTCAGGGCACCGAGGACTAGAGGTACTTTTTACCCAATTCTTTTTTTGAAAATTGATCATCTTTAATTTGCCATAAGACAGATTCAATTCAAATACAATGCCTTCACAGAAAATAATCACATTTGTTCACCACATCACATTGTCCTACTCCAGGTTGTGGGCATACGTAACAAGCCCTGTAATTTCTCTGGAGAAAGTAGCGATCGTGTGGCTAGTTTACAGAAGTCGGGCCAGCATTTTGCGTCTTCATAAATCTGTCTTTACTATACAGGAAATTTGTCAGACGGTCGTTTAATATTTCTTTGTTTTTCGCCCTAATTTTTTGCTGCAGTATTTTATAGGAAATTATTAGGGCGTTTATGGATAATTGTAAGCTAAACATTTTCCTACTTTTGAAATTTCATCATTGACCTTTTGTTGATCATTGATCATCATACCAGTTTGAGACGTATGAAAGTAAATACATCCGTATACGAATGCATAGAGCGGGATAAATTTTGGCTATTTTTCCTTTTTTGACAGTCACATTTGCCCCCTCCTAGTTTGTAATCCGAGCAAACGCTACCGCTATTAATACGGTAAAGATGACAACGATGGTAAGTCTCTTGATAGAAGTTGCACTAGCGTTTTTCGTCTTTAAGCTCTGTATTTGCCTTACAGAAACCATTACAGATGGTCTTTTCACATTTTTTTAATCTTCGATTTTCTTCCTTACCCTGGGTAATTGTTTCCGGTTGTGTTTCTTAGAAAAAAATTGAGGGCCCTTGGGGATCAAAATGGGCTGATATTTGCCTCCACACATGAAATCGTTTACTATTTATTGACCATTGACCATCTGACCAGTTTGACGCATTAAAGTACCCACACAGCAGTTATACTATTTTATGCGTCGCCCCACAGCATCAGTACACGGATGCATAAAACAAGATAAAATCTGGCCATTGTTCCTCTTGGAATCTTAGTTCCCCCCACTATCAAGTGGCAACATCATCAATCTCTTCCATTTAAATTCCTGGCACAAAACTTTTTTTCATAATTCATCGCGCGTTATCTCTGGTTGCAACTTTTACAGATGTCCAATTACATGCACCATAACGTTCAAGAACCGCGACGCTATGCGTCTGCATGGAAGTTATTTTGTTGCCTTTTTTCATGCTGCACACTTTTTTGCATATCACTCGCCCAGCAAACAAAACGTGAACCCTATTCTATGGTTTTGTTTCAGAAAATTTCATATAATTTATTGCCAGGACTTGAAGTCGGTTAAACACAATTGCAACACTATCGCTCCAGTTTTTAATGTCGCAACAAGGGAGGGATAAAGTGTGTGCGCGCTGCAGTGCTGCGCGTGCCACATTCACTGTAAGTATAAACTCTATGTAGGTAGTATACTGGTTCATTGAGGCACTTCCTACGTTTATACCCATTGCCTGGTGCCGCCAAAGCTCCATCAGTTGGAACGATGTGTCTCACCTCTTTTACGCTTCGGGCCAGAGAAAAACCTAAGGGCGAGTTGTGCGGTGGTGGTGGTGGCGAGCATTTTAAATTCCATCCTGCGAAAAGGACTTATTTATGAGGTTGGCGTGAACCAGTAAAAATTAAATTTTCGTTGTGGTTTCGGTGTGCCACTGAAGCAGAAGGCAGCTCCTCCAGAGCTTGTCTGTGGCCCTAAGCGGTCCTCCCACTGGTGGCAGTATTATTTGCATTGAGTATGCGAGGACATCGGCATGTCCTGGCAACAAGGTTCTCTTGGTGACAAATGTCATCGGGAACTTTATGATGATTTTGCCGTGTCCTGTGCCTTATGACAAAACATAATTGATTTTGGTGCGGACGCAAGCGGCACAGGGTGGCCAATTTACCGCAGTTGCAATGGGAAGGTGCAGCGGCATGAAAGCAAGCAAGGATAGGAAGTACACTCGGGGAAGTTGGCTAGTCGATACATTACAACATTCTATTTGACAATTGCTATTTTGTATGGTGTGAAAATATCTGTTCGGTTATTATTGCCAAATTGGAAAACTTTCGCCAGTTGCGAGAGTACTGAAGTCAGGGGGGCCTTTACACTTCTTTTACCAGGAGGTCAGATTGGAATTGGTATTTCTATTAAGCCCTTTGCTTCCGGCAGCTGCTCCTGAAACTTTTAACTTTTTGTTGTTTGGCTTCTTGAATTTTGGAAAATTTCAGATAGATAAATCACTTGCAGTAAATGGCAATCTTTCGACATCAGGGCGGGCAGGGGATTCCGTAATTTTCCCATTTGTGCTTGTGTTTTTGGGGAAAATATAAACTTTTTGATATTGCCAGTAGTGTAAGGGGTTGTGTTGAGCGAGTGTTGTGAGAAGTTTTTCAAGGCGCATTTGGTCGAATGATGTTTATTGTCTTATGGGGCAGTTTTCAACTTGAAAATAAAAAAGTTTAAGGTTTGTTTTTGGCAAAATTAAAGACATTTATTGGACACTAGGGAGTTAATGGCTAATGTTTACTGACAATACTTTTCCAATTATCGATTAATAATGCATCGAGTCTATGGACTTTTCGTGAAAGTTTGGTTTTAAGAATGTTTATACCAAAATCTTTTTGAAGCAGGTTAACAAAAATATGTTAAAATAAAAGGCTAAATAATAGACCTAGGAAGTGGAACCTATATGTTTCATACGGGAATCAATAGACAAAAACCAACTGTTTTGAATTGTGATATGTTTTAAGGTTGCAACGTTTCTGTTGTACAAAATAGATTCATAGATTCTTAGATGAACTTTTAAGAGCTTGCGCTCCCAGCTACCTTAGGAAAAATGATGGAACCTGGCCTGTGAGTAGCCAAGAAGTTCTAGAAACTCTTGTGGAAACGCACTTTCTCGGGTGGACTTTAGCAGACGGTATGCTTCGGCAATCTGAGAGAACAGGCATCTCACTCTCCGAAGAGGAGACAGGTGTTCTTATTGACAGGAAGAAACTACGGTGGGCAATTCAGTCCTTCAAGGCGTAGAAATCTCCGGGACCGGACGGCATTCTCCCGATCATGCTGCAAAGATCACCGGAGTTGGCTATTCAAAACATGATGGAAATTCTCAGGCACAGTCTAAGAACAGGGTACATTCCTTCCGTTTGGAGGGAAGAAAAAGTGATTCTTTTACCTAAGGCTGGCAAACAGGGACATACAGCGGCAAAGGACTTCAGACCGATAAGTCTTTCATCCTTTATGCTTAAAACCCTGGAACGACTACTTGAACTTCATATTAGGGCTATATGCAGCAATGGCTTTCTTATGGCTTCGCAGCATGCATACATGAAGGAAAAATCCACAGAAACGGCCTTGCATGAGGTGGTAGGGAAAATAGAGAGAAGTCTACACTCTAATGAGTTAACGATGGCTGCCTTCCTCGATATTGAAGGGGCAATAACGTGGAGAGTGGTGCCATTGAAAGCGCTCTAGTAGACGCTAACATTGAACAGGGCATTATAAATTGGGTCTGCAACATGCTTGCATTGGGCAAGGCTCGATTAGAACGTCTGTAACCAGGGGAACACCTCAGGGTGGGGTTTTATCTCCACTTCTGTGGGTTCTGGTTATAAACAACATTCTAAAGAAGTAAAGTGCTATGGGTATCAGCGCCACGGCATACGCAGATGACGTGGTGGTAATGGTGCGTGGAAAGTACTTAAATATCTTAAGTGATATCATAGAGGGTGCTCTGGGGACGATCAGCATCTGGACCAAAAGCTGTGGTCTCAGTGTTAACCCTTCTAAAACGGAACTGGTTCTTTTTACCAGGAAGTACAAGATACCGCAATTCAAACTCCCCAAGCTAAATGGAGTGGAATTATCCTTGTCGGATAGCGGGTGTAATCCTGGACAAAAAACTGAATTGAAATCTTAACGTAGGGGAAAGAATCAAGAAGGCATATAATGCGCTTTTTATTTGTAAGAGAACGGTAGGGAGAACTTTGGGCTTAAAACCTGCCATGGCCCAGTGGTTGTAAACTGTGGTGGTAAGACCCATACTTACTTACGGTGCCTTGGTCTGGTGGAGAGAACAACAAACCGAAAAACAGTTTATGGAAAATTATCAGCGGTTCAAAGAACGGCTTGTATAGCCGGTGCGCTCCGTACTACACCTACGGAAGCTCTGAACACTCTGCTTCACCTAACACCGCTTGATCTACAGATAAAAAAACTTGCTGGCAATAGTGCGATACGGCTCACAAACTTAAACTCTTTCAAGGGCAGCAGCTACGGACACGGCTCGATCCTGTCGGAGCTAATGCAAGGCAGTCCAACTCTAACGGATGAAATTCCCTCCCTGGTCGACTTCGACACACCATATGAAGTCATTTATCCACCGAGGATGGAATGGAAAAAAAGTGCAAGTGTCAGACCTAATGAAATTGCAATTTATACAGATGGTTCGAAAACAGGGGAAGGAACAGGTTCCGGTGTCTTTTCAAAAGAACCGGAGCTAAAAGTATCCTTAAAACTACCGGATACATGCAGTGTCTTCCAATCAGAGGTTCTGGCTGTACTAAGGGCGGCCGAGCTTATGCAGATGAGATCGATATGCGGCAGAGATATCGCCATTTACATCGATAGCCAGGCTACGTTCAAGGCAATGGAATCGATCAACATCAAATCTGATATAGTCAGGGGCTGTCGCACAATGCTTAAAGCATTCAGAAGTGCAGTCAGAACGGGTTAGGCTGTGCTGGGTGCCAGGACACTGCGGTATAGAGGAAAACGAACAGGCTGATGAGCTTGCAAGAAGAGGATTGAATAGTGAGGTTTCTAACATCAAACCATCCCTCTGCGTAGTAAGAGGCACTATTGAGGAGAAAATTAAAACGATGGCCAACCAAAGGTGGTCTCGTCTGACTGGACACGGGGTATCTAGGGCTCTCTGGCCACGACTAGACGAAAAAGGATCGAAGGGACTATTAAAACTGAGCAGGGACAAGCTAAGGGCTTTAGTAGGAATTCTGACAGGACACTGCCTGTATTATAGAATTCCATTTTCGAGCCTAATGCTGGGAATTGAGTCGGGTTTCCAGAATAAGATTGTTTTTCTTATCGAGCGGATACCTTAAAGCGATATTTTGGTCTTCTAGTTTTATTTGAAGAGGGTGCAATTTGTTTTGCTGCCACATTTCAGAGTTTCCGATTTCGTTAAAAAAACAGGATCGTAAAAAGAGGCTCAGTGATCAAGTCCTCATGTCAGAGCAGAGTGTTATGGCTGTATGTTTTACCCAATTTTTCTTATAACTCAGATGTTAATAGCTGCTCTATATAACCTTTAAACTTTGAGTTATAGAAATTATTTCTTTAAAATGCATTCAGTTTATCGTGAAGAATAGTTGCTGTCATAACCTTGACTCTAATTACAGTTTGATTTTTGAGTATAGTGATTATTCTATTCCTTTTATCCCTATTGCATTGTTTTCTCATAAAAGTATTGTCGAAATTATTTACAATACATATAACGTATTCTTTATTATATACAGTCGATAATCATTACATTACTTACACAATTACGTACATACAGTCTATACCTATTCATTTTTCATATGTACTCAAATACATGCATATATCATAGCTTTACCCTTTTGTTCTTTGACAGTTGCAAATTAAAGTCAGTTCCTTTCTGTCTATCGATCGACTCAGCCAACAACTTGTTAAATACTTAGCTTAAGCAAACTTGAATTAAAACCATTTCAATTGAAGTTTCATTTAAAACGGCTCGTGTTTTCTTTCTTGTTTTTTGGAACGGGTGAACATTTACAAAATCTGGTGCCGAAACCCGGGATTTACCGAAACGAGTTTAACGAACGCTTTTACGAAAAACGAGCATCCTAAGTACGGTTTTGAAATTTAAATATGGAGTTGGCGAGTCGTGCATCATATCGTGGTCAAGTGACCAAATTAGTTAATAGCGCGACCGAATATTTAAAGTCAGACGACGCGAAAATAAGCGAAAATCGGGATAACCTTGAAGCTATAGAAGAGGAGCTACAGGTTTCGCTTGACCGTTTAATCGCCGCGAACGAGTGCTTGCGAAAAGCAAATCAGGATATTGTCTCTTTGATTCGAGATTCCGAAATGGCAAGGGAAGCGGATCTTGTGGCTGAGTACGAAGACAAAGCGGTTGCTTCTATAACTCGCCTAAAACATAGGCTGGCCAAAGTTCGTGAACATCAAAGGAAACTAGACACAAATGATGAAAATCTCCATGAAACAGGTAACACCTTGAGTAATACTGCAGAACCCCCACAAAATCGCCACTCAGCACATGGTGCAATTCAGTTGCAAAGATTGCAGCCAAAAAAATTCTCGGGTGATTTCAAAGAGTGGGTTCCGTTCTGGGAGCAATATCGGACACTCATACATGAAAATTCCTCTTTGAGCACGATTGACAAATTCAACTACCTAGAAACTGTCTTAACGGGCAAAGCAACGGAGACATTGGTCGGTCTCACTCCCACAGAAGAAAATTATAACTCCGCTATCGCAATGTTAAAAGAGGAGTACGGTAACAACGAAAAAATAGTTGACTACACCATGCAGCGCTTGTTGTCAATTCCGTCTATATCCTCTAAGACAGACGCATTGGGTTTGAGACGGCTATATACTTCTGTTCTTGCTTCCACTCGTTCCCTCACAACTTTGGGAATTCCGGGATCAAACTATTTTGTCATGCTGAAAGGGGTTTTGCTCAGATGTCTTCCAAATGAGCTGCGCGTTGACTTTCACCGCTATTATGGAGATTCCGAAAACAATGATTATCGCACGGAGCCTGCAGATGAGGATGTAAGTATTGCGTCAGCCTCAGAACATTCGTCTGCTAGCATGATTGGTGACAGGCAAGTCAGGTGTTTGCTCAAATTCCTCAAAAGGGAAGTTGAATCGCTCGAAAAGGCGAATGAGGCGAAATCCACCACACACACACACGCAATACGTATGAACGCGAGGAATCAAGGAAATGTCAAAACGGCAGTTGGGTTATTTGCATCGGAGACGAAGGGGAGCTGTTTGTTCTGTAAAGAAAAAAACCACGACACGAAAGATTGCTGCAGTGCAAAAAGTTTATCGGATAAAAAAGTACTCTTAAAGGCAGAAGGAAGGTGTTATCGCTGCTGCAAGGTTGGACACAATTCTAAAATGTGCAGAATAAAATGGCTCAAATGTAAAACCTGCAGTGGAAGACATGCAACGAGTATGTGTGACCCATCTTTCGTTAAACGTAACAAAAATTCCCCTTCATCTACAGCTGTTCAAGAAAATAACGCACCATCAGAAACAGCCGGCAATACATCCACAAATTTGTACACAGCGGAATCAAAGCAACAGTCTAACGTCTGCAAACCGCTTGTGCATTTGCTTGCAGTGAATATTCTTCTTCGCCCTTGTACATTAGAGTCGTCATGGATGGGGGCAGTCAACTTTCATTTGTAAAAGCATCACTGGCCCGACGATTGAATTTGCCGATAATTGGAGTAAGTAATCTCAGTGTGATCCCCTTTGGTAGTGACAGACCAAGGCCAAGCAAAATGTGCAATAAAGTTCGTATATTGCTTAACAGTCAACATGATAATAAAGCGGTGGTTTTGGAGGCAATTGAAGTGCCAGAAATATGTTTTGATGTGCTCGCAGTTCCAACTAACGAGGCGCTTTTACCATTTTGTAAACTACAGCTGGCAGATGCTAGAATACGCGGTCAACAATTGGAAGAAGGGATAAGTGTGCTGATTGGTGCTGATACATACTGGCAGTTTGCTACCGGTAAGACTAGGCGTTTAACGGACAGGCTAGTTGCAGTAGAGACGATATTGGGGTGGACTGTTCAGGGCCCCTTAACAGTGCAATCAACAACTGACAGCCCGAGCTCTACAACTGCCCTTCATGTCTGCTGCTGTGAAAATGTACAAAGATTTTGGAGTCTTGATATTATGGGAATATCTCCAGACGAGAATAAAAAGGTAAGCAACGATTTGTCATCACATATTCGCCGAAACGCCAATCGGTATGAAGTGTCTCTTCCTTGGAAAGCTATGTCTGTAGCCTTGCATGACAATCGACTGGGTGCTTTGGTTCGGATGCAGTCATTAGTTCGTAGGCTTCGCTCATGTGGGAGGCTCAACGAATACAGTAAAGCAATGAATGAAATGCTGTCATCTGGTGTAGCCGAAATCGTTCCTGAGGCAGCTGAACATGGGAACCGCGTTTATTATTTACCTCACCGCCCTGTCTACCGAGAACACAAGGAAACGACAAAGCTGCGCATTGTGTTCGATGCTTCGGCGCATGCAGCTAATCATTCTTCTCTGAACGATTGCTTGGATGTAGGACCAAATCTGTTGCCTGAGATTTTGACTGTTTTGTTGAATTTTCGTACTGGTAAGATTGGACTTGTTGCGGACATCGAGAAGGCTTTTCTGCAAATTTTATTAGATAAAGCAGACAGAGACAGCCATCGATTTTTTTGGTTCTCAGATGTAGTCGACGAGCAGAAGCAGCTTCCTACGGTGTGCGTCTTCAGAATGACCCGTTTAACCTTTGGTGTTACTAGCAGCCCATTTCTTCTTGCAGCAACATTGCAACAAATTATCGACGAAGCTAAAGGAAAATACCCCGAGACATGTAAGAGGCTAAGCGGGACCTTCTATATGGATGATTTCATTTTCAGTGCTGATAATGAGGGAATAGCGAAACACATGTATCAAGAAACTTACCATATTTTGCAGAGTGCTTCAATGACGCTTCGAAAATGGAACAGCAACAACGAGAATGTTCGACAATGTTTTCCGATAGAGGACCGACTCGCTAACACTCAAAAGGTTCTGGGATTGCGCTGGGTAGTAGCAACAGACGAATTAGAAGTGGATTTGGATCCAGTTATACAGATTCTTAGACAAGGGTGCCTACAAGCTACAAAACTAAACATTTTAAAGGTGATGGCTAAGGTGTTTGATCCATTTGGTATTCTGGCTCCGTGGACGGTTCGGCTGAAAATACTTTTCCAAAATATTTGGCGACGAAAGTTAGATTGGAAGGTTAGTCTGCCTGGTGATCTGCTAAGTGTTTGGACGGCTTGTTGCAATGAGATTGAAGACCTCAATGAAATCGTTTTGCCTAGACATCTATTGAATAATGACTCGACTGAGTTGCATATTTTTGCTGACGCTAGTAAGTTTGCTTTTGGAGCCGCTGCTTATGCTAGGACCATCGATAACAACGGACAAGCTTTTGTACAGTTTGTTTGTTCCAAAAACAGAGTGGCGCCTCTAAAAAACGAAAGTCAGAACGAATTGACCGTTCCCAAGTTGGAGCTTACCGCCGCCCTTATAGCTGCGCGTTTACTGGCCTATCTTCGCGAAAATCTTCGTATCACGTTCAAAACAACATTTCTTTGGTCGGACTCTCAGATTTCTCTTTTCTGGATAAAGGGAGTGCAAAAGCGTTGGAAGCCCTACATTGAGAGCCGGGTCAAAGAAATTAGAGCGCTAACCGATGTTTCATCCTGGAGGCACTGCCCTGGCTCGGATAATCCGGCAGACCTGTTGACCCGTGGGATCAGTGCCACTACTCTTGTTAATTCGTCGACTTGGTTTAACGGACCTTCTTGGTTGCTGAGGGAGGAATTTGAAATTCGGACCAATGAAAATGACACATGGACTACTTCGTTGTGTGCCCTGTCAACGCATTTAGAAGAAAATGATGAAAACGGGATTATGGAGGATGACATGCCACCGGTTCTCGACGTTAAAAAATTCAGTGAGTTGGGACGTCTTTTGCGTATAACAGCTTACTTGTTTCGAACGGTAGACATTAGGCGAAAGGTTAAATTCTCGGAATACTTGTCAGCTGAAGAAATAAATCGTGCGGAAAAATATTGGATTCACAAAGTTCAGCGCCAGTATTACACTGAAGAAATAACGGCTCTACGGAAAAACAAAGGTATACCTTCAACATCGAAAATAACAACCCTTACTCCCTTTTTAGACGCTGGTGATGAATTTTTACGAGTTGGGGGTCGTCTTCAATTTGTGGCAGCTAACGCTAACGAAGCTCATCCAATAATTCTACCCAAATCGTCCCACGTCACCGAGCTAATCGTAACCGATGCGCATGTGAGAGCATTTCATGGCGGTACATCAGCGACTCTTTCAAGGCTGCGTTCTTCATACTGGGTAGTGAAAGGACGTCAATTGATTAAGAATGTGATCAAAAGGTGTTTTATCTGCAAGGTTCTCCGAGGTTCTCCAGCTACGCAGATATTTGCACCACTTCCTAGGGACCGCATTTTAAAATCGCGGCCATTTGAGGTGATTGGAATGGACTATGCGGGTCCCTTGTATATCACGGATCAAGCCATACAACGCAAGAAAATTTATATTTTATTATTTACCTGTGCTGCTGTTCGTGCAGTTCATATGGAGAGCAGCACAGACCTAACTAGCGAGTCCTGTCTTCTGGCAATCAGGCGATTTATAGCACGGCGAGGAGTTCCTCGGATAATCTATTCCGATAACGCCACTACGTTTAAAAGGGCATCATCGGAGCTCCGAAAGCTTGGCGATATGTGGGCAAACGAACAATTTCTTGGATATCTAAGTAAGAACCGCATAAAGTGGAAATTCATCGTCGAGCGTGCCCCATGGTGGGGCGGGTTCTGGGAGCGACTAGTTGGAGTAGTTAAGTCCGCCCTTAAGGCAGCTATTGGTAAGGCCTCTTTAAATGTTGATCAATTTCAAACTTATTTGACAGAAGTAGAAGGCGTCGTCAACTTGAGACCGATTACTTATGTTGGAGATGACCCGCTAGATCTTGCACCACTAACGCCGGCACATTTTTTAACTGGCGCAAATGACACTTCGGCCGTTGCAACCCTCGAGAAACCCACGGGAAAAGAGCTGCGAAAAGTTTGGAAGGAGCGTCTTCGTTTTTTGGCCAGCTTCAAGAAGCGATGGTACAAGGAATACCTCCTGCAATTGAGATCCCTACATCATGTTAAACGTCCATTAAGTTCCAATATTAAAGTAGGGGAAGTGGTGCTATTGGAGGATCTATCAATGCCGAGAAGTCTTTGGCATCTTGCGATCGTCGATAAGTGTTTTCCCGGCAGAGATGGCCACACCCGAGCTTGTGAAATACGTCTAGCCAATGGATCTATTTTAAGAAGACCAATACAAGGTTTGTATCCCTTGGAGATCACTGGGTAACTCTAAAACTTTGTGGGCGGAGGATGTCGAAATTATTTACAATACATATAACGTATTCTTTATTATATACAGTCGATAATCATTACATTACTTACACAATTACGTACATACAGTCTATACCTATTCATTTTTCAACTCAAATACATGCATATATCATAGCTTTACCCTTTTGTTCTTTGACAGTTGCAAATTAAAGTCAGTTCCTTTCTGTCTATCGATCGACTCAGCCAACAACTTGTTAAATACTTAGCTTAAGCAAACTTGAATTAAAACCATTTCAATTGAAGTTTCATTTAAAACGGCTCGTGTTTTCTTTCTTGTTTTTTGGAACGGGTGAACATTTACAAAAAGTATCAAACTTAGTCGCCACATCACATTATCCCCCTCTTAAATTTGTTTGTTGGGAACAAGCGTAAGCATTGCTTGCATGGTAACAATGGCAGTGATCTACATACAGCAATTTTGTTTTAGTGTTTGGTGGAGTCACTCAGAATGGAAGTTCGGTGTGTTTCAGACCATACATAGGACAAGAGTCTCAGGTAAGCAACTAAAGGACTTACAGGTATGCTGCAGCTAAAACTTTAGTGAAATCAAATCAACTTTCTCAACCGATCTTAACGCCTTCACGTAGATTAGCTGCTTAACAGAATTCGTCTTGTTTGAAGAATACTTTACCTTAGTCTCAAGAGTATTAAATTTTTGCTGTTTTATGATTATTGTTTGTGGTCGGAAACCACCTAGCTGAGCATTAACATATCTGTCATGTGACGCTGTTGGGTTACAGCTTGATCAGCAATTTACAACCTCCTACGCTTTCCAATATGTTCCAGATCTCATATCTCATTTCTGCCTTTTGCACATCACAAATGCCAACTACAATTTCCAAATACTTCATCGATCAGAAACTTCTTTTACATAACAATTTAATCTAAATTCGAATAACTCATCTTCTCGATTTGCATTCCTCCTAACGAATAGAGCATTAAGTGTCTCCTCATTGTAATTCGACAACCACTAATTTTTGTATTTTCCCTTTTTCCCAACCAAATAATCCCTTTGAGTTGCGCAAAGTCTTATTTGTAAATTATCTAATTGAAAGCAAATAAATTCGCAAAGCAAGCAACCATGAAGGGAGCGCTTCTTTCGATTCCGTCCAGCCATGACATCCTCGAAAGGATTTCGCAAAAGAATCTCATTGCTTTGCAATTGTGTCAGTATCCGACGTCGTCTATATAAATTTGGAATCGAATCCCAAGAGGACAACCGAATAAAAACGAAACGATAGCTGGACCAAAGGGATCATACCTACAAGCACATGCATATGCATACCTTTATACATTTGCAAAGGATTAGCATTATGCGGATTGGAATTTACTTGAGTGGATGGCAGCACTAAAACAAAACCAAATGCACTCACTCGTTCTAAATGGATGAACATAAAGCCCGTACAAGGGACTCTAAAAATCAGAATATTTTAGCTGCTTTATGACGTTGCGATCCGATGGAGGGGAGGATATTTATTTGTGTATGGTAATTCGTACAAACATGCATGTAGGATAAACAATCTTTTATTTGTGACGTTGATTGCTTGGTTCCTTGCTTGGCAAGCGAAAATCCGACACACTCCCGACGAACCGACGACTACCTTTGTAGTCACCGTGCAATGCAATCGAAATTCCTCAAGAATCCGAAAGATTCGAATAGCCTGGATCTGAAACGTGTTTGCTGGCGAAGAACCGTGCACTTGCAACAATCTGCCAGTTAAAGTGAAAATCTCACTTTCGCACAGTAGTCGGTCGGTAGCAGGGATTTATGAGGTTACGTATACGAATATTTCAACCCTCTACGAATTTCAACGCATATCTGGGGGTGAAATATTTTAGCTTTAGTCGTTCTTCAATCCAGCCTCAGCCCTGCTCGTGAAAATTCTTCAACAAACAGGGTTAGTGCACAATGGTGTATAGTGTACGTTCGGTGCGGTACTATATACGCCTGCTACTCTACAAACTGCTATTCTTGGTGTAACTCAACATCAGTGATGAAACTCGACAGTTATGTGCTCAGAATTTTATGGAATGTCGCACTTAGTGAAATTTGTTTGTTTTGCTCCGTAATAACCCGACGGCAGTTGGAACAAGAAAAGTTTTAGTGTCGGAATTCTTGTAAACATTGTCATTCTGTATAACCAAGTTATCTTAGCAGCAGCACCCCACACAGCCCAGCCCACACTGGGGTGGAATTTATTCTGTCAGTTGTTTGTCGGACGAACGATAACTTAGTCAGGGTAAGTGACTTCCCTAAATGAGTGTCCTTCTGCCAGCAAAAGTCATGAATCAAGTTTAATATCGGGTGGTAGTGGTCGATGACTGTGATCAAAGGATACCAGTTTGGGAAGTTTTCTGTTAATTATATCGGCTTACAAGCTGATTGGCCCAACCATCGTCAATGTGTATCACTGCAGACATTAATTTTGTAGTCTTTTGACTTGACGACGACGACAGCAACTGAGAAGTGACATGTAATTTTATGGTGTCAACTGAATAGCTGCATTAATTAGTTGACTTGAAGCACACAATTGCAACAAGGAGCAGTAGCTATAAAGAGCCCTTGAAATCTGTACAAGTTGAGACGAAAGATTGAAAACTTTCAAACCGTCAGCTTAATGATATAAAAACTAATTCGAGTAATTAGTATCCCTTTGGTTGACTCACTATCAAAGTTTGATGAACAGTTGGGTCTCAAGCAAGAGGCAAGATATTGTTCGTTATCAGGAAGGTTATTTTACCCTCTTAGTTTTAAGAAGAAGTTGATGAGCCGATAATATCAAACAACCTCTAAATCTTTTAATGATTTTTCAAATGTAACACGACCGGCGTGAGGATTAAAACATCAATGCCAGATTTATAAGTCACGTTTTTACAATAAAAATACTTTTTTTTAAAAAGGCGTCAAAGGTCTCATAAGTTACCCAAGAACTAAACGTAGTATCCCTTCAAGTCGTGTAGAAATAATTGAAGTCGTGAGGTAGTGGAATATTTTGAATTACCGAAGGTAGCTAGAAGTGCTGTTTATAGATTACAGCTTCTTTCAATTCAAAAAAATTTAAGAAAAATAAAGTGATATCTTTCACAAAATACTCGCTTGAAAGGGCTTTTGATGCCATTATGTGGAATGCAACAAAGCTCCAATAATGTCTGCAGCGTCTGCCAACTCTGACGAAAGTAAGAATATTTGCCATCGACCTAAAGCGCTGACCGTTGACGGTGATGGCAAAAGTACTGTATTCTCAAAGATATACCTATGACGCCGGAAGCCAAAAATCCGAACCGAAAAATTCGACACTTTTGCCTGTTGATCAATAAATTTACCTAGAACTAGGCCTCCGTAAATTTCAAACAATTTGAAATTCAACAATTTTAGTTTAAGCAATTTCACCATTTGCACATGCTATTGACTGCTCCAAGTATACACGTTTATTTGGCAAAGCAGATTGAATCAATCGCAGGTAATTTGACACATGATATTTCAGCAGTAAGAACGCTTTAAAATGTCAAAGTTCTAAAGTCCCTATTGGAATGCCCCTTTGAAAAGATTCACAAGCATGACTGTAAGCTTCTGCCAGAGGACTTTGACCTTAAAATGACCACCAGTAGTGTATATTCTGGAAATATTATTTAATGGAGCGATGATAGGATTCGATGACGGTCACTAAACGATGAGTCTGAGCGACTTGTTAAAATTTACTGAGCTTTATCGCCGAGTGATTAGTTGCGCAAATATAATTTATTGAGTGAAGTTCGACGTGGTTTTAGTTTTTTTTTCATATTTTCGATGTTAAAATATCGTAGAATTTCAGTTGAAAAAATAAAAAACCACAATTTCCACGGTGCTGAACGGCGGTTTCTTTGAGCTTTTTTTTAGAAAATCAGCATAACTCAGAGGTTGGGCTACTACAGGGTGGGCCAAACGCAGTTTTTTTTAAATGCAATAAAATAAAAAAAAAATTTGTTTTCAACTATAATGGACATTTTTTTACCCGACCCAGGGTACATTAATTTTAAGGCATAGTTTGTAACACAGTGAAATAATTACCGTAGACCGCTACAGTCTTTTAGGGACATGATCGACACCAACACGTGAATTCATTAAGCATGCAGTTTTTAGATCCTTAAAATTGAGCTGGAAAACTATAACTTGGAGTGCTGATTGGTTCTTATTTTGTATAGCAAAGATTGAAAGTTCCACAGTCCATAGCCACACTCACAATTGACCTTGATGTCACACAATCTTATATTTAAATTCTTTTTCTAAATTCTTTTTTTCAAGTAATACAAGGTATGGGGCAAATATGGGCAAATATGGTCAAATATCAAAGATACTTCCATTTGCTAAGCTTGTAACATGAAAGCATTGAGCTCCGCCCACTTTTAGGGGGCGTTTTTTTATCATTAATATTTGCTTTTAACGCATTTTTCCATTATTCTTACGAAATTAGAATTAATTGCTTTTAATTTTCAGACCACGCCTATTTTTGGGGGCGTGGTCAATTTGAATACTTGAAATAGAGAATGGGATCGGGCCTAAAAATAATTAAAACTGATGTTAAAGGGTAAAGAAATTCTGGTATTAGGAAGTTCGTTACGGACGAACTCTTGCGCTTACTAACTTGTTTTTAATGAGTACTCAAGCGGGAATTGTTACCAGGCACTGCTTATTACGTCTCACGCAAAAAGACCATGTTTATTCTCAAACGAATCTGCCTAGATGAGGAAAGTGTACATCACCTTCTCTGTAGCTGCCCGGCACTTACGTCGTCCAGGAAATCCATAATAGGCTCCAACTTTTACGATTAAATACATTCCTACTTGTTTTTATTAGTATAGGAGCAAAGATTGCTTTTTAATTATAAAAAAACAACGGGATCCAAGTGGCTGCCCTGGCTTACTCCTATTTTCCAAACTTGTTGATGGTTTTAGACTATAGCTTAGGGATAGCTTGGATGATATTCGCCTGAAGTGCGTGAATCTTTTCTGGATTGTTGGTATAACATGGGTCCTTCACGGTTCTACACAAAAAATACTCCAAAGTGGAAAGATCGCAGCTCCGAGATAGCTAATTGATATCACAAAGCTGGCTGTTATCAAAATCTAGGAATTCGATGCGCAAAAGATCAATTGTGGCATGGGCTGTGTGGCATTGCGCGCCATTATGCATAAACCAGAGAACATTCAATTAAACCGAAGTCGTTTAACATTGCTCTGTAATGCTTACCATTGACCAAAATGCTGTTCTCAGGCACATTTCAAAGAAAAATGATCCATTTATAGCCAATCCACATCGCAAAAACTGTCAAGGATGCGTCGGCTTCTCGGCTATATTTTCAACAAAAAAATAATAAAAAATTTTGTCTTCAAATTATCTCCGATACAACGATTGCAAAAAATCGCATTTATCAAGAATCATCTGAACTTTTTTCAAAAGATTTTGACATTTTCAAAAATTATTTTTCAAAATATTTTAGTATCTTTACGGTTGTACCGGTTAAAATCTTATTTGGGTTGTGAATAAAACGTGTGTAAAGACTACTAAAATTTTTAAGATTTTTCTAATACGCCGTTTCTTACAGTTAACTTACAGTTTTCTGAAATTGTTTAAAAATCAAATTCAAAAACTACATTTATGACCGTTATCTCTAAATTCTTTGCTCAGAGTACTACGAAAAAATAACCGTTACTAGCGCAAGCTACCTGAGAATCGAAAAATGCAACGGTTTTCGAAAAAAGATTTTAAATAGTCGCTTTTTGGACTTTAAAACCAAAACATGTAGAAAAAACTAAAAAAAAAAACGCGTGCCCCCTCTATATCTGTACTAATAATATACTACTACAGATATATATATACAGTAATACAGTAATATATATAGTAATACTAGGAACCGTTTAAAAAAAATATATCAAAAATAGACATGCACGTGCGGCCACGACGTGTGGCAACATACAAAGCCACATCAAGTTTTACAAAAGCTCATTTTGAAAATTGTGTTTTTATTAATTTTTGGAATTTGTTTTTGCAACGTTAAACTATGACGTTAATTAAGGCTGTTAAATAAATAAATAGAGTGGCGCAACAGCTCGAGGTGAACCAGGGCCAACTTCTCAACAATGTGTGCTGGTGTGTTAATTTCTTTACATACAAGGGGACCTACAATTTTTTGCCGAATCCGAACGGCACTTTGAGAAGTTTTTCAAGACAAATGATACTCTCGGAGGGCTTGTCAGACCCTCGCGGAGGTGGGGCCGTGAAAAAGAGCCAGTCTTTTTTTTTCTGGTGACGATGGCAGGATTCGTACCCAGACCTCCGGCATAGTAAGCACACACACTTAACACTACGGCACGGCACCCCACAATTAAGGCTGTAAGTAACTTGAAATTAGCGCTATCTATTGGGTGCAGATGTTGTTAATCTGTTCCTTGGCACTAAATCAAATTATGTTGTGAAAATTGAAAATTTCGGAACAGAAATATTGTATTTACTTAAAGTTTTACTGAAGCGCCCCCTATCCAACCGAATTTGACCAAACCTAACGGTAACTTACCTAATCTATTTTCACAGATTATTTAAAAATTTAGCCTCAATCACTTAAACTGTGTCGAAACAAATACACTTATATCCTACCGGTAACAAGCAGTGTAATTTACCCAAGACTAAACCCAAAACATTTTAAAATCATTAGCGTCAAGTTTCAGATGGTAAACTTTAAGTTTAAATCATAAAAAATCTCATGAAAAAAAAATAATCGAAATCCAATACTGGGTTTCGAGGTAAAAACCGAAGTGCCCTAGACAAAAAGCGGCAGCGTCAATTTGATAAATCATTTTTTAAAAGCTACACAGAAAAGCCATTCCCCTATATATATAATATAGGGGAAGTAAGTTCAGAATGACATACATGGATAAAATGACATACCAGCCGTAACTTGAAATGTGGTTCACTTAAAACACTAGTTGCTATCATGCTAGGTTACTTGGATGATATTTGAAAACCTGTCAAAATTACATCTTACTTGACAGCCTTTATTCGGTGCGAAAAATCAAAAAGTGTTTTCAGTACCAAACATATTATTTTCGCCTGATACTCTTTTTTTCGTGTTTTGGTTTGCTTCTTGTAGTTTTTCCTTAATATTATGTATTAAATCGATAGATTACGACAACGTTTAGAAAACCAATTAATTGCTGGCCATTAAATCAGAGATAAATGTATTTTATTTGCAAAATGTTGTCAAAACTACCATATGGATAAAATGACACAATATAAACATGGATAAAACGACATACATTTTTTATACCCTATTTCACAGAAATGTAACAGAGAAACAATAACGATAGATCCCCAAGACCATAAGGGTAGATACATGAAAGACACTGAATTCTGAGTCGAATGAGTCATGTCCGTCTGTCTGTGTGTCACCAATAAGAGAAATTTTCTACATAGGTAAGCAAACTGTAAGAAGTCGTAGTAGGCTGAAATTTGACATTCAGCAACTCCTTGCGCGTAAGACACACAATAAATGTCAAACGAAGGTTTACTTTCTCGAAAATATTTTATAATCAGTCAATAATGTGTAATTTTCTATTTATATAATGTTTAGTTTTATAAATATTTTATAATCAACCAATAATGTGCAGTGTTGTGTGTCATTTTTATCCAAATCAAGTGTCCATACTATATGGACAAAATGGATTTTCCTATAGTTTTGAAAAACATTTTTGTATTTTAATTAGTTAATTACTTTTATTAAAAAGAACATGGGAAAATGTTCGCAATGAATATAGACTGCAATAATAAACATAACAATTGCAATATCTTCTATAAATAAAAAGTTATGAATCAAAAGGCTTACAGTAAGTATTAGCCTAAAAAACGTCTTCTCGACAGCGTGTCTTGCGGCTCTGATATTGAAACAGCCATCAACTTCGTGACCGCAAACCGTAGTTAATAAATAGAGTGGCGCAACAGCTCGAGGTGAACCAGGGCCAACTTTCCAACAATGTGTGTGTTAATTTCTGCACATACCAGGGGGCCTACAATTTTTGCCGAATCCGAACGGCACCTTGAGAAGTTCTTTCAAGACATATGATACTCTCGAAGGGCTTGTCAGACCCTCGCAGAGGTGGGGACCGTGAAAAAGCAGGATTTGAACCCAGACCTCTGGCGTAGTAAGCACACCCACTAACCACTACGCCACGGCACCCCACTTGCAAACCGCAGTTAGAGTTAGTTACTAGTCCCACACTTTTTTAATCCTTACAGTTCTAGACTACGTTAAACTGATAACACGGATATTCCTTAGATTTTGAGCTATTAAATTTTTACTGAATAAAATCTGTCTTATTGTAGAAAATCAAGAATAACAGCAAGTTACAATTTAAAAACATTATTTATAACTAACTAAACAGCCCTGTGGGTCACCAGCAGAATTATTTGGAAGATTTATTCAGTCAAATTCACATTGAACCTACATAGGTCTAAGTGAGTTGGGTTCTTCAAGCCCGACAGCCACTTCAACCTAACCTTTGTCAAGTTAGTCAAGCAAGATTGGTATGACCAATGGTGTTAAAAAAGCCGTGGTAATGTTAAATAATAGTACGGCCACCAACTCAGATTCATATTCATCACAACTAAATTAGGAATTTTTAATTCTGATGAATTCCTTTACTAATAAATACAAGACTTGTGCTTATATGCCTGGAGCAAGCATATGTACAACAAATAACAATTGTTTAAAATCTTAAGTAAAATGAATTTTATGAAGTTTTTAAAAAAAAAAAAGAAATTCTACCAGAATGTTCCTTTCAAGCTAGCTTGATATAATTTTAAGTCGGCTATTTTAAAAACATAGGTATTCAAAAAATATTGTATTTTGTCTTTAACCTATATAAAAATGGTTTGAATCGAACTGAATTAATATAAGACAGAAGTGGCAAATTACCTACGTCTCGATTTAGATGAGCACAAGTCTTTATTTTGTAAGAGGGGAATTATGGCATGCCATATAAAAGTTATAAAAAAGGTAAATATGTGGTGGCGTATAACGTCCCCTTCTTTTGCTTCATCCGCAACACTGTGTTTCTCTTGATTTCATTTGAGCAACGCAAATAAAATTACATTGCAACTTTGAATATAATATTTTCCACATTTTTCGAAACTTTTTGTCTAATCTAAGTCTTTGCTTTGGTTAGTTTTGATCATAAAGGTAGAGCTAATTTAATTGCAATTTCACATTACCATCAAATGGTTATAAAATCTGTTTGCATATCCCCAGAGGTAAGTACTTTTCACCATTCTTCATCTTAACCCTAAGCCAAATATATATGTATGTATAACTTTATTTGTATTAAAACATAATTCATGTTCAAATATTTGCAAAAGTGATGTTCCATGTTACTCAGATGATTCCCTTTATAGCACAAATGTATATTCACTTGGCAAGAGTAAACAAGACGTATCCCTATCACTTTTTCGGTCCCCTTTAGCCCACCGGGTATTAAGTCCGAACAATGTGAGCGCTTTCAAACGCACATGGAAAGTAGATATACTCCTATCGCAACAAAGTATCCAAAAACATTGCCAGCCAACGTATCCTTCAACGAAGGCTGTTGAAGTGTAAACATAGGAATAACACAAAGAAACAACAAAAACAACAACAGCAACCATAGTATAGCAGAGAGCAACAGCGAAAAGTACGCCCTAATTAAGAAAATAAAATTATTATACTAAATTAGGTTAATTACTATCTCTCACATGCGAAGGACCTTAAACACTACAACACATACACACCACACAGTTTGCTACTCGAGGAGCACACCTAATGTCATAATACTTGCTCCGCATGATGTTAAGCTCAAAATTTAGGATGGCTATTACCCCCATATGACGTTCGGTCGAGCACCAAGATGACTCTTGTGCGGCAGCAAGATGAAGGGATATAATGGAATATTAGAGTAAAAGCAGTCATTAAATGAGCGTCCTCTTTATGCCACACGCGCGCATCGCCTATGGAGGCTTTTGCTCCACCGACCGGCAAGCCGTGGTGGGTGAAATTCTTTTTTTCTTTCGAGCAGACTTAACCGTACCCATCATTATTTCAGAATATTTCGGTTCGACATAATGGATGGGATAGGGAAAATAATGTATTACTTATGTTACCCCTTACGAATAACTCAATTCTTAATGGTAATTACATATTTTATACGGGCGCAACAAATCCACTCAGGAGAACCGAAAAGAAGTCAAGCACGAATGGGTCCTTCGAGCAAAATTATGAAGGATGTGGGAAATGATTTTTCAGCTTCTGTAAATCTGTTAATCGAGGATCAGGTGGAGTCTTTTTTTTCGTCATAAATCTGGGTAAATCAGTGTTGAGCAGCCGAGTACACATCTGCATAACAGGCAATTTGTTAAATAAATTTAAAGACCTGAGGCATTGATTGGAGCTGGGATGCCTTGGTTTTTGATTTAAATTTAACTGTCTAAGTTAGCCTACGGGGGGAAAAAAAAATCAAATTTGTAGGTACTTTAACTTGAGAGAGATAACGACCAAAAGAAGATTTTCATCGAAAGTTAATTAGTTTTAGATATTAAAAAAGTATTTTAAATATTCCTGTGCTTACGTCGTACGAGCTTACAAAGCAGGAGTAAAAAGGATCAGCTCTAAAATTATGGGTGTTTCTTCACATATCTCCTCCGCCTACAGTTGATTGCCCATTCCGAACGGCGAAGTGAGAGATTTCTTATGACAAATGATTCTCTCGAAGGATTTTTCAGACCACCTTCATGGAGGTACGTTCGTGAAATTGTAACTGGCCCTGTAGGGATTCGCCAAATAAGGGTCAAAAAATACAATCGAAAAATATAGGTGCTGGCACGGTCTTTGAACTGTTGAGGGACATATTAACTAAAAGAGGCTGCCTGTGTATTTCTGTTCAAGATGAAATTAAGCTCAAAGGAGTTCCTTTTCTCATATCGTGTGAAATGAGCACATATTTATTCCATTCCAAGGCATTTGAAGTGTATATTGCTTCTTTAGAGGCATTTTTTTTTTGACTTTTAACTCACGCTGCAATACAAGTTAAACAGTAGCTTCAACGAAGAAAATTGAACAAAAGAGCCGCAATCTTTGAAATTTTATATATAAGAGAAAAGAGTTCACCATAGTTGTTCAAAAATGCTCGACGCTAGAGTTTTGCACGTGACGACAAAATTTTTCACACTTGGCATTAGTATTCTGGGCGGTTTTCCAATCACCGTTTTCCAGCAACATTTTTCCAGAAGAAATCAAAGAAGAAGTATCAAATTCTAACGTGAAAAGGGATTGGCAATTTATCAATCTGACTTAGTTTGGAAAAAGACCGTCAAATGTGAAGTCAAAAATGGAGCGGTCTGTCAACTGTATTAAAAGATGAGTTCATCTTTATTATGAGAATGAGGTTGACGTTCACACTATTTTTTCTGATGTAAGAATTTGGTTGGTGTAATATACCTCTTGGTTTTCAAATATTTTTATTTTTTCTATGGTGTGGACCGCAAAATTTTTGCTAATACGGTTTTCACACCGAGCCAGAATCTAGATTCAGAGTAAATAAGTCCCAAATCTAATTAAAATCTATTTGATTTCCCATACATTTGTAGAATTTAGAATCTAGATCAGAGTCTAGATTCCCACAAAATCGAATAGAAATGTAATAGATTGTATTCGATTTTATGGGAATCATAGGAAAATAAAAGCATCATCATCATCATCATCATCATCATTTTCGAATGCCGCTTATCCTTTAAAAGGGTCGCGGAGCGAGGGTGGCTAAATGGTCCTTCCATCTCTCTCGATCCTCCGCCAGCAACTCAAGAGACACCGGCACAAGCCCCAGGCGGGAATCAGAGAGGTTCTTTACCTGATCCCACCACCTGTTTCTTGGCCTACCAGGGGGCGACGCGCTCGCATCTCGGCTAGTATAACCTGTCTAGGAAGACTGTAGGGGGGCATGCGAACAACGTGTCCAACCATCGAAGAATCGATCGCTCCATTCAGAGAAGTAGCTGCTCAACATTGAGATTCCTACGAATACTGACGTTTCTCACTCTGTCCCTAAGAGCAACACCAGCAACGCACCTCAGGAATCTCATTTTGGCAGCCTGTACCCGCGATCTTATTCTTTCGGTCATTACCCAAATTTCATGACCATAGATGAGGGTCGGAACGAACACTGAATTAAAAACTGAGATCTTTGCTTTCACTCCAAGCTCAGCTTTCCTGATGACCCGCCGGCGCAGTTCCTTTACTATTGCTCCAGCTTGGCCAATTCTACAGGACAACTCAGTATCACTCCTCCCATCTTTCGTGAAAAAGACCCCGAGATTTTTAAACTTCTCCACCTGTTTTAATGGAACTCCATTTATGTGCAGGGTACACTGCACAGGAGTTCGGGAAACAACCATCCCTTCCGATTTGTTCACGTTTACTTTCATCCCAGCATCACCACAGACGGCTGCAAGCCGAGGAGCCGTCTGTGGTGATGCAAATCCCAGCATGCGAAAAGCAGATGGATCATCCTGATGCCAGCCAATTCGAAACATTGCTCGCCAAGACTGCTCTTCACCATCCAGTCCATACATGCTATGAAAAGGAGCGGCGACAGAACACAGCCCTGGCGAAGTCCAACGCGCACATCAAAAGGACGGGATTTGACGCGATTTATCCGTACATAGCTTCTGGAGTTTCCATACAAAGACTGGATGCCTCTCAGAAGAGGCCCACTCAGCGCATAGTCCTGCAAAACTCTCCACAGTGTATCCCGAGGGACTCGGTCATACGCCTTTTGCAGATCGACGAAACACGCATAGACCGGTTTGGCATATTCCCAGGCTTTCTCAAGAATAACTTTCAGAGTAATAAGCTGGTCGCACTGTTCTTTCCGTAACAAAGGCTCGATTACAGCTCTGGAACGCGTTTCCAACACCTTCGCGAATACTTTTCCCGGAAAACTCAAGAGAGATATGCCCCTATAGTTGGCGCAATCTCTCCTGTTCCCTTTTTTGAAAATGGGCACTATAACTCCCGTTTACCAATCGCTAGGTGCCTTCCTGCTATCCCAGGCCACCTTAATGACACGTGTTAGCCATTTAACACCCTGTTCACCCATTGCCTTGAGCATTTCTGGCCGGACTTCATCAACTACAGCAGACTTGCCAACTTTTAGCGATTTAATCGCTTCAGTGACTTCGTCTACTGTGGGACTATTCTCCGTCCTTATCTCGTCAGCAGTGGGAATGCCATCTTCAGTGCCCTGTTGGGGGTTGAGCAACTCCGAAAAGTGCTCTCTCCATCTGTGCAAGACATCGCTCTCATTTGAAAGAAGTTTACCGTCCTTGGATTTAACCCCTTGAATGATATTTTACAGAATGGTCTGCCAAAATATCTTGTTGGCAGATCTGTAATCGTGTTTCAACTTCTCGCCGAACTTTTTCCATGACTGTTCCTTGGCTGTGCTAACTGCCAGATTGGAAGTCCTTCGCGCCTCATTGTACCGGGCTCGAGAAGTTGAGTTTCTACATTGGATCCACACAATGTAGGCTCTCTTCTTCTCTCTGATGGCTTCTTGAACTCGGCTTCTTGGTTTTAAACCAAGCAGTTCTTATCTCACCACCAGCCGCTACCCCAAGCCGCTTCACTCTACAAACATTTCCTGCAGGGGCAATGACTGCCGATAAAAACAGCTGCCATTCCTCCTTTACATTCAAAAGTTCAGTTGGAATTTGTTCAAACTTCTCCAAAACATGCTGTACAAAACGCTCCCTGAAATCAGAGTCAGCATCCTGCAACCTTTCCCACCGTATGCGGGTCACCAGTCTTGGTTTTCGCCTGGGTGGCAAAGGGATACTGGGGGGTGCATTTTTTACCTAGCTGCCAGGTTTAAATTCGGCCGATCCTAACCCGGACAACAGACACCGACCAGGAAGCCGCTCGTTCCGAAACAGACGCTCCTGGATTTCTATTATCTGAAGTTCAGCCGTCCCTCTGGGATCAGACGCTGACCAACAAGCCGCACAATATGTATCAGACGCTGCTGGATTTTATTTAAACCTTCGGGTTCATCTTTTTCATCTATAACTTTACTGCCAAGGGTGGCCTCACAAGGAGTTTATACTCCTTGCATCACTTATGCCTGAAGATTACTTCCTTCAGTGGATTTCAGTCGGCTCTTATGACAGGCATACCTTACCTCAAGGCTATTCTTAAACCCGACCTTGCAGGGTTTGGAAAATAAAAGCAAACACACTTTTTTAATTCAATCAAAAGAAGACATGACAGATGATGAAGTTTGTTTATAAAATAAAGAGGAGAAATATTTTCGTTTTTATACTATTTAATTGTGCGGTGATTTTCATGTATCCCAGTGCTCCCTTAAGCCGCGGGGTCACAGGGAGCGGGGTCAGTGGTTCTGGCCGCTATTACTATGCGCCAAAATTTAAGTTCCTACACCCTCCCTAATTTGACCAAAAAACATTTTGAAACAAAATGTAAAATAGGGTGTATCAAATTGAAGTCAAGTGATCGAGGTGTTTTTATATCCTTTTCTGGCTGTCTAAGCTCCATCTTTGCATTTACTGATTTTTCCAATTTTTTTCTGGCCAAAGTAATTCTTGCCTTTTTGAATTTCAATCTCTTGCTGATAAATAACAACTTTTTCATCTCAAGCACAACATGGCTTGAGATGGGCATTTAGATCTTTAGCTCAGAATAGGTTGCCCCATTAGTGTTGATAGCCAATGGGGCAGTCTTTGCTCACTGTGAATAAACAAAGCTTTTAACACCTCTGGCGTAAATCTAGTGAAAAACCAGTGAGTAAGTGCGACAGTGTGTACGCAGATGTTACAGTCCGTAAAACGGACATTCAACCGTCCGAACAACCCCATCCTATCCAACATTGTAAAATGCTGATGGAATTGTTATATTTTGACATTTTCTTAGTAGTGCAAACTTTGAAAAGGGGCGTGGTCAAACCGCACCTAATTACAAACTAACAATAATAAGATATTTCCAAGTTACGCGCGTTCGTAAAAATCAAATCAAAAATCTACCCCAAAAAGGGGGCGTGGCTAAAAACTTTGTATAAACGAAATCTGGAACGAAGTTTCGTTTACCTAACCTGCTATTTTTTTTGTTTCATGTTTTCCTAAATAAGGTTCAAGTCCAGTCGAAATTACGTTTTTCTGGAAAATTTTAGGTTTTTCTTCAATGATGTAGGCATGGCCCTTGTATGAACAAAATGTAAATTTCAACAGAAAATGTTCAGCGAATTTTTTTCAATTTGGAGCAAAAATATTGAGTAAACTGCCCTTTACCCTTAAATTTACCCTTAAAATCGATGCCAAGCCCACTGCAGGAGGTTTACCAATTAAATTTCTCTTTTTTGTGTCTTACATTCATTAGGAGATGCTAAATGTCAAATTTCTGCCTCTTAGAACGTCTTACAGTTTTGAAATCCATGGAGGTAGTTCTATATTTAGACCGATTTCGGGCGTGTCTTTGGGCGGATTTCAAAAATTTTTACACTTGTACTGCTTCGCATGACGTGAACTTTTCGTACGAAATTTCAGCGTCGTAGATCAAAATTTAAGGCCTAAGAACATGTGACGTACAGACGGACGGCCGGGCGGACGGACATGGCCTATTCGATTCAGAATTCGGACTCGATCATATGATCTTAAGGTCTTGGGGGTCTACTATTATTATTTCACCGTGTTACAAACTATGTGACAAACTTAATAAACCTCCTATCCTATGGGATAGGATATACAAAATCGATCGAAGGTGTAAGAATTAAAAGCAGACAAAACGACTGCGCCGGAAGATCTGCACACGGTCAACGGCTTTTCTTCTATCTTTTAGGAGAATCGGGCCAACAATATTTTGCTTTGCACTTAAATGTATTAGGCGTGTGTTGGCCTCAACAGAGGACGTGTTCCGCTGTAAGGTTGTGCTCTTCAATATTTGTCCTGTGGAGAACAGTTCTCATTTTTTTTCGAAGGGTGTAAAAACTGAGAACTTTAAAGGTGATGCAATGGATCAGTTCTTATGTCTAAGTGCAGTCGAAAAAAAGTGTGTACATACTCTTTTTTGCCCAGAAGAGTTAGGCATTATTCTACTTAAATCGACAGGATTTTAATCTGCAGGGACAGCAACATCTGATCCCATTATCGTCCTCAAACTTTAGGGAGATTTTCTGATATACGTTCAAGAAGGAGCCCGCACTATTTTAGAGTAGTAATCACTGCATCTGAAGACTAAAAAACAAAAAAACAAAAACACGCCTTAGCCTCATGCCTGAAAACATTTATTTTTTTTAATCAGCATTAACCTAATTTCTTAACTTCTCCATATTACAAATTGAATGACAAAGGACAACACCATAAAAACCATTTAAATAAGGTCCACCCAATTAAGATATTTTAATCTCTTATCTGATCCAAAGTATTTCCCACTATATGCTGTGAATTTAATTACACACGCAGTTGGATGTGTTGGACTTTAATAACCAAAAGCACTGGACTTCCTGCTGTTCACCGTAAAATGGCAAACGGATGTATGCCGGACTGCAGCCGACTTCAATTTCGAAACTACATATGTTAGGGTCCATGTAAAGCGGGTCCCCCGTATCCGTGTACAAACATCCGCACTTGAGCGAGCGAGTTTTGAAATATACTTTCGGTTTACAAACTGTGAAGTAATTACACTGTCGACGCGTCGACTTATTGTGTTTTTATTAGGTGTTTACACATCGAGTTGTTGACCATTTCGAATTCGTGTTTTTCATTCAAATAATTGAATTTTCAAAATGGTCCCGGCCAATCCATGGTGACGCTTTGCCATGCGGGAGTGCGAGTAAAATGATTGGCTCAGTTTTCAGGCGTTTCTGGTGTTTACACGGTCTGGAGTCGACAAATACCACATTGAATGCAATTAGAATGTTTAGACATGTGACAGGAGCCGAATAGCGGCCTTCACATTGGTTGCACGAAGTGCATAATGTTCACCGAAACATTTCAGTCGCATTGAACGTTTTAATCGTCGCGGGGGGGACTCGGATCCGGCTTGATTGGGTCCCAATGATTAATCAAACCGAGTTAAATAATAACAATAATTTATTTGGCGGCTAAGCATTATAATTAGTTTTGCGGGTGCTCTGCATTGGATGCCACTGCTTTGCTATGCTTCTCCAGATACGAATTAATGTTTTCAATTATAAATGATGGCGGGTGTAATCGCGGCAGTAGCGGTGATTATTTTGAAGAGTTTAATTAAATTGGCCAGTGAGGTTTCGGCCAGGCACGCTACGCTGAGCAGCAATTTCAAATTTCAATCGAATCCACGAATGGACAATTATTACTGAAATCCAATGCATTCAACTTGTCAGCCGCCTTCTGTCATGCTCCTAGTGCGGTGGCATTCGGTGTGTCGGTGAGCTTTTCAATTTCGTATTCCGAGCGTTTGTTTTATTTTTCTTTTCAGGTTTTTTCAACCACCCCCGGTATGAAGTAAATATGAAATGAGACTGCATTTATTACACGTTAATTAAAGCAAATTCACCCTACCATTGAATTTGAGCTGAACTTTTATGGAACTACACTAGACGTACCGTCGTCGTCATCGTCCTTACCTATGCAGGCAAGGGAATTGAACCAGGGATGTCAATTCAGAGAAAATGCCCGGCCCGCTTTCGTTAGTTGCATGACGTTTTATGACGGTGGACGGGTGGTGGTTCACTCCTTGAATGGGGCTTATATTCTTCTTCAAATTGAAAAAGAATACGGCACGAAGTCAGGGCTTTCTATACAGAGGCAAAGGTGGACCTGCAGTTGCCTATACACACAGAATGCTGCTATAAAAGGAGAAGCATAAAGCAACATGCAGTTAGATTAATTTGTGCCATCTGGAGGAAGGTAATTATTTATCCTAAGCGAAGCTAATTAATTTTCTTTTCTTACAGTTACCGGCGTCAGAAACAATAACAGAAAAACAAAAGCACCACCTTTGCAGTTAATGAGACTACCTATACCTACTGTATCTATAGTTAGAAGTTGAATGCTATTAAAAGAAAATAAATCAGAATCGTACTTGCTTTTATTCACTTGACAACAATATTTTCCTTTATGTATGAGATGAGTATGAAGATTATTTTATTATTTTCCAATTATCTTTAGTCGTAGTCGCAGACGTGTCTTTATATTTTAATGTTATATGGGAATAAGGGCTGCGTGTAAATGTGCGTTTCGTTGGCAATTAGTGAGGAAGCAGCTTAGTATCGAGGACATTATACCCAATTACTTGCAAATAATGTAATTGAATGAGACAGACAATTTTCCAAGAGTCTACAAGTGCTACTTCTCTCATAAAAATCTTCATGTATTAAGGATGTTGTTTATTTGCGTTTAGACACGTTTAAAAAGTAAGTACCTATAGTACATAGGAGAGGATGAAATATTTTTAAGTGTTAAAATCAGAAAAACTAGGACTTAAATCAAGCTGAGATACTTGAGGTCATTGCGTTTCGCTTTGAGTCCATAAAGTGTAGGGCAAATGATAGGAATCTTAGAACCGCAAAAATGTTTTTGGGTAATTTTTTTTTTTATATACTCCACGGACGGCAAATATTTTCGACAATCGACCTCCAGAGGGCATACCACCAGGCCCCGATCGAACCTTGCGATATTCCGAAGACGGCTATTATTACAACTTTCGGCGTCTTCGAATTCACCAGTATATGACGTTCGGACTGCGCAATTCTGCGTAGACATTTCAACGTAAGATGCACGAGGTACTTCGAGGTTTGGAGGAATTCGCATTCGTTTATATAGACGACATTTTTGTTGCTGCACCAGGGGGGACTGCACCCCAGGAACACAAGATTCACCTCGAAAAGGTTTTTGAAAGGTTAAGCGCTCACGGCCTTACGATCAACGCTTCCAAATGTGTCCTAGGAAAAACCGAAGTAAACTTCTTGGGACACCAGATCAGCAAGGAGGGTATCCGGCCACTGGATGAAAAGGTGAAGGTGAGCCAATCATTTAAAAAGCCGACAAAAGCCGGGGAACTCAAGCGTTTTTTGGCAATGGTAAATTTTTAAGGAAGATTCTTGCCCAATTCACTCCGCAACCAGGTGCCCCTTCAAAGCCTCGGCAAAGGCAACAAGAAAAATGACATTACTTCAATCGTATGGAACCGGAAAGCAGAGATTGCGTTTGAACGGTGTAAAACGGATTTGGCCAACGCAACCTTATTAGCACACCCAGCAGTCAACGCACATCTTTTGCTCAGCTGTGACGCTTGGATATCTTAGTGGGTGCTGTTCTTCACCAGTTCGTCAATGGAAGCTGGCAGCCACTTGGTTTTTTTCGCAAAAAAGCTGACGGAGACACAAAAAAGGTACAGCACATATGACCGCGAGCTGTTAGCTGTCTACTTGGGTGTCAAACATTTTCGGCGTACGATCGAAGGTAGAGAATTCATCATTAAAACCGACCACGAACCGCTGGTCTTCGCGTTTTAGCAAAAATTGGAGAAATCTGCTCCTCGACGAGTGCGACAACTTGATTTTATCGCTCAGTTTAGCACCGACATTCGTTTCATCAAAGGAGCGGACAATTACGTCGCTGATGCATTGTCGAACATTGATCGATTTGGACTCTATAGCTGCTGAACAAAAAAAAGACGAGCAGTTTCAAGACGAAGTCAAAGCAGGTGCATTTAATTCGAATTCACTAATCGTTAAGCTACTTAGTCTTCCAGAGTCTACCTCACCCATTCTCTGCGATGTATCGACTAGCAAGATTCGACCGCTGGTTCCAAAAGCCTTGTGTCTAGTGATAATGGGAACTTTGCACAGCTTATCACATCCAGGAGTACGGGCGACAACACGGCTTATCAGCACGCGATACGTTTGGCCAGGGATGCGGAAGAACATCGCAACATTTGTACGCTCTTGCACAAGTTGTCAGAGAAGTAAAGTTCAACGACACAACCATGTCTTCTTAGTCTTAAGGTGGCGCTACAGTCCGGGGTGGACCTGGGCCTCAGCCAACAAGCTTCGCCAGCCAGCTCTGTCTCTAGCTAGCCGTCTCCAGTTTCGCACGCGAAGTTGGCTGAGGTCCCCTTCCACTTGCGTGCGCCACCTGAGTCTCGGTGCTCCTCTACCGCGCCGCCCTGCGGTGTGGATTCGAAGATTTTCCGGGCCGGGGCGTTGGTGTCCATCAGCTTTAGATGACCCAGCCATCGTAGACGTTGTGTTTTGACTCTTTTGGATAGGTCGGTATCGCTGTACAGCCCGTACAGTTCGATGTTATATCTCCTCCTCCACTCTTCGTCTATGCAGACGGGACAGTAAATCGTCTGAAGAATTTTTCTTTCGAAGCAGCCTTAAGTGTTTTCATCCACCTTTGACAGGGTCCATGCTTCTGCACCGTAAAGCAGGACTAGGAATATGAGGGTCTTATACATGGACACTTTAGTTGCTCGAGAAGAAAGAAACAGCGTTTGGCAAGAGTTATCCTTCGTTTGATTTCAGCGCTGGTGTCATTATCTGAATTGATAGCGGAACCCAGGTAGACAAAGTCCCTAACTACCTCAAAATTATAGCTGTCGATGGTGATGTTTTGTCCAAGACGTCGGTGTTGGGCGTCTTTTCTTGATGTCAGCATAAACTTGGTTTTGCCCTCACACAACCGTGTACCACTAGAAAATTATAAGCTACCCGTAGGTCGGTTTGACCACATTAATTTGGATCTCGTTAGTTCTCTTCCACCATCACAGGGTAACCGCTATGTTCTGACGTGCATCGATAGATTTTCCCGCTGGCCAGAGGCTTTCTCTTTACCCGATATCACAGCCGAGACTTAGTCAAGAGTTCTGGTAGCTGGTTGGATTGCCCGATTTGGAGTGCCCTTGAAGTTAACGACCGACTTGGGCAGACAATTTGAGAGTGCGCTCTTTAGAGAGCTTACTCGACTTCTTGGGAGCAAACATCTGAGAACTACACCCTACCATCTTCAGGCGAATGGAATGATAGAAAGATGGCATTCCACCCTCAAGACTGCCATACGTTGCTACCAAACGCAAGACTGGTGCGAAGTTTTGCCGTCAATACTGCTAGGCCTGAGCTCCACTTTCAAAGAGGATTCAAAGTCAACCCCAGCCGAGATGCTGTATGGTACATCACTCAGGCTTCCCGGTAAGTTTTTTGGTTGTTAGCAGTTAACGCACATCGAGTCAGAATTTGTCAAGGATTTGCGACGATCCATGGCAAAGGTATCTCCTACAGCAGCATCGGCCCATGGCAACATCAAAACATTTCTCCAACCCAGTATCATGAAGGCGACGCACGTTTTTGTTCGAAACGATGCTGTCAAATCTCCGCTTCAGCAACCGTATGAAGGGCCCTATGAGGTCCTCGCGAGGAAAGAGAAGTATTTCACAATAAGGATACGTCAGCGAGCAGCAAAGATTTCAATCGACCGTTTAAAGGCAGCTTGGCTACATCAGGACGACTCAGTGACAGCACCGAAAATAGTTTCATCATCTCCAGGTGTAGCACCTCAGCATCCAACACCATCAACACCTACCAATCAGTGCACAACACGATCAGGGCGAAGAGTTCGAATTCCGGTGAGATATCAATAAACTAACTCTATTCAATTAATATTTTTAAATTGTTTATAAGAAGGGAAGTAGTGTGGCGACACATATAATATATGATTGCGTTAATGTTAGTACTTATATAATTACTTACTTACTTAAGCCTAACACATACATAATGTAAAACATCGTCAGACATTGTGTCCTATCACATAATGAGAAGATAAATGCTCCTTGTAATCGTACATTGTTCTTCTAGTCGGAGTCGTGAGTTTTCAGTCGTATCGATCGGTCGCCTCCTCTCCGATGAATTCATTTATTATTAAATTGTTAGCATTAGTTTTCTTTTTAAATTTAAATAAAATTGAAGTATAGTAATAGCAAATCGCCGTGTTCGAATTTCATTTGAATCCCCACACATATTTCCAGAGGTTTGACTCGCTGGATAATTGGAGGGCAACTTCTTAATTGACAGAAAAAAATCAGTTTTCTCAATGTTAGTTAATTTTAGTTAATGTTAAATAAATCAGTTCTGTCACCGATATGGTGACACCGTAAAGACACGGTAGCATAAGTCAGAAGTTGTTGATTTTTATGTTCAGCGCATTTGTTTAAAGTTTTGCGTTACACAAATATCTATGTTGCGCTCATTTTGTAAGGAGTTTTGGCTCACTCAGGCCTGTTAAGATTATCCAGCTTCTTAGTTCATCCCTGTCTAGATCATCGAGCTTATAAAAGAATTAACTGGGTCCTAGCGAAGTAACTGAGGGTCCTTTGACTTTGATGGTCACGATCAGATTCAATGTCTTTAACGTGCTCCTACATAAATCGTTTTTCAGTACCTCTAACCATGTGGACCAGCAAAATGGCTCGCAAGAACTGCCGTATAACGAAATCGTAGCGTGTGCCAGTCCGCTCACAAATAATTATTTATTTTTCTTTGTTCCTTAATGTGTGTTCGCTTCAAATTATATCGAATGAAGGTTAGTTCTACTCAAAGAACTCAGTGGTATTCTTATTGATTTGAGGGTCAAAGATGCAATCGCCTCTCATTCATCCACATCTTGCAAATTTGTCCGCTTCTGCGTTTCCCTATAAAAGTTTTTTATAGTTTCACAGCCCTTGACTTCACCCCGCCTACATTCTAAAGAAAAAAAAAGATCGTCAAGTATGAAGACATACGCCGAGCGGTCCGTCGGCTTTTGTTGAAGGTTATGGTCATCTATATTGCGCAGTTTGTGTAACGTTCTATTTATTTATTAAAATTATGTCTGGATATATTTTACAGTCTGTAATATACTTTTTTCGTAGTGTTCTTGTTGGGTTTTGTACTGTTTCCTACTGTTCTCATATTGGGTGATTTTATATTGTGTTTCGATACTTTAAAAAAAGGCTGGCAAAAAGCTTTACCGTTCCGAAAATAGAGGGAAGGACATACTCTTTCTTGGCTTTTTTAGGATTTTTATAATTTAAAACCCATAAGACAGCAATTTCGATTATTTTTAATTACCGTTAGACTTTTTGATCAATTTAACAACCACCTGTCCTTGCATTTGATACTTTTCTCAAGTTCTGCGGACATGGATTTCTGAGAAAACGGTAAAAATATGCTCTTTTTTATTTCGCTTGTTTGAATAGGCTTAAAAACTAAGGGGCGAAAACGGCCATTTTGAAACGTTTTTGGTGCAGTTCGCTTGCCTTTTAAACATTTCATACTTCAGCCAAATTAAAACACGGTGGTCATAACCGTTAAGGAACTAGAAATCTTTCAAAAAAAAGTTTTCGAAAATGTTTTCACGCTTTCAAATCTTCGAATTTTCGGAATGAACCTTTTTGAATAAAAGTTTTGTATAAAATTTAAGAAGATGGACTATACCCAGTGTAAATTTAAAAATTATACTTTATAACGTTTGGGTTCTTTTGACCTTTTTTTAATTTTTTAAATTTCAAATCCATAAAGCATATATTTTGAAGTTTTTTCCAGTTGCCGCTACACTTTTTTCCAATAGCACAACCAGCAGCACTAGCCTTGGATGTTTGTTTTTAATTCTATGGCCACCGATTTATGCGCAAACGGTAAAACAAGCTCCTTTTTTATTTCGTTTTTTAAATAGGCTTCTAAAAACTTAGGATGAAAACGGAAATTTAAAAATTTTTTTTAATGCGGCCTTCCTTCTTTTTGTAAGCCTTTTACCTTAACCGAATCTGAAAAAGATCGCTTATACCGTTAAGCTACTAGTAGAGTTAAAATTTTTTTTTTTGAAAATGCTCTTATGTTTTTCAGTTAAATCTCAGAAGATTTTGATATTTCAAAATCCGCTATAATTTTCTTGGGGGGGGGAGGCACACTTTTTTTCACGCATTTTTGCGATTTTTTTTTCAAAAATGCTTCAAAACTGCAGTACTCAAACTGTTTTTGAAAAATATGACCTGAAAACTTGGTTTACTTTGAGTTGCTTTATCCTGTGTTCAGTATTGATTTTGAGCGATAAGCCGTTCAAAAGTTATGGCCTCCAACACTTTGAAAAACGTCATGCATTTTCGACTCTTCATGTCTCAAAAACGTTTTGATATTTTTGAAAAGTTTTATTTTTTAATTAAAGCTTAGTATTTCTTGAACCTAAGCTTCGTTTTTCTAGTTCTTGCCTACTCACCTTCTTAAAAAAAATACTAACAAACATTAAGTCCATTTTCACATGAAATTTCAAACTGTAATTCAACCGTTATTTGTGCTTAAAAAATTGCCCCCTTTGGATTCTCTGACTATTTTTGCAGTTAATATGCACACCAAATTTTGTCTTTCTACGACTTGCCGTTCTAAAGTTATAAAGCGATTGCACGGACGGACGGACGGACAACGTAGCGATACCATAAGAGGTCCTTTTTCCATTTTTGGACGGGCCGCTAAAAATCAGAAAAATAACTACAATAAATGTAGTAACTTTCACTCGATTTTTGGGGTACAGGTTCTAAATTTTTTTGCGAAGGATTTGCATCTAGAGTATATTGCAAATTTACAGAAAATTAATGATAAATAACTCGACTGCAGTGATTTCACTCCAGAACAATGTGAATTTCATCCTTCATTAAGGGAGTTCCCTACCTTAGAGTGAAAATGCTTTTGACAGTGCGTAAAATCGTCGTTTCATGTTTTTTGGTCGTGGAGTTGTTTAAAAAAGTCGCGGAGGAAATTTTTAGAAACACATACTTTGAGCAGGTTCAACTGCATCATCTCTTATACATTTTTTAACATTTTTGCTAATTTTACAGTTTTGTAATACAATACGATGAAAAACTTTGAAGAAAAGCCGACAAACCCTCTGCCGACAAACCCTGGATAGCTCTTTACTTGTGTGAGTAAAGTGTTGTCCAGGAATTCTTATAAAAAATAAAAAAGACTTACAAAAAAATTGCCTTTTTCGTAAAATTTTTTAAGGATTAATCATAATCGTATAATCGTTCAGTGTATATAAATACCCTTACAGGAAGTGATTACTACTTATTTGGAGTAAATGTAAATAGAAGCCAACATAAAGGCTAAATAAACTACAAACTTAACATGTTACATCTCAGTTTTAAGGCTTTCGCGGTTGTTTATTGACATGATAAAAACTTTTCGGATGAATCGCGCTAATAACTATTTTAATAAGTACAATACTAGACCTACCCCGAACGTTTTACTCAAGTTGCATGGAGCGTGATCACCGGGAAACTACTATGAAAGTGTTATCGCTGAGATCGGCTGCGTAGATTGCAGGGCGTAGACGGCTCTGACTCATCTTGTTGTTGTAGTTGCGATAAAGGTGGTTGAGAGCTATCATCACGGTTGAAGTTTTGGTAACGTTTTATTTCAATCGCTTCGCGGACCAATCGGTGGATGTAATGCGGGCTTGGGACATAATTCTGAGTGGACCGAAATTATGTATGCAAAGTTCTGTATTTCAAAATTATGTTTTTCAAAATTTTTAAAATTAAAATTAATTTTAATTAAGTTTTAAAAATTCTGTTTGTTAAAATTCTGTTCCCTAAAATTCTGGAAGGGCAAAATTCTGTGCATTATTTGCAGAATTTGATAATGTGAAAAAGTGCGCGCTTTTGGATAAACAGATTTTAAAATAAACAGAATTTTAGAAAAACAGAATTTTGAAATACAGAATTTTGCATGCAGAATTTTGGTCCATTCAGAATTACCCCAAACCTACATGGGAGCGGGGCGTTTTTCTGTATTCCATAATTCTGTATTAGCAAAATTCTGGAAGTCTCTTAAAAATTCTGTATGATCAATATTCTGTTTTTCCAAATCCTGTTTTTCCAAAATTCTGTTTTCTATCATTCTGCTTTTCCAATATTCTATTTGCCAAAATGCTGTTTTCCATAATTCTTAGAATGTTTTTTTTTGCAGCATTACGATTCCCTCTAAGCAACATAGCCACCCTAGAAATTGAGATTTTGCAATGATTTTGCGCCTTGAAGCTAAACATTGTTTTTATTATTCCCTTTATTTTGTATATTTTGAACATTTTTTTGGGTGTGGAATCGCGGGAAGGTAATCACAGGAGGTTGTGTATCCAGTGCCGATTGCTGGATAATCGGGCTTGATGGCATGTTATCCAAAGCTTGATCGTCTACTCGATTATTTTCTATAAAAACATCTTTTCATAAATACCGACGCGATTCTTTGAATAAAGAGTGCATATTTTTTATGTTAGAAGTTAGTACACTACCAGGGCATTTATGCAATCAGCTCATGTCCAATTTTATGTATTCGTCTTAATAAAGGAAGTATTGCATCAACGCGTAACTTTTCCTTTCCTTTGTTCGATTATAGGTTAAATCTTAACAAAATGTTTTTGACCGAAACAGAATTCGATCGGATGAAATCTTCGAATGAACTTGCCTATTTCAACTATTTTAATTTTTGCTCAGGCTGAATAACCAAAGCTCATTGAGAACCCAGCATCTACATACCTGATTCAGTAATGAGAATAACAGAAATTATGTCAACAGCTTATAATCGAATACCAGCATAAAAGCCCTTTCAATTTTATCAATACATCATTACAACATAATCAAAAACCTTTTATTAAAATGAATTTCTGAAAGTGCAAAAGTCTGGGACCTTTGTCCCACATAGGCGGGTTATAAGTTCACAATTCTTTTCTGAACTTATAACCCAACCAAGTGACAGGTCCATTATAGACTTTTGGCCCATGGACTTATGACCCTGCACCGCTCTCAACCACCTTCATCCCAACTGCAACAGCAAGATGAGTCAAAACCGTATACGCACCGCTACAATCTACGGTGCCGATCTCAGTGATAAGCTAACGCGTTCGCGAGCACCCCCGGATAAGACAATCTTGAACCACCTTTCTAACAAACTGAAGCACGAACTTCAAGATTTTAAAAGTCGCGAGACTACTGCTTACCTCGAAAGTTTGACTGCCGATAAAGGTTCGAACTACTCTCTTTGGAAAGCAGTCAAGTCCGTTAAGAAGCCTATAGCAGACTCTGCGCCATTAAGAAAAGACAACGGCGAATGGGCAAGAGAAGACAAAGAAAAAGCGGATTTATTTGCAGATTACCTAGAAGAAACATTCAAACCGTTTGACGGGGAACCGTTGGTTGAGGAGCTCAATCCTTATGCGGTACAAGATAATTATAGAATAAAAACCGTGTCATTGGCTGAACTTCGTCAAACGATAAATAATCTGAAAAACAACAAAGCCCCTGGCTACGACTTAATTATTAGCGAAATTCTAAAGGAGCTACCGAAAAAAGCTTTGGTCAAGCTACTCTATATCGTTAACGCTTTCATGAGAGTTTTATACCGAGGTCATAAAGGTTCCGAAACCAGGAAAATGTCCAAACGACAAAAGGTCATACAGACCTATTTCGCTACTGCCGATAATATCTAAGGTATTCGAGAAACTGTTGCTTAAAAGGTTGCAACCAATCATTGAAGAAAGACGATTGATTCCGGATCAATTCGGATTTAGGAAAAAGCATTCAACAATCGACCAGGTCTATCGAATAACAAACGAAATCGAAAAAGCTCTGGAAGCGAAAAAGATATGTACTAGCGCTTTCTCGTATCGCAAGCCTTCGACAAGGTGCGGCACGAAGGCCTGAAGTACAAGTTAAGGCTTAGCTTACCAGAAAAGCTCTATAGAATCTTAGAGTCTTCCCTTAAAGACAGAATCTTTTGCGTAAGGTACGAAAATGAGTACTCGGAATTCAAAGAGATAAATGCCGGTGTCCCGCAACGAAGCGTTCTCGGCCCAATATAAGTTTTGCTTTATACAAGAGACATTCCCCACGATGAGGGAACAATTTTAGCTACGTTCGCAGACGACACTGCTATTCTCGCTATTGATACGACAGTTGAATTGTCAACAGGGAAACTCCAGCGCGCTTTAGACAAAATATGCGACTGGACGAAGAGCTGGCGAGTCGTCCTTAACGAGACTAAGTCAACGCATGTTAATTTTACTTATAAAAAGATAAACAACAAACCTTTAGTCATTAACTCGGTACAAATCTCGTACTCAAATGAAGCGAAATATCTAGGAATGACTCTAGACGCAAAACTTAAATGGAAGCCGCACGTTAAAAAGAAACGCGACGAGCTCGAAATCAAGTTAAGAGAAGTGAATTGGCTTATTGGAAGATTTTCGAAACTAAGCATATATAACAAACTGCTTTTGTATAAGCAAGTGCTAAAACCATCTTGGACGTACGGTATACAATTATGGGGTTGTACTAAACTAAGCAATATATCTATTTTAGAAACTTTTCAAAATAAAACACTCAGAGCAATCGTTAATGCTTCATGGTACATAAGAAATAGTGATCTACATCGAGATCTAGGAATCGCAACAGTGTCTGACGAGGTAACAAACTTTGCTCGCAAACTTAGTACTCGTCTTCGCGGACACTGCAACAATTTAATTAGAAGAAGCTTGAACAGAAGCTTGACCTACTTGTTAAGGAAACTTAGTCGTAGTCTGACCGAAAATGGGAGGCTTTTTAGTGAGTAAGAATCTCACACTACTATGAGCACGCGCGGACGGTCCTCGTAGTGCCTATGAAGGTTTTTCCTACCCATGGAAAAAAAAAGTAGTTTCCCGGTGACCCCGCTCAATGCAACTTGAGCGAAGCGTTGTTCGGGGTAAGTCTAGTATTGTACTCATTAAAATAGGTATTAACGCGGTTCATCTGAAAAGTGGAAAATCGATAAGAGCGCACCATTTGGCCGACAAAACTACTATTCGGAAAAAACCATTCACCTGTGATATGATAAGTGCATACTTGTTATTTTAATTTAACTAAAATTTAGCTGTTTTTCAAGATAACCCAAATCTATGTTTTCTCTTTTCATAACGCACCTTAAAGTTATGCTTTTCAAATCGCCGCGCCGGCTTTTTGCAGGCGTATTTTTTTAATCCAAGTTGTTAAGGATGGCTAAAATATCCGCGATATTCTGTTCTGGCCAATTCATCTGCTTGCTTAAATACGCTAGGACCCCAAAATATCAAGATCTTCAGGTGTTTTCCGTAATATGATAAGAGCGGGAGCCAACAAAAAGTGCAGATAATGGCCGTCCATATCTACCTGTCATTTGAAGAGTTCAGTGCGATTGATCGTCACTTTCAATCGTCGTAATGGAGTCGCTTTCCTATAGAACCACACTGAACTTTGGTTTTGTTGCATATTAATGGGTATTAAGGGCTTTTCCAAAGATGAGGCGGGGAAGTGGTGCGAGTTATCAACTCAACCACAACTAGTTAAAAGGAAGTTTTTCCAATGAATTTTTTTGTTCCAAAGTTGTATTCATTGGCTCTGGACGGTATGTCCTAGTGTCGAAGGTAATACCTTCAACCTACCAATCCATCAAGATTTGCGAAGTTTGAAGATCGCTTCAATTTGATGTGAATTGAGTTTAAAGCTTCTTCCTATGGGATTTTACGAAAATTTAAATCTAACCAATACAATTCAGGTGCTCAAACTTAACTGCCGAACAAAAATTTCAACACATCTTACTTCGACCTCGAACTTCGACGAAGCCTCTGTGGTGAAATGAACTGGTTTAATTACAAACCATTGACCAAGATTCAATAACCCAAAGGCTCGAGCTTGACTGAAAAATTAAGAGGCTTTATCATTATTGCTTTACAGTATTAATGACTTCCGGTAAAAGGCAAAATTTTAATCTGGTGTTGACATGATAGACTTTTGGGTTTTACACATTGAAAAATACGAAATATCAAACAGACATGTTGCTCTTGTCACAGGTGATTGTAAAATAAAGGTTAAACCCTTCTTTTTTGGTGCCCTCGATCCCACTTTTAACATATAAATAAAACAATAGAATTATTCGTGAATTAATTTATCACGTTGTTCGTTTTGCTCGACAACTGGTCAATATTCTGAACTCAACATTAAGTCCGTCCATTTACGATTTAATGCCCGCAGTTATTTTGAGCGTGTATATTTTTTTTGTACGCTATGTCCACAAAAACCAGAAAGCTTTCAATTCATTACAACACGGTCAATCAGCAAAGGCAGACCGCAATATGTTCATACCACAAAGTGGCAGTCAGCCTTCCGTTTCTACATACCAATATCCACATGCAGAACGTTTACATAGATATAATATCTCATTCGCGTTGGTATGTAGGTATATCATTGCAATTTGATTTATGTATATTTTATTTTACTTAAAATATTCATAGCTCATCATTTTAGCTCACACCTTTTAGGCTCCCACAAGGAACAAAAAAAAAAAAATGAGCAGAAAGGACTCTGACAAGTAAGCTCACTTGAAAATTTAAAAACATAAATCTTTCCTTTTGTACAGGAATTTCCGGATGGCGGCTTCGTCGTCATCGGCCGTTTAGAGAGGAGCCGAGTGCTGCATGCCTCGCTCCACAACGTTTCAAATGAGTGCCTATTAGATATGTGGATCTACCTCATGATAGCAATAATAACAAAGAATAAGTGCGCCGACCCAGGATCCTTTCATGCTTTGAGCACGATTTTATGGAAATGAAGGGACACGGAAATATGACGACGCGATGGAGAAAACGAAAACTTTTTAAGCGGCTCCTGTTTTGGATTTTAATAATGTTCATATATACATTCATAGTTAGAGCCTAGCAAGGCCCTTATAGCATCCATTTGGGAATTCCCTATATTCTGGTGTTGCGGTTGAGTCACTGAAGGATGATCGATTTTGTATGGGAATTTTTGCGACTTTTTGATTTAGGGACTTGCCCAAGAGGAAAATGAATAGCGTCCATCGTCCCCTAAGTTATCTTTGCCTTTCAAGCTTCTCGTTGCGAACTCTCAATGCTATAGAGTATCAAATTACAGGAGATTCGGTTTAGCGTTACGGTTCGGAAATTCACCAAGGGGTGTGTAGTTGTCAACGCTGCTTCCGCGATAAATGTCGGAACGCATTGTCGAACCAATAAATTTATGGGATTGGCTGAAGTGACAAAAAAGGACGATGAAATATTGCATCCAGTGGCATGTTAGCATTTCTGTCACGCGTTCAATAGTACACAATGCAGTTAATGTGTTTCTTTGTCGATGCTTTACTGCAATTTTTTTTTAATAACAATGAGCACTGCTGGTGCAACTTCTGTGCTACCAACTAATATAATTTTTATATCGATAAAAGTTGATAGTGTACCCGAAATTCATACCCGCGTCAGTTGGGGTGGAAACGTACTGGTCCTCGTCATGAGATTTACTATGCTTGTAATGACTTTCATATAATCATTTTCAGCTTGTGATGTGGGGGTGGCGCACATGAGCAGAGAGTCCTTGCAATGGCAATCTCTGACACGGTGTATGTACTTGTCATCGCCCATCATGTGGGGAAGATACGGCAACTTAATTTCGAAGAGGAATATAAAAACATACATGATTTATACCATTTCTGGATAAAAAGGCTTCATGGGTAGGTGTTTATGGAAACTCCATAATGAGACAACACAACCAGTTTTGTGGAGGCAAAATTTATCGTTATAAATTGTTATGCTATGAAAAAGTCTTAGGTTGACGTTTATTTAGTCATCTTAATAAATGGTCTAAGAACTAAGAACGAAAATATTTAAAGAAAAACTTTTTGTAGTGGAAACAAACCAAAGAAGGAAAATTGTATTTCACATGGGACGTGGCAGTATGATAATCAGTTCGACATCTGTCAGACTGGCCCAAAACAAAAAATGCAGCTAATACCACTCGAGATCAGAAAAAAAACTCGATTGGAATTGTAAGTTAAAATATATTTTTGTCACCGAGCTGGCTTGATTCTATATGCTGTACGTCAATTATTTGTGTTGGTTACGCCTCCAAACATCGGCGAGTGCTGAAAATGAATTCTAATTTCGTTCGAATTCGACGGACATGGCTTAATCAATTCACCTGTCAGTCTCGATCATATCTCCAAAAGGTCTAAGGGGTCCAGGGTGATTATTTTACTGTGTCAAAAACTATGCATTAAAATTTGTGTGCCCTGGGTCGGGTATAAAAAAACGTATGCTCAGCCTACAACATTTCCAATTCCACGCTGGCACCAACGGCCGTGATGAATGGAGGCTGGCATCAGATGGGTGCAAAACTCTTAGTTCATTTGTAGCAACGAGACTTCGTCTGATTTTATCAGCAGACTTATACGTCGGCGCTATAAAACCCAGCTCAAAGCTTAGAGCCGTTCAGAATGTCGAGATGCCATTAAGGCCGAGAGCCAGAGCCTGGGATCCTATCGGGTCTCATCAACCAGAAAAGCATTCCCCGGATCATATAGGAGTGCAAAATACGTAAAGAAGTAATACCGGGCTGTTGATTAGTTTCACTACTATTGAACCCGGTGTCTTTGGCGCCCTTAGCTGCAAGAGGTTACAAGCTCTCCTGTATAGGCTGGAGACCCTTGTCATTAAAGTGTACGAGAAGTGGGAAAAGGCTGGCTTCGAGCCTAGCCGAAGATTTGGCTGGCCTGTCCCAGGCAAAGCTTCCCGAGAAGGAGGTAAGATGGCGAGCAATTATCTGATTTCGAGGATTGCGATACCATCAGTTATTAAGGCGTCTTTGCTTCTTCGTTTTCTTTTCATTTAAGCGCTCTCCCACTCTTCCTGCATTCCTAATGGTAAGCTTATGCGGTATGCCAATAAAACCTCAGAGTACACCGGTGGGTCACCCAGCTTTGGATCATTTCATCGTTGAGTCTAATTAAATGTTGCTTTTGTTGCTTAGACTCTCTCCTATCGGCTCTCGAACTTCCTGGAACCTATACACAAGCCTACGTTGATGATGTCGCCGTTTTTTCTGTCGGCTCAAACCTAGGGACTGTGTGCTCTCAGGCGCAGAGGTCCCTAGACTTGATCGATGATTGGTGCACTAGGAATGGACATGCCCTATCTCCGAAAAGGGTCCTATGGATCTATACGGCCATGGCAAGACCACTACTCTCATATGCATCGGTTCAGTGGTGGAACAGGCTTTCGCGGAAACGCTTTCTAACACGTTTCCGCGAAAAAAAACTTTTCTCCAAACGGAGAAAACTCCAAAGAACGGCTTGTCTTGGCTGCACAGGGGCCTTCCCTAGTATGCCGGGCTCTGCTCTAGAAGCTCTGATGAACATCTTCCCTTGATATATTTATCATGGGGTGTACGCTGAAAACCATCTTTCGCTTAAAGAGAGGTGGTTTTTGGTACCACACGCTTGGAATTTTGAAGAACTTGTTCGAAAATTGTCCCTCGACCCCTGTCTTATGGACATGCCCTCTGACGCAATGACCCCAAAAATCCTTTTGCGACAAAACTACCAAGTCGACTTTCCTCAGGTAATGGAATGGCTTCGGCCAGACTCTGAGCCAGGGAAAGAATGCCATCGTATTTTCACGGATGGCTCCAAAACCGGACAGGGCTCTGGTGCTGGAGTCTTTTTGGAAAGCGAGAACATTAGACTCCACTACCCCTTAGGTAAATATGCGTCTGCTATGCGCTATATTGTGACTAACAGGTGGAGGGCAAGAAGAATATGCGTTTGCAGTGACAGCCAAGCCGCTCTAAATGCGTTGCTCAACCCTCTTACCTCGTCCAAGATAGTGCTCGAACTCAAGAATTCGTTGAACTTAGTCGGAAGGCTAAATGCAGTGAATCTTGTTTGGGTTCCAGGTCCCACTGGTATCCAGGGAAATGAGATCTCTGATGAGCTTGCCAGACTTGGCTCAGAAGAGGTTTTCTCAGGACCCGAACCTGCTTTAGGCCTGCCTGTATCTGTTGTCACGTCTGCCATTGATACTTGGGTTTCTCGTGAGCACGGGGCTCGTTGGCGTGACTGCGATGGGTGCAGACAGACTAAACGACTACGCCCAGACATCTGCGAGGGGTCAGCGTCTTTTCTTCTATCTCTTAGGAGAATCGATTGCAGACTTCTTGTAGGCGTCCTAACCGGCCACCAAGCTTGTGTCTTCCAAGCGGAGATTTTCGCTATCCTAATGGCTATGCGCTATATTGTGACTAACAGGTGGAGGGCGAGAAGATTATGCGTTTGCAGTGACAGCCAAGCCAATCTAAAAGCTCTGCTCAATCCTCTTACCTCGTCCAAAATAGTGCTCTAACTCAAGCATTCGTTGAACTCAGTCGCAAGGCTAATTGCATTAAATCTTGTTTGCGTCCCAGGTCACACTGGTATCCAGGGAAATGAGATCTCTGATGAGCTTGCCAGACTAGGCTCAGAAGAGGTTTTCTCAGGACTCGAACCTGCTTTAGGCCTGCGTGTATCTGTTGTCACGTCTGCCATTGATACTTGGGTTCCTCGTGAGCACAGGGCTCGTTGGCGTGACTGCGATGGGTGCAGACAGACTAAGCGACTACCAAGCTTTCGCCAAGCACTTGAATGTGCTAGGCTTGAGCGAAACCACCACCTGTCCTGCATGTGGAGAGGACGACGATACAGCGGAACCTTTCCTATGTTGTTGTCGTGCCTTTGCTCGCATCAGGTGGCGGATCTTTAGGGCTGACGTGGTGAATGCCTAACACCTAAGCTCCTCATCACTGAAGCTCCTTCTCGTTTTTCTTTGAAAGACGGGTAAACTAAATACATTAAAGTAATGCGTCCGCGTGATAGTACAATGGACCAGTAGTTGTGTCTGAGTGCTCCATCGGATAGTAGCAACCTCCGACAAATGAAAAATGAAATGCTTTTGTTGCCTTTGTGCAATCCATGAATGTTTAGGCCCCCCTTTCTTTGCGGTTGTGTTGGAAAATTGACTGAAATTGACTTTTTGACAGGGTGCGTACAAACTCTCCTTTGAACATGGTAATACCAACTGAAGTGTTTGCGCTAGATTTTCCTGGAGACAGGTTCTTATCCTCAAGGTCCTTTTCAAGAAAAGCTTCTGTACTAAGCAGCAATAATGCTTTAGTTGGTACAAATCCGTCAACAAAACTCTAAATAAGCATTTGCTTATCTTTTAGTCCACCTTCAAGAAGGTGGAGAAGACATCACCCTCATCTAGGAGCCTTGGGTCCTTGATGATAATACCACAGCTGAAACTAGATTAGGGGCAAACAATTATGAACCTTTCTTCATTTAAGTACCAGGTAAACCTAGAACCATTAATCTTGCCTAGAAAATGATTAATATTTTTATTGTACTTAATTTCAGCTTGTTCATAATATTTGTGTTATGTTGCCTGGAACGTGAAAACGAGAAAGCCTTGGATCGCCTCAGCTTATATGTCCTACGATGAAACCGGGATCAGACCAGCTGAATTCGCAACGCAGTAAGTCAAACCGAGAAGGATAGTCATCCTCTCGTACTCGGCCTGAGATGCTAAGGTGCACCATGCTGCAAGAGGCAACAGCCGGCAGTGAAATCAATGATAATGTCGGTTTTGGAGTGAGTCATGCAAAGACTGAGCTTGTATTGTTCACAAGAAGGAACAAAATGCCATCCTTAACTCCGCCAAATCTGAGAGGCGTTAAACCGACACTTGCAGATCATGCCAGATATGTGGGGGTGGGTAATTTTATAGATAAGAAACTCAGTTGAAACCGCAATATACAAGACTGTGCTAGGAGGGCTCCGATTGACGTAGGCACTTCAACCCCGGACTACACATGGAAATCGTTAGGCCCATCTATTGGTCGGTCTATTGGAAGGCAAGGAAAGACAAGACAAGAATAGTAATACCCCAATATTATTAGAAAGTTCAAAGACTATCTTGTACTTACACAGCACTTATCACAGGTGATCTTAAAAACTCCTCCAGCCGCAATAATGCCTCGCGCCCTCTTCCAGTTGACATCTAAAGGACTTAATGCAACATGGTTATGCAAGCATCCTAAATGGTCAAGTTTTTATCCCTGATAATTCAGACTACGTTGTCCCACATTGACTTTAACGTCGAATCGAAGACCGAATTTCTTAGCTAAAATGACTGGGAGTCCGGTGAGTCTTTTCTGGAACTCTTGACCTATGCGCATCTTTTACAGCATGCCGGATCACTGCAGTGTATTTCAAGCAGAAATCACAGCTATTCAAGAAGCCGCGGTCTATCTTTTGGTGTCGTGAAATAAGACCAAGTGAAATAAGACCAACTTTTGAAAATTGGCTTAATTTCGTTATTGAAAAGTGTAATAAAGCCAACTTTGATTCAACTTTATTCAACTTTAATCATATTTCACTTTCACAAAGTAAAGTAATACCAAATTGGTCAAATTACGCTTTTAAACTATGAAACTTGTTTAGTATTTTATTTTATGTTATTTTATTTGTTTAATATTTATATGTATGTGTTTGTTTCAAAGAATATTACTTACTTACTAAAGGTGGCGCTACAGTCCAGGGTGGACCTGGGCCTCAGCCAAAAGCTTCACCAGCCAGCTCTGTCCCTAGCTAGCCGTGTCCAGTTTCGCACGCGAAGTTGGCTGAGGTCCCCTTCCACTTGCGTGCGCCACCTGAGTCTCGGTGCTCCTCTACCGCGCCGTCCCTGCGGTGTGGATTCGAAGATTTTCCGGGCCGGGGCGTAGGTCTCCATCCGCTCTAGATGACCCAGCCATCGTAGACGTTGTGTTTTGACTCTTTTGGCTAGGTCGGTATCGCTGTACAGCCCGTACAGTTCGATGTTATATCTCCTCCTCCACTCTCCGTCTATGCAGACGGGACCGTAAATCGTCCGAAGAATTTTCCCCCGAAGCAGCCTAAAGTGTTTTCATCCGTCTTTGACAGGGTCCATGCTTCTGCACCGTAAAGCAGGACCGGGATGATGAGGGTCTTATGCATGGACACTTTAGTTGCTCGAGAGAGGGCTTTGCTACTCAATTGCCTTCTTAGCCCAAAGAAACAGCGATTGGCAAGAGTTATCCTTCGTTTGATTTCAGCGCTGGTGTCATTGTCTGAATTGATAGCGGAACCCAGGTAGACAAAGTCCCTAACTACCTCAAAGTTATAGCTGTCGATGGTGATGTTTTGTCCAAGACGTCGGTGTTGTCTAATTCCTTTTTTGACATCAAAGGGGTCGGTGAGGTCTTTGCCGACCTGGACGGAACAGCGTGAATTTTCCATCGTCATCCTGCACAGACTGACGAGTTTGGCAGGGATGCCAGAACTAGACATTGCGCTATATAGCTCGTCTCTATAGATGCTGTCATACGCGGCTTTGAAATCGATGAAGAGGTGGTGTGTATCGATTTGGAATTCCTGGGTTTTCTCCAAGATCTGCCGCAGTGTGAATATTTCATCGATGGTGGACTTTCCTGGCCTAAAGCCACACTAATATGTGCCTATCAGATTGTTTACAAACGGCTTCAGACGTTCACACAGTACAGCAGAAAAGATCTTGTATGCGATGTTAAGAAGACTGATGTCTCTGTAGTTGGCACAACTCAGAGGGTATCCTTTCTTCAGGATCGGGCAAACAATGCTGAGGTTCCATTCGTCGGGCATGCTTTCTTCCGACCATATCTTGCAGATGAGCTGGTGCATGCTCCTAAGCAGTTCATCGCCAGCGGATTCAAAAAGTTCGGCAGCTAGGCCGTCTGCTCCGGCTGCTTTGTTGCACTTGAGCTTAGACACAGCTACTTTCACCTCCTCCAGGTCGGGTGGGCGGTATCGTTCGTATGCTTCGTCGGTAACGTTTTCGCCCGGGTTGAATTGTTCGTTCTGCCTGACAGCGGTATTTGGTTGGTTCTCGCCGTTATACAGTCTGCAGATGTGGTCTTTCCAAATCCTCAGCACCGACTGCGATTCTACAACGATGTTCCCTTGATGGTCCTTACAGGCTTCAGTTCGAAGTTTATACCCTTGGCAGGACCTTTTGATCCTTTGGTAAAAAATATTAATTGAACCTAATTGTTGACTGTACAAAATGGACTTTTTATTAAAAACAAAAAAATAAAATACAATTTATATTTTTATAATGTTACAGTATATTTTTATAATTTTATAATATACAGTTTAAAATTCACGCGAATTTTTAATTATTATTGTGTTAAATATTTTATTGTTAAAGATTTAAGCTATGCCATGACAAACAAACCTGGCCAGTGCTCGATTGCTCTGGAACTCAATGAAGAAAGCCCACAGCAAACGCCGAATCGCCCATCATCTCCTTCCCGCTGCCACACCCGAAGGTCAATATTTCAGTTGCTGTCGGTGCTTTGACGGGTGTGACAATTCGATGGGTGAGTTCAATAACTCTTGTATATCTTTCCTTACATTAAGTCGCCACATTTAATGAATAGATGATGGCACACTTGATAGCACCGACCATGGGCGCTATTTATTTCAATGCCTTGTTTAATATAATATTTGTTAAATTTTATATTTAAATTTCATACCTACACTTTTCTTAATATGGCTGTAGGACCTTGGACATTATTAAAAAAAATATTTTCCAAGTTGTTTTAGACAAATCTGTATGCAAAAAGAAAATATTGAATAACAATCTTATCAAGACACAAGCTTTTTATGGATATTTGATGGTTTTAAAAGTTTCTGATGACTTTATTGTTGGTAGCTACCACGATGAATAAGGCTTTCCTCATTACTTAGAGCCGAACAACTGAAATTTATCAATAAATTTCAAATCAAACGCCAGGATTTATACAGCCACAAACACACAGGCGTTCGTATTAATGAATGTTTCACAAGTTTGGCTTGTTGTTGTGTTCCCATTGAAATGCATCCCGTGAGAGTAATCCAATTATTACTGTCCGAACAGTGTCCGGTGAACCGAAAGCATTTCTTTTTGCTGCTGGGTTCAGAAAAATAAATACACCATGCTAGTGGCGAAACTTCGACTCCAGGTAACTCCATTGTGTTTGCCACTTCAACCGAAGTGGAAATGTGAAAGGACTTCGTTTATTGATACAAAAAGAAAACATTGTCGACTCCATTTCCGCTCAATAGAAGCGAACTGTTCTTGGTCAGAGTATCAGTTGCTTCCTTTTTGCACAAAACAACTTGGTGCTCCGTATAGAAATTAATACTGTAATGAATTTGCTTGAGTACGTTATATCATGGCAAGCAGGGATTTATCGTTTATCTTTCAAGCAAAATGCAGAGCATGCAGAAAAAGAAAACTCCTGGTAGTTAATACTTTACCCAGTAACTATCCTTTTGGTTTGTTCTTCTGTTTTGGTGCTCGAAAATCTTTGGAATGTCATCAACGTTTTTATGTTCGGTTTGTATGTATATGATGTGTATAAGACTGAAAATTCATTCGGTTTTGTCCATGGATGTCGTATCGATGTGGTGCAGTAATCACTTACCTTGGACATTGGACTTTTTTCTGGTATGAAAGCATTTAGAACAACACTTCCAAAGACACTTAAGGGAATTATGCGGTGCTCTAAAACATAGAAGGCTGAAAACCTATTTGGCTCAGACAAACATTGGGCAATTTCGTTGCTGATATCGATTGACGACAAATCTTTTGAATTAGCCCGTTGAGGACTGACTGCTTTACTGCATAGTCGCTATAAATTTCTTCTGAAGTTAACAACCCGCGTTTTTGGAATTCTATCAAGTTGCAATTAAAAATACTACAGCCAACATGATGTATTGGAATTGGGCGGATTGGGCTTAATAAAGACTATTTATTGGTATACTGTTTTTAGTACTGCAGGAAGAAGACTTAATGGGCAGCAAGGAATGTAAATAAACTTTAACGAGAAGAATATTAATATCCTTTGATGGTATAACAGCAGGTATAACATGGTGTTATATAATAGTCCAAATGAACAGTAAGGAATGGTAAAGTGTGCTTCATTGTCTTATAACAGCGTAACAGAAAATCACAACTGATCAGTACACGGCATTAGATCAAATAGCATGCTGGTCTTCACCACACCCATTCTCTACCGAATATTCCACATTAAAACGGCCTCTTTCAGCCTGATTTAACAAGGACATTTGGCAGAGTTTAATATTAAGTTTTTCAGCTAAATATAATGCATTTTCTGTTAACAAAATGTCAGCGCACGATGTTGCGTATCAACCATAAGCTATTCGCAGAGCATAAGTTTTCATGCAAGATAGATAAGATTAGATTTGTAATGACTTTTATTCGACTAAATATTGAACTTAGTTTAGCTAAGTCTAATTGGTTTGGCCTAAGGCCGTCTACCAGGTTGACAATATAATTTAATCTCAAATTTATTTATTTGCAAGAAAAAAATGAAAGGAAGAAGATAAGAAAAAAGAACAATAGAAAATTATTAACTAATGAAATTGAGATAACTAATGAAATTGAGAAAGCCTTAGAAGCGAAAATGATATGTTCTACCGCTTTTCTTGACGTATCCCAAGCCTTTGATAAAGTTTGGCACGAAGGCCTAAAATATAAGCTACGGAAAGTTTTGCCGGAAAAAATGTATGAACTCTTAGAGTCTTATCTTGACAACAGACTATTTCGAGTGAGATACGGGAGCGAATACTCAGAATTCAAAGAAATACAAGCCGGCGTTCCACAAGGTAGCGTCCTCGGTCCAACACTGTTTTTACTTTTTACAAGAGATGCACCTCAAGTAGAGACAACGACTATAGCCACGTTCGCTGACGACACGGCTATCCTCGCTACGGATAAGACAGTCGAACAATCAACGGGAAAACTCCAACGCGCTTTGAATAAAATATGCGAATGGACAAAGGCCTGGCGAATCCTCCTAAATGAGACAAAATCAACGCATGTAAATTTTACTTACAAGAGGGTAATCAACTTACCTCTATTTATAAACTCGGTACAAATTCCGTACGCAAACGAGGCGAAATATTTAGGCATGACCCTAGACGCAAAACTTAAGTGGAAGCCACACGTTAAAAAGAAACGCGATGAACTTGAAATCAAGCTACGAGAACTGAATTGGCTTATCGGACGTTATTCGAAACTAAGCGTATATAACAAACTGCTATTGTATAAGCAAGTGCTAAAACCATCTTGGACGTACGGTATACAACTTTGGGGTTGTACCAAACCAAGCAACATATCTATTTTAGAAACTTTTCAGAATAAGACACTAAGAGCAATCGTAAATGCTCCATGGTATATAAGAAACAGCGATTTACATCGAGATCTAGGTATCGCAACCGTGACCGACGAAGTAAGAAACTTTGCTCGCAAACTTCACACTCGCCTTCACGGCCATTGCAACCACGAAATAATCCGAACTGTGGATCAGACAAATCTTGCACGCCGACTACAACGAACAAGACCGTTGGATCTAGCGTCGTAAGAGGAAACCGCACATAATGACGGTATTGCAGGTGCTTTCGTTGGAAGGTAGCCTGCCAAACGCGATTACTATACAGAAGCATGAACTACTTGTTAAGGAAACTTAGTCGTAGTCTTACAAAGATTGGGAGGTTTTTTAGTGAGTAAGAATCTCACACTACTATGAGCACGCGCGTTCGATTCTCATAGTGCCTATGAAGGTTTTTACCTACCCACGGGAAAAAAAAAAAAAAAAAAAAGAAAATTATTACAAAATGTCTAAAAATCACCCTCTAAAATTCGTTTTCTGTATCTGAGTGCAGCTACGGAGAAGTTCCATAAATCATCCAATCCTTTTTCGCCATTTAAAATACGAAAAAACGTAGATTTGAAAACGCCACAACACGGAGTTCTTTCAAGATTGGGCAGATGGCAAAAAAATGTAACACATCTTCCCTAGTTCTCATGTTGCAAAGATCGCAGAGTGTTGGTAGATCCGTGCGGTGAGGTTAAAAATTTAAAAAAACTAGCTCTCCTCTCATTTTGAAAATCCTGCTTATTTTGTTCGCAGAGTAGCAGTTGAGGAAATACGTTTTTTCATTTAGGTGATAGTTCAATTTGCTATAATGATTCCTGAATAGCGAGGTCCTAGCATTTTCGACACATCTTTCATACAAGGCTGCTCGTTTGACTGGATAACTAAGTTCATTCCACAGTCCGATGCAATTTCTTACCACACTTTGCAAATATTTCCATCAGTTCTTATAATATTCTTCAGTATTATATTTGGTATTCTTGTTTCTCCCATCTCCAATAATTTTATTATATAATTAAAGTGTGATCTCAAGGTATGTAAGAACATAGGTGGAGTACCAGTTTCAATATGCAACATATAATAAGGAATATTACTTGGCAAACGGAAGATCCTTTTTAAAAAGTAGCGAAGGAACTTTTCAACAGCTTCATAAGTCTTATAGCCCCAAACCTGAGCTCCATAAATTAAGACTGAAGCTGCAGTTGAACGAGATACCATTTGCTTCGCACTATGTGAAATGCAATTGTTACTGATGCAGCGTTCCCATATTGATGAAATAGCTCGTTTAGCATCCGCTAATTTTTCTTCAAGGTGCGGTTGCACATTTAAGTTTGCTGAAACTAACATCCCGGGATAATTATACTTGCGTACGATTTCTATATCTTCTCCATTTAATTTCCACTTTTCCAAACGAGAGTAACGGCCACACCCATCTCTAAGGACCAAAACCTTGGATTTCTGTAGGTTGACTGCAAGATTCCAACTTTTACAGAATGCGTCGACCCTGTTAATCATTCGCTGAAGCCCGTCCGAAGAATCACTCAAGAAGACGATGTCATCTGCGTACATCAAAGCCGGAATTGTTGACCCATAGATGTTTATCCCACCTTGCACAACATCAGTTACATCATTAATATATAGTAGGAAAAGTTAAGCACTCAGAATACATCCCTGCTTAACTCCCATTGAGGTTTCGAATTCTTCAGAGGTCAGATCTCCGTCCCACACCAGTGCAACATTATTTTCATACAGTGCTCTCAGGATACGTATAATTTTGGTTGATACCCCTATTTTCCACAATTTGAAGAAGAGGGCTTCACGAGATATAGTGTCAAATGCCGCCCGAAAATCCACGAAAAAAGCATACAGTTTCTTGCGGTTATACATATAAAGATAAGCGATTTTGGTTAGTGTAAATATTTGGTCCATCGTGGAATAACCCTGTCTAAACCCGGCTTGGAATTCAGTAAGGATCTTCTTCTCTTTCGCTGAGCCTTTTGTATAATAAAGCAGCAAATAACTTGGCAGAAGCGTTTAAAAACGAAATGCCGTCTGTAGTTTGTTGGATCCTTGTAGTCTCCTTTTTTGTGTATCGGGAATATTATAGATTTTTTAAAATTACCAGGAACATGAGCAGAGCTGAAAATATGGTCGAATTTTATGGTCAATAATTCTATGAACTCGCTGTACAGTTTTTGTAGAATTCAAATGGAATCCGATCATTTCCTGGCGCTTTGTTCTGTTTAGATTTGCTTATAACTTCCTGAACATCATGGAGAGTAAAGGGTGCATCCAATTTGTCATCTAGAACCATTGGGGTTGTGTACTGAAATAGAGGTGAAGTTATTGGGGCGTTAAGAAGTCGATTGAAGTGAATTCTCAGGAGGTTTCAATGCTAAGGCGATGGTGTTAGTGCATCCATTTATATGTTTCACGGCTTTCCAAAATTCAGCTGAAGATCTAGAATTATTTATTAAGGCTATATTTGCCTGCTCAAATGGTGATTTCTTTTCATAACAAAGCCTTTTACAGTCTTTGTTGGCCTCACTGTAGAGTACTTTAAAAATACCGGCATTGTTTGATCTTAATAAGTTTAAAAACTTGAAAGATTTATTTCTGGCTTTCGAGCACTCTGTATCAGACCACTTTTGTTTACAGATGGTATTACCTCTTTTCATGCTATATAAATAAATAGAGTGGCGCAACAGCTCGAGGTGAACCAGGGCCAACTTCTCAATAATGTATGCTGGTGTGTTGATTTCTTTACATACAAGGGGACCTACAATTTTTTGCCGAATCCGAACGGCACTTTGAGAAGTTTTTCAAGACAATTAATACTCTCGGAGGGCTTGTCAAACCCTCGCGGAGGTGGGGACCGTGAAAAAGAACAAGTCTTTTTTTTTAGGTGACGATGGCAGGATTCATGCAAGATGTTAAGTATTTATTTGCCCTATGAGGCCGATTTGAATGAAGCGCTTTTTCGAAATCTGCCAGGTACCCGCTTTATATAGGGCTCCTTAATCAGTTTAACTTTACCTTAATTTCACATCCTTATTACGCATATCAATTGTGTGAAACTAGTGTTTATAGAAAAATTATGCAAAATAGTTAGATGGCGACGATGATCTAAAACGCCGAATTCAAATGCATTTTTTTTAATCCTATTGCCTCGATCAAGCTGGCTTGAGCTCGTGGCAACGGGGATTGACTGCATGTCAGATCGGTTGCTAAATTCCAAGTGAAAATCTAAAAGGTGAGGCAAATTTAAAAGAGCTTACATTGATATAGTTTGAATGGGTGGAATGAAACGGCAAAATTTCGAGGCCATAAAAGTGGTATCATGATAGATGGTCAAAAAGAAAACGGCAGTTAGGTATAAGGCTGAAGGCTCAATTGCTCTTCTTATCCCACTAAGACAATTAAACGCTGCGTAAGTTTATTTGATGGCACGTTGAAGATAGTCCAGTACAGTCAGCGTGACAGCCTGAGATAAGCAACGATACATGCTCTAACCTCAAGTCAATTAAGTAAAAATGACATTTTTATCAACCATAAAAATTTTACTAATTATATATGTATACAATAAACAAAAAAGTATAATCGACTGTTTCAGACACTAAAAATACCTAAACAGATCAATGCCCGCCTCAGTTAACCAAAAGAGGGGAAGCCAAAGTAAATAACAGAAAAACAGAGACCAAATGCACCGAGAACTAAAGAAGAAATATAATGCATCGATTATCTCTGATTTTTTCCCAGCAACACATGATTTCCAAAAAATTATTCTAACGCAGAAGTTTAACGGTGTACTTTTAAAACATAAATTTTAGTCTTCTGATTTATATGTCATTCAAAAGATTATGTGAATTTGTTTCATCTGATACCAAACAAGTGGGAAAATGCAACAGAGCGTATGCAAAGCAAAAACTTCAGGCTGTCGCGACCCTTCCAAAAAGAAAACTTACACGCCTCGAAAAAGTGGGCGGGATGTAAGAACATAATTGTTGAATGCCTTACACTAGGTGGTTGCATACATTTTGGACTCAGACCCCCGTCATTTTAACTAAAATGACGGGGGTCTGAGTCCGGGGGTCTGAGTCCTTTTCTGTAACCTTTTTTCAAGCCACGCCCACAAAAGTGGGCGGAGCCTTATATAAAATATACAAAAAATAGAAAATGCTAATATCTACAACTTTTGTTATAATATTTTTTGTCAAATTTCATAAATATTCACTGGAAAACAGTTTCTTAAAGTTAAAACTCCTTAAAAAGTAGGCGTGGTCAAACCATTGTGGTTACAAAGCAGTGTCCCGTACTAAAAATCAGTGTACTAGCGCCATTTTAACATAGCTAAAGTGTGAAAAAATTATATATTTTTTTAAAATAAGAGATGGTCATACAGGTTGAAGTGGGCGTGTCTGTGGGCGGTATCAACCAATTTTCAAACTTGATCTGGTTCAATGCTCTTTCAGATAAGGATGGACGGACGAACCGCCATGGCTGAATCGATTCTCCTGTCGGTCTCAATTATATCTCTAAAAGGTCTAAGGGGTCAACGGTGCTTATTTCACTGCGTTGCAAGCTTTACGTCGAATTTCATATACCCTGGGTCGGGTATTAACACCAACTTCTAAAAGGATTGGCTTGAATTTTCATGAAACTCCACAATTTTAATGTACTGTTGTTCACCTTCATTTTGATACTAGTCTCATTGATGTACGCCCTTGGCCCAAAGATGGTCTCTTTGCTTTCGTAGGTACCAGAAAGCACTCAAGAATAATAATTATTGTAAGTTGACATCCACCCATTATTTATTTATATCCGTATGACCACAATTTTAGAGACGAGCTTAATGTATGGCATCTACGAAAACCTGTCATATGCTTTTTTATTGAACGACGATGAAGAGTGCTCGCTACTACGGCAGGATTTAGTTAGTTATTTAGTTATTTATTTATTTATACGAATTCATTGTTCATGTAAGATAAGTGCACAAGGCAAATCTTTTAAAAAGTGAACAAGCTTATATATATTACAATTAGGTAGTTTAAAGTGAATTAAAGTACAAAATATAAAAACAATAATGAATTTAAGACAATTAAAAAATAAAAAAGAAAATCTTTAACATTTTAAATTTTCAAGATGTTCAGCGATAAGAGATAGAAAAGGGAGAGATAGAAGATGAAAAATAGATAATGGGGAGACTGAAAGGCAAATCTATTAGGAGTTGTCCTTATAATATTGAAACAGTTTTTTACTGAAGGAGGTCCTGTTAACTGTGCGCTTGATTTCAGTGGGTAAGAGATTCCAATGACGAATCGCATTGACAAAGAATTGGCGAGAGGTGTTAACATATTTGCATCGTGGAATAATTAATTGAAAAGTTCTTTGGTTCCGCGCAAATTGTACTTTTTCGTAAAGATATTCCGGTTCTTTTGTCATCATAATTTTGTGTAGTGACAGGACAGTACGATATTTCATAAATGTCTCTAATGAGCAGCCTAAAATCAGATTTGTGTGGGATGAAATGTGTTCATATCTCCCAATACCAAAGATGTACCTGGCACAGCTATTAAAAGCAATATTCAGCTTCCTCCTTGACTCAGAGTCCATATCTGAGAAAATTTCGCACCCATACATGAAAATAGGTAGTATTAAGGACTTAACGAGCTTTAGCTTTACGTTGGTTGGAAGGTAATTGGTAGTTGGACTAACCCCTTTCAACGCTCCATAGATTTTTGATGCCACTAGATTTATATGAGTATTCCAGCTTAGGTTGTGGCTCAAGTGCACCCCAAGGTTTTTAAAACTATCACGTATTCAATTGGAGTTTGATCTATGTAAAGAGGGGGAACATTTTGCTTATCTCGGCCGGCATTAATAACCATGGCTTTGGTCTTTTTCGGGTTAAGGCTGAGGTTATTATCGTGTGCCCATTTACAAATTTTTGTAAGCTGCTCGCTTAAGCTCCGTACTGCCTGCTTGATTTGGGATTTCGGGAAAAACGAATAAATCTGCACATCATCCGCATATATATGACGTTCGCAATTTACAAGTCGGTCGGCTAAGTCATTTATGTAACAAGTAAATAAAAGAGGTCCTAGGACGGATCCTTGGGGCACACCAGATGGAACAAAAAGACAGGATGAACATCTGTCGTCATGAGACACGTATTGTGAACGATTACATAAGTATGAGGTTACAAAGTTACACAAAGAGCTATCAAACAGAAATTGCTTTTTAAGTTTTTCGACTAAAATATGATGATCCACAGAATCAAACGCCTTTGAAAAATCCAGAAAAACTACAAGAGCCAGCATTTTACGGTCTAAGCCCCCACGTAAATCTTCGCAGACTTTGATCAAGGCTGTGGTGCAATTATGTTTTGCACGGAAACCCGATTGAAATTTAGTGATTAGGTTTTCAACGCTTAAATATGTTTTTATTTGATAACTTGCAACTTTCTAAGGCTTTACTTAGAAATGGGAGTATGGCAATAGGACGGTACTCAGATGACGAAGACTTTGGCATTGGCAACACTTTGGCAATTTTCCAACAGTCGGGGAAGGTTGAAGTAGTTAATATGGTGTTAAAAATGTGAGTTATTTGCGCGAGGATGACAGGTAGCAACAGTTTTACGAACTTTGGCTCAATTTTGTCTGAGCCCACTGCATTAGATCTTATATTTAGAATTGTTCTGCCAACATCAACTTCGTCTATACAAGATAAAGAAAGATAAAGTAAGAAGATAAAGTAAAAGTAAAAGGGTTGCCTATGACGAACTGAGCTTTGTGAGACGGAGGTGGATACAAATTTCGCATTAAGTTCGTTCAAATCTGTGTTGTCCGGAAGTGCTGTCTTTTCTCCGGACAGACCAATTGAACGAACTTTCTTCCAAAAGTCGGAGCTTGAGCTAGTAGAGCTAAATTTGTGGGTGAAAAACTCGCTCTTTTTCCTTCTAATTAAAGAACTAACTGCATTTCGAGCAACTTTAAACTCATTATGAATTGAAAGACATTTGTACCGTTGCCATCTGGAATACAATTTATTTCGGACTTTCATTAACTTAAAGATTTCATTGGTCAACCAAGGTACCCCACAGTCCTTAGTTCTTTTTTTCCTCACTGGGACATGCTTTTTGAAAAGCGACAGAATATTTTTATTGAAAGAATCAATTTGAAGGCTTGGATCGTTCGTTGTATATATTGTTCGTTGTGAGATTATGATCTACAAACTGATTCATTAAATGTTCATAGAAGATCTCGGAATGATGACTGTTAGTTTGTGAAAAGTAATGCAAAACATTTCATTAAAAAAATCCCTGTAAATTTTTATACCCTAACTCAGGGTAGTTTATAGAGCTTCCCATTATACGGATAATGAAATATACGTATATCCGTATAGTTAACAGATCCGGATTCGGATCCGTATAATTGTAATTATTCGTATATTTAATTATCCGTATAATTAAATAGTCTTAGAGCCCACAACATAATTTTGAAGTGGTAATACATAGGAGCATATAACCAAAAAAACTTGCATATCATTCATTGGAGAGCTCTTTTTGAAGCGACGTCAGATTGCAAAATCTGGAAGCTTTTTCGTGCAGCCATGGATAGTTTTGATAACATAAGATTGGTACAATTAATGGCAATAAGGAAAGCTTGATCTAAATATTTTGAGTGAAAAAAGTACAAAAGTACCATTAATAAATTAACATTTATGACTGAAATTAGCCATGGCTGTGAAATTAAGTATTCAGACTTTGCAATTAAACGTCGCTTCAAAAATACCATTCTAATGATATGAAACTTTTTTGGTTTTAAACTACTCCTAAAATCAGCTCTGAGCTCTCGGTCTAAAACTATTTGCGTTTAAAGTTCTTTAAAAAATATAAAAATACTACTTAAAGCAGTTTAAAAAAAATGTTTTATGTTCAAGAGTTCAACAAGATTGTAACAGTGTACACTTTGCCATTTTTGTTCTTAAAAGTAACCTTTCAGGCCTAACATACCCCGAAAAACATCTCACTGAGGATTTACTGATTAAAAAATGATAAAACAATGGTTTAAAAGAACCAGTGAGTAAGTGCTACAGTGCGTACGCGGAAGTTAAAGTCCGTAAAACGGACCGTTGAATACTCATATCCCACATTGTAAAATGCTGATGGCATAGTCAGTTTTTTGACATTTTATAAGTAATGCAAACTTCGAAAAGGGGCGTGGTCCAACCGCACCTAATTGCAAACTAATAATTATAAGATATTTCCACAGATATTTCCAAGTTACACTTAAATGTACGTAAAAATCTCAAATTCAATATTTTTGAAAAATCGACCCCTAAAAGGGGGCGTGGCTTAAAACTTTATACGAACGAAATCTGGAGTGAGGTCTCCTTTACCTAACCTGCTACTGTTTTGTGTCATGCTTTCCTAAATTAGGCTCAAGGCCTGTCGAAATTAAGTTTTTCTGGAAAATTTTAGGTTTTTCTTCAATTCTGCCTCCAAATGTGGGCGTGGCCCAAAGTCTTGTAAGAGCAAAATGTGGAAATAAGCGTTTTCTACATAAAATATTAAGTTAATTTTTTTTCAATTTCGAGCAAAAATATTGAGTAAACTGCATTTGAAAATTTGCGTTTGCGTAAAATAAATGCTTATTGGATTTCCATTGGAAAAATTTTTACACTTGTACTGCTTCGCATGACGCGGACCTTACGTACGAAGTTTCAGCACCCTAGCTCAAAATTTTAGGGCTTAAAACATGTGACATACAGACGGACGGACGGACATGGCTCATTCGATTCAGAATTCGGTCTCGATCATATGCCCTTAAGGTCTTGGGGGCCTACCATTATTATTTCACCGTGTTACAAACTATGTGACAAACTTAATATACCTCCTATCCTATGGGATGGGGTATAAAAAACCAAGAAATCGAATCTATGTCTAGCATGTATTTATTTACGGTAAAAATATTCGCACTGAGTTAGTCCTTAAACGAATCTGTGTATTCAGAATCCATGTATACGTATATTTATTATCCGTATACAATGATGCACGGATAGTGACTGAAATAAATATACGTATATTGAGAATCCGGATATCAAGTTTGCGTATACTTATTATACGGATTCCGTATACACGTATAATTAAAGTATACAAAATCGTAAGCTCTGGTAGTTTAGTATATAGTTTTTTATGCCTCTTTTTTGAGAGATATGAACGAGACCGACGGGAGAATTGATTAAGCCACTGAAGAAACTGAAATCCCAGTAAATTGATTTTATAAGGTGAAATAAATTTAGGTGAAAAAAAAAATGCCTTAGATATTGATCACGTCCCCTTTTTGATAAGGCTTAACTTAAAATATTTTTTTTTTTTTCAAAAAAATGTATGTCCTATTCCACATACAGTGGTGTGCAAAATAAAAGGTGTATTTTTGGTTTGCGAATAATAGGTAAGAAGTCAATTGCTATCAGCAACTTGACTTCTCAGTAACCATCTTCTGATTGTTGAAGGTCTGACATGTATACTACTAAAATTTTATTTCGGAACGAGCTTTTCATAATAAAATTCATAGATATTTTGTTTTGTGTGAAACCATTTTCCCAAAAACTACACCTATTATTTTGCACACCACTGTACTATTATCTTCGAAATTTTGTCTTAATGTACTATATTTTTACACTATCTACTTTAGGAGGCTTGGCCAAACTAACATATTTGTAAGAATTACACTCGAAAAACGTCAAAATAGCTCTTATAAGACTCTTGTAGCGATCTCGATACTCTTCGAGCACAACCTCTTATTAAAAGATCCAGATGTGTTCTTGTAGCACTCTGCTTAGAGGAGTATTACTCCCCTATAGCTTGATTCTTATAACAGGAGTATTGACTTGAACTCTTGTAGAAATTAAGTTTTGTTGTAAGAGTCTTATAAGAGCTTAAACCTTGTAACAAGGGTACAACTATTGTAAGGTGGGATTAGCTCTGGTAATAAAATATTAAGTCTCATAAGAAAACTTCATAACTTCGGCCATTGACATTACAAAAAGGTAAAATTTTTCTTGCTTAAAGGCCTTTTATCTCAAACAAGACCGAATAGAAGTATGACAATTGTCATTTCATAGATGCACACTATATTTTTTAGAAATTACATTAAATACAACTAATTGTAATTTGCATGGCCAACAATGTTTGTGGGGTCTTTGAAATATCGAATATTTTTGATTGCCTTTATTTTTTCAGAAGCAAAATGCTTACTTTACCTGATATACTTTTAGCCGCATCACGTTTTAGTACAGCCTAATGCAAGAAAAGCGCCATCGTACAAATGGATCTTATTATTTTTAAAGTATCTTGTTCTCTTTTCGTCTTTATGTCCTTGTGAAAATTTAGAAGAAATGCACTTGCATCATTATATCTCTCTTTTTGGCAGAGGTAGAAATAAGAATACAGCTCTTACAACAAGAGTTACAGTTTCCCTATAAGAGCTTAATAACTCTTATAATTAGGCCATTTTATGCTTGTAAGGCTCTTATAAGACTCGTACATCGCGCTACAAAAGTAACATTCTAAGATTTTTACTCTTGGACATAAATCTTCTAAGACTCTCTTAGAGTCTCATATGAGCTAAGATGTTAGTAAGGGGTTTGAGAAAAAAGATTTTTTGAGTTGCTGGGCTTAAAAGCCAGAAAGCATGTAGCATCTTGCAGTTATCATGCAAAAACTTATCTTAATCTTGTGATCTTACAAAGTTATAATATCGACCCCCCTCCCTCTTTTTGGAGGTAAAGTGTAGGGGTAGTAAAGTGTAGGGTGTAAAGTTTAAGCAATTCATCGCAGACGGACTGCAGCTTTTACATACGCACGGTTGGACTTCGACTTGTTTTTAAGTTGTCTTAAGTTTTAATTATAATAAAGTAAATTTAAATTCACTCATGGACCTCAAACTATTCTGAGGTCCATGAGTGAATTTGTGTTTTTTCTTGAGTTGTGTAAATTAACTTTCATGGACATAATAAACAAATACATTATAATTTAAACTTTAATTTTATTTACCTAAATTGGTGGAACCCTGTATACCTAGCGTTGTGCGCTAGTGTCATTTGAAATATGAATAGGGAAGTACCTTCCTAACTATGCTTTTAATTAGGACTAATTTATGTTGAAAATATAACAAGTTATATTCATAACCTTGCCAACACAAAAGCAATTCGATTAAATTAACAGAAATGTGCTAAATTCTGTTTAAAATTTTAATTGAGCCTTGTTGCTGGTTTCATATAAAAACAAAAGCGGTGCGGGTAAAGTAATAAACAAATCAAAATAAATTTTTACTGCATGACAAACCAACAACAAAACTTCTTTATGATTCGATGCTTCGTTGTAGAGATATTGTAATTACCTGTCTTTTGACAAAATCATAAAGTTTATGCAAAAAGAATTATTTTTGTTTGTTCTTTCCAATGCGAATTCTTTCTATACTATTTGGTCCACCTATCTAAGGCAAGGGGATTGCGATTGGCATTATTAGCTATTTTAAGCTGCGAGCAGCTCAAAGTGGTTCTGACAAGCCCTCCGAAAAAATTATTTATCATATGATTTCCCTCTTAATTCGCCGTTGGAAATCAGCAAAAAATTATAGGTTCCTTATACATAACTGAGAAAAATGTGCTAGGAGTTATTTAAAAGAAGCATATGTATTCGGTTACACGTTTAAAGCTTAATAGGATTTGGCTTAATTCAAATTGTTACATACTTCAGTTCTTAAAAAACTATTATTTTAATTGATGTCTCTTTAAATCAAAGTCATTCGTGTTTGAATATTACATATGAATATTATATGAATATACCAATTTGCCCACTACAGCAGGTATATAATACCGAAGTAGCCGATATTGGTTATGTCCGATTTCCACGTGCTAAGAAACCACCCATTTATGAGAGACAACTAAGTTAACTAAACAAGTAGTTTACGCTTCCGTAGTGTTTATCGCGTTGGGTAGGTTGCTGTCCAGTGAATGCACCTACTAAGGCCGTTCATTCGTGCGGCTTCACCCTACGTCGCTAGATCGAAGGGTCTTGTTCTTTGTAGTTGCCGCTCGTACGGATCATTTTATTGTTGCAATGAACATGAAGGCGAGCATTTAGCTTTAGAGCAAAGTTTGTTACTTCTTCGCTCACGGTAACTATTCCTAAATCTCTGTGAATATCACTTTTCCTAATATACCATGGATCATTCATTGACAATTGCTCTTAGTGTCTTGTTTTGGAAAGTCTTCAACATGGACATGTTGCTCGGCTTGGTACAACCCCAAAGTTGTATACTGTATGTCCAGGCTGGCTTTCACACCTGCCTGTACAAGATCAGCTTATTATATATGCTTAATTTCGAAAATCTTCCGATAAGCCAAAACATTTCCCTGGGCCTAATCTCGAGCTCGTCACGCTTCTTCTTTACGTGTGGTTTCCACCTAAGTTTAGCGTCCAGTGTCATCGCTTCATTTGCATAAGGTATTTGTGCAGAATTTATGAACAGAGGTAAATTGTTAACCCTTTTGTAAGTGAAATTCACATACGTAGACTTGTTCTCGCCAAGTCTTCGTCCAGACACAAATTCTGTCCAATACTCGTTGGAGGTTTCTCGTTGATGACTAGACTGATTCACCTGTTACCAGGATGGCAGTATCATCCGCAAACGTGGCCACGACTGTCTCGACATCTAGAGGCATGTCTCTTGTGTAGAGCAGGAACAGGGTCGGACCGAGGACACTTCCCTGCGGTACTCCAGCTCGAATTTGCTTGAAACTCGAGCATTCAGTACTACACCTAACACGAAAGAGTCTGCTTTCAAGATAGTTTTTCAATATTCTAAACATGTCTCCCGGCAAGTTTTGCAGTAGCTTATATTTCAAGCCTTCGTGCCACACATTGTCGAAGGCTTGCGATACGTCGAGGAAAGCCCTTGAACATATTTTGTTCTCTTCTAATGCTTTTTCAATTTCATGCGTTATTCTGTTGACTTGATCTATTGTGAATGGTTAGGTCTGAAACCGAATTGATGATCCGGGATCAAGCGTCTTTCTGCAATAATTGGTTGTAATCGCTTCAGCAGAAGTTTCTTGAATACTTTTCATATTATCGGCAGAAGCGATATGGTCCTATAAGATTTTTTATCATTTGCACATTTCCCCGACTTTGGAACCATAATGACTTCAGCAACTTTTCATTGCCTTGAAACGTATTGACTAGTAGCTTGACTAGTGCCTTTTTCGGTAGTTCTTTCAATATTTTGCCTGTGATCAGGTCGTAACCCGGGGCCTTATTATTTTTAAGTCTGCGTATTGTCTGCCGAAGTTCGGCTAATGACACTTTTTTCATATTGAAGCTGTCAGGTTCCATGTTGTTGCTTTGAACGTCAGCCAACGGTGGACCGTCGAACGGCTTGAATGTTTCTTCCAAGTTTTCCGCAAACAAATACGCTTTCTCTTTGTCTTCTTTTGCCCATTCGCCATCTTTTTTTATTGGGGCCGAGTGCATTAAAGGTTTCTTAATGGACTTAACTGCTTTCCACAGTGAGTAGCTTGAGCTCCTATCCGCCGGCCGCCAAGCCTTCAAGGTATTCAGTGGTCTCACGATTTTTAAAATCTTGCAACATTTCTTTCAGTTTGTTAGAGAGAGAGGTGGTTCAAGAGGGTTTTGTCTGGGGAGCCCACATTCAAAATAAAAGGACAATAATGAAATTGAACAGAGCTGTTACATTCAAACTCGAATCATTTTAGAATAAATTTAATCGAAGTAAGTATACAAGATCGGAAAACAGTGCATTATCGGCACCGTCATCGCGTCATCGTCAAAAAGCTATTTCAAGTGAATCTCTTGCGAGAAAAGGACTCTTTTTTGTAAGAAGTTATTACATCTCAATACTGTCAGAAGTTAAGGGTTGCGAATCTGTAGAAAGTCCTTTTTTATGAAGGAAAATCATGATATCATGTAGCAGAGGAATTCTCAAATAAGAGTCAACAAGGTGTCAACAGTCAGAACAACAATCACCACATATGAGGTACAAGGACTTATTTCTGGCCAACATCATTATAAGGATTTTCAGTACTAGTCAGGGCACTCGAATAAAGATGGGGCGGGTGGGCCCCTGAGTGGGTCAACGTCAGCTTTTATATTCGCAAACAGGTTACTGGTGCCCCATGCCCTCTGTCCTTGGACTGAAATATAGATCTTGGGCTGAAACATAGATCTGCCCCACCAAGTTCTGGGGTTGAACTGCGGATAACCATAACCTGAAGTCAAAAGTCATTGATTGTCAAGCCGGTTAGTCATCGCCTTGTTGTGATACGCATCATAAAGGCACTTTCTAAAACCTCAGCATATGTGCATGTGCAAAGACCTCCTACAGAAGATACTGAAGACCCGATAAAGAGGAACTTTTTATCCTCCTAAATTATGGCTTGGAGAATTCTTTAAATCCTTACCCCAAGGCTCGACGAGACCAAAAAGACCGAACCTTCATTTGAACGACCAAGCCATCACGCATGCCGGAGTGTTTCGTTCGACAATTGGAAGCAGATCGCAGAGAATGGATTTGCAGATCGCAGAGAGTAGAAACCCTCCATGGGTCAGGAGCCCTATAAGTAATTATAGGAAGTTAAAATGTGTGATAGAAGCAATAAGAGTGCTAAAGACTTATAACATGCAGGGATAAGCTTCGGTGTTTGATGTAGTAGCTTTGGTGTAGAGTTCTCAGGTTCCGTACTTACGCAGCCGTTTGTTCTGCAAGGGAAACCTGCTTCTTATTTAAGATCATTTGGTCTCAAAGCCAGTTTTTCTGATCGATGTGTATTTCGTTCGGTCCCGTCTGCATAGGCGAAGAGTGGAGGAGGAGATATAACATCGAACTGTTCGGGCTCTACTAGGCCCAGGTCCACCCCGGACTGTAGTGCCACCTTAAGTAAGTAAGTAAGTAAGTGTTTCGTTCAACGATCTTGGCAATCTGAATACTCTTCGGGGGGTGTTGCCAAGAAAGTCCACCCAGACACACATCTTTTCGACTATTGCCGAATATCAATTATGTCTTTTGTTGAAAAAATTTAACGTGAATTATAATGACCAAAACACACATCGGGGGTTTTTCTTTTTTCGTTCAGAGCAGAGCTCGAACTGCCAAACGAAAATTGCGTTTCTTTTTGTGCTCAGAGTAATCCGAGCACGTAATTTGTATTTCTTTTTTCTCTCAAAACATGATCAAAGCGCGTTTAATGTGCTCGGAATAATTTGACCGAGCACTCTGAGCTAATTGCTGAGCACAGCGAAATGATAGTTTGTTGTTCTAAGGCCTAAGTAAAGGCGTATGAAGAATTATTGTTCGGTGAAATTATATTTCTCTTGCATCATTTTCGGCTTGTAACAAAAATTTTGGCAATTAACTAAATAATGTGCTCAAGTGCGTTACAAAATCAGAACAGAGTACTCTGAGCGCACTCGGGTCAGAGCAGGCTCAGAGAGCTCGAGCTCTGTTCAGTGCTCTACTATGAACTAAACCAGTGAGTAAGTGTCCGAAACCAGAAGTTACAGTCCGTAAAACGGACCTTTGAATACCCCATCCTATCCCACATTGTAAAATGTTGACGGCATAGTTATTTTTTGACATTTTATAAGTAATGCAAACTTTGAAAAGGGGCGTGGTCAAACCGCCCCTAATTACAAACTATTCATTATAAGATATTTCCACAGATATTTCCATTTCTGTACACTTAAATGTACGTAAAAATGCAATTTTTTGGTTCAAATTCAATATTTTTGAAAAATCTACCCCTAAAAGGGGGCGTGGCTAAAAACTTTATATAAACGAAATCTAGACTGAAGCATTGTTTACCTAACCTCCTATCTTTTTTTCATGCTTTCCTATATTAGGCTCAAGGCCAGTCGAAATTAAGTTTTTCTGGAAAATTTTAGGTTTTTCTTCAATTCTGCCTTTAAATGTGGGCGGGGCCCAAAGTCTTGTATGATCAAAATGTGCAACTAGCGTTTTCTACATAAAATATTTCGCAATTTTTTTTCAATTTCGAGCAAAAATATTAAGTCAACTGCATTTGAAAATTTACCCTTAAAATAGATGCCACGCTTACAAGAGGAGGTTTACCAATTAAATTTGTCTTTTTTGTGTCTTACATTGACTAAGAAATGCTAAATGTGAATGTTATGAAAATATGAAATATGAAATTCAGTCTGACCCCTTGATCGAACATGTGAACTGATTAGCAATAGTCAGTACGCATAAGAAACCTGTTTCTGTTTTTTCTCTAATTCTTTCCGGTCGCAGAAGGACGAACGCACATGGCTTAATCATTTCACCTGTTTGCTTCGACCATATCTCTGTGTGTTACAAACTATGCATTAAAAATAATATACCCTGGGTCGGGTATTTGCCTAGAGTTAGTATAATGTGAGCTTCTCAACTGAACTTTGTCGTGAATGTTTCCATCTATCAGCAAAGTATCTTGATCCAGCCCCCTTGGAACACGAAAAAAAGTTAATTGGCAACTCAAAGGAGCCCTCCCCATGACCTCTACCATGCATGCTGTGTGCATTTCAGGTGTTCTTACAGATATGGAGGGAGCGTACAATTTTTTGCCGATTACGAACGGCGGGCGGATTGAGATGTCCCTCATGACAAGTAATACTCTCGGAAGGTTTGTAAGACCGCGGAAGCGGGGTCATAAAGAACTTCTATTAACCAGACGGATTCGAACCCGGGGAATCGTCCACAGCAGTGCAACACATTCACCATTGCACCACGGCACCAACGGAGTGCCAGACGAAGAAAGGTCAGCTTGTTCTAACGTTCTATGTATATTTCTTGAGTTGATGCCCTTGTCGTTCACCAGAATTTCTAAGAAAATAAGTTCACCTTGGAAGTTTTGAAATCTCAACATAAATTTGCCTCCAAATAAGTACAACAAGTTTACCGGGCTATTTTTCGGCTAATTTTCCGAGGACCTTTTAAGTATTATCTTAGCTTGAGATTTATTACCTTAACAGTATCGCATTCAGCGATGAATTAAATTTAACAGTGAACGTTTTTAGCCTTCATCGATTTTGTGGGCGTGTTGGAGGCAAATTTTTCATTACCAGATTTACACAGCTAATTGATTGAATTCTTTCAACTAGAAAATTGAAATTGAATAAGGGACCTTGAATTATTAAATTTATTTAAGAACTAGATGTATACAGTTGCACCATTTTTCATATTTATAAATCTGTACCAAATAAAAGCGAAAGCTTTATTGTCAGTCATTTGGGCCTCATGAGCTCTATATCAGCCATAAGAGTCATATCGTCGTCACTCGTTGTCTAAATGCCTCCGTCTGAGATCAAACTACAGCACATTTCAAAAAAGCAAACATAAGTAACCAAACAGCCTTCAATTCTATAGAAGCAATGACAAATTAAATGTAACCTGTCAAACCTCAAACTAAACCTTGAACTTTATCTACCTCGAACATAAATCTTACAACCGGTAATGGTCTTAAAAAAAGAAATAAAAATTAACAAGCCCCCTCTTTGATAAGCCAATAGGCAATCTAAACAAAGCTGATAAACAAGTGATAACCTAAACTAGATGACAACGACACGACGACAGTGAAGCTACGCAACCCACCATTTAGCTATAAGGAATGATAAATCGCCAGTTTTACCAACAAATCTAGCTCGTTAATGTGTTTAGAATTATTCAAGTCGTAGTAAGGTTTTCTTTAGACGATGGCATTTATAGCACAAGGTTTTGTAAGATACTGCCGACACGTCTAGTTATTTAAATTAATTCATCTTATCTAATAAGCGAAAAGGCAATAACTAAAAGGTTGGCGGAATCTTTTGTACTCACGGCAGGGCACTGGCAGTCAGCGCTAAAAGGTGAAATGTGCACTGGTGGGTAACCCCCAATCTAGAGTCGTAGATATCGCAATGATACCCACTAATAGCGCCAAAGCACCGTATGTACCTACGATAATAATTCGAGCGTACGCCGACGGGTAGTGAACTCGAGTGTCTGCCAGGTTGTAGGCGAAAGAATAAAGCTAACACTTAGCAGGTCATATTCTTTTAATTGCCAAACAGCCTTATTTTTATTTTTATCTATCTGGTTATCTCTTGTGTTTCTATTTTATTTCGGTTTTTGTTTTGGTAAACTTTAAACTACATGTTTTCCCGCATCATCACGCCGCCGCAGTACGGGGAAGAACGAACGCTTAATTATTTAATTCGAGACATAAATAATTCATAACGAAAAAAACCGGTGTTAGATGATAAGTTTTAATTTTGTCTGCTTTGAAACAGCGAAACAAAAACAAAAAGCAAAAATTCTCAGCCTCATCGAAGCTTATAAATATAAACATTGAATTTGACATGCCACGATCGCACAACACAAAAAAGCATCGACTAGCCATGACGGGTGGCGTTCTCGCAATTAGTCTCTTTATCTTGTGTCTATTCGGCACCACAGTTTACTCGAATAACCTGCGCGGAAGCAAACGCCTGCAGGGCTCCACCGCCAACAACTCCTCGTCGGACACCACGATAGAGCTGCTTCATGTGGTAAGCCAACAACAACACTTCACTGAACGCATTTTCCTTCGCAATTGGTCAATTAAAATCCACACAATAGATACTTTGTGCTCGGAAAGCACCACCCAAAGAACTCTATTGTTATCGAGGCCGAACTGAACTAGAAAGGCCTGATTCTCATTTAATTGGTTAATAACCAAGGGTAGAAGAGAAATTTTTGAAAAAAAATACAAAAAAAAGAAATACTTTTAATGTCAACAGTGTGATATGATAAGAGTGCGCGATCGTGTAGCACCTATTTCATTGCGTTTAGTTCACTTGCGACAATGAAAGCTCTGAGCTGGCAGCTCTTAACCCGGTAGTCGTCGTGACGCTATTTATGGCTTTATTTTGTAATTAATTCGACTCGTGTCTGGTTCTGGTTGTTTTACACGTGGAAGTGCAGGTGCTTTTGTGCATTATTCAACTTAAAGACGAGTTTTTTATTCATACGATTAATATTTCTAATTATTGTAAATCGTGTTGCTTTATGGGGAGGCTTACGTGTACGTGTCTGTAGGTAGCTTACCGCACTTGAACTTGTCTTGCTGTGGCCAGATTAATCCGGATTGAGTAAATCAAGTGCAACTGTAATCTGCGTTGCACCGTAACCAAATCAAGTGTGGCATTCATGCACAGCTAGCCTGATTGTGATAGCGGGAGGCAAATTTGAAATCAAACTCCAAAGGCTATGAATATACAGTAGTTTGTGAAATAGGTCATCAAAATTTAATTTCCGGGTAGGTGTTCGTTCAAAATCCATTCATTTTGCTATAAAAACAAAAAATATTGAAATCTGGTTATAAAATTCTAGGTGCGTTCTACAAAGGACCTCTAAAAAGTGTTTATTTCGGTTTGTGGTTTTTTTACTTATACAGAAGCTTGAATACTTTAATAATTAAGATCTGATAATTTAAACCCTGTCTGGGGTTATAAGTGAGACCTTACAAAATTGGTTTAAAAAATGTTGCTCCTAAACTAGATTATATTACGATTGGCTTAAAAAAAAATTTTTTTGCAACTTTTTTTGCGTTTAGCGGTGGTTCATCCACCTAGCATTTCCTATCGCATCCTTAAAACGTGAATCCAAAGACAAGTCAACGCACTCATTAGTCTTATCAGACGAAAAAGCTCCCGAAAATTGCACCGCACCAGGGGTCTTAGATCCAACATGAAAATACAAAAAATTGATAAAAACATTGCAATTGTCTGTTACAAATCGTGTAGAGTCTTGTGTAATCAGTCTTTGAGGGTGGGTTTTTGTTTTTCTGAAACTTTAAGTTGACCTCCAATACTTCTACCTTACCTCTCAGCCTGAAATATATTTACATGCAAATTTCCGCCTCTTCATTTTTGCGCTATCAATGGGATCTTAATAGTGAAAAAAGTTCTGAAGCCATTGAAGAACTGAGAACTGAACGTTTCACTCGAAAGAGTAATTTCTCAACAGAGACACTCCCACGAATGCTAATGTTATCGCTTCTTACGACTACAATCGGCAATGGACCTTAGAAATCTCATTTCGACAGCTTGAACCTAACCGTGATCAAAATCTTTTGGTAGTTAAAAATATTTCATACTAGAAAATAGTTATGGAACGAATTCTGTAATACTGAAATGAAATCAGACCCTTTTTCGCTATAAGTCATCAATTTTAGAAGAGCCGGTGTAGCTCTTCTAATATTGGCGTATGGGAGAACTTACAATTATTCTTGACGGTTCTTGTGAAAAAGACTTCGAACCATTCTGCTTAGATTTGGCTCCATAAGCAGTTTTTGCAGTTTGCACTGTTCAAAATCAAAATAACCAAAACTTCCGAATTGACGTAACCTTTCATCCCAGCATCATTATTGCAATTGGCCTCAAACTTATTCCGCGTCCGATCTTTGGACCATATAAGGATATGAAAGTTATCTTCAAAAAGCAGATCACTTCCTCTTACACCATCCGGTCTGAATCATTGCTCGCCTATACTACGGCCAGATCTAGTCGACCACGTAAAGGTATGCTAATAATTAAATGCCATTGACCAGCACACAGCTTCTGCAGTTTATATAAAAAACTGCAAACAGAACTGTTTATATTCATTTGAAGCTCTTCCAGTATTCTCTAGATCATAACCATTTCTCTAATCTGTAAATTATTTAAAAACCAGCTAAACACATTGCCGGATTGGGGTCGAAATTCCGGAATGGCTTAAATTCTTTTTACGAAATTCTGGTTGCAAAATTTAGCTTTCAAAAATCTGCTTTTCAAAATTTAGTTTAACAAGATATGAGAATGTCACTTTTACAAAGCGACACAGTAGTATGCACGGGCAAATCCCTTGCAACCCCATTCCCCTGCCTATTCATTTTGCATCTTTAATTTCTTAAAAAAAGTGAAAAGTTTAGTAAAAGTTAAAAAAGTTTAGCTTTTCTCAGAATTTTGAAAAGCCGAATTTTATTGCGCAAATTTTTGAAAGTTAATTTTTGACCCATGCCTTAATATATCAAAATGGACTTCCAAAAACCTTTACGATAACTTTTTCTTAAAGCTTACAGAAATATAAATAACTTCTTAAACTATGAATATCACACTCTCTCTGATCCCCTTGTTTGAAAAAGGGGAACTATTGACTCTGTTGTGAAATCGTTAGGCGTATTTCTACTTTACACCTTTTCTTCAAAATTTCTGGCCATTTCAAGCAGCATTACTGTTTTGTCTGGCCTCAAGTAATGAAATACTCTCTTGACTTCCTCAAACTCGAAGCGGCGAACATTATACGATAAAAACGACCGGGATAGGCTTAGTTCGTAGAGCAATATATTCCTACTTAACCATTTTCTTTTGTGAAGCACCACAAGTTCTGATCAAACCTTACGAGAATTTTCAACAATTTCTATTAATTTTACAACATTTTCACGAATACCTATATAGAAAGTTTTTTTGGAAACTTGTTCTGAGATCAATAATAGTATAGGGCGGCAGGATCATTTTGGCAGCAAATTTCAGACCGAAAGAAAAATTAAGAAAGTTCCAATTCTGTTGTGTTTAGCTTTAATCACCGGGGGTCACTGTACACTCAATATGCTCTAGCTTTTTTGAAAACATACATTTTGCCCATTTGGCCCATACATTTTGTTTCATAACAACGCACAGTCATATAGACAATATTAACGAGGTAATATGTATATGGGTCCGAGCAGACCTTGTTGTACTTTTTACTACCTCCCAGGCTATGGACCGGCAGGCTAATTTTCCATCTCATTTAACATTCAATAATCGCCAGTGGAAAATTTGCTCACACACGTCGCTTTCTTTGCTTTGATCATCTTCCAAATTTTGCTCCGTCGACGTGGGCCCTTTTCTCTCCTCAAAAAGAAGTGTGCTGTCGTTGTCCTTAGATTTAGTCCTCTATCTTGTATAAACCTTTCTTCCTCCGGGACGGCCAGGACGGTTTTCCATCTCTGTTCCTTGACTGCTTCGCCAGCTTTATTGTAACTAGCCGTCTTCAGTTTTTCACCCGTAATTGGCTCACGTTCGAACGTCCTTTTCTGACATCTGTGGTCCCCCAGTCATGTCAATCCACGGACTTACATAAAGCACACTTGTGGGAAAGTTTAGGATATTGAATGTGTCGTTAGGCTCACTTAGGTGTTACAGTGGCCTAGACCCCCTAATCGCCTTTTACGACAAGCCCTATCTTTTCGTTTCGAGGGGCGCTGCAGCCATATTCTCACCCATAGCTGCACGAGGAAGCCTCCATGCAAAAGAACCTAGGTATCTCCAGAAAAATGGAGCACGACCGGCTCAATTGGTATTGCCACGTTCAAAGGAGAGATCCTACGAACCCCGTCAAAAACAATGTCAATCAACATTCCAGCGCAATCGCGAAGGAGAGGAAGACCTTAACATTCATGATCACACAAATACAACGACAACAGCATTTATTTGGCCTCAGTGTTGAAGAGATCCAAAACCGGATGGCCTGCCGGTATATCCTGAGGTCAAACCGGCGTACCCCACAAGCGTACCATTAGGAATGCAGTAGAGTTGGAGGCCTATAATCCATCACTTTAGATTATAACCTCGCGCCTAAACGAAAAAGAAGAAGAAGAATTGACTCACCTTCCCTGCGGGAGTGTGCTTAATTTTTGCTTTTGTCAAAAAATTCCGCTTTTCAGAAGTCTGCTTTTCAAAATTCTCACGAGAGCAATAAAGTTCTGCTTCTTTTACTTCTCGTTTTTAAAGAACCAAAAGGTAGAAAAAAACAGCAGAGTTTTTTTTCCCTTTATTTTTTTATTATAAATATTTTACTCTGTCCTTTCGTGAAATGTAACTTTTATAGAATTTGTAAATAGAATGTACATTTATAGAATTTGTAAAGCAGAATTTCGAGAGAAGAATTTTTATAGCAGAATTTCGAACCCAACCTTCTTCCTTTGCGTGTGTCACTTCAGTCTCGATTTTTCTCTACTGGGGTTCGATTCAGCGATATTATTGGATGGTGAATTGATTTAGCCACACAGTTATTTTCTTAAAAGAAACCCTTACACCAGGCCGCTTCGCTCCACAAATTTATTTTGCAGAATAATGTTGAAAGAAGGTGACGCTCTTCTGGTAGCTTTTTATAAAACGGTTGAATTCTTTTAAAACGTTTCTTAAGCGTTCCTTGTCTTCTGAATTTCACCTGAAGTCACAGTCATCAGTCTTAGCTTGTGATTTGGTGGCAAATATTAAGCGTCGCGTAAATTATACAAATTGCATGCCAGGAGATGGTAAGCAGTTGTCTGCTCGTAGGTGCGCTCGCAAAACATGAACATCAAAAATCACTCCTAAAATACACGAGTGTAAAGTTAACGAATCTATCAGTGTTCTTTGATTTAAATTCTCCCAGTTTGACGTGTATTCGTGGATGTTCTTAAAGAGGGTATGGTCCTTATAAACGAGGCGTTAATGGAACTTCTCTCAGTTTTTGCTTGATGCTGGTAAGCTCCTATTCCAATAACACTCTTCAAGTCGTGATTAACATGGCTATAAAAACATTGAAGTCCCTCTTAACAGTATCAACTGTATCCAAATAAGTCGCATATTGTGACTCTCTAGTTGGTGCCTACATAAGCACTTCGATTTGTTTTAAGAAGACAGCCCATCATTCAGTTTTTGTACATATTTCTTTTGGTTAGGAAATGGGCTAACCCAGTCCAACTATGCGAAAAATCGGTAGATTCGTATACTTTGTTGCATAAAATTTTGTAAGCACAAAACTTTCAAGTATTGACTTTTAAGGCTGGTCAAAGCTGAGCTAGTCAGAAAGTGGTCATGTTTTTCTCGTCGGTGTTCCTTTATAAAACTTGATTGCACTTTAAAAAGAAAGTGTGAAACGAAAGGTAACCGTGACTTGACTATGTTAAGGCCAAACTGTGGAATCTGTTAGCTCGGTTTGTGCTTTGTTTATCAGGATAGAACTCATTTGGTTTTAAGTCGTACACCTACGTACTAGAAAATCGTCTGCAGGTTGACGGTGGTCCTTTAGTCCACGCACTAGAATTTCTGTCTACAAAAATCTAAATGGTAGAAATTTTGTGAAACACTCTTTCGGTTTCGAAGATTCTGCTGACGATGAAATATTTCCGGCAACATTAGATTGATTCTAGCTAGGCATAGCAAATCGATTGAGCTGGCTTAGTCAACATCAAAAAATCTGAATATTATTTTGTACAATTTTGTGCTTATCCTAAACAGCTTAATACTTTTAATTGTGTATAAAGTTTTGCAACTTAAACCTGACTCAACCAAAGAGCAAACAATGAAGTGAGCTGACAATATTGCTTAAAGCAATTTGATCTCCCAAATTATACCTAAAATTATAATAATGAAAACCTGTGAGATCTCGTAACCGTAGAATTTGTTCGAGTAAGTCAAGTAATTAATCAGCGTAGCTGATACACCGGTTCAATGCCGCTGTTTAGGAAAAGTATTGGCTGATAAAAACTTGATATGGCGTTTCAAAAATGTGGACTAAACTTCGATGGCTTATGCAACACAGCCTTGGCAAACTTGACTATTACACAGATCTTATAATTTTTTAGTCCAAACGAAAAAAATTGCACTTTGTTTTATTAATATTTATTTTCACGAAATACGTGAGTGAAATTCCCTCTTGCCTTGATAATGACTGTAAACGCCTCATACAATAATTCTCGTTATCTTGTGAGTTCGTGCGATAATGACTTAAAACGATTCATCCGACGCAATTAGTTCCAAACATGAGTAAATTTAATAATGGCACTTGTTTATGTTAAAGATTTTCAGACATGGCCCAAGAACCCCAGCAGACACTTATCCAAATGACCCTCATGTTGATGAGAAATTCTTCCCCTTTGGATGGGGACACATAACCAATGTAAGTTGAAAAGCCTCTAATTAAAAATATAAAAAAAAATATTGTAGCAATTTGCACTTGTTTTATAGAATGGCAAACGAGAGCTTTTTAACATCGGCTCATGGCTTAGGAAACGTTATAACAACTTCCTGGGGTCACTTTATGTGCCAGACGTAAGAAGTTCATTAAACTATTTAGAAAAGGATATTAGATCAAATTTGTTCCTTCCAGTATGTTCACGCTCAAACAACGGGAGTAACCAGGACTTATATGTCAATGGCCACAGTGCTGGCAAGTCTTTGGCCTCCAAAGAACACCCCAATGGAGTGGAACAACAAGTACAACTGGCAACCAATTCCAATTATGTCCCAGCCTCTGGAAGAAGATAATGTAAGCACGAATCATTTGTTCTATTTTTGCATGGTGATTAAACTTTCTCTCTCTTAATTATAGCTTCTTTTGGTGCGAACTCCCTGCCCTAGGTATTATGAGGCGCTTAAGGAAGTCTTCCAATTGCCTGAAGTAAAAGCCGAACTCGAACCCTACGAAAGTCTGTTCAAGGAACTCACTGAAATTACTGGATTAAACATTACCACTGCTGAGGATGTACAATCGGTGTACACTACTCTTCTAGCTGAAGTATGTAAAACTTGTTCTGCCAAAAGATCAATAATCAATCGGTTCTTTGAATTGTAGAAAGAATTCGGCTTGACCTTACCGGAGTGGACAAAGGAATACTATCCCGAAAAAATGCAGTTCTTGACCGAACAAAGCTACATTTACAATATCTACACACCAGAGATGCAAAAAATCAAAGGAGGCACGCATTTATTATTTTTTTTTTATCACTTTGAGTTTGCTAAAATTTTTGTTTTCCCATTTTAAGGACCTTTCCTTAAGAAAATGTTCGACGAGATGAAAGCAAAGCGTGACGATAAATTGAAGCCAAAAGATCGTAAGCTCTATATTTACACTGGTCACGATACATCGCTTGTGAACATTTTGTCCGCCCTCAAAGTATGGGAGAGGCAATTGCCACGATATTCGATCATGGCACTCTTCGAGTTGCACAAAAATAAGAAAACTGGTGAATACCATGTCGAGGTATGTCGGATTAACATTCTTCTTGCTCATAGATTTTTCATAAGTTTTCTTCCATAGATATTCCTGCGCAACAATCCCAAGTCACCGGCTAAGCCATTAACAATTCCTGGCTGTGATACAAAGTGTCCGCTGGACAAGCTGCTCGAATTGGCTAAGGATGTCATACCGACAGAAGAATCTCTAAGTTCGTGCAGTGCAAAGGATCCAACCTTTACGGAACCACCACCAAGTGGACCTTAGATATAGTTGCATGTATTTTTTTGTATTAGTAGTAAATTGGTATTAAACTAAGCAACATGTTTTTAAGTTGCAAAGTAAAATGTAAGGACAGATAAATTTGTTAAATTAAAAAAAGAATCTCAAAGGTTTCTGGTGTCGTAGTTCATGTGTTTTGCTGTGATGCTAAAAGATCGATTATCATCCATGTGCCAGAAAGCTTTGCATTATTTCATAGCTCTCGAAGACTTTGCTTTAACGATGACTTTGTAGTTATTGACATACAGTTTTGCACCTTTTTGTATTCTAGCTTGTAGGTCTATAGGACTTGACTGTGCAAGTCAATTTGCAATATTTGTTAACTTGGTGCTTGAATTTAGAAAAATGCTTATCTATGATCTTTTCCTCTCTGTGCCTCATTATTCAATCCCAGCCTCTACAGAGAATCCATTTTCCCATGATATAAGAATCTATGACATTGATAAGGACAAAAAAAAAAGATGATGCTCTTTCTTTAAAAAAAAAAAACAATGACTTGGTATTTTCTTTATATTTACTAGTTTACTACTAGTATGATAATGCGTCATAAGATTGATAAGCACTTGAATTAAGGTCAATTGATCTTCTCTTTTTAGTCGCCTATATAGTCAAGAAGAAAGAAAGTTCCGCATTAAGTCTCGTCATATTGACGTGTGAGTAACACAGTAGGTTTTTTCCAAGGAAAAATTAAAACACATCTGAAAAGTACACAAAAAAAGGTTAAAGTCTAATGCCGCCTGAATTACATTTACTGTTTTCAATGCCAGACATTGGTTCTGTTCTCCATTGGACTACACTTGCTTTGTTTGATCAAAATTTTGATTTAAGAAAATATTGACTCGGTTAGTCTGGGTGCAGCTTAGTAAGCGGAACACAGTTTAGCAAAGCATCAACTTATTAAAAGCGAGAGTGAAAAGGTTAGAATACTTTAAAAATTCTGTCACTTTTCATATCCAACACTTAGGCCTATTATAAAGGTCGTTCGTGTTAGGTACCACATGGAACTAAAATGTTTCGCCTCCCCGTTGAACTATTTTGAGAACTAAACTTGTATGAAGCTTGAGTGTCACAATTATTTTGTTGTCAGTTAGATCCAAGGTAGGTTGCTATTTTGGTTCTGAGAAAGAAAGGGGCATGTGCAGAGAAGGTAGAATGTGTTCTGTTCTACCGCTTGGAAAAGTCTTTAGAATATATTTTTTTTTTTTTTTCCGTGGGTAGGAAAAACCTTCATAGGCACTACGAGGACCGGCCGCGCGTGCTCATAGTAGTGTGAGATTCTTACTCACTAAAAAACCTCCCATTTTCCGTCAGACTACGACTAAGTTTCCTTAACAAGTAGTTCAAGCTTCTGTAGTAATCGCGTGTGGCAGGCTGCCTTCCAACGAAGGCACCTACAATACCGTCAATTTATGCGGTTTCATCTTATGCTGCTCGAAGGCTTGAAATATAAGCTACGGCAAAACTTGCCGGAAGACATGTTTAAAATATTGGAAAATTATCTTGAAAGCAGACTCTTTCGTGTTAGGTGTAGTAGTGAATACTCGAGTTTCAAGCAAATTCGGGCTGGCGTACCCCAGGGAAGCGTCCTCGGTCCGACCCTGTTCCTGCTCTACACAAGAGACATACCTCTAGATGACGAGACTGTCGTGGCCACGTTTGCGGACGATACGGCCATCCTGGCAACAGGTGAATCAGTCGAGTCATCAACGAGAAGCCTCCAACGAGCATTGGACAGAATTTGTGTCTGGACGAAGACTTGGCGAATCGCTCTTAACGAGAACAAGTCTACGCATGTGAATTTCACTTATAGAAAGGTTAACAATTTACCTCTGTTCATAAATTCTGCACAAATACCTTATGCAAATTAAGCGAAGTATCTGGGGATGACACTGGACGCTAAACTAAGGTGGAAACCACACGTAAAGAAGAAGCGTGACGAGCTCGAGATTAGGCTCAGGGAAATGTATTGGCTTATCGGAATTGGCTATTCGAAATTAGGCATATATAACATACTGCTCTTGTACAGGCAGGTGTTAAAGCCGTCATGGACATACGGTATACAACTTTGGGGTTGTACCAAGCCGAGCAACATGTCCATGTTGCAGACTTTCCAAAACAAGACACTAAGAGCAATTGTGAATGCTCCATGATATATTAGGAATAGTGATATTCACAGAGATTTAGGAATAGCTACCGTGAGCGAAGAAGTAACAAACTTTGCTCGAAAGCTAAATGCTCGCCTTCATGTTCATTGCAAGAATGAAATGATACGTACTCTCAACGAGACTCTTAACGATGTAAACAACGAGCGACGACTACAAAGAATAAGACCCTTCGATCTAGCGACGTAGGGTGAAGCCGCATGAATGAACGGCTTAGTAGGTGCATTCACTGGAAAGCAACCTATCCAATGCGATTAACACTACGGAAGCGTAAACTACTTGTTAAGTTAACTTAGTTGTAGTCAAGAAGTATTATGAGAGAGCGAAAATTTACTACTATGAAGTGCGTTCTGGCAGTTTCATAGTGTCTCTCATAAATGGGTGGTTTTTTAGCACGTGGAAATCGGGCATAACCAATATCGGCTACTTCGGTATTATAAACCTGCCATAGTGGGCGTATTGGTATCTTTGAAAGATTTTGGAGTTTTAGACTCCGTCCACCCTAGTATTCAACACAAAAAAAAAAAAAATCTTATGCTGCTAGATCTAACGGTCTCAGTCGTTATAGTCGGCGCGTAAGATTTGTCTGATCCAAAGTTCGGATAATTTCATTGTTGCAGTGTCCGCGAATACGAGTACTAAGTTTGCGAGCAAAGTTTGTTACCTCGTCAGACACGGTTGCGATTCCTAGATCTCGGTGTAGATCACTATTTCTTATGTACCATGGAGCATTAACGATTGCTCTGAGTGTTTTATTTTGAAAAGTTTCTAAAATAGATATATTGCTTAGTTTACTATAACCCCATAATTGTATAATTGTATACCGTACGTCCAAGATGGTTTTAGCACTTGCTTATACAAAAGCAGTTTGTTGTATATGCTTAGTTTCGAAAATCTTCCGATAAGCCAATTCATTTCTCTTAACTTGATTTCGAGCTCGTCGCGTTTCTTTTTAACGTTCCTAGATATTTCGCTTCATTTGAGTACGGGATTCGTACCGAGTTAATGAATAAAGGTTTGTTGTTTATCTTTTTATAAGTAAAGTTAACATGCGTTGACTTAGTCTCGTTAAGGACAACTCGCCAGCTCTTCGTCCAGTCGCATATTTTGTCTAAAGCGCGCTGGATTTTCCCTGTTGATAATTCAACTGTCGTATCAATAGCGAGAATAGCAGTGTCGTCTGCGAACGTAGCTAAAATTGTTCCCTCATCGTGGGGTATGTCTCTTGTATAGAGCAAAAGAGAGTCTTTAGAATATGACCTCAAACCATTTTGTTATGATACAGGTTGTTGTACTAATAAGCGATCTATTGAGGGCGATCGAACTCTTAGCGCGTTTTAGATCCAGCTTTAGCAAAAGCATTTAGTCCATAAGTGTCTATAAGGTTTGTTCTCTCGATTGCTTCCCGATTGGGAGCATTTTTTAGGCAAGATTGGCGAGTTCGACATCGTTTAAGTTTTGTTCCCTGCAACATGGCTATGAAGCGGATACCAGCGCAAATGAATGTTTAACTGCTCCCACGTTGGGCGCCACTTTGTTGCACTTTTTACCCGAGTTAAATATTAATATACGAAAGTTGCGCAGCCGATGAAGTCGGCAAAATACTACCCCTTATTTGGGAGACACTATGAAAACTGCCCGCATGCGTAGGGCGACATAGCATGTCATAGTAGTAAGGCTACGTTTTCTCATAAAGTTTTCTGACTAAAACTTCGGTAACTTAACAATTTGGAAGCTTACGCTTCTGTGGTAATATTCGCTTTGGGTAGGTTGTTATCCACTGGGTAAAACTTGGTTACTTCTTCACATACAGCAGGTGTATTCCTAGATCGCTGAAATTATCTCTATTCCTAATATAATCATAAAGCATTCACAATTGCTTTCACTGTCTTGTTTTGGAAAGTCTAATTCAAAATTTTTGATTGAATTTAAAATACTAAAAAGTAAGCCTAAAAGTAAGTGTAAAAGCGCGTGAGTAAAAACCCTTTAGGATTAGAAAGTCCTATTCCTACTCGCTTTTCCATTCCTATGCTCCCTTAATTTTTTTTATAAAATTTTTCAATTTATTTTATAAAAGAGCGTGGAATGACAAACCGCTTTAACTAACAATCAGTATTAGCACAGATATCAAACTTTGCGGCAAATTTAATAACAAGTGCGAAAGTTCAACAGTGCGTATGCAAAAGCTTCAGTCCGTCTACAATGGATTGCAAAATTCCCGACCATACCAAAAAACCTGCCACGCCTCCAAAAAGTGGGCGTGATATAAAAATATAACTGTTGAATGCTTGGTTGCATACATTTCGGCCTAAAACTCCGCGTTTTAACTTAAAAAAAATCACAAAAGTGGACGGAGGCACATACTTCATATACATGAAAGTTAGAAAATGCTAGTATCTACAGCTATTGTTATTTATTGAATAACAGTAGTTTTAAGCTAAAATCCCTTTAAAAAGCGGGCGTGTTCAATGAAAGACCCAATTTTTTTTCTTTCTTCAAAGACAATTACAAGGCAATGTTACATACCAAAAATGAATGCGCTAGCATCTGCAATACCGTCTTACGACGCCAGTTCCAACGCTCTTGTTCGTTGTAGTCGACGTGCAAGATTTGTCTGATCCAGAGTTTGGATTATTTCGTGGTTGCAATGACCGTGAAGGCGAGTGTGAAGTTTGCGAGCAAAGTTTGTTACCTCGTCGGGCACTCGTCGGTTTCTTATATACCATGGAGCATTTACGATTCCTTCTAGTGTTTCTGAAAAGTTTCTAAAATAGATATATTGCTTGGTTTGGTACAACGCCAAAGTTGTATACCGTACGTCCAAGATGGTTTTAGCACTTGCTTATACAATAGCAGTTTGTAATATACGCTTAGTTTCGAATAACGTCTGATAAGCCAATTCAGTTCTTGTAGCTTGATTTCAAGTTCGTCGCGTTTCTTTTTAGCGTGTGGCTTCCACTTAAGTCTTGCGTCTAGGGTCATGCCTAAATATTTCGCCTCGTTTGCGTACGGAATTTGTACCGAGTTTATAAATAGAGGTAAGTTGGTTACCTTCTTGTGAGTAAAATTTACATGCGTTGATTTTGTCTCATTAAGGACGATTCGCTAGGCCTTTGTCCATTCTCATATTTTGTTCAAAGCGCGTTGGAGACTATTAACACCGTTAATAGTTCGACTGTCTTATCCGTAGCGAGGATAGCCGTGTCGTCAGCGAACGTGGCTAGAGTCGTTGTCTCTACTTGAGGTACATCTCTTGTAAAAAGTGTATCTCTTGTAAGAACCTTGTGGAACGCCGGCTTGTATTTCTTTGAATTCTGAGTATTCGCTCCCGTATCTCACTCGAAATAGTCTGTTGTCAAGATAAGACTCTAAGAGTTCATACATTTTTTCCGGCAAAACTTATTCCGTAGATTATATTTTAGGATTTCGTGCCAAAATTTATCAAAGGCTTGGGATACGTCAAGAAAAGCGGTAGAACATTATCATTTATGCTTCTAAGGCTTTCTCAATTTCTTTAGTTATTCGATAGACCTGGTCAATTGTTGAACGTTTTGGTGAAAGCCGAATTGGTGATCCGGAATCAATCGTCTTACTTCAATTATTGGTTGCAGTCGTTTAAGCACAAGTTTCTTTTTTTTCGTTCGGGCATTTCCCAGGTTTCGGAACCATTTTTACCTCTGCGACTTTCCATTTCCATTGCCGTGGAACGTATGAAATTCTCATTGATGCGCTAATGATGTAGAGAAGCTTGACAAACGCTCTTTTCGGTAGCTCCTTCAAAATTTCCCCAGTAATTAGGTCGTAACCTGGAGCTTTGTTATTCTTCAAATTTCGGATTGTTTGACGAAGTTCAGATAATTGTCTAGTTCCGCATCGAGATACAGATCGTCAACCAACGGATCCCCGTCAAACGGTTTGAACGTTTCTTCTTGATGTTCTGCGAATACATCTGCTTTCTCTTTGTCGCCTTTAACCCATTCACAGTTATCTTTTCTTATTGGTGGTGCAACTACCCCCAGAGCTTTCAAAACTGTAAGACGATCTAAAAGGCTGCAATTTGACATTTAGCATCCTAATGAATGTAAGACACAAACACAAAAAATTTAATTGGTAACCCTCCTCCAATGGGCGTGGCATCTATTTTTGCTCCAAATTGAAAAAAAAATTGCCTGATATTTTATGTAGAAAACGCTTAGTTCTACATTGTTCAAGTTTGGGCCACGCCCATATTTGGAGGCAGAATTGAAGAAGAGCCTTTAACCTTAATCATGCCTAATTTAGGAAAGCATGAAACAAAAAAATTATCAGGTAAGGTAAACGATGTTTCGTTTTAGATTTCTTTCATACAAAGTTTTTAGCCACGCCCCTTTTTAGGGGTCGATTTTTCAAAAATATTGAATTTGAACCAAAACAATGCAAATAACTAGGACGTGTCTGTTATTATTTATAGTTTGTAATAAGGAGCGGTTCAACCACGCCCCTTTTCAAAGTGTGTGCGTTTTACGGACTGTAACTGCTGCGTACATACTGTTGCACTTACTCACTGTTTTTTTTTTTTTTAATGAGAGCAGGTATTGGTCCAATTTTCATTCTTAAAATTCCTTGCTACAAATTTTTTTAAGTAACAATAAAAATTTCAACTATTTTTAATCAAATATTAAACTCCAATTAAACAGGTATGTGTGCTGTATACTGTTTGTGTACTTTTAACACATACTCATAATATTTTCTAAGAATTTTATCTACATGTCAAAAACTATCTTTTACGACTGACCGAAATTACAACGAGTAACTTAATTGATCTCATTGATTAAAAGTTACAACGAGTGTGAACGGAAGGATGGTTAGGCGGGTGGACGAACGCACAATGTAGCGATACATTACATTAAGGTCCGTTTTTCAGTTTAGGACTAACCGGCATAACATTCACCTGTTGTATAGTGACGTTTAAATATGTTTCAAACTTTTTTCTAGTTTAATTGCAGTTCTCTAACCCGTGTGCACTTAAAAAACCCATAAAACTCGCCTTCTATTCACATATAGTCGTTGCAAAGCACCACGGGGAATATTTTGAATATGTTCACCTATCGTACAGTAATACTCATTTAGCATGGAAATGGATAGCGCCATTTGGCGGCAGCGAAGTTGTTAAAACAGTGACAGCACAATTCATTGTCACGGGGCGTGAGATATCGAAATGCCATTTTAATGCCAATATCCTTGCATGGAACTCACATCTCTAACATCAAGTCGGGGATACTTGTTTTTTGGCAAGCATGTGCCATGTTACCATCATGGAACGCATGGTGTCATTTTTTCGCCTCGACAAAGACCCCCCCCCCCACCCCCAAAAGTATGGGCTGAAAAAAGGCAATCAAACTCAGTGTGCTTTATAGTTAACCGCAATGCGAAATCTGTCACATAGCAGGCGGCAGGACACATTTTGAGAAAGCGATTTAAAGACAAATGCATTGGCCCGTTGCAGGAGCGTTCACACTGAATAACTCTCCCATCTCTCTTGCCGAGGGCGGATGTAGCAGACACCGAGTGCGACATGGTCCTCCCCGTTCGACATTTGGACGACAACGACGACAATATCGCCGAAGAAGACAGCCAGCAGTTGAGAAAATATGAGTTCGTTTAATAAATACTTACGTTCGCTTTTTTTAAGTGGGAGCAATAATTTATATCTAAACTCGACCCGCATGGGTGTTGGAGCGGCAAAATTTTTCACGCCCCTAAGTAGAAAAGAGCTTAAGTTGGTCGGATATATGTGTGTATAGACAAGAAAGAAGTCGGCTTCAGAAGTGCTAAAAAAATATGTTTTTTTGAAAATTTAAATTTCCTTTGGAGTTTCAATGAAACGGCAAGTCTTCAACGTCGACAATATCCCTGTCCTCGGAGTCCTCCGCAAGGCTTTGAGCAAACATTCTCCCATGCCCAGTAGTAATGTATTATATTGCCTTGGTCCTTTGTGAGGCAACGGTGGCGGTGCGGCAATGGGCATGTTGATGATGTCGTCGGTAGACATGGTTGTCGTCTTCTAGTCAAGTAAATATATTGTCCTCAAAGAGTCACACGAGGAGTAAAAAATTTATAGCTTTCACTCTGCGATTCTTTTTTTTTGCCCTTGGATACGCGGATGTGTGTGTTTAGTTACGTGGAGCATGTAGGAACTTTTGTCTATATTGAGCTGTTTTTCTGTAGAATATCCTATGGGATTTGCCTCGTTTTATATTAAGTGTATGAACACAATCTTTGGGCACATCTGAATTATAGTGTATGCCTGATTAAGCTCGGATTCTTATGGTTTACTTAAATTTAAATTCAAATTTAGCTTAAGAGCCATTTTGGCAATGAAATCAATGGAGGGAAAAGTAATACATTTTCCAGATTTTAAGGAGAGGGTTTTGTTGAGCCGGCTTTTTTGTTTTTGAATCTTAAATCATTTCCTATTTGAGTACAACTTGGCGCAAAAGTTTCTGGGCGGGGATGAGTGTGAAGTGGGAAGGGCTCGGGGCTTCAGGGTGAGGTGGAAAGCATGCTCCCGATTCTGGTGAAAAAAAAAACAAACATATTTTGGCACCAATCCAACCAACAAAATAGAGCACACTTTTGCACATTGTCTCGTGATATGTATGCAAAATATAAACAGGGCTACTCCGAAGACCTTTAAACGTTAAGGAAAGCATCAATCTCTTTGTGTCTTCCCGAGCCTTATTGCCCATAGCTGATTTTATGTGTTCGATTTTTAGCTCTAGTAAAAACTTATTATTCACATAAAACTGTCACAATATGGCACACACAACAGGACATCCGGTTACTTTGAGCATGATTTTATAGTTAACCAATGTGGAATGTAGAAGAATGTTATATACCCTACAATAGGGTGTTTCCACTGCCAAAAAAACAGAGATAACGTAGGAAGATTAAAGGTTTATCCTAAAAAGTTGCGAATAGTGGGGATTAACTTGACATGTGCATCATTTTTTGACATTTCCCAATGACATCATTCCATCTGCGAAATTCCTAGCAAGTGTGAATTTTTTTTATCACTCGGGCAACTCGGATTCAAAAAATAATTAAATTCATTTTCAATTGCCACCGATTTTTTTAGTCTACGAAACGAAATTACCAAAAAAAGTAAAAACAAAATATCAAATATTTTGTTTGTATATCGATCCACTTAGTCGGTAGTAGACCAACTTGATTAACATCAGCCAGGTGTATCAATATTAACATCCATCATTATTTTGCAGTGTGCACACCTAATTGCATTTTTTTTTTTTGATAGAAACAACCACATCCACATCAACAACAACATCAGCCGTTCTGCGCATCTCTTTACAGCGCACAAGAAACACTGCTGAGTTGATTATACCCAACTGTCAATAAAAGGTGTGTTTGTTTTCGCCGCAGAGTACATAGAATTCTGTTCAGTTTGATTTATGCGGTTTACGAAAACTGATTGAGTCATTGACACTGAACACGAACAAGGTTTGGTTGACATTTCAGTCACTTTGACACTAATAGCAAAATTGTTAGCTGGTGTTTGTAAACAAAGAAAAGCAACGATAATTCTTTTTGAAAGAAGTGTTCAAACTGACGTGGAAACATTAAAATCAATTTTGAATATCAATGCTAGTCTCTTCGAAAAAACATTCTGCAAACGAAAATCAGAGCTGCTTAGACTTCAAGAGAGCACCTTTTCTATACGCAGATTTATGCACATAATTTCTTTAACTCAGCTTTCTCCACTATCTATTAAAAAATGGGATTTTATTTTGCATTTTGATTTTTCAAACAAAATACCAACCACGAACTAACTGAAATTAAAAAGCGCTTTTTACCGTCCTCGAGAAACAAATATGAACTCGATTATGTTTTGACAGAAAGAATCAGCTGTGTTGCTGAATGGGTGAGAAGGTTTGTTTGTTTATGAAATCTCACGATTGCAAGGAAAACTTATCAAAAACTACGTAAAGCTCCAGGTTTCGAAAGCAGGAAAATGTATGCGAAAACTCGGGTTTTCGCGAAAACACTGTTTTTGGTCCCGTGTTAGGAATCCGGGGCATTGAGAATTCTTGCGTGGAAGGGATTAATTACGCGATTAATTTTTAATCTCCTCGTGAAGAGATTGAACTTCGTATTGTAAATCACGTGATGAGGTGAAAGGATTTAAGGATGATTTGTCTTAATCGCGGATAGGTGTCCGTTGGAAACACCTTATTACAATAAAAATAAATAAATAAATAGGGTGGCGCAACAGCTGGAGGTGAACCAGGGCCAACTTCTCAAGAATGTATGCTGTGTGTGTTTGATTTCTTCACAAACAGAGGAACCTAAAATTTTTTGCCGAATCTGAACTTTGAGAAGTTTTTTCAAGACAATTGTTACTGTCGGAGGGTTTGTCAGACCCTCGCGGAGGAGGGGGCCGTGAAAAAGATCGAGTCTTTTTTTTTCAGGTGACGATGGCAGGATTCGAACTCAGACGTCCGGCGTAGTAGGCACACACACTAACCACTATGCCACGGCACCCCACCTTATTAGAATAACTTATTGAAAAAAATCACACTCATAGAGAATTATTTGTGATTTTTGGGAAAACCATAGAAATTCTTAAATATTTTGCTGATTCTGAGATTTAGAACGAGTTAAGGACGAGCTTAGAAAAACGAGTTTTAAAAAACAAAAAAGGCATACTGACACAGACACTTACAGCTCAGTAGAGGAATCACCTGATCTGTGACAACTGCATAATGCTTGCTGTGGGAACTCCAAGCTTTCAGGTGCTCTTAAGCTCTTGTATGTTGAACTCGTGACATTCCGACCTTAACAGCTTGTCAACATGGGGACTTTTGAACAGAGTGGAATTCAATGCATCCAAAACTCAATGCTGTTTACTATCTTTCAAGCTGAATAGAAATCTTCAGCCGTTTTCCATGAATGGCACTTGCATCACTGAAACCGAAGAGCTTTCCATCCTCGGAATGTGTGTTAATAACAACTTACGTTGGAATGACCACATATTTGAAGTCGCCGAGAACGCAGCGAAATGCTTAGGATTCTTTTGTCGAAGCAAGAAATACGTTACACCATCTAATCTGGCTGGTCATCAAAATCGTATAAACGACCAAAACTGTAGTAAAACTCTCATGTCTGTGCAGGAGCACCTAAGACAATTTTAATACTACTCGATAGGATACAAAAAAAAAACACTAAAACTGATAGATGACTCAAACATTGCAAACTCAGTCTCTTGTCTTAATTGTTTTATCGCTTTTGTATTGGATTTCTTTTTTTAGCCGAACAATACGGATGTGTAAGACGCTTCCGCAGGAAGTTTTTCCTCATTACTACAGAACTCAACAGTTCAAAACCAAAGGGAATCAGTTCGCCTCCTTTCTTCTCTGACCCTTTCCAATAAAAACAAGTAACTAAAATTGGTCGTCTGTGAAAAACTTCTATGCAACCAACCCTACTTACCGTGCTTCACTAAATATTAATTTTTTAGGGCTTCATGGCCCAAATTCATATATCATTTGTATGGGCCACGCCCCCAAAAGTGAGCGGCGTATAAAAATTTAAATCAATTAATTGTAATTTCGTTGAATCATGATTACGCCATAAAATTTTGTCATATAATTTTTTTTCTATTTGAAGTAAACTTTCCGCGAAATTGAGTTTTTAAAGATCTAACATGGTCGATATTGTGGGCGGTCCAATTTTTGCCTTATTAAATGTTTTGGGCCTGTATTGCTCTACACCAAAATTTGAGTTCCTACGCCTTGTATAATTTGACCAAAAGGTCTTGTCTTACACCCACTTAAGCAAGTAGTGGGTGTGGCCGTTAGCGGATTTGATCATTTTTCTCACTTTTTCTGTACAAAATAAGATCCAAGATGCAATCCTAGTCTGAGCATCCTAGCTCAATTTTAAAGACCTATACACTTCACACATACTGACAGACGGACGGACATGGCTTAATCGATTCACCTGTCGGTCTCGATCATATCTCAAAAAGGCCTTAGGGGTCTACGCCGGTGATCATTTCACTGTGTTACAAATGCATTAAAATTATAATACCCTGGGTCGGGTATAAAAATATTTTTTAAAATATTAATAATCATTTGGAAATGCTTGATGTTCAATTTCAGCTTTTCACGACGTTTTACTGTTTTTTTAATTTAGACCGATTGTGGGCGTGTTAGTGGAGGGATTTGAAAAATTTTGACAGAGAGCTTATGTAAAAATTTTTTGCTTTCGAGGTTAAAAAAAAAATTTAAGGCCTAAAAATTTGTGACATACGGTCGGACGGACGGACATGGCTCATTGAATCCTGAATTCAGTCTCGATGATATGCCCTAAGTTACATTTTCGCCTGTATTAAACTTTATATACTCCATTCCTGTGGACTGAGGTGCGACCGTGAAATATAACTTATTTTTGCTCCGGTCGGGATTCGAACCCGGACTTCGTGCACAGTAGTACGACATACTTGCCTCTGCACCACGGCAAGCGCCCACTAATTTTACGAAAATTCCTCTATTTTACTTCACGCAGCAACCATCACTCGTTGAGGAGCTCATTCGAGGATCACCTTAAGCCTTTGCGAAAGTTTTTTTTTAGTACAAAACAATACTTACTCCTTTCACGAAAAGGAAAACTTATCATTTATAGGACCCCAAGATATAATTTAATTTAACTAAAAATGATACCTTGTGCACTTGACGTAAACACAGGCAAATTATTGGTTTAGCAGCACAACAAGGAATTCTCTGATTGCCCCCTTTAGTGATTTTTCCAAAACATTAAAGTCATCATTTTACTAAAAACTAATTATAAGTTAACAACAACGAAAGTATTTTCTACGTACACTATACCTTTGCATGAATAAAATTAAACTATATCCATACGGGTTAATATACATAAAATTTTCTCCATGTTATCTACATCCTCAACAAAAATACCAGCCTCCTTACTCGTTATACTCTCATATTGCACTTAATGAGTATTTTCTAAACGAAGGCAGGGTTACATAATTACACCTTCCTTTACTTTCTATATGCAATGGTCCATTTTAATTGCACAACACACATGACTCGAACTTAATATGGGTAATAATTATAAACTGAACCATGGCAAATGTCAACGAACGCAAATTCATTTAACCCCCATCGCCCATAGCCCCATCCCTGTGCTGTGTTGTATTACTGTACGCTTTAGCCGATAGAAGGAGCAAACGCATCCTGCCGGCTCCGGGTCTCCCACACACATATTCGTATGCACACGAATCAATATGGGAGACCGAAAACCAACTCAACAATCAGTGCACCAACAGAGAGTGGGATAAATAATGATGTGCTCAATTTTTACTCCAACATGGGGGAGGATACGAGAGCGCCACCGAGGATAGCCCTCCTGCCCACATAAATGAGCAATCGGTATTGGTACCCAGTGCCGCCGACTAACCTCTAATAATTGAACGTGTACCGTACAGTATCATCAGGCGCAAATTTGTCCGAGTCCTTGCTGGGGGTATCATTACGTGGAATCGTAAAATTTAGAGTTCAGCTTTAACAGGACGAACAACATACACAAACAAACAATTAAAGTGCAATCTAAAGTTCACCCTCATCTGTGGTTGCTGTGGGTGCATCTTTACGAGGCGGCGCTGTTCGCATCCCTGCTGGAGAGCTTGAGAATGATATCACCGCTGGATTGTGGAAGCTCACTTTGCTGAATGGAATGAATGGGAGCATTTGAGTGGAGCTTTTCTAGGAATGGAATAGGCGGAATGCAATCTGCATATATATCGAAACCGCGCTGAATTCAGCGGTGAACTTTACAAAGTCATTTTGTTCTGTTGAACGTTTTGAAGAAGCGTGCATGCGCAAAAACGTAATCCCGGGGCCTGGAATACGGAGCGGGATACCGAGGAAAAGAAGTGTCACAATAAAATCGTGGAACAAGGTCGTGGATTCACGATGAATAAAAGCCTTTAATGGCGTCGAACAGCTGTTCCGCAGGCATTGTAGTAATAACATACTGACGGGGGGCAGGGGGTGGTCGATGGTTGAACAACAAATATTAGGCGATAAAAAGCTTTGCTACGAAAAACAAGCAAATGTTCGGTATCCTTGCTGCTTTTACAGGTGGTGGCGGCTGTTATTATTATAGGGATTCATAATTGCGATTATGAATGCTGTTTATGTCATTTGGCTAGCATACTTCGGAAAGCTTATAATACTAATTGGAACTTTTCGCAGAAGCAATATGTTCAGGATTTCACCGAACGGGTACGTACTTTGAGTATTTTTCTTATTCTTCATTCAGTCTCGCTAATTGTTTGACTTGAGTGGATATAGGTAAGCCAGGTTAAGCGTTTTTCTACTTATTTGGGGATGCTTGGCGCAAGAGGATTTTGAATTAATTGAAGTACCAATCGGAATGATTATATTTACGCAAATAGCGCCCTCACTGGATTGGTGCACGCAGTGTTTAGCACTTAAATTGGTATCGGCTAACATGGGTACCTACAACAATTATTTAAGCCAATGTATTGGACCATTGAGATCGTATAAATCTGTTCGAGAATTTTTAATTAATGGGGATAAATTAAGTACCTTTAGTGAATGATTATGTTTACACAATGTGATTCGTTTCAATAGTCAGTTCGCGTGTTTACAATATTATTTAAATGTAATCGGAACTGAAATTTGAAGTTTAAAAGAAAGCAGTTTTCAGATAGGGAATAATATGTTAGCTTCAGTCTTTCAAGCGTCCAAAATTAGATTTTAGAAAAGAATTGTACTTACCAACAAACATGGCACTTACAGCTCAGAAAAGCGACCGCCTGACCTCTCACAACCATGCAAGCTGTGTGCCTTACAGGTGTTTTGATACACATGGATGAAATCTACAATTTTTTGACAATTCCGAATAACGAATGGAAAGGTTTGTTATAGACTCTCGTGGTACAGAGAAAATGAGGCTTGTGTTTCCCCCCTTTGAGATTGCAGCCCGGGACCTCGTTCACAATAGCCCGACAAACTAACCATTGCATTGCGGTGCAGCCACAGCTAACCAACAAACGTTTCAGTTGGTTTGGACGAATTCTAATAAGTAAAAATTCAAAAAAAAAAAAAAACGGACTGTCACCATCACAAGCAAACATTTTATACGCATTCTTATGCTTAAGTGATAGGAGATAATAGTGAGCTTTCCAAACTTTGTAAATTTTTTTTTTAGTTCAAATAGGATGGCTCGGTGGCACCTGCCACACAGCGTAAATTGAGTACCAAGATCAAGCGATTTGACTTCTATGGTGGGTTGCCATATCCGGGTTTGCAAGGTCCGGGTTAGAACAGTCTCTTGAGGTACTGGATGAAGTTGTCTTCAACAGGAGGAGTATATACTCCTGGTGGGATCACCCTTTGCAGTGAAGTCATAACTAAAAGATGAATCTAAAGGTCTTGCCACTAGCCTCTGATAAATATTGTCTGGTTCGTTGGTCAGAATCTGACCACAGAGGGGTGGCTTAATTTTGAACGGTATAGACATAGAAGAGCGTCGACTTCTTGGTCAACGTCTATTATCCAGATAAGGATCAGACGAATATAAACCTGGCAACTACGTATAAAATGCCAACCGTTCCCCCACCATGCAGAGAAAGAAGAAAAAACTAGGATATGTGCTTTTCCTGGTAAGCCAGGGCATGATTGGTGGTCGGAATGTCCCGTTCGGCATCCATCCAGACTTAGCTCTAAGAAGTTATGAGCAGCCCAGGATGGGAGTGAGCAGCCAGCAAATGTTTGTGCTCAGGGGGTGGATGGGGGCACCGATAAGTGAGAGCTTAGTTTGTGGTTCTAGAAAACGAAAACGGCACCAACTAAAAATTGGCTTTTGAATCGTAATTGGAGAAAGAACTTGATCTTCCGATCAGAACAGACAAGAAAAAGGCATGGAAAAAGTTCAAGAAGTTGGAGTACGATTACAGATCTGCAAAAAGGATGTTTAGGCAGACTTTTCGCTCTGTCAGATGAAAGGAGTTAAATGTCGTACAAGGGGTTAAATCCAAGTCAAATCCAATACACTTCCTTGAAATGAAAACAAAGTCTTGCGAGGTGGAACGAGTCGGAGTTGCTCAACCCTTAACAGGATACTGAAGATGGCAACCCCACTGTTGGCGATATAAGGGTGTAGAATATTAAGGATGTCGGGTTAAGAAACGAGCGATTGGCAAGCAGGAGTTGTGTAGTGCCATGTTCGCCAATCGCTTGAAAATCAAGAAGAGAGTCAAGAAAGTTAACTCAAACTAATGGAGTATATCTCTCTTAAGTGTTCCGGGAAAACTATTCGCGAAAGAGTTAAAAGCGCCTTCCAGAGCTCAAATCGAGCCATTGTTATTGGGACATGAATGCGGCTTTCGGCACGCCAGAGGCACAACCGATCAGCTTTTAAGCCTTGGAAGAATTGCCGTGGAACGACCAATAATTGAATGGTTTGACAGAATTCTTTGGCAGGTCATTCTATCGGAAATGCGTGTGTGCGTCGCCTCTGGTAAACCAAGGAGCAGGTAGTGGAATCAGGTTAAGAACATCTCAAACATCCACCTGCGGATCGCCTCTGTGTCTTAGGTTTGGCGGAGGATCAGGAACGATAGAAGGACCATTTAGTCAGCCTTGCGCACCGCTGCCTTTTTAAAATATAAGCTGTTAGAGATAATTAAATGTGAGGTAAGGTTACATGAGGTTGATGGATGCCCTTTTGACAACAGTCACAGCTCACTTAGACCAGCAGTTGGGTCCATTGTGTCCATTGGAAACCTTCTTAATACCTAGATTGAAAACAGAAAGATACCGCTGTTAAAAGCTCAGAGTTTCGCCTTCTTGGACCCACCCAGATTTGTATACAAATCTTAGGAGGTCCTTTAGATCTACATTATTTAGATCTTCGAGCTCGTTGAAGAGTAACTGCCGAGGGTACTACGCCTGATGCTGTTTAGGGCTGCCCATTCACAAAGCAGGCGACGAACAGATTCAATGTCTTCAACACCCCTGCAGCTTCTCGGTATGCCTAGCCGCTCATCGTCTAGACCCACAACACAGTGCCCCGTGAGGATTCCCGTAAGTACTCGGATATTCCTGCGAGCTAGTCCGATCAAAAATAGTGATCTCTCCTTGTGTGTCTGCACGTATCAATTTCTGTCCAACGTAGATTGGTTATACTCAAGAATTCAGTTTCTATCCTACGTGCTATCGAACTCAACGGCATTCTTATAGATTTGAGGGCCAGAGATGCATTCATCCCAGACCCATATCTCGCACTTGTCCGCTTCTTCGTTTCCCGATATATCGGTGTGACTTGGCACCCAACACACAGTTACAGTGTTGCCAAGTGATAACTCATCCAGAATTTCCCTGCATAGTTTCACAGCCCTTGACTTCACTACGTCTGATTCCAAGGCTTTCATAATGATTCCAAGGCTTTGCCGCTTGGCTTTCAGAGTATATGGTGATGGTCTTGTTTGCGGGGCTGTGTTTCTTCAGCTCGGAGGCAGCTTGGATTATGGCAGCCAGCTCCGCCTGAAAAATGCTGCAGTCATCATTAAACCGAAAAGATTTACATAGTCCAAAACTCCACAGAAGATGCCCGCACCGGTTCCGACGTCCATCTTAAAACCGTCAGTATATACGGCGATCTCGTCATCTCCTGTGATCTTATGTAATGGTCTTATCTTCCCATTCAACTCTTTAAGGTATTCTGGTAGCGAATCTCCTGTTGAAGGCGAATGTCATAGGGAGGTAATCCGTGACTGGGGTATCTGTGGAGGCAGCCCATTGAGTTTCCACAGAGGCGTGTCCATAAGATCTTGAGGACCACAGTCCGGATTCCCTTAGGCGAACAGCTGTTTTAGCTGCTTTGCTGCTACAGTGTATGTCCAAAGGGGTGAGGTTGAGTAGTACCTCCAGTGCCGCGGTTGGTGGACCCTGTTATACCCATGCAGGCTGCCCTTTGAACTTTGGTGAGGTTAGAGAGATGACACTTTTTTTCCGTAGCCTTCCACCATACAACTGCACCGTTAAGATGGGTCTTACAACCGCTATATACATCCAGTGTACCATGTTTGGTTGCAGTCCCCATATGCTTCCGAGATTGAATGTTAGAGACATAGAGACAAGCATTCTTATACAAAAATAAATGACTTAAATACACGGAAGCATATTTTCTTGTTTTGACGTATTTGGTTTTTTCTCGAGGAGCAAAACTTTTGCTTTTAACACACACAGTATAGCGAGTGCCATGGATCCACTACTAGATCTTCTATGTTCCTATAGTGTCTCTGCTATAGTAACGCAGGATCTGGTCACAAACTTCAACCTGAAAACCAACTTTGTAGAAACAACATTTAACTATTAGGACGATAAAGCACCATACATGATACGTTTCCTATTAAGCTGAAAATTCCTAGTCTTTGTCTTACGAAAACGCATCTCTGGCTCTGATTTTGATATCCCGCCCTGACCCCAGAAATTATGGCAAATTACTCATATTATTGTCTAAGAATTTTAAACTATGTATCATAGATAACAGTTTTTTTGTAGGAAACAGTCTATGTAGACCCCGAGCTCATGTCTGCACAATTTATGGGTTTGTTTAAAAGCGGCCTTAATTTCACAAATTTAACTTCACAAATATCACTTCCTAGAAACCGTTTGGTGATTCGGTTTGGTCACACAAAAAGTCTTACTCTTGTCGTCAGCTCTGTCTTTTCAAACCGAATGGACATGCGTCCAGATATGCTCAGAAGATATTGGTTTCATGCTTTCTTGCCAATCTGATTTAGTTGCCGGCATTGGAAAATAATGTAAAACAATTTACGAGCTAGAAAACTAAGATTATCCCCTTCTATGACAATTTTCATAATATAATCATTATATTGAAATCACTTCGAAGCATAGGATGTTCTTTAGTTGCATTTCAGACCAACAATTTTTTGATTGGCTAAATAAATTTTTTTTGGTGCCGTGGCGTAGTGGTTAGTGTGTGTGCTTACTACGCCGGAGTTCTGGGTTCGAATCTTGCCATCGTCACCTGAAAAAAAAGACTTGTTCTTTTCACGGCCCCCACCTCCGCGAGGGTCTGACAAGCCCTCCGAGAGTATCATTTGTCTTGAAAAACTTCTCAAAGTGCCGTTCGGATTCGGCAAAAAATTGTAGGTCCCCTTGCATGTCCAGAAATTAACACACACATCATACATTGTTGAGAAGTTGGCCCTGGTTCACCTCGAGCTGTTGCGCCATTCTATTTATTTTTTTTAAATAAATTTTATGCTTTCAGAAAAATAAAATTCGTCGAGTGTCAAGAGCATAACCACAGACCAAACTTTATCCAACATCTTTGGAGGAGTCAGCAAAATAATTGGTATTTTGCTGACTCCTCCAACAAAAAAATTTACATTAATTGACCAAATCCATGACTGAAAATATTAAGAATTCTAATTATGACATGATGAAGTCCATTGTAGTCCTAAGACACCGTTTCCCTCAACAGTTTTAATTGGCCACAATTCGCCTATTCTCTTCCAAGTTCATTACCGTAATCACCTAGTTACACCATTTTAAAAATTCCTTAATTGTGTGCCGTTTTATTTGAATCCGCTCTACCTGCGATTTCTTTGACCTCACGCTTTTGACACGGTCAATTGACCAAAACTTCGTCTTTATACCCTGTGTTCGAAAATTTCCGAAGCAAATAAAGAGATGCATTTGTCTTCTCCCCAGAAGGATGTTGCATCGACTTCCATAGCTAAGGCAGTGCAGGTGATCAAGCACCCAGTAGAACTTGTCCACAAACATATCCGAAAGCATATAGAAACTAAAAAAGTCCAACGGTCGTAATAATTACAAAAGTTTTCCCAAATCCCCCCTGGACTTCTAGTTTGAAATTTCATGAAGTTAGTTAGGTAGGTACGATGCTATGTTAAAAAAAAAAGAACAACTGACTATTACTGTGGTATATGTTTAGATATAGTTATACAGATGGAATATCATCAGTTATTCTGTCCCTTCTGGAGGAGAACTACACACAGGGGCACCAAAAGTTAGCGTATACTTATATATAATGGCAGGACATATCTTCTGTACCGAAATTAATTCGAGGTGGCAGGAATGCATTCGGTTCACTTACTTTTCTCACAGTGAGACTTGCAGTAAACTCTTCTATTGAATTGCTTACGAAATCTATTGTTCAGTTTCTGGGTGTTTTTGAGTGCAGGATTCAGGAAAAAGTAAAACTTCTTCTTGTTTATTGAATTGAAGTGCATAAAAGAAATCAATCCTTTTTTCACCTTGAAGGGGCACTCTAATCTTTACCAATAGGAAAACAATGACATTCATTTTGTATTTTCCAATCGGTATGCCTGAAAGATAGGGAATTTCTTTTGTTAGAGACAATTTAGAACCCTTGTCTTACTTTTGTTTGAATAATTAGAAGATTTATTCAAAATGTTCCTTTACCAAATCAATAAGAAACCCCACAGGTAAGATTAAAGTAGAACTTCAAACTGTTCTTATGAGAAATTGTTTTGAACCCATTTACAAGTTTCTGTGTATATGACTACAGATGTAAAAAGATATCGATTCATGTTCTGAAGAGCCATATAAAAGCATTTTAGGTAGGTACTCTTCAAAAGATTTAAGTCTTTTTAAAGTTATTCAACCTTCCACTATTTCGAAACATAGTCAATTTGATTGTTGAAAGATGACGTGTGCTAATCGCGTTATGCCACAAGACGTGCAAATTACTTTGAAAACTGTCATTCGGTTCTTAAATTATGATTCAATTTTGTTCCTTATTCTCCACGCGAAAATTATATCCTCTGTTCAGCCCCGACTTTTGGTTTAACAGACAAAAATCTGAAAGCTGTATGAAAAAAGCCAAATTACCGATTTTTGAGTGGAGAAAGCCCAAAAGCATTTATTAAAACACCTTTATTAAAAATCTCTTCTTAGTGTGCTTTTGTTGGTGGATTTTTCACTACATATTTTGGAACAAGTCAACCGTAGGTCGAAGTAAAATTTCTTTATTATCTTTAAGCTTGTATTTGAGTAACTTATATTAACAATATGTTATGTCAAATTTTAGGTCTCATTTAGTTCAAAAGTTGTAGCTATTCAAAGCTTTAATTTTTCCATACAAAGTACCTCATCTTAGATTTTATATTTCTGCCTAGGAGTGTGCAGTCGAAATTTGACAAGTTTCTCTGTAAAGAAATTACCTTTGGTGACAGCAGTGTTTGGGTGGCCCCTTTGCTAGTTTAAAGGATTTCAACTCTCTTTTCGCAGGGCTTAACCAGTCGCGCGACTTTGTTCCTCCGCTAGAGGTATGAGCCAGTTGTGTCAGGCGCCTTTTGAAGGTATGTTTAAGGTGTACTTTTATTTACTTTTTTTGCCTGTAAGCGTTTCAGAAACTTGATTCCTGACTTCTTCAGAACATCGTTCGTTTATCACTGACTTGCAAGGTCAGATGAAAGCATAATACAAGATGGACATCCTTGTCCACCTGTGAAATCTCAAGACAAATATGATCTAAATGTGAGAAGTCCGACGAAGGACGACTCAATCGTTACTAGTAAGTAAAATTACTTGTCACAATCTTTTGAGACACCATGCTATGAAACTAAATCTCGACAATGATGACATCTGCAGAAGATGTGGTGATACGGATTGCTGTGAGGACACACCTCTCTTTCTGTGCCATTGTCTAAGTCAGTTGAGGAAAAGAACTTTAGCATACTAGTTCTTCCATGACATCTCAGAACTTTCAAACGCACATGTATGTTAAACCAACAAGGTGGCTCCAGGAACTCAACACGGCGTAAGAAGGAAGCGGAACATCCATACAACAAGGATTATCCCCCACTGGGCATCACAATGGGTCTCAATAGACCTAAGTGCGATGAGGCGCGGGTTACCTCGTTCCATCAACCCAACAACCTAACCTTACCTTATCATTGACTTCATTTAAATAACATTAGGTTAGGTTAGGTTAAACACTAGGCACCAAAAAGGGCCAATTGCGATCCCTGGGGAACCAGTTGAATTTAACAATTCAAAGGGCAAACCAACCTTAATATTCTCCCTGATGAAACATCAAATTTGCATGTAATAGCCCAAAAGGCCCCTAAAGTTTGTGCCGTCTATTTCCTCTAAACTTTCGAAGAAATATTCCGCTAGAAATTTTCTACGTTCACGTGAAATTGCCTTGTACTCACACAGTATGTGTGTCATATCCTCAACCGCTTGCATATCGCAGCAGAGGCGATAAATATCCGTGTCAGAAAGCCTGAGCATCTTCGCGTGTTTCCGCAGGAGACAGTGACCTGTCTGAGTTCCCACTAAAGCCCTAAGGTTGACAACTGCTCATTTTTAATAGTCCCTTTGATCCTTTCCGGTTAAAACGTGGCCAGAGAGCCTTAGATACCCTATGTCCATTCAGACTGTACCATCTTTGGTTAGCAGTCGTAATAATTTATGTTAGAAACCACACTATTTTCGAGGGGCGAGCCCTACTCTTCTAGCATGCTCGTCAGCTTGTTCATTTCCCTGTATACAGCAGTGTCCTGGCACCCAGCACAGTCTCAATCGGGTCTGACTGCACAATGCTTTGAGCATTGTCCGACAGCCTCTGACTAAGACAGATTTTATGTTAACCGATTCCATTGCCTTGAGCGTAGCCTGGCTATCGATGTAAATGGCGATATCACTTCCGGATATCGATCTCATCTGCAAAAGCCTTGCCGCCCTAAGTACAGCCAGAACCCCTGATTGAGAGAAACTGCTTGTATCCGGCAGTTTTAAGGATACCTTAAGTTTCAGGTCTTTTGAGAAGATGCCAGACCCTGTTGCTTCCCCTGTTTTCGAGCCATCTGTGAATATTGCAATGTCGTTAGGCCTGATAATTGCATTATTTTCCCAGTCTTTCCTCACTGGATAGATAACATCATACGGTATGTCAAAGTCCATCAGGGAGGGGATTTCATCTGTTAGTGTTGGATTGCCTCGCAGTAGCCCCGTCAGGATCGTGCCGTGCCCGAAGCTGCTGCTCTTAAAATCATTTGAATTAGTGGGCCGTAACTATTGCCAGCGAGTTTTTTATATGTAGATCAAGCGGAGTTAGGTGCAGAAAGGTGTTCAGAGCTTCCGTAGGTGTAGTATGGAGCGCACCTGTGATGGGTATACAGGCCGTTCTTTGAACCGCTGATAGTTTTCCGTACACTGCTTTTCTGTATGTTGCTTTCCGCCAAACCAAGGCACCGTAAGTAAGTATGGCTCCAACCACCACAGTATACAACCAGTGAAATATGGCAGGTTCTAGGCCCCAAGTTTTTCCTACCGTTCTCCTGCAGATAAAATGAGCATTATACCTATAAGCCTTCTTAATTCTTTCCCCTACATTAAGATTCCAATTCAGTCTTTTGTCGAGGATTATACCCAGATACTGCACGCTATCCGAAAGGGATAATTCCACTCCATTTTAAATAACATTACTGTGACAGAAATTGAATATGGTTCCAAACACATGACACAACATGCAACACGGCGGCCGGCGGGTGAAAACATCAATTTATTCTGGAAAGAACTTCCTAAACGAATAACTTCGCATGTTGCTCTTATGAACTGGCTCATACTATACTGTAATCTCACACATTGAAATTTGAAATTTAACATTTGCCGTAGCATTGCTGATTTCGGACGGGTAGCTCAATAAAGTAAAATTATACTGGAATCGCAATGTTGCATTGCTGCGTGCGTACGTTAATGGTCTCTGCCATGCGTTGCCAAAACTTTACGATACTTTACGTCAAACTACGCACGCAGCAAATTTGCAAAAACGAAATGCCGCTTTGCATTTTGAAGTAGGAAATTGTAAAGTATCACCTCAAACACATTCCATATTTCCGTTGAAAGATATTTGCAAAAGAACGAGCAGAAAAGATGCTTTTTAAAAACAAACCAAGTTGCACAGCAATGAAAATAAAATTATTTCTGTTTATTCCATCACAAATATATCCAAGGTGGTGCACTCGTGTCTTTGTGCATGCTTAAAACCAACAACTTGCGAGTTATCGCGACAAACTGAAATAATACCGAAAAACATCCCATTCTCTACTCAAACCTTTCTACTCTACGCAAACCTGTTTTTTTTTTTTATTCTGACAAGAAACTGAAACAACCCCTTTTCGTCCCCATAACCTAATGGCGACAAGAGAACTATACTCACTCATCACACAATGAATGAGCATAAGATTGTTCAACGGACGCAAAAGTAGAAAGTAGATCTACTTTTGCGTGTAAGATGCGCCTACGATATTTATGGTCGAACGTGGAGTGAAGTTTTGAAGTAACATTTCGTTTTGCCCCATATGCGCCCGTTGTTTCTACTCTGCTTGTCATCGAACGCACGCAGCAACGCAACATTGCGTTTTGGACTTTAGACATGATGATTGCGTTTTACTCGTTATTTCGAGCTTTGTTTGCTTGAAATCATATCTGAGCATTAAAGGCATACAATTATCTATCAAATAACGCAATTACCATAGACATTAACATTGTGTTCTATCTCATATCGTATTTCTAATTCTCTAATAAATAAAAAACCCTTTATAAAGCTTGCTCAACTCATTTACTGTTTATTATAACGAGTCTCTTATAAAATAATTTTTTACGCAGAAAAACTTATAATTATAATAATCGGCTCTGTACCAAGGCCCCAAAACTGGTGAGTAAAATTGGTCACTCTGGCGTATGCGCAACATTTAAATTGCCTTAATTGGCAACATTTAGTTTTTTATTGGTTTTTTAAAAGCAAAACAAAATCATTTTTGCTTTCGAATATCAAGTAACAGACAAATAAGATTTTTGATTTTCAAATCAGACATTTGTCGAATGAAAAATATATCACACCCTGCTGTTCAGAACCTATTAGAAGCCTTTAAGCTATGACTAAATACTAATTCTATGACTTCTACTAAGGTTTTGATAGACATACATACAATGTACAAAGTAAAATAATTGCAATCTGCACTAGAAACCTCCGAAGAACAGTAAATCCCAAGAATTTTATTGTTTTATGAACTGAAGTGTTGTATGAAATCGGGCTTTTAGGTTCAACTTTTCATCTTTTGCATTTCTGTTAAAAACATTCAAGCAGTAAAATTGCAAAAAAGCCTTACAAAAATATGTACGTATGAGTAAGTATCTTAGCCTCACCTTCAATAAGGTGTGATTAAATAAAGTTTCCCACTTTTTACATTATTGTTATTACCTTATCCTTATTCTCTTGTGTATTGTACTGTTCAAAGCGCAAATTTACGTAAAAATGCTTTTAGCCAATTTGGCAGTCACTGAGCTTAGTTTGAGAGTAATTTGGATAGAAGCCAGACCTATAAATGCACCTATGCGTAATTTCTGACCTCTAAATCGAATTAAAAATGAAAAAGGAGGAAAATTTCTTTTTTTACTTATAAAACTACCTAAGTTGAGTATTTCACGTAAAAAGAAAACAAAACAAAAAACAAAAACATATTTTAAGTATGAAAAGTGATCCGTTCCTTTGTCTATAATGAAGGAACTCAATTATTGAAAACAAGATTAAAGACATGTTTCATGTACATTGAAAGCTAGCCAGTTGCAGTAATGTGGCCAACTTGTGAGGGCTGTTATGTTTGTCTCTATTAAAAAATCAAACTTATTTAACTTAGTTTTTCTATCAATGTATTAAAATAGAAAAAAACCAACAAATTTGTAACCAATATTCTAGAATCTAGATATCGGTATTGTATTTTTTTTTGTATGTCTCTTGACCTTCTGTAGGCGTGGTCTTAAGAATTTTTTTTTTTGTTTTTTTTTTTTTTAATTTTATAAGTCTAATATGGGGTTCTGTGGGGTGCCGTGGCGTAGTGGTTAGTGTGTGTGCTTACTACGCCGGAGGTCTGGGTTCGAATCCTGCCATCGTCACCTGGAAAAAAAAGACTTGTTCTTTTCACGGTCCCCACCTCCGCGAGGGTTTGACAAGCCCTCCGAGAGTATCATTTGTCTTGAAAAACTTCTCAAAGTGCCGTTCGGATTCGGCAAAAAGTTGCAGGTCCCCTTGTATGTAAAGAAATTAACACACCAGCATACATTGTTGAGAAGTTGGCCCTGGTTCACCTCGAGCTGTTGCGCCACTCTATTTTTTTTTTTTAATATGGGGTTCTCGTGGGGTGCCGTGGCGTAGTGGTTAGTGTGTGTGCTTACTAAGCCGGAGGTCTGGGTTCGAATCCTGCCATCGTCACCTGAAAAAAAAGACTTGTCCGTTTTCATGGTCCCCACCTCCGCGAGGGTCTGACAAGCCCTCCGAGAGTATCATTTGTCTTGAAAAACTTCTCAAAGTGCCGTTCGGATTCGGCAAAAAATTGTAGGTCCCCTTGTATGTAAAGAAATTAAAACATCAGCATACATTGTTGAGAAGTTGGCCCTGGTTCACCTCGAGCTGTTGCGCCACTCTATTTATTTATTTATTTATTTTAATATGGGGTTCTCAATCTCTATTATTTGAGCTTTCGATTACAGATTGGGTAAAGATACCCCGCGGACTCAATGCATCCAATGCATCTTATGTCTTTATCGAACTAATGCAAATAACGCAACCAACGCAGCCGACACACCCAACGTAAAAAACGCACGTAACCCACCTTACGCAGCCGACGAATAGGAAAACAACGCAATTCAAAAAAACAAACCCAATTCTAAAAACATAGAACAGCCATCGCACCGAACGCACGAATGCTATGCACCTACCGCAGCCAACGCAAACAACGCATCCGACGCAGCAGCTACAATGCGACAATGCAGCTTACGCAACCAACGCAGCACATGTACAGAAGAACATATGCCAGTTAGCTGAAACGTGTTCTCGATTTAAATCGGCGTAGATAAAGTTACGTAGATGTAGTTACGTAGTGTGTTTTTTAGTATGGATTTTTGTATATATGAAAGAAATTAGATGCGTATGAAGCGAGATATTTATACTTTTAGATAAGGTTTAGCTAACGGAATTCCTTTGCAGTGAACGAACTGCTGGTTGTACTGCAAGAAGAGCTGCTAAAGTTCAAATATCAGCCTGCTTATGCATAAGCGGAGCACTTCGGACAACAGCCTCAGCAGCAGTGGCCATCCTGTTCCATCTAATTCCCCTTGACATCTTTAGCAGACAAATAGCTGCAATCACGGCTACTCGCCTCCAAGCAACCTCTCAGTGGACCGGTAGCGAAATAGGACGCTCTGCTATTCTGAAGGCTTTCTAGGTTCCCTTCTAGAAACAAAGACTTCACTATACCTCAACTACAGTTTGACAAGAACTTCCAGACTACCATCCCTCCTTTCTTGGGATGAGAGTGCTGGTCTGCTGTGTGAATCGATCCACTTCTACACCGATCGATCAAAGACAAATCATGGGGTAGGTGGGGGCGTGTTCTTAGAAAGACTTAATCTTAGTCTCTCTTTCTGACTTCCAGATTGTATTGTTTTCCAAGCAGAAATTATGGCGATAAAAAAGTGTCTTGTCCTGGCTTAAGATTAACGTTATATCTTCCAATGATTTACAAATCTTTTTTGACAGTCAGGCGGCCATCAAGTGCCTGGAATGCAGTTAAACGTTCACCTGTGCTCGATGGACCCGTGCCGGGCATAGTGACATTTCGGGTACCTTGCAAGGCTGACGAATTCACCAAGCTTGGTACTACTCTCTCAATCTAGCCTGTAAGAGACTCCTTAGGCAATAGTAAAAACAAATCTTAGATGAACGGGTTGTAGCACCTGTCTAGTGACGCAACATATATGGCCAAAGTTAGCTCTTAACCGCTCCAAAAGTTTGATCGCTCTGAAAAGATTGCACATAAGTGCCACAATCTGTATCATTATAGGACACTGTCTGATAGGTATGCATGCAACAAGGCTTGGTGTCTATTCCAATGACTTCTGCAGGCGCATGCATGGTTAAGGAAGGAGAAGAGAGAACTGTTCACCTTCTCTATCAATGTCCCGCTCTCTCTAGAAACTGAAATCTTCACCTGGAAGCTGTCTTTTACAAAGATCTTAGCGATCTAAGTACCACCGACCCAAAACATTTCTCACGCTTCATCAATAGCTCAAAATGGTTAACGAGTAGGAGGAATCTCTAGATCCATGTGGTGGCACAGTGGATGTAGATAGGTCTAAGTGTGTTGGTTCCTTTAGACTCGACTGCCACTTCAACATAACCAAACCTAGCTTTCGGGAAGAAGTGTTTAAACTGCATTGGGGGCATTCGATGCAACGGGTTCGTTAGTTGCGTGGTGTGCTCCACCTCGTGCTCCATGGCACTCAAAATTTATTACCCGTGGGCGTGGCATAAGCGCGCTAGAGCATTGACTCTTGTTGCGGATTTTGTGAGCTCGGTAGTCCAAGAAACAGGTGGTGGGATCAGGTAAAGAACCTCTTCCACTCCCGCCTGGGGATTGCGCCTGAGTGTCTTGAGTTGGTGGCGGAGGATCGAGAACGATGGAGGGACAATTTAGCCCCTTCCGACTTAGTTTAGCGAAAGCTTGTGTTCGATAAAAATCTCTGATGAGGTAGGAGGGCTGCGCAGAGCTTTGAGTGCAGATTAGCAGACGCTACAAGAGATTTCTTAAACTGTCACGGCAATTTTTTTTTCCGATCGCCACTCATGGCTTCGTTCATTCCCGACTTTGCAGGACTAAAAAACTTTTATATGTTCCCTTTACCATTTACGCCCCAGGAAGTACCTATAAGAAGTCGAAAACCAGCACGGCTCTTTAGGATTGGTTATTAGACGATATTTAATTTTCCTTTTCTGAGATGTCGAACATGCCCTCAGAGAATTTTGTAGATAATCGCGTTTCAAATAGCTGCATTTGTTTCAGGGTTTATTCTATGCTGACTCTCATCACATCATTCCAAGTGACTTTTAGTGTCATGGAGCAGCGCATAACAGTAATTTATTCTTTTTCTTACGTTTGGGCTGGGGATGGAATAGACGAGGACGTCGCTTATTTTGTGACATATTCTTACGCATTTAAAATTTGGTTGGTTTTCTTTCATCCTAGGTAGCTTCAAAGTCAATGGCAACGGGCTAGAGCTATTGTAAATATCAATCAATTTTCAACTCATAAAGCTGTGTACCGACTATGTTAAAATTCATGATATGGGAGTAGCTACTCAAAAACACACTCTGAAGATCCCTTTTTTCTTTTAACTGACGAACCACTAAAAGCAATATGACTGGTCGAATCCTATGAGGTGTGCAAACAGAATTTGAAATCCATTTGCCCGCCAACACGATTTCGTACTCAAAAGACCGAGTGGAGCAGTATCGCAATGACTCTAAGTGGTATTTCGGTCGGCCTAAAACTTCATACCAAAGATGAAACTGACAACAACCACTAAGCAAACAAAACACCCTTATAAAAAAGTCTGTAACAAGGAACATCATCGAATCAGGCCTTTTTTTGTGCCCTCAAACGACTCCTACCTACCTTTTGTGTTTTCAAAGTCCATGCTAATAGAACCATACGAACTCATTCAGACAATGTAGATACCAGCGCGCTTCGGATTGGGGTAGGTATTTGGCGGAAAGTCCTCCGGCATATTGGCGTCACGGATGCTCTCAATTTTCTATTTCAATAAGGATTTAGCTTTTTAGGTGTTTGTTCAAAGCGTAGGAAGCGTGCTACTTCTGCTCTGTGTGTGCTCTTGCTGGTGTTTGTTAGCCGTGACAGCGGCAGTGGAGATGTGTATATGGAAATGTTACTTCCGTATGTCCCATTGCCAACATACCAAGAACGGAACCAAAAAAGAATAGAGAAAGGACCTAACTATTCACTTAAAACTCTGTCAAATATCATAAAAGAAAATTATATTATCGCAGCATCGAATGTTTGCTTTGGACGAAGATCAAATGGATTTCAGAGTTTTTTTTTTTTTCATTTCCTCGTAGTCCTTCGGCCTCGAAGCGTATCCCAGAGCTAGGGGCAGCGGTATGCAACATGGAGGCATCGAGATGAAAAACATTCAAAAGTACACAAGCACCCTACAAGCGGATGAAGGTATCCCGACGAATTGAGGAATCGAGAATTTTTAACTTTCTCCATAAGGAAATATACTCGTGGAGTATGCATGTGTGCACAGAGGAAAACAAAACAAACAGAGAATTAAGGACAATCCCAAAATGGGGAGAAGGGTGTGGGGACACCTCAAAGTAGAATGCGAAAAACGAAACTTTTTAAAGAATTGAGGGCAAATTTACAATTTTATTGTTCGAGTCTCCCGTGATGTGTATGCCAACGGTCCGGCTCGCAAATATTTACCAATTTTCTTTGCATTCTGTTATGCTTTTTTTTTCTTAGCGGAACTATACGTTCTTTTATTCGAGTTGTAGTTGACGGGGTTATTTGACTTGGGGGTCTAAAATGCTCTTGCAACAAACACAAAAGACTCCAAAGTCTGAAATGGGATATTTTAAAGGAAAAACTTTCGGCGAATGGCTAGCGCCAACATAAAAGGTCCATTTTACGATCGTATTCGTTGATGGGCCAAAGGTGACGTGTCGATAGTAAGTGCTTGTGCTGGGCAGCAAAAGGTTATGGCTCCAACTTATTCGCAGAGGTTTTCGATGCTGAGGTGTTTTATAAGAGCGGGTATTATGAGGTATCGAAATGATCCAACAGAAGTGAAGAGCGCAATAAATTATTTAATAACTTTTTAATAAAAACGAAGAAGCCCGTCCCTTTTAAACTACTTTCATAGAGGTTAACAATATATGCAAAAAGCTGAGTGAATCCGTAAAAGATCTTTAGTAGCAGTAAGTTTTTGGAATTTGGTGTGCACTTAAACCTCTCAGAATACAACTCGGGTAGACTGCAGTACCAGTAAGGATTCATTTTTTTTTTCATTTTACGTTAAACTAAACACAAATATTTGGGAAAAATCTTGATCAAGAAATAATCAATGAAGTTCAATCTCTGGTTATCGTGAATGGAATATATTCTTCATTTAACCACCACGACTTTTATTACATTCGACTAACCAAGTGTCAGTTGTTTATTGATGATTTTTTGAACAATAAGTAGACCAAACGTCGCACTTCTTAGGTCCAAGAGAAAATGTTTGGATTTACGAATATAAATTATTATGTATTTGAGTGTCTTGATTACGAATATGTTATTAAAAATTGTTGTAAACAATTTCAATGTAATTAAAAATTTAAATTTTTTCATACAAAGTGCCATTTAGGCTTATCGCACACATGACACTTAAAGTCACGCAACTGTTTGATTGCCTTTTTGTGTCCTGCGAGCTTGCGTGGGAATGCGCACAAATGCGCATCCAATACGAAAGCAGTGTGCGGCAAATTTCAAATCAACCAACGATTTTTTAGTTGCTTGTTATCACAAATGACACAAATGCAGTTTTGTTTTTCAATGCTGCCACGAAACTCTTTTATACTTACTTACTTAAGGTGGCGCTACAGTCCGGGGTGGACCTGGGCCTCAGCCAACAAGCTTCGCCAGCCAGCTCTGTCTCTAGCTAGCCGTCTCCAGTTTCGCATGCGAAGTTGGCTGAGGTCCCCTTCCACTTGCGTGCGCCACCTGAATCTCGGTGCTCCTCTACCGCGTCGTCCCTGCGGTGTGGATTCGAAGATTTTCCGGGCCGGGGCGTTGGTGTCCATCCGCTCTAGATGACCCAGCCATCGTAGACGTTGTGTTTTGACTCTTTTGGCTAGGTCGGTATCGCTGTACAGCCCGTACAGTTCGATGTTATATCTCCTCCTCCACTCTCCGTCTATGCAGACGGGACCGTAAATCGTCCGAGGAATTTTCCTCTCGAAGCAGCCTAAAGTGTTTTCATCCGCCTTTGACAGGGTCCATGCTTCTGCACCGTAAAGCAGGACTGGGATGATGAGGGTCTTATACATGGACACTTTAGTTGCTCGAGAGAGGGCTTTGCTACTCAATTGCCTTCTTAGCCCAAAGAAACAGCGATTGGCAAGAGTTATCCTTCGTTTTATTTCAGCGCTGGTGTCATTGTCTGAATTGATAGCGGAACCCAGGTAGACAAAGTCCCTAACTACCTCAAAGTTATAGCTGTCGATGGTGATGTTTTGTCCAAGACGTCGGTGTTGGGTGTCTTTTCTTGATGACAGCATATACTTGGTTTTGCCCTCATTGACTGCTAAACCCATATTCGCCGCTTCCGTCCCAATACTCACGAAGGCTTCACTGACACGAAGGCTTTGTTCTACCGATTATGTCAATGTCGTCTGCGTATGAAAGTAGTTGAACGGACTTTTGAAAGATTGTACCTCTGGTGTTGGCGCGAGAGTTCTGCACAATTCTCTCAAGTATGAAGTTAAAGAAGTCGCATGACAGCGCGTCGCCTTGTCTAAATCCTTTTTTGACATCAAAGGGGTCGGTGAGGTCTTTGCCGACCTTGACGGAACAGCGTGAGTTTTCCATCGTCATCCTGCACAGACTGACGAGTTTGGCAGGGATGCCAAAACTAGACATTGCGCTATATAGCTCGTCTCTATAGATGCTGTCATACGCGGCCTTGAAATCGATGAAGAGGTGGTGTGTATCGATTTGGAATTCCTGGGTTTTCTCCAAGATCTGCCGCAGTGTGAATATTTGATCGATGGTGGACTTTCCTGGCCTAAAGCCACACTGATATGTGCCTATCAGATTGTTGACAAACGGCTTCAGGCGTTCACACAGTACAGCAGAAAAGATGTTGTATGCGATGTATGCGATCTTGTATGCGATGCGAAACTCTTTTATACCTTTCACTTTAGCGACATTTAAGAGAGCAAAGTTTAATATTTCATCAGGGTTTGTGTGTAGGTTACCTTTGCGAACTAATGTGATCGGTGCTTTGGTGGCTTGTGCGTAAACTATTGATGCTGTTAAAAATTGCTAATAGGCGAATAGCCGTATTTGTGCCCTTTTAGTTTTCGACTAAAAAATGCAAAAAATTGCTTTTGGAGTCGAGAGTATTTGGGTGCTCACATTCGCGTTTTAAGATGATTTAAACCCTCTTTTTCGCTGGGCTTAGCCGCTCATGCGACTAAGGCTTGTCGCTCCGCTAAGGGTCGGTGCCAGCTATCTGGCAGGTACGAGCATGTCAAAGTTACACTTTTTAAGACCTTTTATTTTCAAATAACTTCTAAACTTATATAGAGACCCAAATCCAAAGATTGAAAAATCGAAATTTTCTTAAAAAATCGTACAAATTCCACTTGGGCCTTCGGTAAACCTATGCCCGATTTCAGCGTAGAAGTTGTATATTAGGGATTAATTGTCGGGAGTCATAGGTTGCCTGATTGCTAGCTAGAAAACCCTACACAAAGAAGCCTTAAGGCGTCAAATCGCTTCAACACTTCAACTGCACAACATCATTTGTCAAAAAGCCCAACCTCATTAAAAAGAGGGAATTATGCAGTATTTTTTCATATCTTGTGTGCGTCCGTTGATGCTTGTTTTTTTGAGCTCCATTTTATCCTCTCATGCCCGGTTTCACAGTGCTAGATTAAACTCCGTCAACAGATATTCGAAGTTAAAGCTAACGTTCAAAACAAAAAAATGTTTCTCAGAGCTAGTTTAAACCTAAGGGACAGTTTAAACTACAGTTTACTTTGGATGTTACAGTTTCATATTTAGTTTCAGTTTCAGTTTCAGTTTCAGTTTCAGTTTCAGTTTCAGTTTCAGTTTCAGTTTCAGTTTCAGTTTCAGTTTCAGTTTCAGTTTCAGTTTCAGTTTCAGTTTCAGTTTCAGTTTCAGTTTCAGTTTCAGTTTCAGTTTCAGTTTCAGTTTCAGTTTCAGTTTCAGTTTCAGTTTCAGTTTCAGTTTCAGTTTTAGTTTCAGTTTCAGTTTCAGTTTCAGTTTCAGTTTCAGTTTCAGTTTCAGTTTCAGTTTCAGTTTCAGTTTCAGTTTCAGTTTCAGTTTCAGTTTCAGTTTCAGTTTCAGTTTCAGTTTCAGTTTCAGTTTCAGTTTCAGTTTCAGTTTCAGTTTCAGTTTCAGTTTCAGTTTCAGTTTCAGTTTCAGTTTCAGTTTCAGTTTCAGTTTCAGTTTCAGTTTCAGTTTCAGTTTCAGTTTCAGTTTCAGTTTCAGTTTCAGTTTCAGTTTCAGTTTCAGTTTCAGTTTCAGTTTCAGTTTCAGTTTCAGTTTCAGTTTCAGTTTCAGTTTCAGTTTCAGTTTCAGTTTCAGTTTCAGTTTCAGTTTCAGTTTCAGTTTCAGTTTCAGTTTCAGTTTCAGTTTCAGTTTCAGTTTCAGTTTCAGTTTCAGTTTCAGTTTCAGTTTCAGTTTCAGTTTCAGTTTCAGTTTCAGTTTCAGTTTCAGTTTCAGTTTCAGTTTCAGTTTCAGTTTCAGTTTCAGTTTCAGTTTCAGTTTCAGTTTCGGTTTCAGTTTCAGTTTCAGTTTCAGTTTCAGTTTCAGTTTCAGTTTCAGTTTCAGTTTCAGTTTTAGTTTTTGTTTCAATTTCAGTTTAAGTTTCTGTTGTATTTTCAGTTTCAGTTTCAGTTTCAGTTTCAGTTTCATTTTCAGTTTCAGTTTCAGTTTCAGTTTCAGTTTTAGTTTTTGTTTCAATTTCAGTTTAAGTTTCTGTTCTATTTTCAGTTTCAGTTTTAGTTAGATAAGGATGGCGGTCCACCCATTGCTTGCATAAACTTTGTTTTCATGGAACTCTTACATCAGGAATGCCTTACTATCAGCTTTACCAAGATTTTAATAGAAAGATGGTGTTAGATTGTTTTTAGAGTAGCTGCAATAGTCGTTCTAAGAACACTAACAAATTTCGTATATGAATCTAATTCCTATCAGTAACGCAAAATCTGCCACTGAAGTTACTTGTCTACGTCAAGGTCCTCCCTGCAGGCCTTGTATATCCAGTTATGCAGCTGAGTTTCTTGTTTTAAATAAACTGGTATTCGCGGTAATGACACAATCCAGTTCCGCATTCGGACAAAAATATTTTCCATCCGTTTCTACAAAAGATCGTCTTTTTCGCAATGACCACTACTTGGCATATATTCGAAAGATATAATGCACCGAAAAGCATTTTCGTTTTTTTTTTAATTGTAGGGAACATAAAAGGTGCATTTCTCGCACAATGGACTTTAATTGGTTAAGTCAAAGTCTTTTCCAGAAATGCCCCCCTACAAAGAAAAAATTCACTTTTCAACAAAAAATAACTCTCAATTCCTTTAAGGAACAAACTAGACCATGTTTAAATGGACTTAAAAAACTAACCTACACCAACTGCCACTCTCATAAGGTATGCATGTATGAATATAAAAATAACCTTAAAATTTCTGCTTCTAATTATAATCTCATTCATATCGTGTTTTTCAATAGACGGAAACTAATTTAAAATTTAAATTGCTGTGCTAATTATTAAGGATAACAATAATCTGAAGCTTACTTGGTATGCCTGATGTGCACATAGAGGTTTCTACACCTCTAAAGAACACGGGTAATACCCATCATGTCTTTGTACACACGAGCATAGTTTAGCTGCTCTGAGTCAGAATATCTCAACTTAGTTATTCTATTGAATTTTACATGCTTCTAAGCTGCTTTAATTAATGGAACTTTTAGTTTGGAGTTTCATGTCATATTCATGTTGCATCTTTCTTTAATGCCAGCTTGGGCTTAATTTATTTAGCATAATGTGTTAAGCGACCCTGTAAACTTAATTCGAAACGTCAGAAACTAGTCTCATTCTTTGAATATCATTTAAAGTTAATATTTCATCACTCCTTGCTAACATCTCACAACATGAGGTGCGTACTTCTTCTATCAAGTAATTGAAAATGTTGCACAAAATAATTCTTCTTATATACACGAAGACTGGTACCCAGTCTTTAAGGTATAGAGTAGATTTGGAATTTCTATTCGGACAAACGAAAGCAGTTTGAGTACATGCGCCATTCAGTTGGAAATTCAAATAATCGAAATTCTATGCATTGGCAGCATTCGAAATGAAGCAGGTCCTTTGACAAAAACCGTATTTTTCCCAAAAGAAAAACGTAAATTATGCCGGCTTGTGAGTCGACAGAGACAGACAATTGACGAGGTAGAGAGGCCTCTCCTAGAGACGGAAAATGCAATAAAATGCTAATGAAACTCTTTCATCAAAACAGTAGACAGTGATCAAATGGCAAAAGAACTCAATTGAGTGGGTGCAGCCTCTGCCACTATACCATCAGAAATCTTGGAAGGGAAACATTTTGACAAAAGGATTAATGAATATTGGGCTTGGATTACAGCTGAAAAGACTGCAAATGTCTAGTGTTATTGCGAAATTATTCACTCGAGGGTGTAAGGCGAATCAGATGATAAGGCATAGAGCATTGATTAAAACAATCCGCTTCAAACCTTTGATTGACTTTATCAATTATTTGATCCTTTTGGCATTCAAATCAAATGATTTTTAAGTGCTTGTTTTCCCGAAAGTTAAGCTTTAAATAGACGAGACTGATTGGTATCAAGGGGAAACTTTAAGTGTTGTTAGTTTTACTGAAAAGAGGCCAACGAACGGCTGAAGTAGCAGACCCAGTTCTAAAAAATTATGTTCTTTGGGTTGGGGACCGAAAACAAAACACAACAGCAGGACCAAAGATGTATCAAAGTAACTATTGCGAACACTCGTGGAGGTTTTTTTTTGTGAACAGTTGGCGATATTTAAGACAAGACTCGGTAGATCATTGGATTGGAGCAAGTGGGCGGCAATTTACGGAGAAGGTCATTCAGCGGGAAGTGAGAAACATGGTCAGAGAAGCGCCAAGGGGGATTGGGGTTTCTAGTTTTGGGTGCCAGCAAGAGGGCTACTATGGGAGAGATTTTTTGACTCTTCCAGTGTGGGAATCGGGCAAACTACGGGTGGGGCAAACCAATGCCAACACAGCCTTTATTGAAGGAGGAACAGACCGAATAAAAGACGCAGCCGTAACCGGGCGCCAGTTAAAGCTCCAATTGAAGATTCCATTGATCTAGTCATCGATCTCGAACTGCCTGACCGTGTGTCGTACTGTCGTACCATAGCTGATGAAGCTTCTATGAGGTAGGTCGAAAACTGAAGAAGATTGCACGAATTTCGAGGCAGGACCTGTGAGACAGTTCGGTGTAAGGCGCGTGTTCGGTGCGTGTTTACAGAAATAGCGTTTGACAAGCTTGTTTCCTGATTGTGAGAAGTTTTTATCGCACTTGATGACAGCCAGTCATAACCAATCCTGATAGGGAAAAACTTTCTGTACCAGCCCCACGTCCCAAGTGCATTTCTTTATCATAAGTTTAAAACGAGATGAGCTAAAATCTGATAAACTGGAAGTAGGGAGAAGAAACGATCACTTCCGTGCTTTTCTTACTACGAAGAACGGCGGGAGTGGTCGCTTCTGTGCTGACTTCTGAGGCTTGAACACGAGTAGGGTGACAAGAAAAATTCAGCTACAGGGTAGGTTATGTCGTAACTAGCAGGGAACACGTTCTTTAAAATGTTCCACTTAGCATCGGCTTATCATTAAAAAGTAAAATCTTTACGAATTATAGCACATGGCTGCAATAGTCTGTTATTTAAGTTGAAAAACGCCCTTGCAAATGCTTGTGAATTCCCCCAACAGGTTTCCAATCGTGCTTGAATGTCATCACAGTACGTGCTTGAGGAGATGCCTCGGTGTACCTAGATGACGAAGTCATTTCCGGCAAAACTGTCAAGGAAAGGCCTCCAGAAACTTCAAACATTCCTCCAGGCCTTATGGGAAACTGGTCTGACCCTGAAGATGGGTAAGGGCAGTAACGGTTATTCGGTGAGCAAAGAAGGGCTGCGCACCCGTCAGAAAAAGACAAATGCCGTATGATGAAGTTTCCAAGGCCAAATGATATGCATGTGGTCCGGCTGTTCGCTGGACTTATGTTATTTTTCCGTTAGTTTGCGAAAAATTAGCGTTGAGCAACCTGGCGGGCGCAACAACAGGAGGGTTCGGTTCAGCAGCTAATGGAAGCGCTTGCCAATCCCGCTGTGCTTATCCTCTTTGGCATACATTCTTTCGCGTGAGATGCATACTGATAAGTTATAGTCCGGATTGTCAGGGATTCTCCTGCAGCATGGTGCAGACAACACTTTGACACCCATGGCCTTCTATAGTTAGTAACTTTTTGTGTATGAGAAAATATACTATTCGTTTAAGCTTGCATTGCTTACATTGCTTCAAGGTATATTTGCTCGGCAGGGTGCGGTGGGGTACCCTGACGCAGTAGTCATTATTTGGTGCTTATTACGCGGAGGTCTGGGTTCGAATCCTACATCTGTCACCTGGAAAGAGCTTTATTATTTTTCATGGTCGCCACCTCAGCGAGGGACTGACAAACCCCTCGTAGGGAACCTGTGGTTTAAAACAAACCTCAAAGTGCCATTTGGATCCGGCGAAAGCCAAGTGCTTTAGATATACCGTACTGAACTGCCGCATTTTTGACAAAAAAAAAAACAGGAAGATGGAAGTGCAACACTGCGTATGGGTATAGCCTACCGCCGTATACCCTATTCCTAACTATTCTCCTTCCCATTGCAAACTATTTGTTTTCCATCCTCTTCCTGTTGCCATTCATAAATCATAAAGAACCTAAAAAAAAGATTATTATCTATAAATATAAAACAAAGTCGTGTGTGTTACACTTATTATAACTCAAGAACGGCTGAACCGATTTTTATGATTTTTTGATTGTTGCATTCACCTCCACCCAGAATAGGTTGTAGGCCATTTAAGAAAAGTTCATGGACAAAAGTTTACAGTAAGTTTAAAGAAGGCGACAGCCTGCCAGTAAAAAAAATTAAAATCTGAAAATGTAATCGGCAAAAAAAAAATATATGTATGTATGTATGTATGTACGTATGTACATACATGATGTATGATATTTTGGGATAGTTTCTTTTTCGTTTTAATGGATATGGTCATATGTATTTGTCCGTTTAATTTTAGATAGGTACAAACATGCATATACGTATAGCCTAAAAGCCTACAGCAGATTTTGGAAGAAGTTATTATAGCCAAAAAAGTTGGATATCATTGGAAAGGTACGTACATTTCGAGCTATGATAAAATTGCAAGGACGTGAAAACCTTTGAGACATGATTGATAGTGTTAACTGAGGAATAAAACTTTTGTTATCGAGGGTGTAACCACTCCAAAGAAGTTTTTAAAAAACCAACGCATTGTCCTGATTGCTAATACACGAGTTTCAGACCTTTTAAGTAAAGCTTTCCTTCTTGTATGCACCATTGAAAGTTAGTTTTTTTCGATGGCCTCAATAGACTTACATAGGTAAACGTGTTACACTTTTTCCCGAGTTAAATAATAAATACACGGAGGTTGCGCCGACAATGCGCTCGCGAATGTAAACAATTTGACTAAAAGACTAGCGGCGAAAAAGTGCAACAACACAGCAAGTTGTTGCTGTGCGTCCCGACTGCTCAGCAAGGGAGTGGGTCCCGATTGGGTATTGATACGCGAGATAAGATGCTTCAATGATTTTGGTTCGTAGATTTAAATGGGCGCCAGCTGTTTTATAAGTAAAACAACAAAACTGTAGGTAGCTGAAAATGATTGGGTCCTATAAAAAGAATAACACAAGTGCTTTAGGTCGTTATAAACGTTCAGGGATGAACGAAGGCGATTTATTAACAAGAAGGGTCGCGCGTCCCGTCTTTTCTAAGGGATTTTCTCGAAACGAAACTCTACCAACCAACAATTTTTTCTTACAAAACACAAACGCAATCATAAAACACTCTATTTAGCTTTTCCTCTTTCTCCTTCTCAATCCTCTTTCCTTTTCCTTTCTATTACTCGTACTGCGTCCTTTCTCCTGGATCTTTTTGCTTCCTTAGTAGGTATTTCCTCTGGATCTTTTTCCCAAAATTTCCAGCTCTCTTCAGCTCTCTTTTCTTAAAAACCTCCACCAAACTTGCTAGCTAAACCAAAAGTGATTCACCCAAGCTTAGCTTGGCTTTTTCCCGCACAAACCATGACTCATTCACACACACATTTAACCAATCCTCTCACACCGGTATAGTGGTTATCGGGCACGGCGTTTCAAGCCACGCTCAGCTCTTTGTATAGTGGTTATCGGGCACGGCGTTTCAAGCCACGCTCAGCTCTTTGCCGGGCATGCTTGCCGTTATTGAACCCCAGCTGCATTCCTCTCACACAAGCATTCGTACCAATTCGCCCCACTGCGAATTATAGGGTAGAGAATTCGAAGCCGACTCGAAAAGAGAGCATTCAGTGATCCATCATTTAACCCTATGCTCAGAAGGAGAATAGTGTTATACATTTTAATAAGGAGAACGAAGAAGGAACTATCATACTCAACTCGCGATATACTACATTATCAGTGGACTTTCGCGCAGATTTGGGGAAGAGGACTCTACCTATAGTAAGCCATTCTTTACACTATTATGATCTCTGTAAGGATGGGCCCTCGGCCATTGATGTTCTTCGCTCAAGGTGGAGATATGACTTAGATCGATCTCTCTTTATAATTTGTTGGTGGTAGTGGTGCTCAAGTGTTGGACTCTTTGGTGTTTGAGCTCATTCAAATAAACTAGAGTCTCCGGATCTTCCATCTGGATTTAAGTTGACTCGCGCGGTCTTGGTCCTGACCGTCCATCTTGCTCTAAGGAACCTGTACGGAAGAAAAGAGGGAACACAAGTGGGAAAGAAAGACGGGGAAGCCCAAAAAGTGAAGTGGAGGGATGGGACCAAAAGGACAGACAAAGAGCTTCTTTGTTGCGCGCTTTTGACCGCAACAAATTTTAAAGAATTTATTTATAGTTATCGGTTCGTTTTGTTTCGGCAGTTAAGCAATTTTTTTCTTATAATACATTTTACTTTTTTTTCGTGCCGCTACTATTTTTTTTGTAGATTGTATTTTTAATAGGAACAACATCTAAATACAAACAATATACTTTTATATTAAGAATATAAAGAATATAATTAATAAGAATATAACTTTGATAGTTTTGCTAACTGATTTATATTGTTTTAAGTACATTTTCTTTATACTATTTATTTTTGGTGCTTTCAAAAATGAAACTGAAAAAATGAACTTCAAAGATTTCTTTTTTTGTACTCGATAGATACGTTCCAAATAACAAATCGTTTAGTCTTCTTTTAAAAATTTCAAATGAACTATATTTAGAAATTTAAGATACACTCCTGTTGTTATGGCATAACTTCCACCGTAATAAATTAGAAGAATTTTTTTTACTCGTAGTTTCCAAGTTATGAAAATTTGTAAGATTATTTTTTTTTTGTCCGTTAAGTTTTGGGAAGTCTTTTTGAAGATGCTTAACTTTTCAGGTCGATTTTTTTGTGGTTAATTCATTTTTGGAGTTAACATGCAGCAGTGAAGACTCCTTCATAAGGATGTGAGTTTGCGAAAAATCAACATGGTCTACAGTAGCCTATGGGAAGGCTTGTAAGATCGAGCTCTTCCTATTGGCTTTTGGGGGTTGTAACCAAAGATGGAGACATTGCAACCCAGGCGTATACCAATTGGTATACGGAGGTGGGTTACTCCATGGGCAAGGTCATCTCTGTCCTCTTTCTTGATTTTAAGAATTAGAGCAGTGCATCTAACAGAACATTCGGGTTCTCATTCTTTTATAGCTAGGTTTTTTTTCCTTCTTCTTTATTTTGGTCGGCTAACACCTATCCGACTTTCTATCATGGCATTTTTAAGTGTTTTCTAGGCCTGAAATAATCGTTACATCGTTCCGTTTCTGAGTGCCAAGATCCCACCCCAAACGACGAGCTAGTTTGCGCAACAACAAGCAGGCCAGTGTCGGCTTACAGTTTGGGACACCCCTATCGCACCTCTGCCTGGACGGGCCGAAGTGCCCTGTAGCTTTTGGTCCTATGGGTGGATTAAGGTGGGGTTATGCTAACCTTCAAGACCCAAGTCTCACAGCATGAATTTTAATGCACGTTACAGTTTAGGGTCTTTTAAATCAAGCTGGAGGGCTGAAACTTGGTATGCGGTTTGTTTCTTTTCTTTGACAGACAAGATGTTAAAATTGGCTCAATCCGCCAACGACCACGCCCACTACTGGCTTCAATGTGAGATAACCTCTATTTCACATTTTCTTTCAAAATGTCTTTTGGTCAAGTTAGACATGGCGTAGGAGCCCACATTTCGGTACTGAGCAATATTGGCCCAAGGCCTTTAACTAGGCAAAAATTGGAACGCCCACAATACCGACCATGCCCAATTTTAACATGTTAGATCCTTAAAAACCTGATTTCTCGGAAAAGTGACTCCAAATAGAAAAAAAAATGTATGACAAATATTAAAAATATTACTATTTGCCAAGTTTGCTCCATACAAAGTTTTAAACTCCGCCACTTTTAAGGGGCGTTTTTTAGGAAAAAACTGTTTTTTTTCTGAAATAATTTTCGCTTTTACCGTATTTTCTCATGAGTCTTACGAAATTGCAATAAATTGATTTAAATTTTAAGCCCATGCCCACTTTTGGGGGCGTGGCCTATGCAAATTATATATGAAATCGGGCCAAGAAACTTTAAGATTTGGTGTTACATATAGGGTCATACATATAGAAGTTTGTCACAAGTAAACTCTTGCACTTACTCACTTGTTTTAATTCAAAGGCTTTTTTCAAGGGGCTCCCCAATATAAGCTTGCAGCTATCTTGATTGTAGTTATTGTTTAAATTTTGCTAATTAATTGTTGTAATTGAGAAAACTAGCTTTAGAAATAAATGAGACATGCAGGCAAAGAAGTTTTGGTATTGAACTAAAAGTGACCCCAATCCCGGGTCCTTTCTCAGGTTCCCAATTCCAGGATTCTCTGTCCGGGATATTACCATCTGCACCGAAAACCAACCCCCACTTTGGAGATTTAAAGTCTTATTCTTTTCTCTCTGAATTTCTTTTGCCTAAGAAAATAACAGCATGTATGTAGTTTTTTAAATCTAGTGAGTTCGATTCTCATAGTTATTTCGACTTTAATCTACGAATTTATTTAGGCTGACCAAGATCATTGCATCACGTCATCGACCCTTCGAGCCAAATTCTACTCACACTCTATAAAGTCGAGCCATAGACACTCTTCTGTTCAGAGAGTCAAACTTAATGAATATTCATAACGTTTGGCTTCCTGTTTAAGCATTAAGAAGTGATCCCTCATGGTAGCTTTTGTAGCTCTTGTTATACATTAGCCTTTAGCGCTTTGATTAATCTGTATCTCTGTTTTTGATCCAATTTTGTTCGCTTTTCAGTCTAGGTGGCTTCCTAAGCTCTAGTCCAGCTATCTCCCAACTATCACATAAACCAGTTGTTTTGAAGAATAATTCTATACTGAAATATTATTTAAATTACATTTGCATTCGCACCTGCACTCCTGTGTACTGATTGCCGATGCTTTGCGGAAATTTGCATTTTGTTAGCGGAGCACAATACAAATTGAATTCCTTTTTTTTGTCACTTTACGTTTAGGTACAGGGACCGTGTAAAAAACATGCAGGAGGACACCGAGATTCATACTTTTAACGTTTGTACATGGAAATGCCACAAGTTTTTGAGTCATTTCCTGGTGTGACGCTGTATGTGTTTGTTAAAGGCGCACGGGATAAGGGTAGGTACACCTACGGAATTTCGTGTTGGAGGATGGAAATGGAAATAAGTTTTCAAATTGCAATTTCTAGTTTAATGCAAAAAAAAGTAGAAAAAAAATCGTTAAAAAAAACTCTGGAACACATGCATATGAATGTATGCAGCTAACGTGAAATCAGAGAAAATGCAATTTGTGTTGTGAAGTTTTATGACTGCGGCGACTGTAGACGTTTGCTAGATTGATGTCGTGTATAAGTCTTGTATATATGGAGTGTGGAGTGCTAAGACCTGCGCCTGGAGGGTGGAATATAAGATGTAATTATATTTTTTTTTTGTAATTGAAATGAGCAATGCAAAGAAGAAAACTCTTTCTCTAGAAAATATTAACAATATGGGTGTACCTTTTCGTTTATCGCTGAATTTAACCCTGTATAGAGTCCCTGACAAGTTATCTTTTAAATTGCAGCTTTTATTTTGTCTGATAGCGTGTTGGTCCATCTTTTATTTAAAAGAGTTTCAAACTAAAGCTAAAGTCAAATCAAGACATTTGCTTAGAATAAATGTAATTAAATTGGAGTTCTACTGACTTTAGTGGCATGTTGTACACACTGACATGCTCATCGGTGCTAGAACCAGCCAGAACAAATGTCCTAGGTTCATAGAAGGCTTTTGAAATCGACACGCATTTTCATTGTTAAGACAAAGCCTGGATTTTTAGTTTTATTTCTAAGCTAGCTAATATTGATCTTAGTTGAAGTTATATAATAATCTAAATAGTTAATTTTATAAAATACTAGCTGGCCGGCGAATTTCGTACAGCAAGCCGAATAGCCAAAGTTTCTAAATATATACATAATTATATTATTTTAAAAGTGAAATATGAATAGTCAACCCCATTGCTTGGCTCTCTCTACAATCCTACGAACATGCTAACTGAAATATGAACAGGCAACCCCATTGCTTGGCTCTCTTTACAATCCTTTAAGTTAAAGTACGTCGCCTTTTATAAATGTACCACACAGTTGTCTTAAGCTAGTCCCAATCATAACCTAATCAAGTAAGAGGTTCGACGCGGAAATTTGACAGCTGGAGAGATTTGCCAAACAAATCCCATACGATTTCCGAATTGTTTTCTTATTTAAGTCTCTCTATAGGCTTAATATATTATGGCCATCGCTTACTTACTTACTTAAGGTGGCGCTACAGTCCGGAGTGGACCTGGGCCTCAGCCAACAAGCTTCGCCAGCCAGCTCTGTCTCTAGCTAGCCGTCTCCAGTTTCGCACGCGAAGTTGGCTGAGGTCCTCTCGGTGCTCCTCTACCGCGTCGTCCCTGCGGTGTGGATTCGAAGATTTTCCGCGCCGGGGCGTTGGTGTCCATCCGCTCTAGATGACCCAGCCATCGTAGACGTTGTGTTTTGACTCTTTTGGCTAGGTCCGTATCGCTGTACAGCCCGTACAGTTCGATGTTATATCTCCTCCTCCACTCTCCGTCTATGCAGACGGGACCGTAAATCGTCCGAAGAATTTTCCTCTCGAAGCAGCCTAAAGTGTTTTCATCCGCCTTTGACAGGGTTCATGCTTCTGCACCGTAAAGCAGGACTGGGATGATGAGGGTCTTATACACGGACACTTTAGTTGCTCGAGAAAGGGCTTTGCTACTCAATTGCCTTCTTAGCCCAAAGAAACAGCGATTGGCAAGAGTTATCCTTCGTTTGATTTCAGCGCTGGTGTCATTGTCTGAATTGATAGCGGAACCCAGGTAGATAAAGTCCCTAAATACCTCAAAGTTATAGCTGTCGATGGTGATGTTTTGTCCAAGACGTCGGTGTTGGGTGTCTTTTCTTGATGACAACATATACTTGGTTTTTGACATCAAGGGGGTCGTTGAGGTCTTTGCCGTGAGGTCCAGCGTGAGTTTTCCATCGTCATCCTGCACAGACTGACGAGTTTGATGCCGAGTTGGATGCCAAAACTAGACATTGCGCTATATAGCTCGTCTCTATAGATGCTGTCATACGCGGCCTTGAAATCGATGAAGAGGTGGTGTGTATCGATTCTCCAAGATCTGCCGCAGTGTGAATATTTGATCGATGGTGGACTTTCCTGGCCTAAGGCCACACTGATATGTGCCTATCAGATTGTTGACAAACGGCTTCAGACGTTCACACATTATGGCCATCGCTACCAACTGGCGAAATTTGAGCGGGATTTCCAAAGTATTTTGATGACATTAGATTAATCCAACTTAAGTCTCTTATGGTTGGGCCTTAAGAGTTGTTAACGAACATACTAACTGACGGACGGACATTACTTATAGGTATACCGCTTTAGTTAGCACTGAGAGAGATACATGAGAGGTTATAAAATAAATAAATAGGGTGGCGCAACAGCTCGAGGTGAACCAGGGCCAAATTCTCAACAATGTATGCTGGTGTGTTAATTTCTTTACATACAAGGGGACCTACAATTTTTTGCCGAATCCGAACGGCACTTTGAGAAGTTTTTCAAGACAATTAATACTCTCGGAGGGCTTGTCAAACCCTCGCGGAGGAGGGGACCGTGAAAGAGAACAAGTCTTTTTTTGCAGGTGACGATGGCAGGATTCGAACCCAGACCTCCGGCGTAGTAAGCACACACACTAACCACTACGTCACGGCACCCCACATGAGAGGTTGGCACTGGCTCGTATCATAAACGGTTAAAGTCCTAACCATAAAAGACTTACATGAGCTTAAGGCTTAGAGGTTCAACGCGAAGTATTTGAAAGCTGGTGAGAAGCAAACAAATCTCTTATGAATTCCTAATCGTTTGTTGCGGTCAAAAATCGCGCAAAAAAGAAGCTCTTTGTCTGTCCTTTTGGTCCCATCCTTCCACTTCCCCGTCTTTCTTTCCCACTTGTATTCCCTCTTTTCTTGCATACAGGTTCCCTGGAGCAAGACGGACGGCCAGGACGCTCCCAACTTGCGATTTACGATTCCCAGTGAGGGACCCGATGACCCGATAAACCACCATCAAGCCGTTCCAGAGCTCAAATGTCAAACAGCTCGATTCTAACAAGTTACGAGAAACACCATCGAGAAAATGCTGCGAATCACAATCACATTCGCTTATTAACCACTTACCCGAGAATTCCAACCTGAGACATACACCCTGAACGAAGATCATCAATGGCCGTGGGCCCATCCTAATTGTGTTTGCAAATGTAAAGAATGGCTTACTATAAGTAGAGTCCTCTCCCCCAAATTTGGGCCAAAGTCCACTTGGGTAATGTAGTATGTATATCGCGTGTTAAGTATGGTAGTTCCTTCTTCGTTCTCCTTATTAAAATGTATAACACTATTCTCCTTCTGAGAATGGGGTTAAATGATGGATCACTGAATGCTCTCTTTGCGAGTCGACTTCGAATTCTACCCTATAATTCGCAGTGGGGCGAATTGGTACGAATTCTTTTGTGAGAGGAATGCAGCTGGGGTTCAATAACGGCAAGCATGCCCAGCAAAGAGCTGAGCGTGGCTTGAAACGCCGTGCCCGATAACTGTACCGGAATGAGAGGATTGGTTGAATGTGTGTGTGAATGAGTCATGGTTTGTTTGGGAAAAAGCCAAACCAAGCTTGGGTGAATCACTTCTGGTTTACCTAGCAAGTTTGGTGGAGAATTTGAAGAAAAGACAGCTGGAGGTTTTGAGAAAAGGATTATAGAAATTTTGGGAAGAAGATCCATAGGAAATACTTGAAGGAAGCAAAAAGATCCAGGAGAAAGGACGCAGTAATTGAAAGGAAAAGGAAAAAGGAACGAGAAGGAGAAAGAGGAAAAGCTTAGTAGTGTTTTATGAATGCGTTTGTGTTTTGTAAGGAAAAATTGTTGGCTGGTAGACTTTCGTTTCGAGAAAATCCCTTAGAAAAGACAGGACGCGCGACCCTTTTAGTTTTCACCTTTTTGCATTCGGGACGTGTTAATATTGTGAGCCATTCTCTTCGTGTGGCGATATTGATAAAATTGTTTACCTTTTCATTTTATTTCATTCGGCCATTTCCTTGTTTGCGTTGTTTCACTTTGTTTGTGATACCAATCTGTTTGAGTAATTCTTGCTGTGATTCATTGGCCAATTCTTTAACCTTAACTTCTTTTAATAAATCGCCTTCGTTCGTCTTAGAACGTTTATAACGACCTAAACCATTGTGTTATTCTTTTGATCGGACCTAATCATTTTCAGCTACCTACAGTTTTGCTATTTTACTTATAAAACAGCTGGCGCCCATTTAAATCCACGTACAAAAATAATTAAGCATCTTATCGCGTATCAATCATCTGTTCTCGGAACCCACCCCCTTGCTGAGCAGTCGGGAAGAACAGCAACAACTTGTTGTGTTGTTGCATTTTTTCGCCGCTAGCCTTTTAGTCAAATTGTTTACATCCGCGAGCGCATCGTCGGCGCAACCTCCGTGTATTTATTATTTAACTCGGGAAAAAGTGTAACAAATTGTTCGTAGTTTACTATGCTTCGTGCAAAAAAATCAATTTGCACAAGACCTAATCGAAAAAAGGTTTTTGTACTTTAAAAATCGAATCGCGAAACTTAAAATTTTAATAATGGTGCAAACTTTTACATTTGAAAAGATTTTACTTTCTTTTTCATCCAAATTTCCTGCATATCGTATTCACTTTAATTTTTATCTTATCACGTATACAAAAAAAAAAACTCTGCAAAATTTTAAATTCAAAAATTTGATGATTAATATTATTCTCTAGCTTATTGAGTCTGCTTAATTTTTTTGTTTTGTTTTTTTTATTTTTTTATTAAACCGCACTAGGAAATGAGGTAGGAATAAGGTGGTCAAAGGTGAATCACGTGGCTTGGTGGCTTTGATGGACGATTGATTCTTGTTGAGGCCTAAGGACCATGCTATACTGGGATCACATACACAGGTGGATATCGCTGAGTAGAAGCTCTCTTCTCTTCGGCTTATGTGCAGTTGAAAACAGCCTTACCGCTGGAGCTTGGCAATGATGATCATGACAGAGGCCCACAGTTCCTCCGTTACGGGATGTATTTACGTTGCGTCAAGTTACGCTCCGAAGCGTAACCGAAGAAACTCCGTCCCGAAGAAACTCGCTCACCAGCGATCGAGGTTTCTTCGGCACGGAGTGGATGGAAGAGATTCGTTATCAATAAACCTGATTGGTACCGATGAATTAAACTCTTTTTTTCGTTTTCTGGGAATTCTTATGTATGAAGGGTGTTCTTATCTCGTGGGAGCGCACTCATCTTTTTTTAATTTCCTTTTTTTGGGATCGCGGTCAGGTCGGGGACGTGGTTAGTTGATAGGCACGTAATTAATAGTCTTTTACATGAGGAGTTATTTTTTTGGCTTCATTAGGCACTGTTTTACGGTATGCACTTTTTCTCACGTTTTATACGAGTGGGCACTTTTACTAAAGGCTGTTTTCACTGCGTTGTTACGAGTCTGAGTTATATACTTTTTTTTATATGTTTTTCAATGTTTAAGGAATTCTTCACTGTGGCGATCAATGTGGACAAGACAAATAAGGGAAATTTTAGGAAGAACTTTAAGAACTTTACAGACTTGTCACACACAGTCTATATTTTAATGAAAAGTATTTAGTTCTTTTCTTTCCCGCGCTACCCGTCACGACAGCAGTCTTACTTGCACCCGATCTGCTCCCGAACCAAAAGCTGACTGATTATTCTAGTGCAGTTGCTGATCAGCTTGGCTCGGTTGTCCTTGTATTTTGAGGTTTTTCCCTCACGCGATAAGTCCAAAAATTTCCATCGTCTTATAACCAAACGATGTATCTCTTTTTTTTCATTACCATGGCATTTGGTGTTGCCAGGACTCCTTCTCGTTGATGGTCCGAGAGTACATATGATTTGACCCAATTCGGAGTTGGGAATAGTAGGAATTAGGGGATTTGGATCTAGATGTTAGTATAAAGCATTCAACAGTTATATTTTTATATCCCGCCCACTTTCTGGAGGCGTGGCAGTTTTTTTTTGGTATGGACGGATATTTTGCGTTCCGTCGTAGATGGACTGAAGCTTTTGCATACGCACTGTTTCACTTTCCCACTCGCTTTTTCTTTTTTTTTTTAAATTCTTCTCTCAGGAAAGGCAAAGTTGTAACACTGAACCAGTGCCCCGAGATGTAAGGAGATATTTTCATATCTTTATTCTTAAAAGTTTGCAGTTTATATGTATTAGGAAGTCACCTAAAAGGTGACGTACGGACGGACATGATTCATTCGACTCAGAATTCGGTCTCGAATATGCCCTTAAGGTCTTGATGGTCTATCGTTATTACTTCTCTTTGTGACATTTTCGCCTGTATCAAACTTAATATACTCCATGCCTATAGAGTAATGTATAATAAGCGGAAGATTCAATTTAATTTTAAACCAGAAGTTACAGTCCGTAAAACGGACCGTTGAATACCCCATCCTATCCCACATTGTAAAATGCTGATGACATGGTTATTTTTTGACATTTTATAAGTAATGCAAACTTGGAAAAGGGGCGTGGTCCAACCGCCCCTTATGAGAAACCACATTTATGTATATCCAAGTAACAAGTCTCGTTTATCTAAGTTTGAAGTCTCGTTTACCTAACCTGCTACTTTTTTTGTTTCATGCTTTCCTATATTAGGCTCAAGGCCAGTCAAAATAAAGTTTTTCTGGAAAATTTTAGGTTTTTCTTCAATTCTGCCTCCAAATATGGGCGTGGCCCAAAGTCTTGTATGAACACAATTTAGAACTTAACGTTTTCTACATAAAATATTAAGCAAATTGTTTTCAATTTCGAGCAAAAATATTGAGTAAACTGCATTTGAAAATTTACCCTTAAAATAGATGCCACGCCCACTGGAGGATGTTTACCAATTAAATTTGTCTTTTTTGTGTCTTACATTCATTAGGAGATGTGTCAAATTTCAGCCTTTTAGAACGTCTTACAGTTTTAAAAACTCTGGAGGTAGTTGCACATTTAGACTGATTGTGAGCGTGTCTTTGGGCGGATTTCAAAAATTTTTTCATAGTAGTGCTTCGCATGACGTAGACCTTACGTATGAAGTTTCAGCACCCTAGCTCAAAATTTAAGGCCTAAAAACATGTGACAAACAGACGGACGGACGGACGGACATGGGTCATTCGACTCAGAATTTGGTCTCGAATAATATGCCTTTAAGGTCTTGATGGTTTATCGTTATTATTTCTCTTTGTGACATTTTCGCCTGTATCAAACTTAATATACTCCATTCCTCTGGAGTAAACGGAAGATTCAATGTAATTTTAAAAAAATGTGAGAGACTCACAGTTTACACTTAATTTTATTGAATAAATAAAGCGAGAGACCAAATATTATATTTTAAGAGTCATACAATTTAAAAGCAATAAAAAACATTTTTGTAAACAAAACGTTAGCAATACTTTTAATTGAAATGGTTGGAACTGAGAAGCAAAAACAAGGTGAAAAGTGAGAATTTCTGAGAAATTCTGATAATATTATTGTGTGTTAAGTGGAAAAATGCCATTTTTGTTTGGAAATGTTGTATACATTCATATGGTAAATAAAATGGCAGGTAAACCCTGAAACGCAATCCTATCAAATCGAAAGACTTAAAAAAGTATTTAATTAAAATTCGGAAGCGGAACCAATAATAGTAATACCAGACCCACTTATTGCAACAACATAAGTTTCGCTGAACTTTGAAAGTTTATTTTTGTTCCTGGGATAAAACTGGGATTTTTTCCCATCAATCGGATTTCCTTTCCATCCGATACTTTACGTAGAATTGCAATTAAGTTCTCAGGTCACACTTCGGCGAAAGTGCATTTTTAAATTAAGTCCATTAAAAATTTTCCTTCTGACTGACTCGACGTGGTGGCTGATGGGGCTGAAAAGACTGGCGTTGGTGACTTCGCCAAGTAGAAGTTTCACCAAAGCCATTGCCTCTGACTATTGCTATCGGTACTCTTTGACGGTTTATACACTTAACGTTTGCAGCCAAAACCACCGCTCCACCCAGAATGTGTGTGCATTATGGGAGTGTAAGTCTGCTTTTCAAATAAGCCGATCTGGGTGTATAGGACTTCAGAAAAATGTATACAGAGCTTGAGCAAAGTATTTAATTGAAAATTCAATTTAAAGTGATACCATTCAGCTGCGGTGTTGAAATAAAACTTTTTAAATTGAAAAATTGCAATGATAACGATTGTGGAGGCAAAACTTTTGTTTGCGTAAAAATAAACCCATGCGAGAATGTGTAAAGTGGAGAAAAACTATACTTAATCAGATTATTGGAATTCCTACGAAAGTAAAGTGCACGTTCGCAAGTAAATGTTTAAATAGCGGTTTGCCTATGATTAGAATATTTTCGCAAGACAATGCAGCTCGACGCTTAAGCAAAATTTAGAACATTGATATCGTCAAGAAACTAAGACGATTTAAAAAACCAACAGTCGAAGCGACTAGCACCTTAAGTGAAAGTTAGGTCAGGTATAAGATTGGTGGGCTAATGAGGAAATCAACCCTTATCTTGATCCTATATTCGTAGATATTTGATCCATTGAGGTTTTAATACTTATCCTTGTCAAGCAAGTTCGCCGGCCCTGTCGTTGGTTCAAACTTTCCTTTGACCAGGAACAGAGTAACAAAAGGTTCGGGTTTTATATTGATGTAAGAAGTTGCCTTCATGGATCCCTGAATGTCTACAAATATGATGATTTCAGCTCGTGGTATTGCCATAATTGACAGCAAGCTGACTGCTTCTTTGACGGCAAGGACCTCCGCTTAAAAGACACTGCAAGAGTCAAGCAAATTTATTGGTTTTTCTGTAGGTGATCGCAGTTCCTCTGAATTCCACCCAAACACAGCAAATAGCGTTTTAAGGCCAAGACAAGATATTAGACACTTTGTTAGTGGGGGTGCAAGTACCTATTATAAAAATAAATAAATAAGTAGAGTGGCGCAACAGCTCGAGGTGAACCAGGGCCAACTTCTCAACAATGTATGCTGTGTATGTTAATTTCTTCACATACAAGGGGACCTACAATTTTTTACCGAATCCGAATGGCACTTTTAGAAGTATTTTTTTAAGACAAAGGATAATCTCGGAGGGCTTGTCAGACCCTCGCGCAGGTGGGGATAACATAAAAAAGAACAAATCTTTTTCTTCAGGTGACGATGGCAGGATTCGAACCCAGACCTCCGGCGTAGTAAGCACACACACTAACCACTACGCCACTGCACTCCACGGAGACGAGATGTAGCTGGTGTTTTTCCAGCTACCCCATATCAGACTAAACATCCATCCATACGTTTGTAAAGGCCTAACATAATCCATCTTAATCCAAAGAATAATTTTGGATTTCTTTTTCTTTGTTTAATTGAGACTTTTCAAATGCTCCTTCCACGAAATACAATTTCGAGTTGATTGTTTTGTCCGAAATCACATGCTTTGTCGGAAAATTGTAAGGGAATTCTCTCGATTACCACTTGAGCAAATTGCGGTATGATTACGTTGTTTGTGAACAGCACAAAGACGGTTATGAGAAGGTAAACACCCAAACCGCATTGCTTTGTCGACGAATTAAGTGTCATAAGAGCTTTCTGTATTATTTTCCCTGATGTTTGCTGGAAATTTCCCTTTAACCGTAACTACGTCATCATCGTAGCTAACACGTGAATCCCCCCACGCACAGTATTATAGGCTTATAATTACCTACCAGTATACCTATCCTTCAGGAGTGGTCGGATGACATGTGGGGTATCTCTGGGGGCAATCAACTCTATAGCGCTGTCGCCAATGAAAGCATTGATTACCTACTCTATTGTCAAGCAGGTTGTTGGTCAAAATAATTAAAGCTTAGAGCAAATTAATTAACTAAAGCTTAAGCTTATTTTCTTAGTTTCGTTTGATTGTGCAGTTTTTCACATGGTCAAAATCAGCTTCAATGTCAAGGACTGCTCCGATGTAAATTATTTACCTTGAAGTGACTTTGCCATCGCACTGACTACCAAGGTGTGCACTGCTGCTTCAACGCTATTTATGCCAGCCTGATTCGATTGCGAATGTATGTATAATCGAATAGATTTTCTAGAGTTCAGTACGTTAAGCTGGGGCCTGAAGTCCTTGCGGAAGTCGTGCTACTCTAACATTGCTTTTGGTTGCTCTAGCCATTCTTCTTCTCGCACATTTTCCTATGCTACATGCAATCTATAAAAAGACTCACTTTTTTGGGGTGATGGGAAACCTTAAGTGGATCCGTTCTTCATGAAAATACAGTGCGAGCTCGGTAATCGCAACCCTCGAAACACGCAACTCCTCGATTTTTGCAACAGTATAAAAACTAGCATTGTAACCTTTGTAAGTGCAACTTATAATTAAAAATTACCTCAATAACTGCAACTCTCTATGACGCGGATAATAAAATAATCATAAAATTTAGGTATGTTGCTTTGTTGATTTATGTCTCTTTTTTTCTTTTCTCATTGATCTTCAAATAGTATTACAGGATTAGTAGTATAGGAATAGTATTAGTATTATGAGGAATTCGCAAATGATGGTTTTTATACCGTTATTTAGAGCATGGTTTTTTTTTTCTGTTTTGTCCCAAAATAAAAGTGTCAATTGCTGCCAATCTTTTGACTCAAGCAACCAGTAGAGTAGAAACCTGAAGAAAACTCTTATTATAGTAAAAGGCATTTTGCTTCCGAAGGAGCTACCACGAGGCCTCTTAACGGGTTCTAGTTATTATATTCCTTCCTAAATGATTTTTTCTCGATAGGTGCAACAACCTCAGTTATTGCAACAACCCCGATTTCTATAAGTTGCGATTACCGAGTTCGTACTGTATCCCTTTCTAAGTCATATCTTGCTTGTTTCTTGTAGAAATCATCGACGAATGGCTTTGTCGAATACCTTCAAAGCTTCTTAAATTTTTTTTTTTCAAACAATTTAACCTCTTGCCTGCTAGGTATTAATAGTACCTTTCATGGATTTGACATTTCTTGGATAGATAGACAATTCTTTGGCTTTCATTTAGAAGGTTTTATCCTTTTACAAAATGTTAGCCCACGAAAAACCTACAAATGGTTTTACTTTTTAATGAACTTGGCCCTTGCTACAATTGCTTCTTCATAGCACAGATAGAAAAACCCTTAACAAAATGGAGCAGTTACACAAAGAGCCTTAAGTTTAATATTAAAATAACACCATTGTGCCATAACTAAAATATATATGAAGATGAAGATCTCAAAATGTGCTGTCCCCCTAAATATCCATGAGCGCAAAGCGAAATAAAATACATATTTTATACAAAGCCAACAAAAGTCGCTTATGTCAAGTACTGTACAACACTGCACTGCATCTCTGCTGAGAGAGGGACACTAGCACGATTGTCCTTAAAAACTTGAACTCGAATTATTTTTCCACTCCATCTCCATTCTGCTCCCACGCCTTTGTTTCGCCACTACCCTTATTCGAGCAGACCTTCAATCCTCGTGCATATTTAATTCAAAGCTCTTCAAAAACAAAAGTTACATTTCACAGATTAAGCAAGCAAATTTGGGGCGAACTACTAGAAAAGAATTGTCGTCCCGTTCCCGTGTGCCATATTATATATGTAGCACTAAAACCCCCCACTCACATTCGAAAATGTGTGTCGCTATACGACAATATGCAGAAGATCCTTGATTTTGAAGTGGATATGGGATTTCCAGGTGTCAGTTTCACGTCCAAAACGAGAAACCAGCTAGTTGAGTGCGAGTGAATGAAAAACGCGGTGCGGTGGTAAAGTTTTGTCCTCTGTTATCCTGGCGACGGATTTGCCATGACATTTGAAGTGCTTAGGCTTGATTCGACGCCCGCCGCCACTACTGCTTGAACTGCGAAGTATGTGTCAAGCGATGTGCACTTGTGACTACAGATTACCTATACGAAGTGAGAAGTGCAAACCAATGAAAGTCGATATGTCCTCGATGCTTAACCCTTGGTAGACACTTTTGAAAAGCAAAAAATAAGTCGTAGCCAATATGCTCTGCTAATTATTAAAGCAGCGACGAGGAGTTAGTAGTAAGTTGGTCCTCCTTAACAGAAACTTGCCAAGGGGCAGACGAATATCTACTTATCGTATACGGTGGAAAATGACAAAACCACTCGTATACGTATTCTTTATTGGAGCGGAAAAGTAAGACTCACCATATCCTTAATGCGTGGGGTGGTGTGTGCGCGCCTCCAGAGAGGATGTGGTGGCATTGGCGGTGGGTAATCTCCTCGAAAGTGAAGTTTTGCTTTTTAGAATTTTCAGATTTTTTCTGCGGTTTTGCTCGAGGATGTTGTGCAGCTAACTGAAAAAGAAGGATGCTCCTTTATTTTTCCTGTTCTTCTTTTCCGCACCGTAATGGAAAACTTCTTCTATACGTATTCTTGATTAAATTACTCGAACGAAAGTGTTCAGGCGGAAAATTGAGGATTTTACATGTTCAAGTTGAAAGAAATTAAAAATGAGCAAGAAAACGATGGTGCGTGGTTATTTAACCCCCCCCCCCCCCCCCTCAACCCATCTCCAGCCGTTTTGAGCATTATGTGTGCCCGTAATTGCTAACTTGTGAAACCTTAAAACAATTTGTAGCATGTTTTGTTGGCGGTGTCGGCAGATAAAGTGGCTGGCCTTTTTTATCGCATTTAACTGTGAGTAATAGGTAGCCTATCTTTAATGAAGTGTGGCTTGTTCCTACTTCAGTGGGAGCTTGCTCCTGCTACCTTATAGGATAAAAAATGGAAGAGGAAATGGAATAATTGACGATATGTGTAGAAAATAGGGCTGTTTCTGATGGAGTCGATGGTAAATTGTGAATGTTGGAGCTACGTTATCGGAGCCTGGGGGGGTTTCTTAAATGCTATCGTATCTTTGATGGGGAAATTTTCGTTTGTGAATCATTCCTAATATCCCCAATTATGTGGGGAATTAAATTTTGTTTGAAATCCCTTTAGAAAGTGCCTTTGAACATTTCCACCGGAAGTGTATTTTGAGATTCGGAAATTGGGCATCTGTTCCAATCTGTTCATCTTGGTAGCATTCCAACGCTTTGAGCAGCAATTGCAAAACTTTTTTGAACAACTCTGATTCATACAAATTTAAACTTACGGAAAAATAAAGGATTGCATAATTTAATCGAAATAACATTGAACGTTACCTGAAAGAATAAGTTTACTTATAATTGCGGCACACATAAATCGTTAGCAAGCTTTTTAAGAACGTGAGCTTTTTCTTAAGAGTTTGTCTGTGACAAACCCGACCCTATATACAGTGTAACACCAAATCTTAAAGTTTCTTGGCCTGAATTCATATATTATTTGTATGGGCCACGCCCCCAAAAGTAGGCATGTGCATAAATTTAAATCTGTTTATTGCAATTTCGCTAGAATCATGAGAAAATACGGTAAAAACAAAAATTATTTCTGAAATAAACAGCTTTTTCCTAAAAACGCGCTTTAAAAGTGGGCGGAGCTCAAAACTTTGAATGGCGCAAACTTAGCAAATAGTAATATCTTTAATATTTGTAATAAAATTCTTTTTCGATTTGGAGTAAACTTTCCGAGAAATCGGGTTTTTAAAGATCTCACATGTTAAAAATGCCCACTTTTTTTGGTCGATATTGTGGGCTATGGGTGGATTAAGCCAAATTTCACACTTTGTCCGTGCAGCAGAAGGTCCAAGCCGTGTACCAAGTTTTAGCTCTCTAGCTTGATTTTGAAGACCTAAAACCTTCACACATACAGACGGACGGACGGACGGACGGACGGAAATGGCTTAATCGATTCACCTGTCGGTCTCGATCATATCTCTAAAAGGTCTTAAGAGTCTATGATGATTAAGTCACTGTGTTACAAACTATGCATTAAAATTAATATACTCTCGCTCGGGTATAAAAATTCGCAGCCAGGCGACCGTTTTCACAAAATAAGAGTCGGCTTTATTTGTCGAGATTAAGAACAAGCAACAGTTTCGACCAAAATATAAAATATCGTGAGAGGCACCCAGCGCGTATTATTTTGCGATATCAGGAATAACCTAACTTAAAGCTCAAGGATGCACTTTAAATGTTCGCCTTCTCTCGGGAAAGTTATAAGCTCCTGTGATTCTCAGCTTAAATCCTGTTTTTACATAAAGGAGTTCAAAAGGATAGTACATCGAAAAGGATAGTTGTATATACAAAAGATAAATATGTGCTAAAAAAAAAATGCTAACGTCTACAACTTTCGTCATGTAATTTTTCGTCAAATTTCATATATGTTTATTGAAAAACAGTAATTTTAAGTTAAAATCCCTTAAAGATTGGGCATGATCAATGTAAAGGCCAAACTTTTTCTGCTGCCTCAAAGACAATTGCAAGATAAAGTCAAATACCAAAAATTAGTGTGCTAGCACTGGCGCAGGGTCATAAGTTCATGGGCCAAAAGTCCATAATGGACTTGTGACTCACTTGGGTGGGTTATAAGTTCACAATTAGTTTATGGGCTTTTAACCCACTCAAGGGGGCCAAAAGTCCATAAAAAATGTCTGTGGGCTACTGACCCATCGATTGTGGTCTTTTGACTCACTACACTTTACGACACAGTAAACTATGTATGGGGGGGCTTGCCGCCCACCTGCAACCCCCCTGCCCGTTTCTTTTTTTACCTTTGCTTTGCTACAAAAATATGATATTCCCTTCAAAAATGATTCTTGACTTATGACCCATTTCCTTAAAAAAATTGTGGATTTATCGCCAAAGATATTGTTGACCTTTGTCCCACATAGGTGGGTTATAAGTTCACAATTTTTTTCTGAACTTATAACCCACCCAAGTGGGTCACAAGTTCATTATGGACTTTTGGCCCATGGACTTATGACCCTTTTGAATTTGAAAAACGTATTTTGAAAAATTAGAAATAGTCGCACATACAAGCCTGTAGTGGGCGTGTCTGTGGGCGGATTCCACTAATTTTCAAATTTTATCTGAAGCACTTAACATTTAAGGCTTAAAAGTTGTTTTTATACGGACGGACGGACATGGTTTCATCGATTCTCCTGTCCGTCCTACTCATATCTCTAAAAGGTTTTAGGGGTCTACGGTGATTATTTCACTGCGTCATAAACTATACATCAAACTTAATATACCCTGGGTAGGGTATAAAAATGTCAAAGTAAGTGCGACCACGCCCAAAATAGGGGCGTTTTTTGCTTTTTTTGAAATACCAATCACAATACACTTGCGCAAGGATACCGCGTTCAACGACAATTTTGATTTTTTATGCTGATAAGTAAAGAGGGCGTGTCAGTGAGCGGATTTCAAAATTTTTTACACTTTCACTGTTTAGCTTAGCTTTAGTTCAGACTTTAAGGCCTAAAAAAACGGACAGACAGATGAACAGACGGACGTGTCTTATTCGACTCACTAATCGGTCTCGGTCATATGCCTTTAAGGTCTTGGAAAACTATGAATCAAACTTAATATACCACCTATTCTATATGGGGATGGGGTATAACAACGACTAAAATTTAAAACGTAAAACTGACCAGAATGCATTTTAGATTTCATTCATACAAAGTTTATGACCAAGCCTATTTTTAGGAAAGATTTTACAAAATATTTAATTTGGACCAAAAAATTTAATTTGCACGCGGTATTTGAAAGTTAATTAGATAAGTCTATTACTTAACACTAGATGTTGTTAAGTGAATAAACCTGGATTATTTTTATCCGAAGAAGTACAAGTGTTCTAATTTCAGAGCTTTCAAAGCTGTAAGACGTCTTAAAAGCCTGGAATTGGTACTTGTTATCTCCTGTTTATTCAAAGATACAAAAATAAAAATTTAAACACTTTACCTCCCCTAGTGGGAGTGGCATCGATTTAAAGGTTAATTATTCAAATGCATTTTATTCAATATTTTTGTTCCAAATCCATAAAAAAATTGCTCATTATATTATATAGAAAACACACAGTTTTGTTCATACAAGGCTTTGGGATCACGCCCACATTTGTAGGCAGAACTAAAGAAAAACCTAAAAATTTCCAGAAAAACGTAGTTTCGACTGGCCTTAAGCCTTATTTAGGAAAGAATAAAAAATATAAATAAGAATAAAAAATTAGCTAGTTAGATAAACGGGATTTCGTTCATACAAAGTTTATAGCCGCGCCCCCTTTTAGGGGTCGATTTTTCAAAAGTATTGAATTTGAGCCAAAAAAATGCATTTTTTCGTACATTTAAGCGTAGCTCGGAAATAGCTGCTTTATAATTGATGGTTGGGCGGTTGCACCACGCCTATTTTAAAAGTTTTCACTTCTTATAAAACGTCAAAAATCAACAATAACATCAGCATTTTAGAATGTGGGATAGGATGGGGTATTCAACGGTCCGTTTTACGGACTGTAACTTCTGCGTACACACTGAAGCACTTTTTTATTTTATTCATTTGTCGGAGGTTGCTACTATCCGATGGAGCACTTAGACACAACTATTGGTCCATTGTACTACCATGCGTACACCTTACTTTAATGTATTTCAATTCAATTCAATTCAATTGAAAAAACTTTTTATTTTCATTCGATAAGTTTTACAAAAAGAAGTTTACAAGAAGTAGTATACAACATGGCTTAGAGCCGTCTGCCGTTGAATGATAGAACAGAGAAAGTTAATTAATAATTAGTGCTTATATTAGGTTTTTTTTTTTTGGTTAATTTAATTTGTAATACAAAAGAAAAGATTGTGACTTCTTTGTCATCTATACTTATGGGCTTTTGGTTTAGCTTAAAACGGAACAAAAGGGATTTCTTCGTGGATAGATCTGATTTTGCTTTGCTGATTTAGCTCACAGAGACTGATACAAATTACGAAAAGCAATTGCTTCTTTAAGATAGCATGTAAGTATCTTCCAACCAAATCCGCCGGTTAGTAAGGAGTGACATTCCTGGATCGAGAGAAAGCTCTTGGCAAAAAATAATCTTCGGATCTCTTGAAGGATAGGACATTAAGCTAAGAAATGGAAGGTGTCTTCGTTCTGATTGAGGTTACAGAGGTTACAAAGCGGGTTTAAGTCATTTCGGTATGGTCTGAAGTTAAGATCAAGCATTTCAGTGCGTGCCTTAAATACTAAACTAATTTTGGACGCGTTCAGCTTATCACAAAAATAGTTGGCGGTGTGTAAATCGTGAGTGAGGCTTTTATAAAGTTCTCTTGTAAGTGATGTTCTCGCTCTGCACAAGGACTGCTGATAGAGCTTTTCGTCAATGGCTGCCAGGCAGTCATAGAATATACTTCGCCATTCGTGGCAATTTCTCACGTCAAGATTTAATTGACAATTATGGTTACCAGCAAGCTCACGCCATTCCTTAAAAGGTGAAAAGCCCCCTTCTAGTGCAACCAAAAGAACACTACGTTGCAAGTTATTCACAGATCTTTTAATAACTTTGGACAAATAGTCGGCACTTGATTCGGCATTTCTTACAAAAACTGGAGATAAACCTGTTTCAATGTCTATTGCGTAGTTTGGCAATGATCGAGGCAGCCTGAAAATCCTTTTTACGAAGAAACGTTGCATAGCTTCAACCTCGTCGAGCTTTCGGTGACCATAGACTTCACTTGCATAACGAAAGCAGGTGTCAACTACCGCCTCAAAAACCCTGAATTTAGACCGCAAGTCAACATCTTTGTTGGAGAAAAACCTGTTCCACATAGAATTGATCGCAGTTTTAGCTGCCACCGATCTTTCTTTAATGTAAGGACGAAGGTCTAAATTGAATTTCAGGCGGAAGCCTAGATATTTGAATTCATTCACAATTTCAATGTTGTCGTTGTGCAAGGTCCACCTTTCGCTCCTACTCAATTTGTGGTGATGTCTAAAAATCATGATTTTAGATTTTAAAACATCAATTTTCAGGTCCCAAAGATCACAATAATCTTTCAGCTTATTGATGATAAGCTGAAGAGTAAGAGGGTTATCTGATAAGACAACAAGATCATCGGCATATAGAAGTACCTTTATTAGAGTATCTCCAAATCTTACTCCACCTGGCAAGAAATTTTTTACATCATCGATAAACAAAGCAAACAGCAGGGGACTCAAAATACAGCCTTGTGGGACTCCAGAGTTAGTTAGAAATTCCGAAGATTTCTTACTTCCATCCCAAACTGAGGCAGAATTGTTAGCCAACAGTTTTTCATATAATCTAATAAATTTGGAGGATATACCTAGGTTTGACAATTTATAAAGAAGTAGATTTCTATTTACTGTGTCAAAAGCTGCTTTCAGTATTTAGTTTACCCGTCTTTCGAAAAAAGACGAGAAGGAGCTTCAGTGATGAAGAGCTTAGGTACTGTAGCACTTGCTCAGTGGTTTTTCATACAAAGGGCACCACTGTCTGCCTGTTTTGATAAGAACCGCTCACAGCCACGTCTAAAATCGATGGGTGTTGAGTAATATTGGCCAAAAGCCTTAAATTACACATCGACCACGCCCACTTAAACCATGTTGGATTTCTAAAAACGTTCTATTTCTAAAAAGAGGATTTCTAAAAAGTCGAGTATTATGGTAAGGAAAATAATTTTTTTAGGCACTTTTATGAATACGAATTTTCTCATAATTCTTACGAAATTCGAATAAATTAATTTTTTTTGGCGCAAGTTGCTACTATCCAAAGAGCACTCAGACACAACTTTTATTTCTTACACTTATACGAGCAACATCATCATTTCCACTGGTAGGACAGGTGGTGTATTCGCAGAAGACTAACAGATTCAAGTATTAAGCAAAAGCTTTTTCGACCGTAAGAAGTCTGCAGTCGATTCTCCTGAGAGACAGAAGCAAAGACGCTGACCCCCTGCAGATGTCCGGGCGTAGTGATTTAATCTGTGTGCACCCTTCGCAGTCACGCCAATGCGTCAGGTGCTCACGAGAAACCCAAGTGTCAAAGTACGGGTTTGGGTCCTGAGAAAACCTCTGCTGAACGCAAGCTCATCAAAAATCTGATTTCCCGAATACCCAGTGTGACCTGGGACCGCAACAAGCTTTACTACATTTAGCCTTCTGACTAAGCTCACCAAACGCTTGAGTTTGAGCGCTATCGTGGACGAGGTAAGAGGGTTGAGCAACGCTTATACAGTGGCTTGATTGTCACTGCAAACGCATTTGCTTCCGGGCCTTCATCTGTTAGTCACAGTATTTCGCTTAGTCAAAAGGATAGCGAAAACATCCGCTTGGATGATCGACGCGTTGGTATTTGCCTAAAGGGTATTGGTCTTGTTCTCGCTTTCCACAAGGACTACAATACCACACATCTGGTGAATATACGATTGTAGTCCGACCGAAGCCATTCCATTGCCTGATGATAGTCGACGCGGTAGTTTGGTCGCGAAAGGATTTGAGGTCATTGCGTTGGAAGGCATGCCCGGATAAGACAGGGCCGAAGGACAATTCTCGCATAAGTTCTTCAAAATTTCAATGCGCATGGTACCAACGGCTACCTCTCTTCAAGCGAAAGATGGTGTTCAGCGTGCGTATATTCATTTTGAGGAGCTTCATAAGAGCATCTAGAGCAGAGCCCCGGCGTAAAGCCAAGACAATCTGTCTTTGCAGTTTGGCAAAAGAGGAAAAATTTTTGTTTATTTTCTCGCCGATAGACAGCGCTTGATGCCGCTTTTTCCCTAATTTTTTATTACTTTGAAAATTGCCTTCAAATATACCCAAAATTGCTTGAAGAGTAAACTTCTTGAAATCTTTTATGACACAACGGTCTGAAGTTAAGAAAGAAATATCTGTTAAGCCGAGTTATTTTAATTTCAATTTATCGAACTAAAAGTTTCAAAGCTCAGCTTTAGCTTGAAGCACAACATTTTTAACATTTTTAAGCAAAGCGAATTTATTTTGCATGATATCAGAGCTACACTGCCATTTTTACTAAGTGGTCTCCACTTCAACTTCTTTCGAAATGAAAACCGTTTTGAGAAATCATATTTTAATATATTTTCGACTTAATATTTCATGCTTTATTGGGACCAATGTTTGCCAAACACATTTATAATAAACCAATGTTATACTAAGCAGTTTTCTCTAGCCATAAAAAGTGCTTTATGGTTGACACCACTTTTATTAACACAGTGGTGTCCGTGTGACTTTTTGCAACGTAGATGCTATACCAAATTAAACAAGAGGGATACTTCAACGTGTCGTAAGATACGGGCACGAGTGCATACCCCTGCCACAAAACGTGAAGTCCTGAAGAGTGCGGTGCAAATACGTGTACGTGTACGTGTTTGCACGCTTTATAAGTTTACGCCGGCTGGAAACGAAAATAAAACACCCCACTGCCTTGGGGATATGTCTGCTTGTTAGTGCAGAGGTCTCGCACGTATTTGTATCGTCTCTCGACACCATATTTCCGACAGTAAATTCCATATTGAACATCGATATCGTCGCCATGAATCCCAACTTGATGCCAATCAAAGAAGCATCCCCCTGTTTCTAGACCGAAACCGACTTCATTTTGATAAAGCAGTGCCAGCGCCTCCCTCTTGAATATTTTCTTTATTTTCGAAAATTGCTAATCTTTCCCAATCGATGAGGATTTGTAAAATTTGACTCGAGCTATTTTTGTCGCGTCCCTGAGGGGCTATTAACGTTACAAGTAGACGTGCACACACATGGGCGCACAGCGAGCGCATACATGTGGGAATATGAAATCCTTTTGCCGCACACTTGACAAAATCCAACAAGCATGTGATTGATTACGCCACATATCCCAGCCGAAGTGATACCATTGACAGGTCGAGATAAAACAAATCACCTTGATTGATGATTGGCTGGCTGCATGCTGCTCGGATTGCTTCCGAATCAATGAAGAAATAATTAACTAATGTACATAGGTAATTGAAACAAGATTCCGTTTAGGATTAGGGATCGATTAGGTGCCATACTGTCATGACGACAATGTTTGTCAAAGGATAGCTACATTTACATGAGGTCTCTGTTTGTCCAGAAGCACACCGGCATCAAAGGTATGTACGACCTGCTTCCTGAAAAAGACATCGACTGGTAAATGCTATCTGTGTCCCAAACATCATAGATTTGTGGCCACCTCAATTGTTCGACCAACGGCGATGCTCGTCCAACGTCCATGCTTACCCGGTCGTGTGTAGGTACACAAACAAGGTGGAATCCCTTGCACGCTAGTGACGGTCGTCACTGCGATGGGTATTAATGCGCTTACAGGAACTTGGATTTCAATTGTAATCTTTTATCTGCTTTAAAAGAAATCAATATATTATGTCATGAAGTGAGCTTCCGCTTTTAACATCTTGAGTCTTGATATATATCACCGATTCTTGGGGAGATAAATGCGAAGATTTGTCATTGTCTCAGAAGTACTAGAACTTCAATGGATTATCAATGGAAAAGCGTTTAAGCGCTCTTCTCTTCGGTTTGGAGGCAGAAGCATCACAGCCACCACGTATATAGACAATAGAGACGGACCAAGCGCATGACCTCCTCCATATGATATAATGTCACCTACTTTAGCTGGGAACATAAGATAAATCGTCGACCAAATCAAACAATGGAGTTTGCTTTAGAATGTTTGTCCTTGGCCTAAGGTCGATCGCTTGAAGTGTGTGTGTGATCTGGTAACTAATGAGTTTGCATGGAAGCAGCACGTACCCTAATGCAAGGTTGGCTAAGGTAGGTACTTTCCACGGATAACATTTATATTCTGCTAAATATTTATGCGAGGGGATTTTAGTTTTTTTCCCCCCATTGCTTCCTTTGGAATGGGGAATAGTTCCTTTTTTGCAGGATAACGAGGTAGCCGTAGTAGAAGAGCCTCGCCTTTGTGATAAGTCCCTGCATTTCTTATGTATAAAAAGAAAAAACGAAACCCCGGCGGGCTTAAAGTGTTGCTAACGTTTATTTTGGGTCAGCTGGTGTAAACTTTTTTTCTAGGTTTAGTATAATTTACATCTCATCGTTTAGAATTTTTTTTTTTCATAATCATACAAAAGATTATGTTCTTTGAGTCTAGACAGAGGGGGTTATTTGGTTATTTAAAAAATCTATTTATGTCCATGTTTTTTTTTTTGCTGTACACCTAATATTGGAAAAGTGGTTGCTGGGCTTCGGTAATTGCTACGAAATCAGTTTTCTGCAAACGTTTTCTGCGCACCCTTCACTTTTAATTTATTTATTCTGTCTGTGTCAGATGGAAATGTAAGGATGTTTGCATTTATTTTCTTCTCTGAGAAAATCCTTCAGGAGTAATCGCAAACTTAAATTGTTAACCCATCACAAAAGTTTATTTCTTTCGGTGAATGGCTCTGATATCTGCCGGATACCTATTTATTTTTGAGTTTTTTGCCTCGGTTTAGTTAACTTGAAAAATAACAAAGTGTAGGCGAAGAATGAGAACCGGTTTTTCATAACATCAGCAGGTTTGTCATGCAACAAAATGCAAGGATTAATTCTTTGGAAAAATGGCAACAGTTTGTTGCAGTTGAAATTGTTTTATGAAAGAACATTATAAAAGTTTAACTTGATTTAAACTTTGGGTTAAGTTGTGTAGGCTTTGTCATTGTAACGCATATTATGTTATCCATGGAGGCTGTTACTCTCTCCCAAAGCACTGAAAGCATAGTGGTCTATCTTTACCACCACAACAGAACTTAACTTTTCGAGTGTCTTCAGAATTAAGACGAGAAGAGGCTTACAGATAACTTTAAAACATCATAGACAAAGAGCACTTCCATGTCACCTAGACAGAGGCAAGATTGATAAATTGCTCTGATACCCTATCATCTCTTTAAGCCAACAAAATAGGGATGATAAGACCCAGCCGCACACAATACTTTCACAACACAGCTACCCAGTTCGATGCGTCTATTATTAACTCAGGGTTTATTACCTTTAAGAGATAGTTTGCATTGCAGTGAATAATTATTTTATATATTTTATTTAAATAGATTTCTAGACAAAACTGATTTTAAGAGATAAATTATTGATCTGTCTGTGCGTTGGTTCGTTTGTATTTAGGCCTTTGGGAGCTACAGGCGAATCTCGGACTTATTGATGTCGGTTATGAATTAAAGCCGTAAAAGCCAACAACGGTCGGCTGAGGTGACACTAAGCTCTCACAAACCTCATTACAGTGAGCGCATTCAAAAGCAATGTCTGGCGCTGCGACAAAACAAGAGAATTACAGAAAAACAATGCAGATAGCGGCTTCTAATTGCTCCAAGTACACCGGAAATTATTAAATGTAGCTATTCTATTGCTGACCTCAGAGAGCATAAGAAATCAAACGCCAACCCGATGCGAAGTTTTTTTATACCCCATCCCATAGGATAGGAGGTATATTAAGTTTGTCACCCCCAAGACCTTAAGGGCATATGATCAAGACCGAATTCTGAATCGAATGAGCCATGTCCGTCCGTCCGTCTGTATGTCACATATTTTTAGGCCTTAAATTTTGATCAAATTTTGAGTGCGAAAATGTGTCAGGGTCCCACCTGCTCTTAGCAATCAAATACCTAAGTGACTCTTATAAATCCCTACACAAAAGCCTTGGCAAAAAAAATTAACAGCAAAAGCTAACTAGTCTAAAAAAAATACAGTGTTAGATGTGTAGATGATTCAACCTCTGCGGTTCGGTACTCAACTGACCATAAATTAAATCCAGACTATCAATAATCAATGGGAGTGATGGGTCCTCTTTATGCCACACAGAAAATGTGATTAGTGATCTCAAAGTTAAAACATCCGCGTAAAACCACAGATTTCCAAAAAACGGATGAATCTGTAGTTTCTTTGAGCGGGGACTTGAATATGCATTTCCAATCCTTCACTGACAATGAGAAATCTCCCATCCTAAGGGCCTTATCATATCTATCATTGGTTTGCTGTCAGTGAAAATCGCGTTTTCATGCTTTTAGGCGATTGAGCAAGGAATGTTATATTCTATTGGTTTTGTTTACTTTAAGATTTGTTTACTTTAAGAAAATATGAAAAACATTTTAAGGATTTTCTTTAAATTTACTTTTAATATTTCACTGATCATTGGAATGATCCGCGAAACTCCAATGATCAGTGAAATATTAAAATTCGATTCTAAGAAAAGCCTCAATACATTTTTTATATTTTCTTTAGGCAAAAACAATCTGTGACGTAAAAGCTTTATTTTGATACCAACAAAAGCCAATATTCTTTGTCCAATAGTCAAGAAACGTGAAAATAAAATTTTCACGGACAGCAAACTTATGATAGCTATGATTACGCCCTAACTCACCGAATGATCGAAGTTACTTTTGATAAAGTCAGCGATCTTGTCATCGAGTTAACAGCGATATTGAGAAGCCATCGTAACGATGTGCTGCAGAATTGAGGACATAATGCAAGCCACTGCATACTGGATGATTCGAAGACCCTCGATGACCCTCATTAAATCAGCCCTATGCCGCTGGAGTCCCGTCTCTTTTGTCTGAATTTTTGGACTCCGATGCCAATCTTTGTACATCACTTTTTTGTCTCCAACGAACATTGCAACAGTCTTACTCTCCTCCTGTCGTTTCATCACTCGAGCCCGTTGCAGCGGTAATGTCTTATCAGCCTTTTTTGGCCTCCTATGGGGCCTCCACAAAGCAGCAATCTCGGGCTCCTTTTCTTTGTTATGAAGAGTTATGAAACTGTACTCTCTCTCTATATGGACGATACCAACATTTTAGAGCTGAAGCTTTTTAGCTTAGAGCTCAATATCTACAAATACTAATACATTAACTTTTTTCGTCGAAAACAACCCCCCGCCCTTCCATCTCCATGATGAAGCTATATCCTATCCATAGTTCAATTTCATCGTGACCTTGGAATTTTTCTCGATAAAGAACTTAATTTCGGAGCCCATATTGGCGAGATAATTTTGAAATCCAACTCCTCGCTTGGCTTTCTCAAATGGAAGTCTCTGATCTGTACGAAAAAAGTTGCCTTTGCATTACCTTCATTTTTTCTCTACTTGTACTACTCTACTACTCTCTAAACGCCAGTCAGTTTGGTCCCCCCATAATAAAGTACTTATGTTTATCTAGAATTGAAAACATTCAACGTTGCTTTCTATGGTTTGTCCTTCGTGGCCTCGCTTGGAATGACCCATCTGACCATCTCTCAAACTTATCAACTTTTTTTCCCTTGAAAAACGAAGAGATATTGCAGAGATCATCGTCTGCCCTCAGGCTCCATCGATAGCGTATCTTTCCACAATCGAATTATCTTTAACTCTCGTTAACTCGTTAACTTCTTCTATTTTTCCCACGCTTTTTCTATTTTTGTTTTTAATGCTCGAGATCAAGCAGTTATGACCACCCTTAAAACGCGAAGAATATTGCGAGCGGAAAAAATTTGGGGATAGAAAAGATAAAAGAAAAAAGTAATTCTCGATCCAACACAAGCGATATTATCAAATATTGCCAAACATAAAACCACTGTACAGAAACACAAAAACTTTCCCCCGCAAGTGTTATGCCTTCACGGAGAAAAACAATAATATAGCCAGAAGAATATTTCATAAAAACATCTGGCATATGTCTAGTTATTATCCTCTTTATTTGCATATTGGAAGAGAAAACGGTGTATTATATTCGGCCGACCCTAACCTGGGTAACAGACGCCGACCAGAAAGCCGCTCATTTTGAGACAGACACTTCTGGATAACACTTTTTCTATATTCCTATACCCACCATACATCATTTCATTATAACTCCAACGAACCTATCTCCAACCTATATAACTTCTTCGATCTTAATAGCAGCAGTCCCAGCTTCAAACTCGTTCTTCCTTACCCTTCCTTCTATTTTTTAATTATTAGTTCTTGATTGAGTATTTAAAAGACAAAATAGCACCCATTTTGGCCAACCACCAAAAACAAATTTTTTAGCTTCCTTGTCTCAAGGGGTGCCACATGTGCGGGATGGGTTGGTCCAATCATATTGGCTTGACACCAGATGAAGGCTGCATTCTTAGTCCAATACTTTTTGCTCTGTTTATTGATGATACTTGCGAGATATTTTGAGCAGGTACTCATATTTTTTTTTTTTCAAAATATAGTTACGAAAAAAGCGAAAGAAAAAAGACGAAAAAGGTGGAAAAGATTAAGGTTAACCCATTTTATCCAAACACGCGTGACGTTCGTAGCATAAAATCCTTGCGTAGAATACCAAAGCTTCCTCCAAGTGATATCTCCTTATGTGCAAGGACAATGGTAGCATGATAAAATACATGCGAGTGATAATGTTGCATTTCGTCTTATATTTTAACGTTAACCATTAAGGAAGAGAAGTGAGCTGTGTATTTTTGTTAGCTGCTAGGCTAAACAAACGGCCGGACATGGATTGGACAGCAACCGCTGGCTAACCAGGAACTTCTCTTGACCAGCTGAAGTATTTACATATATACAGGGTGTTTCCTAATTCGATGCCAATACTTTGGGATATGATTTTTGGGTATAATTGGAGAAAAAAAGCATTCCACAGTATGGGCCTATTTTTGATATCATTTATTGGAAATCTAAGAAAACACCTACTTTGAGGTACCTTGACCCATACTAACACAGATATCTCCGCTAATACTTACAACAGAAACTTAATTTTGAATTTAAACTTAAATTTTAACTGTGTTAAAATAAAATTTATGGCTTTTTTAACTTTCGAAATATTTGCTCTTAAGTCAAGTCCTTTTTCCCTGCCCATGACAATTTTTTGACTTTGGAGTCACCTTTTCTAAATTCTGTTCTTCTAAATTCATCTTCTGAATTCTAAATTAAATTTCTGTTGTAAGTATTAGCGGAGATATTTGTGTTAGTATGGGTCAAGGTACCTTAAAGTAGGTGTTTATTCTTAAATTTCCCATAAATGATATCAAAATTAGAGATAGGCCCACGCTGTGGAACGATTTTTTTCTTCAATTATACCCAAGAATCATATCCCAAAGTATTGGTATCGAATTGGGAAACACCCTGTATAAGACCCTCATCATATCAGCCCTCATTGCGGTTTAGAGGCATCGGACTCTGTCGTAGGCTGATGGAAACTTTTTAGGCTGCTTAGGGAGCAAAATATCTTAAGTGGTTTTTGTCGGGTCAACATAGATGGAGAGTGGAGGAGAGGATATAAAATCGAACTATATGACGGACTGCAACTGCCGTTATGACTCTGTTGTCAAGATTGGGTGAACACCAACGGTTTGGTTCATTCCGCGGGGGCGGAACAGTAGAGTAGCTCTGAAACTCAGGTGGTGCACGTAACTGAAAGGAGTGTGCACCTCTCCCTTTAGGGTACTGGTCCCCGATCGGGCGCTTCCTCAGGTCATGGATAGGGGAACTCACACCAAATAATGGTGCGTAGCGGTAGGGGAACTAGCACAGAATGGACAGCGAATAATTGTTTGCCAAATGTTGTCAATGAATACTCTAACGGCTATATCATTGCCATTATGCTCCAAGGCATAACATTTGCGGGAGAAGCTTTGGCGTTTCTGTTTAGGGCTTTCGCTGAAAATCTAGTTTCCTTCTCTATCCTCAATTTTCGCCCGCGATATAATGGTACTCACCAACCCCTTGAATAGGCATGTTTCTTATATAAACAAAACAACTGGAGACCTCTGGCTAGAGGCCCAGGTCCACTTCGGACTCGAACGCCAACAAGTAGGTAAGTCCTTATTAAGGTTCTGAAAGACATTGAAGGCTAGGTTTGTTTATTAGCGCTTACTTCCTTCAGCTTAACAGACTATATACTTATTTTGGAAAGTAGGTTTAAAACGATTATTCAAATACACACAATTTATGATCTAATCTATCATCCCATATGTATTTATATACTAGCACTAAAGTACTTTATAAGACTATAAACAAAATATCAGTTTGAGAAATGTCAGAGGTAGACATACACAAACCTTAAGAGCTATCTTGGTAGTGTCTGCGGCCCGACTCGTACAGTTTAAATACATTTTTTGATCTATAGCTGATATATATAGATCAAAAGATATAGATCACATAAGATATAGATCAAAAGATATATAAAAGAAAGAAGAGCTTTTGTACATGTTGTGCCTTTCTTATGCAAGATCTTATGCCATGCGGAAATCGATTGATGCACATAGTCTTATTTTAATTGCCTCAGCACTTGATGCCGCTATGCGCTAACATTTTTACTCCCATAACACTCTACGAGAGTCTTATGAGAGTATTCTCCAAGAACTTGCCTCTTGGAATTTGCCTCCCATAGAGTACTACGAGAGCGCTGAAGAGAGTCTTACGGGAGTTAAATGGCCCCACTTATGGCAGTTATTTGATCTGATAAAAAGTCTTAAACTCTCCTTGCAAGAGTTATTCGGTCTCATAATAAGACAATAAGTTCTTCTTATGGGATGTGAAGAGGTGGTCTTGTTTAAAAGAGAGAGAAACATATAAGAAACAATTTTCTTGCCATCTTTATCATGTTGTGTGCCAAAAATGCTTTAATTTTTCATAAGGACATGAAGTGAAAAAGAGAACAAGATATACTTCTAAAAGAAATTGCTATTTTCAATGCGCTGTTTGATGGCACACCATTGTCATCAATAGTATTGATTTTAATAATATTTTTTCTGCGGTTCTTGCATAAATAAGAACTTAGTGCAACTGAAATTTTTCTGCTAAAAATAACATTTTACTTCGATAAAAACAAAGCGCCTCAAAAATAATCAATTTAAAAAATAAATTATAAAAGATAGCTCATCGCAGAAGGGTTGCCGCATTTTCTCTGTTTAAAATGTGTTTTTACCTCAATTAACAGTGTAAGGAGTAAAATAGGATGTAAGAGGACATGATCGCGGCCAAAATGTGAGTCGAATGAGCATTGTCCGCCTGTATTTAGGTACATGGTCGATTATGTATTCGGTCCCAATCAATAAAAATGCTAAGTATGCGATTACGCGGTGATATATAACACATACTGTTACAAACTATACGTTTCAAAATATATCCTAGTTTTAGGGCATAATAAGAACCAAAATATAGCTCTTACCATCCTACAAAAAGAAATAATTAACATTTCTTCGTACATTCATAAAATCTTTTCGGTATATATTTTTAACCGAATTAATAAAATTAATTTTATTATAATTTTATTTATAACAAATGGATGCAAATCAACTAGATGCGTATACCTTGACGTTGGTAACTCTAAGAGGTAAGAAACTAAATGGCGGAAAAAATAGTTTTCTAATAAGAGTCATTCACTTTTTGTGAGCGATTAAGCTTTTTTAACAGAGATTAGCTCTCCTCATGCGAGCATAGTGGCTGTTTGTCAGAGTTTTACCCTTTTAACAAGAGTAAAATTGCCTTTGCCTTCCCGAATCAGAGTAAATAAACTGTTTTAAAGAATTTAGAAATGACGTGGTTTCGTAGTATTTAAAGACGTATTTCGGTTATCATTTTATCATCATTGTCACGTACACATATATGAAGGAATATAAAGATTACGGCATACGCATGTTATGACATTTGCTCGCTAAAATAAATGTAAATATGACGTCATCGGAGTTGACTGTGAGTTTGTTTGCGTGTAGAAAAAGTCAGCCAATCCATGCTGGCCATCCAGACCATGAAAATGTTTTCGATGACGATTTGTGCTGCAAAGATACCCACACTTTTTTCTCCATAAAGAAATGCATTAAATTAATTAAAAAACTTCTGTCACCGCAAGCACACTATATACTTGCAAAATTACTTTTGACGGATAGTGGGACGCAATTATTTTGAATTGACATAAAAAAAGTATTTTTATCAGCCTTAAAAGAGTATTTTAATGAGTACTTCGATCCTTTGGCTCTCATAATGGTACTTCTTATAATACTTTTACTCTTTGAGAGTAACATGAGAGTTGAACTCACATAACAAGAATCAAATATTCTCTCATAATGGGAGTTTACGTCTTTTTTTACTCTGGTAGCCTTTTTACTTTTTTAATGAGAGTACTATGAGAGTAAAATTGAACTTATTCAAAAAAGATTATGTTCTGATAGTATTCAAGAGTCTTACGAGAGTCTTATAAGAGGTTTTTCTAGGTTTGTAGAGCACATCGCTCGAGAGTATGTTTGTTGGGATATCCTACCTATGCAAAGATGAAAAATTATTGTTGAGAGAAAACGTCGCATTGATTTCAACTGAAATACAAATTCAGAATCATTATACCTACATTTTCAATAACCAAGATACCTATAGGTACATAATAACAATTTTTTTTAATTCACCCAAAATTCGACACAAAGTCTTCTTAAGCCTGTCTAAAATCAATATATATTAAACTGAATATATATTACCATTAGTTCGTCCCCGTAAAACCAAATGAAACAGAAAAACAAATATGTTTGCCTCTTCAAAAAATTTTCATTCCTGCTGATGTATCAAAAAAGTAAAACATCTTTATGGCACCCAATTAGGAAACTCTTTTCGGCGAGATCCCACCAAATTTGATGTTCAGCGTCTTGTCGGGGGTTCGAAAGCGTTTAGCCATTAGTGATGAAAACACATACATGCTCACGCGCGCATTAGTATACTATAGTAATGATACCAAAGATAAGATACCATTCCAAACACACACATAAGTATGAAAACCTACTCGTATGCGTTGTGAACGCGATTTGACGGGGAGCATTTTTTTTTACCCAGGATACATCTTCTCGGGGTTCGTCTTGATTGAAAATTTATTCCTTGAACCGAACCGAAGGCAATCATTTATTCCGCTCTACTGCACATAATCGAAATCTAAAATTCGATAGAATCTCGGCGCGTATCGAAAAATTTTTCGGTGAACATTTAACTTCCGGCGGAAATCATTGTGGGTGAACAGCAGCGTGCTCTCTTTGGCAAAGGGAGCGACAGACTTGTGAATTTTGCACAGGAACCTATTTTAGCGGTGTTAAGTAGCTGAGTAATCGTTGCCTTTGAATGAAGGGTGTTATTTTTATTGATGCCTCAGATGGATTTATAACATTGAGGGATTTTTTTTTAATGATAACAGATGTATTTTTTTTTTGCTTAATTTTTTTTTTGTTGCCGAGAGGTGTGGGATCTTTGTGGTTAATAAAAGCAAATTTTGTGTAAGTACATACTGTGCAGTGCAGGTACCTGTATAGGTATAATGATAGGAAAAACAAGTCGGATATTTGTTAAGAATTTTCAGAATTTCCTGGAATCTGTTAAAAGCACCAAACAGCAATTCAATTTGCATATGGTAAATTTTTACCATCCCTACTTGTCATGTCGAAAATGTGTTGTTTGCTGCATGAAATAAGTCTTGTCAATTGTGGTAATGGAAACTCATTAAAGCTCTTCATATATGTTGAGCATTTGCTCTTATTCTCTGGAACTTACTTAATATTTTGCTTAACCAAAGTGAAAATTTCGTAGAACTGGTTACTGCTTTAAGCCGGGTGACGTGCGTCGTTAGATTTGCCAATTAGTATAAAATAAGAAAGATTGAACGCCACAGATTTTCTTACCAGAAACCTTTCTGTCATGTTTTTACCGCATGAAGAGGGCGCCACTTTATATGGGCATTAAAATGTGTTAAAACGTCCCTTAATTGTGGAGCTGTTTCTAGGTATAATAAATAATACAAATGAGCTTACGAACGGGCGTATCAGCGTATATTCGTACAAACTGCCGGATGAAACTATCAGAGTCTGTATAATTTTGAAATACTTTTCTCTGAATCAAGACAATACACTATCTTGCTTTTAAAATGACTAGTACTAGAATTAGAGTGGAGTTGAAATTTTAGCGGACGGAAATGTCGAAATAAAAAAAAAAAACCGTGGGTGGTTCACCGGCAGGGTACGGTCCTGCAACCTTACTGTCGCGAGCATAATGCTATACCAGTTGAGCACGATTGATTCTTTGTCCAGATTCGACCACTTTTCTAGTTTTGCCTCACGTATGCTACATGGAATCGACCCCGGGACCTTCCAATCGACGGTGATAGCTGCTACCAACTGCACCACAGCCCACCCTGCATAAATAATGCACTTAAACCAACAACAGTACTAGAATTGACTGTTTCGCAGATGTGATGAGCAACGCGGTTTTTTTTTGGCACATAAGGCTTCAAAGTGGGGTGCCGTGGCGTAGTGGTTAGTGTGTGTGCTTACTACACCGGAGGTCTGGGTTCGAATCCTGCCATCGTCACCTGAAAAAAAAGACTTGTTCTTTTTCACGGTCCCCACCTCCGCGAGGATCTGACAAGCCCTCCGAGAGTATCATTTGTCTTGAAAAACTTCTCAAAGTGCCGTTCGGATTCGGCGAAAAATTTTAGGTCCCCTTGTATGTAAAGAAATTAACACACCAGCATACATTGTTGAGAAGTTGGCCCTGGTTCACCTCGAGCTGTTGCGCCACTCTATTTATTTTTTATTTGTAAGGCTTCAAACTAGGTATGGGTTTAATGACTGTATTAACGAAATAAATAGTTTCCGCAATAGATCTGTGTAAGATAACTTTTTATGAGTCTTTAAAAAAAGTTATAGTTCTCATAAAAAAAATCCCCAGCACATACCTTCATTTTTATAACTCTTCGAGGGTTGATACGACTTAAGGACTGTGAACCCGAGCGACAAGAGTGTAATTTTAAATATGTACGCGCAACAATCTCATACAATGGCCGATCCTCTGCATAGTCCCTTGAGGCAAGCCATTTCTTAGTTTTAATTAAATATCAACTTGAGAATTTAATTCTTTCTTAAGCGCAATCAGCACTCCGTGGGTAGGCTCGCGGAGGCAATGAACGTAGCTCGCTGCAAAGCCTCCGAATCAGCAGACACAAAAATGGATGTCCCTATGGTGGAAAAAATTGAAGTGATAAACCTTAAGTCAAGCATTTGGGCCTTTATAAAAGCAATACCAGGTAATTTAAGATAGAGGTAAGTGCCTCTTAGCATATTTTTTTGTGAAGACAAGTGATTCATCACGGATCATCACGGATCCTATCAACATTTCCAGTCACCCCTAGCTATATCAAAAAGCCAGATGAAAAATGTACAATGTCACGTTTAGCAAGGAAACTTTGGACCTTATTATGGACACCCACTTTCCTACAGCAGCAAAGCAGAGACAATGTCCGCAACTATTTCATAAAAGGGTTCAATAATTTACTGTACGCAAAGGACGTTGTCACTCACCAAAAGATACAGTGGGCAGTGAATAGCTTTCTTCCGTACAAATCACCTTAACTCGATGGCATTTTAGAGGTGGAACTACAGGAAGGTCTTGGAATACTGAGTCTACATTATTTATAGGATTAGCTAAAATTTTGGCTATGCTGCTATCTAAGTCCTGGAGTGCGACCAAAGTAGTCTTCATACCAAAAGCTGGCAAGATCTCTCATCCAACCCCAAAAGACTTTCGCCCGACCAGCCTGTCTTCCTTTTTGTTAAATACCCTAGAGAGATCGACGATCACCTCCTGACCTACAAAGGCTCTCTCTGATCCTCTTTTGGGTTCACAACATGCTTACCGTCAGGGAAAAGCATGAAGGTTGATGAAGTAGCAATCGTCAACCTTCCTAAAGCTGAAGGTTGACGATTGCTACTGCTAGTGGATCGATAAATGTGCCGTTATGTGTATATATAAAAAATCTCCTTGCATACGTTCTCAATTTTTTCCAGTGGACTTTTTAAGTGTACCAAATTTCATATTTCTACGACTTACGGTTCAAAAGTCAGAGGTGCGAACGGACAGATGGACAAAGAACGGAGCGATACCATTAGAGGTCCATTTTTGGATGGACCGCTAAAAATCGAATACTCCGATTCGATAAAGTTTAACCTGGGCATTGAAGGTGGAATAACGTCAGCACATGTCTCGCTTCCAAACAAATCGGGCCTGTGCTTGATCGAAAACCAAGACACCCAATGCCTTCTAATAGACTGAATCTTAGAAAGATAAGTTGAGCTCTCACGATTGACTGGTAGGGCGATGCCAGAAGACTTTGGTGCTCCCTTCAACGGTGTCTGTAGAAGTTACAAAGAGGAGAAGGAGGAAGAGACCATAGTTCAACATCTGTGTAACTGTACAGCCCGATCGACCTTGAGAAGGAGAACTCTAGATGAGTATTTCTTCCAAGATTTAAAATTCTAAACGATCTAATAAGATATAAGACTTAAGGAGGATAATGAGCTTTATTTCCTCGTCGAATTGGCTAAACGCCTAATTTGTGAAGCACACAACCCAATCCTCTACCAGCTGGGAACTTAATCGTTGAGCATGTACAGTAAATCTTCCCATCACTTCCCCCTACCACACAAGAAGGTTTTCCCAGGACTAGCCCGGTACGAGCTCATACGATTTCGATTGTTTCGGTCCTATATAACACCGGTATATTTTCCCCCCAGGCACGGGTTCGTGCCGCTTCGGTTTCCTTTACCTCCCTGATTTCTCCTGAGGTTAATTCTGGCTTAAGCCTGGACATATTCCCCTTCGGCAAGGCTTTATACCGAAATCGGTTACCCCTGCACTGAGGTGTAACTCACTGGAGGGGCATATGTAGAAATCTTAAGATCTAGCTAGACTCGACTTTAAGATGATAATAACTTTTATCTCCGGTTTTTTTTTTATAATTTACTCGCGAATTAAGGGATTCGCTACCCTTTTAATGTAACACATCTCTCGAGCGGAAAGGATTAGAAAAAGAGGAAAAGGACGAGAGGTACCGATGCACTCTTGTTTTGAACAGTTGGGGGTTGTAAAGTGACGGAAAGACTGAACGTGGGAGAACATTCCACATTCGCGTTGAGCGGCTTATGAAAGAACTTCTAAACTTGACTGTACGTCCGAAAGTGGGCTCGAGGGTAAACTGATGCATTCGAACTTTGGCGAGTATCACGGTTGAAAGTCTTAAGGGGCGGAATGCAATTGCCTATTTCGATGGAACACTGTTTGTGGAAAAAGCGATAGAACAGTGAAAGGCAAGAGACATTACGTCGATGTTCTAATGAGTCAATTGACTGCACAATATTTCTGTCTCCAATCAGTTTAATCGCCCGTTTTTGTATCCTATCTAGCAGGTGCAATGCTGTTTTTGGAGCACCAGCCCAGACGTGGGAATTATATTCCAGCTTGGGGCGGATGTAGGCCTTATATAAAATAGCCAAATCAGAGGGGGTGAAATATTTCTTACATCTTTTGAGGAAACCTAGGCATTTCGCAGCGTTCTTGGCGACGTCGAATATGTGGTCATTCCAACTAAGGTTTTTATTAACACACATACCGAAGAATGGAAAGCGTTTCGGTTTCGTGGATGCAAGTGCCATTCATGGATAATGGCTGAGTGTTTCGGTTTTGCTTCAATGACAGAAGACAGCATTGAGTTTTAGAAGCATTAAACTCTACTCTATTTCGAGATCCCCATGATACAATGCTGTCAAGGTCAGAGTTTAATGAGTTTGACATACGCTGCCGTTCCAGTTCTACGTCCGAAGAGCAGGGGCGAGGAACCGAGAACGAATATGAGAAACTGAGGTTACTGTCATCGGCAAAGGAGTAGATTGGATTAGTAGTAGCAGACAAGAGGTCGTTTATGAAAACGAGGAAAAGAGTCGGAGACAAAACAGAGCCCTGGGGAACCCCAGCATTTATTCTTTGAACTGCAGACTTAAAGCCGTCCAAAACAACTTGAATTGAACGGTTCGAAAGGTAGTTACTAATCCACTGAATAAGAGATTCGTCGATTCCAAATGCACGCATTTTCGACAAAAGAGCTTGATGCCAAACTCTGTCATATACTTTTGAAATATCAACCGCAACAATCTTGCTTTCACCAAGAAGATGCAAGGAAAGGTTCCACTTTTCGGTGAGATATGCCATCAGATCACCAGTGGACCTTTTGCTACGAAAACCATATTGCCGGTCATTAAGTAGTTTTCGTGATTCGAGATATTTCGTGAGCTGGAAGTTAATTAGCGTTTCCATGACCTTAGAAAGAAGGGAATTTAGTGCAATTGGACGATAGCTAGAAGAAGAATCGCCTTTTTTAGGTACGGGCTGGACAAATGCTATTTTCCATTTACTCGGAAAGAGGCCTGAGGAGTGTAGGACCGATGAAAAAGCTTACACAATGGTTTTGGAAATGGAAGAACACCTCTTCAGAACAATCGGGGATATACCATCTGGAGCAGCGGACTGGTGAATGTTGAGATCATTAAGTCCTTTTTTGACTGTACGAGTGCGAAAGTGAATTTGTCCCATAGTGCATTCAACGCGCTCAAGTACAGGCGGAGACAATACGCAATCTGGTAGCGTGGAGCTTGCGTGCTGCCTCGCAGATTGGCTTTGTCTAGGGAACTGACAGCTGGAATGCCATTGCAGACGAGCGTTGGGATGGAGGATGAGGCACAATTTCTCACATTTTTGACGAAAGACCAAAAGTTTTTACTACCTTTGGACAATGTAGTATTTTCTGCCTCAATTTTTGGTCGTACATAAATTTCACACGACGGATATGAGCATTACAGGCATTTCTGGCTTGTTTGAACTTATTTTGGTTTACCAGGGAAGGATTGTCCATGTCAGACCGAATGTAAGTAGTTCAATTGGGCTTAACGCCTTGTTATTGATCCCTCATACCACCCGGTAACGCTATAGTAGAAAACCTACAGTAAACATAAAATCCCCCATCATCACCCCCTCCCGCCCCCCAGCAAACGCTAACGAATTTTCTTTCAGGACTAGACTACTACGGACTTACACCGCTTCAGTCGCCATTTTCTTCGAAAACATTTTCTCATTGCCCCAGAGGACTGAAGGAAGGGGACTCTGACTTGAGTTGCCTGAAGTACGGGCTTTCACCGAAGACGGTTATGCATCAGAGTCTGGCCTTAGAACTCTCCCCGGCAGAAGTCGGTATCCCTGCACTTTCCATTTCCATTCTTGAGGCCAATTCTTACTTGGGGAGCAATAGGCACGGACTTTTATCGATATCGGTTGCCCTTATCTTGTCTTCTTACATAGAACTACTCCTCACTGCCCTCCCACTACCTCGTTGACGCGGACTCAAACCGAGACGGTTAAACTCGGCCTCAAGTTATTCTCTCTAATTCTACTACCAACCCCACCTCTCCTATTGTTAAGGCAAATTTCTATCTGGAGTCCAAAATTCACGAGACAATTTTGTTCACGAAAATCTTTCAATGGCCCCATCAATACTGCTGATAGGCGTTCACGCCGAAACGGTAACCCCAGCCTCCATCACCTTTTTTCGGGTAAGTCCCTAACGAATCGATCTTTCTCACCCAAAACGCGTAGTTCGAGTTATCACCTAGGTCCTCAGGCTGGCAGCTCCGGTCTTAGAAAGAGGTATGACAATGAACGTCCTTTGGTTTAAGTGTGTCCCTGCAGAGTGGGGACATCCACGGAACCTAATCTTATTATGGTAGATATGGCGTGGCTTTCTGGGGTTGATAATCCTCGGTAGGAGTATCTTTACTTGACAACAGATAGAGCAACGTGCTTACTATGTGTGTGCTTACTATGTGTGTGCTTACTACGCCGGAGGTCTGGGTTCGAATCCTGCCATCGTCATCTGAAAAAAAGACTTGTTCTTTTTCACGGTCCCCACCTCCGCGAGGGTCTGACAAGCCCTCCGAGAGTATCATTTGTCTTGAAAAACTTCTCAGAGTGCCACTCGGATTCGGCAAAAAATTGAAGGTCCTCTTGTATGTGAAGATATTAACACACAGCATACATTGTTGAGAAGTTGGCCCTGGTTCACATCGAGCTGTTGCGCCACTCTATGTATTTATTTATTTATTTATTTAGGTAGAGCAACGTCAAAAAAGGCACCTTATAGCTTCTGTTACCTATCCAGCAGGGAAAAAAGCTTAGTAAAATTAACACCTTAATATTGCTTGACAAAGTAATGTTTTACCCGTAAGGGCATAAACTTGCAGGACCAAACTACTATTAAGGTTCTCATTTTTCAGCCTTACTCAGTAGCATATGCGCTGCATCGAGTTTTGATTTACTTATTTTTTTCATTTTCTTTTTATACCCTTAGAATATACCTAGATAAGCATATTATGAAACGTCTCAATCCCCTTGTTCAGATTTGTTTCAGCTCTCTTACATTGGATAAAACGAATCTACCAAGCTTAATCAACAGACAAACAGGCATGCCAACTTCATGGATGAGCTCATAACTCTTACCCTCACCTAAAGATTAAGCGTTGCATCTGCACGCTCAAATTCTATTTCAAATGTAATATTTTTCAAAAGATCCTTATTCCAAAAGAGTTCCAGTTAATTGTTGAAGTAGCGTTGTTCAACACAAACACTTAAGAGAACACCGTACCGGGAGTATTATCATCAATAGAAACCAGCTATAAGCATAATATATTTTCCACTTAAAACACCATCCCCAAGCAACAACAAGCACCGAATGAAAGAATGACATCAAACATATTTAAACTTTGGCACTGCCTTTCCCAGAAGTATTTGCCTAACCTCGTCCTGCCGTCGCGTCACCGCGCTGTGCCATTGATATAACTACTCTTGTACCCATGTTTCCTATCGCTAACAACGACATCGTTCGTGTTTAACATTTTAAATCGCCCGTGCTCGCAGGCATCCGTTTATCGTAGATCATAGTGGCAGACAACTTATTTTTCGCAGAAAACGTTGACATATTCATTACAAGTACATAATATTCCAAGGGAGCTTCTTTTCAACTTTGACACGACAAAGGGGTAAAAGTGCGGGATGTCTAATGACGACCTTACTCAAGCCTCGGGTGGATACGGTGTCTCGTTGATATAAGACTTGTAAACAATCGGCGTCGCACAGTTTATTGCACAGGTGGCTTTAAAAATGTTCAAGTGCATTAATATCAAGCTGATACTTGGAGTAGAAGTAAAAGGACACTTCACAGGAAAACGTCAATTTTCTTTTAGCAGCATGGAACTTTTTTTACGCCGAGAGGGTAAAAAACATTTTCGCTATGGTAATCTCACGCACTGTTGACACACAAAAGGTCTCGACAAGCACAAGACATGCGGTTAACTTTATTGCGGGAATCGTGTCCTTTTGTCTTATTTATAGACAAGACTCATGCAAATGCAATCGTAAGATCGTTTACCTTGGTCTGGGTTTTTATTTTTGCTTGGTATGTGCAGTTTTACTGTCAAAGACCCCAAGTAAATGAATAAGGTATTTCTGCTTAATCTTTCTCAGTATATATGAAAGGAATTGAATGGCAAATATTTTGTTTACATATTAGGAGCACCGAGTAGTGTTTATGGCCGATTTTTCTGTCTGGATCCATAGATCAAGGATTGAAAACATAATGCAAAATATTAGGACGTCCATTTTTTATTCGAATGGCGAAAAGCCTAAGAAGTGATGTTTTTATAAGTCCTTTATTGATCACTAATTTGACTTAGATTAAAAACTAATCCAATTACGGTCCTTAAAACTAAAGACCGATTATGGTCACCATTAAAATTCAAAACCTGTGAGCATGTTTTTGATGGTCCCGTGCAGGAACGAGTAAAAAATATCGCTGCACCAAAATGGCGCTTGCGGTAAAAGACGACTAAAGTGGTGTATGACTGTATATCGCATTTAAGTAAAACTAACGGCAGTTTCAACATTTTAATCCAAGCATTTCTGCTCATCCCAGGATCACAAGTATCCAGATCAATAGAAGAGCCAAGCGCAAAATTGTCATAGTCGTTTCAGCGTTTTTTTTTTACATGTTTATAGTCCTAGTTTGTATATCCGTGTGTGTGCCCATGCTTCGATAGTATAACAGACCAGAGGATAGAGGACCACCAATATTGTAAAAGGATGATCAAACAAAAACATTTGATCAAAAATCCTGTGTTTCTTCTAAAAAGTAAGCCGAGAGGAAAGTAAAAATTGTGTTTTTTGTTTTCAATTAAGCTGGAAATTCAGAAAGAACGCATACAAGCAGAATTTTTTCTATGCTTACATAACGGTTTAATAACATTTTGAAATTTCATATGAAAATATTGGAAATGTATTTTGGTACTTATTTTCAAAAGGTTTGTTGCTTAAAAAATAAATAAATAGAGTGGCGCAACAGCTCGAGGTGAACCAGGGCCAACGTCTCAACAATGTATGCTGGTGTGTTAATTTCTTTACATACAAGGGGACCTACAATTTTTTGCCGAATCCGAACGGCACTTCGAGAAGTTGTTCAAGACAAATAATACTCTCGGCGGGCTTGTCAAACCCTCGCGGAGGTGGGGACCGTTAAAAAGAACAAGTCTTTTTTTTCAGGTGACGATGGCAGGATTCGAACCCAGACCTCTGGCGTAGTAAGCACACACACTAACCACTACGCCACGGCACCCCACTTGTTGTTGCTTAAAACTCCAAAAACTTAACTAAGGTGAAATTTGACATTTAGCATCTCTTAATGAATGTAAGACATAAAAATGAAAAATTTGATCGGTAAGTCTCCTCCAGTGGGCGTGGAATCTACGCACACATACGGAAAGACGGACAGACGGACGGACATGGCTTAATCGATTCACCTGTCGGTCTTGATCATATCTATGAAAGGTCTTAGGGGTCTGCTATGATTATTTCACTGTGTTACAAACTCGGTCGGGTATAAAATAAGGCCGTCAAGTATGAAGTCATACACGGAGTGGTCCGTCGGCTTTTTTTTGGCTTAGCGTACAATTATTGCATACTTTGCATATAAAATGTTGTTTAGTATATTTGCGATTTTGTTTCTCTTTTTCTTTAATGACGATTTTTTTGACGTTTTTTTTAACGCATTTCGTTAACTCAATTTTTCTTATTTTTCAGGCGACCACTTTAAAGTTTTTGACAAATACGTGACAATTACAAATGACTCTATTGGGCGATTGGAGCCTCCGATCGCGTTAAAACAAAAAGTGAAATATGGATACTTTTACTATTTATTGGTTTAAAATTAATAAAAAAAAAATAAAAATAACTGAAAACGATTTTATTGACGAAACTAATAATTTAGTCTTTAGGGCCTTTAAGGTTTTCCATCATGAAAAGCTTGTCTGCAGTTTAGCTGTTTTTCCAATTTAAAGAAATTTTTTTCTGGTCTAAAGTCTACTTTAGCTGTTTTTCCTTGTCTATTTGGTTAAATTATCCAGTTCTTGTGTCGTTTAGTTCTAATTCCTAAATATAAAACTCTTATTGCTTATTTTTCCTTTGAGAAAAACCACTCAACTGAAGTTTGGTCGTTTTTCCCTTTCAAAAAAATGACAAAACAAAAAAATTTAATACGAAAAAACAGTCAAACTCAATTTTATAGCTAGTTTTCCTCGACAGAAAACTGTTACAGTTTTATGAATTTAGTTTGGAAAAACGACGAAACTCAAGTTTGATTTTTATTCCTTTTTGTAAACTAAAAAAACAAAGAATCTTAAGTCAACATTAGATAATAATTTTTTTTGTTTGGTTGTTTTTCCTTATTCTGAACTAAAAAATATGACTTAAGCTGTTGTGTTTTTTTAAAATTGTGATCTTATTTTTAAAGATAAAAAGTTTAAAAAAAAATTATAAAATAGATTTGGGTACTGAATCTAATGCCACAAAAATCTTTATTTCGTCTAAGGTCGACTTTAGCGGTTATGGTTTGTGGGCACAGATATAGTATTTATAGAATATTTCGAGTGCAATTTTAAGAAGATATATGCATAAGATCTGTTCACACTAGTTACTTACTACACGCTGCAATTGCAGTGTAGTAAATAAAGGGGAGATTTTTAACTGTTTGCCCGGTATTCGGGTTTAAAATTCTTAAAATACATAGATATTTCTTCATTTATTTTACTCTAGGTACTGTTAATACTTTGTTTTCAAGTCCACTACACTTATTTTAGCCGAATCTTAAGTTAAGGTACTCAAATTTCAATTGAAAGCCAGGGTGACTAATACATTTTTTTTAATTTTTTGTGTAAAAAAATAACTAAAAAAAAATGAAAACAGGTCTTTTATTTTCAATTTTTTTAATATTTTGCTTTCTACTCGAGTGGTTTAAGCTTGCGTTAAATTTAGTTGATTAGATAGAAACAACTTAGAAGTTATATTCGTTTCTTAGTACTACCATTTTAGTAAATCAACTGTTTAGTTTCAAGTGTCTCGAAAACCACGCAATATTTTAGCCTCTCTATATTTTTCTTTCGAACCTCAAAAAATTGTTTTGTTCGAATTTTTTTTTTCAAAACGGCAAACGTTACCGTTATCGAGATAGTGTGGGGGGGACACACAGCCTTTTAGCTTTTTTCTGCATTTTTTTGAGCTAAAATCAATAAAACGTCTATTCGGGTCCTTTTGTTCAATTCCTTTATATTTTTTTTATAGTTTGTAACGCAGTGAAATAATCACCGTAGACCCCTAAGACCTTTTAGAGAAATGAATGCGACCGACAGGAGAATCGATTAAGCCATGTCCGTCCGTATTTAAACAACTTTTAGGCCTTAAATTTTAAGGTAGAGAACTGAAATTTGATGGGTTGGCTGGAGGTCCATTGAACCAGATCAAGTTTGAAAATTAGCTGAATCCGCTCACAGACACGCCCACTATAACCCTGTATGTGCGACCATTGTTAATTTAAAAAAATACTTTTTCTAAATTTTAGCTATGTTACAATGGTGCTAGCGCATTCATTTTTGGTATGTAACATTGCCTTGTAATTATCTTTGAAGTAGCCAAAAAAGTTGGGCCTTTTCATTGACCACGCCCACTTTTTTAAGGAATTTTAAAATTAAAATTACTCCTTTTCAATAAATATGTATGAAATTTGACTAAAAATTATATGACAAAAATTCTAGATATTTGCATTTTCCACTTTTGTGGGCGTGGCGTTAAAAAAAGTGATTTTTTTAGTTAAAAAGGCGGAGTTTTGTGCCGAAATGTATGCAACCACCTAGTATAATGCATTCAACAGTTATATTTTTCCATTCCGCCCACTTTTTGGAGGCGTGGCAGTTTTTTTTTTGGTATGATCGGGTATTTTGAAATCCGTCGTAGATAGACTGAAGTTTTTGCATACGCACTGTTGCACTTTCCCACTTGATTAATTTGTTTTTTAAACCGTTTCGAAAAATGCTAGGTTGGAAACGCTATTTTTGAAAGATCTTAAGAATTTTAGAATTTACTTTGTACGTTTTACATATAAACCAAATTTCATTAGAAACGGTACCACCGTTAGGATTCCAGGATATTTTGAAAAATAATTTTTGAAATGTTTTTGAAGTTTTCAAGATAAATCTTAGAATCTGCTAAATAGCTATTCGAAAATTTCTATCGTTTCCCGAAAATTACAAATAATTCTTTATGTGTGTGATTTTTTTCAAATCATTTGGCCCATGCTATATCGGAGATAGTGGTGGGGACAATTTTTTTTTTGAAAAAGCGCCAAAACTGCAGTTCTAATAATGTTTAACCAAAATTTAATTTTAGCTTTTGCTTAGCCTTTGGCTGCTTTATATGCAACCCTAATATCGGCTTTTTAAATTAAGTGATGGAAAAGTTATGACGTTAAACACGTTAAGGATGGGTACCTATTTTCCATTCCTTATTTCTCAAAAAATTTTCAATATTTTAGAAAAATTCGATTTTATTATGAAAATCCGATATTTTGTTAGTTCATATTTTAATTTTGTTCTTGCTGGCTATAAAAATTCTAAAGATAAAGCCAAAAAACTTTTCCCTTTTCCTTTTTTGCCGTCAATAATCAAACTGTAAGTAAACGGTTATTTATGAGTATAATAAAAAATTGCATTATTATGGGTTCTCATTATTTCACGGACTTTATAAGTGTACCAAATTACAACTTTCTACGACTCACTTCTCATAATCATAAGAGGTCCTTTTTCCATTTTTGGACGGATTGGATTTTTGAATTTTCCGCTAAAAACGCCAAGTTTGCAGCAATAAAAAGAGGACTGAAACTGGTTATCTTTGCTGCATTTTCAAAAAGGCACTTTTCTTGGAATGCTAAGAGAAAGTTATGTTAGAACATAACGAACTGGTATTAACAATGTTGCTTTTGAAAACTTGCATTTTTTTTCTTTTATTTGGTGACATGTTCTTTTTGTCGCTTTTGCGGATAAGCCTTTCTGTACTCATTTTAAAAAACGATTTTTTATTTGTTTTTAATTTAAATACGTTTTTGTTTAAGTTTGAAAAACGCAATAGGCAGGTAAACAAAATAATAAACAAATGGACATCTTGAGGTGATTCAGAGCCACCTTCTGAACCATGTATGATGTTTGTGTTGTATGCTTTACATACAAGGAGGCCTACAATTTTTTGCCGAGTCCGAACTGAGAAGTTTTTCAAGGCAAATGTTACTCTCAGAGGGGTTTTCAGATTACCCTCGCGGAGGTGGCGACCGTGAAAAATTCAATTCAATTTCAATTCCCATTGAATTTCAATTTCAATTTCACCTCCCGCATACACTACACACTGACCACTTCGCCACAGCACCCCATATTGTTGGCAGGTAATTCAATCAGCCATTTTTGCTGTTTGTCTTGCTTTGTTTGTTTTCACCCTCGAGTAGTTCAAAAATTATTCTTCTGTCAAATTTGTTAGTTCAAATATATCTAATAAATTGCCTTCGTTCGTTTTCAGAGCTCTTGTAACGACCCAACCAATAATGGTATTCGCTCATTACGTTATAAGCATCGCATGCTTTTGTTGCAAGTCGCAAGCGCAGGTAGAAAAAGTTCTTTGACCTACCTAAACGTTGTCGCTTGCTTCTATCCACCCGCAATTAGAATGACGAGGTGCATGTTGATGGATAAAGGCAGCCCGCCAAAAAACCCATTCATATTTATAGAGCCCATCAGAGCCATCGGTTTTTATGCTCTTAAACCCACCCTAAGCTTGGGCAATAATAATTCCCTAAAAGAATTCACTAGACTGATGCCACGGAGTTTAGTTTTCCCTTCAGATTAGAACTTAACGATGCGAAACAATCGTCTAGTAATGCTTTCATAACACCCAGGCGCCTGATTTCCGTCAAAAGATATCTAGCTTTTGATTTTTCTTTAAAAATTTGATGCATTTGCATTTTCTATCAACCTTACATTTAATAATATCTACATATTTTAGAAAATGCATCCCGGCGAGTTTGTTCTGTCCCCTTGAGTTCTTCACGAAGCACAACGACAGCGAGTAACCAACTTTCTCCGCACATTACTCATTGCTGTATGAAATGTTTTCCTCTACATTTCATTGTCCTGGTTTCACATCTAAATGTGCACGAAAATCGGATAAGACAACACATTCCTGTGACAGTGCGAAGACAAACTCTACAAACAATCGTCTTCTATCACGAACATGATTCAGAATGACTACTATACTCCGATTGCTCGTTACTTCACTACAGCAGCAAACGGAAAACTTGTTAGATCTAGTGACGTTTGCCCTGAAGGAATTGAATTGGTTTTTGCTCTGCTAATAAGGACTTTCCATGGGGACGGCAATCTACGACATAGAAATTATAAAATTCAAGTTTTCACCTTTACATAAACTTTAATCCATTGACACAGGAAAATCCCAGCTTACACTTTTATCTGTAACAAGCATACTAGTATATATATTCCCTCGTTCCTTATCGTGCTCCAGTTAATCATACAGACGTCTAATCAAGTCTAGTGCCACCTACACAATGGCAGAGTCTTTTCAACTTGGGCCGACTAGCGTCGTTATAGAAATCGTAACTTGCAAAATCCACAATTTGTGTTATTTTTTGCCTTTTCCTGAATTGCACCAAAAACTATGCCAATCCTTGCAGTACTCGACTGGAGTAGATAACCGTTTTATTCCTACGAGAGGGCTTTTACGATTCAACATCGGCGTACAAATATACAGATACACTCTCGTCGGGATCGGATGGTAGTTGCTTTTTTGTGTAAGTGTATACCTACTTATTTGTTTAACCATCGGAATTTCCACGTGACATTTATGGAGCTTTTGCAAAGCCCCCGAACCGAATCGAGTCAGTTAAAGAAGGGTTCTTTCAGTTATTTCTCAGGATAAGCTGAATGGAATGAAACAGCTTCAGACTTTCCACAACACATGTTCGATAGCTGAGTTCATTGTACAACGAAATTCCGCGCAGCGGCAGCAGCAGCAGTACAGATTGTTGAAAGCTTTGCGATGGCAAGCTCATTCCCAGGACCTCGATTCTGGAAGTGTTTCCTCTTTTAGTTCGAACAAGGCCGTGAACTGTGAAGTACTTCGCCTAAAATTATCGCTCGACGAATATATTTATTTCTAAACAACAAAAACATTCCAAATCGAGAGCTGTTTGCCAAAATAAATCAATGTCCTTATTTATACAAACTTGATTAAAGTATAATTAGCTGTGTTTCGTCGCCGTTTTTTTCACGGTTCACCGTATATAATCTCGGTTCGGGACTATCGCGCGGTTAAGTCATAGCATCGCGTGCGTGAAATCTTTTGTTTATTTCAATAAGCTTGTCTGGAGTTACATAAATCTGGCTCCAGTCAGGAAAACAAAAATTTGTGTGCAAGGAAGTATCCAAAGTAAAAAGGATTAGATATTATATATGTATAGATACGTTAAAAATAGATTAAATATCCTTCGCGATAGCGTCCATCCAAAATCGATGAGCGTTTGTGTTTGTGAAGTGCGAGTCTTGTAAAAGAAAAAAAAAAAAAAAATTGGGATAAATTCCTTCCTAAGTGTAAAACGTGAAAAGTGGCAAAATACTAAAATTGAATTCGGAAAACGACTTGTGATTCCATAAAGGGATACATTAGCCAGGATTTTATTCGTCCGTAATGACAAATTCATCTTTGGATACCAACAAGCTTTTACATATGTTGTAAACGTCAGAAACGAAAACGGAATGACGTAAGGATAATGCTTTTTTTTTACATTTTTCCCAAGTAAATATCCTTTCCCAAGGCGAACAAGTCATTATTTACAAGGTCCTTTTAGGTTATTTCTCTCCTTGTAAACGAATTAATGGTTTGTCATATTCGCGAATTGTTTTATTTCATGTTTCTTGGCTGCCTGTCTGACGGAACGAAAAGCGGGGGTGTAAACATGCATAAATTGTCAGACTGGAAGGATAAAGCTTTTGCCTCGTTTGTAAGTTTTTTTTTCGTGTTTTGTTTTTGTTCGAAAAATAATTGGTTTTCGTTTCGCTTGAGATGAGAGTGTGCGTTAAATTTGTGGGTCGTTTTGCAGTCAAAAAGGATAATGTAGTCGAGGATATGTAGGAGATGGGACCTTAAATATGCAATAGCTGGGAGTTTATAAAAAGAGGGCTTTCCATTTTTATAGTAAAAATAGAGCACAACGAAGGAATATTCTTCCTACAGAATGGAATATGATGATGAGGATTAAATTTTAAGGTAAAATGTTGCTTAAAGCTGCTTAAGTTAGTTGCTTTTCTGCTTTAATATACTTTAAAAAAAAAAACTCTCAACTTGCAATGTCAAAAGAATTGATGTGATTCATTTGTATAGCTTTATTGGCTTTGGGTCCAGGTGGGATACATAAAGTAGTGAGCACGCCTGACTGATTGTGCTCTTTTATTATTGACTTGGTCTATCCTGCAGCATTTCACCTTTAAATACGATCTTGTTATTGAGCCTTAGAAATGAAAAGGTTTGTTACAAGGTCTTTACTTCGTAATATCTATACAAAAGTCAGATTTTCAAAGGAAATCCCCCTATGAGTAGAAAGAAAGGCTCAGATTTCTTTATTTAAACAATTAATCTAGAGAATACCTAGTTAAACCCTAGTCCACATGAATAGCGCATTTAAAGCTTGAAAGGGGTGAAAAAGTTACAAAGAGAAATAATAACGATAGACCCCGAAGACCTTCATATGATCGAGACCGAATTCTGAGTCGAATAAGCCACGTTAATCCGTCCGTCCGTCCATCTGTCTTCAATTTTTAGGCCTTAAACTTTGAGCTAGAAAGCTGAATGGGTACGTAGCTTTTTGTCATGTCATCCGAAGCAGTAGAAATGTTAAAATTTTTCAAATTCGCCCACAGACATGCCTATACAATCGGCCTAAATGTCCAACTACCTCCAGCGCTTTCTAAACTGCAATGCGTCGTGAACAGCTGAAATTATTTACAAATTTTTGGACCACGCTCACGGAGCCAGGGTTCAAGAAAAACATCAAAATTTCCAGAAAAACAAGGATTTCGGCTGCTTTTGAACTTAACTTAGGGTCAAATAAGAAATAAAGTCAAGAACATAGCAAGGTACACCGAACTCTAATCTAGATTTTGTTTAGGTGTATACAAAGGCTTTGACCAAGGCCATCTTTAAGGGTCTATTTTACAAAATTATAGAATTTGAATGAAAAAAATAAATTTTTGAGTAGATTTTTGCCGCCACCATTAATATTTCCAAGTCGCTGGTATTGATTTTTGGTTATATGAGCAAGGCGTGCCACGCCCCTCTTGAAAAATAAATTTAAAAGCCTTATATGGAACAAAATATATATTTGTTTAATTTATGAAAGATTCATTAATGGTAATAAGAAGGTTCCCATTCCTTTTTTTATTTCCATAAAAATAAGAATGAGAAGCAGCATAAGAATAGAAAGAGAAGGGTATACCGCGGTTCGTTACAGAAGCCTTGACATATAGAATGTCTTTATTTCTCAAAATCAATTCTCAGTTACTAATCGGTAGTCAGCTTTTTCGGCCATTATTTTGCTATTCGGTCCATACCTGTTTTCGTCTATTCGGCTGAATACCGAATAGCCAAAAACAGGAATAGAAATAGCAGAAATTCGTCAAAATAATAAATTCCGATAGATCTCCTAATTTTTAGAAAATAAAATAAGGGGCTTTTCTTCTTAAAAAGAGCTAGAAAATCTTTATAAATATAAAAGTAAATAAAAATGTGTCCTTCATGAAGGCTTAGATATCATAAATAGTCCCGATTTGTTCTTTTTCTTATGATCGCATGGAAACTGTTAGTAAAAACGCAGTTCGAGTGAACGTGATCAGCACAAAACAAGTAAGTAAGTGCAAGAGTTCGACTGTAACAAACTTCTAAATACCCGATCCTCTTTACCCTGTAACACCAAATTTAAAAGTTTTTTTGTCCTGAAATCTATTTCTTGGGCACTTTGAAATTTCTTGGGCACTTTCTGCTATCAATTGATTGGAATAAGTTTTTCTTTGTTTGAGCGATTCAACACTGAGCCGCCTCATTTACCATGAGGCTTGACTGCTCCAACGGTCGGCCGTAGGGATAGTAATGTGTCGAGATTCTTCAAGGTCAATCTTACAATAATTAGGCCCTAGCGAGTTAAAGTTGAGACGTCTTTTCTAAACCCTGATATCTTTTAAAAGCCCACCCATGTTTTAACTATCTTAAAGCCTATATAATTTTTCTGTTTTGGGTAGGACACGGTAATTTTGGATCCTTCCTAATTCCGAATTGTGTTTATGTTTTCACAATTCACATTTTACAGATCCTTTTGTTTCGTAAACGACGTCAACGTTCCTGATATCTATAAATACGGAACGGTTATGGTTTATTTAAGCCGTATTATTCTGTTTTCGGTCTAAGGCCCTACTCTATATTTACTGAAAATTTACTTGGAAATCTCCAAATTTACTTAGAATTCAGCAAACGTTTTCTGGAATTATTTATTCTTCTTAAGTTTCTACAAAGAAAGTAAATTTGTAGAAAATTCAGAAGCATTAACCCATTTTGACATTAAAGAAAACGATGTCAATTACTGTATTTGGAAATATTGTCCTCAAAGTTCAAATAAATTCTGAGAATGCGAAAAAAATTTCATTTGAGAACTTTGTGAAGGATAAATTTCTTGGTACTGATAGCAAACGCCACGCAACATACAACGGGTTTGAAGCTGCAGGTGATTTTTTTCTTTTTAAAGGTTTATAAATCTGAGCAAAACGAAAAGTTTAATTGTTTAAAGCTTTGCAGCAGCGTCGGTATAAAATTTCAAAGTTGAAATCTAATATATATATTTTTTTAAATAAATAAAATAAGGATAGAAGCCATGCTCCAATTTCATTTCTGATGTAAATCCTGAGAATTGATTTTCTCTCAAGCACCCAAAGAGCCCAATTAAATATTAAACAAGTGCGTTCGTCTGTGACAAACTTCTATATACCCCACCCTGTAACCTTGTAACACCAAATCTTAAAGCTTTTTGGCCCAAATTCATATATTATTTGAATTGGCCATGCCCCCAAATATGATCGTGGGCTAAAAATTAAAACCAATTAATTGTAATTTTGTGAGAATCATGGCAAAGAAAGAAAGTTTTTCCTAAAAAACGCTTCCTAAAAAAGGGCAAAACTCAAAACTTTCTAACAAACTTAGCAAAGAGTAATATCTTTAATATTTGTCATATTACTTTTTTCGATTTGGAGTGAACTTTCCGAGGAATCGGGTTTTCAAGGATCGAACATGTTAAAAAAGGGTATACGGTCGATATTGCGGGCGGTCCATGTTTTGCCTTGTTAAAGGTTTAGGCCAATATTCCCGTTCCTACGTCTTGTCTAACTTAAGGAATTTTGAAAGAAAATGTGATATAGATGTTGTCTCTATATTAAAGCCAGTAGTGGGCGTGGCCGTTGGCGGACTTAGCCAATTGTCTGTGCAACGGACGAACCAAGTCGTGTACAAAGTTTCAGCCCTCTAGCTTTATTTGAAGACATAAGACCTTCACACATAGAGACGGACGGACATGGCTTAATCGATTCACCTGTCGATCATATCTCTAAAAGGTCTTAGGGGTCTACGATGATTTCACTGTGTTAAAAACTATGCATTAAAATTAATATATACCCTGGGTCGGGTATGAAAAATCAGTGAGTATTTGATTAAACTCAGTGAATGATCATATGGTCTTGAGTATGTATGAAAGCAATCACTTTTTTCTTTCTTTTATTCCTATGGAGCTTATGATCTGAAGCTTGAAATCATAACCCTCTCGCATAGATTGTTCCTTTTTAGCAAAGAAGCCTGTCGTACGGCACAATACATAAGATGCTTATTGTCATGTTATTGATTTTCTTATGAGGTGTAGCTATATATTCTTACACAGAGCTTTAGATGAGTTTAAATTTAGGAACTGAGAAAGATGGCCAACTGTAAAAAATGCAAGGATTCGAAAAAGCTTTGAGTTTACCCCTGAGGGATGGCGGTATTAAAGAAGACCTAGACTTGGTGGCGGGTGCCCATAGGTAGAAGGAGACCTTTTTTTTATTTATTTGTTTTGTTTTTATTATTCTGCCTCGCCTATTGCGAACTATGACACCTTGACCTAAAGAGATCTTTTGTGCCTTGACCGTCAAGGTAGTTAGGCTTGGAGATTGCCTACTTTTCATGCGATTTCACCAACGTTGCTAGTAGAGGATATACCTTAATGTCTTCCGTACTCAATTGTTCTCTGAAGAATAACTGCTGTGTAATACCGTTTAGGGCAGCATATATGCAGATAGGATTTGTTCAGCACTTTCGTCTTCTTCAAGACAAAGTCGACATATTTTTGTTTAAAAAAGGCAATACCCTAACCAGTGGTGTCCTGTAAGCTTGTAGGATACAAGGTTTTTAAAATCATGCCTGCTTAGATTTAGGCAGCTTTTGGCATTTTTAGTGATGGGCTATATGACCCATTCGACCTGTCCTAGGCCTGCGGTAACCATCCAACATGAGATGCATCTAGCAAGTTCTCACTTTTTTATAATTTCTTTTATCCCCTATTTGGGGCTGCGGCAGAAAAGGCCAGTAATGGGGTTTCCCAGCCCTTTTTTTGGCTAGTTACGGATTTCTCATGGCTACACACTCACCTTTCTTTTCTCCTACCACCTCGATGCCACCGATTTGCCTTGCATGTAAGCCCATGTTGCGACTTAATCAAGACGCCATTACTGCATTTGTTGTTGTGATGCCCTAAAAGTCGTTCTAATGTTCTATGTTAAGCCTAAAAACAGACAGACTTAATAGGTGTGTTACTTTTCAGGGTTACTTAATTCCAAAGACTCCACGGAACATGACGATTACCTTAGGTTAGGTTAGGTTAGGTTGATGGATGCCCTTTTTAAAATAGTCACGGCTTTACTTAGACCAGCAGTTGGGTCCATTGTGTCCATTGGGAACCTTCTTAATACCTGGAACGAAAACAGAAATAGACCGCTGTTAGAAGCTCAGAGTTCCGCCCTCTTGGACCCATCCGGATTTGTATACAAATCTTAGGAGGTCCTTTAGATCTACATTATTTAGATCTTCGAGCTCGTTGAAGAAGAAGCTGCCGAGGATACTACGCCTGATGCTGTTTAGGGCTGGGCATTCGCAGAGCAGGTGACGAACAGATTCAATTTCTTCAACGTCCCTGCAGCTTCTGCAGTAATCGGTATGCGGTATGCCTAGCCGCTCAGCCTGTAGACCCACAGCGCAGTGCCCCGTGAGGATTCCCGTGAGTACTCGGATGTTCCTGCGGGCTAGTCCGATCAAAAATAGTGATCTCTTTTTGTTTACCGCTGGCCATAGCTCCCTTGTGTGTCTGCACGTATCAAGTTCTGTCCAACGTAGATTGGTTCTACTCAAGGATTCAGTTTCTATCCTACGTGCTATCGAACTCAGCGGGACTCTTATGGATTTGAGGGCTAGAGATGCATTCATTCCAGACCCAAATCTCGCAAGCTTGTCCGATGACGATTACCTTACAATAAGATGATTGGGGTAACTGTTTTTGAAAAAGAAGCGACAGAGGTTACTCTACCTAGAGAGGCTTATTTCTCTTGAGACCTCCAACAAAAAAAGCGCTGAGAGTTGAGACCCTATTTCAAGGCTGTGCGCGAGAAATTTTAAGTGAACGATCGGTGCCCTTTCGGCTTACAAAAAGCACACCCGACCAAAATTTCTCGAAAGATTCGGTCAAAATAGTAGAATAGCTTGAGGTTGAGGTTTGTAAAGAGCTTTGCAAGCTTGTTAGATGCCAGGAACAAAACCATCGGCGATCACCGACTACTTCAAGACGTCCTGTGGGGCTGTGCTTAAATCCATAGTGACGCCAATCACTAGGGCTGCAAAGGAAACATCTACATTAACGTCGGTCATTATTAGTTATTTATGTCGTCTGATAACTTTTTCACAACCGGAAAGAAAGAGAAAAGGTGAAGAGTTTCACTGAAGAGTTTTTTTTTGGGTTTTGAGAGCTTGGTTGTAAGTCGTACTAGTTACACGTTTTTAAAAGATTCGGAATGGCCTTATGACTGAATATCAAGGGACTCTTTCAACGTAGAAAGAGTAGAAAATGCTACGGGCAAAGAACTTGATGGTTAGCCCAAGATAATGCTACGAACAAGCTTTGATGTAGCTTTAGTACGATCAGAAATATTTTGATTGACATTCCCAGTAACGTCGATTAAAAGGCAGAACGCCGTTATAAAACTAAGGAACTAGTTTCGAAGATGAGTACGTTGGAATCGGGAACAATGGCAATATGTTAAGGAATGGATTCCTGGAACGTTTGCGAGCGACTAGCGCTATGCTGCAATAAGGCCTGGGATACGTCATTTATGCATCATTAGATAGGTACAAGAAATATTAAATACGACCAAATTAAATACAGGTAATAAATAAAATTCAGGTCTTTATTGTCCAAATTAAAACGTGTGGCTTTCAATGCTGGCAATAAACACCTGAGTGGTGACAATTAAACACCTTAAGTTAAACGTATAGAAGCATTATTATAAAATTACTGTCGTTTTTGGAACATTCCGGCTGTTAAAATTTTCCAAAAATCAGCAATCATGATAACAGAGCATAAACTGAGATCTTTTGGAAAACATCCCAGGCGTCGAATTATTGCTATTTGCTGCATTGTTTAGTTTTCGTGTGGCTAGCATCATTGACAGCAAGAAACACTAGGCTCTGGAACTCTAAGTTCAAAAGCTTTGGTTGAATAATTATGGACAATCTTTTTTCTCACACATTGAAATTACCCTGCGCATCGATTTCACTCTCATTATCATAAACTTCTGTATTGAACGATCCTTCTCACCATTAATAAGCTTCAAAAATAAGCTAAGGAGCTCGATGACCAAAAACATACACTTCACTTTAATAAATATTGAATACAATTTTTTCAGGTTAAGCCGATCAAAAGTGATCATTTTGCAGTTTTTTTCTTAATCAGATCCACAAAAGTTTCTTTGCAACAATTTTGATTTATTTTATACCATAAACTTGTCCGAATAATCATAAATTGATAACCTATGAAGCAATCCAAGGGCCCCTTAATAGATTATGCTTCAGGCCCACGCTGTCCTAATCCAGCACTGAGTCTAGTCATTCAGTTTTTATACTGGAAGTGCAATCCCCTTTTGAATAATCCTGGGGCCAATTTTGATGAATAATAGATGGAATGGAGTAATACTGAATCTAGTCCTAGGCTTGACCAAGCTTTAGCAAAATTAGAAGATTAACTAGTCCACGCCAGTGGAAGAGTGACCTCGGCCAACTGCGCTTGCGAAAATGAAGATGGCTACGTGGAGACAGAGCTTTCTGACGAACTTGTTGGCTGATGCCCAGGGCCACCACGGACTGTAAGTAAGTTACTATTCCACATGACCATAAAAAAAGCTGAATTAGTGGTTGAAACTAAGATTTTAACAGTTAACCAAGACAAACTGGAGCTTAGGATCAAAGATTTTGTTATGAAAAATTTCAGTTTTGGTCCGAAAATTTGATAACTACAAGGCACCGGAATGGCATCTTTAAGCTGCACTGAATGAGGGTGTTACTGCGATAGAATAAGAAACTTAATTATTGGTGAGAATCTTATAGCATCGGGCTTCACCTTCGAGTGAAACAATCAAGACTTCGACGGCCTGGAACAAATTTTCCCTTGCCGCTCGACAGACTTTCTGTGGTTCATCTGATCGTCGTACCAGTAGATATGAGCAAGTCATGAATTAGGTGGCTGGACAAAGTCACAACTTCTATTGTCTTAAAAACGTTTCTTAACGTTAAAAACGTGTCTTCATAATAGAAAGTTTAGTACCATAAATGCATTAAAACTGCGGCAATGATAACTCAGATCCTGCTTGGTAAGGTTTATTCTATGGCGCACATATTGGTTTGCATCAAACTTGCCTACTCTCCAACCGCCACCATTGAATACCAAAACTCCCAGAAGCTAAATCACCTAACCTGCTTAAATTAAATTTCAAAGGCATAAAGAAGTTCCGAGCTCCAAAGAAAATCCAGAAGATTTAAGCATTTCCCGCATAAATCTTGCTTAACTTTTCCTTAAACGCGGGAAAATTGCCTGGTATGCCTGTACATATCTCCTTTACTTTATTGATTTACCTTAAACCGTAAGATTTATAAAACTCTCCAATTAGCTGTGACAAAAACTTTAACAATAATACTTGGAAGTCTACGAACTGACACGTTGTCGTTTTGGGGTTTTCCAGAACTTTTCCAATTCCGTTTCACCTGTCTCCAAGCCATCTAATTTCACCATCTTTTGCGGCTCTTCCTTGTATTCAATGCGTTTCAATGCGAGCACCGCACCAAGTGACGTATAGCTACGTTTATGGTATTGGTTGTGTGAGCCCTCCTCCGTATGGCTGTGTGTCGTCGTCAATCTACAGACTTAAACTAAATCGACGCTCCCGGCCGCAGCCAAAGGAAACATTTTGATTACACAAATACAAAAATAGAATAAAGGATATAACGCTTGCAATTTTCTCGCTCCACAAAAGCACACATATATGTACTGTAAGGACTGGTAGCTTTGCGAAGATATGAAACATTTCAAGTTTTCACACGAGGGCATGACGTATAGCACTCATATGGTAGACGTAAGTTAAGGCGGCAAACATTTCTAATTTCGAATTCCCTTCGAGCGTCGTTTGCGTTATGTTGCAAAGCGACGACGACGGAAAGCCCAGAGAAACCCATTTTATCCAGCTCGGCTCTGTGTGTGCACAGAGAATGAAGTGTTTTGAGAATTTGCATAAAAACCATTTTCAAGTCGAAATAAAACGAAAACCGACGACACCAAGGCAAGTGAAATAACGACGACGGAACAAGCACCATCGCGCAGATAAATTCTAATTGAAGTGAGTTCGCTCGCACTGAAGGAGAGAACGCTTCGTAAATTTTGATTTTGATTTGTTTCGGCAGACAGGGACCGTACCATTATGGCAGCTAGCTACTAAGCTAGTTTCCCTTAGACTACTAAATCGGCTAGCAGTCACATACACACATGTTATGTTGCTTCTATAATTATGATCCTACTTTTCCGTCTAATGGCCTAGAAGCGCCCACAGATCCGATTCGTCATACATTCTTTTTGACGATAACATTTCATGTTTTTTTGAATAAAAATAAAATTCGGAAGCTTTGGCAATTTAAATTTAAATATTTTTATTTGGCTTCCTAAGCTGCAAACGATACATAAGCAACGCATAGACTTTAAGTGCATTTTGCAGCTATGATTTATAAAGCGCTACGTGCTTATGGAACAATTTCAATTTTTTTTTGGCATCGAAAAACCTCCTTGCACTTAGGGAGTTTAGATAGTAAGCATTAAACAAACCTTGCAACTTCTGTTTATGGTTCGAAAAACTCGTAACTCCACTTGGAAATATAAAGCGAAAAGTTTAACTAAAAGTAAACTCGAATTTCTCCGGTAAAGTTTCGAATTTATTAGGCAGGAGGCAACAGAGAGTTCCGTAAGTGGGCGAGGATATGTTAAATTTCGTAATAGCGAAGTTGTATATGTCTACCTATAGGAAATTCGATTTTTTTATGTCATTTAAGTCTGACAGAAGCCGTCAAGATTTTTCGATTGCCAATTTCTATTCCACAACTAGACTGGTGGCGGTGGGATTGATGCATTGGTTAGTGTATAGGACTATGATGTTCTAATCCTGGGTTCGAATCCTGACTGGGGCGATAAAAGTTTTTCACTGTCTCACCTCCGCAAGGGTATGATCCTCTCCGGGAGTACCATGAGAGACATCTCAATTTGCCGTTCGAAATTGGCTTAATATTGTAGGTCCACTCCATGTTTTCAGAAGGCCTGAAGCGCGCACAGTCTGCATGGTTGTGAGAGAGAGGTCAATCAAGGGCTCTTCTGAGCAGCTGTGAGTTCCAATTAGTTGGTTTTAACTAGACTCTGTTAATCTTTTGTTATTTTTATTCTTATCCTCTTTATTATGCCTTTTGCTTTCTTAACATTGCTGTCCTCTAGTATTTTTTGCCTTTTCTCTTTATTTATACTTTTTGTACATGTTCACTGGCCAACTTGCATTTGTTTACTTATATTCTATGGGTGGCTTGCACCCTAGCTGTTCTTTGTGGTTCCAATTCTTCGTCTTATACATTCTAGTCACTTAAATGACGGTTGCAAATAACAATGATGGGGTTCCTACAGGGGGTCTGGGTAGCGAGAATCTGTTCGCGATGATACGCGTATTAGGCTCACAACATCAAGGTTTGCGCATATGCCATCTGAATGCTCAAAACTTAAAGATGAAATCGAAAATTGATGAGTTTCGTTATCTCTTTACTGGCTCAACGATAGATGTGTTTCTGAGACGTGGTTTGTACGCGAAGCTACCAGCGATGCATTGGTTTCTGTTAAAGGCTATCATATTCACCGTTTTGATAGAATTGGGCGTGTTGGGGGTGGCGTTGCGATTTACATTAGGAAGGAACTTTCGGTTATTCCAATTTGCAAATCTGAAGAAGAGGAAGATTGCGGCATAGATTACATTTTCCTGAAGCTTATTCACGCGAGTGGTAATATTCTGTGGGGTACTGCATATAGACCTAACAAGAGCATTAGCCTGTGCCCTATAGCATGTATCTTAGAAAACATTTCCTGTGGATCGCCGCACGTTGTCCTAGCGGGTGATTTAAACTGCAATCTGCTAAATGCATGCGAATCAAACAATTTTCTAAGTGATCTAAAATCTCTTTGTCTATTTCCCGTGAATACTTCCCTCCCGACTCACTTCTCTGATGATTCTGACACACTCTTGGACGTCTTTTTCGTTAATGATGTTTCTAAAATTAATCTTTATAACCAACTTCCAGCTTCAGCGTTCTGTAGGTATGATCTGTTATTTATAGCTCTTGACATTCAAATTGAATACGGCCCTAATTATTTCCAATACAGGGATTTTAAAAACATAAGCTATGATTCTCTCATTTTGGATCTAGAAAGTACCGCTGGCGGACTTTGTATAGGTTTCCTGATGCATGCGATCAAGTAAACTTTTTTCAAGAGAAAATAAAAGTTCTATTCGACAAGCATGTACCACTGCAGACCAAAAACTCAAGACACGTTTCTAAATCTTGGTTCACCAATGAAATTCAATCACTCATGAAAGCGCGTGATCTTGCTTACGCGCGTTGGAAACGATTTAAGCTTATTGAAATGAAGAATACGTATCGCAACCTATGCAACATTGTTGTCTCTAAGATCAAAATGGTCAAGACTCAGTTTTATGAATCTTGGATCAATACCTCGCTTCCAGGTGCGAAGTTATGGAAATATTTGGGCCAGCTAGGTATCGGCCGACAACGAGCAATAGCTGCGGACGTTATTGACCTGGAAAAACTTAATGATAGCGCTTTCCAATTTATAAGAGTGTGTGATGAAGATGTTGTACAATCGGTATTAGATATAAAGTCTAATGCTACTGTGTTGGATAACTTGATTCCGAAATTTATTAGACTGATCCTACCGTTCATACTTCCTTTTGTCACACACATCTTCAATACCAATCTTGTAATAATCTTGGAAAAAGGCAAAGATTTTACCGATTCCTAAAAAAAAACTTGTTTCCTTAACGACTACAGGCAAATAGTGATACTCCCCTTTTTGTCTAAGGCTTTCGAGAAGGCAGTCCTGGTCCAAGTACAGGCTTATTTGCAAAGAAGCAGCTTACTCAATTGCAAGCAGTCAGGCTTTCGCTCCAAGCGAAGCTGCAAATCTGTTCTTTTGCTTGTCGCAGACCAGATTCGAACTGCCTTAGACAAAAAGGAAGTGGCAATACTTTCACTTTTGGATTTTTCAAAGGATTAGTTGTTGTATTTAAAGTTTTAAAGCGAGTTTAAGTTTTCTAGGAATTCGGCTAAGCTCTTTCTTTCATACCTAGGTAGTAGGCAGATTCCAACAAATCTTCGTAAATGGTCGATCATCAAGTTTCCGCTCTGTTCCTAATGGCGTGCCACTGGGTTCGGTCCTGGGACTGCTCCTCTTTCTTATGTTTGTCAATCAACTATGAAACGTCGTTAGAAACTCTGAGGTTGGGAGATTCTCGTGTGAAAATGGCCTTCTCTTGAATCCAGCTAAATCAAAAGCTATAACTATTCACAGCTCGAAACTCAATCCACCTAACCTTCCCCCTATCTTATTGTATATATATCTATTATATATTATAGATATATATACAATATATATACTATAATTATTATATATTATAGTATTATATATCTTAATGCATAGAGAGCGCGCGAAACTACATTTAACTGTACCCTGACTTGGTGTGATCATATTGACCTAGCAGTAGGAAGAGTTTATGGAAGCCTCCGGTATTTGTGGCAAACTGATTCAATAATACCAGTAAAATGAAAGATGCTGCTTGCAAAAACTCTTCTTCTGCCCGTTTTGCTGTATGGTTGCGAGATCTTCTGTAATCCTTACTCCCGTAGTCGACGAAAGCTTAATGCCGCCTTTAACAATATCGCCCGCTATGTATTTAATAAGAAACGTTTTGATCATATCCCAGAGTACGCTAGAAAAATCGTTGGATGTACGTTCGATAATTTTTTGAAATTTAAAGCTCTCTTATATCTTCATGAAGCCATGACATCAGGACAACCCACATACCTATATAATAAAATAAAATTCGCCCAATCTAATAGATCATATGCTTTAATTCAACCGAGGTACTTTTGCCAGACCTCTGAACGTCAGTTTTTCGTTCATGCAGTCCGCCTATGGAATTCCCTCCCAGTTCGTTTAAGAAGAATTGGATACACAAGTCAGTTTAAAACTTCGCTCTTAAAGCACTTGGCCGGTGCACATTTTTAGCTTTGCATTACATTCATTGGGCAGTATATGTAGTTGCACTTAGATTGTTCGATTAATTATTTATTAACCTTTTTTTTTCTTTTTATTATGCTATTGTAACGTTAAATGTATCATTTAAGGTTCTTCTTTTTCTTATTTTTTTTTTTAATTTTGTTCTATAACCTTTTTAAACGCTTCACAATCTTATTAGATATTATCTTAATGTGTAAGTCGATTATATATAAATCAATAAAAAAAAAATAAATAAATAAACTTATTGAGACGTTCATGATTCCACAAATTGTTTTCAGGGTATAATGCTAATTTTTTTCCTATTGTATGCTGAAAGAGGATCTTTGAGCTGTACCTACTTGTAAAAGATTTATTTATTGATAGGCTATTCCCATTGATGGATTTAGTTATTGATTTCTTCCAAAAAATAAATAACACGTTGTATACTAACATACTAAGTAAAAAAAATCAACTGCCGATCTATATACGAGTTGTTCAGCGCCATCTATGAAGTCGAAAAAAAAATTTCTGAATGGGAATGCTTAAAATAGCTGGCGTTTGATCGTCAGAGGTCAAAGTGCTCGAGCCTATAACTTTCATAGGCAGTGTAAGAAATGGCAACTACATCTGAGATGAAGGGAAGCTCATCTCCACCTTAGATGGCGCAACTTGCGCCACGTGTTGGTGGATATTCAGTTTTACATCGAACAGAGTAACGCATGAAGAAGAATGTAGGCTGCAGCTTCTTCAATAGGTTTGTTTAAAGCTTCCTAATTTATGAACTGATTGGAGCTCTAGATGGCCACTCCATTGCAGTCATTGTACCTTGGCTCTGACACTTTTAGTAAGATCGGTGTCTTTGTTAGGTTTTTCGTGCTGTTGGGCGATGCGCGCCAAAACTGGTGAAAAGTCTTTTAAAGAAGAAATTAAAATTTTGAAAAGCCATAAATTTTTGGTAGTCCATTTTATTGGTGCACAAATGTGCAGAATACCAAAAATGGCCATTTCATCTATGCAATCGCGCTCAAATCATCGGCGGATTCCGCAATTGCACTGTCTGTATGCAAACGTTCCTCAGTGGTTGCCGAGGTCTTGTAATTTTTTCTCTATCGAAAAATTTTGAATTATTATATCAACTGACAATTGACAATTCCTTTGGTAATTGCTCTGGACGGACTAAGCCTTATTTACGATGAAGATTATAATCATTCAAAACCACTACACCTTGACCATTTTTAACTGGATGAAAAATGGACCCTTCACATCCTTGACTGACTATGTCAACTTTTATCGCGTGATATTTTTGAAAACCAAATTAAACTGAAAATTGGCTTTAATAGAAATAAAAAATAAATTAAAACAAATTTTAAAGAAACTGGCATCTGCTAAAACTGTTCTTTGCCAACTTTAAAACTCCGCTTTTAACGCATTTCTCCGCAACGAAATTAGAGTTATCTGATTTTATTTTTAGTCCACGCCTATTTTTGGCGCTTGACCAATTCAAATAATTGGCATAAAGTACATGCATGGGTTTAGGGTATTATGAAATTCGTACTAGACGAAATTTTGCACTAACTCACTTATTTGCCAGGTCTTGTCTTTACTGACCTTGTTTGAAAAGCGTGAGTTTTTCATAGTAATTTTGCTGAAAAAGCTCAGCTCTTTGGATGGCCTTAATATCGATGAAAGGTGATGGCTGTGGGTTTGGAGTTTCGGGGTTCTGCCGCAGTGTAAACATTTGATTGTTGGTGGAATTTTCTGTCCGCTAGCCACGCTTATTAGGACCTTTCAGGCTGTTTCCAAGAGGCCTGCTAAACGCATTCGCATAAATAGTATAACAGAAAAGATGTTCTATGGGATGTTAGGCAGATTGATGCCTCCGTAGTCAACGCCATTATGAGAGCCTACTTTGTTTAGGATCGGGCGAAAAATGCTATTTTGCAGATGAGATTGGTGCGTGCTCCTGACCCAATACTGAAAAGATCGGCAGCCGAACAGTGGCCCGTTTTGGCTTTTTTGGTTGCAAAAATCATATAACTTCTAAACGATGTAACTTCTTGAAGGAAATTTCATTATTAAAGTCTATGGATTTGCTGGGTTAAAAAAAAGTTACAGGGTGACTCAGAATATCCTATCGAAGTATGATGTTTAAGTTAATTAGACTAGTAAACTTAAAACTTTATTTTACAAAGGCAAAAATTAATTTCTTGGAGTAAAATGAAAGCAATTTATGTTGCCTGTCGAAGTATGTATGATGTTTAAGTTGATTAGAGTCTAATCTAATATACTTAAAACTTTACTCTACAAGACCAAAAAGTAATTTTTTTGGAGTAAAATGAAAGCAATTTATGTAAAACTGCAGGACAAAATGTAAACGGTTTGTTGAGTTGTTGTTGAATTTGAGAGAAAAAACTGAGGAAAAAAGTTCTTTATTTATGGATTTGTTTTTTGGTGTGTATTACTTACTGAAATTAAAAGTAAATTCAAATCAAATTTCCATACAAACATTAGTTTTCATGGAAACTGTCATTAAGGTCCTTATGATAAGTTGCAAAAAACTCAACATTTCAGGATAATACAGTGCTTTCAGATCTTTTTTGGTTCTAACATACCTTTCAGATGAAATATGTCGATCAGATGGGGCAAGCTTGTTAAATAAGTCTTCATTTTTCCGATTCCTTGAAACTTTGCATGTATTTTGATATCTTTATCTCTTGTAGTCGTTATTTTTTGACGTATGGGCTTCTTCTGACAGTTTTCCAATTGAAAGTGATAGATACTCAATCATATCTTAATTATAAATAAAAATTTCGTGAAGAGTAGGCGTGAGTCGTACTTCAGGATACTTTTATTTTAATAGTTTTTGCTGTTTTCTTAGTAAACTCTCCAAATTTGACTGCTTACACACCTGCAATTCAAAATATCAGGCACTTTTTCGAGCCGGCAATAACATCGGTCGGACATCCTCCGATTTTCGCCGAAAAATGTAGTGCTTTGTTATGTCAGATTTCTTGGGAGTGCAGCTGTTTGGTCCTGTGTTGAACTTTCAGTAGACTCTTTGCAGTATAATCCATCATGTCTTGTCTCATTTTACCCTAGCTGATACTTGGTCCATGATTTCGCTGTTTTTGGGACTATTATTGCATTGTAGGATAGTAGAACATTGACGTTGTGTTTCCTCGACGACTTCCTCAGAATTTTATATTTTTCCTCAAATCAACCAAGATCCATTAAAAAAGCTATTGCACTCTCGTTAGTATATTTTATAGGATCGTTCTGCGCAGTAGGAATGCTCTCTTTTACTCTTTTTACTCGAAGTGGACTTGCAAGTGGTGTTGCCTTCACTATATCACCTTCAGGCTTGTTATTATTATCGCTTTACCAGAGCTTCACTGAGACTTTCATTGCCTAGATACCTAGATATGAAATCTTTGTGATTCTCAAGCTCAACGTTATTGAAAATAAATACTTTAAACAAACTGCTGTACAGTATATCCATCTGATTTTTTGATTCAATTGCTCGAATGATCGTCAAGTGTTAAATAATAAATTTAACCTAACGTAACACCTTTTTATACGCTAAACAAATACCTGCTTGAATACAAATATCCGTAGCCTTACCTTATAAATTTATGATATCCCAAGAACTGCACCTCCTTCCCTAATCTTTAACCAGTGAGTAAGTGCTACAGTGTGTACGCAGAAGTTACAGTCCGTAAAACGGACCGTTGAATACCCCATCCTATCCCACATTGTATAATGCTGATGGCATAATTTTTTTTTTAACATTTTATAAGTAATGCAAACTTTGAAAAGGGGCGTTGTCCAACCGCCCCTAATTACAAACTATTCATTATAAGATATTTCCACAGATATTTGCAAGTTACACTTAAATGTACGTAAAAATGCAATTTTTTAGTTCAAATTCAATATTTTTGAAAAATCGACCCCTAAAAGGGGGCGTGACTAAAAACTTTATATAAACAAAATCTAGAGTGAAGAATTGTTTACCTAACCTGCTACTTTGTTTGTTTCATGCTTTCCTATATTAGGCTCAAGGTCAGTCGAAATTAAGTTTTTCTGGAAAATTTTAAGTTTTTCTTCAATTCTGCCTCCAAATGTGGGCGGGGCCCAAAGTCTTGTATGAACAAAATGTGCAACTAAGCCTTTTCTACATGAAATTTTAAGCAATTTTTTTTCAATTTCGAGCAAAAACATTGAGTAAACTGCATTTGAAAATTTACCCTTTAGATAGATGCCACGCCCACTAGAGGATGTTTACCAATTAAATTTGTCTTTTTTGTGTCTTACATTCACTAAGAGATGCTAAATGTCAAATTTCAGCCTTTTAGAACGTCTTACAGTTTTGAAAACTCTGGAGGTAGTTGCACATTTAGACCGATTGTGGGCGTGTCTTTGGGCGGATTTCAAAAATTTTTACACTTGTACTGCTTCGCATGACGTGTACCTTACGTACGAAGTTTCAGAACCCTAGCTAAAAATTATAAAAATTAAATAAGGCCTAAAACATGTGACATACAGACGGACGGACATGGCTCAATTGATTCAGAACTCGGTCTCGATTATATGCCCTTATGGTCTTGGGGGTCTACCATTATTATTTCACCGTGTTGCAAACTATGTGACAAGCTTAATATACCTCCTATCCTATGGGATGGGGTATAAAAATAAACAAATGACTAATCCGATCCAAAGTAAGCTCTTAACCTACAACCCGTTTAAGGAAAAGTCGTTGCGAAATTCATTTTTCAAGAACAACACAACAGAGCAAAGTGCAAAACTTTTGAATTCACTGAGTCGACAAATGCTCATCGACAATATAATATAGCCTTTAAGGTCTTGGGGGTCTACTATGATTATTTCTATGATTATTTTTTTGAATCAAACTATACACCTACCTCCTATCCTATGGGATGGGATATTGACTATGAGAGGGGGTATATAATCCGATCAGCCGAATCCCTTAGTTTGAATATCCCGTCCCAGTTAACCCCTGTCAAGCTCCGAATCGCGTCATCAATCTTGGCTGTTAAATTTCAGTTTTTACTAACTTCAATTGTATTTAAAATTTCTCATCTTCTTCGCTAAAAAAGGGGTGTGAGAAATAGTAATAGTTAAAAAGGTTTACCGTGGGTTCGTGGCTTTATGTTGGACTGGCTTAGATCGTACCTAAAAAATAGATGCCAAAAAGTAAAGATCGGAAATATAAGAAGCAATCTTTTGTTTTTCAACTTAGGGGTGCCCCAAGGTTCCGTCTTAGATCCAATTTTGTTTCTTATTTACATAAAATCTCTGTTTAAACTGGATTTCAAAGGTGTTCCAACTGCCTTTGCAGATGATGTAGGCTTTTGTTATGGTTCAGACAGTCGCCTTGATCTCATCTCGGACATTAATTAAGACCTAAGCCTGCTGAAAATTTGGTTCTCTAAACATAACCTGGTTATGAGTTCCAAAACAAAGATAATGTTTTTTAATTTGTCGCCTATTTATGCTCCCGATGTGAATGCCTCCTTCCATGCACCAGAGTGCCAAAGGCTGAAACTAGCTTGTTGCAACTCATCGCAAGAATTATCCACTCCTACATTTAATTGTTACCTTAATTGTAGTGACAAAGGTTTTTTGATTGAATCTGTGATAGAGTTTAAATATTTAGGATTTACTTTAGATTCAAGATTAAGCTTCGCTTATCATATAGATTCCTTGAGGAGGTATTTCCGTTTCACCATTAGACATTTTTACTATCTAAGTAATATATGTTCAGCCAATTTGTTAAAAACCATTTACTATGGCATATTTCAATCAAAATTACAATATGGGATCACTTGCTGGGGAGGCGCGTATATGAACAAAATTCAGCCACTCTTGGTTCTACAGAAAAGTATGGTGCATAGATTACTCCGCAAACAAGGTAGATATCCTTCTTACCCTTTGTTCTGTAACTTGAAAATTCTTCCTGTCCGTCATTTGTATTGTTTTAAGGTATTAAAAACTTTCTTTATGAAGTCTGGTAATCGCAATTTTAGAATTATTTCTAATTATAATTTACGTGGCAACTTTTCATACTCAGCTAATGTTCCTTTTTTCCGCACCACAGCGCATCGTAATTTTTATAATATTTCCTCGATTCGGCTATTTAACAAACTTCATGTATCGTACAGATCGGCTTCTCTAACTGGTAAATTTCTTAATCTCGTAAAAAAGTGGCTTCTTGGTTTTAACTTTGCTGCCATTGAACAACTTCTTTCCGAGTATCTGGTGTGACTTAAAAATTTAGTTTTTTCGCTTGATTTTCCCTCAAGTATTAGGTCTTTCGATAAGATTTTCTTTCAACTTCAAATGTAAATTTAATGTATTTTCTTTTGAAACCGCAAGTATGCATTGTTTTTATTTTGCTTTTAAGGGTCACCCCACCCATATTTATACTGAATTGTTTTAAAATGCTCAGTTGACATTCAACACTATTTTCTTATTTATTAATATAAAAATATAGAATGTCAAGTAAATTTCCGTACTTTAATTTCTAATTTTAATGAATTGTATCAAATTGTTAATTGTTTTCTAGTTAAATAAGATATTGTACTGAAATAAAATAAAATATCTATCTATCTATCTATCTGGGTAGGTAAAACCGTTCGAAGGCGCTATGAAGGATCGACCGCGTGTGCTCATAGTTGTGTGAGAGACTACGACTAAGCTAAGTAGTAATCGCGTTTGACAGTTTACCTTCCAACGAAAGTCGGCGAGCAAGATTTTTCTGATCTAGCTAGATTCGGACTATTTCGTGGTTGCAATGGCCACAAAGGCGAGTGCGAAAGCGAAGATTCTAACCTGTGGTGCCCAGATATCGATGTAAATCGATTTTTTATACCATGCAGCGTTTACGATTGCTCTAAGTGGCTTATTTTGAAAAGTTTTTAAAATAGATACATTTCTTGGTTTATTCTCAGTTTATTTTAGTTCCAAAATTGTATACCGTACTTCCAAGATGGTTTTAGCACTTGCTTAAAATAAAGCAGTTTGTTATTTACGCTTAGTTTCGAAAATCTTTCGATAATTCATTCATTTCTTTCAACCTGATTTCTATCACTGATTTTCTATCTATAGAAAAAGTGATTTTGTCAAAATCACTTTGTTTGGTGGAGACACTTTGCGATTTATTTTTAATTGTCTTTCGCTATTCACATATTTATGGCCGGTGGAGACAGAGTTTGAAATGTAAGTTTATCATATGATCAAAACAACAAAAATATTAGTAAAAATGTGTCTAGGTTATAGTATGCATAATTGTGTACCGTTGCCGTATTCAAGTTTCGTTGTGTTTCTTTTTTCTTTAGTGCTTGCAATTCAAACTAGTAGAATTCTCGACACTTTCTAAGTCGACTGAAATTTATTCATGTTGCGTAGCATAAAACATATTTAATGACTGCGTAGGCAAAACTATATTCTTTTCTTTTCACAAGCATCATTAATAATGGACGATTTAAGTTGCTACCTTGTTTCTGAGGAAACTATAAGGGCTGGAAAATGTGTAAAACGTGCCCATATGTAGGCATATTAAACATGGTAGAGAAAAGTTTTTTTTTAACATAAAAAAAGCCTTGGTTCTAAAACAATTGCAATTGCTTTGATGTAATATAGAATCCTGTATCATATTCACTTCTATAAGCGAGGTAAGAAGAGTGTTTTATTTTTTTATTATCTTCTTACCGAAGCCTAACAATTTTTATTCTTTATTCTACTCGTTTAAACATTTAAGGGCTTTATTTGAGTAAAAAAAAAATACTCGACACAGTTTACTTATTGATCGCATACGAGATGACGCCTATGACATGTTCCAAATATAGATTGTGTGTGTCTGTATTGTCTATATTGGGGCCGACTTGACACAAATCAGAACATGCCTTTAGGGTTATTTGCTGCAACTAATTGATGGTAACCCAGAAGGACTCCGACAGTCGTTGAACTAGTTTAATTGAAAATCGTTAAAGGTGATATAATAATATAATAGCATTGAACTCTGCATGCTTTAGGGTTCAATAGGGTCAACGCAGAGTGCACTCATAAATATTTGCGGGTTTTAGCTTGTTGTAGTAGTATGCCAGAAGGATTTTGCTCTTATGACTCTACTCATTATACTACCAAAGCAGAAATCAACTTGGTTTCTGCTTGTTCAAGAAATGCCACAAGGAAAAGCCATTGTGTTGTCTACATTATATTGTTATTCTGAAAAGCATATAGTATAGTCGCTTTCGAGTAGTTGTCGGTTATAATTTCCTTTGCTTGTCCTTAAACGTTAGAAGTCTTAAGGCCATCTACCGAGAAAGGGAAGGGAACATTCATCAGTTTTGTTATTTAACACCAATCGGCAATCCTTACGGAACTTTGATGGAAGACTATATCACAAGTCAGTGTGACCATGACTTCTCTCAAATAATTTATATTCCGCTTATGGGGCCGAAAAATAAAATATTGGTATTCCACTTTAGTTATTTTATATTCTATTTTTAAGTTAAGCCTAAGGCCGATTTCTCAGTTAAAAGATATGTAAGTTTCGCTTCTGACACTAACTCAGGATGAGAGTGCGTTTCTACTTTACCTATCTTTTGTTTCACACTCTTATGTCAGCAGCATTGGCGACTTTAGTATTGCACATTTAACATAGCACTACATATAGCACCAATATGACAATTATAAATTAAAAGACTTATAAAATCGATAACGTCAGACCATGAAACAAATTCCATTCAAGGCTCAAAGGTGGCCGAGTTTTTTTAGGGTGTTTCCACCGCACATAATACAGAGATTAACGTAGGAAAATTTAAAGTTAATCCCAAAGTGTTTCCTACGGAATAGAGGAGTTTAATTTGACGTATGCTTTCTTTTTGACATTCGACGATTGTAAATGTGAATTTTTTATATCTCTGGCAACTCAAGTTCAGAAATAAATAAATTAATTTTTAAGTGTCACTGACTTTTTTTTAATCTACGAAACAAAATAACCCAAAAAAGAAATATAGAACGTCAAATATCATTATCGGGGTTTCGGTCCTCAAGTCGATAGTTGAATTACTAGATCAACATCAACCAGCAGTATCAACATTGATAATCCATCATTATTTTGCAGTGCGGACACCTTATTGCATTTTACTTTTTAAAAGAAACAACCACATCCACATCAACAGCAGGCATCAGCCGATTTGCGTATCTCCTTACACCACACAAGAAACACTGCTGAGTTGATGGATGATCCCCAGCTGTCATTAAAAGGTGTGTTTGTTTTGTTTCAGCAGAAAATGCAAAGAATACGTAGAAACCTGTAAGGCCTGATTTCAGAATTCTTGCGTGGAAGAGATTAATTACGCGATTAATTTTCAATCTCCTCGTGAAGAGACTAATATTCGTATGGTAAATCTCGTGATTTAGACGGGATTTAAGCATAATTTGTCTTAATCGCGGATTAGTGTTCGGTGGAAACACCCTATTACATAAACCAAATGGTATTCGTCTTACTGACCTGCCATAGTTCATTGTATAGTGAAAGCGGTCTTATCTCTGTTTTCTGGCTGTATTTCACTCGCCAGTAGCTACTTTGCGGGTCAAAGGTGGAAAGCCATTTTGCTCTAGAGAGTGTGCCTATAAGGTAGCTATAGCTATCATCTTTTCGAGGCAAAGGGTAGTTGTCCTTGTTTCTGATTCCGTTAAGCCATTGGTGATCTATTCACAATCGAGCGCTACCATCCTTCATTTTCACCAGTGCAAAAGGGGCGCCTACGGACTTTTCGTGGTCTCGATCAAGTCTTCTTATTCCAAAGTCGATATTTTCTCCTGGACCTCTACCGGTTTCTATGCAGTGCTTTACTATAGGTGCGTTCGACCATAGTCTCTATCCTGTGATGCAAATATATTATCAGCAATTGTCTTCAGACTGTAGCAGCTGGTGTTACGTATCCAGGACGTCACAACAAGATCTCTTCGGATAATGGAGACCAGGGCACCTTTGCCAATAGTGGTCGCAGATTTTCTGTTGCCGATGATTGTGTGCACTGTCAGCTTCTTGTCGCAGCGTTTTGTAAGCGAAACTTATGGTCCTGGGGACGTCGATTACATCAACCAACGTATGCCCACGAAATTGGTTTCTAGCCATTTCCCGGGCGCTGTTGAACGAACTTTGGTGGAACGTTGCTGTAACGTTGCTGTCAGCTGGGTGAACGTTCTCCGTGTTCGTCATTTTGCTGTCTCTTATGCGCAATATAGGAAACTCGCTTGTCTACACAAAACTCTGCTCTGTCGCTGTAGGTGTCCCAGCTACTGCTTCCATTGTCAGGGCTAATTCTAACGCTTCAGCGAGTGTTTTCTTAGCTGCTATGTTCTTACTGCCGTTTGGATTTTCGGTCTGCGATTGAATGATTGCTGGACGATTTCCCAGCAATCCGAAGCAAGTCTGCTTGCAGTTTGTGTAGTTTTTCTCCTCTTTTCTGGATTCTTAGGTGCAATCGAACCCAGCAAGTTTGCTGCATGTGATCATCGCCAAGCTTCATTTTGACTGCCTTGGCATTATAATTCGGCTGCTCTTCCTCTATGCGCAACCATGATAGCAATCGATATTACTTCGTTGTTCCAATTGTTGGTCACGGCAGCTTCGAATCGCTTTCTTATAAATTGGCCACATCGCTTCTTATAAATTGACCCTCAAAGACAGGGGGCTGCATTTCTTAACGCTGTGAACGCATTCAGTTATGCACTTTATGTTTCTTAACCAATTTTAGTTCCCAAGGATTTCGATTTGCTCTACTTGCGATTTGACTTCACTAAATTTTTCCTCCACGGTTCTAAACGGTTCATTTTTGAGCGATTTGACACTAAGCAACAGGAGCATTTTTGTGTTCATCAAACTTTCGAGAGAACTTTTCTGTTCGTCGAACTTGATTCTTTTTTACGTCCGAATATATCGCAGACACTGTTTGTATGACTTCGTTAATAATAACTTATCTAACAATCAGTTCAAATATGCAAAAAAAAAATCACCATAAAAACTTACCATTAAAGTAAACTTCAAAAGTCACTGGCGCTATTGACGCCTAGAAAATTCCACTTTAAACAACTGTTTGATACATAATCGCTGTTCCGAAAAATTACACTGCTGAATTCAGCTGCACAATTATGAGTTTCATCCCCAATTTCTGACACCAATGTTAAATTTTTGGAAGCAATGGAAGGGAAATTTCGATACTCATACGTCAGGTTTCATACAGTTGACTGTGTAGCGACAGTAAGGTTTGTTTATTACGTAAATCGATGGGTGAGTTCTGTGCCTCCTGCTTTTTTTTTACATCTTGTCGCTTTTCTTTTTACATTCAACTCTTGTTAACTTGATAAGTCCAGTGACATTGACGTTTTTGATAAGGTCTAAATGGTAAGATCATATAGTCTTTAAATAAATAACAAGACTGAAAGTTATGTAGTCTTTATATGAAGAGCGAGTGTGTTTCATTGGAAGAAGTAAAGTGAAGTCCATCAGGCTGAGTCCCCCGAAGGAAGGACACTGCTTGCGGCAGATTCAAGGAAAAAAAAGTCTAGGGGCCTTAGGTTGAGAGAAGTTTTAGGCTTCCACTGTTGCTGCTAGAATTGTTTTGACTCTCCTAAAAAGTCTGATCAGCATAGGGAGAAAAATTTGATTGAATCAACGAGTTTAACCAGTTTTCTAACCAATACCTTTTGCGTTGCTGCTTCATTTCACCTTTTGTGTATATCATTGTAAAAAATAAGCTTATTCAATCGCTCAATATCTCTGAAAATACAAAGCAAAAGTAAAACAGGTGTAAACATTTAGCATATTACCAAAAAACTACCATTCGTTTTACGTAAATGTCATGTAGATCCATAAAGTACTCAAGGAGCTCTGGAAGTCACAGTTTTGGGTTACAGGAACTATTATATCGATGTGTTGTGACCTCTCATTCTCACTATCCACCTTTATAAAGCCACAATAATTGTATAATTTCGCTCATCTTACCTGTCTGCTGATATTGACTTAATAAAATAATTAGATTACAAAAATACATTATAGCCAAGACCCACGTCACGGTCGGCGCGGCAGAAAAAAAAAAAAGCACTTTCAATTTTAGACTTTTCAATCCCGCTGTCTTATCTTGATTTTATTAGGCACAATATTGGATGGGACTCTCTTGTGCTCAAGATACAATCTTACCACGGGATATACTATCATCTACCCCAGAGGGGCTTTGCGTTTTTTATTGTTTCCTGAAAGTTTAATAAATATCCTAGCTAGGCAACCGGAAGATCTCAGGTAAATAGCGGTTTTGTGGGAAAAACGCGGGTATCCCTACCCCGTGTCCTAGTAACATGCTGTTTCCCATGAAATATCTTAATTAAAGGAAATGCTTTGAATTTCGTCTCTCTTTCATTCGTTTTTCTTCCGCGAACTAAAATAAAACGTAGCCAAAGAGATTGAAATAAAAAAAAAATGACACAAAACAAGAGAAAGATGACACAATACAGAGAAAATAAAAATTAGCATCTGCGAATGGAGGTGAGGGTGGAAAAACTTTCAAATATTTGTTGCGCCACCAAGCAAATGCAAGGATTTGAATATACAATTGAAGTTACGACTGTCGACTGTTCTCTCTGGTTCTGTGCACATTTATGCACTTTGGCCATGCTGTAAGGGTTAGCAAAAGCAGCGTGTCCTTTGTCGGAATCATTGCCGAGGCAAGTAGTTATTTACCCAAACCAACTAACCCGGCACAAAGCGGAAAGACAAAACCTCCGCTTCTGGCTGGGTTTTCTGTGAACCGTGAGACGTAACGATAACTGTCCACATTCTGGATGTGGTGCAGGTTCTTCTATACGTTCTGGATTCTACCCTTATTTGCCGGCTGGATATTCGGATTCGCGACACACACTCGTGCATTTGAACAAGCAAAGGACCACGAAGGCACGAAAACAAAAAAAAAATTGTTCAGTTACCCAATGCAGCGGGGATATTACCTATTTTGGTGTCCTCTGCACTTGCCACAAGTTTCTAGCCTTGCGAGAGATCCACTATTAATTCAGTGCATTTTCTGTGCCTCTTTTCTTTGCAGTGCCGTATTCTGGCCCCGAGCTTAGACTCACCATTGGAACGAGCCACACACAGGAAGGAAGGACGAAAGATAGTATTGCCGTCGGGATAATAATACGATTCATAGGATGCACATACGCCATAGTGAGCGCTGTATACGTATTCAGCGAGCAGTGTTGTGGAGTGGCCGTGTAACTTTTTAATGACAAAAATGCGGTTACCTAGGACAAAGTAAACGTGTGGGGAGCGTTGAGGACGCGTTGCGCTGCACAACTCAGCTGCTCTAGAGCGCGCGCAATCAAGCCGGCACTGGGGCACGAAGGGCTTAATTACTGGAGCGTTAAGGATTCATCTGGAAAAAAGAGGTAAGCGCATTCCTACTTTCGGTGTCATAAGGTCGAGTGGATTTAACCGTCGAGATTAATTCCACAAGGCAAGAAGTGACGAACTTTTTTTTGTGTGCTTTTTTGTTTCTTTTTTTTTCTGTTATCACAACTGTACCATCTTTTGGCTTTTGTACAAATACAGTTGTGACATCTTGACTGTAATTTTACAAGGAACAATAAGGCATTAGTATGGTCTTGGCTTATAAAATATATTTTTTCTTTGGTTGAAGGTTACCCATATTGTTACCTATATTCAGTTGATAAAAGGGCTCATTTAAAAGCGGCTTTCACATAAGCTTAGTGAAAAGATTCGAATAGATTGCCCCACAAAAAAACGAGCTATGAAAACTTAGCTCATCTGTATGAGTTCAAAGACTCACCTATATCTAATCATGGACTGTAATATACTTTTTTCATAGTGTTGTCTATTGTTCAGCAATAATAAAACAGCAATTTCGATTATTTTTAATTACTGTTAGACTTTTTGATCAATTTTACAACCACCTGTGCTAGCATTTGCCACTTTTCTCAAATTCTGTGGACATGGATTTCTGAGAAAACGGTAAAAATATGCTGTTTTTATTTCGCTTGTTTGAATGGGCTTAAGAACTTAGGGTCGAAAACGGCAATTTTGAAACGTTTTTGATGCAGTTCGCTTGCCTTTTAAACATAACATGCTTCAGCCAAATTTAAACAAGGTCGTCATAACCATTAAATCTTCGAAGTTTTTGAATATATGAAGTCTGCTGTAGTTTTGTATAAAATTTAAGAAGATGGACTATGCCCGGTGTTAAGTTAGAAATTATACTTTATACCGTTTAGGCGATAGAGGGGGAGACATGCGTTCTTTTGACCTTTTTTTTAATTTTTTAAATTTCAAATCCATAAATATTTTGAAGCTTTTTCCAGTTCCCGTTAGACATTTGTCCAATAGCACAACCACCAGCACTAGCCTTGGATGTTTTTTTTTAAATTCTATGGCCACCGAAAATAAAAAAACTATATGGGAGCAGTGGAAGACGATTGTACCTCGCGCCAACACCAGAGATACAATTTTTTAAAAGTCCGTTCAACTCGCATACGCAGACGACATTGACATAATCGAAAGAAAGCGTGATGTCTGTAAAGCCTTCGTGAGTATTGGGACGGAATACTCACGAATATGGGTTTAGCAGTCAACGAGGGCAAAACCAAGTATATGCTGTCATCAAGAAAAGACACCCAACGCCGACGTCTTGGAGAAAACATCACCATCGACAACTATAATTTTGAGGTAGTTAGGGACTTTGTCTACCTGGGTTCCGCTATCAATTCAGACAATGACACCGGCGCTAAAATCAAACGAAGGATAACTCTTGCCAATCGCTGTTTCTTAGGGCTAAGGAGGCAATTGAGTAGCAAAGCCCTCTTTCGAGCAACTAAAGTGTCCATGTATAAGACCCTTATCATCCCAGTCCTGCTTTACGGTGCAGAAGCATGGACCCTGTCAAAGGCGGATGAAAACACTTTAAGCTGCTTCGAGAGGAAAATTCTTCGGACGATTTACGGCCCCGTCTGCACGGGGCGGAGAGTGGAGACGGAGAGTGGAGGAGGAGATATAACATCGAACTGTGCGGGCTGTACAGCGATACCGACCGAGCGCCAAAAGAGTCAAAACACAACGTCTACGATGGCTGGGTCATCTAGAGCGGATGGACACCAACGCCCCGGCCCGGAAAATCTTCGAATCCCCCCCGCAGGGAGGGCGCAGCAGAGGAGCACCGAGACTCGGGTGGCGCACGCAAGTGGAAGGGGACCTTAGACAACTTCGCGTGCGAAACTGGAGACGACTAGATAGAGCCAGAGCTGGCTGGTGAAGCTTGTTGGCTGAGGCCCAGGTTCTACCCGGACTGTAGCGCCACCTTAAGTAAATGAGTAAGTGGGAGACGATAAAAACTAAATCCCAAAGTTTCTCTAGATGACAAACATTGCGTTTTTTTTTTGACACAAATACTCGTTTGTTTTAATTTTGGCTTTCAAAAGAGAGTAATGATGACATTTCCTTGGAGCTACAAAACAATTTCGTTGTTAAAATCCCAATAGAAAACATATTTCCGACTTTACTATCATACGTGGACAGTTTCCGTTTCTTTTTCACAAACCATTATAACAGTTTTTTTTTCAAGTATGAAACTGTTATAATGGTTTGTGCAAAGAATTAAAAGCGGCATTACGAGATGCGTAAAAATGGTGAATGAGATTTATAAGGGGAGAATCGATAATCGCTTACCGAGAGCATTTAAATATGTTTAGTATAAGTCTCGAAATTTAAGGGATTAGAAGATTTATGTTATTCGCGGATTAGTGTTCGGTGGAGACATGGTATTTAAAAAAAAAAACGGTGTAACAGTAGGTATATTAAAATTAATCTAAAAATAATTTTATTAATTTTGTAAAAAATGTCACTCTTGACTTTCTACGCTATACAATACAAGCATTTTGAATAAATCGTGTGCACACCTTTCACGCTTCATCGGTGCAGATATATTTTTGACAATGACTTAAATTTGCTCCATTGAACGAATTGGTGGCGATTTACTTGCAGTACACTTGATTGAGCTCCTGAGTAAATTTATTGTATGCATATTTCCGTGAAGTTTTTTCGTCAAACTGCGTAAAATTTCGCGATATTATGTTGTTAAAATGCAGATGCACTCTATCTCTTTGAATGCTTGTCCTTACATGTGTCATATATTCCAGTCGAAACTTAAAGAAAAGACTCCTTCGACAACTTATGTTGTGTCCACTTAATAAGACTTACCACATGACTAACCTTACTGCACACCTACAGATCGGCCAACACCCAAATCGGTAACAAAATTTGGCACCTGACTTATTGCTTACTCGTACTCTCCTCTTTTTTACCCAATGAAAACATCTTCCGATATTTTTCCTTCGCATTTAATCAATCCTTTCTGGGTATGTATTTATAAATACACAAATAAGGCTCTTACCTAAAACGTGGGCCTATATATGCACTCCCAATATAAGTAAGTAGGTATATTTGATGCGCATAATATACGGCAGCCATACATTATGTATGATCTCACCTTCCGATGAATCCCACGTCAAGTTGATTCTCCGTCAAAATAATCATTTTTATCGAGAAACAAATCAATTTCCAATATCTCACATTACCCGACACATCAAAGAGGGAGCCTCTCACATAATAAATGTACCCGCTTTCTAAAGGATGAAACGGCAAGAGGAACAAGTGCCCAAATTCCTTCACACACCTTCACACTGACAACTAATGGCAGCAGCACAAGTGCTAAAGGACAGACATAAATCATCCAATTGAGCTGAGAGGGAAATTTGCCAACTTCATAGTAGGTCATTGCTTGTTAGACACTCCTCTCGTGTCGAAGGTTGTTATCAATCATCTTGACTCAAAATAGTTGTATTCCACAGAGGAGGTGTATTTGCTAAGCGAAACGAGGGCAAATTTTCTAGTTTGTAGTGAGGGGGAGCACGGAGGTCTTTTCATCCGAAACATGTAGGTCAAACACAAAGCATCAGGCAACCCATTAACAACTCGATCCGGTCCGGCATAGCTTTAAACGGGCTTTGTTCGAACCCATCCCGAGCATCATCGGCTGGCAAATTAAAGCCAAGGCATTCACCATTTTAAATCGATATACGTGCAGGAGAATAATCAATTGTCGTCACTGCCGCACATAATGCTTACACCCCGACCCACCCACACACGTTCTGTTTCTATTTCCTTTCATTCAATTCTGTGCGTCGCCTCGTTCGTAAACAATTCTAAATTTACATCCGGCTATGCGCAAATCTCACATCAGACAATTGGGGTGCGTTTGACCCATGCCACACCAGTCAGTAGGGGCATGTAGCAAATTTTCACACCACTTTCTCATTCAAACTTTTGGAATTAGAATTTCCAGGGATTTCGGAGGATAGCGGTTGAATTGGATTCCTAATCCGAAAAGGTTTCCAACGCAACTTGGCCGAACTTAAGTGCTAGAGATGGCAGCGTCCGCCGTCGTCAGCGCTAGCCAAGGGGGGCCTGTTTTATTTTCCACATTATTTTTAGGGATTTCCTTCGCTTTATATAATTTTTTGCTGTTGTTGTAGGCCATCCGAAAAGTTTTGTCTGTTTGATTTTCGTTCTTGTAATCAAAAATGCAAATGGAGCCATGAATTCCGAATTAGAGTGGGTTTCCGTTTTGTTGGATCGGTTCCTGAAACCTGACCAAACTCAGAAAATGAAAAAGCAATACTATGCCATATAGCCGGGGCGTTGGTATTTTATTTATGTGGAATCGCTTTGGATGGCGTTGTTGTATAGTGATGTCTTCCTCAGGACGTGCTCGGAGTATCGAAATAATTTCCTTTCATTTTGTGGAACTCAACTCTGGAAAGCTGTTTGGGGAAATTACAAATAACAAATGGCATCAGTGCTGATGAAGTCCCTGAGATTAAAGTTAATTCTTTTTTCACAAAATTTGTACGACCGATATGACGTGGGACCAACACAATATATAAGAAGAGGCTTTAAACTTTGTCCCGAGGTATTTCCTTTGATTCGTTAGTCAAGTTTAGGGTCATGATTCTCAAACTTATGATGATTAAAAGGAGATTAAAAGTTCTTCACAAGTAACTTATGCGGTGACTTTACTTTTTATGCGCCCTCATATCGAAAAGGTGTAGCATACTGAGTTTTGCGGCATTGAAAACTGATTGCGGCAGATTCTCAAAGGAACCACATGCTTGATTGGCTGTGACTTGATTGGTTTGTATTTTCAAAAAGGATCCAGGAAATTTAGATTTGTGTCAATATGGAAACTGACACATATTTTTTTCGTTGTCAGTGGCACAATGAGCCTGGCAGAATGTTTTGTGCCACACAATTAATCTTTAACCAAAAATTACCATTTTTGCATGCATTTAAGCCACGAACTCTTATAGTTTAGTTAAGTTTTGTTTAGTAAGGCATTTATTTATTTCAAATTAATATTTTGAAGTTTCTACCTACAATCGACCCCTACCTACGTACCCCTACCTACCTTCCCCTTCCCCTACCCACCCCTACGCCTACCTACAACCGACCGAGGGTATATTAATTTTAATGCATAGTTTGTAACGCAGTGAAATAGTCACCGTAGACCCCTAAGACCTTATAGAGATATGATCGAGACCGACAGGTGAATCGATTAAGCTGTGTCCGTCCGGTCCGTCTTTCCGTATGTGTGAAGTATTACTCAGGTCTTTTAAATTGAGCTATAGGACGCAAAAGCTTTGATTTTATCTCGGCTCTTATTTTGTACAGACAAAGTATGAAAATTGGTTAGATCCGTCAACGGCCACCTCCACTACAAGCTTCAATGTAAGACAACCTCCATTTCAAATTTTCTTTCCAAATGCCTTTTGGTCAAGTAAGACAAAGCCTAGCAACTCAAATTTTGGTACAAAGCAATAATGGCCCAAAACCTCTGAGAAGGCAAAAATTCGACCGCCCACAATATCGAGCATGCCCACTTTTAACATGTTAGATCCCGATTTCTCGGAAAGTTCACTCCAAATCGGAAAAAAAATTGTATAACAAATATTGTAGATATTACTATTTGTTATACAATTTTAGGGAGCGTTTTAGAAAGCGTTTTTGGGAAAAAAATTTTCCGAAATAATTTTCCGTATTTAAGCATTTGGTCATGATTCTAAAGAAATTACAATTAACTGATTTTAATTTTAAACCCAGGCCCACTTTTAGGGGCGTGGCCATACAAATTATATATGAATATGGGACAAAAAATTGTAAGGTTTGGTGTTACACGGTATATAGGGTCGGGTATATAGAAGTTTATCACAGGCGAACTCTTGCACTTACTCACTTGTTATACCCCATCTCATAGGATAGGAGGTATACTAAGTTCGATTCATAGTTTGTAACATAGGGAACAAATCACCGTAGACTCCCAAGACCTGAAGAGCATATGATCGAGACCGAATTGTAAGTCGAATGAGCCATCTCCGTCCGTCCGTCCGTCTGTCGGTAGTTTTTAGGCCTTTAGTTTTGGAAAAAAAAATCAAAGTTGTCGCAGGAAGCTGAAATTTGGTATGCGATATCCTCGCTTAAGCGTATTGTGATTGGCATTTAAAAAAAAAGCGAATACCGCCCCCTTGTAGGCGTGGTCATACTTAATATGCATTCTTATAAACGGCTTTTATTTGATACATTTGCTTTAAATCCAAAAAACTTGCACTATAAAATGTTCAGATATGTGTAAAGGACTCAAATAAATAAATTTTTGCCACGCCCACTTATGGAGGCGTTTTTAAGCATAAACCAAATTATTAATATGAAAATGCAATCAACACGTGTATACCACTTCTGATAAAAATATAAAAAAAATACGATGTTATTGAGAGGGGGTGGATGACACGCCTTTTTCTTAGGGAGAAGATTCTTAACTGAGAAATTCTAAATATAATTGAAGTTAAATGAAACTGAAATTTAACAACCAAGATTCATGACACAATTCGGAGCTTGACAGTGGTCAATTGGGATGGGGTATCCAACGATTCGCCTAAGCGGATTGTAACCCTCTCACTAGTTTTGATTTAATTTATTATATTTTTGGTAATATAGATTCTACAAACTCTTATGTTTTTCCCAAGCCCCCTTTATAAGATAAATTAAAAAGCCAAAAAATTATATAAGAAATAAAAGAAAGTATTTTTTAGTAAATTAATGATTCATGAAGGGCAACGGGAAAAGGGTGGATAACAAAGCGATATCAATTGGGAGGGGAATATGAATGGAACAAGAATAGGATTTTTGAAAACAGACTAGTGCGTGTTATTTATTTCAAATATATGCCGTTCGGGAATTTTTTTTTTCAACTTTTTTATTTTTAAATTTTAAATCCATTAAAGTTTTTTTCATCCAAATACCGTTAGAATTATTTTTTATATTTTAACAACCTGCGATTTCTGTTTTTTTTTTTTAATTCTGTGTGAATAGCGTATCAACAAAACCTTTTACTGTTGTTGTTTTTCTCACTTCGTTTTTTAAATGGCTTAGAAAAAAATACAAAGTTTAAAAACGACCATTTCTAGAATTTTTAAAGTAAGCGTCTTTCCGTGCAAACGCTTTATACTTATTATTAAGTCGGTTGTCTTAACTTTAAGATGCTGAGCATTCAAAAATATTTGGTTTAAAATGCTTTTAAATTTTCGAGTCAAATCGTAGAAGTTTTTAAGTATTTGAACTATAAAACAATAATTTTCTATTATTTTTCTTCAAACTGGAAAATAGACTTTGGCCATCATTTATTTTAAAACTTTATCTGGTACTTTATATGGGAGATAGAGAGGGGGTCAAACGTTCTCTTACCTTTCTCAAATTTCAAATGTCGCAAGATGTTTTTTCAATACTATAAGCACCTGCTCTAGCTGTGGCCGCTTTTCATAAATAACCATTGATTTTTGAGAAAAGGGTATGGGCTGCTCAGGAATACTAAGCTTGGGAACTACGATTTGGTAAATTTTTTGAGACAGTTATCTTTCTTTATGAACATTTCATACTTCACCAATTTTGAACAAGATCGTCGTAACGGTTAACATAGATTAGGGTAAGGTTGATGGATGCCCTTGTGACAACAGTTTGGGTCCATTGTGTCCATTAAATGACCTTTTTAACACCTGTCCTTTATATCAGCATTACTTAGGCCGAGGGTACTACGCTTAATGCTGTTTAGGGCTGGGCATTCACATAGCAGGTTGCGAACAGATTCAATTTCCTCAGCGTCCTCGCAGCTTGTGCAGTCATAAATATTGATCTCTTTTGCTTTACCGCTTGCCATAGCTCCCTTGTGTGTCTGCACATACCAAGTTCTGTTGAACGTGGGTTAGTTCTACAAAAGGATTCAGTTTCTATCCTGCGTGCTATCGAGCTCAACGGAATTCTTATAGGTTTGAGGGCTAAAGATGCATTCTCCCCTAACCCTGTGGCGTACCACGATAGCTATCTCGAAAACCATAATCACGAAAACAAAAATCCCGAAAACACAATTCTCAAAAAATTAAATCTCGAACAAAAAAAAACTAGGATTACAAAAATCTCGAGTTAATGTACCTACATTAACACACAGATATTTGAAAATTTTGAAAATTGGCGGTGAATTTCCACGATATATGGCCAAACAGTGCAATATGTATGGGAGGGCATGATGCCCCCTGCAACCCTCCTGCTTGACTTTTTATTTACCTCCACTAGGGTTTCTCTAGCTTTAAACTTAAAAAAGAAATATTGAAAAACTTTTTTACATTCGAGATTTTATTCGAAATTTCGTCTTTCGAGATTATTGTTTATTCGGGATTTTTGTTATTCATGATTTTTGTCATTTGAGACTTTTGTCGTTCGAGGTCATGATCCCTTGACCCAGATCTCACAAGCTTGTCCCTGTCTTCATTTCCCGGGAGATTAGTGTGACCTGGCACCCAACACAGAGTTACAGTGTTGGCAAGTGATAAATCGTCCAGAAGCATCCTGCATCACAGCCCTTAACTTCAACACATCTGATTCAATGGCTTTAATGGCCACTTGATGTCATAGTATATGGTAATGGTCTTGTTTACGAGGCTATGTTTTTTCAGCTCAGTGGCAACTTAAATTATGGCTGCCAGCTCCGCTTTACTGCAGTCGTCATTGATCCGTTAAGATTTGCTTAGTCCCAGAGCTTAACATAAGATGTTTGCACGTCCATTGCTTGTTACGGCGTCCATTTTAGAACCGTCATTGAGATCAGAACGACGATCTCGTCATCTTCTGTGATCTCGTCATCTCCTTTTCTTCCCATTCACATCAAATCTCCTGTTAAAACTGAATGTCATAGGAAGGTAGCCCATGGCTGGGGTAACTATGGAGGCAACCCACTCAGTTTCCACAAAGGCGTGTTCATATGATCTTAAGAACCATCAGCCCGGATGCCTTCAGGCGAACAGCTGTTTTATGTCTAAGGAGGTGAGAATGAGTAGTACCTCCAGTGCTGCTGTAAGTATGATTCTTAGGTTCTGTTATTCCCATGCCTTATGGACCTTGGTGAGGTTAGAGAGATGAGACTTTCCTTCTGTAGCTTTCCGCCATACAACTACGCCGCAAGTTAGGATGGGTCCTACAACTACTATAAACATCCAGTGTACCACGTTTGGTTGCAGTCCACATACGGCAGGCGTATAATGCCGCGTATGCCCGCTTGACACGATCTACTATATTATCCCTCCCTAACTTTTTTGGATGTCGTAACTCCATCCCCCCATTTCTGGTGTCCAAAAGGGTGAAATTGCCCTTTTCCTGGTTAAACAACAATACTCTTGCCCATTTTGAACATATAAAGTATAAAATTTCTTTCTAAATGCTTTCATTTTTTCGAGTAAAAATTTATAAGTTTCGGAATCTAAAAGATTCTCGATCGCTATAGTTTTTCCTTAAAATATTGGACAATATCTGATAAGTGCTATTTTTTCCAAATGTTTTTTTCGAAAATGAGTTCAAAAAGCAGTGTCACTCTTTTGGAAAAATATACATTGAGCCCGTGTTTAAACTTGAGTTGCTATTTAAGTGTGTTCAATGTCAGCTTTGTGGAGCATTTGATTCAAAAGTTATAGCCTGAAACACCGGAAAAATGGAATAATTTCTCAAAAAACTTTAAAATTTTCCAAAATCTAAATTTTTTTTACACAAACTCAACATTTAGCTATAAATAAATAGAGTGGCGTAACAGCTCGATGTGAACCAGGGCTATTTTCTCAACAATTTATGCTGTGTGTGTTAATTTATTCACATACAAATGGACCTCCAATTTTTGCCGAATCCGAACGGCCCTTTGAGAAGTTTTTCAAGACAAATGATACTCTCGGAGGGCTTGTCAGACCCTCGCGGAGGTGCGGACCATGAAAAAGGACGAGTCTGTTTTTTTTTTAGGTGACGATGGTAGGATTCGAACCCAGACCTCCGGCGTAGTATGCACACACACTACCACTACGCCACGGCACCCCCAACATATAGTTGCCTGAAGTATTACTTTCGGAGTTCTTATCTGCAAAGCTTTTGGAAATAAGTACTTGAAAACATTTCACTCATTTTCACATCAAATTTCAAACTGTCATTACACAGTCATGAGGGTATGGAAAAAGTATGAGTTCTCTAACAGTTTCCATATATATTTTAAAAGCACACCAAATTTTTTCATCCCACAACATAATGTTTGGAAGTAACAAAGAGTTTTTAACGGACAGACGGATAACGTAGCGATACCATAGGCGGTTCTTTTTCCAGTCTTGGACGGCCCGGCCAGCTCAAAACTATGGGTTGGTAGATTAAGATTACTATGAATTGGTAGATTAAGTCCTTTTCGTGGAATTTCTTGGTGCCTTTTCTTTAGTAAACACATCGAATGCATACTTTAGTGATTTTTAAACTTAAAATTAGGATTAGGGTATTGGGCAGAGCATAAGAAAGGAGTTTTAATAACGTGATGTTTAAATTTTTTATTTTTTAAAAATTTGCTATCGGGATTCTTCTGGTCTATTTGACGCTGAGTGTAAGAAACTGCACTTATCGAAAGTAATATCTTTGTCCATTCGAAATGTAGAAAACTTCTGCAGGGTTTTTATTTGATTTATAAAATTCAAATAAATGGAAAATATCGTAAAACGAACAAATGTTAAATTCAAGGTACACAATGGATCTGCGTATCTCCAGTTTATTGTTTTTCCAAAGTATGATGTTGTGGTGTGTACAGGATTTCTTGTTTATTTCTTCATTTTTTTTTTTTGTTCAAACCAAAATATCGCGGCAAATCGATGCCCCTCCTAGGAAATAGATTTCGTTGCCCTAAAATCTCTTTTATTGGTATTTCGACTGTAGCGATAAAAATTAATTTCAATCGAAATAAATAAAATTTACGACATGCTGCCGCTCACATTTGAAGAAAACATCTCAAATGGCCACCAGTGCGATGGAGGGCAGAGATAGATCCATTTCAAATCTATCCTCGCAGCAAAGCAACCCTCAGCTTACAATTATTGGGGGGCTTTAAACAAGAACCGCTTTTAAAAGTGCGGACCGTCGGAAACCCATGTTATTTATGGGGAACCTAAAATGTCCATTTGCACACTGCCACAAAGAGAATGGTGTGAAATAGGCGATTCCATGAGAATCATTTCGCCTTTGTGAAACATCGTATGCGGCGTATTTTGTATACAACTGGGGCGGTGGTGACGGCGCGCGGGAACAATTCGAACTTTTCGAGAAGAGAAGCGATATACTTAGGAGGATACTGCAAACCCATTAACAGAGCCATAGAACTAAAGTGCTAAAAAGTGTTCAAAGATTCATAAGACTGGAAAATCGCCGATAAAAAAGGACGGTGACGACAAGAGGCAAAAACGTGTATAAGAGTGTTGTGTGGAAGCCATTGTAATTTGTGTTTATAGCCCTCCTGTCAACGAACATGCCATACCGAAATCCGCTTTTGTTTAGCCTACATGTGCACGTGTTAACGGGTGGATTTTGCATTCACGTGGCGGCAACGTTTACTCGCAGGAAAAGGAGTACCTATACCTACCTATTACGTATAGGGAGAGTTTTTTTTTCAATCAAAAGGAAAATCCGCTCCCCAGAGGACGTTGCACACTATGGTGTCGTGTTGAACTCGGAACATACGACAGCGGCACTCTTGTAAGCGAACCCCATTTTAACTATCAACTTTCTCTGCTCCTTGGGCAACTATTCCGTGGAGACATTTAATCGTGATAGGTTTCCTCCTCATTACATATTGATAGCGCGCGCACATTACGTATGCCGTGCACGTGCCTAATGAGCTACCTGTCCTGGCTGGTGTGTGGAGCATTTTTCATTGCGCTTCCCCCAACTCGCTGGGGGTTGGACTTTTAACACTTGCTTGTGCCTAGTTTTTTTCTGCCCATCTAACACCACGGAGTGTGGAGTCTTTCGGCTCGTTCTACTGGGAGTAATTTACTTATCCCACTACCCATAACAAATTTTGCACTGAGCCAGAGACAAAAGTGAAGGAAAGAAGCTGCAAAAACACACTAAGCCAATCGAAACGATTCACTTTATAAACCACCAGCTCCACTACCCCATCCTCCCATTTAGAGTGGTGTAAACCATTGGCATGTTCCTGAGGCACTTTCAACGATATCCCCTCTCGATTGCTATTCAATTTCAAAATGTAAGATTCCGATGATGTGAAAAGACACGTTTCTGTAGCCGAATTCCTTGCACCCGGATCCCGGCGTAAATGGCGGACTGTTTACTCGGGTGTTATGTGTCGAACGACGAGATATTTTATTTACAAAAAAATAAAAGGACGAAAAAAAAGTAAGCCCAAAAAGGAAAACAGCTAAAAAAAAAACTGTACACACACAAATTTCGAGGACACTTTTTAAGAAGCGCAAAATGTGATCTTGAAATACCAAGTGCTTTATTTGTTTCAATAATCTTAAACGTGCCAGGGCATAACTTGATGTGGGCGTGTGTGCTATTGCTATACCGTGCCACCCGTCCTTTGTTTTGGTCTCGCTGCGGTGGCAATGGCGGTGACGGTGTTGATGTTTACATCCATCTAAGTCAGAAATATTCGAACAGAAGAATCAAAGAGCTTAAATTGTTGCTGCGGGCTTTCGAGGCAAGGGACTTGGCGTTTGAGGTTTTTGCGTTACCCTCGGTGATAGGCTTAGGCGTGATGTTTAAGGTAAAACGCTCACTTCCGTCGAGGGGCTTTCTGCGCACACACGCATGTCATCGCCGTCTTTTGATATAGGCTTTGTGGTGGTGTAGAAGTTTGATTGCTAGAGATTTTGCAAATCTTTGTTTTTTGATGGATTTACGCTCTGCGGATGGCGGGTGGCGGATGGCTTTTCCTCTATGCGATGTTGCTAAAAACATGCATAGGAGATGAATCGCTGTCAATAAATCACTAAGCGATTTGAATTCCAAACAATTTATTTCCAATTGCCTGGGGGTTACCTAGTAGGTACTACCAGCATTTGGCGTGTGTATGTATAAGCCGTTTTGCAATTGTACAATCAGATTAAATCGAGTAATGTGTCAGCGCAATGCCGTTTAAATAATATATGAATTTGCATGTTTATCCCTGATGATCGTTTTGGGAGTGTACCGATTCAAACATAAGTCGGTCTGTGACACGAATCAGAGATGTTTGTGTGTGTACGAAGCCATGAATCATTTAAATGAAAGTTTTAATTCGAAAATTGTACTCTTTATTTGAAGATAATCCTAGTCACTGCTGTAGTGTAGTGACCTTGAAGTTTGTACAATACTTAAGGAATTTTTTGTTAAGATTTTTAACATGAGCCCCAAAAAAATTGTTTTTCCATTATAACGATTGTACAATTATGTTTGTAGCCGTTGTTACAATGTTTGTAGAATTTTAATACATTGAATTGCATTGATTTGCTTTGAATACCTGAATTTCATTGCAGATTGAATTGAATTGTTGTAATGAAACTTTTAACACATTTCACTTTTTAATATTAAATTTAATTTTGTATGGCCTTGTTCTGTTAGCATCATCTGTTAGATCAAAAATTGTTTTAACCACTTTTGATTATGATATGAGTGTCACGTAGGAGTTTTTGTTTAGCTAGCCTGGTCATCAGTTACCGATATCTATCTATGATGTAAGATCCGTCGCCCTCTAGAACTGACGGTTTGATCCCCACGTAGGTTCAGGAAAGGTACTCGACTAGTTTCAACCACGTTTTTAGGCCTACCATTGTTTAACCCACTTCTATCTTGGGTAGCATGATGTGACAAGGAAGCCTGTTAGGGGCATTTACCCAGTTTTCATGACCATAGATGAGGCTTGGAATAAGAACTAAATAAACTGAGATTTTTTTTTAGTGTCTTCTCTCAGGAAAGACGAACCTATAACATTGAAACAGTGCCCCGAGATGTATGAAGCTACTTATTTACTTTATTTTTAAAAGTTTGCAGCTTGTTAGTGTTAGGAAATTAGGAGTTTGCTTTGATTGCAAGCCCAGTATTTGTAATGTCCAACAGGTGCAGTTCCTCACTGCTACTCATACGTGGCCTATCCCACAGAATAACGCTGTACTACGCGCCTCGCATTGCTTTTTTTTTCATGACTTCCTAGGTATATAAACTTCTCCACCTGTATCGATATTATCCCATAAATGTGCAAGGTACATTGCGCAGGAGTTGGGGAAAAAACAACGATTTGTCAACGTAGACCGTTATCCCAGCATAATATTAGATGGCCAAACCCATCCAGGACTTTCTTACTTTCTTTTATGCCAGTCCTTTCGAAACATACCACGGAAAGACTGCATGCTAACATTCACATCATATATAGAAAAAAAGGAGAGGTGGCCAATTTCCAAGTCCAATGCACACATTTATCCGAGAACATCTTTTTTAGGTCTATACAGGGTGTTTCCAAATTCGATGCAAATATTTTGACACAAGATTCTTGGGTATGTTTGAAGAAAAAAATTGTTCTACAGTATGGGCCTATCTCAAATTTTGATACCACTTATTGGGAGTTTAAGAAAACACCTACTTTGAGGTACCTTGACCCATACTAACACAAATATCTCCGCTAACACTTACAACAGGTACTTCATTTTGGACTTAAATTTTAGAAAAAATAGTACTCCTTTTTATCTGCATTAAAATAAAATTGATAACTTTTTTAACTTTCGAGATATTTGCTTTTAAGTCGGATCCTTTTTCCCTGCCCATGACATTTTTTTGACTTTCAAGACACATTTCTGCGAAAAATGCGTAATAAACATATCGGTAATTTTTTTTTCTAGTGCACCTAACAATACTTAATGAAAATTGCTAAGACAAGTTACCCGAAAAACCCACAGATTTTATGATACTTGGGAAATTCCATAGCAGGTAATATTATGAAAAACTCTTTCACGAAGCCGCGACAGGTATAAGGTGGAAATATGATTTGTTATCTACTTTTATAACCGCGATTGACAACAAGAACGATTTTTTGACTATGAATTAATAATTTACACAGGTTTTAGAGCATGCATTTTTATTAGACTACCTGATAAAAAGGTAATTTCCCTATCATTTTTCTGTTAAATCCCAAAAAGGATTAAGTTTGAGGTTGGTCGCCTAGTTGGAAAATTTACCTTATGTAAATTGTATAAAAGGTTAGAAAACAAAATTAAATCCATCAAAGTCATTTTTGAAGCCGAGGTGACACAACAGTTGTTAAGAAACCCTACTTGAAATGGCATCTTTTACAAACGAAGAATACGCCGATATTATCTACGTTTATGGGATGTGCAACGGAAGTTCTATTAGAGCACAACAAAGATACCATCAGCTTTATCCTAACCGAAGAGTACCTTATCCCCGCGTATTTACAAATTCGTTTCGAAGACTTCGGGAAACTGGATCTGTTTCAACAAGACGACCCAACGCAGGAGCTTCACCAGGAATAATTGCAGTTGATGAAAGAATACTGGAAGCGGTTGCAAATGATCCATCAATCAGCATCAGGCGCTTATCCTTGCGATTTAATGTTTCAACACATAAAATTGTTCGTCTCCTGCATACGGAAAACTTGTATCCATACCACCATACACCTGTGCAGGAACTGCTTCCGAGTGATTTGGAGCCGAGACTTGAGTTTTGCAACTGGTTGTTAGAGCGGAACTTGGATGACAACGGTTTTATAAGCAGCATCCTATGGACGGACGAATCTCAATAACAAGGAGAGAGTCATCATTTCAACACAGATTTAGCGTCAATTTGTGGGCAGGTGTTATTGGAAACAACTTAATCGGTCCCCTCAAACTGCCCCCCACACTGAATTCTGCAAACTATCTGGAATTTTTGCACAATGATTTAACAGATCTACTGGAGGATGTTCCGGTCACTCAACGAGCTTCGTCATATTTTCAACAGGATGGAGCCCCAGCCCACTTTGGTCGCGAGGTTAAGAATTGGCTGGATGAAAAGTACGCTGGTCGTTGGATAGGAAGAAATGGACCAGTTCACTGGCCTGCAAGATCTCCAGAGCTTACAATTATGGATTTTTTTGTATGGGGGAGAATGAAAGAACTTGTTTATTCTACAGAAATATAAACTCTAAATGATTTAGAAGATCGCATTCTCCAAGCCTCGTCACAAGTGAGGCAGGAGTTATCCTCAATAAACGTTGACAGCGCAATCCAAAAACGGGCTCTAGCATGCATACAAAATGGAGGAGGACACTTTGAACACCTTATTTGACTGTAAAGTTAACTTAATGAAATAAAAAAAAACATAAACCAAACACAAGCATTTTTATTCAGAATAATAGGAATTGAACACTATGAATCGAGTTTTTCATAATTTTACCTGCTATGGAATTTCCCAAGTATCATAAAATCTGTGGATTTTTCGGGTAACTTGTCTGAGCAATTTTTATTAAGTATTGTTAGGTGCACTAGAAAAAAAATTCCCGATAAGTTTGATACGCATTTTTCGCAGAAATGTGTATTGAAAGTCAAAAAAATGTCATGGGCAGGGAAAAAGGATCTGACTTAAAAGCAAATATCTCGAAAGTTAAAAAAGTCATCAATTTTATTTTAATGCAGTTAAAAGAAGTACTATTTCTTCTAAAATTTAAGTCCTAAATGAAGTACCTGTTGTAAGTGTTAGCGGAGATATTTGTGTTAGTATGGGTCAAGGTACCTCAAAGTAGGTGTTTTCTTAAATTCCCAATAAGTGGTATCAAAATTTGAGATAGGACCATACTGTAGAACAATTTTTTTCTTCAAATATACTCTAGAATCTTGTGTCAGAATATTTGCATCGAATTTGGAAACACCCTGTATAAAGCCTCAATAACTCGAAAGAAAATAACGTTACAATATTTAGTCATGCAGAACTAGAGTTTACCGCGTGAGACTGACTGATAAACCTTTAACAAAAAAATAAACATATCACGTGTAGATCTGTTTGGCGTATTCCCAGACCCTCTCATCCTTAAAAACGATCTTATGACAGTGAAAAGATCGTCAGTTGTGCTCCTGCCAGGCTGAAATGATGCACTTCCGTTAGTTTTTCGAAAAATTTCTGGATGAGATTTTAGAGAGGTATACGTTTATAGTAAGAGTAATCTCTATCGTCTGTTTTTTTTTTTTTTTTAATTACTGCCCCAGTTTTTAATGCCCCAGTATGCCAATTACCTTACCTAAACGCGTAAGCCAATAAGCACCTCAACTCCGATCGGAATGTATATCAGGACTCCATCGGACCCTGCAGACTTAAAAACTTTCAGCAATAAGAAATTACGGCAGTTCCTATCGTTAGCAGCAATTGGATTATCATTTTTAGTGCCACGACAAGGTGTCTGCAATTCCAAAAGGCTCTTGCTCCATCTCCGTAAAACATCATTCTTATTTCAAAGACGTGTATAGGTGTACTCTTACCCTTTTCTGTTTTAACTCGTTATACGTAGCTACGATATTTTAATGCCTCGATCTGAAACTCCAAAAAGTGTGGCCAAAAAAAATGTTATTGCAGATCTGAAATCAAACTATGTTCTATTTTTTCTATTTTCTATTCCCTTACTGCGCTGTTTTCTCTCTTTGCTTGCTTTTTGCCCTCCAAGTGTTTTTATTCAAACAGTTCTTTTCGCAACATCAGCTATTACCCCAAGCTTTTTCTTTCCACTTAAAAATTTAAGCAGATCTTATGACTGCCGATGAAAATAGCTGCCATTCGTCTTTTAAAATAAGAGATCATTTGGAATATGTTGAAGATTCGCCAAAACATGCAAATCGTTGCCTAAAGTCGGGATTATGATCTTGTAACCTTAAACAACGTGGGTTACCAATCTTTGCTTTTGAAATGGTGTCGCTTAAATGATAATTTACACTATCATCATCAGTAGGGGGAGATCAGTAGTCAGCTCAGTTTCATCACAAATCGTTAATTTCCCGAATACACGACGGTACCACAAAGAAATCAATCAGTGGTCTCTGCTAAATTCTTCAAAAATGCAATGATGTTCTTTTTAACCTAAGAGCAAAACTGCAACACATAACCAAAGCCTAAAAATCTTAGCCACTTCAGACAGAAAGGAACTTCATTAAAGGTAGCATTGATAAATACTGGATTTGCTAGATTTTATCGAAGGAAGAAATAAATAATATAATTTATTAAAACGCTAACCGAACGTATCGTTGCTTATATTGGGGAGCGGCCCCCATGGCAAAGCCACACAAAATTATATTTAATATCGAAAAGTGAAAAATTACAGCAATTTACAATTCTACAAACATTATAATAATGGCTAGTCGTATGATCAACTGAAACGCTGCCAGGCGAACATCGTCAGGAACCTTTATATTATAATAATGCTGACATTAAGTGACAACTCTTCCTATAGTTTCCCGTAAGAGAACAAGTATTTGAACTAGTGGGAAGTTTACAATTCGCCTAGGCGAATGGTTGGATACCCCATCCCAATTGACCACTGCTAAGCTCCAAAATGTGTCAAAAATCTTGGTTGTTAAATTTCAGTTTCTATTAACTTTAATTGTGTTAAGAATCTTCTTTCTTAAAAAACGGGCGTGGCATCAACTCCTTTTCAATAACATTTCTTATACCCTATTCCACAGGAATGGAGTATATTAAGGTTGATGCAAGCGAAAATGTAACATAGAGAAATAATGACGATAGACCCCCAAGACCTTAAGGGCATATGATCGAGACCGACTTCTGAGTTGAATGAGCCATGTCCGTCCGTCCGTCCGTCCGTGCGTCTGTCTGTCCCTATGTCACAAATTTTATGGCCTTAAATTTTTAGCTAGGAAGCAGAAAAATTTTTCAAATCCGCCCACAGACACGCCCACAATCGGTCTAAATGTGCAATAACAACCGGTGCTTTCAGGACTGTAAGCCGTCGTGAAAAGCTGAAATTTATTATTTAGCATCTTCTAATGATTACAAGTCATAAAAAATAAACTTAAAGTCCACAGACCGCCCCTTGTGGGCTTGGCATCGATTGAAAGTATAAATCTTTCACATGCAATTTATTCAATATTTTCGTTCCTAATCGAAAAAATTTCATTTTTTTTATATCTCTTTAAATCTTTTTTATACAAAGTTTTGGGCCACGCCCACATTTGGAGGGAGAATTAAGGAAAAACCTCTAATTTTCCAGAAAACATGGATTTCTACTACTTTTTAGCCTAACTTAAGTAAGAATAAGAATTTTTTTTTTTGGTGGACGGAGGCTAAAACTCCAAAATTTTTCAAAGATACCAATACCCCCACGATAGCAGGTATGTAATACCGAAGTAGCCGATATTGGTTATGCCCGATTTCCACGTGCTAAAAAATCACCTATTTATGAGAGACACTATGAAACTGCCAGAACGCACTTCATAGTAGTAAATTTTCGCTCTCTCATAATACTTCTTGACTACAACTAAGTTAACTTAATAAGTAGCTTACGCTTCCGTAGTGTTAATCGCATTGGATAGGTTGCTTGCCAGTGAATGCACCTACTAGGCCGTTCATTCGTGCGGCTTCGCCCTACGTCGCTAGATCGAAGGGTCTTGTTCTTTGTAGTCGTCGCTCGTTGTTTACATCGTTAAGAGTCTCGTTTAGAGTACGGATCATTTCATTGTTGCAATGAACATGAAGGCGAGCATTTAGCTTTCGAGCGAAGTTTGTTACTTCTTCGCCTACGGTAGCTATTCCTAAATCTCTGTGAATATCACTATTCCTAATATACCATGGAGCATTCACAGTTGTTCTTAATGTCTTGTTTTGCAAGCAATCAATCATGAGCATGAGCAATCTGCAATATGGACATGTTGCTCGGCTTGGTACAACCCCAAAGCTGTATACCGTATGTCCAGGAAGGCTTTAACAAAAAAATCTTCCGAAGGCCAATACATTTCCCTGAGCCTAATCTCGAGCTCGTTACGCTTCTTCTTTACGTGTGGTTTCCACCTTAGTTTAGCGTCCAGTGTCATATAAATTATGACAGATATTTCGCTTCATTTGCATAAGGTATTTGTGCAGAATTTATGAACAGAGGCAAATTTTTAATCCTTCTGTTCAAATGCGTAGACTTGTTCTCGTTAAGAGCGATTCGCCAAGTCTTCGGCCAGAATAAGAAATAAAATTTAGCACATAAGCTTCACCGTGTTCTATCCTAGATTTCGTTCCTTCAAAGTAATTGGCTACGCCCATGTTTAGAGGTTGATATTACGAAATTGTTGAATTTTATCCAAAAAATTACACCTTTGGCATCGAATTAAAGAGTAATTGTTCAAATTTTTTTCCAGATCGAAAAATTTTTACTTAATATGGTATGTAGAAAATACTCTACATTTTGTTCATACAAAGTTTTTGGCCACGTCCACATTTAGAGACAGACATCCATAAAAACCTATAAATTTCCAGAAAAACATGGATTAAGAAATAAAATTTAGCACATAAAGTACACCTGATAATTTCAGATTTCGTTCATACAAAGCTTTTGGCCACGCCTATCCTTAGAGGTCGATTTCACAAAATTATTGAATTTAAACAAAAAAATTACAGTTTTGCGTACATTTTAGCCGCAAACTTGGATATTTCTATGCTAATATTGATTTTCGGTTAAAGGAGTTGGATATGCCAGGTCCCGTTTTTTTAAAAAAAAGTAAACAAAAACGTATAAGGGATATTTTTTTTCTATTTAAAATCATGCAAATGCTAACGGGACTGGGATGAAAAACAAGGAAATAAACCAATGGCAGGGAGAATAGGAATGGAAAGGAGAAAAGGAATGGAAAGAAGAATAGGAATGGAAAGGAGAATAGGAATGGAAAGGAGAATAGGAATGGAAAGAAGAATAGGAATGGAAAGGAGAATAGGAATAGTAATAGGGTATACCGCAGTCCGTTACAGACGAACCGAAGCTATTACATACGCACTGTTGCAGATACTCACTGGTTTTATCATATTTTTATCAGATGTGGTATACACGTGTTGATTGCAGTTCTATATTAAAATTTGATTTTTTACTTAAAAACGCCCCCAAAAGTGAGCGTGGCAAACATTCATTCATTTGAATTGATAGCTTACGAAGACAGACGGACGGACGGACATGGCTCATTCGACTTATAATTCGGTCTTGATCATATGCCCTTAAGGTGTTGGGGGTCTACGGTGATTATTTCTTTATGTTACAGACTACAAATCAAACTTAATATACCTCCTATCCTATGGGATGGGGTATAAAAACAATTAAAAATAGCAAACAGAAACAAGGAAGACAATGACGAAAGCATAATTAAAATACTGCTGCAGTATTCCTGGTTTCTGACGATGTTCACCTGACAGCGTTTGAAATGATCATAGGACTAGCCATTATTATAATGTTTGTAGAATTAACTAAGAAGTAACTTGTTGCAATTATTCACTTTTCAAATAATATAATTGTTGCAATAATTATAAATATCATGTCTGGGCAAGCTAGACAGTCAAATAGGCTATGTTTGGGCTATCTATTTTTATACCCCATCCCATAGGATAGGAGGTATATTAAGTTTATCACATAGTTTGTAACACGGTGAAATAATAATGGTAGACCCTCAAGACCTTAAGGGCATATGATCGAGACCGAATTCTGAATCGAATGAGCCATGTCCGTCCGTCCGTCTGTATGTCACATGTTTTTAGGCCTTAAATTTTGAGCTAGGGTGCTGAAACTTCGAACGTCAGGTGCACGTCATGCGAAGCAGTACAAGCGTAAAAATTTTTGAAATCCGACCAAGAACACGCCCACAATCGGTCTAAATATGCAACTAGCTCCAGATTTTTCAAATTCAGACAATGACACCAGCGCTGAAATCAAACGAAGGATAACTCTTGCCAATCGCTGTTTCTTTGGGCTAAGAAGGCAATTGAGTAGCAAAGCCCTCTCTCGAGCAACTAAAGTGTCCATGTATAAGACCCTCATCATCCCAGTCCTGCTTTACGGTGCAGAAGCATGGACTCTGTCAAAGGCGGATGAAAACACTTTAGGCTGCTTCGAGAGGAAAATTCTTCGGACGATTTACGGTCCCGTCTGCATAGACGGAGAGTGGAGGAGGAGATATAACATCGAACTGTACGGGCTGTACAGCGATACCGACCTAGCCAAAAGAGTCAAAACACAACGTCTACGATGGCTGGGTCATCTAGAGCGGATGGACACCAACGCCCCGGCCCGGAAAATCTTCGAATCCACACCGCAGGGACGACGCGGTAGAGGAGCACCGAGACTCAGGTGGCGCACGCAAGTGGAAGGGGACCTCAGCCAACTTCGCGTGCGAAACTGGAGACGGCTAGCTAGAGACAGAGCTGGCTGGCGAAGCTTGTTGGCCGAGGCCCAGGTCCACCCCGGACTGTAGCGCCACCTTAAGTAAGTAAGTAAGCTCCAGATTTTTCAAAACTGTAAGACGTTCTAAAAGGCTGAAATTTGACATTTAGCATCTCTTAGTGAATACAAGACACAAAAAAGACAAATTTAATTGGTAAACCTCCTCTAGTGGGCGTGGCATCTATTTTAAGGGTAAATTTTCAAATGCAGTTTACTCATTATTTTTGCTCGAAATTGAAAAAAAATTGCTTAATATTTTATGTAGAAAACGCTAAGTTCCACATTTTGTTCATACAAGACTTTGGGCCCCTCCCACATTTGGAGGCAGAATTGAAGAAAAACCTAAAATTTTCCAGAAAAATTTAATTTTGACTGCCCTTGAGCCTAATTTAGGAAAGCATGAAACAAAAGCAGGTTAGGTAAGCAATACTTCCGTCCAGATTTCGTTCATACAAAGTTTTTAGCCACGCCCCCTTTTAGGGGTCGATTTTTCAAAAATATTGAAATTGCAATGTCCAAAAAATTTCATTTTTACGTACAATTAGGTGTAACTTGGAAATATCTGTGGAAATATCTTATAATTAATAGTTTGTAATTAGGGGGGTCTGACCACGCCCCTTTTCGAAGTTTGCATTACTTATAAAATGTCAAAAAATAACTATGCCATCAGCATTTTACAATGTGGGATAGGATGGGGTATTCAACGGTCCGTTTTACGGACTGTAACTTCTGCGTACACACTGTAACACTTACTCACTGGTTTTAGCAGCATTTTGTCAGCCAATAACTGAAATTCCACTTGGAGTTTTAAACTCAAAAATACGTATTGACACCTGCCGTATCAGTAATTACAAATAGTCAAACCACCTACTTACAAAAATATAACAACATACTTAATTAAAATTGAAAGGCTGTTACATGAGGTGGGGCCTTACGTGTCCCAAAAATTCGATGACATGTTCTTCTTTAATGATCTCTGCAAAAGTTTTTATTCGGAATTTTAGAAAGCTGAGTAGAAACCGGAGTTTTAAAATCGGAGTTTTAAAAAAATTCTCATATTAAAATTTAGTATTTCCCAATATACAATTACGCTACGATAAGCTAAGCACTTTTCCACTGAGATTCTCTTTTTCGGAAGAAAGTTTTGGTATACAAGATTCGTTTATTTATGCTCCTCCATCATCAGGCAATTAAGCATTTCTATATTTATTCTTTCCTGTAGGATGCATATACTATACACACGCCCATCCCTGGACGACCAGCCAAATAAATTAATAAAAGCACCGCAAAACTTTTGCCACCCGAAAATTAAAACCTCCCACGCCACTTGAATATATGTAGTATACTGACTTCAGGCGACAGGCCGGCACAGCAAAGTAATTTAATTACTACTCGTACCGTCTCCGCAGGCCGGGTGGGTGCGATAGTAATAAATTGAAAATTGCAAATCAGAGTGCAAATTTCCATAAACCAGGAACAAAATTAAAAGTTTTGACATCAAAAGTTCCTAATTGTGAAACCAACCCAGCAAGTAATTAAATTTGCGATAACCTTCTTCATTACCCGCCGTAATAACCGCAACACACACTCCCACACAGAGGCCCCGAGACAAAACAAACCTTTTTCACTTCTCGCATCCGCATCCGCAGCCAACGCGAGAGCATTATGCAAACTCCGACACCTAAGGACACCATTCGAAGAAACAAAAAAACCGAGTCGTTCGTCCCGAGCGGAATCGCAGTTTCTGTTCGCCATAAATTTACATACGAAATCATCTGGTATTCTGTTTATTAAAAAAATAAAACCGTAACTGCTAAGCTTACAACATTTGCACACACCGCCATGAATATGGCAATGGTATGCTATGAGGTAGCCCATCGACGACGCAAGGAACCGCACTAATTTCAATAGCGCAACTCCCTTAGTCCCGCCGCAGCGATTCTGACCCCCTTATAGTACCGTAATCTACCCCCTGAAAAGAGACAAAATATAAACTGTATCTGCTCCCATCTTCCCATTTGTTTTCTATTATTTAAAATAATTCCGCCTCTTATCGCACCTAGTTCGTGTTATTGCTGTGCGAGATGTGGGCCAAGCCACACCGAAGCCGAGCAGCACCTCGCGCCGCCTGTGACGGGTGGACTCCTGAGCCTGAATCGCTCAAAGGACAAATCTGTCCGTGATAACACAGTATCCTTTGTATCATCAAGTGTATGGGCAGCAAGAAAAAAAAATAAATACGCAGAGACGTACTGCTACACCTCTTCTTGAATGAATGCGCGAAGAATGACGTAGCAGAGAGTTCCGGAAAATTTGCATAAGGAAGACCTTCACGAGGAAAATCTGTGGAAATTAGTGCTTTTATTTTGAAATAAATTAGAGAATTGAGCGAAATGCGGCACAGTGGGCACTTCGCCCTCCAGGGATATCCTTGGATGGAGTGATGGAGGTTGTCGGTCGTCGGGCTGATCGAAATAATGAGACGTTCTGGCACGGATTTTGAGTAAAATCCGCAGAGGGACTATCACACAGGGACACGGCAGGCAGCAGCCCGTATTGATGAAGAAAGGAACTTCCAAGGATGACCCTCATTTGAGCTAGATAGGATATTTACAAATGCAAATTAAGTCAGCTTAATTCAGAGAGGATGGCAGACAAATGGGAAAGCATTAATTTGTTTGGTGAAAATAAAAAAAATTTAATAAAGAAAGGTAGTCGACCATTGGAAATTGCACAGATTAGTTTTTCAGCAGTGCGAAGTCTGGCAAATGCACTAAGAAAGGCAGAGCAAAAAAAATAAAGTGAATAATATTCCAATGGTTTGTCGAATTTCCAGTTTATGCGTAATAAAGAGTAGTAGGTGCTTTTCGTTAATCAACTTCTGAAAGTAGAACCTACGCGATATATCTGTCGATCAGATCGATTCAGACTGTTTCTCACTCTTTTCTCGAAACCTGAAAAAGATAAAAAAAAATCCTACTTTATCTGAAAGCCCTTTTTAAGCCCATAAGGTAAATTTTGTTTTCGTTATGAACAGTAGATCCCTGAACTGTAGGCTGTTTTTCCTGGGATAGGCTTTCTGTTTAGTCCCACTTGGTTCACAGCAACTATTCCTCGCTGGCACAAATTCCAAATTGTCTAAATAAAATTTCGGGAAAAAATCAAGAAGAAAACACGTAAGTTTGATTTAATGAATTTAAATTGTGCCATTTTCTCAATTGTTGGCACCTATAACGGAGGAGTCGTAACCTGAACTCTCACAATCATGCACATCCTCGTCGAAGAGTTAAAACCTCGTTGATATCTTGAATTCGCAAGATTTTCAGATGACTCAAAAAGCTTGCTAGATCTTAAAAAACCGTTCGCCTTTAAAATTGTTTTCAAATTTGTCCAGTTAAAAGGCGCTTTTTAAGGCTTAAGAGAAGGAACGCCCATTCAAAAAATGTTTGTCACTTTCGAGATTCGAAGCGAAAATCTCGATACATCAACACTCACTAACTTATGTTTTTTATACCCCTTCCCATAGGATAGGAGGTATATTAAGTTTGATTCATTGCTTGTATTATAGAGAAATAATCACCGTAGACCTTCAAGACCTTAAGGGCATATGATCGAGACCGAATTGTTAGTCGAATGAGCCATGTTCGTCCGTCCAACCGTCTGTCGGTAGTTTTTAGGTCTTAAATTTTGAGCTAGGAACTTGAAACTTGATATCTGTTCTTTCTAGGTCCCGAAGCAGTACAGGTGAAAATTTTTTTGAAATCCGCCCACTGACACGCCCACTTTACTTAGAAGCATGAAAAATCAAAGTTGTCGCAGAAAGCTGAAATTTGGTATGCGATATCCTCGCTTAAGTTTATTGTGATTGGCATTTAAAAAAAGCGAATACCGCCCCCTTGTAGGCGTGGTCATACTTAATATGCTTCTAATAAACGATTTTTATTTCATATATTTGCTTTAAATCCAACAAACTTGCGTAAGCTATCAAATCAAGTGAATAAATTTTCGCCACGCCCACTTTTGGGGGCGTTTTTAAGTATAAACCAAATTTTTTTATATTAAAATGCAATCAACACGTGTACGATAAGGAGTGGATACCACGCCCCTTTCTTAGGGAGAAGATTCTTAACTGAGAAATTCTAAAAACAATTGAAGTTAAATGAAACTGAAATTTAACAACCAAGATTTATGACACAATTTGGAGCTTGTACAGTGGTCAATTGGGATGGGGTATCCAACGATTCGCCTAAGCGGATTGTAACCCTCCCACTAGTTTTTAGTAAAATTCTGAGGGTATATGGTCCATACGTATACTGCAAGCCGTAGCTCACAAGCTCTTTCAAAACTCTCCTTCCGTTACACATCTTCGGTCTCCTAGCGAAGCCCTCGACGAACGTTTTAAAGTCGCTGTGACTGATAGCAGTGAAGTTGATACCACGATGTCTCCAGAAAGGCGAAGCAGATGAAGCAGCAGCTTCTTGACATTCGATGGGGACCACCCTGATGTCGGATGGCAACAAGGTTACGTAAAACTAATCGTGTGTAAGAATATGGGATTGTTGAGTGTCTACCAACTAGCGATTGGATTTTTAGCAAAGGATGTCTGAGAGATAACCATTCCCAGTCTATAAGCCGCTTCTAGATCGTTGGTGTATAATCATCGTTGCATCTTATCACCGTTGATAAACTGGTGATAAGAACCCTCATTCGCGACAATTTACGTCATGGTTAAAATTTTTGGGGCATTTTAATTACTTGACCAAGCCGCAAAATATAGTTAATGAAACGCGAACATGGCGTTAGATATTTCCGAATACTGCCGAAGCCTAAAAATTTATTGTTTAGTGGAAGCTTGGCCTGGTTCAAACATTTGCGCTCGTCGTTGAGGACGGTATTCTTCGCAGACCAAGAATACGTACCTGATGGACCCCAATATAACCACTCTCCGCAAAAAAAACCCTCCAGGTCACTTTGCTTTCCAGGTCAATCCCGCATTTCCTAAGGCAGCTTAGCTGGAAAAACAAAGAAGTTCCTTCAGATCTGCCATTCTGGTGATCAATCAAAATAAATTGTCACGGATTTATTGGCTCAAAGCCCGTCTACGACCTCAGTTTGCGACACTTTGTCAGAGATGGAGATAGAAGACTCCATCTAAAGGTTCTGAGTGAATTCAAACAGGAACAACTTCAAGGTTTTTCGGACTCATTGCAGCAACATTGACGGAGTTAGTTCAGATTCAGTTCAGATTAACATTCAGCACCAGAAAAAGGTCGCGGTCTGGATTTTTATTAGTCGTGTCGAAGACAGAGAGAGCAGATCATTCTGACGCTTGATCTGAAAGCCGTTGTCGACGTGAAGGTCTAAGGATAAAAAACTCCTCATAAATTCCCACTATAAATTTATAGTGCGGTGACATTGAGAATTTAATGATAAATTCCCACTGTTTAATGATAAATTCCCACTGTTGGCTGGTTATACTTGGTCTCGAAGTAGTCTAGTCTTGATATTGTTTTTTTACTCTCTCAATCCAGCGACCGAAATAAGCCCCATAGCATTTCTAGATTCTCCTTACACGATGGACTTCAATAAAGGACTTTGTTCTACAAAACAAAGGCCCTACGAACAGATACAGTTTGGGATGCCTACAAAGCATCCCTTAAATCCCACTTAAAGGAATCGGTAAGACCCAAGCAAGATAAAGCCTCTGTAACCATAAGAGTAAAGAAAACCCTCTCTACAAGAGAAATGGTGCACAGGTCATTCATCTTTTACATCGATGAATAAAAAATTATGTAGTTTGGTAGGTGCTATTTTCTCAAAGAGACTTAATTTTGGTTTCTCTTTATGTCTTAGATATTTTCCTAGAATAAATCATGGTGTTAAACTAAGCTTGTCCCGGTTTAGTCAGGCCGCCATCAAGCGCCTGAAACAGTCTGTTAAGACTACACATAGTCTCTAAAGATAGTCAAAGCATTTCACATTTACATAGTGCAGGGTGCCAGTGCAAAGCGATGTTTTTGGAAGCTGTAAGGCTGGATGATGCTGAAGCTGGATGTCATAGAAAGAAAAAACCTTGGACCCGTGATAATAGATCCCTGATGATGAAGTTTATTAATCCTGCATCTTAAACGCCCTTAAGTACAACAATAGGTGTCACTATAAGGCACTGTCTGATAGGCAAGGATGCAACAATGCTTGGTATTAATTCTTACGACAGTCCAATGTTCCCCTTCTCTTCACATGTCGCGCTCTGTCTTTAAAACAAAATTTTTCCTGGAATGCTGCTTCTATAACGGTCTAAGTGATTTAAACACGACCGATCAAATTTGTGTCTTACACTTTATAAGTAGCTCAGAATGGTTCCATGAGAAGGCGCAATTTTCAAAATCCACTTGAAATATAAAGAGACCTTCAAAGGTTTTTTCATATAAGATAACCACCTCCACCTGACAGATTTATAACTGAAGAAAATTTTGGCATCGAATACAAATAATGAGGTGTTCATCAGGCTTTCTGAAACACCTCCTTCTTTTCCAACACTTACAGCAAAATCCTATTCTTGGAAAGTTATTGCAAGCCAACTCAGTTTTCAGTTATGTCTTTTGTGATGATAAATGCCTATGATCCCATTTATGTAACAACAAATAAAACATAAATCATATTGAGTGCTATACACGAAGCCAATAAAGCTTGAAAATTTTAAAATTACCATAAAAGATTTTGCCCAACCAGACCATTAATAGAAGCCAGAAGTTTGTGCGTATACAATGGCAAAGAATAATTAAAACTTTTACGTTCATAACTTTTGAGAAGCTTAGTTGATCTGAATCAAATTTTATGAATTTTTCCATCAAGAGCAAGTATCCTTGGTGAAGATTTATGTAAGGCTTAGAGAGATGTACACAAGAAAACTTGTACAACCAGCTTTTATTGCGCAGAACTTTGAATAAAAAACAAAGATTTGGTTTTACTTAAGACGAAAATGTAAACATCCCTTAAGTTCATATATCCCTCTCCCTCAGGTCGTATAGAATACTTTAATAGAAAGTTGAAGGACGATATCGCTAGTCTGTCATTATTGATGTTTGTTAAGACTTTACCTAAAGAAAATTGTTTAAATTTTTAAAATTACTTGCTTGTGTACCTGCCTAAAGGAGGTAGGAGTTTCGAGTCTAGAAGAACTGCCAAGGCCGGCGCGATCAAAAACTTAATTTTGAGACTCTTGAAAAATAGCCAACCTATGGTTTTTTGAGTGTATTTCGGTAACTTATTCTAAAATTCAAAACGCATGTATAAAGTTGAATTAGTTTTCAAAAGCATTACGGACCATACACTCTTATAGTCTCCAACAAAAAGATCCAAATAAAGAAAGAACATTCGATAATGGCCGGCCATGGCAGTATATACTCGTTTCAGGAATAGGTTGTGTCTTTCCGACGTTAATTTGCTCTGTCATTGTATTCTCATTTCATTCAACTCAACTACAAAACTGTTTGAAGTAGGCGTTGGAGTGGTGTCTGTTCTGAGTGTGGACATGCCATACAAAGGCCACATGACTTGAGAAGTTCATTGTGCTACATATCAGCAACTTTTACTACACTTTTTTGTGTGATATTGTTGTCTGCCAGACAAATAGGATCCATCGCCCAAAAAGTCGGCCATCTGTAAGGAGCTCAGTGCGGTATCATCGCCTTCACTTGGGTGAAATTATTGTGTTAGAGATAAATTTAAGAACCAAAAGGGCGTGAACTCGTTAGTGCGTTCACATTTACTTGGATTAAATTTTTAAATTAATTTTTCAGGTTTGAAATCGGGGATGGCTATGGCTGCCTAACTATCTCCGTACTTTAAATTATGTTCAATGTGAATTCTAAGTACGGTCAAATATAAAAACTAAAAAAGCATAAAAGAGTTGAATTTAATTTATCTGAAAAAATCAACACAACGTTTTAAAACAGTTTGAATTTTGATGGTCAAAAAGACAAAAAGGGCTTCGGCAACTATCTTCAAAATGTCTTAATATGCCTGTTTTCAACGGATACATTTTTAACTAATTTGTTTAAGAACCGATATTGGCTAACAAGACATATAAAGAAACCATAACTTAAGCGAGGGCAAAAAAAATAATGGTTTAACTGGTTTAAAACTGCGGTTTTAACGTATTTAAAAAAAAAAGTCGAGAAAAAATGTGAAAAAAATTTTGTCCCTACGACTAACTCCGTTGCTGTAAAACCGAATTGTTTAAAAAAAATATCACACGAATCAAGAATTATTTGAAATTTTGGGAAAAACTATAGGGAGCATTAATTTTGAGCGGATTTCAAGATTTGGATCGAAAGCTTCAAAAACATTTTAAAAACCAGTGAGTAAGTGCTACAGTGTGTACAGTTAAGTACACACACACTGTAAGTTACAGTCCGTAAAACGGACCGTTGAATACCCCATCCTATCCCACATTGTTAAATGCTGATGACATGGTTATTTTTTGACATTTTGAAGGTAATGCAAACTTCTAAGAGTGGCGTGGTCCAACCGCCCCTAATGCTTACTTGGTGGCGCTACAGTCCGGGGTGGACCTGGGCCTCAGCCAACAAGCTTCGCCAGGCAACTCTGTCTCTAGCTAGCCGTCTCCAGTTTCGCACGCGAAGTTGGCTGAGGTCCCCTTCCACTTGCGTGCGCCACCTGAGTCTCGGTGCTCCTCTACCGCGCCGTCCCTGCGGTGTAGATTCGAAGATTTTCCGGGCCGGGGCGTTGGTGTCCATCCGCTCTAGATGACCCAGTTATCATAGCCGTTGTGTTTTGACTCTTTTGGCTAGGTCGGTATCGCTGTACAGCCCGTACAGTTCGATGTCATATTTCCTCCTCCACTCCCCGTCTATGCAGACGGGACCGTAAATCGTCCGAAGAATTTTCCTCTCGAAGCAGCCTAAAGTGTTTTCATCCGCCTTTGACAGGGTCCATGCTTCTGCACCGTAAAGCAGGACTGGGATGATGAGGGTCTTATACATGGACACTTTAGTTGCTCGAGAGAGGGCTTTGCTACTCAATTGCCTCCTTAGCCCAAAGAAAAAGCGATTATCAAGAGTTATCCTTCGTTTGATTTCAGCGCTGGTGTCATTGTGTGAATTGATAGCGGAACCCAGGTAGACAAAGTCCCTAACTACCTCAAAATTATAGCTGTCGATGGTGATGTTTTGTCCAAGACGTCGGTGTTGGGTGTCTTTTCTTGATGACAGCATATATACTTGGTTTTGCCCTCATTGACTGCTAAACCCATATTCGCCCAATTCGCTTTGTTCTACCGATTATGTCAATGTCGTCTGCGTATGCGAGTAGTTGAACGGACTTTTGAAAGATTGTACCTCTGGTGTTGGCGCGAGAGTTCTGCACAATTCTCTCAAGTATGATGTTAAAGAAGTCGCATGACAGCGCGTCGCCTTGTCTAAATCCTTTTTTGCCATCAAAGGGGTCGGTGAGGTCTTTGCCGACCTTGACGGAACAGCGTGAGTTTTCCATCGTCATCTCGCACAGACTGACGAGTTTTGCAGGGATGCCAAAACTAGATATTGCGCTATATAGCTTGTCTCTATAGATGTTGTCATACGCGGCCTTGAAATCGATGAAGAGGTGGTGTGTATCGATTTGGAATTCCTGGGTTTTCTTCAAGATCTGCCGCAGTGTGAATATTTGATCGATGGTGGACTTTCCTGGCCTAAAGCCACACTCATATGTGCATATCAGATTGTTGACAAATGGCTTCAGGCGTTCACACAGTACAGCAGAAAATATCTTCTATGCGATGTTAAGAAGACTTATGCCCCTGTAGTTGGCACAACTCAGAGGGTCTCCTTTCTTCAGGATCGGGCAAACATTGCTGAGGTTCCATTCGTCGGGCATGCTTTCTTCCGACCATATCTTGCAGATGAGCTGGTGCATGCTCCTAACCAGCTTATCGCCAGCGGATTTAAAAAGTTCGGCAGCTAGGCCGTCTGCTCCGGCTGCTTTGTTGCACTTGAGCTTAGACACAGCTACTTTCCCCTCCTATAGGTCGGGTGGGCGGTATCGTTCGTATGCTTCGTCGGTAACGTCTTCGCTCGGGTTGAATGGTTCATTCTGCCTGTGAGAACCATTCAACCAACCATTCAACAAATGGTTTCTCAACCGCCCCTAATGAGAAACCACATATATATCCAAGTAACACTTAAATGTACGTAAAAATGCAATTTTTTGGTCTAAATTTAATATTTTTGAAAAATCGACCCTTAAAAGGGGGCGTGGCTAAAAACTTTGTATCAACGAAATCTGGACTGAAGTCTCGTTTACCCAACCTGCTACTTTTTTTGTTTCATGCTTTCCTAAATTAGGCTCAAGGCTAGTCGAAATTAAGTTTTTCAGGCAAATTTTAGGTTTTTCTTCAATTCTGCCTCCAAATATGGGCGTGGCCCAGAGTCCTGTATAAACAAAATGTAGTTTGTTTATACAGGACTCTGGGCCAAATGTTTTCTACATAAAATATTAAAGAATTTTTTTTTAATTTTGAGCAAAAATATTGAGTAAACTACAATTTACTATTAAAATAGATGCCACGCCCACTGGAGGATATTTACCAATTAAATTTGTCTTTTTTGTGTCTTACATTCATTAGGAGATGCTAAGTGTCTTTAGCCGGATTTCAAAAATTTTTATACTTGTACTGCTTCGCATGACGTGGACCTTTAAGGACTGACGTGGAAATTTAAGGCCTAAAAACATGTGACATACAGACGGACGGACGGACGGACGGACATGGCTCATTCGACCTTAAGGGCATATGATCGAGACCGAATTGTAAGTCGAATGAGCCATGCCCGTCCGTCCGTCTGTCCTTCCGTCCGTCTGTGTGTCACATGTTTTTAGGCCTTAAATTTTGAGCTAGGAACTTGAAACTTGATATCTGTTCTTTCTAGCTCCCGAAGCAGTACAAGCGTAAAATTTTTTGAAATCCGCCCACTGACACGCCCACTTTACTTAGTAGCATGAAAAATCAAAGTTGTCACAGGAAGCTGAAATTTGGTATGCGATATCCTCGCTTAAGAGTTTTATGACTGGCATTTAAAAAAAGCGAATACCGCCCCCTTGTGGGCGTGGTCATACTTAATATGCATTCTAATATACGATTTTTATTTGAAATATTTGCTTTAAATCCAACAAACTAGCACTATCAAATGTTCTGATATGTGCTTAAGCTATCAAATCAAGTGAATAAATTTTCGCCACGCCCACTTTTGGGGGCGTTTTTAAGTGTAAAAAATTTTTAATATGAAAATGTAATCAACACGTGTATACCACTTCTGATAAAAAATATAAACAAAAATACGATAAGGGGTAGATGCCACGCCCCTTTCTTAGGGAGAAGATTCTTAACTGAGAAACTCTAAATACAATTGAAGTTAAATGAAACCGAAATTTAACAACCAAGATTTATGACCCAATTCGGAGCTTGACAGTGGTCAAATGGGATGGGGTATCCAACGATTCGGCTAAGCGGATTGTAACCCGCCCACTAGTTAAATTATAAAAAAAGCTGTTTCTAGCTAAAATACTCTACAATGGCAACATTTTAAACCCGAATTCACAGATCTTATTTAATTAAGTCGGAAATTTGCTAGGTTTTTTTTTCAGACAACTGTGCTAGGTTAGAAACCTGCTTAAAGATTGGCGAAGAGTCATAAGTCCAAAGGCCAAAAGTTCATAATAGACTTGTGACTTGTGTTTTTAACGTTTTTCTTGTTGACCTGCATGTGAAGAGTCTTTAGCCTTTTGAAGAACTAGAAACTCCTTGCAGCTAGGGGCGCAAAAGATTCCCGGTTGAAAAGTACTGATCTGAACTAATCCTCCCGACATCATGCCAGCTTTAATGCCAGGCTAACCACCTCAGATTTAATGACCTTTCAAATTTGAGCTGGCATTCAGCACTCCTATTAGCCAGAGAATGTCTTTCGGGCCGCCAGACCTAGAAGTTCAGACTCGGGCTATCGACCTTACTTATATACTGCGCCTGCGCCGATCTCTAAAACCGCCAACTTGATACAGTCAGCTGATGTCTCTTCTGGCACCTTTCTAATGCCAGCTCCCGTCCATGAAGGTTGGTGGTGCAAGCGTGGGATAAACCAGCTGTAGGATGATTGAAGATAAATGGGGTTTCAAAAGTTTCCAGTTATCGGAGCTTATCCGAGTTTCCTCGTCACCCATGGTCCATATGATACAGAAGTTCAGATGGATTGTTGATAGGCCTACATACCTATAAGCTTGTCTTCGTCTTCTTCGGGATTTTTTAAGGGCCGGCCAACCTGAGACCTGGATTTCTTGTAAAGTCTGTTCAGGGTTGAAAGCTTGCTACAGGGCTCCTTTCCAAAACGAGTTGACTCCTCTTGGTATAGTGCTATTTGAAAGCCCTCAGAATCTATTTGACTGACTTCCCTTAGCTTACCTCCAGAATAAGTCGTTCCAGGCTTATCTCTGAGCTCCCATCAGATTTCGCTCCCGAAGCAGGTTGACAACTGTGGATGCGTGCTCCTGCAAGATTTGCAGACTCTTGGTTACACACACTCTAATTCGCCTCTTTTTTTTCAGGAGACTCGTTAGACGTCCACGCACCTGCGGTTTTCGTAAAACAGAATACTGAGGCTCAGCACCTTAATTGCTTTTTTCCCTGTCGCGGCACAAAACTGATGATGCAGAGTTGAAGCAGGTTGTTTTATGGTAGGTTGGATTAGGGTGGCGGCCTCCAAAGCTGAAGACGCCCTCAAATCTGTCTCCGTTTCGGTTTTACTTTACAAACTTCCTTTGGTATGGTTTGCTATATAAGGGTTAGTAGACAAATCTTGATTCGTCAGACTTCTGAGCCAAGCGTAGCTGGTTAAGCCATGGGATGGCGCTAATGTCAAGATTCCTTCCGAAAACGGAGGAAAAGTAGAGTAACTAATTGGAACTGCTGTGTCGGTATAATATAGGATCTGAAATTAATTTCTTTGAATCTGAGCTTCTGCTATAGCTAACCAGTACAAGGTGGATATGGAGTAACCACGTTTGCTGATTTCTCCACTACTCGCGGATACTCTCCACTACTATATGTCTACTTGCGACCGGATTTGAAGTACTACCGTTCTTGGGAGCTCATTTCCTTGCCCTTATAATTTGTGTATCTTGAACACTCAGGCGATGACCTCTTGCTAAGATCGTTCGCTAATTTTGAAATAAGAATTATTATAATTTAATGTAAATTCCTCAAATAGGTATTTCTATTTTCCATATAACATGCTTATAGTCTACTCGCTGTACGAGATAGAAAGATACTACACAATGGCATTTTGACTCCTTGAAGTTTTTTTTTTAAATTCACGAAATATCAATAGAAAACTTCTATTGGGCTCTTAAACTATCCATTTAAAATAAATTTTCTCGTTCCATTCATTTCTCACACAAAACTAGTTCCATAAATGGACACATGTCATTTGAAAAGAAAACAGCAAAAACCTAATCTTGCTTTGATACCTTACCTCTATATTTCTATAAACTCCCTCGAAAGTACCTACATTGAGTTTTTGCAAGTCAATTGTGTAAGGACGACAATATCCATCATAAATGGGTTCAAATACGAGCATGTCCAATTCAATTTCAGTCGCTTTCAAATAAACTCATAAAAATCCAAAAGCAAATAAATTACAAGAGTGTAGGTAGGTTCCTACACTCTTGTGCAGAAAATACCAGAAAGATAGCCGCCCTACTATACGCGCCGCCCATATTTTCAAATACGGAGGTGCAATTTTTATTATCTGTCAAACGTGGTTCGTCCTCACACAACCTCAACGCCCCCTTTCAGAACCGGCTCACAGCATAATTTCAGGTGCATTTCAGGTATCCTCGTCCCTGTTCACTGGCATTGAAAAAAGCTCGAGTAGCTTCAAAGCAATTTCATCCGTTCTTTGTGGGCTGTTGAAGATTCGTTCCCCACATTCGTGTTTCACAGTCAGATATATACGGAAAAATTGTATGACACAGAGATGTAACACCTATATAGGTATACCTAACCTATACACAGCATTTTCTTTTCATTACCATCATTTGACATTTCATTCACTAAACCATCCCCAGTCACCATGAATGGGCCACCCTTGCTCACGTTCTATATCCTTTCTCCATTCCAGATGATTTCTTTTGCGAGAATTACTTGCTCAGCCCTGGTTTTGGTATTGCTGGCAATCAAAATCGGAAACGCTTGCAGAGTTTCGGAATTTCCCTGTCGCGGCAGCAGTGTTTGTGTACCTCTGGATAAGTACTGTGACGGAAGGGACGACTGCGGGGATGCCAGCGACGAGCCGAAATATTGTACCGGTGAGTATGTTCAACATTTTTAGGCAAACAAAAGCAGCGAAAAAGTTGTGTATACACATTTAAGGAAATATTTTTGTGTTGTGGGTGTTGAAGGGTAGAAAGCACGCCTACGGCGAACGATTAGCCAAGCCACCCCATGCATAATGGGTATGTGTGTGCGCTGTGTGGTGGCTGGAATCATCAAATTAAAGGGATGATTGAACAATTTTTTTTTTTCCAAATTTCATGTGAAATGAAAAAAAGGCAAGGTTCCTCTCGGTTCTAAAAATATGTTTACCCACCGCGCCGATAGGCTCTAGCTGCGTGCCGATACAAATTGCAGATTTTCACTTTCATAACGTGGCGCTCGCCTCCCTATAGAACAGCTTGGGGGTACCCACCCACCACGACACTCGCCTTCCATTGTCTTTAGCTGTGAAACTCAAACATCGCGCAAAAAGGCAGAGTGGGTTATATCATGGCAGTAAGGACTCCATTTAAGGACATTGACTGCGTCTAAAAGGAAATAAAATGCTTTAGCCCGCCTCGTGGGAGCTAGCGTAATGAGCTTGTAATTTATGCTCGATATTCAAATTAAGCAGATTTGAAGCTTGCGGTGGGTTACACGCTTTGCGTCTTTGCAAAATTTCATTAAATATTTCGTACATGCTTCGCGGTTAAATTGAGGAACATGGAGGTATTAAGTGGTGATTGGTGCTTGTTCGCGCTTCCAGATAGATGCGGTGAAAAACTTCGGGTCTTCTTTTATTTTCCCTCCTAATAAATGCAAATTGAAGTAATTTTAGTGAAACGGTATTTTTTAGGATTACAAGCACAAAGGGAAAGCTTTTCGTTTAATTTTCCCTGTGCAATGCAAGTTTAAAAATTTAAGTGTTTAATGAGAGGATTGTGCTCTGCCAGGGTAGGTACATTATTATGTAATAGGCGTTTAATAGTAGCCAAGACCTTTGTACAATGGGGGCGCTTGTATATATTTTTTTTTTGAATTATAACCTGTCGGCTTTATAGTCCGAAAATGAACTTGAATAACTTGCCGCTATAAATTAATTGTGGATTTTGCGGGCTCGAGCGAAATTACTGGGTACCCCAAGTTTCGGGAAATTAAAAATTAAATTGTTAAACAAATAATTATGCTACGATGGTGCACACGCGAAAAATGTTCACCATAACAAATAAAGGATCTATCAAAACTTTACCAAAATCTTGAGAAAGTTTGGGGTACTATTGACAAATAAAAATTTTACGTTAGCAGAGGATACGATTTCTAGATGCTGTGATGGTGTGTAAAGTGATTTGCAAAACGGAAAACATGTCTGAAAACTCTAAGGCCACCAGAAACTATACAGAAAACCCAGGAATTTAAAATCGATACCACCACCTTCTCATCGATTTCAAAGCCAGCTACAGAGACGAGCTATACAGCGCAATGTCAAGCTGCCAAACTCGTCAGTCTGTGCAAGAAGGCGATGAAAATCTCACGCTGTTCCATTAAGATCAGTAAAGATCAAGTAAAGATTAGTAAAGATCAAGATCAAACCTCACCGACCCGTTTGAAGCCAAAAAAGGATTTAGACTTCTTTGACATCATACTTGAGAGAATTGTGCAGAACTCTCGCGCCAACACCTGTGTTGTGCCCCAGCACAATCTTTCAAAAGTCAATTCATCTACTCGCATACGGAAACGACATTGATATAATTGGAAGAACAAAGGCGTGATGTCAGTGAGTCCTTCGTGAGTATTGGGACGGAAGCGGCGAATATGGGTTAAGGAACGGGGGCAAATCCAATTATATGCCATCATCAAGAAATGACATTTAACACCAACGTCTTGAACATAAACATTACCAGCTATAACTTTGAGGTAGTTAGGGACATTATCTTCCTGGGTTCTGCTATAAATGACACCAGCGCTGAGATCAAACGAAGCATAACTCTTGCCAATCGCTTTTTCTTTGGGCTAAGAAAGCAATTAGTATCCAAGCCTCCTCTCGAGCAGCTAGAGGGTCCATTTATAAGGCTCTCATCATCCTAGTCCTGCTTTAGGAGACAGAGCTGACTGACAAAGCTTGAGGGCTGAGGCGCAGGTGGACTCCAGATTGTAGCGCCATTTTAAGTTAGTAAGACTCAATGCGAGTTTGTTCTTCGTCGCACTTGCGAGTTGCACTTCGTCGTACTCAGGTCAAATCCAGTCAGAGGCAAAGTTTTAATCGGGCGGATTTACTACTGTTGACGACCGAAAAGAAAACGAAACATGGACAACAAGCTTCGAATCTACACATTGAATGTTAGGTCCCTTAACAGATTATTTATTACGACAACCAAAGAAATCCCTTAAATGAGGCTTAGTCTTCACTTCGATCCGTGACTAACCTCATATGCGTGCGCGTCTTTGCCCCTACAGAGGGTAAAAAGTCCGGGCGGTCCGACATTTCACACTGCATAGGTTGGCCACATTCCTTAATTGTGGTTCAAAGTGTTTAAACATAAGTAACAGAGAAGGTCTATTGCAGACAGCTAAACGGCTTAATAAGTATAAGTAAAAACTATGCGAGCAAACAGAGGGTGAAGGTGATGACGCCAAAGATGTGTGCTACATTCTCCTGAAAATAACGTTTGAGCTGAGAAATGCCTAAGCTTCAACATAAGGATCTTGATACAGCTGGAAAGCGTCAGCCTGCACATGACCTCCAATAACGGATTTAGGCTGAACGAATTCGCTGCGGGCCGACGCGTTATAGTAGTTAATATCTAGACAGTTTCCGCTTTGCAACATCCATAAAAGGGAAATGGAGATTTCTTGACCAATCAACCGTCAAATTGACCGACTCGACGTAACGCAGTCTCCTACTATATCCCATCTCTTCGGATGTTATGTCCACTCTGCGGATGTTCGAACTTTCCAAGGGGGCCAGCACTAACTCGGATTACTACCTCGTTGTAACCAAGGTAAAACTGCGGATATCGCGACCAACACCAAGAAATGCTGTAAGGAAGTTTGACATCGGCAGGCTACAATCTTAAGGTCTAGGTCTTCCTCTCAAAACTTTCTTCGGAGTCCTATGCAGAAAGCATCAGGTGTTGATAACTAATGGCGACTTTGCCAAAATGCTGTCAGATATGCCGCCTCTGATGTACTGATTTTGCCACGGCAACAACAACGAAATCCCCGCTTTGACAATGAATTCCTGCAAGCACATGCAGCTTAAAAATAGGCATACAAAGCGACTCTGCACAGAAGGCGAAGAGGCTCGTGAGCTCTACGAGCATAGGAGGAACACCAGGAGGAGGAGAATGTACGAGAAGCACGCGATTGAAGAGATAAAATGGAGAGATGCTATATCAAGATTGAGGTTCGAAAATTTTACCAAAGGATCAAGGGCCTGTCATGGGCATAGAGTTCTACTTGAAGCCCGTCCCACCAAGGAAACATGGTTATGAAATTGCAGTGAGTGCAGAGGATTTTGAAATACAATTTCTGAGGACTCTTTCACAGCGAAGACAAATCGAATCCCGCTGTCAGGTAGAATAGACCATTCAACCAGGGCGAAGAATTTACTATATGACGCCTACAAACGATACTATACACCCTACCTGGATGAAGTGAAAGTAGTTATGTCTTAGTCCAATAAAGCAGCCAGTGCTAACGGCCCAACTGCCGAACTTTTATTTACGCTGGGAATGAGCTGAGGATCATGCACCTGCTCATTTGCCAGACACAATGAAGGAAAACATGCTCAACGATTGAAACTTCAGTATTGATTGCCTGATTCTCAAAAAAAGAGAGCCTCTGTGTTATGCCAACTGCAGAGTCATCAGTCTTATCAACATCGGAAGCTCTGAACACTCTGCTGAACCTAACACCGCTTGATATACAGATAAAAAAAACTTGCTGGCAATAGTGCGCTACAGCTCACTAACTTAAACTATTTCAAGAGCAATAGCTACGGACACGGCTCGATCCTGTCGGAGCTACTGCCAGGCAATCCAACTTAAACGGATGAAATTCCCTCCCTTGTCGACTTCGACACACCGTATAAAGTCATTTATCCAGTGCGGGAAAACTGGGCAAATAATGCAATTGTCAGACCTAATGAAAATCCAATTTTCACAGACGGTTCGAAAACAGGGGAAGGAACAGGTTCTGGTATCTGCTCAAAATACCCGGAACTAAATGTATGCTTAAAACTATCGAAGTGTCTATCGGTTCTGGCTGTACTTACGGCGGCCGAGCTTTGCAGATGAGATCGATATTCGGCAGAGATATCGCCATTTACATCGATAGCCAGGCTACGCTTAAGGCAATGGAATCGATCAACATCAAATCTGATATATTCGGGGGCTGTCGCAAAATGCTTAAGGCAGTCAGAACCGGGTGGGACTGTGCTGGATGCCAGGACACTGCGGTATAGAGGGTAACGAACAAGCTTAAGAGCTTGCAAAAAAAGGAGGGCTCCTTGGAAACAGTGTGGTTTCTAACATTAAACCACCCCTCTTCGTAGTAGAGACACTATTGTCTGGCTGGACACAGGGTATCTTAGTCCCTCTGGCCACGACTAGACGAAAAAGGATCGAAGGCACTATTAATACTGAGCAGGGACAAGCTTAAGGCTTTTGTGAGAATTCTGACAGTACATCGCCTCCTGAGGAAACACGCAAGGAGGCTCAGGCTTTCTGACACGGATATTTGTCGATTCTGCAGTGATCTGCAGGCGGTTGAGGATATGGTACACACATGCTGTGCGAATGCGAGGCAATTTTGCGAGTGGGCAGAAAATACTTGGGGGAAGATTTCTTTGGAAGTTTGGAAGAGGTACACGGCCTGTTTTTGCCTGTTTTTGCCTGTTGAATGTTTTTTTCAGCTGGTTCCCCAGGGATCGCGATGGACCCGTTTTGGTGCCTAGTGCCTGTGTGGTCCTTTTCACCACACCCTGTTTAACCTAACCTAACCTATCATCGGATACAAGATCTTGTTTTATTGTATGTTCTGTGTAAACGTGTAAAGCCGTCTGTCTTTAAACTGATAGGTCCATATGAGTGTGGGCTCATGCCAGGAAAAGTCAGACGTCGATTAAAAAATATTCACACACAGAACACCTAGGAATTCACAATCGATACCTACCACCTTTCCATCGATTTCATCATGATGTGAGTTCTAACAAATCACATCAGATAGAATTGAGAGAGGCACACCCTGCCAAAGGCGTAAGCTTGCTTGATAGGCTGCTTCCAGAGTAAAATCCTTCGGTCGATTTATGGTCCCGTATGCATAGACAGAGATTGGAGGAAGATATAGTATCGAACTGTGCGAGCTGTATAGTGACACTGACCTAGTCAGAAGAGAAAAAATACAATGGCTGCGGTGGCCGGTTCGGTAAATTATAATCTCTCAGAATCTATCCCGCAGGGACATCGTAGTGGAGGAGCACCGAAACTCAGGTGGTGTACACAATTGGAAGGTGACCTCAGTCAATTTTGACATGCAAAACTGTAAACGATTAGGTTGGGGAAGCTTGTTTTCTGAGGCCCAGGCCCCCTCCCCCCTTGACTTTGTTAGTAAGACTTCATTCTAAACGTATATGGTACGTTTTTCCCAATATAGTTTTGCCATAAGGACTTCTTTCATGCTTGAATTTGTAGTGATCGGAACACAGGTAATAGATATTATGTAGTCGATCAATATGTCAATACACTATTGCACAAAAACCTACCTGAATACCATTACTGTTTATTTGTCAAGACTTTGACTCAGGTTCCATATCTGCAGTACTAAGCTAGTCTGATTCGTATCATCTTCTGCCAGCCCGTTGGATGTACCAGAGAGATGAATGGTATCATATGCGTATGTAGGCGATGGGATCATGTATTGACCTCATGATGCTTATGATTAAGTAGCAAGAACTAAACCGATTATGTAAAAGGAAGTGTCGGTGATGCACCTGCCCAGATATGGAATTTACTGCAATGAATGAAGTTATATTTAAAATTGTGGCAGAGCGTTTAGGGTAATTAGGTAATTCTTTCAATCATTGTAGCTGTCATCCAGGTATTTTAATAACCTTTAACTTTGGAGAAATGCCCTGAAATAAAAGTACCTATACGCGCATGAAATTAAATGCATATTTTTTCCTCTTACAATTTTATTTTCAGAAGAGCAGAAGTTGTATTATGAAGTGTTATTTCATTAAAATAAATATTATTATGTTCCTCACAACATTATTATCCATTTAAAATGTATGCACAGCACAAGCAGTAAAAACATTACTCTGCGCATAATTATTGTAACAAATTGACTCCTTTTGTTTTTATCCGCGAATCCTTGTAACCATTAACAATGTTTCCGTATTTTTTTCCCCTTTGCAGTTTGCAATCGAACATACTACGGGGACGTTGGAAGGACATATTCCATAAAAGTGCCAACACCACAATGGAATAAGCTGCCTTTTCTGTGCCACTTGACATTCACAGCATCCGGACATGATCAAGGAGACATTGTTCAGGTAATAAGCTGCTCATTGTTTTAAGGCTGATTCGTATCGCACCACTGCACCACAATATGATAGCTCTTACACTCCATACCGTGAACAGGAGCGATCTCCCATCCCTTGGGATATTTTAAATTTGTGCACCAGGATAGGAGAGAACTTTTGCATTGTCGTCGCTTCGTGGATGCGCACACATAGACACAGTATAGCAGAAACTTGTGAACCATTCAATTGAAGTACATTCCGCCGTGTCCGAAGTACAATCGCGCCCTAGGACCTCCTGCCGCCGCCGGCGAGGTTGTACGATGTTTGCAAAATGCTTGTGTTGTGTCATCGCTTCTTTGCTCAGGCATTATGCAAAAATGTACAATCTCGGTCCGCAACCGCATGTTTCTTGTGTACCGCAGCTAGTTGTGAGGTGCCCCGAAAGGAACATTTTCAGCTCTCAAGTGATTTCAGTGTTCCCGGTAGATGGCAAATAAAATTAACTTAACTTGCTGCTCCTCGCGTTTGTCAGATGCAGTCGCGTGAACCAGGGTTTGCGGCTTTTGTGTCTCCTTCGAGAGGAACCTCAAGATTGTCCCGGTGTAGGGGACACGAGAAAAAGCGTGGATATTGCCACTTCTACACGAGTGGTTATTTGAAGCTAGCATCCACCTGAAATAAATGAATTTCTCGTCCTCGCATGCGACTGCGGGATGGGGATCTCCCGCGTCGCATTCCTTTACGTTAGAAGGTGTTTTTGTTTCTCTTTAAACGCTGCACATCACACTCGAAGGGTTTGGTGTCTAACCATGTACAATGGGGGAAAAATGGCGTTTAAGTGGGGACGTGTGTCGTCCACACGTAGTACATTCGACATTAAAATGTTTCACAGTGTTCCGGCCGAAAGCAAAACCTTGCCGCAGCACATTACCAAGATTCCCAGCGGACTGGCACTAAAATCGCATAGAATCGCATATTCAAAAGCGAGAGAGATGAACACAGAAAAAAGAGGTTTCGTGTCAATCTTCGTGGCTCTTTCGTCACCATGTCACGTAGACACTCTTGACATGGTATGGCCTGGCCGTGCCCGGGGGTGGCTCGTCACACGCCCACGCCCACGCCCACGCAGCACATAGACAGGATCTAGATTTAGGGGATAACGAGCGATGTTCGGCGCGGGAATGGGGCACACGAGATATAACACTGACGAAGAAAAATGGTGGCCGGAGGAACAGAGATTGAGTTGAGATGCGAAAAGAGCATACTAATACCTGTAAATCGTCCGCGGCTCATGTACACAATTGCACACACTGATGCCATAGGAACGTATGTCGTTCGAGAAAAATTTAGTAGAGAGCCAAAGTTGAAAACGTAACCAGCAATTCTGGAAATTCAAGAGGAACTTTTTATATCTTTCTCCGATAAACACACGGATACGTGAACGCCGCGGCTGATCCACCTCGCATGTAGATTTTGCCAGCTTCCCCATCCCTGACTCTTATCCTTACACAAAAGCCGGATAAAGAAATATCAACATGAGCTTGAGGAAGACTCTTTCGTTCATACGCGGGGGCAAGTGGGAATATAAAAAGTTTATGTTTCATATTTCAATACGCTGCTGTTTGTGTATCCAGATTGTCTGGCAAGGAAGGAGCCGCCACCACCGCCCAGGTCTCTCAAATGTCAATTTATATTTGGAGGATAATTGATTTGATAGAAAGCGGCGGGCGAGTGCGGGACTCGCTGGGATGCGAATGAAAATAAGACATCGATGTCACGCTGAATTTATTATATGTTTGTGATGAATAGATATTAGATAATTTGCGTTAAGGTCGTTATCGGGACGATGAAAACGTGCTTCACAGTTAAGGCTTTGAAAATTGCTTCTGATAAGTAGATATGTTTTTTCATCGCTCTTGAGTGGATGTCCCATGAAATTTTCAATTTCAGAGCTTAAATGTAGCTCATGTTACAGAAACGATGGGGTGCCCGAAGTTATTATCCTTCGGGTTGACTTTGTTCTTAACACAGAAGACTGTGATAACAATTAAAAAAAGTGCTTAGAATTGTTGTCCAAAACAATTTTGAGGGTGGGATGACATTTGAATATCTGATATTGTTCACGGGTTTCAAGGGCTCCTGGTTTTAGGAAGCTTAGTTGAAGGATGTAGGTCAAGTAGGTATAGGTACATAATTTATTTCAACAAGCAAAATGGAAGCAGAAAGGAAAATTTATGACAGATTCGGTTTCCGACAGGTGATCCTAAACCTTGTTTGCCAGTTTTTGGGCTTCGCATTCCATCTTTGAGATAATAATCGACTTGCATAAATTGGAATTTCGTAGAATAGAATAACTATTACTAGAACGGCAAGTTTGGCAAATTTGGAAAATTTTTTCATGAGTAGTCTCTTCTTCAAACACTGATTAATTTGATTTAGTTTAATATTGAAAAGTGTGTACAGCTTTGAATTCTTTGCAAAACTTTCAACAATAGATGCCAAGGGCTTTGTCTGTAACTTTTAAGCGAATTCGATCAGGTAAATTTTATTAGTTTCAATAGATTTATATATAAGAAGTCCAGCGGCCATAAAATTCACGTTAATAAATAGTATCTATTAAAATGCATTTTTTCTTCACTATTTTTTTTTTAACTCTTAAGAATAAATTAAGTTTGAGTGTTGCCAAGTAGTTTTAACTTACGTCGCCAATTAAGGCGTTAGTTCTTGTATATAGAGTTTTAAGGGCGCATATAAAAATATCAATACAACAGTTATATCTAGATATTCCGGGGAGGATATAGTTTTTACCACGAAACCTTACTAACAATTTCTTCTTCCATTCATTTAAAAAACAATTGCTTACACCCCTTGAGTTACACCTCTTGAGTCTTCCGGGAAAAGTATTTGCGAAGGTGTTGGAAACGCGTTCCAGAGCTGTAATCGAGCCTTTGTTACGGGAAGAACAGTTCGGCTTTCGGCCTGGCAGAGGCACAACCGACCAGCTTTTTTCTCTGAAGGTTATTCTTGAGAAGGCCTGGGAATATGCCAAACCGGTCTATGCGTGTTTTGAAGATCTGGAAAAGGCGTATGATCGAGTCCCTCGGGATACACTGTGGAGAGTTTTGCAGAACTATGCGCTGAGTGGGCCTCTTCTGAGAGCCATTCAGTCTTTGTATGGAAACTGCAGAAGCTGTGTACGGATAAATGGCGTCAAATCCCATCCTTTTGATGTGCGCGTTGGACTTCGCCAGGGCTGTGTTCTGTCGCCGCTCCTTTTCATAGCATATATGGACTGGATGGTGAGGCGCAGTCTTGGTGAGCAATGTTTCGAATTGGCTGGCATCAGGATGAGCCATCCCAACAAACATACTCTCGAGAGATGTGCTCTACAAATCTAGAAAAACCTCTTATAAGGCTCTCGTAAAACTCTTGAGTACTCTCAGAACATAATTTTTTTTTTATTAAATTGAATTTCACTCTCATAGTACTCTCATTAGAATGGTAAAAAGCTACCAGAGTAAAAAAGATGTTAATTTCCATTATGAGAGCATATTTGGTTCTTGTTATGTGAGTTCAACTCTCGTTTTACTCTCAAAGAGTAAAAGTATTATAAGGAGCATCCTTATGAGAGTCAAAGTATCGAAGTACTCATAAAAATACTCTTTTCAGTCTAACACTCTTGTTTTGAGACCGGATGGCTGATAAAAATACCTATTCATGTCACTTCAAAATAATGGCGTTCCACCATCCGTCAAAAGTAATTTTGCCAGTGTGCTTGCGGTGGCAGTAGTTTTTTAATTATTGCATTTCTTTATGGAGAAAAAAGGGTAGGTATCTCTGCAGCACAAATCGTCATCGAAAACCTATTCATTGTCTGGTTAGCCAGCATGGATTGACTGACTTCTACACGCAAACTCCAATGACGTCCGATTAACATTTACTTTAGCGAGCAAATGTCATAACGTGCGTATGCTGTAATCTTTATATTCCTTCATTCATGTGCACGCGGCAATGATGTTGAGCGATGAGCTATCATTTATAGTTTTTTTTTTAAACCGATTGTTTTCGTGGCGCTTTGTTTTTATCGAAGTAAAATGTTAACTTTAGCAGATAAATTTTCAGTTGCACAAAGTTCTTGCATATATAACCTCAGAAAAAATATTATTAAAGTCAATAATGTTGATGACAATAACACTTTATTTTAGAAGTATATATTGTTCTTTTTTTTACTTTATACCCTTATGAAAAATTAAAGCATTTTTGGCACACAATATGATAAAGATGACACGAAGATTGTTTGTTATATGTTTCTCTCTCTGTCAAACAAGACTACGTCTTCACATCCCATAAGAAGAACTTATTGTCTTATTATGAGACCGAATAGCTCTTGCAAGGAGAGTTTAAAACTTTTTATCAGATCAAATAACTCCCATAAGTGGGGCCATTTAACTCCCGTAAGACTCTCTTAAGCGCTCTCGTAGTACTCTATGAGAGACAAATTCAAGAGGCAAGCTCTTGGAGAATACTCTCATAAGACTCTCGTAGAGTGTTATGAGAGAGAAAATGTTAGTTGGGATCTGCTTTTCGCAGATGATTTGGCCATCCTTGCATCATCCAAAGAGGAACTTCCACGAGCACTGGATAAGTTTGCAGCCATCTGTGGTGATGCTGGGATGAAAGTAAACGTGAACAAATCGGAAGTGATGGTTGTTTCCCGAACTCCTGTGCAGTGTATCCTGCGCATAAATGGAGTTCCATTAAAACAGGTGGAGAAGTTTAAGTATCTCGGGGTCTTTTTCACGAAAGATGGGAGGAGTGATACTGAAATGTCAGTATTCGTGGGAATCTTAATGTTGAGCAGCTTCTTCTCCGAGTGGAGCGATCGATGGCTTGGACACGTTGTTTGCATGCCCCCTGAAAGACTTTCTAGACAGGTCATGCTAGCCGAGCTGCGAGCGCGTCGCCCAAGAAACAGGTGGTGGGATCAGTTAAAGAACAGGTAGGGATCGCGCGGGAGTCTCTCGAGTTGGTGGCGGAGGATTGAAATCGATGGAAAGACCATTTAGCCACCCTCGCTCCGCGACCCTTTTAAAGGATAAGCGGCTTTGGAAAATGATGATGATGATAGTTTTTAATTTATTGATTTGCAGTGTAATGTTAAATGTCTTAAGTAAAGTAAAAATTAATTGAAATAAAGAAAAACCCCCGAAGAAGCAAACAAAAAATTTGCGAAACGTAGGAAATATGGAATTATCTGACTATTCAATTGCATAAGAAGAAGACGACCAAACAGCCCAAAGGAAAAACAAGGCATAAAGAAGAAATAAACAAAAAATTGGTCCACAAAAACTATCAACAAAATGAATTTTTTTGGTTTAGATTCCATCTTTTTATAAATTCGTCCCCTGAAAGGAGGCGTGGCTTAAAACCTTGTATGAACTAAATCAAGAATAGCGTTTGGTTAAGCTGGTTGGATGGTTTAATTTTAACTAATTTTTCATACCCGACCGAGGGTAAATTAATTTTAATGCATAGCTTGAAACGCAGTCAAAAAATTATCGTAGACCCTTAAGATCCTTAAGAGTTATGATCGAGAGCGATAGGCAAATCGATTTAGTCATGTCCGTCCGTCCGTATGTAAGGTTATAGGTCTTCAAAATCAAGCTAGAGAGCTGAAACTTGGTACGCGGCTTGTATCTTCTATTGCACAGACAAAGTGTGAAAATTGTCTTAATCTGTTAACGGTCACGCCCACTACTGGCTTCAATTAAACGTTTTCTTTCAAAATGTTTTCTGGTCAAGTTAGACATGGCATAAGAACTTAAATTTTGGTATTGAGCAATATTGGCCTAAGACATTTAACGAAACAAAATTTGGACCGTCCACAATATAGACCCTGCCTACTTTTACCACGTTAGATCTTCAAAAACCAAATTTCTCGGAAAATTTACTCCAAATCGAAAAAAAACTTCAGAGACAAATGTTAAAGATATTATTAATTGCTAAGTTTGCTCAATACAAAGTTTTGAGCTCCGCCCACTTTTAAGGGGCGTTTTCGGAATGAACAGTTTTTTTTTCTGAAATTATTTTCGTATTTACCGTATTTTCTCATTATTCTAACGAAACTAATTAATTGATTTTAATTTTCAGTCTATGCCCACTTTTGGGGGCATGGCCTTTACAAATATTATATGAATTCGGGCCAAGAAACTATTGTGTTATATGGTACATAAGAAGATTTTGTGTTATATGGTACGTAAGAAGATTTTGTGTTATATGGTACATAAGGTCGGGTGTATAGAAGTTTGTCACAGATGAGCTCTTGCACTTACCCACTTGTTCTTCTTATAAAATTCAGCTTAGGGCCATTTGACTCTACGTTTCTCTGAAGAATTTCAAGTTTTTCTTCAATTCTGTCTCCTATTATGGGCGTGGCTCAAAATTTAATATAAGTGTGATATAAGTGTTTTGTGTAAAAAAATATCGATTTGGAGCAAAAATAAAGGGCATTTTAACTTCCTTTAAGATCGATTCCACGGCCACTAGGGGAGCCTTGGGGATTTTATTTTTCTATTGTACATAATCTAACAACAACAATGAGGTGCTAATTGTCAAATCTTAGCCTCTTACAACGCCTTACAGTTTTGAAAGTACTGAAAGAAGTTGCATATTAACACCGATTGTGGGCGTGTCTGTGAACCGATTCGCATGCCAATGAGATTACGTACGGACGGATGGACAGACATGGCTTATTCGACTTACAATTCGGCTTCGATCGTAATGCCCTTTTTATGTCTTCTTAACATAAAGGTAAATAAAAACGTTAGATCCCAAGACCCGTTTATGATCGAGACCGAATTATATGTGTTGGCTTGATGTCATGTCGCTAACCCTTCTTTCAAATTTGATTAAAACTCGGGGAATACCTTTTTTCCCTTCAATTTCGTATACATTTTCGCGCTTTTTCGAAATGTTTCAAAAAAGCAGTATAAGAAGAACACTTTCTAAAAAAATTAAACTCCAGCTTTTATTTTCCTTTGAGTTGACTAAAACTGCTTTCAGCATTGTCAATGGAGTGGTTCAAGTCCATGCCTCTAAACGTTGAAAAAGGGCAAATACCTTTTTTTTAACTCCTGAAAAGAAATTATTTCTATAAAAAAACAATAAGCGCACCTTAAAAATTTAAAGCGCACCAACTACAAAGGACCAGGCCTGTCCAAAGCCAGCTTGTCCACGGGCCTTTAAAAAAATTCACCAAAACTGGCGGGCCGCAAACCCATGCGGTTCATGGCTAGGTGCTGCCCATCATAGAGCCTATTTTGTGGCAAAAATCACGGAGCTTGGGATTCAGGTCACCATGCCTGGTTGAAAAAATCCATGCATCCAAAGCTCTCCAACTGTAAATCACATAAGGCTCCAATTGTTATATACCGCTGGGACGCCTTCAATAGGAATTGCTAAGGCTGTGTATAAAGAGAAATGCGAGTTTCAATCTGTTGCAAATCAGCGAATCATTTGTCGAATTTGTCAATTATCCCTTCAATATACTTGATGTGTTCGGAAAAGGTGTACATCCTTCGAACTTTCTCATCTCTTCGTAGTGTTGTTGGCAATTACTGAAGAGAGAAAAATCGTTTCTGGCGATGATTTGAAAAGCTTTAATTTTTTGCCCATTGATATGGCCACACAAATTTGATATGTTTTGATTCTTTCCTCGTAGTTTCAAGCTCAACTCATCCATATGTAGATTCATGACGGTTAAAAATACTAGGTCAGCTAGGAACTTTGGATCTTGGATTTTATTTTCCATTTAAGTTGTGTCGAACTCGAGGCAAGGCAATTTCTTGCACAAAGCAAAGGAAAACGCTCCAAACACTTACTATAGCACTTAACTATCGTTGTGTTATGTAACTGATCACAAATTTTTCACACCTATATTATCCTTTTAAGCATTTCGTATAAAACTCAGCCAGGAGCCGCGACTGCATATTAGCTTGTAACGGGCCGCATGCAGCATGGACAGCTCTGGTTTAAACAGTGCAGTACGCAACCATAAAGGATCTTTTTTTCCATTTTTTGGTTGACCGATTACAACAATTGATTGAACTAATGATTTGCTTTCCCAGAAAACATTTTGTTGACTGGACAATTTAAATTAGATTAATATAAAGATTTACTTTAAATTAAAATCTTTTTAAATACCCTGCACCACTATACTAATTTGAATACATAGTTTCTAACAAGAAGTTATCACCGTAGACTGTCCAGTGTTTTTAGAGATTTAAAACATACTGACAGGTGAATTGATACAGCTTTTTGACTGACTTGACTTTAAACAAAACTTTACCTAAAATTTCATAATTAGGACGGCAAATCAAGGGATTTCGGTCTTTAGCTATTATCCATCAGTTCATACTTTACTGAAATGTTCATCAGATAAAAACTAACAATGAGTAGCCTTACATATCCGTATTATTCACGCGTAAAATTAACAGATCTATACAGTCGTTTGGTTGGAACGCCGAGATATTATCCCCACTTAATAGTTTATTCATAACCTGACTTTTGCGCTACGAAAACCCACCCAAACGTTGCAATATAAAATAGAAAATCGTTAAAGCATAACCATCAAAATCGATATGAATCTCAAGCCCTTCTTATAGCTGTGGCGCATGTAAATGATTCTCATGTACACACATCAGCATCATAAGAGGGCCATCAACACCTTAAGTATTCATTCTCATAAATCCTATGAACTGATCAAAAAGTGTAATTCGCAAAGCCCGGCCGGTACTTTTCACATCTAAACGCTGAAACAAAATTATTAACGACATAATTTATAGTTTTACGTCGCATTACATGGGCCAGCGAACGACCAGAAACGTCCGAAAGTCAATAAAACTTATTTTAGGATGATCTTGGGGAAAGTGCTTGACCAAAAGCAATTTATGGCCTAATGTGATATATGGTGCTCACGCTCTTAGTGTAGTTGTCCTGCGAGGAATCCTGAATCATCAATGTGCACATGCTTGTCATCCTGTGTAAGTAGGTATATCAACGCAATTCCAGATACAAATGATGTTTCGATAAAAGTTTACGACAGCTTTCCTCCAGAGATGAAGGAAACGAAATTCCTCGACTATTCGACAGAAAGGAGGGCAGCGCCTTTGCCCCTTTACCTCTTGAACAAATCCATATACAGACCAGCAGAGTATGTGTATTGCGGAGTCCTGTTGGCGTGGCTATCTTTTGTGCTCTTTTGTCGAGCAGGAATGGCCATCAGGTTATTCCTGCACTTATGAAGTGTCTGCTGAAGCTTATCTTTAGCAAAAGGGCAAAGGCTTCCTCTTTAGTTCACTCCCGGAGGAGTTCCGCACAGAGAGGAGAAAAAAAATTGTGTTTTTATTTCAATATTCCTTGTGGCCAAGTTTGGTAGGTACTTTGAAAAATGTTGTGCCCTGCCACCATTCACTCAACCATCCACCCGTGCGATTTATTCCATCGCTCTTGGGGAAGACAGCAGGGGGCATTTGCTTCATTGGAAAGGCGTACATGCCAGAAACGCCTAAAGTGTACACCAAAGTTTTGGGTGTGAACAAATATGTGAATGAGATCCTGAATGTGCTTAAATTCGAGGCATCGAGATGTGGTTCTAGTTTCGTTTTCGACGATATAGTATACCGAGCGCATTGATGCTGTCTACGGATGTATAGCAGCATAGCAGTGGGCATTTTGGAAATCTCTTCATTCTTCCATAGCGCTCCTCTTGCACATTTGTTCACGCTTCAGTGAGATGAAATCTAAGGGCGAACTCGCATTTCGAGACGAGGATGAGCTTATATGCATGCGGTTACCAGCTGTGCGGTCCTAATTACATTTGTTTGAGATTTGCGGAGAAGGTCGGTCTGCCGCAGGACACAGAGATCTCTTGACTAGTAATCGAATACCGAATGATGAAAATTCTTTCAACCGGGTAGGGCGCCCGTAAAAATGCTTCTCGAGGTTTTCTTTCGACTTCTTCTCTTTACGATATTTTTTCTTCGTTGGTTTCCCTTCGAGTATGGCTAATGGAATTGTATTTGCTATGCTAAGCGACGCTTTGAGGATAGGTCAAAACCCTTGACATACCATACTGCTCGGCGGGAGGGGAGCAGTTCAAATGTCTGACCATTCATTTCTATACACTGAAGCCGAAGGACATAAGCATTTGAATTTCAAATTAGGTTATGCGTCATTGAGATGGCAGGAGTCGGATCTCGGATGGTCTCGAAAATGGCACTGAAGGATCAACGGAAAAAGGGACGTTTTCATTAATTTTATTGTTGCCATCAAATATGGTGTATTTATCCGTGTTGTTTCTCCACTTATAGCTTTATTGGTAATTCTGTAAAATGTGGTCACTAGCTATTGCCGGAGAATTTATTTATGCTTCTTTTGGGATCGATTTGCATTATATATGGATCAAGTCGTTCCTTAAAGATGCGAATTTATATTGGCGAAATCATTTCAGCTAATCGAACTGGGGTGGAGGTATCTATATGTGGGCAAATAAACATATTTGCAGCTGTGGGTTTTTTTTCTGGCCATTCTCTTCTTTATATAAATGGCATTATAAAATACGTTGTCGCACGAAAACAGGCTTGCGGAACTTTACTATAAAACCAGAACTTGTAGGAGATAGGAAACCGGTATTGATGGATATCCTTAAACCAATACAACACCTGAGCACTCGAACACAGCGACAATGATCAGAACGATATTTAGAAAATAGTTTAGCTTTATAATTGCGATGTGTTAATTCTTGAAACAAAGCATTCTCTTAGACTCCTATCGGCTCTCAACCTTCCCGGAACCTACACACAAGCCTACGCGGATGATGTCGCCATTCTTTCTGCCAGCTCAAACCTAGGGACTGTGTGCTGTCAGGCGTAAAGATCTCTAGACTTGATCGATGATTGGTGCACTAGGAATGGGCTTTCAGTGAATCCTCTTAAAACTACGGTTGTTCTCTTTACGAGAAGGAGGAATGACACTGGTCTGGCTCAACTCGTGCTTAAAGGTGTCACTATCTCGATATCCGATGAAGTCAAATATTTGTGAGTTATCCTTGATAGAAAACTTATTTGGCCCAAGCATGTTGAATCCAAAACCGAAAAAGCACTATCTACTTTCTGGCAGTGTAGAGAGGCTTTTGGCAAGACATGGGCCTATCACCGAAAAGGGTCCGCTGGATCCATACGAAAATGGTAAGACCACTCCTCTCATATGCATCGGTTGTTTGGTGGAACAGGCTTTCACGGAAACGAGTTACTACCTCTTTTGCCAAACTCTAAAGAACGGCTTGTCTTAGCTGCACAGGGGCCATCCCTAGTACGTCGGGCTCAGCTCTAGATGCTCTGATGAATCTCCCCCCCTTGATATATTTATCATGGGGTGTACGCTAAAAACCATCTTTCGCTTAAAGAGAGGAATTCCACACGCATTGGAATTTTGAAGAACTTGTTCGAGAATTGTCCTTCGACCCCTGTCTTATGGACATGCCCTCTGACGGAATGACCCCAAAAATCCTTTTGCGACAAAACTACCAAGCCGACTGTCCTTAGGTAAAGGGATGTCTTCGGCCAGACTCTGAGCCAGGGAAAGAATGCCATCGTATTTTCATGGATGGCTCCAAAATCGGACAGGGGTCTGGTGCTGAAGTCTTTGCGAGAACATTAGACTCCACTAACCCTTAGGTAAATATGCGTATATGTCTTTCAAGCGGAGATTTTCGCTATCCTAATGGCAGAGGCCGAGAAGCATACGCGTTTGCAGTGACAGCCAAGCCGCTCTAAATGCGTTGCTTAACCCGCTTACCTTGTCCAAGATAGTGGTCGAACTCAAGAACTTAGTCGGTAGGCTAAATGCAGTGACTCTAGTTGGGGTTCCAAGTCACAAAGGTATCCAGGGAAATGAGATCTCTGATGAGCTTGCCAGACTAGACTCAGAAGAGTTTTCTCGTGTACTAAGTTTCAGTTCTCTAGCCTGATTTAGGAGACCATTAACCTTCACGGATGACGGACGGACGGACGGACATGGCTTAATCGATTCACATGTCGGTCTGTTAAAGGTCTTCAAGGTCAACGGTAATTATTTCACTGTGTTACAAACTATGCATTAAAATTAATATACCCTCGGTCGGGTATAAAATGTGTAGAAAATATTTAGCCCTTTATTTTTTTAAAGTTGTAACTTTACAGTCATTTTACCGAGAGGAGCTAAGATATAATAAAAGTATTTTTTTCCATTTTTCGGCTGTCAAAAGTTATGCGTACTACACAATTACGGGGACTTTTTGGACGTTAGTGTACACCAAATTAAATTCTATACCCAAAATCATCTTGGAATTTTTGAAAACCTTAAGGTTTCTCAATGGAGCGTGTAATAATTCAGCTTTTAAAATTCTGTTTTTTCGGACACAAAAATATGTTTTAAGAATGCTGGTTTTCAAAATTCTGAAATTCTGCTTTTCAAGAATTGATTCTCTCCTGTGGTTCTCTTCGAAAGAATATGAGGTGTTAGGGGAAGACGGTAAAAGGGACCCAGGAAAGGCTTGAAACCGGGTTTCGGACGGTTTTATATGCCGGCGGATGGACTTCCGGCGACCTTCTTTCGAACGATATGGTACGAAAACTTTGGATGACCTTGGAATTGCGGAAAACTTTGTTGGAAACGCGACCCGATAACATTCACCCGGGTACACCTTCATCTTAGACTTCTGAGGTAAGGGGGTTCCAGTGGGCCATTTCAAATCACATGTATAAGAGTCTCTAGATCGTCCGTCTCGTCCAATCGTGGTTTGCAGATGGGCTCTGCTGTGCTCTGGAAATCTCCGTGGGGGAACGTCTTGGATTCGTTCGTCGCAGACTTCTCGGGTTAAATGATTCCAGTGAGCCATTTCGGATCACACATATCCGGGCCTCCAAACCGTCCGTTTTGTCCAATTCCTACTGTGCGCAGTGTTGCCGCTTTTTCAGACCGCCTGTCTGGCGTCAGCTTACGAGGGTAAGCATGCATAGTGTAGGGGTCCTAATAGCCGAGTATCCCTAGTTTGGTAACCACGTCTGTTTCGATCGACAATCTTGGCTGATACTCATCAGTGGGAAACACCAAGATTGCCTTCCCATTCAGTCGTTTTTTCGGCAAAAGCCGAACAACACTTAAAACTTAAACTGTAAAAACGCAGTGTAAATTATAAGACCTAGCCGAATGCTCAATTCGAAAATTTTGTTCGTGTAGGATTTATGTGCCGTGACCAGCATAAAAATTTTTAATTTCCAAAATTTAACCATTTGCATTAACTATTGCTATTACTCAGGGTTTTTATTTCCCGGTCTTGCCTGACAGCATTTTTGTCGCTTCCGGTACTGCGTTTTTGTATTATTAATTTTCCATCTAAATCTGGTGATATGCGCTCGCATTTTAAGGGAAGCTATAAGCCCATTGATTGCGAGTTTGTTATAAAAGCAGACTTTTGGCAGCTCGAAGTCGGAAACAACACTGCGGTTAAAAGGGTTATTGTTACTGGCCCGTGAAAATATGTGCCATCAATCATCGTTGATCCCTTTGTGAATTCGAACTGTATTGACTTAAAGGTTAACTTGAACAAGAATGTAGTTTAGCTTGAAACATTTTATCCGAATCTGTCAAAGTAAAATGTTGGATCTTAGAAAAATAGTAAAAACTCCCAAAGGGTACTACCAGCATGTCCAAATACTTGAAGCCTTCATTCATGGCCTGGCTTATGGTCGAAAATGTAGAGCCTTGAAATAGATTATAACTATAAAAGGTTTTCGGTTTTTTTGTACCACCCTGCTGGTTTAAAAAAAAAGCCTTATCTTAAATTTTCTACAAACTGAATTACGATTTCTCGGCTGAGCATGCTGGCATATTGGAAATGCCTTATAAGCGGAAGGGTACGATTCCCAACTTCGCCATCTGACAAAACACTCGTTTATTTTTTAAGGAGAGGACACCCGTTTTAATGAAAGTTCTAATTTGGCTTTATTTAAACTGCGAAATAGAAAAGGGTATATTCAATCCTTATCTTAGATATTGCTATACACTGAAGCACGTACTGACTGACTTTTTGTTAAACCTGTGGAGTCTGTTGTAATTGGTTTGGGTTATGCCTGATTATATTCCTTAAAACCAGTACTGGCAAAAGAGACCTACCTTTCTCAATTCTTAGTTTTGGGGAAATTCTTTACTAGCTTTTATCCTGCTAACGGACCGGAAAAGTAAAAAATATTTACAAGGGAAAAGGACACCGAGACACAAAGAAATGTTAAGAACAAAAATTAAAGGAACTCATTGAAAAGTTTCGCTTAAACTAAAACAGACTTAAAAAAAACATAGTCCTTTAAAACCTCATCGATTTCCTCTAAACGATTTTTTGCTCTTCAAGTTTAATTAAAATAAAAACAAACATTATTGCAGTCCACTTTTTTCCATCTTTCCTTTAACTAAAATATCCCGTTGAGTAATAGAGAATAAGGCGTTAATTGTAGGAAATGATTTTTTTATTATTTTAAACTCATAAAAGGAAGACACTGCAGCTGGACGATGATCTGCTGCAGTGCTCAGCTCTTCTTTGTGCCATTAGTAGTAGCAGCCAGCAAAATACTTTGACAACCGCGGTTGCAAAAAAAAAGACATTCGAAAAGGGTAAAAAAAGATGCACAACAAAAACCTCCTTACTCTAATTAACGTTATGCTGGTATACCCAAACCCATCCCCAAATGTAGCTTATTATAGCCTGAAGGATATCACAAGCCTCTTTAATAAAACTGCTTTTGAGTCTACAGCATACACCGAGCACAAAGACTGCAAAGAAATACGACCATAAGGATTCATAAATCCACCAATGGAGGAGCAAAAAAATCCTTGCTTGCGGATCCTGCCCTTAAGAATAAGCAAGATATTGTTTCGTATTATGATTAATGGAAGGCTAAAAGTTGCCGTGACTTTGGTAAAGATTTCTCAATGGTCCTTAGTCTGGCAACCTACGATTACCTTACCATTCTATCGGAAGAGTGCAAGCAGACAATAAACGTGCACCGAGCAGCATCTCCAGGGATGGTAGATAATGTGTCGTGCATAGTCTGAAAAAAAGGATATTCTATTTCTTTTTACCAAAATCAATACTTAATCGCTTCTAAGGGGATGCTGCACAACACAGTCTATTTTATGTTCATAATAAGGGAGCATGTCAGGAGCATGTCATGCAAAATTAATGAAAATAAGGTCGAACTTAAACTTTCGTTCGAAAACAATAATATGTTTTTTTTTTTTGAATATAGCCGGGAGCACTTTGGCGGCAAGTGCTGCGGAAAGGCCTACATTTTGAAGCGAAACCCCTGCCTTTATCCGCCGCCGGTAATAGATCCGATTTTCGGTGGAGTGCGTGCGGAGAAAACAATTCGGAGAGATTTTCATAATTGAATTTTTCATAAACATGTGATCCCTCGTAAGCCGATGATACCCGGATGCTTAGATGTTTTTTTGGTATTTTAATGGAAACGACGACGGCCTTGTTTCTAATTGCAGGCAAATGTATTCGCTTTAAAGGTTTTTATGTTTCACTTGATGGCTTTCGGGAGCAACCCGAAAATATGTTTCCTTTTTGTGGCAAAGCGAAAGCAATAAGGGATGAAAATTAGACATAATCTGCAACAATTAAAACGGGGTGTATATGCGAGTGAATTAAAATTCATATGAAGAGTATGTTGGAATTTGTCAATATGTGGAGTCGCTTGTTTTAATAAATTGAAAATGAAGGCTGGTGGATAAGGATTACTGAGAAACAGACCCTGGTAGCTGATTTCATTTATTATAGAAGCATTTTAAATAAACCGAAATGGTATGCAGAACATTGCCTGTCGGCTTACAATATAGTTGATGTCATAACAATTAAGGAAAACATTGGTGGGTGTGTGTAATTTTAGCGTCACAACTAAGTTTAATAACAAATAAGGGCAAGCAAGTACATTCTCATTACACATACGATACGTTTTATTTGTTGAGAGTTTGTGGTTTACGTTTAAAATGCAAAAACATTTGCATTTATAGGTTGCAGCAATATCTCCCGCAAAAATAGATTCAAACCCATATTCAGGACAAATTTACATTGTAGAAAATGCCATTTTTAAATCATCAGTTTAACATGTTCCTCATTCTTGAAACGCCGTATCATTCCAGTATTTTTGAACACAAGTGATAAGAAGAGACCATCAAGACATGGTTCGTCGGCTCTTGTTGAAGGTTAACCTCATCCATATCGCGCAGTTTGTCTTAAACTCTTTTTGTTTATTAAAAATATTTCTGGATATATTTCACAGTCTGCTGTATACTTCTTTCTTCGTAGTGCTGTCTTGTAGCAATTTTCGAATATTCCTTCTAAGATATGATTAAAAACCGTAAAAACATTTTCGAAAAAGATTTTTTAAAGGTTTTTAGTCCGTTAAAAGTTATATGCCTAACTTATTCAAATTTAGCTGCAGTATGTATAACGTTTTGGTGATGACTTCCTTTAGCCCGTTTGGTTAACCCGTTAAAGTGAGGCTTAGGCTCCGGTAGAAAGGATCGAGAGCTATGTTCAGGATAGGGAAGGTGACTGAAAAATGTCCTACGTAGAGCGAGAGGTCAGGGTAAAGTATGTCATAGCCACCCAGTGAGTATAGTGATATAGGCAGGTGTTATTGCGGCTACGATGCTTGCAAGTCAGTCTTTGAGGGGAGTGTCTACGCAGTTGACAATAAACCACTCTGGCTATGCAAGCAGTGCATAAAATTTAATCTGTGGGACACCTTTAGGAAGCTCATCACCTCCTTGACGATGGCATCTGGCACTACGTTTTGGTATTCAGGCTGACTTACTTCCTGTTCATTCTGAGAACTAGGGAGCATTTGGTTTTGATCTCTTGATCGTTTCGGCAGGAGACTAAGTCCTAAATCGGGGTGCGCTTACCGGTTGTGAGAATGGGAAACTCGTTAGATGTCGGTTTATTGCGGACATTCTCCAGCGCCTCATTATATATGAGGCGCTGGAGAAGAACGTCTCATAACAAGACGCTCATAATAATAACTTCTTCATTTCAATTGGAGTGTACAAGACGCGTGCTATGTCGAAGAAGAAGAAGGATGTCGATTGCCCTGCAGCAAAGCCTTAGGCCCAAACTGAGAAATCTAACCGGGGATTCTTTACCGAATTTGCACACCAATAGTTAGACTTATCTTTATGTACAGAGTACAAATCTTCTTGTATGTTGCTATACAGCTTTTTTAGAAAAAGTCCAAAGACTATCATGTATTTGCATCACTGGTGCTCTTATAACAACTCCTTGAGTATCTCCAGGAACATGATTCTTTCCATCAGTTTCTGTCCGTTGCCATTTTCGGAAGAACGATGGCAAAAAAAGCTGCACTTGGGCTTGGAAAAACTCTAAAATTGGCATTCCAATGACAATATGGGCATTCCAAGCATCCTTAATGGCGATGTAATTATCCCTAAATATTCGAACCACATAGTACCATTTCTAGACCTGAATGTCAAATTTAAGACAAACAAGTGAGTAAGTGCAAGAGTTCGTCTGTGACAAACTTCTATACACCCGACCCTATATACAGTGTAACACCAAATCTTTAAGTTTTTTGGTCCGAATTCATATATTATTTTTATAGGCCACGCCCACAAAATTGGGTATGGGCTAAAAATTGAAATTTATTAATTGTCATTTCATTACAATCACGAGAAAATACGGTTAAAGCGAAATTTTTTTCAGAAAAAACCGTTTTTTGCTTAAAAAAATGACCCTTAAAAATTGGCAAAGCTCAAAACTTTCTATGGACCAAACTTTGAAAATGGTAATATCTTAAATATTTGTCATATTTTTTTTTTTGATTTGGCGTGAACTTTCCGAGAAATCAGGTTTTCAAAGATCTAACATGTTAAAAGTGGGCATGGTCGATGTTGTGGGCGGTACAATTTTTGCCTTGTAAAAGGTCTTGGGTAAATATTGCTCAGTACCAAAATTTGAGCTTCTACGCCATGTCTAACTCGGCCAAAAGCCGTTTTGAAAGAAAATGTGAAATAGAGGTTATCTTACATTGAAGCCAGAAGTGGGCGGGGCCGTAGACGGATTGAGCAAATTTTTACAACTTGTCTGTGCAACAGAAGAATGAAGCAGCGTACTTAGTTTCAGCTCTCTAGCTTGATTTTGAAGACCTAAACCTTTATACGTACAGACGGATGGACGGACGGACACAGCTCAGCTCAGTCGATTCACTTTTCGGTCTCGATCATATCTCTAAAAGGTTTTAGGGGTCTACGATGATAACTTCACTGTATTACAAACTATTCATTAAAATTAATATACCCTCGGTGGGGTATAAAAATTCCAAGCAGAAACGTCTATCATCCGAGTCTTAAATGAATTTTCAACAGAAATTTACACAGGTGGATAAAAAATAGCGATCGGAACGGAGGCATCAGTCCTTTTAAGTACTTTTAACCTATGTTTGTTCCAAACGACTGGTGGATCACTGCGGTTTTTTTTTATAATAAGCTCCCGATCAAGCAGATTTTATACCTAGGCGGAGCACATCACGAGGTAAAATAATTTGAGGATTAAAGAAATAAAAGCGAAAAGGAGTTCTTCCATCCAAAACAAACGCTGATGACCCAACAAATGAAAACCCTGCACAGAAACATCAAAACTTATTCCCGTAAGCCTTATGCATTAAACAAAACATTTGGATGGAACAACAGACATCGAACTGGAAGCTGCTCGTTTTAAGACAGCCGTCCCTGAATTTTTGTTTGTTTTGGTCCGCCCCGGATATTTTCCATACCGGTATCCTCCATATCTGGTGAGCGCGTGGCCCTATACTCCATCTGGGCACTCAATTAAAGACTAGCAATCTCAGAAGGGAATGATGTATTCAAACATAAATCACAACTCTTCTCTTTAATAAGCTGCGGCCTTAGTGGCCACAGTTCTGTTCCAGGCGACCGCAAAGCTAACAAGCTCTAGCTAGGGAAGATAAACTAGAAATTTAGAGAAGTAATATAAAATAATGCAACGGAAGCCGCAGAACCTATGAATTCTATAAAGCTTCGAAGAAGACTCACTTCCCTTAGTTGGTTGAATCTTATAGGATAGCGAGGGTCCCTCACTTGCCATTTACCTGATGGGAGACATATGCCAGAAGACTTGACGCTCCCTTCAACTACATCTTCTGAAGTTGAAGAGACAGGGATGAGGAGGAGGCTCAAATCTTGGTATATCACATCTTGGTTCATATGTGTAATTATCGCAACATACCGTACGTGAATACTTCTTTGAAGTTCTAAGCGATGGATCTATTCAGATCCGACTTAAAGAAGAAAATGAATTTTATCTCGGAACCCTAATGGCGAGCCCCACAATCTGCGTCCCTTATCGGGTACGCAACTGTAGAGCACCTACAACGAACGCCAGATCTCTTACCACCTCCTTTCTCCTACCCCAAAAGTTTTTCTCTTACAGGACTGGTATGGTTGGGCTCAGATTTCGTGCGCGGTTGCCCTCACAGGAACACCGTTATACATTCACCTTGGTAAGGGCGGTTATATGTAGAGAGTTTAAGAACAATATGTGAAGTACACTACACCCAGGAACTTTATCTATCCACCAAATGCAAATACACACGCATTAATTTGTGCACTATAGTATAGTCACAGCTCACTGCTGTCACATTTGGTGTAGTGCGGGTCTTGCATGAACAGCGCATAAGTCGTGATATCCATTCAAATAAGAGTTTTTGGAAGGCAAAAAACTTAGTATATTTATAATTTCAAGTAGGTAAATAATTAGAATATAAATTTAATTAAAAGTAAGTATTTTAAATCATGGGTTGATACAAAATAAAAATAAAAATAGACTCTAAAAACATTACACGATTTTTTTTTGTGGATTTAACAAAAAAGTTGTCGGTACTAAAAAAGAGCTAACTAGGCTCAACAATTTTCTAAAGATATATTTTTGCAGAACAATTAAAAGCAATTACCAATTTCTCGTCCTTTTTTAGTTAAACACACGAAAAGCATAACCATTTTTTGGGTAGATCTTGTGTTTTTTGTTGTCCTTATGTATATCTTGTCCCACAGTAGGTAATGTCAAAACCTAACGAAATATTTTTCCTGCAAAATTTTCAACCAAAAACTGTCTTTTATTTGAAAAATTAATTATTGCTTGCAATTTTTTTGGTGGATTTAATAAATAGATTGTTCTTATTAAAAAGGTTTACACTAAGCTTAATAATTTGCTGGAGAAATAGTTCTGCTGCGCAATTTAAGCCAATTACCAATTTTTCGTCCTTTTTTCGTCAACGGCGTGACAAGCAGAAACATTTTTTGCTAAGTTTTAAGGTTAATGTTTGGGTTTGCCCTTTTTGAAGTCTAGTTTGACTGGACTAGATGTGTTCAGTACTTGCTTAGTGCTCGGCCTGAAAATTGGTCAAGCACATAATCTAGTAGATACAATTTTGTATGATGCCTCTGTCTTCTTTCGAAACCCGTTCATCATCATCATCATCATCATTTTCCGTGACCACTCTTCAGAAGGATCGCAGAGCGAGGGTGGCCAAATGGTCCCTCCATCTTTCCCTATCGTCCGCCACCAACTCAAGAGACACAGGCGCGATCCCCAGACGGGTCTTGGAGATGTTCTTTACCTGATCCCACCACCTGTTTCTTGCCCCTACCAGGCGGGCGCACGTTTGCATCTCGGCTTATATAATCTGTCTAAAGTGTATAACGTGTCCAAACCATTGAAGAATTGATCGTTCCACTCCAAGGAGCAGCTCCTCAATACCAAGATTTCTTCGAATACTGATGTTTCTCACTCTATCCCTAAGAGTAAACACCACCAACGCACCTCAGAAGTCTCATTTCGGCAGCTTGTTCCAGCGATCTAATTCTTTCAGTCATTATTCAAATTTCATGATCATAGATGAGGGTTGGAACGAACACTGAATTAAAAACTGAGATCTTTGCTTTCACTCCAAACTCAGTTTTTCTGATGACTGGCTGGCACAGTTCTTTTACTATTGCTCCAGCTTTGTCAATCCTACAGGATAAATCAGTATCACTCCTTCCAGATTAAAAAGCTGGTCGGTTGTGCCTCTGCCTTCCGTTCATATCCAAACAATTTCCTATATACCTTAAGCTACAGTTTTTGATTAAGTATGAATCCACTACTTGATCATGAAATTAATTGAAACAAATAATATCGTTGCGTTACAAACGGACTGCAACCTAATCCTTCGCTAATCCCTAAGTTGTTTACCTATAAATACTATTAAACTGCAATTTGAAATAAAACTGGAGTTTTTCGTTAGAAACTTCACAAAGCGTTTTCCAATTCAAATCAAACACCGAAACAATATTGAACACTGTGCATACATATTTGGATCCATTCAAAGTAACAGCACGATAAAAATTATACGGATAAGGATTTTCCTCAAATCACATCAAATTGAAATTTCCCTTCGAGTTTTCCACTGCTTCAGTAATAGTTGTGTTGAGATAAGAATTACTATTGATTTTCAGGAAAAAAAAACACACACTTCAAACAGAATCTTCTCCGATAGGATTTTTACTGCGCACGAAAATTCTCAATTTCACAAATTGGAAAGATGTCCTTTCCAACAGCCCCTAACAAGCTGTCTCTAAATGTGTGTGCAAAGGACAAGTTCTGTTCTAGTGGCATAGTATCTAAAGTTTGTACATGAATTAATTCAAAATATATAAAACACATAAGTAAATATCTTTCAAGCAAAATCACCCCAATATGCCTGTCCACGAGCCATCATAATTGGCCAGTTGAAAATGTGGCATTTCTTTTAGCTGTGCACATAAATGTAGAAGCTCCGTAAGTATTCCGAAATGTCTTTCCTTCTTCAGCGAGCGGGGCTTCCTTTGAAACCATCAACTTATGACGCCATTTCAAAATAATTCTCCTTCATAATTTTCACTTTGTTCGTTTGCAAACAGCCATTTCTTTGGCAAGGAAAAAAAGCCTTCGATGCTAACCTTGAGGAGGTGAGGTCCACACGAACAATTTTTCAGGTATGGCACCCAACATGTCAGCACACAATTTCATTGAAAGCTTTCTCTATGCTAAACATCAAGGATGTTTACCCTCATAATGATGTTTACCTTGTCGAAGGGTTGTGGACCTCTTCAGCAGACGAAACCTTTTAAAGGTGGAAGCCCCTAAGTGGTTGAGCCTGGGCGTAATTCTGGCATTCGAGACGGGAATAATTGCATCGTTGTGTAGTAAATAACAGGAGTGTGTGTGTGTTCTTGTGTTCTTGTGTCAGGTTAAAGAGTTCTTCAGAATGTTTCACTTTAATGATGTCATTCGCATTTAGCCCAGAAGGAGAGCGTGGTTTAATCCACAGCACATCAATATGTGGCACTCCGAATCAGATACCACGCGCAACTGACTGTCTCTGTCACGTAGTCGCAATCAGCTTCAATTATACTTCAATATCCAATACAAATCCTCGACGGTTTAAATTTCTCTCAGCGCAGTGCAACAATTTAGATACACTGAAGCGGATTAATTCATCGAATTGCTTCCATTGTTAAATGGTGTCACTGCATGGTACGCCTTGGTTGTGTATACCAACGGCGGGTATCCTCGGAGTATTGCAGAATAACACTCGGTTTTGTGTAAAATGAAATATCCATTAAACGACAGAATGAAAGTCGGTGGATTTTTTTCGATATCCCGAGTATATTTTTATAGAAATACAAAGCTGTTCGTCTAATGTGTTTGTGTGTGGATATGTGCTGTGCATTTATAGAGAAATAGTATTACGCCCACTGGGTGTTTGCCGTGAAACTAAATCGACAACTAAGGGGCTACACCTAGCCATCCTATCGTCCTATCACCTGATCCGTATTATCCTATTAAAAAACTGAATCGCACACTCATACGTGCAAGTCATGCCCATGCATCTGGGTATTAGCTAGTATTTAGCCCGTTCCGCCTCTAAGGGAACCAATCAACCACCTAACAACCACCGACTATGCAAAGCTTCATCCTCTTTGGATAAACATTCTAAAATAGCTTACATTTATCTATATATATGCCCACATTTACAGACGCGTATCTATTTATACCGCACTACCTTCGTATATGTATATTGTATCTCTTGAGCGTGTGTTTCTATTATTATTATTTTTTTTCGTTTGCAGATTATATTCGACGGGTTTACCGTGGGACGTTTCGATGAGGGCCTGGTCGATTCGGATGCTGATGGATTCGATTCCAATTTTAGACCTTCGGGTGAGCTGCCTGGTTGTCCCGAAGGATTTATGCAGGTGTGTATATATTTATCTATGGATTTGTTTCAATTCTCTGCATTCGTAAAGTTTTTCGGTTTTATTTTCGTTTTCATTGGTAATGTATGATTTTCCATGGACATTATGACAGACCATATTGCTATGTGGAAAGCGAGTGTGGCTGCGTTGAAATATAATATTTTTTATCCACTGGTTTTTTACGTGTTAGTTTCATTTTCAATTTGGATGAAATGTTTATCCCGAACAAAAAATACAACATATATGAGTGAAAAAGCATTCACTCGGTCGGATAGTGTACGGGTGAATAGCCGCAGGTTGTGCGGTTGATCAGGGGCAATGCAAATCGCGTATTTCTATGACACATATGATGGTGAATGAATAGACGAAGTACGTGCATGTTTTGGATGAAGTGATAGAACAGGAAGCATAGATCACAGATATTTTGGTTAAATTTGAGTAAAATTAAAATTGAGTTCGTGCTGAAAATCAACCAATGAAGCAGGTGTGTGCCTGTTACATCCGTATTATAAGTTACTGAAAGTCCAAACTATATATTTACCTTTAGTATGTTGGACCTAGGTCCTAACTTTTTCATAAAAAAAAATTCCAAATCGTTCATTTTCAAACACATTTTCATTTACGTTCATTTTTTTTATTTGAAAGTACAATCCTTCCGGTTAATAATGAAAAAAAAATTTCATCCAAGTGGCTGCCCCGGCTGGCCATGCATTAGCCTACACGATCGGTCAAATTTTTACAGTGTGCAGCTGTATTTCACCAATGGCCTCACGAATATTGTCTTTTAAAGCCTCAATTATCTCTGTCTTGTCGGCGAAACACTTATCACCCCACAAATAATAGTCCAATATGTCATATCGCAGCTCAGGCGACATCAGTGGCCATACGACATCAGCTCTTTGGCTGATAGTGCGATCTTTAAAAACAGGGCGCAAAACCTCGAGTGTATTTTCGGCTGTGTGGCACGTAGCGCCGTCCGGTTGAAACCTAATGTTGCCAATATCCTCCTCTTCAATTTTAGTGCACAAAAATTCGTTCAACATGGCCCGATAACGATCGCCATTGACTGTAACGGCCACTCTCCTTGCTCATTTTCGAAGAAAAATGGCCCAATTATGCCTCTGGACCAAAATCCGCACCAAACAGTGACTCGTTTTGGGTGTATCGGCTTTTCAATGTATGCGTGCGGGTTTTTTGTGCGACAATTTTGCTTGTTTACATACCCGCCAAGATCAAGGCATCTTCTCTAAGTCGATCGCAGGCCCACTTAGCGAAGCGAAAACGCATATTTCCCAGCGTTGTTCAAGCGTATACACAACCGTATTCGTTCAGCGAAAGGATAAGACCAATTATCTGTCAAATCAGACATGAGCTAAATGTTACCATTCCGAAACCATACAAAAGATGGTTAGATGGCGGCCCCTTATAAGCAACTTATGTATACAGTACACAGAATTATTTGTTACCGCTCGTCACTGGGGAATAAAATGTCCAGTACCGACTCAAGGTATCGATGGCGCCGAGATATTTTAGGACTTTTATTTTATTAAAATATGGGGCTCCAAATCAAGAGCATTGATCGCTCCACGGGAAGGACTTGCTCCACAATATTATAATTCTAATGACAGTAATGCGCAAAAATTTAGCAATTTTCCAACGATATCTTATTTTGGCTCATAAACTCATAATATTATACCTACAATCATAGGCTGGATTTTATCCAACATATCTGTACATAATGCAAGCAAAGAAAGCAAGCTTAAGAACAACAAGGATACCGAGGTGATATTTTGGTAATATTCAAGGACTAAATCAAGTACCAAATAAGTACCAATAAAGAAAATATGCGTAAAGTATCAGGCATACTGGACACCTGGACAGTTAGCTGCATATTTCCCATTTACAAGTGTCGGACCAGCAGATCAACCATAGACTGGAGATCTTCATAACGAAGACCAATGAATTTCAAATCGATGCACACCATCTTTTAATTGATTTTATGGCTGCATAAGACAGCAGCCATCATCACAAGCTCTTCTTGGTCATTCTCATGATCATCATCATTTTCGGTGACCGCTTGTCCTTAGAAGGGTCGCGAAACGAGGGCGGCCAAATGGTCATTCCATCGTTCCCGATTTTCCGCCATCAACTCATGAGACACAGGTGCGTTCCCCAGGCGGGTATCGGAGATGTTCTTTACCTGAACCCACCACCTGTTTCTTGGGCTACCAGGGGGCCGACGCGCTCGTATCTCGGCTAACATGATCTATCTAGGAAGTCTTTCGGAGGCATGCGAACAACATGTCCAAACCATGGAAGAATTGATCGTTTCACTCGGAGAAGTAGCTGCTCAACATCAAGTTTCCTACGAATATTGACGTTTTTCACTCTATCCCTAAGAACAACACCAGCAACGTACCCCTGAAATCTAATTTCGGCATCTTGTACCCGCAATCTAATTCTTTGGGTCATTCTCCCAATGCGAGCTAGCTTGCCTTATGACCGACAGACGCAGTTCCTTTACTATTGCTTCAGCTTGGCCAACCCTAAAGGATTACACAGTATCACCTCCTTGCATCTTTTGTGAAAAATACCCCGATATACTTGAACTTCGCTACCTCTTTCGGTGGGGCACCATTTATGTGCAGGGTGCTACACATTATGCTACACTGCACAGCAGTTCGGGAAACAACAAACACCTCAGATTTGCTCACGTTTACCTTCATCCCAGCCTTACCACAGATCGTCCTAGAATGATGCCAGGATAGCTAAATCATCTGCGAAAAGCAGATGGCTTATCCTGACGCCAGCCATTTCGAAAAATTCCTCACCAAGACTTCGCTTCACCATCCAGTCCATATATATGCTATGAAGAGGGGAGGCAATAGAACACAGCCCTGGCGAAGTCCAACGCACACATCAAAAGAACTAGATTTAAATCTCAATTAACGCCATTTATCCGAACACATCTTCTGCAGTTCCCATACAAAGACTGAATGACTGTCAAAAGAGGCCCACTCAGTGGATAGTCCTACAAAACTCTCTAGAGTTTAGCCTGGGGAAACCGGTCTTAGGTGTTTTTCAAATCTACAAAAAACGCATAGATCAAGTTCTTTGTCCGTAAGCGATGAGACATTCCATGTGCCGATTTTAAGTTGGTGCCGTTGTCGATTTGTAGACTTAGGCTGACCATCTAAGCCCTCATTTTGGCTAAGCGCTGCCGCCTCCGGCCCCGGCCCCCGTAATGAATGCATTACCATGTCTGGGCTGCTAATAACTTCTTCGGGTTGAGCCAGGTCGGATGCCGAGCGGGGAATTCCGACTACCAAGCACCCGCATGCTCAGGCCTAGCTCCAAAGGGTGCGCTGGGTTGCCAGGAACAGCACATATCCGAGGTTTCTTCTTTCTTCTCCTCATATTTGAGGGGTTGGGGGGTTGAATTTTATACCTGTCAGATCCTAACATGGACAAAAGACGCCGACCAAGGAGCCGCTTATCCCGAGACAGACGCCCTTGGAGTTTTACTGTTTACAGTTCAGCCGCCCCTCTGGGATCATAAGCTGACCAGTTTGCCGCATAGTATGTATCAGGCTTTACTGGGTTTTATTAAGACCTTCAGGTTCATCTTCCAATTATTACTTTGGTGGACTAAGGGTGGCCCCACCAGCCTAATATGCTCCAGACAGCACCACCTATAACATGCTCAAGACTACTTCTTCCAGTGGATTCTAGTCGGCTCTTTCGACAGGCATACCCTACCTCAAGGCTATTCTGACCCCGATCTTGCAACAGTTAGCAAGAGATGATGAAAAAAAAAATCATGAGTGACTCCACGGGACCAATATAAGACTACATTGATACGAGCATTATTTTTCCGTCAGATCTGTCAGGTCTATCATGCAGATAAGTTACCTTTTCAACACGCGTCAACATTCGTCAACTGTTATAGACGTATTTGAGAAAGGTGAAAACTGGTATAAGAGGAGTTTGTGTATTAAGGGGGAATGAAATTTATGAGGAATATAATTTTTAGTTGCTCGCCGAGTGGATTTAAATTTTTATAGTAAAGCCCTTAATTTGTGAGGGACCCAGTGAAGTTTTATATTATCGCAGATTAATGTCCGGTGGAAACAGGGTATAAAAAACGCTCTACTCTAAAACGTTTTAGAAGAAATTTATCTTTTTATAATAAGACTTTATGATTCTAAGAAAGATAAAGAATATTACACGTGTCAGAAATTATTCCAAATTTTAGGGATAACTATAGCGAATTCCGGACATTCAAAACCTTGTGAGATTGACCTCAAAAACATAAAAGTATTTTCAAAAACAATTTTTAAATCTTCTTGTCTGTTGTGCTTGAATCTGCTTCAAGCAAACATTTTCATAGAAGGTTTTGTATTTTTTTAACTTTAAAAAATAAGTTGTTTTAGAGTTCGTAAGAAATTATCTGGTACATATTTTTTTAATGACTGCTGAGGGAATCTTCTGCCTGCACGTTTACACACTCAAATGCGATACAAACGCATCTAACCGTTAGAAAATACTTACATATATAATTTCATTACTTATGAATCTGCAAATGCTATTTTTGTGTTCAAGTAAAGTAGCATTTTCTGTCGTACATGTCCGAGCCATGATAGCCTGCCATTGACATTTATGCGAGCATTTATATAAATTATTCATTTTTACTTCACCACACAACCCTCATGCGGTTGGTTTGTCCCTAGACCGAAACGACTAAAATCTCAGCCCCAAATATGCTGCGAGAATCGTGTCAAGTAAAAAAAAGATGAGCTCCACAAACACCACTATAGCTACTACATACGTTCTTGACTTGATGTTTTGTATCTGCCATTGAACCCCCCAAGACGAGAACTGGTAAAGTTTCATCCGCCAAAGGATATCTCATCCACAGTGGATTTTATCGATTTTCGAAATTTCCACAAGAAAAAGTTTTCCTTTAGCTCCTTCGACAAAAAATAATTTATTTCCCACAGCCAAGGACTCACAGTATGAGTAGAGTATTTTCTTCCAAGCCCAAATCTAAGGTACATCCTGAACTTCGCTTTGGCTTAGATTTGATATGAACATTTCCTCACTGTACACAATATGTTCTGTTCAGCGACTACTGTCTGTAAAGGCCATTATCCTTGCGTGTATCTGCACATTATTTCTGCGTGATATCCGCGCAAAACTATCCAATTGTGAAACCAAAAGTAATATCTCAAAATAAGATTGCATGCAAAATGTATTCGGGGTTTTGCAAGATGCACCATGCAAACAACGTTATGTGCAATTCTCGAGCATGCATGCATGCATTTGTGCCGCCACCAAAGGAAATTGTTATGAGTTTACGCTGGTTTTTTCTGAAGTGCGGCGGATGGAGGACGAATATATTCACGCATCAAACTTCCAACTATTGTGATTCTCCAGGGTATATCCTGTATGGCAAACGAACAAAGGGAAAGAGTCCTCCAAACTCCGAAAGTTTATGTGTATAGGTACCTCACCTACCTATATATTCCGGTGTTCCTATAAACCCGCTTGGTCCTGTTCCTTTGAGATGCGATTATACTGTGTTGTGTGTTGTAGGCGCTTATACGCGAGGGATTATATCGAGTTTTTCCTCTTTCTACTGTTTCATTCTTGTTGAAATATTTCTCCATGTACACTTTGTTAATATCATTGATCCAAGCGGATTTGGACGAAGGAAACAAGAGAATAGTTTGGGAAACAAAGCGAACTTTATGCCCAAACGGTCTCTGTGACAGGTCTCGATTGAAAGAATGTAATAACATCAATTAAGCTCATTTAGGATTATCCGTAATAGTTTTCTGTTCGATACTTTTGTTTCCGAGCCAAACTTTTGTCCCTTTGTAGCGACAAGCAATCAACGAGCGACTGGATATAAACGAGGGAAATTTATCAAAGGAAATTTCCTAAGAAGCAGTCATGTATACACTCTTGGAGGACGTGCAGAGTAGATATCTTGCCATCAATAGAAAATTCATAGCCGGCATCAGTTAGACCATAGTAAAATACGATAAGCCACTTGTAGAATACTTTTGTTTCCATGAAGAGAATCCTGTTTGCTTCTTTAAATACATTTATTATGAAACGTAACGTAACTACATACGTATCCCTTTCTTTGCTTCTAAGAATTCCTTGTTATTAATTGCTTAAAATAATTTTGAAAAGATTTTTACAAGAAAATGGATGTATTTAATTGTCCATCGCAAAATTTAGATTGACATAGGCTTCACCCTTTACCACAGGGTGGTAATCTTGACTTTTCGAACATTTATGCACATTACACTAAAAATTAATTTTATCACACTTCTTGGCATGAGGAACGCTGGGTCCTTCCTCACCCAAAGTCATATAAAAATGTTGGATCAAGCATTTTGAATATATGGGCGGTATTTATATGTTTTCTTACGTTTTGAGTCCGTGAAATTTGTGGAGATTTCTGTCTTTAAAATAAAATGCCGATTGGTCGGGGGTAAGGTGCCTTCTAGAAAAAGGTATGCAAAACCGCTGCGAGTGTTCACTAGGGCAGATTTAAGACAGTGGTACAAATTTAAGACAGAAATAAGGAAATCAGGACGAATCTCTTGGCATATTTTCTGTGCAAACAAAGAAAAGACTAGTGCCTCATCCTGGATCAGGAAAGTCATATCTTCAGTCAATGCTTGATACATAAAGAAGTCAAATAAAAGCTGGACAACGTTCAGTAACAGAATTAGATCTTCTTTTGGACACCCACTTTCCTGGCCTCAAATACATATGAAAGCAAAGGTAAAAAAGAAACAGGCAGGGGGTTGCAGGGGCGCATAATGCAACCCCATTATATCTCTATTTGTCAATTGGACCCTGAAAAGAGAAACTTTCGAGGACTTCTTTCATAGCAGAATTTTGGGACCTTTTTCCATAACTAAAAAAACCCCCAAATTGAGGTATTAAAAAAGCCCCAAAAAACTCATGAAATAAGTCCTCAATTTTGGGAGCTTATTTCATATGAAATAAGTCCCCACCTCCATAAACATTTTGGGGAGTTTTTCATTGGGGGGTTTTTTTCCCCGGAGCCGGTGGAGTAATTTCGCCACTACAATGGCTCCTAATAGAAAACGAATTGCTTCTGACAGTAAACGCTAGATTCATCATTTAGATGGGAGCTTTTGAGATGATAAGGAAAAAAACTCAAATTTTTGAATACCTTCAGTGAAATTTTTCGACTAGGATCTGTGTGTACTTTGATTAGCTTGTGTCAAAGAAGTATAGAAAATGAAAATAGGGACGTCCATTTTGTTAATCATCTTTTTCAGCTCCTCTTTTATTATAAAAAATATTAAAATAGAGTGGCGCAACAGCTCGAGGTTAACCAGGGCCAACTTCTTAACAATGTATGCTGTGTGCGTTAGTTTATTCACATGCAAGGGGACCTAAAATTTTTTGCCGAATCCAAAAGGCACTTCGAGAAGTTTTTCAAGACAAGTGATACTCTCGGAGGGCTTGTCAGACCCTCGCGGAGGTGGCGACCGTGAAAAATAACAAGTCCTTTTTTTTCAGGTGACGATGGCAGGATCCTCTATTATTAGCACTTTATTTTTTCCTTTTTCTCCATTCTTTTCTATAATATTCCTTTTTTTATACCCGACACGGAATATTATTTTAATGCATAATTTGTAACACTGTGAAATAATAACCAGAGACCCCTAAGATCTTTCAGGGATATGATCAAGACCAACAGGTGAACTGATTAAGCCATGTCCGTCCGCCCTCCGTCCGCCCGTCCATTCGTCTGTATATGTGAAGGTTTTTGGTCTTTAAAATCAAGCTACTGAGCTTGAGCTTGGTGTACGGCATGGTGCTTTTGTTGCACAGATAAAGTGTGAAATTTGGTCAAATCCGCCAACGCCCACGCCAACTATGTGAGACAACCTTAAAATGTCTTTTGGTCAAGTTAGACAAATCATAGGAACTTAAATTTTTGTGCAGAGCAAGATATGACAGCAGCCTTTGGTAAAGCACAAATTGGACTTCCCACACCATTAGCAATGCTCGCCTTTACATGTTAGATCTTTCAAAACTCGATTGATCAGAAAATTCACTCCTAACTGAAAAAAAAGTGGGGAAGTGCAACAGTGCGAATATGCAAAATCTTCAGTCCATCTACGATGGATTACAAAATACCCGACCATACCAAAAAAAAACCGCCAAGCCTCCAAAAAGTGGGCGGGATATAAAAATATAACTGTTGAGTGCTTTGTACTAGATGGTTGCATACAATTCGGCCTAAAATTCCGCCTTTTTAACTAAAAAAAAACCTTTTTTTTTAACGCCACGCCCACAAAAGTGGGTGGAGGCACATACTACATAAACATGAAAGTTAGAAAATGCTTATATCTACAACTTTTGTCATACAATTTTTAATTAAAAATTCCTTTAAAAGTTAAAATTCATTAAAAAGTGCGCGTGGTCAATGAAAAGGCAATAAATTTTTGGCTGCTTCAAAGACAATTACAAGGCACTGTTACATACCAAAAATGAATGCGTGGGCGCTATTGTAACATAGCTAAAATTGAAAATTTAAAATAAGAGATGGTCGCACATACAGGCCTGTAGTGGGCGTGTCTGTGGGCGCATTCAGCTAATTTTCAGACATGATCTGAAGGACTAGATTTCCAGCCAATCCACCAAATTTCAGCTCTCTATCTTAAAGTTTAAGGCCTAAAAGTTGTTTACATACGGACGGACGGACGGACATGGCTTAATCGATTCTCGTGTCGGTCCCATTCATATCACTTAAAGGTCTTAGGGGTCTACGGTGATTATTTCACTGGTTTACAAACTATACACCAAACTTAATATACTCTGGGTCGGGTACAAAAAAATATCTATTTTAAGAATTTTAAACCCGAATACTGGGCAAACAGTCAAATATCTCCCCTTTATTTACTACACTGAAATGGCAGCATTAAATAACTCGTATACGCAGATATTAAGCATATCTTCTTAAAATTGCACTCGAAATATTCTTTAAATATTTTATAAGCGAATCAAATGAAAAGCGAATCAAATCGAGACACGCTTGAAAAAATGCCATTAAGTCGGAAATCGTCATTAAAAAAAAAAGAAAAGCCAAATTCGCAAATATACTAAAGCAATAACTCTTCGCTAAGCCTTCAAAAAAAGCCGACGGACCACTCCGTGTATGACTTCATACTGACGGCCTTTTTTTTTTTGTAGTTTATAGGCATACCGAATGGTATCTTTCTTCGATTGATCATTTAAAAGTTGCTATTGGTGTGGACAGACGGGTGCCCACCGGGGGTAAACGTATAATAAACGTAAATACTACCATAAACAAGTGGGAGAGTGCAACAATGTGTATGTTAAAACTGCAGTCCGTCAGCGACGGCTTGCAAAATGCCCTTCCCTTCCAAAAAAGGAAAAAGCCACAGGTTCAAAATGTATACAAATATACGTGTATACAAATATACGTGTTGAATGCTTAATGCTAGGCTGTTGCATATATTTCGGACTAAAACTCCGCTTTTTAAACAAAAAACAAGTGAGTACGTGCAAGAGTTCGTCTGTGACAAACTTCTATATACCCGACCTTTTATACGGTGTAACACCAAATCTTATTTTTTTTTGTCCCGAATTCATATATTTTTTGTAGGCCACGAGGTATTACTAGGCCACGCCCCCAAAAGTGGGTCTGGGCTAAAAATTAAAATCAATTAATTGTAATTTCGTTAGAATCATGACAAAATGCGAAACCAAAATGTGAAACCGAAAATTATTGCAAAAAACCCGTTTTTTTCCCAAAACGCCCCTTAAAAGCGGGCGGAGCTCAAAACTAGGCTTTGTATGGAGCAAGCCTAGCAAATAGTAATATCTTGAATATTTGCTATATAATTTTTTTTTCAATTTGGAGTAAACTTTCCGAGAAATCGGGTTTTTAAGGATCTAATATGATAAAAGTGGGCATGGTCGATATCAGGGCGGTCCAATTTTCGCCCTCTTAGATATTTTGGGCCATTATTGCTCTATACCAAAATTTGAATTCCTACGCCTTGTCTAGTTGACCAAAAGGCACTTTGAAAAAAAAAAAATTGAAACAGAGGTTGTCTTACATTGAAGCCAGGAGTGGGCGTGGCCGTCGGTGGACATGGCTTAATCGACTCACCTGTCGTTATCGATCATATCTCTAAAAGGTCTTAGGGGTCTACGGTGATTATTTCACTGTGTTACAAACTATGCATTAAATTTAATATACCCTCGGTCGGGTATAAAAAAACTTTTTTAAAGACACGCCCACAAAAGTGGCGGAGGCATATACCATATAAACGTAAAAGTTAGAAAATGCTTATATTTACAACTTTTGTAATGTATTTTTTTTGTAAAATTTTCGTCATTTGAGGAATTTTAAGATTAGTGGGCATGGTCAATCTTAATGCCAAACTTTTCCTCTTTCCTCAAAGACACTTACAAAGCAATGTCACAAAAAATTCGTGCGGTAACACCATTGTAACATAGCTAAAATTTGAAAAAAGTATTTTTAAAAATTAGAGATGGTCGCATATACAGGGCTGCAGTGGGCGGATGTCTGTGGGCGGATTCAACTAATTTTCTGGACTAAATTTCTCCTGGACTTCGAACTCACTTACCAACTTTCAGGATCGTAGTTTGAAGTGAATGCCCAGAAGTTGACATGTCGATCTCATTTATATATCTAAAAGGTCTAAGGGGTCAACGGTGATTATTTCACTGGGTTACAAACTGTACATTTAACTAAATACACGCTGGGTAGGAAAAAAAATCCTTTTCCTTTTATGTAGTAAGATACGAAGCTTTTCTGCTATGATGTGCTATAAAGTTTCTCATAGGTCTTTCTTTTGAGAGGAATGCTTTTAAGAGCCATGTATACGAATTAATAATCACGAATAGACCGATTGATGACACAAAAATATAATTTTTGCTAATTTTTAATACAACAGAAAAGAGATAAACTTAAACAAAAAAAGAGATTCAAATATAAATTCAGTTTAAATATGTCTATACTATTCAGTACACCGCTTGTATAGTGATTAATAATGGTAATCCTTAGTAGCCAAAAAATGTTCCTCGTTGTGGATTATTGTTGAAGGTCATGCTATTCCTTTTATAATAAATCTTTATCTTCCATGAGCATGTATCTTCCTTTAAAAGAACTATGCTAACATTATCCTGCCGATCAGATAAGTCAATAAAGATTTGTTCCAATTTCTTAGTGATACTCTTGAACCTATACCTATTAAGCTATCATGCAAAACAACGTGAAAACTTCCGAGTTTTCCTTAGTGGTTTTCACATTATTCTAGATATTTATGCATATAGCTTGAGCACATACACATTAAAAGGAATTACTAACATAGCAAAACTTTTGCTAAATACATTAGTACCGAGTCAAATGAAAGGCATAATCTATCGGCAAACATTCGTAGGCAAATTGCAAAGAGTATAGGTAAACCGAATGAGTTCACCCGATAAATGAAAAACAAATAGAGCCCCTTAAACCGTAATCTTCCGAAAGTTTGCATTTGCAAATTTCATAACCCTGCAATTCGAATGAAATCAACTCAACACTCATTCTCTCTAAAGGATACTATTGCAACTCGAAGAATTTACGGGATTTGTGTGATTCCAAAAAGGACCTGCAAGGCTATCACAGACAAAGCAGGATTGGCCTTAAATGAATCTCTTAAGGCCCCTTCGCACACATGCAAGGCTCTGCTAAAAACATGCCTATCCAATGTTTTGCATAACTTTTTCCTACTTACAGGTGCATCCGCAACATCGTGTGCTTTCATATAGTGTGTGCTATCGGAAAAGGCTTTTGAAATCTCGGATAAACTTCAGCCGCCCTCAAAATTCGAATGATTTGTAACCCAACCCTAAGCCGCATTTAGACAAATACCAAGCATTGCTATTTGTAGACCGGAAAAGTTATTTAAGTCGACTCTTGGTGAGGCAGTATACCAGAATAGCCTAATTTTGCATTCTGGAAACATTTGGTGCACAAAACTTACACCAACCGACGACGACCTAAATCGATGAATCCAAAAATACATCCTTTTGCAATAAGTACCGCCTGTCTGCCTTCCTCTCACTGATGCGTTGCAAACATCTGTGGGTGTGGACTTGAGCCGAAAATCCGCTTCTAAATGGAATCCAGCAAAAGAAAAATATCCAGGCCATGTGGAAAGCAATTTGATATGAATCGATTCGTAATCCTTAGTCCAAGCAGCCTTCTACGAGAGGCACATGGCATGACTACTCCTCGTGCGCTTCATGCAAACGAAAGCCATGCAAACATTCCATTAACCAGAACTTAATCAATTGGAACTCGAGTAGCTATGCTTTATTTGTTAGAGCTCAGTGTTTGTATCTGTGTTGTACTAAATTGCAGCTAAGTAAAACTTGGAGCACTCTATGAAACCAACTGGCCATATCGATATCTTATAAAATTTGTAGCATACACATGCCCACCTTATTGGGCTTTCCACGGCTAAAGTTTCATCTCCAAGACTTCTTCCGTGCCATCAATTTGGCAACAGCTATGTCGTAGTGTTACGAGTACCCCAACATTGACGTAACTTTACCGTCAACCTCTAATAACGCTCAAAAACACATAGATACGTAAAGTTGCTTAAACCAGGTATGTATGCTTTCAACGTGCATCTCACAAGAGAAACGGTTGCTTAGCAGGGATATGCGGATAACAATTTTCCCACAAAACGAGGAGACAAGCCATTTAGAGGTACTGGCTTTGTCCTTTGCAGGCACTAAACTTGGTACAGCATTAATGGGGGACGTATTATCCTTCTTATAAAGGACATAACCAATTTAGGATTTTATCTCGACTGAAAAATGAATACGTAATTCGAGTGGACACTCATGATATGATTGGTACGTAATTTTATTCATCATTGGCGACTGAGGTAGGTTTAGACAGAGGAGCCGAAAGGGATGACTATTTGTGGGGGGGTGGTTTTATTGAAAATTTCCAATCGACCTGAAGTATACTTGGGGCTTACCCTTATCTCAACTCCCGCCACCAACAAAAAAAAAAGTTTTGAAAGTGTAGGTAAGTTTATTGGAGGTGAGTTTCGTAGAAGAAAGGTTTTATGGAAGTTCTTTGCACTCAAATAATAGAGAGAGATTTCATATTAGTTTTGGGGGTTAAGTATTTTCGAAACATTTTCAATTTTATCTTTGAACTTTTAGCTGTTGTTTTCATTTATGGGGGCCAGTTGTTCGAAAAAGTTCGTTGACACTCTTTATTGTGTCTTGCTTTTTTATTGTGCTGTTCTTTACAACATTCGACGTTTCCTAGGTAAATCTTATCGAGAGTCGGAAGGAATAAGAGCATCTTTTCTAAGTAAGCTCAATTAATTAAATGGTAAAGTATTCGAGGACATCACAATAGTCCCGACTGTGGTCACAGTGACATTATGACGAGTTCCCGACTCACATTTCAATCTACAATCACCAGCCCCACTTCAAGGAAATATTGATGACAAAACCAAAACAATCCAACACTTCAAGCAGTTTTTCGGGTATTTGCATTAAATGATGGGTAATTTATAGAAGAGTCGAATTTCCCCAATTTTTTGGGGAACCCATTTGTGGGCGTGGCGGTAAAAAAGTGATTTTTTTAGTTGAAAATGCGGAGTTTAAGGTCGAAATGTATGCAACCACCTAGTATAAAGCATGCAACAGTTATATTTTTATATCCCGCCCACTTTGTCGGGTGTTTTGAAATCCGTCGTAGATGGACTGAAGCTTTTGCCTACGCACTGTTGCACTTTTCCACTTGTCTTATGCTAGGTATTTTAAATTAGTAAAAAAAGTGGTAAGTGCAAGAGTTCGTCTGTGACAAACTTTTATATAACCGACCCTATATACCGTGTAACACCAAATCTTAAAATTTTTTGTCCCGAATATTATAATTTGTCAAGGCCTCGCCCCCAAAAGTGCATCTGGCCCAAAAAATTAAAATCAATGAATTGTTATTTCGTTAGATTCATTACAAAATGCGTTAAAATTATTTCGGAAAAAAACAGTTTTTTCCTAAAAACGCCCCCCAAAAGTGGGGGGAGCTCAAAACTTTGTAAAGAGCAAACTTAGCAACTAGTAATATCTTTAATATTTGTCAAATATTTTTTTTTATTTGGCGTGAACTTTCCGAGAAATCGGGTTTCTGAAGATTTAACATCTTAAAAGTGGACATGTCGATATTGTGGGCGGTCCAATTCTTACCTTCTTAGGGGATTAGGGCCATTATTGCTCTATATCAAAATTTGAGTTCCTACGCCTTACCTAACATGACTAAACTGTTATCTTACATTGAACCCAGTAGTGGGCGTGGCCGTTGGTGGATTTAACCAATTTTCACACTTTATTTGTACAAAATAAGAGCTAAGATACGCTCTGAGTTTTAGCGTCCTAGCTCAAATTTATACTATGTCTCCACCGACAATTAAAGGAAGATTAGTAGGAGACGATTAAAAATAAATCTTAAAGTGGCTCCATCGGACAAATATAGGATTAATTTGACACTAAAACTCTGTTTCTGTCATTTTGGCTCTCAAAAGAGAGTGGCGATGTCATTTCCTAGCAGCGAAAAATGATTTCCTCAGTAAAAGTCCTAATAGAAAACGTACTTGTGACAGATCTGTCGCACAGGGGCAGTTTCAGTTGGCTTTTTTGATTCTCAAACTGTTACAAAGGGGCAGAAAATAGGTTTGTGAATAGGGTGAATGGGATTTATGAGAGGATTTATTTTTAATCGCTTGCCGAGAGGACTTAAATTTGTGTGGTAAATCGCGTGATTTGTAGCGGATTTAATAAAGATTTATATAAATCGAGGATTAGTGCTGGGTGGAGACATGGTATTAAACACCTTAAAACTTCACACATACGGACAGGCATGGCTTAATCGATTCACCTGTCGGTCTCGATCATAATCTCTAAAAGGTCTCAGGGGTCTACGGTGATTATTTCATTGTGTTTAAAACTATGCATTAAAATTAATATACCCTGGGTAGGGTATAAGCAACCCGCAGCAACAATTTGTCCATTGATAAATTATGAAATCTGTTTATTTGAATTTATTTCCTTTTATTGTGCCTGCGAGTGTTCCAGCTTAGTTTTGCAAATTTGTGATAAAATTTATGTTTTTAAATCAAAAACTTATTTTAAAATTCTCTAAACAGGAACTTAACCTTCCAATGGTTTCATAAAATGTGATTAGACATAACGCTGTAAAACGATAGCCAAAAAAAGTGTTGCAAATAATATAATTGATTTATTTCACTCACTCATCGAATCACTGACTGCAATATGAACTTTACGATTTTTCAACATTTTTAAAGAACAATGGAGTTAACTTAATCAATTAATATTTAATTAGCTTTAAAGCGTGAATCAACTTTTTGCGGAATAAGTTGTCAACTCTGAAAATATAAGCAATGGCAGAGCATTTTATATTTCGTTTCATCATCATTGCTTTGTGTTGTTTGAGCGGTATTGTGTAAGTTTTGATCGATTACAACCATTTATGTATATATAAATATTTTATTGTAAGTATAAAAAGTATTTTTAATATTTTAAATATAATGTAGCCAGGCACACATAGATGTGTTTTTTTTTTTTTCCTTTTTTGGAACGCAGAAATGTCAGCGCCCTACAGCTTTTCATTTATTCAAATTAATATTTAAAATTATTTCATTGTATCACTGTCGCCGTGAGACAAGACCGTGAAAGAGAACGAGTCATTTTTGTTACGTATCAGAGGTAAGTTGGTACACACACCACACCACAACAACTAAAAGCTTCAAAAACACGCCTATTCCACTCCGTCCTACAACAAACAGCCACTAACGACGACCTAGGCGAAAATTTTAAAATAATTCGAAAACGCCGAAATGCGAGACAGCGACAGCGATAACGCCAGTATTTTCAACTGCCCCGGACATTGCATTGATTGAAATTCATTGTGACATCTCGCCTGAGACTCTCACGGGGGCTGGTCTTCTGTCTTAATTTTTATTTTTATGTCTAACATTCATAAGGAGATGCTAAATTTTAAATTTAAGCTTTTCACGACGTCTTACAATTTTGAAAGACGTATTCAACGGAGGTATTTGCACATCAAGACCGATTTTGGGCGTGTCTTTCGGTCGGCGCATTTGAAAACTTGAAAAACTTGTATTGCTTCGGATGACAGAGAGCGTTTAAAAGTTCAATTTTATTATAAAAATCGAATATTTGTTTGGTGTATGTTTTAATTTTCTTCTTAAGCTTTTTTACCATTAAAATTAAAACTGCAGTAAAACATGCGAGGTGTGCATAAAACAAAATTCCGCTTGTATGTGTCCTAATTTTTTTTTCAGACCTTATAAGGGTTACAATTTTAACCAAATATGATCAAAAGTTACAATAGGTGTGGAAGGAAGAACGGTCCGACGGCATGTTGCTACTTTTCATCCGTCTCCTATCCATTTGTGGACGGACAGCCTTAAAGTGTCAAAATAATCTGAAAATGTCTCTTAAGCACAACTTATTTGAGCCGCATTGATAGCACGTCTTCAATAATTAGGTAGTATGAATCCTTGTATTAATTTTCTAATTACATTGTTAAAAAAAATTGGATAACATTTCACACCTGCTTCAGTAGGTATAGAACAATTAACCAAGTGCAAAAGTTCGTCTGTAACGAACTTTCAAATACCCGACACTCTTTACCCTGTAACACAAAATTGAAAAGTTTTTGGCCTAAGCTCAAATACTTTAAGCCAATAATTTATTTTGGCCACTCCCTCAAAAATGGGCTTAAGCTTAAAAATAGAATAAAATAATTCTTATTTTGTTACAGTTTTCCTCCAAAAAACACCTCCTTAAAGTGGGCGGAACTCAAAACTTTGAATTTAATAAACTTAGCGTAATATTTGTCATATATCAATACTCCAACCCATAGGATAGGAGGAATATTTAGTTTGATTCATAGATTGTAAGATAGAGAAATAATGACCGTAGACTACCAAGACCTCAAGGGCATATGATCAAGACCGAATTGTGAGTCGAATGAGCCATGTCCGTCCGTCCGTCTATCGGTAGTTTTTACGCAGTTGAGTGTTAAACTTTTTGAAATCCGCCTATTGGCACGCCCACTTTACTTATAAGCATGAAAAATCTAAGTTGTGAGAGGAAGCTGAAATTTTGTATGCGTTATCCTAGCTTAAGTCTATTGTGGTTGGCGTTTAAAAAAGGCAACAAATGGCTCCAATGTGGGCGTGGTCATATTTAGTTTGCATTCTAACAGTTCTTTTCGATATAGTTGCAATATATTGTTCAGACATGTGCGTAAGCTATCAACAGAAATAAATAAATTTTTGCCAGGCCCACTTTTGTGGACTCTATAAGCATAAATCAAATGTTTAATATGAAAATACTATCAACACTCTTCTGATAAAAAATATTAATAAACCAGTGAGTAAGTGCTACAGTGTGTACGCAGAAGTTACAGTCCTTAAAACGGACCGTTGAATACCCCATCCTATCCCACGTTGTAAAATGCTGATGACATTGTTATTTTTTGACATTTTATAAGTAATGTAAACTTCGAAAAGGGGCGTAGTCCAACCGCCCCTTATGAGAAACCACATATATATCCAAAATACACTTAAATGTACGTAAAAATGCAATTTTTTGGTCCAAATTCAATATTTTTGAAAAATCGACCCTTAAAAGGGGGCGTGGCTAAAAACTTTATATAAACGAAATCTGGACTGAAGTCTTGTTTATCTAACCTGCTACTTTTTTTGTTCCATGCTTTCCTAAATTAGGCTCAAGGCTAGTCGAAATTAAGTTTTTCAGACAAATTTTAGGTTTTTCTTCAATTCTGCCTCCAAATATGGGCGTGGCCCAAAGTCTTGTATGAACAAAATGTAGAACTAAGCGTTTTCTACAAAAAATATTAAGCAATTTTTTTTTTTAATTTTGAGCACAAATATTGAGTAAACTGCATTTGAAAATTTACTATTAAAATAGATGCCACGCCTCAATTTTTCTTTTTTGTGTCTTACATTTATTAGGATTATTAAATTTCAGCCTTTTAGAACGTCTTACAGTTTTGAAAATTCTGGAGGTAGTTGCACATTTTGACCGATGGGCGTGTCCTAGGGCGGATTTCAAAAATTTTTACACTTGTACTGCTTCGCATGACGGATCTTACGTACGAAGTTTCAGCACCCTATCTCAAAATTTAAGGCCTAAAAACATGTGACATACAGACGGACGGACGGACGGACGGACGGACATGGCTCATTTGATTCAGAATTCGGTCTCGATCATATGCCCTTAAGGTCTCGGGGGTCTACCATTATTATTTCACCATGTTACAAACTATATGACAAACTTAATATACCTCCTATCCTATGGGATGGGGTATAAAACAAATGGGAAAGTGCAACAGTGCGTATGCAAAAGCTTCAGTCCATCTACGACGGATTGCAAAATATCCGTCCATACCGAAAAAAAACTGCCACGCCTCCAGAAAGTGGGCGGGATATAAAAGTTAAACTGTTGAATGCATTCACTTCGGCCTAAAACTCCGCCTTTTAAACTAAAAAAATCACTTTTTTTAACGATACGCCCCCAAAAGTGGGCGGAGGCACATACAATATACACATAAAAGTTAGAAAAAGCTAATATCTCCAACTTTTGTCTTAACATTTTTTGTCAAATTTGATATATATTCATTGAAAAACAGTCATTTTAAGCTAAAATCCCTTAAAAAGTCGGTATGGTTAATGAAAAGGCTAAAATTTTTTAGCTACTTCAAAGACAATTACAAGGCAATCTTACATACCAAAGACGAATGCGCTAGCGCCATTGTAACATAGCTAAATTTTTTTTTTTTTAATTAGAGATGGTCGCACATACAGGCCTGTTAGTGGGCGTGTCTGTGGGCGGATTCAGCTAATTTTCAAACTTGATCTGAAGGACTAGACTTCCATGTGTCTAGACCCACCAAATTTCAGCTCTCTACCTGAAAATGTAAGGCCTAAAAGTTGTTTACATACGGACGGACGGACGGACGGACGGGCAGGCATGGCTTAATCGATTCTGCTGTCGGTCCCATTCATATCTCTAAAAGGTCTTAGGGGTCTACGGTGAGTATTTCACTGCGTTACAAACTATACAAAAAACGTAATATACCCTGGGTCATATATTAAGAAGATGTTATTGAAGATGGGCTGATTCCACGTCCCTTTTTTAATAAAGATGATTCTCACGGTACCCATATAAAATACTAAAGTAATTAATTTGAGAATGGCGTGAGATTTGAGTGTTTCGCACCAGGTGTCTAATTTCCGCCTCGTACCTCCCACTGGGACAGGCTTAAACCAATAAAACCTAACGAAAACATAACGAAACAGTGTCAGCGAACGCGCCTTCGGGGTTACATTAAACTTAGCGATATCAGGACCGGAAGATCAAGAAAATCGGAAAAGATCCACATATCTGGTCGAATAATCTTCTTTATACAAAAGAGAAGAGTTGCAAGAGTTCATATGCAATGAACCTTTTTAATATCTGACCCGCTCTGTACCCTTTAACACAAAATTCAAATTTGTTTGGCCTCTCAGTAAGTCAGTTATTCGTTTTTGCCAGAAATACCCGACCCTTTTTACCCTTAAGCACCTAAATCAAAAGTTTTTTGACCAAAGTCCTTGAATTGTGTAAATTTTGCGTACTGGCCACGCCGCCAAATATGGACGTGGCCTGAATATTAAATTGAAGTACAAATTCTAATTTCGTTAGAATCATGAAAAAATGTTTTTAATAGTTTTTTTTTAGATCTAATATGTAAGATTATGTTAGATATAATAAGCAAATGGGGTTCGAGGCCAAAATCCCATGCATTTTTAGAGGGGGTTTAGATTCTCAGAAAAAGTACATTTTTGTGCCATATGTGGGCATATGGTATGCCTGTTTGTGTGCGCGTATGAAGGCTCATGCTTGCAACTATGTGTGCTCCCATATGTCTTCATATGTCCCAGAATGGAACCGGGCGGTATGAAACCGACCCTCCGCCTGAGACCGGGCTGCTTAGATAAAACCGACCCCCCTTTACGGAACTGGGAAGTATTTTACCTGTGAGCACACATAGTTGCAAAGCAAACATGAGTAGTAAACACGCACACAAACATGCATGCCTTATGTGCCCATATGGCACAAAAATTGTACTTTTTTGAATATTTCAGCCCCCCTTAATAAACGCATTGGATTTTGGCCTCAAACCTGCCAAGCTTAGCTACTGTCATTGAGCGGTCCAATTTTTGTTTAGTCAAATGCTTGTGACCACCTCTGCTCTGCAAAGTTCTTATGTCTTGTCTAACTTGACCATAAGGCATTTTAAAATAAAATGTAAATTTGCCCTGCAAAAATTACAAGTATTTCATTGGAGCTCAGATGTATAGCCTTGAGTCATCGATTTTGCGATAGGGCCGATGAGGGTTTGGGTGCTTTCCTGGCTAGGTTTTAGGCCTTTTTTATTCTATTAATATTTTCATCACCAAAACCTAATCAAAACTTGGTTGGGCTCCTTAAGCTGAGCATCTGCAAAGTGTTACCCTACACATGATATAATTAGAATTTAAGATTTAAAGTGAATATATCCAGAACAAATGGTTATAGCCTTTTGGATCAGTTTTAAATGAACTCCTCGTTTCAAAGAAATCAGGATTTTCGTAAGACAAACGAATAAAGATTATTGATTTCAATCAGAAATTTTTGAAATACCAGCACACAGCTGCTCATGCTTCTGTCAAAACGAAAAAAAAAATGTATAAAAAACAAGAAATTCTGAAAATCAATGCGCCTACAGTGAACTTTAATAATATATTTCAGTATAATTAATCTTCCGCTTGTACGAAAAACAGAAAATTGCCTTGAATGAAATTGAAATTTTATGGCTTTAATTTGATTATTTTCTGTGGGATATTCGTTACGTACATTCATCTTATTTTATTGATACAAAAAAATAAAAAAACAACAACGAAGCAGTTTCACCCAGCATTAATGTTTTTGTTTTTTGTTTTTTATTAATTTTCTCATGGTCTTTTGTTTTTGTCTCTTTTCAGCTTAGCGAGCTCGGTCGACCTTTTACAGGCGGCTCATGGTGTGGCAAGGCCACGGGACCGCAGTTGTACTTTAGTGAAACATCAACTGTGACAGCATCCGTTAAGGTGAGATATTTCTGATAATTACAGATTTACCTTATACCCATATCCGTATCTACAATTTACGCGGCAAAAAAAACTATATTCGTTTCCTATTTTAAATATTTACCAGCCAGTCAGCAGTGTCTCTGTCTCTACCGACCCCGTCTATGCAATCATGAATCATATATTTTTAATGCTACACGGGTGGTCAGATTTATTATTTAAAAGTCCTTACAGATATGTGTACTATACAGAATCGACGGTTTGCGTGAGTGGGTGGGACCAACCCTGTCGGTAGGCGCACATAAATTCCGTCGGCAAATAATTAGAGCTTCGCATCGGAAATATGCTTTCCGAAGCGAGCCATTACAGGACCATCAACAAGGACAAAGGCTGGGCTGAAATGGACAGTCATGCTGTCGCCCCCTCCTATAATCAAAATTAAACATTACCCCCACTTGTTTGGCAGATAATAATCCAAAACTATCGCCCTATTCATGACTGCGTAATGAAGCACCCAAGTGCCTAGAAACATCATCAATATGATGGCTGCGAGCGCAGATTCGCCAGTGTTTGTGGTACGAACCCATAGTGGTCGTTTATTTAAGCTCGCGTCGCGTACAATTCAGATATCCTTTTTCTTAATTTGAACGACAATGGTTCTGGAGTTTATGCTCGTTGTGTGGAGTTTTGGAAAACATCGGACCAAACGTTGCAGTGGGAATTAAGAGCCATTTTCAGAGCGTACGGACGCTGTGCTGGTGCAGATGTAACGAGGTTGCTTTTTGTGTGATTCTTTTTTCATTGCACTTCAGAACGAGTACACAGAGTTTATATATGTATGCAATTTTGTATGAAACGCCAGGTGCAAATGGGTGTTTATAATATGGCTATGCATGTTGAGGTGGGTCAGAACATCGTGTAATTTTCCCTGAGGTTATGTTTGGTTTTATTTCGGTCCTGGAATAGGTAGTTTATTCCGCCATTGGCAGCGCGTTTGTATGGCATTGACCACAGAACCCACATTGTTTGGCCAGAGCGTGGGGGTGTGCACAAACAATGATTGGTGATGGTAAAGGAAAATTGGAAAAATATTAGAGACCAGGGTACAAAAAGTGACAATGCTTGTGATTGGATTTCGACTACAAACAAGCACATTCTTGCCCATCAATGCTTTGTGTTCGTAAATTGTTCAAATTCAATTAAAACTGAATTGATGAGGAAAGAAAATGGAAAGCTCGTGAATTTTGTACGCCGATGGCGCTCTGGAGGGAGTAATTGCATGTGGGAAGTGCCAACAACCAGAGTATTTGAAGCCAGAAGGAAGGTAACGATAGGTAGGTATGCATATAGCTTTTAACTGAGTTAATAACATGGAAAAAATATAGTAGATACATATTTTAGACTGTGTAGACAAAGTTTATCTAGGAATTGTGTGTTTTTGCCATATTCATAAGTGCCCTATGACACAGACTTGTATAAAAAAAACTCTTCTTTATGGCCCTGAAATGAAAAAGTGAATGAATGCAGTTAAATTGAATTCATAACGATGACGTAGCATCGAACTGTACCTGAAGGAACTCCGTCACCGGAGAATGCCGGCTATGCGTTGGAGTGGATGAAACCTATACTCACCAGAAAAATGGAATACTAGACAAACCTGAAGCCTTCTTTGCAAATGTAAGCGGACTTTGGGAATGATCCCAAGCAACGCAGCCAATTTATTGTATTTCCCAACTACATAGCAGCTACATTCATGATTCAAGCTAGGTAGAAGCGTTGACAGCAGGTAATGATTTTTTTTTTTGTTTTTAATATGTGGATGAAGTGTGTACTGGGTTGGTGTCTATTCTTTATTAAAGGACATAGTTCAGGTATATCCGTCCGAATCCAAGGCTTGTTTCTGCTTCGTGGTCTGCTACTGGTGTTTCTTTACGTGGCCGGGAAGTCACTCATTGGATTGGAACCCAATCTCCAGTTGGCACCCGGTGTTGACCACGGGGAGGTGAGAGTAGGAGTTGATAGACAGAGATTGGTTTAGAAAACCTGTGGATGCTTGTATCCTCTTGAGTGCACATGTCTATCTTTTGACCACCATGGGTTTAGCAGTCAATGAGGACAAAACCAAGTATATGCTGTCATCAAGAAAAGACACCCAACACCGGCGTCTTGGACAAAACATCACCATCGACAGCTATAACTTTGAGGTAGTTAGGGAATTTGTCTACCTGGGTTCCGCTATCAATTCAGACAATGACACCAGCGCTGAAATCAAACGAAGGACAACTCTTGCCAATCGCTGTTTCTTTGGGCTAAGGAGGCAATTGAGTAGCAAAGCCCTCTCTCGAGCAACTAAAGTGTCCATGTATAAGACCCTCATCATCCCACTTCTGCTTTACGGTTTAGAAGCATGGGCCCTGTCAAAGGCGGATGAAAACACTTTAGACTGCTTCGAGAGGAAAATTCTTCGGACGATTTACGGTCCCATATGCATGGACGGAGAGTGGAGGAGGAGATATAACATCGAACTGTACGGGCTGTACAGCGATACCGACCTAGCCAAAAGAGTCAAAACACAACGTCTACGATGGCTAGGTCATCTAGAGCGGATGGACACCAACGCCCCGGCCCGGAAAATCTTCGAATCCACACCGCAGGGACGACGCGGTAGAGGAGCACCGAGACTCAGGTGGCGCACGCAAGTGGAAGGGGACCTCAGCCCACTTCACGTGCAAAACTGGAGACGGCTAGCTAGAGACAGAGCTGGCTGGCGGAGCTTGTTGGCTGAGACCCAGGTCCACCCAGGACTGTAGCGCCACCTTAAGTAAATAAGTAAGTTCAGGTATATGCACTCCACTTGCACATGCTTGGCTATCCATAGTGCGCTGATGATAGCTACCTTTTGGTGAATTTAATTGTAAGAAAATAACTATTGCCATTGTTCTCATCTCTGAAATTACTCAAAAAAATATAAAGGTAAAAGCATTCAGCAAATCCTTATAAGTCAGTCATACTCCTAATGTAAATATCGTGCAGATTTCTTCAGTTCTTTCTACAACGCCTTCTGAGTTTTCGGCCTGTCTATTTGAGAGGCTAGCTATTAATATATAGACTATCCAAGTAGAACACTCTGGAACGATAACCATAAGTTTTTGAATATTGAACTTATAAGACAATTTAGAATGCTCTTCATAGCACTTGAAGATTTCACAAGATTTCGTTATCGTCCCATTGGTGGACAGTTTTTTTACTTATAAAATTAGTCATAGAAACGTTAACAACGTTAACCATAATTATAAAACTTAAAGTGCATAATTAGTTTTACAAACGTGGTGCTAAAAACGATCCTAGCGCTGAGTTACAAGGCTATAAGTGGTGAGGAGTTAGGTCCGATAGCGCACCTGCTATAGACGTCTCCCAGCTAACATACTATTGAGAGTTACATGCTAAAAACTTCAAAATAGCTCTTATTAGACTCTTATAATGCTCTTGATACTCTTCGCGCATAAAATCTTGCCATAAGATTCAAAAATGATCGTGTAACACTCTTGTTAAGCGAGTTAAGGGAGACTGTTATTACAAGAGTATAATGGGCTCTTACAAGACTCTTGTTATGGGCTCTTATAAGACTCTTGTTATGGGCTCTTATAAAGCTCTTGTAGAGTTTAAGTTTTGTAAGAGCTTTAATCTTGTAATAAGTGTGCAACTCTTTGGGAGATTGGCTCTGTTAATAATATCCTTAGTCTTATAAGACAGCTTCAGTTCTTCGGCCATTGCCTGTAAAAAAAAATCCAACTTTTTCTTCCTTAAAGGGTCCCAAATACTTTTCAACCCGAAACAGACCAAACAGAAGTATGAAAATTAGTATTCGATAATTACACATCATAATTATTCTAGAAAATTAAATTAATAACAAGTAATTGTTAGTGGCATGGCAAACAATGTTTGTAGTGTTTTTGAATAAAATCAAATATTTCGGATGCCCCTTATTTTTTCAGAACAATAATGCTTACTTTAGCTGATATATTTTTAACCGCGCCAAGTTTAAGTGTACCATAATTTAAGAAAAACATTTTTGAAAAGTCAATAATATAGTGATGCCATAATGAGCTATAAAACGCCATCGTACAAAACGTTAACAAAAGAGAACAAAATACTTAAAAAAATTTTCATTTTTTTAAAGTATTTTGTTCTCTTTTCATCTTATATTCTTATGAAACTATAAAAAAATTATCTTGCAGCATTAGGTATATCTTCCTCTCTTTTTGGCAGAGGTAGTAATGAAAAAACAGCTCTTACAAGAGTTTTCTTATCAGGACTTAATTACTCTGAGGCCATTTAACGCTTGTAAGGCTCTATGAAGACTCTAATAACACTCTATAAGAGTAAAATTCTAAGAGCTTTGCTCTTGCACATAGCCCTTTTAAAGTTCTTGTAGAGTTTTATTAGAAATAAAATGTTAGTTGCGCTCTAGCACATACTTTATAACACTATAGGTTTGACGCATCCGAAGTACTTTCCACAAAAAAAGACACTTTGACACAATAGAAAATAATCTAGTTGACAGAAATTGTTGTAAGAATATTTAGCAAAAAAAAAAAAAAACATTTATATATAAGACTTTTACATTTTTGACAGAATGCTATGAATTTTTATCAGATTATATTTTTATGCTTTTAAAAAAATTTAGGAAAGTATTCATCCGGTCTAACCATTTTTCAATGGTCTAGTGCGTGAAATAAATTTTTTTGAAGCTTTTTTGGTCCAGCCAGCGGTTCAAGTACCTATTCTTTTCGCTCACTGAGATTCCCACATTTTAGGCAAAAATTTAAAAGGAGTCCTCCTTAGATTTTAAGACTCTGTCTGTAAAAAGAGAGTGATGGCAACCCTAAATAAATTAGCGCTATATTTGACAGAAAAGCGCAAAAAACTTATAATAGTTCTTCATGAGAGTAGAAAGCCATTTATATCAGTAGAGGCCCTTCATAAGACCTTGCTTTCTTTACTTTATGTTATATTTGATTTAATCTAATTTTAATTTAATAAATCATTCGAAAAAACTAAATGCGCATCTTTTATTAAGTTTGTAAATGCACTCTCTTAACTTATTACTTTCATCAAGAACATAACATACTTTAGTCAAAATGAACGAAGTTTTTTGTGTCAAAAACATATAGACTTACAAAGAACAAGATGAGAATGTGTATTCAAGTAAAAACAAAACTGCACAATAAAAGTGAAAGGTGAAAAGCATGAAAGTGTGTGTACCTACAGATTCTTCAAAAATGTATTGTAAGTCAAATAAGTTCTAAAAGAGCTCGAAGTAAAACCCTTTTCGCACCCAAAATTAAATTCTAAAAAATTCCAATGCTTCTATAAAACTAGCTTCAAGAACCTTAGGTCTTATGATGTGGTGCTGTAAAGGCCAAGTAAATAAAGGCCCTGTATATTCGGCTGATCCTAATCCGGACAACAGACGACCACGAGCGGCTTCTTGGTCGGCGTGTGTTTTCCGAGTTAGGATAGGCCGAAAAATGCACCCCCACCCCCAACCATGAAAAGAAAACGAAAACAGACTCGGATATTTGCTGATCCTGGTAATCCAGGCCACGCTTTGGAGCTAGGCCTGAGGGGTGTCAGCATGCGAGCGCTTGGTGGTCGGAAGGTCCCGCTCGGCATCCGACCGGTTTTAACCCGAAGATGTTAAAGTCGTTATCTCTCTAACCTCACCAAAGTTCAAAGGGCAGCCTGCATGGGTATAACAGGGTCCCTAAGGACCACACCCACCGCGGCACTGGAGGTACTACTCAACCTCACCCCCCTGGACATATACTGCAGCTGCAAGGCAGCTATTCGCCTAAGGGAATCCGGACTGTGGTCCTCAAGATTTTATGGACACGCCTCTGTGGAAACTCAATGGGCTGCCTCCACAGATACCCCAGTCATGGATTAACTCCCTATGACATTCGCCTTCAACGGGAGATTCGCTACCAGAATATCTCAAAGAGGTGAATGGGAAATAAGACCATTACAGGAGATGACGAGATCGCCGTATATACCGACGGTTCTAAGATGGACGTCGGAACCAGTGCGGGCATCTTCTGTGGAGCTCTGGGACTAGGTAAATCTTTTCGGATTAATGACGACTGCAGCATTTTTCAGGCGGAGCTGGCAGCCATTATCCAAGCTGCCTCCGAGCTGAAGAAACACAGCCCCGCAAACAAGACCATCACCATATACTCTGATAGCCAAGCGGCAATTAAAGCCTTGGAATCAGACGTAGTGAAGTCAAGGGCTGTAAAACTATGCAGGGAAATTCTGGACGAGATAGGGGCAGATCTCTTTTAAGTCTTTCGGGAAAAGTATTCGCGAAGGTGTTGGAAACGCATTCCAGAGCTGTGATCGAGCCTTTGTTACAGGAACAACAGTGCGGCTTTCGGGCTGGCAGACGCACAACTGGCCAGCTTTTTACTCTGATGGTGTTCTTGAGAGGGCCTGGGAATATACCAAACCGGTCTATGCGTGTTTTGTAGATCTGGAAAAGGCGTATGACATTGTGGAGATTTTTGCAGGACTATGCGCCGAGTGGGCCTCTTCTGAGAGCCATCCAGTCTTTTTATGGAAACTGCAGAAGCTGAGTATGGATTAATGGCGTCAAATCCCGTCCTTTTGATGTGCGCGTTGGACTTTGCCAGGGCTGTGTTCTGTCGCCGTTCTTTTTCAAAGCAAATATGGACTGGATGGTGAAGCGCAGTCTTGGCGAGCAATGTTTCGAATTGGCTGGCATCAGGATGAGCCATCTGCTTTTCGCAGATGATTTGGCCATCCTTGCATCATCCAAAGAGAAACTTCAGCGAGCACTGGATAGGCTTACAGCCGTCTGTGTTGATGCTGGGATGAAAGTAAACGTGAACAAATCGGAAGTGATAGTTGTTTCCCGAACTCCTGTGCAGTACACTGCAGTACACTGCACATGAATGGAGTTCTATTAAAAAAGGTGGAGAAGTTTAGGTATCTCGGGGTCTTTTTCACGAAAGATGGGAGGAGCGATACTGAGTTGTCCTGCAGAATTCGCCAAGCTGGAGCAATAGTAAAGAAACTGCGCCGGCCGGTCATCAGGAAGGCTGAGCTAGCAAAGATCTCAGTTTTTAATTCAGTCTTCGTTCCGACCCTCATCTATGGTCATGAAATTTGGGTAATGACCGAAAGAATTAGGTCGCGGGAACAAGATGCCGAATTGAGATTCTTGAGGAGCGTTGCTGGTGTTACTCTAAGGGACAGAGTGAGAAACGTCAGTATTCGTAGGAATCTTAATGTTGAGCAGCTAATTCTCCGAGTGGAGCGATCGATTCTTCGTTGGTTTGGACACGTTGTTCGCATGCCCCCTGACAGACTTCCTAGACAGGTCATGCTAGCCGAGATGCGAGCGCGTCGCCCCCCTGGTAGGCCAAGAAAGAGGTGGTGGGATCAGGTAAGGAATTCTGAGTCCCGCCTGGGAACTGCGCTGGAGTCTCTTGAGTTGGTGGCGGAGGATCAAAAACGATGGAAAGACCATTTAGCCACCCTCGCTCCGCGACCCTTTTAAAGGATAAGCGACATTCGAAAATGATAATGTCGGTATATTAAATGAAACGAAGATTAGATGAACACACCCGAGGTTTCCTCAGTCATTGTTGGGGAAAGGAATTATCAAAAATTGTACACTCCATCAGCGTAAAGCGTAATTCTCGCATAATAAATTAACCTTTCATGGACTCAACCCCTTTTTCGATATTTGGTTTTCTACTGTTGAGAACTTTAAATCTACTTTCAAAACATTTTATTTGCTGATATGTACAGTGCTCCAAGCCCTTAGATATGGTTTTCCAATAACCATTCCTTACTGTGTAGCTGCGAACCCTATACAAGAACTGAATTCTCAACGTTCAGTTCACATAAATAGCAGTCTTTTCTTTCTAGAACAAAGCCCTCTTTTCACCAGTCGCCACTCAATCCTGCTTCACTCCAAAAACAAAATTATGCAAAAGCAATAATAATTGAAAATATTCCTTGGTGGAATTCCAAACTGAAGCAAATTTGCAGAGAGATCAGGATGCTCCTAAATTGGTCCTTAAAAGCCAATTTAGTAGAAGACGTGAATCTTTGCCTATTAATCGGAGAGCTGAAGAATTTTTTTTTTACTGATTTCAACAACTTTCTAATCTTCATAAATTTGCTGTCCTGATGGAAAAGATCATAAAAATCAAATAATCAAATAATAAATTTGCTGTCCTAAGTGAAAAGATCCCAAAAATCACATTCTGCCGCCTGGTACCCGGGGCCTCTGGTAGGTGCAACGGCCATGTAGTTGAAGCAGGCTCCAATCTACACTTAGTCCATACAAAGATTTTGGCCACGCCTATTTCTAGGTGTCGATTTTACATAAAATTTAATTTGATTTAAAAATTGCATTTTTGCGTGCATTCGGAGGTCTAGCTATTTGCAGCGATATTTTATATTTCTTTCGTCGCGTCGTGTGTCCCAGGCCTCAAACTTCCTTAGAAGTGTATAATAGAAATATTTGCCAAAGAATTCGTAGCAAAACATAAAAAGTAATAAAATCGTGATGAATTTTTGTTTTTACCTAAAATGAAAGGAGGACAGTTTTACAGAAAAAAGGACGGGAGGACAAAGAACTGAAAAGAACAATTGTCTTTTCAAAAGGAGGACGGTTGGGAACCCTACCTGGGCAAGATGGAATCTATCCTCAGGTACATACCCACTCCTTGCCGAATAGTTATAGATTTGTTCGTAGCATAGCCTGGGAAGTCTGACTATAGCCTAGCTAAAAGTTTGAGACTCATAAGCCGTGTTTTTCAACATTAATTCAATGAGCTAGAGCAATTTTAGTGTACATGAGGCTGATAACCGAGGCAAATTGTGGCAAGTGCGTCAAAACTGGGGTAAAGAAGAGCTGCCCCCAAGGTAATGTTCTGTCTGCCCTTTAGCATGGTTGTAGATGCTCTACTATCGACTCTCAATCTTCCTGTAGTGGTCTTATACTCACTAGACTTTTCCCATATCCGGTGAAGTCAAATATGTGGGAGTAGTTCTTCACAAAAAGCTTCTTTGGTAAATGCACATTGAATCAAAAACCGAAAAAGTACTGCTACTCCAGTTAATTTGCGGCTTTTGTTGTACAATCCGCCACCTCAAGATATGCTCTACTATAGGTTTTTAGACGTAGATCACGAATTTATGATATTTTTTTATCGATAAATTGGGGATTAACCCCTAACTCACCCACAAACACCCCTAAATAGGAGTGTTTTTGCTATGCTCTCGCTTTGAATGTTAATTCGTGTAAAAATATATAGTTTTACCATTAATTTGTATATCAAGTAATCTTTTATAAAAAATTTAGTAGTCGGGTTGAATTGAGGGGGTGAATTGAGGGGGTAAAATTAACCCTAAAAGGGGGATTTTGCTACATCCCTAAACGTTCCAGCTCAATTTGACCTTAGACTCTCAGCCGATTCAAGATTACCAGAAAGGCCGATCCTCCCTCACATGCTTAATTGCTTGAATGCTTAATTGCTTGAATGCTTAATTGCCCTCACACGCCAAACACAAGGGCTGGACAATTAAAAGCAGTGTGCCCACTGTGGGCACCGCCGTGGTGCTAATGTATCGAAGTACTCTGCACGAGGTCCCAGGTGCGAATCCAAAAGCTTCTCATTTTGAGACAGACGCCATCAATTTTTTTGTTGTTATGGTTTTGGCTCACCCCAGATAACTTCCCTACAATATCTTGTCCCCTATCGTTCACCCTGGTTACAAACGCAGAAGTTCTGTTGGGGTTTTTAGTTACAGAACGGGTTAAGAAATCGCCTTTCAAGGCTGCGTTAGATCTACAGTCAAGGCTATTAGATATAAAGCTACAGTTCTTAAGCAAGCTTCTACGAGTTCTAAGTTCACCTGATGAAATTTGCACCACATAACAAAGCAGTCCTGCTTCTCGTTTATGAAATCTCTCAAACTTTCAGGCAGATATTTAAATCCTTTTGCAAATCGCTTGCCGTATATCCTCTGTGAGTTTTGACAAGAAAATCAAAAGACTACGATTTATACTTTCAAATGTCAAAGTCCAAACAATACACACAAGAGTTTTTATCTACTATGTACTACCAAGGAACACTCACCAATTCTGATTGTGCCAACTGATGTGCTGATTGATGACACTCTATTCAATTTTGCACAAGCCCCTACCTTACACCACACCGTACGGAATCTCGTCGTAAATTCCCTACAATGAGACTTACGTATTGCCACTTCACAGAGATAAACGCCAGTCGCATACAGCGCCTATTATCAAAAGTTTGCTCGAAATTCCCTTGTAAACCAGAGCTCACGAGTTCCAACACAAAACATGCTTCGTGTACACGCATGTAAGCCCACCTGTACGCTGTGTTCTATAGCACGTGGAATTTAAAAAAGGACACCTTCACTTTGAGTGTCATAATACCGAACGAGAATGCTTCTGACGTGCACATTCCACCTAATGGAAGATCGAAATAAATACACTTGGATTTGCGTGGCCAGCAGTTTACGTGCTATTCGACGCCATATCCTTGCCATGTCCTGACAATGATTGTACTTGGTCGGTGCCTAGTGTATATAGCTACGTTTCTATGAAACACATGCCTGGCACTGGATCGCTTGTTTTTCGACTCATTTTCGTTTGGCAAAAACAAATCTAAGGAGGCAGGCTGGCCGTGCCATAAAAGTTATATGTGTGTCAGGCTCACCAGTTGTTACGGCACGTTTGTGAGATTTCCAAGGAAAGATTATGAGGTGTATTGTTTATCCGGGTTGGGGGGGCGTTGCATCTCACTGATATGGGCACTCAAAAATGGGATGGGTGAATCGCTGGTAGGTACCTACCTATGGTGGCCAACTCTGAAAACGAACATGAGAACCCATACACCGATTTCATTCCGTTGCAGTGCGGCTTAAAAGGATACCCAACACAAGGAGGGTGGCCTGCGAACATTGAATCGTAAACCGGAGATGCAGAATGCATCTGAGTGTAAATGATTCTGTGGGTAAGTCATATGGTGCTGGCACTCGTTGTGCGTGTCTGTATACGACGAAGTATGTATGACTTTGCCCATTCTACGTGTAGGTACGAGAATTTGTGTGGGTGCTTTGGACCGCAGCGTAATTTTCTAATTCATTGCTACACACCTCAGTGGGGACGACAAAGCGGGAGGGGATACATGTTAGTTTACCAAGTTTTAGTGTTTGTCCGTTGCAGGGATGCAGCGGATTGTGTGGGATAAGAGGAGCTTTTGTGCTTGAAGCTGTTTTCAAAAATCATTTTATACCTGCAGGATGTTGGCGAAATCACAGAAATGCTTAAGCGTTGTCCAGAAGGATTTCTTCTTGGTAATATAACCAACTGGTACACTGTTGATGGCTATACTGAGTATCTTGATATCGGCGACAGCTAATCGACTTGTGGACATTTGTGGTTCGGAGTGCTAATGAGCGCGCATCCCTGCAGATGCTCCTGCAATGACAATTTGCGGCCTTATTTCTCTGGAGTGGTTTGTGTGTGGTTTTACAAAGGATTTCGGCGACTAGGTGTGGATTAGCATTATCAACTTCCTCAATTACAATTTGCCTTCTAACACATCCTCTGTGGTTCTTTCGCAGCTACATAAATGTAGCCAACCATTTTGACTAACCAATGAAGGTATATGGAAGCATAATATTGACAACAATTCTTTAAGTCCCCTTTTTCATATACATTTAAAAGCCACTAGAAGTTGTATTAATCACTTGTCAAAAAGTCTTTTTCTTAACTAAGATTACTTGTTTTCACTTATCTTATACCGAAGCCAAATAGGAGCCAATTCCCTAACTTTTACTCCTGAGTTGAAAGCGAAAACTCTTTTTGACTGACAATGACAACACAATTAAGTTCTTAAAATACGTACGCGTCTGTACAATGTATGTACCTAAATTTCGAAGGTGAACAACCATGAAAAGGATTTAATTATGGACATGCCTAAGCTGTCATACTTTTAAACTCACTTCATCTATTTTCTTACGAATTCAATTGTTGATTACACATTACTCAGGCAGGTGCGAATACAAGGTATAAACTTGTAATTTTTAACAACTATTTGTTGCATTTTTAACAACTATTTGTTAAATTATATTGCAACATTTCAAGTGAAATCAAAACTCATAAGACCTCAAACAATCAATTTCATAGTTTCGAGTCGCCTTAAATTAGACGACTCTGTATTATTTTTTCACCCCTGGAAGTCCCAAGCCAATACGGAAAACCTTAACCTCTCAGTGAAATTGAAAGCAAAATTAATCTCTTTCTAATGCCCTTAATATTCTATTAGCATCAAAAATAAAATATTGAAGGGACCATTTTCAATATCGACCTGTGTTTACCTTTAGTTCTGAATTGAAAGTAGTCATTAATTAAAATAAAATCAATAATTTACTGTCGACATGGTTTGATTTTGCCTCCCTTTGCGCAAAGAGATGAAGGTTCACTAAGCCCATTATGAATGTTTTCAAAGAAAGAGTACTTTGGAATATTTTACCATTGAGACTTGAGAGCTTAAAGAAAAATATAAGCTAACAGCCGAGAAAATTAACATAAATTTCCTTACCCCAAGCATTAGGTTTTGTCTCCTTGATGCAATTCAAAAATCGAGAGAACACTTACCCATATTTTGCATAAAATTTTTTTTTTTTTTTGAATACTAGGATGGACGGAGGCTAAAACTCCAAAATCTTTCAAAGATACCAATACGCCCTCTATAGCAGGTACATAATACCGAAGTAGCCGATATTGGTTATGCCCGATTTCCACGTGCTAAAAAACCACCCATTTATGAGAGACACTATGAAACTGCCAGAACGCACTTCATAGTAGTAAATTTTCGCTCTCTCATAATACTTCTTGACTACAACTAAGTTAACTTAACAAGTTGTTTACGCTTCCATAGTGTTAATCGCATTGGATAGGTTGCTTTCCAGTGAATGCACCTACTAAGCCGTTCATTCATGCGGCTTCACCCTACGTCGCTAGATCGAAGGGTCTTGTTCTTTGTAGTCGTCGCTCGTTGTTAACAACGTAAAGAGTCTCGTTTAGAGTACGGATCATTTCATTGTTGCAATGAACATGAAGGCGAGCATTTAGCTTTCGAGCGAAGTTTGGTACTTCTTCGCCCACGGTAGCTATTCCTAAATCTCTGTGAATATCGCTATTCCTAATATACCATGGAGCATTCACAATTGCTTTTAGTGTCTTGTTTTGGAAAGTCTGCAACATGGACATGTTGCTCGGCTTGGTACAACCCCAAAGTTGTATACCGTGTGTCCAGGACGGCTTTAAAACCTGCCTGCACAAGAGCAGTTTGTTATATATGCTTAATTTCGAAAATCTTCCAATAAGCCAATACATTTCCCTGATTTTAATCTCGAGCTCGTCACTCTTCTTCGTTACGTGTGGTTTCCACCTTAGTTTAGCGTCCAGTGTCATCCATAGATACTTCGCTTCATTTGCATAAGGTATTTGTGCAGAATTTATGAACAGAGGCAAATTGTTAACCCTTCTGTAAGTAAAATTCACATGCGTTGACTTGTTCTCGTTAAGGGCGATTCGCCAAGTCTTCGGCCAGACACAAATTCTGTCCAATGCTCGTTGGAGGTTTCTCGTTGATGACTCGACTGATTCACCTGTTGCCAGGATGGCCGTATCGTCCGCAAACGTGGCCACGACTGTCATCTAGAGGTATGTCTCTTGTGTAGAGCAGGAACAGGGTCGGACCGAGGACGCTTCCCTGGGGTACGCCAGCCCGAATTTGCTTGAAACTCGAGTATTCACTACTACACCTAACACGAAAGAGTCTGCTTTCAAGATAATTTTTCAATATTTTAAACATGTCTTCCGGCAAGTTTTGCCGTAGCTTATATTTCAAGCCTTCGTGCCATACCTTGTCGAAGGCTTGCGATACGTCGAGAAAAGCACTTGAACATATTTTTTTCCCTTCTAAGGCTTTTTCAATTTCATGTGTTATTCTGTAGACTTGATCTATTGTGGAAGGGTTAGGTCTGAAACCGAATTGATGATCCGGGATCAAGCGTCTTTCTACAATTATTGGTTGTAATCGCTTCAGCAGAAGTTTCTCGAATACTTTCGATATTATCGGCAGAAGAGATATGGGCCTATAATTTTTTTTATCATTTGCGCATTTCCCCGGTTTTGGAACCATAATGACTTCAGCAACTTTCCATTGTCTTGGAGCGTATAAAAGTCTAAGGGAGCCGTTTATCATATAAAGTAGCTTGACTAATGCCTTTTTTGGTAGCTCTTTCAATATTTTTAAGTTTGCTAATTGTCTGTCGGAGTTCAATTAGCGAAACTTTTTTCATTCTAAAGCTATCAGGTTCCGCGTTGTTGTTTAGAACGTCAGCCAACGGCGGACCGTCGAAAGGCTTGAATGTTTCTTCTAAATGTTCAGCAAACAAATTCGCTTTCTCTTTGTCTTCTCTTGCCCATTCGCTTTTTTTATTGGTGCCGAGTGGATTATAGGTTTCTTGATAGACTTAACTGCTTTCCACAGCGAGTAGTTTGAGCTCCTATCCGCCGACAAGCCTTCAAGGTATTCAGTGGTCTCACGATTTTTAAGATCTTGCAGCATTCCTTTCAGTTTGTTAGAGAGGTGGTTCAATAGGGTTTTGTCTGGGGGAGCCCTCGTGCCTTGCCATCTTCTACGCGCTCTTCTCTTTTTACGAATCAATTCTTCGATTTCGAGCGGATATGTTTTACGTTCATGCCCGTCAGCTAACTGCGTTCTTTTGGGACGAATTGTTGTTCCAAGCAGCGCTCTGAATTGCTTCAATGAATTTGTTAACTGCGGTTTCTAACTCGAAAAGAGTTTTCAATGGCACATTCAAGCCAACACCCTCCTTACAGTCCTTTCTGAAAGCGTCCCAGTTCATGTTTTTGCTAGCTAATCTAGGAGCTCTTTCTATTTTCGCCAGTCTTCCACCCATCTTCAAGATAACTCCTGAGAGGTCTGAGCAAAGATCATAACACTCTTCAATTCGCGTAAGGTATTTGGGGTACCCTTTAGCGATGAAAAAATCGACAAGGTCAGGCTTTTTATTCCTATCGGTTGGCCAATATGTTGGCTTACCCGTGGAGAAAAAGTCCACCCCACGCTTCATACTATTTTTGTACAGTAATCTGCCTCTTGTTGAATTGCATCGTGAGCCCCAAAAAGTATGCTTCGCGTTAAAGTCACCCCCAATGATAAAATTGGACCCAATGAAGTCATACATACGATCAAGATCGTCTTCCACCAGTCTATATCCTGGCGGGAAATAACAAGATGCAATGTTATAATCTAAGCAGTCAATTTTTACAGAAACTGAACTGATCTGCATAGAGTCTAGCTCAACTTCTGTGTTCTTGAAGTGCTTTATGCAGTTCTTAATGTAGAGGGAGGATCCTCCTCTCGAATTTTGCGAAGGGTGATGTGCGTGATAGTCATTGTAACCTTTAAGTTTGGGTGTAGACCCGTTTTTAAGGTGAGTTTCCGTAATCATGCAAATATCAATATTGTTTTTCCGTAGAAATACTTCTAGTTCGTCTATTTTATTCAGAAGGCCGTTTGCATTCCATGTTAGTATTTTAAATAACTGTTTCATATTCATGTTCTCTTGTAATTTCTTCGAGGCTTAAACTCGAGCTTGCTCAGTTTGTCAAATATTACTTTGTTGATTTTAGTCTGATCCTCAAGTTTCTCCAAGATTACAGCGAGGATCTGAGACACTGCATCTGTTGTGGGCGATCTTGCCTTGTTTTCGTTTGCCGCAACCTGATTTCGGTCCGACCAGTGGTGGTTTCTCCGCTGCACTTGAACTGGCGCCGCTCTTTTGTGGAGCTTTTACGCCTTTTGTCGACGCCTCCTTTGCCAATCTTCCACTTTTGATCGACTTTGGCGTCTTTGGAGTCTTTGGCTTAGGAGTTTCAGCATCAATGATATTGACGGCATCAATAATTTTAAGGCCTTTATTTTTTACGTCTTTTACAACGCCTTCTTTTGTGCATGATGGGTGGAGCCCCCTTACAATGACTCGCAGTGGTTTTTCGTACTTATAAGTTTTATACTTTGTAATTTATAAAATTATAAATTATTATAACTTATACCTTGTAATACTTTATAATTTTTATACTTTTTATACTTTGCATAAGAATATTTAAAATATGTATTTTTTGTATGTCGAAATATAGATTGAAAAGCACTGACTTTAAAGCATAAAGTCAGTGCTTTGTGAAGCACACCATTGTACGATAAGTTTTTCTGGATTTTGTTTCGTAGAAAAAGCTTCAAAAATCACAAACTCGTTTTTATACCCGACCGAGGGTATTTTAATTTTATTGCGTAGTTTGTTACACAGTGAAATAATCACCGTAAACCCCTAAGAACTTTTAGAGATATGATCGAGACCGACAGGTGAGTCGATTAAGCCATGTCCGTCTGTCCGTATGTGTGAAGTTTTTAGGTCTTTAAAATTGAGCTAGGATGCTCAAACTTGAAGTATATCTTGGCTCTTATTTTGTACAGACAAAGTGTAAAAATAAGTTAAATCCGCCACGCCGACTACTGGCTTCAATGTAAGACAACCTCTATTTCAAATTTTCTTTCAAAATGCCTTTTGGTCAGGTTAGACCTTTACTACGCCTTGTAGGAATTCAAATTTTGCTATAGAGCAATAATGGCTCAAAACCTCTAAGAGGGCAAAAATCGGACCGCCCACAAAATCGACCATGCCTACTGTTACCATATTAGATCTTTAAAAACCCGATTTCTCAGAAAGTTTACTCTAAATTGAAAAAAAAATTTATGACAAATATTCAAGATATTACTATTTTCCAGGTTTGCCCCATACAAAGTTTTGAGCTCCGCCCACTTTTCAGGGGCGTGTTTAGGAAAAAACCGGTTATTTTGGAATAATTTTCGGTTTCAACGCATTTTGTCATGATTCTAACGAAATTGCAATTAATTTATTTTAATTTTTAGCCCAGACCCACTTTTGGAGGCGTGGCCTATGCAAATATTATATGAATTAGGGACAAAAAAAAATTAAGATTTGCTGTTACACCGTATATAGGGTCGGGTATATAAAAGTTTGTCACAGCCGAACTCTTGCACTCACTCACTGGTTTTTTTTTTCAAAATTCTAACTCATTTTGAATTATTGATACTCAAGTTGTCTGCGCTTGCGCAAAACTGAGCTCACAAAATAGAAATAGTTAAAAACAAGTTAAAAGCATTTTACTAACACTTTCATTTCAGTAAACCAACCAAACTAATTTTGAACGAATATTCGAAGACCATTTAATATGAAAGACCGACCCGCTATGATTTTCCTTTAAAGCCTCGGCAATGGTCATTCAAGTCCAAACTAATGTGCGAATGCACAAAAATCTCACAAAACTTACTGAACTAGGTAGAAGATACAAAACTATCCATTGCTGGATTGTAGGCATAGAGGATGATGAAATGGCCGACTCTCTGGCAAGAACGGACCATCTTAGGCCTTACGAATTTTACCCTCAAGGACCAGATCAGAAAACAAGAGAGGGAAAATACGGCAATAACCTGGATTAACTCTCAAAATAAGAGGCAGTTAAGAAAAAAGGTTAGTTCATCAGCATTAGCAACAACAATCTCCATATCCTACCAGGCTTCTTACCGAGGCACTGTTAAGTCAAGGAGCATTGTAGGGAAATGTCCATAACTGATGAAGGTCTCTGCAGATTCTGTGGCAATTCCGGCGAAATAGAATGGATTAAAAACGATCTTCTACAGTGTTCAATTTAAATCATTCTGGACGATCACAAGTCTGATGTCCGTCATTTAAATCATGGTGGGCCTTGAGGACCCAAAACTTTTTCTGACATTCTTAAAAAGCCTTTTGTGGTGGACATAGGTACAATGCAATAGATATACAGCATACACGCATTTGCTGATGACAGCATTCTTAGTTTTTTATACTCTTTCCCAGAATATCTCCAACTCGCTGAATTCCGATAAAAACAAGTTGGTACATTTCAAATCGAGTGCAGTTTTTGCTTCGGAAACCCAGCGCTGTCTACTGGTCGTATGAACAAAAAAGGAGCTTTCAGCCTTGATCTTCGAATGACACCTAGCATCACGAAATTGAAAGCTTTATTTTCTCTATATGCGGTTGAATGGCAACTAGCATTGGAATGAGCACATATTTGATGTTGCATGAATGCTGCGAAATGTTTAGGGTTCCTAAAGCGGTGTAAAAAATAATACTTTATGCCCCTGAATTCGGCTAACATCTAAGCAAGACGTTTTTTCGGGCTTAAATTGAAAGCAATTGTTATATCGGGGCAGGTGCCCCTAAGACCTGAATGCATTTACTTGTGTGGATCCAATTCAAAGCAATTAAACTAATAAGAGACAAAGCGAAGCCACTAGATTGCTTGAAAGAGCGTCTTATATCTTTGTCTTTGTCTTTAATTGTTTTATACTTTCTTTTATATGGACAGTTAAAATAAAATTGCAAGCTTTATCCCGTCTCTAAAAGAGTTCATCCTATACCCGTGCGAGGGCGAATACTCATAAATTCACCCTTGCGATCAGCCTTGGACTCAAATAAAATCATCAACCCGCTAGTGATGATGATGGCGGGCGGATGATATAATGTCCACGGACATAATTTCCATTGAAGTTATGCCATTTGAAACCGACATAATGTCCAGGGATACCACAATGATATTTTCCACTTCCTCTCTTCCAAGCAAAAATATTTGCCATAGAATTAACCCTTCGACTCATTTATCCAATACACCTTACTGTCTTTGGAGGCAACTGACAGTAACCCAAGTAACAATTTTGCTTCGATAAGGCTTTAATTTTCGAATTTGGGAGGCTATTACTTTTATAAGGCCTCTAAAGTACCTGCGGACTATTTCCGAGGTAAACGTTTCAGACACAATTTGTAAAAGACTTTAAGGCAGCTGCAAAGAGGTCTTATAGAGGGACAAGTTTCTGTTAATCTCCTCTGTTAATTTGCAAGAAGTCTACTACTTCTATAAGGCCTTATAACAACTTCGGAATTTTAGTGCAGAATGCGAACATCCTCTTTAAGGCCGTATAGAAGTTTCGGTATCACTGTACCTGTATAAAGTATTTTGTTGCAATATTTACCGAAGCTCATACTTGAAAATGTTGCTTGTATAAGGTTTCCCATTGAAAGCACTACCGAAACTGTTAAAAACAGCTTCATCTCCCAAGCCTTACAGAAAGTGTTACTTGTGTATAGTTTCTTGTAGCAGGCTGCACCGACACTGTTGCTTGCATAGAGATTCCTGCTGCAGGCTTTACCGAAACTGTAAACTGAATTTAGTTTTCTTCTGAAATATTTCTGTTTCAAGTCTAGCAGAAACTGTTACTTGTATAAGGCCTCCTGTTGCAGGCCTTATAGAGGCTATTTCTTGTATAAGGCTTCCTGTTGCAGGCTTTATAGAGGCTATTACTTGAAAAAGGCTTCCGGTTGCAGGCTTTATAGAGGCTATTGCTGTAAAGCCTGCAACCGGAAGCCTTTTACAAGTAATGGCCTCTATAAAGCCTGCAACAGGAAGTCTTATACAAGTAATAGCCTGTATAAAGCCTGCAACAGAAAGCTTTAAACAAGCTTTAAACAAACTCATCATGAAAAATACAGCAGTAATGATTAAGTCGATATGACTTGATTTGATTTGATTTGTCAACCAGTCATATCGACATATTCGTCCGCCCGTCCGTCCGTCCGTCCGTCCGTCTGTCCGTATGTATGCAGTTTTGAGGTCTTCAAAATTGAGCTAGGAAGCTGAAACTTGCAGCGTTGCTTGGTTCTCATTTTGTACAGACAAAACAGAAAATTGAGAAGATCCGCCCACAGCCACGCCCACAATTGGCGTGAACGTCAGACAACCTCAAATTTACATTTTATTTCAAAATGCCTTTTGGTAAAGATAGACAAAACATATGATCTCAAATTTTGGTGGAAAGCAATATCGACCAGAAGCCTTTAATTAGAAGACTTTAATTAACCATGCCCACTTTTAACATCTGAAATCTTTGAAAACCTGATTTCTCGGGAAATTTGTAAGTTGTAAAAAAATTATATGACAAATATTTAAGATATTACCGTTTGCTAAGTTTGTTGCATACAAAGCATTGATGTCCACCCACTTTTAGGGGGCGTTTTTGGGAAAAAAAAACTGTTTTTTTAAGCACGAATATTTGCTTTTAACGCATTTTCTCGTGATTCCAACGAAATTAGAGTTAATTGATTTAAATTTTCAGCCCACGCCCTTTTTTAGGGGCGTGGCCAACGCAAATAATTGACGTTCAGTATATGAAATAGACCAACAAATTTTAAATTTGGTGTTAACGTGTAAAGAGGGTCGGGTATTTAGAACTTCGTTACAGACTCTTGGTACTATTAAGGTTAAATGATTGTGCGTGCTTGTTACAGATACGTAACATTCTAGAAATAGTTTCATAGTGACCATAGTTAGTGCGATAAGATTTCAGTTGGAACAAAGGTACTGATCGAAGGTTTCGTCTGTTAGGATTGATGGTGATTAGCTGAAGGAGTTGTGGGCTATCAATGTTGCCAGTGAGAAGTTGGTGGATGAAGAGAATATCAGCAATCTCGACGCCTTTTGAAGGACTGCATATCGATTAATTTTAATCGATCTTCATCCGATGGCAAAATTATGGGATCTGTCCAACCGCATCAGAGCACATCAACATGTGCAGTGTTTCCGAGAAGACTCCTGAACTCACTTCGAGACTCCTGTTCTTGCTTCGGCAGAACATACACTAAAGTGTTGAATTCTAAGTGGACGAAGTCAACTTTGAAAAAGTTGTTTTTGGTAAATAAAATCATTTCCTTACGTAATTTAAAAGGCGAAATTGAGCTTTATTCGACCAACCCCGAACAAAAATATCACAATATAAACAGACAATTAAAAAATTAAACAGAACGTATGTCACTGTATTATTTGTAAATACTGTAGCCTGACTAAATATGAATAATAACCGATTATAAGAATGCAACTTAAATGTGACCGCGACCACATGGGGGAGTTTTCGTCCACATGGTGGAGTTTCTGCGTTCTACAGCAACTTTGATTTTTCATGCTTATAAGTAAATCGCACGTGTTAGTGGGTGGATTTCAAAAATGTTGTACTGCTTCGGGAACTAACATCAAGTTTCAAGTTCCTACCTCATAATATAAGGCCTAGAAACTACCTACCGACAGTCGAACGGACGGACATACGAATAGACGCACATTGCTTATTCAACTTACAATTATGGCGTATTTTTTTGTACACCGAACTGCTTCACCGAGTTGTCAAATAATACTCGCAGTGTTCGTGCCAATTCCAGATTAGTGTACACCCGGTTTCACTGTGTACAGAACAACAAATACTGCACCGGTGCAGCCTTCACGTTGTGTGAGATTGCTTTGACTTTATTTTATTATTTAAATTGTAAGGCAAATTTATTATTGCCATATTTCTTAGCTTTATTATTTAATAAAACAAAGAATAAAAATTGAGTCAAAACGTCACTTCACATAACCTCAACCGCCAAAGAGGTCTGTGGCGAAATTTCGAGTTCGTTGTCGACACCGAACAAATTCTTAGTTCAAAAGAACATTTACATCAGCACAATTCCATTCAGTTTCACGATTCGGTGCTCAAAAGAATACGCCATTAGGTTTTGATCATATACCTTTAAGGTATTGGGGGCTACGGTGATTATTTATCTGTGCCTTAAACTATGAATTCAACTTAATATACATCCTATCCTATGGGATGGAATATAAAAAAAAACAGGCAGGAGGCTGCAGAATGCACCACGCTGTCGGTTTTCAATTAGCATTTCCCAAAATTGGTAAAACAAAATTCCATAAAATAGCCAGCAGAATTTTGAAAGCAGATTCCTGTAAATATAATTTTTAAACAAGCAGAATGTTGACCCCAACACGTTTTTTATTTTTAAATGAAAGTGATCTCGCCTCCAGTAGGAAGGAATCACACTTCACGAGGTCCGTAGTGAGCGTGTCTGGATTAGACTAATTTTAAGATTCGATCTCCTTCAATCGACTTTCAGTCAGCTACCAAATTTCAGCTCTCTAGCTAAAAATTTGCGTCCGAACAGACGAACGGACTGACGGCCATATATGGCTTCATCAATTCTCCTGTCGCTCTCGATCATATCCCTCAAAGATCTTAGGAGTCTACTGTGAATATTTCATTGCGTTACAAACAATGCATTCAATTAAACACCTAACTCTGGTTAGGGTATAATAAAAATTCCTACAACAAATCAAAATATTTATATTCTATCAGATAGCAAAGCCACTCTACTAACAATCAAGACATAAACTCGAAACTGAGGCGCTAGCCAGCCAAAGCAGAATGCACCTCATTTGGGTATAACATAGCTAATGAATATGAGTTCCGAAATGGGCCACTACAGATTCATAACAAAACATTTTACGATATGAATCAGGCAAAACAATTTTATGCAGAACCTGCAACAAAGGCGGGTCAGCAGAGCATATTCTATGTATATCACTGCAACTGCATTACCAGAACAAGCCAAAGCTACGATCACTCAAGGACATAGTCAACATCTCCAACTTCAGTTTCCTAAGTTAGCTCAAATAATTAATTTCACTAAGTTTTTGAGGAAATATGATAGTGATATGGTGACTAGTTCCCGCCTCACAGTTCAATCTAAAATCGACAAGCTGTATTAGAGTTCATTCTTTAGCTGGGACAACAGATTTCCCGATTAAAAACAAAACCTCTCCCTGCCTCTTCCTACCACTCGCGTTGTATTATTTTAAATTATAGAACAACCGGCAATACCTATACATACATCTATCAAAACCTCGCTTAGAACCAGAACCTATTTATTGGAGCGTGCTATTTTTGCTTCCACTTTGCGTAGCAATTTAGTTCTTTTTCAAGGTTGATCTAAGAAAGTTCAAAAGCGACGATTGTTTTTGTTATAAAACAGAAGTCCTTGATTTTTCTTTCTACTTATCCCTACGACCACTATCTACGTTCGTCCTTTTAATTTTACGCGTATATAGTTTTATTTGCCTTGTGTAAATGTGATGGTTTGTGCGTCTGCATGGCTGAAAAGTGATTCTTTGTTGTACTCACGGTCTCTGCGCTTTATGCTTTTATCTAAAGCGTGAGCTACATTTCTTTGTTTTGGCTGTAGTACCGCAAGCGTCGTCATTGACGTATCACATAAATACGTGTCATTTAAAACCAATTCGTTGAATATATCTATTTCTTTGCTTGTACCCAAAGAAAAAAGTCTTAAAAGCCTTAAGAGTGCCACACTTTAAATTTTCATTAAGACGTTGCCTTGCCAGTAGACAATACAAATACAATTCTTATTTTGAAATAGACTTGGTTTATACCTACCTTTTGATTAAATTTGGCAACCCTGCACGTGATGGTAAGAGTATTTTCATCTGCCTTTCTCAATTTAAAATTTTAATCCAATATAGGTGCTTGAGCGTGTTTGTTTTTGTTGTGCCGTATTTTTGACCACTTGTACGACCACATCTGCAACGACACTATTGGCTGCGCTGGATAAAAACATTTCTATTTCGTTTTATAAGTGAATTGCAAACTTTGCATTCAAAAACATACTTCTCAACTATTGTACCGTTCATTTCTTCATTCAATTATAAGACCATATCCGTTCTCAAGTGGTACGTACACACATCACGTCCTGGTTGCTTCCGACAGTACGTTCCAAAATGTTTATTGTCCAACAATTACAACCGCAAAATTTCTATTATTTTCCCGAACAGCCAAGGGCAAAATAAATTCAGAGCAATAGAAACGTGCACAAAAGAGCAGGAGGCCAGGACATTCAACCCCACAACCAAATGCATTTTGATAATTGTCTCCATTGTTTTTGTTGTTCCCAATGTGTCTCTCGCTGTGCCCATCCCGCATCCGCATTGTTGTTGATTTTCTTGCTCACAATTATAAGACAATCCATGTGCATGGTGTAAATAACAAAACAAATCTTAGTGGAGCGCTGAACGCTCCTTTCTAAAGACATTTGACACATTGTCATGTTTCAGCTGCTTTTGCCTGAAGAAACTAGGACACCTCCACCCTTTTTCTTTTTCAAATAACAGCGAAGGTGTGCGCTCTGCCCCAATACACATTGCATTTCGAATATACACGTCTTCCATTGAGAGTCCTCTAAAATGCTGACATCCTTTTTTAATAGACAAGACACCCCTGACGTTGTGCTTGTGTGTGCTTAACACATTTCCTTCAATTTAAAATAATGCACAATGCAAAGGTGTTCTGCGAGTGGTAAATAAATTTATTTATTTTTTTTTCTTCTCCTCCTTTCTTTTCTTTTCACACAACAGGTATTCCATCCACCGAGGAATATACAGGACGAGAAGCCTTTTGAATTTAATATAAGATACAAATTTATAAGTCAGTCCGACGCCGTAGTTCGGTAAGTAGAACATCGCCAGTATAGCGCCGTAAACCTAGCTATAGTCCTTGTTGAATATTTTGTTCGTTGGTTTGCACAATTTTGTTCTCGTTTTTATTTCCTCTGCGCTAGCAAAATGCACTGCAAGGCAGGATGAACAAAATATTTGGGGGAAATATCCACTGAATGAAAATTGCCCATTGTGTGGGGAGGCTTAAGCGGTTTTTTTTCTCGCTGTGTGATAATACGTTTCTTTCTTTCTTGTTGGTAAATTATAGATATGGACTGCCGGATAAACTGCTAGAGCTGGGACGTGTTACGCCGGGCACATATTGCACAAGACAATTCGACGAGTGCTATCGGAAGAAGTGCCGCCTGCAGAGTCCCAACTATCCTGGAATGTATCCAAGAAATGTCACTTGTTACTGGACAATTCGCCAAAAAGAAGTTCCTTCATGCAAACATGCAATGATCTCAGTTAGTCAAGACAACCAACATAAAGCTTTAGTGAAAAGGTCAGTATATGATATGACATTGTTGCCAATAACATACATTTATAATTTTTTATTAACTCCCATATCTGGACTGTTATAGCTTTATGAGTGTGTACGGTCTCTCTATTGAAAATACTGTTTGCTATCGCCGATGCACCAAGCAATTTCAAGTACAAGTTGCGCCATTGTTCGTATGTCCCATCGGAATCGATCTGGAAGAAATTTTGTCGCAAAGCCGGTGGCATTTTGTTCCATTCAAAGTTCTATGCCCAGTGGGTATAGTTTATTGTAAATATGCAGATTTTCCAGTACGCAGTCAGGTACATAGGAAATAGATTTTGTCGAATATTCTATTTCTGATGAAAAGATGAAAAAACGGAGCCTAAAAGGAGATTAGCTTAACGTACTTCTGTTATCCTTATGTAGTGCCATGTCACGCAAGTTACAAACTCAGTCAATATAATCAAGAGGCTGTTGCAGGGGCGAACGCAGAAAACATTTTTCGGAGGGGTGGTTCAAAAACTTGAATGATTTTTTTTTTTATAATTAATATATTTTTTGGGTACCGCCTCTCTGTTTTGGCCAGGGGGCTGTAGGAGGGTTGGGGAAACATGAAAACAATTACACTTTAAATTATAGTTTTATTTTTCCAGTTCTCGTTTTTTTATTCCACGTATTTCGGGAAGGGGTTTCAATCCCTAAGCCCCCTCTGCGTTCGCCCCCTGGGCTGTTGGTTTAAAAAAAAAAACACTATGATTGTTGAGACGAAGTCGAAACCAAAACTAAAGTGCAGGAAGCTAAAGAAGACAAAAATCGTTTTTCACTTTCAGCATTTTTAGTCGACAAAAACATCTTTTCGATTAAAATAGCTGGGTTAGAGCTTAAATTATCATATTACAATTATATAGATGAGCTTTATAGGCTGATGTTCAGTTAAACAATGGGAACCTAACGCTGTTCCATCAAGGTCGGTAAATATATCACCGAAATCTTTGATGTCAAAATATTTCGTGAGGATTGATTTCGACAAGGCAACGCTGGTTATGTGACTTCTTCAAAATCAACATACTTGAAAGATTTGTAAAGAAGTCTGCGCAAACGCCAAAGTAAATTCCGTTCTCCTAACTCGTACGTACGTAGACGACATTAGTAAAATCGAAAAAAGTATTATGTCAGATGGGTAAAGCTTTCGTGCCTTTTGAGGTGGAATTTATTCCAACACCGGAGTTTGGCGGAGATGGCGGTTGAGCCCAGATCCACCCTGCACTGTATAGCGTCATCTAAAAATAATCAAATTAGATGTGTGGCAAATTTCCGCGCCCTTCAGCCGCTTTTAACTTACCTAAGCTAGCCTTTGATAAGACCAGTGCGTAAGTACTACAGTGTCTACGCAGAAGTTACAGTCCGTAAAACGGACCGTTGAATACCTCATCCTATCCCATATTGTAAAATGCTGATGGCATAGTTATTTTTTGACATTTTTTAAAAGTAATGCAAACTTCGAAAAGGGGCGTGGTCGAACCGCCCCTAATTACAAACTATTAATTATAAGATATTTCTACAGATACTTCCAAGTTACACTTAAAATTCAATATTTTTGAAAAATCGACCCCTAAAAGGGGGCGTGGCTAAAAACTTTTTATGAACGAAATCTGGACTGAAGTCTAGTTTACCTAACCTACTACTTTTTTGTTTCAGGCTTTCCTAAATTAGGCTCAAGGCCAGTCGAAATTAAGTTTTTCAGAAAAATTATAGGTTTTTCTTCAATTCTGCCTCCAAATGTGGGCGTGACCTAAAGTCTTGTATGAACAAAATGTGAAACTAAGCGTTTTCTAAATAAAATATTATGCAAATTATTTTCAATTTTGAGCAAAAGTATTGCGTAAACTGCATTTGAAAATTTAGCCTTAAAATAGATGCCACGCCCACCAGAGGAGATTTACCAATTAAATTTGTCTTTTTTGTATCTTACATTCATTGGGAGATGCTAAATGTCAAATTCAGCATTTTTAGAACGTTTTACAGTTTTTAAAAACTCTGGAGGTAGTTGCACATTTAGAGCGATTGTGGGCGTGTCTTTGGGCGGATTTCAAAAATGTTTACACTTGTACTGCTTCGCATGACGTGCACTTTACGTACGAAGTTTCAGCACCATAGCTCAAAATTTAAGGCCTAAAAACATGTGACATAGAGACGGACGGACGGACGGACATGGCTTATTCGATTCAGATTTCGGTCTCGATCATATGCCCTTAAGGTCTTGGGGGTCTACCATTATTATTTCACCGTGTTACAAACTATGTGACAAACTTAATAACCTCCTATCCTATGGGATGGGGTATAAAAATGTAATCTAGCTCTGGACAAGATGATTGCGCCAAAAACCACACGGTTTTTCCTCTGTGTTGTTATCCCTCCAACATTTTTCTTAGTCTAAAAAATAACACCTGCATCAAGCTGATACTTTTTAGACTGCTCAACCAATTGAAGTTATTTTGACGTGAGTAATGAGGGTCTTAAAATTATGCCAAGGCAATTATTGTTTTCAAAGTTCTGGTTTTGAAATTCTGCTTTAAAAATTCTCTTTTTCAAAATTCTGTTTTACTAAATTCCGGAAATGCAATTTTGAGAAATCGCCACAGTTTCCCTTAACCTACCTCTTACCTCCTAAGGTCGACAGTTTGCTTGAAAAGGTAAATAAGCTGAATTTTATTCTTTGCGAAACACACTGGTCAATAATCTGGAGCCTAAGGCCTCAATGATCTTTTGATTATTTATCATGTATCTACCCCATGACCACGCATGCGCAAAACTAGAAATAGCTGCTGCGTAGGTGAGTTTTTTTACTAACTTTTGGTTTAGAATTTTATTCTGTTTTTCAAAATCTGTTTTACAAAATTCCGCAAATGCAACTTTGACAAAGTGACACAGTGATATATCTAACCCCCTTGCCTGTTTTTTTTACCCTTGCCTTACTTCGAAGAAGCCAAAAGTTTGCTTAAAAAGCAGAATTTTATTGGGTTGGGATAAAAATTTTTATACCCCATCTAATAGGGTAGGACGTATATTAAGTTTGATTCATAGTTTGTAACATAGAGGAGTAATCACCTTAGACCGCCTAGACCTCAAGGGCATATGATCGGGACTGAATTGTAAGTCGAATGAGCCGTATCGGTCCGTCCGTCCGTCTGTCTGTAGCCAGTTCTTAGGCCTTCAATTTTGAGCTAGGAAGTTGAAGCTTGATATTTGTCCCTTCTAGGTCCCAAGCAGTATAAGTGTAAACATTTTTTAAAATTCGCCCACCGACACGCCTACCTTACTTATAAATATAGTGGGGCAACAACTCGAGGTGAACCAGGGCCAACTTCTCAACAATGTTTTTTGCCGAATCCGAACGGCACTTTGAGAAGTTTTTCAAGACAAATGATACTCTCGGAGGGCTTGTCAGACCCTCGCGGAGATGGGGACCGTGAAAAAGAACAAGTCTTTTTTTTCATGTGACGATGGCAGGATTCGAACCCAGAACTCCGGCGTAGTAAGCACACACACTAACCACTACGCCACGGCAACCGCCCACCTTACTTATAAGCATGAAAAATTAAAGTCATAGGATGCTGAAATTAAATTGGCGTAGGGTAATAAGTCCATGGGCCAGAAGTCCATAATGGACTTGTGACCCACTTGAGTGGGTTATAAGTTCAGAAAAGAATTGTGAACTTATAACGCTTCTATGTGGGATAAAGGTCCACAAGATTTTGGTCATAATTCCACAAACTTTTAAAGGAAATGGGCTGTAAGTTGAGAATAATTTTTGCAGGGAACTTAATTTTTTTGCAGCACAGCAAAGGAAACAAGTGGGAAAGTGCAACAGTGCCCATGCAAAAGCTGTAAATTTCTGTAAATTTAACAAAGCGTCACAGTAATATAAATATGTATGGGGGGCGTTCCGCGAGTGCAACCCCCTGCCAGTTACCTTTGCTTTACTTTAAAAAAGTCAACAGTTTGCTTGAAATAGCAGAATAAGCTGAATTTTGAAAGCAGAACTTTTTTCGGAAAAAAATAAATTTGAAAATCAGAATTTCGAAAGCAAAATTCTGACTTCTCCCAATTTGATTACTTTAATCAGAATTTTGAAAAGCAGAGTTATGAACCCTGTTATCGATAACAGGAACCTAACATGAACCTAGCTGTTGTCGATAACAGGAGTTTCCACTGGTTCCAACAAGCGCTTGCATGCTGAAACGTTTTGAACCCAGCGCCAAGAAGAGCCCTAAAAGTAGGGACAGAATATATCCGAGACTTTTTCTCTTTTCTCATTTTATAGAATGTTACAAAGCGGCTGCTGGGTGACAAAGTGGTTAAATGTTCGAAAACTGGTTTTGTGCAGCTCCATACGATTTTGTTAAAGATTTCAGATTCATCTCTTTATTATAACCTTTCTGAACTCAAGCGTAGCTCTCCTCAAAAATGGCTCACGCCGACCTGAAAAGTATTTGGCCTAGTTGTTTTAAACGCCGAATTGTTATCTGAGTAAAATCTTATAGTAACTTTTAAAATAAAGATAAGACTCTGACACAGTTTTTAATTCTTTTTAATGTTTTTTAAAAAGCCATAGACATTGCCTATAGGTGCATAATGCACTATTACTATGCGCTTTTCAGTAAATACTTTTCCTTACTTTACCTTGATCCATCAAATGGGTAAAATAAAAATATCTTTACTTTCCGTTTAACCTTTGTATGACTACAACAAAGGGAAGCCAGGATCTTCAGCTTCTCAGACACGTGTATGCAGTTTCTGCGTAAAATTTTTCACGCGTTAGTAGGCGACTAAAATGTCTTCCCGATTATGAATTGCGGATTATAGACTATCTCGCATATGCTAGACTGCAGGGTTTTGCAATCCATTGAAAGCTTCAAGATTGACAAAGTCAGAGTTCGAATTCGAACCTAACTACTCGAAAGTCACTTTGTGCATTCCTAATTTTACAAAATACAAAGTTGTACTCCTGTCATTTCTACACATCGTTTTCTACACAAGCTGCAAAGCTGCCTTCATACAAATTCAGTTTATCTTGCACTATTTTGCACCATCAGTAGTATACGTTGTCGCATCCACACCTATCCCATTTAGAAAGTGTAATTACATCAGAAAACATTCCACCAAAGACACACACCATGCAACATTATACGTACAAATTGTGTAAACCCTCCTATTAACGTGTAATTCATTTTTCAAACGCATTTCAGGTCAATAGCGAGTTTCAACAAAACATCCCGGTCCATACGTGCCTGGTCGGATTGCACCGGAGAACGAGACCACTTGATATTCTACGATGGAAGTTCAACTAATGATCCAGTCCTGGCAAAATACTGCGGTGGTGATTGGTTACCCAAAGTCGTATCCCGGTACGTATATCCTAGTTTTCTATATAACGCTTGTACATAGTATATGTGTGTTGTAAGAACACTTTGAATTCTATAATGTTTCAATAAAACCCCCTACCGTTCCCGTATTCAACGTATATCCATGCCACATACCACCTGCAGATAGCCAAGCTGCCAACAGAGATTCCATTTCCCACTCCATGCAGATGGGCTCACGTGTTGGCCCAGAAGCTCCACCTGAAATGAAGTCTTAGGTTTTATCGATAAAAATAATGCGGTGCACTTAAATGCATTGAAGTTGCATACACCGTGTTTTAAACATCTATATAGCTGGTTGCATATATCTGATACAATGCACACGTTGTTGGCAAGGTGCTATACTTCCTATATACCTACCACCAGGCACACACATGCTTATATGGTTATGCGGGACTATAACCGAACGACCCTTAACCTCGAATTTCAAAGTTACTATAATGTATAGGGGCGAGAAAGTAGTGTCGGATATCACTCTATATTCCCCGGAGTTTCGTGTTCTGTTCCTTGTTGCAAAGTTGCATCCATTCACCGATGTTTGAATGCGGTAAAAGCTTACTTCACCTGAATTTCGGATTAGATGCTGGGCTGCTTGATATGGTGGCATATGAGCCTCTCCAGCCATCGAGCTTAGTAGATACATATCAAACTGAGCTGTTTTGCTCTGAAGTGGGAAGTTCCTCACTGGTCTAACATAAAACAAGTGATGGCGTAGTAGCGATTTACGGCCAATGAAAATTTCAAAGGAAAATCAATTATGTCTGCTGAAAGAATACTAAGTTGCTTTCGTAAACAGAATAACCGAGGTAAAGAAAGGATTAAATAATGTAAGGGATATTAATTGCGGATGCTCACGTGTTTGGCCGTAATCGAAATGAGAAAGAAGGTAGAGCTGAATTTAATTTGAGAAATTACCTTTAACTTTTTTTTTAATGAGAAATCCCAGGATATCAGTACATATTTTATGGCAGAGAAGATATTGGTGGAGGGATACGAAAATCTTGTAACCATGGGATACTGTAGTTGTGTGGAAACTTGAATTTAATCCAAAAAATATAACTGTTTGCTTAGACAAGTTTTTGTAAAAGCTGGGTATAATTTTCTTCGAATCCGTGACGGCGTGCTGTTGACGCTTGTCTTCTCTTGTAATTTTAATTAATTCGCTTTCGGACCAATCGAAACTTGCATTCCTGCAAGGTATGCTATAGGAAAAAAAATCGGACCATATAAGTTAAGATAGGGTTGCTAGCAGCAATAGCCACCAGCTCGCATAGGCCTATGAGGTCCCTTAGCGTCACCCTATGGAAACAACCTGTAAGGAATAAAGATTTTTAATTTTACTATGAAGTATCCTGAACTTTGAAGAAAAACTTGGCCCAGCAAGAGTCCCTGCTGAACTTCACAATGTTTGCCACCGGAGTAATTGCAAGCTCGTTCAGCTCCTCAAAGAAGTATTGGCCGACAAGTTGAAAACGTTGTCTGGTGCGACTTGGACACTATGGCAGAGGAGGTGTTTCACATTTTGTTTCCGTTTCTGGATTATGACAGCGCCTGCAAATGTAGTTGGTGTTAGTGAGTCCCAATTATTCTGAGTCTTTTTCCAACAGGTTGTGGCCTGTTATCACTCTTGTGGCTGTGGCCAGTGATGGCCTTTTTAATGCTATAAGCTTTTTTGATTATTGTGTGTCCGCAGCTCTGCAAATTTTCCCATATGTTCTGTAAACAGTCGCAGACATTTCGCCTGTCTCAAAAGAGATCAGAGGATGGGTCCTTTTGTCCGCTGTAGTGATACATAGATATGAGCCATATTTGACTATTTCATCAGCCTTTTCATTCCGGATGAAGTCACTTTGGCCTTATACTCAAACATGCGAACATTATTCTGTCTGCTTCGAGAGATTTTACTGTTGGTGTTGTGAGGGCCTTGATGGATTCTTGGCTGTCCATGTAAATAGAAATATCCTCCTGTGATAGGTTTGGTTATGTTAGGTTGATGGATGCTCTTGTGACAATAGTCACGCCTCACTTAGGCCAGCAATTGGTTCATTGTGTCCATTTATGGAACCTTCTTAACATCTGGAATGAAAACAGAAATAAACCGCTGCTAGAAGCTCAGAGTGCCGCCCTATTGGACTGATCCAGATTTGTAAATAAATCTTAGGAGATCCTTTAGATCAACAGTATTAAGATCTTCGAGCTCTTTGAAGAAGTAACTGCTGAGGGTACTACGCCTGATGCTGTTTAAGGCTGGTCATTCGCAAAGAAGGTGGCAAAAAGATTCAATTTCTTCAACGTCCCTGCAGCTTCTGCCGTAATCGTTATGCGGTATGCTTAGCCGCTCAGCGTGTAGGCCCACAACGCAGTGCCTCGTGAGGATTCCCGTGAGTACTCGGATATCCCTGCGGGCTAATCGCTTATCCGATCATAAATAGTAATCTCGGTTTATTTACCCCTGGCCATAGTTCCCTTGTGTGTCTGCATGTATCAAGTTCTGTCCATTATAGGTTGTTCTACTCAAGGATTTAGTTTCTATTATGCGTGCTATCGAACTCAGCGGAATTCTTATAGATTTCAGGGCTAGAGATGCAATCATCCCTGACCATATCTCGCAAGCTTGTCCGTTTCTTCGTTTCCCGGGATATCGGAAAAGCCGCGAGTATATGGTGATTGTCTTGTTTACGGGCCTGTGTTTCTTCAGCTCATTGGAAGCTTGGATTATGGCTACCTCGAGCTCCGCCTGAAAAATGCTGCAGTCGTCATTGATCCAAAAGAACTTTCTTAGACCCAGAGCTTCAAAGAAGATACCCGCGCTGGTTTCGACGTCCATCTTGGAACCGTCAGTATATGTGGCGATTTCGTCATTTCCTGTGATGGTCTTTTCTTCCCATTCACATCTTTCAGGTAATCTGGTAGTAAATCTCCCGTTGAAAGTGAATGTCGCAGGAACGTAGGGACGTAATCTGAGACTGGGATATCTATGTAGGCAACCCATTGAGACATCCTGTGATAGCTCCAAAACTCTGGCCTTAACGCCAACCATAAGTATTGCCAGAACTTCGGCTTGGAAGATACCGCATGCATTCTGGTTGTTAAGATACCGAGTTTGTCAGAGCATAAACCTGCTCCAGTTCACTCACTTGATTTGAAACCATCTGTATAGATCGCTACCTCGCAGTTGGTTGTAATATTATAAAGCCTCAAGTCTTCTCTGCTGGGAATGTGAATGTGTGTGTAGGATTGAGCTGTGCCCTGTGGATCGCATTCTGCAATTGCCCAGTAGCTTGAAGTCTTATAGCGCTTTTTGCGGCGCTTTTTTTATGAAGAGATCTATAGGCGAAATGTTCAGAATTGTCTCTAATCCCTTGACAGGGCGTGGATCTCAGAGCACCTGTAGTGACGAGACAAGCCAGTCTTTGTATCTTAATTAAAGCTTTGATATTTGTCTGCTTGGTTATAGCTGGCCATTAGGCGCAGCATCCATACGTGAGTATAGTTCTTACTATAGCTGTGTAGAGCAAGTTTGATATTTTTGGTATATTTTTGATATTTACATTAAATATGTATTTATTCCTAGAAGCCATATGTGAGGTGATAGCACTCCACCTTGCGGGGTCCCTCTGGTGGTAGACATTCTTTTTATGCAGTTACCTAGTAAAGAAGTAATTATTCGGCGCTTTAGTATCGCGACTATAAAGTCACATACCACTTGATACATACCGTATTCTCAATGGCTTCGGTGGTAACATTGTTAAATGCACCTTCGATGTCAAGGAAAGCTGCGAGGGTGTATTCTTTAACTTGTAGAGACGCTTTTATACTACGAACCACGTCATGTACCGTAGCTCTTCTACCTACCTGCCTTTCAGAGTAAGCGTTTTGATTAGACGACATATTGATTGGATTGAGTTTGCTGCGAATGTGGATGTCTAGGACGAGAGGAAAGGATGATAGACTAATTAGGTCTTTAGTCTTTTATCTGATGGTGGCTGTTTACAAAGATAAAGATTACTTTTACTTTTCGCTACGCCATGGGGAAGTATTCACGTATCGACGGAAAACACGTGTTATCCTCGAGCTGATTAGTGTTTTTGTCGTCCGCATTATAATGAAAGAATTCCTTCAGATCCAGCTGACTTTATACGGTTCAAATGATTCTACAGCCCAATCGACTTTTCTCACACAGGTAATGTCCTTTAAAGTTTCAATATCTGTAGCTGGTGGGGCTTGGTTCGCTTGGATAGTTTCTTTTTCTTCAACCGTTTTACAGTAGTTGGGAAAATGTGTGCTGAGTATAAGTTTCAGTGGATGCGAGGTAGATTATGTCCAGATTCCATTCGTGTTTTTGATAAGACTCGGTGCGGTTTTGGACATAATTTTCCTCAGTGTATATTTTCTATTATTGCAGAATTCCTTCCAAGAATTTATTTTGGCCCTTTAAGCAAGCTTTATAAGCTTCCCAGTCATTTTCGGTGTTAGGTATTTTGCTTTGCCAAATTTTTGTTTCGGGGTGCCGTGGCGTAGTGGTTAGTGTGTGTGCTTACTACGCTGGAGGTCTGGGTTCAAATCCTGCCATCGTCACCTGAAAAAAAAGACTTGTTCTTTTTCACAGCCCCCACCTCCGCGAGGGTCTGACAAGCTCTCCGAGAGTATCATTTGTCTTGAAAAACTTTTCAAAGTGCCGTTCGGATTCGGCAAAAAAATTGAAGGTCCCCTTGTATGTAAAGAAATTAACACACCAGCAAACATTGTTGAGAAGTTGGCCCTGGTTCACCTCGAGCTGTTGCGCCACTCTATTTATTTATTTTTAAATTTTTGTTTCGCCGTTTTCCTAAGTTCGTTTAGTCTAGGAGACCACCATTGATTCTTAAACGAGTTTTATTACGACTTAGTGGGGCATGTTTTTTTCAAATCTTTTATAAGGTCGAAGGTTTGCCTTCTATTATGTCAATTTCTAATCTAGTCTGAGAACTCATTCCAGTTGACTTTTCTTGGGTTGCGGAATATTTCCGGTCTCCATTTGGCGGTCAAGATGCCAAATTCTAAAATACGATGATCAGAAAAGCCGCGATGTTGTGATACTCTCCAGGAGGTACTCCTGTTTAAGGAAAAAGTATCAGATTGTTACACCGAGAACTTCTCGACGATTTATAACAATAAAAGTGGCTTCTTGCCCCCGGTTAGGTATAACGATGCTATGTCTTATATAAAATTTTAAAATGGACTCACCTCGACTGTTGATATCGCTGCTATTCCAGTTTGAGTATTGGGCGTTCGCGCCTGTTCCGATGATGATGTCGCAACCTCTGGTTTCACCTTAAAGTATAAGCGTCCGTAGGGATTCCGGTGTTGGGGGTGTGGTGGAATTGCCTTACATGTATGATAAGCATAGAATGAGCGGTAAGTCTTCTCTTTCTAACATTCTTGCGTCGCTGTATTGGGATAGACAGTATAAGTTAATATTTTTCCTAGCCATTATGCAGCTACGCATGTTGCTTGCTTTGGTGTCATGAAAAAGATTATATGGGTCGGACTTACATCCACAAATAACATCCACAAATAAATAAATAAGAGCGACGTCTATTGCTTGCTAGTGGAGGTGAACTAACAAGTTGGCGCAGGCTGCCTTACTGTGATGAAGGTTTAGTTGTAGGACCTTCATCAGCTGCTGTTGTTGTCGCTGTTGGTGCTGGTTGAGGTACTGGCAGATCGGAAACACGCCAATTCTGTCGATCAACCGTACCTTTACCAAGCTTAAGCCTACCTTCAGCCTGTTGTTAACCTCCGGGAGTTTGAACAGTGTCTGATTGTTCAAGGACACAAAAATCTCCTGTCCGGGAAGCGTTGGCCCTATCTTCCAGTCTTCTGAGGAAAAGGCTCACGACTGAGTCTCTTGAGCATTTTCAAGAGACACCTTTTTGGTATTGCTGGCCCTGAAACTAATATCCTTGTCTTCGGGGAATCGGGCAATATAGACTGATCTATATTTCTATCTTAGCGTTCTCTACATATTTTTTGAATAATTTGTACTGGACTGCGTTTCTTGTATAACACTAAATTCTTGTAGCTTAGGTAAAGCTCCGCCTGAATACTTTAATTCAGCCCCATGCCCACAAAATTATTCCTTAGGAAACGAGTTTCAACGTTGAAAAAATAATCGTTGGTCAAAAAATAACCTTATCAAATTTAGGTCATAAGCTAAAAATCTGGATTTCCGTATGATTTTCTTGGTGAAGGTAGAGGCACGAAGGACGCTAACACCATTAATAATAGGTAAATCTACCGTAATTTTACATTTTTCTGTCTATTTTCTAACGTCACTTAAAAATCTTAGCAGCAATTAGAAATATTTAAGTTACAAAAATAACCGCATTTAAAATTGGTTGAATGTCATTCACTTTCACCCAGACTGCTTAATGGGCCAACACAATCATTCATGTGCCAGAAAAGATTCACATCCTTTTTTAAGAAAGAAATCTTGTCAGATATCACTTTAAATTGTCAGCTTTCAAATGTGTTTAAGTGTACGAAGTGTCGCCCTGAGCCCGAAAAGGGTTGAAATCACCAACATACTATATTATACACGATGTAACGAAGGTTGACACAAAGTTATCTTTTATAGTCGTTCATAACCCATTCAAAAGTAAAACGTTCTTCTTACGTATTCATAAGAAAATTAATTTCGAAACACAAAAACCCTCCTACGACAAGTTTAAGGTGGGTATACCTATCTATTACCGACCCCAAAAAAAAAAACCTATTATTTTGCGATGGCAAGACTATGAATGATATCGCCTCGGGGCAGTCAAAGTTAAGCGAAAGTATCTTGCAAGTAGATGGAAGAAAAATACACTTGTAATAAAATTTAATAAGCCCGTCAAGAAAAAAGAGCACTGATGGAAAATACAACGAAAGCCACGACTCCTTGATCCTTTTTTTGAACACTTTTCCCATTAATGATGTCCGCGTATTTTTTTTTTCAAATTTGCCTGCCGCGTGCTCACAATTTACCATCATCGGGTACGGCTCCAGTTTTGTGCACCAAAAAGATGTTGTTTTATTATAAATTTTTCATAACGAAAACGATTAAAAGTGCCTTTCTAGTTTGCACAATGATCCCCGCAGAAACCACTTGGTAAATTGCCATTTTCGGTTGACGATGGTGCGGACCGTTCGGGCGTACTGGCATGGCCGGCCGGTGGCGATGGTTGTCATTAGGGAGAAAACACGGATCCGGACCTTCATCGGAAAGCAGCGCAATTATTTATTACTATCGGTGTTTGTTATCTTTTCAGGTGGAGGAAAAATCAATTTACTTATAATTTGTTTGCGTGGCTGAAATGTATGAGAACAAAAAAAAATATATAGTATCTTGTAGCGCTGTGTATTTAAGTTCGTCCCGTGTGTAAATGAGATTTCTTTTTCATCTCGACTCGACGAAGCATTTTTTATTAGTTCAGCAGATGCGCCTCGTCGACCGGAATAAATAACTCAAATTAGGGAGTAAGGGGCGATATTTATGAGTTATTGATCGGAAAACTTTGTTTGCCTTATATATGGATTAATGTATAATGATCAAAGTTATGAATCGACCTACTGTATTCATAAGAAGTGGGATTCATTTAATTAAAACAGATAAAATGTTATCGAACTGTGCTCGAGTGTGATTTGCGATGTCACACATTAGAGTTATGTATATAGACGGGTTTTGCTTTCGTCTATACTGACATTGTGTATGGAAAGAACTCCAGTGGGATGTGTTCTCAAAGCAAGTTCTCCGAATGATTTTTCCCTCAGAGATTATAATTTTTGTGATTAGTTTACATAAAGTCCGCTTAACAATCCTTGTGTGATTATTATGTGCCCAAATTGAATTAACTGGAACCCAAAATGTCATTATTAAAGTTGAATCCCACAAGATAAGCATGGGTGGAATTGAAAAATTTCATATATAGTTTCTGATAGACTTTCTTAGGTCCCTATATGGGATAAGGAATAAAACATTATAGAACAGTTATCAAGCAGCAAATTGAATTGGGTGAATCATGTCGTTGTGGACCCAGGCCAATTAAGTAAACTTTTACGTTATTAGCCGGCTAAATGAAACGAAAGTATCACGTAGAACTTTGGTTCTAGTTAAGTTTGTCGGAGCATATTAAAGCATTCCCACATGGAGGATATATAAATGGACCAACACTTTTAGTTGGCCACATTAAAATAGAAAAAAGTATTTATTATACAAATTACATCATAACTTACCCACTATAGTGACATGGCTCCAGTTGAGATTAGGCAATCATTGTAAGCCGTAAAAACGTCTACAATGGTGACTTAAAATGCTTTCGCAAAAGTATGAAAATGAATCCAACATTCGATGTGAAATAATTGGCAGATATTGATGTAATGATAGATCAGAAGTCTTAATACTCGAATTTTTTAATTACAATAAGATTAGTTTACCGAGACACTTAAAAAGTTCAGTGTCGAAGCGAACGACAAGCAAAACGCTCTAATTTTTCAGTGCACTTTTAGTTCCAAGATAGCATGTTCGGCTGGCTTTTCAATGACAGAGTACAATTTTTTTACATTCAAAAGTAATTCCGTATTATATAGGTGACCGGACTCGCGATCAAATCTTTAAAAAAAAGGTTCAGCTTTTATAGAACACCCTTTTGTAATAATAAAACTAGTTAACACCTTAAAGGACACTCGTCACATTCAACACAAAATTTACCCAGGTTCGGCGCGAATAAAACTTAATTCTTAATTTAATTTATATTATATTAAGAAACTTTTTACAGAAGCTGTGGCTAATATATTGGCATTGCATGGTGAAAATACACCATGCAACGCAATATATCACCGACAAAACTAACCGCCCAAACTATTCAAATAAAAAATCAAAAACCCCCCAGATTCGTCTTCGTCCTATTGCGATACTTATACAACAGCTCTACCACCAAAAATATAGGAAAATTAATTTTATTTTAAATGAAACCACAGTTGTACCGTTACTTACAATTGAATTTTAGAAGTAGTGTGTTTCGTCATTATAAACTATCAAAGTAGCGCAAAAATACCAAATTAGCAAAAGGACGCCTATGATATTTTAATTTCTTTGAATTTTAATGAGTTGTCTCCACCGACAATTAAAAGAGGATTAGCGGTAGACGATCAAAAATAAATCCCAAAGTGGCTCCACTGGACAAACAAAGGATTAATTTGACACGAATACTCTGTTTCTGTCATTTCGGCTCTCAAAAGAGAGTGGCGATGTCATTTCCCAGGAGCAAAAAACGATTGAAAACGTACTTCTGACAGATCTATCGTACAGGGACAGTTTCAAGTTTCCTTTTTTGATTCTCAAACTGTTACAAAGGTGCAGAAAATAGGTTTGTGAATAGGGTGAATGGGATTTATGAGAGGATTTATTTTTAATCACTTGCCGAGAGGATTTAAATTTGTATGGAAAATCACATGATTTGTAGGGGATTTAATAAAGATTTATATTGATCGCGGATTAGGGCCCGGTGAAGACATACGGTATTAAGTGTGTAAAGTTATTAAGACTTTTTTTTTCAAGGTTCATCCAAGCATAAATGCTCGCCTTCATGTTCATTGCAACAATGAAATGATCCGTACTCTAAACGAGACTCTTAACGATGTTAACAACGAGCGACGACTACAAAGAAGAAGACCCTTCGATCTAGCGACGTAGGGTGAAGCCGCATGAATGAACGGCTTAATAGGTGCATTCACTGGAAAGCAACCTGTCCAATGCGATTAACACTACGGAAGCGTAAACTACTTGTTAAGTTAACTTAGTTGTAGTCAAGAAGTATTATGAGAGAGCGAAAATTTACTACTATGAAGTGCGTTCTGGCAGTTTCATAGTGTCTCTCATAAATGGGTGGTTTTTTAGCACGTGGAAATCGGGCATAACCAATATCGGCTACTTCGGTATTATGTACCTGCTATAGTGGACGTATTGGTATCTTTGAAAGATTTTGGAGTTTTAGTCTCCGTCCATCCTAGTATTCAAAAAAAAAAAAAGGTTCATCCAACCCTCGCTGAATTTATTTGACATGATCGACCAGGCCTTTTGTTTTGTTTTTTCTGTTTATGTCTTTTCTCACGAAGCAAGGCGAAATAAGCCCAAGGCATTAGAAGCAAGGTTTTTTTATAATATTAAACATATAAATATTAAACAGTGGAGAATATGGTAAAGGTAACTCTTTACTCCCGTTACATGAAAATTTTGGAAAATTACTACTTTAGCAGCATCCGCCAGGCGAGGATAAATAAATAAATTTTTAATAATACAACAGCTATATCAATATCCTTGAAAAATACTGTTTTAACAGCTTAACACACTTAAAGCTCCAAGAAATAAAAATATTATAAGCGTCTTTATAATTAGATCGCATCTTATGCGCTACTTTTATAGGGTATAATTAAATTATTGTCATTTCTTTTTATTATGAGAATATTGGTATGGTTCAATTATGTATGGGACAAGATATCGGCCATATGGCCGCCGCGACCTTGGCGGCACACCTCCATCCCATGGTCCAAATTCTCGATGACGCTAAGACATAATTGAGGTTCAATGCCATTAATGGGCCAAATTATCTCATCTTTAAGCTTTTGAATTGTTGCTGGATTATCGACGTACATACACCTTTTCTTTCGAATAACTCCAAAGAAAAAAATCCAACAAACCCATATCGTCCACATTCAAATATTCCAATTCGGGCCATAAAAAGTTCGTTATCATGCATTTGTTGGGCACGACGACGAGTTGAGGTGGACGGCTTTTCAGCCACACTATTGCAAAAAGCAGCAATATTTTCTGCAGTACAAGCTGCACTGGTGTTTTCACATCTCCTACAGACCCGGTTTGCTCAAATTTTTGCAAGATTTTTCCGACTTTACGCACATTTGGACGATTAAATTGACCGTAAAAATCACGAAGTGCACGATATACATTTTGATTTGAACGCCCATTTTCATAATAAGCCTGAATAATTTTAACGCGTTGCTCGATTGTGTATCTTTCCATAATTCAAATTGAGCTAATCTATAATTGAGAAATGTCAAGTGAAATGCAGAAAAAACTTTACGTTTAGGTGTGGTTCACATTCAACATCGGCCCTTAAAATTTAACCAACCTTTATTTTGGCTTTATTGAAGATAATACTGATTAACCTATGTTTCTTATGAATGACCATTATGTTAGCCTTTGTGCAGGCGTTAAGCTTTTACTTTTAATTGAGCACTGTGAAAATGAATGTCTTTATAGTTGTTGCGACTACTGTAAGTGAGCGTGCATTATTCGCCGTTGTCGTAGAAGTAATAGTAGTGGTTGTATTTTTTTTTTTTTTTTAATTATTATTTTTTTTTTCCTAGCATACACCTAAAAACATACACCTAAAAGAATTGCGCGCAAGTAATTCTCATTTAAGGCTTAAAAACTCATTTCCTTCGACCATCAACTAACGCAAAGGGCGCCCCTGTTGTCTCAGTTTACTGTTAAAGAGTTTAGCACCCATAAAAAAAAACATAAAAAACTCAGGTATAATGAGACAACAACATATTATTCCTGACTAGAAACAAACGGTTATATTTCCATGATAGCCACTGATATATAAAAAAAAAATTATATGAATTAATTTGACACTTTACAATAAAAAATATAAAACACAGGTTCTTTGCGCCGGGCCTGGGTCTCCTTTTTTGATAAGTCTCCTTTATCCAAAGAAGGTTCTTCATAAACAAATACTAGGGTCGCAAGAAAAACTCACAGGCATTTTTCCCGCTTGGTTCCAGTCACAGCTGGCTATGTTATCACTTTTGGTTTTAAGAGTGGTCAGTACCAAAAGCACTGAGTAAAATTTTTAAATAAAAACATTTAGCAAAATGCAAATAAAACAGCCATTCATATATACTGTAAATTTTAGGCAGAGAAATCTGGTACTTACGTAGATCTCGAACTGATATTTTATGTCAAAACCTAAAAATATTATAAGCTTGTAGCTACTCATAGTTATGCTATCTTTTTATACCCGATCCATAGGTTGGGAGGTATATTAAGTTTGTCGCATAGTTTGCTACACGGTGAAATAATAATGGTACTAGGAAATGTACCATAGTTAGATAATAGTATCTAAGAAATAAGGAAAAAAAATGTATTAATTTCAATTTACTTACATGTACTTAACTAGTCCAAGTGTCAGTCTGGCAGACGGCCATCGGTCACGCCAACCTCAGACTTAATATAAGCAAACGGCGGAGATGTATAAAAATGCATAAAAATTTAAGACAATAAATTAAAAAAATAAATAAATACTAAGAAATGTTATCGAGACCGAATTCTGGATCAAATAAGCCATGTCCGTCCGTCCATCCGTCTGCATGTCACATGCTTTTAGGCCTTAAATTTAGGGCTAGGGAGTTGCATTGTCGTTCACACTATTCGTAAACAGTATGTCATCCATGCCATGCGAAGTGTTAACAGTTTTCAAGTCCGCCCACAATCGGTCTAAATGTGCAACTACATCCAGAGCTTTCGAAACTGTAGGAAGTCTTAAAAGGCTGAGATTTGACACTTAAGATCTCCTAATGATTTTTAGACATAAAAAAGAAAAATGAAATCGATAAACCTCCTCCAGTAGGCGTAGATGATTTTAAGATAAGGGCACATTTTAAAATGCATTTTATTCAATATTTTTGCTAGAAATCTAAAAAATTTTACTTAATATATTATGTAGAGTACACTTAGTTATACATTTCGTTAACAAAAAAAATTGGGCCGCGCTGGCATTTGAAAGGGGAAATTCTTCATTTCCTTGACCTTGAATTTTCAAAAACCTTGAATTTTCCAGAAAAACATAGTTTCGAATGGCCTTAAGCCTTATTTCGGAAAGAATAAGAAATAAAAATTAGAACGTAAGGTAAACGAGACTCATTCTAGATTTCATAGTGACAAAGTTCTAAGCCACGCCTCCTTTTTAGGGGTCGAATTTACAAAAATTTTGAATTCGAACAAAGAAATTGCATTTTTGATTACATTACAAAAAAAACATTGATAGCAGTAATTTCATAACGGTCCATTTAATGGACTGCAACTTCTGCGTTCCCACTATAGCACTTACTAACTGGTTGTTTTCCATACCCTTTTCAGTTGCCATTAATGAATCATTGATTAACTAAAAAAAACTTTTATTCCTCCCAAGCAAGGGCTTTCTTTTTATTTGATAAAAGGGGCGTGCCATGATCAGCCCATTTAAATGAAAATCTATATAAGCATAGAAATAAGCAAGTTTGCAGCTTAAATATACCCAAAAATAAAGATGTAATATTTTGGTTCAAATTTAAAAATTTTGCAAATTCGACCCCTTAAAACTTTGACTTGAAACTTTAAAGGTACGAGCAGAATAGAATCTGTTGTACCGTATGTTACTAATTATTCTCATTTTCTTTTCTAAATTAGGCTTAATGACATTCGAACAAACAAAAAGTCTTTATAAAATCGTGCCTCCAAATGAAATGTGGGCGTAGCCTGAAACGAATAAATTTCTTTTGTTCCTTGTTCGAATAAAGTGTCTTCTGCATGATATTTTCATTAAATCATTTTCGATTAGGAACAAAAAATGGAATTAAATGCATTTAAAAAATTACCCGCTAAATTCGAACCCAGTCCAGAAGGGAAAGTCTACCGACTTTATTTTACTTTTGTATGCCCAACAATAGTTGGGAGGTGCTGACTGCTGAGTTTAAGTTTTCAGCCTTTTACGACATCTCACAGTGTCTCCTAGACCGATCCTGTGCGTATCTATGGAGGGATTTCAAAAATTTTGACACATGTATACCTTCGGATGGCAAAAAACTTACGTTCAAAAATTCAGGCTCAAAATTTAAGGTAAAAAATCGGTGTCACGGACATTGCATATTGCAGAGGAGCTCCACACAATAGTCGGTGCACCATTGAAATCTATTTTTAGCTTATAAAGTCTTCTCTTTCCATATTCTCTGAAAGTATTAGACTGTTTGGTAGATCTCTGAAAATAATATTTTGTAACACTTTAATGAAACGCATTTCGAATACGGCTGGGTACGCACCTGTAAATAAATAACATTTTCACATGTCTCATAAAAGTGGTCGGTAGTATAACACGCAAGGGCTACTTTTGCCCCATATTTTAGACTTTCGTATCGTCACTTGAACCAACAGCAACAAAACCAGAAGCAATTATAGAAGCAATACATGAATGGTGTTGTTCTCATAGACGATTGATCTAATATTTAAAAAAAAATCGGCGTTGGCAGATTGCCTATTTTCATTAAAAAATAAATTAATGAAACTCGTTCTAGTGTAGTAAATGACTTTGCTACTTCAAATACCAAAGATTGCCCTTTTGCCCTTGAAAATGCATTCCTTTTTTTTTGTTATATTTGTAAGATTTTTCTGCACCGTCCACCATGGCAGAGCCCCCCGCCGCCGGCCGTATTGGAATAACACGTTTGTGTTTCTGTGGGTCTTTGCCTATAGCCACTTGATAGAGCTCTTTAGTGGCTGTTTTGACCCCAAGCCTGAGTTTTTCTGCACATTTTACAAAACCCTCACCTCGGTACTGAAATCAGGTTTGGCAAAACTTGAACTGAGCCCTTGTAATTTGACCCTACACCAGGCCTTTCAGATATGTACAGAAAGGAAAATGCTAAGAAATAAACCCGCACCTAATTAATTAGAGCCTCTAGTTTCGAACTTGAAATCTGCTCCAAACATGGAACTCAATTGACGATAAAAACTCACCCATCATTTCGAATAGCTATTAACTTCTTCATGAGGCCTTATCTTGTCCAACAAAAAACATTTTAGTCTCCTTATTCGACATTCGATTGCGAATTTTGATAAGGTATTTCCATAAGCTCTTAACTAAATTTGCACGACAAAAAGATAACCTTACGATCGCAAGTCTAAAAAATTCCTAACCATCCGCAACTTTGGTGTACAATAAAACTCTCCAGATAAATTAAATTCTTTCATTGCTATGGCGAAAATCGTTAAATTTGTCTTAACGCCTTTTTTGTCTCCAAAAAATTCTCATGAAACACACTATCCTTTGAAGTCTTTGATAGTCCTTTCGAGTCATTTTTACATAAAGCTGACGCCTACTTAATCATAAACTCTTTTCCAAAGTGCTTCAATGTCAGAAAAAAAGCAATTTGCATCTCCGCGAGGATTTCATTAAGAGAGAGTGAAACATTTTCCAAAACGCGGCAGTAGTCGTTTAGTACTCCCCATAGCTTGCCGATCATTCGTACGGCCATCAAGAAGCAATAAAACAAAGCGAGTGCTTAAGAAAAATTATAAATTTTCGAAACAAACAAGAAAAAACAGCTGCTTATGAACACATGTCTTACAAGGAAGCGAATCATTTGTAGCATTCTTCCCGGTACTTGAAGATATTTGCAATATGCCACCTGACATGTATCTCTTTGGTGGTTCTTTTTTTTTTTTCTTACCTTCCAGGAATGCGATATATCTATTCATGGCCCGTGGGGAGCATACCAAAGCTGTACATGTCGCATCCGCTCTGGCATTACCTATGCAAATCCGAGTTCATTTAAAACTATGTACGACTTGCCATAAAAAATATCCTGTAAAAGTGTACCACAGAGCGAAATTTATGAGCACTTGTATGACATAAAAATGTAAATTCGACAGCATCCTTGGGAGCGACCCCACTTGGGTTGGTGTGCTGCTCCACGCCAACACACACCGTAGCAAGTTCATTTGAAGGCATAAACATTATGCTAAGTACGAGTCTTTCCTTTTTTTAACACTTTTCCGAGAAGAGCGCATCGGATGTGCCTTCCTCTTACGTTACAGGACTGATGATGGTGTGGCGTCGGCGGCGGCAGTGGCGGCACCAGCAGCAAAAACCACAGATGATATGTTCACCCACATAAAATGTAACTGTTTTCATGTGGCGCCTGTGAAAACATTTCTGCGAGCAGATACATTTGCTCTTTGAAATAAGGCACCAAATAAATGCCAAAGTGTATACGGCCCTATACTTTAGAGCGAGTGCTTGTTTGGCGGAAATTATTGAATACGATCTCTCAATGCCATGTAAGCAGGACATGCTCCTACTGAATTATAATCTATTATGTCGCCATGTTACGGGTTCGCACTCGGCGAAATTGCTTCATCGGAAATGGGTCGCAAATGCGGCACAGTGTCGTATCTAAACCGTTCTCCAACCACTTAATAGATCCACAATGCATTGCATTACTGCAGAACAGTGTCTGATAATCCTGATGAGCAATACCTATTCCATGAGCAATGGCGGTGTCTCTATTGTGCGTCATTTAACTTGTAAATAATTTTCCAGTACAAAGAGGAGCTATTCTGGTTTTCCAAATTCGCATGGGACTAGATAAGCTTAAAGCGGGGGCACGCAATTAAGCGCGCGAAGTAGGTACATGCTGCTGCTTTCATGGCAAATCACCAATCAGCGAATGAATTTCATTTGCAGGATTGACTCTTTTCCTGATGGCGATGGCGATGGCCATGGCGACTAGCAACGCAGCCACACTGATTGAGTGGCACGCGAATTAAAGTCCAACACTTCGTAGGCTATTTCGCCAACAGGACCAGCGAGGGATGGTGTAAACTCAATTGGGTGGCCACATTCGGTGTACTGGTCGGGAAATTAATTCAACAGCACAGTGTTCCAGATGTTTCGGTTAAAGTCAGGAAATCAATTTTCTCTTCCGTTCCCCACAACATCAAGCTGTGGCATGGAGGGCTGCTGCGGATGCGGGTGTGGGAACGATAACGGTGTACGCGATTAAAATCTCTGCCAGCAGGCAGCGGCAGCGTGGCCTTGTTTGACAGGAATAAACGTTGTCATTCTGTGACCCCAATTTATGAACATTAAAAAGCGTTCAATTGCTTCCGACAAAAAAAGAAGAAGGAAAAACTTGTTCATCGGCGGCGGTTTATCCTGCCAGAGGTTGTTCAGTTTAAGGGCTTTTGTTTTTACGGATACAACGTTTGTAATTAGCAGAATTCAGATAACATTCGAAACAAGGGTGTGGATCTCTTAAAGCTGATGAGTTCAAGTGTTTGCTAATTTGTTAAAGGAACTTGCAGCACTTTGAGAAAGAAAAAATCTCCTGGAGATAGGTAGGTAAATAACAAATGTCCCAAATAGGTTTTGATTACACTGCTTTTGTCACAATTTTTATGCGACTTTCTCTTTGTCTACGAAAAGAAAATGATTTTTAATGCCGTCTATAGATGTAGCGTGCGTCCTTACGTTTCCTTCCTTCTCTGTAGGGAAGTAGAGTAGATATAGGTATTATTTGCAGATAGTATATTACGTCATATACCAATGAATAATCGTAGAAGACGAGGTCATAAATATCAAAGTGTTTATGGGGAAAGTTACTCGCAATGGCAATTAGAAAGAACTTTCGAAGACAAGTGCGGCGGAACTACATAATCGTTTCTGCCAGAAGACATAGATGAGAAGCCGGGGAAATGGAAGATTTAATGAGTGTAGATATATGTATGCTTTAAGTTTGAGCTCGCTGCCGTATCTACATCGCAGAATCCTTAATGAACATGAACACACGTACATACACTTGGGTTTTGTTGCCATTTAAATCGGGTTCATTATTTTAGAGGTACACAGGTGCATTTGGCAGGGAAACAAACGAAAGTAGGTATGTAAGTAGGTGTGTATAAAAATTGATTCATAGTCTTTAATAGTCTGCACATCTTCCTTATCTTGAGTGTAGCTCGAAGTTGATTTTTATTGTGTAGGACTGTAGTCCTTCCTTATACCTATGCTAATTTTTTGTGGTACTTAGTTCATAAGTACATGAGTCATACTTAAAGTAAACATTTTTTTAAATCTTAAGGAATATATTTTTGTTCCTCGGCACTTTTTTCAAGTGCTCAGGTAGAGTAAGAGATTAACAAAAACTCTTTATCGAAAAATTAATAGATAAAGCTACATCACTTTTTCCAAATTTACCGAAACATGATTTATGAATTTAAAATGATTTTCAAAAGTTAAATTTTTTCCTGGTAAGCGTGTCCTAAGTTTCAGCTTTTGTACTTGTACACACTTGACACCGGAGTATAGAAGGTATATTCAGCTTGACACAGGTAGAAATATGACACAGAGAAATAATAGCGAAGATCACTTTAGACCTCAGAATTTGGTTTAGGGGCATAGATCGAGACCGAATTCTGAGTCGAATAATGTTCTGTTCATCAGTCCGTAAGTCACCATTCCTTAGGCCTTACGTTTTGAGCCAGAGAGCTCAGCCAGAGAGCTACGTAAGCTCTCTGGCAGCCGAGGCAATACAATGGTTAAATATTATCAGAGAAGCCGATGGTGGTATTTTCAAAATTCAATAAATTTGGTGGTGTGAAACTGAAATTTGATACGTAGCATCTCCTAGCGATTTTAAGACAAATAAAAAAGTTGAATAAAATACCGTTCGCTCAGACGCGTAAGCCCGTGACGGCACTCCTGCAACAGTTCGGTGAATATCAATAGCTTTGATGGCAGCTTGATTGGTAATAAAGATCGCAGTGTTTAGTTTCTGCGTTATGTCATGCTCAAGTTGCATCCAGGCTTCTCGAAAAGCCAGTAGTTCTGCCTGGAAAACACTGGCAAAATCCGGCAAGCGATATGAAATTGATATTTACGGTGATTCCGAGACACCAGCTCCACACTACAGTTAAACTTAGATCCGTCGGGGTATTTGGCCGTAATGAGGCTCTTTACAATTTGGTACCTCTTCCATTGAAAACATACGTGGAAGCCTTTTTTGAAGTTTAATGTGGGCGTGGTGTAGTGAATTTTGAACGGAACCAAGCAATTTGATATCTGTTCCAGGATATTGATGGGGCCATACAGCCTTGCAGTCCAACACCCAGAATCCCTGAGTCTTACGTCACTGCATGGTGCGGTATCTCTTATATACATAGATCGAGGGGCAAAAGAGGCAGAAGCACAGTAAGGGCGTCCGTTGGGGCAGTCCTTAATGCACCCGTGCTCCCGTGTTCGCTGTTCTTTGCAGGCTTAAGTGTTACGCCATACTAGTGCTCCATATAAGTGAATACGGACGTTCTTAATCTACGTACAAACATGCATCCAAAAGGTCATCTTTTTGTAAAAGTCCCCACTTCTTTCCAAACGTTTTGCCACAGGCTTAAAAGGCAGCACATGCTATTCAAATTCTGTGTACCATGTTATGTTTCTAGTTAGGTTTGGGAGTGGCCCAGCTACTTCGCGCTGGAAAATGCGAGATGTTGACATTAAGACGGGGGGACTTTACTTTACGGGGGCTTTTACTTTACTTTGGTTTAAGTAGCGAAGAGCATCTGTTCAGTTTCGCTGGGGCTAACACTGAGGCCACCACCTTGCTGTCTAGGTGCATGTCTAGATCATCAGTATCCATAATTTCACTTATTACAGAAAGAAACTTCCCAGCATATGGAGGCTTCGGTGCATTCTTTTAGGCGCATCTATATGAACTTGTCAATCTTCTGCACTGCCTTGTCGAGAGCCGTGGATCTGCCCTTCAGGTAAGCATGTTGCGATTTGGATAGCGATAATTCATCTAGAAAACTTCGAAGGTCTAGGATACACCCTAGGGTTTTACGAACAAAGGAGCTTAGACAAATGTTGTGTCTATGGGCCAGTTTGGTTAAGTGACTGTTGTCCAGTGTTGCCTAAGTGATTCGTTTTTTGAGCATAGAAGCTATCTATCTAGAAGCTATCTATCTGACTAATACATTCCTGAATACCTAGAACGAACAGATATTGAAAGCTTCTTCAATGTCTAAGAAGGAAGCTAGGGTGAATTTTTTGTAGTGTAAAGAATTGTCAATTGTCCACATTGCCTTGTGAAGAGCCTTCCTTGAATCTGGCTTAAAGTTAGGCATGCTGCGATTTGAATAGCGATGATTTATCTAGAAAATTTTGAATGTCTAGGATAGGATACTCTCTATAGGGTTTTAAGAATAAAGGAGCTTAGATTGATCGGCTTGACGTCTACTACTGAGCTGTATGTGGGACCACCTCCATTAAAAATAAAGACCGTCAAGTATGAAGACATACGCGGAGCGGTCCGTCGGCTTTTGTTGAGGGTTTGCGTCATCTATATTGCGCAGTTTGTGAAACATTCTATTTATTTATTAAAATTATTTCTGCATATATTTTACAGTCTGTAATATACTTTTTTCGTAGTGCTGTTTACTGTTCTTATATTGGGTGATTCTATATAATCATCACCCAACATAATAATCTATATATTATATTGGGTGATTTTATATTGGGTTTCGTTCCTCTAAAAATAGGCTGACAAAAAGCTTTACTGCTTCGAAAATAGAGGGAACGACATACTCTTTCTTGACCTTTTTTAGGATTTTTTTAATAAATTTAAAACCCATAAACAGCAATCTCGATTATTTTTAATTACCGTTAGACTTTTTTATCAATTTTTCAACCACCTGTGCTAGCATTTACCACTTTTCTCAAGTTCTGCGGACATGGATTTCTGAGAAAACGGTAAAAATATGCTGTTTTTTATTTCGCTTGTTTGAATGGGCTTAAGAACTTAGGGTCGAAAACGGCGATTTTGAAACGTTTTTGATGCAGTTCGCTTGCCTTTTAAACATTACTTGGTTCAGACAAATTTATAACAAGGTCGTCATAACCGTTAAGGGTCTTCAAATCTTTAAAAAATAGTTTTCGAAAATGTTTTCACGTTTTTCAGTTAAGTTTTTGAATATTCGAAGTCTGCTATAGTTTTGTATAAAATTTAAGAAGATGGACTATGCCCGGTGTTAAAAATTATACTTTATACCGTTTGGGGGATAGAGGGGGAGACATGCTTTCTTTTGACCTTTTTTTTTAATTTTTTAAATTTTAAATCCATAAAACAAATATTTTGAAGTTTTTTCCAGTTCCCGTCAGACCTTTTTCCAATAGCACAACCAGCAGCACTAGCCTTGGATGTATTTTTTTAATTCTATGGGCACCGGCTTATGCGCAAACGGTAAAACAAGCTCCTTTTTTTTAATTAGGCTTCTTAAAACTTAGATTAGAAACAGTAATTTAAAAAAATTTTAACGCAGCCTTCCTTCTTTTTGTAGGAAGGCTGTAGCTTTGTACTTTTTACCGAATCTGAAAAAGAACGCCTAAGCTACTAGAAGACTTAAAAAAATTGTTTTTGAAAATGCTTTTATTTTTTCTTTTTTCAGTTAAATCTCAGAAGATTTTGAAATTTCAAAATCCGCTATGATTTTACTTAAAATTTTGAATTATTCCTGACACGTGTGATTTTTTTCATAGAATTCCACCAAACAGCACCGTAGATAAGAAGGGGAGGGACACACGTTTTTTCATGCATTTTTGCGATTTTTTTTCGAAAATGCGTCAAAAGTGCAGTACTCGAACTGTTTTCGGTTTACTTTGAGTTGCTTCTTTCGAGAGTTCCATATTGATTTTGAGCGATAAGCCGTTCGAAAGTTATGGCCTCCAACACTTTGAAAAACGTCATGCATTTTCGACTCTTCATTTCTCAAAAACGTTTTGATGTTTTCGAAAAGTTTTATTTTTTGATTAAAGCTTAGTATTTCTTGAACCAAAATTTTGTTTTTCTAGTTCTTGCCTACTAAACTTCTTGAAAACAAGCACTAAAAAAACATTAAGTCCATTTTCACATCAAATTTTCTACTGTAATTAAACGATATTTGTGCTGAAAAAAATTGCCCTTTTTGGATTCTCTGACTATTTCCGCAGTTTATACGCACACCAAATTTTGTCTTTCTACAATTTACCGTTCAGAAGTTATAAAGCGATTGGACGAACGGACGAACGGACAACGTAGCGATACCATAAGAGGTCCATTTTCCATTTTTGAACGGACCGCTGAAAATGCTTGAATCAAACCACTTTTACCACGCGCCGTTTTTAGCCAGTTTTTGTCAAAAATTCAACTTTTTTTTTGAAATATGCTTGTAGGAAGGGTTGAAGTGTTCCTGGAACAATATCTTCCCAATCCAAGCAGAGTCCTTAAGGGTCCATTTAAGCTTAGAGTAATCAATCCAAGTTGTTTGTGGCAGACATTAAAAATCGCTCTAGTAATTTTCCTAAGACTGGAGAAATTTTCGTTTTACCATGGGACGAGTCGCGAGTGTTTAACTGAGCACAAGACTTTGTATGTAACTTTCATTAGCTTTTTGAAAGCGTTTACCTTTGCCTCCAGTTTTTCTATTGCTGTTGCTGTGTTTTTTTCGAGTTTGGCTTCGAATTTGGTCCAAAGGCAAATTTGTTCCAATCAACTCTATTGGGGTCTTTTAATGGTTAAGTAGGGACTCCAAGGCTTATCGGAGGTACACCTTGAGTGCCTAAGGTTAATCATTATAATGTTCAATAGTATCCATTTGTGGGTTCTTGTCAGCGATCAGTAGGTCCTTCAGCCTGTTTTCGACGATGTTATCGTGCCCGGCGAACGGAATTCTTCGTGCAATTGTATGCCTTATAGCTGGGGCACAATGAGTATCTGTGTCTGTGGCTGTGTCTCGCAGTTCAGCTTACGGGAACACGTATATAGCGCCACAATGCGTATCTTGCTGTGTCTCTGATTTTTGGTGAAAAATGTGCCGAGACACAGCGACAGACACAGACACAGGCACACATTGTGCCCGGCTTATTATGCCGAAAATGAGCTTTGAATCTGCTTCTCGAGAGCAGCCAGTCTCTCGTTGTTGATCAGCAGCAGGAAGGGCAAAATTTTTCAAAGGGTTCCTTAACCTTAATGACAATGATCAGACCAGTCATCTTTTGACACATACGGGTTGAGGATTTTGCAATGTTAAGGGAAACTTCTGTATGTACTGTAGTATTCATGGGAAAAAAATTCCGGACAATACATTTTTTCCCCGCCCTGTATTTTGTCCCACACATTTTTTGCGGAATGCAAGGGCCGAATGCAATATTTGAGAAATTTTTCTGGAAAAATTTAACTCCCGGGCTTATTGTTATTATGAAAAAAGCACTGTGAAAAGGAACAATTCTTTTTTTCAAATCAGACAGGTGGGTATCAAACCCAGACGTCCCATAGAAGGCACTCTTAACACTACCTACCTCACGGCATTTGACTTTGTAGCTTTGGACAAAAAAGTGGATTGTTTCATAGAAATTAAAATGTTGACACCCGCAATCTGCGTTACCTTTGCTTAATTTACAAGATTTTTAAAAAAAAAGTATCAATTAGTGTCTCTTTAGATACATAATGTTCCCAAAATCTAACACCACATGCGGCTAAGCCAACTTTTATAAAGAATTCAATAAATTTCATAATGAAACCAATAATTAGAAACTCTTTAGCACTATCATCATTTCGGTGTCCTATTCGGTGTAACGTGACGCAAGAAATAATCTAATTCTCCTACCACATACTCGATTCGAAGTTCAATAAATCCTGCAAATGTAAAATTAATCAACTTACAAGCATGAAACAAAGACAATCCTCCCACACAGACCAAAAGTACACATTGGCAACTGGTGACTCTGACAATTTTGAAATAAATTCCTAAGGACATTTTGCACCGACAGCATCGACAGAAATCTATGGGCCATTCATTTCATTCAAAAAGTTTCCATGTGCAGCCCACAAATCAAATCGATAACTCAAATTTGAAAGCTGGAACCTCCTTGCATGGGATGTTGCATACCAGACAAGGCAAACAAAGTTCTCAATGTGATTATAATTCCTAAAATCGAATATTGTCATCATGGTGCGGTGATTTTGTGCCTTTCAAGCTCGTAAACTATGACTGGTTTAGTCGCAGGAAATGTGCAACCAATGTCCTTTTGTATAATATGTTCTCATCAGAAACAGTAAAAGCGCTGAAAATGAGCAGCAGAACATGTCTGGCGTGTAGTCGAGGTTAGAATACACAAGTTTGGTTAATTAAGAAACCTTTTATTGAAAACTAAAGCTCGTATTAGTGTTGCTATGGTGTTTTATTGCAAAAATGGATTACTTTACATTGATTTTCTACATGCAGTCTTCAGACCGATTTAAACTAAGAGTTCACAACCAAAATCATTGCGAAACAAACTTAAGTTGAATGTCACTGTTGACGAACAGTTTTTGTTTTGCACTCAAGCACTAATCAGAAATTCAACTAAGAAAAAAGTCCCATTTTACCTGCACTAAGGATAAGAAGTTTCATAATAACAGCGGTTCCTAATAGCATTTCAAAACTTCCCACGTCGTCATTCGTCCACAGTTCATTTGTCATTCAAAAACTTATCAGCGATTTCGTTTCCTTTTCGGCGTGGTATTCATCCATTTTTCCCTTATCGTACACAAACTTCTTATACCGTAGCACGACGATTTCTTGAAAGTTTATTGATGACTATCGCAAGGAACTTGCAATGCCATTAGAGAGCTAAACTCTCGAGTGGAATTCAAAGTTAAAGGCAACAATGCACCTTCAGTATAATTAACAAAAATTGTTTAAGATGGCGAAAACGTGGAGTTTCTCTGTGTGACGGCAAGGACTGACAAAAAGTTTGCCATCATTATAAATAAAGTTCGCCTGGATAATTATTATGAATTCGCAAAATTCTGACTTAGCGAATTTGCATTGTAAATTGGAGACTTGAAGCTGGTTAAGTTGCCATTAAGCGGTTTGTGTGATGTTATATTTTATTGGATAAATGGAATAGCATGTCAGGTTTGCTGAGTGACTAGGTACTGATTTTTTTGCATTTAAAGCAACAAATTAGGAACTGAAATGTCGCTCACTACCCCTCCACACATCGCTTGCTATTTTGAGTACCTCATATCATATTACAAGGCAGGCGGAATAATTACTTTGGATAACCCATAGAGGTAAGGGCTCAATATTAAATAAGGACATGGGAAAGGGCACCCATTATCCCACGATACGGTCCAAAATTAGAAAGAGGACTAAAAAAAATAGTTTAAGTATACTTATATTTTTGTGCTCCTAGGGAGCTGCTTCCTTTTTTTAATATTTATCCTGACGATGCCAATAGAAATTATTGAACTAGCGCGGCAAACGCCGTTCTGTCAACCATTATGTTGGAGAATTCAATTTTACTTTTCGTTCATCAATGTATTTAAAGAGTGATTTTTTAGCTGGTTTGGTTTTGGCAACACTGGTTTGACAGCTGACGTGTGTTTAGTACCTTATGTCACTGTCAAACAGCTTCAGTTTGGTTTGCAATTTAACCATGGATCGTCTTACAAATGAACAACGCTTGCAAATTATTGAATTTTACTATCAAAATTCGTGCTCGGTTCGAAATGTTCATCGCGCGCTGCTTCCATTTTATGGTCGGCATTCTTTCATTCTTCTTCCATTTTATGGTCGGGCCGGTCAATTGGCCGCCTAGATCGTGCGATTTGACACCATTAGATTATTTTTTGTGGGGGTATGTCAAGGCTAATGTCTGTAGGGACAAACCCGCTTCGATTGACGCACTGGAAGCCAACATCCATGCATTCATTCGTGAGATACCGGCCGATATGTGTGAAAGAGTATGCCAAAATTGGACTCAGCGGATGGGCTACCTGAGACGCAGCCGCGGTCAACATTTGCATGAAATTATCTTTAAACATTAAATTGCAAGGTTCAAACTATCGATTCAAATAAATATTTCATTAATTTTTTCGAATTTTTTGTGTTTTTTTTAAAAAAAGTTCTCAGCCTCTTAAAAAATCACCCGTTATAATTAGTTTGAACAACTCAAGCTATATTAATTTTAATGCATATCTTGCAGCACAGTGAAATAATCACCGACCGACAGGTGATGAAGACCGACAAGTGATTAAGCCATGTCCGTCCATCTGTCCGTTTGTATGTGTGAAGGTTTAAGGTCTTCAAAATCAAGCTAGAGAGCTGAATCTTGGGTCACGCTATATTTGCTGTTTCGCACAGACAGAGTGTTAAAATTGGTTAAATGCCAACGGCCATACCTACTATTGGCTTTAATGTGCGACATCTTGAATTGAATCTGTTCGTCACCTGCTTTGCGAATGCCCAGCCCTTAACAGCATCAGGCGTAGTACCCTCGGCAGTTACTTCTTCAACGAGTTCGAAGATCTAAATAATGTAGATCTAAAGGACCTCCTAAGATTTGTATACAAATCCGGATGGGTCCAAGAGGGCGGAACTCTGAGCTTCTAACAGCGGTCTATTTCTGTTTTCATTCCAGGTATTAAGAAGGTTCCCAATGGACACAATTGACCCAACTGCTGGTCTAAGTGAAGCCGTGACTATTGTCAAAAGGGCATCCATCAACCTAACCTAACCTAACCTAATGTGCGACAACCTCTCATTCACATTTAATTTCCAAAAACCTTTTGACCAAGTTAAGACAAGGCATAAAAGCTCAAATTTTGGTGTATAAAACTTGCGGCTAAAATCTTAATTTCTCTGAAAATTCATTCTAAATTGAAAAAAATATTTTATGAGAAATATACAAAAGATACATACAGCATTCTCCAAGTTTACTTCAAAGTTGTGAGCTCCGCTCAATTTTAGAGGCGTTTTGAGGAAAAGACTTTTTTTAGCTTAAGTTTTCGTTTTAAACATGAAATAAGTTTAAAAGATTTTGTTCTTAGTATGCGCCCATTTTCTGGGTGCGACCCATACACTCAATTCCTTTCTAGTGAATGAATTCCAGCCAAAAAAAAACTTCAAAATTTGGTGTTGCTAGGTGAGTAGGGTCGGGATTTCATTTCATTTCGCTAAATTTTATAGCTGTTTAGTGAAATTTTTTATGTTTTCATAAAAATTTTAAAAATAAACAAATGCCCGCTTTGTTTATTTTTAAAATTTTTATGTCATTTATTTATTAATATTTTGATACCGGATCAGTTGTTTCGCTAAAATTTTATAATTGTTCATTATAATTGTTCATGCTTTAAATATAGTCGGAGAGATGATGGACTTTTTATACCCGACTGAAGGTATATTAGTTTTACTGCATAGTTTGTAACACTGTGAAATAATCATCGTAGACCTTTAAGACCTTTCAGAGATATGATCGAAACCGACAGGTGAATCGATTAAGCTATGTTCGTACGTCCTTCCGTCCGTCTGTCCATCTGTGCGCATGTGTAAAGTTTTTAGGTCGTTAAATTTTTTTTTTTGTTTTTTTTTTCGTGGGTAGGAAAAACCTTCATAGGCACTACGAGGACCGGCCGCGCGTGCTCATAGTATAGTTGTGGGATTCTTAAAATAAAATAAATAAATAGAGTGGCGCAACAGCTCGGGGTGAACCAGGGCCAACTTCTCAACAATGTATGCTGGTGCGTTAATTTCTTTACATACAAGGGGACCTACAATTTTTTGCCGAATCCGAACGGCACTTTGAGAAGTTTTTTCAAGACAATTGATACTCTCGGAGGGCTTGTCGGACCCTCGCGGAGGTGGGGGCCGTGAAAAAGAACAAGTCTTTTTTTTTTGCAGGTGACGATGGCAGGATTCGAACCCAGACCTCCGGCGTAGTAAGCACACACACTAACCACTACACCACGGCACCCCACAGTTGTGGGATTCTTACTCACTAAAAAACCTCCCATTTTCCGTTAGACTACAACTAAGTTTCCTTAACAAGTAGTTCAAGCTTCTGTAGTAATCGCGTGTGGTAGGCTGCCTTCCAACGAAAGCACCTACTATACCGTCAATTTATGCGGTTTCATCTTATGCTGCTAGATCCAACGGTCTCATTCGTTGTAGTCGGCGCGTAAGATTTGTCTGATCCAAATTTTGGATAATTTCATTGTTGCAATGTCCGCGACGTCGAGTACAAAATTTGCGAGCAAAATTTGTTACCACTGACGGTTGCGATTCCTAGATCTCGGTGTAGATCGCTATTTCTTATGTACCATGGAGCATTAACGATTGCTCTGAGTGCCTTATTTTGAAAAGTTTTTAAATTATATATATTGCTTGGTTTAGTACAACCCCAGAGTTGTATACCGTACGTCCAAGATGGTTTTAGCACTTGCTTATACAAAATCAGTTTGTTATATACGCTTAGTTTCGAAAATCTTCCGATAAGCCAATTCATTTTTCTTAACTTGATTTCGAGCTCGTCGCGCTTCTTTTTAACGTGCGGCTTCTATTTAAGTTTTGCGTCTAGAGTCATTCCCAGATATATCGCTTCATTTGAGTGCGGGATTTGTACCGAGTTAATGAATAAAGGTTTGTTGTTTATCTTTTTATAAGTAAAGTTAACATGCGTTGACTTAGTCTCGTTAAGGACGACTCGCCAGCTCTTCGTCCAGTTGCATATTTTGTCTAAAGCGCGCTGGAGTTTCCCTGTTGATAATTCAACTGTCGTATCAATAGCGAGAATAGCATTGTCTTCAGCGAACGTAGCTAAAATTGTTCCCTCATCGTGGGGTACGTCTCTTGTATAAAGCAATAATAATATTGGGCCGAGAACGCTTCCTTGCGGGACACCGGCATTTATCTCTTTGAATTCCGAGTACTCATTTTCGTACCCTACGCGAAAGATTCTGTCTTCGAGGTAAGACTCTAGGATTCTATAGAGTTTTTCTGGTAAGCTAAGCCTTAACTTGTGCTTCAGGCCTTCGTGCCACACCTTGTCAAAAGCTTGCGATACGTCGAGAAAAGCGCTAGTACATACCTTTTCCGCTTCTGGAGCTTTTTCGATTTCGTTTGTTATTCGATAGACCTGGTCGATTGTTGAATGCTTTTTCCTAAATCCGAATTGGTCTTTCTTCAAATCTGTCTTTCTTGAATGATTTGGTTGCAACCTTTTAAGCAACAGTTTCTCGAATACCTTAGATATTATCGGCAGTAGCGAAATAGGTCTGTATGACTTTTTGTCGTTTGGACATTTTCCTGGTTTCGCAACCATTATGACCTCGGCCACTTTCCATTGCCGTGGAACGTATAAAACTCTCATGGAAGCGTTAATGATATAGAGTAGCTTAACCAAAGTTTTTTTCGGTAGCTCCCTTAGAATTTCGCTAGTTATTAAGTCGTAGCCAGGGGCTTTGTTGTTTTTCAGATTATTTATCATTTGACGAAGCTCAGCCAATGACACGGTTTTAATTCTATAATTATCTTGTACCGCATAAGGATTCAGCTCATCGACCAACGGTTCCCCGTCAAAAGGTTTGAATGTTTCTTCTAATAAATCCGCTTTTTCTTTGTCTTCGCCGTTAGCTTTTCTTAATGGCGCAGAGTGTGAGCAATATTGGCCCAAGACCTTTAACAGATAAAATTTCACCGCCCACTATTAACATGTTACATCCTCAAAAACCCGATTTCTCGGAAAGTTGACTACAAATAAAAAGAAAATGTATTACAAATATGAAAGATATTACTATTTGCTAAGTTTTCTCTATTCAAAGTTTTAAACTCCGCCCACTTTTAAAGGGCGATTTTAGGAGAAAAACTGTTTTTCTCTTAAATAATTTTCGCGTGTACCGTATTTTCTCATGATTCTAACGAAATTACAAATAATTGATTTTAATTTTTAACCCATACACACTTTTGGGGGCATGGCCTATACAAATAATATGTGAATTCTGGCAAAGAAACTTTAAATTTGGGTGCTACATTGTATATATGGTCGGCTATACAGAAGTTTGTCACAGACAAACTCTTGCACTTACTCACTTGTTTAATTTGTTTTTTAAACCATTTCAGAAAATTTTGAGTTAGAAGCGCCATTTTTGAAATATCTTAAAAATTTTAGAAATCGCTTTATACGTTTTATAAACAAGCCAAATTTCATTATAATCGGTACCACTGCTAAGTTTCCAAAATATTTTGAAAAAAAATTTTGGAAATGTTTTTAGTAGTAGGAGATAGTAGTGGGGACAAAATTTTTTCACATTTTTTGTTTTGTGAATACGCCAAAAATACCGTTCTAAAACCTTTTAAACAAAATTCGATTTTAGCCCTTGCTTAGCCGACAGCTGCTTTATATGTTAGCCAAATAAACATTATATTTCATATAAATTCATGACAGAGTTATGTCCTTAAACACGTTGAAAATGGATATCTGTTTTCTATTCCTTATTTCTCAAAAACTTTTCAATATTTTGCAAAAGTTCGATTTTATTATGAAAATCAAATATTTTTTAGTCGTCTTTTTCACCACCAATATACAAACTGTAAATAAACCGTTATATGTGAATGTAAAAAATTTCCCTTGTATTCTCATTTTTTCTACTCACGATCTTTATAAGCCTACGAAATTTCATCTTTCTACGAATTACCGTTCAAAAGTTACGGGTGCGGACCGACGCACCCGTAACGCAAGAGGTATTTTTTTCATTTTTGGACGGACCGCTAAAAAAAAACTTAAAACGGCCCCCATAAAGGCTTTGTCACATTCCATTTGCTTTATTATATAAACGGAATTTATCCAATATATTTGTTCGAATTCCAAGAAACTTGCACTATAAAATCTTCATATACGTATGCTATCAACTTAAGTTTAATTAATTTAATTAATTGATTATCGCTTCCACTTTGGGTACATTTTTGAGTGAAAATAAATTTTTCGATATAAAAATGCACAAGCACTAGTTTTTTTAACTGATAAACCTGATATTGACATGGACCCCACCCTTCAAAAAAGGACAAAAATCAAACATTAAAATAACTTTCCGCAAACTTACCTCACATGGGGATAAACTTTGACACTTTCGGAGGAATATTTTATTGCTTTTTGACGTAGCTTCCCACAAAAAAGTGGGCTGACCCTGCCAGATCGCACAAAATGTTCACCCTTATAGCTAAGGAAACTAGTCGGAACCTTTCCAACACACTGCGTCCTCCGAAAGCACAAGGTTACTCAGATCTTGAAGATTCTGTGATTATCCGAAAGATATTGAGGATTAGGTAATAATTGCACATTATATTATGTAAGTGCGAGGCAAATATTGCATAGTTCAAGAAAATTTGTAGGGGAATACGTTTTGAAAAACTTAGACGTAGAGGGCACAAATCTCAAAGGCCTTCTTCGGTTTGACTAACAAGGAAGTCAGTTCATTATTTTTTATCAGTTGGCTCTTGCCTTCGAAATGTAGATTTAACGGATTCATGGGAATCGCGGTGCGGGCCTTTTTTAGTGCCTAGTCTTAAGTATTCCTTTTTTCAATGTTGAAATCTTCAAACTAGAACTTAACTTGTTGGTTATTTACATATGTTTGAATGAAGATCAAGTGTCACACTCGCGCCGCTGAGCTACAATCTTCATCTCGCGTGCTTCACCCCTCCCCCCATCCTCTATATACAACACATAGCCCAGTCCACTTTATCAATTTTCTTGCCTTCTACTGTTTCCCTTTGCCTGTCGCTGCTGGTATCAACACTCCAATGCACGGTTGGAGTGCCGCTGCCAGCAGTGGCAATGAGCGTATAGCGGATTGTTGATGATTTTTTTTGCTTGAATTTACCACACAATGCTATGTACAGGCATAGTACTTGCAAAGTATTGTTGTGGTGTTTCTTTGCGAGGATTTTCACGCAACAATCCAGCTTAGTGTTTGTCGTTTATTTATTGTTTCCGAGCAGTTGTATTGTCTTGCGCAGATGAGTGACTTCCGTGTCGACATTTGCAACATTCGTGGGCTGCGGAAAAACCTAATTGCAGCGTACGTCCATGTCTGTACTTACAGCCCAGCTGTTTTGGCGCTAAGTGAAACTCAGGTATTAGGCATAGATCCTGTAACAGGTCAACCCGATCCGGGTTTTAAACTCCCTGGTTATCGCTTAGAGCCATTATTCTTTCCACATCGTGGCCTCGCCATTTATATTCGTGATGATATTGTCTACCATATTCCTCCACAACTCAACACCTGTTCCAACCCGGAATTCAATTTCATGTGGATAAATTTCACCGTCCGTAGACAAACAATTCATTACTGTTTCGTGTACAGAAGCCCTAACTTGGGCAGTGCATTAACTTGTAATGAGTTTGATGCTCTGTCCGACTCCATCTTAAGAATTGTTTCCTTGAATCCTAATAATGAAATCGTGATTACGGGCGATTTCAATATTCACAATTCTAAGTGGCTTCGACATTCTGGTCAGACAACACCCGAAGGAAGGTATGTTGAGATCTTTGCCGCGTTAAATAACCTAACGCAACTTGTAAACGAGCCTACACGGATACCCGACATTAACAATCATCCCGCCAACACTCTGGATTTGTTTCTTACCTCCCATCCCGATAAGTACACAGTGAATGTACTGTCTCCTCTAGGCTCGTCAGACCACTGCGTCATATCAGCCACGTTCCTATTGGGTAGTCAACCTAATAAGGAAATTACTCCAAGAAGAACAGTGTGGCGGTACGAGAAAGCCAACTGGGACGGCCTTAATAACTTCTTCAGTCGTTTTAACTGGTCTTTGTGCTTTCTCGATGACAACGTAGATGCTGCTGCTGATATGATAACTAACACCATTCTCCTTGGTATGAGATCCTTTATCCCATACAGGATTAAGAGTATCAAACCAAAGGAGAACTCGTGGTTTGACTCGAGCTGTAAAGAGGCGATTAGGTTAAAGGAGTTATGTTTTCGGTCCTACAAGACCAACCCATCACAGGTAAACCGAAAAAAGTTTAAACAAGCCAGAAATGATTGTAATGCTCATATTCGCCGTGTCAAATTCCAATACGACCAAAAGCTGAGGCAGAAAATACTACATTGTCCCAAGGGTAGTAAAAACTTTTGGTCTTTCGTCAAAAGTGTCAAAAACTGTGCCTCATCTTCCATCCCAACACTCGTTTACAATGACATTCCAGCTGTCACCTCTCTAGACAAAGCGAATCTACTTGCAGCGCATTTCGCTGCTAGCTCCATGCTCCCTGATTCTGCAATGTCCCCGCCTACACTTGAGCGCGTCGAATATACCATGGGACAAATTCACTTTCGCGCTCGTGCAGTCAAAAGAGTACTTCGAGATCTAAACATTCACAAATCCGCTGGTCCAGATGGAATATCCCCCATTGTTCTGAAGAGGTGTTCTTCCGCGCTGGCAAAACCATTGTGTAAGTTTTTTCATCGGTCCTACTCCTCAGGTCTCTTTCCGAGTAGATGGAAAACAGCATTTGTCCAGCCCGTCCCTAAAAAAGGCGATTCTTCTTCTCCCTCTAGCTATCGTCCAATTGCACTTACCTCCCTTCTTTCTAAGGTCATGGAAACGCTGATTAATTATCAGCTTATGAAATATCCTGAAACACGAAAACTTTTTAATGACCGGCAATACGGTTTTCGTAGCAAACGGTCCACTGGTGATTTGATGGCATATCTCACTGAAAAGTGGAATCATTCCTTGCATCTTCTAGGTGAAAGCAAGATTGTTGCGCTTGATATTTCAAAAGCATTTGACAGAGTTTGGCACCAAGCTCTCTTGTCGAAAATGCGTGCATTTGGAATCGACGAATCTCTTATTCAGTGGATTAGTAATTACCTTTCGAACCGTTCAATTCAAGTTGTTTTGGATGGCTTCAAGTCCGCAGTTCATAAAATTAACGCTGGGGTTCCCCAGGGCTCTGTTTTGTCTCCGACACTCTTTCTCATTTTCATTAATGATCTCCTGTCTGCTACAACTAATCCAATCCACTCCTTTGCTGATGACAGTAACCTCAGTTTCTCATATTCGTTCTCGGTTCCGCGCCCCTGCTCTTCGGACGTTGAATTGGAACGGCAGCGTATGTCAAACTCATTAAACTCTGACCTTAACAGCATTGTATCATGGGGATCTCAAAATAGAGAAGAGTTTAATGCTTCTAAAACTCAATGCTGTCTTCTGTCATTGAAGCAAAACCGAAACACCCAGCCATTGTCCATGAATGGCACTTGCATCGACGAAACCGAAACGCTTTCCATTCTCGGTATGTGTGTCAATAACAACCTTAGTTGGAATGACCACATATTCGACGTCGCCAAGAACGCTGCGAAATGCCTAGGCTTCCTTAAAAGATGCAAGAAGTATTTCACCCCCTCTGATTTGGCTATTTTATATAAGGCATATATTCGCCCCAAGTTGGAATATAATTCCCATGTCTGGGCTGGTGCTCCAAAAACAGCACTGCTCTTGCTAGATAGGATACAAAAACGCGCGTTAAAACTTGTTGGAGACAAAGACATTGCGAAGTCTTTTGACTCATTAGAACATCGACGTAATGTTTCTTGTCTTTCACTGTTTTATCGCTTTTTTCACAACCAATGTTCCATCGAAATAGCCAATTGCATTCCGCCCCTAAAGACGTTCCACCGTAATACTCGCCAAAGATCGAATGCACATCAGTTTACCCTCGAGCCCACCTTCGGACGCACAGTAAAGTTTAGAGGTTCTTTCATAAGCCGTACAACGCGAATGTGGAATGTTCTCCCACGGTCAATCTTTCCTGCGCAATACAACTTGCAACTGTTCAAAAAAAGAGTGCATCGGTACCTCTCCTCCTTTCCTCTTCTTCTAATCCTTTCCGCTCGTGAGATGTGTAACATTAAAAAGGGTATCCAATCCCTTATATTCGCGAGTGCATTATAAAAAAAAAAAAAAAAAAAAGATATTCAATACGTCTTTGACACATTATTATGCAGAATAATTAATTTAAACCACTGGAAATAAGGTTAGGGGATATAAGGGGATCTTACCATGAAAAGCCACTGAAGGCAAAACGAACCTGCGGTGAATCACCTCAGTCCTATTTCTAAAACAAATTTGCATTATGGTGTCCAATGTATATATTCGAGATGTGGCCCGACAAAACTGTTAGACAGTCACCTTTATTTTTATTGATGTAATAAATGTGCTCAGAAAAAGTAGGATTGGAGAATGTAATATAATGCAGAATGTGCAACGAAGGCAAAAAATCGGGAGAGAATATTCTATGTCACTGGAACTGTCTTTCCAGAACATGTCAACTTTAGCTGGGGAAATTTTATATACAGGTTTGCTTAAGGACGTCATTGAATAATTCGGAATGGGCCAATATTTTCTCAATAACATCTCAGAATTGGCCCTGCAAGGTCGGTTTTAAGAATAGCCTTGAGGTAAGGTATGCCTGTCGTAAGAGCCGACTGAAATCCACTGGAGGAGGTAATCTTCAGGCATAAGTGATGCTGTCCAGGAGTATAAACTCCTTGTGGGGCCACGCTTGGCAGAAAAGTTATAACTGAAAAAGACGAACCCGAAGGTTTAAATAAAATCCAGCAGCGTCTGTTACATATTGTGCGGCTTGTTGGTCAGCGTCTGATCCCAGAGGGACAGCTGAACTTCAGATAACAGAAATCCAGGAGCGTCTGTTTCGGAACGAGCGGCTTCCTGGTCGGCGTCTGTTGTCCGGGTTAGGATCGGCCGAATTCAAACCTGGCAGCTAGGTATAAAATGCACCCCATCCCCCAACCATGAAAAGAAAACGAAAACAGCCTCGGGTATTTGCCGATCCTGGTAATCCAGGGCACCCAAGTCACTGATTGATTTCTTTGTTGTACCATCGTGTGTTCAAAGAATAATTTGTGATGTTCGAGCTTTCAGGGGAGCTAAGTTGTCAACTGATCACCACTTAGTGCTGTGTAAATTGTTTTTCAGTGACTGTATTCCTTTGCCACCCAGGCGAAAACCAAGACTGGTGACCCGCATACAGTGGGAAAGGTTGCAGGATGCTGACGCTTTGCACAGCATGTTTCGGAGAAGTTTGAACAAATTCCAACTGACCTTTTGAATGTAGAGGAGGAATGGCAGCTGTTTTTATCGGCAGTCATTGCCTCTGCAGAAAATGTAAGTGGAGTGAAGCGGCATGGGGTAGCGGCTGGTGGTGAGAAAAGAACTGCTTGGTTTAAAACGCCTGAAGTTCAGAAGCCATCAGAGAGAAGAAGAGAGCCTACATTGCGTGGATCCAATGTAGAAACTCAACTTCTCGAGCCCGGTACAATGAGGCGCGAAGGACTTCCAATCTGGCAGTCAGAACAGCCAAGAAACAGTCATGGAAAAAGTTCGGCGAGAAGTTGGAGCACGATTACAGATCTGCAAACAAGATATTTTGGCAGACCATCTCGCCGGCTCAGAGGAAGGAAGTTAAATATCATTCAAGGGGTTAAATCCAAGGACGGTACACTTCTTTCAAATGAGAGCGATGTCTTGCGCAGGTGGAGAGAGTTGCTCTTCGGAGTTGCTCAACCCCCAACAGGGCACTGAAGATGGCATTCCCACTGCTGACGAGACAAGGGCGAAGAATAGTCCCACAGTAGACGAAGTCACTGAAGCGATTAAATCGCTAAAAGTTGGCAAGTCTGCTGGAGTTGATGAGATCCGGCCAGAAATGGTCATGGCAAGGGGGGAGAGGGTGTAAAATGGCTAACACGTGTCATTAAGGTGACCTGGGATAGCGGGAAGGCACCTAGCGATTGGCAAACGGGAGTTATAGTGCCCATTTTCAAAAAAGGGAACAGGAAAGATTGCGTCAACTATAGGGGCATATCTCTCTTGAGTCTTCCGGGAAAAGTATTCGCGAAGGTGTTGGAAACGCGTTCCAGAGCTGTAATCGAGCATTTGTTACGGGAAGAACAGTGCGGCTTTCGGCCTGGCAGAGGCACTGGGAATATGCCAAACCGGTCTATGCGTGTTTTGTAGATCTGGAAAAGGCGTATGACCGAGTCCCTCGGGATACACTGTGGAGAGTTTTGCAGGACTATGCGCTGAGTGGGCCTCTTTTGAGAGCCATCCAGTCTTTTTATGGAAACTGCAGAAGCTGTGTACGGACAAATGGTGTCAAATCCCGTCCTTTTGATGTGCGCGTTGGACTTCGCCAGGGCTGTGTTCTATCGCCGCTATATGGACTGGATGGTGAAGCGCAGTCTTGGCGAGCAATGTTTCGAATTGGCTGGCATTAGGATGAGACATTTGCTTTTCGCAGATGATTTGGCCATCCTTGAATCATCCAAAAAGGAACTTCAACGAGCACTGGATAGGTTTGCAGCCGTCTGTGGTGATGCTCGGATCAAAGTAAACGTGAACAAATCGGAAGTGATGGTTGTTTCCCGAACTCCTGTGCAATGTACCCTGCACATAAATGGAGTTCCATTAAAACAGGTGGAGAAGTTTAAGTATCTCGAGGTCTTTTTCACGAAAGATGGGAGGAGTAATACTGAGTTGTCCTGTAGAATTGGCCAAGCTGGGGCAATAGCAAAGGAACGGCGCCGGCCGGTCATCAGGAAGGCTGAGCTTGGAGTGAAAGCAAAGATCTCAGTTTTAATTCAGTGTTCGTTCCGACCCTCATCTATGGTCATGAAATTTGAGTAATGACCGAAAGAATTAGATCGCGGGTACTGTAAGCTGTAAGTACTATAAGCTGCCGAAACTAGCTTTGATTTAAATCGTACACCTAGGTACCTGTTTTCACAACATAAAACACTATTTCAATGAAGCAATCAAACCGCTGCTATTCGCAAATCTCTTAGACGAACGAGTCCTTCAACCTCGTTTGGCATACTCATTTCTGTCCGCAATTAAGTCGACTCCGAAGGCGATGCTTTTTCAAATCCCTCAATAAACTTTCCGCGTTTTTTCGCTCTTTAATTAGTGATAATCAATCTTTTCCAGTAATTGTGGATTTAATCAGGCTTATTCTTTGCTGCACAAACTTTTGCATTCTTTCTGCTTCCAACAATTTTATCAGGAGCACAACGGTGTGGAAAATGCTGCATTCCCTCTCTCGATCTGTGTTTTGTATGCTCAAAACTTTGGCAAAAGCCATCCACAAGAATCGAGAATAGGAACGATACCAATAAATGATAAAAGATAAGGACAAAAATTTACAATTCCCATGGCTAAGTGGATTGCGTTAAGCAATTAGGAAAATTAGCATCAAATGGCTTGAGATTAAACGCAAAGACAGCGCAAAAGAAAATACCCGCCAGTAGAAGGAGAGATTTCCTCCAATTTGAATTCATCAGGACTAAGCCAAAGTTTGTTGTTTATCCTGCTTATGCCCATCTATCTATGTATTTATAGTCCCTATCCGCCGCACAACCAGATATTCTATTTGCTGTTCTTTGTGCTCTTTATTTTGGCTTCGAAAAGGAAAGACAAATCTGCTCATCGCATAAATATATTCGTTTACTTTGGCTTTCTGCAGCTGTGGACTATCGTGGCTTCGAGGCGCGTCATACTCAAATACGCGGTGCTCGGTATAGGTAGATATATTCCTAGGGATACATAGTGGCTGGAACTCCCTAGCATATACAAACGTATTAATACATAACTTTCCCATTCCCCGGGAAAACTGACATAAATGCAAACAAAAAGATTACTCAAGGGAGTTCTATTATTTTATTTTTTCTGTGCTCTATGAACAGAAAAAATTGCGAAAAAAAAAAAACAAGAATGAGAAGGAAAACTTTCCCTTCCAATTGTTTGTCCCTTTGTTTTGCTCCCTTTTTTCGGGCCGTTTCATGACCCGAAGGGATGCCTCAAATTAAGGGTGGTGAGAAAAATAAGCAGAAAATTCAACAGACTCTGCTCTCCTCCGCATCTATACGGCCGGCGACGGAGCCTAAAGGTAATTTGCCCAGAAATTGGCTTCGCATTAAATGCGGTCACTTAAGTTTATTTACATTTCCATACTAACTCATAAGTCGATTGTGGTATCGAAAATTATCTGAAGTAATTTTATTTGTTATATTTTTTTTTTGTTTCCTTTGTCTTTCCAGAGCCGCCGAGATGTTGGTGGCATTTCATTCGAGCCCATTTTCTGCGCCTCTGCAACAAGGAGTTCCCAATCGAGGATTCGAACTGGACGTGGATATCCTTTTTGCTGATTCAGATTCGTATGATTTTGCCAAGGGAACAAAGAATATTTGCGAGTTCCATATAAATGCCACAAATCCAGGTAAGTGGCGTAATAAATTTAGGGAGATTCTGATAGAAAAACGTATATAGCTACAAGTAAGTGGAAAAGAAAATCGATTGCAATATGAAATTGTTTGGATTGGAAGAGCGATACTTTATCCCGGCATTAATAGAAGGATTTGGCATAATTTCGGGCCATTCACGTTTGTCACTGGAGGGAATCGGTCCCCTGTTCCTTCTAATATTTCATCTCAAAATATGAATAAAAAAGCTTTTCCGCGTTAAATTGCGCGCTAATAAAACTCGATGTCGTTTTCTATTTTCCCCTTTAGAAGTCAGTGCGAAAAAAGCTTGAATATTGAATTTCCCACTGTAACACATAAAAATACAAAAAATGAAAAGACTGTCTCTCAACACTTAAAGAATATGCCTCGAGCATTTGATGATTGTTATTTATTCTTATCATAAACGTCTAAGCTTAAAATAGAAGCGAAAACTTGCTCGGAGGAAATTAACTTTCAGTGAAATTTGAAACATTACAAAATTAAGTCAGTAGTAAGCTTAAGGGTCATTTAAAAGTCAAATAAAAGAAAATATTTCAAAAAGTATTTTCATTTCCATGGTAAATTGCCTTTATTTGATTTTGACGCCTCCTCAGGGGCATTTTACTAGCTTAATATAAGCTTAACCTAAACTATGCATTAAACATTCAACACTTGCCTTACTTAATTACTCTTTCAATTTTTTTCTTTGCATTCTTTGAAATTAATTAATTTATTTCTATACCCCTTTCCACAGGAATGGAGTATACCAAGTTTGATACAGGCGAAAATGTAACATAGAGACCGAATTCTGAGTTGAATGAGCCAAGTCCGTCTGCCCGTATGACACTAATTTTAATGCCTTAGATTTTGAGCTAGACAGCTGAAGTTCTGAAAGTAGGCTCTCTCTCAATATCATCCGAAGCAATAATTAATTTTTTTTAAATCTGCCCACAGACACTAACTGCTACCTCCAGTGCTTTCAAAACTGTAAGACGTTGTGAAAAGCTGAAATTTGACATTTAGCATTTCCTAATAAGATATAAAAGTAAAAACGAAATCGAAATCGAAAAACCACCCCTAGTGGGCGTGGCATCTATTTAAGGAGTAAATATTTTTGTTCCAAATCGGAAAATTTTTACTTGATATATGTATTATATAGAAAATATTTGGTTCTACATTTAATTTACACAAAGTTTTGGGCCACGCCCACATTTAGAGGCAGAATTCAAGAAAACCTACAATTTTCCAGGAAAACATGGCTTCCGACTGCTTTTTAGCTTTACTAAGCTAAAATAAGAAATAAAATTTAGCACATAAAGTACCCCGAACATAATTTTAGATTTCGTTCGTACAAAGGTTTTGGCCATGCCCATATTAAGAAGTCAATTTCACAAAATTATTGAATTGGAATAAAAAATTACATTTTTAGTACTAACTTGGATATTTCTATGCTAATATTGATTTGGGTTAAGGGAGTTGGACTTGACACGCCCATTTTAAAAAATAAATTAAGCAAAAACTTATAAGGAATTAAACTTTTGTTTTCTATTTAAAATGATGCATGAATGGCAATGGCGCAGGGATGGAAAATAAGAAAATTAAAAAAATAAGAAAATTAAGAAAATAAGAAAATATACGAATTTGGAAAGGAGATAAAAAACGGAAAGACGAATAGGATCAGAGAGGAGAATATGAATGAAAAGGAGAATAGGAATGGAAAGGAGAATAGAAATGAAAAGGAGAATAGGAATGGAAAGGAGAATAGGAATGAAAAGGAGAATAGGAATGGAAAGGAGAATAGGAATGGAAAGGAGAATAGGAATGGAAAGGAGAATAGGAATGGAAAGGAGAATAGCAATGGAAAGGAGAACAGGAATAGGAATAGGGTATACCGCGGTCCGTTAGACACGCACTGTTGCACTTACTCACTCGTTTGTTCTCTGTTAATTTTTTAATTTTGTCAGCATTTAATTGTCAAATCAATCTTAAACTTTTCGCCACAAAAAGTTTTTTTTATGGTTAAAGACTGTCAGTGCCCTGAAGTTGCCGGTATCATTCGTCGGAAACTTTTTTTCCAATAAGCTAAAATATTAGGAAACTAAGCACAAGAGTGTTTTCTTTTAATCTTTTTTAATTTTTTGTATGGATTATGTGTGCCAATATTAAAGGTTGTCACCATCAGCGCACACAAATTTTTATTTTTATTTTTATACCCTCCCCAGGGTATATTTAGTTTCATGTATAGTTTGTAACGCAGTGAAATAATCACTGTAGACTCCTAAGACCTTTTAGAGATATGAATGGGATCGGCAGGAGAATCAATTAAATGTCCATGTCCGTCCGTCCGTATGTAAACAACTTTCGGGCCTTAGGTTTTAAGGTAGAGAGCTGAAAATTGGTTAGTGGGCTGGAAGTCTATTGGACCAGATCAAGTTTGAAAATTAGCTGAATCCGCCCACAGACACGCCCACTACAGGCCTCTATGTGCGACCATCTCTAATTTAAAAAAGACTTTTTCTAAATTTTAGCTATGTTACAACAGTGCTAGCGCATTCATTTTTGGTATGTAACATTGCCTTGTGATTGTCTTTGAAGTGACCAAAAAATGTTAGCCTTTTCTTTGACCACGCCAACTTTTTTTTTGGGATTTAAACTCAAAATAACTGGTCTTCAATAAATATATATAAAATTTGACTAAAAATTATATAACAAAAATTTTAGGTATAAGCATTTTCTTACTTCCTTGTATATACGATATATGCTTCGCCCACTTTTGTGGGTGTGGCGTTAAAAAAAGTGATTTTTTGAGTTAAAAAGGTGTAGTCTTAGGACGAAGTGTATGCAAACACCTAGTATAAAGCATTCAACAGTTATATTATTGTATCCCGCCCACTTTTTGGAGGCGTCGCTATTTTTTTTTTGGTATGGTCGGGTATTTTGCAATCCGTCGTAGATGGACTGAACCTTTTGCATATCCACTGTTGCACTTTCCCACTTGTTTTTAGCTAGGAAGGTATGTTGAAATCTTTAGTGCTCTTAACAATCTGACCCAACTTGTAGACGAGCCCACACGGATACCTGACATTGCCGATCATAGCGCCAACACGCTGGACTTGTTTTTGACCTCCCATCCCGACAAATACACCGTCGATGTTTTATCTCCTCTAGGCTCGTCAGACCATTGTGTCATTTCGGCAAATTTTTTCGTTGGCACCGAACCGACCAAAGTTTCAATTCCCAAGAGAACTGTTTGGCGATACGAGGAAGCAAATTGGGACGGCCTTAACAACTTATTCGAAAGTTTTAACTGGTCGCTTTGCTTTCTCGACAACAATGTAAACGCCGCTGCCGATATGATCACAAATATAATTCTCCTAGGAATGAGATCTTTTATCCCCTACAGGGTTAAGAGTATCAAACCGAAGGAGAACTCGTGGTTTGACTTGAGCTGTAAAGAGGCGATAAATTTGAAGGAATCTTACTTTCGGTCTTACAAGGACAATCCCTCTCTAGTAAACCGAAATAAGTTCAAACAAGCCAGAAATGCCTGTAATGCTCATATCCGTCGTGTGAAATTTATGTACGACCAAAAGTTGAGGCAGAAAATACTACATTGTCCCAAAGGTAGTAAAAACTTTTGGTCTTTCGTAAAAAATGTGAAAAATTGTGCCTCATCCTCCATCCCAACGCTCGTCTGCAATGGCATTCCAGCTGTCAGTTCCCTAGACAAAGCCAATCTCCTCGCAGCACATTTTGCTGCCAGCTCCACGCTACCAGATTGCGTATTGTCTCCGCCTGTACTTGAGCGCGTTGAATGCACTATGGGACAAATTCACTTTCGCACTCGTACAGTCAAAAAAGTACTTAAGGATCTCAACATTCACAAATCCGCTGGTCCAGATGGTATATCCCCGATTGTTCTGAAGAGGTGTTCTTCCACGCTGGCAAAGCCATTGTGTAAGCTTTTTCATCGGTCCTACTCCTCAGGCCTCTTTCCGAGTAGATGGAAAACAGTATTTGTCCAGCCCGTCCCTAAAAAAGGCGATTCTTCTTCTCCCTCTGGCTATCGTCCAATTGCACTAACTTCCCTTCTTTCTAAGGTCATGGGTACGCTGATTAACTTCCAGCTCATGAAATATCTCGAATCACGAAAACTACTTAATGACCGGCAATATGGTTTTCGTAGCAAAAGGTCCACTGGTGATCTGATGGCATATCTCACCGAAAAGTGGAACCATTCCTTGCATCTTCTTGGTGAAAGCAAGATTGTTGCGCTTGATATTTCAAAAGCATTTGACAGAGTTTGGCACCAAGCTCTTGTGTCGAAAATGCGTGCATTTGGAATTGACAAATCTCTTATTCAGTCGATTAGTAATTACCTTTCGAACCGTTAAATTCAAGTTGTTTTGGACGCCTTCAAGTCTGCAGTTCAAAAAATTTATGCTGGGGTTCCCCAGGGCCATGTTTTGTCTCCGACTCTCTTCCTCGTTTTCATAAACGACCTCTTGTCTGCTACTACTAATCCAATCCACTCCTTGCCGATGACAGTAACCTCAGTTTCTCATATTCGTTCTCGGTTCCTCGCCCCTGCTCTTCGGACGTAGAACTGGAACGGCAGCGTATGTCAAACTCATTAAACTCTGACCTTGACAGCATTGTATCATGGGGATCTCGAAATAGAGTAGAGTTTAATGCTTCTAAAACTCAATGCTGTCTTCTGTCATTGAAGCAAAACCGAAACACTCAGCCATTATCCATGAATGGCACTTGCATCCACTAAACCGAAACGCTTTCCATTCTCGGTATGTGTGTTAATAAAAACCTTAGTTGGAATGATCACATATTCGACGTCGCCAAGAACGCTGCGAAATGCCTAGGTTTCCTCAAAAGATGTAAGAAATATTTCACCCCTTCTGATTTGGCTATTTTATATAAGGCCTACATCCGCCCCAAGCTGGAATATAATTCCCACGTCTGGGCTGGTGCTCCAAAAACAGCATTGCACCTGCTAGATAGGATACAAAAACGGGCGATTAAACTGATTGGAGACAGAAATATTGTGCAGTCAATTGACTCATTAGAACATCGACGTAATGTCTCTTGCCTTTCACTGTTCTATCGCTTTTTCCACAAACAGTGTTCCATCGAAATAGCCAATTGCATTCCGCCCCTTAAGACTTTCAACCGTGATACTCGCCAAAGTTCGAATGCACATCAGTTTACCCTCGAGCCCACTTTCGGACGTACAGTCAAGTTTAGAAGTTCCTTCATAAGCCGCTCAACGCGAATGTGGAATGTTCTCCCACGTTCAGTCTTTCCGTCACGTTACAACCCGCAACTGTTCAAAAGAAGAGTGCATCGGTACCTCTCCTCCTTTTCCTCTATTTCTAATCCTTTCCGCTCGTGAGATGTGTAACATTAAAAGGGTAGCCAATCCCTTAATTCGCGAGTAAAATATAAAAAAAAAAAAAAAAAAAGCTGCTGAGCTGTCATGACTTTTGATTGAAAAAGTTGAATTTTGAATAAAGAATTATGAAACCCATTCTTACAAAACACAAAAAGAGAAAAGAACTAAAGAAAATTTTAGGTAAAAGTACTATCTCCAGGAAAATGGCGCATGGCCGGCTCAGTTGGTTTTGCCATATTCGAAATGGAAAGGAAAGGAAAGATTCTATGAACCCTGTCAAAAAGGCATGATAATATGATGTATATGTTAGTTCTTCCAAGGGATAAATTGGCAAAATGCAAATCAATTCCATTACGGCTTACCCTGAAGACGGTGACACCCTTGACATGTTAAAAATATGCCTTTCTAATTCTAGCTGTAACGTTTAACTGACATTGTTTCTTTTCTTTCCTGTAATAGGAAAAATTGCTCCATATTTGATAGCCTTTTTACCCTCATAGGTCACGTTCGTGGCGGAAATTTGGACCATTTCTTGCCCATTGTACTTTTTTATGTTTTTGCAGGTTTTCTCTGTATGCCCAAAAAACATTTGTCATAAGTGTTTAAGTGCGCTTTGTTTCGCGCGCAATCGACATCCTACGCAAAGTCGTTCCAATTTCGACTGCACTTTGGGTACTGACTGACTACTATAGGCCTTTCGAGGTAACTTAACTTTCAGTGATTTCGTGACACTGCTATTTAACTATTGTAACTATTTAACTATTTTTATATACATCCCTTTTCATGGAAGGTTTTGACGCGGGAGTCTATTATCGTAAGAGGTTATGATATGACGGTCTTTGATCCTCATTAATGTCTCGTGTGTATTTTTTACCTTTTTTCCCTAATTTCGCACCCGCAGACCTTAAAAGAATGGTTAATAGTATTTTTCTCATTTGTGAAGGTATGAAGGGATGAATTCAGGCACTCTAAAGTCCGCTCACATACACAATTCGCTCACAAACTTCGAAAGATTTCATAAGTTGCTGCTAGGTGCGTGTCTAATCCGCATGTACAGGAGCATTTACATACACAGGTATATTCGCTTTCTTATAGTCACAGCTTATAGTCACAATCTTTTGATGCTTTTGGCTTGCTTTTATTGGTTATTAAAATACTTCTAAGGGAAACCGAAGGAAGAGCTGTCAATTGATGTTAGCATCTTTATGATAATTAAGGTTCGCCTGACCCGTAAATTTGAAGCGTTGACTATTAATATGAAAATTTCACATCGATTAATGTTTTCTTTTTAAGTGAAATAAACGAAATCTATTCCTCTTATCTAATTATTTTTTTTCCTATATAAAGCGCCTACCTATAACCTTCTATGTACATGGTCCAACTCCCATGTAATTTAAGACTATATGTACTACCCAATCGTTTTCCTTGCCACAAGGTCTTTAGTTAACAAATTTTTCAAAAAAGATTATTGAGCTTGCCAAAACCATGGACTGTATGTAACATCAAATTATTATCTAAAACTTTCTATCAAAACATGTCATTCATTTATAAATTAAAGCTGTCCTTTAATAAAGTAGCATTCATGCTTTTCTTATAGCGACTTTACATAAGCCTATACACTATTCATTCGTCTCCTTAGGACTCATTTATTTTGCTTTATTTCTTAGCACTTGTTCCTCCCATAATAAAACTCAACAAGACCACTCTGAGTCCTTAGTCTCAATAAATAACTAAAATAACCACAAAGCCAAGCTGTAACAAACAGCACATTACTTTGTTGTACATTAGCCCATTCGGATGTAAGGGTGTTGTAAAAAATAACCTACTCAGTCATGAAATATTCTCACCATATGTTATACCGAAATGGTCAATGTTTATTTACCTCCACCAGTATAGCTGCGGTTATAGCCTCCTAGGCTACTGAATAACTCCGTAATTTACCAGCCGATTCGACCTGCATGTTGGCTGATTAATATTTTATTATGGCCATTGTATGTGCACAGCCACACACGCACTCGTATTCGCATATTATTGCAGTTAATCTGACATTTAGCCCTGACCCACTATCATGGTTTGCGTGCGCGCCTCCCCTACCCGAGGTCAAGGAATACACATTCGCATATTAACCGGGCGCTATTACAACACCCTCCAACACACCCAACACAATACCCGAGCTACATTAAAAAAGTAATTAATATCAAATTACCGTTCTACCTCGGTTATATCCGGTGCCTGACCACAATCTAACGCTTGCCCGTCCATCATCCCCTTGAGCTGTGAAAAAGTCGCAAGTCGTTTACTGGTCGGTATTTTCGTGTGTATATTATAATTACCGTGGTGAGAAATTTTCGGGTTTATCCCAACGGATGGGGTAGCTCGTAGTACAATGAGGAATTGGCAGTTCCACCCCTGCAATTTACAGGCAATGGGTGCGATTACTTGGGTGAGTGTGAACTTGGGACAATTATTATTGAACCGATGTAATGACTTTCCGTGCGGCTACGCTCAGCAGGGGGTTACACCGTTAACAGAGCTATTGAGAACAGAACGCCAATGGACCATGGGGCAACATAAGTCAGTCCTAAGCAAACTCATCTCGATGAACAATTAAAAGCAGCCACGGCACCGTTCAACCAGGATAATTTACCACAATTATAATAAATTCATTTTTTCATTTCGCTCATCCCGGCTTGTTGGCCTCCGAGGAGATTTAATTAAAAACTCATTTCGCAGCCGCTAGAAGCTAACGAAAAACCATTTAAATGAGTTACGATAGGAACCAGCGCCGCCGCCACCTTGTTCGGTATTTCCTTCTTGAGCTTCCATATCGTCGCGGGCGTCTCGTCGTCATCGTTCGCCTTATCCATATAATACAACAGCAATGAGCCTGATCCTTGGGGTAGATTTTAATTTAACTACTCGTATCTGCAGCGCCTACCTCGCTCGCCGATGATGATTCTTAACACCGGCTGAAGGGTTTGTTCAAAATTTTCCTGCGACAGGGCAAAAGACTGAATTTGAAACGGGCCAGTCTACTCAATGCTGGGTTGATGAGGCGAGGTGGCCCATTATAAGAATTAAGGCGCAAAGGAGGAAAAAAAACGCTTCGGGCCAAGTCGCTTCATGTTCAACTTATTTGCACAATTAATTCATATTTGCATTAAGCTTGATTAATATATCAATTAGTATCTCTCTCCGTTCTTCGTATAATTGTAGAGCAAAGTTTTCGGGTTGAGAAACCCCTCGTCTGATGTCTTATAACAAGTATGCACGAGGCGTGAGACGGGAAACGAATTTTCTTAATGAATACACCATTATCGGAAATGATAAAATTAACGTGGGGAATGTTTGGCTTGATTGGATATCTTGCTAAATGAGGTGTATTGTAAGTATAATGCTATGACGATATTAAAAGTGAATAAGTACTTGTTATATTGTACCTACCGGAATCAAAACGATTTCCGGGACTAATAAGAAGAGTGTAGAAATGTTCTCCAACATTATTCTGGGTGACTACCAGGTATACGTTGCTTTTCTATCAAAAGGCACCTAATCGTCCTAAATGTTGCAGGAATCCTCAACCAGAACATTCTTCGTTCTGCCGGGAAGAAAATTAAATTATGTTGTCACGAAAATTTTGCAAGATTATTTATTGTCTATTTAAGGGAATCGATTTGACGCAAACACAGGCAATCATTGTTGAAGTGGCACAAAATTTTTGGGTGCGTATTAAGTTTTAAGTCACTCCTTAATATACGTCACATAATAATATCTGGTTATTAAGATGGGGGAAAACTGCACTTCGCCAGTAGGTAGAATAGCTCAATATTAACTATTTGTTATGCTTTTCCAAGAAAAAAACCTAAGTAGCGAAACCCAAAAATAATTTGGGTCATAGACCCACTTTTGTTACCGCCAGGACACATCACGTAATTGACCTTACCCTGTCCAACAAGTTTTCAAGGACTATCGTAAAATGGAGGGTATCGCCAAATAGCACCCTGCAGCGTATACGCAAAGAGACCAGGAAGCTCCTAAATCGGTCCTTAAAAACCAATTTAGTAGAAGACTGGGGTTCTATATCCATCGAGGCAAAAGGATTTTAAGAGACTTATTCGCAAGTCGAAAAATGACTCTTGTAAAAAAAAATTTGTGAGGAGATCGAATCTCTAAGTGAAACTAGTGGGCTTGTGAAAGTTATTCAGAGGAACAGACCAAGCAAACTCGCTTCAATACTCAAACCTGATGGCACCTACACTGAGACCAAGGCGGAGACCTTCAGTCTTCTCCTTGAGACTCACTTCCCGGGAAATCAGATCACCACGTGCTCTTCAGCGGTACCGGCAACGGTGGCCACTGCAGAACCAGCGAACACAACGCGGCTTAACTGGTACATCGCATCTAGAGTGGTGACTGACAATGCAATCAAATATGCTAAGTCACCTGGTCCAGATGGAATCTACCCAGTTATGCTGAAGCAAGGTTAAGGTCAGCTGTTGCCCACGTTGAAAAGACGTGGGCAACCACCCTTTGGCGTATGGTTAAAGTCGTTTTCATACCAAAACCTTGTAAGTCAGACTATAGCCTAGCCAAAAGTTTCAGACCCATAAGTCTGTCTTCTTTCCTGCTGAAAAGCTTAGAGAGACTGGTTGAGCTGCGCGTGCGCAAGGTTGCTCTTCGTTTGCACCCTCTTTCTGAGATGCAACACGCTTATCAGCGCGGAAAGTCCTGCGAAACTGCGCTTTAAAACCTTGTTGATAGGATTGAATGTGCTCTTGACCAGAAAGAGTACGTGCTGGGTGGTTTCGTCGATATTGAGGGTGCTTTTAATAACGCGGCGTTTGACAGCATGTGCAACTCAGCCAGACAACATGGTGTAGATGAAATTAGTTCAATGGGATAGGGCAATGCTAATGAACAGGACGCTGACCAGAAGGAGTACGTGCTGGGCGTTTTTGTCGATATTGAGGGTGCTTTTGATAACGCGACGTTTGACAGCATGTGCAACTCAGCCAGACAACTTGGTGTAAATAAAATTAGTTCGATGGGTAAGGGCAATGCTAATGAACAGGACGCTGATAACCGCGAAGCAGATTGTGGCAAGTGCAACATAACTGGGGTAAACAAGGGCTGCCCGCAAGGTGACGTTCTGTCTCCCCTTTTATGGTGCATGGTGGTAGACTTTCTCCTATCGGCTCTCAACCTTCCTGGAACCTACACACAAGCCTACGCGGATGATGTCGCCGTTCTTTCTGTCGGATCAGACCTAGGGACTGTGTGCTCTCAGGCGCAGAGATCCCTAGACTTGATCCATGATTGGTGCACTAGGAATGGGCTTTCAGTGAATCCTCTTAAAACTACGGTTGTTCTCTTTACGAGAAGGAGGAATGTCGCTGGTCTGACTTAACTCGTGCTTAAAGGTGTCACTATCCCGATATCCGATTAAGTCAAATATTTGGGAGTAATCCTTGATAGAAGACTTCTTTGGTCCAAGCGTGTTGAATCTAAAACCGAAAAAGCATTGTCCACCTTGTGGCAATGCAGAGGCGCTTTTGGCAAGACATGGGGCTTATCTCCGAAAAGGGTCGTCTGGATCTATACGGCCATGGTTCGACCACTCCTATCATACGCATCGGTTGTTTGGTGGAGCAGGCTTTCGCGAAAACGTGTTACTGCCTCTTTTGCCAAACTCCAAAGAACGGGTTGTCTTGGCTGCACAGGGGCCTTCCCTAGCACGCCGGGCTCTGCTCTAGATGCTTTGATGAACCCCCCCCCCCACCCTTGATATATTTATCATGGGGTGTACGCTGAAAACCATCTTTCGATTAAAGAGAGTCGGTTTTTGGTACCAAACGCATTGGAATTTTGAAGAACTTGTTCGAGAATTGTCCTTTGACCCCTTTCTTATGGACATGCCTTCTGACGCAAGGACCCCAGCAAACCTTTTTGCGACAAAGCTACCAAGTCAACTTTCCTCAGGTAATGGAATGACTTCGGCCAGACTATGAGCCAGGGAAAGAATGCCATCGTATTTTCACGGATGGCTCCAAAACCGGACAGGGGTCTGGTGCAGAAGTCTTTGTGGAAAGCGAGAACATAAGACTCCACTTCCCCTTAGGTAAATAAGCGCCTGTCTTCTAAGTGGAGATTTTCGCTATCCTAATGTCTATGCGCTATATTGTGACTAACAGGTGGAGGGCAAGAAGCATATGCGTTTGCAGTGACAGTCAAGTCGCTATAAATGCGTTGCTCAACCCTCTTACCTCGTCCAAGATAGTGCTCGAACTCGAGAAATCGTTGAACTTAGTCGGAAGGCTAAATGCAGTGAATCTTGTTTGGGTTCCAGGTCACACTGGTATCCAGGGAAATGAGATCTATGATGAGCTTGTCAGGCTAGGCTCAGAAGAGCTTTTCTCAGGACCCGAACCTGCCTTAGGCCTGCATGTATCTGTTGTTACGTCTGCCATTGATACGTGGGTTTTTCGTGAGCACAGGGCTACAGGGTGTGACTACAATGGGTGCAGACAGACAAAACGACTACGCCCGAACATTTGCGAGGGGTCAGCGTATTTTCTTCTATCTCTTAGGAGAATCGATTGCAGACTTCTTGTAGGCGTCCTTGCCGGCCACCAAGCTTTTGCTAGACACTTGAATGTGTTAGGCTTAAGCGAAACCACCATCTGTCCTGCCTGTGGAAAGGACGACGATACAGCGGAACACTTCCTTTGTAGTTGCCCTGCCTTTGCTCGCATCAGGTGGCGGATCTTTGGGGCTGACGTGGTGAGTACCGAGCACCTACCAGAAGAAGGGGTCTGGTGCTTCATCACGGAAGCTCCTTCTCATCTTTCTTCGAAAGACGGGTAAACTAAATACATTAATGTAAGGTATCTGCATGGTAGTACAATGGACCAGTAGTTGTGTCTGAGTGCTCCATCGGATAGTAGCAACCTACGACAATAACGTAAACGTAAGTATCGAAATCGACAGGCAATATCCGGCGCAGGCTGTGTCGAAATTATGTCCTTAATTCGTACTTAAAATGTGCTGTACACGTACGTGTTCGATTATCACTTTTGGTTACAAATTAAATATGATGACACAATGATTATCACACTAATTTTAAATAAATTAACATACGGAAACACATGCCACCACGAAACAAATTATACAGCTACTTGACAGCAAATAATGTCACACTTGATGGCAAGCTCAGCGCTTTGGAACCCGGTAAGAATAACACGACAGATAATTTAACAATTCTGCTTTATCGCTCATTTGCTTAATTCAGCTTAATCGGCTGGAACAGGTGTTGAGAAATACAAAATTGAATTGAACATCATCTCGCTCAACAATAATTAAGACATTGAGGCCACGTTCATATATTAATTCCCCATTTGCCCAACACTCGTGTAAAATCAGTATAGAGAATCAATTACAGTTAATTACCATTGCCCCATGTTATTGTTTGGTTTATCCATAATGACGTTTATCTCCTGAATTGGCTTGGCAAACTTGCCATCCGTTAGCCAACGCACTGTATGCATGCCACCGGCCTGCAAATCAGAACTTAGCAAGAGCTCATATTTAAATAGTTACACAAACACGAAATCATCAAAATGCATAGTGCAAACACACGCACACAGTTCGAGTGCAGCACTTTGCTATACAATGCTTGGTCATTTGCATATACCAGGAATTTGTATTCCAGGCCTTGCACTTTCTGCCGTCCGTCCAATGTGGCCCTGCCATACAATCATACAGGATCCACAAATCTGGTACCGAACTGATTTTGATTACGATTGCATGCAATCGCATTTAAATGAAGTCTTCATTAATAATTCACAATATTGTATAGAAGTGCACTGTATTCTCTGCGAAATATTGATCAGGATGTCACAATGCAACCCCAGCATAGGTATGAATCCAGATCTGAATATGGATGCAAATCCCATGCAATTATTACGTGTCCATGAGTGCACTGCCACCGGTGCGGTGGTGGTGGTGGGTTCAATTAAGTTTTTGGATGAAACTTTGTCATCGGATTTGCGGTCGCCTGTAAGAGCTGGGCTCAGCTTCAGATATTGTGCAGCCGCTTTTGTTTCGGCAGCCGGGTGTAGTGCGTCGCCATTGGCATATTGCCACCCTGATGGCAGGTGCATTGTTATTTTTAGACATTTAAATGCCAGATAATTGTTATCAGCGAAATCGTTATTTTGCATTAAAAAGTGTCTCCACCGACAGAGTAATTTGACGTGCGCCGCTTTCGAGCGAAACGATTGAATTCATTAAATCTCTTTATTAAATTATTCTCGCGGTTATTTTGCGATAATGAGTATGGAATACCGTGTGACTTTATCCCACAGCAAGTGCATCGGGAACAACTTTATCATAATAATTATCGGTGGACGCTGATTTTAATTAAGAAGCCTTTATGGTAAAAAAGCATATGGACAGGCATTTATTTTTTATTTATTTTGGTATACCTATGTATGTATATTTTGTATGGAAATTAAAGCGTGGATCAGGTCAGATGATAAGCAGGCATGTATTTTTTATACTGAAAGTCTCAAACGTTGCAGTAATTCGCAATTATCTACGTTTCGCAGTTAATTTCTAGACCTCTTCAGGTATTGTTACTTTATTTTGATGCGATTGATGCAATTGATTTTATAACACAAAGCTTTAAAACTACACATACCCGTGTTGAAACTATTAAAGACTTTATTAAAGCCTTTAGATGTTAGATCTTCGAAAACCTGGTTTCCCGAAAAATTCATTTTAAATCGAAAAATATTTTATATTAAAAACTAAATATATTACCAATTGCTAAGTTTGCTGCACACGAAGTATTGAGCTTTACCTACTTTTAGGATGGAGAGCTGGATAGCCCGCTCCTTATAGGCCTGAGCTCCGAGTAAATTAGTTCGGCACGACATGTACTGTGGACACCACCGTTGATTCCATCTGGGGAATTCCTCCGCTGCCGTCTGGATGCAAGGAGAAATGTCTTAGTGGGAATACTTCTTCCCTCCTCTCTCGTCTGCTGCCCCTAACAACCTTCCACAGGTGTTGGAACCCAATCTCCAGTTGAGGTACTAGGCACCCTCCACGGGGAGGTGAGATTAGGAATTGATAGACAGAGGTTGGTTTAGAAAACCTGTGGATGCTTGTATCGTCTTCAGTGCACATGTCTATCCTTTGTCCACCAAAGTGACCGACGTATTGGACAAAACATCACCATCGACAGCTATGACTTTGAGCTTGTCAGGGATTTTGACAACCTGGGCTCTGCTATCAATTCACACAATGACAACATCGCTGAAATCAAAGATAGCTCTTGCCAATCGCTGTTTCTTTGGGCCAAGAAGCCAGTTCAGTAGCAAAGCCCTCTCTCGAGAAACTAAAGTGTCCATGTATAAGACTCTCATCATCCCAGTCTTACTTTAGAGCAGAAGCACGCTCCCGTCTGTATAGACGGAGAGTGGAGGAGGAGATACATATAACATCGAACTGTACGGGCTGCACAGCCAGATACTTAGTCCAGTTTATTAAAGTTTTAGTAAGGCTTGAGTCCACATGCCCCACAGCGTGAGTCGACTTACCCCAGCAACGGTGTTAATTGACCCACTAAACGTGCTTATGTAAAAGTTAGAAAAAAATGTTTTTAAAAACTTTTTTGTTAGTTGAACGATCACCTTAATGAAGGCCAAAAGAGATTTTTTCGATATAGAACAAGATTACCATAGGTCCAAATGGAATTACTTGAAATCTATGCTAACATATGTATTTGAGTGGGGTGCCGTGGCGTCGTGGTTAGTGTGTGTGCTTACTACGCCGTAGGTCTGGGTTCGAATCCTGCCATCGCCACCTGAAAAAAAAGACTTGTTCGGTCCCCACCTCCGCGAGGGTCTGGCGAGCCCACCGAGAGTAGCATTTGTCTTGAAAAACTTCTCAAAGTGCCGTTCGGATTCGGCGAAAAATTGTAGGTCCCTCTGTATGTAAAAGAAATTAACACACCAGCATACATTGTTGAGAAGTTGGCCCTGGTTCACCTCGAGCTGTTGCGCCACTCTATATATTTTAATTATGTATTTAAGTGTCTTGATTACAAATATGTTGTCAAAAATTGTACGTCTCGTTTAGTTTAAAAGCTATGGCTTTTCAAAGTTTCAATTTTGCCATAGTGCAAACGAAAATTGAACCGCCCACACCATTGACCATGCCCACTTTTGAAATGCTAAATCTTAAAAAACCCGATTTCTCGGAAAATTCGCTTTGAATGGTAAGACTTTCCTTTTTAACATGCAAAACTAGCTCCGCCCACTTTTAGCGGGCGTTTTTAACAGTTTTTAGGCATTCATTTTCGCTTTTAACGAATTTTCTCATGACTCTAACGAAATAAGAATTATTTCGTTTTAATTTTCAGCTTACGCGCAAATTTTGAGGGCGTGACCAATTCAAATTGTTGCCATAAAGTATTAAGGCCAAAAACTTTTAATCTTGGCGTTGGAGGGTAAAAATTGTCTGATATTTAAAAGTTCGTTACAGACGAACTCTTGCACATACTTACTTATTTTTTGCGTGTTTTCTATTTTAAAAATTTGTAAGAAAAAATTGGAAAAAAAACCAGAAACTTTTTTCACTTTTTATACCCGATCAGGGTATATTAATTTTAATTATACCCGACCGAGGGTATATTAATTTTAATGCATAGTTTGTAACACAGTGAAATAATCACCGTAGAACCCTAAGACCTTTTATAGAGATATGATCGAGACCGACAGGTGAGTCAATCAAGCTATCCGTACGTATGTGTGAAGTTTTTAGGTCTTTAGAATTGAACTAGTATACTCAAACTTGGAGTATATCTTGGTTATTATTTTGTACAGACAAAGTAAGAAAATTAGTTAAATCCGCCGACGGCCACGCCCACTACTGGCTTAAATATAAGACAATCTCTATTTCAAATTTTCTTGCAAAATGCCTTTTGGTCAAGTTAGACAAGGCGTAGGAACTCAAATTTTGCTACAGAGCAATAATGGCCCAAAACCTCTAAGAAGGCAAAAACTGGACCGCCCACAATATGGACCATGCCCACTTCTACCATGTTAGACCATTAAAAACCCGATTTCTGGGAAAGTCTACGCTTAATTGAAAAAATATTATCAGACAAATGTTCAAGATATTTGGAACTGAAAATATACTTCTGAAATCTAGCAAGCAATTTGCTAGGTTTGCTCCCTACAAAGTTTTGAGCTCCGCCCACTTTTAGGGGGCGTGTTTAGGAAAAAACGGGTTTTCCTGCAATAATTTTCGGTTTCAACGCATTTTGTCATGATTCTAACGAAATTACAATTAAATGATTCTAGTTTTTAGCCCAGACCCACTTTTAGGGGCGTGGCCTATACAAATAATATATGAATTCGGGACAAAAAAAATAGATTTGGTGTAACACGGTATATAGGGTATATAGAACTTTGTCACAGACGAACTCTTGCTCTTACTCACTTGTTTTTTTTTTAAATTCTAAAAATTTGCAAGAAAAAATTTGGAAGAGAAGGCAGAAACTTTTTTTACTTTATTTTTTAAATCATAATTGAAAAAATGCCTTTAAAATTAAGTTTAACTTTTTCTGGCGTAATTTTGTTTTGTTTTTTTTTTTGCCTTTTTTTCCAAATTTTTCTTTCTTGGTTTTGGAGTTTTTTGCTAAAATATTAAACCAATTTTTTTTTGGCTTTTTCTGCAAAACACTTTTCAGGGAGCCCTATTAGGGTTAGACTTGAACCTCTTCTTTTATAAATAAATTTTGATCAATGAAAAATACATTTCATAATTTTAATTTTTCAAACTATTCCAATGATTTGCGAATATTGACAAGTTCAGTCCTAGTTTAAATTTCACTTTCACTACAAATGTCAATTATTACAGCAGCTTAACATTTCACTGAAAACTGTGATTAAAGAATCAATAGGCTGGAATAGGGTAGGCCAAATTTCAGGAGAACTTATGACTTAATTACCCAACAAATGACGTGAAAAACTCTTTCGCGGAAATGTTTCATTTACAGATTTTCTATGAAGTGACTTATTTATTGACTAGAATTACGTAGCATTTAAAGAATTACACAAAACTTACAGTAGGGTATAAGTAGGACCGATTCCGCTCAGGAAAATCTATTTAGTAAAAAAAGACATAAGGAAGTAGTGCTGGAATACGTCTCATGTGTCTTTTGCTTTGTTTGCAAACAGATAAAGAGGAAAAAGACAAAAAGACAAATCAGAAGTTCACAATAACGGATTAAAGTTCAAACTTTAATGCATAAATTCATTTTACAATTTATATCATGGTGTGGGTCTTATATTCGAAATCAAAATTTATTGAACCGCGCTTTCAGAGGAAGCCCTAGAGAATACCTATGTACTTACTCTATCAAAAAGGTAAGCCTATCAGATTAGGGTGTAACTACTTATATTGTTTCAAGACTACAATGCAGTAGAGCAGTCTTTTGTTACCAAATGTGTGTTGCTTAAAACGATATAACAAGCAGACAATACCACATAGATGTCTCTTCATTTTTGACAACAATGCGACAACAATTGGAATCTCCCATTGAGTGTCTCTTCTAAAGTGTCTCTTTCATCCCAAGGACACTGAATGCGTCTTGGCCTTATAAGACGCCTGCAGGCCTTGCATAATTTCAAACATAATCCACTCAATTGATTCCTCAGAATACTGACACGTCCACAATTAAACCACACCATTCACATGTGTGCTCTTCCCAGTCATTATTAAAACATTGATTTTCTCTGAATGCACATCCGGGAAAGGCTACCAACATATTCCAAATGTCCGTTACAAAGCCAGAATGTATGGTACTTTCAAAATGCCATTCCAATTAAATTTCATTCTCCAAATATTTAATTATGCATTCAAAATAAATTTTCGGTTCGAACAAAACAATCCTATCGGATGCTATAGTTAATGCGCCTGTATGTATGTTTACAACGTAATGTCCGAAATAACTAACATTCAGCCCGCACGGCTACCTCCAAGCCATGGGCTGTAATTCCTCGAAAACAGAGCACATCAGTAGATAAAATTTTGCATTCTGCATCGAATATATAGTAATTCCCTTGTTCTCAGTGCACAGGACAACTGGCATGAATCCATGAATTTGGCAAATGCTACTTACAAAACGGAATGTCCAATTCTATACGTCAGCATTTAAAAACACAATTCAAATGTAATCCATCCAATGGGCTATTGTGCTGCAACATCTAATTTATTTCAATTAGCCCAGTAAAACGTACCCTTTAGACAGGGAACGTATTTGTATTGCAGCTTGCCTGCCACCGGATTCAACTACTAATCAAATTAACTTGGCTGCCTGTCTAGCGGAAGTCGTACAAAATATGGGATACTCTTCCTGTTTATGTACAACACCCATTAACGTGGCTCAGTATTTGCAGGTTGGCCATGTTGTTGACCATTCGGAAACAATTGCATTTCCATTTGCCAGCTAAATAAATTTCAATTTAAAAAGTTTATAATTCGCTGGCGAATTATGTTCACTATTGCGGTATTCAAAACATACGCATATCGTTTAATTGCAAAGTTAGTGAATAGTTGCAATGTGTATAAATCACTCTTAACCATTCCGACGTGCACTAAATTTTGGGGTAGGTATAGATATATGCAATGAGTTTATAGCACCCGCTGCAATTAATTGTTGAGGTTGATATCAATTAAAAATCGCCAACACACTTGTTAAGATAAAAACATAAATAAATTACATAAATCAAATAAATAAAGCAATGTTTTTCCGAGGATGAAAATTCCATCCAAGTATTGTACACACCGTAGACATGCGCTATAGAAAAAAAATTCATGCATACATTTTATTCTCAAAAAGTCAAAATTCAACTTTCAAAACTTTATTGCTCGATATCTATACGAAAATAATAAATATTTTCAATAAACCCAACAAACTATTCAATAACTCAATAACATCGTGTAAGTGTATCGCTTTTAACATAATTTTTTTGACAGCTAAGATATTGGTAATCCGTGCACTGTGGCAAAGTTTTTGAATAAAAAATGCTATCACGCGAGTAAGGGTATATTTTTTCGTGGATCGCGAAAACATGTGTTGTACTTTTGCCTGGGGTTTGATATGAAAAGTGATTTCCTAAAGCGGTCTTTAATTAAAAATTGACAATTAAACACGCAAATAATTTATTTCTGTACGGAATCTTTATTGTGGCACTTCAAGTAGAACACTATTTCCAACAAACCTGCTGGTATTCCAGCTGGTAGCTACATAATTGGTTTGGAAGTCTTTCAGTCCTAACTGGCTTATCGCAGTAGAAGAGAGACTTGAAATGTCTCTGCAAATATAAAATCTTAAGGTGTTAAGCCACATAATCTTAAGGCTCAATTCACTTCTCCGAATCTCGAAGATAGGTGTACACCAAAGACCAAATTCAGTCCTTAATTGACCCATTTTATCACCGCAATGTTTTGTGTGGCACCACTGCACCATATTGTTGAAACCACGTGTCCAAATGAATATTTTCATGATTTGTTTGTATTTTGTATACTTTCATGATTTTCATTATCGTTTGGAAGACGATCTTGATCGTATGTATGACTTCATTGGGGGTGACTTCAACGCGAAGCATACTTTTTGGGGCTCACGATGCAGTTCAATAAGAGGCAGATTACTGTACAAAAACAGTATGAAACGTGGGGTGGACTTTTTCTCCACGAGTAAGCCAACATATTGGCCAACCGACAGGAATAAAAAGCCTGACCTTGTCGACTTTTTCATCGCTAAAGGGTACCCCAAATTCCTTACGCGAATCGAAGAGTGCTATGGAGGAGTAATCTTGAAGATAAGTGGAAGACTGGCGAAAATAGAAAGAGCTCCCAGAGTAGTTAGCAAAAAGTTGAACTGGGACGCATTCAAGAAGAACTGTAATGAGGGTATTGGCTTGAATGTGCCATGGAGAACTCCTTTCGAGTTAGAAACTGCAGTTAACAAATTCATTGAAGCAATTCAGAGCGCTGCTTGGAACAACAATTCGTCCCAAAAGAACGCAGTTAGCACCGACGGGCATGTACGCCCTACATATCCGCTCGAAATCGAAGAATTGATTCCTAAAAGAGAAGAGCGCGAAGAAGGTGGCAAGGCACGAGGGCTGCCCAGACAACTCTTGAACCACCTTCCTAACAAACTGAAAGAAATGTTGCAAGATTTTAAAAACCGTGAGACCACTGAATCAAACTACTCGCTGTGGAATGCAGTTAGGTCTATCAAGAAACCTATAATCCACTCGGCACCAATAAAAAAAGCTTACGGCGAACAGGCAAGAGAAGACAAAGAGAAAGCGAATTTGTTTGCTGAACATTTAGAAGCAACATTCAAACTTTTCGACGGTCCGCCGTTGGCTGAGGCTCAAAACAATAACGCGGAACCTGATAGTTTTAGAATGAAAAAAGTTTCGTTAGTTGAACTCCGACAGACAATAAACACACTTAAAAATAATAAGGCCCCGATCTACGACCTGATACTTGCGATATTTGTGATCAGAACTATAATACTGAAAAAACTACCGAAAAAGGCACTAGTCAAGCTACTTTATATGATTAACGCTTCTCTTAGACTTCTATTCGTTCCAAGCCAATGGAAAGTTGCTGAAGTAATTACGGTTCCAAAAACGGGGAAATGCCCAAACGAAAAAAAATCTTATAGGCCCATATCGCTTCTGCCGATAATATCGAAAGTGTTTGAGAACTTTCTGCTGAAGCGATTACAACCAATAATTGCAGAAAGACGCTTGATCCCGGATCATCAATTCGGTTTCAGACCTAACCATTCACAAAAGATCAAGTCTACAGAATAACGCATGGAATTGACAACGTCTTAGAATGGAAAAAGATATGTACTAGTGCTTTTCTCGACGTATCGCAGGCCTTCCACAAGGTGTGACACGAGGACTTAAAATATAAGCTACAGCAAACCTTGTCAGAAGATATGTATAGAATATTGAAAAACTATCTTGAAAGCAGAATCTTTCGTGTTAGGTGTAGTAGTGAATACTCGAGTTTCAAGCAAATTCTGGCTGACGTACCCCAGAGAAGCGTCCTCGGTCCGACCCTGTTCCTGCTCTATACAAGAGGCATACTTCTAGATAACAGGAGAGTCGTGGCCACGTTTGCGGACGGTACGGCCATCCTGGCAACAGGTGAATCAGTCGAGTCATCAACGGGAAACCTCCAACGAGCATTGGACAGAATTTGTGTCTGGCCGAAGACTTGGCGAATCGCCCTTAACGAGAAAAACCAAGGGTTAACAATTTGCCTGTATTCATAAATTCTGCACAGATCCCTTATGCAAATGAAGCGAAATATCTAGGGATGACACTGGACGCTGAACTAAGGTGGAAACCACACGTAAAGAAGAAGAAGCTCAGGGAAATGTATTATCTTATCAGAAGATTTTCGAAAATAAGCATATAAAACAAACTGCTCTTGTACGGGCAGGTGTTAAGGCCCTCTTGGACATACGGTATACAACTTTGGTGTTGTACCAAGCCGAGCAACATGTTCATTTTGCAGACTTTCCAAAACAAGACACTAAGAGCAATTGTGAATGCTCCATGGTTCCTATATTAGGAATAGTGATATTCACAGAGATTTAGGAATAGCTTCCGTGAGCGAAGAAGTAACAAACTTTGCTCGAAACCTAAATGCTCGCCTTTATGTTCATTGCAAAAATGAAATGATCCGTACTCTCAGATCCGTACTCTCAGCTTTCATAGTGTCTCTCATAAATGGGTGGTTTTTTTGCACGTGGAAATCGGGCATAACCAATATCAGCTACTTCGGTATTATATACCTGCTATAGTGGGCGAATTGGTATCTTTGAAAGATTTTGGAGTTTTAGCCGCCGTCCACCCTAGTATTCTTTTCTGCGCAACGTAACACTTTTTTGTCCATATAATACTTGGAACTGTTGCCGAGTAAATTGGAGAAAGAATTTTTTCAGTGTTATAGGTTACAATGTGTTGGTTTTTGATTAGTGGTTATCAGTAAGACATCTTCGTCTCTTAATTTAAGCTCACACTCGTTTTTTCAACTAAATTGTAAGAGTGAGTCTAAGTAGACGCAAGTTCTTTAATTAAAACCCTTCGAAATAATGTTGTAATCAAATATTTCATATAATGAATAGTTAAGTCTCATCTGGTCTTAATCAATATTTATTTTTTTATTTATCACAACGCTTAACACCTACAAAATTTTAATTCTGGGTTTAACCGATAATATATATTTATTTTTTTTTATAAAAAAAAAACGAAACAAAAATTAAAGTTTTTCTGGATTAAGTTGTCTAGCACAACTGTGTCCAAATTATGTGCAAGTACTTTAAGTGGACTCACATTTGCTTTTTGCAATGAAGCTTATAAGGAGCATAGATAAACATCGATCAAATTGCATGTTAAGGCAATTCATAGTCGACCTCTGCAGAGCTCAGCTAAGATCTCTCTAGCGAAACATGCAAATTTTTTGAGGAGAGGCAACTTTTTAAAAATTATTTTTTTCAGCTAGTGAGATACAATTTTAATTGAATTTCGCCACTTATTTCACAGTAGAAACTACTCGTTAATCTTCAACACTTTTTGTTTTTTCGTAATTAGATAATTATTTTCTGTGTACGCCTTAAGGAAATGCATTGAATGTCTTGAAACCTTTCTGTGTTCTTCCGAACATACAAAGGTCATGCTACTAATCGTGCGATCTTTTGAAGATTGTGCCTCTGGTGTTGGCGTTAGAGTTTCGCAAAATCTTCACAGATATTATGCTAAAGAAGTTACATGACAGCTCGTCGCTTTGCATAAATCCTTTTTTGAGATCACAGGGGTGGGTGAGGACTTTACCGATCTTGACGGAACTGTGGGAGCTTTCCATTGTCATCCTGCACAAACTGACGGGCTTAGCAGAAAGTTCAAAATAAGGTATTGCGCTATAGATGCTGTCATATATGCGGTTTGAAGACAATGAAAAGGTGGTGGGTGTCGATTTAGAATTCCTGTGTTTTACCAGGATTTGCCATAGTGTGAGTATTTGATCGATGAAGGACTCTCTTTGTATTGATCTTAGATTGTTGGCAAACGTTTTAAGGAGTTCTTTAAACAATACAGTAGAAAATGTTCAAGTTATGGTTTTCGCGGTTGTAGGACATTGTAAAATTTTGAGTTTTTCGGACTTACCCGACGAATATTTAGATTTTCATTTGGCAAATGTAACCTTGTTCTTCGCGGTAAGTCCGAAAAACTTTAAATTTTACAGTAGAAAAGTTGTTGTATGCGATTCTAAGTAGACTTATCCCTCTGTAGCTGTTGTTAAATGTTTTATGCCTAAGTCTGCAGAATTCAGAGGTTGTCCTTTCACGAGAATCGGGCAAACAAAGCCTGAGGTTTTGTTTTTCGGGTATTTTTTTTTTGTTCTACGACCGCATATTTTGTAGATAGGCTGGTGAATTCTATTTTCTAGATCATCGCCAGCGGATTTCGGCAACTAGGCCGTCAGCGGCTGCTACTTTGCTGTCGCAGAAACACTTTCTCTTCGTGCAAGTCAGGTAGGCATTTTCGTTCATTTGCTTCATCGGTGAATGCTTCGCCCTATTTCAATGGTTAATTGAGCCTGACAGCGGAATTCGGTCGTCCTCGCTGCTAGTAGATTGTGGGCACTTTGGTGATGCTTCCACTAAATATCAACCCTTGGAAGTATCACCAAAGTGCCCACAATAACTCCGTAGAAGGTTTTGAGAGATTCGATTGGAGAAGGAAATCTCTTGCGCTTGTAACTTTCCGACGTCAGACTTCCTTACATTAAATATTTTACCCTATATTGTACCCTCGTTATAACCAGGTTGGATGATATCCATGTCCCTTTGTGGATCGGTTGTCGTGTTGTGCATGCTATTTATGCTCCCTTAACTTGGGACTAAAACAAGTGGGAAATTGCAACAGTGGGTATGCAAAAGCTTCAATCCATCTACGACGGATTGCAAAATACCCGACCATACCAAAAAGAAAACTGCCACGCCTTCATAAAGTGGGCGGGGTATAAAAATATAACTGTTGAATGCTTTATACTAGGTGGTTACATATATTTCGGACAAAAACTCTCTTTTTTTAACACCACGCCCTCAAAAGTGGGCGGAGGCATATACAATATATACATAAAAGTTAGAAAATGCTAATATCTACAGCTTTTGTCATATAATTTTTTGTCAAATTTCATATATATTTATTGAAAAACAGTCATTTTAAACTAAAAAACCCTTAAAAAGTGGGCGTGGTCAATGAAAAAGCTAAAATTTTTTGACTACCTTAAAGACAATTATAAGGCAATGTTATTTACATAAAATAAATGCGCTAGCGCCATTGTAACGTAGCTAAAATTTGCAAAATGTATTTTTTTAAATTAGTGATGGTCGCACATACAGGCCTGTAGTGGGCGTGTCTGTGGGCGGATTCAGCTTATTTTCAAACTTGATCTGAAGGACTGAGCTTCCAATCAACCCACAAAATTTCAGCTCTCTGCCTTAAAATTTAAGGCCTAAAAGTTGTTTACATACGGACGGACGGACGGATATGGCTTAATCGATTCTCCTGTCGGTCCCATTCATATTTCTAAAAGGTCTTAGGGGTCTACGGTGATTATTTCACTGCGTTACAAACTATACATCAAACTTAATATACCCTGGGTCGGGTATAATTACCTCGAACAGTCTCGATTGCGTTGCGCAGTGTTTAGTGAGTGTGCTTACTACGCCGGAGGTCTGGATTTGATTCCTGCCATCGTCACCTGAAAAAAAAGACCTGTTCTTTTTCACGGTCCCCACCTCCGCGAGGGTCTGACAAGCCCTCCGAGAGTATCATTTTTCTTGAAAAACTTCTCAAAGTGCCGTTCGGATTCGGCAAAAAAATTGTAGGTCCCCTTGTATGTAAAGAAATTACCACACAGCATACATTGTTGAGAAGTTGGCCCTGGTTCACCTCGAGCTGTTGCGCCACTCTATTTATTTTATTTTTTTATAGTCTCGATGTTGTAGGATTAATCATACCTTTTGTCCAAGAGCCCGTAGAATATGCCTTCGTCACCTCACCGTCATCTTTATCATATCACCTGGGGGCGTGCGCGAATATAAGGCTTGTTTTGCCATATTTAGCCTTGATGCGAATCTTTCTATGGCTTTCGCTCATATAGGTACTTGAAGTTTAATGTTTTATGCCTAAATCTGTTTCCAACGACAAAGTCAAATTCAATGAGCATTTCTTTTGTTCTGGCAGTGACTGTTTACCATAAGCTTTGCTGACTCCACTGTGTTTCTTGGACGGAAGTGATATTTTTTTTGCAGTCGTTAACTTAACATCGCAGATCTAACATGTGCAGATCCGCCGCTCGGTAGTTTCGTTTCATATACAATGGTCGTCGAAGTAAACTCGCCCAAATCTGACGCTTGATCCGAAACAAGCGTTTTCTTAAGTTGGCAAGACCTACACGCCACGGCTCACACCTTTAGGTCATGGGGAGTTTTGAAATTATATAGCTTTGATTCGTATGCAGGTAAATTTATGAGAGGTCAAGCGATGTGTTAGAAATAGAGCAAAAAATATATGAATTAAGTGATACTCCAGAATTGAAAAAAATATTTAAAATTTCACGAATTCCGATACATTTTAAGGATGCAATAAGGTGTTTTTATTATTTACAAACAACCAATTAATGCATCAAATACAGATATGCAAATTATTTATTCAGAATGCTAAATTACATTAACATAATTCAATTAAACAAACTGCCCCCGTGATAACAGTCAATTCTGCACAAAACACACACAATTATTAATATTCTCATTAATTTATTCATCGCGGTTCAATTTGGCATTAATTCAAACTGAATTTAAAATCAATTTCATCGTTTAACATCGACGCCATGAATGCAGATGGGATGCCTACCTATACGGCTACCAACTGTCGTGTCGCTTTCGAAATTTTCTCGGATCGCTTGAGTTGATTGCAAAGGGAAGTAAATTGTTGTCGTTTGTCGTTTAATTTAAACAGAACACGAAACGAACAATCGAAATAATAAATACAAAACAATGCAGAGCAAATAATAATAAAAAACGTAACACAAAAACAAGAGGAACAAATACAAATATCTGGGTTGGGGATCATTGCACGAGACCTACTAAGACCCATATACTCGGTTTCCTCGATGGCATTCAATATAATTTCAAACATGTTTATTGATACGATTTATTTATGAGCTCTACGGCTCATCCGGATCGAAATTCTCCCACAAGTCGATGGAGCATCCACATCCGCCACCCTGTCGCACTCGTTACGTCATCGTCGCGCCCTGCACCTAGGTACAAAGCCATTGTTCCTCTAGCAGAACCGACCGGGGACGATGACAGTGTGAATTTAAACAGGACTGTTTGTTTAGATGTGTGCATTCCCACACAAATCCCCATACTCAGAAAAAAAAGAAAAAAAAATCAAATGAAACACAACTCATTGAAAACTTTTGTTTATCGACTTTGAGCATTGTGGAATAAAATACTAGATTTTTCCTGTTACCCACTTCAGTCTTTAGTGCAGTCATTTGAGTACAAAAACTCCATAAATACTGCTGTGTCGATTTGCCTAAAAACAATACAAACCAGCAGTAAAAAAATCCTTCGGGACTCACATATCAACTAACTGGCAGGGGTATAGTATAGGTATACTGCAAAGCCAATACCAACAATATACCCCGTGCCCGGCTATAAATTTTCAGACCGAATTAATTCGCTTTGAATTCGCTCTATAACGCGAAATCTTATCTTGATTAGTTGTAGCCCTGGCCGCCATTGTGGTCGAACCCCAATAAATTCGTATTTGTTTCAGCGGAGCACGGAGCCGGAAATGTTTCATATCAGACGTGAAAGTATGAAGAATGGCCCGATGCCATCCGGATGCTTCGTTACCCGCTCATCTGATAGCACCTACCAACACGCATCCCATGCATGAGACGAGTGCATTGGAAATGTGCAAAATCCTGTAATAAAAGTGGAGGTTTCAACGGTTACCCTTACCCGTACTCTAAGGCATACGATGGGGGGGTGTGGTGGCTATGATAAATCTTCGATTGAATTATGACATTAGTCTCGGTTGAAACTCAATGCGAGCGATCGAGATTCGTAGGTGTTTCGGGACCAGATACACATCCCTAAGCGCAATGTGTCATTAGTTACGTACACACACAGTTTACATAGCATGGTATTGATTTCCTATTGCTTTCTGAATGGAAACGCGAGAAGTTTACACGAGAACTTCCTGCGGAGCTGTGGATCATCGAGAGCAGTGCTGCTAGCAGAGCAATGAATTATTTGAGGCAGCGACACGCCAACGGAACGGAACCTAATGGCACATTTCATGTGTCAGGTGCACATGTTGTACCAGGTGCCCTTATGTCAAAAAAAAAATTGTAGAACACTAGTAGACAGATACTCCACCGAAAAGGCTGCGGGTTGGTTGGAATATAGGTAGAAGCGCACTGATAGTTCGCTGATTTTATCACATTTCCAATCGTATGACAGGTTATCGACAAATTGAAATCCTTTGGGGTGGATTAAAGCGAAAATATTTCACTCAGCGAAATTATTTCTTGTCAGTTGACTGGAAATCCCTTGGGCTGTCAATAGAAAATAAAAGTGCGCATCAATGACAGGATTCGAGAACCCTTGAGAGAATAATATGTTATGCAGCGTCAAGTGGAGAGGGTGAGCTTACCGCCCTCCCTACCTACTCATGGCAATTAGAGATGTCGCAATGGAGTAATCTATTTAAATCATTTTGACATGAACAATCGTTCTTTTATCCCTTGACAAAATTTCAAAGCGAGATTAGTCATGGCCTATACAAATGAAAGAAATTTTAGGGCCCAGAAATAGTCAGATATCGCATAAGGTTAGTGATTTATTAGGGCTAATTTGATTGGTAGATAATTAGAGGTTTAAAAAAAGTTATCTAATAAGTGTGTTTTAAAAAGTAGTCTTGAAACTTTGACTTTGGCTGGATATTTTCCTTTGTAAAGGTTAAAGCGCCAGATTTATGTATCTCAAGTGGTACAATATGAGTACAATTTTTTTAAGAAAAAAAAAAGTTCTAAGTTTCAAATAAAACTGTTTGGCTAAATGACAACTAGTTTAAGACTGAGACTTCGGATATGGATTATCTGGATGCGTGACTTTGCAAACGTTCAAAGCAAAAATACTTGCAGCTTCGACCTTTTTTCAAAAACTACCTCATCTCTAGTAGGGGGTTGTCTACCCAAAAAATATCATGCATTTTAAGCAACTTATAATATTAACACTTTTTTAGTCACTTTGGTTCTCTGTTCCTCTATTTGTACGATTCAGTTGACCCGTGAGGATATACATATAAGTTTGTATGTTTTGATATGGAAAATCATGCAAAAGGTGCTACACCTTGCTAGATCAATCTCAATAGAGAGAGAAACCACCGAAGTTGACAATCTGTATCAAAAATTACACCTAAGTATGTCTTCAGGTAGATGTTATGTTTACTTAATTCCTTATGAAGATATCACAATGACACTAATGCAAATTGGAACACAAACTATTTAAATAAAAGGAAAAAAACATACCAAAAAAATTAATATTTTTAAAGTTCAAAAACGCTAAACTTCAGAACGTCTCCTTCCCTCAGAGGGCCCCTTTACAGTGGATATCATAAAGGGTTCAAATAAGCATCTACTTACAGTCTTGGATGTTAGCAATTTAAATAAAAGCCAAATTAGTTTTACCTTAGAACAGAGCCCTTTTTTGGAAAAAAGTTAAAAAATCCTGCCGAAGGCCAACGCACATATTTAAAGGATAGGATTTGAGGCCATTCCAAAAATATGCAATAGTCTCCAGCATGTCACGAGCATCTCCAAATCTTCAAAACACGCGTAGACTTGTTAAGCATATTCCCAGGCAATAACATACAAGAGTGCACTTTTACCACCTTTATTAAAATGGGGCTGTTAAATATTAACAATAATTGCTTATATCCCTTTCGAAAATAAAGGGAGGAACACACGTCGTCTTCGCTTTTTTTGCAATTTTTAAAATTCATAAAACAGCAAATTTGATTTTTTAATCAATTACCACAAAACTTCTTTTTCAATTTTACAACCACCTGCGCTAGCATTTGCCACTTTACTTTTTTAAATTCTGCGGACATGGATTTCTCTGAAAACGGTTCAACTTTCTGTTTATAGCCGACCCTGGGTAAATATAGTTTGTAACACAGTGAAATAATCACCCTAGACCGCTAAAGACCGTTAAGAGATATGATCGACACCCACTGGTGAATTGATTAAACCATGTCCAGCCCAGTCCATCCGTCCGGCTGTCCGTATGTCTGAAAATTGAGCTAGAAAGTTAGGTTAGGTTAGTTTGGGTGGCTGTCCCCGCTGAGCAGGGACACATTTAGACCAAAGGAGGTCCATTGTGATACCACTAGTAGGACCGGAGTTACCAGCCCGAGGACTCAAATGATGACTACCCGTTTGGGTGGGAGGGGTCTGGGCAACCAGTGAAGTTGTAAACCTGTACCGAGGGTCCGCAATCAAAGTTTGATTGGTTGTGACATACCCGAGGGTAATGGAGGCTGGGGAAAACCGAATCGGTGTGAACCGCTGTCAGCAGAGTTGAGAGGGGGCCTGTCAGAGACCTCCGGGGGCAACCGATTTCAGTATAGGTCCGATCCTGTTGCTTCTCTGCTAAGGATTATCCTCGGGGATGGGAAGGTGCGGGGGTAACCGATTCCTGTGTGAACCCTTGCTGGGGGGAATTTTCACGCAGAGGCAGGGTAGGGTAACCTTCTTCGGTGTAAACCCGTACGACAGGCGACTCGCGTTAGAATTTGGGGGGAGGGTAGGGGTAACCGAAGCAGTATAAGCCCGTACAAGTGAGAATTATGTGTTGGTGATCCCGTCGGGGTGGAGAGGTGAGGGCAACCGAAGCGGTATAAGCCCACACCGATCCAGCCCTGTAAGGGAAAACACTGGGATACGGTGGGGAGCGGAGGGATGAGGAGAATGGCAATTACTGTAGGAGTACTACTTATTACGTCCCGTGTGGTGTGGGGGACAAAAAGGTTATCTTTCCTTTGCGTCGAGTTTAATTAGATTTAGATCTTTAGTTTGCTATTGCCCCTTAGTGAGAGTTAGCCTTAAGGATGGGAGAGTGCAGGTGGGTGTAACTGTTGCCGGAGGATGTTTCTTCGTTGAGGACGCTGAGTTAGGGTAACCGTTTCGGTGTAAACCCGTACCTCAGGTGACTCAAGAATTAACCTTTGGGGGGGGGGAATAGGGGAGATAGGGGGAACCGAAGCGGTATGAACCCGAACCAGGGGGATTATGTACTAGTGTTCCCACAAGAGCGGAGAGGTGAGGGCAACCGAATCGGTACGAGCCCTCACCAGGCCGGTCCTGTTGGGAAAGAAGCTTGCGGGAGGTATTAATGGGATATATTTGGCGCTCCACTGTAAGGTGCTTGCTCGCCTATAGAGTTTCCATATGGATGCGGGATGGGTTTTGTGATACACAATTATGATTTTCCTGTAGGAATACAGGGCAATAGAGGCCTTCCTTGCAGGGTCTTGTATATTCAGTTTCCAATTGAGTTTAACACTGAGTTAAACACTCTTTTGTAACTCGGACAAAATTTTACTACAAGTCTACCCTGTGTTGATCCCCTTCAGTTTAAGGAGTGCAGCTGTAATAGCTTCCATTCTGACATTGTTGAAGGCCCCTTCAATGTCAAGGAATGATACAAGAGATTAGGATTTCTTAATGATGCTAACCAACTAGTGTAGGGGCGTCTCTACCGAACTTCCTTTGCGATACGCATGTTCGGAGCACAAGAGAAGACTGCTGTCTTTGGTTTAGGCAACCGCCAAGGTTTAGACAGCCCCTAAACATAGTGTGGAGCCAAGGACTTAGTATTCCGAGACCTTGTTGGAGTTCCACTGGTAGTGTACAAAATGATTTAGACAAGGCGATGCACTGTCTTGTGACATTATACTTGCGGGAATTGCGCAGTACATCCGCGCCAACACCCGAGGCAGAATATTCAAAAACCTACTCGCATACGAAGACGAGATTGACATAATCGGATGAACAAAGCATGAAGGCAGTAAAGCCTTCGTGAGTATTGGGAGTGAGACGGAAGCGGCGAATATGGGCTAAGCAGTCAACGAATCCAAACCAGGTAAACGCTGTCATCAATAAGAGAAACTCAACACCGACTTCTTGGAAAAAACATCACCTTAGACAGCTGTAACCCTGAGGCAGTTAGGGACTTTGTTGACCTGCGTTCCGATACAAATTCAGACAACGACACCATAGTGCTAAGATTTTTTGAATCGCTTCTAGTTTGGGCTAATAAGGCTAATGAGCAGCAAAGCCTTCTCTCGAGGAACTTAAGGGTCTTATTGTAAGACCCTTATCAACAAAGTCCAGAGGCGAATGCAGGGTTTAACATGAGATGGTTAGCTAGAAACAGAGCTGGCTATAGAAGCTTGTTGGTTGAGGCCCAAGTTCATCCCGGACATTGTAGTCCACCTAAATTAAAGTAAGTACATTGATAAAGGTCGTCAACAGTAAATCCGCCCGAGTCCGAGGCTTTTTTTGCTTCGTAACTATAAAAATAAATAAAATAAATAGAGTGGCGCAACAGCTCGAGGTGAACCAGGGCCAACTTCTCAACAATGTATGCTGGTGTGTTAATTTCTTTACATGCAAGGGGACCTACAATTTTTTGCCGAATCCGAACGGCACTTTGAGAAGTTTTTCAAGACAATTAATACTCTCGGAGGGCTTGTCAAACCCTCGCGGAGGTAGGGACCGTGAAAAAGAACAAGTCTTTTTTTTTCAGGTGACGATGGCAGGATTCGAACCCAGACCTCCGGCGTAGTAATCACATACACTAACCACTACGCCACGGCACCCCACCGCAGTTTGCTATAGCTTTCTATAAAATTTCAGAAGAGATACTCCGCGTTAGTTATTTTAAAATTATACTGTACCGTTTGGGAGATTGAGAGAGAGACACACACGATCTTTTGACCATTTTTATAATTTTTTAAATTTCAGATTCATAAATTTCAGATTCATGTGTATTTTTTCAGTTCCTGTTAGACCTTTTTCTAAGAGACACATTTTTATTTTTAAACTCTATGACCGCTTTTTGCGTAAATAGTAAGCTCCTTTTTTGTTTCTTTTTTAAATAGGCTTCGAAAAACTTAGGGTAGAAATGCCAATTTAAAAAAGTTTTAACACAGCTGGCTCTCTTTTAGTACGCTAGATCTTGGTTTTAAATTCAAACCAAATAGAAGATATTAAAAAATTGTTTTTGAAAATGCCTTTATGTTTTGAGTTAAATCTCGGAAGGATTTAAAACTTACACATTCGCTATCATTTTTCTTAAAATTTTGGACACATTATTGTGTGAAAACAATCACACAATTTTTCATATGATTTCCTTTAATCACACGTGAAATAAAGGGGGGGCATGCTTTTTTGCGATTTTTTTCGAAAATGCGTCAAAACGGCAGTATTAAAACTATCCTTGAAAAATATGACGCACTACGTTAACTTTGAGTTATTTTATACGTTTTTTCAATATTTGTGTGCTTAGTAGTTAAAACGTTATCCATTTGCAGCTCTTCATTCCTCTCAAAACCTTTCAATTGCTTTCAAAACATCGGATTTTTTCGTTAAACTTCAGTATTCAATTAACTTAAGTTTAGTTTTTCTAGTTCTTGCCTGCTAATTTTTCCATTTTTTTATGAAACTTCAAATCGTAATTAAACCGTTATTTGTGCTTAACAAAAACTACCCTCATTGGGTTCTCTGATTAGTATTTTTGCAGTTTAAAAGCACACCAAATTTTGTGCACACCGAATTTTGTTTGAGTTATAACAATATTGGACGGACGGAGAGAAAACGTAGTGACGGACCACGAAAAATAAGAGGAGGACGTCATGGCTTAATCAATTATTCTACCGCAAAGGCAAAAAAAATATTATTTATTAAGTCAGATTCCCTTAGGGATCTCGCCTTAATATTTCACTGCGTTAAAAGCTATAGGTGCATTATATTAAGTGGGTACAAGTACCTTAAATGCCATACAATTTCGGGATGTTTGGGGTATGAGAAAATTGCTTCAAATATTCTTAAAAAAATTCTATCTGCATGCTTAACTCGTTGGCATTTATCACAAAGTATAGTCAAGGGCTGATTAAGGCAAAGTGCCGCCCTGAGCCCCACATTTTCGCCGCCCCCTGGGAACATGTACCAAAAACACACCTAAAACATGTGACTAAAATTTTGTGGGAGGACCCATGTATTAATTCTGCGCTTTTCTCCCACGTCCGTTTCTTTGGGCCACGTCCACTGCGCTTTTTGATTTTATTTTTTGTATTTCTATATAATATTTTTGGCTTTGAAATAATTTTAACTCTTGCGACTATTTTCCAACAATTTTTTCTAGCGACTTAATTTAACCCTTATGAATTATGGAAGCATGTCAGTCGGCGGATTTCTCAAATTTAACGCTTGTACTACATCGAGACCAAAAAAATCCAGGTATGTGGTTTCGGACTACCTACCTCGCAAGTTAAGGCTTTTCAAAAAATGAGGCACAAAAACAGGCTCGATTGACTTCTTTGCTTTTAATCTGCCTTCTGAATTTGCCACCCCACAAAATTTGCCGCACTAGGCCCGGGCCCCACTAGACCCTAGGGCTAATTTGTCCCTGAATCAAAAAACAAAACAAAAAAGTTAGCTATCATTGAATGATATGAATGCCAGTTGGATTACAGTGTACATTTGTAGAGCTTTTAGAGAAGCAGCTTTAGCGAGTACCTTTTGCTACGGTCATGAATTAGACGGTGAAAAACAACATAAAAAGTTTTCAGAAATTAAATACAATAGCTAAATATAAAAAAATTAACAACGCTAAGAGCTTTGTTCGAAAAAATTACATATAGCAAAAAACAGCTGAAGTTAGCGTTGCCAACTTAGTGCCAACTTAGCGTTGCCAACTTAGTGCCAACTTAGCGTTGCCAACTTTCAACGTTAATTTTAGTGCTCAAAAAATTATTTCTCCGCCGAAAATATCATTTCAGTGCTTGAACGTTTTTTAAGTGCTCTAATTTTTTTAGTGCTTAATGAACTCACTAAATTAACGCTCAAGCTGCTGAAAAAGCATTTGCTTTGATACCTAAAATTACAAAAATTAATTTACATTTTTGAGCTAGCCTCGAAACTGTAATATTTACCACTTTCCAATGGTTTTTTAATGGAAATGTTTTTAGTCAAGTAAACCTAGTCAAAAGCAAACTTAGGAACAAATTGTAACCTTGTAGGTATCTCTGAACTTATTTAATGACACCGTATTTTTGCTGTACCAACACAAATTTATAACTAATTACTTTCTTCAAAAGAAACTGTTTCTTTATTGTAAGACATTGAAGGAAAAAAATTTGTGCCCAAGGCATCGAAATCAACGCTGAAAATATAAGAAACGGTGCTTTTCACACGCGGAGAAAACCTTTAACATTTTCTGACTTCGCTTTATGAGTATAGGACCAAAGTTTCGTTTTTCAATCTAGTTTCTTCCAGGAAAGAAACCTTCTATACTCAGTGGAAAAAGTTATACGTAGGTATTCCTAAAAATAACTTCGAAACGATTTGACCCAACCATCTTATCCAACACCAAAGCCAGTCACCCAGAAGCTACAGAACCCATTTGTAAGCAAAACACAAGACTCTCAATAACAAAGGGTGCGAATAGCCACAAACATATTCAGTGACGGATTTAAACTTATAATTCCGCACTGGCTTTTGTTTAATCCATTAAGTATTCTCAAAATTTGGGCCCAAGTAAATAAGAAACGACCGCAAATGGGTGAAAACTTTTTCGAAATTCAAAGGGCTTACGCGTTTGCCTTTTGACTTTGGCCGAAGTTGTGTGTGTGTGGGTTGCGGTGACCCAAAAATATAATTACAAAGTTCTCGTCTCTTTTTTAATTTCCTGCCCCAGGCAAAAAAAGCCTTAAATCCATTTGTCGTATAAAAACTGAACTTTAATGTATATAGAAACCCACCCCCGTTTCCGTTTTCCCCAATAACTATAAGCGCACTCTGATGTACAAACCACATTAATTTCATTAAACCGATAACTTTAAAGAATGCAACAACTGTTGCAACAAGGAACCACAACACACTGTAACATACTTTATTACGCCATGTTAATTGCAAAGTACAAAGCTCCAATTGAATCCGCATTCACAGAGTATATAGTACTACACTCGCGTACGAGTCGAGCACAAGGATATATGCACTGCACAGAACGATGCGGGAATAAAGTATTGCAAAACTTTTCCACTTTATGTGTCTGTATATGCATGATCTGTGAAATCTCGACTTTTCATTTACTATTCATGTTCTTCGTTTGTTATATCCTTTTTTTTCTGTTCTGTTTCTTTTTTCCCACCCGCACAGATGATGTTCTATTTTCTCGTCGTGGCAGGATGGGTCGGATTGTGAGTCCCCGTCATACACTTCCGCCGAATACGACGTGCACCTACCACTTCCATGGATATGCTGGCGACCTGATTTGGTTATCGTTTACAAGTTACAATCTGCAAATACTCCAGCAAGCAATACACGATAACAACACACTGGGAAGGGTGAGTTACCCTCAAGAAGAGGTGCCCGACACCACCACCCCCGCACATGCACGAGAAGTGCACCATTGTGGGGGTTTGGTGGATTTTATGCTTTTATTCTATTCCGCATAGCATTTTCATCTCTTTATTTGCATTTTTCCGTTTCTGTGTTCAGTTTTCTTTGTGGCAGAACTTTGTCATTGTGTGCTGTTGAAAGTCGTTAGTTTTTGTTTGGTGTATTGTGCTCGCCTGTCACTTGAGCAGGAGCCAGCGACTCCTCGGAGTGTGGGCTTGTTTGTTACTGTATGGGTGCATGGTGTGAGATAATGTGTGAATTGTGAAATGAGACACAAAACAAAAATCGTATCTAATGTAATGTACGAGCCAACAATGCGGCACAAAATAATAATTTTGAACAATAACAAAACGTTGCCTGTTTTTTTTTTTTGCTCTCCTTACATGTGCTGTGCGTTGCCCTTTGTTGCTGGTCGTCCGGCGATATATAGGCCGATCTGCCCCCATGGATAACGAGACTGCGGATGTGGGACAGTTATGGGACATATGTACCAATAAAGATGACAACAACGACTACTCCACCGCCTCATTCCTCGACGCAGGGTAAATACCAGAGCATTAGCAGCAGCGGCAACAACAACAATGTTGTTAACCAAACAAATAATTACGCCGGCTATTACTACAGCTCACAGAACCCCAAGTTTGGTAAGAGCATCCGTGTGAACGTAGACAACGCCTGGAACCCGGTCGACACATACATTTACGGGCCGACCCAGTCGAGCATATTCAACCAGGAGAACAAGTATGGCGGTTACTTGCAGCAGCAAAAGTTCCCGGGAGGTGGGGTGGTCTCAGGAAACGGCCTGACAAGCGTCAAGGAGAGTCTCAACTACATCGCCAACACTCGATTCGATAAGAACTCCAAAGAAGCGACGGGGGTGGACAAGGGAGGTGTGTTAGCGCCAGGCAAAGGCGGCGCTGGTCTCGCTGGCGTTAGTGCCATTGGCAGCAGTGGCATAGCGGTGGCAGGCTCCAGTGGCGGCAGCATCGGAAAAAACAAACGACGGCTTATGCTGGAAATTTATGACTACGAAACACCAAAATTATGCGATCACACTGCCATAGCGAGCGTTGGAGGCCATAAACTTCGTCCGTGCAGCCCACTGGAGAGCTACGTCAGCGCCGGAAGGGACTTGGTGAGCCATTTTATTCATTTCATATTTGTGCATGACAGGATAGTTTGAGCGCGCACAAGTGTGTGTGTGTGCGTGGTCGCTGTTTGCTGTGTTTGTTGGCATCTAACCACTTAATAACGCAAATCCTTTGATTTATATCGTTTTTGGTTTTGCCTTTGAGTGAAGTCTTCCACGAGCGCCCATCATGGTCCTCATTTTCATGGTTGAGTGGCCACCGCCTACGCATCAGCGGAAAGAGGATTTATAGAACAAAACATGGTCGACGCCGCTGGTGCAGTACCATACCAAGTACCGCTTTATTTAATAATTGACCATTTGGCTGGTATCGCATTATTTGAGTGCAATTTGCGGCCGACATCGGTCATGTGTTGCTGATGGTTGTGATCGGGTCGGGCTTTTGCTGTTTTCCTGGTTTTTACAACCCTATCTTTGGCTGACCTCTGCTTTATGGGAAGGGGCGGCGCTCAATGGACCGAACATAATCGGGGAATCCCTTGCTCAATTTGGTTTTATATGATATTTTGATTTTGCGGATTCTACTTTTTTGCAAAAGCACCAATTTGAAAGAAAAAATAACCTAATATCGTGCGTGTAGTACTTTCGTGCCTTATTTTCTGTTTTTGTTTATTTTTTTTTATCCCAAAATCAATGGGTTGTGCAAGGAGTAGAGTAATTTTTCGATATCCGAAATGGTTTCCTTAAGCACAGAATTGGATTGGATTGACTATGTAAGGGTATAAAGCTATGCTGAAGGGGTTATATTTTTGGCAGCAACCGAATTGATTTGGGTAAAAGTATTCATTTGACGGAAAGTTAATTTTTATGACATCCTCTTGAGGAGCTCTTGCCAGGTTCAGTATCAGGGAGAGAGAGTATATTTGATTGGTTGTGGAGCGTTGTGTTTCTACTTTACGAACGTAGCTTGTAAAATAAAAAAGAAAATATCGTGTTTGTGGTAAGGATAAGGCAATGAGGCAAATAAATAAGTTAAGTATGAGAAAATTTACGGTTCGTTGGCAACGAAGAAAACCAGGCGGATATATTTTATCTGGTTAAGAGACTCATCCTTGTAGGAGTTCAACGTAAGCGTATTACTGCAGAGGCCTTGTAAGTAGCCAACGTTTTTTGATCTCGTTTACTTGTTGTTTTTCCTCGAATTACAGCTTAATTTTTGAGTGCTTGATGTCATGTAATAATAATAATAAGGCCTTAAAAGTTGCGACAACTTTGCCTTGGTCTGCTTGTGAGCAAAGAACATTAAAGAAGAATTGAAATTAGCTGTCATGTCAGAATATGTCAAAACAGCATCATACTGTCCCTTTACAGGCTATTTTCGACTAGTGTGCTATAAGCCGAACGATGAATGAACCAAAATTGGTTCTTAAATCTTTTTCTTCATCCAGGCATGCAAACAACTTGTTATAGCATCGGCAACCAGAACTTCATGTGCTTCAGATAAACCTACTGCCGAGTTCCAACGAGAAGTAATGTTAAACCGCTGGCATATGTTGAAAGATACATGTTACCTTATGTACCCAGTCCACCAAGGTAAGGTTGTCGCTTAGTAACCTGTACAGATTGCTTATTATCTCCCCCTTGGTAGGTATTTTAAAAAGTTATGTTCGCACCAAAGTAATACAAAGAGCTATGCCAAACCTTTTTGAAAAGCCATTCTGAATCATAATTATCAACTTGCCTGAAATTTAACAGCTTAACCGACAGTGTCTCAACAATGAGATTATAAGAATCCGGATTCTCTCCAACTTTATCTCTTTCGCTATTATATTGGACCATTAATTGACTCTTTCTTTTCGAGGAATTCGAAGAAAGGACATTTCCTTTGGACAAACCAAGAGATCTGTTTTTTTTTATCTTTTCTTATCTTCATACTTTTAATTCTGTTTGGCCCTTCTTATTCAGTGAAGTCATGATTAGGAGTGAGATATCTTACAGTGAGAAAATTATTATCCCAACAGCGTTTTTGTTTTCGGAACAAGTTAACCGTAGGTCCAAGTGGAATTAAGTAGTTATTTTTTTGCTTATATATGTATTTCAGTGTCCTGATTACGAATATGACATTAAAATTGTCGGTCTCATTTAGTTAAAAAGTTATAGCTATTCAAAGTTTCAATTTTTCCATACAAAGTACCTCATCTAAGACTTTTAATTTGTGCCTAAGAGTATGCTATAGAAATATGACAAGATTCGCTGTTTTAATTTTCTTTTGGAGACAACAGTGTTTGGGTGGTTGAAAGGTTGAAAGGTCCAAATCCATATATTAGGATAAAAAAATCCAATACATTCCACTTGGACCTACGGTAAAGTTGTGCCTTGTTTTCTAATACTTTCTATTAGCCGGAGCTTCGGTACTTCATTGGCTCCAGCTTCGGTAATTCCAGCTTATATAAAGGGACAGTTTGACTAGCCTCTAGCCCAAAAAATTAAAAATATTTTTGATATTTTTTTTGAATACTAGGGTGGACGGAGGCTAAAACTCCAAAATCTTTCAGAGATACCAATATACCCACTATAGCAGGCATATAATTCCGAAGTAGCCGATATTGGTTATGCCCGATTTCAACGTGCTTAAAAAAACACCCATTTATGAGAGACACTATGAAAACTGCCATAACGCATCTCATAGTATTAAATTTTCGCTCTATCATAATTCTTTTTGACTACAACTAAGTTAACTTAGCAAGTAGTTTACGCTTCCGTAGTGTTTAACGCATTGGGTAGGTTCCTATCCAGTGAATGCACCTACTAAAACCGTCAGTTCGTGCGGCTTCACCCTACGTCGCTAGATCGAAGGGTCTTGTTCTTCATCGTTGAGAGTACGGAACATTTCATTGTTGCAATGAACATGAAGACGAGCACTTAGCTCTCGTTGTATATGCTTAATTTCGAAAATCTTCCGATAAGCCAAAACATTTCCCTGAGCCTAATCTCGAGCTCGTCACGCTTCTTCTTTACGTGTGGTTTCCACCTTAGTTTAGCGTCCAGTGTCATCCCTTGATAGTTCGCTTCATTTGCATAAGGTATCTTTGCAGAATTTATGAACAGAGGCAAATTGTTAACCCTTCTGTAAGTAAAATTCACATCCGTTGACTTGTTCTTGTTAAGGGCGTTTCGCCAAGTCTTCGGCCAGACACAAGTTCTGTCCAATGCTCGTTGGAGGTTTCTCGTTGACGCCAGGATGGCCGTATCGTCCGCAAACGTGGCCACGACTATCTCGTCATCTAGAGGCATGTCTCTTGTGTAGAGCACGAACAGGGTCGGACCGAGGACGCTTCCCTGGGGTACGCCAGCTCGAATTTGCTTGAAACACGAGTATTCAGTACTACTCGTAACACGAAAAAGTCTGCTTTCAAGATAGTTTTTCAATGTTCTAAACATGTCTTCCGGCAAGTTTTGCCATAGCTTATATTTCAAGCCTTCGTGTCATACCTTGTCGAAGGATTGCGATACGTCGAGGGAAGCACTTGAACATATTTTTTTCCCTTCTAAGGCTTTTTCAACTTCATGCGTTATTCTGTAGACTTGTTCTATTGTGGAATGGTTAGGTCTAAAACCGAATTGATGATCCAGGATCAAACGACTTTCTGCAATTATTGGTTGTAATCGCTTAAGCAGAAGTTTCTCGAATACTTTCGATATTATCGGTAGAAGCGATATGGGCCTTAAAGATTTCTTATCATTTGCACATTTCCCCGGTTTTGGAACCATAATGACTTCAGCAACTTTACATTGTCTTGGAACGTATAGAAGTCTAAGAGAAGCGTTTATCATATTAAGTAGCTTGACTAGTGCCTTTTTTGGTAGTTCTTTCAATATTTTGCCAGTGATCAGGTCGTAACCCGGGGCCTTATTATTTTTAGGTGTGTTTTTTGTCTGTCGGAGTTCAACTAACGAAACTTTTTTCATTCTAAAGCTATCAGGTTCCGCGTTATTGGTTTGAGCGTCAGCCAACGGCGGACCGAAAAGTTTGAATGTTTCTTCTAAATGTTCAGCAAACAAATTCGCTTTCTCTTTGTCTTCTCTTGCCCATTCGACGCTAGCTTTTTTTATTGGTGCCGACTGGATTATTGGTTTCTTGATAAACTTTACTGCTTTCCACAGCGAGTAGTTTGAGCTCCTATCCGCCGACAAGCTTTCAAGGTATTCAGTGGTCTCACGATTCTTTAAATCTTGCAACATTTCTTTCAGTTTGTTAGAGAGCTGGTTCAAGATGGTTTTGTCTGGGGCAGCCTTCGTGCCTTTCCATCTTCTGCACGCTATTCTCTTTTCACAAATCAATTCTTCGATTTCGAGCGGATATGTTGTGCGTACATTCCCGTCTGTGCTAACTGCGTTCTTTTGGGACGAAGTGTTGTTCCAAGCAGCGCTCTGAATTGCTTCAATCAATTTGTCAACTGCGGTTTCTAACTCTAAAGGAGTTCTCAATGGCACATTCAAACCAATACCCTTCCTACAGTTCTTTCTGAAGACGTCCCAGTTCATGTTTTTGCTAACTAATCTGGGAGCTCTTTCTATTTTCGCCAGTCTTCCACCCATCTTCAAGATTACTCCTGAGTGGTCTGAGCAAAGATCATAACACTCTTCGACTGGCGTAAGGTATTTGGGGTACCATTTAGCGATGAAGAAGTCGACAAGGCCAGGCATTGTATTCTTGTGGGTTGGCTTTCCCTTGGAGAAAAAGTCCACCCCACGTTTCATACCTACTGTTTTTGTAGAGTAATCTGCCTCTTGTTGAATTGCATCGTGAACCCCAAAAAGTATGCTTCACGTTAAAGTCACCCCCAAGGATAAAATTGGACCGACCCAATGAAGTCATACATACGATCAAGATCGTCTTCCACCAGTCTATATCACGGCGGAAAATAACAAGATGCAATGTTGTAATCTAAGCAGTCAATTTTTACAGAAATTGAACTTATCTGCATAGAGTCTAGCTCAACTTCTGTGTTCTTAAAGTGCTTTGTGCAGTTCTTATTGTAGAGGGAGGATCCTCCTCTCAAATTTTGCGAAGGGTGATGTGCGTTATAGTCATTGTAACCTTTAAGTGTGGGTCCAGACCCGTTTTTAAGGTGAGTTTCCGTAATCATGCAAATATCAATATTTTTTTCCCGTAGAAATACTTCTAGTTCGTCTATTTTATTCAGAAGGGCATTTGCATTTAAATAACTGTTTCATATTCATGTTTTCTTGTAATAACTGAACTTTATAAGAATATTATTATGAAATATCCTGAGGACATTGCTAGGTGCATTCTAGGTCTGTATATATATTTATATTAACATTTAACCTTAGAGGGTTACGGTGACTGTTGCAATCTTTTTCTATGACTAATTGCTAAAGGCCTAAAATCTTCACACAACTTTACAGAGGGAAGGGGATTGACTCTAAATGGTGTTTCAACTCCTCAAAGATACCCCAAAAAAAATCTAATATTCCCTGGGGTGGCGCATAAGCCAACAAATAAACTACAACATGTTGGCTCAGTTCCACTTAAGTAAAGAAAATTTACAATGATGCAAAAATGATTTCCTTGAATGTGTCTCTTAAACTTACTGAACTCGCCTGGAATTTAAGCCGCGTGTACGTACGAGTGTTCACCCACACGCAAACTTGTACGTGGCATTTACAACTTATCTTTTTTTCATACTTATATAAATTTATAATTAAAGGAAATAAAAATAAGGACCAAGGAGAAAATACGTCTCTTTTCTGCCTTATTCTTATTTGTAAGGCTTACAAAAACTTACTCGAAGCTTTTTCCATCGCCATCTGTACTGGTGTTAATTTACACATCGCAGACCATTCACAATATGGATTTTAGTCTTTATAGAATAAAGTCTACGCATAATCTGCATAGGAAAGTTCTCTCAAACCGCAAGAGTACACTTCTCGGATATCCTCGAAACTGGAAGTTCTTTTCGAGCGTCCAATTATACCCATTCGTTAAGAACGGAGACCGAAAAACGAGCACAGCGCCTTGTAGGATTCCCAGGAAAGGATTTGCAAGTGGAAATTACTTTTATTTACCCATTCTAATATCCTGAATCCACAAATTCACTCTTCGGCAGTGAATGCAGGAAAAACAAATAATTAAAAATGTTCTTCATTTTGCCGTGTCTGCTCCAATGTATGTGTGTGTGCCATTATGCCGTCTGCTCGAGTACAAGAGTACCTACACTACAAACTGGCGAGACTTAATCTGCTCCTGCAGCAGTGGCAAGTGGCAACAGCAGCACTACAACCAGAGATGGCTCGTTGTTGGAAATTAATTGAAAAATAAATGCTCGTAAAATTGTTATTTGATGTTGTTGTTTATGGCGATTTAATTGTTGATTTTTTTCCTTATCCCTATTTTGTTCCGCTAAAGTTATCTGATTAAGTAACAGTTTGTCCAAGGAAGGAAGGAAAATAAATTATTCAAGACTTTTTGTTGCTGTATACACACAACGTATGTACGCATCGGCGAATTTATGGTTCCTTCTTTCTATTTAAGTTATTTAATCCTTAAAAGTTTATCGCTGTTAGTGGGTGCTGCTGCCTGTGTGGACTTATAAAAGCGGGAGTTGTAAAACTTTACGAAACCTTTTACGCTTGTTTGAGTGTTTCGTGTCGAGCTCAGAAATTAGGCATTTGCTATTATTTGGAGCGTAAACTTGGTTGTTGCTGTTGCCGAAGGAGGTGTTAAATCCTTTAGATGCGCCATTTACCGACAATACGTGAAATAAAAAAAGTTTTCATCTTAATTGAGGCGATGTTTAGACCTACAAATGAGAAAACCTTAAGCCTTACTGTAAATGTTGAAGGTAAAGGCGTTTTCATGTCAAGCATTAGGTATAAGTTGGTGGGGTGCATAGCAGGTACCTACCAAAGTTGCAGTTTAAAGAAATGGAATAGCCTTGTTTTTAGGACGTATGTGAATATTCTTATTTGTCAACGGGTATGCATATGTCTTTTATACACTTTATTGCAAGTGTTTTTTGTAGAGCTTTATCACTTTGGTTTTTCTCGACATGCCACGAAATTTAATCACTTGAAGCATGGCGACATGCCATTCTGTTAGTCTCTATAGCGTCTCCTCTAAAAGCAGTAAAGTCAACTCATTTTCAGAATTTTTATGGTTCTTTTCTTAGCTCCTTGCTTTCGCTCGCCACAGAAATAATCTGGAGATTAAATTATAGTATGTATGCGTAATGCGTAGGTATGTATATTCTTGGAAAATTAACTTAGCCAAAAGGTTAATTAAGATGGACCTGAGTTGGCGCTAATTGAATGTGGACTTAAGACTCCAAGGAAAGGAATAAACCATGTATGGCATGATGCCAATCTAAAAATGTTATTAACGAAAATAGAAGAAGAATACAAGTTCAAGGTGAACCAGGGCCAGATGAAATGACATGAAACTCGTTCGCTGCTGATTACATATCGCCATTATGATATTTTTCTTTGAATAAATGTCAAAAGGTATGTCACGCTTTTTCCATATGTTACACACAAGCACTCGCTGGATTGTTGTTAAGTTCTTTTTTCAGACCAATCGAACTGAAGGAACTCAAAAGGATATGTATGGTTTGATTAGAATATTCCTGGAACCGCTTGGTATTAACAACAACGCTAGTTAAACGAAATGGATATGGCTTTGTGTTCAAGGGGATTAAATTTCATTTTATTTCGGCAAAGCGACGAAACGCAGAAATTAACAAGCATAAATGCCAAAAATAGACAACGCACCTTTTTTAGCATTGAGTCTACTTTCATGATGTTCTATTTAAAGACAATTTTTAAAGTATCCCAGCTAGGGAAGAACAAGGCTAGTTGGTCTTATCTTTCAAAAAGGCAAATAAAATGTTCGGGCTTACATTTGACGCGTTTCTTAAGCCGCAGTTTTTATTGTTAGGTGCACGAGCTTGCAGAAATATAACACATATTTTTCGAATCCTAAAGCTATGTACACACGATTGCCAGATCTAACAATATTGTCATAAATTTTTGGTGAAATAATAATGGTAGACCCCCAAGACCTTAAGGGCATATGATCGAGACCGAATTCTGAATCGAATCAGCCATGTCCGTCCGTCCGTCCGTCTGTATGTCACATGTTTTTGGGCCTTAAATTTTGAGCTAGGGTGCTGAAACTTTGTACGTCAGGTGCACGTCATGCGAAGCAGTACAAGTGTAAAATTTTTGAAATCCGCCCAAAGACACGCCCACAATCGGTCTAAATATGCAACTACCTCCAGATTTTTCAAAACTGTAAGACGTTCTAAAAGGCTGAAATTTGACATTTAGCATCTCTTAGTAAATATAAGAAACAAAAAAGACAAATTTAATTGGTAAACCTCCTCTAGTGGGCGTGGCATCTATATTAAGGGTAAATTTTCAAATGCAGTTTACTCGGTATTTTTGCTCGAAATTGAAAAAAAAATTGCACAATATCTTATGTAGAAAACGCATTCACATTTTGTTCATACAAGACTTTGGGCCCCGCCCACATTTGGAGGCAGAATTGAAGAAAAACCTAAAATTTTCCAGAAAAACTTAATTTCGACTGCCCTTGAGCCTAATTTAGGAAAGCATGAAACAAAAAAAAAGTAGCTGGTTAGGTAAACAATACTTTCGTACAGATTTCGTTTATATAAAGTTTTTAGCCACGCAACCTTTTGGGGGTCGATATTTCAAAAATATTGAATTTGAACCAAAAAATTGCATTTTACAATTAGGTGTAACTTGGAAATATCTTATAATTAATAGTTTGTAATTAGGGGCGATTGGACCACGCCCCTTTTCGAAATTTGCATTGCTTATAAGATGTCAAAAAATAACTATGTCATCAGCATTTTACAATGTGGGATAGGATGGGGTATTCAACGGTCCGTTTTACGGACTGTAACTTCTGCGTACACACTGTAGCACTTACTCACTGGTTTTATTTTTGTTTTCACACTTTTTCGTATCTTCCGTTTTTTGAAAAACTTAGTAACGAGTTACGAAAGGTATTCATATTCGTCTTTCATAAAGCGTTTTCGATCTTTCAATTTAAATAAAACAAAGTTTGTGTGAGATATCATCAAATTTATTCATTCGTTTGAATGGCGTATAGATGCCTGCCATTATGGAGTATAGCATTTAATAAAATATACACTCTACTCAGGCTGAATAAATCCGATAGCATGCTTGGTGTTGGATTTCACAGTTATTTTCTATTTTGTTTATAAAGACCTGCAATTTCTCACAAGAAAAGAAAAAGTTCACAGAAAAAAATCACACAATCTTGTTGGCCAACATCATATCGCACCTCCATGTTGTTAGACTATGTAAGTCAGCTATTAGCTCCTGAAAACGCACAAAATATTATGTCGGTTATAGCATCCATAATTCAGATGCAAACCATGCGGTTCCGTTTGTGGTGCTGGAGGTTTACCAGTATTTAACACTTTATACCCTATTCCACAGGAATGGAGTATATTAAGTTTGATACAGGCGAAATTGTAAGATAGAGAAATAATGACGATAGTCCCCAAGACCTTAAGGGCATATGATCGAGACCGAATTCTGAGCCGAATGAGCCATGTCCGTCCGTCTGTCCGTCCGTATGTCACAAATTTTTAGGCCTTAAATTTTGAGCTAGGAAGCTGTAATTTTGTACGTAAGCTCTTTGTCATCCGAAGCAATACAAGCGATAAAATTTTTCAAATCCGCCCACAGACACGCCCACAATCGGTCTAAATGTCAAACAACCTCCAGTGCTTACAAAGAAAACACCGGAGGTTGCTGCTGAAATTTAGTCATAAAAAATAAAAATGAAGTCCGCAGACCGCCCCTTGTGTGCGTGGTATCGATTGAAAGTGTAATCTTTCACATGCAATTTATTCAATATTTTCGTTCCAAATTAAAAAAAGTTTATTAAAAGATACGTTATGTAGAAAGCACTTTTTTTAAAATTTCTTTCATACAAAGTTTTGGGCCACGCCCACATTGGGAGGCGGAATTTAAGAAAAATCTCTTATTTTCCAGAAAACATGGATTTCGACTACTTTTTAGCCTAACTCAAGTAAGGATAAGAAATAAAATTCAGCACATTAGCTTCACCGAGTTCTATACTAGATTTCAATCCTACAAAGTTTTTGGCCACGCCCATGTTTAGAGGTTGATATTACGCAATTGTTGAATTTTACCCAAAAAATTACATTTTGCATCGAATGCAATTTATTCAATATTTTTGTTCCAAATCGAAAAATTTTTACTTTATATGTTATGTAAATATTTAGTTCTACATTTGGTTCATACAAAGTTTTGGGCCACGCCTATAAAATAAAAAAAAATAAGAAAAACATGGAATTCGACTGCTTTTTAGCTTTACTAAATATAAGTTAAGAAATAAAATTTACCACATAAAGAACATCGGATACTATTTCAGATTTCGTTCATACAAAGTTTTCGGCCACGCCCATCTGTAAAAGTCAATTTCACAAAATTATTGAATTTGAGCTAAAAAATTACAGTTTTGCGTATATTTTAGCCGCAAACTTGGATGCTAATATTGACTTTCGGTTAATGGGGTTGGACATGTCACGCCACGCTTTTTAAAAAAAAAAAGTGGACAAAAACTTAAAAGGAAGGAGTTTTTTTCTATTTAAAATGATGGCTAAATGGTAACGGGGCGGGGATGGAAAACAAGAAAATAAACGAATGGAAAGGAGAATAGGAATGAAAAGGAAAATAGGAACAGGAATAGGAGGAAGCTTGTACACATGTACGCACCGTTGCACTTACTCACTGGTCTATTTTAAAATTATATCTGCTGCCATATAATGGGAGATAGAGAGGGGGTCACACGTTATTTACCTTTCACACAATTTTTCAAATTTTAAATCTATAAAACGGCTTCTTAAATTTTTTTCAAATGTCGCAAGATGTTTTTTTAATACCCTAAGCACCTGCTCCAGCTGTGGCCAATTTTCATAAATGACCATCAGATTTTGAGAAAAGGGTTAGGACTGCTGCTTTTCGCTAGGTGTTTTTAGGCTCAGGAAAACTAAGCTTGGGAACGACGATTTTGTAATTTTTTTAAAGCAGTTATCTTTCTTTATGAACATTTTATACCTGCACCAATTTTGAACAAGTTCATCGTTACGGTTAAGAAAGGTTAGGGTAAGGTTGATGGATGCTCTTGTGATAATAGTCACGGTTCACTTAGACCAGCAGTTGGGCCCATTGTGTCCATAAAGAAACCTTCTAAAAACCTGTTCTTTTAAATCCACATTACTTAGATCTTCGAGTTCGTTTTGTGACCGTCTAGCACTCTGGCTGAAAATAGAAAAACTCTGTAAAGATATGTCTGCTATATTTCATGAAGCAGCATAAGACTATGGTTCTACATTGAACTCAGTGTCATTTCATTTAAAAAAATAAATAAATAAATAGAGTGGCGCAACAGCTCGAGGTGAACCAGGGCCAACTTCTCAGCAATTTATGCTGTGTGTGTTTAATTCCTTCACAAACAATGGGACCAACAATTTTTTGCCGAATCCGAACGGCACTTTGAGAAGTTTTTCAAGACAATTGCTACTCTCGGAGGGCTTGTCAGACCCTCGCGGAGGTGGGGACCGTGAAAAAGAACAAGTCTTTTTTCAGGTGACGATGGCAGGATTTCATTTAAAGGTCTTTAATTAAAAATTTCGAGTATTAGTTTTGGTGCTTATATGCACAAGTAACTTATTTCGAATAAAACGTAAATTTGCATATCACTTTAGTGAAAAATTTTTCGTAGATAATATTAAATAAAAAACATTTTACAAACCAAATTAATTAAATTTTTCACTGTTATCTATACCTTTTCCTAACCGACAAAAGTTTACTTGTCGTCTCTTCCAATTTAATACGGGACAATTACAATAAAAACTTTTTAGTCTCCCGAGCAACCAAAAAACCTCGTGTCTCCAACTTTGGGTAAAAAACTAAAGTTCAAAAATTGATATCTGTTATAGCTCAGAAATTTTTTAAAGTAAACAAAATCAAAAGGGGTAAGATGAGGGAAAACTACACTGTAATTTTTGGGAAACGTAGGGTTGCTGTTCAGGTACGTATTAGTTTCATTTATGAGACTTTAATACCTTTGATGATGTTTATACCTAAGGGAAAAAAAACTATATTTTGCAATTTATAGCGACGATATATGAGATAAAAAAAACGTTTTTTGGACGTTTTTTAATAAACGGTTTCTTTTTTTAAAAACTTTGCTTTTAGTTCAAAAATGTTGACAAGAAAGAAAACCTTAGAAATTTAAATTCACGGCTGCAAAAAAGTGAGATGACTTAATTTCAGTAACATTAAAGGCTGTTCATTATTATTTTCCGTATATTTTAAGATAAGTACGAAAACAACAACAGAAGTGCGATTTCCTTCATGCTGTACAGGTGTTTTTGGTTATGGTTCAATTAAGTTGTCATTACCTTAGTTACTGTTTTTGACCCTCGTAAGTAATTATAAAATCCAACATATTTTTTACGCATGTGCCTTTGAACGATCTTAATAATAAGCTATTTGGGATTTAAACAAAATGTAAAGCAATGTCCAGACACATTTTAGAAAAATACCCTGTCATTTTCGTGTTATTTTGGTCATTCTCATATTGGTTTTGTCATTGCCGTGAAATGTAAAAATAACTTAAAGTTGAAAAATTTCGTGTACCATGGCTTTAGATGTAACTTTAGAATATTTTAGCAAACTACCCGTTGTCGCAGTTTCCATACTGTCATTAATAGGATATGATTTCGAAATTTTCGTATTATTTTGTTATTCCCATGTTGGTTGTCATTTCCATGAAAGGTTAAATTGGGTTAAAATAGTAGCTCATTGGTTTTAAATGGGTAGGCTTTTCTAAGCACAGACCAACAAACAAATCATTATGAATTTGTCTTTACAAGTAAAGTTCCATTTTGAGCATCCATAATTAACATTTTCAGATATTTACTCATTTCCCAAAGCATTTGATTTTTTTTTTATCTTGCTCTATTATGAAAGTTTAATAAAATTAGTGCAGTGCATGTTTTATAATTCTACTTCCTGACTGTAAAACTTTTCAATAAGTGGCACAACACTTTTTGTCTGTTTTATAAAAAAAAATTTAAACCGCATTATGTATGCGTGTATAATAAAAGCTTTCATATGACCATTTCCATTTTTTTCACGGACTTCAACTGAACAAAAATTTATCTTTTTACTACATACCGCTCCGAAGTTACACAAGAAGTGCCGATGGACAAAAGAGCGTAATAGTCCTTTTAAAAAACTTTTTTCAATTTAAAATTTTGGAACTAAGCCTTAAAAATGAGAAAAAAACACCTATAAAACATTTGCGATAAAAAAAAATTAAGTTTCTTTTAGCGAAATTCGATTTTCGATATATGCTCGGTGTCGGTGGCGTATACGCAACATTTTTGCATTAATTCGCATGGCGGTATTATAGTGTTTTGGTGATAACTAAATTACCATACAATAGGCAAGGTAGGATCGCATAAGCAGTTTTGACTATCAGACTTTTCGGCTCCGACTAAGCTTGGCCACTGACAGAGTTTCTGCAAACAAGAGCGAACCTATCGACACCGACACTCTTGTAAGCTATTTCTACTTATATACTGCCGGCAAGGGAGTTGTTTTAAACTTTCTTTCGAAATAATCTTACGCAAGAAAGATGGTCAAGAAGCTTGGTCCATGGTCTGTTTTTAGTAAGTTCAGAGTTCAGGCCAAGTCCGCATAGTTTCCCCCAGACCTGTGTAATTCCTTGGCACACCCGCTTTTGCAGCAGCTCAACATTGTCAGAAGGAATGAGATAGCCTGTTTAGAAAGGAATGGCACGTGTCCTATTTTTTTTCACGAACCTTAAAAGTGTTACTCAATTTCATCTTTCAACGACTCACCGTTCAAAAGGAACAATTTATTGTTGTGGGCTTACGGACGGATGGACAGATTGACGGTTTAACGGGCAACGAAGTGATTCTATAACAGGTCCTTTTCCTACTCTCGGGCTGACCATTAAAAACGAAATAAGAAAAACAGCTCTTTTTGCTATTTCTCAAAAACCTGTGCACAGAAAATTTTACAAAAACATTCAATGCTAGCGCTGGCCAATTGAAAAAATTATATAGTTGTTTTAAGGATTTTAAACTAAAGATAAGTGCTTAAAAAATTTTATTTCCCCCCTCTAAATAACTGCATAGTCCATCTTCTGAAATTTTATTTTAAACTATTAAAAAAAGCGATATTGCTAGATCTATATTTGAATTCATCATAATAATTACAATGGTTTTCCATCGCACATTTGCCGCACATATTTCTACTGAAAAAGAATTATCAAAAAAATCAAAGTTCAAGGAAAAAAATATTTAAAAATAAAAGCATTGAAAAACTGTAAGCGAATAAAAAAGAGGAAGGAAAACTAAAATAAGTTAAATTAAATGAATAGGTAAAAAATTTTAATTTTAATAAATAATAATTACAGTTTAAATTATAATTTTAAACACAAGTTCAGTAAGTCCATAAGACCAACTTGATTTATATATGACGAGCTCTGTCTTCTTCAAGACCTGATTAGACGGGCTGTGAAAGCGCTTAAATCCAAACGACTCACACCAACATAGTCTTAATATTTGTTCCTTAAGTTATTACATGTTTAACTTGACATCTTTTAAAGTTTTCGCACAAATACAAGTTCGCACTATTAAAGACAAATAGCAATTGCTGGCGGGATACTGAAAAAAAATCTCACTACATTTGGAAAAGCAATTCGAAATCGCCATTTTATGGATTTGAAATTTAAAAAAAAAATCCTAAAAAGTGTCAAGAAAACGTAAATATACGCCTCCCTCCGCAACGGTAATAGGTATTAACTTAAAATATACTTATTTTAAATAATTAGTGGACGTAGTCCAGCTTTTATCTTCTAAAATTTTAAAAAATATACCGGCTTTATATAGTATATGTTTTACCAGTTGTTTTGAATACATAAGTTGACTGACTGACTGCAATAATGATGATAAGCTTTTAACGGGTGATTTTTTAAGAGGTTGAGAACTTTAAAAAAAAAAAAAACACAAAAAAATTTGAAAAAATTAATGAAATATTTATTTGAATCGATAGTTTGAACCTTGCAATTTAATGTTTTAAGATAATTTCATGCAAATGTTGACCGCGGCTGCGTCTCAGGTAGCCCATTCGCTGAGTCCAATTTTGGCATACTCTTTCACACATATCGGCCGGTATCTCACGAATGAATGCATGGATGTTGGCTTTTTTCGCGGTCTTCTGTCACACTAGCTGATACGGCCGCAATATTTTCTTCACTACGCACAGTACGTAAACGTGTTGGTGGTTTAATGTCCAACAAAGTAAATTTGGTGCGAAATTTGGTCACAATCTTCCGAATAGACTGCTCAGAAGGTCGAGAATGCCGACCATAAAATGGAAGCAGCGCGCGATGAACATTTCGAACCGAGCACGAATTTTGATAGTAAAATTCAATAATTTGCAAGCGTTGTTCATTTGTAAGATGATCCATGGCTAAATTGCAAACCAAACTGAAGCTGTTTGACAGTGACACAAGGTACTAAACACACGTCAGCTGTCAAAACCAGTGTTGCCAAAACCAAACCAGCTAAAAAATCACCCGTTATTTCGTGACTTACTTCACATCAACCAAATTTCAAACAAAAACAAACCACATAACGAGCGTTAAGTAAAACACAAAACGTTTTGAAAAAAAAAGATGTAAAACAGTGTTTAAGAAAAATTTTTTTAAAAAATAGGAAGGACATTTTTTTTTACCTTCTATTTTTGAGCAATAGAGTAAAGAAAATTGAAAAACACCCAATTTAAGAAACAACATGTTTATGCTTTCTTAAATAAGGTGTTTATCTTAACATAATCTTAATATATTTTTCTAATTTAAGATTACGAAAAGAATGTAAAACAGAATTTTAAATTTATGTTAAATAAACATTCTGTTTTACATTATTTTGTAACAATTTAAATAATCAAATCGAATTTGATTTAAACTGTTTAATAAATATTAGCTTAAGGTTAGGTTTAGGCCCCGTGCACATCTTCATACGTGATAGTCTTTTTTAATTGGAGCTTGAAGTTGATTTGTGAATATGTTAATATATACTCATTTACTCAATTAAATAGAAAAACACTCTTATTCGGTTGAGAAATCTTCTTTCGTTCAGGTACTAACGCAAACCCTAACAGATTTTTCATTCATGGCTTAGAATATACGTCTTTAGAATACTGGAGAAAGTTCTTGGACCTGGAGAAGTAAGTTAAGCTAAGAAGAAGAATAACATCTATTAGCTAATTGCTAATAAATGTTTAAAAAAACATAACAAAGCGAAGAAAGAAGGTTTTTTTAGTCAGAGTCAAAAAAAGTCAGAGTCAAGTCAAAAGTACTTCGTTATTTCACCGGGGAAACTCAGGCGACCCCTATCTTCTTGGAATCTTAATATGTATTTCCATTTCTAAGAGAAGAACAATTGCACATTGGCGAAGCAGTTGCGCAAGGAGTCAATTTAGGGATTTTGTAAGAATTCCATTTTCCATCTAGTTATGAGAAAAATATTTTAATAAAGATTCTCAGATGCTTTGTTTTCGAAGTTTAAGAACAAATTAAAACTCATTCATTTTCATGTAAGTTTACTAGCCGAAACGTTTTCAATTTATTTTTTCGCTTCACAGTTTGAAAATGGCAAAACCCTTACGTCCAGCCCTTGGCTATTTACACTTAACAGAGTACAACGTTATTTTTATTTATCTCTCTACATTCGTTTACGCCTGTGGACATTTCAGAGTTGTTATTTTATTTCCAGCCGCCTGTGCCAACAAAGCCCAGGACCGACGACGTGCTAATGTCAAATTTAAACACTTGACTCTGGCAGTAGTGCACCTAGTCCTGAATAGAGCGATGGCTCCATCTCGCCGGTCAAAGGAGAAGCTCACAAAGTCTTCTCTGTTAGGAGAAAAAAAAAGAACCGGAAAATACGACAGGAAAAAATAATTTAATTAAAAACCCCACCATCATCCTTGAAAACTGCAGTCAACCGACAAATATTCGCTCCTTAGGGAAATTAATGTTTACGTTCTCTCTTTGGCTGCTTGTCCTCCCGTTGCCACTTACCGCAGTTGGATGTTGTACAAACCTATAGTACACACCGGCCCACTTGTACCTGCAAATATGTGTATCCTCTCGTATCCTTTTGCACCCATATATACTACTTTATCGCGTGATGTGCCCAGCAAACACAGTAAATAAATTTTCTTTGCCGTTTCTCATGTGTGCAGTCTTCAATTTTTACCGCTCTCTTCATGTCTAATTTTTCGTCCTTTTTTATATATCCCTTTTTTTGCAGAAAATTGAATTCCATACCCACACCGGCACTGCACTGTTCCCAGCTACTTTCTCGCTAAACTACGAGTTTGTCGACACCGAGCAGGGCGGTGAAATGTGGCCAGGACGTCGAGGCGAGGATCCCGTTCCGCCATTATGCTCGAGGATATTTCGGAAACGGAAGGGCAACGTACAAGTACCACGGAACGTCTTCTTGTATGGTCGTGGCGGAGCCAAGAACCTAACATGCATGTACAGATTCGAGGCTGGTGTATCGGAGCGTGTTAAACTCGTACTGCACAATGTGTCCTTTGGTGATGGTACAGCGTGTACCACTGACTCAGACCTGCACACCGGACGACCAAAATGCAATCAAATTGACCCAGACGGCCGAATCACCGAACTAAAGTTGTACGATGTGCCCTTCCGGGATGTAAAAATACCGCTCGGATGTTTCTGCGACAATACCAGCGCCCTGTACAATGCGCCGCTAACATTTATTTCGAACTCGAGAATTATGGAATTGACGTTCACAGTCACCCGCCTCAATATATCGGAGGACTTTGCCGATGTTTACTTTTTTGCATCGTACGAGTTTAAGCGAGTACCCGAGTGCCGCAAACGCTTAAAACTAAAAGGCTCTGGCGGTGAGGATGAAATCAAATACCCACTCAAGTCGCAGGATTCCAGTTGCGAGGGCCTATCGTGGTACATCGAAGGACAACAGCTCGAACGGAGCCTCTTCGTGCAGACTTGGGGCTCGTATTTGCCTGTCGATCCAACGTCCGAGGATGCGATGCGATGCCATACGAAAAATCGCCTGATGATATACTCGGGCCGACCATTAAAAGTTATGCGAGTTATATGTCCAGCGCAGAGCGGTCCTCGGCCGACCTCTCTTCATATATTCTCAGAGGACTGGGCGAATGGTCAACCTCTGTTCTCAAACAAGTGAGTATACCATACACATAGCTCTCTATATAATATTATGTCCTTCCTGCAGAGCCGGCTTAGATCACAATAAAATTTCCCGATATCCGGGTATCCTTTGGTGGTTCTCTTTCGATGTTGTTTGCTAATGTTTTACCAGCTAGAGTGTGTGCATACACGAGTCTTAAACATGCTTCAGTCCTTCAGGTGATGTTCTAATAAATGAGATTCGATTTTGCTTGGCCATGTTGGTGGCACTGGCAATTTGGCAGGATGTGTGCACTCACTTTATTGGAACTGCAGGCCACAGTAACTGGATAAATTGAATGACTTCTGGGAGGTGAATGCACCGATTATGTGCTGCACTAGATATCAGCTTTTGTTATCCATGTTCATTCTTCCTGCTCCATTAGCAGGAGCCGTCAACTTCGTATGACAACAAAGGAGCTTGTTGGAATTCAACAATGAGTTTCTGTTAACATAATATTCACGACCTTTCCAAATATGTTGGCTTTGTCTTTTGTGCCTAACTAAAAATTGCTGTTCATTTAAATTGGAACACAATTGAGGCCGCATACCATGAATTTGACCAGAGGAGGTTCACTGCATTTACTAGGAATGAAAATCAGTTCGGCTTATTTATTTTTTTTTTTAAGTTCTGTAAAATTTTTAATTACCCAGCTTTGTGTTAAAGGGAGCACTTAAGTGGACGTTCAATTAATCCAATTTACATACGTTTTTCAACATAAATAAATTCGGCTGGATTAGGAGAGTGCATAGGATTGAATGCAGTCCCATCCTTAGCATGCAACCATGATGTTACTGTGAAGCTAACTCCCCGGCTAAAATATTTTACGCCCGCGAAAAAAAAAATTCGAAAACAAAATTGTTCATGCGAATTAAGAGGATTTAGTGCCCGATATAAAAGCAATGTTGTACCTTGGTACGTACTAATATTATGGAAAAGTTTTTAAAAGCCGTGCGTTTAAAATTTTTGCTACGCAAATATGGCGTAATCTCTTATGAGGTATTAGTAAAACTCCAAATCACTCGTGGTTGTGTTTAAAAGACTTTTTTTTCTTCTGGTCATTGTATTTACTTCACTGTGGTCTTGCTCGTTATGCTGACATGGAGAGAAAACAGCAGGAAGGATACATATTTAAATTTAAATAATTTTTATGCATTCTTGTAAGTAACGCATCAGGTTACAATATTTCAAAGAAGAATACTTAAGTAGGAGTGCTCTGCAAGAACTAAAATATGAGTATCCAGACAAGATTTAAAGTTAAGGAGGTTTGAAAGTTTGCCTTCAAGCAATGTTTTGCGTCCACTGAGCGGCGTACTTGGCTTAACATTGACAGCGAGTTTTCGAACAAAGATTTTCCTTTTAGATACCATAATTTAAAAAAAAAAATACCTTAGATGTTTTCGGCTTTGTGCTTATTAACAAGTGAAAGCGGTGTACCCCAGCAGGGATATTGGAGCTTGTAGTCTTCTGTCCACAGATCAACCTTTCCAAGCTATGATTTGTTAAGAAGGTGCTGTATCTACGCTCAAAAAGCATGAAAATAATGAAAAGTTTACGTAAGAGAAATCAAGATAAAGAAAGAAAGACACTGTGAGAATACACTGGATCAGTTCATAACTCTGCTTTCAAATTTCTTGTTTTCGCAAAATAAGTTCTGATTGGGGTCAACATTCTGCCTGAATCAAAATTCATATTTAACTGTGTCGCTTTGCAAAGTGGCATTCATTAAATGTTTTCCTAAAAGCTTCCTCACAGTAGATCGATGGTGAGATCGGCCACTCCGTTGTTTAGAACAAATTCAGGATCCCTCTTAAGAACAATAGACTTAACCATAACTTAACATACCTCACCATACAACCATACCCCCTAGATACTCTTGGAATGATCTTGCTCCTCTGGAATGTGAATTTATGCACTTTTTCGTCGATCGACCAATAGGATAAGCAAATCTTTTTCGACAGCCACCAAGTGCCTAAAATCAGTCTCTATAAACCTTAAAGTAGCCCTCGACTATCAATCGTCTCTTAGTCAGGTGTCTGCAAGGCTGATGAACTCGACAAACTTGAAACTCTGAATCTTGCCTGAAAAGGCAACATGCAAAACTCATCATAAAACTAGATGCAATAGAAAGAACAATCCTTAGATGGGCAGGTGGTCGTACTTGTCTAGTGACAAAACAGATTTTGCCTTAGCTCGATCTTAAACGCTTAAAGAACTTAATCACTCCCAAAAGATTACATTAGTGCCGTTAGCGAAATTAGTGCTAATCAGTGTGATTACAGGACACCGTCTAATAGGCAAACATGCAACAAGGTTTGGCTTTTATTTTACATCTTTTTCAGGAGATTTATAGAGGAGGAGGAAAAAGAGACCATTCCTCACCTTCTCAGCTCATGCCATGCTCTCTCAAAGTAACAATATCTTCACCCAGAGTTTTCTTCTATAAAAATCTCAGCAATCTAAACTCGACCGACCCAAAATGTCTGTCACGCTTCTTTCCTAGCTGAAAGTGGTTCAACATGTAGGCGAACATTTTTCTAGACCCACGTAGTACCTAAATGGATCTACATATATTGCGTCGGTTTCTTCGGATCCGACTGCCAATTCAACTTTAGCAAACATTTACAAAGCGACACAGTGAAATATGGGTTTGTGGTCCAAATTCATCCGAGCTCAAAATTCTGTCTTCGGCTTAAGCTTTTCGAAATTCTGCTTTTCCGAATTCTGTTTTACAAGTTCTGAAAATGCAACTTTGACAAAGTGATAATATGCTACCCCTGTACATTCTCCTCCTTCAAAAGAATCAAAAGATTTCTTAAAAAATATGGACAATCACCTGAATTTGATTGAATGACGCAGATTGAATTGACGGAGAACGTTCAAAGCGTTTAACGGGGAGCAGTTGGTCAACGATCTGTATCCCAATGCGGAACTAGTCGACTATCGTATAAAAATCCACTTGTCCCGGACTGTGTCAATGTCTGAACTCCAAACTCCGGACTGTGTCTATCAAGAAATCCGAAATCTGAACAATAACAAAGCTCCAGGATAATAAAGGAGCTACCGAAAAAAGCGTTGGTCAAGCCTTTTTAAATCATAAACGCATCAATGAGAATAGCATACGTTCCAAGACAATGAATAGTCGCAGAGGTAATAATGGTTCCAAAACCGGGCAAAAACCCGAATGACAAAAAATGATATAGACCAATTTTGCTTCTGCCGATTATATCTTAAGTCTTCGAGAAACTTCTGCTCAAACGACTGCAACCAATAATTGAAGAAAGACGGATGATTCCAGATCACCAATTCGGTTTTAGGGTCAAACATTCAACAATTGACCAAGTCTTTCGAATAACTAATGAAATTGAGAAAGCCTTAGAAGTGGGAATTTTATGTTCGACTGCTTTTCTGGACGTATCGCAAGTAATTGACAAGGTATGGCAGGAAGACCTGAAATATAAACTACGAAGAAATCTGCCAGTTAAATTGCAAGAACTCTTGGAGTCTTACCTTGTCAATAAACTCTTTTGCGTGAGATACGCGAGCGAATATTCAGAACTTAAGGAAATACACGCCGGTGTTTCACAAGGAAGCCCTTTGGTCCAACACTGATTCTGCTCTACACAAGAGACGTACGTCAGATTTTTAAGTGAATCTCACACTACTATGAGCGCGGCCGGTCCTCTTAGTGCCTGAAGGTTTTTACCTACTCACGAAAAAAAAAAATTACCACAAACAAAAGTCAAAATTCTGAAAATTATGAAAAACAAAATTTTGAAAGCTAATTTTTTTTAAAGCATATTTTTAAAAGCAGAACTTTGACCTGCCTCCTATATAGCAAGCCAATATGCAATTATTTACTTGAAATCGTAAACAACACGATCCAACTTGGTAAAGCAAAATGATTGCTCTCAGGTGTTGCTTTCCAGACCACAAAATTTCGAATACATTATGAAATTTAAAACAACTTAAAAAAATTTAACCAAATTTATCGCATGTCGAAGTTTAATTTCTTTATTATTTTTGTCCTAAGATATGAAATTGAGTAGCGGTCTTATTTACTTTACGCCAAGTAATGGAAATACTGTGAGGAAGTTTGACGTCGGCCGACTACAATCGCAAGAGATCGCCAGGTCCTTCTCCAACCGAGTCTCTCAAAACCTTCTACGAAGTCCTATGCAGCCAGCATCAAGTATTGATAGCCAGTGGCAACATTGCCAAAATGCCATCAGAGACGCCGCCTCTGAAGTGCTGGGTTTCACACGGCCACCACAACGAAACCCCTGGTTTGACGGTGAATGCCGGCAAGCACATGCAGCTAAACAGGAAGCATACAAAGCGGCGCTGCGAAGGACTAGAGCTGCTCGCGAGCTCTACGAGCAGAGGAGGAGAGAGGAACACCGGCTTCTCCGAAGGAAAAAGAGAGAGCAGCGCGCGGTTGAAGAGATAGAGAGATGTTACAACAGGAATGAGGTTAGAAAGTTTTACCAAAGGATCAAAAGGTCCTGCCAAGGGTGTAAACTTCGAACTGAAGCCTGTAAGGACCATCAAGGGAACATCGTTGTAGAATCGCAGTCGGTGCTGATGATTTGGAAGGACCACTTCTGCAGACTGTATAACGGCGAGGTTGAAGCAAATACCGCTGTCAGGCAGAACGAACCATTCAACCCGGGCAAAGACGTTACCGATGAAGCACACGAACGATACCGCCCACCCGACCTGGAGGAGGTGAAAGTAGCTGCGTCTAAGCTCAAGTGCAACAAAGCAGCCGGAGCAGACGGCCCAGCTGCCGAACTTTTTAAATCCGCTGGCGATGAGCTGGTTAGGAGCATGCACCAGCTCATCTGCAAGATATGGTCGGAAGAAAGCATACCCGACAAATGGAACCTTAGCATTGTTTGCCCGATCCTGAAGAAAGGAGACCCTCTGAGTTGTGCCAACTACAGGGGCATAAGACTTCTTAACATCGCATACAAGATCTCTTCTGCTGTACTGTGTGAACGCCTCAAGCCGTTTGTCAACAATCTGATAGGCACATATCAGTGTGGCCTTAGGCCAGGAAAGTCCACGATCGATCAAATATTCACACTGCGGCAGATCTTGGAGAAAACCCAGGAATTCCAAATAGATACACACCACCTCTTAATCGATTTGAAGGCCGCGTATGACAGCATCTATAGAGACGAGCTATATAGCGCAATGTCTAGTTTTGGAATCCCTGCCAAACTCGTCAGTCTGCACAGGTTGACGATAAAAAATTCACGCTGTTCCGTTAAGGTCGGCAAAGACCTCACCGACCCCTTTGATATCAAAAAAGGATTAAGACAAGGCCATCCTGCCATCGTCACCTGAAACAAAAGACTTGTTCTTTTTCACGGTCCCCACCTCCGCGAGGGTCTGACAAGCCCTCCGAGAGTATCATTTGTCTTGAAAAACTTCTCAAAGTGCCGTTCGGATTCGGCAAAAAATTGTAGGTCCTCTTGTATGTTAAGAAATTAACACACCAGCATTCATTGTTGAGAAGTTGGACCTGGTTCACCTCGAGCTGTTGCGCCACTCTATTTATTTTTTATTTATTTTTATTTAGACAAGGCGACGCGCTGTCATGCGACTTCTTTAACATCATACTTGAGAGAATTGTGCAGAACTCTCACGCCAACGCCAGAGGTACAGTCTTTCAAAAGTCCGTTCAACTACTCGCATACGCAGACGACATTGACATAATCGGTAGAACAAAGCGTGATGTCAGTGAAGCCTTCGTGAGTATTGGGACGGAAGCGGAGAATATGAGTTTAGCAGTCAATGAGGGCAAAACCAAGTGTATGCTGTCATCAAGAAAAGACACCCAACACCGACGTCTTGGACAAAACATCACCATCGACCGCTATAATTTTGAGGTAGTTAGGGACTTTGTCTACCTGGGTTCCGCTATCAATTCAGACAATGACACCAGCGCTGAAATCAAACGAAGGATAACTCTTGCCAATCGCTGTTTCTTTGGGCTAAGGAGGCAATTGAGTAGTAAAGCCGTCTCTCGAGCAACTAAAGTGTCCATGTATAAGACCCTCATCATCCCAGTCCTGCATCCACACTTTAAAACTGAAAACGCTGAAAACACTTTAGGCTGCTTCGAGAGAAAAATTCTTCCGTCGATTTACGGTCCCGTCTGCATAGACGGAGAGTGGAGTAGGAGATATAACATCGAACTGTGCGGGCTGTACAGCGATACCGACCTAGCCAAAAGAGTCAAAACACAACGTCTACGATGGCTGGGTCATCTAGAGCGGATGGACACCAACGCCCCAGCCCGAAAAATCTTCGAATCCACACCGCAGGGACGGCGCGGTAGAGGAGCACCGAGACTCAGGTGGCGCAAGCAAGTGGAAGGGGACCCCAGCCAACTTCGCGTGCGAAACTGGAGACGGCTAGCTCGAGACAGAGCTGGCTGGCGAAGCTTGTTGGCTGAGGCCCAGGTCCACCCCGGACTGTAGCGCCACCTTCAGTAAGTTAAACCCTGCAAGGTCGGGGTTAGAATAGCCTTGAGGTAAGGTATGCCTGTCGTAAGAGCCGACTAAAATCCACCGGAAGAAATATTCTTTAATGTTTCAACGGATGCTGTCGATGCTGCTCCATTTGGGACAACTTTTGGCAGTAAGGTTTTAACTTATAGATGAATCTGAAGGTTAAATTAAAATCCAGAAGCGTCTGTCACACATTGTGCGGCTCACTGGTCGGCGTCTGTCTCCAAAGGGGCGGCTGTATTTAAAAATGAAAATAGAAGTGACTTACCTATTTCTCATAAAAACGACAAGTTAAAAAAAAAATGGTAATGAACAAAACGAAAGATTTGATTACCCCAGGTGGCAGCCCAGCTATGCTGGAAAATCCACCCTCTTCGGAGGCAGGCTCTACGGATTCTGGGGAGAGCCTTTTATTGCTTATAAATCCTTTTGAGAAAAGGACAAAACTAAATCGATCACCACCACCTAGATCGAACATATCCGGAAAAAGCAGTCCACCGGTAAACCAGGACTCTGTGAAAATTAAGAGCTTAGAAAAGGAGAATAATGAACTCCGAGCTAAGCTTATTGAAATGGAGCGACTCTTCCAAGATCTAAAAATGGAAGTTGACTCTCTGCGAAAAGAAAACGAGGATATTAAAAATACTCGTTTAACGAAAGACTGTGAGGTAACGAAAGAGTGTGTAACACCGAACCGACCAGCAGTCGAATACTTCACGGACGAGGACGAACTTGCACTTGAGACCGATTCAGTCTTAAGGAAAAGGTCTAGCAAGAAGCGAAAGGCGAATTCCTCTCCCGAAGTAATACAAAAAGAAGATAAGCCCTCTGGCTCAAACAAGGCTAATCCAGAAGCGAAAATTCGTCCACCTCCCGCAATAAACATCGTCGGGATAGCAGACTTTGGGTTATTGCGCAACCTTCTTGCAAACACGGTGAGAACAGAAAACTATAAGCTTACCTCGCACCGAAATAACGTGTGGAAAGTAAATGTTGACAACGCCGATTCCTATCGCGCACTGTCTCTTAGACTGAATGCAGAAAGAATCGAGTGGTATACTTATCAAAATAAGTACGAGAAACCACTGCGAGTCATTGTAAGGGGGCTCCACCCATCATGCGCAAAAGAAGACGTTGTAAAAGACGTAAAAAATAAAGGCCTTAAAATTATTGATGCCGTCAATATCATTAAAAAGGAAAAGCAACGCACGGAAGGAGAAAGAGACACTGTGATCAGACGCGGCCTTCCAATTTTTATGCTCTCCTTTGAAAGAACTGAGAGCATAAACGATATTTATAAAATAAAAATGATACTTAACATCAGGGTTAAAATCGAACCCATGCGAAAGGGCAATAGACTGATACCACAGTGTAAGCGATGCCAAGAATTCAGGCACACAAGTGCCTACTGCCAAAAAGAACCACGTTGCGTGAAATGTGCCGGAAAACACCTGTCAACAGAGTGCAAGGTTGACATAAAGGCTCCAGCAGTTTGCGCCAATTGCCACGGAAACCACCCCGCGAACTATCGAGGATGCGAAGTAGCCATAGAGCTGCAAAAGGGACGAGAACCTCTTAAGGAAAATACTAGAGGTCAGAATCAAAACCTAGGACGCCCAAAACCTGCTGAAACTCCTAAGCCAAAGACTCCAAAGACGCCAAAGCCGATCAAAAGTGGAAGATTGGCAAAGGAGGCGTCGACAAAAGGCGTAAAAGCTCCACAAAAGAGCGGCGCCAGTTCAAGTGCAGCGGAGAAACCACCACTGGTCGCACCGAAATCATACGCACAGGTTGCGGCAAACGAAAGCAAGGCAAGATCGCCCACAACAGATGCAGTGTCTCAGATCCTCGCTGTAATCTTGGAGAAACTTGAGGATCAGACTAAAATCAACAAAGTTATATTTGACAAACTGAGCAAGCTCGAGTTTAAGCCTCGAAAAAATTACAAGAGAACATGAATATGAAACAGTTATTTAAAATACTAACATGGAATGCAAACGGCCTTCTGAATAAAATAGACGAACTAGAAGTATTTCTACGGAAAAACAATATTGATATTTGCATGATTACGGAAACTCACCTTAAAAACGGGTCTACACCCAAACTTAAAGGTTACAATGACTATCACGCACATCACCCTTCGCAAAATTCGAGAGGAGGATCCTCCCTCTACATTAAGAACTGCATAAAGCACTTCAAGAACACAGAAGTTGAGCTAGACTCTATGCAGATCAGTTCAGTTTCTGTAAAAATTGACTGCTTAGATTATAACATTGCATCTTGTTATTTCCCGCCAGGATATAGACTGGTGGAAGACGATCTTGATCGTATGTATGACTTCATTGGGTCCAATTTTATCATTGGGGGTGACTTTAACGCGAAGCATACTTTTTGGGGCTCACGATGCAATTCAACAAGAGGCAGATTACTGTACAAAAATAGTATGAAGCGTGGGGTGGACTTTTTCTCCACGGGTAAGCCAACATATTGGCCAACCGATAGGAATAAAAAGCCTGACCTTGTCGATTTTTTCATCGCTAAAGGGTACCCCAAATACCTTACGCGAATTGAAGAGTGTTATGATCTTTGCTCAGACCACTCAGGAGTTATCTTGAAGATGGGTGGAAGACTGGCGAAAATAGAAAGAGCTCCTAGATTAGCTAGCAAAAACATGAACTGGGACGCTTTCAGAAAGGACTGTAAGGAGGGTGTTGGCTTGAATGTGCCATTGAAAACTCCTTTCGAGTTAGAAACCGCAGTTGACAAATTCATTGAAGCAATTCAGAGCGCTGCTTGGAACAACAATTCGTCCCAAAAGAACGCAGTTAGCACCGACGGGCATGTACGTAAAACATATCCGCTCGAAATCGAAGAATTGATTCGTGAAAAGAGAAGAGCGCGTAGGAGATGGCAAGGCACGAGGGCCCCCCAGACAAAACCCTATTGAACCACCTCTCTAACAAACTGAAAGGAATGTTGCTAGATCTTAAAAATCGTGAGACCACTGAATACCTTGAAGGCTTGTCGGCGGATAGGACCTCAAACTACTCGCTGTGGAAAGCAGTTAAGTATATCAAGAAACCTATAATCCACTCGGCACCAATAAAAAAAGCTAACGGCGAATGGGCAAGAGATGACAAAGAGAAAGCGAATTTGTTTGCTGAACATTTAGAAGAAACATTCAAGCCTTTCGACGGTCCGCCGTTGGCTGACGTTCTAAACAACAACGGGGAACCTGGTAGCTTTAGAATGAAAAAAGTTTCGTTAGTTGAACTCCGACAGACAATTAGCAAACTTAAAAATAATAAGGCCCCGGGTTACGACCTGATCACTGGCGAAATATTAAAAGAGCTACCAAAAAAGGCATTAGTCAAGCTACTTTATATGATAAACGCTTCTCTTAGACTTCTATACGTTCCAAGACAATGGAAAGTTGCTGAAGTCATTATGGTTCCTAAACCGGGGAAATGCGCAAATGATAAAAAATCTTATAGGCCCATATCGCTTCTGCCGATAATATCGAAAGTATTTGAGAAACTTCTGCTGAAGCGATTACAACCAATAATTGCAGAAAGACGCTTGATCCCGGATCATCAATTCGGTTTCAGACCTAACCATTCCACAATAGATCAAGTCTACAGAATAACGCATGAAATTGAAAAAGCCTTAGAAGGGAAAAAAATATGTTCAAGTGCTTTCCTCGACGTATCGCAAGCCTTCGACAAGGTATGGCACGAGGGCTTGAAATATAAGCTACGGCAAAATTTGCCGGAAGACATGTTTAAAATATTGGAAAATTATCTTGAAAGCAGACTCTTTCGTGTTAGGTGTAGTAGTGAATACTCGAGTTTCAAGCAAATTCGGGCTGGCGTACCCCAGGGAAGCGTCCTCGGTCCGACCCTGTTCCTGCTCTACACAAGAGACATACCTCTAGATGACGAGACAGTCGTGGCCACGTTTGCGGACGATACGGCCATCCTGGCAACAGGTGAATCAGTCGAGTCATCAACGAGAAACCTCCAACGAGCATTGGACAGAATTTGTGTCTGGACGAAGACTTGGCGAATCGCTCTTAACGAGAACAAGTCTACGCATGTGAATTTCACTTACAGAAGGGTTAACAATTTGCCTCTGTTCATAAATTCTGTACAAATACCTTATGCAAATGAAGCGAAGTATCTAGGGATGACACTGGACGCTAAACTAAGGTGGAAACCACACGTAAAGAAGAAGCGTGACGAGCTCGAGATTAGGCTCAGGGAAATGTATTGGCTTATCGGAAGATTTTCGAAATTAAGCACATATAACAAACTGCTCTTGTACAGGCAGGTGTTAAAGCCGTCCTGGACATACGGTATACAACTTTGGGGTTGTACCAAGCCGAGCAACATGTCCATGTTGCAGACTTTCCAAAACAAAACACTAAGAGCAATTGTGAATGCTCCATGGAATGCTCCGACTACAAAGAACAAGACCCTTCGATCTAGCGACGTAGGGTGAAGCCGCATTAATGAACGGCTTAGTAGGTGCATTCACTGGAAAGCAACCTATCCAATGCGATCAACACTATGGAAGCGTAAACTACTTGTTAAGTTAACTTAGTTGTAGTCAAGAAGTATTATGAGAGAGCGAAAATTTACTACTATGAAGTGCGTTGTGGCAGTTTCATAGTGTCTCTCATAAATGGGTGTTTTTTTAGCACGTGGAAATCGGGCATAACCAATATCGGCTACTTCGGTATTATGTACCTGCTATAGTGGGCGTATTGGTATCTTTGAAAGATTTTGGAGTTTTAGTCTCCGTCCATCCTAGTATTCAAAAAAAAAAAAAAAAAAAAAAAAAAAAAAAAAAAAAAAAAAAAACCTTCAGTAAGTAAGTAAGTCTTGTTTACTTTAAAAGCTATAGCTAAAGTAATACATTTTCTCTTTAATTTTCTGCCTAACAGTGTGCAATTAAAATTTGATAAGTTTTTCTGAAAAGAATCTGTTTTGAGACAACAGTGTTGTGGTGGGACGCTTCGCGGGTTCAAAGGATATCGATATTAAATTTTTTTTTCGCAGGCTTAGTCAGTGGTGCCAGTTTTCTGGCTGGTGCCTGTGGCCATTAACGGGTATGTTAAGGTTGCACTCTTTTTTATCCTAAGCCAATCGAAAATGACAATCTTTAGTAGCATATTCGGAATGAGGACACCAAATACATTATATAAAAAAAAAAACCAACAAATTCCACTCCAAAAGTCACCCAATGCACATGGGGTCAATAGTATAAGTGACCTAACAGGGGCTACGGGACGGCTTTTTACAAAGTTGGATTCAGAAGTTGATGCGAATAAATCAAATTCGAATGAATAAAAGATTAGTTCAAATACTTTTTTACTTAAGGGTCAATACCCATAGTCACAAGATACTGGTGCGACAAAATGGGAAAGAACAATCAGCCTGGACAATCAGCAAGCATCAACAAAATACACAAAATTGTTGTCACAGAGTAATGTCGAACAACAATTAAATAAATTACCCTTTGATTTGTTTAAAAAAAAAAAAACAACTGTAAGGACCTTTGTCGCTTTAGTGGCCATGCATGTTCGTTAACCTGGTCTCTTTAAAGCTTTGCGCAGAGTCGATATCGTAACCAATGAGGTTCTACCGAGGTGCGATTATTGCTAGTTGGAAACTTAAGCTCTTTAAAGCTGACCCCGACCATTTCACTCGCTTGACCAGCTCACTTGCTTCGGGGTGACTGTCATACTCCTCTTACAATCCTTTTTTTTTAGTTCGCGCCATTACCACTTCTGTCTTGCCTATTCCAGTTGAATAAAATACTTTGTAATTTTTGATTGTATCTTACTTTTATACAAGAGTTCAAAATTTCCTTGACACATCGTTATTAAATAAATTTATTTTTAGATTTATTATATTTCAACTATTTCATGCTATATTATCTGCCATGTGCGAAATCAAAGAAAGCAAACTGACCGTCGAAGACTGGGATGAGACAAGTCAACGAAAATATCATATAGACTTTCTTAACGCTCGCAATGCAGTACGTTCAGTTCTTTACGAACTCCTCCGAATCGACAATGAAATTAAATGCTCAAACGCTGAAATCCAAAATCTTAAAACTCATTTTGAGTCCCAACTCGGCGCATTAAGCGATGAAGTTAATCGCATTCAAAACGACGAAACTTTAGAACCCGAACAGAAAAACGAACGCATTGCATTTGTGGTAAAGAAAATCGAAGACATAAATTCTAAACTAAATAATGAAATCAATAAATATCAAATTTTAAAAGAGAACAACTGCGAAAATGTGAGCCTGAATATAAATAAGCTTTTCGAAGTGAAGTGGCGTTTTAAGTCCACCCATGAAAGTCAGGTAGAGGCACTGAAACGTTTTAAACTGTTTTGCCCCTATGAAATCCGAAAAGACGTGGACAGACGCTTGAAATCTGTAAACAGGAAATTTTGCGATGAACGTTTTTACATGGATTCATGTGAAAAGGACCTGAAGCACATTTTTTCTCTAGTCGATGACAGAAGCAGTCGAAGCGGAATTTGCTCTTCACGTTCGAGCACCACTTTTTTTCCAAATGAGTGTATGGATTTTTTCATGGACTTTGCTTGGATGAGAAAAGGTTTGTGTAGTGTGGTCTTAAGTTAACAGTATTTATTATTTCAATAGTGTCCCTTTTGAATTCCAGAACAAAAGGCCAAACGTTCAGAATTATTTGAATATTTCATGAAATACATTGCAAAAGATCTTGTTGCTGCTTTAGCTGCTATGCATATTCGTAAACCTGATGACCCCATTAAGTTCATAGCAGACTATCTAAAACACCTTAAGCAAAACGAGTTTCGGGTTAGGCTACAGGAAAGGATATTAAAAGCTGCGAAGGATGGTGAGATGCTCTTTCCTGAAAACTAGAAATGCTCGATCTTGGACCCGTCGTGAGATATGAACACTTTTTTAATCAATAAATAACAAAAAAGAGCTCAAATAGACCAGTGTAAAATTAACACTTGCCTAAAAGCGCCTAAATAATTATTGGTTGTTTTGAGACGTGGACCATTTCGAAGTTTTTGTCTTGGCATAGCTACTTACGTAAATATAAATGCCTTCAAATAATTCCTCTGAATTAGCACCTGGTATCGGTATGTGTTGTAAAGTTTTTTGAGAACAAAGAACTCAACAAGGCGCCTTTGCGGGAAAAATTCAACTCTCAAGATAATGAATTTAAACCAGAAGCCACCTATGGTGTCTGTCCTTAGTATTGGAAAAACCTATATTTGCTGCATTATTTCTTAGCTTGATACTTGATAACCATCTCTAAAGATGGTTTAACATCTTTAAAGATGGTTATCTTGTTTGTTTCTAACTTCTATTGGGAGTATGGTTGAGGTTCGTGCCATTGGCCGGCTTCCTGGCAGGACGAAGCATGGCGTCATGATCTGATAGACACAGCTGCCATGCCTCCACACTCAACACTACACCACCCACTTAACAAGCAAACAAAATATGTCTTAATCTAAACGGAAGAAAAAAGAAGCTAAACCTAACCAGGAACAATAAAAGTGGGACAGAATAATAAAGACAGAGCGAAAAAAAAGATATCCAATCTCGAAACGTGACACCCTGGAGGCAAGATGGAAACCGAGGGCAAGCTAGCCAATTCTAACTAACTTAAGCTAAGCAGAGGCTAACCCAAACCACTCCCGGCATTCCCTCCTGCACTACTTCTTAAGCTAGCTTTTTAATAATTGGCAATAGCGATCAAGGACTTATTACTAATGAGGGGCTATGCGTCATTTAAATGCGTAGCACATAGTGAGCGGAAGAGGATCAAGGAGATAAAAGGCGCTGATAAGTCAGCACAGCACGAAACATGAAAACTCTGCACAGAAGCACCAAGGCTTCCCTCCGCAAGTGTTATGCCTTTACGGGCAAAAGCAGTAATATAACCAGCAGAGTATTCAATAGAAAAAACATTTGGCTTACATTTGTTTGTTGTAAAAAAAAAGAGAAAGCTGTTTAATATTTGATCGTCCCTAACTTGGACAATAGACGCCGAGCAGGAAGTCGATCATTTTGAGAAAAACGCTTCTGAAGTTTTCGTTTGTTGCTCGTTTTGGTCCGCCGCGGATATATTCCATACTGGTACTACCATATCTAGTGAGTGTCCCCGTCATCTGAGAACCGTGCAGCCTCTCTCCAGGGCACCCTAGAAAGGGGCTCCAAATAGCATTTATGCAGGTAGATTTGAGGCGTTCATGGCGGTGCTAGTGACAACTTAAAGACGGTGTCACGCTCAGATAAGCCCAGCTCTAAGGGTCGTTGGCTTGTGCATCTTGTGGGTGCCTTTATTTCAGGAATGGTTGGGAGGGGCGAGTGGTCGGCTTGGTTTATCGGCAAGAAAGACGATTTTGTCCTTTAAACGGCACCACCCATTCAACAACCTTAGTTATCGAGGAAGAAGTTAAGAAGTAGAAGAGGAAGAAGCTATTCTCTAACCAGAAACCAACAGTAAGCGAGAAACAATAAAGAGAGAAGCTGGAAAAGTGTGGCCCAATCCCTAAAACAAAGAAGAAGGTTAATTTACAACAAAAGCTCTGCTCGAAAGCTTAGTGCTCGTCTTTATGATCAGCAAAAAAAGAACAAAAAAAGAATAACTCCGCCTCAGTCTTATGCGGAAACCACAAATCAGCTATAGGCTTTGAACCAGCTTTGCAATGACATTTCGCTCATGGAGACAGAGCCTTTATTAGTGCAATCACTACGCTCTCTAAGTATGCCACGAAGAATTGAAAAATACGCTTGCACGACCGAAAGCCCTGGTAGCTAGTGATGTGTACAAAATTATGTGAAACATGCATGTCCAACTAATAACGCGATTTCCCCTGAAATGTAGACTCACTGAGAAATTCTGCGTCATATCCCTGCATTGCCAACATACTATAGAGCCAAAGGCAGACTGATTGACTTCGTGTGTGCGCTCGAAATCAACCCTCATTTGCTTTACACGAAGCAAAAGTTCAACACATCTGAACTCGGGCTGGGCTGCAGAGCCTCATTACGTAGCATTACGTTTTCTCTTCACGCACTCTTTCTCTTCGCAAACAAAATTTTGAAGCCGAATTTCATTGTGTTAGGAAACACTGAAATCGTATGGCAGAACTTGTAAACGTCAGGCCGAGGCCAAGCCCAGGTTGCTTTGTGGTCGCCGCTTTACGTTTACGAGTTCAGCCACACAATTTCAACGCTTGTTTACATAAATAACTGCAGCTTTAGCATCTCGTGTCGCAATAGTTAAAAGAAAAGGTAATGTGACACAAGGGCGAAGATCTAGTTCCAATTTACTGAACATTTGCCCCTAGCGGGAAAGGAAGGTTTAAGAAAAAGATTATATCTTCCAAGGATATACGAATCTTTTCTGTCAGTCAGCCGGCTATCAAGTTCATTGTGGTTTTGGTCTTCGAAATGCGTGGTATTATACGATTAAATGAAAAATAAAATTTACTTAACATTTAATTGTTTTATTAACAGTTTTAGGACGCGATTTGATTTTATATTGATTTTTAATATTTTCGCGCGACGCGTTTCGGGGTTAATTCCACCGAGAGGCGCTGTGTGTGGTGGTGGGTGATGAGTCATAGCTTTGTTGGTCGCTAGTCGCTGTGCTTGTGACGCCGTCTCATTGTTTATCTTGTTCCTTGTCTCGTTATTGTTGTTCTGTGGTGTTGATTTTCGCGATTATTGATTTGGCTATTTCTGTCCTTCTCTATCTTGTGTTATGGTGCTATCCAGTGCCTCAGAATCAGTCTCTATAAGCTCTAAAAGAGCCCTAGACTGCCGATGCTCTCTGCATCATCTGCAAAAGAGATGTCAAAACAGTTCATCATTCAGCTGTGTTGGGTGCCTGGACATAGCGACATTCCGCGTAACTGCAAGGCTGACGAACTCGCCAAGCTTGGATCTACTCTCTCAATCTTGCCCTAAAAAGACATTCAAATTTTCAAATGCAAACATTTGCTAAAAATTCTGGATGCAATAAATAGAATAACCCAAATAAACGGGTGGTAGAACCTGTCTAGTGACGAAACAGATATGGCCAAAGCTAAATCTTTACCTTCTTTCCCTTCTGGGGCTGCTTCTAACCAATTGGGCGCCTCCCCAGGTAGCGGATATGCTGCTCACCAGATATGCTGGGTACCGGTATGGAAAATATCCGGGGTTGCTCAAACCAGTAAGAAACGAAAAATCTAGAAGCGTCTGTCTCAAAATGAGGAAGTCTCCTGGTCAGCGTCTGTTACCCTGGTTAGGGTCGGCCGAATAAAAAAGACCTTTTTCTATTCCAAGGCAAATAGAATGGACAAAACAATTAGATACATGCCAGGTGTTTTTATAAAATACTCTGCTTGTTATGCTATTGCTTTTCTCGGAAAAGGCATAACACTTGCGGTGACAAGCTTTGGTGTTTCTGTGCAGAGGTTTCATGTTTGGCTCATCAGCGTTTGTGTTGGGTCAAGAATAACTTTCTTCTTCTATCTTTTCTATCCCAAAATTCTTTCCGCTTACGATTTGCTTCGCATTTTAAGAGTAGTCATAACCCTTTGATCACGGACATATTATAAAAAAACGCTCCTAGTCGCCTTAATAGATTGCACATGAGTGCTCATAGGTAGTCATGATGCAACAAAGCTTGGTGTCTATTCGAACGACTTCTGCAAGAACTTCATGAATGAAGAAGAAGAAGAGATCATTTCCCACCTTCTCTTTACATGCCCCGCTCTCTCTAAAAATCGAAATCTGCACATGGGAGCTTTCTACTATAATACTCCTAGCGATCTTAGTACCACCGATCCAAAACATCTCTCACGCTGCATCAATAACTCAAAATGGTTTAACGAGTAGGAGGAATCTCTAGATGCACGTCGTATTACAGTGGGCCTACATTAGTCTAATTGTGTTGGTTTCTTTGGACCCGACTGTCACTTCAACCTAACCAAAACTAACCTAGTGGGAGCGGCTAGTGAAAACAGCTGAGAAAATAAATCAACATCAGCGCGTACGGTTTTATCACCCAAAACCAAAATGCCGAAATTTTAAAATATCATAACACCGAAAAAAATTTCTTAGCAATTTTTTTCTGTTAACAAATTTTCAATTTGGGCGATGCGACATTTCATTTGATCTTTGTACCGCTGTTCATCTTAAGATTTGGACGACATTTCGCTTTTTGGACGTTATATGGTGTTGGGCGATAAAACCTATGCTCTTTTAGCCCACAGCTATAATGTCCAAAAATAAAAATGTCAAAACACCCAAAAAATTTCTTAATATTTTGTTGTTTTGAAAAGTTCGTTAATTTGGGCGATAGGACATTTCATTTGGGCTTTGGGACGTTTTAGACTTTGAGATTTGAAAAGCGTTAGGTCGCTTTTTTGGGCGTTATGACATCTTTAAATTTTGTCGTTATGGCTTTGGGCGATAAGACTTAACGAAGAATTTGAAATGTGTGAAAGCTGAGGACGGAAAATGTTTTTTTTTCGAAAAAAAAATTTGGCAATATAATTCCAAAGAATGATATTTCGAATCATGATGGGTGGGCCTAGGACAGAACCAAAGCTTGCTTGTGAAGCTGCCTATATACTTCTACACCTCTATTAATTTTAATATTGCGCATAGCTCTTCCCGTCATTTGACATCAGGAATACCAGGATAACCTTCAAATGTTTAGATTTTAATTGCTCCGAGATTCTATCTGAACTCTGACAAAATTTGCACTGAAATTTAAAAAGAAAACAATGCTATATTTTTGCATAGAAAACATTTCTTATAAATTTTGTTTATTTTCTTTCTCTTCCGCCGCATAACCCAACACAGACCTGTAAGTCTTGTGTTGGAACCAATTCTAAAGGAACCCGGCGACATAGCGTTCACATGGCTGGAGATACACCGCACACGAATAGCGCTCCTGCAGCAATTGGACCTGCAAGGCAACACTTCGTCAACGGGAAATGACACGCTGGGTGAATTTGGACTCTATCCAAAAGAATCGGATTGCGAATACAAATGTCCTGAAATTGATGCATGCATTGCTGCAAACTTGTGGTGTGATGGTAAGTGCATTGTATACTGTTGTTATGTTAGCATTTTTTTTCGTGCTATTCGTTTGCCACTGTAATTTTTCATTCAGTTCACTCGATTACATAATTTATAAACATTTACCACCGGGTTGCACTCTCAAGGAATGTACTATGCATACACAAGGAAGAAAATAAAAATTAAAAATTCACAAAACGAAAAAAAAAGAAAAGAAACGCTGCACATCCGCCCTGTGGAGGGGCATCTCCGAGTGGTGCCACCTCGTCTTCATGCAGAGCTAAGACGAGCAAATTTGTCTTCTGGATGAAGATGAATTTTCATTCGTTTTTATCGCTAGCATTGCTGCAGCAACCAACAACTATCACCATTTGGACAGGTCTCCTCGTTGTAGATTCTCGAGAAAGCAGAGGGGGTGAAGTGCCTAATTTTTATTGCAATTTCCCGGAATGGAATCCTTGGAGGTTTGAGTGGTGTTGCGGTATAGCGATGAGTGGTTTCGGTACGTGCGAAGTCTGTGAAGATGAAATGGACGCCAATCTTCCTCCTCCTCCGAGGGACAGATATCTTTTTCTGTATTCCATTTGCGGCAAGCCGCGTTTTATCATCGTCACTATATAAATGAATTGAAAACGAAGAACGAGACCGCAAAAAGACTCCATTGCAGATAAGAAATGGAAAGGCGCTTCTTTTTTTTTTACTTAATCGTTGGGTGAATTACAAATTGACTTGAAAAGGACCACTGAACTAATTGTAATTAGATTCCTTTTCTGGCATTTATTCCCGCACAAAAGGCAAACGGTGGGCGGATGTGACCGTTTGAAATATCCCCATTAACTTTTTGCCTGAGCGTTTTATTCGGATGACAAATTGTTTGCGCTTTATAGGCTGTCAGAGTTGGACAGCCAGGAGTGAGACATTGTGAAAAAGTCCTCTGTAACAGGTTTCAAGTGGAAGGTTAATGCTTGTTATTTTTTAACACCTCTTCCAACTTGAAGTTAAAGGATTTAAAAAATATTGAAGAGGTACACATAGGACATCATTGAAAAAATTTATTTTAGTTCAATACAAATGTAATTAACTTCTACTTTGGCATTTGGAATTTCTTAAATACACTTAAAACTATTTCTGTTTCTGCCTAAGGGTATAAACGCGCTAGCTTCAAAGTTTTAATCAAAGTCCCAAAAGTACATCATCAAGCAACTATCTGAAGTGTTTTTCAACCAGCTCAAGTGTTTTGCACCGGGGGGCATTTTATTTATCTAAGTCCTTGCTCATAAGCTGGGGGTGTCATTAAATGGAAATCTTTGTCATGCGAATAAGATACTTGTTTTTGACTGTTTATTTGAAGAGATTCAAGTCCTTAACGCTTTGAATAAAGTTTTGTTTTTTTTTTTCCTATATCTATGACAACTTACAGCTATATAAGGTTAATTAAGCGAAGTATAAAAATAGCTTAAAAAGTAGGCGTCTGACACTGATGTACACGACACGACGCACGTGGGAGGCTTCTCAATCAAAGTTAAAATAATCTAAGGCCCATTTGTTGTTTACTTTCGATGTGAGATATTATTAACCTACGGAGAGGGAGGTCACCAACATCTTCTTCTTCTTCCATATTGGCATGAGGTTATAATCTGAGCTAAGGGGTCATAACCCTGCCACTTCTACTGCATTCCTAATGGTCCACATGTGTGGTTTGACGATTGGCCTCAGTATATACCAGTAGGCCTTTCGGTTTTTATCACTTCACCACTAACTGAGTCAAATAATATAGGTACTTAAGACCTTCCTCTTTTTCGGGATTGTCGGAAGTTGGATTGACATTGTCTTTTTGACAGGGCAATTTGAACTGACCTGGTATTAGCATAGCTATGTACAAACAGTGGCACATTTAAATAGTCTTTAAAATTCACAGAATTCGCCTAGGAGTGGAACTGTCACACTGTAGAAGATAATGGCCCATACACTATGCCTTCACCATTGAATGGTTGTGTTTGAAATAAAGTGCAACCAAATCAAAATTAAAAGCTTTGGTGCCAACTTTTGTGTTAATATTTTTATCTTAATTTATTATCTTGACTCAAAAAAAAAATGTAACAAAAATAAAAAAGAGTCAGCTTATTTATTATATTCTGGAGGCTTCTGATGCTGTAAGAGCATGTAAACTTGGGTCGATAAAATATGTCAGCTAAAGTAGGCATATTGCTTCGGAAAAAGTAAAATGCATCGAAAATATTTGATAGTACTTTAAGACCCTATCAACGTTGTTTGCCACATACGCCACTACCAATGAGTTGTAATTAATGTAATTTTTTTGGGAAAATATAATGCGTGTCTAACAATAATGTATGTATACCGGTCTGTTATGAGGTTGTCTCCAGTTTCACACACGAAGTTGGCTCGGTACTCCTCTTCTGTCCGTTGGTGTCCATTCGCTCTAGATAACCCAGTCATCGTAGCCTTTGTATTTCGGTGTTGCTCTACAGCCCGTACAGTTTGATGTTGAAAGCCATTTAGTAACCCTTTCCAAATAAGAGAAGAAGAAAATGTTGAAATTTTTTTTACGGTAATGGCCGAAGAATGAAGTTTTCTTATAAGACTAAAGAATTTTTTATCAGAGCAAATCTCCCCTTTCAAGAGTTGCACACTTGTTACAAGATTTAAGCTCTTAATACTCTTATTACAAAACTTAAGCTCTACAAGAGCTGAAGTCGTATTACAAGAGGCTTATAAGAGCTAAACATACTCTTGTAACAAGAGTAAAGCGCTATTAGCGTGATACTCCATATAGAAGACTGCTACAAGATCATTTTTGAATCTTATAAGAAGAAGTTGAAATCTCTCTGTTTACTGACATCCACACTTAATTTAGATCGACACTTAATTCGTCCTCGTATACTAGTGAACATTACAATTTTCATTCACAAGTTGTTAAACTTTCTGCCATTGTTTTTTCTATACAGCTAGGAAGAATTTTTATACCCTATCCCATAGGGTAGGAGGTATATTAAGTTTGTCACGTAGCTTATAGCAGGGTGAAAAAAGACCCCCAAGACATTAGAGGCAGATGGAGACCGTATAAGCCATGACCGTCCGTCCGTCCGTTTGTCTGCTTGTATGTAACATGTTTCAAGGGCTTAAATTTTAGGCTCAGAAGCTGGTGCATAAGTTCACTGTTATCCGAAGCAGTACATGTGTTAACATTTTTGAAATCCACTTACAGACAAGCTCACATTCGGTGCAATTGTGCGACTACTTCCAGAGCTTTCAAGGCTGTAAGAGGTCTTAAAAGCCTGAAATTTGCTATTTATTATTTCCTGTTAATTGTAAGATACACAAAATAAAAATTTTATCGCTTTACCTCCCCTAGTGGGAGGGATAATCTAAGAAAAACGTAAAATTTCCCAGAAAAATGTAATTTCGACCTTTCTTATTGCCTTATTTAGGAAAGAATAAAAAAAAATATTAGCAGGTAAGGTAAACGAGATTTCCTTGCAGATTTGATTCATACAAAGTTCTTAGCCACGCCCGTTTAAGAGGTCGATTTTTCAAAAACATTGAATTTGAACAAAATAATGCATTTTTACGTACATTTAAGCGTAACTTGGAAATATCTATAAATATTGATAGTTTGTAATAAGAGGCGGTTGGACTACGCCCCTTTTCGAATTTTGCACTACTTATTAAATATCAAAAAATAAAAACAACATCAGCATTTTACAATATGGGATAGGAAAAATAGGGTATTCAACGGTCCGTTTTATACTGACTGTAACTTCTACGTACACACTGTACCACTCATTCACTGGTTATATGTAAAAATGAAAGAGAGAATTATGCTGTTACCTCACAAGCTTACACATATACCGTTTAAGAACAATTAATTTGTGATCCTGATTACATTGCTAAGGCGGATCATTTTGCTTGAATCATTTGGTGGAATCGCAGATCATACAGGTGGCCTTTAAAACGGTCTTAAATATGTAGTTTCTGATATACTAATTAATGCAGATAGAAGATCATCCCGTTTTTTTACTCATTACCCACTCCCGCTTGACAGGGGGAGATGCAAAAGTTCAGCCAATGGCACTGGAGCTGGTGATTGTTTATATTTCTTCAACAATTATTGATCGAAAATATTATAACTTTTTTTAATGGGTTCCATGATGCGTATTTGAAAAAATATTATTTTGAACACCTCTTTTTGTCTTGGGATCATTTTTTTGAAAAAACGGGGTTCATGTCAAAACCTGGCAACTCGTTGGTAAAACTGTAAAAAGTTTTGCACCCTCATTCTGCATCTTCGCTCTGGCGACAAGTGCATTTTTACCTCAAATAATACTAAATGATACGACACATACAGCTCAGAAGAGCCATCGCCTGGCGTCCCACAACCGCATGCATACTGTATATGTGTACCATCCAAAAATTGTAAGCTCCTTCCATGTGTGTAAAAAACAAGTAGGAGGCTTACAACTTTTTGCGATTTCGAAAGTTAAATTGAGAGGCCCCTTGATAGGATAACAATATACTCTCAGAGGGTTTGTCAGAACCTCCTCACGGTGGAGGGATCGAGAAAAAACTTTTTACCGTGGTCGGGACCCAAAATACGGGTTCTCATGCGCAGTAGCCTTTTACACTATCTCCACTGCTGCACGGTGCCAACACGTCACTTACCAAGCTGATCCTCTTGTGATTTAAGGTGGCACAAGGACTCGCTGCCTCTTCGTCCTATGTATTTCGGTAGTGTTGGCAGATTGCCCTTGTCTATAGATCAAAACGTTTTGCAAAAGATAGGACCCCCGTTTTGACGTAGTAGTGTCTTTAACATTATAATCTTTATGTTATATGCCTGAGCCTGCGTTTGCCGTACTCAGGGCCACCAAGAGGGGGGGGGGGGGGTGAGTAATGGGTGGAAATGACATACCTCCATACCAAAAAAAAATTCCACAAAACAGCATTACTACAGTTTACAATTTGCTGATGTTACTGTCGGAAGCAACTCTACCGCCAATCGACTCACATGTAGGTTACTCTAGTTGATCTTATGTGTGGACTGTGGACCGTTATTTGTGAAGGCAGCTATAAAAGTGCTCGGTCCCAAAGTAGTGGATCAAAATCACGTAGCTCACGCAGAGCTTTAGTATCTAGTTGAACCTATGTTTCGTCCGTCCCGTCGCTAGCGCGCCGCGCCACCGTGTCGATGTCGGTCGCGATGGTGAAGTGAAAAAGCTCCAAAATTGGCATTTTATCACCTGCTGATGATGGGTGATGAGGTGTTGCGTTTTTGGGCTCAATCGCAAAATTTTGAATCTATTCGAAAATATTGAAAAAATGGCCCGTACATGGCTACCCCGGGCATGGATTTTCTCTCGGCCGCCCTGGCCTTATTGAGATTTACGGACAGCAGCAGTGTCAAGTTTTTTGGATAAACGCTTTTAGTGGTTACCATTGGTACACATAAGGTGGTCAACTTCTGCGCCTCAAGGCGAAATGATCAATATTATTGAAAGTCACAAGGTTCTTAACTGATTTTGGCAGGTCTTGTTTTCAAGCATGATGCCAACAATGACAAAGGTGATTGACATTGCAGAAATACAGAAACCTTTTACCACTGTGCTTTCGGTTGCCTATTCCATGTTTTTCAATGACCCATTTGAGCTCCTCGTTGTCACCTACAACATTTTCGTTTTATATACCCTATCCGCATGATAGTACCTATTAACGTTTGGCACCGAACTGCGCTTACAGTGCCGAGCGGCTGTAAGAAGTGGTCTGCTCGAGCGCTTTATATACTGTTTAGTGGGTAACGCGTAGTAGTCCAGTATGGAACTTCGTCGTCGGAATCATGTCACCGTAAAATCCCTCGATATCCGGCCTTTTTATTGCAATCAGGATTTGGTGTATATCGCTTATCCAGTTGGGGCTATCCTATACAGTCCTACAGCATTTTCTCGCGCTGTCCGGTTATTCGAAGTAGAGCGTCGGAGAAAGGTTATCGCTTGCATTTAGCCACCTTACTTTGCTCAATCTAACGTGTCGCTTAGCTACTTTTTCTTCCCGACGTGCAGGAACCTTAGCCCTCAGAGAAAAATACAGGAAAACTGAAAAAGTATATCAAGCTCAAGCTAAGAAACTTCCAGGGAAACTTCTAGTAGGTATGCATAGGCCATAGTAAAAATCAGTGCAGAATACCTAAATCCTCAAAATTCCTGCGTAGAATTTCGGCATTATAGACTACGAGAACACTTAGGAAAATTCGAATTACGGAGGAGCTCTACTGCAGGTCTTTTAATGAGGCTAATGAGACCGCGTAACATCTGCTGGAATCCTAGGGGGCTCTGAACTACAAATGGATAAAATGTCTGGGTAAATACAATAACAGACACCGCACAGAGGAGTAGACACTCACCCTAGATCTACTTCTTGTTCTTAGATTCCTACGTGAAACTGGACTAGACAAAGTGCTCTAGGGTTAAGTATCTCAGTCTAGACCAAACATGAGCATGTAGGTACACTCGAACTTGTTAAGTAAGTAACTATGGGGGAATAGGAGCTTTTTCGAGACAATGATCCTATCCAAAGTTAAGTAGGGCCATAACAGGCTGGCTCACCATGTTGCAGTGCCCAACTTATAAAATAATAATAACCAAAGATCAACTGAATTCATATTGTCCTACAAATAAATTGATCACCAACACGAAGTCTTCTTAACTTCGGCAGAATTGTCGTTTGGACCTTTTTCTGTACCTACCTTACTTTCCTTATCCTCGAGTTATATAGTTTCGTACACTCTGTTGAAGCAGCCAATATTCTGCGGGACTTACTTATTTTCGTTTCCAACAAGTTGCTTCCTAAAAAAACTGACTCTTTTTGCATAATTATTTTAAAGGTACAGGAAAATTAATCTGTGTCCCTTCATCAAAGCTATAGGAAATCCTGAAAACTATTTATCTACCCACTTAGGTACTCCATGCTAAAAAAAAATCCAACACTTGGTTGAATTTGCTCACTTTTTGCGAAATTTTTAATCAAATATTGAACTGAATTGTTTACTTAAATATAATTTTTTTTCCTCTTGCATTGCAGGCCACACGAACTGTCCATCGGGTTTCGATGAATCCGAAGAGGAATGCGGAACTGCGCGGAAACTTTTGGAACTACCCGGTGGGGTGTTTGCTGCCCTTGGTTGTATAGCGGCGGCTATCACTGCCTGTTTAATATTCTGCATATTTGGCTTAGTGAGAAAACGTAAAAAATCCGTAGTTCAAAAAACGATTCTTAATGGAACATTGAAAAAGGACATCAAAAAGGATTCACTATATATTGACCCGGCCTCCTGACACGGGCTTCAGCCGGTCGAGTATATACACGTCGACCGGGAGACCACTGTGTGATATGTTGTATAAATGCTTAACTAATATTACATCAATTATTATATTTAAATATGATTTTTTTTGTTTTATTCATAATTCCTTATATTGTTTAATTTGCTTTCTATTTCATAAAAAAAAACAAACAAATCGATCAAAAACGACATGTTTAAAAAAGTGCGATAAAAAAATTTCTAACGATGCAATCACTGCCTTAAATTTCGAAAAATTCCAAAAGTGATTTTACACAATGTTTTTTTTTTTTTGTAAGTGATTTTCTAATAATCTTATTTTTCAACTGGAAAAGTGTTTTGTGAACCCAACACCTATTAATCCTTCCATAACCCGCCACGTGAGTGGGAAACTTAATTTTTCTAATTTATAGATAACGATAAGAGTATTGAATGGGTGAAAGACAGAATTCAGAACAGATAAAAAGTAAAACTATTGTAAATTAGGTACCTTCGAATATAAAATAATGATTTAATACAAATGATAATTATGCAATTGTAAAAATGTAAAACTAAGCGTATGTAATTGATAGTACAGTTCTATGAAATCTCGAGAGTGTTGTGATGAAATTTCACATAAAATTGTTATTACTAAATGATCCATTATTATACATACACATTTTTATAGATACACAGCTTTAGTTATGAATGTGATTTGTTTAGTGGAACAGTAAAGCTAATGTAGATTTGTCCAGTTCAACATCGGTTATCTACACGGTCCTTGCAATACGTGTAGTTTGTCTTGTAGGGCTTCACATATGGACATAAATGGCCCATTTTATTTGCACAAATTTTGATAACGATTTACGGCATCATTTTAAAGCGAAAATTTAAAGAATCTAAATCATTTTAAAGCGCCTAAAAGAACGGCGATAACTGACTCACAGCTTATACTGTATTATGGTGTCCTTGCATATCGGTGACATTAAATTCAACAAAAAAGGTCGTGACGAATTTAACGGGGGTTTATGTTAACAGCCTCTTGGAACTATCAGAGAAGTTTTATTGCACTTAAATGGCAATGCTCGTTGGGCTGTTGTCTTAGGAAAGTTCAACTTTAACGATGATTTAAAATTAGATGGCGGAAAAGTTTTGAACGAGATGGGGTTTAAGGAATAAAAAGGAAATTTAAACAGATTTTTGGTACATGGATGTGTCAATCACAATGGGTCTTTTTTTTCCTAACAAGATTGTTTCATCGTCGCAATATTTAAATAATTTAAAATTGGAATGGCAAATCTATTCTTTTTTTAAGTTTTCTGAAGGTTAATGCTTTTAACTTAAGTTAATGGAGCCAATTCACAATTACACAATTATGTATTATTATTGTGCTGAAGACTTGACCAAGTAATCTTTATAATTTGACTTATTTGTGTTGGGCTTTTACCGACAAAAATCATTGCATGACGTTTTTAACCTTTTGCAACCAGTACCTATAGGGAATCGTAGGGAAAATGATATAATAAGTGTTTTTTTTTACTTCTTCGCATCTTTATTAAACGACCACAACCAGCCCAACACAAATAAGTATTAGATAATAAGCGCATAATAATGTATTAGATCCAGCATAGCTGAAGGAAAACCCATTCTTATAATAACCTTAATGTTAGCCTGAATAAAATGAGCAATCACAAGTTCTATCAAAACAAATTTTCGAATCTAAGGAACAAATTGCTGTTCGCAGAAAAGCATGGGTTGCAAATTACGCTTCTTCAGATGGTCTATCAGATTTGTTGAGATTGACATAATATCCCCACCGAAATGGCTCTCAAAGGCAACTGTGCCCAAAAACGATATTTTTCAAATGTCGCCTCGAGAACGTTAAAGGCCTGATCAGAACAAGTAGCTGAAGCTGACGCTGTCGCTGAAGCTGAAGCTTGCAGATCAGCCTGCCGCTCACATCGATTAGAATAAGTCGCTGAAGCTGAGTTCGAATTCCCCATATTTGTCAGAAAATTTTTATTATACTTGTCACTTTATGCCACTTTAAAAATTTTCAATGGTTTATTGAACTAAATAAGATTTTTGTTTTCAAACGTTTTGCTGTTTTTTTTCTTTGATTAAAGCGGAAATAGGATGGAGGAAAACTTTGCTCTTATTGCGTGCGTTCTTGTGGTTTGTGCTGGAGCAGTGCATTTAATCAAAAAAAGAAAGCATATTCGCAGATGGTAGGTTCGCCCTCTTTACAGAAAGCGCGAAGGTTTCGGATTTTTCGAGACAACCTTCCAAAATACATGCCGGAACTGCAAATGGGAGGTTGGAAGCAGATCGCGCAGAACTTCTCCAACATGTGGCAAATGCCGAACTGTGTTGGCAGCATCGACGGTAATAACATCGAAATAAAATGTCCAGCCAAAACCGGTTCGAAATTCTTTAATTATAAAGGTTTCTTCAGCATTGTTTTGATGGGAGCTTGCGATGCGAACTATTTGTTAACGGCTGTCGATGTGGGCGCTTTTCAAAGCCAAAGTGATGGCGGGTTGTTAAGAAATTCAATATTTGGCAAAAAACTCATGAACAACACCATTTCCTTGCCACGGCCTGAAAGACTTCGGAAATCGGACAAAATATTACAACATTATTTCGTTGCTGATAGTGCATTTCCCCTAAAGGAAAATCTTATGCGGCCATATCCTGGACCTAATTAAATCTCCAGAAGATGTTTTCAACATGAGAGTCTTAAGAGCACGCCGGATGATTGAGAATACGCTCAGGATATTAGAACCGCTGCATTTTGGACAAAAGTCAATGCATTTCCCAAGAATGCGCCAACGTGCCGCTGCGCCGCAAAACTACGGAAGAAATTTCGTTTTTTATTCATTTTCTATTGTTACAGAGCTTTTAAACACTTTTGTAGCTTCCTTATGTAAATTTACATAAGAAAGTGCATAGTTTTTAATAAAAAAAATATTTGTTCTTTGGTGAATGCGACCATTTCTTACAAAGCTGAATGCAGGAGGCAAAAATCTTGCTGTCGACAAGTTGTCATAATGTTGAAATGTCATGCTTGAAGTTGAATAGTTTCAGCTACAACTGTCAGCTTTAGCTTCACATTGTGTTTGCTCTTATGAGAATACGTGTGTTGAATTTTATATTCAGCTTCAGCTTTAGCGACAGCGTCAGCTTCAGCTACTTGCTCTGATCAGGCCTTAAGGTTGCTTTCCATCTTCGCGCTCAATTTTAGATGATTTTTTACCCGTCTTCAATGCTGTTTGGTTTCCGGCTACGCTTAGAAGTAAAACGGAGTTAAGGACTGCCATCAAGTAACCTAGAAGATCATCGGTAACACAGGAAGGTCATCTAGGCAACACATGGAAGAGTATCTAGAACAGTATAGCTTTTGAGGTTTTCGCTGTGGCTAATAGACATTTTAAAGTTTTTTCTGATATTACCGCTTTTTAATTAAGATGAGCTCTTACGTACTCACCCCGAACTTTCGCTCAAGTTTCATTGAGCGTGGTCACCGGGAAACTGCCTGAATCAACGCTACGCAGGTTGTAGCGGTGCGTAAGCGGTGAATTGTTCTCTCGGTTATGCGGTAGATTTTGTTGGGGGCGATCAGTGCTCACAATATCCCTTGGTGTCGCAAGCCTATGTGAGATCGACCTTGTGGTGCTAATTATGGGATCCTTAGTTTTCGAGAGTTAAACACTGTCGTCCCTATTGAAAAAACGTATCCAATGGTGTTCGTTTGGATTGTCCAGGATGTGTTCGCATATTGCCGATTTCTGCCATTGACATTTGCTAACGGCACTAATGTGTTCCTTCAAGCGGGTGGCGATCCATCTTCTTGTCTGCCCAACATATGACGCCCCACAGCTACAGTGAACCGAATACACGCCAGGTGTTTGAAGTGGGAAGCGATCTTTAGTTTGACTTGAGGTAGATGACTTGAGGTAGTTTATCATATTTTTTGGAGGTAAAAATATTGATTTTACCCCGTATCACTTTAAAACTTTGCCTACTCTGTCGGTAACACGTTTTAAATATGGCAAAAACGCTTTTTTGTTCATGTCATTGTCGTCCTTTTCCCGGGGCAAAAATTGGGCTTTCACGTCCTTTGTTTTTTCGAACATCCATTCGATTTTAAGATGTTGTCGACAAAGGTTAATTCAGCGGCAAGATGTTCGGTATCACATATTCTGTGAGCGCGCTGTATTAACATGGGCACGACGGATCTTAAATTTGCCGGATGGTGGTGTGTGCCTTTTCTGTATACGGTGTGTCCTAGTGTACCATCCTGTTTCCGCATAACCCTTACGCCCAAGCAAGCAATGGAGCCATCCTCTTCCTGTTCCATTGTGAATTTAGTTTTGGGGTGCTGCTAGTTCAGATGTTCTAGCAAACTCGTCAGAAGGTGTCGTCGACATATCCCAACCAGACCTTTGGCTTTACGTTGCAGCTGTTCAGGGCTTTTTTCTCAAAGTTTTCCATCCACAAATCAGAAACTAACGGAGCTTAGGGTAACCCCATCGCTACACCATCTTTTTGCAGATAAAACTTTGTTGTTGAATGAGAAATAGCCCGAGGAAAGGCAAAATTCTAAGAGGGCCATATGGTTTTCGTCTATGTTGGTGGTTGAAATTAGTTGACGAAAAATAACTAGAACCTCCTCCACCGGTACGTTAGTAAAAAGTGACTCGATGTCAAAACTTATCACAACTTCATCCGCTTCAAGTTTTAGACCCTTCAAAATCGACAGGAAATGCGACGAAGATTTTGCATAGTGATCTGTTTTCACAACCAACGGTCTTAGGACCTCCACCAAATGCTTAGAAAGAAGGTAGCACGGTGTATTGATTTGACTCACAATGGGTCGCATAAGATTTCCCTCTTTATGGATTTCAGGTAGTCCATACAATTTCGGTGGTTGTATATACTTTTGGTTTACCTAGCAAGTTTGGAGGAGGTTTGAAGAAAAGAGAGCTGTAGGAAAAGAATTAATCTTGGAAAATAAGATCCCGAGGAACATAAATCGAAAAAGCGAAAAGATCCAGGAGAAAGGACATTATAGGAGCGATAGTAAGGAGAAGGAAAAAGGAACAGAAAAGAGAAAAGGAAAAAGCTAAGTAGAGTGTTTGGTGATTGCGTTTTGTGGTTTTTTTTTTTTAATATAATATAGTTCTACCTTGTTGACTTTCGTTTCGGAAATCCCGGAAAAAGAGGGGTCGGGATAAGTTTCGACACCTTTCTTAACACACGAGCTGTCGGATCGAAGTCAAAAGGCGTGTATGTGTTAGTGTCTTCCACCAGGGTGTTCATTTCGGTGATATAGTCACTCTTGTTTATGACAACAGTCGCATTCCCTTTGTCGGCAGAAAGAATGAAAATGTTTTCCTCCTTCCGTAGAGCATTTAGCGCAACCAATTCTTCTCTACTCACATTACATGACAATGATTACTTGACGCATTGCTTCAACATCGATGCTGCCGAATTTATTTCGAGCGATGCATTCTTCCACACTGCCAATGATGCTCTCAGGTACAAACCGTGGAGTGGGAGCACAGTTCATTCCTTTGCTACTTAAATCATGTGCTTCGAATTTATTTATTAAACAAGCTCGACGTTTATATTTCAAAAGGCTAAGGTTTTACAATGGGTTGTTGATTAGGACTTATTTTTTCAATTACAAATAAAACAAATAAAATGAATTTGGTGGGGTACCGTGGCGTAGTGGTTAGTGTGTGTGCTTACTACGCCGGAGGCCTGGGTTCGAATCCTGCCATCGTCACCTGAAAAAAAAGACTAGTTCTTTTTCACGGTCCCCACCTCCGCGTGGGTCTGACAAGCCCTCCGAGAGTATCATTTGTCTTGAAAAACTTCTAAAAGTGCCGTTCGGATTCGGCGAAAAATTGTAGGTCCCCTTGTATGTGAAGAAATTAACACACACAGCATACATTGTTGAGAAGTTGGCCTGGTTCACCTCGAGCTGTTGCGCCACTCTATTTATTTATTTATTTAAAATGAATTTGGCTGATAGAACACATAACATATTGGCATAAAATAACAGTGTCTGAGACTTTTTTTTATACAATTTGAATTTCGTCTAAATGTTTTTAGGTACATACCCTTTTCTAAGGGATACATTTTGGATTAATGTTTACAACTCCAAAGAAAAAGTCTAAAGGTAGAATTCCACACGATCTAAGTAAGCAGTTGAGATGCCCGAAACGCATTGTTTCATGCATTCTCATAGTAGTCCAGGACATCGCGGGCTCTAGGTTCAAGCAGGCAGCAAAAGGCAAATTTTACTGAATTTGTGAATGAAAGGACTATTTCAAAAACCATAAACTACCCATGTGTTGCAACCGTTGATTGAGCCCATTTGAGTCTTACGTGCTTGCAGGAATGTGCCATTGTACATCCTGTTGAATGTTATGTTAATTAATCGTTTATGTCCCTTAACGCCCGAAGTTTTATTAACTAAATTTTGTTAAGTGTTTCAGTTAAAGTGAAAACTAATAAATCTATAACAGAAAACCATGTGAAGGGTAAATCGGTAACCCAACCATATTATCCTTACAATGCATTATTTTTACTTTCAAGCCTAACACAAATAACCTCGTCTAAACGAATCACATCGTGTTTTTCCGGATTTCCATTACCACTCATGAAAGATTGGTTTTTCTGGTTTGCATGGTTTTCTTCAGAAATTTCCAGATATAATGGTCAACACCAAAGAACAGATTTGACCACAACCGAAAAAAGAGAAAAAAATCGGGTAGCAAAAAAGGCAAATGGATCTAGCCCTTTTAATCCCATAAAAAGATCGAGTGCTTAAGTACAATGCACGTCATTTTTCCCGTTTCGCCAAATCACCCGACGCCGCATGCTTTTAGAGGAGCTTTAACACTTGTTTGAAGTAAAACTGCGATGTGGAGTTTAGCCTTTTAATGTAAAAAGTCCTAAGCATCACGAGTTTTTAAATCATTGTCTTGTTACAGTTTTTATGCTGTGTGCATCTCTGTGGTAAAAGAATACCATGCCTAATACAAACCATTTGATCAGTACCACTGGCATTCTGCCAAAGTTCAACTCAAAACAGGAACCTCAAAAATCATCCCCTATTCATACCACAAGAAACACAGAGATCTCTGAAACATCGGCCGCTAAGGTTTCAACAATGTTTGAATTTTGGCGCACAGCTTTAGAATATGCAACATTTTTAGGTTGTTTTTTTTGTCAATGTGTTAATGCTTGAAATAGCATAAGGCTTGAAGCGTTAGCTTGGTTTGGCTAGTCTTATATTTTAATTCTTTTAAGTTTCTTTTTTTCTTTTAGCCATTCAATTCTGAGCCAAATTTTTGTTGGCTTTGAGAAAAAGAAGAGTTTCTAATTCTTAAACTGCTAACATCCTTGAAAATCATAGGCGAATGGCTTCATTTTGACTTTCTATTGGCTTACATTTCTGTAAGGCCATCTGCCATCTTTTTAGAGTTTAAGTGCAGCAGATTAACTATTGGCCCCTTCCCTTAGCATTGTTAATAAAAAACTTCACATTGTAGGATGAGATGATTATACTTCAAAGTCTCGTTTACTTTAAGTCTGAAGATCAATTGAAGACGCGTAAGCTTAACGGACATTTATCTAAGCCCAGCAAAGGTTTGAATTTGCATTGCAATCCAGATTTGCAATGCAAATTCAAACCTCCTTGACAAGAAATTAAAAATAAATCGGCCTATAAATCTCATTCATCCCTTTTCTACAACTCTAACCCTTTTCACGCACACTTCGACAAGCCAAACTAAATCACTTAAGCTATGGTATGACAGATGTATCACAATTTCTGGGAAATAATCGTCACTTCTTTTTGAGAGCCCAAAAAAATGTTAGCTAGGTACCTACTTAACGATTTTCTTATTTGTCCGGTGGAAATTCTTTAAGATATCTTTAAAACCTTTTTTATTTAATCTCCTTTTTATGACCGGTTAAAAAGTGGCACGGCATGACGGATGATGCTATATATTACTCGATGTAAGTACTTCAAGCGCCGTAAATTTAATGAAGAAATATTTTCTAAGACAATCCAAAGCATGCGAACCCTTTCACTTGAACACATTTGTATTGCTGATTTGTTTGGCTAGTGTTTTGCACTATTGTGCACGAGGTCCCAGGTTCAAATACTGACCGGAGCTATGGGAGTTTATCGCATTCCCACCGCCGTTAGATTCAGACAATGTCATGAGAGACCTCTTAATTCGCTGTTCAGAATCGGCGAATAAGTTTAGGTCCCCACCATGTGTATGTAAGAACAGCTGAAATACACACAGCATGCATGGTTGTATTGTGAGAGGTCAGATAAGTTTTCCTCTAAGCTCAGTTGCCTACATAATAAGCTCAGTAGTCTACATAAATTAGAAGTAGATTTATTGCTTTGGCGTGCTTTTGACAAAGTCGCTTTCAATATTCTGAACAGTGTTCTTATTTCCCAGCTTCTATATTGAAAACGTGTTCCCATATTTAATGTTTAAACGACAACAGTAACACGCCCTCAACATGTTTCCTAAAAGACAGATAAGTTTAAAGCAAGGACCGTACAGTTTTATACATAAAAACAAAATTTTATTGCACAATGTAAATAGAATAATTTTCTTAATCAGGAAAAAAAAACAAAAATTTAAAAATAGTGAAATGAATTTCGGAATGAACGCAGAAAAAATTTCTATTAAGAGATAACAAACTTTATTGCCAAACGCAATTAGGAATACCTACATGCAGAAATAACAAAAAAAAAAAACCCTAGAACTATAAATTCATTTTAATATTATTAGGAAACTAAAAAAAAGTACTAAGAAATAAATGAGACAATTCCTACCTAGGTAATGGATTATAAAAATTCGTTTAGAACAAAAAACAGTAAAAAAAAAACCAAAGAAAAAAAACATAAGTTTATATGTTATATTAGGAAATTATAAAATTACTAAAATTTAGATGATTTTATTATCGTAAAAGAGGAAACGTGTAAGCTTCTATGAGCCTACATCATATAGATTAGCTCGAGTAAGTAACAGATTAGTAATAAGATTGTAAATTTAATCGGTTTTAGAAACGCACTTTATACAATTATTATTAATATATATTAAAAATACTTATAAGATAAGTAAGGTGATGTCAGTTGAATTAAACTTTTTTCCGTTTTTTAACATAACACATTCAAGAAACTAATAACTAGAAATGAGTAGGGTGATTTTTTTCTACACGTTCGCTTAGAAAATAAATTTTGTGTGGATTGCACATGCTTCGTGATACAGTTTATAGTATATCTGTCATCAGACTGTCATACTAGGGGGAAAAAACGTCATCTAGAAGTAGGAGGACCAAAAAAAATGCCTTCAGCGTGAGTGTACTTTTATTTCACTGAACCTTCTCCTTCTTTACTAATTACATAACTCTACAAAGCCATAACAATATAGTTTAAAGACTCAAAAAATCTCTTGAAACTTGGTACTTATAATTGTCAAACTTTGTTGATGTAGCTCAGCGATGCTAATGATTGCTCTGTCGAAAACATGGAATGCCTTTCTTTCGAAACTTCAGCTATTTTCAGCTAAAAAACTATAAAACTAAAACCTGTTTTTCTCCTGTGTATTAGTCAAAAATGTAAGTGCGAGCGCAAGTGCAATCAACCCACTGTTTGTTTTTCAAAGTGAATGAGCTATCCATAAAAGATTTTTTTTAACTCTATAAAATTTAAATGTGTTTTACCTTTATTTTCATTCAAAAAAAAAAAATAAATAAAAATTGGTCTATGTGAAACAAGCCAAATGGTGCCAACAAAATATGAGAACGAAATGAATTTAATTTAAGACGATAAACAATCACACACTGCCGGTTGATGGTTAGGCTTACTTTTGTTCACATTTTTTTAACATTGTGAAACGTTTTCACTGCCAACCGAAAAATCTTTGTGTGGCGAATTTCTATTTCAAATACACGACACACATTTTTTATTTTTAAAACAACATTAAATGTGAAAATCCTAATTGAACTGCCGCATTCAAAATAAACCATCGACTTGGCAAAACAAACGTATTTTATATTATTTGCTTTTATTTCTAAACCAATCACTTAACACTGCTTAAATAGCTATATTCTTTTATTCCGTTATTTATAAGTTGTTTAGTTTTATTTCTCTCAAACAACTTGTATGTAAATAAATAATGTAGAATTTTATATTGATTTAAATGAGTATTTATATTTAATTCCAATTTATATATGCATAAAATGTATTGATAAATGATGACAAAAAAGTAAAACTATATTTATTATTTTATGAAATGATGCACTGAATCAAATAGTGAAAGAAAAAAATTAATAAATTATATAAAAATTAGCAAATGTTTTAAATTTTAAGACGCTGAGTGTGAATAATGGTGTTTCGTTCCTGGTCTGAGTCTGAGGTAAGTAAGCTTTCAATAAATTTTGTTGCGAAATCGCTGCATATTACTAGGCGCAATTTGATAATAATGAATACCAGACTGAGTTTAATCTCTGTTAAAAATTTAGAATTCTGTTAATTTTTTATCTCTGCCTGCAATTTAAATAAAATCGACGTAATCGCACTTGCCAAGGAATAGGTACATAATTTTACATGATATTGTGAACAAGCTAATGGAATAAGGATTTTCAGTACTGGCCAGAGTAGAGGATCAGCGACAGTGAAATACTAGCCCTCAAGGGGGTTTGGCAGAAGTTTTCAAGTGTATAAACTCTGTTAGGTGTAGATATATCAAGTTTGCTGTGTTAGATTCGAAACTTGGACCTAAGACAACAAACTCTCGACCACGTAGAAGAAGGCAAGTTTTGAAGGGTCGCAGAAAATATTCACAATAACTCTCAAACTTACTTAATTACTTAAGGTGGCGCTACAGTCCGGGGTGGACCTGGGCCTCAGCCAACAAGCTTCGCCAGCCAGCTCTGTCTCTAGCTAGCCGTCTCCAGTTTCGCACGCGAAGTTGGCTGGGTCCCCTTCAACTTGCATGCGCCACCTGAGTCTCGGTGCTCCTCTACCGCACCGTCCCTGGGGTGTGGATTCGAAGATTTTCCGGGCCGGGGCGTTGGTGTCCATCCGCTCTAGATGACCCAGCCATCGTAAACGTTGTGTTTTGACTCTTTTGGCTATATCGGTATCGCTGTACAGCCCGTACAGTTCGGTGTTATATCTCCTCCTCCACTCTCCGTCTATGCAGACGGGACCGTAGAAAGAAGAATTTTCCTCTCGAAGCAGCCTAAAGTGTTTTCATCCGCCTTTGACAGGGTCCATGCTTCTGCATCGTAAAGCAGGACTGGGATGATGAGGGTCTTATACATGGACACTTTACTTGCTCGAGAGAGGGCTTTGCTGTAGCTTACTCTCAAACTACAAAAGGCAATATTCGGAAATGGTCGGCGAGTTTTAAAATGGAACGTAAGAGAGCACTTGCCGTTCGTCTCTAAAGGAGATGGCAGAGAAGTTCAACATTCTCCTGTGCTGGGTGCCAGGGTATAGTGACATTCCAGGCAACTGTGAGGCTGACGAACTCGCCAAACTTGGAACTTCCCTCTCAATTTCGCCTGATGCAAAATCACATAAAACTGGATACAATAGAAAGAACAAATCTCAGATGGACAAGTGGTAGTACCTGTCTAGTAACAAAACAGATTTGGCCTAAGCTAGATCTTAAACGCTCTAGGCGTTTGATAGCTCTTAAAAGATCGCACATGAGTGCTACAATCGGTGTTATTACAGGACACTGTCTGATTGGCAAGCACGCGACAAGGCTTGGTATCTTTTCTAACAAATTTTGCAGGAGGTGCATGCACGAGGAGGAAATAGAGACCACTCACCACCTTCTCTGCACATGCCCCGCTCTCTCTAAGAACCGAAATCTTCACCTTGAAGCTTTCTCTGTAATGATCTTAGTGATCTTAGCACGATTGACCCAAAACGCCTTTTACGCTTCATTAGTAGCACAAAATAGTTCAGCGAGAAGGCAATTTTTTCAGACCCACATGGTATCACAATGGACCTACATATAGGTCTAAGTGAGTTGGGTTCCTCGAACCCGACAGCCACTTCAACCTAACCTAACCTAAGAGCACTGGTGGTAAACCAGATGCAACTAAAAGTCTGGTGGCCGATTGTAAAGCCTGAACAGGAGCATCTTCCAACTTTATAATCGGTATATTTTCTATGAGTACGGCAGTAAGCTGTGTTTAATATTATGAAATGAAAAAGTAGGTTTACTCCTTCTAGTAGGTATTTTATTTCAGAACTAGTAAAGGAGCCTGTCGTACGACACGAACAACGCAGCACACATTGATTAAAATAAAAAATAAAAAATTGGCCTGGGCCCAACCAAATCCCACGCGAGCCGACCACTCTCGCGGTGAGCTACCTAGTCACATAATTTGGACCTGCAAATAGCGCTTTGAATACCTATGCACATAGCACTTTATTGTAGGGGATATTTATATTTTTTTACTTTTAAATTTTTACTTTTAAATTTTTACTATTTATTTTTACCTTTTTACTTTTAACTTAAATTATATGCTTCACCTTTATGAAAGAAGCTTCATTATCAGTATTATAAAGAAGAAGAATACAATTTTTTCGTACTACAAACATACCAAAATTCCTAACCTGGTGAACCCAAAGAATTCTGGAGGAATTGGGCAGGATCTGGAGAGATCCTTTATAAAGGGGAAGCATATAATTTTTCGGGACCAGGCCAGGCAAGTAATACTGTAATGAGCCCAAAGAATTCTGGAAAAGTGGGCAGGATCTGGAGGGATCCTTTAAAAAGAGGAAGCATATCATTATTCGGTACTACCAGGCCAGGAACTCCAATGAACCCAAGGAATTCTGGAGGAAGGGAAGCATAAAATTTTTCGGTACTACCAGGCCAGGAACTAAAACGAACCCAAGTAATTCTGTAATGAGCCCAAAGAATTCTGGAGGAAGTGGGCAGGATCTGGAGGGATCCTTTATAAAGGGGAAGCATATAATTTTTCGGTACTACCAGGCCAGGAACTAAAACGAACCCAAGGAATTCTGGAGGAAGTAGGCAGGATCTGCAGGGATCCTTTATGGAAGCATGTCATTTTTCGATACTACCAGGCCAGCAACTCCAATGAACCCAAGTAATACTGCAATGAGCCCAAAGAACTCTGGAGAAAGTGGGCAGGAGCTGGAGAGATCCTTTATAAAGGGGAAGCAAAGGAGAAGCATATCATTTTTCGGTACTAACAGGCCAGGTTATCGAATAAACCCAAGTAATACTTAAATGAGCCTAAAGAATTCTGGAGGAAGTGGGCAGGAGCTGGAGGTATCCTTTATAAAGGGGAAGCACATCATTATTCGGTACTACCAGGCCAGGAACTCCAAAGAACCCAAGCAATACTGAAATGAGCCCAAGGAATTCTGGAGGAAGTGAGCAAGATCTGGAGGGATCCTTTATAAAGGGGAAGCATATCATTTTTCGGTTCTACCAGGCCAGAAACTCCTATGAACCCAAGTAATACTGTAATGGGCCCAAATAATTCTGGAGGAAGTGGGCAAGAGCCCTAAAGATCCTTTATAAACGGGAAGCGTATCATTTTTCGGTACTACTAGGCCAGGAACTCCAATGAAGCCTAAGAATACTGTAACGAGCGCAAATAGTTCTGGAGAAAGTGGGCAAGAGCTGGAAGGATCCTTTAAAAAGGGGAAGCATATAATTTTTTGGTACTAACAGGTAAGGAACACCAGTGAACCCAAGGAATACTGCAATGAACCCAAGAAATACTCCAATATGTCCAAGAAATTCTGAGGGAAGTGGGCAGGAACTGGAGGAATCCTGTATAAAGGTGAAGCAGTCAATGAACCCAAGGAAATAAGAACATTGCAGAATTTATTAAAAAAAAAAGCCTCTGCCCCTCGACGCAATTTGAACTCCGAACCAACGAAACGCGAGCCGAACACTCTCCCAGTGATCTACCGAGTCACACCGCTTGGACTTGTCATTTGGCGACTGTACTTGACATACTTACGCACATAGCGCTTTATTATATAGGGCAGGGGAGGGGATGGCAAAAATCCGAATTCAGTTTGGCAAAACTAATGGGTTCAAAACTCCTCGCATCCATCCTTCCGATTCAAAGCGCCAGGAAGACCGAACACACCTATGAGAGGGTCCAAGGTATAGCGGATGCGAAGGCCTTCAAAGCGACGAAAACATCGCGAATTCAAAAGCTTTTGGCATAGATAACAAAGGGATAACAAAAGGACATTGCCGGGGGTGGAAGCATATTGTAAGCCAGCCACAGCCGATCAGTAATTATGATTAAATTGCCATTAAAGAAACAATGGTTATAGTAATACGTTTTACAATACTACTTATAATTTACCGGATCTTACCTTTAGTTTTATTAAGCCTCATCACGTCGATGCCTCATCGCGTGAGCATTGAAAAATAATTCATTTTCACAACTTCGTTTACGTTAGGAGCAAGAAATACAAGAGATAAAGGTTTCGAACATACATTACCCGATTTAGACGTATCCCACCTGAACGTTCGCTTCAATCTTTCACATCATGGATACTCTTAAAAAGTTCCGCATCTCTGTTCTATTAATTGTTTTAGTTCTTATATGTTTTGTGTTCGTGTTAAGAATAGTGGCGTATCAAAATACTAAAACAGCTATGTAAAATAGATACTTAAAATAAAGCTCCTTTTATCATAGAACTTTTACTGTGAGCGCAAAATAATGTTGACCTACATACAAAAAAAAGAACCGAAAAGCTGTGTTTGCGACTAAGTGAAGATTGAGTTCAAAACAGAAACTATCTGCGCACTTTTCGAGGTTGTTAATGGTTAAAAAAAATTGCACGATTTTTTTTAAAGAGTTGAGTGGTAAGTCTTATCTCTATAATTATGAAGACTACCTATTGGAATGTCGGTGGAAGAATCATGTGCATTGTCCACCACATGTTTTTGAAGTCATGAAATTGGAACCATGAATTCAGCTTTCCTTTTTTAAGGGCTACTTTACTTGTAATATTAAAAACATACGTCCCAAGTAACACAGAAGCTCTTGTTATGGACACCTAGTTCTTGAATTTTGTTTTATACAAGTAACGGGCCCCTTTCAAAACTCCTCAAACGGACGATTTAGCATTTAATTAAACTTATTTGGGTGCAAAAAGGGTTCCACTTCGAGCTCTTATAGAACTTCTTTGACATACATTTTTAAAGGAAATTGTAGGTACACGCACTTTCATGGTGTTCACCTGTTCACCATGGTGTGCTTTATCTTTTACTTGGGTATACACACTCTTATCTTATTCCCTGCAAGTGTTGATATTTATTAAGTGATACAAATAACTTTATTCATGAACGTGATAAAATTAATGAATAACCAGTGAGAAATTGCTACAGTGCGTACGCTGAAGTTACAGTCCCTAAAACGGACCGTTGAATATCCCATCCTATCCCACATTTTACAATGCTGATTTTATTGTTATTTTTTTAAATTTTATAAGTACGTAGTGCAAACTTCGAATAGGGGCGTAGTCCATCGCCCCTTATTACAAAATATCTATATTAACAATAATTTCCAAAATATATTAAACATTTGAACTATAGTGACTTCCGTCCGTCCAAACGCGGATGAAAACACTTAAGGCTGCTTCGAGAGGAAAATTCTTCGGACGATTTACGGTCCCGTATGCATAGACGGAAAGTGGAGGAGTAGATATAGCATCGAACTGTACAGCGATGCCGACCTAGCCAAAAGAGTCAAAACACAACGTCTACGATGGCTGGGTTACCTAGAGCGGATGTTGGTGTCCCAACGCCCCGGCCCGTAAAATCTTTGAATCCACACCGCAGGGACGGCGCGGAGAGGAGCCCCGAGACTCAGGTGGTGCACGCAAGTGGAAGGGGACCTCAGCCAACTTCGCGTGCAAAACTGGAGACGGCTATCTAGAGACAGAGCTGGCTGCCGAAGCTTGTTAGCTGAGGCCCAGGTCCACCCCGGACTGTAGCGCCACTTTGAGTAAGTAAGCAAGAACTATAGACAACTAGCAAATTGCTAATGTAACGAGTAAAATGCTTGTGGGGTAATAATTTTCAGATAAATTATGGGAGTAGTCTCCACCCCACTTGGTGTTTGACAATCACAAGTCACAACAGGCGTGAAAGTTTGATCGGCAGTTGGGCGCGTGTCACGCACTGTCCAAAACACCGGGTATGTGAAAAGGCACTTAGGGGTCTACCATTATTATTTAACAGTGCTACAAAATATGTGACAAACATAGGGTATAAACAGATTCAATTTACTAAGCAGAAAACAGGGTGCGCACTTTCTTCTTTTCAATTTACTGACTAAAGCAATAAAATTCTGCTTCTTCTGCTTTTTAAGCAAAATTTCGACTGTTTCGAGTTAAATCATTAAAGCCCCCTTTTCCCTGCTTGGCTGTGACCGAGTCATCATCAAACATTAATAATATTTTTTTACTACGAAAATTCGACATGTATGACCTTTAAATGTATTTTTTTGTCTGAGTCCATAGTTTGACCCCCACCCGCTGGAAATAATCCTGTGGGCGCCCATGTGCGTATAACAGCCTCTTTATAACAGCCTCCTGCCAAACTCGTCAGTTTGTTTAGGATGACAATGGGAAACTTATGCTGTTCCGTCAAGATCGACCTCAGCGACCTCTTTGATGTAAAAAGAGGATTTAGACATGGCGAATGCTTAGACAGCGCTGTTATGTGACTTTTTTAACATTATACTTGAGAGAATTGTTTAGAAATCCCGCAGCATAAGAAGAAGAGGCACAATATTTCGAAAGTCCGTATAATTCCCGCATAAGCAGAATTGCAGCATAAGCAGCATTGAAATAACCGAAAGAACACAGCGTGATGCCAGTGAACCCTTCGTGAATATTGGGACGGAAGCAGCGAATATGGGCTTACCAGTAGATGAGGGAAAAACCAAGTCTATGCTGTCATCAAGAAAAAGCAGCAACGTCAATGTCTTGGACGTAGACTTGGACCATAGAATGATATAACGTTGAGTTAGTTTGGGATTTCGTCTACTTAATATATAGAGAGGCGCAACAGCTCGGTGAACCAGGGCCAACTTCTTAACCAGTGTATACTGTACGTGTTGCATTCTTCACATATAAGGGTAGGTACCTAAATTTGTTTGCCAAATTTAAATGGAACTTTTTAGAAGTTTGTGCCCACCTCCAGACCCTCGCATAGGTGCGGGCAATGCGAATCTTGTCTACCTGGGTTCCGCCATAAATTTCGAGATCCCACTGGTGAAATCACACGCAGGATAGCTTTTTCCAATCACTGTTTCTTTGGGCTAAGACGACAATTGAGTAGTGAAGTCCTGGAGTAACTCTGGAGGAACCAAAGGCGATGAAAACGCTTTAGACTGCTTCGAGAGGAAAATTCTCTGTACGATTTATTGTCATACCTACAAAGACGGTGAGTGGAAGAGGAGATATTTCATCGAACTCTACGGACTGTACAGGGACACCAACCTAGCCAAAAGAGCCAAAATACAACACCTGCGATGGCTATAACATATAGAACGGATGGACGCCAACTCCCCGGCCCGGGAGAGTATCGAATCCATCCCGCAGGGACGGCGCAGTAGAGGAACACCGAGACTTGTGGCGCGTGCTAGTAAAGCCGACCTCAGCCAGCTTCGCATTAAAACTGGAGATGGCTAGCTGAAGACAGAGCTGGCTGGCGAAGCTTGTTGTCTGAAGACCAGGGCCAACCCGGGCTGAAGACCTTAAGTAAATTAGTAAGCAAGTTAGTAATATATCAAGACACTAAATTAAGAAAGTGATCTAAAGGTTTTTTTCCTCAAGGACTTTGTTAAGAACACTCCATTTTTTTTTTTTTAATTTTGTCTTTGAAATTGAAAAATATTTGTGCGGGCGCCATGGTGGAATAGTTAGTGGGTAAGACTATTTTGAAAGCTTTCCGGACTCGAACCAAGAGGGGAAAATAAAAGTTTTATTTCACGGTTCCACCTCCGCGTGGCTCTGACAAACAAATTGAAAGGCCTCTCAATATGCTTGATGTGCGCAAAAGTTATAAGTTATCGCAAGACTAAGGATCTAAAGCCTATATGAACAAGGACAAAGAAAAAAGAGCCAGTCTAAAGAAATATTGATAAGGTGCTTGAATGAAGCCAACATTATTTAAACGCTTGCATCAAAAAAGGATATAGTTAGGTACTCAATACATTCTTAACAAAAATTAGGCATTCAATGCAAATGAAACGGGCCAGTTGAAGTGGATACTTTCCTTTTCAGTAGGTATCTACAGATTGTAGTTTAAGGTAGATTGCTGATTTTGCTTTTATTTATTTCATACTAATAAGGTACTTCGCTAAGTTTCAGAGAACGCTCAGTATGACTATGTTAATCTTGTGCAAACCACCAGAGTTACCAGTTCTGATTTAAATGGAAGTCTGGCAAACAAAGTGCCTCTCATGCTTTCCAGTTTATCAGGGCGTTACTCAACCCTCAAAACACTTGTTACACGACCAGGAAGAAACTCCTTTTTTTATAATACAATTAAGGGACTGTCTTACAATATAATGCGAACATAATGTATCTACCACAAAAAACTGTTCATGTTAACAGTCAATAACCGTACAACTTGTCTGTAGTAATCCATTAATTTAGCCTCAGTGCGTATTATTTTTTTACCTTCATATTTGCAAACGCAGGCCTTAACTGAAGGATTGCAAAAAAAAAACTACTACTTCAGCAGATCAAAAAAAAAGTATAATTGTAAACATCATCGTTTGTGCAAATTTTTAAATTTACACATGTAGCTCCCTGTTCGTTTGACAACATTCGCCACACTCGTAACTACTCGTGACTGATTGTAGATACATATTTACATGAAATTTTGCACAGCAAATATAAACAAACAAAAAAATCTGAAACGAGGGGGTCAGTCAGTCGAATAGGTAAAGGCGAAAAATGCGGTGTCCCGTTTCGTTATTGCCTGACCGTTTCATATTTGGTTTTGATTGTATTTTTCTGGTTGCACCGTCAGCGTTATGGCCCAAGTATGAAATTCATAATAAAGCACCTACTGGCGCACTTGTTTGATTTCCACAACAAAGTGTGTAGGTATTAAGGGCGAACTATTTTGTAAAGTTGCAGGCAACCGTCAGAGCTGAATTGTTGAGCAGCATTTGCAAATGAGGAAAAAAAAACATATCAACACAATCGGAGAGAGTTGAAATAAACTTTTCACCCGAGAGCTCCTTTGAAACAAGCAAAAATGCAATAAAAAATTTATTCAACTTTCCAACATTCTACACACAGAGTTTTATGCACATACACGTTCTTGCATAATTATTTATGAAGCTAACGTACACGTGACACAATGCGACAATTTCACATCTCACATGGATCTGAAGTTTTGAAAGGCTCTTGAAGCTGTGTTTTGATTGTAATTAACAAATGGCTCTTTTTTCGTCGGTTGCTAACTAAGTCAAGCCTTCTTTGTTGTCGCAGGAAAATGCGTATTACAAGGCTTAGGCCAGTTTCATTGAAAGGTCCTTTTTTGTCTAACTTATGCTAACCCTTACAAAGTATAGAGTACACCATCACAGCCGAACCCCCAGTTAAGAAACAGGTTACAGCAAATAATTTCGAAATTTATTTCAGTGTGAGGGGAGCAATTATGGGCAAAATAAACCTTTATATCAAACAGACAACCAAAACTCAATTACTTGACTTAGTTTTTTCGAGGCTCCAATTACATCCATTCAAAGCATTTTTTTAAGATGCTGTCAATGAGAAAATAAAGAAGGGGACATCTTTGGTCGTTTGCTTATTTTTCCGAATATTATTATCAAAAATATTTTTTAGTTCCTATTAAAAGTGTTTTTTGTAGCTTCTGCTATAAATCTTTCTATACTTAAAAATTCTACCATTCTTATTTTAGGTGAATTTAGGCATCGCAATTAATTTAGGTTTATTTTTGATAACAAACGGGTTTTCTTTTATTAAAAATTTAACACATTTTGGTTTGTTTATAAAATAGAACAGACATTTTATGGCCCTACCTTTTGGGTAAAGCAACTAAAATGACTTTAAGCGTATCTCGAAAACATGCAATCAAAAAAGAAAAATAGTTACAACGAAAATTTTTTACTTTAGCCCGACAATTTTCGTAGGTTAAAATAAACCCAAGAGCTTTGAATTTTTGGTTTAAGAATAAAAGTGTCAACATTTAACAAAAACTTTATTCTTGATTCAAAAATTAAAAATCTCAAAACAGAAATGTAAACTAATTATTAATCAAAAAGCGAACCAAATGTATCGCTGCTTATATTGGGGAGCGGCCCCTATGGCAAAGCCATATTAAATTTAATTTAATATTGAAAAGTAAAAAATTACAACAATTTACAATTTTACAACATTATAATAGTGGCTAGTCCTGGACTAGCTATGGACTAGTTAGACTGGACTAACTACCGTTAGGGACTAGAAAGTGGGAGCACACGCATTTTTATAGGTTCTTTCTGTATTTTATGGATTAAAAATCCATAAATATACAGAAAGGTATTTTTTTATTTTCAAATATTTTGCGAAATAAATGCCTGTATTTTCCTGATACTTTGGGCACAGGTTTTTTAGTTTCGGGTTTTTAAATTTGCTTTTAAACCGTTTCAGAAAATTTTATGCTACGATGACATTTTTGGAAGATCTTGTTATTTAAATTTAAATTTAAACTTTCTTCACACACCTACTTCACATACAAACCAAATTTCATTACAATAGTTATAGCCGTAAGGATATCAGAATATTATTGAAAAATAATTTTTTTAATGCTTTTGAAGTTCTCGAGCTGATACTATATTAACACCGACCCCTTAATTCTGAATTTAGTGAAAAGATTTCGAAATCCAATTTTGCCGTTTATACTGGATTTTCAGCGTTTCAAATGACAATCGGAGTCAAAATCTGAAATATCAAGTGCTCCATACAGCTAAAATTGTCGTTATTACTTGCTTATTTCTATACCCCATCCCATAGGATAGGAGTTGAGAAAAAAAGTGACTTTCCCTATAAAATTCCCTATAACCTTTCCCTAACCTAATTTCCCTAACCTACTCATGTGTGTGAGCATAAAGACCATGCAAAAGGCAAAAACAGCCTGTTTTGCATAGTCTGTATGCTCACACATATTCGCAATCACGAAAAATAGTCGTGCAATTACGCTCCTACTCTCTTAACAAAGTTTCGAGTTCATATTTTTTTTTAAGCCGATTTGACTTGTTTGTTGTTTCTATGATGAACATTTTTATACCCCAACCCATAGGATAGGAGGTATATTAAGTTTGATTCATAGTTTGTAACATAGAGAAATAATCACCGTAGACCCCCAAGACCTTAAGGGCATATGATCGAGACCGAATTGTAAGTCGAATGAGCCATATCCGTCCGTCCGTCCGTCTGTCGGAAGTTTTAAGGCCTTAAATTTTGAGCTAGGAACTTGAAACTTGATATCTGTTCCTTCTAGGTCCCGAAGCAGTACAAGTGTAAAACTTTTTGAAATCCGCCCACTGACACGCCCACTTTATTTATTAGCATGCAAAAAAGTTATCGTAGGAAGCTGAAATTTGATACGCAATATCCTCGCGTATTGTGATTGGCTTTTAAAAAAAAGCGAAAACCGCCCCCTTGTAGGCGTGGTCATATTTAATATGCATTCCAATAAACGGCTTTTATTTGATATATTTGCTTTAAATCCAAAAAACTTGCACCATAAAATGTGCAGATATGTACGTAAGCCATCAACTCAAATAAATTATTGTTGCCACGCCAACTTTTGGGGGCGTTTTAAGGTAAAAATCAAATTTTTAATATAAAACTGCGATCAACACGTGTAAACTGCATCCGATAAAAAATATGATGAAAAAAAATTATGTTATTGAAAAAGGGGTTGATGCCACGCCCCTTTTTTAAGAAAGAAGATTCTTAACTGACAAATTCTTAGCACAATTAAAGTTAATAGAAACTGAAATTTACCAACCAAGATTTTTGACGCATTTTGGAGCTTGACAGTGGTCAATTGGGATGGGGTATCCAACGATTCGCGTAGGCGGATTGTAACCCTCCCTAGTTAGTTTTCAAATACGTCCCAGAGCACTTTTATCGATTTATATCAATTTACAAGCGCTTTGTTTGAGTATTTTCTGTCAACTGCACTGAATTCTCTTAAAATAAGAGAATCGGAAGCTTGAGAGGTTTGTTCCATTCGACAAACTTCTAAATGCCCAGGCAAAATTCAGCATTTGACTGAAATTCAACATTTATAAATCCTGAAAATATTAGCGAAATGCTGAACATTTAGCGTGAAATGTTGAATTTAGCTTAAATGCTGAAATTATCGCGGTGTTAATGTACTATAAATCTCAGAATCTGATAAGTATTCAACGTTTTTAAAGATTTTTCAAACAAAATTGTTTTTCACGACTTATTTCAAAAATACATCAAAACCGCAATTTGAAAGCTTTTTATCCATGTTTTTTTTTTAGCCTTTGCTTATGCTATGATTGCTTTATACGTTTGTCCAATATCGGCTTTTTGAATAAAGTGATAAAAAAGATATAACCTTAAACACGTTGCAAACAGGCACATACTTTCCATTGAATATTTCTCAAAAATGTTTCAATATTTTGTAAAAATTCGATTTTTTTATGAAAATTGGTTTTTTTTTTCTGTTTCAATTTTGTTCTTCCTGGCTGTAAAACTTTTCAAGATAAATGTCAAACTACTTTTTGTCTTTTTCTTAATTTATTATCTATTTACTATCTTTTCCTCAACGGTTAGTAAACCGTTAGGTGTGAAGGATTGGAGAATATTTTACTTTTCAAATCCAATTTTGGAAAACCAGAAAGTGAGCAAAGTGAAAAATATAGCCTTTTTATGTGTAATGTACCTATTAATAAAAATTTTGGATTGAAATCCCCGCTTTTAAATTTAAAAAATAATTTATGCTGAAACAAGCCCACAAAAGTGGGCGAATAAGTATAGTGTGTATTCAAAAGCTTGGGAGATGCTAATGTTTTAATCCTTTTTACATAAAATTATTAAAAAAATGTAATTTTATGCTAAAATTTAATAAAAACTGGACATGGCTCATTTGTGCAATTTTTTCCATTGCCCTATAGTTTGTTAATTACAAAGCCTTACTTTATACCAAAATTTGGGGCGCTGACACTATCAGTATATTTAAAACGTGACTTAACGAACTTCTTACGATCTTTTTTACGAACTAACAGGTTTTTTACGAACTTACATGCAGGCCTGCAGTGGGCGTGTCGGTAATCGGGTTTTAATGAATTTGAAACTTAATCTGTAGAGCAGTATTTCCGGCTAGCCACCCTTTATATCAATTCTCTAACTCAATATAAAAACCTTAAAGCTGTTTACATACGGACGGATGGACGCACGTGGCTTAATCGTTTATTCTGTCGGTCTCACGATCATACCACTAAAAAGATCTTAGGAGTCTACGGTCTACGGTGATTATTTCACTGCGTTATACATTAAACTTTATATTCCCTGGGTAGAGTTCAAACAGCTTATCTAACCGTTTTATCCAAAATCCCTGAGCACAGAATTTAAGAAAAATAACCAATGCTTTTGCAGACACTTGAAAAAATAAACAAAAAAAACGGAAGGCAATTGAGAAAACATTCGAAATAGTCGTTTAATGGATTTGAAATCTTCTTAAAAAGGTCAAGATAAAGATAATGTTTTTTAATTTGTCGCCTATTCCTGCTCCCGATGTGAATGTCTACTCCCATGCACCAGAGTGCCAAAGGCTGAAACTTGCTTGTTGCAACTCTTCGCAAGAATTATCCACTCCTACATTTAATTGTAACATTAATTGTAGTGACAAATGTTTTTTGATTGAATCTGTGATAGAGTTTAAATATTTAGGACTTACTTTAGATTCAAGATTAAGCTTCGCTTATCATATAGGTTCCTTGAGGAGGTATTTCCGTTTCACCGTTAGACATTTTTACTATCTAAGTAATATATGTTCAGCCAATTTGTTAAAAACCATTTACTATGGCATATTTCAATCAAAATTACAATATGGGATCACTTGCTGGGGAGGCGCGTATATGAACAAAATTCAGCCACTCTTGGTTCTGCAGAAAAGTATGGTGCGTAGATTACTCCGCAAACAAAGTAGACATCCTTCTTACCCTTTGTTTCATAACTTGAAAATTCTTCCTGTCCGTCATTTGTATTGTTTTAAGGTATTAAAAACTTTCTTTATGAAGTCTGGTAATCGCAATTTAAGAATTATTTCTAATTATAATTTACGTGGCAACTTTTCATACTCAGCTAATGTTCCTTTTTTCCGCACCACAGCGTATCGTAATTTTTATAAAATTTCCTCGATTCGGCTATTTAACAAACTTCCAGTATCGTACAGATCGGCTTCTCTAACTGTTAAATATCTTAATCTTGTAAAAAAGTGGCTTCTTGGTTTTAACTTTGCTGCCATTGGACAACTTCTGTCCGAGTATCTGGTGTGACTTAATAAATTTAGTTTTTTCGCTTGATTTTCTCTCAAGTATTAGGTCTTTCGATAAGATTTTCTTTCAACTTCAAATGTAAATTTAATGTATTTTCTTTTGAAACCGCAAGTATGTAATAAAGGTATGCATTGTTTTTATTTTGCTTTTAAGGGTCACCCCATGAGTAGTGGCCATGAGTAGCGTGTGTGCCTATTACGCGGAAGGTCTGTGTTAGAATCCTACCATGCGTCGTCAGCCAAAAAACAAAGGCTCGTTCTCTTTCACGGTCCCCACCTCCGCGAAGGTCAGATAAACCCTCCGAGAGTAACATTTGTCTTGAAAAACTTATCAAAGTGCAGTTCGAACTCGGCGAAAAGTTTTAGCATGTAAAAAATACAACGCACACAGCATGTATGGCTTAAAAGTATGCCCTAATTCACCTAGTGCTGTTGCACCACTCTATTTTTTTATTAGTCAAAGCACAGTCAAAATGGGCCTCACGATACAAAGAATATTCACGTCGATTTTTGTTTAAAAAAAATATTGGCTCGATTCTATAATTTTTTAATTTTTTTTTGCCCTACAAAAACCTTGTGTGATTAACCTTAACCTTGTATGATTTCATACTTGACGGTCGTTTTTACTACCAAGTCGCTTCGGTCCACAAACATCTTCTTCAGAAGCATAAAATTGAAACTGTATTGAAAAACTTCTGTTGTCAATCATTTACGGCCATGTTTAAGCCGTGTCGTAAGCAAATCTACAATGAAAGTAGTGACGGAACGCACTATTACTATTCTTTACTAATATTTTTTGTTTAGAGTTGAGGCCTCTCTTCTCAATAAAAAATCATTTACGATTTTACACTCCTTTTATAAATTCAAACTTAGTAACTTTAATTGCTTTTTGTTGCTTCCAGAAAATATCTTTTTTTAAACAATGAAGGATAGGTACAATGTTCACCGATAAGATATGCTTATGAAAGATCGCAAAACAATCAGTCGGGGACGCAGACCATTATTTCTGAAAATTCAATAAAATCTGCGGGTGTAACAGCCAGTGTTTCCAGGAAACTCTGTCTTATTTGTCGTTACAGAAGCTAGAGTTACACATTCCCCAATTAAGAAATAAAATTGATCTGTGACGTTGTGTAGGGATAAATTTTACAAATGAGACACAAAGATAGAACCAGTTGCAATATCTTTGCCACCTGCAACTCCATTGCGCATCTCCTCCGCCCACATTAATAAAAGTGAACAATTTTATAATCCCTCATTCAAGTTTTCTTAGCAGAAAATTTTAAATTTAATTATTGCCACCGATAAGACGGAAAAGTCTACAATCTAGAAAAAAGTCAAATTCTTCCGAATTACGATACTTAACGAGGCAGATTTAATCAAAACATTACAAACGTGTGATAAACATTTTATCCTAATTTACTTAATTAGGTTTTCCTGTTAAATCCTTACAAGACGAACTAATTTCGTCCCAAATTATGTATTTTATATTTTCGCGCTTACACACACAGGTCTGGTTGATAACAATAAAACCCAAAAAGCTTGGTATGGCAGGTATGCACCTCCTACCCTCACTGAGTATTTTTTAGAACCTATTTAAGAATTTTAAGGCAGGTACTTTATTATTTTTTTTAATGTACTTATCCACATAATTTTCTGTCGGTAATCAATTACTTTTTAATTCCCTTGTGCTATATCAAGAGCTTAAAATAAGTTTTTCACAATAACTTTTAAGCTGATTATTCACATCATAGTAACGATTGTGCTGCGTTTGTAAACTTTTGTAATCAATAGAGTTAACGTACCTTCTCCTCTATAGAAACATGGGTTCACCCGTTTTTGGGCAAAACTTAAAGTGTTATTGAACCCCCATCCCAGCAAAACCAGTTCCTATATTCACACGAACCTGGCCAATATCATAGAAAAAAGCGAACTATTACAAGCACAGCCATTCATACCAGGTTCCCGAAAAAAAAACCACTCTTATGCATAAATTTGCCCACTCGAGGAGAAGGTAATTTTTTATAGCCTTCGGCTGGAGAATGGTCGGGTAATTGAGGCATCTATCTTTCAAATCCCGTGGACACATCCCATGCGGCAAACTATTAGTTAACACTGCGATCAGTGAACGCAAACTAGAGGCTTTAAAATTCAAGCCTAACCCAATGAAAGGCAATTGTTGTTATATGGCTGGCTTCGTGCGTTTACCGTCACATGACGATCACAATAAGTGTGCCGGTCATTGGGTTTGAAGCTGGCCACAATACGTGCCGTAATCTTCTCAATCAGTCCAACAAAAGTGAAACAAATCGGTTATGAAATCAGATCTTTCACGGAATTTACTGATTGGCTTATGGGTGCGCTTCCCTAATTAAACTATCCGATTTAGTTTTTTGATAGTCAAGCCGCGAATGGCATCATAACGAGGGCGTAAAGAGCGCTTTTGTCTAGAAATGTAAACATATAACAGTCATATGTCAGTGGCGTCAACAATCATTGAAAGCTCGCACACCAAGTATGTACTTAACGATTTAGTGGAAACTCTTTTAATACTTTCATTAGCACTTCGATGGTAATTAGTAAAAGTGATCGGAAAAAGGAAAGGTGCGAGATTTTGGGATTTGGACTCTGACAAACAAACGTTTTGGTCTAGGTCAGCCTACGCAAACACATCTGGTGCCCTTTTTAGTTTGTTGCAAATTTATTATGCCGATTTGGTGTTAATTAGTTTAATGCTTATAAGGCATTCTCTTGTGTTCACTTTTTGAGTTTTATGCTTAGCTAAAAAGAAGTCTGCAACAGTTGATGGTGTTGTATGCCATTTTAAGCTTTCTACACGAAAATGGGTTATCTGATGAGATGTCCATTTTTTTGTAGAATATCTTGCGGTAACAAAGCTGAACCATGAGCTCTGTTAGTCCAAAATCCAATTTTTGACTCTGTATCTTGTTGAGTTAGAGTGACTTTGTCTCAATGCTCGGCTTCAGCAACAATTCGGGACAATACTTTTGTGATCACATTCAGAGACGGATTATTTTGTTTGATCACATTTGATTGTCACAAGAAATGAAAATCACAGATCACCTAAGCCGAGTCCGCCTCAGGCTTTTCACTCAACTTGAAAAAAAAAAAATGCAAGGTTTCGCAGGCTCACGTAATAACTCAGCCCGACATAACGATACAACTCGGCGGCATGGGGGCACAACTGCCCACTTTCAAGTGTTCACTGCTGTTGGAATCTCTTAGACATAATTTCAAATCATTGTTATGAGTGATCACAGTTTTAACAAAATAAAAAAATGTCACGTCTTTAATCATGTATTTCAACCAAATGGGAAAGTGCAACAGTGCGTATGTAAAAACTTTAGTCCGTCTGCGACAGATTGCAAATTGGCCAAAAGAGGAAACTGCCACACCTCCAAAAAGTGGGCGGAATATAAAAATATAACTGTTGAATGCTTTATAATTTAGGAGGTTGCATACATTTCGGATTAAAACTCCGCCTTTTTAGCTAAAACCAGTGAGTAAGTGCAACAGTGCGTATGTAATGGCTTCGGTCCGTCTGTAACGGACCGCGGTATACCCTATTTCTATTCCTATTCTCCTTTCCATTCAAATTATCCCTTCCATTCCTGTTCTCTTTTCCATTCGTTTATTTTCTTGTTTTCCATCCCCGTCCCGTTACCATTTGCATCATTTTAATTAGAAACAAAAAATTATTCCTTATAAGTTTTTGTTTACTTTTTCTTAGAAAGGGCATGGCATGTCCAACCCCTTTAACTGAAAGTCAACATTAGCATAGAAATATCCAAGTTTGCGGCTAAAATGCACGCAAAACTGAAATTTTTTGGTTCAAATTCAATAATTTTGTGAAATCGACCTTTAAAGATGGGCGTGACCAAAAACTTTGTATGAACGAAATCTGAAAGAGTATCAGGTGTACTTTATGTGCTAAATTTTATTTCTTATTCTATCCCTAGTAAAGCTAAAAGCAGTCGAAATCCATGTTTTTCTGGAAATTTATAGGCCTCTAAATGTGAGCGTGGTCCAAAACTTTGTATGAACAAAATGAAGAGTATTTTTTACATAACATCTTAAATAAAAATTTTTCGATCTGGAACAAAAATATTGAATAAGTTGCATTTGAACAATTACTCTTAATTTCGATCCCAAAAATGCAATTTTTTGGTTAGAATTCAACAATTTCGTAATATCTACCCCCAAACATGGGCGTGGCCAAAAAATTTGTAGCAACAGAACGTAGTATAGAACACGTTAAAGCTAATGTGCTAAATTTTATTTCTTATTCTTACTTAAGTCAGGCTAAAAAGTAGTCGAAATCCATGTTTTCTGGAAAATTAGAGGTTTTTCCTTAATTCTGCCTCCAAATGTGGGCGTAGCCTGAAACTTTTTATGAAAGAAATTAAAAAAAAGTGCTTTCTACATAATATATTGAGAAAAAAATTTTCGATTTGGAACAAAAATATTGAATAAATTGCATTTAAAAGATTACACTTTCAATCGATGCCAGGCCCCGGTCTGTGGACTTTATTTTTATTTTTTATGACTTGTAATCATTCGAAGATGCTAAATAATAAATTTCAGCCTTTCACGACGTCTTACAGTCTTGAAATCACCGCAAGTTGTTGCACAATTGTGGGCGTGTCTGTGGGCGGATTTAAAAAATTTTAACACTTGTATTGCTTCGGATGACAGAGAGCTTACGTACAAAATTTCAGCTTCCTAGCTCAAAATGTAAGGCCTAAAAATTGGTGACATACGGACATACAGACGGACATGGCTCATTCGACTCAGAAGTCGGTCTCGATCTTATGCCCTTAAGGTCTTGGGGGACTATCGTCATTAATTCTCTATGTTGCATTATCGCCTGAATCAAACTTAATATACTCCATTCCTGTGGAATAGGGTAAAAATATCACCAAAGTTTATTAAAACAATATTCATGCAATTATTTGCTTGCAAATTTTTTCCAAATTTCATTGATATCCATTTAATTGTCTCTTTTCATTTGACTCGCAATTTTTGCACGCATTCAAGCTTATCTTGGATATATCTAGCAAATCTGGGACGATAATCTTAACACGCTTATTTGTTTAAAATAAACTAACACTAGTACACGGGTTTGGTTGGAGCTGTGTTTTCTCGGAAAGACTAAATCTTAGTCCCTCTTTCCATCCTCCGAATCATTGTAATGTTTTTTAAGCTGAAATTATGGCGTTAAAGGAAGTATTGTCCTGTTTTAGGAATAACGTTATATCTGCCAAGTATGCATGAATGTTTTTCGATAGCCACGCGCCCATAAGGTGCCTGGAATCAGTATCTATAATCTCTGAAGGAGCCCTTAACTGCCGATCAAAAGGGATGTCGGAGCAGTTCAACACTCACCTGTATTGGGTGCCGACTCCTCATCAGGCATTCCAATTTCCACATGCATGCAAACTCATGTTTAAACTGGATGCAATGGAAAGAATAAACCTATATTGTGACAAAACAGATATGGTCAAAGCCAGATCGCTTTTATCAGATTACATATTAGTGCTACGATCGGTGTCATTATACAGGACACTGTCTGATAGATAGGTATGCAACAAGGCTCGGGGTTTATTCCAACGACTTCTGCAGGAGCTACATGGATAAGGAGACTTTCCACCTACTCTGTACATGCCCCGGTCATTCTGAGAAACGAAATATTCACCTTGGAGCTTTCTTCTATTATGACCTTAGCATTCTAGACTAAACACTACCGACCCAAAGCGTCATTAATATCTCGAAATGCTTCAATGAGTAGGAAGGATTTCCAGATCAGGTATCACAATGGACCTATGAAGGCCTACGTACGTCTGTTTCTTTGGACCCGACTGCCGCTTCAACCTAACCCAAACTAACCTAGTCCATGGGCTCAAACCTGCCAAATCTTTGGGAACCCTATTCCAATCGTCCCTTGTTAAGATCGGAATCGCGTTATATATTTTAATGATAAGAAAATATTAAAAGCTGTTTATCCAAGCTGAATATCCTCCAATGAAGGGGGCGTACAGCACCCTCTTTTCATCCGAACCTTCGTTTTTTTAACTTTTCATAAAAAGTTGGTTACATGCATAAACTGCATCATAAGTGGTGCGTCCATATAAGGAAAAATTACCTTTTATGGTATAACTCCGTTGTCGCTCCGTCCGTAGAAAGATGAAATTTAGTACACTTATAGAGTCCTTGCAAAAAATGAGAACGCATACAAAAGCATTTCTTTTGTTATACACATAACGGAATAATTACAGTTTGAATATTAATGGTAACGAAGACAAAAAGTGTTTTGGTCTTATCTTGAAAACTTTTACAGCCAGAAAGAAGAAAATTGAAACATGGACCAAACAAATATGTATCGGGTTTTTGAACATATTGACTCTGCTCCTTTTAGAAGAATTCACATCGGTGTTCACTTGCATGCCCTTCACTTTTTATCGCAGCATGATACGATTTGGAAGGCACATCTAGTATTGTAAAAAGGAAGGATAAAATAGGCTGACTTTAAATTTCTGGGATAAGACCTCACCGAACCCTTGAAAGGCATAAGGTCATAGTGATCAACACCGCCGCACAATTATTTGCACTTGCAGGCGACATTGACATAATCCGAAGAACACAGCGTGACGTCACTGAAGCTTTCGTGAGTATTGGTACGGTATATTGGTGTCTTCAACTTGACCAAAAGGCATTTTGAAAAAAATAGTGAAATAGAGGTTATCTCACATTGAAGCCAGTAGTGGACGTGGCCGTTGACCGATTGAGCACATTTTCACATTTTGTTTGTGCAACAAAAGAGTCAATCCGTGTACCAAGTTTCAGCTCTCTAGCTTGATCTTGAAGACCTTAAACCTTCACACATACGACATACGGAAGGACGGACGGACGAACATGGCTTAATCGATTCACATGTCGGTCTCGATCATATCTCTAAAAGGTCTTAAGGGTCTACGGTGATTATTTCACTGTGTTACAAACTATGCATTAAAATTAATATACCCTCGGTCGGGTATAAAAAATTATATGACATTGATGATATTATCAATTGCTAAATTTGTGACATACAAAATTTTAAGCACCGCCCACTTTTAGGGGGCATTTTTAGGATAAAATGGTTTTTTTTTCCGAAATAATTTTCTGCTTTTGATTGATTGATTTTAAGTTTTAGCTAAGGCCCAAATTTGGGGGCGTGGGTTATACAAATAATATACGAATTCGTTATTTTAAATTTTAAAGGTTTTGGGATATACCGCGTTAAAAATAAATTATGAGTGCAAACCGTACTCACCCGAACGTTTCGCTTAAATTACATTAAGCGTGGTCACCAATAAACTGCCTAAAAATGCTTTTGGCGATTAGCACTATGCAAGTTGCAGCGGTGCGTAGGCGGTAGTGCTGTCTCGTTCTCTCGTTGTTGTGCGTCAGGTGGCTGAGAGCAAACAGTGCCAATTGAGCAAACAGTGCCAAAGATGCCAATTCGCAATCGACGGTGATGAGCCGATTATTGGATCCCATGTTCGCGACAATTTGAAACTGTCGACGCGATTGAAATTTTTGTGACGTTTTATCTCAATCGCTTCACGAACAAGCCGTGGGATGTAATGCGACTCCCGAGCCAGTATCTTAGCCTGGTCAAATCTGATCCAATGGTGTTCGTTGGGATGGTCTAAGACATGCTCGGCTAGAGCGGATTTTTCTCGCTGCTGATTGCTCACAGCATTTATATGTTCTTTTAAACGGGTCGAAATACTTCGTCGCGTTTGTCCAATGTATGATGACCCACAGCTGCAAGGGACTGCGTAAACACCGGGAGTTGGGAGAGGAAAGCGATCTTTGGGTGATTGTAGATAATTTATCACCTTTTTTGGCGGTAAGAAGGACGTTTTCACACCGTATCGTTTTAGAATTCGACAGACTTTGTCCGTGACACCTTTCACGTACGGTAGAAAGGCTCTCTTGTCCAACTCATTGCAGTCTTCTTGTCGCGACAAATTTGGCTTCCATGAACGTTGTCTTTTCGAGTAGCCGTTCGATTGAAGGACGTTGTCCAGAAAGGTAAGTTCAGCGGCGAGATGCTCTGTATCACATACATTGTAGGCTCGCTAAATAAGTGTGGAGACAACAGATCTCAAATTTGCCGGATGATGGTGAGAGGAAGCATGGAGGTACCTGTTTGTGTGTGTACCTCTTCTGTAAACTGTGTGTCCTAATGTACCATCCGATTTCCGCGTTACTTTAACATCCAAAAACGCAATGGATCCATTCTGTTCTTGTTCTTGTTCTTGTCGTGAACTTTGTTTTCGGATGTTGTGAGTTAAAATGGTTCAAAAAACTCATTAACGCGGAAAGTTTAATGATGCAGAAAGTGTCATCAACGTACCTCAACCACACCTTTGGTTTCTCTTTGCAGCTATTCAGAGCCTTCTTCTCAATATGCTCCATCCACACGTCAGCAACTAAGGGAGCTAGATGTAATCCCATAGCTACACCATCTTTCTGCAGATAAAACTTCTGGTCGAAAGAGAAGAAACCCGATGATAGGCAAAATTCCAAAAGTGGTATGTGTTTTTCGTCTATACTGGAGGTTGGGATTAGTTGACGAATTATACTCAGAACTTCCTGCACTGGTACATTTGTAAAGAGTGACTCCACATCGAAGCTTACCATCACGTCATCCGCCTCAAGTCTTAGACCACTAAGAATTGATACGAAGTGGGAAGAATCATTAATATGATGTTCTGTCTTCCCAACCAATGGTTTCAGAACCTCCACCAAATGCTTAGATAGTAAATAGCAAGGCGCGTTGATCTGACTCACGATTGGTCGCATCGGATTCCCTTCTTTATGCACTTTTGGCAGCCCATATAATTTCGGTGGCTGCATGCAATATGGCACAAAGCGTTTCGATGGCAAAATCGCTTTGTTTTCTTGGATAAGCTGCGACACTTTCCTTAGAACACGAGCTGTAGGATCGTAATTTACAGGCCTATATGTGTCCCTGTCTTCGACCAAAACATTAATTTTGACGAAATAGTCACTCTTATTCATGACAACAGTCGAATTTCCTTTATCCGCTGAGAGAATGACAATGTTTTCATCTCTCCGCAAAGAACTTAGTGGAACTCAAGGAACCATTTCATTCCTACTCACATTGCTTGACGATGGTGGCTTCGTTCGTCTAATCAAGACCGCTATGTCTTGCCGTATTGTTTCGCTGTCGATGCTGGTGAATTTGTTTCGGGCTATGCACTCTTCCACACTTCCAATTATGTTTTCGATGGGTACACATCGCGGCGTTGGGCCAAAGTTCATTCCCTTGCTGAGAATGCTTTTGGCTGACTCGCTCAGGCTCGTGTTAGACAAATTCACAACAGATTTTGTAATGTCGACACTGTTTGTGTTGACATCTAGCGGTTTGGCTTGCGCACTGTGAAGTAGAGCGAATTTTTGTTGTTGTTTCTGCGTGCACAATTCTCGCGAACATGGGATCCAATAATCGGTCCATCACCGTCGATTGCGAATTGGCTAGCCAGCCCCAGCGACACAGTGAGCACTGTTTGCTCTCAGTCACCTGACGCACAACAACGAGAGAACGAGACAGCACAACCGCCTACGCACCGCTACAACTTGCGTAGTGCTAATCGCCAAAAGCATTTTTAGGCAGTTTCCCGGTACGGTTTGCACTCATAATTTATTTTTCACGCGGTATATCCCAAAACCCTTAACATTATGTCTAACAACCGCCAAAGCCTTGTTTTAAGAGGCTTACCTTACCCACACAACCTTATTAGGATAGACTTGAGAGAACAAGCATACCCCCAAATCATAACCATTTCCCCAAAAAAACAAAACTAAGAAACTTTCAAATACCCACTTCCAGGTCAATGGCAAATTATTATCTTCAGTACATAACAAACCCCCCCCCCATCCCAAAAGATGATCTACTTCATGCAACAATGATAGAAGCAAAGTGCATAAAATGTGAAAAATTAAATAATCATACCGTTATCATAATAAACAAAGTAGTGGCCCGCTATTGGTATGTTGTTCCAAGAAGTGGATCAACCTAAAGACAAAGACGTCGGAGATCATTAATCCATAACGATTTGAATGTTGAATCAACATACGGATGATGATCCAAGCTTGTTATAGATAAAGTCTTTACAGTCGATGGCTTTTACCGTAAACAAGGCGGCATACTTAATCCAGTCGCAAAATTCTGGATGAAATTCTTTATACTGAGCAGATTTCGACTAGACCCCCAAATGGGTGTCAAATGGAAACAGTTGGGTTGCCTTACACCTTCCGCGTTTGATTCGAGCCAAGTTTGAATGCAAGTTCTATTCAATCTTAAAGTTTTTTTTTACCTACCCAAAGGTTTAAACCGAACTTGCACAAATTTTTAAGCGGCATCGCTACTCAGCTCAGGCACAAGCAATGTGCCGGCTGTTGGTACAGTGAAGTGAAGGCTTTCTTCTCATCCATCCACATCTACACATTTACCCAGGTGCGCCATTATCGCCACGGTTAATGTGAAGTTCGTTCACTTCCACTTGGGTTTTGTTGTTGCCGGTCGTGTATCGGGCCGTAAGCGGCGCGTACTTCTCATTGCCTCGTCATCCGTAGTCTAAAGCACTAGGTAAGCCAGAAAGCCTCAGCCACAGCCGCAGCCAGTCAGACACAATCCAAAAGGCGGTCAAACTATACTCGAAGCAATCAGTTGGTACGCGATACTCAATCGCTAAAGACGTGTGCTTTTTGGGAAAAAAAAATTTCGGCTTTGAGGATCTAACAGGGAATCTTAAATTTAGGTAACGGTTCGTAGTGTGAAATTGTGTGTTTTGGTGCAGAATCCGTGCTTGTCAGTTATAATTGGATTCGTGTGTCAGTGTCAGAGTTTCCGGATCTGTGTGCCTACCTATACTTTGCTTGAGCTTGCTCACGGACAAGAAAAAAAAACACTGAAAATGAAAATCCGAGATGTAGAGAACGTGTTCCGATACAGACGGATACCTTATCCCAAAAGGTAAGTCTCTATTCTACTTTCAATTCCCAGCGCATAATGTGTGCCACCAAGGAATATGAGGTGCGCGCACATGGGCAGGCAATAAATTCAATGAGTATTCTAGACGATGGCTGCATCCCAGATACTTTGTCTTCCATTCAGGTATTATAACGCCTGTAGAGTCAGCTAGTGGTTTCGGAGTCATTGATGTGTTTTGTGCACTATTTAATCGAAGAATATTTTATGCTAAGAGTTGGTCTAATTGAAAACCGGTACAAATGGGGCTGTAGCGAATGCATTTGGAATACTAAACTGTTCCAAGTTCGCAGATCATATCAGCTGACTCTGCCACCAGCAATGATCTAAAAGCTGGGAACCAAAACTAAGAACGAAAAGAATTACTGTTAGCAGATGGTGTTAATCCAAATGGATGTGCGCTGCCCATGTGCTGTGTACTTACTAAAAGTGATGGCCGCGATCGGGCCACTTATGGATCGGGACAGATTCTCTCTGAAATTGTGCAGATTGTGCAAGTGGTTAGGCTTGATCTAGTTTCGGATTTAATAGGTTTGTGTATTAATTGGCTAACTGTGCGAATGAATCGCTGTTATGGTGCAAGATTGCTATACGCGGGTCTTGGTCTGGCGTGTTTACATGGCGCAGCTTCGATGCTGATGGATGTCTATGCTTGAGGTTTGGCCCCCGGGTGGAATCTGTTTGAAAATCAGTTTACTTTTATTTTGGTCTCTCTAGACTTGGACTTTCTAAAAAATATGCGGACTTGTTAGATATGGGATTGCTAGTCTAAAATTGAATCGTGAATGTTAGGCTATGTATGATTGAGTTGGAGTTTTACGACTGGTTATCGATTTAGTCGGTTTTCATTAAAACTGGTCTCCTTGGTGTCTGTGGGATGAGATTTTTGTTGCCTATCACGAAAGTCTTAAGCGAAATGGTAAATTAAGACCGTCATTTGGGAAAATAGGCAAAAAGGTAGGTAGGTGCTTAATATAATAATTTTTTCGCAGTAGAGGAACGCCAGGCATCTCATGGAGTGGGTAGGTCATAAATGGGTTATAAAGATACCTATTGCCTTTTTAATATTGCAGGTATTGCAGGACTTTTCCTGAGAAATTCATGTTCTATCTCCTGAAATTCATGTTGAGCCAAAGGACCTTTTTGGCTCATAGCTTCTTGTTAAAAAGTGTCTGCAAAAAGTTTGTGACAGAGTAAATTTTTACACCAATTTTCTTACGAATAACATTAAGTGAAGGATGTGGAAATTAACAAGAACTTAGGTAAGCGGTGAGGAAGTTCCATGCTAATTAATGTTGACGAAAATAAATCCGATCAGGGGTAATAAGATTAAATTGTGAAAGTAAAATAAAGGCATAAACTTATTTCTGAGATTTTGTATGTAGGAATGTTATAGCTATGCATACTCTTTGACACTATAGGTCCATTTTGCCTATCACTAAAAATAACATGAGCGGGTTTGGCTTGTTGTCTAACGACATATTAAAAAATTCATATCTCCCTGCTACTTCTAAGGAGGCAGAGTTAACTCTGTAGTTATGCTTCTGACTAGAGTTGTCTCCGATATCTAAATCTATGCATATTTGGAAACGATCAGTGTTAATAAGTGACCCTTAAGTCTTCACCCCTATGGCACCCGGTATGGTGGGAGTTTTGAAACGAATTTCTTTGTTTACGGAATACTTTTTCAACTGATGATTGAATTTTCAAAAAAGCCCTTTCCTTGTTTCAAAGACATCGATTAATCAAAGCCAAAGAATAATTTCTATCCGCCAAAGGATACTGATACTTTCTTTCTTAAAGCAAAGGATACACTTTCCTTTTGGATCTGAAAAATCAGCGGTACTTATTCGAATTGTACGGAAAACAAACGCATGTTCCCTTTTTGAAAGGAAATGTTTTTCTCGTTAAAAAAACAGTTTGCAAAACCTGCTCTCTAAAAAAAATTCTAGAACAACCCTCATATTATTTCACCACAATTGAAAATTTTCCTGTGGTGCGACCGAGATCAAGTAGCCGCTGTACATGAGGTCTTGAGCTCGAATCGCAACTAGGGAATCTCTTAAAACTTTTTTTCCCTGCTCGATATACTTACGTGAGGGAGTGCCAAACTCTTCTCCCATGAGAAAACTCTTAGGATTTACCTTCAAAGGCTGCTCAATCCTTCGTTGATGTATTTTTAACCTCGGTCTATGCTGTTATCAAGAAAGGAAAAGTCTAGAAAGATGATGTAGAACGAAAACTATCTCCAAGGACAAAATACCGAAAAAAACAAAATTCAAAATCCAATAATCGTGAAAACCAAAACTTGTCCAATTAAAAATATGTCGAATGTTCTTTCATCTTATAATTTTTTGAAAAGGTCTCTTATTTTCCAAGTTAAATATGGATTGCGAGGCTATAAAAAAAAAACTTCTTAGCAATATAAAACTCTTTCTAAGACAATTTTACTAATATAAGGCATCTCCACAAAAAAAAAACTGTGAACAACCTAGATTTTTTCCATTTGAGATTTTTAAAACCAATTTTTTGAGTTTTTGTGCACTGTTTGGTTTTTGTCGCTTTAGTAAAGGCTAGTCCCGTTTATACCAATGACATAGGAGGCATGGTGGTGAGAACGCAATCCTTTTGTCATTAATTTGTTCTGTTTGATAATTCTTTCTCCCTTTATCAACTTACTTACTTACTTACTTACTTAGGGTGGACCTGGGCCTCAGCCATAAGCTTCACCAGCCAGCTCTGTCTCAAACTAGTCATCTCCGGCTTACTAGATCCTTTGATCGGGGTGGTCAAAGGATAGACTTGTGCACAGGTTTTCTTTACCAACTTCTGTCTATCAACTCCTACTCTCACCTCCCCGTGGTGAACACCGGCTGCCTAGTTCCTCAACTTTAGTTTGGGTTCCAACCCCTTTGAAAGGTTGTACCCTTTTGGGGGTAGCAGACGAGAGAGGGGGGAGGAGTGTGCCCACTTAGGCAATTCTCCTTGCACCCGGATGGCAGCGGAGGAATTCCTCAGATGGAATCAACGGTGGCGTCCACAGTTTCAGTCAGACCGAACAACTTAATGAACACCTTATATGGGCTACTACGACGTATTCGGAGCTCATGCCTATAAGGAGTGGGCTATATGGCTCTCCTTCCTTAGAGCCAAACAAAGGATCTGGCCCTCCAGGTTAGGGGTCGTGCCGTCGGAGTGACTTCCCGGCCACGTAAAGAAACACCAGTTACGCAGCAAAAAAAGCCTCTGACTCGGACGGATTTACTGTTGACGACCTTTATCAAATTACTTACTTTAATTTAGGTGGACTACAATGTCCGGGATGAACTTGGGCCTCAACCAACAAGCTTCTATAGCCAGCTCTGTTTCTAGCTAACCATCTCATGTTAAACCCTGCGTTGGCCTCTGGACTTTGTTGATAAGGGTCTTACAATAAGACCCTTAAGTTCCTCGAGAGAAGGCTTTGCTGCTCATTAGCTTTATTAGCCCAAACTAGAAGCGATTCAAAAAATCTTAGCACTATGGTGTCGTTGTCTGAATTTGTATCGGAACGCAGGTGAACAGAGTCCCTAACTGCCTCAGGGTTACAGCTGTCTAAGGTGATGTTTTTTCCCAGAAGTCGGTGTTGAGTTTCTCTTATTGATGACAGTGTTTACCTGGCTTGGATTCATTGACTGCTTAGCCCATATTCGCCGCTTCCGTTTCACTCCCAGTACTCATTCATCCGATTATGTCAATCTTGTCTTCGTATGCGAGTAATTCAACAGGTTTTTGAATATTGTGCCTCGGGTGTTGGCGCGGTTGTACTGCGCAATTCCCGCAAGTATAATGTCACAAGACAGTGCATCGCCTTGTCTAAATCATTTTGTGATCAGAGGGGTCGATGAGCTCCTTAACGATCTTCTATTTGATTGTTTGACTGCAGTTAGAGAAAATCAGACGGGTTCCTTTCTTGGAGACCGGGCAAACAATGCTGCGGTACAGTTAACGGGCATGCTTAACTCCAACCATGCGCTCCAGATTATCTAATGCATGTTTCTTATGAACAGTTCGGCAGCTACGAAGCCTTCAGCTCCATCTGTTTTCTTGCACGTAAATTAAGACACAGGGAAAAATCGTCGGTAACTTCTTCTCCCAGGTTGAATGATTCATTCTGCCTGACAGCGGGATTTGGTTCATCGTCGCTGTTATACTGCCTGCTTTTTCCAGATCTCCAGCATACTGACAGCGATTCCACTACGCGATGTTCCCTTGCTGGTGCTATCAGGCTTCAGCTCGAATTTTCCATCCTTGGCAGGTCTCTATAGCAGGTTCACAATTTTGCTGTAGTTCAATTGCCATTTAGTTTTTTTTATGGACCGGCGGAGACTGGGTATATTCCTTTTAAAATCCGGTCAAAATGTTTCTATAGGAAAAAATGGGAGGGTAAATCGATCAGTGAAAAATGGCGGATCACACCTTCTCTGACTGAAACTAAAATATTATTATCAATCAACATTGTAATATTAAGGCTGAGTCCTACACCCCCCTGAAAACTTAAATACATAGTTTCTAATCTTTCTGTCATTCTACATTAAAGGTTAAGGAATCATGAGAAATCAAATACGCGTGGCCTTTAGCTTCCAATTTATGTACTAGTTTTTGTATTGTAAATTCATTTCAATTTGTATGTAAATCACACCGATATAGTGTTCTTCCGTTTCCCTTTTAGTTGTCACAAGCACGGCGCTACACTTCATGACAACTCCAAAATCTGACTCATACCCATCAAACTGTGTCATGTGGAGCGCTTTCTGTTTTCAATATCAATTATCGGGCGCAAATCAAAGAAGGAATCTTAATTGGTTTACCATTGCTGTAATACAAGATAATTAGCACGTTATATAACATTCAATTCATTTGCATTTAATAGCTCCAATTAATTTGTTTGAAGTCAAATTAATTTCATGAATGGCTGCTATACAAAAAATAAATAATCAGCACCTGTCAACAGTGCTTGTTTCTTGTGCTCTCAAGTATCTCGTACAAAAAAAAGTGCTAATGTTAATATCAAGTATCGTTTCCTTACTCTGCTCCAGATTCCCTTGCAAGAGACAGGTATTTCGGTTCAAGTTACAGCAGCATGATGCGTGATAGGCATTACTAGGAGTCACAATGGAAAAGCAGCAACTCTTTCGCTTAAGTGAAAGCATACGTAGCTCAATTTTTTCTCTCAATTTTTTTCTCTTTTCATAAATAATTAGCACCCCAAGGAATAAACAGAAGTCTACCCATTTTTTAGGAATAATAACAGTGAACCAGAGTGCGCGAGTATCTACATGTTTTCACTAAATCTGCCAGATCATGTTGTACCTTCACTTTTCATTTGGGCCAGTGTGTGCACAACCCAAAAACATTTTACTATTATGATTTCTCCCAATTTGACCAAACATGAAGTTTGTAGAAAAAAAACCAAATACAAAGAAAAGTGTAACCGAAATTAATTTGTCTTATTATAGTAAAACGTCTTGTCGTCTTTCAGAAAAGAAGAAAAAAACAATTGAGTACACAAAATGATATAACGTTGTGGATATTTAAGGCCAAATCGACTTCCATTTGAGCTAACCAGACTCTGTTTACTTTTTTCCAAAAACTAGTGTTTATCCAATTTTTAATTTATTTCCGTCTTAACTGTTCTGCGGTTGACAACTGTATCAAGCTTGGCCTAAAACAGATATACTTCCAGCTTATGTAATCTTAGGCCTTTTGCGTTTGTTTGCTCGTCATGACGTTCAGCCTAAAAAAATATTATCTTCAGTGGAGGATAACCATTTTTTTTTTTTTTCAAATACGCAATCAATTTTTTTAATGTATGAGTTAAATTCAATTTGTTTAATGTTTATAAATTAAATCTAAACTTTAAACTTAATAAGGAAAGGGCTCGAACGTAAACTTGTCAAAACTAGTGGGAGGGTTATAATCCGCTTAGGCGAATCGTTGGATATCCCATCCCAATTGACCACTGTCAAGCTCCGAATTGTGTCATAAATCTTGGTTGTTAAATTTCAGTTTCATTTAAATTCAATTGTATTTAGAATTTCTCAGTTAAGAATCTTCTCCCTAAGAAAGAGGCGTGGCAACCACCCTTCTCAATAACATCGTTTTTTTGTTTATATTTTTTATCAGAAGTGGTATACACGTGTTGATTGCATTTTCATATTAAAAATTTGGTTTGTACTTCAAAAAGCCCCAATAGTGGGCGTGGCAAAAAATTAATTCATTTCAGTTGATACCTTACGCACATATCTGAACATTTTATAGTGAAAGTTTTTTCGATTTAAAGCAAATATATCGAATAATAAACTTTTATTAGAATGCATATTAAGTATGACCACGCCTAAAAGGGGGCGGTCTTCGCTTTTTTTTTTAAATGCGAGGATATTGTATACCAAATTTCAGCTTACTGCGATAACTTTGATATTTCATGCTAACAAGTAAAGTGGGCGTGTCAGTGGGCGGATTTCAAAAAATTTTACACTTGTACTGCTTCGGGACCTACAAAGAACAGATATCACGTTTTAAGTTCCTAGCTCAAACTTTAAGGCCTAAAAACTACCGACAGACGGACGGACGGACATGGCTTATTCGACTTACAATTCGGTCTCGATCATATGCCACTAAGGTCTTGGGGATCTACGGTGATTATTTCTCTATGTTAAAAACTATGAATCAAACTTTATATACCTCCTATCCTATGGGATGGGGTATAATTATTCAAAATGGCAATAGTGATTGGGATTAAAGAAACAATTTTTATACCCCATCCCATAGGATAGGAGGTATATTAAGTTTGTCACATAGTTTGTAACACGGTGAAATAATAATGGTAGACCCCCCAGACCTTAAGGGCATATGATCGAGACCGAATTCTGAATCGAATGAGCCATGTCCGTCTGTCCGTCCGTCCGTCTGTATTACACATGGTTTTAGGCCTTAAATTTTGAGCTAGGGTGCCGAAACTTCGTACGTCAGGTGCACGTCATGCGAAGCAGTACAAGTGTAAAAATTTTTGAAATCCACCCAAAGACACACCCACAATCGGTCTAAATATGCAACTACCTCCAGATTTTTCAAAACTGTAAGACGTTCTTAAAGGCATTTGACATTTAGCATCTCTAAGTGAATATAAGACACAAAAATTTAATTGGTAAACCTCCTCTAGTGGGCATGGCATCTATTTTAAGGGTAAATTTTCAAATGCAGTTTACTCAGTATTTTTGCTCGAAATTGAAAAAAATTTGCTTAATAGTTTATGTAGAAAACGCTTAGTTCCACATTTTGTTCTAGACTTTGGGCCCCGCGCACATTTGGAGGCAGAATTGAAGAAAAACCTAAAATTTTCCAGAAAAACTTAATTTCGACTGCCCTTGAGCCTAATTTAGGAAAGCATGAAACAAAAAAAGTAGCAAGTTAGGTAAACAATACTTCCGTCCAGACTTCGTTCATATAAAGTTTTTAGCCACGCCCCCTTTTAGGGGTCGATTTTTCAAAAATATTGAATTTGAACCAAAAAATTGCATTTTTACGTACAAATTAGGTGTAACTTGGAAATATCTTTGGAAATATCTTATAATTAATAGTTTGTAATTAGGGGCGGTTGGACCACGCCCCTTTTCGCATTACTATAAAATGTCAAAAAATAACTATGCCATCAGCATTTTACAATGCGGGATAGGATGGGGTATTCAACGGTCCGTTTTACGGGCTGTAACTTCTGCGTACACACTGTAGCACTTACTCACTGGTTGTAATAAGGGGTGATCCAATTCGCACTTTAAGTTTCCATAGAGTGGCGCAATAGCTTGAAGTGAACCAGGGCCAACTTCTCAACCATTGAAAGAAAAACGCCCTATGATAACAATCAAGCCGTATAGAGGTTCCTTTATTCTGACGTTAAGGCATAGAATGTAGTAGACATACTAGCTGACGAAATTTCGAGACTTTGGTTTTTCTAGTTGTTATAAACTTAAAAAACATGATAGAAGACGACACTTATAGTCGGCACACAGTACCCCGGGTTTGTGTTTTTTTTTCGAGTATGTGCTTTGAGATTAGGTAACCTAACTCAAGTTTTTTAAAGTTAACTAACAAAGAAAGACAATTGTGCATACAAAATTTGGTGATGGATCTATATGGCCGATTCGGGGCTACATTTCAAATTACCTTTTGCTTTGTTTGGTTTTACTTTTTCGAAAACAACATTTGTGTCAACTCGGAAGTTTAATCTATTTCCATCTGAAAATGTGTTTAAAAAAATAGACCTAAGCGTCTTAGTTTACGCATGCTGCCACTTGCCGCACGCGCACTGCGCACAAGCGGAAAGCAGATTAGGCTGACGTGGTGAACTGAATGAAAGGGTTCATTTTATTTGATTATCTAGTATATTACAAACAGCTGTGGTGGGCTAGTTAAGCTTTTTTTATAATCTACACGCGTTAGACAGTTTATGGCAACCCTTTAAATGAATCAACACAACGTGGGTAAAAAGGATAAGAGGAAAGAAAGGATGTACTACAATGACGAGGAAAAACTGCGAGTGGAAGCTTGTGCCACATCCGAGATTCCTCGTAACTGTTATTTTTACCTCTCATAGGTAGAGGAAGGTTTTTATTTAGAGTTTTAGCTTTGAAGATATACCGAGCTATTCACTGTTAATCAAGGTCGTCCATTTAAAAGTTCTTGAAAGGTAAGAAAATAATTGTTTTATTTTTTGGAAATATTAAATTTTTCATCGGCCTGTACAAACATTGTACAAGAATGCCCTAGCCTTCGTCTTCTGTTTAAAAACAAGAAAGAGCACTTGTCAAAGCATTGTAAATTTTTTCGAAAACAAATTAACATTAAATGACACAAAGCAACTGAATCAATAAAAAATTTTGTCAAAGGAAATAAACGTATTACCATGAAAACAAAAGACAGAAAAACATATGTATATATGTGCAGCTATGATTCCAACTGAATCAACAAAGTCAATCAAACAATTGTCACTAAATTGAAATTGACATTTGTTTAAATTTTTTGAGCTGATCTGATGTCTTCAAAAAATTTTCGGCTGTGTATATTCGAAATTGTTATCTATAGCAGAAATTTACAAATGTGACAGACATGTTTGCACCTACGCGTAAGCATATCAAAATGTTCGATTGAATAAGATAAAGTGAAGCTGATTTACTTTGCATGAAAACAACTAAGGGAGACATTCGTATACTGTGAAATTCCTTTGAGGGTTGATTTATTATTATTTTTTAGGTTTTATTGTAGCAAAATAATTGAATTCTTTAAAGGCTTTAAGCTTTAATAATAATTCTTAATTATAATTACTGACGTATTTGTTTTTAAATTTTTTTATTTTATATTTATTAGGACAGTATATGGAGCTCGCTTAATATAGAAACTGATATGAGCTTATTTCAGAAAAGTTTTTGAACTTGATTTCGAGCGACAAAGAAGTCTCTTGAGGTTCCTTGTGTCACTCGGCATCAAAAACGTCATGAAGAACACCTCTAAGAATGGAACCGTTGTTGTAGCAGTCTGGCCACGCAGTGGACCTTTTTGAGTACAATACTCCTGTAAGCTTTTATAGTACTCATGTATGAATTCGACTGCCTGCGAGTTCGTCTACTACTTTTGAATACTTCTAACAGTAAAGATCCAATTGTTAGCTTTATTTTCTTAATCTGCCTTTCGCATACATCAGGTGCATGACATCTGGCTGAGATCCCCTTTTATACCTTCTATGTACTATCAAAAATCTTTTATTTTTTAATATCCTTATACCGGATTCGATATCTTTGTATCGATCTGTTTTTCAGACAGAACACTGGACTCCTGTCGATCGTAAGTGTAGTAACCTGTGACAACTCCAGCATCCCATTTGTCTTCGAGGTGTACTTGTTTTTTTTTTTCTTCCGTTATTGATGCGGTGAACATGAACACTACCATTGGAATTAGGCAACTTTTCCAACCGTTCGATGTCGGCAATTTGGCATACAACTTTGGCAGCATTATCCACCATGTCTTCAGGGCAATTCGGCAGCAATTATTCTAAGCACAAAAGTCAGAGCAAACAACTTCTCTTTGTTGTCTTAGTTGCCTTATCATCATGCCAACCTCGAAATGCCTGTATAAATTAGACATGTTAACTGTGGAAGACTGGTGACTTTTCTTTGCCATGGGCCGTCGCGATGGTCATTTATTCAAGACCTTTTATTTTTTTTTAACATTTTGCCTTCCTTGGCCCGCTGGTTTATTTCTGGTTTAACTTTGTTTAGTTTTTTGTTTATGGTTTTAAATTTAAAATTTAGAAAATGGCTTTCGCCATATGGGAAAAACCCAACAAAGCATCCATGACAACTTCAGAGGAGAAGCCCACATATAAATAATTATTTTTCCATGTAAAGTCGAACCTGGCTTTAAGCTGGCGTCAAATGTTCTATGCGACGTTTGTAGTAGAAACAGAATTGATTCGTCTCAACTCCGTTTTGCGACTTAAGTCAAGCCGAAATGGTGCATGGAATTCAGGAGTCGAATTGACAGATGTTATGTTGTCAACTGTTGCCAAACAATATGATGCCAAACCAACAGAGGTTTTGTTGTGTTTAGCTCTATACTCAATTACTCATCTGCCAATTGAACAAAATTTTAAACTTATTTGGACTCGACTACTCGACTCGTTGTACTCTGTGACGCGGATCGAGTACTTCTCGAATACTTGTCTACTGCACTCTTGCACGGATTCGGGCAGTTTTTAGGTTTTTTAGTCGGTAGACTATATACATAACTTAAACTTGCGGCCTTTCCGATTGGCATTTCCGAAACGTCCAGAATCCTTCTGAAGTCTTCTGAAGCTGTTTTTCTTGACACTCGTTTGACAGTTCCTCTTCTTAAAAGATGAGAAATTTGATTCTGGCAGTCAATTCAGAATACAAACTAGAAGGACGCTTATAATCATGAGCACAAGCATCAAGTTTGATAGCCTCCATAGCTTTAAATTTACTCAAATTCAAAACCAGATAAACTTCAATATCAAGGAGAATGTATTTGGCTATTCGGTTGAACTCCGGATTAGGGTGTTCTTCCGGGTAGCAAACCGAAAAGACCATAAGTTCGAGTAGTTTGCCAGGCACTGCTAAAATGTTGTTCTCCAAATAACTACGGGAAGCAACTATCATTTCCTATTTAAAAAAAGAAAACTTATTTCGAATAACGCTTCAAAGTTGTTACTGGACGTTCCCACTATAATTTGGTGATTTAAGCCAAAAATTAGCCCTCAATCGAGGTTGACTGAAATATTCATTTCTGGAGCTTACGTCAGTCTTACTTCCAAAGTTGTATGATCTCGTATTGAAAAATTTTACCTACAGAGTTCACTATCTTGTGGCTATGACCAAAATATAGTTCTTTTTCGAGGTAGCGAAAGCTTTCTTCCGCGATCGGCTCTAAAAGCTCGAGCGATCGACTGTTTGAGTACCCCCACTTTATAGGAAGAACATACAACATTTAATTGAGTATTAATTCAATAAAATAATAAAATAATTTAATTGAAATAAAGCAAGTGGGAAAGTGCAACAGTGCGTATGTAAAAATTTCAGTCCATCTGTGACGGATTGCAAAATACCCTACCTTACCAAAAAGGAAACTGCCACGCCTCCAAAACGTGGGCGTAATATAAAAATATAACTGTTGAATGGTGTATGCTAGGTGATTGCATACAATTCGGACTAAAACTCCGCCTTTTTAGCAAAAAAATCACTTTTTCTTAAGCCTCGCCCACAAAAGTGGACGACGGATGTGTAACATACACAAAAAAGTTGGAAAATGCTTATATCTACAACTTTTGTGATGTAAGTTTTTGTCAAATTTCATATATATTTATTGAAAAACAGTCATTTTAAGTTAAAATCCCTCGAAAATGGGCGTGGTCAATGTTAAGGCCAAACTTTTCCCGCCAACTCAAAGACAATCACCGGAAAATATCACATACCAAAAATTAGTGCGCTAGCTCTATTGTAACATAGCTAAAATTTTAAAAAAGTATTTTGAAAAATTAGAGATTTTCGTGTTTGGCATGATGGCGTGTCTGTGGGTGGTTTGAAGTAATTTTCAAATTTTTTGGATCAGTCCAAAGGACTGGACTCTTTAGCTTAAAATTTAAAATTTTTTATTTATATTTAAAAGTTAAGCTCTCTAGCTTAAAATTTAAGACTTAAAAGTTGTATTCATACGGACGGACGGACGGACGGACATGGCTTAATCGATTTTCCTATCGGTCGGTCCCATTCAAATCTCTTAAAGATGCTAGGGGTCTATGGTGATTATTTCACTGCGTTCCAAACTATACATCAAATTTAATATACCCTGGGTAGAGTATGAAAATATGAGCAGGAGCACGATTCACGCTACCTAGCTGCAGGAGCACGAAACCTCTAAAACCTCGCCGGCTTTGTCCATCCGCGCATAAGCTATCCTTATGCGGAATGGATTGGACTCTAGACCTTTATTGTTATTAGGAAAAAACATAGTTTTTGCCAGGCATGTCGTGCGTTTTCAATTTCCCCATACCAAATTGCCGAACTGTATTCAAGGTTCCACTAGAGCCGAAGTTCCCAAAGGGTCTCTTAGTGTCGACCAAGTGTTCCACAAACAGATATGAAAAAATTAAAAAAATAATTTTTTACACTGTCAAAGCTCTGCTTGTTATCAAGAACTGAAGTTGAAACTTTTCTTATACAGATTTAGAGGAAGGCTTTTTTTAACATCAGATGTAAAGGTAAGAGTGATGGACTTTGAAAAATGCTCATCTTTTATAATATCTTTAGAAGCTCGAATGATTTAACCGTTTGCATCATCATATCTCCAACACCTTAATATAGTAAGCAAAAATCTTGAAAGCAGAAATCTCGAAAACAAAAATCTCGAATTTAGGTAAAAAAGGAAAATTTAGGAAAAATTTTTGAGAAAAGGGCGGCAAATTTCCACGATATATGGCCAAACAGTGAAATATGTATGGTATGCTGCCCCCTGCAACCCCCCTTAGGTTTTACCAATAATTTTAAACTTAAAAAAAAGTCTCTAAACTTTATTTGCACTATTCGACTCGAGATTTTTTCGCGATTGCGTCTTATGACGTCTTTCGACCGTCATCTTGTACCATTCGAGATTTTTGTATTCGAGATTTTTAAAAAATACTTTCGAGTTTTTTGTCATTCCAAATTTTTATTGTTTGAAATCCCGATCTAACCATGTCTCCCCAAGGAAACTCAAAACCTGTTTTTAATGCATGTAACCGAGTAGTTTTTTTTTAAAGTCAATTAAAATTGAAACACAGCTCCCCAATGCTCAAAAAGTCATCAAGCAAAGATATTTCTGGAAAAAATATTGGGAAAATATTTATGTCATAGGCCGGAAATGCCGACCTTTCTAACATCACAGCAATGACAGATTTGGCATGACTGTGGGACGAAACAAAAGTCACAGCAACGAAGTCCTTTCTTCGTTCAAAATTGCAGAAAGACCAGAAACAATGATGTTTGAACAAAAAAACAGAATCAAATAAGTATTTTTTTACGTATTTGTAAGAAGTCAAACACTTAGTTTCTGATAAACCATTAAATTTCGAATAACTCAAAACCCGTTAGGTTTTGAAAAGTACCTTACATAACTAAATCTATTTCTTCATACCTCACCTATGACCCCTTAACGGGAATACAACCTTTTTCCTGTCACCCTGTATGGCTTCCCCTTTTTTAAAAACGCCCTTTATTTTCTTTGCTAAACTGATTTTTGTGGTGAGTGTTTCCCCCTCCGCCACCTAAAGAGGCAACAGATCCCTTTTTATTATGTATTCAGCTTCAGTCAGGAACAGGCAATCAATCATGCGTTTCTACGTATTAAAGTACTTTTGCCACAGTGTGTTCCTCGTTATTATGGGGATAGCCACTTGACCCTCTACCGATTACGCATTCTTTCAGAATTACTTAATATGATCATGTTGCCACATTTTAAGCAACATTCACTCAAGGATCCAATATATGCCTTCGTTTTTGAACTATGCTACCGGTTATATATATTTTTGTTCTCTTCAAACCTCAGCAAGAACCACAAACTATTACAATTATGTCAATTTTAAAACATATTTATTTGCCTATTTGAGTACATTCCCAAATTTTCCAAAACCACATAGTCTTAGATCGACCCTCCTATTCGAAGATGAGTCTACCACATGTGGTCATAATTCTGTAGCCTTGTGTCGAGCATTACCTATCTATGAAAAGTCACCTAACGACTTCTGTTTATATGATTAAATCTGAATCATACAGAAGTAGACAAAGAATGGGAATGCACATTTCTGGGGTCACATTCAAATAAGCTCGCTATGAATTGGATGGTTTCCGAAACCATACCCATACCGTACCCACAGCCCAAAACGAGCAGGCTACAAGTACCTAGATCTGTTATAAATTTGTCCTATATGCGGTACGCCCAGACGCACCTCACCATCCTGCATCATATGTTTATTGCCAACAATGTATTACTCGCCCAAATGGTTGCACAGAAGCCCAAAGGCAAACACAGCTTATGCACTCTATTCGAAAGCTCACCTCTATAAATATAGTTCTGAGGAAGCAATTGCCTTGCTGCAACTTCGAACAGAAGTTACCAGTTTATCTTCTGTTGCCTAATTACAAGTGTGTAAACAAGAAAAGTTACAAGCTGTGTTTTATTGAAATAAACTCGCTCACCTTTGACATCTTGGCAACACACACCAAACAGCATGCACAACACAAAACTAATAATTAAGGAATTGTCGCTGCAACCTGTATCTCATTTTCGTATTGAAAGCGCGTAGCTAGATACTACGAAACTTAAATTTAGGAGTACATTACCATACCAACCCGCAGCTACCCATCTCCAATATCGTTGCATTTAGAACTTTAATGACAGCATTAAGAACCTCACACAACGTCATGTCTCCATCAGAGCGCGCCGTACAGACCGAGAAAAGTGAATTCGTTCATGGGGACATGCGCTAAGCTTGTCTTGATCTTTGGCAGAGAGTTTCAGGTTGCATTGGAAGATACCGGCTGTCGCCAGCATATGGAAGCAGGAAAATCGCCGCGCTCGAACTGGTAACTAATCCCAAGGGAATACTTACAGAACCCGTTCTTTGTCTATGACCCACTTTCGAAAGATACCATGGCAGCGTTTATACCCTGGGTGAAGTAAAGGTGAGGAGTTTGGTTTCTACAATGTCGCCGATGTATTTCCATTGGAACCGTGTAGGTGGGTATCTATGTCTAATATATTCATGGCTGTAACCGGCTTTTGAACGGTACACTACTGCTCCGCATAGTCGGTTTTCACTAGGAAAGCAGAAATTCAACGGCGGCGACACCAACATCCAAAGACGAATGAAGCCACCGCAGCCAGTAGACCTAGGTGAAGGTTGTGCACAGATTGATCTCATTAGGTTAGTTTATTTGTTGATGATTGCATCGCGATAAGGAGGATGATAGCATTACCTGGCGAAAAGCAATTTCTACTGATGATGGCATGATGCAAGGGAAGACGTGCGTTCTGCGTCACCATATGTGTTGGATGCAAAGTTCCGGCTGCTTTACGGGGAGTTATCGCATTACCTTGAGATGGCAGCAAGTTTTAATGAGTTACACGAGTTTTCTTAGAATGCACTCTTCATAGTTGGGTAATTTAGAGCTGGAAGACGCAAAAGTGATGAGCAAAGAATTTAAATTATTCTGGAGCGCTCTATTTGCGAAGCATAGAGGAGGTGCACATATTTATTATTATAGGGATGCTAAAGACAACAAATTGCAGGAACTATCATGCATGAAGATTATTTGAGAACTAGGTATAACTTGAGAAGGGGAACTTGTGTATAAACCCCTCTAAATGTGCATAAGGTGAACGTTAAGATTTTATTATAAAGTGGTTGCAACATACAGCTCAGAAATTGCTTATTGCTCGTGGTATCAACATTTTTATTAAGCTTTGAAGTTAAGAACATGAAATGCAGTGATTGGCATAAGTTTCGAGCCTTCAATTTCGGTGATTTTTGACTTGAGCACACAAACTTTTACAATTCAACAGAAAGTAGAAGCCTGCCAAGGAAGTTTCCTTTTCAAGGAAGATTTCCTTCTCAAGGAAATCTGAGAATCCTAGACTCACTCTATTATATTGAATAGTCTTAGAGATGATAACGAAATACTTTTGCGATGCAGACATTACTCGTATAAAGAATTATTGTCTTAGACTCTAAGACGTACGCAAAAAGGGCTGTGTGCAAATCCCGTCCTCTGCTTGAGGATTTCGTTCAAAAGGGGTTGTAGAGCTGGGGCTAAAGAGCGTCAGTAAAGCGAAGATTCTTGTTACGCTTCCGTAGTGTTTATCGCATTGGGTAGGTTGCTATCCAGTGAATGCACCCACTAAAGCCGTTCATTCGTGCGGTTTCACCCTACGTCGCTAGATCGAAGGGTCTTGTTCTTTGTAGTTGTCTCGTTGTTTACATCGTTAAGAGTCTCGTTGAGAGTACGGATCATTTCATTGTTGCAATGAACATGAAGGCGAGCATTTAGCTTCGAGCGAAGTTTGTTACTTCTTTGCCCACGGTAGCTTTTCCTAAATCTCTGTGAATATCACTATTCCTAATATACCATGAAGCATTCACAATTGCTTTTAGTGTGGTGTTTTGGAAAGTCTGCAACATGGACATGCTGGTCGGCTTGGTACAACCCCAAAGTTTTATTCCGTGTGTTCAGGATGGCTTTAACACCTGTCTGTACAAGAGCAGTCGGTTATTTGTGCTTAATTTCGAAAATCTTGCGATAAGCCAATACATTTTCCTGAGCCTAATCTCGAGCTCTTCACGCTTCTTCTTTACGTGAGGTTTCAACCTTAGTTTAGCGTCCAGTGTCATCCCTAGATATTTCGCTTCATTTGCATTTGGATTTGTGCTGAATTTATGAACAGAGGTAAATTGTAAACCCTTCTGTAAGTTAAATTCACATGCGTAGACTTGTTCTCGTTAAGAGCGATTCGCCAAGTCTTCGCCCAGACACAAATTCTCTCCATTGCTCGTTGGAGGTTTCTCGTTGATGACTCGACTGATTCACCTGTTGCCAGAATGGCCGTATCGTCCGCAAACGTGGCCACGACTGTCTCGTCATCTAGAGGTATCTCCCTTGTGTAGTGCAGGAGCAGGGTCGGACCGAGGACTTCATATTTAGCGGGCTTTTTATGAGTTTTTTTAAATTACCTAAATTTATTGGGTTAGTGGTTCACAAAAAAACGATTACGTTTCTCGTTATAGGTCCTTAAAATTAAGTACATACTGGCTATTATGGCGAATGAACAGGCTCATTCTGGTCGTATAAATAATTTTTTTAAGCGTTTAAATATATTTTAAGTGCCAATTTTTATCGGAATACTTTTGATGTCGACGAGGCGTCTATGAAATTATTATTCATCATAAAATGTTTACTTTTTACAAATAGATACATACAAATATGTGCCTACATTTGTTTATGTTTTCGTAAATTCATTAGCTAATTGTTTTCTGAATTGGCAATAACAACTGTAGCGGTTTATGTGCATAAAAACTTCCAATGGTTATTAATTAGTAAAGGCGGGAAAGATATTTATAGTGTTATTGAAATATCGATGCTGGAAATTGCATGTCAACCCGTTAACCCAAACTCGCTATTTTAATAATAAAAACAAATATACACTTCGATTTTAATTAAGTGAAAATTGCAAGTTTCGAAAAGACCATATTGACTATTGAAAGTCAATATTCGAATAAGGATGGGTGATTGTTTATTTAAATATTTTTTAATTGCCAATGGAAATGCTGTGAACTACTATTTGGATTCATTAAATAGTGGGTAAAGGGCTAAATAATAAAAGAAGCGAAAATATTTTGAAATAAAGGTGAAAGTATTTAAAAGGGTCTTTAAAAAGTTTCAAATAGATAACCACCTGTTGAATCATCTGACGAGAACCTTTTGAATTCTTGCCATCAATTCTTAATTCAGAGGATATCGCAGGCGGCAGATGCGTAGGTCCATACAAAAGTGTAGTGCTGCTTGACAAAATCTCGAAGATGACGGAAGGACCCCAACCTACTAAATCGGAGATGCTTCTCAGCGATCCATTAAACATTTCGGTTGCAGTTGAGTCACCTGTCGACAGTTTTCCAAGCACGTGAAAGATTAGCGGCATTGCCAATCTTTCCTGGACCTGACCTGCCTGATCAAACATAGCCGTTTAATCGCACCCTCGTTCTTTTTCATGATCCCCGCCTCCGCGAGGGCCTGACAAACCCTCCGAGAGTAACTTTTGTCTTGAAAAACTTTTCAAAGTGTCGTTCGGATTTGGCAAGAAGTTCCAAAAGAGCTGGGGTTGCTATGGGGGAATGCTCACCAGATATGGTCGGTAGCGGTATGGGAAATATCCGGCGCGGATCAAAACCAGCAGCAAAAGAAATCCAGGAGCGTCTGTCCCAAAATGAACGGCTTCTTGGTCGGCGCCTGTTATCCAGGTTAGGGTCGGCCGAATATTAGCCACCTTTTTGTCGTCCAATATGCAAATAGAATGGTCAACAATTAGATGCATGCCAGATGAATTTATAAATTATCTGTTTGTTATATTATTGTTTTTCTCCATACAGGCATAACACTTGCGGGGGTAAGCTTTGGTGTTTCTGTGCAGAGTCTTCATTTTCCATACAAGCTCATCAGCATTCTTTCTTTATCCTTTCTACACTCAATTTCTTACCGCTCGCGATCTATGCTACGCATCTTAAGGGTAGTCATAACCCCTTGAACGCGAGTATATTATAAATAACAAATTGTAGGTCCCCTTGTATATGAAGAATACAATACACGCAGAACACATGGGTGAGAATTTCACCCTTGTTCACCTCGAGCCGTTGCGTCACTCTTTTACTCCTGATGGGATCAGGTTATTAAACGAGTTTGGGTCTAATCATAGCTATCATCGGATAGCATCATTGGAACAAATCAGTGGAACAATGTCTTCGGCTTTCTGACAAGTCATTCATAGCAATCATTGAAAATTTCTATCAGTGCCAACAAATAGCTGTAGGCGTTTGAGGTTGGAGTTGACAGTGAAAGGAAAACTTACAGTTGAGAATAGAAAGAGAATGGAATGCTTTTCAGTGGAACGATTTTGTTGCAAAAACCCAAATTAAATTCAGCTGTTCCTTGAAATCGATTTCTGTCAGTGAAATAGTAAACGCGAGTTTATATAAAAGTTTTAACGCAATTTATGTATTTTTAAGGTAAGGTAAGGTAAGGTTAAGGTAAGTCCGATGACAAGCTCTCTTGAAACCCCGAATCCTTCCCTCCTACTTGCTCCTATGTTAATCCACACGGGATAACAATATGCGAGCTTAAGCTGCTATAAAACAGTAGAATCGTAAGGGAAAAGGTACCTTGGGCTCTGAAAAAAGCAACATCTATAGGTATTGTTGATAAAATATTAGTCTAGCCAAAGTCCAAAAGGCATCTGACTATATTTGTACACCCGGCCTAGAGGTTTCCGATTTTAGAAAATTTATTTCAAATTCCATTAGTCGTTATATTGCTGATTCTTGTCGAAGTGGCGCTGCAACAACTGCAATCGGTGAATAAATTGTTCCCTGTTGCAGACCATTTTTCCAATTGATCCCTTCAGTAAAAGTCAGGTTGCCGTGTTCCACAACAAACTTTCTTCCGGTTTAGCATATAAAAAAACACAGCCGCGCTCTTAACTGGACCAAATCGTTACAAGATAAATCTGTGCAAAAGTCTTATCTTTAATATAAAGGTTTCAAAAAACGTTAAAAAGAAAATCATTTCCGTAATTGGAGTTCCCCGTACATCCGGTCTCCTTTTTCTGTTGACTGATTTTTGCTCCCCCTCTCTATTAAGTGGATGCTTTTTGTTATTGCCGTCTGACTCCGAATTTATTTTATAGTTAATTTTCATACTCGAGCGAGGGTATATTAATTTTAATGCATAGTTTTTAACACAGCAGTGAAATAATCACCCTAGTCCCCTAAAACCTTTTAGAGATATCATCGAGACCGACAGGTGAGTGGATTAAGCCATGTCCGTCCGTCTGTCCGTATGTATGCAGTTTTGAGGTCTTTAAAATTAAGCTAGGAAACTGAAACTTGCAGCGTTGCTTTTTTCTCATTTTGTACTGACAAAGTATGAAAATTGAGAAGATCCGCCCACAGCCACGCCCACAATTGACTTGAACGTCAGACAACATCAAATTCACATTTTATTTCAAACTGCTTTTTGGTCAAGATAGACAAAACATATGAACTCAAATTTTGGTGGAGAGCAATATCAGCTAGAAGCCTTTAATTAGACAAAGATTGGACCGCCCACTCGATTGACCATGCCCACTTTTAACATCTTAAATCTTTGAAAACCTGATTTCTCGGGAAATTCATTCTAAATTGAAAAAAAATTATTAGTAGTTAGAAGTTCGTTGCAGATGAACTCTTGCACTTACTCACTTGTTATTTATACTTGTTATTTATACTTATTACATTTATACTTCCTTGTCTGAAGTAAGTTTGAAAACGTGTCCTTATTCATGGCAGACGGTAAACTCATCCAATGGCCTAAAAAAATATTTTTTAAGAAGTATTAATAAATTTCATTGTACGATTTCCATATATTGGGATTATGTACAGTACAATATTTTTTTTATTGAAGGGAATGGGTTAATGCTTGCATAAAGATGCTTGGAAATAACTATGCCTAGTTAAAACTGTTAACCATGCTCTGGACAATCTTTTATCTTCGCAAGTCACAAACCGCCTTTGGAGTTTTCTTCCACATAAAATCGAGGAAGCAGAAATCATAAACTTGTTCAAAAAACTACTTTTTGAGAACTTTTCTGCGGCGGTTTTTGTTTAGTAGCTTGGTTCAAATAATTAGCTTATTACTCTCTTTGCTTGTATTTTCTCCTGTCTGTTCATTTTTCTTTTTCGTTCATTTATTTTTATATTTGTCCTCTCAAATCCTTTTATGCATTCTCAAATCCTTAATTTTGTATTAATTTTGTTTCCATTTTTTTATCAATGGTCTTATATAATAGTCAACCACTTCAAAACAAATTTGACATTAAAATTTAAATTTTAATTTTTTTAATTTTAATTTTAATTTTAGCCTGACCAAGCCAGAGTTGGGAAAAATTTATTCGAATAAAAATTGACGACTAATAAAAGTTGTTTTTTTTCGTTATTCGCGAATAATAAATAATTCAGATTTATTTGCTTTAGGAGATACTTTTACGTTACGTTATGTTACGTTTATGTTGGAGGTTGCTACTATCCGATGGAGCACTCAGAAGCAACTACTGGTCCATTGTACTACCATGCAGACACCTTACATTCATGTATTTAGTTTACCCGTCTGTCGAAGAAAGATGAGAAGGAGCTTCAGTAATGAAGAGCTTAGGTGTTCGGCACTCACCACGTCAGCCCAAAGATCCGCCACTTAATGCGAGCAAAGGCAAGACAACTACAGAGGAAGTGTTTCGCAGTGTCGTCGTCCTCTCCACAGGCAGGACAGGTGGTGGTTTCGCTTAAGCCTAACACATTCAAGTGTCTAGCAAAAGCTTGGTGGCCGGTAAGGACGCCAACATAAAGTCAGCAATCGATTCTCCTAAGAGATTCGATTCTCCTAAGAAAAGACGCTGACCCCCCGCAGATGTCCGGGCGTAGTTGTCAAGTCTGTCTGCACCCATCGCAGTCACGCCAACGAGCCCTATGCTCACGAAAAACCCAAGTATCAATGGCAGACGTTACAGCAGAGACAGACAGGCCTAAAGCAGGTTCGGGTCCTGAGAAAACCTCTTCTCTGGCAAGCTCGTTAGAGATCTCATTTCCATGAATTCCCAAATTGGCTGGAACCCAAACAAGATTCACTGCATTTAGCCTTCCGACTAAGTTCAACGAATTCTTGAGTTCGAGCACTATCTTGGACGAGCTAAGAGGGTTGAGCAATTTAGAGCGGCTTGGCTGTCACTGCAAACGCATATGCTTCTCGCCCTCCACCTGTTAGTCACAATATAGCGCAAAGCCATTAGGATAGCGAAAATCTTCGCTTGGAAGACAGATGCATATTTACCTAAGGGGAAGTGGAGTCTAATATTTTCGCTTTCCACAAAGACTCCGGCACCAGACCCCTGTCCGGTTTTGGAGCCATCCGTGAAAGTACGATGGCATTCTTTCCCTGGCTTTAGGAGATAACTACTCAGAGTAAAAATAATTTTTAGTGGTCCGTCCATGGTATTGGTGGGAATCTGAAAGAGAAGAAAAATTTCAACTAAAGCGGTTGCTCGGCGAGACAGTTACCAAGGTAGGGTTGGTAGTGAATACCAACTTCTGGGATAGCTACTACTCGTCATAGCATCTAGACACCAGCGAGAGACTGGCCTAATTTTTGTGTGGGAATTTGGGTCAAGAACTCACGTCTTTCGACGAGCTAAGGATGGTGACCAGCTTTTGCCTATTTCCTCAAGAAATCCTTGGGTTCCTTGGGACTTCTTTACCTTGTAGAACCGAAAAATTATATTTTAATTTTTGGAGGTTCCTACTATCCGATGGAGCACTCAGACACAACTACTGGTCCATTGTACAAATGATATGCTAAACCTTTTAAAAAGATTCCTCCAGCTCCTGACCATTTCCTCCAGAATTCCTTGTGTTGCTTGGAGTTCCTTACCTGGTAAAACCGAAAAATAATATACTTCACCTTTTAAAAGGATTCCTCCAGCTTCTGCCCACTTCTTCCAGGATTCCTTGGGTTCATTGGAATTCCTTAACTGGTAGAATCAAAAAAAGATATGCTTCACCTTTTAAAAGGATTCCCCCAACTCTTGCCCACTTTCTACAGAATTCCTTGGGTTCATTGGAGTTCCTCCTTTACGCTTAAACTGTAACAGGAAATAAACTGGAAGGAGCTGGAGGAATCCTTATAGCATATTATTTTTCGATACTACCAGGCTAAGAACTCCAATAATTCAAGAAATTCTAGAGGAAATATTAATCCGAATAATTTTTCAGTTTTTTTTATAGGGTGAATTTTCAGCCGAATTACAACAACTCTGCTGTTTACTTTGTACTTTCAAAAATTACCATAAGAATTACATATTACAAAATATTCGTTATTTAAAATACGGTGGGGTGCCGTTGCGTAGTGGTTAGTGTGTGTGCTTACTACGCCGGAGGTCTGGGTTCGAACCCTGCCATCGTCACCTGAAAAGACTTGTTCTTTTTCACGGCCCCCACCTCGGCAAAGGTCTGACAAGCCCTCCGAGAATATCATTTGTCTTGAAAAACTTCTCAAAGTGCCGTCCGGATTCGGCAAAAAATTGTAGGTCCCCTTGTATGTAAAGAAATTAGCACACCAGCATACATTGTTGAGAAGTTGGCCCTGGTTCACCTCGAGCTGTTGCGCCACTCTATTTCTTTTTTAAAATAACGAATAAAATCACGAAAATCACGAATTCATTCGCAGGTAATTTATCTGCGAATAATGATTTATTTGCGAATAACTATATTGCGAATAAAATTTTATTCGAATAATTATCTAGATAATTATTTATTCGAATAATGCGCAACTCTCGTGCAAGCCAAGACTCTCAATTGTACACCAATAATAAATGTAGAGAATATAAATAAATAAACTAATAAATCAGGATATTACCTGTTTTATGACAAGTGATGATTTTATGTGGAGTTTTAATTATTGTCTCGTACTAGACACCCATGACTTTGAGGTGACTAGAAAGTTCTACCTCATAAAAATGTTTCAAAAAACCGCTTACCGCTTTATCGTGTTCTATCTGCAAAAATCAAGCGAAAGGCCAAAAGCAGATTTCATATCCTGATTGGAGCAAACTTAAAAACGCATCCTCGTAATTACACGCCTCCACTCCTGTGAGTGGACAATCCACTGACAACTCTTTACGAGTAACATTTGCTATGCGACGAGTAACATTGCTTCTATACTATGAACTATATATAATTTTAAAGGTTATTATAAAAAAAAGTCGATCGATCTAAAGCATAGGTCTAAGTAAATTAATTCCTTTTCATATAAGGTAGGTAAATTTTTTGGCTGGTAAAAGGTAAAAGCTGAAAGTGTGTCTGTCTCTGTCTATCTACAGAAAGGAGGATTTCTCTTGACCTGCAGCTCTGGACAACGTGATGTTCCATTTCCTTTAAAAGTGCTCATGCACAAATCAAACCAAATATGAAGCTTTCTTTTTTGTTTTTAACAGCTTTTTAATAGTCAGTCCCAAGCACCCTTCTTCAGATAAGTAGCTATCTCATATAATTATGTTATCAAGAAATAACCATCGAGTAGGTTACCCGTACTAATTAGGGTAAATTATTCATGTTACGTATATTTCAACGGAAATATACTTGATCTGATGGTGTCTATCTGGAAGTGATTCCAAGGGGTCCATAAGATTCACTTTCACTATTCGCCAAAAGCAGAAATTAAAAAGAAAAAAATCGGTCCGTATCGAATGGAACCTGCAGCAAAGTCATATGGCTTTGCTACACTTTTGAGTGTGACGAGCTCACAGCTTGGTGTGTAACTTAAAACGCAAAAAAGCGTTGGTGTGGCTTTCCGCAAAACAAATACAAAAAAAAAATCAAAAGAATGGTAGGAGTTGTAACCATGGCTGATGGTCGGTCCACTGGACTGCATGCGGAAACACAAATTCGTAACAGATTAATCTTTCAGAAAATCCAAACCGGACCGCACCGAAGGAAGAACTGGTGCCTTTGTTGGGGCGAAAGTGAGTGTGATTTCATTTTACATTCGTTTTCTTGGTCACAATTTGCTTTTGAATCTGCACCAAGAAAGGCAAAAAAGCACATAAAAATGCCACCACCTCGCCAGGCAATATGCACTGCTGCTGGCCAAAAATGATGATGGCTTACTTTATGTGCAAAGAATGTGGTCATCATCAGTGAGAGTTGTCGGAAACTACTTGTGTATTTTCCTGACGTGCATCAGTGCCTCAGGCAGTACAAATTTTTGTATACCTACAACATCGGCCACGGCTGGATGTAGTTTAGTATCTTCAAGATACAGACGCACCAAGTAGAGGTCCATAAATGTTTGATACGTCTGGGTCATGAGGGTGTATCCGAAAGTGTTTACTTTTGCCTGCCTTAAAAGGGGTGAACTGGGTGAAAGATATTTTAATTTAGGCACATCCTAGTTATACTATGACTGGGATCGGGAATGGAAATTTTAATATTTATTGTTTCATTACACTGACTCAAGTTGTATTAGAGGAATGGGTTTTCATAATTAAAGTAATCATTTTCAGGTAATTTAATTGAGATGAGATTGAATAAACATTTGTAACGGCCTTTTGAGCATTTAATGAACGGCTAAAGAGGATGCGGTTGAGTATTAGTCGTGCAGGACCTATGGTTCGGTCATCGGTAACTGACAGTTCTGCAAATTTTTGGAGCTTAAGCGTGTAGCTGTGTGTGGTAATTGCCAGAACTGAAACTTAAATTAGATCTGAACAAACTGGTGAATTGGACTTAAACGGTTCACATTATCTGTGTCCATTGGCCAGTTGTCAGAAAAGCTTTTTAGTTGTATCTACGTCGGTAGATGATGCCCTAGTTTTATTTGATAGTTCATAGATCTAATTATCTGGTTTCAATGCTTAAACAATGCCAAGATATGCCAAACCCAGCTATAAATATTTTTATACCAACCATGAAGTCAAAGCAATTAAATCTGCTTCCAGAATACTCATTTATGTTACCCTTTTAAGGTTTTTACTCAAAGTTGGATAGTAAATTTTCCCACATTCGTTATATTGTTTTATTAGTATCAGCATTTTTATCACCGTTTATGCTGCCAAAACTATTTTTAGATACCTTTTATTGCCTTTCCATCAAATGGTTCATGTTAATTGACAACGTATTTTACTGAAGTTTCGGCATTGTTTTGCACTCATCCATGATAATCGGCAAGTAAAAATACAAAATCCACCCACCATTTCGTAAAAGTCATGGGTGTTTGATTAAAAGTGTCAGGTGAGTGCATCATTCACGATCTCACACGTGATTATTGTGTATCTGAAAGTTTGTGTGCGTGTATAATTCTTATACAACATCGTTTACAAGTTCGAGAAAGTATATTAAACTCAAAGAAATTGCTACTCCAAGTAAGCCTTACCCACAATACTGTTACTCGTGAGTAACTTTTTTAAGTGTCCACTTGTGTTGTCAACTGAAAAATGCAAATAAATGTATCACATCGTGCATAAAATTGAAGTGCGGACTCAAGAGTAAAGAGTAACGCAATTCGCGTGCGATGTTGTTACCTTCTTGTTTTCCTTCCTAGGAGTTAAATACGGAATTTATTTTTTGCATTGTTAAAGAGAGTTTTTGCTCGCAAATCAAGTAAGGGTTAAGCATCTTAATGTGCAATGTTGAGCTTATCTAAGCACTCAATTGCGAATGTTCTATAGCTCATGCAAAAAGACCATTTCACCTACAAAAAGGAATAAAGACATATGTCAACAAAAAGGCTATTGAAAAAGGACATTGATATTCTCCGTCTGACTTCAATTCGTGCCACAAAATAGAAAAAAAGCAACGCACTCCACACGACAGATTTAAGTATCTTTTTCCGAAAATTTTTGATACCTTTTTTAAATTCAGACAGCGACCTGATCTCAAGTTCTTTAAAGCTGCAAAAGACGATAAATTATTCATAATATCTCTTAACGTATACTCAGCAAAGATATAAAAATAACAAGTGAGTAAGTGCATTAGAATTTCGTTAGAATCATGAGAAAGCAAAAATTATTACAGAAATTTTTTTTTTTTTAAAACACCCCTTAAAAGTGGGCGGAGTTCAAAACTTTATATGGAGCAAACTTTGCAAATAGTAATATCTTCAATATTTGTAATAGAAATTTTTTTCGGTTTGAAGTCAACTCTCCGAGAAATCGGGTTTTTAGAGATGTTAAAAGTGGGCATGGTCGATATTGTGGGCGGTCAAATTTTTGCCATGTTAAAGGTCTTAGGTCAATATTGCTCAGTACCAAAATTTATGTTCCTGTGCCTTGTCTACCTTGACCAAAAGGCATTTTGAAATAAAATGTGAAATAGAGGTTGTCTCACATTGAAGCCAGTATTGGGAGAGGCCGTTGACGGATTGAGTCAATTTTTACACTTTGCTTGTGCAACAAAACAACCAAGCCATGTACAACGTATAAGCTCTCTAGCTTGATTTTGAAGACCTAAAACCTTCACACATACAGACGGATGGACGGACGGACATGGCTTAATCGATTCATGTCGCCACATGTCGGTCTCGATCATATCTCTGAAAGGTTTTAAAAGTCTAGGGTGATTATTGCACTATGTTGCAAACTATGCATCAAACTTTATTAACCCTCGGTCGGGTAAAAACCGAGTCGGGTATAAGAACCTCTAGCTCAAGCACATCGGAAAAGAGCAACCATTCAATTGATGTAGATGTTCTCCAGAAAGGTACATGTATTACTTAAGGAATTCTGGGAGTCACAATTTGGATTAACAGTTATTAGTATATCATCCCCTTGATGCCATAGCAGTGCATTTAACCTGCTTTGGCGATTCTGAATTAAGGGAAGAAAAAACGATGAAAAAACAAGTGGGAAAGTGCAACAGTGCGTATTTTTTTTACAATAAACTTGCGGAAAGGGGATTAGGCTGCCCATTTAATGATTCACATCTCAAGAGCGGAAAAGATAAGACGAAGAAAAAAAAGAGCAGAGATACCTCGGTGAACCCTTGTTTTGAATATCTGCATGAATAGCTGCTGGAAAGAATGTGTTGAAAATGTGTTGGAAAGCAGTGTGTTGATAGAATGATCGCCAATGTCAGCTGGCCTAACTTCGTCTGCAAGTTAGGTCAGATGTTTTGTCTGACCAGAGTGTCGAAGTCAACCAGAATTGTGAAGAATGAAATCGCCCGTAATCATGATTTCATTTTAGTGATTCAGGGAGACAATTCTTTGAATGGAATCAGACAGAGCATCAAACTCTTTACAAGTCAATGCACTGCCCAACTTTGGGATTCTGTAAAGAAAACAGTACCTTATGAATGATTTGTCTACGAACTGTGAAATCTATACACAAGAAATTAAATTTTGAGTTGGAACACGAGTTGAGTTGTGGAGAAGCATGGTAGACAATATCATCGAAGTCCACGATGTGAAAAGAATATTAACGGGTGATTTTTTAAGAGGTTGAGAACTTTTTTAAAAAAAAAAAAAACACAAAAAATTCGAAAAAATTAATGAAATATTTATTTGAATCGATAGTTTGAACCTTGCAATTTAATGTTTAAAGATAATTTCATGCAAATGTTGACCGCGGCTGCGTCTCAGGTAGCCCATCCGCTGAGTCCAATTTTGGCATACTCTTTCACACATATCGGCCGGTATCTCACGAATGAATGCATGGATGTTGGCTTCCAGTGCGTCAATCGAAGCGGGCTTGTCCCTATAGCTGATACGGCAACAATATTTTCTTCACTACGCACAGTACGTAAACGTGTTGGTGGTTTAATGTCCAACAAAGTAAATTTGGTGCGAAATTTGGTCACAATCTTCCGAATACACTGCTCAGAAGGTCGAGAATGCCGACCATAAAATAGAAGCAGCGCGCGATGAACATTTCGAACCGAGCACGAATTTTGATAGTAAAATTCAATAATTTGCAAGCGTTGTTCATTTGTAAGACGATCCATGGTTAAATTGCAAACCAAACTGAAGCTGTTTGACAGTGACATCAGGTACTAAACACACGTCAGCTGTCAAAACCAGTGTTGCCAAAACCAAACCAGCTAAAAAATCACCCGTTAGCAGGCTCTGTTTTGAAGCCCCAATGCCCAACACCTGGGTTTTACTCACAGCCATAACAGCTGGGCTGTTAGTACAGAGGTGGACGTGTACACGGCTGTAAGGTTCGCTCTCAGCCCACGAACGTTACAAATGTCAACACGAAAGTCCTTCATTGTCAGGACAAAAGCAACTACACATTCAAACAATTTATAAACTATTATAAGCAAGTATAACCAATTAATGACGCTGAAGCATATTTGAGGTTCTATGCCGTTAATGTGCCGAATTATCTCATCCTTTAGCTTTTGAATTGTTGCTGGCTTAACGACGTACACCTTTTCTTTCAAATAACCCCAAAGAAAATAATCCAACGGCTTCAAATTACATGATGGCGGCCAATTGACATCCCCATCACGTGAATTTGTCGCGCAAAAGATTCACTGTTTCGTTAGGTGTGTGGCAAGTGGCACCGTCCTGTTGAAACCACATATCGTCCGCATTCATATCTTTCAAATCGGGCCATAAAACGTTCGCTATCATAAATTGTTATCGCGCAATTCTTGGGCATGACGACGAGTTGAGGCGGACGGCTCTTCAGCCACACTTTTACGAAAAGCACTGGTGTTTTCACATCTCCTACAGACCCGGTTTTGTCAAATTTTTGCACGATTTATCCGATTGTACATACGCAAATTTGGACAAATCCCTTAAAATTTAACCATCCTTTAGAATACTCTCCCCCTAAAAAAAAATGCCACGCCCCCAAAAAGTGGGAAAGTGGGAGGGATAAGAAATATATACTTAAGATGCTTTATGCAATGTGGTTACATAATTTATGAACTGAAAACCCTGCCATTGGACCTAAAATTACACTTTTCTAAAACACGCCCACAAAAGTGGTTGGAGGTTTATAGTACATAACATGCAGCAAATCTTAAGACCTATATTTCTTGTGACAGATTTTTTTCAAATTTCATTTTGCACTAAAAATTCATTTTTATTTTCCAAAAAAAGTTTAATTTTCATTTAAAAGTCATTTATAAAGTCATTTAAAAGTCATCAATGCTGGGGTAAAAGTTTTTCTTGTACCTTAGAAACTATTTTACGGGTGTGCCTTATGCCAAAAATTGATGTTCTAACGCTATTATAACATAGCTCAATATAATTTAAGTGTTTTATTTTTAAATGTTGGTAAGGGCGTATCTAAGGACGGATTCGACTAATTTTCAACCTCTGCCTGGTACAATGGACTCAGCTCAGCTACAAAATTTCAACTCGCAATCAATTGAATTTTTTTTAAGGCTAAAAATTTAAGGCCTAAAACGTTTTTACGTACTGAGGATGGATGGATGGGCAGACACGGCTTTAACAATTCTCCTATAGGTCTCGATCACACCTCTTAATTTATGATTACTGATTATTTACCTGCGTTACAAACTATGCATTAAACCAAGTATACCTTGTGTAAAGGGTGTTAACATCCATTTCCAACAAGAAGTTCGTCGTAGAATTTTCATCGGATGTCTTCCCGAAGGGACCCGAAGGGAAATTAGTTACTTGAAAGTCAAAAGCCAGTGCCAAAGTTAAAGAAGACAAAAAGTCTCGGCTGAACTGTTTCATTTAAGAGACACACCAGCAACAGTGTCTTAAGGAAGCACATATACACGATCAACACTAACATCTATGCTTGACGATATGCTTGTCTAAGTTAAGTCTTATTAAATCAACATTGTGCGTTAATCACTTTTAACACGAAAATATTCTTTTGAAAGTATGACTCTGTTTCCTCTAAGATAGAAAGTCCCTATATGTGCAACTGCATGAGTTTCAAAATAAAAAAAAGTCTTGCTCGTGTGACGAAGAATATCAGGATATCAGCTAGAGGGCAGCTAAGACTTCGCAAAATTACTTGATGGGCAGTTAAAAATTTTTTTCGGACCTAATCAGAGTTAGAAAAGTTTTGCAAAGCATATTTTAGCTACGAAAAATTTACCCGAGCTCTGTGTTGTTAAGATCATGGAACCTTTTCCGTTTCAAACACCGAGCTGGAATTGCAACCTAGCCTTACCGCATAAAAAAGTAAAGCACTTCTATATAACATACTGTTTAGAAGATACAATACAATCACATGACTTCCTGCTTGATACCAGTTTGATCCATTCCGAAAGTCACTGCAGTCTGTTCCTGTATACTAAGCAAGTTGTCGATCTCCTACCTACTTAGATAAGTCAATAAGGTACTTTCTTGGAGCTTGAAGCTCACCAAGTAACCCAGACTTCGATCTTCACGTATTTTCGTTAAAGCTTGGCGCAATAAGTATTTAAAAGGTGGACGGCAAGGAAACTATTCACTTTTGATCCTTTTTATTTCCATCATACGAAAGACTTGAAGAGGTCATTTTAGTTGACCCACGCGTGTCCGTTCCAAGAAATAAAATAAGACCTCAACATCACTTACTCAAACTTAACACGACAATTCACACTATTAAGGCAAATAAATCAATCATTCCGTTAAGTAGAGTAGGTACCACTTCCTATACCTACTACACACACTGACTGGCCAAAAATGCGGATATTTCAACAAGCTCGTAATTAATTATTATTTCTATCTCGCAATACCCATACCCGTGCACAGATTGGCTTGGCCTTCCAAGTCCTCCCTGGTCGTTCCTCGTTTCTCCAAGGAATTACGGCTAATAATTCAATTAATAATTTCAGATTCCCTTTCTTGATATAACAACTTAAGTAGTAATCATGTGAAGAAGCCGGGGGGTTGGTTATGGTGTTCAAACGAACCAAAGGACAACGTCCAAGGAACTAAGGCAACAGAGAAAAAAGATAGCTACCCGAAAATAATTGATACCGTGACATTCTTTTGCAGCGTAGCTCTCCTCCATATAGCATGTACATCATTAATCTTCCATATGTGTATCCAATTTTCATCGTCGTATTCCACCAAAATCCCTTTCGATGTATAGCAACAAACACACAAAAGGATATCCGGGAAGGAAATGCTCCCACCCCTCAATAAATTTTACCAATTGTGATGAATAACGTATATTTCTCGGAATCTCCTATATGTATCTCTAGAGCACCATAATGTATACGTTTCCATTCCAGATACAATTCGCTTCATCAGCTGAATACTCTTTATTGCAAAATTATTATTATTTAATTTTTGTGTAAATGGCGGCCATGTTGCAGGAGTGCAAACACGGGGGCCAAGTCGGCGTCTATAGCCCATAAGCTACTTTAAAATGAGCATAACTCCGTTTTGATGGGAATAAATCACAATAATGACGTGATAAGCATTTGGTGGTTCACAAACGGTGCTTTGGCATAAATCTTACACTTAAATATGTTCCGGGCCGTAAAAGATAAATCACATTTATTTGATACAGATTTACCGAAGCCAGGTATCTTACAGCAACAGCACACATGAGCTCTGCGATGTGTATATAGTAGTGTTGTGCTTGTGGCCGGGATTAATTTCTAATTCGTCTTCTTGCCCCCGACGGCCGCCCACCGCCCACTCCACCTTTATTGTGTATCTGCTTGACTGTCCTTGCCACAGATTGGCGTTAAAAACACACATATAACAGCAATAAAAGAGAATAGTCGTAGTAACCTCTGCGACTCCACTATGTACATGCGGATATATGGGTACATAAAACTAGGCTCGCATGTGTGACTCGACTCGGCCCCAAACTAGGCCAATAATAATTAAAGCGACTACGTGCTTGGTTATACGCACATAACTTATAACTACTACAAGATACGAGATACTCGAGGATATGGATCTGCAATTAGGTTTTATGTAGTTTTTGGAGTATCTTCAAGAACGTACTAAGCGCCATCGTAGATGATGCATTAATATTGTGTATGGGCTTGTAATAAGGGTGAAAGGTTGCACAAATGCCGATAGAATGTTTACTGCAATTTAAACGTTTGCCAATGGAATACCTAGTTGTTGCGCCATGCATTGAAAAAAAATCTCAAAAATGTTGTGAGCCTTCGAGTACCACTTTGTCAGTAATGGCAGCACTTAAAGGCTTTTTTTGGATTTCACCCAGTATGCAGCGAATGCAGTAGGTACTGGGATTTAAATTTATGTTTGTAGATTTAGTGTTTAACGTGTATCATAAAAGTGGTACACGCGTAGGTATAAGTTAACGTTCTGCCATAAGAAGACTCATTGGTCAGTGAGGTGCAGTGCAGTCGGAAATATGTTACAATTAAAGCATCGTAAGTTCCTCTTAACATATACATTTTTGGAACACAAACCACAATCGTTGCAAACAAGGGTTTATCCATAATATGCATGCTCATTTTTCAGATATGATTGTAATTATGATAAAGTAGCCTAACTTAAATGAAGGAACGGGACATGGAGAATTCCCTTCTTTAGTTAATTCAACACACATAAAATTCTAGGAAATATGAAAATTAAACAAGATAAGGTGCTTCAGGTACAATGTTTTAGTATTATGAACTAAGAAAACGAAACCATAAACAACTCATAAATTATTATGGAAAATGTAATTTTGCAAAAGTCCATTTTACTGCTTGTGTGAAGTAAATTAACTATCCAACACCACACACAACTATGAGGCCATTCACAAGTAGGGAACCTGCGACCTGCAAAAAGCAACCAAATGAAGTTCACTATATATAGAGAAACAAAATTAAACAGAAAGGTATCAAGGATCTACTATCCAATTTCTGAAATTATTAGAAAATGCATTTTTGCCAAGATATTCACTATTTGCTGGTTCTGTTCCGAATGCGCTGCGACCATGCAAATTTTCGTGCAAAGAGTTAATATATCCACAAATTTTTGCGGCATGTAATACCAGCAAGTTAGGCAAATATATTTTGGAGTGTCAAATTATAAATCGATCCTTGTTAGTTTTCTATGCTTGTTGGTTTGTCATTTAAGTCCAAGCCGACACGATTTGCGTGGTTTTGAGTTCGCTACGAATGTGAGGCTCAGATAATTACAGTTTAGAAGATTCACTGTTAAGCAGTCTCCCACTTGGATTGGCAAATCTTAAATCCCACATTTAACCTTAAGACACGCTTTAAACACAGTCTTTCTTAAATCTGAGTAACTTCAAGACGATTGGACATTAGGTCAAAAGTATAACCTCAAAAGGTTAAAGGATTGCTCGGTGGAGTTGGAGGCGAAATTCTGCTGGAATCAAAATTCTTTTTTCAAAATTTTTTTCTTAAAAATTCTTCTTGCGAAACTGTGCCTTTTAAAATTCTCCTTTTCCAAATTTTGTTTTAAAAAATTCTGGAAATGTAACTTTAAAATGAGTATGCGGGCGTGCCCTTCTCCCTGCAACCCCCTGCCTGTTAATTTTTTACCAGAATTATAACCCGCTCCCCGCAATAGCAGGGCCTTTCTCAATGTGTGAATTATTGGAATAAAGATCGCAACGAAGGCAAAAGTGTTATAAATGTTACTTTGAAGAGATTCCTGATGACGCGACGGATCTGATATTCCGATGGGTTTGATATTCCGATGGTCGTTCCTAGATGCTTCCATCTGCACCACAGCTCCACTTCCATCTCGCGTGCCTAAGCAGCTTACATGTTCATTGAGAGTTTTTTCACCGAATATACGTTGAAAAATTGGAGCCAAAATTCTGCCGGGGTCAACATTTTTTATTTTTCAACGAATTCTAGTTTCAAAATTATGTTTTCCATAAACAGCATAAACAGCTTTCAGCCCTTAAATTTTCAGCTAGACACCAGAAAATTGGAAAGTGAACCGAAAATCTATCCCTTCAGAACAAGTTTGAAACTAGTTAAATGCATTCACAGACACGCCCCGCCCACTATAGGTCTGTATGTATGACCATCCCTAATTTTAAGTAAGTATTCACATTTAAATTATGTTAGAAAAGAGAACACTGCTTTGAGAACAGTGAAGTAAACAACAGAAAAAGTTTAGCCCTAAAATTGATCACGTCCACTTTTGAAGGAGTTTTCAATTTAAAATTACGGTTACATTTACTTAAAATTTTACAACAAAAAAAAAAAGTTAATAGCATTTGCTGACTTTTTTGGCGGGGCTTCAGTCCCAAATGAACGCACTCACCTGGCATAAAGCGTTCGAAAGTTATATTTTTACATCCCGCCCACTTTCTGAAAGTGTGGCATTTTCTCATAAGATAGCGTGGCAATCCATATCAGACGGACTGAAGTTTTGATATAGTAAGGCGCACTTTTGCTCTTTCGCACTTGTTAAGGGCTGATTCAGAAATGTGAAAAATCTGCTTAAAAAAGCTGAAAAAGCAGAGTTTTGAACAGCTGAATATTTATGGAAGAATTATGAGCCGCTACCTCAATGGGTCGGGGTCAAAATTCTAATAACAATGCTCTGCTTTCAAAATTCTGAAAACGTAACTTCTGCAAAGTGACACAGTGAAATATGTCAGGAAGGAGGCGTTGCGCAACCGCCCTGCCCATTTCTTTTTATACCCCATCCCATAGGATAGGAGGTATATTAAGTTTGTCACATAGTTTGTAACACGTTTAAATAATAATGGTAGCCCCCAAGACCTTAAGGGCATATGATCGAGACTGAATTCTGAATCGAATGAGCCATGTCCGTTAGTCCGTCCGTCCGTCCGTCTGCATGTCACATGTTTTTAGGCCTTAAATTTTGAGCTAGGGTGCTGAAACTTCGTACGTAAGATCCACGTCATGCGAAGCAGTCCAAGTGTAAAAAAATTTAAAATCCGCCCAAAGACACGCCCACAATCGGTCTAAATGTGAAACTACCTCCAGAATTTTCAAAACTGTAAGACGTTCTAAAAGGCTGAAATTTGACATTTAGCATCTCCTAATGAATGTAAGACACAAAAAAGACAAATTTAATTGGTAAACCTCCTCTAGTGCTTCACCCGGAGTAAAGCAATTATAGCAAAGAAATAAAAATCCAAGCATTTGAACCAAAGTAAGCGGATTCCTGGTCAGCGTCTGTTGTGCACCGTGCGTAGGTTTGGTGGATTTCAGAACCTGACAACTAGTTAGTTAGTTGAGCTGCTAGTTGTAGCATTGCTTTTCACCAGTAAGGCATAACACTTGCGGAAATAATAAGTTTTTCTTTACTTATTTCCAGTTTTGAGGGTTTTCTTTGTCCTTCGTTATGGCAAGTGCTTTAACAACTAAAAATGCTACAATTCGTGTACGAATTATAAAAATAAATAAATAAATAGAGTTGCGCAAAAGCTCAAGGGTCACAATGTATGCTGTGCGTGTTAATTTTTTCACATAGAAGGGGACCTACAATTTTTTGCCGAATCCGAAAGGAACTTTGAGAAATTTTTGAAGACAAATGATACCATCGGAGGGCTTGTCAGATCCTCATAGAGGTGGGGACCGCGAAAAAGAACGAGTCCTATTTTGTTCAGGTGCATAGTAAGCACACACACTAGCCACTACGCCACCGGACCCCACACGGTGTCTAAGAATTATCGCGAGCATAAAACATTGGACTCCTCTGACAATCATTGCATAGCTTAAAAAAAATATTTATTTGTGTAGTGCATATGACTTAAGGATCGATCATTGTTGACGTGTCTGACTTAGGCTTTATTACTTTATCATAACCTAACGCAATTCCTGTATGGAAAATGCTATTTTCTTCAAATCATTTGGAAATTCCATGATGAGTTACTATTTGAGCACAATACCAGTTCGAGTTATCCCATCATGTACCAGTGGGCGATTTATTCAGGTAAGGATCTGCCTTATGGGAAAGTTTAGGTACCTATATTTAATTCCTTTTGTTACAAAAGGTACCTAAACAATACAATATTGTTTGTGACAATATTGTACTGCAAACCTAACTCATAAATCAAGGAAGAACCTATCTGTCTATCTATGTGGCACTATCTAACTAACTCCAGATGTTGGCTCTTTACTGACGTGGGATTCGCGAAAAATCAATTTTATTTAAAGTGGTCAGAAATATTGCTTCCACACATAAACTGAAGTGGTATCAACCTATCACTCCAAAAAGAGTGGTATTCTGGCAGTCCACAAACTTTTTGAGCCCAAGGATTTTTTTTCCTATTGTAGCTTAAGGATTAGTTTAACAATTGTTTGTATTCTCACTCTACTTTTTGAACTTCCCAAAGACATGCCTACGAGAAAAATAACCTTGGCAAACAGTACAATTTCCTTAATTCTCTCTAAGGAATCTAAGAAAATATGACACACACTCACACCTCCACAAAGGAAAATATCAATTCGCATAGCGGTGTTAACCAAACTCCATCTATTGGCGAAGAGCAAAAAAAAAATAAATTTGTTGAGTAAAAATAAGAAACACAAATACATATATATTCTCATTAGGAGACCATTCATCTTCAACAAAGTGACAGGAGCAACATGGAACCAACAACTCGATACCCTCAGGCAATATCTAATAAAAATCTTTTTCTTATGTCATCGAGGGCTTTAGTCTGTTTTACAAAGTTCTTCACCTCTGGAGAATGCCCTGGGGCAGACGACACGAGTGAGCGATGGCAAACACTTTATCCGTGGCCACATTCAGATAAGCGCTTCACCTGGGCCATAATACCTGTGTGTGTCTGTACGGGCGCTGGTTACCTAACATCGATGATGACCGTGCAAGAGGTCAATCGATACCCATGCCCAAAGAATCTAATGAGATTCAAATGCCCGCCTCTTGAATTATACTTTGTTTTCTCATCCGACGAGTTCAGAGATTCATTTTGATCGTCGGCAGGTATGCCGTACGGCCGGATTAACAATTTAAATTGGCCGGGCCGTTGTGATTGTGATGTTCGTGTCAACGAACTATCGATATTTGAAGTCTTACTCAAATAGCCTAGCACTGTTGTGAACGAGGCAATAATTTCGATAATTGATCCAATAACAGATGTACAATAAAAACGATTGCACTCGTTCCGGCCGAGCAATTATACCAGCACTTTCGGTTTCGTCTGATTTCCGGAAACAGAATTAGGTGGTTTTGGTGTGACATAACTGGAATCAGGCATGCTTAGCAAATTCCATGAATAATCTGGGTGACGTTCCTTTGTTCAATCCTGGCCACTAGCGGTGGCTCTGCTTTATGAGCGGAAAGAATTAATTGTACCTTTTAGCGAGTGCCACAACCATACCTGTACGTTCCTCTTCGCGTGCCGTGTTATCAGTTGAGAAAAGATATTAAATTCGTCAGATTAATTGCGTAACTTTTAATTGATGTAGTATATATACCCGGAGTGATGCTTAAACGGTAGTTAATTGCTTTTTATGTTAATACCGTACTCGTTCCACAATAATAAACCTAAATAATGGTCGACAAGTTGAGGTGGTTTATAGATACTCTCCGTTCGGTACTGCAACCATTGACTGGGGCTACAGGGCTGTGTTCGATAACGACCTGGAAACGCTTTAAATTGTGTAACAAAGCGCAACATGTTGTGCAGCTCTATCCGATGATTGCTGGAGCTGGTGCGGTTGCATATGGACGTTTGCGTATTATGTTTGGGTGTGCAAGACAAGCGATATCGATTTAGGAAGCATGAACTTTATGGTAATGATGTACACATCTGGATGTTCATTATAACGTTCGGGTGGCAAATCCGAAAATTATTTGGTCATTACCGTCATCAAAATATCCCTGCTAAAGAAGTATTATGCATGCCTCTGCATGTCTACGTCACTTTTAGACTTAGATGTTGACTGCGGCGGTCAGCTTAAGGGTTTTTATTGTAAGTATTTCTAGAAGGTCTATCAATTTAAGTAAGCACAGACGCTCTTCCCAGAAATATAAGGATGGATTTAATCTTGTGGTAAACACTTAAGTAAATTCATTATTTCAATCATTATTTCATTCTATCAAGGTTTCCAATAGATACACTTGTTGATACACTTTGGCCCAACAATTTTCGTAGCTTAAAATGAACCCAGGAACTTTTAATTGTTGGTTTAAGAATGAAAGTATTTACTTTGAACAAGAACTAGTAATCTTGATTCAAAAATAAAAAATATCAAATATCACGAGTTGTTGGTGTTGCAAAAATTTTAAAATTTAAATCTGCTGCAATCCTTATCGTAACTGTTGCCACTGGCAAATGCTTTTAGAACAAATCTTCGAGAAAAGATTTTTTTTTTTTCTGTGGGTAGGAAAAACCTTCATAGGCACTATGAGGACCGGCCGCGCGTGCTCATAGTAGAGTGAGATTCTTACTCACTAAAAAACCTCCCGAGAAAAGATAAAAAAAAAACACTTTGCCCAGGCAGCGATTCGAGCCTGGGTCATCCGTCTGATAGTCAAATTTCACTCCACTAGGCTTACTCCACTAGGTTAAATGACAAAGTTTCAAAAAAGTTAAAAGAAAGTATTTCTAAACGTATGTAATTGTTGGTAACATTCGAACCCCTTTTGTGTCGATATTTTTATCGCACCGAGGGCACATTAATTCTAATGCATAGTTTGTAACACAGTGAAATAATCATCGTATACCCTTAGGACCGTTTAGAGATATGGTCGAGGTCTTAGGTCTTTTAAATCAAGCTAGAGAGCTGTAACTTGGTACACGGCTCGGTTCTTTTGTTGTACAGACAAAACGTGAAAATTGGCTTAATCCGTCAACGGCCATGCCCACTACTGGCTTCAATGTGAGACAACCTCTATTTCACATTTTCTTTCAAAATGCCTTTTGGTCAAGTTAGACAAGGCAGAGGAACTTTAATTTTAATACTAAGCAATCTTGACCCAAGACCTTTAACAAGAAAAAAATTGTACCACCCACAATATCGACCATGCCCACTTTTAACATTTTAGATCTTTAAAAACCCGATTTCTCGGAAAATTTACTCCAAATTGAGAAAAAAATTGTAAGATCGATATTAAAGATATTATCGTTTGCTAAGTTTACTCCATACAAAGTTTTGAGCTCCGCCCACTATTAAGGGGCCTTTTTAGGAAAAAGCTGTTTTTTCTCTTGCACTTACTCACTTCTTATATATGTATCCTGTGTGTTATTCATTTGGATGTTGGTATATTCGTGTCGTCTGTATGTAAAAGAAATTAACACACCAGCATACATTGTTGAGAAGTTGGCCCTGGTTCACCTCGAGCTGTTGCGCCACTCTATTTATTTATTTTTATATTCGTGCCGTCTAGAATTAATGAATTATAAATTTTTTTTGCATACTTTTTATTACCAGTGAAGATTTAATGGAAAATTAAATTAAAACTTACTTGGCTTGAACATGCGTCCTCGCGGATCAAAGGCAGCTACGCTATCCACTAGGCTTTCGCATGATATGCTGGTTATGCCTGCCGAAGTTGCATATTACAAGTTCTTCTTTATTTTCAGTTTTTCAACATTTAATTCTTGTTTTAACAATTATTCTTAGAACCGTATTTTCGCAAAAATAATTGACATTTTTAATTGTTGTGCCAACAATTTTTGTACTTAAAAAAACCGTTACCTCAAGAACTTATTGTTGGATCAACAATTTGATTTATGATAGGCAAAACTGGCCTTAAACATTATAAATACAACAATTTTATTGTTGTGCTAACAATTTTCCGTTATTGAAATTGATTGACGAGGATAAAATTTTTATTTTAAGAATTTCGGTGGTAAATTGAATACTAAATTTTTATCAAAACATGTTCTTGCCTCAAGAAAACATTGTCGGGCTAAGAATTGGTCCACAATCCTTCAAGAATCGAAAATTCTTGGGACAAAAACGTTTTTTTTTTAGTGCAGCTCAAATCTGAATTGAAGGATCATAGCACTCAAACTCCTTTTGCATTCCTAATGGTCCGATTATGGTTGACGCCAACTGACCTCAAAATATACTGGGCAGGGGCGCTTGGTTTTGGGGTTGGGGACTCATCAATGAGTCCAATTAAATCCTGCTTACGTTGCATTCGTGCAGTTGTTAAGAAGTCCATGAATGCTTAGGCCTTCCCTCTATGGCAATTGGTGTCGGTTGGCGTTGCCGTTTTGACAGGATCTCTTCTTTGAACTTGACAATACCAACTAGCCAAAGTCGAGCTCCGTTTTCCTGAAGATAGGTTTTTTTACGTGGATGCTTCCTCAGATCCTCATATTTTTTTTATTCTTTCCCGTTTTGTTACTCCTGCTCCCAAGTAACATTTCTGTTGAGGTAAGGTTATATACAAGCTATTTCCCCTCCCGCAAAAAAAAATGTATAAAGCCTTAGAGAAGCCAATTTGGCGCACTTACAGAAACTGTTAAAGCCCTAACAGTCGTGTATAAAGTTTCCTGTTTGTATAAACTTCCTGTTAGGTCTTATAGAGGCTGTTACTTGCATTAAGGTTTTCTGTTGCAAGCTTTACCGAGGCTGTTACTTGTTAACAGTTTTTTAGCCGGCTTGTATAAAGTTTCCTGTTAGGCTTTACCGAAACTGTTACTTGTATGAGGCTTCCTGTTGCAGGCTTTATAGAGGCTATTACTTGTATAAGACTTCCTCTTGCAGGTCTTATAGAGGCCGTTACTCTATAAGTCATGCAATAAGAAATCTTATACAAGTTACAGTTTCGCTAAGGCTTGCAGCAGGAAAGTCTATGCAAGCAAAAGTTTCGGTGGAGCCTGCAATAGGAAACCATATACAAGTAACTTCTTCTGCAAAGCATGTCACACGAAGCCATATACAAACAACAGTTTCGGTAAGGCTTGCAACAGGACTTGCTGGTTTCAACATTATAGGGGTAGTTCACATTCTGCACTGAAGAACGGAAGCTGCTATAAGGCCTTATAAAAGTAGTAGACTTCTTACAAAGTAACAGAGGAGATTAACAGAATCTTATCCCTCTGTAAGACCTCGTTGTAGCTTCTTTAAGGTCTTATACAAATTGTGTCAGAAATTTCTGCCTTGGAAATAATCGGCAAGTGTTATAGAGGCCTTATAGAAACAATAACTTCCCAAAATCGAAAATTTAAGCCTTACCGAAGTAAAATTGTTACTTGGGCTGTCATTCGCAGCATCTTTAACTTGCACTTTCCGCCATTTGCTCTCATTTTTTTTTATACGCTGTCCAACATTGTGAGCCATATGAGAGCGCCAGATGCACAACTACGGTGAAGAGCCTTCTTTTCAGCTTTGGGGGCTTTTTGGGTCAAGATAGCAGAGTTTTTTGGCGACTTCATCCACCCTATGCTTTCGTGATTATTGGCCTTGTCATCGCAGTTTCCTTCGCTATTGATAATAGATCCCAGGAACTTAAACTTTTGATGCTTGCGAAGCACATTTCAATTAAATTTGATGTGTGGAACCGGCACGGGAGGATCAGAGAATGAGTAGCACCACTCCGTCTTCTTTGGCTATGAACCCATTCCCTTTTGCTGCCGGGATGTATGATCTTTACTTAGGATGGCGCCATCAAAGTCAGCTAAGAATAACTGATTTACTTTAGTGCCTGTCAGTTTTCCTTTAAGCGGACAATCAAGAACTACAATAGAAAACAAAGGACTTAGGACACTTCCCTGATGTACACCGACCATAGTTCGGAACTCTTCAGTGCGACTCTGGAAGGAAATCGTACTTTTGTCTTTGCTCCATCATACATGTCCATTACCATCCGTATGTAGGCTTCTGGAACTCCTCGTTTTCTTAGCGCCACCCATATCAGATCTGGTAGTCTATCGAAAGCTTTTTCAAAATCAACCATCATATGTAGATCTCTTAGGGCATCACAATATTCAATGTTATCCTTATACTTGGGATTAGTGTTAGACTTTCCCGCGACAAACCGGTACTGGTCCTAGGATAGACTTATTATTTTCCCAGCCTATTGCATACCCGCTCGACGATCCTTGCTGTGTGTGACATCAGCTTGATAGAACGGCAGTAGTTGTCACAGCTTTTAAGGGACTCAATTCATCAAAAATAACACAACCTAATTTGGAATTCAACGCTTGTATTTCCAAAGGCGCTTGGCAAAAAAGACTCTTTCTGTTTAACGGTCTGCACCTCCGCGAAGATCTGACAAGTCCTCCGAGAGTATCATTTCTCTTGGAAAACTTCTCAAAGTGCCGTTCGGATTCGGCAAAAAATTGGTCCCCTTGTATGTGGGGAAATTAACGCATACAGCTTACATTGTTGAGAAGTTGGCCTGGTTCACCGGCACTCTATTTATTTATAACAGTCCGTAACTGGAAAAATGTAAGAAAACCTCTAGGTAATTCTAAAAGAATGTGTCAAACAGCTTTTATTTTCCCTCTTCTTGCTTTTGTCCTCTTTTGTTATCAGTCATGCACTGTTAAAAATAACGCTTTACTATACAAAAAAAAAATGCTCTAAAGTACTGATAATGACACTCAATCTCACAACTATATATAGCTTCACTATTTGTATCGTTACTCCGTTTAGTCCTTGCAAAAAAGTCATTTATTTCAATTGAGACTCTGCCAAGAACAAACAAAATTGGCGGAAGTTTTCTTGTTAAATGAGCAGAGTTATGAATCCCGTCTACAAATCCCAACTGGTTTCTTTTGGATTAAATGTCTGTTAATTTTATATATGGCCACTGCACTAATCCGCAAAAAAAAAACATGTCCTAAGAGTGGAAACTCCTTTGAACTTGCAAAAGTTACATCCTTTTGCCGGATGATATTTTTACGTACATATTTTTTCCGCTTTTTTTTCCACCCCTTCTTGCGACATGAAGTTATAAATGTAGTTTTATGATAACAATTGCTTAAGAAGCAAAATACAGTTGCACGCAAATAGAAAACGATCCAAGCAGATGATTTCTTGTGCACCTGATGAATCTGGAAAAAGTTGAAACGTTAAAAGCTGCATTCTGCTACACACTACTTTGAAGTAGAGAAAGAAAACCATCTTGACTACATGTCGGCAAGGAATGGGTGAACAAAATACTTTTCACTGAAAAATTACACTTGTTTCAGAGTTTTGTCGTTACAGAAGGGTTTAGCTATTAGGTATAGCTACATAGGTGTTTATAGAGACTTTGTATATTGCAACAACGTATTCAATCTGTCACGGATTGTGCACAGTGTTTTAGATGTGCAAAAATAATTCGAGTCAAGTGGCATCATTCGCCACTTTCTTTATTTGGTAGATACACGTAAAATTACTTCAGTGCTCAGAAATGCGACGAGGTGAAAAATAAATTAAAAATTGCATTACATTTACAAGATACAATTCTACAGTGCATGAAATACTATTTCTTAATAATTCTATGTACCTTGTTTGAGGATTTCAGCGATTTACAGCGCGATTAAAAAAAAATATATATTTTCCTACCGACGTTAGGATTGTAAGTAAAAAAAACCTGTGAGTAAGTGCACTGCTGCAATCATATCATCTCAGATCTCAGGGAGTTTGTGAGAGAAACAAAAGATAAAGAAAATCGGCTGATATCCCTTAACGGACATGGTATAAATTACTATACTGTTCTTTGCAACAAAAAAAAGGTTTTATCACACTGAATTATACTTTGCTGGTATAAGGTTTCGGGCCATGCCCACATTTAGATGCAGAATACATTGCGACATAGGACACGTTTAAATTTCAAACCCTAATGCCATGACTCTGTGGGGTGCCGTGGCGTAGTGGTTAGTGTGTGTGCTTACTACGCCGGAGGTCTGGGTTCGAATCCTGCCATCTTCACCTAAAAAAAAAGACTTGTTCTTTTTCACGGTCCCCACCTCCGCGAGGGTTTGACAAGCCCTCCGAGAGTATTAATTGTCCTGAAAAACTTCTCAAAGTGCCGTTCGGATTTGGCAAAAAATTGTAGGTCCCCTTGTATGTAAAGAAATTAACACACCAGCATACATTGTTGAGAAGTTGGTCCTGGTTCACCTCGAGCTGTTGCGCCACTCTATTTTATTTAATGCCATGACTCGGTTAAAGGCCTTGACCCGCCAAACAGCCTTGACCTGACAAGCAAACTAAGAATTTTTTTTTAAATAAGGAGAAATAAGAAAGAATTTATTCAGAAAGATAATAATAATAATTTGCCAATCCCTGTTTATATAATTTTGTATAAAGATAAAATATCCTTGTAAATTTTGAGTAAGAAAACACTAAATCTATACAATGAGCAGTAGAGAACACCTACAAATTATTTTGAAAAAATATTGGAAATTTTTAGTAGCAAAATATTTAATATTGAAGGATTAGTTTCATAATATGCCGTTTGACTTGAGCCGTAATAGACTTGAGCGGGTCTTATCTTATTTCGAAATACAACGAAAATTCCACTCAAGTTCTGGCAAACGATTGTGTTGCCCATAAAAGACTTAAGCAAACGATTTGAAAATCTTATGAGATTTCACTATGAACGTTTGGGGTATCACATTTCCTTGAAAATTTGAAATCAAATTTGAAAATTGTGTCCCTTTTTCTTCAACTTGGATGTTAAAATCTCCGAAACCGATTGCCAGATCTAAAATACGGTTAACTCTTTGAGGTCAGTGTACAATTCTTATACTTCGTATACTCCCTTCTTGCACGAACTTTTTAAAGCACGTTTAAAAATAAATATGGGCTAAAATATGACAATGAGTGAACTAATAACAAGCAAAAACTAAACTCTAGGCCAACACCAGTTAACGAAAAACTTAAAGCCCAACCATAATAGACTTTGATGAGCTTAAGTCGGCTTTCCGAAATGTCCCATTGCACGCGATTCGTATGCCACGACCATACCTAATAGCCTTATGCGGGGTCTCGTAAGGTTTTCGTTAACTTGTGTTGGCTTAAAGTTTTGTTCTTGCTTGTCAACAGTTCACTCACTGTCATATTTAAGCCCATATTTATTTTTAAATGGGCTATTTATTCTAAGACCGAACCAAGAATTGTACGCCGACCTCAAAAGTGTAATCACATTTTAGATCTGACAATTTTTTTCGGAGATATTAACGTCCAAAATTGAAGAAAAAGTGACATAATTTTCAAATTTGATTTTAAATTTTCAAGGAAATGTGATACCCCAAACGTTCATAGTGAAATCTCATAAGATTTTCAAATCGTTTGCTTAAGTCTATTACGGGCAACACAATCTCTTAGCAGAACTTGAGTGGGATTTTCGTTGTATTTCGACATAAGATTAATCCCGCTCAAGGCTATTATGTTTGGGCCTTTACGAAACCCAGCATAAGGCTATTATAGTGCTGGGAATCGCGTGGAATGGGAAAATTGGCAAAGCCGACTTAAGCTCATCAACGTCTATTATGGTTGGGCCTTTAGTCCTGGCCTAGATTTTTTCGTACGGCACATTTGAATTTCAGCTCGAATCGAATTTCCAGAGCCTTTTCGATGGAGTGTTTGAACATTATGAATAGTTCGTCCAAATGTTTCTGGGAAGATTGTTTAGCGTTAAAGCAAGTTGCATAAGCAATTTTACCTAGGAGTAGTAAACTTAACTGACGAGCCTTTCACATTTTAACATCCTCACTAATTTAGTAATTTGTTAATTCTTCGACTCAGTTTGGATGATCAGCCTTAAGGGATCAGGTGTTAAAATTGCAACAAAATGTTAAGTGCATAAGATCAGCTTTTGTTTTCTATGATTAAAAAAGATTGTCAACGCACAAGACTGAGACGTTTTTTAAGCCATCAAGAAAGGCATAAACCATACAGCTGGGCCTACAACTTCAGTGCTTGTTTATCCTTATACGTATGCCTGAACCACTAGCCAAACTATACGCAAACCTTGCAAACATTACAATATTACCTTGAGAAGTTACACCTCAAGATAAACCTGCATTTATTTGAAAAGCAAGCACCAACCATTTCTGTTTCCTACAGGATCAAAAGTTACGAATAATTACAGTTATTTGTTTCTCTATGTAGCTCGTCAGTCAAGTTAAATTACTTGCCAAGGAACATCAAAAAAGCTAGAGCCTCCGCAGATATCTCTGTAACTCATTTGCATTTCCCTTTCCTAGGCCCGCACCTATTAAACCATGATACCTTTCAAAGAGGAGCACTTACTTTCGTACCAGAGCTTATGAAAATTTTGCCACTGGGTCATTCGTTCCCAGTGGTTTTCCACCTGGAATACCCAAGCTAATGTACATACCTTACCAACCTGGAGTTAAACAAATGTGTCGGCTGTTCACATCTATATTACAAGAATTAAAGTGAAAATTTCAATTTAACTTGACGTAGGAGGATATCGCCAGGCTTCACCGCCGCCCGGTCTCCAATGGCAGCAAGAGTACAATTACTAATGTAATGATGCTGTTAGCAAATCAGAGATGTAAATTCACTCTCTCTTGGCCACAACTTATCTACTCTTGATGTATTCAGCTGTGTGTTGGTGTGGGTGGCTGCTTTTGTAAGCTTACACTTATATTTTTATTCAATTTTTTTCTATTTTTAAGTTTAACGTTTCCACCTACCTTACATGACGTGTATATGCTTTGTTTTGTTTCAGGTCCGTTGAACTCATCGCTTTAATTGCAATCTCGTGTACGTTCTTTCTGTTTATGCATACAAAAAATCTGAATACACGTCTTCGTGAGATGGAAGTAAAGCTCCAGCCCTCAGAATTTTCAGCACTTGGTTTAACAGGGGAGCATCATGCTAGTGGAGGTGACTCCGGTAAGTACAAAAAAAAATTATGCTCCATGAATGAATTTCTTTTGTATTCCCCTCTGTCCTGTTTTGTTGGTAATGACAGCGAATAGATGTAGCCCATCTTTGGACTGATAAAGAATACCTCAATTGTTGTTGAGAGGGTGACATCTGCGGGACAATGTGTGCCCCTGGTTGTTTTTATTTTTTCAAGCTGTATTGAGCCAGACGCCAATAGGAACACAAAGAATTAAGAAAGAAAACCTGGTTTAAAAACGTGTTCCCAGTTTGATCACGTTCCGCTTAAACTTACCATTCATAGGGTTTAAAAATAATTAAGGGCCCACAATAATTACATGTCTAACACAATGATTTAATGTTATCAGAAACAATGAGACACAAAGCGAGCCACTATACAGTTACAGTTGGCGCCTATATAATTTCACACCACTAGCTTATAAGAATGAGGCTTGTACACATTTTTGAAAACAAAAAAGGATTAAAATTGTGGATGGCATTTAAGAATAATAGCCGGGCACTACTAAAAAATATATGAAGTACAGGAAGGCTTTACAATATTTTTCTAGCAAAGAAAACTTTACATTCAACATAAAGAAAAGAGAGAAATTTCTGTAAAAGTAGTGCTCGGATAGAAGACAATTGTTGGACTACAAGATCATTAAAAATTTTGTCTTATTTTTGTCCCACTCAAAAGTTTTGACACCCGTAAATAAACCTCCTGTATCACTCAGGGCATTTTGAACATTTTTAGAACCATTTCCTCACCTCTCTTACAATCAATAATGCATGCTGTGTGCGTTACAGGTTTTTTTGCTCACACGAGGGGGGCCTACAATTTTTTCTCGATCCCGAACGGCGAATTGAAAGGTTTCTCACGATAAATGATACTCCCGGACGGCTTTTCAGATATAGAGTGGCGCCCTTATGGAGGTCGGATTAAAAATAGAGTGGCGCAACAACTCGAGGTGAACCAGCGCCAACTTCTCAACAATGCATGCGGCGTGTGTTCATTTTTTTGCATACAAGGGAACCTACCATTTTTCACCGAATCCGAACGGCACAACTCAGAAGTTTTTCAAGACAATTGTTACTCTCAGAGGGTTTGCAAGACCCTCACGGAGGTGGCGAATGTGAAAAAGAAAGCAATGCAGGCAGCACACTAACCTGTCCCACCTTCACTCCACGGAGGTGAGGTGAAGGTGGAACAGGTTAGTGTCTTTAGCCCACCGTAAAAAAAAATTGTATTGCCCCGGTTGAGATTCAAACACGGGACCTCGTGCAAAGAGGTCCTACACACTAACCACTGCACCACAGCGCCCACGCACCTTCTTTTAAGTTTGTTAAAAGAAATGTTAAAACAAGCCTTTTAAGTTAGTTAGTTTAGTTATTTAGATAGACTTTATTTACTTCATACAATTTGATAATCAAGTTTTGTAAAATCAATAAAAAAAAAATAATAAAAAAAATGAAACGAAGAAGACCAAAAGCATTCAAAAATCGCCTTCCAAAATGCGGGTTCTACAGCTGGTTACAGTAACAGCGTAGTTGCACAGGACCTTCCAACCAAGACTGCCATTCAATATGCTGAATACCTCGTCTAAGTCCAGTGAAGTTACGACAAAGTATGTCACACGGAACTCTCTTAAAATGGCGCATCTTCCTAAAAAATTGTGTACGTCCTCTCTTTCTTTCAGGTTGCAGAAATCACATAGAATAGGTAGATCAGGTACCGGTGCCGGATAAAGTAGAGACTTATTAGCTCGCCTCTAAGTTTAAAAATTGTACTGATGAAATGCATAGAGTAGCGATTATTTAAGTAAGTTGAGCCGTTTTCAATGAGGTTGAAGTTCAGCCTACTGTAAATCAATCGGTGTTGCGATGCGCGCGCTTCATTCCAAAAACAATCATATAAGACATTGCCTGCTTTTTAACATAGGCTTTATCGATGCAAGATGTGTGTTTGCCGAAATATTTAAGTTTTCTCCAAATCTCGCAGCCTTCTCCCAATTTTATACCAACACAATCCTCGGCAGCCATCCTTCTTCCATCCTCGCGATCCTTGCAATGTAGTCTGCATAAGTGTGTCCAAAAAAAAGCGGTGGGACGGATGTTTCCAAGTGAAGCATGTAGATTGGGGTACATGTTCGAAGCCTAAAGATTCGCCTCAAAAAATATCTTAACGAGCCTTTTAATATAGCCCAACAAATCCAAGGCTGAGAGTTACAAACGCCTGTAAAAATTACATCACTGGAACTAAAAATTTTCAAACTCTTGCAGCATATGCGAGTGGTAGTCAATTAGAATGGCAACAGGTCCTCGACATCATAGCCAATAATCCTGAGTCGATTTCAACGATTTCGAAAAACCTAAATTTTAATGAAAGATCACCCTTAAAGTCAAAGAAAGATCAACGAAAAAACAACACTGATTAACATCATAAAATTAAATAAAACCGCGCGCACACGTTACGCACTGTAACTTGTGTACGCAGAAGTTACAGTTCGTAAAAGACCTTTGAATATCCTATCCTATTCCACATTTTAAAATGCTGATGGCATTGTTTTTTTTACATTTTATAGCAGTGCAAACTTCGAAAAAGGGCGTGGTCCAATCGTCCCTTATTACAAACTGTCAATATTACAAGTATTTCCAAGTAACACTTAAATGTACGTAAAAATTCATTTTTTTTTGGTTCAAATTCAAAATTTTTAAAAAATCGACCTCTAAAAGAAGTCGTGGCTAAAAGCTTTGAATGAACGAAATCTGGAATGAAATCTTTTTTAACTTACCTGCTAATTTTTTTGTTTCATGATTTCCTAAATTAGGCTCAAGGCCAGTCGAAATTACGGTTTCCTGGAAAATTTTAGGTTTTTCCTTATGTCTGCCTTCAAATGTGAAGAACTTGGTGTTTTCCACAGAAAATATTTTGCAAATTTTTTCCAATGTGGAGCAAAAATATTGAGTAAAATGCATTTGAAATTTTACCCTTAAAATAGATGCCACGCCCACTGGAGGAGGTTAACCAAATAAATTTTTTCCTTTTTGTGTCTTACATTCATTAAGAGATACTAAATGTCAAACTTCAGCCTTTTAAGACGTCTTACAGTTTTGAAAGCTCTGGGGGTAGTTGCACATTTAGACAGATTGTGAGTGTGTCTTTGGGCGGATTTCAAAAAATTTTACACTTGTACTGCTTCGCATGATGTGGAGCTTACGTACGATTTCAGCACCCTAGCTCAAAATTGAAGGCGTAAAAACATGTGACATACAGACGGTCGGAAGGACGGACATGGCTGATTCGATTCATAATTCGGTCCCGGTCATATGCCCTTGAGGTCTTGGGGGTCTAACATTATAATTTCACCGTGTTACAATCTATGTGACAAACTTAATATACCTCCTATCCTATGTTAGGGGGTATAAAAAGCCCGAAAATTATTTGAACATAACTTCCATAAAAAATATCCAATCCTCACACAATGTTAACATTTGTTTTGTCTGCATAAATATTAATTGTTTAAATGCTTGTATTGAGCAAACACAAATTGCATTGAATAAATGCACTTAATGTTATGATTTTCGTATTTTCAATGTTCCTACAAAATATTGTAAATCTTCATAGTCCGCTGATGATCCAGCCACAACTATAGTGGTGAAATGTCTTTATCTTATAGGATAGGAGGTATATTAAGTTTGATAAATTGTATGAAACATAGAGAAATAATCATCGTAGACCACCTTAAAGGTATTATGATTGAGACCGGTAAGTGATTCGAATGAGGCATGTTCGTCCGTTGTCTGTAAATTTTGAGCTAGGATCTTGAAACCTCGTATCTGAGCTTTTTGGGTCCCGAATCAGTACAAGTATTAACATTCTTGGTGTCGATGGATTACAGCTTGTTATGAATCGCCTGCAAAAATACTGTAAGGAATGGAATTTGACGGGTAATTGTCCAAGGTGATGATCTTCAGAGACGGTTGCGGAAGATACTCTCGCAACGAAAAGTGGTTTTGTCAGGGTGAAAACGTTGGCATTGTGAAAGAGTACAAATAACTACCTACTTCGAATCTAAACATGAAAAAGCATTTCGATTCCCAGCTAAAAGAGGTATTTCATCTGTTTGGGGTCGCTGCATCGACAACAAGTATATCGAGCACTCGGCGAAAATCAAACTATTTCGGGCAACCGCCGCTTCTGTACTGCTATACGGTGCCCAAATTTGGGGTTATTGTTTTTTTGAGGAAGTTGAAAAAATTTTAAGATATTTTTTGAGGCGAATCCTTAGGCTTCCAACATGTACCCCAATCTACATGCTTCACTTGGAAACATCCGTCCCATCGCTTTTTTTGGACACACTTAAGCTGCATAATGACAACATTGCAAGGATCGGCGAGCTAATAAGTCTCTACTTCATCCCGCACCGACCTGATGTACCTATTCTATGTGATCTGTGCAACCTTAAAGAAAGAGAGGACGTACACCATTTTATAGGAAGGTGTCCCATTTTAAGAGAATTCCGCGTGACATACTTCGGCGCAACTTCACTGGACTTAGACGAGGTACTCAGCATACTGAATGGCAGCCTTGGATGGGAGGTCCTGTACAACTACACTGTTACTGCAACCAGCTATAGAACCTGCATTTTGGAAGGCGATTTTTGATTACTTTTGGTCCTTTTCGTTTTTCTTTTTTCATATTTTTTATTTTATTGATTCTACAAAACTTGATTGTCAATCTGGTAGACGGCCTTAAGCCAAACCATAAATGACTGAGCATAAACTGTAAGATTGTAAACAATACCAAATTGTATGAAGTAAATGAAGCCTATCTAACTAACTAAAAAAAAACTATTTACATTTTTGAAATCCGCCCACTGACACGCCCACTTTACTTATTAGCATGAAAAATCAAAATTTTCGTATGACGCTAAAATTTGATAAGCAATATCCTCGTTTAAGTATTTTATGATTGGCATTTCTAAAGTTGCCGTGGTCGCATTTCGTTTTTCGTTTTACAAACGGTATTTGTATGCAATATATTTGCATTTGTATGCAATATATTTGCATATAATCAAGAAGTTCTGAGATTAAAAGTTTACAAATTTTTGTATAAATTTAAATTGACTAAAAAATGATTTTACCACTTCCACTTTTGGGGGCGTGCTTGAATAAAAACCTATTTTTTTATATGAATATGCTCTTAACACATGGAAATCTCATTTGGACAAAATCCATTTGAACAAAACTTACAGTTGATGCCCCGCCCTATTCTTAACTAAATAGATTGTCGTTTTTGACATTGAGTGTTTCGGAGCTTGCCAGGGGTCAACTGCTATGGGGTATCTAACGATTCGCCTCAGCGGATTGAAATCCACCCAAGAAAAAGACCATCAAATATGAACCATAAAATGGAACATTCCATCGGCCTTCGTTGAAAACTTTGCATACAGTGCTTAAGTATGTGTGTCCAAAAAGTTGTTTAGTATAGAGCTTTAAATTTTTTTAACAAACAATTTTTTATTTTTGTAAAATCTTTTCAAAAGCATCGCTAAAGCTCAACTGTTTCTCTTAAGTTTTCAAATATTTGCAGTGAAACTTGGCTGATTCTTTATGCATAAAGGAGGTTTCAAAATCTAAAATTATTTTATAAATTTATTGTTAAATAATTTTTTTTATATTTGTTTTTATTTGAAATATGTTCGGGTGAACTTAATAATTCGCTTCACAAGATATTTCTAAGTACAGGGCAAAAAGTAATTTTTTCTTGAATTTTATTTTTAAATGTTTTTGGGTTTCAAAATTTCCAGCATTTCTGCTTGACTCCCTATGTGGTGTCAATTTATAACATCTATCGTCTATCTCGAGATATAAGTCGGTCTCAACGACGAATAAATAGTGATCCGATGTTCTTTCATAAACTTACTTTAGGTTTCATAGACGCACCCGATCTTCTTTTGTCTGAAAAATTTAAATTCCGGGAGGGACATAATCTTCGAAGATTGAAACTTTTGCATGTTCCGAGGCATAGGATGAGTCGCATGTGTTCGCTCTAAAATAGTAAGAGCTAAACTTAAAACCCTGCTTAAAGATTTATAATCGTTTAAAGTTACTTTATTTAAATTTTGTCTTTACTTTTACGTCTACATACTTTATAATTAGTGTTTTTTTATGGTGATATTATTTGCATAAAAAAAATAAAAAAAAACCTTTGTACACATTACTTGCTATCAATGTTCTCATCTCTCAATGTTCTATCAATGACAATCTTGAGAAACACGTGTTTCTTGCTTTATCTATTAAGCAATTTCAGAAAAACTTGGATAAAAAACATCTGCTTTTAATTATTTTTAAAAAAAAAATTAATGCTTTTTACACCTTTAATGTTTGACTCGAGGTTTTTTTTTCGTTCAAATCGCAAAGTGCGTTATGACCTTAACATTGAAAAATAAAAAATAAGTAGCCAACTTGTTTTAATTTTTTACTTTTCAATATAATTTCAAATAAAATTTTAATACATAAATAAACAAATAGAGTGGCGCAACAGCTCGAGGTGAACCAGTGCCAACTTCTTAACAATGTATGCTGGTGTGTTAATTTCGTACATACAAGGGGACCTAAATTTTTTTGCTGAATCCGAACGGCACTTTGAGAAGTTTTTTTAAGACAATTAGTACTCTCGGAGGGCTTCTCAAACCCTTGCGGAGGTGGGGACCGTAAAAAAGAACAAGTCTTTTTTTTCAGGTGACGATGGCAGGATTCGAACCCAGACCTCCGGCGTATTAAGCACACAAACCACTACGCCACGACAAACCACTACGCAAAGTTTATATGATGAAAGATAAGCATTTCCGTGGCACATACTTTCAAGTCAAGTGGCATTCCTTGTCTTAGGCTCCTTCGTTTCTTCTGCTCTTTCAATTGCAATTGATAAGAACAGTGGCATTGCATGTGCATCGATAAATTTGTTTAATCTGTTTCACGCCACTGAACTTGCTACAGTCACTTAAACAAGACTTTCTCGATTTCTGATGGCTTTGACTGCCTTGAGTTCTTCCTGTTGTTCTTCCTGCTTCATCCTAAATCATACGAATTAAGTAACTGATAATAATGCTCCCATACTCTGTTTACTATGTTATTGGAATCAATTCTAATTACATTGTCAATCATAAGAGTATTCAACGTATTAAGAAGGCACTTATCTTATCGGCCTACTTTTAAATAAAGTTGTTACGTCAAGTACCTAACACAATCTTGATAAAGTTCGCCCCATTGTAATCTGATAGTATAAGCCATTAACAACGGTACTCTGCTCGTATCTCTTGCAATAACTGGAAGTCCAAGTTCAATGTTAGGTAAGACCATAAAACCATCATGAGTAGAGCATCATCCAAGTCATGAAGTGCCATCTGCTTAGCAGACGATCAAATAAGGTCACAGGCAGATGGATGAAAAGACCAATTTACTCTTCGGGTAGAGCCATTCGACCAACAAAAAGCTGCATTCAGCTCGGAGACTTTCTTACGTTACTACATCGACATGCTGCACAACTTCATTGGCCTTGTATGAACGAACCTATGGAGCTGTATACTCGCGGATCAGCAAAAGAAGCTCCGCTGTCGTGAATGAAAATTTATAATGAGCGGGACGATGTGCGAGTTGATTGCGGTGTGAATGCGCGCATCTCCGTGATTCGTTTAAGTACGGCCATTGTCAAGATCACTTACCAATGACACGATCTTGGCAATGTGAGCAAGCAATGGCTTTCGTTGTGTGTGTCTGAAGTGGGTAACATGTTTTCCTCGTGTTAATGACCAACTCCATTAATGTGTCTAGTGCTGGAGATGTTAAGAGAAGATATTACCCGTTTACAATCTAGAACCTTAGAGTGGTACCTTTGTTAACCGCGAATACCTTGAAGCAACTAGGCTATGCCAGATGAATGGATTTCAATGTGCTTTGAGATAATATCACAGATGCTTCGCATGAATGAGTTGTCCGATTGAATTTAACGCCTCGTCAAGCTTGTCCACAAAGCCGGTCGTTTGTGTAATGATAAAAAACCGATAATGATGGGTTTAATGGATTTCGTAATAAGACAGATGCAGTCACTTCTATTGTGATACAGCGTACCTATATGCTGGTGGTACTTCTATTCAAATAAAGGTGTTGTTGCTGTGCAGTGAGAAAGCCATTGTCATCTTCGTGCACATTTTCCACTTTCTTCGCACGGTGTAAAGTGTGACACGAAACAAGAGCAGGGCGAATTATGATTGCGTTGTGCAGCAAAGCAAGAAATTACACAGCAACGCAACGAATCGTACTTTGATATTAATCTACTCGTCGAGTGTCAATAATAATTTTTTTTTTTTGCAACACAGATACTGTAGGAAAGTGTGAAGGTATGAGTTAAATTAAAATTCTTACTGCGAAGAAATATTTTCGAACGTACTTAGCGATTAAAACGTTAGGGAGTCAGGACATAACAGAAACGGAGTGCTTTTGCAGTAGGTGAGTAGGTATAAGAGATGTACAATACAATGATGCATCGTACATTGTATATACACTGCATCCATTCCTTTTTTCTACGACTATAACTTACTTATCCCACGCACAACATGTATATCCTTAGCATTGATTACAAACACGTAACAACTTTAATTCATGCGTTCATATTAGCTCAAGCACTGTGCGGTGTTTTAGTGTTTAGGCACTGCCACTACTCTTGAACGGCAAAAACACCGGAATTATTATTCTCATTCGTTCCATTGACATAAAAGCAAGAGATTTAAAAAGTTAAAATGTCTATCTATCTAGCTTTCATTCTAGTATGATAACAGAAAAACTTTCTTCCTTCCTTCCAATCATCTGCAAAAGTTGAGTGTAAACGCAATTTCTTTGTGGTCTTTGCGGTGTTTGCGGTGTTTTTCATATTCAAATGCGGTAGCGGTAATTACTCGCACTTTTGAAAACTGGGAGTAACTCAAACATATAACACTTAAGTTAAAAAGAGGAGCATACTCATTTCACTGCCTATTTTGTAGAAAGCATGATAAGCACACTGGTTGCACAGTTTGCGGTTGGCGTACACACTTGCACTGAATTTTGTGTGAGTTGATTTTAAATCGCGAAATTGTGATCGCATGTCCAGTCTCTGGTATGTACCTACCAAGAAACGTGCCATGGTGTATTTTTTTATATATCGATTGAGTGAGTAAGTGCTACAGTGTGTACGCAGAAGTTACAGTCCGTAAAACGGACCCCATCCTATCCCACATTGTAAAATGCTGATGACATAGCTATTTTTTGACATTTTAAAAGTAATGCAAACTTCGTAAAGGGGCGTGGTCCAACCGCCCCTAATTAAAAATTATTAATTATAAGATATTTCCACAGATATTTCCAAGTTACACTTAAATGTACGTAAAAATGCAATTTTCGGTTCAAATTCAATATTTTTGAAAAATCGACGTGACTAAAAACTTTATATGAACGAAATCTTGAGTGAAGTCTCGTTTACCTAAACTGCTACTTTTTTGTTTCATGCTTTCCTAAATTAGGTCAAGGTTAGTCGATATTAAGTTTTTCAGGCAAATTTTAGGTTTTTTTTCAATTCAAATGTAGGCGTGGCCTACATTATGTCTTGTATGAACAATATGTAGAACTAAGCGTTTTTTACATAAAATATTAAGCAGATTTTTTTCAATTTTGACCAAAAATATTGAGTAAACTGCATTTGAAAATTTAAACTTAAAATAGATGGCACGCCCACTAAAGGAGGTTTACCAATTAAATTTTTCTTTTTTGTTAAATTTCTATGTTAAATTTCTATTGTTAAATTTCTATGTTAAATTTCAGCCTTTTAGAACGTCTTACAGTTTTGAAAATTCTGGAGGTAGTTGCACATTAAGACCGATTGTGGGCGTGTCCTTGGGCGGATTTCAAAAAATTTTACACTTGTACTGCTTCGCATGATGCGGACCTTACGTACGAAGTTTCAGCACCCTAGCTCAAAACAAGTCTTTGGGCGGATATGAATAATTTTTAAACTTGACCTATAGAGCAGGGTTTCAGGATCAGTCACCACACTGGGTAGGGTATGAAAATCCATTCACGTAAGGTCTAGAATCTTTCATGCCAGGGAACTGGTCCATGTTTTCCTATCCAAAGATCACCACACTCTTCGTCTAGCTAATTCTTAACCTCGCAACCGTAGTAGACTGGAGCTCGAGAACCGTTGAATCAGGGGATCCGCCCATGTGTGAACATCTGTAACGCACACAACAGACATGTTTGTTAGTGGTCAGTCAATGGCTCTTTTCAAAGAAATTTTTCAACAAAGGCAATCCTAATTCCTTTTCAAAATTAAGGATTTTTTTTTAGCTTTTAGGTTATCGTTAACACTTGCCTCCTATTATGACTAGGTGTTCGGGTGTGAATCTGAGAGTAGTTAGAGTTAAAGTTCCATCCAGCACTTCTTTGTCAAACCAGTTTAAAAACTTTCTTCAAGTCTATGACAAGATGGTAATATGGCTAAGACTATATATTTTAAGCTTGTTAGGCAGCCTTAAACCTTCAAAGTGAAGTTATGCCCTATACAATGCAACTTAATTTACGCCCTTTAACAAATGGCATAGCCCTTGTTTCTCTAAGCTCGGGAGTTCTAGGCTCGAAGCTCCCGAGAAGGATGCGAATCGCACAAATGAGTGTTAGACCTCCAGAATCCAATTTAAAAACGTTACAGCTAGTGAGACTGAGGGTGGATTAAGGCAATTGCCAATATATCATATGGAGTAAAAAAATGAAGGTTAAAAATTAAGGCTTTATAACCAAGATTTATAAACAAAGATCTGACTTCCAGAATCTGGGTAATCTGTGTAAGAAAAATGAATCTAGGAACTTCTTTTATTTAATCGCAGTGGAAACCATAGCAATATCATTGGTTTAGAGTTTAAGACTGTTGCAGACGTTTGATAGGTTGAGATCCATCAACTTCAGTATCAAGAATAACTTCAAGAACTATTCTTAATTGATGGATCTGGTCAAATTAAATATGTTTTCCAACTACACTTCATTCACCTTTTAAAGTACAACATAAAGTCACCGCCACTCGCCAACTTTAAAGACCCACTGATAGTAATTAAGTTACACAGAAAAAGAAGTGAATGGCGGTAAAGCCATTCAAATCATGATCTATGGTCTAAAAAAAATCAAGTTTTTGGATACATCTCAATTGAATCCAAATTTTTAAAATATTCCCACCAAACGTACAGGTGTACAGTAAGACCGTTTGGTTGCACCAAGGCTTAGCCAGCCATCAGATTTTATGGAAGCATCTCCTTGGCAACTTTGAATGCTCAATTCGTGTTCCATTCTCTTCTCATTATTGCTTCGTGTAAGATTATGTAATCCTTTGCCGAATCGATTAGGTATACGCATCTGCAAGTTGGAACTTTTTCATATTTAAAACCACACTGGTGATAAATTTGCAATCTCCACAAGATATTATACACAATTCATTCATTTGTTATGAACTTAAAGATAAGGCTTCGTTGCCTCTGCGCGCAATTGATGTGTAGATACATTTTTCCCAAAAGCTTATACCTGGAGGAAGATGTTTGGTAAGTAGGTAAGCTGTACCAACCGCTAGATATTTCAGCAAACAATCACTTCCTTTCACTTTCTTCAATTAAAAGATACATCATTTTTCAGAATCTCCTGAGCAAACAATTAATCAAGTTGCATTAATCCGAGCAAAAAGTTTTTTCTCATTAAATGCACAAAAATAAGCAAACATTTTCCAATTATGCTCAGCTGCAAGGAGGTAAAAATACAAAATCGGATAGATTGCAGGAATGCATACGACCCGGAAACGCCTTAAATGATAGTTTTTGCTTAGCTGGGAGGAGATTGGATTATTTTCAAAAAAAATTTGCTTCCACCCTACAACCAGTGTAGTGACTTTCTTTCGCGACAAAACCAGATCTAAATGGATATCAGTAGACTAAGTTGCGGGTATTGTTGAGCTACATAATATTATGCTTGTCCGAACGCATTCATCTGTGGCTAAGCAATTTAGTACCTGTCTACGGCACAATCAGCATCAATGCGTTGTTTGTCCACTTTTCTTTGTCACTTTAAGAGCTGTGAAAAGTGGACTAGATGAATTGCATCTAACGTGTTATGGGAAATCAACTTCATTGCAGTCTAAAAATATGTACAAAAGACGATGGATTATCAGGTTTGTGCATCCGTGTTTTTACTTTTAGTCGGCTTCTTCTTTAATCTGATTTGTGTCTTACTTTTGAGTATAGCTTGACACAGCAAAGTTATTATACATTCAACTGACTGTCAGGGCTTTAGTTTTTGTAGGTACTGACTTTTCTGTAGGTTTTGAAAGTCCAACATGTTTTTCACTTTGTTTTCAAGGTATATCGGCGAGAGTATGTGAGTATTTTGGTTCCACGAGGACAATTCAACTGATGGAAACAGAAAAGGTTTAGCCAGCCAAGATAGGCGAGATGAACAAAAAGTCTATAACAAACTGACTGACTACAAAAATCCTTAAATAGTCTTGAAAAACAGTTTTGATATATGACACTTTCTATTTGTAATCGTTGAGTTTAATAAGTCCGGCTAAGCCCAGGCTAGCTCTTGTTTCAACATCGAAGACTCAGTAAAGGTTTAAAGTTTTATTCTTAAAGATAAACCAAGAAATGTATAAGTGCGATTAATTGGCTCTTACCTTCTTTTTGGTAATGCTAAAATATTATAAAACCCTCACCTTATGCCAATGTATTGTGAAATGAAGCTTTGAGATAACTGCTATACTTTTTATACCCCATATCATAGGATAGGAGGCATATTAAGTTTGATTCATAGTTTGTAACATAGAGAAATAATCACCGTAGACCCCCAAGGCCTTAAGGGCATATGATCGAGACCGAATTGTTAGTCGAATGAGCCATGGCCGTCCGTCCGTCTGTCGGTAGTTTTTAGGCCTTAAATTTTGAGCTAGGAACTTGATATCTGTTCTTTCTAGGTCCCGAAGCAGTACAAGTGCAAAAATTTTTGAAATCCGCCAACTGACACGCCCACTTTACAAAGTAGTATGAAAAATCAAGGTTATCGCTGGAAGCTGAAATTTGGTATGCGATATCCTCGCTTAAGTTTATTGTGATTGGCATTAAAAAAAAAGCGTGGTCATGTAGGCGTAACCTTGTAAGCGTGGACCTTGTAGGCGTGGTCATATTTAATATGCATTCTAATAAACGGTTTTTATTTGATATATTTGTTATAAATTCAAAAGACTTGCACTAAAAAATGTTCAGATATGTATGCAAGCTATCAACTTAAGTGAATAAATTTTAGCCACGCCCACTTTTGGGGGCGTTTTTAAGTATAAACCAAATTTTTATTATGAAAATGCAGTCAACACGTGTATACCACTTCTGATAAAAAATATAAACAATAATACGACGTTGTTGAGAAGGGGTGGATGCCACGCCCCTTTCATAGGGGGAAGATTCTGAAATTTAACAACCAAAATTTATGACACAATTTGGAGCTTGACAGTGGTCAATTGGGATGGGGTATCCATCGATTCGCCTAAGCGGATTGTAGCCCTCCCACCGGTTTTATATAATTATGGTTTGCTCAATGCAAATTCAATGACATCGAAAAAAAATAGCAGTGACCACGTTGAGACCCTTTGCACTTCGCCAGAAATAGGGGCATTCTTAATTATGGACTAAAACCGTTCCGTTAATAACCTTAAAGGTTTGAACTTATGCGGCTTTAGGTCAGGAAAGTTCGATCTTGGAAAGAAGTCAGAAAGTAAAAATTGGTTATCTATATCGTCTAAGTTTGAAAAATTCAAAAGGTTCCTGGAGACAATCGTCTTTCTCATGAATTTTTAAAGAAGTGCACGATTCAAAACGATTGTTGCACAAGCGGAAGTTCGGCACAGTTTTTAAAGAACAATTATTTTTGCTTAGCTCAAATTTAGGTGATTGTGATAATACTACAGCAACATTGCATTCTTGAATACATCGCCTTAGCTGTTTGGATCTTTCTATTAAAATGGTTTGCTCAATAGGTAATGGACAGGGAAACCCTTCATGAGTAGCATACAAGTTTTTGAGAAAATTATTCAACAATCGATGTTTTTTTTCGCTCGTCAACATTGCTAAAATTTACAAAGCTTTACTTAACTACTTAACTTATGTGGCGCTGCAGTCCAGGGTGGACCTGGACCTTAGGCTAGCTTAGAAAAGATGACTGTTCCCGCTCGGCAGGGACACGTTTAGACCAAAGAGGTCAATGCGCTGACCGGAGACCGGAGTTACCAGCCTGAGGAGCTAAATGAATTAGATGAAAAAGGTCGAGGCAACCAGTATCAGTGTTAACCTGTTCCAGAGTTCACCAACCGAAGCGATTTACTAGGGACCTGCCCGAAAAGAGCCAATCGAGGCCCCAAAATACATAAGTGATACAATACGTGACACAAAGAGTCACGTGACTGTTGGACCCTAGATAGGAATTCACCTTGAAGATGGGACGGATGCCGTTGCTACGTATTGGAGGGAATAACTTGAGTTCGAGGGTGACTGTTTTGTGTATTCACCCGCATCAACAAGAAAATGAGAGATCAATGAAAAAGTAGTCCTAAATGAGAAAACAAGGCCAAGTCAGACGAATTCGCTATAATTTTGTACCTTTGCCCCTCAAGTGAGTATAAGTTTCTAGGATGGGAGATTGCAGAGGTAACCAATTGGTTAGGATCCCTTGCCGGAAGAAAATTATGCAAGACGGAAAAAGGGTAACCGGGCTCAGTGTAAGCCCATAGGTACTCTAGGCTTGAAGAGCTACTGGAGGGCTAGGTATCGGGGTCATCCCTGACGCAGATCTCGCAAGCTTGTCCGCTTCTTCCCGGGATATCAGTGTTAACTGGCACCTAACATAGAGTTACAGTATAGCTAGGTGATATCTTGTCTAGAATTTTTTTGTATAGTTGCAAGAGCTTTTGACTTCACCATACATCTGACTCCATTACTTTAATGGCGGTTGGCTGTCAGAGTATGGTAAAGGTGTTGTTATCAAGCCTGTGCTTCTTCAGCTCAGCAGTTGGATAAGGAGACCAGCTCCGCCCTAAAAAGATGCAGATGTCGCAGAACAGGGGGGTGCCGTGTCCGTAGTGGGGTGCCGTGGCCGTAGTGGTTAGTGTGTGTGCTTACTACGCCGGACTTCTGGGTTCGAATCCTGCCATCGTCACCTGAAAAAAGACTTGTTTTTTCCTGGTCTGACAGGCCCTCCTAGAGTATCATTTGTCTTGAAAAACTTCTCAAAGAGCCGTTCGGATTCGGCAAAAAATTGTAGGTCCACTTGTATGTGAAGAAATTAGCACACACAGCATACATTGTTGTGAAGTTGACCCTGATTCACCTGAAGCTGTTGCGCCACTCCATTTATTTATTTATTTTTATTTTATGTCGTAGAGAATGATTTGCTAAATCCCTACATGTTAGAGTCGTCAGTATAGACGGTGATCTCGTTATCTGCAGTGATTGTTTTTCCATCAGAAGGACAAGCTGTTTAAGCTGCCTTGCCGCAGTAAAATATAGCACCAAGCTTAGACACCTAACGGTATGGAGGTTGAGTTGAGCCTCCAACAATCAGTGTGGTCCTTTGAGACCCCAGACATCATGTTATTAGACATCCAGCGCCTGCCCTTTAGACCTTGGTGAGGCAAGTGAGAAGGTACAGTCTTTCTGTAGCTTTCCACCATAACCGCGCCGTAAGCTAAGACAGGCCTTACAACCGCGATGTACTGAACATCCATTTTAGCCTGTGCGATTTAAGTCCCACACTGTTTCTGGACGTTCTGCGGCAGGCATATAAACCACGTATGTCCGCTAGACCCGACCTTCTATATTTTCCAACCACCTAAGCTTGGAGTCTAATATGACCTGAAGCTATATAACCGATTTGGATATCTATCGGTAGCTCACTTCCCCCCATTTTTCGTTTCCTGAATTGCCTTTTTTTCTGGTTTAAAGCAGCAAGACTTTCTTCGATGGATTAATTCCCAGTCCTCGACCCTCGACCCAGTTACCAACAATGCGAGGTGCATAGCTAAGTCGATTGCCGAGGATTGATGGAAATTTGTCTGGGATCAGAATTGTTGATTGTGTATGCACTCAAAATTAAGTCTTCCTTCCCTAAGCTCTTTAACAATGCGTCCATAACCAGGATTCATATCAGCGATATGAGCGGAGAGGGGATATCTTTGCGGTGCGTGCTTCACCCTGTTTATCCTTCGTGTTTCTAGGTGAAAATTTTTCAAACTGTGCAACAAGAGCTCTAAGTAGAGCTTTTTTCGTACCCAAAATTAAGTCTTATAAGCTGTCAAATACCACTGTCAAATTCAAATAATAAGTTTGTCAGGGTCCCCGTTGCTTGTTTAACACCCACTATTAGAAAGTTATAAAGCCAGTTTAAATTGGTAGTAGACCTAGAAATTCCAAAACTAACTACAAGGACTCCTAGTTTATCTAGTTTAATACTTTCGAACTTGTATGCCTTAAATTATCGCTCAATGCTCACCCAAATCTTATCACATGTTTTACTTTCAACTCTGTTCCAAATTCTAACTTATGAGGCTTTATTTAGTGCATACGTATTAAAAGATCTATTCGGGTATTTAAGATTCATACCAAAAACACAGTTATCGTGATTACAACTAAATTTGTAGATTGTAAAAACCTATACAACCGTTGACAACCAATTGAACACTGTATGAACGAACTAAAGTCAAATACGTTTGAAACCCCAGCTTAATTTTGTGCACTCCTCGCCATTCTTCTACAGTTTAGTTCGTGCTTTTAGTTTTTCTGATTACACATAATGATCCTGATGCAAGCAATAAGCATTTGAATACAATACGCTCGCTCTCCCTTTGCTGCCAGTTACAGCTTACAACTGGATTTCAAGAAACATTAGCAAATGCGTTACCCCCATGCGGCCTTCGAGTTGCATGCCTGACATGATGCACCGTGCACGCTATCACAATTCGTCAAAGTGAAGGTGAAGCCAAAATGACAATGAATCAAAGCGAAAAAAAACACCTGCACCGAGCTTTCATTACTTCCATCTTCCATTCACTTGTTGCCTTTCGAAGGCTCTTTGTAAAAGCCCCATCAGCCGCATTGCTTCATTAAACATTTTCACGCAGAGCAAAACGACAAATCGCTCTGCTTTCGATCGCTTGAGTAAGTATCTTTAGCCTCTTTCAAGGCGTCGCATTTCATTGGCATAATAGCAAAAGGCTATTATAGACCCCGACCTTAATGCGGTCACCCCACTCGGTAAATTATACCACCTAATGGCGGTGTGGTCAGGCCATTGTCTGAAGGTTGATTTATGAAAACAACATCGATTGAATCGGACGAAAAACCATGCAATCTAAAGACAAAAGCCCCTGGCACGAAAACACTTCAATCAACTTAATCACTAGCACCACCATGGCGCGCGAGCATTGGTTGCCGCTACGTTTTGCATTCTTCCAGCACCCAAGCTTCCGCGCAACCCCAAGAAGCGGGGCGAGGCGAGATGCAGCGGTCTCATTACAAGAGTACGTACTTCTTGGGGAGCTGCAAAAAGAAATCGCTCAATCGTGCGGAAATCCATTCCATTCGTTATCGCCTCCCCCTAGGAGGTGCCCTGCCATTGTTGTTAATTCATCAGGCTACAACACACCTGTCTATCATATCGCCTTTTGTTTCGATTGATTTCGAGTTGCACCGCATCACAATATATACTCGTCGTACATTTACGAACACGGCTGTCTGTCTAGATGTATCTGGGACACAGGAAGCTGGGTTTTTGTCTTCGAATTCAATTGGAAGGAGGACGGAGCCATATCCGTCGTCGCCAGAATGGTAGATGGATGGTGGCTTCCATTGATGGATACTTGAAGCGGAGTGCGGTGCGATTAGATCTGTGGATGGCTGTGTTGTAGCCCGAATTCTTTTTTATCTGTTTTCATTAAATTTGAGTTGATTTTAATGGATGTATATTATGCGCAGAATTTAACGATGCTTGTTTCGTGTGTGTATGTGTGTGTGTTAAGGGTGTCAAGTACGGAAATAAATCACAATTTCCTTTGTTTGATAGGTTCTGTGTAGTGGGTTCTTGCTCCATTATAATGAATTGTTGACCTGGTTTATTGTCTGTGCTTAACAGATACATTATTGAGCGCAAGTAACATTATGTAAATGACATTTGAGACTACAAAGGAGCGCATTTAAGTCCTTTTGATGCTTGTTTAGAGGATAAAGTGAGCGTAGAAAATTTCCCGTATCGTATTTAGCTGGAAATGCGTCACTTCATTTGACAGGCTTCGTTTGGGTCCTTTGAGGTGTCCTCTGCTACGTTAGCATCGAACAAAGACACAAAATCATCGATCACTTCCAGAACTGGTCAAAGTATTGCCTTTAAAAATCTCCCAGCGTTTAAAAGTTTTTTTCGCCAAATGGTTAGAAGATTTAACTCCGCAATCACCACTCATAACCATTCTCGATTTGCAATCACTTTTTTATTTTTTTTAAAGCCATTCAAACAATTTAAAGGCTTTCATTCTCAATTTCAAAGGCGAGCATGTCATGAATGCAAATCAATGAACTGCTTTTTTCCACGCAATAAAGGCGAAAAGGACCGGAAAATAATTGCAAATGGAAATGTTTTACTATCAATGGTGGTGAACATATATTTTGATTCTTCCATCCCTTGACTCGTATTGGAAGGGATTCCCTCTGCAAATTTTGAATTACTTGCAATTGAAATTAAACAGACGTAAAATTGTAGATTGAAAAGGGATTAATGGATGGTGTGTTTGAAATGCAGTGGTAAAGTCAGAATTTAGTGAGAAATAAATGATTTTCGAAAGTAATAGTAACACTAATAATGATTTTCATAACATATATATAATGTTTTTGTATATATGTAAAAAAAAAAAATTCTTTACCAACGGCATTATATGGCCTAGTTGCCCAGATGCCTTTTTTGTAATTTATTTAGTTTATTTTATTAATTACTAGGTAAATAAATAAATAAATAATGATTTTCGAATAAAAAAGTAATAGGTACAAAGTAGGAGAGATATTCATATAAGAAACAACAAAAATATATAATAAAAAAATGTTGGCATAAACAAAACTTGGAAGGTACTTTGATACATACCGTGTGTACCGCAGTGTACGTTTTTACTTTTTGGAAAATCAGTCATTCCAGTTTTTAAGAGAGGGGTACTCTTTCTTTTTTGACGTATTTAGCTCTGCTGGAGCTGACAACCCCCCTCGTGACTAAAATAAGTCATACAAACGTATAAGAAAAGCTTCTTAAAGAGCACGGACTCAAATTATGCAAGTAGAAAAAATTTGACTGCATGCAATATTGAACGGACACTCTGACGTATGCGTAATATTTTTTTAGGTATTTGGGCTCAGCACTTTTGTTGAAAACTCTTTATTTTTCTCCCAATATGTGGCCTTTGATTTCGATCAGCCTTCTCAGCGTTCTGAAGGTTTTTTCAACAAAAAAGCATTTAAAAACTTATTTAAGCTCAAATAACAATTATATAACAGCGAAATTTCATTTAAAAATTAACAAAACTTAACCTTGAATGTAACTCAAACCAAAAGATAAAATCTCAATTCAACCTTATTAAACTTCTTTCAGTTCAAATGTTTGGGTTGCATATCATCCTACCCTACCTGAAAAAGACCGACAAACCCACCACAGGCCTGTATTTGCAACCATCTCTAATTTTTAGAAATACTTTTTTCAAATTTTAGCTATGCTGCAATGGTGATAGAGTATACTAATTTTTGGTAAATAATATTGCTTTGTAAATGTCTTTGATGTAGCAAAAAATGTTTGGCCTTTGCATTGAATATGCTCAAATTTTAAGAAATTTCAACTTGACTGTTTTACAGTGAATATGTATATATGACTTTTGATCAAAAATTACATTACAAAAGTTGTAGATATAAGCATTTTCTAACTATTTTTGGTTATGCAGTGTATGACCCCGTCCACTCTTTTGGGTGGCTTTAAAAAAAAGAGATTTTTTTGTAAAAAGGTGGGGTTAACACAAAATGTTCGTAACCACCTAGCATCAAGCACTCAACAGTTAAGAAGTTAAATTTTTACATCCCAATCACTTTTTGGAGGCGTGGCAGTTTCCTTTTTCGCAATCCTGAACTGCAGTTTTAACATATGCACTGTTGCACTCTCCTACTTGTTTTCTTTTCTTCTGATGACAATTTTGGACTTTATAGCATTTTTTTTCAAACGCAACTTATATAATAATTATTCTATAATATTTTGAGGTCAATTTTAAGAAGGCATATTCATAAGATCTGTGTATACGAGTTTTTAAATGCTGACAATGTGGTAAATAAAGGGGAGATTTTTGACTATTTACCCTGTTTACGCGAATTTTAAGTTTAGGTTCTCATATTTCTATCAGAAACAAATACATTTTTTCAAAGAGAGAGAGAGAAATGGATCAAAGACCAAAAAACTGCAGCAGTAGTAGTTATAATATTTCATAAAATACTTTCGCCATAGTCTTCCGGTAGCTCGCAGTATTGGTAGCCACACTGGTGTGTTTTGATACTGTTTGGTTTTTTTTTATTGGTTTTTCAAATACTTGTTCTCTTATGGGAAACCGTAGGAAGAATTGTCACTTAATGTCAGCTTCATTATAATATAAAGGTTCCTGACGATGTTCGCTTGGCAGCGTTTGAAATGATCATAGCCACTTTGAAATGACCAGCGGTTGTAGAATAGCAAATTAGTGTAATTTTTCACTTTTCAATATTAAATTAAGTTTTGTGTGGCTTTGCCACAGGGGCTGCTCCCCAATATAAGCAACGATACGTTCGGTTAGCTTTTTAATTATTTATTTTTTTGATTTTTTTTTTTTTCTTAAACTGAAAAAAAAATTGCAAAAGGGTTTTTTCTTTTCAAAATGTTTACATACGTAATTTGTGCTTGTGTTGAATTTAGTTAGATAGATAGATAGATAGATATCTTTATTTCGTTTTAAAAAATACATCTAGTTGTCGCACAATTTACAATATTCGCACAGAGGTATGATTATTAATATAATCTTACTACTGAAAACAATTTTAATATTTCAAAGATACATTTTTTTTAAGCAAAAATAATATAAATATTGAGGAGAACAACGAAAAAGAAAACTCCATTTAAAAGGGGAAAAAAAAAAAAAATAAAAATTCAATGACTAGAAATGCGTAAGTAATTAGATATGTCTTATATAGTAAACAAAAGATGAGTAAATTACTTAATAAAAAGATAGGCTTATTATTATGACAAAAAACAAAAGTAACTATAGATACATAATTTTGAACAAAAAACACAACAAGTTAATAAATGAATAAATAAATAAATAAATATATTAATAAATAAGCAACTATACTATGCATATAAATAAAGTATTTACTAAATATATAATTAAAACAATAAATTAACTAATAAATAAATAATGAATTAATAAATAAATAAGTTAATAAATAAATAAAGTAAATAAATAAGTAAATAGCATAAACAATAGAATAAATAACATATAAACAAACAAAAAATATATATCACTGTTATTGAAGGGTAAATGAATCATGTGTATGATGGATTTTCAGTGCTAAGCTCATTGACTAGAGGATTATCGGGGATGTCGCATCTGATTCTGAAAGTTTCAGATAGTTTCTGTATTCTGCTAGAGATCAAATCAACATTAGCTTTATGGTGCAGAACAATAGTAGAATGATGCCAGGGGAGATTTAGCATCATTTTGAGGATTTTGTTTTGCGATATTTGCAGCTTATTAATATAGCACTTTGCACAGTTGCCCCAAACTTGGCATCCGTACAGAAGAATTGCTTGAAATATAACTTTGTAGATAATAATTTTGTTCTCATGGGAAAGCAAAGATCTTCTGTTAATTAATGGATACAACATTTTGATGGCTATATTGATCTTTTTAAGAACCTGTGAGTTGTGTACGCTGAAAGTTAGTTTTTTGTCGAGATATATGCCTAGATATTTCGCAGAAGTTTGCCATGGTATCGTGTTCCCTAAAACATTCAGCTGGTTTGCCGGCAAAAAACAGGACTTTCTTTTCCTGGTGAAAAAGATAGCCTGAATCTTATTGGCATTTAGCTTAATTTTCCACTTGGTAAAATAATTTTCCAAAATTGTCGCCGCATTTATTAAGTTTGTCTCGATGTTAAGACTAAGCTCATGCGATGACAAAATGGCTGTATCATCAGCATAAATTGCTGTTTCACAATTAGGAAGAACAGGAAAATCTGAGGTGAATATATTGTACAGGACTGGACCAAGAACTGAACCTTGGGGAACCCCAGCATTTACTCTAACCAAACTAGAGACACCACTCTTAACATGCACTCTAAATAGACGGTTTGAGACGAAACTTTGAACAATCTTACATAAAAACGGAGGAAAGTTTAAGTTTAACATTTTGTATATAAGACCATCGTGCCACACAGAATCAAAAGCTTTTTCGATGTCGAGTAAAATCATACCTGTCGATTTTCCAATTGTGCGGTTTCGCTTAATTATGTGGCACAATCTTAAAACTTGGTGTGAAGTACCATGGTGGCGTCTAAAACCAAACTGTTCGTTTGGATAGACATTTTGGTCATCAATAAACTTTATTAGCTTTTTTTTTACAACGTTTTCATAGAGCTTACTAACTGAACTTAACAAGCTTATCGGTCTATAGCTTTCAATTTTGTCGCTAGCCCTTCCTGCCTTGGGTATTGCAACCACCTTGGCTAATTTCCATACATCTGGAAAGTATTGAACTTTAAGGCACGCATTAAGCACGTAAGTTAAGAACTTTATCCCCTCTTTAGGCAGGTTTTTTAGATAAATATTTTTTATATTATCTATGCCACCTGTCTTACGAAGTATAAGTCTGTTCAAGAAAAACAGTGTATCATCTACTGAAACGAATTCGTTTGATGGGGTTTCTTGACTAGAAGAGTTAAAGGTACGAATTGTATTGCCTACATAAGTTATAGTGTTTACATCCCCTAGGTGCTGAGAAACACCGTGATTTTTTTCAAAATTTTCAGCGAGGGCATTTGCTTTATCCCTGTCTGTAATGTAAGTATTGACACCGCTTTTGAGACATGGCATCTCCTTGTGCCTTGTCTTTATAATTTTAGTTACGTTCCAGAACGGTTTTGAACCCCTGTCTAGAGACCTAAGTTTCGCATTCCACTTGGTATTACGGTGCTCTAGTATCTTTTCATTAATTTTTTTATTAAGTTTTGCAACAAAAACGCGAGATGCTGTTTGGCGATATCGTTGCCAGTTTCTTCTATGCAGGTTCCTGATTCTTAGAAGTTCTAGGATGTGATCGGGTAGTTTAAAGCAAACATTTTTCTTCTGAACTTTTGGAATGTTGTTGTGCGCGGTCGTGACGACAGAGCTTGAAAATTGTTGCACAATAGAGTCAACATCTTGTTTTGTTGATATAGACCCCAGGTCCATAGTAGTATCTCTAAACTGTCTTTTCAAATCTCTGCGGTAACTTGCCCAATTAGCTTGTTTAAGATCTAAATAATACTCCTGTCTTTCCACACCTGCCCACTTTAACTTTAAAAGTACCGGGTTATGGTCCGAGCTAAGATCGTTTATAACCAGTGGTTGCGATGTTAAACCAGGTATATTTGTAACAAAAAAATCAAGAACAGATGGACTACCAACGGAACTAGACGGGACGTAAGTAAAACTAGGAGGATACATAATAGACATAGGTAACCAAAGAGACAAATTAGACAAAATATTTCCCCAAGAGTTTGCCCTAGAGCAGCCCCAGTCATTATGCCTGCAATTTAAATCACCTCCTACAATAAATGCAGAATTCAATGTAAAGAGCTTCCTGAGATCATTTTTGAAAGCATTACATTTTTGTTCACGAGTTATGCTTCTTCTTATATTACCAGGAAAATAAACACAAAAAATCTTTACTTTTCTGAGGTTTGCTAATGTTATTTCAATGCCTACATTTTCTACATACAGCGTTGGAATACAAGGCAAAAGCTCATGTTGAAGTGTTCTCTTTATCAGAATTGCGACACCTCCACCTCTTCTATCGACTCTGTCCACACGATAGCATTTATACATCGGGGTAGAGATTCGCGTTTGAGTTCTCGAATTTAACCATGTTTCGGTTACCAAAGCAATGTCAATACTATTATTATTCAAAAAATTCATAAATTCTACATGTTTATGCTTAATACCTCTGGCATTCCATGTTAAAATATTAATTTTAGTGTTATTCAAATTACTTGACATGGTTGTACAAGAACTTACACGCTAATTGTGCGACAACATTAAATTGATCTACTCTAGATTTACATGCACCTAGCTTAGTTACCATCTCCATGACGAGTGAATTCAATTCATCCATTGAGAATAAATCTCCGCTGCCGTTTGTCATTGGGGCGTTGTTGTTGGTGATAACACCGCTTGCTGAAGGCATTGCAGTTGCAGCAGCCGAAGATGATGCAGTGCGTTGGTACTCCCACGAATTAAAGTGACTGATGTTGTTGTTGTCTTGCATTCTGTTCGCTGGTTTAGCAGGTAGAGATGGAAAGTCGCTCATTGAGAACAGTGGAATATTGTGGTTTTCGTTGTTTTTGCTTTTAGCATTGATGTCATTGTTACGTCTAGGCGAGATTTTGCTTCTCAGTTGGTGCCGCAGTTCTACGTACTTGTTTCTACTTAAACATGTGTTATCGGTAGAGACATGGTTACCATGACAGTTGGCGCACTTGTGAGCATTTGGGTTAGTGCACTCCTTAGTCTTGTGATTACCGGCGCACAATGAACAATAAGTTTTTACATGGCAATTTTTTTCACCGTGACCAAACATCTGACAGTTACGGCACTGCGTGATCCGATTTTTCTGCTTTCGATGAAAGCTCCACTTAACTTGTGTGTGAAATATGGATCGATAACACTTTTTAAGTTCATTCAGTCTGATTGATCTATTTTCAATAAATACGATGTAAAACACCTCAGTATACTGTTCGTATGTTTTGGTAACTTTTTTAATGTCTTTGCATTTGAGACCCAGACGAATAAGTTCATTTTTGAGTGCAATTGTGTCGCATTCATGCAGACCAAACAATACAAATTTCAGTGATTTTTCACTTCTGAGATCGTGAGTGAAATATTGGCAATTCTCAGATTTCAACTTGTTGAGTACTAGATCGTAAGAAGTTAAGCTATCGCACAAAATTTTAATGCCGATTGAAATTAATTTGATTGAATAATCAGAAACACTGATGGATTTCATTAAATTATGCACATATTCGGAAGGCTTTTGTAGGAGCTTAATTGGAGGCACATTAACTTTTGTGGTTTTTTGTGGTCACTGTCAGCTAGGCATTGCAAAGAAATAAAACGATTGGAACTATTATCCTTTGTGCTTGATGCCATATTTGCGAGGGGCTTAAGTTTTTTATCCGAGGACATAGGGTTGTCCCCGGAAAAAGAGGATCTCGCGCGTTTGACAATTTTGAGAGAAAGATGAAAGTACAGGGAGATTTAGTTGATAAGATAAAAACAACTCAGAACTTATAAGCATTTTTTAGCACTATCGTTTTAGTACATCAACTTAAATGATTTAAAGCATATGTCGAAACCCATACAATATTTCTGCCCCGCAATATTTTTCTTTCGAACCTCAAGAAACCTAAGATTTTTTTTTTAACAATATACACCGTTCCCGAGATAGTGGGGAGGAATGCGGTTTTATAGCTTTCTTTTAATTTTTTCGATTTAAAATCAATAAAACGACTTTTCAAAATACTTTTTTGAATATCGTTATAGGAACGTTATTAGGAACGGCTATTTTTCTCTAATAGTCTGGGTACAAGTTTTTTAGCTATCGGTTATAAACTCGGGTGTTTTAATTTCTTGTTTAAATTGTTTCAAAAAATTTTAAGCTAGAAACGACATTTTTGAAAGATCTTACAAATTTTAGAATTCCATTCGCACGTTTTATATACAAACCAAAATTTATTTTAATCGGTTCTATCCAGATACCAAAATATTTAGAAAAATCTAGAAGATCTAGAAGATACCAAAATATTTTGAAAAATAATTTTTGGAATGTTTTTAAAGTTCTCGAAACTCAAAAATTTCTTTAGCTTTCCCGAAAATAAAAAATAGTTCTTGTTTTGTGTGCTTTTTTCCAATTATTTGGCCTTATACCATCGGGGGTAGAGGTGGGGACAAAATTTGTTCACCATTTTTTAAAACGGGTTTACCAAAATTTAATTTAAACTTAAGAGCAATTGTTGGCCCAAATTCGGCTTTTTGAAAAAAATTTAATAAAAAGTTTAATTCTTAATAAAATAAAAATAAATAGAGTGGCGCAACAGCTCGAGGTGAACCAGGGCCAACTTCTCGACAATGTATGCTGGTGTGTTAATTTCTTTACGTACAAGGGGACCTACAATTTTTTGGCGAATCCGAACGGCACTTTCAGAAGTTTTTCAAGACAAATGATACTCTCAGAGGGCTTGTCAGACCCTCGCGGAGGTGGGGACCGTGAAAAAGAACACGACTTTTTTCAGGTGACGAGGCAGGATTCGAATCCAGATCTCCGGCGTAGTAAGCACACACACTAACCACTAAGCCACGGAACCCCACAATTCTTAATAAAAGGTTAAAAAATGCCCTTGTATGCGTTCACATCTTTTTAGGCTTTATAAGTACATATACTTATAAAGCCCATCCAAAAGATACTTACTATGTTTCAACGACTCACCGTTCAGAAGTTACAGGTGCGGACAAACGGACTGACGGACTGACGCACGGACAACGGAGTGATACCATAAGAGGCTATTTTTTGGACGGACCATTAGTTTCTTCTTTTTTTTCCCGTGGGTAGGAAAAAGATTTGTCTGATCCAAAGTTCGGATAATTTCATTGTTGCAGTGTCCGCGAAGATGAGTACTACGTTTGCGAGCAAAGTTTGATAACTCGTCAGACACGGTTGCGATTCCTAGATCTCGGTGTAGATCGCTATTTCTTATGTACCATGGAGCATTAACGATTGCTCTGAGTGTCTTATTTTGAAAAGTTTCTAAAATAGTTATTTTGCTTGTTTTGGTTCAACCCCATAATTGTATACCGTACGTCCAAGATGGTTTAAGCACTTGCTTATACAAAAGCAGTTTGTTATATATGTTTCGATTCGAAAATCTTCCGATAAGCCAATTCATTTCTCTTAACCTGATTTCGAGCTCGTCGCGTTTCTTTTTAACGTGCGGCTTCCATTTAATTTTTGCGTCAAGAGTCATTCCTAGACATTCGCTTCATTTGAGTACGGGATTTGTACGGAGGTTATGAATAAAGGTTTGTTGTTTATCTTTTTATAAGTAAAGTTAACATGATTTGACTTAGTCTCGTTAAGGACGACTCGCCAGCTCTTCGTCCAGTCGCATATTTTGTCTAAAGCGCGCTGGAGTTTCCCTGTTGATAATTCAACTGTCTTATCAATAGCGAGAATAGCAGTGTCGTCTGCGAACGTAGCTAAAATTGTTCCCTGATCGTGGGGTATGTCTCTTGTATAGAGCAAAAATAATATTGGGCCGAGAACGCTTCCTTGCGGGTCACCGGCATTTATCTCTTTGAATTCCGAGAACTCATTTTCGTACCTTACGCGACAGATTCTGTTTTAAGGTAAGACTGTTTTAAGTGTTTCTGGTAAGCTTAGCCTTAACTTGTACTTCAGGCCTTCGCGCCACATCTTGTCGAAGGCTTGCGATACGTCGAGAAAAGCGCTAGTACATATCTTTTTCGCTTTCAGAGCTTTTTCGATTTCGTTTGTTATTCGATAGACCTGGTCGATTGTTGAATGCTTTTCCTAAATCCAAGTTGGTGATCCGGAATCAATCGTCTTTCTTCAGTGATTGGTTGCAACCTTTTAAGCAACAGTTTCTCGAATACCTTAGATATTATCGGCAGTAGCGAAATAGGTCTGTATGAATTTTTGTCGTTTGGACATTTTCCTGGTTTCGAAACCATTATGACCTCGGCCACTTTCTATTGCCTTGGAACGTATAAAACTCTCATGGAAGCGTTAATGATATAGAGTAGCTTGACCAAAGCTTTTTTCGGTAGCTCCTTTAGAATTTCGCTAGTAATTAAGTCGTAGCCAGGGGCTTTGTTGTTTTTCAGATTATTTATCGTTTGACGAAGTTCAGCCAATGATACGGTTTTTATTCTATAATTATCTTGTACCGCATAAGGATTGAGCTCCTCGACCAACGGTTCCCCGTCAAACGGTTTGAATGTTTCTTCTAGGTAATCTGCAAATTAATCCGCTTTCTTACTAGGACGGGCCGCTAGTAAGGCCGTCAAGTATTTTTCTCCAAATTTCTAATGTTTCATTGTTTAAAGAAACTGTCATAAAATTTTTTTTTTTTTTTTGCCAAAGCTTTATTGGTTGGCTTAATATTTGTTGTGCTTGAGTCAAATTTGGTTGATGCAAAATAAGTGGCCCAGAAGTCGCGATACATTTGTCAGCGACCATTTTATCTCGGTGTATGAACCAAATCCGCGGTTGAGCAAAATGTGGGACTAAATGTCTTGTATAATATGTTGACTAATTGATTTTCTTTTTTCAATTTATAACGAAAATATTGAATGAAATGGTTCTGAAGATTTACCCTTTAAGCCGGTATCCTGGAATTTTATATCTTACGATAACTCGAACCTATTTAATGTAAAATTTCAGCTTTTTACGATTTCTTGCTGTTTTGAAAGCACTGGAGGTAGTTGCCAATTTTTCCGATTTTGGGCGCGGCTGTGGGCGAATTTTAAAAATTTGAACTCTTTTGGCTGACAACACGCACGAAATTTCAACTCTCCATCTTAAAATGTAAGCCCTAAAAACATGTGGCACACAGACAGACGGACGGACGAACATGGCTTATACGATTATCAATTCGGTCTTGATTATATGCCCTAAATGTCTTATGGGTCTACCACTAATATTTCACAGTGTTACAAGCTATGGGGCAAACTCCGAAATACTCCGAAGGGATGAGGTTCAAAATTTATTTTAAATAAACTGCATAAAAAGAATGAGCCCAACCTTCAACAAAGGCCGACCGACCGCTGCGTGAATGACTCTATACTTGACGGTCTTTTTTCTTAACAATATTAATACTCGACGTTTCGTCAACACACATTCATTAATTTACTTTCTTTACTCTTTACAGGACATCATGATAATGACATAAACACACTTCATGGAACCTATCAATACCTGAAAAGTACAGGACAGGTATGTACATCAAATAATGTTCATATTTGCTACCACCTTTTACTGTGGGCATTCATTGAAAATCATTTAAACATCTGGTCTAAAGCATATGAGGAAATGTTGCACTGGTAGCCGATTCTTCGCTGGTGATTGATATTTCATTTCTTTTACTGCTTACCTCTACCACCTACGCGTCGCCTGACATAACTATCTTAAAAGAATCGATAAAAAAAACCTAAATATTCCTCTTTTTGGGATAACCACCCGTTTACCACGCATACTATTTTCTTTCATAGCAAAAATATGTCATTCAAAAGTCATCAATCGATTAAACCGCTTACCTACGCTCAACCTATCCTTCAAGGATTTCTCTTCCTCACCTTTCATAACTACTTATTTCTTCGAAATTGCTCTATGAATTGAGAACTATTTGAGAAAGTACAGTCCATTTACACACAATAGAACAAAAGCAAACTCCTGTCCAGGATAATTATAGAAACAGAAATTCTTTAAGCTACTTATGTCAGTCAAAAACTTTTGCTCATAGCACATCATTTTCGTTGTTCAAAACCTGTCTTTATTATGTGTGTTTGTGTATATGTTAATTGTCCCACCATTTATTCATTTTTTTGTGAAATTCCGTTTGTATCCATGTAAAACATGTGTAGTGCTTGACTTGCAAAAAAGGACCAATAAAACTGGTAAGTATATCACAACGCTTAGTTCCCCTTTAGTTAGGATACAACATTTTCTTTGCCTTTTTGTAAAATACTGACTTAAGAAGGGTTACTAGTTCAACATATCCGTCTGTGTTTCAAGACTGCAGGACAAAATCAAGCCACCAAACAATGAAACTTTTTCCAAATCAAAAAAACAATAGATTTACTCTCTTGACTCCGGTACGCTTAACAACACTCGCAAGGCCGAAGTCGACATACTGTTTTTTAACCGCGTTCCAAAAGTTGGAAGTCAGAGTCTCATGGAACTAATGAAACGCCTTGGCGTTATACATGGATATACGGCTCAGCGCGACAAGCCCAAGGAACTCGAAACCATTCTGGTCTCACCAAAGCGAGAAATCGAAATCGCTGATGAAATAATGGAGCTCAAAGAGCCAGCTGCATACTCAAAGCACATTGCATTCATCAATTTTACCCAATTAGAGTATCCAAAGCCGATCTATATTAATCTGGTGCGGGACCCTATCGAAAGGATCGTCAGCTGGTTCTATTATATTCGAGCTCCCTGGTACATTGCCGACAGGAAGAAGCACTTTCCCGAAGTTGCACTGCCCTCAATCGAGTGGCTGAAAAAGGACTTTGCAAGCTGTTTGCGAGCAAACGATCGAGAATGTCGCTTCGAGCAGGATACTATGATGTTTCTGGGTGACCATCGACGTCAGATGTTGTTCTTCTGTGGCCAGGATGATATAACTTGCTTGTGAGTATCATTAACCGATGGTCAGAGTAATTTTACTAAGAGTACCCCTAAAAAACTTAGACCTTTCAATTCATATCACGCAATGCAACGGGCCAAAAAGATTGTCGAAAAGGACTACGCCGTTGTTGGCTCATGGGAGGATACAAACGTAACGCTGGCTGTTTTAGAAAAATACATTCCGAGGTTCTTCAAAAACGCCAACCAAGTATACCACTGTAAGTTCATTTGACAAGGATTGGTAGGTTCCCAGTGCAATGAGTCGCATGAAAACGCTTTGGAAAAAGCCTTTAATTGTCACACAAACAAGACTAAATGCATTTTGGATCCTACAACAATACAAGTCGTGCATTCCTTAATAGCTATCTTGGTTATATTCGCAGCTGGTCAAAACTCTCTAAGTAAAGTAAACAGGAACCCATCAAGACCACCAGTTACCCAAGATATTCGCAACTTGCTCAGTCGAAATTTAACGCACGAGATCGAATTTTATCAGTTCTGTAAGCAGAGGCTGTACAAGCAGTATCTTGCAACTAAATTGGACTAATAAGAAAAAATTACTAAACTTTTTGTAAAGCCCAGTGCTGCCATCGTGATTTGCATTTATGTGTTATAATTTATTTCAAAAATATATATCTGAGATTACCTATTCTTACATTCGAGTTCTGTGTCATCCATATCATGTAATCATTATATCAAAATATTGACATTTGGTCAGCTTAGCTTCAAAGAAAATAAATCTTGCGGCTAAAGGACTTATTGCTGTAAGAAAAGATATGGAAGAGAAGACGTAATTAAAGACTTAACTTAAAAATTAAATGAAAATTGTTCATTGAGGTACCTTTTATAGGAATACGTCACCCTTCGGTAACCAAGAATAACCAACCGTAAGGCGCTTTCAAGATAAGCAATGATTTCAGAAAAACGCCTTGATAAGGTCCCTATGGTCTCGCGATTTGAAGTTAGATTTTCAAACCATTTTCAAAACATAATTTTATGAAGACCTTTTCAACGGTTTTGGTGGTTTGATTTTAGACTAGGTAAATTCACAGCCTCAAATATATTGTGGGCTTAGCTAGTCATCATGTGTGTTTTTGTATTTATCAATATGTGTCTCCCATTGTGTTGAAAACATTTTTGTCATTTTTTTTGTGTCTGTTGTTAAATGTTGTCCAAACTTATTGTCATGAAGCGATGTTTGCTTTACGTGTGCCACCACCATCGCATAAAGGTCGCAAAATTATTAAGGTTGCAGGTAGTTCTGCATTGGTTAGTTCAGTATTTAATAGAGCTCTGCGGAGCTATCTGGCAGAAACACTGAAAACAACATGTTCATCCTCTTAAAAGAAACAGATTGCCCGTGTTGCTCCTGATACCTTGAACAACACCCGAAAAGCAGAAATTGACATCCTTTTCTTTAATCGAGTTCCAAAAGTCGGCAGCCAGAGTTTGATGGAGCTGCTCAAAAAACTTGGAGATTTGCATGGGTTTTCCGCAAGTCGCGACAAACCTAAAATGATGGAAACTATACTTGCGTCACCGGTTAAGCAGTTCGAATTTGCCGATGAAATAATGGAACGCGAAACGCCAGCTGCTTTCTCTAAACACATTGCCTATATAAACTTTACGAAGCTAGACTATCCAATGCCAATTTATATCAACCTTGTCCGCGACCCAATTGACAGACTTGTCAGCTGGTTTTATTATGTGCGAGCACCGTGGTACATTGCCGATAGGAAAAGACTCTTTCCCGATGTTGAACTATCCTCACCTGCATGGCTGCGAAAGGATTTTGCAACCTGTGTGAGAACAGGTGATAAGGAATGTATTTACGAACAGGATGTCAAACAGTTTTTGGGCGATCACCGACGTCAAATGTTGTTTTTCTGTGGACAAGAATCTAGTGTTTGTATGTGAGTATCAATAAGTGATCAAATACAAGTTTTTCGTTCCATGCTTATCGTTTTGAACCATGTAGGCCATTTAATTCGTTTTATGCGATGCAGCGGGCAAAGCAAACTGTCGAAAAGGATTACGCGGTGGTTGGCTCTTGGGATGACGCCAATACTACCCTCACGGTATTGGAGCACTACATTCCAAAATATTTTAAAAATGCCAAAGAAGTCTACTATAGTAAGTCGTTATAAAGTTGGCAAAATTGCAGTGTAATTTTTTTGACATTTTGACCCTTTAGAGAGTCTAGATCGCTTGAGCAAGGTGAACAAGAACGAGGCCAGGCCGCCTGTAGGACAAGAAGTTCGAGACTTCCTTAAAAAGAATTTAACAAACGAAATCGAGTTCTATGAGTTCTGTAAGCAGAGACTGCATAAACAATACGAAGCACTTAAATTAAATTAGATCCTCGCCATGTTAAAGATTGTTTCATTAATACATCTACATACTTTGTTTTACTTTTTTGCCTTATTTGAAATTTTGATTTTTTTCCACAAGGCAACCCTATTTTTTGAATTATAAATAGGCTAGAGCTCCCCATTATACGGCTAATGAAGTATACGTATATCCATATAATTAACAGATCCGGATTCGGATCCGTATAATTGTAATTATACGTATATTTTATAATTATCCGTATATTTAATTGTCCGTATAATTAAATAGAAACCCTACCATCGTCACCTGAAAAAGACTCGTTCTTTTTCACGGTCCCCACCTCCGCGAGGGTGTGACAAGCCCTCCGAGAGTATAATTTGTCTTGAAAAACTTCTCAAATTGCCGTTCGACTTCGGCAAAAAACTGTAGGTACCCTTGTATGTGAAGAAATCAACGCACTCAGCATACATTGTTGAGAAGTTGGCCCTGTTTCACCTCGAGTCTATAAGCCCGCAACACAATTTTGAAGTGCTTATACAAAGGCACATATAAACAAAAAAATTGCATATCATTCATTGGAGAGCTCTTTTTGAAGCGACGTCAACGTTGCCGGATTGCACGTAGCAAGAGTAGCAAATGCTACGGGCCCCGCGCACAAAGTCTTTCTGACCGTTAAAAGTATATATGTACGTATTTAGATCGAAGCGTTAATTTTTATTTTTTTTTTTTCAAATGAATGTGTGTGTACAATATTTACCATGAAATAGTCTCATCAAAATGTTCAACTATACTTTCAAATGTTCAAATGTTCAAGTTTAAACTTTTTAGTACATTTCTAAAAGTGAGCCCTGGTCACACCACAACTAATTTTTTGCTTCACGCAAAATGAGTTGGCACTACTGCGAAACTAATAGGGGAACTCCCTTATAGCTATTGCAGGCAACCAACGTATTATACTCACGAAAAAATATATTGGAAAATATATATATTGGAAAAAAACAGTTTTTTCCTAAAAATGCCCCCTTTAAGTGGGCGGAGCTCAAAACTTTGTATGGACCAAACTTTACTAATAGTAATGTCTTTAATATTTATACCCGACCCAAGGTAAATTAAGTTTGCTGTATAGCTTGTAACGCGGTGAAATAATCACCGTAGACCCCCAAGAGCTTTTAGAGATATGAATGGGACCGACAGGAGAATCGATTAAGCCGATGTCCGTTCGTCCGTCCGTACGTAAACAACTTTTAGGCCTTAAATTTTAAGGAAGAGAGCTGAAAATTTGTGGTTTGGCTACAGTCCTTCAGATCAAGTTTGAAAATCAGCTGAATCCGCCCACATACACGCCCACTGCAGGCCTGGAAATAAATATATATGAAATTTGACTAAAAATTATATGACAAAAGTTGTATATATAGTATGTGCCTCCGCCCACTTTTGGGCGTGGCGTAAAAAAAAGTGATCTTTAGTTAAAAAAGTGGAGTTTTAGGCCCAAATGTATGCAACCACCAAAGCATGCAAGAGTTATATTTTATATCCCGCCCACTTTTTTAAGGTGTGGCAGTTTTTTTTATGGTCGGGTATTTTGCAATCCGTCGTAGATGGACTGAAGCTTTTGCCTACGCACTGTTGCACTTCCCACTTGTTGTTATATATTTTTTTTCGATTTTGAGTTAACATGTTAAAAGAGGGCATGGTCGATATTGTAGGCGGCTCAATTTTCGCCTTGTCAAAGGTCTTGGGCCAATATTGCTCAGTACTCAAAATTTTAGTTCGTATGACTAGTCTAACTTGAGCAAAAGGCATTTTGAAAGAAAATGTGTAATAGAGGTTGTCTCACATTGAAGCCAATAGTGGGCGTGGCCGTTGACGGACTAAGCCAATTTTCACAACTTGTCTGTGCAACAGAAGAACGAAGCCAAATGTATCAAGTTTCAGCTCTCTAGGTTAATTCTGAAGACCTAAAACTTTCATACATACAGACGGACGGACATGGCTTAATTGATTCACCTGTCGGTTTCGATCATATCTCTAAAATGTTTTTAGGGTCTACGGTGATTATTTCAGTATGTTACAAACTGTGCATTAAAATTAATATACCATCGGTCGGGTATAAAAACACCACAGTCGCTGGTTGGAAAATATTTACATGTTCTTGTCCGTTTAGGAATGCGGTTAATAAATATCTGGTTGCTTACATACATAAATAGGATGTGAAAACTTAAATACGCGAGTGAATATAACTTATTAATTTTGTCTTATGACAGAGAAGTGAACATTTTTCCTCGTCTTTGTTCGGTGGTGCAACTGACTTCAGTATTTATTTACCAATTTCTTAACTTAATAGAAGAGTGCTTTAAGACGTAGCATTAATGCATGTAGTATTAAGGGAAAGGTATGAAATATTCTGAATGGGAAGAAGTCGACCTGAATAGTAATATTTATAAATTTGCTCAAACTAAATGCAGAAAAGTTTGTTTGTATCTAATAGTTTTCTTTTACTAAATACCACTAACTTGATAACCTAAAGCAATCCAAGGGCCCCTTAATAGAATTTGCTACGGGCCCCGCGCTAGCTTAAGCCGGCACTGGACGTCAAATTGCAAAATCTGGAAGCTTTTTCGTGCAGCCATGGATAGTTGTGATAAAATAAGGTTGGTACAATTAATTGCAATAAGGAAAGCTTGATCTATATATTTTGAGTGCACATACTTTGACGTGCTTGCAAATTCAACAACAAAAGTACCATTATTCAATTAACGCTAATGACTGAAATTAGCAATGGCTGTAAGAATAAGTATTCAGATTTTGCAATTTACTGTCGCTTCGAAAAGACCTTTCTAATGATATGAAACTTTTTTGTTTATAAACTACTTTCAAAATCAGCTCTGAGCTCGCGGTCTAAAACTATTTGCGTTTAAGGTCCCTTAAAAAATATACAAAAATACCACTTAAAGCAGTTTAAAAAAATGTTTTATTCAATACATTTTCCGGTAACAAGCGCAGTTCCTTATTTATGTAACAATGTTACGCGCTGTTGAAAACGACCGTTCTGAGCTAACTGATGTAGCTGGAATCGCTAGGTATTTTCCGCCAATTCAGCTATTTTCGGGTACTTGGTTGCTCTAGTTTTTCACCACTCGAAGAGATACAAATTGAAACGTATTTGAGGTTCAGCCAAATATCTTTTGAGCTGCGAAGTGGAGTCCTGCACATCATTAGCCTCAATACTATTCAAAAATTGGAATATGTATACTCTTTTTGGCAATTTTCCTACCTTTTTCGTTTGTTGTTAACGTGGAAACGCTTGCCCATAAACTTTATCTCTAATTGCTTCTCTCGCCTATAGGGACTCATGATCCAAATCTTTTTACCTGGGATCCCGAAATATGGAACATTGCCATATTCATATTGATAAATGTTGACTGTTCCAATAGAGATCGAATCGCTGTTTAATTTCTTTTATTAATATTTGCTTGAAGTTTTCAATACTTTCCTCTTCATTTTTCATAAATTTTATATGGGTTTCAATTAATTTTGTAAGCAAGGAGCTAACCACTGAAACAAAGGAGTTTGTGTCCCCGCAAAAGACCTTTGTTGCAATTTGTAACAGTTTCAGACTTGCAACCAAATGTTCAATAGTTGCCCATTGACTGTCTCCGATTTCTAGCTTTTGTGCCATAAATGCATTGTGCCTACAATGCACCTCTGTAATTGTATAGCCGATCCAGCATTGTATGGCTTGAGTTCCAACGAGTTCAACAAGATTGTAACAGTGTACATTTTGCCATTTTTGTAATCAAACGTAACCTTTCAAGCCGAACATACCCCGAAAACCAACCCACTGAGGATTTACGGAGTTAAAATAGATAAAACAACGGTTTTAAAGAAAAAACCAAGAAATCGATTTTATGTCTAACGTGTCCTTATTTACGATAAAATTATTCGCACTAACTCTCTTTAAACAAAAATCCCAATAACTAGAATCTGTGTATTCAGAACCCGTGTATACGTATATTTAATATCCGTATACAATGATATACGGATAGTGACGAAAATAAATATACGTATATTAAGTATCCGGATATCAAATTTGCGTATACTTATATACGGATTCCGTATAAACGAATAATTAAAGTATACGTACAAAACCGGAAGCTCTGATAAATACCTATGTTCCACCCCAAATTCGCTCATTCGGGTGTCACACGTTTCTAAACCTTGGAATTTATGAATTTATGAAACTCCTAGAGTTTCGGTTTTCTAGGTTTAATGCATTGCAAACCAGTCACTAGCAGATGAACTACGCGCTATAGTAATTGATGATTGCGGCTGGGTGGGAGAGGCAAGAAAGATAAAATTAATAAGTCCTTGAGATCTTTCTTTTTTTCTTTCTTTACTCAATATCAATATAGAGAGCAAGTAAGCTCTGCAAATCTCTGCCCTCGTACACTCGAAAAAAATACGGGAGCGAAAGGGGATCTGCCCCGAGATCTGCCTTCTGTCTTTGATTAAATGATTTTTTTGTCATTTAAAACATTTTTGGTGGCCAAAAATGTATGAAAACTGGGTCTGGCCTCAATAACAATGAGTCATATGTCATTGAATAGGTATTTTCATGTACAGCAATAGTGTACATAGCAGCATTTCCCAAATCGCTGTGTGGAAAAAGTTTTTCGCTAAAATTATTTTGGTTACATTTCCTCGTGATTATCTTGGTAACGGTAATTTTCACTCAAAAATGCAAGGTGACTTATATAGCTCTTAAAATTTCCTGTAAAAAAGATTTTATAACTTTTTTTTTCGTGAGAATAACCGTTTTGGAGATATTTAGATACAATGAAACTAAACCGTCGCTCGTTGACGTGTCGCTCCAGCTTTCGATAATGTTATTATTCAACGTCGCTGTTGAAAGTTGTGAAAAATTTCGATATTTAATAATACCAATATAATAAGATAATATAATAATAGATAACATAATATAATAATATATAATATAATATAATATTTTAATATATTATTGTCTTATTATTATATTCTTATATTATAAGACAATAATGTAAGGAATAATAATAATATGATAATAAGAACTTAAATAGCTCGAAAATTGCTACTTTTAGAAAAAAAAAGTTGTTTAATATTATTTGTAGCAAAATGTTAGAGCTATGCTTTGGCCCTTGAAAGTTTTTCTGTGAACGTAACTGCTACCAAGATACTCCATTAAAACCGTTATCGGTGAACTTGGAAGTCCGACACCTTTTAGTGAATAACAAAGCTCCTCAAACTAAACCGCCATAAAAACTTTTATTGTGCACAAAAATACCTATCAACTGAAATAAATCATTGTTATTGGTCTTGAGGAGCACATTGGCCCATTCTCCTTTCCCAATTTCAGGAATCTCGAAAAAAATACTGCGTTCTATATTAAATTCGAGATGTTTGTTTTTCTATATTTTGTCCCAGTTGCGATTTTTGCAACCCATTTTCGAGATTTTGTGTATTTTAGACGGTTGGCGTTCTAGTATACGGGATCATTCCATATCTGGAACAGCTGTTCCCTTTTTTTCTACTGGGAATTGAATTGAATTGAATGTATATGTGAGAGTAGTATAATATCCACTTGTAGATCTTAAAGATCTATTTTGCCTCTTTCCTTGATCTAGGCTAGGGTTTAAGGGCTATTTTCACAAACTTGATAACCTTCCTAAATGGGATGTTTTTAAAGTCTTTCCCTGTTAATTGACTGATGGTTAATATCTGCCATAGTGAAACCAAAGAGTGGAAAAGGTGTATCTTGCGTATCGGCATTTTCATTCCTTTACATACTTTTAGTATCCTGGTACTCTAAACCAGCTTTACCAGCTTTGTAAGCCAAAATATTCAGAATTTTGTGACGTTCCCAAACAGCCTTGGAGCTTGTACTGAAGCTTCTTAAAGCTGAGATTTCTGCTAAAAATTCAAAGGGCTTAAGAAATCGTAGTTAAAACTTAAATAAATAAAGTTCGGCTTAAAAAATCGTAGTCCATTCCTCAATTTCAGTATTATAATTTTATAGTTACCATACAGTTTATGCGATTATTGAATTGTATCAGTTCCATGGCCACATCCACATCAGGCTATCAAGATAACCAACAATTCGCTCATTCGGGTGCCACATGTTTTGTGGCAGTCGGGTGCCACATGGTTTAGGAACTTCGTTCTAAAGTTTCGGTCTTCTAATCCCAATGCATTTCAAACCAGCATAATAGCAATCGATGGTTGTAGCTGGGTAGAAGAGGCAAGAAAAATCCGAAGAAAGATAAAATGAAGAATGAATAAGTCTTTAACATTTTTAAGAAGGTAAAATTTTTTTATCAAAGAGTTGTTAATAAACAACTTAGGACTTTAAATTCAAGATCAGACATACAAATTTAGTTAGAATATTCAGAATAGTAATATTCAAATAAATAAAACAAAATCGAACAAAATTGTGTCCGAAGAGAACCTTCTATGCTGCCGAGACTGCTCAGTGACCTTGAACATTAATTAAACTAGACATTGGAAAACCTTCAAGGAACAACCCAGTATTCACCTTGGAGCTATCCCAGATATCAATGTTTATACCTAGTACACGCATTTCTGGTGGGTGGGTCTAGCCCGATATATTATCAGAAAAAGAAAATCGAAGAGAAGAAATCTAGAAAACAAAAATCTTGACTAACAAAAATCTCAAAATCAAAATCTCGAGCATAAAAAAACCCTAAATGGAAAATAATCCTGATTTAAAATATAAGCTCTATTTTACTTTTTTGTATATCTACAGGGGTAATACTGCCCCCTGCAACCCTTCCCTTTGGACACACGATTGTTCTTTTTCATGGTCCCATCCTCTGTGAGGGTCTGACAAACCTCCCGAGAGAAACATTTGTCTTAAAAAAATGCACAAAGCGCTCAAAAGTTAACAAAACTTCAATAAAAAAATTAAAATAAAATAAATAGAGTAGAGCAACAGCTCGAGGTGAACCAGCCCCAACTTCTCAACAATGTATGCTGTGTATGTTAATTTCTTCATATACAAAGGGACCCTTAAAAAAGATATTGAAATAATATCGAATAATATGACATAAATAATAAATTTTTATTTTATATAATCATATTATTATAAAATATATTATTTAAAAAAATGACTAAAAAAAATCGATCAAATGAATTTAATGCAAAAATATATAAATATTTTCCTCTATATAATTGTAATGCCCAGTTTCACAGTGCAAGTTTAAACGCCGTTTAGCGGCATTCAAAGTTTAAATATGGCAGTTTTCTTAAACGCCCGTTTAAGTAAAACTGTTTACTTAAACTTCCGTTTAACGTTTAAACTGACGTTTGAAGCGACGTTTGATAAAAACGGGAATAAAGTTTTGTTCAAAACTACTGTGAATGTCACAAGTATCACGTTGCCTTGAGAATTTCAAATTAAATTTGCGAAGAATGTCACATTTGTCTAATCTTTGGATGCAAATATCTCCGAAACAGAATACCCGATCCGGAATCGGCGTGTAGTTTAAAGAACACCGTAAAATTCTTGGTATTTTCCCTCCTTAGACGGATTCCTTGAACCAATTTGAAAAATAAATATGGGCTGAGATATGACAATTGATGTTTAAAGTGGCTTACAAAACTAACAAAAAACAATAACCGGAAGTTTAGCTAAACGCTTTATTAATTTCTATTGTGAAACACCAACGGTTAAAGCACTGAGTTTAAACTTTCATGAAAGTTTAACTAATCCTAAGTTTAAACGTTCACAGTGAAATTGGGCTCAAGTATAAGAAACATACAGAAACGGGATTTTTGAATTCCTTAAATTGGACCTAATTAAGGTTTTATATGGTTTTTTCACTCTCCTGTAAAATTCATCAAACTGGACATAGTAGGACACATTTAAAAGCTATATAATCAGCTATAAAGCTATAAATGGTTTCTTTGTCAAATTTTCTAATTTTAAGAATCTCAAACCAGATACTGCGTTCTAGATTTTATTCGATATTTTTGAAACCGTTTTTCGAGATTTTCTCTATTATACGAAGAGATCTATTTCTCTATTATCATACCTGAAAGATCTTCAGAGAGAAATACGTCTTAAACACTTAATATTTCAAGTGCCTACAGAAGTTTATTTTTGCCTTGTGTGACAATCTTTAAAATAAGCATAATTCAATTTTGTATTGTTACACTAAATGCAACTGTAAGTGCTACACTCCTTGATCATTAAAAAAAAAACATCTTGGTGCTTAAAAATACGCTGACCAAGTACATATTGCTTTAAAAAATGTTTTCCTAATTATCTTAATAGTGTATTTTTATTATCGGATGGTGTTTGGGAATGAAAGTCTTTTTTTAAGTTGCAAGGCCTAATTGGATTTGGGACTCATGCTGTTAATTTTAAATGCAAAGAAATCGTCGCCTCACATTCTAGGAAAATCCGCTTTAACTCATGAATCATAGGTTTAAAAATACAATTTTTCATGCGGATGAATTAAAAAATTCAGGATACATTTCAACTGCATATCGAAGCACAATCTTCACTCCTTTCATCTGTATAAAAAAAATCACAGGCGATCAAACGTCATACATCGATGCAAACAAGAAACAACGGCTTGCCTGCAATTGACACTTTAAGCTTATCACATGCTTTCCTTCTGAACTCGCAAAAACATTGCTGACCCAACATCATCTCCTCACTCAAACCCACAGAAATTGATCAAAAGGTCTGGAAATAAAGCCGACCTTCTGAATAATACTAAAAAGGCAGAAATCGAGATATTGCTCTTCAATCGAGTCGCGAAAGTTGGCAGTCAGTCCTTGATGCAGCTTCTTGGTCAACTAGGGAGAGTTAATAATTTTTTCTCAACTCGAGACCAAGGAAAACCACATGAAACTGTTTTGATGGCACCGGTACACCAGGAAAAGCTAGCATCCGAAATAATTTACTCACACCATACACCATATGCGTATAGTCAGCATTTGGCATTCTTGAACTTTACGAGTATGTCACTGCCAAAACCGATCTACATAAATCTTGTAAGGGACCCAATCGAAAGGATCATCAGTTGGCACTACTATATCCGTGCGCCTTGGTACTACAAGGACCTTAAGCTGAAGCTTGGCGATCGTGCTCCTCCAACACCAAGTCAGGAATTTATGAATATGGACTTGGAAACTTGTGTTAAGATTAAGGACCCGCATTGCCAGTTCAACCAGGATGAGGTGCAAAACAAGATCGGAGACCATCGCCGTCAAACATTGTTTTTCTGTGGTCAGGATAAGGCTACTTGCTTGTAAGTAACCAATGCCAACATTATAGATCTTCATCAGGATACAACATGATTTTGATTTTGCCTTTCAAGGCCCTTCAACTCGAATGGTGCTCTTCAGCAAGCCAAGAGAAACGTCGAAGAGGAATACGCAGTTGTGGGGACCTGGGAAGATGCAAACATGACCCTAGCCGTTTTTGAAAAATACATACCCAGATTTTTTAAAAATGCCAAACTAGCTTATTACCGTAAGTAGCCCATCCGCAGTTCAGCGAAGGAAGTACAAAAATGTACAATGAATTTGAATTTTTAGTGGGACTGGATAAGTTTTCAAGTGTCAATAAAAATAAGGTGAAGAAGACCGTTAGCGAAGAGGTTCGCGAAATACTGCGAAAAAATTTTACGCGGGAGATTGAGTTCTATGAGTTTTGTAAGCAGAGGCTCTATCGACAGTACATCGAAATAAGTTCACATTATGAAAACGAAGATGATTATATGCTGCTGCCTGAAGTCGAATAAAGTGTTCATTTTAAATAGTTGTAAATAAAATTTTTCAAATAGAAATACATTTAACTACTAAATTTTAAAACCAAAAGCTGCCATAGTAAAGAAAATATTGCAGCGACAACCGTTGCTTAGCGCTTTACTCGAAAAACGGCTATTTTTACAGAAAAATACAACAACGAAATTTTTCTTTGGTTATTTCATGGCGAAAAATTTTTATAATGACCACTGTTGACCCCCAGATTAGGGTTTAAAATGCCTAAAAATGACTGGACTATTAAAAAATCAGGAAAACCAACTAAGTGCTTCACCCTACAAAAAAAGACCGTCAAGTATGAAGACATACGCGGAGCGGTCCGTCGGCTTTTGTTGAAGGTTATGGCCATATAGATGGCGCAGTTTGTGTAACATTCTATTTATTTATTAAAATTATTTCTGGATATATTTTACAGTCTGTAATATACTTTTTTCGTAGTGTTCCTGTTGGGTTCTGTACTGTTTCCTACTGTTCTTATATTGGGTGATTTTATGTTGGATTTTGTTACTCTAAAAATAGGCTGACAAAAAGCTTTACCGTTTCGAAAATAGAGGGAAGGACACACTCTTTCTTGGCCTTTTTTAGGATTTTCATAATTTAAAACCCAACTATTTTTAATTACCGTTAGACTTTTTGATCAATTTTACAACCATCTGCAGACATGGATTTCTGAGAAAACGGTAAAAATATGCTCTTTTTTATTTCGCTTGTTTGAATGGGCTTAAAAACTTAGGGTCGAAAACGGCAATTTTGAAACGTTTTTGATGGAGTTCGCTTGCCTTTTAAACATTACATACTTCAGCCATATTTAAACAAGGTGGTCATAATCGTTAAGGAACTAGAAATCTTTAAAAAAAAAGTTTTCGAAAATGTTTCCACGTTATTCAGTTAAATCGTCGAAGTTTTTTAATATTCGAAGTCTGCTATAGTTTTGTATAAAATTTAAGAAGATGGACTATGCCCGGTGTTAATTTCAAAAATTATACTTTATACCGTTTGGGAGATAGAGGGGAGACATGTGTGTTTTTTTTTTTAATTTCAAATCCATAAAACAAATATTTTGAATTTTTTTCCAGTTCCCGTTAGACTTTTTTCCAATAGCACAACCAGTAGCACTAGCCTTGGATTTTTTTTTTTAATTCTATGGCTACCGGTTTATGCGCAAACGGTGAAACAAGCTCCTTTCTTATTTCGTTTTTTAAATATGCTTCTTAGAACTTAGGTTAAAAACGGCAATTTAAAAAAAATTAACGTAGTCTTCCTTCTTTTTGTAAGCTTTGTACTTTAACTGAATCTGAAAAAGATCGCTTATACTGTTAAGCTACTAGAAGACTTAAAAAAATTGTTTTTGAAAATACTTGTATATTTTTCAGTTAAATCTCAGAAGATTTTGAAATTTCAAAATCCGCTATAATTTTCCTTAAAATTTTAAATTATTTCTGATACGTGTGATTTTTTTCATAGAACTTCACCAAACAGCACCGGTGATAATGCATTTTTGCGATTTTTTTTCGAAAATGCGTCAAAACTGCAGTACTGAAACTGTTTTTGAAAAATACGACCTAAGCGCTTGATTTACTTTGAGTTGCTTTATACGTGCGTTCAATATTGATTTTGAGCGATAAGCCGTTCAAAAGTTATGGCCTCCAACACTTTGAAAAACGTCATGCATTTTCGACTCTTTATAAGTTTCGTTTTTCTCTAAGTTTCGTTTTTCTAGTTCTTGCCTACTAAACTTCATGAAAAAAAAAAACACTTAAAAACATTAAGTCAATTTTCACATGAAATTTCAAACTGTAATTAAACCGTTATTTGTGCTCAAAAAAAATTGACCTCTTTGGATTCTCTGACTATTTCCGTAGTTTAAATGCACACCAAATTTTGTCTTCCTACGACTTACCGTTCGTAAGTTATAAAGCGATTGGACGGACGGACGGACAACGTAGCGATACCATAAGAGGTCCTTTTTCCATTTTTGGACGGACCGCTAAAAATGGATGATTGACCTCAATCGAAAAGGCCGAGTGGCGATACATTTAACAAGTTTCCTTCATTTGATGACTTCATTGGATTACAGGTGAGATGCAGTTGTCTGCACTACATGCACAGAACTTAACTTCGCCCAGCAAGCACCCTTGACTGTAACGGCCTTCAATTTTCTGCGTGGTATAGTCAAACAGTTGCTTCAAACGCGAACAAACCTGCCCACTGTGCAGAACCAAGATTCGACCTCCGAATTCCACACTTGTTCGATCAACTAATCTTCTGTCCTGAAACCTGTCCATTGATCAGCAACAAGGGGCTAAAGATCCAACCTTCGGTGGGGGAACCCATTGTTGGGTCAGCTTTTGGATTCAGTGGCTGTGGTTGACCTCGTCTTCAAGCTGATAAGGATCAGAAATAATGTAATAGCGCTGCTTGTTCAATTATAAGGCATGTAACCTGTCATTTATGACGATCGAGCCATGGCTCCTTTGTCTGATTTGTTTCCTGAACAGCTATCGAATTTATTGCGGGTATGCTAGAATGCTTTTCATAAACGTTAAAGTTTTCGAGTACATTGATCGAGGCTGATTTTAAAAAAAAAGTTTTCTGTAAATTTCTTAGGAGTGTAAACTTTCGACGGACTACCAAAGTCCAATTTGTGCCCGATCTGCCAAGATTGCTACGGTACAATATTTTATGCAAGGTATGTGATGTGTAGGCACATGGCTTAAGCGTGAGCAAACTTGTCCAATGAGTCTTAGGTGGTTGAAGATCTGGCCAAGGACAACGGCTCAAGGATGCTCCGCTTCAATCTATGTTAAAAGTGTGAACTTTAAGAACGCTCACGATTAACAATTTTTACCACAGCTTATTTTCCCAACTAAAAATTTGTAGTCTATGATGATATAAAGCGTTTAGCGGGAAAATCCTATGTCAGTCTTAAATAGTGCAAAGGTTAGATTAAGTAGTGCAGATGTCACGTACTTAGTCAAAATTCTCATTGACTCCGATTCCTACGCAAGCTTTGTGGGGACACTAAAAGCATTTGGTACACTTAATCCAGGCTTAAAAAAGTCACTCCTTTAAGGTATATTTGTTTTTTTTTTTAATTTGGGCTCCATGATGTAGGAAATAGAGTGCGGACAGAAGGCCTTAGCTGGTCCGGTCGGGGCTATATAAAAACTTTCCATTTCTTTTAAGAGGTAAAAATATTAAGGCCCTCATTTGCTGAAGTTTGCCTTTAATCGAATAACAGTCCGAGTTCCCATAGCACTGGAAAAAAAGTCACAGAGCACCCTTTTTTAAACAGGTGGAAGAGGTAGCAAAACATTAAAAAAGCGTTTTTTTTAGTGCTTTTAAAAGGCGTAAAAATTACAAATGCAAAAAATATCATTTGTCTGCCATCTTCATTTTGTTTCCTACATGTTTTGCTAACTTTTCCAACTCTTTAAAAAAAATGTATTCTGAGACTTTTTTCCCAATGTTTTGGGAGCTCGGACTAGCGATGCCAGGCAAGGGTTCATGTCGAGCTGTGGCGCTATTTATATCTTTTCTTGCTCAGTGAAGATCAAATCGGTAAGCGTTTGCGAACCTTAACCAGCTAAAGGTGAGCCTGAGGTTATTTTCTGAAAGCCCTGACCCAGACCTACAAAATTCTTTCGAATACCAACGAAAAAAATATTTTTCATGTAAGATTTTTGAGTTTTCATGTTAAGCCTTTTTATCGATGATGGATCACAGAAATGCTTATTCAGTGACTGAATCTCCATTCAGAATAGAGTCTCAAAGGACTCAGAAATGTAATCCAATTTTTAAGAGATTCTACATTTATCTTTATCGCATATAGTTTGCTTTTCGTACAAGAGATAGAATTGTCCTCGAAACGTGAAAGAATGTTGGTGTTCGGTCAAGAAGAATGAACTCCTTACTGCCTAAATACAAATTTCGATCAGCTCACAGAACGGCAATGTTTGCCACACACTGGGTTGCTGAATACGAGTATTTATGCTGTAGAAGTTGTAGTTTATAACATACATAATTGTGTAACTTTAGTAATTTAAATTTGAAAAAATAAAACCAACCGCGTAACAATTTTCTATAACCAAATGTGTTCTCATTTCATGTGTATTGATTTGCTTGTGACTTATTTGTGTTTATAATTCTTATTCTCGGTAATTGTTCTGTAATCTTGCACAAGTAGTCCTCGGTAGCAAGTATCTCTCGGTTTTCGGTAGTTATTTTCTTTTCGCTTGTCTAAGCATATAATATTAATATCACGATGCATAAATCGTCGATGTGTCTTCTATAAACAAATCTTTTACACAACAGTTGGGAACCCTGAGCCCATACGAACTTAATAATACAAGAAAAGCTGAACGTGAAATCCTTTTCTTTAATCGAGTTCCAAAAGTCGGTAGCGAACAGCTTATTGAGCTAATTCGACTTTTAAGCAAGCCCAACAATTTTAAAGCCGGTCGTGCTCCGTTTACAACACCAATTCAAATGCGTCTAAATCCATTAGAACAATTGAGCCTGGCCACGGAAATCGATGGCATGCCAGATGGAAGTACGTATGCAAGCCATGTGAATTACGTGAACTTTACCAAACTGAACCTGCCCAAACCAATTTACGTGAATTTGGTCCGAGATCCGGTTGAGAAGGTGATAAGTTGGTTCTACTACAGGCGTACCCCATGGACGGCTGTCTTAATGTACAAAGCCAACAATGGATTTAAACACCCTTCGTGGTATAAGAAGAATTATGCCCAATGTGTTATTTCTGGAGACAAAGAGTGTTCGTACCAACCAGGTTCAACCTTCAACGCTGAAGTGGTCGATCATAGGCGACAAAGCCTCTTTTTCTGTGGACATGATCCCATTTGCGAGTAAGTGCAAAAGCTCTACAAAATTGGTCCGAAATTGTATTTCCTGCATTTATTTTGAAGGCCCTTCAACCAGGATGGTGCCTTACAATTGGCCAAACGGATTGTGGAAACTGAGTATGCAGTCGTGGGATCTTGGGAAGATGTCAATGTAACGTTGACAGTTCTGGAGCAGTATATACCTAGATTTTTCAAAGGTGCCACTGCCATGTATTACAGTAATTAACGCGAAGAATCTTTGCACAAACTTTTTAATCAATGGGATTATTTCTATAGGAGAGAAGTATGGACTAGGCGAAAATATTCAAAATAAAAACTCTTGGAAGCCACACATTGGAGAAGACGTAAAAGCTTTAGTTCGAAAAAATTTCACCAAGGAATACGAATTTTACAGATTTTGTAAGCAACGATTATACAAACAATTCTATGCTCTTAAAAATGACCAACTTTAGTTCTCAATTTTAAATCGACTAATCACATTTATAACTGTTACATTTAAGGAAATACTACATACTGTCACCAGGCTATTTTTAATATTGTTTTTAACAAGAAAAATAAGGATAATAATAAATAATTGTTGCTGTTGGGAACCGCAAAAAAATTTTCATAAGAGACATTTTATTTAGTATTAAATGTAAACATAAAGCTTTCAAATTGCGTCAACATTAAGTTTCTAGAGAATATTATAAACATTTATAGTGAGACCAACAAGCTTATTTCGAAATAGCTTTTTCAAACGGAAAGCGACTCAATCAATAGAGTTCCAAGAAATACCCCTCTGACGTAGTGGCGCCATGTGTGGCAATGGTGTTATACCTGACGAAGAAGTTCTTTTAAATTCGTAAGAACCAACTACTCCTGTGAACTTTTGAGAATTCAACTTTTTCTCTGGCACTCGCTTAAACGTTCCTCTTTTGAAAAAAAAGAAATTTGCTTCTGGCCATGGATCTAGAATCAAATCCAGAAGCACATATCTACATCTAATCATACAATGTAAGCGTCAAGTTGGTGAATGTCATTTTTGCATTAACTTCTGTTTCAAAAATTAGACAGACAAACTTCAAAATCAAAAGAAAAATATTTAGCCCAAACCGGAGCAATTTTCTTGATTGCCAACAAAAACCAAATTGTCAAATGAAAAGTCCATTCAATTTTAGGAGTCTGCACTATATTGGGTCTAAGATCCCTTCCCCACGAACAGCAGAAATTTTCTGTGGCAGAGTGGACAGCTTTTTGTCACTTTCAAAATACCGAATATTCGGCCAAACTATTCGGCCTCATTTTAAAGTCCTGGAAAACTACGAATACAATACGGGCGAACCTATGGTTAAAAGAATTTTAACCATGAGTTAAGTTCACCATTAAGAAATGAACCCATGGGACATTCAATTAAATTTTTCTCCTCCAACTTCATTATTTTTGGAATTTTGGTACATGTTTTTCGACGAATAAGTTTACAAAGAACTTGGACGAAATTGATGAAATTTGATTAAAAATTATAAAACAAAAGTTCTAGATATTGGCATTTTCTATGCTTTTCTAGGCCACTTTTGTGAGCGTGGCTTTGAAAAAATTCATTTTTTTTGTTAAAATGACGGGGTTTTAGCCCAATATGTATATGCAACCACCTAGCGTTGAGCATTCAACAGTTATATTTTTACATTCCGCCCACTTTTTGGAGGCGTGGCAGATTTCTTTTTGGTAGGGTCGGGTATTTCGCAATCCGTCGCTGTTGCATTTTTCCACTTGTTTTTCTGAAAATTTGCGAGCTTATTTACAAATACTGGTTTCAGTCTTTCATTCCAACTTTCAATACTTTCAATATTCGGCCGAAAACAGGCCACCGAAAGTTCGTTCAAACAATTAATAAAGGGGTTTTATTTGTAACATAAAAGCTGAATATGCCGATTACTGTTTTTAACACAGTTAAATAATCACCGTAGACCCCTAAGACCTTTTAGAGATATGATCGAGACCGACAGGTAAGTCGATTAAGCCATGTCCGTCCGTCCGTCCGTCCATCCGTTCGTCTGTCCGTATGTATGCAGTTTTGAGGTCTTTTAAATTGAGCTAGGAATCTGAAACTTCCAGCGTTGCTTGGGTCTTATTTTGTACAGACAAAGTATGAAAATTGAGAACATCCGCCCACAGCCACGCCCACAATTGGCGTGAATGTCAGACAACCCCAAATTTACATTTTATTTCAAAATGCCTTTTGGTGAAGATAGACAAAACATATGGACTCAAATTTTGGTAGATTTAATTAGACAAAAATTGAACCACCCACTCTATTGACTATACCCACTTTTAACATCTGAAATCTTTGAAAACCTGATTACTCGGGAAATTCATTCTAAATTCTATGACAAATATTAAAGATATTACCATTTGCTAAGTTTGTTGCACACAAAGCATTGAGCTCCGCCCACTTTTAGGGGCGTTTTTGGGAAAAAACTGTTTTTTTTTAAGCATAAATATTCGCTTTTAACGCACTTTCTCGTGATTCCAACGAAATTAGAGTTAATTGATTTAAATTTTCAGCCTACGCCCTTTTTAGGGGCGTGGCCAGCACAAATAATTGACATTCACTATATGAGACAGACCAAAAATTTTTAAATTTGGTGTCAATGGGTAAAGAGGGTCGGGTATTTAGAAGTTCGTTACAGACGAACTCTTGCACTTACTTACTTGTTTTCTACTCGTGTTTTCGTTTATTTCGTATTTGGCCGAATAGCAAAATAATGGTCTAATGAGCGGAGCAACGAATAATAATCGAATATTGGTTTAAGCACTTATAAGTAGGGTCTTACTCCATATGAACAGTACATACTCTACATACTCCAATTTATCGTTATCAGTATTTGGTCAAAAAGCCTTATATAGGTCAAATAAGCGGATTACGGGATGGTAATAGATAATGTTTCACATGAATTCTGAACTGCCTATTAGATGATGCTGCAAGAGATTGCGAAACTCTCTTCACATTAAATTCGCCATGAGGTTATATCATCCGGACGTCCATTAATATGCAAAACCCTCCTTGTATTTTCATGGTAGGGTAAGGTTATCTCTAAAAACTCTCTGTTAAAAACTAGAAATTTCTACTGGAATCATAAATTGTCGTTCAAACAAAACTAAGCGGGTGTTTGTTGCATGCAAAATCAGCTATCAAGCTTTTACTTGAAAAACTGGAACTTCTCGCACTATATTCTTTGGGTATAAGAGTACCCCAAATGGACTGACAGCACTTGGGCACTTAACACGTATGTGACCATTTAGTGACAAAACCCCTTTTATGCACCTCCAATTCATTATAACGCTTGGTTCTTACTGCCACTGTAAGTTTCATCCGATGTAGCGCTTGTAAACTCGAAACTCGATTCAATGTAGAGCGATTTCTTTTTCCATCCGTACGCCAACTTCTTCTCCATGTTTGTACATTGTCTCTATGTTTTCCGCTTCAATGCTGCCAAATCACAAGTTTGCTAAAACACAAAGCTATTTTCAAAAATTTCAAACAAAACAGATTTTCCAACTGAACGCCGATGAATTAAACAATACCAAGCGAGCCGAAATGGATATTCTCGTCTTTAATCGAGTGCCAAAAACCGGAAGTGTTCAATTGATTGAACTGATGAAAAAACTCGCGAAAATCCATAGCTACGAGGTCAGTATTGATGGCCAAAAGAACGGAGTTCAAGTACTCCTTGATGAGAAGGCACAAGAAGATCTGGCCGATAATATTGCCAATTTACCAGAACCGGCAGCATTCGTTAGTCATGTCAATTTTTTGAATTTTACTCGATTTGAACAACCTCGTCCGATTTATATTAACATGGTGCGAGATCCGGTTGAACGCGTGATCAGTTGGTTCTACTACATTCGATCACCATGGGTATTCATACCGAAGAGGCGGAGTAGGAACGAAAAAATGCCTCATCCGTCGTGGGTGAATCTGGACTTTGACCAATGCGTTAAGGAGCAACAGAAAGTTTGCAATTACATCGAGGGCTCAGACTTGGAAAAGGTCGGCGATCATAGGCGACAAACGCTTTTCTTTTGTGGCCACAATACAAAGAAATGCTTGTGAGTTTAATTCGTTTATTAAAGAGCTCTTCGAAGTCGGTTAACAAATTATTGTTTTCAAGGCCATTCAATGCCAAAATGCCCCTGCAAATAGCGAAGAGGAACGTTGAGAGAGACTACGCTGTGGTCGGCACCTGGGAGGATACAAACATTACATTGACTGTGTTGGAAAAGTATATACCAAAATATTTTAAGGGAGCATCACACTTATACTACAGTAAGCATATAGAAAATATGTAAATTTTTTATCAAACAGCTTGTTTTCTGCTCTCAAGTTAAAATGTACTCTATTGGGCTGGATGTGCTATGTTGACTGCATAGGAAAAAGAATCGCGTTAGGCTACGAAAAATTGCACTGTAAAAAACAGTTTTTTATTGAGTTTTAGGGGCACCAGCAGTTTAAGACCAAGCTTGTAGCTTTGAAAGACATTTTCTAACTGTCCTTAAAATGAAAAGCTATAGAAAAAATCAGTTATTACAATTTTAAAGTAGTATACTAATTCCTAAAGAGAAACCACATAAAATCCCATTGTTTGGGATATATTAAAAAGAATTATAGTATAATTTTTTTTTGCATTAAGTGCAAAACATAAATATCTAAATCTGTCCAAATCAAAGAGATTACTGTAAAATTTCAGAAAAAAATTTGCATGCTATTAAATTGTTGATTTAAGACTAATTTACATGCACAGAAGGGATTCCTTTGGAGGAATGGTGTTTTTTTAAAAAAAATTTCCTGCAATTTTTTATATATATTTTTTTAAAAAGGGTGTCAAAAATATGTATAAAAACTCCCAAATTTGGAGAAAGTTTTTCTGCAATTTTGGCTATTTTAATCTTCTTGCGTTATTTCGTAGAACCTTAAAAATTTATCTATAAAAGGGTCTTGTAACATAAGTGACAAAGTTATTTGTCCATCCCGCGAATTTATTCACTTACCCTGAAAAGTGGCGAGCAGTGCTTAGCGGAATTCTGTACAAACGCTCTGGGTTCGATGGAATTCGCAGTGAAATCACAGCAATGCATTGACAATCGAGGATTATACCCCTGGATCCTGGAACAAAATTTAGGTTGAGACTTCGCACAGAAGACCTCTATTATGCCATATGCAAAACCTAAGAATTTACCCTTAGAAAGGCTATCCTCCTTTGGCTTGAGCCTCTGTCAATGCAAATAACCTCCAAATTTTCCCCTCAAAATCAGAACACATATTGATAGCAGGCTTCTATTGATATTCAAAAACGTGTATTGCAAGAGAGAATCAAAAGGGTATTTCATGCCTCCTTTAGAGCGAACTATAAAAACACGTGTATACCTACTAGTTTCTAATTAATCGTACTATACTACGTTTTTAATAAGTTTTAAATTTAATTAATTTAATTAAGGCACGCCTATTTATTCAAGCTATTATAAGACATTTAAAAGAGTCTCAAAACTTTCTAATTAAAAAACGTCTTTCCCGTCTGTTAGCATGTGATTTAACGTGAAAATTAATACGAACAGAAAACAAAGCTGATTTATTAAGATTTTATTTAAATTAAGATCTAATTTTTCTATCAAATGTACAATTTTTAGTGGGTCTTAATGAAGAGTTAAAAAACAGCAATCCAATGAAACCACATATCAGTGAAGAAATCAAAGACATGGTCCGTAAAAATTTCACACGTGAAATTGAGTTTTATCAATTTTGCAGACAGCGCCTACACAAGCAGTACCTTGCGACAAAACTTGATGAAATAATGAATTTTGACAAAAGTCTAGTAAAAGAAAAGAAACTTTATAAATAAATAAGAATTGAAAGAAAAACAAACTTGGACACTTTATATTTTCCTTTTATCTTAATTGTGTGTAAATGAACTTTTACTTGTTTCCTCCTTCTTTAGCTTGCATGTAGAACTATGTTTTTTATGAGAACTTTTAGAACTAAGTGTGCCTTACTATCACCCGATTATCTTGAGCCGTTTTGTATGAAAAAAGAAGGTGTAGAATTTCGTCTGATCTTTTGCTACACTCTTTTCCATGAGAAACGTTCTTTGTAAATCGTCGGTGTAAGCTATTCATAAAGCTTTTTGACAGTTTTTAAGAATGCTTCTGGGCTAAATACTGATATGATATTAGTACGGTAGAAACTGAGTTCTTACACAAAGAACAGATCGATATAGCAACACAACAGTACTTATAAATCTAAGTCTGATGTCACATTTAGAGTAAAAGACTCGCTGTAGGAGCACGCAATCATCGCATTTTAAGCCTGCAAAAAGGAAAATTTTTTTTTTGGCATCTAAGACTTACTTGAATATATATCCATAGTTTTGAAATTTAAATCCCAAGCTTCCCGCTGTAAAAATCGAGAAACACACTTACACAAGGATACCGAAAACTGTTTCCAAAAATGGAGCATGTCCCTTGGAAACGCTAACTTAGATAGCACAACGTGAAGTGAGATTAAAGAAACGACATAGTCGTAACTCCTTGACCTTAATTTAAGGTTAATGCGCTTGTGCCCCTCTGCAGAAAGTAACTCGTTAAAATTGTTCACACAATTTTCGTCCTGGAAAGTTTCCCAGTAGTCAAATTTAATTAGCTGCTGAGGTAAAAGGTTTCTCGCGTAACTCAGTTTTCTACTGCATCGATCCGTTTTCTGTGCTAAATTTCTTTTAGCTTTCTGTCTGTTTTATCTAGTCTAATATGGTTAAATATGAAAAGCATCGCAGGTAATCGGGTGAAATAGTTCGCTCTCTCAAAAACGGCAACCAATGAATTCCCTCTCCTCAGCTTGAAACTCTACGCGCATGCGATCTCAACAACACTCGAAGGGCCACATTGGATGCAGTTTTCTTTAACCGCGCTGCCAAAGTTGGCAGTGAATCACTCATGGAACTGCTGTCCCACCTCGCTAAACTAAACGACCTGAATGTCCGACGAAATCTTCCGCGTAAAGTTGTGTCCCGTGTGCGTTCCCCTACCGAACAGCAAGAAGTGGCCAACACTGTGGTCGATCTTGGTCCGGGTTCCGTCTATATTGAGCACGTTAACTATATAAATTTCTCCAAATATGATCTACCTCAACCAATTTACGTTAATCTGGTGAGAGACCCTGTGGAGCGAGTCATAAGTTGGTTCTTCTATGAAAGAGGAGCGTACAAGAACGCAATAGAGTTCGATAAGTTTCCCGATAACAAGCTTAAGTCGGAGGCGTGGTTTAAAAAGGATTTCAATACGTGCGTTCGCAGCGGAGACCCCGAGTGTCAATACGTGCAGTATGCTGTCATCGACACAGCCGGTGACTACAGAAGACAGTCGTTATTTTTTTGTGGTCACACAGCTGATTGCTTGTAAATAATACAAAATGCCTTAGTCAGAAATGCACATTTCAATTTTAACAAGCAAATGTGCTTCTTTTAGGCCTTTTAATTCACCGACAGCCATTCAAATAGCAAAGAGGAACGTGGAAAAGGACTTCGCTGTGGTTGGCACATGGGAGGAGACCAACATCACCTTGGCCGTTCTAGAGAAGTACATTCCGAAGTATTTTCAAGGAGCCAGATTCCTTTATGATTGTAGGATATCGCTAAAATGATGAGTTGGCGCTCTTTTTACATTTTTTTTTAATCCTGCAGTACATCGGGATGATATAACAAATCGGAATAAAAATAAACGCAAACCAAAGATTTACGACGATGTCAAGGAAATGATCAGGAGGAACTTCACGCACGAATATGATTTTTACAGATTCTGCAAACAAAGACTGTTCAAGCAATATATAGCAATAAATTTAAGAAATACTAGTAATTAATTTTTGTAATCCATAAAAAAGCATTAAAGATTTGCGCATAAGCTCGTTAAGATTTATATTTTACTGATCGATCATTACTGTGGCAAGCTTAGATCATCACCCGATAGCGCGCGCTGCAATTTTTAAGTGTATTGTTCGCTTTGGCTTTTCAAGATCTTGATTTATGTTGCTTACAGTCCTTCGAATTTTTGTAGCTTACATCTTTAAATGCGGACATGCTTAACAACACCAAGAAAGCAAACCAGAGCATTGTTTTCTTCAATCGGGGCGCAAAAGTTGGCAGCCAATCGATGATCTCACTCCTAAATCACCTCGGAGAGCTCAATCTGTTCCAAGTTGCGCTTAACATACCACCTAAACTTAAGCCTCGAGTTTTAACTACCGAAGCTCAGAGGGACAAAGTAAAGCTCCTGCAAACCCATTTTGAAAACGAAACTGTATACGTCGAGCATCTAAATTACATTGACTTCGAAAAATTCAACCACACCCAACCGATATACATAAACTTGGTGCGAGATCCATTGGAGAGGGTTATCAGTTGGTTTTTCTATGCTCGTTCGGCATATAAGAATGCACAAAAGTCCTTTGACAAGCCAGAAGCCAAGATGATGAGCCCAAAATGGTACTTTAAGGACTTCAATGTATGCGTTCGAAGCGGTGATCCTGAGTGCACTTATGAGGTAAATTCCACACACGATCATCAGGGGGACTACCGACGACAGTCTGTTTTCTTTTGTGGCCACACGAATACCTGCTTGTGAGACTATACGTAAAACGTCATTTAGTAAAGTTTTGAGTACATTTTTTGGATATCTTGCAGATTGTTCAATTCTCGGATTGCAATCCAGATAGCAAAACAAAATGTGGAGAAACACTATGCCGTGGTTGGAAGTTGGGAAGACACCAACGTTACATTGACAGTGTTGGAGCACTTTGTACCCCGATACTTTTACAGGGCCAGAAAAATATTTGAATGTAAGGGTTGCCAAAGGCGTTGTTTTTTTTTTTTTTTTGGGGAATTAATCAATTTAATATTCTTTTAAGTATACCGAAAAGAAATCACCGAAATGAACAAGAACACGAGAAAGCCAAAAATTGATGATGAGGTGAAAGAGATTATGAGAAAGAACTTTACGGAGGAGTTTGACTTTTACTACTTCTGCAAGCAGAGACTATATAAACAATATTTGTCACTTAACTTGGGAGAGATGGATGGGTTGTAGCTCATTTAATAATGTTGTTAGAATGTTTTTGTGAAGACATCAGCAATTAAAAAATGTATATTAAAAAGGTTCCTCTCTACGGGAGATGATGTTCTTTAAGTATGATGTGTCTTTTTGTTTTATTGCATTCAGTAAAGTTTAGAATTTTTTTTTTACATTATTGGAAGTATAGTTTGATCCTCGCTTCATGTTATATGGCGCAGTAGGGGACTCGACAAAATATTATCTTTAGTCGAGTCATTTCGGATTCAAAGGGTAAACAGCAGTTTATTTCTTTATACCACATCCCATAGGATAGGAAGTATATTAAAGTTCATTTATAGTTTGTAACATCGAGAAATAATCACCGTTGACCCCCAAGACCTTAAGGGCATATGATCGAGACCGAATTGTAAGTCTAATGTGCCATATCCGTCCGTCTGTAGGTAGTTTTTGGGCCTTAAATTTCGAGCTAGGAACTTGAAACTTGATAGGAAAACCACCCCCGTGGTCTTATTTAATATGCATTCTAGTAAACGGTTTTTATTTGATATATTTTCTTGTAATCCAAAAAAATTGCACTATAAAATGTTCAGATATGTGCGTAAGCTATTCGCCTATGCGGATTGTAACCCTCCCACTAGTTTTTGTCTTTATTTCTTGCTCAGTTTTTTCGGCAAGTTCTTGGCGAACGGTGGTCGTTTTTGTATAACTAGTCTAACATAGTCTTGAATATGTAGGCGGCAAAATAGAAACACCACATGTTTCGTTTAATCGAGATCATTTGCCCAAGATCTAAGGAAGGGGAGAACGGGGTTAGTAGACTCAAAAAATGTCTCTTTTTAACTTTACCACAAAAGTTAAAGCTTACATCGAAAAAATTTCTTTGGCCTTCCTAAAAGTGTTGTTGACTAACAAAAAAGTTTTTAAAAACTTTTTTTTTAACTTTTACAAAAGCATCTGTAGTGGGTCAATTAAACCCGTTGGGAGGGCAACTCACGCTATGAGGCATGTGGTCTCAAGTCCCGTTACATTAAACTCTTACTTAAACTTTAACAATCTGAACTAAATAATTAAGGCTTGCTTATTTTCTTTGACATAAAAGTGAGAAATCGCATTTCTGACCACTGGTAGTAGCAGCTACTGGTACAAAAGGTCCTTAAACTTCTGATCAGAATTTCTTCGTTACTAAGCCAATAACTATCCGATTCAGAGTCGGTTTGTTTGTTTGTGCCTAGTTTCTGAAAAGTCAGCAGTAGGATTTTTTTTCTAGATGTATACATTTGGAGGCCTTTAAAAAAGTATAGACTCAACTTACACCAAAAAGAAATACTAAACTAACCCCGCCATATGGTCTTCAACTAGATTTTTATCAAGGAAAAACAAAAAATATTAGCAAACAAAATATATACATTTCAAAAAGTTCATGTCGCAGCTGGAAAAAATGTTAAGCCTGACGCTGGAAAAAAGTAGAAAAAAATAAAATGAGGAGAAAGCAAAAAATTACTCAAAATAGCAAAAAATTGTTTTCTTAAAATATTTCTGCCAACTGAATCACAAAATGCCAAAGGTTAAGCTTTAAAGGCTGAATTTAGGGAAGATCGTTGCGGTCTTTTTATAAAATTTCTTTTTTCTTTAGGCATGGAAATATTACTCGGGATCAGTAACCTATTAAATAGCCAACAAAAATCAAGCATGATATTGAGGATATAGCTTCCATATCCAGAAATATATCTCCTACTGGAAAATATTATCCTCCAGAAGACAATAACTCTAGTTCTGACTTTACGTACAAAAGAAAACAGAGCAACAGAAATTGAAGTCTTTAAAGGCAAAACTTCAAAACATTAAAATCCAAGCCTCCACAAATGCAACGATCTAAGCCCCTGTAACGCTTTGAAATCAAAATGCGTGTCTTTACAAATCTGATAGTCCAGTCCAGAGAACTTTGAAAAAATTCCTTGAGCCTAATGTGCAGGTTACGAAAAAGAAAGATGATCAATTGACTTTCAAGTGTATGGATTCTCTCACTTCTTTAAGTGTATTTATTTCTGTACGCCATATAACTCGGTGAGGTGTCATCTCCGGCCTTGGGGGATTTGGAAACGCATACATATAAAAAGTGCTTCCTTATTTTCAACTCTTGAAATACAAATATTCTTGATTTTTTTTAAGTAAGTTAAGTTTTGGATATTTAAAGTAACAAGTAAGGTTTACTATATTCCCCGTACTTATCCTAGAAAAAATTCAGTATCTACGAAAAAGAACCTCAACGAGAATCTAAACTTCGAGTTTAATCACATATGAGATGTCAATTCAGTAAAAAATTTACTCTAATTAATCTCAAACAACCAATCGATTTTATATTTCTTTTTCGCAAAGGCAAGCTGTAACCTATTCAGGATTATTATTTAAAACCATACACGAAAGGCCAAAAAGGATGGTTAAGATACTAAATGCGACTCTTGCTCAAAGCTGTATAAGCATTTTTACAGACACGTGTACATTTGACCTACATATTTTGTGCACAGTAAAAAAAAAATATAAGGAATAAAAAAAAGGAAAAAATATAATTATTGTGAATAAGAAAAAATAAAGGGCGAACAACTGACTCCTGCATTACGCCAATAATTTCCCTCAGAATCAAATTATATTTACTTTCTTCTTTTTTCAGTATTTCTTAGCAATTTTCTGGATTCGCAAGAGAGTTTTCAGTTTTTTTAAGCAAAATTTGTTTTCATACATGTAGTTTGTTTCTCGTACCATAAAACACATTGTCAACGTGGATTTGTTACGGTTCTAAAAATAAAAACATTCTATGTATGCTCTGCTGCACTGGATTCAAAAATATTGGACTCTTAAAATCAAACTCAAATGCCTTCCCATAATCATTCAATCACTGCACTGCAGCTAACAAAAAAGCTCACAAAATGTTTTTAAAATCCTCCATAATGGATTTTGTGCTACCTAAAAACTTGTGTACCCAATTAAGTCATAATATGATCTTAAAAAAGTCTTTAAATTCCATATAGCTTTCATCCTTGAGGTCAGATTCCTTGAACAACACAAGGCATGCGAATCCCGATATTGTATTTTTCAATCGGGTGGCTAAGGCTGGCAGCGAATCCATGATGGAGTTGATTAAACACCTAGCTAGACGCAATCATTTTAGAGCATCAAAAGATAACCCAGAAGGTGGTATGAGTGATCGTATAATGACTCACGAAGCCCAGCTTGCTAAAATAAATATACTTATGGGTCTGGAGAAAGAAACCTCCTATTCAGAGCATGTGGGTTTTATAAATTTCGAGAGGTTTAACCAAACGCAGCCGATATACATAAACCTGGTTCGCGATCCACTGGAACGCCTTATTAGCTGGTATTATTACGTTCGTGGAGCACATAAAAATGCGATATTCTTCAATGTTAAGCCTGATTCGCTGGCCAGAAGTCCAGCTTGGTTCAAGAAGGATTTCAACGAATGTGTGAGATCTGGTGATCCTGAATGTAGTTACGAACAATTTTCTACTCAAGAATTCCAAGGAGACCATCGACGGCAGTCGTTGTTTTTTTGTGGCCATCACAAAGGATGCTTGTAAGTAATACATAAAAAATTCAGGCCAAGTATATACAGCTAAAGTTCAATGGTGTCATTTGCAGACCTTTCAACTCGCCAGTAGCAATACGGGCTGCTAAGATACATGTTGAGAGGCACTATGCTGTCGTCGGAAGTTGGGAGGATACAAACGTAACTTTGAGCGTATTGGAACATTTTATTCCACGCTATTTTAAGGGCGCTCGTGAGCTCTTTGAATGTGAGGCCGAAGCTAATTCGTATTTTCTGTTCTATAATTGTTTGCATTTCTAGTAAACCATGATGCGCTTACACACCAAAACAAAAACACTCGAAAGCCAACAATTTACGAAGACGTTAGGGACATGATCAAAAGGAACTTAACACAGGAGTACGACTTTTATTATTTCTGCAAACAGAGATTATATAGACAATATATTTCTTTGAATTTGGAAAATATGGAGGTGTAGTCTAGCGGGGAAAGCAGAATGTATATGTATAGCAAAAAATAAATAGATTTATAAATTAATAACAAGGGTTAATAACAGCAGCTATGTTTTGTTTAGAGAACTGGCGGATTGACAACACAAAGAAACAGATTTGCACCTCAAGCTAGCCCGCATATCATCACTGTCAAATAAAGCCAGGGACACACAACGACAACAAATCGTCCGTCGAAGAACTTTCGTCCGTCAATAAGCTGAACCAGTCAACAGACAATTTGTCGCAGGATTTCATTTGCGGCTACTTTTATACCCCATCCCATAGGATAGGAGGCATATTAAGTTTGATTCATAGTTTGTAACATAGAGAAATAATCACCGTAGACCCCCAAGACCTTAAGGGCATATGATCGACACCGAATTGTAAGTCGAATGAGCCATGTCCGTCCATCCGTCCGTCCGTCTGTCGGTAGTTTTTAGGCCTTAACTGTTGAGCTAGGAACTTAAAACTTGATATCTGTTCTTTCTAGGTCTCGAAGCAGTACAAGTGTAAAATTTTTTGAAATCCGCCCACTGACACGCCCCCTTTACTTAGGGGAAAAATCAAAGTTGTCGCAGGAAGCTAAAATTTGATATGCGATATCCTTAAGTGTTTTGTCATTGGCATTTAAAATAAAATCCTGCCGTCGTCACCTGAAAAAAAAAAGACTTGTTCTTTTTCACGGTCCCCACCTCCGCGAGGGTCTGACAAGCCCTCCGAGAGTATCATTTGTCTTGAAAAAAAACTTCTCAAAGTGCCGTTCGGATTCGGCAAAAAACTGTAGGTCCCTTTGTATGTAAAAGAAATTTACACACCAGCATACATAGTTGAGAAGTTGGCCCTGGTTCACCTCGAGCTGTTGCGCCACTCTATTTATTTATTTAAAAAAAAAGCGAATACCGCCCCCTTGTAGGCGTGGTCATACTTAATATGCATTCTAATAAACGATTTTTATTTGATATATTTGATTTAAATCCAAAAAACTTGCACTATAAAATGTTCAGATATGTGCGTAAGCTATCAACTCAAATGAATAAATTTTTGCCACGCCCACCTTTGGGGGCGTTTTTAAGTAAAAAATCAAATTTTTAATATAGAACTGCGATCACACTGCATCTGATAAAAAATATGATAAAAAAAAAATATGTTTTTGAAATGGGGTTGATGCCACGCCCCTTTTTTAAGAAAGAAGATTCTTAACTGAAAAATTCTAAATACAATTAAAGTTAAATGAAACTGAAATTCAACAACCAAGGTTTATGACACAATTCGGAGCTTGACAGTGGTCAATTGGGATGGGGTATCCAACGATTCGCCTAAGCGGATTGTTACCCTCCTTCTAGTTCATACTGTGACTCTTTTAATCCGGACAGCAAAAACTTTTGAAATTTTTTTCCAATGAGAAAAATTACGGTTCTTATCAAAAATTATAGGAATCGAACCCGAAATTCCTATATCCTATTTTTATTCCTATTCCTATTCCCTGTCACACTACATTTTAGTCGCTCTGCCCCGAACAACATCACTAAAGCTGCGAGCTTAAAAATATTCATAACTTGTAAAAGCTAAACTGTTTTTAAGAGTTTTATCCTAAGATCTGGCTTATAAGAGAAATTTATGTCCATTCTTTTGTATTCATCCTTTTAAGTACTTACCCTAAAAACATGCCTGCCTGGGACAGGTTATGAGAAAAACAAAAAACTTGTAGTTTTCTTTGGTTTGTTTTTGTTAAGGTGTTAAATCAGTCTGTTGTTGTTGTTTGATCCGGATGCGCTACTTACGATCTTGTCTTAGTCGAGTTAAAATAAGTCTGTTAAATATTCAACGAATTATTCGATAAGTTTCTCTTTGTCAAGACAAGATTTTAAATAATCTACAGCTTTCTAGAAATCAAAAAGTCTTCTGGATCCTAGTATTTCTGCTTGGAATCTTGTTCTTGTACCTGACATTATGGGAGGACATACTCAAAATAACTTAAAATACCAATTTGATCGTTAAGGATGCTAACATGTTTTAATAACACGTTTTAATAAAATCAGCGAGCTCGAGTGAACTCAATATTTTAGAGAAATATTTTTGATATTAATTAAAGATATTGACAAAAACGTACTCTACCCTACTCGGTTCCGCTTAAGAACCCTTGACATTAAGTAAATTAATGAAACTTTCCCTACGCACTGGGAAATTTCCTTTTTGATATTAATAAAAATGCAGAGTGAAGTTTTTTTTTTTGAGGCAGCTATGGATGTACCTCAAGGTACTGAAATACGCAGCATTAACAATTTTCAACTGGATGTTTTCTTTGGTTCTCAATTAAAAATGAGCTGATATATTTTTGGTCAGCTCTTAAACTCATGTTTAAAATATTTGTAATAAAAGTTGGGTGTCTTCATTCAATGTTATTCTAGGGGCAAATGACACAGGCTCGCACACACGCTCAGCAGATTTCATCTCACTCCTGTTGTTATTTTTTAATATAACCCAATCAGAGTATGGGAAACCATAATGTATTGACAGTTAAGTGCCCTCATCCTATGTGAGTGATCTCCAATAAATCTCCCATCAATTCCCGCAAACCCGAAAACTTTAGTTTTAAATTTAACAACTAAACCGATAAGTTAAAAAGCAAAAACTAAAATCATTTTTTCCAATAGTTTTGAGAGTACACTTTTACGTGTCTCCGAAAAAAAGTTGCTGTTCTGTTCTCACAAATTCACGATCTCCAAATTAAATTAAAATTAAATTAATTTTTATTTGGTGAAACATTGACGAGACACATTAAAAAATATTTTACTTGTCGAAATGCAAATATTCAAATACAAGCTTATATCTTTGCCTTAATCATTTAGTCACTGCACTGCAGCCAAAAAACAAGGGCTCAAAATTTGCTTTGAATGTTCCATCACAGGTTCTCAACTGCCTAAGGGTTCATGTACCGTATTCATGAAGTCAAAACATAGTAAGAATTTCTTTCATTTCGATATAGCTTTCAACCTTAAAACCAGCTTCGTTAAACAACACAAGGCATGCTAATCCCGACATTGTATTTTTTAATCGGGTTGCTAAAGTTGGCAGCGAATCTTTGATGATGTTGATCAAACATCTAGCTAGACGTAATCATTTTAGAGCAGCAAAGGATAACCCAGCTGGTGGGGTAAGTCCTCGTATAATGAACGGCAGTGTCCAAATTTCGAAAATTAATACACTAATAAGTCTGGATAAGGAAACCAGTTACTCGGAGCATGTAGCATTTTTAAATTTTAAGGATTATAACCACACACAGCCGATATATATTAACCTAGTTCGGGATCCCTTGGAGCGGCTAATCAGTTGGTTTTTTTACATTCGTGGAGCGCATAAAAACGCCATATTCTTCAATGCTCATCCTGATAAGCCTTCCAGAAGTCCAGCGTGGTTTAAAAAGGATTTCAACGAATGTGTTAGAACAAGCGACCCTGAATGTCGCTATGAGCAATTTGTTTCTAACGATTTTCAAAAAGACTTTCGAAGGCAATCGTTGTTTTTTTGTGGCCATAACAAAGGATGCTTGTAAGTGGATCGTAAACCTAAGTAAAATCCTTGCAGGATTTTGGATAAATTTAATGGTGTCCTTTGCAGACCCTTTAATTCACCAGCAGCAATACAGACTGCTAAGATGCATGTCGATAGGCACTATGCAGTGGTTGGAAGTTGGGAGGATACCAATGTTACCTTGAGTGTATTGGAACATTTTATTCCACGCTACTTTAGCGGAGCTCGTGAGCTATTTGATTGTGAGCCCAAAGTTTGTGCTACATGTGGATATTTAAAATATGATTTTTAATTCTTTTTTAGTAAACCATCATGCAATTGTAAATCAAAACAAAAACACTCGAAAGCCCACAATTTACAAAGACGTTAGGGAAATGATCAAAAGAAATCTTACACAGGAGTATGACTTTTATTACTTCTGCAAACAGAGGCTATACAGACAATATATATCACTGAATTTGCAAAACATGGAGGTATAGTCGAGGCTAGATTTCAGTGACAAAACTAGCGGGTTAACAGCAAGCAGAAAGTAATTGCTCCCAAGGAAGTTTTAAGTATTATTAAATACTTTCTATTATCTAGCTACTTTCTAATAAAAAAATACTTTTACATAAAGTGAAGCATTATTTAGATTCGAACAAGGAGCCTGACAAACACGCAAACAAAGCGTCCCCTATGGCATAGAGTGTGTGGCACGTAGCGCCCACATTACCAAAAGAACGGTTTGCTAACTAAAAATACTGAAGAAAAGGCTGATTTTATCTCAATTTTAAATAGAGAGTTTAACAAGTAGATCTTAAGTTACATATTACAGATCAATGCCAATCAACTCCTTTTGTTCACTGCCGAAATGTATTTTGAGCAGGATCGTGCTATGCATGTGTCGTGTCACATAGAAAACGGATCATTTGATGTTCTTTTTGAAGGATTAAATAGGAACGAGTCATTAAGATGACCTGATCACTTAAATAATTTTTCAAATGGATCATTTTTAAAAGGGGTATTCGCTTATCTCTTTTTTCTAAGATATAAGGCAAGTTTAATTTTTAGCGAGAGCGATTTAAAAATATAACTTTTAATCTGAATAACAATTTGGGAATTAAAGGAAAATTTGGTAGGTATGCCATCAGTTTCAGAGCTAAATAATTTGGGCGGCTCATCGCCTTAAGTCGCCTTAAGCAAAAAAACTTGTATATAAAACCTTTTATACCTATTATTTTCATTATATCCATTTGCATTTAATTATAAGGTGAACTTTAAATGAATACAAAACATTGCCAGGAAATCTTTGACATTTTCGCTTAACACAATCAGGATTACAATATCATAAGCCATTGCATTTATACATACGCTACAACCTACAACTAATGCAAAAAAGTTATGTAATGGCTGCCATTAAAATTAGTCGTATTTGGAGTCAAGTGTTCTCATAAGCTACTTTCTGCGACCTAAAATTGCTACTTTGGAAAGTTTGAAAATGCTTTTAACTCGATGACATTTTTAAAAGAAAAATACTTGTTCCAAAATAAAACAAGTGGGGAAAAAATGCTTAAATTAATCCTGCAAACTACAAACATTATGACGAAAGCCAGTCCCTTAGCTTCTTTATTTGGGCTTCATCAAACAACTCGCACTGACGATCACTTCGCAATTTTTTAGCTCAACTCTTTAAGCTCTTACATGCTCAACAATACAGTCCACGCGAGCAACAATGTTCTCTTCTTCAATCGCGTTGCAAAAGTTGGAAGCGAATCTATGATGGAATTGCTCACGTACTTAGGTAAATTCCATGGGTACCATGTGGCAAAGGATCCGATAAGTAAGAACCCACGCATTTTGCCACCCGAAGAAGAGCGATCCAAGGCAAAACTAATCTCAGACTTGGATGACCAAACAGCCTATATAGAGCACTTAAATTTTATTAATTTTACGCAATATGATCTGGCAACACCAATATATATAAATTTAGTTCGTGATCCTGTTGACCGTGTAATTAGTTGGTATTTCTACATCCGTGGTGCGCATAAAAACGCCGCCTATTTGAACAAGTTTCCCAATTCTGAGATAAAGAGTGAAGAGTGGTTCAAAAAAGACTTCAACAAGTGTGTTCGAACCGGAGATCCTGAATGTGTTTTCGAGCAACACACCATAAAAGACACCCAAGGAGACTATCGACGGCAATCACTGTTCTTTTGTGGTAACCAGCAGAATTGTTTGTAAGAGCTTCAAATCTATTTGAAAGTTGTATAAGCTTTTAAAACTAAATAAAACAATTGCAGGCCTTTTAACTCACCCTGGGCTATACAAATTGCAAAGAAAAATGTTGAGAAATACTATGCCGTAGTCGGAAGCTGGGAAGATACCAACATTACCCTGACGGTGCTGGAAAAATTCATTCCACGTTTCTTTCAGGGTGCAAAGCTTATTTTTGAAAGTAAGTTTAAGAGTATTATTTTTTTCATAGCTGTTCTTTAATGTTAAAAATGCTTTTAGTAAATCATCATAAAATCACAAATCAAAACAAAAACACAAGAAAACCAAAAATCGACCAAGACGTAAGGGAAATAATCAGGAAAAACTTCACGCAGGAGTACGACTTTTATCATTTCTGCAAGCAAAGACTTTACAAACAATACATTTCACTCAACTTAAAGTCTCTTGGGGTGGATTTTTTAACAAAATAAAATTTGATAATTGTTAGAGTGCGGCTTATTGGAGTCCGGTTTTATATTCCAGATAATGTTAAACTAAGATTTGAAGATAAGAAAAAAATGTATGTACAAAAACCAAAGTAGGAAACATATTTTTTTTAAAGATCAACAAATAATAAAGATCAATAAAATAAATAGATTTTGAATTATCGTCAAAAAATTATTTTTCCAAAGCTGTCGAACAATTCAAAACGCAGATATTTACAGAGCATACTAAAAATCTTTCTGATAAAACATTGTGTGCAGGGAAATATAAACATTGAAGAAAATTCAAGGCTAATTAGTGATTTGGTAAAATGAATTAAGTGGAAGTTAATGGAACAATATTTAGTATTAAGCCTAAAAAAATAGTAGATAGCTAAGTTACTCAATAAATAAATATGAATAAATAAATAATTAAATAAAACAATTAATAAAGAAAAAAACAAAACCTAATTATAAAAAACAAGTTAAGAGATACATAAAACAATATTTAAATAAAGAATAAATTAATCAATTTATCTAGATCTAAATGACCTTAGAAATATTATAAATTTTTGCTGTAGTTTTTTATACAAAAGTGTTTTTCTTTTTATATAACATCACAGTTTCGCATAATCTTTTCCTACAGCCTTATCCTTTCAGAAACTTATCAGAAACTATTTTCACCATGGACGATGTTTCTCTATTGAAAGAGAATAATGAAAATTTTTTTATAAATAACTTTGCTATATTTGAAGTTTTTAGCGACAAATTGCAGGATCACTTCTTGACGAAGATAAAAGATGTGAACATCTTTTAATGAGAGAATGTAGCATACTTTTTGCCATGTTCATGCGTTTTTTGCTCTGTTTTTCCAACATGTTTTATATTTAGGATCAAATATGTTAGTCTTCTGTAGAAGACTTGTGTAAGTAAGTTCTGGAATTTTCTGAAATTAATTGCTGCACACCCCGAAATTATCAACTTCGTAGGTTAAATAAATCAACACCGGCACTCCAGCCGTCGTCATTCCCAATGTTAGTTTCAAAGAGTTAGCCTAAGAAAGAACAACGAAATTTTTGTTTTTTAGGCTTTAAGTCAATGGCTTTGCTTAACTTTCACAGGTTCTGCTCTAAGAGTCCTTCAAACTCAAATGTGGTACCTTTTAGTTTTCATTTCATTGGCAAATTTTGTTAGAGAGGCTATTGTCTCACCTAGCTGGGACATAATCCCCAAACGTCATTTGGGGGTTATGTCTCACATCGGTGGGTGTGGGTGTCCCATCTAACACAATTTTATAGAAATGTCAAAAGCATGCGGGACCATTTGGCCAAAAACGGATCTTTCGGCCAAAAACGGAAAAAGATGTGAACATCTTTTAATGAGGGAATGCAGCATACTTTTTGCAATGTTCATGCGTTTTTTGCTCTGTTTTTCCAACATGATTTATATTTAGGATCAAATATGTTAGGCTTCTGTAGAAGACTTGTGTAAGTAAGTTCTGGAATTTTCTGAAACTAATTGCTGCACACCCCGAAATTAGCAACATAGGTAATCAACACCGGTACTCCAGCCGTCGCCATTCCCAATGTTAGTTTCAAAGAGTTAGCCTAAGAAAGAACAACGAAATTTTTGTTTTTTAGGCTTTAAGTCAATGGCTTTGCTTAACTTTCACAGGTTCTGCTCTAAGAGTCCTTCAAACTCAAATGTGGTACCTTTTAGTTTTCATTTCATTGGCAAATTTTGTTAGAGAGGCTATTGTCTCACCTAGCTGGGACATAATCCCCAAACGTCATTTGGGGGTTATGTCTCACATCGGTGGGTGTGGGTGTCCCATCTAACACAATTTTATAGAAATGTCAAAAGCATGCGGGACCATTTGGCCAAAAACGGATCTTGTCCTTCTTCGCAAATGGTAGAATATAATATGTCAAATGATAAGACAGCCGATAGTATGCCAAATCAGATTATGTCCTGTTCCGCCTAATGCCAAAATTGAGCGTCCTGATTCCGAATATGTTTCGGAAAAATGTCGGACTCAATTTTTTAAAAGTTACTGGCAAAAGAACTAAAAAGACTTCAACTTTAACATACCCGACCTGGCGCCTGTCAGACAACTAGCGCCTACCCCCTTCGTAGCGGAGCGACGAAGTTGCGTGAGCGGCTAAGCCCTGCGAAAAAGGGAGTTTAAATCCTTTGAACCCTCCGCGGAGCGGGGCCCACCAAACACTGTTAATCCAAAAGCTTTAAACTTCATGTCACAGTTTTGAAAAAAATAACCTTATGAATAAAAACGTTAAATCGCTTTACCCTTGAGTATGGAGGGAAGAAATTGGATTCATAATTAATCCGGATATTACAGTTTTGAACTCTCTTTGAAAATTTAGGACCTATGTCCCATTTTCGACCAAAAAATGTGGGGCTTGTGTCCCACACGTGTGAGACATATGCCCCAAATGATATTTGATGCTTATGTCTCACATCGGTGGGACATAAGGCCCAAAAAAAACATTTGGGGTTTATGTCCCTGGGGGCCATGGCCCTGCGCCGCGCGTATCACGGCGCGGTCGCGCTTTCCTCGGATACAAGTCGCGCTGATAACACGCCGCGTGTACCTAGGCGCATTCAAGATGCTACGCGCCTACGGGACGCCTCCCCCTTTGTGCGGTAAAGATTGTATTGATCTTCTCCACCATCCACAGCCTTTGCCTGGCTTTATATAATTTATTTTTAAGGCTATAAAGTTGCACTCCGAACTTACCTCCGGCACCTTGAAGTAAAGTGGAACGTAACAAGGTCAAATCGATTTTTTTTGTCCTTTTTACCTATTGGAATTTGGACAAAAAGTCAAAAAATAGGCAAAAATGCAAAAAAAAATCAGCATTTACGGCAAAAAAAATTGGTGTTCCTAGGAAAAAACGCCAAAAATTTTTATGGAGTTTTTTTTTTTGTCCATTTTCGTCTTTTGGCGTAATTTCAGGACTATTAAGGTCAATTGAATCTGTGCTAGAACGTTACTCTTCAGCACTTAAAGCCTTATTACTGCAGGGCTAGGAACGTTTATAGCACTACGTTTAAAAAACGAATGGTGCTAGAACTGTCAGTTTTATATTTATTTTGGTTTCGTAAGCGTGATCTTATAAGCTGCTTATAAATGGGACGATATCGAAACGCTACTAATGTTACTAAAAAGAATTTAAAGTGTCTTTTAAGTCCAACATTCAAAAACCAATGCTTATGGCTTCAAAGTATGCTCCTTAGGATGTCTTTATGACAAATTATCAACTTCATTCAGTCAGGATCATCATTCTAGATACAATTTTAGCTGCGACAAAAACTATAAGACTGGGCCGAGCGTATAAATACATATCTACATCTCACCAAGTTTTAGCAGCTACCCACAACCCGTACTTCGAAGAAAAAAAGGCATTTTTATAAAAATTATTTATAAATGTCCTGTCTAGATCCCAAACTTGAAATATTAATCACCAGCGAAGTAATCACATCGAAGTACTATCATCCAACAGGTAAATTCTCTAATCCGACTTTTTTATGAATTTCCTTTTACCTTACATATTAACATTTCAAAAATATTTCTCTCTAGATGCAGACGTTAAACGTCCGAGATCTGAATAACACCCGAAAGGCCCAGAAGGATCTTGTGTTTTTTAACCGCGTTCCAAAGGTTGGCAGTCAAACATTTATGGAACTCATGCGGCGTCTATCTGAACGGAATAACTTTCAGTTCCATCGCGATGCAGTTCAAAAAGTTGAAACTATTCGTTTGGCCGACGATCAGCAGCAGGAACTGGCCGAGATCATTAGTGATCTGCCAGAGCCGTCGGTTTTCATCAAACACGTTTGCTATACAAACTTTACAAAGTTTAGCCTGCCCACTCCAGTTTACATAAATGTGGTCCGGGACCCTGTCGAACGGGTAATCAGTTGGTTCTACTACGTTCGCGCACCATGGTATTTCGTAGAGAGAAAAGCAGCTTTCCCAGATCTGCCCTTACCGCACCCATCGTGGTTGAAGAAGGATTTTGAAACGTGCGTCCTGTCTGGCGACCAAGAATGCACTTACACGCAAGGGGTTACCGTCGAAGGTATTGGCGATCACAGGCGACAAAGTTTGTTCTTCTGCGGACACGACTATGAATGCACGTAAGTTGGCCAAATAAAAATTTTTTAAAGGACAAAAAGTCATAACATTTTTGTTTGGTTTTATTTTGCAGTCCCTTTAACACTGTTGGGGCTCTTGAAAGAGCCAAGTATGCTGTTGAGAGCCAGTACTCCGTGGTTGGAGTTCTAGAGGATATGAACACTACTCTCTCTGTATTTGAAAAGTACATCCCAAGGTTCTTTCAAGGAGTCCGTGAAATTTACGAAAGTATGTTACATTTCTTAATGAGGAAAACGTAGAAATTTATTTGAAAAAAAAACCTCTTACATCTACAGCTAGTGCGGAGTACCTGACGAAGATTAATAAAAACAACTTCAAGCCACCAGTAAGTGAAAAAGTCAAGGACATAGTACGAAAGAACTTTACCAATGAAATCGAGTTTTATCAGTTCTGTCGCCAGAGACTTCACAAACAGTATTTAGCCGCTCATCTGCCACAAAAATCCATAGCTAGTCCATAGTTCTGCCGAGCATTATTAACTGCGGTGTAGACTATTTTATATTTTAGTATCTATCATTTCATTTGGACATTGTACTCATACACTAAAATTATAACAAAAACTCAAATTTAGAGATGGACGACATAATGAAAGCGCCAATTTTACAAGAACAAGAAAAGCTCTTTCAAATCTAGAAAGTGATTAACAGAAAAATTTCTAATTGAATAAGATAATTTTGAGCTCTTCTAGTGGGTGGCACTTTCCAAATTTTCTCTTTCGACGGGTTTTATATGAGCCGCTAGATGGCGTCAGCAAAGATTCACCATCAAACGACTCAAAAGAGAAAGTTTGTCGAAAATCCTTAGTAAATGTTAAATTCATTGTAAAATAAAAAACATCATTCAGGCATGTAGTTATATACGTATGCGTGGTAAAGATAGAATAAATATGAAGCTAACTACTCGTTCATGTATGAAATTGTGATCTTTAAATTATTATTCATATCCTATGTTAACTCGTATTTCATTAAGATATTTGTTATAGCATTTAATACATTCACAAATTCATAATATTTTAATAATATAGTACTCGTAGCTCATAAGAATTATGTATAATTGTTAAATCTTAAAAATAAAAAAAAAAGTTTTCATTGTTAACTGTGGAATGTTAAATCCAAAAAATTAAAATAATCTAACGATTCGACATTCCAACATGTCGTGATTCTGTTTGATTTCAATTTTTTAAAACAGAAATTTTAAAAAATAAAAATCCAACCGAACATTTCCTAGCCTTCATTAGGTAGCGACTCCTATAAGAAAACCATACAAAATTATATTTCGTATTGAAAAGTGAACGAATTTAAAACTTTACAAGCATTATTAATGATGAAAGCTTGATATGGAATGATAAGGAATTTCGTCAATCCTTTGGACTGCAAATATTAAATGGAACAAGTGAGTGAAACAAAAATTAGTGAATCGGTCTCAATCCACACGCTCCAATCTTACTGCATAAAATCACCGAAATTTTGACTGGGCTCAAGGCCGTTAAGGCACCTGGGTCCGATCAAGTACCCGTAGAATTTTACAGGTTTCGATCAAGCGGCTAACGGACAAACTTTGCCCCTTTCAAAGTAATAAAATGGCAATTGGTGTACACTTCACTCGGCCTAATTCTTTGGCCGATTATAGACCAATTGCAATCCTCCCCTCTTTGTCTCAGGTACTGGAGAAATTATTTCATCAGCAGATCTCAAGATCTCAGTGTTTGTCGAAAGGAAAAAGATACTCTGTGTCAATCAATCAGGTTTCAGAAAAAGTTATAGTTGTACTACAGCACTGCTCAAAGTCACCGATGATTTGCGTACAGCCCTTAATGATAACCAAATCTCTTTTCTTTTGCTATAAGATTTCTCTAATGCATTTGATACTGTTAAGAGAACTTGGCAGCACCGCATCGCTTAGAGCTACCCTTTTATTCCTTCATAAATCCTGGGTATGGTTGTCCTTTTCGGCAAACTAAATGACCACGCATCAGCCGCCAAAAAGAAGTTTTCGATCTCACGTGTTTTTTGTTTTTTTGGAAGATCAACTGCGCCCGAAGCCAGACGTCTTACCGCGGCTATTTTAAAAGATAATTTTTCATTTAAACTAAAAATAAAATATATCTACAAAAAGTTTTCTTAATAACATAACACAAGTATTATAAAAATCAAGACTAAGTTGGAGACTTAACGAAATTAAAGTTTATGTAACGAAAGTGGATTCTTCGTTTTTTACTTTACGATTTCGGAAACCTAATCGCTCCTGAGTTGAAGTCAACTCCAACAGATACAGTTAATCAAATCATACTGATAAATAAACTGATAAAAATTTATTTTATCGTATCTCCAGGGAAGAAAACAAGCAGTCTGTCACAAAAACATATTGTCTGAATTGGTTGAAATACTAGCAAAAGTTCCACAAGGTTCAGTTCTTGGTCCTCATATGTTCACGCTTTTTATAAATGATCTGCCGCCAACAGTTAAAAATTGCACATGTACGCGGATGATGTCCAATTGTAAATCAGCTGTAAGCGTGATATGATTGCTGAAGCTACACTCAAGCTGAACGAGGATCTTCGCAGGATCTCAAGCTAGTCTCATGAAAATTTTTTTGAAATTGAATCCCACGAAGTCTCAATGCACGATCATCAGTAGAACTGAAGCAGATGCCAGTCGCTTCCCGACCATATATCTTGGAGATGATCCCATCTCGAATATGTTGCCAAAGCAAAAAATCTTGGCATCTGGTTTGAGTCTAAGCTAGGTCGGCATGATCATGCTACCACGATTATAGGAAAAATCTATGGCTCCCTAAGAAATTTATCGGTGTCTCAAAGCTATACACCACTTGAAGCTCGACCAAGGCTAGTTAAGTCCCTTCTCACGCCCATCATTTCTTATAGTTGCGAAATTTTCTGCAGCATCAAAGCCGATACCAAGAGAAGACTTATTTATTGTAGCGCTTAACAATATTGTTCGATATGTGTAGGGGGAAATGTAAGTATTATTTGTGAACTTCGAAGCATAGAGTTGACCGAAATACACGTTGGGCTGTCAAAGAAATTTTGCAGAGCACTCTATTATCTGTATCAAGAGACTTTTACAGCTCGTTTGGGATGGGAAAAGAAGATTGGAGTAAGGCAGGAGTACTCGGTAAGCCTGTTGCTATACTCACACTCTTCAACGAGCATCTTATTGATTAAGAGCATCTTAGATGATAAAAGTTCAACATTTCACTACATAGAGCAAGCTAAACTTTGTTTCTAATTCCGCCTACCATTTAAAAAATGACATTTCTTTCAGATTTCTGGTAGGGCAGGTTTGATTCAATTTTTCCAGAGTCAGGGTTCGACATTTCGACGTCTCATATGCAGTTGCTATACATGACTTAATAATTAATTTTAAATTTTTGGTTTTTAGTGAGATTGGCCTAAACTCCAAAATATTTGCTCGTAAAGAACAATTAAAATGCGTTTCGTCTCTGCTTCCGCCATGAGCAGGCGAAGGCAGTTGCTCAGACGCAAATTTTTCACTTGGTGGTCGATGGCTACCGACTCGTAAGGAGTAGTTTCTTGTGGCGAAACTTAATGTTCGTCGCAAGAAAACAACGTGAATTTTTTCAAATGCCCGTGTCTTACGTTGTTCTTTACGAACAAACATTTTGTTCGTAAGAAATCAAAAATTTAGGTGGGTGGAAGCTAATAATGTACTGAGTGAATTTTAAGAAGGCTTTCGACCGGGCTTGTCAACCATAGACCAGATTTTCACTTTAACAACAGTTGCAAAACGTTTTATAGACAAAAAAAGAAAGCTGTACGCTTTTTTTGTTGACCTGAAAGCAGCTTTTGACACTGTCAATAGAAGACTTCTTCTTTACAAATCGTCAAATTTAGGGTTATCATCAAAATTTATCAGAATTTATGAAAAACTCTTGTCTTCTAACTCTGCTGCAGTTTGGGATGGCAATAGAAAATCCTCGAACTTCCGTACGGACTCTGGTGTTCCACAAGGCTGTATTTTGAGCCCAATCCTTTTTGCCTTGTTCATCGATGATGTTGTAAATTTCTTACCGGGTGGCATTCAATTCGGAAATATTTTAATAAAAGTTTTGATGTATGCTGATGATCTTGTTGTCTTTTCAGATAACCCCCTTACCCTTCAGCTTATTATTAACAACCTCAAACAATATTGCGATCTTTGGGACCTGAAAATTAACGCCTCAAAATCCAAAACTATGATTTTTAGGCACCATCATCAAACAAGTAGGAGCGAGAGGCGGAGATTGGAAAATGAAAGTATTGAAGTGGTCAACGAATTCAAGTATTTGGGTTTTCGAATGAAATACAATCTAGATATTCGCCCTCACCTAAAAGAGAGAACAATAGCTGCTAAAGTTGCTATAATTTGTATGTGGAACCAGTTCTTCACAAACAGAGACGTTGACTTAGCATCTAAATTTAAGGTCTTCGATGCAGTAATAAACATCTGTTTTCGTTACGCCAGTGAAATCTACAGCCTCCAAAAGATCGATGAGGTAGAAACTATACAGCGTTTCTTCTTTAAAAGAAATTTCCCGGCTCCCTCGCTCAACACCGAATTACGCAATTCATGTGGAGTCAGGCTTACCCCAGGTTTTCCTGAGGAATACAAAATCGAACGCGGATTATTTAGTCAAAGTCATGCTTAGACCTACCAATAATCTACAACGAAAAGTTCTCTTGGTTGCTCTGCAAGCAAATACCTCACCATTCAAGGAGTGGGGTGAGCTTACTTTCAACTATGAGTGTCGATTACATCTGACAGTGGAAAACTCTTATGAATGGCGCAACATGTTCTATGACTGCCTCTCGGTTATAGATGAAAAGCTTCTTCAAGAATCCCTAGACAGAGCTAGAGGTTCCCTTACAGGGTCGTTTTATAGTCGTCTCAATCATTCATTGAATGGGATAACTATTTTTGTGACAGGTTTAATGTTTCCGAGATCTGCTTAATATTCAAAGTGCTCGAGCTAAACTATAGACCGCACCGGCATGACCTCAACCCTCTTTGTAGTCTTTGCAACCTCAATCAGAATGAAGACACCTTTCACCTCACAGCACTTTGTCCTATCCTCCAAGAGTTTCGAAGATTATTATTTGATAAAAGCTTTCTTTCACTCGAGGAATGTCTCTCTTTATTAAACGGCGGATATGGTTGGAACTTGCACATCAGCTTTTTAAGAGAAGCAATTGCGTTTCGGAATTTATACCAACAGCTATCTGAATAAAATCCAGATCTCCTGCGACAAGCTCAGAACTATCTATTTAACTTGTCTTTTTTTGTTTTAGCTAAACTCAAAGCCCTACAAAAATATATATGATATATGTTAGAATCTAACAGTATAACTTTAAGTTTCAGTAGACTTCAACTAAATTGTCAAAATTTTAATTCTTGAATCAAAGAAACTGTCTATGTCTTACCTTTCCTAAGACACATCCTTTTAATTTCTCTTTTTCCGTTTTAGCTAAACTAAAAGTCCTTAAATATATAAAACACTCGTTAAAAATATTGGTTAGAATCAATTAATAAAACTTAAGTTTTAATAGACCTCAATTACATTGTCAAAATTCTATTTGTTATTATCTTTGAAATAATTATACTTTTTCTTTTGCGTTATATTTTTTAACACTTAAACAAAATTTACTAAATTTGCTTGAACTTTTTCTTTCCTATTTGAAAACGGCAGACGGCGCAAAGCCATGTTGTATCATATTTATATTTCAAATAACCTTTGTACACTTTGAAAGCAAAAAAAAAAGAAATATACTGAATTGAATTGAAATCAAAAATTTAAAATTTTTGTACTCCCAACATTGTACACGAAAAATTTAAACAATTTTTTCGTTTGAAAAGCCAGATAAGTCATGGCGGAGGCAGAGACGAAACGCATTTTAATTGTTCTTTACGAACAAATATTTTGGAGTTGAGGCCAATCTCACTAAAAATCAAAAATTTAAATATTTTGTACTCTACAACATTATACACGAAGCAGCTTTTGCTGCTTTGTTTAATGTTTAATCAATTGTTTCGCCTTAATAATTAATTAAATTTAGGTGGTTATCTGAGCGTCAATCAAGAATCTTCAGCAGCCAGCTCTTTACCTGTATTATATGGAGATAACTAGTGTGAGAGTTCTGACAAGTGTGATGCTTATTAGTTAACACGAAAGTGCATCGCTTTGTCAAGTCCTTTTTTTGACATCAAAGGATTCGGTAAAGTCTTTACTGACCTTGACGAACCAGATGAGTATTCATTGTCAACTTCAACCTGCGCAAACGAACGATTCTCACGAGGAAACCAATGTAGACATTGTGGTTCTGTATATTGCGTCATACGCGGCCTTAAAATCGGTTAAAGGCAAGTCAATTTCGAATTCCTAAACTTTTTTTCCAGCTATGCCTCCATGTGAATATTTGATCGACGACCGACTGTGGTTTTTTCTGACCTCACCTTAAGTCGCACTGATACGAATTTATTAGGCTGCTAACAAAAGCTTGTTGACGCGACTCAGAGTGTCTCCTTCTTTGATAAAGGATCTCAGGCAAAGAAATATAAAAAATGACTCATGTTTTTTTATTTTTCGAAACAACAAGTGTTAATACATTTATTTAATATATTTGAAAAAAATGGTTAGACAAATTCTTTGCAAATAGAGCTTTCTTAAACTAAATTTAGTCAAAAAAAAATTACTCAATAATCTCAAACATGGTAAGAGCTTGGTGTTCTCCCATTTCACGATTGAATTTCGGCTTGTCCCTGTAATTAGAAATCCCTTGATTATTAAAATCAGTAAACAAAGAATATACTCTTACTTAACGTCCCCAAAGAAAAATAAATTTTCCTCTTTACATTTTTTACTCATGAATGTTCCAGCCATATCTATTTTCGTCTGTACGCATAAGTAATAATCTGGAATCTATAAAAAAATATTTACATCAATTTATAAAATTTATTATTAATAAGCGCAAAAAGTAGATTTGGGTTATTTGCAGTTGCATGAGGTGAATCCTTTTTAAGTGCCTCAAGAATCTCGTAAAAATACGTTTGGCTTGATAAGTCAAGTTTAAGTAGAAACAAAAATGCTTAACAAGAGACCGGCAGGCGGTTCTGTTTACTCTCGTCCTAGACGACCACCTTGCTCGGCTCCTTGACTTATGCATGCTATTGTTTTTTTGTGAAAGATTTAAAGCAATCTGCGAAAAATATTTCATACTACTGAATACTTAAATGCAAGCATATGAAACAATGAATAATGTCTTTACATAAATAATTAAAAAGGAAGCTTAGACTATTTCAATAAAGTAATACAGTGATTACAATGAAGACAATAAATGCAATGAAAAAATTGGTCTTACATTGATCATAAATTCATCGAACTGCGAATACTTTTTAACATGTAGAATGAATTATAAAAAAAAAAGTGAAACTTACATTTTTACCAAATATGTTAGCACCTTTCAAGCATTTAACAAGTTTTACAATATTTTCTGGAGATTTTATGCTATCAAGAAAATCCCAAATCTTCTTGTCATGAAGTTCCAAAAACGTGATATCATCATTAGCTCCTATTTCTACGATGTTTTTCCTAGAATAATAATGGTTGTAAAAAAATGTCGCCCGTTAGTGCCTTGATCGAGTAAATAATTTAACACAGCCTTCAAAACTAAAAGTATTATTGGTGCTAAGTCCAAGGATATTCGCTATCAAAGCGAAAGCCACTGATAGACTGAAGATATCTGTGGCTTTCGGTGATATGCATATTGCAGCACTCACCCACATATTTTCCATTTGTCGCCCATCTCAGAAATAATATGAAAAAGTATTTGTTCCAAGCAAGCTACATGAGGCGATTTGTATACAGACTTAGTAAGTTCTGCTCTAGCTTTAAAAATATTATAAATCTTTTCAGAATCACAGTATCGATACATGATGCGTGACTTGTCACTACTAACCCGTGCCTCTAAAATGCATTAATATTAAACATTTCGCAAAAATATATTTTTTGATTAAAAGCATACTTAGAAAAACATCATCAAAATCCATAACATCTTCATTTATACCTTCCAACTTCAACAGATCATCAGGACTAAGACTATTATAGTCGCGTTTTAAATAGTCCCACTTGTCGACATCCAAGCTGCAGTTTTCATTATTTACGATCTGTGAAGTAAGTTTCAGAAAAATAGAAGAATTAAAAAAGAAGTCGCAAGTGCAAAATGTTCTACTTACATCGTAAAGAAATAAATACTTGTCTTTATCTTCACTTCTCATTAAGCTTGAATCACCAGATATAAAAGATTTGATCATGTTGATTGCATAAGCCTTGTCTTTTATCATCCATCCCGGTATAGGATTAATAGAATCAAATATACGATCACAACAATCCAAAGATACTTGCTCGTGCTTAAAAATTAGACGATACGAAAATTACAGTTAACAAAAATGTTGATAGATCTCATTTATTGATAGTACAATGTAAGTGCTACCCTTTGGGCGCTTCAGCCTCTCCCAAACATGTGAAAAAGGTCCATGTCCAACATCATGAAGTAAGGCCGCAGTCTAAAAAAAAAAGAAGACCGTCAAGTATATACACGGAGCGGTTTTGTTAAAGGTTAAGCTCATTTTTATGCGCTGTTTTTGCAAAATTCTATTTGTTTATTAAAATTATTTCAGGATATATTTAACATTCTGTTGTATACTTTCTTGTGTAGTTTACTGTTCTTAAATTGGGTGATTTGTTTACTATTTCAAAACTGCTATAGTTTTCTTTATGTCAAAAGATCGACTATACCTGCTGTTTATTTCAAAGCTTTTCCTATTACTGTTTCGAAAATAGAGGGAAGGACATACCTTTTCTTGGCGTTTTTACCATTATTAAAACTAGCTGGAGACAGTGTTAGGTGGCGAGGCATGTTTGCTGAGGCCCTCGTCCGACCCGGACTGTAGCGCCACCTTAAGTAAGTAAGTTAGCTCAATTTTAAAGACCTTAAAGCATCATAATTCGGACTGACGGACATCAGACGGACAAACGTATGGATGGACGGATAAAAATAAAATCATAAAAAGTGAAAATGAATGAACTGCAATTATTTTTTATAAAAAAGAGTTATAAGGTGAGAAGGTACTTACGGTCACAGCGTTCCAATAGAACTCACTTATTTTAAGATCATTAGTATTTTGTTCAAGACTTTTTAGCAAACGGTCTGCACAGTAATAGGTTCTGAAATAAAAACATTAAATTATATTCTATTAAAATTAAATCAAGTCCTTAAGAGCATCAAGAGTGATACTTGCTAATAATTGAAAATCACACTTTAATGAGAACTTTTTGAAAATGGTACATAAAGGACGAGTACGAGTAAATCGAGCGGCCGGTGCTCGGCTGTTCTTTTTCCCATTGTCTAATTTATGAATTAATGGTAACAATGGCTTGAATTTATGAATAAAAAACCATTAATGTGCGTTTGTGTGGAGGTTATAACTCCTCGTAAATGCTGAGCCTTAAAGGGGTCGATTTTCAACTAGTTAAGAAGCCTGTCGGGCTTCTGTCACATCGTGTAAAAAAATATTTAAAAAAAAAACTTTGATGTTTGAGGATTTGAACTTGGGCCAACGACACGTGTAGGGGTTAGTGTGCTTAAAATGGATTAAATTTAATACCTACCCAATACAGTGATCGAACCGAGTATGACCAGTTCCTTCCTTAACTAAATAAGAAAGACCAAGTTGCCTTATATTCTGAAGACGTTGAAAGTAATTTGATCGGATAACAGGTGCAAGATAATCTGGAATAGGTATATCGCCATGTACCTTATCTTTAATGAGCATCTGGAAATAAATGCAAAAAGCAAAATATACATATTATAATTCTATCTGTTACTGTTATGCGTAGAGAAAACGTATTTTAATTATACTGGTATTATACTCCTAATGTAAAATAAATAAAAAGAGTGGCGCAACAGCTCGACGTGAACCAGGGCCAACTTCTCAACAATGTATGCTGTGTGCGTTAATTTTTTCACACACAAGGGGACCTACAATTTTTTGCTACAAATAATACTCTCGGATGGCTTGTTGACCCTCGCGGAGATGGATTCGATCCCAGACCTCCGGCGCAGTAAGAACACACACTTACCACTACGCCACGGCACCCCACTTTAGTAAATAAATAACTTAAAATACTTTAATAAATTGTCCTTATTATTTTTTACTGCTTAATCAATTTTCTGTAAAAAAAAAAACAGCCCCTTTTTACGAATAAAAAGTGCTGTTTCACTGTAAAACTAATCGGCTTGTTTTGCCCGCAGCAGCAGGAGCAAAATAGGCTAAATTGCCAGATGAACAATGTAATGTTCAGGTCAAATCTGGCTTTGATACCTCTGGCTGTATATCAAGTATGTCACATAGTTTGTAAAACTGTTAAATCAGTATCGTAGACCCCCAAGACCTTAAGGCCACATAATCAAGACAAAATTCTAAATCAAATAAGCCATATTTTTAGCTTTTCAATTTAAAGCTAGAGTTCTAAAGCTGTGTGTATAAGCTCTTTGTTATCCGAAACAATACAAGTGCTAAAATTATCCAGATCAGTCTACAGATACATCCAAAATCGGTGCAAATGTGCAACTCACTCGCCTTCAGTAAGATGTGCCAATAACAGTAAGATGTCGAAAAAGTCTAAAATTTGACATTAAGCATCATCTAATGAGTGAAAAATATACATAAGAAAAAGGGAAATCGCTTAACCTCCCCTAGTGGGTGTGGCATCGATTTAAATAGTATTTTTAGCGGTCCGTCCAAAAATGGAAAAAGGACATCTTATGGTATCGCTACGTTGTCCGTCCGTCCGTCCGTCCGTCCAATCGCTTTATAACTTCTGAACGGTACGTCGTAGAAATACAAAATTTGGTGTGCGTGTAAACTGCGAAAATAGTCAGAGAATCCAAAGAGGGCAATTTTTTTAAGCACAAATAACGGTTTAATTACTGTTTGAAATTTCATGTGAAAACGGACTAAATGTTTTTTAGTTTTTTTTTTCAAGGCTTTAATTAAAAAATCTTAATTAAAAAAAAGAAAAACACAGGCGGATGAAAACACTTTAGGCTGCTTCGAGAGGAAAATTCTTCGGACGATTTACGGTCCCGTCAGCATAAACGGAGAGTGGAGGAGGAGATATAACATAGAACTGTACGGGCTGTACAGCGATACCGACCTAGCTAAAAGAGTCAAAACACAACGTCTACGATGGCTGGGTCATCTAGAGCGGATGGACACCAAAGCCCCGGCCCGGAAAATCTTCAAATCCACATCGCAGGGACGGCGCAGTAGAGGAGCAACGAGGCTCAGGTGGCGCACGCAAGTAGAAGGGGACCTCAGCCAACTTCGCGTGCGAAACTGGAGACGGCTAGCTAGAGACAGAGCTGGCTGGCGAAGCTTGTTGGCTGAGGCCCAGGTCCACCCCGGACTGTAGCGCCACCTAAAGTTAGTAATTAAAAAATAAAACTTTTCGAAAATATCAAAACGTTTTTGAGAAATAACGAGTCGAAAATGAATGACGTTTTTCAAGGTGTTGGAGGCCATAACTTTTGAACGGCTTATCGCTCCAAATCAATATTGAACACACTTATAAAGCAACTTAAAGTAAACCAAGTGCTTGGGTCATATTTTTCAAAAACAGTCTGAGTACTGCAGTTTTGACGCATTTTCGAAAAAAATCGCTAAAATGCATGAAAAAACATGTGTCATGCATGACCCCCAATGACCCCCCCCCCTTATCTCCGGTGCTATTTGGTGGAATTCTATGAAAAAAATCACACGTGTCAGAAATTTCAAAATCTTCTGAGATTTAACTGAAAAACATAAAAGCGTTTTTAAAAACAAATTTTTTTAAGTCTTCTAGTAGCTAAACGGTATAAGCGATCTTTTCTTTTCTTCGAAAAATTCGAAGATTTTTCGAATCCTAAGCAGATTCGGTTAAAGTACAAAGCCTACAAAAAGAAGGAAGGCTGCGTTAAATTTTTTTTAAATTTCCGTTTTTAACCTAAGTTTTTAGAAGCCTATTTAACAAAATAAAAAATGAGCTTGTTTTACCGTTTACCCATTCTATGTGGCAATAGAATTAAAAAAAAACATCCAAGGCTAGTGCTGCTGGTTGTGCTATTGGAAAAAAGTCTAACGGGAACTGGAAAAATCTTCAAAATATTTGTTTTATGAATTTGAAATTTAAAAAATTATAAAAAAGGTCAAAAGAATGCATGTTTCCCTCCCTATCTCCAAAACGGTATAAAGTATAATTTTTAAATTATCACCGAGCATAGTTCATCTTGTTAAAATATTATACAAAACTATAGCAGACTTTGAATATTAAAAAACTTCAAAGATTTAACTAAAAAACGTGAAAACATTTCCGAAAACTATTTTTTAAAGATTTCTAGATCCTTAACGGTTATATAACGGCAGATCCTAAAGGTTATATACAAAACCTTGTTAACCTTAACAAGGCCACGGCACCCCTCACATATATGGGGTGGTGTCGTGGCGTAGTGGTTAGTGTGTGTGCTCACTACGCCAGAGGTCTGGGTTCGAATCCTGCCATTGTCACCTGAAAAAAAAGACTTGTTCTTTTTCGAGGTCCCCACCTCCGCGAGGGTTTGATAAGCCCTCCGAGAGTATCAATTGTCTTGAAAATCTTCTCAAACTGCCGTTCGGACTCGGCAAAAAATTGTAGGTCCCCTTGTATGTGAAGAAATCAACACACACAGCATACATTGTTGAGAAGTTGGCCCTGGTTCTCATCGAGCTGTTGCGACACTCTATTTATTTATATATAAAATATATCCAGAAATAATTTTAATAAATAAATAGAATGTTACACAAACTGCTCAACATAGATGACTATAACCTTCAACAAAAGCCGACGGAACGCTCCGCGTATGTCTTCATACTTGACGGTCTTTTTTTCGCATGCATCTTTTTTAATATTTACGTCAAATATTATGTAGAAAAAAAAATGAGTTCTACATTTTGCTTGTACAAGATTTTAGGCCAAACCCATATTTGGAAGCTGAAATGAAGAGAATTCTTGAATTTTTTCGAAAAAATGTTGATGTCGAGCCTTAATTAGGAGAAAAATTAGAGTTCTGCGAAGATTATTCCTCAAATTGAGTTTGGGTTCAGGAAAGAACATCCAGAACACGGAGCACGCCACTCTTCATCTCTGCAATAAAATCATTCACAATCTCAACCTAAGGCCTGGAATACACATGTAAGTTTTACTTACGAAAGTTTGCTTTTTGCGGAAAAATTACCAATGTAAACGGCTCTGTTAACAAGGTACAGTAAATTTTACTAAGCTGTGAGTTAAGAGAAAATAGAAATAGTGCGCGCTCATAGTCACTTACGGAATTCTCACAGCTTACAGAGCTGGCAGCTATAAGTTTTCTACTTACGACACGAAAAGTGTAATTTGAGCATGTTTGTGCTACGAGCTTTGTAAATATTTTCGATTGCGTGTTTTCTGAATTTTTTTTTTTTTTTCATTCAATATTAGGTAATGAGAGTCGCTGGTAAATCGGGAGTGAACTTTTTTGTTTTTCCATTTTCCAACAAAATTCTAGAAATATCAAAAAGTCCGCATGATCAATATCCTGTTTTCGATAATTCTACTTTTTCAAAATTCTGTTTTTCATAATCCTGTTTTCCAATTTTCTAAAAATGTTTTTTGCAGAATAAAATATCCCCCCTCAGCAACATAAAAAGATGTTGAAACTGGGGGGCAGAAATCCGTCAGGGATCAATACAAGACTCAATATTATTTAACATCTATTTGTATGATTTTCCTTTTGGTAATTTTCGACGTAAAGAACCAGACAGATTTTTTTTGCAGGCCAAAGCGTAAGAACTCAAAAAGTTCAATCTTAAATTGAGCGAAAATTGCCCTCTACTAGCAGGAAAGAATACTACCTCTACGTCAACTCTTCTTGGTCGGTCAGGTAATGGTCAGGTAAGCAACGATCCACATCCGACCAACTTAGCGTGAATCAAAAAATTATCATTCACGCTACATAAAAAAATTTATTATATATATTTTTAAGAAAAAATTAAAATTTTTGCTTTCTGACTTGGAACTTATTTGAATTGAAAACTTAGCGACCAAAATGCTTCTCTGGACAACAAAGTGTAACGATTCAAAACTAAAGCAGCTTATGTGACCTTCGAAAAAAAGCAAAAATTTAGAAGAGGAATAAGCAGATCTACAGCGCAGTGTAAGGAGTGACTGCGTAAATTCATTCTACGCGGTCTTGTACGGACACCCAACAAAAACCTTTCCGAGTTGGTAAAAAAAAAAATCGCTGCTAGACTGGATCTGCCGATTTCTCCAAACTCTGGTGCATCTCGTTTAAACACGAAATCTTCTAATGGTCACAGTCCGCTGCTTGTTAGACTTCTATCTAAATCTTCAAGTCTAATTTGGGAGATTTACTGTCGCCCTCGAAACCACTCAACTTTCGCTACACGAAAAGCAAAAAATATATTTTTCAACGAAACTGAGCACCGATCAAACCTTTTGGAAACTGTGGAGAAACCTAGGCTCTATTGGCGTCGGAAAAATAAAGCCGTTATTGACTCCCTCCGCATGTAGATGAGCTTAACGTTTGGCTATGTCAGAAGCAAAGGTTGTATTTGGGATTAAGCATAATATTCATGGGCTTGATAAGCAACGTCTTAAAAAAAATTGTGCCCGAAGGATTGTTAGTGATGGCAAAACATCAGAGCTATGCCTTCTATAAACAGGAGTAAATACGCAGGGATAAATACTGGGACTTATCCTGTTTTTCATTGTTATCAATGATCTTCCCAAATAAATAAATAAATAAAATAAATAGAGTGGCGCAACAGCTCGAGGTGAACCAGGTGTGTTAATTTCTTTACATACAAGTGGGGTGCCGTTCGAATGCTGCCATCGTCACCTAAAAAAAAAAGACTTGTTCTTTTTCACGGTCCCCACCTCCGCGAGGGTTTGACAAGCCCTCCGAGAGTATCATTTGTCTTGAAAAACTTCTAAAAGTGCCGTTCGGATTCGGCAAAAAATTGTAGATCTTCCCAAAGTAAACTTAAATATTATGAAGACTTATCTTTATGCTGATGACGCTCAGATATACCGCGTCCTGTTGTACCATTAGAGAATCTGGTGAGATTAAACAAAGACCTGTCCGCATACAACTGTTTGCAATGCACTTGCACTTAATGCTGACAAGTGTCAACTTCTTCTTATTTCTAAAAATCGTTGCGATGTCAGTGTATTCCCACCTGTTTTGCTAAAGAAGTAAACAACTGCAGTTTGTGGCTTGTGTCACCAATTTTGTTTTCAAATTACTAATTTCCTGTCCTTCACCTGAAGATCATGCGACCTATGTTATTGGACGAATGTATACGCTGGGCTGTGTAAACTGATTCTAAGCTGAAGTTAATCACAGCCTTATTTAGGACTATTATTGATTACTAGTAAAGAAGCCTGTCGTACGGCAGGAACAACGCAGCACTTATCGATTAAAATAAAAAAATTGCCTGGGCCCATTTTGTGTCCAACCCAGCCACGCGAGCCGACCACTTTCGCGGAGAGCTAACTAGTCACACAATTTGGACCTGCAAAAAGCACTTTAAGTACCTATGCACATAGCACTTTATTGTAGGAGAAAAGTAACTTTGTATTTTTATTTTTAACCTTTTACTTTTCACTTTTTAATTTTTAATTTTTAGTTTCAACTCTTGACTTTTTACTTTTTATTTTACCTTTTACTTTTGTAAACTTTAGGGGGGGGGGTATTTTGCAGTCCGTTTAAGACGGACTGGATTTGTTTCATGCGCATTTGTTTTTTTTTTAATCCTTCCGAAAAAATTTTTAACCACCGCAAAATAGGAAATGGTTTCATTCGATAATTTTCTCAATCGATGAAATCTTTTTCCGCTGATCAATTTCTTCATAATACGCTGTCTCTTCTCTCAATATTTTATAAAATACCATTTCTATTTGTAATTTCTATAGAAAGAGAGAAATATTAGAAAATTTGTGTGAGCATTTAATAGTATTTTATTTCAGTTGCATAAATTTTTCAGAGCAATGCAGTCCTTTGTGTCTGAGCTATAAAAACATTGCGGGAAACGTCAAAAGTCACAATATAGTATACTACCTTTACAAAGCAATGAGCTGAGCAATCTGTATTTTATCAAAAGCCCTAAGCCCCCTTCAACTCGTTGCTAAAGTTTTCTATGCGAAAATCTCTAAACGTGCCTTATAGTAAGTTTTTTGTTTTGCTATGTATTACCCAACACCGGAAAACTGCAACCTTGTTGCAAAACAGAATTCGTCACTTAAAAAGACTCTGTAAGGATTATTATCATAGCAGCACGTACATAATTGATAGAAAGAGGAAAAACAAGTGAGTAATTTCAAGAGTACGAACTTCAAAATGCCCTACAATGCTCTACATGCACTGCATTCCAATATTTCGAATTCAGCACATGAAAAACGGGTGCGATGACCAAAAACGAAATCAATTAAAACCAATTTCGTCAGGATCATGTTCAAATTGATTCCCTAAGAAACACCATGGCTTGATGCTATATCAGACAGAGATTTGATCTCAATGAGTTTTTTTTTTATTCTCATATCATTTCTTTTTGGCCCTAGACAATCGGTACCAGACTGATGCCGGGCGATTAGTTTCAATCTAATCAGTGTGATCGGGGTGAGTGCCTCTTTTATTATATTAAAGCTACTTACCCTACTATTTGTAACAAGGAATCAAATCCCACCTTCATCACCAGAAACAGTCAGGAAGCTATTGATGTGACCCTGGTATGAACTCCCCTAAAATAACCATCAACAACAGGTTATCAAGTGATGTGTCATCTCATTTCCCGACCATGGCTTCATATTGTTCGACATTTGACTTTAAAAAAAATCCGTCTAAAGAAACCTCAGAAGAACTGACCGGGAAGCTCCTACAACACAAAGTTGAAAAGTCATATTGAAAATCTAACTCCCACTCAGCCGCAATCACCGTCGCGTCGGAATTGGACCTGATGATGGGTAGGGTCACAAAAACAATTAACAAAGCTCTCTACAAACTCTGCTCTATCAGCAGACATAAAAATTGAGGTAAGCCCCCATGGCCGAACGCTGGCTGCGAAGAGAGCGCAGGAAATTCTTTACTAAAGCAAAACGCTGTAGGGACCCAGTCGATTGGGACCTTTATAAAAGCTTTCTGAAAAAACACACAGAAAATAAGTGGTACATTCTGGATCAGAAAGATCCTTTCCAAATCTCCAGTCACTCCTAGCTACATTAAAAAGCCAGATGGAAACATGGACAACGTCCAGTAGGGAAACCTTGGGCCTTCTTATACATATCCACTTTCCTGGCAGCAAAGCAGAGACAATGAAGTAAGCCACGATAGAGTTCAATACGCTGTACGAAATTCAGGAGGCTGCAAAACTTTGATTTTTTGATTTTGCCAATACACACAATTCGGCTGTATCTGAAGTTAGATGATAAAATGATCCATCTGAAACAAATGTACAAAGACAATTTTAATGTGACCTTTTACCCTTTTCATTACCTAATGCATTTTTGGTCAAAACTTAGAGATCGTTTTCCGAATATTTATGTTGCCATTCGTGTAGGTATTTTGCACTATACCGCAGTAAAGTAACTGTCTCCAGTGCTGAACGTGTCTTCAGTGTGCTTGCTCTAGTTAAAAACTTTCATCGCTCGTGTTCCTCAGAAGATCGTGTTTCAAGACGTGGCGCTCTTTGCATAAAGGCCCATTTGGCAAGGAGCTTAGATTTCGAAGCGCTTATTAAAAATTTAGCAGCCAAAAAAGAAAGAAAAGCTCGAGCAAATTAAATGTTACTCAACTGATCACTGAACACAACTGTTCAATGTACTCTAATAGCGTATTCTTTTCAACACCTAATCGTGAAACTGGTGGGGAATACAGAAGAAAAAAATTGTTCTTTTCTTGTACACATGAACGGAATCCCGAATTTGAACTCCGAATTAGTTCGGTGTCAAAACCGAACTCGAAATTACGCCACCGTCGTATTTGACGGTGGAGGCTGGGTGTGGCTTTGATTTTGTATGTTGTATGACGTCGAAACGTCACTTCAATTTTCACTCGTGATTATTTACAACACGACTGAAATTGTCTGAAATCGTTAAAAACTCAAATTTAGAGCTTACAAAATTTATTTTCAGTAAAAAGTGCAAAAAACTAGCGAAAACAAAATCACGCTAAGAAATGAAAAAAAAGTAAACAAAATGAAGTCAAAGCAATTCGTCACTTTGTCATTCTGTACTGAATGAAACCGAGTTCTACACCACGCTGGAATTGTCGCGAACACTGAGTATTATTTGACAGCTCGGTGTGGCAGTTCGGTGTTCAAAGGAATACGGCATAAGTCTACGAACTAAGTTTGATCGTATGATAGAGTGGCGCAACAGTTCGAGATGAACCAGGGCCAACTTCTCAACAAGGTATGCTGGTGTGTTAATTTCTTTACATACAAGGGGACCTACAATTTTTTGCCGAATCCGAACGGCACTTTGAGAAGTTTTTTTCAAGACAATTAATACTCTCGGAGGGCTTGTCAAACCCTCGCGGAGTTGGGGACCGTGAAAAAGAACAAGTCTTTTTTTTCAGGTGACGATGGCAGGATTCGAACCTAGACTTCCGGCGTAGTAAGCACACACACTAACCACTACGCCACGGCACCCCAAGTTTGATCGTGTGATTCATTATGTAAATTAGGCAATAAGTTTGTGACTCGAGCAATAAACGGAGAGTTTCAGCCCACTGCTTATCGAAGCAAGTTGTTATTTTTCTCCTAGTCTACGTATATCAGAAGTGGGATTTGCGTAGCTCGTTGATTTTTTTAATTTGCATTACAGTTGGCCACAAATTTTTTTTGCAACAAGTTTATAACTTTAAATATTTTTTTTACCTGTGAGTACTTCGTGAGTAATTATTTGGCAACTCAAGCCGAAAGGTTTCTCCAACGTGCAACAGTGTTGTTGTTAAAAGAAAAATTAGAAAAAGAAACGGGAGCAAATTGACAAGAGCACTTGGACGGATTAGACAAAGCTGAAACAAACAATATATTTCCAAATGCTCAAGAAGATGAAGAGGTTGGCAACGAAGACAACGTAGACCGCAACGAAGATGTATCTAACAACGAGGAGACAGCGGAAAACCGAGTGGATGATCTTCATCTAGAAATCGAAAGACTTTCGGATAGAATCAGAAAGCAGGAGGAGATCGGGTTGCTGAAAGGGGAACTCGCAGCTTCTTATTCATACAAGGACATCGAAGATACAGTGCCTCATTTCTCCGGGGACGACAATTTCTCCATAAAGCAGTGGATACGGAGTTTTGACGATGCAAAGGTTCTGCACAAGGGGAATGAGCAACAGTCATATATCTTTGCAATACGAAGCCTAAGAGGAAGCGCAAAGCTATTTCTTCGCTCATCCCGTTGCTCCACATGGCCGGAGCTGAAGACCAACTTGCTTAAGGAGTTCCATTAAATAGTGACGTCAGCTGACGCGCACGACACCCTAAAGAACCGAAGAAAGCGCAGAGAAGAGAACATCCACCAATATCGAACATCGACGAAGAGGACCTCATACATTATGTTATCAAAGGAGTTCCCGACGCTTTATCTAACAAGCAGCTTCTTCTTACAACAAACAGCATTGACGAGTTGAAGCAAATGCTGAAAAAGATAGGTGCTGTAAAAAATTTCACAACACCAAAAAACACTAGAAAGCTCGACTCTTTTCTTGGTTTATGCTGTTATTTTAGAAAATTCATTCAAAATTTCTCGATAGCCTCAAAACCCTTGTACGATCTTTTAAAACAAAGTGTCCCCTTCCGGTTCAGAGAAAAAGAGGTGCACACTTTTGAACTTTTAAAAGAGAAGCTACGTTAGGCTGGTGGTCAAAGGGTAGACATGTGAACTCAAGAGGATACAAGCATCCACAGGTTTTCTAAACCAACCTCTGTCTATCAACTCCTACTCTCACCTCCCCGTGGTGAACACCGGGTGCCTAGTACCTCAACTGGAGATTGGGTTCCAACCCCTTTGGAAGGTTGTTGGGGTAGCAGACGAGAGAGGGGGGAGGAGTGTCCCCACTAAGGCACTTCTTCTTGCACCCGGACGGCAGCGGAGGAATTCCCCAGATGGAATCAACGGTGGCGTCCATAGTTCCAGTCAGGCCGAACTATTTAGTGAACACCTTATATGGGCTACTACGACGTATTCGGAGCTCAGACCTATAAGGAGCGGGCTATCCGGCTCTCCGTCCTTAGAGCTAAGCAAAGGATCTGGTCCTCCAGGTTGAGGTCGTGCCGTCGGGGTGACTTCCCGCCCACGTAAAGAAACACCAGTCACGAAGGAAAAACAAGCCTCGGATTCGGACGGATTTACTTTTGACGACCAATGCAAACGAGAAAAGGACAACGAGCTCCGGACCTGCACGTGGAATGTTAGGTCCCTTAACAGACCTTGTGCAGCCGAGCAACTAGCGAAGGTCCTTGACGACTGCAAGGCAGACATTACTGCCATCCAAGAAATGCGGTGGGACGGGCCGGGCAAAAGAAGGATGAAAAACTGCGACTTCTACTACGGCGACTGCTATCGGCATCAAAGCCAGCGCCAATTTGGACGTGGTTTCATTGTTGGAGGCAGACTTAGGCAAAAAGTCTTGAGCTTCAACCTTGTAAGCGAGCGCTTTGCGACGATCCGCATCAAGGCTTAATTCGCCAACATTAGCCTCATATGCGCGCATGCCCCCACAGAGGAGAAAGATGACGAGACCAAAGATATTTTCTACGAGCTCCTGGACAAAACTTATGAGCAGTGCCCTAGCTACGTCATTAAGATTATCCTAGGCGATTTTAATGCCAAGCTAGGAAGGGAGGGCGTCTTTGGTCGTACAGTCGAAAAGCATAGCCTGCACGACACGACCTCCGATAACGGATTCAGGCTGATCGACTTTGCTGAATGAGATGCGACACAGTTCCCGCATCTCAATATCCACAAAGGGACATGGAGATCTTCCGATCAATCAACCTTCAACCAGATTCACCACATTGCGATCGACGCCAGGCACTCCTCCAATATCATGGATGTCCGAACTTTTCGAGGGGCCAACATTGACTCGGATCACTACCTTGTTGTAGCCAAGGTACGGCTGCGGATATCCCGACCAGCGCCAAGTAATGGAAATACTGTGAGGAAGTTTGACGTCGGCCGACTACAATCGCAAGAGATCGCCAGTTCCTTCTCCAACCGAGTCTGTCAAAACCTTCTACGAAGTCCTATGCGGCCAGCATCAAGTATTGATAGCCAGTGGCAACATTGCCAAAATACCATCAGAGACGCCGCCTCTGAAGTGCTGGGGTTCACACGGCCACCACAACGAAACCGATTGACGATGAATGCCGGCAAGCACATGCAGCTAAACAGGAAGCATACAAAGCGGCGTTGCACAGAAGGTCTGGAGCTGCTCGCAAGCTCTGCGAGCAGAGGAGGAGAGAGGAACACCGGCTTCTCCGAGGGAAAACGAGAGAGCATTTTTCTCTTCTCTCTATAGAGATAGAGAGATGTTACAACAGGAATAAGGTTAGAAAGTTTTACCAAAGGATCAAAAGGTCCTGCCAAGGGTATAAATTTCGAACTAAAGCCTGTAACGACCACCAAGGGAACATCGTTGTAGAATCGCAGTCGGTGCTGAGGATTTGGAAAGACCACTTCTGTAGACTGTATAACGGCGAAGACGAAGCAAATACCGCTGTCAGGCAGAACGAACCATTCAACCCGGGCGAAGACGTTACCGACGAAGCATACGAACGATACCGCCCACCCGACCTGGAGGAGGTAAAAGTAGCTGTGCCTAAGCTCAAGTGCAACAAAGCAGCCGGAGCAGACGGCCTAGCTGCCGAACTCTTTAAATCCGCTGGCGATGCAAGATATGGTCGGAAGAAAGCATGCCCGACGAATGGAACCTCAGCATTGTTTGCCCGATCCTGAAGAAAGGAGACCCTCTGAGTTGTACCAACTACAGAGGCATAAGTCTTCTTAACATCGCATACAAGATCTTTTCTGCTGTACTGTGTGAACGCCTGAAGCCGTTTGTCAACAATCTGAAAGGCACATATCAGTGTGGCTTTAGGCCAGGAAAGTCCACCATCGATCAAATATTCACACTGCGGCAGATCTTGGAGAAAACCCAGGAATTCCAAATCGATACACACCACCTCTTCATCGATTTCAAGGCCGCGTATAACAGCATCTATAGAGACGAGCTATATAGCGCAATGTCTAGTTTTGGCATCCCTACCAATGTCGTCAGTCTGTGCAGGATGACGATGGAAAACTCACGCTGTTCCGTCAAGGTCGGCAGAGACCTCACCGACCCCTTTGATGTCAAAAAAGGATTTAGACAAGCCGACGCGCTGTCATGCGACTTCTTTAACATCATACTCGAGAGAATTGTGCAGAACTCTCGCGCCAACACCAGAGGTACAATCTTTCGAAAGTCCGTTCAACTACTCGCATATTCAGACCACATTGACATAATCGGTAGAACAAAGCGTGATGTCAGTGAAGCCTTCGTAAGTATTGGGACGGGAGCGGCGAATATGGGCTTAGCAGTCAATGAGGGCAAAACCAAGTATATGCTGTCATCAAGAAAAGACACCCAACACCGACGTCTTGGACAAAACATCACCATCGACCGCTATAATTTTGAGGTAGTTAGGGACTTTGTCTACCTGGGTTCCGCTATCAATTCAGACAATGACACCAGCGCTGAAATCAAACGAAGGATAACGAGCTACTAAAGTGTCCATGTATAAGACCCTCATCATCCCAGTCCTGCTTTACGGTGCAGAAGCATGGACCCTGTCAAAGGCGGATGAAAACACTTTAGGCTGCTTTCGAGAGGAACATTCTTCGGACGGTATGCAGTCCCGTCTGCATAGACGGAGAGTGAAGGAGGAGATATAACATCGAACTGTACGGACAGCGATACCGACCTAGCCAAAAGAGTCAAAACACAACGTCTACGATGGCTGGGTCATCTAGAGCGGATGGACACCAACACCCCGGCCCGAAAAATCTTCGAATCTACACCGCAGGGACAGGTAGAGGAGCACCGAGACTCAGGTGGCGCACGCAAGTGGAAGGCGACCCCAGCCAACTTCGCGTGCGAATCTGGAGACGTCTAGCTAGAGACAGAGCTGGGTGGCGAAGCTTGTTGGCTGAGGCCCAAGTCCACCCCGGACTGTAGCGCCACCTTAAGTAAGTAAGTAAGCTACTTCAGGCTCCAGTTTTGAGTATTTACTCCCCACATTCGGAAACTGAACTGCACTGCGAAGCAGTTCGGTGCAGTTTTAGTGCCAAAACAGTCTGATAATAAGTTCCATACCATTTTCTTTTTTTCTAAAATGATCTACACCCGCAAAATCGAGGTATCATTCCCTTGAACTCGAAACTCTTGCGATCATATACGCCCTAAGACTCTTTGGAACTTATTGGAGGGGTATGCAATTTAAAATTATAACCGACTGCAAGTCCTTAACGCTTACTCTAAATAAAAAACTAATTAATCCCCGAATATCAAGATGGGTCTTGCAACTCGAAGAATATGACTACATCGTAGAGCACAGAGATTCCAGCAGGATGAACCATGTGGATGCGTTAAGCAGGTGTCATAACATCCTACTTATAGAACCCGATTCCTTTGAACATGCACTTGTCTCTGCGCAAAACCAAGATAAAGCGATTCAAAATTTAAAATATTAGAGCATAAGCAGCACCCATACCTTGAGATGATAAATGGCCTCATATACCGTAAATGCAATGACACTATTTTGTTTTATGTTCCCAGCCGAATGGAAAATGCTGTTATTCAAACACACACCACGATGGGCTTTGCCGTGTGGGTGCAGATAAATGCAGATAAAGTTTTTGACTATCTGAGGAAGACCTACTGGTTCCCATCAATGAAGGAAAAAATTAAAGATTGCATTAAGTCTTGCTTACTCTGCAAGGTCGGGTTTAAGAATAGCCTTGAGGTAAGGTATGCCTGTCGTAAGAGCCGACTGAAATCCACTGGAGGAAGTAATCTTCAGGCATAAGTGATGCTGTCCAGGAGTATAAACTCCTTGTGGGGCAACCCTTGGCAGTAAAGTTATTATACCTGAAAAAGATGAACCCGAAGGTTTAAATAAAATCCAGCAGCGTCTGTTACATATTGTGCGGCTTGTTGGTCAGCGTCTGATCCCAGAGGGACGGCTGAACTTCAAAAAACAGAAATCCAGGAGCGTCTGTTTCGGAACGAGCGGCTTCCTGGTCGTCGGCGTCTGTTGTCCGGGTTAGGATCGGCCGAATTTAAACCTGGCAGCTAGGTATAAAATGCATGGATCTGGCGTCCCAAATCACATGACTGCACAGGCGGGTGTGGGGATACTCACAAGCCCCCGGTTGTCAGAAAATGTATTCGATGTCATTCCGTTAGGGGGAAGGATTTTGATCTTGAAGCTCAAGCTTGAACGATCGACTCTGGCTCTGGTTCAGGTTTATACACCAAATCGAGAGTCAGAGTATGAGTCCTTCTTGAACGAAGTTGATGCTGCCCTGGACAGAGTGGCAGAAATGGACTTCTTTCTCCTGATGGGTGACTTCAATGCACATGTGGGTACAGACGACAGTACTTGGAGGAGTGTGATTGGGAGGCACGGTGACCCGGATCAAAACAGGAACGGAGGGAAGTTGTTGAACTTTTGCTGTGCATATGGCTTGTCCATCATGAACCCTTTTTCCCACACAGAGACATTCACAAATACACATGGTACAAGCACAGTTTAAATCAGAAGTCACTGATTGATTTCTTTGTTGTACCATCGTGTGTTCAAAGAATGATTTGTGATGTTCGAGTTTTCAGGGGAGCTGAGTTGTCAACTGATCACTTAGTGTTGTGTAAATTGTTTTTCAGTGACAGTATTCCTTTGCCACCCAGGCGAAAACCAAGACTGGTGACCCGCATACGGTGGGAAAGGTTGCAGGATGCTGACTCTGATTTCAGAGAGCGTTTTGCACAGCATGTTTCGGAGAAGTTTGAACAAATTTCAACTGACCTTTTGAATGTAGAGGAGGAATGGCAGCTGTTTTTATCGGCAGTCATTGCCTCTGCAGGAAATGTTTGTGGAGTGAAGCGGCTTGAGGTAGCGGCTGGTGGTGAGAAAAGAACTGCTTGGTTTAAAACGCCTGGAGTTCACGAAGCCATCAGAGAGAAGAAGAGAGCCTACATTGCGTGGATCCAATGTAGAAACTCAACTTCTCGAGCCCGGTACAATGAGGCGCGAAGGACTTCCAATCTGGTAGTCAGAACAGCCAAGGAACAGTCATGGAAAAAGTTCGGCGAGAAGTTGGAGCACGATTACAGATCTGCAAACAAGATATTTTGGCAGACCATTCGCCGGCTCAGAGGAAGGAAGTTAAATATCATCCAAGGGGTTAAATCCAAGGACGGTACACTTCTTTCAAGTGAGAGCGATGTCTTGCGCAGATGGAGAGAGCACTTTTCGGAGTTGCTCAACCCCCAACAGGGCACTGAAGATGGCATTCCCACTGCTGACGAGATAAGGGCGGAGAATAGTCCCACAGTAGACGAAGTCACTGAAGCGATTAAATCGCTAAAAGTTGGCAAGTCTGCTGGAGTTGATGAAATCCGGCCAGAAAGGCTCAAGGCTACCACGTGTCATTAAGGTGGCCTGGGATAGCGGGAAGGCACCTAGCGATTGGCAAACGGGAGTTATAGTGCCCATTTTCAAAAAAGGGAACAGGAGAGATTGCGCCAACTATAGGGGCATATCTCTCTTGAGTCTTCCGGGAAAAGTATTCGCGAAGGTGTTGGAAACGCGTTCCAGAGCTGTTATCGAGCCTTTGTTACGGGAAGAACAGTGCGGCTTTCGGCCTGGCAGAGGCACAACCGACCAGCTTTTTACTCTGATGGTTATTCTTGAGAAGGCCTGGGAATATGCCAAACCGGTCTATGCGTGTTTTGTAGATCTGGAAAAGGCGTATGACCGAGTCCCTCGGAATACACTGTGGATAGTTTTGCAGGACTATGCGCTGAGTGGGCCTCTTCTGAGAGCCATTCAGTCTTTGTATGGAAACTGCAGAAGCTTTGTACGGATAAATGGCATCAAATCCCGTCCTTTTGATGTGCGCGTTGGACTTTGCCAGGGCTGTGTTCTGTCGCCGCTCCTTTTCATAGCATATATGGACTGGATGGTGAGGCGCAGTCTTGGCGAGCAATGTTTCGAATTGGCTGGCATCAGGATGAGCCATCTGCTTTTCGCAGATGATTTGGCCATCCTTGCATCATCCAAAAAGGAACTTCAACGAGCACTGGATAGGTTTGCAGCCATCTGTGGTGATGCTGGGATGAAAGTAAACGTGAACAAATCGGAAGTGATGGTTGTTTCCCGAACTCCTGGGCAGTGTACCCTGCACATAAATGGAGTTCCATTAAAACAGGTGGAGAAGTTTAAGTATCTCGGGGTCTTTTTCACGAAAGATGGGAGGAGTGATACTGAGTGATACTGTTGTCCTTAATCTTCGATGAGGTGACGAAACGTCAGTATTCGTAGGAATCTTAATTTTGAGCAGCTACTTCTCCGAGTGGAGCGATCGATTCTTCGTTGGTTTGGACACGTTGTTCGCATGCCCCCTGACAGACTTCCTAGACAGGTCATGCTAGCCGAGATGCGAGCGCGTCGCCCCCCTGGTAGGCCAAGAAACAGGTGGTGGGATCAGGTAAAGAACCTCTCTGAGTCCCGCCTGGGGATTGCGCCGGAGTCTCTTGAGTTGGTGGCGGAGGATCGAGAAAGATGGAAGGACCATTTAGCCACCCTCGTTTCGCGACCCTTTTAAAGGATAGGCGGCATTCGAAAATGATGATGAATGATGATGATTAAGTCTTGCTTGAAATGTATCTACTTTGCCGTTCCCTCTTGAAAAAGGCACGCGAGCTGCACAATACACCAAAAGGTAATTAACCTTTTGTAACTATCCACGTAGATCATTATGAGCCACTTCCAGCAGGTGTTAGGAATCTTAAGAAGTGTACATTTTCGCTGTTGTGGATGCATTCACAGAATTTTCAAAACTTTATGCGGTTAAAAGCACGGATACTAAGAAAGTTATTCAGAGTCTGCAAAATTATTTCGAAAGCTACAGTAGACCAAAGCGAATAGTCTCATACAGGGGATCTTGCTTTACCTCGGACGGAGTCGCCAATCATTCTCCCCAGTCTAATGGACAGGTGGAAATATTTATGGTCAAAACATTTGAGTAAGATCGAATTCGCCATAAACAACACCGTTTACAGGAGCACAGGAACGATTCCAGGTATTTTACTATTCGGCGTTTCCCAGATAGGTGAAACCTACGACAAGGTCCGTGAGTACCTAGAATTTAATGTAACTCAGCAAGAGCCGGTAAGCACAGTTGAGGCAAGGGAAAACGCAAGTGTGAAAATTGCACATTATCAGGAGATAAAAAAAGAGTATTACGATAAAAGACATAAAAAACCTCATCGATATAAAGTCGGCGACTACGTCGTAGTAAGAAATGTTCTTACCATTACAGGTGTAAACAAGAAACTTTTGCCTAAGTACAAAGGCCCATATAAAGTATGTGAAGTGTTGCCTAATGATAGGTATCGCATAAGTGACATCGAAGATTAATTTCTAGAACTCGATACGAGGGTATTTCAAGTCTCGCGAATATGAAACCGTATCGCGTAACCGACTAACTGAAAAAAGGACTACTTTTTGCTGAATTAGTTTTATTTTGTTTCAAAACAGAACTAAATTAAACTATTCACCATTCACATTCAAAAGGTAAAAACAATAATTCGGTTTGTCATAAGAATGCCATAAAAATAAAAAATAATTGTATATTAATGCTTCTATTTTAAATCGAGTCGATTTAATGTCAGGATTGGCCGAACTGTATGCTTTATAATAATTAAACAAGCATTAATAATTACAAACAATGCATGTTTGTAACTTAAGCCTTAAGTTTATTAAAACGCTCAATCCGAAAACAGTCTTTCACTCAAGCGTTCAATGTACTATCACATCTTTCGATAATCTGTATAGTATATAAGTCTGATCGTATGATTCGTTATGTAAATTAGGCAATAAACGGAGAGTTCTAGCCCACCGCTTATCGAAGCAAGTTTTTTTTTTTTAAGGTCGAAGAAGCCCGCATTGCTCATCCCCTAGACCTAAATTTTCTCTCGACGGCCGTGTATTTAACTGTAGCAAACTATGTATTAAAATTAATATATCCTGGGTAGGGTACTTAAACCTATTAAAGACTATCGGAACTGCACTGTAGTTTATAATCACTAATTATTTTTGAATTAAGCTTGTGCGTTATTTACCGTTTTTTCCTCAGATGTAGCCATCTAAAATTCCGTACAACTCAAGTTTTGTAAGCTCTCCAAAATTTACAAAACAAACGAGACACTATTAAAAAACTTTTACAACTCGTAAGAAATATTAATTTGTTGCTAATGGCGAACGTGTTGCACTATTGCCAAGACAAAAGAAACTGGGAAGAATAGCAAGTGCAATTCGCTTATTATAGATATCAAGGCTAAAAAAAAGTTTGAATGAAATTTCAAGTGCAATCTAACCATTACATCATCTCATATCATTCACTAGAAAGAACTAGAACTTACTTTGTTTCGCTCAAGCTTAATCTATTGGATTGGAGAACACATTGAATTGAAATTCCATATCAGTAGCCTTCATATCAATAGGAAGGATTTATTAAGCGTTGAGAAAGAATGCCTTTATCGTGCCCGCAACGTCAGAGAATTTTTTTGCGGTTTACAATGTGATTTTTCTATTGTGGGTATATACAGGGTGTTTCCTAATTCGACGCCAATACTTTGGAATATGATTTTTAGGTTTAATTGAAGAAAAAAATCGTCCCACAGCATGGGCCTATCTCTAATTTTGATATCATTTATTGGGAATTTAAGAAACACCTCCTTTGAGGTACCTTGACCCATACTAACACAAATATCTCCGCTAATACTTACAACAGGAACTTAATTTAGGATTTAATTTTTAGAAAAAATAGTAATTCTTTTAACTGTGTTGAAATAAATTTGATCGCTTTTTTAACCTTCGAAATATTTTCTATTAAGTGGGAACCTTTTTTCCTGCCCATGACATTCTTTTGACTTTGGAGTCACATTTTTGCAAAAAATGTGCTATAAACATATCGGTAAATTTTTTTTTTTCTGGTGAACCTAACAATACTTAACAAAAATTGCTGCAACAAGGTACCTGAAAAAAGCACAGATTTTACGATGCTTGGGAAAAGCCATAGTAGGGAAAATTAAGAAAAATTATTTTCACGACGCCGCGGTAGGTATAAGTTGGAAATATGATTTATTACCTACTTTTATAACCGCAGTTGACAATAAGAAAAATTTTTTGACTACGTATTAATAATTTACATAGATTTTTAGAGAATGCATTTTTATTAAACTACCTTATAAAACCGTAATTCTCTTACCGTTTTTCTGTTTAATCTAAAAAAGGATTAAGTTCGGGATGGGCGGCGCCTAGTTTGAAAATTTACCTGACGAAAATTGTATAAAAGGTAAGAAAACCAAATTAAATCCGTCAGTTTAATTTTTGAAGCCGAGGTTACATAACAGTTGCTTGGAAACCCTACTTGAAATGGCATCTTTTACCAACGAACAATACGCGGATTTTATCTACGTTTATGGGATGTGCAACGGGAGAGTGTGGTGCAACGGTGCGATGTGCAACGGGAGAGTATCAAAGATACCATGAGCTCTATCCTTAGAATACCTGAGAATACCGAATAATACCTAATCCCCGTGTATTTAGAAATTCGATTCGAAGGCTTCGGGAAACGGGAGTCTCTTTCAACAAGACGACCTAACGCAGGGGCTTCACCAGGAAAAGTTGCGGTTGATGAAAAAATACTGGAAGCTGTTACAAATGATCCATCAATCAGCATCAGGCGCTTATCTTTGCGATTCATATTTTCCACAAGATTGGAGCCCCAGCCCGGTGGCATAGTTAAGAATTGGCTAAACGAAAAGTACCGTGGTCGTTGGATAGGAAGAACCAGTTCACTGGCCTGCAAGATATCCAGCCCTTACTATTATGGATTTCTTTGCATAGGGGAGAATGAAAGAAGCTGTTAACTCTACCGAAGTATCAACTTCGAATGATTAAGAAGAGTGTATTCTCTAAGCCTCGTCACAAGTAAGGCAGCAGTTAGCTTCAATAATCGCAATCCAAAAACGGGCTCCAGCATGCATACAAAATGGAGGGGGAAACTTTGAGCACCTGATTTGATTGCTTGATCACCTTAATAAAAACAAGTAAGTAAGTGCAAGAGTTCGTCTGTAACGAACTTCTAAATACCTGACCCTCTTTCCCCATTAACACCAAATTTAAAATGTTTTGGTCTTTTTCATATACTGAATGTCAATTATTTGTGTTGGCCACGCCCCTAAATAAGGGCGTAGGCTGAAAGTTTAAATCAACTAAACTCTAATTTCGTTGGAAACACGAGAAAATGGGTTAAAAGCGAATATTTATGCTTAAGAAAACAGTTTTTTCCCAAAAACGCCCCCTAAAAGTGGGCGGAGCTCAATGCTTTGTATGCAACAAACTTAGCAAACGGTAATATCTTTAATTTTTGTCATATCATTTTTTTTTCAATTTAAAATGAATTTCCCGAGAAATCAGGTTTTCAAAGATTTCAGATGTTAAAAGTGGGCATGGTCATTGGAGTGGGCGGTCCGATTTTCGCCTTATTAAAGGCTTCTGGTTGATATTGCTCTCCACCAAAATTTGAGCTCATATGTTTCGTCTATCTTGACCAAAAGGTATTTTGAAATAAAATGTAAATTTGAGGTTGTCTAACATTCACGCCAATTGTAGGCGTGGCTGTGGGCGGATTTTCTCAATTTTCATATTTTGTCTGTGCAAAATGAGAACCAAGCAACGCTGCAAGTTTCAGCTTCCTAGCTCAATTTAAAAGACCTCAAAACTGCATACATACGCACAGACGGACAGACGGACAGACATGGCTTAATCGACTTACCTGTCGGTCTCGATGATATCTCTAAAAGGTCTTAGGGGTCTACGGTGATTATTTCAGTGTGGTACAAAACTATGCATTAAAATTAATAAACCCTCAGTCGGGTATAAAAAAAAAAAAATTATAAACCAAACACAGCCATTTTATTCCGAAAAATGGGAATTGAAAACTATAAATCGACTTCTGATACTGATTGCAGGACCGATTTGAAATATTTTAACACTTGTACTAGCTCAATTTTAAATCCAAAACCAGTGAGTAAGTGCTACAGTGTGTACGCAGAAGTTACAGTCCGTAAAACGGACCGTTGAATACCTCATCCTATCTTACATTGTAAAATGCTGATGGCATAGTTATTTTTTGACATTTTATAAGTAATGCAAACTTCGAAAAGGGGCGTGGTCCAACCGCCCCTAATTAAATAAATATAAATAAATAAATAAAAATTAATTATAAGATATTTCCACAAATATTTCCAAGTTACACCTAATTGTACGTAAAAATTCAATTTTTTGGTTCAAATTCAATATTTTTGAAAAATCGACCCTTAAAAGGGGGCGTGGCTAAAAACTTTATATGACCGAAATCTGGAGGAAGTATTGTTTACCTAACCTGTTACTTTTTTTGTTTCATGCTTTCCTTAATTAGGCTCAAGGGCAGTCAATTAAGTTTTCTGTTTTGTAGGTTTGGAAAAGGCCAGTGACCGGGTTCTCGCGATAAACTATGGAGAGTTATGCAGAACTTTGCACTGAATTTGCCTCTTATGAGAGCCTTTCCGTCTTTGTATGGGAAGTGCAAAAGCTGTGTTCGGATAAATGGCGTCAAAACCCAACCTTTTGATGTGTGCCTTGGACCTCGCCAGGGCTGTGTTTTATCGCCTCCCAGAAACTGAAAGCGGTAATCGTTACATCTTGGTTATTGCCGATTACTTCAGCAAGTGGCCCGAGGCATTTGCGATCCCAAATCAAGAAGCGAAAACCGTTGTCGACCAGATAGTGGACCACTGGGTGTGCAGGTTTGGAGTGCCAATGGAATTACATTCCGACCAGGTAAGAAACTTCAAGTCGATGATATTCCAGAAAGTATGCGCAGCAATCGGACCACAGAAGACACGGACCACACCTCTTCACCCACAATCAGATGGAATGGTGGAACGCTTCAACAAGACACTGAAGGAACATCTGTCTAAAGTCGTGGACGAGGATCAACGGGATTGGGATCGGCGAAAGGATTAATGACATCCACCAGAGAACCAGAAGCAATATAAAAGTTGCAAGCGACCGCATAAAGACGAGATACGATGCGCGAGCAACGGCACCCGAGTTCAATGAGGGAGATCTGGTATGGCTCCTTAACCCACATCGTAAAGAGGTAAGATCGCCAAAGCTTCAGAAGGACTGGAAAGGTCCCTACCAAGTTGTAACGCGAATCAATGATGTCGTATTCCGAATCCAAAGAGGACCAAGAGCGAAGATGAAAGCTGTCCATGTTGATCGCCTACATCGCTACCACGGAAGCAATGATGACGTTCTTGTTCGGGACGAACAAAACTAAGCGGGGGGCAATGTTATGTGGCGACAAGAAATAAAACAACACGCAGGAGTCGCTGAATGCACCCATCGATTCACAAAACGAACATACCCAACTGTCATTCCAGTCATCTGACAGCAGCTGTCATATTCGAAGTTCGAATTTCGATTTCCCCTCCTTGGAATTCAGCGGAGGAGTACCAATGGAAAATTACCAAAGGGGAAGTATGGAACGTACTAGAAGGTGCTTAATTTTGTATAAATACACGGGTGATAGCCTCGTAGAGGACAGTTATATTTTAAACGTGGACTTGTGAAAATCGGTAATAAAGTAAAAAGTGATTGAGTTGAAATAAGGTGTTGAATTCTAAATAGTAAAGTTGAATAACAGTGTGATCTGAGTTTAAATAAGTTTGTTTGATAAATAAAGTGTTTCATTGTGTGATTATAAAAGTGAAATTGAGTTTTATTCGACGAAACCCAGGCCGAAAATATCACAATAGCATATCTGGACTGTATGGTGAACCGCAGTCTAGGTGAGGAATCTTTCGAAATGGCTGGCGTCAGGATAAGCAATTTGCTTTTCGCAGATGATTTAACTGTCCTGTCATTGTCCAAGCAGGAACTTTAGCGAGCACTGGATGGGTTTGCGGCCATTTTTAGTGAGGATGGGATGAAGGTTAACGTGAGCAAATCCGAAGTGATGGTTATTTTCCGAACTCCTGTACCCCACACATTGATGGAGGCCCATTGAAATAGGTAAGGAAGTTTAAGTATCTCGGAGTCTTTTTCACGAAAGACCCGTCTGGGAGTCGCGTCCCTATTTCTTGAGTTGATGGCAGAGGATCGGGAACGATGAATGGACCATTCAGCTGCTCTCGCTTCGCGGCCCTTCTAAGGATAAGCGGTCACCGAAAATGATGATGATGATGAATGACTTTACACCATTTGCTAAGTTCGTTACAAAGAAGCATCAAGTTCCGCCTTCTAGGTGCGTTTTTAGGAAAGAACTGTTTTTTCAAGTATTAGAAACAAGTTAACCGTAGGTCCAAGTGGAATTTAGTTGTAATTCTCATGCTAATATATGTCTTTCACTGTCCTGAATACGAATATGTTATTAAAAACTGTCGGTCTCATTTAGTTTAAAAGTTTTAGCTATTCAAAGCTTCAATTTTTCCATACAAAGTACCTCATCTTAGACTTTTAATTTGTGCCTAAGAGCATGCTATAGAAATCTGACAATATTCGCTGTAAAATAAATTTGCTTTTGGAGACAACAGTGTTTGGGTGGCCCGCTTCGCGGGTTTAAAGGATGTCAACTCCCTTTTTCGCAGGGTTTAGCCGCTCACGCGACTTCGTCGCTCCGCTAGGGGTAAGTAAAAGTTGTCTGGCAGGCGCCTATGGCCATTTAAGGTATGTTAAAGTTGCACTCTTTTTGAACTTCTTTGGCTAATAACTTCTAAGCCAATCGAGACCGACAAGTTTTAATAGCATATTCGGAATCAGGACACCCAAGTCCATATATTAAGATAAAAAAATCCAATACATTCCACTTGGACCTACGTTAAACTTATGCCTTCGCTTTTAACGAATTTTCTCATGATTCTAACGAAACTAGAATATTTGATTTTAGTTTTCAGCCCACGCTCATTTGAGAGCCCATTGAGGGCTTGCTCAATACAAATATTAATTAACATAAAATATATGAACGCAGGCGACATTTTTTTTAAATTTTATGCTACAGAGTAAAGAGATAGTGGGGTATTAAGAAGTTTGTTACAGATGAGATCTTGCTCTTGAGATTATCGCTGCCAATTTATCGGGACCATGAGAGCAATCTTCTTTAAGAATGATGAATGCAGTTTCCCAACTAGGTACTTAAAGTTGGCATTGGATCCAGGCTCGGATTAGTTAACTGGTAATGCTTGCTTAAAGAACTCAGCGAAGAGGTTGCTAATTCTATTGGTGTTTGCAGAGGGCGATTTTAAGTTTAGCGCCAACTTAACTCCAAAAGTATACCAAACGGCTCATTACCTATACATACGCTAGATAGTGACTAACAGGTGGAGGGCAAGAAGCATATGCGTTTGCAGTGACAGCCAAGCCGCTCTAAATGCTTTGCTCAATCCTCTTACCTCGTCCAAGATAGTGCTCTAACTTAAGCATTCGTTGAACTTAGTCGCAAGGCTAAATGTAGTGAATCTTGTTTGCGTCCCAGGTCACACTGGTATCCAGGGAAATGAGATCTCTGATAAGCTTGCCAAACTGGGCTCCGAAGAAGTTTTCTCAGGACCCTAACCTGCTTTAGGCCTGCCTGTATCTGTTGTCACGTCAGCCATTGATACTTGCAGGTTGAATCGGTTGTTTTCAAGAAACATTTGGATTTCGAGCTGTCCTTTTTATACTTTCTTAGCAGATTTGAAGGCTAAGCTCCTTTTAGAACGTATATTTCTCAAATCAGTGAAGAAAACAACTTAAGGTTTGGCATTCTTGAGTTTATGTATTTTAACGGGAAATCTATGTGTAGTAAACGGCTATATGAAATTATTCTTTTTGAAATTTCGTTAATTTTTTTAATGCACTTTGTATTTAAAGTTTTTGTAGTTATCACCACACTTTCTGATCTATAATTGTATAAAATACGATTTTTTACCGCGTTTTTATTTTGGTTTAAGCTTCGAGAAAAATAAGTTAAGATTTTTAGTAATTAGAAAATAACAAATAAAATAATAAGAATGCAACTTAAAACTTTTTACTCTTTTATTTTGATCAAACAACACATGATCAGCGGCCAGTATCACCGTTAAGATATCAAGATTAAAAAAAATCGTTGATAAAAGTGTGATTCTTTTTTTCACCCCTAGCGGTCAAACTAGAAATTTGTGAAGACCTATACATTTTGATAGCTGGCCGTGGTTGTCATTTGCCAAACGAGTACGAAAATTATAAGATTCCAAAAGATATTTTCGTTTTATTTTGCCTTTTATAAAAGTACAAACTTTATTTCCACAAATCTGTTTGATGCCATGCAGGAAAAAAATATTCTCTTATTCATCGAAGGCAGATCAAAGCTTTGTAAGCTTGATAGCTTGCCAACTTTTGAGAGCTGTGTTGGCGCCTTAAGGTCTTCACCTATTCCAACTTTCACCGCCCGGTACCTACCTTGAGCATTTTGACTTTTGTCATCATAAATAGCATAGTCGAAGAGGCTAAATTGTTATTATGCGTTGTTCCTATTTGTAATTCGAAAATGGGTCCTAACTGCAGTTCTAAAACTGGGTCTATCTCCATCCCCAATGGATATCTGGGTCTTTTTTCCTTTTTCAGACGGACGAACTATTTTAATCGAATAATGTGGGAAGCCCGACACAAGCAAAAATAATTTTTCCGCACCGGATGAATCATAATGACGGTTGAAATGCGCTTCATAAGACAACGTTTTGAAAAATCATAGATTTATCGAAAAAAAAGATCTTCATATCAGTAAAAAAGGTTACCACACCATGTATAGGGGTTGGAACCTAATTAACAACTCACCCGCTCTGTTTCGTAAGCCATAGTTTAATAAAAACAAAAAAAAAAAAACGATATACTTTAAATAGGTCCAGTTTAAATTGAGGAGCCGCGTGTCACACTTTATGCCGAAACTCAAACTTCCTTACTGAACTAAAACACTAGCAGTTATTCATATTATTCTTTCTATACAACACATACATAGGTAATAACTATTAAGACATAAATTCATGAAAGAGAAATTTCAATATACTGACAAGAACAATGACAATCCACATGCAATTGGGAGTTCTAATTATCGTAAGACCGCAATTTCATTTGTTGTAGATAGGTATATAAGATAGGTTTAAAAAATAATCAGCCCAAGAAACCGCAGATACAAACACACTGCCAGAGAATGGTTATTTTCGAAAATTTCAAATTTGCAAGAAAACCCTTGCTGATAAAATTTTATCACCGTTTAACTAAAACAAGCCTCGGATTCGGACGGATTTACTGTTGACGACCAATGCAAACGAGAAAAGGACAACGAGCTCCGGATCTGCACGTGGAATGTTAGGTCCCTTAACAGACCACGTGCAGCCGAGCAACTAGCGGAGGCCCTTAACGACTGCAAGGCAGACATTACTGCAAATGCGGTGGGACGGGCCGGGCAAAAGAAGGATGAAAAACTGCGACATCTACTACGGCGACTGCTATCGGCATCAAAGACAGCGCCTATTTGGATGTGGTTTCGTTGTTGGAGGCAGACTTAGGCAAAAAGTCTTGAGCTTCAACCCTGTAAGCGAGCGCCTCGCGACGATCCGCATCAAGGCTAAATTCGCCAACATTAGCCTGATATGCGCACATGCCCCCACAGAGGAGAAAGATGACGAGACCAAAGATATGTTCTACGAGCTCCTGGACAAAACTTATGAGCAGTGCCCTAGCTACGACATTAAAATTGTCCTAGGCGATTTTAATGCCAAGCTAGGAAGGGAGGGCATCTTTGGTCGTACTGTCGGAAAGTATAGCCTGCACGACACGACCTCCGATAACGGATTCAGGCTGATCGACTTTGCTGCGGTAGCTAGTACACAGTTCCCGCATCTCAATATCCACAAAGGGACATGGAGATCTCCCGATCAATCAACCGTCAACCAGATTGACCATATTGCGATCGACGCAAGGCACTCCTCCAGTATCATGGATGTCCGAACTTTCCGAGGGGCCAACATTGACTCGGATCACTACCTTGTTGTAGCCAAGGTACGGCTGCGGATATCCCGACCAGCGCCAAGTAATGGAAATGCTGTGAGGAAGTTTGACGTCGGCCGACTACAATCGCAAGAGATCGCCAGGTCCTTCTCCAACCGAGTCTCTCAAAACCTTCTACGAAGTCCTATGCAACTAGCATCAAGTATTGATAGCCAGTGGCAACACTGCCAAAATGCCATCAGAGACACCGCCTCTGAAGTGCTAGGTTTCACACGGCAACCACAACGAAACCCCTGGTTTGACGATGAATGCCGGCAAGCACATGCAGCTAAACAGGAAGCATACAAAGCGGCGCTGCACAGAAGGACTAGAGCTGCTCGCGAGCTCTACGAGCAGAGGAGGAGAGAGGAGCACCGGCTTCTCCGAAGGAAAAAGAGAGAGCACGAGAAGCGCGCGGTTGAAGAGATAGAGAGATGTTACAACAGGAATGAGGTTAGAAAGTTTTACCAAAGGATCAAAAGGTCCTGCCAAGGGTATAAACTTCGAACTGAAGCCTGTAAGGACCATCAAGGGAACATCGTTGTAGAATCGCAGTCGGTGTTGAGGATTTGGAAAGACCACTTCTGCAGACTGTATAACGGCGAGGACGAACCAAATACCGCTATCAGGCAGAACGAACCATTCAACCCGGGCGAAGACGTTACCGACGAAGCATACGAACGATACCGCCCACCCGACCTGGAGGAGGTAAAAGTAGCTGTGTCTAAGCTCAAATGAAACAAGCAGCCGGAGCAGACGGCCTAGCTGCCGAACTTTTTAAATCCGCTGGCGATGAGCTGGTTAGGAGCATACACCAGCTCATCTGCAAGATATGGTCGGAAGAAAGCATGCCCGACGAATGGAACCTCAGCATTGTTTGCCCGATCCTGAAGAAAGGAGACCCTCTGAGTTGTACCAACTACAGATAAGTCTTCTTAACATCGCATACAAGATCTTTTCTGCTGTACTGTGTGAACGCCTGAAGCCGTTTGTCAACAATCTGAAAGGCACATATCAGTGTGGCTTTAGGCCAGGAAAGTCCACCATCGATCAAATATTCACACTGCGGCGGATCTTGGAGAAAACTTCCAAATCGATACACACCACCTCTTCATCGATTTCAAGGCCGCGTATAACAGCATCTATAGAGACGAGCTATATAGCGCAATGTCTAGTTTTGGCATCCCTACCAATGTCGTCAGTCTGTGCAGGATGACGATGGAAAACTCACGCTGTTCCGTCAAGGTCGGCAGAGAACTCACCGACCCCTTTGATGTCAAAAAAGGATTAAGACAAGCCGACGCGCTGTCATGCGACTTCTTTAACACCATACTCGAGAGAATTGTGCAGAACTCTCGCGCCAACACCAGAGGTACAATCTTTCGAAAGTCCGTTCAACTACTCGCATACGCAGACCACATTGACATAATCGGTAGAACAAAGCGTGATGTCAGTGAAGCCTTCGTGAGTATTGGGACGGGAGCGGCGAATATGGGCCTAGCAGTCAATGAGGGCAAAACCAAGTATATGCTGTCATCAAGAAAAGACACCCAACACCGACGTCTTGGACAAAACATCACCATCGCCATCTATAACTTTGAGGTAGTTAGGGACTTTGTCTACCTGGGTTCCGCTATCAATTCAGACAATGACAACAGCGCTGAAATCAAACGAAGGATAACTCTTGCCAATCGCTGTTTCTTTGGGCTTAGAAGGCAATTGAGTAGCAAGGCCCTCTCTTGAGCTACTAAAGTGTCCATGTATAAGACCCTCATCATCCCAATCCTGCTTTACGGTGCAGAAGCATGGACCCTGTCAAAGGCGGATGAAAACACTTTAGGCTGCTTTCGAGAGGAAAATTCTTCGGATGGTATGCGGTCCCGGCTGCATAGACGGAGAGTGGAGGAGGAGATATAACATCGAACTGTACGGGCTGTACAGTGATACCGACCTAGCCAAAAGAGTCAAAACACAACGTCTACGATGGCTGGGTCATCTAGAGCGGATGGACACCAACGCCCCGGCCCGGAAAATCTTCGAATCCATCCCGCAGGGACGACGCGGTAGAGGAGCACCGAGACTCAGGTGGCGCACGCAAGTGGAAGGGGACCTCAGCCAACTTCGCGTGCGAAACTGGAGACGGCTAGCTAGAGACAGAGCTTGCTGGCGAAGCTTGTTGGCTGAGGCCCAGGTCCACCCCGGACTGTAGCGCCACCTTAAGTAAGTAAGTAAGAATACCCCATCCTGTCCCACATTGTAAAATGCTGATGGCATAGTTATTTTTTGACATTTTATAAGTATTGCAAACTTCGAAAAGGGGCGTGGTCCAACCGCCCCTAATTAAATAAATACAAATAAATAAATAAAAATTAATTATAAGATATTTCCACAAATATTTCCAAGTTACACCTAATTGTACGTAAAAATGCAATTTTTTGGTTCAAATTCAATATTTTTGAAAAATCGACCCCTAAAAGGGGGCGTGGCTAAAAACTTTATATGAACGAAATCTGGACGGAAGTATTGTATACCTAACCTGCTACTTCTTTTGTTTCATGCTTTCCTAAATTAGGCTCAAGGGCAGTCGAAATCAAAAATCTGGAAAATTTTAGGTTTTTCTTCAATCCTGCCTCCAAATGTGGACGGGGCCCAAAGTCTTGTATGAACAAAATGTGGAACTAAGCGTTTTCTTCATAAGATATTAAGCAAATTTTTTTCAATTTCGAGCAAAAATACTGAGTAAACTGCATTTGAAAATGTACCCTTAAAATAGATGCCACGCCCACTAGAGGAGGTTTACCAATTAAATTTGTCTTTTTTGTGTCTTATATTTTAGGAGATGCTAAATGTCAAATTTCAGCCTTTTAGAACGTCTTACAGTTTTTAAAAATCTGGAGGTAGTTACATATTTAGACCGATTGTGGGCGTGTCTTTGGACGGATTTCAAAAATTTTACTCTACAGTAGTACTGCACTTGTACTGCTTCGCATGACGTGCACCTGACGTACGAAGTTTCAGAACCCTAGCTCAAAATGTAAGGCCTAAAAACATGTGACATACAGACGGACGGACCGACGGACGGACGGACATGGCTCATTCGATTCAGAATTCGGTCTCGATCATATGCCCTTAAGGTCTTGGGGGTCTACCATTATTATTTCACCGTGTTACAAACTATGTGACAAACTTAATATACCTCCTATCCTATGGGATGGGGTATAAACATGTAACACACAGACGGACGGACGGGAAATATAGATGTGCTTTTTTTGTCGATCATGAGCCTAACGAGCCTTCTTAGTTTACCATTATTGTTTCACAGTCCCCATGATTAAGACATGTCCGTCCGTCCATCTGTCCGTATGTGTGAAGTTGTTTTAAGGTCTTTAAAATTGAGCTAAAAAAGTTGTTGAAACTGGTTGAAGCGTCGCTTGTTTCTCATTTCGTACAGACAAATTATAAAAATTGATAAGATGCGCCCCCAGCTACGACCACAATTAACTTGGATGTCAGATACCATCTTAAATTAGAAAATACTTTTTGGTTAAATAAGACTAGGTGTAGGAACTCGAATTTTCAGAGCAATAGTGACAAAAAATACTATTGACCATGCCCACTTTTAACAAGGAAGAACTTTAGAAATTTTATTTCTCGGGAAATTCATTCTAATTCGAACAAAAATTGTATGACAAGTATTAAGGATTTTACATTATACCACGGCACGTTTCGGGGAAGTTCGAACAAATTGCAACTGACCTTTTATATGTAGGGGAAGAATGGCAGCTGTTATCACCGGCAGTCAGCCTCTGCAAGAAATGTTTGTGGAGTGAAGCGACTTGGTGTGGCGGCTGGTTGTGGGGAAAAGAACTGCATGGTTTAAGACTCCTGGAGTTCGAATAGCCATCAGAGAAAAGAAGAGAGCCTATATTGTGCGGAATCAATGTAGGAACTCTATTTTTCGAGTCCGGTACACTGAGGAGCGAAGATCTTCCAATATGGTGGTCAGAACAGCCAAAGAGCAGACACGGAAAAAGTTCGGCGAGATGTTGGAGCACGATTACAGATCATCTGCAAACAAGACATTTTGGCAGACTATCGCCGGCTAAAAGGAAGGAAGTTGAATAGCGTTTAAGGGGTGAAATTCAAAGACGGTACACTTTTTTCAAATGACATCGACGTCTTACGCATATGGAAGGATCACTTTTTCGAAACTGCTCAATCACAACCGATCAGCTTTTTACTCTTAAGGTTATTCTTGAAAAGGCCTAGTAATATGCGAAACCGGTCTACGCGTGTTTTGTAGGTTTGGAAAAGGCCAGTGACCGGGTTCCTCGAAATAAACTCTGGAGAGCTTTGCAGGACCTTGCACTGAGTGAGACTCTTATGAGAGCTTCGGTCTGTGTATGGGAAGTGCACAAGCTGTGTTCGGATGAATGGCGTCAAAACTCAACCTTTTGATGTGTGCGTTGGACTTCGCCAGGGCTGTGTTCTATCGCCTCTCCTTTTCATAGCATATCTGGACTGGATGGTGAACCGCAGTCTTGATGAGGAATCTTTCGAAATGGCTGGCGTCAGGATAAGCCATTTGCTTTTCGCAGATGATTTAACTGTCCTGGCATCGTCCAAGCAGGAACTTTGGTGGCCATATTTGGTGAGGCGGGGATGAAGGTAAACGTGAGAAAATCCGAAGTGATGGTTGTTTTCCGAACTCCTGTGCAATGTACCCCGCACATAGATGGAATCTCATTGAAACAGGTAAGGACGTTTAAGTATCTCGTGGTCTTTTTCACGAAAGACCCGCCTGGGAATCACGCCTGCGTCTCTTTAGTTGGTGGCAGAGGATCGGGAACGATGGAGCGACCATTTAGCTGCTCTCGCTTCGCGGCCCTTCTAAGGATAAGCGGTCACCGAAAATGATGATGATGACTTTATACCATTTATACCATTTGCTGAGTATGTTACAAAAAAGCATTAAGTTTCACCTTCTAGGCACGTTTTTATGACTCTAACGAAATTAGAATTATTTGATTTTAATTTTCATCCCACGCTCATTTGAGAGCCCATTGAGGGCTTGCTCAATACAAATATTAATTAACATAATATAATAAATAATATATATAAATAAATAATATAATAAATAATATATGAACGCAGGCGAATTTTTTTTAAATTTTATGCTACAGAGTAAAGAGATAGTGGGGTATTTAGAAGTTCGTTACAGATGAGCTCTTGCTCTTGAGACTATCGCTGCCAATTTATCGGGACCATGAGAGTAATATTTTTTAAGAATTATGACTGCAGTTTCCCAAGTAGGTACTTAAAGTTGGCATTGGATCCAGGTTCGGATTAGTTGACTGGTAATGCTTGCTTAAAGAATTCAGCGAAGAGGTTGCTAGTTCTATTGGTGTGTGCAGGGGGCGATTTTAAGTTTAGCGCCAACTTAACTCCAAAAGTATACCAAACGGCTCATTACCTATACATACGCTATATAGTGACTAACAGGTGGAGGGCAAGAAGCATATGCGTTTGCAGTGACAGCCAAGCCGCTCTAAATGCTTTGCTCAATCCTCTTACCTCGTCCAAGATAGTGCTCTAACTCAAGCATTCGTTGAACTTAGTCGCAACGCTAAATGCAGTGAATCTTGTTTGCGTCCCAGGTCACACTGGTATCCAGGGAAATGAGATCTCTGATGAGCTTGCCAAACTGGGCTCCGAAGAAGTTTTCTCAGGACCCTAACCTGCTTTAGGCCTGCCTGTATCTGTTGTCACGTCTGCCATTGATACTTGCGGTTGAATCGGTTGTTTTCAAGAAACATTTGGATTTCGAGCTGTCCTTTTTATACTTTCTTAGCAGATTTGAAGGCTAAGCTCCTTTTAGAACGTATATTTCTCAAATCAGTGAAGAAAACAACTTAAGGTTTGGCATTCTTGAGTTTATGTATTTTAACGGGAAATCTATGTGTAGTAAACGGCTATATGAAATTATTCTTTTTGAAATTTCGTTAATTTTTTTTTAATGCACTTTGTACTTAAAATTTTTGTAGTTATCACCACACTTTCTTATCGATTATTGTATAAAACACGATTTTTTTACCGCGTTTTTATTTTAATTGTAAGCTTCGAGAAAAATAAGTTAAAAATTTGAGAAGTTAGATAATAATAAATAAAATAATAAGAATGCAACTTTAAACTCTTTACTCTTTTATTTTGATCAAACAACACATGATCAGCGGCCAGTATCACCGTTAAGATATCAAGATTAAAAAAATTCTTTGATAAAAGTGTGATTCTTATTTTTCACCCCTAGCGGTCAAACTAGAAATTTGTGAAGACCTATACATTTTGATAGCTGGCCGTGGTTGTCATTTGCCAAACGAGTACGAAAATTATAAGATTCCAAAAGATATTTTCGTTTTATTTTGCCTTTTATAAAAGTACAAACTTTATTTCCACAAATCTGTTTGGTGCCATGCATGATAAAATATTCTCTTATTCATCGAAGGCAGATCAAAGCTTTGTAAGCTTGATAGCTTGCCAACTTTTGAGAGCTGTGTTGGCGCCTTAAGGTCTTCATCTATTCCAACTTTCACCGCCCGGTACCTACTTTGAGCATTTTGACTTTTGTCATCATCGAAAGCATAGTCGAAGAGGCTAAATTGTTATTATGCATTGTTCCTATTTGTTATTCGAAAATGGGTCCAAACTGCAGTTCTAAAACTGGGTCTATCCCCATCCCCAATGGATATCTGGGTCTTTTTTCCTTTTTCAGACGGACGAACTATTTTAATCGAATAATGTGGGAAGCGCGACACAAGCAAAAATAATTTTTCCGCACCGGATGAATCATAATGACGGTTGAAATGCGCTTCATAAGACAACGTTTTGAAAAATCATAGATTTATCGAAAAAAAAGATCTTCATATCAGTAAAAAAGGTTACCACACCATGTATAGGGGTTGGAACCTAATTAACAACTCACCCGCTCTGTTTCGTAAGCCATAGTTTAATAAAAACAAAAAAAAACGATATACTTTAAATAGGTCCAGTTTAAATTGAGGAGCCGCGTGCTAGTCAGCGTCACACTTTATGCCGAAACTCAAACTTCCTTACTGAACTAAAACACTAGCAGTTATTCATATTATTCTTTCTATACAACGCATACATATGTATTAACTATTAAGACATAAATTCATGAAAGAGAAATTTCAATATACTGACAAGAACAATGACAATCCACATGCAATTGGGAGTTCTAATTATCGTAAGACCGCAATTTCATTTGGTGTAGGTAGATAGGTATATAAGATAGGTTTAAAAAATAATCAGCCCAAGAAACCGCAGATACAAACACACTGCCAGAGAATGGTTATTTTCGAAAATTTCAAATTTGCAAGAAAACCCTTGCTGATAAAATTTTATTACCGTTTAACTAAAACAATGTAGAAGTTCCCAGAAGAACCTGAGAAAAGACAATTTAGAAATGCGGAAGGAGAAAAAATTCAGTGCTGAGTCTTTGAATTCGTTCTCAGATCGTCTTGCACTTTTTCGTATCGCTAAAGCTTAATTAAAAGATCATTTGTATAATCAGACAACTAATTAAGTAATTAGGTGCTTACCTTGACTAGCCTTAAATTTCGTGGAAACTCTATCTGGACACATTTCCGCTGCAATATAAGATAAGCTGGAGATAAGCTCAGATAACGCTGGGTCGTATGAGAGCAACAGATGCAGATAATTATTGTTGCTCGTTTAAGTAAGCTCTAAGGGCTCTTATAAGGCTCATTGTACCCGGTGTTCAATCCGGTATCTATCATGCCCGGTTTCACAGTGACTTATAATACAATCTTTAGACTGTTGCCAACGTCCACCGGCTAGTTTGATCGTGTATTGATCTATAAGGCTTTTGGCTATGTTGAAAGGGAGATAAAGCCGTCGGTCAGCCATCGTTATGTCCAAATCAGAACCTTTCCTTGCCAGTTCGTCTGCCATTTCTATCTATCAGTGTACGTGATAACAAAATTATTTTTTCGCTCGTGTAAGATCCGTCTTTAACAACTTACTTATGTGTTTATAATGCATAGTGCGCTATCTATATCAAAGTGCAATTTTAATTTATCAGAAACCATAAAACCCCTCGATTTCCTACTATACATACTTCAGTTTTCCGTGATATAGTACGCGCGTGTCTTATTGTTAGTCATTTGTTTTCCTATATTTAACCCAATTATGCCAGCAGACTTCTATACCAGTCACTTCTATAACCATCACTAACCCGTGAGTATAAGTGCTACACAGATGTTACAGTTCGTAAAACGGACCGTTGAATACCCCCTCCTATCCCACATTGTAACGGGTGATTTTTTAGCTGGTTTGGTTTTGGCAACACTGGTTTTGACAGCTGACGTGTGTTTAGTACCTTGTGTCACTGTCAAACAGCTTCAGTTTGGTTTGCAATTTAACCATGGATCGTCTTACAAATGAACAACGCTTGCAAATTATTGAATTTTACTATCAAAATTCGTGCTCGGTTCGAAATGTTCATCGCGCGCTGCTTCCATTTTATGGTCGGCATTCTCGACCTTCTGAGCAGTCTATTCGAAAGATTGTGACCAAATTTCGCACCAAATTTACTTTGTTGGACATTAAACCACCAACACGTTTACGTACTGTGCGTAGTGAAGAAAATATTGCGGCCGTATCAGCTAGTGTGACAGAAGACCGCGAAATGTCGATTCGGCGCCGTTCCCAGCAGTTAGGCCTTTGTTACAGCACTACGTGGAAAATTTTGCGAAAGGATTTGGGCGTAAAGCCTTTTAAGATACAGCTGGTGCAAGAACTAAAGCCAGCCGACCTACCACAACGCCGAATTTTTGGTGAATGGGCTCTTGGAAAGCTGGCCGAGGATCCGCTTTTTTATCGAAAAATTGTGTTCAGCGATGAGCCTCATTTTTGGTTGAATGGGTACGTAAATAAGCAAAATTGCTGCATTTGGAGTGAAGATCAGCCAGAAGCATTGCAACAGCTACCAATGCATCCCGAAAAAGCCACTGTTTGGTGCGGTTTATGGGCCGGCGGCATTATTGGGCCATATTTCTTCAAAGATGATGCGAATCGCATCGCACTTGCATGATATGTGGTTTCAACAAGACGGTGCCACATGCCACACAGCACGCGAAACAATGGCGCAATTGCGAGGCGAGTTTGGTGAACAGTTAATTTCACGTTTCGGGCCGGTCAATTGGCCGCCTAGATCGTGCGATTTGACACCATTAGATTATTTTTTGTGGGGGTATGTCAAGGCTTATGTCTATAGGGACAAGCCCGCTTCGATTGACGCACTGGAAGCCAACATCCATGCATTCATTCGTGAGATACCGGCCGATATGTGTGAAAGAGTATGCCAAAATTGGACTCAGCGGATGGGCTACCTGAGACGCAGCCGCGGTCAACATTTGAATAAAATTATCTTTAAACATTAAATTGCAAGGTTCAAACTATCGATTCGAATAAATATTTCATTAACTTTTTCGAATTTTTTGTGCTTTTTTTTAAAAAAAGTTCTCAACCTCTTAAAAAATCACCCGTTAAAATGTTGATGCTAATGTTATTTTTTGAAATTTTACAAGTAGTACAAACTTCAAAAAGTGGCGTGGTCCAACCGCCTCTTGTTACAAACAATATTAGCATAGATATTTCCATAAGTTAGACTTAAATGTACGTAAAAATTCAATTTTTCGGTTCAAATTCAATATTTTTGTAAACCGACTACCCTAAAGGGCGCGCGGCTAAAAACTTTGTATGAACGAAATCTAAAATAAAGCCTCGCTTACCTTACCAGATTTCATTCTTTTCAAAATTAGCTAGACTTGAGGAAAGTCGAAATTACGTTTTTATGGAACATTTAAGGCTTTTCTTTAATTCTGCCTCCAAATGTGCACTTATTGCGTTCTTCACATAATATTTTAGCAAAATTTTTTCGATTTGGAACAAAAATATTGAAAAAATTACCCTTTAAATCGATACCACGCTCACTAGAAAAGGTAAACTTACTTATTTAAAATTTAAGATTAGACTTTTAAGTATTTTTACCATAACAAGTGGGAAAGTGCAACAGTGCCTATGCAAAACCTTCAGTCCATCTACGACAGATTGCAAAATACCCGACCATAACACAAAAAAACTGGCACGCCTCCAAAAAGTGGGCGGGATATAAAAATATAATTGAAGTTTTTTCTTAATCCTAAATGAAATTTAGAAGTTTTATTTTGTATGCTTTCCTTAATCAGGCCTAAGTTCAGAAGAAATCAAAATTTTTCGGTAAAATTCAAGTAAGTTTTTTAAGTTCTGCCTCCAAATCTGGATGATGCCCTTCAGTTCGTCTGCGACGGATTGAAAAATTCCCTACGCTACCTTAAAAGGAAATTGCCGCGCCCACAAAAAGTGGTCCAGATGTAAAAATGCAACTGTTCTGAATACTTTATGCAAGGTAGTTACTTACATTTTGGACTAAAACTCCACGTTTTTAGGTAAAATAAATCAGTTTTTTTGAAGCCACAGCCACAAAAGTGGGCGGAGGCATATACTTTATATACAAAAAAGGAAATGCTTATGTCACAATTTGTTGTCAAATTACGTACATATTAAATGAAAAACAGTCATTTTAAACAAATATTGCTTTAAAAGTGGGCGTGGTCAAAGTAAAGGCCAAACTTTTTCTGATACCTTAAAGACAATTACAAAGCAATGTCATATGTCAAACGTCAGTGTGCTAACACCGTTGTTACAAAGCTAGAATTTGGAAAAACCTGTCTGTGGGCGGATTCAACTAATTTTCAAACTTATCAACTTTCAGCTCTCTAGCTTAAAATTTAAGGTTTAAAAGTTGTATACATACGGGCGGACGGACGAACGATCGATTGCCTGTTGCATTACACAAAAGAGCAAAACCAAAGGTCTGGAAAAAAAAGTCAATTTAAATGTAATGCGATCCACCGGATAGGTTTCGTGGAGGACTTAGCTTACCTTAGTGCTTAACTCGGTGTTAAATATTGTTTGATTATTTATAAAGTATTAAATATTATGAAATCATCTATGAAATCAATCTAAGGACGGTACAGTTCTTTCAAATGAGAGCGATGTCTTGCGCAGATGGAGAGAGCACTTTTCGGAGTTGCTCAACCCCCAACAGGGCACTGAAGATGGCATTCCCACTGCTTACGAGATAAGGGCGGAGAATAGTCCCACAGGAGACGAAGTCACTAAAGCGATTAAAGTTGGCAAGTCTGCTGGAGTTGATGAAATCCGGCCAGAAACGTGTTAAATGGCTAACACGTGTCATTAAGGTGGCCTGGGATAGCGGGAAGGCGTCTAGCGATTGGCAAACGGGAGTTATAGTGCCCATTTTCAAAAAAGAGAACAGGAGAAATTGCGCCAACTATAGGGGCATATCGCTCTTGAGTCTTCCGGGAAAAGTATTCGCGAAGGTGTTAGAAACGCGTTCCAGAGCTGTAATCGAGCCTTTGTTGAGGGAAGAACAGTGCGGCTTTCGGCCTGGCAGAGGCACAACCGACCAGCTTTTTCCTCTGAAGGTTATTCCTGAAAAGGCCTGGGAATATGCCAAACTGGTCTATGCGTGTTTTGTAGATCTGGAAAAGGCGTATGACCGAGTCCCTCGGGATTCACTGTGGAGAGTTTTGCAGGACTATGCGCTGAGTGGGCCTCTTCTGAGAGCCACCCAGTCTTTGTATGGAAACTGCAGAAGCTGTGTACGGATAAATGGCGTCAAATCCCGTCCTTTTGATGTGCGCGTTGGACTTCGCCAGGGCTGTGTTCTGTCGCCGCTCCTTTTCATAGCATATATGGACTGGATGGTGAGGCGCAGTCTTGGCGCGCAATGTTTCGAATTGGCTGACATCAAGATGAGCCTGATCTGCTTTTTGCAGATGATTTGGCCATCCTTGCATCATCCAAAGAGGAACTTCAACGAGCACTGGATAGGTTTGCAGCCGTCTGTGGTGATGCTGGGATGAAAGTAAACGTGAACAAATCGGAAGTGATGGTTGTTTCCCGAACTCCTGTGCAGTGTACTCTGCACATAAATGGAGTTCCATTAAAACAGGTGGAGGAGTTTAACGAAATATGGAAGGAGTGATACTGAGTTGTCCTGTAAAATTGGCCAAGCTGGAGCAATAGTAAAGGAACTGCGCCGGCCGGTCATCAGGAAAGCTGAGCTAAGAGTGAAAGCAAAGATCTCAGTTTTTAATTCAGTGTTCGTTCCGACCCTCATCTATGGTCATGAAATTTGGGTAATGACCGAAAAAATTAGATGGCGGGTACAAGCTGCCGAAATGGGATTCCTGAGGTGCGTTGCTAGTGCTGCTCTAAGGGACAGAGTGAGAAACGTCATTATTCGTGGGAATCTTAATGTTGAGCGGCTACTTCTCCGAGTGGAGCGATCGATTCTTCGATGGTTTGGACACATTGTCCGCATGCCCCATGACAGACTTCCTGGACAGGTCATGCTAGCCGAGATGTACCATTTAGCCACCCTCGCTCCCCGACCCTTTTAAAGGATAAGCGGCATCCGAAAATGATGATGATGATAATGAAATGCATAGTACATTCTGCCTTAATATTAAGTTTCTTTTTTATTTATGTATCTACAGGGTGGCAAATAACTTTGTCTTTTAAAAAATGCTACAAATGATTTTTTAAGTGTTATAATTGTGCTTTCAAAATTCAGCTTCTCAAAATTTTTGCTGTTCAATGCTCTGCTTTTTAAAACTATGCTCCTCCAAAATCCTGACTGAGCATTAAAATTCTACTTATATTGCTTTTAAAGTAAACTTTTGACATTTTTGAAGCAAAGCAAAGGTTAAAAAAAAGTCCGTCAATTATGACCAAATGCGTCCATCGGCTTTTGTTAAAGGTTAACGTTATTATTATGCAGTTAGTGTAAAATTCTATTTGCTTATTACAATTATTTTTAGGTTTAATTTGGTTGATGCAAATAAGTGGCCCAGAAGTTACGATATATTTGCTAGCAGCGTCATTTTAGTTAGTCAATTAACAAAAGTATTTTCAAGCATATATACTTTTTTAAAAGTGCTTTTTTTTTAAATTTAAAAAATATGGGCACGCCCTTTATTATATTTGGAACGTTTCTGAGATAAAGGAAAGCATTGGCTACTTTTCTTATATTCTGCATATATAGATTTGTTTAATAAGAATAATTTATTTATTTATTTTTTAGCGCCATTTTTTATCTTAAAAATATCAAATGTCTCATGTATTCTCATTTCAACTGAAATTGTATATTTTTGACTACTTAACATTTACTGTAATATTTTTATTGAACTATTGAGAAATTATCAAAAAATTTATTTCGTTTGCTTAAAGAGGCTTAAAAAATTGAGCTTGGAAACGGCAATTTTGAAACATTTTTGATGCAGTTAGCTTGCCTTGTAAACGTTACATATTTTAACCATATTTATTAAAGATCGTCATAGCAGTTAAGATACTAGAAACTTTTAACGAAAACATTTCCGAAAATGTTTTTAGTAGTAGTCCAGCCGTCAAAGCGTAGTGAAAATTGGCTTTACGTTACAAAACACATATTAGCTATGCGGATTTTTTTTTATTCCTATGGTCTTGGGGTCAAACAAGATGAAAAAAAAAATTGACATTTCACGTATGATGCACAGTTTCAGATTTTTGATCAAAAAAAACTCAAAGAAAGTTTTTGGTCAATACCTCAAATCGCACCACGAAATTTCGGTGGAACCCTTCAGTTTCGAATTCATAAAAAAAATCGGAAAAAAATCGGAATCAAAAAAAAAAACCGCATATGTACATATTTTTTGTAACATGAAAATACGGTTTGAGGGGGCTATAAGTTTTTAAGCCAAATCTTCGGTATTTTAAGTTTGCTTTAGTTTTGCATAAGATTTCAGAAGATGGGCTTAGCCCTTATTTATTTCAAAAATATACTTTTTACCACTTGGGAGATAGAGGGGGCACATACGTTCTCAAGCGTGTTTCGGAAACCATTTACTATTTTGTGTTCACAATACTAAAAATTGTGAATACTCGTAGATAATGGTGTTGCGAATAATTATTGTGAAATTTCAAATTCATTTTCAATTTCCCTTATTCACTTATTAAATCTTCAAGTAATTCGCGCTACTTCAAAAAAACCGTGAAAAGTGGTTTTTATTATTAAATTAAATAACATTAAAAAAAATTAAGGTTGAAAACGACACTTAATAAAATAGATAACTTGTCCTGTATAATGTATAGCACCCGCTTCTACTTACATTATGAAGCAAGATCGTTCTTACCATGCACCTAGAATATTATAAAAATTCGTTTTCGAAAACTCTTTGATGCATCCAAGCCAAATTTCGATGTTTACCAAATCCTTAAAGTTCGCTATAGTTTTCCCCTCTAAAGCAAACAGACGAGCGAACGACGCACGGAGCGATACCGTAAGCGATTCTTTTTCCAATTTTTAAGTCAGCAAAAAACTAAGTTTAACCAGTGAGTAAGTGCTACAGTGTGTACGCAGAAGTTACAGTCCGTAAAACGGACCGTTGAATACCCCATCCTATCCCACATTGTAAAATGCTGATGGCATAGTTATTATTTGACATTTTATAAGTAATGCAAACTTCGAAAAGGGGCGTGGTCCAACCGCCCCTAATTACAAACTATTAATTATAAGATATTTCCACAGATATTTCCAAGTTACACCTAATTGTACGTAAAAAAGCAATTTTTTGTTTAAAATTCTATATTTTTGAAAAATCGACCCCTAAAAGGGGTAACTAAATCTGGACGGAAGTATTGTTTACCTAACCTGCTACTTCTTTTGTTTCATGCTTTCCTAAATTAGGCTCAAGAGTAGTCGAAATTAAGTTTTTCTGGAAAATTTTAGGTTATTCTTCAATTCTGCCTCAAAATGTGGGCGGGGCCCAAAGTCTTGTATGAACAAAATGTGGAAATAAGCGTTTTCTACATAAAATATTAAGCAATTTTTTTTCAATTTCGAGCAAAAATACTGAGTAAACTGCATTTGAAAATTTACCCTTAAAATAGATGCCACGCCCACTAGAGGAGGTTTACCAATTAAATTTGTCTTTTTTGTGTCTTATATTCTAAGAGATGCTAAATGTCAAATTTCAGCCTTTTAGAACGTCTTACAGTCTTAAAAAATCTGCAGGTAGTTACATATTTAGACCGATTGTGGGCGTGTCTTTGGGCGGATTTCAAAAATGTTACTATACAGTAGTACTGCACTTGTACTGCTTCGCATGACGTGCACCTGACGTACGAAGTTTCAGAACCCTAGCTCAAAATTTAAGGCCTAAAAACATGTGACACACAGACGGACGGACATGGCTCATTCAATTCAGAATTCGGTCTCGATCATATGCCCTTAAGGTCTTGGGGGTCGACCATTATTATTTCACCGTGCAACAAACTATGTGACAAACTTAATCTACCTCCTATCCTATGGGATGGGGTATAAAAAGGTAAAATGTCAGACCAGAAACGAGATAAATCTTTGGTAAATCGTTGGTAAAAGACGATAAGTGCCTCCAATTGCATAGATAAGCCAAAATAGTTATTTTTTAGTTTAAAATTTAAAATTAAATTTGTGTAAGCTCAATGAAAAAAAACACTCAATAAAACATGGGTTTATTTTAAAGCCTTCAATATAGTTTTGAACGCACTGTATACTTAAAACGGCTAATTTCTTAATGATATAAAGTATCACCGTTCTACGGCAGATGTTAATGCGAGTCTAAACACGCTCTCGAATCGTGTCGTCACACACATTTTTTAAACAGGAACATCAACTGCACTTATAATGTTAAAAGAAGAAAAATATTTTAATTTGTGTAGGTTTATCCGAAACTACAAAGTCCTACAACCGCACTCAACCGATAAAAGTTGAAGCTTTGTTTCATATCTTATAACCGCACGTGCCAGAAGCTGTCATGCGATTCTGCAGTGCTATATTCATCTCGCGTGTTAAAGCGCTATAAAAGTTTATTTAAATAAGGCATACGGTCATACTAGTTTATCTAACTGTGAGAGTACGCTTAATAACAGCTGAAGTCTTAAAAAGCTCAGCTCAACTAGGCGTTGCCTGGTGCAGAATCGCTACTCTACCTCACTTGTTTTCACCTAAGCCCATAACGATTTACCTGTGTATCTACAATATACCCAATATTCGCAGTTTTGAACTTACCTTGACTAATTTGCTTCTAGGTTTACAATAGTATCAACCGTACCTACGAACAGTGTAGATTCGTAGAAATTTCTTTGCAAACAATGTCGGTGCACAAAAAAAATAGAACGCAAATCACTCAAATATTGAAAGTAATAACGAGGTAGCTGCAACTGACAAACTATGCAGATGAGCAGAACTGCAAATGCTTTTATACAAATCACTAGAGGAAAAATCGGAAGCAAGTTGGAGACCGAATTCGTCATAATATCATTCAAAAAAGTGTAATAATTGTTGGGTAAATCATTTTCCTGGACTTGGATTCAATTGGGAATGAAACATTGAGTCATAAGCTTGTAGTAAGCTTCAACAATTTTAGATCCGTGTTGGAAACCCTCTTTTATTTCTAAGCCAGCTATTCTATGCAGAATTTTCTTTGCGATGCATCTGTGCATCTGACTAACGCATTGGATTTTGATAGTAAACATTTTTTTATGTTCCGTGGGATGTTCCCATTTCCATGTGTAAATTTTCATAGCCTGGGTAAGTACAAAGGGTACGTAATTTGAATGCATAGGTATACGTAAGCTGCTCGATAAGTCAGTGACTTTGCAATGATATGCTTGCTTTTGCTAAGCTTAATTTTTTTCAGTGTGATTATTTTTCAATTGATGACTTTTTTCACTCAGCAATTTTCTCATGTTTCCTTTTAAATATCCAAAGAAAATTATTCCGTTGGAGTCCCAAAAAAACACTGCTTTTACTTTCCCGGACTATGAAGCCATTTAGCATGTTTTAGAGCACATTTGCCTGTGTACGGCATATGATTCAAAGGTATGGCGAAAATGTTACATAGAGAAATAATAAGGTTAAACCCCCATAACGATCGAGACCACAAATTACTGAATAACTAGATATTCAACTTGCGTCGCTCTTACCCTCTAACTCCCATTTGTTTACGTTTTCTATAAAGCCTTTAAAGCCTTTTTAAAGCTTTAAATTTCCTTGTCGGTGAATACGTGTAAGAAGATACAACAACAATTTACCCTACGCGATCAGCTGATGTAAGAGCTGCAAAACGAAATTGCATGGAAATGACGAATTCATGAATTTACTCACATTTGTAAACAAATGTCAGAGAATGGGTAAATTCATCAATTTCAGCTTGTGGGCAAAGCTTTTACATGTCCGAAGTTGAATATCTAGTTATTCAATAATTTATGATCGAGACCGAATTCTGAGTCGAAAAAGCCATGCCCGTCCATTTGTATACATACTGCACCAATTTTTAGACCTTAAATTTTGCACTAGAGAGTTGAATAAGAAGTTACATAAGCACTTTGACTTGACATCCGAAGCAGAACAGATGTTAAAATTTTTCAGCTTCGCCAAAGGTCTAAAAATGCAACTACCTCTGGTAAAATTGAAAGACGTCGCGTCCTGAAATTTTGTATTTATCATCGAAAAAATACTTACTTACTTACTTAAGGTGGCGCTACAGTCCGGGGTGGACCTGGGCCTCAGCCAACAAGCTTCGCCAGCCAGCTCTGTCTCGAGCTAGCCGTCTCCAGTTACGCACGCGAAGTTGGCTGAGGTCCCCTTCCACCTGCGTGCGCCACCTGAGTCTCGGTGCTTCTCTACCGCGCCGTCCTTGCGGTGTGGATTCGAAGATTTTCCGGGCCGGTGCGTTGGTGTCCATCCGCTCTAGATGACCCAGCCATCATAAACGTTGTGTTTTGACTCTTTTGGCTAGGTCGGTATCGCTGTACAGCCCGTACAGTTCGATGTTATATCTCCTCCTCCACTCTCCGTCTATGCAGACGGGACCGTAAATCGTCCGAAGAATTTTTCTCTCGAAGCAGCCTAAAGTGTTTTTATCCGCCTTTGACAGGGTCCATGCTTCTGCACCGTAAAGCAGGACTGGGACGATGAGGGTCTTATACATGGACACTTTAGTTGCTCGAGAGAGGGCCTTGCTACTCAATTGCCTCCTTAGCCCAAAGAAACAGCGATTGGCAAGAGTTATCCTTCGTTTGATTTCAGCGCTGGTGTCATTGTCTGAATTTATAGCGGAACCCAGGTAGACAAAGTCTCTAACTACCTAAAAATTAAAGCTGTCGATGGTAATGTTTTGTCCAAGACGTCGGTGTTGGGAATCTTTTCTTGATGACAACAATCTTGGCTTTGCCCTCGTTGACTGCTTAACCCATATTCGTCACTTCTGTCCCAATACTCACGAAGGCTTCACTGACATCACGCTTTGTTCTACCGATTATGTCAATGTCGTCTGCGTATGCGAGTAGTTGAACGGACTTTTGAAAGATTGTACCTCTGGTGTTGGCGCGAGAGTTCTGCACAATTCTATCAAGTATGATGTTAAAGAAGTCGCATGACACCGCGTCGCCTTGTCTAAATCCTTTTTTGACATCAAGGGGGTCGGTGAGGTCTTTGCCGAACTTGACGGAACAGCGTGAGTTTTCTATCGTCATCCCGCACAGACTGACGAGTTTGGCAGGGATGCCAAAACTAGACATTGCGCTATATAGCTCGTCTCTATAGATGCTGTAATACGCGGCAAAATCATCGAAAAAATACATACGGTAAAATCGACGAACTTCCCCTGATGGGCGTGGCACAGGTTAAAAGAGTAATTTTTCAAATGCATTCTTCTATTTCTGTTCCAAATTCAAAAATTTTAACTAACGCACTGCCTACACAACTTTATTCTATATTTTTCTCATATGTACAAGATTTTGGGTAACGCCCACATTTAAAGCTAAAATTTGAGAAAAAACTTTCGATTTTCCAGAAAAACTTGGATTGTGACTTGGACTTTGTGGACGGCTGAAGTCGTTGACTGATAGGCACATATCAGTGTGGCCTTAGGCCAGGAAAGTCCACCATCGATCCAGAAAAACCCGGGAATTTACCACCTTTTCATCGATTTCAAGGCAGCGTATGAAAGCATTTGTAGACCTGAGCTATATAGAACAATGTCTAGTTGTGGCATCCCTGCCAAACTAGTGCAGGATGACGATGCAAAACTTACGCTGTTACGTCAAGGTCTTTAAGGACCTCACCGAACCATTTGAAGTAAAAAAAAGGATTTAGACAAGACGACGCGCTGTCATTTGACTTCTTTAACATTCTTCAAAAATTGTGCAAAACTCCCGCGCCAACACCAGAGGTTCAATATTTTAAAAAACCCGTTCAATTACTCGCATACACAGGCGACATAATTGGAAGAACAAAGCGTGATATCAGTAAATCCTTTGTGAGTATTGATTCGTCTTGAACAGAACATCACCATAGACAGCTATCACTTTGAGATAGTAAGGGACTTTGTCTACCTGGGTTCCGCTATTAATTCAGACAATGACAGCGCTGAAATGAAACGAAGGATAACTCTTGCCAATCGCTCTTTCTTTCGGCTAAGAAGGCAATTTAGTAGCAAGGTCCTCTCTCGAGCTACTAAATTGACCATTTATAAGACCCACATCATCCCAGTTCTGCTTTACAGTGCAGAAGCATAGACCCCGTCAAAGGCGGCTGCAAACATTTTAGGCTGCTTCGAGCGGAAAATTCCTCGAACGGTTTACGGTCCCATCTGCATAGACTGAGAGTGGAGGAGAAGTTTATATAACATCGAAATGTACGAGCTGTACAGCGACACCGACCTAGCCAGAAGAGTCAAAATAAAACGGCTACGATGGCGCTGGGTCATCTAGAGCGGATGGACATCAACGTCCCAGCCCTGAAAATCTTTGAATCCAGCCCCGCAGGGACGGCGCAGAGGAGCACCGAGACTCCTGAGGCGCATGAAAGTGGAAGGGAACCTCAGCCAACCTGGCGTGCGAAACTGGAAACTAGCTGAAGACAGAGCTGGTTGGCGAAGCATGTTGGCTGACGCCCAGGCCACCCCGGACTCACCCCGCAAGTAAGTAGAGCACCTATGATTAATATTCTGTAAAGTAAACCTGCCCCAACACGAAAAATTTAAGCTTAGAGCAAGTAAGGGAACCAGCTTTTTTCTTGTCCATTTCAAGTTCAGATCAGTATTAAGATCACGTTTTTGGTCACAGAAATCGTGGGTCAGAAGTATGATTACGAGCCATGAAGTCCTTTGGGGTTGTTAGCCCTAATAAGGTTGCCTAAAGAGATTAAAACGAGTCTGATCGATCATGATCGAACACAAAAAAATATTTTTCTGATTGTTCGTACTCGTTCGATTTTTCTGTATACTCGCTTTGTGTGTGCCGCGAGTAGAATTTGCTTGCAAGCGGTACATCCCACTGACTCGTATACTCGCAAGTAACTCGCTTCTGTGTACCGAATGTTCAAAAAGGCTCGTGGCACATACACAAAAGTATTCGAATGTTTTCAAACAGAACCGATCTTTTCGATCAATACTTTTGTTCGTACATTATGAGGATGATCGTATTGATCGTTTGGTTTTTTCCTTGAGAAATTAAGATCTGCGTGTGTGCATGTTCTTTGCAGGTTTTTTGAAGTAGGTAGATAGCTAAATTGAAATACCTAGTTGTAGCATAGGTAGTTCTAGGAAAAGGCCCGAAAAGTAATAATTATGGGTAGGTAGGCAACGGTATATAAATTTTGGATTAGTGAATGAATGAAAATATGTGTAAGATGCGTATTTCCAATTTAATGTCAAAATGAATGTCAAATTAATGACAAAATGTATTTTCCAAAAGGCGTAGGGGTATAATATTTACCTAGTGGATTTATTGCATCATTGTTCAGCTATGTAAATTAGCTAGGAGTACTTGTGAATATAGGTATAGGTAGATGTAAGTACCTAACCTGTGCTTGTACGATTTTTTCGGGTAGGTAGTTTTAGCAGTAGCCATTTTATATCGCAGCTTTGCTTTTGATTTCTCTTCTTGGAAAACCTACATACACATAGTTTGGTGCTCTCCTTTGCAGGGCCTAGGAAATCTCGGAGTTTATAAGTATTTCAGGGTGACGCCCGGTCGTAAAATAATGGCAATTATTTGGTTAGAAACACTTAAAATTTTGCAATTGCAATAAAAGTGTTAGGCTAGGTAGATTAAATAATTATTTTGGTTTTTCCTGAGGCTTGACCCTTTTTATGAAAAACTCCTAGCCTTAACATCGGCGGTCGTCGGCGGTATACCGTCAACTTCAGCTGCATCAGAACGCGCATTTTCGCAGGCAGGAAGCATCATATGCGAACGCACAAGCATAGAACCGGGAACAGTTATTCAATTCAAATTTAAAAATTAATGATGTTTCATTTTTCTATGATGACTTAGAATAAATGTCAAATTAATGTATACATATGCCTAACTATTGAATTCTCTTTTTTTCAATGGACTTCACTTATTCTGTTTATCTAAAAAAAAACTTATTTGTGAAACTGACAGTCAAAACAATAGTCGACACACATTAAATAATTCAACTCACACCTGCATGACAAAAAGAAGTGCTACCACCATTTCATTGTAAATAGCCTATCTAGCTAGATCCATTCCACACAGAAATTAACAAAGGGATCAAACGAGCAAACATTCCCCTAAAACCTGATGGCCGATCAGTACACTCGCAAACAAGGTACTCGCACTTATTGGAACTCGTTTGTACTGGTTTTGAAAAATAATCGTTTGGATCGTTCGTTTTCGTGGAAATACTCGCTTTGTACCGTTTGCGGTACAAAAGTGCTCGCGAGCCTTTTGAGTATACATACTCGGTTTAATCGTACTCGTTTTTTCGAACGAGTATTCCATCACGGCGGACATTTTTTGGTTCGTTTTAATCTCTCTTGGCTACCGAGACTTGATATGGAGAGTAGCGCAGCAAACTAGTACAAAGCCTACAGAATTTGGCAACAAATAAAATCAATTCGAAAGGGCGTCTGTTATTCAGATTAGGACCGACTGATTTTTCTACCCTGGCAGCGGGATACAAAGGAAGCCTCCCTCTTCTTTCTTTACCTCTGCTGGTTTAACTGTGCTTGTTACTGTTTTGCCTTTTAAGGCACAGTACTTGCGACAGAATAATTTCGTGCTTGAAAACAGGCTTCTCTGTTCTTTTATGTGTACGGCTCAGCAGCATCGGCTTGTGGATCGTGTTTTCCCTTTTCTCCTCATTTTATCTTATATCTTTCTACGACTTTTTAGACTATTGTTATCTATAACTTCTAAACTTTATTTCAATTAGTTCAACAATTTAGTTGTAGAGTTATAAGGTGTTTTTTCTTTTTGAGTTTTATCCTGTTTATAATCGATGTTGCGTAGTTCAGCGTATTAAAAACGTCGTCTTCTAAATTAAGTCCGGTGATTAATAAAAGCACGTTCGGAATCAGGACGCTCAAATCTATATAGATTAAGATACAAAGAAAAAACAAATACAACATTCTCAACTTTAACCGGAACAAGCAAGGTGTTACACTTTTTCTTCGCTCGCGCTCGCGGATGTAAACAATTTATCGAAAACTAAAAGCTAGCGGCGAAAAAGTGAAACAACACAGCAAGTTGTTTCTGTGCTTCCCGACTGCTCAGCAAGGGGGTGTGTTCCGAGAACAGATGATTGATACGCGATAAGATGCTTAATGATTTTTGTACGTGGATTTAAATGGGCGCCAGCTGTTTTATAAGTAAAATAGCAAAACTGTAGGTTCCCAGCTGAAAATGATTAGGTCCGATCAAAAGAATAACACAATGGTTTAGGTCGTTATAAACGTTCTAAGACGAACGAAGGCGATTTATTAAAAGAAGTTAAGGTTAAAGAATTGGCCAATAAATCACAGCAAGAACTTTTCAAACAGATTGGTACCGCAAACAAAGAGAAGCAACGCAAACAAGGAAATGGCCGAATGAAATAAAATGAAAAGGTAAACAATTTTATCAATGTCGCCGCACAAAGATAATGGCTCACTATATTAACACGTCCCGATTGCAAAAAGGTGAAAACTAAAAAAACTTATCAATGTCGCCGCACAAAGATAATGGCTCACTATATTAACACGTCCCGATTGCAAAAAGGTGAAAACTAAAAAAGTCGCGCGTCCCGTCTTTTCCAGGGGATTTTCCCGAAACGAAAGTCAACTAGTCAAATAGGTATACAATCTTCTTCACAATAAACACAAACGCAAATCTCGTCAAAACCTCTACTTTTCCTTTTCTCCCTTCAGTTCCTTTTTCCTTTTCCTTTTTGTAACTCCTGTTTTCGTCCTTTCTCCTGGATCTTTTAGCTATCCTTTCTCGGGATCTTTTCTTCCAAACTCAAAAACCTTTTATTCCTCCAGCTCTCTTTTCTCAAAACCTCCTCCAAACTTGCTAGGTAAACCAGAAGTGATTCACCCAAGCTTGGCTTGGCTTTTTCCCAAACAAACCATGACTCATTCACACACACATTCAACCAATCCTCTCATTCCGGTACAGTGGCTATCGGGCACGGCGTTTCAAGCCACGCTCAGCTCTTTGCTGGGCATGCTTGCCGTTATTGAAGCCCAGCTGCATTTCTCTCACACAAAAATTCGTACCGATTCGCCCCACTGCGAATTAAGGGTAGAATTCAAAGCCGAACCGAAAAGAGAGCATTCAGTGATCCATAACATTTAACTCTATTCTCAGAAGGAGAAAAGGGTTATACATTTTAATAAGGAGAACGAAGAAGGAACTACCATACTCAACTCGCGATATACTACACTACCCTAGTGGACTTTCGCGCAGATTTGGGGAAGGGGACTCTACCTATAGTAAGCCATTCTTTACAAATTCAGAATTTAACAAGATGGGCCCTCGGCCATTGCTGATCTTCGCTCTGGGTGGATATAAATCTCGGGTTACGATAGGCAAATGCACTCTGCATTCTCTGGCCCGCACACTTGAGCTCTTTGGTATTTGAGCTCTGCTTGTTTGATGGTGACTCATCGGCATCAGGTCAATCGCCGGGCATTGTGGCAACGAGGGTTCTAGTCTATGCGACTCGCTCACGTTTTTTTTTGGATGAACTAGAGTCTCCAGACCGTCCATCTGGCTCTTAGTTGAATCGCCCGTTGGGAGCATTCTGACAGTCCGTCTTGCTCCTAGAAACCTATATGGATGAAAAGAGGGAACACAAGTGGGAGAAGAAAGACGGGGAAGCCCAAAAAGGTGAATAGGAAGGAGAGGACCAAAAGGACAGACAAAGAGCTTCTTTGTTGCGCGATTTTTGACCGCAACAAAGGAACTTAGGCTAGTCAAACTAGGATAACCTATAACTTCATTTTCATAATAAAATTACAATTTTCGATTATTTTTTTTTTAAATAATCTGTTATTGAACACAATACTCGTTAAAAAAAAAACTTTATTAACAAAAACTATTTAACGAAATTCATAAAGTATATGTAAAAACAGAACGTTTAAAAAAGTACACAAAACCGCAAACTAAATTAAAAACTCAATAGAAACAAAACAAAAAGAAAAATTGTTAAAAGTAAGGCTCATTAAAAACCGCACAGCTTAAAAAAAGATTCACTCATTTAATCCATAGTGATGTGTAAAAGTCATTTATATTGCTTGTACTAAATTGTTATTCGAAAGTACGACTTTGATTCGTAATATCCTTGTTTTTGTATGATTTGTGGTTTATCTCTGAAACATAAAAAACTTCTTAAATTGAAAGGAAACTTGATAGAGTTGACCATTCTTACATGACATCGCCATAAAAGTGTACATTTTCACTCCTTAGAAAAGTTCCAGCGTATGGTACTCGAACAAATGTTTTGAGGTATTCAGGAACATTCTAGAAAAGAAAGAAAGTTAAAGAGAAGATTAAGGATTATTGATGAACACTTGTGACCCCACCAATACTTTATACGAGCGCTAATTCGCCAAGCAACTATCTATCATAAAGTTTCGATTTCACTCTCTCTAGGGCTTTAGTTAAGGCTGCCATTGAATGAAATCCTTAAAAAATTTCATTACGTTACATTGGGTCATAACCTTTCTGCCTCAAAACACTCAATTGTAGAAACCAAAATATTACACAGATGTAAAACAAAAAAAAAATAGTTGTTCAAAGTACCTACTTAGAACTTATTTGTTATAACGTAAAAGGGTGTTTCCACCGCACATAAAACAGAAATTAAGGTAGGAAGGTTAAAAGTTAAGCCCAAAGTGCTTCCACCAGAAACGGGGAGATAAACTTGTCGTATGCTTTAATTTTTGACATTTCTCAATGACGTCCTGTTGTCTGATAACAATGTCTGATCGTCACGTCCTCTGCGCATCTCCTTGAAAACGTGAGCTTTTTTGGCTTTCGGGCAACTCAGATTTCAAAATAATCAAATTTATATATCATTTCCACCGATTTTTTTAATCTACAAAACACCGTCAAAAACTGCTTAGGGAAATAACCACAGGCGAAATTATTTGATATAGAGAAAAGCCTCACTGTTTTTGAAATTAACTTTCCACGTTAAGTGGGAAATAAATTCTAAAGAAATTTGATATACTTTATTTTTATTTATCGTAAAAATAAATAAAATCAATTGGAAAAGTGCAACTTTAAAAACTTCAGTCCACCTGTTATGGATTACCCTACCCTACCAAAAATGGAAACTGCCACTTTCCATAAAGTTGAATGCTTTATACACGCTTTATACATGCTTTACGCCACCTTTTTAACTCAAAAAATCACTTTTTTAACGCCACGCTCACAAAAGTGGGCGGAGGGATATACTATATACACAAAAAGTAGAAAATGCTAATATCTATAACTTTTAGTCAAATTTCATACATATTTATTGAAAAACACTCAATTTAAGCTAAAATCGAGGACGAGGTCAATGAAAAGGCCAAACTTTTTCTGCCACCTCAAAACTACCGAAACTGAGTGTGCTAGCACCATTGTAACATAGCTAAAATTAAAAAAATAAATAAATTAGAGGAGGTCGCACGTACAGGCCTGTAGTGGGCGCACCTGTGGGCGGATTCAGCTTATTTTCAAACTTGATCTGAAGGACTGGATTTCCAGCTAATACACTAACTTTCAGCTCTCTACCTTAAAATTTAAGGCCTAAAAGTTGTTTACATACGGACGGACGGACTGACGGACGAACATGGCTTAATCGATTCCCCTGTCAGTCCCATTCATGTCTCTTAAAGATCTAAGGGCTCTACGGTGGTTATTTCACTGCGTTACAAACTATACAACAATCTTAATGTACCCTGGGTACTGGGTAGGGTATAAATAAATCTGTAACGGTTGCTCTTAACATTTTCTAGTAAAGTTAAGTTAGGGTCAACTGAGGAATATTGGCAAATAATTCATAGACTAGTGCATATGAACCATAATGTCAAGTTTGTACAGTGTTTTTGTTTGCTATGACGGTATTAATACCCAAAAAAGGAAATCAACTCAAAAATATGTATCGTAATCAATCACCTTTTCTTCATCTTTTGTAGGAAATATCTCAGTTATACTGGCATTCTCTAGACATTTGACAAGTCTAACTGCTTCGTTCGGTGAATCGAGGCACTTAAGGATACGCCAAATTTCCTTATCAGTTAGTTTGAGGAAAGCTTCTTTGTCCTTACTGCGTATATCTCGTATTTTAATACTGAAAAAAAGAAGTTATTTTGAAACAGAATTTATTCTTTACAAGAAAGTTATAATAACCCCTCTATACGCTGTAAGTTGATTTCATTCTCAGATATTAAGTGATGGAGTATATTTTCGAAACAGCACGCATGAGGCATTTGGTAAAAGGCTATGTGAAACGTAGCCCTAGCTTCGAAAATGTTGTAAATTTTCTGAAAATCACAAAAACGATACTCGATGTGACAACGATCGGAGCTGACACGGGCCCCTAGAAGTCTTCAGATTAAGGTATAATTTTTTCAGTGTGTCTTTTTCGCAAATTACCTTCAAAAACATCATCGAAGTCCATGTTCATGTTCACATCCGGCAGAGCGTCCTTAAAGTGTAAATAGTCGCGTTTTAGATAATCCCATTTGTCAACATCCACACTGCACTGTTTATTATTAACTATCTGTTTCAGGAAGAATAATTCGGTAAGGAGTTGCCCTCAAACTGACCAAATTTACCTCGTAAAGGAAGAGAAAATTCTCATCTCGGAGACAGCTTGAGTCACCGATTATGAGCGATTTGATTAAGTCAAGTGCGTAGGAAGGATCATCTGTCCAATTTGCGGGTAAACTTTCAAAAATTTGATCTATGCAATCACTAGAGCCTTCCTCGTGCTATGTTTATTTGGGATATTGAATTTTGGTTTAAGTTATTTGACCAATTGAAACAATAACTTACATGATACTTTTCCTGGCACATTGCTTCCCACGTGTGGGAAAACGGCCCATGAGCAATATCATGGAGTAAAGCAGCTATCTGAAAATCAAGGGTTTATCGCAATGAGATAAGAATCATCTCCGTTTAGACATACAGCGGTACCTACCGTTACAGCCTTTCGATAAAAATTAGGTATAACGAGACCTGAAGAGTTTTTCTCTAGAGCATCCATGGCCTTATTCGCTAAAAAGTAGGTCCTGAAATGAAGAAGGAAAAAAATTGTTAAGAACAGATTATCTAAAGCTTTACCCAAAAAACTTTCAGTACCCGATGCAATGATCATAGCGAGTATCAATGGCTTGCGGAACTTTTAAATAAAGGAGACCAGTTTGTTTTATTTCTTTTAGCCGTTGAAATTGCTTCGTTTGAATAATGTCTTGAATGTAGTCTGGCAGTGATATAGGTCCATGGATGGCGTCTCTGATAATCATCTGAAAGATTCAATTTGAAATTTAAAAAAATAGAAATTCATCCGCGTATCATTACTGGATGTTCAGGAGCAGCAACTTTAAAACCAATCATGACTAAAAGATCTTATGTCTGTTGGCGGGCACTAACAATAACGAGGTATATGTACTTTTGATCACGGAAGTAATAAGCGCCCCGCATGGACAGAATTTGTTATATCTTCCTTCGGAATCACGAACACAAGCACGATTCGAGCGAATACGATTAGGGCACGCTTCCTTATGGAGCTTTACATATATCATCAGGTAAGCACTTACACAATTTGGCTCAGCGTCAATAAACTCTTGAGACAAATGCATTTGCAAAAAAAAAAAATCACAGCCAAGTTGTATTGAAGGTGAACTGGTTAAAACTGGGACGGGGCCACAGAGCACAGTCACCTCAAAAGCAAAGACGAACCAATGACCAGCTGTATATGACAATCCGACAGAAATAGCAATCAAAGAAACTGAAAATTGAAGCTTGAACCTCGGCGTAGGAACTTAAAACTTACCTTAACTAAATAATAAATTAATGATTATTAGGCGTTACGTTATGAGGTTTGCGACTTTTTACCAAATGGACACGTAGGTACAAATGAATTTTATGAAAATTCAATGAAAGTGAAATCAAATACGAAAAACTTAGGTAGACGATTATTTATTATTAATACTTTTAGCGCTTTTATTCATCTTAATTTTTCTCTATTATCCTTATCCATAACGAATATATTTTGTTTATCGACGTAAACATTTGCAGGCTGTTTGTTAACTGTCAAGTGTCAGCAGCCGAAGAAAAAATTGCAGAAATCACAAGGAAACTGCTACATTTCCATTTCCATTTTCCAATTCCAGTCAAGCAGTCGAATTGGTAGAAGGCAGTCGCAGTAGCTAAGAAATTCACCACGAGTTGAATATCTAATACTGATTTATGAAACTTGATTTGTAAACTTGAAACTTTTATTGTATTTTAAAAACTTCAATATGTCTGAGTGCCTGTTTTCATTTGGTTGATCCCAACCTGATGTGTCAGAATTACTATGGTGAGGGGAAGTGCCAGTGTGGTGGCCACCGTTCAACCTCCGTTTTATTTTGAGAAATAAAATTTGGGTTAGGTTAGGATCAACCAAATGAAAACAGGCACTGAGAATGAAAAGTTTTAACTATTACTAACTGGCCACTTATCGATTTTTAATTACAACCAAACGATGTATTTTGCAATCAGGTATTTTGAAAAACTTCGAATGCTGTCCTTTAAGTAAAGCCTCTGAAATTTCTTGCACAATAAAAACTTATAACTAAGCTTTTCTGTATTCTGTGTAAAGTCATAGGGTGCTTTCTACCGGACACTAATCCACAATTAAGACAAATCTTCATTAAATCCTCCCTAAAATTAGAGATTTATGAGAGAAAATATTAAAAATTAATCTCAAAATAAATCTCTTCGTTACATGAATTCTCAAATTGAAAATTCACAATTTCTGAAAAACTGTGAGCGGTTGCCAATTTTCTTTGTGTGAATGGTGCCGAATTCATCATAATGTACATCGGCATCAAACAAAACATGCGAACCTCGCATGTTCGGACATACAGTGGTGGAAATTGGATTAGAATAGCAACATTTTTTTTTTTTACCTCAGCTTTTAACGGTTTTTCTAAATTTGGCTGTTTTTTTTTTGCAAAAAAATGGCAACCTTGATAAAGAATGGAACCCCTTCTATATTCTAGTATATCGGTGGTTTGGCATTGATATGGTTAGGCCTATAAGCTTCTCAGCTTCTCTGATTGACAATCAAATCAAATCACTTCTCAAATAGGTTTTTAAACTCGAGTCGCTTGGTTACCAATAAACTTTATGTTCTCTTATATCGATGTGCTAGTTTTTAATGAAGTCAGCATCTCCGAAGAGTTTCTTTCCAAAATATCCTAATAATAATTTTCCTAACATGTATATGGATTTGGGGCCTGATTGGGAAAATGATAGTAAAATTCGTCGGTTTCTATTAGTTTAGAAGTTTTAGGCATAAATATTTCAAAAAGGGGGCAATTTTAAGAAACCGTACTTGACCTACCGTTACCGATGAAGCATACGAACGATACCGCCCACCCGACCTGGAGGAGGTGAACGTAGCTGCGACTAAGCTCAAGTACAACAAAGCAGCCGGAGAAGACGGCCTAGCTGCCGAACTTCTTAAATCCGCTGGCGATGAGCTGGTTAGGAGCATGCACCAGCTCATCTGAAGAAAGCGTGCCCGACGAATGGAACCTAAGCATTGTTTGCCCGATCTTGAAGAAAGGAAACTCTCTGAGTTGTGCCAACTACAGAGGCATCAGTCTTCTTAACATCGCACAAAAGATCTTTTCTGCTGTACTGTGTGAAGGCCTGAAGCCCTTTTTGACCTTTTTGATTGTCAACAATCTGATAGGCATATGTCAGTGTGGTTTTAGGCCAGGAAAGTCAACCATCGATCAAATATTCACACTGCGGCAGATCTTGGAGAAAACGCAGGAAATCCAAATCGATACACACCACGTTTTCATCGATTTCAAGGCCGCTTATCACAGCGTCTATAGAGACGAGCTATAAAGCGAAATGTCTAGTGTCAGTCTTTGCAGGATGACGATGGAAAATTTAGGCTGTTCCGTCAAGGTCGGCAAAGATCTCACTGACCCTTTTGATGTCAAAAAAGGATTTAGGCAAAGCGACGCGCTGTCATGTGACTTCTTCAACATCACACTTGAGAAAATTGTGCAGAACCCCAGCGCCAACACCAGAGGTAAAATCTTTCAAAAGTCGGTTCAACTGCCCGCATACGCAGACGATATTGACATAATCAGCAAAACAAAGCGTGATGTCAGTGAAGCCTTCGTGAGTATTGGGACGGAAGCGACGAATATGGGTTTAGCAGTCAACGAGGGCAAAGCCAAGTATGCTGTCATCAAGAAAACACACCCAACACCGACGTCTTGGACAAAACATCACCATCGACAGCTATAACTTTGAGGTAGTTAGGGACTTTGTCTACCTGTGTTCCGCTATCGATTCAGACAGTGAAACCAGCGCTGAAATCAAACGAAGGATAACTCTTGCCAATTGCTGTTTCTTTGGGCTAAGAAGGCCATTGAGTAGCAAGCCCCTCTCTCAAACAATTAAAGTGTCCATGTATAAGACCCTGATCATCCCAGTCCTGCTTTACGGTGCAGAAGCATGGACACTGTCAAAGGCGGATGAAAACACTTTAGGCTGCTTCGAGTGGAAAATTCCTCGGACGATTTAGGCTAGGAGCACGTGGCGACAGAAAAACGCGCGACTAATCGCAGTCCGTCTAGAAGCACAAGCGTTTAAATACTGGACAGCATACGATTGCGGCTGCGGCAATTAGTCGCGAGACTCGATTTGCGCCAAAATTCCGAATTGCGACTCGTTCAAGCCGCACGACAAAAAATATAATTTTGTTTTATTTAACGATAAAAAATTACTGTTTTTACCACAATTCACCGGAATCGCCCCGAAAATGAGTGTTTATATCCGACCCAGGGTATATTAAGTTTGATTTAGTTTTTTAACGCAGTGACATAATCACCCTAAGACCTTTAAGAGATATGAATGCGACCGATAGGAGAATCGATTAAGCCATATCCGTCCGTCCGTCCGTCGGTATGTAAACAACTTTTAGACCTTAAATTTTAAGGTACAGAAGTACAGAGGTACAGGTGCGTTGGCTAGGAGTCCATTGAACCAGATCAAGTTTGAAAATTAGCCGAATCCACCCACAGGCACGCCCACTACAGGCCTGTATGTGCGACCATCTCTAATTTAAAAAAATACTTTTTCTAAATTAGAGCTATGTTAGAATAGTGCATTCATATGTGGTATGTGACATTGCCTTGTAATTGTCCTTGAAGTGGCCAAAAAAAATTAGCCTTTTCATTGAACACGCCCACTTTTTTAAGGGATTTTAGTTTAAAATGGCTGTTTTTCAATAAATATATGTGAAATTTGACTAAAAATTATATGACAAAAGTTGTAGATATTAACATTTTCTAAATTTCATGTAAAAGTACTATGTGCCTCTGCCCACTTTTGTGGGCGTGGTGTTAAAAAAAGTGATTTTTTTTTTTAAGTTAAAAAGGCGGAGTTTTAGACCGAAATGTATTAGTATAAAGCATTCAACAGTTATATTTTTGTATCCCGCCCACTTTTTGGAATCGTGCCAGTTTTTTTTTGTATGGTCGGTTTTTTTTGCAATCGGTCGTAGATGGACTGAAACTTTTGCATACGCACTGTTGCACTTTCCCACTTGTTGTGTACTGAGTTTACTAGAAGAGCTTGCAAACTCTTTTTTTTTAACGATGAAATTTAAACACCGACCTAGCCAGAAGGGTCCAAATACAACGTCTACGATGGCGCTGGGTCATTTAGAGAGGATAGACACCAACCCAGCCTTAATTTTGAATCCACCCCGCAGGGATGGTGGGGCAGCAAGTGGAAGGGTACCTCAGCGAACTTCGCGTGCGAAACTGGAGACGGCTAGCTAGAGACAGAACTGGCTGGCGAAGCTTATTGGCTGAGGCCCAGGTCCACCCCGGACTTTACAAGAAGGAGACAGAACAAGCTTCAAACCCTAAAAATTAAAGATATTCCTCTTACAACCAGTGAAGAGGTTAAGTTTCTAGGGATAACTCTAGACAACAAATTCACCTGGAATTCACATTTAAATCCAATATGCAAAAAAGCTACGAAAGCTTTATGGACCCTAAAACAGCTCGTTGGTAAGAGATGGGAACTCAATCCCAAAATGAGCCTGTGGGTCTGTGGATAAGGCCAATTATTTTCTACGGCGCTGCCATATGGTGGAAAAAGTGTGAGCAGCGGACAGTCATAGAAAAGCTAAACAAACTGCAAAGGCTAGCGTGCATCTGTACCTAGCGTACCACTATGCGAACCACTCCCACAGCTGGTATGGAAGTCCTCCTAAACCTTCCACCACTACATATAGCTGTTCAGGCAGAAGCAGCAAGACAGGCTATAAGTTTTCAACGCAAATATACATACAAAGAAGGTAATCTACAAGGGCATCTAGAGATACTGAAGAAAGTGGATCTGGTCAGGGAACTGACACTTTTCAGCGATATCATAGACCCTATTGTAAGCTTTAGCAAAAACTACAAAATCTTAATCCCAAAAAGAGAGGAATGGACAAGCAATCCAGATTGGCTAAATGACGATGCCTAAAAGTGGTACACGGACGGGTCGAAGTCAAGCAGTGGAGTTGGGGCTGGCATAGTAGGACCGAGGTGTCATAAACTCATACCTCTCTGTAAAGAAGCCACAATTTTTCAAGCCGAGCTCTTTGCGATTAACGAAGCAGCCCATTGCATTTATATTCTCGGACAGCCAGGCAGTCCTAAAAGCTCTAAGAAGCGACAGATATGACTACAAGGCTGTTTGGGAATGTCACCAGATTCTAAATAAACTAGCTACCAAAAACAGTGTGAAGCTGGTTTGGGTGCCGGGACACGAAAACTATGAGGGTAATGAAAAAGCCGACAATCAAGCTAAATGGGGAGCTGAGATTCCTTTTATAGGGCCTTTTCCCCTCTTTGGTTTCACTAAGGCAGACATTTACCATCAAATTAAAACCACTTTTGTAGACATATACTGGACTATCAGTATATGTCTACAAAAGTGGAATAATCTGGAAGGCCTCAAACACTCCAAAAAATTCCTCAGGTACAACCCCAAAAGAGCTAAGGAAGCCCTAGAACTCAACAAATCCGATCTAAGATTGTTATGTGGAGCTCTCACTGGACATGCAGCATGTAACTATCACCTATCCAAATTAGGGCACAGCAGCACTGAAAACTGTAGACACTGTGGAGAAACAAAAGAAACTATGGAACACCTCTTGATAGAGTCTCCTGCTCTTGCTCTCCACAGATTTAAAATTACTGGGATACCCAATTTAACAGGGAAAGACTATGAAAACATCCCATCGAGGGAGGTTATCAGATTTGTAAAGATAGCTCTAAAAATCTAGATCAAAGTAAAGAGGTACAATAGATCTTTTGTCGCAGTACAAGTGGGTATTATAGTCGCACCCTATACATTCAATTCAATTCAATTCACCCCGGACTATAGCGACACCTTAAGTAAGTAAGTATGTAAAGTACTTGATCTACCCTTAGTAGAGCAACGAAGTCGCGTGAGTGGCTAAGCCCTGTGAAAAAGAGAGTTAAATCCTTTAAACCCGCGAAGCAGGCCACTCAAACACTGTTGTCTCCCAAAGCTTTCATTTTTCCAGAGAGAGAAGTTAGTCAAATTTTAATTGCATACTCTAAGGCGCAAAAATTCTAGCACTTCGTCTTAAATTTGTCTTAGATGAGGTAGGTACTTTTTACGGAAAAATTTAAACTTTGAATAGCTATAACTTTTAAACTAAATGAGATCGACAATTTTGAATTGCATATTCAAAATCAGGACACAAATCAAATACATATAAAAGCATAAAAATAACGCAAGTGAATGAAAAAATACATTTGCAGGAAAATACTTCAGTTCCGCTAACCTAGGGGTTAACTCAGGACTTTTTCATCCTGGAATAAAAGAAGCCCCATCTTAAAGTCCCCGTATCCATAAAATGAGTGGGGGCAGATTAGGTATATAGAACAAGCAAAAAGCGCCCTTCAGCTGAAAGCAGCACTTTTATTCGTAAATCGTTGGAAAATATGACTTATTCAAAAGTACCTGTACACAAGGCTTATGAGAACATTTTGTCCCTGGATACCTACATTCTTAAACATTATTTTTCATTCTTAATTTTTACTAACCAAAACTTATTCACAGAGAAACGAATTTCCTGAAAGTGGTTAGGAAACACAGAAATTTTGTACCTACTCCAAACGAAAGGCTTTGAAGTCTCTACGTTAAGGAGGGAAACGTGTCAATACTACAAGCACAAGATTTTTTTTAAAACGCAAAACCCTCATACCGGCAAAAATCAGCCAACTCATTTATAGGTACACAACACACCCAAAAATTAAAACACACGTACGCACATTATGTGCAAGCTTATAATATCGAAACACTCGTGTTTACATTTTTTTTTGTAACATGTCAATAAACTCTCTTATTCTCCGGTGTAGGAAGTGAGTATGCGCAGAATCCATGTTTACGAAAGTGAAAGTTTTCGATTTATTTACCACGCAAAATTCCGACCCAACGATGACCTACAAATCCTGAAAAATGTTGTCCTTTTTTGTATCGCTTGTGGTAAGCTTTTACTATAAACACCTTACCATACCATTGCACTTGTATGGCGTATTTATTTGGTATCGATGACAAAAACATTTTTAAGGCTTAGGTTAGTTAGCAACTTTAAGATAAATTTAAAGTACTATTCCCACCGATTTTATGACGTGACCAGTTCTGGTACTTTTCTTACGACAATGTGATTCTTTACGATAATAATTACGATTATAATTAGCTATATAGTTGTATATATTAATAAGAAAATATGTATTTGACATAAACTAATGCCTGTATTTGCTCCAAGTCTTGAACCTGCGTAAATCGATATTATTTGTAGGTATATGTATACCTATGTATGGGAACATCTTTCATATAACTAAAATTATTTAAATTTAAATGTTGACAAAGAAAGATCCAGAGCTAGAGCGACTCAGCAGCAAAAAAACGAATACACACCACACTCTCTACATGACTACTTGAGTGTAGTATAGGTACTTCTTGTTATTTGAACAAATTCTCCTACGATGAGCATGAGTCTCTATATCACTTGTAAGAAAAGTTGTTACAACACAATATTCTTTAAATCATTATTTTTATCCAACATGCAACCCAAACAATAAAGAATAAACTATGACATACGAAATAAAGTGAAAATAAAGTGATTAAGCGTACTAATACGATAAAGCAAACCAGCTGACACAGAGCTTTTCAAAATAAATAGAGCTACAGCAAAGCTTCAATCGCATCCGTCATGAGCGTGAGACATGAGAGTTGTATCAGAGGAACAGCTGATGCAATGTCACTAGCATCGTCGGTCGTACTTTTCAGTTCTCATCTGCTTGTAATCAAGAAATTTGTCTGTATACATGATTACGTATGTTTGGGGATTCGGGTGCAAGTCCGATTGCACTCTTATCTGGGAGTATGAAAACTTGTTAAAGTTACAACGAGCAAGTTGATAATGAGAGAGACATTGCGCTGTAACCAGGAGAGACTCGTCAAATTTACAAGAATCGACAGTTTCGTTCTCTAGGTACTTACATTATGTACATAGTGTTGCTGAGATAGTTTTTACTGAAACAAATATTTCACTGAATAGTTTTGCGTGCAGAGTTAAATCGTTCAGAACAGTTTAATCGAACTTAAAAAGGAAAACTTGTTTATTGACGAACCACATGTGCTTACCCATTCTGTGTGAAATTTAGAAGGCTGTTAAAAAATATGAAATCTGAATTGTGGAATATGAATTTTAAAAAAATATCTCAGAAAAATTACTAAATTTTTCCAATTTTCCAAAACAAATTGAGTTTGACCAAATTTATCAAAACAAATCGAAGTATACTCGTATAAGCATTGAGTGAAAGTAACTACATATATTTTTGACTAATTTTCTTAGTTTCAAGAAAGAAGATAAAAGGTTCCGAATGACCGCGTTAGACACAGCGTTGTTGACAAAATAAAATAGTGCGAAAATTCGTTGTGCAACTTAATTTTACAAGGATTAAGACCATAATAAGTTGCATGTGGGTGCCGTGGCGTAGTGGTTAGTGTGTGTGCTTACTATGCCGGAGGCCTGGGTTCGAATCCTGCCATCGTCACCTGAAAAAAAGACTTGTTCTTTTTCACGGTCCCCACCTCCGCGAGGGTCTGACAAGCCCTCCGAGAGTATCATTTGTCTTGAAAAACTTCTCAAAGTGCCGTTCGGATTCGGCAAAAAATTGTAGGTCCCTTTGTATGTAAAAGAAATTAACACACCAGCATACATTGTTGAGAAGTTGGCCCTGGTTCACCTCGAGCTGTTGCGCCACTCTATTTATTTTTATTTTTTTAAGTTGCATGTCGAATTTTTGTTCTATTTCCTTATTTATTTATTTCTTTTTAAAATTTATTTTATCTTATATCGAAATTTTGTTTTGTTCTCTTTTTGTTTTTAAGCACATCCTTACTAAAACTACGATATTTACGTTCGTAATTTTATAACAAAATTTAAATAAAAGAAGTGAGTAAGTGAAAAAGGTTGTCTGTAACGAACTTCTGAATACCCTACCACGTTTTATCCTGTTACACCAAATCTTAACTTTCTGCTCTGAATAAAGGCATTCTTTACGAATTATACATATCTATTTGCCACGCCCCAACAAAGGAAGTGTACCTAGAACCATACTCGTTACCTCTTGTGTTTAAGGACATATATTAACCTTTAAAGGCCCACGTAAATATTGAGACATAGAAGAACACGTGAGGGACTTAAAGTCCCGCAATAAAACTCCACTTGTAAATGCATTTCCTTCCACTGTATTTTTATACGCTTTTCCACAGGAATGGAGTATATTAAGTTTGACACAGGCGAAAATGTAACATAGAGAAATAATAACGGTAGACCCCCAAGACCTTGAGGGAATATGATTGAGGCCGAGTTCTAAGTCGACTGAGCCATGTCCGTCCGTCTTTTCGTATGTCACCAATTTTTACGCCTTAAATTTTGAGCTAGAAAGCTGAAATTTTGTACGTACGCTTTCTGTCGTCCGAAGCAATACAAACGTTAATTTTTTTTGAAATTCCATGCTTTCCAAACTGTAAGATGTCGTGAAAAGCTGAAATTTGACAATTAGTATCCCCTACTAAATAAGTCTAAATAAGTATCCCCAAACCACCCCTAGTGGGTGTGGCATCGATTTAAAAAGTAAACTTTCAAATGCAATTTATACAATATTTTTGTTTCAAATCGGAAAACTTTTTAATATCCTACGATTTTTGTTTGCTTGTATAGTTTTTACTTATACTTATTAAGCCGTTTAACTGTCTGCAATAAACTTTCTCTGTTACTTGTGTTAAAAAACTTTTAACCACAATTTAGGAATGTGGCTAACCTGTCTTAATATAACTAGATAGGTGCCTAACCTTCTTAATATATTTTCTTAATATTTCACATTTAGAGGTTTCACATTTAGAGGTCAATTTTACAAAATTATTGAATTTGAACCTAAAAATTACATTTTTGCGTTTCATTTTAGCCGCAAAATTGGATTTTTCTATGCTAATATTGATTTTTGGTTAAAGGAGTTGAAAATGCCACGCCCCTTTTCTGAAAAAAAAAAAAACAAAAGCTTATAAGAAATAAAAAAAATGTTTCTATTTAAATGATGCATAAGTACGATGATGGTAACGGGACGGAGATGGAAAACAAGAAAATATACAAATGAAAAAGAGATAGGAATGAAAAGGAGAATAGGAATAGGGTATACTGCAGTCCGTTACAGACGGACCGAAGCTATACATGCGCACTGTTGCGCTTACTCACTGGTTTTCATGTATAATGCCATTGCATGAATACTCCGGACTCAACTCATGAGTCCGGAGTATTTTTTATGAAAAAAATTTACAAAATAAATTGGAAAATTTGTTTATTTCGAATTAGCGTTAATCAAACTTCGAAATAAATTTATTTATATTTTGTATAAACATAGATACATATAAAAAAAAATTAGGTCCCCCACACCTTAGAACTGTTTTTTTATTTTGATTCTGGCAAAAACAATTTCATCACTTCATTTTATGCTTTTATTTTTTTTCAGGACTATTCTTGATTGATTTAAAAAAAAAATTGAGGAAGTCCTGATAAGTTTTATCAAAAAGTTTTTTAATATCCATAAATACACCTACAGCGACCTCCTCAGCCATAAGGGTGATTTCCACCCAGCCTTTGGTGAGGAGCAGTGATTGCGGATAGCCTTTACATGCATTGAAATTTTATTTTTTGCAGCAGAACCTTTTGAAGAACATCGGCTCTGAAATTAAATTGTAGAAGGACTTGTGTCCAACAGACCATTGCCGGACAGTTTAGAAGAGCCGCTGGTGCACAGTGTATATGTATCAGACTACTATGCACGAGGTCCCACGTTTGAATCTCGAGAGGAGCAATTAAAGTTTATTATCTTCCAATTCCGTGATAGTCTGGCAAACCCTTTGAGTGTATCATTTGTCATGAAAGACCTTTCTTCAAAAAGAAATATTAAGGTCTCCTTACATGGCTATAAGAACACCTGTAATGCACACAGAATGCAGGGTTGTAAGATGTCAGGCTAGGGTTCTTCTTCTTCTGAGCTGTAAGTTTCAATTACAATTTTTCTTTTGGGTTTCAGTTATAGTAAGTTTAGTAGGGTTGCTGGAAAACTTCTAATTGGTTTGTATCTATTTCACCATTTAAATGTAGCTGAGCACCTGCTCTTGTTATAAGAGTAAGATCATTATTATCATTTTACAAAGTTAGGCGTATTTGAAATAGTGTCTACCTACCTACTGTCTTTGAAATAATCAATATACCTCGGTTGTCTCCGTGCAACTCTTGCCGAATATAATTAGCGTCCGGTCCAATATTCTCCCTGAAGGTTTACATACGTTTAAAATAACTTATTTACTAACTTCAAACGCTTCCCCTGACATTAAAATTTAATAAAGTAAGAGTTCCATTACATTTTGACAGCTACTCTTTGATTCACACATTTAAGTTGCAACAATGGATATAAAATAGCTTCGTTCCGTCTCTAACGGACAGCGGTTTACACCCTATACCTATCCTACTTTCCATTCCTTTTTTTATCCCATACATATTCCATCCTATTCGGAATAGGGTCTGTTTACTTATTGCGCTCTCAATTTAATTTTTTATTCTTTCCTAAATCAGGTTTAAAGGCAGTAGAAATCCATGTCTTTCTAGAAAATAAGATGTTTTTCTTAAATTCTGCCTTGAAATGTAGACGTGGAAAAGGGTAAAATTACTAAACAAAATTACAATCCATTATTGTTATTTTTAGTTTAGAATTTCGCCAAGTTAATAAGGTATGCGAGATCCTCTTGTGACAATTGTGCGTTTCTGGAAAAAAAATCGATCCGCACTTCTACATGGTTGTATAAAAAACTTGTTATGGGGTTCTTGATGGGGGCGTTCTTAATCTTAGTCTCTCTTTCCGCCTCCCTAATCATTGTAACGCATTTCAAGCGGATATCATGGCGATAAATAAAATCTCGTGCTGGCTAAAAACGTTATATTCTCGAAGGATACCTAAATCTTTTCGGACAGTCAGATCATCAAGTGCCTGGAATCAGTCTCTATAAACCCAAACGAAGGCCTAGACTGCAGATCATTTCTGAGGGAGATGTCAGAGAATTTGCACATTTACCTTTGGTGTAATGGCATGCCACTCCGTATGATAGGCTAGCATGCAACAAAGCTTGGTAATTACTCCAATGGCTTTCGCAAGATCTGTGTAGATGAGGATTAGGAAAAGACCACCCTTCACCTTCTCGGCACATCTTCCCCGCTCTCGGAAACGAAATCTTTTTTTTATGCTAAGCCAAGATCTTATTGACCTTAAGACTTAAACTCTTTCGCTGCATAAGGAGCTCAAGATCGTTAACGAGTAGACGTAACTTTCGATAGATCGTGGTACCGTAGGTCCAAATGTGTCAGTTTACTAACATAGGACAGACATAGCCCGCATAGCCTGGGGCTTCAACCCCGAATCACCTACTGGCTATACATCTCGGTCATCAGACCGATACTGACGTATGGAACGGCTGTCTGGTGGCCCGCTCTAAATAAAGCGGTAAGCCGCGACATGCTAAGCAAGGTCCAAAGGTCAGCCTGCTTATGTATAAGCGAACGCTTCGCACCACTGGTTCAGCAGCATAAGACACCATGTTTCATCTAATTCCCCTTGATATTTTCAGCAGACGAACAGCTGCTATCACGGCTACTCACAAAGCAACCTCTGAGTGGACCTTTAGTGAGATAGATCACTCCGCTATTCTGAACACATACAGATCCCCTTTTAGATGTATAGACTTCACTATACCCCTGTTACAATTTGACAAGAATTTCCAGACCACTATCCCCCCAAGGTCTTTTTGGGATGACTGTGTGTGCCACTGGAATGCGAATCGATTCACTTCTGATGGGGTAGTTGGGGGTGTATTCTCAGAAAAACGAAATCTTAGTCTCTCTTTCCATCTTCCGGATCATTGCAGTGTTTTCCAAGCTGAAATCATGGCGATTAAGGAAGCCAAGGATTCGTTATATGCGCCAAGGATATACGTATTTTTTCTGACGCCAGGTGGCCATCAAATGCCTGGAAACGGTTTCTATAAACTCTAAAGTAGCCTTAAACTGCCGTTCGTCTCTAAAGGAGATATCAGAGCAGTTCAACACTCTCCTGTGCTGGGTGCCAGGGCATAGTGACATTCCAGGCAACTGTAAGGCTAACGAACTCGCCAAACTTGGAACTATTCTCTCAATTTCGCCTGATAAAGGCTCCTTAGGCATTCGAATTTCTACATGCAAACTCATGATAAAACTGGATACAATAGAAAGAACAAATCTCAGATGGACAAGTGGTAGTAACAAAACAGATTTGGCCTGAGCTAGATCTTAAACCCTCTAGGAGTTTGAGAGCTCTTAATAGATCGCACGTGAGTGCTAAAATCGATGTTATTGCAGGATACTGTCTGATAGGCAAGCACGCGACAAGGCTTGGCGTCTTTTCTAACGATTTTTGCAGGAGCTGCATGGACGCTCTGCGAAAATCGTTTTTTGCACATGCCCCGCTCTCTCTAAGAACCGAAATCTTCACCTTGGAGCTTTCTTCTATAATAATCTTAGTGATCTTAGCACGACTGACCCAAAACGTCTCTTACGCTTTATAAGTAGCTCAAAATAGTTCAACGAGTAGGCAATTTTTCCAGATCCACGTGGTATCACAATCGACCTACATAGGTCTAAGTGAGTTGGATTCTTCGAACCCAACAGCAACTTTAACCTGACCTAACCTAGCCGCATAACCGAATAAAGATTTACTAAAATATTGAAATAAAAAACAAAGGAGAAAGTTGTTTTCCTAACAAACCAATATTTAAAGTACCTTACAAAATAGACACCAACATTTCTAAATTTAAATGTTCAACACATTGACACTGATATAAAAAAAAATTGTTTATCAATATCAAACTTTATGGCAACACCTGCTTGCAAAAAGTAACAGAAGGTAATGTGCATACTCATGCAGCCAGTGTAAGTACCTTACCTTCATGAATCATGAGCTACCTAGGTACTACTTGCTGTTGACAAGCACTCTCCTCATGTGTGTAAGTTCCGAAAAGCCGGTCTCTCGCAAACGAGTATGGGTAACCATTAAGCAATTTATTAAATTAACAATCAACAAAATTCCCCAGGGAGAGAGTGTTCATGAAGAAAGCTTCTCCCTTCTCGCATGAAATTCGGTGCGGTTTTGTGCGCTGAGTGTTTTTGTTATCATGCGCGATTTCTATGACATTTACCTTCGTAGTCGGATTCAGATACAAGACACATTGGAGCAGCTTTTTTTTAAAGCATGGTCATAGAGTTGTCTTTCCTCAGGGCCGGCGGGTGACGGCTGTGGGGAGAGGTGAAGTGCTTTCGCCGAATTCTTAAATTCATATAATATCAGATACATTTTTCAGTTTGTTTTGGGCCGCCCAGCATTGCGAGAGACTCTGTTCTCCACCAACGGCAAAAAAGTGATACATACTCTCTCTCACTCACAACTACACTACACACAGAAGTCGATTAGCTAGCTGCCTCCTCCTAGTGCTGCTGCTGTTGTTGCCTCTTCAATCTAGTTCTAGTGCCGCATCGAATGCAGGCGACAATGTCCACTTTTCAAAACTACTATTAAAAGGACTTCGACTATTGGACGAATCGCGCGCTGTGAAACCAACTGCAATACACTAAACTTTTCTACTTTCTACTCTACTTGCACCCACGTTACACTTTGCACACTTTTGTTATTATACCTACATATTGTTATTGTCATTTAATTTATTTAATAATATATTGTTTGCCATTAAAAGAAGAAAAAACACTCTACACATAATTACAAAACATTTGTTGATATACATTTTTTGTTTCTTCGCTACTTTTGCTGTTCTCGATACGTTTTTACCTACCCCGCGTGTGTGTGAAAAAATAAACTTGTGCCGATGACCTTGCAATGCCCTTGAATGACACTTACTGCGCGACGGATGGAAAAGAGAAGAATATGCTCACACTTTCGTACTACTGAATTGGTCTGACATCCTCTACACTAGAACACACGCCTAATATCATTTGCGGTGTTTATATTTTTTTTTTTTGGTTTTTTGAATTCGAGTTTTATTTCTGGAAGCTAGCTGCCTACTCCAGCTATGTGAACTTTTATCGAAATAATATTGTACCTGTCTATCTATACTCGTTATAATTCTGTGCATCGGGATTTTTGAAACGTCTTCTTCTACTATGTGAACGGTATTTATTTTTTTTATTCGTTGTGGTGTGTGAAAATTGCCAAAAAATTGCTCCAAACAGCCAATTCACTTTGTCGAGCTAAAGTGGAAATAAGTCAGTCGGTAAATTGCATAAGGATATCGTTGTGTCATTTCCGATTTGAGTTTGTGAAAAAGACAAGTAAGTAAGGTTTTTGTGCTTTTTTCTATTTTCCGAATATCGGCCTTAGAGATAGTGCTTCCATTGAATTTGGTGGGTCTTCGGTCTATTTTTACGGACTAGACGAGTGTACTCATGACACATCGACATTGATACTATAGGTACGTCATGTTCCATCAAGGAGCGGGGTTATTATGTATATTTTTGTTTGTCTTATCGAGTGCAAAAAGTACTGAAAGTGACAGCAAGCTAATTTGCCGAAAATGTCAATACCTTACGTATAATATACGAATAACCGAATCAATAGGAAATGTGTTACATAATCAGATGGCAACTGAAAAGCAGTTACAATTGACGTAAAAACGCGGGAACTCCTTATGTTGGCCCAAAATATCTTCATGGTCCTTGGCTGTGCTATATACCTACGTAGGTACTTATACAATATCAACATTTCAAATGCGGGCTCGTGTTTTGGAGGTGTACCTAATTATATAAAGACACGAAAGGCTGTCAGATGAACATGCGTGGCAAGCAGCTGTTTGACATTTAAACGTGCTTTTGGTTTTCAAGTTTAAATTTTCGGCGGTAGCTATGTGCCTACCTACTCTGCATTATTTAGGCTTTCTAATGGAAGCCTTGGAAAAGAGCGCGTTTCAGGAATTAGAAGACAAAAAGCCGCTTAGGATAATGCAAAATGTTAAGCTATTCTGTATAAATTTGATGAAAGTAGATGGTGACATTTGACACTAATGGCCCAGGGATGAGTTGATTTCGATTTGTTTTCGTGTCAATCAAATTCTTTGAAAAGCTTTTTCGCATATAGGTATCTTTCGGATTAGGGGCATGTTTGCTCTTTGCCAGTAATAACTTAACTAAATTGCACTTCAAATTATCTAGAAAAACCCATCATGTGGCTTTAAACTAAAATTTTAAACCAATCTAATATAAACAGCGGTCAATAATTATTCAAGTTTCATATGAAAAACAAAATAAAATCCACACTTCTAATATTGAAGCAAACACTTTTATTATTTATGTAACTTTACTGGTTTCGCAGCAGCGCATCCTGTCGCAACTGAATTCTTCAAAACCGTGTTTGGCGGTTTCCGGTTTTATCCAATAAATAGCTGTACTAGTGACCATTTGCTTAAATTGCCTTCCGGCCCGAACGTCAGACTCAGAACTGCGCGCATCAACACGTAAGAAAGAATTGCCTTGACTTCATATACAAATAGCATGTTAATAAATTAAGGATACGGTACACACGTGTCAAACCCATTGATACTAGACTTGCTCATACCACCTTATCCACCATATTTTTTGATTGAACAAAAGATACCAAAGTCGAACTTTGATAATAACTTAACTGATCGCCAGATAGCTTTAAGGTGAAGCCGTACCCCTCAATGGTTTATTTACATAGCAGTGTCGTTGCTTACAGGCAAGGCAAGACAGTTTTTTCTTTCGACATTTCGTCCTCAAGCAGTGGCGGATCTAGGGGTGGGGCTAAGGGGCTGAAGACCCACCCTCCGCCCCCCAAGCAATTGGGAAATATAGAAAAATTGTTTACAAAGTGAGTGCTGTGTAGCCGACACCAGTCAAACAGTGCGCCGTTCGCAAAGAAGAAAAATCTTATTTTGTGACGAGGCGCATTTTTCTGACGAGGGGCATTTTCATCTCTACGTAAACAAATAATTTTGTCGCATATTGGGCTCAGAAAACCCGCAATTTAAAGCCGAGAAGCCGATGCATTTTCCATAGTTTGGTGCGGATGATGGAGTGTTGGTATAATTGGAGCACTTTTCTTCGAAATGGGGCTGGAACAGCAATTTGGTCACTACAGAGGTCACTAAGTCGTAGAATAGGAGCCTTCCAAATTTTTCCAAGAACTTCCCCAACCCTCTTTACCCTATAACAAAAATTCTAAATATTGAAAAGTGAAAAATTACAACAATTTACACTTCTTAAAACATTATGATAATGGCTAGTCCTAGTCCTATGATCATTTCAAACGCAACTGAGTGACAACTCTTCCTACACTTTCTCATAAGAGAACAAATATTTGAAAAACAAATAAAAGCAAAAAACAGTATCAAAACATACAAGTGTGGCTACCAATACTGCGAGCTACCGACTGCAAACTTAAGAAACAAGGAAGTAGTCTTTGATCCATTTCTCTATTTTCGATATAAGCAACGATACGTTCGGTTAGCTTTTTAATTAGCAATTCTAAAAATTTTTTGGCCTGATTCCATTATCTGTTTGTCAATTATTTGTATTGACAACGCCCCAAAACTAGGCCAAAAATATATTCAATACTTGTTAATAACTTTTTCCGATCTAGAATGATTCGAAACGACCTTGCCCGCATTTCTAACATGTTAAAAGCGGGTATGGTCGATACTGTGGCATGGCGGTCCAATTTTTATCTAATAAAAATCTTTGGGCAACTTTTGCTCTGCACCAAAATTTGAGTTCTTGTCTAACTTGGCAAAAAAGAAATTTTGAAATAAGATTTAAATTCAAGGTTGGTTGTAAATTCAAAGTAAATTGTGGGCGTGGCTGTGGACTGATCTTATCAATCTTGCTTCTTTGCTGTACAAAATCAAAGTCAGTACTCCAAGTTTCAGTTTTCGTTTTCCACCTCAATTTTAAAGGCCTAAAAACTGCCTAAAAACAGACGAACAAAGCTTAATCAATTCACGTGACGGTTTCGATCACAACTCTTAAAGGTCTTAGCGTGTTTACTATGTTAATGCTTAAAAATTAATATTCCTTGGTTCGGATATGAAAATGTATAATTTCCATTATACATTATACATGAATAAAAAGAAATTTTTGTTCATTTCATTGCATTTTTAAAAAAATAAACCTGAGCTTAGCTCATCGTGTAGACCAGAATCTGGTGTTATATACTGATTTACTAAAATAAAAATAAATAGAGTGGCGCAACAGCTCGAGGTCAACCAGGGCCAACTTCTCTACAATGTATGCTGTGTGTGTTAATTTCTTCACATACAAGGGGACCTACAATTTTTTGCCGATTCCGAACGGCACTTTGAGAAGTTTTTCAAGACAAATGATACTCTCGGAGGGCTTGTCAGACCCTCGCGAAGGTGGGGACCGTGAAAAAGAACTAGTCTTTTTTTTCAGGTGACGATGGCAGGATTCGAATCCAGGCCTCCGGCGTAGTAAGCACACTTACTAAAATAAGCTAAATAAGATTTACTAAAATAGCTCAAAGAAATCATCGTTAAGACCTAAAATGAATCCTGAATCCACCGCTGACCTCAAGCATATTTCAACTTCATTCAATATTTCAACGTTCTTCCTCCACGAGGGGCAGAGGTAGTGTAGTCTTTAGTGAACGAACCTAGTTCCCTAAGAATTGTGACATTTCGCCTTATCTCAATACTCTCCGTCTTTCACTCTGATAAACACCAATGTGCTGTTTAATCCTTTTACCCAGACATTAATTCGTGCCCAAAGAAAACACTATGTACCATGACAAAAGAGTTTTGTCGTTTGTGCAGAAATCCCTGAAACAGCCCATTTAAATCTCCATTATCCTGTGTCGACATTCAACTATTTTTGTTGGCGGAGTCTAATGTCTACAATGTCTACAATATTAGTTATATTTTTTTTTCTTATAGATTTATTGAAAAAACTTAGTTATATAATTTAAAGGAGAAATGTTTTTCTTCGACATACAGCCAATTACGCTGATTTAAGGGTTTTTAAGTAAGAAAGGAGGTAGCCACATGGATGCCCCTAGTAGGCGTGTCTGTGGGCACATTTAAATAATTTTCAAACCTGATCTTTAGAGCAGGATTTCCAGCTCAACAACCAAATTTAAATTCTCTAGCTCAAAATTTAAGGTCTGAAAGCTATGTAAAGGGTGATTTTTTAGCTGGTTTGGTTTTGGCAACACTGGTTTTGACAGCTGACGTGTGTTTAGTACCTTGTGTCACTGTCAAACAGCTTCAGTTTGGTTTGCAATTTAACTATGGATCTTACAAATGGGTCTTACAAATGAACAACGCTTGCAAATTATTGAATTTTACTATCAAAATTCGTGCTCGGTTCGAAATGTTCATCACGCGCTGCTTCCATTTTATGGTCGGCAGTCTCGACCTTCTGAGCAGTCTATTCGGAAGATTGTGACCAAATTTGATTATGACCGCCTAGATCGTGCGATTTGACACCATTAGATTATTTTTTGTGGGGGTATGTCAAGGCTTATGTTTATAGGGACAAGCCCGCTTCGATTGACGCACTGGAAGCCAACATCCATGCATTCATTCGTGGGATACCGGCCGATATGTGTGAAAGAGTATGCCAAAATTGGACTCAGCGGATGGGCTATCTGAGACGCAGCCGCGGTCAACATTTGCATGAAATTATCTTTAAACATTAAATTGCAAGGTTCAAACTATCGATTCAAATAAATATTTCATTAATTTTTTCGAATTTTTTGTGTTTTTTTTTAAAAAAGTTCTCAACCTCTTAAGAAATCACCCGTTACATGCAGACGGACGGGCATGGCTTAATCGATGAAAGCAATAGCAAAAAGGTCTTACAGTTTTTTTTTAAAAAAAGATAGCCGTAAATGTCTTTACCCATACCCAAAAGCCGAAAAACTTTGAACTCTTTGAACTCTAGCCGCCACACTATGCCGCTTCACTCCACAAACATTTCTCTCAGATGCAATGACTGCCGATAAAAACAGCTGCCATTATTCCTCTACATTCAAGGGGTCAGTTTCAGGAGTAAGTCAGGAACTTCTCCGAAACGTGCCGTGGAAATCTTTCGCTGTTATCAAATTTTGAATTTGTAACCTTTGTGAGGCACCAGTATGCGGTTACCCAACGTATACGAGTCACAGTCAGTCATAAATAAATAAATAAATAGAGTGGCGCAACAGCTCGAGGTGAACCAGGGCCAACTTCTCAACCATGTATGCTGTGTGTGCTATCCTTTTTTTTCACATACAAGGGGACCTACAATTTTTTGCCGAATCCGAACGGCACTTTGAGAAATTTTTCAGGACAAAATGTTACTCTCGGAGGGTTTGTCAGACCCTCGCGGAGGTGGGAGCCGTGAAAAAGAACAAGTCTTTTTTTTCAGGTGGCAGAGGCAGGATTCGAACCCAGTCCTCCGGCGTCAGAGGCACATACACTAACCACTGCGCCACGGCACCCACAGTCACAGTCAGTCGCTGAAATGCAATTTATACACCATTAGGTGGTGCACCACCTAGTGGTGTGATCATGATCAGTTGTCAGCTCAGCTTCTCTCAAAACTCGAACATCACAAGTCATTCTTTGAACACACAATGGTATAATAAATAAATCAATCAATCAGTGACCTCTGATATAAACTGTGTCAGTACAATGTGTATTCGTGTATACTTAAGTATGAGAAAAAGATGTTCATGATAGACAAACCATGCATAGTACAGAAAAAGTCCTACAACTTCCCTCCGTTCCTGTTTTGTTCTTTCTGGGTCACCGTACCTTCCAATCAAACTCCTACAAGTACCTCCAAGTATTTCTGCCGCTATATTATTATTTTTATTTAGTTGGGTTTTGCACTGCGACCTGTTGGTCTATTGTACCCCCTACCAAGCCTTGGAGAGGATAGTTCCTTTAAAAGAGCTCCTCTCACACTTAATTAATTACTAAATTACACCGAGGGTATGTGCTCCTGTTTGGCCTTGGCTGAAAGAACTTATCCTTATAGCACATTTTCTAGTCCAGTTTCACGTAGGAATCTGAGAATGAGAAGTGGGTTCAAGATGGGTATCTCTTTGTCTGGTATCTGGTATTGGCCCAGACATTTCATTCTCTTGCGGTTTAGAGCCCCACAGGATTGCAAAATGTGTTCCGGAGTTTCACTAGCCTCATCACAAAAACTGCAAGAGGGTTCATCCGTTACACCAATTTTCCTTAAGTGTTCCCTGAGTTTACAATGCCCCGTTAGGAACCCTGTGAGAACGCGTAGATTATATTTACTAAGGCCGATGCATGCTTTGAATCTTTTCTGGTTATAGTTCCCTAGAAGTTTCTTTGCTTGCCTAAGACCTTGAAGGCTTTCGCACACCTTAGCTCGGGTTGCCTTCTCTGTTTTTCTGAATTCTTCCTTCACGGTGTGTTCGTTCACGGTGTGCGGCTTCATTCCCCTCTATTCCAACATGGCCAGGTACCCTATACAGTGTCACTTTATTGACCTTACCCAGATCATTAAGCTTGTGTAGGCAGTCCCATACAAGTTTGGACCTGAATATCTGGGCCTTTAGCGCCTTAGTGGCTGCCTGGCTGTCGGGCATTACTGCTATGTCGCACATTCTGTTATTTCTGTCAAGACTGCATTAAACACATCTGCCTGGAAGATGTTGGTGTATTTACCCATCGATTCGAAGTATTTTGTTCTTGGTCCAAATACTCCTGCACCAGTTCCATCATCAGTTTTTTACCCATCTGTATACCATTTAATGGTGCTGTTGCTCAGTCTATATGTTGTGGATTCATTGCTCCAGCTCTTTTTGATGCTGAGCTTCACGATGAAGTTCTTTTCGAAGCTAAACTTCCTCAAACTGTCATCCTTAGGGATAGCCAGAAGGGGGAGTTTATCGTGAAGTGCGTCAAATTCCTTCAACCCAATGCACCTCTCCCTCCCAGTCCCCTCTTTAGCAATCCTGAGGATCGTTTTCCTAGCCGTTTCCTCAAACACGATGTGCAGTGTCTGCCGCTCTATCCCGCGGTCAGCATCAGAAAGGGCCCCATACTTTGACTCTCGATTTGGTGCATTACACCCTAACTAGACCCTAAATCGTTTGTTAATATTTTTAGCTTCAAAGAGCACAACCCACAACGGAAAAACTCTAATATATTTTCCGACAACCATGGGCTAGTGACTTGACTGAGTATCCACACGCCCGCGATCCTGTGAAGTCATGTAATGTGGGACCAGAAGATGTCATGTCATGTGGTATCAGAAGATCCTCAACCCATATCAGTGAATTCTCTGCTTCAAGAATATTTTCACTTAAATGAGCTGATACTTTTTATCCTTCTCAACCAGTTCAAGCTCCTTCTCCGTTAGCGATGAGCCATTCCATGTGCCTATTTAAAGTTGATGCCGTTGTCGATTTCTACATTTACCACTAACGCCCTCACGTCGACTTAGCGATGTCCTCCTTCATCCCTCGTAATGGATAGCTCCACTACTGCGCTCATAACTTCTTTGGGTTAAACCCGATTAGCATAAGGATCAGCACATATCTGAGGTTGATTCATCTTTCTCTTGATGTGACGGGGGTGAGGTGTATTTTATACCTAGCTACCAGGTTTTTATCCGGGCACTTATATTATTACTACTTATTTTATAAAGCGGACGGACCGCTCTGTGTATGACTTCTAAATTGAATATCTTTCCTTATTGTTGTTACAAGAATTAACTGAGTTGCTATACCAACAACTTAGTAAAAATACAAATTTAAAAAAACACTACACACAAAATTTACGCAAATATACAACAAAAGTCGTGACACGTTCATGCCTCTATGGCTTACCCTTTGCCTTTAGAAAATTTCTAGCAGGAACTCAGAAGAAATCTATAAAATATTCATGACGGGTCATAAAATTATGCATACGCACCTACAAATCCATGGTATAATCAGGAGAGCATTTCTGAGTTCTATTTTATATGCGTTTTTTATATTTGAGCCAATGGCGATTCGGCAGTTTAATAATTCTTAAAGCCTACGAAAAAAAGTCATTAATATCGAGCCTTGGCCTTTTTTAAAGACGCACAACCTGGCGGTGAGCTCATTTGACCAAAGGTCATAGCTCACTTTGGGACCTCCTTAAATTCGTCTTCTACACATAAACACTAAGAAAGCGGATGTCAATAAATGAGTAAAACAGAAAATTACTATATCATCAGGCTAGCGGTATCGTAAGCGTTGTACTTTTATTTCATAATTGGCAATTTTAAATAAGACCAATTGTTTGGGGCACAAGGTTTTTTGGCAATAAAAGCTGTTTAAAACGACATAAAAATAAGTCGTGCGCAGTAGTGAACAAAATAATATTTTGAAACAAAATTTGAAACAAAATTTTATAAAGTTTGGTGACGATGAAGAAAAAAATAACTAAAGGTGGATATTTGCCTTTTTAATTAACCTCAAATTGTTATGATTTTCTATCCATGGTGCTACTGACGAATTTATACTGTCTTCAATACTTTACATTGTTTTTTATTTTCGGTTTTTTGGCGATCCATTTTATACCAATGCGATGTTAATTAAATCTTATTCGATACGTTTTTGCAAAGTTTCGTCAATATTATTTGTTGACGTACTCAGTGATGATTAATTGATGCACTAAAAAATTAGCATAAAATGGTGATTTGATTTGACTGAGTGTCATTCACAACACGTGCCAAATCCCCGAATCTCTGAAAATAAAAATATTAGTTTGTTTGCATTCTTTTAACCGGTTCCAAATTTAACCGTAAACCGGTGGTAGCCTACTAGTTTAATTAAGCTTTATTACTTGGCTGAAATTAGCGTAGCATTAAATCAATTACCAAGACTTTTGAAAAAGATAAAATTATTGAAAAAATGTGTTGTATTTCCAAAAATATGATCTTATTAGGTGAATTTTAAACCGTTTATTTAAGGACTGCCCAAGAAACCTAAAAGTTGTTGCTAAAACATTGCAAGCACAAGTATGCAATCACATTTTACATCGCATTGTTATGTTTACGATGCGTAGTGTTGTTCGTTGACCTTGTGCCAAATGTAACTTAAGCCACGGAGGACTAGGAGGCTTAGCCACCAACTTACTCGAACTTCAATAAAGTCAGCCTTACCATCAGATTTAGTTCCTTGACTGGCGTGTAGTTCTTCGATAAAGTTGGTCGAGGAAAATCGATAGGTGTTATTTGATGGGCTTTTCCCTTTCGCAGATATCGTTGAGGTGTGCTGGCATTTCGATGTCACACATATTTTTTTACTAATCATCCTTTTTCTAAAATATTGTAATTTAAAAAAATTGTATGCTCTGCAGATCGATTCCAGATGTGCAGGTACGTTCTATACAAGAAGCATTTACGCTGTGAGAGAGAGCCCAAACGGCATGCAAATGAGTTCAAAATTAATAAGCCTACCAACACCTAGTTATTATAATAATAATTATAATAAAGTAAAAACAAAAAAAAAACTATATTATTCATATTTGAGATTAAAATGAGTCCTTGTTCTTAAAATTGCATTCTTATAATGCAGGTATATAACTTTTTTGTGACAATCTACCAGAAAAAATGTAAATACTAGAAAAAAGTAGCAACTGCAACAATAAGTACCTGTAGTTGCTGCAGGTTCTCTCTTGAATATCTTATCGCGTAGTTAGTATTTGTTTCTTATGTCCCTGATTAATTTATTATACCTACCCACCATTGCTTCCCTTTCCATTTCGCGAATCAATGGCAAATTCAAAAGAAAGCAAAAGAGATTAACATCACGAGTGAGTAAAAAAGAAAATTTCGAGCAAATGAAAATACGAAAAAAACAAATATAAATTTTCTAAAAATAAATTCGAAACTTTATTGCAATGTAAAAATATATGATTGTCTATACATTTGCCGTAGTCTTGTCTATCTATATTGCAGCTATCTGTCGACAAATAGAGACGGTCGCCCCTCAATGAATCTGACTGTTTCAGCTTTATTTCTTGATTTTACAAAATTTCTGCAAAAACTGGTCAGCCAGCAGAGTCAGTCTATTGAAATACCAAATATACCATTTTTGTTTCAAACAAGATATATAGGTACATATGTACAATCTTTTTGTTTCATCTCCAAGTAAGTAACATTAAATCATCTGTGTGTGGGTTTGTGTGTTTTGAAAATTTTTGCAATGTGCAGCGGTATCGTCTCTTAGTACTCGCAGTCGTGTTTTCCTCCTTGACGTTGTTGTCGCCTTTTTCAGTTTTCGCCACGGAATGTGGATATTTTAGTGCATTTTCGGAATCAAGACATAAACTATACTGTTTGACATTTATTTTCACAGTATCGGCGACCCACCAGACGGTGTTTTAATTAGTTTTCGATCTGTACAAAAAAAGACTATCAGTTGAAGTAGTGTAAGTGGCAGACGGTTTAAGACCAAATTGTCACATTGGTCATGTTTTGTTTGTGAAGTCTTAAAAGCAGACAAGAATGTGAGAAGTACTTCGAAAAATTTCAACGGGAAAATTGGATTCGAATCGAATCTTCATTCAAAGTATGTACCTATGTAAACGCACTCAAGCCTCGAAACGATCATGTTTGCTAATAGGTGTCTCTATGCCTACACTGTTTTTATTATCAGTGGATGGAAAGTTTATGTTATTATAACGTTTTCTTATCTGTCGTCTACTGATGAAAGAAATTTTTTTCGCATCGCTTTCAATAATATTCAATCCAGTCTTCTTCATCCTTTCCTTACTAGGTTTTTTAATCCTTGATGTACGTAATGATCGGTTCTCTTATCTGTTTTGAATCAAATTTGATGTTTTTGAAGATTTTTTTAATTTTTTATGCATTTATTAATTATAATTTATTGATCGTTATTTTAATTCTTCAATTTTTTATTAAATTTTAGTTATATTTTTTTCTTATAGTAGTTTTTAGTTATAGTAGAGAGATACACCTTTGTCATATAATTGTTTTGGAAATTCCAGGAAACAAACTTTTTGTTCGAATTTTTGAGCCTTGTCTTTTTTAGCACTAAAATTATTGCAACACCTTTGCTGCAGCTCAGAGGTTCGGGAACCTGAGGCCTCGAAACTCAAAACTGATCCCAAATAATTCATCTACGTCTTGAGCTGGTTCGAAACAAGCGCATGTTGACTAGAGCTAAGTTTTCCTGTTGCATATTTACAGATTCTACACAGACATCTTCCTACTTTCTGGATAGGGCATCAATGCAATACACCGTCATGTAGTAACACTTGTCTCTTCACAATTCGTTGCATCTCTTTCATATTCGCCATTTTTATTGGTATTCTAGCTAACTGCCTACAGCTGATGGAGTAGGCACCATCTTTTTATACCCCATCCCATAGGATAGGAGGTATATTTAGTTTGTCACATAGTTTGTAACACGGTGAAATAATAATGGTAGACAACCAAGACCTTGAGGGCATATGATCGAGACCAGATTCTGAATCGAATGAGCCATGTCCGTCCGTCCGTCTGTATGTCACATGTTTTTAGACCTTAAATTTAAACTAGGGTGCTGAAACTTCATACGTAAGGTCCACGTCATGCGAAGCAGTACAAGTGTAAAAAGTTGAAATCCGCCCAAAGACACGCCCACAATCGGTTTAAATGTGCAACTACCTCCAGAATTTTCAAAACTGTAAGACGTCTTAAAAGGCTGAAATTTAACATTTAGCATCTCCTAATAAATGTAAGCCACAAAAAAAAAATTTAATTGGTAAACCTCCTCTAGTGGGCGTGGCATCTCAATACTTTTGCTCAAAATTGAAAAAATTTGCTTAATATTTCATGTAGAAAACGCTTAATTCTACATTTTGTTCATGCAAAACTATGGGCCACGCCCACATCAGAATTGAAGAAAAACCTAAAATTTGCCTGAAAAACTTAATTTCCACTAGCCTTGAGCCTAATTCAGGAAAGCATGAAACAAAAAAAGTAGCAGGTTAGGTAAATGAGACTTCAGCCCAGATTTCGTTCATATAAAGTTTTTAGCCACGCCCCCTATTAAGGGTAAATTTTTCAAAAATATTGAATTTGAACCAAAAAATTGCATTTTTACGTACATTTAAGTGTAACTTGGATATATGTGTGGTTTCTAATTAGAGGCGGTTGGACCACGCCCCTTTTTGAAAATTGCATTACTTATAAAAGTAAAAAAATAACTATGTCATCAGCATTTAACAATGTGGGATAGGATGGGGTATTCAACGGTCCGTTTTACGGACTGTAACTTCTGCGTACACACTGTAGCACTAACTCACTGGTTTTTTTTTGGTTTAGTATCACAACCGTACTAACTTGTTTTGGACTAGGCTTGGAGGTTTTTACCTTTTTTATGAAGTTGAAATCATAATTAGGAGAGAGAATCGTTATGTCTTCAGTACCTACTCAGTTGTTTTCTAAAGAACATATTCCGTCAAATGCACAGGAAATAGAAGCACTGTGGAGAGTGTACCTAGCGGTTTCGCGTCTTCCAGGCAAAGTCAACATTTAGGAGAACCTCCAGTTTGTATTTTTAAAAGCCGATGTCTTAGCCTGTGGTAGTTCATCCAATCCCCCAAAAGGTTTTTGGTGTCATCCCTTCTTAGGTACCTTTTGGCACATTTTTTATAATTTGCGCGCCCTTAAGGGGTAATGATATGACTATGCCCCTAAAAAGCATCGAAAGGAGTTATCGATACAACACAATCACTGAAAAGCCAATACGAAACAGGAACACCCTGTACAGAAACTCCAAAACTTGCCCCGCGAGTGTTATACCTTTAGAAGAAAAGCAATGATATGCACAGCAGAGTAGGTATCCAGTAATAACTAAGGCTGCGTAGTTGTCTAGGGTTGTCTAGTCCATTTGCATGTTGGAAGAGAAAATTTTTTTTAGTATTTGACTGACCCTACCTAACCTGGATAACAGACGCGCCTATCAGAAAGTCGCTCGTTTTAAGACAAATGGATCCGAGGGGACCAATTTTCAATCACTCATAGCTACGAATGAATTTGGGTGATGGCTTGTGTTATATTTAGGGCTGCCAACCGCATGATAGTTATGCTTCTTGTAAGATTACTGGAGGTCCGGTATTATGTAAGATTGTAAGTCATTATCATACGCCAAAGGTATGATAATTCCCCTTGTCTAAATGTTCGCATTTTTACTTACAGATTACTACGCAATGTACCTACTTACTATTCTGAAATGGTGGCCTAGCTTTTCTTAGGAATATTCTTAGGCGATGATAAGACGTTAGTTGATCGTTAAGTGAACGAGTAAGCACAAATTTTTCTACCACAATACGAAGTAGTTTTTAGTAGTCTCGCTAGGACGATAATGGCGACCACCAAATAGTCAAAGCATGTAGAATTTTGCGCATACAGAAAACCCATTTCGACGAATTTATTTTATCAATTGCAAATGTTATTTTATCAATTGCAAACGTCCTGGAAAACGCTTTATCCCGAAAAAATAATTTGGCAAAATATTCCGAATAAATGTCAGCCAATTTGACAGATATAGTTTGGACAGCAATGGCACTAGCAGCAGTTAAAGCTCGGAAGTCCTAATTGGAGAATCTGCACTCTAAAAAACAAAAGTGTTTGTAGGCGATTTCTTGTTACAAAAAGACAAAATATTTACTTCAAACAAGAAGATGTGTTTCTCTTTACATCTCTCAAACACCAAAATGTTTATTAAGTTTTTTTAAAGTTAAGCAAAAACCAGTAAGTCAGTGCCAGAGCTCGTCTGTGACAAACTTCTATATACCCGACCCTATACACCGTGGTACACCAAATTTTAAATTTTTTGGACCGAATTCGTATGTTATTTGTATAGGTCACGCCCCCAAAAGTGGGCAAGGGCTAAAATTTAAAATCAATTATAATTTCGTTAGAATCATAAGAAAATACGGCAAAAGCAAAAATAATTTCAGAAAAAAACAGTTTTTTCCTTAAAACGCCTTATAAAATTGGGAGGGGCTCAAAACTTTGTACGGAACAAACTTGGCGAATAGTACCTAATATTTGTCATATACTTTTTTAGATTTGGAGTGAACTTTTCGAGAAATCGGATTTTTAAAGATTTTACATGTTAAAAGTGGGCATGGTCGATATTGTGGGCGGTCCAGTTTTTGCCTTGTTAAAAGCCTTGGGCCAATAGCATACGCCCTGTCTAACTTGACCAAAAGGCATTTTGAAAGAAAATATGAAATAGAGGTTGTCTCACATTGAAGCCAGTAGTGGGCGTGGCCGTTGAAGGATTGAACCACTTTTCACAGTTTTCTGTGCAACAGAAGAACTGATAATTTTATGTTTGGGTGAAGATAACAAGCATTTGTTGGAAGTAATTCAGGTGCTTAAACTATTTGGTGGAAAAACTTTTACCGTTTTTTGAAATATTTGTTCAAAACAAATGCTGCTTAAAACATATTTAATAAATTATGTTTTTTTCAAATTTTTGTATAAAAGATAATTTCTTTCTTTTTGGTAAGCCCTATACTAAGCCTAAATTCATCGTGCACAATGTTCAAGACATCAAAAATACTTACTGAACAAAATGGTAAATGAAAACTCTCTAACAAATAAATCAACTGATTAACGAACTTCCGTTGAACACCCACAAAAGTGAAAAAATTATTAATTTGAAGTCGGATTCTTATATTTTTTTTTTAAAGGTCATGGCCGTAGTTTAGTTCAAAATCTTAGGGACAAAAAAATTGTTTACTTCGTCTGATGGCTGCACTTATCGCATACACATTCTGTGTGCATGTTACAGAATAAAATTTGTTTTTATTAAGTTAGTTAGTTCTCTCTCGGCTGGCTCGTGTTCCTTTTAATCTTTCAAGTGTACACGGTAACGAATAGCCAGACAATTAAGGTTTAATTGCCTTGCATTGATTATGACATTCGCATTCTTATACTGAATTAAATGTTGGGATAGTGACCGATAAAGTACGTGATTAAACGTCCTGTGAACCACTTTTAATTATTATTGTTGTGACGTTGAAGAGTTTTTATTTTAAAATTGTGTTTTTAAGAAGGTCAATTTAACTGATAACTATCACGTCGAAGACTAACGTTAATGCATGAAAAGTGCAAATACTTTTTAATCTGAGAAGAAAAAAAATCTAAGGTGCTATCAGTTTAGTTCTGAAGGCCAAATATCGGCCAGATTCTTCAACTCTAGGGTTTTAGAAAAATGAATATATTTATGTACATTATCTAGAAACATTGGATAAGTTTTTCTTAAAAGCTGTTGGACTCTGATTCTTAACAAACTATTGGTTTGCTCTATATTTGCCTTTGCTCTTGAACGACAAAACTCTCGAATGGCTGTCGAACATGCTCCCACTGCAGCCTTCCTGCTTGGGTACCGAATGGATTTTGGGTACTTTAAATTGCTTCTGCGAGTAAGACAAATTTACTTATTCCAAGAATCTCGAAAAAAGTTTTGGGTTCTAGACTTTATTCAAGGTTTCGTCTTTCGAGATTTTTATTTTAAGATTTTGTCCATTTTAGATTTTTATTGTTCTATAGCAAATGGAGTGATCCGAACATATTAACTATCGCACAGATAAGTCATTCCAACTGACCTTTTGAATGTAGAGGAGGAATGGCAGCTATTTTTATCGGCAGTCATTGCCTCTGCAGGAAATGTTTGTGGAGTGAAGCGGCTTGGAGTAGCGGCTGGTGGTGAGAAAAGAACTGCTTGGTTTAAAACGCCTGGAGTTCAAGAAGCCATCAGAGAGAAGAAGAGAGCCTACATTGCGTGGATCCAATGTAGAAACTCAACTTCTCGAGCCCGGTACGATGAGGCGCGAAGGACTTCCAATCTGGCAGTCAGAACAGCCAAGGAACAGTCATGGAAAAAGTTCGGCGAGAAGTTGGAGCACGATTACAGATCTGCAAACAAGATATTTTGGCAGACCACTCGCCGGCTCAGAGGAAGGAAGTTAAATATCATCCAAGGGGTTAAATCCAAGGACGGTACACTTCTTTCAAGTGAGAGCGATGTCTTGCGCAGATGGAGAGAGCACTTTTCGGAGTTGCTCAACCCCCAACAGGGCACTGAAGATGGCATTCGCACTGCTGACGAGATAAGGGCGGAGAATAGTCCCACAGTAGACGAAGTCACTGAAGCTAAAAGTTGGCAAGTCTGCTGGAGTTGATGAAATCCGGCCAGAAATGCTCAAGGCAATGGGTGAAGAGGGTGTTAAATGGCTAACACGTGTCATTAAGGTGGCCTGGGATAGCGGGAAGGCACCTAACGATTGGCAAACGGGAGTTATAGTGCCCATTTTCAAAAAAGGGAACAGGAGAGATTGCGCCAACTATAGGGGCATATCTCTCTTGAGTCTTCCGGGAAAAGTATTCGCGAAGGTGTTCGAAACGCGTTCCAGAGCTGTAATCGAGCCTTTGTTACGGGAAGAACAGTGCGGCTTTCGGCCTGGCAGAGGCACAACCGACCAGCTTTTTACTCTAAAGGTTATTCTTGAGAAGGCCTGGGAATATGCCAAACCGGTCTATGCGTGTTTTGTAGATCTGGAAAAGGCGTATGACCGAGTCCCTCGGGATACACTGTGGAGAGTTTTGCAGGACTATGCGCTGAGTGGGCCTCTTCTGAGAGCCATTCAGTCTTTGTATGGAAACTGCAGAAGCTGTGTACGGATAAATGGCGTCAAATCCCGTCCTTTTGATGTGCGCGTTGGACTTCGCCAGGGCTGTGTTCTGACGCCGCTCCTTTTCATAGCATATATGGACTGGATGGTGAGGCGCAGTCTTGGCGAGCAATGTTTCGAATTGGCTGGCATCAGGATGAGCCATCTGCTTTTCGCAGATGATTTGGCCATCCTTGCATCATCCAAAGAGGAACTTCAACGAGCACTGGATAGGCTTGCAGCCATCTGTGGTGATGCTGGGATGAAAGTAAACGTGAACAAATCGGAAGTGATGGTTGTTTCCCGAACTCCTGTGCAGTGTACCCTGCACATAAATGGAGTTCCATTAAAACAAGTGGAGAAGTTTAAGTATCTCGGGGTCTTTTTCACGAAAGATGGGAGGAGTGATACTGAGTTGTCCTGTAGAATTGGCCAAGCTGGAGCAATAGTAAAGGAACTGCGCCGGCCGGTCATCAGGAAAGCTGAGCTTGGAGTGAAAGCAAAGATCTCAGTTTTTAATTCAGTGTTCGTTCCGACCCTCATCTATGGTCATGAAATTTGGGTAATGACCGAAAGAATTAGATCGCGGGTACAAGCTGCCGAAATGAGATTCCTGAGGTGCGTTGCTGGTGTTATTCTAAGGGACAGAGTGAGAAACGTCAGTATTCGTAGGAATCTTAATGTTGAGCAGCTACTTCTCCGAGTGGAGAGATCGATTCTTCGATGGTTTGGACACGTTGTTCGCATGCCCCCTGACAGACTTCCTAGACAGGTCATGCTAGCCAAGATGCGAGCGCGTCGCCCCCCTGGTAGGCCAAGAAACAGGTGGTGGGATCAGGTAAAGAACCTCTTTGAGTCCCGCCTGGGGATTGCGCCGGAGTCTCTTGTGTTGGTGGCGGAGGATCGAGAAAGATGGAGGGACCATTTAGCCACCCTCAATCCGCGACCCTTTTAAAGGATAGGCGGCATTCGAAAATGATATGCCTTGATTTTTAATTTACAAGCAGTACAAAAGTTGTTTTCTCTAAAGTTTGTGTCCATTCATGCCGCAGCACTCACGTGAAGCGTAACTGTGTGAATCCCTCGCACTTCTAAGATCTATTCATAAACTAAAGTGAAATCAATAAACTTTAATAATATTCCATGTAAATTAAAGTCGCTTACATTTTTTCAGTAAAACCTTTTAGATGTTAGTATTGGTACTGTTAAGTTTCCTATAAGTTTTTCTGCGAGTTAACCTTGCTACTCAAAACCTATGGTTAATCAACTTAACCCTAATTAAGGTAAAGGCTATTTATGGTGTTAAATATGTAAACACTTTTATGTTGACCCGACAAATTCCTAAAATTGGTAAACTTCGCCTACGGCCACGCCAACTATTGGCTTCAATGTGAGACAATCTATAATTTACATTTTATTTCACAAGACCTTTTGACCAAGTTAAACCAGGCAAAGGAATTCAAATTTTGGTGTATCGGAATTCAAATTGCGGCTGAAAAGCTTTAACACGACGAAAATTGAACCGCCCACCCCATCGAACGTGTCCTCTATTTTGAAAAACTTGATTCCTCAGAAAATTCGCTCTATCGAAAAAAAAAAATACATATTATGCGACATGTATTGAAGATTTCGGAATTTTCTAAATTTCGACCACTTTTAGGGGCCGTTTTCAGGAAAGAGCTGTTCTTTTTGGCTTAAATTTTCGTTGTTAACACATTTTTTTAAGGTTCTTTTTTTAAGGTTCGAAATAAGTTTAAAAGATTTTCTTCATTTTCTTCTTAATCCTAGTTGCTTCTTCTAGTTGCTTCTTGAGATGGCCGAAAATGCTGACATTCACAATCCGTGCAGATTGTCTATGGGACATGCAATCTTAAAGCGTTGATCATTCCACTAAAAGAAGTACTTGTTTAATTTTGGGAACCTCACGATAATTAATTTTTTTTACACCTCATCCCATAGGATAGGAGGGAGTTAAGTTTGTCATATAGTTTGTTACATGGTGAAAAACTAATGGTAAACCCCCAAGACCTTAAGGGCATATGATCGAGACCTAATTTTAAATCGAATAAGCCATATTCGCCCGTCCCTCCAACCGTCAGTTTGTCTGTATGTCACATGTTTTTAGGCCTTAAATTTTAAGTTAGGATATCTTGTTATACTTCTTTGGATAGTGTTAAAATTATAAAAGTATGAACAAGTGTTAGAATTTTTGAAATCCGCCCACAGACACGCCCACAATCTGTGTAAATGTAAAACTACCTCCAGAACTTTCAAAATTGCATGACGTCTGAGTAGGAAATTAAACACTTATTATCCTAATCCTAAGGTATACAAAACTAAACCGCTGAACCTCCCCTAGTGGCCGTGGCATCGATTATAGGGGTAAATTTTCCAATGCGTTTTCTTCAGTATTTTTGCACCAAATTGAAAAAACTTGCAAATAACCACAAATCTTCAACAAAGAACAATAATAGCAGTAATCTACAATGTGGGATAGGACTGTAACTTCTCCGTTCACACTGTAGCACGTACTCACTTGTTTACTCTACCTTGAAAATAAGTACCCACCAATTCCTTCGGGAATCCAACTTTCGTAATAATACAGACTTAATACCCCAAAGTTTTATTAATATTACAAGTTTAATATTAAGTTTATTAATAACACAAGTTTCCACCCCAAGGTCAAAGATTTCGTGATGCTTGGTCGGCATAGGGGATCCCCCATTCTCTACACGGAGAAAAAGAAGTTGTTGAATCTACCGAAAACGACTGTCGGTTCAACGTTTTCCAGTCTTGATGTTCATCTAATAGCATAAACTGTTGAATTTACTACTTTACTGAATTGTGAAATCAACATCCAATCCGTTGAATCTGCCGCGTAAAATGTATTAACAGGGAACCATAAGAATAGTTAATTTAACATTTTTGTGTGTTGATAATGCAGCGCTATTAGTAAAATCAACAACCAGTTTGTTGAATTTACAGATCAAATTGTGTCACTTATGTGTTGAAAAAACAGCTTCTTTGGTAAAATCAACTTGTATGACTGTTGATAAAACCGATTATGTATTCGAAAACCGTAAAATCGACAGCCACTTTTGTTGCTGTTCACACTTTTTTCTATAAAAGACACATCCTGATATTTTAACATTTTAATGTAGGTACATATTTTTATTATTCGATTGTATTTTTACATGAAATATGCTTAAACTAGAAGACAAGCCGATAAAGGTTTATAACGGGTGATTTTTTAAGAGGTTGAGAAATTTTTTTAAAAAAAAAACACAAAAAATTCGAAAAAATTAATGAAATATTTATTTGAATCGATAGTTTGAACCTTGCAATTTAATGTTTAAAGATAATTTCATGCAAATGTTGACCGCGGCTGCGTCTCAGGTAGCCCATCCGCTGAGTCCAATTTTGGCATACTCTTTCACACAAATCGGCCGGTATCTCACGAATGAATGCATGGATGTTGGCTTCCAGTGCGTCAATCGAAAATTCGGCGTTGTGGTAGGTCGGCTGGCTTTAGTTCTTGCACCAGCTGTATCTTAAAAGGCTTTACGCCCAAATCCTTCCGCAAAATTTTCCACGTAGTGCTGTAACAAAGGCCTAACTGCTGGGAACGGCGCCAAATCGACATTTCGCGGTCTTCTGTCACACTAGCTGATACGGCCGCAATATTTTCTTCACTACGCACAGTACGTAAACGTGTTGGTGGTTTAATGTCCAACAAAGTTAATTTGGTGCGAAATTTGGTCACAATCTTCCGAATAGACTGCTCAGAAGGTCGAGAATGCCGACCATAAAATGGAAGCAGCGCGCGACGAACATTTCGAACCGAGCACGAATTTTGATAGTAAAATTCAATAATTTGCAAGCGTTGTTCATTTGTAAGACGATCCATGGTTAGATTGCAAACCAAACTGAAGCTGTTTGATAGTGACACAAGGTACTAAACACACGTCAGCTGTCAAAACCAGTGTTGCCAAAACCAAACCAGCTAAAAAATCACCCTTTAGGTATCAGCCATTTCCAAGTAGCTATGTTTTAATTGTCTTGAAGTTTTTTGAGTCTACAAAGGACAGTGGAGAAGAATGAACATATAGTACATATTTTGTATATGTACGTTTGTAAGTTTTTGAGCACACATTCTAACCTCCATAATTGTATGTATTGGCATTTGTTGTTCCTTGAGTTTGTTCTTCTTTTTGGTTTAATTATGCAATTTCAGTATACAAGTTGTTGCACAAGTCTTGTCTAGGAGCAGTTTCTAATTTTTCAAATAAAATAAACTCAATGAGAACGATATTAAGAAAATCATTTTTTAAGGTTACTTACGTTTTATTGTACTGTTGTAATATTATTCTGGTTACCACTACTCTAAAATTATTTTTTTGCTTTAAACTTGCCCTACAAATTCGTTTTTGATTATGAACTTGATTGTCTCTCTGCGTATAAAACTTGACTGAATTCCAAGCGCGAAAAGGTAGACAAGAAATTTTATGTGTTCAGCTAACGGTGATCTCATAAGAATCTTACAGACATTCTGCCAATAACAACTCACATATCCGTAAATTTTGCAGATTCAACCACTGGCACAAGACCAAATCGGTTATTTCAACAGCCTTCTTGCACATTGCAGGAATATTCTTGCGTAGAAGAAGCTAAACTGGTGATAAAAGCAACTAATAAAAAGGTTCAAATACATTCTTATCGGAAAACACATTTTTATAAAATCAACAACTTTTTCGTTGCTTTTACAGAAACTTCTTTCATTAAAATATATCTCAAATCAACTAATTCATCGGCAAAATTTTCTTAAAACAAGTAATTATAGCAGTTTAAGCCGTTGATACATATTTTTGAAAGTAAAATTTTACCGATTTACTTTCAACAACTTTGAGCTGTTGAATCTACGACTTTTTTCTCTCCGTGTAGAACGACTTAAATGTAAAATGAACAACCTGCAAACCTCCTACTTTTATTTTCTTTGACCTAAACCAAAGAAAACGTTGCCCGACTTTGCAATTTGACAATGCTCGAAATAGACCTCATCAATGATATGCAACTTTTTTGGTTATTAACCATTCTGAAAATTTGCTGTGGGCTCTCGGTCTATATGTGTCAAAGCTCTCAAAAGCAGGCCTTATGAGAATTTACCTAGAGACATGCTCATTTGAAGACCGGATTGGCATATGACCCAGGCCTTCTAAGAAACAAGCCTAAGCGTGAAATCCTGATCAGTTGTGATTTTGCTGAAAGCCCGACTGTTCGCTCCTTATCAATGAAAAGAGTTGAACTCTGAAAACCATGCCCAGCGTATTTTTTGCCAGCATAACGACTTAAAAGAGGTAAATCCCTAAAAGAGTGCAATCTTTTTTGTCGCCTGTTTTGAAAATGGGAACAATAATGACACGCGTTAGGCATTGAGACCCTTCTCCAGAACCACCGCCTTGAGCTTTTCTGACCAAATCAGCAACTCTGAAAAATCGCTGCGCTTGGAACCACATTCTCTTTGGAAATGATCAGACTCTGAAATTCAAAATTCCATGGGCGACATTAAAAGCCTCCTTTGCGGTAAAGCTTTCGTCGTTGACTGTCCATCAAACCCGAATCATATTGGATCCCATAACTGCTCTTATGAAACGCATTGTACGCAATTTTTTAAAATCTTAAGTTGCGATCAGATGCTTCAGGTTAATTGATGATAATTGATAATGATTAATCATTCATCAAAGAAATTTGCACTACATGGAAAAGAATATGATGAGTTGGGCGCATCAGAATGCTTTCCCAAAGTCACATAATTTACTTTATAAGCAATTCATTTATGACCTGTAGTTTCGATTGGAAAATTTTAAGTTTTCTTAAAACAATATAGTTTTGCACTCTAAGTATATTCACTAATATTCACCCAACGCTATTCGAAAAGTTATCTATCAAGAAATTGAAAATTTTATTGCCCCGATACTAGGCTCTTATCAGTGCAAACACTGAAACGGTTAACAAAGTTTCACTTGTGACGCGTTCTGATAAGAAACAATCTCAGCGAAAGTATATATTTGACGTTCTGATATATTAACCCAATTACCAACATATGGGCCATCTATTTAGCGGGTAAATTGCTATATGAGTAATGCTAATCAAACATGAATAATTTATTAATGTGATGATAACCGCATGCCGCTGTTTGGATGCTGTTTAGACGATTATAGTCTCGATTATACCTCTCAGCTGATAAGAGTAGCAAGCAATTAGCAGTGTTTATGTTTGAAGCTGACCTGATAAAGACCATCAACCATTGGCACTCGGAGCACGCGATCAAATATTTGCCGCCGAATGTGTCTCCGAAGAGATGATCCGATGCAGTCAGTCAATCACTCCATCGTCATTGGGTGATTTTCCAAGTGAACAACTGCGTTCTGGTTCTGTACCAGGTTCAATAAACTTAGCGATGCACATTGCATGTTGATGCCGGGCTGCCGTGCAATGCGCGCACCGCCACAGACACCTTAACGACACGATTGGGTGGCGTGTGTGGGTGGAATGCAATTTATTTGCAATCAAGAACAGCGACAAGTATTTCGCTCCAGAATGCTGATTTGCTGCATGTGAAGTTGGGGGCCGGTCATTGTTCATTGTTCAACTATTATTGCAATTATTTATTACGCAATGTTTCGAACGTTTCACAGTGTGCTTGAGTTCACTTTGCTTGTCGTGATGATATCGTGATTGTTTATAAATATCGCTAAACGGGGGGCTTGTCACTATTGAGATTTGCAATTATTTATACAAAAGTGTAGCTATATAAACACGGTTTGCTTGAGGGAAAGTACTTTTCACGCTATATTCAGTGTACTCAGGCGAATTTAAAATGATTAAGAATGCAAATTTTTGTCGACCGTGTTGATGGATATGTGTGTTGAACGAAGGACAATACGCTTTTGTATATGGTACTGATGTGTTATTTTCATGCGTCGAAGCGTCTGCATTTGTCCCTTTTTTATTCCGTGACAAATTGGTTTTTCAATACAGGCTCATTCTTTCTGTGGTGGCGCATCTTGCGGAAACCGCTGGCTAACTATTTTTTCACCCAATTTAAGCTTTTTAACCCTTCGTTTTCAGCTTAATACATCCGGTCTATTTTTCTATAACTTTTGTCCCAAATTGTTCAAAAACGTCGCTGGCTGTGATTGACTGTATGCTTCATAATTATGCAGGGTGTGGCAACTCTGTTTATTCTTCATCTAAAACGGTCTTCTTTCAGTAAATTTTTGTTTTGAATACCTACCTTAAAATTTGTGACCTTTTGGCAGCATAAGTATTGGCGGAATATTGACGCCATAAAAATAGCATCTAACATATAATTTTTTCCTCAGGTAATGGAATAGCTTCGGCCAGACTCTGAGCCAGGGAAAGAATACCATCGTATTTTCACGGTTGGCTCCAAAACCGGACAGGGGTCTGGTGCTGGAATCTTTGTGGAAAGCGACCCTTAGGTAAATATGCGTCTGTCTTCCAAGCGGAGATTTTCGCTATCACAGGTGGAGAAGAATATGCGTTTGCAGTGACAGACAAGCCGCTCAAAATGCGTTGCTCAGCCCTCATACCTCGTCCAAGATAGTGCTCGAATTCAAAAATAAAAATTCGTTGAACTTAGTCGCAAGGCTAAATGAAGTGAATCTTATTTGGGTTCCAGGCCGCACTGGTATCCAGGGAAATGAGATCTCTGATGAGCTTGCCAGACTAGGCTCAGAAGAGGTTTTCTCAGGACCCGGACCTGCTTTGGGCCTGCCTGTATCTGTTGTCACGTCTGCCATTGATACTCTGGTTTTTCGTGAGCACAGGGCTCGTTGGCGTGACTGCAATGGGTGCAGATAGACTAAACGACTACGCCCGGGCATCTGCGAGGGGTCAGCATCTTTTCTTCTATCTCTCAGGAGAATCGATTGTAGACTTCTTGTAGGCGTCCTTACGGGCCACTAAGCTTCCGCTTAGCACTTGAATGTGCTAGGCTTGAGCGAAACCACCACCTGTCCTGCCTGTGGAGAGGACGACGATACAGCGGAACATTTCCTATGTAGTTGTCCTGCCTTTGCTCGCATCAGGTGGCGGATCTTTGGGGCTGACGTGGTGAGTACCGAACGCTTAAACTCTTCATCACTTAAGCAACTTCTCGTTTTTCTTCGAAAGACGGGTAAACTTAATACATTAAAGTAAGGTGTCCACGTTTTAGTATAATGGGCCAGTAGTTGTGTTTGAGTGCTCCATCGGATAGTAGCAACCTCCGACAAATGAAATCTAACATATATTAGTTTTCGAGCTTTTGCCGTACCTACCTATACAACGCTACGCAACCCGGAGTACAAGATGTGTGTTTCTATAATTTTGCATGGAAAAAATATTGTTTCTGCACAATTGTGACAAGTGTGCAGAAATACTCGCTTTTTTCTACACACTTGTAAGTTCCGACATTGCATTTCATTTTTCACAAATTAATTTTTTCTGTTACAGGCAGAATGTGCCCATACTCAGACTAAGTCAACCGTAAAATTACACTCCTGCAGGCCATATCCTTCTTAAACTACTCAGACTCATCACTGATCAAACAGAAACACGTTTCATTTCGGCTGACTAAATCGACCTCAGGACTCTTCGCAATTGATCAAGTTTCTCCGAAATCAAATTTAATTGAAAAAAACTCTCGTGTTTTTAGTCATGCTTGCATAGCTCCAATAAAAATCTCCTAATGAGTACCTTACGAACTGCACTTAACGTGTGTAGGCTAGGTACTTATGAGTTGTAATTTAAATGGCACTTCATACTACATCTTCACCAGACACTAAGCAGCCATTAGCATAATTTGTCAACTTATCTCCTACAAATCTTGAGATTTACCACCGAAATTCAAATCCTCGCGGCAAGTCATTAAAAATAAATCCTCTTACAAATCTCATTTACCCTTTTCACACACCTCTTTATGCCACTTTAAGCCCTTTTCACAAACCTTTGTAGCAGTTTCATACTTGAAGATGTAAAAATCTGTCAAAAATATGTTTTCTATAGGATTTTTTACAACGAAATTCTTTTCTGGCTCCTAGGAAATGACATCGTTACTCTCTTTTAAGCTCTTTTAAGAGTCATAATGACAACAAAAGAGCGCTTTTGTCAAATTAATGGTATTGTTTGTCCGGAGGAGACATCTCCCGCTAATCTCAGTTCTATGGTCGGTAGGTGGGGACAAACTATTAGGTAGTACTGATCATTTAAGAAGTAAATCAAGGTTTTCAAGGGGTGGAATCGGCTAAGGTGAACTGTGATAAGTGATGCCTCAAATCACAAAAATTCATCGGCGTAAATTGTGATCATCGCACAATTTTCTTGTGACAGCTCAGATCCACCATCAAAATCAACTGGTCGTCAGTTTTCCAACTTTCTGGTTAGTTGGGGTTTTTGTCCACACTTATAGGGTGACTTTCTACACGCTAAAAATAAAATTCTATCTTAACAAGCCTAAATAAAGCAACAATTCGAAACAATATTTTTATGATCACATTATGCAGACTATTTTGTTTAATCCCATTGATTGTTACGAAAACTGCTGAAAACTGTGAACATTTTCACACTATACGCCATTAAAAAACTATTCTATAGTTCCAAAAAGGAGAGGAGGATAATAAAGTGTATAGGAAATAGCAAACTTGCTTTTGACCTAACAAGTCAGATAAAAACACTAATGCCACTAATTTAACATCAAGATTGAATGAGAATAGCTATATGAATAAATCTATGGGAAAATAGAAATTTGATCGTTTTTATGGGTATGATTTACAAGTACAGGTCATAATTGTATGGGAAAAAATTGGTAGACATCGATTGTGGAAAAAATAAATCACTTGCAATCTTATCTGAGCCCCTTTATAGTTGCTATTACAAAACAATTTGCGAGTTCGAAATACGATATTACAACTAATTTGATAATTTGTATCTATAGTTAAATTATTGTTAAATATTGCATAAAATGATTTAATAAAATTGCATAATGGTTGCATAAAATTTTCTAAGTCTTATACATTCCTTATAAGGAATATATTTAAATTTATTGCATACATAATTATACTTGCAGCACTCTTCGAGCTCGTCAGGACTTTGCCAAATCTTTATCTCTGAGTCAATCTACACCCGTCTTGGAAACAATAGGAAATAGATTTATTATTATAACATGACGACGATTTAAACTAGTAAAAAGATATCTAGCAAAGGGTTATACAAAAAGGATACCTAATGAAGTGCAACCAAGGGTACCCGCCCAGATGGCGGCGGGCGGTGGAGCGCATCAATGAATATAAGATTACAATTTGAGCTTGAAAGTAGAAATTTTGTAAACGTACGAGTAGTTTGTACCTATGTAAACGCTTAAAGCAAAAAAAAAGTGCATTGTATTTCTAAGTTTGTGCAAATAATTGGGTTTTTATTATTAAGCCCTACTCTTAAGTATACACATAAATCTTTAACTTCTGTATTGTAGCGCCATATGAATAGCTTGATGGCTCCATGATGGTGAGAGTTGTTCGTTGTTCGCACTTTTTTTTTGGCTTGGAGCCACATTGGGTTTGATGGGAGCGACGGGTGACAAGTTTTTTAAGGGCACTGATCAGACTTAATGTAAACCCAAGTTTATTATTTTTATTTGGTGACAGGCCTTAGAACCAGAGAAGAATTGGACGAAATCGATTCGACCAAAATCTATGCAGGCTTCAAGCGCACGCAATTAAAGAATTTTTTCATGATTCAAACGAAATAGGTTAGGTTAGGTTGAAGTAGCTGTCGGGTTCGAAGAACCCAACTCACTTAGACCTATGTAGGTCCATTGTGATACCACGTGGATCTGGAAAAATTGGCTACTCGTTGAACCATTTTGAACTACTAATGAAGCGTAAGAAACGCTTTGGGTCAGCCGTGCTAAGATCATTATAGAAGAAAGCTCCAAGGTGAAGATTTCGGATCTTAGAGAGAGCGGTGCATGTGCAGAGAAGGTGGAGGGTGGTCTCTTCTTCCTCCTCGACCATGCAGCTCCTGCAAAAATCGTTGTCGGAGCTTGCCTATCAGACAGTGTCCTATAATAACACCGACTGTAGCACTCATGTGCGATCTATTAAGAGCTATCAAACTCCTAGAGCGATTAAGATCTAGTTTAGGCCAAATCTGTTTTGTTACTAGACAGGTACTACCACTTGTCCATCTGAGATTTGTTCTTTCTATTGCATTTAGTCTTATCATAAGTTTGCATGTCGAAATTGCAATGTCTCAGGAGCCTTTATCAGGCGAAATTGAGAGAGTAGTTCCAAGTTTGGCGAGTTCGTCAGCCTTACAGTTGCTGGGATGGCACTATGCCCTGGCACCCAGCACAGGAAAATGATGAATTGCACTGACATCTCCTTTAGAGACGAACGGCAGTCTAAGGCTACTTAAGAGTTTATATAGAAACCGATTCCAGGCACTTGATGGCCGCCCGGCTGTCAGAAAAAATACGTACCTATATCCTGGGCGGATAAAACGTTATTTTTAAACCAGGATAAGGCTTCCTTAATCGCCATGATTTCAGCTTGCAAAACACTACAATGATCCGGAAGACGGAAAGAGAGACTAAGATTAAATTTTTCTGAGAATACAACCTTACCTACCCCATCTTTGGTCTTTGATCCATCCGTGTAGAAGTGAATCGATTCGCATTCCAGAGGCACACAGTCATCCCCAGAAGACCTTGCGGGGATAGTTGTCTGGAAGTTCTTGTCAAATTGTAACTGGCGTATAGTGAAGTCTATGTTTCTAAAAAGGCGTCTGTACCTATCTCACTATGGTCCACTCAGAGGTTGCTTTGAGGCGAGTAGCCGTGATAGCAGCTGTTTGTCTGCTGAAAATATTAAGGGAAATTAGATGGAACAGGGTGTCTAATGGTGCTGAAGCAGTGGTGCGAAGCGTTCGCTTATACATAAGCAGGCTGACCTTTGGACCTTGCTTAGCATCTCGCGGTTTACCGCTTTATTCAGAGTGGTCCACCAGACCGCCGTTCCATACGTCAGTATCGGTCTGATGACCGAGATGTATGTTCGGGGCTAAAGTCCCCACTTATTGCCGATGGCTTTTTTACAAGAAAAGAGTGCTATCGTAGCTTTCCGGACCCTTTCCTGTATGAGACCCAGATATTTAGCTTCTTCGGGTCGGGAGGGAGGGTCGATATGAGGGATTTTGTATTTTCTGGTGAAGAGGAAAAGTTCAGTATTGTGGGGGTTGACACCCAGTCCACAACTGTCAGTCCATCTGGTAAGCTTGTTTAGAGCGTTCTGTAGGAGTTTTTTAATGGTGTTTAGGTGACTCGGCGACTTCTAACGAAATAACCATTGACATAATATATATGGACTGCCAGTTGCCTATTTTCATCAAGTCGATACATAAGTAACGACTCCAAAATGCAAGCGGAAAAATACAGAAACGCAAAAAAAAGCATTGCCAGTTCAAACTATTCGAGCATTCAAAAATTAGTAAAAACTATGTACCTAGGTATTTTTTCTTATTTGAAGTAGATAATTTAATTATTGTGGATTATCTATAATAATTAACTCTAATAATGCAATTTGAATTCTAGAATGAGACTTCCAATGTCACTTCTCATCGGAAAATAGGCAAAGAATTTCGAGTTGTTCAATAGAGTGCACGAATGCAGTTTTCACGGAAATGCACAAAACTACTGTCATTTGACATTGACATAAGGACAAAGAAAAAGTTTTTAATTATTTTCAAGAGGTTCACTCGTTTTAAGTCCGAGTTAAACAAAGATCTGTTAATTTTAAAGAAAACGAGTCTGGGTTAACTAAACGAGTGGGGTTTTTCAGTACACTAACTCCGTCAATAATGTTATCGAAATCTTCGACTCTTTCAATTATTGTCTCTCCTAAGTGTCAGTCAACTGTTTTTAAGACAAACAAGGACTTCGAGTTGTTCTAAAAATATAGAAAAAATATAAACGAACCACATTGTTTTTCTTGAACTTCTAAAAGTAAATTTCAGTGGATTTTTCAGTGGATAAAACCGAAATGTGATTGTAGAATTTAAAGTGTATGCCGCTCGTGTGTAGAATGTGTTTGATCATTCTAAATTTCACCGTTTCGCATACGAGCAAAGACCTCAATGAAGTTTCAGCACACAAATAAGCCTAGAAGATTGGTAACATTCAGAGAGACAGATGGAATGTACTGTACATGGCTTTTTCAAATGTCAATTATGAGTACCTATAACAAACCTAATTTTTTCTCCCTGTAGATTAACGACAATAATTGTAACTATTTATGAAATTTACCTTTATTACCTTTTGTTACCTTTATGAAATAAGGTGACATACGGATTTTCCAAATTTTTATCAATTAACAGTCGTTAGATTTTATGCAAGTAAAAAGAATACAAAAAACGTTTGATGCTGCAAAAATCATGAAGTTGGTAACGCCGACCTTGTTTTGCAAATATAAAAAGCTTGTATCAGTTTCACATAGGTGACGCACTAATCTATGCGAATTTTTCTATTTTTTCAAGAACCCGGTGTGAGAATTTGTTTTTCCACCTTTTTTTCCTAATAGATGACCTTGCTTTCTATGTAAGTTTTTCAAGGTGACAGGCATTTTGATATAATGTTTTTCCGCTTGCATTTTCGAGGGGCGACAGATCTTGCGACTCGTATTTTGGGCAAATTAGTATGAAAATGACGCTTGACTAGCAGTAAATGACTAGCAGGAAATAACAATTAATTGATTTTGATTTTTAGCCCAGGCCCACTTTTGGGGTTGTGGCCTATACAAATAATATATGGATTCGGGCCAAGAAACTTTAAAATTTTGTGTTACACGGTCGGGACTATAGAAGTTTGTCACAGACGAACTCTTGCACTTACTCACTTGTTTTCGTTGACAATATGTACCTTAAAATCGTCCCAAAATTTATAGCAATAAAATAAAAGAAATAAAAAACTATTTTATTTCAAAAAAAGCCCCATCGTCTCTCTTCCTCGGAAAACTTATGACAAACGGGCCTTGATGATTCTTACGACACCGGAATTGATATACATACCTATACATTATCTCTTGTTCTTCATCAAATGAAGACGCGTTTTATGCAAAAACTTTTTCTCCGGTCTGAAGAGTACATGGTCATTGAGCATGCCTACAAACAGCTTATTATTAAAAATAAATAAATAAATAGAGTGGCGCAACAGCTCGAGGTGAACCAGGGCCAACTTCTCAACAATGTATGCTGGTGTGTATATTTCTTTACATACAAGGGGACCTACAATTTTTTGCTGAATCCGAACGGCACTTTGAGAAGTTTTTCAAGACAGTTAATACTCTCGGAGGGCTTGTCAAACCCTCGCGGAGGTGGGGACCGTGAAAAAGAACAAGTCTTCTTTTTTTTAGGTGACGATGGCAGGATTCGAACCCAGACCTCCGGCGTAGTAAGCACACACACTAACCACTACGCCACGGCAACTCAAAACTCTTGCACTTACTCACTTGTTTTCGTTGACAATATGTACCTTAAAATCGTCCTAAAATTTATTACAATAAAATAAAAGAAATAAAAAACTTTTTTATTTCAAAAAAAAAAACCCGTCGTCTCTCTGCCTCGGAAAACTTATGACAAACGGGCCTTGATGATTCTTACGACAGCGGAATGGATGCATACATATCTCTTGTTCTTCATCAAATGAAGACGCGTTTATGGTGTGAAAAGTGCATGAGCAACCTACAAACAGCTTAGGGTTCCCAACCGTCCTCCTTTTGGGAGGACAGTTCTCCTCTCTTTATCCTCCCGTCTTTTTTTTTATTAAAATGCCCTCCTTTTACTCTAGGTAAAAACGAAAATTCATCACGATTTTATTAATTACCTTTTTCTACAATTTCTTCGGCATAAATATTTCTATTAAGCACTTCTAAGGACGTTAAGGCCTTGGAAACACGACGCAACGAAAGAAAAATAAAATATTGCTGCAAATATTATAAAAACGTTTGAGGTTCCGACCCGGCAACAATCTACCGTACGATTTCATGCCGTAGTGTGTTCCTGGGGTTGGTTGGGAAAGAATCCCGAAAACCTCATTTGTTAACTTATTTATAAGCCCCTCTTTATTTTAATATCGTTTTTAAATTGGTACATTTTCCACTGGTTGACAAAGGGTTATTATCCTTAGTCCCTTCCAAAGGCATACAATAATGCTTTATTTCCTTAAACAACTTAACTTTCACCGGTCATTATAATTTTCTTTAAACTAATATATTGTTAAATTAATTTTATAGATTAAAACTTCCTTATAATTCAACTTATAATAAAAGTTCCTGAATGAGCAATAAAAATTGAATTGGATTCTGTCTCCCATGTCCCTGACTTAAGAGACGAGTCGAAAGAATTAGTGTGAAAACTGACTTGATAAGAACTGAGGTTTTAGTTAGATATTAACAGAAATGAAACATGTGTCCAATTTTAAATCTAAAAAAAAAAACGTGATGAAATGTACTATCGACTTACTTGTGCAAAATGTGTGCAAAACAATAAATTTGTAGCTGAATTAAACAATAATTAATTAATTTCAAATTGTTTTCTATCTAAAAAATCGAATGGCCTCCTTTTTATTTCGCCAAAGTTGGGAACCCTAAAACAGCTTATTATTATTTCTCCAAAATTTGTATGACGTAGTAATTGGAAAATAAATAATTTTTTTTTGATTTTCTCTAATTTAAAGCAACTTGAAATGGTTATAATTATAATAATAAAGTTAAGTGAATAGTTACGGTGATTACGTGTATGAAGTAAAGTTTTTATTGCGAACTCGTGCGTATAACTAGGCAAAGATGACGATAGTTAAAAATTTCATCACATTTATGCAAATTTTCAAAGACATATCTTAATACATCCCTTTGCGGAAAATGTGATGAAATATACACATACATACTCGTACACACAATAACAACTTTCTATTTAAATCGTTTTGCTTCAAAAACTTTTGTAGTTCTCAAGGGCAGATGGAATAGTTTTACTCATTTTAAAGCTCTAACGATAATGACAGTCATTTCGCACTGTCAAAACAAAATGTTAAATAAAATCATTGCCATTTCGTTCCATGCCAACGCATACACTGTTTTAAGATTAATCTGTTTATCAGTCATTCAAAGTGCACACTGAACGATAATGAGTTAATTAGCCTGCTAATTGGCAATGAGAACCTGTGCTCTTGCATTTGTTTCTCAGTTTATTTATTTTTTATTGCAATTATACTTTTACTCTAAATAATAATTATTCGTCGTTTGAAATACATATATGAAAATCGCTTTCGATGTTGTAACAAATTTTTCGGTTCGCGATTCGGTCCACCCAAAATGATTTGCTGGTTTTTGGCTGGGCTGTAGGTACCTAACTCACTTAATTGGATTCAATTGATTGGAATTAATTCAGTGGCCTTCCCGAGGAGCCGACCCAGTGACATGAGAATTGTAATAGTTCTTAAGTTGTCTTTCACTTTCAGCTTCTTCTTTTTTCATTTAACGTTGAATTGTGATGTTATGTGTTGATCAAAATTTTTATACATTTCGTATTCATATTGAAGCTCAAATTTTTATCACAATTAGATGGCTGTTTTGGTGCTGTTCATATGTGTTTTTAAATTGCCCTCACTCCTTGACGACCGAGAAACTACGTATTAAGATGTCAAGATTTTTTTAACCAAACTATATTCATGTCTTTTTAATAATTCACGCTCAATGAAGCGGCACACATTGTTAATTGTTTTTGTACATTCGAGCATTTGTTTGTAGTTTTGCAAATTTTCGTTCTGAAAATAAATTGAAAATTATTATATCAACGGGCATACACGTTCCGCATGCGACCGCACGCTTATATAATTGCCGGTTTTATGACGCTGTTACACCTTGTCATATAGATGTATCGGTGCTTTGTTGTCAAACAAAATTTTATGTATAAATGACGTAGAGCGCATCGTTTATTAAAATCGTGTGTACGTTAATTCACTTTCAAAAAATGTAAGCGTCAATGCCAATGTTTCCACCTTTAGAGATGTTGCTGATCTTTCAAGGTACATTTTGCTGTGAAAGGGTCTAATTGATAAGATAGTGACGTTTTGTTTACAATTATCTTGAATGTTTACGTTATCATTGATTTGAGTTGCAAACAAATTGGTTATTAAGGTATAAGTCTTAGTAAAATCAATAGATTTGCGTTGGATCTTTACGCGCTAGATTTGAATAAAAATGCATAGGTACACGTGGGTACAAATTAGTTGGAAACTCAGCGGCACTGTTCCCTACTAAGGGGGTTCCAAAATTCACGCAAGATAACAATTTACTGTCTGTTAGATTCGTTTTTGTGTAACTAAGTTTTTTTTTTTTTCCGTGGGTAGGAAAAACCTTTATAGGCACTACGAGGATCGGCCGCGCGTGCTCATAGTAGTGTGAGATTCTTACTCACTAAAAAACCTCCCATTTTCCGTCAGACTACGACGAAGTTTCTTAACAAGTAGTTCAAGCTTCTGTAGTAATCGCGTGTGGCAGGCTGCCTTCCAAAACTTATGCGGTTTCATCTTGTGCTGCTAGATCTAATGGTCTCATTCGTTGTAGTCGGCGCGTATGATTTGTCTGATCCAAAGTTCGGATAATTTTATTGTTGCAGTGTCCGCGAAGACGAGTACTAAGTTTGCGAGTAAAGTTTGTTACCTCGTCAGACACGGTTGCGATTCCTAGATCTCGGTGTAGATCGCTATTTCTTATGTACCATGGAGCATTAACGATTGCTCTGAGTGTCTTATTTTGAAAAGTTTCTAAAATAGATATATTGCTTGGTTTAGTACAACCCCAGAGTTGTATACCGTACGTCCAAGATGGTTTTAGCACTTGCTTATACAAAAGCAGTTTGTTATATACGCTTAGTTTCGAAAATCTTCCGATAAGCCAATTCATTTCTCTTAACTTGATTTCGAGCTCGTCGCGTTTCTTTTTAACGTGCGGCTTCCATTTTAGTTTTGCGTCTAGAGTCATTCCTAGATATTTCGCTTCATTTGAGTACGGGATTTAATAACATTTGAGTACCGAGTTAATGAATAAAGGTTTGTTGTTTTTTTTTATAAGTAAAGTTAACATGCGTTGACTTAGTCTCGTTAAGGACGACTAACCAGCTCTTCGTCCAGTCGCATATTTTGTCTAAAGCGCGCTGGAGTTTCCCTGTTGATAATTCAACTGTCGTATCAATAGCGAGAATAGCAGTGTCGTCTGCGAACGTAGCTAAAATTGTTCCCTCATCGTGGGGTATGTCTCTTGTATAGAGCAAAAATAATATTGGACCGAGAACGCTTCCTTGCGGGATACCGGCATTTATCTCTTTTAATTTCGAGTACTCATTTTCGTACCTTACGCGAAAGATTCTGTCTTTAAGGTAAGACTCTAAGATTCTATAGAGTTTTTCTGGTAAGCAAAGCCTTGATTTGTACTTCAGGCCTTTGTGCCACACCTTGTCGAAGGCTTGCGATACGTCGAGAAAAGCGCTAGTACATATCTTTTTCGCTTCCAGAGCTTTTTCGATTTCGTTTGTTATTCAATAGACCTGGTCGATTGTTGAATGTTTTTTTCTAAATCCGAATTGGTGATCCGGAATCAATCGTCTTTCTTCAATGATTGGTTGCAACCTTTTAAGCAACAATTTCTCGAACACCTTAGATATTATCGGCAGTAGCGAAATAGGTCTGTATGACTTTTTGTCGTTCGGACATTTTCCTGGTTTCGGAACCATTATGACCTCGGCCACTTTCCATTGCCTTGGAACGTATAAAATTCTAATAGAGGCGTTAATGATATAGAGTAGCTTGACCAAAGCTTTTTTCGGTAGCTCCTTTAGAATTTCGCTAGTAATTAAGTCGTAGCCAGGGGCTTTGTTGTTTTTCAGATTATTTATCGTTTGACGAAGTTCAGCCAATGACACGGCTTTTATTCTATAATTATCTTGTGCCGCATAAGGATTGAACTCCTCGACCAACGGTTCCCCGTCAAACGGTTTGAATGTTTCTTCTAGGTAATCTGCAAATAAATCCGCTTTTTCTTTGTCTTCTCTTGCCCATTCGCCGTTGGCTTTTCTTAATGGCGCAGAGTGTGATATTGGCTTCTTAACGGACTTGACTGCTTTCCAAAGAGAGTAGTTCGAACCTTTATCGGCAGTCAAACTTTCGAGGTAAGCAGTAGTCTCGCGACTTTTAAGATCTTGAAGTTCGTGCTTCAGTTTGCTAGAAAGGTGGTTCAAGATGGTCTTATCCGGAGGTGCTCGCGAACGTTGCCATCTCTTGCGCGCTCTCCTCTTTTCGCATATTAGCTCTTCTATTTCTCGCGGATATATTGTTCCGCTGTTCGATAATTCGGACCTCCGAAAAGAAGTGTTATTCCACGCAGCGCTCTGAATAACTCTCACGAGCTTATCTAATTCGTCTTCTATTTCAAGTGGCGTTTTGAGCGGTACATTTAAAGCTATGTTTTCTTTGCAGTATTTTCTTAAAAAAGTTCCTTAAGCCACCTTGTTGATTTAACATGCCTCGAGAGAGACGTTAATGGTGCGTTTGAAAGTTCTAAAGTGTCTCGGAAGAAATAGCTTCCTAAAGTTCTTTTCCTCAACTGACTTAGACTGGGGCAGTGGCACAGAAAGAGAGGTGTGTCCTCGCTGCAATCCGTATCGCCACATCCTCTGCAGATGTCGTCTTTATTACGATTTAATTTCATTGCATGATGCTTCAGAAGATATTGTGACCAACCAGTAAGTATAACTACTAATAAGGACAGAGTCTTTCTGTCACTCTTGATGAGCGCGCTAGTTCGGGATTTATCATATTTAGGCCACATTTGTCTTGGAATTCCACAGGTGGACAAGTATGTGCACCTAGTGTTTGCTTTCATTCGGATCTTGTTTTTCCACCCGCCTTCTGAGGTCACAGTGTGGGAGCTTGATCCATTGAAGGGCTTGCGGAGTTTCGAATGCTGATCCCTGTCGGCTTTTTCATTGCGATGAACGTTCCTGGTGGTTAGAACCCAGCGGAGTCTTACATTGTGCTGTGAGCCAAAAACCTTAAGCTCATTGTGACAACACTTAAAAAATTCAGATTTGATTTCTGTCGAACTATTGCTTTAATGGCTGCCTGGCTGTCTAAAAATATGGTGCCCTTATTACCACTGATCAGATTATAATGTGATCATTGCTTATTACAGTAGGCTGGGTGCCTCCTTGACAACGAGGACCTCCGCCAGGAAGAACCGGGCGATCTTATTGATTTTTCTATATGTAGATTCTCATAGTAAAGACCCGCGCCCCATGCCCATGCTCATTTTGGATCCATCTGCGTACATGGCTTTCGATAAATTTCATAGCGGTTCCTCCGATTTCCACTCATCCATACTAGGAAAGGCGTTTCGAAGTCAAGATAAGGGGTAAGATAGTCGCAGGAGGTGTCGATTCCTATTAGGGTGTGTGGAACCTGCGCATGAAAAAAATTTAGGTGACTGACTGAGCCTGAAATAAAGTAATCTTAAATTCAAAAAGCTTTGGAAAAAAAAAAGAATACAGAAAAAGTTTATGTTGCATTTATACAAAATTGTGAAAACATGTCCTTCTTCATCTTGGCGTAACTTCAAGACAAAGTTTCTGACATCGTGCTTTTCTTTGCTGTAATAGTACAAATTGTTCCATATTTTTTAGAACTTTTTCACTCACATAGGGTCGTTCGTGGTGAAAATTATGATCACTTTTGCCCATTGTCGTTTATGATTTAAATTTGTCAAAATTCAAGTTGAATTATTTCCATTTCCTTTGTCATCTTAGTTTGCAAAACTCTTAACAATGACGAAGCAAAATATAAAAAATAAACCTTTTACTCGTATCTTAAAATCCCTTTTGGTAAAAGGCAACTTAAAGCATTTTGACCAAGTTTGGGAACGTTCTGCAAATTTATGACATACTTTGGGACAAAAATTAAACATTTAACTCTTGGGCTCCATTAAAATTACTCGATATTTTTAGGCTTTTGTGTTTTTATTTTTTTAAGAGCTTAAAAATTATTTTTTAATGCGCTTAACGTTTATAAATACAATTTAGGTAAATAAATATCTTTTTTTTTCTAGCTCGGAAATTCCATTTGCAACACTACGACCCTTAAAATGTACCGTTAATTTTTGTAAGCTGCTGTGAAATAGGTAAGTTTATATCAATTTAATTCGTACAATACATACTTACATAATTATATCTTCTATAAAAAAAACTAATATACATGGCACTCGCAGCATAGAAGCCATCGCTTCGTACACACATGGAGGGGACCTTCTGTTTTCAAACCGAACATCTCGGACATAATGAGCATGTCGATAAGCCGTTCCATCGTTTGCACAAACGATCTGTATAGTCCTTTCGGTCCTATGGGTGTATAGTCCTTTGTTGTGGTGTGGCTTGCCTCCGTTCTTTGGGGATGAATATCACACAGGCTTCCTATATGACCTATTAAGCCCTATTATAGCCTATTCAGTGCTGTTGCAGCCTTAATCAGGAGATGTAATAATTTTTCGTCTACAGAATGATAATTTCCCCAGCTTTTTGGAGCAAAATTTGATTGGTCGAATGTTGTCCGTCCCTGGTGCCTTAACGGATTTCCAGTATAGCCTTGACATTTCCCTCGACTATAGCCGTGATATTTCCCTTCTCTATTACATAGGTCTCTTCTGACAAAGGATACTCTCGGAGGGTTTGTCAGATCTTCGCAGAGGAGATACCGTGCAAAAAACGTTTATTGCTCCGGTCGGAATTCGATCCCGGAGCCTTGTGCACCAACCACTGTACCACGGCGTTCTTTGCGTTGCTATGTTATGTTGTCCCTACGCGTAAACGTGATGACTTGAAAGCCCAACAAATTTCATAAATTAAAGTGAAGTTGGCTTCCGAACTCTAATGTATCTTCGTTTTTTGATAGATTGGTGTACGGGTTTCTCACAAAATCGAAAATGGATCGACTGGAGAATTGACTAAGCAACTTGAAATTGACTGCTCCCATTCTATCAGTACCTTTCATTTTTGGTGGAACAGTTTTTTTTTTTTTGTTATTGGCGGAAGTCAACTTAAAAAAATCAGGAGATGATCGTTTTAATTTTTTTTATTAACTCTTTTCTACATATCCAAAAGACACTCTAGCTGTTACCTCGCAATGCCTCACACAGGGCAATTATCAAGCCCAACGCCCTTCAACCAACAATTATTAGACACTATAAGCACATAATTGAAATTGACGTCTGTCATTTTCCATATACAAAGGCATCTTCTGTAATTTTACTTGCCTCATGTTTAACGTACCCAATCTCAAAAATATATTTTCTTATAATGTCACACTATTATGAAACCTATTCTGATGTTTCCAAAACACATTTTTCATCATTCTTATATTGTGTGGACGGACAGCGGACGAAGCACTGACACGCGCACTTTTTGTTAGTCCTACAGCTGAGCGGTGCCATCATCAATTCAAAATCTGGCAAATCACAGATCGTTTTGCGAGGAATTTTCTTATCCTCCATTACTAATGCTGTGATATTTTCCTATAATATTATTTAAATTTAAAAAAAAAAAATGAATAACACGACACGACGTGCAAAAGTAACGAACGAAAAAACACTATGGCTGTCTAATTTATTGAGGCACAAGTATATTATTTAAATATATATTAAACACCCACTTAAAATGTGGCTTTCTTGAAATAGATAAATATAAATTTATTTTAAATGGCCTTTGTATTTTTTTGTGAATTTTTTCATACATACACGCAAATTTTTAACACATATTAAGAATTTTTTTTATTAATAAATATAATATACAATATTTTTATTTGTTATACAACCAATGCAAACACGGAAAGCAAAATATGGGCCTAAGAGAAAAATAAGAAAATTTAGCAACTTGCTCAAAAGTTTTTTCAATCGAAAACGCAAAAAACTCACGAGGTATTTTTGTCAATCTTTCGAAAAAAAAATACATGTCAAGTGACCATTACGACTTTTATTTATAAATTTTTTTATATATTAATTGAAGGTTACAAATGCGATAAAAATATTTATACGCAAGTGAGAGTAAATGATTCGCGTGACAAGACTGTCGCGTGTTAATTGCTAATATTTTTATTTTGTGTATAACCATTTAGGGTATACATACAATGAATGAATGACCTAGCTGGCCAGTACCTACTCTATTATATTCCTAGACGTACTTATGTTTGCTTGTTTCCCCGCCAAATGGTTGTACACAATCCAATTAAAATTCATTAATGGGTTTCCTATCAATCAAGCAAGTGAAATGCTTGAAAAAAAGTGAGTTGTTCAAGTTGAGCAAGTAAAATACTAAGGCTGCAGCGATAAAGACAGACAAGCCCTTTTTAATAGGAAGTCTCGTGGCAGGATATTTTCCTAATTGACTGGGCTCAAATTCATATGTTATTGACAGTGGAATTGTTGTCACTGGCAATAAACGGATGCCACTCCTTATCTGCTAGTAGGGAAGCATTTATTGCAAATATTGTTCACAACCCTTGTGGCCAAAAAAGGCGTCATAAAAACAACAATGCTATCTGCTGTTTACAAGATTATCAAAGACACAACATAAGACTTTTTTAATAGCTTTTACGAAACAAAAAATGTAAACATTTACCTTCACATGGTCATTGAAATTATCACGTGCGGATCTCACGCTCTATAGCAAGTTGCATAAACAGATGGTAAACTCAAAAGGAATTCGAAACATTTCGAACCACCCACTATTGGACTGTGGGAGTATCCTGCATCGCAATTAGCTTAAAATCGGTTGGGACTTTTTATCAGCATTTCTGTTATTTTTAATTTGGCATCGATAGTAATCGAATACGTACACCTTTCAATGCCACATGTGTTGCAGTTAAGCCCGCTACCAAGACACATGAACATCCGTGAACTGTTTATTGAACTTGTTGTCAACTTTTCTTTTGGCAAACTTTTAGAGGAAAAGCACACAAAAAAAAATTTCCATTGACATAATTAAAAGAGCGGAAATTATTGTGATTAAATTGTATAGTTAGGATCCTGCTGTTTCCGCAATAAAAACTGGTAGGTACTTTCGGAACATCTTCACATAGATTTGACACGAGCGCATTTCTAGTGACGTAGACGTTTGGCAAATGATTGTATTTAATTCAGTTTTGTGAATAAACAGTGAATCGACGTCATCTTTTCGTCTCAGAAGGAAAAAACCGTATGTAGGTACGTAGAGTGTGGCACGAAAGTTCTAGAAATAGATTCGTTGCCCCCATACGAATATTTATAAGAAAAACTAATATGGGGGAGAAGGTACTTTGGTGTTTTGCGATGATCTCAATCGGCAATTTTGGAGAAATTTCCTCTTTTATCATCGATGAGGATGAAAGTGGATGACAACAGGACTGGGCTGGCCAACACTTTGACGAAAGGCATTCCTGTTAGCTTTGGCACTTGTGTCTTTTAAACAAAACTCACTTTTTCGAAACAGTTCCATGTCAGTTAAATTTTTTTTTTACTTTTTTATACAGCCATCAAGCTCATTTGAGTTGATTTGGCACTCAGTGGGGTGCCGTGGCGTAGTGGTTAGTGTGTGTGCTTACTACGCCAGAGGTCTGGGTTCGAATCCTGCCATCGTCACCTGAAAAAAAAGACTTGTTCTTTTTCACGGTCCCCGCCTCCGCGAGGGTTTGACAAGCCCTCCGAGAGTATTAATTGTCTTGAAAAACTTCTCAAAGTGCCGTTCGGATTCGGCAAAAAATTGTGGGTACCCTTGTATGTAAAGAAATTAACACACCAGCATACATTGTTGAGAAGTTGGCCCTGGTTCACCCCAAGCTGTTGCGCCACTCTATTTATTTGTTTTATCAAGCTCATTTTTATAAGAGTCAAAACCCTACAGTTTTATGTATGTAGTTATATAAAACTTTAGGGTGATCGTGACTCAATTTATAATTTGGTTCAGTATAAAATGTTAAATCTAAGACTTTTATGAAACACCAGTCATCACGAAACTTGGCATTTGAATTATATAAATCTTATGCGGTTGGACAATGCCTCACATTGAAGTCCTTGATGGCAAGGTTAAAAAATTCTTTATCTCAGACTCTTGTCAGAAATATTGTGAACCATTTTAAGAATGAATAGCGACAGACGTCCATTAAACTTTTAGAGCTGAAACTTACTAAGCCATGCATAAAACATCCTAGTATTCTTCTAACCAAAAGAACGCCGCCTGGGTTACTGCAACCAGTTCTGGGCATACTGCTTCTGGTTCTCCAGTGCTTGATCCCTTAAACGAGGTTAATTAAGCCTTCTTGATCGTCTGGAGCATAGAGAATGCGAATTGATTATCCTCTTGCTTGGCTGGAAGGTTGATCTTCATCTGCTCGATGTGGTGGAGCTAATTTAGCTGCCTTGTTTTTGTTTTACCCTATATCCTGGTATTTTCAATTAAGTTTGTATCATAGTGATAATATCACCGTAGACCACTTAGAGCTTTTCGAAATTCGACAGGTTAATTGATTAAGCCGTTTCTCTCCATCTGTATTAGTGAAGTTCCTGAGAATTTCTGAGAGAACAAAACTTACTAGAGAGAGCTTAACTTAAAACTGGTTTGGTTTTTGTATTATACCATGTCTCCACCGAGCACTAATCCTCGATTAATAATATTCTTTATTAAATCCCCTACAAATCACGCGATTTACCATACAAATTTAAATCCCCTCGCCAAGCGATTAAAAATAAATCCTCTCATAAATCAAATTCACCCTATTCACAAACCAATTTTCTGCACCATTGTCACAATTTGAGAATCAAAAAAAGAAACTGAAACTGTCCTTGTGCGACAGATCTTTCGCAAGTACGTTTTGTATTATGACTTTTACTGAGGAATTTCCTCGGAAATGACATCGCCACTCTCTTTTGAGAGCCAAAATGACAGAAACAGAGTTTTTGTGTCAAATAAATCCTACATTTGTCCGATGGAGCCACTTTTGGATTTATTTTTAATCGTCTTCTACTAATCTTCTTTTAATTGTCGGTGAAAACAACCGTGTACGTTACCCGGGTAATCTCACACATATGGAGGGGACCTATAACAATTTTTTGAAAATGAAAAATGAAAATGAAAATGAAAAATTTCATGAAAAAAAATTGTTATTACGTTGTTTTTTTACATGCAATATTCATGCAGATAGAACAGGTAGCGGCTTTGAGGTAGATGTTAGCACCTCGGACTGAGGTGCTAACATCTCTTTATTAAATTCTCTGCAAATCACGCGATTTACCATACAAATTAAAATCCTCGCGGCAAGCGAACATAGGCTCCCGGAGAAAGGGTAAGAAGGGGTTCTTGCCCCCTGGGTCTGCAAAAATAAATCCTCCCATAAATCCCATTCATCCTATTTTCTGCACCTTAGTCAACAGTTTGAGAATCAAAATAGGAAACTGAAACTGTCCTTGTACGACAGATCTGTCACAAGTAAGTTTTCTATTGTCATTGTCAGAGAAAGTCGTTTTTCGCTCCTGGGAATCGCTACTCTCTTTTAAGAGTCAAAATGACAGAAACAGAGTGTTCGTGTCAAATCAATCCTAAAATTGTCCGGTGGAGTCACTTTGGATTTATTTTAATTCGTCTCCCTCTTATCCTCTTTTAATTCCCGGTGGAGACATAGCATAAAACTTGGGGAGTACTTCTCTTATCCCGAAGTTTTCTCTCAGTTTAAGGGTGGAGTTGAAGTACAAGCGGTCAAGTACAATCCCTCCTTAGAGGGTAAGGGTAACCGGACCCAATGTAAAGTCATGCCAACGAGAGGTATGGTGCTCCATTTAGGGCCATTTAAGCCCAGCTTTCGACAAGATCTGTTGACCCCGGAGCAAAATGAATCTAGCGTTAATACAGCGAGCGGGTTTTCTGTGCAGAGTTAACTCCGTCAATAAAGTTGCCGAAATCTATTATTGACTCTCACAACTATCACTTCACACAGAAAAAACAGGCAAAGAAGGTCTCACATGTCATTCTCAAATCCACTGCCAGTTCATATAAAAAAAACTCCGAACTGTTCTTCAGAGTTCAATCTGAAGTCAACCCACCAAATTTGGCGAGATCCTCAGAGCGAAAATGACTGAAAAATTAATTTCTGAGGTTAATCTCAGTTTAAGTCATAAATTTCGACAATCTCGCACTGAAAAACTGGCCTTAAGTGATTTCACAAATTTGACTCGAAAATAAAACTCATAATCTTCTTTAAGTCGAGTCTGGCTCGATAGTTTAGATCTTCGAAAAAGTATTCACCTTAGTTTTTCCTTCTCAAGGCCGAGAAGCAGTTACGGGACAGTTACACCGGACCAAGCCTTCTATCCTTTTCCTCTTCTCTTCAACTCCTGCAGATATACCCTCAAAGGGTGCACCAAGTCTTGTGGTATATGTGCATGGCAAGCATAAGGATCCCAACTATCTTCATTAGAGTCAACGTACCAAAGGAAATGAGTCTAAATCGATTTCTGGCCAGATTTGTTTGAAGAGAACCACGTGTTGATGTTGTTACATCTACTGTTTGTCATTGTGATGGATTTAGTACGAGGTGAAACTTTATTGATTATTTGCATAAGCAGCTTCTTGTAACTGCCTCGTCTGCTCTTCAGATGCCTGGAATATCTCTGTGGCATTGACCCAGTACAGGGATATATCGCACCTGACAGTAGTCTGGTTAAGAGATCTGCGGCCTTGCGTTCGCTTTGGCTTTTCAAACAGTTTTAAATTTTTCGTGAAATACAATACAGTGACCCGGTCACTGGCTTTGTTTGGAGATACATAAAAGTCATCCTGCCCCATACCAACGCTTTTTTTATACATCCGTCTCAATTCTATCGCAATTTCGTTGAAAACCTCACCCAATTCATAGGCTTTAAATCTTGGTCTTGAATTTAACATTTAAGTCTAGGTAGGCGATAACATAGTCTGAATTACTAGAGACAGTTACGTGGCCCATTTAAGAAGCTACTTTTTTAGATGTATCATATGGAGGTGGCAGCACTACTCAGGCTACAATTTTTATACTATCTACTAGCAAATCGACATAACTGCAATCACATTTATATATTTTATTTTTCTGTTTTTCTCTTAACAATTAAAAAACATGTTTTTGAGCACCCTGTTATAGGTGCTTGCATGCGCCTACACTTTTGTTTATCTTAAAACTAAATTAAAATTTGGCAAATGACCGCACCATGTGGTTGAATACAAATTGATTGTTTGCGATTTTGATTTTGTTGGTATGTGTGTTGTTTGCTTTTTTTCCAATTATACTATAGCGGTTTAATTTTGATTTCTATTTTTATATCTAGTTTTTAATCTTTAAAAAACACCGTAGTGCAAAAAAATGCAGTTCGCAAAACTGGGTGAACCAATATTCAAGAGGATTCTGTTTGAGGCCAAGGATTTTAATATTTGAATCAATTTGATGATACAAATAGAACTTTCTCCCACACATTACGAAAAGATTGTAAATCACTTAGATCCTTCAAAATTGTGCTAATGCTGGGTGCTCAAAAGCTCTTCGAAGGTGATTTCACTTTGATTTCACTGCCATACCAATTTAATGACTATTGTGGGTAGACTAAACCTAAAATAAAGTCGGAAGATCCGTGAAGATATATAAAAAAGTCAGTGAAGATAAACAAATTATTATTTTTTTTTTAAATATATAATAAAGAGAACAGTAAACTATGCAAATCCGAAAAGCAAGATAATTGAACTTGACGTTTCCAAGCCATTTGACGAGTTGGGTGAGAAATTGGAGCATATTCTTATCAATAACCTTATACCTCAATATTCTTCCTGGGTTTTGTGGACTCTTCGTCAGGCTGCTGAAAACGCGTTGCCGTTGCCGGACTCAAATGTGGGAGCAATAATTTTTTTTTTTACATTCGTCATAAGAGAATATCCCCTTCATCCTCAATACTAAGTGAGTCAGTTTGGTACGTATAGATGGAGGTCCTCTCATTAAAGAAAAATTTAAGGCACAAACCATCCATGACTACATTGGATAACCTTTCGTGCAACAAATGGATTGGCAACCCAGTCTCAGTATTGTGAACTGACTTCCAAATAATATCTCTCTGTTATTAGACAGAACACTTATAAAAGCTATAGATTATCAGGAGATAACTCGGTTTCGCAATATTTGTTTAAGATGTCGTCTCTCCGTTAAGAAATACAAATCGCTTGATAAGGATCGATCAGGAAATGTTTTATCAGAAAGTAAACACAGGTAAGACCCAACCCAAAAGTAAAAAACTTTTTTGCAAAAAGAGCACATTTCTCAATGTTATTTTGTTCTGTATTCTTATTTATTATTTAAATATTTTAAATAATTTTACGTCGGTTTAAATTTTGTGCTTGCTAAAATCGTAGGAAATGAACTATTGATAGGGTTTATCTCGATGTTTGCTTTTTGAGAGACTGATAGTTGTTATTGTCTGATTAAGGAATTTATTTTTGGTCAATTGTTGCCATAGAGGGACTCAGTCAAAAGATTGGACCTAGAATGTATTATCGAATCTTTATAGACATTTGAGAAACTTCAGGGAGTTGTCCACTCTCGAAAAACATGGGGTATATTCACAATCAATTCCATTTGGATGGCAAACATCCCATCAAAAATAATAAATTTGTTTTATCAATGGTCTGTCGATTGATAACTAAACTAAAACATAGATTTAGTGACAGCACGTCTAATCCAGATGCAAAGTGATCGGAGTCGCGTCGATGACATCAATGTTTTGCTTATAGGAAAATATACCAAGCGAAGCCGGCAATTGAAGTAAACAACCGTTTAATCATAAGACCAAAGTTGAAGGCTCCTTTGGTGCAGTTCTTAAATATAGAAATTCCAGTAGATACGAGTATCGCTAGCAAATTGAAAAGTGACTCAATTGCAAGTGATAACATGTTCTGCTCATCTATATCTGGGATTATCACTGGTTTCTTCGCTGTGATGCAGACCGTGTGGGGTACTTGTGTTTGTGGTTCCTAATGTGATAACACATCGAGAAAAAATATTAAATTAGGACGTTGTATTGGATTGGAGAAATCAGTTGAAATTTCTGTTTCATATTCTCTCGGCAAATATTTTAAAATAAATCCACTAATAATGTAATATCTTTCACCCTCTTCACAAACCTTATGCCAATTTTGAATCCTTACGGCGCACCTTTATAAGAGTTTGAGTAGGTATCGAAAAAGGAAACTGAATCTGTCCACGTAGACAGATCTGTCACAAAAACGTTTTCTATTGTAAAATGTCATCGTCAATCTATTTTGAGAGACAAAACGACAAAAGAAAAAGAAAGAAAGTTTCAATTTGTGTTTGTCCGGTGGAGACGCGTCTAGATTTATTTTAATCGTTTCACTTTAATCGCAGATTGATGACCGGTAAAGACATAGTATAAGTTTTGATATTGCTGTCTAAGTGGTACCAAATCAATAATAAAGTTCTGGTACTTCAGAACCACTGGAAATAAGTACTCATTCAGAAAGCTACCCAGAAATACCCTTTTCACACCGAGCCCAGAATCTAGATTCTGAGCAATTCGATTTCAAAATCGAATAGAGGCTTTCATACTGCGAAAATTATGTAGGTTTCGTTGACGTTTCAGTTTATGAACTAGACGCCGAATTTGTCACAGTTCTTACAAGTAGAAGGGCTTCAAATAGGTATAAAAACAATTGTGGATAACTCAACAAGCACTGGAAAATGATAAAAAATTATCTCACTATTAAATTTTATAAAAAAAATTAAAACATTTGTTGGATTCATTTTTTAAGCAAACCCGATCAGCTGTTTTTTCATCGGCAATTCATTCACAATGGATGATTCCCATAAAACCACAAAATCGAATACAAATCTAGTACATTCGATGAAGTTTATTTGATTTTGTGGGAATCTAGCTTCTTTCTGATCTAGGTTCTGAGTTCCACAAATGTATATGGGAAGTCTAATAGATTTTAATTAGATTTGGGACTTTTTTATTCTGAATCTAGATTCTGGCTCGGTATGAAAACCGTATAAGTTTCAATGTTGGTTGTCAAAAGTTGCTGTCGATGACGATGTATTTGATATGAGAGAACCCATCCTTATAGAGCACCTTTTTTAGTCAAATTTCACGAGAATCTGCGAAAGAGAAGTGGGTCCAAGGTGGGTATCTCTCTGTCTGGTATTTGCCCAGACATTCTATCCTCTTGTTCAGAGCACCACAGGATTGCAAAATGTGCTCTGGGGTTTTACTAGCTTACTTACTTACTTACTTACTTAAGGTGGCGCTACAGTCCGGGGTGGACCTGGGCCTCAGCCAACAAGCTTCGCCAGCCAGCTCTGTCTCTAGCTAGCCGTCTCCAGTTTCGCACGCGAAGTTGGCTGAGGTCCCCTTCCACTTGCGTGCGCCACCTGAGTCTCGGTGCTCCTCTACCGCGTCGTCCCTGCGGTGTGGATTCGAAGATTTTCCGGGCCGGGGCGTTGGTGTCCATCCGCTCTAGATGACCCAGCCATCGTAGACGTTGTGTTTTGACTCTTTTGGCTAGGTCGGTATCGCTGTACAGCCCGTACAGTTCGATGTTATATCTCCTCCTCCACTCTCCGTCTATGCAGACGGGACCGTAAATCGTCCGAAGAATTTTCCTCTCGAAGCAGCCTAAAGTGTTTTCATCCGCCTTTGACAGGGTCCATGCTTCTGCACCGTACAGCAGGACTGGGATGATGAGGGTCTTATACATGGACACTTTAGTTGCTCGAGAGAGGGCTTTGCTACTCAATTGCCTTCTTAGCCCAAAGAAACAGCGATTGGCAAGAGTTATCCTTCGTTTGATTTCAGCGCTGGTGTCATTGTCTGAATTGATAGCGGAACCCAGGTAGACAAAGTCCCTAACTACCTCAAAGTTATAGCTGTCGATGGTGATGTTTTGTCCAAGACGTCGGTGTTGGGTGTCTTTTCTTGATGACAGCATATACTTGGTTTTGCCCTCATTGACTGCTAAACCCATATTCGCCGCTTCCGTCCCAATACTCACGAAGGCTTCACTGACATCACGCTTTGTTCTACCGATTATGTCAATGTCGTCTGCGTATGCAAGTAGTTGAACGGACTTTTGAAAGATTGTACCTCTGGTGTTGGCGCGAGAGTTCTGCACAATTCTCTCAAGTATGATGTTAAAGAAGTCGCATGACAGCGCGTCGCCTTGTCTAAATCCTTTTTTGACATCAAAGGGGTCGGTGAGGTCTTTGCCGACCTTGACGGAACAGCGTGAGTTTTCCATCGTCATCCTGCACAGACTGACGAGTTTGGCAGGGATGCCAAAACTAGACATTGCGCTATATAGCTCGTCTCTATAGATGCTGTCATACGCGGCCTTGAAATCGATGAAGAGGTGGTGTGTATCGATTTGGAATTCCTGGGTTTTCTCCAAGATCTGCCGCAGTGTGAATATTTGATCGATGGTGGACTTTCCTGGCCTAAAGCCACACTGATATGTGCCTATCAGATTGTTGACAAACGGCTTCAGGCGTTCACACAGTACAGCAGAAAAGATCTTGTATGCGATGTTAAGAAGACTTATGCCTCTGTAGTTGGCACAACTCAGAGGGTCTCCTTTCTTCAGGATCGGGCAAACAATGCTGAGGTTCCATTCGTCGGGCATGCTTTCTTCCGACCATATCTTGCAGATGAGCTGGTGCATGCTCCTAACCAGCTCATCGCCAGCGGATTTAAAAAGTTCGGCAGCTAGGCCGTCTGCTCCGGCTGCTTTGTTGCACTTGAGCTTAGACACAGCTACTTTCACCTCCTCCAGGTCGGGTGGGCGGTATCGTTCGTATGCTTCGTCGGTAACGTCTTCGCCCGGGTTGAATGGTTCATTCTGCCTGACAGCGGTATTTGGTTCTTCCTCGCCGTTATACAGTCTGCAGAAGTGGTCTTTCCAAATCCTCAGCACCGACTGCGATTCTACAACGATGTTCCCTTGATGGTCCTTACAGGCTTCAGTTCGAAGTTTATACCCTTGGCAGGACCTTTTGATCCTTTGGTAAAACTTTCTAACCTCATTCCTGTTGTAACATCTCTCTATCTCTTCAACCGCGCGCTTCTCGTGCTCTCTCTTTTTCCTTCGGAGAAGCCGGTGCTCCTCTCTCCTCCTCTGCTCGTAGAGCTCGCGAGCAGCTCTAGTCCTTCTGTGCAGCGCCGCTTTGTATGCTTCCTGTTTAGCTGCATGTGCTTGCCGGCATTCATCGTCAAACCAGGGGTTTCGTTGTGGTGGCCGTGTGAAACCCAGCACTTCAGAGGCGGCGTCTCTGATGGCATTTCGGCAATGTTGCCACTGGCTATCAATACTTGATGCTGGTTGCATAGGACTTCGTAGAAGGTTTTGAGAGACTCGGTTGGAGAAGGACCTGGCGATCTCTTGCGATTGTAGTCGGCCGACGTCAAACTTCCTCACAGTATTTCCATTACTTGGCGCTGGTCGGGATATCCGCAGCCGTACCTTGGCTACAACAAGGTAGTGATCCGAGTCAATGTTGGCCCCTCGGAAAGTTCGGACATCCATGATACTGGAGGAGTGCCTTGCGTCGATCGCAATATGGTCAATCTGGTTGACGGTTGATTGATCGGGAGATCTCCATGTCCCTTTGTGGATATTGAGATGTGGGAACTGTGTGCTAGCTACCACAACGTGTCGCCCCGCAGCAAAGTCGATCAGCCTGAATCCGTTATCGGAGGTCGTGTCGTGCAGGCTATACTTTCCGACAGTACGACCAAAGATGCCCTCCCTTCCTAGCTTGGCATTAAAATCGCCTAGGACAATTTTAATGTCGTAGCTAGGGCACTGCTCATAAGTTTTGTCCAGGAGCTCGTAGAACATATCTTTGGTCTCGTCATCTTTCTCCTCTGTGGGGGCATGTGCGCATATCAGGCTAATGTTGGCGAATTTAGCCTTGATGCGGATCGTCGCGAGGCGCTCGCTTACAGGGTTGAAGCTCAAGACTTTTTGCCTAAGTCTGCCTCCAACAACGAAACCACATCCAAATAGGCGCTGTCTTTGATGCCGGTAGCAGTCGCCGTAGTAGATGTCGCAGTTTTTCATCCTTCTTTTGCCCGGCCCGTCCCACCGCATTTCTTGGATGGCAGTAATGTCTGCCTTGCAGTCGTTAAGGGCCTCCGCTAGTTGCTCGGCTGCACGTGGTCTGTTAAGGGACCTAACATTCCACGTGCAGATCCGGAGCTCGTTGTCCTTTTCTCGTTTGCATTGGTCGTCAACAGTAAATCCGTCCGAATCCGAGGCTTGTTTCCGCTTCGTGACTGGTGTTTCTTTACGTGGCCGGGAAGTCACCCCGACGGCACGACCCCCAACCTGGAGGACCAGATCCTTTGCTTAGCTCTAAGGACGGAGAGCCGGATAGCCCGCTCCTTATAGGCCTGAGCTCCGAATACGTCGTAGTAGCCCATATAAGGTGTTCACTAAGTAGTTCGGCCTGACTGGAACTATGGACGCCACCGTTGATTCCATCTGGGGAATTCCTCCGCTGCCGTCCGGACGGGGTTTTACTAGCTTCATCGCAAAATATTCAGATGAGGCTAGTGATGACGATATATCAAAGAAGGACCTTTACAACAATTTTGCCAAGTGTTCCCTGAATTTAAAATGCCCTGTTAGGAAATCTGTAAGGATGCGCAGGTTATTTTTACTTAGGCCGATGCATGCTTTGAATCTTCTCTTGTTTAAGTTTCCTTCTTCTTCCTAGAAGTTTGCTTGCTTGCCTTAAACCTGGAAGGCTTTTCCACATCTTAGCTTGTTTTACCTTCTCTGTTTTCCTGAATTCTTCCCTAAGGGTGTGTTCCCCTACCCGCATAAGGCTTTAGGTTCACTGCTTCATTCCTTTCTCTTCCAACATGGCAGATTGTTGAGCTTTTGTAGGCAGTCATATATAAGCTTCGACCTGACTATGTATCTTATGCGCCTTTATGTCGCTATTTATGTAATTTATGTCAAGACTGAATTGAAACCATCTGATCTGGTACATTAACCTACGGATTCAGAGTATTTTGATTGATCTCAATTAAACCTTTAACGGAAACCTACACAGACAATATCAAAAACATATGTGTTTCGAACAGGGCCTTTATGTGTTTTAATGTGAAGTTATGACTTGGCACCTTCAAATGAGTGGATAATCGTATCCTGCGTAATGGGCCGAATTCATAGCTAAAAAGCTAAAGAAGACAGCACGACATGACTTACAATAACCTCAATATATTGCAGCGCTATTTTTTTCTATGTAGAGCAGTTTGCCATAATATAACGCTTTGGAAACACAAATTATCCAAGCTGATATACAATCGCACGGCTGGAAGAGAAAGCCATAATGCATCATTAAAATAAATAAATAGAGTGACACAACAGCTGGAGATGAACCAGGGCTAACTTCTGAACCATGTATGCTGTAAATTTTACTCTCGAAGGGCTTGTCAGACCCTCGCGGAGGTGCGGACCGTGACTTTTTTCTATGCGGCATGGGTAGGATTCGAGCCCAGATCTCTTGCGTAGTAAGCACACACACTGGCTACTCTATGGCACGCAACCCCATTATTTATAGCACCTAAAAAAACCTTAATATTTGTATCGAAATCATAATCGTTTCGAGCCAAATTGTTGTGGTTAAACCAATAGCAATCCGAGCTGAAAGTTTTTTTCTAAATTATTTATAATGGCCTTTTCGGTTGGTGATCCCAGATCAGGGCATTTTTCTCCCGGAGTGGGGCTTCTCTCCGAACAGCCAAATACGTTTTCCTTGATTTTGAAGTTTGTCTAGCGTTGTATGTTGTATTTGTAAAGCAAAAGCTATTCTACAGGGGACTAATGACATTTATCCAACTTGACATTGACACATGTATGATTGTGTGCGTACTTCTGGTTTTGATTCTGGATTCAAAACCAGGGGTGGAATCGGCTAAGATGATCTATGATAGGTGATATCACAAATCACAAAAATTTGTCTGCGTAAACTGTGATCATCACAATTTTCTTGTGACAGCTCCCGATCAATCACTGTCAAAATCAGCTGGTCATTAGTTTTCAAACTTTCTGGTAAGTTGGTGTTTTTGCCTACTCTTAGGCTGACTTTGTGCGTGTACGAATGAAAATCAGTGTTCTTACATCACAAGCCTAAATAAAGTAACGATTCGGAACAATATTTTTTTAATCACCTTACGCAGACGGACTATTTTGTTTGATCACATTGACTGTCACAAAATGTGAAAATCACAGATCACCATAACTGATTCCACCTCAGAATCAAATTTCTCTTCTATCCAGAAGAGGAACTGTCAAAAGAGTTCAAGAAAACAACTTCAGGAGAGTCCAGAAGTCTTCCGGACGACCAACCGAAAAGGCCATAAATCTTCTCCAATCAGACATGATCATTTGATCAATTGTTGACGCGAACTTGTTTCCTGACTCCTGACTGCTTACCTGTAATAAGGTAACTCCTCTTTTTTAGTATTAAGATTTTAGTTTGATGTCACTAATAGTGAAGCAATGATCTGAGCTAAACACCACTTTAAGGTACCTTAACCCATACTAACACAAATATCTCCGCTTAGATTTTGATCCTGATCACGAATATGTTAACAAAAATTGTCGATATTATTTAGCGTCAAAGTAAAAAGTAATTCAAAATATCAGTTTTTCCATACAAAGCGCCTCATTTTACATTTTCGCCTAAGAATATGCAATTTAAATTTAACTTGCTTTCTCTATAAAAAAAAAATTTACTTTTGGAAACAACAGTGTTTGGGTGGACCGCTTAGCGGGTTTAAAGGATTTTAACTTTTTTTCTTCGCAGGGTTTAGCCGCTCTCGCGACTTCGTCACTCCGCTAAGTATAGATGCCAGTTATCTGTCAGGCGCCAGTGGCCAAGTACGGGTACATAAAAGTTGCATTTTTTTAACTATCCAATTGGAAGGATTGAAAAATTCAACAAAATTCATGATAATTTTGCAAAACCCACTTAGTAAGTGACAACCAACATAACAAATGTAGTCTCAACAGTTTCACTATCAACTGTCAATGCTCGGAAGCCCGTTTGAACACCCATCGAAACAAACAAAAAACAAAATTTTGAAATCTTAGAACACTAAAATGCGTAAGAGATCGAGACTAACAGCAACGATCTAAGAGCCAGAATTTAGTTAGAACAACATTTTATACGGCACACGCTATTTACAATTTGTATTTTTTTTAAACGGGACCTTAAAAGCAGGATTTCAATACATTCCTTATAAAAATATTTCGTTACTTTTAACTATTCCAAAGAAGTGAACTGCACCTTTGCCTGTGACAGCTGCTTGGCTTGCAGTGCTGCCATTAGGTATATGTCAGATTCAATTAAAGGATCAAAGTAAAGGATCACCCTTTACTTTACCAATAAGAACATTGAGCAATAGTCGATTGCTAGTGATCGGCCTCTCAGAAGTTCGGTAAAATTCAAAATAATTTTTTTTGTTGGGTCTAAACAGGTGCAACCGATAAGATAACGGCACTAACTTTCAAATTAATTTTTTTAATACGTTGCCTCTTTCGCAAAATAGAAAGATATTAGAAAACTTTTAGTCACATGATTAGCAAAACATTTTATCTAATAGAAATAAGTTGGTCGGATTATTTTTATGTCTGGCTAGTAAACTGCTTTCTGACTCATTGGCCAATAGCACGAAAAGGAACTTTGGGAGGGCAAACTTAATGCGTAAATATTATGGTTTGATTTTTAATTTGGCTAAATTGTATTTTTTTTCTAAAGAAAATGTTGAAAAATGTTTGCAATTCGATTCAGACAAAATGCGCTCTAAAATCAATAGCTAAAAGAACGTTCCAAAAAACCAACAACAAAAAACACGACACAAAGAAACTTTTCAAATTAGTTCGCAATGGGGCTAGGCATAAATCATCCTTTAGCGATTCCTACGCAATTTCGCCCGATAGATTTTTTTTTCTCTTGTTGCTCCTAAGAGCCAGACTGTGATGGCGACGGACCATTCTAGTCGTCTCCAAAATCACGTCGACCATGTCAGCGCAAAAAGCAAAAAAAAAAAAAAACGAAAAGAATATTCATAAAAAAATCATCTAAAATTAATTTATTTCAATGTGTTGGGCGTTTAATTGGCTAAAATGTTTTCCTGTGCAAATCTGTGGTCAACGTTTACATACACTGTTTGCCCACATAGAAAGCCATATGCCATTCAACAATCACATGGTAATATGGAGAAAAAATAGAAAGATTCTTTCTATTAGTGTCACTTGGGAGAATTGATTTAATTTGTAGATAGTCCTAATGATCTTGTTTATTAATTTGAAAGTTTATTTAATTTTGGTTCGGTACAACGGTTTTTTCTTGCAGAAATTTCTTCAAATTGCTAAGGTCGACGTAAATGAACGGACCCGGCGATATTCCGCTGACACAAGGTGCGACTCCTGAACGGCCCTGCGGCTTAATATCTATTATACCAACCATAGGTATGTCATCATGCCGAGGACGTGCTGAGGCTTTCGCAAGAAGACTACAATCGAAACTGAGGACGCTTGGACAGGTATGACTTGTTTATAGGCGTCACATTCAATGGTTTATTGAAATGTTCTTTTTTGTTTTAGAATGAAGAGAACACATCACAAGAAGAGGAGCCCATCATCAATGGTGGCACTTCGAACACGTGGATAACATCACAGGAATCGGGACAGACCGTAACGGATTTGCAGCCCTTGCGGCACGAATCTGATTCCTTCTTCGATTTTGACTGTGAACTCGAAAGTCCCGGCAGTCCTGTTGATGAATGTGAATACCTGCGTCTAATTGAATCCGCCTCAAATACCCCACACAACTCAGCAGCTGAGTCTGGTTATGCCTGTACCTCGGTCGCTAGTAGTCACAGTTCCTCTTCAGATGGTCCCTACTATGATCCGGAAACCGCCGAGAATGCCGATCCGCAACAAATACACCTTCAACAGCCTCGCCTAAGCGGCATCGCAGAGTATGTGAAAACGCTTAAGATAAACGACATCAGTGAATCCCCCGAGAACAGTCTAACGAATGGGCATGGCAGCCATAGCCCAGACAATGATGTGCAAACCCAACAGCTTCCAGTTGACAGCAGTGAGAGTGATTCACTCCCGCCATCGCAAGCCAGCAGCGAGACCGAAGTGGCGACCGAAATAGAGAACTCGACCGAGACACAAGACCTCGTCCTGAATGAGCTGCAGCAACAGAGTCTGAACTATAACGGACACAGTAGCAATCACGAGAAAACTGAACCTGAACTAAGCCTTCAAATACCTCAGGATGTAGAAGTCGATGTGAGCGAGTGCAATGCCCTCGAAGATGACTCCCCGCTCACAGAGGCAGAAATCCAGGAAATCCAGAACCTCCAGGCTGAGCCTGAAATACTGTGCAGTATCATTGAGCCCGAGAGCCCTCTTACACCTCCTAAGAGCGACCGTGGGAAAATCACCTCAGTGCTGGACACTGATGACGAGGACGATTGCAGGCCGCAGCGTGTGAGACGTTGCTCATCACTGAAAACAGGCAAAACCCCACCAGGCACCCCGGGCCGCAAAAAGATCGTCCGTTTCGCTGACGTGCTGGGACTTGACTTGGCCGATGTCAAGACGTTTCTCGACGAAATACCAACAATACCCAAATCGGCGTTCGAAGATTTGGAAATTTTGGAGTTCGAGCCACCCGTTCAGCTGGGACCAAAGTCCGACAAATTGCTAATGCCATTGTTCCAGCAGCCAGGCGGCCTGGCAACATTCCTCGACCAGGTGCGCGACAAGCAGGTGTCCTTGGAGAATGCGGCTGTTACGGATCACATCAACCAAACGATAAGCGGTACGGTTCGGGTAAGGAATCTGGACTTCCACAAATCAGTTCACATCCGATACACAATCGATAACTGGCGCACATACGCGGATCTACAGGCCACTTACGTGGAGAACTCATGCGATGGCTTCTCCGATAAGTTCACCTTTATCCTCTTTGGCAACTCCTTACATGTGGGACAGCGCCTGCAATTTGCAGTGCGATTTCAATGCAAGGGTCAGCAATTCTGGGATAACAATTACGGTGCAGACTACTGCTTCCAGTGTTTGCCAGCTTCGACGCCGGCCAACCTTGCACCGTTGCCGTCAGTTATACCTTCACATCACAACCTTAACCATTGCTCGATAATGAGTCCTGCGGCGGGAGAAACATGGTGTGGCTTCTACTAGATCAGCGTCAGTGTTGTGGATGAGCTGATTTTCTTTAAAAAAAAAAAACATTTTATGTTGCCTCTATTGCAATCATCCTACGACAGAATGTGGGCACGTGAAAGTGGGCCTGATAGCCTCCAGCTGTTCCTAGTGCAAGTGTTGATCACTTTTCTAAATGAAACCAACAAAATACACATTATTTACTTTATGCATATAAATTATATTATATATATATAAAAAAAAAAAACAGAAAATATTTTTAGCAACTAAGTGATGATGATCGTAACGATATAAGAGAATTTTGCTTAGCACTGGACTCTGAGTGAATCGGTATTTGATATCGCATCCCAAAGATTAAATTTAAAAAAAAAAACTAGACTAGTTACATAAAATCCCTTATGATGATGATAACACACAAAACCACATCTCTCTTAAAAATTATTTTTGTTAGTTTCTAAACTTTAACCATAAAGATGAGGTCAAAACTATTTTTTTTTTATTTTTCCTTTTTACTGGCTTTTCACCAATAACATACTAAATGGCTGTGTAACAACTTAAAAAACACTTTATTTTGGGTTGATTAAAGCTTTTTACTCAGACATAAGCTTTTTAATGAGCTTTCTTTAAAAACCGAATTCTAAAGGATTTTTTGTGAGCTACGTTATAGACTCAAAAAACTTTTAATTTTTATTGCATTGATGTTGTGGAGTTTTCTAGCCCAAGAATTTATGAAAGCTTTTCGATTTTATTTGAAAAACGCGTCCAAAATTAATGTAGATCGCGCAGATTTCAGACGTGGTTGAGAAGTTTTAAGGGCTTACCGGAAAAATAAGGGCTGAGCATAAGCTGCTTTTTGTGAGATTTTTTACATAATCTAACTTTATCAGCAAACAAATTGACGCTCTTAATGGGAAGATTTTAAAACAAATTATTTGCAGCTTACGCGGAGCTTTGGAGCTTTGTAATTTTTTTTTTTAACTTTTTGCTGCTTAGCTCTTAGATCCCGGAAGGGTATTGTATTGCTGTTGACCATCTCCAAACAAACTAAACACTGGTATTTTATTGGACAGACTGAACAAGAAAAGCGCCTGCTTCCATACAAACAATGAACATAAAAGAGTGATCTTAGAGAGATTCTAGGATTAGTTGTATGCAAGTGAGTTTCGCGATTAAATGCAGACACGACTTCATTTGACTTAACGTCAGCTCAAAATTAAAACATCTCTTACAACAAATTTGTTATGTTTTCTGCAACAAAATAATCGATAACGGTTTTGCAACAGAGTTCTAAGACTTTCGGAAAAAACTAAAACATTTTTGAAATAGAGAACAATCTGGCTGCTGTAAGGACTTAAAAAAGCTTCAGTTTTCTAATTTAATGTACCTTATGACGAATTTTTGACTGTTCAACTTACCAATTTAGATTGGCCAGCACATAGCATAGTGAACACCAGCCCTTTCTGAACACCAGCACAACATTTTTGCATGAAACACTTTTCTTGGCACTGTTGCGAAATAAGGTTTTAGATGAAATTTTAAAAAATATTAAAAATTTGTCAAAATGATAGCTAAAACAAATAAGCCATTTTTATTATTTTTTTTTTTTAACCAAAACCGCTTAACATAACATTTGCTTTAAGATAAAATACATTTTCAAAGATCGACTATGAGGTTATTTGAAGATGAATAAAAATAAAATGATGAATAATTTAAATTTTAACCCAATATATGCCTAAGATTTATTATTTGTAATGAAATTGAAGAGTTTTGTAGATATTTATTATTATTTAAAGTCTGTTTGATTGTAGTTGTTGAAAATTGATTATGTTTTCTTTTCTCATATTAATCTTTATAAAAATTTTGTTTTTCATTTCACATGATTTTTGTTTTCTTATTTAATTTGTTTTTAGATATTATAAGTAGTGTTTTTAATTTTGTTTTTATCTATATAATTATTATTGTTTTATCTGATAGTCACTATTATGCAAATATGTTATTATATTACAATTATTATTACGAACAATTTTATAATGTAAAATAAATTTTACCCTTTTTGTTTTTACAAATAAAAAACAATAAATTTTTAAAATGTTAATGTTATACTTTTTTTTTGCTTATTTTTTTTTTAGTTGACTTATTTTTATTTTAAATCAAAAGGATGGTTGCGAAGTCCGAACCAAGTCAATTACGGTATTTTCCTATTTGAGTTTATTATTTAAAATGAATGCACCAGCACTGTTGTCCTACAGCTAAGCACTCCTTATTCGCTGAGTTTAAAATCTATGTTGTAGCAAAGGTAAAAGATGCGAAATGTTGGTAAGGGAGTTCGACCGCTGGTGGTAAAGCGCCATTCTTGGTTTACTCAAATTGCGTCCTGTTTAAAAATAAATCAAAAGCAAAAGTGTGTGTTTTTCGAACTCGAACGGCACTTTGAGCAGCTTTGTGGCACAGCTTTTACCCTCGGAGGGGTTGTTAGAACTCCTCCGAGGACATTTCAGCTCGCAGACATGGGCAAAGTGGTAAAAACCTAAGTATTTTGAGACCCAAAGTCTTTTGAGACAATAAAACACGAGAGGTGGCAATAACACGCAGACTTTTCGCAAAAGAAATCTAGTCGGAGTGCCCTGGCGTTAGCACCTGCGTCCCGTTTTTTTTAGCTCGGTTCTTTCTGGTTCTCGGAAGTTCGGTCTTTCTGGTTCTGTCAAGTCATGAAAACAGCAATTCAGCAGATCCTCTTGAATGTAAGTTTTCCATAGATTCGACCTGGACAAGTCAGTTGATATTCGTAGTAGTTTAGACCCTGTTTGTCCTTCTCCAGACAATGTATTCAATGTATTCCCTTCTTAACAAGAGGACATAAGACAGAACTGGCAAGAGTTTTTATTTAACTTACAACACTTTGTCTTTTAGGAGTTTTGAGCCCATTTTTTTCGCCAATCAAAGAAGCTGCGGCAACCGGATTAATAGAAACAGAATGGGTAGGAATGTTTAAGATAGGTTTCTACATCACACACCCCACGCATAACATTTATTTGAAAAAAATGTTATGCCCCATTTCTTTTTTTAAACCAACTCAAATTAACATGTATATAAAAAGTTTGGTTATCATCAAAATTCAGGGGTCATTATTCCCCTCTTCAAAAGCTTTAAAAAATTAATAATAAATTTTGTGTTACCGAATATATTCATATCTCCTATTTATTTATTTGTAGCCACTATTTGTTTTAAACAATAAAAACTCATTTTTATTTCTCTTAAAAAAAAGAACAAAATGAGCCTAAAAGTAAGTAACTAAAATGTTAGGTAGTGGATAGAAATAAATAATCGTCTGTTATTATAAATCTTAAGCCAAAAAAAAAAAACTAAATATGTATAAGCAACTGACGAAAATACCTTAAATTTCAGGGATCTTAACGAAAAAACCCACTGATCAATAGTTAACCGCCCAAAATAGCACATATAGTTACTACATTACTAACACTACCTCAAACTGTTGTTCATTTTAAAATTCAAATAATAAAAGAAACAAATGATGAATAAAAACAAAAAAAACAATTACCTATGTATATGAATTTGATTTAAAATCATAGATTATAAGTGTTTTTCATGTTATAAAAAAAAAACAACATATGTATATCCAAGATAAAACCGGTGAGAAAAATAATTATAAATTTATTTTTTAAAATATATTTATTAAAAAATGAAATACAATATATATTTTAAAAATATATATTTTTTGTTTTTTATGCAAATTGAATCAAAGTTAGACTGAAATTGTAGAAAGAAAACAAAATTGTATGAAAAACAAAAATCATTTGGCAAAGGCTTGCTGCATTGTAATAAATTGTTTGAAACAAACAATTTTGTGTAGTTGTGTTAGGTATGTACTTTTGAAGATTGTTAAAAGCGAAATGTGACAATGACGCGTTGGAATTAAAATAAAACTACTACAATATTTCAATAAATAAAAATGCATTTTTTTATATGCTAAACATAACGTTGGACTTAACAACAAAAAATTGAACGACTTTAATACTTTTTTTTTTCGTGGGTAGGTAAAAACTTTCATGGGCACTATGAGGATCGAACGCGCGTGCTCATAGTAGTGTAAGATTCTTACTCACTAAAAAACCTCCCAATTTTTGTACTTAACAAGTAGTTCAAGTAGTTCAACCCCACTTCCATCTCGGGTGTCCAAATAGGCTACATGATCTCTCTGCATAGATAATGCACATAAACCAACAACATGTAATTGCATTCAAATGATCACGTGGTTACACGTTGTCAAGCAGCAATGCGCGAAATTCACTAACTCAAGTCTTCTATGCGTGATTCCTAATTAGCTACAAAGAATAGCAACGAATATAGCATACGAAAAGGCAAAACTTATTGAGGTGGTCGTATTTGGACACAGAATCAAACGTATTCACTGTAGGTCAAATGGTAGAGCATTACTCGCGACAACTAAGGGTTTCAGGATCGTACCCTGCCGGTGAGCCACACACGCTTTTTTCTATCGACATTTCCGTCCGCTAACATTTCAACTCGACTCTACGACTAAGTAGTTCAAGCTTTTGTGTATTAATCGCGTTTGGCGGGCTACCTTCCAACGAAAGCACCTGTAATACCGTCATTATGTGCGGTTTCCTCTTACGACGCTAGATCCAACGGTCTTGTCCGTTGTAGTCTGTGTGCAAGATTTGTCTGATCCAGAGTTCGGATTATTTCAGCTTGAATAATAGCACTTTTTTTAAGCACTTTCTATGGCAACATTTAAATGAGAAATGAATTAACTAAACTAATAATTATTACGAAGAGTTTAAAAGCATTGTTATATGAATTTTTTCGTGCACACATAATTTAATTATTTTTGTTTTTTATTATACACGCTTAAGACAGAGTGTTCTTCAAGGCAGCATCTGGAAGGAGATTACTAAAGCGCATATGTACTATAATCTGGAGAGTAGAAATCTCCCATTGTGGATGCATGTAACTTGCTTAGAAACAGAGCTATCCCCATGCGCTCTCATTCCAGCCATTAAGTTTATCTCTTATTGGCTTTTGCGATTTTATAATTGTTTAAAATTTTTTTCTTAAACATTTTCTGAATTTGATTACCCCAATAATTTTGTTAATTAAACTGATTTCGATGACTTCAAAAACGCTTCTATAGACTAAGATTATTGGTTCAATTATTCGTACAATCTCTAATGTTTTACCATGAACCTTATATTTGTTGTCCCGTCTTTCAAACAAAAATAAGAAGGACCTTCAAAGATGAAAGAATGAGAGTAGAATAGAGTTGAAAGTAAATTCAAACCAGCCACAGAGCAAGTGTTGATTGATCATGAGGAGTGCAAATGATTTTCAAGCTCAAGCGTAACACATTTGGTAGCCTTAAATGACGCCTAAAGCAGTCTGCATTCGAGGGATACACCGAAAGACACTACATTTTTGCTGATGTTTGGGTAAATTTGTCCGTCTGATACCATCGCATATCGTGTCTGTTCAGCCGGGACACATATTTATTTGGGTAATTTGACATTTTTCGGTTTTTACCACCAACCTCTATTCCACTAAACAATTAATAAGACTTTTTGAAGATATGTAAGTCCTCTCTTCTCCAAAGCGCCTCTACACTACCAGGAAGTTAGCTAAGCTTTTAACTGAGCGTCTCGCATTGAGAATGCTAGTTTTTTGTCAAGCATTATTCCCATATATATGTTCCCATACATATATTTAACATTATCAGAGAGCGAGTCAGTGGCACGTTCAAGCGCGAATCTGAGTCAGCGCAGAGAACTTTCTCGTAGAGAGGACATCCATAGTTTTAAGCTCTAATGGCACCAATCATGGGACAAGTCTAGTGATCTGAGTGACTGAGAGCTTTTAGTTCTTGAGTTTGAGCCGACAGAAGGAACCGCAACGTCATTCGCATAGACTTGTGTGTGGGTTGGGTGGGGTTCAAGCTCCCAGGAGTATTGAGAGCCGTTAGGAGAGACTCAATCAAAAGGTATCTTAGAACAGAAGGTAATAAAGAACACCAGCTTGTAGACAGTCCCAGTTATAACGCGCTTTTCAACAATTCTCTTCGGTAATCAGCGTCATCAACACACATTGCTTGAATCCACAGTCGGAACCACTACGATAATGAAGTCTTCTAAAAGGGGCTTTCAACCACCAGGTTTGAAATACAGCTTCAAGGACTCGAGGATATTACACAATTTGGCTGCGATAACATTGTTGGACAGAGGACTCCTTCTTTGTTTCCAATTTATCTTGCTTACAGGTTGACCAATGAATGCCGAAAAATTGTGTGATTACGATTTTTGATCTTGCGAGCTTGGTCTGGTTTACATTTACGGCTGTCAAGTATCAAAGGTTTCCAAATGAGTAATAACGATATGTGAGGACTTTGGGAGAAACAGGGAGTCATTTATTATGATTATTTAATGAATGAGGCTGGTATTTTTGCCAGATATCAAGTGTCGAGTGAGTAAGTGCTACAGTGTGTACGCAGAAGTTACAGTCCGCAAAACGGACCGTTGAATACCCCATCCTATCCCACATTGTAAAATGCTTTTGGCATTGTTATTTTTTGACATTTTATAAGTAATTCAAACTTGGAAAAGGGGCTTGGTGCAACCGCCCCTAATTACAAACTATCATTATAAGATATTTCCACAGATATTTCCAAGTTACGCTTAAATGTACGTAAAAATGCAATTTTTTGGTTCAAATTCAGTATTTTTGAAAAATGGACCCCTAAAAGGGGGCGTGGCTAAAAACTTTATGTGAAAGAAATCTGGACTAAAGTCTCGTTTCCTAACGTGCTGCTTTTTTTTGTTTCAAGCTTTCCCAAATTAGGCTCAAGGCCAGTCGAAATTAAGTTTTTCTGGAAAATTTTAGGTTTTTCTTCAATTCTGCCTCCAAATGTGGGCGGGGCCGAAAGTCTTGTATGAACAAAATGTAAGACTATGCGTTTCTACATGAAAAATTAAGCGAATTTTTTTTAATTTCGAGCAAAAATATTGAGTAAACTGCATTTGAACATTTACGCTTAAAATAGATTCCACGCCCACTGGAGAAGGTTAACCAATCAAATTTTTCTTTTTTAAGTCTTACATTCATTAGGAGATGCTAAATGTCAAATTTCAGCCTTTTAGGATGTCTTATAGTTTTTAAATCTCTGGAGGTAGTTGCACATTTAGACCGATTGTGGGCGTGTCTTTGGGCGGCTTTTAAACATTTTTACTCGTACTGCTTCGCATGACGTGGACCTTATGTACGAAATTTCAGCACCCTAGCTCAAAATTTGAGGCCTAAGAACATGTGACATACAGACAAACGGTCGGACGGACATGGCTTATTCGATTCAGAATTCGGTCTCGATTATATGCCCTTAAGGTCTTGGGGGTCTAACATTATTATTTCAGCGTGTTACAAACTATGTGACAAACTCAATATACCTCCTATCCTATGGGATGGGGTATAAAAACATACTACTTAAGTTTGTTTTTTCGATCAACCCGAAAAAAAATTCAATCTGCAAGAGCCGATTTTTTCTGATTTTCGTTTTGTAGAAACTAGTTCAGGCTATGGGGTCATTCTGCATATCACCATATCACCATAGCTTACCACCTAGCAGGTCTACCACAGTAAATGCCTAAATTTTACCGATGTAAGTGAACATCAACATGAAAATATACGAAAATTGGCTTTTCAGCATAATATCTTTGTCTCTTGTGGGCTTTTCTAGCAATAAGAGTTTAGCGGATGGAAAGACCTATCATATCTTAAATCTTATATCTATCCTATAAGATTCAAAGTGTAGTCTCATCACGTGCGTTACGTGTCCTTATAAGAGTTAAATAGCTCTTATAATAAGAGGGGGAGATTTTTCGCAATATTTAAACAGCTCTTATTTAATCATTTCAACGTTTATCAATATCAATCAACGTTATCAATAACGTTAATCAATAAATCAACGTTTATTAGGCTGTCATAAGACTCTTAAAACACTCTACAAGACTGTAATTCCAAGATTTTATCTCATGGTTCCAGATTTCACAAGGTTCTTGGATAGTTTGTAGGAGTATTTTAGGAGCTAGAATGTAAGTTGCGACCTCAATCTATCGCCAAAGTCAACAACTGTACTATGATGCCTTTTTATATTATTTTTTAAACCCATTCTCTTGAGACTGGAACAATATTAGCATATTGAGTCTTTGGGGTTAGTAATATAGTACTAGCAGGATCTAACAGGCATTCGACATATAAACAATGATTTTTGGCATTCATTTCATCAACTTATTCGAACTTATTCGGATAGCCGCTTTTTTTAAAGCGATAAGTACCTTTGAACTCTTGTTTTAAATTGTTGTAGCGGTGGAAACGCTGCTGTACTGAATAGAAAATATTGATTGTAGCACAACACTTCACATTTCCGCTGTACGGCATATGAAAGAACTTCTAAACTTTACTCTGCGTTCGAAAGTAAACTCGAGACCGATTTCTATTGTTGAACATATTAGAGAAAAAGCTATTTACAAAAGATATCACACAAAAAATAGTGCTCGATATTGAAAAGGGAAAAATTACAACAATTTACAATTCTGCAAAAATTATAAAATGGCGGAACCTGTGATCGATTCAAACACTGCCAGGTTATATTATAACGCCATCGCTATATCCGTAGAACCACAGTGATGTAGCTGTGGCGGTAGTAAGAGCTGTCAAAAGTTAAAACACATGTATTCAGTGTATTGCGCACACAATGTGTGTCTGTGGCGGTAGCGCGTAGCTGTGAGAGTTGGCCAACTTTTAACTTTCGTAGCGCTACACGGTTGACAGCGCTACACGGTGGACAGTTCAATACAAGTTAAGTAAACAATGGAGGAAAAGGACGTCGAAAAGTTTATTGATATGGTTAAATCTAAAGAAATTTTATGGAATTTGTGTCATCCGTTGTACAAAAATATTAAATCTAGCTCAAATTAACTCAGAGTATCGGCCATTGTTTATAAACGAGGTTTTTGTTCGACATAGCCGCGCTACACCATTGTGTTCAATTTTTTTTCTGTACTACGCCACATGGCTCCGCGGCTGTACTACGTACTACTGCTACATGCCACCGCTACGGGCATTGTGGTCCCACGGTATTATAACGATGCTAGCATTAAGTGGCAACTCTCCTATAATTTCCCATAAGAGAATATATATTTGGAAAACACAAAAAACAAGCCAACAGTATCCAAACAAACATGTGTGATGTAACTTTTGACTTTCCAATATAAAAATTTTTTTCCATGGCTTTGCCAAAGGTGCCGCTCCCCAATTTAAGCAACGATGCGTTCGGTTAGCTTTTCAATTGATATTGTGTTCAATTTCAATTGCCTGGTGTTTCAGTGTGGCACTATCCAAGTTATCCAAATTCAAATTCAATTAGGAAATATATATGTAATAAATAAGGGAATTTAAGTCAATTATTTTAACAAGTTTCGAGCATTTCCTCTTAGTAATAAAAGACGATTCAATATGGTTTAAGACAATTAACTAATTAAGAATTAAGATAATGAATTAAGAATTAAGAACTAGGAATTAAGAATTAATTAATTAAGTTAAGAGAATTCATTTGGATTGCAGAGCCGATAACATTGGTACAATTTTTCAATTGAGTTTACGAGCACTGCATCACTGCATAAATAACTTTTATGCAGTGATGCAAATCCGTGCTCACTACACTAATTACTAAATTAATTAGCATTATGCACCATATATCTAAGTAAAGTTCCACGATTTCTGGCACTCAAAATTCCAGCAAACAAAATTCTCATTTTCCAAATTAGGTTGCCAAAAGTTACGATGTTACGCTAAGTATAGTGCTTTGGTTACTACATTTTTTGCGCCATTACTTTGCGTTTTACTTGTGTGCTTGTGGGCAATAAAATCCAGTTGAGGTGCTAAGTTTTCCAGCAAAACATATTCAGTTTTTCAGTAGATAACATATTTTCTAAATATATCATAAAAATCAAGCAACCTATCCAATGTTTGCGGTCATTCATCTATATCGCGCGATAGCCTAGTGCGTACGATCACCGGCTATCTGATCTCAAAGACCCAAATTCAAGGATTTGCTTCAAGGATTTCCTTCAATAAGCAACAACATCCAGTTAACAAGACGTAATGGAAAAATAAACCAATAGAGAAGCTGACTGTTTCCAAAAAATAAAAAAAAGACCGTTAAGTATGAAGATATACGCGGAGCGATCCGTCGGCTTTTGTTGAAGGTTATAGTCATCTGTATTGCGCAGTTTGTGTAACATTCTATTTATTTATTAAAATTATTTCTGTATATATTTTACAGTCTGTAATGTACTTTTTTCATAGTGCTGTCTACTGTTCTTATATTGGGTGATTTTATATTGGTTTTCGTTACTCTAAAAAAGGCTGGCAAAAAAGCTTTACCGTTACGAAAATAGAGGAGAGGGCACACTCTTTCTTGGCCTTTTTTAAGATTTTTATAATTTAAGACCCATAAAACAGCAATTTCGATAATTTTTAATTACCGTTAGACTTTTTGATCAATTTTACAACCACCTGTGCTAGCATTTGCCACTTTTATCAAATTCTGTGGACATGGATTTCTAAGAAAACGGTAAAAATATGTTGTTTTTTATTTCGCTTGTTTGAATGGGCTTAAAAACTTAGGGTCGAAAACGGCAATTTTGAAACGTTTTTGATGCAGTTCGCCTGCCTTTTAAACATGACATTCTTCAGCCAAATTTAAAGAAGATCGTCATAACCGTTAAGCATCTAAAAATCTTTAAAAAATAGCTTTCGAAAATGTTTTCACGTTTTCCAGTTAAATCTTCGAAGTTTTTAAATACTCGAAGTCTGCTATAGTTTTGTATAAAATTTAATTTAAAAATTATACTTTATACCGTTTGAAGGATAGAGGAGGAGACATGCGTTCTTTTGACCTTTTTTATTATTTTTTAAATTTCAAATCCATATAACAAATATTTTGAAGTTTTTCCCGTTCCCGTTAGACTCTTTTCCAATAGCACAACCACCAGCACTAGCCTTGGATGTTTTTTTTTTAGTTTTATGGCCACCAGCTTATGCGTAAACGGTAAAACAATCTCCTTTTTTATTTCGTTTTTTAAATAAACTTCTAAAAACCAAGGTTGAAAACGCCAATTTAAAAAATTTTTAAAGCAGCCTTCCTTCTTTTTGTAAGCTTTGTACTTTAACCGAATCTGAAAAAGATCGCCTATACCGTTAGAAGATTTGAAAAAACTGTTTTTGAAAATGCTTTTATGTTTTTGAGTTAAATCTCAGAAGATTTTGAAATTTCAAAATCCGCTATAATTTTCCTTAAAATTTTGAATTATTTCTGATACGTGTGATTTTTTTCATAGAATTCCACCAAACAGTACCGGAGATAAGGGGGGACACACACGTTTTTTCGTGCATTTTTGCGATTTTTTTTTCGAAAATGCGTCAAAACTGCAGTGTTCATTGAAAAATATGACCTAAGCTTGGTTAACTTGGTTAACTTTAAGTTGCTTTATACGTGTGTTCAATATTGTTTTTAAACAATAAGCCGTTCAAAAACTAAGGCCTCCAAAAATTTGGAAAACGACATGCACTTTCGACTCTTCATTTCTCAAAAACGTTTTGATACTTTCGAAAAGTTTTATTTTTTGATTAAAGCTTAGTATTTCTTAAACCTAGGTTTCGTTTTTCTAGTTCTTGCCTACGAAACTTCTTCAAAAAAAAAACACTGAAAAACATTAATTCCATTTTCACATGAAATTTCAAACTGTAATTTAACCAAATAACGGTGCCTAAAAAAATTTCCCTCTTTGGATTCTCTGACTATTTCCGCAGTTTATACGCACACCAAATTTTGTCTTTCTACGACTTACAGTTCAGAAGTTATGAAGCGATTGGACGGACGGACGGACGGACAACGTAGTGATACCATAAGAGGTCCTTTTTCCATTTTTGGACGGACCGCTAAAAATTAAAATTGTTCTTCACAGAATTAATTGAACACAAAACAACAGGATTGTATAATATTTGCATTTGGATCCTATCCTAAATTTTTGTAAATATTAAATACAATAGAATTGTGGGGTGCCGTGGGGCCTATTTAATAGAAGATGTGGGGTGCCGTGGTGTAGTGGTTACCCCACCGGAGGTCTGGGTTCGAATCCTGCCATCGTCACCTGAAAAAAAAAGACTTGTTCTTTTTCACGATCCCCACCTCCGCGAGTGTTTGACAAGCCCTCCGAGAGTATCAATTGTCTTGAAAAACTTCTAAAAGTGCCGTTCGGATTCGGCGAAAAATCGTAGGTCCCCTTGTATGTAAAGAAATTAACACACCAGCATACATTGTTGAGAAGTTGGCCCAGGTTCACCTCGAGCTGTTGCGCCACTCTATTTATTTATCTATTTTAAATACAATAGAATCCGGAACGGAATAAAAATGTTTTTAGTTTTAGTTTTAGTTTATTAATATAAAATTGGTATGTACATTAAGACTTGAGTCTCTTATAGTACTAAGTGAACAACATAGTCATTGGTAACCAATAAACAAAATAATTATTCACAATAAAAAATAATTAAATATTAAAAATTAAAATTTAATAATATAATGTAAATATTTACTAATAATAAAAATAAGAGGAGGTAGGAAAGTAAGACATAGGCAAGAAATATAGAAAAACAGTTGAAAGAAGTAAGGTAAAGATTATTGCTGTTGGAGAGAAAAGTGATTATGTAACGCGGCTTTAAAGTTTGTAGCACTATTTATCCCCTTAATATGTAAGGGTAGTGAGTTCCACAACCTAACGGCATAAATAAAAAACAACCTTGAAGAATTTAGATAATTAAACCTTGGCAAGTTAATGTTAAATGTTGGACGAGAATGAGAAAAATCGAGCTTCGAATATAGATAATTTGGTTTTCTGGTCGTTATAAGCTTGTGCATAAATATACAATTTCTTATTTGCATATACTGCTGTAATGTACAACCCAGAAGATCATTCGCATATCTCGATATATGTTCGTATCTGCCTATGTTCGTATCTAACCCATGTATGTACCGCACTGAATCGTTGAAAGCTACTTGTAGCTTGTTTCTAGAAACAGAATCAAGACTGCTATAAATAACATCGGCATATGTTATTACAGGGATAATAAGCATTTGAACTACTCGCTTACGAGTTTCAAGAGGAGTAAAATTCGCAGTCAACCAAAGCCTTCGCAAGCAGCCATAGAGACCTGCTTGCGAAGGCCTTGGTTGACTGCGAATGAGCATGAGAGACCGCGGTTTAATACGATGCCTAGGGTGGTTACAGACTCTACTATGGCCAATTTAGAGCCTGACACATACAAATCGGGTATATGGCATGAATTGAAATACCTTTTTGAAATAGGCAATACCTGGCATTTGGATGGATTTAGATGCAGCCCATTTCTGTTAGCCCACTCATTTATAGCTGATAAATCTTCATTTAAGCGAACTGTCAATACATTTAGTAGATTCATAGGCCCAGTATTGACCCTTGAGAAACACCTTGCAACAAAGGCAAAGATGATGATGCTTTATTTCCAACAATAACTTTTTGAAAACGGTCTGTCAAATAACTTTTCAATAGATTCACAGCTCTTACGCTAAAACCAAAAAGATTCTTAAGCTTCCACAGAAGTATTTTGTGATTTACTTTATCAAACGCTTTTGAAAAATCCAACAAACAAAGTAAAGTTGTAAAACCTTTATCAAATTCTAGCCTGACGTCATCCAAAATCTTCACCATAGCAGACGAACAACTGTGGCTTTCCCTAAAGCCTGATTGTAGAGGATTTAATAAGGAGTTACGTGCTAAGTGATCTTTGATTTGGCGTGCCAGTGCTCTCTCAAAAATTTTTGACAGACATGGTAAAATGCTGATGGGCCTGTAATCGTTGAGAGTGTTGGCGTTAGACTTTTTAGCAATCGGAATTACTCTGGCATGTTTCCAAGCGAGGGGAAAGGTAGATTTCATAATGCATGAATTTATTTTATGCATTATGAAATCTAGATTTAAAAATGCAAGAATAGACGAAAAAAGTTCTTAGAATGCTCATAGTAGTCTTTTTCTCATACCTACCATTAATTGCCTATTAAAAATATAGACATCATCCCATGCATAGGGCTCATAAGTCAAAGATCGTGAATTCCATTCGATTTTATTGTCGTTTAAGTGGTATAAAAATATCTGATAGTCGATAAACTTTGTACAAAAACAAAACACGTTTGCATGTTTTTATAACGGTTGCAGCTAGCAAACATCATCGATTGGCTCCTCGTCTTCGAGAGTCGGACAAACTTCCTGTAAAACATCATCCGCTATATCGGAGAAACCATCAACTCTGGAAAAATAATTTAAAAATATTAAAAATTTTTAATACTTTTCAATATGTAAACTTACTTTTCAAATTCACATTGCGGTAATAGACCTTCGTCCTTAAGATTACTGCTAAATTGAAAAAGCGTACAAAGCCTCAGTGACGCCAATATAATGAGCTGAACACCAGCAATTTTACTAAGCCATAGATTATTTGGCCAAAGAATTAATGCTATTCCAAAGGCAACATAGAATGGTGATAAACGCCAACCGCCGGCGATCCGGCAAACACTCCAACATTCAACACAGTCAGAGTAGCCGTCGCTGAAAATTAAAGAAGATGTTCATATAGTGTTATTAATTTTATTTTCGTACAAAGAATATATAAATATGTGTTTTTATTATTTTATTTTATTTCTTCTCTCATGAAAGGCGAACCTATAACACTAAAACAATGCCCCGAGATGTAAAAAGATATAAAATTACTTAATTTTTAAAAGTTTGAACCTTACATGTGTTAAACCAGTGAGTAAGTGCTACAGTGTGTACGCAGAACTTAACTTCCGTAAAACGGACCGTTGAATACCCCATCCTATCCCACATTGTAAAATGCTGATGGCAAAGTTATTTTTTGACATTTTATAAGTAATGCAAACTTCGAAAAGGGGCGTGGTCAACCGCCCCTAATTACAAACTATTAATTATAAGATACTTCCACAGATATTTCCAAGTTACACTTAAATGTACGTAAAATGCAATTTTTTGGTTCAAATTCAATATTTTTGAAAAATCGACCCCTAAAAGGGGGCATGGCTAAAAACTTTATATTAACCTTATAACTTGCTACTTTTTTTGTTTCATGCTTTCCTATATCAGGCTCAAGACCAGTCAAAATTAAGTTTTTCTGGAAAATTTTAGGTTTTTATTCAATTCTGCCTCCAATTGTGGGCGTGGCCCAAAGTCTTGTATTAACAAAATGTGAAACTAAGCGTTTTCTAAATAAAATACTAAGCAATTTTTTTCAATTTCGAGCAAAAATATTGAGCAATCTGCATTTGAAACTTTACCGTTTTAAAAACTCTCTTACAGTTTTGAAAACTCTGGAGGTAGTTGCACATTTAGGCCGATTGTGGGCGTGTCTTTGGGCAGATTTCAAAAATTTTTTTCTGTCAAGCAAAGCTGAAACAATATTAAAGGGCCAGGGGATCGTCAAAAGTAAGAAGATATAAATCTCAGTTTTTCGAAGATCATCCATGGTTTAACTACATATGAATACATATACGTATAAAGAATTCGGGGTTAACTCACAAGCTCGTTTGTACAAGTCGCCGAAATACAATTTTACGTTCCTCGAAAGCTGTAAACGGTAGTATTCGTGGGTATCTCAATGTTGAACCGCTGTTTTTCTGAGTGATCTCAAAACTATCAATTCTTCAATAGTTTGGACATTGTTCTCTACGCTTACTTTTACTAAGTATACTATTCTCTATAACCCTCGACTTCCTAGACGGATTGTTCTAGCCGAGACATAAGTAGTCCGCCCCCTTGCTAGAGAACCTAGCCTGAGGAGCACACCTGAAGTTCTGCAGTTGGTGGCGGACGATCGATCAATGTGACATCGCCAGACGTCCCCTTTTATTTGGACAACAGGTTTTATTTTGTTTGAAGATTTTTATCAGACATTGAACTGCCCTTCTTTGGCGCAAGAATGTCTCGCCGCCTGACAAAAAATAAAATCGTTTGCCTGACTGAAGCAATCCGCTCCTAAAAATCCAATGTATACAAAAATCTGAGGTTGAATGTGGCCTTTTTCTTATAAAATATATTTGAAATATACATACACTGGTAGCAATTCGCAGTTCTTTTATGGTTTTTTTTTAAATATTTGGAAAAAAGTGATTGGCAACAAAGCCTCTCGAACAGGTCTTGTTGCCAATCGTCTTGATACCTTGTCTTGATACCTCGCCTGTTCGCAACGCAAATTCCGTAAAATAAAGGGTTTTGGAGGGCAATTAAGAGGTAATGACGGTGCTGGCGCGACGTTTAGGCCTTTATTCTATCGAGAATTCGTGAAATATTCTTTCAGGTGACATTTACCCACATGGAAAACAATTTAAAAAGTCTATCAGGCTTAGTCAGGTCCTGACTTCTTCCAACACCTCTGTCTTCGCAGATGATATGCGACTCTCAAAAATCATTTCTGCGCCCTCTAATTTCCATGACTTGCAAAACGATCTAAATAAATTTGCAGTTTGATGTAAAAAAAATTATTTAGACCTTAATGTCAGCAAATATCAGGCAATAACCTACTCCCGTAAACGTTCCTCCCAACTTATAAGAACCTACTTCATCAATGATGAGCCTGTTCCAACAACTACCGAGATTCGCGATTTAGTAGTTATTTGTGACAAGGAACTGACCTTCCGTCCCCACATTGATAATATCATAAGCCGCGAAAATTCTGCTCTAGGTTTTTTTTAAATAGATGGTCTCTAGAGAAGCCCTCTATATCAGTTTCGTTAGACCTCTTCTTGAATATGCCTGACAAGTTTGGTCTCCATACCAGAAAACTCATATCCAAAGAATTGAGGCAGTCCAGCGACGGTTTCTCCGTTTCGCTCTTCGTGGTCTCGGTTGGTCCGATCCTTTCGGGTTTCCGCCGTATGAACATCGACTAAACTTAGTTGCTAGCTTTAAGTTTAGTGTAAGAATTTGTAACTAGTTTTAAGATTGCTTGTATTAAGCTCAATAAAATTGCCCCTTGGGGGCACTAAACTAAACTTAGTCAGCAACCAGGCTTTAAAAGCTTAAAAGCCTTATCATATCAATGCCAAATGTTCTTGTGCAAGTGTACCTTAAAAAAGAGAAGGGCCCATTCATTATTTAGAATGGCATTTGAAAAATAAAAAATTCAGCGAAATCACGAATAACCGTTAAAGGTCGCATGGCATGTGTTCATAATCGAACTTCCATCTATGTTTCATCATTTTGATAAGTTCGGCTTCTGCATCCTGAAATTTTATTTTCAACTGTCAAATTTTGCCTTAATTTTGTTTTTATTATACTCTTAAGAATATCCAAATTTCTTTATAAATTTTTCGAATTTGTTATAAATAAAAATAAAGATTGATGCTCATAGTTGAATTTCCACCACTTTATATGAAGATTTTTCATATATTTTTATCTAATATAAAATCTATTGTATTTTTCGATTTCGATTGGAAGTTCCTTAATGACTAGTGATTGTGGCTAGTGAAGGTCAATTTTGACTTTTAACTTAGTGCTTTTCGCTAGAAAGGCCCTGCACATAAGCACCATCCCTTGAGGATTAGATTTAATCCACCAAGTTTTAAAACAAAACAAAACCGGTAGTTTGCTCGTTAGCACACCATTTTCCAACGCTAAACAATGCCACCACGCACCGCTAACCTCAGTATATAAGTGTTTTCTATTGGACTTCCTCTTTTAAGTTGGTTAGACCTTCAAGCACAGCTATTGTTGTAAAGTTCCCTTTTTACATGTAGGTATATACAGAAATCTGGAGACCGGAGTGCGGAAAACCTTCTTGTCGATCTTAAAACTAGGAACAAGCGACAAGTTTGACAACAATGTAAAAAAGCTTCCTTTAACAGGAAGAGAAAAGAAGTAAAAACTTAAACTTAACTACTTTAGGTGAAAATTCCAAAAATGCACGCCCTGCCTTTCACAAAGGCTAACGTTGAATAAATTAACAAATCCTTGAGCGAAAAAATATCCTTTTGTGTTTATCCCCTAGGTATAACGAAAACGTCTGCTTCCTTTCGCCTAGCTGAGACTTAAAATTAATTAAAACAGCTTTGTGTCAGTTTCCAAAGGAACTTCCTATATGACTGCTGACTGCATGGTGTATAGCTGGTAGAGAGCCTGCCGAAGCTTTGTTTCATGTACAATGGATGCCCCTAGGTCGCAGCGTAGCCTTCACCTTCACCATCAGGGTGAACATTAGATATAAGTGTTCCTTTTACAGAATTCATTCAAAATCATTTACCTAGCTAAGAGCAGCTGTAAGAACAGGGTAATAACCCATTTGACTTCCAACACCAGAATCAGGACAGATCCCAATCTGAAAATACAAACAAATCAGCATTTCTGTTATGATAAAGTGTGTCCAAATTAATAAGGATATTTTGTATACTCACAGAACGAAAATACCCGACGTATGGCCGTGTACGTAAACATCCACCCCGACTCCGCAAACAACTGCAACGATACCAGATATCAAAGCGTTAGCAAAAATTACATGTCTTCTCTGCAAAGGCGTTCAATTCATGCAAAATCATATTATTTAAGGGATCAAGATGTTATCTCCCTGGGGAACGTAATAAGATGTTATATTCGTTCACCCAGCAGAGCGACCAATTAAGGAAATTAAAGCAGATATCGAAACTCAACCGATGGCCTGGCCAGGCCACGTACCCCTACAGAGGATCCTACTTATCCAACTCCCTCATCCCCAAGTTGACTATAGCCTAACACAGACAATGGAAGTGTACGCGGGTTGTTATACGATTTATTAAAGTTATTGAATGCCACAAAAATCGATAGAGTCAACGAGTACACAAAAGCATGTTGCCGCATTAAAGGATACCCCCGCCCCGCGTCTGCCCCACACTTACGGGAATGCTATGGGTTTTGTGGCGCCACTAAGCATGAATAAGAGCATGTTGGAAAAATTAGGATTTGCAACGTGTCCACTTGAATCCAGTTGCAAGGGTGTCCTCTGTGTTATGAGATGCACCGCATACTATACGTCTTTCTTGGAAGTGCTGAAAAAACTGTAGGCCTGGCAGTTTTTTGCCCCCTTCGAGGGCTCTACTATAATGTCTGCCGTAAACGATGGCACTAAGAAGGCGGTAACCGGATCTACTCGTTTAGCTGAGCACATTAACTGAATAATGAATTGTACAAGTGCCATATAGACCGCAGCCAGGGGAGGAAGGATTATGCCTAGGCTAAAGTAAAGTTTAAGAGATTGCAAAACCATCCTCCTGCACAGATCCTTACAATTATTATCTCCTCTTTTTTTCGGGGAATGGGAAATTCTTCCAGTAAATTAAGTTGTTTACCAGAAACGTAAGCCATTCATTTTACACGTCCATTATGTGTTATACTTTGGAGGAAGTCGTCGTCGTCTGAGTAGGAGAAAAATAGCTAAGAAATCATTTTTGTGCTAGATTGGATTGGATTGGAAGATGTAGAGATGAGGTGGCGCAGGATGTTTTCGACTTTGTTTCACTTTTTATTCAACAATCATGCCTCTGGCCTTTGCTGTCTTGTCTGATGAGTTGATTTGGAAAACGATAACATTGTGATTTATTACATCTAACATTGTGTATGATGCCCGGAGGTGGGTATAGGGTTTGGATCGAAGAAAGTTACTTAACTGATTCAGGAAAAAAATGCATGGTTAGGAAATTAATTTTGTGTGTGTTCATCAAATGTTAAACTTATAAATAATTTATCATGTAGCTAGACTATTTATCATGTAGAAGTAGTTTCCGGTTTTGCTTTCGCCAAAAAATTGACTAATTTTTTTTTTCTCATGAAAGAGTAAAGTAGGTGTACAGCTCTATGATATTAGAGCTCCATACTTTCTTTTTTTACTTTTGTCGGAGGCTGCTACTGTCCGATGGAGCACTCAGACACAACTACTGATCCATTGTACCACCACGCGGACACCTTACTTTAATGTGTTTAGTTTACCCGTCTTTCGAAGAAAAACGAGAAGGAGCTTCCCTGATGAAGAGTTTAGGTGTTCGGCACTCAGCACGTCAGCCCAAAGATCCGCTACCTGATGCGAGCAAAGGCAGGACAACTACATAGGAAATGTTCCGCTGCATTGTCGTCCTCTCCACAGGCAGGACAGGTGGTGGTTTCGCTCAAGCCTAGCACATTCAAGTGTTTGGCGAAAGCTTGGTGGCCCCGTAAGGACGCCTACAAGAAGTCTGCAATCGGTTCTCCTAAAAGATAGAAGAAAAGACGCTGACCCCTCGCAGATATCCGGGCATAGTCGTTTAGTCTGCCTGCACCCATCGCAGTCACGCCAACGAGCCCTGTGCTCACGAGAAACCCAAGTATCGATGGCAGACGTGACAACAGACACAGGCAGGCCGAAAGCAGGTTCGGGTCCTGAGAAAACCTCTTCTGAGCCTAGGCTGGCAAGCTCATCAGAGATCTCATTTTCCTGGACCAGTGTGACCTGGAACCCAAACAAGATTCACTGCATTTAGCCTTCCGACTAAGTTCAACGAATACTTGAGTTCGAGCACTATCTTGGACGAGGTAAGAGGGTTGAGCAACGCATTTAGAGCGGCTTGGCTGTCACTGCAAACGCATATGCTTCTCGACTCCACCTGTTAGTCACAATATAGCGCATAGCCATTAGGATAGCGAAAATCTCCGCTTGGAAGACAGACGCATATTTACCTAAGGGGTAGTGAAGTTTAATGTTCTCGCTTTCCACGAAGACTCCAGCACCAGATCACTGTCCGGTTTTGGAGCCATCCGTGAAAATACGATGGCATTCTTTCCCTGGCTCTGAGTCTGGCCGAAGCCATTCCATTACCTGAGGAAAGTCGACTTGGTAATTTTGTCGCAAAAGGATTTTTGGAGTCATTGCTTCAGAGGGCATGTCCATAAGACAGGGGTCGAAGGACAACTCTCGAACAACTTCTTCAAAATTCCAATGCGTGTGGTACCAAAAACCACCTCTCTTTAAGTGAAATATGGTTTTCAGCGTACACCCCATGATAAATATATCAAGGGGGGATGTTCATCAGAGCATCTGGAGCAGAGCCCGGCGTACTAGGGAAGGCCCCTGTGTAGCCAAGACAAGCCGTTCTTTGGAGTTTGGCAAAAGAGACAGCAACACGTTTCCACGAGAGGAGTGGTCTAACCATGGCCGTATAGATCCAGAGGACCCTTTTCGGAGATAGGCCCCGTGTCTTGCCAAAAGTCCCTCTACATAGAGCTCTATAGCTCGTGTTAAAAAAAAAATCGGGGTGAGGATTTATTCATTTCTTGTCAAAACTTAATACAGAGTTTGTCTCACTTCAACTATTAGAAGTGGGATCTTGACCAAGAACAGCCGGAATAATGCGACGATTGCGTCATAAAACTGGGTATTATAATGGCTCATCAGATAATTTTGGACCTGGCAATGTAAGTCTATAAGAATTGAAGCGTTGAGACCTCTAATGGCGAATGGAAACAAAATGCTGTCAACGATCATACAACGATTGAGAAGCAAGTCTCACTAGCTTCTCCGAGCAAATGTCAGGCTAAGCAACACACAAGTCCACTTTGGATAAGGCAAGACTAGCATGGGTGAAAAACCAATGGTAGCTTATTCCAAATAATAAGTATCATTACAAAAGAATGTAGTCTTTGCAGAAACTGCGATGTAGAGGATTTCAGCTCGAGACGTATAAAGATGGCGTTTTGGAGAGTCAAGAACAGCAAAAAGTTTCAAATCTAACGAGCACTAAGAAATGAAATAAAATCTTTGAATGCATATATGTACATCCCCGAGGTGTTACCATGAAAGCTGAGGTAGATAATGTCCTTGCTTGAGATGAATAAACGTAAGAGGGGGTCAATGTGATGTGGTAACTAAATGTGAACACTTAAAGGAATACAGGGTGCTCGGGCCACTCAAATCAATACAGTCATACATTAGACACATGGAAAATAAGACTTGTTCTCTTGCCAAAAGACAATTAACTGCCGTAGGACTCTTTGCGTACATGCCTCTATGTATGCTGAACTTACTTGCATATAGGCCTCCCGGACCATGGAGGGTATCTCTACCTGGTTCACAGTAGCCTTCCATCCTCTGCGATCCTGAGTACGCTGCGCTGCTTCCAATTATCCAGACCAAGCGCTCTGGCATCCGCGATGGCTTGTTCCTTAAAACAGTGGGTTGGTCTTCCTGGTCGTCTCGAGTCTGGAATCTTGGATTCGAAGACCCTCTTGGCTGGATCGTTGTTGTCCATTCGCTAGGTGTGACCAAGCCAATGTAGTCTTCGTTTTTTTGCCTTTTCGAAGTAGTTCGCGGTTATATCTCCTTTTCCCTTCGCCCAACTCGCTGATAGGACCGTAAATTCGCCGTAGAATTTTTCTCTCGAAAGAACCAAGTATAATTTCTCTTTCTCTGCTTATCGTCCAGCACTCGGCGCCAAAGCAGAACTGGCATAATAAAGTTTTCTAGATTTTACACGTTAAGTCCAAAACGCAATGTTGCGTTGCTGCGTGCGTTCGATGACAAGCAGAGTAGAAACAACGGGCGCATATGGGGCAAAACGAAATGTTACTTCAAAACTTCACCCCGTACGTATCGTAGACGCATTTGCAACGCAAAAGTAGATCTACTTTCTACTTTTGCGTCCGTTGAACAACCTCATGCTCATTCATTGTGTGGTGAGTGAGTATAGTTCTCTTGTCGTCAGTAGGTTGTGAGGACGAAAAAGGCTTGTTTCTGTTTCTTGTCAGAATAAAAAATAAACAGGTTTGCGTAGAGTAGAGAGGTTTGAGCAGAGAATGTGATGTTTTTTGGTATAATTTCAGTTTGTCGCGATAGCTCGCAAGTTGTTGGTTTTTAGCATGCACAAAGACACGAGTGCACCACCTTGGATATATTTGTGATGAAATAAACAGAAATAATTTTATTTTCTTTGCTAGGCAACTTGGTTCGTTTTTAAAAAGCATCTTTTCTGCTCGTTCTTTTGCAAATATCTTTCAACAGAAATTGAATGTGTTTGAGGTGATACTTTACAATTTCCTACCCCAAAACCCAAAGCGGCATTTCGTTTTGCAAATTTGCTGCGTGTGTAGTTTGACGTAAAGTATCGTAAAGTTTTGGCAACGCATGGCAAAGGCCATTAACGTACGCACGCAGCAACGCAACATTGCGATTCCAGCATTACACTTTGTCTTTCGCAAAAGGAGTTTTGAACCCATTTGTTTTGCCAAACTGAAAAAACAGGGTTTGCTTGGGTTATTATTCGAAGAATCCCCACTTAAGTGTCATTTCTGGAATTGATGTTAAATCCAAGGCAGATGAACTCCTTAATTACCTCAAAGTTGCTAATACCAACAGTGACGTCTTGTCCTAGGCGGCAAACGGATGTTTCTTTGTTTGTTGATAGCATGTCGATATTTGTGTTATCCTAAGCTACTTGTTCTCTTCCCATAACTACAATTTTTTATGTGGCCGGGAAGTTACCCATGCGAACAACCCCCGAAACTTGGAGGGTCAGGTCCATGTTTCAACCTTAGGACAGTGGGCCTGGTACACCGGAGTCAGTATCCCACTTCGGGGATGTAAGAGCTGCCGTTGACCCATTCAGGGGCTTATCCGCCGCCATATCTGTTCCAGTACCCTGACCAGTACTGGAAATCCTTACTGACGTTAGCCCCAAATAAGTCGGGGTAGTCCATAAAAGGTAGTATATGGACTACCCCAGTTGTTGACTGTACCGTTGGTTCTTGTTTGAAAAATTCCTACGCTGCACGTTTTCCTTCTAAGGCCTTCAAAATTGACTTCTGACACTCGGACAGCCAGTCATTTTGGACAAATTAAAGTGTTGCTATTCTTTTCTTGCTAAACACTCGCACTTATGAGTTCAGTAAGCCAAACAAGGCCAGGTACCCAGTGGTTTCCACGCAAAAGTATCATAAACACTTGATTTGTAGTTACAGTTACAACACTGGGCGTCACCAGGTGATGATCAGTGCCACAATGGGTAATGTATTCGAGCACATAAAAATTGGTAGACTGGAGAGTGCGATAGAAAAAGAAGGTGGTCTCGCGGATTGCCAGTATGATTTTCGCAAGGCACGTTCTACCATCGACGCCATCAATGAAGTCGTAAATGTGTCCAAGAACGCTTTCAACACCTTGAACTAGGGCAAAATTCTGCGAGCACTCAACGCCGAGAGAGTGCGCCGGACTACCTGCAGAACATACTGTACTACTACACCGACGACGGGATGAGGCAATATAACGTCACAGACGACGCGTCCCCCAAGACTCCATACTAGGGCCTCTGCTGTGAAATCTATGTACGACCAGTGGTGCCATATAAGCATTATTAATGCTAGATCTGGCATTATCCACGAAAGAATTGCATTCCGAAATCTGAAAGCAATGCCAAATGCTTTTTTTGCATTATTGTTTATTTTTTAGCATTGCTTTATCCTTTGAAAAAATTCCTATTTAACACCTTTTCGAAAAAGAAAATCGTGCAAAGGGTTTGACGGCTGTGCTGTGTTGTGTCTTTTCTGCTCGCTTCTTGTGTCTTAAATACGCCAAAGGCCACGCCCACTACTGGATTCAATGTAAGACAACCTCTATTTCACATTTTCTTTCAAAAGCCTTTTTGGCCAAGTTAGGCAAAACGTAGAAACTCAGATTTAGGTACAGGAAAAAATGGATTTAAGCCTTATGGCGAAAATTGGACCGCTCAAAATATCCACCATGCCCACTTTTAACATGTTCGATCTTGAGGAACCCGATTTCTCGGAAAGTTTACTCCAAATCGAAAAAAAAAATTGTACGACAAATATTAAAAATATGTATTACTATTTGCTAAGTTTGCTCCATATTAAGTTTTAAGTTCCGCCTACTTTTAGAAGGCGTTCTTAGGAAAAAACGTTTTTTTTCGTAAATAATTTTCGCTTTTAACGCATTTTCTCACAATAGCCCAGGTCCACTTTTGGAAGCGTGGCCAATACAAATATTGCGTGAAACCAGGCCAAAAAACTTTTCAATTTGGCGTTACACGGTAAATGGGGTCGGGTGTTTAGCCCGGTGTCTTACCTTTACTCACTTGTTGTTTTTAGTTTAAGATTTTAAAAGAAATTAATATAAATTTTTTTGTACCTAATAAAGATCATGTTTATTTTTCAACTGTTTTTGTTTTTTCTATAAAACCTTTCTTGTTGTTAAATCTAGCAATTTGTTTTTTGAGCTTCCATACGATTTTGCATTGGAAAATTTTAAATCTAGCATTGTGGAATTTAGAATTCTGGCAACACTGTGTACGACAACGTACTCAAACTCTGGAGGACCACGGCTCGTTAATATTTGGCTTCACTCCTGACATAGCGATCGTTTTAGTGGCCAAGGAGCTAGACCATGACTGTAATGAAACCGTAGAGATGGTACAAGACTAGCTAGTAAGCATGCATCTGCGTCAAGCTGAGAAAAAGACGGAGGTGGTACTTACCAGCAGACGATGTTAAATGAAAACAATGAGAAGTATCTTGCTGGTAGTCCCCCTCATACCTTAAAGAATGGAAAAATATATAGAACTCCTCCTTCAAAGGTAGATGGACACAGAGAGTGATCGCCCATATAGACCCTTGGATAGGAAGAATGGGGAGCTGCGCCTAACGCAGATACCGACTGTTCTTGGATGTTTGAGAGCCTATCTCCACAGATTTAGGCATGAAGACAACCATTACTTTCCAGCGTGCACAGAAGCAGATGAAAACGTAGAACTTTATAATGTTTGACTGTCCACGATATCACAACGAACATACCCATGTGGCGGACAGACTCGGTAAAAGCTTTACCCCAGCGAACTTGATGATGTTCTCTGGGGCTTTTGTTCTCTGTCTGATGAGACAGATGTTAAGAAAACAGGAAACTTAGGAACCAGTAAGTGTAACAGTGTCTACCAGATTGCACCACTGGAGCTATAAAATTGTCAAGGACCAAGACAAAACATCTTTCTTATTTTGAAGGTTTCGACTTGAAATGGGAAAAGCAGAAACGAATCTTCTTAGAGCATCAGCCAAAAATGAAAGGGTATAATCAAACCAGAAAAAAGAAACTCCATATTAGAAGCTGGCCAGAATCTTGTTACGAATTCACAATTCATACCTAACACTACCTAAATCTAGATTCATCAAAGGGAGTTATACAGGCCTTTTGGGTCCCTCAAAATGGGGTCGACGCGGGCTCCACGCCGAGTGGGGAGTGGAGGTGAACTCAAAGAGCTTGCCATGGAGTCTTCGAAAAAAAAACATTGGATTCTTGCTTCTCCAATCGATTTAGTTAAGTAGGACTGCACTGCAGTATGCTTTTTCAACAGAAGTCACACTTGTTTGACACCAATTGAATCGATAACGGTCTTCTGCAAATCTGCTCTTAAACTTATGGCCTCAGTTAAAAGGTAATTTTTTAAAGCACTATTTTCCATTAAGTATTCCCCCAATAGAAAGATTTATTTAATTCCATATTCTGGAATGTCTTTATTCCTGAATCACGCTCTCATTTTGTAATGTTTTTAATTCAATGCAATATTTAAAGGCGAAACTTTACGCCCTTTATTTTTCGCAGTGTTTCTGAAAATATGACGTTGCAGCTTTTATGATGCAAACATAAACTTATAACTAAGATTTTTGCGCATCTATTATCTTTAAAGAGTCTAAGTAAAACCCCATTAAATGACCAAGTCAATTAGACCTAATGACACAATTTATCCAAGCATATATTGTTGAAAGAATGTAAACGTGTTTAATTAGCTGTAGCAAAATTATTAACCCAAGCATGATCCCGTTGATTACGCAAACAGAATATTCTGTTAACGATTTAAAATCACAGATCTTCGAGTTTAGCCATTAAACAAAAGTTGCCCCTTGCCCCATTATTTCTCACTGATACGTTTTGCCTTTTAAACATTGCATACCCAGGGCTTCTGACTTGAACAAAGCTATAAACATTTTATGCATAATAATTTTTATATAGGTATAACTGCCTGAAGGCGCACCAAACTCATATCAGAGTTCAAGAGATAAATTACCCTTCTATAACCATCAGTAACCATCAGCAAGAAGCAAAATAGCTTTAATGGCAGCACTTATACACTCCTGTACTTGTGCTCTCCATTGGATATAATGCGTGCGTTCCAAATTTGGTAAGCAGTGCCTCTTGAAAGAACAGCATCAACGTCATAACGTATACCGAGCAAGTCGTTCAGTCATAAACAAAGCAGGTGCATGTGCATTAATCTTCTCAACTTCAAGGTACTGAATCAAAGGTTAAACCGTAATCAATTAGTGACTGCACTCCAGGTCTAATCTAGTACATTGCTTCATTAGGCATACAAATCGCCTTGTATATCAATGACCTCCGAAGCGAAGCCTTTTCCCATATTTGCAATAAGGAACCGAGGTGAACTCGTAGCCTAATAGATACAATGTTTGTTGCATGTGAATATTTGGAATCTGTAATTTACATCCTACATAAAGGTGCCTATATGAGTGTTTTTGCCGATTTAAGGTGCTTGTGTGTGTCTGCTCTTAGTGGAATGTTGCTTCGGTGAAGACTTTTTACATGCATTCGTAATGGTTTAACATTAAGATTAACTCTCTGTTTACGCCTTCTCAAGGATAAGACCCTAAGATGGCTTACAATGTGGTCGTGTTCCAATGTTTATCTTAACACAGAACTTAATGACTTGAATTTTTTTCCAGAATTGTTGGACCATGTTAAAGCATTATGCTCGACCTGCTACAAACAGTTTTCATGAGTACGTATACCATATATCCATAGTCGTCCAGATATACACTCCAAAGATTCTTTTACATGCGAATTTTGTTCCTGTGTTTTTATTAACAGAACGTTTAGCATTCAGGATGAGAATCTTGAATGCTGAATATGTCTACTTTCCACAAGAAGTGTGAGAAATGGTGTTGAGTCCTTTGGTTTTGTATATCTACAAGTGTGTATTTAACCTGATGGTAGAGTGTGTAATGCGATAACCTCAATCTATACAGCTCTAAGACGGAGAATGATCGAGTCATGACTCTTTAATAATGTTGAAACCACATTCAAGACAGTGACAAGTAAATTAGAAGTAGCCCAGGGTATAAGCGAGAATATTTCATGACGGTTGAATATTTGTGCTGCGAGCTTAATATCACTCCCACGTATCATGTATCTACACACTTAAACAGTGTGTGGTTATATGCTTAATATAGCAATAAAATTCTCACTGGCATTTTTCTAGCTTATGAGCTATTATTCGTTTTCGTCTCCACCTTTAACTGACACCATTCTTGGCTGGTACCGTGACAAGTTTTTCGGGGCAAGTGTTACGCTGAAAAGGTTCTTCAGAGTTCAGACCTTCGGTGTTCAAACCTTCGGTTCAGACCACGGCACCTCTTCGCCCAAATATTGAACTTTTCATGCCCACTTGATAAAGTCGTTGGAGAACCAAAATAAGGAGCTTCCGGTTATTGCACGCTATCTTCAGCAGTCAAGGTCCAATGGAGTAGGAAATTTGTCATTATAAAAAAATCTGACCTTCTTCTATAAGAACAAGTGAGTAAGTGCAAGAGTTCGTCTGTGACAAATATCTATATAACCGACCCTATATACCGTGTAACACCGAATCTTAAATTTTTTTCTCCCGAATTCATATATTATATGTATAGGCCACGCCCCCAAAAGTGGGTCTGGGCTGAAAAAAAATCAGTTAATTGTAATTTCGTTAGAGTCATGACAAAATGCGTTGAAACCGAAAATTATTGCAGAAAACCCCGTTTTTTCCTAAACACGCCCCTTAAAAGTGGACGGAGCTCAAAACTTTGTATCGAGCAAACCTAGAAATTAGTAATATCTGGAATATTTTTTATATAATTTTTTTTCAATATAGAGTAAACTTTCCGAGAAATCGGGTTTTTAATGATCTAACATGGTAAAAGTGGGCATGGTCGATATTGTGGGCTATCCAATTTTTTCCCTCTTAGAGGTCTTAGGGCATTATTTCTCTATGCCAAAATTTGAGTTCCTACGCCTTGTCTAACTTGACCAAAAGGCATTTTGAAAGAAAATTTGAAATAGAGGTTGTCTTGCATTGAAGCCAGTCTGTACAAAATAAAAGCCAAGATATACTCCAAGTTTGAGCGTCCTAGCTCAATTTTAAAGAACTTAAGACTTCACACATACGGACAGACGGACAGACGGACAGACGGACAGACGGACAGACGGACAGACGGACAGACGGACAGACGGACAGACGGACAGACGGACAGACGGACAGACGGACAGACGGACAGACGGACAGACGGACAGACGGACAGACGGACAGACGGACAGACGGACAGACGGACAGACGGACAGACGGACAGACGGACAGACGGACAGACGGACAGACGGACAGACGGACAGACGGACAGACGGACAGACGGACAGACGGACAGACGGACAGACGGACAGACGGACAGACGGACAGACGGACAGACGGACAGACGGACAGACGGACAGACGGACAGACGGACAGACGGACAGACGGACAGACGGACAGACGGACAGACGGACAGACGGACAGACGGACAGACGGACAGACGGACAGACGGACAGACGGACAGACGGACAGACGGACGGACATGGCTTAATCGACTCACCTGTCGGTCTCGATCATATCTCTAAAAGGTCTTAGGGGTCTACGGTGATTATTTTACTATGCTACAAACTATGCGTTAAAATTAATATACCCTCGGTCGGGTGGTATAAAAATTAGGCGTGGTGACATTTGTTTACGGAGCCGTTATAGCAGTGCGAATCAATTACCCTTAAAACATCTACGAATAACTTTACTCCTTACAAGTCTGAGGAAAGAGTTTTCCTAAGTGGCTTTTACTTAAGAGCCAAAGATCTTAAGTAAAAGCCACTTACAACCAAAGCCATTTTACAACCAAAGATGTAAAAATCACATTTCATTTCTAAAGGTAAGAAACTGAGTTTAATTCAAGCGAAAAATATGTTTTCCCAGAAGAACCATTAATTTATAGATGATTTCAGGACATTGTTGCAGGTAATCACTATATCAGTTAATGAACTCCAACATTTAAGAAAGTTGAGCGTATCGGTACCCCGGTTATTAAAATTCCGTGCCCATCGCATGGAAGTACAGGTTTTCAATTTGTTGCACTGTGCTATGCAACAAAATGCTGGACCCCAATATTTTAAGAGCATATGATGGAAACGAGGTTCTGAAACCGTCCGTCGGTTTGCCTGTGTGTCAAATGTTTTTTAGGCAAGCATCTGAAATTTTATACAAAAGCTCTTTGCTATCTGAAGAAGTAAAATTGTTAAACTTTTAACTGTTTTTATTATACCCTATTCCACAGGAATGGAGTACTAATATTAAGTTTGATACAGGCCAAATTGTAACATAGAGAAATAATAACAGTTTTGATGCCCCAAGACTTTAAGGGCATATGTTCGAGAGCGAATTCTCGAATGAATCATGTCTGTCCGTCTTTTAAATGCAATTTATTCAATATTTTTGTTTACAATCAAAAAATTGCACTAAATATGTTATGTAACATATACCTGGGTTTTGGCCACGCCCACATTTAGAGGCAGAATTTAAGAAAACCCTATAAATTTCCAGAAAAACATAGATTTCGACTGCCTTTTAGCGTCACTAAGGGAAGAATAAGTAATAAAGTTCAGCACATAAGAAATAGCGGACACTATTCTAGATTTCGTTTATAAAAAGCAATTGGCCACACATATTTTTAGGGGTCGATTTTACATAATAATTAATGAATTTGAACCAAAAAATTTTGTTTTTCTTCAATCTTGGATATTTAGCTGGACATGCCACGCCCCTTTTGAAAATAAATTGAAAAACCTTATACCTGCCTAAGGACTAAAATATTTTTTTATAGGGGATAGAAAAAAAATATATAGGGATGGTAGGGAGAATAGGAATCGAAAGAAGAATAGGAATGGAAAGAAAAATAGGAATGGGAATAGGGTATACCGTGGTTCGTTACAGGCGGACCGAAGCTCTTTGGTTTTGTTTTTTTAGCTAAAATGATACATGAATGGTAACTGGACTGGGATGGAAAACCAAAAATATACAAATGGAAAGGAGAATATGAATTGAAAGGAGAATAGGAATAGAAAGGATAATAGGAATAGAAAGGAGAATAGGAATAGAAAGGAGAATAGGAATAGAAAGGAGAATAGGAATAGAAAGGAGAATAGGACTGCTTCCACTCCGTTACAAAACGACCGCAGTTGTTGCACTTAGTTACTGGTTTAATGCTGCCTTTAAAAATCGCGCCTATTTCACATCCTGATCTTTTCTAAAGCTGCTTTTAAAATACATCTAAGATGTATCTGTTCTTTTGATACATCTAAGTGCGTTCTAGAATACCGAATTTTTGTGAAAATAGGGTTCCAAATTTTAATCTTACGTGACAAGAAACTTTTCGTATTGTCAACAACCGCGAAAGCCTTAAAACTTATTTTAATCTTACACTTTAATTCATACACTTTACCATCCACCTGCCCCAAATTAGTGAACCCCAGAAGAGGGTCAACACGGAGAAAGACCTTTGTTAGCAAAAGCGGAGTTATAATAAACGAAGTTCCCACACAGAAAAGATGCGGGATGGAAAAAGATAGGATCTAAAAATAAAGAAATGTCTTACAAGGACATGGCATGTCTCTAAAGGCTTTGGGAGTCTACAATTATTGTTATGATACATGCCTAGGATCACACAGGCTGTGGACCTACTGCGAAAAGGTGGTTAATCTTAACCCGAGTATTGGGTATTTGTCGAGGCACTGCTGAAGAGCTGCTTAACAAATGGACTTTCTACTTCCTATTTGTGACATCCATGAATTCCATGAAACCAAGCTTAGAAAAGACTATTATAATGTGCACCGGTGAAGGTCATAAACAAAGCCCCTTTCGATTTCTGATATGAAGCGTTACTTAGAAAGCAAGAAGCCTTTGGCTACAAATTATTCTTAGCACCCCAGAGCAACGTTAGGCTACTTTAAACAGTGAGTTAGTGCTACAGGGTGTACGCTAAAGTTATAGTCCGTTGAACGCACCGTTAAATGTCCCATCCAATCCCACATTGTAAAATGCTGATTTTATTGTTATTTTTTGACATTTTGTAAGTAGTGCAAGCTTCGAAAAGGGGCGTTGCCCAAAAGCCCCTTATTACGAAATGTCAATATTAGCACAGATATTTCCAAGTCACGCTTAAAGGAACTTCAACGAGCACTGGATTGGTTTGCAGCCGTCTGTGGTGATGCTGGGATGAAAGTAAACGTGAACAAATCGGAAATGATGGTTGTTTCTCGAACTCCTGTGCAATGTACCCTGCACATAAATGGAGTTCCATTAAAACAGGTGGAGAAGTTTAAGTATCTCGGGGTCTTTTCCACAAAAGATGGGAGGAGTGATACTGAGTTGTCCTGTAGAATCGGCCAAGCTGGAGCAATAGTAAAGCAACTGCGCCGGCCGCCGATCATCGGGAAAGCTGAGCTTGGAGTGAAAGCAAAGATCTCAGTTTTTAATTCAGTGTTCGTTCCGACCCTCATTTATGGTCATGAAATTTGGGAAATGACCGAAAGAATTAGATCGCGGGTACAAGCTGCCGAAATGAGATTATTGAGGTGGGTTGCTGGTGTTACTCTAAGGGACAGAGTGAGAAACGTCAGTATTCGTAGGAATCTTAATGTTGATCAGCTTCTTCTCCAAGTGGAGCGATCGATTCTTCGATGGTTTGGACACGTTATTCGCATGCCCCCTGACAGACTTGATGCGAGATGTGAGTCGCCCTCTGGTAGGCCAAGAAACAGGTGGTGGGATCAGGTAAAGAACCTCTCTGAGTCCCGCCTGGGGATTGCGCCGGAGTCTCTTGAGTTGGTGGAGGAGGATCGAGAAAGATGGAAGGACCATTTAGCCACCCTCGCTCCGCGACCCTTTTAAAGGATAAGCGGCATTTCGAAAATGATGATGATGATGAAGCTTAATTTTTTTTTTTTTCTACTGCAAAGTTTCAAGTTTATTAAAGAACATATGGTATGTACATTAAGACATAGGTCTCTTTTAGTACTTAGGCTCAAGAGATTAAAAAAAACTTATTACATAAGGTGCAATTACAATAAGTATGAAATGTTAAATTTTGACTTATATTTATTAGCAAGGTTTACATGCAAAAGTATATGTATACATAATTTAAAGTCACTAAATGACAAAAAATTTACCTCAAAATAAAAAAGAATAGAAGAGAAAAGAAAAGTCAACGAAGATGAAAAGTAGGTAAGAAGTTGAAGAAAAGAAAGAGAAAGAAAAGGAGAAAGAGTAGTTAAATATTCATTAATCTTTATAGTTGCTGAATAGAAAAATGCCTAAATATTGCAGTTTTAAAGCTTGCGGCATTGCTTATTCCTTTGATGTTATAGGGCAGAGAATTCCATAATCTGACGGCATGAACGAAGAAGAACCTTGACGAGTTAAGATATTTAAATTTTGGTTAATTTATGTTAAGTGTTCTGCGAGAAGAAGAAAACTCAAGCTTGCAATACAGATAATTTGGAGTTTTAGTCATTATAAGTTTGTGTAAAAATATACAATTTCTGGCATCCATGTATTGTACTAAGGTGCAACCCAAGAAACCTTTCACAAAGACCGATATCCGATCGTATCTGCGTAGTCCATGAATGTATCGAACTGCATCATTGAAAGCCACCTGTAACTTTTTGCGTGACAACGAATCCATGCTACTAAAAACAACATCGGCATATGTTATTATGGGAAGTATAAGGGCTTGGACGAGCTTTCGTCGTGTTTCAAAGGGTGTGAAGTTTGCAGCCAACCACAGTCTACGCAAACAACCATATATACGACCAATGATATAGTTTATATGGTTGTTGCAGGACAGATTGGGGTTTATAACGAACCCAAGGCTAGTAGCCGACTCCACTATCGCCAATTTCGATTCTGATATTTTTATATTTGGCATTAGACTCAGTTCAAAACTACTTTTTGATATGGGTAGAACCTGCCACTTGAAAGGATTTAGCAGCAACCCGTTTTTGCTTGCCCAGTCATTAATCGCTGACAAATCCCTGTTTAAACAAAAAACTAATTCGTCTTGTCGATTCAAAGGCATAGACATGTACAGTTGTACGTCATCTGCGTACATATGCATACGAGTGTGTAAACATACCAATGGCAAATCGTTGACAAACATTGAAAATAAAATCGGTCCAAGTATGGAACCTTGTGGAACACCCTGTAATAAAGGCAAAACAGAGGAAAACCTACCACCAATAACAACCCTTTGAAATCGGTTCGACAAGTAGCTTTTCAAAAGTTTAACAGCTCTGTCGCCAAACCCGAAGAGGTGTTTAAGCTTCCACAAAAGAATTTTGTGATTCACTTTGTCAAAAGCTTTCGAAAAATCAAGAAAACAAAGTAATGTCACGAGCCCTTTGTCATAGTCTTGCCTTACATCATCCAAGATCTTAACCATAGCAGACTGACAACTATGTCCTTCTCGAAAGCCTGACTGAGAAGAAGTCAATAGAGAGTTGAAGGAAAAGTGGGATTTGATCTGGGGGGATAAGACTCTCTCAAATACTTTTGAGAGGCATGGCAGGATGCTTATTGGCCTAAAATCGTTAACAGAATTTGCGTTGGATTTTTTGGCAATCGGAATAGCCCGTGCATGTTTCCAAGCCTGGGGAAAGGTTGAAGTCATAATACACGAATTTATTATGTGGGTTATATGGCTAACGATGCAAGGTAAAATTATTTTTAGAAATTTAACTGGTATACCATCTTCACCGATTGCATTTGATTTGATGGAGGCAATTATTGATATTACTTCAGACTCAGTTGTTACCTCAAACTCGGCTTGCCTTTGCACTGATGTAAAGTTGCTTGGAGGAGAGTCAAATATATCATCAGCAACTACATTGTGAGTAAAATGAGCGTTTAGGTCATTTGCATTTAACGAACAGTTATCATTCCCTCCTTTGCTAACACCAATTTTTCGAAGGTTCCTCCACAGTTCCTTTGGGGGCAAGGACGTACTAAGTTTAGAGGAGAAGTAATTTCGTTTCGAATCCCGCACAATGCTAGTGGCTGTGTTACGAGCATTTTTATAAGCGACCCAATTAAACGGAGAACGATAACGCTTCCATTTACTGTAAAGCTTGTTCCTGATTTTGAGCGCATTTAAAACTTCCGCAGTAAGCCAAGGGAAAGCCCAATTGCGAACAAAAACTGTCTTTACAGGCACGAAATCTTCAAAAAGTTGGGCAACACATAGCTGAAAATGATTAATTTTCTCATCAGGATCTGGACTCTGTCTGCAAAGAAACCAGCGAGTTGTTGTTTGCGCCGCAACTAGCAGAGCATTGATGTTAATAGATTTAAAATCTTTAAATTCAAAGGTCGTAAATTTACTGGCATGAGAAAAATTAATATCGTACGTGCAAAGCAACAAGTCATGGTCAGAAACACCGCCAAGGTAAATGTACGAAAAAATTAAATTTTTTGGTTAAAATTCAATATTTTTGAAAAATCGACCCCTAAAAGGAGGCGTGCCTAAAAACTTTGTATGAAAGAAATCTCGAATGAAGTCTCGTTCACTTTACCTGTTAATTTTTTTACTTTTATTCTTCCCTATAAAGTTAAGCTAAGGCCAGTCGAAATTACGTTTATCTGAAAAATTTTAGGTTTTTCTTCAATTCTGCCTTAAAATGTGGGCGTTTCCCTAAAACTACATAATGTTCTAAGTAAATACCAAATTTTAGGCTTTCAAGACGTCTAACAATTTTGTAAGCTCTGGAGGTACCATTGTCTACCATTATTATTTCACCGTGTTACAAACTATGTGACAAATTTAAAAAACCTACTATCCTATGGGATGGGGTATTTAAACCAAGAATGATGCCTACAGGAAGCTCTTCACCACCCGGCGGTCGGTGGTAACAGTAAATTGAGAAGGTAAGAGCCCATTTGGAATGGGCAAATAAACTGAGTCCAAACTAGTTAAAGTATCGATTTAAATTATCGAAATAAATTCACCAAAACTGTGATAGACAAGAGTTTCGCTGATTCTAGCTATACAATTATTGTGGTATCCTTACCAAACCCTCTGCGTTTTTTGGTTTGTAGCCATGAAATGTCACGATGGCTTAGATAAGGGAAGTTACAAGAAATACCCTATAGAAGTTAATACTTTTATAAATAGATAAGTCTTAAGAAATAAGTTTATTTTCAAAGATATAAATAAGAATATCCTTATGTCATCGACCACTAGGAATGGATTAAGTAAGTTAGACTGCAAATTACCTGCTACTTGAAAAACACAGCAAAAAGAGTGTCCTTAGGTAAAATAAGCTTTTTCTTGGTATAACGCCAAAAATTGCTCATCCCCCAAAAGGACATAAACATGTGCATACCCAAACTTCTCAAAGTGCCGTTCGGATTCGGCAAAAAATTGTAGGTCCCCTTGTATGCGAAGAAATTAACACACACAGCATACATTGTTGAGAAGTTGGCCCTGGTTCACCTCGAGCTGTTGCGCCACTCTATTTATTTATTTATTTATGTGCATACCCAAATTCGACATGACGTATTTAAGAAAATATACCTAGGTGCAGTCGTTATACAACATCAGGCAATTTTATCTCGGGTACAGCAATCTTGTAAAGTAGCCATGTCGTCGAGTAAAGACAGCGATACATATACTATAGATAGCTCCTGTCGTATACAAGTTAAACTTGACTTGGCTTTTGTCCACTTAAATGTCAGGGAAATACTCATTGTTTTTGTTTTTAAGTAACAAGATTTCCCCTTAACATTTCGCGTGAACAGATTTATCGAATGTAATACGATGTCTCCAGAGTCCCAACGTCACTGAAAAAAGGCCTCTCAGCATATTTAAGAGGCCAGCATCGCCGAAATTGAAAACAAGTAGTCCCTCATCTACCGTTTGTCTCAAACAAAGACAATTTTATAGGACTATTAAGGGCTATTTAACCCCAAGAACATTTGTTCCGGAAGTTTTCGGAATAGTATTTGATGGTAAATTATGCAGTGGATATAGACGACGATGTCGTGAGTGAGGAAGTGAGGGCTTGTTGAGGACGAAGCTGTTGTTTTTCCTTGGCGCCGAGACATTTCTCGGCGCAAAACTCGAAATAATTTTACTGACTTTTAAAACTCCCTCCAGCTGCATGGGGGGTAGTAAATCGATAGAGAACTAAGAACACTCCACGCAATTATAGTCTATAAGACGCCCAAATGTATTTATGTGCAGAAATGTATACAAGTGTACATGTATTCCAAAGCTTCTAATGAATTCCTTGGCTCTAACTTAGGCAACTTTAAATTCTGCCATTGCTTTTATCTGTTATTTTCAAGCATACGCGTAGAGTAGAGCTCGTTACAACATTGTGTTCGCCAATGGGAATAATTAAATGAAACCATGTGGTTGTATTACGAGAAACGACGTTAAGGATGTTCGGCAAAAAAAATGTTGTTTTTTTTTAACAACATAGGACTTTGCTCGGTATAAAAGGGACTTTTATAATACCAGAGTGCTTGAGGTTTTTCCAACCGTTCCGCGGGTTTGATTTTGTCTTTATCTACCGACACAAACGACTACTTAGTTTTACTGCTTTTCGAGGGAAAAAATTCAAGACATTCGGTAATGGTATAGTGTTGAGGCGCTTAATCATAAAGTGGCTCAGAGGATAGGCTTCGGGTGGAGTTAATTTGAAAATGTAAAACATTCGAGCAAATCAAGTTTTTTTTACAACGTTAGTATAAAAGTGAATTGAACCTTTGGATAGTCCAAGAATCTCTCTGGGGCCTTACGACTTTTAACCTACCGAGAAAGAGGTCAGAAGCACTGTGAAATCATAAGTTGAAACAAAAATATTTGTGACGTATGCGTATTAGTATTATTACGTTTGCTATAATCGAAGCTGATCACCTGTCCGATAAATACTGAAATTATCTCCAGCCGATAATTTTTATCAGCCTAACGGTTGTGGATGCGACTGTTTGACCAAAATCGTTCCAATATAAAGTACGATAGAAATTTCGCCTGTAAGGACCATCAAGGGAACATCGTAGAATCGCAGTCGGTGCTGAGAATTTGGAAAGACCACTTCTGCAGACTGTATAACGGCGAGGACGAACCAAATACCGCTGTCAGGCAGAACGAACCATTAAACCCGGGCGAATACGTTACCGACGAAGCATACGAACGATACCGCCCACCCGACCTGGAGGAGGTGAAAGTAGCTGTGTCTAAGCTCAAGTGCAACAAAGCAGCCGGAGCAGACGGCCTAGCTGCCGAACTTTATAAATCCGCTGGCGATGAGCTGGTTAGGAGCATCCACCAGCTCATCTGCAAGATATGGTCGGGAGAAAGCATGCCCGACGAATGGAACCTCAGCATTGTTTGCGCGATCCTGAAGAGTTGTGCCAACTACAGAGGAATCAGTCTTCTTAACATCGCACAAAAGATCTTTTCTGCTGTACTGTGTGAACGCCTGAAGCCGTTTGTCAACAATCTGATGGGCACATATCAGTGTGTCTTTAGGCCAGCAAAGTCCACCATCGATCAAATATTCACACTGCGGCAGATCTTGGAGAAAACCCAGAAATTCCAAATCGATACACACCACCTCTTCATCGATTTCAAGGCCGCGTATGGCAGCATCTATAGAGACGAGCTATATAGCGCAATGTCTAGTTTTGGCATCCCTGCCATATTCGTCAGTCCGTGCAGGATGACGATGAAAAACTCATGCTGTTCCGTCAAGGCCGGCAAAGACCTCACCGACCCCTTTGATGTCAAAAACTTGCGACTTCTTTTACTTGAGAGAATTGTGCAGAACTCTTGCGCCAACACCAGAGGTACAATCTTTCAAAAGTCCGTTCAACTACTCGCATACGCAGACGACATTGACATAATCGGTATAACAAAGCGTGATGTCAGTGAAGCCTTCGTGGGTGTTGGGACGAAAGCGGCGAATATGGGTTAAGCAGTCAATGAGGGCAAAACCAAGTATATGTTGTCATCAAGAAGACACCCAACTCCGACGTCTTGGACAAAACATCACCATCGACAACTATAACTTTGAGGTAGTTAGGGACTTTGTCTACCTGGGTTCCGCTATCAATTCAGACAATGACACCAGCGCTGCAATCAAACGAAGGATAACTCTTTCCAATCGCTGTTTCTTTGAAGAAGGCAATTGAATAGCAAACCCCTCTCTCGAGCAACTTAAGTGTCCATGTATAACACCCTCATCATCCCAGTCCTGCTTTATGGTGCAGAAGCATGGACCCTGTCAAAGGCGGATGAAAACACTTTAGGCTGCTTCGAGAAGAAAATTCTTCGGACGATTTACGGTCCCGTCTGCATAGACGGAGAGTGAAGGAGGAGATATAACGTCGAGCTGTACCGGCTGTACAGCGATACCGACCTAGCCAAAAGAGTCAAAACACAACGTCTACAATAGCTGGGTCATCTAGAGCGGATGGACACCAACGCCCCGGCCCGGAAATTCGAATCCACACCGCAGGGACGGCGCGGTAGATGAGCACCGAGACTCAGGTAGCGCACGCAAGTGGAATGGGACCTCACTAATTTGGGTGTCAAGTCGAGGTAAAAGAGTGCTACTGTGCGACACGCCAATGTCCTGGCGGGGATTCTGCTAGAGAACATAATTACAACGGATGAATATCATTCCTTTTTCCATTCGTCTTAGATGTGATGAGCTTTTCTGCTAGTTTATTTGTTCTTGCTGTACAAAACAATAGTATTGTTTTGTCAGAAAATCTTGCAACAAATTAATTTTTTATTAAGAAATACTTTTTTGCATTTCCTATGTTGTTAAGTGTAGTGTGTTAAGTGTAGTGTTGTTAAGTGTTGTTATGTACTGTTAAGTATTCTATTTATTTTCGGGAAGCGTCCTCGGTCCGACCCCCTTCTTGCTCTACACAAGAGACATACCTCTAAATGACGAGACTGTCGTGGCAACGTTTGCGGACGATACGGCCATCCTGCCAACAGGTGAATCAGTCGAGTCATCAACGAGAAACCTCCAACGAGCATTGGACAGAATTTGTGTCTGGACGAAGACTTGGCAAATCGACGAAGACTTAACGAGAACAAGTCTACGCATGTGAATTTCACTTACAGAAGGGTTAACAATTTGCCTCTGTTCATAAATTCTGCACAAATACCTTATGCAAATGAAGCGAAGTATCTAGGGATGACACTGGACGCTAAACTTAGGTGGAAACCACACGTAAAGAAGAAGCGTGACGAGCTCGAGATTAGGCTCAGGGAAATGTATTGGCTTATCGGAAGATTTTCGAAATTAAGCATATATAACAAACTGCTCTTGTACAGGCAGGTGATAAAGCCGTCCTGGACATACGGTATACAACTTTGGGGTTGTACCAAGCCGAGCAACATGTCCATGTTGTAGACTTTCCAAAACAGGGCACTAAGAGCAATTGTGAATGCTCCATGGTATATTAGGAATAGTGATATTCACATAGATTTAGGAATAGCTACCGTGAGCGAAGAAGTAACAAACTTTGCTCGACAGCTAAATGCTCGCCTTCATGTTCATTGCAACAATGAAATGATCCGTACTCTAAACGAGACTCTTAACGATGTAAACAACGAGCGACGACTACAAAGAATAAGACCCTTCGATCTAGCGACGTAGGTTGAAGCCGCATGAATGAATGACTTAGTAGGTGCATTCACTGGAAAGCAACCTATCCAATGCGATTAACACTATGGAAGCGTAAACTACTTGTTAAGTTAACTTAGTTGTAGTCAAGAAGTATTATGAGAGAGCGAAAATTTACTACTATGAAGTGCGTTCTGGCAGTTTCATAGTGTCTCTCATAAATGGGTGGTTTTTTAGCACGTGGAAATCGGGCATAACCAATTTCGGCTACTTCGGTATTATATGCCTGCTATAGTGGGCGTATTGGTATCTTTGAAAGATTTTGGAGTTTTAGCCTCAGTCCACCCTAGTATTCAAAAAAAAAAAAATATTTTCGTTGCAATACCAATTTATGTGTATTAAAAAGTGGCCAGAAAAATAGGTGTGCTGTGTTCATTTCCATTATTCATTGATCCACGAAACCATTTTCAAAACTAACTTACTTACAGTACCGTAATTTTTACATAAGATAAGTGTAAATAGGTTTGTAAGTGCTTACGCAAGCTTACTTTTTCCTTACGTAAGTGTTTCTCATCGTAAGTTCATCTATAGTTTAAATAGGCACGTAAGTTACTTCTGTAAGATTTACGTAAGTTGTAAGTAAAGCTTACAAGTGTATTCCATGCCTAACAGAGAGGGGTTGCCAGAAAAGTCCACTCCAAAGAACCAGAAGGTCCCAAAAAGTATTTACCTTCATCTATAAAAGCTGAAACGGACCAGAAGGATTAAAAAAAATTGCCGCAATATTTTGTGGAGTCACAAAACAAAAATAAATTTGTTCTCCTCGGATTGCGGACGTAACGTAAGGTGACCACAATGAAACGAATAGCTTCCTTGCTATGCTTTTTCAAAATTGTGGAGGAAATATAATGGTGTGACGCTGCTTTGGTCTCGGTCGTATATTTTTTATTAATTAAACCATGACAAAATTAGGGTATAGGGACATTTCCGGAATTTCTCGGAATGGCATTTCCCACAGGACAACGATCCAAAACACCAGCCCGAGTCTTGTAAAAGATTGGTTACTAGATCAAAATATCTCTGCAGCTTAATGGCCAAGTCAATCTCCAGGAAGGCCCCGACCTAGCTATTTCACTGCCCTGGGCAAAAAAAGTATTTGCCACCTTCAAAAAATATAACTTTTTTTTTCAATTGAATTCAGTTCATTCAAACACTTTTTCTTAAAAATAGCACAATCGAATGTAGAACTTTTGTCATATGTTCAGAGTTGGCTACAATCCAGTCGTTATTCTGTTGGTAGGGACTCACCCATGAAACGTTAGCGAAGCGAAGAAAGTTACCAATACAGAAATTGAAAACCGGCAAAGAAATTCTAAAATGAAGCCACCGATATTGTTTTTCTTTACGCTATAAACTGCAATTATGCGTATTGGTTTTATTTATTTATCGATAATTCTGGATTCCGGTTTATAACCACTTTCAGAAGTTTTGAAATTAGTAATTTACTTAATACGTTTGCTGTTCGATAAGTCAGTAAAAGTCGTAAAAGTTCGAAGTAATCTTATTTTAGCACGATACATATTTTCTAGGGCCGTGAAGAGTTAGTGTATCGAACTATGCTGTGCACGACGTCCCGGTCTCGGGTTCGAATCCCGACGAGCCCTTTAAACGTTTATTAATGGGCCAATTTCCGCGAGGGTCTGACAAGCCCTCCGAGAGTAGTATTATGTCATGATAGACCTCTCAATTCATCGTCCCGTTCGGAAACGACAAACTGTTGATCCCATCCATGTGTGTAAAAAGACCTAAAACGTATGCACCTACACAGCATGCATTTATGATAGTGAGAGCTCAAGCAAGTCCTAGTTAGGTTTAGTTTATTCCAACTTTTATGAAGCTTTCAAATATAATCAATTTTCAAGCTCTTGAACTTGAAAAAGCTTAAAAGTTATATGAAATTTTCATTGATAACTTTCTTCAATGGATGAGTTACTGAGCTACTTCTTCATAGAAAGGCACCGAAAAATTATCAAAAAGACCTAAATCTAGAGAATAGGGTCAATAAGGCAGAAGTTTATTCGGCAATTCAGCTAACTAATATGCCACCTGCCGCTGAGGGCGAATAAGTCTGTCCATTTTAACGGTTTTTGACGTCATTTGGATTTGCTCGGATCTTAGGGTCTTTTGTGGTCGAGCTTAAAGATAAAATGCGAAGGATCAGAGCCTCTGTAATACTCTTGCAATCTTTGGCAAAAATAAGAGCTTTATCGTGCACGTAGCTCTTTTTTTCTTATTTTGACCAAATATGAACAACCATTTAGACCTTTCGATCACGGTAAACAGACAAATGTTTGATATATCTATCTGATTTTGTCTGCTTTACAAAATTCAAAATTGTGGGGTGCCGTGGTGTAGTGGTTAGTGTGTGTGCTTACTACGCCGGAAGTCTGGGTTCGAATCCTGCCATCGTCACCTGAAAAAAAAGAATTGTTCTTTTTCACGGTCCCCACCTCCGCGAGGGTCTGACAAGCCCTCCAAGAGCATCATTTGTCTTGAAAAACTTCTCAGAGTGCCGTTCGGCAAAAAATTGTCGGTCCTCTTGTATGTAAAGTAATTAACACATCGAGCTGTTGCGCCACTCTATTTATTTATTTATTTTTTTACAAAATTCATAAAACTACCTTTTTGGTAGCAATTTTGCCGCCACTGAATTATGCCATTCTGGGCAATCCCCCCAGATCGGTCCCTGTCTCCAGGCCATCAAGAACTTGTATTTAGAATGAACAGAAAAGAAAATAATTTGATTTAGATTAAACCTTCCGAGAAATCGGGTTTTGAGAGATCTAACATGTTAAAAGTGACTATGGTCGATATCGTGGGCGGTCCAATTTTAGCCTTGTAAGAGGTCTTGGGCCAATACTGCCCAGTACCAAAATTAAAGTTCCTATGCCTTTTCTAACTTGACCAAAGGGATTTTGAATAGAGGATGTCTCACATTGAAGCCAGTAGTGGGCGTGGCCGTCGACGGATTAAGCCAATTTTCACACTTTGTCTGTGCAACAGAAGAACCAAGCCGCGTACCAAATTTCAGTTTTCTAGCTTAATTTCGCAGTCCTAAAATCTTCACACATACAGACGGATGGACGGACATGGCTAAAAGGTCTTAAGGGACTTCGATGATTATGTCGCTGTGTTACAAGCTATGTATTTAAATTAACACACCCCCGGTCAGGTATAAAAACCGCTCGTTTACAAAGTTATCCCAACTTCGTGCTCCTTACACAAGGAAAAACTACCAGTGGCTAATATCTCAAACCTTTACTTGAGCGGGTAGAACACTCAATGGATTAGATTCACTTTCGTACTCGAACAGTAGCAGGAGCTCTTTAAAAATTTCAACACTCACAACTCGTTGGTCCAGATAATATACCCCCATAGTTCCTTTGTCCTAATCTTCCGAGCTTTTTCCGCCTAGATGGGAAACAGCATTTGTTTAGCCCCTTCAAAAGACGGCTCTTCTTTTCCGACCAACTGTCAATCAATGGCGACAACATCCATTAAAAATCCATGTAAATGCTGATAAATTGATGAAACTTACAATATTACGGTAGTTCCTTCATGACGGTGAATACAGCTTTCGTGGCAAAATGTCCATTCGTGATGTGATGGCATATGGCAACAAAAAGTGGAATCGCATTTTTTAATTTCTTGGTGAAACAATGCTATGGTGCTTGACACAATTAGACATTTAGACTGTCAAAAGTATTGACAGCTGTCAGACGGCCGCAAGACTGATGTCCACGACAAAAAATCCTGGTACTGCGCGCCTGTGCAGGGCTCATAGTCTACCTTCAACGATTTACTGGATTTCCATCAACGATCTTTTATCTACTGCTTTTAATCCAGTTGATTCATTCTTCCGCTATGCCCTCAGTTTTTTAATACTCTTTTTCAGACAGGCGCCCTATTTCTTTGGACGTCGAAATTAAAAAAAGTTATAGGTACGCATATGTCCAATTCATTAAATTCTGAACTAAACAGTATTTTATCCTGAGGTCCTGGGGATTTGCAAAAAGAGTATAATTTAATGCATCTAAAGAACAATTCTGCCTATACCCTCTCTTAAACAAAATCAAGGTATTCAGGCATTATCTATAAATGACACTTGCATCACTGAAACCAAAAAGCCTTCGGTTAAAGTGTTAATGACATGTTGTTGACATGCAATGCAAACGATATGTCGCCATGAGCTCCGAGAAACGTTTAGGTTTATACAATACACTTGGTAGTGAGAATGCTCATCAGTCATTGTTGAGCCTCTTTTCAAAACCAACGTGGCGTATGCATTTCCCTATTATAATTTTTTCACGCAAAATTGACTGGGATGCCAAAGACCATTTTTCAAACGCGTTTTTCCTTTTTTTCAATTTTTTTCTCAGAAATGCGAACCTATAAGACTGAAACAGTGTCCCGAGATGAAAAGAGATATTTATTTACTTTATTTTTAAAAGTTTGCAGTTTATATGTGTTAGGAAATATGTATTCAGGTAGTGAATTCCAGGTAGTTTTCTATAATTCATCGCTTTGCATTAAACACAATTAGCAGAACACAAAAAATGTGGAACAGACTCCAATACTTAAAAACTCATAGCCATTATATTGTTTAAGGACACCACTTTTGTGTTAACTAAAAGCTAACTTAAAACTTAATGAAGTGGCCAAAGTATTCCTAAGAGTTATATTCAACGCAGAAAGTCATACCTACAGTAAGTGTTCAGTTACAAGTTGTTTATATTAACATAAATTTCACAACTTTGATATAAGTAATTTTAAAAATTCTTGAAGAAAAAATCAATCTATAGCGTGCATTCTCAATCAAAAGAACCAACATAGCCTGTACAATTATTCACAAACGCCTAAAACGTGACTTGTCGCACTTTAAGCCAACGAAATTATCAAGTTTTAGAGTTTAACTCTGGAAAAAGTTTAAACTGTGCATAAAACTAAAGCCTCAACCTATTAATGCTTTGGAAAATGTCTCCTGTTTTTTCAGCCGACGACGACTGGTTTTGGCTTTGCTCGGCCTTATGGTCTTTGTAAAAGTTTTATCTCTTAATTCTTAACACAATTTGTTCTTTGTCAACAATATACTCATGTGTGCGTGAATATAAATATAACCGGACGGTTGGATCCGCATCCGCATTAAAGCGCCTCTATCTATAGATGGGGCGCGGGTGTATTGAGCGGCTGTTGCTTATGTTTTATTTCTCCGAAATGGCATTTTGCGTGAATTTTATGAGGTGACTGCCTTTCGTTGGGAGCGATTATGTGGGGAGGCTGGGCTTTCACGACACGTATACTACATTACATTACATCTAATAAATCACCCAGAAAGTATCATCATAGGGGTGGTATCCAAATTGCGTCCTTTTGCTGAAGGGTGTTATGGCTATGACAACTATTAGGCAATCCATATTTTATGTTTTGGCCGAATAAGGTTTGCGCATTATTTTATGTCCCATTAACTGGGCTTTGGATTAAGACACCGTAGAATGAACTGCACATTGACGTTACTTTTTATATAGGCCATAGAAATGTGAGCAGTTTTTCCTTTATTTATTTGCAAATTGTGCTCATCGAAGTTAGCGTGGATTAATTTTTGTAAAGTGGTTTGCACCATGGTAAAAACCTATCTAATTTTCTTTTGCGAATATTTTATTTATTTAAAAATGGTATACGGAAAATATTTTAATAAATTGTTTTAGCAGAAACTTTAATTTAATATCGTTGTTCAAGCAAGCAATTTGACTTTTTTAACTCTGAGTATTTGCAAAGTGGTTAGAAGTTGATTATGCTATAACCTCGACGGCGCTAAAGTTTTTATAAAATATTAGATATGGTATTGACTTATTTGGTGTTAGATATGGAGAGTAGGGATGAGGCATATGTACTCGTCCTTGTACATGTTCATTTAATAAAATAGATAAATTAAAGATTCTAATTTTCGTTGCTCTCGTTCAAATAACTATTAACAAGATAAACACCATCAGAATAACTTTCCTATGTTAAAAAGTCCTATTAATTCCTAGATAGAAATTTCAATTTAATGATTTCAATAATGAACCTATAATTTTAACAGTCTCATTAGCATGATAATCAGCCTAAATAGCAGATTAAATGGAATTAAGTGTGGTACTAAAGAGCTTACAATCTTTGTTGTTGTGTTGTACGTTGTGTTGAATGTGTATGTATTAAAGTATCTCAAAGGAGCAAAACATCCTTGAACTAAAGATAATAGCACGTAGTTTGTAACTGCTATCGGTACATATTGTGATGTTTGTTAGTGTTTGTTAGTATTAATTGTGTTCACTCTGAAAAAATTTACTTCAAGAATTTTAATGTATGAAATCATACGGACAAAGTAGTCCGTCGTTTTTCGTTGATAAAGTCTGTAAGAAAACACAAACAAAAAGCAGGAAAAGGTAATTTTGGTTGTGCTGTTGGTTTATGGTCAAAAGATTGGCTTTAGAACAAAAAAGGGATATTTGCATGTTCGCTTAAAGTTTGTCAGATGTAGACAAATAGAATTCTTTCGTCATATCTATCAAGACTCGAATATTTTCAGTATTGAGCGCTGCGTTTTGCAGTTTTGTTATGTGACTTCCAGTGTCGTAAATCAACTTCAAACAAGGCTAATATAGGAAAATAGATACATTTGTAAAATAAATTGCTGTAAAAACCACGACACGACTCAATATTAAAGCAATTAAAATCCAACTATATTCATTTATTTTTTTAATGACAGAACTAGAAGCAAGTAAAAACGTAATACGCTGTTCGTATCTTGACCTCAAAGGTAAATACTTGATTGGCATCCATAGCAGAGGAGATAGGTTACTGGAAATTGTTATATACAACTTTGATGAAATGAATTAAATGAGGTTTCAAAGGGAGATGTATTCTGAGAAGTTGGTATTTGTTCCACTCACTTTTGAAAAATCGAAATACATATTGCTTAAAGTCATACAGAAGTATTGCTTAAAGAAATATTGCATATAAACAAAACGCTAACATTCTACAATATTCGTTGTTGTAAAGTTTTTTTTAAATATGTACCCTACCCAAAGTATATTAAAAGTTTGGTGTATATTTTGTAGCGCAGTGAAATAATCACCGTAGTAGACCCCTAAGACCTTTTAGAGATATGAATGACCTATACATACAGGAGAATCGATAAACAACTTTTAAGCCTTAAATTTGGAGAGCTTAGAATTGGTGAATGGGCTGGAAATCAAGGTTGAAAATTAGTTGAATCCACCTACAGACACGCCCACTACAGGCATGTATGTGCGACCATCTCTAATTTTCAATTTTTTTTTTTTAATTTTAGGTGTTATAATTTTGTTAGTGCACTTTTTTGTCTTATGTGACATAAGCTTGTAATTGTAGCAGAAAAATGTTGTTCTTATCATTGACTACGCCCTCTTTTTTAAGGGATTTTAGCTTAAAATAACTGTTTTTCAATAAATATACATAATATGAAATTTGACAAAAAATTACATTACAAAAGTTTTAGATATTAGCATTTTCTAACTTTTTTTTATGTATAGTATACAAAGTATAATATGCCCAATTTTGTGGGTATGGCGTTAAAAAATGTGATTTTTATACACAACCGAGGTATATTAATTTTAATGCATAGTTTGTAACACAGTGAAATAATCACCGTAGACCCCTAAGACCTTTTAGAGATATGATCGAGACCGACAGGTGACTCGATTAAGCCATGTCCGTCCGTCTGTCCGTCTGTCTGTCTGTCCGTCTGTCCGTCTGTCCGTCTGTCCGTCTGTCCGTCTGTCCGTCTGTCCGTCTGTCCGTCTGTCCGTCTGTCCGTCTGTCCGTCTGTCCGTCTGTCCGTCTGTCCGTCTGTCCGTCTGTCCGTCTGTCCGTCTGTCCGTCTGTCCGTCTGTCCGTCTGTCCGTCTGTCCGTCTGTCCGTCTGTCCGTCTGTCCGTCTGTCCGTCTGTCCGTCTGTCCGTCTGTCCGTCTGTCCGTCTGTCCGTCTGTCCGTCTGTCCGGTCCGTCTGTCCGTCTGTCCGGTCCGTCTGTCCGTCTGTCCGTCTGTCCGTCTGTCCGTCTGTCCGTCTGTCCGTCTGTCCGTCTGTCCGTCTGTCCGTCTGTCCGTCTGTCCGTCTGTCCGTCTGTCCGTCTGTCCGTCTGTCCGTCTGTCCGTCTGTCCGTCTGTCCGTCTGTCTGTCTGTCCGTCTGTCCGTCTGTCCGTCTGTCCGTCTGTCCGTCTGTCCGTCTGTCCGTCTGTCCGTCTGTCCGTCTGTCCGTCTGTCCGTCTGTCCGTCTGTCCGTCTGTCCGTCTGTCCGTCTGTCCGTCTGTCCGTCTGTCCGTCTGTCCGTCTGTCCGTCTGTCCGTCTGTCCGTCTGTCCGTCTGTCCGTCTGTCCGTCTGTCCGTCTGTCCGTCTGTCCGTCTGTCCGTCTGTCCGTCTGTCCGTCTGTCCGTCTGTCCGTCTGTCCGTCTGTCCGTCTGTCCGTCTGTCCGTCTGTCCGTCTGTCCGTCTGTCCGTCTGTCCGTCTGTCCGTCTGTCCGTCTGTCCATCTGTCCGTCTGTCCGACTGTCCGTATGTGTGAAGTCTTAAGTTCTTTAAAATTGAGCTAGGATGCTCAAACTTGGAGTATATCTTGGTTCTTATTTTGTACAGACAAAGTGTAAAAATTAGTTAAATCCGCCGACGGCCACGCCCACTACTGGTTTCAATGTAAGACAACCTCTATTTCAAATTTTCTTTCAAAATGCTTTTTGGTCAAGTTAGACAAGGCGTAGGAGCTCAAATTTTGGTACAGAGTAATAATGGCCCAAAACCTCTAAGAGGGCGAAAATTGGACCGCCCACAATATCGACCATACCCACTTTTACCATGTTAGATCTTAAAAAACCTGATTTCTCGGAAAGTTTACTCCAAATTGAAAAAAAATTTTATAACAAATATTCAAGATATTACCATTTGCTAGGTTTGCTCCATACAAAGTTTTGAGCTCCGCCCACTTTTAAGGGGCGTGTTTAGGAAAAAAACGGGTTTTTTGCAATAATTTTCGAGTTCAGCGCATTTTGTCATGATTCTAACGAAATTACAATTAATTGATTTTAATTTTTAGCCCAGACCCAATTTTGGGGGCGTGACCTACACAAATAATATATGAATTCGGGACAAAAACCAGTGACCAGTACAGTAAGTACGCAGAAGTTACAGTCCTTAAAACGGACCGTTGAATACCCCATCCTATCCCACATTGTAAAATGCTGATGGCATAGTTTTTTGACATTTTATAAGTAATGCAAACTTCGAAAAGGGGCGTGGTCCAACAGCCCCTTATGACAAACTTTTAAATATAAGATATTTCCACAGATATTTCCAAGTTACACTTAAATGTACGTAAAAATGCAATTTTTTGGTTCAACTTCCATATTTTTGAATAATCGACCCCTAAAAGGGGACGTGGCTAAAAACTTTATGTAAACGAAATCTGGACTGAAGTCTCGTTTACCTAACCTGCTACTTTTTTTGTTTGATGCTTTCCTAAATTAGGCTTAAAGCCAGTCGAAATGAAGTTTTTCTGGAAAGTTTTAGGTTTTTCTTCAATTCTGCCTCCAAATGTGGGCGTGGCCCAAAGACTTGTATAGTTTGGCTCCACAGTTTAGTTTCACATTGCATAATCTGGAACTAAGCGTTTTTTTCAATTTCGAGGAAAAATATTGAGTAAAATGCATTTGAAAATTTACCCTTAAAATAGATGCCACGCCCACTAGAGAAGGTTTACCAATTAAATTTGTATTTGTTGTGTCTTACATTTATTAGGAGATGCTAAATGTCAAATTTCAGTCTTTTAGAACGTCTTACAGTTTTGAAAACTCTGGAGGTAGTTGCACATTTAGACCGATTGTGGGCGTGTCTTTGGGCGGATCTCAAAAATTTTTACATTTGTACTGCTTCGCATGATTTGGACCCTACGTACGAAGTTTTAGCTTCCTAGCTCAAAATTTAAGGCCTAAAAACTTGTGACGTACAGACGGACGGACGGACATGGCTCATTCGATTCAGAATTCGGTCTCGATCATATGCCCTTAAGGTCTTGGGGGTCTACCATTATTATTTCACCGTGTTACAAACTATGTGACAAACTTAATATACCTCCTATCCTATGGGATGGGGTATAAAAACTAAGATTTGGTGTTACACCGTATATAGGGTCGGGTATATAGAAGTTTGTCACAGACGAACTCTTGCACTTACTCACTTCTTTTAGTTGAAAAGGTGGAGTTTTAGTCCGAAATGTATGCAACCACCTAGTATAAAGCATTCAACAGTTGCATTTTTATTTCCCGCCCACTTTTTGGAGGCATGGCAGCTTCCCTTTTTGGCAGGGTAGGGTTTTATGCAATTCGTCGCAGACGGACTGAAGTTTTTACATACTTGTTTCTTGTGTGCAAATCCTTAGGTGTGGAACTTTTCAGTTTAACCGATACGGTAGAACTATCTGATGGTATAGCACTCGCTCTACTTTTGGAGACGCGCGATACGCTAGAGTCCTGTTTTAACAGAAGTTAGGCAAACGCACAGGGCTGCTGGTCGGTTCCCCAGGTCGCTGAAATATTAATTTATCATAATTTTCTCTCCTTTAAACTTGCAAATAGAATGGACAAAATTCAAGTAAAGTTTATATTATATGCTATGCTGGGTATAGCATTTCTTTTCTTCTAAGGCCCAGTTTTTCAGTGCTGACTTGAATCCAGCTTAAGCCAAGATCTGTTAATACCGTAACAAAATGAATGTGGAGTTAACCAGCGAGCTGTTTTTCAGTGCAGAGTAAACACCGTCAGCTCTCAACTCCCAACTCCCAACTCTCACTTCACATAGAAACATGCTTCTCACTTCATAGAAACATGCAAGTCAACTGCCATATTTTACGCAGAAAATACATTCGAAGAAGTTCATACTTTTCTCCTGAGTTGATCCAGAGTTAAGCCACCAATTTTGGCGAGTTAAGCCGAGATTAACCCCGGATCAAGATTCACTGAAAAACTAATTTCTGGAGTTAATCTCAGCTTAAGTCGAAAAATTCGGATGATCTCGCATTGACAAATCGTCGCTAATAGGCATTACACCTCGGGGTAAACTTTGGTAGCTCTGTATGCAGGGTTTTAATCTTCTGTTCTAGCTCAACACTGTTTGTGTTGGATCGGGAACACTTTTCTTTAGGTCTATCCTCTAATTCCTTCCACTCGCGATTTGCCACGTATTTTAAGAGTCATTCATAACACCTTGATCAAGAGCTAATATTAGCGTCAGAAAAGTTTTCTCTCTGTGATTCGGAAAAAGAGGGAATCTACGACAGGGCATTTTATTCCGTACAGGCCATATGGAAGAGCTTTATTATACTTGTCATCGATTGAATTAAGGCCTTGAATTTTAAGCTATACTTTGTGCATTTGAATATTGCAGTATAGGAAAGATAGGCTGAATGTATCTGTAAAGCTTGTTTACAACGGTATCCTTTTGTTTGGATTTTTTAAGGAAGTTTTATCGGAGCTTTTTGCCATTTTATAAGAATTTAGTACGGGAACCCTTGACAATTATTTCTGTCACAACACTAAAAGGGTTTCCTTTGCACTTAAAGTGAGATACATACAGCCTATCTTTCCTATACTGCAATATTCAAATGCACAAAGTATAGCTTAAAATTCAAGGCCTTAATTCAATCGATGACATACGGACAGATGGACGGAGATGGCTCATTCGACTCAGAATTCGGGCTCGATCATTAATAATAAACATATGTCCTTAAGGTGTTGTGGGTCTATCTATACTCTATTTCTGTAGAAAAGGGTATAAAAATGAAGAGATGGTAAACAACTTGGACGTAAGGACGAGAGGATCGAAGGTAACCTGTGGTGTGCGGGTCGTAGCTCGGAATCGCCGAAGAATATCAATATCATACTCGTATCGTTTGCTGGAGCTTTCCAGCGTTTTCTAGACGGAATTACTGGCTGTCTGAGAGACCTGCACCAATAAGGACGTGATACAATGCATAAAATAAAACGTGCAGACGATATGACTAAGCATTCTGCTAGGAGCGGTTAAGAAACAAACCCGCACTGTATTGTATAAGGCAAACTCCCAATGGAGAGGTTTGAGCAATTTCGCTATATCAAGGAAGATATTGGTCTACCTGCAACAGGAAAGAACAAAGGACCAACTCCAACTCAACAGAGCCTGGCGTGATATCGCCAGAATAACGTCAATAATAACAGGGCATTGGTCAATTGGAAACCATCTCGCTTGAATCAACTGAATCATCATCTTGGCCAAACCTGTCAAATTTCCTATCACCTACTTTCCCCCATCTCAGGCTTTTCTTCTACAGGACTGGTCGGGTACGGGCTCATACCGAACGCGGTTGTACCCGCTTCTCCACCGAAAACGGGAACACGAGCATAAATTCCTTCTGGTAGGATTTTATACCGTAATTGATTACATCTAACTTTGCAATATCCAATTTAAATTTATTTAAGACTACCCCTCACTGATAACAGCACCATTTTGTTTGATGAGACTCCAACTGAGAACACACTGAGAACCGCAACTGCTTATCCCATTAAAGGCACGATCGTACATCGAAACCGAAGTTGGAAGAAGTTGGGCGGGAGCTACTATTTTCGGTGCAAGCCCACGCGAACTAGAAAATGGGGCCCTGTGAGGAGCATTCTGAAGTGCGAAGCCAAGGCAGGGCAACGGTTTTCTTGCCCTGCCTTGGCTTCGCACTTTAGAATGTTCCTCACAGGGCCCCATTTTCTTGTTCGCGTGGGTTTGCACCGAAAATAGTAGCCCCCGCCCAACTTCTTCCAACCATACCTCTCCTGATCTGACCTCTCCGATCATCAAGGCAAACTCTTACCGTGGTTGCATAAGCCACGTGCTAGCACCGATAGCGATGGCCTTTTGGGTTCCTCTTTTAAGAAAGGCCCTCATCGGCCCAAGGTACCTACCCGGCTGGCAGTGGTTCACACCGACACGGTTACCCCGCCCTCATTACTCCTTTCGGGAAAAACTTAGTATAGTCAGTTTCGGAACAGGCTTGCACCGAGATTGGTTGCCTCATCCTTTTCTCCCTAGAAAATCCGTCATTGAGGTACCGGTGCGGCTATCGCGGTGTTTATCAAAAATTTGGTATCACAATTTTCCTTCAAAATACCCCAAAATTTTCTGTATATTTTCTGCCTTTTTGGTAATTTTCATCGATGTGGATAATGTGAACATATCTGAAAAACAAACCCTTAATTTCGCGGAATGCATAATTCTTGTAGTTAAGTCCATTAGCATCAAGTTAAATATTGATTTTAAATGGCAACTTGACTTTATGGACACAAATGTGTGCGTAGTAAAATAAGCGATAAGTTTATTGCAGCCTGAGACCACAAGACCCTTATGGAAATTGAGTTTTGTGTCCGCATTTGTTTTCAATTAGCTAAAATTTCAGGTTTGAAACGAAATTACATTTGGCACCTTTCAACCTTTCACACTTGTCAAATGCATATATTTTATATCGGGCGTATGAAAGTGGAGTTTATTATAAAGTTTATTTAAACCCATAAACGGTCTTGAATGACAGACTTATAAGGGCAATAAAAACTGCAAGCACTCGTAAATGAAATGAACTCCAAGAGAAGTTTATATGGTTACTTATACATTGTGTATATAGCTTCGTTTGTAGAAACATGGACCCAGTCGCTTTGCTGCCTAATTGAAGAATACAATTTGGAATATATTTATTATGTGTACTGAACGTGTCCACAGTTGACGTTTAATCTCGCAAATATAATTAAGAATTGTTTTAGAAGCTTTTGGTTTTGAAATTCAAATTTATTATTAAAGCTTCTTTTTCTTTAAGTTTCAGTCACGAAAAGAATCTTCATAGATGTTTCACTACAAGGTCAGCACTTGGATCCTATCTGATTTTCAATTGAATTCTGTAATTTTTTGCACTAAAGAGACTGTATTAAACACTACATATATACATAAACATATATATATGTGTATGTGTGTTATTTGTAAGAACCTAAGCTAACAAGTGTTATCAGATGTCTCTTTCTCCTGGTTCAATATCAATCCGATACCATCTTTGGCAAAACATTCCTTATCCTACGGGAATAAAACCTCATTCCTACTGCGAATATCCTGTTAGCACAAATGAATTTAATGACACGTCCTGTGGCGTCTTCGTCTTGTGCAATATTCATCTTAAACTATTCGAGATTGGAATTTTTAATAAACTATGTGTAAGCAGGTGAGCTATGGGGCAAGGCATTTTTTTTTTCATAGTAATATCAAAATTATTTGTGGTCCTATTCGTCCCTAGAGAAATACAACCATGGAGTAGTAGTTCAGCAGATTGCCGGAGTAAAGCAGCAGTTGTTGCTCCTCCTGTAATTGATACAAGTAGCAGTAGGTATAAGCAAAAGCTTTATTGTATTGGCCGTGTATTTGGTTATTCATCTCATGTTTTATGGATACTTTTTGCCGAGGGGTTGTTCGTTATTGCTTAACAGAACTTTCAATATGGATAGCGGTTTCAAATTTCCAATATCTTTTCACTTGGAGCACGAGTCATCCTGATTCAGCAAATCAACTTTGTCAACTTTACTTTGTGTTGTGTTTATGTTATTCTTGTGGAGGCTTTGTTTTTTCAATAATACAATATGGAGAAAGCTAATCACTGTGAGTGTTTGGGCGAAAAGAAATTGTATGAGCGGATGCTATAGAATAGATTGTAGTGGCTCGAAAATTGTTTATTTTATGGCTGCCATCAGCTGGATGGAGGTAACTTGTACTCATCATCTTCACTGATGAGCAGAATGTTACATTCACAGGGTGATACTCCTTTACAAGCCCCGTTCCATAGGATAGGGAGTATATATTGAGTTTGATTCATATTTTTTAACATATAGAGAAATAATCCCCATAGGCCCGCAAGACCTTGAGGGCATTATCTGATCGAGCCCGAATCATGAGACTCATCAACCAGTGCGGGTACGCCCGTTCGTACATCCGTCTGCGGGTAGTTTTTAAGCCTCAAATTTTGGGAGTACATATCTGTATTAAATTTAAAGCATAGTTTACAACACAGTGTACATCTTTAAAAGCTTGATTTCTCTGAAAATTCCGTCTAAATCGAAAAAATATTACATATAAGATAAATATCAAAAACATATGCATTCTCTAATTTGTTAGAGACTTTGTTTGTTTTATACAAAAATTTTGAGCCATGCCCACTTCTAGGGGGCATTTTAAAATAAAATCTGATTTTTGGCTGAAGTTTTCGTTCTTAGCACATTTCGTCACAGTTCTAATGGAGTAAATTTAAGAGATTTTATTCTTTGTCCACGCCCATTTTTGGGGGCGTGACTCATACACATAGTTGTGCTCCAATGAATGAATTCAGGCCAAAAAAATTCAAGATTTGGTGCTGCTGGGTTAATAGGGTCGGGTATTTAGAAGTTCGTAACCGACGAATTCTTGCACTTACTGACTTGTTTTGTTATAAAAAAAAAAAGTTTGCACATGTCAAACACTTATAATAATATTTTTAAACCAAAAATAGAATTTTGTTAATAAGAGATGGATGTCACGCTCCTTTAGTCACGAAGATTTTCAACTCACAATTAAAAATTTATAAATTTATAAAAGTAAATTTATACTTTAGTTTTAAATTTAAGTTCTAAATTTAATATTTAGTTTTAAAAAGTTAAAAAACAGTCAAATAATAATTGTTGTTTATGTACTAAATGGGGTGCCGTGGCGTAGTGGTTAGTTTGTGTGCTTACTACGCCGGAGGTCTGGGTTCGAATCCTGCCTGAAAAAAGACCTGTTCTTTTTCACGGTCCCCACCTACGCGAGGGTTTGACAAGCCCTCCGAGAGTATTAATTGCCTTGAAAAACTTCTCAAAGTGCCGTTCGGATTCGGCAAAAAATTGTAGGTCCCCTTGTATGTAAAGAAATTAACACACCAGCATACATTGTTAAGAAGTTGGCCCTGGTTCACCTCGAGCTGTTGCGCCACTCTATTTATTTATTTATTTATTATACTAAATGCGATTCCGAACATGACAGGGGTCAATTGGGGCAGGATATCCAACGGATTGTAACCTGCCCACTAATTAGAAAAGCATTTAGAGCGGGTCCTTAAATTCTGGACTCCTATAGCGTCCGCCACAAGCTCTATGGACCATCAACTACACGGCACTGGCTTTCTGTTATGTTTGTCAATCCGGAAAACGTCACTCTAAAGGCCTGATCAGAACTGTAGCTGAAGCTGACGCTGAGTAAAAAGTTAAATACACGTATTCTCCCAAGAGCGAACACAATGTGAAGCTGAAGCTGACAGTTGTAGCTGAAATTATTGAACTTCAAGCATGAAGTTTGTCAAATGTTTAAAATTTGTCAAAAGTGACAAAAACTTCAAGGCGGAACACGTGTTTTTATTTCCCGCCTTTGTTTTATGTGTCAGACCATAGATTTTTTTTTGCTTAACTACAGTGCCCGAAATTCGCATAGACACACGCGATTTTGTTATATTTTTAAATGATGTTTGTAGAAATTCTTAAAGGTATTACAAAAAAAATTGAATTTCAATCACTTTGGTGAAAACACGAAAGATTTTGCTAAAAATTCATCAATTTAATATTCTGTAAGTCGCTATTAACGCTTTCAACGGCTTGCATTCATCTCGGCAGTCCACTGTGCAGTTATGCCTTTTCGAAGCACTTTTAAATAGATATGTTTGATCACTTGTCAAAATTAATGAAAGAAAGAAATGCTGTGCTTCCACAGATATTTGGCCCATTCTTTCCTCATCCTAAAAAAATTTTTCATTTCAGTAAGATTGAAATCGTTCTGGCTGGGCTATCTTCTTCTTATTTTTCTTTTTCGTTTCTCGTTTATAACATATCCGTTATTTTTTGAAGTGACTTAAACTACATTTTTTGTATAAGTTTAAGAATTTTTGCAAACTTCACCAAAAACATAAGAAAGTGCTAATAGAAAAGAAAAAATACATGTTTCTTTATGGGAATTCCACCCACTGTAGTATAATGAAAACCTATTGACAAACATGGCAAACTTGTACTCAGCTTCAGCGTCTCATTGTGATCGGTATAAGCGGCACGCTACGCGGCAAGCTTCAGCCACAGCGATAGCGTCAGCTTCAGCTACCTATTCTGATCAGGCCTTAAGCGATAAATTTAGTTCTGTTTGTTAATAATATATTTCATAGGCAGCATAATTAAATGCTAAAAGTCAAAAGAGATGAGCAAATATTTTCGTCAAACAAAAATTTATTACACAGGTTCTTATGGGGCAGGCGAATCCAGCTACTGCAGGGGTTGCAGTAATTGCACGATGTCTCTAAGCTCAAAACAGATGTGCAGAAATTTTAGTGCAGCAAAAATAAATTACACAGGCTCTTATGGGGCAGGCGAACCCAACTACTGCAGGGGTTGCAGTGACTGCACGATGTCTCTATTTCTAAATTTGGTGCCTAGATTCATTGCAGCCACAATGAAGATTTTTAAATATAAAATATCTGGCATCACTGCTACAGTCAGATCTGAAAGTTTTGACTGTTTGTTGACTGACAGACAAGAAATTCAATACAGAACAAAGCCGTTTTCCCGCCTTTTTGATCTGTTTTGAGCTTATTTCTAAATTTGGTGCCTAGTTTCATTGCAGCCACTATGAAAACAAAAAAAAAATTTAAATATAAGATATCTGGCATCACTGATACCGTCAAATCTGAAAGTTTTGACTGTTTGTTGACTGACAAAAATTTCAATACAGCGCAAGTGTTTTTTCCCGCCTTAGTTTTATTGGTCAGTTTTTGTTTACTTTTCCACAAAGTTGACAAGTATATCAAAACCGGATGACAAACTTGTATAGAACTTGGCATAGTGAATGTCAAAAAGGGTGCACATCTGTTTTAGAGGCAGTGCTGCTAGCAGTGATACATGCAGACCCGCTGCTCATCTGTTTTGAGGTGATATCTTTATTTGTGCCTAGTTTAATTGCAGCCACAATGAAAACAAAAAATTGTAAATATAAGATATCTGGCATCACTGATACCGTCAAATCCTAATATTTGGACTATTTGTTGACTGACAAAAAATTCAATACAGAACAAGTGTGTTTTCCGGCCTTAGTTTTATTGCTCAGTTTTTGTTTGTTATTTGTTGACAGGCATATCACTCAGTTGACAAGATGACAAATTTGGCATAATTAATGTCAAAAAGGGTGCACATCTATTTTTGGTGCTGCTAGCAGTGCTGCTAGCAGTTTTACGCGCAGACCTGCTGCTCATCTCGATTAAATTATGAATCGATTAAGTCATGTTCGTTCGTCCGTCTGTATGTGTGAGAGTTTAAGGTCTTCAAAATCAAACTAGAGAGCTGAAACTTGATACACGGCTTGGTTCTTCTGTAGCACATTCACGAAGTGTGAAAATTGGCTAAATCCGTCAACGACCACGCCCCCTACTGGCTTTTATGTGTTATAACTTATATTTCACATTTTCTTTCAAAATGCCTTTTAGTCAAGTTAGACAAGGCGTAGAACTAAAATTTTGGTTATGAACAATACTGGCCCAAAACCGTTAACAATTCAAAAATTGAACCGCCCACAATATCAACCACGCCCGCTTTTAACATGTAAGACACTAAGAAACCCAATTTTTCGGGAAATTCACTCCAAATCGAAAAAAAAATATATGACAAATACCAAAGATATTCCTCTTTTCTATGTTTTCCATAACAGAGATTAAGGCTCCACCCACTTTTAGGCGCGTTTTTTGGAAAAAACGGTTTATACCGAAATTATTTTCGCTTTTAACGCATTTTTAACGAAATTACAACTAATTGATCTTAATTTTTAGCCAGGGCCCATATTCCTGGGGCATGGCCAATACAAATAATATATAAATTCGGCCCTAAAACGTTTATAGTTTTGCTGTTACACCGTATATAAGGTTGGGTATATAGAAGTTTGTTACAGACGAACTCTTGCACTTACTCACTTGTTTTATTAAAAGTTTACTTTATTTCGGTTTAATGTGCAATGGACACATGACAACATGACAAAAATTGCCCGTAAGGATCCAATTGACAGATGACACTAATGCCATCCTTTTTTGACATCTTAAGTATCGCATTACACAAAAAATCTTCCTATTGCAAAAGACATTTTTTCTCAGTGGGTAATGAGGTACTCAGTTTCAGTAGGTGGGATCTCACCTCCAGTTCCATCTGAACGCCCTTGAAGGTAGGTACATAGTTCATCCGTGAATGATGTATCTATGACCGTACACCACTGATAGTCCTCAGAGAGTTGTCTTTAATTCTTGGAAGATTGGATTTATTTTTCCTGCTAAACAACAAGTGCAAGACTTCTGTCTTAGATGGGATGGGCTTACTCCCATTCTTCGGCTCTCTCTCCAGCTACGGACAATACTAGCCTGGGCACAATATATTTACATAATTACCGAGTAAATGCTTTATTTTTTTATTACTTAAATTAAGGTATTTCCAGAAACCGACCGGCAATGCCTAGCTTACCAAAGTTGAAGATTTAATGTAAATTGAAAAAACAAAAATAAGAAAAAGGTACCTAGCTTAATCAATTGGTTTGCAATAAATATGCTGCAAACACTGCATCACAAAATAATTTAAGTCACTGCAACTTTGAGAATTTAAAGAGAAACAATTGACAAATTAATTATGTGCCAAAGTTTGTTGAATTCGTGTGTTTTCTGTCGAATCTATAGGTAGTCGTGATAAAAAAATGTACTTAAATTAATTAAAGACACCTGAAAGATTAAAGAGCCCCCCATCAAGCTTACTGACCTAAAAAGGACGAGCAAACTCAATTCGTCATAAGACGTAACCACCTTGACCGCATCGAATTCAATTAAAAATGCATGACCTGACCATCGGCACCCAGGGAGACATGGCAATACCAGATTAAATCAAATAAATATAAAATGACTTACCTACGGCCGTTATTACACCCCAAAATCGTATCACAGGTCTCAAACAATTACAGCCCTCTGCAGACTGCCGGCGTCGTCGATTTATTTGGTTCATTGTAATATCCTTAACTGCAGGCCGAATAAATTTTATTTGCCAGCCAACTTGCACTCGTTTTTGCACATAAACCTACACAAGCCAACACAAAACTGAATAATTTGAATTATCAGCACAAAAAAAGGCAAGGAATCTCCCAAGGAGTCAATATGTTTTCCGCACCAGACTATATATGACAGTCGACAACACCGAGTTCGAGAGGAGTTGAACAACGTCAGCGACGACGACATCCAAGTCAAAGTTTATGTAGTTGTCGACGACATCCGAAACCAATAGCCAAGAATTCAAAGGAAACCAAGACCCGCCAAGGATGTATCCCTGTTATTTGTTGTATCTCGTCCAACTTGTAATTCGCATATATTTGTAGTTTTCATCATAAGCTACCGACATTCGGTACCATGCGTTGAATATAAATCAAGTTTATATTTGTTTGCTTATATTTTTTGCTTCTTTTGGCAATGCTTCCAGAGGACAGACATACTACATAAGAATCCACTCCAAATGAATGTTATGTCCACTCCTATAACAATAGTGGATATCCTCTTGATGTAACTTCGTCGTCCCGTTCACACTGAGCATTTTGCTGCTCCCATTCATTTCAACATCGTACATTTCAACATCGTACATTTCAACATCGTACAGCAAAGATGAGAATAATTATTGTACAACTTGGCGATTCTGTTTAATTTTATCTCGACTCTATTAGTAGAACCCCTGCACAGTTCGCATGATAATTTATGAAAAGCGCTGTAACACAATTTTTAGTGATTAAAACCGTTAGAATAGGCACTCTTAATGGTCGTAGTTACGAAGCTACACCCGGACACCGTACGCACTAACACTGTGGCGAATTCTCTAGACCATGTTGGCTTTTCCGAAGCCGCGGAGCGAATGATTCCCTCTTAGTACGAATGGTCCACATCCAGATAGCAGCTCAACAATTTATTGCTGGCATTGGCATGTTATGTGGTAGTGGTAACTGGTAAGTATACTCACCTATAATGCGCATCTCTCGTTTGCTCTCTTTGCGAAAACGATTCGCAAAGCTAAGGAAAGGAAAGCTTCGTGTGCGTTGCGTACTTCCCTCCTAGCATCCAACGGACAAAGAGAATTATACGAATGTGGGATTTCCTTTGAAACAGCAGGATAGGCAGGATAACCTTTTGTTTTCCGTACATCGGAGTGTTACTTGCCCGCAATCTTAATTTAAGAAAAAACTAACGGAGGTAGGAACTTTCTTTGCAGTCAATCAAAGTCGACTTTCTGCAAAAAAAAAAAAATTATTTAAGCACATAATTCAAGTTTACAGTCCGATGATCCCCAGTTTTTTTTGAGAGATAAAAAGAAACCAAAACGCAAACTTTTGTATACACTTCACTTTCGGATTACCCTTATCAATTTGTTGTTTATATGACATCTCGAACAATGTAAAGAAGTCGTGCGTGCCGCATTCTTTTTGCGTTGGGATTCGCCACGGGCATAAAGACTCAAACAGAGCTTTTATATTCCTCGCTTGCTCTGATTTTGTATGGTTATTCAACAGATTTTGTAAACATCATTGCAGTGGGTCATTCGTCAGTCAACCTAGCCTAGAAACTGACTGAGTTAGTTAGGAATACTGCAGCGGTAAATTCTTAGCGGAATATGTAGACTGTGGTAGAAATGACTGATTTGATCGTGGATTCAACAAACAGTATCTCGAATCTTTTGCTCTGTTGCAACAATAAATTTTGCTCTTATCTATCTTTCGGGACAGATATTTTGCTTAGAAAAACAATCATTTATTTTTCTAGGTCATTCCAAAAAGGGCCGGTTTTTCAGTGCCAGATCATTCGTCTTCCAAGTTAAGCTGAGATTAACCCCAGAAATGAGTTTTTCAGTGAACTAAGATCTGGGGTTAATCTCGGCTTAACTCACCAAATTTGGTGAATTAATCCCGGATCATCTCTGGAGAACAGTATGAACTTCTTTGAATGTTTTTTCTCTGTGGAATGTCAGTTGATTTGCGTGGTGCTGTGAAAAATGACATTTGAGAATGACTCGAACTTCTTTTCCTGTGTTTTTCTATGTGAAATGAGGGCTGGGAGAGTCAACAATTTCGAGAGTCGAAGATTTTGACAACTTTGTTAACTCTGCACTGAAAAACTGCTCGCTGAGTTAACTCCAGATTCGTTTTGTTACGGGATTAACAGATCTTGGTTTAATCTGGGTTTAACTCAGCACTGAAAAACCGGCCCTAAAAATTGCAACTTTTGTGCAAAGATAAATGAAGAAGTTACTTTGCTCAAATCACATCGAGCCTGACTACATGCAAGTATTCTCGACTATTTTGAACTAAACTAAAGTTAGTGAGCTGAAAAATGCCGACTTCAACATTTGGAGGGCTGACACCATATTCAGCTCTTTTCGTTGCTCCTTTTTAGCTTTATTTCAGCAACTTCTTTGACATCAATATTTCACGTTTCAAAATACTAGAGCTAGAGCCTTTTGCGTAAATAGCATTGAGCTCCACCTAATTTAAGAAATTTTGTTTTTTAATATTCTACCAGGGTAAATTTAGTTTAATGTAAAGTTTGTTACGCAGTGAAATAATCTCTGTAGGGCCCTTAGACCTTTTAGAGATAAGATCGAGACCAACAGGGAAATCATTTGGGCATATCCGTCCGTATGTAATCAACTTTTACGCCTTAATTTTTGAGCAAGAGAGTTAAAATTTGGTAGTTTAGATAGAAATTTAGCTCTTCAAATCAAGTTTGAAAATCAAGTTTGTGTGAAATTATAAATAAATAATAAATAAAAAAATAGAGTGGCGCAACAGCTCGAGGTGAAGCAGGGCCAACTTCTCAACAATGTATGCTGGGTGTGTTAATTTCTTCACATACAAGGGGACCTACAATTTTTTGCCGAATCCGAACGGCACTTTGAGAAGTTTTTCAAGAGAATTAATACTCTCGGAGGGCTTGTCAAACCCTCGCGGAGGAGGTGGGGACCGTGAAAAAGAATAACAAGCCGGGCACAATGTGTGTCTGTGTCTGTCGCTGTGTCTCTCCACATTTTTCACCTAAAATAAGAGACACAGCGAGACACGCATTGTGTCGCTGTATACGTGTTCCCGTAAGCTGAACTGCGAGACACAGCCACAGACACAGATACTCATTGTGTCCCAGCTATAAGTCTTTTTTTTCAGGTGGCGATGGCAGGATTCGAACCCAGACCTCCGGCGTAGTAAGCACACAGACTAACCACTACGCCACGGCACCCCACAGTTTGTGTAAAGTTGCTTTGTTAAAATTGTCTTTGAGGTAGCGGAAAAAATTTGGCCTTTATGTCAACTTTTTAGTTCCAATGTCCTACTTTTTAAGTTCCTCAACAGCTCTTTGACGATGGAGGAGTAAGGTTCGGGTATACGCTTTTTGAACTTGCCTATGAACCTTGCACCGTTTTATGCACCGTTTAATATGAAAAACTCATTTTGAGGTATAATAAATCATTTTTTAAGCCTTTTTTAAATCAAATTAGAAAAAACAGTGATTTTTTATACATTAAAATGCGGTTTCGCCATACTAGATGGTGCAAAATTTAAAGGCACACCAATCTAAAATATGGAGAAGATGGCGACCTTACTTCTGACAAAAGGAAAACGAATGTGTTTTGTCGCGGTGGCGGACAAGAATAATGTGAAGGATGAAAAATGAAGTTGTGACGCAACTTAAGTCTAACGTCAACAACAAATAAATTTTCAGGGTCAAACTATTTTTTCTAGATAGGAAGGGGCTTAAGCTGTGCTACCAAAAAAAAAAATCCAGGTGTTTTGATTCGCCTACTGTTTATATTCTTTTTTACGTTTTCCGCGAGTTGTACCTTCAAAGTGAGGTTTGGCAAGGTATATAACGGTTTTTTGATGGCAGACCAGTTATGATAGATTTCGGTCCTACCATACCTTACTTAGGATAGAAGTCAAAAGAGGTGTTCTGTCAGGTAGCTTCATAAAAATTTTGTGTCAATAAAAGTTGAGACAGACCATTGAAAAAAACATTATTTTTTATGCAGACCAATATTTTTGAAATCATGGTATAATGTGCTGCCTATGTTCAAAATTTGACGGAGGTGTTCTAATGACGTAATTTGGTTGTTTTTTTAGTGTTTTCAAAAATGCATAAAAAATACAAATGCACACAAATTCATTTGGTGCATTTGTATTTTTTGGTGGTCAAAGGATAGACATGTGCACTCAAGAGGATACAAGCATCCACAGGTTTTCTAAACCCACCTCTGTCTATCAACTCCTACTCTCACCTCCCCGTGGTGAACACCGGGTGCCTAGTACCTCAACTGGAGATTGGGTTCCAACCCCTTTGGAAGGTTGTTGGGGGTAGCAGACGAGAGAGGGGGGGGAGGAGTGTTCCCACTTAGGCACTTCTCCTTGCATCCGGACGGCAGCGGAGGAATTCCCCAGATGGAATCAACGGTGGCGTCCATAGTTCCAGTCAGGCCGAACTACTTAGTGAACACCTTATATGGGCTACTACGACGTATTCGGAGCTCAGGCCTATAAGGAGCGGGCTATCCGGCTCTCCGTCCTTAGAGCTAAGCAAAGGATCTGGTCCTCCAGGTTGGGGGTCGTGCCGTCGGGGTGGCTTCCCGGCCACGTAAAGAAACACCAGTCACGAAGCGGAAACAAGCCTCGGATTCGGACGGATTTACTGTTGACGACCAATGCAAACGAGAAAAGGACAACGAGCTCCGGATCTGCACGTGGAATGTTAGGTCCCTTAACAGACCACGTGCAGCCGAGCAACTAGCGGAGGCCCTTAACGACTGCAAGGCAGACATTACTGCCATCCAAGAAATGCGGTGGGACAGGCCGGGCAAAAGAAGGATGAAAAACTGCGACATCTACTACGGCGACTGCTATCGGCATCAAAGACAGCGCCTATTTGGATGTGGTTTCGTTGTTGGAGGCAGACTTAGGCAAAAAGTCTTGAGCTTCAACCCTGTAAGCGAGCGCCTCGCGACGATCCGCATCAAGGCTAAATTCGCCAACATTAGCCTGATATGCGCACATGCCCCCACAGAGGAGAAAGATGACGAGACCAAAGATATGTTCTACGAGCTCCTGGACAAAACTTATGAGCAGTGCCCTAGCTACGACATTAAGATTGTCCTAGGCGATTTTAATGCCAAGCTAGGAAGGGAGGGCATCTTTGGTCGTACTGTCGGAAAGCATAGCCTGCACGACACGACCTCCGATAACGGATTCAGGCTGATCGACTTTGCTGCGGGGCGACACGTTGTGGTAGCTAGTACACAGTTCCCGCATCTCAATATCCACAAAGGGACATGGAGATCTCCCGATCAATCAACCGTCAACCAGATTGACCATATTGCGATCGACGCAAGGCACTCCTCCAGCATCATGGATGTCCGAACTTTCCGAGGGGCCAACATTGACTCGGATCACTACCTTGTTGTAGCCAAGGTTCGGCTGCGGATATCCCGACCAGCGCCAAGTAATGGAAATACTGTGAGGAAGTTTGACGTCGGCCGACTACAATCGCAAGAGATCGCCAGGTCCTTCTCCAACCGAGTCTCTCAAGACCTTCTACGAAGTCCTATGCAACCAGCATCAAGTATTGATAGCCAGTGGCAACACTGCCAAAATGCTATCAGAGACGCCGCCTCTGAAGTGCTGGGTTTCACACGGCGACCACAACGAAACCCCTGGTTTGACGATGAATGCCGGCAAGCACATGCAGCTAAACAGGAAGCATACAAAGCGGCGCTGCACAGAAGGACTAGAGCTGCTCCCGAGCTCTACGAGCAGAGGAGGAGAGAGGAGCACCGGCTTCTCCGAAGGAAAAAGAGAGAGCACGAGAAGCGCGCGGTTGAAGAGATAGAGAGATGTTACAACAGGAATGAGGTTAGAAAGTTTTACCAAAGGATCAAAAGGTCCTGCCAAGGGTATAAACTTCGAACTGAAGCCTGTAAGGACCATCAAGGGAACATCGTTGTAGAATCGCAGTCGGTGCTGAGGATTTGGAAAGACCACTTCTGCAGACTGTATAACGGCGAGGACGAACCAAATACCGCTGTCAGGCAGAACGAACCATTCAACCCGGGCGAAGACGTTACCGACGAAGCATACGAACGATACCGCCCACCCGACCTGGAGGAGGTGAAAGTAGCTGTGTCTAAGCTCAAGTGCAACAAAGCAGCCGGAGCAGACGGCCTAGCTGACGAACTTTTTAAGTCCGCTGGCGATGAGCTGGTTAGGAGCATGCACCAGCTCATCTGCAAGATATGGTCGGAAGAAAGCATGCCCGACGAATGGAACCTCAGCATTGTTTGCCCGATCCTGAAGAAAGGAGACCCTCTGAGTTGTGCCAACTACAGAGGCATAAGTCTTCTTAACATCGCATACAAGATCTTCTCTGCTGTACTGTGTGAACGCCTGAAGCCGTTTGTCAACAATCTGATAGGCACATATCAGTGTGGCTTTAGGCCAGGAAAGTCCACCATCGATCAAATATTCACACTGCGGCAGATCTTGGAGAAAACCCAGGAATTCCAAATCGATACACACCACCTCTTCATCGATTTCAAGGCCGCGTATGACAGCATCTATAGAGACGAGCTATATAGCGCAATGTCTAGTTTTGGCATCCCTGCCAAACTCGTCAGTCTGTGTAGGATGACGATGGAAAACTCACGCTGTTCCGTCAAGGTCGGCAAAGACCTCACTGACCCCTTTGATGTCAAAAAAGGATTTAGACAAGGCGACGCGCTGTCATGCGACTTCTTTAACATCATACTTGAGAGAATTGTGCAGAACTCTCGCGCCAACACCAGAGGTACAATCTTTCAAAAGTCCGTTCAACTACTTGCATACGCAGACGACATTTACATAATCGGTAGAACAAAGCGTGATGTCAGTGAAGCCTTCGTGAGTATTGGGACGGAAGCGGCGAATATGGGTTTAGCAGTCAATGAGGGCAAAACCAAGTATATGCTGTCATCAAGAAAAGACACCCAACACCGACGTCTTAAACAAAACATCACCATCGACAGCTATAACTTTGAGGTAGTTAGGGACTTTGTCTACCTGGGTTCCGCTATCAATTCAGACAATGACACCAGCGCTGAAATCAAACGAAGGATAACTCTTGCCAATCGCTGTTTCTTTGGGCTAAGAAGGCAATTGAGTAGCAAAGCCCTCTCTCGAGCAACTAAAGTGTCCATGTATAAGACCCTCATCATCCCAGTCCTGCTGTACGGTGCAGAAGCATGGACCCTGTCAAAGGCGGATGAAAACACTTTAGGCTGCTTCGAGAGGAAAATTCTTCGGACGATTTACGGTCCCGTCTGCATAGACGGAGAGTGGAGGAGGAGATATAACATCGAACTGTACGGGCTGTACAGCGATACCGACCTAGCCAAAAGAGTCAAAACACAACGTCTACGATGGCTGGGTCATCTAGAGCGGATGGACACCAACGCCCCGGCCCGGAAAATCTTCGAATCCACACCGCAGGGACGACGCGGTAGAGGAGCACCGAGACTCAGGTGGCGCACGCAAGTGGAAGGGGACCTCAGCCAACTTCGCGTGCGAAACTGGAGACGGCTAGCTAGAGACAGAGCTGGCTGGCGAAGCTTGTTGGCTGAGGCCCAGGTCCACCCCGGACTGTAGCGCCACCTTAAGTAAGTAAGTACACAAATTCATTTGTCTGCCATCTTTATTTTGTTTCTTACATGTTTTGCTACCTTTTCCACCTATTTAAAAATAGGTGTTCTTTGACGTATTTTCCAGTGCTATGGGACCTCGGGCTATTATTGTATACTTTTCGTAGGGGAGTATACTTTTTCGTAGGGGAGTCTACTATTCTTATATTGAGTAATTTTTTAGTTTTGTCACTTAAAAAAGGGTGGTATAAAGTTTTCCTTAAAATTTTGTTCATATATTTCTTTTTCTTAAAAATGAACTTATAAGCTTATTGTTTTTTAAAGCTCTTCTGTTGGTTAACGTTCATGTGCTTGTAGCTGCGTCAAATTTGGTTGATGTAAAATAAGTTACGATAGTTACAATATAACCATCGTAACATACTTGCTAGCAGCATCATTTTAGTCAGTAAACTAAAGTGTTATCAAGCACATTTAGAACACCTTAAAGTATTTCAAAAATGCTTCAGTTTTTTTTTTTTTATTTCAAAGTTCGGTAATTATTTTAAATTTCTGCATCTTACCCGAACATAGAGGGAAAGATATTAACTTTGACTTTCTTACCATTTTTAAAATTTTAAATACATAAAACAGCAACTTAAATTTTTTTTTTTTTCGTTGGGCCTTTTTTCAATTTTGCAACCAGCTGCGTTCCATTGCCCACTTTTCTTAAATTCTGCGGACATGGATATCTGAGGAAACGACAGATAGGTTAAAAATTTAAGGTTGGAAACGACATTATCGAAACTTTTTAAATGCAGTAAACTTGCGTTATAAGCGCTTCATACTTCAGTCAAATTTAAATTAAATCGTCATTTTCGTTAAAGCAACCTTTAAGAAATCGTTTTCGAAAATATGTTTAACGTTTTCGAACCAAATCTTCGAAGTTCTTAAATATTCGAAGTTTGCTCTACATGAAATTTTGGAAGATTGAATATGCCTGTTGTTTATTTCAAAGCTATACTTTATACCGTTAGGGAGCAAGAGGCGGAGACATACCTTTTTTCTAATTTTTTTTTTTTTAGAAAAAAGGAACTTTTTTTCAGTTCCCATTGGACTTTTTTCCGATAGCGCAACTACCTGCGCTAGCATTGGATGTGTTTTTTTAATTCTATGGCCAACAGTATTTGCGAAAACGGTAAAACAATCTCCTTTTTTATTTCGTTTTTTAAATAGGCTTCGAAAAACATAGGTTTAAAACGGGAATTGAAAATTTTTTAACGCAGTTTGCTTTCATTTAGTACGCTTTGTACTTGAACTTAATATGAATAAGACCGCTTTGACCAATAAGATATTAGAAGAGTTTAGAAAATAGTTTTTAAAAATGCTTTTCTGTTTTTGAGTTAAGTCTCAGAAGATTTTAAAACTTTAAAATTATAGTTTTCCTTAAAATTTTGAATAATTTCTGATACGTGTGATTTTTTTCATATAATTTGTCCAAATAAGACCGGGGATAAGGGGGGGGGGGGGGTGCCACACGTTTTTTTTATCAATTTTTGTGATTTTTTTCGAAAATGCGTTTAAACGGCAGTATTAAAATTTTTTCTGAAAAATGTGATTAAAGCATTTGATTAACCTTGCTCAAAACACTTTAAAAAAGGTCACCCATTTTTAAAAAATTGATTTTTTTTCGGTAAAGTTCAGTATCTACTTAACTTATTTTTCGCTCTTCTTGTTTTTGGCAGTTTATCATCTTAAAAAAAAAGTACTGAAAAACATTTAGTTCATTTTCCCATGAAAATGAACTTCTGTTTTAAAAAAATTGCCCTCGTTGGACTCTCTGAACATTTCCGGAGTTTAAAAGCACACCAAATTTTGTTTTTCTACGACTTACCGTTAAGATGTTATAACACGATTGCACGAACGGACGGACGGACGGACAACGTAGCGATACCATAAGAGGTGCTTTTTCCATTTGGACGGCCCGCTAAAAATCATTTCACACAAAGGGACAAAGACGAAGGTCATCGCCGACGGCAGCACGGAAGTACATTTAGACGAACAAAGAGGACGCAAATTGTAGCAAATCATCAAATTTTCACTTGAGTCATAGACTAAAGATTAATTCTTTGAATTTAATAAATTTAAATAATTAAATATATCAACTTACAAAAAAATGATTAGGGTTTAATTCAAAATTAATTAAAACTTTATTAAAACATAATGAAACGACTAGCTTTTTAGTCGCTTAAGAAAGTTGCAAAACTGCGAAGAAAAATTCCGTCAAATAAAAGAGCGATTTCTTTAACTTAAACTTTAAATTTATTAAGTATTTTCCGGTGGGTTGATAAAATTATAAGCGACTTGTTGCTACGTTGGCAAATTAAAATGGACTGTGTGTCCTACATATCTTCGAGCCCCTTTTATACGGCCGCCCACAGCCATTGTCGCATAATGTTCAATGCCGCTAACGCTTCTTAAGCACTGATAACGCAGCTGCATGTTGACAAATGGTTTTTCTTCTCGGTCCCAACAACCGCTGCTTCACTGCTACCGTCGATGATGCAGGATTCGTGGGTGCTAAGGGCGAACGCAGTGCTTATGAGTGGTGTTCTCGGTCGCAGGTACCGCTTCTTGGGAACGACGATGGTGATGAATCGAGTGCGAGTCGGTTGACTTGTATGTAATGCCTTGTATTTGTCGCTCCCAACTACCGCTACCCATGAACGATCATGGGTGATGATGTTGGCTGCGGCGCATGATGAGTGCCAATCTCGGTCTCAACCCCCGTTGGTTTTGGAGCGAGCAGTGATGTGATGGTGTTTTACGAGTTGCGATGATAAGGCCTTGACACTGGCGTTGCGAAAGCATGGATATGGTGCGTGCGATCGATGGTGCGATGTGGACGATGGTGCGAAGTGTATATTTGTTGTTGTCTATGCTGCAATGATAACGCAAGTGGACTTGGCATAGGGTAATGTGGGGTTAATTGAGCAGCAACACATAATTAACGCTCGATCGAAGACAAATTAAAATCAAAGCTTACTTAACTAAGAACTTAATTTAAACTTAATTTACTATGGCTACATATGGAGAACTGCATATAGGGCTTCTTGCCAAGAGTCTACGTGATGCTGAAGCATTTAGGATTGCAGATATCTCCAAGCGGACGTTAACATATGCCAAGAGCCGATCGTCGGTTCTGAAGACGGATATTTCGCTGGCTAGAGGATAACACGAGGACATTTTCAGTAAGAAAAAACTGGAAAATTAAAAACCATAAAATTAATGACGCTTACCTGGACTACAACGCAGATTTGCTGAGTGTTCCAGATGCAGCAGGAGAGTCCAAGAAAGAAGCTGATAGTGTTCCCTTAGTGATGTGTCTACTCCAGCGGTTGGATCGAAGCAAAGTCTTCCCCTTCCGGTGTTGAAACATCCGTAATTTTCCAGATCTTATTCCAAATGGAGGTTATTCCACGAATTCTTCCTTTCAGCCATTCATTCTGATGACGAGATCAGTGATCTTCACAAGCTGCATCGCTTAAAATCTTGTTTGTCCAATGAAGCGGAATGCCGTTTTGCAACACCAGTCACTTGAGGCAGGTAATAACACGAAAGCGTAGGAGTTACTAAAAGGTAAATACGACAACAAGCGTGTCTTAATTCACTTTGAATTTAAACTCTTATTTAACCTCTTTTATTGAACTAAAGCGTAATCGGCAAGGAATCTGTCAACGGCCTCGTTGCTAGTACGGAAATTAATCTTTTATGGTAGAAATTTCTCCGAATACAATCTACTATTCGTCTTCAAAGTGCGTAGTTCGTGATGTTTGAGACTGCCGTTAGCACCTTCCTCTGTTATGGGTACCAGGTTTTTGGATTTGCGTATTTTGTCGTTTTTGAAATGCTTAAGTTTTTCAAATGCCTTTTTTGAACTTCCTTAATCGACATTTCTTAAGGGTGTTGCAGGTCCGTGTCCAACATCCAAAGGAAAATGATGACCTATGCTCAAAAACATACAGGGTAACGAGTTTCAAAAAATTGTGAAGATTGCAAAGCTAATTGTAAGAAATAGCTTTGCATACTTAAACTCAAAACGACACAGCATATATGTATATGGTTGTCAAAGTTAGCCCTGGTTCACATCGAGCTCCTCAGCCACTCGTTTTTTTTGTTTTTTTTTTTCTCGATTAAACTAGAAACTACATTTGTTTCTTAAGCCGCGTTGTCACAAGCAACGTAAAACAGGAACAGGAACAGAATCTCATACATTAGCAACTGAAACCAAAATTCGCTGAATGCTTTTTGCGTTGCTAATGTATGAAATTCTGTTTCTGTTCCTTTTGACAACGCATCTTTAAATGTATAGGAAGCTTGAAATTATTTATTCAACAAATGTTCTAGTCTTTTTCCAATTTTCCAATTTTCTTGTAAGAATTATATATGCCATTAATTATGACATATAGTACCTTAATGCTATATGTTATGAATCAATCAAAATCACACCGCTTTGTTGCTTAAAAGCATTAAAATACTTAATAAAATTTTTTGTGCTGAATATAATTTTATCCAATGTTCCACAACTTTCGACGTTGTGCTTTTGCCGCTTAAATTGTAGCCCCAAGTTGTTGAAATGAACTGGCGACTCCAACTCTTCCACAATATGGATTCAGTTCAAGTTCAAAATTTCTTTGAAATTTTCGGCTCTGACCATTTTACGTATTGCCAGTCTTTGGATTTGTTAATTAATATGCTAACTTCTACTTGGTGAACTTTTCAATAAACTCCCACCAAAGGCAGAAAGCCCAACTAGCTTGTGAATGCTTTAACATTGTCGATCGTAAATCTCTTTCAAAGTGTTACGTTACCGAAATGCTTGCTTGGCTCCTGCAAACTTATGTTTCAAAAAGGGCAAGCTAGAACTGGCATTTTTACTTTGTTAGGTTCGTCATTTCTATTATAAAGGTGAAAAAGTCTTTTATTATATTTAATATTTCTTTTTTTTATTGCAAGTACACTCTATACGTTTTTATTCAGTCATATTGCAAATATGAGGAAACATGAAAATTAATAACGATGGTAAAAAATGTTTTCACTTTGAAGTGTGCTGATGAGCTTTTTTGCCCTGTTTTATCCTTGTGAAATTATAAAGAAATATGTGCAAACATGTCTCATCATTAAATTTTTTCATTAATTAAAGGACAACGGGGCGTATGTGTAACTTTTTTTCTGTACTTTGCTGCACTGCAATAAGAAAGTATGGCGTGCAACATAGTACTACAACGTGTGGGTGCGAATATTTTTTATCGGTGCCCTAACAAAATTCAATCTTCATCATCATCTTTCGGTTTAAGAATTTTCACTATCCCTGCTACCATTGTTACTTCCGGTACGGAAAGTTTTGCGTCTTTTTGAAAATCACAACGACGTTGAACCTGCAACCAAGTACGCATGGGGTTCAAGGAAATTGGCGTTTGCAACCACATTGAATAGTCGATTTTAAGGGATCCGGTCAGGAGCTGAAGACATAAAGATTTATAGGGTTTATCTTTATATTGGCGTTGGATGAACTTACCTGGTCGAAGGGTGTGTTTCCTATGAAAAACATGGAACGTAAGATTGATGGCTTTGTTTCGGTAATATTCTGGCCTTTTATGGCTTGAAATTCACTGGGTTCACTGTCGGTGACACCTAGCTGTTCAAATAGCCAGTCTTCGTTATTTTTAATATAGGTGTAAGCCACCTGTAAAAAAACTTTACTTCGTTCAAAAAACATAATTGGCCATTGAGTAAGTAAATATATTTATGTAAAAACAAAACATAAAACATAAGTTCAAAAATTATAAATTTTTCTAAGCTTTTTCTTTAATTATACATGTGTGCAAATCACTCTATACATCTATAAATTGTTTTGCAGAGGACTAGAAATGATTTAATTACAAATGAGTAATGAAACCAATTCGCTAACATCCATTTGAGGGCGCGTTATGACGTATGCGATCAAATTGTTTGAAGAGGATTAACTAAAGAACTTTTGATGACATGTTTTTCTCGTTCATCAAATTCTGTAATTTATGCAAAGAATTTGGAAATCCTGAATTTTCCATACACAATTATGACCCCAACCCGATTTTGGTTTGGTTCAGGGACGATTTAGATATTAGTTGCAGAACACTTATCATCACAGAGGATCAAAAATTAATCTTTTATGTGACTTTCGAAATATAGCCAAAAAAAATACCTTTAAAGACTGCTTTCCAATGCTCTCTGTCAAAATATCACTTGCCAGTACCTCAGCAACAAAATCCGCAGATCCCACATCCAGTTCCAATGGATAATCAACCGGTGGACTATTTGTACATCTCTCCTCGGCCTGGTCCTCAGCTTTTGGTGTATTTGCATCGCTGTACCACTCATCCGACATAAAATCAACTTCAACGCACAAACTGCTCTTAGCATGCTGCAAAAATATTTCAATTTGTTTCGTATGCTTATCATCCTCGTCTAAGCAGCAAATAGCTTCCGAAAGTGAGTAGCATATTGTTGCCTTGGAATCATCTTTTTCTGAAAACAATTCATCATAATTATCTCAATCTCTTTGTGTGGATAGATACACAGAAACAAGGACAAAAAATAATAATTACTCTTCTCGAACTCCTCGGCAGTTTTAATCAACTCCGTGTACAGGGCAGCATAGACAACCTGCAGTAGAACAGATTCACCTGAAATGGGGAACTCCTTTAAAATAGCTTTGAGTTCAGCTGAAATGTATCCGTGCAGGAGGCACTTATACACTTACCTAATGGCTTTGTAGAAACAGATATTATGTCTTGTAGCATTGCTGTGACCTTATACAATCCATCCGGTATGCATTCCACCAGTTCGGTTAAACCTGTCAGCGAGAGTGCCATTGCTTGGTACATGCTGGCACCAGTTTCAACCTCATATGTTAGCATGTCAACGACACAACGAAGTGCAGGATATACGAGGTGCATTATCGCCTCCAACCAAGGTGGACGTTTTTGATTCCATACCTTAAGGGAATTTCAATCAAAAACTAAACCACTCATCATCATCTCTGAGTAAGTGAATTTCTTAACTTACTTGACGTTTATCGAGACAATCGCACCAATTTGGCGGGCATTTTTCTAGAGCGCTTATTAAACAAACTTTGATGTCAGCTGCCTTGCCAATGGAAACAAGGATGTAGGTTAGTGAGAACACAATCTGACAATTTGTTTGTCCAACCGGATCTGAAAAAGTTTCTTAGGAATAGATTAATTCATATAAGAATGTAGCACTGCCTTACCAACTTCATCGGCTATAAGACTAGCAGCATTGAAACACTCACGACTGCACAAAAATGCTTTACAGTTTTCATAAACATTCGGTTCAACCAAAGAGCATTTGGCAATATTTTTGAAATTTTCTGGAGCTGGCAGGGATCCCATTAAGTGAGGCAAAATGATTGAGCACAGCTTGCCGTTTCGCATAAGAAGTACCTTGAAACACAAGTTTTAGCTCTAAACAAAATGTAATGATTTTTTGTAATTTAATTTGTCATTGAACCCAGAATGACCTGTGTTCAATATGATCTGTCCCAAACATGATTTATGATCAATATGACCTATGATGCGTTCAAGGATCAATATGAATTATGATCGATATGATCTATTATCAAAAGATCTAGAAGCGACCTGCGACTTAAGAAAACCTCCCAAGTAAAAGCCTAACTTTGTATAAGCCTAACTCTCACAGCACGTAAGAAAACGATGTTCGGAGATCGTTCGTGCAAAATGTCCACTGTTGTATGTAGCGCTGTCAATGTCATTCAATTCAGGCCAAAAGAAATAGCTTATCATTAACTGAAAGCGCTCTCTGTCCATGGTGATGTGCTGTTCAGATTGCGACGTTCCAAGAAGTATGAATCGGTGAAACTGTCAACCTGATTTTCACGCCAAAAAGTCACTTTCTATGCCCCTAATGTTAGTTATAAAGTTAACCCAATCGACAGATGTAGCTTCGTCGATATTGCCGTAGCCACCTGTTGAAAGTTAGAAATCCCTATTAAAAAATGCTTTATAAAAAAAACACAACACCTTTTTTGCAAAGTTATTCAAGAAAATGAGGAAAGATTCGCTTAGTTAGTATGGCTAATTTTATTTAAGGAACAAATGCTGAAAAGAGCTAAAAGTGCAAGGCACAATAATTGTAACGCGGGGCCAGCGGCGGTTGATGCCTATTTCAATGTATTGCGTCAATTGTAATTTTGTTTGACGTAGTCAATATTTACAGTTTTACTTAGGCATGTAAAGCGGGGGAGTTATTGACTTAGGGTTTAATCGAAAATGCATCAAGCGCACGTTAAACGGTTTTCGCTAATCGATCAACACCACAATAGCCTTAAGTTAGTGTACTCTAATATCAAAATACATCGAACCCTACCTCAGTGCCGCCAAACTCTTTTGATGTCTGCAATAGACTTAGTAACAGATTCGATAATAGAGCTTGTGTGTTTCTCACGAGCTGTCAAAATTCCGCATCAAACCTCTCACTGGATTGGAACTGGCTTAAGCTAACAAACATTAACGAAAACCTAACGAAAAGCCTATAATGGTCATGGAATACGAATTGTGTGTAATGGGACATCTTTATAAGCCGACTTAAGCTCACACAAGTCTATACTATGGTTAGGCCTCAATCGCTGAACATGAAAGACCCTTTTAGTACAATGTTAATTTTTTTTCCGTGGGTAGGAAAAACCTTCATAGGCTCTACGAGGGCCGGCCGCGCGTGCTCATAGTAGTATGAGATTCTTACTCACTAAAAAACCTCCCATTTTCCATCAGACTACGACTAAGTTTCCTTAACAAGTAGTTCAAGCTTCTGTAGTTATCGCGTGTGGCAGGCTGCCTTCCAACGAAGGCACCTACAATACCGTCAATGTATGCGGTTTCATCTTATGCTGCTATTTTCAACGGTCTCACTCGTTTTGTCTGTTCCAAAGTTCGGATAATTTCATTGTTGCAATGTCCGCGAAGTCGGGTTCTAAGTTTGCAAGCAAAGTTTGTTACCTCATCAGTCACGGTTGCGATTCCAAGATCTCGGTGTAGATCGCTATTTCTTATGTACCATGGCGCATTAACGATTGCTCTGAGTGTCTTATTTTGAAAAGTTTCTTAAATAGACATCTTGCTTGGTTTAGTACAACCCCAGAGTTGTATACCGTACGTCCAAGTTGGTTTTAGCACTTGCTTATACAAAAGCAGTTTGTTATATACGCTTAGTTTCGAAAATCTTCCGATAAGCCAATTCATTTCTCTTAACTTGATTTCGAGCTCGTCGCGTTTCTTTTTAACGTGCGGCTTCCATTTAAGTTTTGCGTCTAGAGTCATTCCTAGACATTTCGCTTCATTTGAGTACGGGATTTGTACGGAGTTAATGAATAAAGGTTTGTTGTTTATCTTTTTATAAGTAAAGTTAACATGCGTTGACTTAGTCTCGTTAAGGACGACTCGCCAGCTCTTCGTCCAGTCGCATATTTTGTCTAAAGCGCGCTGAAGTTTCCCTGTTGATAATTCAACTGTCGTATCAATAGCGAGAATAGCAGTGTCGTCAGCGAACGTAGCTGAAATTGTTCCGTCATCGTGGGGTATGTCTCTTGTATAAATCAAAAATAATATTGGGCCGAGAACGCTTCCTTGCGGGACACCGGCATTTATCTCCTTGAATTCCGAGTACTCATTTTCGTACCTTACGCGAAAGATTCTGTCTTCAAGGTAAGACTCTAAGATTCTATAGAGTTTTTCTGGAAAGTTTAGCCTTAACTTGTACTTCAGGCCTTCGTGCCACACCTTGTCGAAGGCTTGCGATACGTCGAGAAAAGTGCTAGTGCATATCTTTTTCGTTTCCAGGGCTTTTTCGATTTCGCTTGTTCTTCGATAGACCTGGTCGATTGTTGAATGCTTTTTCCTAAATCCGAATCGGTGATCTGGAATCAATCGTCTTTCTTCAATGATTGGTTGCAACCTTTTAAGCAACAGTTTCTCGAACACCTTAGATATTATCGGCAGTAGCGAAATAGGTCTGTATGACTTTTTGTCGTTCGGACATTTTCCTGGTTTCGGAACCATTATGACCTCGGCCACTTTTCATTGCCTTAGAACGTATAAAACTCGCATGGAAGCGTTAATGATATAGAGTAGCTTGACCAAAGCTTTTTTCGGTAGCTCCTTTATTTCGCTAGTAATAAAGTCGTAGCCAGGGGCTTTGTTGTTTTTCAGATTATTTATCGTTTGCCGAAGTTCAGCCAATGACACGGTTTTTATTCTAAAATTATCTTGTGCCGCATAAGGATTGAGCTCCTCAACCAACGGTTCCCCGTCAAACGGTTTGAATGTTTCTTCTAGGTAATCTGCAAATAAATCCGCTTTTTCTTTGTCTTCTCTTGCCCATTCGCCGTTGGCTTCTCTTAATGGCGCAGAGTGTGCTATAGGCTTCTTAACGGACTTGACTGCTTTCCAAAGAGAGTAGTTCGAACCTTTATCGGCAGTCAAACTTTCGAGGTAAGCAGTAGTCTTGCGAGTTTTAAAGTCGTGCTGAAAAAAAAGTGCTGAAAGATTCCCTCTTTGCTGATAAAATGATATTTAAGACTCTACCTGTGATCTATTTATTTAATAAAGCTGCGAAGCGTCAACCTTAACTAGAATGAACAACTAAGAATTAAAAAAATGGAGTTAGATTCCTACCACAATACCTAGTTGTTCTTTCAATAGGTTTAACCACAACACTTTAGGTAAAAAAGTTTTGGAAAAGCTAAAAAAATTAGCGTTATTAACTTATGTGTGCGTTTTAACGTTTCGATAATAGTGTAGTATTTTTGCCTGTGGTTCGTAGAATAAAACTCAATTTGAGTCTAATTAATTAATTAGATTATTTATCGTTTGACGAAGTTCAGCCAATGACACGGTTTTTATTCTATAACTATCTTGCACCGCATAAGGATTGAGCTCCTCGACCAACGGTTCCCCGTCAAACGGTTTGAATGTTTCTTCTAGGTAATCTGCAAATAAATCCGCTTTTTCTTTGTCTTCTCTTGCCCATTCGCCGTTGGCTTCTCTTAATGGCGCAGAGTGTGCTATAGGCTTCTTAACGGACTTGACTGCTTTCCAAAGAGAGTAGTTCGAACCTTTATCGGCAGTCAAACTTTCGAGGTAAGCAGTAGTCTTGCGAGTTTTAAAGTCGTGCTGAAAAAAAAGTACTGAAAGATTCCCTCTTTGCTGATAAAATGATATTTAAGACTCTACCTGTGATCTATTTATTTAATAAAGCTGCGAAGCGTCAACCTTAACTAGAATGAACAACTAAGAATTAAAAAAATGGAGTTAGATTCCTACCACAATACCTAGTTGTTCTTTCAATAGGTTTAACCACAACACTTTAGGTAAAAAAGTTTTGGAAAAGCTAAAAAAATTAGCGTTATTAACTTATGTGTGCGTTTTAACGTTTCGATAATAGTGTAGTATTTTTGCCTGTGGTTCGTAGAATAAAACTCAATTTGAGTTTCTTTACACAAATTAACAACACTTTATTTTAATGCAATCACTTTTTACTCTATGTCTCGAGTCTCGATGTTCACAACTCAACAATTCCAAATAACTGTAACTATCAGGGTCAAATATCCACAAATGAATCGGCTCTTCAAATCTTTTTGAAGTATTTTTGCAGTAGAGAGGAAAATTTCGATATCGAAATTCGAATATCAATGTCATTCATACAATTTTTTTGATAGGAATCTCAAAACAAAGTTATTTTCAAATTATATTTGCCTATAACAACTATAACTATAAATAGCGCCTTTAAGGTAGCAATAAAAATTTGCACATCGCAGTACAAGTAAGAATTTTATTAATAATACTTGCACTCCATTTTCCATTTAATTCAAAGCAGCGTGTACTTAAGTTGTGGAGGTATAAATATTAGCCGAATGATAATGTACAAAACAAAATTTAGAAATATAATGAAAAATGCTTGAGGAAATCTATATGAGCATTTTATGGAGCATGATTCATGAACATAACGACAAAACATTTATTTAACTAATTTAATTTTAACGATTTTTTCTTTTTTTCCAATACATCAGTGATAGGTTTTTACTTTCTTCGAAAAGGTTCAACTATTTTAAATATAACATAGGATACGACTTAGAAATTTACTCACTTACCCTCACCAAATATGACCAATCAGCTGCAGGAAAAGCCAGTAGCACTTTTAGTTCCAATGCAATTGCAGTATTTGTATTCAATTTCGAAAACTCTGTCACCCATTGACAGCAGTGGTCCTTTGGAAAAAGTCTAGGCAGAGCAAATATAATCCAAGCACTTGGTAGGCCTTGACGTGATTTCATCATTTCCATATGGTCCAACCCCTTGCGAAAGACCTGAGTGGAACATCATTTTCATATCATGCGTATGTATGAACACTTGTGCCCAACATGCAAATATGTACAACCTTTGAAAGCACCCCTAGAGGTGCACCCCGCAGCAAGAGACAATAAAAGAGCTCCCGGCACTTGGCATGAATATCCCGTATAATGATGCTCTGGTTAGTAATATCAAGTCCTGTTTAATATAAATAAAAAAAAATTATATTTGCATGCATGCATAGTTGTGTGTGGCATTCAGTGGGAGTGACTTACCCAAATATGCCTCTCCGCTTTCGCTCACGTGTGGCAGCAGCTCAGCAATACAAAGCAGCAAGTTGCATATGTCAACCAGATGCAATTGAGCCCGAGCCGTGCCAGTTACTATCTGTTTTATTCGAAATGTATATACATAAATTAAATGTTTGTCATTTTAATTAGAAAAAAAAAACATTTCGTCGAGTAGTTGACGTACATGCGAATAGCGAATTGTTAGAACCGTAAGTGTCTCATTAAGGATCCCAGAAAATATACGCTGGGCCATTTTGGGTGGCACCGAATTCCATAGATCGTCCTTGATACCTCTCATGTAGTGCCACCACATTTGGATTGTATACGAACCCCTTTCGGATTCATAAAACGGTTGTGTGTCCTCCCAAAATAGGCAGTCAGCATCCTGAATTACGTACAACAAAAGAAGTCGACAGTGCAGGTCAAGAAGGCGCTCAGCTAGTGCTTCTGCCATTTGGGAGAATTGCTTGTGGGATAACTTTTTTTGTGAAGTTTTTGAAATTCGTATCATTATACCTTTTTCGATGTAAGATTTTTTAAGCATCTCACCTTAAGTGATCCACCCTTATCATCACCTCGCGGAGGACAATGTATGGTCGTAGCAGCAGTTAGATAAATTTTCAAGCAGTTTCTTATCAAGGCTGCTGCTCCAATTGTCGCCGTAAGTACGGATAGGTCAGCGTGATCTAATGACTCTTGAGTTAAAATATGAAGATGTTCCAACAGCAAATCTGCTGATTTAGTTACCAAGTTTACGAATTTGTCAGGGTCGGAGTTTTTCACAACGACTGTGGCGGGCTATAAAGGGTTTATTTTTGAAAGGTAAAAACAAAATTAACTTTGTATGGGTTTGATATCAGGGCCGATCCCAAATAAATATAAGCAATGATACGTTCGGTTAGCTTTTAAGTTAAAATAAAGGGTTTAATGTGTGCGAAGAATAATTTATCTGATTTAACTATAATTGATTTTGTTTTTCAATGTTGTTACAACCTACATCATCTTCTCCCTCTTCGTGTTCTGAATAGAGTAATCCGGAATGCTTGCGATAGGCGGCAAAGTACTCTTCCTCCCACCTTAAAATAATAATTCAAATAAAAACAAAACAATTTTTCCTTTTAACTGTTTTTTTTTTTTTTGTAAATCTACGAACGACTTATTTATGATTACCATATAACAATTTTGATTGAAGCGAATGAAGCATATCGCGGGAAGTCTAATTTCCCTCCCACAACTCCGGAACAAATCGGTTCTTGAAGTACCCTTTGGTGTTGCTGAAAAACCCGATGTAATAGTTTGGTCTTAAAAAGGCTTAAGGATTTCAGAATCCTGCTAGATTACCTGATAGTACTGCATATCTCTTTGCAGAAGAATTGGAACTCTGTCCATTAAATTTCCCTCTTCCATCACCTCCATTGTTAAATATTTTTTTAGTTTTTCCTACGACTGGATAGTAAAAAGTTCTTTTAATTTGATGCCTTCTGATTCCGTTATTGATTTAACAGCTTGCGGGTATTTTAGGTCTGGCGGCTTCTTAGCAACACTACATTATTTGAAGGTGATAGGTTCATTGAGTACTCCTTTCAGTGTCTAAACAATGTCACAAAAAAATGTGTTGAAAATCCAGACTTGGGTTCGAAGAGAAACTTAAGTAAGTACCCGTACCCGAAATGACCCCACTCCCACATAACAGGACTGTTGTAGGTGTGTCTACGGGCGGACTCAAACTTCAACTGAAGTAGGATTTTCTCCTCAACTACCAGTCTTTATTTCTTTATCTTAAAAATTAAGGCCTACAATTTTTTTTCAAAGGGACGGACTGCCGTGGCCTAATCAATTCTCCCCTTGGTCTTGACTATAACCCTAAAGGTCTGTACGATGGTTATTTTTTCATGCGTAACAAACTATAAATTAAGCTAAATACACCCTGGGCTTAGTATAGAAAACTATAGAGCATTATAATTAGGTTCGAAGGTCTATAGAAAACTTTATAGACTCAGCTAAATTGTTGAACACTTGAAAAAGACTGAACGTGTTGAATTTTTTTTGGTCTGAACCGAGACCAGAATGCATAGCCTAAGCTGAAACTGTTCAGCTGCAAATGAAGCTGAAGTTGAATGAGAATTAAGTTATGAACACGTTTAAGAGAGCGAACTTAAGTTAGTAGCTAAAACAGGCAGACAAGTTGCAATTATTCAAATTCACGCATGACGTATGTCAAACTTTTTCGTCTATTGAGGAATGGTGGATAATGGATGAATATGTGAATATATGAAATAGACCTGCACCAACGTCAATACCAAAAATTTTGACTGTGCTAGACGCAGAAAAGTTTTCTGAATTGGCAAAAACACCCATAAGCAATACCCATAAAGTTCTTTTATTGCTTAAGTATGACTTTTTCCACCTCAGTTTTTGTTTATTTTTTCCATCCAGCTAACAAGTAAATCAAAACCGGATGATAAACTAGGGAAGTTTTTGAAAGTTGACGTTGTTGCAGGTCTCTACATATCCCTCTATTCTCCACCGGGGATTGCTTTCAATTGCCAATAGTTACCAAAACTTTAACGAATACACGTCTTGCTTTTAATTCCTGAACGAAAAATATTCAAAAAGTGTTTGTGTTGAATCGGGAATTCTTTTTCTCTGTCCTCTTATTATTTTACTCGTTACGCATTTTTAGAAGATGCATTGTGTTTCATACATTAAGACGAGTACAGGCCGAATTGACCATTAACTTACTCACCAAACACACCCACCCAGTCAGCTGACAGCTGACAGCAAACTGACATTCAATATTGAGATTTCCACTCCAGTGAAAAAGTTCCAGTGGCAAATAACTAAAAGAATTTATAATGAAATTCAATGACTTGGTCCACTTATCATGAAGTTATCATGAATGAAAGAATATAAAGAAAGATTACCTTATGTTGTGACATTTGTTGGCCAGACCTAATCCGTTTTTTATAAACTCCGATGACGAGGCTGCGCTATGTATGAACTTCTCAAAATGGTGTAAACTTAATGTTCTGTGACTTATGCTAAGTAATAATGTAATAAGTAATTACATCAGATAATTTTTTTTTATTATTACCCTTAAAATACGTATCACATCGCGAGGGGAAAGAATTTGGGGATAGAAAAAATAGAAGAAGAAAACGATTCTCTATCAAACACAAACGCTGATGAGCCAAACATCAAACCCTTGCACAGAAACACCAAAGCTCACTCCCGCAAGTGTTATGCCTTTACGGAGAAAAGCAATAGTATAACCATATTTAGTGTTGAATTATTGAATAGTTTATTTATTGTGGTGTAATAGCTACATCTTCACACCAGATAATCATCTTCACATCAGATAATTTTTTTTTATTATTACCCTTAAAATACGTATCACATCGCGAGGGGAAAGAATTTGGGGATAGAAAAAATAGAAGAAGAAAACGATTCTCTATCAAACACAAACGCTGATGAGCCAAACATCAAACCCTTGCACAGAAACACCAAAGCTCACTCCCGCAAGTGTTATGCCTTTACGGAGAAAAGCAATAGTATAACCATATTTAGTGTTGAATTATTGAATAGTTTATTTATTGTGGTGTGATAGCTACATCTTCATGCGACTTGAAGATGTGACAGTTTCAAATGGTTGTTAATCTTCGAATTGTGAGCTTAGAAAAAATCGAAAGCTGGCTAAACTAAAAAAAAAAAACTTTGAATTCTAAGGTGGTGAAGTTGAAACAATTGTAATTTGAATTTGAATGAGTTGTGTTTTTTATAAATAACGGTTTCATTGATTAAACGAAAAATCTAGAAGCGTCTGTCTCAGAATGAGCGGCATCCTGGTCGGCGTCTGCTATCCAGGTTGGGGTCGGCCGGTACTTAAACACTTTTTTCTCTTCCAATACGCAAAAAGAATGGACAGCAATTAGATGTATGCCAGATGCATTTATACTTTTCTCCCCAAAGGCATAACAATTGCGGTGGTAAGCTTTGGCGTTTCTGTGCAGAGTTTTCATGTTCCGTACTGGCTGATCAGCACTTGCGTGTTGGATGGAGAATTACCTTTCTCTTCTGCCTTTTCTATCCTTAAATTCTTTCCATTTGCGATACGCTGCGCATATTAAGGGCAGTCATAACCCCTTTGATCGCGAGTTTATTATACAAAAAAAAAAAGCTAACCGCACCATTGCTTTTATTGCCGAACAACACATTGGCTATTGAAAAGCCATACAAATGAAAATTGAAAGTGAAATTTAAAAGTGAAAAATTACAACAATTTACAATTCTACAAACACTATAATAATGGCTGAAACTGTGTTTATTTCAAACACTGCCAAGGGAGCATCATCAGGCGTTTTTTATTATAATGACGCTTACATTAAGTGAAAACTCTTCTCAACTCGGAAACCGTACGAAGAGCTTTCACTTAATGTTAGGAATGATAGGGACTTGTCCTATCACAAATAATGTCGTTCCAAGATTACATACTTTTTATTTGAGATCTAAGTCAGGATTATTTTTTTTATTTTTTTGCGTAATACTATGTCTCCACCGGCAATAAAAAGAGGATTTACAGGAGACGATTAAAAATAAACCCCAAAGTGACCACACCGGACAAATATAGGATTAATTTGACTTGCACACTGATTTTCTATCATATTGGCTCTTAAAAGAGAGTGGCGATGTCCTTTCCAACATCGGAACAAAAAAAATCCGTTGCAAAAATCATAACAGAAAACGTATTTGTGATAGATCCGTCGTACAGGGACAGGTTCAGTTTCCTTTCTTGATTTTCAAACTAGCTATAACAAAGGTGCGTAAAGATTGTGAATAGGGTGAAAGGAATTTATGAAAGGATTTATTTTTAATTGCTAGCCGAAAGGATATAACTCGGCAATCCTCTACAAATATATATATTGTAGAGGATTTTATGAAGATTTATATTAATCCCGGACTAGTGTCCGGTGGAGTTATGGTATAAAGGATAATTTTGTTAATTTTTTAAACCTCATTGACGACTGAAAAAGTCAGATTGCGATACCTGGTGGTAAAGCCGTTGCCGTGTATAGGTCTTTACATTTTCCAAAATTGACCGCCAGGGGCATAAATTACTGAATAACTAAATATTCATCTAGCGTCCCTCTTGCCCTCCAACACAGATTTGTTTATGGTTTTTATAAAGACCTCAAAACTTTTATAAAGCTTTAAATTTCCGCATGTCGGTGAATATGTGTAAGAAGATACAACAACAATTAACCTTACGCGATCAGCTGATGCAAAAAAGCTAAAACGGAATTGCGTGGATGAATTGACGAATTTACTCACCTTTGTAAACAAATGTCAGAGAGTGGGTAAATTCATTAATTTCGGCTTCTGTACAAAGCTTTTACATGATCGAAGTTGAATATCGAGTTATTCAGTAATTTATGGCCATGGGTAAACCTTCAATCTGCAATAATTGAAGTAAACATTTTGCATAAAATTTTTGTTCGAATTCTTGCAGTTAGATGGGCAAAAATTAAAGTAAGATTTCCAATGGAATCAATCGTTAGGCTGGCAACTCTTTCCAACTTGGAAGTTGCACAAATTCTGAAATGTCATTTGTCAACAACTGCCGAAAGAAAAACAATTTATTTTTGGGGATTTGTTGTTCAAATTGCATTTTTTTAATTAAAAATTCGCGTTTACAATATATATTTTTACTTACTGCTATCAGATTGATGTTTTCGAAAAGAACTTAATAATTTGTTGATTTGCATTTTTTACACTTAATCTTAGTAATCTAATTAGTTGGACTTACATAAAATTAATTGAGTGGCATGCCTGGCTGTGGTCATTGTGGAAGAAAAGTGCGGTTATAAGTAAATAGAGATTCTAGAACACCAGAGAAACTTCCTGAATGCAATTTTTAAATGAGATATTGTGAACGATTTTGTGGATTTGGACACAGCTCTGAAAATGGGAATTTTTTGCTGGGGCAACACCACCCACGGGGAACTCGGACTAGGAGGCATCGAAGATGAGTTTGTAAGATTGAATGACCCTGTCCTGGTCATTGCAGTTTGTATTTTGTTGATTGTGCTCTTTCAGGTGGTGACCCCGAGACGAATGTCATGGAACCCTGAACAAGAAGTTGTGCAGGCAGCTTGTGGTGCAACTCACACGCTCTTTGTGACAGCCAACGGAAGGGTATTCTCCTGCGGTAACAACGATAGCGGTCAATTAGGACACGAGCTGCCGACCAAGAGGCCACGTATGTCGCTATTTAGTATGTACCACATTTCGCTTCCTTTCAGACCGCTTGCTTGAGCTTTACTTCTTTTGATTTTCTTTTCGTCAATTTTTTTTTCCACGTTATGAAACTATACACATTAATTTTTCGGGTTTAATCGAAGTAGGTAAAAAGTTTGTGTCTAACATGGAGCGATTTGTTTATGAACCCACACCTAGGGATATTTATTGTAGATGTTTAAGACTCATTTTTTTAGTCGGACTAATTCAGCCGGCTTACTCATAAAAGACAGCAAAAATGCAATGTAGCGCTACGCTGTGATCTTCGTTGCCAGGTTAAGAATGAAAATATAAGGTACCTACACGCAGTAAGATACTTTTTATGGAAAATCTTTTCATTTTCATTGAATGCTGTCGTTGACAAAGGCCTTTGTTTAAAACTTATTCATTTTTTAATGATCAGAGCGCCCAAACTTCTGAATCTGAACATTCTTTTTTGGTTCAACGAATGATAAAATTATTTAATCTGCCCTTATTGAGAGGAAAACAGGTTTTTTAAACTTCTTTTGTGTAAAATCATTCTCGATACATTTAATGCGACACAACTGCACTGAAAATCTACACCAAATAACATGTTTACTCTGTCTTGATATTGTTTTGTTTTTTCTTTAAGAACAGAATAAGATCTAGAGAATTAATAAGAATTATGTCCTCAGCTGGCAGAACGTTGCTCACCCGTGATCACGTCTGCATATGATCTTCACAGCTGATGCAACTCTAGCATAAGCTCTGCGTTGTCCCCATTTTACGACTAAATACACAAAGAAATTCGTTTCATATTTATTTAGAGGCCATATCATTTACTGCATTTTATTTTTCTATTAAATATGACATCGAAGCTTTTATTTTCTGGTCTGGTAAGGTGGATACCACGCATCACTGCTCATGGAAGTTATGTCTTATCTACAAGACACTAAGCAAGAAATAACTTTAATCCAAAGTGTTGTTTTTGACTAAAATTCACTTCTTTACAAAGTTTATCATTTAGCCATAAATAACAGTTATGCCCACTCTTTGTCTGTTCCTTGATTTAAGATTTACATCAAGCAAGATGCTTAATAATAAGCATTATCCCGAGTGAAGGAGAAGTGGGCTAATAAGAATGAGCACTCGGCTCACCACACGTCTCGTGAACCTCGGAACAAACTAATTGAATGATGGCTTCCTTGTTTTTGACAAGTTAGTTAACAACCTTCTTATCCTAACGGAAAGATAATATTTATACAAAGCTAATTTGTATTGAAACTTTTACCAACAAACTGTATTGGTATCTCTTTTCAGTTCTATTTTAATTTTGTAAAGTTTTTAAACGCAAACACTTGATAAAAGCTAACGACGATTTCAAATCTCCTCTTTTTCAGAACTGATAACCGTCCTTGAGAACTATGTGATAAAACAAGTATGCTGTGGCGCTAACCACTCGATTGCATTAGACGAATGGGGCCATTTGTTCAGTTGGGGCTTGGACGACTACGGTCAACTGGGTCTTGGTGAAGGTGAAACTCGGCAAACTTTTCCGAAAATCATTAAAAATCTGCTCATGAAGCACATAGTTCAGATTGCCTGCGGAAACAATCATTGTCTAGCACTCTCTAATTGTAAGTTCTTATTGATGTCTGATATTGCCATCCTTGTTTGTACTATCTTTCCAATAAAGGTGGAGAACTCTATGCCTGGGGCTCGAACATATATGGACAATTGGGCTTTGAAAACTCCGATTGCAAGCATGCTTCCAAACCTAGGCTAGTATCTGCATTGAAAGGCATCCCAATTGCATTAATAGCATGTGGAGCGAATCATTCATTTGCTGTGTCCAAATCAGGAGCTGTATTTGGATGGGGTAAAAATGATTGCGGTCAACTTGGACTCAACGATGAGAATTTGAGGCTGCTGCCAACTCAGTTGAGGACATTGCGTAGCTTGGGTGTACGGTATATCGCTTGTGGAGAAGAATTTTCTGTTTTCCTTACGAAAGACGGTGGTGTGTTCACATGTGGTGCTGGTACCTATGGTCAACTGGGTCACGGTAATAGCTGCAACGAAGCTCTGCCCAAAAAAGTGATGGAACTAATGGGAAGCACGATAACACAAGTCGCGTGCGGGCATCGTCATACGTTGGCTTTGGTCCCTTCAAGAGGTAGAGTCTATGGATTTGGACTAGGGTGCTCAGGACAGTTAGGCACTCGCTCAACTAATAATTCATCAGTCCCTCAAGTTGTACTTGGACCATGGGTAACATTTTTCGCCATTCTTAAGTCAAATAATATGTCAAGTTTTTACGCTGTAGGTTTCCCCAAGCGGATCAACTCTGTTGACAAACAATATTAAAGAAGTGGATGCTCTGACAATAAAACAAATATTTTCAGGTGGAGATCATGCTTTGGTTACCACCAATATATTCGGCACGAAAACTCCAGCAGTCGACTATCGTAAATACAAGTAATTTTTTCTCTGACTTTTATATTTTAAAGCACTTACAACCTCTTCCATTTTTCAGCGATGAAACGCAAATCCTTACATTCACCAACGACCTGGCCAGAGACTGTCTACGAGCGGAACAAGAATCTCCTGTAGATATGGATTTATTGGGTGCTGTCGAATCGATTTTTAAAAGTCAGGAGTGTCTAAATGGCTCTTTCCTGTTGGACGATGATCAGCATTTATGTTGTACATCTAAGCACCATGGAGTCGATCTTGCTAAGGCAACTGAGGCATTTGAAAATCTTCGAAAAGCTGAGAACGAAAGCTTAAAGCAAATTGTAAGTAAATTGCTACAGACTCTTTAAAACTGACAAATTCATCGAATTAAATTTAAGATACTGAACTCGATTGTCAATGACGTAATTAGTTCACTCTCGCCATCGCCACCCGATGTGGAAACACTAAGAATCTACTTAACCCTGCCGCTGTATCATGAGTTTGTCAATGCAAAAAACTACTCAACATTACACTCGCAATTCAGCCGGGCAGTGACTGAACTAAAGGATATCCCAAAGAAAATCGTTGCGCAGTGGTGGGCAGCGGCCCCACTCGAGTATTTTGAGCATTTGGTTTCGAACTTTAGAAACGTCGTCAGTTATATTATTAATTTTAAGCTCTCACTCGGCTCTGGAGCTCAAAAAAGAGTATTTTACTCTCTTGTTAAGTTTTTGCCTCGTTTGTACTTACTCTCTTATTACAGGCAGTACCGCAGGAGCCAAGCCTGGTGAGGGCATTGAATTTACTTGTGTTTTTACACAAAATAAATCATTCCCATCGGACCGAGAAGGCCTCTTATGAGATATTTCATTTGCCCGATTTGATGGACCACGTCGACATTCAACAAGACTTTATACAGTGGCACATGGACCAAGGCGTATGAATTTCCCCACTATTTTTCATATCTCATTTCAAATGTTTCCTGTTTTCAGTCGCAAGCATTTAACATTTGCAATTATTCGTTCCTATTTGATGCTATGGTTAAAACTGTTCTTTTACAAACTGATCAAGCAATGCAAATGCATGCAGCGATGCTGAATGCCGCTCCTACGGTAAGGATAAACGGAAGCTTAGGGCGAATAAAAGATTGATGTTTTTTTTTTGTAGGGACTCCTGGCTTTGTTTAACCTCACACCGCAAGCTTCACAGTTTATCGTTCTAAACGTAACTCGCGAGAATTTGGTTCAGGACACTTTACGTGAAATTATGCAGTACAATCAAAGTGATTTGAAGAAACCACTTAAGGTAAGTGTAGTCATATTACTTGAAAATATTTATTTTAAGTTAAAAGCCCAAGTTTTATTGCAACTATGTGCGTTGGAAAAGGAGATTGAGAGTGTTCCTAAGCAATCTCAGATTGTGATTTTGTGCTTTATCGTGCCGTTTTACACTGCATCAAAACCCGAGATGTTGGCCTCTCAACGGGATACGTTCACAAAGCCCTAAGTACTTTCTACGACAACACGCACCTAACGTTCAAAACTTGACAAGATCGGGCTATACCAATTAAATTGATGTGCGAATTCCCAATTTTGAAGTAAGGCTATTTAAAGACGGCCTTCCTAGTAAAGAAATTAAAAACTAAGCAGAGAAAGGCCAAGCGGTCCCATAGAAGCCGAGCCCAGTGAGGTTTTAATTACAGTATACTGAAAAATGAATTTGATCAACAGCTTTGAGGTTCGACGATTCTGAGTAAGCTACAATAGTCTCCGTCTGGCTTAAACCTTTCCAGACCGCAAAATATGTACAAAACTCCGTCTAATTAAAGTTGGCGTTGAAGATACGGTTGTAACATTCCGGATTAGCACAGATCCGGGGCTCTGACAAACTTTTTTTTTACCCTTACTGTGACTACGTATGAACAGATTGATAGTGACGCACCAGAAATGATAAAAAATACGGAGGAAAGAGAAAACGAGAATTAAGTGAAGCAAGTTTAGACGATGTGGGTGCAGTGGTTGGTGTGTAGGGCTACTGTGTTCGAAATCCCAGGTTCGAATCCCGACCGCAATAAAACTGACTGACAATACCTCAGAGTATCATTTGTCGTGAGAGACTTCTTAATTTGCCGTTCGAAATCGGCCCACATACTAGGTCCCCTCCATGCGTGTAAGAACGCTGAGAGGTCAGGCGAGGACTCCTCTAAGCTGTGAGGCCAATATGTTTTAGGTTTTTTGTTTACGTTTAATAACTAAAGTCGAACAAGCGACGAAGACGAGATTCCAGTTTCGAAGCGGAAGCAAGAACGATACCCAAACAAACTGTAGAAACTCAAGTCTGAAACGTACGCGTGGTGTCGCAATTGGTGTGCCGAATAAAGAAGATGGAGTGTGGTGGAAATCTAGAACGAAAAAACGCGCCACTCCTTACATCAGGGAATTCTAGAATGTATCCAGAATCAGGAGAATTCAAATAAGAAACCTTTTTAAACAAGCCAGCAGATAAGGCCCCTCAAAATAAAAGCGTAAAGTGTGAGGGCCCGGAGAGAAGCGAGCGTTAGAACATTAACCCACCGCACCGTCCTTGAGTTGAAAGGCGAGGTTACTAAGAATGACATTACCCAAAACTGCACTTCACTGGTGAGGTGACTGGAGTGACAACCCAGTGGACCCTAGTTTGTTTTTGGGGTTCAACCCATTCACCAACCCATCCAAAGTCAGAAATGATTCGAGAACCTAATTTTTTCTACACCAGGCGGCTATCGATATACTGCTAGCCACGCTTGTGTGTTTGATACTGCGCTAGCTTGCTTTTATTTGTTTATTCAAATGTTTATTCTCTTATAGGAAACCTTAGGAAGAGTTGTCTGTGTATGCCAGAATCATTATAATATTAAGGTTCCTGATTATGCTTGCCTGGCAGTGTTTAAAATTATCATAGATTCAGCCATTACTATAATGTTTGCAGAATTGTGAATTGTTGAAATCTTTTTCCTTCAAGTGGGTTCAGATCAAGTGTTGAGAATTGATCTAGAATTGCCCTTTTATGTGCGTTTCGTTTGGAGTCAAAAAAAATTTGAAGTGGGTATGGGTATGTCAAAACTGACAGATCTAAATTTGAAAACGTTTCTTTGGTGGCAAAAATGAGGGGAAATTAAGGGGAAAACTGACATTTCTCGAATCTGAAATCGCAGAATAAAATCTCGATTTTAAGCAAGATTCATTTTCAGATTTACCAATACCAACAGACTGTGTTGACAGTTCGCTTGTTTACTTCGTGTAAATTTGGAACGGGTTGGTCTTTCTGCAGAAATAATTTTGTTTTGTTTTATAAAATGCTTGTATTGAATAATTGACTAGTGCAAAAGCTTTAATTTCAACATGGGCTTGAAATGGAAAAACTGTATTCATCCAAATCATGTTCTTCGACAGTCACAGGTCGCGGTATTCGTATATTTTTAGGTGAAGAAGCACCCACGACTTTGCCGGATGTTAAACTAAAGCAAGCAGGCTTCGAAATGCGTATGTTATAAGGGACTTGGTGCACAAATGTAGTAGCAAATAATAAAGTTGAGGTTTTTGAATGTAAAAACATAACAATGGCTTATTTTGTTTCTAGTTTCGTCACAAAAAAGAACAGAAAATTTCCCGCAACAAAGCCACAGCAAAATGTAAACAAACTAGGGATGGGAAAAAATTTTCCAGTTGGTACCTAACAAAGTAGGGATGGAAAACAATTTTTTCCATCAATACTAAAACGGAGCAAATGTACTCAGATTAACTTTGCGTTGAAAAAAATAATTTGCCAATTAGAATAAAAGTTTTTAATGGGTAATATTCGTATAGTTCTGCATTTTTACAAAAATAAAATCTCGAATTATCGCTAATTTGAGCAAAATGAGTGCAATCCAGAAGCACTTTCAATTCCTATGCAGAATAAAGCTTGAATTTTTGCTAAAGTAAAAAGTGTATTTCCAGCTAGGTTGGTATGGTATATAGACATCTTCAATGAATTTTTTGAAACCTTGAATGTTTTGAACCTCTTTTTCATCTTGAAAATGAATTTCAAGACATTCAGCTCTTTTCTCGTAAATATATCACATTGAGCAAAAAAAATATTTGTAATAATTTCGTAGTAAAACGGCAGCAACTTTAATTAAAGCATAAGAAGTTCTTTATCGAAACGCCTACAAAGTACTATTTTAAACGTTCGTTAACAGAGTATTTCGGCGTAGTATGATTTCAATACCTTAGATATTTTTGGCGAATGTAAATCAAAGTAAAAATGAAACACCATTTCGCATCGAAGTCTCTCTTTTTGTTGCGCTAACTTATGCGTAACGATTTATTTACGCTTACGCCGCATTGTCATTGTTTTTGTTTTTAAAACAGTCACTTATGGTTATTGTTGCAAAGTGGCGTCAACATATTGCTGAAATAAAAATATTATGGTTAAGTAAATTACCATTTTACCTTGAAGAAAACATAGTTTTTACAAAACATTTTACTTTTACTCCGATTGTACTTTTTTGCTTAACCCGACCCAGTACAATTGTATTGGCCTTCCCACCCTTCAAACAAAACTAAGATATGGCAGGTCTCACCTATTCCCACCTATACTATCACAAAAAATCTCAATTTAATTTTTTGTTTGATTCAACCACGAAAAAATAAAACTTGGTTTTTAATTTACCCGATACCAAAAAAAAACCACATTATTTTCGAAATCGAAAAGGATCAAATCTTTTGAAATCTCTGAAAGAGCAAATCTTTTCTTCAATGAAAAACGCTATTAGACTAAAAAGCGCGTGGGAGCGTGCGCTACACGCATGAGCATGTGTGTGTTTTTTTTTGCGGTGTCGAATTGAATATGTCGCATTAGCGGCAGACCTCCTACTGTGAAGATTTCGTTTTGCGCTAAAAAATTAACATCCAAGGAACTTAATTAAAAAAAAAATCTGAGTGAAATTAGACAGATTAAGTAGCAGTTTATTATACAGTGTCAAATCTAAAATTTTTATAGTTTTATAGTTTATTATTTGTTTTAAAAATCTTATTTAATGTTCCTACTTAATTTATTTATTTTTATGAATAAAAGGTTAATTTTACCTGTTATATGTTTCAAAGGTAAAATTTAAGGACGAAGAAGCCGAAGACGCAGGAGGTGTACGCAAAGAGTTTTTCATGCTTCTTCTAAAAGATATCATTGATCCAAAATATGGAATGTTTAAGGAGTTTGAGGATTCGCGCTCTCTTTGGTTTTCAGACGTTTCCTTCGAATCGGACGATATGTATTTCCTCATTGGCCTCATATGTGGCCTTGCAATATACAATTTTACAATAATCAACTTGCCTTTCCCTTTGGCGCTCTACAAGAAACTACTAAATGAGCCCGTAGATCTCAGCGACTTGCGTGACTTGTCACCGACCTTAGCCAACTCGATGCAAAGTATTTTAGATTATCAAGAGAGCGACTTTGAGAGTGTTTTTGACTTGACATTCGAAATAACAAGGGAAATATACGGAGAGTCGAAAGTGGAACTACTCAAACCAGATGGAGATAAGATTCCAGTTACTCAAGAGAATAAGTAAGTAGCACCAAAACTGGAGGAAGTTTTCGTTAGTATGATCATAAATACATCGTTTTATTTTATTTATTTTGCAATCAGAAAAGAGTTTGTCGATCTCTATGTGGACTTTATATTTAACAAATCCGTTCAAAATAAATTCACCGCGTTTCAAACTGGTTTTATGAAGGTGAGGCTTGCGTTGTTATATCGCTCCGAATTCAACTTAAGTCACTTCTATACTCAAAGGTATGTTGGGGCAGAGTTTTACAAATTTTCAAGCCCCACGAGCTAATGGCTGTTGTTGTGGGCAATGAGGACTATGACTGGCATGCTCTAGAATCGAGTGCAGAGTACAAGCAGGGCTACACCTCAGGCGATGAAACCGTCAGTTCAGAAGTGCCAATAATCACAATAAATATTGAAATAATTTAAACATTTACAGATTCGATGGTTTTGGGAAGTGTTCCATGAGCTGCCAAGCGAAGAGAAAAAGAAATTTCTTATGTTTTTGACTGGCAGTGACCGAATCCCCATTGGAGGAATGAGCAAAATACATGTAAGTTCTAAATGCTTTCTGCTTTCTTTTCACCAAAATTTTAGAGAAACATAGAAAACATTCATAATGTTCAATTATATAACTTGTCAGATTATTATTCAACCGACTAATGATGAAAGATTCCTGCCAGTGGCCCATACGTGCTTCAATCTTTTGGACTTGCCGCGTTACAAAACAAAGGAGCGCTTGAGATTTAAACTTCAGCAGGCGATACAACAAACTCAGGGATTTAGTATAGTGTAAAAATTCAAACATGAATCTTTGTGAGGATGTTTTCTAAAATGCATACGCATTATATTTTACTGTTAAACTGATCAATTTGGCCTTAGCACGGGTTAGTAGTTATTTTGTTGTTTTCTCGAAAGATATAGCAAAATATTTATAAGTTTTGATATAACTAAATAAAATCACTTGTTGAATGACTGAAATCATGCAAAAAATATTGAAATCTTCTCTTTGGTAACTGCCCAAACAAATTTCGGAAATACATGCACTCACGGAGTGATTCAGCGAAAACATCAGCATCGATGGCATGGGTTGCAAATGCCTATTATTAGGTAAACCTAGTGCCTGATGGCTTGCACAGCAAGACCTTAATTATATTTTTCTTGTTCCTAATTTCAGCGACGCAGAATTTTTTGTGCTAGCCTACAACGCGGGAAAGAGAAACTCGTGTGTATAACATCATCATACAGTCTTTATGACGGAGTAGTACCTAGACCGGCTGAACTATTACACGAGGCGAGAAGATAAAGAAGCCTCATGATTGGAGCGAATGTCTATTTGATTATCTTATGCAACTAAACTCATTTTTTATAATAAGGAATCAGATCCCACTTTCTTTACTAAAAATATTCCCCGAATATTACTGTCAACTACTGGACTATATCCAGAGATATGTCGTTCTTCGACCAATGCTTTATACATTAGGTATCGACTTAAAGAATCCGCAAAAATAATATCTTCAGACACTCCTTTGTGTTCCTTTAACACAAAGTTGAAAAGCCATCTCATTTATCTTGCTCCAACTCAGACACAATCACCTTTGGAGTTGAATCAGATGGTGTATAGGGTCACAGACTCAGATACAACAAATGGGTCCAGCCAGAATGATCTAAAAACCCATGGAAACTAGTCAATCATTTTTAGATCATTGTGAAATGCAAATTATGAATATTTTGCATTTCACAATGATCTAAAAAATAGGCGACATTCTCTGAAGAAATCCATTCCGAATTCCAATGTACTTTGCCCGAGGGTGTTGTCACTCTTTGCCCGATCAGCCTGTCCTGATATACGCCTGAAGAGTCTGATATACGCTCACATCAAAACGAACATGGGCAGCAGTCTTTTATCAGTTTCCCGACTCGCATATCGCTCGAGGAAATCGGTAGAGCTCTAATTATTCTAGATCATTAGGAACTCCTTTGAAAATAAGATTTCCTTTAGTATCCTCTCTTGATTTTCAAGGATCTGTCAACAATGGAAGCTTTTTCGGTTGCATTTCGAAAGTTGTAGGGATTTCTGAGCGGGGGAGTTGTCTGAACACCAGGTTGTTCTGCAGGGTTACCATCCATAATCAGTCAGACTTCGTTGTCGCTCACCTGTCAAATGCAAAACAGAAATGTCGGGGATTCGGGTAAGGTCTTTCTCAAATTTTCAATAGAAACTTCCACAGGTGGACCAAAACGAGCGTCAGACACCGATTTATGTTCCCTCTTGCACGGGTTATCTTGCCACTTGGCCACTCTTTTAAGAAAGTCCCTCACTGCAACTCTGCGACAATGGGCTTACACCGAAACTGGTAGCCTAATTTTTTTAAATCAAGATCTCATCGTCATCATATAGGACTCCCATTGTCTAGTCTAAGTTAATGTAGAGGTCGGATAAAGCGTACGGTCATTAAAGATAGCCTTTGTATTCAGACCCCTAAGCTTTTTTTCGGCATTGAGAATATGCGCTCGTTGAAATTAAAGGACTGGCAACATTCTTTGAATTGGTGCCAGTCTAGTTCTTTTCAGCTGCACTCTATTTTTGTTCGAGTTTCTTAAACTCAAAATTGGACACTATGGCTTTTTAAGAAACAAACCTATAAAAATTACGAATTCAATAATAAACAATAAAATGCTTCCAATCAAAGTGCTCTTATCATTTATTATTATCTAGTGAGACATGTGAACACTGCTTCGTTCGCTTCAGTTACCCGAGTCACATTGAAAGGACGTCAACGACCTTTAACGCAATTACTTTCCATCAAAGTCGAATACGACTCCGAAAAACACGACCTGAGTACATAATTGTTAACCTTATTCATTATCTAAAACCCGAATAATCTATAGCTGACTGACTCTATTTTTTGTTATCCATTCCGCAATGATTGTTCCCATTTCGCTTGACGAGCGCAACACGAATGCATGCGCGATCTTCTTGGTATCCAATGTAGCATCCACATTAGGTATGTCTCGCTTAAGTTCTTCATAGTACTTGACGGGCACCCAACCATCAGTGGTGCCGTAGTAAAATTTCAACAAGTTAACATTTTCCTTAATGATCTCGCGATCCAGACCACGAACCTTAGCCATTTCGTCCTTGGCTAGAAACACCACTTTTTCGGTTACAGATGGTTTCGAGTACTTAAGTCCAGTGCCGATGAAGTAAGTGGGAATGGAGAATAGCCAGAAGTAAACATGCAGGCAAAATGTCTTGATTATGAGAGGTAGCTGATGGAAAAACGTTATGAAGAAGCCAAGCACAATGTACGCCGGCAGTGCAATGTTTGTGAACACCCAGCCGTTACTGGATTCGACCATACGTTCTATTGTTGGAAACAGAAGATAGCTCTTCTGCATTCGCCGTTTGACGCTTTCATACTTGAGGAGCTGCAAAATCATCCATGCTCCAATTGAGTGACCCATTAAGTGGATCTTCACTCCCTCCGGGACGAATTTTTCGATGAATTCTAGCTTGTGCTTGACTTGGCCTTCCAAGTCGAACAGCGATTCGTTGCCCGCGAGTGGCGGAACTTCACGAATACTCGTTGCGGGTGGATCGTCGTGACCAAGATGACCTTTGGACAGACACAATGGTTAATAATCAATACGCATTTAGAATTATTTTTAAGAGCATACCTATCACCCAGACTGGAATTTCGCAGTTCATCTGTCTGTAAAGTTTTCCACAAAATTCCGTATAAAATCCTGGCAGTCCTGGATTTCCGGTGATGCAAATTGCAACTTCCTTTACATCGTCCAGGGATTCTTCAATCCATTTACCCCACGTCATTATGTGAGTAGGAACACCACAGATATTAACGTAAGCCTCCTGCATCTTCTTAGAATTTGATAACTTGTTCTCAGTTGGGACAGCAGGGATTTCAACAAATAGTTTTTATTAAAGATATGTAATGGACATAACAAAATAAAAATTATTGACTCAACAAAAACACAGGTCAGTTGCCCTCTCAAACTTTTTTTTCACTACTGGACATTTTTGGTTACGCTTACGTCAACGTCAGTTTGGCAGCCGGTGACGCTTATGTGACGCTTCTGTTTTTACCAGGTATGGCAAAATTGAAGTTTTTTTTTATGCAAACAAATGGACTAGATTAGCTTATGTATATTTCAGATATTAAATATACTAAAAACTGTTGCCATAATCATAAACTGCAAAATAACTACTCTAAAATCAACGTCCGACATTTAACGCCCTTGCCCCCCAACTATAAATTGCTGAATAACTAGATATTTAACTTGCGCTCCTACACCCATTGGTGTAAGAGGAACGTATTTTATAAATCTTTTTTTAAGCTTTCTTAAAGCTTTAAATTTCCGTGCCTGTGAATACATGTAAGAAGATTTAACAAAAATTTACCTTACGCGATCAGCTGACGTAAAAGCTCTAAAACGAAATTGCATGGAAAAGACGAATTGATGAATTTACTCACATTTGTAGCAAATGTCAGAGTATGGGTAAATTCATCAATTTCAGCTTGGGCGAAGCTTTTACATGTCCGAAGTATCACTGAGAGTATCACTTGCCACGAAAACCCTTTCAATTCGCCATTCGTAATCGGCAAAAAAATTGTAGGTCCTTTTCATGTGTGTTAAAACAACTGTAACGCACACAGCATTGATGATTGTAAGAGAGGTCAGGCGATGGTTCTTCTGAGCAGCAAGTGTCAGTTAGTTTCTTAAACCAAAAAAAAAAAAGAAATAAACCCATACTATTACATTACATTTCTTTGCTTGAATGCACTACTGATTTGGCAGGCTTTCATCACTTGACCGCGTTACACAAATTCGTCGAAGCTCGCTTCAATTCTGCATATAAACTCTCTTTTCCTTTCGTGTTTACTTGCCTGCTTGCTGTTTATCAAGCTGCCAAATGGGTAGCGCTAAGAAAGCTAAAATTTGGCTTACTCTCACTACTCCCTACGCTGAATAATTCTCTTTTTAATTAAAATTAAATTCTTAGACAAATCATTACCTTAGCAAAAAACGCATGCACTTTGCCACAAAATACCTATGCACTACCAGCGTTGGCTTACGCGTATTTGTTAAGCGGACGTAAATATTTGTTGATTGTCAGCCCATGTGTGAGTCACCAAACGGGAAACCATGTTTTGTTGAAGCGAGAAGTTCTCGATTTCGTGAGGAATTCTTGCAGGTTTTAATGTAAAACGCTATTGCATTGCTACTCAGCGCTTTTATAGCTGAGCCACAATGAGTACCTTTGTCTTTGTCTGTGTCTGTGTCTCTCATTTAAGCATGCAGGAACACGTATATAGCAACACAATGCTTATCTCGCTGTGTCTCTAATTTTAGGGGGAAAATGAGACGAAACACAGCGACAGACACCAGCCACACATAGTGCCCGGCTTATTATGTATAGGGGTTTGTGAAGTGAGGATAAAATGGGGCAATTTTCAGAAAGCATTTACTTAGAGCATACTTAGATTAGATCTAAGCTTTAGATTAGATTAGACTGCGTCCCTTTTGGGCATTTTTGACGTAAAAAGAAATATATTTGCAGCATTTTTCTTCTTAGGTACGTCAAATATGCCAATATTGCATGCATCGGGCGTCGCCTTAAATGTTTAAATGTAACGAGTCTTACAACCGCCAATAAACAAGCAGAATCGATGCCTTGAGTGGCATTGGTTTTGAATCTTCAAAACGTGAAACTCGAACGCGACATAAAATGTATCAAGTACCGACGAAGCCCAAGCAAATATATTACAATGCTAAACGATTTGCTTTCGTAAGAATAGGAACGCAAAAAGCATTCAGGGAATTTAGGTTTCAGTTGCTTATGTTTGGGATTCCGTTTCTGTTCCTGCTTTACGTTGCTTGTGACGGCTTAAAATGGGCTAAGAAAGTAAAGAAATAGCCAGGGCAGAGAATGACTTAAGATCCGGATTTCCGAATAATGGCTTTCGGGCTCAAAATTTATTATTTAATTTTTTTTTTTCATAATGGTAGGCAGACATCAAGTAGACAGAGACAACCTAACGTAACTCCAGATACTAAGTGTCCTTCATTCTGTAGTGAAGTATAGTTTCGAATTTTGCTACTCTGAAAGAAAAAATAAATGGTTGAAGAAACGAGTTCGTACGAAAGTGCGCATTTCTTATTAATAATTCTTTATTTTTATTTATCATAAAAGATCAATACATTGCGAGCATACGAAATGAATACGTCAGCGTGTTGGGGCAAACTTTAATTACTTGATCTTGATCCCGATCTGCTACGAGAAGCAGAGCGTGATTTGGCCTTTGAATTAGATCTTGACCTAGATTTCGAAACGGACCTAGACTTTGACCGCGAACCAGATCGTGAACGCGAACCACTTTTCGATCGCGATCCGCTTCTGCTGCGACTGCCGCTAACTGATCTAGATTTACTGCGACCCGATCGCGAGCCAGATCGAGAGCGGGACCTAGACTTCGACTTCGAAGATCTGCTTCCACTGCGGGATCGGGAGCGGCTGCCGCTTCCGGATCGTGAGCCAGACTTTTCGTCGTCCGAGATGATACGTTTACGAGCGCGCCTTCCATCATTGCTGCCACTATCGCTATCACTGCCGCCTTTATTTTTGCCACGATCGCTGTCTGACTCGCTGGTGGAAATCGTTGCTTTTGATACAATCTTGAGGCGTTGTTTCGAGGAAAGCTTATCCACTTTAGCTGGCTTTTCCTTTTTCTCTTTTGGTTTCGCTCCCTTTCGCTTACGTTTGCTTTCTTTGGGAGCGTCACTGTCACTGTCGTCATTGTCAGCTGCTGATTTGGCGGTGCGTTTGCGTCCGGCACCCTTCTTGCGCTCGGTTTTCGCTTTCTTCTTGGGTCGTTCAGAGTTTTCGTTTGGCCGGTCACTTCCAGAATCGGAAACGTAGTCATCTTTACGTGGGCGTCCACCACCTGAAAAATTTAAAACGATTTTTTTGTAATGATTCCACCTTTTGCTTTAGATAAGTATTACTTTTCTTTTTATCCGGCGGCGGCTCGCTAAAGAGCAGAGCGTTCTTCGTTTTCTCCACATATTCTTGACGCTTTTGAAGCATGACCTCCTTCGACTTGTGCTTCTCCTCTTCCCTTCGTCGGCGATCTTCCTCTTGCTTCAATTTAAAGGCCAAACGCTCTTCTTCTTGCTTGCGTCGCAATGTTTTTTCTTCTTCGTCGATGCGTCGTGCTCGAGTAACATGGTACTGTGCCTGTGACAGTAAATCTTGGCATTGACTTGCCTCTGTGCCCGCCAACTCTATGTTGTAACGAGTCTTGTCACCATGAACAGATAAGTATTGGAAGTACCTATTTTCAGAAAAATAAAAAATTAATCTAGTTTAAATAAGTTTCTGGATAGAAGACTGCAAACAAACGCACTTGTGGGCTAGCCCCAATTCGTGAACTGCTTGCAAAACAATCTGAAGGGTTGATTTCTCGTCCTTAAGTATGGCCATAGCCAGTCTTTGTAAAACAATCGCAATATTAAATAATAGAACCTGCAAAACAGATTTGTAAACTATTTTGTTAAAGAATGAATTTCATTTAAACAAACCGTATCTTGTGGTGCAACACGTCTAGCTTTGAGTAAAACCATTTTAGCTTCTTTTAATTTATTTGCACGTAGGTGAGCTCTGGCTAGGTATTGCATTGCTTCGACGTTATGATGCTTGTAGAACTTCTTCATGCAGTTTTCATACATTTGAATCGCACTGATGTACTGCTTTTGTTCCACATACACGTGCGCAATGTTAAGCCATACGTCACAGAAATCAGCAGTTGCCTCGCGCACCTGAGCAAATATATCTCTGGCCTCAATGATGCACCCTTTGTGAGCAAGAACTGAGCCAATACCATTTGTTGCCCAGATGTTCCGAGGGTCATTGCGTAGAACCTATAAAAATGGTATGACATTCTGGTCAGCTTTTGGTAAAAAAAAGTTTGATTTTTTGATTTGGTATAAGAAGATAGAAAAGATAGATGCTGTTAGGTTTTAAATTATAGAAAAAATCCGAGTTTTTGTGCATTGGAATCAAGCACGGGAGAGTATAACAATAGTTTGAAAGCTCATTAGAGTATTTTTTTTTTGCAAATTATCTCACCTGCTTATAAATTGATAAAGCTTTCTCCTGGTGTCGTTTTTCTTTCTCTTTGTCCTTAGAAGGCTGGTGCAGGCTTTGCAGCGAGAAATTTCCCAGTGCAATCAGAGAATATGCGTCATTTGAAGTTACCGGATTTTTAAGAATAGTTTCGAAATTCTTTTGTCCCAAAATAAATTGCATTTTTGCTAAATGCAGATTACCGAGAAGTGACCTAAATACACAAAAAAAAACACAGAGCCATTACTGCGGGACCCTAAAAAGCACAAGAAAAAGTGTCTTACCGTGCGTCTGGATTATCATTATTTATGTTAAGTGCATCTTTAAAGAAATCAGATGCCACGAAAATTAAACCCTTATCGCGGGCCATGCATCCCAAGCGCAAGTAACAATCAATGTAGTTGGGATGCTCTTTTAGTATGTCTTTGTAGAGTTTGTCGGCAACATCAAAGCTACACATAGCTTCATTTAAACGAGCTAGATTATACTTCATCGTAACGGATATCGAGTCATAGTACTGTGGATCGTTAGCTGATTCAGTATTCGCCCTCTCCAAGGCTTCAAGAAGTTTCTCCTTTGCCAGAAGCAAATTTGACAGGCGATAGTGCAGAGCCGCCACATTATTTAACATTTCTGCCGGAATGTCTGCCTTAACTTTGTCGCTTAGTATACTAGTGGCCGTGCCGTAAGCGTTGAGTGACGCCTGCAGATCGTGCTGTTCCAAAATTTGCGCCAGTTCAATCCATGCCTCGACATCGTCGGGAAATTGTTCAGTGACCTTCTTTAAATGGGTCTTGGCCATGTCACGTTTTGTCTGTGAATTCGAGTTGGCGTAGAGTGATCCCAAAATTTTCATAGTCTCATAATTTCCCGGCTGAACTTTAAGGACTTTTTCAAAGCATTGAGCGGCCTATGTAGACAATAATCAAAACATCGGGAAGAAAGAGTCTTTGAAAATGTTACTTACGTTTTCAGTGTCACCACGATAAATGTACATTTGGCCCAAACCATAGTGGGGCAGAACAAAGTTGGACGGAGCAATTTGCGTTGATTGATAGTAGTATTGGAAAGCCTGGTCATAGTCCCTTTGCGCATGAAATGAACGCGCTAATTGATAGCAACTCTCTGCACGCATTGCTTCGTTTTCTGTGTTGTGAAAAGCATGTAAGGCTAAGTGCTGGACCTTTTGGTAATCTTTTTTGAAGAAGAAATGATTAGCGAGATGATTGAGGACCATTGGACTAGTTGAATCGATGGTGTAAGCTTTTGAGAGCATTTGCACTCCCAATTTATTTGAATCAGGTTCGTGGAGATTCAGTTTTAAGATAGCCAAACCAATGAGGGCACCCACACAGTTTGGGTCTAGCTCAAGGGCACGTTGAAAGGCTAGCCTATTAAAAAACCAAAGGAAAAATAAATAAATTTGCTTTGCTATATGCTATCATTGCGCAAGGAATAAATTCAATACTGTTTTTCCACAAAGAATCAAAAAAACGCCCAGGATAAACAAAATGAAAAATCTTTAACCAAGTCCATTCAAGCAAAAAAAAAAGATCAGAGTTCTTAGTCCTTTTAGTATTGGTCATGGGGAAGAAGAAGTGCCTACTCAATAAAATTTATGAAATAGTGTACGGAATCAATAAATGGTCGTCGTCACTTGTGATGCTTTAAATAAACAGAGCATAACAATATTAATCCAAAAAGTAAAAAGAGGAAATTTAGATATCAAAACATGTTTTGCACACACAAGCTGCTGAATGGCTTAAAAAACATAAAATTCGGTCTTAACATCTAAATACCTCACAAGCCGGGTACAATGAGTGTCTGTGTCTGTCGCTGTGTCTCGGCTCATTTTTAGCTTAAAATCAGAGATGCGCATTGTGTTCCCGTAAGCTGAACTGCGAGACACAAACACTCATTGTGTCTCATTGTAAGCAAAACTGAACAATTTACACAAAAACATGAACAAAATGGTCTCCATCCTTACTTGGCTTTATCCTGGTTGTTCATCTTCAGAAAACAATGTCCCATTCCCATTCTGACATTAGCTGGGCAATTGGGATTAGTACGCAAGGCTTTTTTGTAAAAGGCCAATGCACCACGGTAGTCTTTCTTATTAAAAGCGATGCAGGCTTTGCCTAGCAACGATGGTATGTTCGATGGCGACTGGTTCAAAACGAAATTAAACTGTGCGTCGGCTTGCTCCATTTTATCGCCTTCGAGCAGACAAAAATATGCTCTTCCCAACAAGTGATTCTAAAATGAGTCAAAATAAAACAAAATCCGGGGAACATTTTGCTCCTCTCATACACACCTGATCGTACATGATAATTTTATCGGCAGTGGTGTACAAATTGGTGGCCTTCATGAAAAGCTCCCTTTTCTTATCTTTGGATTTCTCCCGATTCGCTTCCTGCACATAATGCGCAGCAAGCATATCATATGCTCGCATCTGATCCTTTTCATAGTCACGGTAGTCAATATTTGCTTCGACCCTGGCTGTTTCCAACAAGCGGATAAAGTCCGATGTTTTATTTTGCTTGTAATATGCCAACTTAAAATGAGAAATTTTTATAATTAAAAATATAATAAATGAAATAAACGTTTTTAGCTTACAGCAACATTGACCCACGTATTAAGCTGGGATCTTTCTTGTCGCAAAATCCCAAGCACCTCTTGACATTCTGGCAACTGGTCAGGATGCACTTCGATTACCTTTAAAATACTCAAAATAGAACCACGTCTTTTTACACAAAACAGTAACTAATACCTCGTCGGTATCCCGAAGTGGGATTTCAATAGTTTGGGACATTTTAAAGTCCTGTATTTTATCGAAAAATTAATATTTTTACAATTTAATATTTATCAAAAGCGAAACAACGCGGCGAAAGCAAAAAGCAGCAAAAAAACAACCTTTTCAACTGACGTTTGAGAAAACAGTGCTGCCAGCACCAGTAAAAGGAATTAATTACGTGCCATAATTTTGTAGGGTAAATAAGAATTGACGGTAATTGTCACAAGCAACGTAAGACAGGAACAGAAGCAGAATCACATACATTAGCAAATGAAACCTAAATTGGCTGAATGCTTTTTGCGTTGCTAATTTATGAAATTCTATTTCTGTTTCTGTTACTGTTCCTTGTGACAACGCCGCTCCAAGGTGTGTCTTTTAAAAGAGGAAAATAAACAAAAAGTGTAAAAACTTGTTCTGGGCTCTAATCACATAATTTTCCGGATTACAGTAGTTGAAACGACTAAACTGAACTACTCCGTTTCAAGATTGCTTTAATGCAATATCACAATGTTGCAATATCACAATGGGCCATATTAATAAAATGAGTGATGTTGAGTGGAGTGTAGTGTACTGAGAGCGAGTGCGGGAGTGTGATGTTTCCGGAGTGGAGTGCGAAAAGTCGTATAAAATAATTTTCACTCCCCTCATGAGTGATCACCTACATAGAATGAGAGCACTCAATTGTCATATAATTTTTTTTCTTTACATGTGAGTTTAATAAGTCAAAAAAAAACGGAGGGTGTCTATTTCCTAACTTCAAAATTTGAATTTTTGCTTGAAATATATGCGGTAAATCAAGTTACAATGTGAGCTGAGTATATTGGTTTATGACTTCCCTTGAGGCCAGAGACACACGGCGACATAAAAACGCGCGACAAAAAACAGCGCGGTTTTTTGCAGCAAGAACACTCAACACACGAATAATAATTTTCTGTGTGGCTTCTGTTAGTTTTGATGAAAATTTAATTTTTATAGTTAAAAAAAAAGTTTGAAACCTTTTTGTGGTAAACAAAGTACACAAAGAGTAATTTTCTGTGCGGTTCTTGTAAATTGTGGTGAAAATTGTAATTCTCATCGTTGAAAACAACAAAAATTAAAATTTCTGTCGCGCGGTTTGAAAGTGTCGCAAAGCGGAAAATTGTCTCAAATCGCGTCTCGCGACTAATTGCCGCAGCCACAGTCGTGTGTTTTCTACAATATAAACGCTTAAGCTTCTAGCCGGACTGCAACACACAGCGACGTTTTTCTGTAGCCGTGTGTATCTGGCCGCAATTGACTGATTTTGAGTCATTTAACTAATACGCTTCCGTTTTCTATACCATTGGATTATTTAATTACGCAATATTGAATTTTCAAACAAGATTCGGGCTATGATTAGGAACTCTGGGCTGAAGCTGTATTATGTTGATGTCAAACCATAACACGAATCTCGTTTGAAAATTCGGATTAAAATAATCGATAATTTTAAGTTAAAACCAAGTGACATAAAATCTGTCAATTCACTACAAGGCATTCTCTTGAGTAAAAAGCAGTAAATAATTGATTTTCAAGTTAAATGACTGCAGTCAAAAGACTAACTGAATGTAAAAATAACTTCAATTTATAGAGGACTAGCAATTTACTTAAAGTCTTGAGTCAGTCAAAATGTACTGCATTCAATTGACTGCTTTAGTTAACTTCCCGGTCAGAATATTCGGAATGACTGAAGACTGGATTTTTGAAGTCAAACTATTTAAGCCGCGTTGTCACAAGCAATGTAAAACAGGAACAGAAACAGAATCCCATACATTACGAACTCATCATCATCATCATTTCCGGATGCCGCTTATCCGTTAAAAGGGTCGCGGAGCGAGGGTGGCTAAATGGTCCTTCCATGTTTCTCGATCCTCCGCCACCAACTCAAAAAACTCCGGCGCAATCCCCAGGCGGGACTTAGAGAGGTTCTTTACCTGATCCCACCGCCTGTTCTTTGTCCTACCAGGGTTGCCACGCGCTCACATATCGGCTAGCATGACCTGTCTAGGAAGTCTGTCAGGAGGCATGCGAACAACAATGCCCAAACCATCGAAGAATCGATCGCTCCACTCGGAGAAGTAGCTGCTCAACATTAAGATTCCCACGAATACTGACGTTTTAGAGTAACACCAGCAACGAAGCCCATAGATGAGGGTCGGAACGAACACTGAATTAAAAACTGAGATCTTTGCTTTCACTCCAAGCTCAGCTTTCCTGATGACCGGCCGGCGCAGTTCCTTTACTATTGCTCCAGCTTGGCCAATTCTACAGGACAACTCAGTATCACTCCTCCCATCTTTCGTGAAAAAGACTCCGAGATACTTAAACTTCTCCACCTGTTTTAATGGAACTCCATTTTTGTGCAAAGTACACTGCACAGGAATTCGGGAAACAACCATCACTTCCGATTTGTTCACGTTTACTTTCATCCCAGCATCGCCACAGACGGCTGCAAACCTATCCAGTGCTCGTTGAAGTTCCTCTTTGGATGATGCAAGGATGGCCAAATCATCTGCGAAAAGCAGATGGCTCATCCTGATGCCAGCCAATTCGAAGCATTGCTCGCCAAGACTGCGCTTCACCATCCAGTCCATATATGCTATGAAAAGGAGCGGCGACAGAAAAAGGCCCTGGCGAAGTCCAACGCGCACATCAAAAGGACGGGATTTGACGCCATTTGTCCATACACAGCTTCTGCAGAAAGAAGTTTCTGCAAAACTCTCCACAGTGTATCCCGAGGGACTCGGCCATACGTCTTTTCCAGATCTACAAAACACGCATAGACTGGTTTGGCATATTCCCAGGCCTTCTTAAGAATAACCTTCAGAGTAAAAAGCTGGTCGGTTGTGCCTCTGCCAGGCCGAAAGCCGCACTGTTCTTCCCGTCACAAAGGCTCGATTACAGCTCTGGAACGCGTTTCCAACACCTTCGCGAATACTTTTCCCAGAAGACTCAAGAGAGATATGCCCCTATAGTTGGCGCAATCTCTCCTGTTCCCTTTTTTGAAAATGGGCACTATAACTCCCGTTGCCAATCGCTAGGTGCCTTCCCGCTATCCCAGGCCACCTGAATGACACGTGTTAAGCCGCGTTGTCACAAGCAACTTAAAACAGGAACAGAAACAGAATCTCATACATTAGCAACTGAAACCTAATTTCGCTGAATGCTTTTTGCGTTGCTAATGTATGAAATTCTGTTTCTGTTCCTGTTTCTGTTCCTGTTTCTGTTCCTTGTGATTACGTGGCTTTAGCCGTTCAACACCCACATTATGAACTGAAACCTAAATTCGCTGAATGCTTTTTGCGTTGCTTATGTATGAAATTCTGTTTGTGTTTCTGTTCCTGTTCCTTGTGGCAAAGCGGCTTAAGCCACGTAATCACAAGGAACAGAAACAGAATTTCATACATTAGCAACGCAAAAAGCATTCAGCGAAATTAGGTTTCAGTTGCTTATGCATGAGATTCCGTTTCTGTTCCTGTTTTACGTTGCTTGTGACAACGCGGCTTTAAGTCAAAGTCTAACTTATATGCAAAGACTTTTTTAACAATTCTGACTTATGTCAAATGACTGTAGACTGCAGTCTTCACAACTCTGGTTTTTAGTAATCGGCCGGATAACAAACGCCGACCAGGTAGGCGCTCAGTTTGAGACAGACGCTACGCGAATTTTTCGCTTGTTGAGAAAAGTAAAAAAAGAAAGCATACGTCAAGTTAATGTCCTCTATTGTGGTGGAAATACTTTAGGATCAATTTTTAATCTTCCTATGTTAATCTCTGTATTCTGTCTAGTGGAAACACCCCACTAGACAGAATACAGGAGTAATTATTTGAAATAATTTTAATAACGTTGTTGAGTCGGTTTCAGTTGCTTATGTAGTTAATTCAGTTTGTGTTATATTAAGCTTTATAAAAGCTTTAAAGGTTTGATTTAAAACGTAAACAAACGGTTGTAAGAGGGTGCTCTGGCAATGCCCTGGATTTTGCCATAATTTAATTGCACGACTTTTCGAGAAACCATATAGATGGAAATGGAATCCGCTGAACTCGTGTCACTTGGGCACTTGTTTATTTATTCAGTTTTTTTATGGAAATAACTATGACGTAGGATTTGTGTATCTCTTGTAACCTAATCTTGACTGAATATCAAAATTAATAACCCTGACAACGTATTTTGGTTGCTGCACAAATTTACTGTGCACCAGTCTAAAATGTCAATCCAGTGTATAGAAAAAAATCCTTAAACATAAAAACCGGTGAACAACTTCCGTACAGCATGCATCATGTAAACAAACTACCCCTTCTGCCCTCGTTGAGCTTACGATGGATGGAATTACGTAACCCGTTCTGTTGGCATCTGTTAAGCACGCGAAATCGCTTCCATAGTTTTGCAGTTTCGCTGACGAGTATTAAGCCAGGTATCAAAAACAAAATCATCCTTTCGAATCCGGCTTCTAGACATCAGTCCAGGTATTCGGCTAGCACCATTATGAGACCTCATACAAAGACCTTTTCGTTTGCGGACTACGACGTCATTGGGTTCGATCTTGATGGTACCGTACTGAGGTACAATCTCAACGAAATGGTTCCACTTGAGTATGAGCTACTAAGTCGCTACTTGGTTGAAAATAAGGGCTATTCGAATCGACTCTTGCAGAGTCTGACTAACACGACGAACAAAGACTTCTGGCTAAAGGGTCTCTTCTTGGATACGGAACGTGGTAACATTTTAAAACTCTCCAGCAGCGGGTACATCTTAAAGGCCAATCATGGAACGAAGGCTATGAGTGACGAGGAGATCTGTGCTGCTTATAGCGCAAAGAGACAGTGGTCGGTGACTAGTGAATTCATAGCAAATCCATTGTGCGCATGGAATGGACCGCTAGCGGAAAAAATGCGATCACTTTTGGATTACTTCGACATCAGTGCTAGTCTAGTATTTGCACATGCTGTCGATGACGTCGACTCAAGAAGGCAGATACAGGGGAATAACGACGACAAGAAGTACAAGGTTTGGCCGGACATTCTGGAAGCCTTGATTCAAAATTACCTTAGAGATCACTTTTCGAACGGCAAGAGTGAGTACTTTAAAAAGCTTCAGGCTGAGCCTGATCGATATTTATTGAAAACCAGCCCGCGGGTCGTTAGCTGGTTGCGCGAGCTCAAAGCCTCTAAAAAGTACCTGTTCCTCTTGACCGGATCGCACATAGATTTTGCGAATTTTACTGCTTCCTATGCCATGGGCGAAAATTGGAAAGACCTCTTTGACGTGGTGGTGTGTTTTGCTCGAAAGCCAGGCTTTTTTCATGCCTCTAGACCTTTCTACACAGTAGAAGGCTTTAGTGAGACTAATCCAATTCCAATGGATGGTGAATTGCAAATGAATTCCATTTACTCAATGGGGAATTGGGATCAACTGCTGAGGCTTTTTGCAAAAAATGCTGGCAAGGAAGCCTGTGCTATGAGTTCTTTGTACGTTGGAGACAATCTCATACAGGATGTATATGCACCAACTGCACTCTCGAACATTGATAGCGTCGCAGTATCTGAGGAAATGTTCGCCCACTGTCCAACTGACAATAAAAACAAATTCGAATATAAAGACATTATAGCGTCGAACTATTGGAATTCCTATTTTTTCCACAACGGAGACCCAACTCTCTGGACAGATATTATAGAAAAGTACTCGAGAATGTGTGTTCCTTCGCTAGAGCACGCAGCCGTTAAACCTATCGACTTCAGTTTTTGCATGGACAACGAGCACGGCTTCTACCCATCGGCACCAGGTGTTGAATAACGCCTCCATACCTCAGTAATTCGGCTCCAAGCACATGGCACAATGAGTAAACACGTAGTTAGTGTAGGGAAGCACATATTAAGTTTCGCTATTGTTATGTAAATAAAACTGGTTGATATAAATAATTCTTGTTTTATTTACCCTAGAATACAGATGCACTTCTATAACCATTGTGTGTCCACCCTTTTCAGCTACACGTGTCGATTCTATCAATTAACATGTCGAGTCTTTTTTTTCAAACTCGTTCGATTGCCATTGCGATACCCATACCACCGCCAATGCACAAGCTTGCAATGCCTTTCCTCCCGCCAGTTCGCTCAAGGGCATACAGCAGTGTGACAAGCACTCTGTTGCCCGATGCACCAATTGGATGGCCTAGTGCAATCGCGCCGCCATTTACGTTGACTTTAGCTGGATCGATCTCAAGGCACTTTAATACCGCCAACGACTGAGCAGCAAATGCTTCATTTAATTCAAAAAGGTCGACTTCGTCTTTTGTCCATCCAGCTTTGGCTAACTAAAAACAAATGTTTGCCTATAATTCATTTTATAGTCAATTTTATGGATCTACATACGACAGCATTTACAGCACTAACAGGTCCAATGCCCATAACCTTGGCATCCACCCCAGTTTGGGACCACGCAATTATTTTTGCTAGAGGTTTAACTGATCGCTTTTTGACCTCCGCTCCGGACATTAATAGTACAGCTGACGCCGAATCGTTGATTCCAGAAGCGTTTGCAGGTGTCACAGTGCCATTCTGTAAATAAATTTATTTTAGAGTTTTTAATTATATACGGCGAGTAGAGTGCATGTTAATAACTTTTTGTGCTTGTTGCGCAGTAAGAACTACTTTGCATGAAATTTTCTATTGACTAGAGTGCAAAGTGTCGCTTAGATAAGGGAATGCATTGTTACCTAAACAACTGTTCAATAATAGGTACCTTTTGTTATGCATTCTTCGAAGCGAGGTCCGTCGGTTTATCTGTTAATCAAGAATGTGCCTAGGTGCGTGTTCTATTACAATGACTAGGGCTTGGTTTTAAGATTTTTAAAATAATTACAATCCAGTTTCCATCTGTTTTTAAGAACAGGCCATGTCCAAATTAAAATTGTGTGCGAGTAGTGTGTGTGCGAGTAGGTACTGATCCTTGCGAATCAGCGTATTGTTCTAAGATGAGATGTCGAAATAAGGCTGTTGAGAAAAGCTACCTAAAAAACAAAATATTTTCTATTCACACAAAAAAAGTATCGAAATGTAATGCAAAATTATTGCGGAATCTCTCTTATGGACTCTTCTGTTAAAATATTGGCCAGAATAATGCCAAATCCACTAAGTTCGAAAGGAAAACAACATTTGGTCCTTAATGAGCTCCAAAATGGATTTCGAATAGGATTTATCGACCCTAGACAGAATTTGCAACCTAACGAGCAATAAGATTTCTTATAGTTCCACTCCGCTAAAGTTGGGAATCATCAATGCTAGTGTTTTTTTGTTTAATACTCCTCAAATAATGTTTGCTGTTAAAAGATTAAGCCATTCTCTTAGGTTTGGTCAATTGAATAACTTAATTGATCCATGCTGATTTCGTCTTCCAACACTCCTTCTTCCTTCGATCTTCCCTTGCACAATCAATTGGAGCAGTTGATATTGACTATTCTTTATGACGTATCGAAGGTAGTTACTTGATTTTGCGTCTTCTATTAACACAATAATTTCTTTCTTGATTCCTACTCTTCTTAAGACTTCATTCTTCGTGACTCTATAAACCTAAAGAAAATTGTTGGCGATTGATCGAAGAGCGAAGCGATATGGAATCTCGATTTTTGAAAACAGGTAGATCCAACCTTGAATCGTGACAAGCGCAAACATAATCAACTCTCCGTCTCCGTATTAGCTGAAAAGGCAGTTGGAAGTTTATCACGCGTTAAGCTGAACTGACTACAGAATTAAAAAGGATGTGCTAACTTCTGCAGTTGTATTTATCATCCGGTTAGAGATCAGGACGAATTTCGTCTTTTTCTCTGCAGCATTAAGCAACGTTTTTATTTTATAAATGTAGCTGTTAGCCAGAATGGAACAAGGGAAGTTGAATTTTCTTAAAAAATCGAACAAGGAAAATTGCAAAATAAAATATGTAGGTACCTACAAATGCATCGCAGTCGGTGCACAAATATATATTAAAGGCTAAAGGATGCATTAAGCTCGGGTATACATAATTCAAGCTCCAGAATGCAAAATTAGTGATTGATGTTTTGTTGCTGACTTTTTTAATATAAAAAATAGCTAATGTGACAAGTAAGCAAAACATTTCCTTATGCCGCCGGGTCACAAGGAACAGGAACAGAAACAGAATTTCATAAATTAGCAACGCAAAAAGCATTCAGCGAATTTAGGTTTCAGTTGCTAATGTATGGGATTCTGTTTCTGTTCATGTTTTACGTTGCTTGTGACAACGCAGCTTTACGCTACGCCCTTGAAAATGCAAGCTACATAGAAACTAATAAGCATTCACGCCACTAAGTCAGTTTCAGTTATTTTGGTAAATTCTTAAAATATTCCATTAGTAATTTGATTATTTATTAGGTCAAGTCGACTCACCTCAATGAAACATGGCCTTAGCCGCTGCATAGATTCCAGATTTGCGTCGGCCTTGATATACTCGTCCTTGTCGAAGACCAGTGTGCCCTTGCGTTCGACAATCTGGACTGGAACAATTTCCTTTTGGAAATAACCATTTTTCTGTGCTGCCTCCGCAAGATTCTGAGACTGTACTGCTGACTTGTCCTGCTCCGCACGACTAATACTGTACTGGGTCGCTAAGTTTTCCGCGGTCACACCCATATGGATGTTGTGCAATGCATCCGTGAGACCATCGTGGACCATCGTGTCAACAAATGTTCCCGGGCCCATTTTAATACCTTGACGCATATGCATCACATGCGGAGCCATAGACATGCTTTCTTGGCCACCACATACCACGATCGAAGAATCCCCAATGCGAATCGACTGATAGCCCAAAGCGACACTCCTGCGTAAGAGGAAAAATCATTGATAGTCCATCACTTTAAATATCTGGCTTATTGTACCCACTTCAAACCCGATCCACACAACATGTTAAGGCAATACGCAGGTACTTCCAATGGTAATCCTGCCTTAATCGCAGCCTGTCTAGCTGGGTTTTGGCCCTGTCCAGCAGTCAGTGCCTAAAGGGGTGAGTCACAAATTTATCTGCATTTCGCTTTTATTCACCTTTGACCAACCTGCCCTATAATAACTTCAGTTACATCACTAGCCTCAGTGTTCGATCGCTTGAGAACTTCTTTGATTACAATACTGCCTAGGTCGGACGCCTTCAACTTAGAAAGTGTGCCATTGAAATTGCCTATACAAGGAGAAAGTTTAAAAGTAAAAAAATAAAGAAACGCTCAGCAACGAACTCTTGAACTTTTTTTTATCAATGGCGATAAAGTTATCAATCGGATATAAATGTGATAATTTGTTTAGTCTATAAAAAGTGTAGCCATGCGAAATTTACTTGAGGATTACGAAATGCGGCGGCTCGATTTTGCGATTTACCTACCTATGGGAGTGCGGGCGGCCGATACGATATACACTTCGTTCAAACTCATTTCCGTAAACAAAAGACGCGAATCAACCGAGACCTAAAAACTGTTGCACAGACGAAATTCAACTGAAGCAGATTTGAGGAGAAAACGATTTTTGAATGAATTCCAACATTTTTTTACATGCCGTTGCCCCTCTTCATGAAAAGCAACAGAAGAAAATCTGTTAACTCTTTCCTGCACAGCTGTGCTGAGCTTTTGTAAGTGCTCTGACAGTTCAGGTATGGTAGTTGAGTGAATAAACAAACTTGAAAGCTGAGTACAGCACTGCCAGGCGTATAAAACTAAAATATTAAAAATTAACACATTTAGACCCGTTTGCACCACATCTACTTAAGATATTAATACGGTTTTCACACCGAGCCAGAATCTAGATTCAGAGTAAAAAAGTCCCAAATCTGATTAAAATTTATTAGATTTAGATTTCGTATCTATTAGATTAGATTTCCCATACATTTCAGAACAAAAGAAGAAATGACAGCCGATGAAGTTTGTTTATAAAATAAAAAGAAGAAATATTTTCATTTCTTTTTTATAATTTTTAATTGTGCGGTGATTTTTATGCATTTTCTAGTGCTTCTTTAGTTATCAACAATTGTTTTTTACTTATTTAAAGCTGTTTAACTAGTGATAACTGTGAAAAATCGGACAGTTAGTGTTCAACTGATCGAAAAGTCAACAAAAAAGTCAACAAAAACAAACAGATAATTTTCGCAGTGTGAAAAGGTCAATTCGATTTTGAAATCGAATTGCTCAGAATCTAGGTTCTGGCTTCGGTGTGAAAACAGTATAAAGCCGCGGTGTCACAAGGAACAGGAACAGAAACAAAATTTCATACATTAGCAACGCAAAAAGCATTCAGCGAATTTAGGTTTCAGTTGCTAATGTATGGGATTCTGTTTCTGTTCCTGTTTTACGTTGCTTGTGATAATGCGGCTTTAGTTCTACCATAAATTACTTAATAACTAGATATTCAACTTCTTGTACCAAACTAGGCCCATAATGACTTACGTATTTTCAATATGGTTTGCAATCTCGCCCTCTGTGGCAAGAGAGGTATTTGAGAGGAAAATTCTGAGGTGTTGCGCTGATAAATCCTACCTGGCAAGAAATAAGAGGTATTCGAACTCCTTTATCTACAATGATACGAACGTAACTTCATTCACTCGCTATGCTACCTTGCAAATGAAAAAAAAAAACGATCATTACAAACGAAAACACACTGGTATACGAAATTTATTACTCCCAACAGGGCATATCGTTGAACGATACTCCATATCCTTCCCCGATCGGTTTGGAGCTCTTCAGTCAGGAGGAGTTATTAGCCACTTTTTTAAAAAGCCATAATTGGCCAAAATCGTGAGTGGAGCAGCCTATCAAAACTTACCTTTTATTTGAGCTCAATTCTTTTATTGGTCAATAAGTTGCAGAATGAGTGTGGAGTGGAGAGGTCACTTTGATTTATTCTAGGCTTAGCATCTTAATACATTTAGGTTATGGCTATGGGCATAAATTGCTGAATAACTAGATATTTAACTTCGGACATTGTAATCCGCCACCATCCGCCGACTACATTTGTTTACAAAAGTGAGTAAATTCATCAATTGGTCATTTCCATGCAATTTTGTTTTGGAGGTTTTACATCGCGAAAGTGCCTGTTTTCATTTGGTTTACCGTGGGACCACAATGCCCGTAGTGGTGGTATGTAGAAGTAGTACGTAGTACAGCCGCGGAGCCATGTGGCGTAGTACAGAAAAAAATTGAACACAATGGTGTAGCGCGGCTATGTCGAACAAAAACCTCGTTTATAAACAATGGCCGATACTCTGAGTTAATTTGAGCTGGATTTAATATTTTTGTACAACGGATGACACAAATTCCATAAAATTTCTTTAGATTTAACCATCTCAATAAACTTTTCGACGTGCTTTTCCTCCATTGTTTACTTAACTTGTATTGAACTGTCTACCGTGTAGCGCTGTCAATCGTGTAGCGCTACGAAAGTTAAGAGTTGGCCAACTCTTACTACCGCCACAGCTACGCGCTACCGCCACAGACACACATTGTGTGCGCAATACACTGAATACATGTGTTTTAACTTTTGACAGCTCTTACTACCGCTACTCCTACCGCCACAGCTACATCACTGTGGTTCTACGGTTATCCTAACCTAACCCAAAATTTATTTCTCAAAATAAAACTGAGGTTGAACGGTGGCCACCACACTGGCGCTTTCCCTCACCCTAGTAATTCTGACACATCAGGTTAGGATAAACCAAATGAAAACAGGCACTAAGGTAAATTGTTGTTTTATTTTCTTACACGTATTCACCGATACCATAAATTACTGAATAACTATATATTCAACTTCGGACATGCTTTGTCCACAAGCTTAAATTGATGATTTTGTCCATACTCCGACATTTGTTTAGAAATGTGAGTAAATTCATCAATTCGTCATTTCCATGCAATTTCGCTTTGGAGCTTTAACGTCAGCTGATCGCGTAAAGTAAATTGTTGTTGTATCTTCTTACACGCCTTCACCGACACGGAAATTTAAAGCATTATAAAAGCTTTAAAGGCTTCATACCCATTGAATAAAGAGACAAGGAAGTGGTGTTTTTGGGGAAAAGTGAAGCATCAGTTTTAGTTGTGTGACTTCGGACTACTTATGTGTTCAACCGGGCATGTCATGAGAGACGGCCCGAGGTTTCTACGTTTCTGGGAGCTGGCTCTACTTTTGTTTAATATTCCTGAGTTAAGGTGTCATTTGTACCCCGATTCGTGATACATTCGATACATTCACTTACAAGCCGATACCCAACATCGGGCGACTAAAGTCAAAATAAATGCTTCACTCACACACACTGTATATGTAAAAAAGATCTATTCCTTGTCTCTTTATTTAATGTTCATAACAAATATGGCGTATTCTTTTCAACACCGAACTGCTACTTTGAGCTGTCAAATAATACTCCGAGTTCGCGGCAATACCAGCAGCGTGGTGTACACTTGGTTTCATTGTGTACGGAACGACAAATCCTGTACCGGTGCAGCCATCACGTTAAGTGAATTTGACAATCGTGATGACTTCTTTGAACTCATTTTTCTTAATTTTTTCTCATTTCGTAACGTGATTTTGTTAGCGTCTGATTTTTGTACTTTTTACTTAAAATGAGTTTTGTTAGCTTTGTGTTTCTGATATTAAGGAACTTTTTATCGATTTCATGCAATTTTAGTCGCGTTGTAAAAAATAAGGAATAAAAATTGAGTGGAAACGTTACTTCACATACACAATCATAGCTGCACCCAGCCCATAAATTACTGAATAACTAAAGGGTGATTTTTTAAGAGGTTGAGAACTTTTTTTTAAAAAAAAACACAAAAAATTCGAAAAAATTAATGAAATATTTATTTGAATCGATAGTTTGAACCACAAAAAATAATCTAATGGAGTCAAATCGCACGATCTAGGCGGCCAATTGACCGGCCCGAAACGTGAAATTAACTGTTCACCAAACTCGCCCCGCAATTGCGCCATTGTTTCGCGCGATGAACATTTCGAACCGAGCACGAATTTTGATAGTAAAATTCAATAATTTGCAAGCGTTGTTCATTTGTAAGACGATCCATGGTTAAATTGCAAACCAAACTGAAGCTGTTTGACAGTGACACAAGGTACTAAACACACGTCAGCTGTCAAAACCAGTGTTGCCAAAACCAAACCAGCTAAAAAATCACCCGTTAGATATTCAACTTGCGTCCCTCTTACCCTCCAACACCCATTTGCTTACGTTTTTTATAAAGCCTTTAAAGCTTTTTTAAAGCTTAAAATTTCCGTGTCGGTGAATACGTGTAAGAAGATACAACAACAATTTAGCTTACGCGATCAGCTGATGTAAAAGCTGCAAAACGGAATTGCATGGAAATGACGAATTCATGAATTTACTTACATTTGTAAACAAATGTCGGAGAATGGGTAAATTCATCAATTTCAGCTTGTGGGCAAAACTTAAATTCGTCATTTCCATGCAATTTCGTTTTGGAACTTTTACGTCAGCTGATCGCGCAAAGTAAATTGTTGTCGTATCTTTTTACACGCATTCACCGACACGGAAATTTAAAGCATTATAAGTTTTAAAGGCTTTATAAAAGCTTCATAGAAACGTAAACAAATGGGTGTTAGAGGCAGGAGGGACGCAAGTTGAATATCTTTCTTGTTGTCCATCTCCTTTTGTATGTATGTAGTTATCTTATTTTAAGTTCTCTTACGTAGTCTTAGTTACCAAGGTCGATAGGGCGGAATTCCTCATTTCTGGCATGAACCTGTACCGGATAATGGTCCGCGAGCCCTAACTTTCATCCTAAGATTCAATCTACTTAAGAAGATAAGTCTCCTTGTTTTCCTGCAATCTAGCTCAGTCCATGCTTGTTTAAAAAAAAAGATGGTTCCCGATGTTGTTCCTCGTGTTGTTGGCTATAGCGATGACTTCGGTGTCCAAATAAAACCTTGGAAGCTGCCGGTTAAGGACCTTATTTAGCTAGCTCGTCAGCTCTGCAGTTAACTGGATTTCGATTCCAAAGCTTTTACTGCAACTTAGCTGTCAATCTAGAAAACGAAATCTACTATTAGCACAAGATTCCAATAGTAGTTCCAAAATGTAAAGGCGATCTACGGTTTTCGACGCAGCTTTGAACTTTTTCGCGGAATGTCGGATGCCGTCGTGCAGTGGTGAAGCCATTTGCACTTCTTCACTGCTAACTGACTTTAACTCACTGCAGCCAGCAAACGCATTGTATTGGTAGTTCCACTTCCGAAGTATTAAAGCAAAAGCAGCAACGACCTCCGCGAATAATGCGATGAATGCTCCAACAAGAGCCCGAAAACTGTAAGGCATGTCGCCAATTAAATCGAATGCGGTCACTTTTCTATGAACTTTAGCTTAACCTTGTTTTATTACAACAATGAAGTGACATAACTTTCGCCTATACCTATAGGTCCGCCCGTGATAGAAAAATATACTCAAGCTTTAAAGTTAACGAATGTTTTATTTTTAAAGGACGTAACAAAAATCTATCAAGTTTAACTCGTTTCTGCTACTGCGCACAGTTTGGCTAGCAACCCGGTTAATTGCAACAGGGAATTTAATCCATCAACTATTTTCATATGAGTTACCCCAATCTCGCGTATAAATTCCAACTTCATCTTTTCGTCGAAGGTCATGCGCTTGCATACACGAAAGATGTTTCCAATAACATCCTCGGCGGCATAGCCCAGCCGCCACAGTTTAGCCAAGATTTTGTAAGCTTTATGGATGTCGTTTTGAACGCAGTGCTCTAGCATATCCTGAATTAACATTGGATGAGGCTCGTCGCAAACTTTGAACACATTCGGGCCGGTTATGTTTCCGAAGCCATTTGCAGTCGATTGAAGGTTGTTAAGAGCCTGTCGCATATCACCCTGCGCTGTGAATACAATCGCCTCTAAACCTTCTTCCTCAAATGTGAGATTCTCTTTCTGACAGACTTCTATTAGCTTGGCCAAAATTTGCGCATCCGACAACTTGCTAAACCGTAGCATGGCACAGCGAGACTGAATCGGCTCAATAATCTTCTCGCTCGTATTGCAGGCCAAAGCAAATCGAGTTGTGTTACTGTAAATCTCCATGGTTCGCCGGAGCGCTTGTTGAGCTCCTTCGGTCATACTGTCCGCTTCATCTAGAATAATTATCTTGTGTCTCCCCTTGGGCAGGGTGACCTTTTGCTGGGCAAACATTTTAATTTTGTTTCGCACAACATCAATACCTCGCTCATTCGAAGCGTTTAGTTCGAGTACAGCTTCTTTGTAGCTGTCCCCTAGAAGAATACGAGCTAAACATTGGATTGTTGTGGTCTTGCCCACCCCTGGTGGCCCCTGAAATTAAATGTTGCCGTAATTGTCACCATGAAAGTTTAAGTTTTCAAGTTTAGGAAATTCTAAAGCATAGTACTTTTTAGAATGGAGCAACTTACCGCAATTATAATATTCGGTGCATTTCCTTGAGTTGCGAAGACAGACAGGCGACTTACTGTATCTTCGTTGCCCACAATTTCTTCAAACTTTGCCGGCCGATACTTCTCAATCCTATTGAACGGAGCAGAAAGTTAATTAGAAAATTGATTAGTAAAAAAAATTCTTTACCAGGGTAAGTGTTTTCGTTTCAAATCTTCGGTGGAAGAATTGCCCTCCAACTGCGCTGGCATTTTTAGAATTTCTACTTTGATAACACAACGAAACGATATAAACAAAACAAGTACGCACGAGGGAGGCGCCAAAAAATAAATGTTGAAAACAATAAAATGTCAAAAGAAGAACAGTGCTGCCAGATTGCAGAATGTGTACTAGATTAATGACTTCAAAACTCGCGTAATTCAGAGTTCGGTAAAGAGCATAAATTTGTGAATAGCTATATGTTGCCCACAAATCAAAATCAACGACTTTACCCATGCATACACATTACATATTCGTCAATTCATCAGTTCCATGCAATTCCGTTTTTGAGCTCTTACCTCAGCTAATCGCGTAAGGTAAATTGTTTTTGCATCTTCGCACACGTTTCCATCGACACAGAAGTTTAAGGTTTTATAAAAGCTTAAAAGACTATGTATATAAAAGCTTAAAAAACACGGTTGAATAAAACGTAACGAGACAAAGCAAACGACAACGCAGCTTTGTGACACAGCCTTAAAGCATAAATTACTGAATAACTAGATATTCAAGTTCAGACATGTAAAAGCTTTGCCCACAAGCTGAAATCGATGAATTAACCCATACCACAAATTACTGAATAACTAGATATTCAACTTGCGTCCCTCTTACCCTCCAACACCCATTTGTTTACTTTTTTTATAAAGCCTTTAAAGCTTTTCTAATGCTTTAAATTTCCGTGTCAGTGAATACGTGTAAGAAGCATAAATTACTGAATAACTAGAAAGCTTTGCCCACAAGCTGAAATTGAGGCATTTACCCAACCGCCGACATTAATTTACAAATGTGAGTAAATTCATCTATTCGTCTTTTCCATGCAATTTCGTTTTGGAGCTTATACATCAGCTGATCACGTAAGGTAAATTCTCGTTGAATCCTCTTACACGTTTTCGCCGAAACACAAATTTTCAAGCTTTATAAAAGCTTTAAAGGTTTTAGAAAAAACGTGAACAAATATGGGTGCTGGAGAGCAACCAGGAACTCTTTCTTTTAGGGTTAGTTTCCTTTACGGAGGTTGGTAATCATTATGGCAAGTGTTTCTTTGTCTCTTACGCCTCTATATATTTGTGCTACCGAAAGATTGAGCGATTCCTGTCGGTTTGAAATCTAAAACAGTCTTCGTCGTCCAACACCTCTTCTTTCTTATATCCTCCTATGTTCTATTCTCCTTTCTTAAGACATGTCCCAGCTATTCCAGTTTTCTTCTATAAACGATAGCCACAAAGTCTTTCTTAAAATTTAGGTGCCTAACGGTAAGATTAGACTGTATACCATTTGGTCATATATATTCCTTTATCACCATATATCTAGGTCACTTGTCGCCTTATAGTGTAGTCATCATAATTTCATATGACCATATGTCAATATATTCCGGTGTGACCTTATTTATTTTGACAGATAAATATGACCTTTAGGGCACACTGTGTAATAGGAACACAAACATAATATTCCGCCATAAACCCAATACGACCATATGCCATTCTAGAAATTTTCACATTTGAATATAATGGTCATATCAAAAAATCATAATTTGTTTTCATTTCATGCATAAATGTCACATAATATTTTTAGATTTGAAAATTTTCCAGAAAATATCAAAGCAATTTGCAAACTAAAAAAGAATTCTTTTTTGACTTTGTGTTTATCGTCAAACTTCAAGGTTTTGTTAGTAATTTAAGTATAACAGTGGCATACAGTGTAATAACTTTAGTAATTAGACAGATGAAAAGTATATCACCCGTACTCCCAGCAGAGAGCATATGAACGTTTTGATGATGTATGCCGTATAGTCTAATACATCTGACTTTTATAGCTCGTCAAATGGGCTTATGAATAAGATTTGAGTCATATTTCAGCGTTAGTTTATAAGACCACTTGGCATACAGTCTAATCTTACCTTAAGTACTTCCTCGTTTGATACCTCATTCGATACTCTGTCAATCCAGAAGAGGCGGAATATTCTTCTTTGTAAGCTCATTTCAGAAGCTTCCAGCCTTCTTATCTTTTCTGTGCAATGTCCATGTTTCTGCCCCATATGGAAGAACAGACCAAACGTAACATTTGACTTACCTTATTTTCAGTGGTAGGTTGAATTCTCCGCTGGTGAAAGTCTTTTTCATTTTACAGAGAGCTGTCCTTGCTTAGTCTACTCTGCACTGGAACGATGCTATTGTGTTGTTACAAAAAGCAATACAAAAACAAATCGACGAATGTATTCGGAAAAATTACGCGACTAAAGCCCTGATTTGCGATCGGCCGGGATAGTTGGAAGCAATAAAGAAAAGTACACTAAGGCAATTGGGTGCTCGCCACCTGTTATTTCGAAAAATTGAAAAAACCTTTGCCAAGGTCACTGAACAGGGTAAAAAAATCGCCGAGGTTTCTCACTTTGAAGGTGTATCTATAAATGATTTGTTTTGAGTCCCACGCTGACGCGCTGATTGTGAAACAGGCATCAAGTGAAGTCAATTCGTTCCTGTAAACGCATTCTTTCTAACAGATGTCAATGTCAGCAAATTTATGTCAAATTTGTTTTTGTTTTCGTAGGCATATTATAGTGCCGGTAAATAAGCCTATTTATCTAATTTATAAACTAAAATTAATTTAAAATTTGCTTAAAACTAAATTATATGAAACGTATTCCACTCCTAGGAAGCACCATCAGAAATATGTCCAAAAGCAAAAACAAAAAAACTCCAGTAGTACTGCCACCAGGTGCTAAAACTGCCAGCAACAACGATCCCGTCCAAATGGATAAAGCAGGAAACATTTGCATCAAAATCTTGGCTAAGCCTGGAGCAAAACAAAACAGCGTGACCGATATAACAACCGAAGGAGTTGGTGTGCAAATAGCAGCCCCACCTACCGAAGGCGAAGCAAATGCAGAATTGGTAAAGTACCTCTCAAAAGTTCTGAATTTGCGTAAGAGTGATGTGTGCTTGGACAAGGGATCTCGCTCAAGAAATAAAATTATACAAGTCAGTAAAGGTGTAACAACACCTGCGTCAGTTATGGAACTTTTAAAAAAAGAATCCGAAACTTAAGATCAGACACCGTTGAGTTGGTATAAGCTTTATTATATGCATATGTTTTTGATTTTTTAATGTGAAATATATTAATTAGATCTTTGTATTGCTTGGACATTATACACTTGGCTTAAGATCTAAGGAAGCTTTATGCTGACTAAAAACTCATCTGATAAAGTGCAGCTTAGTAAGTAACTAAAGTCAACACAGACTTGAATAACATTTAATTAAGTAAGAAGGGCACAACAAAGCTGCTGGAGCTGACCAGCGGCGATCAAGGCAAATTGTTAGAAGCCAAATCATATGAGGTTAAAACAGTTTAAACTTTCAGTGCATCTTAAACTGCAAGGTCTGCACAACTAGATAATAGTAGTGGAAGAAGTAGTAGTTCCGTTAAGGCATACCACTTGGGGGATAAGCTTTGGTGTTTCTGTGCAGAGGTTTCGTGTTTGTCTCATCAGCGTTTGTATATTACTTCCTTTTTCTATCTTTTCTATCCCCAAATTATTCCCGCTCGCGATGTCCTACCTTTTTTATGGGCAATCATATCCCCTTGATCAGGAGCATATTTAAAAAAGAAGCAACTACTTTATAAAACGCGCAGACATTGAGCATTAGAACACATAAATATGATGTATGCCACATAAACCAAAAATCCGGCGTTCTGGAACTGAGTAATTCAAGCTCAACTCTCTTCCACGGAGAAGTCCCAACATCTTTCACCGTCCCTCTTGTAGCTCAAAACTTCTTCAAGGAAACATAAGTGGTTATTTTTAAAACTTTTATGAACTGCAAGTTCTTTTATGATGGCAGAAGTCTGTATCAACGGCGCATCAACAAAAGAGCAAATTGCAACCAGTGTCAAACGACAGGTCACCAGATCATTTTCAGCGCACGAAATTTCATCTCTTAGAAAATAAAGCTAAGAAAAACTATTAAGAACCGCTTTCTTTCGATAAAGCTGGTGAATTAGTAGTAAGACCACACCAAACACGACCGCCTTTTGTTTTTAATGTTCGAGACGGCAGCTTCATCGTATTCTTGACGGCCGATGGCACTAGTAAACTTGAGCTATGATAGTAACATCGACCGATTACCAAATAAAATTTTATATTTCCGGCTTTAAGTGGGTAAGTCAATTAGATCATACATCCCCAGATTAGATCCATTGAATAAAACTCGAAATGCACATTTTTTTTTATACTAATTTTTTATGAATTGATGTCAAGAAAAGTGCGCTTTTTCAAGTGCAAGTTTTTTTATGCAAGGCAAATTACTAAAATTAAACTTAAACTTAACACCCGTAAAACTAAAGCTATGTTAGTTAACGGAATTTCAGATAAAAAACATTGTAGTAAATGGTGAAATAATTCAAAAGGTTGATGAAATTAAATATTTAGGTATTATCATAGACAAAAATCTAAGTTTCGAAGCTCATATAAATTTCGTATGCAGTAAAATAGCTCAAAAAATTGGATTTTTCCGACGTTTCAGGCGTAAAGTATCAGTAAACAGTGCTATTAAAATATATAACGTAATGATTAAACCCTATTTCGAATATTGTTCAACAATCTTATTCTTGGGCTCGAATGAAATGGTAGAGCGTTTGCAGAAGCAGCAAAACAGAGCAATGAGATGTATTCTACTTTGTAATTGTTACACTCCTATAAGAACTATGGCAGAAGTCTTAAATTGGTTAAATGTAAAGCAGAGATCGAAAATGAATGTACTCGTTTTTATTTTTAAAATGAAAAATGGCTTACTGCCTAAATATTTGTCGAATCTTTTAGTATATGTATCAGAGGTTCAACCTTATAACTTAAGAAATAGAAACGATTTCAGATAACCTTACTATTCAACTTCTTCTGGTCAAAATGTTTTGTTTTACAAAGGCTTGAAATTATTTAACAGCCTACCTAATTTGTTAAAAAATGAAACTTGCATAAGAACTTTTAAAAAAAATCTTATTACTCATGTAAAAGCAACATATTGATTTGTTTATCTATATAAATTATCTTTTTTTAATATTGTACACAAATGAAAACATAAAGACTAATCTTAATAATTAATAATCTCAATATTTAGTATGAAATAAGCTTACTGTTAATTTTCAAAATTGTAAAAGAAATTGTGATTGAAAAGCCAATGGCTAAATAAAGCTCTTCTATCTATAAAATGTTATCAGCCAAATGGTGCTAAGATAAAAAGTTCAGCTGTTGTGACGGAAGGGATTAGTCATCCTTTATTCTGAGAAATTGGACCCAAAATACATTATGATCGAATACTTGCCTATTTATGACGATGATTCATATTCTCGAAACTAATGTTGTTTCCTACCGCCTAGAATCATAAAAACGATATCGATCTTTTGGTTTATGTGGCCCCGATCGCTAAGCAGGAGTACCTGCGCTTAAACACAAAAAAGGAGGTGTAGGAGCCGTTATCTATTCAGCAGAACTATTGATTCGTCCGAAACAAAGTGCATTTTAAGAGCAGTCCGAACCATCTTTCAAAATCTATGCGCAATTTCTTTACGACGGCCAACGATTGCCCATTTATTTCATATTTCCAAGGTCCAAAAAAGTTCATTGTCCTTTTAGACATACATATTTAAAGACCCCAAAATTTTATAAAGTCTAAACTTTATTTCACACCAGTATGTTGTACAGAGAGGATACATTAAAAAATAACCTAAATGCTAGCTATTCAGGTTTCTGATGCCACTATAACGCAGCATGGCTTTCGTGGGATAAAATGTGTTTTTTTTAACGTGAAATTTTTGTTTGTGTGGAATACTATTGTGCTGCAAGCGCGCTTTTTTAAGTTGGAATATGTTGTGCGGAATGGTTTAATCTACTTCCTCCATGTGGGAAGCATCCTCAGAGTCCTCAACCAGTGGGGGTGCATCGCCTCCTGCTGTAACAGTGGGTTCCTCTGTGGCCATTGGTTCGTCGTCATCGATTCCAAGACCCAGTTTGATCATACGATAGATTCTGGAAGCGTGGACTTGTGGGCTGTCCAAAGAGAATCCAGACGAGAGCAGGGATGTCTCAAAGAGAAGAATGACCAAGTCCTTGACGGCTTTGTCGTTTTTATCGACATCAGCCTTCTGGCGAAGAGTCTCAACGATTGGATGGTCAGGGTTGATTTCCAAGTGCTTCTTGCCAGCCATGTATCCCATTGTGGACGAGTCGCGCAAAGCTTGCGCCTTCATGATACGTTCCATGTTAGCTGACCAGCCAAACTGCGATGTGACGATACAGCATGGTGATTCGACCAAACGGTTGGACACTACGACCTTTTCGACCTTGTTGTCCAAAATGGATTTCATGACTTTGCACAAGTTCTCGAACTTGGCTTTGTCCTCTTCACGCTTCTTTTTCTCTTCCTCGTCTTCTGGCAATTCCAAGCCTTCCTTGGTCACAGACACCAGCTGCTTGCCCTTGTATTCCTTAAGATGCTGGATGACGTACTCATCAATGGGTTCAGTCATGTACACCACCTCAAAGCCACGTTTCTTTACACGCTCAACAAAGGCAGAGTTGCTCACTTGGTCTTGTGATTCACCGGTGATGAAATAGATGTGCTTTTGGTTCTCCTTCATGCGGCTGACGTAATCGGCCAATGAGCAAGCCTCCTCGCCGGAAGCCGATGTTTGGTAGCGTAGCAAGTCGGAAAGCTTAGCTCGGCTGTTGTTGTCTTCATGAACACCAAGTTTCAAGTTCTTGCTGAATTGTTCGTAGAATTTCTTGTAGTTTTCCTTGTCTTCAGTCAATTCCTCGAAGAGCTCCATGCACTTCTTAACCAAGTTCTTGCGGATAACCTTAAGCACCTTGTTTTGTTGGAGCATCTCACGAGAAATGTTCAATGGCAAATCCTCGGAGTCAACGACACCCTTCATGAAGTTCAAGTACGATGGGATGAGATCTTCGCAGTTATCCATGATGAACACACGACGGACATACAGTTTGATGTTGTTCTTCTTCTTTTGGTTGTCGAACAGATCGAAGGGTACTCGACGGGGAACGAACAACAGAGCACGGAACTCCAATTGACCTGAAGAAATACAAGTTTTATAAAAACGACTAAAAAGGGTTCGGTGTGAAATTAGATACCTTCAACGGAGAAATGTTTGACGGCTAGATGATCTTCCCAGTCGTTGGTCAAAGATTTGTAGAACTCGCCATATTCTTCCTGTGATATATCATCAGGATTTCTGGTCCAAATGGGCTTAGTCTTGTTTAACTCCTCATCTTCAGTATACTTGACCTGGATCTTCTTCTTTTTCTTGCCCTTTTCCTTGTCGGCATCTTCATCCTCGCCAACGTCCTCGAGTTTTGGCTCATCTTCCTTCTTTTCGTCCTTCTTCTCCTCGGTCTCATCGCCAGCTTCGTCGTCGCTGACTTCCTCGTCACGGGTCTTCTCCATCAGCAATTTGATGGGATAGCCAATGAACTGCGAGTGCTTAGTAACGATTTCCTTGATTTTGCTCTCCTCCAAGTACTCAGCTTGATCTTCCTTGACGAACAATACGATCTTAGTACCACGCCCGAGGGGTTCAGAGTTGTCCTGACGGACGGTGAACGAACCACCAGCAGAAGATTCCCAGATATACTGTTCGTCGTCATTGTGCTTCGATGTCACCGTTACTTTGTCAGCGATCAAGTAGGCAGAGTAGAAACCTACACCGAACTGACCAATCATACTGATATCAGCACCAGCTTGGAGTGCCTCCATGAATGCCTTGGTCCCAGACTTGGCGATGGTACCCAAGTTGTTGACCAGATCCGCCTTGGTCATGCCAATGCCAGTATCGATGATGGTCAATGTGCCAGCGGCCTTGTTGGGGATCAATTTGATGTACAACTCCTTGCCGCTGTCCAATTTGGTAGGGTCTGTCAAAGACTCATAGCGGATCTTATCCAACGCATCCGACGAATTGGAAATCAATTCACGAAGAAAAATTTCTTTGTTCGAGTAGAACGTGTTGATAATCAGGGACATAAGCTGAGCAATCTCAGCCTGGAAGGCGAAGGTCTCTGTTTCTTCAACCATCTGGAAAATAATTGAATATATTTATTTTTTAATGTGTTTAATTCTATTTCACGTTGATTGAATTACCTTTGTAAGCTTTTGTTTCAATTAATTTGAGTTTTAAACTTTACAAAAATCTGAATTCACAGTCAAATTGCGGCCGGCTCTTCGTTACGAACCACGCTACTTTTTGCAAATGTGACTTTGCTTGACAAATTATCGACTAGCTTCGGGAAAATTTCAATCGAGTCTCGTTATCACGAACAATCTAGAATGAATGCTGCTGGAACCGGATATGCGGTTGCAGAAACGAATAATTCTGGATCTGTTTCCTTGTGATTTGTGTAAAAATCCGTTAAATCCAAATTTTGTTTTATAATAAAAAATAGTTCGCCAAAGTTGACAGTTAGAAAGTTAAGTAAAAAAGTGGAGCATACCAAAGCCCAATTATGCTCTGATCACTTTTGTAAAACTTAAATGCTTCAGAATTAAAAATTACGACAAATGAGCAAAATTAGCTTCGTTTATATGCAAAAGCTGATTGAAACTGAAACAATTTAGTTCGTTTTTCTTGCATATTAAAGCTGCAAATATGGCAAATCAACACAAAAAGCATAAAAAAATACTAAACAAATATCAAATTGTGCATATTTAAAGCTAAATGCTATGATTGTAATTTTAAACTAGGTGTATCAGCAAAATTTCGACCCCACCCCACAGAGGGAGTACAATCGAATGCACTCGACTCAACTCCAACTCGATCAGCGTTAAGAAATTCGGGTTCTGCGACATGATATGAAATCCCCACAACTTCCAGATTCACCAGCTTTTGTGAAGGACAACTAGGATGCCCTGCTGGATATAAATTTTGTAGAAGAGCCGAATTTGGAATAAAAATTAATAGCTAATTCTTGCGTAGTGTCCTTGGCACTTTGAAATAAATTTCTTTTTTATACTGCTTTGTGTCTTATACCGTGTTTTCGTGTAAGTGATGATTGATTTCGTGCGTACATGCATTGTGTAAGACCTATGTAACATGTGGCAAGAAGAGATGGCCCACACATTGGTTGGCGATGTTTGTTTGTTGCGTAATTACAATAAAAGGTCATCGAATGTTATGTGTCTGTTGCCGCACATTTGTCAGAGGAAGTAGGTGTGACGTGTGAGAGATCATTTCCTTCTCATTTTCAGCAATGCATTTGTAGCAAAAGGGTTTTTATATGACACCCAGTTTGGGCTTTTAGTCTCTTGTTCGTTTTCGTTGGGTACCTATGTTGTATTGAGAAGTTGTATCAACGAATAGCCTGAACTTTTTAAAAGCATACCAGTTTCAACATCGAACTTAACAAAAAATAAAGCCAAACGAACTCGTTGTCAAAACCTTTTGCGATACGCCATCTGTTTTCAATTATGGTTATTTAAAAGTTTTCCCTGAGATTATTTTCAGTTCTTGTTTCTGTCTTTAACTGCAGCACCAGCAACTGAAACAGAAACAAAATCGCCGACGTAACGGAGCTATTGTTTGTTAATGTCATATCTATTCATTGTCATATTCAAGCCCATATTTATTTTTAAATGTGCTCCAAAAAATCCGTGAAAGAAGGGAATATACCAAGAATTTTACGCTGACCTCAAAAGTTTAAACACATTTTAGATCTGACAATCGGTTTCGGAGATATTAATATCAAAAGTTGAAGAAAAGTGAAAGTAATTTTCAAATTTGGTTTTAAATTTTCAAGGCAATATGATACCCAAGACGTTCACAGTGAAATCTCATAGGATTTTCAAATCGTTTGCTTAAGTCTATTATACGCAACACAATCTTTTAGCAGAACTTGAGTGAGATTTTCGTTGTATTTCGACATAAGATTAATCCCGATCGAGACCGAGAGGTGAATCAATTTAGAGAGAGGTGAATCGATTACTTTTCGCACAAACTACTGAACAACTAGATATTCAACTTCCGTCCCTCTTACCCTCCAACACCCATTTGCTTACGTTTTTTATAAAGCCTTTAAATTTCCGTGTCGGTGAATACGTGTAAGAAGATACAACAACAATTTACCTTACGCGATCAGCTGATGTAAAAGCTGCAAAACGAAATTGCGTGGAAATGACGAATTCATGAATTTACTCACATTTGTAAACAAATGTCGGAGAATATGTAAATTCATCAACTTCAGCCTGTGGGCAAAGCTTTTACATGTCCGAAGTTGAATAAGTGCTGAAAAGCCTAGGGTCGAAATTCCAACTCAACTCAACTCAAACCCTCAACCTTTGCATACGAACGAAGCTAATGATCTGAACTGACAGGTAGGTATGCTCATTAAGCAAATGGATGGGTAGATGCAGTGCGTCCTGCATGTTTTTTTTACATCTTTTTGAGGCATAACAATTAAATTAATATTCTTGTAGTACATTTACACCAGTTCAATTCAAAATTTAGTGAAAAAATTTCGAAATCCAATTTCGCAGTTTATACTGGAGTTTCAGCGTTTCAAATGACAATCGAAGTCAAAGTCTGAAGTATTAAATGCTCCATACAGCAAAAATTGTCGTTATTACTTCCTGTTTTTGTTTTAAAATACGGCCCAGAGCTCTTTTATCGTTTTATGTCAAAATACAGCGTTTTGTTTGAGTATTTTCTGTCCTGAATTTTTTATTGCAATTATTATTAATTATGCCCTGAATTCTCTTAGAAATAAGAGAATCGGAAGTTTGAGAGGTTTGTTCCCATTTGACAAACTCCTAAATGCTCAGGCGAAATTCAGCATTTAACTGAAATTCAATATTTATAAAACCTGAAAAATAGATGACGAAACGCTGAACATTTAGGCCAGAGACGCAAGGCGACAGAAAAACGCGCGACTTATTGCAGTCCGGCTAGAAGCTTAGGCCAGAGACACACGGCGACAGAAAAACGCACGACTAATTGCAGTCCGGCTAGAAGCTTAAGCGATTATATTGTAGACAACATACAACTGCGGCTGCGGCAATTAGTCGCGAAACTCGATTTGCGACAATTTTCCGCTTTAAGCCGCGTTGTCACAAGGAACAGAAACAGGAACAGAAACAGAATTTCATACATTAGCAACGCAAAAAACATTCAGCGAATTTAGGTTTCAGTTGCTAATGTATGAGATTCTGTTTCTGTTCCTGTTTTACGTTGCTTGTGACAACGCGACTTTACGACACTTTCAAACCTTACGACAAAAAATTTAATTTTTGTTTTTTTCAACGACGAAAATTACAATTTTCACCACAATTCACAAGAACCGCACAGAAAATTATTGTTTGCGTACTTTGTTAACCACAAAAAACTTTCAAACCCTTTTTTTAACTATGAAAATTAGATTTTTATCAAAACTGACAGGAGCCGTACGGAATTATTCGTGTGTTGAGTATTCTTGCTGCAAAAAACCGCGTTGTAATTTTTGTCGCGCGTTTTTATGTCGCCGTGTGCCTGCAATGTATGGGATTCTGTTTCTGTTCCTGTTTAATGTTCCTTGTGACAACGCGGCTTAAGAAGGGTTTAAATTTGAGTGTCCCATATCCAAATCACTGATTATAAATTTGAATTATTACCTATTATCAACCCATATATTTTTTATTAACATCGCTGCAATAAAAAGTCTGCATCTAATGAGAAAGTGTTGAATGCACCCATCCTACCTTTGCAAATCGAATACAAACAGTTCTTTTTCGCTATCTTTTCACACACCGAAACGTCAGCCATTTCGCTGTTTTCATTTTGGTAGGAAGAATTGCGGAAAATTTTGCTTCCGACAATTGTGCCAGAAATCTAGTGAAATTATTCATATTTGTGATATGAAAATACAGTAAACAAGAAAAATAAAGTTCCCATATAATGATCATTATCATTCATTGAATACAAAGTGAAAAGTTAGCACAAGTTCATTGTTTCCATTTGCCGGTGACCGCAGTTGTGGCGTTTTGCGTGAAAATTTTGTAATGAAAATGGCTGACGGCGTGGTTATCGATTTATATGCAGAAGATTTGGATAAAGATTTTAATGCACAATCTCAGGTAATTTCGATCGAAGTTGCATTCTGTTGTTGCGTTACTGAATCTTAATTTTTGGGATAGGATGATTTTACCGCCGAGGGTGTAGACTTGTACGACGATATCAGTGTACCAAACGATAGTAGTGCCGCGGTCGATGGCTCTTCGGTGGCTTCCTCACAGGCTGATGATAATTCAGGTGCAACATCGAACGGAGTTTACCATCAGAGTGGTAGCCTAACTCCGAGTCACATTGGACGACGTTATCAATTGTATGTAGGAAACTTGACATGGGTGAGTTTTGAAAGATCCTTGATTATACAATAGAGATGATAAGAAGTAATTCCTTGCAGTGGACAACCGACCAAGACATTTCCAACTCTATGCGCGACGTTGGTGTATCGGATTTTCAAGAAGTGAAATTTTTCGAAAATCGTTCTAATGGGCAATCCAAGGGCTTCTGTGTTGTATCGTTGGGCTCGGAGAATAGTATGCGAGTGGTGATGGAACGCTTGCCAAAAAAAGAATTGCATGGTCAAGTGCCGGTTGTCACATACCCAACGAAGCAAGCACTTAATCAGTTTGAAAGTCAGCAAAAGACCCGGCCAGTACCGCCGCAGCAGAATGGTCCTCGTGGACCCATCGGCCCTAATATGGGAGGTATGCCACAACATCCGTCGCAGGGTGCACCACCCGGGCACCAACCCCGGATGATGAATCCCAACATGCCACCTGGACAGTTCCGGCCGCAACATATGCCCCAAAACATGCAGGGGCCACCGGGACCTAATCAGGGTCCACCTAGAATGCAGGTGAGTGAAATATATTGATCTATTGTGTGTAGCTAAGGTTATTGCATGTGTAGCGTGTTTTTTATAATTAAGTCATTGCTCCCTGGTTTTGGTTTCCTATTTTTTCCTAGATGTACGCTACAGAAGTAATCGAAAATCATTTTTTTTGTTTTATAACCCGAATCGTCGTCTTTGTAGCACTTTATAAAACCTATTTCGCCATCGAAGTTCAACCAATTAGTTTTGATTTACTGGTTTAAACTTTTGGTATAAAAATTCTGACTGGAACCGTTTAAAATTCAATTCCTTGCAAAAAAAATCAAGCCATGCACCAGGCTATTGCTGGCATGTTTGGGCATCCGTGTAACCTTTTTGGCTGCAGAAGAAGTGGATGATTGATAATTGCGATATTTGGAATGCAGGAAGCTAATCGGCCAATAAATTGTCCAGCCTCACTTTTGCAGCATTTTGCAAATGTGATACAAAAAGAAAACAGATTATTACACACTGGACTCTACTAATTTGTTTGTCCCTCCTGAAAACACAGCGTTGGAAGTGTTAGAATTTCTTTAATGGTGGGTTGCCCGCGATTATACCCTAAACCTTCACCATAAATTAAATACCCAATCCGAGGTTAAATCTTATAAAGCTGAAGTAAATTTGTCCTTAACAGGATCTGCTTTGTGTGAAAAGTTTGTCTATGATTGTGATAAATGTGGTGCCTTTGTAATTTAGATTTTATTTGTCCTAAGAGACATGCAAATTTTTAGAATAAAAACTGACAACGTCATTAAAATAAAACCAAAAAAAATCAGTTTTACATGAAAGCCTCCCATTTTCCGGCAGACTAGGGCTAAGTTTCTCTAACAAGTAGCACAAGCTTCTGTAGTTTATAGCGTTGGGCAGGTAGCTATCTATTAAAACCAACTACAATTATGTCGATGTAGACGATACGTCTACAACCCTGTTCAATAATATTGAAATGTCCGAAAATGATGTTCTGCAAGCTTTGAATAGTTTGGAATCGAACTTCAGTCCAGGCCCTGATGGATTACCTTCTGTTTTCCTTAAATTATGCGTAGTACCTCTGCATAAAATCATATGCCACCTATTTAACCTTTCCTTAAAATCCAGCACTTTCTCCATCGTCTGGAAAAATTCTTTCATAATCCTTATTTTCAAATCTGGTAGGAAGAATAAAGATGAGAATTATAGGGGGTCTGTAAGCAGTCTTGTCTTGTTATTTGATATGCTGGTTACGGAAAGCCTCTATTTGTACCAATCAACATGGCTTTGTGAAAAAACGCTCTATCGTCACCAATTTACTTCTATTCTCTAATTTTGTTGTGTCTGAAATCGGTAAAGGGAATCAATTTGACGCCATTTATACTAAATTCAGCAAAGCATTTGATCGAGTTGATCACAAACTGCTGCTGTTCAAACTAAAAAGATATGGTTTTCCCAAAATTTCCTTACGGTGGCTATCTTCTTTTTTGATCGAACGTTTTCAGTTTGTGAAATTCCGTGGCAAAACTTCAAACGAAATCTGTGTTTCCTCCGGGTTCCCCTAAGGTAGTCACATCGGCCCTCTTCTGTTTATCTTGTTTGTTAATAACGTTGTAAAGTTCTTGCCTGAATGCCAACTGCTAATCTGCCGATGACTTCAAATTGTTCATGTCAGATAAAAACGTTCAATGTTTTCATCTCCTGCATATGCATCTGCAAAACTGTAATTTGTGGTGGTATAAAAATTATTTGACTCCTAACGTAAGTAAATATTCTGTTATAACGTTTTCGCGGTATAAAAATTCCTTAATGTTTACGTACTCCTTCGGTGATAATAACATAACTCGAGTCTATACTATCAAGGATCTCGTTGTTATTTTAGACAACCACCTATCTTTCAATGATCATGTTGCCTTTATTTCAAATAAGGCTAACAGGGCCTGCGTTTGGAGTCCTTACTACATGGTGCACATCTCTAGAATTGAAGCGATCCAAAGAAGATTTCTGAGGTTCGCTCTCAGAAGGCTTCCATGGTCTGATTGTAATAATTTTCCCCCTACTTACTTACTTAAAGTGGCGCTACAGTCCGGGGTGGACCTGGGCCTCAGCCAACAAGCTTCGCCAGCCAGCTCTGTCTCTAGCTAGCCGTCTCCAGTTTCGCACGCGAAGTTGGCTGAGGTCCCCTTCCACTTGCGTGCGCCACCTGAGTCTCGGTGCTCCTCTACCGAATCGTCCCTGCGGTGTGGATTCGAAGATTTTCCGGGCCGGGGCGTTGGTGTCCATCCGCTCTAGATGACCCAGCCATCGTAGACGTTGAGTTTTGACTCTTTTGGCTAGGTCGGTATCGCTGTACAGCCTGTACAGTTCGATGTTATATCTCCTCCTCCCCTCTCCGTCTATGCAGACGGGACCGTAAATTTATCCCCCTACTTATCAAGGCTAAAACTGATTGGCCTTGAGTCCCTTGAATTAAGAAGGAATCTCGCTAGAATCTTATTTCTCCACCGGATTCTCACAAGTGAGATTGATTCTCCCGATATTTTACGTCTTTTGAACATTAACATCCCATCCGCCAACCTACGACACCATAGATTTTTTAATATTGCGGCCGCTCTTCGTCAGTCAACGGTCTTATGATCTCATACAACGAAAATGTTCATTTAATTGAATTAAACCTGCCTGCAAGTTCCATAAAAAGAAATCTATTGGACGGTATCTCCTGTTAATTTGTTTGGCTCTATGTACTTTCTTTTAACTATGTTTTTTTTTTTTTTTGATTCTATGATTGTGTATACTTCATGTCTAACACAGAAACTATTCTTTGGTGGCTTACAAATTAATAAATAAATAAATTCTGAAGTTGTTCTCGGTTTCTCCTTACGGCGCTAGAAAGAGCGGTCTTGCTTTTCGTTCGAGTCGACGCACAAAGTTTGTTTCATCCAGAGCTCAGTTTATTTGCAGGTTGCAATGTTCTCAGAAATAAGTACCAAGTCATCGAGCTTATTTGGGAACGTCGTTAGCCACAGCCTCGTTAGATCTCGGTGTAAATCACTAATTTTAGACTTTATTATTATTGAACTGGGTTTTGGATTCAGAGTTTGAGTAGGCTTCTGACGTCATCGGAGATTTTCTTTAGAGGACGCAGGTGTATTCTAGAACAGTTTCATTAAGGCTACCTACAACGGGTCAAATTATCGGGTTTTGCATAGAGGAGGCTTTTAAATTTCATAGCTGTGGTAGACAAGGCTGCATCCTTTCACCAATACCTTTCCTGCGCAATATTGTAATGGTAACTTTCTTAAAACATCTTGACTACGGAGACGACGTGATGACACATAAAAATAATGACCTGTTTCAAATCAAAGCAAGCATAGACCATAGATAGAGGCAAATTTGGTTTGATTGAAAACCAATACCTCAAAAAGTTAAATGATCATAAAAACAACATCGACTCGTGGCTGTACAACCTTGGCAGACTTTTGGCTACTGATTCGGATTGACTAAGACAATTCGGTGTGCAGGTCCAAAATATTTGGAATAACGTAATCAGCCTAAAAACCAAGCTGCGACTGTTCCGTTTCAATTTCGAATCTGTATGGGTGCATTTTCTGGAAAGTGATGCCTGGTATCACGAGAAAGTTGCACGCATTCTTTAATAGGTGCCTCCAATAATTTTATTTGGGATTTTCTATCCAATCCTTTTCTTGCATGCCGAACTTTATCTGAGCACATATCAGAAGCCTAAAGACAATCATCCAAGAGCGAAAACGGCTGCAATCTTTGAAAGGGTGGGGTGAAATTAGATGTTCGGCCGATGTTTTGCTATTCCACCGAATACCGAATATTTAGTTGTTTACCATTTGGCCGAATACGCGTTGCCTTTTCAAAATGGCGCTATGTGCATTCAGTTAAAAGCAGTTAAAGAAAGATCAATATTGGTATGCTCATAAAACTCGCAGAAAAAATGAGAACACATACATGGACAATTTTTGCAGCTATAAATAAAAAATTTTGCAGCTATAAATTTCAAATGCCCAAAAGAACCGAAAGGGGTAAAAATTGAAAATAAAAAACACTTAAAACTTATTCTTAAAGCTTATTTATGAATAAAAAAAATGATTGCCGTCTTTTATACTGAAACAATTAGATTTAACAAAACTTAATATTTACCCGATATGAGTTAGAAGACTAGAGAAAAACATTTAAACAGCATCTTAAGTAAATAAAACAATGTATTAAGTATACTGCGTTTAATTAAAAGTGAGATCTTAAGCGTACTCACCCCGAACGTTTCGCTCAAGTCTTATTGAGATTAACACTACGCAGGTTGTGGCGGTGCGTAGGCGGTGAAATGCTCTCTCGTTGATGCGTTTGATGTAGTTGGGAGCAAGCAGTGCTCACAATATCGCTTGGTGGTGGAAGCCTATTTGCGATCGACCGTGTAACGTTTACTATGGAATCCCAAGTTCGAGAAAGTTTAAAACTGTCATCTCTATTGAAATTTTGGTGGCGCTTTATTTCAATAGCCTCTCAAACTAGGCGGGGGATATAATGAGGCTCGAGGGCAAGAACTTTAGCCTCAAAAAAAAATTTAAAAATGTCGATTAATCACGGCCAAAACCTCAAAAGTTATAATGTATTAAGTAATCTTAAATCTACAATCAAAAAATAGTAAAACATTAAGAAACCTCTAAAGTACATTTAAGTACTTAATGCTCCTTAATGTATACCCTTAAACAGACTGCAGTAAAAAAGTTGGGTTAAATAGTTCGATAATAACAACCATAGATCATGGGTTAAAAACATTTTTTTTTTATAATTTACTCGAAAATTAAGGGATTGGCTACCCTTTTAATGTTACACATCTCACGAACGGAAAGGATTAGAAATAGAGGACAAGGAGGAGAGGTACCGATGCATTCTTGTTTTGAACAGTTGCGGGTTGTAACGTGACGGAAAGACTGAACGTAGGAGAACATTCCACATTCGCGTTGAGCGGCTTTTGAAGGAACTTCTAAACTTGACTGTACGTCCGAAAGTGGGCTCGAGGGTAAACTGATGTGCATTCGAACTTTGGCGAGTATCACGGTTGAAAGTCTTAAGGGGCGGAATGCAATTGGCTATTTCGATGGAACACTGTTTGTGGAAAAAGCGATAGAACAGTGAAAGGCAAGAGACATTACGTCGATGTTCTAATGAGTCAATTGACTGCGCAATATTTCTGTCTCCAATCAGTTTTATCGCCCGTTTTTGTATCCTATCTAGCAGGTGCAATGCTGTTTTTGGAGCACCAGTCCAGACGTGGGAATTTTATTCCAGCTTGGGGGCGGATATAGGCCTTATATAAAATAGCCAAATCAGTAGGGGTGAAATATTTCTTACATCTTTTGAGGAAACCTAGGCATTTCGCAGCGTTCTTGGCGACGTCGAATATGTGGTCATTCCAACTAAGGTTTTTATAAACACACATACCGAGAGGAAAGCGTTTCGATTTCGTGGATGCAAGTGCCATTCATGGATAATGGCTGAGTGTTTCGGTTTTGCTTCAATGACAGAAGACAGTATTGAGTTTTAGAAGCATTAAACTCTACTCTATTTCGAGATCCCCATGATACAATGCTCAGAGTTTAATGAGTTTGACATCCAGTTCTACGTCCGAAGAGCAGGGGCGAGGAACCGAGAACGAATATGAAAAACTGAGGTTACTGTCATCGGCGAAGGAGTGGATTGGATTAGTAGTTAAATTATTAAATTAAATTAACATTAAATTTAAGTCGAACATTGCCAATGAAACGACTCTAAAATCTTAGCTTCTTATGTATGTATCACAAAACATTCAGAATCTTAATGGTAAACTTTAGCAAAAGCCGACGGACCGCTCGTTGTAGGAATTCAAACTTGATGGCCTTTTTTGCTTGATGTCACAGTTTTCGTGTAGTTTGACTCTTTATCAGTCAAGTTTTTGAGGTAAGCAGTTATAGTCTTGCCACTTTTAAGGCTTGAGGTACGTGCAAAATTGGTTAAAATCTCATCCAGGGCGCCCACAATCTTTGCCACCTTTTACGCGCTTTCCTCTTCTCACGTATAAGCACATTGTTTTTAGCGATACGTCCGAAAATGGGAAAATGACCTCTTATGGTATCACTCCGTTGTTAATCCGTCCGTCCGCACATGTAACGGTGTGTCGTAGAGAGATGAAATTTGGTACACTCATAAAGTCCGTGAAAAAGATATGAAAACGCATACAAGGGCAATTTTTTTTATAGACACATAACGTAATACAGTTTGAGTTTTGTTGGTAAAAACAGACTAAAAAGTGTTAAATAAAAAAGTAGAGTGGCGCAACAGCTCGAGGTGAACCAGAGCCAACGTCTCAACAATTTATACTGTGAATTTGGTTTCTTCACATACAAGGCATCCTAAAATTTTCTGTCGAGTCCGAACAGCACTTTGCGAAGTTTTTCAAGACAAATGTTACTCTCGAAAAGTTTGTCATACCCTCGCGGAGGTGTGGACCGTGAAAAAGAACAAGTTTTTTCAGGCGACGACGGTTGGATTCGAACCCAGCCCAGACCTCCGGCGTACCCACTTCGCCATGGCATCTCACTTATCTTAAAAATACTGAAAAAAAATATATCCTATATGTATGTATATTGAATTCTTATTTCGCAAAATATTGAAGAGATTTTGAGAAAACAGACTGGAAAATGTGTGCCCGTTTGCATCGTGTGTGTGTGTGTATGTGTGGTTTTTTTTCGTAGTATGCTCGTGGTCAAGGGGTTATGACTATTCTTAAAATGTGTAGCACATCGCGAGTGGAAAGAATTTGGGGATAGAAAAGATAAAAAAAGAGTAAAGGGGATTTTTCCGTAAAGGCATAACACCCCCGCAAGTGTTATGCCTTTACGGAGAAAAGCATTAGCATAACCAGCAGAATATTTCATAAAATCATCTGGCATGCATCTTATCCTTGTCCATTCTATTTGCATATTAGAAGAGAAAAAGGAGTTTTGTATTCGGTCGATCCTAACCTGGGTAACAGACGCCGACCAGAAAGCCGCTCATTTTGAGACAGACGCTTCTGGATTTTTTGTTGCTGGTTTTGGTCCGCCCCGCATATTTTCCATACCAGCACCCACCTTTTCTGGTGAGCATTGCCCTCTTCGCCACCTGGGGAGGTGCCCAATTAGGGACCAGCAACCCCAGAAGGGTAGTTTAAGGTCATACCTCGGTAAGGGCGGTAAAAAATTTCACACTGTACAAGTTGGCCACGCTCCTTCATTGTGGTATCAAGTGTGTACACACAGTGAAGGATAAGTCTTATTTAAGACAATTAAATGGCTTAATAAAGTTTAAATAAATATATACAAGCAAACAAAATCGTAAGAACTTTTAATTTACAAACTTAATTAAAAGAGCCGATATTGGGCAAACTTTTATAGCGGCTGCAGCTTAAGCAAAGGCAAATATTAAATTTTGTTTAAACAGTTAAAAACTGCGGTTTTAGCGTATTTTCGAAAAAAAAAACTTAAAAAAAATTTTTGTCACCACCACCACTAAAAGCCAAATGATTTAAAAAAATCACACATATCAAAAATTATTTGTAATTTTCGGCAAAACTATAGAAATGTTTGAATATTTAGCAGAAATTCAGTAAAAAAAAACTTTTAAAATATTTTTTTTTTTTTTTTTTTCAAAATATGATGGTATCTTAACGGTAATAACGATTATATTGCTACTTGGTTTGTATATAAAACGTGTAAAAAACTCAACTGAAAATTCTCTGAAACGTTTTCAAACCAAATTTAACAAGTGGGAAAGTGTTTAATTTGTTTAAAGTAAAATAAAGAAATAAAAAAAAGTTCTTAAAGTACATGCGTAGAAACTTCAGTCCGTCTGCGGTGGACTGCAAAATACCCTACCCTACCAAACAGAAAACTCCCACTCATATGAATGTTTTATTCTGGGTGGTTGCATACATTTCGGACTAAAACTCCGCCTTTATGACTAAAAAAAATCGCTAAAATATACAAAAGTAAACAAGATATTATGTAAGCGAAACATATAAACTATCAAGATGCGTTTGAAAGTTTGCCATGAAAATCGTTAATTGTCATTAAAAGAAATGAAAAACAAAAAGTCCCAAATACCCTGAACAATGTTTATACCCTACCCAGGGTACATTGAGTTTGCTGTATAGTTTGTAACGCAGTGAAATAATGACCGTAGTCTCCAAAGACCTTTTAGAGATATGAATGAGACCGACAGGAGAATCGCTTAAGCCATGTCCGTCCGTCCGTCCGTATGTAAACAACTTTTAGGCCTTAAATTTTAAGCTAGAGAGCATTATTTTTGAAAATTTGTAAGTGAAAGTCCATTGAACCAGATCAAGTTTAAAAATCAGTTGAATACGCCCACAAACACGCCCACCACAGGCCTGTATGTGCGACCATCTCCAATTTTAAAAAATACTTTTTTCACATTTTAGCTATGTTAAAATGGTGCTTGCACACTGGTTTTTAGTATGTGACACTGCTTTGTAATTGTCTTTGAGGCAGGATAAAAATGTTGGCGTTTACATTGACCACGCCCACTTTTTAAGGAATTTTAATTTAAAATGACTCTCAATAAATATGTATGAAATTTGTTAAAAAAAATTATATAACAAAATTCTTCTAGATATTAGCATTTTCTTTATTTTTTGCATATAATATATATATCTCCTCCCACTTTTGTGGGCGTGGCTTAGAAAAAAGTGATCTTTGTTAAAATGATGGGGCTTTAGTCCAAAATGTATGCAACCACCAGAGTTAAGCATTCAACAGTTATATTTTTACATCTTTCTTTTTGGTTGGGTCGGGTGTTTTGCAATCCGTCGCAGACGGACTGAAGCTTTTGCATGAGCCTTGTTGCACTTTCCCACTTGTTTATATACAAATTATATAAATTCGAGTATAAAAATTCGTTTTATTTTCGCCATAGTTTTGCGTGTGATCTCTCTTAGCTGAACTTCAGGAAAAACGAAACTATTAAGTTAGGCTATTTTCAAAGCTTTAATAATTGCAGCGTATTCCCTTGACCGCACTTCTCTCTTCTCATTCCTTATTTGAGATAATTTTTATCTCTAACCGTTTCCTAGGTCCTAGACCATGATGATTAAAATGGTTAACTAACAGAATACCACGATGACTACGTTAGACATTACCACATAGCTCCAGTTACGCTGTGACATGTCTTTCTGCAATTTAATGTGTGCTCCGCTCCTTGCGCTTAGACTTGTTGGTTTGGCATATTTTACTGCTTTGTTAAGTTCAATTGATACAGCTTTCGCTGAGTGCGTGTCTAGCTTCACCAAAACGTATCTAATATCATGAGTTATTCCAACACACTTTTCAAAGTAACGGCCTCACTCCAGGTAGGTTACGAAATATTGAAAAATTAAAATTCTAGAAGTTGTTAATCCGGAACGTGAGCAAAGTGGAAAGTTTTATTCAAGCACTCTGTACTAGATTCTGATATCCAACATTTACTGTTTTATTTTGAAAATAAAAGTAAAAAGCAATCGATAAATGAAATCGCCCCTTATCGCTCTTCTTTTTAGTTTTTTTCTGTAAAATAATCTAATTTAAAAAGAATGACAAAATTATGTTAACAGCTAGTAAAAAAAAGAAAAAAATGAAATGTATGGGTTATTATTAATTCTTATAAAAATTAAAAATAAATATAAAACAACATAAAAAAAATATTTTAAAAAATTTTAATTACATACGTTTGGTCTTTTAATACTCTAGTTCTAGTATCTTAATAAAGAAAAAACCTTTACTTAGTCGTTTGATTTGCCTTTAAACCTTTTTTAGTAATAAAGTTTTAACCCTAAGATATCTATATCAATTTTTAATTTTGCAAAGAAAATTTTGAACGTGAAAAAAAAACTGTAAAAAAATTATTATTATTATAATTTTTTTTTAATTTGACTTGTAATTTTTATACATAAATAAAATATTTAGATGAAAAAAAAGTGTGAGCACAAATACATAGTTTAAATTTTGGATTAAGTAAACAAAATTTTGTTAGTTTCGTATTCCCTTATCCAGTTATCTTTTTATATACTTATTCTTGTTTTCTTTTTATTCTAAAGCATGATTATATTTTTTATGCATAGTATTTTTCAAATTATTATCTATGGCTTTAAAACAATTATTATTGATTTGTAAAAGAAGGGCAAACTATAAAAAAAAACATATTATTTTCAAATTTGCAACTTTGTTTTAAAGTATTATGTTCGATATTATTCATTATCCTCTGTAGCCACCACCAATGCATCAAGGAGGACCTATGGGACCACAACAACAAATGCAGGGCCCCCCTCGCTATCCAAACCAAGGTCAATGGAATGGGCCACGTCCAAATGGACCACGGCCTGGGCCTATGAATGGTCCCCCTCATCAGCAAAGGCCGCAAATGGTAAACTTTTTAAGAATTATTTAGAACTAAAAATTATGAAAATTTACTTAGGATATTTATTTGTTATTTGCTAGAAATATTTTGTTTACACAAAGCCGCATTGTCACAAGAAACAAAAACAGAACAGAAAGCTTCTCAGTTGTTTCTAGTCAAATTTTCGGAAGTTTTAAGTTCCATAAGACTTCTTGTTTTCTTTTCGTTGCTAACAACCGGTTTTAATCACTGTTTTCTGTTTCTTTGTTACAAGAAGGCTCAAGCATGTTGTTAAATTTTTTTCTATCTTTTATTGTATCCTACCTACTTTTTTTTAACAAAATGCTTTTATTTTTTGTAATCTCTCAAATAGAAGTTCGAAAATATTTCTACTTTAACCAAAAAAAAAAACTTGAAAATAAGTAAATACTTAGAAAAAATTTTATTTTTGTTAAATTGTTTTAATCTAGAAAAAATTAATTGATATTTTCAAATGCACTTCTTCAACTCTATTTGTACCTTACATAACCCTTTATGTGCCTGATTTTAAGACTAACTTAAATAACTGTTTAACTGGAAATTTTTCTGTCCTATCATTTGTTTCCTGGTTGTTTCGTTGGACTCATCAATACATAATATGTAGTTTATTATTCTTAAATACAATTTAAGTGAAAAAATTCTCTGTTAGATTTTTCGATCACGCCATAGATGTATTTCGGATAGTTTAGCTTAAAATAATATTTTCAAATTCTAGAACTTAATTATGTTTCTTTTTTTGTCATTATCATTATTACTCAATCATCACATCAGCATAACTCATGTATATTAAAAACTGTGTCAAAAATATTCTGTTGCTTGCAATAATCTGATGCTGCGTAGCATCCCTGAGGACGAATTCGTGCAATGAAAAAGGATGTTTACATTTTAAAAAACTATATACGCGACGTACTTACTAATCCTTCGAAAAGCACATTCAGTAGAAAAGTACAATTTAACGGAGACTTTCTTAAGAATCGGGCAAACAAAACAATGCTGAATTTTCGTTTACCGGGCATTTCCTTTCTACAGATGAGTCGATGCAAGCTCCTGACAAATTCATTGCCAGCCGCTGGCACTAACTTTGTTATATAAATCTGAGGCACAGCTTCTTTCACTGCGGCTGAGTCAGAAGGGCGTCCTTACAGTCTTTAAATTCGAATTTCTACTTTTGAGAGTTTTTATTTTTATTTTCAAGGGATACAATATAAATAAATTTACATCGTCCGGGATATAACGCCGGGGTTCTGTGCCCATATGGCGGATACAAATAATACATTTTTTTTATATATAGGTACGTTTTTTTTTACAAAATTAGGAATATTTAAATTTAGTGATTTAATTATAAACTATAACTTTATGTTTTGCTATTAAAGGAAATAATTTTGATTTAATGGGTTCTACTGTAGGATCTAATAACTCTGCGAGGTTGGGAACATCTCCCCTGAAGTGTTCCTTTGTTGTTTGACAGCTTTGTAAAATATGTTGAACAGTAAGAAGTTCTCCGCAAAAGTTACATGAAGGTGGGTCTTCTTTTTTAAAGAGATGCAATTTGTTAAATATTGTATGCCCCAGTCTCATTCTTAAAATCTGAACTGCTTGCGCTCGGCTTAAGTCCTTATGATAAGTTATAGGTAATAAATCAATTTTGTGTGTTCTCAGAAATGATTTTGATTTATTCCAACGATTTTCTAATTCCTCTTGAATAAGCCTTAAAGAGTGAGTCCATATGGATGATGCAAATGGTGGTATTTTGTACTCTAAAGGCATTCTAATTGCATAGCGAGCCCCAGCGTCTGCCTTTTCATTTCCTGGAATCCCTACGTGTCCCGGTGACCATGTTAAATGGATCCGTGGACATTCTGAGCAGAGATAAGATCTTATAGCTCGAATAATTGGTGTAGTGCTTTTGTTGTTTTTAACGGCCAGAATTGAGCTAAGAGAGTCACTGCAAATAGCTGTTTTAACAGTTGAATCCATGGCATATTTAAATGCTTTTACTAGAGCCATTACTTCCCCAGTATACGAATTTTGATCGGGGGTCGTAATTAGTTGTATTAAGACTCTGTTGTTTGTACTGTCAAGCCTATAAACGCAGTATCCGGTTACTCCATCTTTATAGGAAGCGTCCGTGTAAAGAACGCAACCAAAATTGCCAGTTTCTATAATTTCAGCAAACATTTGTCTAAAAACTTCATTTGGTGTGCTTTGTTTTGAATTTTGACTTAAGGAAACATCTATTATATATTCAGGATACAGCCAAGGAGGAGTATGCTCATCATAAATGTGAATTTCAGGTACATTTATCTTCGAAGCTTTGATGTTGCGAATTAATCTGAAGATGGCACTTTTGTTCTGGGAGGTTTCGGCATTCATCCAACCTGATTTGCAAATATCATGAAGAGCATGCTTTGTATTTACAATACTTTAAAAAAAAAAAAAAAATATATTGCGCTATAACTTTCGCATCTTTAAAGCTCATAATATTAGCCTCGACCAGTAAAGCTTCAATGGGGGTTGAAGGTAATGCTCCTAAAGCAGTTCTTAGCGCAGCATTTATTTTTACTCTAACGTTTCGCTCATTTTGCTTGGTCCAATGAGAATATACCGTTAAGCCGTGTTGGATAGCTCCTCTTAAAAGCGTTTTTGCAATATCGATTGCAGTATTCATATGAGGACCCTTGTATTTGCTGCGAATTATTTTTAGCAAATTTATTGTTTTACCTAGCTTTGCTGATACTAATTTTTCATGAGAATGCCATCTCCAAGTTTTAGTACAAACCAATCCTAGAATCTTAGCATTGTTAAGAAGAGGAATGGTTCCAAGCCTAGTATTTATGGCATTGTTTACACAATTATGCTTTCTGCATATATGTAATGCATCCATTTTATTTATTGGCATTTTGGCTCCGGATTCTTGACACCATTTAAGTGCTTCTGAAACTGTCGAATCTAAAGTATCTTTGTACTTTAAGTATGGTTTTTGTCTGTACAAGTTCTGATTGAAGTGCTACAAGAAGTGGATTTACATAAGCGTTATATAACACCGTGGAGATTAGTGAACCTTGTGGTATTCCATTTTGGATTGCAGTAGCGGTTGGAAGGTGTCCGTTTATATTGACCATGACTGATCTGTTTGACATAAAAGAAAATATTACTTGAAATAATTTCTTGTTGATTCCCCACTCTTTAATCTGATTGATCACTCCATACGTAGTTACCCTTTCAAATGCCTTCTCCAAATCCATGGACAAAAGAACAGAGTGGTGATGTGAGGCTAATTCTGCGTGCACTGCATGGTCTAGCATGTGAAGCAAAGTGTGGGTGCCTTTTCCTGGTCTAAAGCCATGTTGACTGCTGTTGAGATGCCTTTCTTGAGTCCACTTAAGCCTGTTTCCAATTGTTTTCTCGAATTTTGAGAGTTTATTTTAACCCTTTGGTAGAGCTTTCGGAACTTATTTTTGTTGTATCATCTGTATCTCTATTTCTGCAATCGGGCGTTTTTCATGCTCCCTTCATGGTCCTGCTGACTTCTGATCATAGAGCTCGAGAGCAGCTCTAGCCCCTCTATGCACCACCGTTTAATTTTATGTTTTCTGTTTAGCTGCATGTGCTTCCCGTCACTGACTTTCAATGTTGCCACTTGTTGCCAGAAAAATATGTCGCTAGACACCTTGGTTACTCTCGCGGAGGTTGGCTCTGTGAAAAAGGGTGAGTCTTTTATTCCAGATGAAAAGTGGGAACCGAACCCAGACCTCCCGCGTTGTTAGCACAAACATTGACCACAACGTCACGGCACCCAACTGCAATCGCTTTAACATAATTTTTCCCTTAGCCGTCTCTACACTGCAGTAATTTTCTTAGGTCTTGTTGAACGGAGTGGAACGCCGTGGCGAAGTGGTTAGTGTGTGTACTTACTACGCCGGAGGTCTGGGTTCCAATCCTACCATCGTCAACTGAAAAAAAGACTCGTTCTTTTTCACGGCCCCCACCTCCGCGAGAGCCTGACAAACTCTTCGAGAGTAACAATTGTCTTGAAAAACTTTTCAAAGTGCCGTTCGGATTCGGTAAAAAAATTTAGGTCCCCTTGTATGCAAAGAAATCAACACACACAGCATGCATGGTTGAGAAGTTGGTCCTGGTTCACCACGAGCTGTTGCGCCACTCTATTTATTTTTATTTTATTTATGTTGAACGGAGTTTTCTGTTTAGTTCCTACGTTCCACTGTTAATTGCGGACACTAACCGGTTTGCAAAATTAGGACCAGTGGGATCGGCCTAACCAGTCTACAATCTCGAAAGTACCTTCAAGTGTTATAATATTTAAGTCAGATTCAAAAATTTAAATGCATTTATGGCATTTCAAATAATGGTATTAAGTGCCTTTTTTTTAATTCAGTTCCAGGGACCACCCGGAGGTATGCCGCCACGTGGCCCAAGACCAGACTGGAGTCGGCCACCAATGCATGGCGGCTTTCCACCGCAGGGCCCACCCGGACCTCCTCAGGGACCACCCCATATGCAAGGCCCACCGCGTGGACCACCGCCACCACAAATGGGAGGACCAGGAGGTCCACCGCATGGGGGACCAGCTCCGCATGTTAATCCAGCATTCTTTAATCAAGGTGGTGGGCCACCTCAACACGGAGGCGGACCTCCAATGGGTGGACCACATGGTCCTCCAGGGCCACAGCCTGGAATGGCAATGCCACATCAGGGTCCTCCACATTTTGCGCAACAAGGGGCGCCCAGAGGTCCATGGCCAGGACCACAAGCCAAGCCATCCGGACCATTCCCTGATCAACCGATTACACCACAGCTTAGCGAAGTCGAATTTGAGGAGATCATGGGCAGAAACAGAACTGTCAGCAGTTCGGCTATTGCAAGGTTTGTCCCTCGATTTGCTTTTATAAGTTCCCATATTTGATATAAATTGTGATTTCAGAGCTGTTTCGGATGCTGCTGCAGGCGAATATTCCAGTGCGATCGAAACACTTGTTACTGCTATCTCGCTTATAAAGCAATCAAAGGTTGCTCACGACGAACGTTGCAAAATACTGATTAGTTCTCTGCAGGACACTTTGCATGGCATTGAAACAAAGAGCTACAACCGAAGAGAACGATCGCGATCTAGGGAACGCACTCACCGATCAAGGCCCAGGAGAGAAAGATCAACTTCACGCTATCGAGAAAGATCCAGAGAAAGAGAACGGGATAGAGATCGTGAGGCTGCGTACGTTTTTATATTTTTCTTTTTCTTATTTTTATGTAAATAAATTCAATTTTTTTATTACCCTAGAAGCTATCGGGAGAGATCGAGGAGCAGAGAACGTGAACGCGCTCCCGCTGATCACTACAGAGACGATAGGTATGTCTTAACCAAATTTGTTTGATGAAATTCTAGTTCAACTCTTGCTTTCAAGCGTGAAAATTAATTCTAGTTCTAGCCGATCAGCACGACCAAGGAAGTCGCCTGAAGCAGTTGTTGAGCCAGTCAGTGATCCACCATCAAAACGCAGCTACTACGAAGAGAGATACCGATCTTCGGATCGTGATAGGGATCGAGAGCGTGAGCGTGAACGTGACCGCGAACGTGATCGTGACCGTGAACGTGAACGGGACCGGCGCGAGGAGCATCGTTCCCGCCATTAGGCCCTCGCTGACAAGCTGAATGAGTATTTTACTTATCAACACAAAAACATAAAGAATTAATTATCTTTTACTATACTTTCAATGAAAACCCTAATAAGATTATAAAAAAGTGAACAAAAAGCCAATGCTCTTAATCCAGAAGCAACGGTGTAATATTTGTACTATAAGCAAGCTATCATCGTCAGTGTGTTTTGGAATATAAAAATATATCTATACATATGTGTATGTTTATAGTCAGCTGCATTCCCTGGACAATTGTCAGTTCTTCAATCATCCCACAAGTCGCTTCTAACACAACACGATACATTTCAACCTATCGAAGCGATATAATGCTGCTAAAAAAAAAACTGCACAAGCATTGGTGAGAACAACAGAGAGACGTCCATCAACAACACCACACAAGAAGAATGTAATGAATTTCTTAAAATAAAATATATATTAAAATGTTTATTCCAAAAAAAAAGAAGAAAAAAACGAAGCATTGTATTGTCTTATTTGTGAAATAACTTTTTTACCTTTACTTCTTATTTTGTTTATTACTTTTTATTTTTTTATGTTAAACTGATATTGCCTATATGCATTTATACACAAATTCAAATGACCCTTAACTGTATTTATTACTGTAACAAAAGGTTTTCTTTTTAGAATTAGTTTTTAAACAAAAATTCCAATCCCGATATGTATGCACAGTATCTCGCTAACCATTTATGGAGTAAATCTCATTTTCGCCCTCATTTTATGAGCCTGTTCTTCGACATTTCATATTTTATTTTATTAATATCCTTATACATATTTGTGTACACACAACTCACTTCATTTTCCATTTTAGAACAAATATTTTATTCCTTTTTGTTTTGCTTTTAAGAACGAAAAGAAGAAAACAAAAAATGATCACTGTTTTGATCAGTAACGAACAAACATGTAATTAGTGATAATTATTTATTAATTTATTTTATTTTATGACTAACGATTTTTGTATACCTATGAGTACCTATGATCTCCTTCAGCAAACAAACAAAAATTCTTAGCAAAAGCTGTTTACTTTTTTTATTAATTTTTTGTTTGTTGTGATCGTTGTGAGAGTAATGTTTTTAAATTTATGGTGCAAATCGCATAGTACTGATGTTATAAAACAACCCGTAATTTTTTATGTATTTACCTTTCGTGGAGTGAGAGACTGAAGTTGCAATTATCGAATGATATGCAACTACAAAAATGTTCTGTGATAATTCTGTGATAGTGTAGTTAGCACATTTTGTGTGTGAAAATAGTGTATGTTAAATATAAGGGGTTGATTGAAATTCCATAATTTATCCGTCATGGTTCTTGTATAAATAGACAGGCTAAGAGCAAATAGGCTTTCTTGTGCTCACACCTTTCCTATACCATTACTTATTTTTTTTAATTAATTATTTACGTAAGTCTTTATTTTGCCTTTAACTAACGTAGATTTAAGTTTCTTGTCTTAACGAAAATGGTAAATTTGATAAGCAACATAAAATGCTTTTAACCGTCAAAAAGCTCACAGTTCAAAACGAAAGTAAGAATGCATCAAGTTTGCGTAAGTCTTTGTTTTAAGTGCTTTGTAAAAGGGGCATAAAATTGGATTACCAAAATTGATTTCGACCTGTATCCACGGCCTTTGTTCTTTTGCAAAGCAAGAGAGTTGAACATTTTGAGGGGGAAAAATGTGTGCTTGGGCGGCTATTTATGTTTGCCTGAAACAAATTTCAGGAAACGTTATCGACAAGCAAAAAATACAACTTTCCCTAGACATGTGCAAAAGGGCAGCGTCTGTTGTCTACCCCTCAGGAAATTGACTGCATACTGCTCGTAGACGTCCTTCCAGGCCACCAAGACTCGGGTAAACATTTAAACGCGTAAGGCTTGAGCGAAACCACTAACTATCTGTCTGCCTGGCAGCGGAACAGTTTCCCTGCAGTTGTCCTGCCTTTCCTCGCATCAGGTGGTAGAACTTTGGTCTGACGTGCCGAAAATGAATGCTCTTTATTACATTAGCTACTTCATATTTTATTTCGAATGACGGGCAACCTAAGAGCACTAATGTTAGATTTCTGTATATATGTGAAATACCAGTTGCTGGGTCTTATTGCTCCCATCGGATAGTAGCAATCTAAAGAAAACCTTAAACATGTTTTAAGAAACTTAAATGCATGCTTTTGTGTTTTAAAAATTATACTGTAAGGTGCAATTTGTGGTAGCCTAAGGGCCGGTTGATGAAAGAAATATTACGCGTAGGTCTTAAATACGCGTTCGAAAAAATACCTACAAATGAAAAATTAATTGCGTAATATTTATGACGCAATCGTTCAAATTCGGGTTTATTTACTTTCAATTTTTGTCCATAGTTTTTTAATGACGAAACCACGTCTTCAAAATGTACACAGGTAATTCAAGTCCCGGTTTTAAAAATTATTTTTTTAAAAATTCTTTTCGCGACAAAGGGAGAAGAGTGATGTTAGAAAAGGGAAAAAAATTATATGGCGGTCGCAAAAACGCGCAAGATGCATTTTGTTTGCCTTATTGAGAACACTACAAAAATCTAAAAATATAGTTTCAGACCGGACAGCAATATTTTATTTGCTGTGCCACTTAAATTTTTTTAACAGTTACAATAGAACATATAAGAAGATAATGATATTCTACCTTTAAATAGAGGTTAATAAAGATAAAACCAAACTCAGACAAAAAATACGCTATTGTAGGGTAGTTAACGGTTTTATTCGGGAACTTGTTGCTGAACTTGTCCTTTTTGTATTTTTTCACTTGACCTTGGGATCGGCAAAATGATAACTTACAACTTTTTTACAGCTTATATTCAGCATCCTTATATAGCATCCTTATATCAAAAATATAAGCTTTCCCGTTATACTATTTTTTTATGTTGGTTTTAGGTACTTTTGTTTTAAACTCATTGTCGCGTGATCAACTGCGCTTAAATTAGAATTTTTCCTTAAATTTTGAATGCCAATATCGGTGAGGCACAATGTCCAATGTGAAATCCGCTCAGTTTTGAGGTCGGCGGTCAATTCTTGAGACTTATAAAACTTTTGCGGATCTATTATAGCACTTTAAAAAATAGATGCTGTAGGCTCAAATACGACAATTAATTGGTGAACTTATGCAAAATAGTTTTTTTTAAATATTCCTCTGCAGTGCATATTCAAAATGAAGAGACGTAAATGTTAGTTGTACATTTAAGCAAACCTTGCGAAATATTATAATTTTTATCTGCCAAATGTTTTTGTAAAAACCGCTTGTCCTCGTTACTTTACTTTTTTTGTTTTCACTGTTGGTTTTTTTGTACAGCTTTAATATAAAATATCATGTTGCAAATGAAGATTTTGTAAATTGCACTTACAGCATTTTATTTAAGGTACTTTCATATTTGCAAACATATACATATACAAACAATTTCAATATAATTATTTGTTCAAGCAAATTTGTGTTGAACTGAACGAATATCTTAAGCACATCCTTTGTATTATTATTTTAGGTAATATTTGGTAGTAGCTACCGACATTATAGGGAAATTGCATTTATTACTGTTAAAACTTTGTTGTAACAGGGGACTCAAAAAAAGAAATTAACTGTTTTTGACAGTTCTTGAAAATTAAATCTCTAGTCATGATTTATTATATTATTTCAAAGTAAATAATTTTTAAATATAAAAAAAAAATTAAGAGAAAAAACTTAAGGAAATCTTGTTCTTACGTTTGCCTTAATTGACAAAAGATGGTAATTGTCGACACGATTCTATTGATCTTTCTTTCATATGAATAAATTCAGTTTAAGATCAATTAATTAAAAAAACAAAAATATTTTGATTCGTTAGCAGTTTGGTAGCAAAAAAAAGCGTGTCGTTGTAACGGGTGCCTTCTTACGTCATGGTTATCTATTAAGCCCTAACTCGTTTTGTGTTTAGATTAGATATAAATGTAGTAAAACGCATGCATGTAATTTTGAGTCATACGTATGTTGCCTATGAAATAAGTACAATAAGACATTTTGTTTTTGATTTAACATTCGAGCAAAGGAGTTAAAAGCTAACGTTAATCATATTGTTGCTAGCTAGGTTCGGGAAACTTGACCCAGCTTATAAAGTTGAGAAAAATTTTAAAATTAGCTGAAAATAATTATTTATTTATTAAGTTAAATAATTAAACAAAACCCTCTCACATTTCTATGTATTTTTTACGTATGTATATTATTGTTTATTCTACTTTTCTACACAATTATGAACAGTCTTAAACTTTTGTTCACATATAAAAAATTATAAACCCTTTGCGATGATTTTTTCAATGTTATTACAACATGAAGCTGGACAACTGTGTCACTTTAATTTATTAACTTAATGTTTTTTAGTGTTTTTAAAAAGAGACGATTGAATTTTTATTCTTATAATTAAGTCCAATAAGATGGTTGTTTTCTCTAAAACCCTCCGAGTCTCCGAGGGTTTTCGTTTATCTATCCTTCGAGGTTCATTGAAACTAAATTTATTAAGGACAAGGTTTAAGAAGTGAGAATGCTCGTAAACTGATTCCAACATAATAGCTTCTTTAATAAAAGTGTTAATAGTGTGTTAAGATGGTTTCCAAAGTTTTTGAGCGCCATTGCTTTTGCCAATGTTTCAAGGCTTCGATCACAAATTCAAATGCAAATATGTTCATACGTTTTAATTTATTAGTTTTATCAATATTACGTTTTATCGACAAAACAAAATTGTTTGCAAAAACGCCTAGCCGCATTTTATTTGATGATAACTTAAAAAGGTATTATTTTTGGGATTCGTATTTGCATACCTACTCAAGTGTATAAATTTTTTTCTAAAGCCATTAAGAACAAAAATAATATGTCATATCCATGAAACAAAACAGTTAACATTGTCTTAAAGAATCATTCTACTTTTAGAATATCTACTGGGTAAGTAAAATAACATTTTCTGTTTGTTTACATTTATTTAGTATTTTTAATTATACGCAAATGTAACTTCGTGTTAAATAAATTTTTAAAATGTATTTTATAAATTTAAAAAAAATAAAAGCCATGGATTAATCATTTTAAAATTATTAATATCATTTCATAAACTGCGAAAATAAAAACTAAAGCGTAAATTAAACTGCGATCATGGGGGGAAGAAACTGTTTTTGCTGAGGTATTTATTCCATTTTCAAGGAGGCAGGAGGAATAGGCTAGAAGTTTTGCTGAAACGAGAGCTGTCAAAGAATGACAGGACGCGGATGGGATATACCTACGACATGGGCTAAGCATAAATTACTGAATAACTACATCACTTGCGTCCCGCTTGCCCTCCTGCACCCATAAGTTGCTAGTTATTCAGCAATTTATGGTACTAGCAGTCCATATTTTATTATGTCAATGGATGGGACTTTGTGGCTCAAGTGTGACTTGCGCGTTCCGCCCAGACACAAGGAAGGGTTTTGGGAGAAAAGTGAAGCATCTGTTTAAGTTGTGTGAGTGAGGACTGTCAATGTGTTCCACCAGGCATGTCATAATAGACGGCCCGAGGCTCATACGTTTCTGGGAGCTGGCGCAACTTTTGTTTAACATTCCTGAGTTAAAGTGAGATTAGTAACCCCACTCGTAACGCATACACTCACATGTGGATACCCGATTTCAGTCCGATTAGTCCCCAATGTCAAAATAAATGCTTCACTCACACGCACTGCATATGTGAAAATGAGCTATTCCTTGTCTCTTTATTCAATGGTTACGCCCTATCACCGCGAGGGATATATTTATCGCAGAAAGCAATAGCCGAAGCAGAAAGCAGGCAAACCGTCAAATTTTTTCTGTTGGGCATTTTATCGCATACTTTTTTAGTCCATTGCGAATAAATTCTAAAGCTTATATAAGACTGCGTGCCATTTTGACATATTTGGCGTACATATGTATTGGCCTTTTCGGTTGGTCGTTCGGGAACATTCTGGACTCTCCTGAAACTGTGCGTGAGTGAAGTATTTCTTTTGACATTTGCCCCCTGAAATCCGGTATCGACATGTGAGTGTATGCGTCACGAGTCGGGGTTCTAATGTTATTTCAACTCAGGAATGTCAAACAAAAGTAGAGTTAGCTCCCAGAAACGTATGAACCTCGAGCCGTCTCTTATGACATTCATTCGTGTGACATGGAACACATTGGCAGTCCTCACGTCCTTAAACAGATGCTTCACTTTTCTCCAAAAGCACCACTTCCTTCTCTCTTTATTCATTGATCTCGGATCAGCTCTGGAGAATAGTTTGAACTTTATTGCTTGTTTTTTCTGTGTGGAATGGCAGTTGATTTGCGTGTTTTTGTAAAAAATGACATTTGAGAACAACTCCAACTTCTTTTTCTGTGTTTTCTATGTGAAGTATGAGTTGGGCGAGTCAATAATTTCGAGAGTCGAAGATTTTGATAACTTTGTTGACTGCTCACTGGGTTAACTCCAGTTTCATTTTGTTACGGGATTCAGACAGATCATGGCTAAGGCTGGGCTTAACTCAGCATGGGAAAGCCGGCCCTTAGTGCGAGATCATCCTAGTTTCGGAGTTAAAGTGAGATTAACCGCAGAAATTTGTTTTCAGTCGATTTTGCTCCGGGCTTAGTTTCGCCGCCTTAATTCGCCAAATTTGGTTATTCCCGGATCAAACTTTATAGAACAGTCTTACCTTCTTTGCCTGTTTCTTCTGTGTCAAAAGTATAAAATATACTCAATAACTTAATATTCAACTTGCGACCCTCTTTTTTGTCCCTCCAGGACCCATTTGTTTACTTTTTTGGTAAGCTTTCAAAAATCTTTTTATAGAAAACTTCTTGTCGGTGAATACGTATGAGAGGGTGCAACAACAATTTACCTTACGCGATCAGATCAACAGAAGTAGATCTTCTCACACGTATTCACCGACATTTTTTAACCCCTGGCATAAATTACTGAATAACTAGATATTCAACTGCGGACATGTAAAAGCCTTGCCCCATGTTGATATTGACGAATTTACCCATCCGCCGACATTTGTTTACAATGTGAGTAAATTCATCAATTCGCCATTTCCATGCAATTTGGTTAGGAGCTTTTACATCAGCTGATCGCGTAAGGTAAATTGTTGTTGTATCTTCCTACACGTATTCACCGAAACGGAAATTTTAAGCTTTATAAAAGACGGAAACAAATGGGTGGTGGAGGGTAAGGCCGCGTTGCCACAAAAAACAGAAACAGGAACAGAAACAGAATTTCATACATTAGCAACGCAAAAAGCATTCAGCGAGTCTAGGTTTCAGTTGCTAATGTATGGGATTCTGTTTCTGTTCCTGTTTTACGTTGCTTGTGACAACGCGGCTTAAGAGTGGCACAAGTTCAAGATCTAGTTATTCAGTAATTTATGACGTAAAATTACTTTTCAGCAACGTGTGAATAGGGTGTTTCCACCGGACACAATACAGAGATTAACGTAGGAAGATTAAAACTTAATTCTAAAGTATTTCCACCACAATAGAGGAGATTAACTTGAAGTATGCTTTCTTTTTTGACTTTTCTCAACAAGCGAAAAATTCGCATAGCGTCTGTCTGAGCGCCTACCTGGTCGGCGTCTGTTATCCGGCCGATTATTAAAAACTATTTGTGAAGACTGCAGTCTACAGTCATTTGAAATAAGTCAGAGTCAATTATTAAAGTTAGACTTTGACCAAGGGCCGGTTTTTCAGTGCGAGATCATACGACTTTTCGAGTTAAACTAAGATTAACCCAGAAATTAGTTTTTCAGTGAACTAAGATCTGGGGTTAATTTCGGCCTAACTCACCAAATCGGTGAGTCAATAATTTGGGATTAATCTGGGAGAGTCAATAATTTCGCGAGTCGAAGATTTTGACAACTTTGTTGACGGAGTTAACTCTGCACTGAAAAACAGCTCGCTGAGTTAACTCCAGATTCGTTTTATTGCGGGGTTAAGAGATCTTGGTGATAAAATAAATTACTGAATAACTATATATTAAACTTCGGACAAAGCTTTGCCCACAAGCCGAAATTGATGAATTTACCCATTCTTTGTTTACAAATGTAAGTAAATTCATGAATTCGTCATTTCCATGCAATTTCGTTTTGCAGCTTTTACATCAGCTGATCGCGTTAGGTAAATTGTTGTTGTATCTGCTTTAGACGCGTTGTTACAAGGAACAGAAACAGAAACAGAATCTCATACATTAGCAACTGAAACCTAATTTCGCTGAATGCTTTTTGCGTTGCTAATGTATGAAATTCTGTTTCTGTTCCTGTTTCTGTTCCTTGTGATTACGTGGCTTTACACGTATTCACCGACACGGAAATTTAAAGCTTGAAAAAAGATTTAAAGGCCTTATAAAAAACGTTAACAAATGGGTGTTGGAGAATAAGGGGGACGCAAGTTGAATATCTAGTTAAGCCGCGTTGTCACAAGCAACGTAAAACAGGAACAGAATCTCATACATTAGCAACTGAAACCTAAATTCGCTGAATGCTTTTTGCGTTGCTAATGTATGAAATTCTGTTTCTGTTCCTGTTTCTGTTCCTTGTGAAAACGCGGCTTTATTCAGTAATTTGTGATATCTAGTTAGCTATTCAGTAATTTATGCTGTAATTTAAGTATCGATGTCAATATAAGCTTCGATACTCGACACTTCATTCCGTCGTCTAAACACACTACCGTAAACATGACGTGTTTATTTTTGTAAACAGTGAGAACTCCCCACTGGTATTTCACCATAAAAAGTCTTGCTATCACACCACGTCTGTACCCAGTGCCAAGTACATACGATAAAAGTAAAAATAAAAATCATTTTACAAAAGAAGTTCGCAGTCAATTTATAGTAGAGTGAAACCTGTGGTTTAATATTTTTTTTATCGAAACAACCTAGAGAAAATTGATCAATTTTGTTTTGTTTGCTTTATTTGATTTCTTTTTAAAAACAAAAACACATTATACAAAAACAGTGCAAATTAAATTCCACAATAAGAAAAATTTGCTGCAAAAATGGCAACCAGAAGCTCAACATTTGAAAGATTTTCAGAAAGTATGGGACGTAAATTGTAAGTGTATTTTAAAACATAAAAATGTGGGCATATATTCTAAATAAACCCAAAAACTTAATTTATTACAAATAAATGAGTTAAGAAAACGCATATATTTCTAAGTTAGCAGCATTGCCACTGCAATCAACCAAAATGCAAATTAATTTCACTAATTTCATTTGGATTTTCCCCCTTCTCGAGCATTCTTTTCTTCATAACAAATGATATTGAGTGGTTTTCGTTTCATCATATTTCTGTTGACTATTTCGTTTTTTTTTTTTATTAATTAGAATGCATCTGACGTGGCCTTTCAAAGATAGGAATAATAATAGATTAGGCTATGTTACCAGGCTAAATAGTTTTGTTTACGAAAATTCGGCAGTTAAGGAAATAGACGGTGATAATAGTCGTGTTATTATAGTTAAAAATTGAGCGTGTATGGCTTTGCATTCAACTTCTTATCAGAGAGTAGACTATCTTATTAAGAAGACACTATTATTTAATATAAGCCTTGGCTGTAAGAAAGAAACGAGCGGGAGACAGAGGGAGTGGGCTTTCCGTTTGAAAGATTTTAACTAAAGTTAATTATGATTCTTCCACCTGTTTGTTTGTATTGGGCAGATTAGTTTACAATTTGGTAAACAATTAATGGCAATTAAACAAACAAATAAGCGAACACAGAAGCAGTTGTGCCCGAAAAAACGCGTCTGGATCTGGCAATATTTCAAACACTGAAGTTACCAAGTACAGCGACCAAAGGCCAAAGATAGCTCTGTAAATGTTATCGCGTTTCTAAGGTCAACCTGGACCTTGGACGACATGTCTTTACTGCTACGTCGCGTACCATAAATTATCCTTATTTTTCCAATTAGAATCTTTTGCTCAGGTGGGGGAGAATAGCAATAACACTGCTGAAGTAAATAGTTTCTAAAAGTTTTTTCTAGTAACTTTACTGGTTAAAGTATTACGCAAATCAATAATAATAACAATGTACAACTGGTACTTAAGTGTCATTTTGACGCTTGTTAAAATGTTATCCTAATCCTACAGCTACATGTTCTACCAGCCGGTACTTTTTATCATGGAAGCTCGCCATTAAGACGTGTGCATCTTACTTAACGTAGTATTTGTATATGTATTTGACTTTAGGCACTTTTTTCTAAGACCCAACCATAATAGACTTTGATGATCTTAAATCGGCTTTCCGAAATGTCCTACTGCGACTGCACGCGATTTGTATACCGTGACCATAATAGACTTGCTCGATTTTGTAAAGTTTTTATTAACTTGTGTTGGCTTAAAGTTTTGTTTTTGCTTGTCATTAGTGCATTAATTGTCATATTTAAGCCCATATGTATTTTTTAACGTGCTTCAAAAGATCCGTGAAAGAAAGGAATACTCCAAGAATTGTACGCTTACCTCTAAAGTATATACACATTTTAGCGAGAAAGACAGAAAAAGCCATGTCCGTCCGTCCGTCTGTTTGTATATCGCATAACTCTTAGGCCTTACATTTTCAGCTAGGAAGCTTAAAAATTGTGCATAAGTTCATTGTTATCCAAAGCAGTGCAAGTGTTAAAATTTTATTAAATCCGTTCCCAGACACGCCCACAATCGGTGTAAATGTGCAAATAGCTACAGAGCTTTCAGAATTGTTAGACGTCTAAAAAGCCAGAAATTTTACATTTTTCGTCTCCTGTTTATTGTAAAAACAGGAAACTTGCTTTACTTACATCGATTCAAAAATTGCCTTTTAAATCGATGCTACGCTTTTTAGGGGTTAAAATAATAGATAAATGTTATTTCGACTGGCCTCAAGCCAAATTTGGGAAAGAATAAAAATAAAAATTAGCAGGTAAGGTAAACGAGACTTAATTCTAGATTTCGTACATACAAAGTTTTTAGCCTCCTATTCAATATTTATGTCAAATCGACCCCTAAGATTTGACAAAAATATTGAATTTGAAGGAAAAAATTGCATTTTTACGTACATTTAAGCGTAACTTGGAAATATCTATGTTAATATTGATAGTTTGTAATAAGGGCGGTTGGATCAAGCCCCTTTTCGAAGTTTGTTCTACTTATAAAATGTCAAAAAATAATAATAACAGAATTTTACAATGGATGGGAAAAACGGTCCGTTCAACGGACTCTAACTTCTACTTACACACTGTAGCACTTAGTCACTTGTTTGGTTTTAGGTTAGGTTAGGTTGATGGATGCCCTTTTGACAATAGTCACGGCTTCACTTAGACCAGCAGTTGGGTCCATTGTGTCCATTGGGAACCTTCTTAATACCTGGAACGAAAACAGAAATAGACCGCTGTTAGAAGCTCAGAGTGCCGCCCTCTTGGACCCATCCGGATTTGTATACAAATCTTAGGAGGTCCTTTAGATCTACATTATTTAGATCTTCGAGCTCGTTGAAGAAGTAGCTGCCGAGGATACTACGCCTGATGCTGTTTAGGGCTGGGCATTCGCAGAGCAGATGACGAACAGATTCAATTTCTTCAACGTCCCTGCAGCTTCTGCAGTAATCGTTATGCGGTATGCCTAGCCGCTCAGCGTGAAGACCCACAGCGCAGTGCCCCGTGAGGATTCCCGTGAGTACTCGGATGTTCCTGCGGGCTAGTCCGATCAAAAATAGTGATCTCTTTTTGTTTACCGCTGGCCATAGCTCCCTTGTGTGTCTGCACGTATCAAGTTCTGTCCAACGTAGATTGGTTCTACTCAAGGATTCAGTTTCTAACCTACGTGCTATCGAACTCAGCGGGACTCTTATGGATTTGAGGGCTAGAGATGCATTCATTCCAGACCCAAATCTCGCAAGCTTGTCCGCTTCTTCGTTTCCCGATATATCGGAGTGACCTGGCACCCAACACACAGTTACAGTGTTGCCAAGTGATAACTCGTCCAGAATTTCCCTGCATAGTTTCACAGCCCTTGACTTTACCACGTCTGATTCCAAGGCTTTAATTGCCGCTTGGCTATCAGAGTATATGGTGATGGTCTTGTTTGCGGGGCCGTATTTCTTCAGCTCGGAGGCAGCTTCGATTATGGCTGCCAGCTCCGCCTGAAAAATGCTGCAGTCGTCATTGATTCGGAAAGATTTACCTAGACCCAAATCTCCACAGAAAATGCCCGCACCGGTTCCGACGTCCATCTTAGAGCCGTCGGTATATACGGCGATCTCGTCGTCTCCTGTAATGGTCTTATCTTCCCATTCACCTCTTTCAGGTATTCTGGTAGCGAATCTCCTGTTGAAGGCGAATGTCATAGGTAGGTAATCTGTGACTGGGGTGTTTGTGGAGGCAGCCCACTGAGTTTCCACAGAGGCGTGTCCATAAGATCTTGAGGACCACAGTCCGGATTCCCTTAGGCGAACAGCTGTTTTAGCTGCCTTGCTGCTGCAGTATATGTCCAAGGGGGTGAGGTTGAGTAGTACCTCCAGTGCCGCGGTGGGTGTGGTCCTTAGGGACCCTGTTATACCCATGCAGGCTGCCCTTTGAACTTTGGTGAGGCTAGAGAGATGACACTTTCTTTCCGTAGCCTTCCACCATACAACTGCACCGTAAGTTAAGATGGGTCTTACAACCGTTATATACATCCAGTGTACCATGTTTGGTTGCAGTCCCCACATGCTTCCGAACGTTCTGCGGCAGGCGTATAGTGCCACGTATGCCCGCTTGACACGATCCTCTATATTATCCCTCCAGTTGAGTTTGGAGTCTAATATGACGCCCAGGTATCTTACCGACCTGGATAACGGTAACTCCACTCCCCCCATTCTCGGGTTGCTGAAGGATGGAATTGCCCTTTTCCTTGTAAACAACACAACTTCCGTCTTAGAGGGGTTAATTCCCAGTCCTCGACCCTCTACCCATTTTTCAACAATGCGAAGTGCGTAGCTGAGTCGGTCACTGAGGATTGGTGGGAGTTTACCTGGGATCAGGATTGCTACATCGTCTGCGTATGCGCTCACAGTGAAGCCTTCCCTCTCCAGGGTTTTCAGCAATTCGTCCATTACCAGGGTCCATATAAGCGGAGATAGGACACCTCCCTGCGGTGTTCCTCTGCTGACGTTTCGTCTGCTGCATACTTCGCCTAGGTAGCAGTTTATCTTTCGTGTGCTTAACATGAGCCCGATCCAGTCGCATAGACTGCTATCTAGGTGGGCGTTTCTCAAGCTGCGCAATATCGCGTCTGCCTCAATGTTATTAAACGCCCCCTCTATGTCTAGAAAGGCACCCAAAGTGTACTCCTTGTGTTCCAGGGATTTTTCCACTACTGTTACTACTCTATGTAGTGCAGTGTCAACCGATCTGCTTCTCATGTACGCGTGCTGTGATTTTGATAAATAGTTATCACCAATCAGCTCTCTCACATACACGTCAATAAGCCGTTCCAACGTCTTGAGCATAAATGAGGACAGGCTTATGGGTCGATAGTCCTTTGCCGTAGAGTGGTTTGCCTTCCCTGCTTTGGGGATGAATATCACACGGACTTCTCTCCAAGCTTTGGGAATATAGCACAACTTTAGGCAGGACTTCAGGTTTCCCCTGCTTTTTGGAGCATTATTGGTCGGATGTTATCCATCCCTGGTGCTTTAAAGGGATCGAAGGAGTTGATCGCCCAGGCCAGCCTTTTTACATCGGTTATAGCCCTGATCTTTTCGTCCTTCATCTTTTTCCGCGAGCCTTGCGCTACTGTAGCGTAATCCTCATAGGTATCGAAGCACCCTGGGAAGTGAGTTTCCGCCAGTAAATCCAGCGTTTCCTTGTGTGTCGAGGTCCAATCGCCCTCAGTCTTCCTGAGTGAAGATAGCGGTATAGGCGCTTTGGATAAGACTTTTCTCAGTCGGGACGCTTCAGTTGTTGTTTCGATTGATTCGCAGAAATTCTTCCATGAGCTCCTCTTGGCGAATCTGATCTCCTTTTTCAGGATTCTAACGCTCTCCCTATAGGTCGTCCATTCGATGAGCCCCTCTTTTGCAAGGTTCCATCTGGATCTTGAGCTCTTGATGAGCTCCGCGATCTTGGAGTTCCACCAGGGAGGGCGTTGTTTCCCTCCTGTATTGCTGTTTGGGCAGGATTTTTCGAAAGAGCTGGAGATCATCCCGGTGATGTATTCGACTGTATCGTCGATCTCATGCTCGGTAGTAAGATCTCTGTCTGGGCAGGGGGAGATAGTCCTCCGCAGTTCTTTGTTGAACTTTACCCAGTTTGCTCTTTTTGGGTTTTTGAAAACTTTCCTAGCCTGCGAGCCTACCTGTATCTCAAAGAGTATCCAGCAGTGATCTGATAGTGATGCCTGCTTAGATACTCTCCAGTTCGTTACTTGAACAGAGCTGTTTTGAGACACGTAAGTCACGTCCAAGACTTCCCTCCTATTCGCTGTAATGAAGGTGGGATCATTTCCCCTGTTACATACTAGAAGGTTGGAGCTAAGGACAAAATCAAACAGAACCTCGCCTCTGGCGTTAATGTCTGAGCTTCCCCAGATCGTATGATGGGCATTGACATCACAGCTTAAGACTAAGTTCTTCTTACCTTGTTCGGACGCTGTCACTAGCGTCTTCAGAGATTCCGGGGGGACCGAGGTACCGTCGTCAAATGGCATGTAGACCGACGCTACCGTGTAGTTCTCGTCCGTCCCTCTAACCTCCACCACCGTTAGGTCACCTGTGCAGAAATGAGATAACATTAATACATGAATGTTCTTATTTGCTACAATACAGGTTCTCGCTTTACCTTTATTTTTTACATTAAACAGTGAGAAATTTTTCGACCCTAATCCTAAAACCCTGTTCTTTTTGTCAATCCAGGGTTCTTGGATTAGGGCTAGGTCCAGCTGTTCCCTCTCGAGGAACAGCCTCAGGTTGGCTGTGGCAACCCTACTGTGATGGAGGTTTATTTGGATCACCTTCATCATTGTTCTCCACCTCCAACGCAGTGTCCGTCGCCTTCGTTGCTTCCGCAGTCCGCTTAATCAGCTTGAGGGTTACCTCGCTAGCTGCAAAGGACAACAGAAGCTGTTTTTCCGCCTTTAGGTTCCCGGGCAGGTCGCCGAAGGCGACAATATAGCCCCTGAAACCATTTCTCGGCTCTTCCTCGCTTATAATTTCCCAATCCTGCATCGGAATCTGGGGGTTTTGTGCTTGCAGCACGCGGAGGATGTCACCTTTAACTATTCCCATCTCCGGAATAGTCAGCCTACCCTTTGCCCTGTTTGGAACCTGGTCTATTGGAACGGATTTAAGTTCCGCACCATCCCAAAGCTGTAGTCCTTCCACTACTGTCTTGGCAAAGTCATTTGAAGCTTGGTCCTTGCAGTCGATGTACGTTATGCCTTTAGACCATTTCATTCTGCCGTAGGTCGGGGCACTAGTACCCGTGTTTTTCAGAATGTGGCTGATGATAGCTGCCCCGAGGGCTTGCTCAATCTTCCTGCCACACTCAACACTGTACTGCCCGCTTGGTTTCTTGGAGTCTACTACAGCAAGCTGTAGTGGATTCCTTGTCACCTCGCTATACTGGCCCGCCCGGCTCGTACTTGGCTTACTGGGACTTCCCACTGTGGTGGCGCCCCATTTCGCCTTCTTCGGCGTCCTTGAAGTGTCCTCAGAAGATCGTGTTCTCTTCGAGGCGAACGCTTCTCTTCTATGCCTTCCGGCATTGCCTTTCTGCAACCCGCTTGGGCCCGGTTTGTCACTGGGTCCTTGGGTTGCAGTTCCTCTTCCGGTAACAGGCTTTCTGTTGGTTCCGAGGGATGTCCTAGTAGCGGCATCGTCCCTCGGCCTTCCAGATTTTCCCGATTTACCACCCGTACCTTTAACTGAACGAGCTGCCTTAGGCATAGGCCTCGTGGCAACGTCGTTAGCTATGGTCTCCCGGGCCCACTCAAGGGAAGATAGTTCCTTCTGAGTGAGGGAAGATTTTTCTTTAGCTGTTAAGATGCCATAAATATGCTTGGCCTTCTTAAACCGCCTCTTTCTCTCCAGGCCGGGAGTGGTCCTTCTGGCCTTGCTCCCGTGCTTGGTCTCCTTTTTTTGACCGGATTTCTCTTCGGAATCATCGGAGTGTTCAGCGAGTAGCTCTTCCTCCCTTTCCATTGAGATATCCTCAGTTTCGATCAAACTGGCTGGTAGTACCACGTTTGGATCGCACGGAACCACCGGTACGGTGTCGTCCGTGTTTTTGGCACATAGCGTGCCCTCCCCCTCATCCTTATTTGTTTTTGTTAGTTCGGATATTTTGGTCCCACGAGAATGGCCGGAAAGGGTGGTCCACCCCGGCAGAGCCGCCATACCGGGGTAAGGCTATGGTTTATCTGCAGGTCTTCGCCTAGGCACCTGAGAGAGCTCGTTAGAGGCTGGTTTAACCCCCAGCCTTGCATCCTTCGGCACGGTTTACAATATGCTCACACCACCACTGGAGTCAGGTTTGGCAGGACTTAGTTCGTCGCTCCTCAGCCGACCCACGCCGGCTGAAAATCCGCAACTTAAGCCCCCACACCGGCGTCATAGAAGATGACGCACTCGACAAGGCGCCTGCCACGCGGGGCTTGTTTGGTTTTGATCTATTCACGAAATGCGACAAGAATTTTTCGAATAGGTAGTTATTTACCATTTACGGCATTTAAGCATTGATCGAGGATGGTTTCCGTGCTACTATGGGCAGGCCAAGTTACTCTATACCAGAGGAAAACCATCTATAACGTGGAATATTTTAACTAAGTTCCATCTTAATGAATGTCTTCTAAAAAATCTTAATGAATGCCTTCTAAAAAAATAATGGATAAATAAATTTTTAAAGATCTAATCTCTCTTTGGGCTAATCACATATACTTTTTTTTATTTCAGCGAACCAGAACTACGTTATCATTTAACGAAAGTCTATTTATGTCTTGGGGCCACTACAGCTTCCGCGATAGCTGGCTCAGTACTGTTTCTAGCTGGCATCCTTGACGCCGGCATTTTGGGAGCACTTGGATCTCTTATTTTGGTACTGTGCCTACACTTTATCAAAGACAATGGCAAGAATTTCTATCCACGCCTTGGGATGCTACTTGGTTTTGGGTTTTGCTCGGGGCAATCTTTGGGGCCGATGCTGCAGTATGTAATTCACGTGGATCCTACAATAGTCATATCAGCACTCAGTGGAACAGTTGTGATATTTTTGACCCTATCACTGTCCGCACTGCTGGCTGAACAAGGCAAATATATATTCCTCGGAGGCCTGTTAGCCAGTGTTTTGAACACCATGGCCTTGATGAGCCTTTTCAATTTCTTCTTAAAATCAACAGTTATAAACCAGGTATGATACTTGTTTTGCATTTCATATAAACAGGTAAACCAACCATATTCTTCCAGACCAATCTCTACGTGGGTCTTTTCGCGATGGGTGCTTTCGTCCTTTACGACACACAAATGATCATCGAAAAATGTCGCATCGGTAATAAGGATTGCATTCAACACTCCCTGGATCTCTTCTTTGATGTTATTAGCATGTTCCGACGCATTTTGATCATTCTCACACAAAAGGTATAAATCTTTGTATAAAAAACTATTGGTTTTTAGCTTATGGTTTACTTTAAAAATTTATAGACAAAAGAACTTTTACAAAATTTTGACTAATATTATGCGCTCAAATTTTGCATACAAGTGCATTTACCAATATCAAGAAACAAGAAAGTGATTCAATGAAACTGTTTTTTATTACAGGAGGAACGCCAGAGACAGAACAAGAAACGAGACTAAGAACTTTCGACTGGTTGAAAATAAACAAAATTTATTGTTTATTGTTTATTTTCGTTTTAGTTTTAATGCAACTAATTTGCAACTAAAAAAAAATATTTTTTGAACTAAGTTATTCTTTTTTTGTTATGCAAGAGGGATGTGTCCTTTCAGATTCATTTGACGTTGAGCAAACCAATGCACGTGTTAAGGGAAAACAAATTATAAAAAAATAAAATAAAAAAACATTATAATGTACTGAAAAAAAAAGCAAGAGTTTGTTTCACTTACAAAAGGTTATTTTATGTAACTCTGCCTGGTGTTTATGGGACTAGAAAAAAAAAATCGTCTGTGGAAGCCTGTGTCACATTCATGTTGTTCTGTTTGAGAAATAACAAGAAAAACATAATGGCACAAGTGAGAAGTGATTAATGAGGGCGTACTGCAGTCCAATTCATCCGGCGGTGGTACTGGTATGTAGCCTGGCTTAAGATATATCGACTGCAAGGAGTCGTAAAGCGTATTATTTCTTCGGCATGTTAAGTTTTTTTTTTTAACGAAGTACCCGATATTGGTTATGCCGGATTTCCACGTGCTCAAAAACCACCCATTTATGAGAGACACTATGAAAACTGCCAGAACGCAAGTCATAGTAGTAAATTTTTGCTCTCTCATAATTCTTGACTACAACTAAGTTAACTTAACAAGTAGTTTACGCTTCCGTAGTGTTTATCGCGTTGGGTAGATTGCCATCCAGTGAGTGCACCTACTTAAACCTTAAGTTCGTGCGGTTGCACCCTATGTCGCTAGGGTCTTGTTCTTTGTAGTCGTCACTCGTTGCATACATCGTTAAGAGTACGGATCATTTCATTGTTGCAATGAACAAGAAGACGAGCATTTAGCTTTCGAGCAAAGTTTGTTACTTCCATGGTCATTGAGCATACACGATTGCTCTAAGTGTCTTATTAAGTTTATGTCACCTATTACGTTTAAGCTCATTTTTGATCGTGTCAAGTCAGTGCGATTTCTTGAAGTAAACAAATTAAAAATTCGGCATCGATTTATTAAGCTTAGATAAGACCGCATGCCATTTTGACATATTTGACGTAACTAAGAAGAAAAACGATGCAAAATATTTACTTCTAACGTCAAATATGCCAACATGGCATGCCGAGTTATCTATGCTTTAATCTTAGATTCAAATGCCATTTATTGACAATTGCTAGCAATATCAACTAAGCTTGTTTCTAATAGTATATTTTATTTTCACTAGTCATAAAACCATTACAACACGTGAAAAATATTAAAAATAAATCCCAAAGTGTTTCCACCTAGTTTCAAAACAATTTTAGCACAAAATCAATAGAAAATGTTTCTTTTTGGTGTGGGAAATAATAAGCGAAAAGTCAAAGCAGAAAATTTTTTCTACGAAATTCTCCTAGAACGCTTGTTTGATAAATCGTCTTTTTTCTTGCCTTCATTCTTCATCGCAGTTTGTTTATGCTTTGAAAGCAAAGATAAAAAGATGATTATGTTTTGTATCGCACTGTTGTGCTGAAATACTGGTGTTATTATTTCTTTCAAGTGAAATAGTAAGTGAAGTAGTAAGCCCAGTCAACGGAGAAGCTACACTCAGATGATGCGGGAAGATATTCTGAATGGAACCGAAATTTATGTGTCCTTTACGGAAACTCCGGATTTTTGACAATCAATTAAATTTATTTAAAACGAATCCAATCCCGGACTAATACTTTAAAATGGACAGTAAATAAAAATTGCACATTCCTTCCACTTCTTTTTTTTAAATTGTAAGCACACGATTATTGAAAGATCAAATCAATTTTAAACATAACTTTATCTGTCCTTGGGTGGCAAAGTATTTTTTCCCTTCCTTTATCAGGCTGACACATTGGTCGATTTAATGGGGGAAAAAGTGGGAAAACAAAGAAGTATATCATAGGGGCTTTAGAAAAAGAAGCACTCACTGAAAACAGATGGTGAATAAATAAAATAATTACAGTACACGACAAATATTTTAGAAATGATGTTAACATTATATTATGATATTATTTTGACCATTGACGTAATATTATATGGACTACTAGTTGGTGTCTCCGCTTATACACAACCTGAGACTAAAATGGTACCGCTTGTGCTGGTGTTTGGTACTGGTGGTGTTGGTGTGTTGCAGAAACAGCATTCCCGAATTGAATTACCCATTGACAGTGTTTCCAAATTTGGTACCAATCAGCGCGAGTTTCTACGTGCTTGAATGGGACCATGAGCGAAGACACCAACTAGCAGTCCACATATACTTGTATATTAGGTATGTCAATGATTATGTCATGTACTAGTACATGAATAAAAGAATATAAAGATTACGACACTCGTTTTTATGATATTTGTTTGACAGACCTAACGTCAAACTTTTTTCAAAGCGTACAAAATGACAGTTCCATCCTATGACGTAATGTAAATATGACGGCCAAATATGACCACTTGGAAAAAGTGGTACCAGTTCACAAATCACAGAACATAAGATTGCGACAATGCGGAATAAAATATGGCTCATTCATTAATCAGGCTCGTCATTGCATTTAAAGCAAAACAGATTGCTGCTCTATGATTGGCCAGTACAGATTGTTGTGTAAACATGACAGTTCCATCCCATGACGTCAGTTTTATAGTTAAGGCAGTCAAACAAATGTTATAACAAACGAGTGTCTTAATCTTTATATTCTTTTATTCATGGTACCAGTATATTAAATATAACGTTACCCTTAGCCAAAATAGATTAATTTAGCTCAATCCAATTTGCGCATTTTCAAAGCACCAACAACTTCACACTGAAACTTTTGCTGTCAACGAAAGTCAAACTTCTTTGCTATATTTCGATGCTGATATTTTTTTCCTTCACATAAAATTTATTTATTGCCAAATTTACTAGTGAAAAATTGAAAAAAACAAAAGCTATTTATTTGCTCAGAAGTCAGTGTGTGTGATAGAATTGATTTCAATTTATAGATGTGCAAGTATATAGCTCCGCCGAAGTGAATTTAGAAGAAAAATGTGGGATTCGTCTATGTTTTTGAGTACACTGACTCCAAAGTTTTATGTTGCACTCACCGGTACTTCCAGCTTGATTTCAGGACTTATACTCATATTTGAATGGTGGTACTTTCGCAAGTATGGCACCTCCTTTATAGGTAATGTTAAGCATAGATTTATCGAATTTTCACGCAATTTTAATTGTACTTATTGGAAACGTGTGTTTTGCAGAACAAGTTTCTATCAATCACATTAGTCCATGGATTAATGGCAGCGACAATCAGTCTGACACAAATGGCACCAACGGAAGTCAACAAATGCCCGAGTGCAAAGTTTGGCGAAACCCGTTGAATCTATTTCGTGGAGCAGAGTATCAAAGGTTCTATTGGACAACCAATAAGGAGCCGCTCACCTACTATGATATGAACCTGAGCGCACAAGATCATCAAACATTTTTTACATGTGAGGGTGAGTGCTTTTGTTAATTTTTGCTGCATCATTGATGGGGCAGGACCGCAGGGTTATAGTTTTCGCATGATAAAGGTATCCATGCCTACTAAGAGAGGAGTAAAGTTGGTTACTTAAACTTTTACTTTTTTACTTTTACTTTACTTTTACAACTTAAACTTTAAAAAGTTACTTTTTACAACTTAAACCTTTTGAAGATTCGATTGAAATTGTGTTAGTTCTTTCACCATTGTACTAAGACCCTTATATACCCCTGTTAACTTAGTTGCATATAGTTTCTGGAAAGTTGCAAAGACGAAAAAAGGAAAAGTTGACCCTAACCACCATCTTTTCGTCATTTTTGTTCTCTGTATTTTCGTAAAGCGAGGGGTTTTTCCTTAATTACATTTTAACATCATAATTAACAATTAAACTGCTGTTGTTACTGCCCAATGCCTAAATTAATTTCATCTATTATGCGGCTAATGACTAGTTGGGTTTGAGTATGCCTTCTTTTAAATAAACTAAATAATTAAAAAATCGGTCTAATCGGTCAAAGTAAAATCCCTTTATCCTTTTTTCAACCATAAAAGTTAGCCTCAGCTGATTCTGACTCTTCTGTTTAGGTGTCCCTGTACACTTTGGTGTAATATCTCCTTCTCCACCCTCCGTCTATGCAGAAGGGACCAAAAAACCACCCAAAGAATTTCCCTCTAGAAACAGCCTAAAGCGTTTTCATCCGTCTACAAGGTCAATACTTCTGCAGCCTAAAGCAGGACTGAAATTATGAGTGTCTTATAAATTGCCACTTTAGATGCTCGAGAGAGAGCTTAGCTACTCAATTTCCTTTTTAGCACAAAGAAACTGATTGGCAAGAGTTAACTATCGCTTCATATCCGCGGTTGAGTCGTCTGAATTTATAGCAAAACTCAGGTAGACAAAGTCCACAACTACCTCAAAGTTATAGCTGTCTATATCGATGTTTCTTCGAAGACGTCGGTGTTGGGTGTCTTCTTGTGACAGCATACACTTGAGTTTGCCCTTATTGACTGCTAAGCCCATATAATCACATCTCTTTTTGTTCTTCCGATTATGTAAATGTCAGGAGTTCTGCACAATTCTCTAAAGTTTGATGTTAAAAAAGAAACATTGCAAAAGTCATATGAGCACTCCGTCCAAAAATGTAGAAAGGGCCTCTTATGATATCGCTGCATTGTCCGTCAGCCCGTCCGTCAAAAACCCTTTGTAACTTCTAAGCGAAAAGTGCTTTTAAACTGCGAAAATTAAAACAGAACGCGTATTGGCACAATTTTTTCTGTACTCTCATAACGGCTTGACTATAGTTTCAAATGTCATGTGAATATGGTTGAAACGTTTTTTGACACATATTATCAAAAGATTTTTTGGAAATAAGAATCGGTTTTTAAAATGAGTTCCATAACTTTTTAACTTCTTGCCCCACAAAGCTTATATTGAACACACTCGTAAAGCAACTCAAAGCGAAACAAAAGCTTAAGTCATAATAATTATCTGAAAGAGATCTGAATTCTGATACTGCTTTTATATGCATTTTCGCAAAAATGCATGCCCCTTCCCCCTTATTCCTGCTGCTATTCAGGCAAATCAGTTGGAAAAATTCACACGTGTCAAATTGCCCAATTTTAAGGAAAACTTAAGCAATTTTTATAGATTCAAAAAATTTTGAGATTTGATTCAAAAACATAAAAGCATTTTCAAAAACAAAAACGTATGCGCCCCTATTATCTTACCCTTAACGACGACTTTGTTCAAAATAATTGCTGTTAGTAGAAAGCGCTCATAAAGCAAGCTAACTGCTTAAAAAAAATTCAAAACCATCCGCGTGTCTCGTCGACTCGTATACCGTATATCGTATACCTCATTCAGGTGCTCAGGGCGTCGACGTGGTATGTGTCCAATTTTTGCGGCGTATGTTCAATTTTAAATTTTTTAAAACCTCGCGACTTTTAAGCTTTCTTTTCTATTTTTTTTTTTTTTTTGAATACTTTTAAGACATTGTTTGCCTTTTAAACAAGATTTATTAGAAACATTATTTTTCTTAAGCTATTGACGATTTATTTGTGTAGCTGCCTTAACTAACATGTAAATTTACTTCCCGGTTAAGCTAAAGGCAAGGCTGTAAACTTATAATCATTTACTTTCAGGTGATGCGGGCAAAGCCGAGTACGAAATTATGCAAACAGCTTGGCGTGAGCGAAATCCTGTCGTTCGCATAAAAGCTGCGCATAATGCTTTAGAAATTAATGCTGATTGTGCACCAGCATACATTCTTCTAGCCGAAGAGGAAGCCACCACAATTCTGGAAGCAGAAAAGATCCTCAAAACAGCTCTCAAAGTTGCGGAGACCAACTATCGCAAGTCGCAAGCGACACAGCATCAAGGTGCTGTCGCCGAAGGAATGCATCGTCGCGATACAAATGTTCTTATCTACATTAAGCGACGCTTGGCCATGTGTGCCCGAAAACTTGGCAAACTGAAGGAGGCGGCAAAGATGTTTCGTGACCTCACCAAGGAGATCCCCTCAATCATGAATGTCTTGAACATACACGAGAATCTAATCGAAACTCTTCTCGAGATGCAGGCGTATGCTGACTGTCAGGCAGTACTGGCCAAATACGACGATATTTCATTACCAAAGTCGGCGGCTATTTGTTACACAGCAGCGCTCCTCAAGGCGCGAGCTGTAGCCGATAAGTTTTCGCCGGACATTGCATCGAAACGTGGGCTCAGTCCAGCCGAAATGAGTGCTGTCGAGGCGATTCACAGAGCTGTGGAATTCAATCCGCATGTTCCCAAATATCTCTTAGAGACGAAGCCACTTATTCTTCCACCAGAGCACATATTGAAGCGTGGCGACTCGGAGGCACTCGCATATGCGTTCTTTCATCTCAAGCATTGGAAAAACGTCGAGGGTGCACTTAATCTGCTGCACTGCACCTGGGAGGGCACGTTTCGAATGCTGCCTTATCCGTTGGAGCGTGGCCACTTATTCTATCCGTATCCCACATGCACAGAATGCGCCGATCGCGAGCTATTGCCATCGTTCCACGAAGTATCGGTCTATCCCAAGAAAGAACTGCCATTCTTTATTCTGTTTACGGCCGGTCTCTGTTCATTCACCGCACTGTTGGCATTGCTCACACACCAGTACCCCGAACCGATGGGAATTATCGCACAAACTGTACTTAACTGGATCTCGTATCCGTTTCACCTAATCAAGGAGCGAATCGAGGCTATCTGGCCGTGTAATCTCCTGCAGCAGCTGTCGAGGATCTAACAAGGCGGCACATTGACAGCGATGAATAAATAAGCGCTACAACAAATGCATTTAATGTGATTTTGTTTATATACAGTTTAATCTCCTATAGTATGCAGACGATGTGTTATATCTATCGTCTCTTAACGACATTTTAGTTCGTTCGAACACAGGACTCGCCTTTTTTAATTTTCTTAGTTTTTTAATGAAACGCTTTTTTTTCGTATTCAAACCTGAGCAGTGTACTCTGTGGAATCTCCTTCCTGCTGATAGTCCATAAATATTATTATACTCAGTCTAATTTTATGTTACATGTGTAGTTTTGTTTGTGTGGAAAGCAGTACGTTTTATTAAATGGTCATATATGACATGTTCGAACGGAACGGATTCTATTACACTGGTACTGGCTTCTCAGAAGCAAATGAAGTTTACAGGCGTTCCTCAATTATGAATAGTAATTTTGCTCTTTTGTTAGTCCATCTATGTGTTCGCCTTTAATAAAGTTCTTTGTTTTAAGAATAGCGTGCTAAATGGGATTAATCAGAATGACGATTTTTTTAGTTTTATGTTTTTTATATATCTTAATTTATTGTATAATATCAATGCGTGTTATTTATTTTCACTTACTTATTATGTAAGTGCAGTAAAGAATAAAGAGAATAAATGTCCATTTCAGTAAGCAACGGCTGTGTTTTATATTTTTAGCTCCTTGCACAAAATCAACTTTACAACATTATTTCAGAAAATAGTTTTCCATCAAAACAGCTGAAAAATTTAACACAAATAAGTCTTAGTTGCTACAAACAAAAATTCTAAGTATCTACTAGAGATCTGCAACCGGTTAAACTGTTCAGCGGTTTTTTTTTTTAGCAGAGTTTTTGAAGTATCTTCGATAATAAATCGTAAAAATGTATGAAAATGCATTGACAGAATGCATCAGATTCAAAGACTTTCCACAATTTTCAAAGATTAATTTTTTTGAAGATAGGTAAGTTAACTTTCAAGAATATTCAAAACTGTTGTTTCTAACCTATCACAGTCAAAAACTAAAAATTCGCTTCACCCTACAGGTTAAAAAAATCAAAGCATATTCCAAAATGTTCATTGCAGTCATTTGTTAAATCCTATACAAACAAAATACTGTGATTTGGCGACAAGACGTAAGAAGACATACAGAAGTCGCTAAATGCAGCCATCGATTCACTTTAAGAACACACCCGCTGGATTCACCAAACGAACACACCCAACTGTCATTCCAGTCAGCTGACAGCAAACTGACTTTCGAAGTTCGAATTTCGATATCGGATTCCCCTCCAATGGAAAATTACCTCTCCAATGGGAAATGCAGCAAGTACTAGAAGGTGCTTATAAATAGAGTGGCGCAATAGCTCGAGGTGAACCGAGGTCGACTTCTCAACAATGTATGCTGTGTGTGTTAATTTCTTCACTTACAGGGGGAATTTCTTCACATACCTACAATTTTTTGCCGAATCCGAACGGCACTTTGAGAAGTTTATTCAAGGCAAATGATACTCTCAGAGGGCTTGTCAGACCCTCACGGAGGTGGGGACCGTGAAAAAAGAACAAGTCTTTTTTTTAAGGTGACGATGGTAGATTGGTGCTTAATTTGTATAAATACACCGGTTACCAGGCTTGTCCAAGACAGTAATATTTTAAACGTTGACTTGTAAAAATCGATAATAAAATGAAAAGTGAAAAAGTACCAAAGGGGCTCGCCAGTATAAGCAACGATACGTTCGGTTAGCTTTTTAATTAATGAAAAGTGATTTAATTGAATACAGTGTTGAATTCCAAGTACCGAAGTTAAATTAAATGTGATTTGAATTTAAATAAGTTTTATTTGACAACTAAGTGTTTCATGCCTGGTTAGACAATTCGCTATCGACGGTGATGATCCGATTTTTGGATTCCACGTTTACGACGATTTGAAACTGTCGTAGATCTACTTTCTACTTTTGCGTCCGTTGAACAACCTAATGCTCATTCATTGTGTGGTGAGTGAGTATAGTTCTCTTGTCGTCAGTAGGTTGTGCGGACGAAAAAGGGTTGCTTCTGTTTCTTGTCAGAACAAAAAAAAAAAACAGGTTTGCGTAGAGTAGAGATGTTTGAGTAGGGAATGTGATGTTTTTCGGTATTATTTCAGTTCGTCGCGATAACTCGCAAGTTGTTGGTTTTTAGCATGCACAAAGACACGAGTGCACCACCCTGGATATATTTGTGAAAGAATATACACAAACAATTTTATTTTCATTACTGGGCAACTTCGTTCGTTTTTAAAAAGCATCTTTTCTGCTCGTTCTTTTGCAAATATCTTTCAACAGAAATTGAATGTGTTTGAGGTGATACTTTACAATTTCCTACCCCAAAACGCAAAGCGGCATTTGGTGTTGCAAATTTGCGGCGTGCGTAGTTTGAAGTAAAGTATCGCGAAAATAAGCACCAGTCAACTAACCATTCACTTTATATGTCGGAACGCATGATCCCAAAATGTGGCTTCAAGTCGGTTGCGCGTTGGGTGGATACCCAATAACGAATTTACACGGAATACTTCCACTTCGGAGTTTCGAGTAGGACTTGAGGACAAAAATCCAAAGTAAAAGATGTACTCTTTACTAATACAATGAAAGAGCAAAACATGTGTAAAGATCATGATCCGAGTTAGATTTCATATAATATTACGGAATTCTGACTGAAATGTTTATTGGGTAGGAATGTTACAGACATAAATAAACCATAATACTGTTACGTGGCGACAAGAAATAAAACAACTCGCAGGAGTCCCATCGATTCACTCTACAGACGCACCCGCTCGAACTGTCATTCTAGTCATCTGACAGCAGCTGTCATATTCGAAGTTCGAATTTCGATTTCCCCTCCTTGGAATTCAGCGGAGGAGTACCAATGGAAAATTACCAAAGGGGGTATGGAACGTACTAGAAGGTGCTTAATTTTGTATAAATACACGGGTGACAGGCTCGTACGGGACAGTTATATTTTAAACGTGGACTTGTGAAAATCGGTGATAAAGTAAGAAGTGGTTGAGTTGAAATAAAGTGTTGAATTCTAAATAGTAAAGTTGAATAACAGTGTGATCTGAGTTTAAATAAGTTTGTTTGATAAATAAAGTGTTTCATTGTGTGATTATAAAAGTGAAATTGAGTTTTATTCGACGAACCCCAGGCCGAAAATATTACAATACGATACATATGAAAAAATACAGTAATTCTTGTTTGGGACAATTCAGTAATTTATGCCCCAACCCAATAAACATTTCAGTCAGAATTCCGTAATATAATATGAAATCTAACTCGGATCATGGATTCCAGTATCTTTTTATAGCGGATTTCTGTCAAGTGTGCCGATGAAAAGTGGCACAAAAATTCCAGGCATGTGAATGTGTAAGTAAACTGACAGCTATGATTTCAAGTCACAAACCGCAATACTTTCCAAGTCCGAACCGTACTCTTTTCCGATGGAGAATTGTTTTTATTTCCACGTAAAAGGAAAACTCTTTCTTCTTTAATGGAGGTTGAATTTTTTTAGTGGGTTAATCATATGCCTCTTGTTTGTACATTGTATCACTAATACCAACGGCGTATTTCAATCCAATTTTTGAAATGACGTAAGAACTACAACGCATCATAAATCGCACAGCCACCATTATTGCTTCTCGCTCTAAATTTCGATGCTCTAAAAACTTTTAAATAACTGTGAAAGGTTGCCATGGGTGGAAAAGGGAAGGGTAGCTTTGTTTTCACGTTATATGAAAATAATCTTTACACATGTTTTGCTCTTCCACGTAAAACAGGAACAGAGACAGAATCCCACAAATTAGCAACTGAAACCTAGATTCGCTGAATGCTTTTTTGCGTTGCTATTGTATGAAATTCTGTTTCTGTTCCAGTTCCTTGTGACAACGAGGCTAAATCTCATTGTTTCTACTCTATCTGTAAACGCGCGACCGACTGAACGCGCCCTTGTGTTTTCCACTTGCACAGTATAAATGTACTAGAAGAACGCTTTTCGATTTCGAACTAGAACCTGTCGGCTGTTCCTTTTCATTTTTCACCTGTCAGCGCTTCTCGAAGTCACACGTCACGCTGCCTTGTTTGTCAGAAGAGGAGAGTTCAGAAGAAAATTATATTTTTTGCTCATCTCGACACGAGTTCAAGTGAAATCGTTGCATTAATATCCATTCGCGAAGTTTTATTTTTTGGCCGTGGTTAATTTATTTATCGTATGTCCATCCAGAATTTAAACAAATTTGGTAAGTACATCCAACCATTTTTTTTTTTGTTTGTCGTACAAGGGCTTCGTCACTAATATTCGCTGTTTCTCATTTTGTAATTTTTTTTTTCTGTGAAAAATGGCTGCCGTCTTAGCGTGGAAACCAATTCAATGTTACTTAAAGAATTTTTATTAGCCTGCAAACAATTGAATTCCTCCTTTAGTAGTAACACATGAACAAAAAAAATTAAATTGAACTTAAATTTGGTGCAGGCGGGTTACTGGAGAAGTTTCTGCTTCCGACGAGAACATGTATAATGTAAGTAAGCGGATGCAAAAGAGCGAGGGTCAGTGAAGTTTCGTTGCTTCTACGCGTTTGACGTCATAAAGATTTTTTTTTATAATTAACAAAGACGTTGGCGCATAAGTTGTAAATGGTTATTTAACTAAAGCCATTATTAAATGCACTCATTCCTGGGTGGTTGAATTGCGAGGAGTTCATATACCATTGACCTGGTGACATAGATTGTTCATAGCAATGTGCCATGCCGAGGACTATGTACCTACCATTACAGATATATAATGTTCTCCACTCCACCCGGCTATATTTGAAGTTAATTGAGATCAGTTCAGTTGAAATATTGAAAAGCGGGGTGTGGTAATCCAAAATCCCTGCAATTTTGTCTAGAAGCAAAGTGAAGTTAATTATTTGCTTTCACTGTCATAAGATATTTAATAGCAAGGGGAAATGCAAAAAGAAGGCCGCCTTTGTTGCAAATGATGAGTCATTGTCCTTGTTTGTTTATTTTGACTCATTGAACGATATTTAAATCGAATTCAGCATCATACCTAAGGCGTAGACTAGGGAAAATGGTTTAACTTAAATTTACACGTCTAAAAAGACTTAGGGTCAATACTGGAGTCTTGTGTACTTTAAGAAATGTGTGTGTCGTCAGCGTTACCCCGCTATATTGCATTCTTTCAGAATCTTCTGAAATGAGTTTGTCCTCAACCTAAAACTCCTAGGAAGAGTCTAAAACATGTGAACAAGACAAACAATTATACCTCTGTAGTATACCCACTTTTTTCGCAGTTCTGATTTTGACAATGCGAGCAGCACAAACCAGTACTTCCTGCACTGTGCTTGCTCAGGTAATTGGAGCAAACTATTGCTGCACTGATGTGATGAGACGCAGAGAATTTTGTCGAAGCAGACAATACAGTACATACAGTAAATATTTAAAGCTTCAGTTGTTTGCCAGCTGTACACTTGGATTTCACAGTCTTTTGGACTGGTGCGCTCTATTCCGTTTGATGAAAAATGTAATTTTCAGGGCTGCACATGTGTTTTGACAACCAGCTAGTAGCACTGAAAAAGTGCGAGTGCAATATTAGAGCCACTATTCGAATTAGATATTAATGCAATACGAACAGAAACGCATCTAGTTTCCTTCCAGGGTCAGTTGAAGTCGCCTCCAACCGAAAATCCTATATATTCTTCGCCAATTTCTAAAGAAGACTGTCAACTAGACATTCGACAAAATAAATTAAAACAACAAATGTTATCTTAAAATAAATGTTATTTTTATTCTTACAGACCCCTTTGCTGATGCAATCAAGGGTGCTGACGATGATGTACAAGACGGTCTTGTGCACATAAGAATTCAGCAAAGAAATGGTCGCAAGACGCTAACCACAGTACAAGGATTATCCTCGGAATATGACCTGAAAAAAATTGTCCGAGCATGTAAGAAGGTAAGTCTTCTACCTCACCTAACGAAAATTGCTTATATAAAAATTAATAATATAACCTTTTCCTTAAGGAATTCGCATGCAACGGCACTGTTATTGAACATCCGGAATACGGTGAAGTTTTGCAGCTCCAAGGCGATCAAAGAGAAAACATCTGCCAGTGGCTGACGAAATCTGGCCTGGCGAAGCCCGATCAGTTGAAGGTGCACGGTTTCTAAGAAACATAGTCCCTTCAAATCGTTCAATGAGATTTTCTAGTTATTCAAATATTTGTTTACAAAGAATATGAAAATCATCGCAAACAAAACTAACTAAGCAAATTTTTAAGATCAAGTAACACTAAATATTAAAAAAAACAAATCACGTTAAAATCGCTTATTCCAAACAAATTGTTTTTAACATAAAATTATAAACTTACTACTTGAGCGCGCATTGTTGGGAACAGCAATTAAACGAAGTAATTTTGGGTGAATGGTCTACACAATCAGCAGAACTCGGGGCGCTTTCCTTCGACATTAAATAGACCAGTTTAAAAAATCAACTTTTTCCCCTTAATAAACCGAAGCTGAGTGATTTTTTTTTTGCCACCACAAAACGCGCAATCAATTATTTTTCTGTTTAATTGAAACATACAAGTCTAGCAGCATGTCCCATTTTATTTGTAATATGTTAAAAAATATCAATACTAGAATGAAGAGCAGAAGTATTGCTTGGAAACTAGACACTTAGAAATGAAAAGGAGTTTATAAAATAAAAGAGAAACACGAAAGGAGACAACAAAACTAACAATTCTTTTTCTAGTAGGCTATACATACATAATTTCATTAGTTTATAGTAATGAATGAATTATTAATAAATAGAAACATCTTGGAAGATGAGTATGTGATTTATTTATCTTACGACTCGCGGAACAATTCTATTCTGAAGTTGGTCGTCTAGTAAGATTAGCTTCTGCAATTGAGTTCTACGATTCCAAAAACCGGGCTTTTACGAAAACCATAAAAAATCGAAGTTTTCATAAGTTTTTGTCACTTTCGCTTAAAACCACTATGAACCGTTTGGAGTCTACTCTTATCAGATTTATAAAATTATCAAATTTTATAAATTTGATAATTATAAATATTTATTGGCATATTCTATGATTTGCGTGTGAACTAAATGCAACAAAGCTTATAATATTATACGTAGGACAACAGGGCTGGAAAGTCACAAATCACCAAAATTAGTAATACTGTGTCCACCGGTCATGAAACAGGGATTATCGGCAGAAGTTTAATAAAGAAAATCCGGAAGTGTATCAGCCGGGCAAACATAACAAGATTTATTCGATAGGAGAAGGAGCCATCATTTGCTTTCATTTTGATTTTGAGCAAAAATTAGTGAATAACTAGATATTCAACTTGGGTGTCGCTCTTGCCCTCCAAAACCCATTTGCTTACGCTTTTATAGAGTCTTCAAAGCTTTAAATTTCCGTGGCGGTGAATACGTGGCTGAACATGCAACAACAATTTACTTTACGCCATCAGATGATGTTAAAGCACCAAAAAATCTAGGGGAACTGACGAATTTACTTTTTTCTACACAAATGTCAGCTTTTATATGCCCGAATTAAACAAATTTGTAACTGCTGTGCGATACGTTGACTTCAATTCCTTTTTTAAGTTTTAAACTGTTATGTTGCGCGAAATAGTTTAAAAGTGGCATAAGAGGTTTGTGAATATGGTGAACTAGATTTTAGAGGGGATTCATTTTTAATAGATTGCCGAGAGGATTTAATATCACGTCTCCACCGGGCACAAATATGCGATTAATATAGATCTTTATTAAATACTCTACAAGTCACGCGATTTACCAAACAAATTTAAATCCTCTCGGCAAGGGATTAAAAATAAATCCTCTCATAAATCCCATTCACCATATTCACAAACCTATTTTGTGCGCCTTTGTATTAGTTCGAGAATCAAAAAAGGAAGCTTAAACTATCCCTGTACGACAGATCTGTCACAAGTACGTTTTCTTTTGTGATTTCTACAGCGGAAATCGTTTTTCGCTCCTGGGAAATGATATCGCCACTATCTTTGAAAAGCCAAAATCAAAGAGTTTTCGTGTCATTAATCCTATACTTTTCCGGTGGGACCACTTTGGGATTTACGTATTTTGAATCGTCTCCCACTAATCCTCTTTTATTTGTCAGTGTAGACATAGTCTAAATGTATATGGTAAATCTCGCAATTTGTAGAAGATTTGATAAAGCATTATGTTAATCGTGGATTAGTGTGCAGTGAAGACCTTTAGGGATTGGTGCATGATCATCACAATTTTCTTATGACAGCTGTAAGCCAATCACTACCAAGTCTGGACGGCTGTTATTTTTTGCTGCACACCCCTTATAATATTTTTCACTTAAGATTGAAATTGCTATTTATGTCAAGAGATTTTATTTTTTGTTTTAATTGTTCATGTTTTCAACAAAAACAGATCAGCTGTCAATACAAAAGATGCGCTTCCCCAATTTCGGGGATTTGATCTGTAGCTCACACACAAAAATATCTCTTTTTGGTAAACGTCCAGTCGAAATAGTTTTATTTGTTTGGATTTTGTGTGAGGGCTTATATCTTGGTCATCATCATGAGCCCAACCAACGTGTGTGATTTTTCCTGTTGCCAAAGAGAAAACATATTTTATTGCAATGAGCAGTGCTCAAGACAGGACAATTATTTCAAGTTTCAATTAAAAACTTTTCCCACAAGCTGGCATTTACTTACAAATGTGAATAAATTCGTCAGTGCCCATGCAATAACGTTTTGGGGCTTTTGCATCAGTCACCTTGGGAGCACAGTGATGTAGCTGCAGCGGAAGTAAGAGCTGTCAAAAGTTAAAACACATGTATTCAGTGCGTAGCTGCAGCAACAGTAAGAGTTGTCCAACTTTTAACTTGCAGCGCTACACGGTTGACAGTGCTGCACGGTTGACAGTTCGCTTCAAGAAAGTAAACAATGGAGGAAAGGACTTGGAGAAATTTATTGCAATTGTAAAAAATTAACAAATTTTATGGAATCTGTGTTGCCGCTTTAAAATAAATAATAAAATGAAAGTTCGGGAATGAAAAATCTCAGCTATTGCTTACAAACTAGGAATCTGTCTGACATAAGCGCGCTTCACCACTGTGTTCGAGATTTTCCTGTGCCGTGCCGCACAGGTCCGCGCTTCATACTGCCAGTGCGCTGCATACTACCGCTGCGAGCATTGTGGTTCTGCGGTTAATCACGTAAGGTAAATTGTTGTTGTATCTTCTTACATATATTCACGTAAACAAGTGGGCGTTGGGGGGCCATGGACGCAAGTTGAATATCTTGTTATTCAGTGGTTTATGATAGGGAAGTAAGTTATCGGTATTTTTCAAAAAAGAATTGCTTCAGCTTCACAACAGATTCAGAATTTTTCATTTTTTTATGTTTTGTTTGATCATTAATTATCACAAAATGCGGTGATAATAAATCTTTTTAACCTAAGCCATAATCAGATAATTATTATTTTTGCCAAACCAGTAAAACTGCTCGGTCTAAACAAAAATATATGTACATTTATATTATTTTTATTAAAATGTACCAGTATTTTATCCTAGAATTACAAAAAATACATCTGGCAACGTTGATCAGCGAATCCAAATATCGATAACTGAAAACAACTGTCATTTGTCATAGACGCTCAATTCTCATCTCTAGGCACGTTTATTTACAATTTACCAAGAGCAACATTTTTCTTCTTAAAAAAAGGAACCTAAAATGGAAACAGCAAAATTGTTAAGCCAAGGTGCAGAAGGGCGTCTTTATATTGGCGAATTCAGGGGCCAAAAATGCCTGATAAAGGAGAGATTTGCCAAAAAGTATCGTCATCCTGATTTGGACGCACAAATAACAAAGCAACGCATCAAAGCCGAAAACAGTGCGTCCACACGATGTCTTGCCGCAGGAATAGTAGCTCCGAAAATTCTGAATGTAGATTTCAGCACCAGAAAGATCTACATGGAATACTTTGACCAAGCAATAACATGCAAGGAGTATATTAATAAAGTTGTTTCCTCGCTAGTGCCCAGCGAAGTTGCCACTAAACTAGACAATCTGTGCTCGGAAATCGGTTGTATTGTCGGGAGACTTCACGCAAATAATATAATTCACGGCGATTTGACGACATCGAATGTATTGGTAAATCCCAAGGATTCCGACTTTACCGATTACCAGTTGGTTGTTATAGATTTTGGCCTAAGCCACTACGACCAGAGCACAGAGGATAAAGGTGTCGATTTGTATGTGCTCGAAAGAGCTCTGCTAAGCACTCACAGTGAACAGCCCGAGTTGTTTGAAAAGATCTTGCTTTCTTATAGAAGAGAGTACTCAAAGGATGAGAAGGCTGTTTTGTCTAAATTCGAACAAGTGCGTGCCCGCGGACGTAAAAGAACAATGGTGGGTTAAAAACAAGTAAAAAAAAAATAAAGCCTGAATACGTTCCTACAAATTTGTCGTTTTCTGTTTTGGAGTAATAACTGGGACAGAATGAATATCTGTGTCTGTGTCTCGCAGTTCAGCTTACGGGAACACGTATATAGCGATACAATACGTATCTTGCTGTGTCTCTGATTTTAGGTGAAAAATGTGGCGAGACTAAGCGACAGACACAGACACACATTGTGTCCGGCTTGTAAATTCTTGCAGGCATTGTTCTCGACGATAAACTCCACTGGATTTTAAACATGGAAAGAAGCCTTGTAGGTATATAAACATTGAATATCAACAGCAATCTCACCTTGATGATTCGACACAAGCGCCCCTACAGTGCCCGTCATGCGCTAAAATTTGCTGGGATGAAGCAAGAATTAGTTCTTACCTAATGACTGTTTTTTCTCTGCTTTTAATTGAATTGGGTAGGTACATACATACATAATGTTGAAACAAAAGCAGTGCCGAAAGTGTACTACTTTGCGTTGATTCTTCCTTCTGTGCTTTTGAATGTATTGGGTGTAGCCAACACAGAATCTTGAAAACAAAGCAGATACGAAACTTTTATTTTGCTTCCTTTTTCTGCGCTTTTGAATGTATTGGATGAAAGAGGTATATAAAGCCTGCTAAAAGGGTATCTGAGTTCTTGTCTCGCTTATAGGCAGAACAGAATATGCATCGCTGTGTCTGTGTATCGCAGTTCAGCATACGGGATTACACGTGTATAGAGACAAAAACAATGCGTATCTCGCTGTCTTTTTAGGTGAAATCCAAGCGTGACACACACAGATACTCATTGTGATACCTATTAATATAGTAGGATAAGTAGCGTACATTTTTCGCCCTCTTTAGGTGGCTTATATATTTTTTTGCTTTTTGCAATCACTTTTTGATTCTTTTCATATCGGCGTGGATGTGTTCTACGAGCTACAGAAGCGATTAAAAAAACTTAACATCATACCTAGCTCGGATTAATCAAATAGTTTGTTTGCCTTGTTTAAGTATAACTAACTGTGCCTACTTTGTTTTTGCTTTATTGTGAATTTCCTATTTTAATTGATCTTGCATCCTAATTTAGTTGAGTGACTTAGTGCTATTTGCAAGTAAGATACCTATATTTTATTAACATACATACATACCTACATAATAGTGGGCAATTTCTTACTTTTTTTATATTTAATCATAAGAATTTGAGTTTAGTCGAATTAGGATTTTTGGTTCCGATCGGTTTGTCTTTTTCGTTAAATTTGGGTCGATGACAGTGGGTAATCGAGTGTTCGTTCTCTCTTTAGTAAAAGTGAAACCACAAAAAAAAATCAGCAAAAACTGACAGAAAAGTGTTATAAAAAAGTGTGGTGAAACAAAAAACTCGATATAATTTGTGCTAAAAAGTTTTTTTATTTCAATTAAGTTCAAGTGAAACTTTAAATAAAATTAAAAAGTGTAATAAATTTGATTTCATTATTAGTTCAATTATTATTAAGTATATATTTTATATATGCATACGTATTTCAGCATATTATTTTTGTTTGGGTAAAGCTTTTTTAAATAAACAAAAAGTATGGCATGTGTTTATAAGGGTTGCACAAATTCCAGACACTCCCTTTACAATTTGACATTTTTTTCGGTCCCTGACGACAACAGGAGACAAATTTGGATGAAGCATGGGTGTGTTGAAAAAAAATTAAAAAAAAATGTAATGTGTGAAAAACATTTTTATGCTTCAGACATGAACATATATTGCACTCATAAGACTCTGAAAAAAGATGCATTGCCGATATCTTCTTCATCGGAATGCAGCTGTTCAGAATCTGCTACTGACGATTTATGTGCCCGTATCATGAATGCGTACAAATTGAAGAAAGTACCAAATTCTACGGTCGCTTCTGCAGATACCGCGAATGCGAGCTTTGATTCCGTGCCTGTTGAACAAAATGAGAGATACCAAAATTCCTCTCCATGCTCATCTATTTACGTTAATAGAGAAGCTGAATCCCAAAGAACTTATGTTAGAGATGGCATGAGCTCATTTGCAATGGAAGCAGAAAACAGCAGCGACTCTGATAGGCTCCAGCAGTCGACAGAAACATTCTACGCCGGGTTCGCAGCTTACAAATTGCAAGAAAAGCTAAAATGCGAAAGTTGTACAAATTTTATGATCGATAGCTCACCAAAGTCAGGAACACGAAAAGATGCCATGCTTGTAAGCCTAAGAGCATACGAAACAAAAACTACCGCATCAAAATACGAGAAGCTAACAGTTCCATCCATACATTTCGAAAAAATTGTAAGGGGCGTGCAAAGAATGTTCAACAAGCATTTTCCCAAAGTTCAAGAATCAAAAAAATTGTTCCAATGTTTGATGGACGAAATAGAGCCAACATTTTATTTTAACTGCCAACGTGAAGGCCACAAAAAAGCTCTCATCAAATTTCTTATAACTGGATTAATGAAATTCACAGTAAAAAAGACCGAGAAGGAGCTAAACTCGTGCAGCGCAAGAATCACCAAAAAAATTCTCCGTTCCATGAAAATTTAAATTAAATAAAAACAATTAAAACAACAGATCTATACAGTCGACAAATGGAATTGTTATAAGCTAATTGAAAATAGAAATTAATATGGAGCACGGAATTAAAATAAAGTTTGTATCAATGAAATGTAACTCAATACATATTTAGAATAAAGAGCAGCGCCTCCAGACGGAACCATCAAGCAGATTTTTTTTAACGCACTATTATGTTTGTATACAATGACAAAAGTGAGAGAAAGTGTGAGCGAAATTTGTACATGGAAGCATCTATAGAACACTCACTTGGCCGTATCCAGTACCAGTACCCGTCACTCCAGTCCACGGTGTTAGCGCGAACTCAACATGGGCTGCTACGGAATATAATTCCGAACATTGGAAACGTAAACGGTACATAAAACGCACCAACAAATCATAAGCACCCACGCACTTAAACCTTAAGAGCAATGGTATACTCTCTTAACGACAGTGCAGCCTTTGGCTTGCTAAATATTTCATAATTCCGCGCACGCCTGACGAATTGGAGCGAAAGAATAGTCCTCCTTGCCTTGACCTTTGTTTGGTGGGTTGTTTCTCTCAATTTTTGTACCCCATTCCATGGGATAAAAGGTATAATAAGTTTGATTCATAGTTTGTAACATAGAGAAATAATCACCGTAGACCTTAAGGGCATTTGATCGAGACCGATTTGCAAGTCGAATGAGCCATGTCCGTCCGTCCGTCTGTCGGTAGTTTTTAGGCCTTAAATTTTGAGCTAACTTGAAACTTAATATCTGTTCTTTCCCGAAGCAGTACAAGTGTAAACATTTTAGAAATCCCCCTACTGACACGCCCACTTTACTTATTAGCATGAAAAATCAAACTTCTCGGAGAAAGCTTAAATTTGTATGCGTTATCCTCGCTCAATTGTATTGAGATTGGCATTTAAAAGAAAACTGCTGTCATGTGGGCGTGGTCATACGAGTATTAAACTTTAATTCTAATAAACTGTTTTTATTCGATATATTTGCTTTAAATCCAAAAACCTGCTCTCTAAAATGTTCAGATATGTGCGTAAGCTATCAACTGAAATGGATAAGTTTTTGCGTTTTTGAGTATAAACCAAATTTTTAATATAAAAATATAATCAACACATGTATACCACTTCTGATAAAAAATATGAAAAAAAAAATGTTATTTAAAGGAGTCGATGCCACGCCCCTTTTTTGAGGAAGACGATTCTTAGCTGACAAGTTCTAAATACAATTATTAAAGTTAATAGAAAACGAAATCTAACAACCAGGATTTATGATGCAAATGCAATTCGGAGTTTGACAGTGGTTATTTGGGACGGGGCATCCAACGATTCGCCTAAGCGGATTGTAACCCTCCCACTTGTTGTATATGCGTTTAATATTTTACGTTAGAAGATTCGCAATTTTAAAAACCTGACAACCCGTTGAAGTGCAACTGATTCACGTTTTCGAGATGTTTGTCATGTCATTTTTTGCCAAAAATTTTGCGGTGTCAAAATTCTGCTTTTCAATATTCTGTTTTACAAAATGCTGGGAATCCGACTTTGACAAAGTGACACAGTGAAATATGAATGAAAGGGGGCATGCCGCCTGCCGCCTTTTCTTTTTTACCTTTGCTTACTGCAAAAAAGTCAAAACTTAAACAAAAAAAAAACTGAATAACCAGAGTTTTATTGCATTGGTCAGAATTCAAAGTCAGAATACAACATTTTGAAAAGTAGAACTATAACGGTCCCCGCCAAAAAGAATGAAATATTTTAAATTTAATTTTAATTTCAATTTTAAGTTAAATGATGTTGCAGCCTTCATGAACTATTTTACCTATAACTTCTAAACTAACATGAGTCCGACAATTTTCCAAAACTTAGTCAGAATCGAAATCAGGACGCTCAAATACCTACACTGGGCAGTTACATAGTTGAAATTTGATATTTAATGGATGAAAAGAGGCGTAAGTTCACCTTTGGGCAGAGTTGAATTAGTTGGATCTCTTATTCTAATGAATGGATTTAGGCGTCATGATTCCTAATATTTTTTTAATTGAAAATTGTCTGACGCGAATATTTTATGGACAAAAATAGCGCAAAAACTGTTTAACTGTAATAACGTGACTTAAATCACTTTCAAGTGTAAATCAGTAAGCTTTTGTAGATATGTCTGTTCTCTTAGCAAAATAAGCGAAACCCAAAGCTAGGAATGATCTTAAAAGGATCGATATGCCTGTAAAATAGGTACATACACATATGCGCGGAATGCAGAGGCTTAGGCAGTCACAAAAAATATATATAGCATCTGGCTTCTGACATACACCTCACCACTAGACTTCCACGTTCCACTCCACCTTTTTTATTTTCATGTGTAACCGTAGAACCACAGTGATGTAGCTGTGGCGGTAGTAAGAGCTGTCAAAAGTTAAAACACATGTATTCAGTGTATTGCGCACACAATGTGGGTCTGTGGCGGTAGCGCGTAGCTGTGGCGGTCGTAAGAGTTGGCCAACTTTTAACTTTCGTAGCGCTACTCGGTTGACAGCGCTACATGGTGGACAGTTCAATACGAGTAAAGTAAACAATGGAGGAAAAGGACGTCGAAATGTTTATTGAGATGGTTAAATCTAAAGAAATTTTATGGAATTTGTGTCATCCGTTGTACAAAAATATTAAATCTAGTTCAAATTAACTCAGAGTATCGGCCATTGTTTATAAACGAGGTTTTTGTTCGACATAGCCGCGCTAGACCATTGTGTTCAATTTTGTTTCCGTACTACGCCACATGGCTCCGCGGCTGTACTACCTACTACTGCTACATACCACCGCTACGGGCATTGTGGTCCCACGGTAAAGTAAAACACCGCCCACCCTCTAAGCAAGGCGAACCGAATGCGAAACGAAAAATTACTCATCTGCCCGTACAACTCTTCGCTTGCGTATCGCCTTGGCGAATTAGAATCTTTCGTCATATGAAAATTAGAATCACCAGCGTAACACAAATGCGAGCCGCTTTCTCAACGCCAAAGCGAAATGAATTCTTAACGCTCAAGCGAAACGAATTCTTTACGCCAAAGCATAGCGCTTTCTTAACGTGAAAGCGTAAAGAATGCGTAAAGTTTGAACGAAATGTTTTTGTACTATAGCGAAACGGTGCAGAATTTTTGTTTTTGTAATTCCCATATAAAACGCTTTAACATTATATTCAAAAAACAGAAAATTTATATTTTTGAGTCTTTTCACAATAGCTTAGAAAATATAGCAGTTGAAAAAAAAAAAAAACTTAAAAAACAAAATAAATAGTTATTTTTAAAAATATTATGTATGTAGATTGTGAACAGGTGTAGATTGTGAACAGGAAGTACGCAATTAATGTAATAATCTTTCTTGTCCATTCTTGCAACTTAAATTTCTTGTTCTAAATCTCACGTAAATCAAAAAATTACCTACCATGTCGAAGAACGCCTGTGCAGCCAATAGACTTCTGCGTTAACACTTGAGATTGTATTTGTTTACTGAAACCACCCCATCATCTTTGAGTTCTAAAAAGTCATGCTGATATTTCAGCGCAACAAAAGCGTAAAGTTTGCGTAAAGAATTAAGCGATTCGCTTCTTTGCTTGTAGGGCATTCACAGAAAAGTTATATGCAAGTAGAATAAGGTAATGCGAAATTTCAAACTCCATCTCCTCCCAATGAGCAAAGCCAAACACAAAGTCAAAACTCATGTCGCTATCGGCTGACATGACGCATACACAAAAAATTTACACAGGTAGGGGTAGCCACAAACAGTAAAAAACCTCCAGTGCAAGTTTTATGTTCTTTCATTCTCACTTCTCACGTAGAAAAGGCAAAGAAAAAAAATACCCCTTTGCATAGGCAAATGCAGAGCGGATGAATTTTCGTTTAGCAAGCATAAAGGCATATGCAGAGATATTGAGGGAAACAATATTATCTTCTGCAGCAACAGAACAGCATAGCAAGCAAGCAACTGCTGGAGTTTGCAGCAGCGCCACACCGTGGATTAGAGTGAATTGATGGTTACTGTTACTATGTAACTGTATTCGGCCAAATGCGAGTACTGATATATAGGTGTTTCCATATCCATACACAAAGATAGAGTGAGCAGAAACGTTCATCCTTTGCATTTGGAGGGAGAGTAAACCATTTCATTGCTCTTTTTTTCGTTTTCTCTTCTCCTTCTTGGTTGCTAATTTCGCTTTTCATAGAACGATTTGTGTTGTCTTGTCACATTTTTTTTCGCACTTTTAGATAAATGACCGAGGGATTTTTAGTCGAAGTTCTGATTTTGTCGGATTAAGTTGATATTTCGGGGGGATGTTAAAACAGATTGTGTAAATTGTGCCAACCTATGTGCTGATTGTGGTGATCTTAGTGAATACAAAGCGAAACTAGTTTTATGTGTTAAAAAGCTCCTTTTCACCTAAGTTGGAAAGTTATCATCCTTTTATTGAAACTGCTGAAGATGTAATTTGTGGAAATTGTCCCTTTTCAATGTTACTTTTTGTTGAGGTTTTTTTTTTTTGCTATTAAAGTTGTATTTTTAGTAAGTAAATACGCATACTTAAATAATTTTTTTTATACATTAAGGTATGATATTTGATCTATGTATATTTATTTTATGTAGTTATATTACAACATACATTTATGGTTACATTATAATCTTATCGTTCGGTATCTGTCATAAGCGTAGGGAGTTGAAAAGTGTTTTTCTACTTTAGGGAAGCTACTTTTTAGAGAAGCTATAAAAAAAACTATAACAATAGCTGAACAAGGTGGAACAGTGTTCTTTTTTTATTATACCTACCTAGACTAAAAATAGTGACAGTAACAACGTTTTGTTAAGGCGAATAAAACTAAAATAGTTACATTTAATCTTAGAAATAAAAGTGATATTTTGCTTTTTAAGTGTTTACACGTTTTGATAGAACTGACAGTGTTATTTTTTTATAATTTTTAAAAATAAATACAAGCTATAATTTAAATATATAAATATAAGTATCTTAAATTCCTTTGTCATATAAATAAAATATAGATATGGCTATTTGTTGCTATAAGGATTGTTTTAATAAAAAACATCTAAATCCTGATTTGGCATTTTTTAAGGTCCCTGAAGACCATAGAAAGTCAATTTGGATCAAGCATGGACAAGTTGAAAACTTATCCAAGTACAGATCCATGTGCGAAGATCATTTTTATCGTACGCATGTACACCCATTGGGTGATCGCAAGGCTCTGATAAAAGATGCATTGCCAATATCTTCAATGTCGGTTTGTAGCTGTTCTGAGCTCCTTAAAGACGCTTCATGTGTCCGCATTATGAATGCCTACAAGTCACGGAAAGTTCCAACTTCCACAGTAACTTCTACTGCGCCCGCGAACGTGAGTTTTGTGTCTGTTACTCATGAAAAAAACGAAACGATCCTGGATTCCCCTCAAAGGTTAAATGAAAGTGCTGGAACGTACTACGCCGGGTTTGCAGCATTCAAGTTGCGAGCGAAGCTGAAATGCGCAAGATGTACACATTTTATGATTGACAGTGCGCCCGATAGGGAAAAACAAAAGCAAACTATGCTTATAGAGCTGAGAGCTTACAAATCCATATCAGACTATGGAAAGCTCACAGTTCCATCCATCCATTTTGAGCAAACTGTTAAAAGCATTCAAGGAATGTTGAATTTCCCGAAACAACAAGCGTCAAAAGATCTGTTGAAGTGCTTGATGAAAGAAATCGAGCCAAAGCTAAGCCTTAATTGTGAAGAAGATGGACACAAAAAGGCAATTATAAAATTCATTATACTTGGATCGATAAAGTTTGCGATGAGAAATACCAATAAAGATATAAATGTTTACAGAAAGAGATTTAAAAGTAAAAAATTCAAATAAAAAACTCCAATGACGAGGGCAAACTCAACCAAAAAATGGAAACTGGAAACAAAAACTGGAAAGTTTTGAAGTAAAAATGTTTGCATGCAACTTCTATTCTTTTTGAAAAATAAATTTTTCTTTTGATAAAGCATTATTTGGGGTTTGTATTAATTCGTGCAAATTGCATATATGTATGTATCTAGTTAACATTTTTATGTTATAAGCTTAGCGTATATATTTTCTTTTCTATTATATTATTTCAACAGGTTTTACGTACGTGTGCATGTTTAACGTGTGTACGTGTGTAAGTTAACCATGGTGGCTTGTTTATTGTCTGTGCTGTTTTTAACACCTTTAAAACTTACATTTACCTCATTAATTTGCATGAATCCATTATAAGCCAACAATTGCATGCAACCTTAATGACAAAGCATTTCCTTTTGCAATGCATGTAAAGTTAAAAAGGAACGAGAAGTAGGTCTACTGGGGGTTACTTCGCGAAAAATACGCGTCTCTAGATCAACCCCCAGGGTGATATGGAAATGAACCCTTACTTTAACCCTTATTTTTGGAGGTTACTCAACTTTTTCAAGTTTCAAACCAATAACACAGTTCACCAAACAACTTTAAATACTGTTAATTTTTTTACACTTTTTTGTGTAGTGTGCTCTTGCAATCGACAATCATTTTTAGAGAATTGTTGAGTGAACATAATTTTGATAATGTATAATAATAATGGTATTTTTTTATTTAAATAAAAAAATTAATAATTTTAAAATTTATAATTTTTAATTGCATAAGAAAAAGTATTTTTTAAATAGTTTTGTATCAAGTTGCTGCAGATAGATTTATGAGTGTTTGTACAGGACCCGGACCTAAGACCTTTTAGAGATAAATGACCGAGACCGCCAGGTGAATTGATTAAGCCACGTTCGTCCGTCTGTATTTATACAGGTTTTAGGTCTTCAAAATTTAAGCTAGAGAGCTGAGCTTGTTGCACGGATTTGTTGTTCTGTAGCATAGACAAAGTGTGAAAATTGGTTAGATCTGCCAACGACCACGCCCACTACTGTCTTCAATGTGAGACAACCTCTCATTCTCACATTATATTTCTCTATTTTCTTTCAAAATGTCCTTTGGTCAATTTAGACGCGTATGACGTCACAATTTGGTAAAAATCAATATAAGCCAGAAGTCTTTGATAAAGCAAAAATTGGACCGCCCAAACCATTGACCATGCCTACTTTAACATGTTAGGTCTATAAAAACCCGATTACTCGGAAAGTCGACTTGAAATCGAAAAAAAAATTATGTGACAAATATTAAAGATATTACTATTTGCTAAATTTGTTGCATACAAAGTTTTGAGCTCCGCCCAAAACTGTTTTTTCGTTTAAAAATAAATTTCGCTTTTAACGTGTTTTCTTATGATTCTTACGAAATAACAATTAATTAATTTTAATTAATTTTTTTTTTTAATAAGACCCCGCCCATTTTCGGGAGTGTGGGCAATACAAATTAATATATGAACTTGGGCCAAAAAACTTTAAGATTATGTGTTACACAATATCTATGTCCGGTGTTACAGACGAACTCTTGCACTTGCTCACTTGTTAATGCTTTGCTTTGTCAAATTTTGAAGCGATCAAAAATATGTTTTTACTCCTTGCATGTTGCTTGGAAAAAGTATTCCTTGCAGGCGTTTTAATTTTTTGTATGTACCTTCAAGATCTGTAAGCGTATACCTACCATATTTCATGTTTCTACGTCTTCAGGTTAGATCGGACTGTATGCCTGCGGGCATTTTTTGCCTGGAATTCGAAGTGACACGTAGCGCTAATTTTGCTGTATGTCTGCAAAAACAGCCTGTTAAAATATGAGAAAATGCTACAATTTTTATGCGCCATCCCACAGGATAGGAGGTATTTTAAGTTTGTCACATAGTTTGTAAAACGGTGAAATAATAATGGTAGACCCCCAAGACCTTAAGGGGATATGATCGAGACCGAATTCTGAATCGAATGAGCCATATCGGTCCTCCGTCCGTCCGTCGGTCCGTCTGTGTGTCTTATGTTTTAGGCCTTAAATTTTGAGCTAGAAAGCTGAAATTTCGTAAGTAAACTCCACGCCATGCGAAGCACTACAAGTTTAAAATTTTTTCAAATCCGCCCACAGACACGCCCACAATCGGTCTAAATGTGCATATACCTCCAGAGCTTTCAAAACTGTAAAAACGTCTTGAAAGGCTGAAATTTGACGTTTAATATCTTCTAATAAATGTAAGACACAAAAAAAGAAAAATTTAATTGATAAACCTCCTCCAGTGGGCGTGGCATCTATTTAGAGGGTAAATTTTCAAATGCATTTCATTCAATATTTTTGCTCCAAATTGAAAAAAATTTACCCAATATTTTATGTAGAAAACACTTAGTCCTTCATTTTATTCGCAGAATAATTGGGGCCATGTCTACATTTGGATGCAGAATCGATGAAAATCCTTTGATGAGAAATACTGCTGTCAGTATTTAAAAAAATGTCAGCATGTTCTTAAATACTGACAGCAAATATGTAGGGGTACCAAATTAAAAAAAAAGACATTATGTTTGTATAAGGATTTGATGAGGTTGAATCTAGTAAATTTTAAAAAATCGATAACAGGCCAAAAATATGAAATAGTTTCCAAAATACAATCAAAACTATTTCACGATGTTCAAAAATCCGTAAATGCTATATATACTTTGCCTATATATACTATGTCCGGCACCTACATCTAAAAAAAAATTGCCCAAATTTTTCATAGATGTAGGTACCGGAATAATTTTTAGTTGTAATCTCGTGTTAATAACTTAAAATTTGGTAAATTGAAAAGCGTACAACCTTAAATTAAGCGATATAATTAAGAGTTTTATTTTCACACTCTATATTTATCATTACTGTTCTAAGATCCTATGAAAATACAATTCTCTGAAAAGCAATCTATTCACCTTTTAGAGATGTCATGTTTTGTAATGTAATGTTTTTCATAGCGGCTCAAAAGTCATAACCTTTAACTCCTTACAAAAGAGGGGTTTTCAAAGGGCCAAACGCCTTTTTTGACTTTTGTTACATTTTTACCATTTTCTTTTGGTTCCATTTTACCATCTTAATAATCCATCACCCTGATAGCCAAGCTGTAAGAAGGGACCTAGGTAAATCACTGTCAAATTCAGATCAGTAGGATTTTTGTAGGTACACCTAGGTACCTGCTTTTAGCAAAATAATAAGCGAAACTCGAATCATGGAATTTACCTTCGCCAAAGCATGGAAGATACCTTCACAAAAAAATCGGCAGATACGCTTTAAGATACAGACAAAAAAATATGGGGGATGAATACAAAAAGCAAAAGAAAAACAATAGCCTCTCAGTCTGGCATATGCACATACATCTCCCCCATTCCACCTTACTTATCATCATGCCACAAAACACATAGCACATAGGTAATCAATAACGATCACTTAGGGTAGATCGGCGCATTTACTCTAAAAAGTTATGAAGATTAACGCAAAACGTTTTGCGAAGATTTAACGTTTTTGCGTAAATCTTCATACCCTATAGAAGATTAACGCAAAAATTCAACCTTCACTCCATCTACTACACATGCGCAAAGTCTTATCAGCTGACATAGTGCATACACATAAAATATCAAAACACCAAAAGCATCCATTTCGAGTTCTATGCTCTTTCATTCTTCTTGTTTTTCTTCTTTAAGCCGCGAGGTTAGTGATGGATCATAGCCCTCCTACTGTACTGCATTCCTAATGCCGATTTGACCTCAAAATATACCGGCAAACATAGTTATAAACAAATGTGCTCCTAAAGATAAAACAAAGTGTGCTCTCACTTTTGATGCTCACTGTAGGTAATTCCACATTTACAAGCATCATGAAAAAGCAATACGTTCTCGTATTACTCTTGCAGTTGCAGTACATTCAAGATTCAACAGCATTGCGCGAAATGTGAAATTTCCACCATTCGCTTTGATGGCATATATTAATCATGCTTATGTGTGATAACAAAACACAGAATAAGAATATATAGGTATCGGGTACTCTCATCTTAATGTGCTTTGTTTACCTTTTTAATTCAGCATTTGTCAGCAACGAAAACAAAAGAGAATAAAATGAGAAAATAAACGCAGAAACTTACAGATTAGCTACTCTGCAGTCTGCACAAAGCTGCAAAGTGTTTATGCGAGTGTGTTTGTGTGCAGTGAGCGCTTTTGGAGCAAGATACCGCACGCGGCGACACTATCGAAACAGCGCTGTTGCCATTTTTATATACCTACCACCGGACGTGTCTATGCAAAGAATAGATATATATTTATATAGAGATCTATACATTAATGAATTCCAATACCACTACGCTGATAACAAGTCTTATGTATGGTGAATGAAACACAGCAGCATTTCTCAATTTGGAAGACGGGGAAATCTGGCGGTATTAAGTATAAGGAGTAAATAAAGGTCTCCGTGTCGGTAAATTTTTCGGCTATTGATGGGCAGACTTTGCAGTAAATCGCCTGATTTTCACAAAATTAGTTGATTGTGTGCTTTTTGCTTTTTTTAATTTTTTTTAAAAACTGCTCTACATAGTGCTAAAGAGCCCATTAGGCAGTTTTCGTAGTTGATTTTTTTTTGCGCTGAATGCCCGGCAGCTACTGTAAGAAGATAAATTGTAATCAGTTATTGATGATGTCTATAAAAAGTGACATTGGGTGTTGTGTTTGCTAGCGAAAGCGATAGTTATTTAAAAAAAACAGGGATAACTATGTAAAGTTACAAGTGCGTTTCTTACTTAAGTGAATAAAGAAGGTAACGAGTGTTTTTTGATCTTAGCAAAATTTGCAGTACCTACTTGAAAGAAGAAATCAGTGATTTTTATCAAAAGTGACAAGTGCTCAGAAAAATAAAAAAAAAAATTAGATTTTACCCATATTGCTTATTTTTAAACAGTAAATAATTAAAATAAAACAAAGGAAGCTATGACATCCTGTTGTTATGAAGGATGCTTCAATACGAGGAAACGAAATTTAACTTTGGCATTTTTCAGGGTTCCAGATGACCATAGAAAACAAATTTGGCTAAAACATGGACGAGTGGTTAAATTGTTTAAGGTAAATGTAATGTGCGAAGAACATTTTTATGTTTCTAGCATTCACGCTACCAGGTCAAACAAAACTCTGCGAAGGGATGCGTTGCCGAAATCTTTGGAATCGATTTGCAGCTGTTCCGAATTTCAGGTTGACCCTTCATGTCAGCTCATCATGAACTCGCTCGAGTCTAAGACCGTTCCGACTTCTAAAGAAACTTCTGGACTAACTTCTATTGACTTGAGTACAGATGCAGAACTCGACAAAACCAATGACTTGCATACTTCGCAAGCGGATGTAAATTGTTCTACTCCAATTTCTCTTTCCGAATTTTTTGCCCGAGAATGCAGCTCGTTCAGGGAAGAGCCTATATCAATACCTCAAAAACGCTCCTATGTCTTTTATACTTCCGTTCAGGATATACCAAAAAGGCAAAAGAAAGATTCGGGTGACGATCAAGGAAAGGTGGAAAAGGAAAATGTCACGAATTTTGAAGACAGTCAATTGGTTTCCCAAATAAGTGACACTGACAGTAACAGTGACAGTGACACTGACAGTAACAGTGACAGTGACACCAACAGTCTCATGCAAGCTTTTAGAACATACTTCGCCGATTTCACTGTACATATATTGCAAAAACGGCTAAGATGCAAACATTGCTCAGATTTTATGGTCGACAGTGTGCCAGAGTCGAACCAAAATAAATGTATACTGAATAAGCTGGGAGCATATAAAACGACCAAACGCACTTCAGGTAACGGGAATGTAACAGTTCCATCCGTTGCATTTGAACAAATTTTTAAGGACGTGCAAAGATTGTTTAATACACATTTCCCAACAAGCCAAACATCAAGAGACTTACTTACATTTTTAATGTTGGATACCTGGCAAAGCTTTTCCTTAAATTGTATAATAAACACACATAAAGAGGCTTTTATCAAGTCTATTTTACTTGGGCTAATACAGTTTACTTTGAAACGAGCCAATAAAAGCTTGGACAAAAATAGTGATCCCAGTACCCTCGAAAAACTTGAACTTCGGTAACCCTGAAAACATAAAATGTAATTCAAGAGATGTAATTGTAAAACATAAAAAAAACCAAAGCTTACTAACATGTCTCCACCAGGTATTAAGCTACTAGGCCGCTTTTAATAATAACCTTCATTAAATCCACCTACAAATCACGCGATTTACCATACCTATTTAAATCCTCTCGGCAAGTACCTTCCAACTTTTGCACAAACTCTTAAAAAAAGAAACCGGAAACTGGACTTGTATGACAGATCTGTCATAAAAAACGTTCTTTCTTTATTAGGATTTTTCCAACGGAAATCCTCTTTTTGCTCCTGGTAAATCACAGCGTCATTCCTCACTCTTTTTTTTTAAGAGCCAAAATGACAGAAAAAAATGATCAGGCCCTATTTTATTGGCAGTGAAGACATAGCATATAAGATTTTAGGTTGCTATTAATTTGACGCGATTATCTGCGTGTTGCGGTTATCAGTCTTCCGTCCGACACATAAAGGGTATCCCTGGTTCACAGTATCCTTATAGTAAGTAGCCGTAGATTCTGGATACGCTGCTTCCAGTAGTCTAGTCTAAGCGGTCCTTGTGCTATTCGTCCCTTTGCACATGTAAAGACATGTTCATCACGTCTTTCCACGTTCACGTTCATCCTTCTTACTACTTTTAGTTCCTGGGTGTTTTTTTACTGGCTGAGTTCTGGCGCTGACCGCTTTGGTCGGGGCTCCTTGCTGGCCATAACTGGTATTTCTTGAAGGTCGACAATTTAAAGCTGCTGAGGCATGTATTCGGGCGTTGTTCTGCATCAGTATGAAACCTTCGGCCACGAAACAAGCGTATGGCAAAACGTTGTGCTCTACCATATGATGATATCGTCCTTAATATATCGTTTGACGGTAAAAGTGCTTAGGCGAGGTCCGGATACCCACGAAGTCATGATCAGTTTTGTCTTCCAATGAAATACCACTACTTCCACTGTATGGAACAAGCCTTTCCGAATCGTTCTCTCTCTTTGGTACACACTAATGCGTCCATCATTTACGTGAAGATTGATTGTAGACTAATCGGAGATCGAACTTTGAAATAATAGAGTTCCAAATCGACGCGAACGCGGTAGCTCATTCTCTTGCACGAAAGTGTAGTTGGCAAGCCCACATTTCATCTGTCCACGAAAGAGATTAAGATAATTCAAAAAATTGTGGTTATTTTTCTTTTACTCAATAATTTGGCTATTGGCATATTTTCATATAAGTCATAAGTAATACCACCGGGCATGAGAATGACGCTGGTATGTTGCAGAAGCAGCATTCCCCATTTGAATTAAAAATTGACAGTGTTTCCAAATCTGGCCACGGGTACCAGACAGCATGAGTTTCTACGTGCTTGAATGGGACCTAAGCGGAGACACCAACTAGCATAGTACATATATATTATGTCAATGGTCATAATGATATACCTATATTACGTCAATGGGAGTAGAGGTAAGAATAGCCAGCACGAAAAATTTCCACCCTTCGTTTTAATGGCCACCATTGTTCATACTTTTGTGTGCTACACCAACTCTCATTTTCAACTTTCCTGTTATAGTAGTAAAAAAAAAACAACAGAGAATGAATTGAGAAAATAAATTTAGAAAAAGCAGAAAATTGCAGATAATATTTAGCTCTCTGCAAATTTCTGCAAACAAACTGTGTATGTATGGTACATAACATATATTAGGACTTAGGAGCATTACGCGCATTTGCAGCAAGAAACGAGACGGGAGAGACACCGCACGTGACCTGGCGAAAGTATCGAAACGCGTTGCCGGTTTTATACACCAGGCGTCTATAAATAAATAACGGATATAGGTACATACGCATTTAAGAATCTAAACACCACTACGCTGAAAACCAGTTTCGTATGATGAATTAAATTATTTATTTTATTTAGTATTTACGAATTACCCAAAACATTCTGTCACATTCGGAAGATGGGGAAAGCTTCTGGTATTTAACGGGTGATTTTTTAGCTGGTTTGGTTTTGGCAACACTGGTTTTGACAGCTGACGTGTGTTGAGTACCTTGTGTCACTGTCAAACAGCTTCAGTTTGGTTTGCAATTTAACCATGGATCGTTTTACAAATGAACAACGCTTGCAAATTATTGAATTTTACTATAAAAATTCGTGCTCGGTTCGAAATGTTCATTGCGCGCTGCTTCCATTTTATGGTCGGCATTCTCGGTGAACAGTTAATTTCACGTTTCGGCCGGTCAATTGGCCGCCTAGATCGTGCGATTTGACACCATTAGATTATTTTTTGTGGGGGTATGTCAAGGCTAATGTCTATTGGGACAAGCCCGCTTCGATTGACGCACTGGAAGCCAACATCCATGCATTCATTCGTGAGATACCGGCCGATATGTGTGAAAGAGTATGCCAAAATTGGACTCAGCGGATGGGCTACCTGAGACGCAGCCGCGGTCAACATTTGCATGAAATTATCTTTAAACATTAAATTGCAAGGTTCAAACTATCGATTCAAATAAATATTTCATTAATTTTTTCGAATTTTTTATGTTTTTTTTTTTTTTAAAAAAGTTCTCAACCTCTTAAAAAATCACCCGTTAGTAGTGCAGTTTTCTCCGTCACTTTGGCTGGCGGTTATTTGTGAACAGGCTTTTGCGTCAACCGTATGAATTATAATGATCAAGCTGATTGTGTTTATTTGATTGCGCTAGAAAGACTTAAGTAGGTACTTTTGAACGTTGCTATAAAATTAACAAAGAGTTTGTTTTCGCTTAAGGCCGGAAAACATCTGTTAAGAGAATATTAGAATCAGTGATTGATAAATTGTAACTACCAAAAGTGTCAGTGCGTGTTTTGCTAGAAAAGGGATATGCCTAGTTATTAGGTACAAAAAGCGAATGGGGGAGAAGTGCCAAAGTTAAAAGTACGTTTCTCACCAAAGTAAGAGATTTTGAAACAAACAGGATATATACTCACGAGTGTTTTTTCACGTTAACAGAAGTTGCAATAAAGAAGCCCGTGATTCTTGGTAAAAGTCACAAGTCTTCGTTAGAAACTAAAACATTTTAGGTAATAGGTATTGCTTTTTTAAATATGGTAAATATAGGTACCTATTTGAAATAAAACACAGGAAGCTATGAGTTGTTGTTATGGAAGGTGCTACGAGCCCAAACGCAAAATAGTTGGCCCAGTAATAAACTTTATAGAAAATTATAGTCTAAGTGCATTTTTATTAAGAAGATTTAATAAAAAATTTAATTTTCTTCTTGATATGACTAAAGCACATAGATTTCATTGCGAAAGAAATGAAAAGTAAGAACGAGGAACTCTTGCATGTCAAATTTTCAATATAAAAGAATTTACTTGTAGTGCAAAACACTTAGCCCGCTAGTTTTTTGCAGCAAAATATTTGGCCCAAGCATAATTTTATCTCTTTCTATTGACAAGTACCGCTTATTTATTGTCTGTTTAACTGCGGTTGTCTTCAGCGAAGCAAGTAGTGGACTGCAATCGCAGTTAATGTTCAAAATGCCACGTGGAAAGTGCTTATCAGAAGACATGCGAAAGCTTATAATAAAGAATCACAAGAAAAATATTTCGGCTTATGACATCGCGAAAAAATTGGAAATTTCGAGGTCATCAGTTCGAAATATTATAAACTTGTTTAAGAAAACCGGAAACTTGACTCCACTGAAAAAGATTGGAAGACCACGCATCGCAACCCGACACGACAGAAGAGTCTTAAAAAAAATCCTAAAGAAAAACCGTCGTTCTAAGACTGCCAATATAACCTTGGAGTGGAAAAACGCAATAAGAAAAGAAGTTTCAAGAGACACCTGCATTCGGGAAATGAAGAAAATGGGGTACGGCTTTAATTCAGTGAGTTCAACAATAATCGTTTGGTTTTATATCCAGTCTTTAAAAATATATTTTTCTCAAGGCAAAGGAAAAACCACTTTTAACTCCTTTGCAAAAGAAGAAGCGCTTAAAGTGGGCCCGTGAACATCAAAACTGGACGTTAGGTCAATGGAGAAGTGTGGTATGGAGCGCCGAGTCACGTTTCGAGCTTTGTGTTGGAGATTCAAGAAAAAGAGTCCTCAGAACGCCGGCTGAAGCATTTCACCCAGATTGCTTTCGTAGGAAGACGAAATTCACCGCCTCAGTAATGGTCTGGGGATGTATGTCTGCGCAAGGTGTGGGCGACCTTTGCTTCATCGATGGTATTGTGAACACCGTCAAATACCAAGACATCTTGGAAAATGATCTTTTGCCTTCTATTCCAAGGCTACAAACGGAAGATGGGCGGTTTATCTTCCAACAAGATGGCGCTTCATGCCATACGGCCAAACAAAATATAAACTGGCTTCGTGAACACAATCTTCCAGTCTTAACGTGGCTTGCAAGCAGTCCCGATCTGTCTCCAATTGAGACGTTGTGGGGAAAAATGAAAAAAGAGTTGAGAAATCCGGCAAATGAGAAATCTGACAAATCCGGCAAAAAACATCTTGGAATTAAAGCAAAAAATCCAAGCTGTTTGGGATGAAATAACCCCTGAATCCTGTCTTCATCTTGTTCACACCCTCAATCGCCGAATTGCGACAGTAATCAAACAAAACGGTGACGTCACTAATTGGTGAACACCAGTTATTTGTATCAGGCCAACTGTTTTGCGTTGAAATGAGTGTGGGCCAACTATTTTGCGTTATATTCCTAAGAATATTTTTTTATTTTCTGTTACTAAATGAAATGATAATTGTCAATACCATAAAATTTTTAATTCCTTGCTTAAAATAAATAAATAATTTTTAAACAAATTTTGAATTTCCCTCTTTGGTCTCCATTACTAAATTGTTTTACTTATTTTGGCTGCAAAAATTATTAAGTGGCCCAACTATTTTGCGTTTGAGTCGTATAATACGAGGTCACATAATAATTCTTTGGCATATTTTTCTGTCCCTGATGACCATAGAAAGCCTATTTGGGTAAAGCATGGACGAGTCATTATATTACACAACAAAAATGTAATGTGCGAAAAACATTTTTATGCTTATAGCATTCTTTGTAACAGGGTAAAAAAGTTCTGAAAAAGAATGTTTTGCCGAGGTCTTTGGAATCGATTTGCAGCTGTTCCGAGTTTCAGATTGACCCTTCGTAAAATTAAAACTGCGTCCAGCCTAAAGCTGTTAAAAAAAATCAAATTTTGTTTAGGTATCATGTATTTTTTAAAATTCAATAGTAAAAAAAATTGCCCTGTAGGTAGGTAAATTTGTGTTCTAATTTTGTTCATGGACTTTATAAGTGTATCTATCAAGTTTCCTTTCTGTTGCGACTTATCGTTTAAAAGTTACAACAAGTGCGTTAAAAATATTAAGAGGTCCCTTTTCTGTTTTTGGACGGATCGCTTAAATTCGGAACATCACAAAAAAGTCAATTATGTAACGCACGATGAATTACTGGTCATTCTCTGATAGCGCAAATTTCATACGTTAAAATTCCCTACTACCTAACCCATTCGTAGGTAAAGGGACAATTTCCATCCTTCGTTTAAATGGCCATTGATCATGTTTATTGTGATTCCCTTCCCGACCTCGCATTTTTGTACATAATACCCAAAAACCCTCATTATCCTCAGGGAATATTGTTTTTATCTTTTTATTTCAGCAAAGAAAACAAAAGAGAATAAAATGAGAAAATAAGTCGCAGTTGCTAATTACTCTGCAGTCTGCACAAGCACAATGCTGCAAACAGTGACAGACCGAGTGTTTATGTGAGCAGTGAGCGCATTGAGTGAAGCAAGATACCGCACGGGGTGAGCGACACTATCGAATCGAAACGCGTTGTCATTGCTATACCATCAGGCGTCTCTTATCTCTAGCAAAGGTGGGGTAGATCCATTTTTGAATTTCAATACCACTATGGAGAATGAGAGCACGACAGACGACAGACAAGACTGCTCACATTTGGAATACGGGGAATTCTGGCGGTATTTAGTAGTAGTAGAGTTTTTCGTTAATTTGGCAGTTGTTTTGTAAACAGTTATTAAGTAAACAGTCCGATTCACACAGATCAAGTTGATTGTATATTTTCAAGAGAGGTTTAAGACTATGATCTATGAACTTCTGTATAGGTAGGTATAGTGGACAGTGCAAAAGTGCCCAAAAGCAATTTTCGTATTTTTTCTTGTGGATTATTATAGTGAATAGCGTACCTATACACTGGAGGCAAGGTAAAGTGTAGATTGACGAATTTCATTGGAAAATGAAAAGTAAAGGTGGCGCACTTTTGTCAGCGCAGTCATCGTCGCGTTGTTATTGTTAGAATATTAATAAAGAGTTTGTTTTCGCTCAAGCTGATCATCAGCTGGTAACATTATCTGATCGCATGAGGTAAATTGTGTCGTATCTTCTACACGTATTCACCGATACGGAAATTTTAAGCTTTATAAAAGTAAAATAAGTAAAATTTTCAATAAAGAGAAGTGGTCAGTTATTCTTCGCAAAAGTAACAAGTAAAAGTCAAAACATTCTATGTATTCCTTCTTTTTTTTAAATAGAAGTTAAAAAATTGAAATATAACAAAGGTAGCTAAGGCTTGCTGCTCTTATGAAGAATGCTTAAATGTCAAGGGACCTTATTCATCTGTGGCATTTTTCAGCATCCCTGATGACCATAGGAACCCAGTTTGGCTTCCTATGGTCATCATGGGCGAGTGTTAAAATTGCGTAAAAGCAATTTTGTGTGCGAAAACCGTTTTTATGTTTCTAGCATTCTTGCTAACAGGTTAAACAAAAATCTGAAAAAGGATGTACTACCGAAATCCTTGGAATCAGTTTGCAGCTGATCCGAGTTTCAGATTGACCCTTTATGTCAGCGCATCATGAACGTGCACAAGTCACAGTCACAGAATTTTCCGACTTCCACAAAAACTTATGGGGCGACCAGGAGTTTGGCATCTATTTATCAAAAAAAAAACGATGCATGCTTAAATTCCTCCGCAAGTTCCTCTGTTGACTTAGGAACATATAAGCAAACCCACAAAACTGATGCTTTAGAGAACGCGTTACAGGATTATCGTTCTACTTCCATTTGTATATCTCTGGCCGAATATTTTTTGTAGAACGCATCTCCAGAGCCTGCATCAAATGCCCAAAAATGCTCCTTTGACTTTTCTAATTCCATTCTGAATTTATGAAAACCCCAAAGAATAAATTCGGGTGAGAAATTGACACCTACGGTCAAGCTAACAATTGGAATCTTCTCCGAGCTCACATTAAATACATTGAAAAAAGCGGTTAAGATGCGACTGTTGTACAAATTTTATTATCGATAGTGGCCCCGACTCAGACCAAACAAAATCTATGCTGGAAAAAATTGGAGCGTCCGAAACAGCCAAGCCCACCTCAGATAAATTTTACGGTTTCGTCCTCAGCCTTTGAACAGACTTTAAAAAATATTCATAGAATATTTAAGAAAAATTTGCCAAAAAATCAAGTATCAAAAGATTTGCTTTTATTCCTTGTGTTGGCAAGCTGGCCAAACTGTTACTTAAATTGTATAGTAGACGGGCATAAAGAGGCTCTGATTTAGTTTATTTTACTTGGGTTAATACAGTTAACGTTGAAACAAACCAATAGTAGCTGGGACTCTATAAAACAAATGTAATTATATGACACTTTTGAAGAATTTTAACTTCTGCAACTCTTGAAACATCAAATACAGTTCAGTAATCAACATAATATTATTGTAGGTAGAAAGTAAAAGAACGTTGTATTGGGGGTTTGAATTAACCATAGAGGGTTCCAGTCTAGTACACAGTAGCCTTCCATACTCTGCCGTTCCGAACATGATGCTTCCAGTTGTTTATTAGACTGAGCTACTCTGGCGTCGGAAATGGTTTGAAGATCGTTCAAACCTGGGACTTAGATATGAAGACCCTTTTGACTGGAGCGCTGGAACCGCTCAATTCACGTCTTAAATCCAGCACAGCCCATAGAGTCCGCAATTGTATGTACTCCTCCATTGATCCTCCCCTCACCCAGGCCAGGACCATCAATTCGCTGTAGAAATTATGTCTAGGGGCCTAAGTATAGCCTCTTCGATGCATCGTCCAGCACTGCGCGCCATAAAGCAGAACTGTCAAAGTAAGGGTTTTATAGCATATAGCTATAGGCTAATTTATTTGATTTCAAAAACATACAAATTTGAATAATGAAAAAAATATTGAATGATTGAAACATAGCCACAGGGCTCTACAGTTCCATAACACTTAGTCTTTCGTGTTATGAGTTTTGTTTAGCCAAACCGAAATAACGACGGATTCGTAGGGTTATTCTTTGGGAGTGCACATGCCTTTCTTCCCAAATTCCGGTGCAAGTTTAGTTTGGAACAATTCCAAACAGTTGTTCCCAAATAGCACGTTGTACATACTGCGTATTTCCTAATATTACATAGCACAGTTCAATCGGCTTTGCCAAAATGAATTCGGCAAAACGCCAAGTAAAGCTCCTGATGATGAATGCAGTTATGTGCGGCTTTAAAATCGATTAAAAGATTATGTGTTTCTACTCTAATTCTTGTCTTTATTTGTCTCATTATGAAGAAATGATTCATAATGAGACAGGCCGTAAGCCACCGAAGTCCGTCCGTTCCCATAAGTGTGTCCCAGAACGTCTTTAAATGCTCACACATTTCATTTGACAGGATCTTATATGCGACATTGAGCAGGGATATTCACCAGTAGGTCTTGCAATATATGGAATCACCAGTATATGTCATTTCACAACATGACATATACTGGTGATTGTCATTATACAACATGACATATACTGATGAATCACAACATATTATGAAATATGTAATAATAATAACTATGAAATATGTAATATGTAATAATAGTAACTATACTGAATATAGAAAACCCCAGGAGGTAACTAAAAGGCGCAAACCAACAAACGTTATCGTAATAAATTTTTTGAAAAAAATACCTTTACAATACAATTGGGTCTTTAAGTCCCCCTTTTAGAGTAGCTTATCGTTTTCGTTTGTTTTGCATAGACGGGCATGTTTTTTGCCTTGGTGAAAATCTCTCCCTTGCTGTCGCTATCCTGATTTGAGTTGCCTCGGTAAATGGCTTAAGTTTCGCTAAAAAGTAAGCACATTTCCTAGGAGGGATTTCCTGTGGAAAAACTTATCGCATCATAGACTGCTTCTTGTCTTTTCCTTTCCTTTGTTTTTTTTTTCTATTCCTCCTCAGTTGCTGCAGCAAAATTTTGGACAAGAGGATGGCAACAATGATACACCAGCCATTGGTCAACTTTTTCAGAATCTTGGTAATGCAACTCAAACAAGTTCCTTGAAGGAGGTCCAAAAGCTCCCGTTGCTTACTTAATCGCACGAACTCAGAGCCAGGTGGACGGTCTGGAGACTCTAGTTCTAAAGAAGGAAATTGAAAACCCCAGAGATGATTTATCAAATAATGGCTGAATGCCCAACAACAACTCCGTTAATGACGGAGTGCCCAACGTTTTTGTTGGCTTACGGCCCTGATGTCTCAGTCAAAGCAGGATGAACGTTATAAACCACATTCAAAGACCTATGGGCTGCCTGGAACTGTATACTGAAGAAGAATTTTAAAACTCCAGAGACGCTTCCAAAATATGGCCGTACACCTATCGTCATCAATTACCGGATGAATAACGACAGCAATGGCCAAGTGCCCAACGTATTTCTAGATCTGATGTAAAGAATGGATCACTATCGGCAGAAACCTTATTGCCCATATCTGAACGGAAGTCACCCTGGTTTTAGATTGAAATAACGTGATTTTCTATTGCTTTCCGCCCTTCCGTTTTCTCAAATCCAGTTCAAGTTCCTTTTAAAAATATAGTTACAGCTTGAAGTGTTGCACACCAGTGATTGGTCCGGTAAGTTTCGCCCAGGCTATTGGTCTAAATCTAAAACGATCATGGATATAATGTATAGCAAATCCAAATATAAGCCAGAGTGAGTGTGAGTACGGCACTGGTTCGACAACGGCATGGCTCCGTGACAGAATATCAGCTGTAACAGAATGTATGAGGCGTGTGAGTGCGTGAGAGACTGAACTATATGGGATGCGAAACCAAAACCAAGCTTTGATATTTATCCTTGGTGGACCAAGTAACTGGAAAGGCAATTTTTCGAAGAGCAAAAACTAAAGTGTTCCAATTGATTTTTGAGTATAACTGTGGATCGATAGAGCAGCGCCAGAAAGGCATGCTTGAGATTAAGGAAGAGGTGGCAATACTCTTAGAACGATAATTAAGGTTTGGTGCCTTTATTTAATTTCAAATTAAACTATGGTGACTTCCTTTTATAGACTTCCCTGAATAAAGGGACGCGCATTCATTTCATTTTGTATTTTCTCAGGATTCGTGATAGTGATCCATTCTCACGGCGATAATGTATAATTTATGTCTTTTTTCCTAATTGGCCTTCAGTCTTTGCTTAAAATAATTTTTAAGATTATACAAAAAATAATAAATCCGTGCTGGTTCTTTGTCATTATCAGCTATGCTTTTGTAAACGTTTTAATAAACCGCCCATTGTTTGTCAATACGGACTTGTAACGTAAAAGTTGTTTAAAATTTTTGAAGAATACTTTTCAGCCCTATCCTTACCGCTGTTTTGCAATATTAATTGCTTTTGCTGAGTAATATTATATATTTACGGGACGATAAGCAAAACACTCAGCGTCTTGCTGTTAATTTTTTTAGGACAAAATAAAACGTTTGGTGAAGAAGAAACAACGAAACTCTTAACTTTCTGTACAGCGATATGAGACGAATCAAAACTACATATCCAGTGGTTAGATTTGTTAAAATATAGAGCAAATGCATGCTGATGCTGCTCTAAGTCCAGCTCATCAATTCTTCAACACTAAACCGGCCGGAAAAAAAAAACAATGCAGAACTTATCTTCGATTGGGTGATTTAGTGGAAAAAAATCTCCGTCGACTTTGGTTAACATCGAACTAGATACCAAAAACTTAAAAGAACTTCAAGTATCGATGCGTTGTCCGTTACCCGTCAATCATCGCAGAAAAAGTGAAACAATAAAAACAATTTTTTTATTTGATCAGATATTTTTTTTTTATGTAGAAGGAGAAAATGGCATAATAATAAATTGCCGTTTGTAGGAAATGACATCATCACGACATAATAATATGAAATTGAGTTCGACAAAATTAAACAAAATAATTTTAAAAATATTAAGTTAACAAAACATATTATATTAATATATTAATTAATATATATTATTAATTAATGTATGTTAATATTTATAACATAAATATTTATTAATATTAAGTAAAATATTAAATTCTTATAATTAAATAGGTTTTCTTTTTAAATTTGAGAACCAGAAAAAATCAGTGTTTAAGACCATATCTTCTCAACTATCATGTATATACCGGGATTTTATACACAAAGGTAAGATAAAAAAAATAAAAAATAGAGTGGTGCAACAGCTCGAGGTGAACCAGGGCAAACTTCTCAACAATATATGCTGTGTGTGTTTATTTCTTCATATACAAGAGGACCTACAATTTTTTTTCGAATCCTAACAGCACTTTGAGAAGTTTTTCAAGACAAATGATACTCTCCGAGGTTTTTTTCAGACGCTCGCTGAGGTCGAGAACGAGAAAATAACAAGTTATTTTTTCAGGTGACGACGGTAGGATGGGACTTACAAAGGTAAGATACAACAGCTTTATCTCAAACAAAGATAAAATATAACAAAGATAGCGTACGAAACAATTTTTTTTAGATTTACATTAGATTATATCTTATTTTTTTTCGTTATGATTCAGTTACAAAATTTACAAAATATTGATTAGCATTGACATATTTGCCGTCAGCCGGGATTATTTTTAATTAACAGACTTACAAGTTAAAAAAAATTAGTTATTATTAAAATTCACAAATAAAAAAACCAAATTAAGATACAATAGTTTCTTGAAATTGGTTATTTAAAAGGCTTTATTTACGATTTGTTGGCGATATTTCGAAGCAACCTTAATATAGCTGTAGAGCAGCCTCCAGTTTCGCCCATTTAATATTACGATGACTTCCTCTATCGATAGTACATTTTTGCCCCAATGGTTTCTTCTTATAGAGGAGTGTAGTGGGCAGAACCCGATGAAGTGCAGAGCGTCTTCTTTCGCTCGTAGATTGCATAGTGCACACTCCTCATTTTGGACGGATATATACGGCAAGTAATTTAACTGCAGAAGTTCGCCTCTGGCTTTAAAAATCGTTGCTTTTTCGTCCGTACTGTTGCAGTCGTTAAAGCAGTTTGCCTCTCCAAGGTCATATTGAAGCACTCGGTATGTGCACCGTGTTTGACTTCGGTGAGCTTTATCTATCCAAGCGTTACGTGAGGATAGTTCCATCTTCATCAGCAGGTCTTGTTGGCTTGCCCTCCACTCAACTTCGTCGAAATTCGTTAGGACTACATCGTGTTCGTTGCTTAACCTTAACCGTTCACGGACAAATTGGCTCTTTTGCTGGATTAGGTGCTTGGCGACTTTGTGCGAAATTCGGTGGCTTGGAAGTGTCATGACTCTAAGAATATACTCGAAATGCAGCTTAAACGTGTACATGAACAAAGCTGAAAGGTTAGCTGTTTCGATGTAAACCATGTAGTTAGGAGTCTTTTTGGCAACTTGAAGACTTTTTTTTAAGAAGAACCTTAGCAGCTTTTCAAGTTCATCGTATTGGCGAAAACCCCATATCTGCGCCGCGTAGCACATGATGGACCTTGCTACCGCTTCGAATACGTTATAACTACTTTACTCTCGACGCGACATCTCTTGCCAAGCAAATTTCTCCATTGGCAGTTTAATGCTTTTTTGGCCTCCCTTAACTTCTCCTGAAGATGGTTTTTGAAGTCGAGTTTAGGCGTTACTATGACTCCAAGGTACTGATACTCTTTCACAACCTCAAACTCCTCGTTTTCCCAAAACCATTTTTCGTTGCTTGCGTAGCGTCCCACCGTACCGTTTCGAAAAACCATTACCTTCGACTTGTTGGTATTAACCTTCAAGTTCCATACCTTGCAGTAAACTAATTAAATTCGTCTACAGCCACATTTATTACCTTGTGCCTAAGGCTTAGCCAACCTTAGGCTTCATTTCGAAAATAGTCTTTTGCCTTCTTAATTAAACAAAGCAACCGTAGAAATTCGAATCGTCTATGCATTTGCGCATTTGGTTTTTAACTGCAAACATTAAGAGAGAACCAAGCTAATCTGCCTACAGCAAGGCTCTAGAATAAGCATTTGTGCATTTATAAAGGTTCTAACGCATAACCTGATTATGAGGCTATGCGGCTTGACAGAATGTATAGCTGAAGTTGTAGCTAAGTTCGATAAAAAATTGAATATACGTATATCCTTACTAAAGTACCAAAATGAGTAAATAGATAGCGGTTGCTGTTCAACTTTAAAGAAAACCGTTTGCTTTTATTTTCCGCTCTTGTTTTAATGTTTCATTCTTTTATTATTTTTTTCTCATAATGAAAACCATTGGTGGAAAAGAATTTGCCACGCATCCAAAAAATCGGCGGGATAAAAAATTTAACTTTTACATGATTTATGCAAGAAACAAACGTAAAAATGAATAACAAAATAATAACGGGTGATTTTTTAAGAGGTTGAGTACTTAAAAAAAAAAAAAAACACAAAAAATTCGAAAAAATTAATGAAATATTTATTTGAATCGATAGCTTGAACCTTGCAATTTAATGTTTAAAAATAATTTCATGCAAATGTTGACCGCGGCTGCGTCTCAGGTAGCCCATCCGCTGAGTCCAATTTTGGCATACTCTTTCACACATATCGGCCGGTATCTCACGAATGAATGCATGGATGTTGGCTTCCAGTGCGTCAATCGAAGCGGGCTTGTCCCTATAGACATTAGCCTTGACATACAGCCACAAAAAATAATCTAATGGTGTCAAATCGCACGATCTAGGCGAATGTCGAGAATGCCGACCATAAAATGGAAGAAGGTCGAGAATGCCGACCATAAAATGGAAGCAGCGCGCGATGAACATTTCGAACCGAGCACGAATTTTGATAAAATTCAATAATTTGCAAGCGTTGTTCATTTGTAAGACGATCCATGGTTAAATTGCAAGCCAAACTGAAGCTGTTGGACAGTGACACAAGGTACTAAGCACACGTCAGCTGTCAAAACCAGTGTTGCCAAAACCAAGCCAGCTAAAAAATCACCCGTTATTAACTGAGTCTTAATCCCAGGACGAAAAAAAAAACATGAAAGTTATAAGCATTCATTGCTATTCAGTAGTAGACTCCATGTTGTAAAAGACAGTTAACAAGATTTATCTACCTGCTAAAATAGATAAATGCATCTAAATTGCTAAATTTAATAACTTTAAAACTTAATTTAATAGCAACTTTGGTTTGCAATGTTTTTACATATCTAGGTACTCATACATGCAATGAATTAAACTAAAAACTATTGGCACTTACAGCTCAGAAAAGCCATCGCCTGACCTCTCTTACAATCATGCATGCTGTGTAACGCACGCAGGTATTTCTTAGACACCATGACCTACACCTTTTACATGACACGTGATACTCTCGGAGGGTTTTTTAGACCCTCGTGGAGGTGGGTAACCTGAAAAATTTTATTGTCCCGGTCAGTCGGAAATCGAACCCGGGAGCTCGTGCTCAGTGGTCCTACACTCTGAGTACAAAAAAAGTACAATAGCTGCGATGGTTGGGCCATCTAGATCGGTGGGATGCGCCAACGCTCCAGCCCGGAAAATATTCGGATCCACCCTGAGGTGAATGGTAACCTCAGTCAACTTTGCGTGCAAAGCAAAAGACACCTAGCTTGAAAAACCAACAAACACGTCCGCGAATAAAATCGAAACAAACTGGTTCGATTTGGCGTTTGACAGAAATGGCGTTTGACATGCGTAGAAACATTTGCATGTGTAAAGCCGCGTTGTCACAAGGAACAGAAACAGGATTTTCTGTTTACATACATTAGCAACGCAAAAAGCATTCAGCGAATTTAGGTTTCAGTTGCTTATGTATGAGATTTTGTTTCTGTTCCTGGTTAACTTTGCTTGTGACAACGCGGCTTAAGTGAGTTCAGATCAAATCTCCCAAGATCGGGAGATCGCATCTTTCGTGTTGAGAATTGATCTAGAATTGCTCTTTTATTTTCAATGAAACATGCAAAATCGAAAAAGATCAAGTTTTTTGACAGAAAGAACAAGTCTTTAGTTCAATAAAAAACGCTTTAAGTGTGTATTAAACAAAGTGTAAGCATCCACTGCTCGCGCAAGAGTTTCGAAACTAAGAAAGGAGCAGTGCAATGCAAGAAAGGCAATGGAGTAAAAATATTCATTGTAAATTCCAAGTACTTGTATTCATTGTAATTTATAATAATTTATATCACAAAATGTAGCAGAAGTAGCAACAAAACGAATTTCTTGTTTATTAGCAAACGCTCTTCAACGACACTGTCCAAAGTGATTTGCTGGATTCTTACGATTGATTGTATTATGTGGTATATTGTATTTAAGCCATTTTCATGCCTGCAATAGACTCTTCTGCACTTGCGTTTTAACACTTCGAACTACAATTAAGGAATGTGGTCAGCCCATGCAGTGTAAAATGTTGGACCGCCTAGTTCTGTCCAGCAGAAGCAGATTTGGATGAATCAGCAGCCAAATTCCTTAACGAGCTTTAAGAGTATTCCAAACCAAGAAAATATTAATTAAAAAAAAAATAGAGAAATAAAACTTTTATAAAAAATTGGCTTTTTCTTGTTTTTCGTAGCTGAGTCAAAGGAAAAATGGAAAACCTGACCAACAACGGACTGAAAAAAAGTCGGTCTCGTAAGAGGAACTAATAAATGCGAGCACCTGCAGGTGCACTCACATTAAAATCTTGAGAGAGAAAAAACGGCACGGAGAAGGAGCACGAGCAGTGGCATGAAAAAATCTAAAGATTACGACAAGCGGTTGTTATGACATTTATTTGACTGACCTAACTGTAAACCTGACGTCATTGAATGGAACTGCCATTCAATTCAGTTTGTGCCGGATAATCACAGACCATCAATGTGTTTTGCATCGAAACTTATGTAGTACATAACTTGCACGGGCATAATGACCATTTCACATGGACATTATGTCTTATTTAACAATCGACACGAATTGGCTGCTAAAAGTGTTGCATGTCCTTACTCAAACTTTGCGTGAACTCAAACTCGCATCCACCCAAAATCCTATAGTGTGCTCAAGAAGGGGGGGTGCATGCTGGTTTGATTGCTTTCGGGCTCTGCCAATTAGTTCATGTTCAGTTCAGTTAAAACTTTGATCAAAATTTCATGCAGTTAAATTAAAACTACTTTCTTTAATTTTAAGAGAATGGTGCTATTTCTGCTAACGGTTTCGTTTGTTGTCATAAACAGTTTTAAGGCTCTGCTTTGCGGTGTTACATGGCGTACGTACATTTTTTAGCTCCACTGTTCGGAAAGCTTACGGCTTTTGACGACCTTGCTGTTGTCAAAAACAGCTGAGAAAAGAACTGTCATCTCTTGCGTGTTTGTTTTCTGTTTTTACTTTTTTCGATGAATCACCGTTTGAAACAATTTTCTTTGCATACCTAGTTATTTAGAATTTAGATACCATTCCCAATCCCAAAGTATATTTAAGCACAAAATGTTCAACAACATATTTGGCAAGAAACCCACCGTCAAGGAGCAACAACGTGAAAGTGACCGAAGCCTAAGAAAGGCAACTCGTGATATCGAACGGGAACGGCGCAAACTAGAGGACGAGGAGAAGAAACTGGAACAGGAAATCAAAAAGAATGCCCAGGCGGGTAATAAAGATGCCTGCCGTATCCTAGCGAAGCAACTCGTCGAAATTCGTAAGCAAAAGAGTCGCACTTATGCTGCCAACAGCAAGATCACATCAATAGGTTTCCAAAACAAAGCTATGGGATCCAACATCGCGATGGCCGATGCAATGAGCACCACAACGAAGACCATGGCCGACATGAACAAGGTAATGCGTCCAGATGCCATTGCTCAGACAATGCGAAACTTCCAGCAGGCAAATATGAAAATGGAAATGACCGATGAGATGATCAACGATACCCTGGATGATATGCTAACCGAATCGGGCGATGAGGACGAGAGCAATGCAGTTGTAAACAAGGTTCTTGATGAAATTGGCATTGAGATATCTGGGAAAATGGCAAACATTCCATCGGCAGGACATGAGCTTGAGGTGAACAAGACGTCCGAAAAGGACATCGCTGCCCAATTAGCCAAGCTAAGGGAAACTTAGGCGATAGTAGTTGATTTTATTTGCATTTTGTTAATTGTTGTTTTTACGAATAAATAAATACTTTATATTTTATTAAATGCATTTATTGTACACTCTCCAGCTTAAGGTTTCTTATTTGCTTTATAATCTTGCAGTCATTCCGCCGGAAGCTACGATTGATTCTCCCGTGATATAGCTGGCATCGTCTGATACCAGGAATGCTGCTACGCCAGCCATCTCTTCTGGGTCGCCCAGGCGTCCCAGTGGAATGTGAGTCAAGGCCAGCTCGTGGGCTGCTTCATTTTCGTAAAGCTAGGAACAGTCAAGGATATGTGTTGTAGATTGTAGGCAATATACTAGTTTTTGAGTAAACTTACCGCCTTTGAAAACTTTGTGCGAATTATACCCGGTGCAAGGCAGTTGACCCGAATACCATCACGGGCTAAATCCTTGGCTGCTGCTTTTGTTAGCCCGATTAAAGCAGTCTTGCTGACGGAATAGGCTCCTAACATCTGTGAAACCGATAATTAGTTATCAAAAAATACTCCACTACAATTCCATCAAACTTACATCTAAAGGATCATAGCCAGCAATCGACGAAACAAATACTATATTCGAGCCCTTAGACTTTCTCAAGTGGGGGAGAGCTTCTTTGGCCAATAAGAATGAAGCTTTAACATTTGTGTCAAATATCTTGTCCCAGACGGATTCTTCGCAATCAAGAACTCCTCCGACGGCTGGATTAGTAGCAGCATTTGACACAAGTATGTTAAGTTTTCCGTACTTCTTGATAGTTTGATCGAACAAAATTTTTCTATCTTCTGCCAGGCCAACATGACACTTGACTCCAAGTACATCTAGGTTTAGTTTCTTAAGCTGGTCGACAGCAGAATCTACATTATTCTGCTTGCGACTGCTGACCACAACATTGGCACCATCCTCAGCCAAACGCTTGGCAATGGCGAATCCGATTCTAGAGTGTGATAAATTAATATAAGATCCTGTAAGATAAATTCGGTTGGTATATCTTACCCATCAGTTGATGCTGTGACAATGGCAACTTTACCCTGAAGACGTTTCATGTTACTTGGAATCGCACTGAATGCTCGACAAGTACTATAACCAAAGTTGTTTGTTTCTACGGCTAGCCAAAATGTCGAAGGCACTTTGAACCCAGAGGTTGATTTAGATTCCCTTGATAAACAGCGAGCGATAGCGAACATAACTGCGGAATGAACAATTCACTAAAGCTTAAATTGCTAAATGAACCCAAATACTCAAGGTACTTTGGTGCTTGATCATTATAGAGCTTACTTTTAAATCGAATTTTAACAGGTATTATTAGGTAAATGATGTTTTCCAGCAGTAAAGTAACTGTAAGCGAAAGGTATTGGGTTGGGGTTGGGGATGCTACCGAATTGTCAAACTGTTGAATAACCTTCAAGAGCTTTTAGCTTTTAGATAGCTTTCCAAAATTATATAGTTTGTATAACATATTCCTCAGAAATAAGGCGGGAAACACATTCTTGTTTAATTTATTTTACTTTACAAACAGGTAGTAGAAAATCGGTAATCGAAAGCAACCCACCGGTGGATAATAGAGGAATATGTAGAGACCTGCTATAACGTCAACTGTTCAAAAATGTACCAAGTTCATCAAATTGGTGACGAGCTGATTTTGACGGTGATTGATCGGAAGCTGCCGCAAGAAAATTGTGATGATCACAGTTTACGCAGTTGAATTTACTTATCATAGATCACCTAGCCGATTCCTCCCCAGGTCTCTACATATTCCTTTATTCTCCACCAGGTATCGCATTTCGACTTTGTTACCGAATGGGAAAGTCGAAATGCGATACCTGGTCATTGAATAAAGAGACAAGGAAGTGGTGTTTTGGGGGAAAAGTGAAGCATCAGTTTTATTTGTGTGAGTGCGGACTACTTATGTGTTCAACCAGGCATGTCATGAGCTGGCTCTACTTTTGTTTAACATTCCTGAGTTAAGGTGACATATGTACCCCGATTTGTGATACATTCGATACATTCACTTACAAGTCGATACCCTATATCGGGCAACTAATGTCAAAATAAATGCTTCACTCACACACACTGTATATGTGAAAAGGAGCTATTCCCCCGCACTCAAAACAAAAAATTATTTTGCGCCTTCTTGGTAGGAAGCGTTTTTCGGAAAAAACCGTTTTTTGAGGACGAAAATTATACGAGATTACAATTATTCAAATATACAATCATTTAATATTTTTCAGCTAACTTACATTTCTGGGGGCGTGGTCAATACAAATAATAATTGACATAAAGCACATGAATTCAGACAAAAAGATGTAACCGGGTAACGAGCTTCGGGTATTTAGGAATTCGTTACAGGCGAACTCTTGCACTTATTTACTAGTTAAGCATCACATTAAATCTTTTGAAAAAAGATTAAAAAGGGAAACAATAACTGTGGAGACGGTTTACACTCGGGCTATAGGTACAAGTTACATTTGGGCTATATAAGTAGGTAAGTTTAATAACGTAAAAATCATAATCATCGGCGGCTGATTAAATATGGCTGGATTGCGGGACATTGTGCGGGACAATTTTTTGACGGGACGTTTGCGGGACGAAACACGTTTCGCGGGACGTCAGGCATCCCTATGGTGGACAGAAGAGGAAAATGTAGAGACCTGCAACAACGTCAAACTCCTTGTTGACGTCATTTAACATCACATAACGTCACTTTAAGAAAAGCAAAATTGTTAGGAAAGAAAGACTCAATAAAGAATTCAATTCACTGTTTGTTGACTGACAAAAAATTCAATGCTATTATCCCGCCTTAGTTTGATTGGTCAGTTTTTGTTTATTTTTTCGCCAGTTGACAAGTAAATCAAAGCCGGTTGATGAATTCGGCGATTCAAAGCCAATTGGCGTTTGAAGGCAACCGCCCGGTGGAGAATAAAAAAAATATGTAGAGACCTGCAACAACGTCAGCTTTCAAAAAACACGAGAACTCATCAACCGTCTTTGATTTACTTGTCAACTGGCGCAATTATAAACAAAACTGATCCCCCAATTTATCATCCGGCTTTGATATACTTGTCAATTGAAAAAAACATGAACTAAAACTGACCAATGAAACTAAGGCGGGAAAAGCTTTTGTCAGTCAACAAACAGTCAAAATTTTGAGTTTGACGTTGTCATAAATTACTGAATAACTAGATATTCAACTTCGGACATGTAAAAGCTTTGCCCACAAGCTGAAATTGATGAATTTACCCATTCTCCGACATTTGTTTACAAATGTGAGTAAATTCATGAATTCGTCATTTCCATGCAATTTCGTTTTGCAGCTTTTACATCAGCTGAATACATCGCTTTTACATCGCTTAAGGTAAATTGTTGTTGTATCTTCTTACACGTATTCACTAACACGGAAATTTAAAGCTTTAAAAAAGCTTTAAAGGCTTTATAAAAAACGTAAACAAATGGGTGTTGGAGGGTAAGAGGGACGCAAGTTGAATATCTAGTTATTCAGTAATTTGTGACGTCGTTGAAGGTCTCTACATATTCCTTTACTGTCCACCAGGTACCGCATTTGGACTTTTCAAATCGTCAATAAACAACAGTATTTTTTCAATAATAACAGTACTTCGTCAATTGACGATTGACGTCCGCTGAGTGTTGACCTGCCTTCGATAAACGAATTCACGTTTTTCCGTGTGATTCATCAACCTGATTTGTGAGCAAAATAGTTTGTCTTTCACAAAAAGTAAAAAAGGAGAAAAATTTCGTTCCTAAACATTTAATTTTGTTACTCGTTTGACAAATGGGATGACAACAACAGCCAGCCGTTAACGTGTATAGATCTTCACATATTCCTAAATTGACCGCCAGAGGGGTAAGCCTTCAATAGTCAATTACGTGCATGTGTTGGTAAAAGAATATGTGTGTGCGTTTCACTAGGAATAGAACTAGTGTTGTAGGAATAGGACCTGTTTCTAGGACCTTTCTAGGACCCTTTTTTGCCGCTTAATATAGCCTTCAGCCCAATGAATCCATTGTGTCAGTCATATTGATATACACAAGTGACAACTCAGTTAAATACACACTTTCTTATGGCAAGCGACGTACGTCACGCAATTCTTCTATGGGCCGGAACCCATTGGAACGTGTGTATTTAACTGTCGCTTATGTGCAATAAGGATCTTTCTCTTTGAATATAGTTGCCCCTCGCAAAGTCAAGATTTAATGTTATGTCAAATCAATCAAAAATTAAAAATGTCATACCGCCGAATAATAATCTCGGGCAATTTGCCATTTTTCTATTTTGGGCGATTTGATTTTGGGCTATTTTACAATGATGCAGTGCAAGGCCCTCTTAAGGGGATGCCTGCCCCAATCTCAGTACAGTTGCGTCTAAAGAGTACTGTTTATTTTAAGCATACTGCTAGCCCTGTTAAAGGCAAAAATATTTGGCGTGTGTCATGGGCTTAGTAGATTCTACTCTTCCGTACTTCCAACCTTGAGTCAGAGTGTCGTTCTTTTCGCTGCTAGTGTTTTAAAAATGTGTTCTTAAATTGAATTCCCGCTCTATTAGTTTGAAGCGGGCTGTAATCACTCGAATTTATTATCTAATAGCCAAATTAAATCAATTAGAATTCAGTAGCCGCAAGCTTTTAAAAAAACTGAGCTCCAACCAACATCTACATTTATCTTCAGCTGAAGCTTTTAGCTTATTGTACGCGTTAACTGCATTACTAATCCCTAAACAAACATCTTCAGTCAAGATAAAGTACAAATAAAGAACAAATTATAATCTTAACTGTCAAGTTTAATTCCAAAAAAGATAGATGTTCGTTTTCTGTATACACCACCACGCATGTATGTTCCTTACCATTCCACTTCGAGGTAATCAAAACTAAACTTTAAGGGGTATCGAAACGTCATTAAAAGCAGTAAATTCAATATTAACAGCCATCATAGTTTGATGATATCGAATAAGATGACTCTATTAATCTGTAGCCAGCCTTATTATAGCGAAAAATCGTTCCCGCAAGCGCAGTTAAAGCTTGTTCGGGCAACCTCAGAAATAACAACTTTAGTTTTGATATCGTATTTGGCACAGTCGGGTGGGTCTGCAGCGAACCGTGTGATCGACTATAAAAAGGGCTTAAAATCCGACTTACTGCTCAGCACATTTGAGTCACAATGAGTGAAGAGGATACCAGTAAGGTGTTCAAGGCACCAACTCTTCCGGATGGGCTAATTCTATATTTTCATCCATACAACTTTTTTTCGCAAAAAGTATGTACCTAAGCAAAGATGCAGTTCAAATTTTATATCTAACCCCTATTCAAATAAATAATTTTTTCGCATATTCAAAGGTTTCTCATGATAGTTATCATGTGATGTGATACTACGCCCAGTGTAGCATTGAGACTCCGTTTTAAAAGGGGGTTTATGTGTATAACGAAATAATATTAGGCAGTGCCTCTTATTGTAGTATTGTGTAGTCATGCGTGACAGTTAATTTGTTTTACATATTTTACATTTGAAAATTAAAACTGTCGGTATGGATAATTTCTGACATGCTCAATTTTCGGTTTTAAATTGATGCACCCAATCATCTTTTCATATCGAAGTGTTTTCTTTGATCGATAGTGTTTTTGTTTAAGGTGTTAATCCAATTTGAAGGTCTTGTCTAGATGTGATGTGTTTAGTGACTTATAAAATGAGAAAATTTAGATTAAACAAGATTCCTTTTTATCCAAACTAGTATAAGCGTGTTCGCTCAGCTGATTTGAAGTTGCTAAAATTTCAAACACCAACCAATAGGTGTACCCGGTTTCGTAAGGGGTGATACCATTTGAGCTTACGTGTAGATATAAACAAGTGAGAAAATGCTAGAATTTTTTCGTTATACGAACTTCTTAATTTGCCATGTAATTTAACCTGTGTTAGATACTTAATAATAAAGCTAAGTTACTTTAATAAAGTTTGTGAGCTTGGATTTATATGCTGTATATGCATATAACGCGCCTCTCAAATAATATTTTAAGGTGGCACCGTGATACCGTATGTATTTCCTCGAAATCTCCAAATCAGAAGACAAGTGTGTAAAATAAAAAAAAATGGGAGCCTTTTTAATCCCTGCCTTTAATAGACTTTTTTCGTTTGACTTATAGAATAGGACATGCGTTAAAAGCCGAAATTTATTAAAAAGAAAACAAGCGTGTGTGGAAGAAACCTTTGCCTCTTCTGATAATATCTTTAATTTTTGCCAAGCAAAAGAGGATATGGGCCGTTGTGGTCTACTGTAACAATACCGATGAGTTATGTATTATTGAATAGGTGTTTTTGTGAAGGTAAAATAATAGTTTGTATAACGGCTTACCGCGAATCGCTGTGTGCTAAAAGTTATTCACTAAAAGATGTTTCATTTGGTGAAATGTGATATTAAAAATGGAGATTGGTCAAAGGTCACGGGCAACAGTCTGAAAAGAGTTTTTTGCTAGCGGTAACTTTTACAGATTACAATACAGTTATAGGTACAGTGTACAGTCAGATCTTACATGACCATAAATTGAAGTCAAAAATTCTACAATGTCCCAAAAGCAAAAAAAAAAATCTATAAAATGTGCCTCATCTTTCATTCCAACGCTTGTCTGCAAAAAAATCTCCACGTACACAAATCCGCTGCTCCAGATTCCCCATAGTGCTGAAGAAGTTTTTTTCTATTATTTCTTCAGCTCATGTATCTGTCCAACACTCCTGGTCTCTTTTTGCAGCTAGATGAAAAGCAGTATTTTATTGAGACATTCTTTCGTTGATGACAATACACTTCAATTTTCAAAAGTCCATCAGATGTTTAAAATTAACGCATGTAAGTTAAATTAATTATATTTGCGATCCGACAGATATCAGACTTTAGACTTTAGAGACATGAATGAGGCAGACAGGAGAATCATTTGCGTCATGTCACGATCAAGCCGAGTATGTATACTCAAAAGGCTCGCGAACACTTCTGTACCGCAAACGGTACAAAGCGTGTATTTCCATGAAAACGAACGATCCAAACGAGTATTTTTCGAAACCAGTTCAAACGAGCTCGAATAAGTGCGAGTACCTTGTAGTTATATCCAAAATTTATAAACCGTTTTTATTTATATGATTTGCTAGAACTACCTATGCTACAATTCGGTATTTCAATTTAGCTATCTACCTACTTCAAAAAACCTGCAAAGAATATGCACACACGCAGATCTTAATTTCTCAAGGAAAAAACCTAACGATCAATACGATCATCCCATAATGTACGAACAAAAGTATTGATCGAAAAGATCGGTTCTGTTTGCAAACATTCGAATACTTTTGTGTATGTGCCACGAGCCTTTTTGAACTTCGGTACACAGAAGCGAGTTACTTGCGAGAATACGAGTCATTGGGATGTACCGCTTGCAAGCGGGTTCTACTCGTGGCACACACAAGACGAGTATACAGAAAAATCGAACGAGTACGAACAATCGGAAAAATATTTTTTTGTATTCGATATTTCGATCATGATCGATCAGACTCGTTTTAATCTCTGCCAACTACATGCCTGTTTGTGCGACCATCTCTGATTTAAAAAAAAAATTTTTAAACTTTGATATTTAACAATGCTATTGTAATTGCCTTTATGGAAGCAGAAACATGTTGGCCTTTACATTGACCACGCCCATTTACGAAGGAGTTTTAAGTCAAAATGACTTAATGTAAAGGACGATAAAGGAATTCTTGACCTTTATCAATATTACGATAAAGTAAGTCTTGCCTAAGTCCTGCCTGAAGAATAACGTATAACGTTATAATAACAATGTTTCACCCACGGAATAAACAATGTTTCACCCACGGTTCTTCACTCTAAGTCTCTAAATAAGTTCATGAAATATTTTGTAAAGAAACACACTTGGCACTGGTCAATGTACCTCAAAGTGTGTTTTAAAACTTTTTTTTTCCCCGGATACATGCATGGTTATATGTCTGAAAGAATATAGTACTTAGATTAAGCTTATTTTTTGTAATATTATTTTACTTTATAGGTACTCAAATAGTCTAATTATATTTAATACTACTTTTGTAAACCATATTGATGGAAGAAAAAAAAAAAAAATTATATCTTCCGAGGATATACGATAATCATTTCGACAGTCAGGCAGCCATCAAGTACCTGGAATCGATCTCCAGCCCTAGTAGCCCTAGTCTGCCGATCATCTGTAAAGAAGAGGTGGGAGCAATTCCATATTCACCTGTGCTGTGTGCCTGGGCATAACGACATTCCGGGTAACTGCAAGGCGGACGAACTCGCCAAGCTGGGAACTATACTCTCTCAATCTTGCCTGAGAAAGATTTCTTACTCATTCCAATTTCCACATGCAAACACATGCGTAGACTTGATGCAATAAAAAGAACAAATCTCAGATGGGCGGGTGGTAGCACCTGTCTTGTGACGAAACAGATATGGCTAAAACTATATCTTAAACGCTCCAAAGCTTGATCGCTCTCAAACAGATTGCACATGAGTGCTACAATCGTCGTCATTTCAGGAGACTGTCTGATAGGTAAGCATGCAACAAGGCTTGGTGTCTATTCCAACGACTTTTGCACGAGCTGAATGGATGAAGAGGAAGAAGAGACAACTCTTCCCCTTTCCTGTATGTGCCTCGCTCTCTCTAAGAACCGAAATCTTCACCTTTAAGCTTTTTTCTATACACTACTGTACTGACCCAAAACATCTCTCACGCTTCATTGATAGCTTTAAACGGTCCAACGAGTGGTCCAAGTGACCTATATCTATTGTGTCGGTTTCTTTGGACCCGACTGCCACTTCAACCTAACCTAGGTCAAAGTGACTGTTTTTTAATGACAGATTATGAATATAATATGCTTTTATGATTAAAAAAATGACAGATGCCATGCTACGTTGAACTTTAATTGATTTTAGGAAAACGAAAATTATTATGTTCACCATAAGAATAAGTTCAATTTAAGTCCTAAGAGGAATTTATATTTATGACTCGTATCATCAAACAGGCCTTAGTCTAATGAATTTGCTATTTAAATGACGAGGCAAGACGAAATTGCGCATACGCCACAGTTACCGATCAAAGATTTTTTTAATTATTATATGCATTTTGCTTAATAACAGCCTTAATTTTAATGTTGTGTAATTTGAATAATACCTACCGTTTCATTTCATCCAGACTTGAAACGGTATAAAAATATAACACTTACCCACGCGCACTCGGTCCAGATTTTATACCAATTTCAATCAAAAAAACTATTACTTGTTGCAAATAAAGGCTGCAAACGATTAGTTTGGTAGCCAAAATTTTGTTTCCATATTTTTTTTTTAATCAAACCAAATTTACTCCTCAAAGAGTACTTTTGATTTGCTTGTTTATTTTGCTTCAACTATTTTTATTACATTTTAAAAACTTGAATTAATTGATTTATCACAAACATTAATTTATGAATGAAAAAGATTATCTTTTAAATGATTAATTGAATGAATTGTGCCTGAAGGGTTTTAGCAGTGCAATTAGCGGGACCGCAATGCCACCCCCAAAGCTATCAATCACCATTTATGCCGGACGAAATTTAAAGATCACATTAGATATTTTGCTTAGAGAAGAAGCCGATTGGTTTCCTAGGTCATGTTGTTTTGATACTTTTAGACTTCTACCTAATAACATTATTTGAAGAGTAATGTCGGTAATGAAAGTAGTGGGTTTATGAAGAGTAATGAAGGTGTTCAAACAAAACATCCACTTAACTTAAGTTGCTGCCTTTGACCCACATGTTCTCCCAAAAATCATCAATTATTTCATCAAGACCACTTTAACAGTACCTGTAGGTCACATGAGTGTTGTTGTGCACTATTCTTAATTGCCACAGATCAAAAGTTATAAATCAATAAAATTCTACATTGATTTTAGAATTTATGTGTGTTTATTAAATGGAAATTTGCAACTTAGCTGTTGAAGACTCCGGCTAATTTCTACGGTCCTATATGATTAGTAAGCTCCTTGAAAATATTAGTAAGACTAACGCATTCACATGATCCATAATGTTAGGTTATGGTTCTTAAAACAACAGGGTTTGGTCTACGCATGTATATCATCTTTACTAATAAAGATTTGTTTTTAAGGCTGCCAAAAATTTTTCAATTAAGGTGCAAAAAAATATTTTTGTCTTAAGTGCCCGCAGTGTAGGTGTAAAAGTTTACATTAAAAAAATGAAAATTTAAATTCGTTTTTAAGGAAAACATCGAAAAAATCTAAATTAAGTTCTTGATTTGTTTAATCGAAGTGGTGCGTTTTTTATGTGTTATGTAGTACATACATAAGAAAAAAAATAAATAGAGTGGCGCAACAGCTCGAGGTGAACCAGGGCCAATTTCTCAACAATGTATGCTGGTGTGTTAATTCCTTTACATACAAGGGAACCTACAATTTTTTGCCGAAAAGTTTTTCAAGACAAATGATACTCTCGGAAGGCTTGTCAGACCCTCGCGGAGGTGGGGGACGTGAAAAAGAACAAGTCTTTTTTTTTTAGGTGACGATGGCAGGATTCGAACCCAGACCTCCGGCGTAGTAAGCACACACACTAACCACTACGCCACGGCACCCCATAGTAGTACATACATATTATATGAAATTCATTGAACTTCAGTCTTCTACAGCTCGTAACGTATCGAACCGATAAGCGTAACTTTTAAGATTAGAGATGGTGACCAACAGCATAAATTGTTGAATAATTCAGTCATAATTCAGACTTTTTCATAGACGCACTGTCATTTTTAACTTTGTTGCGTAGTTTGTTATACATATATGAAAGTCAATAATTTTGTTTTGTAAAATTTTAGATTTTACTTATACTATATGAAAAGAACATCGAATTTACACCTTACGTCTTGGATCTATCTAATGGAGAACAGTATTCGTCGTGGTTTCTTAATATTAATCCCAAAGGCGATGTACCAGTCTTGCAAGACGGTGGACTTATTGTTCCTGATTCCAAATACATCATCAACTACTTGGAAGGCCGATTTAAGGGAGGTAAGTCTACGAAATAATCAATAAGTGATGAACAATAACCTTATACGTTTTGCAGAAAAATATCAATCTCTTATACCAACCGATGTTTCCTCGAAGGAATATATGAAACAACAACTCTACGAGGAGGTAATATCCCAATTGCCAGTTGGAGCTCTAAGTCTAGGCTCATTTATACACGATGATCTCAAGTTGTCACCCAAGCCACCATTTATTGGGCCAGTTCGAAAATCTTGTCTTAGTAGGTATTCCTCCTGTCTCATATTAAAATACCTACTTACGCTTTCAACAAAAACTTCTTCTTCTCAACAGAAAATAATGAAAAGGTTTACGAGATTTTGAAAAAATCCGCTGATGAAGCTGATCCACTGAAAAAGGCAATCTTAAAGAAGAAGTTAGACTTGCAAGATCGTCGCAGGCAATTAGCTTACTCCAGGGTTGATTTCCAGAGAATCCTCGATAGATTTGAGGATATCCTTAAGTTCTTCGAAAAAGAACTTCAAGCGAGCCCAGATAAAGAGTGGCTCGTATCTTCAGAATTTGGTGCAGTAGATGCAACATTTGGCTTACTCCTCCACCGTCTCTATAGTCTGGGTTTTGAGAACTACTTCTGGGCATATGGAAAACTTCCCAAGGTCGAAAGCTATTTCCTGCGCTTCAAACAAAGAAGCTCATACATAAAACTGATGCCATCGAATGTGGATATACTGAAAGATATGTGGTCTAAAACACCTTCAAACTATAAAATTGGAGCTGGCGTTCTCGGGATGGCAATGTTTGCTGCATTTGCGCATAAATAATATTTTTGTGTTACCTTTTCATTTAATTAAAGGTTAATAAACGTTTTAGACACTTAAATATTGCAATAATTTAAATATCAAATCCAAAATTTAAATAAAATCTAGTAGTTTGAGCCATTTTTTTATTTACTTACTTACTAAATTACTTAAGGTGGCGCTATAGTCCGCGGTGTACCTGGGCCTCAGACAACATGATTCGCCAGCTAGCTCTGTCTCCAGCTAGCCGTATCCAGTTTCGCAAGCGAAGTCCTGGCTGAAGTCCCCTTCCTCTTGCGTGCACCATCTGAGTCTCGATGGTCCTCTACTGCGTCGTCCGCTGCAGGGTTGATTCGAAGATTTTTCGGGCCGGGGCGTTGCGTTGGTGTTCATACGCGCTAGATCGTTTATTAACTATCAAAAAATATTTCAAAACGAAAAATAGCCTTCCAAATAAAAATGGGCCAAAATCAAATATCTATATGGAAAATTGTGAAGAGAAACCTATCGGAGGATTTTTCTTTTTTAAATTTTAAGGTTGGGATCAAATTTCATTTGATCATCGGAGGGGTGTGGTCCGGGTTGAACAATCTAAACATTCTTCCTGGTGAAACAGTCAATTTCTCTTTAATAGCCAAGAAGGTTTTTGAAGTTTGTGCCTGGGGATTTAAGCATAAAGGATGAGAGACTTATTGGTCTAAAGTCTTTTGCTGCTGTATGTCCCTGGTTTGTCAGCTTTAGGTATAACAAATCACCCTTACTTCCCTTCAAGCTCAAGGAGTATATTCTTTTCTTGTACTGTGTCTGAGAATTCCCAACATACTTATGATTGGCAATTGCCAACGCGGTGCTCTTTGTAGCATGATGCAGAATGCCACCCGCTACTGGAGATCTGTACCGCTTAAAGGACTGACTTGCCCACCGTAGTTTTTTCCTTAACATAAGGAAAAGGAGGAGGAGAGACCTATCTCCTCTCCGGACAGTAAAATTCGCTCTCAGATTGCCGCTACTGGCTACTCTTAGACCAGGTTCCATCATTTTTCCTTAGGTAGCTGGGAACGCACGCTTCTTTTGAAAGCATCTTGCGTAGCATCGAGGTCTTGTATGTGATAGATTGTACTGCGATAGATTCGCAGTATCTTTGCCATGAAGAAGTTTTTCTCTTCCCTACTAAGTATACTTAAATTATTTTTTGCAATCGCTGTAATCATTCCATGTACTATCAGTTTTAAAAAGCTTCGCCCCATAGTAGAGTTTCTTACCTACTTAATCTTTAAACCTGTATCCCTATTTCACTATATTGGTTGGGCCCTTTTATGAGAACGACGATCGGACACGCCTTCTCGAAAGCCATGGTCAGCACACTAATGAAAAAATTTTCTACCGCCCTGTCTAGGTCATTATGAGCTATCCAAAATGACCACTTGGGTGAGGTGTTATGGATTGGAGAGTACTTGCCAGGTCCATGTACTTAACCCAATCGGCCTTTCTAGGATTCCTTTGAAAACTGCATACTTTATGTATACATTTGCATACAAACTGCATACACAAACTACAACCCTGAACTGAGGGTTCACCTTGAAGCGATGGATAGGTGATCCGACATTGACGATTCATCAAGTACTCTCCAATCCCTAATTTCTTACCCTTCCGTATTTGAAGCAAGGGTGGGTAATATCAATCAACTTTTGCCTATTTCTTGCCACGAAAGTGAGTGAATTCCCTCTATTACAAATGTTGAGGTCGGAAAGTAAGTACAATACAATCATATAAACACTCACCTCTTGCATTTATGCCGCTGCTACCCCATTGTGAATGATGGCATTAGCGTCACAGCCAAACTCTAGCAACTAATCTGTTTACGTTGCCCAGTCTTTGACTTTTCCCGGGATGACCATCTCAGAGTCATAGGGGAGATAGACCGAGATTAGACAGTGATTTGTCACCCTCCCTTTCCCATACTGTCGACGCGCGCGCCGTCAGGTCACCCTGAGCTGTAATTTTCTTAAAGAAATGTCTTTAAATGTTCTTTGACTAGCACGCATGTCCTGATCTTACCTATTGGCTTGAAGAGCAAACTGTTGCCATAGTGATGTACTCGACCTGACATGCCGTCGGCGTCGCTGCCCTACTGCGGTGCAGGTTTATCTGAAGCAATTCCATCATCTTGGGGGAGTGCACCCTTGTGGCTTGCCCCTTGTCGATGGCTTGACCAACCACCTTCCCATGCTCTTATGGGAAGGTGGTTGGACCTTACCATACTATTGGATTTCTCCAGGTATCGTAAGCAATCCCTGCTTAGGGACAGCAGAAAATGCTCTGCCCACGAATCGGCCTCAAGCTCTGGGTACGTGTAGGGACACGGAACCCATACTCATGCGGGAAATAAATCCGCTGAAAGCTTGTTTCCGCAAGGCTTCAGCTCATCTAACACATCAACGAGAAGCTCGGCAATAGGATCGCTTTGCCTGCGATACAAAACAGATGAAGTAGGTACCTTTATTTCTTTGCATTGTTCGGCTTAACGACGTCGGTCGTCCTTCCTTAAGCTTCGTCGCATTATATCCTTGGTAACCAAGACGGCTTGTGCTCCCTCTAAGGCGGCTTTTTCCCAACCACTTACCTTGCCGGGGTCAATACCCGCATACTTCGCTATCTTTCGCTGAGCGTTGCGAAGTTGGAGTTTGTTCCTCTGGTGAGCGTTCCTCAAGTTCTAAGGAACAGCGTCGGAGGCGGGAGGCCAGCGGTCGCGCCAGCTGATTCTATATTTACCTTCACCGAACCATTTCCCTCATACTTTCCAGACTCGGGGAAAGCTTCAACTTCGCATATTCCACCTGTCTTAGCACTCCCCTCGACCAGATTGCTACCCTTCTAATTTGTATTGTAGTGATGAAAGCGGCAGGCGAAGCAATTCCCGTGTTTCGCCAGCCTCGGAGATAATTTCGACTGCGGATGCTCCTCCAGCTGTCTTAGAAATCTCCTCGGCCTGTTTACTGCTCTTCAATCTTCAAATCACCGACGAGACTTCCAGCCTGCTCACCAATGAAATCGCTTTCGTTAGTGAGTGTTCTTTCGATTTCCTCACTATCGCAAGCATAAAGCCCCGTCTCATCCAAAGTCCCTACCAGGATAGAGATGGATGGATCCGAGTGTACGTCTTCACTCACCTCTGCCTGGACAGGGCTTGTTTTTATACCCCAACCTATAGGATAGGAGGTATATTTGTAGTTTTTAATTGTAACATAGAGATCATAGAGATAATCACCGTTGACCCCCTTAAGACCTTAAGGGTATATGATCGAGACCGAATTGTTAGTCGAATGAGCCATGTCCGTCCCTCCGTCCGTTCGTGTGTCGGTAGTTTTTAGGCCCTTAATTTTAATCTAGGAACTTGAAACTTAATGTCTTTTCTTTCTAGGTCCCGAAGCAGTACAATTAAAGGTGTTATTTTCTGAATTATTGGAAATGTAGGTGTACCTAGGTAGTTTTTTCGTTTCTCAACCTGCTTTTTGTTAAGAAAACTAAAATAGTATATAAGGTAGATTATTATAAATTGATGAAAAAAGGGGATTAATATCTTTTCTCAATACCTACCTTGTGTATTATTAATTTAGTTTATGGAAAAGAAAGGTCCTGAAGAAAACTTAAAAATTATAGCGCGAGTTTTAAATGTTCTTCTATTTAAATTTTGTAATATGAAAACTTATAATCCAGCTTTATTTCTTACCATTGAGTACGGAAAACTAAAAAAATGCTCGAATTGAAAATAGGGATAAAAAAAACCAAAATTGGGATGATTTTTCATTACCTATAATCCAAACGAAAATTCGGGGCCAGTTTTTCATTTTTAGTGTGACTGTTCTTCATTAGCATCAAATTAAACACATGGAAAAGTTTGGGGCAATTACCTTTTTATAATGACTAAAATCAAACTCTGAAAATTGAAAAGTTCCTTAAAATTGCAAATTATAACCCATTACACAAATTTTAATACAATTTTTCGTTGTTGTTACCCTGTATGTAAATTTTTGGGACGATTTTATAGTTTTGGGCTTACACCGAATTTCATGTAGCCGTACCTACCTCACTGACAAATGTTTTAGATCCCAGCACAGTCAAAAGTATCAAGAATCTGATCGAACAGCAAATGACTTTAGATTAACTAGCTTCCAAACTTTTAAAATCACGAGAGATCTTTGTACTTTGATAACAAATACCACGTCCACGGTTTCAGAAAGTTTTGGACTTTTTGCAACTTTGCCAGATTAGCAAAGTAAACAAGTTTTTATATATGTACCTTTATTATGTAAATGTTTTATGTTTTTTGTCTAAAGAGTAAGATAGACAAACGAAAGTTTTGCAAGATTACGGAAATCCTTTTGGAACTTCGGGTACCCATTTCTTTGTGGGTGAAGACTTGTTAGTAAAAATTACATAGAAATGCCTCTAGACATAATCTAGTCTTAATTTTAACTACGATTCTTTAATGTTATTAACATTATAGCTTGTAAACCGTCGCACAAAAAAAATTTGCTTTCGAACTTAAAATGGCACATTAAAATTGAACGTCGAGGTCACTACTCTCAATATACGAATCACCCTCGCTTCAGCTATTTAAAAAAGGAATAGTTTTTGCTCTGATATCAAATGAAAACTCTTATTATATAACAGAAATACCCAAATTAAAAATATCTTCTTTATTCGAGTCTTGCGGCGTTTTTTCCACAATCAACATATCTATCAAATTCTTATATCTACGGTAAGAATCTACTTTTAAGTAACAATTGTAAGATAAAATAAATACGAACACATATAAGGCTTCACTGGACACACAGCTAACGGTTGTAACAAAAAAAATAAACAAACAAAGAAAATTAAACAAAAAAGGTTTTTTATTGCACACCACTGAAAACTTTTAATGATATGAAATAAGGATATCAAATCCAACAAAAGCATAAATAAATGGATAAATGAAGGTAGCGAGGAGAAAGACAAGAAGTAACATCTGCAAACCGTTAACAAAAAAAACATTCACCAAAAATCAGTAAAATTGCTTAACGAAAAAGTTCCTTTACGAAAGAAACTCTGATGCTGATGATGGTGCAGCCGCAGGAGCTTGAGGCTGCCGCACATTCGTGTAAATGGGCAATCCCATAAACATAGGTACTTGACCTGTTGTCGTTGCAGTGCGTTGTGTGGGTGTTGTCGGTGTCAGGCTTGCTGCTCTCTTGTACACAAACGTATCCGTACGCTCGCGCTGGTAGAAAAAACAACCGCTGCCGGCGGGATCGGGTAGAGCACTCGATGGATACCAAAAACGGTAAGTAAAATACCACGTCAGAATAGCTATGATACCACTGACCACTTTCTCTATCATCTTGTGATAGTACAACATAGTCCCAACAAGCATTACGTCCCACAGCAGTTGCAGCGCAGCCATTCCAATAAAGAGCGTCCGGATGGCTGGTGTAAGCCGCTCGTACAATATGTTGAGCATCTTTAATTGTTCGTCGTTAAGGTTCCTAAGTGGATTTGTGCTGGATCGTTCCGACACACTTCGATTGTGAAACTCATTCCTCAGGTGTTCTTTTATCGATTCCCATTTAACAATCGGCCTTGCCTCTTCGATAAGAACCAAACTTGAGTGGATTAGTATGAAAGCATGACCTGAAATGTCGAAACCATTCCACAAATGTCCAGCTCGTAAGCAGGTTGATTTGCTGTCGAATCCTTTGGCCGTACATCTGCCAAACGACGTCTCAATCACGTTGAACAGCTTGGTCCAAAAAAACCAAAAGAATGTTGCTATGGCAATGCGTGGCAAGTGATTTGTGAGTAATTTCTTCTTGTCACCACAGCTCAATACTATGGATGTCATGACCAAGAACGGTAGACTTAATAACAACGTCCAACCCCATCCGATTTTTACAAAGTAAACATTAAAAAGATTGTCCGATCGAGAGAAATACGTCTTGGGGTATGGCAGAAAATCACCAATCAACGAGATCAGGAACAGACTGCCCAGGTAGAGAGCTACTTTCAGTTTTGTTTCGAAGAAGATGGTTTTTTTGCACACGTACATGATGGTTGTAACTAGAATTTCTTTTATGGTCGTGGGTTGTGCAGTTGGTCGTGTCCCTTTGGCTTCAGAGCGAGATATGTCAGGCCCTCCAGGACGAAAATTCATATTCGTGTTAACTGGACGAATTGGTTTTCGTTTCGTTGCCATTCTAGAAGCCTGTTGCTTGCTGAAGAAAGTTGAATTTTTAATTGAGTGTTTTCACTTTTAATGATGATTCGGCCGCTGTGTCAAAGGTCGCGGTGACATCCGTTCGTTACAAGTGCATTTAATGCTTAACAAATGAATAAGTCCATTCGAATTGCAAGAAGTTTAATTTGTTTCTAAATATGGAAAATAAAAGTAAAATGGATTGTGTTTTCATTTTGTAATTAATTGAAGAGATCTACCTGCTTCACCGCCACACGACTTCTTGTTGGAACAAATATTTAAGAACTGTCATTTCCTGGTGACAAACGTGCTGCCAATGTTTTGAGAGAGTACCAACATGTACTAGTTTCATTTTTTCATGCAAGTGATGTCGGGCGCTGTATTTTTTACTCCTTTTGAGATCCAAATGAACATATAAAAGTACTTTTCCTTAAAACTTTTGGGCATAAATTAATGAATAATTAGATATTCAATATGCGTTCCTCATCTTCTTGCCCTCCAACAACCATTTGTTTGCATTTTTTATAAGGTTTGTAAGTAAGTTACATAAATTACTGAATAACTAGATATTCAACTTCAGACATTTTAAAGCCTGTGTGTGCGGGAACAGGATTTGGCTATTTTTCGCAGGTTTGGGTCGTTTTGTGTAGTTTAGGACAGGTACGGGAACACACCCATTATGTCAATGGGACATTCATATGGACAGCTAGTTGCTGTCTCCGCTTAACCTGCGACAAAAATTGTGCTTTGCTGGTGCTGCAACAAGAAACAGAAACAAAAAGAGGAACTGAATATAATTTCAGGGAGAGCTGTCAAATGACCGTCACTGAAAACGTATGACATATCAGCAAAACTTTTTGCCAAATAAGATACATTTTGTACACCCACAACAAGCACACATCATCAAAGAAACTTGGTTAAACTTAAATTAAACTGCATGCCATTTTGGCATATTTGACGTAAAAAGAAAATGTATTTCCTGTATTTTCTTCTTATCTAACGTTTTCTTCATCCTTGAATTATTCTTCTCATTTTCAAAACAAAACAATTAAAATGAATTACTGATATTTGACAATCGGATTGTTGATATTTGTCAAATCTCTCAAGCAAAAGAGAGCCGCTCACGAATGGCGTTGCTGGCTCAAATATAAAACAGGGTTGCTTGCTATGAGACAGCAACGTTTTGATTTTCTGTTCCAGAGACTCGAAAAATTTTGATTTTACGTCGCGGATTCAGCTGCTAAAAACGGCTCCGTTTAATTTCAGTTGGTATTGTATGGGATTCTGGTTCTATTTCTGTTCCTCGTTAAAAGGGGGATTTACAGCTAAAAAATATACATAAGTTGCCTTTGTTTCCCACTTGCTTGTATTGTTTTGGCTGTTTGCAACTTCCATATGCAAAAGTAGAAAATTTTCTGTTGCAGTTGCAATTTTTGTTTACTGTTTCACTTCAACTACTCAATTGAACTCAACCCTACTTTGCTTGAGCTGAAAGACCTATGCTGAAATTCCAGCTCAGCTAAGCTCAAATCCTCAATTTTCGTTTCAAGTCTTCACCGGCAATTAAAAGAGTATTAGTGGGAGGCGATTTAAAATAAATCCCAAAGTGGCTCCATCGGATAAACATAGGATTTAATTGACACGAACACTCTGTTTCTGTCATTTAGGCTCTCAAAAGACACTGGCACTAGGAGCGAAAAACTTCTGCTGTAAAAATCACAATAGAATACGTACTTGTGACAAATCTGTTTCAGGGACAGTTTCAGTTTCCTTTTTTGATTCTCAAAATTTTACAAAGGTGCAGAAAATAGGCTTGTGAATAGGGTGAATCCGATTTATTTTTAGTCGCTTGCCGAGGGGACTAAATTTGTATGGTAAATCGCATGATTTGTAGAGGATTTAATAAAGAATTATATTAATCGCGGATTAGTGCTCGTCCCGATGGAGACATGGTAATTATGCAGTAATTGTACCTACCTAAAGAAATTAATACAAAACAGAACTCTAGTACTTGGATTTTGCTTACTCGGATGTACTCAGCAAACAGTACTGCGAACAATATTTGTTTCATTTGCGCTTCTCTCCTGCTATCTCTCTTCCATTTAATCCTTGAAATATTCGGTTGCTGGCGTGTTTCTGTCGATTTGCTGGCAAAATTTTAGCTTTTTACTTGGAAAATAATATTTAACTTATTAATAATCATGTACGGTGGTGAAGATTATGGCAATCAGGTAATCAACGCTTAAAAAATTAATGTTTTTCCGAGTAATTCCCCGTGCATTAAGATGAAAAGTTTAAAGAAACATAACCCTACTTAAATACAAAGCACTGCCAGTCACTCACATTAATTTGTATTTTTATATATTTTTAGGACATCTACGATGACTATGGTCATACCGGCGATCCACAATTGGACATGGAGTACGAGCGCAACTACTACTCCAAGCAAATGCCAGAGAATGTGAAGTATTTCTTACAAAACTTCTGTGCGGCCATCAAGGAGGGCGTGATCTTCGACATTCAAAACATGTACGAGAACACCTTTCCTCAAATAAGTGACCATCATTTCGACAAATCTGCCTGGCCCGAAGAGCAAGAAGTTGCTGCTTTGGTGGAGCACGACAAGGTGTTTTTGATTCTGTACAAGGAGCTGTACTACCGCCACATTCATGCTCGGATCCCTGGTGGACCCAAGTTGGAGCAGCGTATAAATTCGTTCTTTAATTACTGCGACTTTTTCAATTTAATAATTTCATCGCCCAGCCCCGTCTTGCTGGAACTTCCTGACATTTGGCTGTGGGAGTTGGTGGACGAGTTCGTTTATCAGTTCCAGAACTTTGCACAATATAGGTAAGCGCTATCTCGCATTAATTAAGAGTGATTAAAGACTTACATTCATTTCAGAGCACGCCTGACAGACAAAAGCCAGGAGGAGATCCAGCAGTTGTGCATCCAACACAACAATGTCTGGAGCATCTTGTGCATCCTTAACGTTTTGCATTCGCTAGTTGATATTTCAAATATCAAGAAGCAATTGCTGGCAATATCGCAAGGAAATGATCCTCAAGCTGTTGCTGGAGTCTTTGGAGAGCTTTCGTTCTATAAGATGTTGGGCTACTTTTCGCTCGTGGGACTTTTACGCGTGCATTCGCTGCTCGGTGACTATTACCAGGCGATCAAAGTGCTCGAGCCAATCGAGATTCACAAGAAGTCGCAGTATTCGCACATTCCAGCGTGCCAAATCTCCACGTCCTACTATGTGGGCTTTGCCTACATGATGATGCGCCGGTACGCTGATGCCATCCGCACTTTCTCCGAAATCCTTTTGTACATCCAACGTACCAAGCAATTATACAGCACTCGTTCGTACCAAAACGACCAAATCAACAAGCAGGCCGAGCAGATGTACCACCTATTGGCAATTTGTTTGGTTTTGCACCCACAGTGCATCGATGAGTCGATACAGCAAGTACTGCGGGAAAAGAACTATCAGGACAACATGTACAAGATGCAATGTGGCGATTTGGAAGCCTTCAAAATGTTCTTTTTATTCGCTTGTCCAAGATTTGTCAGTCCCTGTCCACCATCTGCTGATGCTCCCATGGAGGATTATGTCAAGGATCCTATGGAACACCAGTTACAGGTCTTCATGGATGAAGTGCGTCAGCAAAAGGACGTTCCAACGACCAGGTCTTATCTGAAATTGTACACCACCCTACCATTGGAAAAATTGGCTTCATTTATTGATGCCAAAAGCGATGACGAAATCCGAACTTTGCTTATCCGTTTACTTTGCTTCAAGCACAAAATGAAGAACCTAGTGTGGACGAAGGGATCGAGTGGTTTGGAGGGACAATTCCAATCTGGATCTGAAGTAATATTATTCCTTTGAGATTTCGGCTTATATTTAAAAATAATCTTTTGCAGGTGGACTTTTATATAGATAACGACATGATTCACATTGCCGACACAAAAGTCTCAAATCGCTATGGAGACTTCTTCATCAGGAAGATTCTAAAATTCGAAGAACTTAACCGCAAGCTAAAAAATATTACCGTGTAGAATCCTCACAATTGTTTCTAATAAGCTTATCTACTAAAGTTTCACGGATTCTTTTCTTTTTCGAAGTACCAAAATAAACAACAGAATGAAAAAGAAAACTTACCTTTAATCAAATTTTTGCAAAACACACTGGTCCAAAATCTGGGGCCTTATGATATTGTGATAAATTATCGTGCACCCCAAGACCACACATAAGCGTATGCAATTTTTTAATTTTTGTTTTACAAACATGCTGGTCACGGCATACAAATCCATTCACGTTTAAATGTGTTGGAATTGTTGTTGTGGACATCCGTATCTGCTATGCTTATACTAATTCGCGCTGTATTTCTACAGGAAGGTTTATAAGTGTATCGTCGACGTTAGTTCAAAAATATGTGTCTGGTTGGTATAATATTGGCGCACCCGCTTATGAGCAATCTATAAATAAATAAATAGAGTGGCGCAACAGCTCGAGGTGAACCAGGGCCAACTTCTCAACAATGTATGCTGGTGTGTTAATATCTTTACATACAAGGGGACCTACAATTTTTTGCCGAGTCCGAACGACACTTTGAGAAGTTTTTAAAGACAAATGATACTCTCGGAGGGCTTGTCAGACCCTCGCGGAGGTGGGGAATGTGAAAAAGAACAAGTCTTTTTTTTCCAGGTGACGATGGCAGGATTCGAACCCAGACCTCCGGCGTATGAGCAATCAGAAGCCAACATTATTTTTGCGAAACACTGGTCAAAAATCTGGGGAAACTTATAATGATTGCCTTTATCATAAACGACATAAGAAACTGCAACGGCTGAATTTACGCGAGCGCGAGGGTCATCATATCTTCTCTTTTTATGATGAATCATTTCTGGGTGCTCCCCAATCTTTTCTAATATTAGATTACATAATTTTTTTAGCATACATATACCGTGGTGGTCATATAAAAAGCACATGTTTTTCTTAATTTCCATTTCAAACCTTCACTGTGCTAGGTAAATGACCAGGCTTCAACAATGACCTTTATCAATTTCACTCATATAACCTAGCTATCAATAAAAAGCTTTAAAAATATAACGGGTTTATGTTCTCTAGCGCTAGCCTTCATTAGCGCAAAGCTTAGAGAAACCATACATATTTAAGAGAAGAGCGGAAGTTAGTATGAAATTCCCCAAATGCAAGGTAAAGTGCGAAATTTATATGTCTACCACTGTATGTCGTTGGGTCCAGTTTGCTAGGATATCCAAATGTTAATTTACACATCTCTATTTTTTCCGCAGAAACAAAACGAGAATAAAGACCTGTCTTTGCTCTGCGACTGCCCACAGGAATATCGGGAAGGACGGTGTGGGGGTCCGGTCTTAGTAATGTGTCCCCAGAGCCTAAAGGCACTGATCAGACTATAAAGAGATAGCCAAGCCAACTCTGCAACCCCCTGCCCTCTAAGGGTCTAATCATAGCTATCATGTGATTGCATCATTGAATTTTTTTTTCATGTTTTTAGACATTTGAGCAAACAATGTTGGCTGTTATGTTATCAAAATGAAGCTTATGAGTTGCAAAATTTTTTCCATAACAAAAAAAAAATAATTTGTGTTAAAACTTTTATGTAAACTCGCTTTTACTATTTCACTCAGAGAAATCGAATTCAAGGAACAGCTGATTTTGATTTTTGTTTTTGCGACAAAATCGTTCCACTGAAAAGCATTTCATTCTCTTTCTATTCTCAACTGTCAATTTTCCTTTCTCTGATCAACTCCAACCTCAAATGCCCCTAGCTGTTTGTTAACACTGACAGAAAATTTTAATAATTGCTATGAATGACTTGTCAGAAAACCGAAGACATTGTTCCACTGATTTGTTTTAATGATGCTATCCGATGATAGCTAGGATTAGACCCTAAAACCCCCAAAAACACACACAGGGAACGAATCGGAACGTAGTGTGATCTGCCATGGGAGTTGCCTTTGATTTCTTGTTTGTGTGAAACACTCGCCAGCTGAGAGTGTAGTAGTGTGTTTTTCTTGTGTTTTTTTCCTTTTTGCTGATTTTCGAACGATTGCCACGAATCGATCCTCGATATGATGACCTGAAACGCAGTCGATATCTAAAATGTGTAGCCTGAAACGCACACAAAACCCAAAATTAGCTGCACCAAGCGCACTCATTTTGGCCTTGGAGGCACAAATCTTGCTTCCAGCTTGGTTGACTGTATTAGTGAATTTTTTTTTTGCACCCCATAAAGTAGCATTGCAACCCACTAACACAATCATGATAGCTGGCAGCATTTTCCCTAGAGAGCCGAAAACGAGTTTGGGGGCAAAAAGAGGCACCCCAGCGAAGATGACTATCTCATTATACCTGATCAATGATCGCCACTATCTATCGGCGTGATAGATGTCGCCGCTATGACACTTTTCATAATTCTGCCCAAAGAAATTTCTTTGTAATTTAAATCGAAAAATAAACGTCCAACATTCATATACATTTGAATGTATTTCTTTTAAATGTAGACTGTACTTTAGAATGAGGAATTTAAATTAATATTTTGGAATTTATAAATTCACAAAATCAATCAAATTTTTACTTTAGTTTGTTTTTACTTTCATTAACAGATGCGTGCCCGTAACAATGTAGAACTTTCTTCAAATAATAACATGTTCAGCGCACGGCTTTTGGCACAAAATAGTCGAGTGACTTGAGACAATAAGTAGTGTGACGGCAGCCTTAAACAAAAAGGAAAATGGAAATTGGAAAGCATTCATACAAAGGCAAGTGTTGACACGGTGATTTAGCTGTCAAAAACTAGTAAATAATCTGCGTGAAAATTAAAGCAAAAGTTTCAAGAAATACGTAAACAAATGTTGGCGAAAGTATAAATTCATCAGGGAAATATTTTGAAATTTCTTAAATTTGGAAACTGCTTTGTTTTGCTTCAACTACGGGTCAATGGGTAGCCTGGCAAAAGCGTATATATCAGGATTTTTGTGTAGACTTTGTTCTGAAATTCACAAAATAGTTGTGCACATCTACAGCAACTGTGGCAAAAGACTGTCGATAGATGAAAAAATTAATGGATATTTGCCAATCACGATTTCGCCAACAGATCCACTTCCGAAAACAATATGCCAATCCTGTTTGAATCGAGTTGAGGAGCATTACGACCTCTTGATACGATTGTCTGGTATACGACAGAAACAAGTTATTAATGTGGACTCAGTGAGTTTCTAGCTGTACGCAAAAAAATGTATCCCAAAATAAATCTGGTTTTGATCTCTTGATGTACGCATTTTGTCTTTAATGTGTACAATAGTATAATAATGGGCAGAAGTAAAAAGCGAAGGATTTGGACAAGATTACATTCTAGGTGAGTATGGCTATTGTTCCAGTTGGTTCAACACGGAAGGATTTAATGGTTGCATTTTTGAATACATAAAGCTTAAACAGGTCATGGCGAGACCAAGACCTCAAATTCTTTTGAATTAGAAAAAAAAGCTAGTGGGAGGGTTACAATCCGCCTAGGCGAATCGTTGGATATCCGATTGACAACAACTGTCAAGCTCTAAAATGCGTCAAAAATCTTGGTTGTTAAATTTCAGTTTCTATTAACTTTAATTGTGTTAAAATGTGTCATTTAAGAATCTTCTTTCTTAAAAAAGGGGCGTGGCATCTAGCCCTTTTCAAAAACATATTTTTTTATAAGATGTGGGATACACGTGTTGATCGCAGTTTTATATTAAAAAATTGTTTTTTTTTACTTAAAAACGCCCCAAAAGGTGGGCGTGGCAAAAATTTATTCATTTGAGTTGATAGCTTATATACATTTCTGAAGATTTTATAGTGCAAGTTTTTTGGATGCAAAGCAAATATATCAAATAAAAACCGTTTATTTGATATATTAAATATGACCACGCATACAAGGGGGCGGTTTTCGCTTTTTTCTTAAATGCCAATCTCAATATATTTAAGCGAGGATAACGCATATTAAAGTTCAGCTTCCTACGATAACTTTGATTTTTCATGCTAATAAGTAAAGTAGGCGTGTCAGTGGGCGGATTTCAAAAAATTTTACACTTGTACTGCTACGGGATCTAGAAAGAACAGATATCAAGTTTCAAGATCCTAGATCAAAATTTAAGGCCTAAAAACTATCGAAAGAAGTGTTAGTTATGCTTAAGTTAGATCTGGTAAATCATGGATTAGGTTTTTTAAAACTTTACTTTTTCGCAAACTCCTTCTTTATAATAAAAAAAAAATAATTAAGTACATACATATGTGACGAATATTAGATAAGTATGAGTGTATTACCATTCGCTAAGTTTGTTACATACAAAGCATTGAGCTCCGCCTACTTTTAGGAGACGCTTTAAAAAAACCGGCTCACTTTTTTAAGCATAAGTTCTTGCTTTTGCTCGTGGTTCTAATAAATTTAGACTTGATTGATTTAAGTTTTTAGCTCAGGCCAATTTTTAGGTGCGGCCAATACAAATAATTACTAACTTTACTTACAGGGCTCCCGACCCATGGAGAGTTTCTACCTGGTTCACAGTAGTCTTCCATCCTCTGCTATCCTGGGCACGCTGCTTCCAATCGGCTAGACCAAGCGCTCTGGCATCCGCGATGGCTTGGTCACTTAAACGGAGGTTCGGTCTCCCTGGTCGTCTCAAGCCTGGGGGCTTGGATTCGATGACCCTCTTGGCTGGAGCGTTGTTGTCCATTCGGTTGATTTGACCGAGCCAATGTAGTATTCGTGTTTTGGTTTTTGGAACTTCATCCACATCTTGGTAGAGTACATAGAGTTCGCGGTTATATCTTTTTCTCCATTCGCCCCCCTCGTACCCAGGACCGTAAATTCGTCGCAGAAATTTTCTCCCGAAATAGCCAAGTATAATTTCGCCTTCTGTGCTTATCGTCCAGCACTCGGTGCCATAAAGCAGAACTGGCAGATGCTCAGGTTATTCTTCGACAAATCTCCACTAGGGTGTCGTTTGTAGAGTTGATGTTTACTCCAAGGTAGTTGAAGTCCTTAACTGCCTCGAAGTTGCTGCTGTTGCCAACTGTAATTTTCATTTACTTTGTTTCAAGAAAATTCGCCTGTTCTTCGAAAGCCTCTTTCACGGCACGACTGGATATCGTCAGCGTACCCCAATACAAATAATTTATACAAAATATATGAATTCAGGTCAAAAAAACTTGAAAATTTAGTGTTGCAGGGTAAATAAGGTAGGATATATAGAAGTTCGTTACACACGATCTCTCGCACTTACTCATTTGCTTGTAGTGGGTTGGGGTCAATATTCTGCCTGGGTCAAATTTTTTTTTCCAAAATTCTGCTTTTAAAATTCTGGAAATGTTTTTCCCTAAAAGTTGTACCACAAGAACCTACGCAAAACATTAAAAAATCGAAACAAAGAAAGTTTTTTTTTGTTCTATTAAAAACAAATATTTTATTTTGGATATTTTACATGTTATTTTCTATTATACTTCGTTTTTATTAGGAATTTTCAGTTTTTGGAGATATTAATCAATATTAACCTTGTTCGGTGTCTATAAACAACTTTGAGAAGACATTATTTAGATGGGTAACATTACTTTAAATCATTTAATAAGACTTTTGTGCTTCCAGCATTTGATAGTATAATAAAATATACTTTTTTGTATAAAAAAATGTTTTGTAAACAGTTAATTGTGAGTTAAAACAACGTCTATCCAAGTGCCAATGCGTTTTTTTTACTTGACAAGATTTTTTTCCTCACTGACAAATGGGAGTGCTTTAGTGATGTAGCAGAATTACTATTTTAACTTTTATTTAAAACTATTTCTCTTTTTGTTTCTTTTTCCCTACTGGATTGATTTACAGTAAAATCTCAGCTGTGTTCTTTGTGTGTGCAAATAATTTCTTAATTTTACAACCAAAGTTGATATTTTCTCTTTCCATAAAAAAATGCTGAATGTATAAAAAAATGTGCAAATATAAATTATTTCTCTTTGGTAGTAAAAGTAAAAAAGAAATAACAAAAAAAAAATTATAAATTAACACATACATACAATAATCATAGATTTAAGTTGAATATTTGTATAAAACTGTAAAAAGTATAAGGACCCCTGTAAAATAATTATAAAAGCCTCGGTTAATCTATCGGTGAGGGCTTTTTGTTTATGTCCACCAAATAGATATCTTTATGGTTTTGCAGAACAAAGTCTAAGAATGCGTTTATTGGGTTTATTTCATCCAAAGACATTTGCGCGTGACGTGACCAGATAAGATTTGGGCCAAATACAATTGCCAGATTCGATGAGGTCATCTTATTAAGATCCTCGCAGTCCATTACCTACAATTATGGGTTAAAATTATTGACTTATATTTTTTAGGACCACGTAATCTATGTATATCTCTACAAATATTTGTTCAAGACTTATCCCAAGCATATATATCAGGAGCCTGAAGAGTTTTTCGGGATATCTGGATGCAAAAACTTACCTTTACTAAAAACTCGACCAAATATTTGAATAGCTCATAATTTTCTTCGGGCAGTTTTTCTCTTATAAGCTGCGTAACATTACGTGATCGTTCATCTTTCGGCCAGTCTATAAAAATAAACGCCCAAAACTAACATCTGGCCACAAAAATCTATTTCCTTTTCATTTCCATACCCAAAAAGCTTGTGATATCCTCGTATAGCTCATAAGTAAGCAACGGCTCGCTAAGGTCCCTGAGAAACGATTTAAGTAGTCCAGCTACAACGTGTACATTGACATCCTTCAGGTCCACTTCCTCTCCTCGATTGACCCTCTGTTTGAGCTCGTTGATCTCGGCATAGTTACCTGATCGGCGGAAAATTCCCTCTGTATCAATAACTCCGGTCATTGACAGCGAATCGACACACTTTCGAACGATCGGTGGAATAGAATTCAAGCATGGGCTGTTCTGTGTGATATATTTTAATGGCACACCAAATTGTGCGGTCCTATTTGTTGAACCATCTATCACGTCGTTAGGCACTGTCCGGCGATTCGAATTAAGCCTATCATCGAATTCACAAATGTTATCTGGCAGCTTTAGCTTTGTTAAGCCTAACGCTTGACGTAATTCGTCCAGTGTGGAAATATAGACTAGTTTTCTTCGGAATTTTTCACTGATAAATGGACGGAAGAAATTCCAGATGACACGAATAAACCAAGTCGGATGGACGACATAAAGATTCTTAAGATTCTTTCGAAAATTCCTATCCAGTTCCTTGTACGAATTCCAGAGAAATTGTGCTGAGGGTTTATTGTCTTCCTTAAGTCCTTGATGGAAGTACACTAGGATGTAATCATTTTCAACGAATGGTTCAATTTCTTTAATTAGTTCACTAAAAAAAAATGATTGGTCCTCTTGGTTGTATGCGTAAAAGAAATCGATTGAAATTACCGAATGAATTTCTCCATTTGATTCTTTTCGGGGAAACGTGATGCATAAATGCCAAATATGTGTCGCCCCTGCTTGTCGGTGCCAAGAAAATCACATTTTGTTCGGTTGCCCGTAAAACTCTCCGATTGCTATAATTAAAACAAATAATCAGGACAAGGCGAGGTAAACATGTAAATAAATTGTACTAAACCTCCCGCAGTTGATCCTCGAAATCGTTGTCCTCAAGCGGATTTATGACTTCTGCTTCTTCGATCTCTTCGCTAGCGGTTAAAACAAAGTCGTCAACCATAACATCTTCTGGAAGGATGTGGCAAATAAATTAATTACTCAGCACTTTTTTGTTAAGCTACGATATTACTTACTAGGAATGGGGGTCTGTGTGAGAAGTTCAGTATCATCAAACTCAAGTTTCGGCTCAAAATCATGAAGATCTGAAAGACTCGGAAGTTGTTCCTCGGAGTTTTCTACTACTAGATTTATCGGTGGTCCTAGAATTTTAAGGTCATTTGAATTATTTAATTGCAACCAGTAGGTGCAAAAGAGTGCAAGTGTATTTTAAAATAGTTTTACCTTTACCAAAGAGGGTTTAAAGAGGGTTTTACTTTTAGTTAATACCTTGGACCATGAAAAAAAAACCTAAGTTTAACTCGATAAAATTAATTAATGAAAAGTTAATTCAATAAAACAGGGTAGTCCCACACTGCGGAACGGTTTCGCAGAAGCAAATGATTTGGCCATACCACTATTTCATTCTAGAATAAGGTGTAGTAAATATCCAACTTTCATCTATAGTCATTTAATTTGGGATATAATTGAAAAAGTAAGAGCATTGGCGCAAGTTGTCAAAAAAAAGATTTCTGAAGTTGCTGGTATTACTCTGGAGTAAAAACTATGGAATCAATATCAATGCTTCAAAGGTTTGAACGTGTTGTTTTCATGCTACCCGACAAACTTCCTAGACAGGTCACGAAAGTCGAGATACAAAATTAGCTTGCTCGAAAGGTCTTTTGTAATAAAATGTAAATTTAGGCTTATCTTACATTCAAGTCAATTGCAGACGTGGCAGTAGGCGAATCTTATTTCACGCAAGTTTCAGCTCTCCAGCTCAATTTCGAAGATCTAAAGAAATATTACACCTACGGAAGTACTGATGGACGCCAGTTAAGCTGTCGTCCTCGATCATATCTCAAAAAGGTTTTACGGGTCTACGGTCCTTAGTTCACTGGGTTCCATACTATGCGTTAAAATTAATAAAGCCTCGTTCTAGTTAGCATAATTATGGCTATAAGCTTCTGACTCGATCTCAGATGAAGCCGGTCTTTAGAAATACAAATAGCCCAGAAAAGCCCTAAGGTATTTCTAAGGCACGTGTTTGAGCTGGTAACAAAATTATAGCTATTTGGAAAATCAGTTTTTTACACGGTTTTGAGAGATCTGCATTGAAAAAAATGACCGATACAGTTGTTCCCATTGCATGCATCTATCTCCTGGGTAAAGCGATTCTAAAAAAATAGTCTGTACTTAAAACAGGGGGGGGGGGGGGGGGGGTAGTAGCCACTAAGAGGAAAAGATATCTGCACAATTTTTCGAAGCTGTTGGCAGAATTCAACCAGTAATTGAAACCGGCTCACAGGCATTTGAGCTCGAGTCGTTTATTTTTTTAGGTAGTTTAACTTGTCTACGTTTTCGTAGCAGTAATCGAACTGAGTTTGCTTCTATCTTTAAGTTTGCGCTAGATGCTTTGTGACAGTTGTACAAGTGTCCGAAGCAGAGGAATGCTGCTTTGAGAGGACATCAATCCGCAGACAGGTTCACTTATCACCAGAAGGAACAGCCTTGTAATATGCTGCTCTTAGATTCAAATTCCTCCTTCGAAGTACGACACATAAAACTTTTGCATATAGCTTTTGGCTTCTCTTGAATACCTATCCTACGTTAAGCGCGCTAAATAAACTCTCTGTTAACACAAAAAAAACCTTTTCGAAATCAACGAAGAGCAGGTACATAGTGAACTTTAGCACTATATTTACAGAACGAAAACCTGCTTGTTTTGCGTTTGGCATTTTTAGTATGGTATTTATACTGTCCAATTCTATTTTACCTACCGCGAATTGCTCACACAGCACAGATGCCTCTATAGTTAAATGATGCAATACAGCCAGAAGCAAAAAAAAGTCTAAAAAAGGGCTTCCTAAGATGTGCCAGTGGACTTTCGGGGTTGCAGATCCGCAAATCGGAATTACTGGCCGTCTGGTTGGATTTCTTAAGATTGCAAAAAACAGCTGAATTCATAACGCTGTTCATTTCGTTCTGAAGGTCTGAAGGAGTCTGTTGATGGTGTTGCTTATTTGTGGTAACCAGCACCTAGCAGCATTTCAAGTTGTCTATAACCTTGTAATCTTTCAGTTAACTTTGTCCGAGCTCAACTCAAAATCAAGAACACAGAACTTGCAACCTACCGCATTCATTAATCACCTACGTACAGACATGCCTGTTTTTTGTATATTACTCAGCAGAACGAAAATAAACAATACCACTCAGACAACTGGTTTCAAAACTCAAATATTTTTTTGATAAGGGGTGTCATGACTTTTATAGAGGTATAGCTGGTGCCTACACCTGTTTCTCTTTAGATGCATGCATAGAAGCCTGTTTGGAGAACTGAATTTAATTAAGTTTTTAGCACAAACGCATACACCTTTGCTTCTTGAACAAAAACATTGTAGACCCTTGCTATTTTCTGCATCAGATAGTATATCTAAGTTTTACATAACAAGTAGGTACCACACTGATTATATCGCCTTGCTTACAGCTAAATCCCACCCGTGGGCATTCGTGGTGGGATTTCTTAATTTGCTCAAATTAACAAAAGGGGGAAAGTAACGACAACGAGACACATCAAAACACATTATTTATTTCTCTATCTCTATTGCTAGTACGAACATAAAATTTGAAAGGCGTCAAGATTAATTTTAGCTTACCTGGCAATTGTGATGCTGACCCCGAGTTGGTTGTTCTGCCTGATTCCATTGGGCTTAGATATTTTGAGGCTTAGCTTCTAGCAAACCTTATTGCGACTAAAATTGAATTGAAAATCTTTTGTTAGCATTGCTTTCAAAATTGGAAATCCGTGTCAAAACGAAAATTATTATCAATGCAGTTGGGCTTGACGTCACTCCTTTATACTAGACCAGACAATACAACACAAAGACTACAAACTTTACAAAAGGGTGAGAGTACATCTGTTAGCATTAAATCAGCCCTCAAATCAGCAAACAAAGCTGGATACTATAAGTTACACTGTTAAGAGAATAATATACCAAAAATTTGAGGAAATGAGCAACTATATGCGGAATTATAAGGCTCTTATCATTGACACTTTTTCTTGTTTGGAATTGGATTTCTTAATCACAGAACACACCTAGTTTTTCTTTAACATTAAAAAACTTCATGCGTTTAGGCTTTAAAGATAGATAAGACAATAGATTCTCAATTTGTTAAAAATTTCTACAAGTACGTTGCCAAAAATAAAGACCAATTTACTGCAAAACAATTGCAGACGACGTACATTTTGCTTTTACTTTAACTGTTGTACGTTGTTTTATTTGTGTGCCTTTTGCTTTTCCGTTCCCCCAACGATGGCAGATGGGTTAGTTTATTTTTGAAGTAAAGTGCTACCAAATCTACAAATTTTTCAGATTACAGTAAATCCAGAACTTGGATGTTGTCCCAATTAAAATAATAAGGAACAAATTAATTCTAGGACTGGCATGCGATCAGAATTCGCGACTTAAAATCTACTCACAAAAAAGGAATTGCAAGTGTGTATGAAATTATTGTGTTTGCCTTTTAAACTCGAGTGTTGTGATATGAGTTTGACTCATTGTTTTCTGTACCACCTCATGTTCATAAGCTAAAGCGGTGGATGTAATAAATGCAACTCATTTGAATTACGAGAGCCACAACAAAACATCGCAACTGAATTGCGCTCACACCCCGCAAATTTTCTTGTACACGTTTGGGAGAGGGGAAAGAAGTTTCGTCTTCATATCATAATGGAACGAATTGTTTTTTGTGGACAAGTTTTTTGTTGACAATAGTTTTTTGTTCTTGAGTTAATTTGGAATTTTGACCTACGTTTTTAAACACATACCGAAGAGGGTTGAATTGAGTAGTTGCAATAACAGCAATAAAAAAATTTAAACTCAAACAATTTAATTCCTAATTTTGCATTTACGAGTTGCAAGCATGCTAAATTAAAATGATGCTTATTTATAGCAAAATGCTCTGACCTCTAAAGAATCTAAAGAAAAACCTAAGAAGAAAAATGATGCAAATATTTTCTTCTTACATTAAATATGCCAAAATGGCATAGAGTCTAAGCTAAGCTTAAGTGTAATTCAAACTTGGGTTGGTGAGCACAATTTCGACTCAACCACGCATAGTTAGTGGAATATGGAGTTGACTTGGCTCAACTCAGCTTGACTCGATCCACGTACGAGGTCGAACCTGGTTTGTCTAAGCAAACTTGGGGTAATTCGTCAATTCGTCTGTTCTACTCAATATTTTTTTTTGGCGGCTTAACCTCAGCTGATTGTGTAAGGTATGTTGTAAAATTTTTAACCCTTATTCATCAAAATGGAAATTGAAAACTTTATAAAAGGTTTGAAGGCTTTAAAAAACAAAATGTAAGCAAGTGGATTAGAGGGACGTTAAATACCTAGTTTCGCAGTAATTTATGGTTTCCACAAAAAGTTGAGCCCATAAAACGCTTCTTTTCTTCGCCATTTTCAAAAAAATAGAGAAAAAAAAGAACCTGTTTTCTTATTCGTTGGTTTTGATAGCAACCGCATTGAATTATCACACAGGGGGCCTCTCTAAGCAAGGCGAACCGAATGCGAAACGAAAAATTACTCATCTGCCCATACAACTCTTCGCTTGCGTATCGCCTTGGCGAATTAGAATCTCAACGCGTTCCTTTCTTTCGCCATATGAAAATTAGAATCACCAGCTTAACACAAATGCGAGCCGTTTTTTCAACGCCAAAGCGAAATGAATTCTTAACGCTCAAGCGAAACGAATTCTTTACGCCAAAGCAGAGCGCTTTCTTAAAGTGAAAGCGTAAGGAATGAGTAAAGTTTGAACGAAATGTTTTCGAAGTACAGTAGCGAAATATATTCTTAACGCCAGTGCAGAATCTTTTCGCAACACCCATTCGTTTTTGTGACTCCCATATAAAATGCTTTAACATATATTCAAAAAACAGAAAATTTATTTTTTTGAGTCTTCACAATAGTATAGAAAATATAGCAGTTAAAAAAAAAAACTTGGAACAAAATAAATAGTTCTTTTTAAAAATATTATAAAATGTAGATTGTGAACAGGAAGTACGCAATTAATGTTTTTTTTTTGCACTTTCACTCTTCGAATATTGTAATAATCTCTCTTGTTCATCTTGCAACTTAAATTTCTTGTTCTAAAACTCACGTAAATCAACAAATTACCTACTATATCGAAGAACGCCTGTGCTTTAACCGAAAAAAAAGCACGCACTATCAGACCAGCCAATAGACTTCTGCGTTTACACTTGAGATTGTATTTTGTTTACTGAAACCACCCCATCATCTTTGAGTTCTAATAGGCCGCGTTGATATTTCAGCGCAACAAAAGCGTAAAGAATAAAGCGATTCGCTTTTTTGTTTGCAAGGGCATAGCATTGCTATCTGAGTGGGCCCTAATGAAAGCAGGGCCCAAGAAAAGTTGGCATGGCTGGCAATAAGAAACACAGCTCTACATTACCGACTAAAGTGTCAAATCTGTATCTGTCAAGGCAACGTTTCTCGGCTGATCAATTTCGTTGCTCGAAGATTTTTCCAAATCTAGCTGATTTAAGCTTATTTAATAATAATTATGGTCGCTTTCAGCAGCCTCGTACGCTCGGCGGGAGCATTCTCGCAGTACCGCAACATTTTAAACGCTCCGGTAGCGAAATATGGTATTTAAAATCAAAATATTCATTACGCAACGAATCATAACCAAAACACGGGCGATACCTCTCAGCCTTTCAGACTCAATTACGGCGTCAAATGAGTGGACACGAGCACAAGACGTTCCATGTCACCCCGTCCAGATTTCAGTGGAACAAGTTCAAGGATATGCTTCATTTCTACGTCATGCTTGGAGTAATTCCGATTACTGCAGTGATATTGTATTCAAACATTTTCATTGGGCCGGCCACTCTCTCCGAGATTCCTCCTGATTACACACCAAAGCATTGGGAATACCAAAAGGTAAACAGTAGTTGCTGCCGCGAAGTCAATTTGAACTAAACTTTTTGCTTCAGCACCCAATCACCCGTTTCATCGCGAGGTACATGCACCCATCCCCACAGCAGGAGTACGAGAAGATGTGCCACTACCTTTATGAGGAAAATGAAAAGGCGCTTCTTAGGTAGAAAACTTTTACTGAATTACGAGAGAGTAACTTCAGTTAATCATGTTTAATTTCTAGACAACTTGAGAAGGATGTCCGTGCCAAGATGTCCGAACGCAATGATTACAAGGCCTATTACTACCGCCCCGCGATCGCCAAGTACCACAGAATTTCCAAGGAAGCCGCAGACGAATTGGAGGCTCTCAGGGGCGACAATTAGAGAAACTACACTTTGTGTGCTCCAATCTAGTGAATTAATGTAATACAGTATACAAATAATAAAGCGTTTACAAAACATTAAACAAAACACAATTTATATACTGCCCCCTTAGCCCCAGGCTTGGTTCTTGCAGTAGTAAAGGACTAGCTTCCCGTTGGTTCCGTGACAGTCGTAGAGGTTCTTTATTAGTTGATCGGGTGATGGCGCAAATGTTTGATTTACATATAAAAACTGTAAAGTACACTGATGTATTGGATGATCGATTAAATTTGACACAATAGCCTTACCAGCTGTTCTTGTGGATCCATCTTCAAGTAGTGATGGAAGAATTGCATTATGGAACTGACCGTCTTGTTGGGGTCTACTGTCCACTTTCGCTTCTTGATTATGGGCACATTGCCAGTCGCATTTAGCAAAATACAAACTATGCATAAACAAACACAAAGCATTTTATTAACATTGCGTCCCAGAATGATGCCAAACGAGTCGAAATACCTTTGGACGTATCCTTTTCGCTTGTGGTTTCCTTGTCAGTTGTTGCGGCTACCTCACTTTCAGACATCTTCTTTGGTTATTTTGTTTGCTGTAGATTGATTGTTCAATTTCGTTAAAAAGGATGCGAAGTTATTAACAATAAACACAACACCCACAAGTAAAATCAATTTCGACGTTTGGTGTTCACACACAACCTCGCATATGACATGTCGCCAGACTAGACTGCCTTGCCGACGATCACATAGAAAATAAGGTAATTGCATTCTGCACGCTCTCCTTACAGCTTCGTTTATATGCAGAGTTCAAGCTGGCTTCAACCACGGATAAGAGCCACAAATTACTGAATAGCAAGATGTTCAACTTGCGTCCCTCTTACCCTCCAACACCCATTTTTACGTTTTTTATAAAACCTTTAAAACTTTCTTAAAGCTTTAAATTTCCCTGTCGGTGAGTACGTGCAAAAAGATAAGACAACAATTTACCTTACGCGATCAGCTGATGTAAAAGCTGCAAAGCGAAATTGCATGGAAATGACGATTTCATGATTTTACTCACATTTGTAAACAATTGTCGGAGAATGGGTACATTCATCAATTTCAGCTTGTGGGCAAAGCTTTTACATGTCCGAAGTTGAATATCTAGTTATTCAGTAATTTATGGTAAGAGCTTTGCCATCATCTGAAATTGACGAATTATCCATACTCTGTCATTTACCATAAATTACTGAGTAAATATATATTGTACTTCGGACATGTAAAAGCCTTGCCCACAAGCTGAAATTGATGAAATTACCCATATTCTGACATTTGTTTATAAATGGGATTAAATTCATCAACTCGTTATTTCCATGCAATTTCTTTTTGGAGCTTTTACATCAGCTGATCGCGTAAGATAAATTGTTGTTGTATCTTCTTACACGTATTAGCTTTAAAGGCCTTATAAAAAATGAAAACAAATGGGTGTTGGAGGGTAAAGACGCGGTGTCGCAAGGAACAGGAACAGAAACAGAATTTCATACATCAGCAATGCAAAAAGCATTCAGCGAATTTAGGTTTCAGTTGCTAATGTATGGGATTCTGTTTCTGTCCCTGTTTTACGTTGCTTGTGACAACGCGGCTTAAGAGCGGAGCAAGTTGAATATCTAGTTATTCAGTAATTTATGGTCAATGGTTTATAAAAACATAAATAAATGGGTGTTGAAGGGCAAGAGGGGCGCAAGTTAAATATCTAGTCATTCAGAAATTTATGTTTCAAGAATAAATTTCTGAATACGTTCGACCTCACCATAAATTACTAAATAACTAGATCATTTACATAATTATATGGACTGCTGTTTGGTGTCTCCGCTCATACAAAACCTGCGACAGAAATGGTAACGATTGTGCTGCTGTTTGGAACTGGTGGTGCGTTGCATAACCAGCATTCCCCATTGAAGTTCCCATTGACAGTGCCTCAGAATTGCGCCACAGGTACCAAACAACGCGAGTTTCTACGTGCTTAAATGGAACCATAATGAAGTCTGGTCATATATATTGTGTCTAAATATGAAATTGATAAATTTACCCATACTCTTACATTTGTTTATTTTAAATTCGTCAATTCTTCAGTTCCATGCATTTTCGTTTTGGAGCTTTTAATGAATTGTTGTTTTGTCTTCTTACAAGTATTCACCGACACGGAAATTTGAAGCTTAATCTTTGAAGGCTTTAGAATAAACGTTATCAAAAGGGCGTTGGAGTGTAAGAAGGACGCAAGTTGAATATCCAGTTATTCAGAAATTTATGGGCCTCATGCATAACCGGATCGAGTTTGAGTTGAGTCGAGTAGACTCGATCGCATTCGCTCTGCGGGTTTGAGTCGAAATGTAGCTGATAAACCTAAATTATAGCTTTAAATATGCATGATTTGCCATATTTTAGGTACTTACTTGCTTTTTTGTGTTGGTTTGGGTTATTTTCAACTTGAATAATGCAAAAGTAGGAACTAAGTTCTTTTAGTTTTAATTTCTGATTGCTGTAATTTTAACTACTTAACTCAACTCAACCCTTCTCTGCTTGTGCTGAAACCTAGGTCGAAATTCAAACTCAAACCCCCACCTTTTGCTTATAAACGAGGCTTATGAAAAGCCAATTCCTGCTCGATTACACAGAAATTGGGCATTTTGCACAGAACAGAATAGAGAGCTGATGAGAGAGTAAAACATTTCCCCTTCCTGACAAAGGACAATGGCCAAAAATGTGGGGTTTGGTCAAAATTTGCACTACGAACTACGTGGGTCAAAAGGTTATCAAATATGGAGCATTTTTTTTACTGTTACGGCAAAGCAAGAAACAATGTCCGTAAAAAGTAACAGCTGGATTAAAAAAGATATATTTTTAATATAAATATATATATATAGAGCAAGTATAAAGCCGGCGCCAAAAAAGGACAACGATGTTTTGTAGAGGATATAAAATCAAAAATTTTTTGGTATGGAGGGAAGGGGTCTATCACCCTCCGTTTAGGCAGGAGGGGCAGATTTAAAAAATAAAATAATTTAAATAATATAGCAGTTATACCTGCAATTAAGTGTGACCTGTTTCTTAAAGAAAAATTTGTATTTATTCCAAATTGTAAAACCATAAATGATTTTTTTTTTATTAAATTTTTGTTATTTTAAAAAGGGCTTTTTATTATTTTTAAAAAGGGCCCCTATTGTTTTTAATCAAATACACTTAAATAAAAGGGATATAGACTTCCATAGTAAAAAATAATTTATTTTATTCCGCCACAAAACACTGTTATCAATTTTTCACGCAGAAGTTATAATTCTTTCCCCCTTATATATTTTTTGTGATATAGGTAAATCTTCCTTCTTTATCTAGCTGTAACTTTTTGCTGGCATTTTTTCTTCGCTAAAGCCACGTAATCACAAGGAACAGAAACAGAATTTCATACATTAGCAACGCAAAAAGCATTCAGCGAAATTAGGTTTCAGTTGCTAATGTATGAGATTCTGTTTCTGTTCCTGTTTTACGTTGCTTGTGACAACGCGGCTTAAGGCTAGTATGGTGAATGCGAAATTTTTTTGCAGCAGCAGTCTCCAGTTATTTTCTCCAAACCGATCAAAATGCATGCGAAAAAATAACTGAAGGTACCATCCGAATAGTAATATCTGTCAAAGGCATCTGTCTCCGTCAATGAGAATTTTGTTGACTGAAAATTCCAATATTTCCATATTTTCCACACCTCAAATAATCTCCGACATCTAATACTCACATTTTCTAGCCTAAAAATTTAATCATGTATTGCCTCGGGCATGCTTTTGGAAATTTTGCACGAGAAAAAATGTGCCAGACAATTATTTTAAGCCAGTACTAAGCTTAGTATTAATTTTTTCTAGCATTTCCAAAAAAAAAATGTAAGTATTAAATTTGACGAAGTACGTTTAGTCAGTTTTTGATTGACATCCTCAGAGGCGTTAATTAACTGTCGCCCATTGTAATTACTTACTTACTTAAAGTCGCGTTACAGTCCGGGGTGGACCTGAGCCAAAAAGGCTTCGCAAGCCAGCTCCGCACCAACTAGCCGTCTCCATTTTCGCACGCAAAGTTGGCTGAGGGCTCCTTCCACTTGCATGCGCCACCTGAGTCTCGGTGCTCTTCTACTCAGGTGTCGCTGTACAGCTGGTACAGTTCGATGTTATATCTCCTCCTTCACTCTCCGCCTCACAAATTACTAAATAACTAGATATTCAACTTGCGTCCCTCTTACCCTCCAACACCCATTTGTTTACGTTTTTTTATAAAGCCTTTGAAGCTTTTTTAAAGCTTTAAATTATTGTCGGTGAAAACGTGTAAGAATATACAACAACAATTGACCTTACGCGATCAGCTGATGTAAAAGCTGCAAAACGAAATTGCAGGGAAATGACGAATTCATGAATTTACTCACATTTGTAAAAAAATGTCGGAGAATGGGTAAATTCATCAATTTCAGCTTGTGGGCAAAGCTTTTACATGTCCGAAGTTGAATATCTAGTTATTCAGTAACTTATGTCTCCGCCTATGCAGACGGGACCATAAATCGTTCAAAGAATTTTCCTCTCGAAGCAGCCTAAAGTGTTTTCATCCGCCTTGGACAGGGTCCATGCTTCTGCACCGTAAAGCAGAACTTGGATGATGAGGGTCTTATAAATGGACACTTTATTTGCTTGCGAGAGGGCTTCGCTACTCAATTGCCTCTAAGCCCAAAGCAACAGCGATTGGCAAGAGTTATTCTTCGTTTGATTTCAGCGATGGTGTCTGTCTGAATTGATAGAGGAATCCACGTAGACAAAGTCCCTGGCCCATTTCACACATACCCGGCAGCCGGCTAACCATACAAACGCGCCCATAAGACCGTATTTACAACGACCGAGTAGCCGGCTGCCGGACATGTGTGAAATTGGCCTAACTACCCAGTTTACCCAGTTACCTAAGTTTTAGCTGGTATATGGTGATGTTCTGTCCAAGACGTCCGTGTTGGGTGTCTCTTCTTGATGACAGCATATACTTGGTTGCATTCGCAACAGCCTGATATGTGCCTATGTTTTCGCCGTCGGAGGAAATGGTTTTTCCAAATCCTCAGCACAGGCTGCAATTCCACTACGATGTTCCCTTGATGGTCCTTACAGGCTTCAGTTCGAACTTTATACCCTTGGCAGGACCTTTCGATCCTCTAATAAAACTTTCGAACCTTATTCCTGTTGCAACATTTCTTTATCTCTTCAACCGCACGCTTCTCGTGCGTTCTCCTTTTCCTTCGGAGAAGCCGGTGTTCCTCTCTCCTCCTTTGCTCGTAGAGCTCGCGAGCAGCTCTAGTCCTTCTGTGCAGAGTCGCTTAGTATGCTTCATGTTTAATTACATATTCTTCCCGGCACTCATCGTCACTCGTCATAATTTATTCTTACTCTCATTGTATTATTCACTTTGATTCTTAAAATATAAAAAAGATAAGAAGGTTAAAAATTCTTTTTTAAAAAAAAGGCATTCCCCCTTTATAATATAGGAAATATAAACATAAACCTTGGGACCACCAATAGTTCGGATAAAATTGGAAAAGCAATGCCAGGAATCTATCAACGAATTTTTCAGGAATGCAGGAAGACGCAATCCTTTTAACAGGTTAAATTTTAAAAGAAAAGAAGTTGGAGAATCGTCTGGAAGTGATGGGATTGCCAGATACTTCCACGCAAAAAAATTTGCCTCAGAAAATAAACTTTTGGGACAATAAGAGACGAATCCTTGGTTTTTTTTTTGCATATCTGTTTAATTAATAATTCTACCTACATCTAAATGTTTTCAAAGATATTATGCACACGGTACATATGTGTTAGACACTCATGACGCTTTGCTTCCATACTTTTGTTTTTTATGAAACTTCCTCGGATTTATTCCATAGGCTTTAAGTCTGTCGTCTGATATTAACGATGTACTACTACCATCGCCATTTGGTTGTTGGCTCGAGTTTGTTGTTTTGCTATATTTCTTATGATTGGCATTGAGTTGTACGTTTAAACTCAGGTGTTTACCATGTGTTTGCGATTTTGCAAATATTTTCTTTTTGTTACTAAAGGGGTTAGAGGCTACTTTTTTGGGTTTTTCTTGTGGTTGTTTCTGGTTGTTGTCTAGTTTTGAGATTTCACCTTTGCTTTCTAGCTTTTTACCGTCGGTCTGTTCGTTTGCGGTTTTATTTTTCTTCTTTTTCTTCTTCTTCTTTTTCTTTTTCTCGCCCTCAGTAGAGGGAAGTGAAGAGCCAGCTTCAGTCGCGGGTGGAATAGCTACCGACGGATTAGCTTTAATTTGAACGCTTGTATCAACATGTTCAGACAGTTTGTCTATTGTAGCTTCAGACTTTGAAGAGGTTATAGTTTCAGATAGTTTTTGTTTCTTTTCTGGTTTCTCTTTGGATGATGTTGTTGCCTGATTGGCCTCAGTTTCTTCTTCAGATCTGCAAAAAAAGTTCTTATAATAACTCAGTTCTTTAAAAAAAAATTGAAATACGTACTCTTCTCCGTAAAGGCTTTTGAATATTTTACGTTTGAGGAATTCGTTATTTGCTTTCAGTTTGTATAATCTTTGCTCCTTTTTTTCCACGTAGTCAGGTCGAATTTGTACTGCCTTCTTCAAACTTGCCCATTGGTTTAATTCTTTGTTTTTTGCAAGAAGAATCTAAGACACCAAAACATTATTTTTTTTCTTAATTTGGTTATTCCTTGTATATACTGGACGACTTATATATTATTATCATAAACATGTTGACCATATTAGTGTGGCTTTATGATTGGGTCCAGAAAAAATCGGTTTTTTAACACAACCGATTGGAAAATAAAATAAGTTGACAAGAATTATATAGGCTGTGTGAAAGTAGGTCTAAAAAACTTAATTAACACATTTATACATTTGAATAAAAGTATCATTGTAGAAACCTCCATTCCGTTTTGAAAACCTTCATAATATTAAGTCAACGGAGTGGGATAATCGCAATTATAGTACGGTAAATTCTAAAAGGAGGAGACTATTTATAGATGAGCGGTGATGTCTTTGATATAACAATACACTTGAACAAATTGTTCGTTTCAAACCAGTTAACATCGAAGGCATCGAAAATGGCAATTACCCGTGAGCTGTCTTTGGCGTTTTCGCGAACATAAAACTAGAGGCGCGTAAGTAAGCTTTTCTTTTTTAAATATTTGAAACATATTTTTTTCGGTTAAACGTCAAAATACGTGTAAATAAAATATGTACTAAAAGGTTTAGGTAATAAAGTCTCCGTCAAACTCGGTATCTACCGGTAGCATCTACCTCTGATAATAATTTCTTGTCATCACTTTTTGTTTGGCCTGAGAAAGCAACTGATTATTTAGTACTGCCTCAATATTTTACACTATATATTTAGACCCGTATTTAAAGTGATAATTAAGTACCTTTCAGTTAAATTTATATAATGCTTCGCCTTTTTTGAGCTATTTCCTGAACTAATAAAGGAGGAACGCTCATCAAACATGCGTGTTTTTGTGGACGAAAACTGGCAACGAATGAAACCCGAAGCGTCCCACTTGAAAAGAGTAGCAGCCTGATCGGTATTTATTATTCGGGTTAGGATTAGGAGAAAAGTAAGACCTGAATTATCCCAGTCCTGCTTTATTGCGTCGAATCATAAATTCCATCTAACAAGGACAGGTTTATCACTGCAGAGTTTTCAAGTTTTTGTTGCAATGCTCCAAGCCAAAAATAATATTTATCATTCTCGACGCATGTGATGTATGATCGTATGTGTGCTTTAAACTTCAATGCCTAAAACAATTTCCTCTTTTTTTCGAAAGACAAACTGTCAAATGAGGGTCAAAAGAACGGTTTTAAAAGAGTCCGAACCGCCTCCAGACCTTTCTGGGTAAACAACCGAAAACGCTAATAATAGAGCTTTAATTTCTTCAAGAACCTTTGGCAGTTTTGTTGCCAAATATTATCAGCTAATAATGTAATAGATCTCTAAAAATATCTGTTTAAGTTCGACAAAGCGTTAAATTTGTAAATTGGTAAATTTGGAAGTGGGCGAAGTTGGCCCTGGTTCAGCTCGAGCTGTTGCGCCAATTGAATTTTATGAAATATACTGGGAGGAGGGTTGATATTGTGGTTTTTAATAAGACTAAACTGTTCTTTCCTCTTTTTTTCGAAAGACAAACTGTCAAATGAGGGTCAAAAGAACGGTTTTAAAAGAGTCCGAACCGCCTCCAGACCTTTCTGGGTAAACAACCGAAAACGCTAATAATAGAGCTTTAATTTCTTCAAGAACCTTTGGCAGTTTTGTTGCCAAATATTATCAGCTAATAATGTAATAGATCTCTAAAAATATCTGTTTAAGTTCGACAAAGCGTTAAATTTGTAAATTGGTAAATTTGGAAGTGGGCGAAGTTGGCCCTGGTTCAGCTCGAGCTGTTGCGCCAATTGAATTTTATGAAATATACTGGGAGGAGGGTTGATGTTGTGGTTTTTAATAAGACTAAACTGTCACAAGTGCCTGAGGTAAAGGTAAAGATGTTCGAGTTGTTTCAGTAGGCGAAAAAAAGGGGGAAAAATTGATATTGTTCTCCAGAGTTTGTTGGGTTTCCTCTCGCCGCCAAATTTGGCGAGTTGAACTGAACTAGATGCGGATCGAAAGTGACGAAAAACTCATTAGCCTCGCACTTAACAATTGGTCCTAAATTAATCAAGAGATTATCACTGATCAATTCTTTGAGTCTAACCCAGAGACAATAAAGTGGTAACTTCTTCCAGGTGTTTTAGTTATCGTTCCATTAGCAACAATAAAAATAATAACTTACCTCTTCTATTGTAAGTCCAAAGTCATTCGGAGTCGTTTCGGTGTATTTGAATCGGCATGGTAAGTCCCCAATCATGTCCTCACAATCCAGCTTGTAGTACTCATCAATGTAGTCACCATATGTTGTTTCATCGTCTGGATTAAAAGCCGGCTTCTCAGCCTTGATCACCTCCATAAACCGATTTTTTCTTCTCTTTTTCCTCTTGTCCCGTGTACTTTCGATAATTTCCTTCTGCATTGCCTCCTTAGAATTTGGGTCATAGTCGCAGTCCATATTGAAGTCATCATCCTCACAATGTGGTCCATAGTAGCCGTCATTTTCGTCTTTTGAGGGGTCAAAGTTATCCCAGTCTTCTACTTTGAGCTCATCAATATCCGGACATTCGGGCTTCTCTTCTCCTTCATCAACTTCATAGTAGTCATCATTGAATAGTTCTTGCATCCGTCTGTCGTGCGCATCAGGATCGAACTCATCGTCCAACTCTTCGTCTTTAAATCCGAGCTCGTCGTTACCAGTGACTTCCTTTAGCTTTTGAATTTTCTCCTCTATTTCTTTTCTCTTCATTGCCTTGACCATTTCAAGTTCTTGCATTTTTTGCAATTTCTCTCGTTCTTTTCTTTCCTTGGTTTCCTGACGTTTTTGCTTTCTTTTGTCATCCTGTTTCCTTACCGATTGCTCTATCGTTCGCGGGTAACGCTTAATAAATTCCGAATCCGGTTCCTCAAATCGGAAATTATATTTGTGCTCGAATTCTTCTTGCTTTTCGAGTTCAACTTCATCTTCGGAGAGATCGTCGTCTTCTCCGACTATCTCCTCGTAGGTAGGTATGTCTGCAAAATTGGTTTCAGCATATCTGGAAGAAAATAGCGGTACTTATGACCTAAACGTGTCTGGTTTAAGACTCTTACCCTTGATTTAGAATGTAATCTCGAAGGAATTTTTCTCTTTGCGGCAACTTAGAGTTCGACCAATATTTCTTCAAGGGAGCTAGCTTCTCTTTAACTTCTTCTTCGACGTCATCCTTCTTACCAGCTAACCATTTTGTGAAATCGGCTTCCTCTTTATCCTATAAGTTGAAGTTGAGAATTCTTGAAGGAAATACATCTTGTATTGAGTCAAACGAACCTTCTCTTCCTTAGATTTCACTCTCTTCTTAAAAATACCACCAAACTCCTCATCCTCAGAGTTCTCTGCGTCAACCACTTTCTTTAACTCGGCTTTAATTTTACGCTGCTCCTCGACATAGGTCGGTGATGATGCCCTGGCATCGGTTACATGCTCTTCATCATCTTGCTCAGAATCTTCAAGAAATCTCAATTAACAATTCGATCTTGTAACATAAAACTGTAACCCTTACCGTCTTCAAACTTTCCGTCATTTTCTAGAATAATTTTCCGCTCATAGTCCTTAAGTGTGACCGGTTTTGAATATTGCTTTTTTTGCGAAACTTCTTGATCCAGGCCATCAAAAAACTTCGTACTTCTGTCATAGATGGTGGGATCCTTACTCTTTAATGAAGCCAATGTCTTGAAGAACTCTTGATCGAATTTAGAATCCAGAATTTCATCCTCGTCAGTTGATTCACTTTCACTTGAGGATTCCGATTCAGATACATCTATTCCACGGTCCTTATCTGTAAAATATATGGTTTATAAGGTGATATTTGTAGACTGGCCGTGGTGTTTCAAGTCCTTACACTTCTTTAGAAGTTCCTTTTGCCGGAACTTGTTATATGACTTGGCATAATCTTTGTTTGTGTTGAATTCAACATCTTTTTCACTTTCCTCGGAATCGTCGAAGAGCTTATTTTTATTCATTTTTAAAATAACTAACTGTTCTGCGGGGAGCACAGTCACACGTGTTTTGGTTTTGACTTTCTTTCAAATTGGAAGATGTTGGAAAGCGACGAAATGAATGTCAAAAAAGTGACCTTGTTTATATGCTTGCTTCAACCGAGCTGAAGCCAGTGTTCCCGTGTGACCACAATCACTAAAGGCATACTTACATCACTTTTATAAAGCTTTAAATTTCCGCGTCGGACGAATTGATGATATTACTTACATTTGTAAACATATGTTGGCGGATGGGTAAATTCTTCAATTTCCGCTTGTTTTTCCTTTTTATTTTATAAACAAACTTCATCGGCTGTCATGTCTTCTTTTGATTGAATTAAAAAAGTGTGTTTGCTTATATTATGTTTTTCTTCCCACAAAATCGAATACAATCTATTGCATTTGTATTCGATTTTGTGGAAATCTAGATTCTGATTTCTACAAATATATGGGAAATCTAATAGATTTTAATTAGATTTGGGACTTTTTTACTCTGAGGGCGGAATTCACGGACTAGTCTTAAACTATGAGCTTCATAAGTCTATGCACCAAAGGTTTTTATCGTCAATTTATGAGCGCTCATAGAACTTATGCGAAGCTATACTCACTATTAACTTGAGAGGGGTATTGTGTTCGAAAATTCGAAATTATATTACGGGCTGGCAGAATGGTTAATGTGGACGTGGATGGAAACGTCAAAAAATCTAAATACATTGAGGTGTACACAATGCACAGAATGGTCAGGTAATGCTTTTTTGGTTTGCGTCTAATGCTTTCGTTTGCTTCCAACAAGAAGACTGAAATACTATCAACATATTTTAATTTTTGTTTTTCCATTAGAAAAAGTAAAAAAAAAGTGGGGGGGGGGCTCGGATTTGCAACCAAATTTCATTGTGCCAAATTATTTCTATGATGCCGCATCCATGTCAAAAAATATGCTAGCGAGAGCAATGTTCGAACACATTATACAACCATACAATGCAGCCCTTTACTCGAATCTTCATTTGTTTTCCCTTCATGCAGGAAATAGTTTTTTTTTACATTTGACATTAGACATATTCAAAAAAGTGTTCGGAAACTAGTTTTTCCCACGTACGAATTTATAATAGACAGCAACCTATTAGCGTTTGGTGAATACGAAGCAAAAATTTAAAAGTAAGAGCTACTTTAACTTAAAATCGATTTAAGATTGCTTCGTAAATGCCGCCCTTAATCTAGATTCTGGCATGGTGTGAAAACCGTATTAGTGTACTGCGACCTTAATCTTTATGGCACGCTGTTGAATTATTATAAGATCCAAGCTGTCGTGAACTCGCTTGAACTCTGCATATAAACGACGCTATTGTCATGCTGATGACATTTCAAGCAACTTGTGAATTCACAAACAGCTGACAAACGACTAAACTCATTTGTAAATAAACCAAAATCAAAATCCAAAATAAGAAATACACCCCCAATTTTTCGTAAACTTGCTAATATGAAAATAAATTATGAATTCCTTTCGTGAAAGTTTAGCCAGCATCCCAGGAGCAGTGTCAAACTTTATCAGTGAGAGTGCTTCCTCGTATATGAACCTGTCCACACCCTCATCTTCGCATTCAGATGAATCGTCGGGCGATAAACCTCACACCATACCAGCATCTTTGATCAAAGAGCAATGGAGATTGGTCCTTAATTCTGACGCAACCATTTCAAATTTAGAACAAGCTATACAAACTTGCAAAGAACTTGTTCTCGATACCGATGAGGTAAGCGAAGAGCGCAAGTGGTTGGTGCGCCATCTAGTCGAACTGCGTTACGAGCTCAAAGAGCTGAAAGACGCCGAGGAAGATCCCAACGAATGTGAGCCAACTTTCAAGGCGATCATAGGACATCACTTCAGTGTACGTAACGTGGGTCGGAGCCTGCAGAATGCTCGTTCCTACTGTGACCACTGCACAGGCATCATCTGGAGTGTTGTTCAAGCATCTTATATTTGCAACGATTGTTCACTAACAGTGCATAGTAAATGCGTTGACAATATTGTGAGAGTGTGTGCGCACGTTGTGGTTTCTGAGCGGAAGTATCCCATCGCTGAGATATGCCCTGAAATAGGTTTGGCCGCTCAGGGCTACCGATGTGCCGAGTGCCAGGCGTCCTTGAACTTTAGTGAGTACATATTGCAAAAATATTTCGCTTGAGTTGAATTGAGTTTTTCGTGTGTTTTCTTTAGATAATGCATCTGTAACTCGATGTTTCGGAACAAATTCCAGAAAGCATGGTACTCTTGTGTTAATTATGGTTTTCGTTTTTGTGCACTTTATTTTTTATGTATACTATCGATCTTTTGGTATTAACAAACCTTAACATTGTTGCTCTGCCTGTAAGTTTTGGTTCTTCATAAGTTTAAGCGTGTTTGCTCTAACAGCTTTTCGATAATCGGAAAGTAAGACCGCTTAATAACAACAAAACTGAAAAGAAAAACTAAAAAACGAATCGTTTCGCAGAGATATATTTTAACGTTTTCGACTAATGCTTTTTTAAATTTGACTCAATCAAGTGTGTGTGTCGATCGAACTTTTAAAAGCCTCACCATAATATACTTAGATGAGCTCGGTATCGTTAAGTTTTGTTGGCTTTAAAGTTTTGTTTTTGCTTATCATAAGTTCAATAATAGTCATATTTAAGCCCATATTTGGGTCCCTAAGGACCACACCCACCGCAGTACTGGAGGTACTACTCAACCTCACAACCTTGGAAATATATACTTCAGCAGCAAGGCAGCTAAAACAGCTGTTTGCGTAAGGGAATCCGGGCTGTGGTCCTCAAGATCTTATGGACACGTCTCTGTGGAAACTCAATGGGTTGCCTTCATAGATACCCCCCAGTCACGGATTACATTCCTATGACATTCGCTTTCAACAGGAGATTCACTACTAGAAAACCTGAAAGATGTGAATGGGGAGAAAAGACTATCATAGCAAATGACGAGATCGCCGCATATACTGACGGCTCTAAGATGAATGTCGAAACCGGGGCATGGATCTTCTGTGAAGCTCTGGGACTAAGAAAATCTTTCCGGATCAATGACTACTGCAGTATTTTTCAGGCAGAGCTGGCAGCCATAATCCAAGCCGCCACTCAGCTGAAGAAACACAGCCCCGTAAACAAGACCATCGCCATATACTCTGACAGCCAAGCGGAATTTGAAGCCATTGATTCAGATGACGGAAATTTCGAACAAGTTATCACTTGGCAACACTGTAACTCTGTGTTGGGTGCCAGGTCACACCGATATCCCGGGAAACGAAAAAGCGGACAAGGTTGCGAGATCTGGGTTAGGGATGAATGCATCTCTAGCCCTCAAATCTATAAGAATTCCGCCGCGGAGTTCGATTGCACGCAGTATAGAAACTGAATCCTTGAGTAGAACTAACCTACGTTGGAAAAAACTTGGTACGTGCAGACTGCGGGCACACAAGGCAGCTATAGCCAGCGGTAAACAAAGAGAGATCACTATTTATGAGTATTCACGGGATTCCTCATGGGATGCCTTACTGCAGAAGCTGCAGCGACGTTGAAGAAATTGAATCTGTTCGTCATCTGCTATGCGAATGTCCAGCCCTAAAGAGCAGTAGGCGGAGTACACTCGACAGTTACGATTTCCACATTAGATTAATCCAGCTTAAGCCTATTTTGGTTAGGCCTCAAGGCTGGGGAACGATTTCTAACTAACTGTAACTGCTTATACAATTAATACAATTCTTTTTTACTGACTCGATACAGATTTCACATTTGAATTAAAATGTTTTCTTTACAGAAAGTACTTGGGTCGAACCTCGACTTTGTGACTATAGTGGCCTCTATTACTGTCCCACGTGTCATTGGAACGATGTCTCTATTACTCCAGCCCGTATTATTCACAATTGGGATTTTGTGCCCCGTAAAGTGTGTCGAGCTTCACTGCAAGAGATCAAACTCTTCCTCGACAAACCTGTCGTTAAACTAGAAGAAACCAATCCCAAGCTTTTCGTTTTTCTGCAAAAGTTAAGCTCTATAAAGAAATTACGTGACAACTTGGGCTTTATGCGAAAGTATTTAGCTGAGTGTCGAAAAGCCACCGAGGAAAAGCTCTTGGACAATCAAATTGGTATGCGAAGCCTTTTTTTATTCAAAACTTTTTTTCGATTTCAATTCACTTGTATAATTGCAGGTTCAAGGCGTCACCTTGTGCAATCCTCTGATTTCTATTCAATCAGTGATCTGCAACAAGTGGAATCTGGCACACTTTATGAGTTTCTTAGTAAGGTTTACAGCACACTTGCCAAACACATACGAAACTGTGCACTGTGCACCGCAAAAGCTTATATCTGTGAAATATGTAGCAACGATGAAGTCATCTTTCCATTTGACGACGGATGCATAATGTGTGACAAGTGCAATTCGATATATCATCGGGTTTGTATGACCAGAAAGAATATGACCTGTCCGAAATGCGTTCGACTTGAGGAGCGACGAGTTGCGCTGGTGGAGGACCCAAAGGATGTTGAAAATGAAAGTTAGTAAAAGTGAAAAATGAAAGCAGTCGGTTTTTTGCTTTTCAACGATTCACAAACGTGTTTGTTTAGGGTGTAACATCACTGTTTTTTTATAATAATAAATATTTTTAAACATATTATTACATGCAACTTTTCAAAACAATCCGGCCAAAGTAGGCAAATAACCACTTCTAGGTTATTGATACTTAATTGAAAGTTACAATTTTACTTTGAGGATTCTTCTCCAAAACTGTGACATATTTTTGTATTGTTTTTTAAACCAAAGCGTTACTTCTGCAGTTTAGTTCACCCTATTTTTTAAATTATTAATATTGTTGTAGTGATTTGTATGCAACGAAGGTTTTTAAAAATTCTAGGTTTATAGTCACGCGTCTGAAATCTGAATTTTCGAAACATTCAAAATCAAAATTGCTTCTTCTCAATCTACAAAGTTTATTGATCGTTGAACAATTTTATAATGGAATTTATATTCTTAAAGAAACACTTGGGCTTCTTACACCGAAATGTTGTGCCAGTATAACGTTTAAATGCGTTGTTTAAATTTTGTTCAATATCGTAGGAGAAGTCCTAGTTCTTGGTGTTTAAACGGTTATAAGTGTTTGCCATTATGATTGTTTTTTTTTTTTCAACAATTGCCTTAAGACTGCTATGAATAATGTAATATCGCTGAGTGTTAATAGAATTATAATATGCGGCAATGAAAAATCTTATTATGCATAAAAAAAACATTAATTTAAATGAGAGGCAATGGTTGGTGTGTTTGCAACGTTGAACGTCTTCTCGTGGCCTCTAGCAGAAGCCTTTTCGTGCGGGGTAGTTTAATGGCTTTAATTGGAAACAAGAACATTTCGATTGGGATTGGCCGACGAGGAATCAGACTTTTTGTCGTCTTTACTTTCTGGCAATTGCTCGCCACGGATGCGAATGTTGTGCTCCTGCTTGAACTTATTGATTTGTTGGCCTTTCTTGGTGAGGTCTTCGTTTATCACAGTGATGGTTTTCTCAATAAATTCTTTGTTTTCCACCAACTGCGGGAGTACATCCTTGACGGTTCGCTCACATAGCACACCACCTATGAGACGGAAGCATTTGCGGTCCTGATCGACTGTTTTGAGTGTTTCTATCACAGTTCTGCAACGAATTTTAATTTGTAGGTGAGTAATTAGGGTGTATTTTGTGATCAGAATGGGCAGCATAATTTATGGGGTATGGCATAGGATTCGAGGTTATGGCTGGAAATAGTTACACTCACTTGTGTTCTTTAAGGTCCATTTCAAGTGTGTTCAGGTTGTTCACTAAATTTCGTTGTTCATTCCGTAATAATTGAAATTCCTGGATGATTTTATCGTTGAGCTTGTGTTCTTTAGCGGCTTCAGATGCCATTGTTTTGGGGAATAATCGAACAGATGCACACGAAAAATAGAATTAACAATTAAAATAATGACAGACCAGATAGGTAGAACAGAAGAGTGTGACGGCACAGAAGATAGAAAGAAACAGGACAACGGCGATGGTGTTTTGACAACTGCTCTATTCGATACTCGAATACAGTTTACCATAGGGATGGAAGTTATTACAATATTTATTACCGAATATGAATCAAATAACACTCGAATACATAAAAATAACGAATCGCTTTATTCTACACTTTCATAATTCATAATACTATGGGTCTTACTAATAACAAAAACTAGTCATCATCATCATTTTCGAATGCCGCCTATCCTTTAAAAGGGTCGCGGAGCGAGGGTGGCTAAATGGTCCTTCCATCTTTCTCGATCCTCCGCCACCAACTCAAGAGACTCCGGCGCAAACCCCAGGTGGGACTCAGAGAGGTTCTTTACCTGATCCCACCACCTGTTTCTCGGCCTACCAGGGGGGCGACGCGCTCGCATCTCAGCTAGCATGACCTGTCTAGGAAGTCTGTCATGGGGCATGCGAACAACGTGTCCAAACGATCGAAGAATCGATCGCTCCACACGGAGAAGTAGCTTCTCAACATTAAGATTGCCACGAATACTGACGTTTCTTTCTCTATCCCTTAGAGTAACACCAGCAACGCACCTCAGGAATCTCATTTCAGAAGCTTGTACCCGCGATCTAATTCTTTCGGTCATTACCCAAATTTCATGACCATAGATGAGGGTCGGAACGAACACTGAATTAAAAACTGAGATCTTTGCTTTCACTTCAAGCTCAGCTTTCCTGATGACCGGCCGGCGCAGTTCCTTTACTATTGCTCCAGCTTGGCCAATTCTACAGGACAACTTAGTATCACTCCTCCCATCTTTCGTGAAAAAGACCCCGAGATACTTAAACTTCTCCACCTGTTTTAATGGAACTCCATTTATGTGCAGGGTACACTGCACAGGAGTTCGGGAAACAACCATCACTTTCGATTTGTTCACGTTTACTTTCATCCCAGCATCACCACAGATGGCTGCAAACCTATCCAGTGCTCGTTGAAGTTCCTCTTTGGATGATGCAAGGATGGCCAAGTCATCTGCGAAAAGCAGATGGCTCATCCTGATGCCAGCCAATTCGAAACCTTGCTCGCCAAGACTGCGCCTCACCATCCAGTCCATATATGCTATAAAAAGGAGCGGCGACAGAACACAGCCCTGGCGAAGTCCAACGCGCACATCAAAAGGACGGGATTTGACGCCATTTATCCGTACACAGCTCCTGCAGTTTCCATACAAAGACTGAATGGCTCTCAGAAGAGGCCCACTCAGCGCATAGTCCTGCAAAACTCTCCACAGTGTATCCCGAGGGACTCGGTCATACGCCTTTTCCAGATCTACAAAACACGCACAGACCGGTTTGGCATATTCCCAGGCCTTCTCAAGAATAACCTTCAGAGTAAAAAGCTGGTCGGTTGTGCCTCTGCCAGGCCGAAAGCCGCACTGTTCTTCCCGTAACAAAGGTTCGATTACAGCTCTGGAACGCGTTTCCAACACCTTCGCGAATACTTTTCCCGGAAGACGAAGACTCAAGAGAGATATGCCCCTATAGTTGGCGCAATCTCTCCTGTGCCCTTTTTTGAAAATGGGCACTATAACTCCCGTTTGCCAATCGCTAGGTGCCTTCCCGTTATCCCAGGCCGTTCACCCATTGCCTTGAGCATTTCTGGCCGGATTTCATCAACTCCAGCAGACTTGCCAACTTTAAGCGATTTAATCGCTTCAGTGACTTCGTCTACTGTGGGACTATTCTCCGCCCTTATCTCGTCGGCAGTGGGAATGCCATCTTCAGTGCCCTGTTGGGGGTTGAGCAACTCTGAAAAGTGCTCTCTCCATCTGCGCAAGACATCGCTCTCACTTGAAAGAAGCGTACCGTCCTTGGATTTAACCCCTTGGATGATATTTAACTTCCTTCCTCTGAGCCGGCGAATGGTCTGCCAAAATATCTTGTTTGCAGATCTGTAATCGTGCTCCAACTTCTCGCCGAACTTTTTCCATGGCTGTTCCTTGGCTGTTCTGACTGCCAGATTGGAAGTCCTTCGCGCCTCATTGTACCGGGCTCGAGAAGTTGAGTTTCTACATTGGATCCACGCAATGTAGGCTCTCTTCTTCTCTCTAATGGCTTCTTGAACTCCAGGCGTTTTAAACCAAGCAGTTCTTTTCTCACCACCAGCCGCTACCCCAAGCCGCTTCACTCCACAAACATTTCCTGCAGAGGCAATGACTGCCGATAAAACAGCTGCCATTCCTCCTCTACATTCAAAAGGCCAGTTGGAGTTTGTTCAAACTTCTCCGAAACATGCTGTGCAAAACGCTCTCTGAAATCAGAGTCAGCATCCTGCAACCTTTCCCACCGTATGCGGGTCACCAGTCTTGGTTTTTGCCTGGGTGGCAAAGGAATACTGTCACTGAAAAACAATTTACACAACACTAAGTGGTGATCAGTTGACAACTCAGCTCCCCTGAAATCTCGAACGTCACAAATCATTCTTTGAACACACGATGGCACAACAAAGAAATCAATCAGTGACTTCTGATTTAAACTGTGCTTGTACCATGTGTATTTGTGAATGTCTCTGTGTGGGAAAAAGGTGTTCATGATGGACAAGCCATATGCACAGCAAAAGTCCAACAACTTCCCTCCGTTTTTGTTTTGATCCGGGTCACCGTGCCTCCCAATCACACCCCTCCAAGTACTGTCGTCTGTACCCACATGTGCATTGAAGTCACCCATCAGGAGAAAGAAGTCCATTTCTGCCACTCTGTCCAGGGCAGCATCAACTTCGTTCAAGAAGGACTCATACTCTGACTCTCGATTTGGTGCATAAACCTGAACCAGAGCCAGAGTCGATCGTTCAAGCTTAAGCTTCAAGATCAAAATCCTTCCTCCTAACGGAATGACATCGAATACATTTTCTGACAACCGGGGGCTTGTGCGTATCCCCACACCCGCCTGTGCAGTCATGTGATTTGGGACGCCAGACCAGAAGAGCTTCCACCCATCATCGAATTCTTTGGTTCCAGAGCCCTTTCACTTAGTTAAGGAGATGCCAGTTGCATCGAGCTGATACTTTTTGGTCTCCTCAACCAGTTCAAGTTCCTTCCTCGTTAGTGACGAGACATTCCACGTGCCAATTTCGAGTTGGGGGGGGGGGGTGCATTTTATACCTAGCTGCCAGGTTTAAATTGATCCTAACCCGGACAACAGACGCCGACCAGGAAGCCGCTCGCTTCCGAAACAGACGCTCCTGGATTTCTGTTATTTGAAGTTCAGCCGTCCCTCTGGGATCAGACGCTGTCCAACAAGCCGCACAATATGTAACAGACGCTGCTGGATTTTATTTAAACCTTCGGGTTCATCTTTTTCAGGTATAACTTTACTGCCAAGGGTGGCCCCACAAGGAGCTTATACTCCTGGACAGCATCACTTATACCTGAAGATTACTTCTTCCAGTGGATTTCAGTCGGCTCTTACGACAGGCATACCTTACTTCAAGGCTATTCTTAAACCCGACCTTGCAGGGTGTTGCACAAAAACTAGTGCACAGTTAAATTCAAAGCTTCGTACTTTCTTCGCAGGTTGTGTATAAGCGGAGACACCAACTAGCAATCCATATTATATTAAGTCAATGGTATTAACATAGCATCACTAATGGGTCTTATAGCTTGTCTGAAGCTTGAATTTTAGCTGCGCACTGATTTTGGTTATAAGTAAGGCTTAGACTAGATTACATGCCATTTTGGCATATTTGACTTAAGTAGAAATATATTTGCACCATTTTTGTTCTTAGGTATGTCAAATATACAAAAATGGCATGCAGTCTAATCTAAGCCGAATAGTATTCGAATAGTCTCCATCGATAATTAAAAGAAGATTAGCGGGAGACGATTAAAACAAATCCCAAAGTGGCTCCATCGTACAAATATAGGATTAATTTGACACGAAAACTCTGTTTCTGTCATTTTGGCTCTCAAGAGAGTGGCGATGTCATTTCCATTCCGATTTTCGCCGTAAAAATCACAATAGAAAACGTAGTTGTAACAGATCTGTCGTACAGGGACAGTTTCAGTTTCCTTTTTTTATTCTCAAACTGTTGCAAAGGTGCAGAAAATAGGTTTGTGAATAGGGCGAATGGGATTTATGAGAGGATTTATTTTTTATCGCTTGCCAAGAGGATTTAAATCTGTATGGTAAATCGGGTGATTTGTAGAGGATTTAATAAACATTTATATTTATCACGGATTGTGCCCAGTGGCATGGTGTAATTCTATATTTGAGTATTGGGTTTTCCTTTATAGTTTTTGTTTTATGGTTGAATAATAAATACCCAGCCTAGGGTGTGTCGATAAGGTTGATGTACTTATTCTGTTCTTTTATTAATTATTAATTTAAAAATTAAATGTTTTAGTTTATAATAATAATTTCGTATTAATAATTATGTTAAAAATAATTGAAATAAAATAACTGGAAGGTATCGAAAAAAATTTCCGAAGCTTTAGGCCAGAAACACACAAATATATTATTATTTTATTATTTTTAATATTTTTTTATTATTATTTTTATAATATATATTTTTTTATTTATAACGATAAAAATGACGGATTTCACTACAACTCAAAAGAATCACAATTCACAGGCATCACACGGAAAATTAATGTTTGTGTGCTGAGTTTACCAAAAAGACATTGAAAACTTTTTTTGCATCGATGAAAATGAATTTTTTTTTTAACAAAACCGACAGGCAAATTACTGTTATTTTATTTAACAAAAAATACGGCGAGGAAAAAATAATTTACTGTCGCCGTGTTTCCCTTGTGTAAGTCAGAATTTTATATACATACCACTAATATTTAAATAAGTCGATCTGGCAGACGGCAACGCCAAAGCCACTACATAATTAATTGCATTTTATATTTTAGTATTTCTAATTTGTTAATTTGCTCGTTGTTTCCTTCTATTGCTACGTATTACAGCTATGGTGCATTGTGGTCCTGCGGTTAATCGGCAACGCTGAGTAACGAGTCTCGACAGTCGTCACTCTTCTTGTTTTTGCATGCATCTGTCAAAACTGTCAATCTCCGGACCACGTATTTTTTTGCCTCCACCTATCCACCCGAAAAGTAGAGGTTGTTGGAGTTTCGCGAGAACCCTGGTTGTTCATTTATTTGCTCCACCGACCGGTAATCTTGAAGTTCTTATCACAAAATTTATCTTTCTAAAATTGTTTTGACTTGTGTTCGTGTAAGCACCGCATTCCATTAAAAAATGTTACAAAAAATACTCGATTTCCTGAATTATTGGTACTTTCGATACCTGATGGTTACCGAGCTGTATATTGTGGAAAAGTGGGAAAGGGTCACTATTCGTAAGTTTCACATATTATCTAGACTTGAATTAATTTTATCAAGTGTGCCTAAGCCTTAATTTTATTTTAAGTTTGTACGAATACACCTTTTTAAGGTAATATTCCTCTAAAAATGTTAAGCACATGACTAGAAATATTAAAAAGTAAAAACAGTGATGATAAATGATAGTAGTCTTGTATGGCTTTACCAGCGCCAAAATAGGTAGTGCCCGATTCGAAAACTCCCAATATGAAAACAAAATAATTACTGTTTGAAAGTAATGTACCTACATACCTAACTACTACATCAGTGTTTTTTTTTTTATGCTAGGTGCAAGTAATGCCAAATTTCGTTGTTTTAGTTGGTGCTGCGCTTAATATTTTTTAACCCATCATTTTGGCTTCTCTTAAACTAACATTAATATTGTCAAGTTTTTTTTAAGTTAAAATAATTTATTTACATGACTAATAGTAATTTTTTACATATGTAATTACAGAGCGCTTGTATCTTTTGATGCAAACGCTCTTTTTTTAACTAAAGCTTTATTTGCATTAATTGATCCGAAAGAAAAATTGTGTTAAAAGAATCTCGTTTGGCTACAAGCAATACTTCGTACTTTTTTGTAATATTTCAGCTCAGTAAAACCAAAAAACAATCAAATTTCTGGACACGGGCAAATGACAGAGAACCTCTTTATTTGAATAGTTAAAAAAAAAATAGACAACCAGCATCCTGCGGCATGTTTTGATGTCACTGATGCACTAATTTTTTGCTCAACTAAAATTAAGACCAGCATTATTCAGTGAGAGTCAAACAAAGCTTTCCTACCTTTCAGAATTCAGACCCACGAGCTGCACAAACTTACAAAAGCTCCTGTACTAGATCGTGGCCGTCTTGGGTATACCTATGGTTTTATAAGTTCGTGCTATATCATGTTATCACCGAACACAAAACAAATCAGGTCTTTTTTCTGTGCACACCCGTTGTACTTTTTAACGGTTCGTTGCATCGTAGAAACCGGGGGTTGACCGAAAATGTATGGTAGCTGGTCTTTGAAGCAATAAAAACGACTGAGATGTCATTGGAGAGGTATTTTTGGGTACAAACATAGTTAAAATGACCCACATCGCTGTTGGCTATTTTGGCCTTGCTTTTTCGTGAGTATCTCAGAAACGGCAACTTTCGAAGAAAAACTTGTGCTTGAATACAGCTTTGAAAAGTTTCCTGCAGAAAAGACTAAATAACTTTTTTGTGAGAATAACCACATATATTGGATATATTGTTGATCAATGTTAACAAACAGACTTAAAAGTTGATAAAGTCTACAATATTATGAAAAAATCAGATTAGGTACAACACAAACGTTTAAAAAATTAGACTTAAAGCTTTGTAAGCGTATTTACTACAAGTAACTACCTAAAATTTCGTTACCGTGCATGATCCGATCATCTATGCCCAGGCGTTTAATGTCCCGACTTTGAAATTAAATAATGTTAATCCAGAAGTGCCGACACTATATTTCCTACCCAAGTTTACATACGAAATATTATGCTTGTCCCTGTTACCAGCACAACACAAAACACTATAATAACCTACTAAAATTTGCTAAACACTGTTTCCATGCTCTCCTTTTTCGTATGTTTTCGCAGAAGAGAAAGACAAAATTACATTTTGAAATTTATTTACCTTGTGAAAGTATTTCTAACTAGCAGTACCATTTCACTCAATCAAATTAAACGTTTTTATGCGTAAGTCGAAATCCATCTAATATATTAAACCACTTCGGTCCATTAAACCTTAGAATAGGGACTTTGTCCGTTACTATTTTGTTTGATTTGCAAGCACCTTGCACTAGCAATGGCTATTTTCTTTAAATTGATTAAGGATGATTTAAGAAAGCTTGGAACGTTTGCGAAGTTCTTATGTTTTCTTTACAGGAGAACCGGAAAAAAACATATCAAAGAAAATTCTGTGCGCATAAAAAAGTATAAAAAAATTGCCTAGAAGGTTGGAAAATAAACAAGTGAGTGAGTGCAAAAGCTCGTCTGGAAGGAGCTTCTAAATACCCGTGCCTCTTCACCCGTTAACACCAAATTTAAAAGTTTTTTTTTTTTGCCTGATTCCATATGCCGTATGTCAATTATTTGCATGGCAACGCTACCAAAAAATGGCGTGGGCTAAAAATTAAATTCAATGAATTCTAATTTCGTTGAAATCATTAAAAAATGCGTTAAAAGCAATATTAATACTTAAAAAACAGTTTCTTCCTAGAGCCCAATGCTTTGTATGGAACAAACTTAGCAAATGGTTATATTTTTAATATTTTTTTTAATTTAGAATGAATTTCCCGAGAAATCAGGTTTTTAAAGATTCAACATGTTAAAAGTGGGCATGGTCAATGGTGTGGGCGGTCCAAATTTATTCATATTAAAGGCTTCTGGCCGCTTTTACTCTGCATCAACATTTTAGTTTATATGCCTTGTCTAACTTGACAAAAGGCATTTTGAAATAAAATATAAATTTGAGGTTGTCTGACAATTAAGTCCATTGTAGACGTGGCTCAATTTTTATACTTTATCTGTACAAAATGAAAATCTTCCAACATGCAAATAGAATGGAAAACAATTAGATTTATTGATGTAGTCAGAAGTTTTTCTTAACAGACATTGCTTTTCTTCATAAAGGCATAACACTTGCGGGGGAAGCTAGGGTATTTCTATGCGGGCTTGAGGTTCCGTACTATCAGCGTACGAAACCGATTTTACCTGAAAATAGTTTTCCTGGACTATCAGCGCTTGTGTTGCATCGAGAACTCCTTTTCTCTTCTCCCCCAAAGTTCTTTCCGTTCACGGTGAGCTACGCCTTTTTAGAGTTATCATGACCCCTCAAACGCGAACTTATTATATGGGAAAAAAAATCTAGTTCTTGTGTATATATCTTGTATATGACCAATTTCTGGGTCTAATAAAGCAATTATCACTGTACTTGCATTCATCAAATGTTCAATAATTGAACTTTATAGATATTTTAAGTGAATTGGCATCACTGCTAAAACTGCACCTGTCATTCTCCCACCACCCATCGCATGTTCAGTTGTAGTGAACTGATAGTACAATGCTTTTATAAATAAAATGTGTTAAGTGTAGAATTGTGTTCATGTCGTCACCGGGCAGTTAGTTGCCTCCGGCCTTTGCTCTCCAATAAATCACGCCGTCGTGCTAATTTAAAAATGATTCGAAAACTAATTGATTTTGTAAACTATTGGTGGTTTCGATACTTAATGGTTACCGAGCTGTATATGGTCGAAAAATGGGAGCGTGTCACCATTCGTAAGTGAAAGAATTTTTCTAAAATTCATCGATTAATCATGTATATTACTCATTCACTTAATAGCCTTTATCTTATCTACGGTGGTAAACCTTAAATCTGATTCCTTCCTTTTGTCTTTGCAGATGTGATCTTTGCTGTACTATTTGTTCTGTTTTGGTATTTCAACTACTCAGTCCTGCTGTCGTTCACTGGAAACCTATTAGGAGTGACACCTGTGTCAAGTATCCTCCAGCAATCAACGAAACAAGTCTGAGAGGCAATTCTAATACGATAGCTCAGCAAAGTGTTCTCTACTATAATTATTTTTCAACACACACAACACAACTTCACACTGCATACATGTCCACACATTTGGAATCAATCCCACCAATCTAGGACATTCATACTAGCGTCAATCGGACAAAGTGCAGCCAAACATTACTCAAATACATTCTCCATAAGCTCCAAGTACAACATGCAAATCATTGAAACAAGGAACAATCTCATGTGCTGTTCTGTGGCATAATGGCCAATAAACGAATCGTATATTGTTTGTATTTTAGGTCGAAAAGGAAAAAGTATTTTGAATCGATTTTTTTTTAGATTTTTTTGTTAAAGATTTGTATCAAGCGTTTAATATCGTGCACAGTTTATTGTATCATAAATGTATTTATATATTGTATAACTCCCATAGTGGATTCGTGTTAAGATAGTGAAAAGCATTCTACCATTCATGAATTGCAATGAACAAAAACATAATTTGTATGTATCGTTTTTGCATATAAAATAAAAAAAAATATTCTAATACGGCAATTTATGGTATCTTTATTGTCGATGTTTAACTGGAAACCAGAAAGTGTCGAGAAGGATATTTATATTTTCAAGGCTTGATTAACTAGTAGGAGGGTTACAATCCGCTTAGGCGAACCGTTGGATACCCCATCCCAACTGACCACTGTCAAGCTCCAAATTGCGTCAAACATCTTGGTTGTTAAATTTCAGTTTCTATTACCTTAAATTGTGTTCAAAATTTGTCAATCAACCCCTATTCAATAACATTATTTTTTTTTTATCATATTTCTTATCAGATGTGGTACACATTTATTGATTGCAGTTTTATATAAAAAAATTGTTTTTTACTTAAAAACGCCCCCAAAGGTGGGCGTGGCAAAAATTTATTCAATTGCATTAATAGCTTACGCACTTATCTGAACATTTTGTGGTGCAAGTTTTTTGGATTTAAAGCAAAATGTCAAATAAAAACCGTTTATTAGAATGCATACTAAATATGACCACGCCTACATGGAGCGGTTTTCGCTTTTTTTCCAAATTCCAAACACAATACACTTAAGCGAGGACATTGCATAACAAATTTCAACTTCCTACGACGACTTTGTTTTTCATGCTATTGAGTAAAGTGGGCTGATTTCAAAAGTCAGTGGGCGGATTTCAAAAAATTTTACACTTGTACTGCCTCGGGGCCAATCACAATACACTTAAGCGAGGATATCGATACCAAATTTCAGCTTCCTACGACAACTTTGATTTTTTATGCTTTAAGTAAAGTGGGCGTGTCAGTGGGCGGATTTCAAAAAATTTTACACTTGAACTGCTTCGGGACCTAAAAAGGGCTCTGCGAAATAAGGCCCCAATGAAATAAGACCCAAAAAAAAAAAACGATTTTTAGTAAATTTTGGGGTGTTATTTCCTTTTTTGGGGTCTTATTTCCTTTTAAAGGATGGGGTGCCGTGGCGTAGTGGTTAGTGTGTGTGCTTACTACGCCTGAGGCCTGGTTACGAATCCTGCCATTGTCACCTGAAAAAAAAAGACTTGTTCTTCTTCACGGTCCCCACCTCCGCGAGGGTTTGACAAGCCCTCCGAGAGTATTAATTGTCTTGAAAAACTTCTCAAGCTGCCGTTCGGATTCGGCAAAAAATTGTAGGTCCCTTTGTATGTAAAAGAAATCAACACACCAGCATACATTGTTGAGAAGTTGGCCCTGGTTCACCTCGAGCTGTTGCGCCACTCTATTTATTTATTTATTTATTTTTATTTCCTTTTAAAAATTGAATTTTTTCATAATGAAATAAGACCCCAAAACTTACTTAACTAACTGACTTAAGGTGGCGCTACAGTCCGGGGTGGACCTGGGCCTCAGCCAACAAGCTTCGCCAGCCAGCTCTGTCTCTAGCTAGCCGTCTCCAGTTTCGCACGCGAAGTTGGCTCCCCAACGAAGGGGTCCCCCAAAGAAGGGGACCTCCCCTTCCACTTGCGTGCGCCACCTAAGTCTCGGTGCTCCTCTACCGCGCCGTCCCCGCGGTGTGGATTCGAAAATTTTCCGAAACAAGACCCCAAAAGCAGAAAAGAAATAAGACCCCAAAACCGGTTCCCTATTTTTAATTTTTTTTAATCTAGAAGAATTTGAGTTAAAGAATAAAAAAACGCAAACAAGGTTGTGTATATGCAAGCTTTAAATGTGTATGGGGGGGCATGCTGCAACCCCCCTGCCTGCTTCTTCTTTTAGCTTCCTTATATTAGACAATATTGGGGTCTTATTTCATTATGAAATAAAGCCCCACTTTTGGGGCCTCATTTCATTATTTTTGGGGATTTATTTCTTATAACGGGTGATTTTTTAAGAGGTTGATAACTTTTTAAAAAAAAAAAAACACAAAAAATTCGAAAAAATTAATGAATTATTTGAATCGATAGTTTGAACCTTGCAATTTAATGTTTAAAGATAATTTCATGCAAATGTTGACCGCGGCTGCGTCTCAGGTAGCCCATCCGCTGAGTCCAATTTTGGCATACTCTTTCACACATATCGGCCGGTATCTCACGAATGAATGCATGGATGTTGGCTTCCAGTGCGTCAATCGAAGCGGGCTTGTCCCTATAGACATTAGCCTTGACATACCCCCACAAAAAATAATCTAATGGTGTCAAATCGCACGATCTAGGCGGCCAATTGACTGGCCCGAAACGTGAAATTAACTTGTCACCAAACTCGCCAACCATAAAATGGAAGCAGCGCGCGATGAACATTTCGAACCGAGCACGAATTTTGATAGTAAAATTCAATAATTTGCAAGCGTTGTTCATTTGTAAGACGATCCATGGTTAAATTGCAAACCAAACTGAAGCTGTTTGACAGTGACACAAGGTACTAAACACACGTCAGCTGTCAAAACCAGTGTTGCCAAAACCAAACCAGCTAAAAAATCACCCTTTATGAAATATCACTCCAAATTTGGGGCCTTATTTCATTTTCTCTTTTGGGGTCTTATTTCATTGGGGCCTTATTTCCAACAGCCCCTAAAAGAATAGGTATTAAGTTTCAAGTTCCTAGCTCAAAATTTATGGCCTAAAAACTACCGACAGACGGACGGACACAGGTAATTCGACTTACAATTCGGTCTCGATCATATGCCCTTAAGGTCTTGGGGGTCTATGGTGATTATTTCTCTATGTTACAAACTATGAATCAAACTTAATATGCCTCCTATCCTATGGGATGGGGTATAAAAAGAAGGAAAATAGCTGGCAGACAGCATTTAGAATTGGAGGATGGGCAATTATATGTCATTGGAACGAAATTTTTGTGTACAATAATAGTTTGCATGTCGGCTTACTTTGAGGAGCTGTGTGAAAAAAGTTATTCACTAAGAGGTCTTGGACTTGGTCAAGGTTACCGACAACGGCTATAAAGGAGTAGATGAGAAAAACTTTCAAGGACCAAATTAAAGATCCAATAATTTACTACAAATACAATTTTTTCCGCTACAGTAGCCATTTTCCAAATACTTAATTCTATTTTTATTTTATTTTTAGCTATTTAGCATTCAGTGATGTTGAATAATAACATTATCGAAAGCTGGAGCGGCACAACAACGACACACGGATCAATTTCTTTGCGCTGAAATATTTCCAAACGGTTATAAAAGCAGTAAATCTTATTTGTAGGAAATTTTAACTATTTGGGTTTTACCTATTCCGACACTATCTCCTTGACTTATCGCGATTTTAGTGAAGAAATTTAGAGGTTAGGGTTCACTTTTAAAGTATCCTTATCAGTTAGTCTTGTAGCTACTTTCATCTCAAAGAAACCCCTTTCTAATTTTTTTTTTAATCCTAGCACTATTAGAACCCGAGATATTAAAAAAATGTTTCGGTGCTCGGGCAAATTGGGGAAGTCACATTTTCCCACTTTTCCCGAGTAGCACAATGTGATCTTTTTTACCGAAGTTTTTATTTGAGAAACGTCTCATCATACTTAAAATTAAAAAAAAGACAAGAATCTGCGATCGTGATGTGACCAAGACACTGCAAAAAAAAGTCTTGTTGTTCGTATGAGACCACTGATTTCGTTCGTATGAGACTATGATTTATTATGCTTGGAATGAATATTTTCACTTGCACAGTTTCCTTACTTCTACAAGGTCTTCATTAATTACAAGAAAAAATTAACTTGCAGGACATGATAGGGATAACTTTCTCAAAATAGTAGGATTTACTAAGAGCACCAGATGCAGGTTGCCAACACAATCCAAAAACAAAAGTGGATTTACTAACCAGTATATATTACGAATTTCATGTTGGTAGTGCAGCTTTGTCAATAGTAATAGCAGGAATTCTCGACGCGTACAAATTTGTATTTTTGAAATAGGAAACCATTCGACTTACCTTCTTAAGCCGCAACGCTGACGATGAATATCCTTTAAACAAAGGATGTAATTTTTAAAGTGCAGTTTATTTTCAGGTATAGTTATGTACGTACTATTAATAAATGTTCTCACGTAAAATAATTATGTATTATTATTATAATAACTTTGTTTGTTTAAATCAACTCTGCTGTTCACACAATTAATTAACTCTTTCGCACAATTTTTTATCTCACTCATCCAAGCTACTGTCTATATCTAAAGATACGAACTAATGAAAAACACTAGTTTCTAGAAAAATAAAAATCATAGCATGTTCAAAATATAAGCGGCACAGCAGGATTTGAATTCACTTTCTATTCGACTTTCGCTTTTTTGGCAGCGTTAGATTCTGCGCATGCAGAAGTGGTTTCTCCTTGTACGGGCGGTTCATCTAGGCGACGTTTAACATTGGCAGTAAGTTCATTAAGGTTAGTAGATGCAGCTTTGGTGTCGCTTGGCACGTCGGCTGTTTCGTCTGAGTTTGAAAACTCTTGAGCCGCGGCAGTAGACTGGGGCGTGCTAGGTGCAGTCGATTCCCCGTTAAGCTGTTTTATACTCGCCGATAGCTCCCGATTTTTCGCGTCTATGTCTTCCATTCGTTTCTTGAGCTCGACGATTTGCATATTCAGCTCGGCGATAGTCGCTAAACTTTGATGGAGGCGTCGGGATTGATTGGTTTGCACTTGCAGCATTCGGTTCATCTAAATAATAAAATGTTTATAATTAATAGAGGGAACGCGTATCTAACAGTTATATTCTCTCTAAGCTCCTTAAAGACAGCTCATTTAGAGTTGCATGGTAGGTACGTATAACTTTTAAGCACGGTTGACAATTTTATACTTGAAGTCCAAACTGGCTTTACAGCGGGACGAAGTGTGGACAAAGCCAGAACCACGTTTTTAGATTGCGATATCTCCAGAATTAATTGTCAATAACGAATTTAAAAACTTTCTGACCGACGAAAAGGGCCGCTTTTCGTTGACTTTAGCTACTGTCTTTTAGGTCAAGGGTGCTAGATATACAGAACGTTTGATTTTGAAAAGCAACCATCAGCGATCACCAAAATTTTTAAGTATTTCGAGTTGTGAATAGATATGTCTTAAAATGCTGCGTGGAAAGGACAGCCTCAAAAAACAATTTTATTGGGAACTGTTTTGAGGCCTTGAACATGATGTTCGCAAGCTCCCGACAGACTTCATAGACGGATCCTTGATTCCCGTCTATCAAAAAGACGACTCAAGCTGCTTGCTTACTCATGATGCAAGGTCAGAAAAACATGGTGATGAACTCAAGAGGGCCTCAGAATTGAAATATCGACAGACATAATGATTGACCTCCAATCCTTGGAAAATGTATCCCAAAAGGTTTCAGGATAAGATTTACACCACGCAGTGGAGGTCTTCTCACAAAAACAAAATACTTTTCTAAACCCACCTTAGTAATTCCTTTCCTGTACTCCTGTTCGATTTTCTTAAAATACTTCATTGTGGCGCGAGCCTCCTCACAGCCTTGCTCGCCATGCAACGATGGCTGCTCCACTGGCTGCGACACCGAAGACTGAACTGTAACCTGAGTGGTTTCAATGGTTGTTTGACCTAATCCCAGCAGTAGGTTGACCTTCTGTCTCATTTGATGGCAACAGACATTCCTTGAGCTATCCGCGATCGCATTTGATCCACTTGTGCTGGCAGTGTACATTTGTGTATTTGTGTCGACGAAAGACTTTTTCAGCGAGTGCGAAATCTTTTCATCAAAATGTTCAATAGCCATTGAAGAAATATCGCGCAGCTCTTGGAGGACTTCATGGGGCCGCAGTGGTTTCGTTGTTTTCGAAATTAATCGCAGGATTCGAAAGATCTCATCCAGCACTCTGCCTGGGATAAAACAACACAAGTTCAAGTCCATGTACTTGGAGTAAGTCATCGACAACATTGAGATGCGAGTCTCAATGCAAGTAAGAATGTCTGCATGTCGAGCCAGACAGTGATTTCTGTGAATGACAACGTGCAGGTTTACAATGCGAGATGTTATTGTCGCAAGATTATACAAACCTTCTTTCAGATTCACGACGCGGTAGCAAAGCCTTGATACGTTTTAGACTGATTGTGTGCTGCTTTACCACCTTGTTGAATCCACAATTAAGTATGTGCTGGCAAATCATGTCCACTTTCTTGCAGATCTGCCCAAACCAAAAGAACAAACATACCAAAACTATTAATAAATCACATTCAACAAGAAAAGAGCAGAAGAAATAGCGAAAATAGGAAAACAAGAACACAAAGGAGCTACAAATAAAAAAAGCTCGAGAAGGATTCCCTTCTGCTGCGTACCAGACGTTTCTTGGCGACTTCTTCGTACGGCAAGTATTCGAAGATCTGGATAAGCATCACATTCGGTAAATTGAGCATATTCATGTCGATAGAATAAAATATGATTGTTATAAAATTTTTAAATAATTATGTCTGATCGAAATTTTACAGACAGCTCCGCAAAATACACAAACGAAGCAAAAGACAAATTTCGCTTGCACAGGCCAAAAGCAAAACGGCAAAAAACACTACGCCAGTATTGCCAATGCTTTGCTCGTTTAATACACTTTTACTTATGGCGTTTTCGGTTGGTCATCCGAGAGCGTCCGGGAGCATTCTGGACTTTTCTGAAACTGTTGACGGTTCCTCTTTTGGATAGAAGAGAAATTTACTTTTGGTTTTGAATCCAGAATCAAAACCACAATCACTCACACAATGGGTAAATTTCATTTGTCCCCTGTTGAATTTGTTATGCTTCAAAAAATCCGTGAAAGAAGGAATATACCAGAACTTTGGCAGAACTTGAGTGGGATTTTCGTTGTTTTTCGACATAAGATTAGTCCCGCTCAAGTCTCATAGGTTTGGGCCTATAGTCTGCAAATTGATTAGACTGCATGCCATTTTGGCATATTTGACGTAAGTAGAAATATATTTGCACCATTTTTCTTCTTAAGGTATGTCAAATATGCCAAAATGGCATGCATTCTAATCTAAGCTTTACCCTCAACACCCATTTGTTTACGTTTTTTATAAGCCTTTAAAGCTTTCACACTTCCGTGTCAGTAAGTACGTGGTAAAAGACACAACAAAAATTTACCTTACGCGATCAGCTGATGTAAAAGCTCAACTGACGAATTTGTGAACAAATTTGAGAGTATGGGAAAATTCATCAATTCCAGCTTGCGGGCAAAGATTTTACATGTGCGAACCCAACAAACCACTCGAATCTCTTTTTGTTCGCATTAAGTTCAAAACAGATGAGCAGCGCGTCTGCACGTATCACTGCTAGCAGCACTGCCTCTAAAACAGATTTTTATACAGAGTATAACAGAGTTTTATACACGTTTGTCATACGGTATTGATATATTTGACAACTGCGTGAAAAAGTAAACAAAAACTGACAATAAAACTAAGGCGGGAAAACGCACCTGCTCTGTATTGAACTTTTTGTCAGTCACCAAACCGTCAAAACTTTTAGATTTGATGGAAACAATGATGTCAGATACCTCAGAATTAATTTTTTTTTGTTTTCATTGTGGCTGCAATGAAACAAAGCACCAAATTTAGAAAAAGAGACATCGTGCAGTCATAGCAACCTGCAGTATTTGGGTTCCCCTGCCCCATAAGAGCCTGTGTAATTTATTTCGCACGAACATTTCCGCACATCTGTTTTGAGCTTTAAATTCATCCTGAAAAGATTTTCGTTCGGGGCGAAGTTTTTCGCGAATCCCAGCCGATTCACCCATCTTGGAAAAAGGTTGATGTTGTGAGGAATGTAAGAGGAAGATTCGCCAAAGTTTCGCTAAGGCACTTCCAAGGGAACGTAGTGCGAAACTATACCTACTTTAAAACTATACCTATAATTAAAATTTAAGTTTTGATTACGGATCAAGGGATCTAAGCATGGTGTAAAGCTTAGATAAGACTCAAGGCCTAAGCTTTAAGCTTTGATTAGACTGCATGCCATTTTCACATATTTGACGTACCTAAAAAGAAAAATGCAGCAAATATTTTTCTTCTTACGTCAAATATGCCAAAGTGGCATGCAGTCTAATCTAAGCAAAAGACGTTATATTACGTTTTCATTAGGGCCGAAATGAGCTCATTTTGAAATTCGAGAAAAAAGTGTTTTTATTTATAAGTTCTAATTAGCTTTGGCAGCTGCTCCAGGGACGGAGCTGGAGATCCAATGCAAAAAAAATCAATAGGGCGCCCATTTCGAATTCATCAGCATGATTTATGTATTTTTTCTTTACCAAATGCTAATGAAAATGCAGTGCAGGATTTTAATTGAGGAAACGCCTTTTGATCAATTTACAATTGATGAATGAATTAACCGTAAAAATTAAATTCCTATAACATTTTTGTTATCTCTTATGAAGTCAGCTTTCAAACGTTGGATGCATGCCGGGTAGACAAAATTACGCCAAATCGGAAAAATTGTTCTTTTACAGCCCACAAACGTCGTGGTATTTTAAAGACCAGATTTATCATAAGTTAATTGTTCGCTTATGTAGTTCCGAAAAACTTATAAATACGGGCGATTTCTTTTGTATTTAAATTAACATTTAAGCATCAGTGACATAACCAAAACGTCTAGTTCTGTCTAAACGACATTAACAACTGGTATATGTAGTTCCGAAAATTAGAGAAAGGACAATTAGATAGGACATTAGAGATAGGACAAAGCTAAATAGTTTTCATTGCCTTAATATTTAGAGCAGAAGGTCAGTAAGGATAAAGTCGAAAAATTTCGTAGTACAGAAGAGAGTACATCACTTAAAATGGCATTATGCTTTATATTAAAGAATTAAAAAAAAAAGATCTAATGGAAAAGCCTGCATTAAATGTATGTGTCGCTTGTTCTTAATAATCTTCACACATTTATACATTTTATTATGTCTAATGTCACCATAATCTACATGATAAGCTGGCTCTTTAAATTCGGGATTCCTAACGCCGTGGGCCCTGCGAAGGATCAGCTGCGACACTGACTTTTTCCATTTGTCAAATAAAAACGCTCAAAGCGATGAATTTAGTTTTGTTAGTTTTGAATTTTTCTCATTAGCAACCGAATTAAGTGCTAATGTGATGATAATGAGGTAATTTCGTAATGAGAATCAGTATGGGAAATGAGGTCGTATTTCGAAATATTTTGCGAAATGATCTCATTAGCTCTATTGAAAACATAGTATTAGATTATCAGAGGGCTTTGAGATGGCTTTTCCGTCAAAGGATAAGAGATCGGCTGAGACGATGATTTCAACACGGGAAGATCAATTCTGGGAAATGATCTTCATGATTGGGAGGGTATAATGGCCGCGCAACACCATCAATAGCGGCCCTCCATGTGGTAATAAGGCTGTCCGTTTCACGGTCAAAACTCTAATGTGTTTCGGCACGTGTTGTGGTAGGCAACGGTCGTGAAGAAAAGAAAGGAAAGAAAGACCTCCCCATGAGAGCTAAGCTGTACATCGGAATGGTGCCACGTTTCAACAAACGGTGCCACACATTCCTTTTCCTGCCATTTTCCCAAATACCCAAATCCCTAACTCAGTACCTGCTTATTACAATTCTCCACCCACGGACTCCAATAAGTCAAGAAACGTATTTATTTAAAAAGAAGAGAACAAACGCAACTTGGTAAACTTTGCACAACAAGTGGACTTTTTTTCGCCCACTTGATGAAAAATGCGATCACACCACAAGTGAAATAAAAAAGCAGCGAATGCAGTAAGGATTGGGCACCTAAATCGCGCGAATAAATCGTGCGACTTGCACACTCCGACCTCGAGTATTTTTTTTAGCATGGAGTAGTTTATTCTATTAACGCCAGAGCAGAATTTCCAAATTAAATAATTTACAGTAGCGCGTACGCCGACAAATTGGACGAGAGAAGAGTCTTCTCTGACTTATGCCTTCAGCCCAATGAATCCGTTACGTTGAAGTACACAACTGACAACTCAGTTCTTATGGGAAGCGACATACGTCAGGAAATTCTTCTATGGGCCGCTTTCCATAAGAACGTGTATATTTAACTCAGTTGTCAGTAGTGTACTTTAACGTGACTTATGCAATGGATTCATTGGGCTGAAGGCTTAATGTTTGCTGGGAACAGAGCTTTTCGCCAAAATGTCAATTTTCTTCACTTGGTATGAAAACAAACTTGTTTATCTCGTTCGAGCACATGCCTACTCTTTGACCACGGATTTCGTCAAAGGTTAGAACGAAAGCCGCGAGCGAGATAGTTCCGCGAAAAACTCTATTGACGAATTATTTTGGAGAAACACTCGGTTGGCAGAACTTAGGCAGATAGAACTATTGCTTAAAACTGTACTTTGAGTTTGACAGATTACTTTTATCTGTCAGCTGATTTTGGCTTCATAGCGTTTGTTTCTACCTTCTATTTACTTTAGAAAAAATAATAACTGCACTAAAAAAATTGTCGAAGTCGTTTTAAAATGCCAGAATTCGTACAAGGAACATGTGAAGAAATGTGTCCAGAGCAAGAAGTTAAATTGTAAGTAAATTACGAAGAGCATTGCATTCCTTGTAGTAACAGGTATGCCTCTCTAGACGAACTAAGGAACGCCTTTTGCACTTTTTTGAATTAAAATCTGGACAAAAGAATGTTCCTGGTGTCCTCGTTAAGTCATTTTCTAGATCAGCAGCGGGCATTAAGATTCCTAAGGAAAAAGATCTGCGCACAAAACGAGCGTTGGTAAAGAGTCTGGAGTACCTTCTTAAAGAGTAAGTGTGAATCCATGGCACAAAAAAACTAAAGCTATAAGTTTTTTTGAATTTTTAGTATTGTCCTGGACAAGAGAAAACCGTTTAACTATGTATACGACTTTGTTTTCGACCGATTGAGGGCCATACGGCAGGAAATTGTGATGCAGAACTACGACTCGCGTTCCATTATTAAGCTCCTGGAGCCAATGATTATGTTCCTGGCGTATAGTCGATACCGGTAAGGCAATGTCTTCATATTATTCGCTTGAAGCTGTTGGAAATTAGGTTTGAGAGTGTATTTCCGCGAAGATCCCAGCTAGGAAGTCGAGAAGGCTTCCCGGCCAGGAATGGATGTGAATGTCTCCCGAGCGGGAAAATGTTTTAGGGACGTTCTCTTATCCTGGCGTTCTGCTCCCGACCGGGAGATACTCCAATATAGCTCAACTTAGCGGTGAACTTATATTTTTCCCGACCTGGAAATATTTATAAGCCTGACGAGATTGGTGGAACTTAATTAAAAACATGAAGCGGGGTTCACAAAGTAGCCTTGGCTTTGGTTTCGCCCCGTTACGGCACGTCGGCCTTGAACCTCATTGGAGGGGAGAGCTTTTATTTGTATATTCACTATGTTTTCCAAGTATGCCACGAACATTCATATCCAACTAAACTCGTAAACGCCAGGCCGAAGCAAAGGCTGATTTGTGGTTCCCGCATTGACACACAGTATAATGCTGCTTATCATCGACGTTGCAAATTTAAAATATACGTAAATGGCTTCGTTGACTTATTATGCCTCGTCATTTATGTTAAAATTGAAAGCAATTGAATTTATTTTGTAAAGTAAATCTTCCGACTTAGTAGAATTCTTCTCCCGGCCGGAAGATCGGTAAAACTCACCAATGTCGTGACAGAATAAAATACCTTCCGTGTTCCGACTCGCAAAAATATAAATTCACCACTAAATTAAGCGAGATCCAAGAAGAGAGATTCTCCCGGCGGGGATATTGTCCCGTGCGGTGAAAGATACACTTCCGTCCCAAGCTTTTTTTCAACCTGAAGTATTCCACAGATTGTGTGAAGAGTCAATTGATAATTTCGACACGAAAATCTGTGAGCAGCACCTGCAGGAGTGCTTAAAGAGGGTGCTCTGCTGCTACGATGAAGTGAATAGTGGAGCGAATGCAGAGAACTTTAAGCTTAATGAAATCCGCAGCAGAATTTTTATCGAGTCTCTCTATCAGCTGTTCAACCTCGGCTCAATAGAACCCCTAAATAGAAGTGTTCTGCTTCCGCCAGAAATCAAGGCCGATCCGCTCTTTGCTGCAGTGCATACGATCGCGATAAGTTGTTTCCAGGGAAATTTCTACAAAGTGCTCCACGGAGTGTCCCGTCTTCCCCACATACTCTGTGCAGTTGCATCACTGAAACTGCAGGGAATAAGAAGGTAAGTGGTGACTTCTCAAACGCTTGTATCTGTTTTGTTTTTTGTCTTTTCTAGACAGGTGCTTGAGATATTCTCGACGGCCTACAGCAGTAAGCAGCTGGTTCTGCCGGTAGAATGGTTGCGAAAGCTACTTTTGTACAGCAGCAGTAGTGTATTGGTTGAAGATGTCAAGTATTTCGAGTTGGAATACTTAACAGAAAAGAAGGCCATCCGTTTTTATAAAAGTGACTTTAAAGCGGAGAACGCTGCCCTAAAACAAAAGCATGAAGAATTCGTAGAGGAAAAGTTAAAGAAAATCTATCTGCCTGAAGTTTTGTTGTTGAAAAGACTGTAAATATTGTTGAATGCATTTTTAAATGCAATACTCAGATTATTTAGTAAAATTTACAAGATTATTAAAGATTTATTTGAATTCAGTTGTTGTTTTGTTTAAAGCGACGGAAATTCGTAATGGTAAGGTAGTGCAAGAGTAAAGGTACGTTGATTGAAGTGTGGTCATAGCCCAGCAAAGAAAGGTTACGGAAAGGGGGACCCTCTCCCCGTCCAATTCGTTGGGCGTACGCAGAATTGTGGACCATTTTAGACTGAAAAGGCTGCACTGGCGCTAGAAGAGTTTCGAGTGTGTGAGTGCGCACGGTTTGTTAGCGCGTTTTATGTGACCAATCATTACTGGATTCTCGGCTTTTTTCTTTTCACTTCTGGGTCAAATTTTCCATTCTTTCCCATGACTCAGCAAAATGTTCCTTATTTTTCAAAATTAAACATTAAATAAGTTTTATTTGTTCTTATTGTCTACAGTAAATATATTCTTTCAGTTTTTGAACCAGAATATTCTTGGAGTCCATTGGAGAAGAACTTTGTAGCTGCTTCATCCATTTCTGCTTCCGTTGAATAAATCGCGTTGCACAGTGTTGTTGAAGAGCGTTGGCTGATGAAGAGAAAATGTTTGTTGCCCAATACCCAATTAGAAATTTGTGACTATACACGTGAATTTAAAAAGTCTAGTGTCACGATGCCGTCACTTTTTTTTGTTTTGTGACAATAACTTAGCAGCTACGAGATCCGAAAATGCTACGAGTTGGTAACCATTTTTTGTCAAATAAAAGACAATTTGGTCAAAATTAGGATTTCCGTAAAAATATGCCATACTTAAATGACGGAAGTATTGAAGACGTATTATAACCAAAATGTATCAGTTTTACTATATCAGTTTTACTCCACAAATTAAATGTTAGATTAGCAATTTGCTAGTTTAAAATTTTTGTATAAGTTTTATGTCGGTGCTATGCATCGGCTTTACAATTGAAAGCCTGAGTAGAATCTATTTTATATTTTCTTTGAACACCTAGATGTTTCCGCTGAGATCTTTGCGAGAAAAGCCCAATGGAAAATGTAATGTATTTCAATTTCAGTTCAACTAAATTAAAAGAAAACCGTTCTTTTATTTACTGAATTTCACTGAAGACTTGAAATGAATGTACGCCATTTTTAGCACGGAAGTTTGCTCACATTATTGATAAGACTTCAGCCAGTTGTAAATTTTAATGTCCAAAAGTCGAATGAATATAGTTTCACAAATACATTTATTTTTTTTAAAACACTTACGAGCTAAAAGATTTTGATCATCCAAAAAGTTTGTCGCCATTATGATGTGCAGTACAAAAAATACTTTTTATTTAGATCGTTTTTCGGCCAAAATTCAACGAATTTCTCATAAATTTTATGTCACTCGTATACTGCGGATATTTAAGAACACTTTTGAAACACTTCTTTTTGTCTAGAACGCATAAGTTCAATAAACAATGAAATCTTGTTAAATCACCGCGCGATTCAAGTATAAAGTCAATAGACTTTGACGATTGAAATTCCAACCAAATGGTTTTTGCTCTATTTTTCATTTTCAAAATTGGGGACATTTTCATTATGAAAACTTTTAAATCAAATTTAAACTGAAACGAAACGCAATTTACAGATTCATTTAGCTTTTATTTTTTTCGTTGGTGTAAAAGAAGAGCACGAGAAGAGCGCGGTTGAATAGATAGAGAGATGTCACAACAGGAATGAGTTCGAAAGTTTTACTAGAGGATCAAAAGGTCCTGCCAAGATCAAGGGAACATCGTAGTGGAATGGCTATCTGTGCTCAGGATTTGGAAAAACCATTTCTACGGACAGTATAACGGCAAAGACGAACCAAATACCGCTGTCAGGCAGAATGAACCATTCAACCCGGGCGAACAAGTTACCGACGAAGCCTGCAAACGATACCGCCCACCTGACCAGAATGAAGTGAAAGTAGCTGTGTCTAAGTAAAACTAGCTGTGTCTTAAGCCGCTGGAGCAGACAGCCTAGCTGCCGAACTTTTAAAATCCACTGGCGATAAGCTGATTAAGAGCATGTACCAGATTATCCGCTTGACATGGTTGGAGCAAAGCATGCGCGACGAATGGAACCTCAGCATTGTTTGCCCGATCCTGAAAAAAGGATCTGAACTGTGCCAACTACAGAGTCATCAGTCTTCTTAACGTCATATACAAGATCTTTTCTGCTTTTCTGTGTGAACGCCTGAAGCCGTTGCCAACGATCAATCATACACATATTAACAGTGCAGCTTTAGGCCAGGTAAGTCCACCATTTATCAAATATTCACACTGCGGCAGGAGATAGAACCTTGGAGATCGATCTTGGAGAAAACCCAAGAATTCCGAATTAATCGATACTCACCACTTTTTCATTGATTTCAAGGTCGCGTATGACAGCATTTATAAAGACGAGCTTTATAGCGCAATATCTAGTTTTGGCCTCCCCGCCTCACACTCATCAGTCTGTGCAGGATGACTATGGAAAACTCACGCTGTTCCGTCAAGGTCGGTAAAGACCTCACCTATACCTTTTGATGTCAAAAAAGGATTAAGGCAAGGCGACGCACTGTCATGTGACTTCTTTAACACCATACTTGAGAAAGTCGTGCAGAGCTCCGCGCCAACACCAGAGGCACAATATTCCAAAAGTCCGTTCAATTAAGCCGCGGTGTCACAAGGAACAGAAACAGCAACAGAAACAGAATTTCATACATTAGCAACGCAAAAAGCATTCAGCGAATTTAGGTTTCAGTTGCTAATGTATGAGATTCTGTTTCTGTTCCTGTTTTACGTTGCTTGTGACAACGCGGCTTTACTCGCATACGCAAACGAGATTGGCATAATTGGAAGAAAAAAAGTGTGATGTCAGTGAAGCCTTCGTGAGTATAGAGAATTTCACCTTGCTATCCTGTTTTACAATGGCGCTATCTTCATTTTTGAGACGTCAAAGTTACTGTAAGGAAAACAATTTTGCGAATTAGTCGTGGCCATACAAATGACATTCGATCCTTTTGAGTTTTGTGTCTTCAACTGTCTCCAATAGTGCTTTGTTAAATATTTTCGAGTACGTGCAGCCAGAAAGCACCCTTTTCCGGGAAACAATGCGCCTACAGTGACTGCATACAAACTCGGATCGTGTTGTATGTCTTCGCAACTTTGTTGTTTTTGCAAATTATTCAATCTTAAATCGACTAAAATTATTATCGAACACATATTTCGTAGGCACCCTACTCTTCATTAAAAACATCAGTGCTTGCTATTATTGCTAGTTCTTTGGCGTTAACAATATTTTTCTTTCGACTTAGTGTGTACTTGTAAGTGTTGCTTTGATTCGGTATGAACTTGGCTCACCACCTACCTGCAGCTTAGCACAGCAGAAAATGCACACTTTAAGAAGGTTGGGTCTACCATCCTTTTGTGAAGCTCGTAGTCATCGCCTACTGCTACCATTTGCTCAGGATCACTCCAACATTGGTAAGAGTGTCCGCATTAGTACCCGGAAATTCCAGGAGGCGCTACAATATTATGGGAAGTGTGGAAAGAAGACACACAAAGAAGTAAATCATAGCTCCGCGATGTTCCATTTTCCGTGCGGTTCCTGTCCGTTTTGATGAAGAAATTATAAATAAATAAATAGAGTGGCGCAACAGCTCGAGGTGAACCAGGGCCAACTTCTCAACAATGTATGCTGGTGTGTTTATTTCTTTTACATACAAAGGGACCTACAATTTTTTGACGAATCCGAACGGCACTTTGAGAAGTTTTTCAAGACAAATGATACTCTCGGAGGGCTTGTCAGACCCTCGCGGAGGTGGGGACCGTGAAAAAGAACAAGTCTTTTTTTTCAGGTGACGATGGCAGGATTCGAACCCAGGCCTCCGGCGTAGTAAGCACACACACTAACCACTACGCCACGGCACCCCACGTGAAGAAATTAATTCTCATAATTAAAAAAATGAGTTTGCAAGCTTTTCGTAGTAAACTCAGTACACAAACACTTAAGGCATAACTATGATAGGCTTAAGCGGGATTAATCTAATATCGAAATACAACGAAAATCCTACTCAAGTTCTGCCAAGATTGTGGTGCCCATACTAGACTTAAGCAAATGATTTTAAAGTCATGAGATTTCACTGTAAATGTCTCGAATATGACATATATCAAATTTGAAAATTATGTCACTTTTTCTTCAACTTTGGATGTTTATTTTTCCGAAACCGATTGTCCGATCTAAAGTGTGTTTAAACTTTTGAGCAATTCTTTTGTGCAATTTTTGGTATATTCCCTTCATTCACAGATCTTTTGAATCACATTTAAATTAAAATTTGTGATAAATATGACAACTAATGAACTAATGACAAGCAAAAACAAAACTTTAAGCCAAGACAAGTTAAGGACAACTTCACGAAATCGAGTAATAGGCTATTATGGTCGTTGCATACGAATCGAGTGCAATAGGATATTTCGGAAAGCTGACTTAGGGTTCAATCATAGCTATCATCGGATAGCATCATTGGAACAAATCAGTGGAACAATGTCTTCGGTTCTCTGACAAGTCGTTCATAGCAATCATTGAAAATTTCTGTCAGTGCCAACAAACAGTTACAGGCGTTTGAGGTTGGGGTTGATCAGTGAAAGGACAACTGACAGTTGAGAATAGAAAGAGAATGGAATGCTTTTCAGTGAAACGATTTTGTCGCAGAAACACAAATCAAAATCAGCTGTTCCTTGAAATCGATTTCTGTCAGTGAAATAGTAAAAGCGAGTTTACATCAAAGTTTCAAACCAATTTATGTATTTTTGTTACGGAAAAAATTCTGGAACTCATAAGCTTCATTTTGATACCAATAACAGCTGACATTGTTTGCTTAAACGTCTAAAAACATGAAAACAAATTTTTCAATGATGCAATCCGATGATAGCTATGATTAGACTCTTAAGCTCATCGAAGTCTATTATGGTTGGGCCTTTATTTTCGGGGCGATTCCAGTGAATTGTGGTGAAAACAGTCATTTTTCATCGTTAAATAAAATAAAATTGTATTTTTAATGTACTGTATATTGTGATTGTATTTTTAGTCGCTTGAAAGAGTAGCGATTTGGAAATTTGTCGTCTCGACACAACTGAAAGCTAAATTCGCTGAATGCTTTTTGCGTCGCTAATGTATGAAATTCTGTTTCTGTTTCTTGCGACAACGCGTCTTTATTGTATCGACTAATAAAGGCGTGTGCTTCTGTCGCCTTGTCTCTTGCCTTAGGCTTGGGACACACGGCACTGTCGCCGTGGCACCAAAAACGATCGGCAAAAAACGGAGCAATTTTCTGCAGCAAGCATACTCAACATACGAACAATAATTTTCCGTGCGATTCCTGTCAGTTTTGATGGAAAGTTAATTTTCATCGATAAAAAAAGAGTTGCAAGGTCTTCCCAGTAAACTCAGCACACAAACATTCGCCTGCTGTGCGATTCAAGTGAAAATGTTGTGAAAAAGCGTAATGTTAATCGTTACAAAAATAAGCACAGCATACTTTCATACCGAATCATACCGTCTCCGACACTACCTTACCTTGTACAGCAATTGAAATTTAGAACAGTACCAGTCCGTTGTGCAAAAACTTAAGACGAACAGATCTGTTTTGCGATTCCAATTGTTTTGTTTTTGTGCAGCCATTCTCATTTTTGTGCGCCATATTAAACATTTTAATACTGAAATTTAACCGGTAAGATTTAAAGCAATTTGTTAAAGAATACCTTATTTATTTACTGGAACACATTAGGCTACGATTATATCACAGTGTTTCCCTCCATACTTGTCTTAAAATTTGAGAAGATTTGCTTGATTGGCCCTTGTACAAGAGATCACCCTGAGGGGACTGTAGTGGCTTTTTGAACGCCCTCATAAAAGTAGGATATTTTAAGTTATGATTTCCATAAGCTATGCTTTGCATTAATAATTCGTATTACAGTGAAAGAAATGGACGAGCAAATGCTTTCGGATTCCTTAAACGAAGATGATGAAATAATCTTCAACCCCCAAGAGGAAATTTCTCTCTCCGACATGATTGTGTTTGAGAACGAAAATAGCTTCGATTGCGAATCCGATTTTGGCAAGCTTGATGAGGTGTGTTTTGACGAAAAACCACTTGAGCAACTTCTGGAAGGACCGAAGGCTGCTAACTGCAAATGGCCTGAAGCTGCATCAAAACAAAATCGCAGATGGAACCAAAAAGAAGTAGTAATCAAGACGCTTGAATCGCAGTTCAAAGTGGTCATGTGGGCAATGGAATCCAACGATGGAGAACCAACTTCAGCCTTAAAATGTAGTGCGAACGGCTCACCGCTTAGTCCAAAACGAGACTCTTCTGCACTGAGCAGCCAATCCGAAATGGTTTCATCTGTAGTTGCTGGTGGGAGAAAAAAGCGCCGCAATTCACCTGCAGAGCTAACTTACGGTGTAGGTACTTGCTTCGTTTGCAAAAAGTCCTTTAAGGATTATGCGCATTTGCGTAAGCATATGCATATTCATGGTCCACGAACATTCATTTGCACTGAGTGCGGAAAGTCTTTCGTGGAAAGGTCCAAGTTAAAGCGCCATCAATTGGTGCACACCGGAGAGAAGCCATTCAAATGCGAGTTCGAGGGCTGTGATAAACGCTTTTCACTGGATTTTAATTTGCGCACTCATGTGCGTACACATACTGGAGCTCGACCTTTCGCATGTCGAGTGGAAGGCTGCAATAAGTCGTTTTCCCAATCGACTAACCTAAAGTCCCACATGGCAACGCACGAAGGCAAGATCAAGGAAACTACTGAAAGCGATGTAAATCGCCGAAAAGAAACAAACAAGAAAAACGCTTAAAGGAGATTCTCCAGTTATTTTGAATTAACGATTCTTTTAGGTTGCTAGTGTTGCTAAAGAAAGTTCCTTGCGAATTAAAAACATTAAAATCACAAAAAGTCGTGTGTCTTTTTTTTTTAAACACTCGCCCAATACCTTGCTTATACCGCGGAGATTTTGTTTTTCAGCAACAACAAAGAAAATTTTTCTTCAATAGCAAAGTAATTAAAATTTAAAATTGGTAGGTATCCTCTATCAAATATCCCCAAGGACATGCAGACTGTTATTGCCAGGTCAGATGATTGCTATAAATGCATTTTCGTTATTACATAGTAGAATATTACTAGATACTAGAAAGTTCGCAGCTTGCATAAGGTCTTGAAGTGTCTGTTTACCGCCTTGGTATCCCGAATCATTTCTGCAGAGTGCGTTTCTCTGTTTTATGGCACGTTTCTGTCCACCAAGGGGTTTGTTCTATGTACCCAGTTAAGGATTAAGCATTTTTTGTTTTAAATCCTCCAGCTTGGGCATGCATGCTTAAACAAGTCTGAAACTGATTAGGTATGTGCGCATTTAGAGCTTTGATAGCTTTCTGAATGAAGGATTTTTTTTGAGGTCCAACCAAAAATGGGAAAAGACCCTTTTTATTGGGTCAAGTTTGTGCAAAAAAGTGATAACGCATACAAAGGCTTTTTTTTTTTGTTTGAAAAGTTAAAACGAAGTTCTACAGGCAGAAAGTAGGAAAATTATTTAAACACTAAACTAAAATTGAATTTTTATAATAAAATTCAAGTTTTTATAAAAATGATTGAAAAGTTGTAAAGAATGGAATACCAGCTGGTCAAAATTCCTAATAGGTGTAGGTACGAAGATTTTTTTATACCCCATCCCATAGGATAGGAGGGCCTGTTGGAGATAAGGCCCCAATGAAATAAGACCCCAAAAGAGAAAATGAAATAAGGCCCCAAATTTGGGGTGTTATTTCATAATAAAATAATACCCCAATTTCAAATATGAAATAAGGCCCCACTGCGATGAAATAAATCCCCAAAAATAATGAAATGAGGCCCCAAAAGTGGGGCTTTATTTCATAATGAAATAAGACCCCAATATTGTCTAATATAAGGAAGCTTAAAAAAGAAGCAGGCAGGGGGGCAGCATGCCCCCCATACACATTCAAAACTTGCATATAAACCTTGTTTGCGTTTTTTTATTCTTTAACTCAAATTCTACAAGATTAAAAAAAATTAAAAATGGGGAACCAGTTTTGGGGTGTTAATTCATTTCTGCTTTTGGGGTCTTATTTCATTATGAAAAAATTCAATTTTTAAAAGGAAATAAAACCCCAAAAAAGGAAATAACACCCCAAAATTTACTAAAAATCGTTGTTGTTGTTTCCTGATAATTTTTTGGGGCCTTATTTCATTTTTTTTTTTAAGGTCTTATTTGAGTGGGGCCTTATTTCGCAGAGCCGATAAGAGGCATATTAAGTTTGATTCATAGTTTGTAACATAGAAAAATAATCACCGTAGACCCCCAAAACCTTAAGTGCATCTGATCGAGACCGAATTGTAAGTCGAATGAGCCATCCGTCCGTCCGTCCGTCTGTCGGTAGTTCTTAGGCCTTAAATTTTGAGCTAGGAGCTTGAAACTTAATATCTGTTCTTTCTAGGTCCCGAAGCAGTACAAGGGTAAAAATTTTTTAAATCCACCCACTGACACGCCCACTTTACTTAATAGCATGAAAAATCAAGGTTGTCGCAGGAAGCTGAAATTTGGTATGCGATATCATCGCTTAAGTGTATTTTGATTGGCATTTGAAAAAAGCGAATACCGCCCCATTGTAGGCGTGGTCATACTTAATATGCATTCTAATAAACGATTTTTATTTGATATATTTGCTTTAAATCCAAAAAACTTGCACTATAAAATGTTCAGATATGTGCGTAAGCTATCAACTCAAGTGGTTAAATTTTCGCCACGCCCACTTTTGAAGGCGTTTTGAAGTATAAACCAAATTTTTAATATGAAAATGCAATCAACACGTGTATACCACTTCTGATAAAAAATATAAACAAAAATACGATGTTGTTGAGAAGGGGTAAATGCCACGCCCATTTCTTAAGGAGAAGATTCTTAACTGAAATTTAACAACCAATATTTATGACACAATTCAGAGCTTGACAGTGCTCAATTGGGATGGGGTATCCAACGATTCGCCTAAGCGGATTGTAACCCTCTTTGATTAACTGATTTCTTTTTTTATATTTCTAGACACTCTTTGTTTTCACATTTATTTTCATAAAGTGTACATTATTTAAGAAATATGGAAACAAAAGTCTGTAGATTTTTCGAATAATTACAAAAAAAAACGTAACAAAAACTTCTGGATGTTTTCCGCTTGGTCAAAAAATTGGCGTGTTTTTAACTAATCAGTAATTATAGATTTTATTAATATTTTTATAGTTTATTTTTTTAACATACTCTGATAACCTGAGTGTCCTCCATAATTTTTAAAACTTATTGGTTTCGACGTGGTATTGATCGTACCAATTTCTGGCACTTTTCAGAAGGAATGAAATACTATTCCTTTTGCTTACTGCTTCCTAGTGTTGATTTCCATTTGTAATGAATTGACCCTCTTATTTTCATTCCAGTTCATCCCACAAGTCCTTAAAGAGATTAAGACCTGAAGATTGACTTCAACATGGAACTACAGAAATGTTTTGATATCGAAGCCAATCTTTCATAAGACCTGGCCGTATGTTTTGGATCGTTGTCCAGGTCATTTTCCAAGATGTCCCTATGTCGATATTTTGTCATGATGCTATTGCCACAAAATATAGGACAGAGACCATATCAGGAAAAACAGCCCCACAACATTATATTTTCTTCACAATTTTTAAATCGTTTTCAGTGTAAAGCGAGGATGGTATTCTTTTCCTTTCATTTTACACTAAGCTCACAATCCGAGGAGAACGAATTCATTTTAGTTTTGCCACTCTAAAAAAAATTCCGCCATTTTTTTTACTCCTTCTGGTGGTCCGTTCAAATCTTCTATTGAATGGTTTCTGGCTCTTTGATGTTTCTAGCGACTCTTCCTGGCAGATGAAGCTCTACAATCTTCCGGGGATCGTGGGTGCACTTATTTCAACATTCTCGTCAAAAATTTGAGATTGGCAAAGGACGTGATGACAAAAGGAGTAAAATATCCACGAAAGAGCGTCGCCCTTTCAAGTGGAGCAGAGCAAGCGCCACTGATTCCACCGAATTTCTACGCACAGGTTGCGTCAGACGAAAACAAGGCAAGATCGCCCACAACAGATGCAGTGTCTCATATACCCGCTGTAATCTTGGAAAAACTTGAGGATCAGACTAAAATTAAAAAACTTCTATTTAACAAATTGAGCAAGCTCGAGTTTAAACCTTAAAATACTAACATGGAATGCAAACGGCCTTTTGAATAAAATCGAAAAACTAGAAGTACTTCTACTGGAAAATAATATTGATATTTTCCTGATTACGGAAACTCACCATAAAAAGGGTCTCGGCCCAAAATAAAAGGTCACAATGACTATCATGCACATCATCCTCCGCAAAATTCGAGAGGAGGAACTTTTTTTCCACCGGATAGCCAACGTTTTGGCCTACCGACCGACAGGAATAAAAAGCCTGACCTTGTCGATTTCTTCATCGCTAAAGGGTACTCCAAATACCTTACGCGAATGTTATTACCTTTGCTCAGACCACTCAGGAGTAATCTTGAAGGTGGGCGGAAGACTGGCGAAAATAGAAAGAGCATCTAGATTAGCTAGCGAAAACATGAACTTGGTGGACGCCTTCAGAAAGGACTTTAAGGAGGGTGTTGGCTTGAATGTGCCATTGAGAAGTCCTTTCAAGTTAAGTATGAGAATCTGTTTCTGTTCCTGTTTTACGTTGCCTGTGACAACGCGGCTTTACGGACATGTACACAGACGCACAACATATCCGCTCGAAATCGAAGAATTGATTCGCGAAAAGAGAAGAGAAGCGCGCGTAGAAGATGGCAAGGCACGAGGGCACGACTAAGCCCTCTTGAGCCACCTTTCTAACAAGCTCAAAGAAATGCTGCAAGATTATAAAAATCGTGAGACCACTGAATACCTTGAAGGCTTGTCGGTGGATAGGAGCTCAAAAGCAGTTAAGTCCATCAAGACCTATATCCACTCGGCACCAATAAAGGCAGATAGCGGCGGATGGGAGAAGCGAATTGGTTTGCCGAACATTTAGAAGAAACATGCAAGCTGTTTGACGGCTTGCCGTTATCTGAAGGCTGACGTTCAAAACTACAACGCGGAGCCTGATAGCCTTAGAATGAAAAATTTGTCGTTAGATGAACTTCGACAGACAACAAGCAAACTTAAAAAAAATAAGGCCCTGCGTTACGACCTGATCACTGGCGAAATTCTGTGAGAACTACCCAAAAAGGCGCAAGTCAAGCTTCCTTATATCACAAAATATTAAAAGTATTCGAGAAACTTCTGCTGCGATTACAACCTATAATTGCAGAAAGACGCTTGGTCCCGGATCAAAAATTCGGTTTCAGACCTAACCATTCCACAATAGATCAAGTATACAGAACAACATATGAAATTGAAAAGGCCTTAGAAGGCAACAGATATGTTGAAGTGCTTTTCTCGACGTATCGCAAGCCTTCGACAAGGTATGGCAAGAATATAAGGTATGGTTTGAAATATAAGCTACGACAAAACTTGCCGAAAGACATGTTTAGAATATTGAAAAACTATCTCGAAAACAGTCTATTTCGTGTTAGGTGTGGCACTGACTTTTTTTGTAGAATTGTAAATTGTTTAAGGATTTTTATTTGCGGAAAAATGAATTCTACACTTTCTGACTTCCTTTAGGTATCAAATTTAATGCCTTTAAGGTATTGAAAAAAATACGACAAAAAGTTGTTTTGTGCAAAGAGTTTTTCGGCTCAGTGAGCTATCAAACTCTTTTCGGATTCTGATAGCTTCCCATGCGATTCGGCTGAGGAGCTATCAGAATACAGATATGCACACTAGTGCTTTTTAGTGGTCTCGACAGATATGCACATTAGTGCTTTTTTTCGGCCAAATATTAAGAGATAGAGGACTTAGAAATTTGCTTACAAATTATGACGCTTCATTAATTACAGGTTCTCTGACTTGATTTTCCGTCCTTTTGCCATCCAACAAACCATTTTTTTTCCCCAGTGACAGTGGCTGACAGCCATCACTGCATCTGCATCTCTGATTTGACTCAATTTGAACGAAAGTTTGAGTTATCGATTGAGCGGGTATCTGCGTTGCTTTGCATATCCTGCAGTGTAGTCTGAAACATAATTTTCTCTTTGTTGTCCTATAACAAATCTACTGACAACAACGTGAGACTGTTTTATTGGCGCCCAACGTGGGGTAATTATATTCGTGCACAATTTTTGTATGTATGTAGTATTGTATAGTAACTTTAACCAAAGTAAGGTAAAGTCCAAATTTTTTTTCTATGCTTTCACAACTGACGTTTAGTTGTTTTTGAAAAACAAAAATGCTGTAAGGGGAAATGATTTTAAGAATCTACTGGGGATATAGGGAACTTTTTAAAATTGCAGGAAAAATAAAATGATCTCGACATAATTGTGAAATAATAAATTTTCCAACGGTAATTACAATTTTACCCGCATTTAACTCAAGTACATATTATGTACGTGTTTTCAAAAATGTTGTTCTACGAAAAAAAAAAATTAAAAAACCCGCAACTTTTGTTTTGTTCAACTTTTTTAATAGACTTAGTTAGTAGAGCATACCTTTGCAATTTTACTTTGGTATAACTTATTTTAAGACTTTATTAGATACTTAAAATAAGGCAAACGCTACTGGAGTGATGATGCTTAATATAACTATTCGTATGTTGCCGCCAGTTATTTTTGGGCTATCGTTTTTCCGTTTAGAATGAAATGGAATCGCGTGCTCTTCCTTTGGATTCAAACCACCGTCAAATGCTTTTTCTGTTGGCTCATTTATAGAATTCTGGACTATTGTTTCCAATATCAGGTCATCATTATCTGGATCGGGTTCCGACAAATGTTCCCTTCCAATACTTTTTTTTACTATTCGGCCGTTTAAAGGCTGAGCTGGTCGAAAGTTATGAGTAATCCGTTCACCGTTATGATCGTAGATTTGTCTAAATTTATCGATCTGAAAAAATGAACAGGATTTAACTACATTTTATTCTATAGCGTTAGTAATCTTGCTTTTTGCAATTGTTCAGTTAAAATTATAAAAGTTATATAAAATAAGTTACAAAATCATCGAAATTTCGAAGAACAAGGACCGAAAGAGAGCAATTTTCGCTTCTAGCTACATGAGAAATTGTCCATGGCATTGTCAGTTTTCAGTTAATTACTTTATAAACGTGATAAACAAAAAAAAAAAACCCAAAATCTTAAAAAAATAAAAGAAAAATAGTTAAAGTAAATTTGATTTTATTTCTCCTTAAATTAGATTTTAATAAAAAATAATACATTGTATTATTACTTAAACAACTGATAATTTACATGAATAATACTTTTATAAAGTTCCTCACTTCGTCTTACTTTATAATCAAATTTAATTTAATTAAGAATAAAACTATAAAACAAAGTCGAAAACAAGGTAAAGCTTGCCGATGTTAAGGCGGAACTGGAGCTCCTTTCAAAATAAAAACGTTTGGTATGCGCTGGTTTACTTGTGCCTTCGATAACATCACTATCGACATCATCGTCAATGGCATTTTGAAGAACTGGCACGTTTCTCGATATAATTCTATTGTTAAGTGGTTGAATTGGTCGGAAATTGTGTGTAAGGGGCTCACCAGCATGATTGTAAATGTGACGGAATTTTTCAATCTAGAAATCAAAATAATAATAAAAACAAAATAAAATTTAAATCAACGGAAATAAAATAAAAAGGAAAAAAAATAGTACGAAATAAATTTTTACGTTAAATAGATAAAATATAAAAAAAAATTCAATATTAGACAGAAGAATTTTAAAACGGTCTATTGCAAAATTTGATAAAATCGGAAAAACAGCGAAACAGCTAGTGGCTTGCTTTAAACTGCTAGAAATCATGAATGTAGAAAAAATTGTTGAAAACCCCGAAATATAAGTTGAATTGTAAAAAAAATTGCTGAAAACCCCGAGATATATGTTGAATTGTAAAAAAATTGCTGAAAACCCCGAAATTGCCGAGAAAAGTTAACCATCATAAGAGGTTCTAGCCTTCAAGCTGTTAGGTCAAAGGCTAATCTCGTTCGAAAAAAAAATTAATATAAGGTTCGACTTTACCCCTTGCGTTTTAGATTACCTGTGCTCGTGAAATCATTACAGGCTGTTCAAAATCAATCCACATGACCTCTTCGCTACACGGCGGTGTCGTCAATGAACCGATGTATGTGAAGTACTCATTATAGTTAGTGTTTACAAGTTCACTTAACGACGGGGCAGTTACAAAGGGAACATGATGATCTGGTTTCTGTAGTGAGTTCAACAGGAACGCCAAATCTGAGTAGTTTGGATTGTCCTCTTCTTGAAGCTGTAAAACAAAAGCAGATTAAGCTTCCGACTTTTTTTTTCACCTTTGTAATATTTTTTGATGTCTTACGGAATAGAAAAACGCTAGAACTGCAACACCGTCACTATGCCCGACCGCACTGCTAAAGCTGTCATAATTTGCATTGTAAAAGACTACGTGCAGTTCGGCTGGAAAGCTTTGATTGTTAATTCGGTCCTCACTGCCGTAGGTGTCGTTGTCGCCCCAATGAAAGTGCAATTGAGCATATCGAAATGTACCATTTAAAGGTCCGCCACTGATGGTTGGCTCCTCGTTTTCATAATTTAACTGTACAAGAACTACGGTGGGAGGTAAGGATAATTAGAAAGCCCATAAAATGGTTTTTGTTTTTCAAGTGAGCAAAATCTACCTGTATGACCATTGTTTACAATATCACCGCCAATAGGTTTCTCATCGAATCCTTCGAGTATCAGGTCATTGAATACACTTTCCTGTACATCGACAAGATTTATATTGATAGGACTTTGAAACTTTCCACTGCAGCCGTTGTATTGTTCACCCCAGTGATCGGGTCCTGAAAACAATAATTTTAGACCATCTTATTGAAAAAAAAGTTCAAAAAGTTTAACTTACCCATTGTACCATCGTAGGAGAAATCTTGGGCATCTGTTGATTTAAGGCCTGTAAAGATAAACCAAAAGTTTAAAGTTAAATTTAATTTTATTTTAGTATATATTCATAAGTTTTTAAATGAAAAATCGCGCAACCATCTCGCAATCACTTACAGTACCTACTTAGCATACTTTATTAGGTTATGTCATCAAAATCCTCTCCTACAACAACAGAGAGCAGACTATCAAATCTGAATCCTGTCTCAGACCTATTTGGATAGTTTTCAATGCAGATCCTCTGGTAGAGACTAATAAACCTTTACTGGACACATTTAGCTTAGAGCGTAAAGTGCTGTCAGATTTTTTACTTGGCGATGGAGCTTAACGCTCGACGGCATATCATAAAGTTTTCTAAATCGAGTGGTATTTGTTAACCATTATACTAGCCTCATCTGACAAATAGGTATTTTTTTTCTTCTTGGGTACATGCCATATTCTCGACGTAATAATAATTTTGAAAATAGCTTGAAAATAGCTTTTATTGGCGACATTTAACTATAGATCAAGTCCTCTCTTTTGACATTGATTTTTGGGTCTACAAACGAAACAAATCTATTGAGAAAATATCAGTGCACTGCACATTGAAAATGTTCTTTAGGCAGATAAACCCTTTTTCTGAACTGCTTTTCACTTTTGGGTCGGATTATCATGAAAAACTGAGAAAATCCCTTAATCTGGCAACACTTAAACTAGAGATTAAAACTTTCGAAAAGCCATTGGGGATTGCCCTTATCCAAAAAATATATGTATCTACCAAAGAAAAAGTGTCTTCCAAATAGTATAAATAGGATTAATGCCTTCAGCCCAATGAATCCGATGCATCCGTCACGTTGAAGTACGCAGTTGACAACTGAATTAAATCTATACGTTCTTATGGGACGTAACTAGTAAAATAACTAGATATTCAACTTCGGACATGTAAAAGCTTTGCCCACAAGCTGAAATTGATGAATTTACCCATTCTCCGACATTTGTTTACAAATGTGAGTAAATTCATGAATTCGTCATTTCCATGCAATATCGTTTTGCAGCTTTTACATCAGCTGATCGCGTAAGGTAAATTGTTGTTGTATCTTCTTACACGTATTCACCGACACGGAAATTAAAAGCTTTAAAATAGCTTCAAAGGCTTTATAAAAAACGTAAACAAATGGGTGTTGGAGGGTAAGAGGGACGCAAGTTGAATATCTAGTTATTCAGTAATTTGTGGTTTGCATGTGGCCGAGTTCAGATTAACTCTCCCGAAATCGGGGGAGAGCTCGGCTTTCGTGTTGAGAACTGACCGAGAATTACTCTTTTATTTCCAATCTTACGTCTCGGGTACTGTTTCAGTACTATAGGTTCGCCCTGAGAGAAGAAAGAAAAAACAAAGTAAAACATGCAAAATCGAATCAGATCAAATCTTTTGATAGAAAAAATAAATCTTGAAAAAATCAATAAAAAACGCTAATAGAGCTGTAACATTTTTGATAGCTGTGCATTGTGATTTGACAGTTTCGGAGTGCAAAGCGCCATTTTGCGTTCGATTGAAACTTGAACTTTCGGAGTTGTACTGACTTCTGATAATCAAGTGAAACTGATCGCATTGAAAAGTGATATTGCATTTGGGTGGAAGGGGGCACTAAGGCTAGTTTAAAGAGTAGAAAGTCAATATAAAGACAGATGCAGAAAAAATAGGAACAACTTTGAGCCAGGTGTCCACTTGTGTAAAAACTTATAGTATGCCACAATTAATAATTTTTTGTAGGTTCATTGTCGACGGAAGTCTTATGGTGTATTCTTCCAAATAATACTCGGTGATCACGACAATTCTAGCGTGGTGTATACTCGGTTTCATTGTGTATAGAACGACAAATACCGCACCGGTGCAGTCATCACGTTAAGTGTCAAATTGGTTTGACTTCATTTTGTTTACTTTTTTCATTTCGTAGCGTGATTTTGTTGGCGCGGTTTTTTCTACTTTTTACTTAAAATGAATTTCGTAACTCGGTAAATCTTAAATTGGATTTCATTAAATTTTGGTCGCGTTGTAAAAAATCACGAATGAAAATTGAGTTGAGACGTCACTTCACATACACATAATTTGGAGTTCAAAAGAACATTTACATGAACACGATTCCGTTCAGGTGCACGAGAAAAAGAAACAATTTTTTTTCTGCATTCCACACCAGTTTCACGATTCGGTGTTGAAAAGAATACGCCATTAGATTAATGGCCGGCTAAAAAAGCATTAGTATACAACACTTCGCTTCGAGCAGAATAAACAGCTTTAAACTGTTTTCAAAACTTAAAATGATTCCTCAAGTTTTGTAAAAAAATTTCAAGATGTTTATTTTAACTGCTCGAAGAGGATTGTTGTACTTTCTTTCACTATAGTAAAGTGAAGTGCTGAGCCATACTTGGGCAACTTATGCACATAAAATTATAAATTCTGTGAGTTTGATAGGCGATAGTCATAATATTGGGCATAATTAATAAAAAATAATTATTCTTTCTTCCTTCCTATAGTTACTTTTACTTTACAATGCTCAGACAAGTCCGGCATTGGAATACTTTTTCATGTTTAAAGCTCTTTTTAGAGAGCCATTAAAAAGCTATTCCTTTGATCCTGAGTTAACTACTAAACTCCAATGTCCAACTACAATCACACCATCATAGAGGTCTTGCTGACTTAAGTTTACTATAAATATTAAAAAAGGCAAATTTTGGGAAGAATAAAGAAATTGAAAATTAATTAAAAATAATATATTTTTACAACCGGCTGTAAAATACAGTAGTTACTATGTGTGCTTAATTTACCTACAATATAATACCTTTATAGTTCCTTATTTTAAATGCAATTAAATCTAGGAGTATATATTATCTACTCTCGGATAATTTTTTCACACATAAATTGAATGAACCATTTTATTTTTGAGAAATTTCCACTAAGAAAAGTCAAGTCATTCCATATAATAGTTTAATGATGATACATACTCGTATTCCGGGAAATCACAGTGAGCTACTGCATAAATCTTTGAAGCGAACGTACGCTAACTAGTTGCCGCATACACGTAATTTAGACGTGCTTTTGTGTTACGATGTCAAACTTGCCATAAATGTTACGTTGACCTGTTTTTTGGCAATGGAAATGGTAATAAGATTTTGTGCCTCACTTTAAGACCCAAATAAAGTCGTTAAGAATCTTAGTGCGAAGCGAGACTATAATATGACTGGCAGTCTCAAATCAATAGAGAAAACAAAATTTATCGCTGTGCGATGTTTACAGAATCGACCTTTTTTTTTATTAGAACGCATTAAGCAGCTTGGAAATGTTACACTTTTTGACATTAAATATTATGTGCGATCACTTACTTCAAGTGATTAGCATCTTCAGGGAATCTACAAAACAACCCAAGTGCCTGTGATTTAATGCGTATACAATTAAATTAAAAGTTTATTCCAGCACAACAGACGAAGGTGAGACACATACATTTTGTTTTGTCATTATCGAAATTGTTATGGAAGGGACATAAGACGGAAACGGGTTGCTAAAAAACTGATTGATAATAGCGCGAAAATCGTTATTTGTTCTATACAGTAGTTTTTACACCTCATCCCATAGGATAGGAGGCATATTAAATGTCACATTTTGTAACACGGTGAAATAATAATGGTAGACCCCAAGACCTTAATACCATATTTCCACCGGACACTAATCCGCGATCAATATAAATCTTCATTAAATCCTCTACAAATTACGCGATTAATCATACAAATTTAAATCCCCCCGGCAAGCGATTAAAAATAAATCCCCTCATTTATTTAATCTCATTCACCCTTTTCACGACCACTTTCAACCTTTTTTGAACAGCTTTCTAACAGTTTAAGAATCGAAAAAGGACATTAAAACTGTCCACGTAAGACAGATCTGTCGAAATTACGATTCCAATTGGGATGTTTTGCAGCGAAAATCTTTTTTTACTTACTCACTTACTTAAGGTGGCGCTACAGTCCGGGGTGGACCTGGTCCTCAGCCAACAAGCTTCGCCAGCCAGCTCTGTCTCGAGCTTGCCGTCTCCAGTTTCGCACGCGAAGTTGGCTGAGGTCCCCTTCCACTTGCGTGCGCCGGGGCGTTGGTGTCCATCCGCTCTAGATGACCCAGCCATCGTAGACGTTGTGTTTTGACTCTTTTGGCTAGGTCGGTATCGCTGTACAGCCCGTACAGTTCGATGTTATATCTCCTCCTCCACTCTCCGTCTATGCAGACGGGACCGTAAATCGTCCGAAGAATTTTTCTCTCGAAGCAGCCGAAAGTATTTTCATCCGCCTTTGACAGGGTCCATGCTTCTGCACCGTAAAGCAGGACTGGGATGATGGGGGTCTTATACAGGGACACTTTAGTTGCTCGAGAGAGGGCTTTGCTACTCAATTGCCTCCTTAGCCCAAAGAAACAGCGATTGGCAAGAGTTATCCTTCGTTTGATTTCAGCGCTGGTGTCATTGTCTGAATTTATAGCGGAACCCAGGTAGACAAAGTCCCTAACTACCTCAAAATTATAGCTGTCGATGGTAATGTTTTGTCCAAGACGTCGATGTTGGGTGTCTTTTCTTGATGACAGCATATACTTGGTTTTGCCCTCATTGACTGCTAAACCCATATTCGCCGCTTCCGTCCCAATACTCACGAAGGCTTCACTGACATCACGCTTTGTTCTACCGATTATGTCAATGTCGTCTGCGTATGCGAGTAGTTGAACGGACTTTTGAAAGATTGTACCTCTGGTGTTGGCGCGAGAGTTCTGCACAATTCTCTCAAGTATGATGTTAAAGAAGTCGCATGACAGCGCGTCGCCTTGTCTAAATCCTTTTTTGACATCAAAGGGGTCGGTGAGGTCTTTGCCGACCTTGACGGAACAGCGTGAGTTTTCCATCGTCATCCTGCACAGACTGACGAGTTTGGCAGGGATGCCAAAACTAGACATTGCGCTATATAGCTCGTCTCTATAGATGCTGTCATACGCGGCCTTGAAATCGATGAAGAGGTTGTGTGTATCGATTTGGAATTCCTGGGTTTTCTCCAAGATCTGCCGCAGTGTGAATATTTGATCGATGGTGGACTTTCCTGGCCTAAAGCCACACTGATATGTGCCTATCAGATTGTTGACAAACGGCTTCAGGCGTTCACGCAGTACAGCAGAAAAGATCTTGTATGCGATGTTAAGAAGACTTATGCCTCTATAGTTGGCACAACTCAGAGGGTCTCCTTTCTTCAGGATCGGGCAAACAATGCTGAGGTTCAATTCGTCGGGCATGCTTTCTTCCGACCATATCTTGCAGATGAGCTGGTGCATGCACCTAACCAGCTCATCGCCAGCGGATTTAAAAAGTTCGGCAGCTAGGCCGTCTGCTTTGTTGCACTTGAGCTTAGACACAGCTACTTTCACCTCCTCCAGGTCGGGTGGGTGGTATCGGTCGTATGCTTCGTCGGTAACGTCTTCGCCCGGGTTGAATGGTTCGTTCTGCCTGACAGCGGTATTTGGATCGTCCTCGCCGTTATACAGTCTGCAGAAGTGGTCTTTCCAAATCTTCAGTACCGACTGCGATTCTACAACGATGTTCCCTTGGTGGTCCTTACAGGCTTCAATTCGAAGTTTATACCCTTGGCAGGACCTTTTGATCCTTTGGTAAAACTTTCTAGCCTCATTCCTGTTGTAACATCTCTCTATCTTTTTAACCGCGCGCTTCTCGTGCTCTCTCTTTTTCCTTCGGAGAAGCCGGTGTTCCTCTCTGCTTCTCTGCTCGTAGAGCTCGCGAGCAGCTCTAGTCCTTCTGTGCAGCGCCGCTTTGTATGCTTCCTGTTTAGCTGCATGTGCTTGCCGGCATTCATCGTCAAACCAGGGGTTTCGTTGTGGTGGCCGTGTGAAACCCAGCACTTCAGAGGCGGCGTCTCTGATGGCATTTTGGCAATGTTGCCACTGGCTATCAATACTTGATGCTGGCTGCATAGGAGTTCGTAGAAAGTTTTGAGAGACTCGGTTGGAGAAGGACCTGGCGATCTCTTGCGATTGTAGTCGGCCGACGTCAAACTTCCTCACAGTATTTCCATTACTTGGCGCTGGTCGGGATATCCGCAGCCGTACCTTGGCTACAACAAGGTAGTGATCCGAGTCAATGTTGGCCCCTCAGAAAGTTCGGACATCCATGATACTGGAGGAGTGCCTTGCTTCGATCGCAGTCTGGTTGACGGTTGATTGATCGGGAGATCTTCATGTCCCCATGAAAATCTTTTTTTGCTCGTGGAAAATTACACCGCCGCTCTCTTTTGAGAGCCGAAAAGACAAAAAAAAAATGCTCATGTCAAATTAATTCTATATTTGTCCGCTAGGGATTTATTTTTTAGGGAAACCGCTTTGGGATTTATTTTTAATCGTCTTCCGCTAAGCCTCGTACTAGCATATAATATATACCATATAATTTATAGCAAATATAAAGGCATATGATCGTGATCGAATTCAGAATCGAATAAGCCATGTCCGTCCGTCCGTCTGTCTGTATGTCACACGTTTTTAGGGCTTACATTTTGAGCTAGGAAGCTGAAATTTGGTGCATAAGTTCATTGTTTGAAGTAAGGATGAAAAATGAAAAATGGTTGTAGACGTAATGGCAGACTATAATTCTCCTTGGGATAGGTCCTTATGCGCATTTGGATGCGGGCGTAATTTGACTTAAGGTTAGTTCTGATTACTCTACGGAAAAGGGACAACCTGTGTGATTCTGAATAAGCATTCGAGAGCAATGTTATAACTGGGCTAGGGATAGGGCACAAGTAATAACATGATAGAAACTAGCGACGAACTTAGGCAAACGTCAACGTCCGCCATGAGTCGAATGTCGAAGTAGAACTGAACTGAAGAACATCGAAACACTACTCATGTCATATGCCTGAGCCGAAAAAAAAATTTCCTGGTTACGGCCTTGGTTGGGTTGAAGTGGCTGTTGGGTCCGAAGAACCAAAATCACTTAGACCTATGTAGGTCCATTGTGATACCATGTAGATCTGGAAATATTTCCTACTCGTTGGACCGTTTCGAGCTACTAATGAATCTCGAAGAGAAGTTTTTGGGTCAGTTGTAATAAGATCATTACAGAAGAAAGCTCCAAGGTGAAGATTACGGTTCTTAGAGAGAGCGGTGCATGCGCAGAGGGGGTGGAGCGTGGTCTCTGCTTCCTCCTCATCCCTGCAACTCCTGCAAAAGTCGTTAGATTAGAATAGACACCAAGCCTTGTCGCTTGCCTATCAAACAGTGTTCTGTAACACCGATTGTATCACTCTTGTGCGATCTGTTAAAATCTATCAAACTCCTAAAGCGTTTAAGATCTAGCTTAGGCCGAATCGGTTTCGTTACTAGACAGGTACTACCACTTGTCCATTTGACATTTGTTCTTTCTATTGCATCCAGTTTTATCATGAGCTTGTATGTCGAAATTGGAATGCCTAAGGCCTTTATCAGGCGAATTTGAGAGAGTAGTTCTAAGTCGGACGCGTTTGTCAGCCTGGAATGTCACTATGCCCGGCAACCAGCAAAGTTGAATGTTGAACTGCTCATCTCAACATTTGAACTGACATCTCCTTTAGAGACAAACGGCAGTCTAAGGATACTTTAGAGTTTAAAGAAACCGATTCCAGGCACTTGATGGCCGCCTGGGTGTCAGAAAATATACGTATATCCTTGGATTGGCAGCTGTTTGCTGCTTTACTTTTAAACGTAGTAGAACGTTAACTCATAACTTTTCAAAATGTTCAAATCGAAAATCGTTTATATTTTTCCATCCGACGTTAGGTTAGGTTAGGTTAGGTTGATGGATGCCCTTTTGACAATAGTCACGGCTTCACTTAGACCAGCAGTTGGGTTCATTGTGTCCATTGGGAACCTTCTTAATACCTGGAACGAAAACAGAAATAGACCGCTGTTAGAAGCTCAGAGTTCCGCCCTCTTGGACCCATCCGGATTTGTATACAAATCTTAAGAGGTCCTTTAGATCTACATTATCTAGATCTTCGAGCTCGTTGAAGAAGTAACTGCCGAGGATACTACGCCTGATGCTGCTTAGGGCTGGGCATTTGCAGAGCAGGTGACGAACAGATTCAATTTCTTCAACGTCCCTGCAGCTTCTGCTTCTAATCGTTATGCGGTATGCCTAGCCGCTCAGCGTGTAGACCCACAGCGCAGTGCCCCGTGAGGATTCCCGTAAGTACTTGGATGTTCCTGCGGGCTAGTCCGATCAAAAATAGTGATCTCCTTTTGCTTACCGCTGGCCATAGCTCCCTTGTGTGTCTGCACGTATCAAGTTCTGTCCAACGTAGGTTGGTTCTACTCAAGGATTCAGTTTCTATCCTACGTGCTATCGAACTCAGCGGGATTTTTATAGATTTGAGGGCTAGAGATGCATTCATTACAGACCCATATTTCGCAAGCTAGTCCGCTTCTTTATTTCCCGGTGAATCGGTGTGACTTCGCACCCAACACACAGTTACAGTCTTGCCAAGTGAAAACTCGTCCAAAATTTCCCTGTATAGTTTCACAGCCCTTGACTTTACCACGTCTGATTCCAAGGCTTTGATTGCCGCTTGGCTATCAGAGTATATGGCAATGGTCTTGTTTGCGGAGCCGTGTTTCTTCAATTCGGAGGCAGCTTGGATTATGGCTGCCAGCTCCGCCTAAAAAATGCCACAGAAGATGCCCGCACCGGTTCCGACGTCCATCTTAGAACCGTCGGTATATACGGCGATCTCGTCATCTCCTGTAATGGTCTTATCTTCCCATTCACCTCTTTCAGGTACTCTGGTAGCGAATCTCCTGTTGAAGGCGAATGTCATAGGGAGGTAATCCGTGACTGGGGTATCTGTGGAGGCAGCCCATTGAGTTTCCACAGAGGCGTGTTTATAAGATCTTGAGGACCACAGTCCGGATTCCCTTAGGCGAACAGCTGTTTTAGCTGCCTTGCTGCTGCAGTATATGTCCAAGGGGGTGAGGTTGAGTAGTACCTCCAGTGCCGCGGTGGGTGTGGTCCTTAGGGACCCTGTTATACCCATGCAGGCTGCCCTTTGAACTTTGGTGAGGTTAGAGAGATGACACTTTCTTTCCGTAGCCTTCTACCATACAACTGCACCGTAAGTTAAGATGGGTCTTACAACCGCTATATACATCCAGTGTACCATGTTTGGTTGCAGTGCTTCCGAACGTTCTGCGGTAGGCGTATAATGCCACGTATGCCCGCTTGACAAGATCTTCTATATTATCCCTCCAGCTGAGTTTGGAGTCTAATGTGGTATCTTACCGATTTGGATAACGGTAACTCCACTCCCCCCATTCTTGGGTTGCTGAAGGATGGAACTGCCCTTTTCCTTGTAAACAACACATCTTCCGTCTTAGAGGGGTTTATTCCCAGTCCTCGACCCTCAACCCATTTTCCAACAATGCGGAGTGCGTAGCTGAGTCAGTCACTGAGGATTGATGGGAGTTTACCTGGGATCAGGATTGCTACATTGTCTGCGTATGCGCTCACAATGAAGCCTTCGCTCTCCAGGGTTTTTAGCAATTCGTCCATTACCAGGGTCCATATGAGCGGAGATAGGACACCTCCCTGCGGTGTTCCTCTGCTGGCGTTTCGTCTGCTGCATACTTCGCCTAGGTAGCAGTTTATCTTTCGTGTGCTTAACATGAGCCCGATCCAGTCGCATAGACTCCTATCTAGGTGGGCGTTTCTGAAGCTGCGCAATATCGCGTCTGCCTCAATGTTATTAAACGCCCCCTCTATGTCTAGAAAGGCACCCAAAGTGTACTCCTTGTGTTCCAAGGATTTTTCTACTACTGTTACAACTCTATGTAGTGCAGTGTCAACCGATCTGCTTCTCATGTACGCATGCTGTGCGCCATCCGACGTTACACGGTCCTCAGTCTAGAGGCACATAGGAAGAGTTAGTGTGAGGTTATTGTACACCTTATTTTTATTTTCATTTTCTCCTTATTTATTGCCTTCGCTTGAGAATGTAATCACTTTCTTATCCTAAGAAAGTGAAAGTTATCCTTATCCATCTTAATTGCGGAAGGAACCATTTTTCTTATAACCCTGCCGAAAACCATCTTAGAATAAACCGTTCCATAGAAGGAACCGTTTCGTAACCCTGTCTCATATCATCTTCAGGCATCTTCTATCTTCTTATCGATGGAATCATGCATCTTCTATCCTCCATGTCCTCCATGTGGAAGGTATTGCGTTCGTGACCCTGCTTATTATCATCTCCCATGCGGAAGGAATCGTTCATCTTAAGTAACTTCATCGCATTGCAAATGCATATCGGTTGAAGTTTGAGTTCATTCCAAACCTGAGGGAGAAGAAGTTCACATGCAAGGTATAATGAAATACAATCAACGCCAACATTCCAACCGATTTCCAAGTAATAAAAACTGCTTATATTAATATATTTTTTCCGACTTCAATTAGACCCAATTTAATTATGCAATATTTTCTAATCATCATATTACAGCATGTTTACTATTATTTATCTGCGGGATGAGCACGCTTTTACATGATTGCTCCACTGAATTGGCGAATTAAATTTGCTAACAAAAAACCAATTACGTCGCACTGCGGTGTGGATGTGGAGTTAATCACATGAAGGAATGTGATCCAACTCAGACCTCAGGTAATTGCGCACAAATATCTGCCATTCAATTTTCCCACAGTTGGAACAACTATCCGGTGTCCAAGCTCAATGTATACACACCTAACATAAGCCTTAGTTATCCTAGTGTCGCCAAGTTAACTGTAACCATTCAATTAATCTAAAAATCAATTGTCTCATAAAAAGGTTTCTGGTTTCAGTGTTACACTTTTGGTCACACTTCCGCATTTACAGTCTGTTTATGAATTAACCTAACGACAGTTATTATTCTTTAAGTATTATGGCAAATACCACCTAATCGGATGACATTTAGTCATATGTGTCAAATTTATAAGTACACCTTTCTCGACTTGGTACAATTTCTGTTAATCATAATAAAAAACGATACGTTATTTTTCCCGCAGCATGATGTCATGTGTCTCATAATGTATACATGTATTTTTCTTGTGACACATCGAATTCTATTAAATCTTGTCATCTGGTTTAATAATCGTGACAATTTGAGAGTTCTTACCAATTACCACAATGAGTGTGACATGTCTCGCGGCCAAATTTCACAAACAAACAGTCCGACGACTCGAAGAAAGAAAGCCACACTCTAAAAATAAATTGAGCGGCGAGCTATTTTTATAGGTTCGATTGCAAATTTTATTTGAATAATCAATCAAAGCGCTACACCCTCTTGCGTCCTTCACTTACTGCATGCCCGTCAAAGTCTAGATTAAGTTAGTTTTCGTACTTTTTGTATTATAGGTACGTGGCTGTCATGAAGTTTAAATATTTGACTTCATCGTTGCTCGTGCTAACTTTTAAATTGATGTCGGCACGGTTGGGAGGGTGTTGAGTTCGGAACCACTTGTTAGAAGGCAGTTTAATAATTTCCATAACAAGCTGACAACAATAATAATTATGGTTATTGATTAATGCGACTTCAGATTTTCGGGCGAGTGAACACATTCATACTGTCAAGTTGGACATCAGGGAGTCCAATATTGTAATGAATCGGAACGATTTTATGAGATTTTAATTAGTCGTGTTAATTCGATTGAAGTGGCAGTTTGTTATGTGTTAATTGAGTAATTAAATTATATCGCTCGGTTTATATTCGATTTTGGTTGCTCGAAACTCCCGTAGGCAAATTCTGGAGCAACGTGAATAATTGAAAATGCCATTGAGGTTAATTCGGTTCGATAAAAACGTAATTTAGTGGTTTATAGCTTTCTGTGTCTACTGTACTGACTAAATTTTGGATTGATCATGTTGTATTATCTATATGTAATATTCTAAGAGGACCTTTTAGGAAAATTGCTTCCTTTTGATCCGTGCTCTATATATTTAACATTTATGATGAGCATGTGCCTTAGTTTTGTTCCTGGACCAGCTTCTCAGCACAGCTATGTATTCCTTACTCACAGTACGAGTAGAGCTCCCATGAAAAACAGTCGGTACTGAGGATCCGGAAAAATTATTTCTGCAGACTGTACAACGGCGAAGACGAACTGAATTCCGCTATCTGGCAGAATGAACCATTTAACCCGGGCGATAAGCTGGTTAGGAGCATGCACCAGCTCATCTACAAGATATGGTTGGAGGAAAGCATGTCCGACGAATGGGAACCTCAGTATTGTTTGTCCGATTCTCAAGGAAGGAGACCCTCTGTATTGTGGCAACTCCAGGGTTATTAGTCTTCTTAACAGATCATATAAGATCTTTTCTGCTATACTGTGTGAGCGCTTAACGCCTTTTTACACGAATCTGATAGGTTATATAGAGCTATATAGAGCGATGTCTAGTTTTCCAACTCGTCAGTCTGTGCTCCTGCCATGACGCTGTTCTGTTAAGGTCGGTAAAGACCTCACCGAACCCTTTGATGTTAAATAAGTTAGTAAGTGCAAGAGTTATTTTCTTTAAATACAACCAAACCCAGGCCTGCTACTTACCGAAATCCTCGGAACACTGACTAGGAGGTTTTTCTCAGGGAAATAGGCCTAAGCAAAACGAAGTTACATGAGCATCAAACTACAACTACGAATGACGTCGATGCCCTCGCCACAGAGTTATCTAGGACTCTACACAATGCATTCGACAAAGCGTGTCCTTTACGCACCATTCGTAACAGTAGAAAATCACCACAGTGGTGGACAATAGACCTACTTGTAATTAGGAGGAAAACTAGGTCACTCCTCAATCGGGCTAAGGCCAGCAATAGGCCAGAGGACTTGGAGTTGTACAAATCAAGCCAACGGAATTTCAAAAGTGCCGTCAGCAGTGCTAAACGCAGGTCCTGGCGCACTTTCAGAGCAAGCATTGAAAGTACAACAGAGTCAGCCCGTCTAAGGAAAATCCTATCTAAAGAACCAGCGATTCCAAGCTATCTAAAAACCTCTAACGGCTTGTGGACGCAATCCTGTACGGAAACTCTTGAGCTTCTAATGGAAACACATTTTCCAGGCTGCCAACTCATCGAGACTCACAGCCAGGAAAAAACTAATCCTGTAACTGAAACTACAATTCCAGACATAGTAACGGAAACTTAGCTAAACTGGGCAATTGACTCTTTTCATTTTTACAAGTCACCCGGCTGTGGTGGACTGTGATATCCAATTATTTTATCTGTACTTAAAAAACTATTTAGCCGCTGCCTACAACTTGGAAATATTCCCAAAGTATGGAGAGAGGTCAAAGTCATCTTCATTCCAAAAGCAGGGAAATCGAGCCACACGACTGCCAAGCACTTTAGGCCCATCAGCCTATCATCCTTTATGCTAAAAACTTTAGAAAAACTAATGGATAAGCACATTCGCACTCAAACTGACCCTAAATTGATATCAGCAGCCCAACACGCTTACATTAAAGGTAAGGGCGTTGAAACAGCGCTGCACAAAGTAGTCAGCGTGATTGAGAAGTCACTTCAGGATAAGGAATATAGGAGGGTACCTTTAATAATGTTAAGACCTGTGCAATCAAACGAAATTTAGAAAATCTAAACGTTGACCAAGCCCTTATTAATCTGATTATAAATCTGCTTAAAAATAGGGTGATCAATGCATCCATGGGCGATAGTGTTGTTAAGGTGACTGCCTCCAGAAGTACCCCACAAGGAGGAGTCATCTCACCACTTCTATGGGTACTGGTAGTCAATGAGATACTTATAAGACTGGGCGTAGGAGGGATTCACGTGGTGGCTTATGCCGATGACCTTGTTTTAATGGTCAAAGGAAAATTCCTACCCACCATCAGCGAACTATTAGAGAAGGCTCTAGAGAAACTTAGCTTGTGGGCAAAGCAGTGCCGTTTGGGTGTTAACCCACAAAAAACCGTTCTCGTGCTGTTCACAAACAAAAGAAATATACCGCAATTCCCTCTACCGACGATTGAGGGAACCTGTCTTCAACTCTCCGATAGAGCATGCTACTTAGGGGTGATTCTTGACAGAAAACTAAGCTGGAAACTCAATGTTGAGGAAAGAGTAAGGAAAGCCTCAACCGCATTCTATACTTGCAGTCGCATTTTCGGGAAAAATTGGGGTCCCAGACCCAAAATTGTCCTTTGGATGTACACTGCAATTGTTAGACCTATTTTGACGTATGGGTGTTTAGTCTGGTGGCAAGCAGCTGGAAAAAACACGAACCTAGGCTACATGACAAACAATAATACAGAGAGCTGCATGTATTGGTACGACATCAGCTATGAGAACGACACCAACCTCAGGGCTGGAGGCAATTCTCAATATGCTACCCCTCGACCTCTATATGCAAGAATCTGCTGCCAAAAGCGCCTTGAGGCTCTGTCACGAGGCTGGATCCCAAGCTCATTTGGTCATGCGCAGATTCTTCACAGCGTTATAGGAACCGACACCTCCTCCGGCTACCTTACCCTCTACCTCGACTTCGAAAAGCCTTTTACCTGCATGTTTCCTAGTAGGGATGAGTGGGAATCGGGGGAACCGTTAAGAAATTTAGCGATAGCCATATACACAGATGGGTCAAAAATGAGCATAGGCACGGGTGCAGGTCTCTACTCTGAGAACCCACTTATAGAAAAATCAAAAAAATTGCCCAATTCTTGCAGCGTCTACCAAGCGGAGGTCCTTGCAGTCAAGGAGGCAGCCAGCCAACTGTCAATAAGGGCAATACCACAGGATGATATTACCATATTTATAGACAGCCAGGCAGCTATAAAGGCAATAGCTGCGACTGAAATCAAATCCGAACTTGTAAAGTGCTGTCGCAAAGAGCTAATTGGCTAACAGCACAATGTAAGACTCTGCTGGGTTCCTGGCCACAGGAACTTTCGTGGCAATGAAAAAGCCGATGAGCTTGCACGACATGGATCAACATTGGATGGACTGTGACATTGGACTGTGACCTTAGAAGGCGGGTGGAAAACAAGATTCGGATGAAAGCAAATTCAAGATGGACATCCTTGTCCACCTGTGAAATCTCAAGATAAATGTGGCCTAAATACGATAAGTCCCGAACTAACGCGCTCATCAAGAGCAACAGGAAGACTCAGTCGTTACTAGTAGGTATACCTACTGGCCACAATCTTTTGAGACACCATGCTATGAAACTAAATCTCGACAATGACGACATCTGCAGAGGATGTGGCGATACGGATTGCTGCGAGGACACACCTCACTTTCTGTGCGACCGTCCCAGTCTAAGTCAGTTGAGAAAAAGAACTTTAGGAAGCTACTTCTTCCACGACATGTCAGAACTTTCAAACGCACCACTAATATCTCTTTCCTGGTATGTTAAATCAACAAGCTGGCTCCAGGAACTCAACACGGCGTAAGAAGGAAGCAGGACATCCACACAACTAGGATTATCCCCCATTGGGTATCACAATGGGTCTAAATAGACCTAAGTGCGATGAGGCGCGGGTCACCTCGCTCCATCAGCCCAACAACCTAACCTAACCTACCCGACCCTATATACCGTGCAACACCAAACCTTAAAGTTTTTTGTCCCGAATTCATATATTACTTGCATTAGGCCACGCCCCCAAAAGTGGGCCTGGGCTAAAAATTAAAATCAATTAATTGTAATTTCGTTAGAATCTTGACAAAATGCGTTAAAACCAAAAATTATTTCGGAAAAAATCATTTTTTTGCTAAAAACGCCCCCTTAAAATGGACAGAGCTTAAAACTTTGTGTGTAACAAACTTAGCAAATGGTAATAAAAAATAAATAAATAGAGTAGCGCAACAGCTCAAGGTGAACCAGGGCCAACTTCTCAACAATGTATGCTGGTGTGTTAATTTCTTTACATACAAGCAAATAGTATTATGTATCTTTACTATTTGTCATATATTTTTTTTTCGATTTGGAGTGAACTTTCCGAGAAATCGGCTTTTTAAAGATTTAACATATCAAAAATGGGCATGGTCGATATTTTGGGGGTCCGATTTTTGCAATGCTGAATCAAGCTTAAACTAAGATCTGTTAATCCCGTAACAAAGCGATTCTGGAGTTAACTCAGCGAGCAGTTTCAGTTCAGTGCAGAGTTAACTCCGTCAACAAAGTTGTCAAAATCTTCGACTCTCGAAATTATTGACTCTCCCAGCTCTCATTTCACATAGAATAACACAGGAAAAGAAGTTCGAGCTATTCTCAAATGTTATTTTTCACAGAAACGCGCAAATCAACTGACATTCCACGCAGAAAAAACATTCAAAAAAGTTCAAACTGTTTTCTCCAGAGATGATCCGAGATTAACTCACCAAATTTGGTGAGTTAAGGCCAGATTAACCCCAGATCTTAGTTCACTGAAAAACTCATTTCTGGGATTAATCTCAGTTTAACTCGTAAAGTCGGTTGATCTCGCTCTGAAAAACTGGCCCTTAGAGGTAATGGGCGTCCTAGCTCAATTTTAACGGCCTAAAAACTTCACACATAGGGACAGGACAGACGGACACCATAGACAGCTATAGCTTTGAGGTAGTTAGGGACTCTGTCTAGATGAATTCAGCTATAAATTCAGACAATAATGACATGAGTGCTGAATTTAGACGAAGGATAACTCTTGCCAATCGCTGTTTCTTTGGGATAAGGAGGCAATTGAATTGAGAAGCAAAGCCCTCCCTCGAGCAACTTAAATGCATTACGTCCCTGTCAAAGGCCGATGAGAACGCTTAAGGGTGTTTCGAGAGGAAAATCCTTCGGTTGATTAATGGACCGAGGAGGAGAGTCGAGGAGGAGATTGAACTTCTCGGGCTGTACAGTAACACCGACCTAGCCAGAACAGTAACCAAGTACTGCGATGGCTGGGTCATCCGAAGGGATGAACACCAACGCCCAGGGCATAGATTATGATCATGAGAAAGCCTTTTCAAAACCTGAAAGTCATTTTGTGACTGCGGATGTACCGTAACCATTTTCAACACCACCATGAGTAGAGAATACTAGGCGTTTTTTTTAAGATCGTAAGCCCTGTAGGCATAATCCACGGTGGGTTTTGATTGCACAAGATGAGTTTAAAATTTTTAAAAAGGATCCCGAAACATAGTGTTCGAATTCTAAAATAGATTAGATATATCTTCACTGTTGTTATTAATATCGCTCTCTTCTGCGCTGCAGTAATTGCTATTAAGCAAAATAACCTGACATTTTTGCAGAAACAATTATAATAACAGCCTTTTTACAAACGCAAAAAATGTATGAAGAAGCTTTTCCGGAACAAGTGGAATATACGTTTAAAATTGGTTTCCAACGTTTGCCTCTAAATGACCATCCCCAATCATATAGAGTAGATTATTATCATTGTTTGGAGAGCCTTCCTGGGGCCATTATGGCTCTAATTGGTACATACCAGAGGGAAGACTAAACAAAAAAGGTCTGATACCTATATATTTGCAACCAAGACAATGCACTCTTTAGTTTAAACCTACTTTGAAGTGTAGTACCTTTTTTTAAATTAGGGGGAAAGCGGGAGACTTGAGCCAATTTTTGTTAAATCGTGGATAAAATCTTTTCTCTGTTCATCTCACCTGCATGACATGTTCATCACCATATTTTAAAAAAAAAAATAAGGGTTTTCTGCCCAGAGCAAATTTTATGAAAATAGATTTTTGGCTCAAGTCTCCCGTACTACTTGGAGACTTCAACACACTCTTGGGGAGACTTGAATATATACGATTTCAACTACCAAAACAATGAAATAAGTAACTGAAACAGTTTGGTTTTCCATAGAATAATAATTGTGTATATTACCTTTGATATTATACCGTTATGTTGACACTTTTCAAAATTGAGATATGAAATATATATTGAAATATGCAACCAGAATTTTAAACTAAAAAAAATAAATAGAGTAGCGCAACAGCTCGAGGTGAACCAGGGCCAACTTCTCAACAATGTATGCTGGTGTGTTAATTTCTTTACATACAAGGGGACCTACAATTTTTTGCCGAATCCGAACGGCACTTTGAGAAGTTTTTCAAGACAAATGATACTCTCGGAGGGCTTGTCAGACCCTCGCGGAGGTGGGGGCCGTGAAAAAGAACAAGTCTTTTTTTTTAGATGACGATGGCAGGATTCGAAACCAGACCTCCGGCGTAGTAAGCACACACACTAACCACTACGCCACGGCACCGCAATTTTAAACTGGTATTTATTAAATAGAATATTGGATGAAGAAAATAGACCTATTCACGTTTTTATTTATCGTGCGAAACAAAAGTTTTGCGAAAAAAAAACTTTTGTTTCGCACGAACTTAAAAAGTAAATTTTTTTTTTTACTTTTGTACCACAAAATCACTTTTCTCTGTCCTGCACCCAAACTTATCTGTCGATTTCCATTTTTTTATGTTAGAGGTGTTTGTGCCTATAGCTTGCCCTTTGACTTGCAAGATTTGTGCGAAAATGAGTTAAAATAACTCGGAGTGGTTCAAGTCTCCCGCTTTCCCCCTACTTAACACTACTTCCCACGGCTGAAAGAAAAAGCTGCCAGACTTTGCAATTTTACATCGCGACTTCGATTATGTGCGACTGCAAGTGATCAATTTCTAAATTCACCCATTCAATTCGATTTTCGATAATGCCATCTCTGAGAAAGTCACTTTAAATTTCATGTCATGCGTCTTATCGAGTTTTATGTCAAAATACTCATAAAGAGACTTTCTGATTTAAAGCTTCTTGATATGATCTCTTTTTGTTTTGAAAGCTAATGGATTTTGTTAAATTACACATAAATTAATGACCTTAGGTCCAGCACACCACTTAATCTGGTACTTTAAGTTTCGCCGATCTGATTTGACACCTCAACTTTACTATTCTCACTTTACTCGATTCAGCCACTTGTGTTAAATAAGATCAGTTAATTTCTAGCAGCACGTCTCTCCAATAAAACTTAGAGGTATGTCTAAATTTTAAAATGTAAATTTCATTTTAATTACTGCCCCGCTAATAATTTGACCAATTAATGTTCACTGATTGAAATATTGATCGACCATTATTATTGCGCTGTGCATATGGAAGGTGGTGATTAACATATCTAATTCATAAACTAGAACACCTTCAACTTTTTAATAAGTAGCAGAATTTTCCATACTCACACTAGACTCACCCTAGAGCAATTAAATTAATTTTTGCAATTAACTAAAAAGGGTTGGTTAAGTATTTCACATTCTTTCGATTGATTGCAACTTCCTTAATAAACAGCAAGATTAGACCACATCATTATCAAATGGCATCGATTTTGTAGCTAATGAATTCAAATGTCTACTTTTCTGCAATAAAAAATTAAGTATTAAACTCTAGACTTTACTACTGCAAGATGCATTTTAGTATTGAAAAAAGAAATCAATACACCAAACGTCATATAATCGAATGAAAGACTCGTTATCGAAATGTGCTACAATTCTCAAGCTAATTTCCGATTGCATTTCGCAAAACGTCACTTGAATTTCTAATCGAGGATGAATGTCGTTGTCGAGATAATGACTAGAGGGTAATTATTTTTATTTCTTTTATTAAATAAGGTCTTGCAACAAAAACATGTGGCGAAGAAAACAGTACCCATGTCACTTTTTAATGAAATGATTGCTCGAAAATAGTTTTAAAGTAGCAGGTTTTCTGATGCACTAACAAGGTTTGTATATTTTATAGAGCTCTTAATAACTTCTTTATTGAAATCTGCCATTATTGTAAAAAAAAAAAAAAACAGAATACAATTCGAGTGAATTGAAAATTGCACAAAAAATGACACAAAACTTAATGAAAGTTTGGGTAGAATACATAATTTGGAAATAATTTTCGAATTGTAATTTGGAAGTCGATAAACAACTCAAAGCTTAAAACACTAGAACAAGCATAACTTTTTCAATGTAAACCATAGAAGTAAGGTGACGGTATAAAGAAGAGGTTGTATGGAATGTCAAATGTAAAGTTTTATTAGGTTCACAGAAATGACGAACTTTTACAATCATTAAATATATCAGTTGGGCCTGAGGCAACGTTTTTTTTTTGTGAAATTTTAGTAAGCACTTTTGTTGTTGACACCTATAAAAGTTTGCCAGTTAACAATATATGGTTTATGAAGTCGTTACATTTTATTCAACGACTTTTTTTATAAAATTAATGGCAAATAATGTTTGAGCTAACGTTTGTATTTTTGTAGTTTAAAAAAAATTCAATACCAGCAACTGTTGCTTGTAAAATCTAAGTACATACTAAAATATCAGTCGGTCCATTTTATGGTTAAATTTAACTAATTATGGTAGTCTCTACTTCAGGTGAGTTACTTACTTTATGTTATGCATTTACTTACATTACATTACTTCTGTTAATCAGTTTCACAATAGCTTTAAGCTATTTTTTTGTGGAGAAATAAATATGAGTTTGTTTTTATTCTTCAGGTTTCGCGTTCAAAATTAGGAAATTTGATGCATTCTACGATTCGAATTTGAATTGACAAAATGGCCTAGCTGTTTCGAGACGTTTGAAAAGGCTGACTAAATCAGCCATGTAGGTATTCGACCATGCTAGCAACATACATATTTTACATCTCATCTATTCACACATTCTTGTTTAGAAATAAACGCGTATAAAAAGTATAATAATAAAAGTAAATAATAAAAAGTAAATCATTTTTAGATGCCCTTGTGACCTGTAGAACTCAAAGAGCCTTCAGCAAGAGACTTTCATAGATGCGAACACTTTTCGCAGACTTAAGAAACTAGTGACTCCAGCAACGTAAGCCAGGGCTAAATTTACTACCGCCCTCTTAAAAAAAAAACCTCAATGTACGCGGGAGATCCAGATTTGGATCCCGAGTTTCTCCATCCACATCAGTGTCGCTTTAGGCTAGGATAATTCAGGACGCTTTGGGCTGTTTCACGGTTAAAATTTGATTCCGTCAGTATAAATGGACAGTTAGCAGGAGGTAAAATAGCGACACCGACCTAGCTTTCATAGTCAGAGTACAACAACTGTAATGGTAGGGTCATCCAGCGCTGACGAACTCTAATGCTCCAGCCCGGAAAGTTTCCAAGTCAGTCTCAGAGAAAAAAAAACTTACAGACACATATCAGCTCAGAAGACATATCGACTGAGCTCTCACAACCATGCGTGCTGTGCGCGTTTCAGGTGTTCTTCATGGAGGGGACCTACAACTTTTTAGCCAATTTCGAACGGCGAATTGAGATGTCTCTCATGGCAAATGATACTCTCGGAGGGTTTGTCAGACCCTCGCGGAGGTAGGAGCGGGAAAAAAAATTTTTATTGCACCCGTTGTGACTCGTGAGTCGAACCCGGGACTTCTTGCACTGTAGTCCGACGCACTAACCACTCCACTTTGGTGATCACAAGTCGTCCTCAGAGGGACGGCACAAAAGTGGATGGAGACCTCAGCGCTCAGCCGAGTCGCGGGCAAAACTGGGAACAGATAGCAAGAGACAGAGCTAGTTAGCTTATGCTCAAGTCCACCACGGACCCCAGATTGTAGCCGCACTTAAAGTAAGACAATGACTTGTGGGTTAACTCTTCTGCAGGTAAATATGACATTTGGTGGGAAAATAAGAGCAGTGAATGAAGAGAATTTAATCAGGAAAAGAAATTAAAACAAAATATACTAATGTATAAAACGGACCTACGCAGTCCATCACACCACTTACATCAAAAAATTCAAAGAGTCTAGCGATTGAAAGAACACAATTTATTGGTCAAGAATTTTAAGAAAAGCTAGTGGCTATAGCAGAGCAATATTTCTTTAGCAGCTTTTCAGATGACGCCTTAAATAGGAATCTTGCAGAAAATAGATGGTGTTATAGGGATAATAGAAAATAACCTATGTATATAAACCATCATGTATTAAAGAAGTTATAGCTCAGCTAAAAAATGGCTTGAGGGTAAAACAGTCACTAAGCGGTAGGCTAGAAGCGGAAAGGTGCTTGGACCAAATCATTTGTCAGGCTCGATTCTCCTTATAAGGCATATGTCGCTGCCACCACGCCTTTCGTGATCGTGTGCGGTTTTAAGAGTAAAATGTTTCAGCTCTCTCCAAGTCTTCCCCAGCTTACTGAATTCATACTTCACAATTCTACGCCATGTGCTACGAGGTCAGCCAACTCTTCTGCCACCTTGAGTTAACGTAGATTAGATTAGATTGTTTTTCGGGCGAGTCTTCCTGGGGCTCTTCTGGCACTGCGGTCTCTTCAAAGGAGCCTATTGTGCCTTCCCTGATGAAATCCTGGAGCCATCTTTTTACTCCGGACGCAGTGAGGAAGACAAGGATCTTTTCTGGAGGTATATCGGCTAGGTTTGCCGAAAGGATAATTTCTTCGACGAGGATATTTTTCCTCAGACGCAAGAAGGTCGGACATTACATGATTATGTGTAGAGAGGACTCATCGCTGTCCAGACAAAGTCTGCATGTGGCGTCCGGTAAAAGGCCAATGCGATGGAGATGTTTTTATACCCCATCCCATAGGATAGGAAGTATATTAAGTTTGATTCATAGTTTGTAACATAGAGAAATAATCACCGTAGACCCCCAAAACCTTAAGGACATATGGTCGAGACCGAATTGTAAGTCGAATGAGCCATGTCCGTCCGTCCGTCCGTCTGTCGGTAGTTTTAAGGCCTTAAATTTTGAGCTAGGAACTTGAAATTTGAAATCTGTATCTAGGTCCCGCCCACTGAAACGCCCGCTTTACTTATTAGCATGAAAAATCAAAATTGTTGTAGGAGGCTGAAATTTGGTATGCGATACCCTCGCTTAAGTGTATTGTGATTGGCATTTAAAAAAAAGGCGAAGACCGCCCCCTTGTATGCGTGGTCTTACTTAATATGCATTCTAATAAACGGTTTTTATTTGATATATTTGCCTTAAATCCAAAAAGCTTGAATGAATAAATTTTCGCCACGCCCACTTTTGGGGGCGTTTTTAATATGAAAATGGAATCAACACGTGTATACCACTTCTGATAAAAAATATAAACAAAAATACGACGTTATTGAGAAGGTGTGGATGCCACGCCCCTTTCTTAGGGAGAAGATTCTTAACTGAAATTTAAAAACCAATATTTATGACAGAATTCGGAGCTTGACAGTGGTCAATTGGGATGGGGTATCCAACGATTCGCCTTAGCGGATTGTAATCCTTCCACTAGTTTCAACTTGCAATGGCCCCTGAAAATTCCCGTGAGGATTTTTAAATTAGCCCTATCAAGGCTGATCCGGGTATTAGGCCTCCTCGGAGAGAATGTGGAAAAGAAATTTTTGGAACAATGCTGTCCAGGTGTGCTAAGACCTCGTTAGGTTTTTTATAGAGTCTTAAAGAGTTTTTTAACGACTCCACAGAATGGTTCAGGCCCTATGAGTAGTAAAGTTGCCCCGACTTTAGCGATCGAGCTAATTCGTTGCCCTAAAAACCACTGTGGGCTGGAATGCAGTTAAGGATGATTAAGTAAGATTTTGAGTTAACGTACGTATTCCATTCCTTATGGACCTTACAATTTGATGTATTCCTGATTCATTCTTCGACTGTCGTATAAAACTTTTGAATGGCAGTGACAGCAGTGTGAAACTTAACCAATGTCCACTGGTGTAGACTTGCCAACTTGAATAGAGGCTGCTTGTGTATCAAACGTCACCCAACATATTGACCTCTAAGAAAAGGCGATTGGCATTACAGAAATCCACAAACGTTTCCCCTAAACAAAGCTTTTCATAACATGTTTGAACCCCTCGTTGCCACTTCTTAACTTAACGTGGAAGTTTCCTCGAAGATATTTTTCTTGGGCATTGAGTCCCTAACAGGACCTGTGCCCAGACTTCCAGGTTCCACGTGCAATTGGTTTTATGAGCAGTCCCATATAATTTATTCGCGGTTAGAATGTAACCGCATTTTACTTAGCTTAGTCCCATTTTGTCTATCCCGAATCTCATAAACTCCTTTTTGAGTTCGAGCAATCTGCCATTGAGGCCAATTTGTAACAGAGTCGAGGAGCGTCTTCACGGTCTAGAAAAGACTCTTTGCTCGGATAAATAATGGCATTAAAAGTCATTACCATTCTTTTCATCATTCCTTGTCGAACAAGACCGTTGGATCTAGCGTCGTAAGAGGAAACCGAACCTAATGACGGTATTGCAGGTGCTTTCATTGGAAGTAGCCTGCCAAACGCGATTACTATACAGAAACTTGAACTACTTCCTAAGGAAACTTAGTCGTAGTCTTACAAAGATTGGGAGGTTTTTTTAGTGAGTAAGAATTTCACACTATTATGAGCACGCGCGTTCGATTCTCATAGTGCCTATGAAGGTTTTTACCTAACCACGGGAAAAAAAATCCTTGTCCGAGGATTAGGAAAAAAGGCTCAAACAAGATTTTATCAAAAGTATCCATTGTGTAAACATAATCCGCAAATAACGTAAGGGAGGGCAAATCTTACAAGCAGTCAATAAAAATATCAACGAACTCTGTGTTCTTCCAAAAAATGGGGATGGAGTTTAAGGAAACCATCGCCGTGTCTTCATGCTCCAGCTTGGAAGACTTCAAATTCGAATTTGAAGGTTCGAGGTGAAACCAAAATTTTTTAAATATTGCTCTAAATACAAAAATGCATGGGTTTTTTGAGAACTTAATATGTATTTGAATTTGGAACATACATTGCCGAAAATTGCTGGTTAAAGCAAAATGCTGTACAATTGTACTTGAGTTGAGTTTCAAGAGGGAGTTGAAACTTGAAGTAAAAAAATGTGAGTTTATTATACATACTTCCAACGAACATTTAAGTTATCTTCATCCGATGACAGAGGGGCCAACTTCTAAGCTACTTAAAATAATAGCCGCCTCAAGACAGTGCTGTGAAATTGTTTCTAATTATATGTGTTTTTATCATTAGCATCCATTAGTCGTAATTATCATATGTAGATGTATGTATACCCATCTATGTATGTACAGGGCAGCCTAGACAAAAGCCCTCATTACAAATTGGTTTGTTCGCTAAAGATGCAATTTTGTATCCACCACTCAAACGTACCTACATAAAATAGAGTTCAAGTTCCCAGAACGAGGTGTGGATTTTTTTCCAAGCTTTTCTCATCCAGTTCAATTATCGCGAATGTAGCGAAGCCACGTTAATTTATTATGTGTGTAGAGGGTGACAGACAATCCATAGCTTGATGCGGAAATTTACAACGAGACGATTCGGATAAACGAAAGTGTCATGGCACAGGCGTCTTAATTGGAAAAGTAATTACTCGCGCATTCAATCGATTGTACAGAGTGGTTAACCTGACCAATGGACGACCAAGTGGTCGCCATTAATTAGACCGTTTAGTGCAATTATTGATTGCCTAAATAAATGATAGCCAGAGCCGTCCGCATCCATCTGATGATAGGAATTTTACCCAAGTATAAAATTCTTTCTTTAGTGAATCATTTCAATTAGTAGAACTGTCCTTGCGGATGTTAACGATGTCTCATAGCGTGGCTTTTAAATTCCATCAAGGACTTTCGAAAATTATTCCGGAACCCGTAATAATTGTATTCCTAAGTGGATCATAGCAATAAATACAAAATAATTAAGCGAACCGACACCAAGCAAGTAAAGGTATAGAAATCCGCGCTCCCAGATGACCACAACGTCGGTCGGTCGCACGGGCGGGCGTGGTGAATTCGAGATACTATCGCGAAAGTTTCTTAAAGCCGGCTTATGTGCGGTCGGTGCTTTGGATAAATAGACTCAAATGGTAATGTACCTACTTACTCTGATGGCTGGGTATCGATAGTTTTTGTTGTTGTTGAGCCGTAAGTACACGGTTTGCATTTCAATGGCCATCATGTATAGATACGTGATTAGATGGCTTTAGATATGGTAATGATCTCACCAACATTCAAGTTTAACAGCATCATGTAAAGAAGTCCACCGCATCTATACCTTGCCATAATATTGAGGTTCAAGGCGGAATTAGGTCGACCTAAATCGACTTGAAGTTGAGCGTGTGGGTAAGCTGTTAAGTGATATTATTGTAATTACTGACATGCACCTCCACCCACTTAAGGGAACACATTAAGCTCGCAACGGTGTTAAGGTGGACATGCGAAATTAATCGTGGCTGAAATGCAGTGTGAAATTAGTCGAATAGACCTAACGGTGTATACATATTATAACATAAATAGACATACCATGGGAAAATATACAGACTTTTTAATTGCCTAGCCCCTAGCGCTTACATAAAGGCTTCCGTACAGAAAAATTTTGAAATGAAGAGAATATAAGCCATGTCGTTTGGGGACTATCTTTGATTTCGATCAATGTTTTAATATTTTATGGGATCATAGCTTAAATCATGGATCATAGATGTAATTATGGATTATATATTTTGCACTTTGCTTAATTAATAAAGCAAATTATCATTATTTAATAGCCATAGCTCATAGTTACAGCAAGGTATAATTATTTAGTTGGTAATCAAGTACCTGTGCTCTGTATTTATAGACACAGACGCAGAAACACCCTCTTTTCAAAAATTTACAATTTTTTAGATAAACACCTTTTTTTAGATGAAAAAATTACTTTATACAAAACCTTCACACAAAAAAAAAATAGTAACAAGAATTTTATACTTTGGCCCAACAATTTTCGTAGGTTAAAATGAACCCAAGAACTTTTAATTGTTGGTTCAAGAATGAAAGTGTTAACTTTGAACAAGAACTTATATTCTTGATTCAAAAATGCAAAATGTCAAAACAGAAATGTAAAAATGTTACCTAAAAAATGCGTTGTTGGTGTTGCAAAGATTTTAAAATTTATTCCTGCTGCAATCCTTATCGTAACTGTTGCCAGTGGCTATTGCTTTTAAAAAAAATCTTTGCCCTGGCTGAGATTCGAACCTGGCCACCTGGGCCATTCGTCTGATTGTCAAACTGCACTCCACTAGGCTTATTCGTTGTGAAGTAAAACAGTGCAAAAGCGTCATGTTAAATAACAAAGTTTAAAAAAAAGTTAAAAGAAAGTATGTATTTCTAAACGTATATAATTCTTAACTAAATTCAAACCCTCTTTTTATATCGATTTTTATACATGTATCCTCTCTGTTATTAAACTGGATGTTGGTATAATCGTGCCGTCTAGAATTAGTGAATTATAAATTTTTATTGCATACTTTTTACTGTCAGTGAACATTTTATGATAAACTAGCTGACCAGGCGTACTTCGTCCCGCCCAAATTCGTAAACGAGATGGAAATTATGGGTTGGGGTACAAACCCACAAGCCCGAAAAGACAAAAATTTTAAATACGGAATTATATTATCTTAAAAGTGAAATAAAAATCGCTTGGGGTTTTTCACAATCCTTTATGTTAAAGGACTAATTTCGTGAGATCTTATACACGTATTTTCGGGATTATAGACCCTTGAAATTTTGATTTTTCGCTATTTTAGATTTTCCACATTTTTGCATTTGTTGGCTTTCGGCTTAAGGAATTATGTTTTTTGAGATTCGTTTCGACTTCTAAAATAGTGATTCCAAACATATCTAAACATCCTGCCGTATCCTTCGTATCGAAATCACGCTTCTTTAGATACCATTTTTTAAGGAATCCCGAAAAAGTATGTGCAGCATACAACGCTCACAGCATACGTGATTATAGTGATGAGAGGTTTGCACCGGCTCAAGTCAAGCTGTTGCGCTCTTGATTTGATACTAAAAAGTGGAACATCGTATTCAACTAAAAATAATACTAATTTGCTTTTGAACTCCCATTCAACACGCAAATTTAGAATTTTTAGATTTTCTTTTTTTCGATTCTTTCCAATTTCTTTCTCTTTCCTAACTCAATTTGGACAAAACAAAAGAAGGATAATCAAAAGTACCTGGTGCTGCCGTTATCGAGTCTTGGCGAGACTTATTTACGGCTTTGGCTGTATACCCTCCTTATAGGGGTATTTTTGGGTGTTTTAAGGGTAAAGCCCCGACTTCTCGAGAAAACAAAAACCCCAAAATTCGTGATCAGCGACCCAAAACTGAAGTAATTGTTATAACAACACGGATAAACATCTAAATGTTTTTTTAATAGAGTTGGTCGAATTTCGAGTTGTAGTGGGCTTGTCTTCGGACAGATTCAAATAATTTTCTAACTTTGTAACTTATCTTTACTCTCAGCCCAACTACCAAATTTAAACTCAACTTATCAAAAGCCTTAAGGCCTAACCATAAAAGACTTAGATGAGCTTCAGTCGGCATTTATAAATGTCCCATTACACACAATACGTATGGCTTAAGCTAGTCCCAACCCAATCAAGTGAGTGGTTGGACGCGGAAATTTGACAGCTGGTGAGATTTGACAAATAAATCTAATACAATTTTCGAATCTTTTACTTATTTACATATTTAAGGGCTTTACATACTATTTAGGGCTTTACACATTTAAATAAACGAACTCTCTATAGACTTAATATGTATATTATGGGGCATGGCTACGTTTTGGCGAAATTAAAGCGGAATGTTCGATGTATTTTGACATTAGATTAATTCAACTTAAGTCTATTATTGTTGGGCCTTAAAACTTTACGTACAGACAAGATCCGTAATAAAATCTCTTGTCGTTCTCGATTACATGTTATACACCAAGAATGGTACCCTTATTATAGTAGGTCCAACCACTTTAATTGACTCGAATTAAGAAATACGGTGTCTTAATTGCAAATAAATATGTATGAACATAGGTGCCGTGGCGTAGTGGTTAGTGTGTGTGCTTACTACGCCGTAGGTCTGGGTTCGAATCCTGCCATCGTCACCTGAAAAAAAAAGACTTGTTCTTTTTCGATCGGTCCCCACCTACGCGAGGGTCTAACAAGCCCTCCGAGAGTATCACTTGTCTTGAAAAACTTCTCAAAGTGCCGTTCGGATTCGGCAAAAAATTGTAGGTCCCCTTGTATGTAAATAAATTTTTTTTTTTTTTTTTTTTTTTTTTTTTTTTTTTTTTTGAATACTAGGATGGACGGAGACTAAAACTCCAAAATCTTTCAAAGATACCAATACGCCCACTATAGCAGGTACATAATACCGAAGTAGCCGATGTTGGTTATGCCCGATTTCCACGTGCTAAAAAACCACCCATTTATGAGAGACACTATGAAACTGCCAGAACGCACTTCATAGTAGTAAATTTTCGCTCTCTCATAATACTTCTTGACTACAACTAAGTTAACTTAACAAGTAGTTTACGCTTCCATAGTGTTGATCGCATTGGATAGGTTGCTTTCCAGTGAATGCACCTACTAAGCCGTTCATTCATGCGGCTTCACCCTACGTCGCTAGATCGAAGGGTCTTGTTCTTTGTAGTCGTCGCTCGTTGTTAACATCGTTAAGAGTCTCGTTTAGAGTACGGATCATTTCATTGTTGCAATGAACATGAAGGCGAGCATTAAGCTTTCGAGCGAAGTTTGTTACTTCTTCGCCCACGGTAGCTATTCCTAAATCTCTGTGAATATCGATATTCCTAATATACCATGGAGCATTCACAATTGCTCTTAGTGTTTTGTTTTGGAAAGTCTGCAACATGGACATGTTGCTCGACTTGGTACAACCCCAAAGTTGTATACCGTATGTCCAGGACGGCTTTAACACCTGCCTGTACAAGAGCAGTTTGTTATATGTGCTTAATTTCGAAAATCTTCCGATAAGCCAATACATTTCCCTGAGCCTAATCTCGAGCTCGTCACGCTTCTTCTTTACGTGTGGTTTCCACCTTAGTTTAGCGTCCAGTGTCATCCCTAGATACTTCGCTTCATTTGCATAAGGTATTTGTACAGAATTTATGAACAGAGGCAAATTGTTAACCCTTCTGTAAGTGAAATTCACATGCGTAGACTTGTTCTCGTTAAGAGCGATTCGCCAAGTCTTCGTCCAGACACAAATTCTGTCCAATGCTCGTTGGAGGTTTCTCGTTGATGACTCGACTGATTCACCTGTTGCCAGGATGGCCGTATCGTCCGCAAACGTGGCCACGACTGTCTCGTCATCTAGAGGTATGTCTCTTGTGTAGAGCAGGAACAGGGTCGGACCGAGGACGCTTCCCTGGGGTACGCCAGCCCGAATTTGCTTGAAACTCGAGTATTCACTACTACACCTAACACGAAAGAGTCTGCTTTCAAGATAATTTTCCAATATTTTAAACATGTCTTCCGGCAAATTTTGCCGTAGCTTATATTTCAAGCCCTCGTGCCATATTTTGTCGAAGGCTTGCGATACGTCGAGGAAAGCACTTGAACATATTTTTTTCCCTTCTAAGGCTTTTTCAATTTCATGCGTTATTCTGTAGACTTGATCTATTGTGGAATGGTTAGGTCTGAAACCGAATTGATGATCCGGGATCAAGCGTCTTTCTGCAATTATTGGTTGTAATCGCTTCAGCAGAAGTTTCTCAAATACTTTCGATATTATCGGCAGAAGCGATATGGGCCTATAAGATTTTTTATCATTTGCGCATTTCCCGGTTTAGGAACCATAATGACTTCAGCAACTTTCCATTGTCTTGGAACGTATAGAAGTCTAAGAGAAGCGTTTATCATATAAAGTAGCTTGACTAATGCCTTTTTTGGTAGCTCTTTTAATATTTCGCCAGTGATCAGGTCGTAACCCGGGGCCTTATTATTTTTAAGTTTGCTAATTGTCTGTCGGAGTTCAACTAACGAAACTTTTTTCATTCTAAAGCTACCAGGTTCCCCGTTGTTGTTTAGAACGTCAGCCAACGGCGGACCGTCGAAAGGCTTGAATGTTTTTTCTAAATGTTCAGCAAACAAATTCGCTTTCTCTTTGTCTTCTCTTGCCCATTCGCCGTTAGCTTTTTTTATTGGTGCCGAGTGGATTATAGGTTTCTTGATATACTTAACTGCTTTCCACAGCGAGTAGTTTGAGGTCCTATCCGCAGCCAAGCCTTCAAGGTATTCAGTGGTCTCACGATTTTTAAGATCTTGCAACATTCCTTTCAGTTTGTTAGAGAGGCGGTTCAATAGGGTTTTGTCTGGGGGGGCCCTCGTGCCTTGCCATCTCCTACGCGCTCTTCTCTTTTCACGAATCAATTCTTCGATTTCGAGCGGATATGTTTTACGTACATGCCCGTCGGTGCTAACTGCGTTCTTTGGGACGAATTGTTGTTCCAAGCAGCGCTCTGAATTGCTTCAATGAATTTGTCAACTGCGGTTTCTAACTCGAAAGGAGTTTTCAATGGCACATTCAAGCCCACACCCTCCTTACAGTCCTTTCTGAAGGCGTCCCAGTTCATGTTTTTGCTAGCTAATCTAGGAGCTCTTTCTATTTTCGCCAGTCTTCCACCCATCTTCAAGATAACTCCTGAGTGGTCTGAGCAAAGATCATAACACTCTTCAATTCGCGTAAGGTATTTGGGGTACCCTTTAGCGATGAAAAAATCGACAAGGTCAGGCTTTTTATTCCTATCGGTTGGCCAATATGTTGGCTTACCCGTGGAGAAAAAGTCCACCCCACGCTTCATACTATTCTTGTACAGTAATCTGCCTCTTGTTGAATTGCATCGTGAGCCCCAAAAAGTATGCTTCGCGTTAAAGTCACCCCCAATGATAAAATTGGACCCAATGAAGTCATACATACGATCAAGATCGTCTTCCACCAGTCTATATCCTGGCGGGAAATAACAAGATGCAATGTTAAAATCTAAGCAGTCAATTTTTACAGAAACTGAACTGATCTGCATAGAGTCTAGCTCAACTTCTGTGTTCTTGAAGTGCTTTATGCAGTTCTTAATGTAGAGGGAGGATCCTCCTCTCGTATTTTGCGAAGGGTGATGTGCGTGATAGTCATTGTAACCTTTAAGTTTGGGTGTAGACCCGTTTTTAAGGTGAGTTTCCGTAATCATGCAAATATCAATATTGTTTTTCCGTAGAAATACTTCTAGTTCGTCTATTTTATTCAGAAGGCCGTTTGCATTCCATGTTAGTATTTTAAATAACTGTTTCATATTCATGTTCTCTTGTAATTTTTTCGAGGCTTAAACTCGAGCTTGCTCAGTTTGTCAAATATAATTTTGTTGATTTTAGTCTGATCCTCAAGTTTCTCCAAGATTACAGCGAGGATCTGAGACACTGCATCTGTTGTGGGCGATCTTGCCTTGCTTTCGTTTGCCGCAACCTGTGCGTATGATTTCGGTGCGACCAGTGGTGGTTTCTCCGCTGCACTTGAACTGGCGCCGCTCTTTTGTGGAGCTTTTACGCCTTTTGTCGACGCCTCCTTTGCCAATCTTCCACTTTTGATCGGCTTTGGCGTCTTTGGAGTCTTTGGCTTAGTAGTTTCAGCAGGTTTTGGGCGTCCTAGGCTTTGATTCTGACCTCTAGTATTTTCCTTAAGAGGTTCTCGTCCCTTTTGCAGCTCTATGGCTACTTCGCATCCTCGATAGTTCGCGGGGTGGTTTCCGTGGCAATTGGCGCAAACTGCTGGAGCCTTTATGTCAACCTTGCACTCTGTTGACAGGTGTTTTCCGGCACATTTCACGCAACGTGGTTCTTTTTGGCAGTAGGCACTTGTGTGCCTGAATTCTTGGCATCGCTTACACTGTGGTATCAGTCTATTGCCCTTTCGCATGGGTTCGATTTTAACCCTGATGTTAAGTATCATTTTTATTTTATAAATATCGTTTATGCTCTCAGTTCTTTCAAAGGAGAGCATAAAAATTGGAAGCCCGCGTCTGATCACAGTGTCTCTTTCTCCTTCCGTGCGTTGCTTTTCCTTTTTAATGATATTGACGGCATCAATAATTTTAAGGCCTTTATTTTTTACGTCTTTTACAACGTCTTCTTTTGTGCATGATGGGTGGAGCCCCCTTACAATGACTCGCAGTGGTTTCTCGTACTTATTTTGATAAGTATACCACTCGATTCTTTCTGCATTCAGTCTAAGAGACAGTGCGCGATAGGAATCGGCGTTGTCAACATTTACTTTCCACACGTTATTTCGGTGCGAGGTAAGCTTATAGTTTTCTGTTCTCACCGTGTTTGCAAGAAGGTTGCGCAATCTCCCAAAGTCTGCTATCCCGACGATGTTTATTGCGGGAGGTGGACGAATTTTCGCTTCTGGATTAGCCTTGTTTGAGCCAGAGGGCTTATCTTCTTTTTGTATTACTTCGGGAGAGGAATTCGCCTTTCGCTTCTTGCTAGACCTTTTCCTTAAGACTGAATCGGTCTCAAGTGCAAGTTCGTCCTCGTCCGTGAAGTATTCGACTGCTGGTCGGTTCGGTGTTACACACTCTTTCGTAAATAAATTAACACACCAGCATACATTGTTGAGAAGTTGGCCCTGGTTCACCTCGAGCTGTTGCGCCACCCTATTTAATAAGACCAAAGTTTGAGAAACCATTCCGCGACTGCCCCAAGATTGTGCTGTATGCTGCCTAGCCTTTTTGGAGATCGTTTGTTTCGGGGTTCTAGTAAATTGCGGTTTTGATTCAAAAAGACGCAGCAGCTTTTGATTACTAACAAAAGCTGCTGCGTCTTTAATCTGCTGCGTTTTTTTAAAAGAAAAACTTTAATCTCCCATCCCTCGCACAGATAGGACCGTGAAAAATGATTTTTTTAAGGATGGCATAGGTAAAGTCGGGTTTACCTCCTGTATAAATATTCCGAACAGTTTTTCTTTAAATCAACTTTCGGACTGCCTTGTCCGCCTTCGCAAATATTATGATACCAAGTTCAGTTTTCAAGTATAAATCTAAATTGCTTTCTGGATGCTGAAACATTTTTATCGCTCCAATAAACCCATAATTAGAATCCAATAAACGATCTTAATTAACGGGTATATGCAAGTGCGACAGCCTAACTCAATTGACGGCAAGATCGTCGACATTATGCTAATTATAAGCGTCGATCAATCGAATTTTTGTGTACAAGCTCTATAGTCTGAGTTTTAATTGTCTACCATGACATAGACCTTCTTTATAATCAAATTCTAACGACGCGTCAAGTTGCACCCAATCTACCAACCTTCCATTTTTCAATGGAATAGAACCATGTCGATTGCCAGACGATTAAATGCAAAATACTGTTTGCATGTAGGTCGATGGCTTACAAATAATGCACATCCTGTAGTTGCGCATTCTAACAATGGCAAAAACGTTTTTCGTCACAAGGTAGCTTTTGTGCATAAATTTGAGCTAACTATCTAAAAGCATTTAACTTTGATTAGTGCTAGACAAAAACCAAACAAAAATGTGCTTCAAAGTCATGCGATGCAGTTCGAATTGCCGTGTCGGCTCATATGTCAGATTTGAGTTATTCAACATTTATACACCAATAATGACGCGGTGTTGCGGTTGGGGTTTTTCTTGTTCGAAATAAATATATTTTTCACGAGTGTACCTAGTATATAACAAAAAAGGAGAACGATGCTATAAAATTGCACTTGGCTTAATCACTTGGTGATAAAATTAATTTCATGGAGTAATTACTGGCGTGGGAGACTGGCCCATCTCTGACATTCCGTTTATCATTTTCGGCGGCAGTTGCTCTCTTGGGACTTTGACTTTCGAAATTGTTAATGTTAATTTCTTCTGTCTTATTTGTGCATGTGATTAATGGCGGGAAGTGTTGGGGTTAGGTAACCTATGGAATGACGGTATTGTTAGCTGCATTATTTGATAACATTTTTTTGTAATGATTTCCACAACAATGAGCTTGCACACACCAGGCAACTAATCGGTTGCGGTGGCCAGGCATGTCTGCAGAAACCACCAATTAACAGCTTTGTAGAGAGCATTCTCTTTTTGTTGGTGTGGTAAATTACACGATGTTTTAATTAATAAAGTGGTGAAATAATGTTGGCAAACATCATTAAAGCACAGCTGGTGTTAATCTTGCGGGTCACTAGGGGCTGCTGGACAAATTGAAATGGGGCCCTGGTCATTACTGTACTGTAGGAATTGCTCCGGAAGAAAGGCGGTTGCCCGACATGTGAGGGAGAGCGAATCTCGGAAGTAAAACCTCAGCGTGAGTAATGAGGAGCTTTTGATATGAAAATGGTATGAACGGGTAGTGGGAAGCACGTTCAGTAAATTTACGTTTACAAAGGGAAGAAAAAGGTTCCCCTGTAGGAGGTATTGAGTTATGCCTTTTAAAATTACTTTTAACATAATTTAACTCATCACCTGCGCTGCAGATAATATCAAAAATGAGTAATAATGCCAGCTAGAATAGATTTCTACTTAAAACCATGTAAAAAAATGTTGTTGGGGTCTTATAAAATGTTTCAATGGAACTTATATTTGGGGCTTTTACCTAAGGTGTTTTACTGACATATGATAGATACATTAGTGTTCTTTTGCCCAGCACAATTTTGAATTTATGTACTTCCATTCAAGCTTTTAAAATATAAAAAATCGTAAGATGATAAAACACATGAGAGAAATATTAGAATACTAAAACTAGACTATAATGTGGCATGGACTCAGTGTAATTTAAAATAGAACCAGTGAGTTAGTGCTACAGTGTGTACGCAGAAGTTACAGTCCGTAAAACGGACCGTTGAATACCCCATCCTGTCCCACATTGTAAAATGCAGATGGCAAAGTTATTTTTTGACATTTTATAAGTAATGCAAACTTCGAAAAGGGGCGTGGTCCAACCGCCCCTAATTAAAATTTATTAATTATAAGATACTTCCACAGATATTTCCAAGTTACACCTAATTGTAGGTAAAAATGCAATTTTTTGGTTCAAATTCAATATTTTTGAAAAATCCACCCCTAAAAGAGGGCGTGGCTAAAAATTTTATATGAACCAAATCTGGACTGAAGTCCCGTTTACCTAACCTGCTACTTTTTTTGTTTCCTGCTTTCCTAAATTAGGCTCAAGGCCAGTCGGAATTAAGTTTTTCTGGAAAATTTTAGGTTTTTCTTCAATTCTGCCTCCAAATGTGGGCGTGGCTCAAAGTCTTGCATAAATTGTGAAACTAAGCGTTTTCTAAATAAAATATTAAGCAATTTTTTTTCATTTCCGAAAATTTACCCTCAAAATAGACGCCACGCCCACTAGAGGAAATTTACCAATTAAATTTGTCTTTTTTGTGTCTTACATTCATTAGGAGGTGCTAAATGTGAAATTTCAGACTTTTAGAACGTCTTACAGTTTTGAAAATTCTGGAGGTAGTTGCATATTTAGACCGATTGTGGGCGTGTCTTTGGGCGGATTTCAATTAAATTTTTACACTTGTACTGCTTCACATGACGTGGACCTTACGTACGAAGTTTCAGCACCCTAGCTCAAAATTTAAGGCCTAAAAACATGTGACATACGTCCGGACGGACGGACGGACGGACATGTCGATTCAGAATTCGGTCTCGATCATATGCCCTTAAGGTATTGGGGGTCTACCATTATTATTTCAACGTGTTACAAACTATGACAAACTTAATATACCTCCTATCCTATGGGATGGGGTATAAAAGGCCGTAAGTCGTAAAGGGGGATTTTAAGATGAAAAGTCCTTTTCCAAAAAGAGATTTTGACACACATAGTTGCCTATGGTTAATTTTTTAACGGTCGAAATCGTCAGTGCAGTCTTTGATGAAAGGCTAACGCTAGTGACTTCAGATATACAAAATATTAGCCAAAGCTTCACTTAATTTTTGCACAGCTGCAGTGTAAGATAAAAAATACCGTTGGAGTTGCAATCTATGCAAACCACAAATGTCATTAGCCGTAAGGCATGCATTCATTTTCAACAGATCTCCACTTAAGGAGTGATTGCTAATAAAATTTAAACGGACAAGACTATTCACTACGTTTTATGACTGACTTCCTACTTTCTCTTTTGACTGACTGCAAATTTAGGACATTGGTAATAAACTATTTGTGTATATTAAAATTAAGATATGGAGTTAAATCCGAAAGAAAATTAAGTAATGCCAGTTCCTTTTGCATGGCAGAGTTTTCCAGGTGGCATTGTCATACAGGATTACCGTAAAAAGACCCGTCGTCCGATCGAAACAAATTGATGATGTTGACGTCTGTACTTTATGTTTAGAAACATTTTAATGTCTTGTCGCCCTGCTAACAATTTTTGTTGCTAAAAGATTAAAATGATAACACCATATCTTACAAGGGAGATGTGTGAGATTGCCACAGGTCCATTGTCTGTCTGTCTGATCGCACATGGAAATTTTTTGATAAAATATCAGGTCAAGAGCTGAAAACTACGCTGAGCTGCAAACTACTATGGTACGAGCACAAAACTTAGAACGTTAATTATGACGATATATCTTCATAATTAACGGTAAAAATGTAACTATCGAAGCACTCTTACATGCCATGTTCATAAATGGTCTGAATTTAAGATAAATTTTGTGGCTTGTGTCTTAAAAACATTTAAACCATTATAATTTGGACAAGCTGTAAGCTGTTTATTGGAGTAAAAGAGAAACGCTCAAGTCTTCAACTGTGGTTAATCTTCAAACTTGAAAGCATTTTAGACATTGCCATTTCCTAGTTCTAAGCCGGAGATGTACATAAATGAATGATTCCCGATTTGTGTTAAAGGCTATTACAAACAGCAAGTTATGTGTGGTGTAGATTATGTGTGGGCTTGAATAGGGAATTTGAGTTTTAGGTGAGGACAACCGCTTCTGTTGCAATGTCATGCCAAGAAGGACCCAGTATAAGAGAATTTTCTAAACGAGAAATCAAGGGAGTGTAAAATTGCTTCCCGTACTGAAGAAAATGCATGTGAGTTTCGAATGATGATTAGAGACGCAAATGAGGCCTTAAAAAAATGTTGAGTGTAATAGGAAGGCAGACGAGGGTATAAGTTTTTAAGAAACTCACAAATGGAAAACCAAAATAAGGCAACCACATTCGGTGCAAACGCCCAGAGAAGACTTTAAATTCTCAAAATGTGAATCTCTGAATGGGATCAAAATAAGGAAGTTTTTATGGGGGGTTTTGAGTGGGATGGCGGTAAGGTGGCTTATGATCTTGTCCAGTTTTTCTAGATCATTTAGACTGCCGATAATTCTAAAGCGACAATGTAGTCCGACTTACTATAGAACGAGAATTTTTGCCGTTAAGGATGCTATATTAGCCCAGATTCCATATCACGATATTTTTTGTTGGAAATGTTCCTGATACTTAAGTGCAGCCTTTGAAATCATTTTCGCATATATAAACGGGAAGGGATAGGGGTGCCAGTCTACAATCTTGTCAAAGAATATTTTGGCGTGTTTTGTCTATAATAGGTACGCCTGTGAACGACCGTTTTCTGACAGGCAGCGTCCAGGAGCACGATTGTTCCACAAGGAGGAGGGAGCAGAATCCCCATCATTTTTAACGAGGAAAAAACAAAAACGGCAGCTGGCCATTAGGCTTTCTGAATTTTAGATTTTTGCTATTCGAGTTTTTATTTTTGAGATCGAACCGTTTGCCCGGAAATCCAAATCCCGAGTGTCAAGATTCCGACATTAAATTTTGAAAATTCTGTAACAGACCGCGGCATACCCTATTTCTATTCTCCTTTCCATTCCTATTCTCCTTTTCATTCCTATTCTCCTTTTCATTCCTATTCTCCTTTCCATTCCTATTCTCCTTTCCATTCCTATTCTCCTTTTCATTCCTATTCTCCTTTCCATTCCTATTCTCCTTTACATTCCTATTCTCCTTTACATTCCTATTCTCCTTCCCATTCCTATTCTCCTTTCCATTCCTAACGAAAAATAATTAATTTATTTCTTATAAGGTTTTTATTTATTCCTTAAAAATATTGGCATAGATGTATCTAGGCTTACGGCTGAAATGTATGCAAAAATTTAACCTCTTTTATTATTATTTAACCTCTAAAGAAGGGCGTGTCCAAAAACTTTATATGAACGAAATCTAAAATAGTATCCGGTGTACATTTTGTGCAAAATTTTATTTCCTTAGTAACACTAAAGAGCAGTAGAAATCCATGTGTTTCTGGAAAATTACAGGTTTTTCTTGAACTCCACCTCTAAATGTAGGCATGGCCCAAAACTTTGTATAAACAAAATTAGAACCAAGTATTTGCTACATTACATATTAAGTAAAAAAATGTTCGATTGTGAACAAAAATATTGAATAAATTACATCTGAAGGATGACTTTTGAAATCTATGCCACGCCCAGATGCCTAGGGGCAGTCTGCCGATTTGGTTTTTATTTTTTTGTCTCATAATCATAAGGAGATGCTAAATGTCACAGTTGAGCTTTTCAGGTCGTCATACAGTTTTGAAAACACGGGAGTTAGTTGCACACTTATTTCAGCTTTCTAGCTCAAAATTTAAGGGCGAAAAATTGGTGACATACGGACGGACGGACATGACTCATTCGACGGTAGGAAATTAGGTCCCAATGTAATAAAGCCCCAAATTAAATATGAAATAAGATCCCAAAAGTAGGGATTTATTTCATAATGAAATATAACCCTAAAATCAAAATAATGCCCCAATATCATCTAATAGTAGAAAGCTAAAAGAAAAAGCAGGCAGAGGTGTTGCAGAGGGGCAGCATGCCTCCCCATACATTTTTAAGACTTGCATATACACAACCTCGCACAGAATTCGAAGAAAGTGCCGGTGGACGGTTCTCCTTTTATAGTGAACAGTACAATGGGATGAGAAAACAGTACAAATGAAAATAAGGCACCAAAAATAGGAAAAAGCGCACAAAAAATGAAAAAAGGCCTCAATATAAAAATTTCAAGTTGTTTTTGCATTTTTTGCTTCTTTTTGGGACCTTATTTCATTTTTCAGTTTGGGGCCTTATTTCATTGGGGCGTTATTTCATTGGGTCTTTATTTCTTAGAGCCGGCTCATTCGACACATAATTCGGTCTTTATCATATGCCCTTAAGGTCTTGGGGGTCTACCGTTATTATTTCTCTATGTTACATTTCCGCTTGTGTCAAGAATCTAAAAACTCCCGGCGATCAAAAAATCAAAAACGATTTTCGATCTCTGATCAAATTTAGTTGCAGTATAAAACGCGGATAGAGCATAATAACCAGAATTAATTTTTTTAAAAATGAGGTTTGCTTAAACTTTTTTCTAAAATTGTTTAAAAAAAACTAGGAAAAAACGCGCATCTGTCACCGTTGTCTTAAAATTTGGTACTCAAAATTTTGGAAAAAATAACTTTAACTAGCGCAAAGTGTTAGCAAATGAAGCCATATTCGAAGAACAAATTCAAATATGAACAGTCGTTTTATAAATTTTTAGTTAAAAAAAAATGCTTAAAAATGTAAGAAAACGGTCTTTGCTTAGTAAAGGTAATAATGTAACAAAAAACAAAGATCTCAGTTATACTCAGGGGTGCCAGTTCGAAATGAGATCACATTTGGACATTAAAAGTTTATGTCCAACATTTAAAAGGTACCGCTTTTATGACCGAATGTATTGAAAACTAAAGACAAAAGGAAAACTAATGTAACGCTTTTATTTTTTTTCTCTGTAAAAAAAACCTAATCTATAGTAGCATTGACTTTAAATAATAATATTCATTTCACAACAGGTTTTGAGCTACAATCGCTAGTAAAATATATAAAAGAATTAAAAATAAACTAAATTTTCAGTAATATAAATTTACAATTTTATTTGACTATTAAATTAATTACAAGCGTTCTCTGTTTTGTTATTTACCGACTATAAGTTGAAACAAACGTGGAAAAGCAGTAGGTTATTGCAAAAAAAAAAACATAGTCAAGCTCAAGCATTTAAGGTAATTTACTTATCGAATAGTTGTGTTCAATTTTAATTTTAAGCTGATAGAAATTTCGTTAGGTTGAGTAAGTAGTAATAAAGTAAGATACAATACAATTCTGACCTTTTTCAATTAAAAATATTTCGTAATGATGGAAATTTTTACTTTTAAGAATTCATAAATATATTCACAAGTAAAAAATTAGGTACATACATAACGTATTTTCATCGACGACATTCATGAGTCCCTGCCAGGTGGTATCTCGTTTGCTGGAATTCTCATAAAGGTACTCCTCTACGCTGATGATTTGGCGTTGATTGCTGACAACCCTTTTACTCTCCAACTCCAAATAAACAAGCTTAAAGCCTATTGCAAAATATGGGACCTTCATATCAACATCCAAAAAACCAAAATCATGTTTTTTGAAAAGCGTCAAAGAAGAAGACTTCCCAAAGAATCTTGGCGTCAAGGTAATGAACCATTTGAAATAGTTCGGGAGTTCAAATATCTTGGAGTTCTGTTTGCCCATAACCTCAACTTTAGTAGGCATGCTAAAGTACTAAACTTAATCTGGCCTCGTTTTTCCGCTAACCAAAATATTGATCTTTCATCCAAATTCAAAGTGTTCAAGTTCAGTGTTCGGAGTTCAAGCCTTTGGAGTCTCTTCCTTTGATGATTTTGAGGTTGTTCAAAGATACTTATTTAAGCGAATTTTCAGGCTGCCGAAATCGGCTCCGAATTATGTTATTCATTTAGAATCTGGTCTGCCCCTCCCTATATATCACCAATTTGAAAGCTCATTCAGACTTCTTAGCAAGGATCATGAGAAGAAATCAGAACAACCTCCACAAATCAATATTGATAAGGCTCTTGAACTCTAATGCCTTCCCTTTCGGGAATTGGAAGTAGCTAGCGTTATCTCACGATTTCGAACTTAGGCTTACTGAAAACAACGTTAATGAGTGGCAAGATTTATTTAAGAGACTTATTTCGAGAGTCGATGAGAAAATTTTTGACCAGCACTTAGCCAGTGCATCATTGTCAGCTTCGAGGATTTTCTACAGGAACCTCAACCACCAGCAACCTTCTTCGGAGTCCTATTTCCGTACGAATTACTCTCCCGAAGCTATTAGCATCATATTTAGAGCTAGAGTTGAAATTCTTTACCCAAATTTCATTCCCCATAGAGCCGATCTCCAGGAAATCTGCAATCTATGCAACAGAAGAGAGTCAGAAAATATTTACCATATTATTGCAGTTTGCCCTATTTTGCAGGAAATAAGACGTTTATACTTTTCGGAAAGCTTCCTTTCTCTAGACAGCCTATACGAAGTCCTAAACGGCGGCCGCGGATGGCTTACTCTCTACGAATTCTGCAAAGAAGCTTTAGCGTACCGTATCAGCTTCTAAGACTAAAGAGTCTTTTCTCTGCGACCTACTGTCATGGGGCACACTTGTCTTTTTATACCCGACCCAGGGTATGTTAAGTTTGACGTATAGTTTGTAACGCAGTGAAATAATCACCGTAGACCCCTAAGACCTTTTAGAGATATGAATGGGACCGACAGGAGAATCGATTAAGCCATGTCCGTCCGTCCGTCCGTATGTAAACAACTTTTAGGCCTTAAATTTTAAGGCAGAGAGCTGAAATTTTTTGGGTTGGTTGGAAGTCCAGTTCTTCAGATCAAGTTTGAAAATAAGCTGAATCTGCCCACAGACACGCCCACTACAGACCTGTATGTGCGACCATCTCTAATTTAAAAAAATACATTTCGCAAATTTAAGCTATGTTACAATGGCGCTAGCGCATTCATTTTTGGTACGTAACATTGCCTTATAATTGTCTTTAAGGTAGCTAAAAAATTTTAGCTTTTTCATTGGCCACGCCCACTTTTTAAGGAATTTTAGCTTAAAATGACTGTTTTCCAATAAATATATATGAAATTTGACAAAAAATTATATGACAAAAGCTGTAGATATTAGCACTTTCTAACTTAAATGTATATATTGTATGTGCCTCCGCCCACTTTTGTGGGCGTGGCGTTAAAAAAAGTAATTTTTTTAGTTAAAAAGGCAGAGTTTTAGGCCGAAATGTATGCAACCACCTAGTATAAAGCATTCAACAGTTACATTTTTATATCCTGCCCACTTTTTGGAGGCGTGGCAGTTTTCTTTTTGGTATGGTCGGGTATTTTGCAATCCGTCGTAGATGGATTGAAGCTTTTGCATAGTCACTGTTGCACTTTCCCACTTGTCTCTTTATGCTTTAAATCATGAAAATTGTAAGAAATGCCTGGATATTCGCTCTTCCTCTTCTTTTTTTTTCTTTTTTCTTTTATATTTATATAATTATTATTATTTCTATTTACATACATTATTGTATAAAATAATGCTTTGCCGGCAGACGGCAAATTGCCAAGCTCGTATTCTTTACCTTATAAAATTGTACAAACCAACTATGAAGTCAATAAAGAAATGCAATAGAAAAAATTTTGATATGATTTGAAAAATTTGTTTTGTCGAGAACTTTTGACTGGACAAATTAGTTTTTAGTGCGATTTCGGACTTACTTACTTAAGGTGGCGCTACAGTCCGGGTGGACCTGGGCCTCGGCCAACAAGCTTCGCCAGCCAGCTCTGTCTCTAGCTAGCCGTCTCCAGTTTCGCACGCGAAATTCGCTGAGGTCCCCTTCCACTTGCGTGCGCCATCTGAGTCTCGGGATTTCGGACACCGCAAAAATAATCTGAACAATCTCGACGAGCCCCAGCCCTCTTGGCACATAATCTATTTTCTGCAATCCTAGGAAAACTTATTGCGAGTTTGAAAACCATTAAAATTGGTCACTGAAATGGTACTGCTAGTTAAATGCATAAAACTCCTCCGTTATTTATATTTGTTTTAACAAATCTATACAAGCACAAAAACAATGCTTTATTATAAAGCAAAGTGTAAAAGAAGTGTAATGCAGAAAATTTTTAATGTGAGATTTTATTGTAGAATGTCCTCACGTTGATAAACACTTCCTTAATCGAACAATCACTTGATGCCTGGGACTAGACTTTTCTGGACTATTAAAAAAAACTTTTAATGATTCAATTATTCAAAGCGTCCTTTTACATATTATATCCAAAAATGCAGGACATATTTATCTTTAATATAGAAGAACGTAATTAATATTTGAAAATCATAAAATGTAAAACTTTTTTTTATGTTTTTTTTTTTTTACATTTATTTATTTTTCATTATGATTGAGTACAGAGAACAAAAAACTTAATGATATTGGAAAATAACATGGATAAATGTAAATAAATAACATTGACATAACATGATAAATAACTAACAAACAATAATATAAATAATATGAATAAAGTTCTGTATAAAAAATCAAATACAATAATAATGATACACCCTGTAGTTTTAAGGAACTAGTGACGGGTGTAGGTAAAGAAGATTACAAAGTTAAAAAATAAGTTTTACACTTAGAATTATAGTGGGATGAACATCTTCACAAGAAAATAACCATGTACACAGATAAAAGAGTAAAAAAATTAATGGAATAATAAAAAGAAAATCTTTACTAGGTAGTTAAACTAAAACTTGAGTAGGTTGTTTATTTCATTGAAATCAAAGTTAAATAACCACATTTTAATTTGTCTGCAGAAAGTGAGAGATATACGAAGCATGCGAATTTCAGATGGTAGCCGATTAAAAAGCCGAGGTGCTACAGATGAATAAAAGTTAAAAAAGCGTTGAGAGTTATGCGGTCGGATAGTTGCCAGGTATCGATGACTGCTTCTAAGATTACGGGCTGATGAACTATGGTTAGCCAGATAACCACCTCTGTTGTAGAAAATTTTTAAGGTTTTATAGAAATACAGATGTTTAAGCGGAAGTATTTTAGAAGAGCAAAAAAGGCTAAAGCTGTGCTCACGACGCCATTCTTTCCAAATTATCCTCACAATGTGTTTTTGAGCTACTAGTAATGGTTGCAATTTATTTTTGTAGGTACCTCCCCAGCACGCAATTCCATATTGCATCTTTGATTGCACTAGACCAAAGTAAACTCTTTCTAGAAGCCTGCGAGAACAGAACAATCTTAGGTGACACAAAATATAGGTTGAGGTGAGAAGATACTTATGCAGTACAGAAGTATGCGAACCCCAGTTCAGCTTATTGTCGATATTTAAACCCAAATATTTAAACACTGATACGTTTTCGACAGAAAAACAGTTCAAATTATCATCACAAGTTACACTACTTTGTTTTTTATAACAAGCACCAGAGCTAACAGAATACTTAAGACAGTCTTTGCTGTGGAAGATAAGAATAGGGGATTGAAACTCAACTGAGGAAGGGTTAAAATACATAAGCTTTGTTTTATCACTGATGACTAGATTGTGTGATCCAAACCAATGTCTAAGCATATCCAAGTCATGGTTAATATCTGAAACTAGATCCAGGAAAGAAGAACTTGAATACGAGCAAGCAATGTCGTCAGCAAAACGTCAGTTTTCATACCTTTTAATTGCAGGGAAAAGATATAATTAATGTTAACCAGGAACAGCGTAGGCCCAAGTACTGACCCCTGAGGAACACCAACTCTTATAGGAAGACAATCACTTAAACAGTGACCTATTTTAACCCTTTGTTTTCTATCCTGGAGGTAAGAAGCAAACCATTTCAGAATAAAACCCCTAAAACCAGCTTTTTCCAAAATAGTCAACAACAGTTCATGATCCACAGTATCGAAAGCTTTTTTTATGTCAATAAAAAGTGCAGCAATTTTTTTGTTATTTAGACTAGAACAGAAATTTAAGAGCGCATCTTCCGTATTTTTGCCTGCTCTAAAACCGAACTGGAACGGACTGAAGAATGAAGAACTATCAAGAAAACAAGTAACTCTTTCCTTGATAACCTTTTCAAAAATTTTGGAGAAAACAGGAAGAAGAGATATCGGCCTATAGTTGTTCAAGGTCTTCCTGTCATCTTTTTGCAGGAAACACACCACCATAAATACATATATACAAAAATATGTGCCAGGACATCCACCACATTAAGACAAATTTTCTTTACAAAATTATTCGAATAACTGTTATCCGTGAACGAGTATGAATTTTTTAGCGACAAAATCTTTTTATAAATTTCATAAGAAGTGATAGGTCCAAAGAAAAAGCTATTCTGCGACACATAGTGAATGATTAC